>CM057453.1:636347500-645382500 GCA_016271365.2 Neoceratodus forsteri | reverse complement strand
CTTCTGTCCCAATCCTCACTATCCCTTGAAGCTCCTTTTCTCCCTGATGTACTTGGAAGTCTTTCTCCCCTTCCTAATGCCTTGCGCCAGCCTGAGCTCCTTTGACACCTTTGCTGCTCTTATTGCCCTTGTCACCTCCCTTGCTACTTTCAGGTACTCCTTCCCGTGGGGTCCCTATTTTCTTGCATCTCCCAAAGGTCTTCCTTTTCCTCTTTATGCCAGGGAGAAGACCCTAAATGCATGGCATTAGACAGCACGCTTTTTAATTAAAGGATTTTTTTTTTTTTTTTTTAAACTTGTGTTCGGTTTCCATACCATAGATTCACAAAATGCGATGGCAGAAAAGGACTGAACTAGGCCCACTAAGTTCTGCCCATTCGCCCAGCTATCTGCTTGGACCGAGCGCCCAACACTCCCATGTGTTTGTCCCATGCTCTTTTGAATCCTTCACTGTTTCCTCCAAAGACTGCCTCTGGGAATCTGTTCCACTTTTTTACCACTCTACGTGTAACAGCATTTTCTAATGCTACCAATGAACTGCCCTCCTTCCACCTGCAGGCCATGCCCCCTCGTCCTAGGTTCTCCTTTCATCTTGAAGATGCCCCCCCCCCGGCACCCCGTTTATACCCTTAAGGTACCTAAAAGTCTCGATCATGTCCTCCCTCCTCTGCTCCAGGAAGTACATGTTCAGATCTCTCAACCTTTCTTAGTAGGATAGTTGGCCTAACCCTTTTACCATTTTTGTCACTCTCCTCTGAACCCTCTCTATCCTCCCCACATCCTTCCTGAGGTATGGCCTCCAGAACTGGACTCCATACACTTATGGGTGTACAAGGGTACTATGACCTTCCTATTCCTACAGGTGATCCCCCTTCCTATGCATCCCAGCATTCCACTCCCCCTGGCCACTGCCCTTCCACCTTCAGGTCCCCGGATATAATGATGCCTAGGTCCCTTTCTTGTTCAGTCACCTCCAGATCTCTGCCCCCCATACGGTACCCTGCCATCTGATTTCTGTAGCCCAGATGCATGATTTTACATTTTTCTGCACTGAATTCAAGCTGCCACCTTTTTGACCATGCCTCAAGTCTCTCTGCAATTGTTCCACCCCTTTCTCTGTGTCCACCCTATTGTAGATTTTGATATCTTCCACAAACATACTCACCCCCCCTCCACGATATCCCCTACGAATATACTGAACAGTAGGGGCCCCAACACCGATCCCTGAGGGACCCCACTCGTGACCTTGCCCTCCCCAGATGCCACCCCATTTATTATGACCCTCTGCCTCCTTTTTCCTAACCAGCTTCCCACCCATTTGACTACCCTCTGCCCCATCCCCAGTCCTGCCATTTTACACAGCAGCCTCCCATGGGGCACTGAGTCAAACTCCTTTCTGAAATCCAAATAAGCGACATCTACCACTCCACCTTGATTTGACTGGGTCACCAAGGAAATAATTACCAAATTTGTTTGACAGGATCTGCCCCTAGTAAACCCATGTTGTCTTGGATTCATCAGGCCATTTGTCTCCAGGTAGCTGGTGATCCTGCCTTTTACTAGCTTCTCCATGAGCTTGCCTACCACTGATGTCAAGCTCACGGGCCTGTAACTTCCCACTTCCTCCCTCCCTCCCCACCTTATGCAGAGGGACCACATTTGCCTGCCTCCAGTCCTCAGGCACCACCCCCGTTTCCAGGGACTGCTTGAAGAGTGCAGTCAAGGGTACTGCCAATACCTCCTTTAGCTCCCTTAACACCCCTGGGTGCACTCCCATCTGGCCCCATTGCCGTGTCCACCTTCACGCAGCCCAGTTCTTCCAATACTTCCTCCACGAGAAAATGCCTCATCTCCACCACAGCCATTTCGCTTCCTATGCTGCTGCCTTCCTCTTCTTCCTCCCTCTTGAACACAGAGCAGAAACAGGAGTTTGGTAGGTCTGCCTTTTCTCAGTTTCCTTGTAGCGCCTCCCCCTCTTTTGTTCTTAACTGGAGAATCCCCTGCCTCGTTTTCCTCTTTTCATTTACATACCGAAATAAAGTCTTATCCCTTTTTTTGATCCCCCTTGCTATTCGCTCCTCTGTCTGTGCCTTTGCCCTCCTTACCTCTACCCCGGATTCTCTCTGGCTCGCCTGGTATTTTACCCAGTTCACTTCCGTCCGAGTTGTCCTGAACCTCCTAAAGGCTTTCCTTTTTGTCCTTACCTTTTCTGCTACTTCCCTCGTATACCATAGAGGTTTCCTCCTCTTATTTTTACTCTCTCTTGGCACAGACGTCAGTGGCCCCTTACAATAGCTTCCTCTATCTTCCCCCACTTTGCCTCCACCAACTCCCCCAACCCCTGCAATGCCCTCGCCACCATTTCCCCCATTCTCCTGAAGTCCATCCTCCTGAAATCCAGGACCTTTAACCTAGACTGGTGAACCTCTGCAGTGTTTCTCATTTTAAACCTGACCATGTTGTGGTCACTTGTACAGAGATGTTCCCCCAGCAATGGCTTTTCCACCCTTCCCCCATTTGTCAGGACTAGATCGAGTGTAACTCCTGCCCTGGTTGGCTCCCTGACCAGTTGATTTAGGAGGGCCAACTGCAGGGAGTCCACTATTTCCCTGCTGCTGGTTGAAGCAGCCGAAAGGAGTTCCAGTCTATGTCTGGTAGGTTTAGATCCCTCATCAGCACCACCTCTCCCCTTGCCGCCATTTTCACAAACTCAGCCATACTTTTATCTGCAGATTCGTGCTGTGCTGAGGGTCTATACACCACCCCCATACGCACAGACCCCCCCTTTCCCCACCGCCGAGACCCAGAGTCCTTCTGCCTCTCCCCACTTACCCTGCAACTCCGATACCCTCCTTTACACAGAGTGCCCTGGTATTTCCATTTCCCATCCCTGCTCCTGGTGGCATCACGTTTCTGTTACCCCCCTATGTCAAGGCCGCCCTCTGCCATTTTTGCCGTTGGATCAGGGATCTTTCTACCCAGACTTCTGGTATTTTCACACATAACCCTCCATGCCCCTCTCTCCTCCTTTCCTATATGTCTGTGTCTCTGTGTCTCTGTGTCTCTGTGTCTCTGTGTCTCTGTGTCTCTGTGTCTCTGTGTCTCTGTGTCTCTGTGTCTCTGTGTCTCTGTGTCTCTGTCTCTCTGTGTCTCTCTCTGTCTCTCTCTGTCTCTCTGTCTCTCTCTGTCTCTCTCTGTCTCTCTCTGTCTCTCTCTGTCTCTCTCTGTCTCTCTCTGTCTCCTCTCTGTCTCTCTCTGTCTCTGTCTCTCTGTCTGTCTCTGTCTGTCTCTGTCTGTCTCGTCTGTCTCTGTCTGTCTCTGTCTGTCTCTGTCTGTCTCTGTCTGTCTCTGTCTGTCTCTGTCTGTCTCTGTCTGTCTCTGTCTGTCTCTGTCTGTCTCTGTCTGTCTCTGTCTGTCTCTGTCTGTCTCTGTCTGTCTCTGTCTGTCTCTGTCTGTCTCTGTCTGTCTCTGTCTGTCTCTGTCTGTCTCTGTCTGTCTCTGTCTGTCTGTCTGTGTCTGTCTGTGTCTGTCTGTCTGTCTGTCTGTCTGTCTCTGTCTGTCTGTCTGTGTCTGTCTGTCTGTGTCTGTCTGTCTGTGTCTGTCTGTCTGTGTCTGTCTGTCTGTGTCTGTCTGTCTGTGTCTGTCTGTCTGTGTCTGTCTGTCTGTGTCTGTCTGTCTGTGTCTGTCTGTCTGTGTCTGTCTGTCTGCTACCCCCACCCCACCACCTGCCTCAACAGCCGGGCTTTTCCCTGCCCCGTCTTAGTTTAAATGGCAGCAACATTAAATCACTTTCCCTAACCTGCTCAGCACTCTAGCACCCATGGCCAGTTGGTTTCCAATCCTTTTCTGCCACCACTGGTGAGGAGAGATTTTTTTGTCAGAATTTGTCCACTGCCTTAAAGTCTTTCTTTGTGGGGGTAGCTTTAAAAAGCAGTCTACTTACTTTACTCCTCAGACTTCTCTGGGGTGTGCAGCATGCTGTAGTAGTGGCTCTGCCCATCGCTGAGAGAGAGTTTCCAACTAAACCTGACCCATTCCGAGTGCCCGGGCTCCCCAGGCTGGCTTATAGTGTCCCACTCCCATAAGACATTCCCAGTCAGTCCTCCAACTGTCCGCAAATGGGGTAGACCACTAGGCCAACAGTCAGGATGTAATTCAAAGAATAACCCAGAGCTGAGCCGACGAGCAGTTATTCAGAACTTTGGTGGCGTGGCTGTCGGCACCACTGATGGCTGGCCTGGCTCACCTCGAGTGGAGCCTCTCGCTGCCATCAGTGTCGCTGCTAGGGTACACTGAAAAAATTCCCCAACTTCCTCCCCTCAACTGACTGACCATCTCACTTCACGATCCTTCTCCTGACTCAAACCCCCCCCCCCCCAAAGTCCCTGGGCCCAACCCGTTCAGACTCCTGACTGAATCCAGCATCAACTACTCAAGACTACTCCAGGCACACTTCTCCAGCTGCTCCTGCTAAATTACAGCCCTCTACAAAAATATACTGTACAGTAGAACTTCTGTTATGTGTATGTCTGTAAACTCCTGAATTATGGTTGCCAGGAGTATATGTTATACCTTATACTCTATGTATTTCGCATTTAAAAATGATGTACAAATTATAAGCTATGTTCTGTATTTCAATTACTGTACTTGAAATTGTTCATCTATATGCTATGTAATGGGTCTCTGCCCCCAGGTCGCATCTGGAATCGAGCATGTTGCTCAGTATGCCTTCCTGGTAAATTTCATAAATAAATAAAGTTAAGACACTGCCTGCTAGCAGCTAACCCAAAGATTTAAAAAAAAAAAAAGCCAACTCATAGCCCACTGTGCCCTTCTCCCAAGCTCCAGTGGCAACAGCAAATAGAAATTGTGGCAACAGGTGCCGAAACTTACTCAGCAAGGAGGACTTCTGCTGGGCGCATGCACATGTGTGGTTTGGGTAATGTTCAGGGAAGCTGGAAGCAAGTGTTACGTGACACACATGCAAAGTGCATGACAGCTCTCAAGCAAGGGACTGAACTAGGACACACTACTGCAGCATGGGGATGAAAAAAAAAAAAAAAAAACACCACACAACATAAAAGAGTACAATTTTTTTTTTTTTTTTATTATTTCCTACCACTCACTTACAGACCAGGGAAGCTCTTTACAGAGGAGGCTGGTAGCAAAGTGGAGCACTGCTCCTCCTTCAATAGTCTGACATTTCAGAAGAAACAAATACTTCCTTGGATTTCATTTCCTGTATGGTTTCCCCGTTTTGCACAGTAACAGAGTTCTAGACCCATGAGGAGCCCAGAAATGCACACGCTACTCCAGGTGGGACCTGGCTAAGGCCTTTTACAATGGCAACATTACTGCCCTGCTGATCTCCCCAGAAATGAATTCTGCCAGACCTCTTGAAAGCATTCACACAGCCTATAATACTTCAGCCCCTTACTTTTTATGACATCCAGGTCCTGTTCCTCCTTCACTGCCAAAAGTAGAGACTCCGCAGTGTGTAGGTCCTAGCTCCACCCCCCACCCAAAAAACTGCTTCATGTATACGACACTGGTATACTTGTGCTGCACTATTCAGTACTTGTTCACAGCTTGTGTTAAGCCCCTACTGAAGTCCCCAAATGGCAATTTTAAGGATTTTGAAACAAAAGAATGACAGCAGATCTTCAACACGGACCCTGTACATGGAAAGATTTTCATGGATTTCGTTAGCAAAAAAAGAAACTGATGTTTTACAAAGCCACTACAGCACATTTCTGACCCAGGAGTCTCTGGTCTGACCTCCCAACATTTCAAGCAGAGGGTCAACCTACCCACCCCCCACATTTCTAGTACTAATGCAAGCCCTGCTTGGTAACAGATTACAAGATTGTGTCCCCACTGATGTCAGGCCAACCACTTGTTTTGCCCAGGTCCAACCCTGCCCCCTTCCTGAAGGCAGGGACCACACTGGCCACCTTCCAATCTTCCTGCTCACCTGTATCGACAGATTCATGACAGGTTACTCCAGGCTGCTGCCAGCTGTTCATCTCCACTATGATTGCAGGGGTGTATCCAGACCAGCCAGTGAAACCCACAACTTGAGCTTCCCTTTGTATTCTGCTACCAAGTCAGGCGTAATGTTCATAGGCTGAACCACTGGTAGGACAGTGATGCCACAGGCCCACCTGATAAGCACCCTTATGAACCTTGTAGCAACATATTCATTCAGCATCTCAGCCACACATGTTCTTCCTTGCCTTCTCCACCATCCTCCTTCCATTTATGTACTAAGAGAAGGCTCTGCTGCTGTTCACAGTTCCTACTGCTGTGTTAAAGTCCCTCACTGGCTTCCTTCATTCTAGCCAGTTTTCATCATGACTATGGGAAATTAACAAAATATATATATATTCCATTTACAGGCGGGATTTAAACTTATTACAGACTCATAAGTTACCTTCTAATCGATTCGAACCTTGAATGTAAATGGTGCTTTTGATGCAGTACTGGGATTGATCTTAGGATCATCCCAAGTGCATTGAACAATAGCGTCGAGTACACTGACATCAGTTCTCAAAACTGTAGACGGAATTGGAGCTGGAACCGATCCAACGCACATGCTCAGTAAACCTGTGCACAGTTACATGCAGGGTAAAATCCATGAGACAGTAATCAATTACAATGTAATCAAATATTACCCTACATGTAAACCCATTCTCTTTGGGGCGCATAGATTGCTGCCCTTCATGTAAAAACGCAAATTGAGTTGATGATA
Organism: Neoceratodus forsteri; assembly: GCA_016271365.2. Taxonomy (NCBI): domain Eukaryota; kingdom Metazoa; phylum Chordata; order Ceratodontiformes; family Ceratodontidae; genus Neoceratodus; species Neoceratodus forsteri. The sequence goes on along the minus strand of CM057453.1, from coordinate 645,375,749 downwards.
GATTACCTGGAATCAAAGACAAGGTAAGCGATCACCAACTCATGTAAACCTAGTAGGTGTCTCAACACTTCATCTACTCTGGCTGCAGGTCCACACTTAATACAATCCTCACTTACAACACCATCATTTCCAGAAGTGTGGTGTCAGGTGTGAACAAAGCAACAAGAGCACATCAAGTTTGAAGAACAGTGATCCTGATTTCAAGCTACCATATACAAATACAACGAAATGGAGGAGGGAAGATACTGAAACTATACAAAGCGTAAGCTGTGTGTCTTAATAGGCCATCCTCAAAGTCCTCCCTGAGATATCTACCCACCTCAAACTGTTCTTTTCACCTGGGGTCATATGCTACCTCATGAATAAAACAACATGCAAAGAATTACCTATTTAAACTGTGTCATGATAACCATGCCTGTATCCACTGCTTCCTGTAACCTCCTCATGTTGTAACAGAATGTATACAAAAGTTATTTTTTTGTTCTTATTTCTGTATCATAACTAATATTGTTATCCCGGGTCGCCCCTGAAAAAGGGACCTTCCGGGCCCAGTGGGTCTACCCAGTCACCAAAATTTAATAAATATATACAGTATTTGTGTGTTCTAGAAGGTATAAAGGCACGATGCATACCAAGGCAGAGGAATCGAGACACAGTAACCAAGAGTATGTCTGTAGCTAGTAAAGGAAAAGGCAGAAACAATGTACAGGAAGGTGGAGGTCATAACATAGTGAAAGGCCAAATTAGAAAAACAGAAGCAATTTAGTCAAAATGTTAATATTTACGAGAGCATCAAGAGTAAGCAGATTAAGCATGCAACCAAGGTTAAGGCAGAGTTTTAAATAAGCTGAAAAAAGTGATTAACAGTTTGATGTGTGAAAGTGCTAATCAGTTGTGAAAGTGCATAGCACTTGGCACCAACCGATTAGCAAATTTAAAACACTGTAGTTTTATTAATGTGTACTGTGTCATAGACAAAAAATGATCAGCAGTCTACTGCTAAGCATTTCTAAAAATGGTTAGCATTACCCAGTTTTGCTATGCTATGTTATTTAATACTCTGTAAGGCGTAGTGTAAATCTGAGAATGAAAATGTCTAACAAGAAGGGATACAGAGAAGACAAAAATTGTAGGCAGTGAAACTACCCCCGACTGCTTGGGGGGGGGGGGGCAGGTCAGGTGGGACAGGGTAGTGAATGGTGTTCTTCATGCATGGGAGGGTGAAAATTATTTTGAATAAGAGGGAAACAGTGCTACAACAATTACATCAGAGCTTAAAATCCGGGGCAGAGGTTACACCTTTTGAACCATTTTCACAGCACTCTTGCTATTACAACACCTCCCAAGTAAGAAGGTCCCACAACTGTGGTACTATAATTTGTGCAGTTGTCTGCATGTAAAGAAAAATTTGAGGCAATTTGTCCTGCTCATTAGTGCAAAAACAGTTTTAGTCAATCCTTGGGCAGTACTTCAAGAGCGACTTGCCTGTCACAAATACGGGATGAGCAGCACTATCTGAAGAATTTATAGTAGCATCCTTCCACTTTACACATATTAGCCTGTGCAAACTATTCCACATGCTTGCCTGCAACACAGATGTTCTACTATACCAAAGCTCTGAAGTGTACAGATTACCAGCACCTAAAATCTCAGGTGTCAGCTGTCGTCAAATCCTCTTTACCATCCGAGGAATATCGCCCTGGTGAAACACCTGGTTCCCCCGGATGATCTGCCAACACTGGACCATGCCTTTGTCACTACCCATCTTAATTACTGCAATTCCCTCTACCTAGGGCTACCAGGGGTTGATATACGCCGCCTGCAGCTGATGCAGAACACGGCGGCCAGGTTTTTGACAGGGACTTCTGGACGAGTCATATTACGCCTGTGCTCCGTGAGCTGCACTGGCTGCCTGTTTGGTGGCGGATCACCATTAAGGTTGGCTTGCTACCCTTTAAAGCCTTACATGATCAGGGACCCAGTTACCTGCAAGATGTCTTGGTACCCTACTGCCCCTCTCCGTTCCAACGATGAGGGACTGCTGGAGATTGCCAGGATAAGATTAAAGATATCTGGTTCTTGTGACTTTGCAGCGCCAACCCTGTGGAATTCTCTACCTCGTCGGCTGAGAGAATGCCCAACTGTCGATAGATTTAAAATTGAGTTAAAAACCTATTTATTTATTAAATTTTGGTGACCGGGTAGGCCCACTGAGCCCCGAAGGTCCCTTTTTCACGGGCGACCCGGGATAACAATACAAGATAAAATACAGTGGAGAAAAACTTTTGATTACATAGGTTGTTCAAGCATAAGGTGGTTACAGACATGGTTATCATCATGACAGTTTTGCCTTGGTACTACTTGGCAGTGTGATATACATGAGGTAGCATTGGTTCCTAAGTGTCCAGATACTAGAGGGAGGTACATGGTCGGCTCACCTTTGAGAAGGTTTGATGCAGAAAAAGGGGATACCTTAAAAGCTGTGGCATGCACTTGTGGCCAGTATATGGGACTTGAGCCTGGTGCAGAAGTTCATGAGTGAGGAAGCATCCTGGACCGGGGTGGGTTGGGGGAGCTTCTTCCATAGGCTGGGGGCTTGGCAAGAAAAGGATCTGCCGCCAGCATTGGTCCTTACTCTGGGGACTTCTAGTAGTGTTCGTTCTCATGTCCTTAAATTCCTAGAGTTGTGTTTAATGGCTATGGTTCTGGCTATGCTTGGTGGAGCGGGGTTTGAGTAGCTTGTAAGCCTGGACAAGCAATGGGTATTGGAGGCGAGCGGCCAATGTGGCCCACCGGAATTGGGCCAGAGTGTCACAGTGGTGACGTCGCAGGTGGTCTTGGGTAGCAAACCGAGCTATTTTGTTGTACAGGATTTGCATCCTGGATACCTCTTGCTTTGCCATGGCCTGCATAATCGGGGTCGCATAGGTCCAGGTAGGGAGCAGGACACTTGTCGTAATGGAGAGCCTGGCCTCAGGGATGAGCTGGTCCCCGAGTCGGTACAAGGTACAGAGTTTGCGATGTAGGGTCCTGGTGACCTGGTCCGCATGGTCCTTGTAGGTGACAGACTGATCCAGAGTATTTAGATTAGTTTTCCCTAGTCATGGATGATCAGTTTTAATGTTCTTGTCTATTTCATCTTTTTGCATCAGATTTTATGTACAGCGCCTTGGTTCTGAAAGGCGCTATAAAAATAAAGCTGATTTGATCTGAATCTGTTGCACAGCTAGGCTGTCAGCCAGCTGTCAGGCAATCAGTTCGTGGGATGGGGTACAGGCCGCCCAGCATCTGCACGTGCCATAAGTGTGCAGTAGTGAAAACCATATTATAGGTGGAGTTAATTGTGCTACTGACCAGTAATTCCATGTTGAGATGAAACCGAATAGTGTCAGAATGCACCTGGAAACATAATCATGGTTATCTAACCAATACCAGCCAGCCAGCCAGCCCCCCACCCATGGCCATACCAACTCACCAGAAACTCAGAAAATTGGGAGCTTTTTTTGGTTACAAAGTTTTTATGGCCTGTGTTCCCCAGTAACCAGTGGACAAAACATGCAGCTGCAACTGCTGTCACCAAGATGGAAAATGACCATCAGCAAAGCACTTGCCAGAGCAAAAATGTTTTCAACCCCCATTCAAAAGGGGGCCTCTAACGAAATGCTAGCAGTAATGCAGCCATATGAAAAGTACAAGATATTCGGTATTTTGATGCCTTCTTAAAAAAAAAAAACACTTGTCTGTGTATATGTAAAATTGTGGACCAGAAGTGCAATTCTCTCCCTCATAGTTGGACAACCCTTGGATAAAAGTAAATCCGTCCTATTTTATATTGTTCCACATTAACTTAGTCCCACGTCTCATTTCCGTCCATTCCCACCCCGAAGTATAACCCACTTGCACTCCAGACAAAGAGCACAAGAATCCCAGCGGCTTTCCCATCACGTTTGACTGAGGCCCTATTACTCGGGATGCAGCATCTCGTCGGAGAATGCGTCAAAACAGACGGATCCTCGGACACAACCTCCGACTCCACAAAAAAACGATGAAAGCGCTTGTGTGCGATCCGAGTACTCAGGACCCCAATCTGTTCATTTAGCCAGCCACGCACAGTAAAACATATGAGAAAAGCCACTCGGCTCCCGTCACACTTTAGAGCTTTTTTTTTTTGGGGGGGGGGGTGGACATCCAGCCGAGCTCCAAGAATCCCAAACAGAAACCACCCGATTAAGTAACGAAAAAAGCCGGGGCCCTCCTCGCTGTAACTAAAGTGATGCGCATTTCCTGCAAGGAGCATCGGGTCGCGGCAGCGGGGCCCCCAGGAACCGCACAGTACATCTCCCCTCCCCAACCATCTCCCAGCCTGGAGATGTCCGCCCCCAAAAAGAAAGTGAAGCCGGGGCCCCTGGCGGACATGATGGCGACGGAACAACCGGTCGTCCACTGTTGATGGCGTCGTCTGCATTCCCCTGCGGACGCCAGGCCTCGGGACACAGAGGGCTCCACGCGCAGTGCTGCTTATAACGGGATTGGTAACCATAGGGCCAGGGGCAGCAGCGACGAACCGGGCGTCACACATCCTCCCTCTCTCTCGGCGGGCGCCGCCTCGCTCCGGCTGCCGCCTACTTCTCCCTCCTACCACGCTCCTGTGACAGAGACTCCTGACAAGAGACCCTTCCAGCCGGGCCGTCCGAACTCAGTTCCCCCGTCCACACCGTGTAGCCGGATCTGCAGGGCCGCCGGACGGGTCGTTGAAGCCAGGCCCGTCATCAGTTGCTGCTCCCCATAATACCCTGCGAATGCAGTCCTCAAGCCAACAGCAGGAACCCGAGCCGAATCAGCCAGCCTAGTCCGGCACCTTCACCAACTCACCTAATGCAGTGCAGCGGGAGAGTGGGACTGGGGAGGTAACACAAGAAATAGTCGAGGGTTTGCTCCGTCTGTATAGACACACCGGCCGAGCATCAGAAACACCGCCGCCTCCTCCTCCCCACTCTCACTGCCAAGCAACTCGTTCCCTTCTTCCGTCCGCGTTTATTATTCCGGCCAGACCGCAGCGACCAATTTAAAGAAATAGGGTATCTCGCTTTATTGTCTTACCCCTGCACTGGAGGGCGAGGAACCCCCGTCTTTGCCGCCGCTGCTGTGACGTTAGAGTGACTACTTCCCGCCAGTGGCTAGCACCCTGGGCCTAGGCTGCTTGCCCTTGCTGTGACGCAATAATAAAGCTTGTGATTTGCTACACAGAAGCAAAAGGGGAGGGCAGTGCCATGTTAGTAAACTCAATATTCGGATGGCATTGCTTTTTGTTTTAGGAGGCTTGCAGTGTCATTTGACACAGTATGGTATATTGTACAGCAAATGGTGTATTGTATAACAATGTGAGATTGAATATGTTCTTCAGAATGTAGTATACTGAAGATAAATACAATAAGGGGGCAAAGTGGAACAGTACTGGAAGGGGACTTCGAAAAAGCAGAGGCATTAAACAGCTATTTCGCCTCAGTCTTCAAGGAGGAAAGGGAGGGTAGGGGACCAGGAAGGGGTGGGGAGGGTGACAGCCACAGGCAGGTGGCTGTGGCAGAACTCACTGCTGAAGAGTAAGGGAAGGGGTAGATTTAGCGTAGTAAATCTAAAAAGAAAGTGGCTCCGGCCCCTGTTGTGCCAGTGTTAAAAACAGCAGAAAAAACACAGCACCAACACTTCTACAGTATAAACTATATTTTACTCGCAAATATGCAGGACAGAGTAAAATACAGTGGCGCCATGCAAGGTGACAACAGCTCCCAAACACACAAACTAGCCGACCGGTTTCGTGCTGAAGCGCCTCCTCAGGGACTAATGTGATAATCACAATCAAACATTTAAATAGAAAAAACCTTTTAAAATGACAGTACAACACTTATGCCACTAATATATACAATTGTGATAAATAAATTTAGTGTAATAATGCACTACCCATACGGAATAAAACAATTTTAGTATGAGTGCAGTGACCTAAAGTGCAAAATAAATGTCCATAATCTAAATATAAAAATGATAAATGGTCTTACTGCTGCCAGTCAAAGTACTACAGTATTATTACAAGTAATTTTTACTTTTAACAGGCGAAATAAAGTTAAAATTGCAGGTACATTATGTATATACCAGGGCTGCTGAAGTAAATTCAACCTGAAAAAGAGGAACACACGGAAAAGGTAAACAATACATGTTATTGTCTAAAATATTTCATTATCTAAAATATTTAGACCTTAAAAAAGGTGCACTATCAAAAGTATCATTTAATTCTGGGTGTTCTAAAGCACCCAGGGCTAGATATTCAAACTGCGCCATTCTGTGGCGCAAGCCCTTGCGCTGCTCAAAAAAGTTGTGCTGGGGTGTGGCCGTGGTGATATTCAACGGAGTTGCACTATTGAGCAACTCCTTTGAATATCGCCCCCGGCTACAGCCACTGTGCATGGCGCAGTGGAACTTGCACCACCGCAAGTGGTCAGAGTGGAGCATTCAATATGCGGTGGCACAAGTTCCATTGCGCCATGCGCAAATTTCCGATATTCAAAAGATGACATGCAAATGGGGCTATAATTCATGCAAGGCGCGGGGGGGCCATTTGCATCTACTTATGGCCCCATTAGCATGCAGGTGTGCCGATCCTCACGACTTGCGCCTGGCGCCTGCCAGGCAGCAGCTGCCGGGACCGACGCCCTTGCAGCCCGAACAAGGCATGAAGTAAATCCCCCACTGGCCCGATCAAGAGGCATAAATATAAATGAATTCCCCACTGGCCCGATTGCGGGCATAACATTAATAACCCCCAACTGGCCCGGTCGCAGGCATAACATTCGTAACCCCACCCCCGACTGGCTACGTCGCGGGCAAAACAAGTGAACCCCACCCCCACTAGCCCAATGGCGGGCAGAACAGAGTTCAACCCCCAAAGACCAATATCCCTGGTGTCCAGTGGACATGAAGCCCGATCGCGGGCATTAGAGTCAACCCCAGGTCCAAGTATCCTGGTGATCTAGTGGCCCCTACCCCACCACCCACGGGCCCACCACCCGCTCCCCAGCAGGCGGCAGCACCCACCCGCCTGCCGACTGACTAGCTCAGTAGGGCTGCACGCCCGTGGCTCTTGCTCTGAACCAATGGGCATGCAGCCTACCAGCAGTCAGGTGGCGGTGGCAGGCGAGTGGGTGCTGCCGCCCGCGCTGACCGGGGAGCAGGGTGGTGGGGCTCCGTGGTGGTGGGGTGGGGGGCCATCAGATCACCAGGGAACTTGGACCTGGGGTTGACTCTAATGCCCGCGATCGGGCTTCGCGTCCACTGGACCACCAGGGATATTGGTCTTTGGGGGTTGAACTCTGTTCTGCCCGCGATCGGGCTAGTGGGGGTGGGTTCAGTTCTTGTTTTGCCCGCAATCGGGCCAGTCGGGGGTTACTAATGTTATGCCCGCCATCGGGCCGGGTCGGGGGTGGGTTTTGTTTTGCCCGCGATCGGCCAGTGGGGGTTACTATACGTTGTGCCCGCGACGGGCCAAGGGGGTTATTATTATGCCCGCGATCGGGCTGCAGGGGGGGCACAGGGAAGAAGTGGAGGGCCACCCACAGGTGGCAGCTGCTGTGTTGCACCCTGCAATGCGGCAGGCTCAAAGTTGTGCAGGCGCAGGTTGGGGGTTGCGCCTGCACAGCCCGGCTGAATATCGGGCTGTGCAGTTTATGCATGGTTCCTCCCCCTCCGGTTGAGCATGCCTTTATTAGCATTGCGCTGTTGCTCAACATGACTTGGGGGGCGCAACTGCCTCCTGCTGAATATCTCAGAATGGCGCAATTTCATACTTGCGCAGGCGCAACCCTATTGCACATGGTGCAACCCTTTTGAATATCCAGCCCCCAGAGTGTAAATCCAAAATGATTCTCTAAAAAGAATTTTATTCTCCAAGTCACCATCTCTTGGGTCTGTACTGACTCTTTCTATCCCACAAAATGAAAATTTATGTTCAGTACCATCATGACACTGTTGCAAATGTTGCGCCAAGGCATTTGTCTCATTGTGACCTTGCATGGTGCCACTATTTTATACTGTCCTGCATATTTGTGAGTAAAATATAGTTTATACTGCAGAAACGTAGAAAGTGTTGGTGCTGTGTTTTTTCTGCTGTCCTCTTGATTTAGGGTAGACAAGGCAATGGGGCCTGATGGAATACACCCAAGGGTTCTCAAGAAGGTGAAGGATGAACTGGCGCCGCATCTAGCGAGGCTGTTTAACTTGTCCTTGGTCACAGGGGTGGTGCCAATGGACTGGGAGAGGGCAGAGGTGGTCGCACTACATGGGGGGGTGGAAGGACGAGGTCAAAAACTACCGTCCTATTAGTCTTACCTCGGTGGTGGGGAAGGTAATGGAAACACTACTTAAGATCAGGTTGATAGAATACTTGGGGATGAATGGCATGCAGGATGACAGGCAGCATGGCTTCACCAAGGGATGGTCCTGTCAGACTAACCTGATAGAGTTTTTCAATAGTGTGACACAGATAGTGGACCAGGGAGGAGCAGTGGACGTGGTCTATCTGGATGTCAATAAGGCCTTCGACACCATTCCGCATGGTGGAATGGTACATAAGCTGGACAGATTGGGGGTGGACAACAGGATCACCAGGTGGGTGGAAAACTGGTTGAAGGGAAGGAGTCAGATGGTGGTGGTAAATGGGACACATTCCAGGGAACGGGTAGTGACCAGTGGGGTGCCACAGATGTCAGTGCTAGGACCAATACTCTTTAACATCTATGTTAGTGACCTAGCAGAGGGTCTGGAGGGATGGGTATGCCTGTTTGCAGATGATACAAAAGTCTGCAGTAGGGTAGATTCACCTAGTGGGGTGTAAGCCATGAGGCGGAACCTGGAGAGGTGGTCTGACACCTGGAAATTGAAGATTTAATACACAAAAGTGCTCGCTGATGCATCTGGGGAGAAAGAATAGGAGGGAAACTTACTCCCTTGGGGGGTTGGTGATTAAGGAGAAGGAAACAGAAAGGGATCTGGGGATTATGGTATCGTGTGACCTCAAGGTGGGCAGCCAGTGTAGCAGGCTGTGGAAAGGCAATGGAATGTTGGCCTGCATTGCCAGGGGTTTTAATAGCAGGAAGAGGGAGGTGCTAATGCCATTATACAGAACCATGGTTAGGCTACATCTGGAGTATGGGGTGCAGTTCTGGAGGCCTCACCTGTGAAGAGATGTTGAGCTGATGGAGAGGGTGCAGAGAAGGGCAACCAAAATGGTACGAGGGATGCAGAATGTACCCTATGAGAGAAGATTGAAAGGGCTGAATTTGTACCATCTGGAGACTAGGAGGGAGGGGGGGACATGATTGAGACCTTTAAGTATCTGAAGGGAATAAATAAAGTAGAGGGTAACAGCTTGTTCAAATTGAAGAAGGGAGTGAACACAAGGGGACATAGCCTTGAACTGGAAGGTGGGCAATACAGAGGTAATGTCAGGGGGCAGTTTTTCACGGAGAGGGTGGTGGAAGCCTGGAACAAGCTGCCAGAGGAGGTAGTGGCAGCTGAAACGGTGGAGGGGTTCAAGAGGGCTTGGGATAGATTTAAGGGGTTGGGAAAAGAGGGTGGAAGCATAACAAAAGGGGGGAGGTAGGGTGTTGGGCAGACTAGATGGGCCATGGTCCCTTTCCGTGCCGTCACATTTCTGTGTCTCTGTGAAAGCTACAAATGGCACTTTAAAATCAATAGGTCTACTATTTTCTGAGTATCAGACCTAAAGGGTCACATTTTTCACCTAGGTACTGGTACATCTCAGGTTACCAACATGATGCAGGTCAATCAGTCCCTCATTTTATCATATGGCTCATTGAGAGGGTTCTGTGCTGCTGCCCCACATTTTGCACTTGGTTTTTATGTTTTAAATTTATATTATATAGAAATTGATGGCAAAAATGGCCAATTGAACCATCTAATCTGGCCAGCTTCACCTGAGGTATGATATGAATCCCTGGTGGTCATTCATCCCATGTCATCCTCCTCACCAGTTCCATGTGTCCTACCCACACTGGAATCCCTCCACTGATTTGGTGCAGAACAACCCCTGTGGCAGCCCACCCCACTTATCCTCCATCCTGTGTAAAGAAATACTTTCTGATGTCCACCAGCTTCTATGAGTTCCCTCTTGTGACCGTGTTTCTGGTCATTGTGAACAAGCCCACAGTGTCTACCTTGTTTAATCCCATGAAGAAGTTTGAAAGTTTCAATCACGTCTCCTGCCTCCTGTTCTCCAGTGTATATAGGGTGACCAAGCCAAATCAGATTACTTAAGACACCATCCCAGAGTAATCTGATGGCCACAGCTGAGGAGGAGAGAGGAGGGCTGTGCTGGTTGCCGTAATGGGCTCTCCGCATGGCTCAGTCATCATAGGTATGGGGGGGGTTGGCTGGGTGGTGTTCTCAGTGCAGGGGGGCTGCTAGCCACCAGTAGTCAGAGGTGGCACTGGATGGGTGCTCGGCGGTGGGAGGCTACCACTAGACACTAGGGACTAACTATGCACGTTGGGTTGGGGGATTGGCAGGTGGGGGGCCCCTTGCCACTGGACACCAGGGAAATCCTAAACACTATAGGGACAAGTGATCGGAGGGCGAGGGGTGCCATTAGGCACCAGGAACACTGTGATCTATACTGGGACGGGTGCTTGGAGGGCAGGGGGTGTCACTAGACACCAGGGAGACCTTGCTGGATATTCAGGTGGGTGAGCAGGGGAGGTGCCTCTGGACACCAGGAAAATCCTAAACACTACACGGACCGGTAATCGGAGGGTGGGGGTGCCACTAGACACCAGGGAAACTCACCAGATATACAGCGATGGATGATCAGAGGGCAGGAGGTGCCACTAGATGCCAGGGGTACATTTACATTGAGGGGCTGGGCATCATCTGTGTTGGGGACCGCTTGCCACCATGTCTGATGTGGGCACCTACAGGATGGGCACAAATCTGCAAACGCCTCCCATGCAAATGAGCCCATAATGGGCATACATATGGCCCCTTAGCACCTTGTATACTCAATGGGTTCATTTGCATGTCACGTCTGAATATCATACCATGGCTCCCAATGCTATCTGGTCTGGGGGCACAGTTCCGAAGTGGCTGCCTACAGCCCAGGTCCATGTCAGGGCAACGCTGCTTAGCGCTGCATCCATCTAGCCCTATATTCACTCAGATAGCGCCAGCGCACTATCCAACTGAGTATAGCAAACTTGGTCAAGTGCAAGCACAGCGCAAACCTTTGCACTCTGCTTTTTGCACATATTTGAATGTCTGGCCCCTAAAGTTCACAAGAAGAGCTGCAGTTGTAGCCAGGAAGCTGCATAAACTATGGTTCAGTTTTGCATACTTTCTAGTTTTGTTATGTTTTTCTTTCTTTCATTTAAATGTTTTTTTACAAGATCATACGTGGCCTAGTATTAGGGATGTGTGAATTCAAGTGACTGTATATGTATATGGGAGAACCTTCAGATCATTAGTGTTCCTCCAGATAATATGTAAGGCAGTGGCTACAGCATGTTTGTAATTCATGTAATAATTGTTAGTACTTTTTGGTTTAATTGCCTGTATTTTGTACTGGTCTGATTATGGTACTGTATGTTACCGTGCTTCTGATGTGCTCCCCTTCCCCTCTCCCCAGGTCGCACCTGGAATCGAGCAGTACTCTGCTCAGTGTGCCTTCCTGGTATAACTCTTAAATAAATAAATAGATCTGTAGCATTTGTAATATATTCAAAATCAGTAACCAGATGCAGAATGCCATCTAGTGGAGAAAGCAGCATACGAGAACAAGAGTCAGTGTAACACCCTGGAGAAAAGAAAAGGTTCCTTTTAGCTGAAAGGTTTGTGCTGAAGCCTCTGAGACCCATCTACAAAAGAAAACCCCGCACGCAAAAGCTGAACAAAAGAAGTTGAACTAGATTGCTCAGTATAAATTAATTTTATTGTCCAGGGTACAGCATCACTGGTAGCTTCACCCACAAACTAGCCCCGACACGTCGAGTCAAATGGACTCTTCGTCAGGGGGCATGGTGAATGGGAAGAAACATCACCCTTAAATACACCTTATAATGATTAATTAATTAGCAGCAAAAAGAACTATGTGCTTAAACACACAAAAAAATTGTGCATAATGAATGGACAATTTGCAGTCTCTGAGACCAGAATGCAAGGATCAGTGCCCAGCCATCTAGCGGTGAAAAAAAGCAAACTCTGGCCAGAGCCGATAGGGTGTTGCAGCTGAGGAATTTGGGATAACAATGCTGAAAATTACCAAAGTTACAAGCCTGCTTTTGCAAAACGTAACATAGGTTCATAACTTTGTTGTTTCTTTAATATTTCTACAACAAATTTTCCACATAACCTTCTTATGTCCCCACCTCATGAACAAGGGCAGATAAAATTCTCAACTCCCTACCCAAAAGGTTATTTTGCCAGCGACCGTGAAATCATATTTCGGGATGTGAAAAAAACATTTTTGGCAGGATTTGAAAAATGACAGCTGTCACATTCATGAAATGCTGTTAAGATATGGCTATGTTGTAAATTTGGGGTAAAAATATAGAAAATTACCGAGGTTACGAGCCTTCATTCGCAAAATTCAACGTAGGCTGATAACGTTGTTTTTTAATATTTTTACACTAAGGCCCGGAGATTCAGACTGCGCCACAAAGTAGCGCAATAGCAGGAGCAGGCACAAGTGCAGTGCGCCCATGCACAACACACGCAATATTCAAACACAGCGCAGGCCAAGGTGTGCTTGCGCAACACAACTGAATATTGCGCCAACTATGCCTTGGCGCAACCAGGGATGCGCAGTGGCGCAGGGCTGATGCGTAGTAGCACAACCAGGGATGTGCAGTGGAGCAGGGTAGTAGTGCAGCAGCACAACCAGGGATGTGCAGGGACAGGATGCAGGGGTGCACTACCCATGGAAGCCAGGGGCGGAGGAGCACGCAGCAGACCAGACAGCGCCCCCCACACCCCATGAATTCCACAACCTGTGGTGAGCTGGATAAATCACCAGCCCATGAACACCAGCACCGAATTCACAGCTGGGGCACAGTACTGCAGCACACCCCCTGGCAAGCAGTGACTGCAACACAAGAAGGGCCAGCCACCCAGTGCCACCCTATCCGATCAGTGCAGAGCACACCCTGCACAGCGATCCCCAGACACCCTGCCCAGGAGCAGCGCCCAACAGTGCATGGCACTGAATGCATGCCACCACCCCCACTGTGACAATGCAACCCTGTGCACCATGGAGACATGCATGGCAGCCCCACTGTGAGCACCCTGCAGCAGGCGGCACCAACCACCAACGCAACAACTGCAGACAGAGTGCCGCCCTGCAGGGCCCCCCCATGGCACAGCAAAGAGGTCAGTACCCGAAGGACCCCGCATGCGATAAGACCCACCCTGGACCCCACCAACAGCAGGACAGCACCCCGCACACCCACCCAAGCACACACCCTGTCCCAGCACTGGCCCCAACAGCCAGCACAGATGCCCACAGTGGTGCATGGAGGCATGCCCCACACAGGATGTGACACAGGGCACGAACAGACACCCACCCAGACCCAAGGGCACCCCAACACAGGGACACAATAGCGGGGCAACAAATGCCGCTGGCGTGTGACCACTGATGCTGTGTACCCACGGCTTGCACCCCACCATAGCACAGGTGTACCAGCCATCCCGCGCATGCACCTTGAAGCCGTCCACCACCAGCATGTGGCTGGAGCACAAATGACAGACATCAGAACACAGACCCCGCAACACACATCAGCGACAGCATGGAGGGGGGACAACAACAGCATAGGCCACAATGCCACCCAAGGCAGAAGTGCACCATACCAGTGACAGGAGGCAAGCCGCCATTGCACTGTGGCCAGAGGGTGGCCAGCATGGACAGCCACCAATGACATGCCAGCAGACCGTGTGTACCACAGACATGCAAGGGGGCCAGCTGCATGGGCCATGGACATACTGACAGGGGTGCCAGGGACAATGCGCATGTACCAGGGACCACTGCACACAGGCATCCAGTGCACAGGGAACAACACACATACCACAGACAGGGACCGAGTCCCCCATCCACACCATAGGCGGGTCCATGCCGGACACACACACGCCCAGGCCTGCACCACCCCCGACGCCATGCACACCACTGCAGCCAAGTACCATAAGCCCGCTGCAAATCAGAGACCACCACAGTTGTCATAACAAATAAGTGTATATTACAATAGTGAACAATATACAAAACAGAAAACAAAACTATTTACAATGTGAGGGGAGGGCCACATACCAGGTGGAGGTGGGCATGGGGCAAGGGTGAACAACTGGGAGTGGGGTGAAGGGGTGCAAAGGTTAGTTCAGGGGAGGAATGCACATCAGGGGCATAGTGGGCCTAACGTCAACCCCTCTCCCCACTACGATCTTAGTGTCTCCACTGGTGATGCCATCCTCCACCCTGTTCCATCCTTTGGAGCAGCTCAAGGGTGGCCCTCACCAGCTGCAGCAGCTCCTGGACATTCCGCTCCAGTGCAGTCCAGCGTTGTCCAGCTAGGACAAGGGAGCAGAGTCATTACGCGTGACTGGCTAGACCCTTGCAGCCCACCCAATGTGCACGGCATACAGCCGTGGGCCATGCCCCTGTGATGGCATGCGACCACCCACAGTGTCCGCGCCCACATGACCCGTCTACCCAGGTGCCCACAGCCATGCGGAACGCTCATGTCCCACACAGCACTACCGTGACCATACAGTGACATGGCTATGCGGTGTGAAGGCAGTGGCATAGCTATGTACCCAGTGCACACACGGACCACTTGTGACGCCCACCCATACATGCAGTGCCATAGAACAGTGCTGAGTGCACCGTGTGACGTGCACAGCAGTGGGGCCAAGTGCTGGGGGGCCATGCCCCGCCACCACCCCTGCAACCCAGCATGCACAGATGTAAGGGGAAACATGGCACTCGCCTTCATCCAGGCCAGTAGGGCGCTGCTGGCCCATGGCCCCTCCACCATGTCCCTTCTGCATCAGCAGCGCACCCACTCGGTCCTGCTTCGTCTGTACTCGGGCCTGCCTTGCCCTACGGTGCTCCTTCGGGCCTAGGGTACAAACATGAAGAGGGAAACATCAGTACAAACCAGTAGCAAAGCCCCCCCCAGTGTGTGCATGCCTGCATAGCCCAGCCATGATGCACCACCACTCCCACTAGATGGCCCCCACCCCCCTGTGGGGTGGACCTATGCACACCACAATACCCGGGCAGACGGACACTAGCAGTGTATGGATGGAGCACCTACATGGCCGTGGCACGGCGCCTCGCCGGGGGCATGCCTGCAGACACCCCAGTCGGTCAGGGTCCCCTCTGCTGTAGGTCGCCATACCAGTAAAGACACTGCTCCGCTGTCCAGGCAATCTTGGTCGCCTCCTCCAGGCCATCTGCCACCTCCTGCCACACAGCACTACGGGTCTGTCCAGGGGGTCCTGCCCAAATTGTGCACTAGCATGTGGCTCAACTAGGGCCACCAAGTTGGCTAGCTCAATAGTGCTTCACACCTGCGCTGTCCTACGTGGTATCCTTCAGTTGTTATCGCAATCAAAATGGCGCCTGTAGCACACGTGTCTTGGGCTACGGAGGCAGCTGGTACTGGCGCTGCCATTAAAGGTTCCTATCGCGCTGTCACCAAACCACGCCGAGGGTGCACCCATGCGGGATGCATGGTGCCAAGGGGGCAAAGGCTCGACCGCGGGGTCAAGGGTTTGTCTGGCGCACGAAGTGCCACAGCGCTATTGGGACGGTCTGCGTGTAGCGCGGTAGGGTGCTTGTGTGTGACACCCTGCAGTGGCCTACCGCACTGTGGCTCCATGGCGCTTACGGCACAGCAGAGTACAAGTGCCACACAGGCGAACAGTGCACTAGCGCCACAGGCACAGTGTGGCCATCCTCTGCACTGCCTCCCGCATACAGCATGTCAGCAGTGCCGCACACGTTAGTGTCAGCACACCGGGTATGCACCGTGTGGTGCCGATTGTGCACGTCACAGTGCTGCGCCATAGCCTGAGCATGCTCACCAACATTGTGCAAGGCGCAACAGCGTGATATCCAGCCAGCATATGCATATCAGCTCATCAGCCATTCCACAGCACAACCACTGCATTAGCATCCACTTACAGTTGCGCCTTGCCTCATTTGCATGCATTGCACTATATGAATGTGACATAGGGCTGCAGAGGACATAGTTATGTATTGCAGTCTATTGTGGTGAGTTGCATGCTGTTGGGATGTGGGGACTGTGGTTTGTGGGGGCTGAATGGGACTGCACAGTCCAAGGTAACACCTGTCATTCCCACAGGCTCGATCATGACCGAATGTGAGGAAGAGGAGGAACAAGGACAGGGGAGAAGGAGGAGAAGGCACAACTTCACTGGGGCTGAATCAGATGCCCTGTTTGTGGCATATCTTGACAGGGAACCACTGCTCAGTGGACAGCAGGGAACGCCACTGGCACGTGCTGTGAACCAGCATGGCAGCCACCAGCAATCCGTGCAGGAGTGTAAGATGAAGGTCGGCATAGACAGGAGGTGGATCAAAGGCAAGGTGGCTGCCATCCAGGCTGCACATGCTGCCACCAGTGGGGGCCAGCCAGATGTACCACACCTGACGCCACAGAGGAGCGGGTGGTCAGCAGCATGCGGCGTTGTGCCATCGAGGGTGTTCCTGGGGGTGGCTTCCAGACTGGTGGCAGCCCATCACTGCATGGTAGGTCCTGTGCTGTCACTGTATGGGTGGTGGAGGGAATGCCACAGGGTAGGGTGGAGCCACTAACGCTAATGTGTTCCCTTACAGCTCCTGAGCGTCTACATGGGTCAGCGGTGGTGGGTGTGTCCACTGAGGGGGGATGCCATGGACACGGAGGATCGCCCATCCACCTCCACAGGTGTCCGAGGGACCGGACCAGAGCATACCTGCATGTCTGTCCAGACTGATGAGGGTGGTGCAGGTGCAGATGAGGCCCTGCCTGTGTCCCAGTATGACAGCGCCCATGGTCTCCAGTGTGCTGGGACACGAATTGGTGCCGGATCCAGCACCGATGATGATGGACCACACATCCCAGGCAGTGATACGTGTGGGACACAGGATGGTCCCACAGCAGGCAACGGCACGGGCGTTGCCATGGGTGGTGCCGCTGTGGAGGCCTGCATACCAACACAGTCCCAGCCTGTGCCTGTATGCCCCAGTGGGGCAGCACTGGTGTGCGTCCAGGGCGGTGGGACTGTTGGCAGCCGCTGCGGCGGCACCGGTGAGCCCTAGCGATCGGCAGCCGGAGGGGCAGCACCAGCAGTCGGCCAGTGGCGACGGGGGGACAGTGTCAGGGGCGGTGGTAGTGCACCATATGTGGACGTGCCCCAGCATGGCTCTGGTGTGCAGCACCCATCGTCAAGGGGTGCTGGCCATCAGGGCCAGGAACACCACGAGGGACAGCATGCCGGACCGGCAGATGACCTCTTTGATGAGCACAGCCATCTACTCCAGGCTTCAGTAGATCAGCAGATACGGCTCGTGACGGCGGTGGATGCACTCAGTGCGGTTCTGCGCCAGGCCGAGGAACAGCGCAGCAGGGACTACGGTCTGCTCCTGGCAGAGATGGCCTGGCAGCAGGTGGATGTGACCGCTACTATTGACAGGCAGACCAATGCATTGACAGCTGTCATGGCCACATTGGGCACCCAGTTCAGTGCTCATCTGCCGCAGACATCGCGTAGTGTCATGTCCACCCCCCCTTCCCGGCGCCGTGCGACACCTGCTGTGTCAACACTGGGTTTGGCTGTGGGCATACTGAGCATGCCTGGCGCGGGCATGTTCGGTGGGCTGCAGACCCCTGCACGAACACGGTCACGTTCATGCAGCGTCATCCCTGGGGGACCGTCGGTGCCACCCCAAGAGGCCAATGGTCAGCCTGGCACGGCTGGCAGGTCTCGGCGAGGCCGCCCATGCATCTGTGGTGGCCGTGGTACTGTGCCACATGACTGACCTGTCTCCCACCATGGTCACTGTCTGCTGCTGCCCTATGTGCATTGTGGTGTGCATTGTGCAATGTACGGGTGGGGTACCCGGCCCTGCACACACACGGTCCCTGTGCACATCCTCCTGGCTGCTGGCCACTGTGGCATGTACATGATGATGCCTGTGTTGCGCTGTCCACCAGTGTGCAGTGGTGCTCAGTGTCTGACGCATGCACAGTGATGGCCACTGGGCATGGTCGTGTGTGGACCTGTGTGGGGGTTGGGGTGGCTATTGGGGTTGGCATGCTGTCTACCCCTTGTGCATGTCTTGTGGTGTGTGTATGCACATGTCGTGTTCAGCCCTGCCCATCCCTGACGCAGTGTGCGGTGCCACACTCAGACCCATTCCCTTACCACCGTCCACCCCTGGTGTCCTGCCCTGCCTGTCTGTGGGCTGTGCCCTTGCCCTTGGTGGTTGCACATGGCCCTGTGACCTACCTGTGTTGACCAAAGTGCTCTTCTGTAATGGTGTCCCGGTGCAGCTGTGACATCCGGATCAGGCGGGGGTCTCTTCTCCCAGGGGGTGGCTGCCCATCACCAGCTGGACCTAGTCCTTATCATCCCCACCGCTATCCCCCTCTTCGACCTCTTCGGCTATCCCACAATCGGTGGCCATGTTGTGCAGGATACAGCAGGCCAGGAATAGCCTGCAGGCCTTCAAGGGGCTGTACTGTAGGGCACCGCCAGATGTGTCCAGGCACCGGAACCGTGCCTTCAGCATCCCAAACACCCACTTGATGACATTCTGTGTTGTGGCGTGTGCCTCATTGTACCGTAGCTGCGATGGGGTCGTGGGGCGCCAGTACGGTGTGAGCAGCCAGGGACGTAGCGGGTAACCACTGTCACCTGTGTGTAGAGGGTGGACATTAGAATGGTGGTCTGCATTGCTATGCCATGGGCCAACAAGGCCAGTACCCATGGCACCTCTGACTATGCACCTCCCCACCGTCTGCTCATGTTGTCCTGCGTGGTATGCATACTCGCCCACTAGATGGCCAGTGGTGATGCCCCCACTCTCAAACCTGTGGCACAGTGCAGACTGGTGCCATATGAAGACATCATGTGCTCCCCCAGGTTGCGTGGCACAGACATTGGTAATGCACCCTCTGGCATCACACACCACCTGGCAGTTTATGCTTGTGTACCCCTTGCGATTGATGTATGCCACTCCCTCCAGGCCAGGTGGCGTGCGGATGGCCACATGGGTGCAGTCAATGGCCCCGAGCACACCAGGCAACCATGCTACCCTGTGGAACTCCAGTATGTGTGCTGTGTGCTCTGCCTGTGTGCTGAGGAAATGGATTTACTCCGCAGCATGTGGCAGCGGTGCGCTGAGGAATTGTGTGAGTAGGCATGATGCAGCCGACTGGGTTATGCCTGTCATGTCACCTGTTGGTTTCTGGAAGGTGCCCATGGCGAGCAGGCACATGACGGCTGTCACCTTCATCTCCACTGACAGAGCATGGCTCCGTCGTGTGGGTGCCTGCATCTCATCACTGCACAGCTCACAGAGCTGCTTCAGGATCACCTGGTTCAGGCGGTACTGGCCCACAATCTCTGTGTCAGAGTAGTGTTCAAAGCTGGTGCAGGCTCGGTACTGCCTGTTCTGGGCGTGCCGCTGACAGACCCTTCCACGGCCATGCCCCCCTGCTGCCTGCCTTCTCACACCCCTCATTACTGCCTCCATCTGGAAGGTGGCGCTGGCCATGTCCCTGGCTGGTGCTCCCCCGGCGGCTGTTGTCCCTTTCCCCCTGCTGTCCATTCCTGATGCTTCCCCTGCACCGGGTACACCTCCGGCCCTTGGCTGTGGCTGTCCTGCCTCCTGCCACTGCCCTCAGTCCACTGTGGCATTCCACAGCCTTTGCTGCACAGTGGCAAAGGCTCACCCACTCCTACCCTGTCTATGGCTCAGTTCTGGTGGGCCCTGTCCTGCTCCTGCCCAGTCCTGCACACTGCTACCTTCTCTACCACCCTGGCTCTCTGTCACCACGCTCCCACCTGTGGCTTCCCTTTTGTGTTCTTGCACCCCTCTCTTACTCCCTTTTATTTTGGATCATTTCCACTGTTGCACAACTTCTGCTTGCTCCCCTATTGCGCACGGTGCATGCTGTTGGATATCGCACTGTGCATGTTATTCATGGTTCCGCCTCCTACGGTTGTGCATGCATTCATTACTATTGCACTGTGCAGCCGCCTCCCACTGAATATCGCACAATGGTGCATTTCTGTACTTGTGCTGGCACATCCTTGTTGCACATGGCGCAACCCTTCTGAATATCCGGGCCCAACTTTTCAACATAGACTTCTTATGACCCCACCTCATGAACAAGGGCAGAGAAAATTTTAAACTCTGGCCTCAAACGTGATTTTGTGCAAGGACTGCAAAATCACGTTCCCGGGACAGAGAGTTGCTTAATAACAGTGCAATTTTCATGAGTCGGGGGTCCCAAAAAGGCATGTTGAAAATCCAGGCCAAAAATATGAATATATGGCTAAGTTACGTCACAAAGTTCAAAACACCATTGAAATACATTGAACCGCATACCTGTTTCTTCAGTTTGCAGTCCGGCTTTGAAAAGTAAAGACATGTCTGCAGTCCAGAGAGGATTACAGCATTGGACCCCCCGATGGGTAAGTAAGGGCTTGGGGGGCTGCAGGGTGGTGGATGCTGAGTGAGAGGGTTGGGTGGGGTGACAGTAATGGTTCAAAAGTTATTGATGGACCGTTTTCTTTTTTGCAGGTTTAAAAAGGGAAAAAAAAGGAGGAGTTCAGCTCACAACAGTGGGGGATTGGGCACCCCCAGTGTCACTCTTATGTTTCTCGGGGAGGTTGTGGAGTGGTGGGTGCTGAGAGGGAGGGCCGGGTGAGGGGACACCAGTGAGTGCAGATCACAACACTGGGGGATTGGGCACCCCCAGTGTTACTCTCGTGTTTCTGGGGAGGGGGGTGCTGAGAGGGAGGGACAGGTGGGGGGATACCTGTAATTAAAACTTTTTTCGGCAGTCATGGCAGAATACAGCACACTCCCCGCCATGATCAAGATTGCAGCTTAATGCTACCACGCATGTGCAATACACTTTGGTGGCCATCTTGGACATGGCAGAGTGTGCCATGTTCCACCATGACTGCTGCAAAATAGAGCAGCACCCTAGTGATGAACAGAGCGGAGTGCTTCACAGACATGGAGGTGACTGTGAAGCATATCCACACTACTGTTCGGTCAGAAAAAAATCTCACTTTTTTCCGATCACAAGAGGTCTTCAGGGCTTCGCCAACTGCAGCCCTAAAGGGAAAGAAAAGCGTAAATTGTTTAAACAGGAAAGGCACACTAAGCTGAAGCTTGTCTCCAGGTGCAACCTGGGAGCACAAGGAAGTTAAGTGACTTGCTCAGGGTCACACAGTATGCAGGTGGGGGCTGTGGGATTCCAACCCCAGTCTGGTCTGCTGGATGTCACCAGATTTGCAGCTCAGACCTTAAACCACTGCACAATACTGATGTAATTTATACAGAATCAGTAAAAAGATGCAGAATCCCATCTAGTGGAGAAAGTAAGATTGCAGTATAGAAGAAAAAGTGCCAGGCTAATACCTTGTTTTCTTTTAACTGAAGGGTTAGAGCTGCAGCCTCTGTCAGAGATATAAGAATTAGTCTCCCAGATCCAGCACTGAAATGTGCAAACCTGTAATTCAGTTTACAGAAGATGTCTCGCACAGAGCTGGGGATAGACATTACAGCCTTTTGTCTGGGTTTCTCACAAATATATGTTAAGGTAGCTGAAATGACAGTTAAATTTAACACTTTGCTTTTAAGACAATTTTTTTGACTTTAACTTTTAAAGTTTATATTGATTTTTTTTTCCCTATTTATATCTAATATTCATTACAACAATGTTTAGGCATCGGTTAGGGTTGAAGCTCAGAGCTAGAAAAGAAAAAAATGTGACATTAGGGTAAAAAAATATCCCCTGAGCCTGCATGAATCTGTGGCATAACATTTCTTGGGGGTTTGAATGCTCTACCGATGCAGCATTGGTTTTGCCCTAACTTAAGTCCTGCACAGCCTTTTTAGGAACAGAAAAGTACTTGCACATCGGTGCTTGAAGATAAGGCATCAGAATTGGGGCAACACCAGTGTTGTATCCGATGATCATTCAGACCCTGAGAAACACCACACCATTGTGTCCGCAGGGCACAGTGGACTTTGTTTACCCTAACATCCCATTTCCATCCTTTTGTGGCTTTGTGTTTCAACCATAAATAATGCCTAAACAGTTGTTTTTTTTAATGAATTTTCGTAGTTTTTTTAACAGGATAAACAGATGCACACTACTTTGTATTGACAATTTATAGCTTTATTTGCAAGCACTACCTGGGAAACAGTAATACCCCTTGCCTCACCCTGCCCCCTGGCCAAGCAGTGTGCAGTAGCACCCATCAACCTGCCCCAAATCTAAGCATCTCTGTTGTCCAGTGGCAGCCCCTGTCATACCCTGTCCCATTCCATGAATCCCTGGCATCCAGTGGCATCCCCTCCCACACCCAACCCAGGGCTCGAATTTAATGGTATTCTGCCCCGTTTTGCATACCAGTTTTCAAGACTGAATACCATTTCTTACCCCACAAGTCCTTTAGCATCAGTAACGTTTTTGCACTTAGCTGGCTAGGTGCAACTGGTCCAGAGGTGTGCCTTTAATAGATATTTAAATGAGCTTAGGGCCAAGTCAATCAAAAGACAAGAGGGGGTGTGAGCTGAGTGAGAGCTGTTGAAGGCTTCAGAATTTTTTCTCTGCTGGACTGAGAAATGTGGCCACAGAGGTGTCTCCCAACTTTCCTTGTTAACAGCCTCCTAGTGTTTATCTGGGTAAAGTTTTCCTCATAAATTATTTTCTTTGGTGTGCTGAGTGAAAGTTTTACTTTTTCTTTAGCACAGCACACATTTTTTATTTTTAGTGTAACCATGCAATTTTGACTTTATTTTTACCATGACTATTTACTTTAAAGCTTAATTTTATCATGGGTGCTTATTTTCAACGGTTTTCTTCATTTTTGGGCAAATTCTTGTGGGAATCATCAAATTAGAGACAGTTGCCTTGTTTTTTACTTCAGACCTTGCAGGGTTTACTGCGAGGCACGTACAGTGGATTTCAAATTTAAATAGTGCCTGGAGGTTTTCTCTCTAGATTGGCAATTATGAGGAAACCTTTTTTGTTATATTACTGGACCTTGGTATCAACTGTGTCAGGACTGTCTGTAAGGGTCCAGCAGCCACCTGTGCGCAGTTGAATATTACTGGGTTTCTATTAAGATTGGCACTGGTATAGATCCCAGTTCTACAACAACAACAAAAAAAGGCACTAGTAATAGACAGAAACCTGCACTCAGTTCATAGGTCCAGGACTGGTTTGCTTTGCTTAAATTGGCAGAAAAAGTTTTGATTATTATGGCCGAGGATAAATCAAAGGCTTCCAATGAGGGGCCATTCAAAAGTACTAATACCAAAAGCAGAGGTGCTGAGGAACCCTCCAGATCCAGCCAAAAAATAAAGCTTCCAAAGATGAAGTTCCTCACAAACTGAAAAATAATAAGAGTGACAAAAAAGGAAGCTTGGTCAAGCCTCTGATGAAGTAGCCAAAAAGAAACTCTGTCAAGACAGATATGCTCCCGTTGCTCCTAGGAAAGCCAATAGCGAGACAAGAGGCAGCTTAAAGCATACAGAAAAAACAAAACATTAACAAATTGCACAGGTTCTTCCATCAGTGCAAGATATGGAAAAAGCATGGCAACTGTTTCAGACCGTTCAAAAGATGGGTTCTCAATTTACTGGGCTTGGCAAGCACTCTTCCACAGTTCTCTCTTCTGTAGACTGTGAGGGTGATGCAGATGATGACCAATTTTATGACACCCATGACATGGATTTTGAGGGCTTTGAGCCTTATTAGTCCCCAGACCCTCATCTTGGGAATCCCTCGGGTGATTACGAGGATCTTTCCTCTATGTTTACATTTATACAAAATATACTGGACACCCTGGAGCTCTCTATGCAGGAGCCCAACCAGGATGTCGATGAAGATGAAGATTATTGGGAGATGAAGGGTCTTTCTTCCTCAAAGACCCTGGTCATCCCTATCTATAATGCATTTAGAAAAAAATACCAGAAGGGGCTTCAACACCCCACTTCAGTATCAGGGGTTGATAAGCAGCTTGAGAGAAAATATAAATTGTCTAAAAATGGTACAGAGTTCCTGTCTGCACACCCTAGCCACGAGAGTATAGTGCAGCAGGCAGCTTGTGAGAAAGCTGGAGTCTCCTTGTCCCCCTCTACCCTGCCAAGGATTCCAAGAAAATTGACTTTATAGCAAAGAAAATATAAGCCACAGCTTCCCTGCTTCTCAGACTTTCTTCTTACATGGCATTCACAGCCAAATATCAGAAAACCCTTTGGAAATCTGTTCTGGCTGTCGTCCTCAATGGATCAGATTCTATGGTGCACGAGCTGGTGGATCAAAAACTCCCCTGGAAGCTACTATTCATTTAGTTTTTGTTTACTGGGTAGGTGTGCCAGCCATAGCGATGACTATTTTCAGACATGGCCTGGGAGGTTACAGACATTAAACAGTACAATTTAGGCAGTGGTCAGATATGACTTTCGACAGTAACTGGCTTGGTACAGTTAAAAATAAATACAATCAGCAGTCGGATTAATTGCAGCAGGATACAGATGCAATAAACATAAATACAAATACCAAACAGTGAATTAACCATTGTTGACAAGAGACTAGTGAAGGCCCAGGGTATGTACCATCAGGCCTGTCAGATATATAGTTACATAAGTGCTTTAGCTAGCAAACAATTAGAAAACTCATCCGTAACACCAAAAGTGGCCAGTGAACAAAGGGTGCAGAGAAGATAAGGGGCCAAGTGGGTAGGGGGAGAAAGAGATGGTAGCAGAGAAATTAGGGAGGGTCGAAGCATGTAAAGAGGCAGGTTTACGTAGGTGGGACCGACAGGTTTTCTTAAAACAGGGATGGCTGGGGGAAGAGAGTGCCAGAGTTTTGGAGCAGCATGAGAGAAGGCACAGGCACCTTTTGAGGTTTTGCATCTAGGCACTTGGAGTAGGGATTTATCGAAGGACCTGAGGCCGAAGGAAGAAGGCAAGAGACGAAGGGACATTAATTCTGATAATGCTATCCACTAGTGTGCCATATGAGAGCCATCGATAGTTAGAAGGGGAAAGCCAGTTCAAATCGGCACAGAGCTGGCAACGATATTTTAGTCACAGGGATGTGGAAGCATAGCGACAAATGGAGTTATATGTAGTGTTCCATCTGAGTAAGGATGCCTTAGAAGCATTAATATAAGTTGCCGCTCCGTACATCAGAGAGGGTAGTAGAATACCTATAGCAATAGCCAGTCTGGAAGAGGGTGTCAGGATATGATTGGTCTTATAAACCATACCAATTTTGGAGTTTACAGCTTTACAGGTGGTCATGATGTGTTGGTCCAAGTTGAGGGAACCATCGAGCAGGACTCCAAGATATTTAAAGGAACTGACCATCTTTAATAGAGAACCATCAAGGCAGGAAACACTGAGCTGGCTTTGAGTTGACCTCAGTTTAGCTGCCATTCCAAAGACCATTGCCTGAGTTTTCTCCACATTAAGCAATAGTTTGTACCTGGTGAGCCAGGCCTGAACTTCATGAAAGGCAGAAAAAAGGTTTAGGTTTATCTTAGATATACTCTTTGAGCTGCAGTATATAACAAGGTTGTCTGCATAGAGGAGTGATGAATATTGGTTGTTGTCCTGAGTAATGTTTATTTTTATTTATTTATTTGTTAAGTCTAGGATTACAAATACCTTTGAGCCTTGGCTCTTTTACAAAGGTTCCACGTCAGAGAAATACAAATTATGGGGAACATCAAGACAGACATTACAACAATGTGGACATTGCAAACAGAATACAGATTAATACAATTCAAGGGTAGCATTGTAGCAAGGCAGCCAGTGGCATTTGTCAGAGAAAATAGACAACAGATAAGAATTGCCAGAGTCATAGGGAGGAAGGGGGGAAGGAATGTAGGAAGGGTGGGGACAGGCGGAAAAGTGCAGCACTGGGTATACCAAGATGTGAGGGTAGAATCCAGTGAGGAGGGGAGGGGGGGACCTCTAGAGCAGGAAGGGAAGTGGAGAAACAAGGTTAAGTTGGACAGTCACAGGAACTGTTAGTAGTGAGATAGCCCCGGAGCCTAGTTTTAAACATACCAATTGTTGGGGCAGAGGAGATGGTGGGGCTGAGGCCATTGAATCAGAGTGGCACTCGATAAGCAAAAGAGCATTGTCCCTATGAAATGTGACAGTGGGGGACTTTCAGTAGCTGTAGCGTGGATCTCCTAAGGCGCCATTTCTTAGTTCGGTGTTGTAACAGAGTTGAGACCCCAGAAGGTGCAAGGCCAAGGTAGATTTTTTTCGCCATGGAGCAGGTGAGAAACTTTATGCGGTTTGATAGTTGGCGCCAGCCAGTCTGGGTGTACAGGTCACATGTGTGGGTGAGACGGTGAGCACCAGTGATGAGTCGACATGCCTTATTCAAGGCAGTTGAGAGGCGTCTAAGGGTTGTGGTTGTGGCCAAGCCATAAATGATGAGACCATAGTCTATTACAGAGATCACAGAGCTCAGGACTGCAACCTTCAAAGCTTCTGGCATGAGGTGTGGTCTGTGTTTGCAGAGGAGACCAAGCCGTATATTAGCAGCTCTAGCTACATTATTTAAATGAAGTCCATAGGAGAGATTAGGGTCAAGCTGTATTCCTAAGTATTTGAAGGACCCCACCTGATCTAGAGTGTTCCCCTGGGTGGTGGAGATAGCCAAGTGGTGTAGCTTGTGTGGGTTATGAGAGCTGCAGAAGAGCATAGATTTGGTTTTCTTGTCATTGAGGACTAGTTTATGATTAAGAAACCATGTCGCTACAGAACTGAAACCAAGTTGAAGGTTGTGTTGAAGAGTTGCAGGATCTTTGTGAGTGGAGAATACAACAGCATCATCGGCATATAGTATGATCTGCTCAGAGCAGTGGTAAGGGAGGGAGTTTAAGAAAAGGCTAAAAAGGAGGGGGCCCAGTATGGATCCCTGTGGGACACCCGAGCGAACAGGCAGGGTGTCAGAAAGAGCATTCGCAATTTTTACTCTCTGCGACCGATTTTCTAAGTAGCTTTTAAACCAGAGAGAAGAGTCAGGTGATAGCCTGGCATTCAGTAGTTGGTGAATTAGTAGTCCATGGTGTACTGTATTGAAGGCCTTGGAGAGGTCGATGAAAACGGCCCCTGTGAGAAGGCTGTTGTCAAGGGATTTGTGCAAAGCTCCAGTGAATTCAAGAAGGGCTGTGGTGGTGCTGTGACCTTTCCGGAAGCCATGTTGTTGTGGGCAAGGTATATTGTATTTATCCAAGTGGTTGGTAAGTTGATCAGCCATGATGTGCTCGAGTGCCTTAGAGAGTTGGGGCAGTATGGAGATAGGGCGATAATTTGAGTGATTCGTCTTATCCCCACTTTTATGGACGGGTGTCACGGTGGCTGTTTTCCATAGGTCCGGGAATTTTCCACAGCTGAGACAGAGGTTTAATGCCACAGACGTACATAGGCGGTTACAAACACCACAGAAATGGGGCCAAAACCAAATCCAAAAGGTACTCACAAACTGTCCAAAGTAGGTCGGCACCTCATAACCATCTATTCTTTGAGATGAAATCTACATACGATGTATCAGGATAAAAGCCTTTTATTTCCAAAATAGGCAAACAGGTCAGCAGGCATACAAGATGTGAGCTCAATACACCTTGCCCCCTCCCCACGGAACCAAACATTTTTGCCTCACAACTACGCTTTCTCAAGGCTGTGGCAATGAGAGATAACACACCTTATATACCTTCTTGAGCCTTGAGAAAGCGTAGGTGTGACGCGAAAACGTTTGGTTCTGTGGGGAGGGGGCAAGGTGTATTGAGCTCACATCTTGTATGACTGCTGACCTGTTTGCCTATTTTGGAAATAAAAGGCTTTTATCCTGATACATCGTATGTGGATTTCATCTCAAAGAATAGATGGTTATGAGGTGCCGACCTACTTTGGACAGTTTGTGAGCACCTTTCGGATTTGATTTTGGCCCCATTTCTGTGGTGTTTGTAGCCGCCTATGTACGTCTGTGGCATTATTCTATAAAATTGGCGTGCTCCGCTGACTGTCTATGGATCTGTTGTTGAATTTCTAAATTACAAATTACAAGGCATAAGTGACATAAACTTTTTATCAGTATAAAAAGATGTCGAATGACAATGTACTTGGAGCCAGCAACACTGCCCCTCCCCAGCAGGTTTTGTCTAGTACGTTTATTGAATCATTATTTGCCCAGAAAGATGCCGTAAATCCCTTTTTACAAAAACGAAATGACAATCATTATCACAGTCAGCAAGATATTATAGAAGAACATGATACCATCATTGATATAAAAAAAGCCTTTTTCTTGTTTCAAAAAACTGCTTTAAAAGCACGCCGTCTTTATTGGCAGAGAGTATCATTAACAGTGTATTTATCTGTCAATAGAACACCACGGGGCTTACGTTGGACAATTAAGCCAGCATTTGGTGGCAATAGAGAGTCATTTGTTATGGGTTGGCAACAACATCTTCTAAAATCTACGGCTGGGCTGATTGAATTTATTTTAAAAGATGCAGAAACGGTGGAACAGGAAATTAAATCAGAATTAATCGAAAGGGAAAAGGTGGTACTTTCTTTTGCTGATCATGTGGAATACTTTCAATATCGTAGACAATTGGAAGACACAATTAAAAAACAAGATAATAGAATTGAGAAAATGAAGATCAGCAAATTTGAACGGGATAAGAGAGACTATGAAAGTGGAAGGATTTTTGAGTGGAATAAAATTATGAAGCCGGTAAAATCCATATTAAAGAAGCAAACCACGTTTGCAAATGATAAATCATCACACTCAGATGTTTATACGAGTGGATCTGAATTTGAAATGACAAGTCCTTTTTTGGATCACAGTCAAGAGAGTGTCCCTCCAAATCAAGAAGCGTACAGGGCACAACAAGAAAAATCAACTTTAAAAGCAGTTTCCAGTGTGGATTGGAACATGCAGAACAAAACCTCTACCCCGTATCTGCACCGCCACCCCCATCCCCAGTTGTACCCTCCACACAGCCGATTGAGATCTGTACCTATACAGGAGGCTTCGGAGAGACAATTGAGACGCAGTCCAAGATTTGCCAGGTTTCAAGAACAGTACGAAGGGGTACACAAGGGAGGGGGAGGAAGAATGAGAGAAAGTGGAAGGGGCAGGAGAATGTATCAGCGACGGGGGAGAGGGTCCTACCACAGATACAAACTAAACTATTAGATGGTGGAGAAAAAGTGGTGATCAATATTTCTGACCATGTCTTGACTGAATCAGAATTAAAAGTTCTGGAAAAGGGACTTTCATTTGTTCCGACATCTAGCTTGAACAAATTTGAAACAGTTGTGGACTTTTATAAATTCACTCAAAAATTGAATCTGAAAGCATTTTTTTATGAAGAGAAAAGGGAATGCAATGTGCTGGAAAAAGGCAGAGAGACAGCAGATCATTTTGATACTGTTCCTACTTTCAAAAATAGATCAACTTTTTTTCCTCCACAAAACACCGCAGTTTCAGTGTTTGAGAAGGTGTGCATTCAGGATTTAGAAAATTTATTGGTACCGCCATCAAGATATTATAACTGTACAACGGAAGAAAATGCAGCCATTTGTGCCTTAAAAAATAATAAAACGATCACTATAAAGCCGGCTGATAAAGGAGGATCTGTGGTAGTTATAAACACCAGAGAATATGAATTAGGAATGTTATATCAACTTAAAAATACAGATTTCTATGAAAGCTTGTCTTGGGATCCTGTGAACAAGTTTAAACGGGAGATTGACAATATTTTACATGAGGCATTAATGGAAGGTCTAATTAGTCGTGATACATATGAATTTTTGTCTATAAAACATCCTATAAAATCTGTTTTATATGGACTTCCCAAAATTCATAAATGTTTAAAGAACCCGACATACAGACCAATAGTGGCCAGCATTGGATCTCTGACTGATAATATTGCACATTTTGTAGATTATTTCATTAAACCTATTGCACAAAAAAACTCGGTCATATTTAAAGGATACAGCACAATTTATGGACTTTCTTGCAGATATTGATAAGAATCCACAGTCGAGTTTTGTAACCTTGGATGTTTGTTCCCTATATACCAATATTCCACACAATGAAGGGTTGGAAAGTTTAAGAGAGAGTTTGTATGAAAAGACCTCGCATTCACAAGCGTTTGTGGAATGGAATTTCTTATTGTGTTGACAGAAAAGGTTCTAACTTGTAATACTTTCATTTTTGATGGAAAGATGTTTTTGCAAAAAAAAGGAACAGCCATGGGGGCAGCCATGGCCCCTAACTATGCGATTATATATCTATCAAAATGGGAAGAAAAATTCATTTTTAGTGATGAGAATCCTTTTTTGGACAAAATTGATTTTTATAAACATTACATAGACGATTTATTTTTTTATTTGGAAGGGTTCTGTAGGAGAATTGGGATTGTTTAAAGCTTATTTAGAAAAATCAAATTGTAATCTCAAATTTGAACTAAAAGTGGATCCTGATGAAATTAGTTTTCTGGATTTAATGGTAAAAAAAGAAAATACTGGGGATATTAGTACAAAGTTATTTAGAAAAAGTACTGACAGAAATAGTATATTACATTATCAGAGTTGTCACCCTAAACATGTTACAGAGAATATACCTGTTGGACAGTTTTTGCGATATAAGCGTAATTGCTCTCATGAAGGAGATTATGAAAAAGGTGCTGAGGAATTAACAAATAGATTCTTACAACGTGGTTACAATATGGAATGTATACAAGAGGGACGTAAAAAAGCTGAGCATAAGTGGAGTATTAAAAAACATGCCCAAGATCAACAAGATAAGAAGGAAATTACTTATAAAAATGATGTTCCAAAATTTGTTACCACTTTTAGTCCGCAGGCACATTTATTTATTCACATAATTAAAAAACATTGGCATATACTATCAGTAGATCATAAGTTTAAAGATTTGGTTAAAAACTTCCCAAAAATTGTATATAAAAGGGGCCATAATTTGCAGGATCAATTGGTACATAGTTACTATAGTGGGGAGACACAAAATGTGAATAAAATAAGTACTTTACCTAATGGAACCTTCCGATGTGGAAATTGTCGTTTTTGTAAATTTATAAAAATTGGTAATATGTTTAAACAACCAGTTACTGGAAAACAATATAAAATCATGACTTTTGCAAATTGCAATACTTTGAATGTGGTATATTTGGCATGTTGTAATAAATGCACTGGTTTCTATGTGGGTAAAACAACCCAAAAACTAAAAGAAAGGATAGGACAGCATGTTAAAAGTATTGCACATGCTGATGGTGTTAGTGCTCTTTCTCAACATGTCATTTTTAAGGGAGAAGAACATCATTTTAGCTTTCAAATTAGTGAGAAAGTTACTGTAGGTCCCAGAGGGAGATTTAGACTTAAAATTACGACAAAGAGAAACCTATTGGCAATATGTTTTGAAATCATATATTGCTCCTGGCTTAAATGATTTTTTTCAGCTTCCCCCTTTTTGTAGGTGATTTACAGATTGTCAATGTCTTTTGGGAACATATTATATATCTTTTAGATGTATTAATAAGGCTATAGTAGGATTCTTCTGTTTCTGCTGTTTTTTTAATAATATTTTATATTTTTTGTTAATGTATTTTGTATTCACATTTAGATAGGTTTCTTAGTATTGGACAAAACTATTTAAAATCTGTTTTTTTGTGGCATTTTGTTTATATGGGATAAATCTCTGGGAATGTAACGTTACCTTTAAACTTCACCTTTAAAGAAGGTATATAAGGTGTGTTATCTCTCATTGCCACAGCCTTGAGAAAGCGTAGTTGTGACGTAAAAACGTTTGGTTCCGTGGGGAGGGGGCAAGGTGTATTGAGCTCACATCTTGTATGCCTGCTGACCTGTTTGCCTATTTTGGAAATAAAAGGCTTTTATCCTGATACATCGTATGTGGATTTCATCTCAAAGAATAGATGGTTATGAGGTGCCGACCTACTTTGGGCAGTTTGTGAGACAGAGGTTTCGGATTTTTGTTAATGGATGAATTACCTCATCGAGGGTGCGCAACAGAAGCTTAAGGTCCAGGGTGTTGCTACTAGATCTAGATTTAGAGATAGCTGCAGTAATATAGTGGAGAGCTTCATTCAGCCTTACCTCCCTGAAGTAGAAGAGGGGATGGTTAGACTGAGGGGCTGAGGTATTTGGGGAGTAGGCCCTGTTTTCGAAAAAGTCATGGGGTAGAACAGCACTAAGGTCTGAAAAATCTGTGTTAAAGATGTTTGCGATCACCTTTGGGTCGAGGGTTGAGGATCCATCCACCATTAACATGGCTGGAGAGGTTTTTGGCTGCTTCCCTGTGACATCCTTGATACTGTCCCAGAAAGCACGACCATTTCTCCATGTATTGGTGAGAGCGTCTTTGTAATAGGTGGATTTTATTAGCCGTATGGCTTTTGTGCAGGCATTTCGTGCTTGTTTGTAATTTTGGATGTCCAGTTGTTTGCCTGTGGTCCTGGCAACTGCCCAGAAGTGATCCCTTAGTTTCAGCTGTGAAAGAAGAGCCGCGGTGACCCATGGGTTAGAGAGAGATTTTGTTTTGCTCCTTTTAGCAGGGGCAAAGAGGTCACAGGCTTTGTTGAAAATTGAGATGAAGTGATCAAGAGCCAAGTTAACATCTGTTGCTTCATAGATGGGTAGCCAGTCTGGTAGAAGCAGGTATTGTATGAGATGTGGAAGTTTTCCATGAGGAAGGACTCTGCTAGCGATAATTTTGGGAGGGGGCTTAAGGAATTTGTTAGACCATGCACACATGACTGGGGAGTGGCCACTGAGAGAGTCTGGGAGAACGGTCGTACGAGAATTCCTTGTAGGGTGAGTGGTGAGGACCCAATCCAAGAGGGTACTGGTGCCAGTCTTGTAGTTAATCCTAGTAGGGGAGTTTATCATTTGCATGAGGTTAGCAGCTGAGATGGAGTCTTTATATTCACTGGCGTCCGATGCTAACCAGTTTATGTTGAAATCCCCTAGTAGAATAAGTTCAGCTTCAGGAGGATGAGAGTTGATAAAGTTTAGGACGTCGTTGAAGCCATGTTTAGGGTACCTGGGAGGGATGTATATGGAGACAATAGTCAGGGCTTTATGGTTGGGAGCTAGGATGATTTTTATTGGCAGAATCTGGGCCGAGGCGGAAAGTGATGGAGTTGCTACAGGGTGCCAGGACAGGGAGTCTTTGATATAGATTGAGCAACCACCACCTTTTTTGGATATCCGGTCCAGCCTGTGGACATTGTAGCCCTGTATTGTTACTGCTGAGTCAGGAACTTTAGGTGTCAGCCAAGTTTCCACCACTGCAAGGATATCAGGATTGTGTTGGCATATGAAGGCTTGGATTGCATCCAGCTTTGGTAGTAGGCTGCAGATATTAATGGTTGCAAGGATAAGGGCACCTGGAGTTTGTGTGTGGCCTGAGCTTCTAGGGCCAGGATTGGGATGGACGCTGTCTGAGATGAGAAGGAGGAGGAGTAGGAGTTTTAAGGAGCAGAGTCACAGCTCTTTGAAAGATAATTTTGATCGTTGTTTCCAGCAGTAGAGGTTGCAAGGTTCCAGGCGGCATCCCATATGGACTGCAAGGTGGTACAGTGTAGAGAGGTGACCACACTTGTTGACAGTAGTGGTTGGGTTAAGTAACAAGGAATATCCAAACGGTGCACCAAGCACAATGTTGTTTATGAAGGTAGAGAACAGAGGAATACCGAGAATGGAGCCCTGGGGAACACCGATTTTTATGGCCGTGGGGCCCGATCGGGCCGATTTGAAATTCACTACTTGCAACCTGTCGATGAGGTAGCTATTGAACCAGGTCACGGCTCTTGATGAGAAACCTAGGGATGAGAGATTAGAGAGCAGAAGAGGGTGATCAACCAGATCAAAGGCCTTAGTGAGGTCAGTGAACACAGCCCCTGTCAGAAGACACTTGTCCATAGTACCAAGGGCATCATTTATAAACTTGAACAGGGCAGTGTTGGTACTGTGCCCTTTGTGGAATCCGTGCTGGTCTGATGAGAGCAACTTATATTTGGATAGGTATTCAGACGTTTGGGAGGCTACCAGCTTTTCTAGGATTTTACCCAATTCCACGTGGCAGACAACAATGATGCAGCCTCTAGGGCGATGGTCCATGCCATCTCTCTGAGATGCTTCACCTGGCTTAGAACAACCAGTTTGACCACAGACACTCAGAACAAGGCCATGAATTTTCCCTGTGATCAGAATATGTTGTTTGATTACAGAACCACTGACTACATGAAAAAAGTCGATGAGTACAAGGCTTCCTGGCAGAGCCTCTCATCCAAGCCTAAGCCTGCCACCCCTCAGAGGTCCTGTCCCAGGGGCGGTAGGGGCAGAGGTTTTGTTCCCAGGCCTTGCAATCCCTATCCCCAATCTGATTTCAGCCAGTACAGGGGGTCTTTCAGAGGCAGGGGCAGAAGGGGCCAAAGAAGACCCATCTCTACCCAGCCATCTACCTCTCATTCTAAGTCCTGATGTGAGTGTCCAGGTCACCTCCCCATTTCTGGTTAGAGGCAGACTCTCCCACAATCTTCAGCACTGGTCCCTCATCCTGTCAGACAAGTGGGTGCTGAAGATAGTGGAGAAGGGTCTGTCATTACAGTTCAAGCAGCTGCCAGACCTCAAGCGTACCCAGGTGTCAAGATCTCTGTCCCCAACACAGATACCGCTGTTGGAATGGAGGTACAAAACCTTCTGGCTTTACGAACAGTGGAGAGGGTCGCAGCCCATGAGAAGGGCAAGGGCCTCTACTCCAGGTATTTTCTGACACAAAAGAAAACTGAGGATTGGTGACCTATATTAGAGCTCAGATATTTAAACAAATATCTGATAAAAACAAATTCAAAATGGTCACTCTTTCACTGGTCATACAGTCCTTACAGCAGGGAGACTGGCTAGCCTCCCTAGACTTAAAGGATGTCTCCTTCCGCATACCCATAAGGAGATCTCACAGGAAGTTTCTCAGGTTCAGACTTCCTTCAGGTCTGTCCTCAGCCCCAAGAGTCTTTACCAAGTGTCTTGCAGTGGTAGCAGCACATCTCAGGAGACTAGGTGTTGCTCTCTACCCCTATCTAGACGACTGGCTCATAGTAGCAAAGTCTCCTTGCCAGGTCAAGGAATCTCTTTCCTTCACAGAACGCACTCTGGAGTCTCTGGGTTTCCTGGTAAATCTAAAGAAATCTCACCCGGAACCCACCCAGCTGCTCACCTTCATAGGGGGCCCAGCTGGACACTCAGAAGGGAAATGCTTTCCTCCCATAGGAAAGAATTCAGAGTTTCCTTTCAGTGGCAGATTCTTTCAGCCAAGGAACAGCCAAGACCAACCAGACATTTCTTCAAACTTCTGGGTCTCTATGACTGCAGTAGTCCCAGGGGTCAGGTACAGGATGAGACCCCTGCAAGCCTACCTTACAGCTTGCTGGTCTCGGAGAAGCAACAAATTTTCAAAGTTGATACCTGTGTTGGAGCAGTTCCTCCAAAACTTGCTGTGGTGAAAGAACCTTGCAAATTTGCAGGCAGGGGTTCCCTTTCAAGCTCCTCTTCCCACAAAAGGTGATCACCACAGATGCCTCCCTTTTGGGCTGGGGAGCTTATTTGGACAGTGCCTCAGTTAGCGGCAACTGGACTCCCGAAGAGTCACAGTTGCACATAAATCTTTTGGAACTCAGAGCAGTCTTACTAGCTCTCAAAGCTTTCGCTCCCAGCATGGAAGGGCAGGCGGTTCAAATTTGAATGGACAACACCACTGCAATGTGCTACATAAACAAGCAGGGTGGTACCAGATCAGGAATACTCTGTTTGGAAGCTCTGAAGCTCTGGTCTCTAGCATTCTCTCTGGGAGTCAGCCTCTCAGCTATTCACCTCCCAGGCAAACTCAATACTCTGGCGGATGCTCGAAGCTGCATCAGTCAAGGCCAGAACGAATGGACACTGAAAAAGCAAGTACTAGCCACAGTGTTCAGGCGGTGGGGCACACCAGATGTGGATCTGTTTGCCTCTCCTCTCAATTTTCAGCTTCCTCAGTACTGTTGCAGGCCCCCAATTCTGGTAACACTTGGACTGGTTAGGAAAGTTCCAATACACATTTCCTCCCCTTCCCCTGATATTCAGGGTTTTGCTGAAACTCAGACCGCAGCATGCATCGATGATCCTAGTGGCTCCGGACTGGCCCAGGCAAGTCTGGTACCCTTTCCTTTTCTCAGTGTCCTGCAACAGGCCCATTCGCCTGCCTCCAACTCACTCACTGCTGACCCTTCCTCAGACGGGAGTGCAGTACCCAGATATACACTCTCTTCACCTCACAGCCTGGTTCTTGTGGAGTTAGAGTTGCCATCCTCACAGTACTCTGAACAGGTCCTTAAGATACTGAGGATGGCTAAAAAACTGAATACTAAAAAGACTTATGCAGCCAGATGGAAAAGGTTTTCCCTCTGGTGCAAGAGTGAAAAGGTCAAACCCATATCAGTTTCAGACCCTCATCTGCTAGACTACCTGGTACACCTACAGGAGTCATGCTTGAAACCATCTTCACTCAAGCGACACCTGGTGTCAATTTTGGCCTACCTTTCGGTGGGCAAGAAGAAATCAGTTTTTTCCCCCCATGACATTTCTAAACAGTTTTTCAAAGGCTCTTGCACCTCCAGCCTCTAACCAGGGAGCCTGTTCTTCCTTGGAGCCTGAACCTTTGCATAGATGGGCTCATGAATCCACCCTGCAAGTCTATGTCCACGGCCCACATCAAGTTTGTAACTTGGAAGACCGTCTTCCTGGTAGCCATTATGTCTGCCAGGAGGATTTCAGAGCTACAGGCCCTGTGCATTGAGCTGAATTACATCATCCCTCACAACGATAAAGTTGAGCTCAGGACAAATAAGAAATTTCTGTTAAAATTGGTTTCAGAGTTTCACTTGAACCAGTCCATTACTCTGCCTATCTTCTTTATTGAGCCATCCACTCCTGGCGAGCAAAAGCTCCACAGCTTGGATGTCAGAAGAGCCATCTTTCACTACCTAGACCATACTAGACAGTCCAGAGGCTCTTCCACTCAGTTGTTCCTCACCTACAGGGATGTAGGCAGAGGAAGACCAGCTACCAAGAGCACTATTTCTCGTTGGTTGGTCTCTTGTATTAGATTCTGCTATGAGAAAGCTGGTCAACAACCTCCAGTGAGGCTCGGGGCCCACTCCACCAGGGGCACTGCAGGCTTGCTTGCAGCAGCAAGGGACAATCCCCTACTGGATGTCTGCAAAGCTGCTACCTGGAAATCTGTGCACACCTTTGTAAAACACTAGAGTTTGGATGTGCAGACCAGATCTGATGCCAGATTTGGCAGGGTGGTTCTGCAGATCCTCTTTCCTAAGTAGGTTCTCTGCCCACCTCCCACTTGGTACTGCTTGGTAGTCTCCAAAAAAGTTACTGATGTTAAAGGACTCCTGGGGTAAGAAGAAAACATTACTCACCACAGTAACCTTCTTTCTTCCAAGGGGTCTTTTAGCATCAGTAAGCTCACCTGTCGGAAAAGGGCTCTTTATGTCACCTTTTACCAAATTTGTAGTTTATTACTGATGAGTTTTTAGCTCGTGTTGCTGTTGTTTCTGTTTCCACTTTTGTGGACATTTGCATGTTTTTTTAATCCTGTTGATTCTTTTTCCGGGCATTTGCCCTCGTCTTTCCTCAAAAAAATTCTGAAGCCTTCAGCAGCTCTCACTCAGCTCACACTCCCTCCTGTCTTTTGATTGGCTTGGCCCTAAGCTCATTTAAATATCTCTTAAAGGCACACCTCCAGGGCAGTTGCACCTAGCCAGCTAAGTGCAAAAAAGTTACTGATGCGAAAGAACCTCTTGGGAGAAAGAAGATTACTGCAGTGAGTAATTTTTTCTTTCATCACGCAGGTATTCCGACTGGAATACCCCTCCTCCATTCAGTCACTATGCAGTTTAATCTGTAGCGCTCCACGTTGTCAATAGGTAATCATTACAAATGGGTATAGTGCACCCCTACCAGGGGAATGGCACAGCCCAAGCTTTCGAATGTCGGGCACCTGAGGATTCCGTACCCTAATGGCAGTTCCCTAGTTTTTTTTTTTAGGTGTTATTTTCGGAGCTCCGGCTACCCCCCCCCGCACTCCGCTGTTCCCCCGGTGCCATTCCCGGACATGAGACCCCCTCCCTTCTGTACCCCGCACTTACCCTTTCACGGCAGGGTGGTGAGGAGCGACTCGACCACTACAATGGATCCATGCCAGGAGGCGTCCTCCAGGAATGGCACCAGGAACGACGTCGTGCGCGGGCCCCATTTTTCTTATTTTCATCCCCCTGGCGGGCCATGGCGTGTAATGGCGCCAGCGACTGGAGGCGCAGACGCCTGCACGCGACTAGTCACGCTGCCAGCCACGCCCCACCCTCTCCTAGTCTTTGCGGCTACGGTTGTCGGTCCCCCAGCCTCCGCTAGGGTCAGACAAGCACCGGCCGATCAAATCCCCCCAACCCGGAGATG
The DNA here is from genome assembly GCA_016271365.2 of Neoceratodus forsteri. Taxonomy (NCBI): domain Eukaryota; kingdom Metazoa; phylum Chordata; order Ceratodontiformes; family Ceratodontidae; genus Neoceratodus; species Neoceratodus forsteri. The sequence goes on along the minus strand of CM057453.1, from coordinate 645,336,868 downwards.
GAGAGCAGTCCTCCAGACGCTCAATCCATCTCCACCCTGCCGACCCCCGGCAACCCGTGCCCGTTCCCGAACACGGGTCACCGGCGTGGCGCGAGGTGTGGCATCCAGCGCCTCAACCCTCAGCGCCACCGGGCCGGCTCAGTTCCCTAGTTTTGCTGTGCCATCGGAAGGGGAGAGAGCTACTTTGCTTATCAGGACAGTTGTCAAGACTTCAGTTTGGGGTTGCAATTCTGCTCTGCAGGTTGGGGCTGCCTGTTTACAGGGAGCACCCCTAAATTTCTTAAATTGCACCTGTTAATCTGCAGCTTTGAAACTGACTGACCTGCCTAATTTTATTCTCACTCCCTTGTGGACTGGGAGCCACTTTCTGCCTTGCTAGAGTGTTTTGTATGGTCTCCTGGTATATTCAATCAAAAAAGCAAAGGTGCCTTAGGTAGGTACATATTTATTTTTGTTTGGGGAGAGTAGGGTCTCTGAGGGGTCACTCGTATCTAGCGTCAGTTTTCCTTCTCCCCACTACACCCCAGCTTGAGGTTATTTCTTATGTTTATTGTATGTTCAGTGCTTTTTTGCCAACAATAAAGTTACTGTGTGATGGGTTGGAAGAGGCTGGTCGAATTCTCACCTTGTCCTCTATTCCCAGTCCGGTTGTGCCGCTGCCATCAAGGCTGAGTGCGCACTTCCTTATTATTCCAGTTTCCTGCCAGAAAAAGTGGGGGAACACAATGCGAACAGGCATTTTCATTGTGCGCTAGCGTGCTCACTCCCCCATAAGCTCGGGGAGAGCACACTTTCACTTTTTAAAGTTGATGAACATATTGTATAGTTAAGTTGGCTGCCAGTTTCTGTGGAATTTTTTCTCCGTATAGTTGTTTAAAAGCCATGTTTTTTTTCCCTGTAATTGTTTGAGTTGTGGGCAGCTATATTAAGGGCAGTATTAATTTAAAGTTTTACTGTTTTTCTTGGCACCGTGGCTTTCAGGAGACCATACATTATGAAATGATGTAAGACTTGCAAAAGGGTAATGAGGCCCTCTCCCATGGGTGCTTATTGTTCTCATTGTGTGGCCCAGCATAATATTTCTCCCATGCCCCCCCACAGCCGGTCGTCTGAACTGGGGGAGGAGCACCTGGTCCTTCACTTGGCAGTGGCAAAGTATAATTGCGTAAGAATCTATGGCTGCTCCTCGGAGAGCTTTTGAGCCCCGATGTCCCACGGGGCATCCCAGCAGGTACACCGGACCCTGAACAAGGCCCCTCAGGCCAAGGGGGCCCACACAGGCACATCCAAGTGCAACAAAGCATGAGCAGGCTGTGGAGTCAGATATGCAGGAAGATCCTGACCCTGTCCTTTTAGAAGGCCAGGATGATGATTATGAAGATCTTGGGGAAACACCTGACCTTAGAAAATTACTTTCAGATGAGGAGGCCATCCCTTCTGAGGAGGAGGTAGAGGAAGGAGAGTGGATGGAACCCAAGTCCAGGATACCGATTCCACCTCTATTTGATAATACGTCCTTGTCCTTTTTAATAGCTGAGGCTTGTAGATCTTTACAGCTCAAGGAGGAACAGTCCATGGAGACTCTTGAGGTTAATCCAATTCTGTCAGCTTCCTCCTCTGTTCCAAAATGTTTCCCAAGTTTTGTCCACTGTGACCAAATTATTGAACAGGAATGGACAGGTGTGGATGAGAGAAGAATTCTCCCAAAACCGAAGACTAGGAATTATCCTTTTCTAGGGGAAAGGTCTCACAAGTGCACCCCCCCTTGGCAAACAAGGCTGTTTATAATTCTGTAAAACACACCAACCTTCCAATGGAGGGCTGGTACTATCAGATTTGCATGACGTGGATGGATACCACATGCAGGAGGACTCTCACCACTTCCGGCACAAATATTCGTGCATCCTATGCTTCTTTTATTGTTGCCAGGGCCTTGAACCTCTGGGTCACTACGCTGACTGACTACATCCCTCCTGATACCGAGGGTGCAAGTATTTTGCAATTAGTGGCCATGGCATCCTCCTTTCTTGGGGATTCCACAGTGGACAACTTATGTTTGTCGGCCCACTCAGCCTACCACTCTGCGTTGGCCATGAGGTCTGTGTGGCTCAGACATTGGTCTGCTGATCTGTCTTTGAAGATGAAGCTATTTAATCTTCCATTTAAAGGAAGTTTATTTTTGGTTCTAATCTGGATTCTATCTTACAGGAGGTACATAAGAAGGGCCACCTCCCTGTGTCAAACCAGCAATGCAAGGCCACAGCTCCTCAGTGAGGCCAGGGCGATGGCCAGCATAGAGAGTACCGAGGAGGGTATCGCCCCTTTCGGAACTTCGGTACACAAAGGAATAGTGGTACCTATTCAGGCAACAGAGGCTCTTTTCTCAGGCACCATGGAGGAGGACGAGCACAAAGGGCTGGTACCTCACAATGATGGTACGCGGGCCCACCCTTGTCCCCTTCCCCTTCATGGAAGACTACAGGAATCTCTTGCAAAGGCCCAGACAATGTCAGACATCTGGGTTCTGGAAATCCTTCACCTAGGCTATGACATAGAGTTCTTAACAGTTCCCTCAAGGGGACGTTTTCTTGTCATCCCTGGTTTCAGAGCAAGTGGTAAAACACCAGGCGGTGTTGGACACTCTGAGCTACCTCATTCAAATTGGGGCTGTAGTTCCAGTCCCACCAAACGAGCAGGATTAAGGGTTCTACTCCCTCTACTTAATAGTTCCCAAGAAGTCCGGTGGGGGGGTTCAGGCCCATTTTGGATCTGAAGCATCTGAACAAGTTTGTGCACCACAAGACGTTCAAGATGAAGTCTCTGAGGATGATAACCCAGGTTGTTCGACTGGGGGATTCCTTAGCCTCCATAGATCTGATGGATGCTTGCCTTCACATTCCCATCCACCAGTCCCACCAGCGGCACCTCAGGTTCTCGATTCTGGGCCAACATTTTCAGTACAGGGCACTACCATTTGGCTTTGCAACAGCCTCTTGAGTTTTTTCAAAGGTATTGGTTGTTCTGGTAGCTCAGCTACTACAGGAGGGTTATCACGTCTACCTTTATCTGGATGACTTACTAATTCGAGCACCGACGATGCTTCTCATAAGGAGATTGGTGTCCAGGACCCTGGAGATCCTGGAATCGTATGGTTGGATGGTGAACTGGGAGAAGAGCTCCATAGAGCCTTCGCAGTCTTTGGAACACTTGGGGGCGATCTTCGACACAAAAGTATGGAGGGTGTTCCTATCACCTTCCCTTGAAGAGATGTTGCTGTCAGAAATACGGTGGCTCAGGACTCAGTCCTCAGCGTTGGCCCATACTCTGCTGCGGATTCTGGGCCTTATGACAGCAGCAATAGATTTAGTTCCCTAGGCCCACTTCCACATGCAGCCTCTTCAGACAGAGCTGCTGACTGCCTGGGATCCGTCATTGGAGGACTGTCAAGCCAGGATCCTCCTCACTCCTCTGCTTCATCCCTCAATGAGTTGGTGGCTGAATATGAAGAATCTCAACATGGGAGTTCCATTGGAACTATGGCCAGAGGAGATTCTCACAACGGATACGAGTCTGCACGGGTGGGGGGCAATCCTGGACCAACTTCCCACTCAGGGGATTTGATCACTTCAAGAGCAAGGTCTCCACATCAATGCCCTGGAAATGCAGGCAGTCCACCTAGCTCTGCTTCATTTTCAGTTCAGACTGAGGAACACTGCAGTAAAGGTGCAGTCAGACAATGCCGTCACAGTGGCATGTATAAACAATCAAGGAGGCACAAGGAGCAGGGAAATGCTTTGGAAGGCCTCCAAACTACTGAGCTGGGCAGAGGAGAACCTTCTCTCTCTGTCAACAGTACATCTGATGTGGGAACTGAACATTCAGGCGGACTGGCTAAGTCACGATCATGTTCACCCTGGAGAGTGGCAGTTGAACCCGGAGGTGTTCACACTTCTAAGCAATCGGTTTGGGCCACCACAAATGGATCTGTTTGCCACAAGCCACAATGGTCAGACCCACAGGTTCTTCAGTCGGTATCAGCGTCCTCACGCAGAGGCAGCATATGCACTGACTCAGACGTGGTCCTTCCGGAGAGCGTATGCCTTCCCACCAATACCTCTCCTCCTGAAAGTTGTAAGAAAAATAAGACACTCATGCAGAAACTTTCTTGTGATAGCCCCGGAGTAGCCAAGAAGACTGTGTTTCTCAGATCTAGTGAACCTAGCTCAGCAGGTTCTTTTCCACCTTCCGGTATGAAGGGATCTCCTGCTGCAAGGCCCCATTCTCCCCCTGAATCCAGGCACAATGCTGCTCGCGGCCTGGCTCCTAAGATTAGGTTTTCCCCCCAAGGGTAGCTGAAACCTTGCTGGTGGCTAGAAAAACCTCTACTTCAGCTGCTTATACCCGAGTCTGGACAAAATTTTCCTCTTGCACCAGAGAGAAAGGAATTAAACCTTTGAAGATCTCCATTGCTGAAATTCTGGAGTTTCTTTAGGACAGCGTAGATAAAGGGCTGGCATTGAGCACGCTGAGAGGTCAAGTTTCTGCTGTCGGAGCGTCCCTGGGTTTCTCTCTAGGAACAAACAGAGAAGCTGTTAGTTTTCTGCATGCATTTGGCAGGATCCGACTGCTGTTTCGATCCCCTGTTCCCACGTCGGATTTTAACTTGGTTCTGAGCCCGTGTTGAGCCCTTGAAGCATTGTCATCCATGCCACTGAATGTGTTGTCCTACAAGGTCTGTTTTTTAGTGGTCATTTGCTCAGCTAGGAGAGTGGGTGAACTCCAAGCCTTGTCTCATAAGGAGCCTTACCTTATCATGCATAAGGACAAGGTGGTACCTAGGACTGCTCCATTCTTCATCCCTAAAGTGCCCACGGTCTTTCATGTAAACCAAGAGATTTGCTTGCCATCCTTCTGTCTGCATCATTCTCACCCTAAGGAGAAGGAATTAAATAAACTGGACCTCAGGTGGGCAGTTAGGATCTACCTTCAGCGTACGTCTGAATTTCGTAAGTCAGATAGTCTATTTGTGCTTTTTGGGGCAGTCAAGCAACGATAGAAGGCCTCTAAACCCACCGTAGCTAGGTGGGTGGGGGCCTATGTGGTGAAAAAGAAGAGGCCTCTGGCTCTTATCAAGGCCCACTCCACCAGGGCATTGGCAACTTCCTGGGTTGAGGGGTGAGCCCACAGTGTCAGAACTATACAAGGCAGCTACGTGGACCTCAGTCCACACATTCACAAAACATTATAAACTAGATGTTCAGAGTTCTGCTGATGCAGCTTTTGGTCACAGAGTGTTGCAGGCAGCAGTTTGCAAGTAAGTCTGAAGTATCTGGTGTATGGGATAACATTGTCCCCCCCCACCTCCTGTTTTTTTATCTGTGTACTGCTTCTTAGAACCCATTTGTAATGATTACCTATTGACAATGTGGAGCGCTACAGAAAGAACAAATTAACTTCATACTTACCGTAATTTCCTTTTCTGTTAGCTCCAACATTGTCCTGCCAAGGAGCACGGCTCCAAGGTGGAATCTTATCCTGCATGCTAGAAGAGAGGTCCATTTTTTAGTAAAATCCCCTACGTGGATCTCTCTATTCTGCTGCATTGTACTCCTGATAGCAACATTTTTGTGCTGATTTATATGATTTATTAATTATCTGTGACCACAGATTAACAGGTTTAGTTAATTAAGATGTGCTTCCTGTTGCAGTCCACTGCCTTAAAAAAAATGTGCATATGTCATGTTATGTATACTGTATATTAGCTTCAATTCACAGAGGGGTGTCTCCGGTGAGAAGTCTGGTGCCTGGGAAGCACCGTAAGACTGCATATTTCATTTTTCACTACAAGATCCGAATGCATTTCTTCTATGAATTTTGGATAGAAAGGAAAGAGAGTTTATTGTTAATATAATAAGTGATTGTTTTTTAATTGTGTGTGGATGTTGTTCTTGTGGCACTGCTAAGTACTAACTGGGGAACTGCCATTAGGGTAGGGAAATCTCAGGTCCCCAACATTCGAAAGCTGGCCTGTGCCATTCCCCTTGTAGGGGTGCACTATACCCATTTGTAATGATTACCCATTGACAATGTTGGAGTTAACAGGAAAGGAAATTACGGTAAGTATGACATTCATTTTTTCTATCTGTAGCATGCTGTTTTGTATAGGTGGAATACACGATTTTGAGATGGAATACCAAATTTAGGTTTTTGGTATTCCGTCCCCAGACCAGATTATTTTCTTAATTTTTACCCTTGTAACCCCATGCCGAGAATACCTGGCAACCAGAGGTACCCTTTTCCACATTCAACCCCATGTTAGACACCCATGGCATCCAGTGGTACACCTTCTGACACCCAACCCTATGCCAAGCATCCATGATGTCCAGCTCCTTCCCTGTCTCAACCCTAAGACAAGCATTCCCTGGCATCTAGTGGCATCCCTTCCCCAGGATGACACCAGAACCCCATTCCCCAGTGTCATCAGCACCCCCCATACATACGCAGTAATTCTCCCCTTACCCCCTTGGCTGACCCCCATCTTAAACACATAACCACGGGAGTATGAAATAGGCCACATTTTCTATTTCATACTTGCATTCATAGTATAGGATTTAGACCATCGTGACAGGGAGGGTGAGAGGAGGCTTATTGCCAGCTGCAGTCTGGGGTCCTGTTCAGTGACACCGGGGGCTGAATCCCGGTGTCAAGGGGGGGGAATGGTGCCTTGGGGGTAGGTACAACATATCTCTGGGGAGGGCTCCTGATAGCTACATTTTTATGTTCACTTGCAAAGCATGCAAACATATTGGTATCAGTCTGAACTGTTACAGGTCTTTTGGGGGCGCACCCCTCCTCTACCTATCACAGCTCCAGAATGCTGAATCTCCCCCATAATTCTGCCCACTCTCCGCCTTTCTTCTTTTCTTTTTGAAGTCCTTGCCTGGTCACAAGGCTGGAAAATGCAAGGTATATAGTTTCTTGTGCAACTCCTATTCCCTACTTGAACTCTTTCCTCTGCTTTATGTTCCACATATGTTATTTACTACTTTCATATGTGCTACTGTTTAGCAGTTTGTTTCTCAGGGAATGGCAGAGATGTTGCGCAGCCATATCACTTGCATACCCATGATGCTGTGATTTCTTTTTTTTTTTTATTTTGATATTTCTATTTTTCTCTCCTTCCCCTGGCATCCTATATTCCGCACCTTCGGGAGTCGCCAGTGCATCTTGTCCCTCCTTCTTACCTCTGGTTCACCCCCATCTGGTCGTGGTATTCCCCCCAGGTGGAGATGAGGTGGGGCTCTACACCCCGAATCTTCTGTTTTCCATTGGGCTGCTGCAGAGGTAGAGGCATGGGATCAGTGTGGCACTCCATCTACCCGTCGCACAGGATGCCACTTTTTCCCATTTTTCCTGGAGTGTGACTGCGCCCAGACAACAAGGCACCAGCGTCGATGTCCATCATGTTCCTCCCCATACATTTCAGCTGGTGCATATTGCTGTACCCCTGGCTTCTACCAGAGGCCAGTCTATCACCAAGCCTAGTCCCCCCCTCCCCCCCAGAGAATGCAAGCAGCCCCCTGGTGCTCAGACCTCCTGCCCCTGGCCAGCCCTTCAGCTTTCCAGGCTCGTTCCCGAACCTGGGTCACCAGTGTCGCAAACGGTAGTGCTACCGCTGTGCCGATGGGCCGGCCTGATGCTGTGATTTCAACTTGAGGATAAATGTATTCTCATAATGTGCTAAAAAGCAAGGAAAACAGATGCTCCAACATGTTCCTGCACTTGTTGATCAGTTTAGGTAAGGAACTGTGTTACTCTGCTTGTCTCTGTTTTGAATATGGAAATTAAAGCATTTTGGTTATTACAACATAAATAAACAAGGCTTAGCACATGTACTCAAGGAACTGAGAAAATATGTGGCCTTGTAAAGCATGAAAATACATTGATATCGTTTGGATTGTGAGAGAACTTTTGTGGGGGTCCCAGCCTCCTGCCCTTGCCCTTGTCCCTTCCTCACTTGTCACAGCATTAGAATACTGAATTTTCTTTCAATCTCACCCAGTCTGTGCCTTTCTTCTCCTTTTCTCTTTAAAGTCCTTGCTCCTCCTAATCATGACAATTTTATAACGTAACTCATGTTATTAAATTACTGCTCCACATTGTCAGTGGGTAATCATAACAACTGGGTATAGTGTGCCCCTACCAGGGGAATGGCACAGCCCAGGCTTTACAATGTTGGGCACATGAGGATTCCAGGCAGCAGCAACTCCCAGTTTAGCTGTGCCATTTGAAGGGGACAGAATTGTGACGCAGACAGCCAGTTCTGAGTGCTGTATCATTTCTTTTTAATATAAAATGTGTTACTGAATGTCTCCTGCTGAAAAGCAAATACTCTATGAGTGATCTCGCTCACCCCTGCCCCAGATTTCAGCTGAGAGATGGAAGCCATGATGAAATGCTGACAGCATGTGAGTTCACACACACTCAGTTTTTAGAGACCATGTGTTACATGTAAGGCCTTAATTAAGGATCCTGTTGGTCTGAGTTAATTGCAACCGTAGTTTCTAAAATATATCCATTTTATGACATTGGAAAGAAAACCCAGGTTATTACATAGAAGTGCAAAATCATAAAGATGCTTTCCTGTCCTGGAAGGGGGAAGCTTATTATGAGATCAAAAGAAGTGTAATTTGAAGGACATGAATTATGCTGAAGTTGCAGAATGTAATACTTTTGTATAAGATATATATTTTCATATATCCTGACAGGAAGGATCTAGGTGACCTCCTGAAAAGAGGTGGGGTAAAAGCCAGCTTTTAATTTAATCTGTTTTACTTCACAGAGACACATTTTTACCTAGACTCTGACAAGGGCACATCTTTGGAGCACTTTAAGCAAGTATTTAGAGACTAAGTACTGTAGTAGGAATTGTACTGTTTTAAACCTTGTTCTTTTAAAAAATGTGTATGTCTTGTGATATAAAAGTTCTGCATTTTGCATTTTACATATTTTTAACTATTTTAGTAAAAACATTTTTAGAACTTACTTGGTCTGTCTTTGACTTCTTTTTATTTGTAAGAACAGTATATGGTTATTGCAGATACTAAACATAAGCTTGAATGGCGATACCAAACTGGAAAGAGAAGCATTTTAAATCTGAGGTCTTTATTAAAGTTTTAAAGGGTTCATCTCTGTATACCTGGTTAGGTGCCCATAGGCAAAGATATCTGTCCCCCCCCCGAAGACAGATATATCTGAGCCTGTGCATTGGGTATGCCAGCAAGAGGTTAACAGTTTGAATCCCTCCAGAACTCGAGACCAATGATTGATTCGAACTCACAAAAACAGACAAGAGGGTTACCTTGTCTGTTACACTGTTCAAAAGCCTGTGCTCAGAGGTTGGCACTTTGGGAGTAGAGGGCCTGACCTGCTGAGTGGGTTTGTGACAAGAACTACTTTTATGTTCTCTGAAGACTTTCAAGATTTCAAGACTTATTTTGCGGTTGCAATTCTGCATATATTTATTTATTAAATTTTGGTAACCGGGTAGGCCCTCTGGAACCATTATAGTCCCTTTTTCAGGGGCGACTCGGAATTAATTACAAGTAATGATACATAGACATATTAATGACAAGGTGATTGATCACATAGCAGGTTGGGGCTGCCTGCTTCAGGGAGCACCCCTAAGTTAAAACTGTGCCTGTGAAGCTGCGGCTTTCAAATTGAATAACCTGCCTTTTTTCCCATCCCTTGTGTGGACTGGGAGCCACTTTTGCCTTGTTAGAGTGTTTAATGGTCTCCATTTGACAATATAAAAAAAACAAAAACAAAGGTGCCACAGGTAAGTACAGTTTTATTGTCCTGCACTGTAGGGTCTCTGAGGGGTCCTTCAGCTCTGGCGCCAGTTCCAGCCCCTGCCCCCATGTCAGGTTTTCTGATTGTTTTTGTATTACTGCAGCTAAACTGTGTTTAGGTGGAAATTTGGTGATTTTTCTCCACAGTCTAGTATTTTTCTGTTTGTGCGGCCGCCATTAGAGCTAGACGTGCCCTTCTCCTTCAGACTGTTTTCCCGCCTCTGTTCTAGACACACCCCGTGGTGTATGTGCAGCATAAAGGAATATTTGCACAGTGCTATCCCTATTATTTGTATTGCCTAACTGGTGCATGCCACTTAAAGCGCTTATAACATGCTAACGTGTGCCCACTAGTGAGTCGCATGCCTGTTTAATGCTTTTTTGGCATGCTAAGCACTGTATTCAGTTTCATGGAGAGTTTTGAATCCCAGCAATTTTAAAAGGCTAATTCCTTATTGTTTTATACTTTTATCTGGGGTTTTTCTATGAAAACTTTCTGTAACTGGCACCATGGCTTTTTATACTTTTTTGTGGGGCTTGGTAGTTCAGAAGGCTTGTGTATTTTTCTCCTCAGCCTTCTAAGCACTCGCGCTGCTGCCATTGAGCCTTGCCATAGTTGGGTACTTCTTTCTCCCATTAGTTTTCCCACCGCGTGCCAGCATTCAAACAACGTGAAGTCTTGCTGTATTCTGACAAACTGCAGTGAGGTCCAACCTTCGAACTGCACCCGAGATGAAAGAGTTAACTTTCCATGCCAGGCATGGAACGCTGAGCTCGAGCTTGATTGAGACTCTGTCTGTTGCTGTTTGAACTCAAACCGTCAGATTCTTTACTCCGCCTCACTGAACAGTCGCTCCAGAGATTTCTCCTTTGCTCGGTTCAATTTGTCAGTTAAAGTACCATTTTTCTCGGTTTTCGACCGAATTTAAACCGTAACCTATCGGTTCAGTCTCTGTCTGTGGTATTCGTGAGTACTAGATAGGTTTATATTGTTTTTCTATTCTGTGTGGAACTTGTAAACGTGTCATCGGTTCGGTTTGAACCGATCAGGTTGATTTAAAATCTTTACTTCTACTTTTAGAGTGTGGTTACCGGTTCTTATCGGTTCTAAAAAAATGGATTTTATTGCATTTTTTTCCATGACCCGTAACGGTCAGGAACCGATAAGAGTGTCTTGCCTGGCGGATTGCCTAAAAAAGGGTAAGTTTGGTTTAGGACTGGCCATGTCTGAGAAACCCAAAAGAAAAACTGGGCCCACTGGGTTTCAACACTGTAGTGTGTGTGGGGAAGTCTTTGCTAAGGCTGACCCCCACACCACCTGTGTTTATTGTCTGGGGTTTGACCACCTCGATTCAGACTGCCAGATTTGTAAAAATTTTCCTGTAGCTACTCTAGAAAAAAAGAGTTGGTAGGCTCAGGGAAAGGGAGGCCAAAAAGTCCGCTGACCCGGATGGCCAGCCCGGTTCAGTTCCAACCGAACCAGAAGGAGTGCCCTCTGTCCAGGGCGAAACTTCTTCGGGCAAAAGGAGAACCGATTCCGAGGAGTCAGTTCCGGTTAAGAGAACAAGAAGGGATAAATCAGCAGGTGTGGATCCAAAAGTTTCTTCTCCAACCGCTGATGAAATAGCCAAAGCGATAAAAATTGTTCAGTCGCTATCCCCGGTTCCGACCGAACCGGCACCATCAGGAAGGCGCTCGGTTCGGCCGGTTCCACTGGTTCCGGATTATGATTTAGAGGAATTTTATGAACCGGAGGAGGAGGAAGGAGAATATGAGGAAAGTGAATGTGATTATGAAAGTCTGGATGTGCCCATTGACCCGGACATCTCCCCAGACAGACCTTCAGGAGTGTCACCTCCTAGGCTTTCTGAGTCCCCCCTCCCATTTCATGTTTTACAAGAAAGTGGCTGAAACCCTTCAGCTTCCTATGGAAGAAACTGTGGATGACCAGGAGGAGCCTGACTATGTTGAAATGATGGATATCCCAGAGTCCAGGAGGCTGTCTATTCCCCTTCACAAATCTTTTGGGAAACAGACAATAAAAATTTTAAAGACTCCTAATTCTATACCTCCTGTGGATAAGAGAATGGATAAGAGGTATACTCTTTCAGGCTCGGATACAGAGTTCCTTACCCAGCAATGCAGCCATGTTGGGGTAGTGCAGGCTACTGCCTGTGATAAGGCAAATATACCCTTGACTTCACACCCCCCAGATAAGGGCTGTAGGAGGACTGATGCCATGGCAAAGAAACAGTACATGGCAGCATCCTTGGACTCAGGCAGGCCAATTATATGGCCTATACAGCTAGATATCAGAAATCTAGATGGGACACTGTAATGGCTTTAGCTAAACAGGTCCCTGGCCAGCTTGCCAAGGAGCTGGAGCAGGTAGCTGTGGATGGTATTGAGACATCAAGGTGCAATTCCATGCTGCAGTGGACTCCAATGATGTTTCATCTAGAGTCATGGCTACATCTGTGGCCCTTCGTAGGATGGCTTGGCTCAGATGTACTAGCCTGTCTCAGGATACCCAGACTAAGGCCATGGATTTTCCTGTTGTGGGTAATTCTCTGTTTGGGGAGCAAGCAGAGAACTAAATGAAGAAAATGGATGAATACAGGACAACCTATAGGAGTGCTCAGGCCAAGGAAAGGCAAGCCACTCCTCAGAGGCAGAATCCCAGGGGCAGGGGCAGGCCTTCTCATAGGCCTTTCTACTAAGCCCAGGCCTCCTCTTCTGCTTATGCTCAGAGGGGGTTCTTTAGAGGGAGAGGCAGACGGGGTACAAGCAGGCCTGCTTCCACCCCTCAGCCTAAAGCCCCTGCCAAACAGGCACCCTGATGGGTTTGCCAGGGCCGATTCTCCACCACCTGTAGGGGGCAGGCTGGCTTACTTTGTCCAGGACTGGATGTCTTTAACATCAGACAAATGGGTCCCGGAAGTAGTAAGCCAGGGACTGGTTCTCAGCTTCAAAAAAATTTCCAAAGCTGAGAACCAGATCCTTCCCACCTGCAAATCCTTCAGAGGCACTTGCCCTAGAGGCAGAGGTCTCTTCCCTTTTGGCTCTCAGAGCTGTAGAAAGGGTTCCACCCCTACACGAAGGGAAAGGATTGTACTCCAGGTACTTCTTCACCCCCAAAAAGACAGGAGAATGGTGGCCCATCCTGGATCTCAGATATTTAAACAAGCACCTTTTAAAGCCAAAGTTCAAAATGGTGACTCTGGGAATAATTCTACCCTCTCTAAGGCCAGGGGACTGGCTAGTCTCCCTGGATCTCAAGGATGCCTGTTTCCATATTCTCATCAGGAAGCTCCCATTGAAAATACCTCAGATTCGAGCTGCCCTCAGGCCATTACCAATTCAGAGCTATGCCCTTCGACCTAACCTCTGCTCCAAGAGTGTTCACAAAATGCCTGGCAGTAGTAGTTGCCTTCCTAAGAAGGAAAAGAATTTCCATCTTCCCATACCTGGATGACTGGCTCATAGTAGGCCAGTCCCCAGACCAAGTCAAGTTACACCTACAGATAACTCAGCAACTGCTCACTTCTCTAGGTTTCCTTCTGAATCTTTCAAAGTCAGTTCTAGAGCCTGTACAGCTCCTCACCTTCATAGGAGCGGAGCTAGATACAGTAAAGGCAAGAGCCTTCCTTCCCCCTGGACAGGGCAAGGACCCTTATTACACTGGCCTCTTCATTCACCCTACAGGTGTCTCGACCAGCAAGGCATTTTCTGCAGCTCCTAGGACACATGGCTGCTTCTACAGCAGTGGTGCAGGGAGCAAGATTTCAGATGAGGGACATTCAGTTCCACTTGAGGGCCTTTTGGTCTCAGAAAAAGGATCCTCTGACCAAACTGATCCCAGTGACTCGAACCCTGATCCAAGCATTGCAATGGTGGCAGGATCAGGACAATCTAAGACAAGTAGTTCCTTTTGTCACTCAGTCTCACTCTCTAATCCTTACTACAGATGCCTCCCTCTTGGGGTGGGGAGCCCACTTGGGAGTTCTGACCACCCAAGGGTTGTGGTCCCATCAGGAATCTCTGCTTCACATCAGTCTATTAGAACTCAGAGCAGTGTTTCTAGCACTTCAAGCTTTTTCCAAGTCTGTTCAGAGCAAAGTAGTTCAGATCAGGACAGACAATACCACTACAATGTGGTATATCAACAACCAAGGGGGCACTCGGTCTACAGCCTTGTGCACAGAAGCAATGAAGTTGTGGTCTCTGGCCTATTCCCTGAACACCTCTCTTACAGCAGTACACCTCCCAGGCAAGGACAATGTCTTGGCAGATGCTCTCAGCAGGATATCTCAGGGCCATCATGAATGGTCACTGGATCCCCTGGTTTTGAAGGTGACCTTCTCCAGATGGGGCACCCCACAGATAGATCTTTTTGCAGCCCCAGACAATCATCAACTTCCCGTCTTTTGCTGTAGGCCCCCAGTGTTTGGCTTAGTCCCCCTGGATGCCCTGGTTCTCAGTTGGGAAGGGAAGTTCCTGTATGCTTTTCCCCCCTTCCCTCTCCTGTTCAAGGTGCTAGTCAGAATCAGGTCTCAACCCTGCAAGGTGATTCTGATTGCTCCAGACTGGGCCAGACAGCCCTGGTACTCTCTCCTGTTGTCCTTAGCAGTCTACCTTCCCCTGTTTCTTCCCAGGAATTACAACCTGTTAACCTGTGCTCAGGGGAGGGTTTGGTATCTGAATCTCAAATCTCTCAATCTCAAGGCCTGGCTCTTGAAGAGTTAGAGTTTGCTGATTTACACCTCTCTCAAGGTGTTATGGATATCCTAAAGGCTTCTCGGAAGCCTTCCACCAGAACCACTTATAATTCCAAATGGAAAAGATTCTCCATATGGTGCTCTGGGAAGCATATTTCTCCGGAGTCTGCTGGCCTGCCCACAGTCCTTGACTATATGGTTCATCTGAATAGCTTGGGACTCAGACCAGCTACACTAAGAGTGCATCTGGCAACTGTCTCTGCTTTTCTTTCAGCAGGTAAGCCTTCTTCCCTTCAGCTCATCCTGTATTCTCCAAGTTTTTCAAGGGATTGCTTCCTACCAATCCACCATTTAGGGACCCTGCCCCTGCTTGGGACCTTAATGTTTGCATTGCTCAGCTTATGCAACCCCCTTTTGAGCCCTTGTCCTCAGCAGACCTTAAGTACTTGACTTGGAAAACTATTTTCTTGGTGGCCATCACTTCTGCCAGGTGCATAAGTGAGTTACAAGCCCTGTCAGTGGAGCCTGATTTTATCTCTTTCCATAGAGATAAGGTGGTCCTCAGGACTAACAGGAAGTTTTTGCCTAAGGTGGTTTCAGACTTCCACCTTAACCAGTCTATGTCTCTTCCTGTGTTCTTCACTGACCATTCCTCCTCTGGTGAGAGGAGGCTGCACAGTTTGGATGTGAAAAGAGCCCTTAGCTACTACATAGAGCGTACCAAGGGTCACAGGTTTGACTCCCTCCAACTGTTCCTCACTTATGGTGAGGTTGGTAAGAGAAAACCTGCCACTAAAAGATCCATTGTCAGGTGGATTGTTTCTTGCATTCAATTTTGCTATGAAAAACTAGGTAGGATTCCACCCTCAGGCCTGAGGGCTCACTCTACCAGAGGTACAGCTGCTTCCCTGGCTGCTGCCAGGGATATTCCTATCTTAGAGATATGGCAAGCAGCTACCTGGAAAACAGTTCACACTTTTACCAAGCATTACTCTTTGGATATCCAGGCTAGGAGTGATGCTCGGTTTGGCACAGCAGTGCTTCAGAGCCTATTTTCTAAGTAGGTTCTGTCCCTCCTCCAAGAGCCTATTTCCTAAGTAGGTTCTGTCCCTCCTCCATGGAGGTACTGCTTGGTGGTCTGCAATTTGTCAGAATACAGCAAGACTTCATGTTGTTTGAAGAAAAAATTACTCACTTTAGTAATGTTGTTTCTTCTAATGGAGTCTTGCTATATTCTGACCTCCCCCCGCCTTCCCCTCTCAGAACCTTTGCTTTTGGGATGTGGGTGGGCAGTAGCAGTGTTGGCACTCAGGAGGTGCCCCAACTTTTATTATCACCCCTTTTTCTTTGGGTGAGTGGGTGTTGTGTTTATTTCATTTTTTGGGTTTCCTGACTTGAGTCTTTGTTTTGGGACCAAAAAATCTGTTTATTATACTTAGTAGCCAGTTGGCTAGTGTATGTTTACAGCTTCCACACAGGACACTCAGTGAGTTTAGCTCATAAAGATCTGACGGTTTGAGTTCAAACAGCAACAGACAGAGTCTCAACCGAGCTCGAGCTCAGCATTCCATGCCTGGCATGGAAAGTTAACTCTTTCATCTCCAGGGCAGTTCAAAGGTTGCACCTCACTGCAATTTGTCAGAATACAGCAAGACTCCATTAGAAGAAACAACATTACTAAGGTGAGTATTTTTTTCTTTTCTGCAAGTGTGGCTATTTGTGATGCAGCTGCATGAAATAGTTGATGCAATTGAGTAAAAAGGTACACAAGTTGCGTTATGAATAATGCACAAATCTTTTTTACAGCAAACTGCGTTTTATTACTATAGTTGGGACATTGCCGTGCATGCAGGACACGTGCACACCTGTTTAGTCTCCTAAAGGCTCAAACGAATCAGAGTACAATCAAAACAGTTTTTTCTACCTTTATAAAGGGGCATATTTACAAACTATCTTTTGGCACCATGGCTGATCAGAGACTATTAATTATGAAATTATGTAAGACCTGCAAAAGGGTGATGAGTCTCTCCCCCATGGGTTCCTATTACCCTCACTGTGTTGCTCAGCATAATATTTCTCTCACGGTTCCCCCCAGCAAGTTCACCAAGCTGGGGAGGGGGGAACCTGGTTCTTCTATTGGCAGTGGTAAAGCAGAATTGCGAAAATGACTTTTGTTGTTCCTGGGTGAGCTTTTGGGCCCCAGTGTTCCGCAGGACATCCCAGCAGATACACCTGACCCCAACCAGGTCCCTCAGATCAGGGGGGCCCATCCAGGTGCATGCAGCAAGGGAAGGATGCGGAATCCAGATGCACAGGCAAACCTGACCTTGATATCTTATAAGGCCAGGATGAGAATTTTGGGGATCTATGGGAAGCTCCTGACCTAAGAAAATTGCTCTCTGATGAGGAGGATATCCCCTCTGAGAAGGAGGAAGGAGAATGGATGGAGCCAAAGTCAAGGATTCTGATTCCTCCCTTGTTTGACAATAAGTTCTTGTCCTTTTTGATAGCTAAGCCATGTAGATCCTTACAGCTAAAGGAAAAGCAGTCTGTGAAGATGATGGATGTCAATCCAATCCTGTCTGCATCCTCCTCTGTTCCTAAGTGTTTCCCAAGTTTTATTCACTGTGACCAAATTATTGAGCGGGAATGGGCAGGTGTGGATCAGAGAAAAAAATCTTTCCAAACCAAAAACCTGGAATTTCCCTTTTTTAGGGGAAAGAGCTCACAAGTGGGAAGCTCCTCCTCTGGCAGACAAGGCCACTCATAATTCAGTATAACACACCACCCTTCCTATTGAAGGCTTTCTGGCACTAGCAGATTCTCATGACAAGCAGGTGGATATTGCATGCAGAAGGGATTTCGACTCCAATGGCATGAATATTCATACGTTTTACCCTTCTTTTATTGTTGCCAGAGCCTTAAACATCTGGGTCTCCACTTTGGCCAATTTTGTTCCACCTGATTCAGAAGGAGCAAGCATTCTGAAATTGGTGGCCATGGCCTCCACTTTTCTGGGTGATTCTACAGTGGAGAATTTGTGCACGTTAGCCTGTTTAGCCTATCACATTGCTTTGGCCATGAGGGACATCTGGTTTAGACACTGGTCTGCTGATCAAGCTTTAAAGGTTAATCTGTTTAACCTCCCCTTTGAGGGAGGCTTATTGTTCGGCTCCGGCCTGGATTGTATTTTGAAAGATGTCCAGGATAAAAAGGGCCATCTTCCAGTGTCAAAACAACAGTACAAGACCACTATAACCTATGCCGGCCCGGTGGCACTGAGGGTTGAGGCACTGGACACCACACCTTGCACCACGCTGGTGACCCGGGTACGGGAGCAAGCTCTGGTCACAGGGGGTTGGCGGGGAGGGACAGGATTGAGCATCCATAGGATGGCTCGCCTGCCCTGGGAGGGAGGAGGGGATTCAGTCCCAGGCTCTGGGGACTCTTAGCAGAGGCTAGGGGCAGAGCAAGCCCAAGATCTGGTGCTATCGGGGATTGGCTGTGGCAGCGACCCTGTAGGCACACATGAGAGTGTGCGTGCCCACACTGGGATGTATTGCACGTCCGAGCCAATAAGGGGAAGGGACTAAAGCAGAAACCCCTGGCACACTGAGGAGGCAACGAGGACCTCAAGGACCTCCCTCATATCCCCAACACCAGACACCCACACCGCCAACCCACGGCCAACCTCCAGAGAGAGATGGACCCTCTAATCCCAGAAAGATGCCGCCAAGGTAGGAGTGGTGGGCCCTGCACTGGGGGGAGTGACCTGGGGCTCTGGGAAGTCTCTCAATGGGGGGGTCAGTGTTGGTGTGTCACAGTGGGGAGTAGAAGGAGCCGAGAGTCAAGTGGGCACTTCCGAGAGATGCCTAGGTGTATCGATGCAGAAAAAGAGCTTGAAAAAAAAAAGACCACCATAACCCAAAGGGGTCAAGGTGACAGCCGGCACAGGCAATCCTGAGGAAGGCTTCATCCCTTTCAGAACTTTGGTAACCAGGGAAATATAGGAGCCAACTCAAGTAACAAAGCATCTTCCCTTGTCAATCATTCATTACTTCCTGGGTGTAAGCCGGAGGCGCGCACCCGTCTGCAGAGACTTTTTTTAAAAGTTGCCTAACGGCCTCACGAGCGACCGCGTCATCAGTCATGCGCTGAGGCGCTGGTAGCGACCGACTCCTCCTCCAACTCACCAGTTCTGTTTCTCCCGCCATCGAGGCAGCACCTGTTCCGGGCGTCCATATTTTAACTGCGTCTGCGACTTCCTCTTTCCCGCTTTCGGCTGTCCAGTGAAACCCGTTCTTTTATTTCTAAAGCGGCGCCGGTGTGCTTTCCTACTTTTTTCTTGTTGATTTCGCGTTATGTCCGGTTCCGAGCTAAGCGTGCCAAGACAGGCCACTCTAGGCTCGGTGTTACTGTGGCGGCATTTCTCCGTCTCGGACCGGCATGACGTTTGTCTTCGATGCCTGGGACCCAACCATGACATGGATTCGTGACGGCCTGTTTCTCCATGGACGCGCGTGTCCTCACGAAGTCCAGCGTTCAAGCTCGGCAAAGCCCGCCCGACCAACGAGACGGCGTCGCTCAAAGGGATTCTCAGGTAAGGTCTCTAGGCCCTTCCCGGGTCCCCTCCCGGGCCTACTACGGTCTGAGGAGGAGGGTCTCCTCGTCTTTTCTTGCCGAGGAGGAGGCCCTTCCGTGGTGTCAGGGCGTCGTAGTCCCTCCCGGGGCAGGGCGCCGACACCGCCTCGGCAGTCACCTCCTGAGGTGCAGGCTCCCCCGTGGCGAGGCCCTCGACTTTTGGGCCTGGCTGGGTGGACCTCGGCGCCGCCCTTCAGCGCCGTTTCCGGATCCTGGCGCCATTCGCGGTGCCGGTGATCGATCTCGGCGCGTTCCAGCGCCATTTGAGTCCGCGCCGTTCGCGGCGCCGGCAATCAAGCGGTGCCGTTGGCGGCGCCGCTTGAGGATCGGCGCCGTTTGCGGCGCCGGTGATCAAGCGGCGCCGTTAGGCGGTGCTGCTTTGAGCCTCGGTGCCGTTCGCAGCGCCCGATGGACAAGCGGCGGCGTCGGCGGTGCCGCCTCGCTTTCCGCAGCGCCAGCGCCGTGGGCCTTGTCCTTCCTCCAGGCGGTGCCGGCGCGCGGCGCTGTTCAGGAGTGTGACTAGAGCTGAAAGTGCTGCAGTGAAGAGGCGGCGCCTC
Source organism: Neoceratodus forsteri (assembly GCA_016271365.2). Taxonomy (NCBI): domain Eukaryota; kingdom Metazoa; phylum Chordata; order Ceratodontiformes; family Ceratodontidae; genus Neoceratodus; species Neoceratodus forsteri. The sequence continues at coordinate 645,317,098 of CM057453.1, read as the reverse complement.
GCAGTACCGGGGCCGTTCGCGGCCCGTCAGCCTCAGGGACCCCTGGGGTGGCCAGCATTGAGGTCCTGCTGGTCTCGTCCTCCTCGGAGGGCGATGATTCAGACGTGGACCCATCCTGGCACCCCCACTCTTCGGAGTCTGGGTCCCCGGTGGCTAGAGGTGCCAGGCGGCGCAGCGGGCCCCTCCCTCTGTCCCCCCTTCCGTCATCTCCTGAGGGTTCCCCGGCTGGGGGTGGCCGGGAGCCCCGGGGGGCAAGCGTGGGGGTGACGCAGGGGGAGGCTCCCCTCTCTGGAGGCCCGGTGACAGCTACCTTACGGGGTGCTGTTGCCCTCTCTAGGGACAGGGGGACGCTGTGGTCGAGGAGGAGGGCCCTCTCGGAGTCCGAGGGGTTGAGGGGCAGGGGGTCTGCTGCTCGGTCTTCTTTGGCCACTCCAGGGGGGGTGGCCAGGAGCCGAAGTGCAGAGCCTCACCCCTCCCTCCAGGGTTCTAGGGTGTCCTCCGGCGGCGTTTGTGCGGACTGCCCTTCTGGATCCATGCAGTCCCGGCGTCGTCATAGGGGAGGTTCTCCCCCAGGGCTCTTCCAGGCTCCGCTTCCCCAGAGTTCCGTTCTGCGGCCTGGTCTGATATCCGGGATCCCTCTTTCCAGGGCCCCTTTCCCCGGATTCCAGAGCCCTCGCAGAGAGCAGTTACCTCCGCGGAGGTGCCCCTCTCCCATCTCTCTGCCTTCACCACCCCCGCTCCCAGGCCATGTCGGGTTCCTACGGGTCCGTTATCCTGGGGGCAGTTCAGGGGTTCTGCGGCGGCCTTCCCCTCATATGTTAGATACATGCATGAGCGGGTCTTTCGACTCTCCCCACCGCCGCAGGAATCCTCTGGGCATTCCAGTTCCCCATCATCCTCGTCTCCCTCCTCCGAGGGAGAGGAACCCCCTGCTCATCTGTCCTCCGATGCTGATTTCACAGAATATCAGCGTTTCCTCTCGAGGATGGTGAGGGATCTCCGGATTTCCTACGTTCGAAGAGACAATACCGAACGGGAGACGCATGAATTCCTTGGTGAATTCAGTGCCCAGCATCTGGTGGTACCTTCCTGGCCTATCCCCTTCCAGGAGGCGTCTATCCGGTCATGGCAGTCCCCTGCCGCTTCTTCCCCAGCCCCGGCGGACTGCCAGCGTAGGTATTGTGCCCCCTCTGAGTCTCTAGGTTCCCTTCCCAACCCGTCCTCAGGTTTGGTATACCTGGATACTCCTTCTGGGCACCGTTGCCTGGCGCACGACCGCCCACCGGGTTCGGACTCTCTCCAGTTCGACCGTTAGGGGCGAAGAGTGTTCTCTTCTTCTCGTGCGAGTGCATGTATTGCATCACATCAGGCTCACCACGCTGCCTACAACCGGCATCTGTGGTCGATGATGTCCCAGCTGCTGGCATCTATGCCTGATACGGAGCAAACCAGACAAGCCGTTGCCCTCTCCGCGATAGGCCTGGAGCTGGCAAGACACCAAGCAAGGGCATCTTATGACGCCAATGAGGTGGCTTCCAGGCTTGCGGGGACAGCGATCTGCATCAGGCGGACGGCATGGCTCAGTCTTTCCAGGTTGTCACCCCTGGCCCAGCGTGGGGTGATTCGCTCCACCTTCCGGGGGAACCGTCTTTTCTCTTCCAGAGCTAGGAGACTTTACAGGGGCTCCCTCCGTCTCCTCGACCTCGGGAGCCACCTCCTAGCTCTTCTCCCACTAGGCTTTCTGAATAAGCCAGGGTCTTCTCCTTCTGTTTCTCACCAACAGAAGGCTGGGGTCTTGTTCCCTCAGGGGTAGGCCTCTTCCCCTCCAGGGAAGAGGAGCTTAGCCTCACCAGGAGTAATGAATGGTGAAGATTGACAAGGGAAGATAGGAAAATTACGTACCTACCGTAATTCTTGATCTTCTCTTGTATCTTCACCATTCATTACTTACACCCGCCCACCATCCCCTCAGTGGCCTCTTCCTGTGGCTTCTCCACCTCCCGTCTCCTTCCTCTCTCTGCATTTATATAAAATATAGGGAAAATTGCTTCATTTTCCAAAAAAAAAAAAAAAAATCTTCTTGGGGGGGGTTAAAATACAGAAAAATTATTTACTCTAAGATTCATGGGCCATCTCGTGGATTGCATTGGCGATCAGACTGCACAACTATCTCTTGCTATTCTTATGGCAAGATACCTCTGGGGTTGTTTGGCCTGGCTCAGGCTATTCAGTTTTGATCCTGCAATCCCGTGTTCAGATAGTTGCCCTGAAATCTAATCCCCCCCCTCTATTCTTGCCTTGCAGAGCAGAGGAACGAGTACGTCTGTTCCTTTCTCTTCTAAAAAAAAAAAAAAATGCTGAGGGAACTCTCTCCGACTGCTATAGGCATCTTGGTATCTGGGTCATGCATCTAGTAAAAAAAAAAAAATTTTTTATCTGTAAAAAAAAAAAAGGAAAAGGAGAAATCAAACAAGAAGGCAAATGAGAAGGTAGGCTATCCTTCTCGCTGTTTTGCTAAGTGGTTTCTCCCTTTAAGTGTCCTCCTGGACAATTTTTACAGTAGAGCTCTGCTGACCATATCCAATCTTAGCCAGCCTAAGCCTTGGCCAGCCTTAGCCAGTCAGTCTGGGTCCCAGTTCTTTCTTGGAACGCCTGAAAGGCTTACATTTCCATTTCTAAACCCCTGTGAGCGCTCATGCTGCGGGGGTTTTATTCTTCCCTCCTCGGCTGTCCTCCAGTTAAAGGCCTTCCACGGCCAGGAGCCCGAGGTGGGTGTCAAGAACAATGGCATGTTGAAGATGAGGACTATGCCCTTCTGAGTCTGTCTAGCGGGTTCGGTGAACCTTCTCTTCAGCTCTATCTCCGGGGATTCTTGCTTCCCCTTTAGTCGAGCCTTCAGCTACAAGCTAACTATGCTCGTTGGGCATTCTGGTCCCTTCAACATCCCATCTCTCTCTTCTCTTTCTTCGTCTTCTTCTATTTTCTCATTTCCTTACTCATCTGTCCTCCTAGAGTCACCCAGGTAAGGAGGCCCTGCACTCCCTAGGCTAGGGATGTTCTTATCTCCTCTGTCCTTCCTCCATCGGCTTATTCCTTTTTCAGTTCATTCTTCCTTGCTTTGCTATCCCTCGGCTATCTTACCTTGCTATCTATATTTTCTGCTTTCATTTTTGCCTCTCCGGCTCACAGAACTGAGTTGGAGGAGGAGGAGTGGGTATTAAGCTGTGACCGCCCCTCGCACTTATGACATGGCCGCTCTCGAGGCGGGGCCGTTAGGCAACTAAAAAAAAAAAAAAAGCTCCGTGACGGTGCGCGCCTCCGGCTTACACCCAGTAAGTAATGAATGGTGAAGATACAAGAGAAGATCAAGAATTACGGTAGGTACGTAATTTTCCTTTACGGTAACAGAGAAGCCTTTGCCAGGTGCTGTGGAGGATCAGCACAAAAGCCTGGTGTCTCACAATGAAGGTACGCAGGCCCATCATTGCCCCCCTTTCCTTGGTGGAAGACTACAGGAGTTTGTCTCATGATGGGCCCAAACAATGTCAGATGCCTGGGTTCTAGAAATCCTTCACTTGGGCTATGCCATAGAATTCTTATTAGTGCCCACCAGGGGGTGCTTTCTACCGTCTCCTGTTTCTAAGAATGTGATAAAACATCAAGCGGTGTCAGAGACTCTGACCCACCTCATTCAAATTGGGACCATTATGTCGGTTCCATCAAACGAGCAAGGTCCAGGGTTCTATTCGATCTATTTTATACTTCCCAAGAAGTTGGGAGTTCAGACCCATTCTGGATCTGAAGCATCTGAACAAGTTTGTATGACACAAAACTTTCAAGATGGAGGCCCTCAGATCTGTAGCTCGGACTGTTCAGCTGGGGGACTTCTTAGCGTCAATAGATTTGATGAATGTTTACCTTCACATCCCCATCCACCAGTCCCACCAAAAGTATTTCAGGTTCTTAATTCTGGGCCGACACTTCCAGTATAGGGCACTCCCATTTGGCCTTGCAACAGCCCCCTGAGTCTTCTCGAAACTGTTGATAGTCCTGGTGGCTCAGCTTCAGCAGGAAGAACATCATGTCTATCCTTATCTGGATGACCTGCTCATTCATGCACCGACGTTGCCTCTGGCAAAGAGGTTGGTGCTCAGAACTTTGGAGATCCTAGAGATGCACAGCTGGGTGGTGAATTGAGAGAAGAGCTCACTCCTGAGACATCTCAGTTATTGGAACTTCTGGGGGCAGTCTGCAGTACGAAACTGGGGAAGGTTTTTCTGTCACCTTCCCGGAAAGAGACCTTACTGACAGAAGTCCAGTGGCTCAGGAATCAGCCATCAGCTTCTGCCCTCAATCTGCTGTGGATTCTAGGCCTCATGGTGGCAGCAATAGATTTAGTCCCATGGGCCCACTTCCACATGCAGCCCCTTCAAACAGGTCTACTGCAGGGTTTTATTTAACTCTAAAAATTGATTAGCGTTTTGCTCATAAAAGTTCTAAAACATTGTGAAAATGCATAGCACTTGCCTCACTGTGTTTAACAAACATAACACTCTAGAAAACCTATATAAATGCTTTCTGTACAGTTAATATTGTCCCAAGAAAAAAACTGCTAATCAATTATTTAAAACCCTGTACTGGCAGCCTGGGATCTGGCATCAAAGGATTATCAGGCCAGGATCCCCCTCACCCCTCAACTTTGTCACTCCCTGAGTTGGTGGGTGGATGTGCGGAATCTGAGCAAGGGGGTTCCATTGGAACGTTCCCCAGAGTTAATTATCACAACAGATGCCAGTCTGCATGGGTGGGGGGCAGTCTTGAACCAACTTCCTACTCAAGGGACTTGGTCAGCATAGGAACAGCATCTCCACATAAATGTTCTGGAGATGCGGGTGGTCCACTTAGCTCTCCTGCAATTTCAAAACCTGCTACAAAACAGCATGGTAAAAGTGTGGTCAGACAGCGCAGTAATGGTTGTGTACATAAACAAGGAGGCACAAAGAGCAGGGAGATGCTTCAAGAGGCCTCCAACATCCTCAGGTGAGCAGAGGAGGAGAATCTTCTCTCTCTGTTGGCTGTACACCTGGCAGGGGGAGTTGAACATTCAGGCAAACTGGTTAAGTCACAAAAAGGTTCATCCCAGAGCATGGAAGTTGAACCCAGAGATGTTCACACTCCTGTGCAACCGGTTTGGTCGACCACAGATAGATCTGTTCACATCCAGCCAAAATGTTCAGATTCAAAGATTCTTCAGTCACTTCCAGTGTCCACAGGCAGAAGCAGTGGATGCTCTGATTCAAGACTGGTCCTTCGGGGACTTCCGGTGACGTCAGCGACCTAGTGGCAGCATAGAGCAGTGGCTCTGTCCCCTCCTCGAACAAAATCAAACTCCATCACTCGTGGAAAACATGTCTTCACCGGCAAAACCCAAAAGAAACAAAGTAGGTAAACCCCCTTCGACTCCGATGCAGAAATTGCGAGAGATGATACAGGAGGAAATTAGATGTGGCATCCAGGGGGGAGGAGGTACTGAAGGGCCTACAACAATCGGAGACCACTTCGGACGAACCTCCAGCGACCCTGAAAGAAATAATAATACAAACGGCACACACAGTTGCCAAAATAGACCAAACCTTGAATGACCTCAAGTCGGATCTAAGCAAAATAGATCATAAAACCGAGCAACTTGAACTGTGCATGACCCGAACTGTGGAACAAACGGATCGCCACGACAGACTCTTAGGGACCGAGAACTCACACATAAGCTGGACGACCTGGAAAGTAGAAGCCGAAGGCACAACATAAGAATCTATGGCATCCCGGAAGGATCGGAAGACAACTGCCAAAATGTCATGATTTTTCTTCAGGCAACCCTCAAACAAATACTCCCGCTGCCACAAGACTTGGACCTAACTATGGACCGGGCACATAGATCTCTGGTCCCGCAGCCTAAAACTCCGGGGGCGAGACCTCGCTCCATTGTGGCAAGGCTGACCAGCTATCAGGCAAAAGAGGAGATTACTCGAGTGGGCTGGAAGCAGGGAGCGCTTTTTTATAAGGGCCATCGAGTGAATATCGATAATGACCACACGACACGAGTCCAGGAGGCTAGGAAAACCCTTTGGCCGGTGGTGAAGCAACTGAGGGCCCGGAACATCAAAACACAGATCTTGTACCCAGCTCGCCTCAAAGTCACCATGGATAAAGGCTCAAAAACTTTCCAATACCTCCTTGCTGCCTCGGCCTTCCTGGAGTTGCTGGGAATTGCTGTCCCACCCCTGCTGAAGGAGAAGCTGGAAAAGGATTTACTTACATCGGCTTGGAGCATCGCTCAGAAGGGGGCTCACCGAGGTGGTTCTGTCCGGGGAAACCAGCAGACGACTCTCCGGGCAGACATCTCAGCGCTGGTGAAACAGTTCGGAGATCCTACTAAGCTGGATAAGAAGGCCCCACATCTACACGAGGCGGGTGAGGGATCATTCCAAAATAACGTCCTGGAACAAAGCGCGGAGACCTGAACGCGGATCATTGGACTGAGAGGCATCAATTCTACTGCATCCTTAACTGGCCGTCGCGTGACCTTCCTTTTGAGCCGCCTGTCAACTACATGCTCGAGTCCACTTAGTGAATCTGAACCCCCTCTCTATTTTTCTGGCTTTCTTCTGGTTTCTCATAGGGATTTTTTTTCCTTGTAATTTAGAGACGCTCCCTGGCTGTTCCTGGCTTCTGAGCTCTATGCTACATGCCTGCTCGAGGTGAGATGAGCACTCTGTTTCCCTGGCATTTGTGGTCAGAAATTCCATTATAAGGGCTAAGGAATCCTGCCCCGGGACCCAGCTGAGAACCCTCCTAAGCAGGAGGGCGCAACTGAGAATGCCACGCTTAGCCGAAGGGACGGGGAGAGGAGGAGACCGAGCAATTACCCAAGGTACTGTAAATCAACTAACAGGGCCTCACTCCGACTCACGCTCCGGTATCACCCCCCGCTGGATTCGGTTAGTTGTACCCTGCCCTAATTGTACCGGTTTGGACATGGTTTAAAAGATAGAGGTCCTCCACTAGGAGCTATCCTGCGGGGCAACTCGGAGTAGAGCCGACAGCTGTCCTGAACACCTCGAGACTTTGGATGATTAATCCATAACTTTCTCATGGGACATTATGGACTTGGGGGGGCGATGGGGGTTTTTTTTCTTCTCTCTCCCTTCACGGCTGGTCAACCTTGCAGCTGTATACTTTGCATCACTCTGGCCGGTCACTTAGGAATTATATAGAGTGATGATAAATGTTATAATGTTGATCTGTTTAGATCCCAGACCAAGGAGGGAGCCTACAAAGCCTGCAGGTCGCTGACTGTAGGGTGTCCCGCATAGGGGTTCTCCCCCGGGAAGGAAGGGTGAAATCCTCCTAGATTGGAGTCCCCTTCGGAATATTGGCTGCGCTATTGCCCTACGGCTGGGGACCTACTGCCAGCCCTCTCTTGGAAGTACACCACCAATTTCTTCTAGCATGAGCAAGAGAGTGCTAAAGAACTCACTCGCCTTGCCATCACTTTTGCACAGGCCCTCGGTTGAGGAATGTCCTGCTCAGGTTTTCCGTTCCCACGGTTGGGAGTTATTGATATTGCTGTTCTCTGGTTATAATTTTTTCTGGTTAGAAAAGTTAAATGGGTACACATGCAGTTGGGATAAGATGCGTTTATCAGACATGTTTATATCAGTCCTCTTTTGCTTAAGTATGTTAGTCAAGACGAATATAAATGAGTAGTGGAAATGTGAAAGTGCTCTCCTACAACATCAATGGCTGCTCCAGCCCGGTTAAAAGAAAACAAATTCAGAAGTACATTACCAGACAAAATTGTGAGGTGGTATTCCTACAGGAAACCCATCTGTCACCACCTGAAACATTAAAACTGAAGACCAGGGCATATCCCCACATGTTTTTTTCGTCCCTTGATGCGGGCCGTAAGAGGGGGGTAGCCATTATGCTTGCGGCTACGTTCCCATTCGAGCATGAAGAGGCGGTGATAGTCCTAATTGCCAGATATATCGTGGTGGTGGGTAAAGTACAGGATACTCCGGTAACCCTAGTTAATGTTCGCCTCCGGGCTCCCCCAGCATTCGCATCGATTGCCCGACTGGTTGCGGAAAGGTCTAGGGCATGTTGATCATGGGGAGACTGAAATATGAACTAGATACTACTTGAGGGCTCAGGCCAATGATCAGCAGAAGGTCAGGAAGATTAAACATGCCCTACACCAGGTGGGACTAGTAGATATCTGGCGAGAAAGATACCCAAGAGGGAGAGATTACACCTGTTATTCCCCACGCCATAAGGTCTTTTCCCGAATTGATACATTCTTTACCTTTAGAGACGGAGTGGACGGCTTCCCCTCAATGTGGGTGGGTACTGCCACCCTGTCGGATCATAGCCCCATCTTTTTAGAGGTGGCCCTCTCCCTACCCAAGAAAATAACTCATTGGAGGCTCAATACCTCCTTACTCAGGGATAAATAGACCCTGGATAAAATTAAACAGATGATTATAGATACGCTTCAGGAAAATACTACCCCTGGGATGTCCCCACAGATTATTTGGGATACATTAAAAGCCGTAGTCAGAGGACAATTTATATGCACAGCCTCCCAGAAAAAAAAGGAACGCCTCCTCAGGCAACAAAAGCTGTTGACGGACATGAGGGAGCCGGAGGCTAGACAAAAAATGGATTGGGACATGCAGAGAGACCGAGAACTTAGATCCATGAGGACAGAACACCAGAAGTTGCAAAGAGAGGAGATAGAGGGAAGTCTCTTTTTCCTCAAACAAAAATATTACGAGGGAGGCCCCAGAGGTACCAGATTATTAGCGGCTCGCTTGAGACATTATAGAGACAGGGCTACAATAACTAAAATTACATCTCCAACCACAGGCCAGATGACTAATAGGGCGAAGGAGATTGCAGAGGCTTTTGTCTCTTATTTTACCAAACTATACACCCCACAGACACAGCCACCCACCCAGGCGATTATGGACTACCTAGGGACCCTCCCCCTCCCTAAGCTCTCAAGGGAAAAAGGCCAGGTGCTAACCAGGCCAATCACACAGGCGGAAATACTAAAAACTATTAAGGGCCTGAAGAGTGGGAAGTGTCCAGGGCCAGATGGCTTTGGGGCCGAATTCTATAAGGCCTTTGCCACAGAAAGCGGCTCCCATACTGGCAGCGTCTTCTCAGGGGTATGTGGGAGGCACGACCAATTCCCCATCATGGCAATATGCCACAATTTCACTCTATACCAAAAGAAAATAAAGATCCCTCTCGCTAATCGATCACCAATTTCTCTCTTGAATTCTGATTATAAAATCTTTACCTCAATTCTCGCATCGAGATTGAATCCAATCCTCCAAGAACTCATCAATCTGGACCAGTCGGGATTTGTCCAGGGCCGACAGGCCCCAGACGAGGGTTAGGTCAGCGATCAATATAATTGATACCATCCACCGCACACACCTCCCTGCATGTCTCATGAGTTTAGACGCGGAAAAGGCCTTCAATAAGGTCTCCTGGTCATTTCTATTTGCGGTTCTGGAACGGATGGGATTCCCACAATCCTTTATTAATAGCCTAAAGTCCCTATACACTGGCCCACAAGCATGTGTCAGGGTAAACGGGGGTCTCTTGGATAGATTTACACTTAGCAGGGGTACCCGACAGGGCTGTCCTCTGTCCCCATTGCTGTTCGCCCTATACATAGAGCCTCTAGCTGAGGCCATTCGCACTTCCCCTGGAGTACAGGGAATTGAGGTGGGGGGACAACAGCGGAGAATATCATTGTATGCAGATGATGTTCTACTCTGCATGTCGCATCAGAGGCGGTGATCCCACAGGTATAGTCAATTTATCAGAGTTTGGCGAATATTCGGGTATGTCCTAATAAAACCAAAACTGAAGTGCTCTGTTTTATTACTCCCCTCTCATAGACTAAGGGAATTCCTGCCACTTAGCTGGCAGGCGGACAAAATGAAATACCTAGGGGCTATCCTGACTAAACATAACTCCCATCTTTTTAAGGCAAATTATGCCCCACTCTCTAGCCAAGTGCAAAGAGACCTGAACAGATGGTCCCTGCTGAACCTCCCCTTTTACTCGAGAATCCACTCCATTACCATGAATATCCTGCCCAAATTTCTATACCTGTTTCAGTGCCTCCTGACCTTCATACCCAAAATCCATTTTTGTGACTGGCACAGAATGATCACAAAGTTTATTTGGAACAATAAAAAACCTAGAATAAACACCCAGATCCTCCAACTGGCTAAGATAAAAGGGGGTAAATCCTTACCAGACCTTGAAGATTACTACCTTGCCACACAGGTTAAGAGGGCATTACAGTGGTCTGTTCCTACATATGCAGCCAACTGGAAGGAGATGGAAACACTAGAGGGAGGCAGGGCCCAATGTTGAGGATCTCGCGCCATACAGTTGAGCACGGACAGAGCTCACCCCCCCTCACTAATGACTGTCAGGGACACTTTGAAAGCCACCCATAGGGTTTGGCAGAAGTACAAACTAAAAACTTCCCTATGGCCATTGCATAGGCTATCATGGGACGTTGACTTTACACCATCCCTCCTTGACCATACCTTTAGAACCTGGGAGAAGAGGGGCTTAATCTATAAAAGGCAATTTATGGTAGGAGGAGAGGTGGTGGACTTTAGAACCCTAAGCAGAGAACATGGATTGTGTAATACTGACCATTTCAGATACCTGCAGGTGAGGGATTATATCCTCTACTGCCGAAGAAGGGATCTCTTAGGGGAAAAGGCGAGTCCCTTCATAGAGAGTCTCCATATAATACTAACTTCACAGAAATCATCAGGTCTCATTTCTATGCTTTACAAAGCCCTGACGGGATTAAGAAAGGATCCTCTGAATAAAGTCAAAGGGAGATGGCTAGAGGAAGGGCAGGTGGGCCCACAGGGGATTAACTGGGAGCCAGTATTTAAACTGGCCTCCAGAACTACTTGTTCACCCTTCTGGCAGGAATTCAGTTGGAAGGTGAGGATACGCTACTTTTTCTCCCCTTTGTCCCTGAGTAAAAGATCCTCTGATCGGGATCCGAGCTGCTGGAGAATGTGTGGGGAGACACGGGCGAACTATCTGCATGTCTTGTGGTCCTGGCCCTGGCTTGGGCCCTTCTGGGGAGTGGTGGCTCAGGCACTTGTGGAGTTGTTTGCCCTGGACTCCCCCCTGGACTGGACAAATCTCATTCTGGGAGATCCCCCCCAGAACCTGGCTGGAGCTGATGCATTATATCTCTGGTCCCTCCTCTTGGCGGCGGCCCATAAATCAATCACTAGGCTGTGGTTGAAAAAAGACCCTCCCAGCCTGGGTGATTGGATTGGGGTGGTGCAGGAGGTGGCAGATATGGAGGAAATAACCTATAAGATAAATTATAGGTTACCGGTCTATGTTCGGAGATGGGCGAGATGGGAGATCTGGCGAGGGTTGGAGGGAAGAGTTCTCCCAGTCCGGTCTTCTTGAGGCTTTGCCCAAGGATCATTACCGGTCAAGGTTAAGGTTAAATGGAAGCACCTCCTAAAACAATCTCAGTGTGGGACAGCCGCCCGTGGGACGGCCCACTTCGTTGTGGTGAGAGCTTGATGGGGCTTGCCCCCTAATGACCCTGAGGATGTTATCTTGCCACTTGAAATAGATTGATGTAGGTCACTTCCTTTCTACTGTATTTCCCACTGGCTGCATCTCTAAATGGTCTGTATATTTGTAAACGGAACTGATTTTGTCTGATTGGTTCATTTTAATTGTACCCGATGAATACCAATAAACTTAAATTTAAAAAAAAAAAAAAGACTGGTCCTTCAGCAGAGCATACGCCTTTTCTCCACTGCCTCTTCTTCCAAAGGTCTTACAAAAAATAAGACACTCAAAAGGAAACTTTCTCCTAATTGCTCCAGAGTGGCCAAGACGACCATGGTTCTCCATTGTAGTGAACCTAGCTCAGCAAGTACCTGTTCACCTTCCAGTGCAAAGAGACCTTCTGGTACAGGGTCTCATTCTCCATCCAAATCCAGAAGTAATGCAGTTCGTGGCCTGGCTCTTGAAAGGTGGAGGGTCCTAAAATTAAGTTTCTCCAAGAAAGTAGTTGAAACCTTAATGACTGCCAGAAAGACTTCTACATCTGCAGCTTATGCTCAGATATGGATCACCTTCTCATCTTGGACCAGAGAGAAGGGTTTTAAGCCTTCAAAGGCCTCAATTCAACAGATTTCTGATTTTTTACAAGAAGGCATGGAGAAAGGGTTGGCATTGAGTGTACTGAGAGGCCAGGTATCTGCTCTTGGAGTTCTCCCTAAGGACTAATAGAGAGGCAATTCGTTTCTTATACGCAGTTAGCAGGAGTCATCCAATGTTCTGATCCCAGGTTCCTCTGTGGGATCCTAATCTGGTTCTGAATGCACTCTGTAAGGAGCATTTTGAACCCCTATCAACCATATCATTGGATGTGTTGTCTTACAAGATGTGTTTCTTGGTCACAATGTGCTCAGCCAGGATAACTGATAAACTCCAGTCTTTGTCTCACAAGGAGTCATACCTTATTATGCACAAAGATAAGGTGGTACTCAGAACGGCTCTCACTTTCACTTGGGTCACAGCTGAGCTCCACCCAGGAGGAGAGGAAGCAATATAGCAACAGAGCAGAACGCCATGTAGGCTACACGCTGCAGGCTCCCCTGTTACAGCCTGTTCTCCTGTTACTACAACCTTGTAATATGGCACTATAATCTGCACTTTGATGCAAATAAAGAATGAATCAAATCTTAATGTACGTTTCAGCAATCCGAGCTGACATCGCATAAAGAAGAAAGTAATAAAAAAGAAAGAAATCCTACCTCCTGCTCAGCCTAATGTCTTCTAGACCTGAACCCAAACAAAACATCACAGGGGCTAAGCAACAAATCCAGAAAAAACTGTAAGCTCCACTATGACCACAAGAAACACTCAGTCAATGCTGAAACAACTATCAATAGACAAAACCGCAATGACGATGATGGCACAAACAAACAACAGCACATCAGGATCTTTTTCCCATGTTTCAACCTAATGGAAAGAACAATGGCAATTTAAAACAAGACAAAAAAAATGGCCAATGGAAGGAAAGAACAGCCTGAATCTTCGGGGGCCCAGCTGAAAACATTCAGTGAATGTGCTGGAATGCCATAACCTCCAAGGCCTGCAGTAACAGAAAACGCCCAAACCGAGGAACACGAAGACAGACAATATCAGCCATTGCCAGTGACTGTGAATTTACCTATACAAAACTCTCTCGAGGAGTCAAGGAACAAAATGCAGCGAGAGGAATCACAGGATGCAGTCGGTAACTCTAAAGGAAGTATCAGCCATGATGCAACTTTCCTGGTAACTAACACAAACAGCAAAAGAACAAGCAGAAGCAGTCCTGAGTCAACACCTGAACCAGGTGTAAGCAAACATATTATTACTACCACTATGACTGAGCTGGTACGTGATAAAGACTTAGAAAAACAAAATGCCATAACTACGGATGAAGGAAATGTGATACCTCAGGATGTTACAGATCCACTGGGTATGGTTGGGCAAAATCAAAGGGCAATAAAAAGAAGTGAGAAAACAGCAGAAAATTAGCTGGGGTCTGGTGATTGTCTGAATTCGATGAGGAGAACTCAATTGAAAGTGGAGGGGACACCCCCCAGCTAAACTTCTTTTTGCACAGATTAATGCAATTTCTGACAAAATGGAACAAATGTTGTCTCATCAAACTAACTGGAGTCTTACTTTAATTTGACACAGGAAGTTTTAAAAAGAAAACCAGACTTTGAAACAAGAAGTACCGGAAATAAAACAGGCCTTAAATAATATATATGATGCAGCCACTAACACTCTGAGACAATAGAAAAATATAGAAACAGCAAATATAGAATTAAAAGAAAAAATGTTTGACTACAAAATGTGTGCTAGGAGAAAGAACATTTGTATCTTAGGGTCCCCGAGTCATGGGATAGCAACAAAAGCCTGGTAGAATCATTTAAACTAATAGCTGCCACTTTTATGGACTCTGAACTAGACAAGATAAACTTCAACATAGAATTCATAGAGGGCTAAGATCAAAACCAACAGACTCAAAACCTCCTAGTCCTATCATTTTAAAATTCCTATGTTCTTCCAACAAGGACAATCTTATGATGGCAGTCTACAAAAAGAAGAGAATAAATGTATCAGGAACTAATATTTCCATCTACAATGATTTACGTGCAGAAACTGTCCTAGCTAGAAAGAAATTTGATTTTGTGAGGAACAAACTCTGGTCTCATAGATATAGAGCAACTATGATTCTGCCAGCAAAAATGAAAGTAACAATAGATGGTTGCCGTCTATTGTATACTACCGTGGAAGAAGCACTTCTGAATTTAAAAGCCAAATTACCAATTTTTTTTATACAATGACAACTTGACTATTGGAGAATTTATAGATAAAGGGAGAATAACTAAGAGACTTCAACAATCATTGTTATATGGAACTATATCTACATTACTCGGGGGAAGGGGATGAGAGAAGAGTGATTCTGTATGGAACATCATTTCATGAAAATCTGAGCTAAAGCAACTGGAAATGTTAAAGAAGATTGCAAACCACAATGAATGACATAATTATAGAAGCTTAGATTTTGAGTTGAACTGGGGAAGGATGATTATATTAAGTATTGTATGTAGTTCTATTGTTTATTGTAAGCCTGGAATTGTAACAGATAATGTGTATTATGGAATAGAGGTGGGAGGAGAAAGCGGAATCAAGTAGTGGATTAACACGCAAAGAGTTTGCTCAGGATAGTGCAAGAAATGTGCATGATTAACAAGTTACATAAATTTACTGTAAGCTTAATAATTTTGGGGGGCTTTCTTGAAGCATATAGGAAGGTATTGGTATTTTTAGTAGCGAAAACAGGGAGACAAGGAGAGTACTTTGTTAAGTTACCTAAATGCAGATTAAATATAGTAATGTATGTATCTCAAAAAATACCCAAATCAATAATAGGTATGGAACCATTCTATAAAAAAATATCTAGTAAGGATGTATGGTGTTTCTTGACTTCAGTTACTTTTTTACATGGTAGATGTTAATAAATATGAAATAGTATCACTGAACATAAATGGAATAAACTCACCAATAAAAAGAACCACATTATTAACATATTTAAAGAAAACCAGTGCACAAAGAATGTGTCTCCAAGAAACCCATGTAGATGAAAAAGAAATAAAACTGAAAAAGAAATGGGTAAGCAATTTGGTTTACAGTACTGGCACTGGGAAAAGCAAAGGTGTAGCCATATTATTACAGAAAAGATTAGATTGTAACATTGTAGACCAATTTTATGACTCTGAAGATAGAATAATATTATTAAAGACAAATTTAAATAATCAGGACATAATACTTGGATCACATTACACACCATTTGAGAATTGCACAAAAATTTGGCAAAAATTTCAGAAGGCATTCAAAACCTACAAGCTAATAATGTTATACTGGCAGGGGACTTCAATGCATTAGTGAATCCTCAAATGAACAAATATACAGTTCCTTCAAATGATAATTATAATATAGCTAACAAATTGGAAAAAACATTGGAGTTAGAATTATTACCTGACTCATAGCGACACATAAATCCATCTAATAAAAGCTTTTCCCATTTTGATAAAAAATAAAAACAGATATTTCCTCGTATAGATTATATTTTTGTATCCAACAATTTAACCCAATATACACTCATTGGCGAGATTAATTCTATTTTTGTATCTGATCATGCCCTAACAAGTATTGAATTCACATTAGCAAATACAGATAGGAAATATACTAAAACGTAGTGTTTTAATAATGAACTATTGAAAGATGAAATATATGTTTCCATTATAAAAAAGGCAATACAAGAATATTGGCGGTTTTATTATAACAAGTCAACCTCAATTTCATTGCTATGGGATTCCTTTAAGGCTACTATAAGGAGCTCAATAATTTCATATCAGATCAAATTAAAGGATACCTAAACAACATTTTCACAACAAACTATTCAAAAATCTGACTCTGTAGGTTACTAAAGGAAAGGCTGCTAAATTCATTAATGCTAACACTACATTTACATAATTTACCCAAATGTGGTTCCAGAGTATTTGAAAATTGTAAAATCAGCCTTCCAATTTCAAAAAAACTCTTACCTACTTCCTAAAATGACCGCAAATGTGTTATGTGATGACATCATTGGAGCCAAACCCAGAGAGATATAGAGCTCTCTATAGTGCTAACTAGTTCTTTTTTCCTTTTGTATAGAATTATTTCACCCAAATGGTCAAAACCATGTGCATTATTTTGTATAATGCACATGTTAGGCTATGGTTCTGTTCATTTTGTTTACTTTAACATGCTGAAAATGTGTTTTAATCCAATCGACTTTCTCTGTGGCAAACCACAGTTCAGTACAAATCCTGAATAACCTGGTGGTCTAGTGGTTATGGTGGATCTAGGATGCTACAATGGTGGTGCTGTTGTGGTGTGCATACTTGATATGCACTTTTTAACATTTTTATGAAACCTTTATATTTTCTGCTGTTATTCTTTTCTCGTACGTTTTTGACAGAACATACAAATGCAATCCATAGTTTGAATGTAAACATTTGTACAATCAATAAATCAGACTTCTTCAACAAAGTGAAATGCAGCAGCAAGCAAGCAAGTACGTTACTATGTGGGGGGGTGCAGCCACACCCTTCACCACCCCCTAGAGCCACCACTTTTCTGTAGCAAAGTTCTTGTGCAGTCCAATGTTGGAGTTCATACTTTCTCAAAACTCAAATATATGCTTGTCTTGTCTTCTTTTTCCATGGGAAATAATAATAAGAAAAAGAATCAGCATTTATATAATGGTTTTCATACACATTATATTCCAAAGTGCTTTACAAGCAATACTAGACTAGTAGTGAAGTGACTGAAAGTATAGTTGTAGCCATTTCATACATTAATATCCACACACAGCCTTGGACAATTGCATGCACTGCATTTGTGGGAAGGGGAATGTTGGCCAGGACAATGGGGTCAGGTAGTGATCAAGGTGCTGGCAGCCCCACATCTTATTTCTCACAGTAATCTGCTCATATTTCTCTTCTTCTGTTTTCCCCCTTCCCTGATTATAGCAGTACCTTGCAAGAGTGTCCTTTTCAGTCCCCCTCTAGTATTCATTCTTCACTATTCTTGCTCACACTGAAACCTGGTGAGCTCATCACCCTTCTGCATCATGAATGCAAGTAGTACAGTCCCCGGTTTATTTTAACATATTGAATATAAACATATCTTTCCAGTAAGTCAGGCTCATACTGGCAGAGAACAAGGGGAATGATGGGCTTTCCTATTTTTAAATGATATAGGCTACTTTTGATTAGGCACTGTTACATGATGGGTGTGCACATCATTATGCACATAATTTAATAGCGCCAAACCATAGGTGGCTTAGATCTTATATGGGTAGGAAAGCCTATTTTTCCACTTGAGACATGCTGCTATCAGCCTGGCTTACCAGAATATCATGTTTATTATTAATATGTAAATATAACATGGGAGACTGTACTAACCACATTCATGATGCGGAAGGGTAGCAAACACACCAGTTTTTGGTGTTGGGGAGCAGGTGAGAAGAATGAATGTCAGAGAGAGAGACTGAAGAGCCATCCCAGCAGGGTACAGCTATATTCAGGTTAACTGAAGACATGAAGGACTACGCTAAGCAGATCACTGTGAGATCTGAAATGTGGGCTGCCAGCATCATGATCACTACCTGACTGTGAATGAGAATAGCCAGTGATGACAAATACTCAGAGTGGCAGGGCTGCACCTAAATTGTTACTTGAATTCAGTATAGGGAGATTACCGTTGGGTGGGGGGGTGTTGACATTTGTTAGGACAGTATTGAGGGAGTTGCGTATAGCTCATTCAAGATTTGGAAGGGTGGTAGCCAGCCAAATCACACTGTGGAGTAGAGCACAGAAAAGTACTGGAGAAGAACTGCTGGAAACTGTCCTGCAGGGTTCTGCAGAGCACAGGTAAAGGAGTAGACTGACACTGGAAGTCAGGTGGATTCTCTCCAGGTATTAGTATGCCTCTCCTGCTAATAATATTGTTATCCATTGTAAGTGCAGCCCTTATGAGGGCATGAACAGCAGTTTCTTTGGTGGGTTATGATGCTTATTGCTTGGCCCTCCAGGAAGACCTAGTTGTTGGTTAATGAGGTGGGAAAAAACACAACAGGGAACTGTACATACAACTTTCACTGTGCAGAAGGGTGGTGATCCACTCAATGTTTACTGTGGGAGCAGAAGTCAAACATAGAGAATGTGGACTGGAGAGTGATTTGGGAGGCATTTTTTAGCAGTGCCAGCTGATGATGCATATTAGTATAGATGTGCACAACTCTCTGAGTTACAAGATTACAATCTGAGGTGTGATAATTCTCTTCATGAGACCACACGCTCATATGTGGCCCCAGGCAGTACTAAGGACAGGGTATGAGATGGTGGGGTGTTAAACAGAAGGCAGGCTAGGTGCAAGGTGTCCACATGGAAAAAGAAAGCCTTATTTGTGGATTGACAAGAGAGCATGAGCTTTGGAATGGAACAAGACCAGTACTTTGCTGTGTGACCCTAAGCAAGTCACTAAACTTCATTGTGCTCCCAGGTCACACCTGTAAACAAGCTTTCAGCTTAGTGTGTCTCTCCTGGTTAATAAAAAACAAAATGCAGTACATCATCTAACCACTAGATCATCAGGTATTTGAAGAGTTGTACTGTAATGCAGTTTGCCAAAGAAAAAGTCAGCTGGATTGCAAAACATTTTCTGCAAGTTAAAGTAAACAAAATGAAAAAAATCATAGCCTAACATGTGTACTGATTTAAATAATCCATGAGGCAATACATGGTGTTGATCATTCTGGTACAACAATTCAAAATAAAGAGGGAAAGAAGAACTAATTAGCACTATATAAATATATGTGGATCTCTGTCTCTGGCTCCGATGATGTCATCACGACTCATCGCTTAAGACACTTGACAGACATCTTAGGGAGAAACCAAGGCTGTATTTTGAAAGTGAAAGGCTGATGTTTACACTTTTCAAAAGCTATGAAACTGCATTTATGTTATTTATGTAAATGCAGTTTTAGCATAAATGTAAAGATCAGCATTTACTTTACCTTGCTATGAAGCCAGATTTTGGAGTTTGCAATTTTAAAAAACTGCTTGTTTAGGTACCCTTTAAAACACGCAACAAAAAGTGAACAGATCAATACAAAATTAAAAATTAGATAATGTAATCTTAATGGATTTCAATAAATATAAAGATGAATGGGCTGAATATAAAATGAAAAAAACAAGATATAGTCTATCAAGACACAATAAAGATAGCCAATACAATAAAAAAAATAAGATATTTACAAACAGATAAATCTGGCAAATTGTTAGCAAATTTATTAAGAGCAGAGAAACAAAGAAACATAGAGGATAGTGGATGGGCAACAGCGAACAACAACACTGTTGTTCACTTCAAGAGGTTGTCATGACAACCAAGAAAACCTTGAGAGTGAAGCTCGAGAGGTTTTTGGTTGGCATGAAAACCTCGAGAAGTGAACCAGTGTTGTTATTCACTGTTGTCCATTCACTGTCTTTTATAGTGTATGGACAACAGTAAAAAAAACAAACCTTGTGACTTCTTTCCCGGTCGCGCCGTGATGTAGGGGACCCCAGCCCTGCCCATGTCCTTGACAACACTCAGCTTGGGTCCACATTTTAAATATGTTCCTGGTGTCCTGCTGTGTACTGGCTAATATTTAAAGAAAGAGCCACTTACTGCTCAATAAAAACTTCCTCCGGTGTCTTCCTGTGCCTTCGCTGAACTACCGTGGCCATTTTATGGATGAGGAGAAACTGCGACTTGCGCATGCGCAAACGTGATCTAGGCTGTTGTACCATCGATGTGATGTACTCACGATGGTACAACAACATCGTGAGGTCACATCGATGGTACAACAACATTAGGGAAATATGAGAGAATACAACGTTCTAACATACACTATATAATTATTGACATTAAAGATAATTAAGGAAATATTTTCAAAAGAGATGTAGATATTGTGGAGATTTTCATATAACACTACAAAACAATTTTCCAAAACAGTTTTACCCCTGATCCCACTTTAATGACAGAATTCCTAAATAAGGCAAAAATAGTACCCAATATTATGAGTTATACACCTATTAACAGGCGCATACAGACATATTGTCCCAGGGCAAATTGTCATGGATTATTAGGAGCGGACAAATCATTGCATGGACTGCATGTATTTACCATATTTGCCACGTGGTCATCATGTTGCTGGACTAGTAGTCATGGTTAGTGTAATATTGCTCAGCTTGCTGAAATCCAGCATCTGTTTGTCTTCCTGGTCCTGCTAACTCCCTTGTTCCTGATCATAATCTTCCAAGGATCAGTACCACCTAATGATCCCTGAGAAAGCAATATAAACCCTGCTACTGACCTACCATCGAGCGCCACAATACTTTGACAGAACTCAGAACATCTCTGCCCAAAAACACCACCTCCCCTCACAGCATGTGAGGAAACTGGCAGGGGGACATCAACTGTACAGCATGGAGCAGGCAGAAGTCAGACAACATCAATGGCTCAAATGCTGATGAGCCTCCAACCTTGCTTTATTTAAAAGAAACACAGGGGAGTGGTTTAAAACCAAGAATATGTATGTGCAAAACACAGCTATATGTATGGGAGACATTATGAGGCTGCCAAGGATGGGAACGATATGCGACTCAGTCAATGAAAGAACAACAGAAGGGTAAATCTGTATTTCTCCTTGCAAAATATCTATGTGCTGGAGCATGGATTTAGAACAGACAAGACATGGTATAGTTGCAGGTTTTGGTTACGTTAAATATTTCTGTGTGGAGCTAGGAGTAAACAGGGCTTTTGTAGTAAGAGTTTTGGCCAGAGGTTTGGTCGCAGTTACTACGTGCCCGCAACTACGGTAACCATAACCACAGTTAACGTACTACTTTTTGTCCGCTGCCATTTGACCATGACGACATTACATGCAACGAATTGTCCATGAACCATTAACAGGATATTAAGGATGCCATAGATTCACTACCGACAAGTAAAGCCCCCAGGTTAGATGGTTTAATCAATGAATTTTATAGGACATTTAGAAAGGAGCTGAAGCATTGGTTGCTGAAACTGATTGAACACTTACTCCATAACTCAACTGAAAACACAGTATCATCTTCTATGCAAACAGCAAAAGTCATACTCATTCACAAAGAAGGGAAACCACAAGATGTACCAGACAATTATAGACCCATTGCAATTTTAAACTTGAATTATAAGTTAATAGCCAAAATCATAAACACCCAAATTCAAGACCAATTACATAATTAAATAAATAATAATCAATATGGATTCATAAAAAGAAGGACTCTATATCAAGCCTACAAAAAAATCAAGCTATAATTCATTTAATAAATACTTGTGAACATTTCAATACTGACACATATTACGCGGTAGCAATAGATGCAACTAAGGCATTTGATCTCCAGAATAGAGATGATTTATTTCACATTTTAAAAATTTGTGGTATCCCATCCATACTGATAATATTAATTAAAAACTATACTCCAAAACAATCGCCAAATTTCAAATCAATAACTATTTAACTGAATACTTTTTTTTTAAATTTAAGTTTTATTAATTTTTTCAGGAGAAATACAGAAACACATTCATGTTCTAATGAGGTACAGTCACAAATCCGATCAGATAATCTTTCCAGTTCACACATCCATTGACAACAATAATTATTTTATATTTTTTCTGATATAGTTTAGGTGGTCAATAACTGAAGACTTCTTAATATTAAATGGTGTGAGACAGGGTTGTCCATGGTCTCCAACCCTATTTATATTGGTATTGGAGCCATATTTGAAGCTAATAAGAAACAGACCCAGTATCAAAGGAATAAACCTAGAACATGAGGTAGTTAAATTGAGTGTCTTTGAGGATGATGTTTTATTAATACTTAAAAATATTGACCTATCTCTAGATATCTTTTTATCAGAAACTTTAATATATGAAAAAATTTCAGGATATCAAATAAATAAAAATAAGCCTGTCCTAATGAAATTATCAAAAAACAACCCTTTAAATGCCCAGAGATTTGAACAAGATTTTACTATACAAAAATCAATAAAATATTTAGGCATACCATTATCAGCAGATCAAAACACAAACTTTAAAACTATTTTCAATTTAGCAAAAGAAGATAATAGCCTTATCTGACAATTGGAAAATATTTCTTTATCTCTTTAGGGCTGAATTGAAACCATCAAAACGATGGCTCTTCCTCACTATAGGTTCGTGCTACAAAACATCCTAGGTTGCCCAAATAAAGAATGGTTCCAAAACCTAAGAAGGGTCTTTACAAAATTCCCGTGAAGAGGTCGCAATCCATGAATAGCATGGAGTACAATATCTGCATCAAGAGATTTAGGTGGAATGGGTTGTCCTGACCCACTGATATATATGGAAGCACAAATGATTGCAACCTATTACCAATGGTGATTTTTTCCAAACATTGATAATCAATTATACCAAAACATTTTTATTTCTTTATATATTTATTTAGTTTTTGTTGACCAGGGAAGGAGGACTAGACAATTCTGTCTATTTTCAGCCTTGTCCCGGGGAGGGGAATACAGATGGATGCCAACTGACATTGAACCAGATTAAGCTGTTGGTGGTATTTTTAGTGAATGGGGGACATTTGGCCAGAACACTGGGGAAATTCCAGTAGGGGGAACCTCTGGCCATCGAAGGATGGCTGGCTCAGTTGTTGAGCAGTCTGCGATGGAGCAGGATGTGTAGGTGGTCGGGGAGTCGGTCTCCTCCCCGGCTGCGGATCTTCAAGAGACGGAAGTGTTTTTCAAAGCACCTGGTGTTTTGGATGTGTTGGCTGGAACTGGAGAGATGGATGTCAAGACCTCTTTACCACAGGAAAAGCTATCTGGAGAATCGGAGCTAGTAAATCCAGTACCTGTTATTACAGAGGAGGATTTCCAATGCGCTGAGGACCTATGAGCTCTTTTGGCAGTCGAGGAGGAAAAATTTAACAGGAAAAAAACAGGAGCTGTCTGCAGCTCTTGCTACTGTGCTTTCCAAAGCTAATAGTGAGGTGGGACAGTCCACGCCTAGCAACCAGACCCTATTTACTTTCACCCGGGTAACTGTCAGAGAGATGCCAGGACTCAGAAATGTTGCTAAAGGTACTGTCTTTTAAATTACTTCTACAAATCAAAGCCAAGCTGCTGTTTTTTCTTTTGAGGAACAGCGCACCAAGAAACAATGAGTAAACCTTCAGAAAAACTTAGAACTTCATGGGCAGAGTAAGCTGAACTAGCCAATGCCCCTTGGTCTGTAGAGAAATCTTTGAAATCTGCTTTATTGGTCACGTTAACTAACACAGGCCAATGGATTTCAGGATTTTCCCTGATAAAAATCCCAGAAGTCCAGATTAGCAGTGAAGAAAATGCCTCTGTTCCCAGAGGAAATGACCCTAGGAAAATGACAGGCAAAATCACTAATATAGAAGTCAATACCAACAAACAAGCACACCCCATGGTATCTGATATTGGCTCTGAGCTACCTGAGTCACCTCTTGAACTTCCCTCTGAACTTACCTTGACTCAAACCTCCATACTAAATTTGGATTCCAACAACCCAAAAGCACCCCTCCCCAGGGTAGAGGACAGGATGGACACTTCTATGAGTGACTTGTCCTTATCAACAGAAAAGCTGGGAGAACATACATCCATGGATCAGCAAGAGGGCCCTCCATCAAATGCTTCTTCAAACTCAGAACAGTCAAGGCAGAATTCTCGTTCATATGCCTCCTAAAAGGAGTCCTGGACACATTTCCTGATAGGAAATATGTTGCTAGAACTTTGCTGAAAAGTATTTAGCATTTTTACTCATCAGAAATATATGCCTTGATTCATGTGTCTGGAGAACCTCATTTTGATATAAGCTTTAAATTAAATAGTGGTTTAGAGAAATTCTGGGGCAGGTACAATAAGGGAAAACAAATCTCCACTATGGGCTCCATTTGAGGTAACACTACTGACCAAGCCAGCCCATAAAACAGTAACTGTTCTCTTTAGGAATGGGGGGTGAGCATTACTAACTTAATGTTTTGGTTAAAACAGAGATGTACAGTTGTGGGCCACCCAGAAGCTATCTTTGATAGCGAGGACATCTGGACTGGGGGCTGGAGAATAAAAATTATCTTGAAATCTACTGATATATATATGCCTACAGCATTTACCCAATTATGTGTGTTCCTAGGCAGAGACAGATGAGTCCTATTGTACGCTGGTCAGCCAAAACCATGTTTCAAATGTGGGAGACCAGGCTACATTAGCAGCGTATGTGACCGCCTGTGCTGCACAGTGTGTACAACCTTGGGCATATGAGTGGACAGTATAGAAACACAGCTGTATGTAACCTATGTGGAGAAGCAGGCCACTCTTATTCCATCTCCCCAGAAGCAGCACATAGGTAAAACACATCAGATGACTCAGAAGAACAGAGATTGCTTATTGCCATAGCACAGAGGTCACATTCTGCAAAACTAGGGCCCCCATCCATTGTTACAGAAGTCCCACAGGCCCCTCACATTCAGACAGGGAGTGAGCAGGACATATCAGTGGCAGGTGTAGCTGACCCTCTCACGCAGCCAGAAGACAGTGAGGGCAGTATTTATGAGGAACCCATCATGGAAGTCGATAAAGAAGCCTCCTCCTCCAAACAGAAAGATGTAGAGGTTATTTATTTATTTTTTTTATTTAGTTTTTGTTTACCGGGTAGGTGCGCTAGCCAAACAGGTGACTATTTTCAGGCACGACCCGGGGGGTACAGTGACAATACAGAGTTCATTTACATAATACAGGGAAGCCGTAACAATACAGAGAACAGTTTTCAGTAAAAGGCAATAAAGGAGTACAGCTTGAGACAATCAGCAGGTCAAGAGAAAACAGCAGATTTACAGTGTACAGGTAGCATTTTAGTGAGCGGGTAAAGGTATACAGGGCAGATCCAAAGGACAGGTGGGTCAGGAGAGGGAAGAGCAGGGGAGGGGAACTGGGTGAGCAGGTAAAGGGGGGATCGGGAAGGCAACGTGCGGTTAAGTGGTTAAGGTGGCAGCAAGGATGAAGGAGGCAGAGGCGGGGGTCTGGGTGTGGGGCGGTGAATGGATGGTGGTGGTACATGGTTGAGGTGGGGGAGAGTAGGTCAGGCAGAACTGGAGGCAGGGGAGACACCACCTGCAGTGAGGCTATAGAGGGGTGAAAGACGGCACGAAAACAGGGCAGGAAAGGACATGATAGCATCGGCCAGAGGAGGAGTGAAGCAGGAACATTTGGATGGGGCAGGGGCTTCTGAGTATATGTCTGGGTGAGGGGATATGGTGGCATAAGTGGTAGAAGGCTACGGAGAAGACCGAGTCCATGGAACCGTGTGGCGGCTAGAGAGCTGAAGGGAGGGATCGGGGCGAAGATGGCCATGGGGCAGCTTGGCAGCAGAACCACTCAAGAGGACCCAGGTTCATGGAACGAAGTCGGCAGGGGATTAGGATGGCAGGGTTGGTGAGTATGGAGGAGGCGGCATCAGCGGCTGGAAGGTGCAGCAATGACCGGGGTTGCGGTACTGTTCCCGGGCAGGGGAGTCGGTGCTCAGTCGGGGTGATCGGGGGGGGCTGCGGAGGTTAAGAGCAAATGGGTCTAACTGGGGGGTGTAGAAGCGAAAAGTCAGTGTTAGGGGGATATGGCGGGAATGGCAGCAGGGGGCTGAGGGGTGAGACCGTGTCCATGAAAACTGTACGCTGGCTGGACAGATTGATGAGTGTGAGAATACGGGGGTGAAAGTGGCGGGTGAGCAGTTTTAGTGGCAGAAGCCTACTAGAGAAGCCCAGGATCGTGGAGCTGTAGGCCAGCGGGGAGGCTAAAGATAGCAGAGGGGTTACGGGGAAGATGCAGCGGGTGGCGGTTTCAGCGGCTGATGATGCAGTGACTAATGTCGGTTGTGGAACTGTATCCGGGCAGGAAAGCGGTGTTCAGGCGGGGTGGGGGCTGTGGAGGTCCAGGGGCAATAGGAGTAGAGGAACGGGTCTGTTGGGGGGCGCTTAGGCATTGGCTGCGCCAGTACCTGGTACCCCTAAATCATCAGTACAAACATTCCAGTAAGCAGCAGTAACACGTACAGCAGTGCAGACAGCAATAACAGGTTAACAATGCAGTAGTCAAGGCGCAGTAACTTACAACAAAATTACACACTCTAGACAAGTGCAAGTAGAGAGAAGTACCCTGAAATGGGTCCATTGGGGGGCGCTTAGGCATTGGCTATGCCAGTACCTGGTACCCATAGATCGTCAGTACAAACATTTCAGTAAGCAGCAGTAATAGGTACAATAGTGCAAACAGCAATAACAGGTAAACAATGCAGTAGTCAAGGTGCAGTAACTTACAATAAAATTACATACTTTAGACAAGTGCAAGAAGGCTTCAAGGTCGGAGTTTTGAACTCGAAATGAAGTGCATATGGGCAGAGACATATATCACAGTGTTAATGTTGTAAGTAAAATAGGGTAAGGAGTAGGAAGGAGGGAGTGGTGGGGCAAGAGAGAGAGGTTGGTAGGACAAGCTCAGGTAGGGTCATAACAGGCACACTGGTCCGTGGAAAGCAGGTGTTCACGTAGCTTGCGCAAAGAGATTGTGGGAAAATGTCAGTCTAAGGTCAGTGGCAGGAGGTTCCACACTTGAGGGGCTGTGTGCAGGCAGCTCCAGACCCTTTGGAGGTGGGCAGGCGGGGCAGTTTTAGTAGGGATTGTCCGGGATCTCAGCTCACGTGGAGGGAGGGCTGGCTGAAGCAGTTCAGTTAGGGATGCTGGTCTGTTGAGTCTAATGATGGAGTCACAAAGGCAGCCCAGGTAGTATAGTCTGGTGGCAGAGGGGAGAGCCAGCCGGTCTTTATACAGTTGGCAGTGATGTTTAAGTCTGGGGCTTTGAGGCATACCTGCATATATTGTTGAAAGTGACATCCCATTTTTGTAGTGTGGATTATGTGCCATGGGTAGGATGAGGAGCACAGTAGGTCAGAGTGGGTAGGAGGAGACCCCTGGCGATGGCTAGTTTGGCTGCAGGTGTGAGCATGTAGCTGGATCTGTAGGTAGCACCCAGTTTGCAGTTCACAGATTTACATGTTTCTTGGATGTGCAGGTTTAGGTCCAGAGATTGGTCTAGCAGGATGCCCAGATAACGGAAGGAGGTAACCACCTCAAGGGGTCTCATCAAGGTCAAGGACTTTTAAAGGAGTGGCAGGACCTTATCTTGTGGGCAGTGCTAGAAGCATCAGTTTAGTTTGCTGGAGTTCAGTATATAAAGGCGGTGGGTGTTTAGCCAGAGTTGGACAGCGTGGAAAGCAGATGCCAGTGCCACGTTAAGTTGGTCTACATTATTAGAGCTAGCATAGATAACCAGGTCATCTGTGTAGAGTAGAGAGTCACAGGATGCAATGCTGTATGGCAGGTTATTTATGAATAATGAAAATAGGAGGGTACCCAGTACTGATCCTTGTGGCACTCCAATGTTGATGGTAGTACAGTCAGAGATTGATGAGTTAAGTTTGACTGCTTGGGTCCTGTTGGTTAAGTAACTCCTGAACCAGCTTATGACAGGGGGTGAAAAGCCAAATTTATGAAGGGTGGATAGGAGTAGGGGGTGGTCCACGAGGTCGAAAGCCTTGGTGAGGTCGATAAAGATAGCACCAGTAAGCTGACTTTTGTCCATGCTTGTGAGAGTATCAGTGGTGAATTTGGCTAGTGCCGTTGTGGTGCTGTGGTTTTTCCGGAAACCATGTTGTGCTGCACATAGCAGATTTGATGTTTCAAGGAAATCAATGGTCTGAGTGGCTACTAGTTTTTCAAGTATTTTGCTGAGGACTGACAGAATAGCTATGGGTCTTTAGTTTGAGATCTCACTTTTGTTGCCCTTTTTTTGAAGATGGGGTGATTCTGCAGATTTCCAGATGTCAGGAAGGTACTGTTGGAAAGGAGAGGGGTGAATACCTTGGCTGAGGATAGGAGATGAGATGGGTGGCCGCCTTTGTAGGCAAGGTTCAGTGAGTGGACCCAGTGCTGGTGGTGTCCGATATTGAGTTTAACAGTTTGAAGACTTGCGATGCAGACACAGCTTTGAAATAGAAGGCTTGTAAATATCCAGCACATGTTTCTTGAGAGGTATCTGCTGGTGCACGGTTGATGAGGGCTGGGAAACCACAGTTGGAGGTTGAAGTGTGGAAGTATACTAGAACAGATCAGAGAACATCTTATTAAAAGCATTTGCAATGGTAAGGGAGTCATTACAGTGGACACCATCTAGAATCATTTCTGAGGGGGTTATGGATTGAGGTGTACCCAGAAAGGTTTTTATGTGGCCCCAGAACTTGCATGGATCTCTAGCTGAGCTGGCAAGTAGGTTCTGGCAGTATTTGCTTTTTGCTAGCCTTATTTGCTTTTTGCAAGAGTTTCTATGCTGCTTATAGATGGTGTGATCCCTGGGTTGGCCAGTGCTTTTATACTTCCTCCACAGTTTGTCCCTGGTTCTGAGTTGGCTGAGTAGGTCTTTGTGGAGCCACCTCGTCTGTTGCCCTCTGACCCTTCTTTGTACTTTCAGGACATGTTTAGTCTGTGCTTCTGTGAACTTGGTGAGGAACATGTTAAGGGCATCCTCAACTTTTGTAGATTGGCAGATATCCGTCCAGTCAATGCAGGATATGTCCAGGAGAAAGGCACTTAGATCCAGGTGTGCGAAGTTGGTGAAAGTGACCAGGCGGGACTGGGGGGATGGAGAGGGACTCGCGTGCCAGTGACAGATAGTGGGTGAGTGGTCAGTTATAGCATCAGCCAGGGTGCATGCCTTAGTAATCGGTCAGGTCTGTTTGTGAGGATCCAGTCAATAAGCATGCCTGATTGGGAGTTTATCATCCTGGTATTTTCAGTGATGAGCTGGTGGAGGTGAAACCTTGGATTAGGGCTGCAAGGAGCTGTGGGCAGGGCCCAGCCAGTTTGAGTTGACATCCCCAGGAAGATGGCTCGTTCGAGTTTATGGTTTGTGAGGTTAGCTGGAGCAGTTCGTGGAGGCTATCCACCCCTCCAGTGGGTGGATTATAGAGACAGATAATGTGCAGGTTTTTTGCACCTAGGGACAGGATAGCATGTAATGATTCGCAGATCCGTTGAGGGTTATGGACAGGAACAGGCTTAATGGTGAGGTGGTTTTTATAGTATATGGCAACACCCCCAACCCTTTTCAAGCCTGGCCTGTCCTGTCACAGGATAGAGTATCTGGGTAGGTGGCATTGGGCGTCCTGTACGCGAGGTTTGAGCCATGTTTCCGTGAGGCAAAGGATGTCAGGTCCAGCTATTTTGGTCCACGCCTCAAGCTCGGCCATATGGCCCAGGAGACTTCTAATGTTCATATGCGCAAACAGTAGACCTTTTTTAGGTTTGCCAGGGGAGTTGCTATGGGGGGCCAGGATTCGGTTCCACGTCACCCACCAGTAGTAGGTGAAGAGAGGCTAGGAATTTAAGCTGCAGCTTACATATAGATTCAATAGATGACCATTTCTTCCTTGTTTGATGGTAGGTTGTGAGGGAGAGATACGTGCACCCATTCTTTAGAAAGAGGTAGTGTAGGGTGGGTTTGGCATATTGTTTGGTAAGGAGTAGGTTAGAGAAGGAGAAATCACAGAGTGAGGGGGTGTTGTGGTGTATGACCAGAGGTAGAGACAGCGAGAGTAGTTTAGGCAAACCAGGAGGAGAAGTCAAATAATGGGGTTAGTGCTTGTAGTTTACCACATGGTGGTGGCGTGCACTCATGTAGGAGAGACATGTTAGCGAATTTTTGTTTGTATTTTTTTGGGTTAGGAAACAAAGAGTAGCAGGCAGAGCAGGAAAAAAAGGGAGTTAGTGTAGAGGGTGAAGCAAGGATTCAGTAAAGTGGTTGAGAATGAGAAAGGTGGAGAGAGAAATCGGGTTCGAAAGTGGAAAAAATCGTGAAAAGGCAGGGCTGCTCTCAGGAGGGCTGTTGGCAAGGTCTTTCAGTCAGCGAGTATGATTAATGCCCCCAGTGGTTATAGAGTATAAGGAGCCAATGGAAAGTGGACACTAGTCATATGACCACCAAAGGGTGGGTGAGGTGGGGTGGGTGGGGAGCCGGCGCGAAGTGCCGGCGGGACCAGTATCCACAGAGGAGCTGTAACACTAGCCGAAAATGGCTCACCTCAGGCGGGGAGAGTGGCTTGCTCACAGCCCCCAAGCATGTTCAGGCAGTCCAGTAGCAAAGTGAAAACAGATGCTTTCGGTGAACGGTGGGTCCAGCTAGTGCCACCAGCCCTTACTGAAGAGAGCCAGTGGAAGAAAGTGTTTTAAAACGTACCTTATGGCTTTTGAGCCTTTAGCGGTATGGGGTGCCAGTGAGCAGCCAGGCTCTGGTTCCTTTTCGAACAGCGTCGTGGCTGGCCCCTGTCACAGGAACTCCTGGAGGAGCACGGCTTTTTTCTTCGGGGACTGCTGGGCAAGCGGTGATCCCTGAGGCTTCTTGGGTTGCGGTGGAGGGTCCTTGGGTCCGGGAAGGAGCAGGTCCGAAGCCCCAGTGGGCTTGGAGAAGTTCCTGAGGAGAGTTATGCCTTCCCCCTCCCCCCTCTCTCGCCCCTTCCCTTAGAGAAGCAACCACCCAACTACATGGTCACTAGGCATAGACATAATGGAGGACAACTGGCCTCTAAAGTTCCCAGGATATCCATTTCTCCTACATCTAACTGATATCAGGCCCTGCAAACAACTCAGGACCCATCTGATGCAGAATCAGAAAGCTCACAATTGGGATCTGAGTTACCTGAGGGCAACTCAGAAACAGAATCAGAAGAAGGAATAGTTCCCCAAACACTTCCAAAACATCAGAGTACCAAAAAGGGGAAAAAAGTTAAACGTAACCCTCCATGATGTTAACCTTTCTTACCTGTATTAAATGGCTGTTTCTTTAACTTGTTGCTCGATTAATAAGAGAAAATCAAAACAAGCAGCTGTCTTTTCAAATTTACGCACTAATAAAGCAGATGTATTATTTTTGCAAGATACAAGGCTTCATACAGTTGCAGAAATATCTTATGCTACAAAATGGTGGCAGACAGGGGTATCCTATGGGTCCTTAGGGTTAGAAATGCGTTCAGGGGTAGCCATTCTCTTTTATAACATTACAGTGAAAGTTTTAAAATTGATAGATTTGGTCCCGGGGCGTGCATTGATATTGGTTATTGTTTATAATACTATATGCTTTAGATTAATTAGTATTTATGCCTCCCCTCATGAAGGCAGAAAGAGTGGAGCTGTTCCAAACAATCCAACCCTACCTACATACTTCTAAACATGTTTATTTGGGGTGGAGAGTTTAATTGTGGTCTAACCACAAAGGATAGAAGTAGAGGGACTACCACAAAGAAAGTGTTTTCTGATATGTCATGTTTACAAAACATCCTTCAAACTGCAAATTTAAGTGACGCATATGTTAAAATACATTCAAAGGTTGACCCCACATTTCATAGAGGGATGCTTGCCACACGCATAGATTTTTTTCTTTACTAGTAAGAACCTACCCTTACAATCAGCTAAGGTGATTCCAGTGGAGTACTCTGACCACTATGAACTTTATGTTACTGTAGGATCACAAGCTACCTGTGTAACCCCCAGAGGGCGCTATCCTAAGAGTTACTACCCCTGCCTGCCTCAGCTGTGACAGGGTGAGGGGCCCAGATCCATTGACGGGTGCCTCCACCCAGAGGTCGGGGTTAGAACAGTCAAGGTTGACTCGGTCACAGCCCTCTGGGTTGCTGCAACCCCCCCCCTTCCCACTAGTGGCTCACACAGTTTAATTGCAATGTTCTCACCCTGAACACGTATCCCACGGCTCGAACCACTCAGCGCATTCCGGGGACCCCCTGGAAAGTAAGGTGCAGTTATCAAATATTCACTGTGCAGTATATCACCAGTAAAACACAAACCAGCCAGGGTACTTTTGCAAAACAAACAATCTGATTTATTTAAGGGGAGATAACAAGGACCGGGTGAAATCAGGGTGATTGGCTTACCACTAATATATATATATTTGACTACCAAGGGCTCTGTGCACAGGCCTGACCTTTTAATTACTGTCTATGGGTACCCAAGCCCTAATGGCTAGTTCCTCGATGCAGCTGGTTGGGGCCCTGACACAAATGAGCATTTAATTCCTGAGAGATCAGATGGAGCCAGTAAGCTCAATTAGTACAGTCTGCAATACAACAAAACTACTTTGCCTTTGTTTGTAACCTTTAACAGGGAGCTACCCTGATTCAGTACTCACAACTCCAACAGAGAACCACTCTTTCACCACTTGTAGGGCTGAGCCCGGGCTGCAACGGCCTCCTCACACATTTATATGGAAAACAACAGAGGGGTACCATACCAGGCAGCTGCTTCCAGGACCCGACTGAACTCACAGCTATGCGGGCGTCTCTCTGCAGCTTCAACTTTCCTGACAGACCAAGCGCGATTCAGCAGATTCTCCAGTCCTCTACAGGTTAAGCCTGGTAGGTAGCTGTGCTTGTACACAGCCTCCTCTGACCGCATGCTGGCGGATTTAATCCGTGGAGTGCTGGCAATGAAAACGGCCGCCTCAGGCCTTTCACGCGCTTCCCGTGTGAACACTCAATGGCGCACAAGCTCAGAGCTCCCTTCTCCTCCACAGTCACAGCACATCTGCCCCTAACAGCATGGGACAATCCTTACAGCTCGGGCGCTACCCAATTCCATTGGCTGGTTACACATGCCAGTCACTTAATCTGTCCCTCAGTGGTGCGAAAAGGCACCATGGCCCATAATACCACTTCCAAAACTACAAGCAGTGCCTCCATTGGTCATCTGGCTCCATCGAGAGTCCTGGTTTCTGGTTGGCTGCTCTTTTACTCCAAATTAGATACCCCCTCGCTCCTATTGGACCCCTCGAACTGTCCTGGTCCAAGATGGAGGGGTACAGCACAAGAGTCCCAGCTGCAAATAAAGGCAGGTTATACAGTTTACGTTTTTCAGTTACACTACATATTCTCCAGCAAACAGCTATATCTTTCAACTAGGCTCCCTCTGCTCTTCTAGCGACTGCAGAAACAAAGCGATTAACCAGTAGCCCAGGGCGGGAGTCGAGCATAGAAGCCCCAGTCCCCCTTTACAAACACCAAACTCTGCGAGCAGGCAGCTCTTAAAGAGACAGTACTGGAGGCTTTAAAAGCACTCACAACGCCCATATTTAGTGGCCTTATGCCGGACACCAGATAAGCAGGAAGCATCTAGGCAGGCTCCGGGAAGGTTTTTAGGAACCCCCATTTGTAGGGGGGTTACACCTAGATACTTGAAGTTGGCCCATGGAAATTGAACTCCTCCCTCTTACAAAAGGAGGATGTTTTACAGCACATAAAGTACTTTACCATTATTAGAACATCTGTATACCAAGTATATATGACAATCCCATGCAGAGGTGGACAGACACCAAACATGATCTTATACAATTCCTGAAGTCTATAAGTAAAACCTTTAAGACAAAGATTATTTTGATAATTTACAGTGCAGAAAACAACTACAGCATCTCATGTCGTTAGCTGAAACTACCAAACATAATTTTCCCTTACAAATTAATGTGATTAAGGAAAATATGAAACAATTTCACTATAAACAAACTAAAGCACTAAAACTGCAGCAAGAATATGGTACATGGGAAATTTGCAACAGTTTGCCCGTTTTTAAGTTGTAAGGAAAGGATTCAGAAAAAGGTTTTTGAAGCAGTAAAGGGACAGAATAATTTTCTAAAAACAACACCTCAAGACACAATGGCAGAAGTCACAAATTATACAAGGACCTTATTTCAAGAAGAAGAAGAAGAAGTATACATAGATAATATAAACCAGTATTTGCATGCGCTTGAGGTTCCAGAGTGTCCTCCCTCAGTACTATTGCAACTAACCAAACCTATTGCCCCCTCAGAATAGAGTACGCGATTGCCTCCTTAGAGTCAGGGAAAGCACTGGGTAGGGATGGATTGACACCCGAAATCTATAAAGTCTTGGGCCCAGATATATCTAAAGAGCTAGCAGAAGCATATAACCATTTATTAAACAATTCCGAATTTCCACTGGACATGGCAGGAGGTACCCTCATTTTTCTTTATAAAAAGAACAATAAGCAGGACCTGTCAAACTGGAGACCCATAAGTCTTTTAAATGTTTATTTTAAAATATTAACAAAAATATTAAATAAACGCTTGCTAACAGCAGCCCAATATCTCATCATACCAGCACAATCCTGTGCCATTGCGGGAAGGGCCATCACTGACCAATTAATCCTACTGAGGGAGATTTTCAAAAGAGATAACAGAATTGGACTGAGGGGTTACGTTCTCTCTTTGGACCAAAAGAGTGCTTTTGACTCAGTGAGTCATACATTCCTGTGGCTTACTCGTAAATGCTACAGTATACCAGACACCTTTATCAACTGGTTAATGAAAATACTGTATATAAAAATGCAACTGTTTCCCCACTAGTTAATGGTTACATAGGACCCCTAGTACCAGTTAAGAAAGGGGTAAAACAAGGCTGCCCTGTCATCCATTTATTATACATCTTTAGTACAGACCCACTATTAAGGTCTTTATATGCAGAAATACCAACCATTCAATCAGATGGAACAAGGGTTCCATTCTCAGCTATGGCCTATGCTGATGATATCTGCATATTGGCACCTAACGCACACTCTGCAGAACATGCAATACAACTTTATGAAACATATGGGGGAGTATCAAGAACTTCCTTAAACAAGCATAAATGTGTGTTCAGTGAACTAGGGTGTGGTCCTTTCTCTGACACTAAAATTGCAGATATTGGACTAACAAGAGACCCCATAAAGATCTTAGGACTAGAATTTGGAACTCCTACTCCTGATTGACATAACTGGGACAAAAAAAATCAAGGAAAAGCTATGGTCAATAACTGGAAAAAGTGGCAACTAAGTAAATCTAAATGAATCTACCTAATCAAGACTTATTTGTTACCCCTCTTTACATTTCTCAGCAATATTTTTCCTCCACCTAAACAGCGAGAAGCAACCATATTAAACACATTTTTTCAGGCTGTCTGGGGCAGTCGTCTTAACCTAATCAAAAGAAACATTATTTATTTTCCCATGAAGCGGTAGGCTTAATATGGTGAACCCCTGTCCGTTTTTATATTGCCAGTTTATATTCACGAACCTTCAATCTTTATTAAGGAATGTTACGAAACATTGGGCAGACTTTTTTCATCTGTCAATAAACACATGGTTTTCAGCATGGAAAAGATGGAACGCAAAAAAGCATCAGAATAAATCCACAAGTTGCTCCATACCTTTGAGAGGTGTTTGTCAAAATGAGATCATGGAACATAGCTAGTACACTGCTCCTTACAAAGACAAAAAAATATGTATGCCATTATATCATACAGTAAACACACATTTCACCGAATCTGTCATGTTCCCAAAATGTCCTGATTTACATCAGCAGAATTTACAGAAATTAATTATAGAAAAAAGAATTCCCCCCCAAAATAAAAGATATTCATTGGCTAAGTTGTTATGAGAAACTTAATGTAAAAGATAACCAAAAACACAAGTAGTTAGGGGAAAGGATTTGTTCCAGATCTGGGTGTATCCAAAAACTTGAAACTATGCATCACTTATTTTTCACCCGTTTTTGGACTTATGTGGCACATTCCTGGAAAGAGAAGTCTTTTTTAGAAGTCTCTTATGAAACACTGATCTATGGGTTCTACCCCCTCCATGGGGGAAAGTGGGATAGAGGTACCCTAAATGTGGTATTTGCTGATTTCAAATGGTTCATATGGAAAAGCAGAAGCCTTTCCACATTGCAACAAAAATATCTTTCGCATGTTGAACTTCTACAAAACATTACCAATGAACTACAGGGAATATATAAGATTGAATCTAAATTGTATAATAGAAGGGTTTTGTTACAAAACTGGAGAAACTCACCATGGGTCACGGACAGTGATGTACCTATAACATAATGTCAGAGGTATGACATCCTTACTGTATATATCATGTTTTTCAGCACAATATTAATTTGTTATGGTTTCTGTTAAGTAGATTGTATTATAAATTGTATAATATTTGTATGAATTTTTAATAAAAACAAATTCTCCTACTCTTTTCGAGAAGTGTCATGGGATTTTTAATATCCACCTGAACTACTACTAGAACAGGCAGATGGGACCTCAGTTTAACATCTCATCCGGAAGACGGCATCTCAGGAGTGCAGCACCCCCCTCATACTGCACAACAGTGTCAGTATTGGGATTTAACCCAAGTGCCTGATGTGGGGCTAGAACCCATAGCCTTCAGATCTTCCAGCCTCAGAGGTGACTGTGCAACCTGCTGAGCCATTGACACTGTTTGACACTGAAATTATATATCCATCAGCATTTTTAAATAAACTACAAGACATTTTTCTAGATTCTCAGCTACATAATTTAAAGCAGCACGTACTCATTTGTTGGTTCCAAATAATAAGAAAATATATAATGAATCCAAAAAAATTACAAATACCATGGTTAATTTTACCAATAAGTCCAAACAAAAGAATATGGGTGAATCATGATTTTAGATTCATAGATATGTGCCAGCAGAAAAGGACCTATCTGGCCCATCGAGTCTGCCCATTCCCTTCCTCTTTACCTGCCCCCCCATAGAGTCCACCCTCCTTCCCCTTGACATCCCTTGTGTTTGTCCCAAGCCCTCTTGAATCCCTCCACTGTTCTGCCCCCCACCACCTCCTCCAGCAGACCATTCCAAGGTGCTACCACCCTCTCATGAAGTAATGCCCCCTAATGTTTCCCTTAAACCTACGCCCTCCACCCTAAGTCTATGCCCTCTAGTTTTTGCATCTACCTTCCCTATGAATAAGCTTCCCCCCACTTTATTGATCCCCTTTACATATTTGAATGTTTCTGTCATGTCCCCCCTCTCCCTTATGATCTCCAGCGGGTAAAAATCCAACACCCTCAAGCTCTCCTCGTATGGCATCCCACTTAGCCCATGCACCATCTTAGTGGCCCTTCTCTGTACCCTTTCCATGCCATCTATGTCCTTGCATAGGAGGGGTCTCCAGAACTGAACCCCCTATTCCAGGTGTGGCCTCACCATGGAACTGTAGAGTGGCATCAGCACCTCCCTTCTTCTTACTAGTTATCCCCCTCCCTATGCATGGCAGCATTCTGTTTGCTTTGTCCACCACCTTGCTGTGTGGGTCCCTACCTTAAGGTAGTCGGTGATTATGATTCCGAAATCCTCCTGCTCAGATGCAACCATATCCTCTTCCCCCCAGTGTGTATGTGGCTTGTGGATTCTTCCACCCCATGTGCATCACTGTGCATTTTTTGGTGTTGAATTTTAGTTGCCATGTTTCCAGCCACCCCTCAAGGAACCTTTTATTTAATTATTTATTTAGAGTCTAGGATTAAAATACCTTTGAACCAGAGGTTCATTTACAAAGGTTCCACGTCAAATACAAATATATAACAGTACAACTAGAATGAACCTAATGCAAGAAAATGCTAGTTACACATTGAAATTGAGATAATAGAAGGACAAATATGATACAATACAATGTACAAGAATGTCAAGGGCAACGGGGGTGGAGGGTAAAATAGTAAGAGGCAGTCAAATAAAAGATTTTGTTGAGGGGCTGTGGAGCCCGAGCATGGAGGACGCAGAACACTAGAGCTCTACAATAACAAACTTAAAAATAACTGTTTCGGAATACTTTCCCCCATAAACTTGGACAAAAGTCGTATTATCAGGTCGCTGATTCCTGAGACAACAGAAATGGGCAACCTGCGGAAGGAAAAACAATCGGGAGACAGAACAAAATCAAAAGTTCTCCTGGGTCCTACTTCCTCGCGAGCAGCAATGGGCCGCGAATTTGACCACAAAGTAGATTCAGGAGGTGAGACATTACAAACCCTGGGCGAGAAGATAAATTGTTTAATCTCTTCGGTGACCAGACTCTCAAACAAATTTGACTCTCTTACCTCGAGAGTGATGGCTGTGGAAACTTCACTTGAAGCGATCACTGTGGCATCATCTGTTGCAAACAAAGCAGCTGAAGCAGCAATGGGTGCCGTGGCCACGGCCATGAAAGAAAATGCCCATCTCCGCTCTAGACTGGAAATGCTTGAAAACCAGTCTAGGGCCTCAAATATCAGAATTCTCGGGCTCACAGAAAATGTAGAAGGGGACCACCTAATTCTATTTCTTCAGGACTGGCTGATACGGCAACTGGGAGAAGAAGTTACCCCGATCACTCAAAGAATTCAGAAGGCCTACCGTGTGGCTTTTAGGGGCAGACAAGACAATCCGGATGCCCCACATACAGTACTTGTGGTCCTAGATGGTGTGGGTTCATGGGATAAGCTATTAGCCCTGACCAGGAGAAGAAAAGCTTTGTTCTGTGATGGCAATCAGATTAGTTTATTTCTAGATCTATCCTCCGCGACCAGACAATGCAGGAAACGCTTCGATGGTGTAAGGGCGATGCTGTGAGAGGGAGGAATATCGCATGGCATAATTTTTCCAGCACGTTTACAAATTGCACACCAGAGTAAGATTTACCTTTTTTCTGATCCATCAGAGGCATTAAAATGGTACCAGAAGACTGTCCCCCCACGTAGGAGAAGGGAAGAAAAAGAAGAAGATGCTCTGTCTTCCGAAGAAGAAGATGATTCCTGATTTCGTTTTGGACTTTGGTGGTAATAGATTTATAAAAAGGGGTAGAGATAATGTTATTTTAAAATATTGTAATTAGAATACATTATCTACTTCATTATTAGCCACACAAGTTTAGTTCTTAGCTGGTTTGGACTTTATAATTGTTAAAGTGTGGCCTAGGCCCGGTGGCGCTGAGGGTTGAGGCGCTGGACACCACACCTCGCGCTGCGCCGGCGACCCGGGTTCGGGGACAGACTCGGGTGGCTGGGGGTCGGCGGGGAAAGGGAGGATCGAGCGTCCCAACGGATGCTCTCCTCCCTCAGGGGCGGGTTACCAAGAGCACATTGCGCTCTGCATTCCTTCCGTAGCCGGTGAAAGCACTGGCAGTGGGAAGGGATGAGCGGCTTCACTGTCGGAGCCGGGAGGGGCGATCCACGGCGCATGAGGGTCTACATGCAAGCACGCCACCACTGGGACGACGCCCTTAGCGCGCAAGGCGTCTTAGGGGGAGTGGGGACGTAAGGGGAGAAAACCGGAAAATCCCCTCCGGCAGCCCTAGATGAAGGCCACCCTAAGTCCACCCGGACCACCTACAGGACAGACCCCATTGTACGAGGAGAGGAGGATGGGCACTCTAGGGGCAGATCCCTAAGATAGGTACCGGGGGGACATGAGCGGACGGAAGGAGGGGGCACCAGAGGTAGGAAGGAGGAGGATAAAGATGAAAATAAAAAAAAAAAAAGTGTGGCCTAATTTGTTAAGTCTCCTCCCCCATTACTAATAATGGCTTATTAATAATTGCTAACTTCATAAGCTGAATGCTTTTTGCAAATAATAATTAGGGAACATTGTCCATTCCTGTTGTAAAGTAATTGCGCCTAACACGTTTGATAAACTTTTGGGAAGTTCTCTTATATTGGTTGTATAGAGTTCTGAGGGGTTCGTTTGATTTTATACACATTTTGTGTATTAACATTGTGATATAGCATGATGGTTAGTTTCCTAATTCTGGGAAGGACATTGACTAATAATACATGGACGTTTTATTTATAAATTTCATGCTGCTCATGCTCTCTATTACAGCAGGTAGGAAGCAATGTACTAAATTTATAATTATTAGGATGTATCTTATTTCATTTAATTAACCTCTAGACATAGTGAGAGGAGTGGCTGAGAGTTGAGGTGATGAAATGCTCCTCTTGTTCAACATCACCTGTAAGAGAAAGAAGAATGAAAGATTAAAGGCAGTAAAAGTATAAGAACAATAATATAGACTAGATAAAATAAAATGCATTTTTACTTTCAAAGATGAGTGAATATAAACAAGATATCAGTTATGATAAAGTAAATAGAATTTAGGCTATAGTATAATGTATTAAGAATGTTACTCTATTAGATAAACCATTGATTGTCTGTTATAAGCATGGAAATACTGTAATGTATAAGTGAGTATTGAAATGTAACGTGTATACATCCATGGTGGTGGAAAATAAAAATGAAGTATAAAAAAAGATTATTTTGATTGCTAGCATTTGAGAATTGTTGGCTGGAGGTGTTTGTGGGAGGATCTGGCCCTTAAGGGTATCCTTCAGGTAGATGGTGCCGCCCCCCCCCCCATTTACCAGTATGGTCTAGTCAAAAGGGGACGTAGCCAGGGGTTAATAATGCATTGTCATTGTTAGAGGAGAGCCAGGTTTTGTTAAGGGCTAAAATATTGGGTTTATGCTGTAACACCCAAACTTGAAGGTCATCAAGTTTGGGAAGTAGACTCCGGATATTGATGGATGCTAATGTGAGGGACCATAGATAGCTTCGTGGGAAATTGGGATGTTACGAGGGTCCCCGGGTTAAGGTGAACGTTGCCAGAGAAAAGTAGGAGGAGTAATAAAATCCTTGAGAGATAACGAGCAAGGAGTTTAGATTCCTTAAGCTGTCTCCATCTGGAAAGTTTAGTGTGAAGGGTGTTACTGACAGGGCAGAGAAACAGTAAAAGATGGGAGTACCCTAGGAGGGGACAGTTTATTTGCTGCTAAGAGACTGGTGAGGTGACAGTGACTAGCCGGGCAGAGTATATGTTTGAGGGTTATGTGCTGGAGGGTATCTCTCTCTGTGCAGGGTATTGTATGCATGCCACAGGGTGGGAGTGGTGCAAGTAAAGGTGAGCGAAAGAATAGGAACGGTGTAATAGGAAGGTAAGTCATCGTGCCTACAAAAGGTGACAGAGGTACCAAGGTAGGAAAGTGGTTATCAGAAGGGTAAGATCTTATAGGTGAGGTAGGAGAGTAGGCAGTACAGTTTACTGGTAGGGCAGTGAGGAAATCAGGGTAAGAGATCAGAGTAGACAACTGAGATATGAGTATGCAAGAGAAGAGATGGGTCACTTTAAGGGGAGTGCTATAATTGAGTACTCAGTGAGGAGGAGTGGGGGGGGAAGGGTACTTAATAGAGGTCGGGGCCAGGGAGGGTAGGCGGAAGAAAATTATTAGCAGAATACAGCACACAATCAGAAATAATCAGCTGGCACAATATTAAAAACGAGCGCTGGAGCGCTGGAAAGCGATATAAACCAATAAGGAAAAAGCAGGGTAGTGGAGCCAGCCAATGAGGATCCAAGCTCAGCCGAGAGCAGCCAATGGATGAAATGGCTAAGAGCCAAACTGCCTGGGACTTCCAGGCAGAAGAGTGAAGTGCGGCCGGCTCTGTTCATGCTGGCACTGCACGCAGCAGACCACCCTGTCAAGGGCAAAGTCCTGAAAGGGAGAAGCAGACAGAGGGGAATAGTTAACAGGAAAACCAGAGCAGCTTGGGGGGTGGGCCAATGGGAAGACAAAAGAGAAGGAGGGAGTGAGAAAAAGGGATGGGAGAGGGGAAGGAGAAGGAGAGATTACAGTTGGGGGCCCCGCAGGCTGTGGTGCCAGGCTTTCCGAGGGAAAAAAAAAAGAATCAGAGAGAATTACTGGTGGGGGAAGAGAAACAGCTACAGGAGTTGCCTTTGGAGAGAGGGTTGTGAAATGGGGGGGGTAGCCAAGGATATTTTCAATGAGGAGAGAGTGGTTTAGGAGGGGTCAGACAGTCAAGAATAGGAGGTGAAGTGAAAAAAGACAGAAATCAAAACAAGCCACTGCACACCCGTTCAAGGGCTATGCCGAGAGCCGCAGGGCAGGTTAAGAGGCAGGAGAGTATGAGGGGGGAGTCTTGGTAATCTACAGGCAGCAACTGGTAAAACACTTTGTGATAAACTTAACACTCTAAAAATGTAAAATTCAATACAGTTGGTAATACCATGCAGTTGATTACACCAATTAACAGAATACAGCACACAAAAATATAAGCTGCTGGCTCAATATTGAAAACAAGTGCCAGAGTGCTGGAAAGCAGTATAAACCAATAAGGAAGAAGCAGGATAGTGGAGCCGGCCAATGAGGATCCGAGCTTAGCCAAGAGCAGCCAATGGATGAAACGGGTAAGAGCCGAACTGCCTAGGACTCCTAGCTGCGTACCTGGTTCGGGAAGAGCAGGCAGAAGAGTGAAGTGCGGCCGGCTGTGTTCATGCCAGCACCACGCACAGCAGAGCACCCTGTCAAGGGCAAAGTCCTGGTTCGGGAAGGGTGGGCAGAAGAGTGAAGTGCAGCCGGCTGTGTCCATGCTGGCGCCGCATGCAACAGAGGGTCCTGTTAAGGACAAAGTCCTGGTTCAGAAAGGGTGGGCAGAAGAGTGAAGTGCAGCCGGCTCTGTTCACGCCAGTAGTGCACCCTGTAAAGGGCAAAGTCCTGGTTCGGGAAGGGTGGGCAGAAGAATGAAGTGTGTCCGGCTCTGTTCACGCTGGTGCAGCATGCAGCAGAGCACCCTGTCAAGGGCAAAGTGCTGGTTCAGGAAGGGCGGGCAAAAGAGTGAAGTGCGGCTGGCTCTGTTCACGCCAGCACCGCACGCAGCATAGTGCTCTGTCAAGGGCAAAGAACCTTAGATCTTCTTTCATAGCTTCCACTCCCTCTGGGGTGTCTACCCTGCTGCAGATTTTCATGTCATCTGCAAAAAGGCAAACCTTCCCCTGCAGCCCCTCTGCTATGTTGCTGACGTAGACGTTAAACAGAATGGGCCTCAGCACCGACCCCTGGAGGACCCCGCTCGTCACCTCTACCACCCCAGAATGCACCCCATTGACCACTACCCTCTGACTTCTCCCCATCAGCCAGCTCTCCACCCACCTTGTTATTTTCTGTCCCACCCCTAAACCCTCCAGTTTATTAACCAATCTTCTGTGGGGCACAGTGTCGAAGGCCTTCCCGAAGTCCAGATAGACCATGCCCACTGCCCCCCTCGATCAACCACTCTTGTCACCTCATCGAAGAACTCAATCAGGTTCATCTGACATGACTGCCCCAGAGTAAAGCCATGCTGACAGATGTCCTGCAGCCCCTCATCTTCCAAGTAACTAACCACCTTTTCTTTCAGTATCACCTCCATCACCTTCCCCACCACCGATGTGAAGCTGACCG
This sequence comes from Neoceratodus forsteri, assembly GCA_016271365.2. Classification (NCBI taxonomy): domain Eukaryota; kingdom Metazoa; phylum Chordata; order Ceratodontiformes; family Ceratodontidae; genus Neoceratodus; species Neoceratodus forsteri. The sequence continues at coordinate 645,273,565 of CM057453.1, read as the reverse complement.
GGCAATAATTGCCAACTTCCTCCCTGCTGCCACTTTTATGAAGTGGCATCACATCTGCCCTCTTCCAGTCCTCTGGCAGCCACCCTGTATCTAAGGATCAGTTAAATAACCTCGCTAATGGTGCCGCCAGTTACTCCCTTAGCTCCCGGAGCACTCTAGGGTGCAGGGTGTCTGGGCCGTAGCCTTGTCTAACTTCAACTTACCCAATTCCTCCCTGACCCTGTCCTCACTGATTAGACTAGGATCCACCCCATGTCCCCCCCTTCACTTCTTCCCTAGCACTGGTCCCCTTCCTTCACCCTCTATAGTGAAGACCGAGCTGAAGTATCTATTCAGCACCTCTGCCTTCTTGAAGTCTCCTTCCACTTGTAATCCCCCTCACCCTTTACCCTTACTACCCCCTGCCTTGCTTTCCTCTTTTCCCCTATGTACTGAAAGAAAGTTTTGTCCCTCCTTTTAGCCTGCCTAGCAATTTTCTCCTCCATTTCTGCTTTTGCCTTCCTAATCCTCTGCCCTGCCACCCTCAGTTTCTCCCTGTAAGTTTCCATGTCCTCCTTCCCCTGCATCCTCTTATATTTTCTGAATGCCCTTTTTTTCTCCCCTATTGCCCTCCGCACTTTCCTGTTGAACTACAGTGGCCTCCTCCTTCTTCTGCTCCTCCTTCCTCGCCCTCTTTATACCAGTTTTCTGTGGCTTTAAGTAGTCCCCCCCTTGATCATATTCCATAGTTCCTCTCTCCCCCCCCCCTCTATCCCCTTCATTTCATTCTGGAATACCTCCCTTGTTTTGGGAAAATCTGTCCACCTGAAGTCCATGATCTTTGTGATGGTTTGACTCACTTCATACCCTGCTCTAACCCTGAAGCCTACTGTGTTATGGTCACTTTCTCCTAGGCTGACCCTCATCCCCACTCCCTCTGCACTATCCCCATTGGTGAGGACAATGTCAAGTATGTCCCCCCCCAGTGGGCTCCCTGATCAGCTGCTGCAGGAAGGCTCCCTGGAGGGACCCTAGGATCTCCCTGCTGCTAGCCGACCTAGCTGCTGGGATATTCCTGTCGATATCTGGGAGGTCATGGTCGCCCACCAGCAGAACCTGCCCTTTCAGTGTCATCCATTGAACCACCCGCAGCATCTGCATGGCCATTTCCTCTCTCTGCACTGGAGGTCTGTACACCACTCCCAGCCTTAATGATGCCCCAGCCCCTCTCTCTAGTGTGACCCACATGATTTCTACTTCCCCTGTCTCTTCCTGCCCTTCTGTGACCTTAATGCCATCCCTGATGTACAGTGCAACCCCCCCCATCCCTTCCTGCCAGCCCTATCCTTCCAGAATAACCTATACCCTGGGACCCCTACTTTCCAGGCCTGGTGCTCAGACCACCAGGTCTCTGTTACGGCTACAATATCCAGCCCTTCCCCCTCCATTATTGCTTCTAAATCTACCGTCTAATTCACCAGGCTTCATGCGGTTGCGGAAAGTTCTTTCCACCATACCCCTCCCCTCACCATCCCTCCCTACCATGTCTGGTTTATGTCCTTCTCCCTTTTGCAGAGGAGTGCTTGCTAGTCCAATCTCTTCTGCTGTTGATCCCTTACACATCCTAGGCTTGTACTCCCCCCTTACCAGTTTAACCCCCCCAAGTCCTTATCAATGTAGCCTTGAAGACTTCTTTCAGTACTCTTGCCCCTCTCATTCAGATGTAGTCTATCCTTCCAGTACAGATCCTCATCCTCCCATGTGTCCCCCCACCCACCTATACATGCAAACCCTTCCTCTTCACACCATACCCTGAGCCAGTCATTGAATTCCTTGATTCTTTTCTGTCTAGCAGTGCTGGCACAAGGGACTGGCAAGACTTCTGAAAAAGCCAAGGATTTAGCCTTTTCTAGGCATCCCAGCATCAGTGCCTTGAACCTCCTCTTGACCTCCTCCACTTCATTGCCTGCCAGGTCATTTGTCCCCAAATGAATGATAAGATGTGACTTCCCCACCAACCGCACCCTCTCCCTGATTTTCTGCATTGCCCTACTCGCCTCCATCCCTGGTTCACAAAAAACAGACCTCTGCCTGTATGTAGGACCCCTCCTGATCCAATGTATCCCCTTAATCATGAAGTCCCCCAAAAAAGTGACATTCTCTACCTGCACAGCTAATGGATCTGGCCTAGTTCCTGGCAGGACCCTCCTCTGTATGCTTTTCCTCCTAACCACAACTTCCTGCCCTGAACTGCCTACTTGACCTCCCTGGTTCCCCTCCTGTTCTCCTCCTGCATAAAGATTCCAGCGCATTCTCTCCCACTCTCCCCTCCTTTCCTCAACTCTCCCTTCTTCACCTTCCCTGTTTACCTGAGTCCCTTGCATGCCTCCTGCCTTCCCTTCTGCTACTTTCTTGCCCCTTTCCTCCCTCCCTCACTCCCCTTCCTTGCCTCCCAGCTCCCCTGGCATCATCTGATTCCCTTCCTTGTTCATCTCCCCCCTCCACTCCCCCCTCTCTGTGCTTTTAACCTTTTCCCCCCAACACTCCCCCATCTACCCCCTCTCCTTTGTGCACCTTCCTACCACTGCTTCTATCCATCTCTTCCCTTCTGTCCCTCCCTGCGCACTGGGCCGTACTTGCTGCTTCCCCCTATCCTTTTAGAACTCCCTCCCAAATTCTGTCTGCCAGAGGTGTGTACCTGTTGGATACTGTAATACCCACCTCCCCCATTGAGTGATTCCTTTCCCCCTGCTGCTGAGGTATGTGCTCTTCCTTGCATCCTTCGAGTTCTGCTTTCCCTACCCTTCAATTCTTGCCAGCCATTACTCCCCCCACCACCAAGTCTGGGACCCTTTCCTCCGTGACCCTCCCTGTCCTGCCCCTTCACTCCACATCCCCAACTGGTCTCTTCCCTTCCTCTTTCCCCTACACCAGCCCCCCCCCCGCAACCCCCTGTTACTGTTATAGTTGCAGTTTCCTCCTCCCTCCCCCATGTTCTTCCACTTCCTTACCATTTCACCCCTTAGGTTGCTTATCTCCACTTCCAACTGCCCCAGGCTGATACATATTGGGCAACACCCCAACCTCCACAGTGTTTCCATGAACATTGCTGCTCCACACCCGTTGCACCCCACTATTCTGCCCCCTCTCCTGCCTTCCCCTGGAACTGTTCACCTCATCCTAAGAGACCTTTGTCCCTGCCCTCTCTACTGCCCTGAGTAGTTCATTGTGGTCCTAGCTTCGGTGCCTCTCTCCTCTTTTACTGCTTAACACACTTTATATACTTTTTCCCTTTTTTTTTTTTTTTAAGAATGTCCTGTTACAGTTAGGTGTTTCCTCCTCTTCATACACATATGCTGCACTTTAGACACAGATCATGCACTTGTCACTTTTTTACAATGGCCTGCTAAAATGACACTTTGTACACACTTGATATACTATTTCACTACATTTAAAATGCCACAATTAGTTGTTCTCAGCATACCACCTACTGTCCTTTTTTCCTTCTGTGCCACAATTACACAAATAAAGAGTCTCACAAGCCAGCTCAGTCCAATGTTGCCTTTAGTGATCAGTCCTTCCTTGCCCAGTTCCTTATCCTTGCCTCCCTGCTCCTCCCCCTCTGAAGCTGCCCAATCCATTCTGCTTCTTGAGTATTTAAAAGCCATGGTGGAGGGGGAGGCAGGGTGGGTGGGCTTTAGTGAGCAGCGGGCTGTGGCCTTCATAGCCTATCCGCTCCGTTCAGAAGCAGCGCCCCTCTCCTGACTGGCTCCTGAGGGAGTCAAGTCACAAGTGGCAATGGCCACAGGAAGCCCCAAGCTGCGGCAGCAGCTGCTGGATCCTCAAGCTGTGGCACTGGCTACTGTGGACCCCCCTTCCTCAGACGTGCGGCAACGGCTGCAGAATTCCCAAGACTGCTCCTCCTTGCCCTGATCCTGCCATGAGCGACGAGCTGTGGCCTTAATAGCCCATCCACTCTGTTCAAAAGCAGTGCTCCTCTCCTGATTGACTCCTGAAGGAGCTGAGTCACAAGCGGCAATGCGAGCGGGGAGCCCCAAGCTGTGGCAACTGCTGCTGGATCCTCAAGCTGTGGCAACTGACGCTGTGGACCCCCCTTCCTCAGACATGCGGCAATGGCTGCAGAATTCCCAAGACTGCTCCTCCTTGTCCCGATCATTAATAAATAAAGAAATATTAAAATGGAATGATATATTAATCGAAGCAAAGTTCCCCACATATAAGCAAATAAAAGAAAAGATTCCGGAGTTTTATTGGAACATTCTATGCTATTATACTTTACGTAACAAATTCCAAAAAATGAGTAATTTATTTAATTGCAGTACTACCAGATTGGCCAACTGTCAAAAACATCAAAATAATTTAATAAGAAAAGTCTTAGTACATTCTTATCATGTATACAAAATTATTGTAGTACAAAGAAATAAGCATGCAAATCAATTAAACATTAAATGGAATACACATTTAAATAAGACAATTTTCGACAAGAATTGGGAATTTCTGAGAACTCGAGGCAATAAAAGATATGTATCAGCTAAAAACAAATCTATTCAGTTAAAAATTCTGAACAGAGCTTATATAACTCCATCTCAAATCATCAAAATTAATAAGGACCATTCCAACATTTGTTGGCATGACTGTGGACACAAAAGCACACTATTACATTCAGGGCTCCAGATATGATTTTTTGGGATGAGTACTTTACTTCTCATTTTGAAAGTGAGGTGAGTGAAACCAAATTCAGATGCGTATAAATGTCTGGACGGAGTGGAGTGAGGAATACTGTACCTTTTTTTAAACAATGTAGTTTTTTCTGTGTAAGAATTGATCTGGTGCCAACAATGCTCCTTTTCTGTTAGTTCCAACATTGTCAATGGGGCCCATCCAGGAGCCTAGCTCTTGCGGTAGAATCTTATCCGGTATGCTACGAGGGATGTCTCGTTTAATAAAATCCCCTACTTTTCAACATCTCCCTGTTCTGCTGCACTGTATATATATATATATATATATATACCATGTGATAATGGCTACAGCACTACGGCGACCACAACATCGGCGAGTGCACGTTGCTGATTACAAAAACGGTGATGCACACTGTAGTGGACCCAAAAACAGTGAGGTAAGCAGCTCCGGAGGGGGGACCTGACACTGGGGTAAAGAGGGGGAATTTAGGAGGGGCTATTCAGGGGGCAAGAAATCTGTGAGGGGGACCCTACAAAGCACACATCAGGTGGGGGGGGGGACATGCAAAAAAAAAAGCCAAAGTCCAGCAAAGCTACACAAAATAAATGTGCGACGCATACTCAGTTTCACCCACTCAGCTCTGAACCCGGGTCATCCACATCAGAGGCATGCCTCTTACTGCAGCACCAAATGGCCAGTTGGGAACTACCTGGCCAAACATGCCTCTACATCCTTGCTCCCTATAGGTCCCTAACCCAGTCACTCCTTTCTCCCCTGGCCACCAGTTTTGTGATCCTGCTCCTGCTATAACTGGCCTCGCTAGAGTTTATTAGTCAAGTATTACAGGTGGTCAAACTGAGTACTCAATTTGTCTCACCCATAGCACGGTTACTCTATATATATATATATATATATATATATATTGTGTTGAGGTTTCTAACACCTACCCTCCAAACCAGGCAGGAGAGCAGGTATGGGTGTACCTTGAGCCTACCACTCACCCCATTTCATCTGTAAATAAGGTCAGATGTGTAGACTTTATGAGAATGAGGTGAGCGTTGGGCTTGAGAATCCCAAGGTACACACCATGCCAGCTCTCCTGTGTAGTTTGGGAGGGTGGGGTGTTAGGGAAATCCTAATGCCTCATTTCCCAACTTTTGTCGCTTTAACCCTAACTGGAGCATTAACAAAGTTTTTTGCAACTTACTTCCTTACTGTTTGAGATAGTATACTAGTATCCTTATTTTACTGTGGGAGCTGATACATGTGGTCCCTGTGCCCCATCCCTCAGAGATGGTATATGATGTAGCTATGAAGCTACGAGCCTCTGGCCCCTGTTTTCCATTTATGGCACAACAGTGACCAAATTGTCAGCATGTCCATCTTATTACCCCACCTCTTGTACCGGTACAGAAAATTTTCAAATCCCCGCCAAAATGTAATTCTGCACAACTGCAACGCCATTCCATGCCACGGGTGTGAAAACACATTTTGGCCAGGATTTGAAAAGCGACAGCTGTGACATACATGAGGTGGGTAATAAGAAGGCTATGTTGAAAATCTGGGGTAAAAATATTTAACATTACAAAGTTACGCGTAGGCGTAGCGAGGTTGCAACAGTCATAACTTTGGCATTTTTTTCATATTTTGACTCCAAATTTTCAACATAGTATTCTTATGACTCCACCTCATAAACCCCAAAGGTTAAAATGTTCAAATCCGTCCCAAAACGCCATTCTATGCCACAGGTGCGAAAACACATTTCGGACAATATGTGAAAAATGACAGCTGTACTGTTCATGAGGTGGTGTGAAAAAATGGCTATGTTGAAAATTTGGAGTCGAAATATTGAAAATTACCAAAGTTATGGATGTGCATAGAAAAATTCCAATGAATGTGCTTAACGCGGCCATTTTGGGGAATTATTTCACCATATTTTCAACATGGCCTTTTTGGGACCACACCTCATGAACACTGGTGGTGAAATTTCATTATTCGGTCCCAAAAGGTGATTTCCCACAGTAGCTGCGAAATCACCTTCTGGGCTTGATTAACGAAATGACAGTTGCAGTGTTCATGAGATGGGGGTCCCAAAAAGGCCATGTTGAAAATTTGGTGAAAAAATCCCCCAAAATGGCAAAGTTATAAACATAAGTTCAAAATGCCATTGAAATACATTATACGGCACCTACCTTTATTGCTCAGTTCGCAGTTCGGCTTTGAAGAGTACAGACATGTCTGAGTCCACAGAAGATGACAGCGTACGACCTCCGGGGGTAAGAATAGGCTGGGGGGACAGTGGTGGGTGCTCAGTGAGAGGTTTGGGATGGGGGAAGGGGATGGGGACGACAAGGGACCGTTTTCTTTTTTCAAGTTAAAAAAAAGTAAAGACATTGGGGGACTGTTTTCTTTTTACAAGATAAAATAAATATTTTGGGACACTGGGGGTGGGCTCCCAGTGTCCCACACTGCTGGAGGGGCTTGTACAGCCAACACAGTGATTGGGCCCCCCGATGTTGGCTACAATTGATAAACAGTGGGCGGGGGGATCCAACACCAGGGGTGGGCATCCCAGTGTCAGATTTTATAATTAGAAGGTGATCAGAGGGTGGGGGGTGCCACTAGACACCAGGGAATATAGCTTGAATTTAGGGGGATTGATCGGGAAGTGAGGGAAACCCACCATCCCACTGCGTCAGCTGACTTTATATGTGGTCTTCAGCAACTCAGTTGTACTCCCCACATTTCAGTTCACCCACCAGTGTAAATTTGGGTAGAAGCAGAAACTTTCTCCTCCCCTTCCCTCCCCTCTAGAAAACAAGACACTGTGTCTCGGTTGTTCAGTCCTGTGGGATCACGATACAAATTAAACAGCATTTTTGTTTAAATATCATAGGTATGTGCCACATAGATCAACTGAAGATCATACAATGTCGAAAAGTAAACTGACTGTCTAACTTGCTGTCACATCAGTGGAAATAAAGATGGCACAGTACCAACTTATATTTTTCCTGATGTCATACCTAGCCAGAGTATATTATTACATCTTTGCTGTTGGGTCATCAAAGTTGACTACTGAACCAGGTAGCAACTTTGATAATGTTGATTACATCCACAGTAGCACTGCTTATCGCCATAGCTTGTTGTCCGAACCATAGTGGACTGGTTAAAATTTTCAGATAAACATCAAATTCAAGTTTTTATTTATTTATTTGATAACAGGGGCCCACGTATTCAAAGGAGATACACGGCCCAAAATGGAGATGCATGGCGCATCCCAGAAAATGTGCGGAAGTGCAATGTCCGAAAGGGAGAGCTGTGTCAAGCATTTCCAAATGTGCGATCATGCAGAAATAATCCATGCAGCACAGAAAAAGGGAGCAAGCACCTGAATGTGTCACACAACTGCATATTCAGCCAAAATGAGTGGTGCATGTGCTGCGTATCCCAAAAATGTGCAATGCAAAGTTAGGTATAAAAGGGGATGACCTAAATCGCCCAGCCACCCAGACTTTTTCTGCAGCACTGCAACAACAATGGATGGATCTGCATTTTACATGGCAGCTGTGATGGCTGATGTGAGGAGATGGGTACAACAGCATTGTTGTCGTGGAAGGGCCTGGAGGCGGTATGCCCAACAGAGGCAGTACCGGCCCCATGTCACATTTGAACAGTCAGTGACACAGACATTGTCGGCCAGTACCAGCTCAACAGGGCAATTCTGAGACAGCTTTGTGAGCTGCTCCATGAAGAACTGCAAGCACCCACACACAGAAGTCAGGCCATGATGGTGGAGACAAAGGTGACAGCAGCACTATGCTTGCTCGCCACAGGCACCTTCCAGATATCAGTGGGTGACACCACCAACATCACCCAGTTGGCCATGTCGTGTCTTCTCACTCAGTTCCTCACCACTCTGCTGCCCTATGCTAATGAGTTCATATGATTCCCTAGCTCAGCAGTGGAGTGTATAGAAACAATGCAGCACTTTCACAGGGTTGCATGAATGCCAGGCATGCTAGGGGCCATTGACTGCACCCATGTGGCTATCAGAGCACCACCTGGTGGTGACAAGGAAGTGTACATAAATGGGAAAGGGTACTACTCCCTAAACTGCCAAATGGTGTGCAATGCCACATGGCGCATCTCCAATGTCTGTGCCCACTTCCCTGGGAGTGCACACGATGCCTATGTCTGGCATCAGTCGGCCCTGTGCCCGCCTTTTGAGTCCAGGGAGATACCCAGTGGCCATCTTGTGGGTGAGTGGCAAATACCCCCATGAAAAAGGTGCCAACATGGCCGCATAGTGCACTGATGTCAGCGGTGCAGGGGTTGGCCTAGTAGGAACATGCCACTGCAATGGCTGACAGCCATGTGACACATGGGATGGGGAGGGAGGCAGAGAGGAAACTGCTAAATGACTGACACTGGACAGATGTGGGATACCATGTTGGGTGGCTGTACACATGATGGACTGCAACAGGCACAGGCAATGGGGTGCTGCCAGCCAGCAGGGGCCTGTGACACCATGTGAAGGGTAGAGCATTGTGACGCATTGGAAAGGGACAGCATCGTGTGGCACAACCAGGCTGCTGTGTAGCAGTGCCTCACAGACCAAATGCCATGCAGGCCACAGCGGAAGTGAAAGTGGACAAACGACAGCTGGGAAAGTGCCATAGAGGCGTGTGTGTGCGTATGCAAGAGGGACACAGCGTCTGGTGTTATGTGCTGACGGGGGTAACCAGCTGACACAGGGCTTGGTGGGGTGCAGACCATCATGGATGTGTACTGTACACTAACATATCTTCTTCCTCCATACAGGAGACAGCACTTACACCCTCCTGCCATGGTTGCACACCCCCATACTGCGGCCCACGTCCGAAGCTGAGGAGAGGTACAATGAGGCACACATCATGACAAGGAACATCACTGAGTGTGTGTTCGGCATGCAAAAGATGTGTTTTAGATGTCTGGACAGGTCTGGTGGTGCACTACAATACAGCCCGGAGAAGGCCTGTGGTATATTTCTGGCTTGTTGCATGCTACACAAAATGGCCATTGGCTGTGGAATAGTTGTCCAGATCCCTAAGGGTGACAGCGTGGAGGAGGAGGAGGAGGGGGAGCAACAGGATGAGGGTGGGCAGCTAGTGCTTGACCAGAGGGACCCAAGATTGGCCCTGAGGGGATGGTGGCACAGGAATAACATTGTGCAGGAGCATTTTGGACCCCAAAGGTGAGTAATGTAGGCATCCGTGACATTGCAGGCATGCACACAGGCACAGGATATGCGGGAGCATGGTGCACCCCATGGTGATGTACAGCATGAACCGGTTGGCCCGGCGTGACGTGTAGGCAGGTGTGCCCAGGTCATATACACACATGTCCACAGGAGGGGCAACAATGCCAAGGATAAACACAGGTGGTTTTAAATGGTATGGGTCAGAGATAGACCACTGGCACAGACCCACAGCGGTATACCACAGGTGTACTCATCATGCCCATGCCGCCCCCATGACACCATGGCCCACATCCATGGCCCGGATGCCATCCAAATTGGGAGGCAGTAGAGCACAGTGGTTTAAGGCTCTGAGCTGCAAATCTGGAGACCTGGGTTTAAATCCCACAGCTCCCACTTGCATACTGCATGATCCTGAGCAAGTCACTTAACTTCCCTGTGCTCCCAGGTCACACCCGTAAACTAGCTTTCAGCTTAGTGTGCCACTCCTGGTTAAACAACTGGGAAAAAAATGGTGTGACTATGCCACGGGTGTGTGGGTGGGACACTGTGTGAACAGGGTGTGGATGGCACAAAGTCTTAGGCAAGACAGGGCAGATGTTTCCCCACCACTGGCCTTGAGGCATCACAGGCAAGCCAACAGGTCCCCAGACACCTCAATGTGTTTGCGTGCGGCCACTATGGGCACGTGCATGGCCCTGCACCATGGGCATGGCCGACTCCAGTGGGGCTCCCTGTTCTACAAGGGTTGAGGGCTCTGCCCCTGATGGGGTTGAACCACGCAACTGAGAATGACTACGCATCGGGGTGGGTGTGGAGAACTGTAAACTGAAGCTAGGGGTGAGTGATGGTGCAAGGGCAGGGGACGGGGTGTCAAAGGCATTGCGGACTTGGTGTGTTGGGGTCGTGGTGCAGATGTTACTGCGCAATGTGCGGCATGTGATATGGTGACGACAGGTAGCCAATGCTGCACTGCTCTCCTGTATTGCTTGTGCAACACTGGTGAAGCCTGCAGTGATGTCTGCACACAAGAGGCATATCGACGCAATGATCTCCGCATGTTGAACGGTTGCCTGCTAATCAAGAAACCATAACTGCCCCTACAACTCCTGCACAGCAACACAGAGTGCCACCTGGCTCTCCACAGAGGCCCTTAGTAGCCTCGTGTGTTCCGTCATTTCGTCGGCCGGGACATGTGTTGTTGCGGGGGGGGGGGGGCTGCCGAGCTGGGGATGTGTGGCCTGGCGTGTGACCTCTACATTGTGTGGCTGCTACACAGCTGGCTGATGTGGACCTGGGGATGTGGCGCATGCACCCACACTGCATGCTGAGGCTGCCTGACCACGTGCTTGGTCAGGCTGTGGCTGGTCACCAGTACCCCATTGCAGGGCAGCGCTGCCACCTGGCTGCATCTCATCAGGCCATACCATGCTGCCCTCAACTTGCGCCATGTCTGACTGCAAGCGGTGGCCCACCTGCTGCACATCGGCTGGCCCTGGATGGCTGCTGGTGGCATGTGTGGCATCTGTTATAGCTACATGGGGGGCCATGTCAGGGATGACACTGTCAATCAGGGTGATGTCATCGACATCAGTGTCTGAGGCGAGCACATCCAGCGTAGTTAGGAGATCCACTCCTGACAGGGTGACGGCATCATCAACATCATCACCGTCACCCCCCCCCGTGTATGTGGGTCCACAGCGGAGGCCACCACACCAGCTGACACCATGGCCATAGGTACATCGCTACACTGTCTATGTGGCCATACCCGTGTAGCCACACCTGGTCCAAGATGTGATGGTGCTGTGGAAACAAAAGGTGAGAGCATGGATAGGGCTGCATGCTCATGGCAACAGAACTGTATCATACACAGGGAGGTGCACATGCATGTCACAGGTGTGCAGGTGGTAATACACACGGGCATGACAATGTGAGCAGGACACATGACAGACATGCTAGGATGCACAGAGAGGTTTGCATGCACCAGAGGTGTGGCCAGATACTGCCAATGTGTAGACACACCCAACAACTGCCTCCCCCCTTCACAGCCTGCACACAATCCCCCTAATGCAGGTCCCAGACAAATACACAGCATTTGTCAGGTGACCCCTCAAATCTCTGCACAGGCTGTACACATATCCACACCATACACCATAGAGGTCAGTACAGACATATCACCCAGTGGCCTGCTGTATAGCACAGACACACATGTGCATGGTAATGTAAACAGAAAGGAAAATGGCTGGTACAGGCACCTAGCAAAGCTGTATACACCTGTGTACAGTGATTATGCCGGCCCACACCACTGGCATGCACATCCACACAGCGTCCGCAGCTCTTTGGCCTCACAGTGCTACAATGAATGGATGACATGCCACACACAGACTTTCAGCAACACATGCAGGACCAGACATGACCTGCGACATGCATACTCACAGTGCAGCGACGGCCCACCTCCAGTATCAAATCCACCTCTGACAATGCTCTCCACAGCCACATGGCTGAGTGTCATGGCCATGAGAGCCTCCTGTGCTGTCATGGCAGGGATTGTGAATGGTCCCCCACCCCACTGGTACTCCAATAGGAGGCACGAGCCTGGGCCAGTAGTTCCTTGCAGCAGTGACAGGCGCCATTCATCCTCTTAATGCACTCCTGGGGTGTGCGGTTGTATGTCCCCTGTGCAGTTACAGCCTCTGCCACCTGCTGCCAGCCCTGTGTCTGATCCTGCTGGGTCCCAGTCCTCTGACTCAGGAGGTCCTACTGCAACACATAGGCCTCAATGAGAGCCTTCAGCTTGTCCTTTGTGAAATTCGGATGTCATCTTTGTCTGCCAGACGTGGACTCCATTCTGGTGCTTGTGGGACAAACAGACAAAGATAGGGCCGGTTACAGCATCAGTGACATGTGCTATGAAACCATGCACAGTTCAAGGACAGACACACAGTAACATAACAAACATCCTACCTTCAAGGCTGCAGTACCGCTCGGTCACCTGTGCAGAGGGGTGGAGCAGGGCTGCTCTTATGGCACAGTGCATTCAAATGAGCTGAATGCCTTCCAATAATGAGATGCAAATGTAGGAATTAGGCACAGACTGTGCAATTAGGCTATTTGCATATCCTGGCTGAATACTGCAAAGTTACATCAAGTGCATCCTGCTGTGCATCGCTAATTTCTGTGTGCTCCACGGAACTCCATGGTGCATTTCCACAGGCAGATGCACAATAGCTGCACCACATCACTGCATCATGTGGGCACAGATCATTGACGTCAGTGTTGGTGCATCGTGCAGATGCAACCACGCGGTGCACATGTGCGGCTGGTGTGTACGGCACATGCGCCCTGACGTGCATGGTACAGATGGCTGTGGTCATGATGGCGGCCGACCCTCACAAAATGGCATCACGGCACTGTCACACATGCGTTGTTGCAGGGGGCATGACCTATGTTTCCCGTGCAGCAGGATGGTACTGCCCATGTACAGTGATGCTTCATGGTAGCCCTATCGCTATTGCAATGGCGTACATGCTAGCAGCGCGAGGCTGACCATGTGTTCCCAATCGTGTAATGGGTGTGGGTCAGAGTCCTGCAAAAACGTGCAAAAGTGACTTCTACAGCTGCACCATTCCTAGCTATGACATGTGCCAGCCACAGAGCAGCCACCAGCCCACGCTCCCAGAGGTGGGAGGAGATGGAGCTGGCTAACCAGGTGGACCTGGTGGTCCCCAAGGAAGGCCAGCTCTTTGGAAAACAGAAGCTGGAGGTGGCCAGGTCACAGGTGTGGGCTGACATTGCCAGCTGCATCACCAGGTGGACTGGCGTCCCCCAGATGGGGGAACAATGCCACCACAGGTACAGGGATCTGGGACAGAGGCACAGTGCACAACTGGATAGACTCCATGCCATGGTGCACCAGGGAACAGTGCCACGCATAGGCTTGTTATCCATGTGACTGTGCACCATTGTGGTTGTTGTGATTGTACAGGTGTGTGGCTGTGGAAGACACTGCCCAGTGTGGGTGGTGTTATGCCATCCATGGTGGACATTGGATTCGGTACACTGTGATGCATTATGGTATGCTGTGTTTTCCTCTGTCTGGGCACAGCCCCAATAGGACACATGTGCACAGTGGCACAGGCCCATGACTGCAACACTGTGGGCAATACCTGCTGACAATGTTGGCACATGGCCACCTACATCAGTGCCACACTGTCCAGTGTGGGACGCGCATGTAGTTGCCAATGAGTAGGCATGGGTGTCCACTGCAGGCCACACGTGGACGCACACCAGATACAGTGTCCATCTCTTGCATTGGTTGCCTGTGATGCACACTGGTGGTGCACCCTGGGTCAGATGCTGGCTATGGTACCTGTACCCTTGAGCTGTGGTCCTTGGAACACATGCCATGTACCGGGTACTCACAGCATGCGGGCCCGCAATATGGTGTCACATAGCTACTATGGTGCACCCGAGTACAACATGTACCATCACCCGTCGCTGTGCATTTTACAGCCCCATATTGTGACTCTGCAGTTGTACACTATATGCCAGCTACAGGTGGGGGTTCGTGCAGTCACTTATGGGTGTTTGGTTGTTGTTCACATACCTGTATTGTTGATGGCTGTAGTGGACGGTGACAGGATTCTTACTGCATGAAGCTGATTGTGCATTTGTCGTTGTGTTTCCATTGCAGACAGGGATGCACAACAGGATGCCTGCAGGCATGAGGAGGACCAGGGGAGACAGATCAGGCTGCAGAGTGCAGCAAGGCAGTCACCGTGCAGGGCATCAGGTGAGTCTGCATATGTTATTGTATGTGCCATGACCACCGTGTCCAGTGTAGCCACCGTGTGTAACCCACTGTGGTCTTTGGAGCAACACATGTATGTGTACACTGTGCACATGCGCATTGGGGTGCATCTGCCATGTCCATCGCAGTCATCCACACCCTGATGTCCAACATGTAGGCCCATGTGCACTATCATGCCACCAACGCTGTGCAGACATGCCAGACCTGTGACACAAGGCATGTCCACTGCAGCTGTGTGGCACTTAACCCTGTCATGCCACCATCCCCTGCACATCTCCACTGCACACAGTCCCATTGCTGCTAGCTGTGCACTGCGATGGGCCCATGTACACACCTGCCCATGGATGTGTGGCTATTGGGGCCATGGGGGATCCGCTCAACCAGTTGTGGTCTGTGGCATGTGGTTTGTGCATGCACATATGATTCACGCAATGCACACATGTGGTGGCAGTGGTGTGCTGTTGGCTGAGTATGCACCGCTGACAGCCCCAGTGGACCGTGCGATGTCTCATGTGTCTGGACACGGTCACAGGCCACCTCTACCACCCACGCAGTGTATGCCACGGGGCCATTGGACATGTTACACCTAGTGCTGTGTGTCCTCCTGTTGTGTGGGCACTGGCATGTGTGTGCCTCTGCACTGTTTGACATTCTCCCTGTGCTGTGCAACATGCTACTGCATTACACTGCTGACATCCAGTGGTCAACATCCCCCCCCATCACCCTTGCATACTGCATGTCACACATTTGTCCGGTGCTGTGCCCTCCTACTTTGCTGCTGTGGTGCGATACAGTTCTGGTATGGCACTGTGTTGGGCCCAGTTCTGCCACTGCCCTGTGTAGGGGGTGGGGTGTATCTCTGCCCAGTATAGACTGTGGCATGCAAGTGGCGGTGGTGGGTAGCTATGGTGGCCTCGCATCAGACATCTCATGCGGTGGTGCCTCTCCACACACCACTGGCCCTGTGTCATGTCCACCACTCTCCGTGGCTGTGTGATGGCATTGTCCAGTGTTCAACGTTGGTTGTTGCCTGCTATCTATTCATACTGGCCCACGCTACCTTGTCACTGTGCGACCTGTGTGTGCCACACAGCTGTGAATGTGACACCCCCTGGCCCTCCTCAGTGACACCGTACATGTGGCCTTCTGTGTATGTGCCACCATCCATTGTGCAGGGTGTGGGCAGTGTCAGGATGGCGCACCATGTTGCTGGGCTATATCCATATGTGCCCCCTACATTGGGTACCTGGCCAACACATGGCCGCTGTGACTTTGTGATGTTCCGATCCCTGTGTTGTTCATCCTGCTGAGTCTGTGGGGCCCTGGCAGTAGTTGTGTGATGCTGGCACAGTGCTAGAGCGTCACATTGTTGTTACATATAGGTCTGTGTGTGATCTCCTGGGCTGCCTACCATTGTAGTACATGGTGTGCCCCTTTGCCAATATTCCAGGTGTGCCCCTGTACTCCAGTATGACCCTAGGTGTTGTCTTGATGTGCAGCCATGCCCACTGGCATGGCATGGCATTTGCCCTTTGCAGTGCCCACCTCTGTCCACAGTGTGTGACAGCCTGTTGTGGACCCCTGTGTGCCAGCCACTTGGCTCCCCCTCTGTGGCGGGGTCCTGGGCATGCGACTTGTTTGCATGTGGACCCCTCTGCCCCATGCAGTCTGTGCATGGGTGTTGCCGTGTGTTGCATCACATGGTTCTGTTGGGGGCTGTCTGTGGGTTTGGCATGCCTCAAAGGTACATTGGGGACAGTGTTTTGGCACATGCCCATGCCCATTGCCATGACCCTGCCAGTGTGCCTCATGGGTCATGTCCCTGACCCCTGTATGTCCAGTGGTCATGTGCGGAGCTGTTTCCCCCCATGTCTGTGCGCCATACACCTGTAGTCTGCTGGCATGCTGTTGCCGATGTCCACACCTGTTTGTCCATCTGCGTGGCTGTGCCCAGGCCCGCATGTCTCTGGATGTTGCCCTGGGGTGTGGCGGTGTCGACAGGTCCACACCTGGGTGCATGCTGCAAGCCGTCCTTTCAAGCCTGCAAGTAGGGCCTGTCACAAACGAACTCCACAGTTCAGGCCCTCTGTTCCCACAGTGCCAACCTCAGAGTGCAATAGTGTAAACAGGTAACAGACAGGGTAACCCTTCTGTTTGCTTTGGGTCTGAATCACCTGTTAGCCTCAAGTTCTGGAGGGATTCAAACTGTGAACCTTATGCCAGCATACCCAATTACTGGCTCAGCTATGTACCCTCTTCGGGACTGCAGTACAATCTTTCACCAGGGGCACCCAGCCAGGTCTCCAAAATGAACTCTTAAAACTCTATGAGACCTTAGGTATATTCTTACCGTTTCCAAGCTTAGTAACACCATCAAGCCTTTTAACAGCTGTCAGACTTAATCCCATATACATAACATGCAAAAAGAAACTGAGAAGACACCCAGGTAGTATTTCAAAGAAATGGCTGTTGGGCCTATAAATCTTGTAATGATGATTTACTTTTAGAAACAAATTGTTTAACAAAATATACCTCAGTTAAAAGTACTAGGTCACATAATCTTAAGCTGCAAGCTGAAACCTGCAAAACGACACGTAGGAAACAATTTGTAACTCAAAGAGTTCCAATTATGTGGAACTCCTTGCCACAACATGTAGTCTTAAGTAAGAGTATTGACTCATTCAAATACGAATTAGATTTGTTTATGGAAGACAAGAAATATCAATTCCATCAATAGATTTGATGGCGAGTTCAACTATGGTTTGTCCCTCGAACTCGTACACACCTATGAACCTATGAACCTAAAATATGATAAAATGATAAAATTAAACACAGAACAATATATAATACAGCTTACAATCCTGTAAAACAAAAAAAAGGAAGTTACAGACAGAACACTCCTACCACAAAGACTTAATTTCTTTCTATTACCTTTCTAAGGGCTTTCCCAGTCAGAGTCTAGACTCATATGTCACTATCCCATATACAATGTTTCATTTTTAACTCTATCTGTCCCCACCCCCTTTTGATGAGGTCAGCTAGAACCTCCCTTAGATAATTTCTGACATATGTGTCTCTGAGGATGTGAGTCATTGCTTTGAAAAATCTGTAACTAGCCATTTCCCAAATATGACAGTCTTTAATTAAACATTTTCTCTTTGAACTTAACAATCCCACACTCATGTCCTCTTGGGCTGATTTCCTGTGCTAGTGTGATCTGAGGGATTTTATGACTCCTCACACATTTCTGGTTATATGCTAAAAGGAGAGGAAGTAGCCCAATTTCCCTGCCTTCTGTAATGTCGTAAAACTCACATTTAGTTTCAACTTCAAAAGCATGGGCAGGTCATAAAAAGGTAATAAAATACCCTTTTGTAAGGAAGTCTTCATTAACTGGTTCTTCTGGTCTGTTTTACAACATCCTATGGTTTCAGCTACTGACCGTGAAAGTTAAAGGCCAAATCTCTCACATACTGACATTTCATACACAGACCTTTTATTTATAAGATAAATATCATACAGGGAACCAGAAGCAGGGGCAGAGCATCACAGAGCCCACTGTGGGCAGTCTTGTATGTCTGTGGTGTTGCCTCCGGTACACCTGTGCCAGGGGTCAGCCACCTGTGGCCATGTCACATACACCTATGTGTGTGGCCGTTGTGCCATGGTGGGGGCCACTGTGTATCCGGCACATGGCCATGTGGCACACATCTACATTGCCCTATGCCATGGCATCCACATGTCCTGCACTGCCATTGTTTGATGCCATGCCCGCATCCCATATGGTGTGCTTTGTGACTCACGTGTCCATGGCACAACAGCTGTCACTGTTGCATGCAGCACTGTGGCAGGGCCTGTGCATGGCACCTCATGTATGCACGTCTGCACATCACCATTATTGGGGGGGCAGGGATTTCTGTCCAGGCATGGTGGACCATTGGCACTGATGTTGTGTTTTGTTTGTCTGTTTCCTCCCCTAGAACATGTCATACCACCACGGATGGGTGCCGACCTGAGGAAGCACCAGGAACAGATGGCCCAAAGGAGGACCATGAAGCACAACCAGGAGCTACTGAGGAGGATCCTAGACAGGCTGGGGGTTGTCATGCGGGCAATCCACACTGTGGGGCAGACTGTGTCTGCCATCAGGGTCCATTTTGGCATGCGTTGACCTAGGCGGCACGCTGACGTGCTTCTGTGGCACATTGAATGCCCTGTGGCCCTTCCCACCCCACATTCCCACCCAGGCCCTTTACTTCGTATAAAGCTGTGCCCCTACCTCCCTTGGTCTCCCTTTCCCCATATTTCCCCTGCAAATACTTGTAAATAGTTTTATTAATATTGTTATTCATGCTTGTTTTTGGTTTTTCTAATTGTACATTTGTGATGGTTCTGTTTCTTTCGATGTTGTTCCCCATGTTATCACATTTAGTAAATATGATTACTTTTCCCCCGTAGGTATTTTAATTGCTTTTTTCATGTTTCTCCCTGATCGTAGTCCCCTTGTGTCCCTGATGTGATGCATGCATGCATGTAGAGGCATGCACATGTCGTACTACAGGATGCCCCACCCTACCAGTGGCTCCGTTGCCATCTACACCTGCCACCGGACCTCCATCAGGTGACGGTGGGACTACGGATGGAGCCAATGCTCAATCCTGCTTCCTCCCCCGTGCTGGCACCCTGGTGACCCAAGGCCAGTCCTGAACCTGGGTCACTGGTGTAGCGTGAGGTAAAGCAGGATGCCTCAGCCCTCAGTGCCACTAGGCTAGCACATATGAATACTTTTTGGCATGGCTGTGTATGGTGTATTCCTCCATTGGGATTGTTGCCAGGTGTATGGCACATGTGCCACACATCCACGTGTCCACTGGTGCACAGGTGGGTGCAGGCCTTCACCTCACCCACTGCACTCTGTCCCCGGGTGGAGGCCCACACTGTGTATGTCCCTGTGTTCCCCCGCACAGGTAGCATGGGGTTCCTGTAGCACGTCCATCCTTGTGTTCCTTCCCGCTGGTTCCCCGTGGTGGCACTGTACTCTTCTGTGGTGGTCAGCTTGCAACCCTGTGCACCCATGTGGCTGTGTCCTACATGGTCAGTGGACATGTGTCGCTGTTGGTGTAGGCCCCATGTGTGTGCCCCTGCTACATGCCATTGTGGTGGTGTGCTGGTGGTCCACTGGGCCAGTCTTCTCACAGGCATGTCTTCAGTAATGTCGCTCTGCTTTGGCCTTCGGCCCTGTCCATTGGTCATGGACATTGCTGTGGTCCCCTGTCCGTGGTTGTGTATGTCGGCAATAACTGGTGTGCATTGCCTTCCACATGGTTGGCCATGTCTGTATATTGCACTGTGCTGGGCACTCACTGGCTCTGCTTCGGGGCTTTTTGGCACCTGTGGTGTGTCACTGTGCCTCCCCTGTCCCCTGGCCTGCTGCTCTATTGCATCACGACCCTTCTCACATGCGCCTGTGCATTGTGCTCCATGTACTGTTTGTGTGCATCAGTCCCTGCCTATTTTGTGTGGTTCCCCATATTCAAACGTGCCATGCTGCATTGCACATATTCTGTTGCACGATCACCCATGTTCAGGGGTGTAGCCAGGAATTTCAGATCTGCACACCAAGTGGACTGCTACCCCACCTCCCCATGTTAGGGTGAGCTACCCCCTCCAGGGTGTAGCCAGACAACATGCAAATGTATACCAGGACCGTGTTTGTTGCCTCATTTGGCACAATAAATACAACTTTTGTATCTCATGACAGTGGTTGTTGCCATGCGTGGGTAAATACAAATGCCATACATTGCTCCCTAAGACACCCACATACCAGCCCAGAGCCTGTAAAGTTGTATTTTCCTTGGGATACAAAGAGAGTATTAGTGACCCGTCCTTCTAGTTTCGACTCCTATGAATAAAATTACAGAATGGTTCAGTATTTTCTTTGTTAGTTTTCATGGAAAAAGGAAGCAGTTCAGAGCCTGTTTGCTACCCCCTGTTAAATAAAATTGCACACCATGGAGTGCTTGGAGTATGCCTGCCTACACCCATGCCCATGTTCGGGATATTCAGCTGGACATGCATGATCGCATTTTACGGCGCATCTTCTGAATGCACCATTTTTTTGTGCTGCCACATTTGAGATGCACGGCACATGCATTTGCACGATGTGGCCAGCCACTTTTGAATATGGGGCCCCGGGTAAGTGCACTGATCCCAAGGAGCATTCTCCTATGCTATACCCACCCAGCTTATTTTCTAATGGAATGGGGTGAGCGTTAGGGTTGATGACCCCAATGCTGCCCTCCCCCATGCCTTTTGTTCTTGCAGGTTGGGGGTAGGGTGTTAGGATTGGAAACTGTAGTGCCACATTTCCCTACTTTTGTCACTTTAACCCTATCTGATGCATTAACAAAGTTTTTTGATATATATATATATATATATTATGACCATTTGTTGCAATTTTGGTATGCCCGCTTGTAACTTCGAACATTTTAAATATTTGGACCCCAGATTTTCAACATAGCCTTCTTATTACCATTTTTTTTTAACTCTATTTTTGCACCGGTATATATATCAAAAAACTTTGTTAATGCATCGGTTAGAGTTGTTACTAAAGCGACAAAAGCAGGGAAATGTGGTGTTATAGTTTTCAATCCTAACACCCTGCCCCCAACCTGCAGACACTGACAGGCATCGGGGGTGCCTTAGGGTTGTCAGCCCTAACGCTCACCCCATTCCATAAGTAAATAAGCTGAGATCCAATTAAATGCCTTCCCTGGGTAATAATGCCTCACAGTCTTGAAGAAATATGTAACAGGTGGACCAAACATACATTGGGTATTTGGCTTAAAGCACGACAACAACGGGAACTCCCCAAGCCAGTTTGGCAATATATCCCCCGAAATACTTCCCAGGTTTTCCCTCAGGTGGTTCAACTCATGTTTCGACAGATGGGATTTGCAAGGGTTAAAAACACTGAACTAGTTATTATTAGGGGATGTTATTACAGACTTTCATTCACTCCCAACAGAATTTTGGACTACCTAAGCATGATTTCTATAGATATTTGCAGTGCATATATTTTATTAATTCAGGACCGGGGTGACCTTCTTATTAAGCAATCCTGCTCTGATGGTATCTCTAATTTATACTAAGGCAACCTTGTCAGACACCAGGAAACTAATCTCTCAGATTTATAGATTGTTATAGGAAAATATTGGAACCTTGGGTATTCAACGGATCCAAGATAAATAGGAGCAGGAGTCTGGTCTTCCCCCGGGGGAGAAACCATGGGAGAAAATATGTCAAGGCACTCATAGAACAACAGCCTCAGCTAACTGGTGGGAATTTCAATGGAATGTTTGTGCCCACTTTTTTATTACTCCAGTAATCTCAAATCACTTTGGCACAAATCTTTCAGATTTATGCTGGAGAAAATGTGGCCAGCTGGGGACACACTACCACGTTTTTTGGAACTGTGAGAGAATACAACTTTTTTGGCATTTGGTGATAAATATAACCAAATACAGTATATACTACATATTTCACAAGATCTCTCATTTGCTAATATGGTTTTGGGGCTTCCATATGAAGGAATCATCTCTGCAGCGGAGAGATATTTGTTTCAGATCCTGAATGTGGCAGCCCTAAAAACAATTACATAGAACTGGCTAACAATAAAAATACCCAGTGAAAAGCACTGGGCAATGAACATAAAGAATATAAAAAATACAGAGGCAATAAAAGCTGAACTAAGATTTCAAGTGGACAGGTATAATACGTGCTCCCATACTTTCATTATACAGAGGAGGAAGAGGGAAAAGCTGTGGTAGACCAGCTCCTTATGTAATAAAGGGATATCATTCAAGAAGGCTTTTTATAAGGTGCTGACTGATAACCCTATGAGGCAGGGTGTTTGGCCATGACTCTTGCTGCCTGGAAGAGGGGCGCTATACTGGGTTCCTCGGGAAAGGAAAGGGAATAAAGAAGATATACTGATATAATTACAGTTAGAATTAAACACTACAAAAAAGGAATGCAAGACACAATAAAGCAATGAGCCAGGGTTATTCTTTATTGTTCAATTTATTGTTGTGTATTTTTCTAGAAAGAGCTTTGATGGACTTTAATGGTGAGGGCAAGAGAACATTATAACAATCTAATATTTTGTTTTGGCAGACTCCTTCTTTCATCTGCTGGACATTGCCATAAAGACTTCAGCAATTTCAAAGTTTGGACTTGGATTGTCACATATGACCAATCTTGCTGTAGAAGGAAAACAAAACATAGAAAGAGGGCTAGTCATATTCTTATCAATATGAAATTTTACGTATGATAGATTGTAAGTCTGAATGGTAGATACAGACCATAAATTATTATGTTCAGTCTGCTATGTCCTGCACCTAATGAGAGATGATTTGTAACTAACTCATATGTTCTTAATAAAATATAAGTTAAAAAAAAAAATAAGCCAAAGATGGGTACAGTATAGGAGAAATGGGGTGAGCATTAGGGCTGACGACCCTAAGGCACCCACCTGATGCCTGTCAGTGTCTGCAAGGTGGGGGTGGGGTGTTAGGGTTGGAAACCCTAACACCACATTTCCCTGCGTTTGTCACTTTAGTAACAATCATAACTGATGCATTAATGAAGATTTTTGCAATGAACTTCCTTACATTTTCAGATAGTATAATCATATCCTTATTTGTTTGTGGGAGCGCAGAGCCCTCCAATCCTTCCATAGATGCATATTTGTATGTAGCTGTGGAAGCACAGTACTCTCCGGGCTCTGCACATCCATTTATAGAACAACAGTGACCAAATTGTCAGCATAGCCATCTTATTACCCCACCTCATGTACAGAAAATGTTCAAATCCACGCCGAAACATAATTCTGTGCATCTGCAATGCCATTCCGCTCCACAGGTGTGAAAACACATTTTGGCCAGGATTTAAAAAATGACAGCTGTGACATGCATGAGGTCAGGTAATAAGAAAGCCGCCTGCCCAGTGGTGCTGAGGGTTGAGGCGCTGGATGCCACACCTCGCGTCATGCTGGCAACCCAGGTTCGGGAGCGAGCCTCGGCCGCCGGGGGTCGCCAGGGGAGGGAAGAGATCGAATGTCTGGAGGACTGCTCTCCCTTCCTGGGAAGGGCTTGGGGATGCGCTCGCTCATGGAGCGACCTCTGGTGGCAGCTGGGGGTAGCTGAATGTAGTGGCGCAGAATATGCTTGGGGCGGGGCCATGGCACTATGTTGCCTTGCTGGCCAGGCTCCACGGGGGACAGCTACCAATAAGCGAAAAACCCTGGCTCAACAAGGAGACGACAAAGGCCCCTTGGATCTCCCTCTCATCCCCAATGCCAGGCCAGGCCACACCAGGGATCCACGGCTGACTTCCTAGAGGGATGGACCCGCTAATTTCAGACAGAGCCACTGAGGGAGGGCGGGTCCTGGGGGTGATCTGGAGTGCTGGGAAGTCCCTCGAAGGAAGGGTGAACCAATGTGGATGGTCACGGTGGGGAGTAGTAGGGGTAGGACTGCGTGGGCACCTCCGAGGGATGCCTTGGAAAACCGGTGCAAAAATAGAGTTAAAAAAAAAATGGTAATAAGAAGGCTATGTTGAAAATCTGGGGTTCAAATATTTAAAATGTTCGAAGTTACAAGCGGGCATACCAAAATTGCAACAAATGGTCATAACTTTGGCATTTTTTCATATTTTGACCCCAAATTTTCAACACAGTCTTCTTATGACCTCACCTCATAAACCCCATAGGTGAAAATGTTCAAATCCATGCTAAAATGCCATTCCGCACCACATTTGTGAAAACACATTTCGGGCAGAATGTGAAATATTACAGCTGTACTGTTTATGAGGAGGTGTGAAAAAATGGCTATGTAGAAAATTTGGACTCAAACTATTGAAAATTACCAAAGTTACATGGGTGCATAGTGAAATTTCAATGAATGCACATAACTCGGCCATTTTTAGGAAGTTTTTCACCAAATTTTCAACATGGTCTTTTTGGGACCCCACCACATAAACACCAGTGGTGAAATTTCGCTATTTAGTCCTGAAAGGTGATTTTGTGCAGCAACTGCAAAATCACCTTCCGGGCCTGATTAATAAAAATGACAGTTGCAGTGTTCATGAGGTGGGGTCCCAAAAAGCCCATGTTGAAAATCTGGTAAAACAAAAATCCTAAAAATGGCAAAGTTATGAACATAAGTTCAAAACACCACTGAAATACATTATATGGCACTTACTTTGATTCCCCAGTTCACAGTTCGGCTTTGAAGAGTGCAGACGTGTCTCAGACCACAGAAGATGACAGCCTACATCCTCAGGAGGTAAGTACAGGATAAGGGGGGCTGGCAGGTGCTCAGTGGGGGGGGTCAGGATGGGGGTGGCGGACAGCAGGGACAATGAGGGACCATTTTCTTTCTTTTCAGGTCAAACAAAAAGATGTCAGGGGACTGTTTTCTTTTCACAGGTACAACTATGTTGATATTTGTGGATGAACACTGGGAGTAGACTCCCCAATGTCCCTTAGTGCTGGAAGGGGGGGCTTGTAATGCTGACTTGGGGATTGGACCCCCCGATGTTGGAAAATATGAACAGAACGGGCTGGGGGGGTGACATCTGACACGGGGTGGGCATCCCAGTGTCAGAACTAAATAAATATTTGGGAACACTGGGGTTTGGCTCCCCAATGTTCCACACTACTGGGGGGGCTTGTAATGCTGGCATGGGAATTGGGGCCCTCCCCAATGTCGGCAAATAACACATGGGACTGAGGGGGGACATCTGACACCAGGGGTGGGCATCCTGGTTTCAAATTATATCAATAAATATAAAAATAAAGTTTGGCAATTGGAGGGTGGGGCGTGCCAATAGACACCAGGGAAAGATATGGGAGGGGGTACCACTAGGGACAGTAATCAGCAGATCGAGTTGCCACTAGACACCAGAGAAAAGGACATCTCAAAGCTGAAACTGCAGCCGGCAGCAGGAGTTCCAGCTGTGGCTGCAGAAGTCAAGAAAGTCCCGCTGTTCAAACAACATGAAGTCTTGCTGTATTCTGACTATATGCAATTAGCCCTAGCACTTGAAGTGCTTCAGAGAGGAAAGGGTTAACTCTATGCCAAGGCATAGAACGTTGAGCTCATGTCCGGTTTTCAAACCTCTGTCCCTGGTACTCCTCAGTGTAACCGTCAGATTCTTTACTCCGCCTAACTGTGAAGTCGCTCCAGAGATCTTCTCCTTCGCTTCAGTTGGGTTGAAGTAAAAATCGGTCAGTTTTTCAACTGTTTTCTTATTTTTTCGGTATTCAGATCTCTGTCTACGGTACAGCAAGTGTATTTAGTAGGTAGTTAGAGTTTTGTTGGTAGAAATTGTTTTTTGTTCGGTTTCTTCCTCGTCGGTCTGGTTGGGAACCAAAGCAAATCCTGTATTGTTTTTTCTTTGTATGTTTTTCCTGCCTTTTCTACTGCAGTTTCCGGTACCTATTGGATCCTAAAAAAAACAATATCTTCTTCTTTTTTTTTAACCAACCCGTGACATGGTTGGAACCAATAGATTTGTAGTTACCTGGCTTAAATGCTGGTAAGGGTAACTTATTATTGTATAGGAATGTCTGAGAAACCCAAAAAGAAAACCGGTCCCACTGGGTTTCAGCACTGCACCGAGTGTGGGGAGGCCTTTGCTAAGGCTGATCCCCTCCTCATCTGTGTTTATTGTCTGGAGCTTGACCACCTCAAGGAAGATTGCCAGATTTGCAAAAACTTTCCCAAAGTCACTTTAGATAAACGTTTAAGTAGGCTGAAGGAAAGGGAGGCCAAGAAGTCTGCTGACCCGGATGGCCAGCCCAGTTCGGTTCCGACTGAACCTGAAGGGGTGCCCACTGATCTGGGTGATACCCCCTCGGGTAAAAGGAGAGCTGATTCTACGGAATCAGTTTTGTCTAAGAAAAAGCACAAGTCAGCCGGTTCGGATCCCGGTCCCCATGTTCCGACCGTTGAAGAAATAGCTAAAGCGATTACTATTGTACAATCACTTTGCCCGGTTCCAACCGAACCGACACTGATTCAAAGAGTTCGGTCGGAAGCTTCTGCTTCTGAATATGATCCTGAAGCATTTTATGAGGGCGATTGGGAAGGAGAAGAAGATTAGGAAGAAGGAAAGGATTATGAAGGCCTAGATGAGCCAGTAGAGCCTGACATCTCCCCAGACAGGCCTTCTAATGTGTCTCCTCCCAGACTTTCTGAGTCCCCCTCCCATTTCTTGTTCTACAAGAAAGTGGCTGATACTCTTCAGTTTCCAGTGGAAGAGGCTGAACAGATTCATGAGGAACCTGACTGTTGAGATGATGGATGTCCCAGAGTCCAAAACGGTGTCTATCCCTCTGCATAAATCCCTGGGGAAATAGCCACACAAAATTCTTCAGTTTCCAACATCCATACCTCCTGTGGATAAAAAGATGGACAGGAGGTATACCTTGTCAGGTCCTGGGATGAAGTTCCTTACAAATCATTGCAGCCATGTTGGGGTAGTGCAGGCTGCAACCTGTGACAAGACTAGCATTCCCCTGACATCTCACCCCCCCCCCAGATAAGGATTCCAGGAAAGTGGATGCCATGGCAAAGAAACAGCACTTGGCATCCTCTTTGGGGCTCAGGCAAGCTACTTACATGGCATATACAGCCAGATACCAGAAATCTATGTGGGTTACGTTTCTGGAGCTGGCTAAGAATGCCCCTTCCCAGCTGGCCAAGGAGCTGGAGCAGGTGGCTGTGGATGGTATTGAGGCATCAAAGGTCCAGCATCATGCAGCTGTCGACTTGGATGTACATTCCAGGGTTATGGCTACATCTGTCTCCCTGAGGAGATTTGTTTGGCTCAGGTGTACCAGTCTATTACAGGATACCCAGACCAAGGCCATGGATTTTCCTGTCATGGGTAATTCTCTGTATGGGGAGCAAACAGAGGCTTCATGAAAAAGACAGACAAATACAGGACCACCTACAGGAGTGCTGCAGCCAAGGAAAAACAGGTCACTCCTCAGAAGCAGCAATCTTGGGCTAGCACGGGCAGGCCTTTTAACAGGCCTTTTTACCAAGCCCAGGCCTCCTCTTCTTTCCAGCAGAGGGGGTTCTTTAGGGGAAGAGGCAGAAGGGGGATGACCAGGACTCCATCCTCCACTCAGTCTAAGCCCCCTGCCAAACAGACACCCTAAGGTGTCAGTCAGGATCGCCTCCTCAGTTCCAGTAGGGGGCAGGCTGGCTCACTATTTCCAGGCCTGGAAGTATATTACTTCAGACAAATGGGTCCTGGAGGTAGTGAGCCAGGAACTTGCTCTCAATTTCAAAAGGTTCCCAAAAATGAGAGCAAAGTCTTTCAGTCCTCCCTCTCCCTTGGAGACAAAGGCCTTAGAGGCAGAAGTCTCCTCTGTACTACTTCTGCAAGCAGTAGAGAAGGTACCTCTTTGTTACAGGGGAAAAGGACTGTATTCCAGATACCGCCTTACCCCAAAAGAGACAGGGGAGTGGCGACCCATTCTAAATCTAAGATACCTAAACAAACATATACTAAAGCCAAAGTTCAAAATGGTGACTCTGGGAATAATTCTTCTCTCTCTGAAACCAGGAGACTGACTAGCCTCCCTGGATCTCAAGGATGCCTATTTCCACATACCTATCAGACATTCCCACAGAAAGTACCTCAGGTTCGAGTTGCCCTCAGGTCACTACCAGTTCAGAGCAAAGCCTTTCGGACTAACATCTGCTCCAAGGGTATTCACCAAGTGTCTGGCAGTAGTGGTGGCCTTTCTCAGGAGACAAGGCATCTTACTGTTCCCTTACCTGGATGACTGGCTCATACTGGGTCAGTCCTCAGACCAAGTCAAGTCAGCTCTAGAGGTCACGCAAAAACTTCTGGACTCTTTAGGATTCATCCTAAATCTAGGCAAGTCTGTTCTGGAACCAATCCAGCTTCTCACATTTATAGGGGTGGAACTGGACACTGTCCAGGCAAAGGCCTTTCTTCCAGTTTCAAGGGCACAGTCCCTCATCACACTGGCTTCCTCTTTTCGTCCACTAGTGTCTCGACCAGCCAGGCACTTCTTACAGTTGCTAGGCCACATGGCAGCTTCCACTGCAATAGTGCAAGGGGCAAGATTTCAAATGAGAGATATTCAGTTTCATCTAAAATCTTTTTGGTCTCAGAAAAAAGACCCTCTCTCCAAGTTAGCTCCAGTGTCTCAAACTCTGGTTCAGGCTCTCCAGTGGTGGCTGGAGGTGGATAATCTAAGGCAAGGTGTCCCTTTCCTCAGTCAGGTTCCTACAGTGATTCTCACCACAGATACTTCCCTGCTGGGATGGGGAGCCCATCTGGACCAGCTCACTGCTCAGGGAACATGGTCTCATCAGAAGTCTCTCCTCCACATAAATCTTCTGAAACTCAGGGCTGTCTTTCTAGCACTTCAGACATTCTCAAACACAATTCAGGGGAAAGTGGTGCAGATCAGGACAGACAACACCACAACCATGTGGTACATTAACAAGCAGGAGGGCACTCAGTCCTCGGCTTTGTGCACCAAAGCCATGAAAATATGGTCACTAGCTTATTCCCTTCAGGTTTCCCTGATAGCTGTGCATCTCCCAGGGAAGGACAATGTACTGGCAGATGCTCTTCGCAGGATTTCTCAAGGTCAACATGAATGGGCCCTGAATCCTCTAATTCTTCAAGTCATTTTCAAGAGGTGGGACACTCCAGAGATAGACCTCTTTGCAGACCCGGACAATCATCAGCTTCCTCTGTTCTGCTGCAGACCCCCCTTTTGGGGTCTGTTCCCCAAGATGCTCTCCTATTGGATTGGACAAGCAGGTTGTCGGGAGGCAGTATAGCGCAGTGGTTTAAGGCTCTGAGCTGCAAATCTGGTGAGATCCAGTAAACAGACCTGGGTTTGAACCCCACAGCTTCCATTTGCATACTGTGTGACCCTGAGCAAGTCACTTAACTTCCCTATGCTCCCAGGTCGCACCTGTAAAAAAGCTTTCAGCTTAGTGTGCTAGTCCTGGTTAAATAACTAACAAAAAAAAAAAGTTTCAGACTTAGCAACAAAAAAGTTTCAGACTTAACAAAAAAGGTTTCTGTATGCTTTTCCTCCTTTTCTTCTGATATTCAGAGTTCTGGTTAAGATCAGATCTTAGCCTTGCACAGTGATCCTAGTGGCTCCAGACTGGGCCAGGCAGCCATGGTACCCCCTACTATTGTCAATGTCAGTGACAATTCCACTGTGTCTTCCCAGACAGTACAATCTCCTCACCTCCTCGCAGGGGAGGATACTGTATCCCAACCTTCAGACTCTCAGACTCAATGCTTGGCTCTTGAGGAGCTAGAATATGCAAGCCTGCATCTTTCCCAGTCAGTCTTGGACATTCTTAAGGTTAGTAGAAAACCTTCCACTAGAAAAACTTACAATTCCAAATGGAAGAGGTTTGGTTTCTGGTGTACTCAGAGGCATATCCAGCCAGATTCAGCTGACATTGCCACTGCTTCGGACTATTTGGTGCATCTTAACAGTTTAGGCCTCAGGCCTACCACTCTCAAAGTGCATTTGGCAGCCATCTCTGCTTTCCTTTCAGCTGGGAAGGCTCTTCCTTAGCCTCCTATCCAGTTTTCAATAAATTTTTCAAAGGTCTGGTTCATATCAATCCTCCCTTTAGGGACCCTACTCCTGTTTGGGATCTGAATATCTGTATTGCACAGCTTATGCAGCCCCCCTTTGAACTATTATCTTCAGCTGAGCTAAAATTCTTGACTTGGAAAACTGTGTTCCTGGTAGCCATTACCTCTGCCAGGAGAATCAGTGAATTACAGGCTTTATCAGTGGAATCTAATTTCATTTCATTTCACAGGGAGAAGGCTGTCTTTCGAATTAACAGAAAGTTCCTCCCCAAGGTGGTATCAGACTTTAATTTGAACCAGTCTATGTCATTGCCTCTATTTTTCACTGACCATTCTTCCTCTGGAGAGAGAGAAGACTACACAGTCTTGATGTAAAGAGGGACCTTAGTTATTATTTAGAACACACTAAGGCCCAGAGAAATGACTGCTCACAGCTGTTTCTCACTTATGGAGAAGTGGGAAAAGGTAAACCTGCCACTAAGAGAACTATTGCCAGGTGGATTGTCTCCTGTATCCAGTTCTGCTATTCAAAGTTGGGGAAAGAGCCACCCTCAGGCCTGAGGGCTCACTCCAACAGAGGTACAGCTGCTTCGGTCGCAGCAGCTACAGACATACCCCTAGTGGAAATCTGTAAAGTATCCAGCTAGAAAACTGTTCACACATTTACCAAGCATTATTCTCTTGACATCCAGTCAAGAAGTGATGCTAGATTTGGCACAGCAGTCCTGCAGATCCTGTTCCCAAAATAGGTTCTGTAACTCCCTCCTCCAAGGGGGTACTGCTTGATAGTCTGCATATAGTCAGAATACAGCAAGACTTCATGTTGTTTGAAGAAAGACTTACTCACCATAGTAATGTTGTTTCTTCTAATGGAGTCTTGCTGTATTCTGACCTCCCTCCCTCCCTGCCTCCCCTCCTGGAACCTAGTTGTTTTGGGATGTGGGTTGGCAGGCTCAGTGCT
Source organism: Neoceratodus forsteri (assembly GCA_016271365.2). Taxonomy (NCBI): domain Eukaryota; kingdom Metazoa; phylum Chordata; order Ceratodontiformes; family Ceratodontidae; genus Neoceratodus; species Neoceratodus forsteri. The sequence goes on along the minus strand of CM057453.1, from coordinate 645,242,194 downwards.
GCAACCCAGAGGTGTGCCTGGGTTACCTCTTCTTAGGATGAGGTTTTTGTTGTTATTACTTTAAATATATATTATTAAGTTTTACTACCTACTTGGATTCTTTTTGGGGTTCTCGACTTGAGTGTTTTGGACCCTAAAAATCTGTTTATTGCTTTTTGGCACAAAATTTTTAAAAACAATTTCTATTTAGTAGTTAGCATAGTGCTCATAAGAATCTGACGGTTACACTGAGGAGTACCAGGGACAGAGGTTTGAAAACCGAGCTCGAGTGCAACATTCTATGCCTTGGCATAAACTTAATCCTTTCCTCTCCGGAGCAGTTCAAGTGCTGGGGCTAACTGCATATAGTCAGAATACAGCAAGACTCCATTAGAAGAAACAACATTACTATGGCGAGTAATTTTTTTCTTCTCATACAGAGAATGCAGCAGAAGCGGTCATCTTGCTGTGCTCAGCACCTGGGATTTTGGGTGCCCAGAAAAGGCGCTTCTTGTCAAAGTTAAAACAAACAAACATCAGAATGTAGCTAAACGGGTCCTGTTTAGCTAGGGTCTGATGTTTGTTTTATAAAAGCCTTTCATTTTTTTGTGTTTTCTTTATTTCTTTCTCTTGCTAACTGAAAAACAAGATGGCAGACACAGGAGCCCTCTGCAAAAATATACTAGGCTCCTTGCAACACTATGTGACCCTGTCTGCAAAAATACGGTAGCTCCTCTGAAAACAAGTCTGGTGCCTGATTCTGGTGCCGCCTGTGTCGCCGGAGATCAGGGTGGTGCCATGGGCCATTTCTGACTCTGGTACTGTTCATGGTTCATGGAAAGGGGGTGGCGCTGTGGGCAGCGTGGGGCCAGTTCTTGATGCCGCTTGCAGTGCCGTGACTGAGTGAGATCGGGGGGTCATCTGGGTTCAAGCCTCCTCTGGGGATGATGACTCGGAAGCTGACCCAGACTGGATCCCAGGTTCTTCAGAATCCTCTGATTCCTCCTCGTCCAGTGCTTGACCCCTCAGCCCCTCCTGGGGCGGACAGATCTACGTTAGTACCTGCCCGGGTCGGTGGCACCAAACAGTCCTTGGGTGCCCAGGTGGGCACTACAGAGCAGCTTGGAATCAGTAACCCATCTGCCCCCTCGGGAGGTGTATCCCCTCCCAGGATAGTTCTAGCTAGTCCAACATCTGGGCAGGCTGGGGCATCCCAGGAAGGGGAAGGTGCTTCACCCACAACTGTCTCCCAGGAGTCGGTTATGGGGTACCAGCTGCCTCGGCTAGTGGTGAGGAAGAGGGCTCTCTCAGAGTCTGAGGGGTTGAGAGGACTTGATTTGGTGCAGTGGTCTCCCCAGGAAACCTGCAGAGGTTTGGGGAGGAGCTGTAGTGCCAGATTGGCCTTCTCCCTTGAGGACCCTCCAGGAGGGACATCTTCTCTAGAGGTCAGGGGCCACCCTTTTGGGCTCATGCGGCCCCAGTCACCTCACGGGGGGGGATTCTTCTGTCAGGCTCAGCTTTGGCTGTTCCAGCTCAGTTGAGCAGCCTTTGTCTGTTGGGACCATCGGGTCTCCTCCTTTGAGGTCTCCGCTCTGGTCCCCCTGCCCTGGCAGAGGCTGTGTCCCTCCCCAGAGGTGCCTGGCCCCCTTGCCTCTGCCAATCCCTCCCTCTTTCTCAGGTATCTCTGGTCCTATGGGGCCCCTTACCTGGGAACAGTTTAGGGCTATGGCTGCACTGCACCCTGCCTACTACCAAGCCATGGACGAACAGGTGTTCCACCACTCCCCAATGCAGCCTGACCCTATCTCTCCAAGCTCACCGGCTCCCTCATCTTCCTCCTCTGAGGGAGAGGAGCCCTTCATTCATCTTTCCCCAGCAGCTGATCTCTCCAGTCATCTGTGCTTCCTGTCGGGGTTGCTTGATGAGCTCCACATATCCACCCTTGGTGAATGCAGTTCAGACCAGTCAGTGCATACCTTCTTAGGTAAGTTCAGCGCAGCCAACCTGTTGGTTCCCACCTGGCATACTCCTGTCTGGGAGGCATTGTACCGGGTCTGGCGACATCCCTTTTCCCCAGCTCCAGCACCAAGGGACCTTCGTCATTGGTATTGCGCCCCCCTGGGGTCTCCAGGAACTCTGCCTCACCTTCCTTCAGGCATGACACTCCTGGACACCCCCTCTGGGCATAGGAGCCTGAGCTGTGACCGACCCCCGGAATCTGACTCATCTGATTTTGTTTTTTGGGGCAGGAGAGCTTTCTCCTCAGCACGTCTCTTGCTTTGTCAACACATCAAGCCCACCATGCTGCCTACAACAGGCACTTGTGGTCATGGCTAGGTCAGGTCCTAGCCTCTCTGCCTGATATGGAAGCAACCAGACAAGCCATTGCCCTCTCTATGCGAGGCCTGGAGCTTGCAAGGCACCAAACAAGGGCATCGTACGATGCCAATGAGGTGGCTTCCAGGCTAGTGGGGACAGCGATCTGCATCAGGTGGTCAACTTGGCTTCGTCTTTCCCAGTTGTCACCCCTGGTCCAGCATAGGGTGACTTCCTCTGCCTTCTGGAGAACCAATCTTTCCTCCCATAGGGTGAGGTGAGAGCTTCAGGGGCACCTTCCCTCTCCTGCAAGGAGATCCTCACCTCACCCAGACCAGTCTCAGGCCTAGCCAGACCTGCAGGGGTTCTCTCCCCCAGTTTTTCTCCCACTGGAGGCTAAGGGACACTGTCCCTTAGGGAGGTTCTAGGCCCTCTTCAGGGGGCTCAGTAATCACCCAATAGTGATGAACAGTGAAGACTGACACAGATAAGATATGAAAATTACATACCTACAATAATTCTTGATCTTTCTGTGTATCCCGCCCACCTTCCCCTTTCAGGCCTCAGTCTCTGGGTGATTCTCCTCCTCCCTGTTTGTCTCCCATTTTGACCTTGGTCCTCTTCCAGCACCTCCAGCACCCTCCCTTTTTGGGTCGGGTTTTTTTTCTTCTGGGGGCAGACAGGGAGGACTCTGCTGTTGGGAATCGCCAGAGCTCTCTCTCTTAGCCCAAGTAGCTCCTGGGGTTCCATCTCCCTCTTGTCCTCTTGAGGGAGTCTGGTGGTAGGGTGGGCTCTGGTGATTCCCTCAGTTGTCCTCTTGGTCATTTTCACCTTCTCTGGTGAATTTGTTTTTCTCCCCTGGTTCCTCCTCTGGAGGTACCCCATCCAAAAAATTAAGTTTCTATCCCCTGGGGTGTCTCTCCAGGGCATTTTAGGCAGTTCCTCTGCCTCAGTTATGTTACAGGAGTGGGAGACACTGACCCGTCCATAGTCCCTGGCCTGCTTCTGCACCCTGAATGAGTGCCTTATCTCCAAGCCTTGGCTTTCCTATGGCTATCTGTTGACTGGTGGCCTACCTTCTTCAGGGCAGTCCAGGACAATGCCTTGGGGGTGGTGTCTCCTGCTCCTCCACCTCCCTTCTTCTCTATCCTCCTACCCCTCCTTTCCCACCCATTCCTTTTTGCCCTACTCTCCCAATCCCTTAGGCTTCCTCCTTCCCTGTCCTCTCTTTGGCATATTTTTCCTTTTAGTTTTATATCCTTTCCTTTTTCTGTCCCTTCGGCTTCCTTGCCATCCATCCTTATTTTCTGTCTCTCTCTGGCGTGCAGAACTGGGGCTGAGGAGGTGTTGACAATGGTTACTAGCCAACCCGCGAGCACCACATAATACGTCGGCCTCGAGGGTGGTGCTGTCTCAACATCGGCTCCTCCTCTCGCAAAAAAAAAAAAAAGTGCTCCTGCGGGGTCCTGATCCTCTGGCTCATACCCAACAGCGATGAATGGTGACGATACACAGAAAAATCAAGAATTACGGTAGGTACGTAATTTTCATTCCGGTCGGATGTATGGATTCTGAGATCTGGATAGTGAAAAAAAGTTAAAAGTCACCATTTTTTGCAGTTTTTCTTCATTGCCTTGCACCCAGATGGTGTGGAATTTTCTTTAGATTTTTTTGTGGTAGAAAGAACCTGGGTAACAGAACTGACACTGTTAGTTTGATGCAAAAATATTAAATTGTTGCAAAGTTGTTAAAGAGAACTACCAAGTAAACTAAATTTGATTTAGCCTGCCTGATCGGGTACTCACTTCAAATGATTCGCTGCTATTTCCAAAATACTCCACCAGGTTTGTAATATCCTCATAAAATTACCTCACCGGGTCTCTCCCTGCTTCCCATTTTGTACTGCCCACACTCACCCCTGCATCAGCAAAGTTGTGATATGACTAGAGAGCATAGAGCGAGCTCCATTTTAGTCTATGGGGTATTCTTTCATTTTTCAGTTATGGCAGTTGATGAAACATAGCACCGGCCGACCAACAAGACCCTTGTTTGCCGACCGCCTACATTTCATCACCAACTGCCTATTACAATATAGAAAATGATCCTAAAGGCAAACTTTATAGACTAAAATGGAACTCATCCCCATGCTCTCCCTGGCATCATGTCATAACTTTGCTGAGCACGGGGGCAGAGTGTGGGTGACTCAAAAAGCTGGGAAGTAGGAGAGACATGGTGGGGGTAATTTTATGAGGAATATAACTTAAAACCTGGTCGAGTTTTTTTTGGAAATAGCAGCAGCAGGATCATTTCAAAGTGGTAAAGCACCGATCATGCAGGTGAAATGCTGAGACTGATAAGTCTCTCTTTAAAGTTTTTGAGTTCCCATTATATTCTATGGGAAGTTCATTTTTCAGGATAGATGTATAAAGTTCGACAAAGGATTTAATCTCATGAGAAAGGATTTAGTCATACGAGAGCGTTTTCTGTTTTGTGAGGACAATATCCTTTTCCGTGAGAGAAAATTCCTTTTTCGCCAGTTGCCATTTTGGTTTTTTTTCCACAAACTAAAAATTGTGGAAAATACATAAAAATGTTGTAATTTTGAAAAATAAACATCAGAAACTAGGTCAACGGGACCTGTTTAGCTAATTCTGTTGTTTGATTTTTACAGTTAGGGCCAGAAATACTTTTTCTGGGCACCTGAAATCCCAGGTGCCCAGCTTAGTGAACAGAGCCTTCTGCTGAGTTCTCTGTATCAGAACAGCAGAATTTATTTAGTTCTGCAGCCACAGCTGAACTCCTGATGCTGGCTGCAGTGTAACTTGCGAGCCCCCATTTTTTCCTGATGTCTAGTGGCACCCATCACTCCCCCATCACTGTCCCCATATATTCCCTGGTGTCTAGTGACACCCCCCACCCTCTGATCACCATCCCCTAGTCACTTGTCTATTAATTTATGTAATCCAACACCGGAATGCCCACCCCTGATGTTGGATCCCCCCCGCAGCCCATTGTTTTATTAAAGAGCTAGAGAACCAGGCCAGCCTGATAGCACAGCGGACTGAGGTGCTGGTTGCCTTACCTCTCACCACACTGGTGACCCTTGTTCAGGAACGAGCATGAGCCATCGGAAGTTGGTATGGGGGGAGGAGTGGTGCAGGATTGAGTTGCTGACAGACAGCTCGCCTCTCCGGGGAGGGATCTGTGCTCCCTCGGCTCTTGACTGCCTTGCGGTGAAGGCCAGGGGGCAGTGTGAGCTGTGTGAGCCAGGGTGCTAGGCCAAGGAGGTGGGAGGAAGGGGCCATCACCAGAGCAAGAGGGCACCTGTGTGCCTCCACGCACATGCGCGCCTCTGGCTGGAGCCCCAGGTAACTGGGGAGAAAATGTCAGGGGCCGTGGCAGGATGAAGCCTCTGGACCAGCTTTGGGGCACTGCCAGGACATGCATTGCGTATCAAAATCCCGAACGGCCCCAGAGTTCAGTAGGGTTGGCGGATGAGCAGCTGCAGCCTGCCAAAGGAGGAATAAACACCCATATGGAAAAAAAGAGTTAGTGGACTGAGTAACATAGCTTTTATTTATTTATTTTTTTGTAATTTCTATTTACTCTCCTCCCCTGGCCCCCCCTACACTCCGCTTCCTCGAGAGTCACTAAGGCATCTGTCCCCCTCTTACCTCTCGGTGATCCCCTATCAAGCCATGGTTATTCACCCTCAGGCAGGAAGGAGGTGGGGGCATGTACACCCTGATTCTTTGTTGTTTCATCGGGCCAGCAAGGAGGTAGAGGTGCAGATATCTGTGCCGTCACTCCGTCTCCCTGAATTGTAGGAGGCTACATTTTCCATGTTCTGCAGAGCGTGACTCGCACCTTGATGTCAAGGTGAGAACACCAATGTCCATCAAGTCCCTCCCCTCCCCTCTCTGTGTCACTGATGTGTGCTGTACCTTTGGCTTCTGGCTTCCACCAGAGGCCAGCCCAGCACTGAGCCTTGTCCCCCCCCCCCAGAGAAGGCGAGCGGTCCGCGGATGCTCAAGCCTCCTCCCCCCCGGCCTGCCCTCCAGCTCCCAGGCTCATTCCTGAACCCGGGTTGCAGCGTCATGAGCGGTAGCACCACCGCTGTGCCAGTGGAACGGCCTGTAATGTAACTTTTATGATTATCATATGTAAAAACTCACATATAGCATCCCTTTCAACACTGTAGTTCACTCCAGTATATTTAGATTTATTGGAAAGCTTTTTAAACATTTGTTTAATTTCTTGTTATCTCAAGGCACACACAGCAAAATCCCTTGCTGCCCAACCTGAAGTGATGTAAAGGGGGGGGAAGTCAAACACTTTAAATTGCGTCCTTTATGGGAGCTATCAGTGTTAAATCTGACAGGATGCATATAGGTTTCTGAGTGTTTACAGAACCAGTTTAACCAGCTGTAACACATCATTTAATAAAGCTTTTCTGTTGCCGATGTAAAACTTGAGGGACTGTTTTTTTTCCATTTGCGGGTGAAAAAAAGTAGCCACAGATGGTCAGGACTTGTAGCAATTTAAACCTCATGCTCTGTGAGATGTTTTTCACGGCAGCTATGGAGTATCTGTTTGTTCTTCTAGAGCTAAATAATCATTTCTTTCACATTATGTAGTGGTTGTTTTTATGGCTGTTCTACTGAAGGCTGTATTTACTGACAGCTGTTTCTCTGGGTCGAGCGCTGTTTCATAGATGAATTTTTTTTTTCCTTTTAGATTAAACCATGATCCGTTTTCAGACTTATGGCAATTATTTAAAACCTGTTCATGTTTTTGTGAGTTAGTTTCTGTTCACTTTGTTGCACACCTGAACTGCCAGAGTGTTACCCGACTCCAGGAAAAGCAAATAAATGTCTTAATGTTCAGGAAGAGTTGGATGTAAGTTGGGGGGGTTAAAAGATTCGGTTCAGTGCTCGCTTTCCCTTTTCGTGTATGCAGCATTGTATTTATGTGCCACAGCATCATTTGCATCAGTCGCAGAGAGAACAGGACAGCAATAAAATACAAAGGAAGTCATTCCTCGGGTACTGGACATCATGCTGTGATGAATAACGAAGAGTTCTCAGTGATAACAGATACAGTATACCTTTCACATTTTATTTGAGGTCATGGTGTTCATCCTTTTGTTGTAGAGTTGACAAAACATGAAAGTCTAAGTCTATCGTCATATGATAACCCCTCCAAATGTATTGAAGCGAGAGGTGCGGCACTGCACTTTTACACTAAATGGAACCGCGCAGCATCCGCCATGTTCCACATTCCCGGAGATTACAAAATTAAAATAAAGTAAGTTACAGCTCATAAAACAAAGGCCTTTCCTTGTGAAAAGCTTAATGGTGGGGTGTAAGACTTTGTGGGGTGGGGAGCTGAAAATTTTGACAGCTTTCCTTTAAGAGGAATAAATGGTGCTGCCCCTGCATTAGAAAAGATAATGAAATTGACAAGTCTGAGAACACCATTATTCTTTACAGTATAATGCCCAGTAATCGAGGGATGACTTCATTTGTATTTTACTGCTCCACTGTCCACTCTGACACTGATACAAACAGCGCTGTGGCATATAGTTGTGAGGGCCTGATCACAGAAGGCTTTCCCCATCCCACAGCAGTGACACATCAAAGGGGCCGCCGACGGATCACCCGGGAGCCTGCAAGAGCAAGTGCAGGCAGATGCTGTGAGGGCCTGATCACAGGAGGCTCCCCCCATCCCACAGCAGTGGCGCATCAAAGGGGCCACCGAAGGACCACCTGGGAGCCTACAAGAGCAAGTGCAGGCAGACGCATACCTCTCAAGTGTCCCTGATTTTCAGGGACGTCCCTGATTTTGCCTCAAAATTTTACTCTGTCCCTCCTAAAATTTGTGTTTTTGTGGCTAAACAGTGGGGTCTGCAAGCACAAAACAATGTCAAGCATTAAATTTACAGACTTGTTCTTCTTTAGAAAATTTATTTTGCACCAAACCCCATATTCTACCAGCTTTCTGGGTGGATATCTCTAATTTTGAAGATGTGTTCCTGATTTTGGTCCTTTGTCCCTGATTTTTTTAAGTACCTCAGACCACCCCCTGCTCTTGGTACATCCCTCAGTCCCTCCAACTGAAGAGCAGAAGAGGAGATCATTAAGGCATCACTCTAGTAGCTACCTAAACAGGACAATATTGTTCACAAGAAGGGGGTCATACACAACTGGTGTCTGATGCATATTGTTGGACCCATGACAATGTATGCTCCAGTCCCTTGACAAGGACGGTATATTGGTGACTGTGATTTAGTACTGTGTGGGAAGTGTGAACTGTACATAAAGGAAGCGGCTACAAATTGCAATATCACAGATGATACATGCTTTGATAACACGACAGCTTAAGTTTAAAGATTAAAGTTGAGGTGAAGTTTAAGTTAAGGAGGGGCTGATTGTACTGCTAACTCAGCAGTCATAATACTGTCCGTTGGCTTAAATGGCTAAGATTTTCTCAGTTAGGGGCATAAATGGGGTTTAGGAGAGGGCGGGGGGAGACTGGAGTTGTGGCTCATAAAGGGGACCAGTAAAGGCAAGACATATATTCTGTGATGGGATATCAGGGCAGGGGTAGGGTGGGTGGGGAGGGCAGGGGTGCTCTTGGGAGAAGTAGATCCAAGGAGAATAGTGGGGTGTAACGGCTGCGGAGCAGCAGTGTTCATGGACACGCTGTGGAAAATGGGGGGGGGTCCCATGCTTGAGAATGATGCTCTTGGAAACTGAAATTTATAAGCTGAGGCAGGAGGTGGAGAGGCTGGGCATGGTGGGAGGTAGGGTAGGGGAAAACGGCACCAGGCCTACAAATTTAAATAGATGAGACAGGGATGCTTGGATGAATGCAAGGAACTCAGGGAAAGCTACAAGGGCAGGAAACAGATCGGGTTACTGGCGGAATGGGATGGCAGATGGGGGGAAGGATGTAGGGGGGAGCAGAGTGCTACTGCACAAGAAGTAACTAGAAACAGAAATGGCATGCTACGGGGGAAACAAGTTTGTAAATTGAGGAGGGGTTAACTTGATGAATAGGTATGCACCTTTAGAATCCTTGAAGGACAAGGGAAATCAGGAGGGGACAGGGGTCAGGGAGGAAGGAACAGGGTGGGGGGAGGGAGAGGGAGGTGGAGGGCAGTAATAGGGATGAACTGAGAGGAATGGTGGGAGTGTGTGGCGATAACGGAAGTGCTAGAAAAAGGGAATTGGGGTCGATTGAAGGGGTAAATGGTGATATTTGTCTAGGAGAGGGGGTGAAGAGGAGGAAAGAGAGGGAAGGGCAGGGGGGACATAGATGGAGCAACACTAAGGGTGGAGGGTTACTGGGAGAGGGAAAAGGGGATCATTTGGGAGAAGTATTGAAATAGGCAATCAGAGAGAGAGAGAGATGCAGAACATCTCTGCAAAGAGGACAGATGATGTCCCGGGGGGGAGTGTAGGGCAGGAGGAACCAGACATGGGGGCAGGAGAGACAAGGCCAAGGGGAATGAGATGATTGAACCCAAAAATGAGCAGAGAGGGGGGGAATCAAAGAGGACCAGCAAAGAGAGGGTAGTATGGTCATCATACTGGGTGAGTCTATTATTAAGAGTGTAAAATGGGGGTAAAGGAGAAGGGAGGAAGAGTGCTATCCAGGTTGAGTGCATGCCAGGCATGACAGCTTACAGAGCTATGCACATAGTATACTCTTTTTTTCATTTTATACTTTATGCAATTTTTAGTTTCTCCCACCCCCGAGCCACAACATACATGCATGTACACACGTGAGGCATGCACATGCCAGGATCCAGTGGCCCCTCCACCCCTTCCCTGACTTTTTGTCACCGCACTGTACCACCTACGCACCCACCAGACCTCAACCCGGTGGGAGCGGGACTACGGATGGGTGGGTATCCACCCCTTGGAGGGGAGAGCCATGGCTCAATCCCACTCCAACCCACCTCCCCGAGCTGGCACTCCAGTGACCCGAGGTCGTTCCTGAACCTGGGTCGAAGGCATAGTGCGAGGTAAGGTTCCAGCTCCTCAGCCCTCTGTGTTACCGGGCCGGCTGCAAATAGTACACTCTACCATGAGGGGACAAGGGGGGAACCCCCACATTGTGGTGCACCTGGTCTGGCAGGGTGGTCATATGAGAATAGACTTAGAGAGCTGAACATGTACTCTCTGGAGAAGGGATAGAGGGGATATGATAGAGACCTTCAAATACTTGAAGGAGTTCAATAGAGGGAACAAGGAGGGTCTGCTCAAATTGAGGGAGAAGGGGACTACGAGAGGCCATAGTCTAAAGTTAGCAGGGGGGCGGTACAGAGGGGAGGCGAGGGGCATTATTTCACAGAGAGGGTGGTACCACTCTGGAATGCACTGCAGGATGATCTGGTAAAATTGGGAAGTGTGGGAGGTTTCAAGAGGGGTAGGGACAGGCACAGGGGCACGGTACAGAGTGGGGGTATGGGCACCAGAGGTGTACAGGATGGGGAGGAGGGTGGGAGGGAGGAAATAATGGGGGTTGGTAGAGCAGCTATTGTGCACTACCAGTGAGTTGTGTCGGGCAGACAAGATAGACCGTTAGGCCTAATCTGCTGGCAACTATGTATGTATGTATGAAATAGTGTGCAGAAGGTACACTCAAGATTTAAAGAACTGGCCTGAATATGTATATCCGAAGGGAAGACTGTTGCATTTTCCAAAGTTCTGCCAGTGCCAAGGGAAAGCTCAGACAGAAAGCAGAGGATTAGGGATTTCAATGAGTGGTTGGGAGAATGGTGTACAGATATGGGGTTTAGAATGGTGGGGGGCTGGGGTGCAACATGGGATAATGAGGATCTATTTGCCAAGGACAGACTACATTTGAGTAGGGAGGGAGCAGGAGTTTTAAAGAAGAAGCTGGAGGAGTTTATTCCTAGCAAGCATGATTTAAACTAGTGGGGGGGAGGCTCTGACTTGCAGGACAGGCAGGAATGCAAAGCTTTTGGAGGCCCAGCACCCCCCCAACTGGAAATTTGGCGGAAGTGAGGAAATTGCAGAGGGGTAATACTGTGGGGAAAGGGATGGATAAGAAGGACTGGGGTGCAGTTTGGAAGGTGGTCTCCACAAATGCATGGAGCCTGGGAAACAAGTTGCCCAAGTTTCAGGCACTGATGGTGGTAATGGTGGGGGGGTGGCGGACATGCCTGCAGTCATGGAGAAATGGGCCACCCAGTACCATGACTGGGACTTAATACTTCCAGGGTACAAACTGAATAGAAGGGACAGAAGAATTATCAAAGGGGGCGGCGGTGGCTTTATTTGTAAGGGAAGGGATAGAATGCAGTAGGGAGGAGGGTGTGGACGGAAATGGATATGGGTCACCTTACAGGATGCTAAGGGCAGGAGGGTCAATCTGGGAGTAGTCTATAGGCCACCATCCCAGTCCGAGGAACATAACAGAAAACTGATGGATAAGCTAATATCCCACTGTGGCAGGGGCAGGATGGTGGTGGTAGGTGATTGCAACCTGCCAGGGGTGGACTGGAGCACTATGTCACCTGCAAATGCTAGAGAACAACAGATACTGGACGCATTCCATGATGTATTCCTGACTCAACTGGTAGTAGAGCTGACCAGAAAAGGGACCATCTTGGACCTGGTTCTGGCAGATGGTGAGCAGGTAAAGGAGGTGGTAGTAGAGGACCCGCTGGTGAGGAGTGACCACAGTACAGTCTGGTTCTCCCCTAACCTGGGGAGGGAGGGAAATCAAACCAATATGAGGGTAGTAGACTTTATGGGAGTGGACTTTGGGAGGATGGCGGCAATCTTAGAAGGGCACTTAGTTAAAATCACCCAGGACATAGATACGGAACACAGATGGGCAATCCTGAAGTTAGGCCATGAAAACCTGCACAAAGATCTGCTGTAAAAATGCAAGGTCAAGACAGTCCAGTTGGTGGACCAGGGTGGTGCAGAAGAGAGTAATGGAGAAAAGGCTAGCCTTCCGAAAGTAAAAGAGAACCGGGGGGGAGATGACAGGGAGGGGTACATTATGAAATCGAGGGAGGTGAGCAGGGTGGTAAGGGCAGTGAAGGCATCCAAAGAGCTAAGGATGGCACAGGGGATCAGGGTGGGAGAGAAGACATTTTTTAAATCTATCGTGAGAGGAGGAAGTGTGGAGGCAAGATCACCAGGATAAAAAAGTAGAGTGTATGGGCAGTGGAGGGAGCCGAACAGGCTGAGGTAATTAACCAGCATTCCTGCTCAGTTTTTACAACAGAAACGGATGGTCCATTTCCACGGGGGAGAAGGCAAGGATTGGGGATGGGGGGCAGCTAACAGATGGTGAGATCCCGGTGAAGACAGTGTGCAGATTCCATGGGGCCACCCGCTACAACTCTAGACTAGGTATGCTAAATTTGATATGCCTAGAGTACTTAAAAACATACCAGATGCTCATGTCAAATATTAGGATATCCTGATGATTTGGTCTGACACCCAGGAATTATTGGAACACTAACCAGAAGAGGGAAGGTAAACCAAATCGGACTCTTTTGAATGAACCTGACCATCTGAGGACAATGAACTCTAACCTCCCTGTTATTAAGCTCTTTCAAATAACTGAAATCCTTGTGTATTAAGATCAGATGGACTTCTGTAAGTATCTTTAATCAATTTCCTACTCTTATTATTTTGTTCATAATTGACTGTAAGTAAAAAATTGCAATAAAGATGACATTAACAAAAAAAAGAGGGCTAATGAGGTGTGCTGGGTTAGCTTCCGGGGGGGAGGGCATGTTGGGGTATGGAAGGTTTGTGGAGCGTTACTGGTAGTGCCCCACCTGGTGGCGTAATGTTGGGTACCTGCCCTGCTGACAGACAGATGACTTGGGGGAGGGGAGGGAGTAAGGAGCACTAGGAGCACACCAAAGGTTAGAGGGAGAGGCATGGTGGAGTACAATGCAAAAGAGGGATGGGAACCACAAGAGGGCAGTGTGCCCAGAGGCCACAGGATTCAAGAGTTAGCAAGGTATTCTCTTAAGTGATTCCAGGTCAGATGGAGTGGCGGTAGGACTGGTGCCTACGATGCTCATAGTGCAGGGTTTGAGTTTGGGGTGGGGAGCAAGTGGGAAATTAAGAGGAAGAGACAAGAAAGTGTTAGCTGTACAGGGGTGGGTGAGAAAGAGACAATGAAAACAGGGAGGGAAGGGGAACACAAAAAAAATGAAACTGGAGGGAGCTCAAGACCAACCCCTGGAGGCCAGAAACGATAACCTGCTAATGAGGAAGTGAGCACTTAGTCATGTGACCAGATGACATAATATATTGAGAGTTGGCCTTGGGTGGGTGGGGATTCAATGCAAAGCATCAATGGGTAAACATCCTTCCAGTGGTAGCTCTGCAGGTAGGAGAGTGGTGATTACCTTTAGAGCCTGCCCAGCCTTCCACTCCCAGTGCTGGCTATGTGTGTAATGGGGGCTCCTGGCTATCTAATTATGGTATAGTGGAGAGAGTACTTCCTAAACTAATTGATTATGATCAAATGGGTTTCGTCCCTTGTCGTCAGACACAGGATAACATTAGGAGAATCCTATCCCTCCTCCACCATGCCTCCCGGCTAGGAACCCCCTTCCTTCTGTTGAGTCTAGACGCTGAGAAGGCGTTCGACCGGGTGGCATGGAATTTTCTTACTCGGACACCTGAAGCATTTGATTTTTCAGCTGCATTTGTTAAAATCATAGACAAAATTTATTTGGACCCGAGAGCCTATATAAAAATAAATGGAGAGGTATCCGACCCAATATCACTACTGCGGGGTACTAGGCAAGGGTGTCCCCTCTCTCCACTCCTGCTTGCCCTTTATTTGGAACCTTTAGCACAAAGCCAGAGGCAAAGAGAGGAAGTGGAGGGCCTGAACATTGGAGGGGTGTCCCATAAATTAGCCTTGTACGCGGATGATCTCTTGATCTATCATAGCAACCCAGATGAAGGGCTTGTTCCATTGTGGGAAACATTGAAGAAATTTGGCCAATTAGCAGGTTATAAAGTTAACACAACTAAAACTGAAGCCCTAAAGATCTCTTACACCTCCTCAGATGGAATAAGAGAGGCTTTCCCCTTCAATTGGACTAGAAATCATCTTAAATACCTAGGGGTCCAAATATCCACGGACCATTCCCAAATTTTTAAACTTAATTTTGTCCCTCTCCTGACACAACTACGGGCAGACTTAGAGAGATGGGCGCTCATACCCATCCCTTTGATACAGAGAACTGAAGCAGTTAAAATGGTACTGCTCCCCAAATTCTTTTAGTTGCCACAAACACTACCAATGTACATACCAAACTCATTTTTTATTCAAATCAACAGAGGGATTTCTCACTTCATCTGGGCCTCACAGAAACCTAGCGTTCGCTTCTCAGTGCTTCAGATCCCAAAAAGGGGGATTGTCCCTTCTAAATCTGAAGCTATATCACTAGGCAGCTCAACTTTGTACGATCTTTTATTGGCTAGATAGAAAGTATGATGCCAAATGAAAGACCCTTGAGATTGGAACTGGTGGTCCCACCAGCCTGTTTGGCCCCCTACTTACTAGACGGGGGACTTATCTAGCTCTGGAAAGGGGGAATCCATACACAGCATACACACTAGCAAATTGGTATGAGCTAATAAATGACAAATCCTTGGGCGGGTGGAGGCCCCTTTTAAATCCTATAGCTTTTGATCCGACCTTAATTCCAGCAAAGAGGGACTGAGGTTTTCGCAGGTGGGAGCACGGAGGCCTTTTCTTGCTTTGGCACTTCTTGGGAGAGAGGGGAGTACTGACATTTCAAGAGATAGTGTCCCAATATGGCGTAA
Organism: Neoceratodus forsteri; assembly: GCA_016271365.2. Lineage (NCBI taxonomy): Eukaryota > Metazoa > Chordata > Ceratodontiformes > Ceratodontidae > Neoceratodus > Neoceratodus forsteri. The sequence continues at coordinate 645,227,048 of CM057453.1, read as the reverse complement.
CGTGGTGGGATAGATTTAGATATTTTTAAGCCAGGGACTATGTGCTTTCTCTTAAGCTGCCCCCTCAGGGGGAGTTTCCTCCTCCACAAATCATATACCTTATTAAATTAGCACTGGAGAACCAAGCTCCTTCTGAAAAGAGTATTTCATATTTATATGGTGCTCACTTCCAGTGGAAAGGAGATACATCGCAAACATTCAGAAATGCATGGACAAGGGATCTCAGCTTCCCAGTTTTAGATGATGTGTGGACAGGAGCTTTAGACAGAATTCATTGGGGACTCTCTGTGACAAGTTGGAGGGAGTTCTCTTGGAAGGTGTTTGTAAGATTCTTTCGGACCCCAGCAATACAAAGAAAAGTCACAGGGAGAGTGGGCTCATCTTCCTGTTGGAGGGGCTGCGGCCATTCCCCGGCCACATTGATCCATATTTTATGGGAATGTCCCCGCCTAGCCCCCTTCCTTCAGGAACTGCAGCAAGCAACACACACCATTTTGGATCTGAATCTTACCCTATCCCCCACACTTTATTTTTTTCCGAGTTTCCCTCCTGAGCACAGAAATCCAGAATCAGCAAAAATTTTAAAAATCATACTATTGACAGCCCAGAAAATGATCACTAGAAACTGACTCACTAATAACATAATTTCTATAGACCAATGGCATGAACTTATGATTTCTCTATACCAGATGGAAAGTCTTACAGCATCTGTCAATAAAAGACAAACACAATCTGAATTGCTCTGGAGGAGATGGGTCATATACATAATGGCAAAGAGACCTGATTTTGTGCCATGAGAGGGGACTGTGAAGTGGGGCAGAGGATATTATCACAATAATACATTTGAAGGATACTCCCCACATCTGCTGAGGAAGGTCTTCTATATATTAACCAAATAAAATTACAAATTAATTGTCTCTATCCCAAGTAAATCCAAACAGATTAGATGAAAATAAAAAGGAATGCCTGCCCATCCTATAATTGCCTTTACACTGTAGATATTAATTACTGCACTTGTAAAAGGTGTTTTGATTTGATTTTCAACAGACTTAATTTCCCGGAGGTACCAATTGAAATATTTACATTCACTATCTGTATATCTGTATATAGATTGCTATGTATTCTTTAGAGCTTGGCACTATATGTATTGAATTTAAGTTCTTTTTTATTGTTGTATATATGGGCCCAGATATTCAAACTGCGCTCAAAACTGGCGCAACAGCAGGAGCAAGCACAAACCAGTTGCGCAAATGCGCAACAGGTACGATATTCAAACATGGAGCAGAGCAAATTGCACAAGCAACCAACATCTGAATATCGCACATACTGCGCCATCGCGCAACCAGGAAGGAGAAGCTGAGCCAAAATGCTGCGCTATGGCGCAACCATGGAAGCTCAGCTGAGCAGTGCAGAGCTGCCATAGCGCAAGCACAGCCCCCAAGAGCAATGGAACTGCACATCCAGGGAGGCAGGCTGGGGCCCACCGCCAGCCATGCCACACATGGGCACAGGAACTCACTGCAGAACCCACACCACACTGGCACACCCCAAGCACAGCATCACTGGGGGTGGGACGGCTGATCCACGTGCCCATGGGGACAAGCCAACTAAAGCATAGCAGAGCCATGACGCCCCAGCACAACCACTGGCAGGCAGAGAGTGCCACACCCAGGGGGTTGACAACCACAGTGCACATCAGTCCCCACTGTACGCACAGCACAGTGTGCACCGTGCCCCCAAGACACCGCTCATGTGCAGTGACAGGCACTGCAGGAAACACCATGCACCCCCCGTGCCACACGTCAACCCCATGCTGCAGAGAAGCAGACCACCCAGACCCACCCTGTGCACCCAGCAGTGGGTGGCAGCAGATAGCGAGACAACAGAAAGCAATGCTATGCTGGTGATACCTCCCCATGGACACACACACACACACACACACACATATATCCAGGACCATAGTAGCCCAGATGGCATGTACTCCCAACTGTGAACACAGAGCCAGTTGCAAGCAGACATATCCAACACAGCAGTTGTACCAAAATAGAATTTATATTCAAACAAAAAGAGGTAACAAAACAGCTAAAACTATGCACAAGTTGGGGGGACAGGTAAAAGGCAGGGGGTGTGCAAGGGGAGAAAACAACTTGGAGAGGGAAGTCAGGGTGAAGGGATGGGGGAAGGGCAAATAAAAAGGTGGGCTACGCCCAGCAGGCTCCTGCTCCTCCCCGCCGTCTTCCCCTCCTGTGTCTGTGCCGTTCCCCTGTTGCTGTAGGGCTTGCAGGAGCTCTCTGTTGTCGCCGCCAGCTGTGTCAGGCCCGGACATCGTCGCCATGCACCAAGCACACCGAGGCCTAGGAAAATGGGAACACAGTCAATGGCTGAGACTGACCACAACCCTGAACACCACCCAACCTGCAACCCAGCTAACCCAATGTACTGCACATGTGATGGCATGCACCCACCCACAGTGAACATGCACATGGCCATCACAAACAGGCGGCACCAGCCATGCGCACCACGCCACACACACTGCCCACGTCAATCACAGTACAAACTAGGCTGTCATGTGATGTTGCAACGTGGTGCGATGCCAGTCACACAGCTATGTGCCCAGTGCATGCCTGGACCACCTGTGATGCATACAGGCGTGTCGTGATGCTGCACTGTGATGCAGGTCACCTGTGTCACGCCTACATACATGGATACATAGACAGTGTCGGCAGATAGGGGCCTATAGGGACACCTAGTCTGGCCATTTGGCCTTGTGCGATCACTCTCAAGTCCTATAAGTCCATTCCCTCACCCCTGACCTCCAGAAGTCCCTCATGGCGAGCCCACATACAGATCTCCCGTGACCAAGTCAGCCCCCCACCACATCCTCTGGCAGGTGTTCCACTCGTCCACCACCCAAAATGTGGAAACACATTAGCATGTTTCCCTTAAGCGAGCCCCCTCAACTGTATCCCATGCCCTCTACACCTGGAACATCCTCTACGCCGACAAATATTGGTTCCTGCACACTGTTCCCCTGTACAATACCGAGATGACCCCATCATATCCTCACACCTCCTCCCTCCAGGGAGTACATGTTCAGTTCCGTCAACCTGTCTGCATAGGACATGTGATGCAATCCATGCACCATCCATGTCACCCTCCTGTGAATGCTCTCCACCCAGTCCCTGTCCATATGCAGCTATGTGTTCCGGAACTGTACACTGTACTCCAGTGTGGGGACTCACTAGTGTTACGTATAGTGGAACTACTACCACCCATCTGGTTGTGTCCATCATGGTTGGTGGTCCTGCCCCCAAGCATGCAATAGCATCCATGACGTAATGATACTCCACACTCCTCCAGCAGCTCAGTCTGCCGCTGCTGCTGCTGTTGATGCTGCTGCTGCGCTGCGGGCGATGGCCTGTGGGACTGGGGCCCTGGCATGCCCACATCAGCCGCGTCCGGCGCCGTCACCATCTGGCCTGTGGGAGACATATGGTGAGACAAACATCAGTGTGACTCAAAAGCAGAGTGCCCCCTGCCCCAGTAAGACTGCCTGCCCACACAGCCATAACCATCCATCGCACAGCTGCACACACTGACACACCGATGCACAGCCACCCAGGCACACACACACCCCCACAGAGAATATAGGTGAATAGATGGTACACTCACGTGGCCTAGGCACCAGGCGCCGCCTGACACGGGAGCAGCCGTAACAGCTCGGGTCCCTCCGGCGGAGATCACTGACCCAGTGCCGCACTGCTCCGCAACCGGCCGACAGTGACCCCACCAGGTCAGTGGCCACTTGCTGCCACACATGGGTCCTCGGTCCGGTGAGGGGCCTCACCATACAGTTGGTCATAGTGGGGCTCCACTAGGGCCACCAGGTTGGCCACCTCAACTTGGCTCCACGGCACCACCCTCCTCCTAGCCATGGCACCAACTTTACAGCAGGCAATATGGCGCCCCGCTGTGCTGTGACCCCACGTGGAGTTGTTGCGCAATAGACCAGCACAGGCACCTATCGCGCTGTTCGCACTGCGCCATCACTTTACATGGCGCTGTAGCCAGACAGCGCAATAGGGACGTACACATGGCATGCACTCAGCGCCAGGGGTCAGAGGGCATACCCAAGGTCACGGCAATGACGCAAGGCTACGCACAGCGCCATAGGATGCATAGGTATCCTGCTGGCGACTGCGAAGCACAGCACCAGTGCCACAGGGGACTATCGCGCAGAGGTGCCACAGCGCCATATAGTGCCCAGTGCTGCAGCGCCACTGGCACAATGGTGGCCATGTCCAGAATAGCCTATCACGCTCAGCAGTTCTGCAGCGCGATCGATGCATGTGTAACCCATCTGGGCATGCGCAATGCAGTGTAACACACAACCACAAACATGCGCCATCGGCTCAGCGGACCTTCCCTATTTGCAAAAAGCGCATTCACGCGATATTCAGTCGACATATACCAAAGCAGGCGATCAGCCATTCAAAGGCGCAGTGGCGCGATTAGCATATCATTAAAGTTCGCCACACCTCATTTGCATGTGTTTAGCTATAAAAATCGACACTGGGTTGTAGCGTGCAGATTTAGTTGTTGCAGCTGAGAGGTGAGTTACATGCTGTGTGATGCTCAGGACAATGCACATGGGCAGGGTGCTGGAGGGTGTCACGGGATGAGGGGGCTGAGCATGATGAGGGCACTTAGAAGGGGGCAGAGGGCACCCTTTCCATCAGTATCTGCCAGGCAGCGAGGAAAGGGGGGGGCTTCTGCCCCCCCGGCCTGCAGCTATGCTCATGGGGAAATGCTGTGGACTGCAGAGTGACAGGTGTCCACTTCCACCCATACAGATCAGCATGACTGACGAGAACCAGGCCGAGGGTGTGGACGGCGGGCGTAGGAGGAGGCCGAACTTCACCACAGCAGAGACCGAGGCCCTCTTCCAGGCCTACCTGGAGGATGAGCCACTTTTGAGTGGGCGGAGGGGCACCCCTCAGCAGCATGCAGCTGCATGGGAGGGGGTAGCGCTGGCCGTCAACCTGCGGAAGCCACCAGCGCTCCATGCAGGAGTGCCGCAAGAAGATGGGGACTGACCGCAGGAGGCTGAAGGAGAAGGTGGCAGCCTTCAGGGTGGCACGTGCTGCCACTGGTGGGGGACCACCAGTGGTGTTGCAGCTGACCCCGACCGAGGAGACACTGGTCGCGGCCATGCAGCCGAGTGCCATTGCGGGTGTTCCTGGCGGAGGATTCCAGACAGGTGGAAGCCCATCACTGCACGGTATGTCATGGTGATGTTGTGGGGGGGGCGGCTGTTGTTCACATGCACTCACATGTACTCTCTTTCTGTTTCAGATCCTGTTCATCTGCAGGAGATGGTGGTGGTGGGTGCTGACAGTGAGGCAGACCTGCTGGACCAGGAGGAGGGACCTTCCACCTCCGCCAGCAGCCTGCACGCACTGCAGCAGCAGGCCGGCTGGGCTGACAACTCCGCCGGCAGTGATACGGGTGCAGGGGGTGCACAGCCTGTGTCACAGCAGTCTGGCATGCAGGTGTGCCAGCATGCTGTGCCTATGGCAGTGGCACGCACCGGCACTATTGAGGATGGCAGGCCTGCAATGGCCAGTGAGAGGTGTGTGTCCCAGGGGACACACGGCAGGCCAGCACGTGCCCCGGGCGTCCAGCTCCACACCTGTGTACCAGCATGCTGGCACAGTCACAGGCTGGGCCTGTCAGCACCAGTGGGGCAGCACGGTGGCTGAGCAGGTGTCTGGCACTGTTGACAGCACAGGGTGGAACAGGTGGACCTGGGGCTCAGCAGTTGGAGGGGCAGCAGCAGCAGTTGTACACCAGGCCTGGGGGGACAGCGTCAGGCAGTGGCACTTGTCCACCGCCCTTGGATCAGCCCATACCTGGTCCTGGCGAACAGCGGCCACCCTCAAGGGGTGCTGTGCACCAGGACCATCCACACCCTGGGGGTCACGATGCCATTGGGGCACAGTACCCTTTGGACGTGCACACCCGCCTGCTGCAGGAGTCGGTACAGCTGCAGGGGTGGGTTGCAAGGTCCGTGGAGGCACTGACTGTGTCCGTGGAGTGGCATAGCAGGGAGTGTGCTCGGGACCGGCCGAGATGGTCCATATGCGGACGGATGTGACCGCTGCCATCGACAGGCTGACCCAGGCAGTGGTCTCTGTGGCGACCGCATTGACCAACTGTCTGGTGACCCTGTACACGCACCCCCACAGTGCACACTCCTCCCCATTCCCGGTCGTGTGACACCAGGCCTGTCGGCGCCAGGTTCTGCTGTGGGCATCCGAGCACCCCTGGTGCAAGTTTCTTTCGCGGATGCAGACCCTGTCTTGAGCAAGGTCGCGGTCATGCACTGGGACCCCTGGTGGTGCAGTAGTGCCACCGATGTAGCCCCTACGCAGTCTGCCAGTGCTGCTGAGGCCGCGGCGGGGCCATCGCATCCGTGGTGTCCGTGGGACAGTGCTCCTGACTGAGCTGTCTCCCAATGCAGGCCCTGTCTGGTGCTGCCCTGTGTGCAATGTGTGTCATGGTGGGCAGTGCACTGCTGGGTGCTCTGCTCACCAAACTGACACACGGACCACCTGCACACTCTCCCAACTGCTGTCCACAGGTGCGTGTGGATGATGATGCCTGCATTGCACTGTACACCAAGGTGCAGGTTGCCCAGGTCCTGACACACGTGCGTGGACAGTCCAGGTGGTGAGGTGGTTGGTGGTGCTGTGTGATAGCGTGTAATTCCGCATTGCTGTGCTGCTGCCCTGATGCTGCCTGGTGTGTGTGTGTGTGTGTTTATTTGGTGCTCACCCCTCTCTGCTAATGTGTTGGTGTCGTAGACCCTTCAACTCCCCTGACCTTCATGCACGGTGTGTTCCCTGTGTGCCTGTGGTTTGCATAGACAGTGTTGCCTGCACATGTCCCTTGACTTACCTGTGTTGTGCATAGTGCTCTTCTGCAATGGTGTCCCGGTGCAGCTGGGCCTGCCGGTCAGTCGGGGTCCCTCCCGTCCTAGAGGCGGCTCATCACCCATATCACGGCGCCACTGGTCCCCATCGCTGTCCCCCTCTTGGACCTGTCACGGCTATCCCATGGTCTTTGGCCATGTTGTGCAGGGATGCAACAGGCCAGGAATATCCCACAGGCCTTTTGGGGGCTGTACTGTAGGGCTCCACCGAGGTGTCCAGGCATCAGGCGTGCCTTGAGTATCCCGAACACCCGCTCTATGATGTTCCGTGTTGCGGCGTGTGCCTCATTGAAACCGTGCTGCGCTGGGGTCATGGGGCACCGGTATGGTGTGAGCAGCCAGGGACGGAGTGGGTATCCACAGTCACCTGTGTGGAGATAATGGAGATCAGTGTTAGGTCAGGTCCATATTGCCCATATCCTTGTGTGCCACTACCATGGCACCTGTGTCATTCCACCCTTGCACAGAGTTTGCATTCCATACATGTGTACTCACCCACTAGATGACCCGTGGGGATGTTCCCCTCTCGAATCGATGGCACAGTGCAGATTGGTGCCATATGAAGGCATCATGTGCTCCGCCAGGTGTGTGGCACAAACATTGATGATGCCCAGTGGCATCACACACCACCTGGCAGTTGACACTCGAGTAGCCCTTGGTTCCGATATGCTTGCCCGTCGGGGCCAGGTGGCGTACGGTGGCCACATGGGTGCAGTCTATGGCACCTAGCACGCCAGGCATTTGTGCTACCCTGTGGAACTCCTGCATGTTTGCTGTCGCTCTGCCGCGGTGCTGGGGAAATGGATGTACTCCGCAGCATGAGGCAGCAGTGCGCTGAGGAGTGGGTGAGGATGCGTGGCGTGGCCGACTCGTGATGCCTGTGGTGTCCCCTGTCGGCCTCTGGAAGGTGCCCGTGGTGAGCAGGCACATGCAGGCTGTCACCTTGGTCTCCACGGACAGAGCGTGACTCCGTCGTGAGGGTGCCTGCATCACATCACTGCACAGCTCACTGAGCCGTCTCAGTATTGCCCTGTTCAGGCGGTACCGGGCCACGATCTCAACATCACTGTACAGCTCGTAGCTGATGCGGGCACGATACCGCCTGTCGGGGGCATACCGCCGACGGGCCCCTCCACGGCCACGTCCCCCTGCAGCATGCTGTCTCACCCCCCTCATTACAGCTTCCATGTGGAAGCTGACACTGTCCATCTCCCTGGCTTCTGCCCCCAGCTGCTGTTCCTGTGTTACCCCCACTGCCCCCACTGCTGCTTCCACTGCACCGGGCACCCCCACTGGCCTCTCTGTCCTCCAGGACCCACTGTCCCTCTCTGTCCTTCCTGCTCCTGTCTCTGTCTCTCTCTCTCTCTCTCTCTGTCTCTCTCCCCCAGTTTGCGGCCTGCTCGAGTTCTTGCGCCGCTCCCTTGAGCCGTTTTATTTTGGCTCAAATCCGGTACTGCGCAACTTCCGGCTGAGCCACTCTTGCGCATTGCGCAAGTGTTCAAATATCGCATTGCGCACTTTATGCATGGACCCGGCCCCTTCGGTTGCGCATGCCTTCATTTCCATTGCGCTGTGGCTCAGCGTGTTTTCGGTGGCGCAACTGGCCCCTTCTCAATATCGCAGAATGGCGCATTTTTGGAGTTGCGCACTCGCAACCCTGTTGCGCATGGCGCAACCCTTTTGAATATCTGGGCCATGTTGTTTTGTACAACTGCAAAAACAATAAATAAACAAAGTTTAAAAAAAAAATAATTATGGTATAGTGGCCAGTGGGGTGTTGCTGGGCTCAGTACTGGGACCGGTCCTCTTCAAAGTCTTCATAAGTGACATTGCAGATGAACTGGAAGGGAGGATATGTATTTTAGCAGATGATACCAAAATATGTAATAGAGTGGACAATAAGGAAGAGGTTGTAAGAATGTGCAAGGATCTTGGGAAAATCTAGTGAGTGGTCAAGAGCTTGGCAGTTGGGGTTCAATGCCAAAAAGTGCACAATCATGCACCTAGGGCATTGGAATCCAAGAACTGAGTATAGGATGGGGGAGGTACTGTCAGTTATTAAGCAGGAACGTGACCTTGGACTTATCATATCTGCTGATATCAAAGTGGCAGGGCAGTGTCACAAAGCAGTTGGTAGGGCTGGTGGGATGCTGGGATGCATAGGGAGAGATATTTCCAGCAGGAGGAGGGAGGTGGTGTTGCCACTGTATTGCTCGCTGGTGAGACCCCACTTGAAATATTGTGTACAATTGTGGAGGTCACACCTCAGAAAGGACATAGACAGGGTAAAGGCAGTCCAGAAAAGGGCAACTAAAATGGTGTAGGGGTTGCATCAAAAGCCCTATGGGGAAAGACTGAGGAATCTCAACATGCACAGCCTGGAAGACAGGGGAGAGAGAGAGAGAGAGAGAGAGAGAGACATAATACAGACCTACAGGTACCTAACAAGAGTGAACAGGGTGCAGGAGGGGAGACTCATTCAAATAAGGAAGAGTACCAGAACCGGATGGCATGCATTGATGTTGGGGGGGTTGGGGTTAGGAGGGATGTAAGGAAGTGCTGTTTTACTGAAAGAGTAGTGGATGCCTGGAATAGACTGCTAGAGGAAGTGGTGGAGGTGAAAACCGTAGAGGGCTTCTAGCATGTGTGGAATAGACATAGGAGAATATTAGTAAAGAGGGAGGGTCACTGGAGACCAGCTAGGGTCTGCAGAAACAGACTAGGCAGGGACCACGGGGACCATCTGGGCAGACTGTGTGAGCCAAGAAGTCCTTTTCTGCAGACAAATTCTATGTTTCTATATCCCAATGCCTTCCTTAAACCTCTAAATATTTGTCTATAGGCCTCGGGAGTCAATTCAATATGTTTTAACAAGGCAACTTTCACTTTGTTATGGTCCATACAGTCCTCACTGTCCATCCTGGCAAAGACTTCCAATGTTCTGCCCATAAGGGGTAGCAAAAGGTGAGTTGCCCAAGAAGTCCTGTCAAATTCATATTGCCCACAAATTCTCTCAGACAAATTTTAAAAACAAATTAAGAACATTCCCATCCTGCTACTTGGGAAACATTTTGGAATTAATTTTGGCTTCTTGTTTCGAAACCCTGATGCCAGTACTTATAGATTGTGATGCTGTCTTCTGGCACAGAATCTTCATCTCCCTCTCATGTTCACATTCCTCTTGCTCTTTCTCTCTCTCCTCCTCCTCTCTCTTTTTTCGTCAGCTTCCAGCTTTGTCCTCTGCAGCTCCACCTCTGCCTTTTGCTTCTCAGCCTCTGCCTTTGCCTTAACCAAGGTGAGTTCCAGCTGTGTCATCTCTATCTGCAAAGCTGCCCCACTGCCCCAGTTCTAGGCTCTGGGTCATTTGCACACTCTCTAATGTCTGTCTCACAGCTTTGGCTATTAGTGTTAATTTTTGCTCTGCATCCCTGGTCACTTTTCTTGATGTCTAGGGGTTCTGCCCATGGCTGGCTTTCCTCAAAGACAAGTCCTCTTCTTTTGCACAGTTCCTCAATGTCTGCCACTGTGCATCTCCCACATGTCCAAAGTGTCTTCCAGCTATCTAGTCTTACAATAAAATAATAACAGTAGAATATACAGTATCCCCTTTTGTATATCCTGTTCTGTGACTGGACAGTTAACCTTTTTATTGACAATCTATTTCAGATCCCAACCTCTGCCAACCAGTTTGTCTCAGATTTGTTCTCCCCCAGAACTCAGTTTGCAGCTGTTACCAGTTTCACAACCCCTCTGATGCCTCCCTAGAAGGATTGCCTGGTATGTTACCACCTCTCTCTGCAAACTCACTCGGGGTATCTCAAGGTCTATATCCCACCAGAGCCACTACTCACATGCAATACAGAGCTCCTTACCAGAAGACAAACAACCCACTCCTTCTGTTACAAGTGAGAACACTTTTGTTTTAACACGGTAACTGTAGGCTGCCTCTTCAAAGATGGATCACAGACTTGCCAATTTACCCTTGGTCTATCTATACCTGAAATTATTCAGTCACAGAAAGAATGAAGTATATAATAATAGCATTTAATATGCTGCGATATTTACATGTATTGCAAGATAACACACACTAAAGACTGTGAGGAATACAGTGATTTTACAGAGATAAAAAATGATCTTTTGAAAAGACAGAGTACATACAGAACAATCTAACTCAACAGGGTTGGACTGGCCCACCTGGATACCTGGAAATTTCCAGGTGGGCCCCCCCTCAGTTGGGTAAGTGGTTACCTTCTGAACTCTGAAAACTTCTGCATTTATCTTCTTTTTTCTAATTAAATGGGGTATCTGGGACACTGTTGATAAATGTAAGATGCAAACACAAAGCTAGTGCATCAGATTGAAGTGGGATATTGATATGAGTGTGTCAACCTAGGCCCTCCTCTATTGATTTTCCAGGTGGGCCCTTATATTTTCGTACCAGGTAGGCCCTCTGTACCCCAGTCCGAACCTGTAACTCAAAGTTATTTAAATTCTAAGTAGAGTAGAAGAAGCTTACCCCAGTTAGTGAGTTATTTATTTTAAAAGTTTCACCAGGAAGACATACTGAGCAAAAATTGTTCATTTCCAGATGTGTTCTGAGGGAAGGGAGTAGCGAAGGATACAGATGATGGGGAACAACATGGCATAACAAGGCAAAAATGATTACAGTAAGTACAGAAGCAGTAAGTGCTAGGCATTACATTATGCACAGAAATAATTTTGCAGTTTTGCACCCTCTCGCTCTTCCATACTGCGCTATTCCTACTATGCAATCATGTTGTGCACTGTAGAGCGTACAACATATTGACCCGGTAGGCTGAGATATGGCTTTGACTGGCCAGCCTACTACATCAAATCATCGTACATGCCTCTCTGATATCACAGCTATACCAGCACAGGAACTGTCTTCCCCCCGATGCCCTCCAGCTGGCCATTACCTCCTCAATCCTGTCCTTAGAGGACTATGGCCTACCAATCTATGCAGCTGCTGACAATATTGCACTCACTAAAATCCAGCTTTCCATCAACAAGGCTTGTAGGCTCCTGATGGGAGCTACTAGATGCACACACACCTGTTTGCTTTACTCCACTGCCAATGTGCTCAACTTTGAGGAGAGACACCACTACCAGATATATCTGCTAACCAGAAAAACTCTCCTCAACCTCCCCCCCCAGGGTATTCGCCTCCCTTCACCGTGCAAACCCCAGTGTCCTCACATGCAGTGCATGTAAGGCTACCCTTCTGGTACCGAGAACCAGGACCTCCTTAGCTCAGCGGTCTTTCTGTTACAGAGACCCTTCCTGGTTTAACTCCCTCCCAGGCCAATATCTCCTGCCTCCCCAAAATTGGTTCCTTCAAGGTAGCACTCAGGAACCACCTATTCTCTTCTCGCTGCTGTAGGTGTGCCTAATCTGTCCTCTCCCCGTTCTCCCACCTGGAACATCCATAGAGGGGATGAACTGCCAGGCTACTTTGGATCTGACAACGTCCCTGGGACTGCTAATTTTCTCTACACCTCCCCATATCTCGGCACTGCTCATACTAATAGTTCCACGCGTCACAGGGAAAATGTATTGACCTATCTCATGTACAATTCCTTGTCTGCTTAACCTGCATAATCAATCTCTCTGCGCTGCTGCTACCTTACAATATATGCTATGTATCCTGCTTATCTGTATGCTGTGCATGTATCTTTGCAACTATGACTCACCTGTAACGCATGCCTTGGAACCTTGTAACTGCTATTGTTTCATTACTATTTAATCATGTTTTTGTCTCTGTTCTCTGTGACGAGGTGCCTTTGTAAATGAGTCTCTGACTCAACGGTCTGTAAATCCGATATGTACAAATAAATAAAATAAATAAATAAATAAAAAATCTTTGGGTACCACCCATTTTGAGAATAGATTCAAACTAAGGGTGAGTGAGTACCTTATCCCAAATATTCCGACGACTATTCCATTTGGTGCCCCAAATATTCAGGTATTCAGTATTCGATATTCGTAATTTGGGTTATGTTTAGAAATAACCCCACTTCCCCACACTCCGCATCCCACCCACTCCCAGTTCTGAAGGGAGATCAAGAGTGAAGTAGGTAACTGGCACAGTCCATCCCCTCCATGGCCAGTCGTCCTCTTCCTAATGAAAATGTTTGCATGCTTGCTCGCATGGTAAAACCAGTTGATCACATTTCTTTCTTTTTAAATTTAATATACTTTATTGGACTTTAAATTTCACAGACAACACATTACAGGACACTAACAATGACAATAATGCTATATTACATCACACATCCCATACAGTCATGTCACCCCCTCCCCCACCTCAACAACCCATACAGACATGCCCTCCCCCTCTCCCCCGGTCAAGAGTAAATCATGGTATTACATGTCAGCAAAACAAAGATACCGTGATACAGTTACACATACAGTACAGTAAATTAAGTTATCCAATAGTGTGCATAAAACATCAGTGTTGCTATACTCCTTAAGCCATTGAGGCTGCCCAGTCACCGCTAGTATAAAAATCAACATTTCACAAGGCTTCCACATATTACATGATGAACAATAGTTTCCCACCTCTTTTGGTAGGACTTGTAGTGATGGTTGATGCTTACAGTTCTTTTCTCTGCATTCAGAGCTAAAAGAATTTCTCTGTGCCATTCAGCCCTAGTGGGAATTTCTTCATCAAGCCAGTTCCGCAGAAGGACTAGTTTGCAGATGATCTCATTTCTTCACTCTCGATCATTCAGAATTGGGTGCAGGGTGGGGGGGTGAACTGATGTCAGGGTGGGGTGTAGGGTGTGGGTCAATAGTCTCTGCTTGCAAAGTGTTGAAAGTTGGTGGCTGACTGTGGAGGTGGGTTGGTTTTGCCAGTCGCCCATTGTTGGTGTTATAATTAAAAAAAAATATTCATAGCCAGCCCGGTGGCACTGAGGGTTGAGGTACTGGATATCACACCTCGCTCCACATTGGTGACCCATGTGCAGGAATGAACACAGGATCCTTGGTGTCAGCCAGAGAGGAAGAGGATTAAGTGCCCCAAGGACTGCTCCTCTCTCCTGGGGAGGTGTAGAAGAAGAAGCCGGGCTCACATTCCAAGCAGCTCCAGTGAAGAAAAACACCAATCTGGGTATCTGATAAAACAGTTCTCAGTTCCAAAAAGATTAAAAGGCAGTAACAGTACAAACAACTGATGTTTCATGTGAAACTGGTGCTTTTTGAAAAAGCGCCAGTTCAGCGTGAAACATTACTTGTTTGTCCTGCTACTGCCTTTTAATCTTTTTGGAATTAAAAGCCATTTAATACCCAGATTGGTGTTTTTTTTCCTGACTGGAGCTGATTGGAACATAAGCCTGGCTACTTCTTTAATAGCTTGTGAGTACCTTGCCGCGGCTCCGTCCACAGAGACTGGTGGCCACCTTCTTTTCACTTTCACTGTCCCAGGAATGGAGGACTGCTAGCTCTGCAAAATGACTGCCACCAGGAGGAGGCCTGGTGGCAGTGCAGGATGGGAGAAGCAGACATGGGATGTGCTACAAGACTGTGTGGCATGTGCATGCTTCCATGTGTGCACATCGATGTGAGCACCCCAGCAATGGACTAGGGAGAAAAATTAGAGGAGTATGGTTGCATGGCAGGCATTCATGAAGCTCTGCCTGCCAATCCCTCAGTCACCTCACCACGGGGACACTGACACCTGGAACCAGATTGTTGGACTTTCGCGGGAGGGATGGCCCTCTCTCTCCTGACCTCACCATGGGGGGAAGCTGTGGGGGAACACAGGCCAGTCAGTAAATTGTGGGCAGGTTGAAGATGGTGGGGCTATAAAAATCTATATGAAAAAAATATATATACATATAAAAAAAAAAGGCTAAAAGACAAAGAACCTCAGTGTTCTTTGCCTTTAGCTTGTTTTTCTGAGGGAAGGCTCAACATGACCCAAACCTGTAAGACCAACTTAGGGGCTGGTTCAGGTCACACTGATGAGGCACACTGATGGGACCTGGGTAGGACAAAACATGTGTCTGTGCTTTCTGTTTGCACTCTTTGCAGATTGTGTGAGAAGCCCTTTGGCACCATGCATTCCTGCTTAAAGCTGAACCAGCCTAAAATTTCATGGTGATTTGCATATACATCCCCTGATGCTTTGCATGATGTGGGTATGTGTGATTTTGTATTTCTTTGAAACTTGGCTTTATGGCCAATGTCCTTTGGGGTAACCCTTGCCTCAGTGCTTTTGCACTGAGGCTCTTTGTCTTCCTGGATAAATGTTGATTAATTGAAAAACATGCTCTTGATTTTTTGTACACTTCTGCAATTATCCTTAACAACTGTAGGGGAGTTTCACATAGTTCCAATATGCTCATCGTGTAACTTCTATTAACAATATCAAACATTTTGCTAGCATCTAACCCTAAAGCATAATAATTATCTGGCAAACATTTGTTGTATTCAAATACTGCCTGTACTTTATTTACTGCTTGAGCTGGGGTCCTACCTGGTATGAATCCACATTGGTCTTGATGGATGGAGAAGCATAAGTACAGTGTAATTCTAGAGACCACTAATTTGGCATATACCATCAACTGGGTACAGGAAACAGAGTGGGGAAATGTGGGCAAAGCAATTAGGGTGAATGTGTTTTGGGCGCACAGGATTTTGTCGTGCCGGCGACTAGCATGTCTCAAACATGGGGCCTTAACTGTGGTCCTCCCCCTTTTTGTGCACGGGTTGGGGATGTTTATATCTGTTTGAGGGGGGTGCAGGGGGTAGAGCCCCTCTGCGATGGGGCCAATGTGAGGTGCAGTCAACTGGGTGTGCGATGAAATTGCCTGTCGCGCACCTTGCTGTTGGTCGCCTTCCTGTGACTTGCTTTTTCTTGCCCGATTTCTTTTCGCCCTATTGTGGGTGATCCCTGATTTTTGACAGATTTTAATAATTGACATTTAAGAGGGAAATTGGTCTATAGTTTTCAATATATTCTTTAGGTTCTCCTCCTTATGAATCAATATTATTTTAACATTATTCACAGAATTTGGTAAATCACTTTTCCCATCCGTCCAGTATTAACTTGAACCATGGTAAAAGTTTGTAAATGAACGCTTGATACAATTCGATTGTGAAACTGTCCAAACTAGGAAATTTGTTTTTTTTGGAAGTGAGTTTATTACTTCCTCAATTTCTTTTTTATAGAATTGTTGATCCTGGATTTGGAACATTTTGAACTGGATCCGAGATGAAACATTGTCCACAGTTTCAGTTTATACTCTATATGAACAGAGGATTGATAGATCTCTTTATAGTAGTTCAAAATTATGTCTTCAATACCATCTATATCCAAAATGGGAATGCCCATATTATTTTTTAAAAGGGGGATTATATTGTATTCTTTTCTTTTTTTGTTTGAAAAGATTTGCCAGCAATTTTCCAGATTTGTCTCCTTGTAAGTATCTTAAACCTTTCACTTTTAATATATTTTTTCCATATCATTATTAATTTGTTGCTGCATCTCTAATCTACAAGTGATCCATTCATTATAATATTTTGTTTTATTCTTAATAACCAGGGAATTTAATTCTTTCAATTTTTTTTTTAACTTGTGTTTATTGCTTTTGATATCAAATGCAATTACTCATCGTTAAAATGCTGTCAGGTATCGCATAGACATTACAAAATACATCCAATTAACACAGGATAGCGTAGCCTGCAGAGGCATGTGTTTGGAAGTGGGGGGACTCCCATTACAAAACTACTGTCCGGGTAAAGCTTCCGAATATGTTACACGCCGCATGACTGTGGGTGGTCTATCTATGGTAAGTGTCCAGAAAATGTTAAACTCAACGTGAACATTGATGTGTTCCCCCTAACCCAATCATTTGAACCATAGCATGTGAAACATCTGAGAGATTTGAACTACACCTTTCAAGACAAAAAGAAACATATGTTGCTTATACAAATAAAGTGATTTTAAACGCATGCCATAGCAAACATTACTGATCTTGGGTAAAACACTAGGAATGTGAACCCCTCCATATTCATAACATAAACTAAGAAGGGAAATGTCTTATTCTGAAATCATGTTATCTGGTACAAACTGTACTTTGAGATCAGTAAAGAAAACCTTTCTGTCTGTAGAACAGAAAAAGAACAAGTACTTGCTCTAAAGTCCTGCTTTATATAGCTTCCTTGGAAGTACAGGTATAGTAGAGTCAGAGGGGGGCCTTGCAGCTTCAAACTCGCGTGCGATGGCCTCTGCTTTTTTCCCTGCCTCCGCCGGATCAGAATATTGATAAGAATGTCCCCGGGACTGAATTTCGGAGATGGGCAGGCATTAAAAGTGAGTGGGCAACTCCCAACACCTTCAGGCCAGTCCTCACAGCATTGAACTTCTTCAGATGAGCTCTGGTCACGTAGGATAAGCCTGAAATAAATGTATCATTGCTCTGTGATAGTTAAAGGAGCCCGCTGAGTGGGCCGCGTGCAGCAGGAGGTCTCGGATCATCAGCTCCGATGTTACTACTAGAACTGTTCTGGGAAGCTCCGTTCTAGGGCCCGCCACATATGGGGAGATCCTGTAGGCCTTACAGAAGCAGGTGTAGTCAAACGACAGCTGTAGTTCTCCTGCTAGCCAGCTTCTAGTAAGTCCAAGAAGGTCGTCGCCCTTGCTTACTTCAGGCAGTCCCACTATGCCCACGTTGCATGCCTGGTTTGCATTTTCTAAGGCCTCCAAACGATAGCACATCTGCGAGTTTTCCTGGACCAGTTTACTGGTGGTCATTAGTGCCTGTGATGCCATGTTTTTGGCCGCAGCTTGCTGTTTTATTAGTGACCTCCAATTTTGCATCCTGTTCAGTGAAACATTGCAGAATCTATTCCATCTTGAGGTCAATCACTTTCATTGAGGCCTATAGCACTCTCTGTGGTGGATCCGACCCCTCTTGAAGTGTGGTGCTGGATGTGGCCTGGGCGTCGGGGGGTGCCGCGTTCTTGGGGCCACTTCCTCCACCTTTCTGCATTCGCCCCATGTTAAGATTTGGTATGTACCTGATCCTCACACTATAAGGTACACGATGCAGTACTCTGTAGTTAGCAACAGAGATTTTTGTTCTAAAAAATAGTCAATTTAAGAACCAGAAGTGCAGAGCAGCTCTCGGATGCGTCTGTCGGTAGTGTGCTGAGCAACGCCCTGCTCTTTTAATTTTTTCTGTAACTTATAATCATAGAATCATAGAATTCTGATGGCAGAAAAGGACCCCTCTGGCCCATCGATTCTGTCCTTCCCTCCCCCCCCTTACTTGTCAACTATATCTCAGGACCTCCCCTTCCCCCACTTGCCAACCCTATATGTCTGTCCCATGCTCTCTTGAATCCCTCCCACCATTTTAGCCCCACCACTTCCTCTGGTAGTTTATTCCAGGCCTCCACCACCCTCTCTGTGAAGTAACACCCCCCTCACATTGCCTCTAAATTGTCCTCCTTCCAATCTTAGACTACGCCTTCTTGCTCTAGTCTCCTCCTTCCTTTTAAACAAGCTCCCCTTCCTCACATTATTGATCCCTTTCACATACTTGAAAGTTTCTATCATGTTACCCCTCTCCCTTCTAGTCATCAATGGGTACAGATCCAATTCCCTACACCTCTCCTCATATGATTTCCCCTTCATACCATGCACCTTCTTTGTTGCCCTTCTCTGAACACTCTCAATCCCCTCTATGTCCTTGCATAGGTGTGGTCTCCAGAACTGAACCCTGTACTCCAGGTGCGGCCTCACCATGGTTTTATAAAGAGGCATCAGTACCTCCCTCCTTCTGCTATTTATGCCCCTCCCTATGCACGCCAACATTTTATTTGCCTTTCCTATAGCTTTGCTACATTGATTACCTACCTTAAGGTTGCTAGATAATATAATCCCCAGATCCCTCTCCTGCTCACTTTTCTTAATTCCCCCGAGTATAAGTGGATTGCGGGTTTTTGCACCCCATGTGCATCACTGCACACTTTTTGGCATTGAATTTCAGCTGCCAAGTTTCCGACCACCCTTCCAGCCTTTTCAGGCCCTGCCTCATGGTCTCCACCCCCCTGGGGCGTCCACCCTATTGCAGGTCGTCATATCATCTGCAAACAGGCACACCCTACCCTCCAACCTTTCCGCTATAGCACTGATTTTTTGTCAATTAAATTTTATTGAAATAATGTTATAACAATATGAAACATCAGTTACATACATCTTTTGAAGCAAAGGAATATCAGTTAAAGAATGTTCAAAGAAGTAATTCTGAAGTGAACTATCTAAAATGGTACTGAACAAAGAAAGCAGATAAAATAATAACTATTAAAATGCTGATAGGTACTATACTGTCTGCACACAATACTAAGCATTCGAGAAAAAAGTTACATAGAAACATAGTTACACACAAAACCTACATATCTAAAGAGACTAAATTTATAGAGGCAATTTCACACAAAAATGGGGTATATAATGATAAAGAACTGTCTGTATTTCCCCTAAAGACTGTATAATGTGAAAAAGAATACGGTTAGGTCAGAAAGAAAGTATAGAGTGGAAAAATGACAGATAGATAGAGGAAGAAGAGAGAATACAGGGTGATTATTGGATAAACAAAAAAGTGGCTCACACAATAAGGAAGGACTGCACACGGATGTAGATATTAAAAAGGAGGGGTCTCAATACCAACCCCTGGGGCACCCCATTCATCACCCCCCTCTCCATGGATTGTATCCCATTAACCACAACCCTCTGGCTTCTGTCCTTCAACCAGTTTTCCACCCACCTAGTTATTTTCTGGCCCACCCCTAAACTTTCCAGCTTATTTTTTTTTTTAGTTGTTTAACCTGGAGTCGCACACTAAGCTGAAAGCTTTTTTACAGGTGCAACCTGGGAGCACAGGGAAGTTAAATGACTTGCTCAGGGTCACACAGTATGCAAGTGGGGGCTGTGGGATTCAAACCCAGGTCTGGTCTGCTGGATGTCACCAGATTTGCAGCTCAGAGCCTTAAGCCACTGCACTATACTGCCTCCTTTGCTTCCGTTATTTGCCAGCCTTCTGTGAGGGACTGTGTCAAAGGCCTTACTGAAGTCCAGATAGGCCACATCCACCGCCCCTCCCTGGTCAACCACCTTCATCACCCAATCAAAGAACTCTATTAAGTTCATTTGACATGACCTTCCACTCATGACGCCATGCTGCCTATCGCCCTGCATGCTGCTTTCCACTAGGTAGTTTACCACCCTTTCCTTTATTAGTACCTTCATTACCTTACCCACCACCAAGGTCAGGCTGACTGGGTGATCATTTTCTGCCTCCTCCTTGCTGCCACCCTTATGCAATGGCACCACATCTGCCTCCTTCCAGTTGCTTGGCACAGACCCTGTATCAAGGGACAAGTTAAACAGCCTCATCAGAGGTGCTGCCAGCTCCTCCCTGAGTCCCTGGAGTACCCTTGGGTGCAAGCCATCCAGCCCCATCACCTTGTCCACCTTTAGCCTGCCTAGTTCCTCCCTTAGCTTGTCTTCACTGTACAGGCTAGGATCCACCCTTTTATCTTCCCTCCCCCTCCTTCTCAACTCATGTCCCCTACCCTCCCCCTCCACTGTGAAAACTGAGCAGAAGTAGCTATTCAGCACCTCTGCTTTCTCAAAGTCCCCCTCCAGTTGTATTCCCCACCCACCCTTAACCATACTATCCCCTGCCTCACCTTCCTCCTTTCCCCCACATACCTAAAAAAGTTTTGTCCCCCCTTTTGACCTGCCTAGCAATTTTCGCCTCCATGTCAGCTTTAGCCCTCCTTATCTTCTGCCCTGCTCCCCTTAGCTTCTCCCTTAGTAAGGACATTATTAAAAGTAGATTTGGAAATAAAATCTTGTTCCTTTAATTTCTTATAATGCCAGGCCTGATATGATATAATAGCCCCACGCAAAATGACCTTAAAAGGATACCATAAGGACAAAACATTTGTCTGTCCAGAATAATTATAAAACCAGTAATCCACTATAACTTTCTTAATTTTAAGAAAGAATTCTGGTATTTTAAGGAGTTTGTTGTTAAAACTTTAGCTCCTGGTTTTGGTTTGTTCCCTTCCTGATGACAGTGTCAGGTCAACTACTGCGTGGTCCGATAATAGAATAGATCTAATGGATGTAGTAAGGACATAATTAAAAATAGACTTGGAAAAGAAAATATAATCTAATCTGAAGAAACATTTTATGATCAGTAACATTTTGAGTATACCATTGATGATCTTCCAAAAAGTTTTTAACATTCTGGATATCCTTCTATTATTTTTAGTGCAAGGAGTAGTTTTGTCCAGAAGAGGATCTAAGAATGCATTATAATCACCCATTAAAATGAGGTTTATTGCTTCACTTTCCAATAAGGGTTTAGTAACATTAGCTAAGAATTCTGAGTATCTTTCAAATTGGGCAAACAAAGCACCAGTCGTGTAAATGATGCCATGAATGTCCCCCTTGACCAGCATAATATGGTCTTCATTGTCGGACCATGTTTTGTTTTGCAATGTAAACTTTTAACTCTGTCTAAACTAGAAAGAGACTCCTGCCTGTTTCTTTGTACCTGGAGAGAAATAATTACAGTCAATCCAGTTCCTGTTAAATTTTTTAGACTCATTTGAGTCTAAATGGGTCTTCTGTAAAGCTATGATGTCAGCTTTAATTTTATTTAGATAAGTTAACATTCTGACTCTTTTAATAGGTGAACACATGCTGTTAACATTTAAGGTGGCACATTTAAACTGTGAAATTATGTCAGCCATATTTGCTTGAAGACTAGCAGTTTGAAAAACATGGAATGAGTCAAAAATACAGAACCTTCCTTATAAACATCAGTCTGTTTTAAGGCATACATTTCCCCAAAGACCCTCTCCCTCATCTTACTAATCTTAGCCCCTATCCCCAAAAGACTAGACCCCCTTTTTACAAATCCTTGACAGAACCTCATTAGCAACCCCCCCCCAAAGAGGTTACATAAACAAGAACCCAGCACCTCCTGAGAAAAAAACTGTCAAAAGATTTTTTGTAAATTTCCAGCTCAACAGAATTGGTAACATACTGGTTCGAATTCTAGTTGCTCCCCCTACCCCCTCACGCTAGCAAGACAGTATTTCTAAGTAAGAGCAGTCCCTAATTCAAGAGAATAAATTTGGCAGCCTGCGTTTTAATATGTTCAGTGCTTCTCGTTAATAACCACACAAAGTTTGGCAGGAACAATATGCAGGTTTTATAACCCCCAGACTAAAGTTTGTTATTTATGAAATTTAATTTTTTCCATTCGTTGACAAGGGGTCGGGGAAGATCATGGAAAATTGATATAGAGGCCCCCAATAAATTAATACTCTTTTTTTGGTAAACTTAAACCATTAATCACTCCTTATCCTCTGAGCAAATAACTTTCACTATTAAAGGCCTAGGAGGGGCACCATCTGCAGGCTTGGAATGTAAGGATTTATGGATTCTTTTTTTTATTTAGACGTTTTATCCCCACTGCCAGCAGGGCTCAGTGGAAGCATACTGTCCATCTGAAGCTCCATCTCCCCTCGCGCTGATCACACGACATGGCAGGGGTGCAGGTTTTTTTGTAGTTACTAATGTAGCTATGAAATCCCAAGTCCGCACCCCTGAGAATGCCGGCATGAAGGCCGTAGCCCAGGCATGGAGCCATGCTGAGAACACAGCTACTGCCAAGCACCTAACAGCGTCCTCCCCTCCCCATACCACTTCCTAGTGAAGCGGCACCTGAAACCCTCCCCCAGGAGAAGACAGTTGCCATTAGGTAGCTCAATCTAGCTCCTGTCATCCCCCCCGGCCTTCCCCTAACAAACCAAGCCTGTTCCCGAACCCGGGTTGCCAGGTTAGTGCAAGTTGTGGCATCACCTCAACCCTCAGCACCACCCGGCCGGCTTAAGGATCTATGGATTTTGTCTACTTCCATATTAACCTCTTCAGCAATCTTTGTAAATGTAAGATGTAATGTGGAATCCTGATCCCATGCTTTGAGCACACCAACTAGATGGATATTCTTCCTTCAGGCATAAGACTCAAAATCTGTCAGTTTATTTTACAGTTCCTTTTGAATATTTTCAAGTGCCTCCACTTGTCTGCGTATTGGAATTTGCTTTTCCTCCAGGTCAGATACCCTCTGTTGAACTGCAGACAATTCCTTTTCAGTTTGTACATTTTCTGCCACAATATTATTAACAGTTTTATATACCTGATCAACCTTTTGCTCCAGATTTGAAATGGCAGAAAATGCTTCAGGGTTTTAAATAACTCTAAAAATTGATTAGCATTTTGCTCATAAAAGTTTTAAAACATTGTGAGAATGCATATCACTTGCCTCACTGTGTTTAACAAACATGACACTTCCAGAAAACCTATATAAATGCTTTCTGTACAGTTAGTATTGTCCCAAGAAAAAAACTGCTAATCAATTATTTAAAACCCTCTGTTTTGTTGATTGAAACATCTCCCCTAGCAGTCTCTTGGCCCAGTTTGGTATATCAGGGCTATTGTCCTCATCTTCAGAAGGCTCAAAGTGTTCCTCATTACTCTCCTCCTCTTCCTCCTCCAAATAGTGAAAACTAACAGTCTTACTTTTTGCTTCCCGTGCATAACCAAGTGGAGAAAACTTCTTATGCAAAATATTATTGTCATTAACAGTGCCCTTAACAGGGAGGACATCTGTGTCTACCTTCTGCTCAGAAGAATTTCCAGACCTGCTCATTACTAAACCTAAGCCTTCATTGTCAAAGATCCCTCAAAGTTTTAGATTCCTGGCCTCATGTTACAGTATTAAGAGGATATAATCTCCATACTTGGGGCTGCTATCCCCACCGCAGCAGTAATACCATCAGATACCAAAGTGCTACCTTGCTTTGGGTGTAAACTGGGCTATAAATGACAGTTCATACCTACTGCAGGGGTTCATGAATTGCCCTCCAGCCTGGAGTCTGACTCCCTAATAAGGAAAGAATTAATAGCATCAAGAGTCTCTTCTCTTGACTGCAAGAAACCATCTATGCCTAAAAATTCTGTGTGAATTTCATTGATTGTTATTGTCCTGGCTGCATGTATTCATTACTACTGACTGTTTTGACCTATGCTATTGTAATTTCATTGTGCTCATGCTATGTACCTGTCTTTGATTGTTGTACTCTCCCCGGTCGTGCCTGAAAATAGTCATTTCATGGCTAGTGCACCTACCCGGTTAACAAAAACTAAATAAATAAATAAATATGAAAGTCACGAGCAGGATCCTTATTAGCACAGAAAGGGCCAAACTTTTGAGAATCCAAAGGGGAGTTAGGGCTTGCCAATAATTTAAAACTTTCAGTCACAACTCCCTCTATGCCCATTATTTTGTGGCATACATCAGTATTTAAAGAATCAACAGTAAGGATATGTTCATATTTAGTTCTGGGACTTCATGAACCAAACTTAACACTGGCTCTGTAACCACAGTGTTGAAAGAGCCTTCAACAAGTGGATTAGAAGTTTGTTCATAGATAATTTGATTCTGTTCCTTAGTGACTGTAACAGGATTAGTCTCACAGTTTTGCTGCATAAAGTAGGTACTTTGCATTGGGTCTTTATTATTTTGAGAGACTTGATGTTTTATGAGAGAGGAGCATTGCTGCAGGTCAGCAGTTTGAGATTCTGAAGAAATTACTCGAACTACATATGAGATTCTGAAGAAATTACTGAAACTACATATTAACTATCTGTACAGCAGGTTTCTTTAAGATGATTATCCTGCAATGCTTGTTTGCTAGTACTTGACCTCTGCATCACTTCAGAATGCATAGGTGCTTTTAAGAATTTTACTATACCTCTTTCGGCAGGTAAGGGTTGCAAACTGCCTTTTGAACTAGGCTCAGGAGGGCTTGTGCTTGCATTGTCCAGTAAGGCTGCTTTGTCATTTTCCGCTGAGCTGACACCATGTCAGATGGAGTGTCATTGTTCAGATCAAGAATGCAAAGGGATCCAAAGTCTTTGCTAGCTTTATTGTTTTTTTTTGGAGTCCACATCAAGACTTCCCAGAGATGAACCCACAATTTTACTTTCAAGGCTTTGTGCAGTTTGACGCTTGGTTAAAATAGCCAGAGTTTGTTTTACCGATTTGCCAGTAACTTTAACAGCTGGTTGTTTACCCCTCTGAGTATTTCTTCGGCATCATAATTCCATACGGAAAAAGAACTTAAAATGTGTCTTCCGCACATCTTGTGCAGTGAAAACAGCTTCAGTTTTGTCCATAAGCCTATCTTGGCAATTGATATTCCATGAATATTGGGGAGCGGGTTAGGGAGCTGCTTCTCAGTGTACTAAAGCATCCGCCATCTTGTCCTGAGATGCTATTTGCTCCTATGGATGACTGAATGACTGAATGTGAGTGCTTTAAACACCTGAGAGCAAAGTGCAATTAGTCCCCCGTAGTTACACATCTCTGAAGTGTCTTATTGCACTTATAACAGGGTGAGAAAATATATTTCTACTTGTTATGCAAAAAACACGATGCACTGTGTTTTTTTAAACTTTATTTTATTGCATTTCAATATAAATTGAAGTACAATTGATATAAAACCCATCAGAATACTGAGTACATACATTGAGTGACAGCATTGTTATTGTTGACTTCTTCAAATATATATGGGAGAGAAGGAGCTGCAAGGACCAGATAGTGAGGATTAGGAGGGCTGGGGGTGGGGTGGGCAGAGAAAGGGTGGAACAGGCAGAAGTACTAAATGAGTACTTCTGTTCTGTATTCACAAGACAGAAGGGAGGGCAACTACCGAGGGAGTGGGGAGGTGGGCAGGGGTGGGAGAGGGTGACTGATGGAGTAATCACTGAGGGAAGGGTTTTGGAAAGTCTAAGGGCTCTGAGGGTGAATAAGGCACCAGGACCGGATGGCATACATCCCAGAGTGCTGAAGGAAATGGTGGAGGTCCTGGCTGGGCCACTGACAGACCTATTCCTATTCAATACCTCCCAGGACACAGGGTGTGTACCACTGGACTGGAGGATGGCCCACATGGTGCCCATCCATAAAAGTGACCAAAAGGATGAACCAGGCTATTACAGACCAGTAAGCCTAACATCCATTGTGGGGAACCTGATGGAGACAATCCCGAAGGATAGGCTAGTAACCTTCCTGGAGGTCAATGGACTCCAGGATGATCATCAGCAGGGGTTTGTCTTGGGAAGGTCCTGTCAGTCCAACCCAGTGGAATATTATGACTGGGCAATGAGGGAACTGGATAAGGGCCATGCTGTGGATGTCGTTTATTTGGACTTCAGCAAGGCCCTTTTATTCAGTGCCACATAGGAGGTTGGGGGGATTGTTGAGATATGTGGGGGCAAGGACTAAAATGGTCAATTTATTTATTTATTTATTTATTTTATTTAGATTTTATTTACCAGGTAAGCCCCCTGAGACCAAAGATCCCTTTTTCAGGGACAACCCTGGGTTGAGTACACCAACCACTTTACATTAGGATACAATAAGACAGTTTCAAAATACATACACAGTTTGTACATGAGGCAAGGGAACAGTAAGACAGTGTCAGAGAACATACAGTAAGAAACAGTGCCAGAGTACATACATTAGCAGTGGGGTACATTTGCCTACAGAGATATTAGCATTAGAGGTTAGCCAGTCCAGAGGGAGCAAGAGTTTTGTCTGTTACCAATTTAGAGGGGTAAATTGGATTGAAGAACTGGCTGCAAGGGAGACAGCAGAGGGTGGTGGTGGGAAGAATCTCTCATCTCCAAGGGTGGTGATTAGCAGGGTGCCACAGGGATTGGTACTGGGGCCAGTGCTGTTTGGGATATTTATAGTGCACATCTCACATGACATCAGGAATAAGATCAGTCTGTTCGCTGATGACACCAAGTTGGGGGCGGTGGTGGATGACATAGCAGGGTGGCAGGGGCTGCAGGATGACCTGACCAGACTGGAGGAGTGGTCAGAAAAGTGGCAGTTGGGCTTCAATGCTAAAAAGTGCAAGGTACTGCACTTCAGGGCAAAGAACCCTGGGAGGGGTTACCTGCTAGGGGGAGTGCAACTAGGTACCACTGAGGAGGAGAAAGATCTGGGGGGTGATTGTAATGAGGAGAATTAACAATACAGAGCAATGCAGGAAGGTGGCTACAAAGACCACAGGATGCTGGGATGTATTGCCAGAGGAATCTCTTCAAGGAGCAGGGAGGTGATCCTGCCTCTCTACAGGTCACTGGTCAGACCACACCTGGAGTACTGCATGCAGTACTGGTACCCATATCTAAAGAAGGATGTCAGATTGCTGTAGGGGGTACAGTGCAGAGCGACAAAGTTGATCCAGGGATTGGAAGACAAACCATACGAGGAGCAGCTTAGTGAGTTGAATTTGTACTCCTTGGAGGAGAGGAGGGATCAGGGGATATGATTGAGACCTTTAGGTACGTAAAGGGGATAATTAAGGCAGGCACTGAAGGGATATTTAAGCTAAAGTGGGGGAGGGACATGAGAGGGCAAGGTCTCAGATTGGAGGGGGGGAGAGATAAGAGGGAGATGAGGAGACACTTTTTCATGGAGAGGGTGGTGGAACAATGGAACACTCTGCCAGAAGAGGTGGTATCCTGTAAGACAGTGGGTAGTTTCAAAAGGGGATGGGGCAGGGCGAGAGGCAGGGGTAAATGTGAGGTGGGTGGGGCAGCTGCAAGGTAGGGGTGCTAGCTGCACATTCGAGCAGACTTGATAGACCATGTAGCCTGTTTCTGCTGGCAGTTTTGTATGTTTGTATGCTCATATACACAGTAAGTAAATATATAACCTGTTACACAGGAGGCTGCATCACTGTTCTGTATTTGTTACCACACTGGGATCATGTCACCAAAATAAAGTTTAGAAAAGATTTCTCTTCACAATCTAAAAGAAACCCAAAGATTGCACAACGCTGTGGACACAAATACTCAGATAACATTAATTCAGAAATGTTCCAGCCACTTTCTTTGGCATAGTGTCCATTGGTCCCAAAACATTTTTTTTTTTGTGGACTTTGTTTCCCTTCTGGTCACTGGCTACTGGGGCATCTCTTAGGCAGAGACCCACCCACCCAACCTCAGCTCCACTGCCGACCAGAACCCCTTCCCCAATGGAGGAATCTGGTTCTGGGTCCCCCCTCTCCTGCTGGGCCCATACAGGAGAAGGCGGTGACCACAGAGACTCAAGTCATGGTCAGGGCCGGCATTTGGCATTTGGGTTAGGCCCCCAGAGTCCTGCCATTGCCTCCCTGGTAGCCAGGATTTTCCTCCTTTCATTTCTTCCCTGAGGCGTGGACGTGCAATGACATCTGCATGAAGAACACAATCCTGCCCCCTTCCGCTGTTGTCCACCGTCGCCTCACCCCCTGAACGGCTCCACTTCTTGTAGTGCCCCCAGTCTTCACTGGGAGCCGCTACAGAGTGAGGCATCCCCAATACCCCCACCCTAGGAGAGGAGAGCAGTCCTCCAGACACTCAATCCTTTCCTCTCCCTGCTGACCCCCAGCTCCCAGAGTCCACTCCTGAACTCTGGTTGCCAGCGAGGCACAAGGTGTGGCATCCAGAGCCTCAACCCTCAGCACCACCAGGCCGGCAGGTCCCAAAACATTTTTAAAAGTAAACCTTTCTACAGTATTACTGTCCTGAATAAGACAGATGGTTTAAAGAGGTAAACATACATTGTGCATGACACATGAAATATAATAACTTTTCTCCCTATCAGGGAGCTCCTCCAAGATAGTATCACTCCATGCCTTGATTACAAACTGTCTGAGAGGCATCATAAAACCAATTAAAACAACAAAAGGCCTTTAACATGAAGTATTAAGAGGCAAGTCAATACAACAGAAACCTTCAAACAGAAGATTCCATGTTTCCAAGCGGTCGGCATTGTTCTGCCCCCACAGGAGGAAGAGATTCAGGAGACTGTCTAGATCACACTGCTGTATCACCATGGTGCCTTATTGACCATGCAAGCTCCCAAAAACACACTTGTGAGAAAGAAACACTGAGCTGGTGAGTTAACCCTATGCCAGAGACATTATCCTTATCCCCCCATCCATGAGGCCTGAACTCCACCACCCAACTTAGCAATAGTACCTACCAGGTCAGTTCATTATATGTAGAATGGTGCATGTCAAAACCACGCAACAGAGACAGCACGGGCAGGAATGGTGACAGGGTGCAAAACCACTAAATGGTCTATGCGTGGTTGTGCACCCTGTCTCTGTTCCCTCTCAGAGGATAAGTTCTCTGCTGGGAGGAAGATCCACCGAGCAGCTGCCATGGCTTGATAGGATGAGCCACAGGCAGAAATGGAGGTGGTGCGTCTATGGACAGTGTATTGAATCCCAGTCCCAGACGCATGGAATTTTTCTTTATTTCACACTTTGCATGATTTAAGTGTACAATCCCCCCCAGTTGATTTTTTTAGTTGGGGGGGGCACAGCCTCCTGCAAAACATAGAAAAATGCCGCTGGCAATATATCACGCTGTATTGGTAGCACAGTATACTGCTGCAGCATTGTGTCATGCAACATTATGACCCCATGCCATAATAGTCAGTAACCCCAGTCAATAGTTATTGATAATTGGAAACACCCTCAATCATACATATTTAAACAAAACCAGCAGTTAACTCTGAAGGGTAAACTCTTCTACACATGGGTTTAATACTGGAGTTCATATAGGTCCTTAGAGTGACTCTTTTAACCCTCATTGTCTGAGTCAGTATCATCTGGGCCCTGGCAGGTGGTGAATTCTGAACTAAGTTTCTCTATCAGCTTACCTGTATCAGCAGGACTGGAAAAGATGAAAGTAAGACTGGAAAGAGGTTTACAAACAACGGGAATTACTATACAAGTGCTTCCAGATTTCCACCCCAGTAGTCCTCAGAAAACAAAAAGCATTTGCAGCTGCAAAGGCTGTGTTAATGCAGCATGGTATTACATTCTCTATGATCCCCCCAGCAAAATGACACGTCTCTTTACAAGGCTGACTTAGGATAGTTACATCTCCAGTAGAGATGGAAAGAGCAACTTTAATCAATGTTTCAGGAGGCTTTCCACAATCGCATTCTTCATCTTCAGAGTCTCCCTCTGGACCCATTAATGCCACACTAATGGATTTTTACTCTTATATTAAAGGCAGATATTCCATTTCAAGTATTAAATATTACTCTCAGACATTTACTATTGCCAGAATATATGCTCCTAATGATGACAATACACACTTTTTTATTAAGTTTTTCAGAGATCTAACTCAATTTCCAGCACTGTACATCATAGCAGGGCATGGCCGCAGTAATGGGGGGGAAAGTGGGGAAGTTGTCTGGGGCCCCGAGCTCAGGAGGGGCCCACCTGAGGAGTGGGCATTACCCCTGGCATTAACTGGTTTGGGAAACAGGGGTCTATTTCAAGTGACTTGTCTGGGGCCCCAAAATTCATAGCTGCAGCCCTGTTAAGCAGGGGATTTTAATTTAACTCTAAAATATGCTGATTGAAGTCCAGAGACCACAGAAAGAAAGCAGAAAGCCATCACAATAATTATGAACATAATGGAAGATTTAAATTTAATAGATCCATTTAGAAAAAGATATCCAAGTCAGAAAACATACTCTTATTATTCATTCATACATAAATCTCACTCAGGTATAGACTTTTGTCTTATTTCTAAAAACATGGTGCATAATATCACAGATATCAAATATAAACCTATAAGGATATCGGATCATGTCCCATGTCACGAGCTCACTCCTGTGGGGCGGGATTCTCTGCATGACAGCAAATTCCTCTTGTGACAGTGATCAGGGATACCCCTCTTTTGTCCTTTTAGCATGCTCGCTGTTTCACAACTGAATGTACACCAGAGGATCCCAGGGTGCCCTCTCACTGTGCAAGGGGGTGCACATACAGTCTCAAGTCTGTGTTCCTGGGAGAGAACCCTCTCGGCCACTGCACAATGAACCAGAAAGCCACAGGCAAGTATAGGCCTTCGGGGGTGCCTATAAACCCTATTATGTGTCTTTCCCCAGAAATGCAGCAGTCGGTTCAACCCCTGACAGACTCCTCCTGAGACCTTTCATATTTCCTCCCCTCCTTTCATCCACTGAGACCCTAGTGGTACCTTACTTTGGTAGTGCCTGGCCCTTAGTAGTCAAACAGGTGTAGTATAATTTGAACAACCCTTCCCAAGCAACACACACAAAAGTAACTGGCAGAATTATCTTAAAATAAGCCAGAGGCTTTACTAATTAATTAATTAATAAATGCAGTAAATAACTTAAAGTCAGATAATTTTAGACATTGGTTACAGGATATGGAAAATAAAATGGACATATACAAAAAAACTAAACTTTGAAAATTCTAGTTTGAAAGTTCTACCTCAAGTCCTTAGTTGCTGAAGTTGAAGAGCAAAGTGTTCTTTAAAGTGGTAGCTGAAGTATTGTCTCTTGTGGTCCAGGAGAATGTCCTGTAAAAGAAATTGCCTCTGCTCTTTCTAAGCAGACAGGTCTCAAAATGCAGTCTTTCACACAAAAGTCAGACAGCCAAAAGGTCACAAGCAAAAGCACTGATCAGATCTTGCACTCCTGTTTTATGGGCTTCTCAAAGGGCCGGTCCAGTGAATACTGACTTGCCCTGCAATTGACTAGCATTCTGTCTCTGTGGCTATGCGACCAATCAGCTTTTAGTATTTCATTACAAACAACAAATGTTCATCTCTTAATATGAGAGAAAAAGGGCTCAGAGTTCAGTTAGTCTAAACCAGAATAGTAGGAGACCATCCAGCCCCCCCCTTTGAAATGGCTGTAATTAAAGGGAAACTCCTATCAAGTCCGTAAGTGCAGCGGCAACTTCAGAAATGCCCAATTAGGGCTTTTAACATAAAAGTAGTTTTTTTCATTACCTGGTGCCCCAGAATTTTAATTAAAAAGATCCACTCTCTCCATAATGATGACAGAGCCCTGGGCAGACATCTCACACATCCCGGGTGACTTCCACCATGAAGATTATGCTAATGAGGGCTACCAACAAATGGCAGATGCTGGTAGCCCTCATTAGCATAACCTTTGTGGTGGAAGCCACCCAGGGTGCACGAGATATCCGCCTGGGACTCTGTCACCGTTATGGAGTGAGCAGATCTTTTTAATTAAAATTCTGGAGTGCCAGGTAATGAAAATAATTACTTTTATGTTAAAAGCCCTAATCGGGCATTTCTTCAGCTGCTGCTGCACTTAGGGATGCAATAGGAGTTTCCTTTTAAGCTACACTCAGTGCAGTCATTTATTTAAAATGCTAGTCCATTTAACTGTAACTATATTAACTCAGGGGTAGGCCTTTTCAGGACAAAAGAGATCCAGATGAAATGGTACCACTAGATGCTGAGGGCTATTCAGACACACATGTATGCCTGGCCTTCCAGCTCTGCCTAATTATTCCTTTGTCTCCTTTTAAATGATTTAATCAAAATCCAGACCCTGGCTAGAAGCTAACAGTTTCTCTGCCTAGTAACAAGAAATGACATAATTTTGGAGCCCATGGCTTTCTTTGTACCCATGATCCCTTGCAAGTTACACTAGGCCACCATGGATATCTGTGATGTTATTACACACATAAAATATGATTAAAACAATAAGGTATGGCCTTATCTCGCCATACCCCACTTAACATAATTTTACATATAGATATACAAAATGAAAAAAAAATATGGAAATTTGATCCAAAATTACTAAATGACAAGATTATTATTAACTTGATGAAAAAAGAGATGAAAGAGTTCTGGGCTAATAACTCCTGTCATAATGAACCCTTAAGAATTGTATGAGACATATTAAAAGCTTATATAAGAGGGATTTATCTTTCATATGTGACCCAGAAAAATAAAATTCAAGCTCAAGTATTGAATCAAAGTGAGATTTAGCCCTCGCCGAAGCAAATCTTATTTTCTTGGCTGCAAAGAAAGATTTAGCCAAAGGTTTAGTGCTAAGAGATAAATTTAATCACATTATAGAAGCACATGCAAAAGAAGCAATGATGAGAGCTCAAGCTAAGTATTATTTTATGGGTGAAAAACCAAACTAGCTGTTACCATTTCAAATACAGTGTGAGAAAGCTAATAATACAATTAATTCAGTACAGGTTGATTAAGATCATAAAACATATGAACCAAAAGTCATAAATAATATCTTGACTAAATTTTATGAACAGCTTTATACACCTGAAGAAAGACCCAAAGCTGAACAAATAAATAGTTACTTAGAGAATTTAGATTTAAAACAGTTGGGTGAAGAAGATAGAATTATCTTGGATTCTGAGTTCTCTCATCAGGAGATACTTGAGATCTAGCTAATGGAAAATCACCTGGCCCAGATGGCTTTGGGGGCACATTTTTTAAACAATCTAAAGAGGAACTGCTCCCGCTGTTACATAAACTATATAACAATTCTTTTAATTGAGAAGGCCCTTCCTCCCACCTTCAATGACGCCATTATTTCACTAATGTAAAAAAACAGAAAAGCCACCAAATAATTGTGGCTCATATAGACCATATACAGTATTTATTAAATACGGATTATAAAATACTTACCAAAATTCTTGCTAAAAGATTTCATAAAATCATACACAAAATTGTACATCCTGATCAAACCCTCTTCACTGTAGGTAGAAAACTGGCAGATAACATCAGGAGGACTCTAAACCTATTGGAAAAAGTCACTTAAAAAAATGCTACCCTAATAGCTTTAGATGCTGAAAAAGTATTTGATAGGGTGAATTGGGACTTCCTTCTAGCAGTCTTAAAAAAGCTTGGTTTGGGAAACACCAAAACACCAAAAGCTAGAATCAGGACAAATGATCAGTTATTTTTTTCTTTTGAGTTGCAGAGCATTACTAGGCAGGGATGTCCTCTTTTCTCTGCCCCTTTTTGCTATGTTTATGGAGCCCTTTGAACAAACAATTAGGCTAAGTAATGAAATAAAAGGTTTTGTAATTAATGGGAAGAGACCTATAATTTCTCTATATGCTGATGATGTCCTCATTTATTTAAATGATACTCCAGCTTCTATAACACCCTCATTCAGATTAGTGGCACATTTCTCTGGGGTTTCAGGATAAAAGATTAATTGGGCTCAAAAAAATATACTCCCGATTTGCAAAGATTATTTTAAACCAGAATGATTCTTTCTATAATAATATACCTATATGTACTAAAATTCAGATATCTGGGGGTTATAATCCCACAAGAGAGATCTGAATTATTTACACTGAATTATAAACTGCTCCTAGAAATAATTTATGCAGATCTAAATAAATGGATGTTACTCCCTCTAACTCTCATGGGATGGGTAAACATAATAACAAACTCTGGTAAGAGCCACTATTGCTACTAAGGCATTAACTTGATAAGGGTGTTTCATGGGCTTAAATGTAAAGGTGAATTGCTCTAGTCAGCTTTGTGTGTAAATTTTATGTTCGGTAAAGTTAGATCATTTATCTGGTTGCTCCTGTTTCCCATGTGTTTAAAATGCGAGTGGAGAGTGTGTCTTGTACTATGTTGGGAAGGAGAGGGAGCTCCACACCAAGGCCTTCAAGTTATGGTAGAAGAAATGGTGCAGAGAGGAGAGGTATGGCTATAATGGGTATTGAGAGTCAACCTCGAAGGATAAGAGCCTATACTGAGATGATGGCCAGCTTCCATTAAGGAGGGAACCATAGTCATCAGTGTACAGTTTAAATGTTACTTTGATGGACATTTAAAGTAGCTGAGGGAGGTGATGGAGGATATGGGGAGGCAAAAAGTGGGCCACCACAGGCTGAGATAGAGAGTAGGGAGATCCTAAGCAGGAGGTTAGCAAAGAAGGAAGGGGGAAAAGGAGCAGTCCTAGAAGAAAGGTGAGGAAGGAGGAACAATTGAAAAAGGAAAAAGCGGCAAAAAGAAACCTGAGGGATGTCAAAATGGTGCAAGGTTTGCATCAGAAGCCCTAGGAGAGGAAACTGAAAGCATTCAATATGTACACCCTTGAGAAGAGGAGGAAAAGTTGGGACATGATGGAGCTGTTTAAATACCACACAGGTGTTATTAAGGTACAGAAGAGAGGTATGTTTCAGAGAAAACAGTGCTGTAGAACAAGGGGTCATGATATGAAGCTGGAAGGAGGTAGATTCAGGAGAGATGTGAGGAAGTACTTCTTCACAGAAAGGGTGGTGGATTCCTAGAACAGCCTTCCATGGGAGGCAGTGGGGGTGAAACCAGTGGTGGGTTTCAAAAATGCCTTGGATAGGCACAAAGGAACCCTTGGAGAAAGGAAGGGGTTGGAAGAGAAAGTGCTGTAGATCAAGTTGGATCTCCAGCAAAACCAATCATAATTAAAAATGGGCAGACTAGATGGGCCCAGTGGTCATTATCTGGCATCAGTTTCTAGGTTTCTATGTATGACAGGTTATGCAATTCAAATGGGTACAGTGTAAAATTTATTAATATGCACAATGATGATACTGTAAACTGTGTGGTACAAATAATTCATGTTGTACTGTGCTACACAGACATGATAATCAAATCAGCAATAATATGTGCATTGAGCAAAGGAGAAAAAGATCAAGGGGAACATGTATGAAGGAATATACTACTCATAGGGTCATGACACCATGATAGGCACATACTGTATGAATTTACTGTATTATGATGGTGCCCAGCTATATACCACTGTTGAGTAAGGTACTATATGGGATTTTATTTATTTTTGTTTTATTTTTTAATAATTCAGACATTGTCTACACAGTAATGACAGATAGCCAATGATGCGCTTTACAATTTGCAACCTTGTTTTTTTTTGTTAATTGATTTTTAGAAAATCACTTGTAATGTGACTGCAATTCTGTTCAACCAATTAACTTTTTGTTTGGAGGATAGAAGGAGGTAGAAGAGACAGTGCTGTAGATCAAATTTGGTCTGCAGCAAAAGTGAACATAATTAAATACTGGCAGACTAGATGGACCCAGCAGTCATTATCTGCCACCAGTTTTTATGTTTCTATATATGACAGGTCATGTAATTCAAATGGCTACAGTGTAAAATTATTAATATGTGCAATGTTGATACTGTAAACTGTGTGGTACACATAATTCACGTTGTACTATGCTACGCAGACACGATAATCAAATGGGTAATAAAGGATAGAGGAGTTGAGACAGCTAGGTGTTGCAAGCTCAGTGATAGCTGGTCAAATGTATTTTCCTGTGGACAGAGTGCAGCGGGATGTACGGACACCTGCCAGCCATGTACAGTCTGATGTAATGCCTCTACACAACACTGTAAGTATAAAAAACTGATAACAGCTTATTGTTTTCCTGTTTCCAAAGCTGTTTTCTCTAATGCTTGGGAGTTATTATTAGGAATTCTGAGACAACAGGAGACGTTGTACGTCCATATATAGTTGTCTCATACTCATGTAAAATGGTAATTTAGTTATCCCTGTCATCAAGGCACAGGTCAGGAATCATAGAAAGACCAGAAGCAGGTATAACATTTACAAGTAGCATTTTATTTTTCTCAATAACAGCAAAATAAAAAATAAAATATTGTTCAGTAGAACTATTTACAAAGGCAGTACAAACAAAGAAAACTAAGTCCTTCTTCTGAGAGTATCTCTTAATTCCAAGTTTCAGTCCCTCATTCTCCTTGTTTCTCTAGCAAAAGCATTGCTGCTCTTTTTATCAGTCTTTGTCTGGGAACTTGTTAAGAGAGCCTGCTTCTCACAGAATGTTCTTGTAAGTTTACAGAATGTTCTTGTTAGTTTCGTTCCTTGCAGGTGCAGCAAAAAGAACATAGTGACCCAGAACTGACCTCTTGTTTACAACTCTGAAAAGGGCTTAAAAACGGTATCTCAAGTTAACCCCTTGAGTTCCAAATAGCTGTTAGCAATCATTCCAACAGTATAGCTCTGTACAGTTTTAAACAAAGGGATCCCAGTATCACATAAAGATTCACATATATTTTTATACTCACAGATATGCAAGGGAGAAGAAAAGACAGAAATAGTAAGAGAAGGCAGAGAGATAGCGAGAGGGGGAGAATTGCGAAACCGTAGGAGTGATCAGTTCCTAGGTCTCACAAGAAAATTTGGTTGCGCAACCAGACAGACAAGAGACAGAAAAGAAGAGTATAGAACAGACCCTTGCGTTTAAAGTCTTTCTGCATAACAAATAGGGCAGGGCCTTATTCAACCCTGTCACATACCCCCCTCTTTAAGAGGGATCCTGTTTTACAAAAGCAGGTTTCCAAAACTTTTTTTTAATTATCTTCTAGCATTAGCTTATAACTTTTACTGTTCAGTGCATATGCAGCATAGCAAACAGAGAAGTTTCAACTTACATTTTTTCAACCTTTGGAATTCTCAATTCCTGATCCATATCTTGACAGAAAATCAGCACTGACATTCTCTTTCCCAGATTTGTGCATCACTTTAAATTTAAATGGCTGTAGTGTAAGATACCACCCTGTGATTCTAGAATTTTTATCCTTCATTTGGTTAAACCAACAGAGAGGATTGTGATCTGTTACAAGTATAAAGTCAACTCCTAGTAAGTAAAACTTAAGGGATTCTATGGCCCACTTTGCTGCAAGGCATTCCTTTTCAATGGTGAAGTACCTTTTCTCTCTCTGATGCAATTTCCTACTTATGCATAGAATAGGATGTTCTGTCCCATCTATATTCTGACTCGAGACTGCACCTAGGCCTACCACTGCTGCATCTATCTGTAAAAGAAATTTCTTCTCAAAGTCTGGGCTTCTTAAAACAGGGGCTGAACATAATGCAACCTTAATGGCCTGAAACACCCCATCACACTCTGGAGTCCATTTCACATTATTCAGGAACCATTTCTTTGTGAGTTCAGTGAGGGGAGTAGTTAACTAGGCAAAGCTGGGAATAAATCTCTGAGAATAACCAGCCAGCCCTAAAAATGACCTGACATGTTTCTTGGTTTTGGGGACAGGGCTGTTAGCTATAGGTTCTATCTTGGAAACCTCTGGCTTGACTTCTCCATTTCCCAAAACATAGCCCAAATATCTGGTTTCCTGCATGCCCAATGCACACCTGGTAGGATTCATTGTCGGACCTGCCTTTTTGATCGATTGGATAAC
The DNA here is from genome assembly GCA_016271365.2 of Neoceratodus forsteri. Taxonomy (NCBI): domain Eukaryota; kingdom Metazoa; phylum Chordata; order Ceratodontiformes; family Ceratodontidae; genus Neoceratodus; species Neoceratodus forsteri. The sequence continues at coordinate 645,188,862 of CM057453.1, read as the reverse complement.
TGCTCATAGGTGTTCCAGGTGGTGTTCCAGGTGGACTGCACACCACGACATCATCCAGGTATGCAGTACAATAATCAGTGTGAGGGGATAAAATTACATCCATGTACCGCTGGAATGTAGCAGGTGCACCATGTAAACCAAACGGCATGGTGGTGAACTGATAGAGTCCTATAGGAGTGGCAAATCCAGTTTTGTCTCTGGATTCTTTAGCTAGAGGGATTTGCCAGGAACCCTTGGTCAGATCGAGGGTACTGATATACTTGGCACTCCCCAGTCTGTCCACTAAATCATCTATTCTGGGCATAGGATAGCTGTCAAATTCTGACACTTAAGTTTCCTAAAATCAAGGCAGATTCTTACATCCCCTTCTTTTTTGTTTACAGTTACCATTGGTGATGACCAAGCACTTCTCAACTCTTCTATGATACCCAATTCTTTCATTTTTTGTATTTCCTGAACCACGTATGCTCTTAACTGCTCTGGTAATCTGTATGTATTTTGTCTGATAGGGCGAGCATTCCTTGTCACTATTACATGCTCGACCCCTTTTGCTCAGCCTAGTACTATGGTAAAAGTACCGTTAAATATCTTTAGCAAGTTACAAATTTCTGCAGTTTGTTTGAAGGTTAAGGAAACATTCACCTTTACAGCATCAGCAGTTACAGTGTGGTCCAGTCCGTCATAAGCTACATTAATATCTTCTTTATCAGATTCTGGTAAAATCAGCAAAATGGCTTTTGGTGCTTTTTCAGCCTATTTCTTCAGGAGGTTAGCACGGTATATCTTAGTAAGAGTTTTCCTATCAGGAGTCTCAATCTCATAGTTAACTGTGCCAGTATATGTAAGCACTTTATAAGGCATTTGCCACTTCATTAACGGTTTATTTTCCGTAGTGGGTAACAGTAGCAAGACCTTTTCACCTGGCTCAAACACTTTTTCTTTTACCTCGTGGTCATAATACACCTTCTGCCGTTGTTGGGTCTCTTCCTGATTACTATGGCAATTTCAACATATTTTGCCAGTTTCTTTCTGAGGGCACACATATAAGATGTAATAGATTGTTTCTGATTGGGGTTATTTTCCCATGTTTCTTTTATTACATCTAGTGGCCCTCTAGGTTGTCTACCATACAGCATTTCAAATGGTGAAAAACCTGTTGATGCCTGTGGCACTTCTCTGTAAGTAAAATGCAGGTAAGGTAAGTATTGGTCCCAGTCTTTCCCTTCCCCCCTTTACAAACCTTTTTAACATGTGTTTTAGGGTTTGATTAAAACGCTCAAGAAGACCATCTGTCTGAGGGTGATGGGGGAGGTTCTTATGGCAGTGATACCTAGTAGTCGGTAAAGCTCCTTCAGTAATGCAGCACCAAAATTACTATCCTGATCAATAATAATCTCTTTAGGTATGCCCACCCTGCTGAAAATTTTGGCAAGCTCTGCTGCCACTTTTGAGGCTGTGACAGTATGCATTGGAACTGCCTCTGGGTACCGAGTAGCATAGTCACATACTACCAAAATTAATTGATTACCCTTTATACTTTTGTCTAAGGGGCCAACCACATCCATTGCAATTCTCTCAAAAGGCCCATCTATCAAGGATATGGGCACCTTGTCTTTTATAGCCACTGGGGCTACTTTCTGACACTCAGCACAAGAACTTTAATAGGTAGCAACATATTCATGAATTCCAGGCCAGTAAAATCTGTACAGCAATCTGGCAAGGGTGCAATCTCTCCCTGAGTGGCCAGCCATAGGACTGTCACATGCTATCTGTCACAACACTTTTTTTTTTTTAACTTTCTTTGTGCCCTTCTCTCACTGGCTTCCTGGACCTCTCTCTAGAATGGTCGCTTGGTCCGACCTTACTCCAGCCTGCCTGAAGCCTCCAGTCCTGCCTGGTATGGGCCCATCCCCACTCCACTCCACTGAACCTGACCACCCAATTCCTATCTGGTACTCTATCTGGAAATCTAATGGAGCAGCCTGAATTAAATCTGCCATCCCCCACTTGAGAACTTCCTTCCACACTGGATTTAGGTGAAGCCTATCCTGGGCATACAGTCCCTTGTCATCCCAAACTCCCCCCCAGTGTTCCAACACCCCAGTTCCACTTGTTTCACCCCACTGCCTGAGCCAGTCATTTATCTCCCTGATCTTCTGTTTGTTCTTCACCATGGCCCTTGGCACTGGCAGGATTTCTGAGAAGGAGACTGTGCAACCATTATCATGACAGACTGTGGCCAGTTCTCGGAATCTTGCATGAATTTCCAGTACGCTATTCCCCCTCAATATAATTTATCCCCAGATGCATCAGGAAGTCCAGTGATCCACCACAGTTCTTCACCAGCTTATACACCATGAACTTCACCCTATGCACAGTCAGACCAGAAATACCCACTGCCTTAACTTGACTAGACTTCCCCTCTCTCATTCCTTCTCAATGAATACCCCTGATCATGTAGTCCCCCAGCAGGAGTACCTTAGTGTCCCCCTTGGTGTTGGTATCACCACCTTTTTGGACTTCCCCTCCAGTCACTGTCACCTCCCCCCTCCTCGAGACCACTTCCCCCTGTATTCCCTCTGGATCCTCTATGATAGAACCCCTTTCTGCCCTACCCCTCTTACCACAGCTTTTATAACCAAGTTCCCCTGCTCCCCGCAGTTTAGCCTCCACCTCACTCCCTACCCCAGTCAGGCCTTCTTTTATGACCTCCCCCCTTCCAGCCCCTACCTCACCAGCCCCTCTCCCAACCCTGCACTCCTATCACCATCACCCCCACCTACCTCATCCCCTATCCTCGCTCCCCCTACCATGCCCACCTCCAGGGCCCCCTTAACTATGGGCCTTTCTCTGGTATGATCCTCGCCCCTTGAAGGACACCCCTTTCTTGACTCCATGCCATCTTTTTTCATCATGTGAGCTCTCAGCCCCCACACCTTTCCTCTGTTGGTTCCCCCTCCCCATCTGTGACATTTGAGTTGCCCTTCCCTCTGCTAGCATGCTTATTTGAGTTACCTGAGCCTAGCCTCACCTGAGTCCCTGCATCCCTCCCACCCCATCCCCCTTTTCCTCCTCCACACCCCTCTCCATGTCTTCTCCACCCAACTTGCTCAAGGGCTCAAATTTATTATAGCATGCAAATTCAACCTCTTTTCTTAGACCAGATTTTCCACCTCTCTAGCAGATGCCCTTTCACTCCCAACCCTCCTGTTTCCCCCAACCTCCTATGATTTAGACTGTTTCCTCTACCAGTTTTCTCCCAGGTAGATACTCCCTTATCTACCAGTCCCCACTCCCTAAGTTCTCCCTTCCTGCCTGATGAAACAGGTCCATGTCTCACTCCATCACTGCCCTCCTGCCCACCACAGGCTCTCCCAGACACATTCCTTCCCCGCAGCATCTCCAGATTTCTCCATACCCAGTCAATCTCCTTCCTGATCTGAAAAAGCTGCCTACAGACTGGGCAACTCCCCTCCCTCCAGGCCCAATTTAGAACCATGGCTGCCCCACAGCCAGTGCACCCAACAACCCTGCTAAAGATGCCTGCCCTGGTAGTTGGAGGCCATCCCCAGAGACCCTCTCCAAACATTCTTGGAAATGCCCCCTTGATTAAGGAGGGGTGCAGGGGGTGATCTGTATGGACAATAGGTTCTGAGGCAGATGGGGAAGTCTAGGCAGACTAGATGGACCTCTGGTCTTTTTCTGCTGTCATTGTCTATGTAATAATATATGCATTGAGCAAGGGAGAAAAAAATCAAGGGGAAAATGTGTGAAGTGATATACTACTCATAGAGTGGTGACACCATGATAGGTACATACTGTATGAAGTTACTGTATTATGATGGTATCCAGCTGTATACCAATGTTGAATAAGCTACAATATGGGATTTTATTTTTTTTTTATTTTTAATGACCCAGACATTGTCTACGCAGTAACAACACACAACCAATGATGATGCTTACAATTTGAGACCTTTTTTTAGCCACTTTACTCATTTTTGGGAAATCACTTGTAACATGTCTGCAATTCTGTTCAGCCAGTTAACTTTTGGTTTACCTATGCAGGCTTCTTACAAGAAAGTACTGTATGTATTAATACCAATGCACAATATTACCCTTAGGACAGGTTGTGAAGTGCATTTGAATAGATGTAAAAATGGTGACACTGCACTGTATGTCAAGTAAGAATGGTGTCTCTGATTGGGAGCATTTGTCCCTGATTTTACTGGGCAGTGTCCCACATTTTGGTCCTGGCAGGGTGAGAGGTATGCATTCCGGGGTAGCCAGGTGTTGAAGCTGACACCGCTATGACTTCTTTGCAATCCCCTATGATGCCCCTTGCAACCCCTGGAAACCCTTAAAAATTAGTTGCCTAGTAGTTACCCCTCCTACAAATAAAAAGTCATGAGTGTTCCAATTCCCTTAACAGTTAGATCCTGAAAGGGTTAACATAAACCAGCCCTTCAGAGAAGATAAATAATTGCCCTCCTCCAACATACACACAAACACACACACACACACACACACACACACATTTGGGAGTGATAAAGTAATTTGAAACTCCTTTGGAATTTCCTCTAAAAGCTTGCAGCTCTGTTGCAAATCCAAAGACTAGCAAATCACATTTGAATAATAAATAAAATTAACAAGCTAGCAAGTGAACATATAAAGACTTCTGGGGTCAGATACTCAAGACTTTGTGCTGGGTGCAAACCATTCGTGCCGGGTTTGTGCCACGTTTGTTTGGGTCCACTATAGTCAGAAGACCAAATAGCGCAGGCAAACTGGATTAGTGCTGGGCAAAATTATAATGTATGCACTGGGCAAAGAGAGGGGGCCTGTGCATAAATACAGGTGCTATACTATATTCAACACATTAGTGCCACACAAAGAGTGTTTGCACGACTTTGCATGACACTTAGCGTGGCGCAGGTTACCGCCCAGAAAAAGGTAGTCTTAACTCTGGGCAAAACAAGGATAGGGGGCATGGACATGGCAGCAACAAGCAATGTGGCTGTAAGTAACAACAACATCATAGTGCACCTAATGACTGCAGACAGTGAAGAGGCAGAGAGGGCGGATGGCCACCCTGGGCCACTCCATATGCCATGGAAGAGACATGCTGCACACAAATGGCACTGCCCACATCTCCATCATCTGGCACTGGTCCCAACTCTGCCAGGCATTTGAGGGTGCCCCAGCACCTAGTGGACACCTTGTCAGTGCATCCATGCAGCACACACCACCAGTCCCCCCATAATGGTACTTCAACACAATTCAGCACACACATGCAATACTGAGGGGATGAAGGGTGTTGAGGAGAGGGTGTACAGGTGGTCAGCATGCACCACTTAGTAGTTGCTGCCACACAACTGGGGCCATCCAAACAGAGCACATATTCCAGTGATGGGAATGCCCCTGACATCAGTGTGCCTGTATGATAGTATGTGTCTGCCCCCCAGGGCACGTACTGCACATCTGTACAGAGCCTGTCACACACAGCCAGCCATGTGTATGTTACTGTGTGAATGCCATGCCATTGACACAGTATATGTGAGTCATAGGACAGTATGATAGTGGTGTCCACTGTCAGAACACACCTGCCAGCTGGGCCTGCCACTATGCGGCAAGCACCAGTCATTGATTCCTGGCACACCATAGGCATTACTGTGTCCCTCAGAATACCAGCCACTATGGCACCGTAGTGTCTACTACGTACTGTAGCAGTGATAACAATATATCTATGGCATGCAGCACCACCACACGTGCCTGTGGTGCTAGTCCCCTAGGGCAACATAGTCTCTGCTGCTGTGTACAAACATAGCCTGCAGCTATTGACCTGTAGATCTAGTCTGACATACAAGTGGAGCTGTATGCATACCCAGCCTGCAGCTACCAACCTGTAGTTCCAGTCTGACATACAGGTGGGACTGTGTGCACCTTGAAATAGAGCTGGGAAATCTTCATAGTAATGCATGCAAATCAGGCTATAAGGACATGCTAATGTGGCTGTTTACCCTCAGATTGCCTAAGCAGACTAATTTGCATATCAGTTTTGAATATAGCAAAATTTTGCCCCAGGGTAATGTGCTTCCCCTAAGCAAACATGTTAGTGCCAGGTAAACGAGTTTGCCCCAGGCAAACCTGTTAAACCCATAGTACAGTTCTGCACTGCTGGGCCTGCAATGCTGTTTGCAGTTGTTGTGTACCACTTCTCTGCTAGTAGCCACATTGGCTATGTAGTTCCACTCTGCCTTAGTCCACCTCTGTGTGCACTGGGCTGCTGTTGTAGTTTGCAATGCCCGGTTGCTATATTCAGTGCTGTATTCTTTGTCAGGCACTGCACTCTCTGCCTTGTTTGCCCACCTTAGTTTGCTCGCTATATTCAAAGGGTTTTGCCACTGGGCTATTTCTTTGATTACACCGTGCAATTGGATGTGGGCTAATTTTGCATGCCGGGCAGTGAAAATTTTGCCCCCGGGCAAAGTTTTGAATACTGGGCCCCTGATATTTTCTTTTTACAAATGCCTGGTACATCTGTGGCTACAAACTGGACAAATAACTTGCCTTTGTGCCTACACCAAGAAACTAGCTTTCAGGTCACTTAAAGCAGGCATGACGAGAATGGCTAATAACCTGAAACTACAGCACAAGTCACATTACTTTTCCTCCATCTCACTGGTATAGCATTTTTCAATGAGTTGCTTAATGTGTGCACTGCTCACTGCAATTAATTAATAAAAGTTTCCTTATGGTTTGTTTCTAGCTGCAATTCAGTTTCAGTTTACATTTGTAGCTCTCTGGAAACTTTTATTAATGCAGTTCAACACATTGAGTAACCCATAAAAATACTGACCCACTGAGTTGGAGCCTGAGTTCACTACTGCAGAGTGCAGTACAACTTGATTAACATGTCATTCTACCCAATCTGATGAAGAAGCTCCCATCCAGTTCTAGCCAATAGCAATCCTGCATTCAGAATGAAAACCCCGCCCCAGCAACCATGCTGTTTTCCTCACTTCTGAGGACTCCACTCATTGCCTTTTTTTCTGTCCATTAAAAGTATTCCATGTCCAGATTTTAATTAATTGTCCTATAGAAATAAATACACTACCAATGCCCATGACGCTTTATGACATGCTGCACAGAGACTTGATTTAGAATGTACTGTATTGCTTCTGAGTCCCTCCCTAGCCCAATAAATCTACCCTGCAGTCCTTGCCATGCATGCTGTACCTGTGGTCTTTTTCAGCTGGGTACCTCGTATTACAGCAGCCAAAGCTTTTTTGCCTGCTGTGAATCACTTGCTGCAGATAATTAGGCTTCGAAAATTAGAAAACTTTTGAAAAGCAGTTATGTGACTGCTGCAGCACTGCATAGTAAACTAGATAGGAAGCACAAGAGACTGCTCTGAGACCCTACCGCAATGTGAGACAGCTGTGGTTTTGAGTAGCTGACTGCTAGAGTGCTGTGTATTAACCCCTTCACACCTGAATTAAATGCAGTAGAACTCAATGAAGTGAGCCACAAAAGTAGAACATACTGTAGGTGTGAGAAGGTTAAACCAGATAGGAAGGACGGGAGACAGCTGTGAGATTCTACTGTGAGACCGCTGTGATTTGGTACTGCAGCAGCTGAAGAAAACCACTGCTGTTTGCTGTATTCAGGACAAGAAGTAAAAAAATGGAGGAAACCCCCCACAATGTACAAACCGGTACTGGAATTCAGTATTTCCTATATGAAATGACAAATACTGTACAGTACAGTACTGTATGAACCAGATTATACAGATCTGGGGCCATTTATAAACTGAATGCCAGTAACTATTACACTGCAAATGCATTTCAAAATGCATTGCATAAACATTGGATGGAGGCAGAAGTGAGTTTACAGTGGCTGGAAGTGCATTGCATGTGGATTACATGTGAGTTGATGAGTGGTTGAAACAGAGTTTGTATTTTAAGCATTTAGAATTGCACTGCATTGTCAGCACAAAAAATTATGAAAGAACAATGAGCTGGAGGAACAGTTTAATGTGACTTGTACTGTAGTAACCATGTCATCACACAAGTTCTGTTACGCACAAATTAAGATTGAAATACACGTATTGTTAGTGTGACTATTATTTCATATCAAAACTTTAAAACACTGTCAGAATGAAAAGAAAAAAATGCTTCTTAACAACCACTGCAGGATAGCAGAGTTACAGATGTCTCCCACAGTGACAACAACACTTCATTCTGTGTTGATCTGAATGAAATGTGAACCTCATTTCTCACTGGGAAATACTGACTAACAGAAAAAAAAACAGTGCAGTAAACAGGCTGCTGAGGGGAGGGATTGCTATAAAACTACAATTTAAAAAAGTCTGTTAGCAATCTGCTGAGGTCCATTTTTCTATGTGATAGTAGAACGTCTGCAGAGCTCCACTCTGCAGCTATAAAAATGAATATCCACCTAAGATTGTTATTTCTCTTTCAAACCCTTCCTATCTGGATTACAAAAAAAAAGTTGTGAGCTAGAGAGAAGAATCAGAGCTTTCATATGGCAGGATAAAAAAGCCAAGACTTTCTCTTCAAAAGTTGTATGCACCAGCAGAGAACGGAGGCTTTGGACTCCCAAACCTATGCTGGTATTGTTTCATGGTGCAAATTGAACAAATTAGTAAATGGTTCGAGTCCGATGAAATACTCAGTTGGGCAGAGACAGAAAAGGATTCATCCCCATTTAAAGATCTTTTCAGGAGCCCTATATCTGGATCTGATAAATAATAATCAATTTAATTCTTGCTTATCCACTACAAAATTATCAGGTAAGATGTGGCAGGAATCTCACTCTCCTTTAGATGGGAGAGCAGAACTATTTCCATTTACATATATCAAATGTATCAATAAAATTCCGACTTTAAAAAATAATATCTTTATTTGCAAGTGGGAGGAGAAGGGAGTGTATCAGCTGAAACACCTTTATAAAAATGGTTATTTGCTTGAAGTCCCGGAGTTCAAAAGTCAATATGATCTGGAACATGGGCATTACCTGGTGTTTCTCCAAGTGAGAGACTTTATTAGGAAAAAAGCAGGGAATCTTCAGGATTTATCACTGTCACTAGTAGAAAACATCTTAGTTTATGAAACCGCAAACAAAAAATGTATAGGCACAATATACAAAGTTTTTGAATATAAGAAAGCAGCCCCCACCAACTAATATTTGGCATGCATGGCAAAAATATTTTGAGTTATACTTAACCGAATAGCAATGGACAACAATCATGTCAACAATTTTGGAGGTCTCATAAAATAATAAGCCCAAACAAATTCAATTTAATATTTTCCATAGGATATATTACACTCCAGCTAAACTTCATAAATTTTATAATCTGTCAAACAAATCCTATAGGTGTACAGATGCAGTGGGTTCATTATTACATATGTTCATTACATGCCCAGCATTAAGACATTTTCGGAATAGTATTAGGACAATAACAGGTACAGTAACTGGGTTAGATGTTCCATTTGACCCGGGTATTCTACTGTTTAATTATGCTTTTTGAATGGGAGGTAACTGGAATAAGGAAAAAATGTAATTTATCAGCCTAGCACTAATTAATGCAGAAAATTTGATTTTACAATATTGGCAAGACTGTAACCCATTGCATATTAAAAATTGGATCAGTTTGCTAGTAGACTGGACAAATCTAGAAATATTTTTTTACAGTCAAGAAGGGGTAAAGAAATCACAATTTGACCTCATATTGGAACCTTTTTTTGCATTTCCTGGATCAGATGTAAGTATGGGTGGACTCCCCAGCTCCCTTTAAGGTAAGGTTCAAGTTTAATGTTAAAATTAAAATAATTTAGACTCTGGTGACCCAGCCAGGGACTTTGGCCTTGAAAAACACACATGGGAAAGTGATGATTGGCTAACATCTCCCTCAAGAGCAAAATAGCGTAACAAGCCACTGTCTGATCCCCCCCCCCAAAAAAAAGGACTGGAAAATAGGTATGTCCGACCTCCGTGCTGTACTTTAAACTTTGCTGGCATCAGCATATAATGATTGATGCCAAGTTTCAGAAGGAGGGATTGCACTCTGTTGAAGCCCTATCTTCTTTGTGTAGTACTGTATCTCAAATCAGGGAAAATTCTGTCTTCATTACCCTACCATTTCAGATCTTCACACTGCTTGACTGTGAAAAACACTGAGTCCCAATTTTCAGCATTTTCCAACTCTGCCAACACAGTCTGGGATTAGAGTCATCATCTTGTCGCCTCCTTGGGGTTATTGTATTAGCTCTCCTCACCAGTAATGCCTCATGTAGCTATAACGATTCCAGTAACCATTGGGTGATTAAGGCTTTCAGGTCTTGGCCTTCTAATTGCTCTGGAAGACCTAATATTCATATATCTAAAGCTCTGCAAAAGTTTTCCAACTGTTCCAATCTAGCCCTGAGCATGCCATTTTCTTTTACCAGTCCCACTGTGGTTGTCAGGGCTGTTTCTGCTGTTTGCGCTGCTTGTGCTGCATCTTTCTGAGCTGTCTTAGTTTTCTTTTCAAGGAGAACTGTGCACTGGTTAAAATCTTCATTCTTCTTATCTAACTTTTGTATGGCATGTAACAATGATGCCAGCGTTGGTTCTGCTGTTGCTTCTGCACTTACTGTTTCCTCCCCTGCTGACCTTGTGGCTGAGCCCATAGGCCCCTTCGACAGTGCCTGGTTCTTCTTTCAATTTCCCATAGCATGAATTTCTTCCAACGTCTTCAGCTCCTTAGCTGGTATTACAGCTGCAAGGTAAGACGGGTATTTCTGAACTTATAAAGTACTTTGCTGTTGTTTTAGTAACTTTTAGCCTCTTCTACTGTGGAGCTCCTTCAGAATATGTCTACTCAGCTGGGCAGTCAGGCCACACACACACACACACACACACACACACACTCTCATGATGCACTGTATTAATGCAACTAGAATAGTAAATTTATTGCAAGATTGATAAAGTAGTCCCTTTCAACAGTAAGAGGATCCAAGAACAGTAAATGGTGAGCAGCAGTCTGACTGGCACTTTAGGCACTGTATAGTGTAATGATTTAATGTGGTACATAGGCTCTTGGTCTGAAAGAAGTACAGGGGTGTAATTGTCTCATAATTACACTCCTGTACTGGTCTCTCAACCAATCAGAATGCTTACATTCTTCTCACCATGTTATAAAGGATAAATAATCCATAGAGGAATTTGAAACAAGAGGATAACCACAGGCACAGTGGAGTTCAAATTCAACAGAGCTGGCACAAAGGCCGCCTTCCGTTTTGGGGGCCTCCAGCAACGTTAGTCTGTTGGGAGGGCCCTACTCTTCTACTGTGGCAGGCATCTTTATGTCAAAGTGATGCCCTTTTAAAAGCTTCTGCCTAGCTCACTAAGTTGTGTGCTGTTTCAGCACATCTAAATAGTGAGAAAAAATCTTGATGACTGATACCTTTACTGGGGCAGACTGAGGTCATAGATGCATAGATGTTGTCAGCAGATAAGGGCCTTGTGGCCCAACCAGTCTGCCCTGTCACTCTTTCTAATGCTTAAGGTACCTTAGATTCTACAAGCCCCCCTTTCGCCCTAGCTTGATAATTCCCATGTGCCTATCCCATGCATTCTTGAATCTCTGAACCGTGGCCACCCCCACCACTTCCTGGGGGAGACTGTTCTATCTCTCCACCACCCTTTCAGCGAAGTAGAACTTCCTCAAGTTCCCTCTACATTTTCCCCCTTTTAGTCTCATGCTGTGCCACCTTGTTCTGCTATTTCCTTTATGTGAAAGATGCTCCCCTCTGGTACCCTGTTGATCCCCTTTAGATATTTGAAGGTCTCTATCATGTACCCCTCTCTCTCCTTTCCTCCAGGGAGTACACATTGAGAGCTCTGAGTCTCCTTATATGTCTTATGCTGTATCCCCAACACCATTTTTGTCACCCTCCTCAGTACTGTCTCCATCCTGTCTATGTCTTTTTGGAGATGGGGCCTCCAGAACTGAACACAGTACTCTGGATGGGACCTTACTAGGAAGCTGCACAATGGTACCACCACTTCCCTCCTTCTACTTGCTATAACCCTCCCTGTGCACCCTAGCATTCTGTTAGCCTTTCTGACTGCTTTATCACACTGTTCAGCCATTTTGAGGTTGTCTTCTATGACTACCCCAGATCCCTTTCCTCTGTGGTGGCCTCCAGTGTTACCCCATCTAGTTCATACTTGGCCCTAGGATTCCCTCTCCCTAGGTGCATAATTTTGCACTTTTTTGCATTGAAACCCAACTGCCATTCCTTGGACCAGTTTTCTAGCCTCTTCAGATCCCTCCTCATTTTTTCTATACTTTCCTGTGTATCTACCCTGTTACATAGCTTTGTACCATCTGTTAACTGGCTAACCCTCCCTTCTAGACCCTCTGCAATATCATTATGAAGACATTGAAGAGCACTGGTCCCAGCACTGATCCCTGGGGTACGCCTCTTGTGAGCTAACCCCATTTACCACCACTCTTTGTGTTCTATTACTCAACCAGTTTCTAACCCATGTTACCACCTCTGTCCCAACACCAGATTTGCCAGCTTGTGGATTAGTCTCTTGTGTGGAACTGTGTCAGAGGCCTTTCTGAAGTCCAGATAGGCCAAATCTACCGCTCTGCCCTGGTCTGTTTCCTTTGTCAGCCACTCGAAGAAATCAATCAAGTTGGTCTGGCATGACCTCCCTTCTGTGGATCCATGTTGCCTTGGGTCTAGCAGCTCCCTTGTCTCTAGGCAAACCACCAGCCTTTTCTTAAGTAGGGTTTCCATCATTTTACCTACTATCGGGGTCAAACTGACCAGGTGGTAGTTTTCTGCCTCCACCTTGCTACCACTTTTGTGCAGGGGTACCACATGTGCCGTCTTTCACTCCTCCAGAAACCTCACCTGTTTCCAGTGATCCACTGAACAGTTTAGCCAGAGGTTTAGCCAGTTCCTCCCAGAGCTCCTTTAGGATCCTCAGGTGTATCCCATTGGGCCCCCATAGCTTTATCCACCTAAAGCTGTTCTAGTGCTCTTTTTACTCTGTCCTCTGAAAAAGGTCTAATGCCCACCCCTTCTCCCTGTTTGCCCTTCTCCATTAATGGAGGACCATCCCCATTGTCTTCTTCTGTGAATACAGAGCAGAAATATCTGTTGAGGACAGTCGCCTTGTTAATGTCTTTCTTCACTACCCAGCCTCCCTCTCCCTTAAGTCTCACAATCCCTCCCCGTCTTCCTCCTCTCATTAATATACCTGAAGAATGCCTTCCCTCCTTCCTTCACCGATTTAGCTAGTTTTTCCTTGGTTTCGGCCTTTGCTGCCCTTACTGCTTTGTTCGCTTCCCTTCATTTATCCAAGTACTCTTGCCTGTCCTCCTTGCTTTGTCTTGCCTTGTACCTCAGAAATGCCATCTTTTTACTAGCTCTGCTACTCCCCTTGAGAACCACAGTGGTTTCCTCTTTCTTTTGCTCTTGCTGCAGGGCCTGGCACAATGGTTTGCTACCAGGTGCAGGGCTTCCCTTATCTTATCCCTCTGTTCCACTACTCCCCTTATGTCATCATAGCCTTCCTGCATTTGTCCTTTATTTTACCGAAGTCTGTCTTCCTGAAATCCAGGATTCTAGTCCTTGTGTGGCTAGTCTCCTGTGACGTCCTTATGGTGAACCCCACAACTCGATGGATACTAGTCCCTAGGGTCTCCCTCACTGTAACTTCCTTTATCCCATCCCCATTGCTTAGGACAAGATCCAGAAGTGCATTCTCCCTTTTAGGCTCCTTCACTCATTGTGTGAGACCTGCCCCTTGCAGGGATTGCAGGAATCCCTTACTCCTGGCTGAGGCTGCTGCTGAAATGCTCCTGTTCGCATCTGGCAAGTTGAAGTCACCTATCAGTAGCAATTTGCCCTTTGTTGCCATGTTCTCTATAGTCTCCAGTAGTTCTCTGTCTACATCCTCTGCCTGCCCTGGCGGCTTGTATATCACTCCTGTTCTAAGTACTGTTCCCCTTCCCACCTCCAGGGTTACCCACAACACCTCTGCTTTTCTCTCCTTGTCTTGTGGGACTGTCAATTTTATCCCTTCCCTGATGTACAATGCCACCCCTCCCCCCTTCTTGCCTTCCCTGTCCCATCTGTGCAGCGTGTACCCTGGAATGGCTAGCTTCCAGGCATGGTTACTATTGCACCATGTCTCTGTGACTGCCATGATATCCAGGTTCTTGAATGCCATCAATGCCACAAGTTATGGGATTTTGTTACCCAGACTGTGGGCATTGGTGCACATAGCCTTCCAATCATGGCCTCCCCCCTCTGCTATAACTCCAGTACCACCCCCCCAGTCTGCATCTGCCCTTCCTGTACTTTACATGAGGTCCCTCCTTTTTTACCTGTGGTCACTATTTGCCCATGGCCATGTCTGTTTCCTTTAGTCCGATGTTGGGGGGTTCCCTTCCATTCGCTGATCCCCTTACCTTCGGACCTTTTGAATTGGGGGCCCCAGCAGCTGCTGGAACTGAGGGTGCCTGCCAGTTCTGAGTAGGCAACAGCAAGCAGAAATAAAGAACTAACGAACTAACTAAATACATAACTAAACAGATACATCCATACATACATAAATGAATGACTGAACGAACAAATGAACTAATAAATAAATAAATATACGACAGCTGTAGCAGTGCTAATGACTCCCTCAGGCTGATTATTGTAGCCAGGAAATGGGGTTCATCTTTTAAGAATTACAAATGTTTATTATGTTGAACCTGACACCACAATGGGCAAATCAGATGGCCAGATATGTGACTTAGAGTTGTTAATGGGTTAATGACGTGTTGATATGTGCTGGAACAGCAGTACTTTGTTACAGAGATTAGGCAGAAGTGTCCCAAACAGGAATGATTACAAGTCAGACTGCCTGAGCCTTCATTCTATAGCCAGGATAATCCACTCAGAGCTGGGCCTGCCAAGGTCTAGGCCTTATTAGCCTGTGTCTTAATTTGGCCCCCACCCAACCTCTGTGAGAATCCAGAAGTGTAACGTCTAAGTTACATCAGACTCCCCCCCTAAGATGAAGTACCTACAGAGGCCCAGTCGATAATTAAACAAAATAATAATAATGAAAAAAGACACAATAAAAATAGTCTTCAGCTGTTACCAGCTTTACAGCCCCTCAGTCGCCTGAAAGGAATACCTTGGTATGCTGCTACCACTCACTGCAACCTAACTCGGGGTATTGCCACGTCCAAATCCCAACACAGCCATGGCCCACACACAGTACAGTGCTTCTTGCCAAAGAGCAAACAACCCACCACCTATGTTACAGTTGAGCACACTTTTGCTTCAGATATGGTAACTATAGCCTGCATCTTCAGAGATGGATCACAGACTTGCCAGTTTACCTCGGCTAGCTATACCTGAAATGATTCAGTCACAGAAAGCATGAGGTATACGCCAGCCTGGTGGTCCTGGATGTTGAGGTGCTGGTCGCTACACCTTGTGCCATGCTGGTGACTCGGGTTCGGGATGGAGCCTGGCAGGGGCGAGAGAGAACTGAGCATCTGGAGAACTACTCTTCTCTCTCAGGGGATGGAGGCTTTGTCATCCCACTCATTGACTGTTCTCTGGTGGTGGCTGGAGGGCAGTATGGGTCAGGAGGCACATACCAATGTCCTATGTCGGTGGGGAGGGGGAATGTGAGAAAATTTGGAAAGGGAGCTGGCAGGCTCCATGATGGCCTGATGA
Organism: Neoceratodus forsteri; assembly: GCA_016271365.2. NCBI lineage: Eukaryota > Metazoa > Chordata > Ceratodontiformes > Ceratodontidae > Neoceratodus > Neoceratodus forsteri. The sequence continues at coordinate 645,173,098 of CM057453.1, read as the reverse complement.
GACCCCGAGGCTATCCCCATCTTCTTGATTGTGCTCTGGGGAGGGGAGATAGCCAGCACTCTCCTCCCTGGCTCCCCTGGTGGGGGTAAGCCACGGGAGAATATACGAGGGTCAGTGTGAGCATGGACACACGGGCCAGAGGATGAGTCCCAATGAGGGAGAGCCATATCCTCCTGCCAGGCTTTGGGAGTATAACAATTTAATAAATAAAAAAAAGCATGAAGTATACAGAAATAGCATTTAATACTCCTTGGCATTTACATATATGTAAGCATTAATCACTGAGACAGGAGGTCATTTCCCAGGAAGTAATGCATGGTTGGGGGGGTCAAGTGCTTCCCACCACCCAACCATGCATTAATTCCTGGGAAACAGCCTCCTGTCGAGGTGATTAATGCACTTGTAATATGGAAGTGGTGCAGAATTTGACTGTCAACATTGTTATTTAAAATGGAGGGACATGCATCTTTGTTTCAGTTACTGTAAGCTACTCAGCGCCATATGTTTTCAAATGTCTAAAATCAGTTCATACTGTGGCTGCTACAGGTTCAACATTTAGATTGTTGATGTGTACTGTCATTCAGCCCACGTCTCGCTGTCGGGTAAGACACTGTTTGCGCTGCTGCTTGAAACCGCATAAATATTGTCGTGGCTCAGTGAGTGACTGAAAACTGTCTCTTTGTGTGCTCAGGTAGCACTTTTCATGTGGGAAGCGGTCATTTCTAGGGAATTAATGACCACTTCATTTTGCACCACCGGGTGTGTTTCCACCTATTGTTATGCCGGATTCACGGCACACATTATTTGCCATGTTGCAATACAGAATAATACACATTGAAGACTATGGGGAATACAGTATTTCTACAGAGATAAAAAGACATTTGAAAAGATAGTGGACACACAGAAGAATCTAATCGTAAGCTATCTAAATTCTAAGCAGAGTAGAAGAAGCTTACCCCAATTAGCGAGTTATGGCAGACTCAAACCATGGTGTTCATTTGAAGATCTAAATCATAACTGAAGCTCTAAGAGCTACCACACCAAAATATGCCTTCAGGTGGCTGGCTCACTATGCCACATAATCATACATGCCTCCCTGATATCATATGTTTGACTATTTCTTTGTGCCCTGGGTAACACCCATTTTGAGAACTGGTCCAAACTGGATTTGTTATTTAGACCCTGGCCAGTGTCTGGTATCGGGTATTGCAATTTAAGGCCTTTTGTTTCCCCGTCTGGCTCACTCAGTGGGGTTCTGCCTTGTTTTGCGTTGGACTGTTTACCTTCAAAACATGTATTTTTGGTTATGAAAGTAATTCAGTCCTTTGAAGTTTACCCCACAATGGACACATTTTAGCTGAGAAGGGGCCCAGTCCTCGATGCTTAAGTAGAACAAAAGAACTGTTTACAGGACAGAAACAGTAGCTTCCCCCGCTCAACCTCTGTGTGAATCCAGAAGTGTAATTTTTAACTCACACCAGTCCTCCCCCACAGCTGAAATATCTACAGAGGCCTAGCTGATAATCATAACAAACAAACAAACAAAAATGCAACACATAATAAAAATACATTGCAAGTTGTTACAGCTGTGCTAACAGGATTTGAGCCACGCAAGCTGGGCTTGGTGCGCAGGAAAGGTGGTTAGCATGGCAGGTGCCATTATCAAGGCCACAGTTAGTACATCACAAGGTTCTTAGCATGTGAGGGCTAATGGATTGGCTAAATGCATGCTAATGAGATCTGGAGTTCAGCATACAGGGTGAGCTGGCATATTGGAAGATTTTTTGCAGAGCTAACAGCCTGTTTGCACTGCACTGGTTAACACCTGCAAAATGCATATTTTTTCAACACAAATAGCTGGGACCACCACCCCCCCTCATTCCAGCCCCATTACACAATTCCCTGGTGTCCAGTGGCACACTTTTTCCTCTCCCCATCCCTGAAATATATCTCCATAGTATCCAGTGGCCCTCCCTCCCAGAGTACCCAATTACCTACACCATTCCTGAAACAGTGGCCAGTACAAAGCCTTTGCTTACCTCCTTGACCAGCCACCATCAGAGTTAGGCATCCATTATCCATTTGTGGGCTGTCAGGTACAGTTCTCAGATGGTTTTCATCTTTCCTCGAAGGGAGAACGTAGAGAGTGGTCTCAGGTTTGTTTTCATCCAGAGCCTTTTCTCTGCCATGTGGGGTGCCTCAGGGCTCGGTGCTTCCCCCATATTATTCACAGTATATATGCTACCCCTCAGAGACATTGTAAGACGGTACGAGCTGAGGTTTCACTGCTATGCTGATGATACCCAGCTCTTCTTGTCTTTCGCACCTGACCAGGTTAGTGCTATCTCAGTACTGAACAACTGCCTCGCAGACATCCAAGACTGGATGAATTCCAACGGTTTAAATTTGAACCCAGGAAAGACTGAGGTTATGGTTGTGGACCCAGGTCTCAGGGTAGAGGGATTGAGGACTGGTCTTCCCTCCGGATTAATCCTGGGGGTGGACCAGATCCTCGCCTCTGAACGGGTGCGTAACCTGGGAGTGGAGCTTGATGTTGGTCTGACCCTTCGTCACCAGGTGTCTGCAGTCGTCAAGCTGGCCTTTTTACATCTTAGGAACATTGCCAGGATTAGACACCTTGTTCCACCCAGTGATCTGCCAGTGTTGGTCCATGCCTTTGTGACATCACGCCTTGATTACTGTAACTCCCTTTACCTAGGACTTCCTGGGGTTGATATCCCCCGCTTGCAGCTAGTGCAGAACGCGGCAGCACATTTGTTGACTGGGACTTCTAGAAGTTCACATATTACCCCCGTGCTGCATGCTCTGCACTGGCTGCCAATACAGTGGCGGATCACCTTTAAAGTGGGCCTTTTGACCTACAAAGCCCTACACGGTCTGGGTCCCGATTACTTGAAAGAGCTCCTGGTGCCTTACACCCCTCTGCGACAGCTCCGTTTGGCTGATGAGGGGTTGCTGGAGATTCCGAGGGTAAATTTGAAGTCATCTGGTGCCCGTGCATTTGGATTTGCTGCACCTACCCTCTGGAATTCTCTGCCCCGTCAGCTCCGGGAGTGCAGGACGGTGGGGAGTTTTAAGCAGGCACTAAAGACCTTCTTATGGGAAAAGGCATTTCCTACTTTATTCTGATTTTATATTGCTGTATTTGAATATATGTTTGTATTTGATTTTATACTGAATGTATTTGAATATGTTTTTATGTTTGTATTTGCTGTGCAGCGCTTTGAGACTTTGAAAGGTGCTCAACTAAATAAATGTTATTATTATTATTATGTTGATATACCAGTGTCTATATATTAATATAATACGTGTGAGACACCTCACTGAAAATCACAGAAGTTCCATGATTTTTCAGAGATGTCTCACAACTACGGTATTGATATACCCTTTGCTATACTGATGTAGTGGATGTATGAGTCGAATGGCAAACAACCAAAGTGATTGGAAGGTTTGTGCTGGCTGCTTTCACTGGACCAAGGTAAAGGTGGGGTTTAGTGCATGGAGGGGAGGTTGCCACTGGACACAAAGTGTGTGTGTGTGTGTGTGTATATATATATATATATATATATATATATATCCCTGGCACCCAAGGGCTACTACAAATGCCTGCCTGCCTAACTGCAGGTTGAGGGGCCTGGGTTCTGGATTAACTATTACCAGAAGCTCAGTATTAACAATGGAGCTATTAGCACAGTGCCTCCACCCAGAGAATTCTTTAAGTGGGTTAGATGTTAAGCTAGTACAACCCTCTGGGAAGTTGTACCTACCCACTGCCCCACCCAGTGGTCCCACACATGGAGTTGCCCAAAACACTTTACTTTGGATTCAATGACTCAATTAATAGCGAGTGCTAATAATATGCCCGCAGTGACCACACTTACCAACAGGGTCAGAAACTCTTGCATGCACCCTGTGCACCAGTAATAAATGGTTACCAGCAAATACAACACGATACCTTTCAATTGTTTGAATTAACCCAGCACTTAATAATAATATGCTCATGGACCAAGTTAACATTCAAACAATAAGCTGATTTTATTTAGGGTTTAAACAAGGGGTAGGGGATGCAAATTAAAATTAGACAATTAGTGCTTTGGGTGTTGGCAATGGTTAGTCATTGTATAGCATTTGAACACAATACATTCACCCCCCCGGACTGTCCAGGGTAGGCTGCACAGCTATCCACTTGCTGGTTGCAGTCCTTGGTATGTAAGCTGACAAACAGAAGTTCAGGTCTCCCTCTTCTGGCAAATGGACTGGTGACAGTTCCAGTAGTCCCAGGCATTTAATTCAGATGCTGTCCCTGAGGCACAAGAGTTTCTCACCGAGATGCAGAGTGGGGATCTTTCAAGCTCTGACCCCACTTTTCAGTCTGGAAGTTCACTCTGGGGAAAATGTTCTTCTTTCTCTCCCACTGGAGATGTACAGGGTGATCTGCAGACTTGGCAGTCCCACACTCAAAATAAGCGTTCAGGCCAAAGACAGGCTAGAAGGCCTCTCCCCAAATTTCCTCAAGCTGCAGGGAGCCTCCATACACTCTAGACACTCCAGCCTGACTGACTAGAATTGCCCCAGTTCAAAAACAGTCCCTCTTAAATAAGGAGCAAAGTTCCCAAACTCAAAGTCTTTCTATTGGCTTAAATTTGGGTGCCAATAATTGTACCTCTCTTTTCCCCAAAAGTATTCAGCACAGTCCCAAGAGTTCCTTTGGTAAATCCTGGCTTTCTATTGGCTGCTGGCTACAAATATGGTGGCTGTATATACAGTTTGTGAGCAGTTTATACATTGTCCCAAAGTTTAAAGTTCTGGTGCAGCCAGGATAAATGTTATTTATTTACACAAACCCCAAAGACTGACAGCCCCAAAAGTGCCCTATTAAATGTGTCCACTATTAAATATTAATTTTCATTACTCTTGCTGTTGCTGCCGCTGAAATGCAGACCCCCCCCCAAGGCTGTAGGCAGCTTCTCATTAATATGTATGAGGGTTCATTAATATTCATGAGCCCTCGATTATGCCCCATTTTAAAACTATATTTTTTCAAATCCCCAAGGCTTCTGATCAGCCTCCTTGAGGTCACCGATCCCCAGATAGGTAGAGAGAGGCACTGGGGCCGCTGTATTGGCTTCTATTTGACCGCAGAACCAGCGGTTGATAAATCAAAGCGCTCACTTTTGCATGTGCAATCGCCTGCTCACTCAGAAGAGCAGAAGAAAGCAGTGGCAATTGCAGTTAGCATTTTAAACACAAAATGGGCTGAAATAAAGGACTGGGGCTTGTTTGGGGAATCAGGGGCACCAGGGGAACCGGCCAGGTGGCAGTGCACACTGGGAAAGCAAAGAACACCAGGAGGCAAGCAGCAGAACCCAGAGGCATTTAACGTAAGCCCTCAAATGGGAGGGGTGTTCATATATATTATACTGGCCCAGTAGGGCCAGTATAGTTAGGGTTGCACGGCCATTTCTATGTTAAACTTCAAAGTTTGCACTTTAATAAATTTGCAACCGTTTGTCTGATTTGCCTGAAATTTGGCATGCAGACCTGCCATCCATAGATATCTGGATCTGGAAAGTTTCATTCCAGGTGGATGTACGGTTGCGGTACCGTGGGGCGCTCAAAAAGTGAAAAATCATTCTTTTTGCAAATTCTTCGGTAAGCCATAATGGACTGAAGAATGCATTTGAGTGGGTTCATATTGGTTTGTCTACATGTGTCCTGGGTTGAACTGGTGTCTTTTGAAGATTTGGTGAAAAAAATTCCTTCGTTCAAAAGTTATTACATTTTTTCATGTCCCATTATAGCCTATGGGAAAATTTATATGTGCAGCTCGGAAATTTTCATGATCGTATTTTTTGTTGTTGAGCTGCCTGAAATTGTTTTTGTGCTGCCACCATCTTGTTTTCAGTTAGCAAGAGAGAAAAAATGTAATTCAAAAAATAGTGCACTTTGGTAAACACCAAGAGTTGTGGTTACCTAATCAGGCCCTGAGGAACATGACCCTGGCATTAGTTTTTCACCAGCTGGTCTGGAAATGTGTTTTTCAAATTTTTTTCACCATTTTGCCATTTTTTGTTCGTGGCAATATTTTATGTTACTGCGAAAATAATCGCGGTCATAAGAAAAGTAACCGCAGCACTATTTTTTGTGTTCGCGGTCACATTCTCATTATAGAGATAGGAGTGTCACGATAACATTTAAAACAAGCATTTGTCAATGCCAAGTGTTGCTTGATGTCATTGGCAGTGGAAGTGCAAGAGTTGGACAGATGCAGTATAGGAATGGCAGCAAAGTATTGAACTAACGCCAACTCCACCCCAACCCTGCAGAGATGAACAGGCATTGGGGTGTGCCTTTGTGTCATCGCCCGTAACGGTCATGACATTTCACCTCACCCTACCCTGCAGACACTTACAAGTGTCGAGGTGTGCTTTGAAGTGTTTGGGCTTTACACTCACCTCATTCCATAAGGAAATACACTGAAATGGGTGCAGTATAAGAGAATGGGGTGAACTCTGGGGCCAAAAGGTCCAAGGCGCACCTCGATGCCTGCCACTGGCTGCAGGGTGGGGGTGGAATGGCATGAGCATTACTATCGACAATCCCAAGTCACACCTCTGATGCCTGTCAATCCCTATAGGGTTGGGCGTTATGGTCGAAAACCCTAACACCCTGGGTGTTTCTTGGTATTTTTACTCCAAGTTTTCAATATGGGCTTTTTGTGATCCCACCGCATGAACAGTGAAACTATCAGTTCGTTAGCCGAAAGGTGATTTTGCACAGCAACTGCGCCATTTGGTGCCACAGGTGCGAAAACACATTTCGAACAGGATGTGAAAAATGACAGCTGTACTGTTCATGAGGAGTTGTAAAAAAATGGCAATGTTGAAAATCTGGAGTGAAAATATAAAAAACTGGTGAAGTCACGAGTATGCATAGAAACTACGCAACGCACACCCATAATGTAATTAGTTTTGGGATTTTTTACAGCAGATTTTCAACATTGGCATTTTGGGGCCTCCGCTCTTGAACAGTGTCACTATGATTTTCTTAATCTATTCCAAACACACTGATTTCCCACAGCGACCATGCTATTTTACGCGAGAAGTGCGAAAACAGATTTCGGCCAGGGTGTGAAAAAAGGCTGCTGCACTATTCATATGGAGGTGTGGAAAAATGCCAATTTTGAAAATCTGGACTGAAAAGATTATGAATTCGTGAACTTACGAGGGTGCATGGACATTACACAATGCATGCTCGTAACATAGTCATTTTATGGACTTTTGTCACCACATTTTCAACATAGCCAGTTTAAGACCTCTGCTCATGAACAGTGTCACTGTGATTTTCTTAATCTGTCCCGAACATTGATTTTGCACACTGACCATGCCACTGTGTGCTTCATGTGCAAAAACACATTTTGGGTGAGATGTGAAAAATTACAGTTATACTGTTCATAAGGAGGTGTGGTAAAATGGCAATGCTGAAAATCTGGAGTGAAAATATTAAAAATGCTCGAAGTTACAAGCGTGCATAGGAACTGCACCAAGCATGCTCGTAAACAGTCATTTTGGGGAATTTTTTTACCAAATTGTCAACATAGGGTTTTTGGGGGCCTACCTCATGAACAGTGTCACTGTGATATTCTTAATCTGTCCTGAACGTTGATTTCACACACTGACTGCGCCATTGTGCGTTACATGTACAAAAATGCATTTCAGGCAAGATGTGAAAAATGACAGCTGTACTGTTCATAAGAAGGTGTGGTAAAATGGCAATGTTGAAAATCTGGAGTGAAAATATTAAAAATGCTTGAAGTTACTAGCATGCGTAGGAACTGTGCAATGCACACTCATTAAACAGTCATTTTTGGGAATGTGTTCACCAAATTTTCAACATAGGGTTTTTGGGGGCCTACCTCATGAACTGTGACACTGTCATTTTGTTAATCGGTCCCGAAAGGTGGTTCCGCAGAGTGATCGCAAAATCACCTTTCGGGACTGAATAATAAAATGACAGTGACTGAGTTCATGAGGTGGGGTCCCAAGAACCCCATGTCTAAAATTTGGTGAGAAAATACCCCAAAATGGCCGAGACATGCACAAAAAGTTGAAAAATAAATTAATGCCATTATACAGCTTACGGCATTTCTTCAGTTCATGGTCAGCTTTGAAGAGTGCAGACATGTTCCTGGTCCACCAAAGATCTTCGCTGGGCTCTGGAGGTAAGTATGGGGTGAGGTGTGGGTGTGGGGAGGTGTGGTATGCAGAAGGTGGGCATGGGTTGGGCGAGGCAAGAGAATCAACGAGGGACCTTTTCTTCTAGGTCTTTTTCTTTTTAAGGCAGAGGCCTTTGCCACGCTGGGGTGGGCTCCCAGCATGGCACCAGGCAGCTTGTTTGGGGTGAAGTGGTGCTGACGGGGGAATGGGCACCCCCATTGGCCAAGGAGACTTTTGCCACGCTGAGGTGAGCTCCCAACGTGGCAGATGGAAGTTTGTTTTGGGGGGGCAGTGGAGCCGACGGGGGATTGGGCACCACGTTGGCTTTTTTTCTCTATGTATTGAAATGTTTCACCAAGAAGGCACACTGAACGGTGGGCAGTGGCTTTCTGTTGGCTTCCTGGGGGACTGTGAAAGGCCAACAGAGAAGTTGTCGCCATGGGGACACCATGCAATCAGCTGTTTTGGTAGCTTGTAATGCACCAAAACAGCTGATTGCATGGTGATGTGGCCGAATTTTTTGACGCATTGTGGCCTGCTCCCTAACTGCTAAAGCAATGTGTTTCTTGCACATGCGTGCAAGCAGCACAATAATTGCAGTAACACTGCACGAACACATTTTTAAATGTGTTTTCTTTGTCACTTCATTGTGGCAAGGTGGATTGTGCTATTGGCCTGAAATTTTCAGGGTGGCAAGCCCTAGTCCCACAGATATGCCTTTTAGTGGTTTCATATGGAAACATTGTACAGGACCATAGTTACAGCACTCCGAAGTTGAGAAATTTTCCCACAGGATAACATTGCGGCGCTTGTGACACCTTTCATGGCCCGTATCTCCAAAACGGTTCGAGATACAGATTTTTGTCACAAAATTCTTAGTCCCCTGGGGACTAAATGCAGAGGCTGGAAAGCCATGAACACCATGAAATGTGAATTTTATTTCTACCTTGTACGGTTACTGAGATATTTGGGAATTAATGTTCCAATTGCTCATTTTCATGTTCGTAGGGACACTATTATGCCCTCAGAGTTAGCACTCACAGCACTTTTGGTGCCCATATCTTGTAAATGGTGTGAGATATGGATTCAGTAGACCTTGTTGTGAGGACTACTCACTGTCATGATTACAACAACACTTGAATTTTCTTCCTAGCTGCTATGGTTCCCGAGATATTGGCAGATTAGTGTTACAAGGGTTCCTTGCCTTATAGGGCTGCTATATGGCTCCATACTTATGTGTGAGTGGGAGCACAGGGCCCAGAGGGTCTGCATTCCCACAGGCACATATCATTATGCACAAATGGGCAGCTTGGTGGGGGGGCCCCATGCTCCCACCAACACATACCATTTACTACTTACAGTATATTACACTTTTTCAAAAAGAAAGGAAATTCTTTGCAAAAAACTCCATTAATGCATCAGTTAGGGTTGTTTCCACATTGACAAAAGTGTGGAAATTCAACGTTAGGGCTACCACCCCACCACTCCACCCCCATCTTCTACACACCAACAGACATCAGGGTGTGCCATGGGGTCATCAGTCCTAACTCTAACCCCTTTCTCCTATACTGTAGCATGTCAGCTTGCTTACACATGGAATGGGGTGAGAGTTGGGGCTGATGACTCCCATGGCACACCCGGACGCCTGTTGGTGTGCAGAGGATGGGTGTGGGGGTGTGTGGTGCGGTGGTAACCCTAACGTTGAATTTCCGCACTTTTGTCGGTGTGGAAGCAACCTTAACTGATGCATTAATGGAGTTTTTTGCAAAGAATGTATTTCATACTGGCGCGGTAGCGCCAGTATAGTTAGGGTTGGGTGCACATTTCTATGTTAAACCCGATATTTTGAACCTTAATAACTTTAGAATTGTTTAACGGATTTGCACAAAATATGGCATGTGTAATCTCTAGGGGTAGATCTCTTGATATGTCACATTTTGTGTGAATCCATTTTGTGGTTTTTGAGATACAGAGTGTCAAAAAGTCCAAAATTTACCATTTTTTTTACATTTATTTTTCCACCTGATTCTCAGAAACTTCTTTATGTTCTGCTCTGAAATGTTTAGTGTAGAAAGTCTTTGGGTTACAGATGTGCCTTTTGAAAGTTTGGTGAACAAATATTAATCCTTTCAAAAGTTGTTACAATTTTAAATTTCCATTATTTCTTATGGTAAAATTTAAATGTCATGCACAAAAGTTATTTTTTGTGCAAATTTTATTTTTGCATACATAATGGGTTTTCTGCACATTTTGAGGTTTTTTGCACAAAATAGTGGGTTTTTTGCACTTTTTTTGCACATTTTTGGCATGGAGGTCACATTCAGCCACATTTTTCACAAAAATGACTGTCTTTTCACATGTAGGCTCAAACAAAGCCTACTTTACTTTGACAGAGCTCTGTTGTGTCCACCATTTTGTTTTCTCATTAGTGAGAGAGAAAACAAGTAACAAATAGATGTATTATAAAAATAAACATCAGAACTTAGCTAAACTGAACCTGTTTAGCTAGATTCTGATGTTTTTTTTATATACAGTGTCCAGAAACACCTTTGTTGGCCACCTGAAATCTTGGGTGGCAAGCTTAGTGAGAGGGCCACTTCTACCCCCATTCTCTGTATGAGAACAATGGGGTTTTCTTGACTTCTGCAGCCGCAGCTGGAACTCATGCTGCTGGCTGCAGTCACTCTTGAGCCACCCATTTTCCCTGGTGTGTAGTGGCAGCCCACCAGCCCATTTTCCTGTATCCTTGGTATCTAGTGGCCCCCCTTATGTTGACCTAGTGTCTAGTGGCACCCCCACCATCAGCATTTTATTATTTTAATATAATCTGACACCAGGATGCCCACTCCAGGTGTCAGATGCCCCCCATTCCCTTTTTCTTATTCTTACCAGCATCAGAGGGCTCAATCCCTGTGCTGGCAATGGATGTCTCCCCCCAGCACTTTGGAACAATGGAGGGCCCACTCCAAGTGCCCCCAAATAAATAATTGTTTTAACTGAATGTTATATAATATGTAATTGACATGGAATCTTTTTTCCTAAAATGTTTTTATTGTGTATGTTTATTGTACTTGTTTGACTTCGTGGGTCGCACCTGTAAAAGGATTATATTTCCAGTTGTGCTAGCCCGTTAAACAAATAAACAAACAAATATATAATCTGACATGGGGATGCCACTCCCAGTGTCAGATGTTCCCCCCCCCACACAGTCCTTTTATTTATTTTTTGTTTCCGGCATGATGGGCCCAATCCCCGTGTTGGCAACAGTAGCCCACTCCCCAGCACTTTGGGACACTGGGAAGCCCACTCCCAGTGTCCCCAAATAGCTATTTTTTCCCCTGTAAAGAAGAAATCTGTCCCTCTGCGTCTAATTTGGCCAGCATGTAAAAAAAGAAAATGGTCCCTCATGGTCCCCACCATTCCCCTTCCCCATTCCGACCCTCCCACTGTGCACCAACCACCCCACACACACACACACACACACCCTCCCTTACCCTATACTTACCTGCAGAGGTCATGTACTGTCATCCTCTGTGCACCGTGACTGGATTGGTCTCCTCAGTGAACTGGGCACTTGGTGTTCAAAAATGCTGCATTTTCAAAAGTCAGGTATCCAGACGAACATATTTTATTAAACAGAATCAAGTTTTTTTTTTGGTTTTTTTTAATAGAATCAAGTAAAGTTTATTGTTCTTCCAAGATGTACAAATTTTGGACATTACAACAATGGAAAAAATAGTTAAAAACATTTTGCAATAAAATGTAGAGTATATACTCCATAAATATGCACAATAATACAAGCCACACTAATAAATACATTACATCTCACTGTAACATTAGCTAATTTCAAGGCATGCCTTGCTGGGCTTTTCTTAAAACAAGAAATCTCTTCCTTTTGAACTAATCACTGCCATTATGAAGTTGGCAATCCTTTCTGCATCTTACTTATCCATAGGGTGCAGTAGAATAAATAATATATCATAGTCTTTATTTGTATACTTAATTAAAATATCTTTTAAATTTTTGTCCCTGTTCAACTTGTTCAATCTATTAAAGAGGATTTCCAGAGATGGGACCCTCTGCGCCTCTTGCTGAACCAAAGAATTGATGTTATAAGAATGAATATACTTCCAAGATTCTTGTACCTCTTTCAGACTCTCCTGGTTCTTCCATCAAAGAAAGATTTTAAAAAATGGAATAGTATGATATGATTATTGTAAAGTGGACACTGTGTAATAATATGGAACAGAGTCTCCTGGAAACCTTTATCACAGGGACACATAAGATCTCCCGATGACAGAAGAGAGATATATTGATTAAAGCTTGTATATTTAGAGGTTAAGATGCTAAATCTGGCCCAGGTCATTGACTTCCTTAAGTGTGATGATATTGGTAGCATCACATAATCCACAATTACTAAACCAATTTTATTTTGACCAAACCAAAGAGCATGTTTTGGTGTCTAACTTGATTCATTTGAGTTTCTTGAGCTAATGAGAAGATTTTCACCTTGAGTCAAATCCTATAGGCTGCAGAAATTGATATGCCGAACTGGTAGTCTTTCCAGAGATGAATGGCGTCTGAATTGCTCAAGATCAAAACAAATGCTTTTAGCCATGGAGAATAAAATCCATTGGAGTGCCATTGTCTTTTTTCAAGTTAAGCAAATTAAGGGGAATGTGTTTGATGGATTATTTATTACCTCCAGTCAATAGGAGACTAAACGCAAGTTTGTTAATTATGAGATTGGAATTCTGCCAAGCTCTGATTTAACAATTGAATTGGACATACAGCAGGGTACATATAGAATGGATTTATAGTAATATAATAAAGGGAGTTCCAAATTAGGCATATTCTTGATTCCACATACTTCAGCTCCATATAAAAGGATGTGTGTAATTTTTGCCTCTCCTGCTTTAATAGCCGGTATCACTGAGAGGCCACCATACTTAAAGTTAAACCATTGAAGGGCTTTGGCCACCTGTTTTGCCTTACATATTTGCTCTCTAATGTGTGAGGTCCAATGGCCATTTGAAGTAAGTTTAATTCCCAAACAGACATAGCAAGATACTATGTCTATCCGCTTTTTTTTTTAATTTCTGTTTTATACCTCCTTCCTCCAGTGCCAGTCCCCACTCCTTCAGGAGACACAGATGGTGGTCTCTCCCTGCTCCACAGCCTCCCCGATTCTGCCCCAATGGTTCCCCATTGAGTCGTGGCTCAACCCCCCAGGCGGGTACGGGTGGGGCGGCATCGCTCCGAGAATCCTGCAAGTGTCGGATCCGCCGGGGACATCAGGAGGTGCGGCAATCAGGTCTCTGCTGGGTCTCATCACCTAGAAGATCGACACTGGTGTTTCCTCCTTTTTCTCCCCATGTGGTGCCCATCCTTGACGTCCAAGGCGCAATGCGCCCACGTCCTACCTTTATCTCGGCAGCTCCTCCTAATGTGGGACTTGCCAACCCCAAGCCTCTGTTTGGGGTCAGACAAACTGCGGCCTTGGCCTCCCCTTCCCCTCAGAGAAGGCAAGTAGTCGTGGGACACTCAAGCCTTCTCCCCGTCGCCCTCCAGTGACCTGAGTCCGCCTCCAACCCAGGTCACCGCATCGCAAGCTGAAATCCAACTGCTGCACCAACGGGCCGGCTTGTTCATGCAGTTTTTATCTAAGAAAAAGTTTGGAGGATGTAACTGAGAACCAAAAATCATCACTTTAGTTTTTTAAGTTAATCTTTAAATTAAGCAATTCACATTTGGCTTTAATTTGGTCTATTTTCTGTTGCAACCCAACTGAGGAGAGTGAAAAAAAATCATCAGCATATGCAACTATATGTTTATGCATTTATTAATTTTAGAGGACTCCAGAGGTAGGAGGTATCAAAACAGAGGAGTGAATCAATATATGTTGAAAAGTAATGGGGCCAGAAGGCATCCCTGCTTTACTCCTTGTTAGACGTGAAATATTCAGACAAGCTCCTTTATTATCATATCTAATGGCAATGATGAAGAAGAAAAATAGGTGTTAATATATTTAAAGGTGAGCTCTGGAGCTAATGGCAGTCTAAGATCGAGTTCCAAACTCCATCCCAAAATTGCAAGAAAAGCCAAAATTCAACTAAAACAACAGTTGATGGAAAAATTCTTACAAATGGCTTCAATTTCACAAAAGGAACTATAAATAGATATACAGTGTTACCAATAGAAGAAGAGAAATCGGAGATGAAAATCAGATTCTGAGACCTCAGAGTTGTCATAGGTCCAGACGGCGTCCTCAGGCAAGAAATCAAACATAAAAACAAAAAAACAAAGATATTGTCTTTAATGATAAATTGGACGGAATAATAACAGACCTACAAGATATCAAAAAAGATTTCCAGGACTTTTGTTCAGACCATGATCTCCTTTTGTGCAGATGTCTCAACTTTACAATCCCAAGTAATGACGTTAGAACAGAGTAGTGCGGATCAGGCCGCAGAGACTTTCCAGATTCAATCAACTTTAATTCAACTACTGGAAATAACTAAAGCCCTGGGAGAGAGACAGGAAGATGCGAGAACAGACAGAGATGCCAGAATATAAGGGTATATGGAATACCAGAGAATAGCGAGGGAAGAGACATGAGGGGATACATAGAGAACATGCTGAGAGAGGAGCTAGATTTGGAACAGGATTTTCCCGTGGAGATAGAGTGGGCGCATCGGGCACTCAGCTCCAAGCCCTCAGGGCCGGAGGCATGTCCACGTTCTATAATTATTCGATTCCAGAGTTACCATATGAAAGAAATAATACTCCAAAAAGCATGGTCAAGAGGGAAAATATTTATGGGTAAGCAGAGACTCTTCTTTGATAATGACTACGTGAGGGTCACAGTGCAGAGATGATGGGAATATATGCCCCTATTTCCAATCTTAAGACACCTTAACCTAAAATTTCATACACCTTATCCCTCAAGACTGATGATACAGTACCCTAACGGACAGGTCACCTACGAAACAGTAACGAATGCGATGGAGGATTTGAGGCAGAAAGGATTTGAAATACCTTCCAAACTTCCAGGGAGACCAAGCAATGTGGTCTTGGGCCCGATTAAGGATAAACAACCGGGGAAGGAATCACAGCAAGTAGTACTCAATGAAATAAAGAAACTATTGGGCCAATTTGCTACTAACATAAAATGATTGTCCCTTTTGGGGAGGGCCTATGGGTTAGAGTACAGTGCCTTGGTGAGGAGGAAATCCATTGTGTGGGGGGGTCCTCCATCTAGATGATATGGTAGCTCCGGGAGAAGCTCTAGGCCAGGTTTGGGGATATATACCCGCGGGAAGTACACAGATCGCCAGTATGGAAGAGGGACCTAAAAGAGTTGAACTAGAGGTAAAGAGTTCTCTGGGGAATGTAGCAGCTGAACGGTGCCAAAACAAATCTGAGGGTCAGGTCGCATGCGGGAATAGCACTTATGTGCCTTATTTCAGACACCAGAAAATTATAGTAGCACAAGGAGAGTGGTTGGGGAGCTGGCCTTTACTTCCTGCTAAAGAATCATATCCAAATACTTTTGGGAGTCTGAGGGGGCAGGTGCACCTGTAGCAATCGACACAGTGGATTGTTAAATACATTGATAAATAATGGGGCGCTTTCAGAGGATTGGGACTCAGAGATCTAAACAAGGGAAGTTTGCTCAGGGTCTGGCTGTGGAACCCTGGGTGGACACCTGGACTAGGCCTGGGCGCTAGCGAGAGCGAGGAGTCGGGAGGGGACCTATTGACCTCAGAAAATGCACTGGAAACAATAATTTTGGCCTCCTAGTGGTAGGAGAAAGCAAACATCATAAGCAGTACCCACCAAGGGACACGCACTTCCTAAGGCTGAGAGCAGGGAGCTCTCTAACAAAAAGACTCTTTAGATCATATCTGGAGAGAAAGAGACTGATTTGATAGTGAATATGAGATAAAATATGGTCAAAATGATTGAAAGAAAGTGACTTGAAGGGAGATCTGAAGTCTGAAGACATATCTGAATAATAAGGACTGAATGTTTTAATAAAATAAATTCCTTGTGAATCGATATTGAGGGGAGGGAGAAAGCTAGATGAAGAGACCAGAGATATGCACCTGTACTAACTACCTCAGTTTGGTGATATTTTGTGTTGGAGTTTTAATTTTATTTAAGATTTTCTTTTAAGGGACCAGACTGCCAAACAGGAGTTTCGGCTATGGCCCAACTTAGTTTTGGTTGTATTATGGGGATATGTGCAACCCCAGGGCAGGCCTACAGAGTAAGGCACGAGCCCACATTCAACGGAATATTCCGCCCCAGTCAGAGACAATTCTGACACTGAAAGTCACTATATACATGGTTCATAATGGGGGGCTGCTCGGGAGGACAAAAGTAAGGAAGAGATACAGAGACATCAGAAAGAACAAACAGATGAGACATGAAATCAGAGTAACATGGAGGAAGAGAGATCAGGAAAAGCTCAGGAAATAAATAGTGGAACAGAGACACAATATAATAAAGACGTGAGAATGAGAAAGAGAAACAGTATCAAGTGTATGTAGATGTCTCAGACTAAGAAACTCCTTTGAGTGGTATCCCAGAATGTCAATGGATTGAGTAATCCCATAAAAGAACTAAAATAATTTCTCATCTTAAAAAATGCACCCCAGATCATTCTCCTTCAAGAGGCACATCTATCCAAAGACGAGCACCAGAAATTGCTTAAATATGGAATGTAGAGTAGTAGCTAGGCATACATGAGGGACGAAGGAGGGATCGGATATTCTCGCATTGGTCCTCAGCTTTTCAAGTTCTCGAATCATATCAGGATGGCAAGGGCAGGTTGTCCTTGATTAAAAGGAACTGGGAAGGGCAGGTTTACACAGTGGGAAGTATATATGTCCCCCCGGGTTCAGAGAGCACTGTCTATCAAACCATTTTTGATAAAATCATAGCATTTAAGCAAGGGATATTGATATTAGGTGGAGACTTGAATCTTCTAATGAATCCTTCACGAGACAGTTCAAACCCTAGCACACACAGAGCTACAAGGGGGCAGAAACATGGTAGGAGGTTAATAAAAGATCTTGCCCTAATAGATACCTGGCGGCACTGCTATCCAACATCCCGTAGTTACACACATTTCTTGGGGTACATAATACCTACTCATGAATTGATTACTTCTTGGTAGAAGCGGAATCTATAGATAAAATACCTAATGCAATGATCTCACCAATTCATTTATCAGACCATGCTATAATTACTGTGGAACTAGAATCAGAACAGGAAGTTACAATGAGACAATGGCGGTTTAATAATATGTTTATCAAGGATAAACAGTTTAAAGAAAAGGTCCAGCAATGGATTCCCAGAATCTTACAGGAGAATAGTATGGAAGAGGTACCGGAAGGAACATTATGGGACACTTTAAAATCAGTACTACGGGGAGAGATTATAGCATATGCAACCCACCAAAGAAACAGAGAGTTAGGAAACAAAAAGAGTTAGAAATGGAGCTAGAGAGATTACAACAACTACATGCAGGAGGAAGGGGAGCCACAATTACACAAATAAACCAGGTAAAGACACAGCTACAAGATTTATTAAACCAAAAGACAGAACAAGCCTTGATGTATGTGAAACAAAGATACTATGGGGGGGTAGCAATGCTGCCAAAATTCTGGCCTATAGATTACGTAAACAACAAGCATCCTCAATAATAACTAAAATAAAACACCATACGCAACCTAAAATATTGAATAAAACAAAAGATATACTCGAGAGATTTAAGGAATTTTACTTAAAATTATACAATCAACCTCAGGAACCAGATGAAGAAAGTATCAAAATTTCTTTACAAAAATACACCTAACTCAAATTTCAGAGGAACAACGTAATTCCCTAACCAGACCTATTGCTTCTCAGGAGATAGAGCTTGCTCTTTGTAATTCTAAATTGAACAAAGCCCTGGCCCAGGCGGATATACCGAGAATTCTATAAAACATTCTGGAAAGCACTACTTCCAACGTTAACCAAATTGTTTAATGCAATACAAGAGAATACTTCCCCTATTCCAAATAATTGGCAATATGCTAATATGTCTACTATACTTAAACCAGATAAACAACCATTAAGCTGTGAATCCTATCTTCCCATATCAGTTTTAAACCAGGATAATAAGTATTTCACAGCCATTATGGATAAACGATTAGAGAACATATTGCCACGTATCATTAATAAGGACCAAGCAGGTTTTATAATAAAACGTCAAGCAGCGGATAATATTAAATGAACAGTGTTCCTTTTGGAAGTGATACAAAGAGAACAAACCCTTTATACTTTTGAGTATGGATGCCCAGAAGTCGTTTGACAGGGTCTCCTGGAAATTTCTGAGATACACGATGGAGTAATTAAATTTTCCAGCAACATTTTTGAATATAATACAATGGTTATATACCTCTCCACAAGCCATGATAAAAGTGAACAGGTCATACTCGACCCATTTTCCCCTAAACGGAGGTACCCATCAGGGTTGCCCCCATTCCCCTCCCAATTTGCCTTGTATGCTGAACCTCTAGCCCAAGCCATCCAAGAAAATATACAGATTGCAGGAGTAAATTACCTAAATACCATACACAAAATGGCTTTTTTGCTGACGACCTGTTAATATACTTAACAGAACCGGAGACTTCCATTCCGGAGTTGTTCTTTCTTTTGGGAGAATTAGAGTCTATTTCAGGATATAAATTAAATACAAGTAAACAGAGGTATTGACATTTAATTACCAACCGAGTATGGAAATCCAGACGAACTACCCATTGAGATGGAAAAGTAATAAATTTAGATATTTAGGGATAAATCTTACGAAGGAAACCCATAATCTTTATGAAGCTAATTATACACCACTCGTTCAATCTATTAAAGAGGATTTCCAGAGATGGGACCCTCTACCTCTTTCGCTGAACCAAAGAATTGATGTTATAAGAATGAATATACTTCCAAGATTCTTGTACCTCTTTCAGACTCTCCTGGTTCTTCCATCAAAGAAAGATTTTAAAAAATTGAATAGTATGATATCTAGGTTTTTATGGCAAGGAAGAAAACCAAGCATAAAATACAAGACCCTTCAGTTACCCAAAAATAGAGGAGGCTAGCCCTACCAAATTTAGAACAATATGCACAGGCAGCAGTAATATCACATATACTACACTGGCTAGATAAAGGGATGGACCCACATTGGAAGGAAATAGAACAAGGGAACCAAATAGTGGAGATTGAGAACTACCTGTTCGGACAGACCATACCAAAAGCAATAATGGAAAGAGAGATCAGATTTAAACAAACTAGACAGCTCCTGAGAATTTGGAGAACAATAATTAAAAAAACTAAGGACCCTATAGTAAACCTCCTACAGAAAATCACAACAGACCCCAGGTTTGATCTAGCTAGACAGGATTACAACTTTAAAAGGTGGCAACACCAAGGACTTTTCAGATTTTACCGATTATATGAGCAGGGACTTTTTGTCAATTCCAGACACTGGAGAAAAGTACCACCTGGGAAACAAGATTTTTAGATTTCTTTAGGTAAGAAATTATTGCAAGAACCTGGTGGGCATCTCTTGGGATCCGAGGGGATACACCCACTAACAGGAATTATAATCAAAACAATAGAGATAGTAATACCAGAACATGTCATATCCAGGACTTATCAAGCCCTAAATAGTAAGCAGAAAGAGAGTACATTACATTCACAACAACGCTGGGAGGAAGAGCTAGGTATTAACCTAGAGGAGGAGAGATGGGAATTGATATATTCGACAGTCCATAGAACCACAAGATCTTTGCTCTGGAGAGAGTTTGGCTGGAAGTTTTTATTAAGATTCTTTAGAACACCACAAATAGTAGGGAGGTTTGATGCTCAACTAGGATCAGAATGTTGGAGAGGATGTAGGGAACCTTCGGCTAACCATAAACATGTATTTTGGAGCTGCCCACTCCTAGAGTCATTTTGGAGGAGGTGGGGGTAGCTTTGGGGAACTGTTCCCAGAAATAGGGATCTTGACACCTGAATGTGCACTTATTTTTGATTTCCCTATGGGATAGGGAGGTAACACTAGGCTCTACTAGCTATGTTACTTCTTGCAGCTCATAAAGCTGTGACAAGGAATTCCAAAATGTCTCACCAACTTCTCAGGAGTGGAAGACATAACTTATCAAATATATAGAATGGAGCTTTTGACGGCTCATATCAATTTAAAGGTCCAGAGATGTATTGACTTCTGGACTAAGTGGTGGTTATGGATATCTAGACACAGACCAGATTTGACTCCCATGGGGAAATAAATTAAAAACTCCTATAGACCTGGGATTACCATAAGGAAGTATATGAAAGATTTAACAAATGTATTAGAATAATAATCAAGATATATATCCCCTGGCCGGCCCGGTGGCGCTGAGGGTTGAGGCGCTGGATGCCACACATCAGCTATGCCCGGCAGCCCGGGTTCGGGAACGGACTCGGGCGGCCGGGGGTCGGCAGGGGGAAGGAGGATCGAGCGTCCCAGCGGATGCTCTCCTCCCTCGGGGTGGGTAACCAAGAATGCTCTGCGTTCTGCATCCCTTCCATAGCCGGTGGAAGCACAGACAGAAGGAAGGGATGGAGGCGGCTTTGCTTCTCGGAGTCGGGGAGGGGGGACGTTGCGGCGCATGAGGGCTGACGTGCGTCAGCACATCGCCACTCGGGACGTACGTCCTAAGTGCACGACGTCTCTGGGGGACTGGGACCCAAGGGAAGGAAAGCGAAAAACACCCTCTCGGGCAGCTTCTAGATGAAGTCCGCCTCCTGTACCACCCAAGGGGCCACCTACAAGGACAGATCCCACTGTGCGAAGGAGAGGAGGAGGAGGCACTCTAGGGGCAGATCCCTAAGTAGGTGACCCAGGGGGAACATGAGCAGAGATGGAAGGAGGGGCCCCGGAGGGAAGGTAGGAGGATAAAAAAAAAAAAAAGATATATATCCCCTGACAAATACCTGAGGAAATATCAAATATCTTATCTAAATTGTATTTATTGTAATGAAAATGAACCCAAGATGTACTTTGATCTCTTCTTGGAAAACTTCAAAATAAAAATATATTTAAAAAAAATGTATATATTTAAAGGAACACCACAGGCATGTAATGTGTCCCAGAGAGTTCTCTAACCACCGAATCAAGTGCAGCGGTGAAGTCTATGAACAAAGCATAGAGTTTCATATTCCTTAAGAGTCAATATTTTTCAAGCAAATCCGCTACCATAAAAATACTGTCAACTGTAGAAAAGCCATGATGAAATCCTGCTTGAAATTTGGAAAGTGGGCTAAAGTTATTTATCCAAAGTTGGAGTTTGTCAAGAAGAATTCATGAAAATAGTTTTCAACTGATATCTATTAAACTGATAGGGCGATAATTTGATGGGATTTGATATGCACATTTTTTATGTAGTGGAACTATTATGTTTTTAGTTCAGGAGTGGGGGATAAACCTTGCAGTCAAGCAACTGTTGAAGAAATTTGTTAAAAAAGGTACCCAATAGTTCATATGTTCTTTGTAAATTTCACCTGGGATAGTATCAGGCCCCGGGGCTTTGTTGTTTGCTAATTGTAGTATTGTTTGTTCAACATTGGCAAACATAAAGGTAAGTGGATATGTGTTGGAAAATATCCAGGCCAGCATACTGCTGCTGGCCATTGGAGTGTCAGTAGTGAACAGTTTTTTAAAGAAGATAACCCATGTTTCCTTGGAGATGTAAACAGCAAGGGAAGGGGAATACGAATTGACCCCTTTGGAAACCATAAGCCAAAATGACTTTGAATCTTTGGCGTTTAAGGTTTGGTGCATCAATTGCCATTGTTTTTGAGTAAATTCAAACATATTTAATATTATAAATTTTGTTATAAGTTTTCCTTGCTGAATTTAATATTGCAAAGTTGGCTTCAGAGGCTTGTTTTTTTTTATAAACCTCATAAGTCTTCCCAATTTACATTTTTCCTCATCACATTGTGTATCAAACCAGGCAGAAAGTAAGTTTTTGTTATCAGTAGAATAGATTTTTGTACAAATAAGTTTTCAACAAGGCTACAGTTGTTCATATAAACATTTGGCCAAGGTTGGGCGCTGAGCTAATGAAAATAAGCGAGTCATAGAAGGTGAATAAATAACCTCACCAACCTTTCCCCTATTTTTTGTATTAAGGACTAATTTGGATCAACCACAAGAAACCAGTGGTACCAAAGAGTTGTTCTTATCCATAGGGGCATGATTCTTAGCTGGTAATTCAACTGTCAACATTAAGTGTTGCATGGTCACTTTCAGGTCTCATGTGAATATGAAATTTCTTTTGGCCCCGTGGCACTGAGGGGTTGAGGCTGGGCGTCCAAACCCGCACCACGCCAGTGACCTGGGTTCAGTGATGGACTTGGGTGGCTGGGGGCCAGCAGGGGAGGAAGAGGATCGAGCATCCAGAGGACTGCTCTCTCTCCCTGGGGTGGAATCAGGGATGCCCAGTGTCCTGGGTGGCCCCTGGTGGAGATAGGGGGCACTGCAGATTCACTGGTCAATGCAAGGGGAAGAGTCGCGGCAGATGCCAGCAGGGCAGCCGTGCACGGAGCATCATTGCATGCTGCTCCTGTGGAAGAAATAGAAAAATCCCACCCTCGGGGATAGGCGAGAGAGCACCTTGCCTGGACCACACTCCTAATACTGGGCTCTCCTCTCCAGGCACCGCCACTGCCCAACACTTACACTGTAGATAGAGCACCCTGGTGGATACGGCAGCTCTCCCAGGGGGCTCAGATCTGGAGGATGTGTTGGGATGCAGCGAGGGAGAAAGAGAGGTCTCAGGTGGGAGGTAGAGTCTGGAGGACAGAGGATGGCTAAGAGATTTCCCAAGTGGTGGTGCAGAAACAGAATTGAAAAAAATTGAAATTTTTACAATTTTATAACTTTCAGGAGAAACAAGTAAGTAGTCTATAACACTCTGGCCGATGGCAGAAAAGAAGGTGCAAAGACCTCCTGATCGCCATCGACTCATTATGGTACTATTAAGAATCAATAGATTATTGTTGGTAATGAAATCAATAAAGTTTTTCCCAGCTTCATTGATGACTTTAACAGTTGAATTCCTAGTACTAAGATCCCCAAATACATGTAACTTTGTAAAACTGATAGATTGTCAAAGTTAGCTATGCAAGAATTAAAGTCTCCTGCAGTTAGAACCATATCTACCTGATGTTTGAGTAGCAGTATATCAATTTCCGCAATGAATTTAGTCCAGATATCACATGACAAAACTGAATAATGTTTGGGTCTGGGTGCTTAAAAGTGGAGACAGGTCCATTCAATCCAATTACCACCCCATATCTATCCTGCCTCTTCTATCCAAAGCACTTGAACATATTGTTGCCAATCAACTGTCTGACCACCTCAACAAATATAACCTGCAGTGCCCACAACAACATGGATTTCGCAAGGCCCATAGCACTGCCACTGCCCTACTAGATTTTACTAACCACATACACAAGGCCCTTGACACTGGCCACCTACTAGGTGCGGTGTTCATCGACCTTACCAAGGCCTTTGACACCGTCAATCACCAGCTCCTTCTGAACTCCCTCGCATCCCTTGGTCTGTCAGAGGACGTCACCAAATGGTTTAAAAGCTATCTTATGGATAGGAATCAAAAAATCACGATCGCTGGCTCTCTCTCACATAGCCTCCCCGATGGCACCGGTGTTCCCCAAGGCTCCATCCCTGGTCCACTACTGTTCAGCCTCTTCATAAACAATCTTCCGCTGCATGCAATAATAATATGATACTGTATGCTGACAATGCAGTCCTCTTCTCTACCCACACCGACCCCATCCCTCTCTCCCAGGACCTTCAGACTAACTTCAGCCTGGCTGAGTCCTGGTTTGAACAACATAAACTACTACTCAATTACAAAAAAAACCAAGGCCATGATGTTTCACAACTCTCACAGCAAATTGAAATCGGTCAGCCTCAATATCCAAAGAGTGCAGGGGTTTAAATACCTTGGTATCTCCCTTGACTGCACACTGTCCTACAACTCGCATGTTCAACACAATACAAAAGCCATAAACTCAAGAATAGGGGTCCTCTATTGCCACCATCAATGCCTGACTGATGATGCCATGCGCACTGCTGTATCTAGCTCCATATTGTCCACTGCTGACTATGGGCTAGTCTTCTATGGTGCTGCTACTGATACCACCCTAAAATGAATCAGGACTGTGCTTAACAAGTGCTGTAGACGTGTCATGGGGGCAGGTAAGCATACACACTCCTGTGACCTCTACAAGTGCTCTAATTGGCTCAACCTTCATGGTAGACTAGCATATCAGTCCTGTCTCCTAGCAAAGAAAATCTGCCTTAGCCTAACATCCCCTGCAATGCATGCACTAATGGCACCTTCAACTAGCTCACGCTTCATGCGCAGTTCTCTCAGACCATCATATATCGTACCTTTCTGTCATACCTCCCAGGCCCAGTGTGCCTTCCATGCCAGGGCTCCATTGCTTATAAATAGCCTTCCTGCTGAAATCGCAGAAGAGAACAATCTGGGCTTGTAGGACTGTAAACTCCACATGCACCTTTCTGGTCTAAGCAAATGTGACTGCTCCATTTAAGGTGGTGGCTCTCCACTGCCCTCTCCCTCCCATGGCTCCTGTTCTCCTTGATTTTTACTATTTTATTATTATCCCACCACCCTCACGCTCTACTCTCACCCTCTCCTGTGTCGCTCCACCTCCCTCCCACTCCCACATTTTCTTACCGCTCCACCATCCCACCTCATCCTCCCTCCACATTCACCGCCCCCACTCCCACCCTCCTGAAGTTTCCTGCTACCACCTCTATGCCTCCCCTTTCCCCACCCTCCTTTGAACTCTCTATCCCCTCTCCACCCTCCTTTTCTCACCTTATTCCAACCTCATTAGGCTCCTCCCTTGGTTCTCCCTATCCCTGCCACCCTTCCCCAAGAACCCTCTCCTGTTCACACCTCTCATCAGGTCCACCCTCTGCTCCTCCCTCCAGTCCCCTTAGCACTTTGTGATCATAGCACTTCAGACATTTTCTTCAATGGCCCACCCTCCCTCCTCTCACTGTTAGTGCCTCCTCATCTCACCCCCTTTTATATCTACTTTTGTTAGCCTTTGTTCACCCATCCCATACTATCTGTTCATCACTCTTTTATGTTACTGTATTCATATGCCAATTTGTCTTTGTATTAACTGTTTACTTTTTTGTATTGTTATTTCTGTTATGATGACGCAGAACCTTTGTAAACGAACCTATGGTTCAAAGGTATTTTGTAATCCTAGTATTCAATAAATAAAAAAATATAAGTTCACTATAAGAAATGAACTGATATCCCACTTAATTACACTCAGTGCAAGCTCTTTGGTTGGTGAAATGTGTTCTATTACTTGTATTCCTTTCCTTATTTTGACAAAAATATTTAATCCCCCTTTAGGTCTGCCATAATATAATGGTTACTTTTTACAGCAGAAGCACAATATGATTAATAACCATTGATAAAGATTGTTCAGTTGCCCAGGTCTCTTGGAACAATAATATGTCAACATTTTGTACAAAATTAATCCAGCTGGAGTCTACAATTTTGTTTCCAAGGCCTGCAGCATTCCATGAGAGATGGTTGGCATCCCTTGTCTCAATGGATTGGTCCACCTGAGTGATCGTAAGGGGATTGGGCATAGAAGTTAGTCATGGGCTATTAGAGTGCTCCCTATTGGTAGAAGTGGATCATTTCATCTCCAAGAAAGTCATCAAAAAGATGTTAGCCCTATCCAACTTCTGAGTTTTTGAGAGTAAATAGTCAAATAATTCATGAGATTTCACTGTAATGTCAATTTGGGTTTCATTATCCCCACTATATACTCTTTTCACAGATGCCAAATCACATGGGCTAATTTCAGTTCATAAAATAGTAGCCAATAATGTCTGAACAAGGGGTGCCAATGTGTCTCTATTTTCCTCCTCAAACCGTTTGATTCCAAATATGGACAGAATCTTCACTGGTTCTTTTACATCAAAATTCTAGTTTAACAGAGAGAGAGAGTATCACAAATAGCTTCTTCTGAGAAGCAGACATCTGTTATGTTAGTGCTGTATGTATATTTCCAAATGGTAGAACAAGTGACAGGAGAGGATATGGAAATTCCTAGGCCTAGGGCATTCCGCCTTTGCTGTTTTGCCCAGATTTGTTTTGCCATCTCCATGTTTGGTAGTAGAAGATATACTGGGTTAGAGGAGGTTGAGTTACCTCTAAAAACACATAGAATTGACTTAGCCACCAGGGGAGTTCAGTTCAGAACTAATTAAGTATATTATTAACTCATGCAGTGTCTCTTGTGTTTCATAAGATTTATTAAAAATATTTTCTAGTTTGAATACTACTTTGCCAGTGACAACAGTTTGATCAATTGGATGGGAGGACAGCCCTTTGCATGATGTGTCCCTTTCCTACTACCATTCACCGATGTATCTGCAGGTATAGCCTCAGAGATCTTCTCAGCTTTGTGGAAATGGGCACGGCTTTGTAGAGGAGGTTTCTCCAGATTTAACAGAAATACATGAGTTATTTAATTTATTATTTTCTTTTAAGGCAGTTGTTAACTGAGCAGTATTTCTGTTCGCCAGCACCTGTATTTAATGAAGGAAAATGGAAAGATCAAGGGCTTCTTTAACAAGGTCACTGACAGGAACATTGGCAGATTTCCTTTATTTTCTTCGTTCTTTTCTTTTTGTTTTTAGTTTGGATGCCTTTTTTTTTTTTTGGGTAGGAATAACTAAGGAAGGGAAGTAGAGGTTTCTGTCTCTTCCCTTTGTATTGTCCTTTGTCAGTGCAATCAATCTTTTCTAAAAACTCATTGAACTTTTGTGTAAAGAGGGCAGACAAATTTCCAATGTAATGTTTAAGTTCGTCATAGGCCTCCAACAGGACAATATTAGCCATGATAGGATGAGCCAGGCGGGTTTTGATGGTATAATTAGACAGGGTAGCGGGGCACTGGGCTAGGAAATCAGGGGCTAGTTTGTTTTTATTTACATCTCCATCCAGTCTCTCAAAGACTTTGTCAGGTGATACTGCAAGGATGGAAGATGCCCCTGATTGAGAGGAGCTAGAGTGCTCACAGTCAGATAGCTTTAATGGACTCAACATCTATCCCAGTGGAGAAGAGAGAAATTCAGCTCCCGATCCAAATTCTCGCTGCAACGATCGAAGGGTGGCATCGAGGCCCTTCACGCCATCAGATGTCATTGGCTGTGGCAGAGGACACAAGCCAGTGGTTAGTTTATTCTTAATTGCAGCAAAGCGGTCAGTGATTTTCCTTGGTGTGAACACCCTATTACAAGGGAATATTCATTTTTTTCTTGTGGTTGTTTAGTATCGTAATGATGCTAGTGGAAGAATCGTGACATTTAGGAGTTACAGGTTCTGTAATTCCAAGGGGTCCCGTGGATAGCCACAAGTGGGATTCCCAATACCAACCTCACCACCGGCAGACATATTCTGCAAAGTGGTGAGAGCTGGAGAAGTGTCTGTTGTATCCAAGCCTTCCCTAAAATCAAAAGTAACTTCCTCCTTTATGTTATGGGACAGGATGGGTAGTTTTACTGGTTCGTTTGGAGTAGATGATGAAACTAAGGATATTTTAAGCTCTTGTGAATACACACAACAGTTCTTTTTCCTACCAAATAGGGTCTTATTCAGGCCTTTACCAACTTCTTTGTCACTTTGTGTGTATGTCATAAAACTACATTGATACTAGTGAAGCTATTACAGTGGTATTTCTGAAACAACTTGTAAGTTGCAGGTAAACAGTTGAAAATGCTAAATACCTTAATTGCCTGTAATAATGTAAAAACAAATACAGGCTACTACAGTAGTATTTCTAGAACCACTTGTTACTCAGTTGCAGCTTAGAAATTTAAAATGCATCAGACAAGTGCACAAAGTGCACTATAGGAAATGAACAATAAGTTAGCAAGCAAAAAATATAAATTGCCTATCTAAAAACCACAGGTCCACCAAACGCAGGACAGGTACTCAGTAATTAATTCATAGTAGCAGTTTTTTTACCACTATATTTATTTATTTATTTAGTTATTAAATTTTGGTGACCAGGTAGACCCACTGAGCCCCGAAGGTCCCTTTTTCAGGGGCGACCTGGGATAACAATACAAGTTATAAGAATGAACAAGGACATAAGGAACATTTGAGGCATTGTGAGTTACAGCATGAGGTGGTTACAGTAAAGAAAATAGTGGATACAGGCATGGTTACAGGCATGGTAAAAGAAAGCAGTGGATACAGGCATGGCTTACAGGCATGGTAAAGAAAAGCAGTGGATGCAGGCATGGGTACAGGCACGTTATCATCATGACATATAAGCAATTGGTAATCTCAAAAAAACGAACCCCAATGCAGTCTAAGTTTATTCAGTTTATTTAATTTTGATAACCCGGTAAGCCCTCTGAGCCCCGAAGGTCCCTTTTTCAGGGGCAACCTGGAATTAGTTACAGAAGGAGACAAGTACAGGAATATACAAAGTTCACAATGCAGCAATACTGGAGAGCACTTAATACATAATACACCAGTGATGACATTAAGCCAGTTATGGCCCGACCTTTGAGTTAGGGTTTTGCGCTCAGTGGCAGAAGCAGGCACTGATGTCAAGTAAGTGGGCATGGAGCCCCGTCCCAAATGTTCTGAGGGAGGGAGCTTCCTGAAGGTGGAGAGGGAGCTTGTTCCACAGGACAGGGGAAGAAGTGGTAAAGGATTTACTGCCGGCCGTGGTCTGAACCCTAGGTTCGTCTAGGAGGTATTGCCCAGAGGTGCAGAGAGTTCTCACTGAGCGCTTTGGGAACCGGAGATCGGCCAGGCTGTCCGGTGGATGGCAGTGGAGGAGCTTGTATGCACTGCAGAGCAAGGGTACTGAAGGTGACCATCCAGGAAGGCCAGTGTAGGGAAGGAAGGGCTTCACAGTGGTTCCATCTTTGTGGGACCGGGAGGCAAATTGGGCCATCTTATTGTAGACAACTTACAGCCTGCTCAGCTCCTGTTTAGCCATCCCGGAAGAATAGGGGCTGCAAAGGTCAGTGCAGGAAGGAGGAGGCTGTTGGCAATGGTTATCCTGGACTCAGGGATCAGCTGGTCATTCAGGCGGTACAGCAGCTGGCTCATGGTGTGCTCCATTTTGGTTACCTGGTCTATGTGAGACTTGAGGGTATACCCCGATCAAGAATTAACCCCAGGTATTTGAGGGAGCTCACCACCTCAATGCGGCTTCGGATGAGTAGGTCAGAGGGAGTAAGGGACTCCTGTCAAGACCTAGGGTTCTATGTCCAAATACCATTAACATAGTTTTGCTGATGTTTAAGACCAGCCTGTTCTCAGTAAGCCAGGCTTCCAGCTTGGTAAAGTCATCTTGAAGTTGGGGCCCCAGATCAGCTGAGTTGTGCGGAGACCTGCAGATTACGGCATCATCTGCATATTAAACGACCGAGCTGCCCCTGCAGTGAGTACTTAGGTCATTGACAAACAGCTTAAAAGAGAAGGGGCCCAGAGTGGAACCCTGAGGTACCCTCACCCTTAGGGGAGCTGATCAGTGGTCATATCTTTCCATCTGACCCACTGGGAGCGGCCGACAGGTAGGTGTTGAACCAGGTTAGGAGTGCTGGTCAAGGCCGATTGTGGCCAGCTTGGATATCAGGAGTTTGTGGTCTACTAGGTCAAAGGCCTTGGACAGATCAATAAAACAGCTCCTATGGGGAATCCTTTGTCCATAGTGCCTAGTTAGTTATTGCAGTTCCTTAGTAGTTAGGTATAAGTTTGTATAGGGTAGTTCAGTTGAGGCCATTCTGGGATTGCTTGCAAAAGGTGTGCGTGTGGACTCCTGCGACTAGACCAAGGCTCAGGGATCACTCCCCCAAAGATGGAAATAAGAGGCTTAGACCAAGGTTCAGGGATCACTCCTAGGATTACTCTTCCAAAGATGGAAATAAGAGGCCTAAGAAACTGGAAAGCTTCTGTTTCACTGGCTGTAGAAGGGAAACAAAAATAGGGAGGGAGTAGGAAACAAAGCGTATTGCTAACAATAGACAAGACACATAGGGCAGGTAGCTGCTATAACATACTGTTAAATACTATTAAAATGCTTAAAAAATGTGTTTAAAGTGCATTAGCAGCCAGCCCAGTGGCACTGAGGGCTGAGGCGCTGGATGCCACACCTCACGCCACGCTGGCAAACCAGGTTTGGGAATGGACTCAGGATGTCGGGGTTGGTTGGAAAAGAGAGGATTGAGCATCTGAGGACTGCTCTCTCTCCTGGGAGGGTTGGGAGCTTGCTTCGCTCTTTACTGCTCCCAGTGGAGCCCAGGAGCACTGCAGAGCGACACTGCACAGGGGCTAAGAAACCAGGGAAAATGGCGCCTCGGCCGACCGATGACAGCCGCCTGACCTCACCGCCACAGAGCCCCTGGACAGCTGGGACTGACCTCAGCAGCACCCAGGGCCAAGAAAGGTGAGCCACAAGGCACATTCTCTCCAGAAGGAGAGGACCCGTCCGATGAAGGATACATTGGTTACCTCGAAGTGGCTGCAATGTGAGGCAGCAGTTGGTGACGGGCTTCTCGGGAGGTGAGAGTGTCCCTAGTGGCCTGAAGGAGAGGCCAGTCGAGACAACGAGGCAGATAAACAAATAATGGAAAAAAATGCATTAGCCTCTGATTAAAACTCTAACAAAACCAACCAGACTGGGTCAGATCTAATATCAGCATATACAGGTAGTTGCAGCCAGTATTCAAATTATTTTCAGTATAAAATGCATTTATTTAACTTTGCATTGCTTAGCTTTATACCTACTAGTAACCCTAAGCACTATTCCTGCTGAAGATATGTAAAATATTTATGAAGGTATTTAAAACATTTTTTATAGACCATGCATACAACATTAACATTGCTCTCTGATGGGTTTATTAAACCTAGGAAGAGAGAAAATAGCTGATTTAGCTCATTAGCTTACATTTGGATCACATTCGGTCTGGTGCACAGCTCCACACTGAATACCAAGGCTTCCTGGACTTCACAGGCTTGCACAGTTGTCGGACAGCCATTCTTCAAATTTAGTAGATGCGCAATGCCAAACTACTACCCGTTACTCTACAATAAGCAGGGACATACAATACAAATTTGTTTTCAGAGCGGGTGCTGAGTTGAACGAGATAATGCATTGTATATTCATTATTTTTGTTCTTTGGTAATCATCACATAGACGGCTCGAGGCTCAGCTCACCGATGGTGGATCAGGTGCAGATCTGTGGAAGAATGCCATGCATGCACCCTTTGGCTTGTTAAGGGAAACCACATGGCCCGAGGCTGTCCGCCATTGGCTGACCTAACACTGGATTTAAACTTGAGACCAGAAATATCAAATATTTATAAAGGGTTGAATATTAGGTCCTATACAGAATCAATGTCATTGCTGGCCTGTTGGCGCAGTGGTAGCGCTACTGCTTGTGATGCCAGTGAAATGGGTTCGGGAACGAGCCCAGGAAGCTGCAGGGCTGGCTGGGGGGAGAAGACTGAGTGTCCCAAGGACAGCTTGTCTTCTCCAGGGAGGGAGGGGGTAGCGACTTGACACTTGACTGGCCCCAGGTGGATGTCTGGGGCATAGCAAGCACTGAGGCAGACACAGTGGGGGAGGATGTAATGGACGTTGACGCTATGTGTCTTGACGTCCGGGCGCACATTACATCTACAAGAAAAGGGACAAAATGCCTTCCAGCTCTGAGGAGACCGAACACTGGAGCAAGACCCTGATGTGCTCCCACCTGCCTGGCTGCCTGAACCCAACAAGACAAGAAGTGTTCGGGATGTACAGGCCCCACCTTGTACCTGCCCAGGGGAAACCACGGGCTCCATGGGGAACGGGACAGAACAGGTAAGGTGGTAGCAGGGTTGAAATCCACTCAGTCCCAAGGATGAGGAGCTGAGGGCTGTAGGGGAGAGATAAACAGAAATAAAAAAAAGAATCACTGTCGCTCAATTACTAGGTCACCAGAAAGCAAGAAGAACACTGTAGTTAACAACCACTTCAATAAAATCACAAATTATCAGTAGATCTTTTCAGTAAACCTCTCTCCCATTGTCCCATACAGTTTTAACAATCAGACAATAACACGGGTTAATCCCTTCGCCAGTCACTGACCAAGTTTTCTAAAAGCAGTAGGGTCCATTTTCACTAAAGAAAGCACTGGGATGTGCATGGTAAGTTTGTTGAGTTCAACCACTCTACGGCAAGTCGCCTCTGGTGCTCCTTCCACTCCTGCAAGGCCAAGCTGAACTCCAAGTTCCAACTGTATGTCCTCCAGTTACAACCTCTGCAATACCTTGACAGTATCTCTGTAGTAACTCTGCAGCGCAAACTGCCTCACATCAGGCTAGATTTTGGCTTTCAGCTTCCCAACACTCCATGGAAGGTGCTCTAAAAAAGAAATTAACTGCCAGGAAAAGGACACCAGTGGGCTCAAAACACCAGTAAATACAGACTGCTAAACTTAGGGCAACAGTGTCATATCTGTTTTAAATATAAAAAGCCTCTAGCAGCCCTGCTGCACCTGCCTCCGAGTTCCTCCTTAGCAACAGATGCATGTTGAAGCACCGCCTCTGGCAGCACAGCCTGTCTCAGGAAAGCAGCCCCAGTTCCCTCTTTGTTAAATAAAGAAAAAGCACTGTCTTGCAGAGCTTCTGTGGTGGTGCAGAAGACAAGGTGCACCACCATCCTCTAATTGGGACCCATTAAGGGTGTGAAACGTAAGGAAGGATGCAAGCCTGGCGAGCATTTGTCTGGTGCCAAAAGTCATAGAGACTGTTTTTTTGGCATTGAGGAACAGTTGATTTGAACGAAGCCAACATTGAATATTATCAAAAGCCAGCTGAAGGCTGGTTGCCACATCTGAGAGGGAGGTACCATAGGTATGCAAAACAGTATCATCCGCATACACGTGGATATCTGCTGTTGAGCAGGCAGAGGGTAAGTCATGCAGAACTATCAAGAAGAGCATTGGTCTGAGTACAAAACCTTGAGGGACACCAGTGTTGATGGGGAGGGGAGGAGACAGAGTTGCCTACCCTAACTGATTGTGATCTACTCATAAGATAGGAGCAGAAATTGCTAGTGGCAGAATCAGAGAGATTGGCTGCAGCAAGCTTGGTGAGGAGTAGGGTGTGAGCTGCAGTGTCGCAGGCTTTAGCCAAATCAACAAAGATGGCAGAGGTGATGTGACCCTGATCCATGCCAAAGAGAACTGAGCCAGTGAGCCAGAGCAGGGAGGCCGTGGTAGAGGGACCTTGGAAACTTCACTGGGGTGAAGAGAGGAGGTGTGGTGTGTTTGCTTCCTGCCCAACGCTCACTCCATTCTCATAAAGCCTACACATCTGACCTTATTTACAGATGGAATGGCATGAGCGCTAGGCTTGAGAAGCTCACACACCCCACACGTGCTCTCCTGCCTGTTTTGAGGGTGGGTGTTAGGGAAACCCTAACACCTCATTTCCCTGCTTTTGTCACTTTGACCCCAGCTGAAGCATTAATGAAGTTTTTGCAACATATATATATATATATATATACACACATATGCGTATATATATATATATATATACATATATATATATATATATATATATATATAATCACACATATGTGGGATGGATGGGGGAGGAAGAGGGGAGGTGCTACCGGACATCAGGAAATTGTAAAATGGGGATGCCATAAGACACAAACGAATGGTGAAATGGGGACAGAGAGAAGGAGCAGCCCACAACCTCTAGCCACTGTGTGGAGCAACATAATATTATAATGGCATGTAGATTAACAGAGAAGGGACTGTTAGGGCCTTGCATGTTAAACAGGATCATTAGCATTTTGTGTATGAATATTGTAGTCCATCACTAAGGAATTTGTCCCTTACAAAGTATCCTTCTCAGTGCAAGGAGGTGCTAAGCACATGTGGTTATGCCCACGGTTTGCAGTCACACAAGAGTCAAAGTTTGTCCTTGTGCAATGCTCACGGGGGATATCGTGGAAATGGACCTCTAATTGCTGCCAAGGGTTTTAGCAGTCAGTTTTCACAGACCTTGTTTTGTGCCATATTCAAAGTAGTGCGAGCACAAAGCCCTTTGTGTGCAGTTCACAAATGGGACCCAGTGCTTCATAATGGGGAGTCATGTCAGGAAAATGCGGACTGCAGCAGCTGCAACTTAGTAGCATGCTGCTGTTGGGAGGATGGCATTAGGCACCTGGTTCCACAGTGATGCCTGCGTGGGTCAAGTGAGTGTCCTCTACAGCATGTCACTGCCAAGGCTGTCAGAATGCTCTGATTATGCCAGGGAAGGAGGGAGGACAGGGAAAAACTGGAGAAAACCCCATGTACCATCTGTAGGATGGCCTGGTTTCTACTCCCTGGGTTCCAGTGCCTGCCAATAACAGATTCTAGTACACACCAGTGACCTGCCTTGGTGGGGGAGAAGACCCTGCCCCCAGCCCCTGACATGGAGGGAAGCCATGGGAGATGTTGATAGCTGCAGGACTTGGGTGGATGTGGGATCGACAGGCCTGAGCAGGGTATATCCCTTGGACCAGGGTATGGCCAGGAGAGAAGAAACTCTAAGAAATGCAATGGGACCATTCTTTTCTTTTCTTTTTTTTTTTAAACTTTGTTTTTATTATGCTATGCATAAAAGATAACATACAAATATCCAAATACAAGACACCAACAAGTGCACGTATAATGCCTTCAAGTACCAGGAAAGTGGTAGTCTAAACATTTCAGTAATCGGATGTGGGGGTATTCCAAGAATGTCCAAATAAGTAATAAATGTTCAGAATAGCTGCACCCTGCAAGGTATGTGGTGGTCAAAGCCAAATAATACTGTCCAAACATGAGCTTAATTCAACAACCAGTGTTGATGTGACCCCATATCAAACATGGTTAAATAATTCCAAACATTTTAGCCCCAATACTGCCCTCCAAATCAGCAAACTAACAGTATTTAAACAGAAAATTCAAGGAACTGGAAAGTGGTGCAATACAGAACCAAGCTGCAGTATCGAATAAAAAATACAATAATTGCAAGTAATCACATAAGTCTGTGAACAAAAGCCACTTAGCCTGATGGACAGTCCAAGCCTTAGCAGCTAGAACAGCACAAAATAGCCACTACAGATTCTGGAGCTATAGTTCAGGTCTCCTCATCCTCAGAGTCTGCCTGGGTGGATGACCTTGCTTCAAACTCCCTCGCTATAGTGTCTGTCCTCTTACCAGCTTCCATGGGATCTGTATATTGGTAGGTGTGCCCTCCATAAGAAATGCAGAGACAGGCTGGCATGAGGAGCGAGTGTGCCACCCCCAGGCTATGAAGCGTTGCCAGAACACCATCAAACCTTTCCCTCCGGGCCCTGGTGGAGTAGAAGAGATCAGGAAAAATGTGGCATGTAGCTCCATTGTAATTGAGTTCTTCTGTTGCTCTGGCAGCCTTTAAAATCTCATCCCGAATCCCCACCCCTACAGTCACCAGCATTATAGTACGGGGTAGGTCCGATTGAGCTACAGCAGATCGGGTGGAGATTTGGTAAGCTCTGGAAAAGGACATGGCACATTCAGCTGATAGTTACAAAGCCCCCAGAAACTACTGCCATAGAAAGAATAGTAAGTCATCTCCTTGGCATCTTCAGGAGACCAACAATGTGCACATGAGGCGCTCTGTGCACATTCTGCAAAACCTCAAACAGTATTTTGATTGAGCATTTTCTGATGTGATCTTATTCGTGGCAGTCAGGGCCTTCAGAGATTGCAACTCTGCTGCAGCAGCTGACTTCGTGGCTGCTTCAATGTGTTGTTCTCTCATGTGGTTGAGGATAGTTTCAACTTTTAGGTTGATAGCCTGCATGGAAAGCTGAAGAGCCTTCCACAGGGGCTCTCCTCCAGCAGAAAATGTCCCGGTTCCTACGGCCTGTGCCTCTGGTGCCTGAGAAGTTTTCAGCCACTTGGACCACCCTTTTGTGTGTGACCCATCGTACAAGTAAGGTACCAATCTGCGCCACTCAGCAAGGAGAATCCAAATTCTGCACCTACGAACCAGATTAATCATCAAATAATCGATTTTTAATCGAATAACTGCTGCTGATCTGATAGGAACATTTGCATTGCAGGTGTGCTCCACAGCACCCCCCGGGACCCAATTTTAAAGCTACCAACTTTCCAGGGCCTAAAACTAGGATGGTCCATCCTGACCATGACCCCTCCCCCCCCAGACCGTGTCACTCCCATGGGCACCGCCGCAGACAACGCCGCACACAATCAATTACATTTTGCTGCTTGCTCTGGCCATGCCACCCCACAGTAACATCAGTAGCAAACATCCAGATTAAAACAATACTTCATTCTGCTGCAGCAAGTTCCAAATCATGATGTACAGAAAATTCATTAGAAGCAAACCTGAGTTAAATTGTGATCAGACGTTCGAACTGCATGCATTGCTCCTCTTGACAGTCCCATCCAACCCCTTACACTCACCTCATTTGCTGAGCAAACTTCACTTCAGTGACTCCCACCACACCAGATTGTTTTACACACTTCCTATAGCTGATCAGGTTCCGGTACCTTAGTTCACTGCTGCGGTCTCTTCTCTGTCTGGAGTCCCTCTCAGCTACTGGCTGGCAGACGTCCACATGCACTTGTTTGGACTACCACCCAGTCTAATCTAACAGGAAGGAACATGCTTTACTGTGCTCCAAC
Source organism: Neoceratodus forsteri (assembly GCA_016271365.2). Taxonomy (NCBI): domain Eukaryota; kingdom Metazoa; phylum Chordata; order Ceratodontiformes; family Ceratodontidae; genus Neoceratodus; species Neoceratodus forsteri. The sequence continues at coordinate 645,135,988 of CM057453.1, read as the reverse complement.
TGATGTGCTTGCGGTAAAACACAGGCACAAGGGTTGAAGTTGCAAACTGCTGTCCAGCTCGAGTAGCACCACAGTTGTGCTGAAATAATTTTCGTTCATGGATTAGCAGTCAGCAAAAAAAAAAAGGGACAAAACTGGGACACATAAGCAAAAACCAGGACAAAAGTGACATTTTGCAAAATGTGTGGGGTCACTGGGACATGCTGCCTAAAATAGGGACTGTCCAGGGAAAATAGGGACTGTTGGTAGCTTTACCCAGTTTTCAACTGTCTAGGAATGCACAGAAACTAAGTGGGGTACAACTCACTGGTGTGGAAAAAGGTCTCTGCTTGGCGAACTTGCAAATTTACTGTTATTATCAGCAGTTTCCCCACAGATGCGCTGATGTCCCAAACTGCCATAAAAAGGGAAAAGAGTTGTAAAGCGGCATCCTTTGAGAAAACTGTGTGCATGCAGCACGATCCATGGAAGTGAAACGGCACTTCCCTGCGCACAACTTTCTCTGTCCTGTTTGCACAGTTTTTTACCCTTTGAAAATGTGTTTAATTTATTTGAAAATTGGTAACTGGAAAGGTGCGCTGAGCCAAGGCTTGTTTACAGGCATGACTCGGGGAGGAGACACAGAAGAGATAATTGTTACAGCTTGTTGAGAATACAAATCCGTGAATGGTATACATAATCAAACATGGTGGCGGAGATCAACTATTGATAGGGCCCTGGTGTTGAAAATACTGATAAAAACCCGGGGATAGCAGTATTAAAGGGAGCGTTCCATTATTTCAAATCTAATACAAAATCCTAAAGCAGACTTACAATAAAATGATGACAAATAAGCAGATTACAAAACAGGATAGAAAGGGTGAGCTAAATAAAATTAAAGTGATACACTTTCAAAATTGTCACCAAAATATGCACTGTTAAATTACGTTGTTTTTTTTTTTTTTGTTTATAAACAATGGTTGCTTATTATTTTCTGGGACATCACCAGCAACAGAATTCTCAGTACTTAGAATCTGCTAACACAGAACACCAGTTTTCTGACTCAAAGGAAAATGTATTTTATAAAGTATTCACCCAGGATAGCCCAACTGAGCTGCAGCATCTGCTTTATAGTGGTGTCCTGCTTCTACACAGTTTTGCACACCAAAGTGAACTGTAACACTGGAAGGTCAAAACACTTGCTCAGGGTCACAATCAAATAGAATGTAAGTGGCTCTACCTGGGGATATCTGATTGAACTTTTTTCCCTGACACAGCCATTTAGACTGCAAGTACAAAGGTTTTGGAAATCTGACCCATGGTGCGAAGTGATGGGTAACTGGCTGGGAAGTGGCTCTTCCCCAAGTGGTTGGCTAAATATTTTTTTTGAGTATGGGCCGCCAGTTCCTTTAAACAGCCCATGACACCTTTGTGACAACTTTGAAAAAAAAAAAACATAATTGGACATAATTCAGCCTATAGCTCATAGTTCTGTCTGTAATTCTCACCCCTTATTACGTAATGTAATATTTAAATATAATTCAGCCTATACTGTACCTTATATTTTTGTCTGTAATTATCACATTTATTTCTTTATTACTAAGGATATTTGCATTAAAACAGAATTTATTTTCTGCTCTCCCTGATTTGGCTGCATTTCTACACCTGACATTACAATTATGATTATGACATCACAGTTTGTTGTTGTGGCAAGTTATGGGGCCAGATATTCAAAAGTCTGCCTGGTGGGCAAAGTGATTCGTCCTGTTTGCCCAGGGTTTGCCTGTGCACAGTATTCAAAGAGGGGCCTTTGCACACGTTAACAGGATTAGTGCACACAAACAAATAATATATGGTGGGCAAAGGGGCGGGACAGGAATACTGGTGACAGTATGTTCAGCACATTTGTGCTGCACAAAGGGTTAGCTAAACCACTTGCCCAGCACAAATACGCCAACAAGAAGCCTGACTTACTCTGAGCCACCCTAGCGACCACCAGAGCAACTGCAGCCTGTCCCTGCAACACTTATCTTTACCCTTTCTCCCTTCACCCTAACCACCCCACCCCTCCCTCTCCCCTCTACTCCTCCCTATCCCTCCCAGTGCCCCCACATTTTTTGTCTTTTCCTTACCAATGGCAATGCCTCTGGGCTGCATCTTACCTTATTGTACAGACAGAACCTTTATGCTAGAAATACTTAATTATTTGTTATTAGTGCTTATCTTCGTAATCCTTAGGACAGGCATACTTTGCCCAATGCCTGGTCACAGTTGGTTATGTTTCTGCTCAATTTCTAGTATACTGTCTGCTTAGTTATTAGGACGGGCGTACATTGTCTAGTTTGTGAAGAAATGGTGTAGAGCACTCACCCTTGCTGATAGCTTGATAAATAAAGCAAAGTCACACTAAGATAGTGTTTTTAAGCTTTTTACTCCCATCAGACGCTTAATACGACAATACAATATCAGGAGGTCTTACATTTCGCCCGACCCCTCGGGCTTCATTAGAGATAATGAAACATTTTTAGGAGTGTTTTAAATACATTCACAAACTCATTACTTTAATTAGTCACCCAATCAAAACAGAGTGTCAATTAATTTTCAATTTTGTGAGCAGCCTATCTGACAGTACTGCTTTACCTCAAAACAATGTGATTTAAAGCCAAATACATACATAGTGACACCAATAATGAAAAAATGAAAAAAAAAAGTTTTTCTTTTCGCTCTAATAGCTAGCTTCAAGATCCTTGCTCATTCCTATGCTTCTTTTAGATTTATTCCATCTTTCTCATTGGAAGCCTCTGTAAAAGACATCAAAGAGATGAAATTAGATGAGTAAGCATCTGTTTCAGGTCCCATATGATGAATTAATACAATCAATTCTAAAATTCATACAAGGGATTCCAATGCCTGGTTTCAATTTTAGTGTTCAATGTTAACTTTACATCTGCCTGACAAGGCCCCCAGACTGCAGTACTTTTGTACACTATGTATGGTACCTGATCCTTGTTTACTTTACTTTGTATCTGTATATATAACTTGACGTGGAACCTATGTAAACGAGCTCCTGGCTCAGGATAATAATGTGAAATTATAATAAGTTAAAAAAAAAAAAACAACCACTGGCAGTGGGGAGCACACCTGCTCCCTGGTAGAGAGTGGCACCCCCACCCCTGAACCCTGCCTGTTAAAATAAAGTGTGACGCTGGTGTCCAGTGCCCCAACCTCTGATCACCAGCCCCAGTAGACAAAAATAACCCGTGTGTCCAGTGGTTCCCCCCACCCTCCGATCATTGGTCCTGGCATAAAAATAAGTTACTGGTGTCCAGTGGTCCCCCACTCTCTGATCGCTAGCCCCAGTATTGAATAGTAAATCTTTAGTGGTTCCCCTGCTCTCTGATTGCTGGTCCCGTTATGTGTATGTACATTCCTTGGTGCCTAGTGGTCCCTTTGCCCCTCCACTCGCTGGTCCCATTATGTGTATATATATTCCCTGGCACCTATTGGTCCCCTCCGATCACTAGCCCTGGTATGTGAATAGACATTCCTTGGTATCCTGTGGTCCCCCCGCCCTCTGATACCTAGCCCTGGTATCATAAAATAACTACCTGACATCTAGTGGCACCCCCTACCAAATGATCCCCTTTCCCCATACACTATCACAGAGTCTGTTGCATCTAGCAGCCCCCTGCATGTAGACACTGACCACCCACCCTGCCAACTCACGCTAACCTGCCTTGCCGGTGCCGCAGGAGCCTATATGGTGACTGGCACAGCCCTGCTGTCATCACTGTGGCTGGCTGCTGTATGCAATGACAGAGAGCGAACATCCCCAAAGTACAGAGGATGCATGCTTCCTGTCATCGCATATGGTGGCCAGCCAAAGTGGTGAGAGGAGGGCTGTGCCGGTCACTGTATAGGCTCCCATGGCACTGGTGAGGCAGGTAAAGAGGGTTGGCAGGGTATGTGGTTGGTGCCCATGGTCCTAAGAGGGTCCGCTAGACGCCAGGGACTCTGTGATAGTGTACGGTGACAGGGATTGGTGGTGGGGGCGCCACTAGATGCCAGGGAGCTATTTTATGACACCAGGGCTGACGATTGGAGGGCCGGGACCACTGTACACCAAGGAATGTATATTCACATACAGGGGCTGATCAAGGGCGGGGGGACCACTAGGCACCAGGGAATGCATATACACATAATGGGACTGGCAATCAGAGGGTGGGGTGGACCACTAGGCATCAGGGAATGTATATATATATATATATAAAATGGGATTGTGGTTGGAAAGCGGGGAACCTCTAGGAATCAAGGGTTTATTATTTGATACAGGGCTAGTGATGATCGGAGGGCAAGGGAACCACCAAGGATTTATTTTTCATGTACTGAGGCTAGCGATTGGAGGGCAGGGCACCAGGGAATAGTTGATTCTTACAGGACCGGTTAATCGGGGTTGGGCAGAGCCAGTTGCCATGGCACAAACTCCCCGCATCCCATACAAATATCCCTATAATAGATATGCAATCAACCCTTAGTGCCTTGCATGCCCAATGGACTCATTTGCATGGGGTTGTCTGAATACTGCACATGGAGCTACCAGTGCTATCGGTTCTAGAGGCGCTGTTCCTTGCACTACCAGGACCCATGTCGGGTAGCACTACTCGACTTAGCGCTGTGACGACATGCCCCGGCCCTATATTCAGTTGGATAGTGCCGGGCGCTAACCGACTGAATATGGCATCTTCAGGGTGACGGGCAAACGCAGTGTAAAACTTTGCACTCTGCTTTGCCCATTTTTTGAATATTAGGTCCATGATGACACAAACCTAGGACTGCTGAAGCCAGGTGCAGACAGCAGCCCGGGCAGAAAGGGAAATTGTTTAACCAGGAAAAAGTCAGAGCTTGTTTCAGGCGAGACCTGGGAGCGCAAAAGTGACTTGCTCAGGGCCACACGCTATGAAATAAGGGCTAATGCGATCCAAACCCAGGTCTCCAAATTTGCAGCTCAGTGCCCTTAATCATTACGCCTATAGTGCCTCATGCCATATTGCAGATACAGTGTAGGGCGGCGGGCTAGGGACGACGAATTTACAGAAGATATACGAAATAGTAACTATTATGTTCAGTGACTCTTTAAGACTCAGCAACGGACTCTGAGCAGCCACGTTCTGCCACGTCAGCGCGCATGCTCAGTGACAGGCCGTGTGTGTTGACGGCGCTGGCGTGGTTTCAGGGGTTGATGTGGAAGCGAGTCCCTTCTTCCAGTGCAAGTCCCCGGGCGGAATCACGCAGCACCTGCAGCAGCCCCGCACCTACACGGCGCGCGCTCCACCGCCACCTGCAACGATGAATTTCCTTAGAGGAGTGATGGGCGGCCAGGCCACCGGGAGCCAGCCTTCCGGAGCCGAGACGGTGAGCGCTAATCCGGGGCTGGACAGGGGCCTGTGGGGATCGGGTGACTGGGATGAGGCCGGGATGAGCCGTAGGCCAGGGAGGGGATGACGCAGGGGCTGCTTTTTAAGTTAATTTTGTTGACCGGGTAAGTGCCCCAAACAAATCCTACCTATTTTCAGACACGACCTGGGAGGTGGATACAGATGATTGCCAACTGACCTTAAACCAGATTAAGCTGTTGGTGGTGTTTTTTAGTGATGAGGAAATTTGGCCAGGACACCGGGAAAATTCCCCTGCTCTTTTCAATAAGTGCCATGGAATCTTTAACATCCACCTGAACTACCACCAATCCAGGCAGATGGGACCTCGGTTTAACGTCTCATCCAAGACGGCACCTCAAGTGCACTACAGTGCCAGTACTAGGATATTAACCCAAGTGCCAGATGTGGGAACTGAACCCACAGCCCTCTGATCTCCTTGCTTCAGAGGCAAGTGTGCTATCTACTGAGTCACTGACGCTGCTGTCACATAGGTGCCGGAACGAGGCGGCGGAAGGCGGTAGCCCTCCACTTTTATTTCTGTGTGGCAAAAACTAGTATAGAAACAGTGCCCTTTGTTCCCTTACAAGTGCCCTTTTGATTCTCAGCCCCCTCAGCTTTTACCATCTTCCGGCACCTGCTGAGTGAGCCCAGGTACCTGTGATTTCTCCACCCCTGATGTCTCGTACCTTGTCTGACTCCTGCTGGAGCGGGTGATTCAGGGGGATCCCAGCTGCACCAATTAGGCTCTGGAGTCTGGAGGACGGATCAGCTGGTGCAGGCAGCCTTGTTTGCACCGATACCATGAGGGTTTTGTCGCCTTCTAGTGCGGAATGGTTTGGGAGGACGTTGGGGAGCTATATGAATCATCCTCAGTCACAGCTCAGCAGGAACTGCCTCACTGCGAAGGACTACGCCTTACTTTATGGAATCGCTGTGCCCCCCATGTTAAAAGTGCTCCCCATATAGAGAAGGTGCTGTCTCAAATTGTGGCTCACACCTCTCAACTGTCACTGATTTTGCCTCACACCATTTCTTATGTCTCTCCTAAAATTATGGTTTCTGTCCCCGAAACGTAGGGATTTGTAGCATGAAATTATAACCAAGCATTGGTGTTACATTCTATTTTTGTATTTAAAAATGCTTTCTATATTAGGGCACACAGTGTAGCAGGCTTCTTGAGCTTGTATTCCATTTTTTTTTAAAGATTTGCCCTTGATTTTAGTAATCTGCCCCTGATTTTTTTTTAAAGCCCTGTACCTGATTTGCAACACAGGACTCGGAGGGTGGCTTCAAAACAGAAATGTGTGGAGTAGGGTCAAAGGTAAACGTATTAATAAAAAGTCTGGTTTCTAATGTTGTCAGCCTTTATCTTTATGACTGGATGATGTGTCCCACATTTCAGTGACTAAAGGTTGAAAGATCTGTGAGATAGTCTTCCTGGCTGCTTGGAGCCTTACTGCTTCACACATCCAGCAGTTTTCACTGTGTTGCAAGATTGGGGTGGGAGGAGTGGAGGGTGGAGATGTTGTGACTGTGAGCTTTGTGGAAAGGTCTGCTTAATCCTTCCTTTAAGTGTGCTTGTGGTCAGATAGGCAGGGGAGCAGTCAGCTGTTAAATAAAAATGTAAAACCTACAGACAAGACAGCTGTCGGAATGCTCATGAGTTTCTGAATTCTTGAAATGACCTGTCACATGTCCTGTTTCCCGCTAGGCAAACTCCTTAAAAAAAAAAAAAAATCAATCTGTAAAAGTAAAAAAAAAAAAAAAGTACAAGATTCTTAGCGAATACAGCTATATTTTGTGTACTTGGACAACACTATTATGTGTAATTTTATAAACTGCTGTACAGAACTTGGCTATGTTTGTGGGTTTACAGACCTAGAAATAACTGATAACCTGCCAGTCAGTGTGCAGATATTGTATCACAGAGAAAACTTTGAAAAACATGTTTCATCACCAGTCAGGTGATATTATACACAACTTTTGCAGTTGTCTTTGCCTCATTGTTTATAAATGAGAAAAATATGAAAAGGCTGGGAGATGCAGGTGGGGCGACACCGACTCTTGTGTACTGATTCTGCTGTCTTTCTTTGAGCCCTTCAGCTCTTCATTTCTCTGCTTTGCTTCTCTTTGAATTTCTGATCTTTCTTGTTGGTGGCCTCTGACTGCTGTTATTGTACATGATTAGGGACTGGGGCCCTTTTTTTTTTTTTTATATTGTTTTCCTCCACCTGTGACCGCCATCTCCCAGTCCCATCTGCTCCTTTTTGTTGCTTAAGTAGTCCCTGTAGGGTCCATGGATGGCATGTCCTCACCAGAAGAAATGTCTTCTGTGGTGGACTCCCTTGGGGTGTCTGCCATGACCTTACTTGGCCGTGTCTTATGTTTGGGGGCTTAGTGCTAATTTGGGAGCGGTAGGGCTTCATACTGTGCGTGCTGAGGCTTTCCTTCCCTTTTCTCCGCGACACTGGCGGCAATGGCGCTTAGTGTGCATGTGCACTCTGAAGCATGCATGCGCACGGTGGCAGCCAGTGTCCTTACTTTGTCTTGCAGCTTCTGCTGCACTACCAGCATTCCCCCCGACAATAAAACTGGCCCATTGAACCATTCCCAAGATGTGCCTGATAGCAAACATTTACAACTCAGCAGGGCTTGTAATAATTTTGTGGAATGGCTGTCCAAGATATAGATGGAATGGAAATTCAACTGCCCTACTGAATTTATACTTGTCCTATTGATAGTTTAGGCAATAATCCACTACAGGATGTGGGTAATGGTGGGATTTACCCATGCCTGGTGTGATGTGTCACTAATCCACAGGCCGAATGACTTAAAGCACACCAGAAGTGGGTAAATCCCACAACAACCCACACCCTGTTGTGGATTATTTTTTTATTTTTTTATTTTTTGAAATTACTCTTTAATCCTTCTCCCAGCCTGCCACCTCAGAGCCTTCAAGTGACAATTAGCCATCCACTGCCGGAACCCTGCCCACACAGACCACAAATCCCCATGGAACGCATGCGGGAGGGGACGAGGTTGGGGGTTCAGAGCCCGTTACTTACGATTTCGTCGGTCCGTGGTCTGCTGGGTGGGCACAGGCATATCGTGGGCACGGCCACTGTCCTCCCATCTTCCCGGCTGAGGCAGGCTTTTTTCTCATTTTTCTCCCTCCCCGAGCAACCAACGACCTCCCCTGACGTCATGACGCAAGCGCCGATGTCCGTGCTGCTCAATGGCCAGCCATCCCCTAGTGGGACTTGCAGTTCCTCGAGCCTCCGCTCGGGGTCATGCAAGTATCGGGCTTTCGGCCGAATCCCTCCCGAGAAGGCAAGCTGTCGCTGGACGCCGAGCCTATCTCCCTGGTCGATTCCACCGACGACCCAGTCCGCCTCCCCAACCCGGTCAGCCGGCGTGGAGCGAGGTGTGGCGTTCAGCGCCTCAACCCTCAGCGCCACTGGGCAGGTCTGTTGTGGATTATTTTGATTATACAATGAGAAATAAAAAAGGCAATCAAAATTGTTACTTTATTGCTTTTAAAGTGTTGTCAGTCGATTTTTTATTTTTTTTTTTTTTTTTTTTAAATTTTATTTTGTTCAATGTAAAATCTTTCATCCCAACATAAATGGGCCCTTGTTGCTAGGCAGATTATTGAGCCACCCCCCTTCCACAGAGATGTATGCTGGGATGTTTGCCCTCCCCCCCGAACATACCCTGTACACACACAGACTGAGACACCTAGTGCGTTGTTAGTTTAGTATAGGATTGTCCTATAAATAAGATGCATGCTCCCTGCCTGGACATAGAGCGGCTTGCCGAGGAGGTGTGAAGAGGGCTGTGCCGGTTGCCGTATGTGCACCCGCGGCACCCAGGGTACCGGTAGGGTGACAGGGGTGAGTGGGTGTTTGGTGCCACAGTGGGGAAGGGGGCCTAGCTGCCAGGGAGTATGGAACTGTGACAGTCGGTACCGTGGATTGGTGCCCGGGGGTGAGGGACCACTGAACACCAGGGAGGGTTTTACATTTTACTATGGGCTGACAAGTGGGAGTGGGGGTCCACTAGCACCAGGGAGGTTATGTATTATAGTACGGTCTGGCAGCGAGGGAGTGGGGGATTACTAGTATCAGGGAGGTTATGTATTATAATGCAGGCTGGCGATTGGAGGGAGAGGGGACCACTAGCACTAGGGAGGTTATGTATTATAATGCAGGCTGGCGATTGGAGGGAGAGGGGACCACTAGCACCAGGGAGGTTATGTATTATAATGCAGGCTGGCGATTGGAGGGAGAGGGGACCACTAGCACCAGGGAGGTTATGTATTATAATGCAGGCTGGCGATTGGAGGGAGAGAGGACCACTAGCACTAAGGAGGTTATGTATTATAATGCAAGCTGGCGATTGGAGGGAGAGGGGACCACTAGCACTAGGGAGGTTATCTATTATAATGCAGGCTGGCGATTGGAGGGAGAGGGGACCACTAGTACCAGGGAGGTTATGTATTGTAATGCAGGCTGGCGATTGGAGGGAGGGGGGACCACTAGCACCAAGGAGGTTATGTATTATAATGCAGGCTGGCGATTGAGGAGGGGGACCACTAGCACCAGGGAGGTTATGTATTATAATGCAGGCTGGCGATTGGAGGGAGAGGGGACCACTAGCACCAAGGAGGTTATGTATTATAATGCAGGCTGGCGATTTGGAGGGAGAGGGGACCACTAGCACCTGGGAGGTTATGTATTATAATGCAGGCTGGCGATTGGAGGAGGGGACCACTAGCACTAGGGAGGTTATGTATATAATGCAGGCTGGCGATTGGAGGAGAGGGACCACTAGCACCAGGGAGGTTATGTATTATAATGCAGGCTGGCGATTGGAGGGAGAGGGGACCACTAGCACCTGGGAGGTTATGTATTATAATGCAGGCTGGCGATTGGAGGGAGAGGGTACCACTAGCACCAAGGAGGTTATGTATTATAATGTAGGCTGGCGATTGGAGGGAGAGGGGACCACTAGCACCAAGGAGTTTACGTATTATAATGCAGGCTAACGATTGGAGGGAGATGGGACCACTAGCACTAGGGAGGTTATCTATTATAATGCAGGCTGGCGATTGGAAGGAGGGGGACCACTAGTACCAGGGAGGTTATGTATTATAATGCGAGCTGGCGATTGGAGGGAGAGGGGACCACTAGCACCCAGGAGGTTATGTGTTATAATGCAGGCTGGCGACTGGAAGGAGGGGGACCACTAGAACCAGGGAGGTTATGTATTATAATACAGGCTGGCGATTGGAGGAGGGGACCACTAGCACCTGGGAGGGTATGTATTATAATGCAGGCTGGCGATTGGAGGGGGGGGACCACTAGCACCTGGGAGGTATGTATTATAATGCAGGCTGGCGATTGGAGGGAGAGGGGACCACTAGCACCTGGGAGGTATGTATTATAATGCAGGCTGGCGATTGGAGGGAGGGGGGACCACTAGCACCAGGGAGGTTATGTATTATAATGCAGGCTGGCGATTGGAGGAAGAGGGGACCACTAGCACTAGGAGGTTATGTATTATAATGCAGGCTGGCGATTGGAGGAGAGGGACCACTAGCACCAGGAGGTTATGTATTATAATGCAGGCTGGCGATTGGAGGAAGAGGGGACCACTAGCACTAAGGAGGTTATGTATTATAATGCAGGCTGGCGATTGGAGGGAGAGGGACCACTAGCACCTAGGAGGTTATGTATTATAATGCAGGCTGGCGATTGGAGGAGAGGGACCACTAGCACCAGGGAGGTTATGTGTATTATAATGCAGGCTGGCGATTGGAGGAGAGGGACCACTAGCACCAAGGAGGTTATGTATTATAATGCAGGCTGGCGATTGAGGGAGGGGACCACTAGCACCAGGGAGGTTATGTATTATAATGCAGGCTGGCGATTGGAGGGAGAGGGGACCACTAGCACCAGGGAGGTTATGTATTATAATGCAGGCTGGCGATTGGAGGGAGAGGGGACCACTAGCACCAAGGAGGTTATGTATTATAATGCAGGCTGGCGATTGGAGGGAGAGGGGACCACTAGCACCAAGGAGGTTATGTATTATAATGCAGGCTGGCGATTGGAGGAGAGGGGACCACTAGCACCAGGGAAGTTATGTATTATAATGCAGGCTGGCGATTGGAGGGAGAGGGACCACTAGCACCAGGGAGGTTATGTATTATAATGCAGGCTGGCGATTGAGGAGAGGGGACCACTAGCACCAAGGAGGTTATGTATTATAATGCAGGCTGGCGATTGGAGGGAGGGGGACCACTAGCACTAGGGAGGTTATGTATTATAATGCAGGCTGGTGATTGGAGGGAGAGGGGACCACTAGCACCAGGGAGGTTATGTATTATAATGCAGGCTGGCGATTGGAGGGAGAGGGGACCACTAGCACCAAGGAGGTTATGTATTATAATGCAGGCTGGCGATTGGAGGGAGGGGACCACTAGCACCTGGGAGGTTATGTATTATAATGCAGGCTGGCGATTGGAGGGAGAGGGGACCACTAGCACCAAGGAGGTTATGTATTATAATGCAGGCTGGCGATTGGAGGGAGAGGGGACCACTAGCACCAAGGAGGTTATGTATTATAATGCAGGCTGGCGATTGGAGGAGAGGGACCACTAGCACTAGGGAGTTATGTATTATAATGCAGGCTGGCGATTGGAGGAGAGGGACCACTAGCACCAGGGAGGTTATGTATTATAATGCAGGCTGGCGATTGGAGGAGAGGGACCACTAGCACCTAGGGAGGTTATGTATTATAATGCAGGCTGGCGATTGGAGGAGAGGGACCACTAGCACCTAGGGAGTTATGTATTATAATGCAGGCTGCGATTGGAGGAGAGGGACCACTAGCACCAAGGAGGTTATGTATTATAATGCAGGCTGGCGATTGGAGGGAGGGGACCACTAGCACTGGGAGGTTATGTATTATAATGCAGGCTGGCGATTGGAGGGAGAGGGACCACTAGCACCAGGGAGGTTATGTATTATAATGCAGGCTGGCGATTGGAGGGAGAGGGGACCACTAGCACCAGGGAGGTTATGTATTATAATGCAGGCTGGCGATTGGAGGGAGAGGGGACCACTAGCACCAAGGAGGTTATGTATTATAATGCAGGCTGGCGATTGGAGGGAGAGGGGACCACTAGCACCAGGGAGGTTATGTATTATAATGCGGCTGGCGATTGGAGGAGAGGGACCACTAGCACCAGGGAGGTTATGTATTATAATGCAGGCTGGCGATTGAGGAGAGGGACCACTAGCACCAGGAGGTTATGTATTATAATGCAGGCTGGCGATTGAGGGAGGGGGACCACTAGCACCAGGGAGGTTATGTATTATAATGCAGGCTGGCGATTGGAGGGAGAGGGGACCACTAGCACTAGGGAGGTTATGTATTATAATGCAGGCTGGCGATTGGAGGGAGAGGGGACCACTAGCACCAGGGAGGTTATGTATTATAATGCAGGCTGGCGATTGGAGGGAGAGGGACCACTAGCACCAGGGAGGTTATGTATTATAATGCAGGCTGGCGATTGGAGGGAGAGGGGACCACTAGCACCAGGGAGGTTATGTATTATAATGCAGGCTGGCGATTGAGGGGAGGGACCACTAGCACTGAGGAGGTTATGTATTATAATGCAGGCTGGCAATGGAGGGGACGGCACTAGCACCAGGAGGTTATATTATAATGCAGGCTGGCGATCGGAGGGAGGGGACCACTAGCACCAGGGAGGTTATGTATTATAATGCAGGCTGGCGATCGGAGGAGGGGACCACTAGCACCAGGAGGTTTGTGTTTATAATGCAGGCTGGTGGTTGGAGGAGGGGACCACAAGCACCAGGGAAGTTATGTATTGTAATGCGGGCTGGCGACCGGTGGGAGAGGGACCACAAGCACCAGGGAGGTTATGCATTACAATGCGGGCTGACGATAGGAAGGGGGGAGGGACCACTAGCATGAGGGAGGTTATGTATTATAATGCAGGCTGGCAATGGGGGGCGGCACTAGCACCAGGGAGGTTATGTAATATTGTGTGGGCTGGTGATCAGAAGGGGGGGGGGGGCACTAGCACTAGTGAGATTATATTTTGTAATACGGGCTGGCAGTCGGAGAGGTGAGGACCACTAGCACCATGGAGGTTATGTATTATAATGTGGGCTGGTGAATGGAGGGAGGGTGGACCACTAGCTCCTGGGAGGTTATGTATTATAACACGGGCTAGTGATTGGAGGGAGGGGAGACCACTAGGCATCAGGGATTTCTACATATGTGTTGGGGCGGCATCGTGCTAAACTGCCTCGATACCCATGCAAATGAGCCTGTAATGTACATGCAGATGACCCCTTTGCACCTTGCATGCCTAATGAGCTCATTTGCATGGGTCCTTTTGAATATTGCAGATAGTGCTCTGGCACTACCCACTCTTGTGGTGTACTTCGGAATCCATGTCGGGGCAGTGCTACATGACTTAGTGCTGCACCAACATGGCCCTATATTCAGTCAGATAGCGCCAGTGTGCTAGTCAGCTGAATATTTCATCCTTGGGCTCCTGGGCAATCACAAGGTGCAGCACAAAACTTTGCGCTTGTTTTGAATACTGGACCCCTGGGTCCAAGATATTCAAACCGCGCTAGTTTGTGGCGCAAGTCTACGCGCTGCTCAAAATAGTTGCGAGGGGTGTGGCCAAGGGCGATACTAACGAGCGGCGCTGTGGCTAACTGCTTGAATATCGCCTATTACGCTTTACTGTGCATGGAAGCAGTGGAACCGCGCCAGTGCAAGTGGTCAGATTGAGCATTGAGATGCGATGCGCAAGTTCCATTGCGCCATGCACAGCACCTGCAATATTCAGGTGATATAAATAGAGCCATAATTTATGCAAGGTGCACGGGGGCCATTTGCATCTGATTATGGCTCATTTGCATGCTATTAGCATGCAGGTGCCAATCCCTCGATACTTGCACCTGGCGCCTGCCAGGCAGCAGCCGCCGGGGACCAATGCCCCTGCAGCCTGATCGTGGACGTCCCGTAGGGACAATGAATGTCTCCAATCCATGGTGGTCCAGTGGACCGCGACAGCCCGATCAAGGGCATACTTGTCCTCTGGAGTAGTCCGATCCGGGCATAACTGTATGCCCCCATTAGCCCGATTGCAGGCATAACTGTATCTCCCCCAGAGTAGCCTCCAATACGGGCATAATTGACTTCCTCCGAGTAGCCCGATCGCAGGCATAACTGTATCCTCCTTTAGCAGTTCATCAAGGCATAATTGTTTTTCCTCTAGCAGCCCGATCATGGCATAACTGAACTCCCCCTCTATTAGCTCGATCAAGGGCATCAGTATTCCCCCAAAGTCCAATATCCCTGGTGGTCCAGTGGATCAACGGAGCCCGATCGCGGGCGGTATTCTCTCCCCCAGTCCAAACCTTGGTGATCTAGTGGACCCCCGCTCTGTCCCCGCCAGCCGGGCGGGCTGCAGCACCCCACCCGCCTGCTGCCCGACAGCTTGGTGTGGCTGCACGCCCATTGGTTCAGAGCATGAGCCAGGGTATAGCCGTCGATACAGAGTTAGTCAGTCCAGATATGTGAATGAATTCATTCCACACATTCTGGACTGATTGTACGGAAGCTGCACGCCCATTGGCTCATGCTCTGAACCAATGGGCGCAGCCATACCGAGCTGTCGGTCGGCGGGCGACGGGCGGCAGGCGGGTGGGGTGCCGCCGGCTGGCGGGGGCTCCGTGGCTGTTGGGGGTCCACTAGATCACCAGGATTTCGACTTGGTGGGTGAGGAATGCCGCCCGCATCGGGCTAATGGGGAGGGAGTCAGTTATGCCCCACGATCGGCTATTGGGGTGGCTACAGTTATGCTCGCGATCGGGCTAATCGCGTCCACTGGACCACCAGGATATTGGACTTGGGGGGAGAGATACGATGCCCGCGATCGGGCATGGGGCACTGCAGTGCGGCGGAACAAGTCAAGGGCTACCCACAGGTGGCAGCTGCTGTGTTGTGCTCTGCAGTCGCGGCAGCTCACCTGTGGGTGGCCCTCGAATTGTTCCTTTTTTTTTTCGGCGTAACTTTGTGCAGGCACAGGTAGGGGTTGCGCCTGCATAACTGTGCATTGCCCGGGCTGAATATCGGGCTGTGCAGTTTATGCATGGGCACGCCCCCCCCCCACCTGTGCCTGCATACATTACTGATGCGCCCCACCGCATCGGGATTTTTGCGGCGCACTTTTCCCTTTTAAATATCTCACCGGGGCGCATCAGTGGGTTGTGCATGGCGTAACCCTTTTGAATATCTAGGCCCGGTGTTTTGTGGCATTAGGAATAGTTCTGTAGCACATACTTTCCTGCGCTTTCTCATGTAGTTGAGCCTATGAGAGAAGGGGGGAGAGTGAGCGTGAGTGCGACTGTATCACCACAGTTTATTTCCTGATAGGTATAATAATCCTGCTCACTAACACAACATTTGGCCCCACGTTGTTTCCCTCATTTTATTGCAGTGCAGCTCCTCTCAGGTGAGTTAATAGCTTAAAGATATGAGCGACACAAACAAATTGACTGGCGTGTAAGCGAGTGGTTTCATATACTGGATTTTTCGGTGATGGACACATAGAAACATAGACTTTGTCAGCAGTAAAGGACCACTTGACTAACCCAGTCTGCCCTGATGTTCTCTGCCTGTTCTGTGTCCACAGACCATACCTGGTCTCTAGCAACCCTCCCCCTTGCCTATTTACCAGTATCTCCTTGTGGCTATCCTGTAAATGCTTGAAGTCCCCCACTGCCTCTGCTGGCAGACTGTTCCAGGCATCCACTACTATTTTGGGAAGTAGTATTTCCTCACATACCTCTTAAACTTCCCCCCTTCGAGCTTCATTGCATGCCCTCGTCTTGTACTTCATCATTTGAAAGAGGCTCCCCTCCTGTACCCTGTTCACCCCTGTGAGGTATTTGTAGGTCTTTTATCATATTCCCCCACCCATCCCCGGTACATGTTGAGTTCCCCCAGTCTGTCATGGTAGGGCTTCTCGTGCAACCTCTGCACCATTTTACTTGCCCTCCTCTGGATTGCCTCTACCCTGTCTATGTCCTTTCTGAGATGCGGCCTCCAGAACTGGAAACAGTACTGCAGGTCAAGACTCACCAGTGACCTATACAGTGGTAACATCACCTCCCTCTTTCTGCTGGTGATGCCTTTTCTTGTGAACCCCAGCATCCCAGTTGCCTTGCCTACTGCCTTGTCACCCCATCCCCTCAGTGGAGCTGAGCAGTAGCAGTCTCTAATTTAACCGGAAGTAGTTGTACAAGATTTTGTTATGTGAAGTGATTTGTTCTTAGCTTTATGGAGGGTACAAAATTGCAGCTGTGTTGTTTTGAATTTTTTTTGGGGGGGGAGGAGCCATGGATACTGTTGTTTATGTTGTGCTGCTGCCACCCTGACTAGCACTTCTTGCGTGGGTTGTCAAAGGACTTACACACGCTCAAAAGTGGCAATCAACCCATTAGAGTGCAGGATTCTTTTTTTTTTTTTTAATTAAGTAGTCCAGTAGGGAAAAATTATATGTTAGTAAAACAGCTCAAGATAAATGCCTTAAAAAGGTGACATTGAGCTAGTTATGACATAATGACACTGAGCGTACATATGAGTTATAGTTATCTATGGTTCAATACACTGTTTTGCCTCTGACTTTTTATACCTAACTATACATCGATATCTCTCGCTACCCAAGTACCCACTACTACATTAATCTGTGTCCCCTGTATCTTTTTCCTACCCCTATCACCGATGCATTATAATGGCTCATCTCATGTGACTGACCTGGCAGCCACTGAGTGGTTGTTCCTAAGCAGCAGTGATGTCCCAGCTCAAGGTCACTATGTTGAATATGTAGTGGGGGGTACAGAGCTAGATACGTCATCTGCCAGGCAGAGTGCTGTTCCACAGATCACACCTACTAACATCAGGTTAACAATCTTCTAATTAACCAAAGAGAAAAAAGCACCTCTGCTATAAAATGTAATGGCTGACTACTTGTAAAAACATATTCGTTTTAGGCAGTACACTAGCTCTTGAAGAAGGCATTTCTGATATCTGTTTAAAAAGTTTGGCGGCTAGTCCAAAAATAAAACTAAACTAGCTGTCCGAGATGGGAGGGCTGGGCAGAGTTCTCGAAGATCCAGAGTGCAGGATTTGTGATGTCCATGGTATAATACAAAGTTTACATTTCTGACACAGTCGGAGTGGGGGTGGCATAATTTATGTTTTGAAATTTAAAAAAAAAATTTAAACCAGCAGTGCAGCAAGACATGTTTTTCCAGAAGCAAGTTTCCAGCTTTCATTAATAAAATACTGTATTGGCATACGTGTTCAATCTGCTTTTCTGGGTGATTCTTAGTCTGTGTGTGTGTTACATATTTAACATGATCAATTGTCATATTTACAGTGTTATTTCTAAGTCAAATAAAGAGACCATCTTTTTTTCTTTATAAAAAAAAAAAAAAGAAACTTAAAAAATGTGGATAGAACTGGCTAGCTTTACCAGTAAATGAAATTGCAAGATGTCTGGAATATGTTACAGGTAACAGAAAATGTAGGGTTAAATGTTTTACCCAGTTTCACTGCGCTTGCTGCTTTAAAACATTTTATAAATCACTGTAGCTAACTCACTTGAGTTCTAAGTTACTGGGTCATCCTCCACCACTGGGTGTCGGCTTTGTATCTTCTTTCCCAGGCCTCATGCTTGGAGTCTCTTATCCTGCAAGAGACACCCCTCGGTTGGCCCTATTGATTATTAAAGAGCATGTGGTAGACTTTCTGGAGGCAAATGGGTTGCAAGACAAGGGACAACATGACTTCATGAAGGGTAGGTTGCTTTTTGACTCCATGCGAGGGCAGTGGACAGAGGCCATGTAATAGGTATCCTGTATCAGGATTTCAGCAAGGCCTTTGATTTAGTGTGTTGTAGGAGGTTAGCAAGGAAGCTGGGGGGCATCGAGGTAGGAAAGACGTTAACAAGGTTGAAAGCAGATTTGTTAGTGTGGTGGATCCAGAGGGCAGTACTAAATGGGATGTACTCGGCGATTAGAGAAGTGACAAAACGGGGGCAAGTACTATTCAGTTTGTTCATCTGTGACATTGATGAGGGTATCAAGGGAAAACTGTCTCTTTGCAGATGGCACCAGAACCGGTGGGAGGGTAGACACTGAGGAGTGAATCGGGTACATAAGAGGGGACCTAGAAGAACTGGAGAATGGTATAAGATTTGGCAGGTAAAGTTCATTGTCCGAAAGTGCAAGGTTATGCACATGTATATGCAAGTGGAACGTGAAAATGGAATATTGGATGGGGTGAAAAAAATCATCTGGAACACAGAGGAAAGGGACCTTGGGGTCAACATAAGTGATTGTCTTAAGTCAACAGCCCATTGTAAGGAAACATTTGGGAAAGCCAGTGGGATGTTGGGATGCATAGGAAGGGCCCAGGGTTTCACTAGTAGGAGGAAAAGTACAGTTGCCCTTCTGTGTCCCTGGTGAGACTGCACCTGGAGTACTGTGTCTAGTCTGGAGCACACATGAAATGGTATAAGGACTGTATAGAGACAGTCTAGAGGTGAACTACAAAGATGGTAGGACAGCAGGGGCAAACCTATGAGGAATGCTTGGCCAGTCTAATCATGTACTTATTGTAGGCCAAAAGAGAGAGGAAACATTCAAATTGTGAAGAAAATAAATTGGAGGTTGTCAGGACCTGTTCAAGTGACGTGTGGAATTGGCAGATGGGGCACAGTTAAAAGCTTGGGGAGGGATTCAAGAAGGATGCAAGGAAGTACTTGTCCCAGAGAGTAGTGGATTGGTTGATGGAATAGCATGCCCAGGGAAGTGACAGATGCAGGGACAGTGACGGGTTTCAGGGAGGGTGATAAGGAGAAACACCAGGGAAAGGTGGTGTGAGGAACAGGACCGAACTGCCACTAGGGCCCTCTGTCTAGACCAGACCATTGGTAGGTTAGAGTAACTCGGGTAGGAACTGGTTAGGCACAGTGGACCATGTGTATTTTTCTGGTCTGTGAAGGCAGTCAGTACACACTTACTCAACCTACTTTTTTCACCATCTTCCAACTACTTTATCGAGATACCTGCTGGTACATTACATAGAGAATAATGCCTGTGCAAGGTGTTTGTGAAAAATCCTCACAGCACACACCTTGCCCAGGCATTATTTTTTTCATAATTACTGGCAAGGGAGTTGGTGGTAATGGAAGTTACTGAAGCAGTCATGCTGTGATCCCTGCTGCTGCTCATTATATATACACACACACTCTTCTCTGTCTCGCTCTTATGGCTTGTTTTTTTTTTTTTTTAAATGTCCAGGGTCGCACTCTCCCGATCTGGATGCACAGCGGGATCAACCAAATTTATATATTTAAAAGGTAGTATCAACCAGACAAAGAACAAAAAAAAAAAAGTAAATCTAATAAACATTGGGAGGGTAGTGAACAATAATGACATGTAGAAAATGGAGTGCCGTGTTTGTAATACTGTTCAGCCCGCCCACACACAGAGTACGAGCCAAAGAAGTGGCGTGGTACGACTGAGTGGCACACTGAGGACACTGCTGCTGAAAGTTTTGAGAACGCTGTAATAGCCTGTTTTCGGGTGATTATGGCGTTTGGGAGAGCCTTGTAAATGGTGTGATACTGGGATCACCAGTAATTATATTGATATAATAGTAGCAGGAGTCAGCTATCCAAGAAGGTGAGCATAGGGTATATGCCGGCTGCTGACAGGTGACTGGGGGAGTCATGGAGTTGTTGCGCTTTGGGAGAAGGGGGTACCACCAGACCCTGGTATATGCTTAATAAGAATAGAGAGTGGGAGGGCGTGCCACCAGCTACCAGTGATAATGTCTGTGGGGATGGGGAGCATGAGGGAGTGAACTTTGTATTGTACTCTATGCGCCACAGGCAGGAGGCACACACCACTGTCTGCAACTTCCATAAAATGGGTGGAGCAATGTGCATTTAAACGAGCATGCATGAGCTAGCAAGAGTATTGTGTGGGGGTTGGTGGCTCCAGGCATGTTGAGTAGGCTTATTAGCATTTTATGTATTAATATTGTAGTTCCATGTTTCAGTGTGAAAGGGTTTTGTGTCTTTTCTCAAACTGCCCAGCTTTCTCACTGTGAAGAGGTGCATAGCATATGGGGTCACATCGGTGGTTTTTTTTGTTGTTTTTTTTTTATATTTATAGATTTGCCCAGATTTTTTCCCATTTTTCGCCTGTCCCGTACCTTGGCAGCGCATGCGCGTGTGGAGGCACGTGCATGCTGAGTCTCGAGCTGCCCTCCCGCTACTTGTCCCCTCCCGCCAATACTGACCACCGGACTCCCACCCGATGGCAGCGGAACTACAAAAGGTGCGATGCAACCCTGTGAGAGGAGAGAGCTGCCTTCCAAGTGCTCAATCCTGCTACCACCCACCCCCCCGCCCATCCTGGCTCCCGGACGACCTGAGTCCATTCCGAAACCGGATCGCCGTGTGATGCAAAGTAAAGCATCCAGCCTCAGCCCTCTGTGCCACCAGGACAGGCTTCATCTGTTCTTATGCTTCGCTGGCGTTAGGTTGTTTACTTTTCACAGCGCGTAACAGGAGCCATATTGGAAACCTCTTTGCTTGAGCTAAAGTGTTAGGTTTCCTATCTTTTTTTTTTTGTAGATTTTCTTTATCTCTGCCCCCAACCCCACTGAACTCTTTCCGGCATACCCCACTCACCTCAACCGCTCTACCACCCGCCTGATCCTCGTCCCACCAGGAAATTCGGGGACAGACACTCCCCGCCTACCTCGATCCGACGACTCCCACTCAGCGTACCGGACCCAAGGCAAGGCGGGGGTTTGAGATTGCTGTCGAGACAAGTCTGGCGTTGGGTGTGTGGCAGCGGGCACTGGAGGTTGCCTTCACCTATCCATGGGACCAGGGCTTTTCTGCTGTTGTGGAGTTCTCTGTAGCGTGGACGTGCAATGACGCCCTGCACGTGACGGGCACGCAGCCGTGAGTAAGGCATCCGCCGCTGCTCCCAATCCTGGAAGAGCATGCTGCAAGGTGCACTACCCCAGTCACCACCAGGAGCTGCCAGCACTGTGGCAAGTGTACTCGCCCACTCTCAGGAAAGGAGAGCAGTCCTTCGGACGCCAGTCCTTTCCTGCCCTGCTGACCCCAGGCGGCCCGAGTTTGCTCGAACCGGTCACCAGTGTGAGATCAGTGCCTCAACCTTCAGCACCACTGGGCCATCTAGGTTTCCAATCTCCTTTTGTTTGATAACTGAGTAGGCACACTGTTTTCAGAAACAACCGGGCCATGAAGATGGCACATACAAAACATGAGGTTTAGCACACAGTATGTAACTAATAGCTTACAATCCGAAAAAACATACAGTCCAACAAATTCATACAGTAACCAGTACAATGGAATCGACATACAAGTGGAGGAGATTCAACTGATTAGTAATAATACACATAGTCCAACAATTCCTACAACTAATCAGTATGTTGGATTCACCATACAAGGGAGCGATACAAGAGTTCACACAAATAGTAGCCTTGCCCCATCCCTGTCAGGAGGAGCTCCTGCAGGCTGTGGACAGTTAAGAGGACATTTTTGAAATGTGATTTGAAGAGATGGGAAGTGCTTAATGAGTGGAGCGCGGCTGACAAGCCATTCCAGAGCCTAAGGGGCAGCAACAGAGAAGGCTCCCTGACTCATCTCGAGTGCACTCTGGGAATGGTCAAGGAGGCAGTAAGAGGACCTCAGTTTGTGTGCTCCAGACTTAATAATAAGGAGTCCTAATTAGAGGGGAGCTATCCCCGTCATGAAGGGAATTGTCGATAAGGGTACCCATGAGGGAGTCACAGTGGGCCTGAGGAGGTGTCCCTCCTTTTGTGACTTTTATGGCCATTTGTGCAGGCTTCAGATATGTTGCCATGTGGCTTTTAATCAGTTTCCCCTTCTCTGTAGATTAGCCCTACCATGACCAGGGTTTTTCTTTTCATCATTTTTTTACACCTCACTTGTCCATCTGCACTTTATTTCTTTAGGCTTGGTGGCTAGATCCTTCTGCCTGCCAAGCTTCCTGGTTTCTGCTGTGCCGTGCCATCAGACTCCCTCTGGCTACTCCACTGCAGATTCTGGTGTAACCCTGCTGGACCTCCAGAAGAAGTGAGCAACTTGATGACAAGGGCTTTTAATTGGCTTTTTAAGTTCCCTGCCTTAGTAAACAGAACTTCCCATCTTGCTGCATACCTGAACATCTTTTTATTTATTTATTTTAATTTTTTCAACCCGGTAAGAGCACTGGACCAAGGGTCCTTTTTCAGACTTGACCCGGGCAAATTATGCAATACAAAAATGTGCAACATGTAGCGAAGACATTCAGTTACAGTTGCAAGTGCACAAATTAAATATAATTTTAGTTGCTTTTTAAAAACTCAAAGAACAGTTTATACGTAAACATTCAGGTAAACTATTCCAAAATCGAGGAGTAGCTGCAGCAAAAGCACATAAACCAGCACTAATTTTACATGATCCAACATGAAGAATAGCCCCAGTTGATGACCGTAAACTAGGCAACATATCCCTGATATCAAGACAAGATCAGAGAATGGTGAGGGGGTAGAGTGAAAAACATTTTTAAAAACTTTACAACAAAAAAAATATTGTATACATTGTACCGGGGATAACCAAGCAAGCTGTGAATATAAATGACAGTGATGGTATGAGAAGGAACTAGTAAAACAAAATAACTAATGTCATTATAGACAATAGAAAGATTTTGTAATGCCTTAGAACCCAATTTAAAAAAAAAAAAGACTAGATACATAATCAAAATGAGGTGAAAGTGAACCAACAACACTGGCTGTACGTGATTAATAAAAAATAACCTTTCAGCTTATAAAGAGTTCTGATTCTTTGATTAATATTACACAGACAAGCCTGGCCTGGTGGTTCTGAAGGGCTGGACACCACACATTGCGCCACGCCGGCGACTCGGGTTGAACAAGCCAGGGTCATCGGAGGCCGGCAGGGAAGGGAGGGAGAGGATGTGAGAAGCTGCTGGCAGGCAGCGCTGCCTCAGGAAGAGGAATCCAGCTCTCTGAGCTTGGCACGCCCTCTGGTGGAGGCGGAAGGGCGGTGCCACGAGCTCTGACATAAGTCGATGGGGAGGGTTGAGGACCCGGTCGGGCTCACGATGCGCATTGTGCTCCTCCACGCGCATGCGCCACTGCTTCCGGGGGTCTCGGGGTAGCACAAGGGAGAAAACGGAGGAAACTGTGGGGGCCGACATGGATGATGCCCCCGGACCGACTCTGGGGATCTGCCAGGGTGCGCATGGCACTAGAAGCCCCCGAAAGACCCCGAGTTCGGTAGGCTCAGCAGACGCTAAGGTCGACCCGCCACAAGGAGGATAAAAATAGTCTAAAAAAAATAGATTACACAGACAAGCTTAAGGTCATATGCAAAGGTTTTAAAACTAAAAGAGGCAGCACCATTCAGTAAACATTGTTATAAAACCAATGTGTGTTCCAGGTTTTGTAACAAATGTCAACAGATCTACACTTTTAGTGTTTTTGTTGTGGTCCATTTCTCCAAGACTGCTGGTTGCTGAGTCAGCATGCTTCCAGGCTGCTGATGGTGCTACTTAACTGTGCCTCTTAGAAAGTTGTATTGCTGCTAGTATTACAATGTTGGTAACTCCATTGCTGTTGGTCAGTGTCTGCTTTACAGTAATTTAGATTTAATAGGGACCTTATCTGCGCTAATTCCTACTAGAGATGGATGTGTCAGCCCTGGCAAAAAACTCATTTTAAGTATGCAGTAAAGTATGACAGGGTGTGTGATTATGGGTCAACAATCGCACACCTCTCATGGGTGTTGTTAGGCACAAGGTTTTTGCACCAAGTGCCTTTTAACAACGGAGAGAGAAGTGCGATTATTGACCATAGTCGCACACCCTAGAGTGTGTTATGGTAGTTGCAACGTGTAGAAAAATTGCTAAAACTGTAAAATGAAAAAGAAAAAATCATAATACTACTTGCAAAAACATTTTAATTTGTTATCGTAGCTGAATTTAATATATAAATCCGCTAACTCTCATTTTGGTAATGGTTACAGTAGTATAACAGCTAATATGCTGATTTACGTACAGCAACAACAAATTATGGGTAGATTATAAAGTTGACTTAAATTTTTCTTACTCAGTGGTGCAGTCTCCTATTTTGGTACTGGTGACTGCAGTACAGCACCTAATATGTAGATATAGCAAGGCATTGTGGGTACAATATGAAGCTGTCTTCCATTTACCTTACTGGGAGGTGCAGTCTAATGTTCCATCTAATTTTTTGACTCTGTGGGCGGAAGTCGTGTGTGTGTGTGTGTGTGTGTGTGCGTGCGCCTTGTACTATGGAATTATGAAAGAGAGTTATGTGCGCAAATCAAATTGAGTCTATAATAGGGATACCGTTTATTGCCACTAAAAAGTGTAGCTTACATTTTTCACAATAACATGTACTACTGCTAGCTCCTGACACAGTTGAGACAACTTTGGACAAAACATAATATTCACATACAACTGTAGCTTATATTTTGTATTTTATTCTTTAATTCTCACCATTATTTCCTTATTCTAGGGGTATTTGCATCAATACAGTATATCTGCTCTTTGAGCTCTGGCTGCCTGCCACCTGACATCATAATTTTATGACATCAAAATATGTTGCTGTGGAGATAATTATGTCATAAACAGGAAATTGTGATATTGTGTAGAGAAGTAGCCAGAGTAGACACATTCTAGGGCATCGGGATCTTGTTTCCATGCAACTGTTTTCAGTAATAAAGAAAATGGGGAATTAATTACTGAAAATATATGAAGTACTAAAAATATGGGATGGAGATGACTATTAATCTTATTTTTTCAAAGTTTTGCTAATGTTGTCAGCTGCTTTAACAGTTCTACACTCAAGCATATTTGTAGTCCAGTTCCATTTTGCTCAATTATTTGACTTAGGCCTTAAAGAGCCCCTGACAGCATTAGAAAATCTTTGAAGAAAGTAAGATTTACATTTCCCTGCATACCATTTTCTTTATTACTTCATATATTTTCAGTAATTAATACCACATTTTCTTTATTACTGAAAAAAGCTGAATAAAAACAAGCTCCCTATGCCCTAGAATGTGTCTACTCTGGCTGCTTCTCTACACATGACATCACAATCCCCTGTTTATGGCATCACAATTATCTCCACAGCAACATATTTTGATGTCATAAACAGAATTAGGATATCAGGTGTGTGCAAGCAGCCAGAGCTAAAAGAGCAGAGATACTGTATTCATGCAAATACCCTTAGTAATACGGAAATAAGGGTGAGAATTTCAGAATAAAATATGAAATATAAGCTATATTTATATCTGAATGATACATTGTTTTCAAAGTTGTCTCAACTGTCAACTGTCAGGAGCTCTTTGAATTGTCAGACATTCAGGCAATTCCCTAGGCTTCTCTAAAAGTCTTTAAAACCATGCTCAGAAATGCAGTGAGATGCGCCCATTTAAAACCGGACACAAACACAAATAATTTCTTGCTTGTCTGTTTATAGTTTTTGGCATGGATGGGGCTTTAAAAAAACAAACAATGTTCTATGGACAGACAGTCTCAAAAAGAAACTATGCCAAAGTCATCCTCCCCCCTACCATATGTAGAGCAGCCTTCTTCATAATGTTTGTTCAGCTGTGACAGGCATCCCTGACATCAAAGCTGGCCCCTGTGAAAATTTACAACCTAATACAAGAGGAGAGAAGAGCAGTGAGGAACACAGACACACTTAATTTAACCCCTACTGCTGCAGACAGAAGCAGAATGTAATGGAATTCTGGACTGTGGCAGTCCATGGAAAAGCAAGGGTTAAAGGAGATAGAAAATGATTTCCTAACATTTTTATTAGTTAAATAAATCACAAACCTCAAACAATGGCCTCGGTTTATGTTTTTTTTTTTTTGTTGAATAATTGGTTAAAATGCTGGTTTGTGTGCCACGTTCAGTTGTGAACACAGCATCAGCTTGACAGTCTGCTTTTGAATTGGGAGTCGGCGCGTGTCAAGCTTGGAAATACCCACGTCACGGACTCCCGATTCAAACTAAAGCATGTGGCTGCTGGGCACACTAGTGATGCCACCCTCACAACTAATTATTCCCGTGTGAAAGAATCGCTGGTCCTTTCTTTGGCTACATGCCCAGTAGCATTCCCCTTCACTTTGCTGCCGGTTGCCTTACAGCACAAGTACACAAATAATTTATGTCAAGAAATACATATATTTTTTCATTTTATTTATGTCCTTTGGCTGGGGGTGGTTGTACCTTTGGTTCTCCCACTTATTCCAGCCAGCCTTCATGGCTGGCACCCGGTCGCAGCCAGAGCTCATACCTCCCTGCCACAGCCTCCTCAGGTCGCATCACGAGTAGATGCATACCCCACACCGCGGAGACCCGGAGGGTGGGCCCGTGAGGGAACTAACTTGGGTGTGATCGTGGCAGTGCCATCAGGACAGCCTTCATGCTGCCGAGGGATATTTTCTGCTTTCTCCCCTGCTGGGAGGGGTGTGCAGTGATGCCAGTGGAGGGAGTGCGCACACGTCCGCTCGCGCTCCTTCAGGTGTCTGCCCCAACTCTGCCCCTCTTCTGCAGTGTTGGTGCACTGCCCCTCCCCCCAGTCTTCACCAGGGGCCAGTCGAGCACTGACCACTGTTGTCTCCCCTTCCCTCCCTGGAGAAGGAGAGCAGTCCTTGGATGCTCAGTCCTTCTCCAACCGTACCAACCCCTGGCGCCCTGTGCTCGTTCCTGAACATGGGTCGCCACGTAGTGCGAAGTAAGGTATCCAGTGCCTCAGCCCTCCGTGCCACCGGGCCAGCTATGTCAAGAAATATTTTAAAACGCTGCGGGGGTTGATGATGCTGGCGGTAAGTTTCTCAGTAATTTTTATAACAAGTGAAGTGAGCAAGTACATAGAGTAAGGAGTCAGGACCCACTGTACACCAGGGAATAAACTAAATAAACATTTTATTATATTTCTTGAGATAGATTACTTGTCTGTATGTCCAAAAAGGTGGTAGAGAGAGAACAATTAGGGTATGACAGGAGCCACGGAGGAGCGTGAGCAAAACATACTGCAGAACAGTTATCAGCAGAGTTATGTCTCCTTTCCCTCCAGAATCTCCCTTTGCATCTGTGGCAGTACTTACTGTTTAGGGTGAGAGTCCAAAGAAACGGAGATCGGGGGGAAAGGTCTCATGGAGGAGGATGATGAAAGTCCCGGGTCCCATGTGGGTCTCTAAGCCTACCTACCACAAGTAATTTATCTCGCATCTGTAGTCCAAGAGGGTGGAAGCACGCTGTGGCAAGTTCTCAAACAGCTCAAAGCCAGGAAAAACAAAGTACAAATTTTGTACCCAGCTAAACTACGCTTAGAGACCCACATGGGACCCCAGACCTTCATGGACCTGTTGGAGGGGACAGCTTACCTGGAAGAGCTTGGAGTTCAACTCACTCCCCCATCCCCTCCAGCAGATGAGTGAGATCTCCTGCAGTCTGCCTGGGAAGTAACCCGCCAAGGACAAGTAACAGGAATCAGAACAACTTCCAGCAGCCCCACAATCCTCCATGCTTCATGTTTGAAAATTATGTCGGGACCTTCCAACGGAGCTGCAGTTCACGAATCCCAATCCCAATCCCAGGTTTCCCCAGTCATCGACCTCCTGAGATACCTGGAGATGATAGAGCCAACCTGACCCATTTAATTGTACATTCCTTTCAAATAATCGGAGCGGCTGCAGTTGAGACCAAATAATCTCCTATGGATCTGTTGAGACCTTTCCCCCGATCTCCATTTCTTCTGACTCTCACGCTAAACAGTAAGTACTGTCACAGATGCTAAGGCAGTACTGTCTGTAGAAAAGGTTCTGGAAAAAAATGTTTTTGTGATGCAGTTAGGTCAAAAAGATCATTTTCCATGCTGTGTAAATGTTTAACTTTTGCTGCCTGCTAGTGAAGTGGCATGTTTGAAGTGACAGCTCCTGTCAGAATGTGGGAGAGTAGTGATGCTTTTCTGTGTTTATGTTATTGGGCTTGAATGGGTGTTAGTAGTTCTGGCATGTAATTATGGGACAGTAATTACATGGCTCAGAGGTACTTTCAGCCAAGCAAATGAGTACAGTTTTTCTGTACATGTTATAATCTGGAGTAAAGAATAGCTGAGCCTGAATGCAAGTTAAGTACAAAACTGCCAGGGAGAAAACACTGAGCTGGCTAGTGCATAGAAACTCTTAGAAAGGTTTTAACACAGCATTACAGGCGTGGTACCGCAGGACTGGAGAACAGCACATGTAGTGCCCCTCCACAAAAGCGGTTCTAAGGATGACCCAGGGAATTACAGTCCAATCAGTCTGACCTCCATTGTAGGCAAGCTCATGGAGACCATACTAAAGGAAAGGGTGGTGGAATATCTAGAGGAGCATGGTCTCCAGGTTGCGAGGCAGCATGTGTTCATATGGGGGGGGGGGTGGAGATCGTGTCAGATGAATCTGATTGACTTCTTTGACTGTGTCACTAAGACAGTAGACAGGGGCCAAGCGGTAGACATCCTCTATCTTGATTTTAAAAAGGCTTTTGACTCTATGCCTCACAAAAGGTTGATCAGAAGGTTGATGCATCTTGGGGTTGGGGAAAAGATGGCCAGATGGGTGGAAAACTGGCTAAGGGACAGATCCCAGAGGGTGGTTGTGGGGGGAGAGTTATCTGGTACAAGAGAGGTAACCAGTGGGGTCCCACAGGGCTCTGTGCTGGGGCTGGTGTTGTTCAGTGTCTTCAGTGACATTGGGGATGGCATTAAGGGCAAAATGTGCCTATTCGCAGATGACACCAAGCTCTGAGGGAGAGTGGACACAGTTGAAGGGATACAGGACCTACAGGAAGATCTGGAAAAGCTGAGGATGTGGTCCAGGATCTGGCAGCTTGGCTTCAGTGCCAAGAAATGCAGAGTTATGCATATTGGAGCCAAGAATCCCAGGACAGAGTACTACTTGGGTGGAGTCCGAGTATCCGCATCAGAGGAGGAGAAGGACCTGGGAGTGATGATCACTGGTGACCTGAAGCACTCCACGCAGTGCAAGAAAGCAGCAGCAAAGGCAAACAAGATGCTGGGATGCATATCTAGGGGGGGTCAGTAGTAGGAGAGAGGAGGTTATACTGCCCTTGTACAGGTCACTGGTAAGGTGGCATCTAGAGTATGGAGTTCAGTACTGGTGCCCACACCTCAAAAAGGACATTAACCTGCTGGAGATGGTCCAGAGGAGGGCTACAAAGATGATAGTGGGTCAGCAGGGTAAGGCATATGAGGAGAGGTTGAGGGCACTGAACATGTACTCCCTGGAAGACAGGAGAGAGAGAGAGAGAGACAGAACATGATTGGGACCTTCAGGTACTTAAAAGGGATAAATAAGGTTGATAAGGAGAGTCTCTTTAAGCTGAGTAGCAACTATAACACTAGGGGGCACAGTCTTAAGCTGGAGGGTGAGAGGTTTAGGAGGGAGGTCAGGAGGCACTTCTTCACAGAGAGGGAGGTGGACACTTGGAATGCACTGCTGGAAGAGGTCATCTCGTTGAAGACAGTGGGCAGCTTTAAGAGGGGCTGGGATAGGCATGGGGTAAGGTAAGGATCATAGGCAGGGAGAATGGGAGAAGTGGGAGGGGAGGGAGGGCAGGGACATTAGTTCAAGCTGTGGACCCTGCAATGCGAGCAGACTTGATAGATCAATTGGCCTTCTTCTGCTGGCTTCTTCATATGTTCGTATTACTCCCCCGCCCCCCATTTACAGGGAGATGGGATAATTGTTTTATTGCCATCCTGAGAAATCATCTCTATTGAACGTCAGGTGTGAATATGCACAACAATTTCTAACATACCAATAGGATATATGCCTTTCACCACAACATAAAGTTTGCAAATATTACATCAATGTACTACTCTCCCTGACTTCTGCACAGGCTAAAATAATCTATTTAAACTGTTTTTGTGCATTACTGGCATTGAGCATGACACAGTTTTCAGATTCTTGCAACAGGCACAGTACAAGGGGAAAAAAAAGTCTTTACAGACCTCGGCATTGTGACCGTCTTCCCTAGCTTATGTATAGATGAAAGAGAATAGCACCCCAAATGATATCACCGGGGCGGAGACATAGGGAACAGAAAGTCTCAGCATCTAGCAGCGTTGCTGAAACAGACCACACAGTAAATGGCTATAAATGGTAGATTTTCATATAAAACCCTAGACACACACTGTTATAACAATATTTAATGAATGATGCTGACAGTTTAATTTCTATCGCACATGATTTATTTATTTTTTTTCTTGGTGATTTTTCTCCCCATGCCTTATCTTCTCTCATGTCTTGGCATCCTCCAAGGTCTCCGGCCACCGTCCCGAGAATCTCCCGGCTC
Organism: Neoceratodus forsteri; assembly: GCA_016271365.2. NCBI lineage: Eukaryota > Metazoa > Chordata > Ceratodontiformes > Ceratodontidae > Neoceratodus > Neoceratodus forsteri. Next base: position 645,104,976 of record CM057453.1, on the reverse strand, counting down.
CCATTTGGGTCCCGCGGCAGGGAGGTGGAGAGCCCCCTCTATGCTTGTCCACCAGGACCGGATCCAATGTTGCTGCGCTTCCCTCGGAGCCGAGTACTCCCCCATAGAGACGCCCATCATGCTGCTGTGACTGGTGCCGTTTTCCCCCGGCTGTCACGGCGTGCAGTGGCAACTGCTGGACAGGAGAGCCCGGCCTTCTGCATGCATTCCTTCCCGGCATCTGCCCCAACACTGCCTGTGCACTGCATCACCCCCAGCCTCCACAAGGGGCCACCAGTGCACCGACTGCTGCACACACACACCCTCCCTGGAGAAGGAGAGCAGTCCAACGGATGCTCAATCCTTCTCCACCCCTGATGACCCCTGATGATCCAGGTCTGTTCTTGAACCCAGGTCGCCGGCGTGGCGCGAGGTGTGGCGTCCAACGCCTCAACCCTCAGCGCCACCGGGCTGGCCATCGCACGTGATCTTTAATATGGTCAGAAAAGGCAAGCAAGCAAGGGATCCAAAGTAACTCCTATATATTTAAACTGAAATACTCGCTCAGTTAAGTTACCTTGATTGCCATAAAGCTCAAGAGCAGGACAGTTATTTAACATGAAACGTGACCCAAAAATCATTGTTAGTTTTCTTTAGGTTAAGAATGAGTAAATTCTTTGAAAACCAGCTGTGAACAGAAAAAAAAATCTGTCTGAAGATCATTAGCCAACTTTGAGAATTCCCTAGTCGAAGAAAAAATAACAAGATTCTCCGCATAAAGACTGGCAGCTAGTAGTAACAGATGGAAGAACATTAACAAAGTAAACACAAGTGTCCCTAAAACTGAACCCTGGGGTACACGACTAGCAATTTTACTAATTCTAGACTTCGTATTAGAAACCCCCAAAATTGAGACTGATCCATTAAACAGTCTTCAGCCCAGTGAACAACGTTAGATGAAAAACTCAAGGCAAGCAAAGTAGTCTGTAATCAGTAAGATCGAAGGCCTTGGTCAGGTCCACGAAGATGGCCTTGGTGGTTGAGGACACCATTATCATTTCCACTCAGGACCGAGTTCACGAACCTGGCCAAGGCTGTCCAAGTACCCAAAGCCCCTTTGAAAACCATGCTGCTGTAAACAAAGAATATTAAATTTTTCCAGGTAGCTGTTCATTTGTTTGGCTGCAGTTTTTTCCAGTAGTTTACTACTAGGATTCAGAATTGAAATCTGACACAAACCTTCAACATAAACAACATGGGCTTTTTTTAGGTACAGACACAATCCTGGCACACTTCCAAGCAGTAGGAAATTGCTGAGAAATAAATTATAAGTATTGCACACAAAGGAGAGGCAATAAAAGGAGACGCTACCTTAAAGAGACACTGTCGACCCCCTTAGGCCCAAAACAGGAACCAAAACAAAAAAAGCAAAAAGGAAATCCAGAAAACTTCTGATCATAGGAGACTCCATGATTCGGGGAGTTTATACATATCTCCAGTCAGGGGTAATGGCCAGATACATTGCTAAAATTATTCAGGAAGCAGGAGAAAACATTGATGTCATGGTACACATAGGGACTAACAAACTTAGCAGCCGGTCAGTTGTGGAGACCAGGTAACACCTGACAAGGCTGGGTGACAAACTATCATCAATTTCGTCTGGCATCTCCTTCTCTGAAATCCTACCAGTCTGGGAGAGGGGGACAGATGGACAGAAGGTCAGAGAAGGGGAGATAGGGGAGCTAAACATGTGGTTCAAGGGCTGGTGCCAAGAAAAAGGACACAAATTTGTAGGGAATTGGCAACAGTTTTGGGAGCGAAAGTTCTTTAAATTTGATGGTCTGCATCTGACTAAGGAGGGAGTCATTGCATTGGGGCAGACGTTTGATGTCTTTGCAGAATATTTAAACTAGCAAATGGGGAGAGGGGTGCAGCACCCAAAACATTTAATGGGAAGAACACCCCTCCCCCCTCAGCTAGTGGTCTAACAGGAGTTCAGCATGTTTGTAGTTCATTTGCATCACCAGGTAAAGAAAAAGGTCCGGCTCCCCATACAATGCACAAGGGGAAACGCCAGACCTCGCCCAACAACTAACACACCAAAATCTGACCAATGGAAAATCATGTACACAAATACTCGCAGTTTGGGAAACAATATCCCAGACCTGCAGGCAATAATGACAGAGACTAAACTGGACATAGTAGCCATTAGCGAGACATGGTTTACCAGTAACCACACTTGGGAGACTTCAGTACCTGGCTATGTACTGTTCAGAAGAGACCGAGGTGCAAAAGGGGGTGGGGTGGAGTGGCCCTTTATATCAATGAAAATATCAACGCTACAGAAATTCAGAATACACATAAGGAGCCAGAAGAACTGTGGATCACCCTGGAAACAAGGAAATGGGACAGCCATACGAATTGGGGGTTGTGTACATGCCTCCAGACAAAGGGGAGGACATAGACACGTTCCTGTTAGAAGATACACAAAACATGACAGCTAAAGGGGAGGTTCTGATAATGGGAGACTTCAACATGCCAGATACAGATTGGTCAATACCAGCAGACACATCTGCCAGAACTAGACACGTGGTGGATTCCCTGCAGGGGGAGGGCCTCAAACAATTGGTACAACAACCCACTAGAGACAGGGCTATCCTAGATCTAGTACTGACTAACAGGGAAAGGATCACAGACCTCCAGATAGAAGGTCACCTGGGGGCCAGTGACCGTCACATGGTATGGTTCAACTTGGGCCACTAGAACAAAATCATCCCATTCCAAGGCAAAAATAAGGGACTTCGGAGGAGCTGATTTTGATAAGATGGCCAACAGAGTTAAGCTAGCCCTGGCAAAAAGAAATACAGGTGAGGGGGTACAGGCAAAGTGGGCAAGCATTAAAGATGCAATACTTAAAGCAACATCCCATTGTGTTAGTGAGAAAAGGGAAGAGAAACCCTGAAGCCACCTAGGCTTGGGGGGGGTTGCTGGCAGTCACAAGGGAAGAAAGAGACTTGGGCGTCATCACCGATGACCTGAAATCATCCAAGCAGACCTCTAAAGCAGTAGGTAAGGCTAGAGGGATGTTGGTGTATTAGTAGGGTATCACAAGTCTGAAGAGGGAGGGTAATCCCTCTTACAAGACACTGGTTAGGCCTCATCTGGAGTACTGTGTGCAGTACTGGAGGCCACACCTCACAAGGACATTAACCAAATTGAGGCAGTCCAGAGAAGGGCAACCAAAATGGTGCAGGGACTGCATCAGAAAACACATGAGGACAGATTAACTGAACTCAATATGTATACCCTAGCGCAAAGGAGGGAGAGAGGTGATATGATTGAAACATTCAAACACCTTAAGGGCATTAACAAGGTGAAAGAGTCTAACATGTTTCAGTATAAGAAAAATAGCAGGACAAGAGACACAGTATGAGATTAGAGGGAGGCTGATTAAGGGGGAATGTGAGGAAATTCTTTTTCACAGAAAGGGTGGTGGATGCATGGAACTGCCTACCTCAGGAAGTAGTCGATATGAATACAGTGCAGGGCTTCAAACAGGCATGGGATAGGCATAAGGAAGCAATACAGATGAGTATGAATAGATAGGCCATTGACAGAGCAAAGGCGTATGGCACATTCATAAGGTAGAAAAAGAAATGGGCAGACTGGATGGGCCTTGCGGTTCTTATCTGCTGTCAACTTCTATGTTTCTCTTAGGCCACAGAGTGTCCCTAGTTTAATAAAACCACATCTTATGATTGTGCCCCCCCTTATATATTTCCCAGCCGCCCCCCTTATATATTTCCCAGTAGCTGCTAATTACTTATCCTATTAATCCTGGCAAAACCTCTGGCAAAGCCATCAAGTTTTCAACCCTGTACCGAACTTTTTTGCCAGGCATCAGATTGTACTAGTGCCTTCTTACCAAGGACTCTGTTTTCCTGCTTTGTATTCAAAGTGACCCCTTCAAATATAGCCATTTTAAGCCAAACCCTGTCTGGACAAGGTGGTGCTGAGGTATCTCTCCCCAAGGGGTGCGATGGATGACCGACACTTCCCCCTCCTCACCAACCTCCTGACCATCTGGGCAGGACCCTCCTAGCCCTTGGGGGTGACATAGAATATAATCCAGGCCCTATCTCCCCAAATCTCACTCTCAACAACCCCTCATGCCCCGCGTGGGCTGATACCAAAGGGCTCAAACTTGTTCATATGAACATCTGCAGCCTAAGGCACAAATTCCATGAACTCGAGGCATGGGTGGCACTGTATAAGCCTGACATACTAGTCTTGACAGAAACTTGGCTCAAACCTCAGATCCTCCCCCATGAAGTGGACCTAGTGAGATACCTTACTTTTAGAAAAGACAGGATAGGGAAAAGGGGAGGTGGGGTGGTCATTTATGTCAGCACTGACCTTCAAGCTTCAGAGCTGGACTCCCCCTCTTATAGTGACCCCCTGGCTGAAATGTTGCTCGTTAAAGTACTACTTGGAAACACCAAACCCCTTACCATAGGAGGTGTCTACATCCCCCCACAATCTGCTGCCTCCTCCGTGGAAGCCATAACTAGCCACCTTGAGGACTACTCTCCGGGGGAAACCTTACTCCTTGGGGATTTCATTCTCCACTGGCCGTCCCTACTCTCCTTCTCTATTAAAAACCCATTACTTGGCTCACCTCTTACCCAGATCATCGACCTCCCCACAAGACACAACCCTAAGACTGGAAACCACTCTCTCATTGACTAGATCCTCGTCTCCTGCCCGGGCTGTATACTGTCAGCAGGGATTATGGCTGATTCCTTGAGTGATCACTCGCCCATTTTCTGCATATGGTCCAATAAGCCCCCAAAAATTGCCGTAAAGATCATTGAAGCGAGAAACTACAGTAGGTTTGTACCTGCCGACTACTGCTCCCAGTTGTGAAACTCCGACTGGGCCCCTATCACTTCTCTCCCCACACTCAACGAGGCACTTGAGTATTTCACCCAGATCTTTTTGTCTGCATCTAACATGCATGCCCCGATTAAAAAGCTCAGGGTACAGGGAAAATGTCATAAATGACTTAGCCCTTGCCTCAAGCATTCCATGCTCCTCCGGGACAGAGCATGGGGTACTTTCAAGTCCTCTGGCAGCCCAACAGACTGGGAAAAGTACAGAGAGCTGAGAAATCTGTGCAAAAAATTCTCGAAAAAAGCCAAGTCTCAATACCTAAATGACCTACAAACTAGGCACCTATGGGACCCAAAAAAATTCTGGGGCCACATAAATCTACTTATCAAAGGCTCCTCAATTAGTGAAACGGACTCCATCATGGTGGGGGGACTCTCTGACAAATGACCCACCCATAGTTGCTGAGGCCTTCTGTGCCTCCTACTCTATCCCGAGTGGGTGTCCCCCTCTGGTCCTCCATGGGCCTAACCTATACTCTGGAGATGCATGGGATCACCCTCAGCCCCAGTGTCACCTAAAGCTGGTCAAACAGGCAGAGGTACTACCTCTCCTACGCAAAATTAACCCTTCTTCCTCGCTAGGACATGACCAGCTTGAACCTCGCCTTCTGAGGGCTGCCGCCCCAGCTATCGCCCATCCTGTCACCTTACTTATAAATAGGTCACTTCAGGAAGGAAAGGTCCCAAAAATGTGGAAGGTAGCGACCATTGTACCTGTCCACAAAAGTGGTCCCCGAGACAAATTGGGAAATTATAGACCAATCTCCCTTCTCAGTCCCCTGGGGAAAATTCAGAAAAACTACAAGACTACCTTGAGCAGCACTCTCTCATGGCTGTTGTTCAGCATGGCTTTAGAAAGGGCCATGGCACTGACACTGTGCTCATCCGGCTCACTACGGACATCCTTTCCTATATGGACCAAGGCTCCCCAACGGGCGCCCTCTTCACTGACCTATCCAAGGCCTTTGATTTGGTTAGCCATAATCTCCTCCTCTCCAAACTTCTGCTCTTAGGACTGGATCACCACTCACACTCCTGGTTCGAGAGCTACCTGAGTGACCGTTCCCAAAAAGTCTGCTGGAAGGGTGCACAGTCTGGACCTAGATCAGTCTCTGCTGGGGTGCCTCAGGGCTCAATCCTGGGCTCTCTGCTCTTCTCACTCTTCCTCAATTATATCGAGGGAAACAGTCCGCGCAGCAAACTCATTCTGTATGCTGATGACACTGTCATATACTGCAGTGACCCCCCAACCTAGTGTCATCTCAACAAAACTGCAGGATAGTCTCTCCACCCTTGAGGCCTGGTTCTCCGCAAACTCCCTTAAACTCAGTGATGAAAAAACTAAAGCTGTACTGTTTGGCTCGAGACGTCTGGGCTCTGACAGAAGTCAGCTTCTCCAGATCTGCACCAGCCAAGGAAAAAGAGCTGAGGTCATGTCTAGTTTCAAATATCTTGGGGTCCATCTAGACCAAGAAATTACCTACCAATTCCACATCGACTCCATAACCAGCTCCACCCGTCAAAAGCTTGGCCTCCTTTTCCACCTGGGGAACTCCTTATCCTCTATTGCATGTCATGCAATTGCCTGCTGCAATCTCCTCCCATCCATCCTATATGGGGCTCCACTTCTGCAGTTCCTCCGTGAGATGGAATACAATAAACTTTCCGTACTCTATAACCGAGTGGCCCGTTTCGCCACTAACTCCTCTCCTAGGAGACATCACTGCGAGTCTCTAAAGGAATTAAACTGGCCCACTCTCCGTCAGAAACTAGCCTATCCCGTTGTCTGCCTAGCTTTCAAGTTTACTAACCTAGGTCCCCCTCCCCATCTCTCCCCCAGAAAACAAACCAGAACCCTGCGATCCACTGCAAATCACCCTCTCGTCATCCCTAGAATGTGCTCCAACCATGGCAAATGTTCCTTCAAATTTGCTGCCCCTCACCAATGGAACTCCCTACCACCTGGCTTGACTAACTCACCCACCCTCACCCAGTTCAAAAACGGACTCAAACTATATCTTCTCAATCTTAGTCTCTGTGGCTGTAACCGCTAGCTCCCCAGACCAGTCCCCCTGGCCATTGCACTGCTCTGAACGCTCCCTCTGATTTGACATGAAATACTAATATGGACCAATTTGTTTAATCTGATTACCACTACTAATTACTGTTTCCACTGTGCACTGACGGAACTTATGTACATACTGTATATAATGTATGAGTTCTATACATACTGTTTATATTATGAGTCTGAATGTGAACCCTACTGCTATCCTTGTATAACTGTTATCATTGTACTATGGTGTAACAAATGTAACTAATGTAACAACTGTATATAACTGTCCCTAAGTGTCCTTTCTGTAACTAACTCCGGGTCGCCCCTGAAAAAGGGACCATTGGTCTCAGTGGGCTTACCTGGTAAACAAAATCTAAATAAATAAATAAATAAATATATAGACTGCTAATGCAGCTGGTAGTTTGATTCAGATCCCTTTTTTCTTTTAAAAAGTGAAACACTGACTGCCCACCATATTGGTGTTACCGCACCAAAACATGTTCGTTTACATTTCTTGACCAGCTCCCACTGCATCTTTTCTGGACTCGGGAACACCCCCAACACAATCTAGCCACTCACTATGCAGTGGGAGTACAGAAGACTATTACACCATGAGTGGCTGCACTGTTTGAGGGTGTGTCTAATGTTCAGGAAGTGTGCACAAAGTAGTTCAAAGAATTGAAGCCAAGCAAAGCTGGGCATAACTATACATTACCATTCATTTCGATTCTGATAAGCAAGGAGGCAGATAAAACATCATCAATGAATTTTAGAGAAAGTAAGCAATCATAAAATGTGGGGTTTTACCTAAAAATTATATGATGCAAAAAAGGTTGACGGTGTCCCTTTAAAGAGGTAGTGTACTGCCTAAAACTAATACTAGTTTTTTTAAGCAGTCACTCATTACCTTTTACATCTGAGGTACCTTTTCTTTTCCATTTGTTTAATTAGAAGATTGTTTACCTGATGTTAGTATGTGTGGTAGCACTCCACCTGGCAGCTGACATATCTAGCTCTATCCCCCCCACTACATCATCAGCATTGTGATCTTACTGACTGTGACATCACTGCTGCTCAGCAGCAGTCACTTAGAGGCCACCGGGTTAGTTACCTGTGATATCACTGTCAGGGAGATCACAATGCTGATGATGTAGAGGGGCACTAGAGAGAGATGTCAGCTGCCAGGCTGAGAGCTGTTCCATACATTCAACACAATACTGTGACATAGAAGACTTTCTAATGAGCAAAACCAGAAAAAAAAAAACTTCAAAAATAAAAAGTTACAGCTGACTACTTCTTAAATTTTGTATTAGTTTCCTGTCTGCATATTTTTGCTCCACTTGCTCTTTAAGAAAACTGTCCAACCCATCCCCACAGTCAGAACCATTGTCAGGAATAGAGGAAAGTAATTTAAAGACCTCACTAATAGTGACATGCTCAAAGTAAAAGGCCGAGTATGGGAAAAGTTTGCCTTAGAGAAAGAAAGGGGGTGATCAGGAAGGGTAAATGAACTATAATCGGAACATTTTGAATTAAGGGAAATAGCTGTTTCAAAAGGTTCGGTAATCTCGTTATCATTGACATTCAAAAATCTAATTTTACCTTTGTTTTTAGCATTAATCAAAGAATTGACGTCAATTTTTAATGCTAGAACTCCGTTTTTCTAGCACTTACATGGGCTGTTTGGCTTCCTAAATCCCTTCCATAATTGCCTCTCATTGAGACAGTAGAACTTGTATCCCCAAACAAAAAAAAAGGCCCTTTGCTTTGATTGGGCACTTGCCACACAGTGTTAACTCAAGCACAGTGAAATAAGGTACACACTGCATGGTGAACTGCTGCGGACCCACAGATGTGCACGTGAGATAAGGTATGCATGCAGTCTTAAGTTGCCCCTCTGCATTCTGTCTGCCACCTACTTGCACAAACCACAGACGGTAGGACATTAAAGGGTATTGGGTTAGATGGACAAGCCTCACCATGTGATGTAGGGCTGCCATGACTTCTGGACATCCGTCAGCCCAGGCTCAAAGAAACAATGGACCATAGATCTTTTTCTGGCCTGTGAAAGTAGCCAGTACATACCCTCCACTCACCAACTCAACCTAGTTTTTTTCACAGACATCTTGCAATTACTTTAGTCTGCTGGTACATTATATTGATATAATTATTGGTGACCCTATTTATCAACTGGGTTACTGGTCTGTTCAAACGCCACAGTAACCGGATTTCGGGTTATTATGCTCCAAAAAGCCGTAATAACCCAAAATCCGGTTATTACAGCGTTCTGTGAACAGCTTTCACTTTCCTCCACAGTAGGGTGACCAAGCAGTGTTCGGTCTGGTAAACAATAAGCTGCAAAATGTATTAAAACAGTAATGTCTAGTGTGAAAAACATGCTAGTTTTATTTCTTAAACTTACTTTCCTTACTTTTGTGTAAAAGAAGCTGCCGAGTGTAGAGCAAGGACAGCGAGTGACACTAGGCATTACTGATGTAATACATTTTGCAGCTTCAAACCCCAGGAAATCTTACTGTATTCTGACAAATGCAGTATGGTCTCACCATAGGACTGCACTGGAGCCGAAATGGTTAATAGAACCTGTGCTAATAGTGGAATCTTAGGCTCGAGCTCGGTTTTCAAATCACTGTCCCTGGTTGCACTCCTGCAACTGTCAGATTCTTTACTCCGCTTGCCTCAGTAAGACTTCTCCGGAGAGCTCTCCTTCACTCTAACTGAAGAGATTATTTTCCCGGTTTATTTCAAAGTCTGTTTACTTTATTTCGATTTTTGAAGCACTGTCCTTGGTTCGCAGGTAGAATTAGATTAGTGTAGTTTTGGTAAGTCTTTTCGGTTCCTTCCTGGTTCTTCCAACCAGGAAGGAACCGATATTATTTGTGTCTTTATTTAAGTTAAATTTACTGGTTACCGTCCGGTAAGGTGGTTTTTCGTAGTTTAAATTTACCGTGGTAATGTCACAGACCAAGAAGCGAACGGGCCCCACAGGTTTCCAGCATTGTACAAAGTGTGGAGAACCATTCACAAAAGCAGATCCTCATCTTGTTTGTGTGTTTTGCTTCGGGTTTGACCACTCAAATGGGATTGAGAGATCTGTAAAAACTTGCCTCAGTCGACGCTTGAGAGGCGCTTTAAATGACTGCAGGAGATGATGTCTGAGAAGGCTGCTGAACCGGCTGCAGACAAACCGATTTCGGGCCAAAAAGAACTGGAGGATCAGCCCTCTGACAAGAGTGATGGTTCTTCAGCCAAAAAGAGACCTGCTGACCCTGCCGCTAACCCGGCAGCCGCAGGAAAGAGAAAAAGAAAAGGAAAACATTCAGTGGTTGATCCGCAACTGAGTACCCCGGTTCCAAACGCTGAGGAAATAGCAAATGCTATTAGAATAATTCAGTTGCTTCAACCAGTAACCCCGGTTCAGGTTCTGAAGTGGCCATGTTTGGATACCTCAGGTTCCACTCTGGTTCCTTGGAACCTGAGTTGGACACTTTTGCTGAGGATTATGATGATGATGAGGATGAGGACTATGGTGAACCCATTGATCCAGATATTTCACCTGCTTCTCATCGTCCTGACTCCCCTGACTATGGAACTGAGGACTTTACCTCTCATTTTAAATTTGTTAAACAGGTGGCTCAGTCCTTGGACCTCCCCACACAAGAATTGACTGACGAGGAGGAGGAACAGGACTGTAGAGATATGATGGATGTTCAGGCTCCTAAAAGAGTTTTACTGCCCATCCACAAGTCCCTGAAGAAGCAGGTTATGAAAATCCTGCGTACCCCAACTTCTATTCCACCAGTTGCTAGAAAGGTGGATAAGAAATATTGGGTGGATGGGGTGGGGCCGAGTTCCTGTTTGGTCACCCTGGCCATGAGGGTGTGGTACAGGCAGCAGTCTGTGATAAAGCAGGCATTCCTCTAGCATCACACCCTCCTGACAGAGATTCCAGAAAGCTGGATTCTGTTGCAAAGAAGCAATATCTGGGTTCCTTACTGGCAATTAGGCAGGCTTCATACATGGCCTATGTTGCCAGGTACCAAAGGACACTCTGGGACACTGTGCTGGAGATTACAAAATCTGTGCCAGCACCAATGGCAGCAGACCTGGAGGAAGCAGCCAAGAGAGGGGTAGAGGCCTCCAAGGTCCAATTCAGGATGGCAGTGGATAGCAATGACACTGAAGCCAGGCAGATGGCTTCCTCAGTGTATCTCAGGAGATTTTCTTGGCTCCGGACTACCAATCTTACACAAGATGCCCAGTCCAAAGCCATGGACTTCCCATGTGAGCCTTCATCTCTGTCCAGACAGCAGACTGAGGCTTACATGAGGAAGATGGATGAATACAAAGCAGCATACCAAAGTGCTGCTGCTAAGGATAAGGCTCCTACCCCCCCCAAAAGCAGCATGCCAGGGGTCATGGGGCAGACCTCACAGGCCATTCTTCCAGCTTCAAGCCTATCCATAATATCAGCAGCAGAGAGGCTATTTCAGAGGCAGGGGCAGGAGAGGCACTAACCGAACTAGCCCCAGCACCCAGTCAGCACCTCAGAATAAGCAGACACCCTGAGGGATCTGCTCGGGTCACCTCCCCAGGTCCAGTAGGGGGCAGGCTGATCCACAATCTCCAGAAATGGCAGTCCATCACCATGGATCGGTGGGTCCTGGAGGTAGTGGGTCAGGGCCTTGCACTCAGTTTCAAACTCAGACCAAGACTGAGGGTAAGAGTTTTTCAACCTTCCTCCCCCTCAGAGACACTCTTACTGGAAAAGGAGGTCTTAAACCTGCTTTCATTAGGAGCAGTGGAGCCAATTCCTCTCTTACAGAAAGGAAAAGGCCTTTACTCAAGATACTTCCCTACAACCAAGAAAACGGGAGTGTGACCCATATTGGATCTCAGACACCCGAACAGGCATTTCCTGAAACCAAAATTCAAAATGGTCACATTAAAAACGATTCTGCCAACTTTAAGGCAAGGAGACTGTCTGGCATCTCTGGATTTAAAAGATGCCTACTTCCATATCCTAATAAGGCAGTCCCACAGAAAATTCCTCGGATTCAGACTGCCATCAGGCCACTATCAGTTCATGGCAATGCCTTTCGGCCTTACTTCTGCACCAAGGATGTTCACAAAATGCTTGACTGTGGTTGTGGCACACCTACGAAAGCAGGGAGTGGCAGTTTTTCCATACCTGGATGACTGACTCTTAGTGGGGCAGTCTCCTCAGCAGGTCAAGCAATCTCTGGCCTTAACACAGGAACTGTTACAATCCCTGTTTTTTTTTTTTGATAAACCTGATAAACCAGCAGAAGCGAGTGCTGCAGCCAGTACAGCTCCTGGAGTTTATAGGAGCAGAACTGGATTCAGTTAGAGGAAGGGCTTTTCTTCCTCAGCTGAGGGAAGACATTCTCAGGCAGCTGGTGGGCTCCTTCAAGCCTCACAGACTCAGGCTGGCCAGGCATTTCCTCCAGTTGTTAGGCCACATGGCAGCCTCAACTGCCACAGTGTCAGGAGCAAGATTTCAGATGAGGGATATTCAGTATCACCTCAAACATTACTGGCATCAGAAAAGAGACAGGTTATCAAAGCTGGTCCCAGTCACTCAAATATTCATGCAGGCACTCCAGTGGTGGCAGGATCTGGAAAACCTCAGACAGAGGGTCCCATTCCTCCAAGAGCAACCATCTCTGGTGCTCAATACAGATGCTTCCCTATTAGGGTGGGGAGCACTCCTAGAGGAGCACACTGTCCATGGTACTTGGCTCAAACAGGAGTCGTTGCTGCACATCAACCTGTTGGAGCTCAGGGCAGTGTTCCTAGCACTTCAGGCATTCACCAGCATGCTGCAAGGAAAGATGGTCCAGGTCAGGACAGGCAACATCACTACTATGTATTACAGCAACAAACAGGGAGGCACAACGTCCACACCCCTGTGCACAGAAGCTATGAAAATATGGACCCTGGCCTATTTCCTGAACATTTTGCTGTCAGCAATCCACCTTCCAGGCAAAGACAATGTGCTGGCAGATGCACTGAGCAGAATAAATCAGAACCATCACGAATGGTCCTTAAACAAGCAAGTACTGCAGTTGGTGTTCAGAAGGTGGGGCACTCCAGAGGTAGACCTTGTTGCTTCCCCAGACAACTACCAGCTCCCTCTGTACTGTAGCAGACCCCCACTGAAGGGCACAGTACCACTGGATGCATTGACCCTGGATTGGACAGGGAAGTTCCTGTATGCCTTCCCTCCCTTCCCACCTTCCCATTGTTGCTGAGAGTCCTGAACAAGCTCAGGTCCCAGCCAGCCACAGTGATCCCCATTGCCCCAGATTGGTCCAGACAGCCATGGTATTCTCTAGTTCTGTCCCTCTTGGTAGCCAAGCCAGTCAGCCTACCCAGGAGGCACAATTTGCTGGCCTCCTCCCAGGGCAGGATCCTCTACCCCAACCTTTGATCCCTCAGGCTCAAAGCCTGGTTCTTGAGGACCTAGAGTATGCAAATTTGAATCTCTTGGAGGGAGGTAATGGAGGTCTTTAGGGTATCCAGAAAACCTGCTACCAGAAAAATCTATACTTCTAAGTGGAAAGGATTTTCTTTCTGGTGCAGGGGCAAAAGCTTAGACCATATCCAGGCTGGCTTATCAGTAGTTCTTGACTTTCTCACCCATCTTCATTCCCTAGGCCTCAGGACCTCTCTTTTGAAGGTGCATTTGGCTGCAGTGTCTGCTTACCTGTCAGCAGGTAAGCCATCCTCTTTGGCCTCTAATGCAGTGTTCCGAAAGTTTCTTAAGGGGCTACTGCATTTGCACCCTCCTCATAGAGTCCCTACCCCTGTGTGACTTAAACATTTGCACAGCACAGCTTATGCAGCCTCCTTTCGAGCCTATGTCATTAGCTGACCTTAAGTATGTGACTTGAAAGGCTGTCTTTTTAGTGGCCATTGCTTCTGCCAGAAGGATTAGTGAGATTCAGGCTTTGTCCATGGAGCCCAATTATGTGGCCTTCCATAGGGACAAGGTGGTACCCAGGACAAATAATAAATTTCTCCCTAAGGTGGTGTCTGACATTCACATTAATCAGTCCATCACCCTGCCAGTCTTTTTTACTGATTATTCCTCCTCAGGTGAGCATAGACTACATAGCTTGGATGTCAAGAGAGCTATTAGCTACTACCTAGAGCACATGAAAGGTCACAGTGGGGCTAGAACCCAGGTCTTTCTGACCTATGGAGAGGTTGGCAAGGGTAAACCTGCTACAAAGAGATCCATTGAGAGATGGATTGTCTCATGTATCCAGTTCTGTTATGACAAGATGGGTAAGCATCCCTCACAAGGGCTTGGGGCCCATTCTACTAGAGGGACTGCTGCATCTATAGCAGCTTCCAGAGACATTCCTCTTCTGGAAATCTGTAAGGCAGCTACCTGGAAAACAGTTCACACATTTACCAAGCACTACTACCTGGACACCCATGCCAGGAGAGATACCAGGTTTGGCACAGCAGTTTTGCAGATCTTGTTTCCTAAATAGGTCCTCTGCCTGCCTCCAAAGGCACTGCTTGGGTAGTCTGCATTTGTCAGAATACAGTAAGATTTCCTGGGGTTTGAAGAAAACATTACTTACCATAGTAATTTTGTTTCTTCTAAGGGAATCTTATTATATTCTGAGCTCCCAACCTTCCTCCCTGCTAGGACCTACAGGGCTCTGCTCACCCTGTATCACTGATGTTGGAAACCTGTGGGCACCTATTAGTTTTTTGGGCATCTGTTGACTTGAGTCTTAGAGATGCCTCCTATTGTTTGGAGTTTCTGTTCCCCTAATAGGGGTATTTAGGGGTAGTAAACTTAGTTTAGATAGTTAGTATTTAGCTTCTGCATGCTTCGTAAGAATCTGACGGTTGCAGGAAGTGCAACCAGGGACAGTGATTTGAAAATCGAGCTCGCGCCTAACATTCCACTATTAGCATAGGTTCTAGTCACCATTTCGGCTCGGGGCAGTCCTATGGTGAGACCATACTGCATTTGTCAGAATACAGTAAGATTCCCTTAGAAGAAACAAGATTACTATGGTAAGTAATGTTTTCTTATTGTTTACCAGAGCTAACGCCGTTTGGTCATGCTTTATGGATGGACCCTCCAAGTCACTCGCCCTTGGCGGTAAACAGGGGTAGTCCATGCACCAGCAATTATAAAAAATAAAGTAAAGGTTAGGGTATGTTTTTTTTAAACACACACCCTCAGTGTGTGATGACCTCATAAACATCTCAAGCTTTGCGGGTCATTACACACCAAGGGTGTGTTTTAAAAAAAAAAAAAAATCCATAACACATTTACCTATCCATTATTCTCTATATAATAGTTGCAGGAGTCGGTCATCTGAGAAGGTGAGCATAGGGTATGTGCTGTCTGCTGTTATGTGACTGGGGTGGTTGTGCTTTGGGGGAAGGAGGTACCACTGGACCCTGGTTTATGCAGTAAGAACAAGGAGTGGGAGAGTGCCAGCGTTTGCCAGTGATAATGCCCATGGGGATGGGGGTGAACTTAGTATTGTACCCAGTGCACCACAGACAGGATGAGCACATGCAGTAGTTCACAACCTCCATAAAATCGGCAGAGCAATATGCATTTTGAGCTTGTATGAGTTGGTAAGTATATTGTAGGGTAGTGGTGACTCCAGGCATGTTGTGTAGGCTTATTAGCGTGTCTAGGTCTAGGTGTCTAGTAGCACTCTCTATTCTCTGATGGCCATCCCCCTTAATGTTTCTGCTTGCTCTGGTGGCTAGTGCCACCCCCATCCTCTGATGTCCGTCGGACACTACAAAAAAGAAAACGGTCCCTTGATGTTTTTTTTTTGTTTTTTTTTTTTGTTAACTCTGACAAAAAAAAGTTAATTGGTGACCACGACCTCCCACTGAGCACCCAACACTCCCCAGACCCCTCTACACACACTCATTCACCTGAACAGGTCCCAGGGTGAAGATCTACCCTCTGATCGAAGACACATTTTGCTGCTGGAAACATTGACTGCTATGTGAGAAAGTAAGATAAATGTGGTTCAAAGTATTTCAATGCAGTTTACAACTTTGTGGCATAACTTTGCCATTTTGCATATTTTCAGCCCAGATTTTCAACATGGGCTTTTTAGGACCCCACCTCATGGACAGTGTCAGTGGAATTTTGCAAATCCGGCCTGAAAGTTGATTCCGTAGTTGCTTGGTGAAATTACCTTTAGGCGTGATTTGAAAATTTTCACCTCACTTTTTCATGAGGAGGGGCAATAAGAAGGCTTTGTTGAAAATTTGGGGTCAAAATATACAAAAAAGGCCAAAGTTACACATCTGTTAAAATTTTCCTGTGCTCGCTTGTAACTTTGGTAATTTTAAATATCTTGACCCCACATTTTCAACATAGCAATTTTTTTACACCACCTCATGAATGTGACCGCTGTCATTTTTCAAATCCTGCCCAAACTGTGTTTTCACACCTGTGGTGCAGAATGACATTCCGAGGGCATGGAATAATGTTTCGGTGGGGATTTGAAAATTTTCAGTACCGGCTTCATGAGGTGGAGTAATAAGAAGACTATGCTGACAATTTGGTTGCTGTTCTGCTACGAATGCAAGTGCGCTTCCACAGCAACATACATGTTCGCATCTATGGAGGGATGGGTGGGCCCTGCGCTCCCACAGGCAAATGAGATCTGCATCTATATAGGGATGGGAGGCCCTCCGCTTCCATAGGCAAATAAGGATATGATTATATTATCCCCAAAAGTGAGGAAATGTATTGCAAAACACTTTGTTAATGCACTAGTTAGGTTTAAAGCAACAAAAGTAGGGAAATGTGGTGTTAGGGTTTCCAACCCTAACACCCCACCCTGTAAGCAGAAACAGTTGTGGGGTGTGCCTTGGGGTTGTCAACCCTAACGCTCACTCCATTGTCATATACTGTACCCATCTCAGCTTATTTACTCTTGGAATCGGGTGAGCATTAGGGTTGATAACCCCAAGGCACACCCCACGCCTGTTTTCTGCCTGCAGGGTGGGGGTGGGATATTAGGGTTGGAAACCCTAATGCCACATTTCCCTGCATTTGCTGCTTTAACCCTAACTAGTGCATTAACCAAATTTTTTTTGCAATGAATAGGTAATATATGTTGAGTGCAGACACAGGGTTAACAGAAGCAAAATAATGTAGGAAATTTGTTTTTTTTCTATTATATTTTTATCCTCCTGTGGAGCCTGGCAGGCGGCTCCGGTCCCTCCCTCGGAGGGGAGGGAACTCTGTCTCCGGCTGCACTGTTCCCCCGTCCGACATCCCCAAAACCCTCCATGGGTTTCTCCCCGTGGTAGGGCCGAGGCGAAGGGGTGCCGGCTTTCCCCCATCCCCGGATCGAAATCCAGACATCGGGGGCTGGAACAGGGTGCTGGTGCGGCCATCATGGAGCCTGCCAGTTCCTTTTTCCTCCAGTTTTACTCCAGCCCACCCCTCCCCACCAACAAAGTACGTTGGCGACATCCCTCCCGGCTCGCATCTCTCCCTGGCTGATGCCAGAGGGCGATCAATGAGTAGGACGACAAACCCTCCCTCCCTGAGAGAGGAGAGCAGACCACCGGATGCTCGATCTTCTCTCTCTTCCCTGCCGACTTGGGCTCATTTCCGAACCCAGGTTGCCGGTGCGGTGCCAGGTGTAGCGACCAGCACCTCAACCTCCAGCGCCACCGGGCCGGCCTAGGAAGTTTGGTTTTAATTGCAGAGGCTCTCCCAAGACGCTTATTTCCATCACCACACAAATTCATAAACAAATACTGGCTCACACTATCAGCAACATCATCATCACTAACGTATTCAGGTTTCTAACCACAGTACTCCATAACCACAGAACTACTAAAAGTTACTAACAGTTTGATTATGTACACCCCTTGCTTGGTGCTGTTTTCATAGTGCTCACAAATGCGTGTAACCTGCTTAACCACAGCATACTGGTTGACCAGTTCCAATAACTGGTATTGAGTGTGCCTCTCCAAAGTTGATAGGAGAGTACTGCTCCCTTTTCCAGAGCTGCTCATGTGCATCACATGGTCATTAGCACTGCGCACGAGATAGTGCACAACCGGCTTGAGGGCAGCATTCAAACAGGTAGTGCATTCTGACCAGAGTGCGCTACTTCTCTGAATATGGTGCTGTAGCAGTGCAGCCTATAGCGAAGCTGCACCCGGACAGCCTCCTAGTGAAATATGGCCCACAGGAGGTAGTGGAGATGGCACGTCCCAAACAGGGTAGCAACAATGCTCCTGTGAGCCATATTCAGCTGTGGCATGCTGATTAGGGCATGCAGGGTACTAAGCTGGCATTTGCATGCTGTTATGGGCCTATTAGCAGGGTTTTAGATAATTGATTAGAAGTTTTTTTCTTGGGACAATACTAACGGTTCAGAAAGTATTTATATAGGTTTTCTAGAAGTGTTATGTTTGTTAAACACAGTGAGGTAGGTGCTATGCATTTTCACAATGTTTTAGCACTTCTATGAGCAAAGCGCTAATCAATTTTTAGAGTTAAAACCCTGTATTAGCATGCCAGACAGTGCCAGTACGCACGATTGTGCAGAGCTGTTCCAGCTTCCCCACCCTATCACCGTAGAGATGCTCTGTAAATGTATTATATTCATATCTCTGGCATCTAATGACCCCCCCCCCTTGATTTCTGACCTAACTGTAGTATACTCATTCACTGGTGTTCAGTGGTTCCCCTACCTCTCCAGTCACTACTTATACCCCCCCTTTGGATGTCTGCCCCATATCTGATCCCACCTGCTCAGTACCATCTGACCTCTACTGTACAGGCGCTTGCTCCTTGTCATTCATATGGTGGACTGCCGAGGAGGAGGAGAGCAGAGGGGCTGTGCCAGTTGCCATCTATGGTGCCACATATACTGCTGGGGTGGGTGGGGTGGACAGTTCTGAGTGGGTGGGATGGGAGGAGGGCTAGACTGTCCACTAGAGCCAGGGAATGGGTGTGCTACAGTTGGTTCAGTGGTTGAGGAGTGGAACCGCTAGTCACCAAGGAATGGCTATGCTGCAGTCAGTTCAGTGATCATGGGTGGGGGGACTACATGATGCCAGGGACGGATGGGATAGGACCACAGCATTAGTCGTCAAAACGGTGATCGTGTTGTGGACGCTGGTAGGGATTGACTGTAGCTGCTGCTGGCAGTTCTACTTTGCCCTGGCCAGTGGAGAGGTTGTGCTCCACTGTGGCCAGTGATAAAGGCAGGATTATGACAGTGTTAAAAAACACAGAATTAGGGGCTGTTTAGCAGTGTCAAAACCACTGAATATACTGCTTTGCCCTGTATATGAGAGAGAGCCCTCATTTGCGTGGGTGCAGTGGTATGTTCTGCTTGTTTGTGCTATTTGTTAAGCACCGTGCACTGGGGGCCTCTGAAAATATGGCCTTCAACCCATCCTATTGGGCAATTCCCAGTTAGCGCAGCACTAACATGGTCAGTGCCACGCTAACCTTTTTGAATATGGGGACTTACCTCTGTGGAAGATCTCATGTATGTAACTGCTTACCCTGTGAACCAGGTAGCGTAGGATGGCTGGGGATCTCACAATGTTCAGTCCTAGAACTCTCCTCTCCTCTCTTTGTTAATGGCCTGTTTGCAAACTCCAGTATCCACAGATATGCAGAGGATACCATTGTCTACAGACATGGCACCTCTTTGGACATGTTAAAAAAACTACTTGCTAAAAGAGTTCGACAGTACCCTGATGTGGCTTAAATAGCAAAAAAAATCAAAGCGTTGTTTTCTCTACAATGCTTCAAACGTGATAGCGCCCATAATTTTCATTTCTTTTTTGGGGGGAACACATAGAGATTGTTACCTGTTTTAAGTATCTGGGGTTGTGGCTCTATGAAGGCCTCTCCCTAAACCACTCAGCAAAAAGCTGGGCCATATGTGAGAAAGCTGGGTCTGAAATGGCACCTGCTCTCTCTCTCTCCTTGAATATGCAGATATTGTGTACAGAGTGGCCAGTGTATCAGTGCTTGCTTATACTAACCTAACCACCACTGTGGCTTGTATTTGGCTGTGATTGTCAATCTCACCACTGTATGATCTTTACTTAAAAGTAGGCATACTTGCCTTGAAAAGGCAGCATGAGCTACACTGGGCCTGCTTAATTGATAAATGTTTGTACAGCATAATATAACCCATGGCTTCATTTGCTAACTCCTGAACTAGGCCATCCGTAGCCTATCATCTGAGATCCCAGGTCAGAGATATTCTAGTTATCCCAAAGAATAAATAGAAAAAAAGGGCATTCTTAAACTCTGCCGTCTTCAGCTGGAACATATTTCTTAAAAATCTCCCCTCACCACCCCTGGGTTTGAAGTTAAGTTTTTCAGCTAATAGGAGGCATAGTGATGCCAGAAAATTTTCCACTGGCCATTCTAGTGCACTTTCTGAACTGTTACCTTCTCCAAGCCAGCAAGGCTATTTAAAGAAAAATTCTACTAGCTTGTTAAAGAATTTGCCAGAATGTGCTTGTGGGTCGGTGCTATTATCAATCCCTGTACACTTTATGATCACTTCAGCCTGCCCTGTACCTGCCATAAGTAATGAGTTTCAGGTGTTACATCAGCCTGTTTATTCTCCGACAGAATTGTCTGTGTAATTCATCTTTTGCTTTACCTTTCTCTAATGAATACCTTACAGCACACGTACTGCTGCCCTTCTGCATTTGTGCCCCTGGGAGCCTCTTGCAAGCTAGATGCTGCACCGAAATGTGGCTATCCCAATGTAGGAAACCAAATAAAGTAAACGAAAGTCAGAAATGCGACCCAGAGCAGTGTTGCACTTTTTTGAAATATTCATGTCTTGCTTTGTAGGAAATCTGTGTTAAAGAACACCTTTTCTGCTCTTTTTGCAGTGCGCCCCCCCCCCCCGGAACCTGGAAGGACCCTTACCTGTCCCCAGTTCCATTGGTGCCAGAGTCATAATTTATACATGCCTCGATTTTTAGAAGTGAAGGGATCGTATTTTGGCTCCGCTGATCTCCTCCACTTCCTGATACTGAGAGCCGCCTCTGCACTAGCATGTTTTGGTTATATTACTTGGAGAGTGTGGGGTGCACTCCATAGACATTACTGGGGCTGCTTTTTAAGTCTGTTTTTCATATTTTCAATGGCCATCCAGAATGCTCAGCTAACAAGGACCTTGTTTGTTAAGTGTTGGCCTTGATTTGTTCCAAATGGCCATCTAAAATATGAAAAACTGACTTAAAAAAAGGTCCCATTAATGTCTATGGAGCATGCCTCACATTCTTCATATAGTGACATCGCAAAACATGCTGGCGTGTGGGCGGCTGTCCGTATCAGGAGGTGGAAGGGCTCGGCAGCTAGGCTCTACAGAGCCAAAATAAAATCACTTCCCTTCTAAAGCTGGGCATATGTAAATTATGACTTCTGACACCAGTGGAATTGGGGCAGGTGTAAGAGTCCTTCCTGGTTTTTGCTGTGAGCACCAGAAAAGGTGCTCTTTAATGTATAGTGAATACCAGTGGGCATTTGTGTGTGTGTGTGTGTGTGTATGTTTTTGTTTGTTTTGTTAATTAACCCATTCAAGTGGTCTAGCAAGGGAGTAAGATTTAGGAAGGACATTTGGAGCCCCCCAGGAGGCATGGAGACAAGCCATCACAGCTTAGTGTGCTTCTCCTGGTCAGAAATGACAGAAAATATCATACCACAGTAAGTGTGGTTAATTTGTGGAATAGACTTATGTCTCATGTAGTGTCTGCCGAAACCATCATGCCTCATAAGAGTGGATACAGTAAGCGCCTAATGGCAAAATGGTTGCACTGAGTGGGTGGGGGAAGGAACTTAATGGACCAAAGACCCACTTTTTCGACTATTAATAATAATAATAATAATGGGTATATGTTTGTATGTTAAGCATGTAGACTGTGCTAAACCATGTATGGGCAGCCAAATTAAAAATCCCTTTTTAGTGCTTTTAATTTGCAAGTAGGATGTGCAACTTGGTATGCAATTAATTAATTTAATGATCTATTGACCCAGGATAGCTGCCCTGAGATGCCGCAACGTATTTAAAGCGGGGCCCTGCTGTTTCACAGTTTTACAGCTGGGACAGCTAAAGCACAAGGAGCTTAAGTTACTTACTCAGGGTCACACTGGGAGTTACTGGCAGTGGTGGGATTTGAAACTCTGTCTCTGGGTTCCCAGTTGTGCTCTGCCAAAGATTTTGTAAGATTCTGTTAATATCCCTAAAATATAATTTGTGCTTCTGTTTGTTCCAAGCAGGAAAGTTGGTCTCAAGAGAAGGAATTTTATTTAAAAATGGCATCTTAGTAATGTTTACTTGCAAGCACTGAATTGTTATGCGACTGGTATTTTTTTGTGAGCCTGAACTAAAATTCCTTAATATACTCTGTGAAAACAAATTGCAGCAACTCGTGACAGAGACCACTTGGTATAAACATATTCTAGATTTCATTATAACAAATAATAATGGCTTGATTAGCAGTTGTTTGATGCGGGATAGCTTATCTAATAGGGATCACAGCAAAGTGACGTTCTCCATAAATACTTCTACAGTTAGAAACGGAGGTACATCCACCTACTGTAAATTCTCTAAGGCAGGCTCATTTCAATTAAAAAACTAAAATAGCAGTGAAAGCGTGATATTGAACACAGGTATGCAAATGAGTCATAGATGCTAGTTGTAGACAAACTAAAAACCCTTTAGACACCCCTGCATCCCAAAAAATAGTCAAATAATCGGAAGGATAAGAAACCACCATCGATAACAATAAAGATGAAGAAATGACTAAACGGAAAGGAAAAAGCGTACAAAGAAATGGTTAAAAACCCATCCCCCCTACAGAAAAGAGCTGTAAAGAAAGAGAAACATGTTAAGAGTACAAAATGGTTTACTATATTTTAAACCAAAAGCTCCTTGTATTATTGTAGCAATGTTCTTATTATATGCTGCCTCAATTTCTTTAAAAAAAAAAAAATCCTCACATTGTACTGTACTGTAAGAGGTCTGTCTCTATATCTTATGAAAAATTAATAAAAAAGTTTAACTGCAAAAAAAAAAAGAGTACAAAATGGCTTAGAATAAGTCAGACAGTAGACAGCTCTGTGGAAAAAAAAAAAAGACAGTGCAGGTGTGGGCCCCTTGGAGGACAGTGATAATATTTTAACCGAGGAGAAAGATATGGTTGAAATCTTAAATTCTTTATTAGGGTCTTTTCCATAAACCCCCTGTCATTACCTAATGCCAATGACAGTAACTGCTGGAATTTACTTTCTGACTGCAAAATAACTAAAGAGGAAGTATACAAGAAATTAAGTTAGTAAGCAAAGTACCTTGGCAGGACCAGACAACATACCAGCGAGACTAAGCAAACTGATAAGGGAAGATATAGTAGACCCTCTGATGGATTTCTTCAATAAATGATTCACTGTTTGGTGAGTAATGTACAGTGCTTGTGTATACATAAAGTTTGGCCTTTCTCTTTATTTCCACCCTCAGTAGAGGTGCCAGGCAGCGTTAGGGAATGGAAGGCCCAGCAGTAAGGGTGAGAAGCTTTTTAGCATGCTCCAGCCTGACCTCGTTAGCCCCTCCCTCAGTACTTTAAAGGTTAAATTAAAGGAATGCTTACTCAGTAAGCCACCATGCAACTGCCCTAGGTAGCATATCTAAGCCTCCTTTTCCTACTGCCTCAGAGTAGCCTAAAGGTGCCTTCCCAAACAACTCTGACGTGTCTTTCCTGGGATTTTCCCCTTGCTGCCCCCAACCTTTTACTCTTACTTCTCACCACACTCTTTCCATATGTCCCTTTCTCCTCTTAGTTCACCGGAGGGTAACATTTGTTGGTGTATTTGTGTATATTCTGTTTTGACTTGCTGTTCATGTTGTATCAGCTGTGCTTGAACCTTGCTTTTTTCTCTTCCTCAATGTATGTAACTATTTTACGAAGTTTTGTAACTTCTTTCCAATACATCTAATATGTGTAAATGTAATCTTATTATTTGTATTGTGTATATTCTGCCACTGTTACTACCTTTCAACTGGACGCTTGTGAAAATGGGCAGTTTTGCTCACATGCCTTTCCAGTATAAAATAAAAATGAAATGAGAAACGTGCCGAAGGAGGTGGGGAGAATGGAGGGTGTTTGAGACATGCTAAGCTTGGGCTGCTGGGAGAGGCTAGAATTTGAGTTGTGGGAGGAGTTATTCCCCCACATTGAACCTTGGGCAAAGCCCTCCGATTCAATATTTGATAGTGTATAGTGCTTGTGCATGCTTAACTTCGGCCTTTCTCTATTCCCACCCTCAATAGAGGAGCTGGGCAACGTTAGGGAAATAGAAGGCCCAAAAAGTGAGATTACCTCCATCAACTCATGGAAAGCAGGGGTGTGCAAATCCCATTGCCCCATGTTCAGGGCAAGTAAATTTCATGGAAGGGCAGGTACAAAAAAAGAGCTAATTTCATTTTAATGAATAGGGGAAAGTGAAAATTCAGCTACAGTCACAGCTGGGCAAGTCCTAAAAGTTTTGATTTGAACCCCCCTGATGGAGAGTGTGAACAGTAGCATGCAGGAGAGGTAACCCCCCCCACCAAAGGAGGAAACCTCTGAGGAACCATGGCTACTGAACTGCCCGTCCTCTGTGCATACTAAGAGGAGATAATCCTAAATGCTTGTGTGATATATTCTTCCAGATTAGGGATTTATGTTTCAAAGCATGAAGAGGTCCATCTTCCAAGTCTCTTGATGATATCCATAGGAATGTTGTTTTTGGATGCTGATGGTGCTTCTGCGGTCCAAAAGTAGTGTCCTGAGAAAGCATAAAGATTAAGTCCAAGTTGTCGTAGGAAAGTTCTCACATGCTTCATGAACCATTTGGTAGTTATTGCTGTGTGATTGTTGGAAGTCAGAATGGGTTGAGAAGGATTGGAGTAAATGTGGAATTGCATAAGTTGATCAAAAAGAGCTACTGAGCATTAGTTATTAATGAGTTGGGTAAATCTGAACTCATTTGTGCAGTCTATCAATCTTTGAAGTTGGAAGAAACAGGGTGTAAATGATATGCTTGTTTTCTTTTTTTTCTAATTCAAGTTTATAAAATGGGCATGAAAAAATAAGCTCAGTGATTGGCTAGAAAACCAGTGTAATATCTGTATTACACATAAAATAAAAAAAGTACAGGCAAAGATATCAATGCCCCTAAATGGAACGTTCATAGCTAGGCATGGAACGTTCGCTTTTCAAAAGTCGCCATTGTTTTTAGTCTCGGTAAGCGAGGGAGTGAATGTCTTGGAAGTTGACTGACTGATGCCAATGACTCGGCTACTCTGCCAATCAGTGAGCTTTTTTTTTTTTCATGCCCATTTTATAAATTTGTTTACTGACTGAAAGGTCAGAGATGAATTAATCAGTCCCGTAAAAAGCGACACACTGCTGCAACTCCCCCTCCCCAACGAGCTTCTTTCTCTGCCAAAAGCGTCTGCTACTCACCAGCACTGTGAATGATGTCATTACCTAGTAGGCAGAAGTACTATTTTATCTCAAATTAACACAATGATTTGTTTTTTTTCAGTTTAGTAATATTTTTTAAGGTGACTAAAATATTAAAAAAAGAGAACCGTTTTTTAAGTGCAATAAAACACTCCAGGGTATGTGTTGAACAGATATTACCGCACTTCCAGAGGCTGAAGACACTCGGCTGGTGGCCTTGTGCCTTACTACGCCCCTGGGTGTGCGGTAATATCTGTTCAACACACACCCTGTCATGACTTATTGCAAGACAGGAATCAAAGTACAGTGCATATACTCCATTATACCTACAAATACATTTTATCTTCTGCAGGGCTAACAATTTAGTTTCTCATTTCCATCTTACATATTTCTTCCTTTTCTTAGACATCATCTGTTATATTAAGTCACACTTCTTCTCTTATTTCATTACATCTCTACTTACGTTTCTGGAACTGATTGTGTCCTTTACCTGATACAGGTTCGTTCTGTAAGAACTTAGCATGTTTTTACTTTCCCATGTTCCTTTATTTTTGTCTTCCTTTTCAGGGTTTTAAATAATTGATTAGCAGTTTTTTTCTTGGGACTATACTAACTGTACAGAAAGTATTTATATAGATTTTCTAGAAGTGCTATGTTTGTTAAACACACTGAGGCAAGAGCTAAGCATTTTCACAAAGATTTAGCACTTTTATGAGCAAAATGCTAATCAATTTTTAGAGTTAAATAAATCCCTGCTTTTTATTGCTCTTAAATAAATGGAGTCCCCCTACCCTTGGATTTCAGTGTTTCCCACTTGTTACATTAAAAAAATGTGTTGTATCTATTTCTTCTGTCAGGTCTCAGTAACCCAATATGGACCACCTTGTCCATTTTCTGATAAATAGTGTGTGTCTGTTTCTTATCTTGTGGGTCATTTCTTCCATTTCTTGAATTTCTCGAACAGTGGAGATCCAGTGTTTTCTATCTGGGGGATCCGCAGAAAGCCATTTCCTGGTAATTGATTTATGTGCAGCCACTATCAGTATGTTCCATAAATAAATTGTGTCTGCCCCTCTAACTCCCTCTGGTGGTATACCCAATACAGTGTTCTTAACTGTAGGTTGTTGATTGCTTGGGAAGATCCTAGATATCTCCCCCAGCACATCTTCCCAGAATGTTCTCAAACCCTTTCATTCCCAAAATATTTGGGTATGACGAGCCTTCTCTGCCCCACAGTTCCTCCAACAGTTCCCTTGGACATTTCCTCCCCATTTGCCTTGTATTTTGGGAGTGTAAAAGTATCTTACCCTTATTTTCCATGCGAACTCTTGCCAGCCTGGCGAGAGGGTGCTTTTATTGGCCAGGTTGAATGCCATTTCCCACTCTTTAGCCATTATGTTTGTATCACACTCCCTTTCCCATCTGGTTTTCATCTTGGTGGTGGTTGTTATTAGGGATTGCCTGATTGTTTTGTAGAGGGCCGAGACTTGGCCTCTCACTAGTTTCCTTGCAGTAATGGCTTGTATTACTTGTAAGAGGTTCTCTACATTAGGCTCTGTGGCTGAGTCTGTACAAATGGTCAATATATAGTCTCTCAACTGCAGGTAGCGGAAGTGGTCCTTATTTCTGAGATTAAATGTCTGCTTAAGAGTTTGGAAGTCTAAGACAGTGTTGTCTACGACGAACTGTCCCAGTCTCTGTAGACCCCTTCTTGCCCAGAGTTGGTATGTATGATCCATCTGTGCAGGTATAAATTGCGTGGTCCAGGTGAACCACTGTAACGGCCAGATCGCCTCCTTGACTCCCATCTTGACCCAGAGCCTATGTACCATGTTTAAGGCATTCCTTACTGCATGTGGGAGCTCCGTGTCCTCTCCTAATATGTTAGGGGTTGTTAGCCTGGCACCCAGCGGGGGGGCTTTCTGTCATATGGATCTCAGTATCTTTCCAGTGGGCATCATATGTATCGGTGCTCCACAGTAAGGCAAATCTTAATTGTGCGGGCACGCAGTAGTTCTCTAGGTTGGGAACGGCCCTCCTCCCCTCAGTCTATCTTCCTGTAGGATGCTCATCTTTATTCGGGGTCTCCCTGGTGACCATATGAATTGTGATATGGTCTTCTGCCAGGCTTGAAATTGTTTCTGATGAATGTTTACTGGGAGGGACAGAAAGAGGTATAAGAATCTCGGTAGGATGTTCATGGTCACTGTCTGAATCTTGGAGTGCATGGGTAGTTTAAGAGTTTGCCATTTCTCTATATCTTTCTTAAGTTGGGATTGTAGGGGTCCAAAATTGGCCATGAAGAGCCCCTTTAGGCTCCTTGTGACCTGAATCCTTAAGTATTTAATTTTCTGTTTGTTCCAATTTAGGGGGAGAAGTTCTGTGATTAAGAGTGTGGGTCTGTAATGAAATTTGAGTATATCTGTTTTGTCCTTATTTAAGGAGTAGCCTGAGTGGGATCCAAATTCCTGCAAGGTTTTCCAGATTTCTGGGATGGACTGGTTGGGATCAGTGATGTATAGAAGGATATCATCTGCATAGAGCGATATTTTGTGCTTGGTACCACCAATCTGGACTCCCTTTATATTTGGGTTTTCTCTGATGGCACAAGCCAAAAGCTCTATGTATAAGGCGAATAAGAGGGATGAGAGCGGGCAACCCTGTCTCGTTCCTCTCCCAACCAGAAATCTGTCTGTTATTCCCCCATTGATTCTGATATAGGCCCGTGGGTCTCTGTATAGTGCTTTTAAGGAGTCAGTTACTGATTCAGGGAATCCAAATCTCTCTAGTACCCTAAACAAGAAGGGCCATAATACTTTAGTGAATGCCTTTTCGGCACCCAGGCTCATTAGGCAAAAGGGAATCTTATCTTGATCGGCCTTGTCCACTATGTTTATGGTACGTCGGACATTATCTGGGACCTGTCGGCCCGCTATAAAGTCTGTTTGATCTTTGTTTATGAGCTGGGGGAGGAGGGAAAGGAGCCGCCCGGCCAGTACCGAAGTGAAAATCTTGTAGTCTGCATTTAGTAGAGAGATGGGCTGGTATGCACTGCACTCGGTCCAGTCGTTTTCTTCTTTGGGCAGGACTGTTATGGTGGCATAATTCCAGGAGGGCAGCACCTCCCCACCCCCCCCAAACCTCACTGACCGCCTGCAGCAGATGTGGAACCAGCGCCCCCCCATAGATTTGTAGAATTCTCCACTGAACCCATCCGGTCCTGGGCATTTCCCGGGTTTTAAGTTTCGAATAGCCTCTTCCACCTCTGCTAAACGTGTAGGGTGGTCAGAGCCTCCCGCTGCTGTACAGTAAGCGTGGGTATCTTTAAGTTTTTAAGATAACTTTATCTCCTGAGGGTGTTTCTTGCTGGGCTCTGTAGAGTTGTTTGTAGTATGTGACGAAAGCTTCTCTAATTTGGTCTTCCTTATATTTTAATGTGTCGGTCCTGGGGTCTTTTATTTTAGTTATGGTTGCCTTGGCCTGTCTTTGTCTTAGTCTCATAGCAAGTAACCGGGTGGCCCGTGGTCCTCCCTCATAGCATGTTTGTTTGATTGATATATGCTAATACTTTTTCTGTTTCCAGTTGTTGTATTTTTTTGTAATCTGTCTGTGACTGTCTGGATTTCCCGTTCCCTATTCTTTGTCGTTGTTGTTTCTGGAGACCCTTTAATTGGCTGTTAAGCTGGATCACTAGGGCTTTTCTTTCCCTCTGTCTATAAGAACCTATGGAAATGAGTTTCCCCTCGGTATGGTTTTTAGTGTGTCCCTCAGGATTTGGGGTGTTACCTCTGGTCTTTTGTTGTATTCAACAGTTTGCTTTAACACTTCATTAAGTTTAATGATGACATCCTTGTCTTGTAATAGGGATGTGTTGAGGCGCCACTGAGTTTTCTTTTGAGGGATCCCCAAATCTGTCTCGACAAATATTGGCTTGTGGTCTGAATGGGTTGCCATTCCCATCCAGGAGTGACCTATTTTAGAAAGATCCTGGTTGAATGTCAGGAACAAGTAGATTCGGGAGAAAATTTTGTATCTTGTTGAGTAACATGTGTACTCCCTTACCGAGGGTACCTCTCCCTCCATATGTCAGTAATCCCTGTTACCATCAGAAGTTTTCTGAATAACTTTGCTGTTCTGGTTCCTGGGGATGGAATCTGTCATGTGGTATCCGTCTGTCTGTTCAGTACTAAGTTCCAGTCCCCACCCATTAGCAGTGTGTCCCTTGTCTTTTCCAGGATCAGTTTGATGACATCTGAGTAGAACATAAAGGGGGATCCAGGAGGGGCATATACATTGGCTAGAGTAACTTGTGTGTCTTGCACCTTCCCCCTGACAATGACATACCTTGTCCCCGGGTCCGAGATTATCTCTTCTTCTTCGACTGGTAAATTGGCTGCAAAAGGACCGCCACCCCTCTTTTTTTCCCCTTCTCCAGAGAAGTGTAACCCCTCACCCCTGCTTTTTTGCCAAAACGACAGGTGGCATGCTGTTGAAGCTGACAGCAGTACCTGGTGGGGACCTGGGTTCGGGAGGATGAGGTTACTCGGCACAGGGGGACCTAGGTTTGGCTACTCTGCGCAGGGTACCCAAGTAAATCCGAACACAGGAAGCAATAACTGTAATGTCCAGAACCAGGAATGAGATTCTTCAGTGTGGCTTTTATTCGCATCCAAGCTGAACAAACAAAGCATAGATGGACCCCCATGGGGCTACATTTCCTGGTAATGCAGATTAGAGACAACAGAACACTTTATCACTACTTCCAGCCCTCAGGCTCTAAACCCACCAGTCACACAGCCCGGACTTGCACGCAGCTTTGGGTACACAGCCCGACTTGTACACTCTTGGGTTTTCCCCACTGGCCCGGTTCCCCCGACGGCCACTTGATCCATGGTCCATTGGAAGAATGAACCAATTATCTTGTTCACGGTCCATTGGAGGAATGAACCAATTATCTCATTCACGGTCCATTGGAAGAATGAACCAATTATCCCATTCATGGTCCATTGGAAGAATGAACCAATTATCTTGTCGTGGCTCCCCAAACCACACTAGAGTCTGCGACTCCTAGAGAGAATTTTCCTTACAATCCCACGTCTGGGTACTTCCTTCATCACTGGCCAAGTGCCTGAGGTAAAGTAGAAATCCACAGAAGAAATCCGTAGAGGTGGACCTGGTCACTAAAGATGGGGGGCCACCCACCTCCAGCTCCCACAGCCTATACCCGACCATTTCTCTGGAAAACTGAACAATTCCTTTACTGAACTTTCAAATGTAGATTAAGGGTAGACGTCTGTCACATCACCTCTACATATTATTTGCATCCCAACAAACTCTGGAACTTGAAACTACTTTTAACTTGCTTAGCCCATTACTCTAGGCTTCCCAATATTTAGTAGTTTAATTCCCACATTCTGTCACTAGTACCAGAATTGAAAAACACCAAGTACTTACAACTGAGCAGACACTCACCCTCTCGTTGCAGGTGCCCCACAGGCGACTCACAAATTTCTTTTCTCCCAAATAAATACTGGAATAAACAGGCAGCTTTTCCTCCACAAGCAGAACTAGGGGGTTGCCCCAGGAATCTGCAGGGAAACCTTTCCATCCCCCCCCCCCCGGAGGGAGGGGGCACTGAGACCCGAAAACAACGGTCTCCACCGCTTCAGTAATCTTCTGTGTCTCTCTTTAAGGTGGAGACACACACCCTGTTAAACTAAAAGTAGCCCTCTGTCAGGGCTGAGGCTCCTAGAGCCTTCACTGAGCTGCTTTAACAGCAAGCTCCCTACTTCTCACACACTCACTGAAGACTAACTGAAGACACTGACTTCAAAACTCCCAACGTTCTAACTCCCTTTGCTGCAGATTCCAATGTGGCTCATGCAGCTGCGATAGCTCTATTAGTGATGTCATCCCTCAGTCTCAGCTGAGACTGAGAACAGTGAGACAGTGTGAAACCCATTTAACTGGAGTTTCACAAGCTGCCTTCCCTGCTTACCACTAGGTCTTACTGGGATTCTAGTAACCCCGGATAACAAGGGGGTTACAGAAGCATGATAAATTTTGGTAAAAACTTTAGTTTTAAGTTTCTCAACTTCCTGGGGGGCAAGGTGTGTCTCTTGCGGGAAAATTATGGGTGCATCCTGCTCTCTGAGAAATTTAAGACCCTTTTCCTCTTTATAGGACTGTTAAGTCCATTGACATTATACGAAAGGACTTTAGTGGTCAGATTAGGCATCTTTCTATTTTTCTTATCCTATGAAATGTAAAAAGTTCAGAATCAATGTAATTTAAGAAAGAGAATAGATTCAATTCTGAGGTCAATAAATGACCTATCGTTACTGTGCTCCTTTACTCTGTACTCCGTTCCAATCTGATGTTACATTAAACAGAATCAAAGAGTAAGTTCTAAACACAGAAACCAAGTAATTTTATAACCACTAACTGTTATAACTGTTAACTATTCACAGTTCTGCAAAATGCAGCCGAAGGTTATACTGTCTTTGCTTCCTACATTTTAGCAGTACTTCCAAAGTCAGGCCTCCGCATGAGGCCTGGGTCGTGCCTTGCTTGGGCACTGAGTTCACAGACGCTTGTTATGCGTGTGTTCTGCCACAAGGGAGCTTTAGTCGCCCCTTGGGAATATTTATTTATTTATTTATTGAAAATGTTTCACCAGGAAAGGCACACTGAGCAAAAGATGCTAGTCTTACGGTGCGACCTTGGGGGCGGTTACAGAGGAGGCATGTATACATATACATACAGTATTTGAACTTACAGTAGCAATACGGATCAAGTACATAGATGGGTGGGATTACAAATGAACTTGTTGCATAGGCAGAGCAGTACAAAAACTGCACCAGATCAGCAGGCAGGTATACAAACAGTATTTGAACTTACAGTAGCAATATGGATAATGTACATAGATGGGGGGATTACAAATGAACTTGTTGCCTAGGCAGAGCAGAAGACAGCACCGGATCAGCAAGTACAGGTTATACAAATCATGGTTACCCACCAAGGTAAGAACAGTACAGAACATGAACGAGAGGCATGGAGTCACAAAACAAGGTATACATCAAGGTAATACAAGAGATACTTAAGTGCAGTTTACAGAACAGGGGTGGAGTGTCAGAACTTGAGTGCCAGTAGCAGAGGTTGAGCTTCAGGGAGATGCGCCAAGAGAAAGGAAGGATTTGGAGAGCCAGGAGGGGAGGAGAGAAGAAGGGGTAGGAGTGTAGGTGTATAGGGGGAGGAAGGGGATGGGGAGCTAGGTTGCTTAGGAAGGGGAGGGAGAAATAAGAGTGCTAAGAGTATAGAGGGGGTATAGGAGTGCGTAGGGTAGTATATATGCCAGACGGTTGGGCGATGGCCAGGCCGCTGGTCAGGCGCAGAGAGAGTGAGAGGAGGAGCTAGCAGGGGGGTGGTCAGGGGCAGATGCAATTAGGTGCAAGGAAGTTAGAGAGGGCATAGGAAAGGGAGAGTCTGGATGAGGAATGGCGGATCTGGGTGGGCCGGCAGTTCCAGAGTTTAGGGAAGAGGTTGGAGAAAGCCGATTGGCCAGTGGTGGTCCTACAGTGAGGGATGAATAGTAGTCTAGGGTCAGTGGACCTGAGGGTGTGTGAGGGGGTAGGAGGGGAGGATAAGGCAGATTCGAGGTAGGGAGGGAGGGAGCCGAGCCAGATGTTAGAAGTGAATTTAGTGCTATGAATTAGGCGACTGTTGCTCAGGGAGGTTAGGGAGAGGGAACGATAAAGCGTGCAGTGATGTGATCAGGGGGTATTGAGGGCAAAGCGACAGAAAGTATTGAAGAGGGGGTCTGTCTGGCTAGGTGGTCTCGTGAGCGGAACTGTAAACCACATCACAGTAATCAAGGAGGGTAGGATCATTTTCAGGATAATATCTCGCCTAACAGGAAGTGGGAGACTAGTACGGTTTCTGTAGAGGGCTCCAAGTTTTGGGCGCAGTTTGGAAATGATGGCATCGACGTAAGTGGAAAAGGAGAGGTGGCGGTTAAGCCAAACCCCAAGATACCTGAAGGAGGGTACTTCTTCGAGGATGGTGTTATTTAGGGTGTGGAATCTCAGAGGGGAGGCGAGTTTGGATAGGCGCTGTCTGGTGCCGAAAGTCATTGAGTTGGTTTTCTTAGCGTTTAGGGAGAGTTGGTTGATATTGAAACAGTGTTGGATTTTGTTGAAGTTGTTTTGAAGATTAGAGGTGACTTCTTCATGGGTCCGGCCGGAGGTGAAGAAGACTGTGTCATCTGCATACATGTGGATAGAGGAAGAGGTGCAGGAGTTTGGCAGGTCATTTAGCAGGATGGAGAAGAGGAGGAATTTAGAACTGAGCCTTGGGGAACGCCCGTGGTGGTTGGGGGGGGGGAATGTGGTCAGCTATTTTAGTAGATTGGGTTCTGTTTAGAAGGTAGGCACTGAACCAGTTTATGGCGGATTCAGCCAACCCAGCTCCAGAAAGGCAGGATAGTAGGAGAGAATGGGAAACTGTGTCAAAAGCTTTTGCTAGGTCAATGAAAATAGCAGCGATAATTAGCCCTTTGTCCATCCCAGTGAGGATGTGATCTGTGAGTCTGAGCAGGGAGCTGGTAGTGGAGTCGTGTTTTCTGAACCCGGACTGGAAAGGGGTGAAGAAGTTTGTTTCGGGGAGAGTTGGGATAGCACAAGGTGTTCCTGGAGTTTTGTGAGGGTGGGGAGGAGGGAGATGGGGTGGTAGTTGGATGCAGAGGTGGAGTCACCGCCTTTAGGGAGGGGTAGAACCGTGGCATGCTTCCATTCAGAGGGGAGGGACTCGGTAGAGAAGGAAAGATTTAGTAGGGCTGCAAGGGGGGTAGCGATGGCAGGAGCAGATAGGAAGAGAAGCTTGTTGTCAAGACCATCAGGGGATTTGCCTTTGGAGGGGGTTTAGGGTGAGAAGGGCATCTAAGGTTTCGGTTGGGGAAATGTGTCTAAAGGAGAAGGGGTTCATGTCAGATAGTAGGGGGGTAGGAGACTGAGGAGGTGGAGTGTTACCAGGTGGGAGGGCTTCGAGGAGGGCCCGGGCACAGGTAGTGAAATAGAAATTAAACTCGGTGGCGACTTCCAGGGGGTCGGATAGTAGAGACCCTTGGGCAAGGAGAAGAGGTGGAGGGCTAGCTGATTGAGGGGAGAAAAGGGAGTTAATGACTTTCCAGAACTTGGAAGGTCTTCCGAGGTTTGCATTAAGAGTGTTGTTAAAATATTCGGACTTGGCTAGGCGGATGGCCTTAGTGCAGCTATTGCGGAGCATGCGATAGGAGGTATGGTTGCCTGGGAGGAGGGAGGATTTGTAGATCCGCCAGGCCTTATCACGGGCTTGTTGACAAGCAGTCAGCTCAGGGGTGATCCAGGGTAGGTGGGAACCGCGGACTCTGGTCCAGCGTAGGGGGGCATGTTTGTCTCAGGCAGACCCCCTTCACAAGGGTGCTACGATATGGAGGTAGTTTATTACCTCCTAGCGCCCGTGTTCCCAGCTCCAGGAGGGAGCCCTTGTGGGGGGGGGGGGAGTCCTGTTGCTGAAGCTGTATACTGACGTCTGTTGCTAATGTCTAGTTTAATCTAACCTGGTGCCTCTCCCCCATAGGCCGGGCCGACCTCCTATTTAAGGTGTGCAATTACAGGGTATTAATTCATCCGGCTGTATTTCCTCCCCCTCCTTCTAGAGAGATGTGAGTGTCCCCTTAGATATAAATATATATTTGGGAGGTCCTCCTTGGCATCATTTTCTTGACCTGCCTACTACTTCCCAAGCAGATCATCATTCGTCGCCAGGAGGGCCCATCCCAGGTCTTAGTTTTGGTGGTGGGGGGGTATATTCTTTCCATCCCTTTTGATCCAGCAGAGACGAGGGCAGGGAACATCCCCGGTCCCAATCACTCCCCTACTATTCAAAAAGCAAGTAACTCTTTATTTCGCCCTCAGCTCACTAGGAGAGGGCCACACAGCCCATCCTCCCATGATGGTCCCCTGTAATCCCTTGTGTGCTCCTCCCCACCTCTTAGTCATTGTTCCCTAGTTTATAAGGCCCAGGCATTCACCTGTTCATGTATAGTCTGTTTTCTGCAGTGTCATTTACTGCTCGGGTGGCACCCTTAGATCACGGGCCCAATGAAGTCCCCCCCCCGGGGGTGGGGCAGGTGTGTCTCCTGCAGGAAAATTATGGGTGCTTCCTGCTCTCTGAGAAATTTTAAGACCCTTTTCCTCATTATAGGACTGTTACGTCTGTTGACATTATACGAACGGACTTTAGTGGTCAGATTAGGTATCTTTCTATTTTTCTTTTCCTGCGAAATGTAAAAAGTTCAGAATCAATGTAATTTAGGAAAGAGAATAGATTAAAGAGCTAGTGTACTGCTTGGAATTAATAGTAATTTTCAGATGCAGTCAGCTATCACTTCCAATATCTGAAGTATTTTTTATTTTCTGTTTGCTAATTAAAAGATTTTCCACCTGGCAGTACTGGGGTGATGTGTGGAACAGCACTCTGTCTGGAGGAAAAAAAGTCAGTTCTGTTCCTCCCACTACATCCTCAGAAATGAGACAAAACACCTTGAAGGCACTACAGTCCTTGCAGCCTGAGCAGTGACTTTCACAAGCTACCAATCAAAATGCAGGAAACTGTGACATCGCTAGTAACCAGGGAGAGTCAATCCCTGCTGCTTCAGGTGAAAGTGAAACCTGGCAGTGAGAAATGGTTCTCATTGGTTATTAGTGATATCATAGTCAGTGTGGTCTCAGTGTTGATGTAGTGGGAGGAACAAAACTGACTTTTTTTTTCCTCCAGGCAGAGTGCTGCTCCACATAGCACCCCAGTACTGCCAGGTGGAAAATCTTCTAATTAACAAACAGAAAAGAAAAAAATACTTGAGATATAAGAAGGGAGAGCTGACTACATCTGAAAATTACACTTAATTGCAGACAGTCTCTAGGCAGTACACTAGCTCTTCAAATTATGAGGCCAATAAATGGCCTATCGCTACTATGCTCCTTTATTCTGTACTCCGTTTCAATCTGATGTTACATTAAACATAATCAGAGTACGTTCCAAACACAGAAACCAAGTAATTTATAACCACTAACCGTTATAACTATTAACTGTTCACAGTTCTGCAAAATGCAGCTGAAGGTTATACTATCTTTGCTTCCTATATTTTAGCAGTACTTCCAAGGTTAGGCCTCCGCATGAGGCCTGGGTCGTGCCTTGCTTGGGCACTGAGTTCACAGACGCTTGTTATGCGTGTGTTCTGCTGCGAGGGAGCTTTAGTCCCCCCCCTTGGGAATATACCGACGTCTGTTGCTGATGTCTAATTTAATCTAACCTGGTGCCTTTCCCCCATAGGCCGGGCCGACCTCCTATTTAAGGTGTGCAATTACAGGGTATTAATTCATTCGGCTGTATTTCCTCCCCCTTCTTCTAGAGAGATGTGAGTATCCCCTTAAATATAAATATATATTTGGGAGGTCCTCCTTGGCATCGTTTTCTTGACCAACCTGCTACTTCCCAAGCAGATCATCATTCGTCGCCATGAGGGCCCATCCCAGATCTTAGTTTTGGTGGGGGGGTATATTCTTTCCATCCCTTTTGGTCCAGCAGAGACCGAGGGCAGGGAACATCCCCAGGCCCCAATCACTCCCCTACTATTCAAAAAGCAAGTAACTCTTTATTTCGCCCTCAGCTCATTAGTAGAGGGTCACACAGTCCCCCCAATGATGGTCCCCTGTAATCCCTTGTGTGCTCCTCCCTACCTCTTAGTCATTATTTCCTAGTTTACAAGGCCCAGGCATTCGCCTGTTCATGTATAGTCTGACTTCTGCAGTGTCATTTACTGCTTGAGTGGCACCCTTAGATCACAGGCCCAATGAAGTCCCCTCCCCCTTCCCCTGCGTCGCATTCCTGCGCCCCTTTGATCTCTATGGTGACGCCCGTAGTGCGTTCATCGAGCAAGCAACACCCGACCTGGAGGGGTTAAGCACCAGACACCATGTGTTCAGGCAGTTGTGCTCTAGGGCCTCAGAACTCGGATCCCACCAAAATGTAGGCCTTCTTCCGCCTCCCACTGGAAACACACTGTGTCCCCAGTCGCTACTGAGAGGATCGATGTTATGGTGGGGTTTCCTGGCCTAGTGCAGCCTGCTCTTTCTCCCTCCCCCAAGCCCCCAATACCTAGCAGATTGATGCTTTTAATTCAAGAAAAAGTCCCCTTCTTTTAAACTCTATGTTATTTCAGGTAATCGTTCTTCAGTTCTAATGGTGGGTAATCTTAATCGCCTGGTTGCATCCACTCGGAGGTAGGCCCCGAAGCCCCGGATTCTCCCAACTGGTTGCAGTTCAGGGGGATGAGGGAGCGAAAGACAGTTCAAGTAGGATTTAAGTTTAAAAAAGTACTCACTTTACTGTTTGGGGCCTCCTTGGTCTAAGTTCACCTTCTGTGTCTGGTCCGTACGCCTCTGGTGCTTGTTTTCCCTTCCATCAGGTCTACATTGTTGACTCACGTTCAGTGAGTAGGTTTTCAGGAGAGCTGTTATATCAGAACGTAGATTGGTGTGTGGGGTCAGTTGTTGCATCCCTTTTCACTTGAGCCCTTTCTTGGCGACCTCCCAGGCTGATCGTGGGACCTCCCTCTCGAGCTGCTCTTTGATCATGGGTGGGGTATCTATGCCCAGCTCTTCAAGAAAAGGTTTGGCTGCCAGCAGATCCGAAAAAACTCTAGGGCCTCTATCCATCTCAACCCTCAGCCAAGCAGGGTACAGCAACTGCTCACGTAAGTTCTTGCCCCAGCGCTGCTTGATTATGGGCCATATGGCTCTTCTTTGTTCTTGGACTTGAGATGTGTAGTCGTTATCGATTGTGATTCTGTTACCCTGATATTGTAGATCTCTTTGTCTCCAGGCTCTATTTAGTAACTCTTCCTTGATGGAGTATAAGGTGAGTTTGGCTATGAAGGAGCGTGGTCTGGTCCCCGCATTGCTGGGCTTTGGAGCCAGTGATCTGTGAGCCCTCTCCATTTGGAGATCAAGTTCAGCTGCGAGATCGAGGGTTTCTTTTAATAGTGACTGGAGGAAGGCAATAGCATTCGGTTCTTTGTTCTCCGCGCCCTCCGGTACCCCATATATTCGAATGTTTTGTCTTCTGTTCCGGCTCTCCAAGTTGTCCAGTTTAGCATTCAGCTCCCGTTCCCTTGCCAATAAGTACAGGAGGAGCCTGTCCTGCCAATCGGCCTGCTCAACCACTGTTGTCAGGCCCAGCTCTAGCTGATCTGCTCGGTGCTCAATACCACTTGGCTCCGAGCGAAGATCGGTTAGAGACTTGTCTGTTTCGCTCAATGTGCGGGCCGTTTGCAGTATAGTATTTATTAAGTCTGGTTCCTCTACGTCCATCTGAGGTTCAAGGGCCTCGTTCTCTCCTCTGATCCCCTCGGCGTGCACTTTACTTGTTTTTTCTTTTTGTATAAGTTCTCTGAGTTTCGAAGTCTGCATCTCCTGGTGCCTGGACATGATGTCTTTTGAGCAGGTGACTTTTATTGGTGATTGCATGTTTTAACCAGCCGATGTATCTTGATTTATTTTGGAGGTGGCCCGGAGTCTTGGAACTAGGCAGCCATTAAGATCCTGACATCACCAGAAGTCCTGCTTGTTTTCTTACATTGGCGACTGTGAGGAATTTAGCAAAGGATGCTGATGATACAGTAAATGTCCCCTTGGACGCAGGAAATCATAGAAAGCTACCAAATGGCTGATGGGACCGTAATGTTTGTGGCAGGGTCAAATGGAACAGTATGCAGCAAGTCTAACAAATTTCGGAAAAAAGATCCATTGATAGGGAATTGTGTAGTGGCTTTTGCGGATGGTGCTTTATGAATTCCAAGCCGGAGGCGTTTGACTGAGACATGGGATAAAACTGAAGACAGGTATGGATTGGACTGAGATATGAAGAATTAGATTTTAGATGAGTATTGCTTTATGGTCCCATGTGATAATGTCAAAGCTTGATGACAGTAGGTTATGAATGTAAGTACATGATTGACAGAGATGGAACTTCTGTGGATTGATTGAAAGGTACAAAACGAAGAATACTTCTTGCAAGCGGTGGTATAAGTTGGTTTGGGTAGCAGGTGCCAAGGTGGATCACATGAAGGCTTCAGCTTGCTGATGATAATGTGCTAAGTTATGATGAGCTTGGCAAATCAAGGAGGAGAAGTCATGATTGAGTCTGCTGAGGTATAGATGCAACGAAATTCCTGGAATTGAAATTGAGATAAAGAATCAGCTGCCTCATTTGTGTAACCTTGAATATGAAAGCATTTCAAAGTAAAATAATGATATGAAGATAACCAAGTCAAGCCTCCACAGAAACAACATGATGGAATGGGACTAAGATCTGTCCTTAGTGGTAATTTCCACTGTGGGTTGATTGGTGACAGAGATGTCCCCATACAAATGCAGTTGCTGTAGCAGGGTTTTAAATAACTGCAGAATTGATTAACATTTTCACGAGTAAAACTGCTAATCAGTTGGGATAATGCATAGCTCATGTCTTAATTTGGCAACTTAAACTGCTAGAAAATGCATATACATACTTTGTCGCAATTGATTACAATGAAAGTGCTAATCGGTTTTTGTAGTTATTTAATTTACCCAGTTACCAAAGACTAAAATACAAAAATAAATAAATAAAACCCTGTATAGTAGGGTAAATTATGAAGAGTGGAGATGTAGTTGAAAAGTCTTGAAGGGTGGATATGTCAGGAAGCCGGGGAGTGGCGATCAGGAATGCTTTTAAGATAGCATAGCCATGAGTTGTTGATGCATCACTGTATGTCCTGGAATGTAAGTCAGGAGATGGATCTTTGCAAAACATGGGACATCCATTCCAGTAGGCAAGAAAATGGGACCACATAACTAGATCAGATGTGGCTGCAACAGCGATGTTGATGTGATGGTGCAGTTCAGAGACAGAAGAGGCCAATGTCAGAAAGTAAGAATTTAATGAACGACCTTGTGAGATTATCTGCACTGCAAAACTGAGACATCCCAGGAGTGAGAGAAGTTTGTGTTTGGTGCAGGAGGAGCGAACAGAACAAGATTCCACGAGAGCTTGTATCCTGTGTAGTTATCAGCTGTTAATTTGGCTTCCCTGTATTTTATGTCCAGTTCGATACCGAGGAATTCAATGGATGTAGATGCTGCTATCATAATCTCCTCAGACAGAGGAACTGCTGATTCCTGGAACAGATGGACGAGTGCAGCTTAATGCCAGCTGCAGGAGGTAACTCCATAGACATTAATGGGGTCATTTTTTAAATCTAGTTTTTGAACTTTTAGATGGCCATTTGGAAAAAATCAAGGCCACCACTTTTTGTTAGGTGGTAGCCTTGATTTCTTTTTGAATGGCCGTTTAAAATATGAAAAATGGAGTTTAAAAAATGGCCCCATTAATGTCCATGGAGTGCTCCCCCCCTCTCCCGCTCTCCATATAATGACATCACAAAATATGCTAGCATGGGGGTGGCTGTTAGTATCAGGAAGTAGAAGGGATCGGCGACTTGGTTCCACGGAGTCCAAATATGATCCCTGCCCTTCAAAAATCAGGACATATATGAATTACGAGACTCCCCAGTGGAGTTGGGGCAAGTAATGGTCTTTCCAAGTTCTTGAGGGGCTATTGCAAAAAGCAGGAAAGGTGTAGTTTCAGTATAAAGTGCTTCTTTTGTGCAGCTGGGTGCCAAAGAATCCAGAAAAAAAAACAAAAAACTTGTTAGCCCCAACGTTTAGTTTTCCTCACAGCCCCCTGAGGTTGTAATCAGCAGAGCGCTGGGGCTTGTAGTTTTTTGTTAGGACAGTTGAGATGCAACAACATTTTATGTACAGTATATGTTTTCTTGATTCTTTGGCACCAGTGTTCACAAAAGAAACATTATATATTTAATAAATATATTTAAGTATAGCAGTTGAGTGCACAAATTATTTGCTTCAGAAAAATGTGGTATCTTGGTAAAATCCAACCTTAACTGGGACACTGCCAATTCTGTTGTTTTGAGGCTGCCAGGTGCAGGCAATAATAGTACTGCCAGATTTCTAGCTGGAGTAGTTTCCTAGTGCACTGATTTTGTTGTCATGAGGTCAGTACTATTTTGTTCTGTGTTGCTCCACATCGTCAATGGGGAGCTAATAAATTTAGGTAATGAACACTCCTACTGGGGTAGTAGCACAGCCCAAAGCAGTCAGTCAGCATAGACCTTGGGCACATGAGCTTTCAGAGATCACTGATTCTCCATTCTTTGCTGTACCACTAGAGGGATAGAACAGCATAGGTAGAGCTCTCTCTCTCTGAAGTGTCTGTCTACAATTATTTTATTATTTTTCTGATAGGTTGGGGCTGCCTGGTGACAGGGAGCACCCTCAAGTTTAGAAGTAGTGCATGTTAAGTTGTGGCTTTCAGATTGACTAACCTGCTATTTCTGCCCCATTTTCAATGCCTCCTGTGCATGAACTGGGATCCACGTGTCAAGGCAATATATATATTTTTGTGTGTGTGTGTGTACTACAGGTCTCTGACCCCCTTAGCCTGGTGTTTCAGGTAAGTGAATTATTTTAAGGGGGTGCAAGTTAATTAGATAGGCTTTGGGGATCATTACTAATCTGTCTTTCTTGTCTTCTTTCCCAGAGCATTCTTCTGGCGATGGACTCGCCCTCCTCTCCCTTCTCCCTTCTCTAAGGGTTTTTTAGTAGTAGTGTTTTTTTTTTCTGCCTCTCCTGAGCACTATAGGGTTGTTTTGGAAGTTTGGGCTGCACATAATCCCTCCCTGTGTGTTTTCTCTCTTTCTGGGCAGTCAGTGTGCTTATTTACTTTTGTTTGTCTTTTTATCCCCCCTTGGTGTGCCTTCTGACCATGCAAACGGCGCTTTTCAGCACTCCGGGGTGCAAGCAGCACTTCAGCGCATTATTTGGCTCTGCTGAGCCATGTGGTTTACCCCCAATTGCTGGAAATCTGCTAGCAAGGTTTCGCGCCTCTTCTGCATAGGCGCTTGTGCTCGATTTCGCACCATTGGTGGGTTGGGCACCCTCACACTTCACGTGGTGACGTCATGCGCATCGGCGTGACATTGTCAAGCTCATGCATGCCTATGCACGCTCCTCCTGGCTTGCCAGCACGATCGCTGAGGCAGAGCACTGCATAGGAGCAGAATGTTTGCAGTTTTCTTTCTTGATTCTCTTGGGCAGTTTCAATCATAGAAACACAGAAGGTGATGGCAGATAAGGATCGTGTGGCCCACCTAGTCCTCCCCTTTTCCCTACCTAATGCAATACTGCAGACCCTAGTTGATCTGTGGCTTGCCTTCTGTTCCCTATAGTGAGGGTACTCTTATGTCTATCTCATGCATTCTTGAATTCCCCTGCCATTTTTAACCCCATCACCTCCGCAGGGAGGCTGTTTCAAGCATACACTATTCTTTATGTGAAAAAGTACTTTTTCTTGTTGTCCCTGAGCCTACCCCCCATCCTCCTATCATGCCCCCTTGTTCTTGTACACCTTCTTTTCTAAAAAACACTACCCTCCTGTACCTTGTTTATACCCCTGAGGTACTTGAATGTCTCTGTCGTATCGCCCCTCTCTGTCCTCTCCTCCAGGGAATACATATTGAGGTCGTGTAGTCTTTCCTCATGTGACTTTTGTTGCAGTCCTTGCACCATTTTTGTTGCCCTTCTCTGGACTGCCTCTGTTTAGTCCATGTCCTTCCGGAGATGCGGTCTCCAGAACTGGACACGGTACTACAGATGAGGTCTCACTAGTGATCTGTACAGTGGCATAACCACCTCCCTTTTTCTGTTGGTGCTACCTCTTCCTATGCATCCTAGCATTCCACTGGCACTCCCCACAGCCTTATCACATTGTTTGGTTATCTTTAGGTAATCAAATATGATTACCCCCCAGGTCCCTTTCTTGATTGGTGACCATCAGTACCTCTCCCCCCTTCTTGTACTCCTCCCTTGGATTTCTGTGCCCAAAATGCATGAATTTGCACTTCTTTGCATTGAATCTTGGCTGCCACACTCTGGACCACTCCTCAAGCATGTTTAGGTCCATTCTCATTTTTTCCACCACCCCCCGGAGTGTCGACCCTATTGCAGATCTTAGTCATCTGCAAAGAGGCATACCTTCTCCTCCAGCCCCTCTGCAGTGTCACTTATGAAGACATTAAAGAGGACTGACCCCAGCACGGATCCCTGTGGCACCCCGATCACCCCCTTTCCTCGGATTGAACGCCATTTTCCACCACCCTCTGTGTCCTGTCACTCAACCAATATCTGACCCAGCTTACCTCCCGATCTGCGCAGGCCCTTTCAGGCAGTTGCCACAGTAACGTATGCCTTTATTTTGATCACTCTGCTTAGCTTAGGGAGGAATAAGGAGGCAAAGGTGAAATGCTTGCAGTATAGCCTAGAGGTTAGAGTAAGGAGCTGTGCATGAGCTTGGTACATCCAGCAGACCTGGGTTTGATTCCCACACCCTCCACTTGCATACTGTATGACTCTGAGCAAGTCACTTAACCACCCCAGTGCTCCCGGGTCACCCCTGAAAACAGGCACTTGTGCCTAGTGGGCCTTACCCGGGTACCGAAAAAATAACAATCCTCCCAAATAACCCCGTGTGTAGCTGACAGTCATATAGGAGCCTTGCATGTACAGTTTATACCTTGGTGTATTTTTTATTCTTTTTTCATTTTGGGAATACTGATTATCAGGCAATGGCACCATGGTTTATTGGAGACCTGTTGTGTTTTAAATGATGTAAGAGCCGGCCCACCAGTGCAGCGGTAGGGCTACCGCGTGCAGTGCTGGTGACCCGAGTTCGAGAACAGGATTAGGTTGTCGGCGGGCCAGTCGGAAGGAGGAGGCTTAGGTGTCTAAAGGACTGCTCATCTCCCTATGGGGGGTGGGGAGTGCACTGACTTGGTGCATGCCTGGCCTGTAGCAGCGACCAAAGGAACAGCTTACCCAAGTCTGACAGTGGGGGGAGGCATGGCCTACCCCTTGGTGTCAGCGCATGTCATGCCTCGGGAGCCCCCGGTGCAACACAGACGAAAGGGTGGATACTAACCCTCTCCCACTGGCGCCACAGCCCGAGAAGAATGGACCCCGACGAGATTTATGGTGTGGCTACAGGGTGGAGGGGGTTGAAGATCCGGGTTCCCCTTCCCACTCCGTCCCCACCTGGGGGGGTAAACCAAGTCTCCGTTG
Organism: Neoceratodus forsteri; assembly: GCA_016271365.2. Lineage (NCBI taxonomy): Eukaryota > Metazoa > Chordata > Ceratodontiformes > Ceratodontidae > Neoceratodus > Neoceratodus forsteri. Next base: position 645,060,160 of record CM057453.1, on the reverse strand, counting down.
GGGGTCCTTCTGGGGGTTTGTGGTGCCGGAGGGTCAGTTGGGTGCCAGTATCGGTGTTGAAGGGGCTTCAGAAATAGAAATTGAAAACAAACCACAAACAAACGATGTAATACCTGCAGGAGGATGATGACTCTCCCCTTTGGGATCTTATTTCACTAATTGTATAACGCATCTACCAAATCTATTTTGGTCCCTCCTAGCCAAACCCCTGTGCTGGAGGGGGGTGCACCTGGGGTACTGACTGGCATTGGCAAGGCTGAGTTGTGCAGATAATGTTTGCTGCTCCTAAATGAGCTGTTGAGTTCTCGTGTTCCACAGGACATCCCCACTAACGCACTGGAACCCAAGACAGGCCCCTCAGGTTGGAGGTGGGCCTTTACAGAACGTCTTGGTGTGCCAGAGCGGTGTGATTCTGCTCACCCAGATTTGCAGGTTGCCCCCGACCTTGACAACATGAAAGGTCAAGATGAGGATACAGGGGGACACAAGGTAAATCCTGACCCTTCTACGCTTTCAGACGAGGAAGAAAATCCCTCCGAAAAGGAGGAGGGGGAGTGGACGAAGCCCAAGAAAAAGATTCCGATCCCTCCTCTGTTTGATACAAAGTGTCTATCCTGTCTTATAACGGAATCTTAATGGGCACTGTAGCTGAAGGAAATGCAAGCCATGGAGTCTCTGGACATGAATCCCATTATAGTGTATGGTGGAATGCTGTTCCGCATGGGTGAAAGAGAGTGTGACTAGATTGGAAGTAGTAGTGAAGGGGAGAGGGGGGAAGATAGGGAGGAGAGGGGTTGAAGGGATGAAAGGTAGTGAAGGGGGAGGGAAAAGGAGGGGAAGGAAGTGAGAGTGCGGAGGTTGAAACATTTAGTAGTAGTATAGTAGCTTGGGGACTGGCAGTGGATGGGGAAAGAGAAAGGGGGGGCAAGACACAATGAGGCTAGCAGTATAGCCTAGAGGTTAGAGTAATGAGCTGTGAATGAGCTTGGTGCATCCAGCAGACCTGGTTTGATTCCCACAACCTCCACTTGCATACTGTGTGACTCTGAGCAAGTCATTTAACCACCCCAGTTTGCCCATGTTGCCGTTGAAAACAGGCACTTGTGCCTAGTGGGCCTTACCTGGTTACCAAAGAATAAAATAAAAAATAAAATAAATTAGACTATGGGCAATTGCAGGTGGGAAATGTATGAGCTTGGAGTAACAAAGAAAGAGAGTATTTGAAGGAGGCAGAGCGAATTATAAGGGGAAGAGAGTTCCAGATTTTAGGAAAGCGATAAGAGAAGGCATTCTGTTCTGCAAGGGATTTACAAGAAGGGAGCATTAGGGAGTGATAGCTTGAGTTATGGAGAGAGTAAGAGGCAGGAGGCATAGGGGAGAGAAGAGAACTGAGATAAGGGGGGAGGGAGGACAGCCAGGATTTAGAGATGAAGGAGGCACAGTGGGGTAGGCGGTGATCTACCAAGGAGGGGAAGGAGAGATCGGAGTACAGAGAACAGTGGTGAGTACGGGAAGGACAGGACAAGGCAAACCGGCAGGAGGAGTGGAAGAGGGGATCCAGTCTGGCCAAAGTGGACTTGGGTGCAGCACCTTAAACTATGTCACTATAATCAAAATTGGGAAGTATCATTTTTTTTTTTTTTTTAATATATACAGTTTTTTCCCCCATTTTCTCCCTGACCCGGGACCCCGGCAGTCGCGGCAGTGCGTGCACATGGAGGCGCACACAAACTCCAGGTGCTGGCTCGCCCCTTCCACCCCACCCCTGGCAATTGCTGCTGCCCCCTCCGCCCACGCTACCCATCGGAACTTGGGGTGGGGGCGACAACCACCCTGGGAGGAGAGCTGCCTTTGGTTGCTCAGCCTGTCCCGCCGTGACTGCTCTCCTCCGCCCGAGGTCGCTCCTGAACTCAGTCACTAGCGTGATGCGAGGTAAGGCGTCCAGCACCTCAGCCTACTGTGCCAACAGAAGTATCATCTTTTAAATTATTTCCCGGTGAACAGGTAAAGGAATACAGCTTTTGTTCCTATAAAGGGCACCAAGCATGGGGTGGAGTTTTTTATGAATAGTGTTTGTGTGCTGAGAGAAGCCAAGGTGCCTGTCAAGTCAGATGCCAAGATATTTAAAGGAGGGTACATCAACAGTTGTACCTCCATCAAGGGTGTGGAAGGTGGGAAAGGAGGATAGCCTAGAAAGCCTCTGCCTGATGCCAGAGCACATGGAGACAGTTTTTTTTTTAGCATTTAGTGGTAATTGATTTGAGCGGAACCAGTTCTGGATAGCGTCAAAATCAAGTTGAAGCCTGGATGATAACTCCGAGGAAGAAGACCCAGATGCAAACAGGACCACATCATCTACATACATATGGATGGAAGCAGAAGAACAAGCCAGATAAGTGCAAACAGCTCCCTAGGCCGAGGGTGAGTTACTAGCTGTTCTGGAGGAGAGCCCCCAGAAGTGGTAGGTCCCTCCTTTGGCAGATAATGCTATGCATAATTCTGTTAAGCACACTACCTGTTGATGGTTCACTGGCCCTAACCTATACTCACGATAAGCGAGCGGATGCCTCGTGTAGAAGAGCTGTTGCCTTGAATGGAGTAAATCTTTGCACCTCATATGCACAGCTTATTATGTCCAGAGCATTGAACTCATGGGCCACGGCCCTGGGTAGTTTTGTCCCTCCAGACTTGGAAGTGGTGAACATTTTGTAGCTTGTATCCTTGACCTTTGCCTTTCTGGGGGATGCCACAATGAACAGTTTACAGATGTCTGCACGCTCCACTTATATTGTTGCAGCTGTGTGGGGTGTCTGGCTCAGGCACTGGGTTGCAGAGCAGGTGTCAGTCAAAGCTTTTTAACTAGCACTTTGATGAAGGGCTATTCTTCAGCTCTGACCTGGACAACATCATGAAGGATGTCCAGGATAAGAAGGGACGGCTTCTTCTGGTTTCCAAACAACAACAGTAGGCAAACTCAACACCAGAAGGTCGAGTGAATGCACGCCAGCAGCCCAGGGGTGGGTTTCATCCCTTTCGGAATTTCGGAAAGCTGCGGAATTGGGGGAGCCTTTTCCAGTTTTAAGGGCAACAGTAACAGAGAATCCTTCACCTGCAGGCGTAATGGAAGTGCACGATGAAGAGGAGGTAACTCACAATTAAGGTACAGGGGTCATCTCTGCCCCTCTTCCTTGAGGGGATGACTGCAGAATTTTTGGCCCCGATGGACCCAAATAACGTCAGAAGCATGGGTACTGGAAATCATAGCTATGGGATCTGCCATAGAGTTTACAGCAGTACCCACAACAGGTTATTTCCTCCAATGCCTTGTGCCCCAGAACCCAGGGAAAAGACGAGCAGTGACTCAGACCTTTGATCACTTGACACAGATTGGGCAATTCATACAAATTGGGGCAGTTGTCCCTGTTCCCTCTCCCCCCCTCCCTACGGCAAGGAGGGTCTGGGATTCTACTCAGTATGTTTTGTGGTTCCCAGGAAGTTTTTTTTGGGGGGGGGGTGTTGGAGTTGGAGGTTTCTAATAGATTCTGGACCTGAAGCAGTTGAAAAGGTATGCCTGCCACACAACCTTCAAGGTGGAGTCATTATGGTCAATCATTTGGGCTGTCCAACCAGCGGATTATTTTAGCATTCATAGATTTATCTTCACATCGTCAGTTGCCAGTCGCACCAGAAGATTCTGAGGTTTGTGATCCAGGAGAAGAATTTCCAGTATGGGGCACTTCCCTTTGGGCTATCAGCGGCACCCAGGGTATTTTCCAAGATCCTGGTCGTGCTAGTGGCTCAACCGAGACAGGAGGGACATCAAGTATATCCGTTCCTTGATGACTTGCTTATCCAAGTGCTGACTGCTTGAGTGGCAGAAAGGTCGGTGTCGAGGACCCTGGAGGTGTTGGAGACACATGGTTGGGTCATCAATCAGGAGAAGAGCTCCTTGATTCGGTATCCGAGGTTGGAACACTTGAGGGCAGTGTTTCAGATCTAGGAAGGAGACTAAGAGGCGCGAGGTTCAGTGGCTGAGAAGCCAGTCATCGGTCTCTGCTCACAGGCTTCTCCAGATTCTAGGTCTGATGACTGCAGTAATAGAGCTAGTTCCTTGGGCCTGACTCCACATGCTGCCCCTTCAGAACAGAATGTTGGAGACTTGGAGTCCTGCCTCAGAAGACTACCAGTGTCTGATTTCGCTACCATGGTCGGTCCGGCAGTCATTAGCTTGGTGGGAGAAACTTAAGAACCTCAGCAAGAGGTCTCTTTTGGAAGTCCCAACAGAACTGATTTTCATAACCAGTGCTAGCCTGTCTGATCTATATCTGGTTCAGGTTTTGGTCCAGGGGGTTTGGACCCCTCAGGAGGAGCAGCAGCTACAGATAAACGTTTTGGAGATGAGGGCAGTGTTTCTTGCCCTTCTTCATTTTCACAGTCTGGTACAGTTCAGGGCTGTGAAGGTAAGGTTGAACAGTGCTGCCACTGTGGTGTACATAAACAGTGAAGGAGACACAAGAAGCTAGGAAATGCCAGCAGAAACAACTGAGGTGTTTCTGTGGGCAGAGAATAACCTTCTGATGCTCTCAGCAGTTCATCTACCAGTGGAAATGAATATCCAGGCCAGCTGGTTGAGTTGAGAAACTGTCCATCCAGGGGAATGGATGTTGAACCAGAAGGTTCGGTCAGCTTCAGAGCCACCTTTTTGCGCCAAGGGAAAATGCTCAGGTACGGAGGTTCTTCAGCTGATACCGGTGCCCTCGAGCAGAGGCGGTGGATGCTGTGTCCCAGACATGGGATTTTCTCAGCGCTTACTTGTTTCCTCTGCTTCCCAAGGTACTTCTCAAGATAAGACAGTCACGAAGCAGCTTCCTTCTGATAGCTCCAGAATGGCTAAGAAGGCCGTGGTTCTCTGACCTGGTGAATGTTGCTCAACAGGCCCCATTTTGACTCCTGCTACGGGGAGACCTACTTGTCCAAGTTCCCCTCCTGCATCCAAATCTAGAGGCGATGCAGCTGGTGGCTTGGCTCCTAAGCGGAGGAGATTAAGACAGGGCCTTCTCCAAGAAGGCATTAGATACTTTACTTGCCTCAAGGAAGGTATCTACGTCTGCAGCTTATGACCATGCATGGAATACCTTCTTTCCTTGGGCCAGAGAGAAGGGTATCAGACCATCCAAAGCTACGGATCTTCCTGGACATAAAGTCTCCACCACTCATTCACACTAATGGGATCTATGCCGGAGGTGCTAGGACCCAGCGGGAGCAAACTTTTTTCAAGAGGGTCGGTGCCAGAGGTGGAGCTGCGAGGAAGCGGCACCGTGGCCCGTGCGGTAAAGACTACCTCGGCGTCGATCCTCCAGCCGCCTCAGTTCCTTTTTTCCCGCCATTGAGTGAGCTTCAGTGACGACATCGCTTGCCCGCCTGGAGTCAAACTTCAAACTAGCAACATAGGTTTCAGTTTATTATTTTGTAATTTATCTTCGAAACAAGTACCGATTAAATTTCACTTTATTGATTATAATAAAGAAGTCTTCAGCCCTCCATTGATGGAGTCGACCATGAGCGGATTAGGTGACGGTAAGGAGACTTCGTATGAAAGCTGTTCAGTCAGCTGGGCTGGGTCTGGTCTGCTGCCCTCCCTGGAGGGTGGGTCTGACAATGGACGGTCCAATGCTCATGGAGATGGGCAGTCCCCCTTAAAGCATAAAAGGAAACGGTCCCATTCTCGGCACCGTTTGGCCTCGAGCTTTTCTTCGGCACACAAGTGAAGAAAGAGAAGGCATCACTCAAGGTCGCCTTCTGGTATGTCTGTGCATCGATGGTTATCGGGGCCAGGCATGGATCTCCTCCTCTCTCGGAGTCGCCGGTTTCTGGCTCTGATGGCCGACCTCTTCTACATTGGAGCCCATCCCCGTCTATTGGAGGGGCTTCCGATGAGCAGTTTCACCAGTGGACTGCTCTTATGGAGCAGTGGGCTCGGAGGTTGGTCCAGCTGCCTGGCCTGGTCACTCTGAGGCCTTCAGGCCATTCGAGGGGGGTAGGAGGCGATTGGACCTTCCTAGTCAGCGCCAGTGCCCGGTGCTGTCGACTTCGGTGCTCGGGTTTCCCCCCCTCACATGACTGTGGCACAGGGGTCCACAACGATGCCTGTATCTCCTGCTAATTTTCCTTCTTTTCCCTCAGATCGCAGTTTTCCGAACCTTGGGACACTCTCGGCGCTGTCTGCAGCGTCGGGGACTTGGTGCTGTCCTTGATGCCAGGGGATCTGTTGGCGCCATCCTTGGCACCGGGGGGATGTCGGTGCCGTCTGCGGCGCCGTGGGCTCTGTCGGCACCATCCGTGGTGCTGCGAGCTCTCTTGGTGCCGTGGCCTCTGTCGGCGCTGTGTGCTGGGCTGTTTCCGATGGTGCCGACTTCCTTGTGTTTGGCGCCGGTGCTTGGTGCGGCGCCATCCAGCCTCCAGGGCTTTTCGACTCTGGTTCCTTCCTCTTCTAGTTTTCATTCTGATTTTCACTCCTTTCCTGTCCATACAGTACCCCCTGGACTGTCGGGAGATGATTTTGAGCCTGACCCAGATCTTCGGCTGGGTGATTATGATGAAGGAGCAAGGATCAATTCTGCTGCAGAGCCTGTGGTAGAAGACCTTTTCTTTAAGTCTCTGCTGAAAAATTAACATTCCACTCTTTCTCTCCAGACTACAGAAATCGATCCTGGGAAGCTCTTAAGACTGCAATACCTACATGTCCTGGAGACCCCTATGGACTTAACCCTTCCGATACAACCATCTTTTGAGACCCTTTCTCAGATGGTATGGAACAGTCCTGCTTTTATCCCTTCAGTGGCTAAGTCCATAGATAGGAAGTGTGCTGCTCTCAAGGATCAGCCCATATTGGCCTCACAAGCTTTTGCTGATCCCATTGTAGTCTTAGCAAAGAATGACAAGGCTGTCCTCCCTCAGGCATCTTCAGCCCGGTCTATAAATAAAGAATCTCGTAAGATAGACACCTTAGGTAAGAGAGTGTCTTTGCTGCCTCCACCCTGGGTATGCGTATTGCCAGCTACCAGGGCTATTTTTCTCAATATGAGTATGTCCTTTGGCATTCTCTCAAGCAAATGGTAGAAGCTCTGCCTGAGTCGGAAACTAATTCAGAGCTATTTCTGACCATAACCAGAGGTATCGAGTCCAATAACCAACAGGTTAAAGCTGCAATGGACGCTTTTGATACTGCTTCTCGAGCAGCGGCAGCGGTGGGCATTTGTACCCGTCACCACTCTTGGCTACTTACTTCTGGCTTCATGAATGACGCCCAGCAGCAGGTCATGGCCTTACCCTTCGATGGTGTGTTTATGTTTGGACCCCAGGTGGAACAAGCTCTGGAGGCCACACAGAAGACTAGGTCAGCCATTAAGACAGCTCGACCGCACCCGCCCCCTCTCGGAGGGAAGCTCCAACAAACATCAGTTTCACAACCGTCAGTTGTTTTGGGGGCAAAGGCAGAGGTGGTTTTAATACCTACACCTCAGCCACAAAAAATGCAGCAGAAGGCACAAGGCCCCTCAGCACCCAGTGCCACCTTCTGAGTTCTTGGCCCAGGTCCCACCTCAGTTGCCGAGGGGACTCTTCCTCAGCGGTGGGAGGACGTCTGACTCAGTTCTACGACCAGTGGAAGTCTATAACATCAAACAAATGGGTCCTTCGGATAATCTATGAGGGGTATGCTCAGTCTTTCAGAACCCCCGGATCATCCCCCCCAAACGACAGCCCAGGCTATCGACAGTACAGTCAGACCTTCTTGCTTCTGTGGTACAAGACCTTCTGAACAACAGGGCAGTAGAAGTAGTTCCGCTGGACCAACAAAACACAGGATTCCACTCCCATTACTTTCTAGTTCCGAAGAAAACTGGCGGCATGCGCCCCATTCTGTATCTCAGAAAGTTAAACAAATTCCTTCACAAGGAGAAGTTCAAGATAATATCTCTAGGTACCCTTCTACCTTTAATTCATCAACACGATTGGCTAGCCTCCCTGGACATGCAGGATGACTACCTACACATTCTTGTACACCCAAAGCACCACAGATATCTAAGGTCTGTGGCGTTGGGTCAACACTATCAGTTCAGAGTCCTGCCCTTTGGGCTATCCTCGGCGCTGTGAGTTTTTACAAAGTGTTGTGTAATTCTCACAACGCATCTCAGAAAAATCGTAATTCAAATGTTCCCATAACTGGACGTCTGGCTTCTAGCAAGCCCCTCCAGACAGGAAACTCTGGACGCTGCAGCCACGGCTTCAGACTTCCTCATGTCCATGGGAGTCCTGCTAAATCTCAACAAATTGCAGTTGCAGCCCTCCCAGGAACTCCTCTTCATAGGAACTCTTCTGGACACCTCCTGTGCGAGGGCTTTTGTCCCAGAGAACAGAAGGCGCAATATCCTACAGATGGCCTGGTACATCAGAGAGAACAGCTCAATTCGAGCTATCTCAGTGCAACGGATGCTGGGTCTCATGGCATCCTTTGTGTTCACTGTACCCCTAGCATGTCTCCACATGAGAACCTCTCAGTTGATGCTCAGTACTCAGTGGTCTCCAACCACTCACCCTCAGTCCTTTCCCATCAAGGTGACAGAACCTCTAAGGAGGGCACTCATTTGGTGGTCACAGGAGGACAACCTTCTGGAAGGGTATCCCTCTGCTCCTCTGGATCATCAGATCTCCATTACCATGGACGCGCCCCTGATGGGGTGGGGAGCTCACTGCCAGAATCTCCACACCCAGGGTACGTGGACTCAGACTGAGTCCCAACTTCACATAAATGTCCTGGAAATGAGAGCCATCCTCTGTGCAGTCCGGGCCTTGAAGGACATACTCTGTCACAAGAACATTCTCCTTCAAACGGTCAACAAAGCAGTGATGTATTACATCAACAAGCAGGGCGGTGCACACTCTTAACCATTATGTAGGGAAACTATGAGAGTGTGGGAATGGTGCCTGGAGCACAAGGCTCTAATCCATGTGGTTTACCTGCCAGGAGTGCAGAACGAACTGGCAGACTGTCTCAGCAGAACGGAGACAGATCCTCACGAGTGGCCTCTCGACTCAACCGTCATTCAGTCACTCTTCAAAGAGTGAGGAACTCCAGACCTGGACCTTTTTGCATCCCCATTCAACGAAAAACTGCCTCTCTTCTGCTCCAGAAATCCAGGACCTGGCATTTTCTGTCAGGATGTGTTCAGGCTGCAGTGGACAAAATGCTTTCTATACGCCTTTCCTCCTCTTCCTCTAATTCAGAGAGTATTTCTCAAATTTGAGTCTCCTCCATAACGGACCCTCTCAATGAGGCATCTGCATTTAACTCTCTTTTTATTTTTTCACTAACAGCACTTCCACACTCTTGTCCTCTCTCCCTCCTTGCCAACAAACCGCCCCCCTCCCTTCAATGCGCAGGCCCCACCTCCTGACCCCTCCTTTTCCTTTCACCAAGTCACCCCCATAGAAGTCTACAGCGCCTTGTCTGCCCTCAATCCATCTAGGGTAAATGCCACTCTGCGGTGGATGCCAAATGTTATACCTGGCTGCTCCTGTCGTCGCCTTCCCCTTGTCTGCTGTCTTCAACCTATCCTTCTCCCTAGCTTCTGTACCATCTGCATGGAAGCATGCAACAGTCATCCCACTCCCTAAGGGTGGCGACACCTCCGCCCCCGGAAACTTCCGCCCAGTCTCCCTTCTCCATGTCCTGGCAAAACTCCCAAGAACACCTTGTATTGGAGCAACTCTCCTCCTTTCTCAACTCCACCTTCTCTCCCTACCAGTCTGGCTTCAGGAAGTCCCACTCCGCCGCCACCTCCCTTCTAAGGGTCACGGATTCCATTCTGACTGGTGTGGACATAGGCCACGTCACCTCGGCCATCTTTGTTGACTTGGCCAAGGCATTCGACACCATCTCCCATGCCCGCCTCCTTGACAAGCTCTCCCTTACTGGGCTCTCTACTGGGGCTATCAGCTGGTTCCAATCCTACTTGGTTGGTGGGTCCCAATCTCTCAAAATTGGTAGCTCCACATCAATCCCCCCTTCCAGTCACTACAGGTGTCCCCCAAGGCTCAGCCCTTGGCCCGCTGCTTTTCTCCATCTTCCTAAATTACCTGCCCGCCGCTTGTACACATACATCCATCTACATGTATGCAGACGAAACGGGTCTGTATACATCTGGCTCTTCTATCACTGATGTGGCGACCAGTCTCCAGCAGGACTTCAGTGATGTCCAGCACTGGTTTCATGCGAATCAGCTATTTCTTAATGCCAAGAAGACTGTCTCCATGACCTTCGGCACGAGGCAGAGACTCTCTCGGCTCCCCATCATCCCCTCCTTTCATACTCTGGACGGGGCCACTCTGGAGGCTTGCTCCTCCTTTAGATACCTCTGGGCTTGGCTTGACCAGCACCTCGACTTTTCTGTACATGTCGATGCCATCCACAAAAAGCTTCACCCCAAACTGGGCGCATTATATCGCAACCGTGGCTGCATCCCGCTGCCTGCCAGCCACTCTCTTGTACAGAAAATGATCTCAATATTCGACTACGGGGATGTAGTCTACGATGCCGCCCATAAGTCCACCTCAGCCAGACTGGACACAGTTTTCCACTCATTCTGCCATTTCGCTCTTGATTGCCCGCCCTCCACCCATCACTGCTCCCTTTACCGGACACTTAACCTCCCCTTGCTTCATGATCGTCATTTATCCCACTGTGCGAGCCTCACGGCCAAGTTCTAGTCCCATTCCCTACCTCGCCTCGGCCCTGTCAGCTCAGACCAGTCCAGTATACTGCCTCAGAAATTCTGACACCCGTCTCCTGGCAACACTGCGCATGTCCTCCACTGCAGGCCACGCAGTCTTCAGATATAGAATGCCTAAACTATGGAACTACCTCCCTGCTGACATCCTGCACACGGCCCCTCCCAATCAACTCGGTCAACCCATCAAGGTGCACTTCTCCTCCCCATGTGCCTCCAACATCCCATAATTGCGTTTGCCCTACTCTGCTGGTACTTTGTCCAGTCATAGACTAGCCATCAGCTCCCATCACACCGAGGCCTTGTTTGTTTTGCTCCCCTCTGTATCATTCCCCTTCTCAATGTGCACTTGTCATGATTGCAATGACTGTTCTTCCTGGTATGTGTATTTATTGTATTACCATGCTCCAGTGTTAGTAAGTCATCTGTATTGTACTTTTGTATCTCTCTTCCCCCTACCCCCAGGATGCACCTGGAATCGAGCAGTACTTGTTCAGTGTGCCTTCCTGGTAAAACCTTTAAATAAATAAATTTATCCTGTTGGGAAGAGGTAACAGTTTCATTTGAAAGAGTTTTTAAAACCCTCTGGCAAACCCAGAAGGGCCCTGGGGACTTACTTTATTTAAGAAAAATTGACAGCTTTAATAATTTCCTCCTTGAATATTGGGTCATCTAGTAATTGACATTCCTCATCTGTGACTTTGGGGAATTCATGATGAGAAAGCAGTCATTTTTCTTTGTTCCTTTTTGCAGTGTCCATGCAGCAGTATACAGTGCAGAGTGAAAATCTTCACACTTTGAGATTTATTTTGTTTGGATCAGATGGCAAACTGTTGGATGAGGTACTGGAGCAAATATTTTAGATCTACCTGTTTTCCAGTTGTTGTTTTTTTTTCTGCAAGGGGAAAACCAGAAGCCAACTGGCTTTATTGTTGAGTTCACAGAGGACTGTACGTAGCTCAAGGAAAACAGTGGCGTTGTCACAGAGTTGATCGGCGCTTATAAAAGTGCTGACATGTTCTGTAAGCTGTTTTGCTCTCCTGTGGCTGCAGCCCGGCTCTGATGTCAGCTGTATGAGATTCTGGGATTCCTGATTACAGCAAATGTCAGCTGGCTGCCAGTAGGATCAGCCAGATATGCTGTAATATACTGCAGTAAACAGTAAGTAAAAAGAAAAAAAAAAAAATGGCACACAAAGTGCAAATCAGGACCAGTCCCACACTTTGGTACAGGGCTCTTCTTATTGCTGACTGCTTCCTTCTAAATGATGGTTCATTGCTAATTGGAGAGATCAGTACAAACAACTTTTAAGAATCTAATGCACAGCAGGCTGTGCGTACCTATAATCACATGAGGAATAATACATAACCAGGGCTAAAATAATCACTGTGCTGGTACATTTTCCTCTGGAAAGGTGAGTGGTACAGCACACATTTCCCGGGTAAATGTTGCATTTTCACATACATAAAAAAAAAATACACTTAGCGTGCTTCAGAAACACTATTACACCCCTCCTCACACTGTCCCTGAGAGGAACTGCTTGCAATTCAGAGCACTTAGTTGCAGAGCGAAAATCGGTCCCAGCTGACTGAGGACCCTGATCGGACTATTGAAAGCCTGTTTCCTAGACAGGAAAATGCCGGTCCTGCACACTGTTGTCCAAAAATGCCTTACTGGAATGTCGGCATTTTTTTCCCTTTCCTAGTAGCTGACTTCTCTTTAGTGCGTGGTCTGTGCTCCCACACCTGCTTCATTAAATTTACTCATGCCCCCCCTCTCCCAACTTCAGCACATAGCACACTATGTCAGGGCAAGCTCTCTCTTCCCTGCCCCCCATCGCACGACCTGCTGTAGAGACAGGCTCACACTACCGCTAAAGGTTTTCTCTTCCCACCCTGCTTCAGCGCATGACACACTGTCTTTCACCACCGGCTTGCAGCTCAGAGCAGAACACAGTCTTGATCTTCTGTTTGTTTAACAGTCCCCCACTTCAACATGAGGCATGCTGCAAGGGCTCACTACTGCCACTGCTGTCAAGTAGCCATACTAGCACAGTGCATTTCCAGAGGGAAATCCTGGCAGTAAAAATACATTTCCAGGTCTAGAACTGCTTTTCCACAGAAATCTGGAAAAGCAGTATTTTGAGCCCTGCATAACGGCGGGGGTATTATGCTATATTATACTGAAAAAGTTTCCTTTTAGCCAGTCAGACAGCAGAGCTAATGTTCCACTGTTCTGCCTTAACAGCAGAGCATTAAACTCAATGATGGGACCACATGCTTATCCTGCATACTGTTTGGCTAATATCCACAAACTACTCTTTACTGCCAACATTTTGTCACTATTCTGAATAATAAAAATGGCAACAGGAAGCTCTCCTAAACATCTCTAAACATTTCTTTGAATTAAAAATGATTTTTTCAGTACATTGTAGTGGTGGTGGTAAAACGTAATAATAACTGTAGTCAAGATATCAGAAACACCTTGTCCTGTGGCCTCAGAGTGTATGTGGTTTCAGATTTTATGGTTATTACCTCATAAACCCCTACCAAAATACTACAGTAGCAACTTCCTGCCTAATGATGTTGAATTTGGATGCTTCATGTTCAGGTATTTTAATCACCAGGAGAGATGTTACTATAAAATGTAATCTGAGGTCTGGAATGTGTGTTCCACTTAAAGTAAGGTTTTTTTTTATGATTAGTGGATTAGAGTGCTTTAAGGGCTGTTTTAGTGATTGCATAGGCTTTTTATGGTACTGTGGCTTTAAAAGTGCTTTCAGATAGATGCCGAGAGCTTTATTTCTGTTTGAGGACATTATTAGTCTCTCTTTGAATCCAGCAGTTCCGTTAAAGCATGTGGGGAGTAGCATGGTCTGTGGATGTATCTTAGCTGTTTTAATAACTTTATTTCTATAAAGTTTTCACATTTGCAATTTTCTTTTGTCTGTGTTTTTGGTGTGGGACTATGTTCTCATTCACTGTTTTGGATAAGTTTTGGAGGCAGCAAATAGAAAGCATGGATGAAGCATTGCTAGTAAATTTGCTTAGGTGTTGGATGGTTTTGTTTCTGTGCAGTGTGTTATGTTATCATGGATGGGGAGTTTTTTGTTCCCCTTATGTTTTTTTTTTTTTGTTTTTGTTTTTGTTTTTTTAAACGTTTTCTTTGTCTTTTCAGCCTAGGGGCTGAGGAGGCAGTATAACTTAGAATTTAGAGTACTAAGCTATTGCACCTGGAGGCCTAGCATACGCTGGGTTTAAATTCTACAACCAGCACTTAGAGTGCAACTCTGAACAAATCCTTAACTTTTCTGTGCCCTCGGCCTGGTGGCGCTGAGGGTCGAGGTGCTGGATGCCACACCTCGTGCCACGCTGGCGACCCGGGTTCGAGAGCGAGCCTGGTTCGCTGGGGGTTGGCGGGGGGAGGAAGGATTGGCGTCCGGAGGACAACTCTCCTTCCTCGGGAGTCAGAGCCCAGGGATTTCTGCCCGGCTTTTGGGCGACCTCTGTGGAGACCGGAGGTACTGCAGCGCCAGGGCCAGAAATAGAGGGTTGCGGAGTCACGGCAAGACGTTCTCTGGTGTCATTGCACGTCGGACTCCGTCAGGGAGAGGGAGGGAGTAACGAGGAAGGTGGTGGGGACAAAGCAAAAATACTCAGCCAAGTGGATAGGCGATGGCTCCTGTATCCACCGGACCACACTCTACCGCCGGGGGCACTCCTTACCTGGGCCGAGCCCAGCCCGGCCCGAATCTGCAGATAGAGCGCCCTGGATGGATTGGGCGGCACTACCTCAAGGGGCTCAGAGCCGGGGGAATAGCCGGGCAGGTGCCAGGTTTCAGGAGGCCTCTCCGGCACGGAAGTAGAGTCGGGGGTAATACAGGTAGCCTGAGAGAGTTCCACTGGCTGAAGGAAAAAACAGAATTCATAAAAAAAAAAAAAAACCAACAAAAAAAAAACCTTCCGGTGCCCTCAGGTCGCACCTGGAATTGACTCATTATGCCTCTCCCAACCAAGAATTTGAAATTAATAAAAACGTAAGGGGTGGAGGTGAGGTGCGGTTAGGGCATTTAGGCCCTGTACACAGTAGCTGCTCGTCTTAGAAACATTTTAAAAAAAAGTTTCACTTACGGAGTTTAAGCACAGATGTTGGATCGTCCAGACTGCTCCGACATTGTGCTTGCCCGAACAAATTCCCTGGCACTAACCATCTTAATCTAAAACCGTGCTCTAGCCTGCCTCTGAGCAGGGTTACAGAATGGTTTTAGGACATGGTTTTAAAGTGCTACGGTTGTGACACAAACTTTTTAAACCATTTTAATGGAGTCAGAATGGTTTTCTAGTATGGAGACGGCCATAGCTACTTGCACTGATACCCTGTACTGACATGGTAGTGCAGTTCTGGGGTGGGTGGTGCCGCACTGATGAGGTGCCGTCCTTTAGATGAGATGTTAAACAGGTCTCTTCTGCCTATCTCTGGTGGCTGTACAGCTGGAGGGTGACGATCCCATGGCACCTACTTGCAGCAGGGATTTCTTCAGTGTTTTGGGCGAC
Source organism: Neoceratodus forsteri (assembly GCA_016271365.2). Taxonomy (NCBI): domain Eukaryota; kingdom Metazoa; phylum Chordata; order Ceratodontiformes; family Ceratodontidae; genus Neoceratodus; species Neoceratodus forsteri. The sequence goes on along the minus strand of CM057453.1, from coordinate 645,044,820 downwards.
ATTCCCTCTGTCAGTCCATGTAACCCACCCCCCAAGATGCACATGGAAATGAGCTGTCCTGGCTCAGAGTGCTTTTCCTGATCAGAAATTAAAAAAATAAATTAAAATTAAATCAGTGCACACTATTACTGTCTGGCAGCGTGAAAGCACAGTCTGCTTTACAGAATAACTAACTGAATACAGTATTAATAGAGGCAGCGAGGCCTAGCAGCTGGAACAAAGGCTTGACAACCAGTTAACCCAGGTTCATATCTTTCTGAAGTCCTGTATTCCCTGCTTGAACCGAAGCAAGTTATTTGGGGCCCAGTCCACAAAGAAGGGCCCGGATTTGCATGACTCGTACGCACTCTGCATACCCTGTGTGCCCTAGATTTTCCCATTCATGGCCAACTCCACTGGCCCGACCACCCTGCTCTGCACATGTGGAGGAGCATGGAGGATCTCCAAGTGTTTCATGGGGTGGATTCAGTCTAGGCCAGTTTGAGTGGATCCCCTGCTTGGTGGAGCAAGGAATCGTGGGATAGTGTAACCTCATACAGGGAGTCAAAGGGAGTTTAAAAAAAATAAATTGCCACTTCCAGGCCCCTGTACCGTATGGGAGTGCTGGGGCAGCAGCTGGGGGGTGGGTGTGTGGCTAATCTGGCCCTACTATCATTCAGGGCAGCTGTAGTGATGGTGCACTCCACATGTCTTTGGCCCAGTGGAAAACTGGGTGAGTGGGTTGGGTAGGTGGGGCCCACTGATAGCCTGCTGTGAGTGCCACAGGGTGCTCTCCGTCTGTGAATGGTGCACTCCTTGGCTTTCCCTAGTCCTCTGCACATGCAGTGTGGGGTCAGTCTCAATACTTCAGTCCATCAAAGTGTAAAAATGGATGAAAATGAGATATTGCATCCTAGCTGGCCTTTCGTGGGTGAATAAATCATTGTAATAACTGCCAAGTCTTTTTTCCATAGGCAAACTAACACATAATTCACCTTTATAACGGTGAGCACGCGACAGTTTTCTTTTCTTTCTAGTTCGCACTACCACTACGTGCAGTCGTACACCACAAGAAACCATGGCGACAAACAAAACAACGATGAATCTCTACATCAACATGCAGCCTACATCGGCTAGCACATCAGAAGAACCACAAAAACTGGACTATTTCACTAACGTTCCTTTATGTTTTATCTATTTAACGAGTTTCAGACTCACATTAATGTTAAAGTTTCATATTTAATGTTCTAAATACCGACTTCGTCTTTCGGTTTTAACTACAGTTACAGCTACAGTTTTAACTCCTAACTTCACCTTCCACCAACAAAAGTTAAACAAGGTAAAAAAAAAAAACAAGTTTAAAATGTGAAATGTTTTTTTTTCCTCTGCCCTGTTACATGCAGTGTTAAAATGGTACTTCATTAAAAATTGTTGAATGACTGCTTTTCTCTGTGTGGCAAAAAAATAGGTGTCTGCAGTTATACATAACAGTGCATCGGGGTGTGTGAATAAATGAGAAATTATGTGCACCCTCGCTGTGGGGTGCTCATATAAACCCCTCGGGCTTTAGTTTATGTAGCATCCCACACCTCAGGTGCACATAATTTCTCATTATACACACACCCCCATGCATTATTGTATATGTAAGGACTGGGGCTTGTTTTTTCCCTAAGGGAAACACAGTTATAATTTGCCGTTATAACCCATGAGTTATAACGGTGAACATGTGTCCGGTTTCCTTTGTTCTCTGCATGCGCCAGTTGCAGCTGTTTCCTTTCTTAGCTCTGGCTGCCTTCCTTACGCTGGAGACTGACTTCACCACCACTCTGATTTGGCGTTTTTTTTTTTTTTTTTAATAAAATCACTAGACTAAAACAATGAAATCTGTGAAAAAATAAATCTCACCAGTGGGGGAAAAAAAAAGACAACTTTCTCTTTCCTAAGCTGGTCTCCAGGCTTCCTTACTCATGAGCTGTACCTCCTGATGCTGATAGGAAGGCAAGAATTTGATCTCTAAAGCAGGGGACATCTAGCCCTCTACTTCCTGTTTCCCTCAGTTTACTTCCTGCCTTCAGACCAACAGGTGCTCTGCAAGCAGAGCTCTGTCACCACGTGGCAGAGCTGAAGGTTGTAGACTGCAAGTCAAAATATTTTTTTATTCTTCTGGATTTCTGAGAAGTCGCAGCTGTATTACACTGCTCCTGGGTGGGTTCCAGTCTTAGCCTTGCAAGTTGCACAGACTGGCCCCACTTCACCGCAGCATTTTTCCCCACAATTTGGGGCTGAGAAGAGTGGTGGAACATTCAGGGAGGCACAAGAGTCCCTCCTTTAGTGCCGTGTTTCGGCAAGTGGGGGAAGAAAAACAGCACCAGAATACTTCATAGGAGCTATCCCTTCGCCAACGGCAACTCTGTGGGTGTTCCGTTGACAGCTGATATTTTGTTCTCCACAGCCGCTCGTTGACGGGCCCGCAGTGCTAGCACAGCGGCTCATTGACGTTCAGTTTCTATTGTCAACGGCTGTGGGGCAAAAGGAGCGCTAATCTGGACCGTCGCGTCCACCTCAGCATACGGCTCCCCCCCGAAACAACTTAAAGGTCAACATAAATTAAGTGGGATTTAAAGAATTTAATTAAAAAAATCACTGATTACAGCAAAGGAAAAACAGGGAGCTGCTCAGTAATTTGCCCTTAAAGGGCCAGCACCAACAGTTCATCGCAGCTGCAGCACAGAATTAGGAAACCTCCAAGGAGGGGAGGGGGGTACGCTGAATAAAGAAGAATAGGGCCTTTTGGTGTCATGGCCTCAGACAAACATCCCAGGGGCAGAAGAGGCCAACGCTGCAAGTCCCCGCTACTAATCACCTTCGCTGGCTCGCTTAGCCTAGTATGTGAGAAGGCAGCGTTTGCGAATGGGGAGGACTCGATGGAGGCAGCCCCTTCTCTCAGCTCAGATTGATAGCCAAGACAGGTCTGAGTGAGTGGCAGCCACCAGGTCTGAGAGAGCAGTGGCCACCAGGGAGACCCAGCAGTCCGCATTACCCTCTCTGGCCCCAGACCTCATAGACAAGTTAAATAGGGCCTTTGCTGTGGACACTGTGTGCTTCAACTGGCAACCCCCAGGGTAACTAGATGTGAGACCTCACAAGAAGGCAAAAAGAAAAAAGTCTCCGTCCTCATCTGAAGAGGGGCAGTTGTCCTCACATCACTATGATAAAAAGAAAAAAATTCCAATACAGGAAAAGATCCTCTGAGGAGGAGAATCAGCATTCCTCATGCCACAGGAGAAAGAAAAGATCTCGTTCTGGGGAGAGCATCGTAGGGAGCGTTCCCCAGACTCCAGTTTATCTCTCGAAGAGGGAGAGCTAGTGGGCTCATTATTGGACTCAGACTCCCCATCCAGAAACTTTGACCTGGAGGACCTAGATTTTTTTTTCATAAAAAAGGTCATATCCGAGATTCACCTAGGATCTTCCCAGGCGGTTCCCTCCCAGCCGAAACAGGCATTTCACCTGGCATCTGCCTCCAAACTGGCCACAGCCTTTCCTGTCCCTCTTGCCATAGAGGACTTGCTAAAGGAGGAATGGCAAGGTCCAGAGAGCACATATCCATTGCCCCGGCGGATCTCTAAGCTTCTGAAGTTTGACAAGAAGCATTCTGAAAAGTGGTTAGACTGCCCCAGAATTGACCCTCTGATTTCTAACCTGAGCAAGAAGACTGTCATCCCAGCCAAAGTAGGGGCATCGCTCAGGGACCCGGTAGACAGAAAAGTGGATGCCTCGCTCAAGAAGGCCTTTCAAGCATTGGTGACGTCTCTCAAGGCGGCAACTGAAAATCTTTTTCCGGTCAGAGCTGCCCGGTCATGGGCCTCGGATTTAGCCTTTCAGTTCGCTGAGGACCCAGAGAAGAACTCGGCTATTATTCATCAGCTGCAGTTAATGGGGCTAGCTTCAGCTTATGCAGCAGATACTGTATGCCTGAGGAGGTGGTCATGTGTGCCGCTTGGACCATGGTCTATCAAACCGCAGCCCACCGCAACCTCTGGCTTCGGGCCTGGCAAGCAGACGCCTCTTCAAAGAGCCATTTGGTGAATGCACTCTGTGAAGGTAATCTCTTGTTTGGTTCAGCCCTGAAGAAGGCGGTAAAGGAATCCAGGGAAATGGCTAAGGTGCAAATGCCCCATTCTAGGGGCAGGGACAAATCATGTTCCTCAGGCTCCAGATGCAATTTTCATGACAGAGGTTACAGCAAGGGTCAAAACTCTAACTTCTAAGGAAAAAGAACATGGTTTTCCTCGCATAACCAACATAACTTCTGAGAGGGCGGATCCGGTGGTGGTGAGGGTACCAGAGACTCTAGGAACAGCAACAAGAAGTCACAATGAAGCCATCCGGGCCTATCCTCGAGTAGGGGGCAGACTTTCAAATTTTCTCGAGGAATGAGTCCAAACTACATCAGATAGATGGGTCCTAGACATCATCAGCAAGGGTTACCTGATAGAATTTGAATCCAAGCCTCTATTACCTGATGTGGTGCCCTCCCCCATCTCAGGCAACCTGTCCAAAAGACAAGCGACGTTACAGGCCATTACAGACCTTCTGCAAGCAGGAGCTGTCGAGCAAGTTTTCCCCCCACAGAGATCAGTTGGTGGGTCTACTCCCTATTCTTCATCATGCCAAAATGCACAGGGGGATTCAGGCCAGTCCTAGACTTCAAATTCCTGAATTGTTTTGTTCGCAGAAGACCCTTCAAGATGGAAACCTTGTCATCAATCATCAAGGAGTTGCAACAAGGGGATTTTCTAGCATTCATCGATCTGCAAGATGCCTATTTGCATATTCCCATTCAGGAACTACACAGGTATATCTCAGGTTCAAGGTGGGGGAGCAGCACTTCCAATTCAAAACTCTACCATCCGACCTTTCCTCAGCCCCAAGGACATTCTCAAAGGTGCTAGTAGCGGTCATAGGTCACCTTTGGAACTGAGGGATACAACATTTCCCTTACCTGGACGATATTCTCATCAAGACCCCGCAGCTTGACCACACAGATTTCTGCATCCCAGTTTGAACAACCTGTCTCTTTCGCCCTGGAGATTGAGCTGGAAACTTTCAAAAGAGCTAGGCTACACAGCTTCTGTTATTGAAATGATGGTGAACTCACGCTGCCCCTCCTTCTCTGAAGTGTATTATAGAATCTGGTGGAAATTCTTTTCTGGCTTCAATCCAAATGCATACAGGACCATCGAGAGGGGTTTGACAAAGGTCTGCAACCAGCAACCTTACATGTTCAGGTCTCTGCACTGGGGGCACTTTTGTTGGTAGATTTTGGGGATTCATTGGGCTCACATCCCTATGTTAGGAGGTTTCTGAGGGCAGCAACATTAAAATGCCCTCCAATCAAGCCAGTGGTACCACCTTGGAGACTTAATGTGGTTCTCAAGGCTTTGACTAAAGTGCCTTTTCAGCCTCTTAAGGGAGACATTCCTCATGCATCTTACAGTGAAAGTTGCTTTTCTCGTAGCTGTTACTTCAGCCAGGAGAATCAGCGAACTGAGAACATTGTCCACCAAAAAAGCCATACACTGTTTTTCATCGGGACTCTATGGTGCTCTGTACAGATCCAGGGTTTTTGCCAAAAGTTATGTCTCCCTTCCATTGCAACCAAGAGTTAATTCTACCTTCCTTCTGCCCACACCCCAAAAACGAAAAGGAAAGGGAATTTCATACACTAGACCCGAGAAAAGCATTGAAAATGTATATTAAAAGAACAGAGGCTATTCACAAGACTTCAGGTTTGTTCATTTTAACTACAGGTCAAAATATGGGTAATAAAGCTTCAAAAGACTCTATAGCCAGATGGATTCGATCTGTCATCACCACGGATTACGATCAGGCTGGAGTAACTTTGCCTGGCCCATTGAGAGCCCATTCCACCAGAGCTATGGCCACTTTGTGGGCGAACTTCAGAGAAGCATCTCCAGCAGACTTACGCAGGGTGGCCACATGGTCATCCATTCACACATTTACAAAATTTTACAAACTGGATGTGATGTCCTCGGCAGAACATCCTTTGACCGCCCAGTGCTTCAGGCAGTGGTGGACCCTTAAGGGCACTTGACATTCTTCCCACCTGGGACATCTGGGGATGTACTGCTTTTGTATATCCCATGAGTAAGGAAACCCAGAGACCAGCTTAGGAAAGAGAAATTTCAATTTAAATACCTGTAAATTTTCTTTCTCTGACAGCTGGTCTCCAGGCTTCGGATACCCTCCCAGAATGTATATAGTTGGCTGGCCACCTGGCTATGTATGTCTTAATTTTCTTGTTTTTTGTTTCTGAGTTCATGTAATATTGCCACATTTGGACTGCTTTCGGAAGAACTGAGGGAAACAGGAAGAGGAGAACTGGATGCCTCCTGCTTCAGACATCAAATTCCTGTCTTCCTATCAGCATCAGGAGGTATAGCCCATGAGTAAGGAAGCCCAGAGACCAGCTGTCGGAGAAAGATTGTTTACAGGTATTTAAAGTTCGATCCCCCCAGCAGCCGCCTCCAACCACGCTGAACCCTCCCAGACCAGACCGCAGTGGCACAGTGACATCTTACTCTATTATTATATATAATAGCTGTGGTGAAAAAACAGTAGTCAAAAACAAAGTCAGTAGTCTCTATGCCAAGGACAGACTACACTTGAGTGAGGCGGGAAAGAAAGTGTTGAAACAGAGGATGGTGGAGTACATAGAGGAAGTTGGGAATTTAAACTAGGAGTGGGGGGTGGCAGTTTGGGAAGAGATATGCAGAGACCACAGGTTGGGAAACCATATGAGCTTACCCCCCCATAACAGTGACAAAGGACAAATGGCAAGTAGTGTTGGTGATGCTAGGAAAGGAGGGAAGGATGGGAGGGGGGAAAAGGGTGGAAGGTGGTTACCCTTAATGCTAGGAGCCTTGGGAGGAAAACTGCAGAGTTACAGGTTCTCATGGCAGAGGGAGAGGTGGACATTGCAGCCATCCAGGCATGGACCACCGCAATACAATGACTGGGACCTGTCTGTACCAGAAGGTACAGGTTATTTAAGAGGACAGGGTGATTGGGAAAGGAGGGGGGAGGTGGCACTATATGTGAAGGAAGGACTGAAGTGTGTAAGGGAGGAAGGGGAGGAGGGTAGTATGGAGTCACTTTGGATGCAAATCCAGGATTCCAAGAATAGGATTCTTAGAATGGGAGTGGTGTACAGGCCACCATCTCAGATGGAGGAGTTAGACAGGGAACTAGCGGGACAGATCAGGAGGACCTGCAAGAAGGGTAGTGTGGTGATTGTGGGGGACTTCAACATGCCAGGAGTGGACTGGAGCACCCCAACAACCAGGAACAGAAGGGAGCAGGTACTGCTGGATGCCTTCCAGGACAGCTTCTTGCTGCAAATGGTCAGTGAACCAACCAGGTTAGGGAATACCCTTGACCTTGTGCTGGCAAATGGGGACTTTGTGAGAGAACTTACAGTGGAGGAACCGCTGTCAGGGAGTGACCACCACTCAGTATGGCTCACATTGGATATGGGCAAGGAAGGAGTGGAATCTTGCACAATAGTGCTGGACTTCAGGAGGGCTGAATTTGGGAGGATGGGGGAAGTGGTAAAAGGGTACCTGGCCAGAATTCAATCTAGTATGGACACTAACCAGAGGTGGGAGCTCATAAAGCTGGGGATAGAGGAGGCAACCAAAACCTGCTGCAAAGCCCAGAGCAAGAAGGCTAGGGCTAAGAAACCGATCTGGTTAAGCAAGGAGGTGATGGAAAAGGTAAGGAGGAAAAGAGATGCCTTTAGGAAGTACAAGAAAACAGGGAGGGGGGAGGACAGGGAGGAGTACTTGACAGAATCGAAGGAGGTGACAAGGGCAGTAAGGGGAGCCAAAGCATCTACAGAACTCAGGCTGGCACAAGGCATTAAGAAGGGGGAGAAGGACTTCTTTAAGTACATCAGGGAGAAAAGGAGCTGTAAGGACCACATAGTAAGGATTAGGAAGAAGGGGGGTTGGGTGGAAGCAGGGTGCGATAAGGTGGAAGCACTAAATGAGTACTTCTGCTCAGTATTTACTAAAGAGAGAAGGGGGGTGACACCCAAGGTGGGAGAAATGGCAGAAGCAGGGTGGGAAGTGGTGATAGATGGGGAAATCTTGGAGAGCAGAGTTCGAGAGGGTTTGAAGGCACTGAGGGTGGACAAGGCGCCAGGCTCAGATGGCATCCACCCCAGGGTACTGAAGGAGCTGGCAGAGGTCCTTGCAGGACCTTTGGCAGACCTATTTAATGCCTCACTACATTCGGGGTGTGTACCTCAGGACTGGAGGATGGCTCATGTGGTGCCCCTCCACAAGAGTGGCCCCAAGGATGAACCGAAACTACAGACCAGTGAGCCTCACATCCATCATGGGTAAGCTAATGGAGACTATCCTGAAGGAGAGGCTGGTGGCCCTACTAGAGGCCAAAGGACTACAGGACAGCAGACAGCATGGCTTCATACGTGGCAGATCCTGCCAAACCAACCTGTCGAGTTCTATGACTGGGTAACTAGGCAACTGGACAGGGCCATGCAGTGGATGTCCTGCATCTGGACTTCAGTAAGACATCTGACTCAGTGCCACATGGAAGGTTGGGAAGGAAGTTAGTAGGCACAGGGGCGGGTGCAAAGCTGGTGAGATGGGTAGGAAACTGGCTGCAGGGAAGGCAACAGAGGGTGGTGGTGGGTGGGGAGCTCTCACACCCAAGGGCAGCGACGGCGGTGTTCCACAGGGCTCGGTGTTGGGACCAGTGTTGTTTGGGATATTCATTGCAGACATATCATGGGACATCAAGAGCAAGATCAGTCTGTTTGCTGATGATACCAAGGTAAGGCGCGGTGGGGATGACCTAGGGGATGGCAGGGGTTGCAGGATGATCTGGCAGAGCTTGAAACCTGGTCAGACACCTGGCAACTGGGCTTTAATGCCAAAGTGCAAGGTGCTGCATTTTGGGATGAAGAACCAAGGAGGAGTTACCAGCTAGGGGTGCAGCTAGCCCAGACAGAGGAGGAGAAGGATCTGGGTGTGCTCATTACAGGGTCAATGAACAACTCGGCACAATGTAGGAAGGCAGCTGCAAGGCCAACAAAATGCTGGGTTGTATTGCAAGGGGTATATCCTCGAGGAGGGAGGAGGTGATTCTGCCACTGTATAGGTCATTAGTTAGAGCCGCACCTGGAGTACTGCATGCAGTACTGGTGTCCGTATCTGAAGAGGGACATTAAGTTACTGGAGGATGCAGGCGCGGGGCAACAAAAGATGATCAAGGGCTGGGGACTTATCATACTAGAGGAGGTTGAAGGAGTTGAAATATGTACTCACTGGAGGAGAGGAGAGACAGGGGTGACATGATTGAAACCTTTAAATACATGAAAAGGAATAAACAAAGACGGGTACAGAGGGCTGTTCAAAGTAAGGGAGGGAGGGCGTCAGGAGCCATGATATGAGACTGGAGGCGAGGAAGGTTCAGGAGGAGATGAGGAGACACTTTTTACAGAGAGGGTGATGGCTGGGTGGAATCGTTACCTGCTGAAGTGGTATGCAGTAGAACAGTGGACTGCTTCAAACGAGGATGGGACAGGACAAGGGGGACGGTTAATGAAGGGGAAGGGTGGAAGGGAGGGGCAGCTGCAGAATAAGGGGTGCTAGCTGCACATTCGAGCAGACTTGATAGACCTCTAGGCCTTTATCTGCTGGCAAATTTCGTATGTTCATAATACCTAGCAATTATATAAAATAAAATATTTGTGTACACTCACCCTCAGTGTTGGATGCTTAAATAAACCCCTTGAGCGTTGCTCTCGGGGTTTATGTAGCATCCAGTACTTCAGGTGTGTGTAAAATTTTTAAGCACACAACTCTACGTGTGTGTGTATGTGTGTGTGTGTATATATATGTTTATATGTATGTGTGTGTGTGTGTATATATATATATATATATATATATAGCAAAAAACTCCATTTAATGCGTCAGGGTTGTTCCACAGCGACAAACGCGAGGAAATTTGGAGTTAGGGTTGAAAGCCCCCTTGGACCCCCAGCTCACCCCCCCAACATATATATATATTTTATAGTAGCACGGTAGTGCTACCATAGTTAGGGTTGAGGAGCCATTTACATGTTAAACCTAAAATTTTGCATCTTAATAACTTTGCAACCGTTCAGCAGATTTACCTGAAATTTGGAATACACGATCAAGAACCATACATCTTGGGATCTGCCAACTTCAGTACTGTTCGGATATACGGTTGCGGAGTTATTAAGCGTGATCTGCGCACGTGTTTACGCTTTTTTGAATTCTTTGCTCGTCCACAGGTTGCACGGTTTGTCGACCGGTCCGAAAAACTCTAGGGAACGCAGGCCAGGGTCCCCGATGTGCCTTTTGAAGATTTCAGAAAAAATATTAAATGGTTCAAAAGTTATTAAAAAAAAAACAATTTCCCATTATAAGTCAATGGGAAAAGTTAACAAAAAATTCGACAGTGTCACAAATACACTTTTTAGTGTAGCAAATGGCCCTAGTAGTGTCGTAAATCCGCCATTTTGTTTTCAGTTAGTGATCAGAAAAATTCTTGGCATTTAATTTGGGACCCTCTAGCAACAAAATTGTTTTTGTGTTTACCTAGTCAGACCCTGAAGATGCTAGGCATGTCTTTATTTTGAGGTTAAACACCCTAGAAATATGTGTTTTCAATTTCTGGAAAAAGTAGTGTTGCAAAGTAGTGTTGCACTCACGAAAGTGTCGCAAATGCTTGTGAAAGCTGTCGCAAATCACGACACTACTTTGCAACACTATGGCCAAAATAACAGGAATTATTTGCCACCCTGCTGCAAATGAACGGTTTGGTCTTTTGGGCTGAAATTTGGAGGGAAGGCAGCTAACATCTCACTTATGTGCCTTTTTGTTGTTTGGTGACAAAATATTGCATGGCTGCAAAGTTACGGTACTCCGAAGTTAACACTTTTTCCCATAGACTAACATTGCGTCGTCCGCTGCATGACAGGAATTCTTTGCCACCCTGCTGCAAAATAACGGTTTGGTCTTTTACACTGAAATTTGGAGGGAAGAAAGCCAACATCCCACAGATGTGCCTTTTGGTAGTTTGGTTTGAAAAAATATTACAGGGCGGCAAAGTTATGGCACTCCGAACTTCTCTTTTTTCCCCATAGGATAAGATTATGGCGTTCGCTGCGCTTTTCAGGGCCTGTATCTCTGAAACGGTGTGAGATACAGACTTTTCGTCTGAAAAATGCTTAGCCCCCTAGTGTTGGCTAAGTGCAAAACTAGCCAGGAAAGTCATAAATCATATGACTTTTAAATTTTTTTTCTATGTCGTACGGTCCCTGAGATATAAGCAATTTAGTATTCCAGCAACTCATTTTCTGCTCCGACACCCATTATTATGCATACATTCTTTGTACTCACTGTCTTTCTGTATGCAGCTTTTGGGGAAAGCCAGCCTGTGCGCTTACATTACTGTTACTGTTACCGCTTGCGGTTCCGTACCTGTTTCACTTACCAAACCCGTCTACGCCACCACGTGCGTTACCCTTTGCATTTTCATTTGCGCTTGCGTTATTTTTACCATTTGTGTCTACAGTACTGTTTCTCTTTCTGTTTCACTTTGCGTCACCATGCGTAATACCATTTGCGGGCACCGTGTTACTATGTGACAAGACATCACCTACCGCCGCTGCATTAAATTCACTGTTTCTCATTATCATTCTCAAAAAGAAGGGAAATTAGAGGTAAAAAAACTCTGTTTAATGCATCAGTTAGGATTGTTCCACAGCGACAAAAGTGAAGAAATTCGGTGTTAGGGGGGCCGATGACCCCATTGTTCACCCTGATGCCAGTTGGGGGTGGGCTGAGGGGGGTCCAAGGGGGCTTTCAACCCTAACCGAATTTCCTCGCTTTTTGTCGCTGTGGAATAACCCTAACTGATGCATTAAATAGAGTTTTTGCTCTAAATAAATATATATATATATATATATATATATATATATGAGTGTTTTTTTCTCTGAAAGAGCAGGCTCTTCGTAATGCAGTTGTGCCCCCACCCCCAAAACATATAATGAAGCTTACCTGGCCCCGATTAGATTGCAATATAAATTTTAATTTATCTGTGCCATTATACGTGGAGCTCATTGGCAAAACTCTTGCTCTTTCCTACTTTGAGACATGACCCTGCACTAGCACGTTTTGTGATGTCAGTAAAAGAAGAATGCAGGGGCATGCTCCATAGAGTACAATGGCAATGTTTTTTAATGGCTTTTTATTATACTGTAGAGTTCCGACAATGACAAATGAAGGTCACTGCTCAACTATGATTTATAACAACACCATATATTGTCTGTCTGATATAAGAGTAGATACTTGTCATATAATATGCATTCTAGAACTAGCACGCTGTAACCTTTGCAATACTCAAAAAGCTAGTCACATTTTTGCCAAGGAATGCTACTGGTTTTGTGGCATGTCACAGGCAAACAGTCCAGTGCCCCCCCCCATGGTAAATTGAAAAGCAAAACATTTTACTGACTAATTTGACTGTTTTCTTACTTTTATTCTCCATTGAAAATGGGTTCCCTTAGTTATCAGATTGGAATTCCACTGTGAACAAGCCAGACCACCAGACGCCAAGGTGGAACCCCACGGTATGCTCCTCACTATGAAATGCCTGCAGTGGCTACTCTTAGTGCATTGCCCGAACTGGCTCCTTTAAAGTAAAGTGCTTTCCACCTAGGTAATTCACGGGTGATCAAAGGGAGCATGCTAAAAGGAGTACCACAAGCTTCCAAACTCTAAACACATTCCAGAACTAGCACACTCTAACCTTTGCAATATTCACAAAGTTAGGGTAACATTCCTGCTAAGGGGTGTTACTGATTTTGTGATATGTAACAAACAAACAGAGTCCAGTGCACCCGACCCCCCGACATGGTAAATCTGAAAAGTAAAACATGTTTTACTGCCGAAATTGGCTATTTTCTTTCTTTAATCTCTATGGAAATGGGGTTCTGTTAGTTATCAGATTGAAATTCTGGTGTGAACAAGCCGAGCCACCAGACGCAAAAGGTGGAACCCCACGGCTAGATTCTAACTATGATTTTCAAAGCTGGGTAATTGCCGCAAGAGTCTCCGGTGGTTAGACCAGACGGAGCTAGTCTAACAGTCCATTGCTCCACCACTGGATACAGTGGCACTGGATCAGGGGTGTTGTGGAGAAGCTGACTGGTGGTGTATCCATATGAATGTGCGAGGTTAAGTTTCCTTTACTCTCATAAGTAATATTCTTGCTGCACCTAGGACCACACATCATTGATGCATGTTTTTCCGTTGGTGTGCTTAATGCTATTTTTTCCATAACCCCCGACACTTTGTTGGGCATACATGCATTTGATTGTACACGAGACAGCTGCGCAACACAGATATCTACTTGAAACTGACTGAAGATCTCACTTTGGGTAGTTCGGCAACTGCTTCTCCAGTGGGCACCAGCGATGCTTAGTGGTTGTTCAGCCGATGATGCTTGAATGCTGAGCAGCCAGCATACTCTCTTCCTGGGAAGCAGGAGCCTCATCCACGTGACGTGGAGCAGAATTGCACTGTATATAGCGGTACTCACAAATACTTTATCCCACAGTACTATACAAGCTGCGGACAGATGATATACACACATTTATGTGAGTTTGAGGGTTATGAGGAAATTCATGGAAGGTGAGCACAGGGGAGAGTAGAGGGTGTCACAGATGCACTCTGCAGGTCAGGCCCTCTGCTCCCACAGTGCCAACCTCAGAGCGCAGTAGTATGAACAGGTAACAGGGTAACCCTGCTGTCTGCTCTGGGTCTGAATCACCTTCTAACCTCGTGTTCTGGAGGGATTTAAACTGTGAACCTTACGCTAGCATACCCAATTAACAGGCTCAGATAATACTCTCTTCAGGGGGGATGCAGTATAATCTTTCACCCAAGGGCATCCAGCCAGGTATCCAAAATGAACCCATACAACTCTATAAGAAACCTAGGTATTTCTAACCTTTTAAGCATGCTCAGTAACACAATCAAGCTTTTAACAGCTGTCTGCCTTAAATACAGGTTCAGCAAGCACATGTAAAATAACAGAGCGGGACACAGAGTAAAAGGAGCAGTGAAGCACCGACAGTTCCTGCACCTATACAAGTCGGGGATGGGGGCAAAAATCAACAATGTGTAAGGAAAATAAATAAGACACTCCTGCTAACCGCCTTCACCACCCGACTAGAAGCATCTACCTGCCTCTGCCTGCAAGGGAGTTCAAATGGAGCACACAGACACTAACACCCCCCTTTCCAACTGGAAGCCTTTGCCTGGGATTAAGCTCACTGAACACTGTGAAACACAGCACAAAGTGCGTCCATGCTGATGTGCGGGTACATTGGGGCCGCGCCTAAAAATAGAACTCTGCGTCTTTTTCCCTTCAGATGCACGTTAGCGCGGTCACTGGGTAGGACTAAAGGTGACACACTCATATCAGTATTTCACTTAAACAGAATACACTAGCTTTGAGTTTGCATCTTATATTTACTTACAGTGCCCCAAATGCCACATTTAATTAGAAAATAGATGATAAGAGCAGTGATTTTCAGAGTTTAGAAGGTGGCCAGAGACCCAGCTTGGGGGCCCACTTGGAAATTTCCAGGTATCCTGGTGGGCCAGTCCAACTCTGAGCACAGCTCACGTGTTCCTAATAGCTGCAGATTCCATAGTTGTCTGAGCATCAGCGCTGTTTACATTATTTTTGTGAGCCAGCCCACGTTTTTCCATGTTACTGCATGAGTTACGTTTTTCCCCACACTATTTTACTTGCAGCTTCTGATGGTATGTGGATGAGACCCCTATGCTTTCATCATTACAGCAAAGTACAGTGTGGCAGCAGCAATCTACGCTTATCCTGCATGCATTCACTAGGTTTGGTTGCTAAAATGTGTTTTATCACTTAATACTGAAGATGCATATTAAAGACTAGTAATTAAGCCAGCAACTCCCCCTAGAAAAACAATGGCAAGGCTTTTAAAGCCCAGGGGCCAGATTTTCCATAGCCAGAGAATGATGGCAGCTTCCGTCAATCTTCTCTCATGCTCCGTGGGTTTGACGCAAGAGACTGCTTGCGACAGCTGTGGGGACTTGGGCACCAGGATCCCACTTGTAGCAAAATCTGGTGCAGGGTCCCTGGCGCACCGGAGTTTGCCGCAAGCAGGGGTTTGGCGCATCCTGCGCCGATCCAAGAGGCCCTGGGTGTTTAATACCCTGTGGTATCAATAACATGCAATATGAGTCTCCTTCAGGACACCTCCATGTCTTCCAGTGTTAAACCTAGCTGTACAGCTAAGGCAGCAATTAAATATAGTGTGAATCATTTATGTGATGAGCATGAGAAAGTGTGACCAGTTAATAGATTATTGCAGTCACTGCTGAGGTAATTAGACTGTATGGTGTTACTTTTCTGCAGAGTATTAATTTGACAGCAGTGTTCCTGTCACGTGTCTCAAGCAATTTCAACACAGTTGCTGTAATAAAACCTTTAGTGTAGCTAGCTGATATGTCAGGATTTCAGAACTTTTGTGAGGGAGGTTTGATGGAAGAGTCTAGGATCTTTCCTCTTCATTGAATATACGGGGTGGGGGGTTTCTCGAGACAATCTGCCAGTCACCTTATCTTACTTCTGATGTATTAGGTTAAAAGTAGAGCAGTACCGAACCACCTGGCGGTAGTTTGGAGACCATGCAAAGCAGAATTTTGGGAATATTCTGAGTGTCCATGCAGATTGTCATCCACAATGGCGGGGGGCATTGGCTGTTAATTTTTAGTAAGCCACAGGCCATTTTAAGATCACCTGCCATATTTTTCCAGCTGCACCTTGAGATTTAAGATTGAAAGTCAGCAGCATAATATGCATTGGGAATGTTAAATACAGCAAACCAGCACTCCTGCAAATCCCATGTAGCGTGGAAAGGAGAAAGAGAAAAAAAATTGACAATCTGAGAAAGGCATGGGAATTCAAATCAGAAGGAGCAGAGTAGCTTTTTCTTCAGGGATGATTTTTATTCATACTAGGTTTTTAAATTTATCATCTGTCTTTAATTTTCTTGCACATATTGTATTTGTCCTGAAAAAGATTTCCTTTTTGGTATCCTCTTGCCCCGTGGTACCTCATTTCTTTTTGGTTCGCCTAGTCTTTGCTGCAGGGTTGGACAAATCGGTTTGTGTGTGTAGTCAGATGATGTTAAAACTGTTCATGAAGTACAGAGTGGCTGGCAAGGCTGAGATGAGTGGGAGTGGGTTTTACTTAGAAATATATGAAAGTTAAAATAAATGCCTATTTTTCTGCTAATCCCTCCTTCTCAGGAATCCTCTGTTGGGACAGTTTTAAAAAGTTATTTTAAAAAGATGCTTGTCAGGCCCTGTAAGGTGTTCTTTAAGAACACCAGATCTTACCTTGAGAGGGTTCCTTCAGTAGGTCATTACATATGAGACTGGCGCCATCTGGTGTCGGACTGCATGGCAGACTTTTCTAGCAATCCCTGACGGGGGACCGCCCACCCGATGTCACGTGACCGACGTCAGCGTGACTGTATATAGTGGGTGGTCCCCATGCCCGCCCTGCAGTTCTTTCCCGGCGTCTCCTTGTGTCAGTCGCATAGCAGACTTCCAGTAGCGATCGTCGTGTTAGCTCTTGCGTCGGATTTTTTCCTTTGCCATTCCTTTCAAAATGTTTGCTTATGTCTTCACCCAAGAAGAGTGTTCATCCTGCGGCACACAAATACCTCATAAGGACGGTCATCTGAAGTGCGCGATCTGTCTGGGCCCAGACCACCCTGTCTCATCTTGCTCGGAGTGCCAAACTTTCATGCCACCAAAAATCGCAGACAGCAAGCCTTGGAGGCCCACCTTTTAAAAGTCTGCCTTGCTTCTCTTGAAAAGCAAATGAACCGGATCCACGAGTCCTCTTCAGAAAAATCTTCTCCCTCCAAGAAACGCAAGGAGAAATCTCGGAAGCGGGAACCTCCGCGGAGACCCAGCCTGAGGCCTCGAGGCCCTTGATGAGCAAGGCCGCTTTACAGCCACCTAAGAAGATTTTGGGCGGTAAGTCTGATAAAACTTCCATGGGTCAGTCGTCCGTCGGCTCTTCCAAAGTTTGCACTGCCTTGGCTGCTAAATCGGCCCCCGACTCCTCCAGGGATTGCCTGTCTGTCGGTAAGTCGGCTACCCAGGCCTTGGGGAACCCGCCCGGCTACAGCCGATAAGTCGGCTGGGGGCTTCTCCCCCGCCTGCACAGCTCCGTCTGGTAAGACGCCCATCTCTGACAGCTGCTCAGGCGTGGTTCTCCTGTTGGGGCCTAATGGCGCCACCCTTGACACCTGGCAGAACCAGGGGGAGACTGCCCCTCTCCCCCTTCTCCCCCACCAGTACCCTCCCCTTCTCAGGCAGGTACCTCAGGCGAGAACAGCGCAGGACCCCTCAACATCGAAGACCATTTCTCGGGATCTGTCCCGCGCTCCCCCGATAGGGACATGGGGAAGGAGGCTCCTCCTTAGCCATCTGGCCTTATGGTGGAGGCCCCTCCTCCCCCACTGGGTGGGATCCCTTCAGACCTGGTGAATATCACGGTCCTGATCCCACCATCTGATCCTGCGACTCCCAGCTAGATGCCAGAGCCTCTGATGACTATTCCTCAGCCCAGGCCCAGTGCTCTGCCCCAGCCTTTTGCTCTGGCGCCAGACATGGTCCCTCCGATGGGTCCCCTTCGTCTGGCCCCAACACCGCCCCCTCTGATGCCAGATCGGGTGGTGCTGGTCCCGACGTCGGTACCCCTGACATTGGCTATCCTGCCGGATCCGCCACCAATTTATACAACGGTGGGTCCGACATGGGTCTCCCCCAGTCAGACCCACTGATGACGGGGAATTTTTCTAGACCCCGAACTGTTCCTCATTACCCACCGGGGTATCCTGGGGACAACTACCTGGCTGGTCTTCCTCTTGATTGGAGTTCCTTGGGACAGTATTACCCTGGGTACAATCCCTACCAGGGCTTCCACTTTCAGGGTTATCAGGGGTATCATTACCCCCCCTCCACTGGTACTTCCACCTCCTCCTCCCCCTCAGCCTCAACCTCCACCGCCTCCGGCTATGCCGGACTTCAAGACATTAATCCAGTCTTGTTGGCAGGGGAGGCACGTTCAGAGTTGGTTTTAGATCTGGAGAATAGGCTCCCACTCTCACTATCTCCCAGATCTCCGTCCCCGAGGAGCTCCTCTCCTTCCATGGTTCATGTCTCGGGACGACACATCAAACCATCGTTCTTCCGACATTCGTGGTCTCCTGGATGAGGGCGGATGATGATGGCGATGACACGCGGCGGTGATGAGGTGGATGCCGGCAGTCAGCGGAGGATGTTTTGGAGGAACCCGGGTCCAAGGAGGGCAAGGTTTCCCCAACCCCCCGGATGACCCTGCCTTTTCGGACTTGTTGAGGTCCATGAAAGATTTTTTCGACTGGGAGTCAGAGGATCAGGACCCCATGAGACAGAGACTAGGCGAACACCTGGACTTAGAGTCTCTGTCCCGGTTCCGATTCCTCCTTGGATCGAACCTCACCAGGCCCTCACCTTTACTGGTCTGGCAGATGCCTCATTCTCTCCCGGCTGTCCCTTAGAGGGCAGACAGAGTGTACTGGGTGCTGAAGCAAGCTCCCTTTCTCAAGACACATCCCAAGGCGGACTCTATCGTTATTTCAGCTGCTCATGATCACTCGTCTGCACATGAGCACCTCTCCTCCAGACAGAGTCGAGGCAGATGGACCAGTTCGGCAGGAAGGTTTATGCATCGGCCACATGTGCGCGCTGGTCCCTTAACTATGTGACCCACATAGTGTCACACCAAAAAGCTACCTTGGCCAGGTTAGAGGCCCGAATCCAAGTGATGGACCCCTCGAGCCTCAAGGAGTAACTTGCCAAGGATCTTTGCCTCTCTCGCTTCTCCTGTAGGCATACATTACGGGCTACATACAACTCTGTTGATTCTGCAGCTCGTGCCTCGGCAACTGCCGTCGCAGTAAGATGGCATTTCTGTCATCGCATCTCTAGCCTCACCAATGAGGTACAGTCTGTGATTCAGGATGCCCCCTTCTGAGGCTCGGTGCTTTTTTGTGGGGACACCAACAATATTATTACTGATCTCCAGGACAGAGGCCTCTCCCTCAGATCAGTGAGGTCCATGTACCGATCGGGCACTCAACAGCAGCAGCAGCCCTTTCGGAAAAGGACCTGGAGGCAGAGGAAGCTCGACGCCAGGGCAAACGCAGGGCCATGGGTTCCACCACTCCTCCTACCTCCAAAAACCAGAGACATTCAGGAGGCCCTCCTCCTGAATGTCCTGCCATTTCCTGACTCCCTATCCCCATGACCTCCTCCATATCACGACGAGGAGCAGCTGGGGGGGGGGAGGTTCGCCTGCCATGCGCAGTAATGGCAGGCAGTAACCTCAGACGCATGGGTCCTGCAACTGGTGTCCGTCGGACACACTATAGAGTTTCTGGAAATTCCCCCAGAATCTCCACCAAAAGGTCTTCCTACTCCAGGGATCAGGCTCTTCTCGTTCGGGAAGCAATTCAAAGCCTTTTGCTCAGGGAAGCTATAGAGCACGTTCCCCTCCGGCCAAGGGGCAGGGGGTTTTACTCCCATTTTTTCCTGGTTCCAAAAAAGACAGGAGACTTGAGACCCATTCTCGACTTAAGCAGTCTCAATCTGTTTGTCGAGTACAAAAAGTTCCGGATGCTAACGCTCCAGAGCCTTCTTCCACTCCTTTTTGAGAATCATTGATTGTGCGCTGTGGACATGCAGGATGGTTACCTGCACATCCCAATCTTCCCCAGCCACTGCCGATTTCTGCTGTTCCTTTCCCAAGGGGAGAACTTCCAATTTCGGGCCCTCCCCTTTGGTCTGTCCTCGGCACCTCAGGTGTTTACCAGGTGCCTGGCGGTGGTGGCGGCCTTTTTGCACCGCCAGGGTATTGCGGTTTTCCCTTACTTGGATGATTGGCTAATCTCAGCCTCTTCCAGGGACTCCTTACTGAAGGCTTTCTTCTTTACTCTGGACTTCTTTGGCAAACTGGGAATTACTGTCAGTATTCCCAAGTCATCCATGACCCCGTCCCGGAGACTACAGTTCATCGGGGCAGTTTTGGATATGGTCCAATGCAGAGCCTTCCTTCCTTCCTTCCTTCAGACAGGACAGAGAGCCTGGTCCGTCAGACTTCTTTGGTGGCTTCATCCAGGACCATCCCGGCCTGGGAGGTCCTCCGCCTTCTTGACCTGATGGCAGCCTCCATCACTACCGTTTCCCTGGCGGGGCTCCACAAGAGTCATTCAGTGGTCCTTGCGGGTGCAGTGGGACCAACTCCTGGATGACCTAGGCCATCCGGTCTTAGTCTCCTCAGCAGTTCAGAAACAATTGCTGTGGTGGAGGGACCCCCTGCAATGTTTCCTTGGGTCTACCTTTCAGGAGCCCGGCTCCCTCAGCATCCCTAACTACAGATGCATCGAACGTGGGATGGGGAGCACATCTAGGGGAGCATCAAGCTCAAGGACTGTGGTCCAGCTTGGAAGCATCATTTCACATCAGCGTTCTGGAGATGAGGGCTGTCTTGTATGCCTTCCAGGCCTTCCAGACCCTCCTTCCCAAGGAGTCACTGCTGGTTCAAATGGACAATATGTCGGTAGTTTGGTACCTCAACAAACAAGGAGGAACTCGCTCGTACCCCCTGTGCGGGTGTGGAACTGGGCAGTCCAGCACGATCTGGCCCTAGTGACCATGCATGTTCCAGGAATTCAAAATGTCCTGGTGGACAGTCTCAGCAGGTGTCGGACCCTAACTCACGAATGGGAATTAAATCATGAAGTGGCAGAATCTCTCTTCCTAAGATGGGGGCATCTGGAGATCGACCTTTTCACCTCCCAATACAACGTAAAACTTCCCAGTTTTTGCTCGCTCATTCCAGAGCATGGTGCTTTCTGGCACGATGCGCTGTCTCTCTCCTGGACAGGGACATTTTTGTACGCCTTCCCTCCGTTTCCCATTCTCCAGAGGGTCCTTCTCAAGCTTCAGGCAGAAAAGGCGAGGATGATCCTCATCGCCCCTCTCTGGCCGAGACAAATTTGGTTCCCGCTGCTACAAAAGCTAACGAGGGAAACACTGGTTTCACTTCCAGTGATTCGTGACCTCTTGACTCAGGGTCAGGGTCACCTTGTCCATCCAGGGCTCAGGACTCTGCATCTTCATGCGTGGCTCCTGCAGATGTAGCGATTTCTCGCTTTGGGGTCTCCTTTCGAGAAGCTCAGGTTCTTTTAGAGGCTAGAAAACCCTCTACTCGTTCTACTTAATGCCATGAAGTGGAAACGTTTTTCCATCTGGGCGACTTCCAAGAATTGGAACCCCTTTTCTTGTTCTGCCCCACAAGTCATGGAATACCTCCTTCATCTGTCAGACTCAAGTCTGTCATATTCTTCCTTGAAGGTCCACCTTTCGGCAATTTCGGCATACTACAAGCTGGTGGATGGTAAACCCGTGGCTCAGCTGCAGGTCTCAAAAACCTTTCTGAAAGGGATCCCCATCTGAAACCCCCCATCTGCAGCCCAACCCCACCTTGGTATTTGAACTTTGTGTTGGAGAAACTCACTCTCTCCCCATTTGAACCAGCGATGAGCTGTGATTTTCCGCTTCCTTTTCTGGAAGACGTTATTTTTAGTTGCCATTACGTCAGCTTGAAGGATTTCTGAGCTTCATACTCTGGTTTGTAAAGAGCATTATCTTATTTGGGACAAACCCTAAGTTTTTACCAAAGGTGGTGTCGGAAGCCACACTGAACCAATCAGTAGTGCTTCCAGTTTACTTTCCATCCCCTGCAAACAGAGGTGAGGCACTGCACACCGTGGATGTCCATTGGATCCTTCAGTGCTGCACACATCGATCTAAGGATTTCCGTAGCTGCGATCAGCTTTTTGTGTCCTTTTCCCCCAGGTCAAAGTGCAAAGTGGTTTCGAAGCAATGCCTTTCCAGCTGGTTAGACAACTGTATTCAGTATGGTTACCAAAAGTATGAAAAACCTCTGCCGGGTCCCATCAGAGGCCATTCTACTAGGGGCATGGCTGCTTCCGCTGCTTTTTTGCGGAACGTCTCTGCTGCCGATATCTGCGCTGCAGCCACTTGGAGTTCTGTCCATACTTTTACTAAACACTAAAGTCTGGACATTGCTTCTAGGCGGAGGGCAGGCTTTGGCCTAGCTGTCTTGCAGGGCCTTCTGTCCTAGGCTGGGTCCATTCTTGTTCCCAGTTTGTTGGAGTTATTTTCTCCTCCTCCCTTGTTTCTCTCAGTCTGTCTTTGGAGGGACTACTTGGGACTCGGTACTTTATGTAATGACCTACTGAAGGAACCCTCTCGAAGTAAGATAGTTCAGTTAAGTAGAAACTTCCCGTAACAGTAGGTCTTCGAGAGAGGAAACTTCAGTAGGTTATATTTTTTCCCTCCCTCCTTCCCCTCATTTTATTTCTTAGACAGGGACTCCAAAGCCTGTTTACTCCTGCTGTCAGGCCTCTTCCTGGCTCCAGCGGGAGAACTGGAGGGTGGGCATAGGAACCGCCCACTATATACGGCCATGCTGACGTCGATCACGTGACGTCGGGTGGGCGGTCCCCCATCAGGGATTGCTAGAAAAGTCTGCCATGCAGCCCGACGCCAGGTGGCGCCAGTCCCATATGTAATGACCTACTGAAGGAACTCTGTCGAGGATCTACTGTTATGGTAAGTTCCTACGTAACTGTACTTTCCTGACCATTAGTGCCTCAGTCATGTGTTGTGCCTCAGGCATGTAGCATGACAAGAGCATATACAGTTATGCAGTATTTTGTTCAAGAACACATAGAAACATAGACACAGATGCAGTATTCACACCCTGCTATCTGGGGAATTGAGAAAGGACCCAAGGGACTGAGTGGGAAATGTGATGGGACTAAGAGGATGGAGGAGGTTTCTTGTGGGGGGGGGGTGGAAAGGGGAATATTGGAACAGACAATGCAAATACAAAGTGAATTTTAATATTTGTTCAGATTAAAAGTTACATAAAAAATTCTGCAATTTTTAGCATTTTTTTATTTTGCTGACTCCAGTGTTATGCATTTTTACAAATGGTTAGCAATTTCACACACAGGACTGCTAATCAGTATTTCAAACAACATGAAGTCTTGCTATATTATGACATATGCAGTTTGTCCCAGCCTTAGAACTGCTCCGGAGGTGAAAGAGTTAACTTCCATGCCAGGCATGGAATCTTGAGCGCGAGCTCGGTTGAAAAAACTCTTGTCTGTTGATCTTCAAACTGAAACTGTCAGATTCTTTACTCCGCCTCACTGAACAGTCGCTCCGGAAATTCCTCCTACTGCTCTCGTTCATTTGTTGGTTAAAAAAGTGTTATTTCTCGGTTTTCTAAACCGCATTTGTATATTTTAACCGCGACCGGTTGGTTCAAGCTCTGTCTGTGGTGTCGTAAGTAATAGATAGGTTTTACATTTCTCTGTGTGGAACTTGCAAACGTTGTTATCGGTTCGGTTTGAACCGATCAGGTTGTTGTTAAAACTTGTTAAATTACATTTAGAGTGCGGTTCCTGGTTCTTATCGGTTCTAAAAAAAACAGATTTCATTACGTTTTTTTCCACGACCCCTGACACGGTTGGGAACTGATAAGGGTGTCTTGCTTGGCGATTTGCCGGAAAAGGGTAAGTTTTTGGTTAGGCTGGCATTATGTCTGAGAAACCCAAAAGAAAAACCGGGCCCACTGGGTTTCAACACTGTAGTGTCTGTGGGGAAGCCTTTGCCAAGGCTGACCCACACACCACATGTGTTTATTGTCTGGGGTTTGACCACCTCAGTGCAGACTGCCAGATTTGCAAGAATTTCCCTGCGGCTACCCTGGATAAGAGAGTTGGTAGGCTCAGGGAACGAGAGGCCAAAAAGTCCGCTGACCCGGATGGCCAGCCCGGTTCGGTGCCAACCAAACCGGAGGGAGTGCCCTCTGACCAGGGCGATACTTCCTCAGGCAAACGAAGTGCTGACTCGGAGGAGCCAGTTCCAGCAAAGAGGACTAGAAAATCAGTCAGGTGTGGAGCCAAAATTTCCTTCTCCAACCGCTGCAGAGATAGCCAAAGCAATCCAAATTGTCCAGTCGCTTTCCCCAGTTCCGTCCGCACCGGCACTGTCAGGTAAACGGTCGGTTCGGTCGGTTCCACCAGTTCAAGAATATGATATAGAAGAATTTTATGAACCTGATGAGGGGGAGGAGGATTATGAAGAGAGTGAATGTGATTTTGAAAGTCTGGATGTGCCCTTTGAACCGGACATCTCCCCAGACAGACCTTCAGGAGTGTCTCCCCCTAGGCTTTCTGAGTCCCCTTCTCATTTTCTGTTTTATAAAAAAGTTGCTGAAACTCTCCAGCTCCCTTTGAAAGAAGCTGTGGATGAACAGGAGGAGCCTGACTATGTGGAAATGATGGATACCCCAGAGTCCAGGAGATTGTCTATTCCTTTACATAAATCTTTTAGGAAACAGACAATAAAGATTTTAAAGCTCCTAATTCTTTACCTCCTGTGGATAAAAAGATGGACAGGAGGTACACATTGTCAGGCTCTGATACGGAGTTCCTTTCACAACAATGCAGCCATGTTGGGTAGTGCAGGCTGCAGCCTGTGATAAGCAAATATTCCTTGGCTTCACACCCCTGACAAGGATTCCAGGAGGATTGATGCCATGGCAAAGAAACAATACATGGCAGCATCCTTGGGACTCAGACAGGCAAATTATATGGCCTATGTTGCAAGATACCAGAAATCCAGATGGGATACTGTTATGGCTTTAGCGAAACAGGTCCCTGGCCAGCTTGCCAAGGAGCTGGAACAGGTGGCTGCTGATGGTATTGAGGTATCCAAGGTGCAGTTCCATGCTGCAGTGGACTCTAATGATGTTTCTTCAAGAGTCATGGCTACATCTGTGGCTTTTCGTAGAATGGCTTGGCTCAGGTGTACTAGCCTGTCACAGGATACCCAGGCTAAGGCCATGGATTTTCCTTTGTAGGGTAATTCTCTGTTTGAGGAGCAGACAGAGAATTACATGAAGAAATGGATGAGTATAGGACCACTTATAGGAGTGCACAGGCCAAGGAGAGGCAAGCCACCCCTCAGAGGCAGCTTTCCAGGGCAGGCCTTTTCACAGGCCTTTTTACAAGCCCAGGCCTCCTCTTCAGCTTATGCCCAGAGGGGTTCTTCAGAGGGAGAGGCAGACGGGCACGAGCAGGCCTGCTCCCCCTCAGCCTAAAGCCCCTGCCAAACAGGCATCCTGATGGGATGCCCAGGGCGATTCTCCATTACCTGTGGGCAGGCTGGCTTACTTCGTCCAGGACTGGGAGTCTTTAACATCAGACAAGTGGGTCCTGGAAGTAGTAAGCCAGGGACTGGTTCTCAGCTTCAGAAAATTTCCAAAGATGAGAACCAGATCCTTTCCACCTGCAAATCCATCAGAGGCTCTTGCTTTGGAAACAGAAGTCTCAACCCTCCTGGCTCTCAGAGCTGTAGAAAGGGTTCCTCCCCTACACTAGGGCAAAGGACTGTACTCCAGGTACTTCCTTACACCAAAAAAGACAGGAGAGTGGCGGCCCATCCTGGATCTAAGATACCTAAACAAGCACCTTTTAAAACCAAAATTCAAAATGATGACTCTGGGAATTATTTTACCCTCCCTAAGGCCAGGGGACTGGCTAGCGTCCTTGGACCTCAAGGATGCCTACTTCCATGGTCTCATCAGAAGCTCCCACCGAAAGTACCTCAGATTTGAACTGCCCTCAGGCCATTACCAGTTCAGAGCAATGCCCTTCGGCCTCACCTCTGCCCCAAGGGTATTCACCAAATGCCTGGCAGTAGCAGTTGCTCACTTAAGAAGGCAAAAGATTGCCATCTTTCCTTACCTGGACGACTGGCTCATAGTGGGTCAGTCCCCAGACCAAGTCAAATCACACCTTCAGGTTACCCAGCAGCTGCTTATATCTCTAGGTTTTCTTCTCAATCTTCCAAAGTCAGTTCTAGAGCCTGTTCAGCTACTCACCTTCATAGGCGCAGAACTGGACACAAAGCAGGCCAGAGCTTTCCTTCCTCTAGAAAGAGTAAAGACCCTGGTGGTTCTGGCCTCCTCCTTCACTCTGCAGGTCTCTCGACCAGCAAGGCACTCTTCTACAGCCTGGCCACATGGCTGCTTCCACAGCTGTAGTGCAAGGAGCAAGATTTCAGATGAGGGACATCCAGTTCCATTTGAGAGCCTTCTGGTCTCAAAGGAGATCCTCTAACCAAATTGATCCCAGTAACTCGAACCCTGATCCAGGCCCTGCAGTGGTGGCAGGATCAGAGCAATCTGAGACAGGGGTTCCTTTCATCCCTCAATCTCACTCCTTGACCCTTACTACAGATGCGTCCCTCTTGGGGTGGGGAGCTCACATGGGCGACCTCATCACCCAGGGATTGTGGTCCCCTCAGGAATCTCTGCTCCACATCAATCTGTTGGAACTTAGCTGTTTTTCTAGCACTTCAGGTTTTTTCTGCATCTGTTCAGAACAAAGTGGTACAGGTCAGAACAGACAACACCACTACAATGTGGTACATCAACAAGCAGGGGGGCACTCGGTCTTCGGCCTTGTGCACCGAGGCAATGAAGTTGTGGTCTCTGGCTTATTCCCTGATCACCTTCCTCATGGCAGTTCACCTCCCAGGGAAGGACAATGTCCTGGCAGATGCTCTCAGCAGGATTTCCCAGGGCCATCACGAATGGTCACTGGATCCCCTAGTACTGGGGTTAGTATTTGCCAGGTGGGGCACCCCTCAGATAGATCTTTTTGCAGCCCCAGACAATCACCAACTTCCGCTTTTTTGTTGCAGGCCCCCAGTGTTGGGCTCAGTCCCTCTGGATGCCTTCCTTCTCGATTGGGAAGGGAAGTTCCTTTATGCCTTTCCCCCCTTTCCTGTCTTGTTCAAGGTGCTAGTCAAAATCAGATCTCAACCTTGCAGATGATTCTGATTGCTCCAGATTGGGCCAGACAGCCCTGGTATCCACTCCTTCTGTCCTTAGCAGTCCACCTTCCCCTGTGTCTCCCCAGGAATCACAATCTGTTAACCTGTGCCCAGGGGAGAGTTTGGTATCCGAATCTCAGATCCCTCAACCTCAAGGCCTGGCTCTTGAGGAGTTAGAGTTTGCTGACCTACACCTTTCTCAAGGTGTACTAGATATCTTGAAAGCTTCTAGGAAGCCTTCCACCAGGGCTACTTATAATTCTAAATGGAAAAGGTTTTCCATATGATGCTCTGAAAGCATATTTCCCCAGAATCTGCTGATTTGCCCACAGTCCTGGACTATATGGTCCATCTAAATACTTTGGGGCTGAGGCCAGCTACCCTGAAAGTGCATTTGGCAGCTGTCTCTGCTTTTATTTCAGCAGGAAAGCCCTCTTCTCTTTCTGCTCACCCTGTATTCTCCAAGTTTTTCAAGGGATTGCTTCACACCAACCCTCCATTCAGGGACCCTGCTCCTGCCTGGGATCTTAATGTTTGCATTGCTCAGCTAATGCAACCCCTTTGAGCCTTTGTCTTTAGCAGAGCTTAAGTACTTGACTTGGAAAACTGTGTTTCTAGTAGCCATCACTTCTGCCAGGCGCATAAGTGAATTACAAGCTTTGTCAGTGGAGCCTGATTTTATCTCCTCCCACAGAGATAAGGTAGTCCTCAGGACTAACAGGAAGTCCTTGCCTAAGGTGGTTTCAGATTTCCACCTTAATCAATCTATATCTCTTCCAGTGTACTTCACTGACCATTCCTCCTCTGGCAAGAGGAGGCTGCACAGTTTAGATGTAAAGAGAGCCCTTAGTTACTACATAGAGCATACCAAGGGTCACAGGTTTGACTCCCTCCAACTGTTCCTCACTTATGGTGAGGTTGGTAAAGGGAAACCTGCCACTAAGAGATCCATTGCCAGGTGGATTGTCTCTTGTATCCAATTTTGCCATCAAAAACTGGGTAAGGTTCCCCCTTCAGGCCTGAGGGCTCACTCTACCAGAGGTACAGCTGCGTCCCTAGCTGCGGCCAGGGACATCCCTATCTTGGAGATATGTCAAGCAGCTACCTGGAAAACAGTACACACTTTCACCAGCATTACTCCCTGACATCCAGGCTAGGAGTGCTGCTCGTTTGCACAGCTGTGCTTCAGAGCCTATTTCCTAAGTAGGTTCTGTCCTCCTCCATGGAGGTACTGCTGTGTAGTCTGTATATGTCATAATATAGCAAGACTTCATGTTGTTTGAAGAAAAATTACTCACCTTAGTAATGTTGTTTCTTCGAATGGAGTCTTCTATATTATGACCTCCCTCATTGCCCCTCTCTTTTGTTTGGGATGTGGGTGGGCAGTGCAGTGTTGGTACTTAATGATGCCTACTTTTGTGTTTTCACTTCTTTTGGGGTGTTTGGTGTGTATTTATTTTATTTTATTTTTGGATCCCCTGACTTGAGTCTTGGTTTTGGGACCAGAAAATGTGTTAATATTTTAGTAGCCAGTTGGCTAGTGTAGGTTTACAGCTTCCACACAGAACCTTAGTGAGTTTTGCTTGTAAACATCTGACAGTTTCAGTTTGAAGATCAACAGACAGAGTTTTTTCAACCGAGCTCGCGCTCAAGATTCCATGCCTGGCATGGAAGTTAACTCTTTCACCTCCGGAGCAGTTCTAAGGCTGGGACAAACTGCATATGTCATAATATAACAAGACTCCATTAGAAGAAATAACATTACTAAGGTGAGTAATTTTTTCTTCTGGCTTATTTAATACCCTGACCTGATTAGGTAAGTGACCACTCCCCAGCCTTTTTTTTAAAATCTGGAATCAGTGGTGTAGTGCTAAATTAAGAAGTGAGGGGTCTCTGGCCATGAACCACGGGCTTCCCTCCCAACCAGTAGGTGGGGTGGGGGGGGGTGCCCCTCGAAGCTGTCAGGTTTTAGATGCAGTCTGGTGTATTTTGAGGGTCACCTGTATGAACTGTATATATAGTATTTTTTTATTTTTCTTTTTGTATCTGTATGCTGTACCTTATATACAAATTGTAAATGTATTTTCGAAGCTGCATACTGTACCTAATGTAAAGTTGGTGGTGTATTCACCCCGGGTCACCCCTGAAAAAGGGACCTTTGGTCTCAGTGGGTTTACCTGGTAAACAAAATCTAAATAAATAAATAAATTTTGACACTATTTGGCTGCTTTTAAAGCCTTCCTTGACTTGTTACAAACAATATTGCTATCAAAATAACTAGTTTTTTTATTTTCTTTAAAAAATAGTTAAAACTAAAACACATTCTTGATCAGTATCAAGGAGCAGAAACCGCATACATCTCTAATCCAGAAAATTCAGCCACGAAATGTTCACATTGGCAACTTTATTGCATATAGAATGTACACATGCTGCTAAAAAAAAAAAAAAAAAGGGGGGACCAGACCATTCTGGAGATGAGATAGGCTGTCACCATTTATGAATTTTTTATCTGTCACTGTGTCTCTTGTCTCCCATAAAACTGTGGCTATTGGCTAGCATGTGTTTATTTTTATTTATTTATTTGATATATCGGTTTACAACCTTTGAGCCAGAGGCTCATTTGCAAAGGTACCTCGTCACGTGCAAGACAGATGGAAACGTAGAGTAGGTATAAAGACAATTACATTAAACATGAGATACATGGTATAACAGTGGTTACATTAAGCATGTGTTACAGACATTTGTCACATGTTTACAAGATTTGGAAGTAGGTATTTTCTGACATTATTTATAACCTTTGGATGACAATATTTACAACATAACAGCAGTGAGGCATTATAAGCTTGAGAAGGCATCTAAACATAGTAGTCAGACCTAATCATGGGATTGTTGTTAAAGATGGAGGTAAGTGTGTCAAAGATGTGTATTAAAGATGGAGGTCGGATGGATGTGTCAGTGTGACTCAGTAGGTAGCACTCCTTGGGCCTGATGGTTGTGGGTTCTAATCCCACACTGTGGTTGGGGTTATGCCATAAATGTTGTGGAGTGACATCATAAAAGGATGAGGATCCAGCAAAGAGAAATAATAATACATGGTTACCTGCAGTTTGATTTTCTATTTTAGCTCCAGTCATGTCTCCTATCCTCTCTCTGGTGCAGTGCCACCTCCACCACTCTAGAGTGCCTCCCACAATACAGCAAACCACCAGTAGCAAGAGGGAGAGGTGGACAGACAGATTGATTTTTAATTTAGTATAGCATCCTTTCTGAGCCTGTCCCAAAGACTGAAACCTTCCATATTTTATATCTTGAGGGAGTCACCTGGCACCCTATCAGTTAAACACCTCCCCTCCAGTGCTAAACGTGTGCCTAGGACATCCGCTACCTTTTTACTTCCAACAAGAAAAGGTTTACACAAAGGTATAAAACTCTGGCCAGCCAATACACTACATGCAAACTCCCCATAATTAGGTTTGTCAGAGGAGTGATTCTGGAGAGAAAGTAGAGCATGTACTCCCTGAGCTAGACCATAGGCGCTTCACTCCAAATCTCCCCCCTCCCCAAGCTACACAAGCAAGTCCCTGTGCTCCACCCCCCAAGCCAGACCAGGAAGCCCATCTCTCCACCCCTCCCCCAAACCACACTAGCAGACTGTGCAGTTCCAAGTCAGCTCTTCTGGCTGCTGAATTGGAGGGCTGGGGGGAGTGAGGTGAGATGTTTTCAAATACAAACTGAGACAAGGATGATAAACAGGATGCAAACAAATAAATTAGAAAACAAAGTGTTGCATTACAAACATGAAAAGCACATGTTTCAGACAATCTTTTTTATTTATTTATTTCAATCTAGGATTACAATACCTTTGAGCCGAGGCTCTTTTACAAAGGTTCCACGTCAGCGTGTGCAACAGTCATCATTTTTAGTTACAAACATAAAGTCACTGACTTACAGACATGTAATAACCAGTACAAAGACTTGAGCTATGAACAAGACAAGGGGAGGAGGGGGGTCGATGGGGGAGAAGTGAGGATAGGAGATCGAGGGGGGTAGGAGGTGCAGGGGTAAGGGGAGCACGGGAGGTGGGTGGGGGCAGGGGCAGGAGTGGAGATACGGGGGGGAGGTGGGCGACGGTGGGAGACAGTGCAGCCAGGGGGTCTTGTCGGGGGAATATGCCAGGTCAGGTGTTAGGGGTGCAAAGACTGATTGTAAGTGCTGGGTGCTGGGGCATGTGCTGCTGGAACGGTGGAAATGTATTAAGTTGGGCAATCGCAGGATACAAGCAGTGAGAGGTGCAGCTTGGACTTGAAAAGGCTGAGTGTTGGTGCAGTCACTATGTCGCTGCCAAGAGAGTTGAGCCAGTTGGATGCCAGATAGGCAAATGATCTTTGTCCTTGGGTCGTGCGACATCGTGGGATATGTAGTAGATGGGAATTGGATCTCGCTAGAGTGACATTCCTATGCCTAGGCTTAAGGAGGCACAGACACCAGGTGGGGCAAGTCTCATTATGATTTTCTTGGTCGGATGCAGGTTTGGTATTTTATGCTTGTCCAGTTGAAGCCATCCAGATTGGGAATAAAGGTCACATGTGGGGTATGGCGATGTGAGCCAGTGATGAGACGACAGGCCTTATTCAGGGAGGTCGCGATACGTTTGAGAGCAGTGGTAGTTGCAGACCCATATATGGTAAGACCATAGTCTATGATGCTGACAATGGAGCTTTGGACGGCCACTGACAGTGCTTCTGGGGTTAGGTGTTTCCTGTGCCGGAATAATATGCCTAACCTCGCATTGGCAGACTTTGCTACATTGCTAACATGGACAGCGCATGAGAGGTGGGGATCAAGGGTGATGCCAAGGTACTTGAACGATTGTATTTGCTCTAGGATGGCTCCTTGTTCGGTTGCAATGGAGAGGTGGAGTTGTTTGTTTTTGTTGTAGGGACTGCAGAAGACCATAGACTTGTTTTTTTTTTTCTGATTGAGAAGCAGTTTATGATTTAGGAACCAGGATTCAATGGAGGAGAAGGCCCGCTGAAGTTTATTTTGTAATCGGTTTGGATCAGGGTCCGAGGTGAGGATCACAGCATCACTGGCGTAGAGAATTATTTGTTCTGGGCAGCTGTCTGGTAGTGAGTTTAAGAATAGGCTGAAGAGGAGGGGTCCCAGAATGGAGCCCTGGGGGACTCTCGAGCGGACCGGTCTAGGGTCCGAGAGTGTATCAGCGATTCTTACTGTTTGGGACCATTCTTCAAGGTAGCTCTTAAACCAGCCAATGGTGTCGGTTGACAGCCCAGTGTTCTGAAGCTGGACAAGTAGGAGGCGTGATTGACGTGTCGAAGGCTTTAGTTAAGTCAATGTAGATTGAGTTTGTAGTTCAACGGAATTCGGCGCGTTGTGGATTGCGCCGTGAATTCAAGTAGGGCTGTGGAGGTGCTGTGACCTTTGTGAACCCGTGTTGTTGCTTGCACAGGATGTTGTACGATCCAGGTATTCTGTGAGCTGGTCCGAGATGATGCGTTCTAGTGCCTTGGAGAGTGGGGGTAGTAGGGAGATAGGTCTGTAGTTATCGTGGGCAGTTTTGTCACCACTTTTATGGACTGGGGTGACAGTGGCAGATTTCCATCTGTCCGGGAACTGGCTAAGGCTGAGGGAGAGGTTGAAAATTCTGGTCAGAGGACTAAGCACTTCATCAAGTGTGAGAGACAGGATTTTGAGATTGAGGGAGTCATTACTGAATCTTGATTTACCAAGGGGTATGCTAACATATTTGCATACTTGGTGAGCCTTGACTGCTTTGAAGTAGAAGCAGGGGGAGCTGGTGGGAGTAGTGTTCATTGCAGACAGGGGGGCTACACCATCTTTGAAGTAGTCCTGAGGTAGGACAACGCTGAGGTCGGTAAAGGCTTTGTTAAAGGTATCCGCAGTGGTTTTTGGGTTGAGGGTTGTGGTTCCGTTGATGTTGAGTATTGATGGGGGGGTTTTGGGTGGATTCCCAGTGAGTTCCTTTATGTTCTTCCAGAATTCCCGACCATTGCCCCAGGAGTTTGTGAGGGCATGCTTATAGTAGAAGCGGACATCATTTGCCAGATGGTTTTGGTGCAGCCATTGTGGGCACGTTTGTAGTTTTGGATGTTGTTTTGCCTTCCAGAGTTTCTGGCCAGTTCCCATAGGTGGTCTCTTGTTTTTAGCATCCTGAGGTCGTCACCTGTGAGCCAAGGATTACTCAGTAATTTGACTTTGCGTTTTTAATAGGAGCATACGTGTCACAGGCCACAGGAAAATGTTTATGAAGTGGTCAAGGGCAGTGTTTACGTTGGTTGCATTGAAGATAGGGGACCAGTCTTGGTGGAGGAGGTGGGATTTGAGTCGAGGAAGGTGACCACTGGGTAGAACCCTGCTGGTGATTGTTTTTGGTGGTTGTTTGATGAATTTATTTGACCAGGTGCAGCTAACAGGGGAGTGATCGCTGAGAGAGTCAGGGAGGACATTAGTGTTAGATATCCGCAATGGGTGACTGGTAAGGATCCAGTCCAAGAGTATGCTGGTGCCGGTCCTGTAATTTTTCTTGGTTGGTGAATCAACCATTTGTGTGAGGTTCGCCGCAGCAACGGTATCCCTGTGTGCACCAGCATCAGTCGCAGGCCAGTTGATGTTGAAGTCACCTAGGAGGATGGATTCGGTGTCTGGTGGGAGTGACTTTACAAAGTCAAGAACAGCTGTTAGACCAGTTCCCTGTTCTTTGGGAAGGATGTAGATGGTGGCAA
The DNA here is from genome assembly GCA_016271365.2 of Neoceratodus forsteri. NCBI lineage: Eukaryota > Metazoa > Chordata > Ceratodontiformes > Ceratodontidae > Neoceratodus > Neoceratodus forsteri. The sequence continues at coordinate 645,010,883 of CM057453.1, read as the reverse complement.
CAGTGAAGGTTTTGTTTTGGGCACCGAGGAGGATTCTCACTGGCAGTATCTGAGCAGTTGTGGGTTGGATTGAGGTAATGATGTGGTGCCCTTGTATGGAGTCTTTTGGTAGAGAGCAGCCCCACCTCTTTGGAGAGGCGATCCAGCCTAAAGACGTTGTAGCCAGGAAGGCTGATTGCATGGTCCGGTACCGATGGCGTGAGCCAGGTTTCGACAACTGCCAGGATGTCAGGGCAGTGTTGGTAGGTGAAGGCCTGTAGGGCATCCATTTTAGGAAGGAGGCTGCAGATGTTGATTGATGTGAATGAGAGGGCACCCGAAGGCTTGCTCAGATTAGTGGCTTTAGAGCAGAATGGGCCAGGGTTTGGGTGCACGCTGCCTGACAGCATTAGGAGAAGGAGGAGGACTAGCCTCAAGGAGCTGCGGCGTATTTCTTTGGAGTAATGGCCTGCTGGCATCTTGGGAAGTTGCCGAGCATCGACGATAGTGGGTGAGGGTAAGCATAGACAGGGGGGACCAGAGTGGAGGGCTAGGACCAGTGTGGGTATAGGACAGTTTCATGGTGGTAGGATGGACCATGGGCAAGGGACAGTGACCAGTGTGCAGCGTGCCTATATGGAGGAAGGGTGTAGGAATGTGGAAGCTGTGGGGGAGGGAGGTAAAGCAGACTTTTGGGGCATGCTGTAGGGGAGGAAGACAGGCAAGAAGAAATAGAATAGGGGGTAGAGAATGGTGGAGGCGCATGATTAAAGTATGATTCGGGGTTCAGGGAAATCTTACCTGGTTCGAGAGGATCTCGAGGGTGGGAAGGCAGGAAGGTATATACTGTAGCAAGTAAAGAAAATGTGTCTTTCAGAGGGTAGACTTTTTTTTCCCTTCCAAATGAAAGAACAAGAATCCCTCTAGTGGCAGGTCTGTATAACCTACTAATGGAAAACTAGCCAAAAAAAAAACAAACTCCTATTACACACTTGAAATGTGCATAGTTCTATCTAAAATCGATTTGTAAAAAGTGACAAAGCAGGGGAAAAGTCCTGGCCAATCAGAGCGGGTTTGCTGGAAGTACCGTTGCCGTACCTTCCAAGGAGCTGCAGGCGGGTGTCCTAGTCTCGGTCGGTGGCTGTCTGGGTGCCGGCCGACCATGGGGGAGCTGAAGCAGCCCCGTTCAAGGGCAGGCAGCTTCCAAGGAGCTGCAGGCGGGTGTCCTAGTCTCGGTCGGTGGCTGTCTGGGTGCCGGCCGACCATGGGGAGCTGAAGCAGCCCCGTACAGGGGCAGGCAGCTTCCAAGGAGCTGCAGACGGGTGTCCTAGTCTCGGTCGGTGGTTGTCTGGGTGCCGGCCGACCGTGGTGGAGCTGAAGCAGCCCCGTTCAAGGGCAGGCAGCTTCCAAGCAGCTGCAGGCAATCTTTGGACAACATATCACTTTTTTAACAATCTTAAGTTAGATTTCAGACCAAGATGGTCTGGCTTAAGTTAGGAGCGGGAGGTGTGGAGGGTTTGGAGCACTGAGTCCACTGGTCAGGCTTGGGCATTCCTCAAGTCAGATCACAAAATGTCCAGTGATAGCATCCTCACCCAAGACTATACAGACTGCAGGACAAGTGGTGCAGTGTTCTTTTACTGACTTGCAGAGTATTCGCTGTTCCTCAGTGCAAAGTAAGTGCTAACGGTAGCAATTACAGCAGTCTGCGCACCCTGTGCTCCAACCGTAGCCCCAGCTCTTCAGCTCTAACGAGCCTTCATCATTTGTGGCACCTGTCAGGGAGAGCCCAAGCCTGACCAGCAGGTCCTATGCTCCAATCCCCCTTCCCCCTCAGCCACCACAAGAAGCAGTACCCTTAGTCTGGAACCAGAGTGGGATATATCAGTTTGTGAGCTGCTGGTCAGCTTGGCCCCTAGCTTTTAAAAACTGGTAGCTAGATCAATATTTTTTAAATGTCCATCATTTAAAAAAAAAAAAAAAAAAATCAGAAATCACTTCCATGGACAGGTAGCCTGTTTGCTGGTAACTTTTGAAATCCGGTAGCCAAACCAATTTTTTAGTGGCCATTGGCTACCTGATTTGTCTGTCTGGAACATACAATGCAGTGTACTTTTTTTTTTTAACTTTATTAATTTTCTGTGTAAGCAGATAATTAACAGCCACAAAACCTCATACAGGGCATAGGAAACATATCTCACATTTACAGATAGTTGATATACACATGACTTTACCCATGTATTCTAGTACAATAGGAATGGGGGTAATCCTGGATGGAAAGTCCTGTAATTTAAAGTTCCAAAAAGTCTCTCAGAAATTGCCAGCCTCTTCAGCAGAGTAAAGTATGTCCAGTAGGGATAATTAATATAAAAATATTAACACAATACTAAGATTGCTGTTTAAACCTGTTGCATGACTAGGGAGTATACACAGAATAATAATGACCCCTTAAGCAGTCACCCCCCCACGTGATTAGCAAGCAGTTCTTACATACTAGGAGAAAAACTTTACTATGGTCCTAGTACAGTAAACTTATAATTAGGACTTATACAGCTCTGGAATATCAGCATACAGTGTTTTCTAAGCTCAAAAACATTCTGGCATATGGCACTAGATAAGGGGATACCAAATGACTGCCCCAAGACCACCCCGTGGCAAGATTGTCACTTAGCCAAAATACAATTTTAGTATTCCGATAACGTCAAGCCTGTCATGCGCAGCGTGGATTTCCGCTGAGTGATTCCGGGCGACCGGTTCGGAATGGATCCGGGCCGCCGGAGGGCCGGCCGGGGAGTAGGATCGAGGTCCACAGCTCTCCTCCGGGAGGGTGGGGCTGCACTGGGGCGTTAGGGATTTGCATGAGGCCGGGAGTTCTCAACGAGCCGAGGCTTGACGGGGAGGCGGGCGGACGCTGGCGCCATTGCACGCCCCCGCCTCCCTGGGGAGAAAAAGGAGGAAAAGATGGCAGGGCAGGACCACCGATAAATGAAGCCCTCCCTGGAGAGCTTCTTATCGCATCACCGCTGCAGGACCCCAACCAGTTACAGTTCCGGGTCACGACAGGCCATGCCCATACCTCCGGGGCAAGCCGGGGCACCAAGGGTCCTCTGCAGTAGGCGTGGTAGAGGTTCTGGGGCCGTGACTAGGCGGAGAATGTATCCGTGGTCCTGCCAGGGATAAAAAAAAAAAATAATTTTAGTACCCATTCCCCTTCATCATGCTGCCCTAAGTAATTCACAAACAAGTTGGAAGGCAATCTAATCGCCTCCCCAAGAATCCCAAAACCAGAACATTTTAAACAGTACGAATCTAGAAGCAAAATGAACTTTTATGTTTGTGTCCTGACTCGGTTTAATTGATTCACTGTTCATGTGCCTATTGAATCAAACTGCAGCAACGTGGATTGGGCCCACAAAGCAGCGGATTTGCCCTCTGGGATTTGGAGCCTTGTCAGATGCAGGGAGTAGTAAAAAATTACGCAGATCCGAATGGAGAACTCTGGACTCCAGACAGCATAATCCCCGCCAAGCTCCACGTGGTGTAGCACTCCAGTGACTGCAACAATCCCTTCGCAGGCCCCCAAATCCTCTGACTCTGCCATCACAGGGCTCAGCTGGTAGGTGGTGGCATGTTGAACCATCCGGTTGCTTGCTGCTGTGGAGGCTGCTATACATCCGCTTAGAAGGCTGTATCCCTCTATGGTGGTCGCTACAGAGGTTTGATAACCCTCAGTCCCAAGACAGGCCGCATGCAGTCGAGAAGTCTTGGCAAAGCCGGTTCCCGGAGCAAGCACATTCTCCCTGACCTCCGAGTAGCCTCCCGGTGGGTTACTTGAGACAGTCATGTAGCCCACAACAGCTTGGCACCCCAGTCTGTGCAGTGTTGCCAGTAATTTGAAGTCCATGGGCTGCATGAAGTCCAGGATAACCTGCCATGGTGCCTCTGGCTGGGCCATTGGATTTTCGGGCCCATTGGTACATGTACAACGCAGGTCGCGTTTCCAGTTATGTGCACTATCAGATCTTTCTGCAAAAGTTGCGGATGGTCCGTAGCTCGAATCATAACAATTTTGGTATTGTCTGGATCAAGAGAAACTACGGCACCTAGAACTGCTGTTCTTTTTTAAACACAGTACCATTAAAGATTTATTTTTTTAGTAAAATTGCCTCCTCAAGTGGTAGAGACTGCAGGAGTACGTCCAACCTGGAAGATGGTTCTCTGCCCCGCGAGTGTACTTTTCAGTCAAAGACACTTCCAAGACTATGGCCCCCCCTACCCTAAAAAGCTCCATCTTAAGCTGAATTGTTAATTTCCACACCCACGACCACACAAGGTCCACATGCATTTTAACATCCTTAAACATAATTTTTAAATCTCAGTCGCAACTCCCACACAAATGCTATCCCCCCAGCTTTTGGAGTGAGGGGCCATGGTTGATGGGAGGCTTGGAGTGAAGGACCGGTTGTCCTGGCTTGGTTGCTCCTTAAGGCAGACCAACAGACCATTCACTCCAAAATAACCCCCAAGCCACACCAGTAGGCTTTTTCAGTCCAAGTCCCCCCCAAGTCACACCAGTAGGCCCTTCACTCCACCCTCAAACAACCAGGAGGTCCATCCATCCAATCCCCACCCCCAGCCACACAACAGGCCAGATCCCAAAACCACCAGCATACCTTAAGCTCCAAGCCCCTCCCCCAGACACACACACACACACACACATACACACAACACCTGTGGGCAGCATTACTTCCACAACACCCAACACAACCCCCAGCCACACCAACAAGCCCTTCACTCCAACCCCGAACAGACCAGGAGGCACATTGCTCCACTTCTCTCACAAGTCACACCAACAGGCTAGATTCTCAAGCTGGACCAGCTCCATTTGCTTCAAGCCACCCCTTGTAGGCCCTTCACTCCACCTTCCCCCAACCAAGCAGGAGGTACATCGATCCAAGCCCCCACCTTTCCAAAAGCCACATTCAGGTTGGATCCCACAGCTAGACCAGCAAGCCCGGCTTCAGCTGCAATCTGCCCCACCAGCACACAGTGCTAATAGGCACCATTTCTTCCACAGTGCTCCCCCCAACAATACAACCCTCAGGTACACCAGTGTGCCCTTCACTTCAAACCATCTCCACCCGATAGACTGGGAGGCCCATTGCTCCACTTCCTTCACAAGCCACACCAACAGGCCAGATTCCCAAGCCAGACCAGCTCCTCTGGCTTCAGGCCCCCCCCGGCCCATCACTCCACCACCTTCCCACCGACTGACGACCAGTAGGTTCAGCAATCCTCCCCCCCCCAAAGCAGGGCTGGCTTTACCGTTTCTGGGCCCCCCAGTGAATTGATGGCTTTATTGTTATTGTTTAAATTGTTAATTGATTGTTTATATAAAATATTGCACATTACTAGGAACAGAATATTGCACATTGTTAATTTACATATGGGTTGCAGGAAAGGTAACACCAAGCCAAGGTTTGTTTTCAACAGTGTAATGCCCCATAATAGTGCTCTACAGTGTCAGTACTGGGTAGTAACCCAAGATCTTCCACGGGATGGTCTCTTGCAGCAGGTAATACACTTGGGTAGTCGCCAGAGATCGCTGTGGAGCACGGCAGCTCTTCCAGCAGTATTTCACCAGGGGCTGCCCACCGATGATGTCATCATCCTGCTTCCTATATGAGTGGGCGGTCCCTGGTATCCTCAGTTCATTTCCACGGTATCTTCAGCTTGCTCGCAGCAGCTAGTGCAAAGTGTAGGCAGTCATTGATGAGAAACTGAGCAAACTGAACTTTTTTTTCCCCGTTCCCTATCCTTCATCGACAGATGTCAGAAGGATCTTCAAACAAATTACCTTTATTTCACTCTTGTCGTTGCAATAGAAAACTCCACCGTTTCGACAATCATTCAGTCTGTGCCCGCTGTTTGGGATCCACACATGATTCATCCTCCTGTGAACTTGGTTAGGAGTTTAATCAAGCAACTTATCGACGATTGCCTGACATCCAGGATTCCCTTATGGAACAAAAAGCCACTCTCATACAGAAGCATGGGGCCCGTCCCAAGGACTCCCTACCTAGTGCTTCACACAAGAAGCACAGATGTGAGGAGGATTCTCCCACTGCATCCTGTTCTAAACGATCATCGACGATGACCACTTCAGGTCTCTCCTTGTCGACGATGCCTTCCAAAATTGCCTCCTCGTCAAAGGGAGTTTATTCTGTCTCGTCAGCGCCTTTCTAGTGCTTTATCGGCAGTTTCAACAGAACCTTATATTGATGCCATCAGTGCCCCGTCGACAATGACTCATCTGTCATCGACAGCGATGGCTGTTAAACATGTCGGATCTTCCTCCTTTCCCGCCCTGTCGATGATGGGCCCAGGTGCTTTAGGGAACACCATGGATTTCACTTTTTCAGCTGCACCTTCTCCTTCAAGGTCTTTTGTTCATAGGGGCCAGCCTGAATGGGACCAGGACCCTAGGACCCCGGATTATTTCATCTGGGCTCCAGTCCTGCCTTTACTCTACGTCCACTCTCCTCTATTATTCCCCTGGTTTCACAGAAACCTACCCCCTTCCACTACTACTGTTATGGACATGGCTACTGTAGTACAGCAGGTTCTGGACCGCCACCCCTTCCTCTAAGGGACCCCATTCCCACCCTCAAGGTGGTGCGGACCAGCCCCCTGCCCAGTGACCCATTAGGGCTCACCCCTGCTTCCTTGTTCAGGCCTCAGAAGCTGTGGGGGGGGGCGTTTCACCCTTCATCTGGAGACCTGGAAAGCCATTACTTAGGATGAGTGGGTACTCCAAATCATACGTATGGGGCCTACACTGGAACTTACATCTCCACCTCCCCTGCACCCACCCCACTCAGTCCATTATCCACTGATGACATCACCAAGTGCCTTGCCATAGTGGCGGCGGCCTTGAGAGATGATTGACTGACAAAAGCACATTCTGAACAGGATCTGCTTCTCTCCCACCAGGCCACCGTTACCCTATTCCAAAAATCTGGGCATTACCATCAACTGGCCCAAGTCCAACCAAAAGCTTTCCCAGTCTCTCCAGTATATAGGAGCACTTCTGGACACTGTTTCAGCCTGGGCTTACCTCCCTGTCGACAGACGAGACAAACTTCTCTCTCTCTGGCTTCACATGCTTGAACCCAGCAGTCCATAACAGCCAGAAGGTTCTTACATCTTCTGGGGCACACGGCAGCTGCCATCCCCACAGTGGCATACGCCTGTATTCATATGAGACCAGTGCAATTGGTGCTTCAGAATCAATGGAACCAGCGGTCAGGCAACTTCGACGACATTCTCAAAGTCACCCCCTCCCTCCGCTCCACCATAGCTTGGTAGACACACCAGCACCACCTGTCTCAGGGCATGCCCTTTCAGGCTTCCCTTCCCCAGCAAACGGTGACCACGGATACTTGCCTGGATGACTGGGGAGCTCATCTTGGCCCTTATGGGGCACAAGACAAGTGGTCCCATTTTGCCACACACAAATCTGTTGGAAATGAGGGCGGTTTGCTTGGCCCTTCAGGTTTTTCACCCCACCTTCGTCCTGGACCCTTACTGATCCAGTCAGACAGCACCTCAGTGGTGTTCTGTCTGAACAAACAAGGGAGAACCAGATCTCATACTCTCTGCAGGGAGGCGCTGAAAGTCTGGCAAGAAGCCGCACTCCCAACAACTCACAATAATTGCTGTCCATCTTCCAGGATGCCACAATACCCTGGCAGACATTTTCAGTCGCCAGTCCTCCGTGCACGAGTGGGCTCTTCATCGAGAAGTTCTTCTGATGATCTTCTGCTTCTGGGGGACCCTGCACTTATATCTATTTTGCTTCCTCAGACAATCACCAACTCCCCAAATACTTTTCCCTTATCCCGAACAGAAGGGGACCGTATCCGATGCCCTGTCCCAGCCGAGGACAGGACTCTTCTTACATGCTTCCCCCCCAATCCCACTCCTGCAACACACTCCACTGAAACTACAACTCGAACCTGCCACAATGATCCTCATAGCCCCCTTGTAGCCCAGGCAGGTGTGGTTCTCCTACTCCAACAACTGTCCATGGCAGATCCCATTCTGTTGCCAATCAGACTAGATCTCCTGACTCAGGAGTGGGGCACCCTCCTTCACCCCATACTGAAGTCTCTACACCTTCATGCTTGGCTTCTGATGACGCTTTCATAGCCCGTCTTTAAGTCTCCTTACCCATGGCCAGCATTCTCTTGGCCTCACGAAAACCATCAACCAGGGAAACATATAATGCTAAATGGAAACGCTTTTCCATATGGGCTACTTCCCTTTCAGTAAATCCATTTTCATGTCCTTTACCCAAAGTGCTGGACTATGTGGCTTCACTTACCAATAAGGGCCTTAGCTATTCCTCTCTCAAGGTTCATCTGGCCTCCATTTCAGCTTTTCGTGAACCCTGTGAAGGCAAATTACTGTACCAACATCAATCTTGCCAAGATGTTCTTAAGTGGTATGCTTCATATCAAAGCTCCTATAAAGCACCCTGCCCACCCTTTGGGATTTGAATTTCATACTAGAGAAACTCACCCTTGCTCCCTTTGAACCAGCAGCTACCGCTGATCTCCACTTCCTCTCTTGGAAGACGGTGTTTCTAGTGGCTGTCACTTCGGCTTGGCGTGTCTCCGAGCTTCAGGCTCTGACATGTAGAGAGCCTTACCTAATCTTTCACTAGGATAGGGTGGTTCTCTGCACCAACCCTTCCTTTTTTGCCGAAAGTGGTTTCAGAACGTACATTAAACCAGACCATAGAATTGCCTGTCTACTACCCGGAGCATTCTAATCTGGGAGAACCTCTCTTACGCACCTTAGATGTTCATCGCATTCTGAGGTGTTATATAAACTGTACCAAATCCTTGAGAAAAACCTATCAATTGTTTGTCACCTTCGCCTCTATGAGGGAAGGTTCCCCAGTTGCCAAGAAAACCATTTCCAGTTGGTTGGCAAATTGCATCACATTTTGTTCCAAAAAATACAACAAGCCCCTGTCGGGAACAGTATAAGCCCATTCCACTAGAATCCAGGCCTCCATGGCAGCCTGCTTCGAAGGGGCCTCGATCACTGATATCTGCAATGCAGCCACATGGTCCACCATTCACACTTTCACTAAGTATTACAATTTTAGATATTGCTTCATGCCATAGGACGGCCTTTGGCCGCGCAGTCCTACAGGGTCTCCTGTCATAATTCCACCCTCTTTGGGTACACTGCTTGGGAATCATCCCAAGTGTATTACCTGCTGTGAGAGACCATCCCGTAGAAGATAGTACAGTTACGTAAAAACTTACTGTAACAGTAGATCTTTGAGGGATGTCTCTTGCAGCAGATATGTTCCCTCCCTCCGTCCCCCCCTTCTCTAAGAGAATGACTTTGTTCCACTTAGCACATGGGAAGGAACACCTTTGTTACCTCGGATCCCCTCTGTCATTGCTTAACGAGCTGAATCCAGCGGGAAACTGAGGATACCATGGCCCGCCCACTCTTATATAGGAAGCAGGATGAAGATGATATAGTTGGGCGGCCCCTGGTAAAAGACTGCTAGAAGAGCTGCCGTGCGCCACTGCAACCTCTGGCGACTACCCAAGTGTATTACCTGCTGCAAGAGACATCCCTCAAAGATCTACTGTTATGGTAAGTTTTTACTTAACTGTACTTTCCTGGTGTGGGACTAGAACCCATGACTTTTCTATCTTCAAGCCCTAGAGATAAGCATACCAACAGAACCACTAAATGGTACTATCTTTGTTGAATCAAGACTCAGTTGTGGATCTCTAGTGAATCTTTACTTTTTTCCTGATCAGTAGTGAAGTAAGGCTTTAATATGTTGCCCTTTTCAAACTAGGATAGTCATTCAAAACTACAAACATGTCAGGTACTGTAGCTTAGGGCTTATATTTTTCAATCCCATGTTACTGCACATTACCATATTCCAAAATACAGTTTCTGTAATAACAGTGCTTAGTGTTTTTAAGGTACACAACACAACAACAAATTCCACATGAAACAAACAACTAAGTATACCAATTTTTTCACGAATCCATGTACCACACCAGTCAGAACAACTTTCTTCAAAATCAAGCCTATGTAGAAAAGGGACCCATGTGTGCCATAATTCTCTCTGTTCCTGGTAAGGATTTGACAGCTCAGGAGCAGACTGAGTGGGGTGGGGACAACCATGCCTAAATGTCAGACAGCAAAGGTAGGACAGAGGGCAAGGGATACAGTTAATTAGGACATGCCAATTAACTAATTGCACGCTGTAGCCCTTTTATATCAGGTTAAGCAATGGATGGCTCAGACTTCAAAGGGAGCTATTAAGTGTTTTTGGGTTAACTGTCATTAAATAGTTGGGGTGGCTGCAGGCTTTTTTTTTTTTTTGGTTCTGATCAGTACTGGCTGGTACAAACAGCAGTTAACTAAGTGTATATGGCTATGAGGAGTGCGGGATCCACACCTCCTCTCAAAACAAAGCAAGGGGACGGCACTCCCTTGAAGCCCCCAGGACTACACCTCTGTCTGGAATGGTAAGATGACTAAAACACCACCTAGAAGCGTTACATTCTAAAACATCTCAAAGCCGAACGTAACTATCTCTGATATAATGTAAGTTGCATCGATTGGTCCTGTGTGGGATCTACCTGTGATACTGCTGTTGCATTCTTCTTCAATAAGCCTTTGGAAATTCAAGATAAACACTGTCCCCTAACTTGGTGCCCTGCCCAGAGAAGGTCTGTAAGTGGATAAACATAGAAATCCTTTCACTAATGAAATCCAGAGACAAGCCCAGGAAAGAATTCAGGTAGTCTTCGCCCCACCTCCCTCCTTCCCATTCTAGCCAAGCTCCAGGAGTCCCTAGTCCTAACCAAGTGTACTCACTTCCTCTCCTCGTCCAACTTCCTCTCTCTTACCAGTCTAGCTTCCGGAAAAATCACTTGAATGTTTCCTCCCTTCTCTGGGTCACTGATGCCATCCCTATAGGTATGGACCAAGGGCACCTTACTTCTGCCATTTTCATCGATCTAGCAAAGGCCTTTGACTCCGTCTCTCACCCTCTTTTCTTACTAAACTTGGACTTACTAACATACAAAAATGCCAGCAGAATAGGCCTAACGGTCTTTTGGGACTTGCTGGCCTTTCTCCCCCCACAGTTGACTGGTTCAGATCCTACTTGTCTGGTCGTAGCCGACTTGTCCTGGCCAGGGATGCCCTTCCACCCCTTCCAATTCTAGCTGGTGTTCCTCAAGGCTGTATTCTAGGTCTCATCCTCTTGTCAGTCTTTCTTATCGACCTCCCTTCTGTCTGTTCCTTCTCCCAAATTCACCTTTATGCCAATGACACCATTCTTTACACTTCAGGCCCCTCTGCTTCCATGATAACTGCACAGCTGCAGAGCGACTGCACCCGTGTTCTGCAGTGGTTCCAACTTAACCAACTTAAAGTCAGTGCAAAGAAAACAGTATCTATGACTTTTGGCACCCCTCAAAAACTCTTCATGCTTTCCCCACTCCCCTCCTTCTCCACCCTCAGTGGTGCGACCCTGGATACAGTCTCTGCCTACAAGTACCTAGGTGTCTGGCTGGATAACCGACTCGACTCACATTGACTGTATCCACTCTAAGCTCTGCCCAAAGCTTGGTGCTTTGCATGGAAATAAAGATGCCTTGAGGGGTTGCTGCGGAGCCCGAGTACGTCGGAGGTCTGAAATTGCTGCTTCTCACAGAATATATACATTTAGCAATTTAAAATACTTTTGTCGACGATCTGGCAGTAAATAAACATTTTACTTGGCAATCGGAACTACCAGAGCATAGCAATGGGTAATCCAAAGAAGGAAAAGGGGTTGCAGGAAACAGCAAACAGCAAAAGTGCTTCAGGACCTCCTGACACGAGGTCCGCCCCAGCCATGCTGCCATAGAAGAGATGACAAGCGGAGAAGAAATGCTACATTCTCTGGGCATGAGAATTAACCGGTTGATCTTTACTGTGTCTGCACTCTCAAATTCGACTCCGTAACAGCAAGAGTTACCACCATAGAGTCGGACTTAACGCAATGAAAACGGAGGTCTTGGAGTCCCTCAAAAGTTTGGCGGCAGCCATAGGCACTGCAACAATGCTAGTGAAAGAGAATACTCACTTGAGGTCCAGGCTTGAAACCCTGGAAAATGAGGCCAGTGCGACTAATCTCTGCATCGTGGGCATACCTGAAAGGAGCGAGGGGGACCACCTTATACTATTTTTATTAGACTGGTTGGAGCAACAGTTGGGACCAGCATTTAAAGAAAAGGGAATCACTATTTCAAAAGCCTACAGGTTACTACAAGAGGACCCCAAGTTAATCCAGACGCCCCAAGAGCCATAGTTGCTATTCTTGTTGGGGTGGGCTCCCGAGATTTCATCCAGGCATTGGCAAGACAACGAAGAACCTTGCTACAGGACAGTTCCCAGGTCCGGCTCTACCCAGATTTAAGTTATGCCATCAGGCAAAAAAAAAAAGAGAGAGAGATTTGACGGGGTTAGAGCCATTCTCCGAGAGGCAGAGATACCACATAGTGCGCTCTTTCCAGTGCGTCTGAGGATACTTATTGAAGTGATGGTCTGCATGTTCACTGACCCAGAGGAGGCCCTCAAGTGGTCACAGAAACATGCTTTACCAGCAAGGCACAAAACTATCTCTGATCAGTCAGATCAGGATGCCTTTGAGGAAGATGCAACCTGTATTAATCAGTGAAGGGACAGGTATCTGTCCGCCTTTCGGCTAAAATTGATCTTTTAGACATTGCTTTATGGGCCTAATGAGGAGTCGTTTGTCATAAACGAATGTGCTTACTCTGTGGGGATCTATTAAGCTAATAAGACACTTTGCAGAACCGTTTCCTGATACCTGTGTTGCTCTGTGCTCAACTTGAGTTATGGAAGAGTTATTCTATTCACGTTGTGGATGGGGATTAAGGGGAAATGATAGCCTCTGACTACTACTTTTATAGCTATTTCAGCTCGTAGCAAATTAAAATTGCCATAGGTTCAGACATTAGGTTAAAAGGGGGTGGTTGGTACAGACATTTAGGGTGGGTGTTTACCTGTAAGGTACCTAACTTGTCTACGCATGGTTTTTCTTTTCTCTCTCCCTCTGGAGGGAGAAAGTATTTGTAAACTATATGGATATGTAAATTGATCTAACATACCATGCAGCTCATGGGCTTAAATAACAGCATTAAAAATAAGGTATTATATACTGATTAAGTTGTTTTATTGGAAGCCTCCTAAAGATGTATAAAATTGAAACAGTACGAAGTATTTCTTTACAATGCATGTATTAAATGGGGTGGTGCCCTCCTGTGGTATTTCCTTTATGTTGCATCCTTATGTACTGTTAACAGATATTTTTATGAGTGTATGTCTATTGTAAATCAATAAACATAAAGTTTAAAAAAAAAGATGCCCTGTCCCTCTCAGTCCGCTGCGTACTGCTCACTAAAATTATCCTACCTATCTTTGACTGCGCATGTTGTCTATGGATCCACCTCCTCCACCTCCCCTTTCCAGGCTGGAGACTCTCTTCAGTGCCTTTTGCCGTTTAGCCACATTCCCCTCGGACCACCATTGCACCCTATACTCCTCCCTCACTCCTCCCTCCCTGTCCTCCTGCTGCCAGCTCCCATCTCCACACTTACAGCCAAATACTGGTTTGGGTCCCTCACCCCCACCTCTCCTCTCTCCTTTCCCCTCTTCCCTCCTCCTACCACCTTCGCTACAGAGACCCTTGCACCTTCACCCTTCCCCATCCCTACTCTAACTTTGGGCAGGCGGCTTTCTCCTACTGCCTTCCCCACATTTGGAATGCCCTCTCCTCCTCACTCCATTTGTCACCCTCTCTAAACTACTTCAAACGTGCCCTCTTCTACTCCCTCCCACCCTCCTGTACATGCTATCTGCCTGGCTAGTGCTCTACTGTCTCTCACCCAGCTGCTGATTCTGCCAGTACTTGCTTAGCTAATTGTTCAACTGTGTGCTCTTGTTTTGACTGCTGTGTTCCAACGCATTGTACCACCCATGCTCACTGGTACACACTTCGCTATATATACTTCGCTATGTATTTTCTTGTATAACGTGTGTTATTTGTTACTGGACATGTACTCCTAGCCACTACCCTGACTAATGTACCTTGCCTGTCAGTTGTAATTGTGCCTCCCTTTTCCCCTTCCCCGGGTCGCATCTGGAAACAAGCCTCAGCTTGGCGTGCCTCTCCCGGTCACCAAACTTTAAATTTAAATAAAATGAAATAAATAAATAAAAGCTTGCTTAAGGTATGACTGGCAGAAGAACTGTTGCCTGTGAAATATCTGTAATGGGAGGAAAATAAGAAGCCTAAAATAAACTTGTTTCAAGAACAGCAGCTAAAGAATTTTAAAGGGAATCCATACTATGCAGGCTCATATTATAAGTATGTGAGCCCTGCCAGCACATCTCTTACCACATGGGAAAGACTGGTGGTGTTCATGCCCCTAAATATAGGTTTTTCAATTAGTAACGCTCCCAAAGCACAGCTCCATTTTTACTGTGTTCAACTCTGCTTTGTAGCAAATCTGGCTCCCGTGATGATGTCCATGCCTCACCACCTAGTAGGAGCATGGACGTCTCTGTGGCAGTCCCCATGCACACAGTGTGCATTACAGTAGTCCCCAGTAATTACGAAACTGGGAACCACACCACCCTTGACTGGGCTCTGGTGTCTAACCCCACTAATATACAGAGTGCGGGCACAATGTCAGACTCCCCGAGTGACCATTCCCCAATCTTCTGTATATGGAAGAACAAACCACCCAAGGTCCAACCTAGAATTCTCTCTGCCCGTGACTTCTCCAAGTTCTCTGAACTACAATATAATCGCTACCTAGGTAGTCTGGACTGGAACCCCATAAATCTTCTCCCTACTCTTACTGAGGCTGTGCAATACTTCCAGGATGAACTAACCACAGCGGCCAACCTCTTTGCTCCAATGAAGAGAATGAGGTCTAAAGGCAGCTGCTACAGGTGGATCTCTCCCTCCCTCAAAGCCCTAATGGCTACTCCGGGGGGGGGGGCCTGGAAAAAGTTTGGGCTCTCCTCCCTCCCGGCAAATCTCGCTGAATACAAAGCCCTGAGGAACAAAGCCAAGAGAGCCATAAAACTTGCTAAGAGAGATTACGTAACACACCTCCAGAAAACCAGCCTCGGCAACCCCAGACAATTCTGGAATCATATCAATGACCTGATCAAGGGCAGCAAAAAGCCTGAGTCCTGTCTCATGGAGATTAACGGTCAGCTCACAACTGACCCTTCTCAAATATCGGCTGCCCTTAACAGGCACTTCTCAGACCTCGAGGCCTACAAGACCTGCCTGTCTCCCCAGACTCTTCCCACTACCTCAGATGAACCACCTCACATGGAAAGACCCCCATTTCACCTGAGACTGGCTAAACGCACTGAAGTACTAAACCTCCTAAGGAACCTGAAACCGAAAGGGTCAGGGGGACTCAACGGTATCAACCCTCGGCTACTCAAGGCAGGAGCTTCCTCCTTAGCCTTGCCTATAACCATCCTCCTCAATCGATTACTGAGGGAAGGAGCAGTCCCTGACCCGTGGAAACATGCCAATGTTGTCCCTATTCACAAAGGGGGGCTCAGGGAAAAACTTAACAACTACAGGCCCATCTCCCTCCTCTGCTCACTTGCTAAGGTGCAAGAAAGAGTCATCTACAATCAACTCAGGGACTACCTGGAAGCTCATCAGCTCCTTGCCCCCTCCCAACATGGATTTAGAACAAATCATGATACTGACACTGCCCTCATTAACTTCACGGATGAAGTTCTCAGGGCAGTGGACAAAGGAATACCCACTGGTGCAGTCTTTATAGAGTTATCCAAGGCGTTCGACCTCGTCGACCACAACTTGCTGCTACAGAAGCTGCAAAATATAGGCCTAGACAACCATGCCCTGAAGTGGTTTGGGAGCTACTTATCAGGCAGGGCACAGAGGGTCTCATGGAAAGGGACCATGTCTGACCCACTACTCCTAAACCAGGGTGTACCTCAGGGCTCAATTCTACGCCCCCTTCTGTTTTCCTTGTTTAACCAACGACCTGCGTACCCACTGCGGGGAGAGCTTGGTTGTGCAGTATGCTGATGATACTGTCATCTTCCGACCCTTGTGTGACGTGGTTGCCCTAGGCCCTGTACTCCAAAAGGATCTCACTTCACTAGAGACTTGGCTATGTAAGAACAGAATGGTACTAAATGCCGACAAGACCAAGGCAATGCTATTCGGGCCAAGATCCCTGGTATTTGACAGGTTCTCATCCCTCTCCTTAACCTCACTCTCTGGTAAAGCCATTAACGTAGTTCCCTTCCCTAAATACTTAGGCCTCACGTTGGATCAGAATATCACATACAAGGAACACGTGGACCAGGTCACCAGGACCCTACATCGGAAACTTGGCACCCTGTACCGACTCGGACCAACTCATCCCTGAAGCCAGGCTCTCCATAGCTACCAGCGTCCTTCTACCCAACCTGACCTTTGCGGCCCCTATTATACAGGGCATGGCTAAACAAGAGATTACCAGGATGCAAACCCTATATAATAAAATAGCTCGTTTCGCAACCTTAGACCACCCGAGACGTCACCACTGTGACACTTTGGCCAGTCTTCGTTGGACCACATTGGTCGCCCGCCTCCAACACCCCTTGCTTGTCCAGGCCTACAAACTTCTCAAACCCCACGCTCCGCCAAGCATTGCCGGGACCATAACCCTTAAACACAACCCAAGGAACCTAAGGACCTCAGATAGAACGCTATTAGAAGTCCCTAGGGTAAGGACAAACACTGGCGGAAGATCCTTTTCCTCCCAAGCAGCCTGCCAATGGAACAAGCTCCCTCCCTCCCCAGGTCCAGGCCTCCTCCTCCTCACTCATGAACTTCCGCACCAGGCTTAAGTCCCATCTGCTGACCTCAAGCGCATGCCACTGTCATGGCACTTAAAGCCCTAAGGTCACTCCTCTCCAACTCCTTGCCTCCTAGCTTAATCTTCCCACTACCTGCCGATACAGACTGAGCCAGAGCGCCATGTATAACCCCCTGAATAAACTATATGCAAAGTACTACCAATTGCTTACATGTCATGATGATAACCATGCCTGTACCCATGCCTGCATCCACTGCTTTTCTTTACCGTGCCTGTAAGCCATGCCTGTATCCACTGCTTTTCTTTTACCATGCCTGTAACCATGCTTGTATCCACTATTTTTCTTTACTGTAACCAGCTCATGATGTAACTCACAATGCCTCAAATGTTGCTTATGTCCTTGTTCATTCTTATAACTTGTATTGTTATCCCGGGTCGCCCCTGAAAAAGGGACCTTTGGGGCTCAGTGAGCCTACCCGGTCACCAAAATTTAATAAATAAATAAATAATAAATAAACAGTTTACATACTGTGGTTACAAGTGCCCCTGGTCCTGCGGTAGCCCTCATTGAAAATGGATGAAGAAAACATCCTGCCGTGACTTTAAAATCACGGTTGTTTCAGAGCCCTGCTTCTCCATTCCACTGGTTCCAGCATGCTCGGCTGTGAACATGCATGGCTATGCCTGTAGTTAGTAGGCTATGTATTCGAGCCAATTTGTGTGAAAAAATAAATAAATAAATAAAATAAATAATTGTATACAAGTTTTGTGTGTCCTGGTAAACAGCAGCTATACCCCTATGATAGTGTCTTCTGTAAAACTGAGCACTGGAAACTGCTGTCTAATTATTTTTATCTCAGCACAGGTCATGGACAGCCCCCCCCCCCCCTTCTGAGGCTCGATTCTTCTCACAAATCAGTTTGGCCACCTCTTGATTTTATCTCTCGGTATGTGGGTCTTTCAGAATATTAAAAACTTATAGCTCTCTTATGTCTCTACCACTTGCTGCGTTACTCTTACTTATATATGTCTTTGACCTCGTCTGAAAGCCATTATATTGGGTCCTGTGTATGTAAGTCATTATATTGTGTATGTTTTTCATTTTAATTAAGTCCAGGTTACCCCTAAAAATCAGTCACTCAATTAATCAGTGTTTATTGGAAAGCAAATTGACAGCAAACTCTCTCTTAAAGTTGCATCCCTAACATAAGACACAACAAAGTAACATAAAATATTAAAGTTACGTGTATACTGTTCTCTGTATTGATATGTAACAACCACACGACAGGGGTCACCTAACTGGGGCAGTCTTCGTAGACCTGACCAAGGCATTTGACCTGGTCAGCCGTGAACTCTTACTGTATCCAAACAGAGAGATATTTCAAAGCAAAATGATTTATTTGTAATTCAAAAAGTAACACTTCATAATTAATATAAAACACTAAAACTGTTCATGAGAAGGAATATGACTTATCCATATTGTCTAACCCTATGGAGTTTGATATGATAACTCACTTCTATATGGAGGTTTATAATGGAAACCGTCTCTTTAAACAGAAAAGTGATTATGAATTATCTCCGCGTTGTAGATGTGGGAATGTTGCTGTGGATGACCATAAAACGTTTTGCTTATATATATCCAATGTTTTTGAAAAGTTGAGTAAAATGGTTGGCTCCCTTACTGAAGAATGTATTTTTCTTTCAGAAGGAATAATATCATATTTGCTTAATTCAACAAATGTTAAAGCCTTCTATGACCTAGCTAGATTTCTGTTATCCCTGAAATTGTAGTAATAAAGTACAATAGTAGTACTTCATTTTAAGCACTAATATTGATGCTGCCTCTGTGTTCCAAGTTGGGTTTGCATACCATTTGGTGTTCGCAAATGAACTAGCCGTACCCTATATTAAATATACCTTTGAGGAAGGGCCAAACCATTTCTTATAGTTTTATGGTAGAAAAGGTCATTGCTGGATACCTTCGTATTGTTTGTATTTCTGGATCTCTTTTATTTATATGTGTTTGTATCTTTGCAAAATGCTATTGATGCTACTGTCCCTAGAAACTTGATCCTTTTGTTCTGTTTTATGGGAGACTGCATTCGTTTTTGTATGGTTTCATTTGAATTACATTTTTGTATGATACAATTTTACTGAAAAAGTCCAACTGGCTGATCATTTAGTAAAAACCTTGAACCCTGCTGCAATAGCTGTCCTTTAGGCTGACAAACAACTGTACAGTGGATTAAAACTTATTTAACCGTACACAAGTTTGTGTAGCAGACACCATGTTTTTGCTGTCAAGGATTGGGGTCCCTCAGTGATCGAGCTTGGGTCCACTCTTTCCATATTTTGTAAACTCATTACCATTTACATACAGTGATGTAGACTCTACTGTATGCTGACACAGAGAATAATGCACCCCTCCCCAGCATGAAGAACAAGTTTGTTCTCATACTGAGGAGGGACAGTGACATCATAAAGCATGACAGCAAAGCTCCAGTGCACTACGATGTCCCTGTCCATACGAGGTATGAGAAACAGCTTGATCGTCACGCGCGGGTCGATTTTGTTTATAATTAGGCTTGGCAGTATTAGATTTAAATCGGTAAATGTAGATAAATGTTGATTTCACTGCACACACACAAATAGATGAAAAAATATTTCTATCGATAATAATCTAAATTTACAATTAGAAAAAGTAAGTTATGTTGCTGTTTTGACATGTGAAGATAACAATTTGTGCTTTTATCAGTTTGTGAATCCTCAGCATTTGCTGTCATTAACTGCAACAGTGAAAATTAAATCGATACAAATAGAAATAAATGCTTAAAAACCCATAATTTCATGCAACTGGTAAAGTTTAAATCGATAAAACTTGGGAAAAAGGTTTCAAAATAAAAATCTATATTTTCCATCGAAATTATAAAAAAATAAAAATCGAAACCTGCCAACCCTATTTATAATATCACGTGAGCATTGCTGTGCTCCACGCAGTGACTGTGTGTCTTTTAGTTGGGTCGCAATTGCTGAAAAACGTTAAATCTGAAAACTGTCTAGCTGGGATATTGATATTCCATCTAGAAGGAATATCGGTTGCTGTTCAGGTTTTTAGTGGAGTGCGAGCGTCTCCCCAGCTCCCAAGATGCTTGGATGAGCACTCCACTTCTGCTCGTAGGTGTTGCTAATTAGCATTTGAGGTTGAGAACAGATTTTGAAAGCTAATCAGCAAACTTTTCAGAAGCACCGGGAAATGATACTCAAAATGTATTATAGTTTAATTCTGTACCAGTTCCACAACTGATATCTTTTTGATGTTAAATGCTGACTTTGTCGATTCACTCAATTGGTTCCTCAAGAGCAAGCTGGTCCTAAACGCCATAAAAACAAAATTTGCTGCTTTTGTCTCCGAACCTCATCTGAACAAGCAAGACAACAGTCTCAGATCCTCGACATATGCAGAGCTCCCATTGAACAAGTACCCTACTTCAAATACCTGGGTGTGTGCCTTGATCCAAGCCTCTCCTTTAATGAGCACATTGCACAAACATGCAAATCTATTCATTAGAAATTGGGGGGAACCTGTAGACTCAAACACTGCCTGACCTCAGACTTTAACTAGCCAGAGAGACTCTCCTCCCAATTGTAAATTATGGGTCCGTAGTAACAGCCCTGATGCCAACAATGACCTGTAGTAACTAGATGTTACGTGTCACCTATAACATTATCTGCCATTTCTCATTTCTAGCCAGCCCCAAGAAGCTACTTACCACCACTGTGATTGCTAATCAGAACTAGGACAGCTGTCAGCAGCTGCTGCTAGATCATTTGTCTTGATCAACTGCTTCATAAATTAATCACCAGGAGCTGCTGACATATTACCACTATCTGATCTGCACCTGCCTAAACCAGACTCAAGACCTTTAAGATCAGGTGGCCAGAACATCCTCTTGACAGTTAAAATGAATACTATCATGGTTCAGAAAGCCTGTTCCTATGCTGCAACCACCCTTTCAGATTGCTTATGTGCTTACCTTTGCACAGTGGACAGCCACACACACTTTCAATGAAAAATGCTGACTTATGTTAGGGATGATGCATAATTGGGCATGTTTCTAATTATCGTTACCACAGTCTGTATATCAACTGTAACCTGTCCTGCTGTCTTTCGTACACTAATCCTGTGCCACCTGGTCTGGGGTATTCCTGAAAAAGGGTAACTATGCTCATTGTACTCCCCTGGTAAATACCACAACACCAGTTAAATGTTCCCTGGCCATCAAGTAGTGCCATATTTGTGATCAGGATAATGCCAGCCTGGGCTGGATTCAACCAGTGACACTGAGAAGTGATAGGGTCCTCAACCCACTGCGAATTCAAAGAGCCATGAAGAAGAAATGCAACCATTCCCAGGCCCAAATCATTAACTCTCGGCATCCTCCATAAGCCAGTGCCCTTTAGTCCTTTTTGGTACATTAACCTACAACTTCTGTTCAGCTCTGACCCAGTGCACAGGAGGGGTAAGCACCCTGTGTCTGTCAGCATTGCATCTATTTATTAGGGGGATAAACCAAGGGCTTCAGTGATGAGTACTGTCAGGCACTTTTCACAAGTCGGGTGTGAGTATTAGGAGAACAGGTTTATTGAATAACACCTTCTTAGTTCAGGCAGCCATCCTGAATCATTTTCAGCAAAAATACAGACATATATATATATATATATGTGTGTGTGTGTCTCATCATTTGTTTAAAATAAGTGGCGCAGTCTCGAGCATGGACTGTGTGCTGGCTGGACACCAGGGCTCATGGAATAACATGACTGCTTATGTAAAGATGGAAGCAGGCATTTTGATGTTGTGTACTCTGTCCCCATGATAAAGTAAGTTAAAGGAGTGAGGGACTACTTCTCTTGATAGTACACAGTATTTGTGCCAAATTCTTTTCTACTTGTAACTTTTCCTTACGTGCGGTAGCATGATAAAGTAATATTAGCACAACTCTTTGTTAAAGGGAAGGTGCCCTCAGCCTTTTATTGTTTACAAGTCTAGTTTGTAGTAATGAACAATGACTGTCTCTATGCACCCTCCTAATTTCATCAGGATTTAAATGTAAATGAAGGTACTTAGGTCTGGTGTGAAAACCTGCTCGACTCCATTGCAGAGGTAATGACCTGACTCATGTAAGGCATCCTGGAATTTTAGGATGTTTTAGAGCTAAAGCCTGCAGTAGTTATACTGTATTAGTCAATACAGTTGCTAACCTCAGCAGTCCCTATGTTCTTGTCTCATGCTGGCCATGAAGCTGTTTAAGGCCCTGCTGTTTTCTGTAGTTTAAAGCTGTATCTGAGTTAGAAAATAATGATTTTAGAGAATACAGAGACTTCATAAGACACATGACAGAACTGAAAAAGAATATACTGTTCTGCAGTTTATATGCACGCCCTTTACATTTAGTGCTCCAAGCTCACCCCCACGTATTCATATCCTCTTATTTTCACTGGTGGAACACTAGTGCTGCTATATATAATGATCAACCTAATATTCACTGTCTTTTTATTTTCACTGTAATATGGAACCAGCGCATATAGTGAAAATAAAATGACAGTGAATATTTCCTGTTATACAGTAAATTGTGCTGGCTTGTGCAGGTATGCATCAACTCACATGATGCCTTGCACGAATGGGGTCATGAAGGGCAATGGAGACAAATGGGTTTTCTCACCAGGGCAAAACAGAGAAAAGCAACCTCATGTAATATTTAAATTAGGGTGAAATTAGGGGGATGCGAGAGAGGGAATCATTGTTCATGCCTACAAACTACACAGGTATACAGAAAATAGGTTAAGGGGACAGTCCCTTTAAGGCTTTTATTAGGTACACTTTGGCCATCAGGCAAAAAGATTACTAAACGAAGTAAAATTTCAGGTAGTCAAAAATGGGTGCCTTTTCAATGCAGCAGTCTAGTCCCCATGTTGCAGATAACTTATTTTCTCAATATGGGGACTTTGACTTTTTTCTTTTTGCATAATTTCAAGTCTTGGAAGGAAAAGCAGGAGTCTCTCCTATACTGAGCAGGCAATAACCCCACTGCCTAAAACAAAATTCTGTTTGTAATTGCAACCATTTTGATTGCCAGATAGAGCACTAGCATTAGGCAAACTTAATTTGGCATTTAAGACAGTAATAGTTACTCCCACCCCCCCCCGGTACACTCGGGTCTGCTTTTTTCCGTCAGTGCTGCCCCCTTTTCCTCTATCTTTCCTTGTTTATTCTTTCTCCTTTTTCTAGTCTCTCAGCCTTTGCTCTGTAGTGTTCCTTCTGTCACTGCTTTTCTTCTAGTTTTTTATTTCATTTCCTTGTTCACTATGTTCTTTCTCTTCTAGTTTTCTGCCCCCGTCAAATGACTTTATTGTCATGACAAGATACACAGGTATTGCCAAACTGAATACATCAAATTGTTCAGCAGACATAAACAATAAACATGCAGTATGCAAGCAATAATACCCGACAGGGTGGGCCTGTGGCATCTTGGCCTCATTATGCTCCTGGGCGGTCTGGTATTGCCCAATACCACCCATCCTGTCGGGTATTATTGTGCTTAGAAATTGGGCTACATGTGGAATTTCCGGACAGGATAGATAAAATACAAGAATGAAAAGTTTACAAATTATTAAAATGAATAGACAGTTTTATTGATAAAGTAGTCCCTCTACTGGTATACTTGCCAGTAGAGGGCACTGTAGTGTTTCACAGGTATCAGGTTTACTGTCTCTTTCTATTGTTGTCAAATCATGTCTTTGTTTTAGTGCTGTTCCCTGCTGCTGTGAAACTTTTAAGTTATTTTAATGCTAACATGAAAGGAATACTGGACATATGTAGTTATCGCCGTCAGGGAGCAGTTAGGGTGCCTTGTTGCTCAGTAACCGGGTGAGCCATGGTGGATCAGGCAGCACAGGTCAGATTCCTGTTTTCTGTTTTTTCAGTTGTACGTCGGTGGGAGACGGGGATTTGACTGCTTGTGTGTGGGCAGTGGGATTTTGGAGAGCCACACAGGAGTGATAGATTCTGTGACTTGAAGTGGGTGAACACGGAACACAAAAGTAGTGAGAAAAGTGGTACTTTCGTGATGTATGTACCTCAGATGGAGACATGCTGCCGGCTTGTCACTGTAAAGCGGGCTGGCAGCTTGGGGTGGGGCACGACTAGGTGAATAACAACGTGCTAGCAATTTCCATTAAAAAAAAAATGTACGGTTTATGGTAAAATGGTAGTTTTGTTTAGTTTAACTGCACTTAAGTTGCGAGGGTTGAGGGGCCTGACTCGCTCGCTTCTGTTGATTAGCGAGTGGAAAAAAAAAATGGTAGCTACTGAATGTTCAAATTCAGACTGTCACAGATAGATCAGTTTACCACTGAGGCATGGGAGGCTGGAACTTTTTATTTCCTGGTCCTCTATTGAAAGTTAATACACCCCTCCAGTGTGGGTGCCAGCCAGTCAGGCCAGGAAATAAAAAGCCCATTTTCTGAAAGGCACTCAGATTAGTACATCATGTGTTTTGAAGGTTGTCGTAGGATGCTACGTAGTTTACATCTCGTTTTTGTTAATTATCTTCGCTCATTCTGTTCCATCATGTTTGAGTTTGCACATCACTTTATCCTGCCTTGTGCTAACTTGTATGTGATGCAGCAGTAATGCAGTGACGGCATCCCTGTCTCTGCCTAGCACGGTAACTCAATTGAAACAATCTAAGTCCACAGTTCGTAGTTAGTTTCTTTATCGGGGAGGAAGCCGGGGGCTGGGGTGGAGTTGGTGTTGACTTGCAGGTGACATCAATTCAAACCGGTAATGGCACTGCAGACCTCAGTACAGTGGCTTATTTTTCACAGCGCCATACCAGGGGAGAGGTTGGACTTGCTGTTACATTTCTGTTTCACTGTGGCTGTCTGGTAATTCACCTAATCAGACTTTTTTCAGTCTCATCTGTTTATTTACAGATTCACAAACTGTGCGACCGAGTGGCCTCCTCCACCTTACTGGATGACCGCAGGGATGCTGTGCGGGCCCTGAAATCATTATCCAAGGTAAGTGGACTTCATTATTTATTTATTTATTTATTTAGGTGAGTTTCTGTAGATACATTAGTGAAAGGAGAAAGTCCAGAGGGGGTATTGCTAAGCTGAAAGGAGAAAAGTGGGCATGTGAGGAGGAGGACCCTGTAAAAGCATCTATCCTAAATAGATACTTTTGCTCAGTATTTATTGAAGAGAAGGTAAGGCAGGGCCCACAGCTCAGCACCATGGACACAGGGGGGAGGGAGGGAGGTGAGCACTACTCCCTTCACAAAAGAAAGGGTCCTACAAGAGCTCGCTAAGCTCAAGGTGGATAAGGCAGTGGGACCTGATGGCATACGTCCCAGGGTATTTAAGAGGTCATTAGCAGAACTGTTTAGTGAGTCTCTGAGCACAGGAGAGGTCCCAGAAGACTGGAGAAGGGCTCATGTGATCGTGCTCCACAAGTGTGGTAGCAGGGAGGAGGCAGGGAACTACAGACCAGTCAGTCTTACCTCAGTAGTAGGCAAGATTATGGAAGCACTCCTTAAGGAAAGGATAGTGCAACACCTTGAATCCATAGGGGCACAGGATCCAAGACAGTATGGGTGTACAAAAGGAAGGTCCTGTCAAACTAATCTCATAGATTTCTTTGACTGGGTAACCAGAGTGGTGGACCAAGGGGGAGCAGTTGATGTTGCCTACCTTGACTTCAGCAAAGCTTTCGACACTGTTCCACATAGAAGATTGATAAATAAGCTGGGTAGACTGGGGGTGGGTCAGAAGTTGGTCAACTGGATAGCAAACTGGTTGACGGGCAGAAAACAGAGAGTGGTGGTAAATGGTGTACAGTCAGAAGAGATGCAAGTCACAAGTGGGGTACCTCAGGGATCAGTCCTGGGGCCAGTCCTGTTCAGTATCTTCATTAGTGGCATTGCAGATGGACTAGAGGGTAAGGCTTGTCTGTTTGCAGATGACAGCAAGATCTGCAACAGAGTAGATGATCCAGATGGGGTGGGCAGAATGAGAAGAGATCTGGATAAACTAGCAAAGTGGTCAGAAGAGTGGCAACTGGGATTTTATGCAAACAAGTGCAAGATCATGCACATAGGGAAGAGAAACCCTGAAGCCACCTATAGGCTGGGAGGGGAGTTGCTGGCAGTCACAAAGGAAGAAAGAGATTGGGCATCATCATAACCGATGACCTGAAATCATCCAAGCAGACCTCTAAAGCAGTAGGTAAGGCTAGGGGGATGTTAGGGTGTATTAGTAGGGGTATCACAAGTCGTAAGAGGGAGGTAATAATCCCTCTTTCAAACAACATGAAGTCTTGCTATATTATGACATATGCAGTGAGTCCCCAACCTTCGAACTGCTCTGGAGGTGAAAGAGTTAATTTTCCATGCCAGGCATGGAACGCTGAGCTCGAGCTCTGTTGAAAACTCTGTCTGTTGTTCTTCAAACTCAAACCGTCAGATTCTTTACTCCGTCTCACTGAACAGTCGCTCTTGAGATTTCTCCTTCTGCTCGGTTCATTTTGTCGGTTAAAGTATTATTTTCTTGTTTTTTTGACCGAATTTAAACCGCAACCGGTCGGTTCAAGCTCTGTCTGTGGCATTTGTGAGTTCTAGATAGGTTTACATTATTTTTCTTCTGTGTGGAACTTGTAAACTGTTTATCGGTTCACTTTGAACCGATCAGGTTGTGTGAAATATTTTATTCTATCATTTAGAGTGTGGTTACCGATTCTTATTGGTTCTAAAAAAACGGAATTTCTTACGTTTTTTTCCACGACCCGTGACACGGTTGGGAACCGATAAGAGGGTCTTGCCTAGCGGATTGACGTAAAAGGGTAAGTTTGGTTAGGACTGGCACTATGTCTGAGAAACCCAAAAGAAAAACCGGGCCCACTGGGTTTCAACACTGCAGTGTGTGTGGGGAAGCCTTTGCCAAGGCTGACCCCCACACCACCTGTGTTTATTGTCTGGGGTTTGACCACCTCAATGCAGACTGCCAGATTTGTAAAAATTTCCCTGCAGCTACCCTGGAAAAGAGAGTCGGTAGGCTCAGGGAAAGGGAGGCCAAGAAGTCCGCTGACCCGGATGGCCAGCCCGGTTCGGTTCTAACTGAACCGGAGGGAGTGCCCTCTGACCAGGGCGAGACTTCCTCAGGCAAAAGGAGAGCCGACTCTGAGGGGTCGGTTCCAGCAAAAAGGACTAGAAAATCAGCTGGTGGAGCCAAACTTTCCTCTCAACTGCTGAAGAGATAATAGCGATTCAAATTGTCCAGTCGCTTTCTCCGGTTCCACATCGAACGATTGCCATCGATAGCGCCAGTTCGGCCGGTTCCACCGGTTCAAGACTATGATTTAGAGGAATTTTATGAACCGGAGGAGGGGGAAGAGGAGTATGAGGAGAGTGAATGTGGATTTGAAAGTCTGGATGTGCCCATCGACCCGGACATCTCCCCAGATAGACCTTCAGGAGTGTCCCCTCCTAGGCTTTCTGAGTCCCCTTCTCATTTTATTTTCTATAAAAAAGTGGCTGAAACCCTCCAGCTCCCTATGGAGGAAGCTGTGGATGATCAAGAGGAGCCTGACTATGTGGAAATGATGGATATCCCAGAGTCTAGGAGACTGTCTATTTCCTTGCATAAATCTTTTGGGAAACAGACTTAAAATTTTAAAAGCTCCTCACACTATACCTCCTGTGGATAAGAGAATGGACAAGAGGTACACATTGTCAGGCTCTGATACGGAGTTCCTTGCACAACAATGCAGCCATGTTGGGGTAGTGCGGGCTGCAGCCTGTGACAAGGCAAATATCCCCTTGGCCTCACACCACCCGGACAAGGACTCCAGGAAGATTGATGCCATGGCAAAGAAACAGTACATGGCAGCATCCTTGGGACTCAGACAGGTAAATGATATGGCTTATGTTGCTAGATATCAGAAATCCAGATGGGATACTGTTATGGCTCTAGCAAAACAGGTCCCTGGCCAGCTTGCCAAGGAGCTGGAGCAGGTGGCTGCTGATGGCATTGAGGCATCCAAGGTGCAATACCATGCTGCAGTGGACTCTAATGATGTGTCATCAAGAGTCATGGCTACATCTGTGGCACTTCGCAGGATGGCTTGGCTCAGATGTACTAGCCTGTCACAGGATACCCAGACTAAGGCCATGGATTTTCCTGTTGTTGGTAATTCTCTGTTTGGGGAGCAGACAGAGAATTACATGAAGAAAATGGATGAGTATAGGACCACCTATAGGAGTGCACAGGCCAAGGAAAGGCAGGCCACTCCTCAAAGGCAGCTTCCCAGGGGCAGGGGCAGGCCTTTTCATAGGCCTTTTTACCAAGCCCAGGCCTCCTGTTCTGCTTTTGCCCAGAGGGGGTTCTTTAGAGGGAGAGGCAGACTGGGTACAAGCAGGTCTGCTTCCATCCCTCAGCCTAAAGCCCCTGCCAAGCAGGCACCCTGATGGGGTTGCCAGGGCCGATTCTCAACTACCTGTAGGGGGCAGGATGGCTTACTTTGTCCAGGACTGGGAGTCTCTGACATCAGACAAGTGGGTCCTGGAAGTAGTAAGCCAGGGACTGGTTCTCAGCTTCAAAAAGTTTCCAAAGATGAGAACCAGATCCTTTCCACCTGCAAATCTTCCAGAGGCACTTGCCCTAGAGGCAGAGGTCTCTTCCCTCCTGGCTCTCAGAGCTGTGGAAAGGGTTCCATCCCTACACCAGGGCAAAGGGTTGTACTCCAGGTACTTCCTTACCCCAAAAAAGACAGGAGAATGGTGGCCCATCCTGGATCTCAGATACTTAAACAAGCACCTTTTAAAACCAAAATTCAAAATGGTGACTCTGGGAATTATTCTACCCTCTTTAAGGCCAGGGGACTGGCTAGCGTCCCTGGACCTCAAGGATGCCTACTTCCATATTCTCATCAGAAGCTCCCATCGAAAGTACCTCAGGTTAGAGCTGCCCTCAGGCCATTACCAGTTCAGAGCAATGCCCTTTAGCCTCACCTTTGCTCAAAGGGTATTCACAAAATGCCTGGCAGTAGCAGTTGCTTCTCTAAGAAGGCAAAAAATTGCCATCTTCCCTTACCTGGGTGACTGGCTCATAGTAGGCCAGTCCCCAGACCAAGTCAAGTTACACCTACAGATAACTCAACAACTGCTCACCTCTCTATGTTTCCTTCTGAATCTTTCAAAGTCAGTTCTAGAGCCTGTCCAGCTCCTCACCGTCATAGGCGCAGAACTGAACACAGAGAAAGCCAGAGCCTTCCTCCCTTTGGACAGGGCAAGGACCCTGGTCTCTCTGGCCTCCTCATTCACCCTGCAGGTGTCTCGGCCTGCAAGGCATTTTCATAGCTCCTGGGGCACATGGCTGCTTCTACAGCAGTGGTGCAGGGAGCAAGATTTCAGATGAGGGACATTCAGTTCCATTTGAGAGCCTTTTGGTCTCAAAGGAAAGACCCTCTAACCAAATTGATCCCAGTGACTCATACCCTGATCCAGGCCCTACAGTGGTGGCAGGATCAGAGCAATCTCAGACAAGGGGTTCCTTTTGTCACTCGGTCTCACTCCTTAATCCTTACTACAGATGCATCTGTCTTGGGATGGGGAGCTCACATGGGTGACCTCACTACCCAGGGGTTGTGGTCCCCTCAGGAATCTCTGCTCCACATCAATCTGTTGGAACTCAGAGCAGTTTTTCTAGCACTTCAAGCTTTTTCCAAATCTGTTCAGAACAAAGTTGTACAGGTCAGAACAGACACCACCACCACAGTGTGGTTCATCAACAAGCAGGGGGGCACTCGGTCTACGGCCTTGTGCACCGAAGCAATGAAGTTGTGGTCTCTGGCTTACTCCCTGAACACTTCCCTTACGGCTGTTCACCTCCCAGGTAAGGACAATGTCCTGGCAGATTCTCTCAGCAGGATTTCCCAGGGCCATCACGAATGGTCACTGGACCCCCTGGTCTTGGAGGTGGTATTTGCTAGATGGGGCACCCCACAGATAGATCTTTTTGCAGCCCCAGACAATCACCAACTTCCCCTTTTTTGCTGCAGGCCCCCAGTGTTGGGCTCAGTCCCTCTGGATGCCTTAGTCCTCAATTGGAAAGGGAAGTTTCTCTATGCTTTTCCCCTTCTCTCTGCTGTTCAAGTGCTAGTCAAAATCAGATCTCAACCCTGCAAGATGATCCTGATTGCTCCAGATTGGCCCAGACAACCCTGGTATCCACTCCTGCTGTCCTTAGCAGTCCATCTTCCCCTGTCTTCCCAGGAATCACAACCTGTTAACCTGTGCTCAGGGAGGGGTTGGTACCCGAACCTCAAATCTCTCAGTCTCAAGGCCTGGCTCTTGAAGAGTTAGAGTTTGCTGATTTACACCTCTCCCAAGGTGTAATGGATATCCTGAAGGCTTCTAGAAAACCTTCTACCAGGGCTACTTATAATTCCAAATGGAAGAGATGTTCCATATGGTGCTCTGGAAAGCATATTTCCCCAGAATCTGCTGATTTACCCACAGTCCTGGATTACATGGTCCATCTAAATACCTTGGGGCTGAGACCAGCTACCCTAAAAGCGCATCTGGCAGCTGTGTCTGCCTTTATTTCAGCAGGTAAGCCCTCTTCTCTTTCAGCTCACCCTGTATTCTCCAAGTTTTTCAAGGAATTGCTTCACACCAACCCTCCATTCAGGGCCCCTGCCCCTGCCTGGGACCTTAATGTTTGCATTGCTCAGCTTATGCAACCCCCTTTTGAGCCTTTGTCTTCAGCAGAGCTTAAGTATTTGACTTGGAAAACTGTGTTTCTGGTAGCCATCACTTCTGCCAGACGCATAAGTGAATTACAAGCTTTGTCAGTGGAGCCTGATTTTATCTCCTTTCATAGAGATAAGGTGGTTCTCAGGACTAACAGGAAGTTCTTGCCTAAGGTGGTTTCAGATTTCCACCTTAATCAATCTGTGTCTCTTCCTGTGTACTTCACTGACCATTCCTCCTCTGGCGAGAGGAGACTGCACAGTTTAGATGTCAAAAGAGCCCTTAGCTACTACATAGAGCTTACCAAGGGTCACAGGTTTGACTCCCTCCAACTATTCCTCACTTATGGCGAGGTTGGTAAAGGGAAACCTGCCACTAAGAGATCCATTGCCAGGTGGATTGTCTCTTGTATCCAATTTTGTTATGAAAAACTGGGTAAGGTTCCTCCTCAGGCCTGAGGGCTCACTCTACCAGAGGTACAGCTGCTTCCCTGGCTGCTGCCAGGGACATCCCTATTCTAGAGATATGTCAAGCAGCTACCTGGAAAACAGTTCATACTTTCACCAAGCATTACTCCCTGGATATCCAGGCTAGGAGTGATGCTCGGTTTGGCACAGTTGTGCTTCAGAGCCTATTTCCCAAGTAGGTTCTGTCCCTCCTCCATGGAGGTACTGCTTTGTAGTCTGCATATGTCATAATATAGCAAGACTTCATGTTGTTTGAAGAAAAAATTACTCACCTTAGTAATGTTGTTTCTTCTATTTGAGTCTTGCTATATTATGACCTCCTCCCATGCCTGCCCCTCTCAGAACCTCTGTTTTTGGGATGTGGGTGGGCAGTGCAGTGTTGGCACTTAGTAGGTGCCCACCTTGTTGTTTTTCACCCCTCCTTTTTTGGGGTGACTCGGTGTGTTTTTCATTTTTTGGGTCTCCTGACTTGAGTCTTTGTTTTGGGACCAAAACATGTGTTATGTTAGTAGCCAGTTGGCTAGTGTAGGTTTACAGCTTCCACACAGGACCTCAGTGAGTTTAGCTCGTAAAGATTTGACGGTTTGAGTTTGAAGAACAACAGACAGAGTTTTCAACCGAGCTCGAGCTCAGCATTCCATGCCTGGCATAGAAAGTTAACTCTTTCACCTCCGGAGCAGTTCGAAAGTTGGGACTCACTGCATATGTCATAATATAGCAAGACTCCAATAGAAGAAACAACATTACTAAGGTGAGTAATTATTTCTTACAAGACACTGGTTAGGCCCCATCTGGAGTACTGTGTGCAGTACTGGAGGCCACACCTTCACAAGAACATTAACCAAATTGAGCCAGTCCAGAGAAGGGCAACCAAAATGGTGCAGGGACTGCATCAGAAGACATATGAGGACATATTAACGGAGCTCAATATGTATACCCTTGAGCAAAGGAGGGAGAGAGGTGATATGATCGAAACATTCAAACACCTTAAGGGCATTAACAAGGTGAAAGAGTTAACATGTTTAAATATAAGAAAAATAGCAGGACAAGAGGACTCAGCATGAGACTAGAGGGAAGACGATTAAGAGGGAATGTGAGGAAATTATTTTTCACAGAAAGAGTGGTGTATGCATGGAACGGCCTACATCAGGAAGTGGTGGCTATGAATATAGTGCAGGGCTTCAAACAGGCATGGGATAGGCATAAGGGAGCAATACAGATGAGTATGAATAGATAGGCCACTGACAGAGCAAAGACCGGTGGCGCATTTATAAGGTAGAAAATTAAATGGGCAGACTGGATGGGCCTTGCGGTCCTTATCTGCCATCAACGTCTGTGTTTCTATGTTTCTGTGCAGTTACACTAGACAAAGTCTGTTTTCAGGCATGACCTGGGAGGTTACCAGGGTTCACACTTAACATTAATTAACTGGCCTAGGGCATAGTGTAGACTGTCTCAGGCCAGTGTGATTTCCACCTGGCTTGCCTGTTGGGGCTAGTGTGTGTAAAAAAACAAAACAAAACAAAAAAAAACACCCTGCCCATTCCACACCCATGTCCCCTTAGTCAGCAACTCCCCAAAAGTTCAAAAGTGTGTGAATAAAATTCCTTAAAAAAGCACACCACTGATCGTATCTTTAACAGTCTCACTGCTGGGTCTGAATGCCAGCAATCTTTCCCTCACGTGATGTTGCAAAGCACTACTGGGAGAGATTGCTGTAATTCGGGCCCTGTGGTGAGACTGCTAAGATGCTATCAGTGGCGTGCTGAGATTTATTCACGTGCTGAACTTTTGGTGAGTTGCTGACTTAAGGGGACATAGGTGGGGAGGGTGTTGGGGATGAGATCGGTTGGAGAGTATTTTTTATTTATTAGTTGTGAAAGTTAGATGATGGCTGGACGAGGAAGTGAGTGGAGGGTTTGTGCCGGCTACCATCAGGGACTAGTGTGGGATTGGGGTGCTTTGGTTGATGAGGTTGCTGCTGGACACCTGGGAGAACATATGGGGAAGAGGATAGGGGTGGATGCCACTGGACACCTGGGAGAACTTGTAGGGAAGGGTAGAGGGAGGTGTGTTTTTTTTTTTTTTGGTGAACTTTCTTTATCTCTTTGCCACCATGGAACTCTCTCAGGCAGCCCTCTCTCAACACTGACCATGCTATCATCTCACCTGAAGCTGACTCACTGGGAGAATCGGAGACAGACACTCAGACTATCATGTGCTATCTGTAACAACTCTGCTCTGTACTTCTGTGGTATAACTAATTGTTCTGTCTGTTCCTGTGTCTGAGTTTTTTTTTTTTTATATTACTCTTATTTTTCTGCCTGCTGTGGCGTGTTACCGGCGGGGGGCATCCAGCTACCGGCTCTGCCTGCCCAGAGAGCAGCAGGCTCAAACGCATGTTGGGGGCTCCGGTGCGGCCGAATGCCATCCCGCCGGAGGGCCCCCCCATTCCACTCCGAGCCGGGACAGCCCTGGACCCCCCCAGCGCGATTCCACGACAGTCCTCCAGGCAGAGCACAGCCATCAAGCTGCACAGTCGCGCCCAGCCATTTCCTCCTTTTTCTCCCCAGGAGCTGGCAGTGGAATGACGTCTGCGCATTAGCTGATGTCTTGCCATGCTCCTCCCCTTGCTGTACACCACGACTTGTGCTTCCCCCGATCGTCACCGGGGACCGCTACAACACGGTGTATGTTCCCTTACCAACCCCAGAGGTAGGAGAGCAGTCCTGGGACGCTCAATCCATCCTCTCCCCTGCTGACCCCCGGTGGCCTGAGTCCATTCCCAAACCCGGGTCGCCAGCATGGTGCGAGGTGTGCGCCCAGTTCCTCAACCCTCAGTGCCACCAGGCCGGCCTTTGTGTCTGAGGTTTAACCCAAATACAGTAACCCATTACATTTTTTAAACATTGGTCTACCCTGTTTTAGTTTCACCCCCAGCTGCTTAAAATAACCCTGGAGAGAAACATCATTAGTTTGTTCTGAAAGAAAATCACAATCAGTTATCAGTTTAGTTTCAGCATTTTCATATTTTAACCCTTCATGTTCATCAGACATTTGTTGCCACAGTTTCTTCAGGCTTCGTCTTTCTTTCCTGGATTTCCAGATCTTGGGAGCTGTGCTCAGACAAGTCTGAATCAAAATCTTTGAAAGGAAAGGTGTCCCCACTGTCTGAAATTTTCTTTGCCTGAGCCCTTGTCACCACTGCTGCTGAAACATCAGGATTTACTCCCTCTTTGAGTAACTCAGTAAACCCTGGAAAGTCATTTCCAGTAATCACAGGTACAGGTAACTTAGGTACTACCCCCACTTTCATTTGGTGCCACACACCCTTAACGGTCAGAGTCACTTGGGTGGTGGGATAGTATCGAGTGTCCCCATGGATGCAGGTGACACCAGTACCTGGTCCCTTTGCACAGTGTTTTCCCAGCACTTTAACATGCACTAGGGGTCTGTCTGCTTCCCGAATCGATGGGTCCTGTCACAGTCTTATCCACCACCTTCACATCTATGAAGTACTTGGCCCAAGGACAAATCTGCTCCAGTGCCACTCTCCTTACTGCGGCAGTTTCTTGCAAAATGGCCTGGCTTATTACAATTATAGCAGATAACGTCTTTGGGCACAGATTTGTTACCCCTACCAGAGTTCTTATCAGGCTTGGAATTTAAATGGGAAAAAGAGTGTCTTAGCATTGGTTGGCTGTTACCTCGCTGCTGTGGCGTCTGTCTGGCCATTTGGTAGTCCTCAGCCAAAGAAACAGCCTTTTCCCCACTCTCTGGTTGGTGTTCCTTTACCCACAGCTGCACATCTGTAGGCAAGGTGTTGATGAATTGCTCCATGGAAAATGTGTTGATCTGTGGGACTGTTTTGCTCTCAGGTTGGGTCCACTTTATCAGGAGTTCTCTTGAGTCGGGTGAAGGCTTCTCGAGGATTGTTGACCGAGTTGTACCGCAGAGATCGAAATCTCTGCCTGTAGGTCTCTCTGGAGATGTCATACCTTTTCAGGATTTCGCTTTTCACCAGGTCATAATTTTCTGACTGTGCAGTGTCCATACTGCTGTAGGCAAGTTGGGCTTTCCCTGTCAGGTTAGGTACCAGTCTGAGTGTCCACTGCTGCTTTGGCCATTGGCAGGCTGTGGCAACTCTTTCAAAAGTTGTTAGGTGTGCCTCAGTATCATCCGAGGGACACTACTTTGTAAGTTTAATGGCTTTTAAGTTGCTTACCTTTTATTGCTTGTCTGGATCTGTGCCAGATCCTCTGCCTTTGATAGCTTGCAAGGCATCCAGCCATCGCTGCTCCCGTTGCCGCATCTCTTCTCTCACCTGCTGCTCCTGTCACTGCATCTCTTCTCTCCTCTGCTGCTCCTGTCACTGCATCTCTTCTCTCCTCTGCGCTTCCAAACGTTGAATCTCTTTTTCTCTCTGCTTTCCGTCTCTTTTTGTTGTATAGCCCACCATTTGAAAAAGTCCATCGGGCTTTCAGGTTCTGTCACTGACTATTCTTTTTCCACAACTTGTGCTGGCTATACAATCTCAGACTGGACTTCTGTCTCTGCTGGTTTGACTGCCATTCTCCTAGTAACCACTCCTGGACTTGGTGCTGCAGAATCCATACCTTCCTCTGTGCTTCCCTGGTATTAGGTCCACTACCCGCGCACAAAACTCCTGTCTTAGGGTATGCACGGCTTAAATCCCACTCTGACACCATCTGTCGTCGAGGCACAGGTCAGGAAGCATAGGGAAAACTAGGAACAGTTGTAGAATTTCCCAAATATATTTATTCACAGTAGCAGTAACATAAAAAATAAACTTGTTCAGAATAACTATGTACAGAGGAGAAATACGGTAGTTTTATTTCAGTCTGTGCTCCTTTTTCTTCTTCAGCAGTTGCAGTTTAGCTCCTTTACAAGTCCTTTCAACCCCCATTCTTAGCAAGCATCCTGTTTTTGTCAGTATCAGGCAGGCGCTGCTAGAATACAGTGTGCTTCTTGAGCTGAGGCCCCCTTTTGCATAGCTTTTGCAAAAGGCTTAAAAATTGAACTCTGGTAACCGCTAGCTTCCAACAGCTTTTTGCAGTCATCTCAAATTATAATTATATACATTTCAACAGTAATGCTATATATTTTCTAAACAAAAGGGATCCCAATATCAGTTACATTTCCATACAATGAATTGCACATATTTTTTGTATTAGCAGATCTAGATATGCAAAGGAGAAAAACAGACAGCAAGAGAAAACTGAGAGATGGAGGCAAAGAATTGAGAGATTGTCGGGTTGATCAAGTCCAAGGTCTCTCAGGAAAATATGGTTGCGCAACCAGACTGACAAGAGACAGGAAAGGGAAGGAATCTTGCATTTAAACACTTTCTCCATAACAGCTGGGATAGGGTCCTATTCTACCCTGTCACAGATGGCAGTCACTTAAGCAGCTGAATGAAGACACAAAATACTGATCTAAAAACGGTCTGGTGAGTGAAATAGAAAGGGGCCTAAGGCGTAACTTTACCCTGATCATTCAGAAGTTGACAAAGTTTGTAATAAGTTGCTTACTGCCAGAAAACATTTTATGGTGGGTGAAACTAAAGGCTTGGAGGGTCCGTGACCTAGGTATCTCCCAAGACAAGCTGGATTTATTTAAAAAAAAAAAAAAAAATGGGCAGAGTTGTGGGGAAAGTAACAAGTAAAAGGGATGGGAAGATTTTTGACCTGGGTGTATCCTGGGACCTGGCCTGTGGTGTTGGGCCTCACCCCTGGGTGGTCCGGTATCCCAATATCGCCCACCCTGTTGAGTATTCTTGCATACTTACCAACATTGAGGTTTGAAATGGCACCAATATGGCAAAATAGATTTTTAGGAAATATAGTCAACAGTTAGAGCATCTTTATCATGCCAGTTTTTCTTCCTTTTGTTTCTGTTCCTGCTTTGGTAAAATGTGGTTCAAACAACATGAAATCTTGCTGTATTCTGAAATATGCAGTGATCTGCAACCCTTGAACTGCCCCGGAGAACAAAGAGTTAACTTTCCATGCAGGGCATGGAACACTGAGCTCGAGCTCGGTTGAAGTCTCTGTCTGCTGCTGTTTAAACTCCAACCGTCAGATTCTTTACTCCGCCTCACTGAACAGTCGCTCCAGAGATTTCTCCTTCGATCGGTTCAAAAAAGTCGGTTAAAGTGTCGTTTTTCGCTCTGTTTCAACCGAATTTCTGCTACTAAACCTGTCGGTTTAAGTCTCTGTCTGTGGTACCGTGAGTACTAGATAGGTTTTTGTATTAGTTTTCTGTGTGGAACTTGTAAACATTGGATCGATTCGGTTTGCACCGATCAGGTTTATGTAAAAAACTTCTGTCTTTATTAGAGTGTGGTAACCGGTCCGTATCGGTTCTAAAAAAACGGATTTCATTACGTTTTTTTCCAAGACCCGTAACACGGTCAGGAACCGATAGGGGTGTCTTGCCTGGCAGATTGCCGAAAAAAGGGTAAGTTTTGATTAGGATTGGCCATGTCTGAGAAACCCAAGAAAAAAACGGGCCACTGGGTTTCAGCACTGTAGTGTGTGTGGGAAGCCTTTGCTAAGGCTGATCCCCACACCACCTGTGTTTGTCTGAGGTTTGACCACCTCAATTCAGACTGCCAAATTTGTAAAAGTTTTCCCAAAGCTACCCTGGATAAGAGTAGGTAGACTGAGGGAAAGGAGGCGAAAAGTCCGCTGACCGGATGGCCAGCCGGTTGGTTCTGACGAACCAGAAGGAGTGCCCTCTGACCAGGGCGAAACTTCTTCGGGCAAAAGGAGAACCGATTCTGAGGAGTCGGTTCTGGTTAAAAGAAAGAAAAGGGATAAATCAGCCGGTTCGGATCCACAAGTTCTTTCTCTGACCGCTGATGAGATAGCCAAAGCGATAAGGATAGTTCAGTCGCTAACTTTGGTTCCGGCTGAACCGGCACCATCTGTCAGGGGCTCGGTTCGGTCGGTTCTCCCGGTTCCGGATTATACTTTTAGAAGAATTTTATGAACCGGAGGAGGAGGGAGAGTATGAAGATAATGATGATGATGGTGATTATGAAAGTCTGGATGTGCCTATTGACCCGGACATCTCCCCAGACAGACCTTCAGGTGTTTCTCCTCCCAGGCTTTCTGAGTCCCTTCCCACTTTATGTTTTACAGGAAAGTGGCTGAAACCTCCAGCTTCCTATGGAAGAAGCAGTAGAGGATCAGGAGGAGCCTGATTTTGTTGAGATGATGGACATCCCAGAGTCCAGGAGATTGTCTATTCCCCTCCATAAATCTTTTGGGAAACAGACATTTAAAATTCTAAAAACTCCTAATTCCATACCTCCTGTGGACAGAAGAATGGACAAGAGGTATACTCTTTCAGGCTCGGACACGGAGTTACTTTCCCAGCAATGCAGCCATGTTGGGGTAGTGCAGGTTGCTGCCTGTGATAAGGCAAATATTCCCTTGGCTTCACACCCCAGATAAGGACTCCAGGAGGATTGATGCCATGGCAAAGAAACAGTACATGGCAGCATCTGTGGGACTCAGGCAGGCTAACTATATGGCCTACACAGCTAGATACCAGAAGTCCAGGTGGGACACTGTGCTGGCTCTAGCTAAACAGGCCCCTGACTAGCTTGCCAAGGAGCTGGAGCGGGTGGCTGCAGATGGGATTGAGGCATCCAAGGTGCAATTTCATGCTGCTGTGGACTCCAATGATGTTTCATCTAGAGTCATGGCTACATCTGTGGCCCTTCGGAGGATGGCTTGGCTCAGATATACTAGCCTATCACAGGATACCCAGGCTATGGCCATGGATTTCCCTGTCATTGGTAATTCTCTGTTTGGGAAGCAGACAGAGAACTACATGAAGAAGATGGACGAGTACAGGACCACCTACAGGAGTGCTCAGGCCAAAGAAAGGCAAGCCACTCCTCAGAGGCAGCATTCCAGGGGCAGGCCCTTTCAAAGGCCTTTTTTACCAAGCCCAGGCCTCCTCTTCTGCTTTTGCTCAGAGGGTTCTTTAGAGGGAGAGGCAGACGGGGTATGAGCAGGCCTGCTTCCACCCCTCAGCCTAAAGTCCCTGCAAAGCAGACACCCTGATGGGTCTGCCTGGGCCGATTCTCCAATACCTGTAGGGGGCAGGCTGGCTTACTTTGTCCAGGACTGGAAGTTTTTAACATCAGACAAGTGGGTCCTAGAAGTAGTAAGCCAGGGACTGGTTCTCAGCTTCAAAAAATTTCCCAAGATGAGAACCAGATCCTTTCCACCTGCAAATCCATCAGAGGCCGTTCCCTTAGAGGCAGAGGTCTCTTCCCTCTTGGCTCTCAGAGCCATAGAAAGGGTTCTTACCCTACGCAGGGGCAAAGGATTGTACTCCAGGTACTTCCTAACCCCCCAAAAAGACAGGAGAATGGCGGCCCATCCTGGATCTGAGATATCTAAACAACTTTTAAAGCCAAAATTCAAAATGGTGACTCTGGGAATAATTCTGCCCTCTCTAAGGCCAGGGGACTGGCTAGCCTCCCTGGACCTCAAAGATGCCTATTTTCACATTTCCATCAGGTGCTCCCACAGAAAGTACCTCAGGTTCGAGTTGCCCTTAGGCCACTATCAATTCAGAGCAATGCCCTTTGGCCTAACATCAGCCCCAAGGGTGTTCACAAAGTGCCTGGCAGTAGTGGTTGCTTTCCTTAGGAGAAAAAAGATCTCCATCTTTCCATACTTGGACGACTGCCTCATAGTGGGTCAGTCTCCAGGCCAAGTCAAGTCACATCTTCACATAGCTCAGCAACTGCTCACTTCCTTAGGATTCCTCCTAAACCTTCCAAAGTCAGTTCTTGAGCCAGTACAGCTCCTCACCTTTATAGGAGCAGAGCTGGATACAATAAGAGCAAAGGCCTTCCTTCCCCTGGACAGGACAAGGACACTAATAGAACTGGCCTCTTCTTTCACCCTTCAGGTGTCTCGACCAGCAAGGCACTTCTTGCAGCTCCTGGGCCACATGGTAGCCTCTACAGTAGTGGCCCAGGGGGCAAGATTTCAGATGAGGGACATTCAGTTCCATTTGAGAGCCTTCTGGTCCCAGAGAAAGGATTCCCTTACCTAACTAGTCCCAGTGACGAACCCTGATCCAGGCTTTGCAGTGGTGGCAGGATCAGGACAATTTAAGGCAGGGAGTTCCTTTTCTCACTCTGTCTCATTCACTAATCCTCACCACAGACACCTCCCTCTTGGGCTGGGGAGCCCACTTGGGGGATCTTACCACCCAAGGGCTGTGGTCACCTCAAGAATCTCTGCTTCACATCAATCTCTTGGAACTCAGAGCAGTGTTTCTGGCACTGCAAGCTTTTTCCAAGTCTGTACAGAACAAGGTAGTCCAGATCAGAACAGACAATACCACCACAATGTGGTACATCAGCAAGCAAGGGGGCACTCGGTCTATGGCCTTGTGCACAGAAGCAATGAAGTTGTGGTCTCTGGCCTAGTCCCTGCAAACTTCTCTGATAGCAGTCCACCTCCCAGGGAAGGACAATGTCCTAGCAGATGCTCTCAGCAGGATATCTCAGGGCCACCACGAATGGTCCCTAGATCCCCTAATTTTGAAAGTGATTTTCTCCAGATGGGGCACTCCACAGCTAGATCTTTTTGCAGCCCCAGACAATCACCAACTTCGTCTTTTTTGCTGCAGACCCCCAGTTTTGGGCTCAGTCCCCCTGGATGCTCTGGTTCTGAATTGGGAAGGGAAGTTCCTGTATGCTTTTCCCCCCTTCCCTCTCCTGTTCAAGGTACTAGTCAAGATCAGGTCTCAACCGTGCAAAGTGATTCTGATCGCTCCAGACTGGCCCAGACAGCCCTGGTATCCACTGTTGCTGTCCTTAGCAGTTCACCTTCCCCTGTCTCTTCCCAGGAATTACAACCTGTTGACATCCTCTCAGGGAAGGATTTGGTATCCATAGAAACATAAACATAGAAACATAGACTTTGACGGCAGATAAGGACCACTTGACCCATCTAGTCTGCCCATTTCCCTACCTACAGGATAGGCCGTGGATCCTAGTTAACCAACAGCCTATTTCTTCCTACCCCCCACAAGAATTGCCTTATGTCTGTCCCATGCATTCTTGAATTCT
This sequence comes from Neoceratodus forsteri, assembly GCA_016271365.2. Lineage (NCBI taxonomy): Eukaryota > Metazoa > Chordata > Ceratodontiformes > Ceratodontidae > Neoceratodus > Neoceratodus forsteri. The sequence goes on along the minus strand of CM057453.1, from coordinate 644,969,506 downwards.
CCCACAGTTTTAGACCCCACAACTTCCTCAGGAAGGCTGTTCCATGCATCCACTACCCTCTCTGTGAAATAATACTTCCTCACATTGCCCCTGAACCGCCCTCCTTCTATCTTTAAATTGTGTCCCCTTGTTCTTGCAAGTCTCTTTTCTGAAGATGCTACCCTCTTGGACTTTGTTGATTCCACTGGGTACTTAAAAGTTTCTATCATGTCCCCCTCTCCCTTCTTTCCTCAAGGGTATACATATTAAGCTCCTTTAGTCTCTCCATACGGCTTCTCTTGCAGACCCTGCACCATTTTAGTTGCCCTCCTCTGGACTACCTCTATCCTGTCTATGTCCTTGGGAGATGGGGTCTCCAGAACTGGACACAGTACTCAGATGGGGTCTCACCAACTGTCTGTACAGAGGGATAACAACTTCCTGTTTTCTGCTGCTGATGCCTCTCCCTATACATCCCAGTATACCCCCAGCCCTCCCTACTGCCTTCTCACATTGCTTGCTAACCTTAAGGTCATCTGATATGATTACCCCAGGTCCCTTTCCTTTTTTGTTGTTGTTACTACCTCCCCACCCATTGTGTATTCTTCCCCTGGGTTCTTGTTCCCCAGGTGCATTATTTTGCACTTCTTTGCATTGAATCCTAGTTGCCATACTTCTGACCATTCCTCCAACCTTGCCAAGTCCCTTTTCATCCTTTCCACGCCTCCTTGTGTATCAACCCTGTTGCAGATCTTTGTGTCATCTGCAAAAAGGCATACTTTTCCTTCCAGTCCCTCTGCAATGTCACTGATGAAGACATTAAAAAGGACTGGACCCAATACTGAACCCTGCGGTACCCACTAGTAACCTCTCTTTCTTCAGAGTGGACTCCATTTACAATTACCTTCTGTGTCCTGTTGTGCAGCCAATGTTTTACCCAGGCTACCACCCTGGGACCCACTCCCAGGCTGGTTAATTTGACTATTAATCTTTTGTGTGGGACTGTGTCAAATTCCTTGCTAAAGTCTAGGTAGGCCATGTCCATAGCCCCTCCCTGGTCTACTACTTTGGTCACCCAGTCAAAGAAATCTATTAGATTCGTCTGACATGACCTTCCCGCTGTGAATCCATGCTGCCTTGGGTCCTGTACTCAACTATTCTTTCCTTCAGAAGTGACTCCATCACTTTCCCTACCACAGAGGTCAGACTGACAGGTCTGTAGTTTCCTGCCTCTGTCTTGGTCCCACTTTTGTGAAGGGGAATCACATCCGCCTTCCTCCAGTCCTCGGGTACCACACCATCCTCCCATGATTTATTAAAAAGAGTAGCCAGTGGTTTCACTAGTTCCTCCCTTAATTCTTTTAGAATTCTGGGGTGAATTCCATCAGGACCCATTGCTTTGTCCACCTTCAGTTTTAGGAGTTCTTGCAGAACCCTTTCTTCTGTGAAAGGACTGGGATCGACCCCCCTATCAAGAGTGCTTCTGTTAATTGGATTAGGCACTTCCCCCTCCTCTTTTGTGAATACTGAGCAGAAATATTCGTTCAGTATCCCTGCTTTTTCACTGTCCCCCTCTGCTCACCCACCGTTCATTCTATTCAGCCTCACTATCCCTCCCTTTGTCTTTCTACGCTCGCTGATGTACCTATAAAAGGTTTTATCCCCCTTCTTAACTGAGTTGGCTATCTTTTCCTCAGTTTGGGCCTTTGCTATTCTGACTTCCCTTCCTGCTTCCTTCTGCCTTAACTGGTACAGCTCTCTGTCCTGCTCCTTCTGTGTTTCCTTATACTTCCGGAATCCGAATCTCAAATCTCTCAATCTCAAGGCCTGGCTCTTGAAGAGTTAGAGTTTGCTGATTTGCACCTCTCTCAAGGTGTTCTGGGTATTCTTATGGTTTCTCGAAAGCCTTCCACCAGAAAGACTTACAACTCCAAATGGAAAAGGTTCACTATTTGGTGCTCTGGTAAGCATATTTCTCCAGAATCTGCTGGGTTGCCTACAGTCCTGGACTATATGGTTCATCTCAATGGCTTGGGACTCAGACCAGCTACACTTAAAGTACATTTGGCAGCTGTTTCTGCCTTTTTGTCAGTAGGCAAGCCCTCTTCTCTATCAGCCCATCCTGTATTTTGCAAATTCTTCAAGGGATTGCTGCACACCAATCCTCCCTTCAGGGACCCTGCTCCTGCTTGGGACCTTAATGTTTGCATTGCTCAGCTTATGCAACCCCCCTTTGAGCCTTTGTCCTCTGCAGAGCTTAAGTATTTGACTTGGAAAACTGTGTTTTTGGTAGCCATTACTTCTGGCAGGCGCATCAGTGAATTGCAAGCCCTGTCAGTGGAGCCTGATTTCATCTCTTTCCATAGAGATAAAGTGGTCCTAAGAACTAACAGGAAGTTTTTGCCTAAGGTGGTTTCAGATTTCCACCTTAATCAGTCTGTGTCTCTCCCTGTTTTCTTCACTGACCATTCCTTCTCTGGGGAGAGGAGGTTGCACAGCCTGGACGTAAAAAGAGCCCTTAGCTACTACATAGAGCGCACCAAGGGTGACAGGTTTGAGTCCCTCCAGTTGTTCCTCACTTATGGGAGGTCGGTGAGGCAAACCTGCCACTAAAAGATCTATTGCCAGGTGGCTTGTCTCTTGTGTACAATTCTGCTATGAGAAATTGCAGAACCCCACCCTCAGGCCTGAGGGCTCACTCTACTAGAGGTAGCTGCTTCCTGGCTGCTGCCAGGATAGTCCCATCTTAGAAATCTGTCAAGCAGCCACCTGGAAAACAGTCCATACATTCACCAAGCATTACTCTCTGGATATTTAGGCTAGGAGTGATGCTCGGTTTGGCACAGCAGTACTTCAGAGCCTTTTCCCAAAGTAGGTTCTGTCCCTCCTCCTTGGAGGTACTGCTTGGTAGTCTGCATATGTCAGAATACAGCAACACTTAATGTTGTTTGAAGAAAAAATTACTCACCTTAGTAATGTTGTTTCTTCTAATGGAGTCTTGCTGTATTCTGGCCTCCCCCTGCCCTCCTCTCAGAACCTGTTTTTGGGATGTGGGTGGGTAGGAGCAGTGTTGGCACCTAGAGGTGCCCCTTTTTCTCACCCTCCTTTATTTTGGGTGTCTGTTGTGTTGTTTTTTGGGTTTCCTGAATTGAGTCTTTGCTTTGAAACCCAAAAACCCTTTTTTAACAAATTTAGTTGCCAGTTGGCTAGTGCGAGTTTACAGTTTCCACACAGAACGCCTAGTGAGTATAGCTCGTAAAGATCTGATGGTTGGTGTTTAAACAACAGCAGACAGAGGCTTCAACCGAACTCGAGCTCAGCGTTCCATGCCCTGCATGGAAAGTTAACTCTTTGTTCTCTGGGGCAGTTCAAGGGTTGGAGATCACTGCATATGTCAGAATACAGCAAGACTCCGGTAGAAGAAACAACATTGCTAAGGTGAGTAATTTTTTCTTCTGTAGTTTTTAAAAGCTCCTGCTCAGCTAGCACACCAACCATGATGATGAGAAAACTGCACTCGTGGGTGTGGTGCTATGCTGGTCGCTGTAAGAAATGTCTACTGGCACCATCCTGACACATCCGCAACATGAATCTGGTATGCATAGTCCGAGGAAAATTAAGCAGGAGATTTTTTTTGTTAAACTGTTGGGGGCATTTGCTTTTGTCAATTAAGAAAAAGTATGAACAATTGAGGATCAGAGCTACGCTTGTATTTTTAAATGGTAACTCGCTTGGCAGGGTGTACAAATCCTATTGCACCCTGCAAGTTAATTTCCTTGAAGGGCAAGTATAAAAAAAGAGCGAATTTCATTGTAATGAATGGGGGCAAGTGAAAATTCAGCTACAGCCATGGTTGGGCAAGTTCTAAAGGTTTTGATTTGAACACCCCTGCTGCTTGGTTTTTGGAGCTCCTCCATCTGTAAGACTTTATCCCAAAACTGACTAGTAAATTGTTTATTAAATAATAATGAGTATGTTTGTTTTGGTAAAATCAGGAAGGTCGTACAAACTGTTTAGCTTCTCCTCTGCTCGTTTACTATGGTGTCCTGTTATGAACTGTTTAAATAAAAGTGCAAATACAAGAGTAAAGTAACACTGTGGTGACTAACCAGACAATCTGTGAAATGGCAGTACTGCTGCTGCTGCCGACACCTACAACCCTGGCTTGGGAACAAGGCCTGGGACATTGGAGAGACGGTTGGGGGTGAGAAGGATTGAGCATCTTAGAGGATGCTGCCCACTGAGGAGTGAGGGCACCTGACTCTGCCATGCAATTGCCACCTGGGTGACCACAAGTCATTATAGAGGCAGAGCACCCAGGGGAGTGGTCAGACGTTGACTGGCTTCAGGTGTTTGCTTGCTGTGTGTGCGCGTGCTTGGACCTGCAGCTGCCGCCATTTTGTGGGAGAATATGGAAAAAGCTAGGCTTAGTGTATGACACTGTGGTACTCTTGGGCACAGTACCAACACCAGCCTGGAAGGAGTGCTACCATATGTTTCCTGGCGGGGGAGGACTTAGAAGGCCCCCATGAGGGGTGAGTCGTGGAAACTCCATACAGGTGAACAGTGTGACAGGGCTGGGAGGTGGTCACTGGCTTATTTATGGGTATGGTACCCTGAGAATGAACATTAACTACAGAGAAAACCCAAATCAAACTGCTGACCAGTATATATGTTTCAAGATTTTTTTGATAGATAGTGTGGTCTAAGGGTTAGAGCAGAGGCTTAGGAATCTGGAGACCTAGGTTCAAATTCCGGCAGAGACACTTACTCACTATATGACACAGAGCAAGTCACAGAGATAACCTTTTGGTACTTCAGTCCTACCCCACAGTGAGGGGGAAAACAGCACCCCACTGAAAATGATCTGTCTCAGTTGGGTTATCCTGAGGAAATAAATTGCAATTAAAAAAAATAAAAAATGTAAGTGTAATTGCCCTTGTAACTTCTGGGTCGTGCCTGAAAATAGGCATTCTCTTGTGTAGCACACCTACCTGGGTAACAAAAACTAAATAAAATAAATGAAATTCATTTGAAAAACATTCCTGATTGAAGCATGTAGTTCAGGGAACATTGTGTTTATGAATGTACATGATTTTGTTTTGTTTTGTGTGTAGAAATACCGTCTAGAAGTGGGCAGCCAAGCTATGGTCCAACTTCTCCATGTCCTGAAGACAGACCGGTAAGTGGAGTCGTTAGCAGGTTAAATAAAGTAGGTCTGGTCGGGTCAGGATTTGAAAGTATTAAGACTGTATCTGTATAAAGAAGCAGCTAATTTGCTTTCTTGAGAAGCAGTGCATGTTGCGGTGAATGTTTTGTACCTGCACCTTTATATTCCATTTTACATTGCCCAGTTTTTTTTTTTTGAACATTTTAAACAATGGCGACCATCATCAACTATGGATCCATCAAGGTTTATATCAGTATTCTCCGCAATACTTGAACAGCCATTGTGTAACATGTTTTGGGAGTAAGGTGGACTAGCATGCCCATATACTGCTTGCTGACCTAATGGAACACTGGAAAACATTGGGTCGAACTGTAGGCCACAAAGCCTAAGTGCTAACACGGTGATGATGTGTAATGAAATGTCGCGCAGCATATAAAATGATTTGGAGACCAAACTGAACACAATAAGGATCAACACTGGGGATGACGAAGGAGTGAATATAGAAGCGTGTACATTTTGTGACATGAACAGCTGCCTTGCTGCTGCGCTAAAGAGCTACAGATAGGACTTCAGGCGTTTCGTACACGTGGAGTTTGCATACCAGTAGGTCAGTGTGGAAGAACAGCAGCATGTAGGATCCATAAAGGATGCAAGGACAAAACAAATTTCCACAGTTATGTTTCTGTATCTCTGTTTAAACACAGGTACAGACAGACAGAGACAGACACACACACACAGACAGAGACATAGACACACACTGATCTGCAGGTGATGACACTACAGTAACTGTTTGATGCCTGGACAGTTTTATTTAGAGCTAAATATTATGGTGCAGAAATCTGAGTTTTAATTTAGAAAGGGCCTTCTCAACCCTAACTGTAGTGGTGTGGCTATGCCACTCTAATACAGAAGTGCTTAACGAAGGGCTGTTGTGCTGTTGACAGCTTAAATACTGGGTGCTTAAGAAATGAAGTAAAAGGTACCCTCTGCCTAGAAGGTGCTGAGGATCTGTCCTGGCATTCCCCCTCTCTGTGCAGGCTGGCCATTTGTACAGTTTCTTTTGACCTCATGTAAACTTTCCCTACTGAACTTTACTCATTTAACCTACCAAGAGCTGGTTGAGAGTAATACTCTGTGCTTGTTTAAGAGTAATTTAGATATCTTATTTTATTTATTTAGTTTTTGTTTACCGGGTGAGTGTATTAGCCATGGAAATGACTATTTTCAGACACAACCCAGGAGATTACAGACGTACACAGTGCAGTACAGGCAGTGGTAGGATGTGACTTCAGACAGTAGCCAGCATAGTACAGTTAAATATAATACAAAAAACAGTCAGATTACAGCAGTAGGATACAGATCACAGTAACCTTCATACAAATAGTGAAAAAAAAAAATTAGTTACATAGATGGATAGTCTATCCAGGAATCGGGGATATTTTCAGGTGCAATAGCTAAAATTAGAATGATACAAAAAGAAAACAGTTTAAATGCAGTATGTTTAGACAGGGTGCACATAATTGAGTAGGTCATTTCAACAAAGAGACAAATGTATCAGCAGGAAGGATAATATTGACAACTCACTTCCGATATAAGTGCGTGGCACAATACGGGGCCAAGGCATAAGTGAGAGGATAAGGTAGCTCAGAGTTTAGAAGGCACTTAATCACTACCTTAGCAAGGAGGTGGCCTTTTGCTAGAGGATTGGGGAGGAGAGGGTTGATAGAGACACAAGTAATAACCAAGTAGTAGGTTTAGTAGGGGAGAGAAGGGGAAAGAGCTGAGCAGAATAAAATTATGGTGGTTTAGAGCAAGAGCAAGCCTCAGAGAGAAATAAGTATTTGTGGAGGTCATTTTTGAAAGTGGCATGTGATGGAGCCTGATGTACCGCAGGAGGCAGAGTGTTCTAGTAATTTGGGGCAGAGTAGGAGAAGGCAGTAGTGTCTTTTGAGGTTTTACATCTTGGGACATAAAGAAAGGATTTCTTAACCGAGCGTAGGCCATATGGGGATGACTGGGGAAGTAGCAAGGTGGCAAGCGCTACAGGAGTTTGGGACCTCATAATATTATCAATCAGAGAGCCAAGGGAGTATAGTCTGACTGCAGAGGGTGATAACCAGCCTAGGTCAGAATAAAGCAGGCAATGGTGCTTTAGTCGCGTCGATGAGGAGGCAAATTGACAAATGTTGTTATAGGCAACATCCCATCTACGTAATGTAGATTTCTGCATGACAGCGTATGTTGGTACCCCATAGGTCAGGGAGGGAAGCAGGATGTCCTTGAGATGACCGGCCTAGCAAAGGGTGTAAGAGCGTAACTAGTTTTATATGCTGTGCCAAGTTTTGAATTTATGGATTTGCAAGTGGATTGTACATGCAGATCGAAGTCAAGGGGCTGGTCCAGAGTGATGCCTAGGTATTTGAAGGAAGTAACAATACTAATTGGGGAGCCGGTAGTGCTGGATATTTTGAAATTTACTTGGGAGGATTTAAGTTTAGAAGCCAATCCAAATAGCATAGTTTGAGTTTTACTTTCATTGAGAACCAGCTTGTTTTCAGTAAGCCAAGCCTGTATGTTAATAAAATGCACTGAAAGGTCGGAGTTTATTTCAGAAATATTTTTAGAGCTTGAGTACAGTACAGTATCATCTGCATAAAGAAGGGATGAGCAGGATGAGACACAAGAGGTGATTTTATTTATAAATAATGTAAACAGAAGGGGGCCCAGGATGGAGCCCGGGGGAACCCCTATATTGATGGTTGCCGGATTCAAGAGAGCGTTATTGTACTTAACAACTTGGACCCTATTTAATAGGTAATTTGAGAACCAGGGTACCACAGATGATGAGAAGCCTAGTGAGGGAAGCATGCCAAGGAGTATAGGATGATCAACAAGGTCAAATGCTTTAGTCACATCAATAAACACAACACCTGTGAGAAGACCAGAGTCCATAGCAACAAGGGTGTCTGTAGTGAATTTGAGCAAGGCAGTGGTGGTGCTATGTCCCTTATGAAAACCATGTTGGTTAACCGAGAGGATATTATGTTTGAGCAGGAAGTCAGTTGTTTGCCTAGCAACAAGCTTCTCTAGAATTTTGCTGAGGGCAGCTAGGATGGCAGTGGGCCTGTAGTTTGAGGGATCTTTGGTGTCTCCTTTTTTAAAGACTGGCATGTCCCTGGCTATCTTACAGACATCTGGGACAGAGCCGTGGCATAGGGAGAGGGTGAAAATCCGTGCCAATGATGAAGCTATAAAAGGAGCTGCAAGTTTTAGGAGCTGTGGTTCATGGTGATCAGAGGCTGTGCTAGTAGTGTCCGAGATTGTGTTCAAGAGTTTTAAGACATCTACCCTTGATATGGCCTTAAAATGAAAGTTAGGTGTCTTTGCTTCTGTACTAGTGGATAGGTGAGAGTTTTGTCGTAGAGTAGAGGGGAAGGAGGAGGTGTGTTGGGTAAGGTTGGGGAACTGCTGGTTAAAAAAAATCTGCAATAGTGCGGGGATCATTACAATTTATACCATTGAGGACCAAGTCATTTGGGATTGAAGAGTGAGTGGAGCCCATGAGAGTTTTGACATGAGCCCAGAATCTTCTAGGATCTCCTGCAGCACTTTTTAAAAGGCCCTTGCAGTATGTGCTTTTTGCAATTCGTATTTGTTTTCACATGTATTCTGCTGGGTCCCAGTGGTCAAAATCTGCCTGCAGTCCAGAGGACTTGAAGCGACACCAGCTCTTGTCCCTCCTTCTAAGCATCATGAGCAGGTCTTTTTTTAGCCACTTCGTCTGCTTGCCCTTAACACGACGAGTAATAAGGGGGTATGCGTATCCTGTAGGGTGCTAACATAGCTAAGGAAGATTCCAAGAGCAGACTGAGCATCATTTGCTTGATATTGACTGGACCAGTCAATGAGTGATGCATCCAGAAGAAACTTAGTTTTGTCAAGGTTTGTATAGTTTCTAAAGGTAATGTAACGCGGCGGTGGGGGAGGAGTAGCTGCCAGGCTCCAGATACAGAAAACAGGGGAGTGATCTGTTATCGCGTCAGCTAAGGTGCCTGCAATATGGGTATGCTCAGGACGATTTGTTAATACCCAGTCGATTAGAGTGCTAGAGTTTGCATGTGGAGTGACCCTTGTAGGTTCGGTTATAAGTTGGTGCAGAAGGTGTCCTGGACTAAGGAGAGAAGGGTGCTTTGATTCTTCCCCAGGTAGTTTAGATTAATGTCCCCTAAGATGAGCACTTCATTTTGACCTGTGTGTTGGGATGTTTGGTCAAGAAAATCTTCAAGGCTAGTTTGTCCACTTTGAGGGGGGTTATATGCACACACTATGTGAAGTTTTTTTGCCCCAAGGGTAAGTAGTGCATGTAGTGATTCACAGCAGGAGAGGGCTGGAGTAGTGACAACTGAGAGATCTAAATGATCCTTGAAAAAGGTGGCGACACCACCTCCCCGTTTGGATGAGACCCTGTCCTTCCATAGTAGATTATAGTTTGGCAAGGAACATAAGGAGTCAGGAATGGATGGTTTAAGCCATGTCTCTGATAAGCAGAGTATGTCTGGTTTGTAAAGTGTCACCCAAGCCTCCAGGCCAGCAAAGTTATGCATTAGGCTTCTGATATTGTGATGCACAACACATAGACCTTTTCTAGTTTTTAGCGATACGTCCGAGTGAGAGTAGCCGGTCAAAGGGCCCGGGTTTAGTTCTACATCCCCAGAAAGTAGGATAGCCCAGAGAATAAGAAACCATAGTCTGCGATGTATGAAAGGATGAAGAGATAGGGTCCAAGAGAAATGCTTCTTTCGATATGTAGCCGCTATCTTGGTGTTAATGGGCTCAGTGAGTACTCCCGCTGAGAAATGGCAGGAAACCTCAATGGGTATTTGCATTCTCTTGTCCATATGACCTCTGTTCCTGTGTAAAATGTTCCTTCTTCTGGTTTTACAAAATAGTTACTTAGAGTTATCAGTCTACCCATGCAGAGTGTGAAGAGTATACGAGGCTGTTGCAATACCAAATTCCAGTCTTTTCCTATTTACGGAAGAGGGGGAAGGAAATGGGCCATGGGTAAAGGGCAAGGGTATAAAGGGACGGAAAGTGGACACAAAACCATTTACCGAAAAAAAGAGTGCTTAGGGATCTGTCAAAGATAAATGTAGACAAACAATGGGCAGACAGGGTGCACCCCAGGATACTGAGGGAACTAAAGAGGAGATAGTTGCACCTCTGACAGCCCTTTTCAGCATGTCATTAAAAACGGGTGGTACCGAGGAACTGGAGGAGGGCAGATGTAGTCCCAGTCCACAAAAGTGGAAATAGGGAGGAGGCAGGAAATTACAGGCCAGTCAGCCTGATGTTGGTGGTAGGCAAGGTAATGGAAACATTATTAAAGGAAAAAATTGGGGAATACCTAGATCTTACTTTGAGAGGGTTCCTGCAGTAGATCATTACTTGTAGGACTAGCGCCTCCTGGACCGCACGGCAAACGTTTCCAGCAATATCTGGTGGTGGACCGGCCGCCTGTCACATGACGACGTCAGCGTGACCCTGTATAGTGGGAGGTCCCCACGCCTGTCCTCCAGTTCTTTCCCGCTGTCGTCTTGTGCATGGTACCTCGTGGTAAACTGACACAGCCGATCGCCATTAGTTTTGCGTTTTTTTTCTAATGTCTTGCCAAGTTTCTCTCGGTTCTTCACTTTCTGTGTCTTCACCACCTCAAAAGAAGTATGAGGTTTGTGGAGCCCAGATCCCACACAAAGATGGGCATTGCAAGTGTGTTATCTGCCTGGGCCAGGACCACGACATCGCAGCTCGCCCAAACTGCCAGCCCTTCAGCCAGGCCACCCGCAAACGGAGGCAGCAGGCTCTGGAGGCCCACCTGTTAAAGTCGTGGTTGGTCTCACTCGAAAAACAGATGGAGCGATTAAGAGATGCCGCATCCTCTCCTTCTCCAGATAAGAAGAGGCATAAAAAAGAGAAACACTGGGAGCACCCAGAGGACGGATCTCCGGCTGACTCTAGCAGGCCTTCCACAAGCCAGGCCTCTCCCCTGCCGCCTCCAGTGATGGTTGTTCAGGCTGCGTCTGGGGATGCTGTTGGACTGTCCAAGACTCTGCTCCTGATCTCTGTTGGTAAGTTGACCGCCAGCTTCTCTGGTGGCCACCCTGCTAGTGCCGGTAAGTCGGCTTCCGGATCCTCCGGGTACCGCCTGGCTGCCAATAAGCTGACTCCCCGGCCTCGGCCGATAAGCCCGCAGGGGTTCTGCCCTTCCACCCGGCCCTTTCTATAATCGGCTCGTGAGGCGCCGGCCCAAACGATGCTTGCCTGATGGGAACTTTTGGCTCATTCCACCCGATGTCCGGTCAAGCCCAGGGAAGACTGCCAGTCTCCCCCCTTCTCCCCCTCCTGTGGCCCCGGCTTTGCTTCCGGCCACCCTGAGGAGAGGAGAACGAAGGTCAGCTGGATGTTGAGAATTCATCCGCTTCTGACCACTGCTCACCCGATGGGGTCTCTGGAAAGCAGGTTCCTCTGCCACCGTCAGTCCCAATCACGGAGGCTGCTCCTGACCCTTCAGAGTGGATCACTTTGGCTCCTACGAATCCTCCGGCGCCGGGTTCTGCTCTTTCGTCGGAGCCGACAGGGCATACCCCTATGCTGGCCCCTCCAATGACTCAATCTTTGCCTTAGACGGAACCCTCACACCTGCATCCCACACCAGTCACTACTGCAGACTAGGTTCCAATGTCTGAGCCCCTTCGTCTGGTCCTGGCGCCAGCCTTTCCGACGCCAGAGCCGTTTCAGACGCCGAGCCCGGCAATGCCAATCCCGACGTCTGCAGTCTTGACGTCAGCTTATCCCGATTGCCCCGCCTCGACCTATACAATGGCGGGACTTTTCTGCCTGCACCCTCGAACGCCAGCCTCTGACGTTGGGGCATTTTTCGAGACCCTTCTCTGGTCCGCATCACCCCTTGGGGTACTCTTTGGATCACCTCTCCGACGGGTCCTCTTCAAGACTGGCGCTTTGTGGGACATCACTACCTGGGATACCCCCCATACCCTGGGTATTCTCATTCCTTTTCGGGATACCATGGGTACCATTACCCTGCTACCCATGCTGTCCCTCCTCCTCCTCCACCCCCCAAGGCTCCACAGCCGGATTTCAGGACTCTTATTCAGTCCTGGTGGAAGGAGGCATGGACAGAGTTGGTCACTGACCTGGAGAGTCGTCTCCCAGCACCTGCACATTTTCTTCCCATGTCTCTCTCCCCCGTGAGCTTTGTGCCTTCTGTAGTTCACATTATGGGGACTGCTCCCCCCATGATATTCCTATTGCGGACTTTGGTACGCCAGAAGACAATCCGGATTCGGGGGAGGATTCTTCAGAGGAGTCATCAGACTAGGAGTCTCCGGTCCCTAATGGAAAGGCCTCTCCCAGGTTCCCCCAAGAGGACCCTTCCTTTTTAGACCTCTTGAGATCCATACAAGAGTTTTACAACTGGGAGTCAGAGGAACAGGATTCTATGCGGTAGAGGCTTGCCGAGCATCTTGATCTCGAGTCTTTTTCCCCAATTCCTGTTCCTTCATGGATCGGACCTGATGAGGACCTCACCACTACAATCTGGCAACTGCCCCATTCTATCCCAGCTGTGCCCAAAAAGGCGGATAGGATTTACTGGGCGCCCGCAGGTGCCCCTTTCTTGGGTATGCACCCCAAGGCAGACCTGTTATCATCATGCTCATGATCGCTCTATGCCCTGGAAGCACATGAGCACTTCTCCTCCAGACAAGGAGTCTTAGGCAGATTGACCAGTACAGAAAAAAGGTCTGTTCTTCAGCTACATGTGCGTTACGTTCCCTAAACTGTGTAGCCCACATGGTGTCTTACCTGCAAGCTACCCTAGTCAAGCTCGCGGTCCATATCCAGTCCATGGATCCTTCAGACCTCAAGGAAGAGCTCACCAGGGACATTCGCCTGTCCAAAATTTCTTGCAGGCATACTCTTCAGGCTACTTTCCACCGCTCTTCAGAAAGATTTACAGTGGTGGGGTATCCCTTGAACCTGACTTTGGGTCTCCCGTTTCAAGGCCCAGCTCCACTCGACACGTTGACCACAGATGCCTCCAACCTGGGTTGGGGGGCTCATATGGGGAACTACCAAGCTCAGAGATTCTGGTCCTGCTTGGCGATGTCTTTACACATCAGTGTTCTGGAGATGAGTGGTCCTGCATGCCCTTCAGGTGTTTCAGTCTGTTTTCCCAAGGGGATTGCTGCTAGTCCAGATGGACAACATGTCGGTAATCTGGTATATCAACAAGCATGGAGGCACTCAGTCATACCCCCTCTGCAGAGAGGCAATGAGAGTGTGGAACTGGGCTGTCCAGCACGATCTGTCGCGTAACAGCGGAGCACATTCCAGGAATGCAAAACATCCTGGTGGACCGCCTCAGCAGATCTTACACCCTCGCTCACGAATGGGAACTAAATCAGGAAGTGGCAGATTCACTGTTTCAGAGGTGGGGGTGACCGGAACTCGACCTTTCGCCTCCACATTAAACGCAAAACTTCCCAGTTCTTGCTCACTCGTTCCAGAGCATGGTGCTTTCTGGCATGACGCATTGTCTCTCTTTTAGACAGAGAGATTCTTATACGCCTTCACCCCTCGTTTCCCATTCTGCAGAGGGTACTCATCGGACTAAAGATTCCCATAAGGATGAGCAGCTCTTTGTGTCATTTGCCCCCAGATCCTAGTTGGGGAAGGCTGTCTCCAAGCAGTGCCTGTCAAAGTGGTTAGCTAATTGCATCCACTTCTGTTATCAGAAGTGCAACAAACCTTTGCAGGGGGCTGTTAGAGGTCATTCCACAAGAGGCATGGCTACATCTGCGGCTTTTCTTTGTAATGTTTCTGCAGCGGAGATCTGCGCAGCAGCAACTTGGAGTTTGGTCCATACCTTTACCAAGCATTACAGTCTGGACATAGCTTCTAGGCGGAGGGCCGGGTTTGGCTTCGCTGTTTTGCAGGGCCTTCTGTCCTAGGCTGGTCCTGTTCTGTTCTGTTCTTTGTGTTACTCCTCCTGTGTTTCTCTCAGTCTCTCTTCTGAGGGACTGCTTGGGATTCAGTCCTACAAGTAATGACCTACTGCAGGAACCCTCTCGAAGTAAGATAGTACAGTTAATGTAAGAACTTACCATAACAGTAGATCTTCGAGAGAGGTTCCTTCAGTAGGTCACATTTTTCTCTCCCTCCTTCCCCCAAATTTCTTTTGGGGCTCCAGAACCTGTTTCCTTCTCCTTTCTTTCCTTTAGGGACTGGTCCGGCGGGAGAACTGGAGGGCGGGCTTGGGGACCGCCCACTATATAGGGTCATGCTGACGTCGTCATGTGACGTTGGGTGGATGGTCCCCCGCCAGGCATTGCTGGAAAAGTCTGCCGTGTGGCCCAGATGCCAGGTGGCGCTAGTCTACAAGTAATGACCTACTGCAGGAACCTCTCTCGAAGATCTACTGTTGCAGTAAGTTCTTATGTAACTATACTTTACCAGTAACCTGCAGTATCAGTGGCAGCATGGGTTCACGGGGAGATCCTGCAGACATACCTGATTGAGTGATCAAGGAAGTGGTCAGGGGGAAACTGTGGACGTGGTTTACCTGGATTTCAGCAAGGTCTTCGACACTGTTCCACATAGAAGGCTGTTAAACAAGCTGGGAAGCCTAGGAGTAGGTCCTAAGGTAGTAAAATAGGTTGAAAATTGGCTGGGCAATCTGAGTCAGAGGGTGGTGGTAAACGGCAGTCACTCTGAAGTAGGCAAAGTGACCAGTGGAGTACCACAGGGATCAGTACTAGGGCCAGTCCTCTTCAGTGTCTTTATCAGTTACATTGCAGAAGGGCTGGAAGGTAAAGTATGCCTGTTCGCAAATGACACAAAATTCTGCAACAGAGGAGTGGAAAAAATAAGAAGTGATCTAGAAAAGTTGAAAGAATGGTGAAGGACTTAGCAGCTGGGTTTTAACGCAAAGAAGTGCAAAATAATGCACTTGGGGCATAAGAACCCGGGGGCAGCATATCATCTGGGAGGAGAGGTATTAACAGTTACAAAGCAGGAAAGGGACCTGGGGGTGATAATTTCTGATGACCTGAAGGTAGTTGGGTAGTATGACAAAGCAGTGGGGAAGGCTGGAGGGATACTGGGTGCATAGGAAGGGGAATTGCCAGCAGAAGGAGGGAGGTAATAATACCTCTTTACAGATCACTGGTTAGGCCGCACCTCGAGTACTGTGTACAGATCTTCCTTTGTCAGTCTTCACCATTCATTACTGCTTGGGTTAGTGCCGGAGGCACGCACCCGCTATGGGAGATTTTTTTTTTTTTTTTTGAGTCGGCTCCAACGGCGCCGCCCACGAGAGCGACGCGCTGTGTCATGCGTGAGGGGCGGCCGTTAGGTGCCACAGACTCCTCCTCCATCTCAGTTCTGTTTCTCCTGCCGTCGAGGCTGCACCTGCTGCGCGGTAGAATTAATAGTATGCCACTAGGCCTAGTTGTCGTTCGTCGATGCCGTCTTTCAGACTTCTCCTTCATCCTGCCTTTTTCTCGACGTCATCACTGGTAAGACCATTATGTTTTTTTCTCTATTATTTGATGCCGCCAAGAGCTGTGCCTTTTTTGCCTTAATTGTTTCACATCGCCATCGGTTCGGGGCAAAAGCGCAAGTCAAAATGAGACGCGCTCCTGCGTCGGTACTCTGTGGCTGGCATTTTTCCGTCACGGACCGGCATGATGTTTTTCTTCGTTGCCTGGGATCCAGCCATAATATGGATGCGTGCGACGCCTGTTTCTCGATGGACCGTTGTGTCCTGGAAGTCCGCACGTTCAAGATCGGCAAGGCTTTGCCGACTTTCGGGGGACGGCGCTGCTCCAGGGATTCCCAGGTAAGGTCTCTAAACCCTTCCTCTGGGTCCCCCTCTCAGGCCTATACGGTCTGGAGAGGAGGAGGCCTCCTCATCTTCTCTTGCTGAAGAGGAGGCCTCTTTCGCGGTGTCGGAGGAACGCCGGGGTCCCTCCCGGGGCTGCGGTGGAGACACTGCCTCAGCAGTCACCTCCCCGGAGGTGCAGGCTCCCCCAGTGTCGAGGCCCAGGTCTGCTGGGCCCGGCATCGGTGGACCCTCGCTGCCGCCGCCTTCCGGCGCCGTTTTGGATCGCGGTGCCACTCGCGGCACCAGCGATCGAGGTGGCACCATGGGCCCGGTCGGCTCTTCTAGCGGTGCTGAGTCGGGTCATGGCACCGAGGGCGGTGCCGCGGGTCTGGCCTGCGCAGTTGGGGAGTCAGGGCTGGGTTTCGGCGTTGCAGGGGGTCCGGGATCGTCCGACGCCACCGCTGGCACCGGTGCTGTTCGCGGTGCTGTTTCACTGGAGACCCCCGGGGTGGCCAGTATTGTGGTCCAGCTAGTCTCTTCCTCCTCAGAGGAGGATGATTCAGATGTGGACCCGTCCTGGCACCCTGACTCTTTGGAGTCAGGGTCTCCGGTGAGACGAGGTGCTAGGTGGCCCAGTGCGCCTGTTCCTCTGTCTCCTCTGCTGTCCTCTCCGAGACCTCCCAGACTGGGGGTGGTCTGGGGTCCCTGGACGGGGATGGAGTGGAGGTGGAGGGAGGGGCTCTCCCTCCTGAGGGGGTTGTGGCAGCTGTAGATCCCGGTGCTGCTGCACCTCCTCGGGGTGGGGTGTAGCTGGGGTCAAGGAGGAGGGCGTTCTTGGAGTCCGGGGGAGTCGAGAGACCGGGTTGAGGCACCTCGGTCTTCACCTGCCACCCCTCTGGGGGTGGGTAGGAGCTGTAGCGCCAGGCCCTGTCTTTCCCTCTCGAGCTTCAGGGACCCTTCTGGTGGCGTTGCTGTGGGCTGCCCTTCTGGACCCATGCAACCCCAGGTTCATCACAGGGGAGGATTCCCTACTAGGCTCTTCCAGGCTTCGCATCCCCAGGGTTCCGTTCTGCGACCTGGTTTGTTGTCCGGGATCCTGCCAGCTTGGGACCCATTTCCCATTTTCCGGATTTCAGAGCCTCAGCAGAGGACAGTTGCCTCGCCGTAGGTGCCCCTGTCCCATTCCTCTGCAGCCATCTGCCTCTCTCCCAGGCCATGTCGGTCCTACAGGCCTGTTATCCTGGGAGACGTTCAGAACTCTGTGGCGGCCTTCCCCTCATACTTTAGGTATGTGCATGAGCGGGTGATTCGCCTATCCCCACCGCCACAGGAGTCCTCTGGACATTCGAGCTCTCCATCATCCTCGTCTCCCTCCTCTTCGGAGGGAGAGGAACCCACTACTCATCTCTCCTCCGATGCTGATTTCACCGAATAACCACGATTTCTTTGGAGGATGGTGAGGGATCTTCGCATCTCTTTTGTTAGGAGAGACAATACCGAACGGCAGATGCGTGAATTCCTCAGTGAATTCAGTGCCCAGCATTTGGTGATACTGTCCTGGCCTGTTCCCTTCCAGGAGGCATCTATCCGTTCTTGGCAGTCGCCAGCTGCCCTTTCTCCAGCCCCTGCAGACTGCAGAAGAAGGTATTGTGCCCCATTGGAATCTTTAGGTACTCTCCCCAACCCGCCTTCGGGATTGGCATACCTAGAAACTCCCTCCGGGCGCCGCCGCCTGGCACACGACTGTCCACCAGGCTCAGATTCCCTACAGTTTGACTGGTGGGGGCGAAGAGTGTTCTCTTCCTCTCATGCGATGTCATGCATTGCATCACATCAGGCTCACCATGCTGCCTACAGTAGGCATTTGTGGTCAAATCTCTCCCAAGTCTTAGCATCAGTGCCTGATACGGACAATCCAGACAAGCTGTACCCTCTCACTATAGGCCTGGGCGGCAGACACAAACAAGGGCATCTTGCGGGGGAGCTGGATGTCATTGTCCACCTAGGGACAAATGACCTGGCTAAGAAAGGATTAGAAATTGCAGGAAGAGTTTGTGGAATTGGGGAGGGGCCTTAGACAAAACACGCCTACGGTAACCTTCTCGGAGGTGCTGCTCATCTATGGCGTAGGAGGCTAGGGTATTCCGCACCATGGGATTCAATCAGTGGTTGAAAAACTGGTGTGGAGCTCAGGATTTGCTTCATTGGGGACTGGGGTCCACCTGGAGGATGCAAGCCTATACTGGCATGATGGGCTGCATCTGTCAGGAGGGAACCAGGATCCTAGGTGATAGGTTTAAATGCTTCATGGCAAACATTTAAACTAGTCAGGGGCACTGGAAAGAACAGGAAATCCTAGCCCCAAAAAGTCTCAGTAGTAAGTCACGGTAAACACCAACATAGAGATGTCAATAGGGAGAAGTGCAGAGGTAAATGGAGAAAGTGACAAATGCAATAAGAACAGGGATGGGTCAAAAAGGGGTAAGGCCATCAAAAAATGGAGGGTAATGAGTACCAACGCCCGTAGTCTGGGCAGCAAGCTCCCTGAGCTGGTGGCCTTGATGGAAGAGGGATGCCTGGATATCGTAGCAATCACAGAAACATGGTACACAGAGAACCATGACTGGGATGTTAACATACATGGGTACATAACCTACTGGAGAGACAGGCAGGGGAGAAGAGGGGGAGGAGTAACATAGAAACATAGAATTTGACAGCAGATAAGGACCGCTTGGCCCACCCAGTCTGCCCATTTCCCTACCTACTGGATAAGCTGCAGATCCTAGTTAACCAGCAGCCTACTTCTTCCTATCCCCACCCCACTAGAATGGCCTTATGACTGTCCCATGCATGCTTGAATTCCACCACTGATTTTGACTCCACAACCTCCTCCGGAAGGCCGTTCCATGCATCCACAACCCTCTCTGTGAAAAAACACTTTCTTAAATTATTTCTGAGCTGCCCCGCCTCTATCTTCAAATTGTGCCCTCTTGTTCTTGCACACCTCTTTTTTTGAAAGATGCTACCCTCTTGGACTTTGTTGATTCCCTTGAGGTACTTGAAAGTTTCTATCATGCCCCCTCCCTCCTTTCCTCGAGGCTATACATATTAAGCTCCTTAAGTCTCTCTTCATATGTCTTCCAGTGCAGACCCTGCACCATTTTAGTTACCCTCCTCTGGACAGCTTCCATCCTGTCTATGTCTTTGAGGAGATTGGGTCTCTAGAACTGCACGAGTACTCAGATGGGGTCTCACCAGCTGTCTGTACAGAAGGATAATAACTTCCTGTTTTCTACTGGTGATGCCGCTCCTATGCATCCACTATACCCCAGCCTCCTTGCTGCCCTCTCACATTGCTTGCCACCTTTAGGTCATCTGATAATGACTACCCCAGGTCCCTTTCCATTTTGTTGTTGTTAGTATATCTCACCCCATTGTTACTCTTCCCTGGGTTTTGTTTCCCAGGTGCATTACTTGCACTTCTTAGCATTGAATCTAAGCTGCCATTCATTTGACCATTCTCTCACCTTGCCAAGTCCCTTCTCATCCTTTCCACCCCACCTTGTGCATCAACTCTGTTGCAGATCTTTGTGTCATCTGCAAAGAGACATACTTTTCCTTCCAGTCCCTCTGCAATGTAACTATAAAGACATTGAAGAGGACCGTCCCAATACTGAACCCTGCGGTACCCACTAGTAACCCTCCTTTCTTCGAGTGGACTCCATTTACTATTACTCTCTGTGTCCTATTCTCCAGCCAATTCTTTACCCAGGCTGTCATCTTGGGACCACTCCCAGGCTGGCTAACTTGTATATTAATCTTTTGTGTGAGACTGTGTCAAATGCCTTGCTAAAGTCTAGGTAGGCCATTCCACAGCCCTCCCTGATCTACTACTTTGGTCACCCAGTCAAAGAAATCTATCAGATTGTCTGGCATGACCTTCCCACTGTGAATCCATGTGCCTTGGGTCCTGTGCCCTCTGGCCTCTAGATACTAACAATTCTTTCCTTCAAGTGATTCCATCATTTTCCCTATCACTGAGATTAAACTAACAGGTCTGTAGTTTCCTGCTTCTGCCTTGCTCCCACTTTTGTGAAGGGGAATCACATCTGCCCTCCTCCAGTCCTAGTGTACCACCCCATCCTCCAATGATTTGTTAAAAGGGTAGTCAGTGGTGTCACTAGTTCTACCCTTAGTTCTTTTAGAATTCTGGGATGAATCCCATCAGGCCCCATTGCTTTGTCCACCTTCAGTTTTAAGAGTTCTTTCAGAACCCCTAGCAAACCTTCACTGCCACTTCCTTTGAGAACCATAGTGGTTTCTTACATCGTTTTGTTTATTTGCTTCACACAAAGGCTCGTTACCTCTGTGATGGCAGTTTTTATTATTCCCCATTGAGTAGCTCTCTATGTAAAGGAAGGGATAAAAGCAACTGAACAAAAGAGTAAACAGGCAGGAGAGGAGGCACTGTGGGTCACCTTGGAGACTGGAAAGGGCACCACAGTCCGCACAGGGGTTGTGTACAGACCCCCATGTCAGGGGGAGGGAATGGACAAGGATATGATAGAAGGCATTCTTAGGATGGCAGAGAAAGGAGAGATACTGTTGATGGGAGACCTGAATATGCCAGATGTTAACTGGAGCACATTTGCTGCAGCCACATCCAAGAGCAGGGCCATTCTTGATGCCCTACAGGTGGCAGGCTTCAGACAGCTAGTTGGAACCCACTTCGTGAGGGAGCAATTTTAGACCTTGTACTCTCAAATGGGGGCAGTGAGAGGATCTCAGATCTAGAAGTGGGTTGCCATCTGGGAACAAGTGACCATCAAGCAGTGTGGTTCACGTTAACTCAGCTACAGAGTCAAGCCAACAAAAGTGAGGGTACTGGACTTCAGGAGGGCTGACTTTGGCAAGATGGAGAGTGCTCAGAAAAGCACTAGCAAACAGGCTAGAAGGAGGTGTGGAGCAACAATGGGGAATCATCAAAACTGCCATCACAGAGGCAACAAGCCTTGTGTGAAACAAATAAACAAATCAAAAGCGAAAGAAAAGGCCACTATGGTTCTCAAAAGAGGTGGCTGTAGAAAGTCAGGAAGAAAAGATAGCATTCCGGAAGTATAAGGAAACACAAAGGAGCAGGACAGAGAGCTGTACCAGTTAAGGCAGAAGGAAGCAGGAGGAAGTCAGAATAGCAAAGGCCAGACTGAGGAAAAGATAGCCAACTCAGTTAGAAGGGGATAAACCTTTTATAGGTACATCAGCGACGTGAAAGACAAGGGAGGGATAGTGAGGCTGAATAGAATGAGCGATTGGGTGGGCAGAGGGGACAGTGAAAAAGCAGGGATACTGAATGAGTATTTCTGCTCAGTATTCATAAAGAGAGGAAGTGCCTAATCCAATTAACAGAAAGCACTCTTGATAGGAAGTCGATCCCAGTCCTTTCACAGAAGAAAGGGTTCTGCAAGAACTCCTAAAACTGAAGGTGGACAAAGCAATGGGTCCTGATGGAATTCACCCCAGAATTCTAAAATAATTAAGGGAGAACTAGTGAAACCACTGGCTACTCTTTTAATAAATCATGGGAGGATGGTGTGGTACCCGAGGACTGGAGGAAGGCAGATGTGATTCCCTTCATAAAAGTGGGACCAAGACAGAGGCAGGAAACTACAGACCTGTCAGTTTGACCTCTGTGGTAGGGAAAGTGATGGAGTCACTTCTGAAGGAAAGAATTGTTGAATACCTAGAGGCCAGTGGGGCTGGGACCCAAGGCAGCATGGGTTCACAGTGGGAAGGTCATGTCAGATGAATCTAATAGATTTCTTTGACTGGGTGACCAAAGTAGTAGACCAGGAAGGGCTGTGGACATGGCCTACCTAGACTTTAGCAAGGCATTTGACACAGTCTCACACAAAAGATTAATAGTCAAATTAACCAGCCTGGGAGTGGGTCCCAGGGTGGTAGCCTAGATAAAACATTGGCTGGACAACAGGACACAGAAGTAATTGTAAATGGAATCCACTCTGAAAGAAGAGGGTTACTAGTGAGGTACCCATGAGGTTCAGTACTGGGTCCAGTCCTTTTAATGTCTTCATAAGTGAAATTGCAGAGGACTGGAAGGAAAAAGTATGCCTCTTGCAGATGACACAAAGATCTGCAACAGGAGCGATACACAGGGAGGCGTGGAAAGGATGAGAAGGGACTTGGCAAGGTTGGAGGAATGGTCAGAAGTATGGCAGCTTGGATTCAATGCAAAGAAGTGCAAAATAATGCACCTGGGAAACAAGAACCCAGGGGAAGAATACACAATGGGGGTAGTAACAACAACAATTAAAGGAAAGGGACCTGGGGATAATCATATCAGATGACCTTAAAGTTAGCAAGCAATGTGAGAAGGCAGTAGGGAGGGCTGGGGATATACTGGGATGCTTAGGGAGAGGCATCACCAGCAGAAAACAGGAAGTTGTTATCCCTCTGTACAGACAATTGGTGAGACCCCATCTGGAGTACTGCGTCCAGTTCTGGAGACCCCATCTCTGCAAGGACATAGACAGGATAGAGGCAGTCCAGAGAGGAGCAACTAAAATGGTGCAGGGTCTGTAAGAGAAACGTGCGAGGAGAGACTAAAGGAGCTTAATATGTATACCCTCAAGGAAAGAAGGAGAGGGGACATGATAGAAACTTTTAAGTACCTCAGTGGAATCAACAAAGTCCAAGAGGGTAGCATCTTTCAGAAAAAGAGACTTGCAAGAACAAGGGGACACAATTTAAAGATGGGGGGGGGTTCAGGGGCAATGTGAGGAAGTATTATTTCACAGAGAGTTTAGTGGATGCATGGAACAGCCTTCCTGAGGAGGTTGTGGGGTCTAAAACTGTGAGAGAATTCAGAAATGCATGGGACAGACATAAGGACAATTCTTGTGGGGGGTAGGAAGAAATAGGCTGTTGGTTAACTAGGATCTGCTGCCTATCCTGTAGGTAGGGAAATGGGCAGACTAGGTGGGCCAAGCGGTCCTTATCTGCTGTCAAAGTCTATGTTTCTATGTTACGACGCCAGTGAGGTGGCTTCCAGACTTGCAGGGACAGCGATCTGCATTAGACGGACGGCATAGCTTCGTCTATCAAGGTTGTCACCCCTGGCCCGGCATAGGGTGATTCGCTCTGCTTTCCTAGGGACCCGTCTTTTTTCCTCCAGGGCAAGGAGGCTTCTGCAGGGGCTTCCTCCGTCTCCCCGTCCCCGGGGTACACCTCCTAGCTCACATCTGCCATAGGCTTCTCATCTGATTAGCCCAGGGTCTTCCCCTCCTGTTCCCCACCAGCAGGAGGCTAAGGGTCTTGTTCCCTCAGGGTTTCTATTATCTCCCGGGGGGAGCTTGGTACTCAGCCAAGCAGTAATGAATGGTGAAGATCGACAAGGGAAGATATGAAAATTACGTACCTACTGTAATTCTTGATCTTCTCTTGTATCTCCACCATTCATTACTGATACCCGTCCACCTTCCCCTCAGTGGCCTCCTACTGCGGCATCTCCCCCCCCCTCTTTGGCCTTTATGCCAAAAAAAAACAAAAAAAACTGTCCTGGTTTCCGTTCTTCTCTGGGCAGATCTTTTTTCCTCAAGGTAAAGGGGAACGAGTAGAACTTTTTTCCTATCCTGAGGGAACTCTTTCTGACTGCCTCTAAGGGTGACCTCTTGGCTCCTTAGCCACGTTGTTCAGTTCACAGCTGAAGAGACCGTCCCTCTATGGCTCGGCCTCAAATTTCAGGTTCCCTCTGGCAGGCGTCATTTAATTGTCAGCTTCTTCTGGTTGGTGATTCTGCACTTCTTAACCTTGGACTGTTGTCTTTTCCTTGCCTTCAGGGAGTCTGATTGAGTTCCCACTCTATCCTTCATGCAAAACTGCCTTTTGTAGGGCCTCACCTCTACCCACACACTCTGGTGTTAGCACTTAACAAGGTGCTAAGGGGCTTATCCCCCTCATAGTTGGGCGCTCTCCTTCCTTAACAGATTTCCGCCTGAGCAATGTGTGAGCTCTCAGCTAGAGTGTAGGGGTGTTGGGATGATGAGAAGTTAGAGAATCTGCCCTTTGTGTCCAATCGATATAAGCGGTTCAGTTGAACCTTCTCAATCTCTCCTATCAGGAGGGATTCTTGCTCCCTTGTTTTTGGTTCCGAGCTTATAACCCTCTCAATCAATGTATCTATGGGCAGTGTTCTCCCCTCTCAGCATCCCTCCTTTTTCTTCTCTTTCTTCTTCTTCTGCTTCTTCCTGTTCTCCTTACCTGTTCCTCCCTTAGAGCCACCCCAGAAGGGAGGCCCTGCGGTCCCTTAGGGTAGGTATTCCTCCTCTTCTATCTGTCCTCTACCGACTTATTCCTTCTTCAGTTTATATCCTTTCCTTTTTGTGTCCCTCGGCTCTCTTGCCTCGCTCTTCCTTTTTTTCCTTTACCCTTTATTTCGCCTCTCTGGCTACTAGAACTGAGATGGAGGAGTAGTCTGCGGCACCTAATCGGCCACCAAGATGACGCAGCGCTGGCCGCTCTCGTGGTGGCTGCTGCTGAGCTGACTCAAAAAAAAAAAATCTCTACAGCGGGTGCGCACTCTGACACTAACCCAAGCAGTAATGAATGGTGAAGATACAAGAGAAGATCAAGAATTATGGTAGGTACGTAATTTTCATTTCTGTAGGCTCCACCTCCATAAAGACATAGAGAGGGTGGAGGCAGTACAAAGGAGGGTAACCAAAATGGTGCATGGCGTGCATCAAAAGCCCTAAGGGGTAAGGCTCAAGCAACTTGACATGTACTCCCTGTAGGAAAGGAGGGGGATATGATGGAGACATTCAGATTCCTCACAGGCAAAACAAGGTACAGGAGGGAAGCATTTTTGCACAAAAAAAGATGCTCAAGGACAAGGGGTCATGCTATGAAGATAGAAGGGGGGATGCTCAGAGGAAATGTGAGGAAGTACTTCTTAACGGAGAGAGTGGTGGGTACATGGAACAGCTTGCCAGCGGAGGTGGCGGTGGTGGAAACTATGATAGGGTTCAAGAACGCATGGGATAGACACAGAGGGATCTTGGTGGTGGTGGGGAGCCTGAAGAGCTAGCAGGATCTGTGGCGACACTATAGGTAGGGAAAATAGGGCAGACTAGGTGGGCCATCAGGTCCTTATCTGCCTACAGATTCTATGTTTCTGATTCCTCACTTTTTCCATCTCCAGTTATGCTGTGGCCATGGACACAGCAGCTAGCAAAAGTGCAGTTAGAAGTAGCATACTTCAGCTACTACACCAGTAGTACACATAAGTACTCCTCTGCAGTGGCAGTGGCTCTATAGGTAGTATTCTCAACTCTGGGGCTGTAAGGATGTGGGTTCTAGTTCAGCTCCAGAACTTGGGCTTATTTCCAGTTCTGACACTGGTGTGCAGATCTAGGGGGTGTTGCATTGTTGAAGTGCTGTCATTTGGATGAGTTGTTAAATTGAGCTCCTACTGCCCATCTCTGCTGGCCAGCCAGGTGGAAGTTAAAAATTAAGGTTAGGAGATCTTATCCAGTGTCTGACCAGCATTTCCCTTTGTCAAACAGGTTCATGTCCCCCCCCCAAAAAAAAAAATGCATCTGGAAATGAGCTGTCATTGTGCCTTTCTTGGTCAAAAATTAAAAAAAATAAATGTTAAACAGATCCACTCATTTTCTCAAATAAACGTTCAGTCAGGCTGTCACTTTGTGTTTTAACATTCAGTTGCGAAACTGTTGATCTGAGAGCCTTTGTGAGTAGTAGGCCTGTTTCCAACCACAGTAGACTTCTAAACTTGCTGCTCCAAAGTAACCGTAATATTTTGGGCCCATTTTAGACCCTGAAGTTGTGTGACACTAGGGTTTGCACTTGCAGAGGTGTTTGCCAGCATTATTTTCTCCCGTTGTTTAGTTGGCTGGCATCCACATGCTCTCTGTCCTTGAATCATGGTGCAGTATTAGGAGACAGTATAGATTAGTGGTTAAGGGCACTGAACTGCAAACCTGGAGACCTGGGTTTGAATCCATCAACCCCCATTTGCATACCGTGTGACCCTGAGCAAGTCACTTAACCTCCTTGTGCTCCCAGGTCGCACCTGGAAACAAGCTCTGGTTTCGTGTACCTTTCATGGTTAAACAATTTCCCCTTTCCCTTGCCCATTGTTACATTGTGTTGATGTGTTCTGCAGTTTACTGCTTTACACTCCTTTATACAGCATGTAGGGATGCACAATGTATGAAACGGGAACAAAACCAGTTTTAGGGAGGTACTTTAGTTTTTGTGTTTTTTTTTTTCTTTTCAAATTAAAATTGCAACCCCTTCCTGACTAATGACACAGCATGAATATTGTAAAAACAAAGCACATATATACTTAAACACGCTAACAATATTTTTAAAGTCCTAAACAAAAATACTAAAAATATTAGCCCTAATGGCCTATCTATACAGTTCAGATCCAGCATTATATATATTTTATAAGTGGACAATGTAAACTGTCTTGACATGTAAAGTTACTTGTAGTCTTTAGGATTAGGGTGACCAACTTGGACTTATGTTTGTTCAAGAATCTGGGATCCAGAATGGAGCGCCACTCCTTATTTTCCTTGTGAGTGGGAAAGCACCCTTGAGTACAGGCCTTTTCCCCACTGGAAGGAATGAACTCTTTCTGCTGCGTTTGCCAACATTTTAACCTCCAACTGTAGCAAAATCCTTTCTGCTCAGGTAGAAGGCTGGACTTAATGTGTAAACCTGCAGTCTAAGGAATCCTCCGAGTTGCAGGGTGAGCCCCTGGCACACTACTTTCCTGTCCCTATTGTCTGTGGCGATGTTTTCCATTCCTGGAAGAAGTGAGCCAGCCTTCTTCCCACTGGCAAAAGATGGCAACCTGGACTGACACATCAGGGGCTCTGTCTCTAGGAGCTGAAGACGAGTGATCCTGATTGGAAGGTCTTCTTCCCCAGTCCCCTAAGAAGCCTCTTGACCGAGAGTAGTCACAGGGCATGGGAAACAAAGCACAAGGGTAATAACTCCTGCCCCTACCTCCCCTTCCTTGAAGCCTGTAGGAAGTAGAGGCCTTCTCTTTCTCAGTATTGTTTTTGTAGTCTTCCACCATTCCCGTGTATGCCTCTGGCTTGTCATCAAATAAGGGATTGTTCCTGCATGGGGAAAAACATACCATTGCCTGGGTATCCCTGTACAAATTAGTGATCTTTAGCCAAGCAAACCTCCTTAAGGAGGCAGCATGGGACATAGCCCTAGAAGCAGTGGCTCATGGCCAGTACAGAATTCTAGAAGCCTTTCTTAAACTGGGCAGTGCAGGTTTGCAGCCTCTCGCAACAGGAAGGAGGAAGAGGTGTCCAGCTACCTGAAATCCTAGTCCAGGACTGAATGGGGAGATAAATCAGAGGCTTGCCACAGGCTGCCGCCTGAACAGTCAGGTAACAAATCATAGATTGGTTTCTAAGGGATTTGAGGGTAGGTAACAGCAACCGCTCAGCTGGGGCTAACCCTGTCCTGCTCAAAATTTCAGCCGCCTCCCTGTCTTCCCCAGTTTTCTCACTGCCATTTTGCCTGAAGTGTTTGCTGCATTTCCTTCAAAGCACTGTGTACTGGGGGATTTTGAGAAGGTGCAGTTTGAACTCTCCCTTTTTGCCCCATGGCCGCTTCTGTGTTGTGGCCCCATCCCCGGCTTCAGGCTTCCCAACCCCACTATGAAGCTTCAGAGTCTGTTTCATAAAGTGCTGGCCATCCTTGGGGGTAGAGAAATTGATACCACTAGTCAGCCCAAAAATATGTTGAATGTGGCTGGGTACTTCAAGTTGTAAGGGATGTTATTTTGTGCAAGTTCTTTCTTTGCTGAAGTGAAGGCTTTTCTGCGGTTGGCAAGCACCTTAGAAAAATCCTGAAAAATGTAGACTTGATGGCCATTCCATATGATGAGCCCTTTTCTTCTGGCCAACTTGAGTATTTGGTCTTTTGCACTATACCACAGTAGCAGATAAGCAAGCATAAGCAACTTTATTTATAAATAGCGCTATTCACCATAAAGGACCATAGAGCGAGTACAATAAATAATCATAAAATCACAGCTAAGAACTCCATTCATCATTATTAAGTATCGAATTCACACAACATCAGAGAAAGCAAGATGAAACAGATGAGTTTTCAATGCAGATTTAAAACTCCTCACTGTCAGGCACTCTCTTATCTGACAAGGTAGAGAATTCCACAGGGTAGGGGGCCACAAATTCAAATGCTCGGGCCCCAGAGGTCTTCAAACGAACCCTGGGAATCTCTAGCAATTCCTCAGTGGAGGAGAGGAGAGGAGTGGGCGGGGGTTGTAGGGCAGTAGGGGCGAAGAAGCTTTTGCATCTATAGGCAAGGAATGGCCTGGGAGGGTGGGACCCACATCTTGGTCAAGGGACTTGGTGACTGGTGGGCCCTCTCGACCTCGGGGATAGTCCCAATAGTAATCCAGAAACTGAGGCAGTAGAGTTTGGACTATTACACTCATCACCTCCTGTGGCCCCCTAGTGACTCCCATGATCCATAGATTGTTTTGGCAGAGGGACGGGATCGGAAATCGGGCCAAACAGACGACAGCCAGTCCCTTCCACTTTTCAGTCTGCTGGTTCCCCATGTTTAGACATTTTGTGACATCTGACTAGGGAGAGTGTGAGGCGCGCCCCATTGAAGTCTGTGGGACCAGTTTTGAAAATGGCTCTATATACATTTAAGCAATCTTTGATATAAAATACAAGTCACCACTTAACTACTAGGACCTCTGTTGTTGCTTAAACATATATGGAGCCGTTTTCAAAATTGGCCCCATAGAGTTCAGTGGGGCGTGCCCCCGCACTCTCCCTCATTAGATGTCACAAAATGTATGTGAGAGTGGGGGCAGAGCTAGCAGACAAGGAAGTAGAAGGGATCGGCTGGCCGTCTTGTTAAGTTTAGTTTATGGTCCCTTCCCTCCTGAAGAGGGCAACTTTAAAAAATTCAGTTAATTGCTCAAAAAACGTTCACCAGCATTAGGTAATGGGCTATGACATTAAAAAAGCCCACAACATAATCTTAAAAAATCTCTTCAAAATTTCAAGGATTTCATTTGCTGTATCCACTTTTTTTCTTAAGTGTCTAAGGGATCACCTTAAAAGAGGTAGGCTACCTTCTAGCTGTCTCGAGGCAGACAGATCACCTATGCTCATGTAACTCTCTGAGATGCTGAATTTAAACAGTGGGGGAACCAGAAGTAGATCGCTGCCAGCTTCCAGTACTCCCGCTCTCACAAAGGCAGGGTTTTGTTACAGTTCCAGTATAATGTGGTTAAAACCACACTACAGTGCCACACACTATAGGTTTAGGTCTCTTTATGGTAAACTGTTTGGTTTGTAAGCTATTTTCAGCCTCTGTCAGCTCTGTACTGGAAACTGCCAGCCCAGGTCAATAGGTCACACACTGAAACAGTCCCTAACTAAAAGATTTATCTGTTTAGTTCATTTTGTTTATTTATTTCAAAAGTTTTACCAGGAAAGACATACTGAGCTAAGAACAGTTCATTTCCAGATGTGTCCTGGGGGGAGGGGTAAAGGGAGATGTATACAAAGAATTACAGTACATAATCAGATTAAAATGATACAAAATACATATATACATAGTTACAGATATATTATAAAATGGGTAAAATCACGGAAAATCCAGTGTGCTGACTGGATAAAACATGTCACATGACCGTGCATTATTCCACAACGACTGCACTCTTCCCACTATGACCGCACGCCTAAACTACTTTTTAGCCTTCAAAACCTTCTCACCAGAAGTGAGATCACTCCACACCTGGCACAGATAGGCAGCCACACACATACAAGTGGTACATTCAGACTGCTACCAACATTAATATACAACTCCCCCCAGTAAATGACTTGCTGCCAGAAGTTTAAAGGAAGACTCAGTGTGTTGAAAAAGTGAAAAAAGAGATGTTTATTTCTGTTTATTTCTATTTCCTTTACTTATCTAAGGAAAAAGGCATCGTCTTTACAGGGAGAACGAGTGAGGGCTTTCACTTTTATTAGTGAAATGTAGCATGGCTGAGCATGGTCAATAATCAGTACGGACATGTAGGCAGACACTGAAAGTAAGTCCCTCTCTGTTAAAAAACGCAAAGTTACTGTGTAGTTTACATTATTTTTATGTAGAATCCTCTAAAAGAAGTTGCCAACTGAAGCGAGTGAAGAGCGAGTGGGGAGCACTTTCACTTTTATTAGTAAAATATAGCATGACTGAGCGTGGTCAATAGTAAGTAACATGCAGGCAGACACTGAAAGTAAGTCACTCTTTGTTGAAAAAGCAAAGAAACTGTGCACAAAGAAAAAAGCTGCCGCCTGAAGCAAGTGGAGAGCTAGCGTACAGCGAGGGTGTCTGCAGCTTCAGATAGATAACGCAAGGCAGAGCGAGCATTGCTATAGCAACAACTCATTCTGCCTTGCATCCATGGGAGCCAGGTTTGTGAAATTTTTGGTGGGGGTCAGGGGTCAAAGCCCCACCCCGTGTCCCAGGGGTCGGGGTCAAAGCCCTGCCCCTATACCAGGGGTCAGAGGTCAAAACCCTGCCTCAGGGGTCAGAGGTCAAAGTCGCCTCCCTCTGCAGGATATCTGGGAGTAGAGCCTCCTATATTTGGGGTTGAGGTGTTAAACCAACCACCCCTGGACCACTGCTATTAGTGTACCACTCAAGCTACGCTACTTGCCCAATTACGGCATGCTGTACACCACATTGGCCTGTTGGTTAGTTTTTTTTTTTATTAGTTTACTTGAGTTGAGGGCTTCATCCCCCACACCCCTGTGTTAAAACAACAAGGGGGTGTGGGGGAGCAGAGCCCCCCCAACTCAAATAAACTGACAAAACCTAAATCAACAGCAATCACGTGACAAAAGTTACTTTGCACAGTTACAGTATAGAGCTGCAAGCATGCAATGAAAGTTATGCTATATTCCCTGTAACTGTGCACTATGCTAATAGCAGTGGTCTGATATTCTACACAGCAGAAGGTCAGCAAAAGACTGATAGGAAAACCCCAAAATGAATCTCTTGATTTTGCCATTTGGACCAGTTCAGGATGTTCGCTTTGCTTTACTTGTTATACTTGTAAAAAATACAGACATATGAATATGCCAGTAGAAACAGACCTCCTGGTCTATCAATGTCTGCTCGAGTGTGCAGCTAGCTTCCTTAAGTTGCAGCTGCCCCTCCCTTTTTGTCCACCGTCGGCCGTTCTCGGTTCTCAGCCTCCCCCACCTGTAATCTTCCATTATCTGTCCCATGCACTTTTAAAGCTACCCACAGTTTTGCATGAAAACATCCTCTCTGATAGGGAGTTCCACTTCAGCATCACTCTGTGTGAAGTAATGCCTCCTCATCTCCCTCTTAATTATTTCCCCCCTCTCTATCTTAGCCCATGTCCTCTAGTGTCCCTTCCCTTCCCTTCCTCAGTTT
Source organism: Neoceratodus forsteri (assembly GCA_016271365.2). NCBI lineage: Eukaryota > Metazoa > Chordata > Ceratodontiformes > Ceratodontidae > Neoceratodus > Neoceratodus forsteri. The sequence continues at coordinate 644,937,947 of CM057453.1, read as the reverse complement.
AAAAGCCCCATTGGCTCCATCCTTGTTGATTCCCCTTCCATACTTGAAAGTAGTAGTAGTAGTAGTAGTAGTAGTAGTAAAAAACCTTTATTTTTATACAGGATAGTAGATGACATTTTTCTCATCATTAGGACGAATCCTATTTTCAAGATGGTCCTGTTTATAAAACATAAATACATACTTATACATATAATTACATAAATATTAATTTAACAGATTAGACATTACACAATTATTTAACATAACATAAACAATAAACAATAACAATATGTTCCAATAAAACCAAGTTTATCTCAAACACTCACATTTTACCTTTAATCCAGCTTTCAAAGTAAATATAAACCCTTTGATAGATTCATACTGATTTACTGTATATGGTTTTAATGAGGTCCATAACCTATTCAAACCTGATCATATTTTCCCTTTCCCTCCTCTCCTCCAGGGTGTAAATATTCAGTTCCCTCAGACTGTTCCCATAGTCTCTCCCCTCCATTCCCTGTATCATCCTTGTTGCTCTCTGCTGCACTCCCTCCAGTAGCTTGATATCCCGCCTCAGGTATGGCCTCCAGAACTGCACACAGTACTCCAAGTGTGACCTGACCAGTGACCTGTAGAAGGGCAAGATTACCTCCCTCAGCCTGGATGAGAACCCCCTTGCTATACACCCCAGTATCTTGTTTGCCTTCACTGCTGCTTTCCTGCATTGAGCAGAATTGTTTATGCTCCCTGTTACCATCACCCCTAGGTCCTTCTGCTCCTCAGAGATCCCCAGCTTCACCCCCTCCCAACCAGTATTCTCTTCTTGGGTTCTTTGCCACAAAGTGCATAACCTTACACTTCTTTGCACTGAACCCCATCTGCCACCTCTGACTACTCCTGCAGTTTGGTTAGGTCCCCCTGCAGTTGCTTCCATCCCTCCTCCTTGTCCACTACTTCACCTGTTTTGGTTTAGTCTGTGAACACATTCACCCTGCTCACTACTCCATGCGCGATGTCGGAGATGAAGAGCCCAAAAAGCACCGGGCCCAGCAATGAGCCTTGTGGCACCCCTCATCACTGGTCTAGGTGTTGAGAATTCCACACCACCACCACTTGCTGTACCCTCCGATGCAGTCTGTAATCCAGTTTGCCATCTTCGCCATGACTCCTACACCAGTTAGCTTCCCCCAAGCTGCCCATGAAGTACTGAATCGAAGGCTTTGCTGAAATTCAAGTAGAGGACATCCACTGCATGGCCCCTATCCAGCTCTCTTGCTACCCAGTCATAATATTGTATTAGGTTAATTTGACAGGACTTCCCCAATTTGTCCATTTTTACCTGCAACAAGTAGTGACAAAACAGAACTACTGGTAGAACTCCTAGGTGAGGCTAGCACCAAACCATTGTAACATGCTGTATAGAGCAAAAGGTCCATGAGACTAAACCCAGACTGAAAAAAATATGGCAAGAGGAGCAGTATCTGTAAAAACAGTTTCCATAGTATTCAAAACTCAATAGTCAAACTTCTTTCCAGCTAAAGCTTGACAGTCACAGCTACCTCACATTCAGGAGTCAGCCACCTCACATTCAGGAGTCAGAATGTGGCACGGGAGTCCAGTCAAGTCTGCTTCAGGACACAAATGACATTCTCAACCTCAGACATTCCAGAGATTTATTCCCTTACTCTCACAAAGTTTTCTGTCTGGGGAATATGTTGCAGCAGGTATGTGTTTCTGGTGCATACCACATATACAGAAATCAGAGATGTCTGGAACAGAGGGCTCTAGCAAAAGGGTGAAGGAGTTAAGGATACCAGCATGGGTAGTGACAATGTTGACTGTAAATTGCATATTTCCTAAAGTTTTTACTATACATGTTTAAAGGCAATATGCAGTGTACCGACAACTGCGTTTCAAGTGTACTGCTGGCTGCATATTTGATGGGATGATGACAGGGCGTCAGCTGAGCTGCTAGAAGAGTAAAGACTAGCAGTCCATTCAGCCTGAAAGGCTGTCATTTAACATGGAGGGCAGTCAGCATTCCTGCCCACTGACATTCAGTTCAACAACTACCCTTTCATTCTTCAGCTTTACAGTTAGCCTGACAACTGTAAGCAAGATGGCAGTGCTTCAGACTCTGCAGTACATCCCAAATTGAAAAGTCATACATTTAAACTTTTGAAATATAAAACACAACCAGAAGGCAACAACATCATTGCTACTTTCATACTCCCCCCCCCCGAGCTGCAGACAAGGAAGCTGTTCCCTCCTCAGGACCCACCAGAAAGAGACAGGCAGGGGCTCTGGCCAACATCTTAACCCACTGGAAAGAAAGGTCTAAGGGATAACATCGCTGTACCAAAGGGGAGACATAACTGGGGGGGGGGTAGCACTGCTGCAACCTGCTCCAAAGAGATGGAGTAGGGGGGCACATTTCTGCACCCACTGGAGAGATAAAGGGCCCAGTTCTCAAAGTTCCTTGGTGGCTCAAGGGAATTGCATCCTAATGAGTGGCACAAAGTGCCTCTTGCACCAAATGATGCCCTAGGAGCAATTCAGAATGGCAACATGCAGCCTGCAGTGCACCCAATGGGATTAACACTGCCCTTGAACCACACAGTGGGCTGCAGCATAGTGCCAGTATCTTGTGGAAGATGCAGGCTGCCAGTTCCTCAGAATCAGGATTCAGAAAACTCCCCCATGGTGAAATTTCTAAGCACCGTTAGACCAGCCAGAGCTCGTCTAAGCGAACTTAGAAATGTTAAAACTGGGAGAGTTGACCCAGTAGCAATAATGTGCCATGGCCTCCCCTTCCCAATCCTGATGTGGCCGTACAAAGGAAAGATAAACAGAACCCCTCCCAGGTAGTCTAGCACCCCCCCATCCCAATGTTGCCCGTACTAATAATTAACACCAATGCCCCTGCCCTGGTGGTGTAGTGGCCCCCATCCCTGATGTTGCCCATATTGTAAATTAATAATAATGCCCCCTTCCTGGGGTATAGAGGCTACCCTCCCTGATCCTGTATGTCATCAACAAATTTAAATTTGGACTGGAGCCACAGAGAAGTAAAGCATGCCCAACATAGCCTTTTTACCCATTACCATACAATGAAACTGTTCACATAAATTAAAACTTAGAAACTCAGCACTACATTACCAAGTATTTGATCAACACGGTCAGAAAATGACATCACGCTGTCAATGACTATCTCTGTATTCTCAAATTTCATAAACAAAATCAGATAAAAGTAAATGTTTAATTACTGGTTCCCCAAATCATACTTTGTTTTCTTTTGTTTCATAGGCAAAAGATTGTTTTGATCACCATTACTGACAACCTGACTAGAAATTCTGCCTCAGTGAATTATAATTCTAGTCACTTGCAAAAACACTTGTAAAACACCTGCATATAATATAATATTCACCGAACTACAACATTTACATAGTACGGGTCCCTGATGTAGGAGCAGAAACCTGTGGTGTCCTGCATTTATTTATCTTGGCGACATATATTTTACCTCTGCATACACAGAAAAATAGAAGTATCTAGAGTTATACGGAATGTGTGCTGTTGCTCTGTAGCTTGTTCAAAAATGCAGACTAGGGACGAAGATAACATCACTGCACCCACCGGACATGGAAAGAGAGGACTTGGAGTAACATTGCTACAATCTACACCCAAGAAGGAATTAAGACAGGATAGCTGCATCCACCGGAGACCGGAGACTAGGGGTAACATTGTTGTAAGCAACAAGGGACAGCTCTAGCTGCAAAGAGTGTGCACAGATAAAAAAATATATCAGCAAAACAAACAAAACCAGCACTACTGCAGACTAATGAAAAAGGCTTTATTAAAGTTTAAAGAAGGCTGTATACCCACAACATGCTAAATGAGTCAAGAAGGAACCCCGACTGGTTTCACAGCTAGTGCGTCATCAGGGGGATGCACTAGCTGCAAAACCGGTCGGTGTTCCTTGCTGCCTCATTTGGCATGTTGTGGGTATACTGCCTTTTTTAAACTTTAATAAAGCCTTTTTCACTAGTCCGGAGTAGTGCTGGTTTTGTTCATTTTGCTGCAACATTGTTGTAACCTGGATACACCAGTCCTGTTTACTTTCCGAGTGTTCCACTTCAGTACAACTGGGGTGAGTAAGTTTCATTTAAGGCTTCACGACTTATCATGAAACCTTTGCTTGAAATTGTCAGGCAAGAAAGCACCCTGTTGAAAATCTGCACTGACCCCAACAGCAATACAGCATATTTATCTGTGTAACCATAGGCGCCGGATTGTATGGGTCCATGGGGCATTAGCAGTTCTTTCTGCTGCTGCTGGGGGCTGAAACAATCACGGGATTTAAGAATGCATGGGACAGACATAACAGAATTCTGGAGATTGGGGGCAAGGAGCAACAGATGTCTAGAAAAACATGATAGTGGAAACTAACAAGCTCAACTGGGCAGACTGGGTGAGCTATAGGCCCTTATCTGCCGACAGTGTCTCTGTATCTATGTACAGTAGCTATATATCTGACAGGATCATCACTCACAGCTCTTAGTAAAGGACAGAGAGTGCAAGTGACCATGATATACTGTGCCTCTGGATTTATACCTTGAGAAGGTCAATCCATCTGTCAATACCATGTAAATGTAGAGCCTCCTACCAATTGACTTAGGGGATGCCACTACCTTACCCCACCACAGGGCTGCCATAGATGTTTTGGTGGCTCCTGACGGGTTCTTTTTCTTCTTTACTAGTTTGGGGGGGGGGGGAGAGAGAGGCATATCCCATCCAGATAGCAGGAAGTGTATAGTGTCTCCGCCCAGAAAGAGATTAATGACTGGTCAGCACAACCCCCAGGACACTGTACCTGCCCACCTCCCCTTCCCACTGTGGTCACTATTCCAAGTTAATTAGCGTGCACTGATACACTTCAGAGACAACAATGAGAAACTGCTTCAACAAAAACACTGCTTCATTTAGGGTTAATGCAAATGAGATAATGCATAGCCAACAGACTGGTCTTCTGGTGCCTTATGCAGACTTCATCATCATAACCACATGTAGTCATTATTCCATGCTATAAGCAGCCAAATAAACTTTACTGGGGCTGCCTGCACTGCCACTACAAAGGTCCCCACAGGTGCAGCCCTCACACTCAGTTTGCCATCATACCACAACCACAATGCACTGTGCAGCGTAAAGTTGGTAACCTCCTGGACTGAAGGCTGGCTGCCATCTACTGCATACCAGTGTTTCCCTTTTAACCAATCTAAGGAGCTCCCTTATTAAAGTCCCAAGCTGTGTAACCCAGTTTGTTGAATCAGTGCTGGCCCCATTGATGTTGCCACGGGATGGCAGGCAAATTTGCATTTCAAATTAAATGCTGGGCACCTGCTCGGATGTTCTGATAACCCTCAAAGCCCCAACCCAAAAAGACCATGCAACTGCAAAAATGGCACACAGTGCAGTCCAGCCTTCCTTCTTAAACCGTAGGATGGTATTTATTGAAATTGTACATAATAACATTACAGTCAGTGCAGTAGTAGAGTTCCTCCTGGTTTAATGGCAAAATGCAATTGCAAAGGTAAAGAAAAGAAACAAAGCCTGTCCTCCTAGCCTGCCAGCAGCTGCCTTAGCCTGCTTACCTTTGCTGGGGATGATGAGGGTACAGCCGCTGCACTCTCCTCTAACCTCCTACTGTTCACCTCAGTCCTCCAAGGCTCCATCTGTCCTGCTGCTGGCTGTTCTGCTGGTGCCCTGCTGCCATCAGCTGCCTGGACTGACAAAGGACCCCAATCCTCCTCACCAAGGCAACCCCACCAGCCACCACCACCCGGTGACCATCACCCACCCACTTGTTGTAGGCCTGCTACCTGCCTAAACCAGGCTCTCGACCCCAACCCTCACCCACCTGGCATGCTCAAGTCACCCGACCCATTCGTGCTACTCCCCGGGCCGCTCTCTGCTGCAACACCGCACACACCGCTATTTTGCTGCTGCTCAGCTCAGCCTGCTGGCCTTCCTTGCAACTTGCTGCCTGGTGGTGTGGGTGTCCTGTGACCATCCTGGAGTTTGGACTCCCAACTAGCCGACTCCCGGTCCTGGATTCCCTCTCTGTATCCTGACTCTCGGCCAACTGCCAAGCTGACTCCCGCTACACCCCCACCGCAGCAGTCCTTGGCACTTGCTTTCCCTCTCCAGCACCTGGACCACCACTTCTCCTTCGAGGCTTTGACTACTAGTACTGTTATTTCTAGGCTGGCCCGCCACACGAATAACGTGGATACAATTACAAAAATGAGTTGGAATTTGGAAACCATCTCCCTCACCTGAGCACCTCACCGCCGCCTCACTCGCAGAATCGCCCAGACGGTCACGCATGCATATCGCGCCTATAAGCCCCCCCCCGGCCAATCACAGTGCGGCAAATACCACTTCTTTCTTGCCAGCCAGTCAGATTACAATGTGTTGTTTTGGGGGGTTGCCAAATAAGCAGGCAAAGGCTGCAAAGGCGTAATTTAAATAATGCAGTGCCGCTCCGGCACCAATGATGTCAGCGCACTCTGGTGCTTGATCACAGCAGCAGACTAGCAGTCAGGGTGCATGCACAATGAAGCAGGGGAAGCTGCATGTGGCAAAATATTGCTGGGGCTCAGCCCAGGTCAGTAAACATTGCTGGGGCCAATGCCCCATGGGCCCATACAACTTGGCGCCTATGCTTGCATCTGTCTTTCTGAAGCTGTCAACACCCTCACTGTGTGCTAGCTCTCCACTTGCTTCAGGCGGCAGTTTTTTCTTTTTGCACAGTATTTTTTCAACAGAGAGCGACTTACTTTCAGTGTCTGCCTGCTTGTTACTTACCATTATTGACCACGCTCGGTCACGCTACATTTCTCTAATAAAAGTGAAAGTTCTCCCAGCTTGTTCTCCCTGTAAAGGTGATAACTTTTCTCTTAGAAAAGTAAGGGAAATAAACAGAAAAATAAACTTCTTTTTTTTTTTTTACTTCAACACTGAGACTCTTGCTTTAAACTTTTGGCTGCAACTCATTTATCATTACTGACAGCACTCGGTCACACTGCAGCAAATCATTAACTGTGAAAGTCTTTGTACAGTAAGGCTGTGAAAATGGCAGGATCAGCATTATACAGTAATAAGTTTAAAATTAGATTTTCTTGAAATATTATGGGAGGAACAACCAGATAACAATTACCTACAACTTAAAGCTGTATCAGTTATGGCATGATCAACCAGATCATCTACTGATGATCCACTTATTCATGTCACACAGGGACTACTTTTTTGCCGCCCCCAAACAATATTTGTGGCCATTTTATAAGATGGATAATCCACTCTAGGGTGTGCGTGCGCTCTGATATACGCACACCTTGGTTGGTTGAACACACTCAGCCTGCGGCCTTGTGCGTCACAACGCACACCAAGGCATACGTATATCAGAGCGCAACCGCACATCCTAGAGTGGATTATCTATTACATATACACACATATGATGAGAGAGCCCTGACAGAAGATAGGGCTCTCTCTCTCTCTCTCTCTAACCAGCTTTGCTGTTTACTGTTCCAAATTCTTGCAGGATTTAAAAAATAATCAAACTTGCAGCTATGCTGCTTGCATTTAAAAACTCTTAAAAGAAGCTGTGTGTCACAGCCAGCAATTTGTTTTGCACTTTTTGCACTCTCTGCACTCGAGAATCTGATTTTCCTTGCCGACATCCCTAGTACATTGTGATGATGCCTTCATGTTCTCCATTAATAATACCCTCCGGTCCCTTTTCCTCTGATGTGATCTCCACTACCACCCCTTTCATTTAATACTCCTTTTTTGGGTTCCTGGCCCCTCTTGTTAGTAGTAATTTATTTATTTGAAAATTGGTAACCGGTAAAGGTGCACTGAGCTGAAACTTATTGCCAGGCGTGACCTGGGGGAGGGGAACAGAGGAGATAACTGTTAGAAACGGACTGAGACTACAAATCCGTGGTTGTATATACAGTTAAGACATGGTAGCAGAAAGTAACTAATGAGAGCCATAGTGAGGCAACAACTCTGCAAAATGAATGATTGCAACAATAAAGTTAGCACTAGAAGAGAACAAGTGAGACTCGGGAGCTGGCTGATGTCACTGTCCATGTCCGGTATTACAAATGGACAGGGAGAGTGTTTCTCCATCCCCTTAATAATGTATCTTAGTGAAGCATCTGTGGTAGGGCTGAATGAACTGTTTTGTGTCTTTGTTCTTTTTATCAACTACAGTGCAACTTATTAGTGTTATAATTAGCCCCTCAAGTGTCCCAATGGGCTGCTGTGTAAATGCACCCCCCATGGCACTTTATTAAGGGGTGAGGTAATGGGTCTCCATTAAGGGGCTAGGAAATTTGTCTCTTCCTTTCGATGTTAGGATCCTCATGCCTTGATATTTACACTGCTAATGGTAGGAGGATCCAGATTATTACAGTTGTTATTAAAAGCCTAATTTTTCAATATAGTGGGTTACTGAAGACAATTCAGTTTGCACTGTAGTTTTGTAACCCTTGGCCACTACATATGTTTCCGTACAAATGCCTTTTCTAGCTGAGGGAGTTTATTTAAGCCAACTAAGTAGCATTTTATATTGGAAAATTTTAATATACTTAATTAGTCTTCACTCCTCCTCAGTACTCCGTGTTGATCCCTACTGTTTATTTTTTGTTTCCTGATCCAGTTGTGTGGTGCCACATTTCATTTTATGTTTCCTATGTTATAGCTTAGGTTTGAGGACCTGGAGTTAGTTCTGATGATTCAAGTGTCCCGTAAGGTCAGGGAGAAGTTTCTGCTGTTTGCTAATTTGTGTTGGTCACAAGATACACAATGCTAAATCATGAGGCCCAATTCTCAGTTGCTATAGTTGGCAGCACAGAATGGGTGGAAACATGACTCACCGTTGTGCTGCTGCTGCTGCCTGACTGTGTTGCACACGAAGCGGGGCTCGTGTCACAGGAGGGAGGAGGTATTTTGGCCCTAGATACTTGAGGGTGCAAATGATGTTTTTATCAACTAACCTGTTTGTGCTTCTGACAGGGTCAGGGTGTGGCATTATGCCAGGCACTTGATGCAATGCCATGCTGGGAGCTGGTTGTTGCAGTTAGTACACAGGCATCCTACCTGATATTGTCCTCCTTCCCTTATGTCCCTTTGCCCTATGTGGACCAGTGCCCTCCCACCAGATGGCCTGCTATCCAGGCTTTTGGTGGTCTGCTTGACTGGCATCCACTTAGCAAACATTGTGACTCCCCCCCTGACGTGATATCCCTGGCATCCTGAGTCCCCCTCCTGGTCAGTTTCTCAACCTGGAGGTCCAGTGGTGTGCTACTGGGCTGTCACTTCCTCTCCATTCTGTTGACACCAGTCACAACACAGTGCTTTCTGTTACCCGGCGGTAAGTGGGGGAGGAGACGCAGGAGCCTGTAGCCAGATATGCGAGGGCTGCCATGCCATTGTGTATGATCTCTCTATCCCCTTTCCCCAAACTGTCACAATGACCTTTGTGACCACTCGGGATGAGGTTGCAGAGGATCCTGCTTCCTTTCTTTGATACACTCAGTGGGATGCAAGGTCGTTGGTGGTGCTGAGCGACTGCAGCAGCCACACTTGCAACTAAGAATGGGGCAGTGGATGTTCAGATGCAGCTGAGAATTGTTGAAAACTGGGGTCAGCCAGATAGATATACATAAAGGAACGCTCCTTTAAATATTTCAGATCTTTAAAAAATACTAAACTGGAATCAAAACAGGACAAAAAGACATGTTACAAGACGGGAGAAAAAGGGCAGTGGAAAATGTAATAAAAAATGCATATGTACAAAATGTTTGCTGTAACATGAACTGTTGCTCTAAGAAAAACAAAACAAGATCTTCGGGGATGTCTCCCTCCAGTGAGCCACACCTATGGAACATAGATGCATTCAGCATCAGACCTGTCGGGGAAACCTTTGCCTAGCAAGCTACTCACGATTATGTGCATAGTCAGCACCTATATTACTTGGGTGGCCCAGACCTCCTCCGTTCATTACTTTTCCGCTGTTGCCTGAAAGTCGGACCGAAGGACTCCCTCCTTGAACTTCATTGCTGTGTTCTTCACTGGCCTTCATCATCTCTTCGCGGCGATGTGGGCCTTTCTTTCTGCTTTCCACATGGACCTTGTTGCCTGTGCGGCTGATTGCTGCCTTCTGCATTATTATCACTGGATGTCGGCTGTTGATGGTCTCCCCTTCCATGGATCTCTGCCGGTCTCCCGCTGCTGTCTGGGTTACCACTGTTGGCTTGTCCCATCTTTTCTGGTATGGTGCATTGCTTTGTTGAGGTGGTGAGCGCTGGTCATATCTGTGGCCTTTACAGTTATTTTGACCATCTTCAGATGCCAAGATCGGTGTCTGACTTGATAGCCTAGCCCTCCATTACCATGGGGCGGGGGGCTGCCTTTGGCTCTGCCACCTGGCTTTACTGTTTGGGTTCACCGATATTTTTTTTTAAATTTTTCGATGTTCCTCTTTATGCTAATTGGCACTTGGCTCTCCTTCGTCGATGTTCCCGCTCTGTGTCTGGTGCCCTGCCATGTGCATGGCTGTGTTTACTTTTCTTTTGTCGGATCTACTTTCAGCTTGGTATTATGCCCGGTTCTGCCGTCTCTGGGACCTCTCAGTTGGATCCTAGCCTCGTGCTTGGCCCCCCAGTTCTGTGGGACCCGTGTCTCTATTTGACCCTGTTGATACTTGTTCCTGCCCTGTTGACGGTCTCGATGTTGGGTTGGGATTTGCCATTTTTTGGTGCTTGCCCTTTCTGCTGGCTGTTGCCTGGCTTTGCCTCATTGTTGTACTTGCTGAATGTGCAGTCCCTTGCTTTGGGCATAACTGTTATGTTTCTTGTCAGCGCTGCCTTCGAGTTGACTTTGTGGCCAGTCCAGCAGTCCTCTGGGATGCCTTATTCCCCATCTCAGTTTTCACAGGACCATTGATTCCCTCAGGATTAATCTTCTGGACTTGTTCCTTCGACATGCTCGCTGCTTGGCTCAGTGTTGCCATTTACGCAATCTCTGTTTTCAACTGGCTCTAACTGGGCTTTGCCTCATCATTGTGCCTGGTTCCCTGCTTTTTGTAGGGTCGTGTGCATGTTGCCATCATCAACTTTGTTTTTGACTTGGCTTTCTGCCACTGGTCCGGCCATTCCCTTTGGGACGCCTCAGTGAGGTCCTGGCTTACTTGCCTGACCCTGCAAGGCTCTTAGTTTCATACGGTGCATCACTTGACTTTGCCTCGGCTGAGGTTTATTTGCTGTTTGGGATGTGGTCACCATTTGTTGGTGTCCCTCTTCTTGCTGGTTGGTCATTTGGTTTTGCCTCAACTGCCCCTCTGATTCTTACATGGATGTTTCCCCTGGTGCCTTTGTCGGCTTTCTCATTGGCTGTGGTTTTGCCATTCCACTTGTCCTTTGGGGTGTTGCCCTCGGTCCCTGCCCATGCCCTCCATGATCATGGGGCCTGTTCCCCGGGGCCTGGTAGCATTTTTCATGTTTGATCACCGCTGGGCTTTGCCTCGGCAACCTTCTCTGTTGTCAGGTTTCCCGTTGATGTTGTGGTTTGCTTGCAGGGCCTGGTCCCATCGACTTCTCTTGTTTATAGGCAAGGCAAAGTTTATTTATACGGCGCCCAATCCCTGGGGCTCTGGGCACCTCACATAAACAGGTTTAAAGCACACAGATACCTCACATATGATATGCATAAATAATTAAAATAAATAAAATTCTAAAATGATTAGATACAAACTAGTGCTGGGTTAATCACCTTCTTCAAGCAGTCCAAACTAAAATGAGCCTGGAGACCCTTTTTGAAGTTCTTGACCATCGGGGCCTCCCTCCATAAGCTGGAAAGGCGTTCCAGAGGACCAGTCTGGTGACACTAAAAGCACGGTCACTGGAGATTTTCAGTCGAACCCTCAGGACAGCAAGGAGGCCCCTGGTCGAGGAGCTAAGGGAGTGGACTGAGGTGGGATATGTTAGGATATCAGCCAGCTAGCCAGGGCCCAGTCCGTATAGGGCCTTATAGGTGAGCAAGCCCACCTTGAAGATGATCCCCCATCTGTCAGGCAGCTAGTGCAAGGCTCGCAGGACTGGAGTCACATGACTAGACCTAGACAGGCCTGTGAGCAACCTAGCTGCTGCGTTCTGCACCAGCTGCAGCTGGTGAAGGGTCCCTCCAGTGACCCTGAAGTATAGAGCGTTAGAGTAGTCAAGCCTAGATGTGACAAAGGCATATACCAGTGACAGCAGGTCTTCAGGCGGAACTAGGGGTTTAATCCTGGCGATATTCCTCAAGTGGTAAAAAACACTTTTTTGACTACAGACAACACCTGAGCTTCAAATGTCAGTCTGTTGTACAGGATAATGCCAAGATCCCGCACCCTAGGGGAGGCCGTCAATGGAACAGATCCCAGAACCAATCCAGTCATGACTCCGGAGGCACTCCCATCATGCCTGCGATGTGGCTTAGTCACCAGGACCTCAGTCTTGTCAGGGTTGTCAAAACCAGGTGGAGGACATCCAATCGTTGATCTCTGCCAGGCAGTTGTTAATCACTTCCACAGTGTCGTGTGTTCCAGGGGCAAAGGACATATAGAGTTGGGTATCATCTGCATAGCAGTGAAAAATCCTCACTGTAATGCCTAATGAGCTTTCCCAGTGGCAGCATGTACACTGTGAATAACATTGACAACAAGATCTAGCCCTAAGGTACTCCACATGGCAGGATCTTCGGGGAGGAGGAGAAGTTCCCCATCACCACCTGCCGCTTTCTGCCAGAGATATGACTCCAACCAGTTGGTAGTACTGGTGAATCCACAGTACTCTCGCAGACTATCAAGGAGCACATTGTGATCCACAGTATCAAAAGCTAGTGAGAGATCGAGGAGCACAAGAACTGACCTGTCTCCTCTATCTCTAGCCCTGAGAAGGTAATTTTGCACCCTAATGCCATTTTGATGCTGTGCCTGGCCCTGAAGCTAGACTGGAATGACACATAGATATCAAAGGACATGAGGTGCTCCTCGAGCTGATGCGCCACTATTTTCTCAACAACCTTGCCTAAAAAATGACAAGTTGGAGATTGGAGGGTAATTTGCCAGGACTACAGGGTCGAGAGAGATGGCTCCTTCAGGAGGGGCCTCACCGGAGCCTCTTTCAAGGCCTCCGGAAATACTCCATCTGACATCGAGCACTGGACAATCCTAGCGAGCACCGGGCCAATGGTCCCAACACATCTCATTAAAAAACAAGGTGGGTCTGAGTCCAGTTCACAATAAGTGTGCTTCAGCTTTCGAGATCACCTCAATGACCTCGGCAACCTCCACTGGTTTAAACTCACCCCAGATGGACGGAATGCCTCTGCCCACCCCAGGCTGGCCACTGTGATGCAAAACTTGCCTCACTGATGGGAGCAAACTCTTCGCACAAAGTGATTGAAAAAGCTTTTTTCGTCTGAAGACAGAATGGATGCAAAAGTCTGTCCACAGTCTGAAAAAGCTGAGATGGTCTGTTCTTCCCTGCCGCAATCTCCCTGGACTGGAACTCTGCTGTCTTATGGTTGATTGCCCCTTGGTACTAATAATAATGAGCATGCAAGGCTATTCTGTCCTACAATCGGGTCCTCTGCTAGCAACGCCCCAACTTCCAACCCCATATCTTCTCACTTGAGGTCTCCTTGTTTTGATGGGGACCTCAAGGTGATGAAGATCTGGGTCATATACGGACCAGTGCGATGGCATCAAGCGCTTTGGACACCACCTTATTATAGGAGGCCACCACCTCACCCATGCCAACAGCACATGCAGCATGTACACTAGATAAATCAGCTACCACCTGCAGTCCTTCTGGGGCCAAACCCCTCAAAGGACAATAGTTAATCATCTCAACAGGGGAGGTACTTTCAGGGTGGGCCCCAAACAAGAAATTCACCACGTAATGATCAGACCAAATGACCTGATCATTCTTGAGGTTGGCCCACCTCAAGTCCCAGTGAGAACACCAGGTCCAGCATGTGGCCGTGGTGATGGGTCACAGAAGTAACTACTTGTGACAGGCCCAGCAATGACATCAACTGGAGGAAGTCTGACCAAATTGCGAGGATTCGTCGTCGACCCAGGCATTGAAGTCCCCCAGAATCAACCATCTGGGGTACTCCAACACCTCACCACCGCTGAAGTCCGTGACCTCCTGCAGGAAATCTCCTTCCGACCCTGGAGGGCGATAAATGAAGAGAATCCTGCAACCTGCACCTGGACCTCCATGCACTGCCACACATTCAAAGGACCTGGCTGACCTCACTAGGTGCATGCTGAAGCCCAAGCTGGATCTAAAACAGATGGCCACATCCCTGCCCCGCGTTCCCTCCTTGGCAGTGTACAGCAGAGTACCCAGCTTAGCGAAAGAGGGGAGGAGGGAGATAGGATAGAAGTTGCCAGGGGTGGAGGGATTGACTCCTTTATGGATGGAGGGAGCTTTGATAATCTTCCAAGACTGAGGGACAGCACAGAGGGTGCAAGAGAGGTTGAGGATACATAGATACATAGATACATAGACAGTGTCGGCAGATAAGGGCCTATGGCCCACCTAGTCTGCCCATTTGAGCTTGTAAGTTCAGTTTGTTTTCCTAGAAGTCTATTTCCCCTTACCCCTGACCTCTAGAATTCCTTTATGTCTATCCCATGCATTCTTAAATCCCGTGATTGTTTCAGCTCCCACCACTTCCTCTGGCAGGGTGTTCCACTTGTCCACCACCCGTTCTGTGAAGAAATTCTTTCTCATGTTTCCTCTGAATCGTCCTCCCTCCAACTTCATCCCATGCCCCTCAGTCCTGAAACATCTTTTTGCTTAAAATAGTGTTTTCCTGCACCCTGTTCCTCCCTGTAAGATACTTGTATGTCTCTATCATATCCCTCTCCCTCCTCTCCTCCAGGGAGTACATGTTCAGTTCCTTCAACCTGTCTTCATAGGATTTGTGATGCAACCCATGCACCATCTTTGTTGCCCTCCTCTGAACCTTCTCTACCCTGTCTATGTCCTTACGTAGGTATGGTCTCCAGAACTGTACACTGTACTCCAGGTGGGACCTCACTAGTGTCTTGTATAGCGGAATTATGACCTCCCTTTTCCTGCTGGTGATGCCCCTGCCTATACATCCCAGCATCCTATTTGCTTTACCTGATGCCTTGTCACACTGTTTCCCTACCTTGAGGTCATCAGAGATGACAACCCCAAGATCCCTTTCCTGCTTGGTGCATGCTATATCCTCACCCCCCAACTGATATATTGTGCCAGGGTTTTTGTGCCCCATATGCATTATCTTGCACTTCTTTGCATTGAATTTCAACTGCCAAACCCTTGACCATTCTTCAAGTTTCTGCAGGTCCCTTCTCATTCTGTCTACACCTCTGGTGTGTCTACTCTGTTACAGAGCTTTGTGTCATCAGCTAACAGTGAAATTCTGCCTTCTAGATCCTGTGCAATGTCACTGATGAAGATGTTGAATAGGACCGTCCCAGCACTGATCCCTGTGGTACCCCACTGGTCACTCTTCCCTCTGTGGAGTGACAGCCATTTACCACCACCCTCTGTGTCCTGCCACCCAGCCAGTTACCTACCCACCACACTACTGTCCTGCCCACACCCATATTCCCCAGTTTGTGTAATAGTCTTCTATGTGGCACAGTGTCAAAGGCCTTGCTGAAGTCCAGATAGGCCATGTCCACTGCCCTCCCTGATCCACCTCCCTAGTCACCCAGTCAAAAATTCAATGAGGTTGGTCTGACATGACCTCCCCTGGTGAAACCATGCTGCCTTGGGTCCTGTAGTCCATTGACAACCAGATGTTCCACCAATCTCTCCTTCAGTAGTGCTTCCATGATCTTTCCCACTACTGAGGTGAGGCTGACTGGTCTGTAGTTCCTGCTTCCTCTTTGTTCCCACTTTTGTATAAGGGACTACATCTGCTGTCCTCCAGTCTTTGGGTACCTCCCTGTTTCCAGTGATTGGCTGAACAGGATAGCCAGAGGTTCAGCCACCACCTCTCTTAGTTCTTTAAGGACCCTGGGGTGCACCCATCTGGCCCCATTGCTTTATCAGCTCTTATTACTTCCAGTTCCTTCAGGACCCTTTCTCGTAAAGGGACTTGTGTCCATTTCTGCACCATTCTCACCCCTTGTACTCCCTTCAGACCCATTACCCCCTCTTCCTTAGTAAAGACTGAGCAGAAATACCTGTTCAATATGTCAGCTTTACTGTTGTCATCCTCCACGCGGCTCCCATCCTCCCCCTTCAGTCTCACTATCCCTCCCTTTGTCTGTCTTTTTTCACTTATGTACCTGTAAAAGGTTTTGTCCCCTTTAACCACTGATTTTGCAATGTGTTCTTCTGTCTGAGCTTTGGCTTCCCTTACTGACTTCCCTGCCTCCCTTTGTTTCTCCTGGTACTTCTCCCTATCCCCTTCTGCCTGTGTCTTTTTGTATTGCCTGAATGCAATCTTTTTGGCTTTCACTTTCTTTGCTACCTCTTTGGAAAACCATAATGGTCTCCTCTTTCTTTTCCTCTTGCTAACCTGCTTAATGCATAATTCTGTTGTTCTTATAATCCCCATTTTAAATACTGCCCACTGTTCCTCAATCCCTGATTCCTGTCCCATTCCCCTTAATGCCTCTTTCAAGCATCTCCCCATTTTCCCAAAGTCTGCCCCCCTAAAATCCAGGATACGTGTTTTTGTGTGGTTTGGTTCTGCTCTTTCTGTGATTTCAAACCACAATGACTGGTGGTCACTGTTACCCAGGTGCTCCCCCACTATTACCCCCATCACACTGTCCCTGTTTGCGAGCACAAGGTCCAGTATTGCCTTCTGCCGAGTTGGTTCCACGACCAGTTGCTTGAGGAAGGCACCCTGAAGGGAGTCCAGGGAGAGGAGGTGGGAGGCGATGGAGAAGTTTAGAGTCCAGGCCATCAGGGCTAGATTTGGATAGGCTGAGTGAGGATAAGGCAAGCAGGGTTTCCTGGGTAGTAACGGGGGGGGGGGATGAAACTCACGGGGAGTGGAGGAGGGTGGAGATGGAGGGAGAGGAGACAGGAAAGGGGGAGAGGGGATCGCACATGTAGTGAAAAACTCATTGAAGTGAGCAGCAGCAGAGGCAGGGTCAGACTGGTGAACCATTTACCATGAGGACTGTGGCAGTGGACTGGGCTGGGTGATCAAAAAGTAAATGAATCACCTTCTAGAATTTGGCTGATGAGTTGAGATCTGGAGGTTTGGCATTGAAATAAAGGCATATGGCAGTACAGACGGCCTTTGTGTAAGTGTTTCTAAGTGCTCTGTAAGAGAGTTCAGATAGGGAAGCAGGATAATTTGTACTGGGCCCAGGCTTGATCACAGGTGTGACAGACCCACCCATCCACACCCAGTCCAGCACCCCTGTCGCAGCTGGCTGTCACAGACTTGCACCTGTGTCTGCCCCTCACTGTGTACTTTCACTCAGCACTCGACCATATGCAAAGGTGACACACTTCAGATTACCTGGACACTCTGAACCAAGTCATCAGTCCCCCTTGGATCAAGCCAAGGCAGACTGCTTAAACCCCAGCTGAAGTGTGGGTTCTGTCTTTCATCAAAATTCACAACACTCGACCCAAATCTCACTCTGTTCCCCTCACTCTATTTCTTTTCAGATTTCCCTATGGGGTACAGAGATCCCCAAACTAGCAAATTATTACAGGTAAGTATTTTGGCTGCTCAAAAAGCAATTACCAACCTTTGGCCATCTCCACATCCAGTAAAGATAGAGCAATGGCATGAAACAATGATAGCAATTTACCATATGGAATACCTAATAGCAGTCTTAAATAAAAAGCAGCACAAATTTGAACTGCTGTGGCGAAGATGGGTAATGTTCATCCCCACGGTATGGCCTGATTTTGTACAATAACATGCAGGATTCTGGATTTATGGTCAGGTTACCCAAGTATCCGGTGTTTCCTGATTCACAGATGGTTTATTTCTCCTACAAGCAAAAATACTTGGCCGATAATTCACATAGAACCATTTTAAAACTATTTGAAAGCTCTACTTTTTTTTGTCTACGATTTTAAGTTTAACAAACCCTTGTATAATCTAGATTCTCTGTCAGAAATCAATTTTATTGATGGCAGTTCTCTGTAAATATGTTGTACTGTTTGTCTTTGTCAACATGATAAAATTCTCTGTAAATAAAGTAAGTTAAAAAAAAAAAAAAATCACAACAGTCCCTTCCCTGTATCAGGAAGGAATATGTTTCTAGGGACGTGGACATCTTGTTCTATCCACACTTGTTAGCAGTGTCCTTTCCCCTTTAAGATGTGCTGGAAAGTCTGCAGGCTGGCTTCTCCCACCCACCCACCGGGTGGTATATCCTCTTGCTCTGCTCCATGATGCCAGATCTTCCTTTCTGCTGGAAGAAGCAGGTTCCCTCCTTCGCGCTTCCACGTTGTAGGCCCTAGTGCTTTTGATCCGTTTGGACTGCTTCCTAAAACTTTGCTGTGGTTTTGGTATTAGTCTTCGAGCTCCCGACCGTGATGGACAAGAAGTCTGCGCCTGGATTTCACCAGTTCCCATGCATGTAGAAGATGTATACCAACCCCCATGCCACGTACGTTTACTGACTGGGCCACGAACACGATACCCACGTCTGCGACATTTGTCGGTCTTTTCGTGCGACAGTCCTAGAGGACTGCCTCACCCACCTTGAGTTGGGCCGCCCGGAAAAATGACATCCGCCGGTCAAATCTAAAGACACCCGTTGGGTGGTCTCCGCCGCTGCGGGGTCCGCCGAGCAGCTGTAACAGCTTGTGGCCTTTGAGGAGGAGGAGGCAGCGGCTCGGGCCGCCGCTCAGTCCTCCTTGGCTTTTGCCTTCGTGCCGCTCCAGTTGGGCCCAACTTTTTCGAGCTCCTTCAGGGAGCTGTGCCAGTCCCTCCCGACTAAGGGTCAGGGTCCTTCAGGATCTCACGGCTCCCACTCTTGCAAGGAGGAGAAGAAGGAGTCAAAGAAAGAGAAGACTCATTGTCGACATTCATGGGACTAGGAACGTTCTTGGTCTCACTACTCCCAGGTTTTGACTACGGTCGAAACTGTGGCCTTGGCCACTGGCTTCACGGAGACCCCGTTGGGCCAGTTGGTCGAGACGCTGGCTGATGATGCGGCCGAGATTTTTCTCAACCCAATCAACCGGTTGTCATCCAAAGAGGCTGGCAGTTCTCTCTTCAGGACTCAGTCCTGCCCGTGACCTTAGAAGGGGCTGCTCAGTCTGTTGATCAGAACCCTCCAGGTACCGACCCAGAACAGGAGGAGCCGTGGCATTTCCCGGTTCCCTCTGAGATCCTCTGTCGACACCCCCGGAGGTCGAGGTCTCTGTCCTCCTTCAGTTGGTCGAGCAGCTTCTGCTGCCATTGGCTCTCCTGCTCTCGGCGCCACTTCCTGTGGTGCCACCGCTGTTCCTCATCTTCGTCCTCCTCGGGTGAGGAGAGGCTTCGGCGCAAGTTGTGTCGATGCTACGAAGACCTCCTGTGGCAACAGTTGGTGCTGGCTGATATGAAGCTGACCCCGGTTTCCACACAGGCCATCACTTGGCTGTCACCTGAGAGGCCGACATAGACTCCCCTTGTGGGGTCAGGCGAGACCATCCCTTCCACAGTGGAGCCGGTCAAGACTGTCTTGGTTCGTCCGAAGCCGGCCTCTCTGCCAGTTGTGGTGGAGCTGCCGCCCAAGCAGCTGTCAACCGGCGCTCCGACTAAGGAGTCTCGGCCGGCCAAGGGGCTTCCCCATTGGCTGTTGGTCACCGTCACACCTGACTGCCTGCGGAGGGCTGAAGGTGTGTTGGGCGGTCGGCTGCTTTGTGCGGATTCCTCTGAGTCTGAGGATTCCTCAGTGCACTCCTGTCTGGTCAACAAGGAGTCCGTGGGGGATCTCTCGACGGAGGAAGGGCCCACTTCCTTCCTGGGCATGCTCTGCCTCATCTCCAAGTCCATGGGGATGAAAATGGAGCCCATCCAGAAGCGGGCTCGCTATCTCCTTACAGAGATTCTGGACAAAGGGGGACTCTCAGACGGAGGCTTTTCCAGTGGCCGAGGCCATTGTTGGCCCAGCCCTGGAACTTGGGCAGTGCCCCGCGTGTTGCCTGGCACTCGGTGCCTGTCGATACCCTCTTGGGTTTCATGGAACACCCCTCGGCCGAGGGTCTGGTGGTCGACTCTGTGTTTCGGTGCTCGGGCAATATCAGGGACGTCGACAAGCCACTGGACAAGGAGTCCATGAAATTGGATCGTGCGGCGAAAAAAGTTTATGCTGCCTCCTCGTTGGTCTCAGTCAGGCGAGCTCGGACGTCTTGATGGCACACTTCTCCCACGCCCTGTTGGGGTCTTTGGAGGAGGTGATTCCTCACCTCCCTGCAGACCTCCAGACCATGGTCAAGCAGGTCTGCGATCAGGGCTGGGCTGTGGCCAAGCAGCAACTGCAAACAGCTCTGGATCTTTGGGATTACTGTGCCTGTTTGGTGGCAGCCTCAGTAGCCATGTGCTATAGGGCTTGGCTGTGGATCTTGACCTTCATGGCAGACACTCAGCACAAGCTGGCGGATGTTCCTTTCTTGGGCACCGACCTATTTGGGCCCACTGTGGAGGGTCACCTCCAGTGCTTCGAGAAGTCCAGTGCCACCTTGGACTCTGTAATATCCGCACAAAAGGATCCCAAGGGCTCCAGGCATCAGAAGCGAAAGCCCTTTCGGTCCTCCACTCCTGTGGCAAAACCAGCCCAGCATCAGGCTGGCCAGCAGGCTCAGTCCTGGCAACCCAGGCCCAAGTCGGTGGCTTCCGTGGTCCATAAGGCCGGAGAGAAGGGACCCAGTGGCTCCTCAGCTGGGTCCTCCTCCTCCAAGCCTGCTCAGTGACTGGATTGTGGGTGCTACCCTCATACCCGTCACACCTACCCTGGGTCCTCCTGTGGGGGACCAGCTCCGCCACTTCCTTTCCGCCTGGTTCACTGTCACCACGGAGAGGTGGGTTCTAGAAGTGGTCGGTCAGGGTCTGCAGTACTCTCCAAGCTGAGCCCGCGCCCCACGGGAGGACTTGGTATCTGCAGACACTCGGTCAGCTCTTCGAGACGACATAGCCCAGCTCCTCCACAAGGAGGTTGTGATCAGAGTAGCGGATCCTCTGGAACAGCAAGGGTTTGTCTCCAGGTACTTCCTGGTGCCAAAGCAGACAGGGGGCTGACGCCCCATTCTAAATTGGCACAACCTGGGCAAGTTCCTCAGGTCGCGCACCTTCAAGATGGTAACTCTGTCTCAGATCATACCATCTCTAGAACACAACATGTGATTTTGCTCCCTGGATCTTCAGGATGTGTTCTTTCATGTCCCAATCCGTCAGTCCCAGCCAAGTTTCCTCCGCTTTCGGGCCGAGGGAACCCTCTATGAGTTCCAGGCCATGCCTTTCGGCCTCTTCTCGTCCCCCAGGTTCTTCACTAAATGCATTGCAGTGATGGCAGCTTACCTGAGGTGCCGAGGGGTCCAGGTGTACCCCTACCTGGATGACTGGCTGATTGCAGATTCCTCCAGGCAGGAGGTGGAGCCGTCCATGGACCTGGCCCTTCAGACCTGCACCTCCCTTGGCCTCCTGGTCAACGAGGCCAAGTCAGAACTCGTGCCCTGGCAGGTGATCAGCTTTATCGGGGCAGAGCTCAACTCTTGCCGAGCCAGAACCCAGTTCCCGGTGGACAGGACAGAGGTTCTCTCCTCCTTTGTCTGATCATTTCAGGTTGGGCAATTGTGCCCTGCCCGGGACTTCTGCATCTTCTGGGTTACATGGTGGCCTCCACTAGCATGGTCTGATGGGCCTGTTGGAATATGCTATCCCTGCAATGGGAGCTGGTCAGTCAGTGGTCTCACATCAAAGGTCACTTCGACCAGCTGGTCACTGTGACTCAGAAGATGTGGGATGCCTTTCAGTGGTGGCTAGTCCCAGAGCATCTGTAAAAAGGGATCCCGTTTGTCCGCTCTAGACCGACAGTCATCCTGACTACCGACTCCTTTCTCATGGGCTGGATTGCCCATCTGTGGAACATAGAATCCATGGGCTGTGGACCCCTGAGCAGTCCCAATGACACATCAGCCTGCTGGAGCTCCGGGCAGTTTGGCTGGCGCTGACTGCATTCGCTCCGTATATTCGGGGTCAAGTGATCCAAGTGCAGACAGACAACACCACGACCAGGTACAACCTCAACAAGCAGGGTGGGACGAACTCCCTGCCACTGTGCACTCTCGTACGCAGCCTGGAGGTGGATCTCTTAGCCATCCATGTGTCAGGTGCTTCCAGTCAGTTGGTGGACACTCTCAGCCAGGTGGGCAGGGCGTCCCACTAGTGGTCTGTCCATCTAGAGGTAGTTTACAGTCTGTTCTCCCAGTGGGGCACCCCTCAGGTGGACCTGTTTGCCTCCAGGGAGAACACAAAGCTGAGGCTATATTGTGCCCACCCCCCCTCAGCAAGTCTCTCTGCAGGGGGATGCCTTCTCGAGGCCGTGGACCCCAAGCCTCTTCTGTGCCTTCCCACCACTTCCCTTGATCCACAAAGTGCTGCCCAAGGTCAGGAGGGACAAGGCACAGGAGACCCTAGTGACTCTGGACTGGCCCCGCCAGTTTTGGTACCCTGATCTCCTTAGCCTGAGCAGCAGGCTTCCGAGGCGTCTTCCACTCCTCCCGGACCTGCTTTCAATCAGTCAGGGGAAGGTACTCCACCTGGACCTTCAATCCCTGCACCTGACAAACTGGTTCCTGAGCGGCTAGAGTTCCAGGCTTTGGGTCTCTCCGAAGATGTCCTCACTGTGGTGGAGACATCTAGTAAGGAATCGACCAGAACATGCTATGCCTTCAAATGGAAGACATTCCCCATTTGGTGTCAGGGCAAGGGGCTGGACCCTTTGTCCTGTCCAGTGGCCAGCATTTTGGACTACCTGTGGTCCCTTTCCAAAGGGGGGACTTCATTTGATGGCCTTTAAGGTGCTCCTGGCAGCCATCTCTGCTTACTGGGTGTGGACTGGTCAACAGTGGGTGGTGCAGGAGGTGGTGGTCTGGCACTTTTTCAAAGGCTTAGATCATGTTTCCGCTCCGGTGCATGAACCATCACCACCATGGGACTTGTTGCTGGTTTTGGCAAAGCTCATGGGCAAGCCATTCAAACCGATGCACAGGTGTGACATGTCTCACTTGTCATGGAAGACAGCCTTCTTGATGGCTATCACGTCAGCCAGTGAGCTCCCGGTGCTTTCGGTGGAGTCTCCTTACCTGGTCTTCCACAGGGACAAGGTTGTCCTGTGCCCCAACCCAAAGTTCCTCCCTAAGGTTGTGTCAGAGTTTTAACTTAATCAGGTGATGATTCTTCCAGTGTTCTTTCCGAATCACACCTCAGAGGCTGAACACAGGCTCCATTCTCTGGACCTGAGGCGAACGCTCGCTTACTACAAAAAGCGCACAGCTGGAGTTTGGGGAGAGGTTCGCCAGCTGTTTGTCACCTACGCTGAAGCTGCACCTGGCAGACCTACAGCCAAGAGGATGATTGGCAGGTGGATCACTTCCTGCATTGATCTCTGCTATAGGTTGGTGGGTAGGGAGCCTCCCAAAGGGCTAAGGGCTCATTCTACCCATCATACCACTGCATCGGTGGCTGCTTCTAGGGATGTCCCTATCCAGGAAATCTGCAGAGCTGCTATCTAGAAGTCAGCACACACCTTCATTTCTCATTACCACGTTGATCGCGAGTCATGCCGGGATGCTGGTTTAGGGGTCTCAGTTGTCCAATCTTTGTTCCCTGTGTAGGGAGTGTGCTCCTTGCCTCCCTCTTCCCGGAGAACTGTAAGGAGTCTGCTAACAAATGTGGATAGAACAGCATATCCATGTCCCTAGAAACCTAGAAACACAGGTTAATCACCTGTAACAGTAGTTCTAGGGATGTGGATATGTTGTTCTAGCAGCCACACTTCTTGGCATGTCCTTTCCCTTTAAGAATCTTGCCAGAAGGTCTAAAAGCTGGCTCCGTCCACCCACCCGGGCGATATAACCATTGGCTCCGCCCCTTGACATCAGATCTTTCTTTCCTGTAGAAGATTCAGGTTCCTTCCTTATCGCTTGTGCGTTGAGTCAGCTCTGGCATTTAAATCTTCGGATTATTTACCTAAGCTTAAACTTGTTAGATCCGCATCGTTTTACAGTCATGACTACGATGGAGGACAAGTCCTCGCCCGGGTTTGGCCGGTGCCCCTGCGGGCAGAAGATGTCTCGCACCCACCCACATGCCACGCACCCACCCACATGCCACGTGTGTCTATTGCCTGGGCCACGATTATGATACCCAGGCCTGCGACGTCATTTCAGTCGACCCTGTTGGACGATCGCCTCGCATGCTTAGAGCTCGGCTGACCGGAAAAATGGAACCCGCCTGTCAAATCTAGAGGCCTGTTGGGCAGTCCCGCGGCTGCTGGTTCTGCTGAGCAAGTTGAGGAAATGAAGGCTTTCAAGAAGGAGGCGGCTCGGGCTGCCGATCAGTCCTCTTCAGCATTGGTCTTCGTGCCGCACAAACTGGGCTCTACCTTTACAGGCTGCTTCAGGGAGTTGTGCCAGTCCCTCTCAACCAAGGGGGTGGGCCCGTCGACATCACACTGCTCCTGTTCTCATAAAAAGGAATCCAAGGAGATCAAGGATTCGAGAGAAAAGTCTCGTCGACGTTGTTCTTGAGATCGAGAGGTCTTATTTTCAGGAATCTCCTGTTTCGACTTCGATTGAAATTGTGGCCTTGGCCGCAGGCTTCGCGGTGCCCCAATCTGGCCAGCTGGCTAGGACGCGGGACAATAACCCGGTCAAAATTGTTATCGACCCCATCGACCCATTGTCACTGGATGAGGCTGGCAATTCCTTGTTCAGGACTCTGGTCCTGACTGGACCTATCGAGGTGGAAACCCAGCTTGCTGGGAACCTCCTCAAGGTCCTGGTCCCTGGCCCTGACCTGGAGGAGCCATGGATTTCCCTGGCTTCTTCTAAGCACCCCCATCCCCTCCCCCGATGGTTGAGGTCAACTCACAGACGCCATTCTGGGCGTTAAAGCAGCGCCGCCGCTTCTTATCCTCGTCCTTCTCAGGAGAGGAGACGCTTCAACGTTGCCTTGAGGCTACGAGGATTTCATGTGGCAACAGTTGGTGTTGGCCGGTCCGAAATTGACCCAGGCTTCCACACTGGCCATCACATGGCTGTCACTCTCTAGGCTAACACCGACTCCTCCAGAGCTGCAGACACTGTCCCTCCGCCTGTGGAGCCGGTGAAGGCCCTTCCGGCTCGTCCAAAACTGGCCTCTTCGTCGACTGTGGTGGAGCCACCACCTAAACAGCCCCCCGTATAGGCTGTCTGTCACCCTTACTCCCGACTGTCTGTGGCAGGTCGAAAGTGACCTGTGGTTGGCCGCTCTATCCGGACTCCTTGGAGTCCAAGGATTCCTCCTTACACGCTCGTCAGTTGAACGAAGTTTCGATGGGGAGTCTCTCGATGGAGAAAGGTCTCACGCCCTTCATGGGCATTCTCCATCTCATCTCCAAATCCACGGGGATGAAACTGTAGCTGTCCAGAAACGGACTCAGTATACCCTAACAGATATTCTGACAAAAGGGGATTCTCCGACATAGGCCTTCCCAGTATCCAAAGCCATTGTTGGCCCGGCTCTGGAGCTTTGGCAGCACCCTGCCTCCTGCCCCACGCCATCGGCCTGGATGGCCCGCAAGTATGCAGTTCCCATCTGCACCCTATCTTGGTAAACAGAGCACCCCTCGGCTGAGGGATTGGTGACCGAATCTGTGTTTTGGTGCTTGGGCAATTGAGGAGAGACCGCTAGATCTCCGGACAAAGAGTCTAAAAACTGGACTACTCTGCTAGAAAAGTCTGTGCTGCCTCTTCGCTTGGTTTCCATCAGGTGAGCTCGGCTGTCATCATGGCACACTTCTCCCATGCCCTCCTGGGCTCTCTAGATGAGGTCCTTCCTCATCTCCCTGCGGACCTTCAGACTATGGTCAAGCAGGTCTGATATCAGGGCCAGGCTGTGGCAAAACGGCAGTGTCAGTGGCTCAGTAGGTAGCACACTCGCTTCTGAGGCCGGGAGATCAGAGGGCTCAGTTCCCACATCTGGCACTTGGGTTAATATCCCAGTACTGACACTGTAGTGCAGCATGAGAGGGGTGCTGCACTTCTGAGGTGCCGTCTTTCCGATGAGACGTTAAACAGAGGTCCCATCTGCCTGGATTGGTGGTAGTTCAGGTGGATGTTAAAGATCCCATTGCACTTATCGAAAGGAGTAGAGGAATTTTTTATTCAAGAACTCAAAATAACATATACAAAATGGTATTGCTTCATACAGAAATCATAATAAAAAAAACATACAGTAAATAAGTATTACAGCATAGCATAAATTGTAAACAAAAACATAAAATCCTATTGCTGAAAAATTTCTTTCTACTGAGAGATTCTTAAAAAAAACATACACTAATAACAAAAAAAATTAAGTACCTTTCACCCGGTATCTAACCAATTCAAACGCTTCCATTTTTTCGTGGCAATCATAATAGGTAGGGAATTATAATCACACTTACGCAAAGAAAGTACTGCATCAGCTGTAGTCCAAAACAATTGTTTAGGAGTAATATACACTTGTTGTAAAGACCATCGAACTCTACGTACTGTTCCAAATATTATATTTGAAATATCCTAAAATACTTTGCATAACTGTTTTATCATATAGCTTCCATGTTGTCGGTAAAATAGCTAGAAACAATATCTCTGGAGTTAAATTCTGAAATGGAGAAATAATCCAATCCACCGACCAAAAGCTAACCACATATGGACAAGAAAAAAATAAATGCTGCATAGATTCAACCTGTTCAGAACACAAATTAGTTCTAGGATAAGAACGATCTTCAGGGTGATAATTTACCATGAACACAAAACCATGACATGTCCCATACTGAAGAAGGTACAGGCGTGGGCATAACATATTCTGAACAAACCCAATTTCTTCCTGTGATCTAGAAAAAAATTCAGGCAACTGAAAAAAATACCTAGATTGAATAGCCGCATATAGCTCTTTTCTAGATAGTTGAGATACCACTGATTTAGTGAGTTGCCATTGTTTTATCTTACTGAAGCAGGAAGAATAAGTATGTAAAACATCATGCATATGTTTTTGTTTAGGAACAGGCTTGTCCCAAGCCCAATCTAGAAACCAATTTTCTAGAACGTCCAAAACCCAAGGGGACCAAATCTTATGTACATTCATAATCAAAGGACGACCATTCACAAATAGAAAAACGGAAAAGATAAAAAACAATAGGATTAATCATGTTGAGACCACCTTGATTTTTGGGCAAATACAAAAATGTTTCCGTTTTTTTTTTTTTTGTCTTATCTTCTTTTCTCCCCTACGTGCCTTGCGACCCACCATTCCTTCGAGCTGCCTAGGTCTCATCCGCTCCATCTGTCCCCTACTGAGCCATCCACCTTAAATCGCAACCATCCCTGGGAGTCAGCCGGACTACCCTTCGCCGGGCGGGTCCTCTCCTCCAAGGGAAGGCACCGGGGACACCCAGCACACATACTTGGCCACATGGTGCTGCTGAGGTGAATAGTCTCCTTCAGGGCATCGGCGGAAGTGGTGGACTGGCAGCAGTCATCTGGTCGGTCGGAAAGCGGATTTTCTTTTCGGCTGTTCCCTCCTACATATGTCTGCAGAGCTCCTGGTCTCTACCAGATACCGCTGCAGCGCGACGTCGACCCGCAACCCACCCCAGGAGAGGAGAGCAGTCCTATGGACGCTCAATCCTCTCCTTCCCCTGCCAGTCCCCGACGTCCCGAGTCTGTTTCTGAACCCGGGTCGCCGGCATAGTTTGAGGTAAGGTGCCAGTGCCTCAACCCTCTATGCCACCGGGCCGGCCTAAAATGTTTCTTTTAATGGGATTTAAGTGATTACCCCAGATAGCGTGAAAAAAAATGCTAAACAGGGCACGTTCCAAGCTGCTGGGTAATGCGTATATCGCTACTAAGTGTAAAAACATACCTAATAAATAAGGTTTAACCATATAAATCCTTTTCAGTTTAGCCATACGCCACTTATTCCAAGTGTGAACGCGAAATTGTGCTGCCCTTAAAATAACATTCCAATTATAAATCTCCGTCTGAAGACCCCCAAAATCTTAACCTCTGAAGCACAAACCGGAATTCCCATAATGTCTAAAACTTGATTGGCTATATCTCCCAATATAATACACTTACTGTTACCAAAATTAATACTAGCCCCAGTCCCTGCCATAAAACGTTGTAAAACAATATCTGTCGCATTTCCTAATGGTAAATCTGATAACAGAATACACAAATCATCAGCATAAGCAATAGTAAGGAGATCAGATATATCACTGTAGCGAAATACCACTAATATTTGCTGTCGAATTCAATTGTCTTAATAAAGGATTTAAAGTGAGAATATACAACAGGGGGCTGAGAGGGCACCCTTGACATACCCCTCTTTTGCATACCTGAAACTTACCAATCCTCCCATGGACATATGGAGCCATAATAGCCGAATCATCATAACCCTGTAACCAAGAAATAAAAGAATCAGGAAAACCATAATATGTCATACAGGCCCATAAATAAGCATGCGAGACCCGATCAAAAGCCTTCAATTGATTTAGACTTAACAAAAACCCGGAAATATATTTTAGAGAACCCCTATGAAATACTTCACGTAGCAAGATCAGAGCATTCAAAATAGAATGTCCCATAACTGAACAAAACTGTGAGTAATGAATAATCTGTGGCAATACAACCGCTAATCTATTACTCAATAGTTTGTTTAAAATTTTACAATCTGAATTTAACAGAGTAATCGGTCTCCAATTACTCAAAAGCTCCCTAGCACCAGACTTAAATAGAAAAATAACAAGTCCTTGGTTAAAATTTGCAGGATATACTCCAGTATGTAAACAAGCTTGATATAAAGTCACCATTTCACCATGGGATACCGCCTGGAACCTTGCAACCTCTACTCCCGGAAACAACTATCAAAACTATCTCTCAAAGAGCTGCGACTCTGCTCCTTAAAACTCCTCCTCCTTCTCATCTCAGGCAGCGTCCATCCTAGTCCTGGCTCTAGAAGCTCAGGCCACACGCAAACTCCAGGTGCCCTTATCCTTGCAACCATTAATATCTGCAGCCTTCTACCAAAGCTGGATGTACTCCAAGCCTTCATATGCCAACACAACCCTGACATCCTTGCAGTGGTGGAAACTTGGCTGATGCCTAAAGTTCCTGACTCGGCAGTAACAGTACAGGGCTACAATGTCCACAGACTGGACCGGCTATCCAAAAAAGGTGGTGGTTGTGCAGTCTATATCAAAGACTTCCTGTCATGGCACCCTGTAGCAACTCCATCACTTTCTGCCTCGGCCTAGATTCTGCCAATAAAAATCGTCCTAGGTCCCAACCATAAAGCCCTGACTATTGTCTCCGTATACATCCCGCCCAGGGACCCTAAACATGGCTTCAACGACGACCTAAACTTTATCAACTCTCATCCTCCTGAAGCTGAATTTTTTCTACTAGGGGATTTCAACATAAACTGGTTAGCATCGGGCGCCAGTGCCTATAAAGACTCCATCTCAGCTGCTAACCTCATGCAAATGGTAAACTCCCCTACTAGGATTAACTACAAGGCTGGCACCAGTACCCTCCTGGATTGGGTCCTCACCTCTCACCCCACAAGGATTTCTCGTACGACCGTTCCCCCAGACTCTCTCAGTGACCACTCCCCAGTCATATGTGCATGGTCTAACAAATTCCTCAAGCCCCCTCTCAAAATTGTCGCTAGCAGAGTCCTTCCTCATGGAAAACTTCCATATCTCAAACAATACCTGCTTCTACAAGACTGGCTACCCATCTATGAAGAAACAGATGTTAACTTGGCTCTTGATCACTTCATCTCAATGTTCAACAAAGCCTGTGACCTCTTTGCCCCTGCTAAAAGGCGCAAAACAAAATCTCTCTCTTACCCATGGCTCACCGCGACTCTTCTCTCACAGCTGAAACTAAGGGACCACCTCTGGGCAGTTGCCAGGGCCACTGGCAAACAACTGGGCATCCAAAATTACTTACTAGCACAAAATGCCTGCACAAAAGCCATCCAGCTCACGAAATCCACCTATTACAAAGACACTCTCACCAATTCATGGGGAAATGGTTGTGCTTTCTGGAACAATATAAAGGATGTCACGGGGAAGCAGCCAGAAACCTCTCTGGCCATGTTAATGGTTGATGGATCCTCAATCCCCGACCCCAAGGTGATCGCAAACATCTTTAACACGGCTTTTTCAGACCTTAGTGCTGTCCTATCCAATGACTTTTTCGAAAACAGGGTCTACTCCCCAAATACCTCAGCCCCACAGTCTAACCATCCCCGCTTCTACTTCAGGGAGGTAAGGCTGAATGAAGCTCGCCGCTATATTACTGCAGCTATCTCTAAAATCTAGATCTAGTAGCGACACCCTGGACCTTAAGCTTCTGTTGCTCACCCTCGATGAGGTAATTCATCCATTAACAAAAATCCTAAACCTCTCTCTCAGCTATGGAACATTCCCGGACTTATGGAAAACAGCCACTGTGACACCTGTCCATAAAAGTGGGGATAAGATGAAT
Organism: Neoceratodus forsteri; assembly: GCA_016271365.2. Taxonomy (NCBI): domain Eukaryota; kingdom Metazoa; phylum Chordata; order Ceratodontiformes; family Ceratodontidae; genus Neoceratodus; species Neoceratodus forsteri. The sequence continues at coordinate 644,907,144 of CM057453.1, read as the reverse complement.
CACTCAAATTATCGCCCTATCTCCATACTGCCCCCACTCTCTAAGGCACTCGATCGCATCGTGGCTGATCAACTTACCACTTGGATAAATACAATATACCTTGTCCACAACAACACGGTTTCCAGAAAGGTCACAGCACCACCACAGCCCTTCTTGAGTTCACTGGTGCTTTGCACAAATCCCTTGACAACGGCCTTCTCACAGGGCCGTTTTCGTCGACCTCTCCAAGGCCTTAGATACAGTACAACATGGACTACTAATTGACCAATTACTGAATGCTGGACTATCACATGACTCTTCTCTCTGGTTTAAAAGCTACTTAGAAAATCGGTCGCAGAGAGTAAAAATTGCTGACGCTCCTTCTGACACCCTGCCGGATTGCTGGGGTGTCCCACAGGGATCCATACTGGGCCCCCTCCTTTTTAGCCTTTTCTTAAACTCCCTTCCTTACCACTGCTCTGAGCAGATCATACTATATGCCGATGATGCTGTTGTATTCTCCACTCACAAAGATCCTGCAACTCTTCAACACAACCTTCAACTTGGTTTCAGTTCTGTAGAGACATGGTTTCTTAATCATAAACTGGTCCTTAATGACAAGAAAACCAAATCTATGCTCTTCTGCAGCTCTCATAACCCACACAAGCTACACCACTTGGCTATCTCCACCACCCAGGGGAACACTCTAGATCAGGTGGGGTCCTTCAGATACTTAGGGATACAGCTTGATCCTAATCTCTCCTATGAACCTCATGTAGATAATGTAGCTAGAGCTGCTAATACACAACTTGGTCTCCTCTACAAACACAGACAACACCTCACGTCAGAAGCTTTGAAGGTTGCAGTCTTGAGCTCTGTGATCTCTGTAATAGACTATGGTCTCATCATTTATGGCTTGGCCACAACCACAACCCTTAGACGCCTCTCAACTTCCTTAAATAAGGCATGTCGGCTCATCACTGGTGCTCACCGTCTCACCCACACATGTGACCTGTACGCCCAGACTGGCTGTCTCCAACTATCAAACCACATAAAGTTTCTCACCTGCTCAATGGCGAAAAAAATCTACCTTGGCCTTGCTCCTTCTGGGGTCTCAACTCTGTTACAACACCGAACCAACAAACTTTGCCATCGGAGATCCACGCTACAACTACTGAAAGTCTCCCACTGTCACACTTCACAGGGACAACGCTGTTTTGCTTATCGAGCGCCACTCTGGTTCAGTGGCCTCAGCCCCACCATCTCCTCTGCCCCGACAATTGGTATGTTTAAAACTAGGCTTTGGGACTATCTCACTACCAACAGCTCCTGTGACTGCCCAACTTAACCTTGTTTCTCCACTTCCCTTTCTGCTCTAGTTGTCCCCCTTCCCTCCTCCTCTCCTCACTGGATTCTACCCTCACATCTTGGTATACCCAATGCTGCACTTTTCACTCTCTCCCCACCCTACCTACATTCCTTCTTCCCCCCCTCCCCCTGCCCCTCCTCTCCCCTCTCCCTATGACTCTGGCACTTCTTATCTCTTGTCTGTTTTCTCTGACAAATGCCGCTGGCTGCCTTGCTTACAATGTTACCCTTGAATTGTATAAACCTGTAATTTGTTTGCAGTGTCCACATTGTTGTAATGTCTGTCTTGACGTTCCCCATAATTTGTATTTCTCTGACATGGAACCTTTGTAGAAGAGCCTTGACTCAAAGGTATTTGTAATCCTAGACTTGATAAATAAATAAAATAAAATAAAAATACATTTCCGTACCTAGAACTGAAAAAATCAAAGAATATAGTTTGTTTACTAACCCGTCACTACCAGGAGTTTTACCTTTAGGTAAAGAATTAATCACTGATTCCACTTCTAACCTTGAAACAGACTGCTGTAAAATTGGAAAGCATTCCCTTAGGAACCAAAATCCTCTCTCCTTTCGACAACCAGTCATTACTTGTCTCTGTTGCTACCAACGGATCAACTTGAAAAGAACGTAATAATCTTCCAAAGCCACCATTATATCTTTATTAGAGGATACTAATAATCCTACAGCGTTAACTACCTGTGTCATATCCTTATTGTTCTTGTATCTATCACTTTGTTCAGATGGATTTACCTTCCCTTCCGCACTAGACACCCCAAATCTCTGGGCAGTCTCCAAGACTTCATGTTTATCATGTTGTAATTTAATCGTATCCTGTTTTAGAGTGTGCACGTCAGCCGTATCAACTTTTAACCCATTTTGTAAATCACAATATGCTTTTTCTAATCGTGACTGCACAACCTTATAAGAATCACTCTTGGCTTTCCCCAAAAGACGCCCAATAGTCTTAAAATATCTTTGAATATAAATTTTTGTATCATTCCACCATTCTTGTATCACATCATATAAGAAACAACCCGATTTACGAGCTGTTAATAAAGAGACAAAACCTTCTTTAACTTCTGGCAAATCTATCAAAGATAAATTCATTTTCCAATAACCTGGACCCTTAGAAATACTTGTATAATCAGAAAAGGTAACCTGCAGAAGCACATGATCTGAGGTAGCCACATGAAGAGGCAACCTTAGAACTAATTTTCAAATTTGGGGACACAAACCAATAATCAATATGAGACTTCCTCAAACCTGAAAAATAAGTATATACTACATCTGGAGAATCTGAGTGGAAAACATCTATCAACCCTACCTGCTTCAAAAGGTCATTCAAAAAATTGGAGTCACAGTATAGTTTGGGAGATTTTGCCCCCCATCCCCCACTGCTCTATTAATATTAAACCCCCCTGAACAGAACATTACGTCTAGTTAATAAAAATGGACTAATTTTCTTTAGTAAATCAGTACGAGCCATTTTCGTCTGAGCAGCATATAAATTAATGAATCTGAAATCCTAATTCTGTATTGAAACATCTAGCAGCAGACACCTGCCTACTTCTATGTCAACAATATTCGTGACAACAATATCAGAAGTGAGAAAACAAATCCCAGTCCCAGAACATAAGTCTAACCCCCCCCTCCTGACCAGAAACAAGGGCCTCATGGCCAATTTCGAGAGGCCTCCTCAAAATCAGCGCAGGTATATAGTCTCGTATCCTGGAAAAAAACACATCCCCTGAGAATCGAGAAAAATTGTCATTAGTAGCCAATCTTTTATACTTAGTGCGAATACTGTTCACATTCAGTGAAGCCACAGTCAAATCACCAATACCAGAAGTTCAGCATTAAGAAGGTAATGTTCTTTTTTCTTGTACTTTTACATAAACCCATCCAAGGCCCACTTTTTTTCTGCAGCTTTTTTTTTCACACCAGCAGAGTTTTCTATATCCATATCTGACCCTGGGTCTCGTTGTGAGAAAGATTTGAAAGCTGTATCTGAGTCCAGATCTACTGAATCTTCTTCTCCCGCAAGAATTTCATATGGATTGGATAAAGGAATACCCGGAACATCCCCTACTAAGGGTGGGGGGCCTAAACTAGCTGGCATCACCAGTTTTAGAGGACCTACAGGGGGTGGTGGAGTGGCCATGTCTCCCTTTGTTAAAGGTAAAGGGTGAACCAAAATGTCATCACCTGGAGGTTCCTGCCCCACCCCTGGGAGTACTCCAGCAATCAAACCAGCATCCTGATTCGTAGAACTCCCCTGAGGACGCTGTGGAGCACCTCTCCGGGGCGTTCTTGGGTGTCTAGAATCTGGAGGTACTCTACCTGCCCTAGCCGTATTAATATAATAATCCTGAACTGTAAAATCAGCTTCAGAGGTGTTATGTGCAGCAAGAGGGCATTCTGTAAAAGTGTGTCCAGGCTCATCACAGAAATTACACATAGGGGAGTTGTCACATTCTGTACTTACATGTCCCATATCCCCACAACGAAAACAATGAATTTTATCACAAGAAGTACTAATGTATCTCACTGACCCACACTTATGACATTTTTGAGGCTGACCTGGATAAAAAGAAAACCCTTGTCTCTACCGATAAAAACAATTTTGTAAATGTTGAAAATCATTGTCCACAGTAAACGGTTTTACTTGTATCCGCCTACCCCCATTCCAGAATCCTTCTGCATCAATAATAGGCTCAGGTGTACCCTGGACATCACATCTTTTATCCAACCAAAACAAAATGTCCGAAATATTAACCCCTTCGTTCCGAAATAACACCGTGATAATTCTAAACGATTGTTTGGTCAGGGGAATAACTTGAAATGGGGTCCAGAAAGGGTTGGTCTTAAGTAGAGAATATTTCGTCCAAAAACACTCCAAAATATCTGATGTCCGAAAACTAACATCGAACGTATGTTCCCCTGGTGCATGAATAAGAGCATACACCTCCTGTGGTGAAAAACCCAAAGACTGCTTCAGCAAGACCTTACCCACATAAAATTGTTCTGGTAATTTAGCCATACCCTCAAATATCGTAATCTAATAGCATTTCTCCTCTCAGCTAGCTTAGCTAGCTCCACAGGCTTGTGAAACAGTCCTGCATAGGAGGGCTTCTGGGTAAGAGGGTCTGACAGTGGTATAAATTCTTGTTCAGGAACATCCTGTAAAATGTTCCTGGAATCATTAGTAATATTAATATCTGGATCCACCCCCTTAGATTCTAAGGGAGCCATCGGAGCCTTGCTAGTAGAAACAGCTTCCTTTTCCACCGTGAGCAGGGGAGAAAATTAAGGAGAATCATTAGGCACCAGAGGCCTCTGGTCTGTACCACTACTCGAGTCCATTGATTGAGAACTTGTCTTCGGGGCAGGCGCTAGGCCTGCTCGTCTGGGACCCGAAGTAAACGTTGGGTCCGCAACCCATGTCCCATCCGATTGCTGAGCCCAACCTGATCGCTGCAAAGCAGCCTCTGCGGACCAGCCCGCAGCCCCTGGCAATGATGGCTCTACTAAAAATACCTCGCTATCGCCCGGGGAAAACGGCAGCTGGTCCTGCGGAACACTCACCTGAGCTCCCACGAGTACTTTTGATGTGGAGGGAGTCTGTGAAGGTGATACTTCTGCTATCCTTTTTCTTTTTTTTTCTTCTTGAAAATACTGGGAATCACTCTGAATAACACTCACAGTCTCAGCACTAATCGTACTACTTTCCGACCGCAAAACCTTGTTCTTTCGTGCAGCAACCAACTCCTCGGACTCAAATTCAGTCATACTCCATTGAGTTCCGTCTCTATCAGCGACTACTCGCCTGCCGGAGACTCGTTAAACGCTCCGCATACCTCCACGTCTCACTCCAGAATGAACCTGGATCACACACCTACAGGACAGTGCCCCCTACCAAGAGTAGGGGAATTTCCCCAGTGTTCTGGCCAAATTTTCCTCATTCACTAAAAATACCTCCAACAGCTTAATCTGGTTTAAGGTCAGTTGGCATTCATCTGTATCCCCTCCCCGGGTCATGCCTGAAAATAGGCAGAATTTGTCTAGTGCACTTACCTGGTCAACAAAAACTAAATAAAATAAATAAGAAAGAGCAACTGCAGACAGCTCTGGACATTGGGAATTCCTGTGCCCCTTCGATGGTGGCTGCAGTCGCCATGTGCCGCAGGGCCTGAGGGTCTCGACCTTTACAGCGGACACTCAGCACAAACTGGCGGATGTTCCCTTTCTATGCACCGACTTGTTCAGTCCAGGAGTTGATGGTTATCTCCAGTACATCGAGAAGTCCAGTGCCACCTTGGACTCCTTTGCCTTTGCTCAGAAGGAATCTCAAGGTTCCAAGAAGCAGAAGCCCTTTTGGCCTTTTGCCTCAGCAGCCAAGCAGCCCCAGTACCAGTCGAAGCGGCAGCAGCAGCAGCAGGCTTAATCTTGGCACCCTCGGCCCAAGCCCGACTTCGGCGGGCCGTAAGCCTGGAGAGAAGGGTCCTGGTGGTCCCGTGGCTGGATCCTCCTACTCCAAGCCTGCTCAGTGACGGAATGGGGGTGACTACCCCCGTGACCGTCACACCTTCTCTGGGTTCTCCCGTGGGGGGCTGGCTCCACCACTTCCTTTCCACCTGGTCCTGTTGTCACAACAGACAGGTGAGTATTGGAAGTGGTTGTCCAGGGTCTGCTTTTGGAATTCGAGCAGTACCCACCAGGCTGAGTCCATGCCCCATGAGAGGAGAAGGTATCTGTGGACACTCGGTTGGCTCTCCAAGATGACATCACCCAACTCCTCCACAAGGAGGTAGTGGTCAGAGTCGCGGATCCCCCTGTCAACCCAGGGTTCATTTCCAGTACTTCCTGCTCCTGAAACAGACGGGGGTGGGGGCTGGTGCCCCATTCTAGATCTGCACAACCTGAACAAGTTTCTCAGGTCTCGCACCTTCAGGATGGTAACTCTGTCTCAGATCATACCATCTCGAGAAGCAGAACACGTGGTTTTGCTCTCTGGATCTGCAGGACACGTTCTTCCATGTCCCGATCCGTCTGTCACACCGAAGTTTCCTCTGCTTCCGAGCAGAGGGAACCCTCTACAAGTTCCAAGCCATGCCGTTCGGCCTGTCATCAGCCCCCAGGGTCTTTGCCAAATGCATTGTACTGGTGGCAGTCCATCTTCGGCATCAAGGGATCCGGGTGTACCCCTATCTGGACGATTGGCTCATAGCGGGTCCCTTCCATCAGGAGGTGGAGAGGTCCAGGGATCTGGCCCTCTAGACCTGCATCGATCTTGACTTCCTAGTCAACGAGGCCAAGTCGGAACTCGTGCCTTCACAGGTGATTTTGCTTTATCGGGGCAGAGCTCAGCTTTTGCTGAGCTAGAGCCAGAGCCAGGCTCCCGACGGACAGGGCGGAGGTTCTCTCCTCCTTTGCCCGATCATTTCTGGTTGGGCACTTGTGCTCTGCCCGGGACGTCTTGCTACTTCTGGGCTACATGGCAGCCTGCACCTTCGTGGTCCGATGGGCCCGGTGGCATATGTGCCCCCTTCAATGAGAGCTGGCCAGCCAATGGACTCAGCAACTAGGTCATTTCGACCAGCTGGTCACTGTAACGCAGAAGATGTGGGACACTGTCTAATGGTGGACCATCCTGGAGCATCTGCAGGAAGGGCTTCTGTTTGTCCGTCCCGAGCCGACGGTCATCTTGACGACCAACACCTCTCTCATGGGCTGGGGTGCCCGCATGGGGGACCACAGAGTCCACGGGCTCTGGACCCCCGAGGTATCCCGATGCCACATCAACCTGCTGGAGCTCCGAGCAGTTAGGCTGGTGCTGTCTGCATTCAGTCCGTTCCTTCGGGGTCAAGTGGTTCAGGTCCAGACGGACAACACCACGACCATATACAATCTCAATAAACAAGGCGGTCCGCACTCCTGGCCTCTGTGCAGGGAAGTTCTCCGCTTCTGGACCCTCGTGAGCTGAATGGAGGTGGATCTCCTAGCCATTCATGTGGCAGGAGCCTCAAATCAACTGGCGGATGCCCTCAGCCATGTGCGTGATGCGTCCCACGAGTGGTCTCTCCATTCAGAGATAGTGCACAGCCTGTTCTCCCAGTGGGGCACCCTTCAGGTGGACCTGTTCGCCTCCAGGGAGAATGCAAAGCTGAGGCTGTTTTGTGCCCCCCTCAGCAGGGCTCGCTGCAGGAAGATGCCTTCTCGAGGCCATGGACCCCAGGCCTCTTTTATGCCTTCCCTCTACTTCCCTTGATCCACAAGGTGCTCCTCAAGGTGAGGAGGGACAAGACACAGGTTATCCTGCTGGCCCCAGACTGGCCCCGCCAGTTTCGGTACCCTGATCTCCTCAGCCTCAGCATCAGGTTTCCGAGGCGTCTTGCAGCACGCCTGGACCTGCTGTCAGTCAGTCAGGGGAAGGTCCTGCACCCGGACCTTCAATCCCTGCACCTGACAGCCTTGTTCCTGAGCAGTTAAGAGTTCCAGGCTTTGGGTCTCTCTGAAGATGTACTCACTGTAGTTGAGGAATCGACCAGGAATTGCTGTGCCTTCAAGAGGAAGAGATTCTCCATTTGGTGTCAGGGCAAGGGCCTGGACCCTTTGTCCTGTCTGGTGGCTAGCATTCTCGACTACCTTTGATCTCTCTCCAAAGGGGGTCTGCAGTCTACGACCCTTAAGGTGCACCTGGCAGCCATCTCTGCTTACTGGGCACAGGCCAGTCAGCAGATGGTGGCACTGGAGAAGGTGGTCTGGCGTTTCTTCAAAGGCCTCGACCATATTTCCCCTCCGGTGCATGAACCACCACCGTGGGATCTACTGCTGGTGCTGGCAAAGTTCATGGGCAAGCTATCTAACCAATGCACAGGAGTGAGATGCCACACCTGTTGTGGAAGACCGCCTTCCTGGTGGCTATCACGTCAGGCAGAAGGATTGTGGAACTCCAGGTGCTCTCTGTTGAGTCTCCTTATCTGGTCTTCCACAGTTCCTTCCGAAGGTTGTGTTGGAGTTTCACCTGAACCAGATGATGACTCTGCCAGTGTATTACCCCAATTACACCTCAGAGGCCGAGTATAGGCTCCATACTTTGAACCTGAGACGAGTGCTCTCTTAGTATAAAGAGCGCTCGGCTGGAGTTTGGGGAGAGGTTCGCCAGATGTTTGTCACCTACGCTGAAGCCGCACCTGGCAGACCTGCAGCCAAGTGGACGATTGGCAGATGGATTACATCATGCATCAATCTTTGCTGTAGTTTGCTGGGTAGGGAGTCTCCCGTAGGGCTTAGGGCTCATTCCACCCGCCATACTGCTGCATCTGTGGCTGCTTCTAGAGACGTCCCTATCCAGGATATCTACAGGGCTGCTACCTGGAGTCAGCAAACACCTTCATTTCCCATTACCACATTGACCTAGAGTCATGCCAGGATGCTGATTTTGGGGCCTCAGTTCTCCAATCTCTGTCCTCTAAGTAGGGGGTGTGCACCTTGCCTCCCTCCTCCCCGAGAACTGCTAGGAGTCTGCCAAGAAGTGTGGATAGAACAACATATACCACTCCTAGAACTACTGTTACAGGTGAGTAACTGGTGTTTGCTGATTACTTAAACCAAATTAAGCGTGCTTCTTCAGAGTGACAGGGTACCCCAAGAATTCACAAACTACCATATTTCACTGAATAGAAGCCACCCTCAGATACAAGCCGCAGATCATAATGAATACTTTTAATAAAAATTTATAAAAAAGCCTCCCTCTTCTGTATACATGTTGTGCCTCGTTTTCGCCCCCATGCCTTGGTCGTACACGTGTGTGGAGGCATGCTTATGCTGTGGCTGCAAGGCACCCTCCCGCTGTTTGCTGCCCCCGCCTGCCTATGCTGCCCGTTGGACCTCCACCCGAGGGCAGCTGAACTACCGGGGAGGAGAAGAGGTGATAGAGACCTTCCCGGAGAGGAGAACTGCCATTATGGCTGCTCAATCCTGTTCCCCCAGCCAGTTCTCGGCGACTTTGGCTAGTTTCTGAACCCGGTTGGCGTGGTGTAAGATAACGTGTCCAGCGCCTCAGCCCACTGCGCCACTGGGCCGGCATAAAAGTCGCCCTGAAGTAGAAGCCGTGGCTTCTACATCAGGGCTGAAGTCATGTCAGATAAAGCTCTGTAGATGGAACTCTACATATTGTATCTCAGTATATATGATTGTTATGCTATTTCTTTTTCAAATGTTTGATCTTCGTTCATGTTTGTTGTGCTTATTTTGCTATGAAGTATATACCAGTAACAATATATTTAATCATATTCAGGATATGTAATATTTTCTTTTTCACACTTAAAATAGGATTTTGCAATACAAGCCGCCCTCAAATACAAGTCGCAGGTCAAAATAAAAAAAATTCTTCTAATAGAAGCAGTAGCTTCTATTCAATGAAATACGGTACACCCTTTACATGTAAGTGTACAACCAATCTGTATATTGTGTTATATAGTAACTACTTTATTTACACAATATATTTATACGTGGGCCAAGACAGACTTAGTGTTTATAGGAAAAAAAAACATGGAAAAATAAAGTGAGTTAAACAATAAAATGCACACTTGGCTTTCTGATAGCTAGGTTGCAAGTTACAGATGACCCCATGGAAAAGGAGCAGTCTCTTGTCTTCAGAGAACTTGAACCTGCAGCTGAGGTTTCTCCTTTCAGTCTTCAGCCCCACAAGCTTTTGTGTATATGACACACTGACTCCCCTCTGTTTCTTCTCCCAATACCTGTAGCCATTTTATTGAAAAGCTTAATCGTACACATGAAGGAAAAACCTTAGGTATTGACAAGAATTAAAAATAACTGATCCCAAAACAACATACATTTAAACAGTGTCAAGTGTATTGTTACCTTTCAGAATCTGGGATGTCTTCCCCAGGAACAGATAAATATTGTCATTTCTTCCTCATAAAACATTTGAGGACCACCAGGCCCATTTGCTCATGTGTGTGGCTTTTGGAATTTGACTTGGCAGTCCTCCCAGTATTTTCTGGAATGTTTCAGTCTGCCAATAAATTGTATGACATTAGCTTGTCATCCAGACCTCCTTTCATGTGACAAACAGAGATTTGTGATTAGAACTTTAGAAATTAGAGAATGCTACAGTAGCATTCTGGTTAGCTAACCATAGTAAAGCGTCCGTACACCACAACGGGTCTTTCACCAGTCAGTGAGATAGTAGGAGATCCAGGGGTGGTGGGAAGACTTAGCTGTGAACTTCCTGATTTTGGGGGATTTTCCCAAACAGAATAAATATTGTGTGAAAGAGGGATAGGGCTGTGTCTGGGGCAGACAGTGTGTGGAGGACCTATCCATTGCAGCCAGGTTGCTTAGTAGAGCGCCTTTGTTCAGTGACCGGTGGGGCCTGGACCAGATGTACTTGGGCGAGGAGGGAAGGCACCAGACTTTTCTGACACAAAATGTCATGCAGTGGTCACTTAAGCCTTCCAGCAAAATGCCTGCTGCAATGATGCGGTGAGAATCTGAGGAGAGAACCTACTCCAGAAGAATGTGACTTCACGAGTGTGGATTGAGCTGAGTGAGTTCAGTAATGAGTTGAGAGAGATTTAGGGATTCAGTCCTGAGGGAGGTCAGACTGGAGACCAGGGTAAGCCAATTAATATTGAAGTCCCCAAGGAGTATGAGTTCACCAGAAGAGGAGTGTGAAGAGATGACAAAGAGTGAGTCAACCACAGAGGTGAGAGAGATTTTTGGAGAGGCATTAAAAATCCAAATGAAGATGGCAGCTAAGGTGGAAGAGAAGGAAAGTTTGGCAAGGAGAAATTCATGGGAAGAGGGTATAGCCTCCCTGTGGGTAATACTGCAGGATAAACTCTGGCAGACATAGAGGGCAACACCACCTTCATGCTTGCCCATTTCCTGCCTTAAGAGGTGATAGTCAGGAAGAGCCAGGCTAGAATCCAGAACTCTGGAGGAAAGCCAGGATTCAGTGATACAGAGGCAGTCAGGAGAGTGTTAAGAGACCCACACTTTGAGGAGATCTGATTTACGGATGAGGCTCCTAGCATTGAGAAAAACACCAAGGCCACTAGGAATAGAGGAGGGAGAGGAACCAGGGTTGGTTTCCACATCGCCAGCAAGGAGGTGGAGGATATGTTAGGTCTTATGTCTCCTAGACCGGGGAGGAGAGAAGGGGGCAGGGAGGGACAAGATAGATCGGTAGAGGAACTCCAGGTTTAAGGAGGGGAGGGAGGGAAGGAAGGAGGAGAGGAGAATAGAAGGGAGGGGTGGGTGGTGGGTGGAGTGAGGAAGGAGAGAATAGGAGGAGAGTAGAGAAAGGGATGGAATGAGGTGGGACGGGAGGAGGAGAAGGCAAAGGAAGAGGGAGGGAGCATGGTTGAAAGGTACAAACTGTTAAACTGTTGTGAGCTAAACTTTATTGAATTGAAGATCCATAATTACAATGTGCATAATTTATTGACCCACCTCCATGTGAAGCGGGGCTTGAATAGCAGATGCATTTGTAGTAGTAAATTTTCAACTTGCTGTTCGTTGATTTATTTAAAATATTATCTGGTGGATCCTGCACCCTCCCTACTGTCATTTTAAGAATAATAGTCCTCCCCGGTGTGCCCACAAGCACCTGCAGCTGTCCCCGTGATGACGTGTCCTGCAGGGAGCAGCCGGGGTCATCCATAGGCTTAATATATGGCTCTGTTTTAAAATAGTTCTGATTTGGAGCCTCGGTGTTCCCGTGCGATACTGATACCAGGTACGGATCGACAGGTACCCTGCCAGTCTGTACCTGATCTCGGTGTAGCATGGACACACACAGACTCCAAACCAGAGCTATGTGAAGATATGGCAATATAGTAATCTGTATTGCAATATCTTCAAATGGCTCCGGTTTGGAGTTAGGGCACGTTATCACAGGGACAACTGCGGGTGCTTGTGGACGCGCCGGGGAGGGCTCTTACTCTTCAGATGCCGGCGGGGAGGGTGCAGGATCAACCAGATAATATTTTAAATATATCAATGAACAGTAAGTTGAAAATTTACAACTACAAATGCATCTGCTAATGGGGCCCCGCGTCACATGGAGGTGGGGCCTGATGGGACATGGACTTTACCCTTTAAGCTCCTTATTGTGGGCAGTCCAGTATAGTACAGGTAGGAGCGGGGTCATAGTTATGGTGGGTGAGCTACCACAATTTTGAAGACAGTGAGCCTGAACTGGGCATTGTGGCCACAGTTTCTAGGCAGTAACGTTTGGCAAATGTGTATAATAAACTGTGGCAGATGCATAGTGGCAGTGGAAACCACAGGGGACCACATGCATTCAGGCAGCTGGCAGTGGAAGTGGCAACAGCCCTTACAGAGTTGTCTCTGACTTGCCCTTCTAAAGGTTTCCCTCTGATAAGTAATAATGCAAGATGCATTCTGCTAACTACTTAGGCAGTTTCTGCTTTGTAACAGGACATCCTTCATTGTTTGTACCAAGAGAAACAAAGAGTTTGGAAACTTCCCAGATGTTGTAATCGGTTCCTCAGCCAAGGTGAGAGATTTGGGGTTAAAAAGGAGCAGTATAATGAACTGATTAAAAAGGAAACTGGATACCAGATTAGGAAGAAAAGCTGAATTAGTTCGGGGGACCACCTTGTCCTTGTGGAAGGTCATTGTTCGTCACTATGAGGAACTGAAGTTCACTGACCTTTCAAGCCAGAGTTGCTGCTACTAGAAGATTATCTGTCAAGACAGGAATTTCAGGTTATTCCTCACTTGGTGGCTTGAAGAAAGCATGCATCATTTTGCCTAGGACTAGGCTGATGCATTGTGGCAATAGTGTGCTTAATAGGAGATTTCATGTGGAGGATACTTTGGAAATAAATGGTGCAGAAAGGGATTGGCCAAAGCCCCGGGTTGAAGGAAAGCTAAAATAGCTGACAGATGACATTGCGGGATAAGAGCAGTAGTCCTAAATTTGAGTAGGTAGCCTAGGACCTGCAGAATGAGTGCATAGCCCTTCACATTTGCAAGTGTAGGGTGTCTGGTTGACTGTTTTGGGACTGCACAGAGAACTTGGCTTAATTGGGTAGACTTACTTACGTTGTTAATTTGCTGATTTCTGTGACTTCAGGAATAAATAGGATGTGATGTTAGAGAGAACACAGATCTAGATGTGGCTTTTTGCCTGGTAGATGACATTGGGCCACAGTGATCAGAAATCACAGCTCCTGAATTGCTAAGGAGATCAAGGAACTAGAATGGTTGGGACCAGGACTGGACCACCAGTATCATGGCTCCAGGTTCTCTGCAAGTTTGTGAGAAGGGGAAAAGTTGGAGTACAAAGCAGACATCTGAACCAATCCAGGGTTAGTGTGTCAACAGTAAAGCCTCTTCTTGAGGGCTCTGGGAAGAGAAAATTATGATCTACCTGTTGAGGGATGAGGCAGAGAGATCTACCTATACCCCCCTCATTGACCGAAGAGTTAATGTTTTTTTTTGTGATGGAGACACTGAGAGAGAAAGTCTAAGCAAGGTGTGCTTAGCCTGTCTGCTGATTATTCTTCTTATCTGCTAGATAGACCACACTGAGGGATACCACATTCTGAGTTGATTACTCCTACACTATCATTGCTTCCCTGCCCAGCAGTTAAGAGTGTGCGGCCCTTGTTTAAAGCAGACCATCAAATGTTCTGTACAGTTATGTATTCCCAACATTAGATTTAGGAAGCTCTTTAGCCTTTTATATAGCAGTTCTCGCTCATCTCTTATTTTTGTGTGTAGTTTCCTCTCTTGTGGGGCCACACACTTTGGGGAAGGAAAATATTTGACTTAGTCTTCCCAGCTGAGGTTGGATGCATTGGTTTTGAGAATGACCTGCTGTTGTGTTTGGAGGAACATACCCTGAATGCTGTTCTCAAACTTCCACCTCAGGAGGCAAGAGCATAGACCTTCCATCACCTGATTAAGATATGCCATCTCCTAAAAACTCTTGAGTTCATTAAGACCCAAAAGTCCACTCTTGTGCAACCTTGTGTGCTGTTTAACAAAAAACTGATCTGCCAGCATCCCTGGTAACTACAGCATGGTCCTAACAAAGGTGTTTTTCTGCTATTTGTGAAAACGAACAAGCTGTAGAAAATCTTGGACCTTGTCCATTGGTAGAAAAGGTTTACCTCAATCAATATCCCCCACGCACACACTTACTTTAGGTAGTGCAGAGGCTGATATTGGAATATATAGGAGGTACTCCCTGTGCCAGTTAAGGCTGACTTCTGCCAGGGATGATGGCGCCTATGCCTCCTTTGTTCCCACCTTCCCCCATCACACCACGATGGTTGGAGTACGGTTTCCTATGGTGGCACCTTTGCCTCCACTGTTGACATCTCTCTTCACATCACACCACATTGGATGGCACACTACTGCCGAGGGTGGCTCCTCTGCCTTCCCCGTCAGTGACTCACTCCCCATCACTCCGCAATGGCCGTCACACTGCCACCGAGGGTGGCGCCTCTGCCTCCCTTCTTGGCTCTGCTATCTAGCTTGTCGACGATACAGATGCTGACTCCTCTACCTTCTGCTAGGCCTGCCTTCTTGCCAATGGGCACCTCCAACTACCCCTGTCGATGTACCACACATCCTTGGCGAGAGCCAAGGACGTCGCCGACCTGACACTTATCTGGAACAGACACCAGTCACAGCGATGTTTCTTGCCTTCCTCCACAGAGGAAGGCTAATGAACAGGCCTAGTTGGGGAGTTTTGTAGTTAGTCTGTCGCTCCCACATAACTGTATGCAGTTTAGGACTCCCTGAAAGGGCACTCTTCTTTTTCTCCCCGCTATTGTACAGCAATACTTATTGCCATGCTGACACGGGACAGCAGCATTTTGTTACCAAGAACGTTCTTTAAGCTGCTCTGTGTGCTACTTGATAACCAAGGTCCGGACCATAGGTTTGGGGCAACAGAACCTTGATTTCTCCCCTTCTGTGACCTGAAGGGCTACCAGACATGTTGACTGGTACACCAGCAACTATAAGCCCTGGGATATTAACATATATTTTAGTGGGGGATGAAGCTTGCTAAACTCCAAGCCCACCCCTATTCCATCACAACAGATGCCCTTGGATATGCTGCTTGGGAACATTTTAAACTCCTAGGCCCAGATAGCAGTTGCTACTTCATTCTTGCAGGCCTTTACTTGCACAGGATGATGCCACTCAGAGGCATATGTCTGAGCCCTGCAACCAGTACATCCCCTCCATTACACCCAGCTACAGGGCAGATAGAGGGTGACTGCTTGGTCTGCTTGATTGCCAGACGCTAGGATACGAGTAGAGCAGCAGAAGCTTTGCCTACCCTAAGAACCCTCTCCGGGTGCTTTCCCTTGCGCCCCATAAGGAAGGCACTGCAGCAGCACCTGCATCAACAAGCTCCGCCTAACTCTTCCCACACCCCAATCACTACTTCCAGTGGGGTCGCAGGCGTACCTCCTCCTTGTTAATTTTAGGAGAATAAGGGCATACAGTCCTGCTCTGGACCTGTTAGAACTGATCCCAGAGCCTCATCCCAGATCTCTGTATTAATCTCCAGTCCTGGAGGAGAGTCATACCTTCCTATAGTGGGCAGTTAGAACATTTCCTGTGGGAACAGTGGATCATAGGATCCTATTTTTTTCTCCATATCTTCTGGACAACTGTATTCTCAAAGCTCCTTCCAAGGAGCAGCTTTTACATACCCTAGACTGCACCAGGCATCTGTTCAGAGCTCTATAAACCTTGATCGAGGTCTCAAAGTCAGTCCTGACCCCTAGCCAACATCTACAGTGTGTAGGGACAGATTTGGACACTGCCCATGGCCTAGCCTAACTACTGCAGGGCAGAGTGTCTGATAGTACATGCCCAGGGGGTCTACAGCAACAGGTATGTCACAGCCAGGACGTCCCTGAGACTCTCTGGCCTCATGGCAGCGGCCATTACCACAGTACCTCTGGCCAGGCTGCATATGACTATCCCACAGCTAACACTAAGAGTCCAGTGGGACCAACACTCAAAACGACCTAGAACAATACGTTCTAGTGATCTCTCCTGTTCGGAAAGTACTTCGGTGCTGGATGGACCTCAGTCACTTGACGAAGAGGGTACTCTTCCTGATTCCCTCCCCTCATCAGATTATCACCACAGATGCCTCAGGAATGGGCTGGGAGGGGGGTGCATATAGGCCCTTTCCAGACACAAGGCACATGGACAAAAGTGGACAGCATCCTCCTCATAAACATCCTAGAAATGAGGGCTGTCCTGTTCGGCCTACAGGACTTTCAGGCTCGTCTGTCCCCGGATGTCTGTTATTTCAAACAGACAACATCAGTGTGTTGTACTACATCAACAAACAAGGAGAGACTGTGTAGCTGCTTCAGCCAGAAGCAGAGGCATCCTTGAATGCTCCAGGAGGCTGGACTCTGGCAGCTTGTACTTGATCCCACCGGACAGGGCAATTCTGGATCTAGTAATGACCAACGGGGATCGAATCGCAGATGTCCAGGTAGAAGGGCAACTGGGATCCAGCGATCACAGCATTGTGTGGTTCAGCATAGGGACAGAGACTCACTCAAGTCATACTAGGACAAAGGTTTTGGATTTCAAAAATGCTGACTTCGCTGAAATGAGGAGGGGTATCAAGAGTGCTGGAGAGAACGGGGACAGGAGGGAGAGTGGAAGAACAGTGGGAGTGTCTAAAGGAAGTCTTACTGGAAATAACAAACCAGTGCATCAGTTTGGTATCCAAAGGCAAGAGAAGGAGAAAGCCACTGTGGTTCTCGAGAGCAGTGGCAGAAAAGGTCAGGGCAAAAAGGAAAGGGCTCAGGAAATATAAGGAGTCTCAAAGGGAGGATGACAGCGAGGAATACCTAGAGTGTCTAAGGAAAGTGGGAAAGGCAGTAAGGAGAGCAAAGGCATGGACTGAGGAAGGTTTAGCACAGTCAGTTAAGAAAGGAGATGACATTTTTCAGGTACATCAGTGAAAGGAGGAGAAACAAGGGTGGGATTGCTAGGATCAAGGGAGAAGGAGGAATACAAGGAGGGTAACATGGAAAAGGCAGACATACTGAATAAATATTTCTGTTCAGTATTCACAGAAGGGGGGGCCACCAGGGACCACAGCAATACAGGAGTTGCCAAGGGGGTGAAGAGGTGTACAGTAGTCCGTTCACAGAGGAAAGAGTCCTGCAGGAGCTCACTAAATTGAAGGTGGACAAAGCGATGGGACCAGATGGCATACACCCAAGGATAGTAAGAGAACTGCGAAGGGAGGTAGCAGAACCTCTGGCAGCCATGTTCACTGAGTCATTCAACATGGAGTGGTACCAGAGAACTGGAGGAGAGCACATGTAGTACCTCTACACAAATCCGGAAGCAGGGAGGAGATGGGCAACTATAGGCCGGTCATTTTCACCTCAGTAGTGGGGAAGATCATGGTGACATTGCTTAAAGAAAGGATTGTGGGGCATTTAGAAGCCATGGGAGCTCAGGACCATAGGCAGCATGGATTCACAGTGTGGAGGACATGTCGGACAGATCTGGTTGATTTCTTTGACTGGGTGACAAAGGAAGTAAATCAGGGTGGAGCAGTGAACATCGCCTGCCTTGATTTCAGTAAAGCCTTTGACACTGTCGCACATAGAAGGCTAATAAACAAGCTGGGTAGGCTGGGCATGGAGGACAGGGTGGTAAACTGGGTTAGGAACTGGCTAACAGACAGGAGGCAGAGGGTGGTGGTAAATGGGGTGCAGTCTGGGGAGAGGGGGGTGACCAGTGGGGTGCCGCAGGGGATTGGTCCTGGGGCCAGTCCTGTTCAGTGTCTTCATTAGCGACATTGCAGAGGGGCTGGAGGGAAAGGTCTGCCTGTTTGCAGATGACACCAAGATCTGTAACAGAGTGGATACCCCAGAGGGGGTGGAGAAAATGAGGAGGGACCTGGCGAAGCTTGAAAAGTAGTCTAAGGACTGGCAACTGAAGTTTAATTCAAAGAAGTGCAAAATGATGCCCCTGGGACACAGGAACCCTGGGGAAAGCTAAGGGTGGGGGGGAGAATTGCTGACTGTCACAAAGGAGGAAAGGTACCTGGGGGTTATTATTTCAGATGACCTGAAAATGTCAAAGCAGAGTACTAAGGCAGCTGCGAGGGCCGGTGGCATGCTGTGGTGCATAGGCAAGGGTTTCACCAGCAGAAGGAGGGAGATAGTGATGCCATTATATAAAACCGTGGTCAGGCTTCACGTGGAATACTGTGTGCAGTTCTGGAGGCCACACCATAGGCTGGAGATGGGCCAGAGAAGGACGATTAAGATGGTACAAGGCTTGCAATGAAAGACGTATGAGGAGAGAGTAAGGGACCTCAATATGTACTCGCTGGAAGAGGGGAGGGAAAGCGGGGACATGATAGAAACGTTCAAGTACCTAAAGGGTATAAACAGGGTGGAAACATTTTCCATTACAGAAGGAGCACAGGAACAAGGGGGCATGACATGAAATTGGAAGGTGGGATGTTAAGCGGGAATGTGAGGAAGTTCTTCACAGAGAGGGTGATGGACGCATGGAATGGTCTGCCTCAGGAGGTGGTGGGAGCGAGCACTGTGGATGGATTCAAACATGCTTGGGGCAGGCATAGGGGAACCATAGAGGTACAGCTGCAGGTGGGTTGGAAGCAGTAATCCAGTACAAAGGCATATAGGCAGACTAGATTGGTCCTTATCTGCCAGCAGTTTCTGTGGACTCCTTCCTACCCCTATACAGGGAGGCAAGGAGAGCCTGGTATTGGGCTCTGGATTAGAGTCTAGAACTATTGGTAGTTCCTGTTCCAGGCATCCATAACGTCTTGGCGGACAGGCTAAGCAGGTCACAGTCCAGAATGCAAATGTGGGACCTGTTGAGCTCAGCGGCAGAAGACCTGCGACAAGTGGGGTCATCTGGAGTTGGCTCTTTTGCATCCTCACACAACGCAAAGCTGTTGTTTCTAGGGACATGGATATGTTGTTCATCCACACTGTCTGGCAGGTTCCTTGCCACTTTAAATCTTGCCGGAAGGTCTTCAAGCTGGCTCCTTCCACCCACCCGGGTGGTAAAACTCTCGACTCCACCCCATGACGCCAGATCTTCCTTACCGCTTGGAAGCTCAGGTTCCCTCCTTAACGCTGTGCGTGTAGACTGGATCCTAATTCTTTGGTTCACCTGAAACTTATTTTAAAATGTTCAAGACTTCGGTCGTCTTTCTCCCTCGTGGCTGTGATGGACAAATCGACTCCCGGATTTCGGCGGTGCCCTTGTGGGCAGATGTCCAGGACAGACCCGCACTCCACGTGCATCTACTGCCTTGGCCTAGAACACGACCCCCAGGCCTGCGAGTCATGCCGTTCGTTTTCGGCCAATGTCCTGGAGGACCGCGCTGCCCGGTTACAGCTTGGGTGCCCTGAGAAGTGCTACCCGCCAGTTAAGTCGAAGGAGGCCCGTTGGGCGGTTACCGAGGTGGCTGGCTCGGCTGAGCAACTCGAGCAGATGATTGCCCTTGAGGAGGAGGCGGCCCAGGCCGCAACATCCTCTTCCTCTGTCGCGGCATTTATCCCACTCTCTCTGGGTACCTCGTATTCAGCTTCTTTCAAGGAGCTTTGCCAATCCCTTTCCACGAAGGGAGAGGGGCCATTGGGACATTCCTCTCGGTCCAAAAAGAAGGACTCAAAGGGTAAGTCCCATCGTCGGCGTTCGTGGGAGCGGGAGAGGTCCCCTTCTCCAGACAGTTGACTGTCGACTTCGGTTGAGGTTGCGGCTAAGGCCGCTGGCTTCACGGTGTCCCGTGCTAGGCCAGCCGGGCGGAGACACTACGACGCCGGTCCGAGATTTTTCTCGACCTGTCCGGACGGGCTGTCGACTGGTGAGGCCGATAACCCTTCTTCACCGGTTCCCCGTGGAGACTGAGGACCTGCCTGCGCCCCGGTGCTGCAGTCCCTGGTTAAGGCTTCGAACTGAGGGAAGAGCGGTGTCCTCGCCTTCCCCAGACCCGTCCCTCGGAAACCCGAGGATCTCGGTCTTGGACATCGTCTCGGTCCAGCCGATCCTCACCGACATCGGCGTCTCTGCACCGAGGTAAGCGGCGCCGCCGCTCGTCCTCGTCTTCCTCCTCGGAAGAGGAGAGGCTTCGGCGCAAATTGTGTCGATGCTACGAGGACCTGATGTGGCAGCAGTTACTTCTGTCTGGGAACAAGCCGACACGGTCGCCTTCCCCGGCCATCAAGTGGCTGTCACCCGAGCGGCCGAAACAACCCCTCGCTGTTGCCGAGGTGCCCATGCCTGGGCTGGTTGTTCGGCCGAAACTAGCTGCCCCACCGATTGTGGTGGAACCTCCACCTCCACAACCGAAATTGGGGGCACCGACCAAGGACTGTCGGTCGGATCAGGGCTTGCCCCACAGATTGTTGGTCACCCTCACTCCCGACCGTCCTCGGCAGGTGGAGGGTGGCTCAGGCCCCAGGCAGCTCTTCACGGACTCCTCCGAATCCGACGACGACTCCTCCCTGTTCTCCAGGCCCATTGACATGGAGTCCTCCGGGGGTCAGTTGATGGACGAAAGCCCATCGTCCTTCATGGGTTTGTTTCGGCTCATCTCAGAGTCCACCGGGATGCAGCTCGAGCCTGTATCCAAGTGGGTCAAGTATCCCCTGACGGAGATACTGGACTGAGGGGATTCACCCACGGAGGCCTTTCCGGTGGCCGAAGCCATTGTTGGCCCAGCCTTGGAGCTCTGGCAGCGGCCTGCTTCCTGTTCTGCACCCTCGGCCAAGATGGCTAGGAAGTATGCGGTCCCTACCGGCTCTTTGCCCGGTTTGGAACACCCCTCGGCCGAGGGGTTGGTCACCGACAGCGTTTTCTGGCGTTCCGGGAATGCTAGGGACATGGACAAGCCCCCGACAAGGAGTCCAAAAAGCTGGACTACGCCGGGCGCAAGGTGTACGCTGCGTCCTCCCTTGGCCTCCGCCAGGCCAGCTCGGCCGTGCTGATGGCAGACTTCTCCCACGCCCTCATGGGCTCCCTGGATGAGGTGATCCCTCATCTCCTGGCGATGCAGACCATGGTCCAGCAGGTTGCGGACCAGGGTAGGGCAGTGGCTAAGTAGCAGCTCCAAATGGCTCTGGACATCGGAGACTCCTGTGCCAGATCAGTTGAGGCCGCGGTGGCCATGCGCCGCAGAGCATGGCTGAGGATATCCACCTTCACGGCGGATACCCAGCACAAACTGGCGGATGTCCCCTTCTTGGGGACTGACCTCTTCGGCCCTGGAGTGGAAGGTCATCTCCAGCGGATCGAAAAGTCCAGTGTCACTCTGGACTCTGTCACCTCCGCCCAGAAGGACAAAGGCCACGACAGCAGCAGCACAAGCCCTCTTTCGTCCTTCTGCGCCAGTGCACGTCTGGCCCAACAACACCAGCACCAGGGCCAGCAGACTCGCGGCCAGTATCCCAAACCCAAGCCTGCTTCCTCCAACAGGAAGGTAAGGCCCAGGAGGTCCCTTGGCGGTCCCTCCTCTAAGCCTGCCCAGTGATGGGTTGAGGTGTCACCCCCAGCCTCGTCACTCCCTGGGATCCCCGTGGGGACGGCTCCCACTTCCTTTCCGCCTGGTCCGCTATCACCACGGACCGTTGGGTGTTGGAGGTGGTAGGAAGGGCCTGCCCTGGAGTTGGGCAGGCCCCGCCCTTTCGAGCTGTCGCCCCTCGGGGGGCTACGGGGTCCGTAGCCTCTCTGTCAGCTCACCGAGCTGACATTGCCCTGCTCCTCGAAAAAGAGGTGATCAGGAAGGTGGCGGATCCTCCTCTGGACCCGGGGTTTGTGTCCAGGTACTTCCTGGTCCCAAAACGGACAGGGGGGCTGGCGCCCCATTCTCGACCTGCATGACCTGAACAGGTTCCTAAGGTCTCGGACCTTCAGGATGGTCACTCTGGCTCAGATAATCCCATCCTTGGAACGAGGTGTGTGGCTCTGTTCTCTGGACCTTCAGGACACGTTCTTTCACGTCCCAATCCGTCCGTACCACCAGAGATTACTCCGCTTCAGAGCGGAGGGATCCCTTTATGAGTTCCAGGCCATGGCCTTCGGCCTTTCCCTAGCTCCCAGGGTCTTCACCAAATGCATGGCAGTGGTGACAGCATTCCTGCGGCGCCGAAGAGTCTGGGTGTACCCCTACCTGGACGACTGGCTGATTTCAGCCCCCTCCAGAGCGGAGGTGGAGCAGTCCAGAGATCTGGCCCTCCAGGTTTGCTGTCAGGTTGGCCTCCTCATCAACGAGGCCAAGTCAGAACTCGTGCCAAAGCAGGTGATACAATTCATCGGGCAGAGCTCGACTCTCTCGAGTCAGAGCATGGCTCCGGCGGATAGGGCCGAGGTTCTTTCCTCCTTTGCCCAATCATTTCAGGTTGGGCAATCACGCCCCTGCCAGGACTTCCTGCGCCTCCTGGGCCTCATGGCGGCCTGCACCAGCGTGGTCCGTTGGGCCCGCTGGTACATGTGTCCCCTTCAATGGGGGCTGGCCAGCCAATGGTCACAGCACTTCGATCCACTGGATCAACTAGTGACAGTGACCCAGGGGATGTGAAACGCTCTCCAGTGGTGGACTGTTCCAGCACATCTGCAGGACGGCATCCTGTTTGTCTGTCCCAAGATGACGGTCTCGCTATCGACCGATGCCTCTCTGATGGGTTGGGGTGCCCATCTGGGGGAGCACAGAGCGCACGGCCTTTGGTCCCCTCGGGAGTCCCGATGCCATATCAACCTGCTGGAGCTTTGAGCGGTTCGTCTAGCCCTCACCGCCTTCGCTCCGTTTCTACGGGGTCAAGTGGTTCAGGTCCAGACGGACAATACCACGACCATGTACTACCTAAACCGCCAGGGCGGGACCCGCTCCATGCCCCTGTGCAGGGAAGCTCTCCGCATTTGGTCACTCGTGCGCAGCCTGGAGGCGGATCTCCTCGCCATTCATGTGGCATTAGCCTCCAACACCGTGGCCGATGCCCTAAGCCAGATAGGGGCTGCGTCTCACGAGTGGTCTCTCCTGCCGGAGTTAGTACAAGATGTCTTCTCCCGCTGGGGCACGCCTCATGCGGACCTGTTTGCCTCCAGGGAGAATGCGAAGCTGAGACTGTTTCATGCCCGCCCCTCTCAGCATGGCACGCTGCAGGGGGATGCCTTCTCGAGGCCGTGGACCCCGGGCCTCTTCTACACCTTTCCCGATTTCCCTTGATCCACAAGGTGCTTCTCAAGGCAAGGAGGGACAAGGCGCAAGTGATTCTGGTAGCCCCAGACTAGCCCCACCAGTTCTGGTATCCTGATCTCCTCAGTCTCAGCTCCAGGCTTCCGAGGCGGCTTCCAGCCTGCCCGGACCTGATGTCAGTCAGTCAGGGGAAGGTATTCCATCCGGGCCTTCAATCCCTGCACCTGACGGCCTGGTTCCTGAGCGGCTGGAGTTCCAGGCCTTGGTTCTTTCCGACGAGGTCCTCAACGCTGTTGAGGTGTCCCTTAAGGAGTCGACCAGAAAATGCTACGCCTTCAAATGGAAGAGATTTTCCATTTGGTGTCAGGGCAAGGGCCTGGACCCTTTCTCCTGTTCCTTGGCAAGCATTCTGGATTACCTGTGGTCCCTTTCTCAGCTAGGGCTTGGTCGGCGACCTTGAGGTGCACCTGGCAGTCATCTCTGCTTGCAGTGCGGGCAGGGAAGCGGTCGGTGGTGCAGGAGAAGGTGGTGGGCGCTTTTCCAAAGGCCTTGATCACATATCCCCTCCGGTGCGAGAACCTCCCCCTCCGTGGGATCTACTGCTGGTATTGGCTAAGCTCATGGGCAAGCCATTCGAACCGATGTACAGGTGTGACATCTCTCACCTGTCGTGGAAGACCGCCTTTTTGGTGGCTATCACGTCAGCCAGGATGGGAGAGCTCCAGGCGCTTTCCTTCTGGTCTTCCACAGGGACAAGGTTGTCCTGCGCCCCCACCCGAAATTCCTTCCGAAGGTGGTGTCGGAGTTTCACCTTAACCAGGTGTTGACTCTGCCAGTGTTCTGCCCCAATCACACCTCGGAGGCCAAATATAGGCTCCATACTTTGGACCCTAGAAGAGCGCTCGCTTATTACAAGGAGTGGACGACTGAAGTTCGGGGAGAGGTTCTCCAGCTGTTTGTCACCTACGCTGAAGCCGCAGCTGGCAGACCTGCAGCCAAGCGGACGATAGGCAGGTGGGTCACCTCCTGCATAGATCTCTGCTATAGGTTGGCGGGCATGGCGCCTCCCAGAGGGATAAGAGCTCATTCTACCCGCCATACCGCTTCATCGGTGGCTGCTTCCAGGGATGTTCCTATCCAGGAAATCTGCAGGGCTGCTACCTGGAAGTCAGCACACACCTTCATCACCTACTACCACATCGACCTTGAGTCACGCCGGGATGCTGGTTTTGGGGCCTCGGTTCTCCAGTCTTTATTCCCTAAGTAGGGGGTGTGCGCCTTGCCTCCCTCCTCCCGGAGAACTGCTAGGAGTCTGCCAGACAGTGTAGATGAACAACATATCCATGTCCCTAGAAATACAGGTTACTCACCTGTAACAGGAGTTCTAGGAATGGTATATGTTGTTCATCCTCGACTCACCGACCTCCCGGCCGGCGTACAACCTGGCTTCCGGGCTAGATCTGGCGTCATGGGTGGAGCCGAGAGTTTTACCACCGGTGGGTGGGAGGAGCCAACTTGAAGACCTTCCGGCAAGATTTAAGCGGCAGAAACCTGCCAGGCGGTGTGGATGAACAACATATACCATTCCTAGAACTCCTGTTACAGGCGAGTAATCTGTATTTCTAGGGACATGGATATGTTGTTCATCCACACTGTTGGGCAGGTATCCTTGCCGCTTTAAATCTTGCTGGAAGGTCTTCAAGCTGGCTCCTCCCACCCACCCAGGTGGTAGAACTCTTGGCTCCGCCCCATGACGCCAGATCTTCCTTACCGCTTGGAAGCTCAGGTTCCCTCCTAAGCGCTCTGCGTATAAGACTGGTTCCTAATTCTTGGTTTTCCGAATTTAAAAGCTTTTTGCTTAAAAGACTTCGGTCTTCTATCCTCGTGGCTGCGATGGACAAATCGACTCCCGGTTTTGCGGTGCCCTTGTGGGCGAAGATGTCTCAGATGGATCCGCACTCACGTGTGTTGTACTGTTTGAGCCTCGAGCACGACCGCGGGCTTGCGACCCATGCTCTTCCTTCTCAGCCCTCGTCCTCGAACCGTGCCGCCCGTTCAGCTGGGGCACCCCGAGCGTTTTCCACGGTTAAGTCAAAGAGGCCGGTCGGCCGGTTTCCAGGGCGGGCTCGGCCCGGATCAGCTAAGAGCAGATGATCGCCCTCGAGAGAAGAGGCGTGAGGCCCCATCTTTCCTGGGACAAGTGGCTTTTATTCAGCTTCTCTGGGTTCCTCTTACACAGCTTCTTTTAAGGAGCTTTGTCTGTCCCTCTCCACTGGGGAGAGGGACCAGCGTCTACTGGACCTTCTTCTTCTGGGTCCAGAAGAAAGACAGGGTAAGTCTCTTGTCGGCTCTTGGGAGGCGGGAAAGGTCCCTCTCCCGAGGTTGTCGGCCATCGACTTCGATCGATCGTTCGACTCGACCCACTAGTCTCCGCAGTGTCCCGTCAGGTCAGTTGAACAGAGACTCCCGTTGGCAGTCGAGATCTTTCTCGACCCGTTGGACGGGTTGTCGACAGTGACTAATCCCTCTCCCGGTTCCCCGGTGGGGTGAGGATCCCGTGGGCTTGCCAGTGCCTCGGTTGGAGCCCTTGGAGTGTTCCTCGAGGCGAGGGAGGAGCAGTTCCCCCCGTCCCCTCTCCGCACCGTCCTCAGAAAAGCCAAGGTTCTCGGTCTCGGACTTCTTCGCGGTCCAGCCGATCCCGCCATCACAGGTGGTCTCGGTCTCGGCACCGCGGTAAGCGGCGCCGCCGCTCGTCCTCTTCCTCCTCCTCGGATGAGGGGAGGCTTCGGCATAAGTTGCATCGATGTCTGAGACCTCATGTGGGAACAGCTCCTTTGACCGGGAATAAGCCGACACCGTCGCCTTCCCGGCCATTAAGTGGCTGTCACGGGCGGCTGAAACAACCCCGTTTACCGAGGAGCCTGTTGTTAGGCGGTTGTTCGGCCGAAACCAGCTTCTCCACCGTTCGGTGGAACCTCTGCCTCCACAGCAGCGGTTTGGGGCTCCGACCAGAATTCTCGGTCGGCTCAGGGGTCTGCCCATAGGCTGTCGGTCACCCTCACCGATCGCCCTCGGCAGGTGGAGGGTGGCTCAGGCCTGAGGCAGCTCTTTGCGGACTCTTCCGAGTCTGACGACCATTCCTCCTTCTTCTCCAAGCGAGTGGACTTGGAGTCCTCTGGAGGTCAGTCGATGGACGACAGCCCTTCGTCCTTCCTGGGGTTGCTCAGACTCATCTTGGAATCCACCGGGATGCAGCTCGAACCCGTATCCAAGCGGGCCAAGTATCCCCTCATGGAGATATTGGACTGAGGATTCTCACGAGCCTTCCCTGTGGCTGAGGCCATTGTGGGCCGGACCTTGGAGCTCTGGCTGGCGTTCTGCTTCCTGCCCTGCGCCTTGGCCAGGATGGCCAGGAAGTATGCGGTCCCTACGGTTCCCTGTCGGTTTCAGGGACATCCCTCGGCCGAGGGTAGTTACCGACAGCGTTCCGGCGTGCTGGAAACGCTGAGGATGTGACAAACCTCCCAACAAGGAGTCCAAGAAATTGGACTATGCCGGGTGAAAAGTCTACGCTGCGTCCTCCCTTGGCCTTCGTCAGGCCAGCTCGGCCGTACTGATGGCGCATTTTTCTCACACCCTGTTGGGCTCCTGGACAGGTGGTCCCTCATCTCCCGGCTGACCTGCAGACCACGGTCAAGCAGGTGCGGGACCAGGGCAGGCAGTGGCCAAGCAACTTCAGACTGCTTTGGACATCGGTGATTCATCGCCAGGTCAGTAGCGGCTGCAGTGGCTATCTTGCGTCGGGCATGGCTGAGGATATCACCTTCAGCGGATACCCAGCACAAATTGGCGGATGTCCTCTTATTGGGGACCGACCTCTTGACCCTGGGTGGAAGCCACCTCCAGAGGATCGAAAAGTCAATGCCACTTTGGACTCGGTAGCATCCGCTCAGAGGACAAGTGCATAGACCTCAGCAAGCCCTTTAAGTCTGTCTGCGTTCCAGCACGACCGGCATTGTAACACCAGGGCCCAGCAGGCTCGCGCTTGGCGTCCCAAACCCAAGCCTGCGGCTTCCTCCTCCAGGAAGCAGGGAGGTAAAGGCTCAGGCGGTCCCTCGGCCGGTCCCTCCTCCAAGCCTGCACAGTGACGAGTTGAGGGGTGTCGCCCCCAACCTCGTCACCTCACCCCAGGTTCCCCTATGGGGGCGGCTCCGATACTTCCTTTCCACCTGGTCTGCTATTACCACAGACAGGTGGGTGTTGGAGGTGGTAGGAAAGGGCCTGCCTCTGGAGTTCGAGCAGGCCTCACCCTTCAGAGCCGTCACACCTCGGGGGGCCTCGGGGTCCGAAGCCTCGCTGTCAGCTCGCCGAGCCGACATCGCTCTCCTCCTCGAGAAGGAGGTGATAGGAGAGGTGGCGGACCCTCCCTCAAACCCGGGGTTCGTGTCCAGGTACTTCCTGGTTCCGAAACGGACGGGGGGGCTGGCGCCCCATTCTCGACCTCGACCTGAACAAGTTCCTAAGGTCTCGAACCTTCAGGATGGTCACTCTGGCTCAGATAATCCCATCCTTGGAACACAGGCGTTGGTTCTGTCTCCTGGACCTTCAGGACGCGTTCTTTCACATCCCTATCCGTCCGTCCCATCAAAGGTTCCTTCGCTCGAGCGGAAGGTTCCCTTTGAGTTCCAAGCCATGCCCTTGACTCATCTCTAGCTCCAGGGTCTTCACCAAATGCATGGCAGTGGTGACAGCATTCCCTCACGGCGCCGAGGTCCGGTTTGCCCTTACCTGGGCGATTGGCTGATAGCAGCCCTCCAGACAGGAGGTGGGCGGTCCAGAGACCTGGCCCTCCGGGTTTGCTCTCAGGTCGGCCTCCTCATCAGCAGGCCAAGTCGAACTCGAGCGAGCAGGTGATTCTTTTCATCGGGGCAGGCTCGACTCTCTTGAGCCAGACACGGCTCCGGCGGTTCAAGGCCGAGTTCTTTCCTCCTTTGCCCAATCATTTCTGGTTGGGCAGTGCGCACTGCCCGGGACTTCCTGCGCCTCCTGAGTCTCATGGCGACCTGTACCACCGTGGTCCGTTGGGCCCGCTGGAACATCGCCCCCTTCAGTGGGGGCTGGCCAGCCAGTGGTCACAACGCTGCGATCCATTGGACCAGCTAGTGACGGTGACCCAGGGGATGTGGGACTGCTCTCCAGTGGTGGACCGTTCAGTTCATCTGCAGGAGGGCATCCTGTTCGTCCGCCCGAGCCGGCGGTCTCTCTATCGAGCGATGCCTCTCTGATGGGTTGGGGTGCCCATCTGGGGGAACACCGAGCGCACGGCCTCTGGTCCCCGCGGGAGTCCCGATGCCACATCAACCTGCTGGAGCTCCGAGCGGTTCGCCTAGCTCTCACCGCCTTTGCTCCGTTTCTTCGGGGTCAAGTGGTCCGGGTCCAGACGGACAATACCACGACCATGTACTATCTAAACCGCCAGGGCGGGACGTGCTCCATGCTCCTATGCAAGGAAGCTCTCCGCATCTGGTCACTCATGTGCAGCCTGGAGGCGGATCTCCTAGCCATTCATGTGGCAGGGCCTACACCCTGGCCGATGCCCTAAGCCGGATAGGGGCTGCCTCCCACGAGTGGTCTCTTCTGCCGGAGGTAGTATGAGATCTATTCTCCCATTGGGGCACACCTCAGGTGGACCTGTTTGCCTCCAGGGAGAATGCGAAGTTGAGGCTGTTCCATGCCCGCCCCCCTCAGCAGGGCTCTCTGCAGGGGGATGCCTTCTCGAGGCTGTGGATCCCGGGCCTCTTCTACGCCTTTCCCCGTTCCCCTTGTTACACAGGTGCTGCTCAAAACAGGAGGGACAAGGCGCGGGTGTTCTGATAGCCCCAGACTGGCCCGCCAGTTCTGGTACGCAGATCTGCTCAGCCTCAACTCCAGGCTTCTGAGGCAGCTTCCAGCTCACCCGGACCTGCTCTCAGTCAATCAGGGGAAGGTATTCCATCTGGACCTTCAATCCCTGCACCTGACGGCCTGGTTCCTGAGCAGCTAGAGTTCCAGGCCTTGGGTCTTTCCGACGAGGTCCTCAACGTAGTTGAGGCATCCCGTAAGGAGTCGACCAGAAAATGCTATGCCTTCAAATGGAAAAGGGTTTCCATTTGGTGTCAGAACAAGGGCCTGGACCCTTCCTCCTGTTCCTAGCGAGCATATTGGACTACCTGTGGTCCCTTTCTCAGCAAGGGCTTGGGTGGCGACCCTTAAGGTGCACCTGGCAGCCTTCTCTGCTTACAGGCGCGGGCGGGAAGCAGTCTGTGGCGCAGGAGAAGGTGGTCTGGCGCTTTTTCAAAGGCCTTGATCACATTCCCCTCGGTGTAGAACCTCCACCTCCGTGGGATCTACTGCTGGTACTGGCAAAGCTCATGGGCAGGCGATTCTCAACCAATGCACAGGTGTGAACTCTCTCACCTGTCGTGGAAGACCGCCTTCTTGGTGGCTATCACGTCAGCCAGAAGGATGGGAGAGCTCCAGGCGCTTCCATCGAGTCTCCTTACCTGGTCTTCCACAGGGACAAGGTTGTCCTGCGCCCCCAACCGAAATTCCTTCCGAAGGTGATGTCGGAGTTTCACCTTAACCAGGTTCTGACTCTGCCGGTGTTCTACCCCAATCACACCTCGGAGGCCGAATATAGGCTCCATACTTTGGACCCTAGAATGGCGCTCGCTTACTATAAGGAGCGCACGGCTGAAATTCGGGGAGAGGTTCGCCAGCTGTTTGTCACCTACGCTGAAGCCACATCTGGCAGACCTGCAGCCAAGCAGACGATAGGCAGGTGGTTCACCTCCTGCATAGATCTCTGCTATAAGTTGGCGGGCATGGAGCCTCTCAGACGGATAAGAGCTCATTCTACCCGCCATACTGCTGCATCGGTGGCTGCTTCCAGGGACGTCCCTATCCAGGAAATCTGCAGGGCTGCTACCTCGAAGTCAGCACACACCTTCATCACCCATTACCACATCGACCTTGAGTCACGCTGGTTTTGGGGCCTCGGTTCTCCAGTCTCTCTTTCCCAAGTAAGTATCGGGGGTGTGCACCTTGCCTCCCTCCTCCCGGAGAACTGCTAGGAGTCTGCCAGACAGTGTGGATGAACAACATATCCATGTCCCTAGAAATACAGGTTACTCACCTGTAACAGGAGTTCTAGGAATGGTATATGTTGTTCATCCACACGACCCACCCGACCTCCCCGGCTTCGACGCACTACCTGAGCTTCCAGCGGGCCAGTTCTGGTGTCATGGGGCGGAGCCGAGAGTTTTACCACCCGGGTGGGTGGGAGGAGCCAGCTTGAAGACCTTCCGGCAAGATTTAAAGCGGCAAGGATACCTGCCCAACAGTGTGGATGAACAACATATACCATTCCTAGACCTCCTGTTACAGGTGATTAACCTGTATTTTTCTGCTCGCTTGCTCCAGGACCTGGAGTTTTTTTGGTGAGACATGTTGCACCTCTCTTGTAAAGGGAGTTTTCTATATGCCTTCCCTCTCATTCAGAGAGTACTAATTAAACTTCAGATGGAGAGGGGCATCTCTCGTACTCATTGCCCCGATGTGACCTCGACAGATTTGGTTCCCCTTGCTACAACAACTGGTAGTGGAACATCCAGTATCCCTGACATTATGCCAAGATTGGAGGGAGTCACTCTACCTTCATGCATGGCTCCTGAAGACATTGCCATTGCTTGGTTTGGAGTATCTTACAAGGTGGCTGCCAGAAAGCCTCCCACCAGAGATGCTCACTCCTTGAAGTGGAAGTGGTTTGCCCTTTGGGCCACTCCCCCCCCCCCCCGGATCCATTTATCTGTCCAGTTAACCTATTTCTGGAGTATTTGATGTCCTTATATGATGCAGGCCTAAAATGCTCCTCTCTTAAGCTGCGCTTGACTGGCATTCCAGTCTTTCACGTGCCCATTGAAGGTCGTACGGTTGCCCAGCTGGAGGTGGCCAGTACGCTTTTGGTAGGCATTCTATACTTGAAACCTCCGATCCACAATCCTATTCCGGCTTGGGATTTTCATTTGGTGTTGGAGAAGATTACTTTGGCTCCTTTTGAGCCAGCCATGACTTGCAAGTTAATGCTTTTTGTCATGGAACGTGTTATTTTTAGTTGCTATGACTTCTGCTCGAAGAATCTGAGAACTTCAGGCACTGATGTGCGAGCCTCCTTCTTTGATTTTCCACAAAGTCTTTGCATACCGGTCCTAAGTTCTTACTAAAGGTGGTGTCTGAGTTTACTCTAAATCAACCTGTCCATGTGCCAGTTTATTTTCCTGAGCATGCCAATCCAGTGGAAGCATTGCTCCATACTTTGGAGGTACATAGAATACTTGGGTACTATATACTCCATACAAAGGACTGCAGTGTGTCTTCGCAGCTTTTTGTTTCATTTACCCCTGGTAAAGAGGGCGTTCCAGTTTCTACACAGTGTTTGTCCAAGTGGTTGGCCAACTGTATTCCTTTATGTTATAAGAAAGGTATGGTAAAGAATTTCCCAGGGTTGTTCGTAGCCACACCACTAGAGGTATGTCCACTTCAGTTACTTGTTTCAGGAATGTGTCTGCTGCTGAGATTTGTGCAGCTGCCACCTGGAGTACTGTCCATGGCTTCACTAAACATTACAGTCTGGGCATTCTCTCAGGGACAGGGGTAGTCTTTGGCATAGCTGTGTTTCTGGCCTACTTTCCTAGGCCTGTAGGCTCCAGCCCCCCCAGACTGTTTAGGGTCAGTACTGCTTGGTACTCCTTCCATAGGTGTGGCCTGATGAAAGCGATATCCTTGAAGAAGATAAAACAGTTACATACTTACCATAACAGTAGATCTTTGAGAGAATCTCTTTCATCAAGCCATGCCGTCCCGCCCTGCATCCCCCTCTAGACAGAAGGCTTCGACAAGCAATGCTCCTTTTTTCTTAAGGGCTTGTCTGCTATTTCTGCCTTACTTGACCAGCAGAATTATGCTTTCGCTCCTGGTTCCTTACAGGGAGGTCCTCCAAACATGTTCTCTGTGGGGAACTGAGGAGGAATGGGGCCATCCATGGGTATATGTGAAGGACAGCATCAGACGATGTCGTGGGTAACCCCTGTAGAACTGATAGCAAAAGTTTCCATGTGGTTCTAGAGCCTGGTGGCTTATTGTTCCATAGGCGTGGCCTGATGAGATTCTCTCAAAGATCTGCTGTTACAGTAAGTACGTAACTGTTCTTTAGTGCTCTGTTTAGCAACAGGTTTAACTTTCTCATCTGAGGAAAATACAGCCATGGTTTATACTTTTTTCTTTGGGGGGGGGGGGCCTGCAACCAGTTGGGTGGATGGGAGAGAACCTGTATAAGGTAGCCTTACTGAATTATTTCTAGAGTCACCAATCAGGGGTTGTTTGTTTCCACTGATGGAAGAACATACGAAAATGCCAGCAGAAGCAGGCCTTACGGTCTGTCGAGTCTGCTCAATTATGCAGCTAGCCCCTCAACTTGCAGCTGCCCCACCCTCCCCACACCTCTTCATCACAACCCCCCCTCACCCTGTCCCAGCCCCTCTTAAAGCCGCCCACCGTTCTATAGGATACTACCTCCTTGGGCAGAGCATTCCACCTGTCCACCACCCATTCAGTGAAAGTGTCTCCTGATTTCCCTCTTGAATCTTCCCCCCTCCAATCTCAGCTGATGCCCTCTCGTATCCCTCCCTCTTCTAAGCTGGCAAATCCCTTCTCTATTGGCCTTATTTATCCCCTTAAGGTATTTAAAGGTTTCATTTATATCCCATCTCTCCTCTCCTCCTGGGAGTACATGTTCAGCTCGTCTAATCTATCCATGTAGGACTTTTCCCTCCAATCCCTGGATCATCTTGTTCACCCTACGTTGCACCCCCTCCAGCAATTTGATGTCCTTCCTCAGGAATGGGTGCCAGTACTGCATGCAGTACTCCAGATGCAGCCTGACCAGAAATCTGTACAAGGGAAGGATCACCTCCCTATTTCAGGAGGAGATTCCCCTCGCTGTACACCCCAGCATCCTGTTGGCTTTTGCTGCCGCCTTCCTGCACTGGGCTGAGTTGTTCATGCTGCCCGTTAAAAGCACCCCCAGATCCTTTTCCTCCTCTGTGCTTTCCGGCAGCACCCCTCCCAGCTGATAGCTCCTCCCCTGGTTCCTAGCTCCAAAATACAGTGCCTTGCACTTCTTGGTGTTGAACCCCAGCTGCCATATTTCCGACCACTCCTGTAGTATGGTCAGGTCCTCCTGCAGCCCCTTCCACCCTTCGATGTCATCTACCACAGCTCCCATCTTCGTATTGTCAGCGAACAGACTGATACTGCTCCGGATCCCGTGTGAGATATCAGTTATATATATCCCAAACAGCACTGGTCCCAGTACCGATCCCTGCGGCACCCCACTTGTCACTTCCCTTGGTAATGAAATGAGAGTCCCCACCACCACCACTATTCCCCACTGCCTTCCATTCAGCCAGTTGACGATCCATCTGGTCATCTTCGTTCCCATCACTATGTATTCCAGCCCCCCCCCCCACCAGCCTTCCATGCGGCACAGAATCAAAGGCCTTGCTGAAGTCCAAATGCAGGACATGTACCGCATGGCCCCTGTCCAGCTCCCTGGTCACCCAGTCATAATACTCAATTAGATTTCTCTGGCAGGATCTGCCTGAGACAAACCCGTGTTGTTGACTGTCCTGGAGACCATTGTCCTCCAAAAAGATCACTAGCCTCTCCTTTAGGATTGTTTACATGAGCTTCCCCACAATTGACGTGAGGCTCACTGGTCTGTAGTTGCCTGGTTCATCCCTAGGGCCACTTTTGTGAATGGGCATCACAAGGGCCATCCTTCAGTATTGTGTTACGCATCCTGTGTCCAGGGAGGTATTGGAGCAGGTCAGCGAGTGGTTCTGCCAGGATCTCTGCTAGCTCCTCTAGTACCCTAGGGTGAATGCCGTCTGGTCCCGGTGCCTTGTCCACCCTCAGTGCCCTTAACCCTTCCAGAACCCTGTCCTCTGTAATCCTTACGTCAGTCACCCCTCCCTTGGGGTATCTGCCCCCCCTTTCTCCTTCGTGAACACAGAGCAGAAGTATTCATTTAATGCCTCTGCCTGATCCACCTCCTTTTCCACCCACCCTCCGTCCTTCCTAATCCTCATAATCTGCTCCTTGTTCTTCCTTATTTCTGTAATGTATCTGAAGAAGTCCTTTTCTCTTCCTTAATACCCTGAGCCAGTCTCAGCTCCCTTGAAGCCTTGGCCACTCTGACTAGCCTGGTAACCTCCTTGGACTTTTTCGTATACTCATCCTTGTCAACCCCTCCACCTGATGTCTTGAGTTTCTGAAATGCCTTCCTCTTGGCTCTCACCCCTTCCATAACCTCTCAAGTCAAACAACTGGGCTTCTTTGCCCTTCCCTTCTTACTCCTTGTGTTTGTACAAGTTCCAGTGATCTCTGTCAGCTGTTTTTTTAATAATATCCCATTTTTAAGTAGCATCCTTGTCTGGTTGAATTCCTGCCAGAGACCTACCCAAAATTTCCCCCACCCTTTCAAAGTCCACCCCTTTAAAGTCAATCACCCTGGTCCCCGTACCCCCTGTTTCCCTACCCATATTGAGCATACAGTGATAACCTGCTCCCTGTTGGTGGATTCTGAGACACTGGGGCTGGGTTTTTTGGTTGGCATTTACTGATAGTAACCAGAAGAAGGTGAACAGAACTTTTCAAGCCCGTTCTCCTGGTCTACCCTTTTTTTTTTTTTTCGTTACTCCCACACCCCACCAACTCTGACCCTTCGGGGAGGCCAAGGAGTCATCCTGCTGTCCCCTGCTCTACCCAGACCTAGCCTCGCGGACCCCATGGAGCTGTGGCTTAGCCCCCTGTGCGAGGACAAGGTGGGGCTGCATACACCCCGTAAATCAACTTGCGGGGGCACATTGGAGGCACACTCTAGGCCACCCGTCTCCCAGAATCGGCGGGCATTTTCCCGTTTGCTCCCCCTGCCGCAGTGTGTGCCCCTAGCGTCAGGTGTTACCTCTGTAGGCGTCCACTGCATGACTCACGCATATCTCGGCGAAGCGGGGCTTGCAGTACCCGGGCTCACTTGGGGTCAGACAAGTTGCAGGCAGTGTCCTCAGTTGGCGAGCTGTCGGGACGCCCAAGCCGGTCTCCCCAGCTGCCCCCCCAGCAACCCGAGTTCGCTCCTGAACCCGGGTCGCTGGCATCGCAAGCGGAAATCCAACCATTGCGCTGACAGGCTGGCCTAGTCTGCCCTTTTGAAAGAACTACATTTTTCTCCCTTTGTCAAAATGCAGCTCAGAAAAATGGTCCCTTCTCCTTAAAGAACTACAGTCAAATTTTACAAAACAGTATGTTGTACAGAGTGTTTAGATTAGTGTGTGTAGTCCTAGTGTGTCCTTTTTCTGTTAGGAATTTGTTTTCTAAATTTATCTACGTGTTTTATGGTTCCTGGGGATCGCCACACTTGTTTCTTTTGTTAACTTTCCTTTTCCCGCAATGCCTCCTGTCTCATGTGACAGTGATCCATTGGAGACCATTGATTCAGTGAGTGCTGGCTAACTGTCTGTTTTAGCGCTATAGAACTGTCCTGGTAAATGCCTTTCCTTATCCAGTAAGCACTAATAAAGGCCACATTAAATGTATGCAAACAGCTGAGGGATAGTTGGTGTTGGCGATAATACACATGCCCGAAGTCACAGCTATAATTTTCAGATATAAAATGAACACTGTTAGGCTGCTTGTTTCAGATTAAGAAATACTTTGCCAAACCCACAAGCTACTATTCTGTCATGCAATGAGCTTAACTTGAATAAGTTGGAAAATAAACAACCCGTGCTTGCACAGGTTTACTGGCACCCGTCTGCGCCACATTGACAGCACAAACGTACGGGTGGCTGGCAGACTGGGTCACTTGCATTTCTGAAAATATTTTTAGCGCTGTTATAAAAGAATCATAATTTTTTAACTAGGAAAGGGTACATAAAAGCTTAGATTATGGTGACGGCAACAGGTAAAGTAAGACACTGACTGCCCACAGCCCAAAAAAAAATTCAAAAGCTGACAGTGTCCCTTTAAAGGTAAATGTAGGTATTTCACACCTCTCCAGCTATTTGTTTGGTTATTCGGAATTGGCAGACAGGCATACTGTAGAGATTAATGGGTGCTGCTACATCATCATCTCACTAGTAATGCAGCTTCCAGGAACAAACTGAGATTTTAGTAATCAAGACATAATGACATCAATTATAGAAACATAGACTTTGACGGCAGATAAGGACCACTTGGCCCACCCAGTCTGCCCATTTCCCTATCTACTGGATAAGCTGCAGATCTAGTTGACCAACACCCTACTTCCTGCAACCCCCCACTATAATTGCTTTGTGTCTGTCCCATGCATGTTTGAATTCCTCCACTGTTTTAGACCCAACAACCTCCTCAGGAAGGCTGTTCCATGTATCCACCACTCCCTCCGTGAAAAAAGATTTCCTCACATTACCCCTGAGCCGTCCCCCCTCTATCTTTAAATTGTGCCCCCTTGTTCTTACACATCTCTTTTTCTGAAAGATGGTACCCTCCTGGACTTTTTTGATTCCCTTGAGGTACTTGAACGTTTCCATCATGTCCCCCTGTCCCTCCTTTCATCAAGAGCATACATATTAAGCTCTCTCAGTCTCTCTTCATATGGTTTCTGCTGCAGACCCTGCACCATTTTAGTTGCCCTCCTCTGGACTGCTTCCATCCTGTCTATGTCCTTGCGTAGATGAGGTCTCCAAAACTGCACACAGTACTCCAGATAGTTAGGACGACTGCTGCTAACAATAAAGTGAACAAACAAAGTTTATGTCCCCCAGCTGCTATAGAAATGGAGCCCACTGGTGACAAGAAAACAGATATTTACAATATGTGAGGGTGTTGTGCTCCGTTAAGTTCCAGAATTTCCTTGGTCTAACTTAAAATTCCTCTTGCAGGCAGGTAATGTGTAAACTCTCCTGATTTTGATAATTGGGATTGTTCCTTCTTAGCCAGGTTTGTACACCTGATAACTGGCCAGTCTGACACCCCCTTCCCCAAAGTACATGGAGTATATTATCTCTTACACAGATCCCAATCTTTTGGACTCCTTATTTGGCAGACTGGAATGGTTCTTCGGTTAGCTGGTGTAGCCAGCATGGAATCTCCTGGTAGTTGAGGGAATAGGAAAGACATTTCTCTGGAAGCCAGGTCTAGTTTGTCTGTCTTTCTGGCGACTGCAGTGAATGACCATGATCTCTTCCTTGCAGACACTACTGCCATCTTGAGAACAGGATCACTGGAGCCGCACCCAATTTAGCAGGTGCAGCTGGGACTTAGAAAGTTCAGTAGGTTATCTCTGGAGTCTGGTTGAAGTGAGTGCGAGCACCAGAGTTCAATATTTTGTTCATAAAGGCCTACAACAAGGGGTCATCCACGGGAGAATGTGGTCTGTGCTTTTGATGAATCTCCAGCTTCCTCACCATGGGTCTTTTTTCTCCCTGGACTTTCTTGCTGAAGATCACTTTTTTCTTTCAGTCAAAAAATGTTAGTCAAGGAGCCTAAGCTAATAAATACTATTAAAATGTCTAAAAAAAAAAAATCAGTCTTCCTGAGAATCAGCAGTACTGTTTTATTAACTGTGCATTCAGTACCAGTGGAGACATACAGTAGTAGTAATTGATTTATTGACCCTGTTTTATTTGGTTCTCCTAAGCTGTACACCCCCACCCCATATGATGTGTTCTCTGGTTTCATTTTTGCCTGCTTCTGTACTAGTTGAAGCTTCCTGAGCTCCCTCTGGAAGGGCACTTTATGTATGTATATATATAAAAAATAAATACATAAATAAAATTATTAAATTAGCTCCATTAAAATAGTATTTACTACAGAGGTAGAAAGTTTAATTCTAACCCCAGTCATGCTCAGAATATTCCTAACTTTATGCAGTAAGCCTGGAGGGTTGGACTGCCCGAGAGATAGAACACATGCACATGATGGAACACTTTGCACGTGAGCATCTTTCAAACACTGCCTCTACTAACTGCATGTGTTCTAAACCTCTTCAGATTTTTCTCTCTGCTTGAAAAGTCTGGTCGCTCGGAGTTTCGTTTGTCCACTTTCTCATGCGTGAAGAAAACTTCAAATACTACAAGTATATTTTGTTTTCATTTACTGCCTCTACTATTTGTTTTGTTTATTTGTCTAGTTTATGATTAAATTTGTTATTTTTCCCGGTTCCTCTCGGTTCGGTATAATCGTGGGGGAACTGGGTTAGTTTCTGTTAAAATCAGGGTTCTCTGATTAAAGAACCACCTTAGTTATATATTTAAAACTTGTTTTATTAAATTTTTTTGTAACCGATAATTCTCGGTTACCTGAACCGCTGACCCGGTTCCATATTGCTCCATCGGTTCGGTTCCCTCGGTTCCGGAACCGATCATTTAAAAAAAAAAAAAGCTTTTGTTGTTAGCGGTTGGTTTTTTCTTTTAAACATCATGTCTGAGAAACCCAAAAAGCGAACCGGTGAACCTGGTTTTAAGAACTGTTCCCAGTGTGGGGAAGTATTTGCTAAAGCAGATAAACACACTTTATGTGTGATATGTTTGGGTTTTGACCACCTTAAAGAGGAACGTGAAGTATGTTAAACATTCCCACATAAAACTCTGGAAAAACACCTTGAAAGGATCAAGAAAAAGTTTGCAAAGGGTCCCTCTGACTCTGACCAGCCGATACCCCAGGAGTCTGTGGCTGAACCCATATCTGCTTCTGTGCCTGCCCTTGAGACGGGTGAAAAGGGCACAAAACGAACAAATGAATCGGCTGACTCCCTGGTTCCTTCTAAAAAAAGCAAAAAGCTAAAGTACACAGAACCACCACCTGCCAAACCGGGGACTTCTGTGCCTGCTATGCCTGTACCAGCGGCCCAAGAGATTGCTCAGGCCTTTAAAATAATTCAATCTTTACAGGCAATAGTTCCTCCTCAGCAGCCTCCTGCTCCTTCCCAAGGTCCCCAGGCTGGCAGCAATCTGCATCCACCCCCTCAAGATAGAAGGGACCAGTTTGATGATGGTGATGAGTACAGTGATGAGGAGGGACCAATTGAACCAGAAGGGTCCGCTGACCAGGACTTTGGTTTGCCTCCAAGGGTGACTGAGGATTTTCCATCCCATTTTACTTTTATAAGGAAGATGGCAGATGCACTAGACATCTCCACTATCGAACAAGTTGAGGATGAAGAGGAGGTGGAGTACTTAGAGATGATGGGACTGACACCCACAAAGGTTCTTCTCTTTCCAGTGTACAAATTCTTTAAGAAGGATGCCTTAAAGATTCTCCAAACACCGAATTCCACTCCTCCCATAAACAGGAGGATGGACAGAAAATACCAGTTGGAGAGGGAAGGAGATTACTTTCTCTTCTCCCATCCAGACCATCAGGGGGTAATTCAGCAAGCTGCTTGCAACAAGGCCAGGGTCCCTCTGTCCTGACATCCTCTGGACAAGGACTCCAGAAAAATTGACAGCATGGCCAAAAAAGGGTACCTGTCAGCCTCTCTGGCTATGTGTCAGGCTACCTTCCAGACATATGCTGCCCAGTATCAGAAGTCACTGTGTCAGTCAGTCCTGGCTATGTCCCAAGCTCCCTCACCCTTGTCAGATGACCTGGCTGGAAACTTCCAGGTTTGGGTTTAGAGGCAGCTAAGTACCAATTCCAAATGGCTGCTGACACCAGTGATACTGCAGCAGCTAGATGGATGGCGATCACGGTGGCACAGAGGAGGTTTCGTGGCTCAGGGCCTGGACACTTACCAAGATACCCAGTCTAAGGCCTTGTATTTTCCTCTAGAGGGAAATTCCCTCTTTGGGGAGTCCACTGTGGCATACATGAAGAAGGTGGATGAGTATAAGGCCACTTACAGAAGCAACTCTGCCAAGGAGAGAGCTTCACCATCCACCAGGCCTTATGGAAAGGAAGGCCGAGGCAGGTCCTTTTATACCAGGTCCTTCTAGCCAGTGGCCTTACCTCAGTACCAGCAGTATCCACAATAGGGGTACTCCAGGGGCAGGGGAAGGTGGGGCTCGAGATGAGGGTCCCAAGCTCAGCCTCAGCCACAAGCAAAACAGACCCCCTGAGCCACAGGCCACTTCCTCCATACCTGTGGGAGGCAGACTGTCTCACTTCCTCCATGCTTGGCTGAACATCACCACAGACAAATGGGTTCTGGAGGTAGTAGGTCAGGGTCTGTCTCTGGAATACAAATCCCCTCCTCAGAAAATCAGAGTATTCAGCTCTCCCTCATTAGCAGAAAAAAACACTGCTAGAGTCAGAGGTTCAAAACCTGCTACAGCTGAAAGCAGTAGAACCTGTTCCAAAGTCTCTGAGGGGGAAGAGGTTTTTATTCCAGATACTTCCTAACCACAAAGAAAAGTGGGGAGTGGCAGCCTATTCTTGATCTCAGAGCTTTAAACAAGCATTTAAAGAACAAAAATTAAAAATGGTAACTCTAGCTGTGATTTTGTCAGTGCTCCAAAAGGGAGACTGGCTGGCATCACTGGATTTAAAGGATGCCTATTTCCGCATCCCCATAAGGGATTCTTCCCGGAGATATCTCAGATTTATACTCCCTTCAGGTCACTACCAGTTTTCAGCCCTGCCTTTTGGCCTTTCTTCAGCCCCAAGGGTATTCACAAAATGTCTGGCTGCTGTAGTAGCACATCTCCAGAGACAAGGTATCACTGTTTTCCCTTATCTGGATAACTGGCTAGTGGTGGGAAAATCCTTACTAAGAGTACAGCAGGATTTAAAAGTCACCCAGGACCTCCTAGAGTCCCTAGGGTTTCTAGTCAGTCACAAAAAGTCTGCTTTCACCCCCTACACAGGTGTTGCAGTTCATAGGAGCAGAAATAAATACCTTTCAGGCTGGAGCCTTTTTGCCTCTGGAGAGAGTACAAAGCCTTCAGTCAGTGGCAAATTCCTTCAGGTTACACAAACCAAAAACTGCAAGACAGTTTCTCCAGCTACTGGGCCACATGGCTGCTGCCATAGGCACAGTACTGGGTTCCAGATTCCACATGAGGGACATCCAGTTCCACCTCAGGGCTCACTGGTGTCAGAAAAAAGACCATTTTTCAAAACCCATTCCAGTAACAAAGGCACTGTTACATTCCCTCTTGTGGTGGGAAGAGGAATCCGATTTAAGACAGGGAATCCCTTTTCAGAAGGAGACTCCCTCAGTAGTTCTCACAACAGATGCATCCCTATTGGGCTGGGGCGCCCATCTAGGGCAGCACACCACCCAGGGTGCCTGATCAGCTGCAGAGTCCCTTCAGCACATAAACTTGCTGGAACTCAGAGCAGTTTTGCTAGCTCTACGAGCCTTCTCTCCTCTAGTACAGAGCAAGGTGGTACAGATCAGAACAGACAATACCACCACAATGTATTACATAAACAAGCAGGGAGGCACCAGGTCAGGTCTCCTTTGCACAGTAGCCATACTTATATGGACTCTAGCTTATTCTCTGGGAATATCCCTGCAGGCAATTCATTTGCCAGGGAAAGACAACATCCTGGCAGATGCCTTGAGTCGAGTCAACCAGGCCCATCAC
This sequence comes from Neoceratodus forsteri, assembly GCA_016271365.2. NCBI lineage: Eukaryota > Metazoa > Chordata > Ceratodontiformes > Ceratodontidae > Neoceratodus > Neoceratodus forsteri. The sequence goes on along the minus strand of CM057453.1, from coordinate 644,864,883 downwards.
AGATGGACCCTGAACAGACAGGTTATTTTCAGGAGGTGGGGCACTCCACAAGTAGACTTCAGGCAGCCATGGTACTCTCTTCTGCTCTCCATGTTTGTCACAAAACTGATACACCTCCCTCGGAGGCACAATCAACTGATTTCCAACCAGGGAACTCTGTTGTACCTGAATCTCAAGTCCCTCAACCTCAAGGCCTGGCTCTTGAGGACATAGAATATGCAAAATTGAACCTTTCTCAATCTGTCTTAAGCATTTTAAGAGCTTATAGAAAACCTTCTACTATGAAAACCTGTTCTTCTAAATGGAACGGGTTTTCACTTTGGTGCTCGAGTTGATCACTGATATCAGGTCAGGCTGAAATTTCAGTTGTCCTGGATTATCTCTCCCACTTATATTCCTCTGGTTTGCAACCCAGCTCTCTGAATGTTCATTTGGCAGCTGTCTCTGCTTACCTCTCTGCCGGGGCAAGGGTAACCTTAGCCTCAGATCCTATCTTTAGAAGATTCTTCAAAGGTTTGAATCATCTACATCCCCCTCACAGGGTACCAGTGCCAGCTTGGAATTTGAATGTGTGTATAGCTAAACTCATGGGCTCCCCATTTGAACCCATGGCTACAGCTCATCTAAAATATGTCACTTGGAAAACAGTTTTTCTCGTGGCAATGACTTCTGCAAGAAGGACTAGTGAGCTTCAGGCTCTCTGTATAGATCAGGACTATATCTCCTTTCATAGGGATAAGGTAGTCCTTAGGACAAACAGAAAATTTCTTCCCAAAGTAGTCTTGTACTTCCTTGTAAACCAGTCCATCACTCTCCGTCTTTTTCACGGATCACGCTTCCTCTGGTGAAAGAAGACTCCACAGTCTGGATGTAAAAAAGGTTCTCAGTTACTACATGACAGCCACAAAAGGCAATAGACAGGAATAGAAAACAGCTGTTCCTGACCTATGGGGATGTGGGAAAAGGTAATCCAGCCTCTAAGAGGTCCATTTCTCAATGGATAGTCCAGTGTATCCAATTCTGTTACACAAAGGCTGGTAAGGAGCCCCCATCAGGATTGAGGGCTCATTCCACAAGAGAGACAGCTGCTACCTTAGCAGCTGCCGGAGATGTTCCATTACTGGACATTTGTAAAGCAGCTACCTGGAAGACAGTACACACCTTTACAAAGTGTTACAATCTAGATATTCTGTCTAGGAGTGATGCTAGGTTTGGCACAGCAGTCCTGCAAAGTCTATTTTCAAAATAAGTTCTGTGCCCACCTCCAGTGATACTGCTTGGTAGTCTGCATAAAGTTAGGAATATTCTGAGCATTACTGGGGTTAGAAGAAAAAAATCATTTACCATAGTAATCTTCTTTCTCCCCAGTGATGCTCGTATATTCATAACTTCCCTCCCTACCTCCCCTTCCAGAACTTCAGCCTCTGCACTCCACATGCTAGTGCCACCCTTATCACTATACACCCTTGGAGTGTTTTTTACCCTGTACCTGTCAATAGTTTGGGTGAACAGAGTTCATTGTGTTTCTACCTTTTTTGGGTATTTCCCTGGCATTTTGTTCTAACCTTGTTGAATTGTTTCTCCAGTTGGAGTTGTATTTTTACAAATTTATATTACTGGGAAAACCCCAATTTTAATAATAAAATTATAGTACTATATTACTCTGGGCCTACTTTCCAGGCTCCTTTATAAAATCTGAAGAGGTTTAGAACACAGGCAGTTAGTAGAGGCAGTGTTTGAAAGATGCTCACGTGCAAAGTGTTCCATCATTTGCATGTGTTCTATCTCTCCGGGCAGTCCAACCCTCCAGGCTTACTGCTTGAAGTTATAAATATCTGAGCATCACTGGGAAGAAAGAAGATTACTATGGTAAGTAATTTTTTCTTTCTTCACGACTTTGCGTTTACTACCCAACATTGAAAAAAGCTGCAGTGAGAGGAGTTGGAAGGAAGGTCTGCCTCTTTGTGTATGACACCAAAATCTGCAGAGGGTGGACACTGGGAGGGTGTAAGCAGAGACCTGAGAGAACTAGAGGAATGGTCAAGGGTATGACATGTGTTTCACTGTGAAAAGTGCAAAATAATGCACTTGTAGCACAGAAATCGAAGGCTGCAGTACAAAATGGGGGAGTGGTATTGATGACCACCAGGCAGAAAAGAGACATGGTGGTAATCATATTGGATGACCTAAAGGTGGCCAGGCAGTATGACAAGGGCAGTCGGGAGGGCATGTGGGAGCTAGGGTGCATAGGAGGGTTGTCACCAGCAGAAAGAGGGAGGTGGTGTTGCCTCTGTTTAGATTGCTGGTAAGACCCTACCTAGAGTACTGTGTCCAGTTCTGGAGACCACATCTCTGGAAGGACATAGACAGAGCGGAGGCGGTCCAGACGAGGGCAACTAAAATGGTGCAAGGTCTGCATCAAAAGCGCTATGAGGAGAGACTAAAGGACCTCAGTATGTGCACCCTGGAACCAAGGGGGTGGATATGATAGAGACCTTTAAATACCTCACAGGGGTAAATAAGATACAGGAGGGAAGTATACTTTATAAAAAAAGGTGCTTAAGAACAAGGGGACTTGCTATGAAACTGGGGGGGGGGGGGATAGATTCAGGAGAGATGTGAGGAAGTACTTCCAAGAAAGAGTGAAAGAGTGATGAATTCCTGTAATATCCTTCCAGCAGAGGTGGTGGGGGTGAAAACACTGGTGGGGTTCAGGAATGTATGGAATAAGCACAAGGGAATCCTAGTGGAAAGGAAGAGGGGGAGGAAGAAAGAGCTGTAGATCAGGCACAGTCTGCGTTTAAAGTGTAGGTAGGTAGGCAGAAATGGGCAGACTAAATGGGCTAAGTGGTTCTTATCTGCCGTCAAATTCTATGTATGTTTTTATATTTAAAAGAGATTTTGAAATCTTGAATCTGAGGAACTCGAATGGCACATTTTTGCCTTTGTACCCATCCAAATGCAGTGATACATGCTGGCTATAGGTAATTTTTTTCAGTGTCTGTCATTTGAGTTTGTGAGGGGCTAGTAAATAAAGAAAAATGTGACTGAAACTGCAGAATCCATTTTGAGTTTGGGCAATATTCCGAATCTAGAAGATCACTCTTAACCTTGATGGAACTTTGCCGAAAACTAATCTGATGAGATAAAACACACAGAGAAATTCTGATCTTTCAGCAACTTTTTCATTCCTCTTGTTGAGTAAAAAGCTAAAGGAAGTTCTTTTGAAAGATCAGTTTAAATCCAGAGTAATTAATATAACTGCTTCAATATTAAAAAATAAAAATTTGATGATTTGATGGATATGAGAATAACTACTCTTTTTTTTCTTTTATTTTTGTGAGTAAAAACTTTAAAAGGAACATGGAATTTCAAGTGCTGGAAATAAGAATTACTTTTGTAAAACTGAATACATTTTATCTGTTACCCATATGCAATCTCTCTGTTAACAGGCACAGAAATTGCTTTTTAATTCCTCTTATTTTTATATAGTTAACTAAATGAATGTGAACTTAGGAATATGAATTGTTGCTTGTTTTTGCCTCTTTAAAAAACAAACATGACAGTAATGTTATGTAATGACCAGAATTAATGTTAGAATTTCATTTTACTAATAAAACCTGATCTTGGATCTACCTTGTGGTTTTTCACATTGATGTCAGTGGCTCAGTAAGTAGCATGCTTGCCTCGGGGGCTGGAAGATTGGGAGGTCGTGGGTTGTTATGTAATCTGTGTTCTAGCCCCACACCATGTACTTTGGGTAATATCCATAACTGATATTGTAGTGCAGTATGAGGACGGAATCCGTTTACTATTACCCTCTGTGTCCTGTTGTCCATCTAATTTTTTACCCAGGCCACCACCCTGGGACCCACTTCCAGGCTGGGTAATTTGTTTATTAATCTATTGTGTGGGACTGTGTGAAATGCCTTGCTAAAGTCTAGGTAGGCCATGTCCACAGTCCCTCCCTGGTCTACTACTTTGGTCACCCAGTCAAAGAAATCTATTAGATTCATCTGACATGACCTTCCCGCTGTGAATCCATGCTGCCTTGGGTCCTGTGCCCCGCTGTCCTCTAGGTACTCAACAGTTCTTTCTTTCAGAAGTGATTCCATCCTTTTCCCTACCACTGCGGTCAAGCTAACAGATCTGTAGTTTCCTGCCTCCGCTTTGCTCCCACTTTTGTGAAGGGGAATCACATCCGCCCTCCTCCAGTCCCTAGGTACCACACCACCCTCCCATGATTTGTTAAAAAGGGTAGACAGTGGTGTCACTAGTTCTCCCCTTAGTTCTTTTAGAATTCTGAGGTGAATACCATCAGACCGCATTGCTTTGTCCACCTTCAGTTTTAGGAGTTCTTTCAGAACCCTTTCTTCTGTGAAAGGACTGGTATCGACCCCCCTATCCAGAGTGCTTCTGTTGATTGGATTAGGTACCGTCCCCTCCTCTTCTTTTGTGAATACTGAGCAGAAGTATCTGTTCAGTATCCCTGCTTTTTCACTGTCCCTCTCTGCCCACCCTCCCCTTTATTAAGCCTCACTATCACTGCCTTGGTCTTTCTTCGCTCCCTAATGTACCTATAAAAGGATTTATCCTCCTTCCTTAACCGAGTTGGCTATCTTTTCCTCGGTTTGGGCCTTTGCTATTCTGAATGCCTTCCCAGCTTCCTTCTGCCTTCACTGGTACAGTTCTCTGTCCTGCTCCTTCTGTGTTTCCTTATACTTCCTGAATGCTATCTTTTCTCCCTAGTCTTCCCCACCACCTCTTTTGAGAACCATAGTGTTTTTTTTCTTTCATTTTGATTTATTTGCTTCACATAAACGCTTGTTGCTTCTGTGATGGCAGTTTTGATGTTTCTCCATTGTTCCTCCACACCTCCTCCTTGCCTGTTTGCTAGTGCTTTTCTGAGGCACTGTCCCATTTCAACAAAGTCAGCCCTCCTAAAGTCCAGTACCCTCACTTTTGTATGGCTTGACTCTGCTGCTGTGTTTATCGTGAACCACACTGTTTGGTGGTCACTTGTTCCTAGATGGCTATCCACTTCTAGAGCTGAGATCCTCTCTCTGTCCCCGTTTGAGAGTACCAGGTCTAAGATTGCTCCCTCCCGAGTGGGTTCCAGCACTAGCTGTCTGAGGCATGCCCCCTGTAGGGCTTTGAGAACGACCCTGCTCTTTGTTGTGGCTGCAGCAAAGGTGCTCCATTTAACATCTGGCATATCCAGGTCTCCCATCAACAATATCTCCCCTTTTTCTGCCATCCTAAGGATGGCTTCTGTCATTTCCTTGTCCATTTCCTTCCCCTGAAACCGGGGGTCTGTATACAACCAGGGGTGCTTACAGGGAAAATACTACATAGGCAACCCCATCCTTAATACTTTCCTGAAGTAGAGCATTTTGGAACCAAGTGGCACAAACATTTTAGACAAAGAAATGTTTCAGTAGTGCCAGATGTTTCAAATCTACTCCAGCATAAAATCAAGGCTTGATTGGCCCCTTTTTATGGATTCTCTAATCTGTGAATTTGGTAATGAGGATGAATGTTAATAAGAGTGAGATGAATGATACATGCCTGTTGAGTGTAGGGCTTCTAATGTCTTTTAATTCCACAAATGTCAACATCTTTGGAAGACTGCTTATAGCTGCTTGCCTTAAGCCCTGGGATAGTAAAATAAGGTTTCTTCTGTTTGCAGGTCAGACTCTGAAATAATCGGTTATGCTTTAGATACCCTCTACAACATCATCTCTAATGATCTTGAAGAAGAGGAACAAGGTACTGCTGTTGCTAGTATGCAGTTTTTTGTGACTATGTAAAACAATGAACTTGCTGTCTTAACTTATGTACTACTACAACCTGTGAGTGGTTTGATGAGCACATCATTTCCTTTGACTGCATATGAATGCATACTGCTAAAATTCTCAAATATTGCATTAAAGAAAAGTCAATACCGGCACATTTTAACAGTTGCTTGTTCTGACAGATTTTGTAAGTATGGCTTTATCTACATATTGTTTTTGTTTATTGTTTGGTGTCTTTTTTCAAAATTTTTGCTTATTTATATTCTGGAGGAAGTTACATGCCACCCATGTATTTCGAGGGACGTAAATAGTGTCCTGTAGATCACAGGGGTTGAAACTAACTTTTTCAGCCTCTAACTGGCAGGGCTAATGACGGGAACAGTTCACCGGCCCCACAGGCTTTTCATTAGCCCAACACAAAAATGATCAAAAATTGTTGGACCTTTGTTCCTGCCATCTGCCATCTCAGGTGCCCTCTTGTGGAACTGGTGCTTGCCGCTTATACAGCTGAGCTGGGCCTCGACCGCTGCAACTCGGGCTCAAAAACACACATCAAGGGCTTTCTCCATTGACAATCTCAGAGACCTGACCAGCTGATATTAAAAGGTAACTTGGCAGCAGTAACTGTGCTTCCCACTTTTATGTACAACAATTAGGACAGGCAAATCAACACAGACAGCTGCACTAATATTAATCAGTTGGTTGTGTTCCCTTTTTTTAGCATGTAACACACTGTACTAGGCAGTCATTTCTATGCCCAAACTACACTTCTTTGCTTCAGTTCAGAGTGTCTCTGTGGTGTTTATTTTCTGCATCACCAATTCTTTGCCATGCACATTTTTAATTAGTTCGAACTGCCGAGTTTTGTAGTTTTAGCCAGTCAGCTGATTTCATTAGGGCACTTAAAATTTCCCTGGTGCAGTTTACTTAAAAGTTTCAAACTGTTACCTGAACTAGCTCATCCACGCTGTCTCATTCGATAATGTTCATGCGATGTGCTCAGAGTACATTGGGAACTTGAGGCATTTTTAAGTCCAGCCTCTATGGTGGTAGTTCTTATAGACCAAAATGACATTTACTGACTCTTCATAGGGGAAGCAGTAATGACTGGAATGATGAAGGCCCCCGAGAGAGTCCTGTCTGCTGTAGTGTGGTTGGCGCCGGCTGAAGGGAAGGATGGCACATACAAGACAACTCAGACTAAGACCATGATCTTGCATGACTGTGGTTTCCTGCGAGATTATTTTCAGTTACTGGGCAGAAAGAAATGTATTCAGCTGCTTGGCATTACTGGGCTGAACACAACGCACCTGGTGGGCACTTTAAATTCTGGATTCTGCCCGTCTGGAAAATCTACCAGCATTTGGAAGGCAGTTGCCAATTTCAGACCCTGAGGTCATTACTTGATCAAGAAATTTCACTTAACGTCTTGCCTGGTGTCGCTGGCAGTAGTGTGCTGGAAACCAGGGTTTGTGCTGTAATCCTGATTCCCAGCTGGGGGAGTTTCAGGAGAACTGGGGAGGCAGTTCTTTGTCACACGGGTCGGCTACAACCATCCTGCAGCACAAGTTCTTCCTTCTGCTGGCCACAAATTAAGTCCTGCACTCTTGAAGTCATGATATAGCATCATACTCTAATTAAAAATGCAGCTTTATTGCACTAAAATTAATTTTCCTTCAAGAAGTTCAACCTCATTTACAGGTTCTCAAACTGTAGTATTTGTTAGTCAGCAAAAAAATGTAATATCGTCTTTTAGCATTAATATTTGTAGGAGTATAGATATGGTTCAGTTATCCACACGTTGCAGTTTCTTAAGGGCTGATTTGCTGGAATGTCTTTAAGCAGAGCTCCTCTGATCACCCGGATGGTATATCCCTCTACTCCTCCCTGTGACGTCAGATCTTCCTTTCACTGGAAGAGTTCGGTCTCCTCCTTCGCAGCTCCACAAGCCGTAGGGCCTATTTATGTGTACCATTAGCAAACATAGTGCATTTTCTCTCTGTTTTCGATTCAAAAGTGTATTCCTTAGTACTGCTCTTGTCACTCAATTGGATAATGGAACAAGAGGAAGCAAAGCCCACTCCTGGCTTCAAACAGTGTGTCATGTGCCTGCACATATGTCGTGCCTATGCTACTTAGGGGCGGCACACTATGTCGTGGGTTTTGGCTTTTTTTCAGATGAGGATACCATCATCACTTGAAGACCATTAAGGCTTGTCTTTTTCTCAGCCGGCTGGCCTATTGAGACCCTAAATTGCGACCCAAGTGTGGTTACAAGGCAACCCTTGCTGCAGCATGGTCAGCAGTCCAACTTGCAGCTATGGAAGAGGCGGCAGAAAAGGCTGTGGCTGGCACCTCTTCCGCATTGGCACTGCTTTTGGCTGGATCCATTGTTAGAGCGTCCTTCACTGGTGAGTTTTTTTGAGATGTGTCTGGCCTTCCAGACTTTTGGGGAGAGCCCTGCCCTCCACAGTAGGAAGCATAAGAACATGAAACACCCTTGATGGCTGTGGGCCCCGGGGAGATCACGCTTCTCTTGCTCCCTTGACCCCCCTGACCGCTCAATGACTCTAGAATGCTTGGCTTCGTCTGAGCCAAAATTGGTTGAATGGCAGGTCAGTAGCTCCGTGTTACTCCCATTGGGCTTGCTGACCTCGACGGTGGTTGAGATTTTTCACAACCCTGTCAACCAGTTGTCAGAGGGAGTCAGTTTCCAGGAGCCTGGTCATCCTGGTCCTCACTCGAGGATGTGGAGCGGTCAGTAGTGCTGACCGTTAGCACTCGGGATCAGCCTCCACCAGAGGTTGTGAAGTTGAAACTGGTGCAAGTCATGCATACAGCACCTTTGGCTGTGTCTCCTCAACATCGATCTTTGGCTCGACGGTCAAGGTGCTCATCGAGTTCAGTCCCACTCAGCTGGGAGGCATTGCTGTCGCTGCTCCTCATCCTCTTCACCTCTCCATCCTCAGATAACGGGAGGCTCCACTGGCAGATGTGATGCTACAAGGAGCTCCGATGGCAACAGTGGGCCGTGGTGGGGGCCGGGTAGGGTTCTACCCCCAACTCTTATGATCAACTGGCCAGCGCCAGTCAAGCCCCTGCCAGTCAGTTCGATACAGCTGTCGTCGACATGCGTCTCTCCACCCTTGCAGGTAGAACTTCAAATACAGGAGCCCGTCTGGGGACTAGCTTGCCAGGCCGATTATCCATGGATATTACCTACTGGGATGACTCCTAGGTGATTCATGGTGGGAAAAGATTGAGGGCTGTCTTTGACGAGTCCTCTGATGACTCTGATTGGTCCTGTATGCACTCCTTAAGGACACATACGTTCGACTGGGAATCAGTCAAGGAACTGACCTCTGACCATGGGCTGGTGTCTTTTGGGGCTCTCCTCCTACTCATGTCGGAGTCCATGAATGTTCCTATGGAGTCAGTTCAAACAAAAGGCTAAATACCCTTATACTGACATCTTCGATAAGGACAAACCTCCGGAGGTTGCCTTTCCTATGGCTGAAGCCATTATGGGACTGGCTTTGGCACTTTGGCAGCACCCACCATCCTGCCTGGCACCTTTAGCCTGTATGGTCCACAAGTATGCGGTCCCTACAGGCTCTTTGTCTGGATTCTCTAACCATCCCTTGGCTGAGGGTCTGGTCTCCGACTCAGCCTTCTGGAATACGGGTAATACTGGGGACGTGGACATGCCCCCTCATCAGGGAATTAAAAAAACTTGACCATGTGGCTAAGCGGGTCTATGCTGCATCCTCTGTTGGTCTCCGCCAGGCCAGTTACTCCCTGACAGTGTCTCATTTTGGTCACTCACTGCTGGGAGTGCTCAATACTGTCCTTTCTTACCGACCTACCGATAAGCAGTGCCTGGTAATGGCTGTCAGAGACCAAGGTCAAACGCTGGATAAACACCCACTCCAGATAGCCCCTGACATTGGCAATTTTTGCACCCGTACTATGGCAGCTGTCATTGTGAGGTGTCACAAATCCTGGCTGAGGATCTCCACCTTCAGGGTGAACACTCCACATAAGCTGGTTGATGTCCCTTTGCTGGGCACCTACCTCTTTGGCCACGGGTGAATGGGCATCTTACTAGGATTGAGAAGTCCAGTGCCACCCTGGATTCTGTGGCTTCATCCCAGAAGGACCTGAAAGGTCAGAAGGAAGAAAAAAAGACCTTTCGGTTTCGGCCCTTACAGCCACAGCAGTCTTGGCAGCAGCAACTGCAGCAGAGACCGCTCCAAGCCTGATGAATGAGGCCAAGTTCTGTAGCCGGGGCCCCCCAAAAAGGTGAGGGTAGGGAAGGCCTCCAGCCTCAGTGGTGGTCGTGCCTCCAAAGCTGCCCAGTGATTGGGGGCCTACTCTCGTCAGTCCAGTCCCTGACCCAGCTCCCTGTGGGGGGTCGACTTTGCCACTTCTGGTCTCACTGGTCTGTCGTTACTATGGACAATTGGTTTCTCAAGGTGGCCAGCAGAGGATTGCCTCTTGACTTTGAGGCTCTCCGCCTTACCAGTTCCACGCTCCAAGGGAGTCCTCAGTGTTGCAGGACACTCTGTTGGCCTTCAGGGAGGTTGTTGCTCAGCTCCTCACAAAAGGACCCATAGCCCATGTCCCGGACACCCTACACAGGTCAGGGGTATGTGTCCAGGTACTTCCTGGTCCCGAAACGGGGGGGAAGGGATGGCGCCCCATACTGCATCTTCATGATCTATATCGTTTCTGAGAAAGTGCAAGTTCAGGATGGTCATGCTGAACCATATCATACCATTTCTGGAGCAAGGTGTGTGGTTTTTCTCCCTAAACCTCCAGGATGCATTTTTCCACATCCCAGTCCATCCCACTGGTGGTACCTCTGGTTCTGTGCGGAGGGGGGTGCTTTATCAGTTCCAGATTATGCCATTTGGCCTCTGCATTGTGCCCAGGGTCTTCACCAAGTACATGGCAGTGGTGGCAGCCTTTCTGTGGTGCAAGGGTATCAGGGTTTATCCCTACCGGGACAACTGACTGATAGCTGGGCCATCCAGAGAGGCAGTGGAGCGGTCCAGGGACCTGGCTCTCCAGACCTGCGAGACTTGGGCCTCTTGGTCAACCCAGACAAGTCTGAACTGATTCCCTTGCAGGTGATTAATTTAATTGGGGCAAAGCTAGACTCCTTACGAGCCAAGGCCTGCCTTTCAGCAGACCAGGCATTGGATGTTACCAGAGATGTAACCTGTGGGGTCCCACAGGGCTCCGTGCTGGGGCCAGTGTTGTTCAGTGTCTTCACGAATGACAGTGGGGATGGCATTAAAGGCAAAATGTGCCTATTCGCAGATGACACCAAGCTCTGTGGGAGAGTGGACACAGCTGAAGGGATACGGGACCTACAGGAAGATCTGGAAAAGCTGGGGAGGTGGTCCAGGATCTGGCAGCTTGGCTTTAATGCCAAGAAATGCAAAGTTATGCATATTGGAGCCATTAATCCCAGGACAGAGTATTAACAGGGTGGAGTCTGAGTAGCTGCATCAGAGGAGGAGAAAGACCTGGGAGTGAAGCTCACTAGTGACCTGAAGCACTCCACGCAGTGCACAAAAGCAGCAGCAGAGGCAAACGAGATGCTGGGATGCATAGCTAGGGGGATCAGAAGTAGGAGAGATGAGGTTATACTGCCCTTGTACAGGTCACTGGTAAGGCCGCATCTAGAGTATGGAGTTCAGTACTGGTGCCCGCACCTCAAAAAGGACATTAACCTGCTGGAGAGGGTAGAGAGGAGGGCTACAAAGTTGATAGCAGGTCAGCAGGGCAAGGCATACAAGGAGAGGTTGAGGGCACTGAACATGTACTCCCTGGAAGACAGGAGACGGAGAGGGGACATGATTGGGACATTCAAGTACTTGAAAGGGATAAATAATGTCGATAAGGAAAGTCTCTTTAAGCTGAGTGGCAACCATATCATGAGGGGGCACTGTCTTAAGCTGGAGGGTGGGAGGTTTAGGAGGGATGTCAGGAAGCACTTCTTCACAGAAAGGGTGGTGAACACTTTGAATGTGCTGCCGGAAGAGGTCATCTCTTTAAAGACAGTGAGCAGCTTTAAGAAAGGCTGGGATAGGCAACGGGGAAGATAAGAATCATGGGTAGGGAGGATGGGAGGAGTGGGGAGGGAGGGCAGGGACATTAGCTCAAGCTGTGGACCCTGCAGTACGAGCAGACTTAATAGACCAAATGGCCTTCTTCTGCTGGCTTGTTCGTATGATCATTTCAGGTTGGGTGCTTGTGCCCTGCCCGGGACTTCCTAAGGCTGCTGGGATACATGTCATTTTGCACCAGCATGATCCAGTGGTCTCGCTGGTGGATGGTGCACCTCCAGTGGGAGTTGGACCATCAGTGGTCTCTGCACCTAGGAAACCTGGACCAGCCAGTCACAGTGACCCAGCCGATGTGGGATGCCATCCAGTGGTGGCTGAGCCTAGAACATCTGGAGGAAGAAGTAGTCCCATTTGTCCACCCAGAACTGACCGTCATTCTCATGATGGGATGCGTCTCTGGTGGGGTGGGGGAGCATACCTGGTGCAACCATAGAACTCACGGATTCTTGTCACCCAGGGAGTCCTGTCACCACGTTAACCGGCTGGAGCTCCATGCACTGCGTCTAGCTCTGATGGAGTTTGCTCCCCTAGTCAGGGGTCAGCTCATGCAAGTTCAGGCGGACAACACCACAAGCATGCTCTGCCTGAACAGGCACGACAGCATGCACTCCCTTCCTTTGTGTCAGGGGTTCTTCATACCTGGACCCTCGTGCACAGTCTGTGTGCAGATCTCCTGGAGATCCATGTCGCCAGGAGCAGACAGTCAGCGGGCAGACACTCTCAGCTGGATGGGCAAGATGTTGCAAGGGTTGTCCCTGCATCAGGAGCTAGTGAGTCACCTGTTCTACCTGTGGGACACCCCTCTGGTGGACCTATTTGCCTCTTGGGAGAGCACAAAACTGAGGTTGTTCTGTGCGGTTCTGGGCATTCAGGGCACTGGCATAATGGCGCCGCAATAGCAGCACTGACAACAGCACTAAAACACCAAGAGCGCCTCCGCAATCAGAGCGCCAGTGAACCAGTGTTATGTGCCCTGCAGGAAAAGGCACCATAGGCATTCAGAATGCCAGGTGACTGAGGCGCGCACAATGTGGGCGTGCGCATGAATATGGCCGTCACTATGGTGATATGGTGACTGACAGCAAACCGCCAGGAGAACCAGTGCAGCCCCAAGGAATGTCCGCAGCAATGCGCAAGCAAGCAGTGGACAAGTGACAGCCATTACAGTGAAACCTGGAAAGGGGCACAGACCCCAACAGGCCAGCACTGATAAAGGACACCGGAGCGGCACAACAGATGGGAGAAAGACAGGGCTAATCAGAAAGGGACACAGATGGGAGAGGGCATGCCGGGGAACCTGGAAGGAGGGGCAGACTGTAGCTTGCATCACTGTTGACGGCCACGGGCACCTGCCCCCTACCCACCACAGTGTGTGCCAGGTCCACGTCCGTAGGCTGCATGCCTGCTTCCCTTGGTGGTCCCATCTGCACCATTGTGCCCTCTCTATGGTGTTAGCTGTGTTGCACCTGCCCTCCCACGTGGTCACACACACGATTGTCCTGCGGGGGGGGGGTGCTTGCGCCGCATGCCTGTCTGTCATCTCTGTGTGCTCCATCTGCATGGTGTGTGCGGCACTACTGTCGGCGGCCATCAGTGTGTCACGCCACATTCCAGTGGCACTGTGCATGTGGGATGGTGTCACTGCCATTTGGGCATTTACATGGCGCCTGGTTCCCACACGCATTGGGTCCGCAGGGATGCTTTCCATGTCGCACTGTTGTCGGTGGTGCTGTTCAATGTTGCTGCAGCTGCGGTGGCTCTGTCAGTGTTCAGTGGGTGGGTCTGTGGTTGTGCGGTGTGTGCCACTGCCCTGCGCCACTGTTTCTGATGGTGCTCCTGGTCCCCTGTGGGCTTGTGGTGCGACGCTCTAATTGGCAGTGACATCAAGCTGGCGCTCTGATTGACGGCGCCGTGATAGAGGTGCCCTGAATGCCAGGAACCATTCTGTGCTTGTCCCCCCCACCAATATCTGTGACATTGGTGGGGGATGCCTTTGTGAGGCCCCAGGTCCCAGACCCCAGGCCTCCTGTACGTCTTTCCTCCTCCTCCCCTTATCCACGAGATGGAGATCAAGGTACAGAAGTACAAGGCATAGATGATCCTGATAGCTTTGGACTGGACTCACCAGTTCTGGTACCTGGATCTCCTCACTCTCAGCAGCAAGCCCCTGTGGCAGCTGCCTCTTAGCTCAGCTCTGCTGACCCGATAACAGGGGAAGGTCTTGCACCCGTACCTTCAAACCCTGCACCTCACAGCCTGGTTACTGAGCAGCTTGAGTTCCAGGCTTTGGGTCTTTTAGAGAATGTGCTCCACGCTGTGGAGGCCTCTTGAAAAGAGTCAACTCACCAGTGCTGTGCCTTTAAATGGAAAGGTTTTCCCTTTGGTGTCATGGCAAGGAGCTTGATCCCCTAGCCTGCCCTGTGGCTAGTATATTGAAGTACCTCTGATCCCTGTCCCAGTAGGGACTGTGATCAGTGACTCTTAAGGTACTGTACAGCTGGCAGCCATCTCTACATACCGGGTGGGAACTGGTTGCCAATGGCGCAGGAGGAGGTGGTTGTGCGCTTTTTTAATGGCTTTGACCACTTGTCCTTGCCGGTGCATGAACCTCCACCACATTGGCACTTGTTGCTGGTCCTGCCTGTGCTCGTGGACAAGCCTTTGGAGCCCCTGCACAGGTGTGAAATGTCACACCTGTCATGTAAGACTGCCTTCCTGGTGGCTGTCATGTCAGTCAGAAGGATCAGTGAGCTTGGTGCTCTCAGTGGAGCCTCCATACGTGGTCTTGTACAGGGACAGAGTTGTTCTTTGCCCCCACCTGAAGTTCCTCGTGATGGTTGCCTAGGAGTTCCACGTTAACCAAGTGATGAACCTCCCAGTCTTCTTCACAAATCCATCTTCAGAGGCTGACCACAGGCTCCATACTTTGGCCCTTCAGCAGGCACTTTCCTACTGTGTAGCGTGCATAGCTGGAGTTCGGGATGAGGCTCGCCAGCTCTTTATGATGTACGCTGAAGCCGCGCCTGGCAGACCAGTAGCTAAGAGGATGATGGACAGGTGGATTACATTCTTCTTTGACCTCACTTGTAGGTTGGCTGGTAGGGAGCCTCCTGTAGGACTCATTCCTACAGGTCATTAGCTACTTTCAGGGACATCCCTATCCAGAAGATCTTTAGGGCTGCTGCCTGGCAATCAGCATACACCTTCGTTTCCCATTACAGCATATCAACCTTGAGTCTTATTGGGGTGCTGCATCTGGGACCTCTGTTCCCCAGTCTCTGTTAGCCAAATAGGGGTGCACACCTTAACCCCCTTCTCAGAGAACTGCTGTAAGTCTGCCAGTGTGTGGATAAGTGAACTATATCCACGCCCCTAGAAAAACTGGTTACTCACCTGTAACCATAGTTCTAGGAGTGGTATAGCTGACAGTCTAGTTGACATCCACACCACCCACCCGCCCTTCCCCTGCAAGTGGCACACGGATCCCTGCTTTCACCTTGTGAAGATCTGATGTCGTGAGGTGGAGCCGAGGGATATATATCACCTGGGTTGTGGGAGAAGCTTTGCTTAAAGACATTTCAGTGAATCAGCTCTTAAAGAAGAACCACCTGCCAGCGTGTAGACGTGAACCATATACCACTCCTAGAACTACGGTTACAGGTGAGTACCTATTTCTGACATATTTCTGGTAAGTATATGTTTATTTCTGATGTTTTTAAAACAGCTGTTATTACTAGTTTTGTACTTAACAGCCTCAGCTGGCATGCTCTTGACCATTCCTTGTGTTTGCTGTGATCCCTCTGCATTCTCTTCACCCCCTTCTGAGTCTCCACCCTCTTACAGATTTTAAACTGGAATTAATTTGTAATTATTCCTGTAATGGGAAACTGTGAAGCATATTTTCTAGGGACGTGGATATGTTGTTCAATCCACACTTCTTGGCAGGTTCCTTGCCGCTTTAAATGTTGCTGGAAGGTCTTCAGGCTGGCTCCTTCCACCCACCCAGGTGGTAAAACCCTCGGCTCCGCCCCATGATGCCAGATCTTCCTTACCGCTTGGAAGCTCAGGTTCCCTCCTTAGCGCTCTGCGTGTTAGGCCTGGATCCACACTCTTCGGTTAACCCGAAACTAATTCTAAAATTCACAAGACTCCGGTCTTCGTCTTCCCTCGCGGCTGCGATGGACAAATTGACTCCCAGCTTTCGTTGGTGCCTCTGTGGGCAGAAGATGTCCTGGACCGATCTGCACTCCATGTGCGTCTACTGCCTGGGGCTCGGCCACAGTTCGCAGGCTTGCGAAGTGTGCAGCTCCTTCTCGGCTTCAGTCTTGGAGGACCGTACTGCTCGACTACTTCTGGGGTGCCCTGAGAAATGGTACCCGCAGATCAAGTCGAAGGAGGCCCGTTGGGCGGTGTCCGCTGTGGCGTGCTCCGAGGAACAGTTGGAGCAGATGATTGCCCTTGAGGAGGTGGCCCAGGCCGCTTCTTCTTCCTCCTTGGTCACGGCATTTATCCCACTTTCCTTGGGCTCTTCCTATGCAGCTTCTTTTAAGGAGCTTTGTCAAGTCCCTCTCCACCAAGGGAGAAGCACCATCGGTACATTCCAGTCGGTCCAAGAAGAAGGACTCAAGTCCCACAGTCGACGTTTGTGGGAGCGGGAGAGATACCCTTCACCGGACCATCGACTTTCAACTCCGGTCGAGGTTGCGGCTAAGGCCGCTGGCTTCACGGTGTCCCCGTCAGGTCAGCCGGCCGAGACACCTGTTGACTCGGTCGAGATTTTTCTCGACCCGTCGGACGGTTTGTCGACTGGAGATGCCGACAACCCTACTTCACTGGCTCCCCCGGTGGAAACCGAGGACTTGCCTGTGCCTCCTGTGCTGGAGTCCCCGGTTAAGGTCCCTGTACCGAAGGAGGAGCGGGTTTCCCCCGTTCCCTCTCAGACCCACCCTCGGAATCCCCGAAGGTCTCGGTCTCGGTCCTCTTCCAGGTCCAGCCGATCCCGCCGACGTTGGCGGTCTCGGTCTCCGTCTCGGCACCATGGAAAGCGGTGTCGCCGCTCATCCTCTTCGTCCTCTTCGGAGGATAGGCTCTGGCGCAAGTTGTGTCAGTGCTACGAGGACTTGATGTGGCAGCAGCTCTTACTGTCCGGGAACAAGCCGACTCCGTCGCCTTCTCTGGCCATTAAGTGGCTGTCACCGGAGCGGCCGAAACAACCCCTCGTAGTAGTCGAGGAACCGCCACCAGCACCGGTTGTTCGGCCGGAACCGGCTGCTCCACCCATTGTGGTGGAACCTCTGCCTCCACAACCGGAGACTGGGGCCCAGACCAAGGATTCTCGGTCGGGTCAGGGCTTGCCTCATAGGTTGTCGGTCACCCTCACTCCCGATCGACCTTGGCACGTGGACGGTGGCTCAGGCACTCGGCAGCTGTTCGCAGACTCCTCGGAGTCTGACGACGACTCCTTGTTCTCCAGGCCACTCGACCTGGAGTCTGCAGGGGGTCAGTCAGCGGACGAGAGCCCATCCTCATTTTTGGGAATGCTTCGACTCATCTCAGAGTCTACTGGGATGAAGCTCGAACCCGTATCAGAATGGGCCAAGTATCCCCTCACGGAGATACTAGACCGAGGGGATTCCCCTACGGAGGCCTTTCCTGTGGCCGAAGCCATTGTTGGCCCGACCCTGGAGTTGTGGCAGCTGCCAGCATCTTGTCCCGCGACTTCAGCCAGGATGGCTCGAAAGTATGCGGTCCCTACTGGTTCACTCTCCGGTTTCTCGGAGCACCCCTCTGCGGAGGGGTTAGTGACCGATAGTGTTTTCCGGCATTCCGGGAACGCTCGGGATGTGGACAAACTGCCTGATAAGGAATCCAAAAAGTTGGACTACTCAGGGCAGAAGGTATACGCTGCTTCCTCCCTAGGCCTTCGTCAGGCTAGCTAGGCCGTTCTGATGGCACACTTTTCACACGCCCTTTTGAGCTCCCTGGATGAGTTGATTCCTCATCTCCTGTACCTTCAGATGACTGTCAAGCAGGTGCGGGATCAGGGAAGGCAGTAACGACAAACAGCAGCTCCAAACTTTGTTGGACATTGCTGATTCGTAATGCTTTCAGTCAATGGCGACCACAGTGGCCATGCGCACGCAGAGCTTGGCTGCGGATCTCCACCTTCACGGCAGATACCCAGCACAAGCTGACAGACGTTCCCATCCTGGGTACTGACTTATTCGGGCCCGAGGTGGAGGGTCATCTCCAACGGATCGAGAAGTCCAGTGCCACCTTGGACCCTGTCACGTCTGCCCAGAAGGACAAAGGCTGCCAGCAGCAGCGTAAGCCCTTTCGTCCTTTAGCCCCTGCGGCACGTCCGGCCCAGCAACACCAGCATCAGGGCCAGCAGGCCGACGCTTGGCATCCCAAAGCAAAGCCTGCTGCTTCCTCCAGCAGGAAGCCTGTAGGAAAAGGCCCAGGAGGTTCCTCGGCCGGCCCTTCCTCCAAGCCTGCCCAGTGACTGGTTGAGGGGTGTCGCCCCAACCTCGTCACTCCTCCCCGGGTTCCCCCGTGGGATGGCTCCACCACTTCCTTTCCGCCTGTTCCGCTATCTGGCGGACCGCTGGGTGTTGGAAGTGGTGAGCAGAGTCTGCCTCTGGAATTTGACGGTCCCCAATCGAGCCGTCACCCGCGGGAGGCTCACGGGTTCCTAGCCTCTCCTAGGCTCGTTGAGCCGACATTGCCTTGTTCCTCCAGAAGGAGGTGATTAGCGAGGTGGGACCCCCTCCCCAGACCCAGGGTTTGTGTCCAGGTGCTTCCTGGTCCCAAAATGGATGGGGGGCTGGCGCCCATTCTCGACCTACACGACCTGAACAAGTTCCTAAGGTCTCGCACCTTCAGGATGGTCACTCTGGCTCAGATCATTCCATCCTTGGAGCCAGGCGTGTGGTTCTGTTCTCTGGACCTTCAGGACGCATTTTTTCACGTCCCAGTCCATCCGTCTCATCAGCGGTTCCTCCACTTCAGAGCAGAGGGATCCTTTTACGAGTTCCGGGCTGTGCCCTTCGGCCTCTCTCCAGCTCCCAGGGTCTTCACCAAATGCATGGCAGTGGTGACAACATTTCTGCGGTGCCGAGGGGTCCGGGTGTACCCTTACCTGGACGACTGGCTGATTGCAGCCCCCTCCAGGTTGGAGGTGGAGCGGTCCAGGGATCTGGCCCTCCAGGTCTGCTCTCAGATTGGCCTCCTCATCAGCGAGGCCAAGTCGGAACTTGTGCCATCGCTGGTGATTCAGTTCATCGGGATAGAACTCGACTCTCTTCGAGCCAGAGCCCGAGTTCCGAGGTCCTTTCCTCCTTTGCCCAATCATTCCTGGTTGGGCAGATGCGCCCTGACCAGGACTTCCTGCACCTTCTGGGCCTCATGGTGGCCTGCACCAGCGTGGTCCGTTGGGCCTGCTGGCATATGCGTCCCCTGCAATGGGGGCTGGTCTGCCAATGGTCACAGCACTCCGGTCCTCTGGACCAGCCAGTGACGGTGACCCAGGAAATGTGGAACGGCCTACAGTGGTGGCTCGTTCCAGCACATCTGCAGGAGGGTATCCCGTTTGTCTGCCCTGAGCCGACGGTCACTCTGATGACTGACGCCTCTCTGGTGGGTTGGGGTGCCCATCTGGGGGGGCTCATAGCCCACGGCCTCTGGTCCCCTCAGGAGTCTCGATGCCACATCAACCTGCTGGAGCTTCAAGCGGTCAGACTAGCCCTCACCGTCTTCGCTCCGTTTGTATGGGGTCAAGTGGTCCAGGT
Organism: Neoceratodus forsteri; assembly: GCA_016271365.2. Taxonomy (NCBI): domain Eukaryota; kingdom Metazoa; phylum Chordata; order Ceratodontiformes; family Ceratodontidae; genus Neoceratodus; species Neoceratodus forsteri. Next base: position 644,845,161 of record CM057453.1, on the reverse strand, counting down.
CCAGACGGACACCACCACGACCATGTACTACCTAAACTGACAGGGTGGGACGCACTCCTTGCCCCTATGCAATGAGGCTGTCCGCACTTGGTCTCTCATGATCAGCCTGGAGGTGGATCTCCTAGCCATCCATGTGGCAGCAGCCTCCAGCAGTCTGGCCGATGCCCTCAGCCGGATAGGCGCTGCATCTCACCAGTGGTCTTTCCTGCCGGAGGTAGTACTAGATCTGTTCTCCCGTTGGGGCACCCATCAGGTGGACCTGTTCGCCTCCAGGGAGAATGCGAAGCTGAGGCTGTTTCATGCCCGCCCCCCCTCAGTAGGGCTCGCTGCAGGGGGATGCTTTCTCGAGGACGTGGACTCCGGGCCTCTTCTACGCCTTCCCTCCATTTCCCTTGATCCACAAGGTGCTTCTCAAGGTGAAGAGGGACAAGGCGCAGGTGATTCTGGTAGCCCCAGACTGGCCCTCCCAGTACTGGTACCCAGATCTCTTCAGCCTCAGCTCCAGGCTCTCAAGGGGAAGGTTCTCCACCCGGACCTTCAATCCCTGCACCTGACGGCGTGGTTCCTGAGCGGCTAGAGTTCCAGGCCTTGGGTCTTTCCGATGATGTCCTCAATGTAGTTGAGGCGTCCCGCAAGGAGTCGACCAGAAAATGCTATGCCTTCAAATGGAAGAGATTCTCCATTTGGTGTCAGGACAAAGGGTTGGACCCTTCTTCCTGTTCCTTGGCTAGCATTCTGGACTACCTGTGGTCCCGTTCTTAGCTAGGGCTTTGGTCGACTACCCTTAAGGTGCACCTGGCAGCCATCTCTGCTTACCGGGCATGGGCCGGCAAGCAGTCAGTGGCGCAGGAGAAGGTGGTCAGGCGCTTTTTCAAAGTCCTTGATCACATATCCCCTCCGATGCTAGAACCTCCCCCTCCGTGGGATCTACTGCTGGTATTACAAGCCTATGGGCAAGCCATTCGAACTGATGACAGGTGTGACATCTCTACCTGTCGTGGAAGACCGCCTTCTTGGTGGTTATTACGTCAGCCAGAAGGATGGGAGAGCTCCAGGCGCTTTCCGTCGAGTCTCTTTATCTGGTATTCCATAGGGACAACGTTGTCTTGCGCCCCCAACCGAAATTCCTTCCGAAGGTGGTGTCGGAGTTTCACCTTAACCAGGTGTTGACTCTGCCGATTTTCTACCCCAATCACACCTCGGAGGCCGAATATAGGCTCCATACTTTGGACCCTAGAAGAGCGCTCTCTTATTATAAGGAGTGAACGGCTAAAGTTCGGGGAGAGGTTCGCCAGCTGTTTGTCACCTACGCACCTGGCAGACCTGCAGCCAAGCGGACGATAGGCAGGTGGGTCACCTCCTGCGTAGATCTCTGCTATAGGTTGGCGGTCATGGAGCCTCCCAAAGGGATAAGAGTTCATTCTACCCACCATACCGCTGCTTCAGTGGCTGCTTCTAGGGATGTCCCTATCCAGGAAATCTGCAAGGCTGCTACCTGGAAGTCGGCACACACCTTCATTTCCCATTACCACATTGACCTAGAGTCACGCTGGGATGCTGGTTTTGGGACCTCGGTTCTCCAGTCCTTGTTCCCCAAGTAGGGGGTGCGCGCCTTGCCTCCCTCCTCCCGGATAACTGCTAGGAGTCTGCCAATAAGTGTGGATTGAACAACATATCCACGTCTCTAGAAATACGGGTTACTCACCTGTAACAGGAGTTCTAGGAGTGGTATATGTTGTTCATCCACACCCACCCGACCTCCCTGGCTTCGATGTGCAACCTGGCTTCCAGCGGGCTAGATCTAGCGTCGTGGGGCGGCCGAGGGTTTTACCACCCGGGTGGGTGGGAGGAGCCAGCTTGAAGACCCTCTGGCTACATTTAAAGCGGCTAGGAACCTGCCAATAAGTGTGGATGAACAACATATACCACTCCTAGAACTCCTGTTACAGGTGAGTAACCTGTATTTTTCCAGCATAGCTTTCTGGGCTTTGAAAAGACGTATCCTGGCTGCATAGAGCACAAACTGGCATCGAGGAAATTCTGAGAAAGATTTTCTGTGCCCAGCTTCCTGTACTGTATGTGGGATGTACCAGTGCTTTTAGTTAGCTGCCTGGAGTGCAAAAATAAATGAATAAATAAATAAATAAATTCAGTGATATTTTGACTGTGGTTTTGTGATCTGTTTTAACAGACTGAATCTCTTGAGATTTTGTTGCTAGTTTGCAGCAGCATTCCTGAAATGCTGTAGAGATTTCAAAACTAGCTGGAGCTGAGGTCAACAGTTGTGGCCACTCTCTAGATGTTGGCTAAGGAAGCCCTTGTGCTGTCATTCCAGCCCTTGGTTTGCAATAATACTGTATCTCATGGCACTGACAAATTATGTGAGATTTATACCAAAAATGACAAGTGCTGTAGAAAGGGTGTCAAAACACTGAGCGAAATTTTGAAAGGGCACTTAATGCTTGTAAGGCTTCAAGGGCAGAAGAAAAAGTGAAAATGTGTACGTGTGGTGGGTGGAGGAGCACCCCCTATAATTCAGGCACCTACAGTATGCTGTAGGTGGAATTCCTGCATGGATGGGGACTTTCTGGATCCTGCTTTATTCCCTGTGAGATTTTCTCTGCAGCTCTTCAGATGCAGAATTCCATGGGGTGGCAATTGGCATATATGGCAGCTGCTGGTTTTAGGTAGCTTGATTTAGGAGTTTTGCATCATGAAAAGCTGCCTGGTGTTGCAGACTACTTTTAGTGGATTGTGTGAATTGCCTCACATGAGGGACACAGTTGAATCATTTCTTCTTGTGTGCCTTAACTCTGGGTTAAGCCTAGTTTGCTGTCCGTTTTACGTTTGTATCCAATACCCTTTTGAATTACTGTATATCTACATAGACAGAGATAGCTAGCTATATAGAGGTAGCTAGACAGAGATAGAAAATATGATAGAGATCGTCCTGGTGTCCCTAGTATATAACAACTTCAGACAGACAGACAGACACACACACATGCACACAGACAAATCAATAGTAGGTAGGTTTGGACCTGAACTTTCTTGTGAAAGTCCCATCTATTTTTGTGCCTTGAAGGAATGTGCTGTTTGAAGTACATTGTATTTCTAGAGTGCCCCCACGAATAACCTCTTTGTCTGACCTGCACTTTCTCTTTTCTTTCATGTATAATTTTGCAGCAGATTCTGAAGGTAAAAGAATGCATTTACTTGTGCATGGAATGGAGCTTTGTAGCTATGTATGCTATCACAACTGTGATAACCCCCTCCCATTTCTTAGTAAAGCATGTGTTACGCACTGTTTTTGCTCTTTTTTTGTATACTACATTTTACTTACCAACTCCTTTCCTTATTATTTACTTTATTTGGTGGATTTCCGTGGCCTGTCCTGACACTTGGAAAAAAGAAAAAAAAAAGTACGTTGGCTGGTGAGGCAAAGACTACATTTTGACGGTTCCTGTTATGAGGTTCAGCCTTTGAATTCAATTTTACTGCTTTTAAGTTGAGAATCTTTTTGTAGGTTTTACTAATTTTCTATTTTCTGTGTGATTATCAGATAAAAATCATACAGATACATTGATATGGTATAGGACAGTTAAAGAATAAAAAAATCCCTCCAGTTTGCCCAGTTGTTCCAACCTAGAATAACTAAATCCATAAGATTGCAGTGCCTGGATCCCATGATCACACTTCTGTTTTTAATCACCTCCTTGCAATTATCCCATTGGGTTTTGAGCCCCAAGATAGTATTAACATTAATCGCAGTACTGGGCAGTCCATTCCACCTGTCTACCTCCCTCACTGTAAATAAATGTTTTCTTATGTCCTTCTTGCAGTACCTCCCCTTGCTGGTTTGAGGTTGTATCCCGGAGGTCGTGTTACTCTTTGATTTAAATTAGGTAGTTAATGGACATACTTTCTACAATACCCTTAAGCCACCGTACATTTTCACTGTATGTAATGACTCTTGCTCTTATTTAAATTTGTAGCAGTGTAATAGTGTCATTCTAATCGCTGTATTGGCAAGCTATTGTTTTCATTCCTTTGTTCGTGTTCTTGTTATTGTCTTGATTGTTGACGTGGAACCTATGTAAGAGCTTTTTGCTCAAAGGTATTATCCGAATAAAGAATAAATAAATCTGTTTATCAACTCTGTAATGTCCATGCATGTATTTGTAGGTTTCTGTCATGTCCCACCTCTTAACCCCTGTCCCCTAGCGAGTACATGTTTAGGCTGTGTAGTTCCTCCTGCTACGTCCTACCTTGTTACCCCTAAATCATGTTTGATGCCCTCTGCTGAATAGTTTTTCTGCTTCTCTCCTTATCCCTTTTCAGAGGAAGGTTCCAAAACTGCATGCAGTACTCCCATTGTGGCCAACCCAATGACCTGTACAGTGTGGCAAGACGATCTCTTTGTTGCAACTAGTGAAACCTCCTCTGATGACCCCAGTATCTTGTTCGCTTACCCATATGCTGTACCCACATTTAGAGGATTTCAAACTGCTTTTTAAAGAGCTAGTAGGACCCAAAATTGCAAACAACAAAATGTTTCAAATGTTAAGAAGTAATCAGTTGTAACTTTTTAATCTTCTTTGAGGATGTCTCTTTCATCAAGGCATACTTTTGGAACTTACAGCCACCAGGCACTAGGATCACACGGCAACTTTTGCAAACAGTCTGTCAGGGGTCGCCCACAATGATGTCAGACGTCAACATATACATAAATGTGGGTGTCCCCCCTCCTCTTCTCAGTTCTTTTCCGCTGTCGATCTGAACCTATTGGACCGCCAAGGAAACGTCGCTATTTCTTTATTAAAAAGTAATCACTTTAGAGTGATTTTGGCGATCTGTATGTTGTTGATAGAACCGTCTAAACTTTTCCAGTACTGTGAGTGTGGAGAAAAAAATCTACACTGTCGACTCCTATGATGTCTGTGTCTGCTGCCTAAGCCTAAGCCACAGTGTGAAAGCCTTCAAAATCTGCCGGAGTTTAACTCTGCAACCAGGTGATTCCAAAAAGATGCTTTGGAGAAATTCTTGCTCCAGGAGGCTGTTGAAAAGATGGAGAAGGAGCTCCAGCAAAAGTCTGTGTCGCCGGCTCCATCAACAGAATTGCGGTCATCAGAATCCTGGGAGGCATGGGGGAGTCACAAGCACAGGCACCAGGACAAGGAGAAGGCGTCCCCAGCATGCTTCAGGTCGCCCCTGTGCCATACAGGTACAACCTCCATTTTGACACTGTCCACTCCGGCAGTGGCGTTGACCAACTGTCAACACAACACCAAGGTTAGGGCTTGGCGTAGGTGCTACTGGGCATGTTACAGCCAGTACGTCGCCGTCGACATTGGGAATTCAGCCTTCCCTGTTGACTCCTCCAGTCATGCCTGTCAACCAAAGGGGTGCTGACGCCCAGGCATTCTGCTGTCCTTCTCAGACATAAGATGTCTAGGACCTGGCCTCCTTGTTCCAGGGGCCCGTCGATGGGGACTCCTGCCAAAACCCAATGGCACCACAAGGAACTCCCTTGCCACAGCCACCTCCTTTGCTGCGGCTGACGTCGCTGTCGCGATCCCTTATTCCCATTGACTGGGTTGACAACAAATATGAGTACAGTTCTGATCTCGTGATGCAGGAAGACGAGCACGAAGCTGAAGATTATGTTGAGAGACGATATAAACTTTGCACCAGCTCTGCAGTCTCCACATACAGTGAAGACTCTATAGTAAACGTACTACAGTCACTTACAGAGAGCCCTACGTTTTCCAACATGATGCAGCAAATGCATGCTACCATGGGCATTACATTAGAAGAGCAGGATACCACTAAAAAGAACCTACTGGAGTTCCTGGAGCTTCCAGAATCTTCTGTAATTGTGGTGTCTCCTCTGTTCCCAGTCTTGGAGGATGTCACCTGTGCAGCTTGGTACAGACCAGTCAATATACCAGCTGTCCCCAGGAAAGCAAATAAATGTATTTTGCCCCTTCTGGAAAGCCTTTTTATGTCACGGTCTGAGTTGGACTTGGTGATGATTAATGCTGCCCTTGATAGGTATAGTTCACCTAAATACCAGAGTTCTCTTCCTCCTGATAGGAATCTTGGAGGCTGGATGTCACAGGTAAGAGGATTTATGCCTCTGCATCACTGGGCCTTCATATTGCTAATTACCAGGCCCATGTGATGAAATATCAGAACATCCTCTGGGGGAAGGCTAAGGTTGCTGCACAGGCCTTGCATGAGGGTACCTCAAAGCAAGAAGTACTGAAAACTTTGACATGAGTGGGCTGATGTTGGCAGACAGTTGCTCTGCAGAGTCTATGATGTTTCCGATGCTTCTGCTAGGACTGCAGCTTCTGGTATCTGTCTCAGGAGATATTTGTGGCTCAGGGTGGCTGCCTTTGCCACAGATGTACAACAAACAATTCTTAATGCCCCATTTAGAGGGCAGAAGTTGTTTGGACATGAGGTACAAATGACTCAAAGATCTCCAAGCCTTGGGTAGGATTGAAGTCTGTGCAACTCCTCTACCATACCCAACCCAAGGGTAGGGGGCAGGGGTGCCTTTTGCCCAGCTGGTGTTACAGGACAGTGCCCAGCCCCCAGATAGCAGGTCAGGGGCAAAGGAGCCGGGCCCTTGCCAATCCCTGCCACTGCTCTAGGTGCCCATTCAAAAGCACCTGTAGGTGGTGGAGCCAGTGGAGCCATCCCCACCAGCCCAGCCTGACTCCTTGTACACCCCCTAACCATCTTTACCTCCAGAGGTGGTCGTAGTGGGCTGACTCTCCCTTCATTGGAGTGAAGGGTGGTGACTACAGAGCGCTATGGGTCTTTACTAAATGCTTAGCAGTGGTGGCAGCAGCCCTTGGCAGGGAAGGTCTGTATATTTTTCCTTTCCTGGACAATTGGCTATTGAAAGCCCACTCCAGGGACCAGCTGTTGAAGACCTTAACTTGAACCAGACAGTTGTTTGATGCTCTGGGGTGACAGTCAACATACCAAAATCAGTGACGCCTTGTCAGCGACTGTAGTACATGGGAGCAGTCCTGGACACAGCCTAGGGCTCAGCTTTGCTACCTGTGGACAGGGCCAGCTGCCTAATTGCTCAAGCACAATTAGTGCATGACAGTCGTTATGTCTCTATAAGGACATTCCGACATCTTCTGGGACTTATGGTCGCAGCCATTGTCGTAGTGCCGCTGGCCAGATTACACATGTGGATTCCCTGGTGGACCCCAAGAGTCCAGTGGGACCAGCTCACAGATGATCTGGAACAGAGGGTTCTAGTCACGGCTCCGGAGCGCAAAGTGCTTAGGCCTCTTTTCACAACCTCAGCATGGTTGCCTTGGGACTGGGCTGAGGGGCTAACTTGAGGGCTCATCAAATACAGGGGACGTGGACCCAAATGGAGTGCGCTGTGCACATCATTGTTCTGGAAATGACTGTCCTGTATTTATTCCAGACTTTCCAGAACCACTTGTGCACAGGTCATCTGTTAATACAGATGGACAGTGTCAGTGTGATGCATTATATCAGTAAGCGGGGGAACTCATTCCTATCCGGTATTCAGGGAAGCAATGAGAGTTTGGTATTGGGCTCTATAACACGGTCTAGAACTATCAGCAGTGCTTGTTCCTGGCATCCAAAATGTCCTGGCAGACCAGCTAAGCAGGTCACAATCTAGGATGCAAGAGTGGAATCTGCTGACCTCAGTGGTAGACGACCTCTTTGTAAGAATGGGTTGTCCAGAGTTAGACCTTTTTGAGTCTCCACACAACGCAAAACTGCCACTTTTCTGCTCACTCGCACCAGGGCCTAGAGTTTTCTGGGGAGACGTGTTGTCCCTGTCTTTGAAAGGGAGATTTCCGTATGCCTTCCCTCTAATTCAGAGAGTGCTACTGAAGTTGCAGATGAAGGGGGCAACTTTGATACTCATTGCTCCTGTGTGGCCTTGACAGATCTGGTTCCCCCTACTGTAACAGCTGGCAGTGGAACCCTCCCCCAGTACCATCTGTGACAGGGAGCTCCTGCCACTTGAGGACCGACCTTTTCTTAAAATCTGTTGCAATTCTATTTCTTAGCCTAATCTATTCTTTACAATTTCTAGTGCATAAGGTTGGCCACCCCCTTCCCTTTCTTGACTGTACTATAGTGTCCCCTTTGATTTTCCTTTTCCCTCTCAGATCCTCGTACAGGGAGAGTACTGTGGTGACCTCCAAACATATGTAAAACAGGTTGTGTTATTCGTTGTTGGATTTAGTATGGAATAGCACTATGTCATAATATACCTTATGTTTATGAAACCTGTAATGTTCAAAATACCATGGCACTAGGTGTTTTTGATGGTGGTAAAAAGTACTAGGTGACTATTATAGAAACTAAACTAGTTGTGTTATTTAAAATGCATGTATATTGTAAACTTAAGTAAGAAATGTCATGGTGATTTGCATATATCCCATGATGCATTGCATTATGGAAGTATGCATGATGTTGTATTTCTTTGAAAATTGATTTGTTGCCAATGTCCTTTGGGGTAGACCTTCTTTCAGTGATTCTGCATTGAGATTCTTTGTCTATAGCTTGTTCTGTTTTTTATTTTTATTTTTGGGGCCCCACTACCCAAGCAAATGGGGCCTGCATAGGGGTGGTGGCTACATCTCGACTAGTGAATTGGATCAGAGATCAGTGTCAGTAGGTGCTGGCTAAGTACAGAGAAAGGACATTCATAGGCTGGTGCTGCAAACTGATGTACTGATGAAGGGATATGCCTTTGCTTAAGGTTGTCTCTTGTATTTTGAATAAACATCACACAGAGATTGTGTGCTGAACTTGAAACTCGGTGTCTGTTCCATCTGTTATCCCACAACCCCTCCACGGACTTGATGTCAGAAGTGGGATAACTTGCTGGAAGCGTCTGGACTGGCTGAAGAGAGATGTTTTCTGGTGGATATTGCCCAGATATCCTAGGTGGACCGATGCACCAGGAGTTGCCAGAGGAGAACCCAGAGAAGAAATTCTGTGGAGTTCTGACCAGAACCATGGCTGACAGATGGAGGGAAGCTGCTGCCTGGACTGGACCTGGGAGCTCAGAGGAAGGCCAGGCCTGAAGACGACAGAGATGCAGGTCGAGGCAGACTGGAGGTGCGAGAAACAACCCCCAGGAGGTGGAGACCCTGATAAGGATGATCCACTGGATGAGTGGGTAATGGCTGGAGGCAGACCGACTATGCAGAGAGGCAGAACACTGGTGCCAGGTGCTCGAGAGGTTCCTGCCGGAGAGTTTGGATAAAGAGTCGAAGGAGGATTTTTCATGGGCTCAGTTTGAGGAGGATCCCCTGACTGAGCAGAATATTCATTTGTTTCCTGTGTTCCCAGGATGTTACCTGTTGGAGGTCAGAGATGCAAGTATGGAACTTGAATATGAGACCACAGGTAAGACTGTAGCTAGTGATATTGTGCTGGGGTTGAAGACTCCAAGCAAGCAAAAAGAAGCCTGTGAGGCTGAATGGACTTTTTCTTGTATTGATGCAACTAAATCTATTAACAGTATTGAATGGGGTGTACCACAGGCTAAAGATGCTAATGTTGCCAAAATGTTACATTATGTTAAGATCAAGGAGGTGGTACATGTGTTTATTTTTTTGATGAAAAATCTACAAAGGAGGCGGTGGGTGGAAAATGGATAGGAACATGTGGTGGGGTAACACCTAAAGTGTCTTCCCTCAGGTGTCTGTATCTGTAGCAAGTGAAATGCATCAAGAGACTTAGTGGGTTTATGTAGAGGGGTTGAACCTAGGACTGGGCCCCTGCTTAAAACTTACTTGTCTGGTGGGGTTGGAGCAGATAATTACTCACCCCAGAGAAAATCTGTGGTACTGGACTTTATAGACATCCAGACTTTTTTTTAAGAAATATGATAGACTTTCCCTAAAATGAGATGGGAAGGTACCGTTAGTCTTTGTGGAGAAATGTGTTAATGCCTCAGGGAAAGAATAATGACCTCCACTATGTTTATGATAGAATGTTTATCGTTTATAGGGACCCTGAGACAGAGCTTCTGAAGATGGATTGGTATAAGCTCCATTCCTTCCTGGAACAGGAAGGTGGTAAGCAGTCTGCAATAACTGCTTCCCTCTTAAGGTGGGAGATATGTGACAGGGCGCTCCTGCCACTTGAGAACTGACCTTTTCTTAAAATCTGTTGCAACTCTATTTCTTAGTCTAATCTATTCTTTACAATTTCTAGTTCATATGGTTGACCACCTATGGCACCCCCTTCCCTTTCTTGACTGTACTATAGTGTCCTCTTTAATTTTCCTTTCTAGGAGCATGGAGATGTTGTTCATCCACACTCTCTAGCATGTCCCTTTCCCCTTTAAATCTCACCAGAAAGTCTTCAAGCTGGCTCCTCCCACCCACCCAGATGGTAAATAACATCAGCTCTACCCCATGACGCCAGATCTTCCTTTCCGCTGGACAATTCAGGTTCCCTTGTACTACCTTAGCAATTTGTAGGCCCTGGATTCTCAACGTCTGTTTTCACCGCCAATTTCTTTAAAACTCATTAGAGTTTACAACTCCAATCCTAGCGCATCGGACATGGAGGACAAATCGTCCCCCAGATTTTGACGGTGTCCCTGCGGCCAGAAAATGTCGCGCACCGATCGCCACCTCTCGTGTATCTATTGCTTAGGTGTTGCACATGACACCACCTCTTGCACCATCTGTCTGGCCTTCCATCCCAACGTCCTGGACGACCGCAAGAGCATACTAAAGTTAGAGGAGACCGGAGCTTCGCAATCCTCCGGTGAAATCGAGGGAGGCAAGGTGGGCGGTTTCTACCGCCGCGGGATCCGCCGAACAGCTGGAACAGATGGTGGCTTTCGAGGAGGAAGCTGCCCAAGCTTCGGCCAGCCGAAGATTTTTCGTACCTCTCAACCTTGGCTCTACTTTTACTGGTTCCTTTCGGGAGTTGTGCCAGTCTCTCCCCACCAGGGGTGAGGTGCCCTCGGGCTCACACTCCTTCCGCCCTCGGAAGAGGGACAAGGACTCCAAGTCTTCTTCCTCCAGAAGAAGACATTGCTGGGACTGAGAGAGGTCCAAGTCCCAGGAACATGTTGTCTCGACTTCGGTCGAGATCGCCTTCTCGGCCGCCGGCTTTTCGGACCTTTCCTCCGGCCAAGGCACCGAGACCGAGGAAACGGCTGAACCGGCTGAGATCACTCTCGACCCAGTTGAGCCTTTGTCGCTGACTCCTTAGAAAGGACGCCTATCCTTTCCTTCCCCGTCGAGGAGACCCTGCCCTCGGGTGTCCCAATTGAGGGAAAGGTGCCGGAACCTCAGTTCTCTCCGACTCCGGCATCTCCCGATCGAATAAGCAAGCCGACCCCGTCGGTCTCGATCAAGGACCAGGACCCCTTCGGTTGAAAAACCGAAGAAAGGTCTAACACTCCAGAAAGAAGTGCGCCATCGATCCTCATCCTCCTTGGGCGAGCAGCGACTTGACGGATACTCCGTCGACGTTATGAAGGATCTCATGTGGCAACAGCTGATTCTATCTGTTCAAAAACTGGCTCCGCCCGGCTGCTACCAGCCATCACTTGGCCGCCTCTCAGGTCGGCTTCGGCCCTCCAGAATCGAAACTGGTTCCCCGTGAAGCCGGCATATATTCCAGCTCGGCATATTTGGTCTCCCCACGATTTTGGTGGAGCCACCGCCTAAGCAGCCTCAGGGAGGGCTCCCTCGAAGAGGACGGACAGACACCGGACTGCCCGTCGTCTGTCCATCACTGTCCATCTGTCGCCCTCGGCGCATCGAGAGGCGATAGGTGGGGGCGTTGTATCCTGACTCTTCGGTTTTCGGATGCCACTGGTTTGCACTCGCATCCAGGGATGGCAGTCATCAGTGGCAGGTTTGGAGAAGTCCCTCCTCTTTTCAGGGCATCCTCTGCCTGATTTCCGAATCTACCGGAATGCCCTTGGAGCCTATCCAGAAGAAGGTGGAATACCCCCTTACGGATATCCTCAAAAGGGGGGATACCCCGACAGAGGCCTTTCCAGTGGCCGAAGCCATTGTTGGCCTGGCCCTTGAGCTATGACAGTGTCCTGCCTCCTATCCAGCTCCGTCTGCCCACATGGCCTGCAGGTATACGGTACCCATGGGGTCCCTGACGGGGTTCACAGAGCATCCCTCGGCTGAAAGCCTTGTGACTGCTTCTGTGTTCAGACGCACTGGTAGCTCAGCCGACACTGACCACCCTCCAGACAAGGAGTCTAAGAATATGGACCATTCTGCCCGGAAGGTCTGTGCGGCCTCATCCTTAGGCCTTCGTCAAGCCAGCTCAGCTGTGATCATGGCACACTTCTCTCATGCCCTCTTAGGGTCATTAGATGAAGTCCTCCCTCATCTCCCAGCGGACATGCAGACCACGGTGAAGCAAGTCCATGACCATGGCCGTGCTGTTGCGAAACAGCAGCTCCAGACAGCCCTGGATATTGGAGATTCCTGTGACTGCTCCTTAGCAGCCACAGTGGCCACTCGCCGCAGGGTCTGGCAGAGGTTATCCTCCTTTCCGGCGGATACTCAGCACAAGTTAGCTGACGTGCCCTTCCTAGGCACCGACCTCTTCGGTCCAGGAGTGGCGGGTCACCTCCAGCTCATAGAGCAGTCCTGTGCCACCTTGGATGCTACCTCTGTGAAGGGTTCTTCAGGTAAGAACCAGCAGAAGCGCAAGAAGCAGCCTTTTCGGCACTCTTCCCTTGCAGTCAGGCATCCCTCCTTTCAAGGAGGCCAGCAGCAACAGCAGGCTCAAGCTTGGCGCCCCAGGCCCAAGCAGGGTCTCCAACAGCTCCGTAAAGGAGGCCGAGGTGCTGGTCCAGGAGCCTCCTCCTCCTCTAAGCCTGCTCAGTGACGGGTCAGGGGTTGCCACCCCTACACCTGTCACACCAGCTCTGGGTCCTCCCGTGGGGGGCTGGCTCCATCACTTTCTTTCCACCTGGTCCGGTATCACTTCGGACAGGTGGGTTCTGGAAGTGGTCGGCCAGGGACTGCTTCTGGAATTCAAGCAGTACCCTCCCATCCGAGCCTGCGCCCACCGGGAGGAAAGGGTCTCAGCTTGCACTCAGTCGGCCCTATGGGACGACATTGCTCAGCTCCTCCGCAAGGAGGCGGTTGCTCCAGTGCCGGATCCTCCTACAGACCCAGGCTTCGTGTCCAGGTACTTCCTGGTGCCCAAGCGGACGGGGGGGTTGGCGCCCCATCCTAGATCTGCACGACCTGAATCAATATCTCAGGTCTCGCACCTTCCGGATGGTAACTCTGAACCAGATCATACCATCTCTGGAGCGAAACATGTGGTTCTGTTCACTGGATCTGCGGGGCCCTTGTTCTTTCACGTCCCAATCCGTCCGTCCCACCAGCGGTTCCTCCGCTTTGGGGTCGAGGGGACCCTGTACGAGTTCCGAGCCATGCCGTTTGGCCTGTCATCGGCCCCACGGGTCTTCACCAAGTGCATTGCAGTGGTGGCAGTCCATCTTCGGCGTCAAGGAGTTTGGATATACTCTTATCTCAACAAACTGGCTCTTGGTAGGTTCCTTCCTTCAGGAGGTGGAGAGGTCCAGGGATCTGGCCCTCTGAACCTGGTCCCAACTCGGCCTCCTTATCAATGAGGCCAAGTCAGAACTCATGCCCTGTCAGGTGATGAGCTTCATCGGGGCAGAGCTTGACTCTCGTCAAGCCAGAGCTCGGCTCCCGGTGGACAGGGCGGAGGTTCTCTCCTCCTTTGCCTGATCATTTCTGGTTGGGCACTTGCGCCCTGCCCGGGACTTTCTGCACCTTCTGGGCTACATGGCGGCGTGCACCTCGGTGGTCCATTGGGCCAGGTGGCACATACGCCCCCTCCAGTGGGAGCTGGCTGCCCAGTGGACTCAGCGATATGGTCACTTCGACCAGCTGATCACTGTAACCCAGATGATGTGGACTGCCCCAGACCAATTGCAGGAAGGAATCCCGTTTGTCTGCCCCAAGCCGATGGTCGTCCTGACGACCGATGCCTCTCTTATGGGCTGGGGAGCCCACATGGGGGACAGCAGGGCCCACGGGTTCTGGACCCCCGAGGAGTCAACTGGCCCTGTCAGCTTTCGCTCCTCAGCTCCGGGGTCAAGTGGTTCAAGTCCAGACGGACAATACCACGACCATGTACTACCTCAACAAACAGGGCGGCACGCACTCCCGTCTGCTGTGCAAGGAGGCGCTCCGAATCTGGACCCTCGTCAGCCAGTTGGAGGCGGATCTCCTTGCCATCCATGTGGCAAGAGTCTCGAGCCAACTGGCGGATGCTCTCAGCCGCTTAGGCCAGACATCCCACGAGTGGTCTCTCCATCCATTGGTAGCTTAAAATCTGTTCTCTCGTTGTTGCAAACCATTGGTGGACCTGTTTGCCTCCAAGGAGAACACCAAGCTGAGTCTGTACCATGCCCGCCCCCCTCAGCAGGGCTCGCTGCAGGGGGGTGCCTTCTCGAGGCAGTGGACCCCAGGCCTCCTCTGCGCCTTCCCTCCATTTCCCTTGATCCACAAGGTGTTACTCAAGGTGAGGAGGGACAAGGCAAAGGTGATCCTTGTAGCCCCAGATTGGCCCCACCAGTTCTGCTATCCAGATCTCCTCAGCCTCAGCGGCAGGGCCCCGGAGTGGCTTTGTACACGCCCGGACCTGGTATCATTGAACCAGGGGAAGTTATTCCATCCGGACTTTCAATCCCTGCACCTCACAGCCTGGTACCTGAGCGGCTAGAGTTCCAGGCCCTGGGTCTTTCCGAGGATGTCTACACCGTGGTGGAGGCATCTCATAAGGAATCGATCAGGAAGTGTTATGCCTTCAAATGGAAAAGGTTTTCCATTTGGTGTCAGGGTAAGAGTCTGGACCCTTTATCCTGCTATGTGGCTAACATTCTAGACTACCTTTGGTCTCTCTCCAAAGGGGGTCTACGGTCATCGACCCTTGAGTGCACTGGCAGCCATTTCTGCTCACGGTTGTGGGCGGTCCAGCCCATATTGGCACAGGAGACAGTGGTCGGCGCTTTCAAAGGCCTGGATCACATATCCCCTCCAGTGCGTGAACCTCCACCTCCGTGGGATCTCTTGCTGGTTTTGGCAAAGCTCATGGGCAAGCCATTCGAACCCATGCACAAGTGTGAGCTCTCACACTTGTCGTGGAAGACGGCCTTCCTGGTGGCTATCACGTCAGGCAGAAGGACAGGGGAGCTCCAGGCGCTTTGGTGAACTCCCCTTATCTGGTCTTCCACAGGGACAAAGTTGTCCTGCGCCCCCAACCGAAATTCCTTCTGAAGGTGGTTTCAGAGTTTCACCTTAACCAGGTGTTGACTCTGCTGGTATACTACCCTAACTACACCTTGGATGCTGAGTACAGGCTCCATACTCTGGACCTGAGATGTGCTCTTTCCTATTGTAAGGAGAGAACGGCAGAAATTTGGGGAGAGGTTCGCCAGCTGTTTGTCACCTACGCTGAAGCAGTTTCTGGCAGACCTGCAGCTAAATGGACCATTGCGAGATGGATTACATCATGCATAGGTCTGTGCTATGAGTTGGTGGGCAAGGAGCCTTCCAGAGGGATAACAGCTCATTCTACCCGCCATACGGCTGCATCGGTGGCTGCTTCCAGGGACATCCCTATCCAGGAAATCTGCAGGGCTGCTACCTGGAAGTCAGCAAACATCTTCATTACCCACTACCACATCGACCTTGAATCATGCCGGGATGCTGGTTTTGGGGCCTCTGTTCTCCAGTCTCTGTTTCCTAAGTAGGGGATGTGCGTCTTGCCTCCCTCTTCCCAGAGAACTGCTTGGAGTCTGCCAGAGAGTATGGATGAACAACATATCCACGCTCCTAGAAGAACAGGTTACTCACCTGTAACAGTAGTTCTAGGAGTGGTATATGTTGTTCATCCACACGCACCCACCCAACCTCCCCGGCTTTAGGCGCACCACCTTGCTTCCAGCGGGCTAAGATCTGGCATCATGGGGCGGAGCCGAGGTATTTACCACCCGGGTGGGTGGGAGGAGCCAGCTTGAAGACTTTCCGGCGAGATTTAAAGGGGAAACGGACATGCCAGAGAGTGTGGATGAACAACATATACCACTCCTAGAACTACTGTTACAGGTGAGTAACCTGTTCTTTCCTTCTCTGGTCCTCGTACAGGGAGATTACTGTGGTGACCTCCAAACATATGTAAAACAGGTTGTGTTAATCATAGTTGGATTTAGTATGTAATAGCACTATGTCGTAATATACCTTATGTTTATGAAACCTGTAATGTTGAAAATACCATGGCACTAGGTGTTTTTGATAACGGTAAAAAGTACTAGGTGACTATTATAGAAACTAAGCTAGTTGTGTTATTTAAAATGCATGTATATTGTTGTAAACTTAAGTAAGAAATGTCATGATGATTTGCATATATCCCATGATGCATTGCATTAAGGAAGTATGTATGATGTTGTATTTCTTTGAAACTTGATTTGTTGCCAGTATCCTTTGGAGTAGACCTTCTTTCAGTGATTCTGCAGTGAGATTCTTTGTCTATAGCTTGTTCTGTTTTTTTTTTTTCCCCTTTTGGGGCCCCACTACCCAAGCAAATGGGGCCTGCATAGGGGTGGTGGCTACATCTCGACTAGTGAATTGGATCAGAAATCAGTGTCAGTAGGTGCTGGCTAAGTGCAGAGAAAGGACATTCATAGACTGTTGCTGCAAACTGATGTACTGAAGAAAGGATATGCCATTGCTTAAGGTTTTCTCTTGTATTTTGAATAAACATCACACAGAGATTGTGTGTTGAGCTTGAGGCTCGGTGTCTGGTTCATCTGTTATCCCACAACCCCTCCACACCGTCCTGTGCAAGGATCTACTGTTACAGGAACAGGGAATCCTGGTCCATCTGGACCTGAAATCTCTTCATCTGCACGTATGGCTCCATAAAACATAGCCATAGTTTGTTTTTGGGTTTCCCAAAAAGTGGTGGATGTTCTGGTGGCTGCTAGAAAATCCTGCACCAGAACTTACTCCATGAAGTGGAAGCAGTTTGCGTTATGGGCCACTTCTCACCACCTGGATCTGTTCATCTATGTAGTTAAATCAGGTTCTAGAGTACCCGCTGTTCTTATTGGAGTCAGGCCTACAGTATTTGTTTGCTCAAAGTGCACCTGGCTGCTATATCAGCTTTCCATGTGCCTATAGATGGCTGTACAGTGGCTCAGCTGGAGGTAGCCTGTATGTTCTTGAGGGGCATTCTGCATCTTAAGCCCCCTATTTGCTATCCAGTCCTGGCTTGGGACCTAAATTTTATTTTGGAAAAGCTCACTTTGGCTCCTTTTGAGCCAGCCGTGACTTGTGGCTTACACTTTTACTCTTGGAAAGTGTTATTTGTATTTGCAGTCACTTCTGCTTGAAGGATTTCAGAGCCTCAGGCTCTGTGTGAGCCTTCTTGTTTGATTTTACACATAGACAATGGTATCTTGCATATTAGTCCTAAGTTTCTCCCAAAGGTGGTGTCTGAGTTTACTTTAAGTCAAACCATCAACCTGCCAGTGTATTATCTAGAGCATGCCAATCCAGTTCTATGCAGCAGTCCTCGGGAGTCCCTCCTTCCAGTCACCAGCAGGGTCGTCAAGCTCCCAGGCCGCTAAGGCCAGAGACAAGTCCTCCGGGAAGAGTCATAAAAAAGACTGAGATTGGGACTTCTACCCAGCAGCAGTCCCACTACACGACGGCCTCCTCCTCTTCTTTGTCTGGGGGTACTCCATCGGCTGCACTGCCACCTAAATCTGCTGTCCAGGTCTCTGTCTCTATCAGACCTGTACTTACAGCACTTCCCCCTGATACTCAAGGTGGCCGGTCGTCGACCTCTGGGTCATTGGCCCCTAACCCGTCAATGACGGAATTAAGCGTAATGACCCTCCTGTCTAGGCCTGATGCTTCCTCAGGCCAAGCTGTCGGGCCTCTTTGGCGTTTGTCGCTTCCTAGTCTGACTCCCCAAATCGACACAGTCTTACTGTTGTTGACCTCAATGATATTTTGATCAAATTCACTATGGTTTTGGTCCACCAATTAGGCGCATATAGGACTACATTGCCTGTGCCATCGATAGCATTGTCGCCATCGACTCCAACCCACCTTTGCAAGATGCCCCCCACCCGGGACGTCTTCAGTACCTCTGTCGTCAGACCTGGAATTGGAACAGATCGATATCAAAGAGGAGTACCGTCCAAATCTTATTCTTCATGATGAGGAAGGAGGACTCTGTCAAAAAGAACCCTATGTCTTCTCCAGAGGACCCTACCTTATTCAATATTATGAAGCAGTTGTCCTCAGCCATGGGCTTTCATACTGAGGAGGATGCCCCCAGAAAAGATCTAGTGGATTTCCTGGAGATCCAGGGTCTGCTCCCAAGATCATTCCTCCTATTTTGCCTGCTCTGAGGAATGCTACTATCACAGCATGGCACAGGCCTCACATGGTGCCAGCTATGTCCTGCAGGGCCGATAAACTTTACCATGCCCCTCAGGGTTTTCCACATTATGCTGCCCAACCTGAAACAGGTTCGGTGGTGGTAAAGGCAGCTCGTGAGAGGTCTAAGGTGCCTAAACACCTCAGCTCAGTGAGTCACGCAGACTCGATCTCTGGATCAAGAGGGTTTATGCCTCCTCCATACTTGGGCTGAGGATTGCCAGCTACCTTTCTCATATGGTTAAGTACCAGAATACCAGTTGGAAGAAGGGCAAGGCCACTGCCCAGGCCCTTCCAGATGGTACCCAGAAGCAGGAGATTCTTCAGTGCTTGCAAATTGCTGAAGATGTTGGCAAGCACCACTTGTGGCCTGTATGATTTCTCGGATACTGTTGCCAGGGCTGCTTGCCTCCATAGGCAGTCCTGGCTGAGGGTCTCAGGCTTTGCTGCGGATGTCCAGCAGAAGGTGCTGAATGCCCCCTTAAGTGGCTCAAAACTAATTGGGCCAGATGTCCAGGACATCATTAATGATTTGCAGGCATCTGGCAGGGCTATTTTCGCTCTGTCATGTGCAACCCAGGAGCAGGCAGCACCCTCCCTTTCTTCAGGGACCGAGCAGGCCAGGAGCAGCTTCTTGACCCCAAGGCAAACGCAGAGCCTCGGCCGCCTTACCCACCCCCTTCACTGCAGGGGCCATGGCCAAGTGTCCTAGAGGTGACTGACCAGTCCCAGCGACTGGATCCGCCTCATCATAGGTATCATCATAGGGGTATACAAGCGAGTAGACTTAAGTCCATTATGCTTGGCAATTTAAGTTTATTAAAAGTTTAGACAAAATTTGATTGTATCAGTCATTGCTAAATCTACTTGGACTATACACCACTTTGGCCGGGAGATTATTCCAAATTGGAACAGATCTTCTACTGAACCAATATTTCCTTCTTAGGGTATGCCACATACTCATCAGTAACTGTTTGCTATGTCTTCGATTGCTAACTCTACATTCGGATTTAACTAGGCCTAATCCTAGTCCAAGGTCAGAATCCTTTAATGCACTGTAAGTGAAACACAGATCTCCTCTCAGTCTCCTATCCTGAAGTGTATACATATTGAGAAGTGTTAGCTTTTCCTCATAGGTCTTACCCTCCATCCCCACGATGGCCTGGGTGAATCTGCGCTGAACCCTCTCGATTTTTAGGATGTCCTCTTTAATGAAAGGGGACCACACTTGAACACAATATTCAAGGTGTGGCCTAACCAAGGCAGTGTACAGAGGTAGTAGTATCTCCTTGGAGCGACTGGCTACATGTCTAAGAATACAATTAAGGTTCTGATTTGCCCTGTTTACTTGAGTGGTACAGTGGGTTCTAAATTTTAAATCCGGAGTAACCAGTATGCCTAAGTCTTTTTCTTGGGTGGTTTCGTGTAAGGTTTCGGTCCCCAATTTATATTGAAAATGTTGGTTACGAGAGCCTAAGTGCGTAATTTTACATTTAGCATTATTCAGGACAAGCTTGTTAGTACAAGACCAACTTGAAATTTTATCCAAAAAAACATAAGAGAAGAGCTAGCGTTGATGTTATTTACTACGGTGCCTATATGACAATCGTCGGCAAATTTCAAAATCCATATATTAGAGTTTTCAGTTGTAAGAGTGGAAACATGTATATTGGAAAGACAAGGGCCCAAAACAGATCCTTGCGGATCACCACTAGAGACTGGTGCCCAATTTGAGAATTCACCATTTATGATAACTCTTTGTTTCCTTCCTTGCAGCCAGTTAGCAGTCCGGTTTATAAGATTATTATTAAGGTTGAAAGCCCTTAATGTTTCAAGAAGCTCAAAATGTGGTAACTTATCGAAGGCTTTTGCAAAACCCAGAAACACCAAATCCGAAGAGTTTTCCTGATCAATTTCACCTGTGACCTTATCATAGAAGGTTAGTAAATTAGAAAAACAAGATCTAGACTTGGTGAATCCATGTTGAAGTAGGTCAGTTCGCTCACTTTGACGTACATGGTCCAGGATAAGATCTTCAATAATATTTTCTAAGATTTTCCCAGTTAGTGAAGTTAGGCTAATAGGCCTATAGTTTGCGGGGTAATTTTTTTTGTCCTTTCTTGTGAAAGGGTACTACGGATGTTACTTTCCAGTCTTGTGGGACTTCCCCAGAATCAAGTGAATGCTGAAAAATATTAGTTAAAGGAAGGTAAATGGATTCAGCGAGCTCTTTTAATACCCTAGGATGAATTTCGTCTGAGCCTGGGGATTTATTTATGTTTACTTGTTTTAACTTATCCAATACATCTTTAGGCTGAATGCTGAACTGTCCGGGTATAGAAGTCCCAAGTTTTCCTGTTATACCGTGTACATTTTTGGTAAACACTGTAGAAAAATATTGGTTCTGTATATCCACTGCCTCTTGGTTATTAGCTATGCTACCCAAATTAGTAGAAAAGGGTACTGTAGTGTTTGCCTTTCCCTTGACTTTGTTAACATGAGAAAAAAAGGCTTTTTTGTTATCCTTTACCCTTGTTGTCAACTGTAACTCAAATGGGATTTTGCTTTTCTGATTTTAGTTTTAATATTTTTTTAGTAACTCCCTGCATTTGATATTTAAGTGGGTGAACCCCTTTTTTATTTGTTTGAATAGTTTTTTTTTCTTATTGATCAAAACCTTTATTTTAGGGTTCATCCAACCAGGAATTTTGTTGTATTTGGTGCCGTATTTTTTTTTTTTTTGGAATATTTTCTTTAATTAACTTTTTTAATTTATTTACCGTAAGGCCCCATTTGGATTCAGTGGAAAGAACTGTAAATAATTCAGGCCAGTCCCAATGCTGTAAGCTACTTTTAATGATGTTGAAGTTAGCTTTATTAAAATTCGGGATTTCGGTGATAGTTTGAGGTTTGCCACCTGAGATCGAAAAATGGGCAGTATTATGGTCACTATAATATAAGTTCTAGTATGTTATTATGCCTTGTAGCATGTTGGACCAGTTGCTCAAATCCCATTTCATTGAATAAGTCCAAATAAAGGCCATCAGTTTTATTGGTTGCAGATGCCAAAGCCCAGTTTATACTAGGTAAGTTAAAATCACCCATAATCAAGATGTTATTAGAGGGATCAAGGTCCCCAATATGACTTAATAGTTCATTATCATTGTCAAGAGTCATGGAAGGAGGTCGATATACTAGGCCTAGAGTAAAAAGGGGACCCATGTGAGGGGATAGTTTAACCCAAAGGGTCTCTAGGTTAGCAGTGCCTCTGAGACTTTCCTCACTCACTGTTGTTTTGTGAATATATATGGCCACACCACCACCTTTTCTGTGGTCCCTGTTTTTGGAGTAAACACTATAACCTTGGATATTGTTATCCCAGGGGTCATTTACATCCCACCAGGTCTCTGTGACAAGAGCAATATGGATGTTATTAGTGACAAGAAGAAGTTTAAACTCATCAAACTTCTTAGTTAGACTTCTGGTGTTTATTAATACCCCATTCCATCCATAATGTTTAGTTTTGGGAAAGCTGTTGTTTATAAGGATTAGTCACTGGGAAGCAGTGCCCCTCGCCATTCCAGTTTAAATGGAATTTTATGACTTTGTTGATTTTTTTTTTTTTTTTTTTTACCCATAACCATAGTACCAAGGTGACTGAGGTGCAAACCATCCCCTTTATAAAAAGCTAGGTTTTTAAATGTAAGGGAATTGTCCATGAATCCAATGTTTTCGGATGAGCAAAATTGTCTAAGCCAGTAATTTAGTTTTTGAACATGATCATTTTTGTATGACTGTTTCTCAATAATGGGCCAAACCCCAGACAGTATAATTTCACCTCCCTTGTTTTTAACCATTTTGACAATCATTTTATAGTCTTCTTGGGTATCATCCATAGTACATGAAGAAAGGTTATTCACCCCCACGTGTAAGAGAACCAAGGGTTTGTTAGTGTTCTCAAGTAAACCATCCAGTAAGACCACAGTGTCTCTGGTCCTCACCCCGGGGAGTGAACTAACTGTAGTGTATGCTTTATGCCCTTCACAGACTATGGTATGAACTCCCCTTAATAGTGAGTCACCTATAACTGCAATATCTCTAGTTAAATCTGGGGTATTATCAGATAATTTAACTTCAGGAGGAACATTTGGGGGAGAATAGACTGTATCTAATGGTTTGGTGATTGTTTGGTTGTGTTTTTTAGCAGCTCCATCTGGATCTAGTGCCAATGTTATAAATTTATTGGATAATGTAATGGGCTGCATATCATGCTTATGCAAACCATAAGGGGTAGATGTACTGGGTTCCTGTGTCAGCTTCACGTGGGGGGGGGCATGATTTTTAAATCATCATTATTTGCACATTCGGTGTACATTGTGCTGGCTTCCCTAGCTGCTTCATCAATGAAGTTTTCCAGTAGCGTTATCTCTTTTTGAGTTTCTAGTCTCCTGTGTAATTGATGAATCTCCTCCTGTAGTATAATAATTAAATTACACTTTTTACATACAATTTCCTGGTTTGGTGAGTCATCTGAGTACATTTTACACTGGGAGCACATTTTTTCCTTAGTAATTTTGCCTTTCTTTCCTTTTACCTGCGCCATTATGGATGTGAATGGATTTATCCAAGCAGGAATTGGAGACACGTAGTTAAGAAATTAGTTCCCAGTATAGGCAAGTGATTTTTGTAGCCCAGGTCTCAGTGTCTTCAGCGGACACAGCAGACACTGCAGACCAGATTCTCATGGCGCTCCGCACCCACTCGCAGCAGGGTCACAAATGCGTGAACTGCCCTGGAAGTAAATGGCAGGAGGAGGAAAATAGTGAGTGTAAAAGGTTTGCAATTATTAAAACACACGCCTTAGAATCCTGTTTTAGTGAGTGCCACTTGCATAGGACACCCCCAGCACCTTCGGGCTAAGTAGAGTTTAAAAATAAAACAGCAGCTCAGGGACTACTGCATGGCAGACTGCAAGGCAGTCTCTCTTCCTGGATACCATAGGTAGTAACCAAGGCTCGTGGTACACGAGTCGGTCGAAGAGCTACAATGTCAATAATGTTTCATTTAAAGCATGACCAAAGTTAATGCACACACACTTCCCAACTATAACTGCATTCAGTGCTATGATTAGTCACAGCACCTGCAGCAGGGCTTGCTTAAATAGCATAAACCACCCTGGAAGTAAACGGCAGGGGTCAGGAAAATAGCGAGTGTAAAAGGTTTGCGATTATTAAAACACATGCCTTAGAATCCTGTTTTAGTGAGTGCCACTTGCATAGGACACCCCCAGAACCTTTAAGCTAAGTAGAGTTTAAAAATAAAATGAAACAGCAGCTTAGAGACTACTGCAAGGCAGTCTAGGTAGCAACCAGGGCTTGTGGTACACAAGTTGCTCGAAGAGCTACAAAGTCAATAATGTTTCATTTAAAGCACAACCAAAGTTAATGCACACACTTCCCAACTATAACTGCATTCACTGCTATGTTTAATCCAAGCCTCCACTTGACTCCTTGCCAGACCTTCCCTCTTCCAGTCCCCAATCAAGAGGTGGTGGTCGGAGGTCGGTTCTACCTCTATCTCAATCAACGGAGAACCATCACATCAGATGCCTGGATACTTCAAATTATAGAAAGGGGTCAGACTCTGGAGCTCACTGAGCAACCCCCAGAGACTCCTCCTCTGCCCTCCACCTACCCCCCCCCACCTGCCTTTCTGTTCTCCGGGAGTAGGTACAGTCCCTTCTGTGCAAACAGGCCATCAAGCCAGTGCCCAGGTGCCAGAGGAACAACGGGTTTTATTCCATGTTCTTCCTGGTTTCCAAAAGAACCGGGGATCTGAGGCCCATATTAGACTTCAAGGACCTCATCAGTATGTCCAGTACAAAAAATTCCGAATGATAACTTAGCCAGGCCTCATGTCCCTTCTCAAACAGGGCGACTGGCTATGTTCTCTGGACATGCAGGACGCTTACCTGCACATCTCTATATTTCCACCCCACAGGAGGTTCTTCCGGTTTCTTTTCCAAGGTGAGCATTACCAGTTAAAAGTGCTGCCCTTTGGCTTGTCCTCTGCAGGTCTTTACCAAGTGCTTAGCAGCAGTAGCTGCAGCTCTCTGAAGGGGAAGGCTGTACATTTTTCCTTATCTGGACGACTGGCTTCTAAAGGCCCCATCCAGGGAACAGCTCCTGTGGACTCTGGATAGAACTCTTCAGTTATTTCTCATCCTGGGCACTACAGTCAGTTTGCCCAAGTCAGTCCTAGTCCTGTCCCAAAGGCTGCAGTACATGGGGTGGTTCTAGACTCGGTGCAAGGAAAGGCCTTCCTGCCTCAGTACAGGGCTGAGTGCCTTATTGCCCAGGCTGAGAAGGTCACCCAGAGCCATTACGTTCCTGCAAGACTGTACTTGAGGCTCTTGGGGCTTATGGCTGCGGCCATCCACACTGTTCCACGGGCCAGGCTCCACACGTGCATCCTCCAGTGGACTCTCTGAGCACAGTGGGACCAGTGCATGGATGAATTGGATCAGTTAGTGCTGGTCTCCTCCCCAGTCCACAGGGTGCTCCAGTGGTGGATGGACCCTCTGAACCTGTTGCAAGGGGTTCCCTTCCAGATCTCCTCCCCTCAGCAGATTCTTACCATGGATGCCTCTGGTTTGGGCTGTGGGGGCTCATCTGGGTCCCTTTCAAACTCTGGGCTCTTGGTCCCAGATGGAAACCTCCCTACCCATCAGTGTCCTGGAGATGCGAGCGGTCCTGTAAGCCATGCAGGACTTTCAGAATCATCTCCTCCCGGGTCAGCTGTTGATTGTCTGACAACCTCAGTGTCGTGTATTACATCAACAAGCAAGGGGGGGACACATTTGTATCCCCTGAGCAGGGAAGCCATGAGAGTGTGGTACTGGGAGTGTTAAACATCCTGGCGGACAGCCTCAGCTGGATGCAGTCCAGCATGCACGAGTGGGAGCTCCTCTCATCCGTCACAGAAGATTTGTTTGACAGATGGGGTCATCCAGAGTTTACCTTTTTGCGTCCCCACTCAATGCAAAGCTGCCCAATTTCTGCTCGCTAGATCCAAGGCCTGGAGTTCTCTGGCGAGATGCATTGTCCCTCTCCTGGAGCAGGAGGTTCCTTTATGCCTTCTCTCCATTTCCTGTGATTCAGAGGGTGCTCATTAAGCTGCAGATGGAGGGGGCCAGCGTGATCCTGTTAGCTTCATTCTGGCCTCGTCAGATATGGTTTTCCATTACAACAGCAGCTGGCAGAGGAGCCTCCCGGCCCTCTCCCTCTCTGCAGGAATCTGCTGATCCAGGCTTGGGGGACCCAGGTCCATCCCAACCTCAAGTCACTCCATCTGTATGCTTAGCTTCTGAGAATGTAGCCATCGCCAGGTTTGGAGTTTCCAACAGGGTAGCAGATATTCTAGTGGCCACTTGAAAACCCTCCACTCCAGCTACTTATGCCATGAAGTGGAAGAGATTTGCTATCTGGGCTGCCAAACATAATCTGGAGCATTTCATTTGTCCAGTGAACCAGATTCTGGATTACCTGTTATTGCTGTCAGATTCAGATCTCCAGTATGTCTCCCTCAAGGTGCACCTTTTGGCTGTTTCGGCCCTTCGTGAGCCAGTGGGTAACCGCACCATAGCTCAGCTGGATGTTTCCCATACTTTCCTAAGGGGCATCCTGTATCTGAAACCCCCAATCATTCCCCTATCCTGTTTTAGGATTTGAATTTTGTTTTGGAGAAGCTGACTCTGTCTCCTTTTGAGCCAGCAGTGACTTGCGAGCTACGCTTCCTTTCTTGGCAAGCATTATTTTGGGTTGTTAGTACCTCTGCTTGAAAGTTTTCTGAGCTTCAGGCCTTCTGGTGCGAGGAGCCTTATTTGATTTTTCACAAAAATAGAGTGTCTTTGCGCGCAAAACCTAAGATCTTACTTCGAGAGGGCTCTTGCAGTAGGTACAAACCAAAAGGACTAAGCCAGCAGGCGTCAGGATCCCACGGAAAATCTTCTGCCGGCATTAGCTGACAGATGTCAGCATGTGTCAGATAAAAGGGGTGGTCCGCACCTGCCCTCCAGTTCTTTCCCACTGTCAGCTCCAACTCAGTCGCCTCATGGAAGATCGGTGCTGCTAACATTGCGATTTGGATGAGTATTACTAGTTTTTTTCCAAATTTCTTAATTTCTTTATTTCACTCTCTGACATCGGGTGTGCTTGTCATCCCCTATGCCTTCCGAGTTGCATAAAAATAAGTGCGATTTCTGTGGGTTCTAACTACTGCACAAGGACAGCCATTCCCTGTGCCTCTTTTGCCTAGACCCGGACCACCCCGTGGAAGAGTGTGATCTCTGCTACCTGAAAAAGAAGACAGCAGATGGAGGGCCCGGTGGTGCTGAGGGCTAAGATGCTGGACGCCACACCTTGCGCCACGCTGGCGACCCGGGTTCGGGAGTGAGCACGGGTTGCTGAGGGCTGGCAGGGGAAGAGAGGGATCGAGCGTCTGATGGACTCCTCTTCCTCTCTGGGGAGGGGGGTTCGCAATGGTTGGCATCCGACTGCCCCCTGGCGGAGGCTGGGGGTTGGGGACGCCCGCCATACACTGGGAAGGAGTTGAGGGTAGACGCCTGGATAGGGGCGCGCATGCTCACGGCCGCAGGCATCATTGCACGCCTTCCGACTCCGGGGAATTTAGAACAGGGAAAATGGCACTGGTCCTGGCGGCTTGATGGCCGTTCGGCGGGGTGCCCGGCTCCGAGGGCTCACTTCAGTGACTGGATCCTCTGTCGGAGATGGGGTCTCTCGCCCATGGGGGGCAAGTGTGGGGGTATGCAGTGAAGCCCCAGGTGGAGCCGGAGCGCCTGACGGGCGTGCTGGAGGAGGAGGTGGATGCCTGGACATGGATGGCAGACCGGGGTCAAGGTTTAAAAAAAAAAAAAAGGCAGCAGGCCCTGGAAGCCCATATTTTAAAACAAAAGATGGCCTCCATGGAGAAGGAGTTGAAGAAACTCAGACAGACATCAGACTCTCCCGAAGGGCACCCTCGAAAGAAGGACAAAGAAGCACAGGGACTGGGAAGCTCCCTTCACAGCCCCGCAGACGCCGACTGGGGTTGCGGTTCTTACAGTTTCTTCCCCTCCGGGGGTTTCCACTCTGACGGCCGCCTAGGTGGTGTCTGGGCATGCTTGTGCCCCCCGGTCGGACTCAGGCACGGGCAGGAGCCTCGGGTAAAGGAGGTCTCCGCCCCGCCTGCTACCACTACACAGCCCAGCAGTGAGGGTGGGTCCGATAAGTTGGGCCCTGGCTCTGCCGTTTCCTGCCCGGACAAGGCTGATAAGTCGCACGTTGGGACCGATGAGCGCCCAGCCAGTGTTCCCCCGTCGGGCCTTGACGCCTCACCTGACGTCTGGGGTTTGTCACAGGGGCCTTCTCAGCTACTGCCGTCGGAGGCTTCTCTGACCCCTCCTTCACTGAGTCCGCTCCCCTTTCCCCTCCGGGGGATGAGGATCAGGGGTCGCCTCCGCCATCAGGGGTCCCTCCCCCGACACCAGTGCCTCCATTGCTGGTTGCTGTGGTGCCGCCTTCCGACAATCTGGTGCCTGATGACCGGCATGTGGGCCCTCTGCACAGGCCTTGAGGGGCAGGGGACTCGGGAGGGGGGGCCCCCTTCTGGGCCATCCTTCCCGCCCGCCGGGCCCAAACCTGGCCCTTCAGCCCCTCCGTCAGGGTCGTCTGGGTATCCGCTGGGCTACCCGACGCCGCATTTTGCATTGCTAGGGCACCCAGTACTCGATGCCACAATACCCGATGCTGGCTTATCCCGGCCCGGGTTTCCCGCTGTCGGGTTATGGTTACCCTTACTTCTCGTACCCGGGTTGCCCCCTCCCGCCTCCCCCACCTTCTCCCCAGGTGTAACTTAAGGAGGTTTTGTCCACCTGGTGGGCCGAAGTCAGGTCCCAGCTGACGTCGGAGCGGGACCGACGGCACCAGGCGCCAGTCCCGATGCCGGACCAGGGATGTCAGCCTCAAGGGCTTCCTTCAACGGACCCCGTTCCCACTCCAGGTCCGCCCGCAGGAAAGCCTTCTAGGGAGTATACCCACCCTTTGAATACCTCCAGGCCGGTGGACATCCCTTTGCGCCGCAGGGATACTTCCAGCTCTTCTGAGTCTTCCGACTCTTGACGATTGCTCCCCTCAGGCCCAGATGAGGAACCGCGCAACCCTGAGGCTTCCAAACCCAAGGATTCCCCGAATTCTTCTCTGGAGGATCCCTCATTTCTGGAGTTGCTCCAAAAAATCCAGGCTGCTTAAGACTGGAAATCGGTCGAACAGGAAATGCAATGCCAGAGGCTGGCGGAGCACTTTTACCTGGCTAAGGCTCCTCCCACTCCTACTCCCCCTTGGTTGGAGCCTCCTGAGGACCTTGTAACCCCTATCTGGAAACAACCATCCTCCTTGGCCACTTTGGCTTGTAAGGTGGACAGATTGTACCAATCACCAGAGGGCAAGGACTTTTTAAGTCTTCAGCCCAAAGCTGTTTCAGTGTTGATCAGTGCCGCACATGACAGGACCACCAATCCAAAGCATCTTAGCTCCACTCCTCCAGATAAAGAGTCTAAGACCATGTACCAGTACAGTCGAAAGATTGTTTTCTTCCTCCACCCTGGGGATGCGAGCCCTTAATTATGTGGGCCACATGGGGGATTACCAGAAATCTATTTTAGGTCAGATCTCCTCCAAAATAGATGCCCTTCCAGACTCCTCTATTAAACAGGAACTGGATGAACTGGATCGTTCTGCCAGATCCGCATGTCGCCACATGCTTTGCGCCACTTAAGACGCAGTGGATTCGGCGGGACGTACCTCTGCCTTTGCTATTGGCCTTCGCAGGCACTCCTGGCCGTGGCTCTCAGGTCTGGCCCCTGTGGTCCAGTCAGCCATCATGGACTCCCCTTTTAGAGGGTCAGTCCTGTTCGGCTGGGATACTAAAGATATTATCACCGACTTACAGGATAAGGGGCAGTCCCTGAGGTCTGTACAATCTATGTACCACAAACCTCAAGGCCAGAAATGATCCTTTCGGAGGCAGTCTAAACAGCAACCCAAAGCGCAGCCCTGTCGTCCGCATCATAGAGCTGCAGGTGCTCCCGCTGCCGCCATGCCCACTACCTCCTGACTCCTTGACTCTCCGTCTGGACATCTCTCCAGCAGAGCCGGGAGGTGGTCGAATCTCTTGTCACCTTCCTGAATGGGAGAGGATAACAATGGACTCTTGGTTGCTCCAACTGATTGCTCAAGGGCATTCCATAGAGTTCTCTCAGCCACCCCCTCGCAGACCCCTCCCAGCTCTTCTTATCTCCCAAACCATCTTTCTTTGGCTCGGGAGGAGATAAATGCTCTCCTGCTGAAGGAAACCTTAGAACCTATCCCACATCAGTTTTGTGGGACAGGCGATTATTCCCACTTTTTCTTGGTCCTCAAGAAGGTGGGCGACCTGAGGCCCATTTTAGACCACAGCTCCCTCAATCTTATGGTGGCTTACAAGAGGTTCAGAATGCTCTCCCTTCTGAGCCTTCTACCTTTTCTAAGAGTGGGCCAGGGGCTCTGTGCCCTGGCATACAGGATGCTTACTTGCATATTCTGATCCACCCTGCCCATCGCAGGTTCCTCCGGTCCTGCTTCCAGGGGGAGCACTTTCAGTTTTGGGCCCTTCCATTCGGCCTTTCCTCGGCACCCTGGGTGTTCACCAAGTGTTTAGCAGTAGCGGCAGCCTACCTGTGCACACAGGTTTTCCCTTATTTGGACGACTGGCTGATTGCAGCTTCCTCCCAGGAGGATCTGCGCCAATCCCTTACCCTTACCCTGGAGACTTTCTCCAGGCTGGGTATTACAGTCAGTCTGGCCAAATCTCATTTGATTCTCACCCAACGCTTACAGTTCATTGGGGCAGTGTTGGATACTCAGCTGGGCAAAGCATTCCTTCTTCCAGACCGGATCCAAGACCTTGCTTCGGCAAACTCGATTTCTGATCTTCCAGAGACACGTCCCCGCTAGGAAGATCCTCCGCCTCCTCGGTCTTGTGGCGGCAGCCATTCCTATGGTCCCCCTGGCCAGGCTGCACATGAGGATTTCCCAGTGGACCCACAAAGTCCAGTGGGACCAGGCAGTGGACGATCTGGATCGAGAGGTCCTTATCTCAGACCCCATGATCAGGGATCTGCAATGGTGGTTGCTTCCGGAGAACCTCTCCCAGGGAATGCTGTTTTGCCCTGAGCTCCCCTCGCAGAACTTGATGACGGATGCCTCAGGAACTGGGTGGGGGGCCCATCTTGGGTCCCATCGGACTCAGGGAAACTGTCACCGGAGAAATCTCGGCTGCACATCAGTGTGCTTGAGATGAGGTGGTCCTGTACGCTATTCAGGCCTTTCAGTCCCTCATCCTTCCGGGCCTCCTGATGGTACACTCAGACAACGTGTGTTGTCTGGTACCTCAACAAACGGGGGGGGGGATTCGATCCTACCCGCTATGTCGGGAGGCAGTGAGATTCTGGGACAGAGCTGTTCAGCTCGGCCTTCACTTGACAGTGCTTCATGTACCGGGGGTTCAAAACTCCTTGGTGGATGCCCTCAGTCGTTCCACGGTGAGAGCTCACAAATGGGAGTTAAAACAGGACGTCGTAAATGCTCTGTTCTCCCATTGGGGAACGCCTCAGATAGATCTGTTCGTATCCCCATCCAATGCCAAAATTCCCGTCTTTTGCTCGCTCGCTCCAGGGCGAGATATTTTTTGGCAAGATGCGCTGTCTCTGTCTTGGAGGGGCAGGTTCGTTTATACCTTCTCCAATCCTGCTGATTCAGAGAGTTCTATACAAGCTCCAGGTGGAGAATGTGCGGATGATTCTCATTGCCCCCTTTTGGCCAAGACAAATCTGGTTCTCTCTTCTGCAGCAGCTTTCAGAAGAACCAGCTCTTCCACTCCCGTTTTCCCAGGACCTGTTGACTCAGGATTAAGGGACCCTGGTGCATCCAGGTCTCAAGTCCCTTCATCTGCATGCTTGGCTCCTGCAGACTTAATGGCTTCCCGCTTTGGGATCTCTCCAGAGGTAGCCCATATCCTGTTAGAGGCTAGGAAGCCTTTTACCAGATCCACTTACACTATGAAGTGGAAGCGCTTTTCTATCTGGGCTGAATCCCAGTCTCTGAAACCCTTTTCCTGCCCTTTGGCCAGGATACTGGATCATTTCAAGTATATGTTCGACCTGGCTCTTATTTGCTCCTCCCTAAAGGTTCACCTCTCGGCCATTTCTGCCTGTCATCTCCCTTTGGGAGACAAACTGGTGGCTCAACTCCGGGTCTCCATGACTTTCCTCAAGGGAGTCCTTCATTTGAAGCCTCTCATATGTAGTTCTCCCCCCCTTCCCTTGTGGGACCTTAATTTTATTCTGGACAAACTCTAGCTACCTCCTTTCGAGCCAGCAGCGGAGGTGGATCTCCGTTTTTTTTCTTGAAAGACCTTGTTTCTTGTGGTTATCACTTCCGCTCGGAGAATTTCCGAGCTTCAGGCGTTGATGTGCTGTGTTCCCTATCTGATTTTTCATAGGGTCAGGGTGGCCATGAGGACTAACCCAAAGTTCCTTCCCATGGTTGTGGCGGAATCCACTGTCAATCAATCGATTGAGCTTCCGGTGTTCTTTCCGGAGTATTCCAACAGGGGAGAGCACCTCCTTCATACCTTGGTGTGCACAGAATCTTGAGGCATTACACCAACCAAACCAAGGTCCATAGGAAAACGAACCAATTCTTTGTTTCCTTTGCTCCAGAGAAGGAGGGTTACGCCATCTCCAAACAGTGTCTCTCCAAATGGTTGGCCAACTGTATTACACAACAGGATATTTAAATATAGTGTATGTTGGAACGCTGTTACCGTCAGAAATCCATCACTTTCAAAACGTTATGCTGTACTAGCTATGTCAGCTAGTTTGTTATGCTGTACTAGCTATGTAGCTAGTGCAGCATAACAACTTAGAATGGGGTTGTGCATGTGCGGTGCTCGATCTTCCCCCAACTTGGCAGGGGTCACGGTAGTGAGAGCTAACCCTTTGGAGAGGGAAAAAGGTAAGCAGAAATTATTTTACTACGGCGATGGTGTCAACATACACTATAAAAAACAGTGGATAACTAACGATTGGTAACAAGCCACATTAGTACATCTCAAGGTTCCCATGGCGACCTAACCTCTCGAGTTGTGCTCCCGAAGTTCAAACGGTCGCCATAGGCACTTCTCGATGAACTAACCGACTTGTTACCGATAGTTAGTCATCCATTATTCTCTATGTTATAATTAGCAAACTGATGTTGTATATAAACCAAAGATTCAATGGCCTGACTCAAAATGCAGTTGTCAACACTTGTGAGAGGACAGGCTTTTCATAACTCACTTGTGGCTCCACCACTCTTGAGATTTATGACCCCGTCTGCTTCACAGCCATTGCATATCCCCTCTATATGTTATTGTTATTGTTGTCATACTATATCTTGAAGGTTTGGTACATTACAGTAGTATACTGAACCAATCAAGGAGCAGCTTTTGCAGTCCTGATGACATCACAGTAGCCCTGTACATCCCTTAAGCCAGCTGTTGAAATTAAGGAGAATTTGTTACGTTTCCACACAAACAGCAGATTTAAAAGTTATAACTAGCAAGCTAATGTTGTATTAATAAAAAAATGATACGACCTGACTCAAAATATGCTTTTTACTTTCACTTGTAAGTGTAAACCAAGGAAAAGGTGGCATCAACGAGCAATACAGAGACAAAAATACTTTTTGTAAGCTTTTACTTAAAATGCTGCATTATAATAAATGCAGATAACTAATAGGCAGTGCAGAAGGGCAAAGTCTTAAGCATACCTCAATGCTTCGACCACCTGCATGTTGTTCTTCACTTGTGAGTGGGCAAGAACACTTCAGCTCTTGTGAGTTACGGTCCTGCTCCCTCATACTTAACAAAAAAATAAATTAATATATGCATATTTTGTGTGACAAAACTGCATGTTAAAATGGGGCCCCGAGGCTGTCTGTTGACCCCCTACTGTGCTTAGAACCTAAGGTTGGGGTTGGATTCGGGAGCTTTCCAGGTGACCCAGGAGAAGAGAGGGGTTGGGGTTGGGTGGCATTGTTTTCAGCTGGGGAGGGCAGGTGTTGGGTTGCATAGGCCCCCCGGTAGTGGGCCAGGGAGCTTGCCTTCTCTACAGTGGGACGCAGCATGCTTTTGAGGCCTGTCAGGGCACTTCTGAGTGCCGTGAGAGAGGTGGGTGGGATTGAGGGAGACAGACAGGAAAACCAATGTACCATGAGCCATCAGAATGACAGGCATTGGTACCTTTGGACCTTGCTTTGTGTGGATCCTTAATGGTCACAAGGGAGGGGGAAGAGTACTAGATGGGCTGGGGGTTGCTGACATTGATACCGGATAGCAGGAAGGGCACCACGGGGACGACTATATGGCAAAGAAAAAAACTCGCCTCCTTAGACGCCTGTTGTGCTACCCGCCCCCACCAAACACTCTCCAGACTCTTGCATCACAAAACATGGAGTATGGGACCAGCACCAGCAGACCAAGAATAGCAAGCGACTGTGTGGCTGGCTTCTCTGAGCCAAATTTCCATCCCTTCCCCTCTTTTTCTGCCACTTAGAAAAATTTAGAAATATTTACAGCTTAATGTGCTTAATTGGGTTTTGGGAAGAATCAGTACCCCTGGGAGTGTGCACTGATGATTGTGGTTTTGTCCCCAAAACAAATGTCTTGTTTGACCCTCTGTCGCCATTCTACAAATGAGATTAGCACTGTAATGCAGATGACAGAAACCTTTGTACAGTACCAGTGAAAACAAATGATTTAAGTATACCGCTCAGCATTACAATTCATAGCACTAGCCTTCAGAAGTCAGAACAAATGGCCGAAATGTGCTTTTCGTTTTTTAAGTAGACTTTATTTATCCTCCTTACGCTGGTCCCTTAGGACACACTCTCCTGTGTAGTCGTGGGGACTGGCCACTTCCTGCTCCGCCTGAAGTCTTTCTGCACCATGCCTCCGTCCCAGGAGTACCTCCAACCTCACCACCATACTCCCCAACCCCCCCGGCTCTGAGCTGCCCCCTGAGGTGGGACCGCCTTACCTCCTGCTGGCGCTCTGTCTAGACTCTAGCAGGGTGTCTGAGATGAGGAGGCGATGCGGAGGCAGGCTTGGAGCAGACCTGGCTGTGAGTGTGGGTGCTGACCACTGGACCCACCATCGCCTTCCTGAGTGCCAGGGAATTTTCCTGAGTGCCAGGGATTTTCCTTTGTTGGGTTTTCCCTGGCAGCATGGGTGCGCTCCCACACCTGCCCACAGGATGTCTGCCATCGCTCCCCTACCCAGTGCATGCTCCACATCAGGTGCAATCTCCCAATCTCCACTGGGAGCAGCAAGAGCGGCAAGGAGCTCTATCCTTTCTCCCCAGGAGAGGAAAGCAGTCCTCCGGACGCTCGATCCTCTCCTCCCTCTGACGGCCCCCGGTGGCCCAAGTCCATTCCCGAACCTGGATTGCTGGCGAGGCGTGAGGTGTGGTGTCCAACGCCTCAACCCTCCTTGCCACCGGGCTGGCTTGTGTGGCACTTTCTCATTTTAAAGAAGTGTATGTCTACAGATAGGCCCCATATATTTAGTGTTAAGGACTGTTTCTATCAAGTTAGTTCAACGATTTAATTGTTTGTTTCCAGAAATAGCTCTAACATTATTAAGAAAATCAGTGAATGTTTGCAGAGCAAGGGTAAATTTCAGTGTAAATATCATAGCTCTGTGCCAAATTCATAGCAGTTGAGAGGTATGGAGTTACTCTCAAACTGGCTTTCAAACCCCAAGAATCCCTCTTTTATGCTTAACAAGTGCAGTCATTTCCCTGGAATGAGTGACCCTGGAGCTTTAGAATTTTATGCTAATTATGGAACATAGAATGAAATTCAGACTCTGCTGTGTGGTCACGCTCATCCTTACACTCTTATGTCAGATTTTTTTCTACACCTGAAGAAAGCATTCGTCTCTTCAACTTCTGACTGGTTTATTATTTTAAAATCTTATAGTATTTAACTGTGTTTAGTTATTTTATTGATACTCTGCATTACGTATAGTTGTTTGTGTGATTTTCTGTATAATTGCAGCTTTTCTCCGATTCCTCATCAGTTCCAAAAAAACAAAGAATTACTTTTTTTTTTTTTGGTACGGTTCCCAGAACTGCTTTTTTTTTTTATTTCTTACATATCGCATTACTTAAATTTAAACGGCTTTGCATTTTCTCTTTGAATTGACTCTTGGTTCCTCATTTTTTGGGGAACTGAGGTGATACTTGGCTGTTTAACCTAACAAAACATCGTTTAGATGGATTTCAGTTGTGGTTTGAATTTAGAAGGAACCAAACTTCATTTCTCCTTTTTTTTTTTTTTTTTTTGATTTTTGCATCATCTTTTTATTGAGGTTTTAGCATAGACATAAAAAACACATCACATACATTCTGCATACAACTAATTCATCAAACTATGTACAAAAGGGTCCATTCCATTACTTACAAAAAGTTTTAGATCAGATTTACCTTCTCATCTACCTTATTCCATCTATGTGTTTTAAAGATTGGTACAAAATCCCATGATCATTCTAGCTCCAGTTGTATATGGAGGTGTCCTATTCCCTTAGTGTCTCCTTATTCGCTTCCTTAGTCAAGCCTCTCGATATACCTCGATGGGGTTACCCCGTTTATTCATTGTCCTAAATACTTTATTCTCCCCCACAGGACCACCCTTCGCATAAAATCTGGGTTTCTCCAATTGATAACGAGGACAGATAGGCCTGCCAGGTGGTATAGAACCTCTCACCTCTCCTTCAGGGCACAGGACAGTCTTTCCATTGCCAGGGCTTGTAAAGCCAGGGACTTCCACCGTTGCATGGTGGGGACCACCCTAGAAACCCATGTGTTCAATATACAATGTCTGACTAATATAAGCAGCACCTGTGTCCACCGTGGAAGGGTGCATCCATCCTTCATCCCCTAGGTCCTCTATCCAGAATAGGAGAATCAACTGAGAAAGCTGTAGCACTGTACCCATTAACTTCCCCATGTCCCCTGTCACCCCTTTCCAGAAGGTCTGAAGGACTGGACAGGACCAGAAATAATGATAGTAGGATCCCAGTTCAGTATTACAGCGTGCACACATTGGTGAGACCGCTGAGTTAAATTTATGCACAATAAATGGGGAGCATTACAACCGATGTATGAACTGATAAAATGACACTTTATATTTATTACCTATTAAGATCCCCATGTGAAGCTTTAATATTAGCCGCCAAGTCTCCTCAGAGATCTCCAGCCCCATATCTCTCTCTCTCCCATAGAGCTGTAGTTTTCCCAGTGGTATCCAGAAAGTATTGTTTCCCTCCCTGGGCTGCTCTTTGAATGATGCCCTTAGGATCCCTCCGTGATGCAAATACTAACTGTTCCACTTGCCCCAGAGGGACGGGAGTCCCCCACCTCGTCTCTCCCCAGCCCTCTGCAATATTCTCTGGCCTGTAGCTATCAAAAGAAGTGTGGTTGGCCCAGGCCTGTCCTCTTCTGTACCTCTGCAAATGTGCAAAAGCCTTCCCTAGTATATAGGTCCCCCAAACATTTCACTCCTCTCTCCTCCCATTCCTTAAAGCCTACCTCATTAAGTCCTGCCAGGAAGAATGGATTTCCCGAGACCGGGAGCAAGAGCGTATCTTCTGGCCTTACC
This sequence comes from Neoceratodus forsteri, assembly GCA_016271365.2. Classification (NCBI taxonomy): domain Eukaryota; kingdom Metazoa; phylum Chordata; order Ceratodontiformes; family Ceratodontidae; genus Neoceratodus; species Neoceratodus forsteri. The sequence goes on along the minus strand of CM057453.1, from coordinate 644,807,852 downwards.
CTGCAAGCTCTGCCCAGTTGTTCCCAGCTCTCTAGGACTGTCGATGCCAATGGATTGGTTCGACCCAGATTGTTATATGCCCTCCGTCCCTTTTGTCTAGTAGGCCGTCAGTCTCCTTGGGCAGTGAAGCTCCTCTAAATCCAGCCAACCAGCAGCCTTGAGCTGATTCACTCAATCTTGTATGTAGCGGTGTTGGATGGCCACAAAATTCCACAGATCCAGAAAGTTTACCCCACCATTCTCCACTGTCGCCTTAAGGTGGAGGAGGCTGACCTTTGGGCGCTTCCCTTGCCAGATAAATGCAGAAAAGGCCCCCTCCAGTTTCTTTATATCTGTCCTTGTAAGTCCCACGTGTATCATCTGCATCACATAGAGGATTCTTGGTAAGATATTCATTCTTAATAAGTTTATTCTGCCCAACCAGGCGATGGGCAAGGGCTTCCATCTTTGCAGCTCAGCTTCAACGGTCCTAATCGGGGCTATAATTCAAATCGTATTGGGAGCCCAAATCCTTCCCAACTTGTATGCCTAGGTACACAAAGGAGTTCTGGACCTCTCTGAGGCCCCACCCATCTGTTATTCCCCCCACACCCATTTTTAACATTTCCGACTTTCCAAAATTGATTTTATGACCCAAGAAGTGGGAGAACCTTTCAGTTGTCTGCAGCAAGTGTGGCATCGAGTGCTGCGGCCTTGCCATGTACAGTAGCATGTCGTTCGCAGAAAGGGTGACTTTGTGTTCCTTGCTCGACCTCCCTTTAACCCCGATGATATTGTGATTCTCACTAATACTCACTGCCAGTAACTCCAGAGCCATTGCGAACAGGAGGGGTGAGAGGGGACACCCCTGCCTGGTTCCCCTACCCAAAGAAAGTCTGCCTGGCATGGTGCCATTCACCAGAACCTCTGCCATTGGTGCTTCATACATGGCCCTGACCAGCCCCACAAAGCCTTCACCCAGACCAAACTGGGAGAGCGCTTCCAATAGATACTCCCGTTCAGTATGATCAAATGCCTTCTTGGCATCCATGGATATTACATTGGTGGCACCACTGCTCCAACAGACTCTTCAAACAACATTCAAAAGTTTATGCATATTATGGTAGGAAAATCTGCCCTGTAATAAACCCGGTCTAGGTAAATCAGCTCTGGCAATATCCTGTCTAACCTCCTAACCGCCGATATTTTCATCAGGATTTAAGATCACAATTCAAGAGCGAAATTGGCCTATATGAGGAACATTCCGAGGGTTCCTTGCCGGGCTTCGGTACCACACATATGACTGCGTCCCTCCAAGAGGTTGGGAGCTTCTTCCCTCGCCCCCTCAAGGGTTTCCCACAGTGTGTCCATCACCTGGGCCGTCATCAGCTTGTAATATTCACCTGGGAACCCATCTGGCCAACTGGCCTTCCCACTTTTCAAACCACCAGTTGCCCTTCTAATTTTCTCCTTAGTAATTTTAGAGTCCAGCCATTCCCTTTGTGTGTTAGAGAAGTGAGGCACAGTAATACTGTCAAGGAACCTTCCTGACAAATCCTGAGTGCCACTACACTCTGCCTGATGGAGCTTTTGATAAAACAGCTTAAATCTTTCCTTTATTTTTGGTTTATCCCTGTAACACGGAGCTCCTGCCACTCTTGAGGACCGACCTTTTCTTAAATGTGTTGCAACAGTTCTTCTATTTCTTAGCCTAATCTATCCTTTGCAATTTCTAGTCCATAAGGTTGGCCACCCCCTTCCCTTTCTTGACTATGCTGTAGTATCCGCTTTAATTTTCCTTTTCCCTCTCAGGTCCTCATACAGGAAGGTTATTGTGGTGACCTCCAAGCATATATAAAACAGGTTGTGTTTATCGTTGTAGAATTTAGTATGTAATAGCCCTATGTCATAAAATACCTTGATGTATATACCTTATGTTTATGAAACCTGTAAATGTTGAAAATACCATGGCACTAGGTGTTTTTGATGATGGTAAAAAGTACTAGGTGACCATTATAGAAATTAAGCTAGTTGTGCTATTTAAAATGCATCAATAAATCAATAAAACACAACGAAGGAAAAAAACGCTATGGTTCTCAAAAGAGGTGGCAGGGAAGGTTAAGGAGAAAAGGATAGCATTCAGGAAATACAAGGAAACACAGAAGGAGCAGGACAGAGAACTTTATCAGTTAAAGCAGAAAGAGGCTGGGAAGGCAGTCAGAATAGCAAAGGCCCAAATGGAGGAAAGGATAGCCAATTCTGTTAAGAAGGGGGATAAGACCTTTTATAGGTACACTAAGGAGCGAAGAAAGTCCAAAGGAGGGATACTGAGGCTTAACAAAGGAGAGGGAATGTGGGTAGAGGGGGACAGTGAAAAAGCAGGGATACTGAACGAATATTTCTGCTCAGTATTCACAAAGGAAGAGGAGGGGGAGATACCTAAACCAAACAAGAGAAACTCTCTGAAGATGGGGTTCAATACCAATCCATTTACAGAAGAAAGGGTTCTGAAAGAACTAATAAAATTGAAGGTGGACAAAGCAGTGGGGCCTGATGGGATTCACCCAAGAATTCTAAAAGAACTAAGGGTAGAACTAGTGACACCGCTGACTACTCTCTTTAACAAATCATGGGAGGATGGGGTGGTACCTGAGGACTGGAGGAGGGCAGATCTGATTCTTCTTCACAAACAGTGTCAGTGGCTCAGTAGGTAGCTCACTCGCCTCTGAGGCCAGGAGATCAGAGGGGCTGTGGGTTCAGTTCCCACATCTGGCACTTGGGTTAATATCCCAGTACTGACACTGTAGTGCAGCATGAGAGGGGTGCTGCACTTCTGAGGTGCCGTCTTTCGGATGAGACGTTAAACCGAGGTCCCATCTGCCTGGATTGGTGGTAGTTCAGGTGGATGTTAAAGATCCCATGGCACTTATCAAAAAGAGTAGGGGAATTTCCCCGGTGTCCTGGCCAAATTTTTCTCATTCACTAAAAATACCACTAACAGCTTAATCTGGCTCAATTTCAGTTGCTTACCATCTGTATCCCGGTCGCCCCTGAAAAAGGGACTTTGTAGGCCCAGTGGGCTTACCGGGTCAACAAAATTCAACAACTCAACAAAACAACAAAACAAATAAAAGTGGGAGCAGGACAGAGGCAGGAAACTACAGACCAGTTAGTTTGACCTCAGTGGTAGGGAAAATGATGGAATCACTTCTGAAGGAAAGAATTGTTGAGTACCTAGAGGCCAGTGGGGCACAGGACCCAAGGCAGCATGGATTCACGATGGGAAGGTCGTGTCAGACAAATCTAATAGATTTCTTTGACTGGGTGACCAAAGTAGTAGACCAGGGAGGGGCTGTGGACATGGCCTACCTAGATTTTAGCAAGGCATTTGATACAGTCTCACACAAAAGATTAATACACAAGTTAGCCAGCCTTGGAGGGGGCCCCAGGGTGGTAGCCTGGATAAAAAATTGGCTAGACAACAGGACGCAAAAGGTAGTAGTAAATGGAGTACACAGTGAAGAAAGGAGGGTTACTAGTGGGGTACCACAGGGTTCAATACTGGGACCTGTCCTTTTTAATGTCTTTATAAGTGACATTGCAGAGGAACTGGAAGGAAAAGTATGTCTCTTTGCAGACGACACAAAGATCTGCAACAGGGTTGATGCACAAGATGGAGTGGAAAGGATGAGAAGGGACTTGGCAAGGTTGGAGGAATGGTCAAATGTATGGCAGCTCAGATTCAATGCAAAGAAGTGCAAGGTAAATGCACATGGGAAACAAAAACCCAGGGGAAGAGTACACAATGGGGGGGTGAGATACTGACAGCAGTAAAAGTGGAAAGGGACCGGGGGTAATTATATCAGATGACCTAAAGGTGGGCAAGCAATGTGAGAAGGCAGTAAGTAAGGCTGGGGGATACTGGGATGCATAGGAACAGGCATCAATAGTAGAAAACAGGAAGTTGTTATCCCTCTGTACAGACAGTTGGTGAGACCCCATCTGGAGTACTGTGTGCAGTTCTGGAGACCCCATCTCCGCAAAGACATAGAGTGGAGGCTGTCCAGAGGAGGGCACTCAAATGGTGCAGGGTCTGCACCAGAAGACATACTAAGAAAGACTAAAGGAGCTTAATATGTATACCCTTGAGGAAAGAAGGAGAGAGGGACATGATAGAAACTTTCAAGTATCTCAAGGAATCAACAAAGCCCAAGAGGTAGCATCTTTCAGAAAAGAGATGTGCAAGAACAAGGGGCACAATTTGAAGATAGAGGGGGACGGCTCAGAGGTAATGTGAGGAAGTATTTTTCACGGAGAGGGTTGTGGATGCATGGAACAGCCTCCCTGAGGAGGTCGTGGAGTCAAGAACAGTGGGGGAATTCAAGAATGCATGGGACAGACATAAGGCAGTCCTAGTGGGGGGTAGGAGGAAGTAAGCTGTTGGTTAACTAGAATCTGCAGCTTATCTGTTAGGTAGGAAAATGGGCAGACTAGGTGGGCCAAGCGGTCCTTATCTGCCGTCATATTCTATGCTTATATGTTTCTATGCATGTAAATTGTTGTAAACTGAACAGGTCTGAAATTTCATTGTGATTTGCATATATCCCATGATGCTTTGCAGTATGGAAGTATACTGAAGTTGTATTTCTTTGAAACTTGATTTGTTGCCAGTGCCCTTTGGGGTAACCCTTTCTTTCAGTGATTCTGCATTGAGGTTCTTTGTCTATAGCTTGTTTTGTTTTTTCTTTTTGAGCCCCCACTATACAAGAAAACAAGGCCCACATAGGGATGAAGGGTTTTCACTAAGATGTTGAGATCAGAAATCAGTGTAAGTAGGTGCTGGCTAAGTGCAGCAAAAGGGCATTCATAGTCTGTTGCTGCAAACTGATGTACTAAAGAGGGAATATGCTATTGCTGAAGCTTATTTCCTGTATTCTGAATAAATATCACACAGAGATTGTGTGTTGAACCTGAAGTTTGGTGTCTGGTCCATCTGTTATCCCACAACCCCTCCACAATCCCATACCATGTCACCGTCCTCCCTCTTGATGCCCATCACCAGATTTGGACCCTTCCTCCCTCTAATAAAGTTGGCCAACATTGGCCCTGGTTTATTGCATCATTCAAAGAATTGTTTTTAACAAAAAGCCATGACTTCTGGGCTTCTCCCAGCAGGAGTGCATTTAATGCCTCCCTTGTGACTGTCAAGGGACGTGGTGTCTCTCCCCTTCCCCCTGAGCCACTTTCCGTTCAAGGTCTTTCATTCATTTCTCTCCTTTCCCGTGCCTTCCCTGCATCCCACAGAACCGCTTTGTTAGGTGCCGTGTTCCTATTTGCTTGGATATATTGCTCCCACTGCTCCTGCAGATATTTCTTAAAGTCTGCATTACCCATCAGGTAGTTGGGAAATTTCCAAGGGGGGGCCCTCCCGCAGCTGTGCCAAGCCCAGTGTCATACATACCATAGCATGGTCTGAGATATGTATTGGACTGTGTTTAACATTGATTAACTTAAAGAACCAGCTTCTGGGCATGTACAAATAGTCTATTCGAGACCAAGACTGATGGGGATGAAAGTAAAATGTGCATTTCCTAAGGGTTGGGTTTGCCACACTCCAGCTATCTGTCAGGCCCAGATCACACATTCCAATCTGCCAGTTCTTATTAGCACCCCTAATACTTCCTTTTTTTTCAGAATGATCCATTATTGGATCCATATGACAACTGAGGTCACCCCCCAGTATCAGGACCCTAAATTGTTCCCATATCATAACGTGCATCAGATTCTGATAGAAAATCAGATCATGAACAGCTGGGGCATAAACACTTGCGAATGTCACATTCTCTCCATGCAAGTCTCCTTCAGCAAATATATAGCGTCCTTCCTCTAGGTCTGCAACCACCTGTTCAACCTGAAAAGGTAGCTTTTTATATAGTAAAAGTGCTACACCCCTTTTGTACGAATTATAAAATGCCACATGGCATTGCCCCACCCATCCTCGGGTCAGCTTGGCATGCTCAGTATCTGTCAGGTGAGTCTCCTGAAGCATAGCCACTTGAGCCCCCTGCCTCTTAAGTGCTGATCTTCTTCGAGATACAGCTCTTGCAGCAGGTTACACCATTAGGACTGAAGCTGGCAGGCGTCAGGACCCCACGGAAATTTTCTAGCTAGCAGTCTTCAGCGGGGACCGCCTCAGACGTCGGTCCCACCCTTGACGTCAGGCATAGTACATAAGGAGGCGGTCCCGCCAGAATCCCCAGTTCTTTCCCGCCGTCGACTTTGCATGTCTCGACCTCTCGGTTAAGTCTAGCTTCACGACCAGGAAAACCTTCCAAACTTCAGAAAAATCTACTCTTTAGCCTTTTTTTCGTCTGATGTCCTCCCCAACTTCCATGGAGGGCCATTCTTCGAAGTGTGCCTGTGGGAAGCAGATCCCTTTCAAAGACCCTCATTTGGCCTGTGTTCGGTGCCTGGGCCCGGACCACGACACCCAGGCCTGCTCCTTCTGTCAGGGCTTTAACAGCCGAACGAGAATCCGACGACAGAAGGCCCTCCAGGCTTTCCTCCTTGAAGAAAAGCTTAAGGCCATGGAACCTTCCTCCAGAGGGGAACCTTCAGGGAAGTCACACAGGCATCATGAGAAGCACCGGGAGAAGGTGAGACCCAGATCCCCCTCCAGGGCCTCGGACTCCCACAGCTCCGGCTCCAGGTCGGACCGCTCACCATCGAGAGCCTACTCTCAGCCTCCCCTGGTTGTGGTTAAATTGGCCAGTGGTTCTTCTACTCCGCGGCCTGCCAAGACCTCCAGGCCCGCTTCCTCCGCCAAGGCCGCGTCCAGGTCAGGGGAGTACCACAAGTCGTCTTGCCGGCACTCGGCCGCTGACGTCCGGTCAGTCTCCCTGCCGACGCCACCCCAACGCAAGACCAAGGAGCTGAGCTTCCTCGACGACCGGATCCGACGCCCTGCCCACCTGACGCCGCCAAGGTACATAAGCACCCAAGGATCCGCGCAGTTCGTCATCAGTCGCCGGTCAGGCATTCACCCCCCAGAATGCCGGCGGGGGGACCGGCGCCAGATACCGCAGTCAGGAGGACCACACCACCGCCTACCGACGTCGGTCGGGAGGTGTTGTCGGAGGAGGAGTCTACCCAGCCCGAAGACCAGGCAGGTGATTCTGGACCCGTCGAACTCCCACGGGAGCCCTCTCCAGAACCAGAGACCCCCGGGGAGCCAGCGCCCGGCCCTGACGACAGGCCACCGGCGCCTGGTCCGTTGTCGGGTTTAAATTTGGTAGAAGTGAAGGAGCTCTTCACCTTCTGGTGGGACACCATCAAAAAGGATGTGGTCACCACGCACTCTCATCCCGCACCCGCGGCACCACCGACGCCTGCACCCCTTCTTTCACCTAAGGGGTCAGCAGGCCGAGCACCTTCCCCCCCAGGAGCCAGCAGCACCTCCTAGGGGCAGATCTACAGAAAAGAGAAGGCCTCCGTCAAGATCCTCTTCAGGGTCACCCAGCCCCAAGAGACCCAGAAGATGCCGGTATTCACCGTCCATGGAGGATTCCATATCTGACATCTCTGAATGCTCCAGGTCTCCTTCACCAATCAGCATCCCCTCTGCGGACCCACGCGACCTCCCTAGGTCTCCTCCGGATGACCCCTTGTTCCCCGAGATAATGAGACACATTCAAGAGAAGATGGGATGCGGAGGAACTCGACCCCGAAAGACTACGCCTTGCCCGCTACCTTCGGCAAAAAGACCCCAAGCCTGTGGTAGTGCCACCCTTGGTGGACACCTTCATGGACGTCACCAAGGCAGCGTGGAAGCGTCCACATTCGACCCCGGCAATGCCGAAGAAGGCTGACCGCCTGTACAAGGCCCCAAGGGAGGACCAGTACCTGGCTAACCATCCTCTGGCCGACTCCCTGGTCATCACAGCCTCTCATGACCGGTCTCAGAAACCGCAACATTTGAACATGCAGCCACCGGACCCGGAGTCCAAGCAATTGGACGTGCTGGGCAGGCGCACTTACGTGGCCGCGACTTGCGCCATTAGATCATTGAATTACCTGACCCACATGGTTCAGTTCCAGAACGCACTGTGGGAACAGGGACAGGAGCTGGCGGAGAAACTGCCAGATGGTGGCCAAAAGGAGGAACGCCTACAGCTCCTCCGCACGGGTTCAGACGTGGGGACCCAGGTGCTCTGAGCCGCATATGACTCTGCGGACTCTTCGGCCAGAGCGGCAGCCTCAGGCGTATGTCTCCGAAGGCACTCAGGGCTCCGTGTCTCGGGTTTACCCTGGACGTCCCAAAAAATATTATGGACGCCTTTTCATGGCGAGTTTTGTTGGTGAAGCCTCGAAAAGGTCATCACCAAATTGCAGGAAGCTGGGAAGGCTGTTAGATCTGTCCATGCCATGTACAGATCTAGACTTAGTTCCTTTCATAGGAACCAGAGTCGCTTTCGCAGCCGGACCCAGAGGCAACAACCTCGTTCCGGCCAGCAACAGAGGGGCTCCTTCTCTCGGAAAGCCCAGGCCAAGACGTCCTCAGGTAGAGGCCAACGTGCTACCAAGCGATGATATTCTCCCGCAGTGCTGTCACAGGCCCCCCCATTACCCTTGCCCAAGACTTCATTGTCACCACGCTAAATGAGCCTCTGGAAGTTGTAATCAAATTTAAATATCTGGGTATCTGGATCGACAATAAATTATCTTTCAATGACCAAGTCGAAGATGTCTCTAGAAGGTTAAAAGCAAGGTTAGGTTTCTTCTACAGAAATAGGCCCCTTTCCCCCCTTGAAACTCGAAACAAGTTGTACAGGCCACTTTTCTTCCCCTACTTGACTATGGCGATGTAATCATTCCTCCACCACTCTTTGCAAATCTAAGTAAACTGACATCCTTATCACCGTATGCCACGGTCTGGTCATCAACCCCTCACCGCTCGCACCACTGTGACTTATATGCAGCTGTTGGCTGGACATCCTTACTACTAGACGCCTGCTCCATGCTGGGCTATGGACTCTGAAACTGCTCCTGCAGAAATTGCCAAGCTATCTCCTTCCCTTATTAGTATCTCACATAGTGCATACTCAAGAAAATCTGACTTTATTATGCTTGACATACCAAGGACGCTGGACTTCCTTTGGTAAACGTATATTGCATATGCCCTTCCCTCCATTTGAACCAATTACAAACCGTGATTGAAACTAACTAGCACAGTTTCAATAAACTTACAAATCGCCAAGTTCAGCCAAAATAAAAGACACCTGTAACTGTCATTAAGTCTCTTCCTTCCCATATGTGCCATATTTATCCACTGGTAAGTGTAATTGCTTTGTCATATTAACTGCTTTCCTTCCCTTCTACTCCTGGCTTTATCTATGCTTACGCTCCACTGCTACTCTATCAAATCACTCCTCCCCATATCAGTTGTAGTCTGTTGTTTGTTCTAGCTGCCAAAATATATTGCACACACCAGTCATTATGTTTCATTTATCAGTATGCAACCTGTAAGTCGCTTCCCTGTCTCATATTAATGTTTACCACCTGCGGTCACCCTATGTGGTACCCTTGTATGTATATCCAGCCTGTATCATGTAACGTGCATTTCATGTATATACTGTTATTACCTATCTATGTTTGTACTTTAAGTGTTTCAAACAACATGAAGTCTTGCTATATTATGACAGATGCAGTTTGTCCCACCATTAGAACTGCTCCGGAGGTGAAAGAGTTAACTTCCATGCAGAGCATGGAACTTAGAGCGCGAGCTCGGTTAAAGAAGCTCTGTTAGGGTGGTTTCAAACCGAAACCGTCAGATTCTTTACTCACCACTGAACAGTCGCCCGAGATTCCTCCTGCTGCTCTGTTCATTTCCTCGTTTAAAGCGCCTTTTCTTGGTTGAATTTAACCACGATATTATTTATTTTAACCGCAAAACCGATCGGTTCAAGCTCTGTCTATGGTATTGTAAGTAATAGATAGGTTTTCTGTGTGGAACTTGTAAATGTTTATCGGTTCGGTTTGAACCGATCGAATTGTATTTAAACTTGGTTTTGAAGCCTTTGCGCTTGTTAGAGTGCGGTTCCTCGTTCTTATCGGTTCTAAAAACGGATTTCATTACGGGTTTTTTTCCATGACCTGTGACACGTGTTGGGAACTGATAAGGGTGTCTTGCCTGGTACTGCCATCAAAAGGCAAGTTTTTGGTTAGGCTGGCATTATGTCTGAGAAACCCAAAAGAAAACCGCCCACTGGGTTTAACACTGTAGTGTCTGTGGGGAAGCCTTTGCCAAGGCTGACCCACACACCACATGTGTTTATTGTCTGGGGTTTGACCACCTCAATGCAGACTGCCAGATTTGTAAGAATTTCCCTGCAGCCACCCTAGATAAGAGAGTTGGTAGGCTCAGGGAACGAGAGGCCAAAAAGTCCGCTGACCCGATGGCCAGCCCAGTTCGGTGCCAGCCGAACCGAGGGAGTGCCTCTGACCAGGGCCAGACTTCCTCGGCAACGAAGCTGACTCTGAGGAGCCAGTTCCAGCAAAGAGAACTAGAAAGTCAGCAGGTGTGGAGTCCAAAATTCCTTCTCCAACTACTGCAGAGATAGCCAGGGCAATACAGATTGTCCAGTTACTGTCCCCGGTTCCCTACGAACCGCCACCATCTGGCAATAGGTCGGTTCTGTCGGTTACACCGGTTCAAGAATATGATATAGAAGAGTTTTATGAACCAGAGGAGGGGGAGGAGGATTATGATCAGTGTGAATGTGACTTTGAAAGTCTGGATGTGCCCATTGAACCGACATCTCCCAGACAGACCTTTAGGTGAATCTCCCCTAGGCTTTCTGAGTCCCCTTCTCATTTTTTGTTTTATAAAAAAGTTGCTGAGACCCTCCAGCTTCCTTTAGAGGAGGCTTTGGATGAGCAAGAGGAGCCTGACTATGTAGAGATGATGGATATCCCAGAGTCCAGGAGATTGTCCATCCCTTTACATAAATCTTTTAGGAAACAAACAATAACAATTTTAAAAGCTCCTAATTCTGTGCCTCCTGTAGATAAAAAGATGGACAGGAGGTACACTTTGTCAGGTCCTGATACAGATTTTCTTTCACAGCAATGCAGTCATGTTGGAGTAGTTCAGGCTGCAGCCTGTGATAAAGCTAATATTCCCCTGGCTTCACATCCTCCTGACAAGGACTCCAGGAAGATTGACGCCATGGCCAAAAAACAATACATGGCAGCATCTTTGGGACTCAGACAAGCAAACTATATGGCTTATGTTGCGAGATACCAGAAATCTAGATGGGATACTGTCATGGCCTTAGCCAAACAGGTCCCTGGCCAGCTTGCAAAGGAGCTGGAGCAGGTGGCTCTTGATGGTATTGAGGCATCTAAGGTGCAATTCCATGCTGCAGTGGATTCTAATGATGTATCCTCTAGAGTCATGGCTACATCCGTGGCTTTCAGATTGGCCTGGCTCAGGTGTACTACTTTGTCACAGGATACCCAGTCTAAGGCTATGGATTGTCCCTGTGTTGGGAAATTCTCTGTTTGGGGAGCAGACAGAGAATTATATGAAGAAAATGGATGAATGTAGAACCACTTATAGGAGTGCACAAGCCAAGGAATGGCAAGCCACTCCTCAGAGGCAGCCCCCCAAGGGTAGGGGCAGGCCTTTCACAGGCCTTTACCAGACCCAGGCCTCCTCTTCAGCCTATGCTCAGAGGGGTTCTTCAGAGGAGAGGCAGACGGGTACAAGCAGGCCTGCTCCCACCCCTCAGCCTAAAGCCCCTGCCAAACAGGCACCCTGATGGGATGCCCAGGGTCGGCTCTCCATTACCTGTAGGGGTCAGGCTGGCTTACTTCGTCCAGGACTGGGAGTCTTTAACATCAGACCGGTGGGTCCTGGAAGTAGTGAGCCAGGGTCTGGTTCTCAGCTTCAAAAAATGTCCAAAGATGAGAGCCAGATCTTTCCACTTGCAGACCCTTTAGAGACTCTTGCTTTGGAAACAGAAGTCTCAACCCTCCTGGCTCTCAGAGCTGTAGAAAGGGTTTCTCCCCCACACCAGGGCAAGGGTCTGTACTCCAGGTACTTCCTCAGAGGCAGCCTACCCCAAAAAAGACAGAGGAGGGCGGCTATCCTGGATCTAAGATATCTGAACAAGCACCTTTAAAACCAAAATTCAAAATGGTGACTCTGGGAATGATTTTACCTCCCTAAGGCCAGGGACTGGCTAGCTTCCCTGGACCTCAAGGATGCCTACTTCCATGTTCTTATCAGAAGCTCCCATTGAAAGTACCTCAGATTCAAACTGCCCTCAGGCCATTATCAGTTCAGAGCAATGCCCTTCGGCCTTACCTCTGCCCCAAGGGTGTTCACAAAATGTCTGGCAGTAGCAGTTGCTCATCTAAGAAGGCAAAGATTGCCATTTTTCCTACCTGGACGACTGGCTCATTGTGGGTCAGTCTCCAGACCAGGTCAAATCACACCTGCTAGTTACCCAGCAGCTGCTTACCTCTCTGGGCTTTCTTCTCAATCTTCCAAAGTCAGTTTTGGAACCTGTCCAGGTACTCACCTTATAGGTGCAGAACTGGACACAAAGCAGGCCAGAGCCTTCCTTCCTGGAAAGGGTAAGGACCTTGTGGCCCTGGCCTCTTCCTTCACTCTGCAGGTCTCTCGACCAGCAAGGCATTTCCTGCAGCTCTAGGACACATGGCTGCTTCCACAGCTGTAGTGCAAGGAGCAAGATTTCAGATGAGGGACATTCAGTTCCATTTGAGAGCTTTCTGGTCTCAAAGAAGAGATCCCCTATCCAAGTTAATCCCAGTGACTTGAACCCTGTCCAGGCCCTTCAGTGGTGGCAGGATCAGAGCAATCTGAGACAAGGTGCCTTTCATCCCTCTGTCCCACTCCTTGACCCTTACTACAGATGCGCCCTCTTGGGTTGGGGAGCTCACATGGGCACCTCTCCACCCAGGGGTTATGGTCCCCCAGGAATCTCTGCTCCACATCAATCTGTTGGAACTCAGAGCTGTTTTTCTAGCACTTCGGGTTTTTCTGCATCTGTTCAGAACAAGGTGGTACAGGTCAGAACAGACAACACCACTACAATGTGGTACATCAACAAACAAGGGGCACTCGGCTCGGCCTGTGCACCGAGGGCTGAAGTTGTGGTCTCTGGCTTATTCCTGAACACTTCCTCATAGCAGTTCACCTCCCAGTCAAGGACAATGTCCTGGCAGATGCTCTAGCAGGATTTCCCAGGCCATCACGAATGGTCACTGGATCCCCAGTACTGGGGATAGTTTTTGCCAGATGGGGCATCCTCAGATAGATCTTTTGCAGCCCCAGACAATCATCAACTTCCACTTTTTGTTGCAGGTCCCCAGTGTTGGGCTCAGTCCCCCTGGATGTCTTTCTCCTCGATTGGGAAGGGGAGTTCCTCTATGCCTTTCCCCCCTTCCCTCTCCTGTTCAAGGTACTAGTCAAAATCAGGTCTCAGCCCTGCAAGATGATCCTGATTGCTTCAGACTGGGCCAGACAGCCCTGGTACCCACTCCTTCTGTCCTTAGCAGTCCACCTTCCCCTGTGTCTCCCTAGGAACCACAATCTGTTAACCTGTGCTCAGGGGAGAGTTTGGTGTCCGAATCTCAAATCCCTCAACCTCAAGGCCTGGTTCTTGAGCAGTTAGAGTTTGCTGATCTGCAACTTTCTCAAGGTGTTCTCGAAATCTTGAAAGCTGCTAGGAAGCCTTCCACCAGGGCTACCTATAACTCCAAGTGGAAAAGGTTTTCCATATGGTGTTCTGGGAAGTATATTTCCCCGGAATCTGCTGATTTACCCACTGTATTGGATTATATGGTCCATCTCAATTCTTTGGGACTGAGACCAGCTACCCTGAAAGTGCACTTGGCAGCTGTCTCTGCTTTCATTTCAGCAGGCAAGCCCTCTTCTCTGTCTGCTCACCCTGTATTTTCCAAGTTTTTTAAGGGATTGCTTCATACCAATCCTCCATTCAGGGCCCCTGCCCCTGCTTGGGATCTTAATGTTTGCATTGCTCAGCTGATGCAACCCCCATTTGAGCCTCTGTCTTCGGCAGAGCTTAAGTATTTGACTTGGAAAACTGTATTTCTAGTAGCCATCACTTCTGCCAGGCGCATAAGTGAGTTACAGGCTTTATCAGTGGAGACTGACTTTATTTCCTTTCACAGGGATAAGGTAGTCCTCAGGACTAACAGGAAGTTTTTGCCTAAGGTGGTTTCGGATTTCCACCTAACCAATCTATTTCACTTCCAGTGTTCTTCACTGACCATTCCTCCTCTGGTGAGAGGAGGCTGCACAGCTTAGATGTTAAGAGGGCCCTAAGTTACTACATAGAGCGTACCAAGGGTCACAGGTTTGACTCCTCCAACTATTTCTCACTTATGGTGAGGTTGGGAAAGGAGACTTGCCAGTAAGAGATCCATTGCCAGGTGGATCGTCTCTTGTATCTAATTTTGCTATCAAAACTGGGTAAGGTTCCCCTTAGGGCCTGAGGGCTCACTCTACCAGAGGTACAGCTGCATCTCTAGCTGCTGCAGAGACATCCCTATCTTGGAGATATGTCAAGCAGCTACTTGGAAAACAGTACACACTTTCACCAAGCATTACTCCTGGATATCCAGGCCAGGAGGGATGCTCGGTTTGGCACAGCCGTGCTTCAGAGCCTATTCCCTAAGTAGGTTCTGTCCCTGCTCCATGGAGGTACTGCTGTGTAGTCTGCATCTGTCATAATATAGCAAGACTTCATGTTGTTTGAAGAAAAAATTACTCACCTTAGTAATGTTGTTTCTTCTAATGGAGTCTTGCTATATTATGACCTCCCCCAGCCTGCCCCTCTCAGAACTTCTACTGGTATGGGGTGGGCAGTCCACTGTTGGCACTTATTGATGCCCCCTTTTATGTTTGGGTGTTGTGTTTTATTTAGTTATTTTATCTTATTTTTCTGGTCCCTGACTTGAGTCTTGGTGTTGGGACCAGGAAAATGTGTGAATATTTTAGTAGCCAGTTGGCTAGTGTAGGTTACAGCTTCCACACAGAGTCTTAGTGAGTTTTGCTCGTAAAGATCTGACGGTTTCGGTTTGAAACCACCCTAACAGAGCTTCTTTAACCGAGCTCGCGCTCTAAGTTCCATGCTCTGCATGGAAGTTAACTCTTTCACCTCCGGAGCAGTTCTAATGGTGGGACAAACTGCATCTGTCATAATATAGCAAGACTCCATTAGAAGAAACAACATTACTAAGGTGAGTAATTTTTTCTTATGTCACAGGACCTCCTTGTGAATGAGCTTGCTCAGTGGAGTTTTCCTGCAATAAACTTGAACTTGAAGTCGGCCCAACCTGCTACCACAGCATGACTCCTTCCCGGCCCCCGCCCCTCCTCAGGATCAACGGGAAACAAAGGTCGGGGTCGCATCGCAGACCACCTGCCAGGGTGGCGGTCGATCACCACCGACAGATGGGTGCTACAGTTGGTCGAAAAAGGCCGCTATATAGAATTCGTAGACAAGCCCCCCACAAGGCCTCCTCTGCTCTCCCGTTATTCGGGTCAGCACGCTCTGCTCATAAGGCAGGAAGTGCTCACGCTTCTACAGAAAGAAGCTTTAGAGCATGTTCCAGGGAACCAGAGAGGAGCAGGTTATTATTCACACTTCTTCCTGGTTCCAAAGAAAACAGGGGACCTCCGTCCAATCTTGGACCTCAGCGACCTCAATATGTCGGTCGTTTACAAGCGCTTCCGCATGGTGACCCTCCCAGAACTAATCCCCATGCTGAAGAAGGATGCTTTCTTGGCGTCCTTGGACATGCAGGACGTTTACCTGCACATCCCTATTGCTCAGGCGCACAGGAGGTTCCTGCGCTTCGAGTTTCTCGGCTGCCACTATCAGTTCCGAGTGCTTCCTTTCGGGCTGTCATCAGCACCCAGGGTATTCACCAAGTGCATGGCAGTCGTGGCAGCGTCTCTGAGGAGACAGGGCCACTACGTGTTCCCGTACCTGGATGACTGGCTTCTCATGGCCTCCAAGGAGGCATTGCTGTTGGCCATTCAGCATACCCAGGCTCTCTTTCAGTCTCTGGGCATCTTAATCAACTACGAGAAGTCTCTCCTGGTACCGTCCCAGAAACTGCAGTTAATAGGGGCAGTTCTGGACACCGTCAAAGGGAAAGCCTTTCTTCCCGAAGACAGAGTGGAGCGCATACGATCCCTCATAAGGGACCTATCAACGAAGAAGACCGCCCCGGCCAGATTGGTCCTTCACCTGCTCGGACACATGGCTACGGCCATTCCAACAGTCCCGATGGCAAGACTTCACATGCGGGTAACCCAGTGGATGTTAAGAGTGCAATGGGACCAAAGGCAAGACCATCTGCAGCATCCAGTCAGAATCACAAGGGTCGTGATTCAGGACTGGCAATGGTGGCTAGATCCGGGAGCCCTCTCTACGGGGGTTCCTTTTTCGGCGCCGTCCCCGGTGATAACTCTCTCCTCAGACGCCTCAGGGCTGGGGTGGGGACCACACTTGATCGGGGTGAGGTCTCAGGGGACATGGACTACTCGGGAATCTCATCTCCATATCAACATATTGGAGATGAGGGCGGTCCTTTATGTCCTGCAAGCCTTCCAGTCGGAGATTCCACCGAGTACTCTCCTGTTACAAACAGACAATACTGCGGTGATGTATTACCTCAACAAACAAGGAGGCACACACTCCTACCCCTTTGCAGGAGGCCATGAGAGTGTGGGAATGGGTAATACGACACGCGCAAACCTCATTGCAGTTCACGCTCCGGGTGGACAACACTGTCGCGAGACAGCCTGAGTCGCTTCCCAGGCCAGAGTCCACGAGTGGGAACTTCTACAGGAGGTGGCAGAGGATCTGTTTCACAGATGGGGCACTCCAGAATTGGATCTATTCGCATCCCCATCCAACGCAAAACTGCCCAATTTTTGCTCGCTAGATCCAGGGCCTGGTGTTTTCTGGCGAGAGACGTTGTCCCTCTCCTGGGCGGGCAGATTCCTCTACGCCTTCCCTCCTTTCCCGTTGATCCAGAGAGTCCTTCTCAAACTTCGCAGGGAGCACGCGACGCTTATTTTAATAGCGCCTTTTTGGCCCAGGCAAATTTGGTTCCCGCTTCTGGAAGAGTTGTCCCGGGAAGCTCCACTTCCCTTGCCAGTCAGCTCCCACCTGTTGTCTCAGGAGGCGGGTTCACTAGTCCACCTGGACTTACATTCATTGAACCTGCATGCTTGGCTCCTAGAGACATAGCCATGTTGCGACACGGGGTCTCGCAAGAGGTGGCAGATGTACTTTCTGCCACCAGAAAACCGGCAGCACACGCAACATATGCCATGAAGTGGCGCAGGTTTTGCCTGTGGACTCAAACATGCGGTTTCTCACCCTTAGACTGTCCTGAGAAGCTGGTTCTTGAGTACCTGCTTTCCCTTTTTCAATCCAGACTAGCTTACTCCTCAATCAAAGTACTCCTTTGTGCAATCTCAGCGTATCATACCCCCATAGGCCACCGCATGGTGCCAGTTGATGCTACTCGTGCCTTCTAAGGGGTTCTCCACCTTACGCCTATTAAGGATCCCCTCCCTCCTTGGGATTTACCCTTCGTCCTGGAGCAGCTTACACTGCCACCCTTTGAACCAGCCGCGGATTGCGAGCTACATTTTCTGTAGTGGAAAACGTTGTTTTTAGTTGCTGTTACTTCGGAGAGAAGAATCTCTGAATTACTTGCTCTCATGTGCAAGGAGCCTTATTTAATTTTCCATCAGGATAGGGTATCCCTGAGGACAAATCCTAAGTTCCTGCCTATGGTGGTTTCAGCCCTTACTCTTAATCAGGACTTTGATTTACCAGTGTACTTTCCTAAGTACACCAATCGAGGAGAAGCACTGCTTCACACACTGGATGTTCACAAGTGTCTGAGATATTATTTGACCAGAACCAAACAGCACCGGAAAGCGGAGTAGCTGTTTGTATCCTTCGCTGAGAGGATGAAAGGGGCCCCCGTTTCAAAGCAGACCCTTTCATGCTGGCTCATTCAGTGTATCTCGTTTTGTGATGACAAATGTAGGAAACCCTTACCAGGAGTGGTCAAGGGCCATTCCACGAGAGGAGTAGCTACCTCCTTTGCAGCACTGAAGAATGTGTCCACTTCGGCTGTCTGTGCTGCAGCCACCTGGAGTTCGGTGCACACTTTTATCAGGCATTATAGCCTGGACATCGCCTCAAGGAGAAGAGCTGGTTTCGGCCTAGCCGTTCTCCATGGACTTCTGTCTTAGGCTCAGAAGGGGTCTTAATTTCCGTCTTGCCTCCTCCCGATGGCTTTACAATGGCGCCATTGCTTGGGAATCAGTCCTAATGGTGTAACCTGCTGCAAGAGCTGTATCTCGAAGAAGATAGTACAGTTACGTAAGAACTTACTGTAACAGTAGATCTTCGAGAACAGCTCTTGCAGCAGGTGTCTTCCCGCCCACCATTCCCCCTTGGAGGAAGTAGGTTCTAACCTAACACCATCCTTAGGATCGGAAAGGTCTGTCCTTAGTCTTGGCCATCTGATGGCGGGTCCTCTGTCTCCTCTTCTGATGTCATGCAGCAGCCGGAAGTCTCCGGCGGGAGAACTGGGGATTCTGGCGGGACTGCCTCCTTATGTACTACGCCTGACGTCGGGGGTGGGACCGACGTCGGGGGCGGTCCCCGCTGAAGACTGCTAGTTAGAAAATTTCCGTGGGGTCCTGACGCCTGCCGGCTTCAGTCCTAATGGTGTAACCTGCTGCAAGAGCTGTTCTCGAAGATCTACTGTTACGGTAAATTCTTACGTAACTGTACTTTATTAGGGCAGTGTGTTTAACTGGGGAGGATATCCCCCGAACATTTCAGGTTATAATGGTTACCTCTTGGTGTTTAGCCCCCACCTCCCCCTCCCAGGCCACCTTTAAATTTTATTTATTTATTAAACATCAGTTTACAACCTTTGAGCCAGAGGCTCGTTTACAAAGGTACCTTGTCACAGAGAGGACAAAACAGTGATAACAAACAATTACAGGATTTGAAGGAACATGAGTACATAAAATACAATTTGCAAGGTTACAGGATTGGCATAGTTCGTGTAGGTTGAGAATAATTAGTACATCAAGCAAAAACAGAGGAGGGTAAATACAGTGATAAGCGTAGAGGAGTCAAGTGGAGAGGTAATGGGAACCAAGTATAAAGGAGGTAGTAGGTTGGGTGCAGCCACTCTGGGAGCTTTGTCAGACGACTGAGCAGGAGAAAACTTAGAAGCAGCCACAGCTGCGTGTAGTGAAAAGGTGATTATGGAGGGAGGTTTTGAAACGAGAGATCGTGGGAGCATCAGAGATACTGATGGGGAGGGTGTTATACCAGGATGGGGCACGGTAGTGGTAGGCCCTTTGTCCTTGTGAGGTCCTTGCCCTAGGTATTATCAGCGTGGTTTTGCAGGAGGATCGAGTTTGTACTAGTGAATTTGCTTGGTGGATAAGGGCAGTCAAACCAGGTGGGGATAGCCCAAGGAGAGTTTTTTTTTGTTAGGAGGCAGGTCTGATACCTAAGACGGTCGTCAAGATCAAGCAGATTTGCCTGGGCATATAGATGGCAGGTATGCGTAAGTTTGGGAGCCCCGGTGATTAGTCTACATGCCTTATTTAAGGTGAGGCAGATTTTGTTTAGCGAAGTCTGCCGCCCCATAGACTGGTAAACCATAATCTACTAGTGACAGAATAGAGGACATGACTGCTAGTCGGAAGGCATCAGAGGGGAGACAATTTTTGTGGCTGTAAAGGATACCCAACCGAATATTGGTGGCTGAGGCTAGGGCAGAGATGTGAGCATGGAATGAGAGGGCAGGGTCGAAAGTTATTCCAAGGTACTTGTATGTGTGGACTTGCTCGAGTGGGAACTTGGGGCTGGCGAGGACCTGAAGTGGAAGGTTACTAGCTTTGTTTTGGGGGTGGGCAAAGAGCATAGTTTTTGTTTTTTGAAGATTGATTACAAGTCTGTGCTCTTTGAACCAGGCGTCTGCGTCATTATAAGATAATTGCAGGGAATCCTGGAGGGTGGTAGGGTTACGGTCGGAGGCGAAGATAACAGCATCGTATGCATAAAGTAGGAGTTTACCAGCACAAGCACCTGGCAGGGAGTTCAGAAAAAGGGAAAAGAGCAAGGGCCCAAGAATGGAGCCCTGGGGAACACCAGAGCGAATAGGGCAGGGGTTAGAGAGTGTCCCATTAATTTTAACACACTGGGACCTGGCAGACATATAGCTGGAGCACAAGGAGATAGGCTCAGCAGCAAAGCCTGTGTGGCTGAGTGCATCCAGCAGGATGGGAAACAGTGTCGAAAGCTTTCGACAGGTCAGTGAACACTGTGCCTGCTAGAGAGCCTGAATCCAGAGAGGAATGAAGAAAGTTAGAAAACTCAACGAGGGCAGTGTTGGTACTGTGTCCAGCATGGAAGCCGTGCTGTTCAGGGCAGAGGATGCTGTATTTGGTTAGATACTCTGAGATTTGGGTGGATACTACTTTTTCTAAGGCTTTTGAGAGTGGTGAGAGGATGGAGATAGGACGATAATTACCAGAAAGGGACCTATCACCATCCTTATGTATAGGTGTGACAGTGGCGATTTTCCAGGCAGAGGGAAATTGCTCTAGACAGAGAGATTTATTAAAGATGCTGGTGATTGGAGCGATAACCAGTTCCAGTACCTGGCGAAGGAGACTGGGGTCCAAGGAGTCACTCCCAGTGGTATTGCTCTTTAGGGCCTTGGTCAGATATGGTCTGACTTAATTGACAGTAACCCGGTGTAAGTGGAACCAGGGGCGTGTGAGAACAGGGTCAGGTGTGTGTGTGGCTGGGGGGTCAAAGAAGTTGCTAGGAAGGACAGGGCTAAGGTCCGTGAAGGATTTATTGAGATAGTTGGCAATGAGGGTAGGGTCAGTAGAGATGTAGCCCTCTGTGTTGATTTGGGATGGAGGTGGAGTATGCGGACCCCCTTTAAGTTGTTTGATGTTGTCCCAGAAGGTTCTGGCATTCCCCCAGGACAAGGTGAGCGAAGCCTGATAGTGATTAGCCTTAGCCTTGCGTATGGCCCAGGTACATTTGTTATGGGCAGCTGCATACGCCTGCCTGTCTGCAGGACAGCCAGTTTCTGTGGCTAGGTGCCACAGGTTATCCCTGTGCTTAAGGAGTTGGAGTAGGGAAGGTGTAACCCAGGGAGCATGCCGTACTTTGGAACGTAGTATGGTTAGAGGTGCAAAAATGTCACAGGCTTTGTTAAACATTAAGGTGAAGAAGGTTAGGGCCGTATCAATGTTGGGGGCGGTCTCTATGGGGGACCAGTCAGTTTGGGCTAAGAATTGCTTCAGGCCTTTCAGCCCACCTGGTCGTAACCGCCGACATAGGGTGGGCTGTGCTGTGGATTTGAGTAAGGAGGTTGTCCAAAGGAAAAGTATAGGGGAGTGGTCACTAATTCCATCAGGAAGGACTTGTATATTGCAAATTTGGGTAGGCCGGTTAGTGAGGACCACATCAAGAAGAGTGCTCAACCCCATTCTGGGATTCACTTCTGTTGGTTGGGCAATGAATTGTGTTAGGTCAATAGATGCGAAGGAGTCACAGGTAGCAGAGGATGTGGGGCTAAGCCAGTTGATATTTAGATCACCCAGAAGGATTTGCTCAGAGGAGTGGGGTAGAGAGGTAATATACTCAATTAGCGGGACCAGGGCCTGAGCTTGATTTTTTTGGGGGTATATAGGCGGTGTTTAGAAAGAGGGGACCTCTAGAGGGATCAGGGGTCAGTTTTAAGGTTAGGGCCTGAGCCCTGAAGTCAAGGACAGGGGCTGGGAGGGCTAGTCCTGTAAGTGAGTCTTTGATATAGATAGCACAGCCCCCACCCCGTCTACCAACACGGTCCTCTCGATAAAGGGAATAGCCAGGGAGTGAGACAAGGGAGTCAGTGGTAGAGTCAGATAGCCAGGTTTCAACTAGAGAGACGATGTCAGGTTTGTGGACTGAGACCCAGCATTGGAGTGAGTCAGATTTCTTCAGGAGAGTACAGATATTCATAGACGCAACAACAAGCCTAGGAGATCCTTTTGATAAACTATTGTGAGTTGGGCCTGGGTTGGGATGTATATTCCCAGACAGGAGTAGGAGGATAAGTACAGCCCTGGACAGAGGGCGGTGGAAGGCGTGTTTGTGTCGGGCAGTATAATAGGAGTAAGGGGAGCTTTGGGACACAAGGGGTAGGCAGGGAGGTACAGGCTGGGCAGGCTAGAACAATAAGTTGCCAGTAGGTGCATGGGGGGGAAGCTGGGTGGTGACTAGGGGGTGGGTGCGTAGGTTAGAGTGCAAAGTGATAGTAGAGAAGGAAGGAGGCAACTCTAGGCACAGGGGAATGGTAGGGCAGGAGTGCAGGTGGGGACACCAGATTGGCTGCGGAGCCGTAGAGACACCTGGGTTGGATGGAGGCCTCAGGAAGAGGAGGAGGGAGAGGCACGACAATAGGAGGTGGGCAGGCATATTTAAGGTGGGTCTGCAGGCAGTAGTAAAGAAAAGGATAGAAGAGGGTGAAAGGCCTACCAGTAAGCGTTGGTGCCACTTTGGTACAGTGGTAGAGCCCCCGCCTCTGTTGCACAGGGTACCAGGATTGAGGCTCACCTGGGGTAATAGGAAATGGCCCAGGGTGGAGGCTGTGATCCACGGTCCAGATGCAGACCACCAGCAGTGTGAGGGCACGAAACTGTGCTGCTAAATAGCGATTCCTAGTGGCCAAAGATAACAGTAGGCTTATGTGGGGAAAGGGGTGACAGGTGCCCAGGGGCTACAAGGTAGGGAGGGAGACAGTGGGTGAGGATAGTGGGGGCCTAGTGGTAGGAGAGGGAGAGATAGGGTAGTTGGTTAGGAGGGGAGAGAGAGGGATAGGTGGATAGAAGAGCCGCAAGGATAGAGCAAGGAGCTAAAAGGACAAGGATGTTGTAAGAGTAGAGAAACACAGTGGCCCCTAATGACTAGCACGTATAACCTGCAAATGGGAAAGTGGGGACTTAGTATTCTGGCAAGCAGGAAGTGATGTCATGGGGTGGGCCAATAAATTGAGGGCCGCCCCTGGGTGGGTGGGTGGCTGGGGCGGGCGGCAGACGCCAAGAGTGTCATCGGCTAGCACCCACACCAAAGTTCCAGGAGGAGAGTAGAGGTAGACTTTACTTCAGGGCAGTATTGGTCTTCCAAATGGCGTTTCAGCTCCAGGAGGGAGCGAGGAGGTATCCCGATGATGCCGCGGTCAGCAGTGAGCTGGGGAGGGGGGTGCGCCTAAAAAGGAGCAGAAACAAAGGCTTACATTAGTATGCAGCGGGAAGGTAATTACACTAGCGCACTGCACTGCTTACGTGGGCTATGTCCCGACTAGCCCCCATCTGCATGCGTGTCAACCCAGCAATATACTTAAGCTCCTCCGTCCCCTTCCCTGTCTTGCCCCCATTGGCTTCCAGTAGTAGAATGCAGGAGCTTAAAGCTATCTAAACACAGAACTCTCAGAAATCTGTCACTCGCTGCTGCTAGCTCTCTGTAAACACAGAACTGTCATCTGCTTATGGACTTCCGTATAGTGCTTATCCACTCTGAATTGTGGTATGGGTGGGACTCCTGGGTGGTCAGTCGTGTGTCTAATTAACCTGCTGGATATGTATAGCTAGGAGTCATACCTCTGCCATCAAAAATCTGATTTATAGGGCAGAAGATAGGGCACTGAGAAAAAATCCTTGGTATAATTATGAATGTCGGAAATATGTAAGGCTGTTAAATAAAGTGGCAAGGCTATTTAGGAAGAATACAGAGCTAATTTATAATAAGGCATTATCTTTTTTGAGAGGGGAGTATAGTACACTTATTAGACAAAGGAAAGTTGATTATAATGCTAAATTATGGACCCTATTACAATCTGCAATTGATGGAAAAAATTCACTAGATTTTTTGGAAGGTAATTACATATGCTGAACGTGGCCCTTTTAGGAATATAGAGGCTGTTATCCCCGAAGGTGAGTTGATTATGTATTTTACTAACCTATATAGTAATAATAGTATTGATTCTTTTAATAAGAGGTACTTTAAGCCAAGGTCTGAGGAAAATGAAGGATATGAATTGTATAGTTTTACTGAGCTTGAAATGGATAATGCCATCTTTGCACAAACTAGAAATAAGGAGCCAGGCTTGGATGGCATTCCAGCAGAGTTGTATCAGAATGATGTAATATGGTGGTCAGGTATTTTTAAACATTTATTTGATTATGTAAAAAATTCAGAAATAATCCCAAAATCCTGAAAAGAAGATGAAATACTGTAGTTCCAATCCATAAAAAAGGCAATAAGCTTTCCCCAAAAAACTACCGTCCTATTGCTCTCCAGAATATTTCAGAAACATGTTCTGCCAAACTTTACTGTATGAGCGTAATCAATGGATAAAAGAAAATAATATTTTAAGTAATCGACAGTTTGGATTTAGAGAAGGTCTATCAACTACTGACTGCATTTATATCTTGGACCACCTGATCAGGAAATGTAGGAAAAACAATCAACCCCTATTTATGGCATTCCTTGATTTGACTTCTGCATTTGATAATGTAAATAGAGGGATCCTATGGGAGATCCTCTCAAGTTTGGGTATAAATAAGAAGCTTTTGGCGCTGATTAAGCAATTATATAGAAATACAACTATACAGATTAGGTATTCTACAGATGGTAAATTGTCATCTCCCATTCTGATAGATAGGGGTGTAAAACAGGGGTGCTTATTGGCCGCTGTTTTGTTTAATTTATGTATTGATCAGGTGGTACAAGATCTTGACATGCATGATACAGATACTACAAAGATCTTAAATTCTAAGGTTAATGTTATCCTTTATGCAGATGACATTCTTCTCCTTTCTAAGTCCACTGTAGGACTACAAAAAGCCTTGTCCTGTTTGACTATTACTCTTTGAAGTCTAGATTTAAATATAAATATAGAAAAATCAAAGATACTGGTTATAAATAAACCTAAGAAGTTGAATTATAAATGGTCTATAAATAACATGATGACGGAAGAAGTAAATAGCTATCTTTACTTGAGAATTTTATTACATTCTATTGATATCTGGAAAATGCATATTAAAGAAAATAAAAGACGAGGTAGACAGATTATTTGGGGTATTGATAAATTTAGTAAGCAATACATAAATAATTCTGGTACTGCATTGCTTGACATCTGTAGAGCTAAAGTTGATTCTTCTGTTTTATATGGATCTGAAGTTTGGGGGAAAGATTGTAGGGTTTCCATCTTAGAACCAATACAAAATCTGTACATTAGACTGATATTAAATTTACCGCAGTTTGTTCCAGCTGAGTTTATAAGAGCTGAAACTGGTCTTATTTCTAAGAAATCAAAAATCTTAGTAAAACAGGTGAAACATCTTGCGAAGTTAAATAACAGAAATTTAAATTTACTCCTGAACTTATGCTGGATGGAGAGTGGTATGTCTAATGAATGTACAGAAAGATGGACACTGATAGGTGAACTTGATAGGGACTTGAGAGAAATTGGATTGATTAGTTTAATAAATATGGATAATTATCAAGGATCAAACTTAAGTAGGCGCTATAGTGAAGCTATAGAAATAATTTGACATCTCCAAGCAAAATGATTTATAAAGAATCCCACTTTCTCATAACTTTAAGAATTATAAGATGTTGAAAGATACACATAAAAGAGAAGATTATATATACATTTGCCAAACAAACTCTCATTATAAGATTATTGCTAATTTAAGATTTGATATAAATGCTGGATATTCTTCAGGTTGTGTCAAATGGGAATCCTATATAAATGGTTTAGAGTGTAAGGGCAATTGCACAGGTAAATGGGATTCGGTACACATTTTATTGGATTGTCCAGATTTAAAATGGTTACGTAAAAAGTGGTTAGATAATTACCTTGAAGAATTATATAATGATGGTAAGGATAACAAATGTAAGTTCCTTGAAGAATTATATAATGATGGTAAGGATAACAAATGTAAGTTCCTTTTAAATTCAAATAATGTTGCTATTCTGTATAGTGTTGCACAATTTACAATAGGCTCTGTTAGATTAAAGAACTTATAATTTATATGATGGGCTGTATGAATTATGTTTGATGTATTGTTCAATTAGAACTGATGTAGTGCGAGTTATGCATTGTGTTTAATGTTCTTTGAACTCTTGTCATTTTGTAATTTTATGATGTGGAATTCATATTTTATGTGTTATACTTTATTGTCATACACTTTTAAATAAATAAACTGAAACTGACCATATTCACAGTCTGATAGATGTTTACTGCAGCTAATATTCTTGTTGGTGTATTCAGTATTGTGTAATCTTTATCCTGAGTTGGTTTCAGGCTTGAGCCTAGTTTATTCTACCCCGAATGGGCCTGGCTGAGTATATTTTTTTACAACCACTGTTGACTATTTATTTAAATCTCAGATTACAAATACCTTTGAGCTTGAGGCAGCTCATTTACAAAGGTTCCACGTCAAAGGAAAGGGTTACAATAAGGTAGGGAGGTACAGACAACATTCATGGTATCATTGGAGCACAGCAAGTCAATTGGTAAATAAGTGGGAACAGTGCTACACACTCAAGATTACAAGCAAGCGTAGAAAACCATAAGGTACATTTGAAGCAACATTGCTAATCAGAGGTGGGGGGGGGAGAGTAAGGAAGGGGTAGGAGAGATGAGAGGCAGAGTCCAGATAGAAAAGGAAAAGAAAATATGGCAGCCAGAGGCCTTGTTGTAGGGTGAGAGGGATGGGATGCTAAGGTGGGAGAAGGGGTAAAAGAGGGGAAAAGGAGGGCGGATGAAGGGAAAGAAGAAAAGGGCGAGTGGGGACCAGAGGGCCTGGACAGGTCCAGGAGGAAGGGGGGTCAGTGGGATAAGAGGGAGGAGGTGGCAGGGGAAAAGGAGAAATTGTTCTCTCAGGAGAGGTGAAATGAAACAGGAAGCCAAGTAAGAGCCTCAGAGAGTGAAAAAAGTGGTATAAGGGTGTCTGCAGAAGTGGGAAACTAGGTGTAACAATCACAAGTGCTTTCGGTTAGGAGATGCTGACGAAGCATAAGTTTAAATTGGGACAGACTAGAAAGACTGCTCAGTTGGTTGCTTAGATTATTAAACCACAGAGGGGCTCTGTATTGAAAGGATCGCTGGTATTGAGCAGTCCAACAGACGGGTACTAGAAGGAGATCAGAAACTGAGGTACGTGTGTGTTGGGTCTTAGGGAATTTGTTTAGCAGGCAACCAGTGCTCAGGGGTAGTAATCCAAGTAGAGCTTTTTTGGACAGAAGGCAGGTTTGATATTTGATCCTGTTACTTAGTTGGAGCCAGCCAGATTGAGCATATAACTCACAGGAATGAGTGAGGCTCGCAGCACCTGTAACTAACCTACAGGCTTTGTTCAGGGCCACCATGAGTCGTTTAAGAGATGTGGAGGTTGCAGCACAGTATATGATTAGACCATAATCAATGATCGAGAGGACTGAGCTGTGAACTGCAACCTTCAGGGCTTCTTGTGTAAGACTTCGTCTATGTCTGAAGAGGAGCCCAATTCTGGTATTAACATCTCTGGCAACATTTTCAGTGTGAGGCACAAAAGTAAGGTGACTATCCAGGGTAAGACCTAGGTATTTGAAAAGCTGAGTTTGCTCAAGAGCGTCTCCGTGGTTGTTGGTGATAGTGAATTCATGGGCCTTAAACTTATTCCGAGAGGACGAAAACAGCTGAACTTTAGTTGTTTTGTAGTTTAGCACTAGTTTGTGATTATTAAACCATCTCTCTTCTTCTATGAAGCCTTGTTGAAGACTGTTTTCAAGAGCATTGGGATCCAGGTGGCTAGTAAAGATGACCGTGTCATCTGCGTAGAGGAGAGTACGCTGGTTGCAGACAGCTGGAAGGTCGTTCAGGAAAATACTGAACAATAAGGGACCCAGGATTGAGCCTTGAGGTACCCCTGATCAGACAGCCCTCTGCTCCGAAACTACATTTGATATCCTCACCCTCTGCAGTCTATCACTGAGGTAGCTTCCGAACTATTTCAGGGTGTTTGGGGCAACACAAGTTTTAGAGAGTTTGCCAAGCAATTGTGTGTGATTCACTATGTCAAAGGCTTTTGTTAGGTCAACAAAGGCTACACCTACAATCTTGCCTTGATCAATGACCTGTTGTATGAAGCTTGTGAATTCTAATAATGCTGAGGTAGTACTGTGCCCCTTTCTAAAGCCATGTTATTGTGGGCACTGGATGGAGTATGTGTCCAGTTAAGTACCAAGCTGGTTGGTAACAATTCGCTCAAGCACCTTGGAGAGTGGAGGGAGAATGGATATAGGCCTATAGTTACCCTGTAAGGAACGATCACCGGTTTTATGCACCGGAGTTACGATGGCTGTTTTCCAGGCATCAGGAAATTGTCCCAGTGTAAGAGAAAGGTTTAGAATCTTAGTTATAGATAGGAGAACTTCATCTAGGGTTAGGGTGATAAGTTTAAGGTCTAGTCCATCACTACTGTGTCTTGCCTTTCTTAGGACCTTAGTTAGTAGTTTTCTAACCAGGTTGCATTATACCCTTTTAGAATAAAAAGGGGGGTGCTCAGGACTATTTTCATCACTGTGGCTTGTGGAGCGGGCATCATCATCATTGAAAAAGTCAGGTTGGAGAACACAGCTCAAACTGGTAAAAGCATTGTTAAAGACATTAGCAATTTCCAGAGGGTCAGCGGTAGGGGTCCCATTTATGTTTAGCATTGTAGGCGATACTTCAGGTTTTTTGCCAGTGACATCTTTTATATTAGACCAGAACCTTCTGCTATCACCCCAGGAGTTGGTAAGCATCTCCCTATGGTACTTGTCTTTTGCCTGGCGAGTCTCCCTCATGCAGTTGTTTCTAGCAGCTTTATAGGCTTGTAGGTCCTGCTGCTTACCAGTGGCTTTTGCACAGTGCCAGAGATGGTCCCGAAACTTCATGTGGGAAAGGAGCTCAGGAGTGATCCAAGGGTTCACCGTGCCAGAGACCTTAATCTTTTTGAGAGGGGCATGCGTATCACAAGCAGTGTTGAAAACCCTTATAAAGTGACAGAGGGCTACATTAACATCATTGGTTGAGTCCAGGATGTTCCAATTTTGGGCACGAAGCTGTTGTTTTAGGAGGTCCAGGTGGCCCTTTCTGAGAAACCTGCTGTAGATACAGTAGTTTGGGGAGTGGGGATAAGGAATTTATAAGTCCAACTGCATGTGATTGGGGAATGGTCACTAATGGAGTCAGGGTGCACAGTTACATTGGAAAGGCGGTTAAGTTGGTTAGAAATTATCCAGTCGAGCGTGGTACTAGTCCCTGTTTTATAGTTTATCCTAGTGGGTGTATTGACAAGTTGAGTTAGGTGAAGGGCTGTTATTGCGTCTTTTAGTGAGTTGGTCGCAGGTGACAGCCATTTTATGGTAAAATCTCCCATGATAATTGTCTCCATGAGGTGATTTTGTGAGTGGAGAAGGTCTAGAAGACTGAGGAGGCCAGTGGTCAGGTCTTTGGGCGGTATGTAGACTGAGAGTACTGATATTGTTTTATGGTGAGCCCCCAACAGCACTTTTATCGCCAGTACCTGGGTATTGGCACTGAGATCAATTGGTGGCATAGCATACCCCTTTAGGGAATTTTTTAGAAATATAGCGCATCCACCCCTACGCTTGGTCAGCCTGTCCAGCCTGAATATAGTGTATCCAGGTATAGCTACTGCAGAATCCGGTATTTTGGGGGTTATCCATGTCTCAACGACAGATAGTATGTCAGGGTTGTGCTGAGTTACCCAGACTTTCAGGATGTCAGTTTTGCTTAAAAGGCTACAGATATTAATTGTGGCCAGTTTAAAGGCACCTTGTTTAGGGCGCGCATTGTAGGAGGGAGGTGCTTCAGGACCTGGATTAGGATGAATGTTTCCAGATAGCAGAAGTAGCATAAGGGCTATCCTGAGTAGAGTTCTCTTCGAGCCTTGGAGAAACATTTAACCTTCATGCGAACACAGCGAGGTTTTGTCTTTTCCCTGTATAAAACGAGGATGGTGTGGTCCTTAAGGACACGTTGATGGGGATGTGACCCACCTGGGGGCCAAATATTTATAGGGGGCAGGATCATTGAGGTAACCAAGGTCCTTTATTAATAGTGAAAAAGTTCCCAGGTGAGCAACCTATGTTGATGTGAAGGTTTTTCAAGATTTAATATTGGGTGAGTAAACCAAACTATGGCTTGTCTTGCTTGTGGGAGAGGGCAAAGACAGAAATATGAGAATGGGAAAGGCATTCAGTAAGATTTTAAAATTTGGGGCCATGGTTACTTAGAGAGTGAGCAGGGAGCGGTATCTGTGTACATTTAAGATGAGACAGGCCAGGGTACAGAAAAAAATAAAATAGTCCGTGTTGATCAGTATGCAGCCGATGGTAGAGGAGGACTTGAGAAATGGGTGGGAACTATACGTATTTAATAGCGGCCGGGGTTGGTGAGGTGGTCTCTATGGCACAGCGGTAGCGTGATGAACTATGGTTTGTTAGGACGTAATAATCTGCTTTAGGGAAGAAGGACCCAGGACAAGAAGTGCTTAGGGGATAGCAGTGGGAAGAGGAATGCAACTTCCAAGAGTTGTTGCCCTCTAGTGGCTTTGCAGTATACTTTGCAAATGGGGGGGGGGGGCTAGAAAAATTAACATTCCTGATTCACTAACAGTTGGTACTGGTAAATTCAGCATTAGCAGCTCTTGTATTAAAAAAGTGGTCTCAGGAAGGGTAGAGTCAGGAGCCAATAAGAGAAGGGGGAATGGCGTTATGCCTAATCAGAGCTCAGGAGCAGTAGTAGTGCAGCCAAACGGCTTGAAGGGCAAAAAGTGCCAAGTTTAATCCTGTTGGTTGCTGTGGGCTGCTCTTCAAAGTGTGTACCTGGTTGTAGGCCGAGAGGCAGGCGGGTCAGCGCAGAACAGCCGCTGGGTTCCGAGCAGCTCCTGCAGCTTGCAGGAGGAGGCAGTCACCCGTACCGGGCAGGATGCCTGTGGAATTGAGAAGGGTCTGTTAATTTAAGGCCTGCAGGGACAATGGGCACTAGACTCGTTGACTGCAATTAATCGTGGTGGGAATCGACTGCAATCTACTGAATAATTTCTGCCTGTCTATCACATCTCAGCAGCTTTAGTCAGGAAATGTCTCTAATTAATGTATGCTCACTAGCTATCTTTACTAGCCTCGCCTCCAGTGAGGCTTACTACCAAGGAACCTGATCCTTCCAGTAGCTGGTGGTGTGCTCCTACATAAGGGGGGATTGTCTACTGACCCTTGTTGTGGGGGGCATCTGTAGGATAGACCTCCACAAATTGAGTGCTCCTCTGGGGCCCACTTGGACAGCTTGGGGGGGTCTGGTGGGAAAGCACTGCTTGGTTCTCTCCTCAGGGCCTTCCTAGTGTTTGACAAAATAGCCCCTCTAGCTTCTGGTAAGCCTTGATCTGTCTACCTGACCTGTCCACAATATCTTCTCCCTTCAGTGCCCTGGTTAGTCCCAGGGACAGGTCCTTTTTGACATGGGGGTTCCTAAGCTCCTCAAGGAGGGTGCTAAACCCTCCCCATTTATCGGTGCCCTCATCATTGGCCTTGTCACTTCCTTATGCCTCCCTCTACTTATTGCTGATTGCTCCCCTCCCTCGGGGGGGGGGGCGCCAGGGTTACACTTGAACAGCATGAGGAGCATGACTTCACCTTCTCCATTCTAATAGCCTTTGGCAGACCGTCTCTCTGGCCTATCTGTTGTTTTTGTATCCTTCCATAGTGGTCAGGCGTCCTGCTCGCAAGCCTTCGGCCGGAGGTGGTTCTCCATATAAGGCATCTCCTCTGGCTCCTCCTGGTGACACTAGCCTGGCTGGAGACATTGAGCTTAACCCTGGTCCTACTTATCAAGCCTCCTCATTTCCTGTGGACTGGCTGTCAGGCAAGGGGATGAAAATAGCGCACCTCAACATCCGCAGCCCCCTGCCCAATCTGGCTGAACTCTCTGCCTGGGTCAGTCATTACAAGCCTGACATCCTTGGTATTACCAAGACTTGTCTGAAACCTTCCACCCCTGACTCAGCATGCGCTCTTCGTGGCTTTGATCTCATTAGACAAGATCAGCCTGCAAAATGCATGGGAGTGGTATATTGGTCTACTACAAGAGTCACCTAAACCTGTCTACTACAAGAGTCACCTAAACCTGTCTGTTGTGTCCCACCAACAGCCCTTACTGACTTCTTGTGAGGTGCGTCACACAGTCCTATTAGTCGGGAACAGTAAGAAGCTGCACATCATCTGTACGTACAGTCCCCCCAAGGGTGGTCTGTTGGGGTTATCCTACCTCCTTGATACTGTAGGTGCTAAGACTAGGGATAATGAGCTAATGATCTTGGGAGATCTTAATTTAAACTGGCTTGAAGGCAACATCAAGCTGTATGAACCTCTGCTTTCTGGCCTCTCCTTGTCTCAACTTATCAGGAGCCCACTAGGAGGTCTACCACTGGCGGTACTAGCTCCCTTCTGGACTGGGTCCTGTCCAATAGACCTGAGAGGATCAGCTCCTCTGGTACCCTTTCTGACTTTATCTCTGATCACACCCCTGTGTACTGCGTATGGAAGATCTCCTCCCAGAAAATTCCTCACAAAGTCATCCAAGTAAGGGATTTCTCCAGGTTTGACCTGGGGTCCTTCCATGAGGATATGAGGCTTACGGACTGGTCTGTGGTGCAAAATGCTCAGGACTCTTCCACTGCTGTTAGTAATTTTCTCAGCACCTTCGGGGCAGTGCAGGAGAAGCATGCCTCTCTTATCAGGTGGCAGGTAAGAGGGTCTGCTGCTAAGTGGCTGCATGGGAGCCTCCTAGCCCTCATTAGGGCTAGAGACAAATGCTGGGCCAATTTCAAGGTCACAATGGACCAGGCCACATTTCAGCAATATAGGAGGCTCAGGAATGAATGCAAAAAAGCAATCAGGGCTGCCAAAAGTGAATACTGCAAAACTGCCTTACTAAAGTCAGCTAAGGACCATAGGAATTTCTGGAGGAACATTAAAAATGTAGTAAGTGGTTCCTCCAACTGTGGGGTCTCTGACATGCTCATAGATGGATCTAATTGTAACAATCCACTAACCATCACCAATGCATTCAACTCTCACTTCTCGGATCTGTCTGCCTTCACCTCTCTTTTCTCCACTGGTGGGAGTGATAGTCGTGTCCCGGCCTCTGCCACTGTCTCCTGTTCATTACTCAACTCAGGGCTGTGACGGCACAGGAGATGCAGAGACTTCTCTCTGGTCTCTCCCCTCACTCTAGTGCTTGCCACGATAGCATGGAACCTAAGCTCCTCCATCTTGGTGCCTCTTATATTGCCTCCCCATTGATCCATATCTTCAACATGTCCCTAGGCTCCGGAGTTATCCCCGACCTCTGGAAGGTGGCGAGAATTGTCCCTGTTCTCAAACAGGGCAACCCAAAGATCCTTGACAACTACCGCCCGATAGCCACCTTGTCAGCTATCAGTAAACTTCTGGAGAAAGTTGTGGCTGGGCAACTCATGGAGTATATTCAGGCCCATGAGCTACTGTCTCCCGCGCAGCATGGCTTTCACAAAGGACATAGTACTTTCTCCGCTCTTGTCACTGTCTCCTCTGGGATCAGGGCAGCTATGGACCAGGGTAAGCTCTCAGGCACCTTCTTCATTGACCTATCTAAGGCCTTCGACCTAGTTGACCATGTCTTACTTTGCTCTCAACTTCAGTCCTTTGGTCTGTCCCCACCTGTCCTAAGATGGTTCACGAATTACCTCCAGGGCAGACAATAACTTACTAAATTCAGAAAGTTCCTCTCGGCCACCACTCATGTGACCTCTGGTGTCCCCCAGGGTTCAGTCCTAGGGCCCCTTCTCTTCTCTGTCTTTATCAATAATCTCCCCTCTACTTCTTCCAACTGTAGCTCTATCCTATATGCAGATGATCTGGTTATCCTCACCCATTTCCGTGACATTGGGGTCATCAACTACCAACTGAGTGAGGATTTCAGGAATATCAGTCCTGGATAGCGACCCACAAGCTGGTCCTCAACCTTAAAAACTCAAGCCATGCTTTTGGGTCCCTGACCAAGATAAAGGCCTCCCTGCCCACTGAGTATTACTGGTATTGATGGTATTCCTGTCCTATTCACTGACTCCATCAAATACCTTGGGGTGACACTTGACCCCCAGCTTGACCTTGGGCATCATATCCAAAATGTATGCGGAGCTGTCAACTGCAAACTGGGTCTGGCCTACAGAGCGAAGAACAATTTTACTTCTGCTGCTCTCCTTGCACTGACCAGAGGTGTATTTCTCCCTTCTCTCTGCTATGGACTCATCCTGTTTGCACGCACCTCCAAAGTTCGCCTCTCTAGGTGGAACACAGCCTATAATAACATTTGCCACTTTGCACTTCCTGCCCCTTGCCTCACCCAACACTATGACCTGTATAACAAAGTTGACTGGCTCTCCCCATCCAACTACATGAATTTTGTCTTGGGCAGCTTCACGGTCAAGGTTCTCAGACTGCCCCCCCCCCCCCAGGACTGGCTGAGCTCCTCAAACTGGCTGCCTCTTCTTCTTATTCCCTTAGGTCATTGGACCCTGCTGTTCTCAAAGTTCCTGCCACTCGAACGCAAATTGGGGACAGGGATTTTGCTTCATGTGCACCCAGAGTATGGAACTCCTTTCCCGCCCAGGTTCGCTCCTCCCCCTTCCAGTCATGCCTTCGGAGCTCCCTGTGGAGTTACTTGAAGCTCTCCTCTGTGTGTGGTTGTCCTAAACCGCCATAACTAACTTTGGTCCCCTGCACTGGACTTACATGTCCTTCTTTTGGTACCCTTGCGCAGGTCCTGCTGATGCATCCTGCCTGCTTGGGTTCTGCTCTGTATATAATGTATTTACTCTCCATTTCAGGTGATGCGTTGACTGCGTCTATGCTTTTGGGGCTCTGAGCTGTATAGAATTTTATAATGCACTGTTCATAGCCTTGGTGACTCTATATATTTTGTTCCTATTCTAACTGTGTTTACTGTCTGCTTGTGTTATGTTCATCTGGTTCTACCTGATTCTATGAATGCCTAACTTGTATCATGTTGTCCTCTGTATGAACTTGTATTTCATTGTACTCTCCCAGGTCGTACCTGAAAATAGGCAACTGTCTTGTCTAGTGTACTTACCTGGTCAACAAAAGCTAAATAAATAGTTACCTAGCTGTTTCCCTTTAAAACCAGCAGCCTTGTTCCGTTCCCCGACATCATCCCCGACCAATGTCTGTACCAATCAAAATATGTACTCTTGGACCGTAAAGGACATGACAAAGTGAACTTTAAACAAACACTTAAAACAAAGAACACTAAACTTTTCCTTACTTTAACTGTATCCTTTTCCACTATTCGTTGATTTTCCCGCTACCCTTCCACCCCTCCCCTTGGCGAATTGTGTCATCATTCGCCTCCCAGATTGTAACAGGAATTGCAAATCTGCAAAAATTTTACACAATATGCTCCAATCGCAGATCATGTCTCTCCTGCCCCACCTCCCGCTTTCCTCCATCTTAGAATCGTTGAGCCTCACTAACATTTATAGTATTATGATGGCTGTAAACTCTTTATGTTGAGTTATATATCCAACCCCCTTTGCAGCCAAATAAAAAATAGTTGCGAACTGTGAATCCAGATTAAATCACACGCTGCAGGTGCCTCATGCTTCATGGCCCCCTCCCAATGCCACGTGTCCTGAGACGCACCCCAAGAATGCCACCCCCCCTTACAGTTACTGTTTCCGCATCCCCCTGTCCCCCATAACCAGCTGAATAAGAATGTGCGTCCCGCCCTCCAAACTCTTGAGGTGGATAGGAAACCCAAATCCCACAACAGCTGTGTCCCTTAAAAGACAACCTCTGCGCAAGCACTGAAGCAATGGTTACTCCAAAGAGCATTGGCTGGGAAGCCAAGTTTCAAAGAAATACAAAGTCACACATGCCCCCATAATGCAAAGCATCATGGACCGCATATGCAAATCACCACAGAATATTATGCTGGTTCAACTTTAAGCAAAAATGCATGGTGCCGAAAGGCCTCTCACACAGTTTGCAAAGGGTACCAACAGAAGACATAGACACGTGTTTCGTCCTACCAGGACTCATCAGTATGCCTAATCTGTTTGACACCCCAGTAGAATGAACCAGCTACCCTAAGATGGTCTATCTGGGTTATGCTGTGGTGAACCCAATTAAAACAAAAAACAAGTTAAAAGACAAAGAACCTCTGCGCAAGCACTGAGGCAATGGTTACCCCAAAGGGCATTGGCCAGGAAGCCAAGTTTTAAAGAAATACAAAGTCCCTTAAATGTCCTTCGACCCTTAGTCTACATTGGTCCTTCTGGTAAAGCTAGCCATTGCTCAAGTGAGGGCCGGGGCAGCGTGAATAAAAAAAAACAAAACACGCACAGCACCCCCGCCAGCCGGCTTACCTCATTAAGAGATTGCCTTCTGCTCTAGGTATGCCGGGTTGCCAGTGTGTTTCTCCTTTCTGGGCTTCGCTTCCACCAGATGGCCATATCATTCAGGGAGGGTGGGAGAAATGTTCAAAAAAAGTTCTAGTGGTGTGTATGAAAAAGGTCCAACAGCATGGGTACACTTCCCCACACACTGCTGTCCACAGGAAAGTCTTTCCTGCCTCCACCTGCAAAAGCATCATTGTGCTCCTGGGTAAAGTATCGTAGCATCAGTTCAGGTCCCGCAGCATGAGAGCAGCCACATAAAGCCCCGGCAGCAGTAACAAAAAGAATATCACAGGTCGCACATGTGGCAACATCCAAGTAGGCAGTCCCCTGTTCAGCCCAGTTTCTTTTTGAGCTCTCTCACAAAGACTTCAGCCTTTCGCACTTCCCAGAAGGAGTAAGTAGTTTCTTCATGTTTAATTTTAAGTGTGGCCGGGGTAAACAAGGAAGCAGTCCACTTTTAAGTCACGCAGCTGCGCCATCACCAGGTTAAAAACCCAGCACTTCTTGAGGAGGTGTGCAGAATAGTCCTGTGATAGGAAGATTCTTTTCCCTTTATACTGCAGGTTGGCGGTTGCATGGTAAGCCCCCAAAACAGCTTCTCTATCTTGGTAACTGTGGAAGCGCATAATTATTTACCTTGCTGGCTTGTCATAATTTGGTTTAGGCATTATGGTGCTGTGGACCTTCTTCAGCTTATATTTTCCCATTTTTAGGTGTCAAGCCCATCATCTCTGTCATTTGTCTAGCACAA
Source organism: Neoceratodus forsteri (assembly GCA_016271365.2). Taxonomy (NCBI): domain Eukaryota; kingdom Metazoa; phylum Chordata; order Ceratodontiformes; family Ceratodontidae; genus Neoceratodus; species Neoceratodus forsteri. The sequence goes on along the minus strand of CM057453.1, from coordinate 644,770,434 downwards.
AAATCCAGAAAATCTGGTCCCTCCTTTCCCTCAGGCAGACCGCGCAGCTGTAGGTTCAGCCTCCTGTGATAATTCTTCTGATAGTCAAATTGCTCTTTAAATTCTTCCACCTCTCTCTATCTCTCTCTGTCTCTCTAAAGAGTGCCGCAGTCTGCTTGGGGACAGGGCCAGTGGTATCCTCCAGGTCCGAAACCCTCTGTTCTAGCTCGCTCAAGCGGGTTTCCTGTGTCACATGTAGGTCCACTAGTTCTTTAAATTTTTTATCGAACCTGGCCTCCACTTTGTCGAGTCGCTTGTCAGGGCAGCCAGAACCTGTTCTGTAACTTTTCTGCCCCACGCGCTTACTTCTGCTGCAGAGAGGGAACTCGGGCCCACATTTTCTACTTGGGCCGCTGGAGGTTGTTTGCGTTAATTCTTAAATGCAGCCCGTAGATTTTTTGCCAGATTCGGGATCAAATATTTGTCCATACTGCAATCGGGATGTCTGGATAACATTTTCTACTGATTTTTAGTGTGATTCTAAGTTTTAAATTATATATAAATTTAGTGAGGAATGGAGTGAGGCGTAGACACATCTTTACTCTTCACTGCTTATTAGCGCCCCCTCCATTTCTCCTCTTTTAAACCCTTTTTAACCATTATAGGGTTTTAATAATTTCAAGCTTTTTTTCTATTGAGAACCACATATTTTTTCCCAGGGTCTTCAGTGTTTGGCATGACTAACAGACCCAAAAAGAAGAAAGGCCCTACAGGCTTTAAAAATTGTAAATTGGAGAAAGGAAATGTAGCACTCGTAGACCAAAGTGATGCTTCACTTTCTTTATTATATTTTAATTTCATGTTTTTTTTTTTAATGCTTCTTTTCTTGTTGTTTTCGCTGACCATCACCATTAAAATCAAAACTGTTGCAGCCCGGTTTGAGAGCCCTGCTTCGAGGCTACACCAGCCTCTTCACCTGTCGGTCAGTGAAAACAACATGAAATGAAAATATAATAAAGATCCTGAAACATCACTTTGGTCTACGAGTGCTATGTTTCCTTCCTTCAAGTTATCCTTCATATGAAAGCACCGAGATTTGCTGTGAGCGCTGTTATCAATCTGGAGCAATTTAAAAATTGTAAGGTTTGTTTTCAACTCCTGGCAAAGGCAGACTGCCACGAGTTATGTTTAAACTACCTGGGTTCAGACCATGATTTTGTCAGTTGTGAGCTCTGTATTAAGTTTCGCCCTTAAACACAAAAGAAAAGGGCTAAAAAATTCAAAGATTTACGACTTTTCAGTCTGCCTCCATTCCACCTAAAGGCTCAGATGAGGGTCCAGCCCCTCAAAATTCCTATCAAAGAGGGCAGAAAAGAAAGATAAGGCTACAAGAGACGGTGCAGAAATTAGGGTGTCCAAAAGGGGGAACCCTGAAACCAGCAAAAATAGAAAAAGCCGGACCAGCTCCGTGGCGCCGAGTGAAGGGGTTTGCTCAGCATGCTGGCGACCTGGGTTCGTGCCCCAAGCCCGGATACCAGGAGCGGAGACCAGCAGGGAGGGGGGATTCACAAGCATCCATTAGACGCTTCCCTCCTGGGGGGAAGGGGATTTGCCTGGGTACCTGCGGGCGGATTGGGTGCCGTGCTTGAGGGACATGCTGCCTTGACACACCCCCTGCATGTCCCCCCTCGCCCAAGGTCACCTGTGCTCATATACAAGGCTGAGAACTACGGTGGGTGGGCCAGAAAAAGGAGAAAAACAGCTCTCTGTCTGTCCAGCTGAATGACTAGTACCGGCTCCTGCCACCATGAAGCCCTAGAATCAGCCCGGACCAGCCTCGCAGCCCTGGGATGCATCATCTGCCGATAAGGCAATTCCCTCCCAGAAGAGAGGGACCCTCCCAGCATAGGAATACACCAGGCTACCCAGATAGGCTGCTAATAGGTGCAGATGGTGGTAGGGATTGGGTGGACATCTAGAGGCCTAGGTGCTCCGAAGGAGTGGCTGGCGGGCAAGCTACAGGGAGGCACATAAATAGAAAATACAAAAAAAAATACAAAATAGAAAAAGCCTTCGAGCAGACACTGCAGCAAAATAGATAGAGCCTTAGAGTAGACACCAGAGGCGGTGCTTGAGAAGAAAAAAATCAGAAAAGAAAAACATGTCACTGTGCCTCCTTCTGAAGAAGGAAAGGAGCTGTCCATGGATACAAAATGCCCTCATTAGAAGACATGACAAAGGCATGGCAATTCCTCCAGGAATTTCAGGCTTTGGGGAATTTTATGAATATGCCTTCCCCCCCCGTCCCCAGTCTCCTGTTTCATTTCCCATAGAAACATAGAAGTTGTCTGCAGATAAGGACCTCTTGGTCCACGTAGTCGGCCCTGTATTCCAAACCTAATGTGCCACTGCAGACCATACTTGATCACCGGTCTTCTCTCCCCCCTTGCCTTACTTCTAAGGACCCCTTGTGTCTATCCCATGCATGCTTGAATCCTGGTACCATTTTAGCACCCACCACCTCTGCTTGGAGGCTGTTCCAATCGTCCACCACCCCCTCCGTGAAGAAGCATTTCTTTATATTTCCTCTGAGTCCTCCCCCTTACAGGTTTATAGCATGACCCTTGTCCTGGAGCATCTTTTTCTGTGGAAAACGCTATCTTCCTGTACCTTATTAATACCTGTGAGGCATTTGAATGTGTTATCATATCCCCCCTTTCCCTTCTTTCCTCTAGAGAGTACATATTTAGTTCCTCGAGTCTTTCCTTGTAGGGCTTTTGATGCAAGCATGCACCATTTTGGTAGCCCTCCTTTGTACCGCATCCATCCTATCTGTCTGGAGGGGAGGTTTAAATATACTATAAAGAGGAGGAGGAGGCAAGAGAATCCATAGTACCAGATGGTTCTCCTGAACACGAATTTGGCTCTTCTTCTAGGCCCTCAGATGATTATACCTCTCACGATACCATAGTGAGGCATTTGGCAAGTACCCTGAACATCACCCCACAGGAAGTTGAGGAAGATGAGGACAAGGCATATTTTGTGGATATGATGGGCTTAGGTTCAACAAAGAGGTTAATTCTTCTCATCCATAAATCCATTAAGGAAGCCACTTCTAGAATCATGTCGGCACCCACCTCAGCTGCTGGCATAGATAATAAAATTGAGAAAAGGTGTCAGCTGGACAAACAAGGACCTGAGTGCTTGTATTCCCATTTTGATCATGAGGGTGTAGTCCAAGCTGTTTCTTGTGACAAGGCCAAGGTGCCCCTTTCCTCCCAACCTCCCGAGAAAGATCCAGGAAACTGGATAGCATGGGCAAAAAAGTTCATATGTCAGTTTCTCTGCTCCTAAGGCAGGCAGCTTACTTGGTTTACACAGCTCTGTATCAGAGAGCCCTGTGGAACTCCATTCCGGCACTGAGTGAAAGGGCTACTAGAACATAGCACAGGATGTGGCTGACAAAGCAAGATCATAGATGCCACAAAGTACCAGCTCCATATGGCAGTGGACACAAACGACACTGTGTCAAGGGTCATGGCCCATGCAGTGTCCTTAAGAAGGTTTGCCTGGCTTAGAACTACCAGTCTATCCCAGGACACTCAAACAAAAGTGATGCTTTTCCCTTGCGAGGGAAATTCACTGTTTGGTGACAAGACAGGGGCTTACATGGCATTGAAGGCGGTATATTGTAGTGGTTAAGGGCACTGAACTACAAACCTGGACACCTTGATTTGAATCCCATCAGTCCCCACTTGCATACTGTGTGACTCTGAGCAGTTCACTTAACTTCCTGGTGTTCCCAGGTCACACCTGGAAACAAGTTCCAGCTTTGTGTGCCTTTCCTAGTTAAACAATTTCCCCTTTTTGTGAAAAAGGTAGATGAATTCAAAACCACCTACAAGAGCAATGCTGAGAAGGAAAAGGCCTTCAATTACTACAGGCCTTATGAAAGGGGAAGTGGAGATAGGGGATACTTCCCCCATGCTTATAGCTCCTGTGACTACTCTCCACAGAGGGGTTACTTTAGGGGTAGGGGTAGAAGGGGCACCAGGCATGCAGCTGCACCACCATTAAAGCCCAAGCTAAACAAACCCCTGACAAGTAGGCACAAGTCGTCCGTCCATTACCAGTGGGAGGAATGCTGACTCACTATTTGCAGGAATGGGGAAAAAATACCACAGACTAATGGGTCCTGGAAACAGTGCATCAAGGTTTGTCCCTTCAGTTCAGAAAATTCATCAAACTGCAGAGGGTTTCCACCCTTGCACCCCAACCGAAAGCATCATGTTGGAGATGGAGGTGAAGAAAACTGCTGCAAGCAAATGCAGTGGAAAAAATACCTCGCTCACACTGGGGAAAGAGACTTGTAACACTGAGCTCAGTGTTACCATCTCTGCTGACGTGAGACTGGCTAGGGTCACTGGATCTGAAAGACGCCTACTTTAACACACCAGTCAGGCCCAGCCACAGAAAGTACCTCATGTTTAGGATATGGGCCTGCCACAACCAGTTCACAGCCCTTCCCTTTGGCCTCTCCTCAGCACCAAGAGTGTTTACAAAGTGCCTAGCCATGGTGGCAGCACATTTGAGAAAGCAAATAGTGGTTCATCCCTAACTGGACGACTGACTAGTCTCAGTGAAAATACAACAGGAAGAAAAGTCCTCCCTACTATTGATGCAAGACACATTGGAGGACCTGGGCTTCCTCATAAATGTTCAGAGGTCAGAAACAGAACCAGTGCTGGATTTTATAGTTGTAGACCTGGATACCCTGCAAGGGGGAGCATTCCTCCCTCAAACAAGGGCAGCAGATCTGACTGCAGCTGCAGAATCCTGCAAGGTGGGTCAGCCCAGACCTGCAAGGGATTTCCTGCATTTACTGTGGCACGTGGCTTTGTCCACTGCACTGGTACCAGGTGCCAGGTTTCAAATGAGAGATGTTCAGTATTATCTAGTGGACTATTGGTCCCAGAGGTGTGGGATCCACTGTCCAAATTAGTGCCCATCACAAAGTTTTTGCTGAGGGCCCTGGAATGGTGGAAGGAAGAGTGCAACCTCAGAGAAGGAATTCCCTTCCTTCAGCAACCACCTACAGATTATACTCACAACAGATGCCTCCCTCCCTCCTAGGCTGGGGTGCCCACCTGGAGGAGCTCATTGTAAGTGGTACTTGGAATACACAGGAGACTCAGGAGCATATAAATCTCCTGGAGCTCAGTGCAGTGCATCTGGCAATGCATGCCTTTTCCTCCCATATCAGGGATTCAGTCCAGGTCAGAATAGACAATATCAGAACACTGTATTACATAAACAAGCAGGGAGGAACAAGATCTTCAAAGTTATGCACAGAAGCCATGAAGATCTGGAACCTAGCCTACTCCCTGGAGGTTCAGCTCTCAGCAGTACAGCTACCAGGATAAAGACAGTATGCTGGACGGTTCCCTGAGCAGAATCGAATAAGGGAAACCATGAATGGATCCTGAACAGGCAGGTGCTGGCAGCTGTGTTTGGATGGTGGGGTACACCAGAAACTGACCTGTTTGCATCCTGGGAGAACAACCAGCTCCCACTGTTTTGTTACAGACCTCCCATTGGTGGTTAGTCCCCGAGAATGTTCTAGTCCTCAGCAGGTCAGGGAGGTTTCTATATGCCTTTCTACCTTTCCCACTTTTGCCGAAAGTCCTGCTCAAACTGAGAGGAGTCAGCAACAGTGATTCTCATAGCTCCAGACTGGGCCAGGCAGATTTGGTACACTCTGCTCTTGTCCGTCTCCAGCAGGCATCCTATCAACCTGCCCCTGAGATGCACTCTACTGACATTGTGTCAGGGCAGGATAACATTCCCGGATCCGAGAACTCTCTATCTCAGAGTATGGTTCTTGAAGAGCTAGAGTTCTCTGGACTAAATCTCTCTGAGAAGGTGGTGGAAGTGGTTAAAGTTTCCAGGAAACCAACAACGAGGAAAACCTGAGCTTCAAAGTGGAGATAATTCTCCTTTTGATGTTCCCCTAGGCAGTTCAACCCATTGCGAGCAAGTCTGTGTACAATCCCGGATTATCTAGTCCATCTCCAGTCCTTGGGCCTCAGGCACTCAATCCTGAAGGTTCATTTGGCAGCAGTGTCCGCTTACACTTCAGCTGGCAAAGACAGGTCAGTGGCCTCACAACCAGTCTTCAAAAGGTTTTTCCAAGGCCTTCATCACCTCGTTCCATGGGACCTGAATGTGTGTACTGCTGAGCTAATGGAGGCTCCTTTTGAGCCTATGGCATCTGTTGCTTTGAAGTTTGTCACCTGGAAAGCAGTTTTCCTCCTGGCAGTGACATCTGCCAGAACGGTGAGTGAGCTGCAGGCCCTCTGCACTGATCCTAACTATATCGTATTCCACAGTGACAAGGTAATCCTAAGAACTAACAAAAGATTGCTCCCCAAAATGGTGTCTGAATTTCATCTGAATCAGTTGCACTTCCACTTTTCTTTACAGTAAAATACAGCTCAGGAGAGCAGAAACTCCATTGTCTGGATGTTAAGAGAGCTCTGAGTTATTACTTAGACCACACAAAGGATATAACGGCAAGTTATTTGTCACCTATGGTGGAGTGAGGCAATGTAAACCAGCATCCAAGAGAACCATTTCTCATTGGATCGTTTCCTGCATACAGTTCTGTTATGACACAGCTGGCAGGCTGCTTGTCACCTGAAGATCTTAGGAGGAACACCACAAGGAGCACCTCTGCCTCTGTGGCAACATAAAGAGGGGTTTCCCTGCAGCAAGTCTGTAAAGCAGCTACCTGGAAAAAGGTGCATACTTTCACAAAGCACTACTGTCTGGATATACAGTCCAGGAGGGATGCCAGTTTTGGCACTACTGTCTAACAGAACCTTTTCACTAAGTAGGTTCTGTACCAAGCTTCCCAAGGTCCCATGGAGTCTACAGTTGTTAAGCATAAGTGAGGGTTCCTGGGGTTTGAAGAACAAAATAACTCACCATAGTAATGTTTCTTCCAAAGGGATCCCTCACTATGCTTAAAGTGATGTTGTAAGTTATGGTATTGACTTAACGTGGTAGCACGTGAGGTGGGCGCCTGAATCAAGGCGCAGTCCAAAACGACGATGTGATGTGGGCGAATGGCCGAATGGCGATGTGGGGTGGGGTAGGGCGCACCGGATGTGGTAGGGTGGTGACTGCAGCGACAGGATGTCACTATATGTACACGCACGCCGGGGTGAGCGAGCACAGCGGGGCGGAGGGGATGCGGGTGATGTTGCAGTGGCTGCCGAGCTGGCCGTGGGCGTGGGGGTTGGCCTCACCTCTGGTCCAGGCGCTACTGCATTTTTGTTGCTCCGGCCTGAGACTTTTTTTTTGCCTCTCTACATGCACCCCCTGGAGTTGAGAATCTTTAGTTGTGTGGGGCAGTGCAGCTTCCACAGAAAGCAAAAGAACTAAATCCTGGTGCTGTTCTTCCAGCGCCGAGGATGTCAGGGTGGCGAAATTGATCTTCCTGGACATAAGTCTCCACCACTCATTCACACTAGTGGGATTAGCGCGGAGGCACTAGGACCATCGAGACAAACTTTTGCTGGAGGGTCGGTGGCGAGAGATGGCGCCCGCGAGGCATGAGTCGCGAGCAGCGCTCGGCGGCACATGACCATGGCGACCCCTCCAACCGCCTCGCCGTTCTCTTTTTCCCCGCCCGCCGAAAGTGCGCTTCAGTGACGACGTCGCTCGCCTGTCGGGAGTCAAACTTCAAACTAGCGCATAGTTTTCAGTTTATTTTTTTGTAACATTATCTCGATAGTAGTATCGCTTAATTTTATTCTATTTTCTAATATTTTAAATTTAACTTACTTGAAGAAGTCTCGGCCTACTGGACGGAGTCGACCATGAGCAGGTCAGGTGACGGTAGGGAGACTTCGTATGAAAGCTGTTCAGTCAGCCGGGCTGGGTCCGTCAGCCTCCTTCTCCTCAGCGGGTTCCGGCTAACGGTCAGTCCGATGCCCCGGGATGGGCGGTCCCCGTCGGCATAAAATAAGCGGTCGCATTTCGCACCGCTCGCCTTGAGCTCTTCGCCCACAGGTCAAAAAAAGAGAAGGCATCACGAGGTCGCCTCTGGTATGTTCGCGCCGCCGACGGTCGGTTATCGTAAGCTAGTTGCCGCTCTTCTTCGGAGTCGCCAACTGCTGGTAACCGCCGCCTCCGACATCGGAGCCCCTCCCGCCTGTAGGTAGGGCTCCTGTATGAGCAGTTTCATCAGTGGGCGCTTTATGGAGCCGATGGGCTCGAGGTTGGTTCTCCTGCCTGGCTCGTTTCCACGGGCCTGGGCTCTCAGCGATCGGGTAGGGCGGTTGGACCTTCCTGGTGTGGCGCCTTCTTCGTGCCCGGTGACTCCTCTAGGTGTTTCCTCACATGGCTGCGCGCGAGGGCCACACCGATGCCCTTATCTCCTGGTTTTTTCCTCTAGCTTTCCAGGTCCCTGGGGCGCCCGCGCCCACGGGTCTTTGGCTTGTCGGGTGCCGCTGTGCCGCCTCCTGCGCGCTGTGGTCTTATGGGCGCCAGCCTGCGGCACTGCTAGTCTGGCGTGTTTGCCGCCGGCGCCGCTTGGTTTACGGCGCTGTTGGCGGTGTTTGGTCCGGGCGGCGCCGCTATGGTGCTGCTGCCTCTTGGCGCTGTGTCCCTCTGCTGCATGCTGCTTTTCAACCCTGCTTTGCCTTCTCAGCACTGGGGCCCTCGCTGGGGACTCTCCTTGTTTCTCTGCTATTTCCTCCTCCTAATTTTCACTCCTTTCCTGTCCAAACAGTCCTTTCCGGACCATCAGGAGATGATGTTGAGCTTGACCCAGACCTTGGTTGGGTGATGAAGTGGAGGAAACAGGATCTTTCTTTCACAGAGCCTGTGGTCGAGGACCTGTCCTTTAAGTCTCGTTGAAGAACCTGAGATCCACTCTTTCTCCAGACTACAGACATCGATCCTGGAAGATATTAAGACTCCAGTACCTTCATGCTTCGGAGATCCCTACGATTTGACCTCCGATCCAGCTTCCTTCTCGAGACGCTGTTCAAATGGTATGGAATAATCCTGCTCTTATTCCCTCAGTGGCTAAATCCATTGATAAGAAGTACTCAGCTCCCAAGGATCGTCCCATTTTGGCATCCCAAGCCTTTTGGATCCTATTGTAGTCCTGGCAGAGAATGATAAGGTCGTTTTCCTCAAACTACTACAGCTCGACTTCTATTAACAAAGAGTCTCTAAGATTGATACATTAGGTAAGAGAGTCTTTGCTGCCTCCACTCTAAGTATGCGTATTGCCAGTTATCAAGGCTATTTTTCTCAGTATGAGTATATCCTGTGGCACTCTTTGAAAAGAATGGTTGAAGCTCTTCCGGATTCGGACTCCAAGTCAGAGCTTCTTCTGACCGTTACTAGAGGTATTGAGTCCAATAACCAACAGGTCAAAGCCGCTATGGACGCTTTCGACACTGCTTCTCGCTCAGCAGCCACAGGTATTTGTACTCGGCGCCATTCCTGGCTGCATACTCTGGCTTCACGAATGATGCTCAGCGGCAGGTAATGGCGCTGCCTTGATGGCTCTTTCTTTCGGCCCTCAGGTGGAACAAGCCTTAGAGGCTACTCAGAAGACTAGGTGCCATTAGTTGGCCAGACCTTCTGCCTGCTCCCCTCTCGGGGCATGTGAACAGACGCCAGTTTCATAGTCGTCAGTCCTTTCGAGGCAGAGGCAGGGAAGCTTCCATAAAAGCCAACCTGCCCAACCTCAAAAGAAAGCGCAAGCAGAAAGCGAGGGGCCTAAAGCCCCAGCACCACCTTATGAATTGCTGGCCCAAGTTCCATCCACATTGCCCGAGGTGGAACTTTCTCCGTGGAGGTCATCTGATGTACTTCTACAACCAGTGGAAGTCCATAACTTCGGACAAATGGGTCCTTCGGATAATTCGCGAGGGTTATTCTCTCAATTTTTTGGAAACCCCCCCGAATTGTCCTCCCAGACGACAACCCAGGTTGTCGGCCTCTCAGTCAGACCTCCTCACCGCCGAGATCCAGGGCCTTCTAAGCAACAGGGCAATAGAACTGGTGCCCCCGCATCTGCGAAGCACAGGGTTCTACTCCCATTACTTCCTGGTTCCAAAGAAGTCTGGGGGAATGCGTCCCATTCTAGACCTCAGAAAGTTAAACAAATTTCTCCCCAAGGAGAAATTCAAAATGATTTCCCTAGGTACCCTGTTACCCTTGCTGCATCAGCACGACTGGCTGGCCTCCCTGGATATGCAGGACGCTTACCAGCATATCCTCATCTACCTGACCCACACGTAAGTTCCTCAGGTTTGTAGCTCTGGGTCAGCATTACCAGTTCAGAGTCCTGCCTCTTTAGGCTATCCTCGGCGCCTGCGAGTCTTTACAAAAGTGTTGTGCAGTTCTCGCGCGCGATCTCAGGAAGATCGACTCAGAGTGTTTCCCTACCTGGATGATTGGCTTCTAGCAAGCCCTTCCAGCCACGGGACTTTGGAAGCGCAAACGACTCTCGCCTTCTTACGTCCATGGGAATTCTGCTGAATTTGAAAAATCACAACTGCAGCCCTCCCAGAGGCCTTTTCATAGGGACGCTTTAGACACCTCTTCCACAAGGCTTTCCTTCCAGAGGACAGAAGACTCGACATCCTTCTGGATGGCCCGCTACATCGGGGAGAACTTATCGGTTACAGCTCTCTCGATGCAACGCATGTTGGGTCTCATGGCGTCCTCGGTGTTCACTGTACCCGTGGCCCGGTTGCACATGAGAACCACCCAATGGATGCTCTCCACTCAGTGGTCTCCGACCTCTCACTCCCAGTCTTATCCCATCAAGGTGACGGAGCCCCTTCGAAGGTCTCTCACCTGGTGGACTCAAGAGAGCAATCTCCTGGAAGGGTTTCCCTTTGCTCCCCCGGATCATCAGATCTCCATCACCACAGACGCATCGCTAATGGGATGGGGAGCTCACTGTCGCTCCCTCCACACTCAAGGTGTATGGACTCAATTCGAAACTCTTCTCCACATAAATGTCCTGGAGATGAGAGCGGTCCTCTACGCGATCCGAGCTCTGAAGGATATCCTTTGTCACAAGAACATTCTCCTTCAAACGGACAACAAAGCCGTGATGTATTACATCAACAAGCAAGGCGGTGCTCATTCTTACCCCCTTTGCAGGGAAGCAATGAGGTGTGGGAGTGGTGCTTGGAGCACAAGTCTCTGATTCAGGCGGTTTATCTGCCAGGTATACAAAACGATCTAGCAGATCACCTCAGCAGAACGGAGGCAGACCTCACGAGTGGTCTCTCGATCCAGCCGTAGCTCGGTCACTATTCAAGAGTGGGGACTCCAGACCTGGACCTTTTGCATCCCCACTCAACGAAAACTGCTCTCTTCTGCTTCAGAAATCCAGGGCCTGGCATTTTCTGTCAGGATGCTCCAGGCTGCGTGACAAAACGCTTCCTTTATGCCTTCCACCGCCTCCCTCTAATCCAGAGAGTTCTCCTCAAGTTCGAGTCTCAGGGGACCAAATGATTCTCATTGCTCCCTCCTGGCCTCAGCAACTATGGTTTCTCTGCTCAACAGTATGTTGGCAGCCTCTCCGAGACCACTTCCTTGCAAATCAACCTTTGACTCAGGGTTTGTTGGTCCATCCTAACCTGAAATCACTTCACCTTCATGCTTGGCTCCTGAAGAGGTAGAAGTGAATCGATTCAACGCCTCTCGAGAGTCTCGGATATCCTTCTGGCTGCGAAGCCAGCCACCCAAAACGTCACGCCCAAATGGAAACGCTTTTTCTCTGGTGTGCAAAGTCCTCTTGAATCCCTTTTCCTGTCCTCCTGACAATGTTCTGGAGTATCTTTGGACCCATCAAACTCAGGTCTCCAGTACTCCACAGTTAAAGTTCACCTTAGTGCCATCTCAGCGCTCCATGAGCCGGTTTCTTCCTTGACTCTGGCTCAGCTTCCTATGGTGAAGAGATTTCTTAAGATTCTTCATACCAGACCCCTGTTAGGCGTCCAGTTGCAACCTGGGACATTAACCTGGTGCTGGACATGCTCACTGAAGCCTTCGAGCCCCTAGCTACCTGTGAGCTAAAATTCTTACCTGAAAGACTGCCTTCCTGGTGGCCATTACCTCAGCCCGCAGGGTCTCGGAGATTCATGCCTTGGTGACGGACCCTCCGATACTGTATTCCATAAAGACAAGGTAGTCTCGTACTATCCTAAATTTCTTCCCAAGGTTGTGTCAGAATTCCATCTAAACCAACCTCTGGTACTTCCCTCTTACTTCGCTAATTTCCAAAATGAAGGGGAACGATCTCTTCATTCCTTGGATGTTAAGAGAGCCTTGCGGTTCTATTTAGATAGAACCAAGAATTCTCGCAAGACTCAGCAACTGTTTGTTTTTTTCAGCGACACCCGGCTGGGTCAACCCGTCGCTATTAGATGCATCTCATCATGGTTAGTGGCATGCCTTCGACATTGCTACTCCATGGCTCAAGTTAAATTGGAGGGTAGAGTGTATGCTCACTCTACTAGGGCGGTCGCGACATCTTTAGCGGAGATTCGCAATGTTCCAATTGCGGATATCTGCAACGCCGCCACCTGGAGCTCAGTGCATACCTTCGTTAAGCATTATGCACTGGATGTTCATGCCAGGCGACATTCCGCGTTGACGCAGAACTATCCTTAATGGGCTTCTATCTTAGACGCGTGAGCTCTGGCTCTCCTGCACCTTTGGGGATTATCAGCTTGGTACTTTACTAGGAGGATGAGTGGTGGAGACTTATGTCCAGGAAGATATGAAAATTACGTACCTACCGTAATTCTTGATCTTCTTGGACGAGTCTCCACCACTCATTCACACGCCCACCCTCCATCCCCCGAGCTCACCGCTGTGTTGGTCTTCACTCCCTCAAATCTTTAGGCCGTGAGGACTTCTTTGCTGACCCTTCTTACACGGGTCGTACGGACTATCTTATGTCCGTTTTTTAAGGTTAGATTTACTCTTTACGTTAGTTGCGCTGCACCTCCTTGGTAAAAAAGGTACTGAGGCGGTTGGAGGGTCGTCGCCGAGATGGTCATTGCCGCTCGAGCCGCTGCTCACGGCGCCATGCCTCGCGGCGCCATCTCTCGCGCCGACCCTCCAGCAAAAAGTTTGCTCCCGATGGGTCCTAGTGCCTCTGGCGCTAATCCCACTAGTGTGAATGAGTGGTGGAGACTCGTCCAAGAAGATCAAGAATTACGGTAGGTACATAATTTTCATTTTTTGCCGCCCTGATGTCGTGATAACGCGGGTCGCTGTTCGGCGCTCGCCGTTGTCACATAGAACCCTTAACTTTCATGGGAAGCTTATGTCGGCAAACATCTTTATGACCTGTATGGTACATGTTTATTCCACTCCTATACAAACTGGAAAGGATCGCAATTTTGGCTAATACAAAGTAGTCAGCCGATCCCCAGACTTCCCAATAGCTCAGATCCACCCCCACGCTCAGGCATGTAATGACGTGTGACCAGGGAGAACGTCGGGTGCACCACATTAAAGTTAATGGGGGTCAATTTTACATCTATTTTTTCACATGAACATGGCTAGTTTGTGATTAATGAAGGGCACTGTTCGACTAACAAGGGCTGTCTTATTCGAGCGGTGTTCTTAAGTGCAAACTGGCCATTTTTATGTAAAAAAAAAAATGGAGGTAAAATTGACCCCCATTGACTTAATGGGGCACCTCATGCTCTCCTGAAACACGCTATTACGCTCCTGAGTGCAGGTGGATCTGAGCTATTGAGAAGTCCAGGATCAGCTGGCTACTTCGTACTGGCTGAAACTACAGTCCCTTCCAGTTTGTGCAGGAGTAAAATTAAGATGTAACATACAGGTCATAAAGATGTTCGACGACAAAGGCTTCCCATAAAAGTAAGTATTATTAGAAAATAAAAACCTCACAATATCACGTTAACAATCCCTACATCCCTTTCCGTAACTTGGTAAAAGGTTCAAACAATAATCAGTCCTTTCTGTTCACTTGAGCATTACTTGTTACAGTGCCATGCAGTTTTTTCCCTAGTGGTCTCGGTCATCTGATTTTTCATAACAGTTGAAATTGTTCTGCCATGTTTAAGCTATTTTTCAAAATTGTTAACATATTTAGTATTTTTTGATAGTCATGTAGCTAGTTTTAATGGTCACTGCTCACCCTAACTTTAGAAATAAATCTGATGTTGGAGTATAGGGGCGAGCGTGACCACACAGCAGAGTTTGAATTTCATTCTAAGTTTCATAATTGCCATAAAATTATAGAAGCTCTGGGGCACCTCATTCTAGGTGAATGTTTGCAGTTGTTAAGCATAGTGAGCAAATTCCTTTTGGAAGAAGCAGCATTACTGCGTTGAGTAATTGATTTGTGTGTAGCTGATTTGTTTAATTTTTAGTTACATTTTTCTGGAGCCTATGTGGTGTATGGCCATACAGAATCTCCTTCCACTACACTGACCTCTGCTTCCCACCTTTGTAACTGAGCCCATGGCTAATAACCTTGAAGCCCTGCGCTAACCTCCTCATCAGGGTCTTCCCAGACCAGGCATGCCAACGGGAACCAATGTTAGAGGGTAAAACCAGGGAGGGAGGGAGGAACAGGTTGGACGTCCCTTTGAGGCATGGGAGGGGAACAGGCTTTATATTCCTGCAGTTGGTTTCTGTTTTACTTCTGAGATTTTCTCTGTCTTTTGCCATTGGGAGCGTGCCATGTCAGTCCTGAAAATGGACATCCCAGCGGCACCCCAACTCCAGGGTGCCCTATCTCCCATATTTCTACACCCTGAATCAAGCAGTGGCAGGGTCTGCAAATCACTCTCCCTAAGGAGGCGTTCTCCCCTGCTGGCCTCTGTTCCTGATGCTCTGTGCTTGAAATGGACCTGGTCCCCAGCTTGCTAGAGTGGTACCCCACTACGGTGGGACAAATCACTTTGTGAGCTGGTGGTCAGTTTGGCCACTAGCTTTCAAAATCTGATAGCCAAACCAGTATTTGTAGTGGCCATCCTTTTTAAGGGCTCAAAAATCACTTTGTAGGCAGGTAACCAAGTTGGCCAATAACTTTCAAAGTCTGGTGGCCAAACCATTTTTTTAAGTAGCTTTTGGCCACCTGGCTACCTGATTTGTCCCACCCTGTACCCCACTACTCAGTGCCACAGAACTGGCTGTTTTTCTTTTGACTCTGTAAAAAAATCCTTATTGTGCTTTTCCGTTGCAAATATGGCATCATATTGGAAGTCTTTGGCATGCATAACGTAGGCCACCAATTCTTGTCATTCTAAATTGGCTCTGTTTGTCATTGTCTTTCCCAGAAGTGTTTGTTCTTGTGTTTTCCATTTTTGTTGGGTTAGATAATCCACTCTGTTTAGTTTTGCTTTATCTCTGTGAAGGTCATCAAAACTATTGTGACTACTGATTACTCAATCTTGCAGAGGAGAACACACCGAAGCATGGCGATGATGTGGGAAGCCAGTTTGCAGAGATTTTTATTAAGGATCAAGAAAATGTCACGCAGCTGCTGTCTATTTTAGAGGTGAGTGTTATTTATTCAGTTATTTAATAAAATGGCAGGCTGTTTGTCCCAGTGGTTAAAGAACAGATTTGTGAACCAATCTGTGTATATTGGAGAAAATCTCCTCCCCACACGGTAATGACAGTGTAGTCCTCCAAGCTTTACTTTTTTGCTCCATCCCCCCATCATTTTAAAATTCCCTTCCCTCTGCCTGTGTCTCACTAATATGCATGTATGCTAGTGACGGTCATCTTTACCTCTGGGCAGTCTGTGTCTAGCCTCATTCCCCTCTCACAGAAGGATTTTAATGCAGTCCAGCAGTGTTTCAAGTCCAATTGTCTGCCCCTTAATACGAAAAAAGCTATTGCCTAGACTTGTGGTGCTAAACAAACTCAAATCCATTACTGTCCCTCCCTTGTGTTGTCATTGGACCACTCCCCCTTAGATTGACAGGTTCAGATACTTGGGAATCTGGTTGGACAGACACCTTGAATGCTCTTACTATATCAAAATAATTGGATCTAAACTCCTTCCCCATCTTCATACTTTGTACTTTTATAAAGCTATTTCCTTTTTTGGTGGCCGTACAGGGAATCATCTTGAAGAGGCCTTAGGCAATTTTAAAACCACTAAACAGGTTAACAGCAGTAAATGGTTCGCACATGGACCGGGGTGTTCATGGTAAGGATAATAGAACAACCAGAGAAAATAGAGTACTCACCCCTCTGCAGAAAAATGACGCTGCTCTGCAGATGTCAGTAAGAAAAGTGGTTTATTCAGTGCTCAAGCAGTGCAAACCATATACTGGCCTGCCTGATGCATTTCGGAGTGAAATTCCTTTCTCAAAAGAATGTCATCCCGAAACATGTCAGGCAGGGCAAGTGTAGGTTTCAAACAACATGAAGTTTTGCTATATTATGACAATTGCAGTATGACCGCAGGTTAGAACTGCTCCGGAGGTGAAATAGTTAACTTTCCATGCAGGCATGGAACTTAGAGCGCGAGCTTGGTTGAAAACTCTGTCTGTTGTGCTTCAAACGCAAACTGTCAGATTCTTTACTCCGCCTCACTGAACAGTCGCTCCGGAGATTTCTCCTTCTGCTCGGTTCATTTTGTCGGTTTAAAAGTATTATTTCTCGGTTTTTAGCTGAAATTAAACCGCAACCGGTCGGTTCAAGCTCTGTCTGTGGTAATGTAAGTAATAGATAGGTTTTACATTTATTTTTTCTGTGTGGAACTTGTAATTCTTTATCGGTTCGGTTTGCACCGATCAGGTTGTATTTAAAATCTACTAGTCCTTTTTTAGAGTGCGGTTCCTGGTTCTTATCGCTTCTAAAAAAAACGGATTTCATTATGTTTTTTTCCACGACCCGTGACACGGTTGGGAAACGATAAGGGTGTCTTGCTTGGTGGATTGCCATAAACGAGCAAGTTGGTTAGGCTGGCATTATGTCTGAGAAACCCAAAAGAAAAACTGGACCCACTGGGTTTCAACACTGTAGTGTTTGTGGGGAAGCTTTTGCTAAGGCTGACCCACACACCACATGTGTCTGTTGTCTGGGGTTTGACCACCTCAATTCAGACTGCCAGATTTGTCACAATTTCCCTGCTGCCACCATAGATAAGAGAGTTGGTAGGCTCAGGGAAAGGGAGGCCAAAAAGTCCGCTGACCCGGATGGCCAGCCCGGTTCGGTGCCAACCGAACTGGAGGAAAGTGCCCTCTGACCAGGCGATACTTCCTCGGCAAACGAAGAGCTGGTTCTGAGGAGCTGGTTCCAGCAAAGGACTAGAAAGTCAGCTATGTGTAGAGCCAAAAGTTCTCTCCCAACTGCTGAGGAAATAGCTAAAGCAATTCAAATTGTCCAGTCTCTTCTTCCGTTCCGACCAAACTGACACCTTAAGGTAAGCGCTCGGTTCAGCGGGTTCCACCGTTCAGGATTATGATTTTGAGGATTTCTATGAACCGGGAGGGGAAGAGGAATATGAGGAGAGTGAATATGGTTTTGAAGATCTGATGTGCCGATTGATCCGGACATCTCTCCAGATAGACCCTAGGGTTTCTCCTCCAAGGCTTTGAGTCCCTCTCATTTCATGTTTTATAAAAGTTGTGGAAACTCTCCAGCTCCCTGTTGAGGAAGCTGTTGATGACCAAGAGGAGCCAGACTATGTAGAAATGATGGATATTCCAGAGTCTAGGAGACTGTCTATTCCTTTGCATAAATCTTTTCGGAAACGGACAGTAAAAGTTTTAAAAACTCCTCACACTATACCTCCTGTGGATAAAAGGATGGACAAGAGGTATACCTTATCAGGCTCCGACACTGATTTCCTCACTCAACAATGCAGCCATGGGGTAGTGCAGGCTGCAGCCTGTGACAGGCTAATATTCCCCTAGCTTCACACCCCTGAGAAGGACTCAGGAAGAGGGATGCTATGGCAAAGAAACAGTACATGGCAGCATCTTTTGGACTCAGACAAGCAAATTATATGGCTTATGCTGCTAGGTACCAGAAATCCAGATGGGATACTGTGCTGGCCCTAGCGAAACAAGTCCCTGACCAGCTTGCCAGGGAGCTGGAACAAGTGGCTATGGATGGTATTGAGGCATTCAAGGTGCAATTTCATGCTGCAGTGGACTCTAATGATGTTTCATCAAGAGTCATGGCTACATCTCTGGCACTTCGCAGGATGGCTTGGCTCAGATGTACTACCCTGTTTCAGGATACCCAGTCTAAGGCCATGGATTTTCCTGTTGTGGGAAATTCTCTATTTGGGGAGCAAACGGAGAATTACATGGAGAAAATGGATGAATATAGGACCACCGATAGGAGTGCACAGGCCAAGGAAAAGCAGGCCACACCTCAAAAGCAGCTTCCTAGAGGCAGGGGCAGGCCTTTTCATAGGCCTTTTTACCAAGCTCAAGCTTCCTCCTCCACCTATGCTCAGAGGGGGATCTTTAGAGGGAGAGGCAGACGGGGTACAAGCAGGTCTGCTTCCACCCCTCAGCCCAAAGCCCCTGCCAAGCAGGCACCCTGATGGGATTGCCATGGCCAAGATTCTCCTCTACCTGCGGGGGGCAGGCTGG
This sequence comes from Neoceratodus forsteri, assembly GCA_016271365.2. Lineage (NCBI taxonomy): Eukaryota > Metazoa > Chordata > Ceratodontiformes > Ceratodontidae > Neoceratodus > Neoceratodus forsteri. The sequence continues at coordinate 644,751,799 of CM057453.1, read as the reverse complement.
CTTTACTTTGTCCAGGACTGGAAGTCTTTAACATCAGACAAGTGGGTCCTGGAAGTAGTAAGCAGGGACTGGTTCTCAGCTTCAAAATTTCCAAAGCTGAGAACCAGATCTTTTCCACCTGCAACTCCATCAGATGCACTCGCCCTAGAGGCAGAGGTCTCTCCCTCCTGGCTCTCAGAGCTGTGGAAAGGGTTCCTCCCACACCAGGGCAAAGGTTTGTACTCCAGGTACTTCCTTACCCCAAAAGACAGGAGAATGGCGCCCATCCTGGATCTCAGATATTTAAACAAGCACCTTTTAAAGCCAAAGTTCAAAATGGTGACTCTGGGAATTATCCTACTCTCTCTAGGCCAGGGACTGGCTAGCTTCCTGGACCTCAAGGATGCCTACCTTCCATATTCCCACTAGAAGCTCCAACGAAGTACCTCAGGTTCGAGCTGCCCTCAGGCCACTACCAGTTCAGAGCAATGCCCTTCGGCCTCACTTCTGCCCCAAGGGTATTCACCAAATGCCTGGCAGTAGCAGTTGCCTACCTAAGAAGGCAAAGATTGCCATCTTTCCTTACCTGGACGATTGGCTCATAGTAGGCCAGTCCCCAGACCAGGTCAGTTTACACTTCAGATAACGAGCAACTGCTTACCTCTCTAGGTTTCCTTCTGAATCTCTCAAAGTCAGTTCTAGAGCCTGTCCAGCTTCACCTTCATAGGCGAGAACTGAACACACAGGAAGCCGGGCCTCCTCCCCTGGACAGGGCAAAGACCCTAGTCTCCTGGCTCTCCTCATTTACCCTGCAGGTCTCCGGCCAGCAAGGCATTTTCTGAAGCTCCTAGGACACATGGCTGCTTCCACAGCAGTTGTGCAAGGAGCAAGATTTCAGATGAGGGACATCCAGTTCCATTTGAGAGCTTTTGGTCTCAAAGAAAGGATCCTCTTACCAAGTTGATCCCAGTAACTCGAACCCTGATCCAAGCCCTAAGTGGTGGCAGGATCAGAGCAACCTGAGACAAAGGGTCTCTTTGTCACTCAGTCTCATTCTCTAATCCTTACTACAGATGCGTCCCTCTTGGGCTGGGAGTCACATGGGCGCACCTCACCACCCAGGGTCTGTGGTCTCCCCAGGAATCTCTGCTCCACATCAACCTGTTGGCGCTCAGAGCAGTTTTTCTAGCACCTCAAGCTTTTTCCAAATCCGTTCAGAACAAGAGTGCACTGAAGCGATGAAGTTGTGGTCTCTGGCTTACTCCCTGAACACCTCCCTTACGGCAGTTCACCTCCCAGGCCAGGACAATGTCCTGGCAGATGCTCTCAGCAGGATTTCCCAGGGCCACCATGAATGGTCACTGGATCCCTGGTCTTGGGAGTAGTATTTGCCAGATGGGGCACCCGCAGATAGATCTTTTGCAGCCCCAGACAATCACCAACTTCCTCTTTTGCTGCAGGCCCCTGTGTTGGGCTCACTCCCCTGGATGCCTTAGCCCTCAGTTGGGAGGGGAAGTTTCTATGCCTTCCTCCCTTTCCTTTCCTGTTCAAAGTGCTAGTCAAAATCAGATCCCAATCATGCAAAGTCATTCTGATAGCTCCGGATTGGGCCAGACAGCCGCTGGTATCCACTCCTGCTGTCCTTAGCAGTCCATCCTCCCCTGTCCCTTCCCAGGAATCACAATCTGTTAACCTGTGCTCAGGGAAGGGTCTGGTACCTGAATCTCAAATCTCTCAATCTCAAGTCTTGGTTCTTGAAGAGTTAGAGTTTGCTGATTTACACCTTTCCCAAGGTGTAATGGATATATTGAAGGCCGCAAGGAAGCCTTCCACCAGGGCTACTTACAATTCCAAATGGAAAAGGTTTTCCATATGGTGCTCGGAAAAGCATGTTTCCCCAGTCTCTGCTGATCTACCCACAGTCCTGGATTATATGGTCCACCTGAATTTTTGGGGCTGAGACCAGCTACCCTGAAGGTGCACTTGGCAGCTGTGTCTGCTTTTATTTCAGCAGGTAAATCCTTTTCTCTTCAGCTCATCCTGTATTTTCCAAGTTTTTAAGGGGTTGTTTCACACCAACCTCCATTCAGGGATCCTGCCCCTGCCTGGGATCTTAATGTTGCATTGCTCAGCTTATGCAACCCCTTGAGCCCTTTGTCTTCAGCTGGGCTCAAGTACTTGACTTGGAAAACTGTGTTTTTGGTAGCCATCACCTCTGCCAGACGCATAAGTGAATTACAAGCGTTGTCAGTGGAGCAGGAGTTTATCTCTTTTCACAGAGATAAGGTGGTCCTTCGGACTAACAGAAAGTTCCTGCCTAAGGTGGTTTCAGATTTCCACCTTAATCAGTCTATTTCACTTCCAGTGTACTTCACTGACCACTCCTCCTCTGGGGAGAGGATGCTGCACAGCCTAGATGTGAAGAGAGCCCTTAGTTACTACATAGAGCGTACCAAGGGTCATAGGTTTGACTCCCCTCCAACTGTTCCTCACCTGTGGCAAAGTTGGTAAAGGGAAGCCAGCCACTAAAAGATCCATTGGCAGGTGGATTGTCTCTTGTATCCAATTTAGCTATGAGAAGTTGAGTAAAGTTCCCCCCTCCTCAGGCCTGAGGGCTCACTCTACCAGAGGTACAGCTGCTTCTCTGGCTGCTGCCAGAGACATTCCTATTCTAGAAATATGTCAAGCAGCTACCTGGAAAACAGTTCACACTTTTACCAAGCATTACCTCTGACATCCAGGCTAGGAGTGATGCTCGGTTTGGCACAGCTGTGCTCAGAGCCTATTTCCAGGTAGGTTCTGTCCCTCCTCCATGGGGGTACTGCTGTGTAGTTCAGATTGTCATAATATAGCAAGACTTCATGTTGTTTGAAGAAAAATTACTCACCTTAGTAATGTTGTTTCTTCTAATGGAGTCTTGCTATATTATGATCTCCTCCTGCCTGCCCCTCTCAGAACCTCTGTTTTGGGGATGTGGGTGGGCAGTACAGGGTTGGCACTTTTTTGATGCCCACCTTGTTGTTTTTCACCTACCTTTTTGGGTGAATTGGTGTTGTGTTTTTGCATTTTTGGGTCTCCTGACTTGAGTCTTTGTTTTAGGCCAAAAAATGAGTGTTTATGTTAGTAGCCAGTTGGCTAGTGTAGGTTTACAGCTTCCACACAGAACCTTTGTGAGTTTTAGGTCGTAAAGATCTGACAGTTTGTTTGAAGCACAACAGACAGAGTTTTCAACCGAGCTCGCGCTCTAAGTTCCATGCCTGCATGGAAAGTTAACTATTTCACCTCCGGAGCAGTTTTAACCTGTGGTCATACTGCAATGGTCATAATATAGCAAGACTCCATTAGAAGAAACAACATTACTAGGGTGAGTAATTTTTTCTTTGCACTGCTTGAGCACTGAATACACTGCTTTTCACATTAACTTTTGCAGAACAGTATAATTTTCTGCAGAGGGGTGAGTGCCTGATTTTCTCTGGTGGTTCTAACAGCAGTAAATGCAAACTTTAGTACAAGGTTCTCGAAAATCAGACAAAACAGCAGTATTATTCAAACAAGTACATTTTGAGGGTTCAGCAGAAAGTCGCCACGTTTGAATGTAGGAAGACTGACTGACATAGAATGGAATAGAACTCCAGAGATCTATTTAAGAAAGGAATCTTTGAGTGAACCAATACTGTACTGTGTAACGTATGGGTCAGAAAATGTAGATGTGTAATAATACCATTGAGATGTTTTGTCTAACAGATACAATTTTGTAACCATAACAGTGGCATGAACTTTGTGATTTGCCTTCCTAAATACAGTGCCAGTCTCACCCAAACTATACATAACCACCGTTTGAGTTACAGTGCTGCCGTAGTAGTATAGTGCATTGAGAATTTCAAGTTTCAGTGCAAGCATTATCATTGATCTTTCATTGGGGATGTCTCAGTCATCAAGTCACACCTATGGAGCTTCACTGTCAGTGAAGCAGGATCCAAACGGAAGATTTTCAGCAGTACAGCTGGGGCCACCCATGCTAATGTCACCTGCCAGTGTCACCAACCCTCTAAAGGCATGAGCGGCCCTGCTTCCTTCTCAGTTCTTTCCCGCCGTCGACTCTTTGTGTGGGTCTCAGCGGAAGCTCCATCGCAGTTTTGCGCCTTTTTTGCCTACGGCTTTTTTACACTTAGTCCTTTAGAATATCTTTTTCTAAAGAGATTCCTTTACTTTGTTTACATTGAGTTAATCCTTTAACTTCTCTCTTCCATCGCTGTTGCTGTGGAAGGAAGATTGCCTCTACAGATGAACACTCCCTCTGTGTCTGCTGTCTTGGGCTTGACCATGACATCTCGACTGTAAGCTCTGCCTGATGTTTAACCAAACTGCCCTTAGGCTAAGAAAAAAGGCTCCTAAAAAAGTCCTAGTTGAACAACAGGTAGCCGTTTCTGGGCAGGGATCCTCCAGGGTCCCTCCTTCCCAGTTGCCGGCAGGTTAGTCAAGCTCCCAGGCAACTAAGGCCTGAGACAAGTCAACGATGATCCAGGGATTGGAGGACAAACCCTACGAGGACAGACTGAGTGAGTTAAATATGTACACCCTGGAGGAGAGGAGGGATATGATTGATACCTTTAAATACTTGAAGGGGATAAACAAGACGGGTACAGAAGGGGTCTTTAAGTTGAGGAGGGGGAAGGATACGAGTGGGTATGGTCCCAGATTGGAGGGAGGACAATATAGGAGAGAGATGAGACATTTTTACGCAGAAGGTTGTGGCTAAATGGAACACTCTGCCCAAGGAGGTGGTATTCTGTAAGACGGTGGCAAGTTTTTAAAAGGGATGGGACAGGGTGAGAGGGGTACCTGTGAAGGGGAGGGGAGGTGGGCAGCTGCAATATAAGGGTGGTAGCTGCACATTCAAGCAGACTTGATAGACCATGAAGCCTGTTTCTGCTGGCAGATTCGTATGTTTGTATGTTCGTACGTCCTTGGGGAAAAGCCATAAAAAAAAAGACCAAGATTGGGAATGCTTCCCCCGACTGCGTACCCGCTCCCCGATGGTCTCTTCTTCCTCCAGGGGTACTCCATCAGTTGCGGCTGTCCTAATTCCTGCTGCTGTCCAGGTCTCTGTTCCTACTGACAGCGCCACCGCCCATTGCAGGACGGCTGGTCATCGACTTCCAGGTTGTTGGCCCGCACTCCGTCAGTGACTGGCTCGTCGTCGACAGCCCTCCTGTCAAGACCTGATGCTTCTCCAGGTCCTTGGGCTTTGGGCTTCTCAGGCTCTCAGGGCCTGCTGAATGCGTCCTTGCATCCTGTGCCATTGACCCCCCCCCAGTCGACGCAGCAGTCCACTGTCGTCGACCTTAATGACATTTTGACCAAGTTCACTACAATCTTATTCCATCAGCTGGGCGCATATAGGCCTGCATTGCTTGTGCCATTGACAGCATCGTCGACACCACTTTGGCCCCCATGGGCCATCGACTGTTCCTCGTTCGTTGAACCTTGAGCTGGAACAGGTCAACATAGAGGAGGAGGCGTACTATCCTGACCTCATCTTACCTGAGGAAGAAGAGGAAGAGCCTCCTTCCTCTGACAGGTCCACTGCCTCTTCAGTGAGCCGGGATTCTGTTAAACATACTCTCAAGACTCTTCCAGAGGACCCTACTTTTTTTAATGTCATGAAGCAGCTGTCCTTGGCCATGGCCTTCCATACAGAGGAGGAGTATGCCACCAGGAGAGATCTGGCGGACTTCCTGGAGATCTCGGAGTCTCCTCCCAAGGTCATTCTGGCTATCCTTCCAGCTCTAAGGAATGCCACTACTGTGGGCTGGCACAGGCCTGACATGGTGCCAGCCATGCCCCGCAGGGCTGATGAGCTGTATCATGCCCCCCCCCCCCGGGTCTGCTGCATTATGCTGCCCAGCTGGAAACCGACTCTGTGGTTATTAAGGCAGCTCATGATAGGTCGAAGGTGCCCAAGCACCTCAGTTCCCTCCCCCCTGACAGAGAATCATGTAGTATTGATCTCTGGGGCAAGAGGGTTTGAGCCTCCTCCAGCCTTGGGCTGAGGATTGCCAGTTGCGTCTCTCACATGGTCAAGTACCAGAATACTATCTGGAAGAAGGATGAGGCTGCGGCCCAAGCCCTTCCTGATTGTTCCTAGAAACAGGAGGTTCTCAAATACTTGCACAGTGCGGAGGATATTAGCAGGCATCTCCTGAGGGCCCTCTATAATATTTCGGATACAGATGTCAGAGCTGCTGCCACAGGTATTTGCCTTTGCAGTCACTCCTTGCTGAGGGTCTCGGGTTTCCCAGCTGATGTCCAGAAAAAGGTGCTCAGTGCCCCTTTTAGTGGCTCCAAGCTGTTTGGGCCAGATGTGCAGGACATCGTAAGTGAGCTACAGGAATGTGGCAGAGCTATTAAGTCTGTCCACTCGCTCTACCATACTTGCCCTAAGAGCAGATAGTGCTCTCCTTCTTGCAAGGTGTCCCACAAATCCAGAGCAGCCTTCAGGCCCCAAGGCAAGAAAAGTGCATCCTCCACCTTGCCAGACCCCTCCTCTGGCGCCACAGCAGAGCGCCCTGGGGTGACTGATCAGCCCCATCAGCTGGATCTGCCTCCGCTTGACTCCTTGCCAGACCCCCCTCTTCCGATCCCCGACCAAGAGGTGATGGTCGGAGGTCGGTTCTTCGTCCATCTCAGTCAGTGGAGATCCATTACTTCAGATGCCTGGATTCTTCAGATCATAGAGAGGGGTCACACTCTGGAACTCATTGAAATGCCCCCAGAGACTCCTCCAGTACCCTCCACCTACCCCGCCTCGGCCCATATGTCTGTTCTCTGAGAGGAGATACAGTCCCTTCTGTGCAGAAAGGCCATAGAGCCAGTGCCCAGGCACCAAAGAAATGGGATTTTATTCCAGGTTCTTCCTGGTCCCTAGAAAACTGGACATCTGAGGCCCATATTAGATCTCAAGGACCTCAGTCTGTGTGTCCAGTACAATAAATTCCACATTGTAACCCTGCCAGGCCTGATGCCTTTTCTCAAGCAGGGTGACTGGCTGTGCTCCCTGGTCATGCAGGATGGTTATCTTCATATCTTGGTGTTTCCGCCACACAGGAGATTCCTCCGATTTCTTTTTCAGGGTGAGCACTACCAATTCAAAGTATTGCCCTTTGGCTTATCCTCTGCGTCGTGGGTCTTTACCATGTGTTCAGTAGCAGTAACTGCAGCTCTCAGAAGGGAGGGACTGTACATTTTTCCCTATCTGGACGATTGGCTCCTAAAGGGCCCATTCAAAGAACAGTGTCTTCGATTCTGGAGAGAACCCTTCAGTTGTTTCTGTTCCTGGGCATCACTGTCAACTTTCCCAAGTCAGTCCTAACTCTGTCCCAAAGGCTGCAGTATAAAGGGGCAGTTCTGGACTTGGTGCAGGGAGAAAGACCTTCCTGCCTCAGAAAAGAGCGGAGTGCCTTCTCGCTGAGGCTCAGGAGGTCGCTCAGAGCTGTTATGTTCCTGCAAGGGTATACTTGAGGCTGTTGCGGTTGATGGCTGTGTCCATTCCAACAGTTCCACTGGCCAGGCTACACAGCAAGTCCTCTAGTGGACATTCAGGGTGCAGTGGGACCAATGTATGGATGCGTTACAACAGTGCTGGTCTCCTCCCCAGTCCGCAGGATACTCCAATGGTGTATGGACCCACTGAACCTGTTGCAAGGGGTTCCATTCCAGATCTCCTCCCCTCCAGCAAATCCTCACCACGGATACCTCCGGTCGGGCTGGGGGGGCACATCTGATCCCTTTCACAATTGGGGGGGGGTGGCGGTGGTCCCAGATAGAAACCTCCCTGCATATCAACATCCTGGAGATGCAGGTGGTCCTGTATGCCATGCAGACGTTTCAGAACCATCTCCTCCTGGGTCAGCTGCTCATCCAGTCCAACAACCTTAGTGTTGTCTACTATAGCAGCAAACAGAGAGGGATACATTTGTATCCCCTGTGCAGAGAGGCCATGAGAGTTTGGTACTGGGCACTAGACCACAGTCTAGTTCTCTTGGCAGTCCATGTCCCAGGTGTGCTAAACACCCTGGTGGACAGCCTCAGTCGGACTCAGTCCAGCATGCATGAATGGGGACTTCTCTCATCCGTCGCAGAAGATCTGCTCTCTAGATGAGGTCATCCAGAGCTGGACCTTTTTAAACATAAAACATAGACTTTGACTGCAGATAAGGACCACTTGGCTCACCTAGTCTACCCATTTCCCTACCTATTGGATAAGCTGCAGATTCTAGTTAACCAACAGCCTACTTCCTCCTACCCCTCTCTAGAATTGCTTTTTATCTGTCCCATGCATTCTTGAATTCCCACACTGTTTTTGACCCCACAAGCTCCTCAGGAAGGCCATTCCATGCATTCACCACAGTCTTTGTGAAAAAATACTTCCTCACGCTGCCCCAAGCCGCCCCCATCTTCAGATTGTGCCCCCTTGTTCTTGCACATCTCTTTTTCTGAAAGATGCTACCCTCTTGGACTTTGTTTCCCTCAAGGGACTTGAAAGTTTCTATCATGTCCCCCCTCTTCCTTCTTTCCTCGAGGGTATACATATTAAGCTCCTTTAGTCTCTCTTTGTCTTACTTCTGGTGCAGACCCTGCACCATTTTAGTTGCCCTCCTCTGGACTGCCTCCATCCTGTCTATGTCCTTTCAGAGTTGGGGTCTCCAGAACTGCATGCAGTACTCCAGGTGGGGTCTCACCAACTGTCTGTACAGAGGGATAACAACTTCCTGTTTTCTACTGGTGATGCCGCTCCCTGTGTATCCCAGCATCCGCCAGCTCTCCTTACTGCCGTCTCACATTGCTTGCCCACCTTTAGGTCATTTGATATGACTACCACCAGTCCCTTTCCATTTTTGTTGTTAGTACCTCCCCCATTGTGTACTCGTCCCCTGGGTTTTTGTTTCCCAGGTGTATTACTTTGCACTTCTTTGCACTGAATCTAAGCTACCATTCTTTTGAGCATTCCTCCAGCCTTTCCAGGTCCATTCTCATCCTTTTCACCCCTGTTGTGTATATCTTTGTGTCGTCTACAAAGAGGCATACTTTTCCTTCCAGTCCCTTTGCAATGTCACCTATAAAGACATTAGAGAGGACCGGTCCCAGTACTGAACCCTGCTAGTAACCCCTCTTTCTTCAGAGTGGACTTAGTTTGCTATTACCCTCTGCGTCCTGTTGTCCAGCCAGTTTTTTACCCAGGTTACCACCCTGGGACCCACTCCTATGCTGGCTAACTTGTTTATTAATCTTTTGTGTGGGACTGTGTCAAATGCCTTGCTAAAGTCTAGGCAGGCCATGTCCACAGCCCCTCCGTGGTCTACTACTTTGGTCACCCAGTCAAAGAAATATAATAGATTTGTCTGACATGACCTTCTTGCTGTGAATCCATGCTGCCTTGGGTCCTGTGCCCAGCTGGTCTCTAGGTACTCAGCCATTCTTTCTTTCAGAAGTGATTCCATCATTTTGCCTATCACTGAGGTCAAACTAACAGGTCCGTAGTTTCCTGCCTCTGTCTTGCTCCCACTTTTGTGAAGGGGAATTATATTTGCCCTCTAGTCCTCTGGTGCCACACCATCTTCCCATGATTTGCTAAAAAGGGTAGTCAGTGGTATCACTAGTTCTACCCTTAGTTCTTTTAGAATTCTGGGGTGAGTCCCATCAGGCCCCATTGCGTTGTCCACCTTCAGTTTTAAGAGTTCTGTCAGGACCCTTTCTTCTGTGAATGGACTGGTATCGACCCTCCTATCCAGAGTGCTTCTATTGTTTGGTTTAGGTACCTCCCCCTCCTCTTCTTTTGTGAATACTGAGCAGAAGTATTCGTTCAGCATTCCTGTTTTTCACTGCACCCTCTGCCCCCCTTCCCCTTTATTGAGCCTCACTATCCCTTTCTTGGTCTGCCTTCGCTCCCTAATGTACCTATAAAAGGTTTCGTCCCCCTTCTTCACTGAGTTGACTGTCTTTTCCTCTGTTTGGGCCTTTGCTATTCTGACTGCCTCCCCGCTTCCTTCTGCTTTAACTGGTACAGTTCTCTGTCCTGCTCCTTCTGTGTTTCTTTATACTTCCTGAATGCCATCTTTTTCTCCCTAACCTTCCCTGCCACCTCTTTTGAGAACCATAGTGTCTTTTTCCTTCATTTAGTTTTATTTGCTTCACATAAAGGCTTGTTGCCTCTGTAATGGCAGTTTTGATTTTTCCCCATTGTTCCTTCACCCCTCCTTCTTGCACATTTGCTAGTGCTTTTCTGAGGTACTCTCCCATTTTGCCAGCGTCAGCCCTCCTAAAGTCCAGTGCCCTTCCTTTTGTGTGGCTTGACTCTCCAACTGTGTTTATCATGAACCACACTGTTTGGTGGTTGCTTGTTCTCAGATGGCTACCCATTTCTAAATCTGAGATCCTTTCTCCATCCCCGTTTGAGAGTACCAGGTCTAAGATTGCTCACTCCTGAGTGGGTTCCAACACTAACTGCCTGAGGCATGCCCCCCTCTGTAGGGCATCGAGAATGACCCTGCTCTTGGATGTGACTGTAGCAGAGGTACTCCAGTTATCATCTGGCATATTCAGGTTTTGTCCATTTCTTCCACCTGAGACTGGGGTTTGTATACAACCCCCGTGCAAATTGTGCCATTTCCTGTCTCCAAGGTGACCCACAGTGCCTTCTCTCTTCCCTGTTTATCCTTCAGTTCTGTTGCTTTGATCCTTTCCCTTACGTAGAGAGCTACTCCTCCTCCTCCTTTACCCTCCCTGTCCCTCCTGTAGATTGTGTACCCTGGTATGTTGACATGCCAGTCATGGTTCTCTGTGTACCATGGTTCTGTGACTACTGCAATGTCTAGATGTCCCTCTTCCATCAAGGCCACTAGTTCAGGGAGCTTGTTACCCACACGGGCACTGGTGATCATCGCCCTCCATTTTTTGATGGCCTTGCCCGTTTTAGGCCCCTCCCTGTCCTTACTGCCTTTGCCTTTTTCCCCATTTACCCCTGTCTTGCTCCCTATCGACTTTTCTACCTTGGTGTTTACCTTGTGAACTACCCTGTTTTTTTGGGTGTGTTGGGGGGGAGGGGGGAGCTGGGATTTCCCTGCTCAGTTTCAGTGCCCTCCCCGCTTGGCTAGTTTAAATGGTTGCCAATGAAGCATTTAAACCTATCACCTAGGATCCTGTTCCCCTCCCGGACAGATGCAGACCATTGCGCCAGTATAGGCCTGTATTCCTCCAGGTGGAACACCAATTCCCAGTGAAGCCAAAACCCTGAGCTTGGCACCAGTTTTTCAATCATTCCTTGAATCCTGTGGTGCGGAGTACCCTAGCCTCACCCCTGCCATAGACAGGCTGCACCATCGAGAAGGTTACCATGTGTGCTACTTGTCTAAGGCCCCTCCTCAACTCCACAAACTCTTCCTGTACTGCTCTGATCCCATTCCCAGCCAGGTCATTTGTCCTTAGGTGAACAGTAGCGTCCAGCTCCCTCTCCTGTGCTGCTGCTCTTACGATCCTGAGGATTCGCTTCCTGTCCCTCCCAGCCATGGCGCTGGGGAGGCACCTTACCTCCCTATTCCCCTCCCACCCCCAGTTCCACCCCCTAACGATAGAGTCCCCCACCAGGAATTGTTTCCTCCCCCTGTGGGGTCCCGTGCCACCCTCCTGTGGGTCTCCTTTGTGGAGGTTTATTTATTTATTTATTGAATTGTGTTGACCCAGTAAGCCCACTGAGACTGGAAGTCCCTTTTTCAGGGGCGACCAGGGGGGAAGGGATACAGATGGTAACCAACTGAAATTGAACCAGATTAAACTGTTGGTGGTATTTTTAGTGAATGGGGGAAATTTGGCCAGGCCACCAGGGAAATTCCCCTACTGTTCTGTGGAGGGCGCTGAAGTGCTGTTGGAGCCATGGCCAGTCTGAAGTGTGCAGCAGAGGGGAAGGAGTGTGCTATGGAGTGCATGATATTGATGGAGAACTTGCAAGAGATTAGACTGCTCCCGATTCTGAAGAGGAGCTAGAGTTTTTTGCATCTGTACCAGCATCGGAGGACTCAGACGAGGAGGCGGAGGATATATTAAATAGGAGCATTACAAAACTGGAGGAGGCGTTGGTGACTACAAAGCAAGATAAAGAGTTGGTGTCTGCTCACCTGGAACAGGCTATGGAAGAGAAGCCGTTGTCCATGTTGAAGATTTTGGAGGAAGATGATGAGAATCGGCTGGAAGAGCAAAGTAGAGAGCCAAGGAGGAGAGCTGACCTGGAACCTAGTGTGGCCTTGGAATCAGAAGCAGGGCCCAGTCGGAAGGCTGAAATATGCGAGGGGAAGGAAAAAAAACAACGTAACGTCTCTGTCGGTGAAGGAAGCGTTGGTAAATTCATTCGGCCTGCAAACTACTTGGGATGAAGAGAAATGGTCCCCGTGGGAGTCCCTGCAGGGGGCTGGATGGATCCAGGAGCAGGATGGCAGTTGGAAGCCAGAAATGGAGTGGGAGGACTTCTCCCAGAGCGGTAAAGGGGTTCTAATGTTTAAAAATGAAGGGAAGAGGGAAGAGGAAAGGATGGGATGTTAAGTCTGTGAAAGAAGAAAGAGGTCGCTTAACCTCTGATGAGATTTTCAAAATGGGCCCTGTATGTTATAAAGAAAGGGAAGGAGAACAGCATGTTGTGATGAAGCTCTTGATTATAAAAGACAAAACTGTACCCAGGGAGGATAAGGGGAGTCAGAAGGTTTTAGGCTATCTGAAAGAAAGGGAAAACGCCGAGTCTGGAGTTAAACCCCCAGTCAAAACCTATGCTGATATTTTAAAAAGTAAAGGTCCCCCTTTGAAGCAGGAAATGTTGGGTGAACCTCCTTCAAGAGAAAGGAGGAGACCAGGGTGGTCCTTCCAGGGAGGATTTTGTGCCCCCCCCCAAAGGTTTGCGGTGTGCCTGCGTTATAGAGGGGGTCTGGAAAACTTCCCAGATAGGTATTATGTGGGGGGAAATTTAATTAAAAATTCTATGAGGTTTATAGCTACAAAGGTGTATGCACTTATTCATATAGCGGGGGAAGATGTTTTTTTTTTTTTTTATTTAATTTTTATTAAGATTTTCCATATCTTGATGAGACACAATACATACTTTAATTTCCTGGCACATTTCAGTATCATTTCTTGTGTACATCTTCCAGCAGATGACTACTATGCATTACAGTTTTTTTTCCTGCAATAAACTTGAACAGTTGTGTTTATATATTAGTTGAGGCTAAGGAAATTAAGTCCTAAAGAAGATATAAATCATCAACCATCATCACTGACTGTAAATTAATTCTTGGATGTCCTCATATAACATACTATCTCCCCTTCCGCCCCCTGAGGCCTTTCAGGTTTGATTATGGACAAAATTCAGGATCAGCTGCTCCCTGGCATAATAGCCATCTTTGCCACCTTTTGATAATTGATGCAGATTGGTTATTCATTTTTGCAGTCAGAGTTTTTATCTAATTTATGGAGATCATGATACATCTCCAGTCCTGAATTGTTGGAATGTCCATTGACAACCATTTTTTTGTAAGTGATTTTTTTTGCTGCTAAAATAAAAATGGGTAACAGTGTTCTTGACCATGGGGGGAGTGATCCGAGTATACCGCCAACAGCACCACCTCTGCCATTAATTCGACACTTTCTCCTAGGCATTCTGCAATTTCATTATGGTGGGTGATCCAAAAAGGCATCAGTAGCGGACACTGCCACATCATGTGAGCAATATCTGCCAGTTTACACCCGCATCCTCTCCAACAATACCCGTATTCTGCCAGTAGATACTTCGTCAGCCTAGCTGACGATCTGAAATATCTCGACCTGCATTTCCACAAGTATTCTCTCCAAATACATGATTGAGTGATCTTGACCACCCTTAGTGCATTACCGGTCCATTCTTCTTTTGTTATATTAAGATTTAAGTCTTTGTTCCAATTCTTTAATATGGAATCTGTTGATTCCTTAGATAACTCTCTTGTGGTTTTATATAAAGGTTCCAATTAGGTGAATCCAGTGCTGTCCTTGAGAATGATCTAGAAACAATTTTAAAAGAGGAATTGGTTGGACCAATTTCACCTGTATGATACGGTTTCTGAGTAGATGGTTTCTAACCTGTAGATATCGATAGTGGTCCATATTGGTTAAGCTAAATTTATGCTTTAGGTCATCGAATGTTAAGATCCCATTAGAGTTTAAAAATTGGAAGCCCTGTTCGAGGTCCAGCCTTCTCCAACGGGAAAAGGACAAGTCCGTGATGGATGGGATAAAGAGTTCATCCTCTGAAATCACCTTGCAGTGTTCATATGTAGTTTGAAATGGGTCTTTTTTGCGGAGTTGGAACCAGATTCGAAGAATTTGCGAGGTGATTCCTGTAAAATCTTTTATAGGAGGAGATTTCCCCGAGGAAGAAAACAGAATCTTTTAACTATCATATAGATCATTCAGATGAAATTCTAATTTCTTCCAGGGGACGTCATATTGGTCTGAAAGCCAGAGAAGAAGTATACACTTAAATACTACTTTAGCGTATTTTTTAAGATCTGGAAGATTCGATCTTACTTCGAGGGGGCTCTTGCAGTAGGTAATTACTTATAGGACAGATGCCGGCTGGCGTCAGGACCCAACAGAAACATTTCTAGCTAGCAATCTCTGGCGGGGGACCGCCCCCATGTCAGGTGACTGACATCATGCGGTGTCAGTATAAAGGGGCGGTCCTCCATGCCCGCCTTCCAGTTCTTTCCCGCCTTTAGCTCATGTCAGTGCCTCGCGGTAAAATTCATCGCTCGTCAGCTCTCTCGTTGGTAGTTTTTACTGTCTTTTTTCTATTCTTTGATTAAAATCATTGGGCATTCGCTCGGTATATGTCCCCTACACCTTCCGAGCACAAAAATAAGTGCGACTCGCAGGCGCCCCTAACTCCCCGCACAAGGATGGCCATTCCCAGTGCCTCTTCTGTCTGGGACCGGATCATCAGGTGGAAAAGTGCCAGCACTGCCTAAAATTCAATGCTGCCACCCGCAGACGGAGGCAGTAGTCTTTGGAGGCCCACATACCAAAGAAAAAAATGTCCTCCATGGAGAAGGAGTTAAAAAAGTTCCAGCAGGCGTCCACTTCCCCCGAAGGCTGTTGTAAGAAGAAAGACAAGGAGAAGCACTGGGATAAGGGCTCCTCATCCAACGCGTCTTCTTTGGGAGTTGCCGTGCTACAGGTAACGTCCCCTCCGGGGGACCGCCCCGCGACTGCTACCTTGGAGGCTTCCAAGGTGGCGTTGGCCCGCCCGTGTGGCTCGGGCCCTTCGGGTGCCTCCGAGCTATTGGAGGCCTCCGCTCCCAGTAAAGCCACCACTGTGCGGCCTACTGGTTCGAGCGGCTCCAGTAAGCCGGACGGCAGCTCCTCTAACACCCGCACGGAGACAGTCGATAAGTCACCCGACCCTTTTGGGCAGCGCACGGCCCTCTTCCGCCCAACAAGGCCGCTCCTCCTTCGCGGCCTGCCTCGGGCGATGGTCCGATAAGTCGGACATCGGCTTCTCGGCGTCCCTCCAGATTCCGCTGATAAGTCTAGCGTCGGCCTGCCCGACACCCGCACGGGCGGCTGAGCCAACGCTGGCCCACCCACGCCACCGTTCCTGGCCTCCGCAGCCTTCACTGCTGTCCGGGGACCCTGGATCTCCTCAGCCTGACCCCGGGACTTTTCTCTCCATCCCCGGGCGATGCCGAGGTTCCTGCTGCACTCCCGTCAGGCCGTCTGCCCGCTGGTCTGATTGACCTGACATCGGTTCCCCGGACACCGGCTCCGACACCGGTCTTGCCGATGCGGGGCGATATACCGCTCCTAGATGCCGCTCCAACGCCAGGCCTTCCACCCACCGGGCCTCCTGCTCCAGCCCCGCCCATGGGCCATACCGTCTCCAGCAGACCCCCCGGCTCCCGGGTATCTGACGTCGTCATATCCAACGCCGTCTTACCTGGCTCTGCAGTATCCTATGGCAGCCTATCCGGCGCTGCAGTACCTGGTGCCTCAATACCCGATGCCAGGTTTCCCGCTGTCGGGTTATGGATACGCGCCTTATGGGTACAATCAATACCCGTATCCCCCTCCTCCTCCTGCTCTTCCTCCACTGCCCCCTCAGCCGGCGGTATACGTGAAGGAGACTCTGGCCTCCTGGTGGGCTGAAGCCAAGGCTCAATTCGCCAGAGAGGTGGAGAGTCATCTCACGACGACGGTGCCGATTTCAGCTACCGTATGTCCGTGACGACAGACTCCCTTCCCACCTCTGGACACCAGGGGCGAGCCTGTGGTTCCAGGGCAGGGCAGGATACGCTTCCCCGAGGACCTTCCTAGGGTCTGTTGTTCCCCCTCGCCGGGAGAGGGAGTCTTCCTCTTCATCCTCTTCCTCCCCGGACACCTCGGACGACTCCGACGGTTGCTCTGAGCCGGACGACGAGCCACGCTCTCCGTCTAAGCCGAGGCCTAGGACTCCTCCGAAGTCTCCTCTGGAGGATCCTTCCTTTATGGAGTTGGTACACAAAATCCAGGAGGTTCACAAGTGGCATTCCTTGGAGCCGGATCCACAGCTTAAACTCTTGAACATCTGGACCTGCCTGAGACAGCTCCTACATTGGTGCCACCCTGGATTGAGCCTCATGCCGACCTTGTTTACACTCTTTGGAAGCAATCAGGCTTTAACCCTGCTTCCTTGGAAGTCGAACAGGCTACATAAGGCTCCGAGGGTGTTGACTTTTTAGATTCTTACCCTTGAGCTGATTCGGTCTTGATTAGCGCCGCCATGGCGGACAGCTAACCAGAAACATCTGAGCTCGCTCTCACCTGACAAAGATTCCCGCCTTCTGGACCAGTACGGAAGAAGATCTATGCTTCTTCCACTCTGGGTATTAGGCCCTAAATTATGTCAGTCACATGGGGATTACCAGAAGGCGATTCTTAGTGAGGTGGAATCCAAATTGACTCCCTTCCGGACTTTCAAGTCAAACAGGAAGTGGCTGGCCTTGTCCGCTTTGCATGTTCGGCCAGTCAGCACATGCTTCATGCTACTTACGATGCAGTGGACACTGCTGGTAGGAGCTCCGCTTTCACCATAGGCTTACGGCATCATGCCTGGCTCCGTGTGTCAGGGTTGGTCCCGGAAGTGCAGCCCGCTATTCAGGAAGCACCCTTCTGGGGTTCGGTGGTGATGTCAAGGACATTATCACCGATCTGCAGGAGAAGGGACTGCATGGAAGTCTGTGGACTCCATGTATCATCCTCATCAAACGTAGCCGCCCTTTCGCAGAGCAGAATCGGCAAAGGTGAAACCCCAGGAAAGCGCCCACTAAATGCCGGGTCCCTCCGGCTGCCAAGCCCCTCCGCTCAAAAGCAGCGGGTGCTTCAGCCACGGCACTGCCCCACACCACCTGACTCCTTTCCTCTCCCACAGCCTCTGGGCCTTCTGGAGGAACTGGTAGGTGGGAGGTTTTCCTCCACCTCCCGGGTTGGGAGAGGATAACTTAGATTCCTGGGTGTTCCAGTTCATCTCAGAAGGACACTCAATAGAGTTTCTTCAGAAACCCCTCGACACCCTCTCCCAAGGTCGTGCATTTCGGGAACGCCATCTTCTGGTCCAGGAAGAGATTTTAGCACTTTTGCTGAAGGAGGTGAGAACCCGTCCCCATTCTCTTCAGGGAACGGGATACTATTCCCATTTTTTCCTGGTCCCAAGAAAACAAGGGACGTGAGGCTGATTCTCGACCTCAGCTCCCTGAACTTGTTCGTGGAGTACGAGAGGTTCAGGATGCTCTCGCTGCAGAGCCTCCTGCCCCTTCTTCGGCCGGGACTGTGGCTGTGCGCTTTGATATGCAGGATGCCTACCTGCATATCCCTATCCTCCTTCCCATCGCAAATACCCATGCTTTCATGCCCAGGGGACCAGTACCAGTTCAAGACCCTCCCATTTGGTCTTTCCTCAGCACCCCGAGTGTTCACCAAATGCCTTTCAGTGGTAGCGGCCTACCTCCGTACCCAGGGGGTGCAGGTTTTCCCGTACCTGGACGACTGGCTCCTGGCGGCCCCATCCAGGGAGGAACTCCTGCGCTTCCTTACCCAGCAGGTCATTGCCTGCCTGGGTATTACCATCAACCAAGCCAAGTCCCATCTAATCCCGTCCCAGAGGCTCCAGTTTATCGGGGCGATCCTGGCCATGACCTCTGGCAGGGCTTTCCTGCCACCGGACAGGGCGGCCAGTCTTTAGGCCCAGGTCAGCCCATTGTCCAGCACGCAGGCAGGTCAGCACCAAGTTAGTCCTTTGCTTCCTTGGGCTAATGGTGGCTACGATTCCGACAGTCCCTTGTGCTCGGCTCCACATGAGAATCTTTCAGTGGACACTTCGGTCTTAATGGGATCAGCTGGTGGACGACCGAGATCAACTTGTCCTGGTCTCCACTCCCATGGCTCGGGACTTACAGTGGTGTGTGGTTCAGGAGAACCTCTGCCGGGAGTTCCCTTCAGTCTCCCTCCCCTCTCACAGATGTTGACTATGGACGCCTCCGGCGAGGGTTGGGGAGCCCATCTCAGTCCTCACAGGACCCAGGGCTCCTGGTCCAAGCTCGAGAAGTCCCTCCACATCAATGTGCTGGAACTAAGGGCAGTACTGTATACTTTTCAGGCTCTGCATCTGTATCTGTCTCCAGGTCACCTAGTGGTACAGACGGACAACATGTGTGTGGTCTGGACATCAACAAACAGGGAGGAACTGTTCCTACCCCTTTGCCGAGAGGCGATCGAGTCTGGGATTGGGCAGTACAGCACAACCTTCACCTCCGGCATCTCCGTCCCAGGGATTGAGAACACGCTGGCAGACAGGCTAAGCCGATCATCTGCTCTTGCTCACGAATGGGAACTGGATCAGGTGGTCGTAGACGACATCTTCCTACGGTGGGGAACTTCACAGGTAGACCTGTTTGCTTCCCTCCAAAACACAAAACTTCCCGTCTTATGCTCGCTCGCTCCAGGGGGCGGCATTTTTTTGAGAGACGCTCTGTCTCTAGACTGGAAGGGCAGATTCGTCTCTGCCTTCCCTCCGATTCCACTAATTATGAGGGTCTTGCAGAAACTCTGTTCGGAAGGAACTTGAATGATTCTGATCGCTCCTTTCTGGCCCAGGCAAGTTTGTTTCTTTCTTCTGCAGCAGTACTCAGAGGAACCTCCTCTTCCTCTTCCACTGTTGCTATTTTTGCTGACCCTTGATCAGGGGACCCTGGTCCATCCAGGCCTCAAGTCCCTTCAGTTGCACGCACGGCTCCTGCAGGCGTAGCTCAGATCCGATTCCCCGAGTAGCTGAGATTCTGGTGGAGGCCAGAAACCCTCAACCAGATCTATTTATGCCATGAAATGGAAGCGGTTCTCTATCTGGGCTGCCTCCAATGATGTCGAGCCCTTCTCGTGTTCTGTCGGTCGACTTCTGGATTACCTGCAACACATCTTCGATCTGGGTCTCAGCCATTCATCCTTAAAGGTTCACATGGCGGCCATTTCGGCCTATCATGTTCCCTTTGCAGACAGAACGTTTGCTCAGCTGGAGGTCTCTAAGACCTTTTTGAGAGGGGTCCTTCACTTACGACCCCTTATCTGGGTTCCTGCTCCTCCTTGGTATCTGAATTTCATTTTAGAGAAACTTACTCTACCTCCTTTTGAGCTGACAGCCTCAGTGGACCTAAAGTTCCTTTCTTGGAAGACTTTCTTCCTAGTGGCCATTACTTCTGCTCGACGGATGCCCGAGCTTCAGGCCCTGATTTTGTAAAATCCAGTATTTGATTTTTTCACAAGGAACGTGTGGCTCTGCGTACCAACCCTAAGTTTCTCCCTAAGGTGGTAGCGGAATTGACGCTGAATCAATCCATAGAGTTGCCTGCCTTTTTTACGCAGCACTCCAACCAAGGAGAGTACCTCCTGCATACTTTGGATGTTCACTGAATTCTGAGATACTACACCAACAGGACAAAGGATCTCAGAAGGACGGATCAACTGTTCGTCTCTTTTGCCCATAAAAGAGAAGGCAATGCAGTTTCTGAGCAATGCCTATCGAAATGGTTGGCTCATTGTATCACTTTGTGTTATGACAAGTACAAGAAGACCCTGCCGGGTCAAGTTAGAGGCCAGTCCACTGGAGGGGTCTCTGCCTCTGCGTCTTGTTTCAAGAACGTGTCAGTGGCTGACATTTGTGCAGCCGCCACTTGGACTTCTGTCCATACCTTTACGAAACATTACAGTTTGGACATTGCCTCTCGCCGTAGAGCAGGCTTCGAGCTGGCTGTTTTGCAAGGCCTCCTTTGCTAAGGCCTTCACAACCAGAGGGTCTGCTTCTGAGTAGCTTTCCACCCCTGTTTGCTTCTCCTTTTCATACTGCTTGGGACTCAGTCCTATATGTAATTACCTACTGCAAGAGCCTCTCGGAGTAAGATAGTACAGTACAAGAAATCCTCACTGTAACAGTAGATCTTCGAGAGAGGCTCTTGCAGTAGTCACACCTTCCGCCTCCATCCCCCTAAGCTTTTTCAGCTCCTTTTCCAGGAAGGAAACATCTGCTTCTCTCTCGCTCTTGTCTTTTAAGGGAAAGAACTGAAGGTGGCGTGGGGACCTTCCTTTATACTGATGTCACATGACGCTGGTCACCTGACGGGGGCAGTTCCTGCCAGAGACTGCTAGCTAGAAATAGCTTCATAGGTCCTGACGGCGCATCAGTCCTATATGTAATTACTTACTACAAGAGCGCCTCTCGAAGATCTACTGTTACGGTAAGTTCTTGCGTAACTGTACTTTCCTCCTTGGGCCAGGGACAGTTTTAGTATTGAGAGCCATATTCGTGGGGGGTTTTTGTCCCACACAAATGAAGATGATATGTTGTCCCATGATTTGA
The DNA here is from genome assembly GCA_016271365.2 of Neoceratodus forsteri. Lineage (NCBI taxonomy): Eukaryota > Metazoa > Chordata > Ceratodontiformes > Ceratodontidae > Neoceratodus > Neoceratodus forsteri. The sequence continues at coordinate 644,730,870 of CM057453.1, read as the reverse complement.
AAAAGTATAAAGATGGAAAATAGGGAATGTTTTGAAACAAGTATAGAAACCGGTGTAAGACATTCATCTGAATTGTCTCAATTCACTGAAATAATGTAAGGGGGAGTTGAGACCATTTATCTAAATACCTGTGAACCAAGACTGATGTAGGTTCATAATTTATTAGTTCTATTACTTGAAAATTTTTAGATTAATAGATACCTAAATACTTCATTTTGGTGGAGCGCCATTTTAAGGTCAAGGCTTGCTTCAGGGTTCTGGGGGGAGTAATTGTACAGTAAGGCCTTGGTTTTAGATATATTTAATTTGGAACCTGCTAGTTCCTCGTATTTTTTTGAGAATGCTCCATGTCTCTATAATTGAGTTAGTGGGTGATATGAGGGAAAGAACAATGTCATCCGCATAAAGACTGAGTTTTATATTCAGTGTGATGCAAGGGGATGCCCTCTATTTTATATGTTGTTAAGGCAGTAGACAGGGGTTCAATATAGAGCTCAAATAATAGTGGGGATAAGGGACAACCTTGTTGAGTGCCTTGATTAAGTGAGAATAGAGAGGAGAGCCCCCATTGATACGTAACGTAGCTTTAGGGAGAAATATATCTGCTCAAGCCATGAGAGGAATGAGTCCGGAAATCTGAACGCCTTAATGTGTCCTATAAAGGGCCAGTAGATGCAATCAAACTCTTTTTCTGCATCTAGGCTTATAAAGCGGCTGGGATTTTTCAGGTTTGGACGATTGTATTAGAATTAGGCTTTTCTGATGTTATCTGTGGTATTTCTTTGTTTAATAAATCCTGCTTGGTCTGATGTATTATTATTGGAAGTATGGTTTCTATTCTGGCAGCCCAAATGGCCATAAAGATTTTGTAATCCGAGTTTAGTATGGATATCGACCGTGCATGATGAGGGTTCCAGTTTGTTTCCTTTGATTTGGGGATAGCTGCAATTAGGGTATATTCTACGATGTGGGAGGAGTCTTACCATCGGCTATCTCTTTATGTAGTTGGAGGAGTTTTGGAGACAACTCTTTTGAAAAGATTTATACCACTCTCTGTTTTACCCGTCTGGTCCCGGCATCGTCCAACTGAGAGGTTAGTTATCGCTTGGGGAAGATGTTTTGATGTCAGCTTTTGGACAATGAAATGTTTAGAATGTTTCTTGGCAAAATATGAAGCCCTGAAAACACCCCCTGTGGGCCCCTTTATGGCAGCCCCTTACCAAACCTATAATTAAAAATGTGGCTAATGTTTCGTCAGAGTGTGACATGTGGGAGACATCATGCAGTGGTTACAGCAGAGATGCACTGTTCTGGGATCTCCTGAGACAATAATTGATGGGGAATTTTCCGGACAGGAGGAAGCAGATTTAAAGTGAAAATGGACCTTTCTAATACTGGCATTGTACATATTCCGAACAGCTTCTTCTTGGGAAGAGACAGAGGTAGTATTCTACCTGGGGCAGCCCAAGGCATGTTACAGATGTGGGTCCTGTACACACCTATCAAACATGTGTGATGTGATTAGATGTGGGTTGTGTGAGGAGTGTGGGGCACAGCAGTTCAGAATGTGCTAATCATGTACGCTGCAGTCTTTGTGAAGAGTATGGGCATATGTTTAATACCTGCCCGTGAGCAGCCAGAAATGACAGCAGAAGTATGAATCAGGAAGATCTGATTAATAAAGCTCAAAGAGCAAGAGCAAGACATGAACCTGCAGCCTCCACTGCACAGGAGCAGAGAGAAAGAAGGACGAGGCCCCGCAGTCTTCATCTCAGTTGGTGGCAGTGATGGATGGCAAAAAGGATCAAGGTTCAAAGGAGGTAGAGGAGAGTAAGTGTCCCCTAGTGAAAGTATCCTTAATGGGGGAGATTTCTGGAAATGATGGAGTGAAGGGTAGAATGGAAGGTGTGGTTGAGGGGGAAATAAAGCAGAAACCAAGGGAGAACAACATGCCCCCCCCAAAAAAAAACCTTCGGGGGAGCTCCAAGGATTCAGGTAGAACATGGAGTCTGAGAAGTTGTAAAGTATCTATATCTGAACTTAAGCTGGAAAACCCCTTTGACATTTTAGGAGGTCTGGGGAGAGAGGAAGGCCCCTCAGGTGAAGAATGGTTGTGTGTATCATCAGGGATGCAGGTTGAATCCTAACCCCCGGTAGCTTGAGGAACAGGAAGTCCAGGCTAAGAAGAAAAAGAGGAAATGATTTCTGTGGGATAATTGTTTTTCTTGGTGATGGGTAGTTTAAAAAAAAAAAATTATTTTGTCTTCTATGGCATCAATTAATGTGAACAGTGTTTTGAATGGGGTTAAGAGGGAGGCTGTGTGGGCTGAGTGAAGGAATCTAGCATGTGAAGTGATATTTTTACAAGAGACGTGGCTTAACTCTGTTCCTTCAGTGGCTCAGCCGAGGAGGGAATGGATTTGGGGGCCTTCTTATTGGGTATTTGGGCTGGATAAAGCAGATGGGGTGGGGTGCTTTTTTAAGGAAACGGGCTTAAACTAACAAAAACAGTAAATCTACAGCCTGGAAGGGTTTTGATAGTAGACGGGATCTGGCATGGACAGCCTGATAGGTTTATTTGTATCTGTGCCCCTCAATCTAAAGCAGAGAGGGTGAGTGAGTTTGAGCTTGTTTAGCTTTACTTATGCTCTTCAAGAAATATTTACCATGGAGGGGACTTTAATTGTACTCTATAGACTATGGCTAGGAAGAAATGTGGAAAAAAAGTGTATTGTGATGCAAATTCTTTAAAAAGGAGTATTCAGATAGCTGAATTAAGAAATATTTTTGATAATGCATCAGCCCCTATTCATTTTACTTTTAGTAAAGGAGGGTTGTTTTCTTGCATTGATTATTTGTTTTTATCTAACAGGCTTGAGTCAATGAAGGTATCTGTTTTACCCACTGCTTTATCTGACCATATGATTATTAAATGCAGGTTAAATACAGAAACAGGGAGAGAACAACCTGCAACTAGGTAGAAGATGAATGTCAGTAGTCTGCTTCTAGGGGAAGTTAAATTGTCACTTGGGGAGGTGTTCGCGGCTAGGGCTTCAGTAATAGGGCTATCTATATGAGGATTTGGTGTGTTGGTGGTGGGACATGAGAAAAGAGATCAGTAATTGGTTGAAGGGTTATGGTAAAAGGGTGGCAAACAGGAAACGTATGAAATATGTAACACTCAGAAGTAAGCTATATAGATTGTTAGAAAATAAATATAAAGGGCGGGGGAAAGTTGGAGACCAAATAGAGATGAGCGAAGTACAATATGATAGAGGTTAGTCCCTTAGAAAAGAAGTCAGTTTTGGGATCCAGAAAACCCTGACAGGAGATCCCTGCGAAGCATTTAAAGAGAGGAAAAGCAGGTCTCGTATAACGGTTTTGGAAAATGAGAAGGGGGAGATTATTTCTGATATGGATGGGATGGGGGGGGGATAATAGAATACTATCTAGAGGGAGAGGGGAGAAAGACTGAGTTGGATATAGAAGAGATCGGTGGTTATTTGGGTAATTTAAATATCTCAAGGTGGAGTCCAGTACTATCAGTTTACTGAATGGAGATATTTTGGAATCTGAGGTGGTGGAAGTTATCAAAATCTTAAACTAGGGTGGTGCCTGTGAGGATGGCATACCAAACGAGTTTTATAACGCTTTCATGGGAATAGTATCCATGTTTTTGGTCAGTGTGTTTAATTTTATTTTATGATGCGAGTGATAAATATACCAGTGGAGTTTACTCTTGGGATTGTGATTTTTTTATATAAATCTGGGGAAAAGGATGCACTGCGGAACTGGAGACGTATTAGTATTTTGAATGCTGACTTTAAGATTCTTACTCAGGTGTTACAAAGAAGATTAAGGGTTGCGGCAGGAGAGGTCATGCATGAAGCGCAGCTGTGTGGAATTCCAGGGAGAAACATACAAGAGAACTTAGCGTTAATTAGGGACATGACTGAGTATGGGAGGAAAATGCAGTGTGAGGGGTGTGTGATTGCGGTGGACCAGAATAAGGCATTTGATCGGGTGAACCATGATTTTCTCTTTCTAGTGTTGGAGAAATATAGAATTCCAGATGAATTTGTGGAGTGGGTTAAATTGTTATTTAAGAAAGCAGTTCTGAAGTACTGAAGTAGGGGGGAAGGGCAGGAAAATTTGGATTCAGAGAGGAGTAAGGCAAGGGTGTCCCCTGAGTCCTTTATTATATACTTTTGCGATAGATCCCTTAGTTAGGAAAATAGTAGAATCTAGAGATATTAGGGGTATAAAAGGGGGGCAGGTGGGAGATGAGATAAAAGTAACGGCCTATGCTGATGACATTACTGTCTTTTTAGAGTCTGAGGGAGAAGTTAGAACACTAATGAAAATCCTGGGTGAATTCCCAGAGGTAGCGAGGGCTAAAATAAATATGAATAAAAGTAAAGGAATGTGGTTTAAGATATCAAAGGCTCCTTTATTAGGTAATGGAGGGATACCAATAACTAATGAGCAAATGAAATTGGTTAGGTATGGTTTTTGGAGAGGGGGATATGGGGAAGGAGAATTGGAATGAGGCATTGGAGATTGTGGAAGGAAGAATGACCAGATGAAAATCATGGAAACTGCCTAAATTGAAAAGAGTGTGTGTGGTAAAACAATTCCAGGTCCTGGTCTTTCTATATGTGGCTGGAGTGTTTCCACTGCCGGTTGAATTTGAGGCTAGAATATTAAAAATTTTCTTTTAACTAATATGGGGGAACAGGTTGAACCCCATTAAAAGAGAAATACTATATAAAGACAGGAAGCAAGGAGGTTTGGGGATGGTTAACCCAGTCATCTTTTTTCATATGATTTTCTGGTATTCGAACTTGTATAAAATATTTGTAAAACAAAACTTAAGTAGCAAGTGGGGGGTAAATGTTCTGGGAAACTGGGTAAGGAATTGGACAGGGGAATCCTTGAGTGGGATTCAGCTTAGAGAGGTACCCAGGTATTTTAAAATAGCTTTAACGAAGATGGTGAAATGGAAAGTTATAAGAGCTCAAATAGAGGGCACTTCCAGGAAAGGAATGTATCAAGAATTATTGAAGAAATGAGTTTAGGGACATTGAGTCCAGAGGGAAGCCAGGAGAAACAAAATTGGTACTGGAGTGTTAAACAACTTTAGGATACCACAAAAAATGTGGGATATCCAGTGGCTTATGGTGTACGGTCGAGTGAGGGTTAGGGCAAACCATAAGCATAAAGCTGTTGAGGAAAGGACGTGCCTGTACCTGGGGTGTGGATGCTCTGAGGAGACTCAGGAACATCTTTTGTTAGAATGTAAATATGCTAAGGGACTCTGGTCCTATTTAGCCACTGAGTGGAAGCTGCCATGGCTAAAATCTTTGTCCTATAAAAATTTGGTACCAGGGGTCATGCCTGGATTTAGAGGCAAATACCACCTCCCGACGTTGCAATTACTGTTTGCCTGTTTAAAGTATTATATGGGGCAGAGTCATTGCCAGCTGTTGTTACGACAGAAGGAAATCTTGTTTAAAGGGGTAGGGAATTTGTGTATGGCAGGACTGAGAGAGAGAGAGCTATAGAAATGACTGTTAATCACACCCAAGACAAAAAGTGAATATGTGGTGGAAAGGGTTATCCTTTTTTGTTAAATATGCATAAATAGGGGTTAGGGGTATGGGTTAGAAGTATGATGGTTGTATGGGTATCTCTTATTTTTTATGGTTAATATTTGTTCTAGTATGAAGTTTTTCAATGTTCGATATATTGTTGTATAAATGTTTGAATTAAAAGTCACCTTATGCTTACGGGGTGGGGGGTTCTTTTCTATCTAGTATGTATAATTTAGGTTATTTTCCCATGTATGGTGTAACACTTTTTGTTTTGACTTTTCCTTTCTTTTTTGTTTTTATATGAGTCATTACATTTCTGTATATGATGTTCTTGATTTATGAATAAAAAAATTCCCCTACTCTTTTCGCGAAGTGCCATGGGATCTTTAACGTCCACCTGAACAACCACCAGAACAGGCAGATGGGATCTCGGTTTAATGTCTCATTCGAAGACGGTAGCTCAGGAGTGCAGCAGCCTCATGCTGCACTACAGTTTACCTTGGTCTCCACTGCGGGTACCTCCGTAGAGAAACCACGCTCACCAGAACGATGTATGAATTGTGGAGAGGTACAACTGGAGGGACGCACCTCTGCTCCATTGCCCTCACTGACCCCACCGTGGTCCAACTGCTCCTCATTCTTGGCAACCATTGAGACAGTGGCGGCAGCCCTGGTGGTCCATGGGTGGGAGAGGAAGTTTCCCGAATCTTCGCCAGGTCAGCCTGGAGATGGGCAACCTCCTCCCTCAGACCAGAGAGGCACCTTCAAATAGGGCAGCATCGCAGCCTCCAGAACATCTCCTGGAAGACTGTTGCCCCACAGCCAGTGCATTGCACCACTCCCCACATCTCTCTCACCCTTCCTGTTTAAATTTGTATTTTTTATTTTTTTTTTTTGGTGGTGGTCAGTGCTACCTACACAGTGTGCTGGGCTGTTAAGGATAGACAGGTGTATGCCCTTTGCCCTTTTGGGAAGTGATGCCAGAACCCCTGGTATAAAGGAAATGATGCTGTTGGGGTGGGTGAGGTGAGGGGCAGGGTGGGCAGGACCAAGCTCGTGCCCTCCAATCTGCTACAGCTCTGACCCACCACCCTGGTGAGTGCTTTCCTTCCTTTCAGCAGGACAACCTGCACACCAGTTTAACAGAAAATATACCCTGCAAAAAACAATTTCAGCTGCTTCTCTCTTGGTTTCCCTTGCTTCTCTGCTGTCTTCCTAGTTTGCTGGCTCTGTCAGAATTTAAGGCTTTGTGGGTGGGCAAGTCCTGTTTTCAGCTGCTGCTCTTTGGTTTCCCTTGCTTCTCTGCTGTCTTTTGTCCTCAGTCAACGCAAAACTGTCCAGTTTCTGCTCACTAGATCCTGGGCCTGGAGTTTTCTGGTGATATCTGTTGTCCCTCCTGGAGCGGGAGGTTTCTTACACCTTCCCTCCATGTCCTCTGATTCAGAGGGTGCTAATCAAGCCACAGATGGAGGGGCCAACATGATCCTGGTAGCTTCTTTCTGGGCATGACAGGTATGGATCTCACTTTGAGGGGAGCTCTTGCAGCAGGTAATACCATTAGGATTAAGCTGCCAGGCATTCGGACCCCATGGAAAAAACTTCAAGCTTGCAGTCTGTGGCGGGGACTGCCCTGACGTTAGCTTAGCCCTGACGTTAGACATGTTATAAAGGTGGTAGTCCCCGCATCACCCCAGTTCTTTTCCTGCCGCTGATCCGCTAACATTGGATCCACGGGCGCCATTGTTGCAGTTGACTCGCCATTTTGCACCTAACGCAGTTTACTCATAGTTAATTTTCTTCAGCTGCTTTTCTCAAGAAAGTGCATGTCTTCACCGACCTCTCAGCGTGAAAATCGAAATGCGATGTGGGAAGCAGATCCTGGTGAGGGACGGCCACTCTGCCTGCCTGATCTGTCTAGGCCCAGATCACTGGCCTGATGATTGCCCTCACTGTCAAAAGTTTAATAGTAAAATCCACATCCGCCGCCTCAAGACGCTCAAGGCCTACCTGCTAGAGCAGCAAGTGGCCACCATGCAGAAGACCCAGTCGGGGAAATAGTTCATCCTCCTCAGGCAGGGAGTTCTCTACTCAAGGAGAAAAGATCGGGAGGGAAACACCATCACCGGGAGAAGGAGAGAGCCAGGTCGGAGTCCTGCCCAAAGTCCCCTCACAGGACTTTGCTTCCTCCAACTCTGGCGGGATGTCGGAGTCCAGTCCCCCAGGTGCCACCGCAGTTTGGGGGGGTTACTCAGAAGAAGACCACCGCCTTATCGCACTCAAAAGGTATTGAGTCTTCATCCCATGGGTGTTCGTCCGCCCAGGTTCCCTTGGCCCACCGACCCCACAAATCCTCGCATTGGTGGACCCAAGAGGGACGGGCATCTGCTTTGGGCAAACCTCCGCACTCCATCGCCTGTAAGAACTCTGGTTCATCTGATACACATAAAAGTCGGACGACTCCACCAGACACCAGAAGGTCATCAGGTACCGGGACACCTGCTCCACCCAAGGAAGGGTGCGCGTCAGCCTCGAGGTAGGCAGACTACCAGCCACTCCGACTCTGCGTCAGAGATGGATCAGGCATCACCGGCTAAAGAGCGGCTGCCGACCCTGGAGGACCGGCCATCAGCCCCGGCGACCAAGGCCCCAAAGGACAAAACTACAGGGGCTGAAGATGCCCAACCGCCTCCTCCTCCTAAGAAGCCGGACGCCAGACCACAAGGGGGCTCTGCTCCTCTAGACAAGACCCAGTCAGGCCTGACGCCAGAGACACCTATAGACAAGGTGCCCCAGGACCAGATGTCGGTACCAAAAGACCACAGGTTCCGATGCCTGGCCCCTCCATTGTACCAAACCTGATGCCTCTGCCCCCAGTCGTTCCATTAGCTGAGGTGGGAGCACTTTTTAGTGCTTGGTGGAACACCATAAAAGGGGATTTGCTTCCAAAACCCCGGGACTTCCGGTGACATCGCGGCCAGTGTAGCTGCTTAGTTCGGGAGCTCCGGGGGCCGCTCGAGAAAATAATATTAACAAACAGCCAAACCAGTGTCTCCACCCCTAGAAGCAAGTGCCAGTATCCTTCTGAGATGGCGCATTAACAAAACAAAGGGGATCTACTCATACAGGACGAATTAAACTTATGATGGATAAGAGAAAAACCAAGGCCTGCTATCAGAATCCAGACCGGGGTCTCCTGTCTCTAGCATTGCCGATTCGGAGGAGAACTTAGAATTGGGAGAGCAGCATACAATAATGACAAAATTGGACAGTATCAAAACTTTGCATCGCGTGGAGTTGTTGGTGGCCAATCTGTGAGCCAACATGAAAAAAGTAGAATCTTTCACCACAGCGGCTGAAAATGCGATCGAGAACCTTGCGGACTCCACCAGCCAGCAAGACAGAGCCATCTTGTTTCTCTCAGTGTGGAAAGGGAAACGCAAGCAAAATAGATGATCAAGAAAACAGAGCTCGTTGAAATAATTTCAGGACTTATGGAGTCCCCAAGATTTAGAAAGCTCATTTAATACTATGGAGGACTTTGTTCTGCACATCCTAAGGGACATCTTGTTGATACCAGAGAATGCCTCTTCCCATTAAAAGAGCGCACCATTCTCTGGCTCAGAAACCGAAAGATCAGGTATCTCGCCTCGTCCATCATAGCTAGAATGCTGAACTATCAAGACTGCCAACTTATACTGCAAACAGCATGGAAAATGAAGGGCTTACAGATTGATAATAAAAACATATTCTTTGACCAGGACTTTTCGATTTATTGAATGACAAAAGACGACAAGTTCAAGAGGTTATTAAACAAGCAAGGGAAAAGAAGTTCAAAATTCAACTTTACTATCTGGCCTGTCTTAGAATTCACACTGAGAGAGGCCCACAGATGTTTGATTCCTTAGAGAAGCAGCGCCTACCTTACGGCAATTGGGCCTAAATTCCCAGACTTAAGAGCAGACATTCTGAGTATGAGATTTCGAGAGCTGCCTGGCACAGGGCGGAAAACCAAACGGTTTCAATCTACAACAGTATCATGGTCAGCCAAACTTGGGCCAGACCTGCAGTGTGATGATACGAGGGGCGGAGTGCTCATACAGGAAAATATGGATGTACCTAGGGACAGTCAAACCTTGAACAGTTCTTGTTCCTTTGTCACAGGTTTCTGAAAGAGGAATATCTCTTTTTCCTACCACAGTCTTACTGATGGGTCTGTTTATCACATGGGGATCAGCTGAATTTAAACCAGTTTAACATGCAAGACTCATTTCAGAGTCATATTGAGGTTATTTCCCCTTTTACTGGAGTGCACCTGGGCTCGACCTCCACCGCAGCCCAGCACATATGTGATTTCAAGGTTGGACTGGGGACACTGGTAAATGGTAAAGGGCGGGGGACACTGGCTTTCTTCTTTGTTGAAGTGTTGGTCTTAAGTTTGTAGGGGCCAGCTGGGATGGTTAATAGACGATCTGTCAGGTCTGTTTAACTTCTAACCCCCGAACGAATACCCAGTTACAGGCAGGACCGTGTTGGAATAAAGGGGTAGAAATTTCCCCCTCCCACCCCCCTCACTTCCTTGGGCCCCACTCGGGAGTGTTTTCCCTTCCTTCCACTCTGACTCCTTCTTAATGAGCTGGTTTATAACAGTATATAAAGGTTCTGGAGCGGCCGCCCCCATGCTCTGGTTTCTCCACTGAATACTACTACATATAGTTAAACCTTCCGAGTGATGACTCACACAAAACCTGATCCTTTTAGATCAGACCTGTAGAAATTACAGGTAAAGTAGCGAGAGCTACACAACCCTACCTATTGGTAGGTTTCCATCTACAATACCTAGGAAGTACACAACGGGAATAAAAAAAAAAAAAAAAGCCTATTGTTCTGATTGTACATTACCACTTGTGTCATTACTGTTGTAAGTTTATTGTTGTTATTGGGGGTTGGTGTTACTCCCTTTCTTTTTCTTCTGTTATGTTTAAAAAGGTTCGAATTTTAGAGTTATATGCACCGGTTGTGCGTGAACCTGTTCAAACATGGCTTTCTTATGTAACAAATAAAGGAAGTCCCACGATAATGCAGTGGTTCAAATGGAAAGTTAGGGATTTTGAAGAAGGATGGGGTGGATTCTGGGATTCAACAAAGGTCTGTAGATGGGTTCTATAAAGATAGCATCCTTGAACATACAGGGATTTAACTTGCCCATTAAGAGAATAAAGATCCTACATTATTTAAACCAACCCATGCTGACATTTGTTTTTTGCAGGAGACTAGACTGTCTGAAATAGAGCATGCAAAGCTCAGACGATCCTGGGTTGGTAAAGTGATTTGCTCTTGCAACATCTCCAGCAAAAAAAACTGGTGCAGCAATATTAATTAGAAAAACATTCCGCTGGAAGTTTTGAAGGTAGATACTGTAGAGAATGGCAGAGGAATATTGCTTACAGGAGAGTTATTCTCTCAGAAATTGCATTTAATCGACATTTATACCCCTAGTAACGATGACCCATTATTCTGTCGAGGCCTTTTCAACAAAGTTTCAGGCTTAGGGGAGGGCATGACAGGGTTTTAAAAAATTGATTAGCAGTTTTTTTCTTGGGACAATACTAACTGTACAGAAAGTATTTATATAGGTTTTCTAGAAGTGTTGTGTTTATTAAACACAGTGAAGCAAGAGCTATGCATTTTCACAAAGTTTTAGCACTTTTATGAGCAAAACGCTAATCAATTTTTAGAGTTAGATAAAATCCTGCATGATATTACTAGGCAGGGACTTTAACTGCATCCTTAATCCCAGGTTTGACCGCTTCTTCCAAAATAGCAATATAAATAAACGAGTAGGACAGTGAAGGGTGGGATGCAAGAACTTGCACTATTGGACATTTGGAGAGAGTTTAACCCAACTTCAAAGGACTTCACCTTTTACTCAAATCCCAGTGATTCCTGCTCTAGATTGGATTATTTTTTATGTGGTCGCGGGGATCTGCACAAAATGAAAGATTGCTCTGTTCATCCCAGGTTTCAGACCATGCTGTGGTAACCCTGACAGTGCAGCTGGGTGACTGGAATAAACAAATGTCCTGGAGATTTAATTCTTCCCTTTTGGGAAGACAGGACTTTAGGGACCAAATAGTGGGATTTATACAAGATTACCAAAGAAACAATACAGTAGAAGAACATGGGCCACAATGGTATTGGGACGGTCTCAAAGCGGTTATTCGAGGTGAAGTAATATCATATGCCTCTAGATTAAAAAAGCAAAGAAGGGAAAAGCAGCTGGTTTTAGAGTCACTACTGAAACAGCTAGAAGATGAGCATAAGCAAAATAAAACTAAAGAAGATTTAATTAAACTAAATAATGTTAGGAAGGACTTACAAAATCTTATAGCTTCACAAATAGAAGGTAAGTTAATATATTTAAACCAAAAATATTACGAATATGGTAATAAAGCGGTGGCGTCTTGCCTTTAGGTTACGCGAGGATCAAGCCGATAGGTATGTAAAAAAAATAAACACAGGTAGGGGGGTCAGAAACAACTTATTTGACTCCCAAAATAGCAGAAGCCTTCGAACAGCACTATTCTAACTTGTATTCTAAGGACCCGGAAGGGAGGGAGGGATTTACCGCAGGTGATACAAGAATATCTGGTTCGGATTTTTGCTTCCCCAGTTTAGAGGAGCATATTAAATTGAAGTTGGATTACCCCATCACATCCCAGGAGGTAATTAGCACCATCAAGGACATGAAACCATGTAAATCACCAGGCCCAGATGGCTTTAATATTGAGTTTTACCAGACATTTAGAACTTAGTTATCCCCCACTTTGCTTAAACTCTTTAATTCCTGTACTGAGGTAGATGATTTTCCCCATGCCTGGTGGAGAGCTTTTATTTCGGTTATCCCAAAGGAAGGCAAGTCCCCTGACTCATGTGCTCCTTACCAGCCCATATCCCTCCTTAACGTGGACTCCAAAATCTTTACTAAAATATTGGCCAATAGGATAAATGCTATATTGCCGGACTTGGTCCATCCAGATCAGGCCGGGTTTGTGCCTAACAGGCACTTCTGGGATAACATTAGAAGGTGCCTCAATATTTTGCACACAAGGGTAAACAGTTTAAAGAACATCAACTAGCCATAGTGATCGACGCAAAGAAAGCATGTGACCGCCTAAGCTGGAATTTTCTGTATCGGGTTTTGGAGAAGTTCGGATTTGGGGACCGAATAAAAACTTGGATCAAAGCTATCTATCGAGCCCCAATGGCTAGTGTTAGAGTGAACGGCACAATTTCAAATAGTTTCAGTATTCTCAGGGAACAAGGCAGGGTTGCCCTGTCTCCCATTTTGTTTGCTCTCTGTATGGAGCCTCTAGGGCAATAATTAGAACACATCCAGATTTGGAGGGAATCAGGTGGTTGGAGAAGAGAGTAGAATATCACTTATGCAGATGATACCATGTTATTTGTCAGGGACCCAATCAGAACTTTTCCAGTTTTACACCAAATACTGATACATATGGTAATTTATCAGGCTTTAAAATCAATAATGATAAAACAGAAACTATGCTGGTAAGTGCCCCTTACACAGAATTGAAACAACTGATTCCCTTTGTTGGGTCTCTAGTAGTATAAGATATCTTGGCATTTATATACCACTTAAATTAGCTGTTTTCAGCCAATTATGGGAGACTGATAAAATCGGTGTTTACTGATTTAAAGAGATGGGAGCTCCTTCTCTCTCACTGATGGAGAGTGTTGATACCATCAGGATGAATATCCTGCCATGCTTTTTATTCTTATTTAGCACCCTTCCATTACATATTCCAGGTCCGAATGGAAAAAAAATAGGTCCTTACATCACTTTGTATGGACCGGCAAAAGGTCTAGGATAGCATGGGAAACATTGATGAAGGCTAAAAACTGGGGAGGGATGGGCCTGCCAAATTTGAAAACCTATTATCACATGGCCCAGATGGTCCCTTGGGTAGCCCACCTGAAAAAAGACCCCGACAATGTTTGGACTGCGCAGGAGAAGGGGCGACCCGAGGATATCCCTGAGTTGGACTTTATAGGACCTTTAGAACGGCTGAGGGGTAGAAATATAAATAATCCATGGATAAAACAAATGTACAAGAATTGGGTGGTGGTGAGGAGAGTAGCTGGGATAGGTACTCAAATAATAGAACAGCTATTACAAATTGTGCCTACTTCACCCCACCCAGACTGGATCACTCCTTCCAGGGTTGGCAACATCGAGGTTTGATTCACTTTGCCCAATTTTTCAGTCAAGACCAGATAAAAACCTTCTGTTCACTTCAGCAAGACTTCTCCATACCCACTTCACACTTTTTTAGGTACCTGCAAGTGGTTTCTTTTCTTCGTTCTGGCTCAAACACCTTTGATATTCAGAAGGACCCTCACCTACTGGAGAAGATAATTTGGCAAGCAGTGGATAGCTCAAAAGAATCACATTTGATATCCCAGTTAGTAGCCACATATAGGGAAACAGTAGATGTGACTCCATCACATGCATAGGGGATTGGGAGAGAGAAATGGGGCTACAATTGGACATCAATTTGGCGGAAGATCTGGGATGGAGAGTTTCGCGCTCTCGGCTCAACACCTGGCGGAGTACAGGAGGAAGGTCTTGGTTAGATTTTTTGATACCCCATCCAAAGCTAAACACTGTAAAGTTGGGGCCATAGAGGCCTGCTGGAGAGGTTGTGGGGGGATTGGAACACCTTATCATATCTTTTGGGACTGCCCAAAACTTGCCACCTTTTGGAATGAGGTGGGAATTCACTTCTAGGAAATGTTGGGTATGCAGGCACCGACTGACTTTCCACTCATGATATTGGACTCCTTCCCAAAGGGTAAGAGATCCAATGCTAAGGTCTCCTTCCTGGAAATTCAACTAGCTGCTGCTAGCAAAGGAATCACTAGAAGATGGTTAAATCCTGATCCCCCTGTGCTGAAGGAGTGGTTGGGTATAATAAAAGATATAGCCAGGATGCAGAAGATAAAGTACAGTTACGTAAGAACTTACCGTAACAGTAGATCTTCGAGAACAGCTCTTGCAGCAGGTTACACCATTAGGACTGAAGCCGGCAGGCGTCAGGACCCCACGGAAAAATTCTAGCTAGCTATCTTCAGCGGGGACCGCCCCTGACGCCTGTCCGCCTCCGACGCCAGGCGTGAGTACATAAGGGGCGGTCTCTCCAGATTCCCCAGTTCTCCACTGAGACTTCCGCCGCAGGCTGACATCGAAATGGAGACCGAGATCCACCGCCAGAAGACAAACGGGAGAAAATTCCCATTAACAAAGGCTTAAGCCATGCCTCCTCCAAGGGGAAGGTGGTGAGTATTAGCTGCAAGAGCTGTTCTCGAAGATATACTGTTACGGTAAGTTCTTACGTAACTGTACTATCTTACTTCGAGACACAGCTCTTGCAGCAGGTTACACCATTAGGACTGATTCCCAAGCAATAGTGCTTGCCAACACTCTGGGAGGAGAAAATAAGAAAGAACGTTCCAGGTCCTGAATCTAGGACAGGAGACCCTGTAGCACTGCCAGGCTGAAGCCTGCTCTTCGCCGTGAAGCGATGTCCAGGCTATAATGCCTGATAAAGGTATGAACAGAGCTCCAGGTGGCTGCAGCACAAATGGCAGAAGTGGAGACGTTTCCAAGTGCTGCAAAAGATGTGGCCACGCCCCTAGTGGAATGGCCCCGGACTGCTCCTGGGAGGGGCTTTCGTTTGATATCATAACAGTAAGAGATGCACTGGACAAGTCAACGAGACAGGGACTGTTTAGATACTGGCCCTTCATCCTTTCGGTAAAGGAGACGCGAAGCTGCTTAGTTCTGCTCAGGTAGTACCTCAAGCTGCGGTGAACATCCAGGGTGTGAAGCAGCGCCTCTCCTCTGTTAGAGTAATTAGGAAAGTAGACCGGCAGGTCAATATCCTGGTTGAGAGTAAGTGTGGAAACCACCTTAAGCAAGAATTTAGGATTCGTCCTCAGGGATACTCTGTCCCGGTGGAAAATTAAATAGGGCTCTTTGCACATGAGAGCCTGAAGCTCAGAAACTCTTCTTGCTGATGTAACAGCAACCAAAAATAATGTTTTCCACGACAGAAAACGCAGCTCGCAATCCGCAGCAGGTTCAAAGGGGGGGAGCGTGAGTTGCTCCAGGACAAAGAGCAAGTCCCAAGGAGGCACTGGGTCCTTAATGGGCGGCTTAAGGTGTAACACCCCTCATAAGAATTCTCGACAGGCATCTGATTGTGCCACTGTGTGCTGTCCCATCGGGAGGTGATAAGCTGAAATGGCACAGAGGTGCACTTTAATCGAGGAGTAGGCGAGACCCGAACGGAAAAGGGAGAGCAGGTACTCTAACACCGCTTTCACCGGACAACCTAAACAGGAAAGGCTGCGTGCTTGTGACCATAGACAAAACGCCGCCATTTTATGGCATATGTCGCATGTGTTGCTGGCTTTCTGGCTGCAGAAAGGACTTCCGCAACCTCTGGCGAGACCCCGTGACGAAGACGGCTATGTCTCTAGGAGCCATGCGTGCAGGTTCAGTGAGCGTAAGTCCGGGTGGACCAGTGAACCCTTCTCCTGAGACAAGAGGTGGAGCTGAATGGCAATGGGAGCGGAGGTTCCCGGACAGCTGAATTAGCAAAGGGAACAGATCTGCCTGGGCCAGAATGGGGCCACCAAGATCATTGTTGCATGCTCCCGCGCAGTTTGAGAAGAACCTCTGGATCAACGGAAGGGAGGGAAAGCGTGAGGAATCTGTCCGCCCAGGAGAGGGACAACGCTGCCTCGCCAGAAAACACCAGGCCCTGGATCTAGCGAGCAAAAATTGGGCAGTTTTATGTTGGATGGGAGGCGAACAAGTCCAATTCTGGAGTTCCCATCAAGAAACAGATCCTCTGCTACCTCCTGGAGAAGTTCCCACTCGGGACTCTGGCCTGGGAGCGACTCCAGGCCGCCTGCAATTGTGTTGTCCACCCCGGAACATGTACTGTGATCAGGTTTGCGCCGTGTCGGATTACCCAATCCCACACCCTCAAGGCCTCCCTGCAAAGGGGGTAAGAGTGTGCGCCTCCTTGTTTGTTGAGGTAATACATCACCGCCGTGTTGTCTGTCTGAAGCAGGAGAGTACTCAGGGGATCTCTGACTGAAATGCCTGCAGGGCATAAAGGACCGCCTCATCTCTAGGACGTTGATATGGAGGTGGGCCTCAGAGGGTCCACCTTCCTGGGACTTCCACCCGTCCAGGTGTGCTCCCACCCCAGACCTGAGGCTGCCTGTGGTGAGGATTACCCGGGACGGCGCTATAAACGGGACGCCCATAGAGAGTGTCCCTGGTCTAGCCACCACTGCCAGTCTCGAATCGCGCTCGTGATTCTGACCGGATGCTGCATGTGGTCTTGCCTTGGTCCCATTGCACCTTGAGCATCCACTGAGTTACCCGCATGTGGAGCCTTGCGAAAGGACAGTAGGAATGGCCGCAGCCATGTGTACGAAGCAAGCGTAAGGACCGACCTGGCTGGGGGCGGTCTTGTTCGACCTAAAGCTCCCTGATGAGGGATCTGATGCTGCCGCTCTGTCGCCTGAAGAAATGCTCTTCCTGAACGGTGTCCAGTACTGCGCCTATGAACTGCAGTTTCTGCGACAGTACCAGGAGAGACTTCTCGTGGTTGATTAGGATACCCAGAGATCGAAACAGGACCTGGGTGCTCTGGATCGCCCGTAACAACGCCTCTCTGGAGGTGGCCATGAGAAGCTAATCGTCCAGGTACGGGAACACATAATGGCCCTGTCTCCTTAGAGACGCTGCCACGACTGCCATGCATTTGGTAAGACCCTGGGTGCTGATGACAGCCCGAATGGAAGGGCTCGAACTGAAGATGATGGCCGAGAAACTCAGGCGCAGGAACCTCTTGTGCTTGAGCTATAGGGATGTGCAGGTAAGCTGCCCTGCATATCTAGAGACGCTAAAGGCCCCTGCTTCAGCATGGGAATAAGACCCGAAGAGTTACCATGCAGAATTTTGTAGGCTTACCGAAAATTGAGGTCGCTGAGGTCCAGAATCGGACGGAGGTCCCTGTCTTCTTTGGAACCAGGAAGAAGGGGAATAGTATCCGTGTCCTCTCGGTTCTCTGGGATTTACTCTATCGCCTCCCTTTGCAGGAGCGCAGTACTTCTTGCCTGATCAATGACTTGTGCTGACCTGGGTACCGGGAGAGCAAAGGAGGCCTCGAGGGTGGCATTTCTGTAAATTCTATAAAGTGGCCTCTTCCGACCAACTGTAGAACCCACCTGTCGGTGGTTATAGTCTGCCATCCTGGCAGGAAATTCTCAATGCAACCCCCGACCATGACGTCCCGTTGATCCTGAGGTGCGGGGGCCCGGAAGGAGTCAGGCTGTGGCGGCTGAGGGTCCCACTGGCTGGACCGGCTTAGGAGTGCGCTGGCTTTGACCTGCGGGTTGTTTTCCTGGGCTCTGTGAAAACCGGAGCCCTCTGTTGTGGAACGGGCGGACTGTTGTCTGCGTCCGATTCACGAATCAGCGTTGGTTCCCAGAAGGAACTAAGCTTGGGTCGGCACATGGCCTGAACTGACCTCACCGCCTTTCCGGCCTCTTGAGTTTGGTATTATCTTCTGAGGGTTTACCAAACAAAACTCTCCCTCAATGGGGCGCCCATGATGTTTTTCTGACCTCGCAAAACCGAGACACGGAGCCAAGAGTGCCTCCGGAGGCATACGCCTGAAGCTGCTGCTCGGGCCGAGGAGTCCGCTGGAGTCGCACGCTGGCTCAGAGCACTTGGGTTCCCACGTCCAACCTGACGGAGGAGCTGCAACATCTCCTCCTTCTGCTCACCTTCCGCAGTCTCAGCCGCATCCAGACCCTGCTCCCACAGGGCATTTTGGAACTGCACCATGTAGGTCAAATAATTCAGGGATCTGATGGCGAGGTAGCTGAAGATACGCACCTACCCATGGCGCCCAGCTGCTTGGACTCTGGGTCCGTGGCAGGGTGCTTCAGATGTTGCGGTCTCTAAGACCGGTCAATGAGAGGCTGTTATGAGCAGAGTCTCGCCTGAGGATGCTGAGTCAAGTACTGGTCTTCTTGGAGCCTCTGCATGCGGGTCAGCTTTCTCGCATCGCCGGAGCGAATGTGGACGCCCACGCCTGCCTTGGTGACGTCCACGAAAGTGTCTACCAAGGGTGGCACCACCACAGGCTTGGGGTCCTTCTGCCGAAGATACTTCGCAAGGCGTAGCCTTTTGGGGTCTAACTCTTCCGCATCCCATCCCTTGTTCTCTTGGGTGTGTCTCATAATATCCGAGAACGAAGGGTCATCCGGAGGAGACTTTGGCATCTCACGTGGGTTCGGAGAAGGGATGGAGAGGGGAGATGGGGATCTGGATGTAGAAAACTCCGATCCCGTGTCCTCCGTTGAAGGCGAACGGCGGCGTCTTCTGGGTCTCTTGGGACTGGGTGACCTAGAAGAAGATCTGGACGGAGGTCTCCTTTATCGAGTCTTCCCTTGAGGGTCCTGGGCTCCCGGAGGGGTAACCGCCTGCAGACCCAGATGGAGACGGGCGCGAGGAACCGGAGGAGCAACCGGTGTAGGAGGAGGAGGAGGAAGCGGAGGTGGAGTGGGGACCATATCCTTTTTGATGGTATCCCACCAGTAAGTGAAAAGTTCCTTCACCTCTGAAAAGGAAAGGCCCGACGACAGTCCGGGCGCCGTGGACGGTCGCCGACCCGCGCCGGCTCCACAGGGGCGCAGGGTTGCGCGAGGTTCCCTGGGAGTCTCAACAGGACCGGGTCGCCTGCCTGGTCCTCGGGCTGTCTAACTCCTCCTCAGTGATGGTCTCCTGACCGACGCCGGTCGGAGGCGCGGGTCCCTCTTCTCAATAGGAGGCGGCGCGGTCCCCTACCGGCGTCCGGTGATGAGTGAGCCTGGCGGCGACGGTCTTCTGGCAGCACAGCTCTGGGGACTCAGATGGAGAGGCCGACGCCAGACGAACCAAGGCCGGGTCCTGTGGCCTCTTGAGTGAGGTGAGCCTTGGTTTTGCGAGGAGGCAGGAAGCAGACCTGATGGGTTCAGAATGGCGGAACCCGACTTGTGGTGATGGTGGCGATCCCCCGACTTAGCCAGGGCCTTGGAGGACGAGGAAGACCTGGGAGTCTTGGCCTGAGAAGAGGAAGAAGATTTTCTCAACGCAGCTGGGGGAGGCTGAGAGCTGGCCCGGGAAGGAGAGCGGTCGGACCTGGAGCCAGAACTGCGCGAGTTGGAGGCCCTAGAAGGGGACCTGGAAGGGGCCTTCTCTCTGTGCTTCTCAGCATGCTTGCGGGCCTTCTGCGAAGAATCCCCCTTGGAAGCCATGGACTTGAGTTACTCCTCTAGCAGGAACGCCTGTAGGGCCTTCTGGCGACAGATCCGGGTTCTGCTGTTAAAACCCTGGCAAAAAGAGCAGGACCGGGTGTCGTGGTCTGGGCCTAGGCACTGGACACAGGCCGAAAAGTGGATCCCAAAGGGATCTGCTTCCCACAGGCGCACTTCGAGGAGTGACCGAGGTCGGGAGGACATCAGAGAAAAACTGAACTTGGAGAACAAATTTCCCGATTAGGAAGCACTTTGCCAGCGTCGCTAGAAACCGAACTGAAGGGTCGAGACATGCAAGTCGAGCCAGGCGGGAAAAACTGGAGAATCTGATGGACTGCCCCTTATGTACTACGCCTGACGCCGGAGGCGGACCGACGCTAGGGGCAGTCCCCGCTGAAGATAGCTAGTTAGAATTTTTCCGTGGGGTCCTGATGCCTGCCGGCTTCAGTCCTAATGGTGTAACCTGCTGCAAGAGCTGTGTCTCGAAGTAAGATCAGCATAACTCAGACTAAGGAGGGACAAATACAATAGCATATGGCTACCCTTTATGCACTTGGTAGAGAAGATAGAGAGGATTTCAGTCCTCTCGCAGCAGGCCTTCCCTCAATAGCTCTGAGTTCACCGTGCTCCCGTGATAAGTGACGTTGAAACCCAATGATGTACTTCTATTTGAACTTAAGACTTAGATGTCAGACTGAAGTATATTAAGGAACATATCACATTAGCCATGTTTCTTTAATTGTTTTTATTCTTTTTTTACTGTTTTTAAGATCAACATTAAGTTTATAGTTGGGGCATTTTTTTTTCCCCCTTGTGTTTTCTTTTTCATTATAAAAATGAAATTATATTGGTGGACACTGGATGGTACCCCATTTTGAAGGGCTAACTCGAGGTCTTAGGAGGCAACAGAGGTAACTGCAGAGTATGCTGGATCTCATGAATAAAAGTTTGGAGATGGAATCTATTAGGCAGCATGGAACATATCTGGAACAAAGAAAGACATTATATTATTATGGACTTCCAGTGCAATTGTACTTTTTTTTTTTTTTTAATTATATGATGATTTGCCATTGTGATTGCCCGATCTATTAAGTGGTCATTATAAAAGTGTCCTGCCCGAATAAACTTGAAGTTTAAAAAAAAAAAAAAAAACCCAGGGACCCATCCCCAGTCCAGCCACCACCCAGGGATCAGTCGTCTAAATGACCTCCCCCGCTGACGGAGCATCCACCGCCTGATGAGAAGGATAGGTAGACGCCCCGTTCATGTGGCAGAAAGAGGTACCCGTTGTCCGTCCCTTCCACTAGCGGATGCCTGCCATCGACCTCAGGAGAGGACGCCAGAGACGACTCCTCTGAGTACTCCTCTGAGGATGAATTGCCTGTTCCATCTCCATATCCAAGAAGAGACTCAGCAAGATCACCTCTGGATGACCCATCCTTCTTGGATATGATGAGGCATATCCAAGCTCTATACCATTGGAATACAGATGAGCTGGACCCTGAATGTCGCCATCTGGCAAAATTTCTGGGGGCTACTGAGCCTAAACCCTTGGTCATTTTCCCCATTAGTAGAGCCCTTCCAAGATGTCACCATATCGACATGGAAGCACCTGGCTACCACAACCGCAGTACCATGGAAAGCAGACAGGCTCTGTAAAATGCCTAAAGGGGAGCCTTTCTTAGGTGAGCATCCAAAAGCAGATTCTGTGGTACTGACGGCTGCGCACAACAGGGCACAACCACCAAGACACATGAACGATCAGCCCCCAGACCCAGAGTCCAAAAAGCTGAACCAGATGGGCAGTAAGGTGTACTCACTGGCTACCTGCATGGTCAGGTCGTTACATTTTCTTGCCCACATGGTCACATACCAGAAGTCACTGTGGGCAAAAGCTATGGATCTGGCGAAGGCCCAGCCGGACTCTGAGGGTAGGGCAGAACTTCTCGCTGTCATCCTGTCTGGTATGGATGTGGACAAGTATGTGCTAAGGAGCTCTTACGACTCCGCAGACACAGCAGCAAGGGCAGCAGCCACAGATATCTGCATGAGGAGGCATGCCTGGCTGAGAGTTTCTGGTTTCCGCCAGGATTTGCAAGATGCCATCTTGGATGCTCCCTTTCAGGGACCCGTCCTATTTGGCCAGGAGACTGAGAAACTTATAACTGGACTGCAAGACTCTGGCAAGGTGATATCCGAGGTCCACCATATGTATAGGTCAGAACCACAGGCCACCTGGCACCATCCCTTTCGAAAGAACTAGGGATGGAAGGGAAGACGCCAGCCACAGCACAAGGGAGGCTTTAAGAGGAGAGGCCCCTCCCCGGTTCCTTCTGGCACCCAAGGTCCCAAAAATCCCAAGGTGCCCAGACTTCCCTGACCACCTCCTCCACAACAGCATGACTCCACCAACCCCTCCTCTGAAGGAAGTGCGGTGGGGGATGGTAGGAGGGAGAGTCTCCCATATTATATCAGATCGATGGGTCCTCCAGATAGGAGAGAGAGGATACTCCCAGGAATTTACCCAGATTCCACTGGACAATCCGCCAGTCCCCTCCCACTGCTCACCCTCCCATGCAGTTCTCCTGCGGGCAAAAATACAGGCCTTGCTAGACGTAAGAGCCATCTAGGAGGTCCCCTGTGCTCAAAGAGGCAAGGGATTTTACTCCCACTTCTTCGTAGTCCCGAAGAAGATGGGAGACCTCCGTCCCGTTCTGGATCTGAGTCAGCTAAACACCTTCATCGAACACAAAAGGTTCAGAATGGTGACCTTGGCGAGTCTGTTGCCCATGCTCCATCACGGAGGCTGGCTCTGCTCCCTAGACATGCAGGATGCTTATATGCATATAAAGATCCTGCCGTCCCACAGGAAGTACCTTTGCTTCACCTTCCAAGGAGACCACTACCAGCTCAGGGCGCTTCCATTCGATCTGTCATCAGCACCAAGGGTTTTCACCAAGTGCCTGGCAGTAGTGGAGGGGGTCACTTTGTCTGCCCCTGCTTGGACGATTGGCTTCTCACAGCCTCATCAGAAGACAAATTGAACAGGATGATGGAAGAGATGTTCAGTCTATTCCGGACTTTGGGCATTACCTTAAATCTGCCCAAGTCACACCCGTGGCCTGCTGAAAGTCTACAGTACATAGGAGCAGTCCTGGACACCGTCCAAAGGAAAGCCTTTCTTCCCGCAGACCGGGCAACCAGGCTAAGGGAGGTTGCTTACAGGATGATGGGCTCGGACTTGGTTCCAGTGAGGGTGATTCTGCAACTTCTAGGTCATGTGGCCACAGTCGTAGCTATAGTTCCCCTTGCACGTTTGAATATGAGGATCCTGCAGTGGCACCTCAGAATACAGTGGAACCAAGGCACAAACGAACTCGAGGAGCCCGTCCAGATCTCCAGTGCGGTCTGTCAGTCCCTGACTTTGTGGGTCACCCCAGTCCATTTGGACAAAGGAGTTCTCTTCCAGCGACCCAGCCCACAGCAGATTCTAATTACAGATGCCTCGGGACTGGGATGAGGAGCACATCTTGCTTCTCATCAGACACGAGGGGTTATTGGAATTCAGCGGAACGGTCTCTCTACATAAAACATTTTGGAGATGAGAGCCGTATTGGGCCCCTTCTGGTCCAGTCGGACAATACCCCAGTGGTCTTCCATCGAAACAAGCAAGGAGGCACGCACTGTTATCCCCTATGCAGAGAGGCAATAAATGTATGGACTTGGACAGTGGATCACAGCCTGGATCTCACGGCAGTCCATGTTCCAGGGATCCACAGCGTACTCGCCGACAGCCTAAGTTGTTCTCGCTCTCAGAGCCATGAATGGGAAGTACAGCAAGAAGTCGCAGATGACCTCTTCGGAAGGTGGGGTTGACCAGAGCTGGACCTCTTGGCGTCCCCACACAACACCAAACTACCCAATTTCTGCTCGCTAGATCCAGGGCCTGGTGTTTTTTGGTGAGACGCATTGTCCCTCTCTTGGACAAGGAGGTTTCTGTACCCCTTCCCTCCCTTCCCCCTTCTTCAGAGGATCCTGCTCAAGTTGCAGGCAGAGGGTGCCAGAATGATCCTGCTTGCACCCTTCTGGCCTCGACATATTTGGTTCCCGCTCTTACAGCAGCTGGCATCAGAACCACCGGTTTACTTGCCCCTGTCCACTCACTTGCTCTCCCAGGAGCAAGGGACGTTGGTCCATCTGGCCCTCCGGTCCCTGCATCTACATGAATGATTCCTGTGGATTTGGCTAGGGATAGATTTGGAGTATCCCTAAGGGTGGCAGAGGTGCTTGTGGCAGCGAAAAAACCCTCTACCAGGGCAGCATATGCCATGAAGTGGAAGCGTTTCTGCTTATGGCGTTCCCCCATTCTCTAGATCCCCTCAATTTTCCGGTGGAATCTGTGCTGGAGTATCTTCTCCACCTATTGGACTTGGGCCTTGGCTGCTCGTCCATTAAGGTGCACCTCTGTGCATTGTCAGCTTATCATGCACCACTGAATGGGAAGACTGTGGCACAGTTGGACCTATGCAACACCTTTCTAAGGGAATCTTGCATACTAAACCTCCCAGGAGAGATCCTGTGCTGCCTTGGGACCTCTTGTTTGTTTTGGAGAAGTTCACCTTGTCTTCCTTTGAACCAGCCACAAGTTGCAAGCTTCACCTTCTCTCTTGGAAGGCATTATTTTTAGTTGCTATTACCTCAGCTCGAAGGATTTCCGAGCTACAAGCTCTGATGGTAGTGTCAGTGGCTCAGCAGGTAGTAGACTCGCCTCTGAGGCCGGGAGATCAGAAGGCTGTCGGTTCTATCCCCACACCAGGCACTTGGGTTAAAATCCCAATACTGACACTGTAGTGCAGCATGAGGGGGGGTGCTGCAGTCCTGAGGCGCTGTCTTTTGGATGAGACGTTAAACCGAGGTCCCATCTGCTTGTTCTGGTGGTAGTTCAGGTGGACGTTAAAGATCCCATGGCACTTCTCGAAAAGAAGAGGGGAATTTCCCCGGTGCCCTGGCCAAATTTCCCCCATTCACTCAAAATACCAACAACAACTTAATCTGATTCAAGGTCATTTGGCATTCATCTGTATCCCCCTCCCCCGGGGTGTCCTGTAAAATAGGCAGAATTTGTTTAGTGCACTTACCCGGTCAACAAAAAGTAAATAAATAAACTAAATGTGTAAAGAGCCTTATCTTATTTTTCACAGGGACAGGGTAGCCTTACGTACAAACCCCAAGTGTCTTCTGAAGGTAGTGTCTGAGTTCACATTGAACCAGGACATCCAACTACTAGTTTGTTACCCAGAGTACTCTAACAGAGGGGAGGTCTTGTTGCACACTCTGGATGTACATAGGATCCTCCGTTACTATTTGTCCAGTACCAGTTCCTCTAGAAAGACCGACTGTTGTTTGTCTCGTTGCCCACAGAAAAATTGGGACACCCGTGATGAAGCAAACACTTAAGTGGCTCGTGAATTGCATCACGTTCTGTTAACAGCAGCACAGCAAATCCTTACCGGGACCGGTTAAGGGTCACTCCTCCAGAGGAATAGTGACACCCTTCGCTTCTCTTATGAACGTTTCTTTAGCGGACCTCTGTGCGGCTGCTACTTGGAGCTCAGTGCACATTTTCGTTAGGTGCTACAGTCTGGATGTTGCTTCTAGAGGAAGAGCAGGTTTCGACCTAGCGGTCCTTCAAGGACTCCTCTCCTCCCCTAATTGCCTATATCCTGACATTATTGTCCTCCACCCTTCTGACCTTGGTCTCTTCTTGGGAACTGCTTGGGACTCAATCTTAATGATATTACCTGCTGCAAGAGCTCCCCCTCGAAGTGAGATAGTAGTTACATAAGAACTTACCGTTACAGTAGATCAAGAGGAGCTCTTACAGCAGTTGGCTTTCCTACCCACCTGCCCTCGGGGACTAACATCACTATTTTCTCTTTGGGGAGAGGAGATCCGTCTCGGTTCTCCATCTGTTTTCAGCTGGGTCTCCAGCGGGAGAATTGAGGTGGTGCCAGGGGACCCGCCCCCTCCCCCCCCAATACCACGTCTGACATCAGGGCGGAGTCGATGTTTGGGGCGGCCCTCACCAAATACTGTTAGCTAGAAGATCTTATCTGTGTCCAGTCTTCACCATTCATCACAGATGGGTACTGGCGGAGATCAGGGGTTTTTTTTTTAAAAAAGGGTAGAAGCGAACCCGACACAGCATCGGCGCCGCCCTCGAGGCCGATGTACTGTGTGGTGCTCGAGGGTTGACCGTTAGGCTGTTTTGACTCCACCTGCTTGCCAGTTCTTTGTCTCCCGCTGTCGAGGTCGCCTCGTGGGAAGCTGTCACTGTAATTTAGGCCTTTCAGCCTGCGCAACAAAAATCGACGTCGGTCCGTCGGTCATCTACTGGTTCTGGGTTCAGCCTCCACTCGACGTCGCCGGTAAGATCTTTCCTTTTATTTCGAATTGTGCGACGTTGAGTCTGTTTTGTGGTGTTTTTTCCCCGTAGGTCATGTCTCGATCGGAGGGCAAAAAGTCTTCTAAGGCGGATCGGCCCCCCATGCGTCGGTGCTCGTGCGGCCGAAAATATTCCGTCACTGACCAGCACGACCGATGTCTCGCGTGTCTTGGCCCGCTTCACGACATGGATTCGTGCGACGCCTGCTTCTCCATGGACCGCCGTGTCCTCGAACAGGCTGCGTTGAAAGTGGGGCGAGCTCCGCCCGACTTTCGGGGTAGGGGTTCAGCACTCACAGGCTGCCGCGCTCTCTCGGCCTTCCTCTGGGTCCCTCCCTGTTCTATATGGACCGAGGAGGAGGGAGCATTGGCTACTTGTAGCCTGTCTATTGCCGAGGCTCCTCCCGCTGGCGCTAGGGAGGCTCATTCCGCTTCCTCCTGGGAGCGGGCAGAGGCGCCACACTGCACCGCCTCGGGGTGAAGGTTCTCCGGTGTCGCTTCCCATGGCTCGAAGGTCTGGTCAGCTGCCTCCCGACGCCGTCCGTCGGCCATCTGAGCCTTCGTGCCGCTTTCGCACCGCGGCCTTGTCGCGCCGCTGCCTGGCGCTGACTCCCTCGGTTCAAAGTTGCGGCCCTGTCGACGCTACTATGGCGCCAGGCTGCTCACAGCGCCAGGGGATGGGATGCGGCGTCTTTTTCGCCATGTTTCGCCTCGGCGCCGCATTTGCAGCTGCACGGCAATCGTAGGGCTTTGTCTTGCTGTCGGTGGTGCCATCTTTGGCGCCGCCCATGCTCTGGTGCCACTCGCGGCCAAGAGCCGTCAGTGCCGCAGTTCAGCCGCTCGGGAGTCCGCCGGGCCGCTAGTGCTGCGCTTGGTCCTCGTGCTGCCGCGCTGCCGGTTGGGCCTGGTGTGCTCGCTCGCCTGTGCCGCAGGTTGCTGCTATGGCTGCTTGTCGGCGCTGCCTCTGTCCCTGGTACCGTTCTTGGTGCTAGTGGACTTGACGGTGCTGCTGCCTGGCCCTGGCTCTGGTCCTTGGCCCGAGCTGCCCTGGCGCTTCACAGCCCTGCCCCGGGTTGCGGAGGGCACGGGTGCCGCCTCGGGCACAGCTCTGGCTGCCGGGGCCCTCTGGCAAAGTTGGTTTCGCCCGGCCTCCTACTGTTTGGCTCAGAGCCTCGGACTCTACCTCTTCGGAGTCGGGCTTTGAGTCAGATGGGCAGTCACACCCTTTGGGGTTGTCTGTGGAGGAGGGCGCTCCCGTGGTCTCGTCGATGAGTCGTAGCCAGCCCCCTACTGAGGAGAGTCAGGTGGTCCCCGAGGCTAGGGTCAGTGGTGCTGACCAGCAGGCAGTGGTGCGTGCCACCATTGCTCTGCAACTTGGCCTTGGGGGTTTCATCGACCCCTCGGTGGTGGTACCCTCTCCAGGTGGTCTTGATCGCCCAACTTTAGCCCATTGGAGAAGCCTGCAGGAGGGAGGGTGCTGTTCCTTGGGTCTCTTGGGGCAGCCCAGAGATGCCAGCTACCTAGGCTGGCCCTCTCAAAGAGGAGGAGGACTCTCTCGACTCTGAGGGGTCAGGGTGTGGGGTCGGTGCGCTTGCCTTCTCTGGGGTCCACCTGGCCCTGGGCTAAGCCGGGCGCGGATTTCCACCTTCCCCTTCCAAGTTCCTTGAGGTCTCATTCTTTGAGGCAGGGACCATCCTTCTGACTTTTACGGCCCCGGGTCGCCTCACTGGGATTCCTTCTGGGCGAGCCAAGGCAGTACCAATGGCTGTACAGCTGTCAGCTGTGGAGTTCTTCCGGCACCTCCTCCTCGGGTGCTCATGGTCCGCCTCCCAGCCCCGTGGGAGGTCAGCTGACTTCCTCTCGGCCTGCCCCTATCCCTCTGCCATTTTTAGCCCTAGGCATTCTTGGTCCCAGCGGCCCTCCTCACCTGGGAGCAGTTCAGGTGGTGGCTGCCTCGGTCCCTGCCTCACGTAGGGCTATGGACAGCCAGATTTTTCAACCTCCCCTGCAGCCACCTCGAACGTATGGTGACTTCCAGCCCCTCATCCTCTTCTGGGGAGAGGAACCCTCTGTCCACATCTCCGGCTGCTGATCTCTCCGAGTACCAGCGCTTCTCGTGAGGATGCTGGAGGGCTTGCACCTTTTCTCCTCTTCTGTTAGCAATCCTTACATGCGTGCGACACCTTTCTAGGCGATTTGGCGAGGCCACCCTTGTGGTGCCGCCTGGCCTGCTCCCTTTCGAGGTAAGTCTCATGCTTTCTGGCAGAGGCCCTTCTCCGGAGTTCTGCCCTTAGGGACCTCAGCCAGAGGTATTGGCGCTCCCCGGAGTCTCCAGGTTCTATGCCTCATCCGCATTCTTGCTTGACGATCTGGACACCCTGATGGGCTTCTCATGCCTCCACCGTGACCGGCCCCCGGATCAAGATCCTCGATTTTGATTTTTGGGGAGGAGGACCCACTCGGCACGGGTTGTTTCTTTCTATTTCTGCTCACCAGGTCCACTATGCAGCCTACAACAGGTTCTTGTGGTCCACGCTTAGGTCAGATCCTAGCTGCTTTGCCTGACTCGGAGCAAACCAGACAAGCCATCGCGCCTCTCTGCACGTGGCCTGGAGCTAGCAAGGCACTAGGTGAGGGCATCTTATGACGCCAACCCAGGTAGCTACTCAGGGTCTGAGGGACAGCGATCTGCACCAGGAGATCGCGCATATGTCTTTCCCGTTGTCACCCTTGGCCCGGCGGGGTGATTCGCCTGCCTGGGAACCCTACCTTCTCCCGTAGAGCGAGACGGGTGCTTGTCGGGCAGCTTCCTTCCTCTGGGGACCTCCTCGCCTTCCCACTCGGCCTCCTCAGGCCCGGAAGGTTCCCCTAGTGTGTCACCCACTGAGGGCTAGGGACTCTGTCCCTTAGGTGTAAATGAATCTGTCTGGGGCTTTGGCATCACTCATCTGTGATGAATGGTGAAGATTGACACAGAGATATGAAAATTACGTACCTACCATAATTCTGATCTTTCTGTATCTTCACCATTCTCACAACCCCGCCCACCATCCCCTGGGGCCTGCCTCTGGCTCTCCTCCTCTGTGGCTCCTCCTCCTTTTGGAGCGGGTAAAGTAGGCCACACAGGGGGGTATTTTCCCTAAAGGGTACAGCTCGAGCGGCACTCCTTCTCTACTACATGTCTCCACCCCGATGGGGTGGGAGTTGGTGGTTGCCCTCCTCCTGTTCTCCTTCTGGTTTCCATCCAACTGTTTCAAAAAAAAAAAATTACTTTTTTCACCAAACATCTTTCCTGAGAGAGTATTAAATCCCTGTACCCTGTCCTTCTTCCAGAATAGCCGACTCTGCTTCTGAGGTTTTGCCAGTTATTCTGTGCCTTGAATTCTGGCAGAGAGCTTTGCTACTCCTTGCAGTTCCTATACAATCTGGTGACGGACAAGGGTCTCGGATCCTTGTTACCTCTCACTCTCTCCTAAATTTTCTCCTCCCTTCCCCTGCCCAGAGATTGGGCTCCTACCCAATCTCCTTAGTCTCATCTCTTCTCTGCTGTCCTCTCAGTCGTTATTTCTCCTTTAGTTCAGTTTTTCCTTTCCTTTTTCTGTCCCTTGGACTCTCTTGTCCCACCCTCCATCCCTTCCTCTTACCTCTCCGGCCACTCAGAACTGGTAGGCAGGCGGAGTTGACACAGCCCAACGGCCAACCCACGAGCGCCACGCAGTACGCCGGCCTCGAGGGCAGCGCCGATGCTGTGTCGGCTCCAAACTACCCTTTTAAAAAAAAAAAAAAAAAAAAAAAAAGGTTCTGGGTCCTGGAGCCCGCCTGTACCCATCTGTGATGAATGGTGAAGATACACAGAAAGATCAGAATTACTATAGGTATGTAATTTTCATTTTTTTCCGTGGGATCGTAACGCCTGGCAGCTTAGTCCTAATGGTATTACCTACTGTAAGCGCTCCTTTCGAAGATCTACTGTTATGGTAAGTTCTTACGTAATTGTACTTTTCCGTTACTTCAACAGTTAGTGGAGGAACCTCCAGTCCTTCTGCACCTCTGCAAGGATCTGCTGACACAGGCTTAGGGGACCCTGGTCCATCCCAGCTTCAGATCCCTTTGTCTGCATGCCTGGCTCCTGAGGACCTAGCCATCTCCCAGTTTGGGGTATCCCAGAGGGTGGTGTGTGTCCTCATGGCTGCTCAGAAGCCCTCCACTCGAGCCACATGTGCCATGAAGTGGAAGCGGTTTGCCATCTGGGCTGCCAAGCATCATCGTGAACCCTTTCACTTGTCCAGTGAGCCAGATCGTGGATTACCCGATATCCCTGTCAGACTCAGGTGTCCAATGTGCCTTCCTTAAGGTGCACCTTTCAGCTGTCTCAGCCTTTCATGAGCCTGTGGGCGGCCACACTGTTGCTCACTTGGATGTCTCCTGTACTTTTCTTAGAGGTATAGTGCATCTGAAACCTCCAATCCGTTCGCCTGTCCCAGCTTGGGATTTGAATTTTGTTTTGGAGAAGTTGACCCTTTCTCCTTTTGAGCCAGCCACAACTTGCAAACTATGCTTTCTTTCCTGGAAAGCATTATTTTTGGTTGCTGTTACTTCTGCTCGAAGGACTGCTTCAGGCCCTCTAGTGTGACGAGCCTAATTTGATTTTTCACCAAGACTTTGCACATGAATTCTAAGTTTCTTCTAAGGTGGTGTCTGAGTTTACCCTGAATCAGTCTATCTACCTACCTGTTTATTTACCTGATTGTGCCAATCCAGGGGAAGCACTGCTCCATACATTAGATGTGCGCAGAATTTTGAAGTATTATCTGCTTCGAACTAAGGAGTGCGAATGTCAAAGCAGCGTTTTGTTTCTTTTGCCCCAGGAAGAGAGGGTGTTCAGGTTTCTAAACAGTGTTTGTCCAGATGGTTGGCACATTGTATTGTGTTTTGCTACAACAAGCATGGCAAAGAGTTGCCTGGGGTGTTGAAAGCCCATTTCACAAGGGGCATGGCCACCTCTGTGTCCTGTTTCAAAGGGGTCTTAAGTCACTGACATTTGTGCCGCTGCCACCTGGAGTAATGTCCATACTTTCACCAAGCACTACAGTCTGACATTGCCTCTAGAGCCCGTGCAGGTTTTGGCAGGACTGTGCTGCAGGGCGTTCTGACTTAGGTTTAGGGATGGCCTTACTCCCAGACTGTTGCATCTGTAACTGCTTGGGACTTGTTCCATATGTGTGACCTGATGATTGAGATACCCCCGATGAAGATAGAACAGTTATGTAACAGCTTACTGTAGTAGTAGATTTTTGAGGGGATCTCAGTCATCAGGTCTGCTTTCCCTCATTCAGTTCCCCTTTAAAAGACTCTTTCTCAGAACTGGCTGTCTGGTGTATCCAGCCTTTTATTTAGGCCTGGACACCCCCACCGGTCCCCATTGCATGAACTTTGCTCCGTTAGTCTCCGGGGGAAACAACTGAGATGGGAGGGGGCCACTCATGCCTTTTATAGGATTGGTGACCTTGGCAGACAGCGTCGACGTGAGCGGCTCCCGTTGTACTGCTGAAAATCTTCGTGTGGATCTTGCTACACCGACGGTGAAGTTCCGTATGTGTGACCTGATGACTGAGATCCCCTCAAAGATCTACTGTTATGGTAAGTTATGTGACTTTTTTTTTTAACACTCCGGTGCCTTGAAGGCTGGTCAGCAGTGTCTGTGGCCTTTGTTCACATTGTGGATTATAGAGAGAAATCAGATTTGAGGATGAATTCAGAAGGATCCATGGAGCAGATTTCTTTACACTAGAGACAAAAATGTATTAGCGACATTGCACAGTAAAGCAAAAAAAAAAAAAATTAAAAAGTGCATTGTTAAAATGACTGGCAGTTCTTGTTGCTGCCAGGCTCCCAATATAGAGTTATCACCTCTTCTGATTTTCACAGGACAGTCCTGATTTGTGCAGCTGTGTCCTGCAAAACAACATGAAAAATACTGCATATCTCACCTTATGGTAGAAAAAATTTTTTCGAACTTTCTTCTGTATGTTGCAGAAAACTATAACACTTTAAATGAAATACCTTAAAATGATAAGAAACAATAGAAATAACTAAAAAACTACAACACTTAGTCTTAATTCTGATTATTTAGAGGAAACAAGTCTGTTGCATTGGTTGAGGTTACTTGTTGCCCTTCGAAAAATAATGTTTCAGTAAGAAATGCCCCACTTTGGGCTTCTTCAAAAATGGTAACCGTACAGTGCAAGATTTTACAGTGTTGCCGCTGAAGATTATAAATTGACAGACTAATCATAAGGTAATTCTAATTTGTCCAAAACTGCTATAAGTACCCTTTTATCAATTGCCAGACTAATTATGTGATTTCAAAATGTCAAATACTGTATAACTGTATGTTATTGTTCAAACTGCTCTGATTTTTGTAGTTCTCTGATTGTTGTATCCCATGTATGTATTGTCTCCCTGTCCCCCCCGGGTCGCACCTGGAAACTAGCTTCAGCTCATTGTGCCTTTCCCAGTTACCAAAATTTTAAATGAATAAATACCTTAAAGGGCATTACAGGAGTTCAAATCAGGGCATCATTTTTTTAATAATTACTCGGTAAAGCAGCACCTTCAGTAATGTCAGTGACCGATTGATAGCCGATTATTACACTGGCATTTTCCTTGTGTGAATGGTATTAGTGTTCAGAAATAATAGTTATAGCAATGTTTCTCTGTCAGTGTCTGACATGCTGGCCCATTGTATGGACGGAGAACAAAACGGCATGCAATCATGAGGCCTTTAGGGTCTCCGGGCGCATGCAGGTTTCTGTAAATTCTGATGAAAGCCTCATCATTCCTCCTAGCCATCAGTGAATGTTCCCCTAGCCAGCTGAATGGTAATGGCCAATTGCTCTGACAGATGGTTTGAGGCCTATGAGCCTGTGATCTTCATATTCACAGTCATGCCAAGGCATTGTTGGGCCTTGATTATGAAGAGGATTACCTCTTCACTGCTCCTTGGTGTAGGACAGATTAATGATAGCGAGGACATGAAAGGAATACTTTATCACGCTCATCCACAAAGCAGTCTAGGAATGATTACTAGGGCCAGTTGAAATTTGCAAAGAGTCAGAAGATTAACTCCATTATGCTGATAATCTCCCTCACCAACCAGTATGCCTGTATGTAAAATGTCTGGCAAGAACAGCATAATGAATAGCACAGCACAGCAGTTGTTTAGGTCATTCAGTATTTTCCCTGCAACATTCTGTTTGTGTGGCATTTGCTATTTTGCATCAGATTTCTGTTTCATGTTATCTGGTTGCCAGTGGCAGAAGAACTCTTCCTTACAGCTGCAAACACAATAAC
Organism: Neoceratodus forsteri; assembly: GCA_016271365.2. Taxonomy (NCBI): domain Eukaryota; kingdom Metazoa; phylum Chordata; order Ceratodontiformes; family Ceratodontidae; genus Neoceratodus; species Neoceratodus forsteri. Next base: position 644,697,073 of record CM057453.1, on the reverse strand, counting down.
TGGAGGCAGGGTAGTTTAGCGGTTAGAGTGAGGAGGGAGACCAAGATTTAAAGCAGCAGTACTAGTTAATAAAAAATATTCTTTATCCAATAGTTATGTCGGACAAGCTGTCATTCTCTCATCGATTATTTTGACTGATGTAACTCTCATCAGTCAAAATAATCGATGAGAGAAGGACACCACCCCATTTCCCTCAGAATCCAATATGGCGCTGCTGGCAAGGGTCTGTGTTGAACTATCAGAAAAAAAAGAATATACACAAAACGATTAAAGCAAATGATTCAAGTTTGGTCAGTTGTGGAGCTAAACCGCTAAACTACCCTGCCTCCAGTTATTGTGTTTGCAGCTGTAAGGAAGAGTTCTTCTGCCACTGGCAACCAGATGAATACTTCTGGTTAACTAGTATTGCTGCTGTAAATTCAAGCAAGTCAGTTAACCTCCTGCACCATTCATCTTTTCCTCCTTGCTTCCCTGAGCTTTCTTACTTACACCCCATATCTATATCACTTCCTCACTGCATGAACCAAATGGCTGCTGTAATGCTGCTTTGTGAAATGATTTAGGATAAAGTGTCTATGAAAGGCTTTCTATAAAACCAAATTCCTTTCTAACTACCTGCCCACTCATTATGCAAAAAACAAAACAAGCAAATAAAACTGTACTTTGAGAAACGTGTTCTGCTTTTCAGGTTGATACACAGGGTTTTCTTTCCTCTAGTACTGTTTTTGTTTGTGTGGTTTCACTAAATGTGATCAGAAGGAGCTAACAGATGGACCAAGCTTCCGTCAAAAGCTTTGTGTCTGCCGGTTCCTCTTGATCATATACATCTTAGCCAGGTATAATATTTCAGGTGGACAGTATGCTTCTCCACAACTGTAATAGAATCAACAATTTCATTTCAGGAATTTGATTTCCATGCCCGCTGGCCTGGAGTCAAGCTTCTGACAGCGCTGTTGAAACACCAGGGTCCTCAGGTCCAGCAGATTATTCTTGTTAGCCCGATGGGTGAGTACCCCTTTCAGTAAACCATTTCCATTACTTTGGAAGCTGGCTGCTATTCTTGTGTTCAAAATGGCTATCTATATGAGAATGCAAAACTAGTATAAAAATGTATAGATAATACTGAAGTGTATGCATAATTATTTAAAATAAGGAGTACATGTACACTTTACAGATTAAGTGTGCAACTCTTGAGCCAACCTGCTGGTGCAGATGTAGCACTACCACCTGCAATGCTGATGACCCAGGTTCGGAAACAAACTCGGAGCATCAGATTGCCGGTTGGGGGAGCAAGAATTAATGTCCCTTGAATAGCTCTCTTCCTCTGGAGTTGGAAGGGGTTGGGAGAGATGTGAGCTCCTGGTGCTCTAGTGACACCCAGTGGAGACTGGGTGTACACAGACTGTGAGCCACACGAACAGAGGGCGGAGGTGATGGCGGATGTCTGCGTGACATGTGTGGGTGCACACATGTCCATGCAGTGATGTCATCGCATGCCCATGCCTTCAGGAAGACATCATAAGTGGAAAACCCTCCAGCAGGTGTCAAATGAAGCCTGAGATCCACGGATCCTCAACATCACTGAAACGACCGCACGTAAGTCTCAGTTGGGGCTCAAGGATGATCTCAGTCTCTCCCGAGGGGATAGGGGAGGACCGGGCAGTAGTGGGAGTGCCGAGGTGGGGTGGGAAGGGACCTGAGGTCTGACAGTGGGGGTACATCCCTGTTCTGACCTGGAGAGCATAAACAGAGTTTAAAAAAAAAAAGTGTGTAATTCTCCACCAGCTTCACCCAAAAATATTTTGAAGTTGAGTTTAAGTCGAGACTCAGTAGAAAAATAGAACCCATGGCAGGACCTCTACTACATAGTTAACCAAAGTTCTGATTAAACAAAAAGAAAATATACATAATAAAACAAATGTTGATAATAAAATGTGCATTCAGAAGTCTGGAGGTACGTCGATAAGTTACTGCATTTTCTGCACCCACAGACCCTTTTGTACCTTACAGAACTTGTAATATCATGTGATAGTGAAATATGAGGAGTCTTGACAAATTTACCCCATTTCTCTTCTCATCCCCACCAAGACATATCGTGTTCTCATGGTTGACATTTTAACAGTTATGAACTTTCTTTGGGAAGGTATTAAAAACCTGAAATGAGGGAAAGCATGAAGCCTATGCAGGAAATTGCTTGGGTATATCCCAGACTTCTTAGGCTAGGCCATGAGTTTGAGCTAGTTTAATTTTCTTGACTGACCGTGTTTTTACACACGGTGGCCTGCTTTGTACCACCTTGATGTCAGAATCCTAAAGCAAATATTCCTGTGCCCACTGTCCAGTGTCCCTTTTCCTGTTATATGCTGCGGCAACTGCACCCTTCTTTGAGTGGCTCCCTTCACTGCCAGCACCAGCGTCACACCTCAGTCGTCCAGCATTGGGTGATCCTGCCCTTGTATTAGTCACTAGTGAGATAGCACCTGGACTACTGTGTCCATTTCAGGTCACCTTATCGGAAATAAGACTGGAATCCGTCCAGAAGAGGGCAACAAAGATGATCAGCTGGGAGGACAACAAAGATAATCAGCTGTCCTTACAACAGCACATATGAGAATACGTTAGAGTCTGAACATGTATTCTCTAGAGACTGGGGGGAAGAGATACACAGGGGTCCAGATAATTCAGAGAACTGTAAGTATTTACTGCTGCTTTCTTTCATCTGGTAGTAGTTTCATCTAAATAGCAGTAATACCATCCATTGACCTGTCTTGGACACCCCCTTCCCTTAACCAAGCCTCAAACTCAATGCACACTTGCAGCCACTGACACAGATACTGCTGTGGAGTATTGAGATACTTCCCCACTGCTATGCAGTGCTGTGGACCCTGGTTTGAACATTTTGCCACGTTGCAGCTGCCCTTCTGGCCAGCCAGTGAACAACTCCCAGCACTGTCTCCAGCAATGTACACAGTTATAACATGGCAATTAATTCAAGTCAAGATAAAAGTAACTCATTGGCAGAAACACAACATGTGACTTGCAAACAGCGAGTATTACTTCCCTGGTAATGCCCGCTACTGTAGTACCGCTCAAGTCCTGAAATGTACATGAAGCACATAATACCGCCTGCTATTGCAGTACCATGGAAATCCATATAAATTTAGCCATCACACAGTAACTAAAGATCGCACTCCGCCTTTCCCACCCACCCACCTGAACTCTTACTTATTGAACATTTCACTGTCTTTCCTGCAAAATGAGAAAGCAATATCTGCAGCATTACTTGTAGAACACTCTGTGTCGCAGAACAGCAAACAGCTCCCCACAAAGCAGCCGTCACAGACTACAAGCACTGCAGCAAAACAAGAGCCAGCAGAAAAAGTTACTCGGTCACTACCTCCACCAGCCTAGTAACTGTACTGGTTACTTTTTCATCGTTTCGAGTACTATAACGTCCAGTTAATGCACACTGTTAAATGTTGTGTATTTGCGTTTCCTTGTACTAGAAAATAGTTTGTGCCGTAGTAGACAAAGAACGCTGCAGATGTTTACTGTTATTGAAATGTAGCCTGTTCATTAGTTTGTACTTGTAGTTCGTAACACTGATATTTGTATTTCTAGATAGTAAATGCCGGCAGTGTGTGTATGCAAATCATCTAGGATTTCAATTCCAGAAGTCTTTGTACTGTGCAGAAATTCGCTGTATATGCGATTAGCGAGCAGCATCAACAGTTAAACTAAGAATTTCAGAACTGTAAAGTGTTCTAAACCTTTTAAACCAGCAGTAAACTAATGAGACCTGTTTTCTTTTCATGAAAAATGTTGTTTACCATATAAATAGATGTGGTTCCACTGAAAAACCATGTGTTCTACTGAAGCTGTTCTTTCTGTAAATGCTATATAGATAACAAAACCTGTGTCATTTTGTCTTTATCATAAACATTTTAACCCACACTTGCCATGTTATAAGTGCATTAAGCCCCTCGAAAGTAGGCTTTTACTAGGGAATTAATGCATGGTTGGGTGGTTGACGCCTTCGGCCTCGTGTTCCAACCTCCCCCCTCCAAAAAAAACCAAACATATATTAATTCCCTAGTAGAAGCCTCCTTTCTCGGGGCGTAATGCTTGTTTGATACTGTTGCTGTTTTCTGTTGCCACCTATACTGCATACTCTACTTTAGTGTGTGGCTCCATGGCTAGTAGCATAACATGAGGCTGGCAATTTTGTGAATCTATACCAACCTACTGCAACCATGCAGGGTGGAAAACAAATTCGTAAAATTAGAAAGTGGGAGTAAATCCTCCTTTACTCCGCTTATCTGTTCCTTTGGGTAGACATGATAGAAGCATACAAGTTTTTACGTGGGGTTAACAGGGTGGACACGGCAGAGCTGTTAAGGACCACAGTCATTAGGGGGCACAACTGTAAGTTGACAGGGGGGTAAGCTCAGACATTTAGTGAGAAAGTGTTCCTTCATAGAAAGAGAGGTGGAGGGCCAGAACGGCTTATTGAGCAAGGCGGTGAATGCTGATAGTTTTCTGGGTTATAAGGCAGGGTGGGATAGAAACAAAGGGGTGCGTTGAGTGGCTGAGGGGAAATCTGGTCTGGAGTAGTCTGCTTTTTTTTGGGGGGGGGGTGGAGGTATGCTTAAAGACAGACCTTAGATAGGCCCTTGGGCATTTTTTTCCCCTGTCCTGCCCTTGGCATTCTGTCTTCCTATAAATTTTGCGCTTGCCATGCCCTCTCTTCTTGAGGCCCAAACGTCTTACCTCTGCAGCACACTCTGCCCTCACACTGTCATGGAGTGGGATTCTAGGGCATGCAGGCAAAACCCGGTCTGTCACATTGCTACCACGTCACTGAGATGCTTGGCCAGGGAAGGGAGTTTATTTATTTATTTATTTATTTTGTTAAAAACAAAACAAAACACACCAGCAGGTAAGCTAACCATTTTTATGAAATGTAAGGAGTTTACAATTTGGAACGATTAACTGTTTGACAGAGAACATTAAAAAAAGGTTAATCCCATAAGAAGATGCATTTTATGACGTTTTCTTAAAGCAGCAGCAAGTCAGCAATAGATTCATATCTTTTTTTAGCAAACATTTATTTTACATTTAAAAAATTGTATTAAATGTTTCAACTTACATAGTAAGAACTAGTACAGCAGTTGGCGGAGTTTCATAGACAGCACTGACATGGAGTTAGCAGAATTAATATGCAAGGCATGGATGGCAGAGCAAGGACCATAGAAGTTCCACTGTAAGGTACATAACACTCAGGCAGCTGTCATATATGATGCATACATATGTGGAAGTCTGACTAACAGAAGTAGCTATCTAACCAAGAAACCAAAAACTAGAAATGCATTTCTGACATCCTCAGAATCATTCTCAGTGTAGTTTTCGTTTTCTGAGATATTTTTAAAACTGCTTTTAAAGTTAGTTTTGAAATTAATGACTCTGGTCAAAAGCTCTTAAGCTGATGTGTTAGGATAGTACGTAACACGTTTCTGATGGTAAACAGCACAGCACTGTACCAACATAGCTAATTTTTTCATGGTGGTCATGGCACGGATGCATGAACTTAACTTCAGAATCCCACATCTTAGTTAAGGAATGAAAGAGAATGTAAAGAAAAATTGGTATGCTTTTGTTTTTGCCAGAAAAACATCATTGCTGAAAAACACATACATAGTGACTAACAACGGTTCCACTTCAAGTCTTTGCTGTCTGCAACAGCTAAAATGGAACTTTGGACAGTGATTCTACGTGGATTTCTCTAAAAAGTTATAAAGTTCAATGCAGAATTAGTTTGGGGAGGATTTTCCCTAATGAATACTTTTGAAAATATTAGAAAATTTGTCCTCATGGAATTTATTTATTTATTTATTTAAAAGTTTTACCAGGAAGGCATACTGAGCAGACTACCGCTCAGTTCCAGATGCGTCCTGGGGGGTGTTGGGGACGGGAGGATTTCATATACAAATACAGAATATATACAGAATATTTACAAAAATATATAAAGAATATGTATAGCAGCAAGCAAAACCAGAACATTTGGTAGAGAGTGCAAATGACAATCACACAGTATCAGAGATATAACATTTAGGATTAACCACAGTTGGAGAGCTAAATTGGAGAGCACGCCCTTGACTAGTGTGAATTTTGGCTGCATGAGCAGGTGCCGGAAAAGTGCCCTTTTGAGTTGAGTTGCCGGGAGGAGGGAGTGTGCCGAATGTTCTCAGGCAGGGAGTTCCATAGTTTTGGCATGCAAGCTTTGTCTTCATTGTTTTAAGTGCACTAACTCGAAGGACTCCGAGTACGCTTTCTGCTCATAACCTCGGACTGCACATAAATTAATGATTACAACCCCATGGGGACGAATTTTCAAATGCTTTCAACAGAATTCGTTAGGGAAGAGACTCCTGAAAGGAATTCTGCATTAAACTTCATAACTTGTTAGAGAAATCCAGGTAGAATTACCGTCCAAAGTTTAATTTTAGCTGTTGCAGACTGCAAAGAGTTGACATGAAACCAGTAACAACTGCTGCTGTTTAAGTCTCTTAATTCTTTGCTGTGATTTCAAATTTTATATAAGACTTGTCATCAAATTTGCATCTGAGCTTAATGCATTAAACCTTCCAGAGATATGTAGGGCAGGAAGTTAGTAAAACACAAACTTCTTAGCTTAAAAAAGTGGTAATCAATAGTATATTTGAAGCAATGTTGTTTTTCCCTACCTCTTAATCTTTTGTCACCCAAATGTCCCTTAAAATATGGGGTGAAAATGTTAAAGGAGACTGTAAATCAGAATCCAGCACCCCCTCTCAAGTGCTACCCAGAAAGGGGCAGCAGATTCAGATCTTTTCCTCTCTTTTTTTCTAGTTCTTACCCAGGGTGAAATAGGCGATAGGTAATTGACAGGCTTCAACTGAAACTTGCCTGAGCAAGGCATTACCCCAGGGTCACCCATTTGCCATGTCCTCCTTACTGTATCCTGATTTTCTCAATTGCTTATGAGTTAAAAAGTGTGCTTTCTCTTATCAGTATGGCTCTCTGAGTATTTCTCTTGAATTTATTTACTCGGCAAAAAGGAATCCTCTGCAGTCTAGGGGAGGATACATAACCTTAAATCAGTATCGGTAAAGAAAGAGAGAAGGCTCAGTACTTCAACTCAGTATGAAATATACAGGTCTTACTCTGAGCAGCACGGTTGGAGCTTTAATTTGTTATGTACAACCAGCAGCCCATCTAAGAAGTATAACCACAGTCAAATTGTTTAGAAACTTATGAGCAAGCATGGGTAGAACTTGTTACCTTGTGTGTGTGTGTGTGTGTGTGTGTAGCGATCCAGCATGCTGAACATCATGTTTTAGCAGCAGGAACTTGAAACACTGAAAATAAGCATTTGAGGTCGTTTGGATTGCTTGCATTGTTCTTCCGCTCCTCCAGTGACCCTGCGGCTTGGCCAAGAGGCGCCTGTTGTATAATGTATCACCACATTGAGCTGCAGGGGCGCATTCAATCCAGAAAAGCACTTTTGGGGGAAGGGGGAATGGTATGCACAAGGGAGCATTAGTTATCAGACTTGTTTTGTCAACGTCATGAGAAACTAAAGGGGAAGGAATGGAACCCAGGAGAAAGTGGCCCTCCCAATCACAGCCAAAGCCACTGCTGCCTGTCCTTGAGCCTTGGACTCCACCTGGCCTGCCTTCATGAAGTTATGGTCCTGCATTGGGCCGGGGAGCCACAGAATGGCTTAGGTCAGTCAGGATGGCGTATGGGACATTTCCTTACAGCTGTGCACAGTATTATGATTATATAAGTCATTATTTAGACAACAAAATTCCTTGTGATGTAGTTTATCTTGATTTCAATAAAGCTTTAGATTTTGCTCCACATTGGGCATTATTACAAAAATTGCAACTATCTGGTATTAATAATTATATTATACGATGGATTGCTAACTGGCTTCTTGAAAAGGTCTCAGAGGGTCATTATTGATGGCCGTATGTCATCTTGGCAACCTGTGAGCAGCTGTGTTCCTCAAGGCTCTGTTGTGGCACCAGTGATTTTCCAAGTGTTCATTGCTGACCTGTTACATTTCTTAGAATGCGAAATAATTAAATATGCTGATGATTGTAAAATTAGTAACATCTGCACCAACTGCAATGATGCAAAAAAGCTGCAAAGAGATCTTGATAAATTAAAGGCATGGTCCATAAAATGGGGTCTTGTATTTAACATCTCAAAATGTTGCATCCTTCACTTTGGGAAGTATAATCAGAGATATCAGTACTTTCTCTGTAATGAAGCTCTGATTAGTATGAATGAAGAAAAAGATTTGGAAGTTATTATAGACTCTGATTTAACTTTAACTTACACATATCAAACATTGAAGTAAGGTTAACAAAATTTGGTGGGCATTAAAACGTAATATAAAATCAAGGGACCCTAATATTTTATTACCACTGTATCGGGTCTACAGAAGACCCTATTTTGATTTTCAATTATGGAATCCCTATTTACGAAAATAAATAAATAGGATAGAAAAATTTCAAAGAAAGGTGACTAAAATCAGTCTGCCCAGATGAGACCCTGACCTATGAAGCCAGATTATCCGAATTTAGGTTAATGTCATTAGAACATAGAAGGCTGAGGGGTGACCTTTTATGTACTTAGGTTGTCATTAATGATGAATTGCTTTCTTTGATTTGTGGCCTAGATTTTAAACAAACATCAGTTTCTATCGGAGGTCACCCCCTTCAGCTTCAAAAGCTAAAATGTAACTCTAGAAAGAGAGCATTCTTTTTCTCTCAGAGAATTGTCAACCCATGGAATAGACTGCCCACATCAGTAATCATCAGTGAAAATAAAAGTATGTTCAAGAATAAACTTGATAATTTTTTACTAACAAATAAAAATTTTGTCTACTGTATAAATAGGGGGCTACCATGGGCGTATTGCCTTTGGCTCCTTTTACCGCCTTAGTATGATCCTTAGTATTGGTGACATTATTGTAATGCTAAACAGAGGTTTGATCATTCTGCTGTGTTGATTTGTTCTGTGTATTGCTTATCCTTAGTTGGCTGGACCAAATGGTTCTCATCACGTTTTGTCTTCACAGAATGTTATTATGGTGGATGGATCGCAAAAACCTATTGAAGGGCTTTCCATTTCTTGTACCAGCTCCTGTGCAAATCTTCACCACAGATACCTCTGGCTCTGGCTGGGTGCCTATCTCAGCCCTTACCAGACACATGAGTCATGGACCAAGCTAGATGCAGGGCTGCATATGAATGTCCTGGAAATGAGAGCTGTCCTATACAGCCTCCAGGTATTTCAGAACCATCTCTATCCTGGTCCTCTGCTAATACACAGGGACAAAGTCAGTGTGATGCATTACATCAGCAAAACAAGGAGATACTTCTGTCCCTTATGCAAGAAGCAATGAAAGTGTGGTACTGGGCTCTGTCTCACGGCCTTCAGCTATCGGCCATGTGTCTCCCAGGTCTCTAAAATATCTTAGCAGACAGGCTAAGCAGGTCCCAGTGGATGATTCACGAATGGGAACTACAGACCTTCGTGGTGAATGACCTCTTCGCAAGATGGGGTCATCCAGAGTTGGACCTTTTTGTGTCCCTACACAACGCAAAACTGCTGCGTTTCTGCTTACTCACTCCAGGGCCCGGAGTGTTTTGGTGAGATGCGTTGTCCCTCTCTTGGGCAAATTCCTATATGCATTTCCCGCCATTCCTCTAATACAGAGAGTTCTACCCAAACTGTGAGTGGATAGTGCCATTCTCATCCTCACGGCTCTGCTATGGACTTGCCAGATATAGTTTCCATTCCTTCAGTATCTACTTTCAGATGACTCCAGAATCCCACCTCCATCCCAGGGATGGATAACAAAAAATGGAGAAAAAGTACCAGCTTGATAAGCCAAATGCTGGGTAACTTTACGTATATCCAGACCATGAAGGAGTGGTGCAAGCTGCAGCCTGTGACAAAGCTAAGGTGCCCCTTTCATCCCAGCCACCAGAAAAAGAGTCTATGAAACTAGATACTGTGGGTAAGAAATCTTACACCACAGCCTCTTTGCTGCTCCGCCTTTCTACTTATATGGTGTACACAGCTCAGTATCAGAAGGCTCTGGAACTCTGTTCTGGCAATCAGCCAGAAAGCCCTAGATAATGTTGCCAGGTCCTGGCAGAAACTGTTAAAACTGCCTAGGAAGCCACAAAATACCAGTTTCATATGACTGTAGATGCCAGTGACACTGCCTCTAGATCACTGGCTCAGGACATCTCTCTTAGGAGGTTTGCCTGGTTGAGAATCACCAGTCTCTTGCAGGACATCCAGATAAAAACTGTGGATTTCCCCTGTGAGAACAGTTCTCTTTTTATTGACAAAGCAGAAGCACCCATGAAAAAGGTGGAGGAATGTAAAACCACCTATCACAGCAATGCAGCTAAAGAGAAAGCCTCTACTTCCTACAAGCCCCAGGGAAGGGGGGCAGAGGTTATTACCACAGGACCTTCTATCCTATACTAATGCCCATGCCCTTGGATTACTCTCAGATTAGGGGATTCTTTAGGGGGGGAGAGGTAGCCAGGCTCAGAAATGCACTGACCCCTTCACCTCAACAAAAACTCAGGCCAAGCAAAACCCCTGACTGGAAGGCCCAGGTTGCCTCCCCTCTGCCAGTAGGGGGAAGGCTGACCCACCACTTCCATCAATGGCGATGCATCCCCACAGACAAGTGGGTGCTAGAGGTGGAGGGTCAAGGTCTTACCTTGCAGTTCAAGAAATTTCCCACACAGCAGGGCCACAGGAGTTTCAACCCCAACACCCACAGAAAGGATTCTGTTGGAGTTGGAGGTAAAGTCTTGCCTATTAGCAAATGCAGTAGAAAGAGTTCCACTTTCTCAATATGGAGAAGGCCTCTACTCCAGATACTTTCTCACCCAAAAGGAAAATGAGGACTGGTGACCCATTCTAGATCTCTGGTACCTAAACAAGCACCTGTTCAATCCTAAATTCAAGATGGTCCCTCTCAGTGGTGATACCCTCCTTGCAACAGGGAGACTGGCTAGCTTCCCTAGACCTCAGAGGTGCTTATTTTCACAGTCCAATCAGGCCCTCTCACAGAAAGTATCTCAGATTCAGACTACCCTCTGATCACTACCAGTTTGCAGCCCTGCCTTTCGGCCTTTCTTCAGCTCCCAGAGTTTTCACAAAGTGCCTGACAGTGGTGGCAGCCCATCTCAGAAGACGGGAGGTCTCTGTCTTTCCCTGTCTTGATGATTGGCCAATAGTGGATGTCTCCCCAAAAGGTCAAAGACTCTCTCTGGCTCACTCAACACACCCTGGAGTCCCTGGGCTTCCTGATCAACACAGAAAAGTCCCACTTTGAGCCAGTTCAGCTCCTTGAGTTCATTGGAGCAGAGGTGGACACCCAGCAAGGGAAATCCATGCTCCCATTAGACAGAGTGTAGAACCTCCTAACCCTGACACACTCGTTTGTCCTGGCCAACCAAGGCCAACCAAGCACTTCCTCAGGCTCCTAGTACACATGGCCTGTACTACAACAGTAGTTCTAGGTGCCAGGTTTCAGATGAGGGACATTCAGTACCATCTGAGAGCTCATTGGTCTAAAAGAAGAGACTTTCTGTCAAGGCTGATTCCTGTCACAAGGGCGCTCTTACAAGCCCTGGACTGGTGGAAGGACAGGGACAACCTCAGGGAAGGAATCCCTTTCCAGCAAAAGGAACCGTCCAGAGTGCTCACTACAGATGCTTTCCTCCTAGGGTGGGGTGCACACCTGGCAGACCAGTTCATGAGTGGGGTGTGGTCTCCCAGAGTGTCCAGGTGTCACATAAATCTCCTTCGCTCAGAGCTGTGCTCCCCAGCTAAAAGGTCAGTATGTCCAAATCAGGACAGGCAACACCACTGCTATGTTCTACATCAACAAGCAGGGGGGCACACGATCCTCAAAGCTCTGCACAGAGGACATGAAGATCTGGTCTCTGGCCTACTTCCTGGACATGCATTTCACTGCCATTCACCTGTCAGGCAAGGACAATGTTCTGGCAGACTCCCTGAGCTGCATCAGTCAGGACCATCACGAGTGGACCCGAAACAGACAAGTGCTGGCTACAGTCTTCAGGAGGTGGGGCACATCAGAGAACTCTTCGCCTCCAAACACAATAATCAGATTCCTCTACTGCAGGCCTCCAACTCTAAGCTCAGTGCCAGTGGATGCCCTGTCTCTGGATTGGACAGGGAGGTTCCTGTACACCTTCCCTCCAAATTCCCTGATTCTCAGTGTGCTACTCAAGCTCAGAAGCCAGCCAGCAACAATGATTCTGGTGGCTTCGGATTGGGCAAAGCAGCCATGGTGCTCCCTGCTCCTCACCCTCTCAGTCAAGCATCCCATTTGTCTGCCTTCGACCCCACACTCTCCTGACCCTGCCTCAGACGGGGATGACATACCCTAGCTTAGAGTCTCTCTTCCCCAAAGTTTGGTACTTAAGGAACTAGAGTTCTCAGACTCTCAGTATTCAGAACAAGTCCTGAAAATCCTTCAACTAGCTAAAAAGCCAAGTACCAGAAAGACCTATGCTTTCAAATGGAAGATATTCCCTTTCTGGCGTAAAGACAGACAGACAGCCTGACCCACTGCAAGCTAGCTTGTCTTCCATTCTAGACTATTTGGTACACTTACAAGCATCAGACCTTGGGGCCTTATCCCTGAAGGTCCACCCGGCAACCATTTTGGCCTACATTTCAGCTGGCAAGGAGAAATCTATAATTTCTTATTCCATTTTCAAGAAATTCTTTAAATGCCTCATGCCCCTTCATCCCCCACTTAGGGAACCTGCCCCTCTGTGGGACTTGAACCTGTGTATAGCAAAGTTGATGGAGTGTGTTTGTGCCCATGGCAACTGCAGACTTAAAATATGTCACCTGGAAAACTGCATTCCTAGTGGTAATCATTTCAGCCAGAAGGATTTCAGAACTGCACGCTCTTTGCACTGAACCAAACTACATTATTTCCCACAGGGATAATGTAGTTCTCAGGAACAACAGGAAATTTTTTTCCACAGTGGTGTCTGAATTTCACCTTAATCAATCTATAACACTCCCCGTCTCTTTCACAGACAAATCCACTCCTGGTGAGCACAGGCTCCGTAGCCTGGATGTAAAGAGGGCACTGACCTACTACCTGGAGCACACCAAGCAGCTCTGATCCTCACACACTCAACTTTTCCTCACCTATGGTGAGGGGGCAAAGGCAAGCCAGCCTCTAAGAGAACTGTTTCTCATTGGATATTCTCTTGCATCTAGTATTATTACAGTAAGGCTGGTAGACAGCCATCTCAGTGCCTCAGGGCCCACTCCATTAGGGGCACCGCAGCCTCAGTGGCAGCAGCAAGAGATATTCCCCTGCTCGACATCTGCAAAGCAGCTACTTGGAAGACTGTACACACCTTCACAAAGCACAGCTGCTTGGATATACAGTCCAGATCAGATGCCAGATTTGGCACTGTGGTCTTGCAGAACCTGTTCCCAAAGTAGGTTCTGTTCCCTCCTCCCAACTACACTGCTTTGTAATCTGCATTAGTCAAGTATACCGAGGCATTCCGGTGGTGCGAAGAAAAAAATAACATAGTAATATTGTTTCTTCCAGGGGATCCCTCAGTATGCTTGACCTCTCATCCATCCTCCCCTCACATAACCTTGCTGAAAATAGTTCTGCAATTCATGCCACAAGCCAAATTTCTTACTGGAGAGCCTTAACATGTGTAATGTTCCACAGTGAAGCATGGTGTATATTGTTCGCCTATAGGTGATTTCCTTTTTCTTTGTCACATTTTTTCTATAGTACTAGGTTAGATTTAGGATTTGGGGTCTTTTGGCCCTCAGGCTACGAAATGAATCTGACTGGCTTACAGATGCACCTACAGGCAGCACTCTCTTACTACAATCTGACAGGCTAATTCTTTTTATGATTAGCATGAACTCCACCTCCAGGGTAGCTGAACCCAGCTGGCATAACTGCATTAGTCAAACATACTGAGGGATCCCCTGAAAATAACAATATTGCTATGGTAATTTTTTCTTAGTGCTCATTTTTTGTATATTTGTGGAATATGCATGTATTAATACACATATATTTAATTAAACAAACGGAGTGGAGTTATTTTTTGATAACCCATTTAGTGACCAGTGGGCTACTACTTATCAGCACTCCATTGTTTCAGTGTCTCTTCCTGCTCAACAGCTAGTTGGCATGATTTGTAGGAATGCCCTTATTTTTATGCTGTTTCTCGGTGTCACATCCATGCTGAGTTTTGAAAGTATTCAGTGTACTTGGCATACTCCTTCCAAACCAAGATGTGGGAGTCTTAATGAAAACTTTTTTCTGGTTAAAGATTCTGACGATCAAAATCTGTGCCCTCTGGTTCACATGAGCATGTATCATGCTGTCTCATTTCCCACATATATGGCTTCTTGAAACACAGCAGGTGTTTAAAGTAACATGCAATCCCTCCTTTCTAAGATGTAGAATCTTGTTTTTAAACTCATCAGTATATCCTAGATTACATTCAAGAATAGATTGGTACTTCATAGGTCTGGAGTTTGATTGTGTAGTGAATATGATCAGCTATTTAAGTGGTGCTAATGAGATTTTGGTTTGACATTAAATCAAAGTAAGGACACAGAGGCCGGGATATTCAAAGGGGTTGCACTGGTGCAACCCCGCATTGCGCCCCGGTGGGATATTCAAACGGCTGCCAGGCGAAGCGCATGTCCCGATGCGCCGTGGTGCAATGTGATTATAGGCGGCGCAGATGCAGGGGGAATCCCCCGATCGCGGACTGCTGTGAAAATAGTTACCTGGTGGTCCAGTGGTACCCACCCTCCACCCACCCACAGAGGGCCCCGGCCACCAGCACCCCAATCGTCCGGCGGGTGGCAGCACCCGCACGCATGCCGCCCCCGAATGACAGCGTACAGTATGATCTGGCAATACAGGACCAGATATGTGAGGAGACGCTGTCATTCACATATCTGGTCCTGTGGTCCAGTATGGTCTGTAAGTCCATTGGTCCATACTGTGGACCAGTAGGCGACAGATCGCATGCACACTGTCATTCAGTGGGTGGGGTGCTGCCACCTGCTGATGATGGGGTTAGAGTGGGTGACCGGGGCCTCTGTGGGTGGGGAGGGGTACCACTAGGTAATCTTTATTTTCACAGCAGCCCACGAACGGGGCGCCTAGACCACCAGGAATTCACTGTTTCACGGTGGTGGGGGGTGTTACCGCTAGACCACCAGGGAATTCATTATTTTCACAGCAGCCTGTGATTGGGGAGGTGCGCATAGACCACCAGGAATTCACTATATTTACAACAGCCCACAATTGGGGCTGCAGTAGCCCAGAGGGTTCCAACCCCAGACGGAGGCAGCCTGGTAGGGCCAGCTGCAATTACAGAGTTAGTTTGATCGTGATAAGAAATGGGGCTACAATGACATGCAAGTGGTCTGCTTGCACCTGTGGCATATTATGGCCTCATTTGCATGCCCCCAGCTGAATATCATGGTGATGTGCCTAGCGCACTGCACTTGTGCTGGCACATCCCCGTGCTCCCTTTCTGTATCTTGTGCTGGCGCAGTGTGTGCGCCCTCTGTGCCATATTCAACGGTACTGAGCCATGGTGCATAACTGTTGAATATCGCCTGGTCCTGGCCCGGCGCAGCCAAGTTGCGCTGTGCCCAGGCTTGCGCCACTGCCCGGCGCAGTCTGAATATCTGGCCCAGAGTATTTAAGGAATGTATGAGGTTGTGAGACTCTGTCCCCTGACGAATACCAGTTTGGCTGAAACACCGGGGTTTGTTTGGTGTCCTCTGTGTATGTTGTTTATTTTTTTGCTCACACAGTTTGATGGAATAAAATAAGTTTTATTTTTGCATTTTGTGTGGTTCTTCAGGTGCAGCTGTCTGAGTTCTGTGTTCCATGTCCCTATTGACGGTTGTAAGTTTGCCCAGTTAGAGGTACCCACATGTTTCTGAGATGTATTCTGCATATGAAACCTCATATCCGTAATCCTGTCCCGCCTTGGGACTTGAACTTTGTGCTTGAGAAATTGACGTTGACTCCTCCTGAGCCAGCTGCATATTGTGGCTTTCCTTTCCTGTCATGGAACATGTTTTTAGTTGCTGTAACTTCAGCCTGAAGGATTTTTGAGCTTCAGGCTGTAATGTGTGAACCTCCTGATTTGATTTTTCACAAATACAGATTTTCTTTCTGTCCAAATTCTAAGTTTCTACTGAAGATGGTATCTGAGTTTACAAAGAATCAAACGATAAACCTTCCTGTATGTTAACCTGAGCATTCCAGCCAGGGTGAGGCACTGCTCCGTACTTCAGATGTACATACAATACTGCAGTACTACATTGCTCATACTAAGGACTGCAGCAAGTCCTCTCAGCTTTTCGTTTCATTTGCCCTTGGGAAAGTGGGAGCTCCTGTGTCCAAACAATGCTTATTGAGATGGCTGGCACATAGGAAGTATGGAAAGAACTTTCTGGTACTGTTCAAGGTCACTGCACAAGGGGTATGGCCACTTCTGTTGCCTGTTTCAAAAATGTCCCTGCTGCTGACATATGTTCTGCAACCACTTGGAGCACTGTCCAAACTTTCACTAAACATTACAGTCTGGACACTGTCTCTTGTAGATGTGCTCTCTTTGGGCTTGATGTATTGCAAGGCCTTCAGTTCTGGATATATATTAGACTGTACCATCCTCCCAGTTCACTTTGTACTGCTAGAGAATCGTTCCAAAGGTGTGGCCTGATAGAGGACATGCCCTAGAAGAAGATGTAACAGTTACGTAAGAACTTACTATAACAGTAGCTCTTCAAGAGAATCTCCTCCATTAGGCCATGCCTTCCCTCCCTCCTTCCCCCTTTTGCTTTCAGTGAGGGTTCTGTGAGATGCTGTGCCTAAATTTGAGTCCTTGCATCCTATATCTAGCCCCATGCCTCTGCTTGTATGCTTGGTGCTGATCTCATCTCCTGGTTCCCCACAGCTGGAGGTCATCCAAGGGTAATCTGCGGTGGGGAACTGAGGAGTAATGTGGCCGCCCATGCTTATATACACATAATTGTGGACGGCCCCCGGCTAACAGAAATTTCTGTGTGGTCCTAGTGCTGATGGCTATAGTTCCAAAGGTGTGGCCTAGTGGAGGAGATTATCTTGAAGAGCTACTATGGTAAGTTCTTATGTAACTGTTCTTTTTCTCAGCTGTAGCACTGTATACTAAGGGACAAGCAATATAGAGAACAGGTAAATGGGGCAGAATGGCCAGGCTGACATTTCTGCATTGAAATAAGGTCACTAATAATGTACTTACTTTTAACAGTTTGTTGCTGTTGAAATGATTATGATAGAAGAATCAGAGGTTTGTGTTGCAAGATGTAGACAAATGGTAGATGTCTCGCGGGCAGGGATTCTGTTTTCTTCTTAGTATGCATAGGTATTATGAAAAAGGGGAGGTTTAAAAGAGAGAAAATATAAAAAAATCATAATTTATGTCTCAAAATAATGTTTTCAAAAGTTAGAACAGGAGTTCTTTAATGAGAATTTTTTTTTAAAAGTTATATGTCACGAATGGCAGGCACCCCCGTGGAAACCATGGAGCATAACCCTTCAGAGTGCACACAGGTGGCATTTTTTTTTATGTTGGTAAAGCTCATTTTAGGGAAATGACTCACCAGGTGATGTTTCATTTCCTAAGCACCCTTGTGATGTCAGCAGCACTCCGTTTTGCATCAACTGGTGATGACCTAACCTCTTGCCATGATGCTTTTGTTTTAAAAATTATATTTACAGTGTGCACCCCCTCTCATGTGGGACAAATAACTTTTGAATGCTAAAATGAGGCAGAGGGCTACGGTACCCAATCAGGGTGCTGAAGCACGAGCAGACTTGATAGACCAATAGGCCTGCTCTGCTGTCATCTAGTATGTTAGTATGTAGCCCATTAATGTGCCGACTGATTTTTGGTGCAGTGATAATGTCGTTGGATGTTGTTGTAGGCTTCTGGGGCTACTTTGATTTATTGTCGCTCGGTATGCTGAGCAAAAGCAATTTCAGAGCCTCGGGCTTCTAAGGTGTGCGAGTGCACCAGTAATTCTCTGCCTCACTTCTTATGTGCCTTTTCTCTACTGTGCTAGGATGTGGTGTAGGTTATATTAAGTTGTGGGTGGTGTGGAGGGTGAAGCCCCCCATGTCGGGAGCCCCCTGCAGTAATGTGGTTTGATGTCAGCAGGTCCTGCCTTTTATTTTTATTTGGTGTCAGAGTAATTTCGTAAGATTTCCCTGCTGTTATTTAAATGTAATGGTGCTGCAACTCCCCGACAGCAGAATGTCAGGGTGCCGTAAGTGCTGTTGGTCACTTGCTTGCACTATACTTTACATCATGACCTTGTATGTTGCTGCGGCATGGGTGAACCGGCACAGTATGACCTCCTTGTGTGAGGCATTTGAGAGATATGCAGTCCCTTCAGGCAAGTTACGAGTTCCCATAGCTAGATACATTTTAGTAGCTGCTTAAAAAGCTAACTGCTTAAGAGTAACCACCCAGATATAGAGTATTTGTTACACAGTGAAGCCCAGTTAGTACACACTGGGTAAGTGCACTCTTTCGGTTTCTCTTTTTACCTGTAATCTCCTGATTTAAAAACCTTGATAAGTGCACATGCTTTACATGCACATCCAGCTAGATTGTGCTGCCACAGCTGTCCTGGTGATTAGCTCTTGCTTAAAAGCACATGAACAGGATGGCATGAGGTGTCAAGTGCCTTATAGTTTATGGTTACCCTTGTTGTGCATGAGTTTTCTTCCTTAGTAAACAAAAAACATGTTGTACCAGAGTACAAAAGTCATGGAATGCTGTTGTACCCTTGTGTGATACAGTAATTTTTTAAATTAGTTTATAAAATGGTTTGGAAATTTCTTGCTTCGATTGCTGATATTAGTTCTGAGACCCATATATTAATTCTCTAGAAATGTACAGGTTGGAACAAATTCAGGCAGTGGGATTTGGAATTGGACCAGTCACATGCAGAATTCATGAGACACTTCACTCATCCCTGACTGGATTACAACTGTGAGCTTTCAACAAGGCCCTGAAAATAAAACTGCCTTAAATTAAAATATATTTCCTCTCATGAAGTCATGGCAGTCTCTGCAACTTACACTGCTTTAGGTAGATTTGAGACCTTGGCTCCATATAAGGCCGCCTATTGTGTGTGTGTGTGTGTGTGTGTGTGTGTGTGTGTGTGTGTGTGTGTGTGTGTGTGTGTGTGGGGGTGGGGGGTGAACATTCTGCCAGAGGAATATTTCAGTAGTTTGAATTCATTCCTGTATTCCATAATAAACATTCCATCTACTGAATGCGTGGAAAGACAGATGATTGACAGGTGCGGAAGGTCTACTTTTTATTATTTTTTTAACAAAAGAAAATATCTGTTTTATTTAAAGGGGCACTGTCAGCTTTGCCTCTCGGTTTTCAACAGTGATTCCACAAGCACATACTTGTACCAATGTTAGAGTAGAATGCCACTTCATAAATGAAAAACGTATCTGGTTACCTGTTTTAGTAAAATATACATTATTTCTGCTTACTTGCAGACCAAAGTAAACCCCGCCCACCGGAAGCAGATCCTGCACCGAGACCGCGCGTCTAGCGGGAGTATGGTGCTGAAGTGCGCCTTTTATGGTCCCCATCGCAACAGACATATAATGCAGTAAAGCTCCTTAATGTAAAGTGCTGCTGGTATTTATACTGTAAGCCTGAGTGCTGGTTCAGTACTTAAAATACTTTCAAAGTGTGGCACCGCAATCCTGCGCCATGCATGATAGTGGCCAGAGGAAGGATCTCGTGCGTATGCGAGAAATAGCTACACGCTATTATTGCAAGCATGGGTTTGACTCCACACTTTGAAAGTATTTTCGCGGTATTCCTGATGTAGGCTTGCACATTATAAATATCAGCAGCACTGTCAAGAACTGTGCTATTTTATGTTTCGTTGCGAGTAAATTACTCAAAATACGCCGACGGCCGCATCACATAGGCGCATGTTCGGACCGATCTGCTTCCGGAGACGGGCGATTCTTGGAGTCTCTTGATAGCCGAAATGTTTACTAAACAGGCAACGAATATATTTTCATTATGAACATCACTGTGATAATATAGCTAATGAGATCACTGTTAAACTAAGAGAAACCGAGGGCAAAGTTGACAGTACTTTAAAAAAAAAAATTTTTTTTGTTTTTTAATTGTTTCTTAGTTTAGCTATTTTATAAGTGCACTAAGACACCAAGATGTCATTGGTTGTCTGGGGTTAATGCACTTCCAGATGCTAAAGGCACTCAGCATAAGTGCCTTGTGGCTTATTACGCAGTGGGTGTGCATTAACCCTGACAACCAGTGCCCTGTGGTGTCTTATTGCTTACATGAAAACTTGTTACACTTGCTGTTTTATTTTCATTTTCCTCAGACACAGAGCCCAAACCCTTCCCTGCCACAAAATCTTTTCTTGTTTCATCATTTTAAAAACAGAAGCCTGCCCCTCACCAAGGTAGGTGAGGGCGAGTTTCTGTTTTTTTTTGTTTGTTAAGTAATAAAAACTAAACACAGATTTCTTGAGAAGAAAAATGCACTTTACGACATTGTAAACCATATGCTGTAAGTATAGATGTACAGTTCTGGGGGCGTGGATACAGTTTACTGTCCACACTCTTTCATTTCCACTGCAAGTACTGATTTGTTGGACATCTTGAAGCTAAGCTTCTCCACCACCGAGGAGGTATATAACCCGACTTCTGCCTGTGATGTTGGATCTTTCTTTCCACTGGAAGAATAGGTCTGTGACAGGGAGCTCCTGCCACTCTTGATGACCGACCTTTTCTTAAATCTGTTGCAACAGTTTTTCTGTTTCTTACCCTAATCTATCCTTTACAATTTATAGTCCATAAGATTGGCCACCCCCTTCCCTTTCTTGACTATGCTATAGTGTCCTTTTTAATTTTCCTTTTCCCTCTCAGGTCCTTGTACAGGGAGGTTATTGTGCAGACCTCCAAGCATATAAAAACAGGTTGTGTTTATCGATGTTGGATTTAGTATGTAATAGCACTATGTCATAAAATACCTTGATGTATATACCTTAGTTTATGAAACCTGTAAATGTTGAAAATACCATGGCACTAGGTGTTTTTGATAAAGGTAAAAAGTACTAAGTGACCATTATAGAAATTAAGTTAGTTGTGCTGTTTAAAATGCATGTAAATTGCTGTAAACTGAACAAGTCTGAAATTTCATGGTGATTTGCATTAGGGAAATATGTGTGATGATGTGTTTCTTTGAAACTTGGCTTATTGTCAATGCCCTTTGGGGTAACCCTTGTTTCAGTGATTCTGCACTGAGGTTCTTTAGTTATAGCTTGTTTTTGTTTTGTTTTTACTTTGAGCCCCACCACCCAAGCAAACAAAGGTCCACATAGGGTGGAGGATAAATCTCAGCTGCTGAGTTAGATCAGAGATCGATGTCAGTAGGTGCTAGCTAAGTGCAGAGAAAGGACATCCATAGTCTGTTGCTACAAACTGATGTACTGAAGAAGGATATGCCATTGCTTAAGGTTATCCTCTGTATTTTGAATAAACATTACACAGAGATTGTGTGTTGAACTTGAAGTTCAGTGTCTGGTCTATCTGTTATTCCACAACCCCTCCACAGACTTGGTGTCAAAGTGGGATAACTTGCTGGAAGCATCTAGACTGGCTGAAGAGGGACGTTTTCTGGAGGATATCACCCAGATATCCCAGGTGACGAATGCACTAGAAGTTGCTGGAGAAGAAAGTCAGTGGAGTTTTGACCAGAACCATGGCTGACAGAGAGAAGCTGCTGCCTGGACTGGACCTGGGAGCTCAGAAGAAGGCTAAACCTGAAGATGACGAAGAGATGCAGGTCGAGGCAGACTGGAGGTGCGAGAGACAACACCCAGGAGGTGGAAACCCTGATGAGAATGATCCACTGGATGAGTGGGCAGTAGCTGGAGGTAGACTGACTATGCAGAGAGGTGGAACACCAGTGCCAGGTGCCCGGGAGGTCCCTGCCAAAGAGTTTGGATAAAGAATCAGAGGATGATTTTTCGTGGGCTCAGCTGGAGGCGGACCCCCTGATCGAACAGGATATTCCTTTGTTGCCTGTGTTCCTAGGATGTTACCTGTTGAAGGTCAGAGATACAAGTATGGAACTTGAATGTGAGACCCCAGGTAAGACTGTGCCTAGTGATATTATGCTGGGGTCGAAGACTCCAAGCAAGCAAGAAGAAGCCTATGAGACTGAAGGGACTTTTTCTTGTGTTGATGCAGCTAAATCTATTAACAGTATTGTCTAGGGTATACCGTAGGCTAAAGATGCTAATAGTGCCAAAATGTTACAACATGTTAAGATCAAGGAGGTAGTGGTACAAGTGTTTTCATTTTTGATGAAAAACCTACAGAGGAGGAGGTGGGTGGAAAATGGGTAGGCACCTGTGTTGGGGTAACACCTAGAGTGTCTACCCTCAGGTGTCTGTATCAGTAGCAAGTGAAATGAATGAATCAAGAGACATAGTGGGTTTATATAGAGAGGTTGAACCTAGGACTGGGCCCTTGCTTAAAACCGATATTTCTGGTGGGGTTGGCGCAGGTAATTACTCACCCCAGAGAAAGTCTTTCTGTGGTACTGGACTTTACAGCTGTCCAGATTTTTGATTAAGAAATACGGCAGGCTTTCCCTAAAAGGAGATGAGAAGGTACCATTAGTCTCTGTTGAGAACTGCGTTAATGCCTCAGGGTAAAAAAAATATGATATCCACTATGTTTATGATAGAATGTTTATCATTACTAGGGACCCTGAGACAGAGCTTCTGAAGATGGATGGGTGGAAGCTCCATCCCTTCCTGGGACAGGAAGGTGGTGAGCAGTCTGCAGTAACTGCTTCCCTCTTAAGATGGGGGATATGTGACAGGGAGCACCTGCCACTCTTGAGGACCGACCTTTTCTTAAATCTGTTGCAGCGGTTCTTCTATTTCTTAGCCTAATCTATCCATTACAATTTCTAGTCCATAAGGTTGGCCACCTCTGGGCACCCCCTTCCCTTTCTTGACTATGCTATAGTGTCCTCTAATTTTTCTTTTCCCTCTAGGGTCCTCGTACAGGTACGTTATTGTGACTGCCAAGCATATGTAAAACAGATTATGTTTATCGTTGTTGGATTTAGTATGCAATAGCACTATGTCATAAAATACCTTGATGTATATATCTTATGTTTATGAAATCTGTAAATGTTGAAAATACCATGGCACTAGGTGTTTTTGATAATGGTAATAAGTACTAGGTGACTGTTATAAAAATTAAGTTAGTTGTGCTATTTAAAATGCATGTAAATTGCTGTAAATTGAACAAGTCTGAAATTTCATGGTGATTTGCATATATCCCATGATGCTTTCCATTATGGAAGTATGTGTGATGTTGTGTTTCTTTGAAACTTGACTTATTGTCAGTGCCCTTTGGGGTAATCCTTGTTTCAGTGCTTCTGCACTGAGGTTCTTTGTTTTAGCTTTTTTTTTTTTTTTTTTTTTTAATATTTGAGCTCTACCACCCAAGCAAACAAGGCCTGCTTAGGGTGGAGACTGAATCTCAGCTGCTGAGTTAGATCAGCGATCAGTGTCAGTAGGTGCTGGCTAAGTGCAGAGAAAGGATACATATAGTCTGTTGCTGCAAACTGATGTACTGAAGAAGGCTATGTCATTGCTTAAGGTTATCCTCTGTATTTTGAGTAAATATTACACAGAGATTATGTGTTGAACTTGAAGTTTGGTGTCTGGTCCATCTGTTATCCCACAACCCCTCCACAAGGTCACCTCCTTCACAGCTTCTCACTTAGGATTTAGTGCGCCACAGGAGAACCTTTACTTTGAAGTTTTTTTGATGTAATTTATTTCCTTGGTCCCTTTGATGCCTCTGCTTGATTGTCGATGGAGCAACGGAAGCCGGGGTTTAAGTTCTGGGCATGATGCTGGCAGAAGATATCGGTCACTGACGCACATGACACATGCCTGTACTACCTGTATGGGCAGCACAACATGGCTGGGTGCAGTCTCTCATTGCTTCCAGAGTCCCTTGTGGATCTGAGGCATTGTTTGGCATGGCATCTGAAAGACTGTCTCTAGGGTCGCAAGATGGCCTTGGCAGCTGCTAGTCCACATCACAGCTTGCAGTCCCTGAGGAGGAAACAGTGGCTGCTACAGGGGGCATCTTCTCCATCTCAGCGCTGCTTCTAGCAGGGGCCAGTATTAGAGGATTATTCATGGAAGGGTTCCATGAAATGTGCCTGGCCCTCCAGACTTTGAGGGAGCCCACAGCAGCAGGAAACACATGCAGCACTGGTCATGGACTGGGACAGTTTGAGGTCCTCCCAATTCCTCGACTCCCCCAACCGCTTGACTCTTATTGTGACCCGTTTGGTCGAGGGGATGGTTGAGAACTTCTTTTCAGTATCTCTGTCAAGATTGTTGACCTCAACTCCAGTTGAGCAGGCTGTGGAAGTCTTCCTTGAGCCTGTCGACCATTCTCAGAATAGGTTGAAGATTCAGTCTTCCAGACCCTGATGCTGCCGGTTCTCACTCAGGAGGATGGGGACCAGTCAGTGTCCCCAACCGGACCATCTTGAGAGCGGTCCCCACTTTCAAGTCAAGTCTTTTAAGTCCTGTCTTCCTTAATGATGCAAGGCATGTGGTCTACCATAACCAACTTGAAGGCTTTCATTGACGTTGACTGCCCAGTCGATGGTTGAGCTCTTGATTGAGGTACTCCTGTTTTCGATCCCGCTGGACCAAGAGGTGTTGCCAACAACATCCTTAACCTCCTCATCATATGGGTGAGGAGGGCATCAATGGAAGATGTGTTGATGCTACGAGGAGCTTCAGTGGCATTAGTGAGCCATTGGGTAGGATAGAGCTCTACCCCCTGTACCCTCGGTCACCTGGCAGCTGCCAGTGATGCCCTCACTGGTCCATGCTACGCAGGTGCTTCCTGCAACTGTTTCCCCACCCCTGAAGGTGGAGCTGCGACCATTGCAGCTGAAGGAGGGTGTTCCAGTCAAATAGAGGAGGTTGGCAACAGGCTTGCCAGGCCGGTTGTCGATGGAAGTCACCCAATTTGAGGATACTGTGATGGTCCATGGCAGAAATTACAAGGGTTGTTTTTGAGGAGTTGTCTGATGAGTCAGATCTCTCATTCATGGCTGCCTGTGGGACTCATCTCCTGACTGGGGCTTGGTCAAGGAATTGACCAACAACTATGGGCTGGTGTCTTTCATGGCTGTCATCCGATTAGTATTGGAGTCCATGCATGTCCCCTAGAAGCTTCCCAGAAAGTGCCAAGTGCCCTTTCATGGACATTTTGGACAGGAATGAATCCCTGGTGGTTGTTGCCTTCCCATGGCTAGGTCATACTAGGATTGGCTCTGGTGGTTTGGCAGCATCCAGCATCCTGCCTGAGGCTCTCCACCCATATGATCCTCAAGTACGCAATCCCTTCTGGGTCCTTTTCTGGGTGTTCAGACCACTTTGGCTGAAGGGCTGGTTTCTGACTTGGCCTTCCACAAAGCTGGAGGCCATGGGGAGGTGGGCAAGCCTCTGGACAAGGAGTCCAAAAAGATTGACCACACTGCATAAAAGGTTTATGCTGTGGCGTTTCTGGGTCTCCGTCATTCCATCATGAGGGCTAACTTTGGTTACTTGCTGTTGGGAGTGTTTGTTGAGATCCTCTTTCACATTACTGCTGACCAGTAGTTACTGTTGAAGTTAGTTAGAGACCAGGGTCAGCCGCTGGCTAAACAACAGCTCCAGATGGCTTTGGACATGGGTGATTCCTGTTCCTTGCAGTAGCATCCGCTGACACCATGCGTCACAGGGTCTGGCTGCATCCATTCACCTTCATGATGAACACTCAGTTCAAACTGGCTGATGTCCCCTTTTTTGGCAGTGACCTCTTTGGCCCTGGGGTGGAAAGACCTCTCACCTGTATAGAGACGTCTGGGGCCACCATTGACTTTGTGGCTTTGTCCCAGAAGGACCAGAAGCAAAGGATTAAGAAGAAGGCTTTTCAGTATTGCCCCTTTCAGACACAGCCTCCTTGGCAGCAGCTCCAGTGTGGGCAGTACCAGACCTGGCGTCCAAAAACCAATTTCGATGGCTGGGGCCTCGAGAGGTTGGGTCGGGGAAGTGGTGCTCCCACAAAAGCTGCAGAGTGATGGATTTGGGGTTGTCATTCCTTCACCCGTGCTGTCCCTGTCAGCTGTCCTTGTCCAAGGTCAGCTGTATCACTTCTTGCTATGTTGGTCCACTATTAAACAGATAATTGGGTGTTAGAAGTGGTAGGCAGAAGGCTGCCTCTGGGCTTGGAGGCTCTCCCACCTTACTGAATCCACAGGTCACACTTTCTGCCTTTTTGGGAAAACATCGCTCAGCTTCTTGCAGAAGGAGCCATAGCCCATGTACTGGATGCCCTGGCCAGTCAGGGTTATGTGCTTAGGTACTTCCTGGTTCTGAAACTGATGGGCTGGCGCCTCATACTGAATCTGCACAATCTGAACCAGTTTGTGCAGAAGCACAAGTTCCAGATGGTTACCCTGAATCAGATCTTTCCGTCTTTGGAACAGAATATGTGTCTCTCCTCCCTGAACTTCCAGTACATGTTCTTCCACATCACAGTCCATCCATCCATCCCACCTCTGCTACCTCTAGTTCTGCACGGAAGGGGTCCTGTACCAGTTCCAGGTCATACCTTTTGGTCTCTCCTTGGTGCCCAGGGTTTTCACCAAGTGCATTGCAGTGGTGCAGCCTTCCTGCAGTGCCAAGGCATCAAGGTGTATCCCTACCTGGATGGCTGGCTGGGCCATCCAAAGAGACAGTTGAGAGGTCCAGAGATCTGGCTCTCCAGACCTGCTGAGACTTGGGCCTGCTGGTCAACTTGGATAAGTAGGAATTGGTACCCTCAGAGGTGATCAAGTTCATTGGGGCAAAACTAACACTTCCTGTGGGCCAAGGCTCACCTGCCTGCAAACCGGGCATTGTACCTTACATCCTTTGCCCAGTCATTTCAGGTTGGGCTTTTGTGCCCTGTCTGGGATTTCCTGTAGCTGCTGTCGTTCATGGTGTCCTGCACCAGCCCTGCCCGTTAGGCCTGGTGGCTGATGTGCCACCTCCATTGGGAGTTGGTCTGTCAGTGGTCCCAGTGCCTAGGCCACTTGGACCAGCTGGTTACAGTGACCCAACCAGTGTGAGATGCCATCAGTGTTTGCTGATCCAAGAACACCTGGAGGAAGGAATCCCATTGTCTGCCCAGAGCTGACCATCAAACTCCTGACAGGTGTCTGGGGTGAGGTTGGGAGCACACCTGGGAGACCACAGAGCCCACAGGTTCTGGTCACTCCAGGAATCCTGGCACCACATAAACCTGCTTGGATCTCAGTGCATTGTGGCTTGCTCTGATGGAATTTGCCCCTCTAGTCAGGGGTATGGTTATGCAGGTCCAGACAAACAACACCATGACCATTTTCTACCTGAACAGCCAGGGCGGAACCCACTCCTTTCCTCTGTGTCGGAAGGACCTCCACACTTGGACCTTTATGCGCAGCCTGGCTGCAGATCTCCTGGCAGTCCATGTTGTGGGTGTTCACAGTCAACTGGCACATGCTCTCAGCCAGGTAGGAGTGTCATCACATGAGTGATCTTTAAATCAGGAGGTGGTGAACTACCTGTTCTCCCTGTGGGGCACTTCTCTGGTGGATGTTTGCCTCCTGGTAGAGTGCCAGACTGAGGCTGTTTTGAGGCCCCCCACAGGCCTGGACACAGTTGAGGCATGCCTACGAGGTCTTGGACTCCAGACCTCGTGTACACTATCCTCCCTTTCCTTTGATTCACAAGATGGTGGTCAAGGCCTGTAAGGACAAGGCACCTATGATCCTTATAGCTTCAGACTGACAGTTCTGGTACCCGATGTCCTCGGCCTCAGCAGTAGAACTTCATGGTGGTTGCCTCTTCACCCAGATCTACAGACCAGACAACAGGAGATGGTCTTGCATCTGGATCTGAACTCCTTGCACCTCTTATCCTGGTTTGAGAGTGGCTAGAGTTCCAGGTCTTAGGTCTGTTAGAAGCTGTGTTCCATATGGAGGCCTCCCAGAAAGAGTCAACTCACAAGTGCTGTGCATTTAAATGGAAGAGATTCACCATTTGATGCTAGGGCAAGGAGCTTGATCCTCTTGCATACCATGTGCAACAAACAGATAGACGTGGGGATAGAGAAAGGGATTTTCAGAGGGGAACAGAGGAACCAGGGGTATCAGGTACACACAGAAAAGAAAGAGATACAGAAAATGTAGAAAAAGACACAGAAAAAATACACGAACTCAGATAGAGACACCACCAGAATTGATAGTCTTTAACCTTTCATCTCGTACACTAACACCAATAGAAACCAAGGTTTAGGCTATGACCTTTGTTCAGTCTCACTGAAAAATTGAATCCTTCGAACTAAAGCTCGATTTAGAAAAATTGTTTCTAAACTCAGGCTAAAAGTTTTTGGAACACAATCCCAACTAGACAGAAATGAATCCACACAAAGGATAGATATTTGCTTAAACAAGCATTGGGAGTTAAGTCAAAATTTGACCCTGTAAATTTTACCCTGCAAATATTACTAGTTACATAAATAAGAGAAATTTAACATTGATACAATAACTGAATTAAAAACCAAAAAATCAAAATTTAATTTAACTAAAGAAGAATTTGATGCTCTGAACAATTTAAGGATGAAAAAATCATAATAAAACCAGCTGATAAATAAGGGGGGGCTAGTTATTATGGATATAGAGGACTATAGAAATGAATGTTTGACAGTTAACTGATGAAATCACATATGAAAAAATAAATTGCATACCATTTTCTATTCTTAAAACAAAAATTAGAGAGTTAGTTACCAAAGCTAATGACAGAGGGATTATTGAACAATGGACTATGGAAGAATTAACAAATCAAACACCTAGAATACCATTATTTTATTGTCTGCCTAAAATACATAAAATATTGAACATCCTCTGGCAGACCTGTTATATCTGTAATAGGATCCATAACAGAACCATTATCTATTTTGTTGACCATTATTGTAACCATTTGGTATTAAATACATGGTCTCATTTGAAAGACAGTAAACACTGTATTCAAATTCTAGATTTAAATAAAACATACGTTGCCCCTGAACATAGTCTTTTGGTAACTTTAGATGTAAAAAATCTTTAGACTAGCATCCCCCATGAAGGAGGTTTACAAGCATTCGAGTTCTTTCTGTCTACAAGGGATGAAAATAAACCTGATAAAGAATTTTCATTACAGCTTACTAAATTAGTATTAGAACATAATTATTTTTCATTTGAAGAACAAAAGTACTTACAAAAATAGGAACAGCAATGGGGGCAGCGTTAGTCCATACCTACAGCTAATTTATAGTGACATATTTTGAAAAACAATATATAGAACCTGATACAAATCCTACAGATCTCAAATTATTACATATAAACACTTTATAGATGACATATTAATTATTTGGGATGGAACAATACAGGAAGTTCAGTCATTCAGAGATTATTTGGAAAGGTCAAATAACTTGATTTTTACAATGACTTGTGACATTGGGAAAATAGCTTTTTTTGGACTTAAAAATCATCAAAAGAGATGGAAAATTCTATACAGATTTGTATAGAAAAGATACCACAAGGAACACAATACTTAATTCTAAAAGCTTTCGTCCAAAAAACTTAAAAGAAAACATTCCATATAGCCAAATGCTTAGGATAAAAAGAAACAGCAGTATTCAGAAAACTGCAAAAAGAATTTGAATGATTTTAACAGAAAGATTTATTAACAGAGGATATTCAAAGAATACCTAGAACTAGCAAGGGAAAAGTTAACTCTAAAGCACGAGATAGCATACTTACAGAAAAGGTACGGTTCTAGTCACACTGTTGAGAAAATTACCATGTCAACTAGATACTCTGATAGTTTTGGCAGAATTAAACATATAGTCTTATCAAATTGGAACACTTTACAAATTAGTGAGACCGGACAAAAGATCTTTGAACACAAACCTTGGGTTACTGCACACAGAACTACAACTATACGCAATAGGATTGTGAAAACACAACATTGGAGACAAGATAGAGAAGGAATGGGTTGGTTAAAAAATGATATAAAAGGTTTTTTTCCTTGCGGCAACTGTATTCATTGTAACAATGGCAAAAAAACCAAAAATAATCAAAAGTACATGGGATGATAGGGAGTATTGTATTAAGGATTTTATCATTTGTAGTTCAGACTTTGTAATTTATTGCATTGTTTGTCCGTGTTCATTATATTACATTGGGAAAACCACCAGACCGTTAAAAGTAAGAATTACAGAACACAAGAGTAATATAAGAAGGGGGGATCTAAGGTCCCCTTTGGCAAGACATTTTATTGAAAGACAACACCAAATATCAAGTCTGAAATTCTTTGGAATCGAAAGAATACAAGAACTACCAAGAGGAGGAAATGGAGAAAGAGCCCTTTTAAAGCGAGAAGCCTGGTGGATTTTCACCCTTAGAACACATCTATCAAGATATCGACTTAATGAAGTTATAAACTGGACTAATTATGATTAAATGGATGCATAATGGTTGAAGTTTATAATTATTTAAATGTACATGAGTTATCATTTCCCTCTCTCCTTTTCCCTCTCCTTTTCTCCATCTTTATCCTAAGTTTGAGTCAGTTGCAGATATAGTTTTATGTATAACTTGCTGATTCTGTTCTGTTTCCATCTTTTTCCCTGTTTAATATGTATTATTTACTGCAATATTGTGGCACCATGACAGTATTTCTGGTTGAGTTTAACATCTCAACTCATGAATTAACAGTACTAAGTTAAGTACATTTTGCAATGAGAACTCTCCTGCTTTTTAGCTTCGATGAGTTTTCATTTGTTTGACGGGGCCAGGGGTTTCGTCACTGTGTGGCGTTTACCTTCTGCATGTATAACTGTGCAGCCTGGCCCTTCCTCTTCTTTATCAGCACCTGTCTAGAAGCAAGGTGCATGTTAGGTTTATTGCGTGGTCGCCAATGGCGGAGATTAAAAGTTTCTTCGAGTAGCTTTTTTCTAAACCTCTAGCAGCATACGAGCTTATTATCTTTTTTAGTGAACGTAAAAACTTGAAGGTAAGAGTAATTTTGTTTCATTGATGCACATTTAAATTGAACATCATATATTTTTTGGTGGTGTATGTTTACAGTGGTCCTTATTATATTTTGTAACAGACGTAGAAACAAACTGGAATAGAATCATTTGGTTTATTTTTTGTTGAGATTAATTATTGAGGTAAGAGGAATATCCTCCATTAAGTATATTAAGTAGATCTAGTTAAATAATTATATTAAATATAAAATATAGGTTTCATCACTTTTTACAGAATAAAGTGGTCTGTTTCATGCATAGAGGGACCTTCAAGCTGTTCTGTACAAAACAAGCACATAGTAAGGTGTGTTGAATATATCAATATTTAAAATTATTAGAAATGTTGTAAATCCATTTGGATTAAATATTTTATTTTTTACACAGATACATGAACTTTGGGGTAATTGGCAACAAAAGGGAACTGTGTGCCCCCCCAATTATTTCACCGTGCCTTTGGCAGACTCACTTTTTGTTTTATCTAGTATCATTTTCCAGGTCAGTTCCACCTGAAGTTATGAATGTATTAAGACATTTCTTTGGTTATATGTATATTTAAGATAAAGTGTAGAAAATGGGAACTCATAAGATTTCTTTTCTGATTTATTTATAGAAAAAATGCTCCACTGTCTGTGTTCTGAACGTTACTACAAAAATATAATTTGGAGCTCTATTACATATTTCTGTAATTAAGAAGACATTTTGTATCATTAAAACATTTTTATGGAATTATTGTATGTATTTGCTTTAAATATACAATCTGTGTCTGGGTTGAGATAGGTTTTCCATGTGCTAATTGATTATCCTGTTTTCCTTTCTCCCGGTTATCTCATTAATTATAAAAGGAACCTTGGGACACTTTATTTTTTCATGGTGCATCCTGGAATACCTCTGGTTCCTCTCAGTTGGGACTCGAGCGATGGTCATTAATGTGCACCTGGCAACCATTTCTGCTTACTGGGTGAGGGCTGATAAGCTGACTGTAGCCTAGGAGGTGGTTGGATGCTTTTTCCGGGGCCTTGACCACTTGTCCCCTCAGTGCATGAACAACTATTACCACCATGGGACCTACTGCTGGTGCTGGCTGTGCTGACAGGCAAGCCATTTGAGCCTGTGCACAGGTGTGAAATGTCTCACATGTCATGGAAGACAGCCTTCTTGGATGCCATTACGTCAGCCAGAAGGATTAGCGCATTCCAGGTGCTTTCGGTGGAGTGTCCTTACCTATTTTTTTCTACAAGGACAAGGTAGTCCTTTGCCCCCACCCAAAATTCCTCCGGAAGGTGGTATTGGAGCTTCACCTTAACTAGGTGATCAGTCTTCTGATATACTTTACCAACCCATCTTCAGAGGCTGGCTGCAGGCTTCATACTCTGGACCTGCGGAGGGTGCTGCCTTATAAGGAGTGCATTGTTGGAGTTCGGGGTGAGGCTGCGCCAGCTGTTTGTAACATGCACTGAAGCTGTGTGGCAGACCAGCAGCGAAGTGCTTGATTGGCAGGTGGATAACTTACTGCATCGACCAGTGCTATAGGTTGACGGGAAGGGAGCCTCCTGTAGGTCATGGGTCTCACTGCACCAGACATACTGATACCTCGGTGGCTGCTTCCAGACACATTCCAGTATAGGAGATCTGTATGGCTGCTACATGGAAGTCGGCACACACCTTCATTGTCATTGTCTATGTTCTGTACTCTCCAGGTCGCCCCTGAAAAAGGGACTGTAATGTCTCACTCAGTTACCAAAATTCAAATGAATAAATCATTTCCTACTGCAGCATTGACCTTGAGTCTCATCAGGATGTTACTTTTGGAAACTTGGTTCTCCAGTCTGCTTGCCAGATAGTGGTGGGCGCCTTGCCCCTTCCTCCCAGAGAGCTGCTAAGAGTCTGCTGTAGTGTGGATAGGGAACTGTATCCATGCCCCTAGAAAGTTAGATTACTCATCTTGTAACCATTGTTCTCTAGGTGGTATACAGTTCACATCCACACAGCCCAGTCCAGCCTCCCCTGGCAATCATACAGATCCCTGCTTCCACCTTGCAAAGATCTAGCATCATAGGGTGGAGTCGGAGGTGTACCGCCTGGGTGGTGGGATGAACTTAGTTTCAAGACATCTGATGAATCGGTACTTCAGTGGAACTACCAGAGTGTGGACATGAGCTGTATACCATTCCTAGAACAATGGTTACAGGTGAGTGACTTATTTTTGCCATGTCTTTTATGTTTGTAAGAGTTCACTCTTGAGTTCTTTGGGTGAGAGGACTGTGAAGCAAAGCTGAGCAGTTCCGGCACCAAAGGACTTGAGAAGAAACTCATAACCGTAGAGACACAGGAACTGTAGATATAAACATATTGTAAATCATGCTAAAAGCGTTCGTTTAAAAACTTCAATTTGAATGTAAAATCAAACAGTTTCACTGCAGAATATTAAAGAAACACCTTTGTGGAAATGGACTTTGCCATCTGATTCCCAAATTAACTTAGAACTTCAGAATTCTAGAGCAATGTGCATGAAACACCCTCTGTGCATGAAACACCCTCTTATGGGTATTAGAGTACCTGGAATGTTTAGAAATAAGCAATCCTGATTGGCTAAGAATGATTTTATGCTTTATAATGTACAGAAAACAGAGGCAACCAAACATATCTTGATTGTGTTTCTATTTCAGGGTGCTCATGGCATCGGGGATCTCCAGAGCTTCACTCTTGAGGTTCCTATAATATCATCAGAACCCCTCGATGGAAACACTGTCTTTTTGTGCATGGTTGTCCATGCATTATTCTGTTTTGCACAGCTTTATGTTTAGTCTTGCTCGTAGCCCCAAGGAACAGCTTTGTGTTTATCCTTGCTCGCAGCCCCAAGGAACGGCTTTGTGTTTATCCTTGCTCGTAGCCCCAAGGAACGGCTTTGTGTTTAGCCTTGCTCCTAGCCTCAAGGAACAGCCCTGTGTTTAGCCTTCCCACTAGCCCCAAGGAACAGCTTTGTGTTTAGCCTTGCTCCTAGCCTCAAGGAACAGCTTTATGTTTAGCCTTGCTCCTAGCCCCAAGGAACAGCTTTGTGTTTAGTGCTCCTAGCCCCAAGGAACAGCTTTGTGTTTAGCCTTGCTCCTAGCCCCAAGGAACACCACTCTATCCTGGAATGTCTTGAGTTTTGGTATACCAGTGTTTAACAGGAGACTAGTATAGCAGTTTCAAGGAAGAATTAGAGGGATCCTGAAGGGTGGACACTGGCAACATGAAACACAGGAGTGCCAGGAGCTGAGCTGGGGCTTTGCTGTAAAGTAACTTGCTAAAGAGTCATGGGGTCTTAATCAGGGCTTTGCTGCGACTGACAGCATGGAGAAGGCGCCAGTTACTAACTGTAGATCTGAGTGAGGAAATAACGCATTGCCTACTTAAGTGCACAGAAATCGCGGTTCCCGTAGTTGTGCACATAAAGGTTCGACTGTAGTAACATTTTCTGTAGCGCTCCATATGACTGGATATCATAGCAAATTAGTAAAATACACCCTGTGGGGTCACAGGCATAGCTCATTGCTGTGACATCAGCATGGAGTGTTGGTGGCATGAAGGTTCCACAGGTTCTAACTGATCAACCTTTGTGTCATTACAGAAAGGGCAGTAGCACATTTCAAGCAGCTCCTGAACTTGACTGAAATCTTTTAATTATTCTGTCCAAGCGTAACTCTAGATGGAGGATACAGCTTATTTTACAAGCAGTACTCTCTAAATTAAATTGTGCATATTTTACATTTAAATTGACAAACCTTTTTTCCCTCACAAATAGCTTTGTGGGGGCATACCCATAAGTTACCATTCTGCCTACCTT
This sequence comes from Neoceratodus forsteri, assembly GCA_016271365.2. NCBI lineage: Eukaryota > Metazoa > Chordata > Ceratodontiformes > Ceratodontidae > Neoceratodus > Neoceratodus forsteri. The sequence continues at coordinate 644,661,854 of CM057453.1, read as the reverse complement.
GACTAAAAGTAATAGAAGTGGGTAACATAAACTTATAACATCCTCTTCTACTCTGTTTGGTCTGCATTTTTCTTAGCCTGGCACCTAAGGTAAGACTTAGAATTTTTTCCTCTTTTGTCAGCTTCCCTCCCTCTGTGCCGACCTGCAGCTCTGTGTGTGTTCCATTAATGTTCAGTGTTGCATAGTGTTTTTGCTGTTATTTGTGCTTCTTCTGTTGGGGGTTGACTCCTTTAGATATATTTCAGATTTCAAGGACTCGGATTCATTTGCAAGCAACAGTTCTGTTTTTGCTGTCATGTAACTGTCTAGAGTGAGCAAATAATTTCTGACACTGCCAGAAGCACGTCCATGCATCTACATTATTATTGCCATTTGTTCTATCATAAGCAGTTTTGCAGTCGGTCTTAGTATTTGTATGCAGTGTATTCAAGCTGCAGTTTGCGTCTGTGGTGCAGCAGAACACCAGTGCACTCTAGATGCTGCTATACCTGCAAAGCAAAACTGAGCCAGTCACTTTGGAAGTCTAATCCAGGATTTTTTAAACTTTGGGCTAAATTGCTGATATTTTGGGACTCTTGGACTGCGGTGACTGCTTGCTATCAACTAATGTCGATGCTGTGGCAGTGGTAACCATCTCTGGGAGTATGCACTGTAATTTTTCCCTGTGTCTCTTTGCATACTGAAAAAGGAAAAAAGTAAAAAAAATCAGCTTTGCTCATCAGCAAACCTATTGTCCGTCTCCGGTCTCCCCATGTGTGCTTTTCCACTAATTTTGCTTTGCAGGTGCAGTAGCACCTGAGTACACCGCTGGTTTGCCTTTCTAGAATGTTTGGGGTTAGGTCCCCTTCTGCCGTGTACCAGCTTCTTAGTTCGGCCTCCTTTGCTCGCCCGTTCTGTGCGAATTTCATCTGTGGTGCTGTTGCTGATGCATCCATCTCCTTTTCCTGTACAATCTGTCTTCCACACGCTGTGCTTGTGCTGCATTTTCGACACTACCAGAAGCACGTCCACGCATCTGCACTATCACCTTTTGTTCTGCAGGTAGGAAAATGGGCAGACTGGGTGGGCCTAGCGGTCCTCATCTGCGTGAACATTTATATTTCTATGTGTCTATGTTTCTATGTCATAAAATGGGGATCTTACTTGAGAGGGCTCTTGCAGTAGGTAATTACATATAGGACTGACACCAGCAGGCAGCAGGACCCCACGGAAAAATTTCTAGCTAGCAGTCCCTGGCGAGGGACCGCCCCCACGTCAGGTGACTGGCATCAGGAGACGTCGGTATAAAGAGGCAGTCCTGGACGCCCGCCTTACAGTTCTTTCCTGCCGTTAGCTCGTGCAGCGTCTCGCGGCAAAGTTCGTGCTTCATCAGCCCTTCCTTCGTCGGTTTTTTAACGAAAAACTCTTTTGCAAGGCCTCCTATCTTGAGACTTGCACGGCTAGAACTGCTTCTTGGAGTAGTTTTCCTCCTCCCGATGCCTTTTCTTTGTTCCAGACTGCTTGGGATTCAGTCCTATATGTAATTACCTACTGCAAGAGCCCTCTCGAAGTAAGATAGTACAGTTACATAAGAACTTACCGTAACAGCAGATCTTCGAGAGAGGCTCTTGCAGTAGGTAATACCTTCCCGCCGTCCATCCCCCTAGGCTTTTTCAGCTCCTTTTCCATTGAGGAAATATCCGCTCCTCTCTCGTCCAGCCTCTTTTCGGCTGTGGTGGGAAAGAACTGGAAGGCGGGCGTCCGGGACCACCCTTTATACCAGCGTCTCCTGGCGCGGTCACCTGGCGTAGGGAGGCGGTCGCCAGGGACTGCTAGCTAGAAATTTTTTCGTCAGTCCTGCTGCTGACTAAGGCCATGTCCCGTATGTAATTAGGTACTGCAAGAGCCTCTCTCGAAGATCTACTGTTATGGTAAGTTCTTACGTAACTGTACTTTTTGCACCAATTTGTGTCATGTTGTACCCAGTTTGCTTAAATGTCATCCACACAACTGAACTCAGTCTTCTGTTGCACAGGGACTTCGAATGGGGGGCTGTTATAGGAAAAAGTATATGATTTGGCACTGTGTGTGTTTTTTTTTTTTAATTTTTTTGCAGACCCCTTCTTTTTCAAAATGTAAAGTATGGCTGAGGAGCATGAAGCAATTTCCCTTTGCTGCTTCTGCCCGTCTTGCTGCTGCAAATCAAATGCAGAGAATTTGGCTTGCAGCACACAGTTCTGAGTGGTTTTCGGAGGTTACATCTGAATCAGTATTTGCAAAAGGCAAATTTGAGTTACACTTTCCCTACTCTTTCTACAAACTAAAATCTTTTCATGTTTTTTTTGATGACATCATCAGTGCATTGTGCCACTAGTCCTACCACTCTGCCATCTAGGCCAATCAAATTCCTCAAACTAGGCAGCAAAACTCATTCAGAAGGTCCTGAATGTTTGCTGGAGATGGCAGAGGAGACCGGATGACTCGATTGAAGGCACAGCTGGCTGTCTTGAAGATCGATAGCAGAGGATGCAGCCCAGAGAGTAGTATGAACAGTCAGAGCCCTTCTCCAGCCAGCACAGCTGGCCTGATCTGAACACACCACGACATAGAGACTGAATGACTCTCTCTGTCTTGCTTTGAAATGCTGCTGGTCGAAATAAAAAGCTTTAGGACCAAGAATTGGCAAGAATTTAAATGCTTCAACAACAACCTTACTGAGGAGGAAAAGCACTTGGAGGAAGTGGAGGACAGAATCAGCAAGGTAGGGGATGGTGCTCAGCTGTGCAGCTCCGTACAGCTATCGGGTTCCTTCTAGATCAGAAGTTGAATGCAGGAAGAAATGTCAGGATTTGGAAGCTTGCTCCAGGAGGATAATTTAAAGCTTTATGGTCTCTCTGAGGTCTCTGAATCTGGCCGTATGACAGACTTTAAAGAGGACTTATTGAGGGACATGCTGTCCCATCCTGCTACCCTTCACTGCAGAATTGAATGTGCCCACAGGGCCCTAACCCCAAAACCCACTGGATTCAAACTCCAGGCCTCGCTCTGTGGTTATGAAATATTCCAATTGCAGAGAGAGTGGAGATCCTTTGGATTGCCTTGGGCCACAAAGATGTCCCCTATAATGGAAGAATTTAGTCTGTTTTTTCAGGACTCCTGCAGTCCAATACAACTATTACCAGGAGGGAATGCTTTGTTGGAGAAACTGTGGGATGTCTTCTGCCACTCATGGTCGTAGCTTTTGGAAATGTCCAGTGTTGCAGGCACTGCACTCTTAACACGTTAGCTAATGTGCATTCTCAGAATCACAGCTTTAAATTTCACACACTGATTTTAACGTGTTACAGTGCTCATTTTAGCACCAGACTTACTTTACCCTGTTCAGGGAACTCTTCCCCTTTTTAAAAAGCTTTGTCTGTGACATGTTTAAAAAATCATAACTCGTGCATACAAGAGTTTAAATGAGATTCAGTGCTATGTTTGAAGGGTGTGCACCCAAGGAGTAGACTGCCGAGATAAAGTCAGGTGTAGGAAGAGTCTGCCTCAGATGTATTGCAGCTATCTAATATGAACTCTCCTGTGGCTCCTGCCATGCTGAGAAGCAGTATGGTTACATTACTGGTGTACAGATCAGCCTTTCAAGACTTATTTGTTTGGTGTCCTCTTCTCGGCCACAGGGTGTTGACCAAAATTTGTAAACATTTTGAAGAAAGTGAGCGAAAAGAAGGGTCAGCTATCCATGCGGAAGGGCAGCAGAACTTTAGCTGTTCATTAACCGAGCTGGTTCTGGCGCTTTCGTTTTCAAGGCAGTTTGTGTTTTTCAAGGACATGGAAACCGTTGTACCAGGGAACATACAGTGGTATCAGGAACTCACAAAACAGAGGTTCTAACAATGTGGCTACAGTTCACTGTCCACTCTCTAGCAGTTCTGCTAGAGACAGCTGAGTTATGGAAGTCTTCATGCTAAGTTCGATTACCGGGTGGTATATCCTCTGGCTCCACCCTGTGACATCAGAACCTTCTTTCCTTTGGAAGGAACAGGTCTCTGTCGCAGCTCTGCAGTGTTGCTGCTGTAGGATTTAAAGTTTTCAAAGCGCTTTTCTGGTGTACCTTAGACAGTTTTAGTCCACATTCAACATTAAAGTTGCTGCTGAGTTTTATGGCACCATTTTGCGATTGCATTTGTTGATGGAAGGCAAGAAACTAGGGTTTAAGTTCTGCACCTGGTGCAGACAGAAAATATCCGCCATGGATCTGCACAACACATGTTTATAACTGCCTGGGTGATCAGAATGACATTGTGGGATGCCATCTTTGTTGGGCCATGCTGCCAGCGTCCATCCCAGACTGGCCCTAGGACTGCCCAAGGACCTCAAAAAGGCCTCAGCAGCTGCCAGATCAGCTGCTTAGCTTTCAGTTTTGGAAGAAGAGACAACGGCTGCAGTGATTTCCTCGTTGGACTCAGTGCTCTTCCAGGCTGAGGCCAGTGTTGGAGGGTCATTCTGTGAGGATTTCTGAGAAATGTGCATGGCCCTCCACACCTTTGGAGAGAGCCCTTCTCACCGCAGCAAGAAGCATAAAAAGCAGCATCATTACAGTTTGTGGGACTGGGAAAGATTCGTTCTTCCGCTTCTTTGACTTCCCGACCACCTGACTTTGGTTGAGCTTCCTCAATTGAGGGCTCAAGGATAACATTGTCTGGCTTGTTGACCTTGACTCCTGTCAGGTATGTGGTTGAGGTCTTTCTTGAGCAGGTTGACAGGCTGTTGGAAGAGCTCAATGTGGATTCGATCTCATACCCTGGTGCTCCCTGACCTTGGCCAGGAGGATGAGGCCTGGTTGGAGCCCTGACCGAATTTCCTTGGGAGCTGCTTCCACCGTGGTCCTGTCTCCAAAACTGATGGTGGTTACCCTGCTGAAGCAGGTGGTATAGCTAACCTCTTGAAGACTCCTGTTGACATCAGCCTTTGGGTTGACTATCAAGGTGGAGGTTCTGCCGACGGTCCTCGACCTCCTTATCCTCGGGTGAGGAGAGGCATCATGCAAGATGCATCGATACTAAAAGGAGCTTATCTGGTAACAGTGGGCCATTGCTGGAAGGTGTCCCTTGGCCTTCACCAGTAGTTCACATGTTGGTCCATGCCACTCAACAGTCCCCCCATGTCTGCTTTTCCTTCTCCTTCAGTGGAGCCAGCTCCCCCTCATCCTCTGTTTTGGAGCCCTGACCAAAGAGTCTCAACCCGCTGCCAGCTTACCAGGTCAGCTTTTTGTGAAAATCACCCATGACGAGCATACCAGGGGTATCAGAGGATACCAGGGGCAAGACCCCTCCGACTCTGAAGGCTTGTTGTTGATGGCCTCAACCAGGACTCATACCTTCTGGCCGACTGCAACCCACAGGCCATTGTTGTTTGGAGCCACTGTCTGTTTGATGTTGCAGTCCATGAAGGGTCCCTTAGAACCAGTGCAGAACCAGGCTGAATACCCATTTGCTGACATACTGGATAGGACTGATTCCCCAAGTGTTGCCTTTCCCTTGGCTGAGGTCATCTTGGGACCAACCATGGAGCTCAGGCAGCATCCTTACTGGCGCACTCTGCCTGTATGGTCTGCAAGTATGTGGCCCCTACAGTCACCCTTTCTGGATTCTCTGACCACCCCTCTGCAGAGAGTTTGGTTGCAGATTCTGCCTTCCAGATATTGGGAGGTCAAGGAGAAGAGACAAACTTCCAGATAAGGAGTCAAAATTTTTGATCATGCAGCTAAAAGGTGTATGCTGCTGTGTCACTGGTTCTCGTCAGGCCAGTTGGATGATGCATTTTGGCCATTCCCTCTTGGAGTGTTACGAACTCCTCCTCCTCCAACTTCCTACTGATAAACAGCTTCCACTGAAAACCATCAGAGACCAGGGTCAGCCAACTGGCTAAGCACCAGCTTCAAGCGGCTTTGGACATAGGCGACTTCTGTGCCCATGCAGTGGCTAGGGCCATCACAGTATATTGTAGGGCCTGGTTGAGGCTGTCCAACTTTACTGCAGACACTCATCATAAGCTGGCTGATGTCTCCTCTTGGCACCGACCTCTTTGGCCCTGGGTGGAAGGCCATTTCATGTGAATTGAGAAGTCCAGTGCCACCCTTGATTCTGTGGCTTCGTCCCAGAAGGCCCCGAAGGCCCAAAAACCTAAAGAAATCTTTTAGTTTTAGTCCTTTCAGCTACAACCTCAGCAACAGCCCCAGCAGGGGATGTTTCAGTGCTGGCATCTGAAACCCAAGTTCGATGGCCAGGGGCACAGGGACAGAGGTCGTGGTGCCTCCATGGCCAGAGCCCCCTCCAAGGCTACGTGTAGTGATGGCTTATGTGATGTCGTCTCCCCTTCTGTCCAGTCCCTGTCATCGGTTGGGGGTTGGTTGTGTCTCTTGTTGCCACAGTGATCTACCATTACCCCAGACAAGTGGGTTCTGGAAGTGGTGGGCAAGGCGTTTCCTCTGCATTTTGAGGCTGTTCCTGCTGTACTGACTCCCAGGTTTCTGAGGAGTCCAGGGTGTCACAAGACACGTGGACCACATTAAGAGCCGACATTGCCCAGCTGGTGGCCAGGGCATCTAGAACACTGCCACTCAGGGATATGTGTCCATGTACTCCTTTGCTCTGAAATGGGTGAGATGGGGGAATTCTGCCTCATACTGAATCTGCATGATTGGAACCAGTTCATGCTGAAGAGCAAGTTTAAGATGGTTACTCCAAATCGGATCACACCATCTCTGAAGCAGGGCATGTAGTGCTCCCTGGACCTCCAGGACACATTTTTCCGTATCCCAGTCCGTCCAGCCCATCACTGATACCTTTGGTTCCATGCAGAGGGGATCTTGTAGCAGATCCAGGTTGTATCCTTTGGCCTCTGTGTGGTCTGCACCCAGGGTCTTCACCAAGTGCATGGCAGTGGTGGTGGTCTCCCGCGCCACAGGGCGCCAGTGTATCCCTACCTGGACGCTTGGCTAATAAGTAATCCAAAAGGCTGTTGAGTGGTCTAGGGATCTGGTCCTCCAGTCCTGTCTGTTACATTTGCCTTCTGGTCAACCCGTCCAAGTCAGAGTTGGTCCCCTACGCAGGTGATAAAGTTCATAGGGAAAGAACTTGAGTCTACGTGGGCCAAGGCCCACTTTCTGGTAGAGTGGGCATTGGATCTTTGCCTGATCATTTCAGATTGGGTGCTTGTGCCCTGCCTGGGACTTCCTTCGGCTGCTGGGGTACATGGCGTCCTCCACCAGCGTGATCCGTTGGGCTCGATTGCAGATGTACCACCTGCAGCGGGAGTTGGGCTGGCAGTAGTCCCAATGCCTGGGTCACCTAAACCTGCTGGTCGTGGTGACCCAGCTGATGTGGGATGCTATCCAGTGGTGACTGACCTCACAACATCTGGAGGTGGGAATCTCATTTGTCCACCATAATTGGAGGTCACGCTCACGGACGTGTCTCTCTGGTAGGGTGGGAGCACGGCAGGGAGACCACAGAGCCTGCAGGTTCTGGTCATCTCTGGAGTCCTGACACCACATCAGCCTGCTGGAGCTCCATGTAGTGCATCTGGCTGTGGTGGAATTTGCTTGAGTGACACAGGGTCAGGTCATTCGGGTCCAGACAAACAGTATGACCACCATGTTCTCCTTGAACAGGCAGGGTGGGGACACACTTCTTTCCTTTGTGCCAGGAGGCTTTCGGCACTTGGACACTCGTGCACAGCTTGGGTGCAGATCTCCTGGCGATTTATGTCACTGGAGATACCAGTTAGCTGGCGGGTGCTCTCAGCTAGGTTTGAGAGACATCGTACGAGTTGTCCCTAAATCAGGAGGTAGTAAACCACTTGTTCTTCCAGTGGGGCACCCTGTGGTGGATCTGTTTGCCTCTTGGGAGAACAGAAAACTGAGAACTGTTCTGTGCCCACCCCGACAGTCTGGGACACTGTAGGGGTGCCTTGAGCCCCTGTACCCTGGGCCTTCTGTATGCCTTCCCTCTCTTTCTTCCTCTTGGTCCACAATGTCATAGAGAGGCCCAGAAGGACAAGATGTGGATGATCCTGATAGTCCCAGGCTGATTTGGGCAGTTCTGGACCGGAACTCCTCAGCCTCAGCAGCAGTCCTCTGTGGAGTTTGCCACCCCACCCAGATCTGCTGACAAGACAACAGGGAAGGTCCTGCACCAGGACCTTCAATTCCTGCACCTCTCAGCCTGGTTCCTGAGTAGCTGGAGTTCCATGCTCTGGACCTTTTGGAAGGCGCTGTACATTGTGGAGCGTCCGCAGAGCGGCTCATGTCATGCATTTCAAGTGGATGAGGTTCTCGATCTTTTGCCAGTGTAAGGCTTGATCCCTTGCCTGTCCCATGGCTAGCATCTTTGGCTACCTATGGTCCCTGTCTCAGTCAAGACTGCGAATGACAAACCTTAAGGTGCACCTCGCAGCCATATCTGCATATTGGGTTATGCCGATGGTGACCCAGGAGAAGGTGGTTGGGCTTTTATTTTCCTTCAAAGGCCTGGATCACTTGTCCCTCCGGTGTTGAAGCTTTGCCTCCAGAGGACTTATTGCTGGTGTTGGCACTGCTCATGGGCAAGCCATTGAGCCAATGCAGAAATGTCAGGTGTCACATTTGATGTGGGACACCACCTTCCTAGTGGTCATAATGTCAGCGAGAAGGATTAGTGAACTCCAGGCAGTCTCGGTGGAGTTTCTTTACCTGATCTTCCCGAGGACAAGGCGTTCTTGTCCCCCACCTGAAGTTCCTCCTGAAGGTGGACTCAGAATTACACCTTAACCAGGTGATTAACTTACCAGTATACTTTATCAGCCCAACTTTGGAGGTGAGTTGCTGGCTCCATATCCTGGACGTATGGAGGTGCTCTGTTACTATAAGGATTGTATGGCTGGAGCTGGGGTGAGGCTTGCACTTGTTTCTAACATACGCTGAAGCTGCACCTGACAGACTAGTTACAAAGTGGACAGAGCCCTGAGGGACAGGATGGGTCCTACTAGTGGTATACAGTTCATATCCGCACAGCTCATCCGACCTCCCTGGCAATGTGATACCAGATCCCTGCTTCCAGTGTAAAAATTATCTGATGTCATGGGGTGAAGCCAGGGATACCACTCGGGTGGTGGGAGGAGCTAAGCCTGAACACTTCAGATAATTCAGCAGTCTCCAGCAGAAATATTAGAGTGTGGATGTGAACTGTATACCACTAGTAGTACTCTGTTACAGGTGAGTAACCTATATCCATCCCCCAGGTCACTTTGGTGGTTCTAACCAATGGGACAGATTATCTGAATGATGGTGTTGAGGACCCATCCTGTCCCTCAGGCTCTGGATGGACGTCTACAGAATTTTTATAGAAAGTATGCCAAATAGACAACAGAGACCTAGTTTGGTAGACTAGACCCTGGCCAACTAAACCCAAATTGGAGCAATACTACCTATGCCTTCGAGAAGGGTCTGCGTCTGTACCCAGCTGAATTCCCTCTCCCAAAGACATTTGGGGTTTTCCACTAGACTAAGAGGGACTAGTTGGACTCGCTGATGCAGGTGGACAATACAAATGGGCATATCACCGTCTCCTGTCCATTACCCGGTATGATTGCCTTATTTTTTTTCAAAGCCTGAAACAAGTTTGTGGGATGAAACCGGTTAAGGTGGAGTTTGTCCCAAAGACATATGGGATTTTCCTCCAGACCTTATTAGGTTTAAGATGGAGTCTCTTCTGTTGATATTCAGAGCTGTTGGCCCGGGGATGTGATCTGGCCTACATCATGGGGGGATACTGATCTCCTCTCACCATTCAGTTATCATCAGCGATTTCCAAGTTCTAGTGATTTGAGACTAATTTTTCCAGTTGCAGGTTCCCTTCTCGATCTCACTTTGGCTCCAGAGTTTTTTGGCTAAAGTACAGACAATATTTGTTGCTGCCTTGAAGGCAAAGGGCCACCTGTGTATCTGTTTTTGGACTATTCTTCCAATTAGAGCATTGTCGAAACAGGCAGTCAGAATCTTGGCACTTTGAACAGTTCTAGAACTGGATCAACACAACTGCATGGTAAATATAGAGAAGAGTTCTCTCCAGCCATCCTAGAGTGTACAACACCTAGGAGCATGTGTTTCAAGGAAATCACAATCACAGTTTCCTTCTCCGCAGCTAGGGTAGAGAATCTCTGGCATGACATCGGGTAGTTGTGATCTCATACAATAGGGTCAACCTACTGTTGTCGTCAAATGTTAGGGATGAAGGCAGCAATGATACACTGGGTCCTTTGGGCTTCCTTCTACTTAAAGGGAATCCGCAGCTCCTCCATCATAATACTGTGGGACCTAGATGTCCCGATTAAGCAGACAACCTTAAAAAAAAATGTTTAAATAGCTGACAGGTTAAATACTTTTTTTGTTGCTCCTCCCGAGCACCCCCGACCTGCCACTTCTTCAGGCCTCCTAGGGCACCCCACCGCCCCTCCACCCCCATTGTCATCCACCGCCTCCATATTGGCAGCCCCCGGGAAATCCGATGTATCCCTTCGTCAGACGGGTCCCCCTCCTCTTTTTTTTTTTCATTTGTAGTTTTTCCTCCTTGACCTTGGCAAGCGGCTGCGGCCCTCCGATTGGAGGGACACTCTCTCGCCTGTCTTGTCGCTTCCGTGCTAGGTGGCCCCGGTAGTTCCTTCGCGGATTGCCCCCCATGGCGGGGCCAGGAGGAGTGCTGGTTCTTCCCCTCCTAGAGACCTAATCCAGAATCGGGGTTCCTCCCAGGAGCGGTGGACCATCATCAAGCCTGCCAGGCTCACTTTTCCTGTTTTTGCCAGTCCCATCCCTGCCGACACAAGGGCGTCGGCTTGAGCCTCCGACCCACGCCCCTCCATCCACATGCAGAGGGCAGTCAGCAATCAGGACAACTTCTCCCGTTCCCGAGAGGAGAGCAGTCCTCGGGCAATCCCTCTCGCCTTGCTGACCCCTGGCGGACTTGGCTCGTTCCCGAACCTGGGTGGCCGGAGTGGTGTGAGGTGTGGTGTCCACCGCCTCAACCCTCAGCGCCACTGGGCCGGCTGGGTCCCCTCCTTCTGAGGGGTAAGTGCTTGTAGGTGCAACTCTGTTGACCCAGGTGCTGTGGGGGTCGGTCCAGTCTATCGAGGGCTTTTGTTACTACGGGGACCAGAGGCTGTCTTCTGGTCGGTCGGGAGGGTACATTTTCTGGCCTTCCCACTCACCCCTGATTAGGTCTACGTGGGGACAGCAGTCTGAGGTGGGGACATGTCTGCTTCATGCTCCTTGCACATCACCCAGTCCACCTCCAGATGCCGAGGCCCTGCCCATCCCCCCTTCCCAGGAGGGAAGCATCCAGTGACTGAATCCCCTCCGTGCGGTCTCTGCAAGTAACAGGACAAGTAGAAAAGAGCATAGCAGCAATACATAACATGCAGTAAATATACACGAAGCAGCCATTGGCGTTGTCTGTTTGTAAAGCGACTAATTTAGGCAGTAGAACAGTACACCAGGCATTGTACAATTTATGCCTAGGAAATTACTGAAGGAGTTACTGGTACAGAGAGCAGCATTGGATTCTAAGAAATGGGAGGTGGATAGTAGCTCAAAGGCATTGTCAAGGAGAGGGAGGTGGGAAAATGAGGGTGTAAGAGGGATAGGGAGGAGGGGAGAGTGGAGATGAAGGGTAGAACAGAGATAAAATGAGAGGAAAGAGTAGATGTGGAAAGGGAGGTAAGAGTGGGGATTGGAAACAGGAGAGTGAATGGGGTGGATAAGTGTGAGGTAGGGGAGCAGGGAGTAAAAGGTACAGTGAGGGAGGTGTCATTAGAGTAGAAGTACAGAGGGATAGATGTACAGGAAGGTTATAATAACTATGGAATAATCGAGGTTTGTGGGGCCGGCATTTGTGCGACGGGGGTAGGGAAGGAGACAGGGTGGTGGGTGAGGGTGGGAGGTGAGAACAGAGTGGGGAGCAGGCATAGAGCAGTTTAAGTGAAGCAATCACAAGATGCACTAGCCCAAGGTGCTGGCGTGGTTTAAGCTTAAAAGCGCAGAGCGTGGCAGTGTTAGTGACTTCCGCCAGAAGAGAGTTGAACCAGTTCAAGGCTCTAACTTTATAGGAGCACTGTCCTTGTGTAGTCCAGCAGTGGGGTACGGAAAATGTTAAACATTCCAAACTTCTGGTTACGCGGGGGACACAGTGAGGCATGAGTATTTTCCGAACCCCTGGGGGCAAGAGACCTAGCGAGGTCTTTTTTGCTCAGATACAGGTCTGGTATTTTACTCTGCCAGTCAGCTGAAGCCAGTTTGCTTGCTCGTAAACATCACGTGTGAGAGAAGCATGCGGCAGAGGTGAGGAGCCAGCAGACCTTGTTGAGGGCTAAGGCAGTGCGTCATAGCGCAGTGTCAGTGGCTGATCCGTAGATCACAAACCCATAATCAATTATTGAGATTACTGAGCTCTGAATTGCAAGATTTAGGGCTTCATCTGTCAGACAGTGCTTATGCTTGTGTAACAGCCCTATACGGGTATTGCAGCTTTAGAAATGTTGTCAGTATGTTTGGCATATGATAGAGTGCAGTCAGGGTCACACCCAGGTGTTTAAACAGGTTCACCTGCTCCAGTGCAATGCCTGAGCTGTTGCTGATGTTTAGCTGTTGGTCTTTATGCTTGTTATGGCTTCTATGGAACAGCATTGTTTTTGTAATTTAAAATGAGTTTAAGTGATCTGAACCAGGCCTCAGCGTCAGCAAAGCTTTTCTGCAGATGAGACTGTAGGAGGGAGGGATCAGAGTTGCCGGGTAGATTACTGTGTCATCCGCATACAGAAGAATCCTGTCTTGGCAGGAGGCGGGAGTTTGTTCAAGAAGATGCTAAATAGTAAGGGACCCAGGATAGATCCTTGAGGAACTCCTGAATGGACCAGAAGGGTAGTTGAGAGCGCCTCACCAATCTTAACCTGTTGGGTGTAGTCATTTAGGTAGCTCTGAAACCAGAGGGTGGTATCATTTGAGAGTCCTAAGAGATAGTTGTTTGATCAGCAAGGAGTGGTTGTCGGTTTGAACACCTTGGTTGATATAAGTGGCACTGACAAGCTGGCCAAGGTCTAGAGTATGGTGGATATAATTGGTGAATTCAAGGAGAGCAGTGCTGGTACCATGCCCTTTTGAAAGCCATGCTGCTGGGGACACATGAGGTTATACTTCTCCGTGCTATACATGCTGATCAGCAACTGTCCTTTCCAAAGCTTTGGGGGAGGGTGAGGATGACGATAGACCTGAAGTTGCTGAGAGAGTCTTATCACCACTTTGGTGTATTGGGGTCACCACAGCTGATTTCCATTTTAGGGGAATTGGGAAAACATGAGGAACGATTGAGGATTTTGGTTGGGGAGGACAGGACTTCATCGATGGTGAGGGCAAGACGTTTCAGATCAAGGGAATCTCCACTATGTTTGTATCTCCTGAGCACTTTAAGTAGGTGTTTTTTGGCTAGACCTTGATGAATTGCTTTGAAATAGAATGGTGGGTGCCCTTGTGTCGTTCCTGTTTTATTTGAAAGTACTCTGTCAGAGGTGGAATCAAAAAAAGTTTGGGGGTAGCACGTGACTAAGGTCAGTGAAAGCAGTGTTAAATGTGTTTGCTATGGATACATGATCCAAGGTAATGGTGCCATCTATGTTGAACATTGAGGGGGTTACTTTGGGATCTTTCCCTGTCCCTTCCGTAAGGTAGCTCAGAACTTTCTCCCATCTTTCCAGGTGCTGGATAGGGAGCTCCTCTAGTAATTAGCTTTCTCGGAGCGGATAGCTGTAGTGCAGGCATTCCTAGCTGTTTTGTATGCCTGAAAATCAGTTTGCGTGCCAGTGGCCTTAGCTCGATACCAGAGGTTAATTTACTGGCAGACTAGTTCAGGTGACAGGTTGTGCATCTTAGTGGGCAGTTATAACTTACGAACATACGAAATTTGCAAGCAGATAAAGGCCTAGAGGTCTATCAAGTCTGCTTGAATGTGCAGCTAGCACCCCTTATTCTGCAGCTGCCCCTCCCTTCCACCCTTCCCCTTCATTAACCCTCCCCCTTATCCTGTCCCGTCCTCTTTTGAAGTAGTCCACTGTTCTACTGGATACCACTTCTGCAGATAACGCATTCCACCCAGCCACCACCCTCTCTGTAAAAAAGTGTCTCCTCATCTCCCTCCTGAACCTTCCTCCCTCCAGTCTCATATCATGGCCCCTGGTGTCCCTCCCCTCCCTTACTTTGAACAGCCCCTCTGTACCTGTCTTGTTTATTCCTTTCATGTACTTAAAGGTTTCAATCATGTCACCCTGTCCCCAGTGGTACATGTTCAACTCCCTCAACCTCCTCTCGTATGATAAGTCCCCCAGCCCCTTGATCATCTTGTCGCCCTGTACTACACCTTCCAGTAACCAATGTCCCTCTTCAGATCACGGGCGTAGTACTGCATGCAGTACTCGGAGTGCCAGATCTAACCTAATGACCTATCTGTGGCAGAATCACCTCCTCCTCCTGAGGATATACCCTTGCAGTACAACCCAGCATTTTGTTGGCCTTTGCAGCTGCCTTCCTGCATTGTGCCGAGTTGTTCATTGACCCTGTAATGAGCACCCCAGATCCTTCTCATCCCTCTCTGGGCTAGCTGCACTCCCCAGCTGGTACTCCTCCTTGGGCTCTTCATCCCAAAATGCAGCACCTTGCACTTTCTGGTATTAAACCCCAGTTGCCAGGTGTCTGACCAGGTTTCAAGCTTTGCCAGATCATCCTGCAACCCCCTTCCATCCCTCTAGGTCATCCACCACTGCGCCTACCTTGGTATCATCAGCAAACAGACTGATCTTCCTCTTGATGTCCAATGATATGTCTGCAATGAATATCCCAAACAACACTGGTCCCAACACGAGCCCTGTGGAACACTGCTGCCACTGCCCTTGGGTGTGAGCTCCCCACCCACCATCACCCTCTGTTGCCTTCCCTGAGCCAGTTTCTACCCATCTCACCAGCTTTTGCACTCGCCCTGTGCCTACTAACTAACTTTCCAGCCTTCCATACGGCACCGAGTCAAAATGCCTTATTGAAGTCAGATACAGGACATCCACTGCATGGCCCTGTCCAGTTGCCTAGTTACCCAGTCATAGAACTCCACCGGATGGTTTGGCAGGATCTCCCACGTGTGAAGCCATGCTGTCTGCTGTCCTGTAGTCCTTTGGCCTCTAGGAGGCCTGACCCCTCCTTCAGGATAGTCTCCATTAGCTTACCCACGATGGATATGAGGCTCACTGGTCTGTAGTTTCCCGGTTCATCCTTGGGGCCACTCTTGTGGAGGGGCACCACTTGAGCCATCCTCCAGTCCTGAGGTACCCACCCCGAATGTAGTGAAGCATTAAGTAAGTCAGCCAAAGGTCCTGCAAGGACCTCTGCCAGCTCCTTCAGTACCCTGGGGTGGATGCCATCTGGGCCTGGCACCTTGTCCACCCTCAGTGCCTTCAAACCTTCCGGAACTCTGCCCTCCATGATTTCCCCATCTGTCACCCCTTCCCCCCGTTTCTGCCATTTCCCCCGGGTGTCACCCCTCTTCTCTTTAGTAAATATTGAGCTGAAGTACTCAATTAGTGCTTCTGCCTTGTGCACCACTTCCACCAACTCTCCTCCTTCTTAATCCTTACTATGTGGTCCTTACAGCTCCTTTTGTCCCTGATGTGCCTAAAGAAGTCCTTCTCCCCTTCTTAATGCCTTGTGCCAGCCTGAGTTCCGTAGATGCTTTAGCTCCCCTTACTGCCCTTGTCACCTCCTTCGATTCCGTCAAGTACTCCTCCCCTTAAAAGGATTCTCATTCCAGTGGCAACTCCTTAGCATGCCACAGATTGATCTCTTGCCTTCAGAGAAGGGCTCAAGTTCTCAGGTTCTTCAGCCACTACTGTTGTCTGCAGGTGGAGATAGTTGACACACTGTTTCAGGCAGTGGTAATCAGGTTGGCATATGTGTTTTCCCCACCACCATTGTTTTAGATGGCAACATTAGAAATTCAGAATCCAGAGAAACTTCCTCCCAATGTTCTGGAATGGCCTAGAATGCATTAGTTCTCTGACCTTGTAAACCTTTTGACTTAGGAACTGTTAAGTCAGCGTCCTGCCCTCCACCTCCTTCTCCAAGTGCACTGCTACCTGTGAACTCCAGGTGGTAGTATGCAGCAGAGCTCGGAGCCGTCCCTCCCTGAGGAGGAGGCGTCCCTGCGATGCTCATCCACCCTCCTGGCTGGTCCCCGATGACCGAACTAGTTCCTGAACTTGCTGTCATGCGCTTGAGCGGTAGCGCTACTGCTCTGCCGACGGGCCAGCCTTGGGTACTGCTTATTAAAGCCCATTTGTTATGACTTCCCAGTGACAATGTGGAGCCGGCACAGAAGAAGACATTTCTGTCAGACTTACTATCATTTCTGTTAGCTCAAGATTGTCATTGGGAGTGCACCTGAGAGTTGTTTTAAACTCTTGTGGAGGTTATTCTCAATACGATTCAGTAGGTTGTCATTCTGTTAAAAAAAAAAAAAAAAAACACTTCTGAATTTTTTTCTTATTCATAAAATCATTTTGTCGAGCACCTTAATCATTGTTTTACTGCGTTGTAGATTTGAACATTTGAATCCTTCAGTTTGGAGAATTACTATTGAAGCAGTATGGTTTATCTTATCCTGTCTGTCCTGAGTTTATCCATAACTCTTGTCAGAAATGTCCTGGCTGTTCTGTACAGTGGAACCAGGGGAGATTGTCTTGATTCTTCTACCAAGGTACACTGCATTTTCACTTCTTTTATGCAGCTCTTGATTCTTGGCTGAATCTTATGTTATTAGTGGGGTTACTGTCATTATCATTATACTGTGTGGCAAAAAGTGGGGACAAATCAGTAAGAAGCTGTGGAAAACTCATGCCACTAACATTCCACGTGATGTCACTGCTTTGAGCTGTGGCAGTGCCCTAACAGGATGTGTCTTTCCATTTGTTATGACTTCCCAATGACTATGTTGGAGCTAACAGAAAAATTACGGTGAGTCTGATAGAATTTGTTCTTTCTTTTGCGTTGAGCAGGGCTACCTAGAAGCACATTGTTGCAGCATCACCTGAGAATGGACAGTCGAGTTCAGTTAAACAAAACAAAAAAATGACCATAGATTTTATTTTAAATAAGGAGCTTCTGGTCAGCGTCATTGTTTTCTTAAAAAAAAAAAATATGTTGGAGGAAACATTAACATAAATGTTCTCTTTGTTCTACTTGTTCCTTCATAGGTGTGTGAGACTAATGGATTTGTTAGCGACTCAAGAAGGTCATCCATAATGATGTAAGTAGTGAACAAAGCAAAGAATAAACTGTTTTAGGCCACAGCAAATGAATGTGTTGTTAGTTTGTGATGTGATGCTTGTTGAAAACAAAGTTGTGTTTTATTTTTTGCTCCTCATTGGCTGGTGACCAATGGGAAATTCACCCGTCTTGGAAAACAAGACTATATTTCCACCTTGGATCTGAAGGATATTTATTCTCACATTGCAGAATAGCACGTACCTCTCATCCTCCTGCATTAGAAATCGGGTGGGGGGCATTAAATTATCAGGGACAAATGACCAAAATCGGGACACACATGAAAAATAGTGACATCAGCTCACAAAGCTGTCTACAATATTCTAATTGCTGGCATTATTTTATTGCTAAATTTCTTACTCTGTGGAGACAGAAATACCAGATTCAGAGGGCCAGACACATTTCTTTTTTTTTAAATGTGATTTTTATTACAGAAAAGTTGAGGCAACACATAAAGCAGGTCACAGTACTGAATTAAGGTGTGGAGAAATCAAACTATAAATCTATAAATTATAGTTGGCTCCTATACCTTTTGTCATTAAAAAACAGAGGCAAAGTCATGCAGTAAAACCAGAGAAAGTATGACATACATTGAATAAATATCCTCGCAGAATACATCCTCCATCCCAGCGAAAACTCACTTAAAGTATATTTGTCCCCCGAAGGGAGGTCCTCAAGGGGAGCACTTAGCCCTCAAGGGACAAATTCCAAGATGGAGCACATTTCTGATGCAGACTTAAGGATGTTCCTTAAAATCAGGGACTGTTGAGAGTGTGGCTGTGGTGCTTCCTATAGATTTGGGCATAAGGGAACCTGTATCAGTTCCAGGTAATTCCTTTGACCTCTTCTCAGCAACACGAGTGTCCATGAAATGCCTTTTTTTCTAGGGATGTGGATATGTTGTTCTCATCAACATTGTTTGGCATGTCCTTTCCCTTTAATTATCTTGCAGAAGTCTTTAAGCTGTGCTCTCCACCCACCAGGTGGTATATGCCTTAGCTCCGTCCCATGATGCCAGGTCTTCCTTTCCGCTGGAAGATTCAGGTTCCCTCCTGATCGCTTCTGCGTTGAGTAGGCCCTGGTGCTTAAATCTTCAGATTACTTACCAGGATGGGGGTTGCCACCCCAATGAACGTCACGCCCACTCTGGGTCCTCCTGTGGGGGGCCGGCTTCACCCCTTCCTCTCTGCCTGGTCCACTGTCACAACAGACAGGTAGGTCTTGGAAGTGGATGGTCAGGGGCTGCCTCTGGAAATCGAGCAGTACCTGCCAAGCTGAGTACATTCCCCACGGGAGGAGGAGAAGGTATCTGTGCACACTCAGTCGGCTCTCCAAGATGACATCGCCCAACTCCTCTGCAAGGAGGTAGTGGTTAGCTGCAGATCCCCCTGTCAACCCAGGGTTCATTTCCAGGTACTTCCTGGTCACAAAATGGACGTTGGACTGGCGCCCCATTCTAGATCTGCACAACCTGAACCAGTTTCTCAGGTTTTGCACCTTCAGGATGGTAACTCTGTCTCAGATCATACCATCTCTTGAGCAGAACATGTGGTTTTGCTCCCATGATCTGCAGGGTGCATTCTTCCACATCCCGATCCATCCGTCACACCGAAGATTCCTTCGCTTCAGGGCAGAGGAACCCTATCACGAGTTTCAAGCCATGCTGTTGGCCATCATCGGCCCCCAGGTGTTCACCAAATGCATTGCAGTGGTGGCAGCCCATCTTCAGTGTCGAAGGGTCAGGATGTATCCCTGTCTGGACTATTGACTTATAGCGGGTCCCTCCAGACTGAAAGTGGAGAAGTCCAAAGATCTGGTCCTAAAGACCTGCATCAATCTTGGCCTTCTGATCAGCAAGTCAAGTCGGAACTCATGCTTTCACAGGTGATCTGCTTCATCGGGGCAGAGCTCGACTCTTGCTGAGCCAGAGCCAGGCTCCCGGCAGACAGGGCGGAGGTTCCTGCCTCCTTTGTCTGATAATTTGGTTGGGCACTTGCACCCTGCCTGGGACTTCCTGTGACATCTGGGTTACATGGCGACCTGCACCTCCGTGGTCCGATGGGCCTGGTGGCATATGTGCCCCCTTCAGTGGTAGCTGGCCAGCCAGTGGACTCAGCGACTAGGTCATTTCGACCAGCTGGTCACTGTGACCCAGAAGATGTGGGGCGCTCTCCAATGGTGGACCGTCGTAGAACATCTGCTGGAGGGGATCCCGTTTGTCTGCCCCTCGCCGATGGTCGACTTGACGACTGATGCCTCTCTCCTGGGCTGGGGTGCCCACATGAGGAACCACAGAGTCCACGGGCTCTGGACCCCCAAGGACTCCCGATGCCACATCAACCTGCTGGAGCTCTGAGCAGTTCAGCTGGCACTGACTGGATTCGCTCCATTCCTTCGGGGTCAAGTGGCTCAGGACCAGACGGACAACACCATGACCATGTACTGTCGCAACAAGCAGTGCGGCATGCACTCCTGGCCTCTGTGCAGGGAAGCTCTCCGCATCTGGACCCTTGTGAGGCAACTGGAGGCGGATCTCCTAGCCATTCATGTGGCAGGAGCCTCAAATCAACTGGTGGATGCCTGCAGCCATATGGGTGAGGCATCCTACGAGTGGTCTCTCCATCCAGAGGTAGTACACAACCTGTTCTCCCAGTGGGGCACTCCTCAGGTGGACCTGTTCACCTCTAGGAGAACGCAAAGCTGAGGCAGTTTTGTGCCCACCTACCTCCAGCAGGGCTCACTGCAGGTGGGATGCCTTCTCGGGGGCCGTGGGCCTCAGGCCTCTTTATGCCTTCCTTCCACTTCTCTTGATCCACAAGGTGCTCCTCAAGGTGATCTTGGTGGCTCCAGACTGGCCTCGCCAGTTTTGGTACCCCGATGTCCTCCGCCTCAGCATCAGGCTCCCGGGGCATCTTCCAGCACACCCGGACCTGCTCTCAGTCAATCAGGGGAAGTTCCTCCACCTGGACCTTCAATCCCTGCATCTGACAGCCTGGTTCCTGAATGGCTAGAGTTCCAGGCATTGGGTCTCTCTGAAGATGTCCTCACTGTAGTTGAGGCATCTAGGAAGAATCAACCAGGAGTGCTATGCCTTCAAATGGAAGAGATTCTCCATTTGGTGTCAGGGCAAGGCTTGAACCCTTTGTCCTGAACAGTAGCTAGCATTCTTGACTGCCTTTGGTCTCTCTTAAAGGAGGTCTTGGTCTCTGATCCTTAAGGTGCACTGGCAGCCATCTCTGCTTACCGGGCACGGGCCGTCAGCAGATGGTGGCACAGCAGAAGGTAGTCTGGTGTTTCTTCAAAGGCCTTGACCATATTTCCCCTCTGGTGCGTGAACTACCACCACCGTGAGATCTACTGTTGGTACTGGCAAAGCTCATGGGCAAGCCAATCGAACCGATGTACAGGAGTGAGATGTCACACCTGTCATGGAAGACCGCCTTCCTGGTGGCTATCACATCAGCCAGAAGGATTGGAGAGCTCTGTTGAGTCTCCTTATCTGGTCTTCTACAGGGACAAGGTTGTCCTGTGCCCCAACCCGAAGTTCCTTCTGAAGGTTGTGTCAAAAGTTTCACCTGAACCAGGTGATGACTTTGCCGGTATATTACCCCAGTCACACCTCGGAGACCGAATACAGGCTTCATACTTTGAACCTGAGAATGAATGAATGAAATCTTTATTTATAAAGTGCCTTTCTAAAACCAAGCGCTCTCTTATTATAAGAGCACATGGCTGGAGTTCGGGTGAGGTTCGCCAGCTGTTTGTCACTCACGCTGAAGCTGCATCTAGCAAACCTGCAGCCAAGCGGATGATTAGCAGATGGATTACATCATGCTGTAGGTTGGCAGGTAGGGAGCTTCCCGGAGGGCTAAGGCTCGCCCCACCCGCCATACCACTGCATCGTGGCTGCTTCTATGGACGTCCCTATCCAGAAAATCTGCAGGCTGCTACCTGGAAGTCAGCAAACACCTTCATATCCCATTACCACATTGACCTAGAGTCAAGCCGAGATGCTGATTTGGGGGCCTCGGTTCTTCAGTCTCTTTACCTAAGTAGGGGTGTGCACCTTGCTTCCCTCCCGGAGAACTGCTAGGAGTCTGCGAACAGTGTGGATAGAACAACATACCCACATCCTAAAAACACAGGTTACATACCTATAACAGTAGTTCTAGGGTGGTATATGTTGTTCTTCCACGGACCCACTCAATCTCCTGGCTTGATGCACAACCTCTGCTTTAATGAACGAGATCTGGTGTCAGGGCGGAGCCGAGGCCTAACACCGCCCGGGTGGATGGGAGGAGCCATTTAAAGACTTCCAGCAAGACAATTAAAGGGCAAGGACATGCCAAATAGTGTGGATGAACAACATATACCACTCCTAGAACTACTGTTACAGGTGAGTAACCTGTGTTTTTGTGACCTTGACAATTCGTCACTGGCATAGGATCTGCTTGTACTCTTACTCGCATGACTAACTGATCAGAAGCACTTTTGCAGATATCTTTTACAGTGTGAGCTTTGTCCTCAATCTGGGTTACCCCTTCAGAGGGCTGTGTATCTGACATGTGCTCACTCAGTCCAGGATGGCATACAACTCTTGGCTGTGATGGTAACCACCCACTACTTGGTGCTGTGGGCCTGTTTATAGATGTGCCACATCCAAGAAATGAACGTGTGGTTGTCTGAGTAAATGGCCGCATTGTCCCAGGAGTGTTTCACTCCTTGAATGACCAGTGCCTCTCCCATGGGCTGGGGGATGGAAATTTGGGTGCACGTGCTGTGGATTCCACAGAAACAGCAACGGCACATCTACGTTTGTTGAGAGTAATATGATGGATGATAGATGCAGTTGTCCTGGCAGTGGAAGATCTGTCAGGCCTGTTAAATATGAACAACAGTATTGCCATGTTCTACCTGAAGAAGAAAAGAGGGTTCTGGTGAGGAAGCCGTGGAGTTGTAGTATTCACTGTTGACTCTCAACACTCAGATGTTTGTCAGTCTTCTGGTGGGGATTGACAGCACATTGGTTGACCACCTTAGCTACCTGGAAGAGATGCCATATGAGTGGTCACTGCACCTGGCCATTATTAATTGACCATTTCAGTAATGAGAAACTCCCTGGATTGACCTGTTTGCATCCTGGGAGGGAACTGCAAGCTTCCACAGTTTCCGGTGCTTAAGGTTCTGACTCTGCTGGTACATACTGAGCTAGTCTCGCTATGTCAGCATTGATACCGGGCCGTGTTTCACCTCAGTGCCAAGCCACTGATCATGCTCCATTCAGCCTCGAGCTTTTCACCTGTTCCAAGGGGAAAGTGCAGCACTTTGACCTATTGTCTCTACTTCTAAAGATACTGCTCCTGAGAAGCTAGAGTTTGTTGCTCCAGGCCTTTTGGAAGAGGTTCCCATAGTGTTACTGCAAGTCTTCCATGTCGGTAGCATAATTTGTCACCCATGGTGTTTGATCTGTCAGACATTTTCGGCTACTTTCAGTTCCTAACTTCTTCAGGGCTTAAGCCCACCTTTTTGAAGGTGCATCTGGCTTCTGTTTCAGCTCATATGCTGAATGTGTTGTTCAGAACTCTGACTTCAGAGAAGGTGCATAACAGCATCTTTCAAGGTCTCTATCACGCAGAGCTCATCCTGCATGGATCCTCATCCTTGTCCTTGCCAGATAGAGAAAACAAGAGAACGTTTAACTCCCTGACTGAATTTGACCTTAGCTTCTTGTCCTGGAAAGTGAATTTCCTAGTGATGATAACTTTTGCATAGTGAACTGCATGCGCTTTCTGTTGACAATCTCTTACATGGTTTTACACTAAGACAGAGTTGTGCTGTTCACCAGTCTGAATTTTTTTTCTCAGGGTGTCTGTAGCTCAGTATATTGCACACCTGCTTCTCAATCAATCAATCAAGCAATCAAAATCTTCATTTAACCAGGCGAACACCATTGAGCAAAGCTCATTTGCGAGATGGAGTGGGGCAAGTTATAATACACATTATACAACACAATGAATACAATAATGTCAAAAGAAAAAAATAAATAACCATTTAGGCCAGAAGCAAAAATGCAGTGTACAAGGTAACAACAATGATAAGGCTTCGATAACTGTACATACACACAGGTAAATTTCAGGATATAATCAATGATTAGACAAAATGAAGTCTGAAGAAAACAGATGTAAATCAGGAAGCAAGGATAGGGCAGTGTTAGGGTTAGGGGCTGTAGAGCAAATGGGTGGGGGCAAGGTAAGAAAGGGAGGAGCAGAAAGGAGGGAACGGAAGGTCCCAGAATATGATGATGTGGAGAACAGGCTCCAAATGGAGGAATTAAGGGTGGGCATTCGGTGAGTGCAGGCAACAAGGTGAAGGAGGTGAGGGGGCAATCCGAACGAGGGGTAATTATACTAATTAATGTTGCTGTCACCTAAGCAGGGGAACTGACTAAGTGAGGAAAATTTGGATGGCTATGAAGAGGTTGAGGGGGTCGAAGGATGTGGGGCATATATGAAGGACTCTACAACAGGTGACTGGCAAGCCACTGAGGAGATACGGTGGTGATCAGGAGTAACAGTTGCAGGATTCCTTGAAAGAACAAGCATAGAGTGTTTTAAATGCTGTTAAATTGATGGGGTGTGCCAATTTCAAGGTATTTTGCAGCTTGTTCCAGCACATGGGTAAGACATGACTTATGGAAGCCCTCGAAAGTGTGATTTAACACGGGCACTGTCAGGTAGGTATAAGAGGCTTAACAATTAAAAGGCTGTGGTTTCTAGTATGGTACTGTTATTCCAAGTGCACCATGAGCACCTCTGTCCCCAAAATTAAGCGATCATAGTTAACATGCCATAAATCAGGCGGTTCCATGTTGTAGCTAAAAGATCCTAGAATGGTGCAATATAACTACATGTAAAAAAATATATGTTTTACTCTATCTTCCTGTGTTACACACCTCAGTCTAGCATACAGTCTCTTTATCAGTTGTTTCTGCTTGGCATTTCCTTTACTACTTAAATACCCATGTGCGTAAAGCCACATTATGCCCCACATCTTTCTCAGCACCTTGGAAGGATAGGAGATTTTCCTCAGTGTCCTGGCCAGCATTCCCTGTCACTAAAACAAATCGAGGTAATCATCTTCATAGAGCCCCTTTCTTTGGTCTTGTTCCAGAGGTGCTAGGGACCCTGCAGGAACCAGAACATTTTCTGATAGTAGCGTTGATGTATGGCACTATATGCACTGATGGTTAAATAGTGTTGCTGCTCCCAGTCTCTTTAAACAACATGAAGTCTTGCTATATTATGACATATGCAGTGAGTCCCAACCTTGAACTGCTCGGAGGTGAAGAGTTAACTTTCCATGCCAGGCATGGGCAGCTGAGCTCGAGCTCGGTTGAAACTCTGTCTGTTGTTCTTCAAACTCAAACCGTCAGATTCTTTACTCCGCCTCACTGAACAGTTGCACCGGAGATTTCTCCTTCTGCTCGGTTCATTTTGTCGGTTAAAGTATTGTTTTTCTCGGTTTTCGACCGAATTTAAACCGCAACCGGTCAGTTCAGACTCTGTCTGTGGTATTTGTGAGTACTAGATAGGTTTTACATTTATTTCTTTTCTGTGTGGAACTTGTAAACGGTTTATCGGTTCGGTTTGAACTGATCAAGTTGTTTAAAATATCTTAATCTGTCTTTTAGAGTGTGGTTACCAGTTCTTATCGGTTCTAAAAAAAACAGATTTTATTACGTTTTTTTCCACGACCCATGACACGGTTGGGAACTGATAAGAGGGTCTTACCTGGCGGATTGCCATAAACGGGTAAGTTTGGTTAGGACTGGCACTATGTCTGAGAAACCCAAAAGAAAAACCGGGCCCGCTGGGTTTCAACACTGCAGTGTGTGTGGGGAAGTCTTTGCCAAGGCTGATCCCACACCACTTGTGTTTATTGTCTGGGGTTTGACCATCTCAATGCAGACTGCCAGATTTGTAAAGTTTTCTTGTAGCTACCCTGGAAAAGAGAGTTGGTAGGCTCAGGAAAGGGAGGCCAAAAGTCTGCTGAACCGGATGGCCAGCCTGGTTCGGTTCCAACGAACCGGAGGAATGCCCTCTGACCAGGCGAGACTTCCTGGGGCAAGGAGATCCGACTCTGAGGAGCGGGTCCAGCAAAAGGACTAGAAAATCAGCTGGTGTGGAGCCAAACTTTCCTCTCCAACCGCTGAAGAAATAGCCAAGCGATAAAATTGTCCAGTCACTTTCCCGGTTCTGACCGAACGGCACCATCAGGTGCGCCCGGTTCGGCCGGTTCCACCGGTTCAAGAGTATGATTTAGAGGAGTATTATGAACCAGAGGAGGGGGGAGAGGAGTATGAGGAGAGTGAATGTGGATTTGAAAGTCTGGATGTGCCCATTGACCCGGACATCTCCCCAGACAGACCTTCAGGAGTGTCTCCTCCTAGGCTTTTTGAGTCCCCTTCTCATTTTATGTTTTATAAAAAAGTGGCTGAAACCCTCCAGCTCCCTATGGAGGAAGCTGTGGATGATCAAGAGGAGCCTGACTATGTGGAAATGATGGATATCCCAGAGTCTAGGAGACTGTCTATTCCCTATGTAAGTCTTTTGGAAACAGACTTTTAAAATTTTAAAAGCTCCTCACACTATACCTCCTGTTGATAAGAGAATGGACAAGAGGTACACATTGTCAGGCTCTGATATGGAGTTCCTTACTCAACAATGCAGCCATGTTGGGGTAGTGCAGGCTGCAGCCTGTGACAAGGCAAATATTCCCTTGGCTTCACACCCACCTGGATAAGGACTCCAGGAGGATTGATGCCATGGCAAAGAAACAGTACATGGCAGCATCCTTGGGACTCAGACAGGCAAATTATATGGCTTATGTTGCTAGATATCAGAAATCCAGATGGGATACTGTTATGGCTCTAGCAAAACAGGTCCCTGGCCAGCTTGCCAAGGAGCTGGAGCAGGTGGCTGCTGATGGTATTGAGGCATCCAAGGTGCAATTCCATGCTGCAGTGGACTCTAATGATGTGTCATCAAGAGTCATGGCTACATCTGTGGCACTTCGCAGAATGGCTTTGCTCAGATGTACTAGCCTGTCACAGGATACCCAGACTAAGGCCATGGATTTTCCTGTTGTGGGTAATTCTCTGTTTGGGGAGCAGACAGAGAATTACATGAAGAAAATGGATGAGTATAGGACCACCTATAGGAGTGCACAGGCCAAGGAAAGGTAGGCCACTCCTCAAAGGCAGCTTTCCAGGGGCAGGGGTAGGCCTTTTCATAGGCCTTTTTACCAAGCCAGGCCTCCTCTTCTGCTTATGCCCAGAGGGGGTTCTTTAGAGGGAGAGGCAGACGGGGTACAAGCAGGCCTGCTTCCACCCCTCAGCCCAAATCCCTTGCCAAACAGGCATCCTGATGGGGTTGCCAGGGCCGATTCTCAGCTACCAGTAGGGGGCAGGCTGGCTTACTTTGTCCAGGACTGGAAGTCTCTGACATCAGACAAGTGGGTCCTGGAAGTAGTAAGCCAGGGACTGGTTCTCAGCTTCAAAAAATTTCCAAAGATGAGAACCAGATCCTTTCCCCAAATCCACCAGAGGCACTTGCCCTAGAGCCAGAGATCTCTCCGTCCTGGCTCTCAGAGCTGTGGAATGGGTTCCACCCTCACACCAGGGCAAAGGGTTGTACTCCAGTTACTTTCTTACCCCAAAAAGACAGGAGAATGGCAGCCCATCCTGGATCTCAGATATTTAAACAAGCACCTTTTAAAACCAAAATTCAAAATGGTGACTCTGGGAATTATTCTACCCTCTCTAAAGCCAGGGGACTGGCTAGTGTCCCTGGACCTCAAGGATGCCTATTTCCATATTCTCATCAGAAGCTCCCATCGAAAGTACCTCAGGTTTGAGCTGCCCTCAGGCCATCACCAGCTCAGAGCAATGCCCTTGGCCTCACCTCTGCTCCAAGGGTATTCACAAAATGCCTGGCGGTAGCAGTTGCTTCCCTAAGAAGGCAAAAAATTGCCATCTTCCCTTACCTGGACGACTGGCTCATAGTAGGCCAGTCTCCAGACCAAGTCAAGTTACATCTACAGATAACTCAGCAACTGCTCACCTCTCTAGGTTTCTTTCTGAATCTTTCAAAGTCAGTTCTAGAACCTGTCCAGCTCCTCACCTTCATAGGCGCAGAGCTGAACACAGAGAACGCCAGAGCCTTCCTTCCTTCCTTTGGACAGGGCAAGGACCCTGGTCTCTCTGACCTCCTCATTCACCCTGCAGGTCTCTCGACCAGCAAGGGATTTTCTACAGCTCCTGGGGCACATGGCTGCTTCTACAGCAGTAGTGCAGGGAGCAAGATTTCAGATGAGGGACATCCAGTTCCATTTGAGAGCCTTTTGGTCTCAAAAGAAAGACCCTCTAACCAAATTGATACCAGTGACTCGAACTCTGATCCAGGCCCTTCAGTGGTGGCAGGATCAGAGCAATCTGAACAAGGGGTTCCTTTTGTCACTCAGTCTCACTCCTTAATCCTTACTACAGATGCATCCCTCTTGGGGTGGGGAGCTCACATGGGCGACCTCACTACCCAGGGATTGTGGTCCCCTCAGGAATCTCTGCTCCACATCAATCTGTTGGAACTCAGAGCAGTTTTTCTAGCACTTCAAGCTTTTTCCAAGTCTGTTCAGAACAAGGTTGTACAGGTCAGAACAGACAACACCACCACAATATGGTACATCAACAAGCAAGGGGGCACTCGGTCTACGGCTTTGAGCACAGAAGCAATGAAGTTGTGGTCTCTGGCTTACTCCCTGAGCACCTCCCTGATGGCAGTTCACCTCCCAGGCAAGGACAATATCCTGGCAGATGCTCTCAGCAGGATTTCCCAGGGCCATCACGAATGGTCACTGGACCCCCTGGTCTTGGAGGTGATATTTGCCAGATGGGGCACCCCACATAGATCTTTTTGCAGCCCCAGACAATCACCAACTTCCCCTTTTTTGCTGCAGGCCCCCAGTGTTGGGCTCAGTCCCTCTGGATGCCTTGGTTCTCAATTGGGAAGGGAAGTTTCTCTATGCTTCTCCCCCCTTCCCTCTGCTGTTCAAAGTGCTAGTCAAAATCAGATCTCAACCCTGCAAGATGATCCTGATTGCTCCAGATTAGGCCAGACAACTCTGGTATCCACTCCTACTGTCCTTAGCAGTCCATCTTCCCCTGTGTCTTCCCAGGAATCACAACCTGTTAACCTGTGCTCAGGGGAGAGTTTGGTACCGAACCTAAAATCTCTCAATCTCAAGGCTTGGCTCTTGAAGAGTTAGAGTTTGCTAATCTACACCTCTCCCAAGGTGTAATGGATATCCTGAAAGGCTTCTAGGAAACCTTCCACCAGGGCTACTTATAATTCCAAATGGAAGAGGTTTTCCATGTGGTGCTCTGGAAAGCATATTTCCCAGAATCTGCTGATTTACCCACAGTCCTGGATTATATGGTCACTTAAATACCTTGGGGCTGAGACCAGCTACCCCTAAAAGTGCATCTGGCAGCTGTTGCTTTTATATCAGCAGGTAAGCCTCTTCTCTTTCAGCTCATCCTGTATTCTCCAAGTTTTCAAGGATTGCTTCCACCAACCCTCCATTCAGGGACCCTGCCCTGCCTGGGATCTTAATGTTTGCATTGCTCAGCTTATGCAACCCCCTTTGAGCCTTTGTCTTCAGCAGAGCTTAAGTACTTGACTTGGAAAACTGTGTTTCTGGTAGCCATCACTTCTGTCAGGCGCATAAGTGAATTACAAGCTTTGTCAGTGGAGCCTGATTTTATCTCCTTTCATAGAGATAAGGTGGTCCTCAGGACTAACAGGAAGTTCTTGCCTAAGGTGGTTTTCAGATTTCTACTTAATCAATCTATATCTCTTCCAGTGTACTTCACTGACCATTCCTCCTCTGGCGAGAGAAGGCTGCACAGTTTAGATGTGAAGAGCCCTTAGTTACTACATGGAGTGCCGAGGGTCACAGGTTTGACTCCTCCAACTGTTCCTCACTTATGGTGAGGTTGGTAAAGGAAAGGAAACCTGCCACTAAAGATCCATTGCCAGGTGGATTGTCTCTTGTATCCAATTCTGTTATGAAAAGCTGGGTAAGGTTCCCCTCCCTCAGGCCTGAGGGCTCACTCTGCCAGAGGTACAGCTGCTTCCTGGCTGCTGCCAGGGACATCCTATTCTAGAGGTATGTCAAGCAGCTACCTGGAAACAGTTCACACTTTTACCAAGCATTACTCCCTGGACATCCAGGCTGGGAGTGATGCTCGGTTTGCACAGCTGTGCTTCAGAGCCTATTTCCTAAGTAGGTTCTGTCCCTCCTCCATGGGGGTACTGCTGTGTAGTCTGCATATGTCATAATATAGCAAGACTTCATGTTGTTTGAAGAAAAAATTACTCACCTTAGTAATGTTGTTTCTTCTAATGGAGTCTTGCATATTATACCCATACGCCCTCTCAGAACCTCTGTTTTTGGGATGTGGGTGGGCAGTGCAGTGTTGGCACTTAGTAGGTGCCCACTTTGTTGTTTCACTCCTCCTTTTTTGGGGTGACTTGGTGTTGTGTTTTCATTTTGGGTCTCTGACTTGAGTCTTTGTTTTGGGACAAAAATGTGTTCTGATGTTTAGTAGCCAGTTGGCTAGTGTAGGTTTACTGCTTCCACACAGGACCTCGGTGAGTTTAGCTCGTAAAGATCTGACAATTTGAGTTTGAAGAACAACAGACAGAGTTTCAACCGAGCTCGAGCTTAGCATTCCATGCCTGGCATGGAAAGTTAACTCTTTCACCTCCGGAGCAGTTCGAAGGTTGGGACTCACTGCATATGTCATAATATAGCATGACTCCATTAGAAGAAACAACATTACTAAGGTGAGTAATTTTTTCTTTTTTTCTCCACCATTGCAGCGCACTACTACCTAACAGGGACCAGGACCTAATTTGCCACATTGCCTTTTTCGGTGTAGTTTAACCTTCTCTTCACCTCTCTTTATTGTTTTATTAGAAGGAAACTGAATTCCCAGAATTCTCATTAGGGCCTTATCAAGACACTGCCAACTGTTTGTGCTGCCTGACCTTGACAAATCTGATACTTAAGCACAGGGCCCAATGACTAAAATTGTCAGGTTAGCAACTCAATGTGGGCCAAATCCTAGATTCCGCTCGAGCTTCCTAGGGCCTGTTGGACTCTTGTGGTCATCTTCTGCCTCTCCCCTGTGAGGGAAAAGCATCATAGGTGTTCCTCCTCTCACTCACCTGTTAGTGTTGATTGGGTAGTAGCAGCCGAGAGGATGTTTCAGATATCATTGAAATTGTATCCGACTCTGCGACTACAGGGTAGTACTCATGCCCTAAGAGGGTCTGGCCCTGTTGCATTATTTGCCAGCACTAGGTGTTCTGTCATATTTTTGGCACTATGTTCAGTACTGAGCATATGATCTGTGGTTTTGTACCCAGCATTGGTGCTGATGATGGAGCCGACAAGGCAGTCTTTGGTGTCAGACCCGTATTTGTCTGCATTATTGACCGTCTGCTCAGCACTGTCTTCTGCACTGAGTGGTGCCCTTCATGTCACCTAGTCTGATGTTCATGATCAATGGTATTTCTAAATCCCTGACCTGGGTGCTGCTGTTTTATTGTCTGCAAAAACAGCGGCTTTGTCTCCGGTGTCTGTATCTCTTGGTCACTGCTTGGTGCCAGTGCCGCCTCCTTGTCTTTCAGTTTTGTTGAGTATTATTGGTACAGTCGTAGGCAGGTTAGGGTGATATTGGCTTAGTATTAATCCCCTCATGCTCTTTTTGAATCCCCTCCTTTACTGGCTTTCCACCTGCCACAGAGGGTGTTCCTGATCAAATCTATGGGAGCTGGCATGGAGGATGTAAGGGTATACGTTTATTAAAGTAAAGCCGCGATGGCTTCTTTTTCTCATAGGTGTCTTTTTTTACATGGGTTTCCAGCCCACCTTCCATGGTCTAATGGGAGATCACTTACCTTTTCCACTTTAAGGACTTTTTGGTGGTGGGGGTCTGTGAAGGCCAGCAGCTGAAGGATATTTTGCCTATTTCTTAGTTAGACAGTACCTGTCCCTTGGTGCAACTTCACCTTTAACAAATTTGTTGAGAGCATGTAGCAGTTCTATGCACTTTCAGCTAGTTCAGGAGGTGTCTAGGAGAGATCTGTTTGAATTCCTCTGTATCCTGGGGCCTTCTGTGGTGACATTCCTGCCCCATTCAGCACATGCTTGAGTATACGACCCTTGCAGTTTGGGGGCACCCATTAAAAATTCCCCTTCACTGCCACCAGAAGCCAGTGCATGCAATCTTTTGCTGCAGGTTAAGGAACACTGTTTTGTGAATCCCACAGCTAGTTTCTTAGGGCCCAGTCTACAAAAGTGTTTCCCATTCTGGACCTGTGACAAAAATATCTTGGGACTGGACACAGTCTTCAGGTCAGCAAGTGGTACTACCACTATACTCTGTCCAGTAAAAGAATGACATTGGTTGGATAATGAATCAAGAAAGTGCGTGTTTTTGCCACTTTCAGCCTATGCATGACTAATTACCAGATCTACAAATCTAAATTTGATCAGCAGCTTTGAAACACTGTTTGTGCTCTTCATGGAGTCTCGCTGACCAAGGATGAGCTTCTGATTGTTGCACCTGAAGGGCTAAGACTCCAGCTATTTAAGGGCAGCTTATGATGCCTCGCACTCAGCATCACACAGTCTCATCAGCTTTCACAGTCGTTGCCATGCCTGGCTTTGTGCATCTAGTCTTCTGTTTGATGCCAGGGAAAATCCTAATTGTTGGCTTTGGCGGTTCTGTGTTATGTAACCCTATGATAGAAATCCATGTCTACAAATTGGCATAAAAACCCAATGATGCAGCAACCATTGGTCCTTAAAGTATCCTCTAACTGTAAGGGCGGGCTCCTCCCCAAGTAACGTTTGTTGACGGTTTTGACTTCGGCCCTGCCTTTCCAGACCACTACAAGACCAGACCACCTCATGGACCATACAGGGGGCTCTTGGTTGTTCATGTTACTACTGTGCTTAGCAGTTGCAGCTCTGGCAACTTGACTGAGTTTGTATTCTTTGACACTGAACACCAGTTCTCACTTATTTTCACACATTCCTTCTAATCTGGTAAAGTTTACATAGATTATCACTCTGGGGTCTCAGATGTCTCCCTGTGACAGGGGGCAGTAACCTTTCCTAGCTACTTCTGTGTTATCCATCAGCAGTTGAGGTGGATCCTTTATTTCTTGCACTGGACAGGCTGTGGTATGGTGCTGTGTACTGGAGGGGTATTCTTTTTTGTTCACCATGTTTCTTTTAACAGAGCATAGTTTGTGGCCAAGGACAGAATTGTGTTTTCCTGTGTGGTTCTCTGTCTTTTCTTAGCCAGTTTGCTACATGCTGCACGTGGTCAACCTCCTGGTTACTTTTACTAATTTTTATTCACCCAGAGCGGGATTAGAAGAAGTATATAATCTCTTAGAAGATAGAAAAGCTAGTTACCAGTACTTCTTGATCTTTTAGAGTAGCCCCCCTGAAGAGTCACAGTCAATCCTCCCTTCATTCCTCCAAGAAAAGGCTGCCACTAAATACAAAGAAAACCAAAGTAATGGTCTTTTCAAATAAACGTGATGAGACACCATGCAGACTTTAATTTTTGTACAACTGAAAGGGAGTGCCTAGAAGAAGTTGATAACTGATAAGTATCTGGGGGTATGGCTAGATCCTCGTCTAGCCTATGATCAACACACAGAACATGTAACAGAAACCGTACACCAAAAGACTGGCATGCTATACAGGCACAAGCACTGTCTGGATGTGCGAACCAGAAAACAGTTCCTAATGCAGTGTCTTCTGCCCACTCTGGAGTATATCTGGTCTGTGGGATGGCATGCCAAACAATACTGCATAAGCATTCATCTAAAGCCAAGCACGCAGGTTTACACTGGATGTGTGTCACACAACACATCAATGACCTATAGAAGTCACTTGCCATCCTAGCTGTCAAGGATAGAAGACGGTTCATGGGGCAGTGTCTATACAGAAATGTACTTGGGGCACATCCCCTGACTCCCTGAGTGATGTGCCAACTTCCACTCCTGTTTCTGCATCACTTGTACTCTGTAGTTGTGAGAAGATGAGGAAGAAATCAGGTAGTTAGTAAGGCATTATCCTTTAAAGGGGCACTGTCAGCTTTGCCCCTCGTTTTTTCCAGAATCTCAGCAGTGTGCCTCCATGCACAGATTTGTCATATATATTCTCTAGAAGACCCCTGTGTGTGCCAAACTTAACAAATCTTACCCCTTTTTCTTATTTTTACCATTATTTTCCTTTCCAGCAGTCCGAATGAAAGTGAGCTGACCTCCGGAAGTGTATCCATTCTGAGAACGTGCGTCTCAAACGGAGCGCAGGCACGAAGTGCAACTTTTCACTTGCTTATACTAAAATGTTGCCTGTATGGTCCGTTTGTTAATGCAGAATTAAATGTGCCGAATTTGAATCAAAACCGAGCACTGAGAGTGTTAGTAAATACATTTAAAACCCGACCAAATCCGCACATGCGCAACGGTGGGGCCTACTGCGTATGGGATTTGGTAGCAACTTAAATGTATTTACTAATGCTCAGTGTGATTGATTCAAATTCTACATTAATTCTGCATTAACTAAACGAACTGTAAAGGCAGTGTTTTAATATAGGCAAGTGAAAAGATACACTTCATGCCTGCGCTCCGTTGAACGTGTTCTCAGAATGAATACACTTCCGAGGTCAGCTCACTTCATTGAGACCGCTGGAAAGGAAAATAATGGAAAAATAAGAAAAGGGTTAAGACAATTAGTTTGGCACACACAGGATCTTAGAAAATATGTATGACAAATCTGTGCATGGAGTCATACTGCTGAGATTTTGGAAAAAATGAGGGGCAAAGCCGACAGTGCCCCTTTAACTAATTGTTCCTCAAATATTGCGACTCAACCATGATTACCTAACAGTGGGATTTGCCAGGTTTGATGGCCGTGCTCACTCAAGTCTTTTGCATAGTATTCTACTGTCACCCTTATGGAATATATACCAAGGGACTCACTTAACTGGTTTTCCTCTCATGCCAGTAACCCATATGCTACATTTTTTGCACACCCTCTGGGATTTGGCTCACCTGTGTTGAGGTTGCTCATTGCTGTCCCATAAACTCTTTTCTCTACATGTACCAGACCTCATTTGTGTGGTATGTGTGTGAATACTAAAACTCTAGGAAATAAAGATTTCAAACAACATGAAGTCTTGCAGTATTCAGACATAATGATGTTAGCCCCAGCACTTGAACTGCCCTGGAGAGGAAAGAGTTAATTATATGCAGAAGCATAGAACTTTGAGCTCGAGCTCGGTTTTCAAACCTCTGTCTGTGGTACTTCTCAGTGTAACCGTCAGATTCTTTACTCCACCTAACAGTGAAGTCGCTCTGGAGATTTCCTCTGCTCGGTTCGGTAAAAGTAAAGCGTTCGGTTTAAACCGTATAATTTTTTGTTATTTTTGGATTTCCAGCCTCTGTCTACGGTACAGGTAGTGTGTAGATAGGTAGTGACTGTGTTTTATTCTGTGAAAAAAGTTGGAAATTGTTCTTTATTTCGGTTTCTTTCTGGTCGGTCCGGTTTGGAACCGACCCATTCTGTTTCAATTTATTTCTGGGATTAGAGTGGTGTTCCAGTACCGATCGATTTCAAAAGAACCAAGTTTTTTTGGCGGTTCTTTTAAAAAGCCCGAGACACGGTTTGTAACAGATCGGTTATTGCATTACCTGGCTTGAAAGCTGCAATAAGGTAATTTGTTAGGTTGGCCATGTCTAGAAACCCAAGAAGAAAACCGGTCCCACTGGGTTTCAACACTGTACTGAGTGTGGGGAGGCCTTTGCTAGGGCTGACCCCCACCTCATCTGTGTTTATTGTCTGGGGTTTGACCACCTCAAGTCAGATTGCCAAATCTGTAAAAACTTTCCTAAATCCACTCTAGATAAAAGACTGAGTAGGCTGAAGGAAAGGAAGGCCGAGAAGTCCGTAGATCTGGATGGCCAGCCTGGCTCGGTTGCGGCCGAACCTGAGGTGGTGCCTACTGACCCTGGGCGATACCTCCTCGGGCAAAGGAGGCGATCCCGAGGGTTGGTTCCATCAAAAGAAGCGTAAGTCTGCGGTTCCGGATCCGGTATCACGCTCTCCAACCACGGGCGAAATAGCCAAAGCGATTAACATTGTTCAATCGCTAGACGAGTTCCGTCTGAAGCGATACCGCCCTGGTCGGTTCGGTCAGATCCATTTCCTCGGATTATGATCCAGACATTTTTATGAGGAGGGAGGAGGCGAAGACTATCCCGAGGAGGATGATGATGATGATGACCAGGGGGCTCTGGATGTGCCCTTTGAACTGGACATCTCCCCAGACAGGCCCTCAGGTGTCTCTCCTCCCAGGCTCTCTGAGTCCCCTTCACATTTTTTGTTCTACAAAAAGGTGGCAGAAACCCTGCAGCTTCCCTTGGTTGAAGCTGCAGAGGAGGATGAAGAGCCTGATTTTGTGGAAATGATGGACATCCCAGAGTCCAAAAGACTGTCTATCCCTCTTCATAAATCCTTGGGGAAACGGACACACAGGATTTTACAAACCCCTAATTCAGTACCTCCTGTGGATAAGAGAGTGGACAGGAGGCATTTGTTATCAGGCTCAGCTGCGGAGTTCCTTTATAGTCATTGCAGCCATGTTGTGGTAGTGCAGGCTGCAGCTGTGACAGGGCTAACATTCATTTGGCTTCACACACCCCAGATAAGGACTCCAGGAAAGTGGATGCCATGGCCAAAAACAGTATTTGGCATCCTCTTTGGGACTCAGACAAGCTTCTTATATGTCCTACACAGCCAGGTACCAGAAATCAGATGGGATACAGTTCTGGAACTGGCTAAACAAGCCTCTCCCCAGCTAGCCAAGGAGCTGGAGTAGGTAGCTGCTGATGGAATTGAGGCATCCAGAATGCAATTTCTTGCTGCTGTGGACTCCAGTGATGTGGCATCTAAATCATGGCTACATCTGTGTCTCTCAGAAGACATGCTTGGCTCAGATGTACTAGCCTTTCACAGGATACCCAGACCAAGGCTATGGATTTTCCTTTAGTAGGTAACTTTCTGTTGGGGAGCAGACAGAGGCTTACATGAAGAAAATGGATGAATACAGGACCATGTACAGGAGTGCACAGGCCAAAGAAAGGCAAGCCACTCCACACAAGCAGCAGTCTAGGGGCAGGGGCAGGCCCTTTCAAAGGCCTTTTTACCAAGCCCAGGCCTCCTCTCCCTTCCCACAGAGGTTTTTTTTCAGAGGGAGGGGCAGGAGGGGGATGAGCAGAGCTGCTCCCTCCTCCTCTCAGTCTAAGGCTCCAGCCAAGCAGACACCCTGATGTGTCAGCCCAGGTCGACTCCTCATTTCCAGTAGGAGGCAAGCTGGCTTACTACTTCCAGGCCTGGAAGTCTGTGACCTCAGACAAGTGGGTCCTGGAAGTAGTAAGCCAGGGACTGGCCCTCAGCTTCAAAAATTTCAAAAAGAGGGCCAAGTCTTTTCACCTGCCTCACTCTCAGAAACCATTGCCCTAGAGGCAGAGGTTTCCTCTCTTCTAGCTCTCAGAGCTATGAGAAGTTCTACCAGCACATAGGAAAGGACTGTACTCCAGGTACTTCCTTATCCAGAAAAAACTGGGAGTGGTGACCCATCCTAGGCCTAAGGTATTTGAACAAACACATTTCAAAGCCCAAATTCAAAATGGTAACTCTGGAATAATCCTTCCTCTCTAAGGCCAGGGATTGGCTAGCATCTCTGGACCTCAAGGATACCTACTTCCATATTCCTATCAGGTGCTCCCACAAAAATACCTCAGGTTTGAGGTTGCCTTCAGGCCATTACCAATTCAGAGCTATGCCATTCGACTAACATCAGCTTCAAGGGTGTTCACAAAGTGCCTTGCAGTAGTGGTGGCTTACCTCAGAAGACAGGGTGTCACCATCTTCCCGTATCTGGACGACTGGCTCTTAGTGGGTCAGTCACCTTTACAGGTCAAGTCAGCTCTTCAAACTGCCCAGGACCTATTCAGCTCCTTGGGTTTCTTCTCAATCTTCCAAAGTCTGTCCTCGAACCAGTTCAACTTCTCACCTTCATAGGCATAGAGTTAGACACTGTACAAGCAAAAGCCTTCCTTCCCCTGGCAAGGGTGAAGGCCCTAGTGGATCTTGCTTCCTCCTTTTAACCTCAGGTCTCCCGTCAGCAAGACAGTTCCTCCAGCTCCTGGGCCATATGGCAGCTTCCACAGCAGTGGTGCAGGGAGCAAGGTTCCAGATGAGGGACCTTCAGTTTCATCTAATGTCTTTTTGGTCTCAAAAGAAGGATTCACTTACCAAACTGATCCCAGTGACTCAGACTCTGGTCCAAGCTCTCCAGTGGTGGCTGGACCAGGACAACCTCAGACAAGGGGTTCCATTTCTCCCTCAAGTCCCATCAGTAGTTCTAACTACGGATGCTTCTCTCCTAGGGTGGAGAGCCCACCTGGGAACCCTGACAGCTCAAGGAGTCTGGTCCCCACAAGAGTCTCTCCTTCATATCAATCTCCTGGAAATCAGGGCAGTTTTCTTAGCCCTGCGGAGCTTCTCAGAGTCAGTCAAGGGCAAGGTGGTCCAAGTCAGAACGGACACCACTGCCACAATGTGGTGCATCAACAAGCAGGGAGGCACTCGGTCCTCAGTCTTGTGCACGGAAGTCATGAAGCTGTGGTCTCTGGCCTATTCTCTTCAGACTTCTCTGGTAGCAGTTCACCTTCCTGGGAAGGACAACATACTAGCAGATGCTTTGAGCAGAATATCACAGGGACACCACCAATGGTTCCTGGATCCTCACACACTGAAGGTTATCTTCTCCAGGTGGGGCACTCCAGAGATAGATCTCTTTGCAGCACCGGACAATCATCAACTTCCTTTGTTTTGTTGCAGACTTCCAGTCCTGGGGACAGTTCCTCAGGATGCTCTCATTTTGGACTGGAAGGGCAGGTTTCTCTATGCCTTCCCTCTGCCTTTCAGAGTTCTGATCAAGATCAGGACTCAACCCTGCACAGTGATACTGGTGGCTCCAGATTGGGCCAGACAGCCGTGGTATCCTCTACTGCTGTCCTTGTCAGTGTCACTTCCCCCTGTCTCTGCCCAAGACATACAATCTCCTGTCCTCCACCCAGGGGCGGATCTGGTACCCCAGTCTCCTGTCTCTTGAAGAGTTAGAATATGCAGCACTGCATCTTTCTTACAACTCCCAAATGGAAAAGGTTCAGTATATGGTGCTCTCAGAAAGGCATCCTGCCTGATTCTGCAGACATTTCCACAACCTTAGACTATCTAGTTCACCTGAATGGTCTAGGCCTTAGGCCTGCCACTCTGAAGGTTCATCTAGCAGCTGTCTCTGCATTCCTCTCAGCAGGGAAGGGCTCTTCCCTGGCATCTCATCCTGTTTTCAGAAAGTTTTCAAGGACTGGTTCACATTAACCCTCCTTTAGGGAGCCCTCCCTTGGGATCTTAATGTCTGCATAGCTCGGCTTATGCAGCCACCTTCTGAACCTCTGGCTTCAGCCGAATTGAAGTACTTGACCTGGAAAACTGTGTTACTGGTAGCTATTACTTCTGCCAGGCGGATTAGTGAGTTACAGGCTCTGTCAGTTGAAACTGACTTCATCCCCTTCCATAGGGACAGAGTGGTCCTAAGAACCAGTAGGAGGTTTTTGCCTGAAGTGGTATCGGATTTTCATCTGAACCAGTCTACATCTCTCCCTGTGTTTTTCACTGATCATTCTTCTTCAGGTGAAAGAAGGTTACACAGTCTGGATATTAAGAGGCCATTAGCTACTACATTGAGCATACTAAGGCACATAGAAATGACTGTCTTCAATTGTTTCTCACTTATGGTGAAGTGGGGAAAAGTAAGCCTGCCACTAAAGAACTATTGCCAGGTGGATTGTTTCTTGCATACAGTTCGTTATGACAAGTTGGTATAACGCCCCCTTCAGGTCTGAGGGCTCATTCGACTAGGGGTACTGCTGCTTCTCTAGCTGCGGCTAGAGATATACCTTTGTTAGAGATCTGTAAAGTAGCCACCTGGAAAACAGTACATACTTTTACCAAGCATTACTCCCTGGACATCCAGGCTAGGAGTGATGCTGGGTTTATACCCGACAGTACTGCAGAGCCTCTTCCCAAAGTAGGTTCTGCATTCCCTCCTCCATAGGGAACTGCTTGGTAGTCTGTATTGTGTCTGAATACAGCAAGACTTCATGTTGTTTGAAGAAAACTTACTCACCATAGTAATGTTGTTTTTTCTAATGGAGTCTTGCTGTATTCAGACCCCCGCCTCCCCTCTCAGAACCTGGGCTTTTGGGAAGTGGGCAGGCAGGTACAGTGTTGCACCTCAGGGGTGTACCTTGTACCCTCCCTCTTGGGTGGAGTGGATGTTATTATTTTTCTGGTGTTTTATACTTATATATTGTCACTACCTTTCCTTCTTGGGTTCTCGACTTGAGTCTTTTGGGCCCAAAAATAATTTTTTGGCCTTTGGCTATATGTTGAAGAATTTCCATACTATAGTATGTTAGTTAGTGTGCTCGTAAGAATCTGACGGTTACAGTGAGAAGTACCACAGACAGAGGTTTGAAAACCGAGCTCGAGCTCAACGTTCTATGCTTCTGCTTAGAGTTAACTCTTTCCACTCTGGGGCAGTTCAAGTGCTGTGGTTAACTGCATTATGTCTGAATACAGCAAGACTCCATTAGAAGAAACAACATTACTATGGTGAGTAATTTTTTCTTTTGGGCCTAGAGCCACCATGGCAAATCACGGCCATTAAAGTCGTGGTTCACTGAAAACCATGACTGGGACATGGCCATAGCCAGTCTATACTCTGTTCAGGAAGGACAAGGTGGGAAGGAATGTAGGGGGTTTGATGCTTTGTGAGGGAAGGCATAAAAGCAATCGCGATACAGGGAATACAGGGGGAGGCAGAGGTGCTGTGGGCCACCATGTAGATGGGGAATGGATCGACTGTTAGCACTGCAGTTATCTACAGACCTCCAGCAGAGGGGGAGGAATTGGATAAGGTACTGGTGGAAGCCATTGGCAAGATAGCAAAAAAGGGGGAGATGCTCCTGGTGGGAGACTTCAACGTGCCGGATGTAGATAGAAGCCTCTCAGCAATGGCTTCGGCTAGAAGTAGTGACATCCTGGACTCTCTGCAGGGGGCATTCCTCAGGCAACTAGTCAGTGAACCCTCTTGTGATGAGGTGATACTGGACCTGGTACTAACAGGGACAGTGTTGCAGATGTAAAGAAAGAGGCCACCTGGGGACCAGTGTCACGGTACAATGTGGTTCAGTATAAGGATGGCTGTGGAGTTGAACCACACATGGGCGAGGGGCCTGGACTTCAGAAGTGCAGATTCTATAAAGATGGGTGAATGCTTCAGGGATGACCTGGCACTGGGAGGTGACCTAAGTGGAGTGGAGGAACCGTGGGCCAATCAGAAAGGGAGCATAATAAAAACAACAAACCTCTGCATCAAAACGTTGAGCAAAAGCAAGAGGAAAAAGAGACTGCAGTGGTTCTCGAAAGAGGTGGCTGAAAGGGTAAAGGCTAAAAGGGTAGTATTCAGAAGGTGCAGAGAGATGCAGAGAGAGGATAGGGAGGTGTATCACTGGAATAGAGGGAAGCAGGGAAAACAGTAAGGAGTGCAAAGGTGCAAACTGAAGAAAGAATAGCCCATGAGGTAATGAAAGGGACATTTTTTAGATATGTAAGTAAAAAGAGGAAGACCAGGCGTGGGATTGTAGGATTGAAAAGGGGAAGGGGAAGGGGGGGACTCTACAGAGCAGGACCAGGAAAAGACAAACATCCTGAACAAATAAATACTTTAGCTCATTGTTGACAGAGGAAGGAGAAAGGAAGGGGCCAGAAAAAAAGTAACAGGAGCTTTGGCGGGAGGTGGACACTAGTCATTTTTCGGAGGACAGAGTCCTGAAGAGACTCTCCAGTCTGAAGCCAGACAAAGCAATGGTGCCAGACGGGGTGCATCCAAGGGTATTGAGGGAGCTCAGAGAGGTACTGGCTGCACCCCTAACAGTCCTATTTAAAAGCTCACTGGAAACGGGAGTTGTTCTTTTTCTCAGATCTGTCTTCCTTTATGTTAAGACTCCAGCCTAATTTCCAGTTCCAGCAGGACAAAGGTGGGAAACTCTTGTCTCAAAACTCTTCTGTAGCAAACATCCTTTTCCTGAGAGTCTGCCACCAATGTCCACTGGCCCCTGGCGCATTCAAAGGACCCCTTTAAGTTCGTCTCTCCAGCTGTTTAAACTTTCTAGCCATATACCTCTCTGTGTTTCTGATGATACCTGTAGTCTGTGAACCAACAAGTATTCTCAGGCTTGGACAAAGATCTGCTTAGAAAATGCACCCCCCCCAAAAAAAAAACAAATTCCTAAGCTATTTTTGTAAGCTACATGCACGCTTGTGAGCGGCTTTACCTGCACACATCATGCGGTGTCACATCAGTTAACTTACAAATACTAAAGGGGCTGGCACAGTGGCAGCCTTGCTGCTTGTGATGCCTGTGGTCTGTGATTAGGAACTAGCTCGGGACATTCGAGGGCCAGGAGGGAGGAAGGTTGAACATTTTAGAGTACATTCACTTCATCCTGGGAAGGAATGTCACTGCCTCCACTACACGACTACCTTCTGGGTTGCAGGGCTGCCAGTAGAGCAGAAACATTGGAACACCAGCTGTGTTTGATGCCAGCATGCTGCTCCTTCAGTCCCTAATGCGTTAGCGACCAGAGTAGTAAACAAAAGGAACTCCCCACCCCGCCATGCTGGATAAACAAGTCCTGTACATTTGGCCCCTGGCCTCCTGTTATCTCTAAATGTTGCCACAGAGATTAATTTGTGGTGATCTCTTCACCTTCCATTCCCACCATGGGGTAAGCTGTGGGGACTACTGGAGGCACGCAGGTAGGGGTGATCTCGCTGGATGGTCGCCGGTGGAGTCATGAGCACAGGACTGGTGATGCAGGGACAAGAACAGAAAGTTAAAAAAAAAATACTACCCTGCACACTCCTGTTTCCATAGATTCTAAAGAATATGCTACGAGCTGTCTTTATAGGGAAAGGGAAAGGGGGAAATTGTTGTATAATCAGGAAAGGCACACCAAGCCACAGCTTATTTCCAGGTGCAACATGGGAACACAAGAAAGTTAATTGCTCAGGGTCACACAGTATGCAAGTGGGGACTGATGGGATTCAAACCCAGGTCTTTAGGTATGCAACTCAAATAAATCAATTGAAATGCTAGGTGCTTTTTAAACTGCACTTCTTGGTGAATAAACTGTGGCATAGTTTTAACATGTAGGTCCAGGGTTGTCTGATTTGTCTCTCTTGTGGATCACCTTTTAAACAGTTACATGTTTTCTGATGCATGGAATTCATCCTAACTTTTTCCCATCCCTTCCCCTCCTTTAAGGGTCTCTTATTACTGCAGCAACTGACAAAGGGCAATGCAGCAATTCAGAAAATTGTGGCATTTGAAAGTGCTTTTGAGAGACTACTGGACATAATCACGGAGGAGGGAAATAGCGATGGAGGTACACAAGACTTCATTTTAAAATACAACATTGCTTTCTCGTATTCTAGTATAATTACTTTTTTAGGGACGTGGATATGGTGTACTATCCACACTTCTAGCAGTGTTCTTTCCCCTTTAAATCCTGCTGGAACATCTTCAAGCTGGCTCTTCCCACCCACCCGGGTGATAACTTTTTCTATGCATCACCCCATGATGTCAAATTTTCCTTTCCGCTGGAAGAAGAAGGTTCCTCCTTATCGCTCTCGTGCCGAGTAGGCCCTTTGCTTATTAAAAAACTTCTACTTACGACTTTTGGTTTTCAAGTAACACCTTCACCTCATCCACGATGGACAACTTGTGAAGTCAGCGTGGGTTTCAAAAAATGTGTCTGCGGGAAGAAAATGTGGAATGGACCTGCACACTACCATTGTGTCTACTGCCTGGGCACAGACCATTTCCAGGTTATGTGGCCTCTGTCACACCTTGCACCCTTCTACCTTGAAGACTGGCATGTGACTTCTTCTCAGGCACTTGGACTAATGGGATCCTTCTGTGAAATCTAAGGACGCCTGGCGGGTGGTCTCTGCGGTTGTGGTCTCCGCTGAACAGCTTGCGGCTTTTGAGGAATCTCTGGCTCAGGCCGCATCTCAAAGTTCCTCAGCTTCTGCCTTTTTGCTGCTCTCTTTGGACGCCTCCTTTTCAGGGGCGTTCAGAGACTTGTGCCAGGCCCTTCCCATTCTTGGTCAGGGTCCCTCTTCAGGCACTAAAACCAGAAAGACCGTGGGATCACAGGTGCTCTCAGGCCTCAGATTCCTGCGCGTCCATTGAGGTTTTGACTGTGGTCAGTTCTTCTGCCCAGACCACTGGCTCTACAGTCTCCCCATCAGGCTAGCTGATTGAGACACAGGTCAACCATCCTGCTGAAATTTTTCTTGAACCAGTTGACCCATTGTCGCCAGAAGAAGCCAATGCCTCCCTCTCTAGGACTCTGGTCCTGCCTGTGACCGCAGGGAGGATGACCAGTCTGCTGATCCGACACCTCTTACTCAGGATCTAGCGGACCCGGAGGAGCCTCGGCTTTGCTGGCTTTCTTCTGGGACTCTCCATCAGCAGCCCCGACAATTGAGATGGTGATCCCGCAGTCCTGGGTCGAGTAGCCCGCATTGATTTTGACGATCTCCTTCTCGACACTCGGGCAAGCGCTGCTACCACTGTTCTTCCTCTTCGAATGAGGAGAGGCTCCGACACAATATGCGTTGACGCTATGAAGAACTTATGTGGCAACAGCTCATGTTCACGGTGATGAAACCAATTCCGATCTCTAACCCAGCTATCACATGACTCCCACCACAGAGGCCTCTACCTTCCCCAACACGGCCGGAACCGGTTCGGCCTCCTCCAGCTTTTCCATCTATCATGGTGGAGTCGCCGACAAAACAGCCAAAGTTTGGAGCTCCTCCTAAGGATGCCTGCTCGGCATCTGGGCTCCTGCATCAGCTGTTGGTCACCGTCAC
Organism: Neoceratodus forsteri; assembly: GCA_016271365.2. Classification (NCBI taxonomy): domain Eukaryota; kingdom Metazoa; phylum Chordata; order Ceratodontiformes; family Ceratodontidae; genus Neoceratodus; species Neoceratodus forsteri. The sequence goes on along the minus strand of CM057453.1, from coordinate 644,617,261 downwards.
TGCCGAACGACCTTGCAGGGTCAGCGGAGAATCAAATCGGGCAGTTAACCTTTGTTTAACGAATCCTCCATGTCTGAAGGCTCTTCCTTGCACTTCTGCCTGGTGTGCGAGGAGTGGGCAGAGGATTTGTTGACTGAGCAAGGTCCCACCTCCTTCATGGGGCTCCTCCGTCTCATCTCCACTGGTCTTTCTGATGGAGCCCATCCAAAAACAGGCTAGGTACCCGCTCACTAAGATTCTGGACCAGGGTGACTCCCCTGGAGGAGCCTTCCTGGTTGCAGAGGCCGTTCTTGGTCCTATTCTGGAGCTGTGGCAGCATCCAGACTCATGTCCTGCACCTTCAGCCGGATGGCTCTCAAATGCGCTGTCCCTGCCGGTTCCCTGTCTGGTTTTACAGAGCACCTCTCGGCGAGGTCTGGTGGCTGACTCTGTATTCCGGTAGCGCCGAGGCAATTGTGGGGATGTGGACAGAACTCTCGACAAGGGTCAAAATTGGACCACATGGCCCAGAAGGTTTATGCTGCCTCATCTCTCAGCCTTCAACAGGCAGGTTTGGCTCTTCTAATGGCCCATTTCATTCATGCCCTTTGGGCACGCTTGATGAGGTGCTTCCTCATCTCCTGGCTGACATGCAGACTATGGTCAAGCAGGTCCAGGATCAGGGCTGAGTGGTTGCCATGGATATCAGAGACCCTTGTGCCTGGTCCCTGGCAGTCGCGTTTGCCATGCGCCACAGGGCTTGGCTGAGGATCTCGATCTTTACGGTGGATACCCAGCACAAACTGGCGGATGTCCCCTTCTTGGGCACTGACTTGTTCAGGCCTGGTGTGGAAAGGCACCTCACCTGTATAGAAGTCCAGCACACCTTGGACTCTGTGACCTCGCCAGAGGAATCCAGGGACAAATCTCAGAAGAAGAAGAAGAAGAAGAAGCCCTTTTGGCCTCTTCCTGCCCCCACGGCCAAACCAGCAGGCTAAGGCCTGGCATCCCCTGCCGAAATACACTGCCTCAGTCGTTCGGAAGCCAGGAGATCAAGGTCCTGGCGGTCTCTCCGCTGGCACTTCCTCCGCCTTCAAGCCTGCCCAGTGACAGGATGGGGAGTGCCTCATCCATGCCCGTCCTGCCTCCCTTGGACCCTCCCGTGGCCGGCCTATTCTGCCAATTCCTTTCCACCTGGTCTGCTATCACACAAACAGGTGGGTCCTGAAGTGGTCGGCCAGGGGTCTTCCTCTGGAATTGAGAACACCCTCTCTGCCAAGTCAGTGCCCCACAGGAGGGACATAGTGTCAGTTGACATTCAGTCAGCACCCGGGATGACATCAGCCAGCTCCTCCTCAAGGAGGTTGTGGCTCCAGTCCCAGACCTTCCAGATCACCCAGGGTTTGTCTCCAGGTACTTCTTGGTTCCAAAACAGATGGGTGGCTGGTGCCCTATCTTAGATCTGCACGACCTAAACAAGTTTCTGCGGTCTTGCACTTTCCCAGATGGTCACTCTGTCTCAGATCATACCATCTCTTGAGCAGAACATGGTAGTTTTGCTGTCTGGATCTCCAGAATGCGTACTTTCATGTCCTGATCCATCCATCCCATCGCTGATTCCTTTGGTTCCATGTGGAGGGAGTCCTCTACGAGTTCCAGGCCATGCCATTCCAATCTGTCCTTGGCTCCCAGGGTCTTCACCGAGTGCACAGCAGTAGTGACAGCTTTTAGGAGTCTGGATATATCGCTACCTGGACTGGCTATTTGCAGGTCCCTCCAGGGCAGAGGTGGAGCAGTCCAGGGATCTGGCCCTCCAGACCTGTGCTTCCCTTGGCCTCCTGGTCAATGAGGCCAAGTCAGAACTCATGCCCTACGCAGATGATTCACTTCATCGAGGTGGAGTCGACTGCTTCGGCAGACAGGGCAGAGGTCTTTCTTCCTTTGCCCGATCATTTCAGGTTGGGCAGTTGCACTGCTCAGGACTTCCTGCACCTCCTGGGATAAATGGTGGCTTGCACCAGCATGATCCATTAGGCCTAATGGAATACATGCTCTGCAGTGGTAGCTGGCCCATCAATGGTCTCAGCACAGGAGTCACTTTGACCAGCCGGTCACTGTGACCCAGCTGATGTGGGACACCCTCCAGTGGTGTTTAATCCAGGAACATCTGCAGGAAGGTATCCCATTTGTCTGCCCGGAGCCCACAGTCTTCCTGATGACAGATGCCTCACTGTTGGGCTGGGGTGCCCACCTGGGGGAACACAGGTCCATGGGCTCTGGACCCCCAAGGAGTCCTGATGCCATATCAACCTGCTGGAGCACAGGGCAGTTCAGCTGGCGCTGACAGCCTTTGCTTCACACATCTGGGGTCAGGTTGTTCGGGTCCAGACAGACAACGCCAGAATGCACTCCATTCCATTGTGCAGGGAAGCTCTCCATGTCTGGACCCTTGTGCTCAGCCTGGGTGCCTATCTCCTGGCCATCTGTATGGCTGGCACCTCCAACCAGCGGTGGATGCCCTCGGCTGTGTGGGTGAGGCGTCTCATGAGTGGCCTCTCCATTTGGAGGTAATACAGCCTGTTCTCCTAGTGTGGCACCTCTCTGGTGAATCTATTTACCTCTAGGAGAAACGCCAATGCTGAGGCAACCATTGCCTCCCCTCAGCAGGGAATGCTGAGGGGATGCCTTCTTGAGGACCTGGACCCCGGGCCTTCTGTATGCCTTCCTTCTGTTTCCCCTGATCCACAAAGTGCTGATCAAGGCCAGGAGGAACAAAGGCACAGATGTTCATGGTGGCTCCTTACTGGCCATGCCAGCTTTGGTACCCAATCTCCTCAGCCTCAGCAGCTGGCTCCCAAGGCATCTTCTACTCCACCTGGACCTGCCCTTTGCCATCAGGGAAGGTACTCCATCCAGACCTTCAGTCCCTGCATCTGACAGCTTGGTTCCTGAGTGGCTAGAGTTCCAGGATTTTGGTCTCTCTGAAGATGTTCTCACCGTGGTGGAGGCATCTTGGAAGGAGTCGATCTGAAAATGCTGTGCCTTCAAGTGGAAGAGTTCTCCATTTAGTGCCAGGGAAAGGGCCTAGACCTTTATCCTATCCAGTGGCTATCATTCTCAGCTGCCTCTGGTCCTCTCTCAGTCGGACCTCCGGTCGTTGACCCTCAGGGTGCCTTGGCTGCCATATCTGCTTACTGGGCGCGGGCGGTATGCAGTCGGTGGCGCAGGGAGAAGGTGGTCTGATGCTTCTTCAAGGGCCTCGACCACATTTCCCCTCCGTGCGTGAACCACCACTCTGTTCGACTTGTTGCTGCTGTTGGCAAAGCTCATGGGTGGGCTATTCAACCAGTGCACAGGTGTGAAATGTTTCACCTGTCATGGAAGACCACCTTATTGGTGGCTATCATGTCAGCCAGAAGGATCAGTGAGCTCAGGCACTCTCAGTGGAGTTTCCATTCCTGGTCTTCCACAGGGACAGGGTTGTCCTTTGCCCCAACCTGAAGTTCCTCCCAAAGGTTCTGTCAGCTTTTCACCTTAACCAGGTGATTAATCTCCCAGTGTACTGTGCCAGTCACACCTCGGAGGCCGAGCACAGGCTGTATATGTTGGACCCCCAGTGAGCGCTTGCCTATTATAAGGAGCGACGGGGTTGCGCTCTGGGGAGAAGTTGTCAGTTATTTGTCACCTGGCTGAAGCCGCACTCCGCAGACCGGCAGCTAAGCGGACAATTGGCAGGTGGATTGTAGGTTGGCGAGGAAGCCTCCTGTAGGGCTATGGGGCTCATTCCACCCATCATACCTTGCCTTGGTGGCTGCTTCAGGGAAGTCCTATCCAGGAAATCCTCAGAGCTGCTACCTGCAAATCAGCAGCACCTTCATTTCCCACTAACACATCGACCCTGAGTCATGCGGGATGCTGCTTTTGGGGCCTCAGTTCTCCAATGTCTCTTCCTTAAATAGGGGCTGTGCCTTGCCCCCTCCCGGAGAACTGCTGGGAGTCTGCCAAAGTGTGGATAGTACACCATATCACGTCCCTAGAAAAACAGGTTACTCATCTGTAACAGTAGTTTTAGAAGTGGTATATGGTGTACATCTGCATGACCCACCGACCTCCCTGGCAAGTGGCACACCGTCTTGCTTCCAGCGGACAAGATCTGACGTCACAGGGCGGTGCTAGAGGAGTTACCACCTGGGTGGGTGGGAGGAGCCAGCTTGAAGATGTACTGGCAGTATTTAAAGGGGAAAGGAACACTGCCAGAAATGTGGATGTGCACCATATACCACTCCTAGAACTATGGTTACAGGTGAGTAACCTGTTTTTATGGTCAGCCTTTGTATTTATAGCAATTCGAGCAACTTCAAAACCATACTGTGTATGTTCTAGAGCTTGATTGTACATGAAAGTTCACACCATTGCTCTGAAGGAAATTGTTTCTTATCTTAAAAAAAGACATTAGGAGTTTGTATTTGATGTGGCTCTCCTTGTTTCTGTCACATTGGATGCTAATCACTCTTGAGCACCCCACTGGACCAACAGATCTGTCTTTCATATGAAGGTGTCCTTAATATGCAGGTTGCACAGTACATGGAAAAACTGCAGTCAGGAATATGGCCTTGGCTCTCTGTCTCAGTCAGTCAACTCTCTCTCCCACCCCTCCTTCTCCCCTCTTCCTGTCTTGGCTCCCCATGGCATTTGCTGTCCGAGCTTTCATCTGTGGTGTCTCCTGGGAGGGACAAATAGGAAGACTAATATCGGGGGGTGTGGAGGAAGTGCAACTATCGTCTTAAGGAATAGTGAGTGCTCTGTCTGAGAAATGCTCTGGTAGGCATTGGCACTGAGCCAGTCCCCACCTGCAGCTGGAGTTAAAGAAGCTTCTGTGCTGTATACACCCCCTGGGTAAGCAAGGGGTGATCATGAAGTATGGCAGGCTTTATTCCTACCCTGGGGACAGAGAGATTTTACTCAGACTGCATGAAGAGCACCAGTTGTGCTTACTTTGGAACCCTCTCCCCCAAGATGTCTTAGTTTGGAGAGACTCCATGCAGGTCAGTGGGGGCATCTGTTTATTTACTTTAAATATTTAAGTGCTTCGTTTGACTGAAATCAAAGCCATTGCTCAATTAATGAGGCTGAGTGCTCAGTCCAGGAAAGGAAATGGATTGGATGGATGGCTCCTGTGAATCTAATTATGATCCCTTTCCTTCTTTAATGACTGCAGTAAAAAAAATTCAAGCTATTGGACTGTTGGGAGTCCTAGGCAGCTAAGTCAGTTCCAGGGGCTTTTGGGGATTGGCATCAAAATCCCTGCTCCTTAAGCTGCCTTCTGGACTAGGACTGAAAGTTCCTGGAATCAAACCCAGATTCCACGTGACAGGTGAGCACCTTGCTGCTGTCCTTCGGGCCTGCCACTAGAATGTGTACCATTCTGTCTCAATTCAACAAGGTTTTTATAACCATCTTTTAACAAGTTTTCAAGCAAACTCTTCCCAGATATCTGTGTTTGTGGTATGATTAATGTTTGTTGGGATGGGTTAAACTTTTCACCAGTCAGTAATTTATAAAATCTTTCTTTGCCATTTTAGTTGGGTATGTATTTTTTCATGTTTGGATAACACTATTATAGAGCCCCAAGACAACATTCTTGTTCCTCAGTTTGAAACTTCTTATCTTGTTTTATGCGTCCATACAAAACAATTTTTTATAGAGGAAATCCCTTGGCATACAGGGGTGCTTTTTGTCCATGTCATCCAGCTGCTGAATTTCCTTTTTTTTTTTGGGTCAGGTATTGTGGTTGAAGACTGCCTTCTTTTGTTAAATAACTTGTTAAAGAACAACAATTCGAATCAGAACTTCTTTAAGGAGGGTTCATACATCCAGCGCATGAAACCTTGGTTTGAAGTGGGAGATGACAACTCTGGTTGGTCTGCACAGAAAGTGACAAATCTTCATCTCATGTTGCAGGTGACAGAATTTTTCAAACAATGTTTTTCTTTTTAACAATATATGCACTATTTGTTTTGCAGACTAAACTATGGGTCTTCAGCTGTGGAAAGCTAGCGTAGTGTTTTCCAGTCTTGAAAATGTGCCTGCCATACTTTTTTGGTGTTGAGGGCAGTATGGCCCTTGGCAGGAACATTGGTTTACTGGGATTGAGAGAGGGCAAATTCCGGTTTGCACATTGTGAAAAACGATATTGCCACCGGTGTCTGCCAAGCCAAAATCTGGTTTTACCGGTGTTAGGTTTTGTGTACTTTATTTAACAATTTTTAACTCTGCTAATATGCATTTTAGCAATTTTGACTTCCACTACTGTACATCCATCCATCCTTATACCAATTTAAAGTTAATTTAGGTACAAGATGCGATGGCAGCAGGACTATAGCCCCCATCCCTAAGGTGTGATGGAAGCAGCACTATAGCACCACTACCTCCTCCCTCCGGTGTGGTGGAAGCAGCAACACTGCAGCCTCCATCCCTTAGACGTGATGGCAGCAGTACTACGTTCCCCCATTCCTCAGGTGTGATGGCAGTATAAACACTATGGCCCCCATCCCTCAGGTGTAATGGCAGCAGTACTATATTCCCCATCCTTCAGGTGTGATGGCAGCATCAACAGCACTATGTCACCCCTCCCTCAGGTGTGACAGAAGCAGCAGCACTGTGGCCCCCATCCCTTAGGTGTGATGGCAGCAGTACTATATTCCCTATCCCTCAGGTGTGATGGCAGTATCAGCACTATGGGCCCCATCCCTCAGGTGTGATGGCAGCAGTACTATATTCCCTATCCCTCAGGTGTGATGGCAGTATCAGCACTATGGGACCCATCCCGCAGGTGTGATGGCAGTATCAGCACTATGGGACCCATCCCGCAGGTGTGATGGCAGTATCAGCACTATGGGCCCCATCTCTCAGGTGTGATGGCAGCAGTACTATATTCCCTATCCCTCAGGTGTGATGGCAGTATCAGCACTATGGGCCCCATCCCTCAGGTGTGATGGCAGCAGTACTATATTCCCTATCCCTCAGGTGTGATGGCAGTATCAGCACTATGGCCCCCATCCCACAAGTGAGAGGACAGTAGTACTACATTCCCCTTCCACCAGTGGTGATGGCAGAAGCACTACGGCCCCCACCCCTCAGGTGTAATGATGATAGTACTATATTCCCCATCCTTCAGGTGTGATGGCAGCATCAACAGCACTACTGCCCCCCATCCCTCTGGTATGATAGCAGCAGTACTACATTCCCCATCCCTCAGGTGTGATGGCAGTATCAGCACTATGGCCCCCATCCCTCAGGTGTGATGACAGCAGTACTACATTCCCCATCCCTCAGGTGTGGTGGCAGTATCAGCACTATGGGACCCATCCCGCAGGTGTGATGGCAGTATCAGCACTATGGGCTCCATCTCTCAGGTGTGATGGCAGCAGTACTATATTCCCTATCCCTCAGGTGTGATGGCAGTATCAGCACTATGGGCCCCATCCCTCAGGTGTGATGGCACCAGTACTATATTCCCTATCCCTCAGGTGTGATGGCAGTATCAGCACTATGGCCCCCATCCCTCAGGTGTGATGACAGCAGTACTACATTCCCCATCCCTCAGGTGTGATGGCAGTATCAGCACTATGGGACCCATCCCGCAGGTGTGATGGCAGTATCAGCACTATGGGCCCCATCTCTTAGGTGTGATGGCAGCAGTACTATATTCCCTATCCTCAGGTGTGATGGCAGTATCAGCACTATGGGCCCCATCCCTCAGGTGTGATGGCAGCAGTACTATATTCCTCATCCTCAGGTGTGATGGCAGTATCAGCACTATGGCCCCATCCCACAAGTGAGAGGACAGTAGTACTACATTCCCTTCCACCAGTGGTGATGGCAGAAGCACTAATCCCCACCCTCCAGGTGTAATGATGATAGTACTATATTCCCCATCCTTCAGGTGTGATGGCAGCATCAACAGCACCACTGCCCCCCATCCCTCAGGTGTGATGGCAGCAGTACTACATTCCCCATCCCTCAGGTGTGATGGCAGTATCAGCACTATGGCCCCCATCCCTCAGGTGTGATGACAGCAGTACTACATTTCCCATCCCTCAGGTGTGGTGGCAGTATCAGCACTATAGTCCCCATCCCTCATGTGGGGCAGCAGCAGTACTACATTCCCTATCCACCAGTGGTGATGATAGAGGCACTACAGCCCCCGCCCCTCAGGTGTGATGACAGTAGCAACAATGCAGTTCACATCCCTCAGGGGTGATAGCAGTAGAGACAGCACTATGATCCCCTTCCTTCAACACCCACACCCCACATGCACAAGTTGCAAATTACTTGGTCTCTTTGCTTGTTACAACTCAGATGTAAAGTAATCAGAACCACCACCACTAAGGTGGACCACCTCTGTTTTTCCCATCATTTAACTACCTGAATTGGATTTCTGCCTGTGACACCACTGACCCAGGTTCTGGAATGGACTTGGATGTGGGTGGGCCAGCCGGGGGTGTGAAGGCTTGAGTGTTCAGTGACCACTCACGTTCTCCTGGGAGGAAGGGTGGGTTGTGGCTTAGCATTTGCTGGCCCCTGTTGGAGGCCAGAGGCACAGCACACGCTGGCCCTCACTGCATGAGGAGTGTGATGGATGTCGGCATGTGCCATGACATCATATGGCCCATCATGCTCCCAAGAAGATGGGAAAACACCTGCTGGCCAACCAGTGGACAACTGCTGGTTCCCTCATATGCCCGAATCCCCAGACACACGTATCTATTCCTACCCCTGCCATGCCCGGGATGCACAGAAACCACTTGGGATGATTTTCCTTCCCTGGTAGCCTCCCACAGGCAAGGGCATAGATACTGATATTCCAAGTAAGCCATGGCATACAAGTTTAGTAGCAGGGGTAGCAAATAAGCTGGCAAGCATTGTTCTGCCCTCCATCATGTTTAAGTTCCTTTGTTTGGCTTCACAGGCTTTTTCTTTCTCTTTCAGCTTTGTTTTAGGGGGAGGGTGGCAGAGTGGACTGCGGACATTGAAGCTGAAAGTCTCAATTAGGTCCGCATGGTCCGCCTGCATAGTGGTTGGCTGCGGCATCTGGTAGGGGGGAAGCAAGTCTGGGGCGGTGAGTTTAAATGCCCCAGCAAAGTTAGAAGCCATAATGTTAGTTCAATTGTACTGGGAGCGAGAGAAGCAGTAGAAGAACTGAGGAGCAGCAACAGACAAGAGAGCAGCCTCAGAGCCAGCTAAAAGAATAAAGACTTCATGTGGAGTGGCAAGTGGAGCGAATCTGCCTACCTGCGGGGGAGAGAGAAGAAATTCTAGGAGCGTGGATATGTTGTTCATCCACACTGTCTGGCATTGTCCCTTTCCCCTTTAAATCTTGCCGGAAGTCTTCAAGCTGGCTCCTCCCACCCACCCGGGTGGTAAATACCTCGGCTCCGCCCCATGATGCCAGATCTTCCTTTCCGCTGGAAGATTCAGGTTCCCTTAGTGCTTTCTGTAGTGTTGAGGCCCTGGATTCGTTTGACGGTTTTCCGCATCTTCTCGCTCTGAAACTTCGTTTAGAGTTTAGAGCTCTGATCCGGACATGGATGACAAGTCGTCCCCGGGTTTCGCCGGTGTCCTTGCGGACAGAAAATGTCGCACACCGATCCCCACCTCTCGTGCGTTTACTGCCTCGGTTCTATTCATGATACCTCGCAGTGCTCCATTTGCGCTTCCTTCCACCCCAACGTCCTGGAAGATCGTCAGGTGCGCCTGAAGCTGGGTAGACCGGAGCTCCGCAACCCACCGGTAAAATCCAAGGAGGCCAGGTGGGCGGTTTCTCTTGACTGCGGGATCCGCCCGAGCAGCTTTCGAGCACATAAGCGACCTTTGAGGAAGAAACGCCCAAGCCTCGGCTAGCCGAGGTTTCTTTGTCCCGCTCAATCTGGGCTCTTCCTTTTCAGGTTCCTTTAGGGATTTGTGCCAGTCTCTCCCTACCAAGGGTGAGGCCCCCTCGGGCTCGCACTCATCCCATTCTAAGAAAAAGGATCCTAAATCTTCTTCGAGTCGAAGAAGGCGCTCCTGGGATCAGGAGCGGTCCGATGTCTCGACTCCGGTCGAAATTGCCTCCTCGGCCGCTGGGTTTTCAGACCTTCCGTCTGTACCAGGCGTAGAAGCCGAGGTCGGCTAATCTGGCGAGATTATTCTCGACTCGATCGAGCCGTTATCACCGACTCCTGTCGATGATTCTTTGGAAAACGCCCGATTCTCTCCTTCCCGGCGAGAGACCGCCCTTGGTGTCCTCGATCGAGGAGACAAGAACCGAACCTCGGTTTCACGAGCCAGTCTCTCCCGTCGACAAAGCCCCGACACCGTCGATCTCGATCAGGGAGAATCCTCTTTTAGTCGATCGGCCAAAAAAGACACAAGCACTCCCGCAAGAGGCGCCGCCACCGTTCCCCTTCCTCCTCGGACGAGGAGAGGCTTCGACGAAAAATTCGTCGACGCTGCGAGGATCTCATGTGGCAGCAATTCCTGCTAGCAGGTCAGAAGCCGGCTCCCTCGGTGGTCCCGGCTATCTCTTGGCCTCAGCCTCTTCGGCCGCCTCAGACACCGATTGCTCCGGTGCCGGTCTCTTCGGGGGCTCCGGTGCGTCTTCCGCCACAACCGGTTTCAGGTTCCCCACCAATTTTGGTGGAACCTCCACCTGAGCTGCCCCTCGGGGGGGTTCCCTTCAAGGAGGCTCGACAGTCTTCGGGTCTCCCCCACAGACTGTCAATTACGGTCACCCCTGATCGCCCTAGGCGTATCGAGGGGGACTTAGGTGGGCAGCCTTTATATCGGGACTCCTCCGATTCCGATAACACTGGCCTTCATTCTCTCAATGAGCTTTCGGTGTCAGGCTTGGAAGAAGGGCCTTCCTCCTTCCAGGGCATCCTCCGGCTCATTTCTGAATTGACGGGGATGGCCCTACAGCCTGTCCAGAAAAAGGCGGAATATCCCCTTACGGATATTCTTAAGAGGGGGGATACCCCTATGGAGGCATTTCCAGTCGCTGAAGCCATTATTAGTCCGGCCTTGGAACTCTGGCAGCGTCCAGCCTCCTGCCCAGCTCCATCTGCCCGCGCCATAGCACATAAGTCTGCAGTGCCCACAGGGTCTTTGCGGGGATTTACTGAGCACCCTCGGCGGAAAGCCTTGTGACTGCCTCAGTATTCAGGCGGACGGGCAGCTCAGCGATACTGACCGCCCTCCAGACAGAGTCCAAACTTATGGACCACTCGGCCCGGAAGGTCTATGCTGCATCATCTTTGGGCCTTCGTCAGGCAAGCTCAGCGGTGATTATGGCACACTTCTCTCACGCCCTCTTGGGGTCGCTGGACAAAGTTCTCCCCCACCTCCCAGCTGACATGCAGACCACGGTCAAGCAGGTCAGGGACCAGGGCAGAGCTGTTGCTAAACAACAACTCCAGACTGCTCTGGACGTGGGTGATTCCTGTGCCCGTTCACTAGCTGCAGCGGTATCCACTCGCCGCAGGGCTTGGCTGAGGTTATCCTCCTTTCCCGTGGATACTCAGCACAAGCTAGCTGATGTGCCCTTCTTTGGCACCGACCTCTTCGGGCCAGGAGTGGCAGGTCACCTGCAGCGTATCGAGCAATCTAATGCCACCTTAGATGCTACATCCGCTAAGGGTTCTTCAAGTAAGAACCAGCAGAAGCGCAGGAAGAAGCCTTTTCGTCATTCTTCCCCTGCGGTCAGACAACCACCCTTCCAGGGGGGTCAACAACAACAGCAGGCTCAGGCTTGGCGCCCTAGGCCCAAGCAAGGTCCCCAGCAGCCCCGCAAAGGAGGCCGAGGCACTGGTCCAGGTGCCCCCTCCTCCTCTAAGCCTGCCCAGTGATGGGCCGGGGGTGTCCTCCCCCGTACCCGTCACTTCAGCTCTGGGTCCTCCCGTGGGGGGCCGGCTCCGCCCGCCGTTTCCACCTGGTCCGGTATTACCACGGACAGATGGGTCCTAAGTGGTCGGGCAGAATCTGCCTAGAATCGAGCAGTACCCTCCCAGCCGAGCCCGTGCCCCACGAGAGAGTGGATCTCAATCGCCCAGTCTGTCCTCTGGGGCGACATTGCGCTGCTCCTCCTCAAAGAGGTGGTGGCCCAGTGAGGATCCTCCTTCAGACCCAGGCTTCGCTCCAGGTATTTCCTGGTGCCAAAATGGACGGGGTTGGCGCTTCATTCTAGATCTGCACGACCTGAATCGGTATCTCAGGTCTGCACCTTCGGATGGTAACTCTAAATCAGATCATACCATCCTGGAGTGAAACATGTGGTTCTGCACACATGGATCTTCAGGGCGCTTTTTCCCGTCCTATCCATCCGTCTCATCAGCGGTTCCTCCGCTTCAGGGTCGAAGGACCCTGTCTGAAGTTCAAACCATGCCGTTCGGCCTGTCACTCGGCCCCAAGGGTTTTCACCAAATGCATTGCAGTGGTGGCAGCCCATCTTCGGCGTCAGGGGGTTCGTATTTACCCCTACCTGGACGATTGGCTCCTGGCAGGATCCTCCCTTCAGGAGGTGGAGAGGTCCAGGGACCTGACCCTCCGAACCTGCTCACACTTTGGCCTTCTGATCAACGAGGCCAAATCGGAACTCGTACCTTCTCAGGTGATGGGCTTCATCGGGGCAGAGCTCGACTCTCGTCAAGCCAGAGCTCGACTCCCGGCGGACAGAGCGGAGGTTCTCTCCTCCTTTGCCCAATCATTTCTGGTTGGGCACTCACGCCCTGCCCGGGACTTCCTGCGTCTCCTGGGCTACATGGCGGCGTGCCGTCGGTGATCCGCTGGGCCAGACTGCACATCGCCCCTCAGTGGGGCTCGCCGCCCAGTGGTCTCAGCGTCAGAGTCTTTTCGATCAGCTGGTCACGGTCACCCAGGGATGTGGGGCCCTACAATGAGTGGACCGTTCCGAATCATCTGCTGGAAGTGATCTCGTTGTCCGCCCCGAGCCGACGGCCGCCCCATGACCGATGCCTTCTTTCACGGGCTGGGGAGCCCACAGGGAACACAGGGCTCACGGGTTCTGGATCCCAGAGGAGTCGATGCCACATCAACCTGTTGGAGCTCAGGGCAGTCAGACTGGCTCTGTCAGCTGCTCTCAGCTCCGAGGGTCAAGTGGTTCAAGTCCAGACGGACAATACCACGACCATGTACTACCTCAGCAAACAGGGCGGCACGCACTCCGCCTGCTGTGCAAGAGGCCCGGATCTGGACCTTCGCCAGCCGGCTGGAGGCGGATCTCCTAGCCATTCATGTGCAGAAGTCGCGAACCAACTGGCGGATGCTCTCAGCCGCTTAGGCAGACATCCCAGAGTGGTCTCTCCATCCAGAGGTAGCCACTACCTGTTCTCTCGTTGGGGCAAACCGTTGGTGGACCTGTTTGCCTTCAGGAGAACACCAAGCTGAGAGCTGTTCCATGCCGCCCCCCTCAGCAGGGCTCGCTGCAGGGGGATGCCTTCTCGAGGCCGTGGACCCAGGCCTCTTTACGCCTTTCCTCCATTTCCCTTGATCCACAAGGTGTTACTCAAGGTGAGGAAGGACAAGGCGAAGGTGATCCTGGTAGTCCCAGATTGGCCACGCCAGTTCTGGTATCCAGATCTCCACAGCTCAGCTGCAGGACCCCGGAGCGGCTCAGTACGCCTGGACCTGATATCTCTGAACCAGGGAAGGTCCTTCATCCGGACCTTCAATCCCTGCACCTCACAGCCTGGTTCCTGGCGGCTAGAGTTCCAGGCTTTGGGTCTTTCTGAGGATGTCTACACCGTGGTGGAGGCATCTCGAAAGAATCGACCAGGAAATGTTATGCCTTCAAATGGAAGAGATTTTCCATTTGGTGTCAGAGTAAAGGTCTGGACCCCTTATCCTGCTCGGTGGCTAACATTCTAGACTACCTTTGGTCCCTCTCCAAAGGGGTCTTGGTCATCGACTAAGGGTGCACCTAGCAGCCATATCGACTTACCGAGCGCGCGTGTCGGTCAGCCGACGTTGGCCTCAGGAAAAGGTGGTCGGTGCTTTTTCAAAGGCCTGGACCACATCCCTCGGTGTGAACCTCCACCTCCGTGGGATCTTTTGCTGGTTTTGGCAAAGCTCATGGGCAAGCCATTCGAACCCATGCACAAGTCTGCAGTTTGCGCACTTATAGTGGAAGGCGGCCTTCTTGGTGGCTATCACGTCAGCCAGAAGGACGGGAGCTCACAGTGCTTTCAGTGGACTCCCTATCTGGTCTTTCACAGGGACAAAGTTGTCCTGCGCCCCCACCGAAATTCCTTCGAAGGTGGTGTCAAGTTTCACCTTAACCAGGTGTTGACCCTGCCAGTATATTACCTAGTACACCTCGGACGCCGGTATAGGCTCCATACTCTGGACCTCAGGCGTGCTCTCTCCTATTATAAGGAGAGGGCCGCAAAAATCGGGAGAGGTTCGCCAGCTGTTTGTCACCCTCACGCTGAAGCCGCTCTGGCAGACCTGCAGCCATGCGGACTATTGCGAGATGGATCACATCATGCATAGGTCTGTGCTATGAATTGGCGGGTAAGGAGCCTCCCAAAGGGCTAAGGGCTCATTCTACCTGTCATACTGCTGCTTCGGTGGCTGCTTCCAGGGACATCCCTATCCAGGAAATCTGTCTGGCCGCTACCTGGAAGTCAGCAAGCACCTTTATTACCCATTACCACATTGACCTAGAGTCACGTCGGGATGCTGGTTTTGGGGCCTCGGTTCTCAGTCTCTATTCCCTAAGTAGGGGGTGTGCGCCTTGCCTCCCTTCTCCCGGAGAACTGCTTGGAGTCTGCCAGACAGTGTGGATGAACAACATATCCACGCTCCTAGAAGAACAGGTTACTCACCTGTAACAGTAGTTCTAGGAGTGGTATATGTTGTTCATCCACACGCACCGACCCGACCTCCCCGGCTTTAGGCGCACAACCTGGCTTCCAGCCTGCTAGATCTGGTGTCATGGGGCGGAGCCGAGGTATTTACCACCCGGGTGGGTGGGAGGAGCCAGCTTGAAGACTTCCGGCAAGATTTAAAGGGGAAAGGGACAATGCCAGACAGTGTGGATGAACAACATATACCACTCCTAGAACTACTGCTACAGGTGAGTAACCTGTTCTTTCTGCTGTGGTCTTGGACTCGTGGTACAGTCAGTGGCGTTTACCAGTGGGCAGCAAGCACCACACTAGCGCAGACAGACAGCAGGTCTATTGTGGGAATCATCTGATTGGAGCCAGGAACCTTGGACTCAAGTGGGGGGGGGGGGGCACGAACACAGTGGGGGAGGGAGTAGCAGTGTGGCAGGTTGGTGTACAAATCTGAAATGCCTGGCTACACCCCTGCTCACAGGGGTAGGGGCCCACTCCATAAAGGGTTACTTTGGGTTACCTCATAGCAGGGCAGTAAGGGGCAGTGGATGGCGGACGGGACTCAGCAGCGGTGGTAGGGGGCCATGGCAGGCCTGAAGGAGGAGGCCAGGGTGTAGGAGAAGCAAAGAAAACTGCCTGAATTTGCTTCTTTGAAATAAAGTGTTTTCGCCTAAAAATCCACAAGTGATTAGTGGAGGACCTTCAAATGGAAAATCATGCACCTCCCAAACATGTGGATGCTTTTTTTCCTTGGTCTCCATGAAAAGGGTGTCTCTCAGTTTTCATGTCTGAGCTCAGATGTGAATTGAGCACCATTCTGCCCATCAGCATCCTTACAGCCCCTGGGGTGTTGACTTCTGTGTGTCACTGAGTGTGCTTTCTGGCTTGGTGTGTTTGCAGCAACCCACTCACCACTAATGGCATTATACAGTGGCAGGTAGAGTGTCAGCTGCATTGGGCCATATAGCAAATCCACTGGCCAAGCACAAGTACACTTAAATGCATAACATTTGATTTTGTTGAAGCAGTTTCTGGAAAACTTTTTTTGCCACAGAGACTGAAACAGCAGGTGGGAGAAAAGGTGCAAATGATCCCATTCACCTAAATGGGGTGCTAACTGTGAAGTCTTTTTGTAAGTGGTGGTAAGGCAGTTTCTTCCTTGTAAACATTCTTTTCTTTAGACTAGTTTTTATTCAAACAACTGAGGATTTTTGATGGCCCTGCTGATTATAAACTTGAATAAGCTAGTTGGTAACAGTGATCCTGCACTTAGCAATCTACAACCTAGATGCTCACATGCAAAGAACACAATAAAAACGTGACTAAAGTCTAAACACAAGCTTATAAAACACATCAAATGTATCTGAACATTCATATTTACCTATACAAATTCACTGCAGCCTGAGTAAAACTTTGGTAAATGACAGGGTACCCTGACTACTGTAGAATGTAGTAAACCTATGTTGGCTTTTTTTTATATTCTTTGTAAACCGTGTAAGGGCCACTAAGCAGAACTGCCTGTTTTCAGGGGGGACCCAGGAGCACTGGGGAGGTTAAGCGACTTGCTTGGGGCCACAAAGTATGCAAGTGGAGGTTGTGGGAATCAAACCCAAGTCTGCTGGATGTACCCAGCTCAGTCACTGTTTGTTATTCTAACTACTAGGCTCTACTGCCAGCCATAACACCCAGATATGATGTTTTAATATACCTACAGTGCAGATTATGAACATTAAACACTTCACATTTTACTAAAACTGAATTATTCGCCACTCCATCTGCTTATTTTTTCTTACACGAAAGTGGGTGAATAGTTGACAGGGCACTGTAAATAGCTTTTGAGCAGGCTTCATTATTCTACATCCAGAAACAGATGAAATCTGTTTATTCTGCATTTATTTAATATTGATTTGCTGTGGCCCACTAAATAGAATCTATTTAGTACTGTATGAGGCATATGTTTTAAGTTTTGGAAGAGAGGCAACACATCTTATCCATTTAGGATTCATTTTAGGAAAGTAATTTTCTTCAGATTTAAAACATTCAGTGTATTCATTTAGTAGTTCATGCTGACTGATATGTGCAGCAGAAAACAGTAAAGGATTTATTATGAAGCAGTCAGGGTCTATAGTAGAACTCCCACAATTTGCCAGCAATTTTTGCAAAAAATCTCTGCAATTTCAGATTACTTTTCCCACAATTTTCCAGTGCCCCTGCCCATGTGTGCTGATACTTGTATTTTGTTTGTATCATCCAGTGTAGTATAAATAGTAAAAGATGTTTAGGCACATACTAAATGAAAAATGTGGTTTTAGGAGGGAAAGCAGCCATCAGCTGATGGAGAGGTTGGTGGGAAGAATGGGTGGCTAAACTGGAGCATGGCTGATTACAACAAAGCAGTGCAAGTGGTTTCCTTACTGATTCTATGAGCAGCAAAGCAGAAAGAATGCAAAGCAGAGCAGCATTCATTTTGAGATGCCGAAATCTGGGTCAGCCCGACGGCGCTGCGGTAGCACTACTGCTTGCAATGCCAGCGTCCCGGTTTCAGAAGCAAACTCAGTGGCTGGTGGTCTGGCCAGGGAGTAGGATCGAACGCCTTTAGGCTGCTCTTCTCTCGGGGGACTGCAGGTCCTGCTGCTTTACTTCCATCTGGGTGACCACAGGTCGGTGGTGGTGCAAAGGGAGGATGCTGGCCGGGATCTGGAGCACTGGCATGTCTCTATGTGCACTACCTCCTTGGATCATCCTCGAGTGCCGGTGCCCTCAGGGACAGAGACCAGAAAACCAGAAATAATCACCCCACATTGGCCACTGGTAGAAGGGACCCAGCTGCCCCAGACTTCATAAACAGACTCCATGAGGGACCGACTGGGCTGCCCGACACACACTAAGGGACAGTGGAGGGGATGACCTGGGATCCCCTCCCTTCCTGCCGGGGGGGTACAACCCAGGCAGGATGGGGCAGGCACACAGGAGCTGCCCAAGCATTACCTGGGGAGAAGCTAGGGCAGTGGTGTCAAACCTTTTTGGGGGTGGGAGCAACATTTTAATTTCCATGGCAAGGCAAGAGCAACAACCAGACATGGCCGATGACAGTCCCCACATGCGCCACACATGATGTCCCATAATTACTATAATTATATACACACGTATATATATATATTTATATATATATATATATATATATAATGTGTGTGTGTGTGTATATATATATATATATATATATACATATATATATATATATATATATATATATATATATATATATATATATATATATATATATATATATATATATATATATATTCTTTGTTTCTTTTTGATAGGTGAATGGAAGCCATGACAGCAATGGGCAAGTCTGCCAAATAAAAAAAAATTGAAAAGCTTTTAACATTCAACTTATGCAATAATATTCTGATAAACAGCCTGATTAAATGTGCTCGTAGTGAGTGTCTGAATCAGGATGCACACTGCCTGGCCTTGTTCAAAAGCATGATAAATTAGTGTTTGCTATGCGCTGATAAATGTTGAGTTCTTTCTCTCACCTCCAAGTTTAAACAGCTTATTAAAGGAGTGTTTAAAAATGGCTGTAAAAATTATATTCCAGAAAGCATTTTGTCCATGTATAGCTTACTGACATTTACTCAAGCTTAGAACCACTTCTAAAATGTTAATCCATCGTGCAAATAAAAAAAAAGTATGTTACTTGGCCGACTACGTAGCTCAAGCAGCCACTTTCAGGGGAAATTATGTTTTTCAGTTTTGGGGGCACCAGAGGCGAGCTCCTTCTTTTTAACGGCCAGCCTAAGTTACAAGCATGGTTTCATTCAACCAGTGGATTGATGGACTTGGCACGGCTTTCCTCCTCTCAAGAAAGCTCACCGGAGAGGGAACGGGCAGTTTTCAGCACCGGAGACTACAACAGGGGATGACTCCTGTCCAGTCCTCCCCCTGCGTTGAACTCAGCGTGGCTGTCCCCCCCAAAAAAGCTCACCATAGAGGGAAACCAATGATTTGCAGTCAATTTGTGTTGTAAGGCTGCGGTTTGTGCACAGAGAATCACTCCGGCTAATTACAACACAAAAGCAGCATTTTTTTTCTCAAGACTTCGCGAGCAACATGTTGGACAGCCCTGAGCTAGGGATACACAGCCTAGGGATCTCTGAAAAATGGAGACTGATGCTGTGAGAAGGGGACATAGAAAGAGAAAATAAAAAAATAAAAAAAAAAGATGCTGAAATCTTAAGGATTCTGTGCAGTGACAAGCAAGTTCCGTGAGGCACCGGTACAAGAAATAAAAATCTGCATACCAAGCAGGATTCCGTGATTTTTACTGGTGTTACCGGTAAAAATGGAAAAGTAGGGTCCTTGGCCCTTGGTCAAGGGATGGCACTGTATATAAGGATGACTCACAAAAGGTTATGCTGTTGTAAAGTAATATAGTCATGTCGTGAGCAGTTGAGCCTCATTCTTTTAAACACCGGGTAAATAAAAATATATTTCCTTTGACTACCTACCCTGAAGTCTGTTATCCTGCTCATAAAATAAGAACCGCTATAATTTAAATTTTTTTTATTTAAAAAAAAAATTATTTTCAGCTTTACAGTAGTTTCCTAAATGAAAATTGTTTGCAAAAGCTTTTCTCTCCCCCCCCAAAAAAAAAATAGTAGGAGGAAGAAATCTGTGTGACCTGCATTAAAGGCCCATGGTTTCCTTGATATGGTAACAGTCAAAATCTTATTTTAAAAGCGTTTTGTGTGTACCAAAAACATTATGTGCGTTCTTGTGTTTTCTCTTCATCCTGTCCCTCCCTGCCCTGTTGCCACCATACAGCACCCACCTATATCTACAGAGTTCAGAGAAAGTTAGCTCTACCCCAGCCACTCAGCTGCCAAATCCTGTCCCTCTCACCTTGTACCTTTTATTAATTAAACTGAGACACTGCAGACACCAGCATCTTTGAAAGTGATAGATGGTGAGCATCAAGCGATAAAAGATGTGTTTCAATAGAAATGCTTGTGCTTCTCTCTTTTGTAGCTTGCTGACTGCTGGCTATCACTAAAAAGCGCTGGGGCCATTGGCGACTGACTTCACTGAATTAAAAGGTACAGGGTGAGAGGGTGGGGTTTGACTGCTCGGTAGTTGGCGAGGGAGTAATGTTTTGTAAATCCTGTACCAGCACAAAAGTGGTGATTGTGGAGACCCTGGACATGCTGTGCCTACATGGTAACTTCTGTAGTCAAGTAACAAGTAATCCCTGTGAGCTGTGTGTCAGTCAGTGCTCCCCGACTGTTAAATGTGCCACAATTGAACAGACTTTTACAGGCATGCTGGTCCCAGCTCTGCTCTTTCATTGCACCCCAGTATAATCACGAGAATGTTTCCCACTTGAACATTTGATTCCGTTAACAAGAAAAAATCATTTTGGGTCTGCAGTTGGGCATTCATTGCATTTGGGGACTCCGCCCCTCAAACCCCCGTTACAGAACCGAGGAATAACATTTCCATTTTGTGTCTTTTGAGGCTCTTGAGCCATTCATTGTGGTTGGGGGCTCTGCCCTCCACACACACCATTACAGAACCATAACATACAGTGCCATCTGTTCATTTACCCCCCTCCCCCCCGTGTTCATCTCAAAATACTTTGTTTTCCGATTGTGGTTTTCACTGTTTTCTTCATAACTTTATCCTATGGGGGGGAACAGAAAAACTTGCTTTCACAGTGAATAACAACTGTTTTCTTAATGTTTGATGCTATGGTGGGGGGCAGAGTCCCCCAACAGAAAAACTTCACGTGCAGCACAGATACATTTCATGAACGGTGATCGTTGGATTGCAATTATACCTGCTTGGGATCGGTATTATTATTACTTGTAAACTTTACAACATTACCTGCTGTTTCATACCAGGATTATGATCAGTGTTCATGAAATGTATCTGTGCTGCACATCAGCTGTGTCATCACCATGTGTGCGCCGTAAAATATAGAGTCTGAGAAAAGTGCACAACCAGTCCATGGTTCTCCACAATCACCCACGAAAGTTTGTAGGTTTAGGGAGGAGGATGTATATTTGGGGGGGGCAAGACAAGGCACAGCTGAGACATATACTGTTGTTTTTAACAAAACAAAGGCAGAAATGGGTGGAGCTGGCAACTTGTTGGTTGAGGTAGACCAGTATTTACAAATAAGTTGGGAGAGGAGTATTTCTTGTATTTAGAATGCAAGTAGTGGTAACATGAGCAGGCAGGGGCTGGGGAAATGGCTGTCAGTGTAGGTTTCAAGGACTATAGTCAGGGCTCCAGATAAGATTTTTGGGAGTACTTC
Organism: Neoceratodus forsteri; assembly: GCA_016271365.2. Taxonomy (NCBI): domain Eukaryota; kingdom Metazoa; phylum Chordata; order Ceratodontiformes; family Ceratodontidae; genus Neoceratodus; species Neoceratodus forsteri. Next base: position 644,596,063 of record CM057453.1, on the reverse strand, counting down.
ATTCCTCATTTTGAAAATGAGGTCAGTAAAACCAAATTCTGATGTGTACAAATGTCTGGACAGAGTGGAGTGAGAAGTACATTTTAAAAACTGCGTAGTTTTTTTCTAGATGAGAACCGAGAGGTGCCAACAATGCTCCAGCTAATGTTGGCAGGCAGGAGTAATTTACTCACCCAGTTTTAAAATATAGTGAGCAAAACAAAATTGAGATGTGTACAGGTGTTGTAAATCTGGAAACAAATGCTCCTTTTGAATCACCAGTTATGTTATGAAGCACTGTTCTATGGAGTGTGCAGCATTTACAAATGTATTGGTACTCTGAAGAGCATTTCCTAAAATGAGGTGAGTAAAATAGGTCAGTACTCGCCTTATCTGGAGCCCTGACTGTAGTAATGACTATATCAACATGTTACTTGGTACATCTTAGATATATCAATATTTGAGAAATGTATGGATAACATTTATTGATGCAGTGTTGTAATATAATTTACACTTATCAATGAAACAGTAAAATGTCCACCCAGTCCATGGACTAAAAGTCATCCTGAAGTCCAACAGTAAAGCTCCTCATCCTCTGCTTGCCACTGCCTGACCTGAATGCCAGTATTACGTGCAGAGTACTGCTGGAGTCAGAATACTGGTATTTGGCTGGGCAGTGATGCACAGAGGATGAGGAGCTTCCCACAGGTTGGACTTGCTTAAACTGTTTAATTTTACTAAAGAATGACTTTGTGGCCTTGGGGAAGGTAGTGGGCCTGAGATGGATGGTGTGTCGGTGGGTGATGTTATCGACATGGGCGGTGTGGGGGCATGGGGCAGATGTTGGGGAGGGGGGTGAGGACATGGAGAAGAGGCAATGGGAGGGAACGCTCCTGGTTCCACCTTATGGCTCTAGCAGTGGCATCTCCCCAGTGTCACTGGCAGTGAAGGGGAATTACATTTTTTTCGGCAGTTGATTTTTTAGCTTAATGTTGAGGGGGTAAACATGAAACACCAGTATTGCTTCTAACCTCGTAACACACATCACACCGCTTCTTCTCACTACCCTTAATCTTCCTACACTTCTGCAAGTATTGCCTGCGAAAGCATCAGAAAATAATACAGTAAGATGAGATAAATTGCTAATTAGAAGCAGAGTCCTTTGACAGCTTTCTTTGGGTTGGGCCTTTTGTTGTAGTCTAACAGTGTCTAGATATACAGAGGACACTGTTCATACTACTGTGACAGAACCCTAGCACTTTGTCTAGAAGCTTTGCTTCAGTTTTTCACTGTGTTTAGTACCCTCACCATTAATTTCCTGCTCTGACGTCACAATTCGCCATGAAATGGAAGAAGATGACGGAATTTGTTAGATGCATTTTGTGAATATATCTGATGTCCACAATCAGCTGACATGACACCTGTGTGTATTGTTTGGGCCTGGGCCACAGTGTGCCACAGAGCACCTGGTGTTAGACTATACACCCAACAGCGCCTGTCTCGTTAATACCTTCAGTGCAACGTGCGCTGGGAGTCTGCCCCAGTTACCAAGTGACATAGGCCCACTTTAGTGCCTGTAGTCCACTGGATAGAAAAATATATTTGGCACCACAAGACTGAGTCATGCAAGAATTTTAATTCATTCTCTGTTTGTGCCCCCATACGCCATGGCCCAAACTCCCTCTGGAATCCCCAGGGTGCCTTGGGTTCACTTGATCCTACTTCCACTAACTGCCTACCTCCTTGCTGCCTCTGTTGTGGCGCCCCCCCCCCCCGGCAGAATGGAAGGGATGTATGCCTCGGACTGCTTTGTCTTCATCAGGCAGCAAGCAGGCAGGCTAGGACCAGTCATCTTTGGTCCACCAGCATCAGTTGTCTTTCAGGTAGTGGGTCTGTCCTTTTCCATCATTACTCCCCATCTCCTCAGATGTATGTGCACTAGGGAGGTCCTAGTCGCATATGCAACTAAAGTGTGCTGCCATGCCGAATCCTGGTCCGCGTCCGTCCCTCCCATGATACCTTCAACTGCACTGCCACCTGTTGCTCACCCATGTGGCAGTATTACATCAAGGACAGCAGCCCACCCTCCACGGAGGAGGAGAGTGTCCTCTATGATGCTCAGGGCCCCCCCCCCCCAACGACCCAGGCTTGTTTCTAAACTCGGGTCGCTTCAGCATCATAAACACTAACATTACCGCTGCACCAATAGGCCAGCTGAGTCACGCAAGATTGGTAGAAGGTATTCATCTCAGCCTCTAGGCCTTACAGTGGTGAATCTGCAGTTTCATATAGCCAGGTACAATTACACACACTGATCAAAATAAAAGCCATTACAGACAAGTTGCCTGATTCTGTGGAGAGCTAGGAGATACCGGCAGTTCTGGCGCAGGGCTCTGAGCTGAGTAACTACCATATCAGAGTGGCTTGTGATGTTAACAGTGTCTCAGCCTGAGCAGGGATGGCAGATATCTGTACTCATCTTTCTTTGATCAGAATTAAAGGTTTTGCAAACAAACTGCTAAAAGTGATCAGTGTGCGGTTTGACAGATCGTGAGACTCCTTTGGTCACAAAATAGGAGAAGCTCTCAAAAGAGGTCAGTGATAAAGAATTTGACTCTGAAAGGCATGAAAATATCTATGCCAACCCCAGCAAAGGACATGAATTTTATCATCAGTACCAGTGTCCCTTTCTGTGCTTGTGTAATCAGAGAGGCTTTCTCCAACAGAATGAACCCAAATCATTCCTTCAGAAAAGAAAATGACAAAATAAAAACTGCACAGCAAGTGCCAAGCACATTCCTCTGATTGGTTGCCAGTCCTGGACTTGCCCAGATGCCCAAAGGGTATCACTCTGTTGCAGTGGTGGTGGTTATGGGAGGAGGGTGGACCCTATTCTGCCAGCACTGGGACACCTTTGTTGTCTTTACAGTTTACCCAGGAGAGCTCTGCTGAAATGCAACATCCCATTTCCAGTGGAGTCCTACTTCTACCCATTTCCGCAGCTGGGTGGACTGGAGCACTGGGAAGTTAAGTGACTTGCCCAATGTCATACTGTGAGTATTTGGCAGGGTTTGAACCTGTGATCCCCTGGTTCCACAGCTAGTGCCCTAACCACTAGACAGTACTGCTTCCATACCACAGTCGTGTCTTCTGGAATTTATCCAGGATGGTTACACTTTGGAACTGGTAGTGCCCCCTCTGAACAGTCTACAGGACAAGCAGTTTCTTCATCAGGCTCCATGGGTTAGTAGCTTTCTTTAGAAGTGGCAGGGTTCTTGCAGAACTGAGGAGTGGAGAAAGTGCCAGAGTCCAAGCAGGGCAAGGGTTGCTACGCCAGATACTTTCTTCCCAGGAAGACTGATAGGATGCACCCAGTCTTGGATTTCGGGCATCTGAAACATCTTCTTGGACAGAAGACGTTCGAAATGGTGTTTCTGGGTTCTGTCTTGCCATACCTGAAGGAACAGGAATGGCTTGTTCCCTTGGCCATGAAGGATGCATATGAACACATCTCAGCCGGACCAAGCCACTGCAATTACTGTATCTCAGATTTGTGTGGGTCTTGAATATTATCAGTTCAGTGTCTTGCTGTCTTTGCTTGCATCAGCACCGATTGTTTTTACCAAATGCTTGACAGTTCTAGCAACACATCAGAAAACAAGGGACTCGAATCGTCCCTCTATCGGGACAATTGGCTCATAGCCCAGTATGATTGCATACTGTATCACACTTTACAGCAGACCACAGCTGCTTTGTTCTCTCATTGTACTTCACAAAACATTGCATCTCTTACCGTGCATCAGTTACCCTATTGCTTGACGCTTCTGTTGTATAAAAGGCAGTATATAACTAGCTTAGCAACGTTGACCACTGTGTTGCTTTAAAACTCCCATTTGTTTTGCAGTGAATTCTCTGTGTGTAACTTGTTTGTACTGATGCTGTAGCCATCCCCAGGGAGCCCCTTGTAAACGAGACGCTGCATCTCAAGGGGCTTATTCTGGGAAGTTCAATACTATAAATAAAATAGAAAAGTGAGTTGCCAAAGTGTTACTGATTTGTGAATCTTTGAAATCAGAGACGTACAAAAAGGTATTTTAGATTTACTTAGGACGTTCTTGTCTCTAGCAGTTTGGAGATGATGATTAAATTTACCTTTGTTTTATTTTCTGTTGCCCCCAAAACAAAAAATCTAAAGTGGAATATTTCAGGAGTTTTGCCTGAGATTTTGGTCCTGAAAATAGTTTCCTCTGCCGGTAACTATGTTACTGTGCCACCTTGTGGAAGAACTATTTGCTGGTCCTCTTGCTGTCAGTTCAGAGCTGCTGTATGCTGAATGGGTTCACAGTACGTGTAGCAGCCAGCCTCTGTGTTTGCATAGCTGCGGTGGGATAATTCCGGGGATTGGCAGATGTTCATGAGAGGACACCAGTATCATGACCTTGTAAAGCTGTAGTATGACTAAATTGTGGAGGGCAGTGCAGCCAAACAAAGGAGGCACGTTCAGTGACCATATGAAAACTGTTCAGTACAGGATCTTCAAGGTATAGCTAAATAAAATAGCTTTTAAAAAAGTTTTCCACCTGAAATTAATAAAACAAAATACTGACAGTCACTGTGTTTACTTTACGGAGCGCATCTCTTATTCTGTGCACTGTTTCTTTCTTTAGTTTATTAACGTGGCCCTTTGTTAGGCCTGCTGTGGTATCTCTTGTGTGTGTTGGGTGGTGTGCAGCTGCCTGTACATCTGAAGAGCGCTGCCCTAGTAATGATACTGCATGTACTGCCCTGCAACTTACTTCAGAGTCTTCGATAATAACGGTGCCGACAGCGATAAACATGGCAGGGACTGGCCATTTTCTTTATACTGGATTTGACAATTAATTTAAAACCTTTTTTACACTTAACTCATTATCTCCTGGTGTCCGTTTTGTATCAGGTTAAGCAATGGATTGTTCAGACTTCATATGGAGCTATTGGAAATAAATATAGGTTAAACTGTAAGATCATATCAGCAAGTTCAAGGATAATATTTATGAACAATATCCGTTGTAGTTTAAAAGCCCATATAAAGTTTTAAATAAGGTATTAAGCTTACCTGTAACTGGCAGCAGACCAAAGATATCCGTTATAGTTCACCGTATTTTGATACTACACTGCCAACATTTTTTGGAACCTTCTACTGTCTTGGGGAGTGAAGCTGTGCTTACGTACCATATACATTAGTTAGGCATAGCACAACCATGCCTGAAATCACAAGACTTCAAAAATGATGGGATTTTTGTATCGGGATAGGGCAGACTAAAGGACATCTCTGTTTAGATTGCTGCCAGCTTACATGTAAGCCCAGTAGACCTTTTCATGGGCTTTCAAAGTATGATGGCCACTGCTCATAAATGATCTCCTTTAAACTTTTACAGTCCAAGAGGAAAGTTAAGGACAGATGTTTCCTCTGCAGATTTGCACTGCGGTAAGTAAAGTCCAGTTCATTACCTGTTTCTTGGAGCAAAAAAACAAAAAAAGGTGAAAAAGATGTCTCACACTGTGCACTGCAAAGTTTTTTTTTTTTTTGCAGGTGCAGAGTAGAAAGTGCATTGCAATGACACTCAAGACAGAACACCAGAAGCTGGCCCGCCAGCATGGCAATAGCGCTGCCGCTTGCGACAATGATGACCCGCTTCGGGAATAAGCTGAAACATCAGAGGGCCAGCTGGGTGGAGGAGGCTTGAGTGTCCAGTGGACAGCTCGCCCTCCGGGTGGAGGGTCTAGGACCTCCGCATCAGAGATCCTCCTGGCAGTAGTCGAGGGTGGGGTGGGCACTGAGCCTGGAGTCCTAGCAAGTGCTGGGACTGGTGAGTTGTGGTAGCCGTTGGCATGTTATGCATGGGAGCATGTGTGATATTCCAGGCCATTATTGCACATCTGCTGCCATCAGGGGAGACAGATAAGTGGATAATGCTGCTAGCTGGACAAGTGACACCACTCTCTGCAACCACGCCCACTGCTGGACCCTGCCTACATCGATCCTGCAGTCATCCAGCCTTCACCTCCACCTGCTGGGAGACGGGATTCATGTATGGGAGTCACCTTAGAGCTGAAGGCATCCCTACCTTGGGGAGGGTGGAGTAAGCCAAGGGGGCTGTCCAGCAGGTGAGATGCAGATGGACCTGGGGGACCAGGTTTACAGGTCAGAGAGGCTCCTGGCGGGTCGGGATCACATGCTGGAAGTTGGCTGATAGAGGTTCCAGCCAGTGGAATATGGGGATAAAGACAATTTGTGTGTGTGTGTGTGGGGGGGAGACAGAAAACCACTTGTTACTCGAATTTATCTGACTTTGTATTGACCTAGCTGTTGCTCTGCAGGAGCTTGTCAGCCAGGAAGTTGGGGAGGGGTAATTAGTGAAATTGGAGTTTTTGGGGCTGGTAGAGAGGCAGTCACAGATTGTAAAACTTGGTGGTCAGGAGTTACTTTCATGTGGTTGTTGAATTACTAGTAAGAATTTTTAAGTGGTGTGACTGAAATTCTATTAAAGAATGGTAATAATTGGACAACTTAAATTTGTGGACAGAGAACCACTTGTGACATTTCTAATGTTTATGTTTAGTGGAAAATGTGGATTTGATATGGCATTCATTTCTGAAAACAATAAAGTAGAATTGAAAAATATAAATTCATCCTCAGCTCCATGTATGTGCTTCCTTCGTAGCTGGTAGGAGTGCTAGTGTCGCCTATAAATCCACCTGGTGCCACTAGCAGCTGTCAGAAAACCATGTTCCAGTGTGGCCTGTTACAGCAGTTGTGTACTATTCTGATGGCAACCGGAGTTCCTGCTGACATTCTAACTGAAGTGAGTCTGCAACCAGTTCAGTGTATTTTGTAACTTTTTATGTTCCATATGATTAATCTGATTTACTTATTACTATATCGCTTGATTTATTTTGTTCTTACTTTGCCCATTGTAAAGCATTTTGTGATGCAAATGTATAAAACAAAAATTAATTTTATTTGAGCGTCTCCTCCATGAGGCTAAAAGCCCTGTTCATGAGCAGACACAAGAAGGAAAATGGAGTAACCTATTCATAAACACCATAATCAAATTACATAAAGACTACATAATACAGTAGACAATATTTAAAAACAATAAATGTGATCAAAGGCCATCATCAAAATAAGCTAGGTGTTTTAGCTGACTTTTGATTCGAGATACTGAGTTTATGTGATGGATACTGCATGGCAGTGTATTCCACAGGATAAGGGTCCTGTTTTGTTTAATACTATAAGATGCTGCTGACATTTACTGTGTATATTTCTGCTGTAACTTTCTTTATTAAGCTATCACTCCAAGGACACCATTATATAGGAGCATTTGCTCAATGATGTTATGCTTGATAAAAGTGAAATAAAATACCACCAAATAAGCAATACCACACTCCAGGGCATGGGTTTTAGAGAATTAATGCACGCTCTTGGGTAAATTAGAAGGCACTAGGCAAATGGTCTTCAGTGATGGATGGAGGGAGCAGACTGTAGAGATAAAAGGAAAGGGACAACATACAGAGATGGGTGAAAGGGCCCTGCTTGCAGTGAGGGATAGAGGGGGTAGCCTGTAGGGATAGATAGACGGGGACATCCTATAGAAATGAATGAGGGGGGCTACCTTTAGTGATGGATACAGGGAGACAGACTATAGAGATAGATGGAGTGGAACAGCCTATATAAATGCATGAGGGGGGCAGCCTATGGAAATGTATGGAGAGAGACAGCCTTTGGAAATGGATGTAGGGAGACTGCCTTTAGCAGTGTATGGAAGAGGACAACCTAGAGAGGTGGAAGGAGGGAACAGTCTGTACAGATATGCATGGAGGAATGGTAGGTACTGGGTAGATGATTGAAGGGCAGCCTTTTAAAGAGAAGGAAGGGGAGAGGTATCCTGCAGAGAGGTGCATGGATGAATGGGCCAACCTGTAGACACGGATGAAAGATGACAGTCTGTAGAGATACCGGTTGATGGGGACAGCCTATTGTATAGCGATGGATGGTTGGATGAAAGGGGGCAGTATACAGAGGTGGATGGGTAGACTGAGGCGGCAGCCTGTAGAGATTGATGGGGGGAAAATAAATAAAAAAATTGGATGAATAAAGAACATTATGGTGTAGTTCCACCTTGCATAAACCCTCTCGGTTGTACAGCTGACCTGAATGAGAAACCTATGCAGCGTCTGATTTTTCCACTTATTCACCTTGATTCAGCTACTAAATAAAATGAGGTGGTGGATTACCCAAGTATTACACTGCCCCCCCCTTCCCCAAAGAGATGATGGGGTTCCCATGTTAACACAGCAGCAGCCTTCCTGCAGTTGGGGGTTACTGAGCTGCTGCTGCCTTCATAGCTGATGCTGGTGTTGCCCCTTGTTCATTGTACAGGATGCCCCAGGCTGTCTGTCCCCAGGAGCCAAGTTGGCTTCAGTTTGGTGTTCCAGGGATTGCACACAGAGTGTTCTACGCCACTAGGTTGGTAAAATTTAGTCTTAAATGCTATTATTTTCAATCTTAAAGTTATTTTTCTTGTCTACAGACAATAAACACTGTTTCAGAAGTAATAAGAGGGTCCCAAGTAAACCAGGACTATTTTGCCTCTGTCAGTGCACCATCAAATCCCCCCAGGTAAGAGCATGGCCTAGCACAAATGGAAATAATTACTGTTTTCAGAGGGATGCCTTAAAAGCATCACACACCAAAACTTTGAATGTAGAGAATTTGTTGATATTTTTCAGTGTGCTTCTGCAGCACTAATAGAGCAACAATAGTTACAATATGCCTGATTGGGATATTGCACAAATCACTTTGAGTTAATACCGATGTCAATTGGAACCTCATTCTTTCGGCAGTTACTTCCAATAACTTGTGTGTTTTTATTGAGATTTCTGTCATTTTGATTGCTGTACAGTTTTGTTACTTTCTAAAATGTATTTATGGTTACACAAAAACATAGAAATTTACAGGGGAAAAAAAAAAAGAGAAGATCAGAGGTCCATTAGTCTGCCCAGATTTCCCTATCTGCCTCTGGACCTATTGTCCATACAGGGTTTTATTCCTCCTGGTCCACCTACTACTGCTGACCTGAGCAACCACCACACCCTTCACTTCTCTCTGTCCGAGTCATGCTTAAAACCATTGGTGCCCACCACCTCCGCAGGAAGACTGTTCCACGGCTTCACCACCTATTCTATAAAATAGAACTTCCCCGCATTCGTCTTAAACCTTCCCCCTGGCAGTTTCCACTCATAACCAGAGATTCTTGACTCTGTACTTCTGCTGAATAGTTTCCCATGATTAACCTTGTTTTCCTTCAGGAACTTGAAGGTCTGTATCATATCTTCCCTCCCTCTCTTGTCCGATGTCTGGTGAGTACTATGTTCAGTGCCTTCAGGACGATCTTCGTAAGATGTGCACTTTTGGCCTGAATCATCTTGGTCACCCTGCATTGCACTGTCTCCTGCCTGTCCCTGTCCTTTCTTAGTTGAGGACTCCTGAACTGAGCACAGTATTCCAGATGTGGCCTCACCGGTGACCTGTATAGAGATATTGGTACCTCCTTCTTCCTGCTGTCAGTACCCCCTCTGATACACCCTAGCATCCTAGCAGCCTTACAATAGGCCTTGTCACACTGGCTTGACTGTTTGAGGGAGTCACTAGTGATGATTTGTTTGTAGTCTTGAGCTGAGTGAGGCTGCAGCTCCACTGAGCAGGCAGTGTGAGGCTTAACCTCAATTAAAGAGCTTTTGACATGTATTTTTCCTTGGGGCAGGCAGTTCTTGGCAAGGAGCATCCTGCCCCAGTACCTGAGTCCCAAAAAAGACTTTTGTTGCCAGGCATTATTTATTTATTTACCTAACAGAAGTGCAGTCTCTGCTCCAGATTCAAAGACAGCTGCCGAGTGCTCGGCGCAGCCCCACCAAGAAACCCGCCTTTTGATGATGCAAAGTGGAGAGGGGGCTGCAGGGCTTTAGATAGCATTATAATGCTGCCCAGGGCAGCTGCAGACTTTACATGTAACTTGTACTTATTACATGCGCTTATACATGTTAAGGCTTAACATGGATACATGCCTGTAATAAGTACAAGTTACACGTAAAGGCTGCAAGTGCCCCCAATAGCATTACAATACTATCTATATCTTTGCAGTCTCTTACCCACTTCACTTTATCATAACACGGTTTTCTGGATGGGGCTTTGATGAGCGCATGGTGGCTGGCTTTGAATTCAGAACAGAGATCGTGGTTCTTGTTAGATAAACAACTAAAGAATTCTTGGCTAAACAAATATATATATATTTTTTTAACTTCATTAGGTCCTGGGGTATGTAGCTTCTTGCAATGAGTTGCCTGCCCCTGAAATGTCAACTGCTCTTTAACAGGCCCAGCCCCTGGAAGAGGCTGTATTCCCAATAGGCTCTTCAGCAGGGGCAGGCTGGGCATAACTGAGTGAGTGGGTTAATAGGAAGCTAAATGGGTGAATGTATGAGTGGAGAAATTAAAGGGGAACAGTCATCACAAAGGGCCCGACACTCAGGTGTGGAGCTGGTCCCAGTGTATGTTTTGTGTGCAAAACATTTGGTTTACTTACTGTTTACTGTAGTGTATAGCAGATTGCAGCAGACTCATTTTGCTCAGTTGACTTCTTCTGTTACTACAAATCTTAGAATGCCCTGCAGATGACATCAGAGCTGTAGGCTGCAGTAAGAAGATTCAGTAGCCCACAGTGCATGTTAGGGTTTATGTAAGCTCTGATCTTCTGTTTGCTGGTCCCGTAGTCTTCCAGTGAGCCATGTACAGCTACAGAGGACTGTATTTAGCCCCTGGAGAAAATCTGTCCCAGAAAACATCAGATTGGAGATTATGAAAGCTTGAACATGCATTGCAGGCTGTTGAATCTCCCACTGCTGCCTGCTGCTGTGATGTCAGCTGCAGGGGATTTGGAGGTTTGCAGTAAAAGTAGTTGTCAGCCTTTAACTAAGCAAAAGTAGTCTTAATATAACCTACTATACTACAGTAAACAGCAAGTAAAACAAAATGATCTTACCCAAATTAATCTTCACCATTCAGTACTGAATGGGTCCTACTGGAGGTCAGGACCCTGGTCAGGAAATAAGAGCACTGCCTCTTTAAAATTTTTCTGAGCTCGGGGAGCCAACATCGAGGAGGCGCCACTCACGAGGCCAGCGTTCTATGAGGCGCTTGCGGGTTGGCCAGTAACCAACGCCGACTCCTCCCAGTCCTCCGTTCTTGTTTCACCGCCGTCGAGGTAGGATCCTGCGAGGGAGGACTGCCTTCAAGCAAGTTTCTACGTCATACTCAAAGTCCGCTAGGCCTACATCCTTTGATCTGGCGCTGTGACTACCAGCATAGTTTCAGATGCAGAGTTGAATTCTTTTTCATTATTTTATTGCGGTGCCGAATGCTTTCTTTGTTTAAATTCCCTTTTTAATTTTTTCACGCAGCGGTAATGTTGGGGTCGGGGGCGTAGATCCAAGTCAAAATTCACGGCAGTTGCCCCTATGTGTCGGTGCCCCTGGGGCAATTCCATGACCATTATGGACCTCCACGACTGTTGCTTCACCTTTTTGGGTCCGTGCCATGCGATGGATGAACACGATGCCTGTTTTTCCGTGGACTACCATACGCTCGTTATCTGCATGGCGCGGTTGGGGGGAGAGACCCCCAACTTTTGGAGGATGGCAACACACTCGGGATACCAAGACCAGGTCTCTGGTCTCCACCCCGAGCCTTCTTCCAACTCTATACAGGCCAGCAGGGATGGGACCCCCTCTGCTCCACAGCTTTCTGGTGCAAGGGGTCCCAGCGAGGGGTTGGTGGGACAGCCGCCCTTCCGGGGGGGGTGGCTGGTCACCTCTTGCAGTGCAGGGTCTCCTCTGAGACGCAGACAACTCCCAGTGTGGAGCCTGAGCTATATGGAGGCTGTACTCTGGCGGTCCCCTTGGTGCCACGGTTGGTCGCCGCCTCTGCTCCTGGTGCCATCTCCAGTGCCGGTGAGCGGGGCGGTGCCGGCTGTGTGCCCAGACTCCTCTTCGACGCCATTCTCAGTGCCAGGGGGCCGAGAATCTAGGGGGTTGCCTGTTTGTAGATCTCCCCGATCTCATCTTGTACCTCAGGGGATGAGGATCGGGATGATCCCCATTGGGTGCCCGCCTCCGAGGAGCCCTCTGATTCCACCCGGGCCTCTCTGAGGCCTTCATAAGCTCCTTGACCAGCACCATCTTCGGACAGTGGCACTAGCGGCGCTGTCGCTCCAGAGCCTTCCGGCCCCGACTCTGGTGCTAGGAGCTCTGTTGGGTTCTTTCCGGGGCTCCAGCGCCGGTTTGGGTGGTGGTGGTGCCATGGCCAGCACTGTTTCGGGTTTGCTGCCTGGCATCGATCTATTTAGTAATGAATGGTGAAAATTAATTTGGGTAAGATATGAAAATTACATACTTACCGTAATTGTTGATCTTCCCAAATATCTTCAACATTCATCGCCCCTCCCTCCTCCCTGTAACCAGGCACAGGCAGCGCTGTTCCCTCCTTTTTTTCTTCTTCCTATTTCTCGAATTGGGGCGAAGATGAGAAGTAGTTCTTCCTTGGGGCAAACCCTGCTCCTACGCCCCGGCTCCTCCCATTCTTGACAGGCCCTTTGGGAAGGCTGGCCTCTTTTCTTCAGTTGGAGGGAAGTTTTCCTCTGGAATCTTCTCTCTGACCTCTTCTAATCTCCTGCAAGGGTCGAAGTTGGCTCTGGCCTGTTTTCTGATTGGGCTAGGGGCTGGTAGTTCTTTCCTAACCCTGTAAGGTACTGCTGGAAAAGTAACTTTCAATAGGCTCCCCAACTAAGCCAGTGGAAAAGCCGGTAGGGCCACTGGAATTTTTCCCAGCCTCTGGCCCTGTTGGCTAGTTGCTCCATCCCTTCAAGACAAGATTCCACAACCTCAACAGGAATCCACTTCCTAGTAGATTCCCCTCTGGTTCTCCTTTGGAGACCCTCTTGGAGCTCTTCTTTGAAGAGAGAGCGAGAGACCGTGGAGATCTCTGTGTCCCCCCTGAGGAGAGCAGTGGAAACTTATCCCTTCTTGTTTTCTCCTCCTTCCTCCCCCGGTCTAGCAGGAAAGGTTTCAGCTGACCAGAGACCTACATGTTCTCCTGAGGCCTCTTCTTGGTCCAGCTGGGCCTAAATCCCTCCTCTTTTACAGACGTTTGTGTCTGTGGATAGGTTGGAAAACCTGGTGAATCCTTCTCTTTGGAGGTCAAAAAAATAAAAAGGGAGAGGAGGAAGGTGACTACAGAGACGAAGCCTCCTCAGAAAGGGGGGGACCTCTCTCTCTCTCTCTCTCCCTTCCATTGCTGCTTCTGCCTCTTAGGGCTTCCCAGCGGCACTGGCCACCCCCCTCCTCCTAGCCTATTCCTCTCTTCTAAACCCTGTCAGCATTATATTTATTCCCCCCCCCCATCTTTCAGGCGCTCTTGCCCTCCCTCTGTCCCTATCCTTATCTTCTCTTCCTCGCCTGGTGGACAAAACTGAGGACTAGGAGGAGTCAGCATCGGTTACTGGCCAACCCGCAAGTGCCACGTAGAACGCTGACCTCGTGGATGGTATCGTCCCAATGTCGGCTCCTCCAGTTTAGAAAATTTTGAAAGAGGCGTGATCTTTTATTTCCCGAGCAGGGTCCTGACCTCCAGTAGGACCCATTTAGTAGTGAATGGTGAAGATCAACAATTACGGTAAGTACATAATTTTCATTTTTGCCCACAAACTGCACATTGGGATCAACCCTACACTTGAGTGTGGGGTCCTTTGTCCTGACTGTTCCCCTTTAATGGCAACAATCAAGGCTAGATTCAACTATTTTATGGGTCAGCGTTGCTGTACAACCTTTTACTTGTAGCATTCATTTTTTGTGTATCGTAGGACTGACTGATACCCAAGTAATTCTGTGGTATTTTCATAACTTCTAGTAAAGTTGATTACAAAGTCATAAATAGTTCTAGAACATAAAGCAGTACATAGGAAGTAGCAACGAAGACCTGTGCCCATCTAGTCTGTTCTGCTTCCCAGCAGATAGTAATGGCCAGCGGTTTTGTGCTTCTCATCAGTCCGAATCTTCAGTGCCCCCTTCTTGATCTCTGGATCTTTTCATGATGTAGGCACCCTGTGTATTTTGCTTTATTCTTTTTATATTGCTAGTATTTAGTGGATGGTAATCGTGTGTTCCAGATTTGTATTTTATATTCCATCCAACCCTGGGTTCTCTGTTAGTTGTAATGAAATTCCTTGTCACTACTACCACCAAGTACTCATGAAGTTTGTTCTTGAAGCACGCCACATGTCCACTTCTCACACCTTTTGGGCATGCTCTTCAACCTCACCATTTTATTTGGTGATTTATTGCTTTCTTACTCTGAGTTTGGCTTCCTTGCTTTGAACTGTTGCCCTCTTTCTTGCTGCCCCTCCTACACATTTGAAACAGATCCTGCTCCTTTTGGGGCCTCTTTCACACCTTACAACTTTTAATGTCTCTACCAGATTCCCCCTTCCTGTGACTTTAACAGCAAGAACAGGTTTTGTTCACTTAGCCTGACCTAACATCATTTGCGCCAGGCCTTTTATCAGGTTAGGTGCCCTTTTCTGACTTTTTTTTTATAGTTTCTTCTTCCCCATTTGTTTTGTTACCCCACTTCTGCAGTGAGGAGAGTGAGCGGCTGCCATTGCAGCTGATGCAGACATTGCTTCTTGATCAGTTGACAATTGCTCTCTATCCCCCCCGCCCCCAGAGATGAACGCCTCTCTTCCACAGTGCGGTGGGCCCAGCTGTGTCTGTTGTGAAATAGTGGGGCTTGCACGCTATCCCCAGTCTCCTCACATACTTACACTTGACGCTCCTTTCATTCCCTCCATCCTTACCCCCAAGCTTCTCACCACATTCATTAACACGCAGACTTATTGCTTTTTCATCTACTTTATTTTCCCAGCTGTACATTGCTCTGTTCATTCCCATCCCTAGACAACCAAGTTTTTTCCCTGCCACCTGTTATTAGTCGCCTGTGCATGGACTTCACAACTGCATGCTTGTCAAATGTCTAGAGCACAGCAGACTTCTGCTGCTCTACATCTGCATGCCATCTGTTTGTAGCACTACTGTAAACCATTGTTTTGCCATCATATTTTGTATTGTGTCCCCCATATACCCTATCTCACAGGACAAATCTGAAGCTCATCATGTTGTCCGATGAAAATTTTAAAATATCTGGTTGGTCTGTTGTGCATGGATTTCTTACTAACTTAAAAGTTGTACCACGGTTCAAAGGTCGTGAACACTGCCATACACTTCTCCAGTGCAGCATTTTCATTAGGATGGAAACTTATGCCAACATTTTTTGTTTTACATAACAACATGCACAAAACCCACCCCTCCCCTGAAAAGAACATTTTTCAGTTTTATGATTTTAAAAAAGAAACCCATCTCACATTCCGCTGCTGAAAACTCACCCAAAACCTGATGCAAGCAATATTATTTTTTTTTCTTTTAAAACCTTCAAGAATAACCTTTCTTTTTTGACTGATAATGTTCTCAGTATGCACTTCATTTCAGTCAGCACTTATCAAACAGAAATGCATGCTGTGAACATTGTCGGTTGGGACGCCCTTTATGTTTTTTTTTTATGGTTTTCTCAAGTGAAAGAATACCATTACTGCCACTGGGTTGATTTTAAGCAGCTGGTTGTGGAGTGGTTTTCTCTTTAAAAAAAAAAGAACGTGTTTTGAATGGGGGTTGACAAAGGCAAGAACACTTTTTCTTAATTCTTTTTAAAACCTGTTTTACAAAACAACCATGGAAACCATACACAACTCTTCTGTTTTCATGTCGGTGTTCTGATGTCATGAAGGACCTCTCAAACCTTACTCTCAAAGTCACTGTGATGTCATCAGGACCCCTTGACGAAACACAGCCTTTTTGTACATGGTTGCCGATGCATTGTCGCTACATTGTAATCAATATATCCCGTCATTACCTCTTTCTTGTGTTAAATTATGACAGCCAGATGTTTTTAGTGAATTGTTCTCATCTGTTAGGCAATTAAAATCACAAATTGTGAGAAAGAAATAATGTGGCCTACTGGGATTTGAACCCAGGCCCCCAGAATACCGTCCCAGTGCTCTTAACCACTGTGTTATAAGCTCACATGGCTAGGCCTGCTGGTTCCCCAGCATGTGACAACTTCAGAGTGATATAAACATAGATTTTATTATTCCTGTACAGTATGAACTAATAAAAACTAATAACACTACTGCATAGATACCAAATCTTGTAAACACTGCACAAGGCAGAATAAATACAAAGTAATAAAGCTTTAAAGAAAACAAAAAGTAATCAGACACAATATGCAGTTGCAATGACCTTTTGTAAATACTAACATTATTCTTGCATTCAAATCCAGTAGGTCACATTATTTCTTTCTCACTACAGTATGCGATTTATATTGCTTAGCAATGGCTCATAGTGCACTAAAAACATCTGGTTGTCATCTTTGTTTCTAGTTGCAGGATGCGCAACACCAGAGAAAGAACGTGTGTCCAGGGGGAAACAGCAGGCCCAGTCATGTGAGCCTGTTGCTTAGTGATTAAGAGCACTGGGATGGTATTCCTGGGGCCTGGGTTCAAATCCCAGTAAGTCACATTATTTCTCTCTCACTACAATTTGTATTAAATTATTAGGAGTACTTTTTTTAACTTGTTCTGGGTTCACTTTAGCCTATTTCACGATGATCTGTGTCATTCTTAACTATCTTAGCTGAAACTTACACCTTTAATTGTGTAGCAGACATTTTACTGTCCCATATAACACCTAATTTTCCTTGCTTTCATCTGAAGATATAATATCTTCAGTGAGGATATCTCCTCAATGGTCCAAACCTTTGGAACTGTAAGCCTTCAGCGTCAGGACCACGTGGAAGCTTTTGCTAGCTGAGGGCTGCTCACAGTGATGTGCAGTGTTGGCACCTATATAATCGTGGGAGGCCCCATTGCTCCCCAGTTCTTTGTCCTGCCGTCGACCGCTTATCGGACCTGCAGAGAAACAACATCGTTGTTTCCTCGACTGTTATTTCTACTGCTTTACTTCAACTTATCGTTGTTGTCCTTTTATGCCGTTGTCAAAGGAACCTTTTAAGTTCTGTACCTGTGGCTAGAAGATCTGCAAGGACAACGCCACAGGGTTTGTGTTTGCTGGTTGGCTTGTCCCCACTGTCAGAGCCTGCAAGATCTGCCAGGGATTCAACCATGCCACAATGTGACTGAAAGAAGACTAGAAACCTTCATCACAGTCAAAGGCATGGAAGTCCTCTCAAGGCCATGGGCTGTGATCCAGCTTCGGTCTCTCGCTCAACTGCCTCTGGAAGGAAGTCCCAGGTGCTCGGTGACACTGTTGCTGCTGCGATCGTCAAAGGCAAAGAAGAATTGGTTCTCAATGATCTTACTTCAAGAGGGTTCCTTCAGTAGGTCATCACATACAGAACTGGTGCCATCTGGCTACACAGCAGACTTCTTCTAGCAACACCTGACTGGGAACCGCCCCCCCAACGTCACGTGACCAGTGTCAGCGTGATGCTGTATAATGGACGGTCCTCACGCCCGCCTACCAGTTCTTTCCTGCCATTGTCTCGTGTCAGTCGCATTGCAGACTTCCCAAGCGATCATCATCGAAAGTGCTTTTCTCAATGGTTTTCACCACGTTTATTCCTTTTGTTTGTCGAATTTTCTTCTATATCTTCACCGAAGAAGTGTTCCACCTGTGGCATGCAGATTCCACACAAAGACGGCCACATGAAGTGTGTGAGCTGCCTAGGCCCAGACCACCCTGTTTCCTCTTGCATGGACTGCCACCCTTTAACCAGGCCACATGTAAAAGAGGCAGCAAGCTTTGGAGGCCCATCTTTTGAAGACCTGGCTGACATCCTTTAGAAAAGCAGATGGAGCGGATCCGATCTCGCCTTCATCTCCTTCCAAAAAGAACATAGGAAAGAGAACACAGGGAGCCCGAGCGCCCATGGAGGTGTCCCAACCCGAGGCTCTCGCCCTCGACCAGCAAGGCTTCTTCCCAGCTGCCACCTAAGGCCAAGCTGGCATCAGAAGGTAAGCTGGACAAGTCCTCCTCTGTGGGCAAGTTGGCCACCGGCTCCTCTGACGGCCGTACCGCGCCTGCCGTTAAGTCGACCTGGCTTTTCCGGGTATCGCCCGGCCGCTGGTAAGACGGCTCCCCAGGCCTCGGGGACCCACACAGCACCAGCCGCTAAGTCGGAAGCGGGCTCCTCCCCCTCCCGCCCGGCTTCGTCTGGTCAGATGTCCAGCCCTGGCGGGCACTCAGATGCAGCTCTTCCATCGGGGCCTAATGGCACCCAACCCGACATCCGCAAGAGCCCGGGGAGACTGCCCTCCCCCTTCTTCTTCGCCGGTAGCTTCCCCTGTTCAAGCCGGTACCTCGAGTGACGACAGTGTGGAACCCCTTGACATTGTCCACCCCTCCGGGTCCTTTCCACACTCCCGTGATGGGGTCGCAGGGATGGAGGCTCCTCCACAGCCATCTGGCCCTACTCCAGAGGCCCCTCCTATCCCTTCTGGGGGGATCACTCCTGACCCGATGCCTGTCCTGGTCGAGATTCCTCCACCGGATCGGGCAACAGTCCCTCCAACGCCCGGACCCCCATGATGGTCTCTGAGCCTGGGCCCAGTCATCTGCCCCAGCCTTCAGCTCCGGTGCCAGACATAGTCCCACCATTGGATCCCCTTCATCTGGCTCAGTGGCTCAGACGTTGGCCCCTCCGATGCTGGACCCAGTTCTGGTGCTGGATCGGGTGGTGCTAGTACACCGATGGTGGTCCCAGCACAGCTTCCCAGCCCGGACCTGCTGCTGATTTATATGACGGAGGGCCCTACATGGGTTCCCCTCTGTTAGATCTTCTGATGTTGGGCCTTTACTCAAGACCCCAGACTGTCCGCATTACCCTCGGGCATCCTTGGGCCACCTCCCGCTGGTCCTCCTCCAGACTGGAGTGGCGTGGGGCATGTTCCCGGGTTATGGCCAGCACCTGGGTTATGGCTATCCGGGTTACCAGTATCACTCACCTCCTCCTCAAACCCCTCCCCCGCCTCCTTCACAGGCTCCGGTCCAACCGGATTTCAAGACTCTTATTCAGTCTTGGTGGCAGGACACGCACTCGGAGCTGGTATCTGACCAGGAGAGCAGACTGCCACCTCCACGCTGTCCTAGGTCTCCGCTCGAGGAGCTCATCCCCACGGTTCACGCCCTGGGGACATCTTGCAAGGATATCACTCTTCCGAATCTTGGAGACCATCCAGACGGGGGATGATGATGATTATGGTGGCTATGAATGCCAGAGGAGCCTTCGGATCACGAGTCCTCCGTCCCTAAGGGCAAGGTTTTCCCAATCCTCTCCGGAGGACCTTGCCTTTTCGGACCTCCTGAGGTCCATGCAGAACTACTTCGAGTGAGAGTCAGAGGAACAGGATCCATTGCGGCAGAGACTCGACGAACACCTGGACCTGGAGTCTCTGTCCCAGATTCCTGTTCCCCCATGGATAGGACCTCACCAGGACCTCAGCTCTATGGTCTGGTTGATGCCTCATTCCATCCAGGCTGTCCCCAAGACGGCAGACAGGGTTTACCGGGCGCCCAAGGATGCTCCGTTTCTTAATATTCATCCAAAGGCAGACTGCATCGTGATTTCAGCTGCTCATGATCGCTCTTCAGCACCCAAGCACATGAGCATCTCTCCTCCAGACAAGGAGTTGAGGCAGATGGGCCAGTTTGGTAAGAAGGTTTATTCTTCGTCCACATGTGTGCTTCGGTCCCTTAATTATGTGGCCCACATGGTGTCACACCAAAAAGCAACCTTGGCCAGGCTCGAGGCCCTAGTTCAGTCTATGGAACCTTCGGATCTCAAGGAGGAGCTCACAAAGGAACTCCGCCTGTCTCGTTTTTCTTGCAGGCATGCATTGCAGGCTACTTATGATTCAGTCGATTCAGTAGCCCACAACTCGGCGACTGCAATTGCTTTGAAATGACAGGCCTGGCTTCGCATCTCTGGCCTCGCAAATGAAGTCCAGTCTGCGATTCAGGATGCCCTCTTTCGGGGCTCGGTGCTCTTTGGCGGTGACACCAAAGACATCATCACCGATCTCCGGGATAAAGGTCAGACCCTGAGATCAGTGCTGTCCATGTACTGATCGGGTGCCCAACAACAGCAGCAGCCCTTTCAGAAAAGGACCTGAAGGCAGAGGAAGCAAGCCCCGGCTGGTCGCCAGGGCAAGCATAAGTCCACGGGTTCTGCTACTCCTCCTGCCTCCAAGACATAGAACATAATATTCTTCAGGTGAAGCTACCTCTGGCTGGAAGCTGCAATACTGAACATAGGATTTGCAAGAAAGTGAGTTGTGCTCACAACAGAGGGAGGTGAACCTTACAGTTGTCTTTGGTTTGTAGCAGATATTCTGCAGGTGGAGGCTACTTCTAACTGAAAGGTGAAATAAGGAACTTAGAATTATCAGGAAAGACGGTCTTTCAAGCAACAGAGGGAGGTGGATCTTGCTTTACTTTTGTTACAATTGTTAAGATTTTCAGTGCAGGAAGAGTTTAAACCCTGGGCTAAGAATTTGTCATAAATTCTGAAGTAAGTGCATGTACAGGCTGTGTATTTGACCCAGACAGTGCCCCAAGGGGTGGAAACTGTTTTTTGTGTTTATCTGTGTGTGCCTTAAAAGGCCAGGCCAGACTGTGTCAGGAAGTGCTTACATCATAGCTACTTATCAGCCAATAGCTTTGGAAGAGTCTTACAGAGCTGATAACAACAGTATTATAAGCAAGTGTTTTATAGCAAACTCATCAGAACAGCTGATATTCTTCAGGTGAAGCTACCTCTGGCTGGAAGCTGCAATACTGAACATAGGATTTGCAAGAAAGCGAGTTGTGCTCACAACAGAGGGAGGTGAACCTTACAATTGTCTTTGGTTTGTAGCAGATATTCTGCAGGTGGAGGCTACTTCTAACTGAAAGGTGAAATAAGGAACTTAGAATTCTCAGGAAAGACCGTCTTTCAAGCAACAGAGGGAGGTGGATCTTGCTTTACTTTTGTTACAATTGTTAAGATTTTCAGTGCAGGAAGAGTTTAAACCCTGAGGGACAGCAGCAGCCCTTTCAGAAAAAGGACCTGAAGGCAGAGGAAGCAAGCCCCGGCTGGTCGCCAGGGCAAGCGTAAGTCCACGGGGTTCTGCTACTCCTCCTGCCTCCAAGACATAGAACAGCTAATATTCTTCAGGTGTTTACTGTTTACTGTGTCTGTCCTGGTGCACAGCTGACTTATTTTGGGGCTGTCTGCTTTCAGAGCACAAATCACCAGGCTGTTTTGGGGCTGGGGAGGTTTACCTGTGTGTGACTTGGATGTCTGGATTTTTCTCTGTTTGATTAGCAGGGTATTTTCTCTGTCAAATTGTCGTGTAGGACATCTTGCTGACAGGAAGGCACTCATCGCAGTGGTGGGTCAGAGCTTTTAGCTGATTGTTTTGTGAGGGCACAGTTTAGGCCCAACCCTGCCCACCCCTGGAAATAGTTCCTTTATACCTGGGGTTCTGACATCATTTCCTCAAGAGTGCAAGGTGCATATCACTGTCATATCCTCTCTAGCACACTGCACTGACAATATAAGCGTACACATTATATAATATATATATTTCTCTATAACAAACCAATCACACACACACAAAAAAAGTAGATAAACATGTGGGGAGTAGTGCAATGTAATGGCTGTGGGGCAGCAGTCTTCTGGGAGTCTTTCTGGAGGCTGAGATGCTGCCCTATTTGCAGACAACTCTGCCCTGAGGGAAGAAGTTGCCCATCTTCAGGCCACACTGGACAGTAGTAAGGAAACCTTCCCAGGCCACACTGGACAGTAGGAAGGAACCTCCCCATCCAGGGAGCACCAGAGCCACCACCACTACCCTCGGAGGTTGCAAGAAGGCACAGCAGTTGGACCACAGTGGGCTCAGGGAGGTGAGGATGGTGGAACAGAGGCACACCAGTCAGTTGTTCCACTCCACAATCCATACACCATTCTGGGGAAGCATAGTTCCCATGGATGCACCCGCAGAGGAGACAGGAGGCTGAGGACAACTGTCACAAGGGAGGCCACAGGAAGGAGGCAGAGGACACCACAGGGAAAGGAAGCAGCTCCTGGTGGGGGACTCAGTTATTAGGGGGACAGAACTGGGGGAAGCAGGGAAAACTGAAGTAAGCTGCCTGGTGCCATGGCTTGGAGGGACAGGAAGCGCATCCTCAGGATCACGAGAACAGCTGCATGGGAGTCTGAGCTGGACGTCATTGTCCACCTAGGGACAAATGACTTGGCTTATCATGACATTAGGGCAGTGCAGGAGGACTTTGTAGAGTTGGGGAAGGGCCTAAGACAAGTAGCACACACAGTATCCTTCTCAGAGGTGCTGCCTGTCAATGGCATGGGTGAGGCGAGGTACTTTGCACCATGCAGTTTAATGAATGGTTGAAAAATGGTGTGAGCACAGGGTTTGGCTTCATTGGGGACTGGGGATCCATCTGGAGGGACACCAGCCTATATTGGCAGGATGGTCTGCATCTGCCCAGGAAGGGAACAAGTCTTTTGAGCAATCGATTTAAATGTTTCATTGGCAAGCTTTTAAACTAGTCAAGGGGGGAGGCACTGATAAGCAGCAGGAAAATCCCAGCCTCTCCCTACAAAACAGTGTACTAAATGAGAAAAAGACCGAGGTAGAAAGGTCAGTGGGGGATGGTGCAACAGAAGGTAAAGCCATCAAAAAATGGAGAGCAGTGAGTACCAATGCCTGTAGTCTGTGTAACAAGCTTCCTGAATTAGTGGCCTTGATGGAGGAGGAACATCTGGATATCGTGGCAGTCACAGAAACGTGGCACACACAAAACCATGACTGGGACGAAAACATACCAGGATACACTATCTACAGGAGGGACGGGGGGGTAAAAGAGGAGGAGGAGGAGTAGCTCTTTACATAAGGGAAGGAGTCAAAGCAACAGAACAAAAGGGTAAACAGGGAGGAGAAGAAGCACTGTGGGTCAATTTGGAGACAGGCAATGGCACTGCAATCCGCACAGGGGTTGTATACAGACCCCCCCTCTCAGGAGGAGGAAATGGACAAGGAAATGATAGAAAGTATACTTAGAATGGCAGAAAAAGGGGAGATATTGCTGATGGGTGATCTGAATATGCCAAATGTTAACTGGAGTGCAGTTGCAGCAGCCACTTCAAGAGTGGGTTATTCTAGATGCCCTACAGGGGCATGCCTTAGACAACTAGTATTGGAACCCACTCGAGAGGGAGCAATCTGAGACCTGTGCGTCTCAAATGGAGATGGAGAGGGATCACAGATGTAGAAGTGGGTAGCCATCTGAGAACTAGCGACCATCGAACAGTATGGTTCACAATAAACACAACAATAGAGTCAAGCCATACAAAGGCAAAAGTACTGGACTTTAGGAGGGCTGACTTTGCCAAAATGGGTGAGTGCCTAAGGAATGCACTAGCAAATAGGCAGGAAGGAGGGGTGGAAGAACAATGGGGAATAATAAAAACTGCCATCACAGAGGTAACAAGCCTTTGTGTGAAGCAAATAAACAAAACAAAACGATGTAAGAAACCACTGGTTCTCAAAGGAAGTGGCAGTGAAGGTTCAAGAGAAAAGAAGCATTCAGGAAGTACAAGGAATCCGAAAAGGAGCAGGACAGAGAACTGTATCAGTTAAAGCAAAAGGAAGCTGGGAAGGCAGTCAGAACAGCAAAGGCCCAAACCGAGGAAAAGATGGCCAACTCAGTTAAGAAGGGGATAAAACCTTTATAGGTACATCAGGGAGCGAAGGAAAACCAAGGGAGGGATAGTGAGGCTTAATAAAGGGGAGGGGGTGGGCAGAGGGTGACTGTGAAAAGGCAGAGATACTAAACAAATATTTTTGCTCAGTATTTACAAATGAAGAGGGGGAGGTACCTAAAATAAACAATAGAAACACTCTGGATACAGAAGTTGATACCAGCCCATTTACAGAAGAAAGGGTTCTGAAAGAACTCTTAAAACTGAAGGTGGACAAAGCAATGGGGCCTGATGGGATTCATCCAGAATTCTAAAAGAACTAAGGGTAGAACTAGTGACACACGACTACCTCTTTAACAAATCATAGGAGGATGGGGTGGTGAGCCGAGGACTGGAGGAGGCAGATGTGATTCCCCTTCACAAAAGTGGGAGCAAAGTGAAAGCAGGAAACTACAGACCTGTTAGTTTAACCTCAGTGATAGGAAAATGATGGAATCACTTCTGAAGGAAAGAATTATCGAGTATCTAGAGGCCAGAGGGCACAGGACCAAGGCAGCATGGATTCACAGCGGGAAGGTCATGCCAGACGAATCTGATAGATTTATTTGACTGGGTGACCAAAGTAGTAGAACAGGGAGGGCTGTGGACATAGCCTACCTAGACTTTAGCAAGGCATTTGACACAGTCCACACAAAGATTAATATACAAGTTAGACAGCCTGGGTAAAGAATTGGCTGGAGAATAGGACACAGAGAGTAATAGTAAATGGAGTCCATTCTGAAGAAAGGGGGTTACTAGTGGGGTACCAGAGGGTTCAGATTAGGACAGTCCTCTTCAATGTCTTTATAGCTACATTGCAGAGGGACTGAAGGAAAAGTATGTCTCTTTGCAGATGACACAAAGATCTGCAACAGAGGTGATGCACAAGGTGGGTGGAAAGGATGAGAAGGACTTGTGCAGGTTAGAGTAATGGTCAAATGTATGGCAGCTTAGATTCAATGCTAAGAACTGCAAGATATTGCACCTGGGAAACAAAAACCCAATGGAAGAGTACACAGTGGGGGGTGAGGTGCTAACAACAACAAAAATGGAAAGGGACCTGGGGGTAGTCATATCAAATGACCTAAAGGTGGGCAAGCAATGTGAGAGGGCAGCAAGGAGGGCTGGGGGGATATTGGGATGCATAGGGAGAGGCATCACCAGTAGAAAACAGGGAGTTATTATCCCTCTGTACAGACAGCTGGTGAGACCCCATCTGGAGTACTGCGTGCAGTTCTGGAGACCCAATCTCCGCAAAGACATAGACAGGATGGAAGCTGTCCAGAGGAGGGCAACTAAAATGGTGCCGTGTCTGCACCGGAAGACATATGAAGAGAGACTTAAGGAACTTAATATGTATAGACTCGAGGAAAGGAGGGAGAGGGGGGACATGATAGAAACTTTCAAGTACCTCAAGGAATGAACAAAGTCCAAGAGGGTAGCATCTTTCCAAAAAGAGGTGTGCAAGAACAAGGGGCACAATTTGAAGATAGAAGGCGGCTCAGAGGTAATTTAAGGAAGTATTTTTCACAGAGAGGTTGTGGATGCATAGAGCGCCTTCCGGAGAGAAGGTTGTGGAGTCAAAAACAGTGGTGAAATTCAAGCATGCATGGGACAGTCATAAGGCAATTCTGTGGGGTGGGGTAGAAAGAAGTAGGCTGCTGGTTAACTAGGATCTGCAGCTTATCCATTAGGTAGGGAAATGAGCAGACTGGGTGGGCTCAGCCTTATCTGCCGTCAAATTCTGTGTTTAGGAATCAGAGACAGTCAGAGGGCTCTCTCCTGACCGTCCTGCCACCTCCTCACCCACCCCTCCTCCCGCTCAGCACGAGGAGCAGTCGGGTGGGGGGGAGCATTGCCACGCTGCAGGAGTGGTAGTGGCATTACCTCTGATGCATGAGGTCCTGCAGTTGGTGTCTGTCGGACACACCATAGAGTTTCTGGAGATTCCACCAGACTCTCTGCCAATCTGGTTGTCCTATTCTCGAGAGCAGGCTCTTCTCATCAGAGAAGAAATCGACACTCTTGCTCAAGGAGGTTATAGAGTGTGTTCCCCTCCGGCAAAGGGGAAGGGGTTTTTACTCCCACTTCTTCCTGGTTGCAAAAAAGTCAGGCAGCACGAGATCCATTCTCAACCTGAGCAATCTCAACCTGTTCGTCGAGTACAAAAAATTCAAAATGCTGACCCTCCAAAGCCTTCTCCCTCTCCTGCTGGAGAACCAGTGGCTTTGTGCTCTGGATATGCAGGATGCTTACCTGCACATTCCAATTTTCCCCAGCCACCGCCGGTTCCTGTGTTTTTTTTTCTAGGGGGAACATTTCCAGTTCTGAGCCATCCCATTTGGTCTGCCTTTGGCACCGCGGGTCTTTACCAAGTGCCTGGCGGTAGTGGCGGCCTTTCTGCATCACCATGGCATAGCAGTTTTCTCTTACCTGGATGACTGGCTGATTTCAGCCCCTTCCAAGGATGCTCTTTCGGAAGCTCTGCATTTCATTCTGGATCTGTTCTCCAAGTTGGGGATTACTATCAGTTTCCCCAAGTTGTCCCTTTCCCCGAATCAGAGACTTCAGTTCATTGGGGCAGTCTTGGACACGGTCCGGAGCAGGGTCTTCCTTCCTCCAGACAGAGTGGATACTCTGGTCCGTCAAGCTTCAGTGGTGGCCTCATCCAGGACCATTCCAGCAAGGGAGGTCCTTCGCCTTCTCGACCTGATGGCGGCCTCCATCACTACCATTACCATGGTGAGGCTCCACATGAGAATCACTCAGTGGTCCTTGCGGGTACAATGGGATCAACTCCTGGATGACCAGGACCATCCGGTCCTGGTATCGTCGGCGATCCAGAAAGACTTGCTGTGGTGGAAGTATCCTGCAACCTTTCCTTGGTTCTCCCATTCAGGAGCCCTGTCCCCTTGGCATCTCTGACTACCGATGCATCGAATATGGGCTGGGGGCATTTGGGGAACACCAAGCACAGGGACTTTGTCCAGCTCGGAGGCATTGTTGCATATCAATGTCGTGAGATGAGAGCGGTCTTGTACGTGCTCCAGGCATTCCAGACCCTTCTCCCCAAGGGATCACTGCTTATCCAGACTGACAACATGTCAGTAGTCTGGTATCTCAACAACAAGGAGGAACTCGCTTGTACCTTCTCTGCAGGGAAGCGATGAGAGTGTAGAACTGGTCAGTCCAGCATTATCTGTCCTTAGTGGCAGTGCATGTTCCAGGCGTCCAAAACATCCTGGTGGACCATCTCAGCAGATCTTGAACCCTCAGTCATTAAGTCAGGAAGTGGCAGAGTCTCTCTTCCTAAGGTGGAGGTGTCTGGATCTCGACCTTTTCGCATCCTCATTCAACGAAAAACTTCACAGTTTTTGCTCGCTCGTTCCAGGGCATGGTGCTTTCTGGCATGACGTGTTGTCTGTCTCGGACAGGGAAATTTTTGTACGCCTTCTCTCTGTTTCCCATTCTCCAAAGGGTTCTCCTCAAGCTTCAGGCAGAGAAGGCGCGGATGATCCTCATCGCCCCCCTCTGGCCGAGATAGATTTGGTTCCTGCTTCTGCAACAGTTAGTGGAGGAACCACCGGTTCCACTTCCTGTTACTCATGACCTCTTGACACAGAATCAAGGCCAGCTCGTCCATCTGGGGCTCAGGACCCTGCATTTTCATGCTTGGCTCCTGCAGACATAGCGGTTTCCCGCTTAGGGGTCTCCTCTCAGGTAGCCCAGATAATTGTTGAGCTAGAAAGCTGTCTACTCATTCCACCTATGCTATTAAGTGGAAACGTTTTTCCATTTGGACGGCTTCCAGAGATTGGAACCCTTTCTCTTGTTATGCCCCACAAGTCATGGAATACCTCCTTCATCTTTCAGATTTGGGCCTATGCTATTCCTCCTTGAAAGTCCATCTTTTGGCTATTTCGGCGTACCATGAGCTGGTGGATGGTAAACCCATGGCTCAGTTGGAAGTCTCGAAAACCTTTCTGAAAGGGATCCTCCATCTGAAAACTCCCATTCACAGTCCCATACCACCTTGGGATTTAAACTTTGTTTTGGAGAAGCTCACTCTCTCGCCTTTTGAACCAGTGATGAGCTGTGATTTATGCTTCCTGTCTTGGAAGACATTGTTTTTAGTTGCTGTTACCTCAGCTCGAAGAATTTCGGAGTTTCAGGCTCTAGTTTGCAAGGAGCCCTATTTAATTTTCCATAGGGACCGGGTGGTCCTCAGGACAAATCCTGCGTTTTTGCTTTAGGTGGTTTCAGAGGTCACACTGAACCAATCAGTGGAGCTCCTGTATATTTTCCGTCCTCTGCGAATAAGGTGAGGCACTCCTGCATACTATGGATGCATCGCACCTCTGATGCTATACTGACCGTATTCAAAGAGTTTTGTAAGGATGGCAAAGCTGTTTCTAAGCAGTGCCTGTCCAGTCGGTTGGGCAACAGTATTCGCTTCTGCTACCAGAAGTATGACATGCCTCTGCCAGGACCAGTCAGTGGTCATTCTACAAGGGGCATGGCTGCTTCTGCGGCTTTCCTGCGTAGTGTTTCAGTAGCCAATATCTGCACAGCAGCAACGCGGAGTTCTGTCCATACCTTTACCAAACACTACAGACTGGACATTGCTTCTAGGCAGAGTGCAGGTTTTGGCCTAGCTGTCCTGCAGGGCCTTCTGTCCTAAGCTGGTTCCACTCTGTGTTTTCCTTAGTTGTTGGTTTTTTCTCCTCCCTTGTTTCTCTCGGTCTCTCTGCAGAGGGACTGCTTGGGATTCAATCCTGTATGTGATGACCTACTGAAGGAACTCTCTCAAAGTAAGATAGTACAGTTATGTGGGAACTTACCATAGCAGTAGATCTTCGAGATAGGTTCCTTCGGTAGGTCATATTTTTCCCACCCTCCTTCCCCTTATTTTGTTTAGGGACTCCAGACTCTCTTTCCTCCTGCTGTCAAGCCTATTCCAGACTCCGGCGGGAGATCTGGAGGGCAGGCGTGGGGACCGTCCACTATATAGCATCAAGTTGGTCACATGACGGGTGGGTGGTCCCCGTCATGTATTGCTAGAAAAGTCTGCCTTGAAGCCAGGCTGGGTGGCGCTTAATTCTATGTGTGATGACCTACTGAAGGAACCTCTCTCAAGATCTACTGTTACGTAAGTTCCTACGTAACTGTAATTTTGTATGGGTCTAATAAAAAGGGAATGCTGGCAACACCATGATGAGCCATTTATGCATTGGGCTGCAAGAGACATGGATGCATAATGCAGGCTACGTATTAGACGAGTGGTAGCAGGAAATGCAGTCCATGTTCACCTATGAGACCTGGCCTCAGTACTTTCTCCCCTCACTAAAAGCCACAGCTTCAATCAGTTGGTGCGAATGTGCCTGGAAATGTATAAGGTTTTTTTTGTGCTCTTAAGATTCAAGCCAGATACATTGGGGACATTTATAGACTTTGCTGGTGAACATGCAGCAAGATTGGTTCTGATCAGACTCATATTTTTGGGGCATATCCTGTTCTTGGAGAATTTTGGCATTCATAGAACAGCACTTTATGCAGCTTTCATTGGACCTACAACTAATAAATTGAGCTACTGTTTTATTATCCATCCCACCAGAGGGAGAGAAGCTTAGGTCTAAATCACTGGTTCATGTCTCCTCTTAGCTGTGGAAAAAAACTGTAACAAGATTGTGGTTACAGCCCACAGCACCTACTGTTGACCAGTGGCAACAGATGGTGGCTACCATATATCTTTTGAGAGACTCACCTATCTCTATGAGGTAGATTACCTCTTTTTTCAGAAACTGTAGCAACCATGGGTTATTTATTGCATGTCTCAGACCCCCATTTTGTACCATGATAGTTGTATTTCAACAATTACTTCTGCATTCTCTTTTTGTTTGCCCATATTAATGAGCTTTGATGCCTATATACTGTTAGTCCCTTTTCATATTAAGTGATGTCAAAAGCCTGTCTTTTTCTTTCCAAGTCTGAAGTACTCTAGTCTCGGGGAACTACATTTTGAAATGTTGTATACTTGACAGATACAGATCCCAACTGGATCATTGTACTTGCAGTGTTTCTTAATGAACAGAGCTTGGAGCATGTATATCAACATTCACTTTACTGTTGTGCTGGCTGCATGTTGTTGAAAACATTTTTGAAAAAAAAATTTCTGATCAAAAAACAAAAAACGCAAAGGCAAGGAAAAGTCTTTGTCAAAGTCCTCCTCTTATATTCACATCTCAGAAATGATCAGTGCAATTGTTTCCCGTGACCATGAATTGTCATCATGCTAACCTGTACCATTTAACCATGAACAAATTACTTCTAGTGCTTGTCTCCTCCTTGGCCCTGGTCTGTCATCATGCTTTCCTGTAACACCTTGATGCCTCTGTCCTCCCTTTGATACTGGTCTATCTTCCCGCTTTCTCCAGCCTTCTTTTCACAACTCTATACTGCACTCATCCACAATCTTCACGCAGTCATACTATAAAAGTCCTAACTCCCCTTTCCCTCTCCCTGTAGGCCCCCACCGCCGCATCAGTTCTACCGACCTATCCTTGGAACTTCATTTCTCAAAATGTTTATCCTTCGCTTACATATTACATACTCCTCCTGGTACCCCATCTGCCATTAGTTGGTGGTTCTCCAAGCCATTTTCATGGCTAGTACTAGTGACTGCCTCTGGTAAATGAACTAACTGGTACTTCTATACAGAGAACATGGTTTACATACAGTTGCATGGTTCAGTGGTGGACCTGCCTCCTTGTATTTGAATCCTCCTCTGTTATGGCTTGCCTTGTCTTCCTTTTATCATTTGACTCCCCTATTACTGCACCATTGTGTTTGTGTTTATATACTTATTTACATGTATTTATATGTTTTTATGATGGATGTTACCTGACCCTGTTCTAACCAGGACCATCTTGTAAAGGAGCTCTGCTCAGTGATGTTCGCCTGGATAAATAAAGATTTTGATTGATTGATTGACTGACTTCGGCCATTGCCACAAGCATTGGGATAAAGCTTCTGCTTCACTGGTGGTCGAGTTCTCCACTGAAAGAGGTAAATTCTTGTCATTGTCTGCTCCAGCGGCAACACTACAGCAACCCCTCCTCCCACAATCATTCATGAGACACCAAAGTCGGGGTCTGGCTCTGGAGCTGCCGTACCTACTACAGGTATGCAGCCCCCATCATCGGGTTCTACCCTTGGATTAGTAGTCGGTCTCTCTACAGGGTGCCATCAACTCTAGGTTGTGCTGGAGTTATTGTCTGAACTAGTTAAATGCCTGTTGCCATTGCTTCTACTGATGATAATGGCTATTCCCATTGACTGGGCCTCCCTGTCGGCACTGTCATCATTGATGGAATCCAGAAGCATACTTTTATTCCTCCATTGCAGCCGACGACTCCATCGATTGCTCCCGTAGTCATTCCAGATGTTGAGGTGGAATATAACCCGATCTCCTTAACATTGAAGAAGATTTGGAGGATCAAGAAAGGGATTATGATCTCTATGAGGGGATTTTCCTTCCAACTTTACTTTCTCCTCCTCCTCCTGCAGTGAGGACGCTGTGGTGTATACCCCCAGGTCTCCTGAAGATCCCTCTTTCCATGCTTTATTCGGACAAATCCAGAATGTCGTGGGGTTTGATGCAGAGAAAAGGACTCCAGTAAGAAAACAGTTAATTGGGTTTTGGGCGTTCCCTGCATCCTCCATTGTAGTTCCTCCGGTATATCCTGCTTCAGAGGATTTTACCTTTGCTGCCTCACATAGGCCTAATACTTTGCCTGCAGTGCATATAGAAGGCTAATAAACAGTACCCTGCTCCATTTGCGAAGCTTTGTTATGCTTTCCTGTTTAACTGCTCAGGACCACTCTAGAGACCCTAGGCACATGAGCACTTTGCCTCCTGACAAAGAATCCAGGAGGCTGGATGTTAAATACAAAAGAACTTATGCCTGTGTATTTGTGCCTCCATTTACAGCCTCATTCACAAAACTGTCGTGGTGGTTCCTTCCCAGGTACCCTCCCTCGTGGTGCCCATGCAAAAGTGAAAAGGAATTTCCAGTACAGCCAACCTTGGAAACAAGAAGACTTAGTGCTGCAGTGGCCAAATTCCAATCAGACAATATAGGCAGATTGGAAATAAAGGCCCACTCACCAAATATAGTGTAAAAAATAACTTCTGTTTTTAGGGACGTGGATATGTTGTTCAATCCACACTTATTGGCAGGTTCCTTGCCACTTTAAATGTTGCTGGAAGGTCTTCAAGCTGGCTCCTCCCACCCACCTGGGTGGTAGAACCCTCGACTCCGCCCCATGACGTCAGATCTTCCTTACCACTTGGAAGCTCAGGTTCCCTCCTTAGCGCTCTGCGTTTTAGGCCAGGATCCACACTCTTTGGTTAACCCGAAACTAACTCTAAAGTTTACAAGACTCCGGTCTTCGTCTTGCCTCGCGGCTGCGATGGACAAATCGACTCCCAGGTTTCATCAGTGCCCCTGTGGGCAGAAGATGTCTGGAACAATCCGCCTCATGTCGTCTGCCTGGGGCTTGGCCACGGCCCCGTAGGTTATAATCTGTGCAGCCCTTCTCGGCTCGGGTCTTGGAGGTCTGCACTGCTCAACTTCTTCTTTGGCGCCCTGAAAAGCGGTATCCGCCGGTCAAGTCAAGGCCCGTTAAGCGTGTCGGTAAGCGGCTCGTGGAACAGTTGGAGCGAGATGATACGCGATAGGAGGAGACGGCAGGCCTTCTTCCTCCTCGGCCGCGCCATTTATCCCGCTCTCCTTGGGCTCTTCCTATACAGCTTCCTTTAAGGAGCTTTGTCAGTCCCTCTCCACCAAGAGAGAAGGACCATCGGGACATTCCAATTGGTCCAAGAAGAAGGACTCAAAAGGTAAGTCCCACCATCGACATTCATGGGAGTGGGAGAGATTCCCTTCACCGAGCCGTCGGCCGGTTCTGATCGAGGTTGCGGCTAAGGCCGCTGGCTTCCTGATGTCCCCGTCAGGTCAGCAGGCCGAGACAACCGTCGACGCGGTCGAGATTTTTCTCGACCCCATTGGATGGTTTGTCGACTGGTGATGCTGACAACCCTACTTCACCGGTTCCCCCGGTGATTACCGAGGACTTGCCTGTGCCTCCTGTGCCGGAGTCCCCGGTTAAGGTCCCTGTACCGAAGGAAGAGCGGGTTTCCCCCGTCCCCCCTCTGACCCACCCTCGGAATCCCTGAAGGTCTCAGTCTCGATCCTCTTCAAGGTCCAGCCGGTCCCACTGACATTGGCGGTCTTGGTCTCGGCACCATGGAAGGCGGCGCCGCTCATCTTCTTCTTCGGAGGATAGGCTCCGGCACAAGTTGCATCGGCGCTATGAGGACTTGATGTGGCAGCAGCTCTTACTGACCGGTAGCAAGCCGACTCCGTCACCTTCTCAGGCCATTAAGTGGCTGTCACCGGAGTGACTGAAACAACCCCTCGTAGTAGTCGAGGAGCCGCCACCAGCGCTGATTGTTCGGCCAAAACCGGCTGCTCCACCCATTGTGGTGGAACCTCTGCTTCCACAACCTAAGATTGGGCCCTGACCAAGGATTCTTGGTGGGTCAGGCTTGCCAATAGGTTGTCGGTCACCCTCACTCGATCGACCTCAGCAGGTGGAGGGTGGCTCAGGCACTCAGCAGCTGTTCGCAGACTCCTCGGAGTCTGACAATGACTCCTCCCTGTTCTCCAGGCTCGGTTGACCTGGAATCTGCAGGGGGTCAGTCGGTGGACGAGAGCCCATCCTCATTTTTGGAAATGCTATGACTCATCGCAGAGTCTACTTGGATGCAGCTTGAACCAGTTCAGAAACGGGCCAAGTATCCCCTTACGGAGATACTGGACTGAAGGATCCCCTATGGAGGCCTTTCCGTGGCGAAGCCATTGTTGGCCTGGCCCTGGAGTTGTGG
Organism: Neoceratodus forsteri; assembly: GCA_016271365.2. Taxonomy (NCBI): domain Eukaryota; kingdom Metazoa; phylum Chordata; order Ceratodontiformes; family Ceratodontidae; genus Neoceratodus; species Neoceratodus forsteri. The sequence continues at coordinate 644,562,171 of CM057453.1, read as the reverse complement.
CAGCGGCCAGCATCTTGTCCCGCACCTTCGGCCAGGATGGCTCGAAAGTATGTGGTCCCTGCCGGTTCACTCTGCGGTTTCTTGGAGCACCCCTCTGCGGAAGGGTTAGTGACCGATAGCGTTTTCCAGCGTTTCGGGAACACTCGGGATATGGACAAACCGCCCGATAAGGAATCCAAAAAGTTGGATTACTCAGGTCGAAGGTATACGCTGCTTCCTCCCTAGGCCTTCGTCAGGCTAGCTCAGCCATTCTGATGGCATACTTTTCTCTCGCCCTTTTGGGCTCCCTGGATGAGGTGATTCCTCATCTCCTGGCTGACCTTCAGATGACGGTCAAGCAGGTGCAGGATCAGGGAAGGGCGGTAGCTAAACAGCAGCTCAAACTACGTTGGACATTGATGATTCGTGTGCCCGGTCAGTAGCGGCTGCAGTGGCCATGCGCCGCAAGAAGCAGCTGCGGATCTCCACCTTCACGGCTGATACCAGCACAAGCCGGCAGACGCCCCTTCCTGCTACCGACTTGTTCGGCCCGGGATGGAGGGTCATCTCCAAGGATCGAAGTCCAGTGCCACCTTGGACTCGGCCACATCTGCCCAGAAGGACAAAGGCCGCCAGCAGGAGCGTAAGCCTTTCGTCCTTCAGCCCCTGCGGCACGTCCGGCCCAGCAACACCAGCATCAGGGCCAGCAGGCTCACACTTGGCACCCCAAAGCCAAGCTTGCTGCTTCCTCCAGCAGGAAGCCTGGAGGAAAAGTCCCAGGCGGCTTCTCGGCCGGCCCTTCCTCCAAGCCTGCCCAGTGACGGGTTGAGGGGTGTCGCCTCCAACCTCATCACTCCTCCCCGGGTCCCCCCCGTGGGGGGACAGCTCCACCACTTCCTTTCCGCCTGGTCCGCTATCACCACGGACCGCTGGGTGTTGGAAGTGGTAGAATTCGAGCAGTTCCCCCGCCTATCGAGCCGTTGCCCCATGGGAGGCTATGAGTTCTGCAACCTCTCTGTCTGCTCGTCGAGCCGACATTGCCTTGCTCCTCCAGAAGGAGGTGATCAGCAGTGGTGGACCCCTCCAGACCCAGGGTTTCTGTTCAGGTACTTCCTGGTCCCAAACGGACGGGGACTGGCCCGATTCGATCCACACAACCTGAACAAGTTCCTACGATCTTGCACCTTCAGGATGGTCAGTCTGGCTCAGATCATTCCATCCTTGGAGCCAGGCATGTGGTTGTGTTCCCTGGACCTTCAGGACGTGTTTTTTCACATCCCAATCCGTCCGTCTCATCAGCGATTCCTCCGCTTCAGAGCAGAGGGATTCCTTTACGAGTTCCGGGCCATGCCCTTCGGCCTCTCTCCAGCTCCCAGGGTCTTCACCAAATGCATGGCAGTGGTGCCAGCATTCCTGCGGCGCCGAGGGGTCCGGGTGTACCCTTACCTGGATGACTGGCTGATTGCAGCCCCCTCCAGGTTGGAGGTGGAGTGGTCCAGGGATCTGGCCCTCCAGGTCTGCTCTCAGATTGGCCTCCTCATCAACGAGGCCAAGTCGGAACTCGTGCCATCACAGGTGATTCAGTTCATCGGGAGCTCGACTCTCTTCGAGCTAGAGCCTGGCTCCCGGCGGACAGGGCCGAGGTCCTTTCCTCCTTTGCCCAATCATTTCTGGTTGGGCAATTGCGCCCTGCCCGGGACTTCCTGCGCCTTCTGGGCCTCATGGTGGCCTACACCAGCATGGTCCGTTGGGCCCGCTGGCATATGCGTCCACTGCAATGGGGGCTGGCCCGCCAGTGGTCACAGTGCTCCGGTCCTCTGGACCAGCCAGTGACGGTGACCCAGGAGATGTGGAATGGCCTACAGTGGAGGCTCATTCCAGCTCTTCTGCAGGAGGGTATCCCGTTTGTCCACCCCGAGCCGATGGTCACTCTGACGACCGACGCCTCTCTGATGGGTCGGGGTGCCCATCTCTGGGAGCTCAGAGCCCATGGCCTCTGGTCCCCTCAGGAGTCTCGATGCCACATCAACCTGCTGGAGCTTCGAGCAGTCCGACTAGCCCTCACCGCCTTCGCTCCGTTTGTACGGGGTCAAGTGGTCCAGGTCCAGATGGACAACACCACAACCATGTACTACCTCAGCTGACAGGGCGGGATGCACTCCTTGCCCCTGTGCAAGGCTCTCCACTTGATCTCTCGTGATCAGCCTAGAGGCAGATCTCCTAGGCATCCATGTGGCAGGGCCTCCAACAGTCTAGCTGATTCCCTCAGCCGGACAGGCTGCATCTCACAGTGGTCTCTCCTGCGGGAGGTAGTACTAGATCTGTTCTCCCAAATGGGGCACCCTCAGGTAGACCTGTTAGCCTCAGATCGGAGAAGCTGAGGCTGTTTCATGCCCGCCCCCTCAGCAGGGCTCGCTGCAGGGGGATGCCTGCTCCGCAGGCTGTGGACGCGGCCTCTTCTCGCCTTCCCTCCATTTCACTTGATCCACAAGGTGCTTTGCAAGGTGAAGAGGACAAGGCACAGGTGATTCTGGTAGCCCCATTCTGGCTCCCAGATCTCCTCCAGCCTCAGCTCCAGGCTCCCAGGCGACTTCCAGCCCGCCTGGACCTGCTCTCAGTCGACAAGGGAAGGTTCTCCACCTGGACCTTCAATCCCTACACCTGGCGGCCTAGTTCCTGAGTGGCTAGAGTTCCAGGCCTTGGGTCTTTCCGATGAGGTCCTCAACGTAGTTGAAGCGTCCCGTAAGGAGTCGACCAGAAAATGCTATGCCTTCAAGTGGAAGAGATTCTCCATTTGGTGTCAGGACAAAGGGTTGGACCCTATTTCCTGTTCCTTGGCTAGCATTCTGGACTACCCGTGGTCCCTTTCTCAGCTAGGGCTTCGGTCGACGACCCTTAAGGTGCACCTGGCAGTCATCTCTCCTTACCGGGCGCGGGCCGGCAAGCAGTCAGTGGCGCAGGAGAAGGTGGTCAGGCACTTTTTCAGAGGTCTTGATCACATATCCCCTCCGGTGCGAGAACCTCCAACTCCGTGGGATCTACTGCTGGTATTGGCTAAGCTCATGGGCAAGCCATTTAAACCGATGCATAGGTGTGACATCTCTCACCTGTTGTGGAAGACTGCCTTCTTGGTGGCTATCACATCAGCCAGAAGGATGGGAGAGCTCCAGGCGCTTTCCATTGAGTCTCCTTATCTAGACTTCCACAGGGACAAAGTTGTCCTGCGCCCCCAACCAAAATTCCTTCCGAAGGTGGTGTCGGAGTTTCACCTTAATCAGGTGTTTACTCTGCCGGTGTTCTAGTCACACCTCGGAGGCTGAATATAGGCTCCATACCTTGGACCCTAGAAGAGCGCTCTCTTATTATAAGGAGCGGACGTCTGAAGTTCGGGGAGAGGTTCGCCGGCTGTTTGTCATCTACACTGAAGCTGCATCTGGCAGACCTGCAGCCAAGCGGACGATAGGCAGGTGGGTCACCTCCTGCATAGATCTCTGCTATAGGTTGTCGGGCATGGAGCCTCCCAAAGGGATAAGACCTCATTCTACCCGCCATACCGCTGCTTCTGTGGCTGCTTCTAGGGACATCTGTATCCAGGAAATCTGCAAGGGCTGCTACCTGGAAGTCAGCACACACCTTCAGTTCCCATTACCACATTGACCTAGAGTCACGCCGGGATGCTGGTTTTGGGACCTTGGTTCTCCAGTCCTTATTCCCTAAGTAGGGGGTGCGCGCCTTGCCTCCCTCCTCCCAGAGAACTGCTAGGATTCTGCCAATAAGTGTGGATTGAACAACATATCCACGTCCCTAGAATACAGGTTACTCACCTGTAACAGGAGTTCTAGGAGTGGTATATGCTGTTCATCCAACTCACCGACCTCCCGGCCCGGCCGAGAGCAACCTGGCTGCCAGCGGGCTAGATCTGGCGGCCACATGGAGCCGAGGGTTTTACCACCTGGGTGGGTGGGAGCAGCTTGAAGACCTTCCGGCAACATTTAAAGCGGCAAGGAACCTGCCAATAAGTGTGGATGAACAGCCCATACCACTCCTAGAACTCCTGTTACAGGTGAGTAACCTGTATTTATTCAGCAGTCCACTTAAACCCCAGTGCAATATCACAGCAATGTTTTGGAGCTGACCTCCTTCATCAGGGTTACATTGATTTATGTCTGTAAAATATATAATTAAAGTAAAAATCAGTATAATAAGTAATCACAGTGAATTTACATATTGGAAATTAAAGGAAGAATTTTTTTGCCACATCAGACTTGTAAATAAATGTGACAGTGTTTGGATGCCCATTTTTGTCCGGCACCTATTCACATTTATAATCTACCAGTCTATTATAATAATTTTTTAAATAATGCTGAATTGTGAAATGGTCTTTAAATATAAATAATCCAGTATACCTTAAAAGCAATTCTCTCTCACTTCGGTTTAGAGTCTATATTTTGCCACGTATTAATTCCAGAAAGGACATGATTTATAATGTGCACAAAACAATCCCTTTTCACACTGCTCACCTCACCTCACTCTATTGAAAAATATCAAATCTGTTCTCTCATTACATTTACATTTCTTCAGAGATCATACTTCTTTGTTTTTAATTTTGTCTGAGCCCAAAAGAGAAATCGTTCTATCCTCAGTAGTTTAATTTTCCTAATTGTAATCTAATTTCCATTTAGTATAATGTGGTCCATGTTGTAATAGGTTGCATTCACAAAACCTCCATTGGCTCTTTAGCTCAGCTCCTGCCCTGTCTCTTAGATGGGAGCGTGCTTGCCTGTGGCTCACCTCTGTATACTGTGAGCTGTTTGGGAATCAGGCTTCCACACTCACGTTCCTGTTGGCATTGTGACGTTTATTTACAGTAACTTTGATGTGGCAAAAAATTCCACCTTTAATTTACATAAATCAACAGTGATTAATTACTATAGTGATTTTTAATTTATTATATATTTTATAGAGATAGAAAAAAGCAAAATAATGGATACCTATGCCTTCTTGCCTGTTGTCAAAAGCCCTGTGAACAAAACTGTGGTGGTGGTCCTCTGCTGCGTCCCCTCCTTCCTGGTGCCCATACAAAAGCACCCAACGGTATCAGTCAGGGCAGCGCCCCCGGTACTTTGACTCCCCTCTTCCTCCCCCTCCACTGTTGCCTCTGGGAATGATTGTGGGGGGCAGGATCTCCCTTCATTTGACAAAGTGGAGGGAGATCATGATGGATGAGTGGGTTTTGGAAATTTTGGAAAAAAAAGGATGCTCTGGAGTTGCTGTCTACCTCTCCAATACATCCTCTGCTTTCTTCTCATTATCCTCCGGGTCACTAGTCCCTTCTGCTGGAGGGGGCTCAGTCACTCATACACAAGCAAGCTGTCTAACCCGTTCCTCCCAGAAAAGAAACAGAAGGTTCAGTTACAGATACTTCTTGTTTCCCAAGTGTAAGGAGAGCTGCATCCTTTAGTGGAACTCAGAGACCTGAACCTGTCCATCGACTACAAAAAGTTTTGGATGGTCTCTTCAGGCTGTCATCTCCTGCTTCAAAACATTGTCCAGAATAAGATAATTGTTTGAGGTGCTGGGTGTTATGGTAAAGATACCAAAATCTGTACTTTTTCCTTGTCGGTGCCACCAGTATATTGATGCGGTGATGGGTAGTACCTGCCTTCTTGCAGACAGGTGGAGGTTACTGTTGCCCAGGCCCAGCTGAAACACAGGAGTCATTACGTGTTTGCTCCGACAGTGTTGCTTCTCCTGGGACTGATGGTTGTTGCCATCCTTAAAGTTAACTTGCTTGTCTCCACATACGCATACCACATTGGACTCTACCGGCACTGTGGGATCAGCTAACGGATGAGCTGAAACAAATGGTCCTCATCCGCCTCCTCTCTCCTATGCTCTAGTATGGTGGATGGACCGCCTGAACCTGTTACAGGGCATTCCATTCTTTCCCTGTCTCCCATGCAGATCCTCACAACAGATGCCTTGGGCTCTGGCTGGGTACCCATCTCTGATCTTTTCAGACCCAAGGGTCCTGGACTGCTCTAGACTCGGATCTCCATATCATTGTCCTGTAAATGCAGGCTGTTCTACTTGGTCTGCAGGCTTTCCAGGAGCACCTCAGCTTTGGTCACTTGCTGATTAAGACAGACAATGTCAGTGTCATGCACTGCATAAACGAGCAAGATAGCACTCACCCTTATCCACTGTGCAGGGAAGCAGTGAGTGTGGTCCTGGGCAATGTTTCATGGCCATCGGCTATTAGCCTTGTTTCTCCCAGCTGGCCAAAACATCTTTGTGGATGGCCTAAGCAGGTCTCAGTCCCTGGTACATGAGTGAGAACTGCTGACGTCCATAGTAAACAACCTCTTTGCAAGATGGGGTCATCCAGAGTTAGACTTTTTGCATCCCCACACAGTGCAAAACTGCTTTGTTTTTGCTCGCTTGCTCCAGAGCATGGAGTTTTTTTGGTGAGGTGTGTTGTCCTCTCCTGGAAAAGGAGGTTTCTTTATGTCTTTCTTCTAAACAGGTTCTTTCAGAGGGTTCTGCTCAGACTGCAGGTGGAGTATGCCACTCTGATACTGGTGACTTCCTTCTGGCCTTGCCAGATTTGGTTTCTGCTTCTACAGCATCTGGAGGTGGAGTCTCCTGCTCAGCTCCCCTTTTTCCGGGCCTGCTGTTGCAGGCTTGCAGCTCCCTGGTCCATCTGGTACTATGGTCCCCAGATCTGCAGGCTTCGCTTCTGAAGATGTTATGTTGCTGTTGCCTCTTTGGGGTTCCTCCCAGGTGACTGGTGTCTTGCTTTTGGCTAGAAAGTCTTCTACTAGATACATATATTCTTTAAAATGGAAGTGTTTCTCCATATAGTGTGCATCCTGTTCCATGGACCCATTTATGTGTCCTGTCAGTACAGTACTGGACTACCTTTTGTCTCTATCTGACTCCTGTCTCCTGTACTTATCCATCAAGGTGCACTTGGCATCTGTTTCAGCTATCCATGCCCTTATTGATGAGCACACAGTAGCACAACTAGAGGTGTCAGTACGTTTTTGAAGGGTGTTCTAACATGTGTCCTGATTCATGAACTGGTTCTACCTTGGGAATTAAATTCTTACTTGAGAAATGGACTCAGGCTCCATCTTAGCCTGCTGTGACCTGTGAGATGCCTGAATGCTGATCTTCTCTTGTCAGTCTTACCATTCATTACTGTTTGGGTGTAAGACAGGCGCGCACCCTCCACCCGAGAGTGTTTTTTATTTTTATTTTTTTTGGAAGAGTTAGCGCCAATGGCACCGTCCCCAAGAGCAACACACTCGTAGTGCGTGAGTGAGAGGCTGTTAAGCGCCGAGACTCCTCCTCCTCCTCCATCCCAGTTCTGTTTCTCCCGCCAGCGCAACACCTGCTGCGCCGAGTCGTCAGTATTACGCCATTAGGCCTAAAACTTCAGCGAACCTTCTACTCCGTCCCAGTTCGATTTCCGATGCCGTTTTCCAGTAAGACCGTTCCTTTTCTTTATTTTGCGGCTCGAGAGCTTTACTGTTTATAAGTTAATTTACATCATGTGTCTGGTTCGAGAGCCAAATGTAAGTGGCGGGCCGTGCCCATGTGTCGGTGCTCCTGTGGCCGTCATTTTTCCATTTCGGGCCGACATGATGTCTGCCTTCCGTGCCTGGGACCTAACCATGATATGGACAGATGCGATGCCTGTTTCTCGATGGACTGCCGTGTTCTCGACGTCCGCGTATTCAAAATCGGAAAGGCCCCGCCGACTTTTGGAGGACGGCGTCGTAATCCTGCCTCCCAGGCCAGGTCTCTAGACCCTTCCTCTGTTTCCCCTCCCAGGCCTATATGGTCTGGTGAGGAGGAGGTCTCCTCAGCTTCAAGCCTTGTCAAGGAGGTCCTCTTTGGTGTCAGAGGGCAGCTAGTCCCTCCCAGGGCCACAGTAGGGACACCGCCTCGGCAGTCGCCTCTTGAGTGCAGGCTCCCCAGTGTCGTGGCCCACGGTTGCTGGGTCTGGCATTAGTGGACCTTGACGGCCCTCCGAGCGCCGTCTGGGATCCTGGCGGCCGTTTGCGGTGCGCACGCAGCGATTAGAAGCGGCTCTGGTTTGATTTTTCAGTGCCGTGGCGGTGCCATGTGTCCAGTCGACTCCGTGGCGGCACCGTGTTGAGTTCCAGTGCACAGGCAGCGCCAGGGACTTGGCTGGAGCCATGGTCGGGCGGGCTCTGGAACTGCAGTGGTGTGCGGGGAGCAGGCAGTTATCCATGGTGACACCGGTGCCGTTAGCGCGCCGTTTCTCAGGGAACTCTTGCGGTGGCCAGCACCGAGGTCCTTCTGGTCGACTCTTCCTCGGAGCGGATGACTCAGAGGTGGACCCGGCCTTGCTCCCGATTCTTTGGAATCAGAGTCTTCTGTGGAGCGGTGTCAGGCGTCCCAGCGCTCCCATTCCTGAGTCTCCAGAGCAGTCTTTCTCTGAGGACTCCCAGGCTGGGGGTGGCCTGGGGTCCATTGGGGAGGGCGGCTTGGGGATTAGGGAGGGGACTGTCCCCTCAAGGGGGGCTGTGGCAGATGCCGTTTCTGGTGCTGCTGCGCCTTCTAGGGGTGGACTAAAGGTTCTGTCTTTGGGGGCCTCCCTTAGGAGGCCTCAGGATCGACGGAACCTGTCGCTGGGATCGAGGAGGAGGGCATCCTCAGAGTCTGAGCGGTTGAGGGGCCAGGGTGAGGGGCATCGGGTTCCTCCTGCCACCCCTCGGGGTGTGGGGAGGAGCCGTAGCGTCGGGCCCCACCTCACCCTCTTAGGCTCGAGGGACCCCTCCGGTGGCGTTGCTGTGGGTTGCCCTTCTGGATCCATGCAACCGCAGGTGTGTCACAGGGAAATTCCCCATCCAGGCTCTTCCAGAGTTCGCATCCCCAGAGTTCCGTTCTGCTACCTGGTTTGATATCCGGGGCCCTGCAAGCTCTGGCTCCGTTCCCTGGATTTCAGAGCCTTAGCAGAGGACAGTTGCCTCCTCGTAGGTGCCCCTCTCCCATTTCTCTGCAGCCACCCCCCCCCTTCCAGGCCATCTCGGTCCTACGGGCCCGTTATCCTGGGAGACGTTCAGAGGCACTGCGGAGGCCTTCCCGTCATATTTTAGATATATGCATGAGCGGGTTTTTTGCCTCTCCCCACCGCCGGGCGTCCTCTGGGCATTCAAGTTCCTCATCCTCCTCGACTGCCTACTCTGAGGGTGAGGAAACCACTGCTCACCTCTCATCCGACGCTGGTTTCATGGAATATCAGCGCTTCCTTTCGTGGATGGTTGGAGATCTCTGTATCTCCTTTGTCAGACGAGACAATACCAAGCGGGAGACACATGAATTCCATGGTGAATTCAGTGCCCAGCATCTGGTGGTGCCATCCTGGCCTGTCCCTTTCTAGGAGGCGTCTATCCGCACCTGGCAGTCTCCAGCCGTTCCTTTTCCAGCCCCGGCAGACGGCAGGAGGAGGTATCGTGCCCCATCTGAGTCTCTAGGTACACTTCCCAACCCTTCCTCGGGATTGGAGTTCCTAGAGACTCCTTCCGGTCACCGCTGCCTGGCGCACGACCATCCACCAGACTCAAATTCCGTACAGTTTGACCGGTGGGGGTGAAGAGTGTTCCCTTCTTCTAGTGCGATGCTGTGCATTACATCACATCAGGCTCACCATGCTGCCTGCAACAGGCACTTATGGTCTCTCAACTTCTAGCATCAATGCCCGAAATGGAGCAATCCAGACAGGCCATTGCCCTCTCCGCTATAGGCCTGGAACTGGCAAGGCACCAAGCAAGGGCATCCTACGATGCCAGTGAGGTGGCTTCCAGGCTTGCGGGGGCAGCAATCTGCAGTAGGCGGACGGCATGGCTTCTTCTATCAAGATTGTCCCCCCGGCCCAGAGTAGGGTGATTCGCTGTGCCTTCCGAGGGACCTGTCTTTTTTCCACCAGGACTAGGAGGTTTCGGCAGGGGCTTCCTCCATCTCCTCGTGTCCGGGGGACACCTCCTAGCTCTCCTCTGCCTTAGGCTTCCTGTCTTGTAAGGCCAGGGTCACTTCCTTCTGTTTTTCACCAACAGGAAGCTGAGGGTCTTGTTCCCTTGGGGTTTTTCCTAGTCCCCCTTCGGGGGGGGGGGAGGGCTTGGTACTCACCCAAGCAGTAATGAATGATGAAGCTTGACAAGGGAAGATATGGAAATTTCGCACCTACCGTAATTCTTGATCTTCTCTTGTATCTTCACCATTCATTACTGATACCCACCCACCTTCCCCTCATGGGTTTCTTTCTTCGCGTCTCCTCCTCCCTGCTCATTCCTGCGCCCTCCCTTTCTTGGCCTTAAAGCCTAAATTAAAAAAAAAAAAAAATGTTTGAGCCTTCCGTTCTTCTCTCAGAACGGATACATTTAATTGAGAACGAAGGGGGAATGAGTAGAATTTATCTCTTTCCTGAGGGAACTCTTTCTGATTGCCCCTGAGGGTGACCTCTTGGCTCCTTCTTAAGCCATGTTGTTCAATTCACAGTTAAAGAAACCGTTCCTTAAATGGTTCGGTTCCTTTTTCTAGGTTCCCTCTGGCATCTCTGAATCTCCTGTTTTCGCCTGCCTCTGCTAGTTAAACGCTGTCCTGGCACTCCAATTGCCTTGAACTGATGATCTATTTTGCCTTGCCTTCAGGGAGTCAGACTGAGTTCCCACTCTGTCCTTTTCCGAAAAGGGGTGCCATCTGTAGGGCTTCAAATACCCCCCCCCACACACACACACACATCTGTGTTAGCACATATCAGGGTGCTAGTGGGCTTCCTTCCCCTTCCTAGTTGGGCGCTCTCCTTTTGGAACAGATTTTCTGCCTTGGCAGTCTGTGAGCTCTCAGCTGGAGTTAAGGGGTTGGGGATGGCGCGAGGTACAGAGAGTCTGCCTTTTGTGTACCAAGCTGTGCAGATGGTTCAGTTGAACCTTTTTCACCAGTTTTCCTAAAGGGGATCCTTGCTTCCTCACCTTGGTCCCGAGCTTACGAGTCTTCAAGCCAATTCTCACAACTTGGCAGAACTTCCTCCTCCCCCCAACATCCTCCCCTCTTTTTTCCTCTTCCTTCTTCTCTCTCTCCCTTATCTGTTCCTCCCTTGGAGCCGCCCCAGGAGTGAGGCCCTGCAGTCCCATAAGGTAGGTTTTCCTCTTTCCTGTCCTCTGTCGGCTTATTCCTTTTTCAGTTTATATCCTTTCCTTTCCTTTACCTATCCCTGGCTCTCTTGCCTTGCTCTCCTTTTTCTTATCATTATTTCACCTCTCTGGCTTACAGAACTGGGATGGAGGAGAAGTCTGGGCACCTAACAGCCACCGTCGCGCTGCCACGTGTGCGTCACTCTTGGGGCAGCGCCGTTGGCGCCGACTCCTCTCAAAGGAAAAAAAAATCTCCTATAGGTCGCGCCTCCGGCTTACACCCAGTCAGTAATGAATGGTGAAGATACAAGAGAAGATCACAATTACGGTAGGTACATAATTTCCATTTTTCAAGCGCTGATGCATGAGCCTCCTTATTTGATTTTCCACAAGGACAGGGTGTCTTTGCAGACCAATCCTTGTTTGTTTGTTTTTAACCTAAGGTGGTATCTGGTTTTATATTAACTTAGACCATATACCTACTTGTATATTATCCAAAGCATGCTTGCAAGGCCCCTTGATGTACATAGAACACTGCATTTGTGTCTTGATCACATTAAGGACTGCATGAATTCCTTTCCGCTTTTTGTTGTGTTCGCCCCTGGGAAAGAGGGCACCTCTGTGTCTAAACAGTGCCTGAACAAATGACTGAGTAACTGTACTGAATTTTGTTATGGAAAGTATGGTTAGGAACTTCCTGGTGCAATGTGTGACCACTCTACACGTGGTGTGGCCACTTCTGTTGCTCGCTTCCAGAATGTTTCTGCAGCTGACATATGTGCTGCTACCACATGGAGTACTGTGCAAACTTCCACTAAGAACTGTAATCTAGACATATCTCTCTGTCGGATGTGCTGACTTTGGTCTTGCAGGGCCCTCTGTCCTGATAGCTTATCAGACTTTGCCATCCTCACTGGGGACCTTATGTACTGCTTGGAATTGCTCCAAATATGTTTCCCAGTAGAGGAGTTATCTTCGATGAAGATAGAACACTTCTAACAATATGGATACAGTTACACTGTACACTCTTTGCAGTCGGAGACGGCGGAGTCACTGGAAGTCTTTTTTTTATTTGAATTCTATTTTTGCTTCTTACCCTGAACTCTCTCAGGCTACCTCTGCTTGCTGGGTGTGCTCTACCACCCACCGTGGTCCTCTTCCTATATATGGTTACTGCTTTCTCGGTTGCCTCCTCCAGGCAAGTCCCCCCGACTCTGAGCCCCTTGTGGCAGGGTCGCCATCCACTCCAGCGCTCAATCTAGAATCCAGATTGCCTGGATTCAGTCATCATTGGAAGTCTTCAAGCTAAGTTTCTTCCACCACCTGGGTGGTATATCTTCCAGCTCCGCCCCATGATGCCATGTCTTTCTTTCCATTGGAAGCTTCATGGCTGCTCCTTCACAGCTGTTCAGCCCTGAAGGATTTCAAGTTTTCAGCATGCTTTCTGAGGCAAATATTTTTTTTTTTTGTGGATGTTATTTCTCCACAGAGCTCCGGCTACAACCTCCCCCTCTCCCCCGCACTCCGCCGTTCCCCCGGCGCCATCCCCGGACATGAGACCCTCCTTCAGCACCCGCGGCTTACCCTTCAGCGGCGGGTGGTGGGGCGACTCAACCCACCCCAACGGATCCATGCCAGGGCGTCCTCAGGAATGGCGCCCGGGGAGCGACGTCGTGCTGCCGGGCTCATTTTTCTTTATTTTCCTCCCGGTCTGTGGCGTGCAATGGCGTAGCGACTGGCCAGCGCGCGCTCCCGTGCGCGTGCTGATCAGCGTCTGCCACGTCCGCCCCCTTGGCTTGCGGCTGTGTGTTGTCGATCCCAGCCTCCGCTGGGGTCAGGCAAGCCCGGCTGCCGAATCCCCACCCGGAGATGGAGATCAGTCCTCTGGACACTCAGTCCATCTCTCCTCCCCGCCAACCCGGCAACCCATGCCTGTTCCCAAACACGGGTCGCCGGCGTGGCGCGAGGTGTAGCGACCAGCGCCTCAACCCTCGAGCGCCACCGGGCCGCTGAGGCAGATATTTGACTTAGCAAGTCTGTATTCCATTTCAAGTTGTTCTGCAGTCTTCCGGCTCCATTTCGCGATCGATGATGAAGAGCAAGAAACTGGGGTTTAAGTTCTGCACCCTGCGCAGGCAGAACATGTTGACCGTGGATTGCTAAGACACATGCTGGTACTGCTTTGGTGATCAGCATGATGCCAGGGATACAGTTTGTGCTGGGCCATGCTGGCGTCCATCAAAGACCGGAAGGTTTGTTTGGCCCTTGGTCAGTCTAAAACTGTATAAAAGCCTCAGTGGCAGCCAGGTTGTCTAATCAGCTTGTGGTCATGGAAGAAGAGGCAGCACATGCTGCGGTGAGTTCCTCATCAGTCTTGGAGCTATTCCAGGCTGGGGATAGTGTCAGAGTGTCTTTCTCTGACAAGTTCAGGGAAATGTGTCTGGCCCTCCAGACCTTCAGGGAGAGCCCTTTTCACCACAGCATAAAAAATATCATCACAGGTTGTGGGATCAGGAAAGATCCTGCTCTTTCCACTGCTTAGACTCCCCCGACTGCTCGGCCTTGGTCAGGCTCCCTGGGGTTGAGGGCTTGACCTCAACTTTGGTGGTGCACCCCTGCACATTGACACCCCAACGACAAAACACAAAAAAAAGACCATTACGGCGACAGTCGCTATAATGGTCCCTTTTTTTTGTGTTTCCTCCGCCAGTGGCCCCGGACCAACTCCGACCTGGAGTTGATAATCCTAAAGTCCCAGGGCAGAGCCCCATAGAAAGGGTGTAGTTGGCATAGTCCCCAACAGAAAACACTCGCTGAATGGGCGGCACAATACCGACGTTGGTATTATGGCGTCGCTGTGAGGGAGGTCGGAATTTTCACTGTCGACCTCCCTTGGTGCTTCCCAACTTTGGTCGAGCAAGAGATTGAGAATTTTCTTGAGCCTGTCGACCAGCTGTCTGAGGAGATCAGTCTCCCAGACCCCTGTCTACCTGGTCCTCACTCAGGAGGACAAGACCCTGGCTGAGTTGCCTTGGGAGCTGCCTCCACCAGTAATCATGCCTCTGAAGCCTCTAGTGCTTAACCTGCCAAGGCAAAAGGTTTACACAAATCCTCTGGAGCACACCGTCTGAGGCTACTCGCACTCTCGATCTTGCTTGACTGGGAGTCATTGCTGTCAACACCTCTCAATCTCCTTGTCCTATGATGAGGAGAGGCATCGACTAAAAAGTTTGGGGCTATGAGGTGCTTCTCTGGCAACAGTGGACCATTGCTGGGAGGAGTAGGGCTCTGTCCCCTGGAACTTCATTCTCGTGACTTTTGCCATCGTCCCCATGCTGGCCCATGCTTTACAGCAGTCTAAGAGAGTTGTACTCAATCAAGAAAACAGTGTGGAAGCCAGTCTGTAAATTCACTGTTTTTATAGTCTGGCTTCCAGACTCTTTTTGTTCGAGAGCAACAACACTTTTGAACTCAGCATTTTAGCCTTGGATTGGCCGCCCCTTTGTTTGCACCAGCCCTGCACTATGAGATCACAGTTCCAACCCCTGGAGCTACTTTGCAGCAGTCCCCAGTGTATGTCTCTCCACCTCTTTAGGTGAAACTACCTCCACTGTGGCCTCTGTCCAGGGCACTGACCAAGGAGTCTTGCCCTGAGCCAGCTTGCTAGGCTGCTTTGAGTGGAGATCACACAGGATGAGAATACCAGTGTGGTCCATGTGGTAGCAAACTGTGCATGGGGCGTCTTTGAAGAAACCTCTGAGGACTCAGTGGGTGAGTCATTGATGGTCGCGATCAGGAGCTGACCACAGGCCAGTGTCATTTGAAGCTCTGTTCCAAGTTATGTCAGAGTCCATGAACGTTCCTTAGAACCAGTTCAGAAGCGGGCTAAGTACCCATTTACTGATGTATAAGACAGGGATGATTCCCATGGGTTGCCTTTCTTGTGACTGGGGCCATCTTGGGACCAGCCCAGGAGCATTGACAGCATCCAACATCCTGCTGTGTACCCTCTCCACTATGATCCACAAGTATGCTGTCCCAGTGGGCTCCTTTTGGGGGTTTTCAGACCACCCTTCTGCACAGGGCCTGGTCTCAGAGTTGGCCTTGCTTAAATTCGGAAGTCAAGAGAACGTGGAATAGACTCCAGACAAAGAGTCTAAGAAGATTGATCATGCAGTTTAAAAGGTGTATGGTTCTGCACCATTTGGTCTCAGTCAGGCCAGTTATACTTACTTGATGGAAGATTTTGGTCATTCCCTGTTTGGGGTATTGAAACTCCTCCCCATCTTCCAGCTGATAGACAGCTTCCAGTGAAGATGGTGAGATCAGTATCAGTCGTTGGATAACACGCCAACTTCAGATGGTCTTGGACATGAGCAGCTCCTGTGTGCTTGCCATGGCAACGCCATCGCCATGGTTTCGCAGGTCCTGACTGTGGCTCTACACCTTTATGGTGGACATTCAGCATAAGTTGTCCAGTGTCACCTTCTTGGGCATCGACCTCTTCGGCCCTGGTGTGGAAGGACATCTCATGTGATTTTGAGAAGCCTGATACTGCCCTTGATTCTGTGGCTTTGTCCCAGAAGGACCAAAGGTCTCAAAAGCCTAAAAAGAAGGCCTTTCAGTTCTGATTCTTTAAACCACAACAACCTCAGCAACCTCAGCAGCAGACCCAGAAGGAGCAGTTTCAGCACTAGAATCTGAGACCCAAGTTTGGCAGTTAGGGGCAGAAGGTGGGGGGCAGAGATGGTGGTGTCTCTGCTGCCCTACTGTCCGGAGCGTGCAGTGACAGGTTGTGGGGTGTCGTTCTCCCTCACGTCCAGTCCCTGTCCCACTCACAGTTGGAATTTGAATGTGCCACTTCATGTCACAGTGGTCCGCTATTACCTCAAACAAATGGATTCTAGAAGTGGTGGACAGAGGGTTGCCTCTGGGTTTTGAGGCTCTCGACCTGGGAAATTCTGGACCTGCAGATGGAGCTCTCTTTGGATAAGGTTCGCCAGCTGTTTCTAATGCACATTGAAACCACCCCTGGCAGACTGGCAGCAAAGCAAACGATTGCCAGGTGGATTACATCCTGCATCAAACTCTGCTATAGGTTGGCTAGTAGGGAGTTGCCCAAGGGGCTTAGAGCTCATTCCACCAGACATACTGCTGTGTCGGTGGCTGCTTCCAGGGATATCCCCATATCGGAGATGTGTTGGGCTGCAGCCTGGAGTAAAGCATACACCTTCATCTCCCATTAAAGCATTGCGTCGTCGGCATGCTGCTTTGGGTCCTCAGTTCTCCATTGTCTGTTTGCCGGATAGGGGTGTGCACCTTGCCGTCCTCCTGGAGGACTGCTAGGAGTCTGCCAGAGTGTTGATAGTGAACTGTATCCATATTGTTAGAAATATAGATTACTCACCTATAACCACAGTTGTACTAGTGGTATACAGTTCACATCCCCACAACCAACCCAGCCTCACTTGGCAATGTGGCACCTGGATCCCTGCTTCCAGCATGCACAAGATCTGACATCACGGGGCAGAGCTGGAGGGGATACACCAGCGGGGTAATGGGAGCAGCTTAGCTTGAAGACTCCTGATGACTCAGCTGCCTCCAGCAGAACTGCCCAAATGTGGATGTGAATTGTATGCCACTAGTACAACTGTGGTTACAGGTGAGTAACCTGTATTTCCGTGATGAACAATAAAATTATTTGAATCTTGTATCTCTTCCCCCCCACACACACACTAACTTCTAGATCTTTTCTTTCTCTTCCCCTTTACCATCCAGCTCTTACAGTCTTCTGTTCGCTTCCCCCAGAGCTGCACACGGACTGATTTTGGTTGGTCCATTTGGCCAGTGCTGAGTAGTACCATTGTTCCCCTAAAGTTGTATGTGCACATCTCTCCGATTAGTGTGTCATATACCTCCTCTTCCTGTGTATGTATTGGAGGCTTTCTGCACCTTGTATTTACAGTATGTATCTAATTAATACACATAATAGTTGTTTATACTGTATTATATCACCCATGCCTATATGTAGTGTCGGTGGCTCAGCAGGCTGCACACTCGCCTCCTAGGCCGGAAGATCGGAAGGTTGTGGGTTCATGCTCCACACCAGGCACTTGGGGTAAAATCCCAGTACTGACACTGTAGTGCATCATGAAGGGGATGCTGCACTCCTGAGGTGCTGTCTTTCAGAAGAGATGTTAAACTGAGGTCCAGTCTGCTTGTTCTGTTTGTTGTTCAGGTGACGTTAAAGATCCCAGGGCAATTTTCGAAAAGAGTAGAGGAACTTCCCCGGTGTCCTGGCCAAATTTTCCTCATTCACTAAAAAATACCACCACCAACAGCTTAATCTGATTCAATTTCTGTTGGTTACCATCTTATCCCCCCCAACGAGGCTGAAAATAGGCAGAATTGTTCTAGCCCTCCTTTCCCAGTCAACAAAAACTAAGTAAATAATATATACTTTTTGTTTTAAACTGCTGTCAGTACTTTATCTCTCCTCTCCCCAGGTTGCACCTGAAATGAGTTTTATTCTATATGCTCTTCTATGCAAACACTAAATGAATATATGCTATACAATATACGCTTAGCTGCTTACGCTTAAATGGAAATGCTGTCTGTACCACAGAACACCAGCAAGCTAGATACATTTTTTATCTCTGCAGTATGGTACGTCACAAAACGTATCTATCTAGTTGGGTATGTCACAGCAAGCATTTCATTCTGCCACCTGTGCCTCGCAGTCTATGAAGCCGCACACGCCGACCAGCGCAAGCAACCAGAAACTGCAGAAATGGGAAATTTTTACTTTTTAATAAAATGCCACAAGCTTAAAACGCTAATGTATGGTGTATAAACCGCACATGTGATATCTGCTAACGGGATACGATATTCATCTTCATTCGTGGTCAGTGACTTCTTTTGACCTCACTCAAGGCTTCACCACTCGTGAAGGTCAAGAGGTCACTGAGCACACATGAAGATAAATATCAGTATCTCATGAGCGCCTATCACCTATCCCCTATTTTTATTGCCTTAACATTTTATTTATTGTTAGTGTGGAACAGGTAGTGTAAGGTTGAAACATTTTCTGCTGTACCATTCCGTTTAATATCACACTGAACTTTGACTGGGCTTTTCATTTCTGCAGGCCTGCAATTGTAGTTCTTTTAATGTCGATGGTAAATGACGGCAACCATTAGATCCTCTTGTGCTGTTCTTTATTGTTTCCAGTGTTTCCTGTACAAAAACCAAAAAGGACAAGGAGAAATTGTAGCAACACTACTGCCTTCTACTATTGATGGTAAGCAACGTTCTGTGACATTCTAAAATATAACTCCCCCAAGCCTTTTATGTACACTTTACTGAGGTGAAGCTAAATTTCCAATCGTACATTGAAAGATCCCTTGATCCTCCCCCCTTTTTTTTTTTTTTTTGCTTGGAACTCAGTAGTTAAATAAAACTAGATGGTAAAAAAGGGAAGAAAATGAAACACATTTGAAGTTTAAAAGGTTAATCTTATTCAGAATTTGAGGCTTGGATAGCAAATCATTTTGAAATATGGTAACCCCCCCCCAAAAAAAAAATAAAATAAAATGAAACCAATTATAAAATGACTCTCAGAAGTTCTGCATAATGATTGGTGGAGTACAGGCAAATGACCATACATTGATTTTAGTTTGCTACACACCTTGGTGTGTGATTGCTTACATAAACCATTCAAAACCAGTTCCTGTGGAGTTGTTAGTGTGTTCAGTTATATTCAGCAGCCGATACTATGCATGGGCATGTGATGGACATAGAAAGGGTAACCAAAACTATATGCCTTATTTAAGCAGGTCCTAAATCAAAAGCTGTCAGATTTTTTCTTAGAACTGCAAGAGTGTAATTCATCCTGTTGAAATGTTTCATAAAGTAAAACCAACCTTTCTAGTTATGATGACCTTGGTTATTTTGAGGATTCTGAGATGGCAGTGGATGGAGTAAATTAAATACTTGGTCTTGTGTCTCTTGAAACCTCTGTTCCAAGCAAGAATTGATATTGTTTGGTTGTGTAGTAGTGTACTTAAAAAGAATATTTGACTTTAAATTACAGAAACATAGAGGCTGATGGCAGAAAAGGACTGCCTGGCCCATCCGGTCTACCCATTTTTCCTAAGTAATATAAAACCGTGAACCCTTCATGGTCACCAGCCTCTGCCCTCCTGCCCCTACCTCTGCCATTGGTGTCTCCACACCCTGTTTGGGCCTCGTATTTCCTTCCCTACTAGTTTTGTTGATACCCATGTGCCTATCCCATGGTTTCTTACAGTGATTTTGTCAGATTTGCTACTGACTTACCCCACTGGATAGGTAATGCCAGCGAAAGTCATCCTGTCCCGTTTTAATATTTAATGCAGTGCCTGGATTTATATATCAGAAATCATACTTGGCCCCGACAACGCCGAGCCGATTCCTTTACTTCCTGATTCATGAACACGCCCAGCTGTATGCGTCTGAGCAAGGGAGAGCGTGAGGCCCATTGAAATGATAGCGTGATTCTGGGTTGTATTTAATACCTAAGTAATGGCCATTTGAGATTAATGGAGACACCGCTGGAATAACAAGGGCCTTGTTAGTCGGGCGGTGTCCTTCGATGTCTAACAAACTAAGTATAGATATGAAGCAAAATCGAGCCCCATTCATTTCAATAGCACGCTCCTGCCCTGCCAGACGTCATAGCACGGGGGGGCATGTTCGTGAATTAGGAAGTAAAGGAATCAGCTTTCCATTGTTGTCGTGGCCGAAGTACGATTTCTGATATGTTAATCCAGGCACTGCATTAAATATTAAAAACCGGACAGGATGATTTTTGCTGGTATTTCCTATCCAGTAGGGTAGTCAATTTGTCAGCAAAATAATCTGACAAAATCATTTGAAATACAGCAACTGTTTTAGCCCCATCACTTCCGCTGGGAGGCTGTTCCAGGGGTCCACCACCTTTTCCGTGAAGAAGCACTTCTCCTGTTCCCTTTGATCCTACCCTCCTCCAACTTCATGTTGTGCCCTCTAGTGTTTGGCATCTTTTACTTTGAAAGATGCTCCCTTCTTGTACCTTGTTTATTCCCTTTTGGTAGTTAAATGTCTCAGTCATGTCTCCCCTCTCTGTACTGATCTCCAGGAAGTACAGATCTAGGCCCCTTAACCTTTCCTCGTAGGGCTTCTGATGCAGGCCCTGCACCATTTTGGTTGCCCTCCTTTGTACCCTCTTTATCCTGTTTATATCCGTACGGAGATGAGGCCTCCAGAACTGCACATCATACTCAAGGTGGGGTCTCCCCAGTGATCTACATTAGGGACATTATCACCTCCCTTCTCCTACTGGTTATACCCCTTCCTATACAGCAATCATATGCTGATTAACAAATGATAACTCCCATTTAGCACAGCAGATGCTCTTGCTAGGAATGAGAAATCAGTATTTGAATATATGTTTCTGTGCCTGTATATAAGGCTGGAGTAGACACTTTAATATATTTTTGTTCCTTAATAACTCAGCTGTCATTCAACCATTTTGCCTGATACTAGGCATGTGGAGTCGGAGTCAGAATCTCTGGATCCTGTAAATTTGGTAATGCTCTGTTAAATAGGTGCAGCATTTTTGAAGGCTGAGAATGCATACATTTGACAAAATTAAGATTTTTTCTGATAGCCTAAAAAAGTTGGGATTTTAAAACTGAAACTTACATTTATTGGAGTTTTACCAAAAAAAGGTGGTTCTTTGCTGGTTAGTTTTCACAAAAATCATTTACTTTTTAAATTAACAAAAAAGTTCAATGTTTGCACATGCACGGTGCAAAAACTGAACCTTCCAAGGATAAGCCAGTTTTTGTGAACCCTAACCCTGCTGTTTTACTGCTTCCTTATTACATAAGCAGTAAACACAAATGTCCATTAAAACCTCTGCAGTGGCTGGGGATCAGGCTGAAATTTATGTGGGAACAGGGCTGGGTGTGAGGATGGTTCCTCACTAATTTTTATGTGCGATTTTTTTCTTTTGATAAAGATTAAATTTTTTTTTTCTACAGAGAAAAGTGACAAAACCTATTTGTGAGCCAAAGCTGTAAAACAAAATCTACACAGTAACAGTAAGTTAGGAATAATCCTCACATCTTACCCTGACCCCCATATAAATATTACCCTGATCCTCCTAGCCATGGCCGTGATTTTTCTACTAACAGTGGGTGCTCAGTCCCACCACGGACAGCTTGATCTTATCTGTGTCGATCTTCACCATTCAGCACCTTTGGGTATAGTGCCTGAGGTCATGCAGGGAGCCCTTTTTTTTTGTATTGGCAGGTTGGCGGCGCACCATCAGCGCCCCTCGAGGCCGAGCACACTGCGTGGCGCTCTTGGGTTGGCCATTAGGTGTCGATGGACCCTGCTCCTGCCAGTTCTGTGTCTCCCCACCGTAGAGGTCGCACTGTAGCTACCACTGCAGAGGCCTGTTGTTACTCAGCCTTCGCTTCATTATCTGCTCGACGCCGAGTTTGTCGACGCCCTATAAAACTTTCCTGCGGTTCCTCTGTCTGCCACCACTCAGCGTCGCCTGGTAAGACCGTTCCTTTTCTTTTATTAGCAAAGTAGAGTCTTGTTTTTGGTTGTTTTTTCCATAGGTCATGTCTTGGTCGGGGGCAAGAAAACTTTGAAGATGGGATGGCCCCCTATGCGTCGGTGCCCTTACAGTCGTAAGTACTCCGTCACCAACCAGCATGACCGTTGCCTCGCATGTCTTAGCCCGCTACACGACATGGATTCATGCAACACCTGCTTCTCCATGGACCATTGTGTCATCGAACAGTGCGCGTGGAAAGTGGGACGAGCTCTGCCGACTTTTGGGGGACAGGCGCGCACTCATCGGGCCAAGTCACGCGGTCTCGGCCTTTCCTCTGGGTCCCCTTCCGGTTCTTTACAGACCCGCCCGGAGGAGGGGGCTCTGCTTCTAGTAGCCTGCGCCATTGCAGAAGCCCTTCCACAGTGCAGGCCCAGTCTGTCCCTCCTGGGGGTCGGGTGGGAGGCACTCCTGGCAATCACCCCTTCAGGGGTGAAGGCTCCCCCGGTGTCGTCTCCTCGGGCTGGGAAGCCTGGGTCGGTGCCATCTTGGGCCTCTGCACCATTCGCGGCGCCATGGGCCCTGATGGTGTAGGTCCGTTGCTTGGTGCTGTCTCTGCTATCGGTGCCATTTGCGGCACTGATGGTGCTGACAGCACTGTAGGAGGCTCTATGGCACCGTCCTTCACTGTTTCTCGCCTCGGCACCATTCGCGGTGCCGTGGTTGAGCACACCGCCTTGTCCAGCTCCCGTGCCACTTGCAGTGCCGAGCAAGGACACGGCACTGTGGGAGTTTCTGATCTCGGAGCTGAGAGCGGCGCCGAGAGCATGGTCAGAACCATCGTCGGCACCATCTCTGGCCTCGGCGCTGCTTGCGGTGCTGTGGGTTGGGATGGCGCTGTGACAGGCTCCGGCCACAATACTGCTGCTGTCCTCGGTGCCGTGTCTTCTTCCTGCGCCATTCGTGGTGTGGCTGAGGTCCTTGACACCGACTCTGTTGCAGTCACTCAATCTGATGCCCCATTCAGTCGGGCTGGCAGTGGGCGTCCACATACCGTCTGGCACAGGACTTCAGTCTCCACCTCCTTGGAGGCGGAATCAGACTCTGAGTCAGATAGGCAGTCTGACTTTTTGGAGTTGGCTGCTCACATGGACACCTTGGTAGTGTCCTCGACAGACCGGAGCCAGCCCCCCTCTGAGGAGCGGACAGTGGCTCCCGGGTCCAGGGTCGGGTTTTGACCAGCAGGCAGTGGTGCAGGCCACCATTGCCCTGCAGCCTGGCCTCGGAGGGTTTTCTGACCCCTCAGTGGTGGTACCCCCTAAGGTGGTGTGCCTGGATTGCCCAACTTTGAGGCCGATTGGAGCACCCACAGGAGGGCAGGGTACTACTCCTTGCCTAGTCCCTTTGGGGACTGACCAGGGCTGCCAGCTGCCTAGGCTGGCTGTTTCGAGGAGGAGGGCTCTTTCAGACTCCGAGGGGTAGGGGTTTGGCGCGGCGTCCCTTTTCTGGGACCCATCCTGGTTCCGGAAGGAGTCGTAATGCGGATCTCCGCCCTTCCCTTTTGATTTCCTCGAGAAGGCCCTATTCTTTGGAGGTAGGGGACTGTACTTTTGGACTTTCACAGCCCCGGTCACCTCACAGGGGGGGATTCTTCAGGGCACAGCTTAGGCAGTTCCAGTATGGTTGACCAGCTGTCAGCTGTTGAGTTTTTCGGAGCCCCATCTTCCCTTGGGGCTCCAGATGTGCTCTCTAGCACAGGTGGAAGACAGCCGATTCCTGTTGTCGGCTCTGCCCCCTCTCCTCTTCTACCTTCTCCTGCTCTCTCTGGTGTTCTTGGTCCAAGTGGCCCTCTCTGCTGGGAGAAGTTCAGAGCTGTGGCTGCTCGATTTCCCTCTTATGTTAGGGCCATGGACAGACAGGTTTTTCAGCCTCCCCCTGAGCAGCCAACCTCTGAACCTTTGAGGTCCTCTGACTCCTCATCCTCCTCTTCAGGAGGTGAGGAACCGTCTGTCCACATCTCTCCAGCTGCTGATCTCGCTGAGTATCAGCATTTTTTCGTGAGGATGTTGGAGGACCTACATGTCACCCCACCCACTCAGCACAATCCGGAGCATCCGATGCATGCCCTTTTGGGCAATTTCAGTGTGGACACTCTTGTGGTACCCCCTGACCTGCTCACTTTCGGGGAGTGTCGATGCACTTCTGGCAGAGACCCTTTTCTGGAGTCCCAGCCCCTAGGGAACTCCGCCAGAGGTATTGTGGCGCCCTCCCTCCCCCGGAGTCTCCAGGTGGTCTGCCTCATCCTAGCTCAGGACTGACGCAACTGGATACTCCCGATGGGCTTTGCGCCCTTCACCGTGACTGGCCCCCAGATACAGACTCCATGGATTTTGACTTCTGGTGTAGGAGGACTTTCTACTTAGCACGGTTGCTTCTCTCCATATCTGCTCATCAGGTCCACTATGCTACCTATGACAGGTTCCTGTGGTCCAGGCTAGGTCAGCTCCTAGCCTCGATGCCTGACACGGAGGAAACCAGACAAGCCATTGCACTCTCTGCACGTGGCCTGGAGCTAGCAAGGCACCAAGCAAGGGCATTTTACGATGCCAATGAGGTAGCTTCCAGGGTTGTAGGGACAGCGATCTGCATTAGGCGAACGGCATGGCTGCATCTCTCCCGGTTGTCACCCATGGCCCGGCGTAGGATGATTACCTCCGCTTACCAGAGAACCCACCTTTTCTCCCATAGGGTGAGACGACAGCTGTCAGGGCAACTTCCTACCCCCTCCAGGGGGTTCCCGTCTCACTTTTCACTCGGGCCTCTCACACCAGTGAAGGTTCTCTCTCTTGGTATGCCAGCCACTGAGAGCTAAGGGACTTAGTCCCTTAGGGTTAAGGACCCCCTTGTGGGGATTCGACACTCACCCAAAGGTGATGAATGGTGAAGATTGACAGAGATAAGATATGAAAATTACATACCTACCGTAATTCTGATCTTTCTGTGTATCTTCACCATTCATCACAGTCCCACCCACCATCCACCTGGGGCCTCAGTCTCTGGGTCCCCCTCCCTCTCTGTGCCCTCTCCTCCACCCCTCTCCTTTCTGTTGGTCAGGAGTGGGGTGACCTTGGGCATATAGGGGATTTTTCTCAAGTGGGAGAGTGGTCAGGATGGGGCACTCCTTCCCTCAGTGTCTCGGCTCGTGCCCTCTGTTCTGTTCTCTCCCCTTCTCCCCGTCAGCTTACTTTGATTTCCTTGTCCTTTGGACACAACCTCAATTTAATTTAAAGCTAGTTTTCTTGCACCAAAATTTGGTTTGGGGGTATTCCTATGATTCCTGTTTATGTTGGGGCTATTGCCAGTGATTCTGTGCCTTGAACTCGGCAGTTTAGCCTTCTGGCTACTCCTTCCTCTCGCAGTTCCTATACAATCTGGAGACAGGCAAGGTTCCAGGGTATGTTTCTCCTCTCTCCCCACCCCACATCCTTCCTTTAAATTTCTTAACCCTCCTCCTCCTCCTTTTCTACTTCCAGAGATGGGGCCCTTCCAATCCCTTAGTTTTCCTGCTCATTCTGTCCTCTCAGTTGTTTATTTCTCCTTTAGTTTGTATATCTTTCCTTTGTCTGTCCCTTGGACTTCCGTGTCCCTCCCTCTCAACCCTTTCTTACTCTCGGTGACTCAGAACTGGCGGGAGGGCGGCATCGATGACACCTAACGGCCAACCCGCGAAAAGCAACGCAGTGCGCGCCTCAACAGGGCAGTGCCGAAGTGGTGCGCCGACTACCATACAAAAAAAAGAGCTCCTGCAGGGTCATGACCTCTGGCACTATACCCAAAGGTGATGAATGGTGAAGATACACAGAAAGATCAGAATTACGATAGGTATGTACGTAATTTTCATTTTTGCATTCCCTGTCCTGTTTTATACTTACTGACAGTGGGTGCCTAATCCCACCTCCAGTCGTGCCCCACCCCCAGGGCCCTTAACCAGCACCCCCTTGCCCACCCATGCCACCCCCACCACTGTCACTTATAGTTTCTTTTTATTGGTCGTGTATCACAAATTCTGCAGGTCCCTCACTGTGATTCCTCTTCTCCTTAACAACCACTGACAGCAGTATTGTTTTTAGAGGATATGCTGCTAGTGAAGACAAATGCTGTGACATGCAGGCTTGTAGGCAAGTTTTGTGCTGTTGCACTTAAAATGTCGCCACCTGCTCCTGGTTTTGTGGTGGCTCCATTTCCATTGTGATATATTAGATTTACTGGGCGCTCGGACT
Organism: Neoceratodus forsteri; assembly: GCA_016271365.2. Classification (NCBI taxonomy): domain Eukaryota; kingdom Metazoa; phylum Chordata; order Ceratodontiformes; family Ceratodontidae; genus Neoceratodus; species Neoceratodus forsteri. Next base: position 644,536,159 of record CM057453.1, on the reverse strand, counting down.
TAGAGTAGTGTAATTTGTTTTTTTAGGTGGCACTGGTTAGTGGCTCACTGCACGCATTTAGTCTGTTGCTGTCCTGTTTCCGCTGATAAGTTACAGCACTTTGGATGTGGCTGTTGTTTCATTGGTGGCTGACCGTCTCCCAGATGGCTCTATCTGTATTGCTTGGCATGCTTTCTTGTGGGCAGCAAGGTTCCTCCTGCAGTGTGTTCTCGCCAGCATTTTTTCCTATTATTGAGGTTGCACATGAGCGACAGCTTTGACTTCAGCACTTGGCATGGTTTTCTTATGGGCAGCAGGGCTCTTCCCACATTGTGATATTCCCAATAGTTGTTCTCTTTTTATTTTATTTTTTTTTGCACTTTCTTTTTATCCCCTCCTTACTGCCCGCTCCGTTCACTACTTCAGACTGATCTGTCCCCATAATCCTTCCCATGGCGTCTGCCCCTAGATTGCCAGGCTTGCTCCGTTGTCTCCCTACCTTGCTTCTCTTTCCTCCGGAGAGCCTGCACAGCGGGGTCTGCCTGTGGGTAGGTGATCGGGGCTGGGATCAGTTGTCATCCCAGCCCGAGAGGGGTGTTTTCCGCTTTTCTTCTCTTGGTCCCTCCTCCCTTGAGGGCGTTGGCACAGAGGACTGACGTCCAAACAGACAGCGTGCTAATGCACACCGTTGTCAAATGCCCACAACGTCCTCCCACCCGACTCCAAAGAGCCGCCTAGTGCCCCGGTACCCGTGCTTCCACCGGTGCCGGTGTGTCGGGTGCTCAGAGCACCCCAGGAAGCCACCCCAGGAGGAGGAGGAGAGCATCCGTTGGGACGCTCGATCCTCCTCCTCCCCCTGGCGACCCGAGTCCCAACATAGAATCTGTCAGCAGATAAGGACCATACGACCCACCTAGTCTGCCCATTTCACTACTCACTGCTGCAGCCCCAGATCCTATTTAATCTGCAGCTCTCCTGCTCTGCACATCTCCAGGGTATCTTTATGTCAATCCCTTGCACTCTTGAACCCCGTTATTGTTTTCACACCCACCAGTTCTGCTGGAAGGCTGTTCCATGGCTCCACTACCATTTCAGTGAAAAAGTACTTCCTAGCATTGCCCTTGAGCCTTCCACTTCTCAGCCTCATATCATGTCCCCTTGTTCTTGTGTAGAGTTTTCTCTTTATCATCATCATGACATCATACGTTCCAGTGGTGCCAGATACCCACTCCTGTTCAGTCTGAGGTGCTCCAGCTCAATTCTTGTTGTTTCTTATGATCAGGAGCACCTCCGAGCTGGATTTGCTTGAGTCTTGCAAGGAGCGCTAATGTCAGTGGAGTTCTTTTCCTCAGTAGCCCACTACTCATTGGTTTTCTTGAATGCTATTTTTTGTTTGTTTACCTGGGAGGCAGCCAGTCTATGTATTAACTGCCTTCCCCACTGACCGCGTTGGAGCTAACAGAAAAGGAAATTGCAGTAGACATGATGGAATTGCTCCTTTAATTTCCGTTACGTACAGCTCATTGTCAACTGCATCAAATTAAAACTAGTTCATGAATTTTGTGGTATTACTGCTTCATGACTAGTTCAGCGTTCAGTTACTCTGCACCTTGTGCAGTATTCACAATTGTTTCTCTCACGTGACCACACCTGACCACAGTGGCTCACAGAATATAGCCGCATTTTAAGAATCACCAGATCTACAGCTTAGCCATGAAGAAAATACATGACTCGGTTATTTGAAAAAACATTTTTTTTTTGGTCGTAATGCCTGATAGTTTACCGAGGTGTTGTGTCATGGGTGTATAGTTGTGGTGGTGCTGACCTGACATCACCCCTTGGACAAATGGCAAAAGTTGTTTGTGTCATTGTAACGAAAACATTTTAATGTAAGTTGTTGAGGGAAATGTTTTATTTTAAACTGCTCATGCCATGGAAATTGCCCAGAAAAATGTGATCATATTTATTCTTTGTCTCTTTTTGCAGTTTGACAATTTTAGAGGAACTAGACTTGATAGTTGTCCTTGTACTGAAGGCCCAAAACATTTCCTTCATTCTTAGTGGTGGTGGTGGGGCTTAAGAGGGTGTAAGAAATAACTCCTTATAGAGAGGATGGTGGACACCTGGAACAGCCTGCCAGGAGATTGTGGGGTGGGGTGGGGATTTCAGGGAATACGTGGGATAGGCACATGGGCATATTAAGTTAAGGAAAGGGAGGAGGGAGGGACAACTGAGACCGAATAGGGTCCGGGGAGTAGTAGAAGGCTGGGAAATAGGGCAGACTAGATGGGCCTACCAGCCCTTTCCTGCTGACAAATTCTATGTTTCTATTCACCTGAAGCACTGCAGGCTATCTCGTTCATTGCAGCCCAGCTTGACTCCATTGAAACCAGAGATTTGTCTCTGGACTCTCCTGCCTTGCTAGATCATTTTGTATTGAGAAAATAAATGTTGACTCCGTTTTTTTGTTTGTTCATAATGCATGACTGTTTACCGAGGTATTCTGTCGTGGGTGTGTAACTGCGGTGGTGTTGACCATGAAATGACCCCCTGCACAAAATGTACAAGTTGTTTGTGTCATTATAACAAAAACATATTAATTTAAGTCATTGGATTGAATTTATTTTTTTAACATTGCTCATGCTCCGTAAAATGCCCAGAAAAATTGGATCAGCATATTTATTCTTTTGGCCTCATGTGAGGTTGTCTCTTTTTTGCAATTTGATAATTTTCAGAGGAACTAGACTTGATAGTTGTCCTTGTACTGAAAGCCCAAAACATTTCCTTCACTCACCTGAAGCACTGCAGGGTATCTTGTTCATTGCAGCCCAGCTTGACTCCATTGAAACTCGAGATCTTCTGCCTCTGGACAGGTGGAGGACCTCTCCTGCTTTGGCAGATCATTTCGTGTTGAGCAGTCAAGCCCAGAACAAGTTTCCTCCAGCTTCTGGCTCCTGACCTCTGCCACAACTGTGATACACTAGGTCTGCTGGCACAAGAGGCCAATCTAGTAGGAACTGGGGCACTGATGGTCCCAGTCATATGCAGCCCTGAATCAACCAAGTCAGATCACCAACTGATTCTGGACACCATCTGTTGGTGCTGTCTCCAGCAAAGCTTTTGTGGGGCATTCTGTTGAAGTGGAGCTCTCAGTCTTGCTGGTGATAGATGCGTTGTTATTGGGCTGGTTGCACATTTGCTGGATCGCACAGTAGATGGTTCTGGTCATCAAGTGAAACTAGGCTGCACATCAGCCTGCTAGAACTCAGTGTGGTTCATTTACTGCTGGCAGAGTTTGTACGACTGGGCTGAGGTCAAGTTGTCCAGGTAAACACAACACAAATACCGTGTTTTACCTGAACAAACGGGCAGCTCACAGTCCTTTATTCTCTGTTAGAAGTGTGACAGACATGGTCCACAGCTCACTGCTGGACCTTGTGGTGGACCGTGTCTTGGTAGCCAACAACCAGCTGGCAGATGCTGGCAGTCATGTGGGAGAGAAGTTCTCCAAGTGGTCACTGCACCTGCAGGTGGTGTCCTGAGAGTTTTTAGTTTGGGGAACACCATCAGTGGATCTGTTCACTTCCTAGTAAAACTGGAAGATGATGATCTGTGCCCAACCCTCTCAGCAGAGCACTCGGGTGTGTGTGTGTGTGTGTGTGTGTGTGTGTGTGTGTGTGTGTGTGTGTGTGGTCTCCCGGTTCTGGCACCAGGAACTCTTGTATGCCTTCCCTTCATTCTCCTCTAGTTTACAAGGTGGATCTGGCATGGAAGGACAGGGCTGTCGTAACTCTGGACTGGAACCTTTGATGAAAATATGTTTCCTTTGTTCAGTAATAAATGATTTATCATTATGGCTCATATACGTTTAGAGCCAAAGTTTAAAAGGTCCTTAAATATGCATGACATCATGCATTCATCACCCAGAAGAGATTCAAAAAGTTTATTATAAATGTAATGTATTTATTAACTATGCTGCATTAATTACGTTACTTACTACAAAAGATCAAAGAATGTATTAGGTTTCACACATGTATTAGTAAAGTTTCATATTTAGTGGCATCGGAATCCGTACACATTACTTTGTATTTTACACAGGTCAGTTAGTGCTGCAGTCCCTTTTCACCTGACCGCTTGGCTACTGAGGTTCTAGAGTTTTAGGTTCTTGGAATTTTTGAGAATGTTTTTAAAGTGCTGGAGGCATCTCAGCAGGAGTGTATTTGCAAGATCAACGCTTTGAAGTGGAGGAAGTTCTCATGCTGATTTGAGCATGGATTGCTGCCCTTCTACTGCTGCATGACACATTCCTGACTACCAGTGACCCCTGTTTCAGGTAGGGCTTCGAGCCACCACCCCTTAAGGTCCACCTGTTCACCACTTTGATGAACCATGTCAAGGTAAGCATGCCAAAGGTGGCACAAGACAAAGTGATTAGCCATTCTACGAAGAGCTTTACCATCTGTCCCCATTGTTGTGTGAACCACCCCCAACATGGGACTTCCTACTGGTGCTATCCTGGCTAGTTGATAAACCATTCAAGCCTATAGATAAGTGTAATCTCTCGCACTTGTCATGGAAAACTGGGTTTTTGGCCATCATCACCTTGGCCACATGGCACATGGTCTCCAGACGCTAAATGTGGAGTCACCTTATCTGGATTTCCACAAGGACCCAAGGTTGTCCTGTGCCCCATTCAAAATTCCTGCCCATGTTTTTTGAGTTTCACCTAAATCAGGCAGTCATTCTGTCAAACTTTAATCCTGAATCCTCACGCTTCGGAGGCCGAACAAATGTTTTTTACACTCTGTTGCCAGTGCTCTGTGAACTTCATGTTGAGGCTCTTCAGTTGTTTCTAACCTATGTTGAAGCTGCACTAAGCAGACATAAATAGCCAAATAGGTGATTGGCCGATGGATCCCCTTCTGCATCACTCTGTGTTACCGGTTGGCTGGGGAGAAGTCACCTGTAGGTTTGAAGGCTCGCTTCACCAGACGTTCTGCTGTTTCTGCTGCTGCTGCCAGGTACATACCCACTTTGGAGATCTGTAGGGCTGCTACGTGTTCAGAACCACACATATTCATGTCCCATTACTGCATTGACTCGCTCAGTTGTGATGCTGCTTTTGGGTCTTCCTTCCTCCTGTATCTATTCATCTAATTTGGGGTGGACACCTTGCCCATTCCTCTTGAGGACTGCTAGGAGTCTCCTAAGTGTTTTTATTTATTTAAAATTTGGTGACCAGGATGGGCACACTGAGCCAGAGCTCATTTCCAGGTGTGACCTGGGGAAAGGGATACAAAAGGGAGTGAAATTGCACTAACAAATACAGTGACCTCAGCGGCTTCATGTGTGTGAAAATTTCAAGCAAGGTACAAATAATACATTCCAGAAGAAGTACAAGAAAACCATGTAGAAAGTACACAAAGTGCATTGGTTATTGGGTTGGCAAGGATGAAAGTTAGGGGAGCACGTTTCCAAGGTATGGCAAGATATTTGGAAAAGAATCAAGGTTGCATAAAAATTCAGATTACAGTGTGTGCTGAGATTTAAGCTGTACAATAGGGTAAGAGGCAAAATGGGTAAATAGTGAGGAGGTCAATAGAGCATGAGTTGTTGTCACGTGGGTAGAAGAGGAAAATGGAAAGTGATAGTAAACTGAATGTATCGATGACCCTACAACCCTTCTGCAGATGTTTGTCACATTGAAGCTGGACTTCTGGAATGTGTTTTATATTGGTCTGCCTGAGAGGTTATGGCCTTACTTGCGGCTGGTTCAACAGTCCTGAACCCAGAATCTGTTACAGTGTCACTAGGGGCTGTATGCGCAATTGCTGTTCAGCCCTGCATGCCATGATACGCACATCCTGCATGTCTTTTTGGACACTTGCAGATGCACAAACACCCCTCCTAGGCCATGTCTGTGCTTGTAGACACACATCTACGTGGATGGGGCTGGGAATGGGTAAGGGGCATGACAAGGTTCAGGCTGGCTGACTAAGGCATTTATGATGCCTTTTGGGCACTGCCAACTCTGTGTCAGTGGTGTTGTGCTAGCCAGAAAGCTTTTCACCCCTCCTTCCTTTGAGGTGGAAAGGGGGTTAAAAGCCATTGACCAGGTAGAGTCAGAGGCCACAAACTAGTGAAGGGCTTTCGGGTAGACTGGATGGGCCTGGCGGTCCTTATCTGCTGACAATTTTTGTGTACCGTTATAGGTGCCCCCCTCCCCCCTAACAACCATCTGGTTGATGTGCTGTTGCCCTGCTTCCATGGACCCCAGCCCTTCTCCTTGTTTTTCTGCTGTTAGTGCTATTTCTTCCCTGGCCACAAGCAGCCCACTGGACAGCAGCCACCCCAGCCCTGTTACCCCGATTTTCCTCATGGGCTTACCTTCGCACAAATCAGCATGACCTGGGCATTCTTTTGATGCAGGGCTGCGGGGACTGGATGTTAGTGAATGCTTAGGAGTCCACCATTTTCCTGTTTTCTGTGTCTCCGAGAGTGTGTGTGTGCAGTGCTGCCCAGACTCCCATGCAGCTTCCATACGTGAGATGTCGGCAGTCATCACTGGCCCATCTGAAAAGTCCCGGCAGATGCTTGGGGCCAGGCAAACACCAGGCACTGTAACATTCCTCTCCAGGAGAGGAGAGCAGTCCTCTGGTTGCTGTATCCTCTCCGTCCCAGCTGATGCCCGATGACCAAGTCTGCATCCAAACCAGGGTCACCAGTGTGGTGTGAGATGTGGCATCCAGCACCTCAACCCTCAGTGCCACTGGGCCGGCCCACCCTCCAGCTTACTGTAGAGGGCTGGGGAGTGGATAATGGCATCAAGGTGCAATTTTAAACAAACCATAAAAAAAGCAGCTCTGCAGACGGGGACACGACAGTCCTTACATAGACTGCCTTATCCCATGAGCCCCTGTTCCTGCGTATCAGGTTATGTACTGTGGGACTGGCCAAATCTTCTGATTAAAACCCTACAGTTCTAGGATCGTGGTTATGGTGTACCATCCACACTTCTAGCAATGCTCTTTTCTTTTAAGAATATGGCAGAATGTCTTCAAGCTAGCTCCTCCCACCCACCCAGGTGGTATCCTCCTGGCACCGCCGCATGACGCCAGATCTTCCTTTTGCTGGAAGCATCAGGTTCCCTCCATCGCAGCTCCACGCTAGGTGGCCCTAACACTGAAAACTTTCGGTCTTCAAGCTTTGCAAAACTTGGAAAAAAAAAAAAATTACCAGTTATGGATCAAGACAATTCTAAACAATGGTTCCGGCTTCAAACTGTGCATTTCTGTACACAGAAGATGTTGCGTACTGAACTGCTGTCCACGTGTGTCTGCTGCTTGGAGGTTCAGCACGACCCGCGAGGCTTGCAACTTGTGCCAGACCCTCCAACCCTCCACTTTGGAGGACCACTATGCCCGACTAATTTTGGGTTGCCTGGACCAACAGGAACCTCCCATTAGGTCAAAGACACCCGGAAAGCCATCTCTGCAGTGACTGGTTTGGCTGAACAGCTCGCTGCGCCAGAGAGGCAGCGCCCAGGCTGCCTTGGGTGCCACTTTGTCAGCCTTGTTCCAGGTGGGCATGGGCGCCTCGTTTATGGGGTGTTCAGGACTTGTTCCAGTCCCTATCTACTCTTGGGGAGGCTCTTCCTGTTGGTCCAAACAGGACTCTAAATCAAAAAGTCCTGCCACAGCTCATGGGAATGAGAGCAGACTCGCTCTTTTTTTCCTGCACTTCTGCTGGCTCGACAACCGTCGAGCCATTGACTTGACGGCAGCTCTTCAACCCAGGTCAGGCTGCTTGCACCTCGGTGTCCTGTTGAGCTTGCCGGGTGAGATGCGGGTCGACCAGTCGGTCGAGATATATCTTGTCTCTGTTGAACCGTTGTTGAAGGACTGTGGGGAGGATTCCTTGTCCAGGACGCCAGTCCTGATGGCCCTTCGCTAGAGAGGCCGGATCAGTGAGCCAAGCCAGCTGGCTGTCCTTGACAGATTTAACCTTTGGGGTTCCTAGGCGTCCGACACCTACCACTGCATCTCCTTCTCCTTGCCTGATTAGATGTCGGTCAAGCTCTTAATCGAGATCCATTTCGATCGAGGTCTTGGATTGTCAACGGTGTCATAGGTCCCATTCTTGCCCATCGCCCAAAAAGCACTGTCGATGCTTCTCTTCCATGTCATCTGGCAAGAAACTGCTCAGCCGCAAATTGAAGCGCTGATGCAAGGAGATTGTTTGGCGGCAGTGGATTCTCGGCTGAGGCTGGGCTCCACAATTGGTACCTGTGCTCCCTTGGACGCCGGTGCCTCGGCCCGTTCCAGTCTCCCTGGCTGGGCCGATGCCTGCCTCACCCCTCGTTTGGGTGTAACCACCTCCCCTGCAGCCTTTGCATGGACCCCCATCCATGACTACGCACTCTGCCCCTGGGCTTCCCGGTAGGCTGTCTGTACAGTTTCACACTCTGATGAGCCCCGTGTTATCCTTGGGGAGCCTAACAAGGTGGTGGCCAAGGAGTCCTCAGATTCAGCAGTCTCTTCTGTGCATTCCTCTCGAACCCCAGTCTTCAATCGGGAGTCCACCTAGGAACTCCTGGCAGATCAAGGGCCAACTTCCTTTGGGGACCTGCTCTGCCTGATCTCTGAATCAAATGGTATTCTGCTGCAGCCAGTCCAAAGAGGGCCAGGTACCCACTGGCAGCTTGGACAGGGACGATTCCCCTGGGGTCAGCATCCCTGTAGCTGATGCCATCCTTGATCCTGCTCTGGAGCTGTGGCAGCACCTGCCTCCTGTCTGATGCCGTCCACCTGCATGGTTCACAAGTATGCAGTGCATACCAGGTACTTGCCTGGGTTTACTGAACACCATTTGGCCAAAGGGTTGGTTGCAGGCTCAGTATTTTGGCGTATGAGCCATGTCCATGATGTCGACGAGCCCCAGGCAAGGAGTCCAAAAAATGGACCATGGGGCCAAAAAGGTATACACTGCCTCGTCTCTTGGCCTTGACAGGCCAGTTTATCAGTTATGATGGGCAACTTTTCCCGTGCCCTTTTTGGGAAAGCTGGACCAGGTCATTCCCCACCTCCAGGCTGATCTACAACTGCTGGTCAAGCTGGTCTATGACCAGGGGGCACGTAGCTGTACAGCAACTCCAGATGGCCCTGGACATTGAGGATTCGTCTGCCAGGTCTGTAGCCACAGCAGTGGGTATGCGTTGCTGGACGTGGCTGAGAATATCAACCTTTACGGCCAACACCCAGCACAGGCTGATGGATGTTCCCTTCAAGGGTACTGACCTGTTCGGGCCAGGCATTGAGGGACATCTTACTTTCATAGAGAAGTCCAGCACCACCCTGGACTACATCTCGTTCTCCCAGAAGGACGTTAAGGGCCAGAAGGAGCAGAAGAAATCCTTTTGGTTTCGGCCCTACTCAACACCTCAGGCAAGACCACTGCAGCCTCAAGTGGGGCAGCAGCAGCAGACATGGTAACCAAAACCTAAGCCAGCTTTCTCTGGCACTAGACAGCCCATGGGCAGAGGGACCACCCCGCCCCCAGCTGGCCCTGAAGCTGCTTCCAGGTCTGCCCAGTGACGGGTTGGGGAGTGTCCAACCCCTGCCCATCCTACTCAGCCCAGGATCCCCCGTGGGGGGGCTGGCTCTGACACTTTGCTTCCACTCGGTTCATCATCACCACAGACAAATGGGTTCTAGAAGTGGTAGGTTGAGGGTTGCCTCTGGAATTTGAGGTTGCTCCGACCAGCCAAGCCCGTGCCCCACAGGAAGGCATGGTATCCGTGGACATTTTGTCCGCCCTTTGGGAAGACATTGCCCAGCTCCTCCAGAAGGATGCTGTGGCCCGCATCCGGGACCCCCTGGCTGGTCTGGGATTTGTTTCCAGATACTTTTTGGATCCGAATCGGATTTTGAGGTTGGTTCCTCATACTGGATCTTCATAACTTCGACCAGTTCCTTAGACCACACAAGTTCAGGATGGTCACTCTGAATCAGATCATCCTGTCTCTGGAGCAGAACATGTGGTTTTGTTTCCTGGACCTTCAGGACACCTTCTTTCACATCACGATCTGCCAGTCCCACCTGGAGTTCCTGTGGTTCCGCTCTGAAGGGATCCTATACGAATTTCAGGCCATGCCATTCATCCTTTCCTCAGCCCCAGGGTCTTCACCAAGTGCATAGCAGTGGTGGCACCTTCCCTGTGGCACCAAGGTACCTGGGTGTACCTTTACTTGGACTGTTGGCTGATCGGAGGTGCATTGATCCAGAGATCTGGCCCTTCAGACCTGCTTGGCCTTGGGCCTCCTTGTCAACTCAAGTCAGAACTCTGCCTCTCTCAGGTGATACAGTTAATCGGGGTGGAGCTCGACTCGCCGGACCAGGCCCGTCTCCTGATGGACAGAGTGGAGATCTTACCTCTTTTGCCTGCTCATTTTGGGTTGGGCGTTTTGCGACCTGGCTGGAACTTCCTCGCCTGCTTGGGTACATGCGGCTTGCACTAGTGTGGTCCAGTGAGCCTGCTGGGGATGCACCCCTGCACTGGGAGCTGGGACATCAGTGGTTTCAGTGACTTGGTCACCAGGATCTGCCAGTCACAGTGACACAGTTGATGTGGGACACCATCCAGTGGTGGCTCATCCCAAACATCTGCAGAAAGGAATCCCATTTGCCCGCCAAAGCCATCGGTCGCTCACATGACTGCCTCTCTGACGGAGATGGGTAGCCCACTTGGGACCACAAGAGTCCATGGGCTCTGAACCTCTGTGGAGTCCTGATATCACATTAACCTCCTGGACCTCTGGGCAGTGCATTTTGCCCTCACGGCCTTTCCTCCTGTAGTGTGGGATAAGGTCATCCAGGTCCAGTGGACAACATAACCATGTACTACCTCAACAAGCAAGGCGGGATGCATTCCCTCACATTTTGCTGGAAGCTCTCCACCTGGACCCTCATTCACAGTCTGGATACCAACCTTCTGGTGATTTATGTGGCGGTGTGTTCAGCCAGCTAGCAGGCGCCCTCAGCTGAGCGGCGATGCAACTCATGAGTGTTCCTTTCACCAGGAGGTAGTCAATCACCTGTTCTCCAAGTGGGGCATTCCCTAGGTCGACCTGTTTGCCTCCCCAGAGAACACAAAGCTGAGGTTGTTTGTGCCCACCCCACATTGGTGCGAGACACTGCTGGGGATGCCTTTGAGAGCTGTGGACCCGGGCCTCCTGTATGCCTTCCTCCTTCCCCTGACCCACAAAGTTCTGATCAAAGTTCAGAGGGACAAGGCATGGATGATACTGGTGGCTGCAGACTGGCCTCGCTAGTTATGGTACCCAGATCTTCTCAGGTTTAGCAGCAGGCTTCTGTGGCGACTTCCACTTCATCTGGACCCAGCTCTCTTGCTCTCAGGGAGGTCCTTCATCTGGATCTTCAGTCCCTGCACCTGACAGCCTGCTTCCTGAGAGGCTAGAGTTCCAGGCTTTGGGTCTCTCAATGAAGTCTTCCACGTAGTGAAGGCCTCTCAGAAACCATCTACTTGCCAGTGCTATGCCTTGAAATGGAGGAAGTTTTTAGGCTGGTGTCATAGCAAGGAGCTAGATCCCTTATCCTGCCTGGTGGCGAGCATTCTGCATTTTCTTTGGTTCCTCCCTCAGTCAGGCCTCTGGTCGACGAACCTCAAGGTGCAACTGGCAGCCATCTCTGCGTACCGAGCGCGGGCTGATATACCGACGGTGGTGCATGAGATGATGGCCGGGCCCTTCTTTAAAGGCCTTGACCGTCTGTTCCCGCCAGTGCATGAACCACCACCACCACCACCACCTTGGGACTTGTTACTGGTGTTGGCTATGCTTATGAGCAAGCCATTTGAGCTTAGGCACAGGTGTCGCGTCTCCCACCTGTTGTGGAATTGTGCCATCTTGTTGGCCATCACCTCTGCCAGAAGGATCATTGAGCTCCAGGCACTCTCTTTGGAGTCTCCTTATTTGGTTTTCCACAAGGACAGAGTTGTCCTCTGCCCCAACCCAAGTTCCTGCGCAGGTTGTTTTGGAGTTTCACCTTAAGCAGGTGATGTATCTCCCAGTATACTTTATCAACCCAACCTCTGAGGCCAAGCACAGGCTCCATACGCTGGACATTAGGCGGGTGCTTGCATACTCATAAGGAGCCATCGCTGGAGTTCAGTGAGGTTAGTCAGCTGTTTGTCACCTATGCTGAAGCTGCACCTGGCAGACCAGCAGTTAAGCAGACAACTGGTAGGTGGATAGTCTCCTACATCGACCTCCGCTATAGGCTGGCTGGTAGGGAACCTCCTGTTGGGCTTAGGGCTTCTTCCACCATACATACCACTGCCTCAGTGGCTGCTTCCAAGGACGTCCGTATCCAGGAAATATGCAGGGCTGCTACCTGGAAGTCGGCACACACCTTCATTTCCCATTACCACATTGACCTTGAGTTACACCAGGTGCTGGTTTTGGGACCTTGGTTCTTCAGCCTCTTTTCCCAAATAGGGTGTGTGTGCCTTGCCCCCTACTCACGGAGAACTGCTTGGAGTCTGCCAGAAGTGTGGATAGTGCACCATATTGCATGATCCTAGAAATTCTGGTTACTCACCTGTAACAGTAGTTCTAGGAGTGGTAAATGCTGTACATCCACACAACCCACCTGACCTCCCATGACAGGTGGCATGCCTTATTTCCAGGGTGCAAGATCTGACGTCATGGGGCAGTGCCGAGGAGGGATACCATCCAGGTGGGTTGGTGGAGCTAGCTTAAAGACCTTCTGGATGGATTCTTAAAGGGAAAGGAGTATCGCCAGAAGTGTGGATGTGCACCATATACCACTACTAGAACTATGGTTTCAGGTGAGTAACACTCAAGTGTTCCCCTGCTGGCCCACCCTTTGCGTGGGACTATGCAGCCCAGTATCAGGACAGCTGAGAGTAGTGAATCCCATCCCGCATTTCCCGATGAGGCCAAGTGCATGGTGTTCAGTTTGCCCAGCTCTGTAAGTGCCCTTTCTGTTATGTACTAAGCCCCATTGTGAACAGGGCCCACGGTGGTTGTATTCCATAGTGTTACAGAATCTACACTTCCTGCTTGTCATGTGGTATACTGACATCATAGTGCCACTGATGATATACATTGCAGCAAGTAGGTCCCAAGATTAGCCCACTTAGATTATACAATTAGAGTACAGTTAACAGGGCTCCATTCCTTGCAAACTAGAAGATGCAGAGGGGGTCTTGCTCTTTATTTGCAAATTATTACAATCCCCTGAACTCATGAAACAGTGTGGCCTCTCATATTCACTTAGATGTATTGTCCCCAGACTACATAACAAACGGCTCGAGGTACAAGCATCCAAAACCACCAAATGTTTTTTTTTTCTCCATACATGCACCTAGATTATGGAACACTCTACCTCAAGAATTAGTGGATTCCAGCACTTTTAACTCATTTCAAAAGAAACTAGACATCTGGCTTAGTAATTCACCAAAGGTCTGAAGGCCCACAGCATGTGGGGGACAATCTCGATGGGCTCTGGCCTTCTTTTGTCCTTTTAAACTAAGTAAAATAAGTAAACCAAGTAGAAACAGAATGTACACATACCCCATAATAGATCACTGCACTAGACATAAGGTGCTACATAGATACATAGAATTTGACGGCAGATGAGGACCACCAGGCCCATCTTGTCTGCCCATATTTCCTGTTCCCCCACGTGTCCCCTAATTACCCTTTTGGTGCTGTCCTTAGGGTTTCCTTATGTCTGTCCCACACATTCTTGAATGCCTTCACTGTTTGTACCCCATCAATTCCTTGGGGAGGCTGTTCCAGACACCCACCACCCTTTCAGTGAAGAAGTACTTCCTCACATTCCTCTGATTCTACCTCCTCCAGTCGCATATCATGCCCCTTGTTTTGGAGCATTCCCCGGCCCTGTTAAACCCTTGAGGTATTGACTCTTATCATATTCCCCCTTCTCCAGTGAATACAAGTCGAGGTCTGCTAACCTTTCCTCATATGTCTTCTGGTGCGGCCACTGCACCATCTTTGTAGCCCTCCTTTGTACTGCGTCCAGTTTGTCTATGTCCTTTCTGAGGAGCGGCCTCCATAACTGTACGTAGTGTTCCAGATGAGGCCTCACCAGTGATCTGTAAAGTGGCATCATTACTCCCTGTTTTCTGCTGGAGATACCCCTTCCTATGCACCCCAACATGCTGCTGGCCTTCCTTACTGCTTTCTTACCCTGTCTGGTTACTTTTAGGTCATCTGTTATAGTCACCCCAAATCTCTTTCCTATTTGGTGGTTGTCAGCATTCCCCCCTCTCCCGACATTGAATACTTTTCTCCTGGATTCCAGTGCCCCAAGTGCATAATTTTGCACTTTTTAGTTTTAAATTTCAGCTGCCACACCCTTGATCATTCTTCTAGCTTACCCAGGTCTCTTCTCATCCTTTCCACCCCATCTGGTGTATTTACTTTGTTGCAGATCTTTGTGTCATCTGCAAATAGATACACTTTCTGTTCCAGCCCTGCCTACAGTGTCGCATATGAAGACATTAAGAGAACTGGCCCCGTCACTGATCCCTGGGCACCCCATGCAGTCACCCTCTCTCAGTGGATTGAGCTCCATTCACTACCACTCTTTCTGTAGCAGAAAAGGTCAGAACCAAAAGGCTGGCTTTCTGGAAATATAAGGAAACTCAGCGGGATGAAGATCGGGAGGCATACCAGACTTCCCTAAGGGAAGCAGGGAAGGCAGTAAGGCAGGCAAAGGCCCAACCCAAGGAAACACTAGCACAAACAGTAAAAGAAGATGACAAGACTTTCTATTGATACATTAGTGAAAGGAGAAAATCCAGAGGGGGTATTGCTAAGATCAAAGGGGATAAGGGGGCATATGAGGAGGAGGACCATGTAAAAGCATATATCCTAAATAGATATTTCTCCTCAGTATTTACTGAAGAGAAGGTAGGGCAGGGCCCACAGCTCAGCACCATGGACACGGGGGGAGGGAGGTGTTTACTAGTCCCTTCACAAAAAGAAAGGGTCCTGCAAGAGCTCGATGAGCTCAGGGTGGACAAGGCAATGGGACCTGATGGCATACATCCCAGGGTACTAAAGGAGCAAAGGGTGGAACTAGCAGAGCCATTATCAGAACTGTTTAGTGAGTCTCTGAGCACAGGAGAGGTCCCAGAAGACTGGAGAAGGGCTCATGTCATCCCGCTCCACGAGAGTGGTAGCAATGAGGAGGCAGGGAACTACAGACCAGTCAGTAGTGGGCAAGATTATGGAGGCACTCCTTAAGAAAAGGATAGTGCAGCACCTGGAATCCATAGGAGCACATGATCCAAGACAGCATGGGTTTACAAAAGGAAGATCCTGTCAAACTAATATCATAGATTTCTTTGACTGGGTAACCAGAGTGGTGGACCAAGGAGGAGCAGTCAATGTTGCCTACCTTGACTTCAGCAAAGCTTTTGATACTGTTCCACATAGAAGATGGATTAATAAGCTGGGAAGGCTTGGGGTGGGTCAGACGTTGGTCAACTGGGTGGTAAACTGGTTGATGGGCAGAAAACTAGAGAGTGGTGGTAAATGGTATACAGTCAGAAGAGATGCAAGTCACAAGTGGGGTACCTCAGGGATCAGTCCTGGGGCCAGTCCTCTTCAATATCTTTATCAGTGACATTGCAGATGGACTGGTGGGTAAGGTTTGTCTGTTTGCAGATGACACCAAGATCTGCAACAGAGTAGATGATCCAGATGGGGTGGGCAGAATGAGAAGAGATCTGGATAAACTAGCAAAATGGTCAGAAGAGTGGCAGCTGGGGTTTAACGCAAAGAAGTGCAAGATCATGCACATAGGGAAGAGAAACGCTGAAGCCACCTATAGGCTGGGAGGGGGAGTTGCTGGCAGTCACAAGGGATGAAAGAGACTTGGGCATCATCATCACCGAAATCATCCAGGCAGACCACTAAAGCAGTAGGTAAGGCTAGGGGGATGTTGGGGTGTATTAGTAGGGGTATCACAAGTCGGAAGAGGGAGGTAATAATCCCTCTTTACAAAACACTGGTTAGGCCCCATCTGGAGTACTGCGTGCAGTACTGGAGGCCACACCCTCACAAGGACATTAACCAAACTGAGACAGTCCAGAGAAGGGCAACCCAAAATGGTGCAGGGACTGCATTGGAAAACATATGAGGACAGATTAATGGAGCTCAATATGTATACCCTAGAGCAAAGGAGGTAGAGAGGTGATATGATAGAAACATTCAAACACCTTAAGGGCATTAACAAGGTGAAAGAGTCTAACATGTTTCAATATAAGAAAAATAGCAGGACAAGAGGACACAGCATGAGATTAGAGGGAGGCCGATTAAGGGGTAATGTGAGGAAGTTCTTTTTCACAGAAAGGGTGGTGAATGCATGGAATGGCCTACTTCAGGAAGTGGTGGATATGAATACAGTGCAGGGCTTCAAACAGGCATGGGATAGGCATAAGGGAGCAATACAGTTGAGTATGAATAGATAGGCCATTGACAGAGCAAAGGCCGATGGCACATTCATAAGGTAGAAAAAGAAATGGGCAGACTGGATGGGCCTTGCAGTCCTTATCTGCCGTCAACTTATATGTGTCCTCCTGCTTAGCCAATTTCTAAGCCACTTCACTACCCTGTGCCCCACTCCCAGGCTCTCAGCCTGCTCAGCTTGTTTATCAGCCTTATATGTGGAACAGTGTCGAAGGCCTTACTAAAGTCAAGGTAGGCCACATTCACAGTGCCCCCCCCCGCCCCCCGGTCTACCACTCTGATTACCAAATCGAAGAATTCTATCAGGTTTGTCTGGCAGGACCTGCCTCCTGTGAAACCATGCTGCTTTTGATCCTGTTGTCCATTGGATTCCAGGAACTCCACAATTCATTCCTTTAGCAATGTGTCCATCAGTTTCCCCCGCCATTGAGATTAGGCTGACTAGCCTATAATTACCCACCTCCTCCCTACTCCCCACTCTTGTGGATAGGGACAACATTTGCTCTTCTCCGATCAGCTGGGACCACCCCTGTTTCCAATGATTTATTTAATAATTCTGACAGGGGTGCTGCCAGTTTATTTCTGAGCTCTTCTAGTATTCTGGGGTGAATTCCATCTGGTCCCATAGCCTTGTCTATTTTTTAGCTTTTCAAGTTCTTTTATATGACTCTCGTCTGTGAATGGGCTGATATTTACCCCTGTCCCCACACACCTTCCTCTCTCAATGGCGGTCCCTCGCCCTCTCCTTCCTTCATAAATACTGAGCAGAAATATTTATTCAGGATTTCTGCCTTTTCCCAGTCTTCCTCAGCAGTCTCTTCTCCTTCCCTTTTGATCCTCACTATCCCTTCCCGGTCTTCTTTTTTCTACTGATGTATGTAAAAGAGGTCTTGTCTCCTTTCTTAATCGTCTGGGCTATCCTATCCTCTGTATTTTCTTTGGCCCTTCTAACTGCTTTTCCAGCTTCCTTTAGTTTTTCCATGTATGCTTCCCTGTCTTCCTCTCCCTGTGTTTCTTTGTATTTTCTGAATGTCTTCCTCTTTTCATTCACTGTCCTAGCTACTTCACTGGTGAACCATAGCGGTTACTTCCTTCTCTTTTTCTTACTTACTTACCTGCCTGACGCGAATCCTAGTAGCTTCTTCTGTTGCATCCTTTAGATTTGTCCATTGCTTGTTCACCGTCTCCACTCTCTCCCTACTCTGTAATGCTCCCACTAGACATTCCCCCAACTTTGTGGAATAGACTCTTTTGAAATCCATGACCTTTACCCTTGTGTGGCAGGACTCCTCTTTTTCCACAGAAAGCCACACTGTGCAGTGATCACTGGACCCTAGATTGCTGCCTACCCTTATACCTGTAACCCTGTCCCCACTGGTGAGCACCAGGTTCAAAATAGCTCCCTCTCTGGTGGGCTCCAACACCAGCCACCTGAGTCCTGCCCCTTGCAGAGCTTCCAGTACAACCCTGCTCCTTGATGTGGCTGCAGTATGTTTTCCAGTCTGTGTCAGGCATGTTGAAGTCACCCATAACTGGTACATTCCCTCTCTCGATCATTTTGTTTATGGATTCCAATAGTTCCTTATCTGTCTCCTCCCCTTGTCCTGTAGGCCTGTAGACCACTCCTGTCTGGATTGCTGTCCTCCTCCTGACTCCAGTGTTATCCACAGAGCCTCTGCCCTACCTGACTCCCGTGTCTCTGTTGCCTTAATTCCTTCTCTAATGTACATAGCCACTTCTCCCACTCCTGTCTCTCCGATGTAGGTTATACCCTGGTATTTCTACCCAAGGCATGACTTTCCGAGTACTATGTCGGTGACAACACAAAATACAGCTCTGTCAGCCATTAAGGCATGAGGTCTGGGATTTGTCTCGCCAGGCCATGGGCATTAGTATACATGCTTCTCCAAGTTTTGCTACCCGTCTTCTTAGTTGCCCCACCTTGCGCGATGTCTTCAGCTCCTTTTGCGATCCCCCTCAGATTGGGTTCTGTGTCCAGTCTTTGTATTTCTGTTTGCCAGTTTCTGCTTGCCGTGTGTCATGCCTGCTTTTGGAGGAGTGATGGCGGGTTCCCCTCTCTTTGGGGTCCTCTTTCTCAGACTCCCACCTCCTAGCTTAAATGCCGATGGTGACATCAAACTTTTGCCCTAGAGCCTGTGATTCTCTCTCTTGTCAGGTACAGGTCATTGTACCTGAAGAACTTCTAAATGTATTTATTCACCAGTTGTGCTAAAGACAACCAAAAGGCAACAGGTTCCCAAGGATGCGGAGTGTGCAACTACCTGACATTTCCACAGTACTTTATGCTTCATTGTCTTTTGCTAATTTGTTGCTATACAATGTCTTTTAAGAGCAGCAGACCCTCTAGGACAACATAAAAAAACAATAAAAACTATAATATTCAGACACAACTTGGCTTATATTGAATTTATTCTTTTGTTTACATGTAAACAGGACTTTTTTGCTTAGACTTCATTTGCTGTGGTTGCTCATTCCCCACCTGAAGTCAGAATCCTCTGCTTGTGATATCACAGCTGCTTCCTTGCAGCAGATTGTGGTATCACATACAGGATCATGACTTGAAGTGGGGGATGAACAGCAGGAGTAAATGAACTCTAACTTGAAAGTTAAAGGACCCAGTGATAAAGAACAGTAGGGAGACTAATTCTGAAAATAATCCAGTTATACATTTTTATTTAAAGATTGTTTTTCAGTGTTTCTTGAAGCGTAAGTTGCTCTTTAGCTGTTGTGTCTCTCCAGCTTCCAGTGCCCCTTTTCCCCGATCCTCTAAGGCTCTAGTCTGTGTTATGGAATGCACTACATCTCAGGGGTCATAATTAATTTTTGCAGCCACTAGCAGTGGTGCATTTATTGAAATATTACCTTCTCCAGTACAAGTGCTTAGGGCTACTTAAACAATTTTTTTTACTAGCCCAGTACAGATTCTGCCAGCATTTGGCTAGCAGGCCGGTGCCAATTCCAACTCCCTCTACCACTTCTACATCAAAGAAGCTCTTCCCCTCACCTCTATTGAAAGACCATTCAAATCTCATTTGTTATGTAAGGCCTAGTCATGATTTCAGTGTGACGGATTGACTGTCCACCTCTTTTACATCCATGTTAGGTTATGATGGATTTTTACTTGGTTGTTTTGAATGGGAAACTAGAAGGGCACCCTAAAAGTAATTTACCTTTTATTGTCTTCCTTCCTGTTTTCTTCCAGCTAACTCAATATCGGCGGGCCAGCTGCTGTGTGGAGGTCTCTTTTCCCCGGACTCTCTCTCAAATTGGTGTGCTGCCGTGGCTCTTGCACATGCTCTCCAAGAGAACCCTACGCAGAAAGAGCAATTGCTGAGGGTCCAGCTGGCGACAAGCCTGGGTAACCCTCCGGTCTCCCTCTTGCAGCAGTGTACAAACATCCTCTCCCAGGTATTGCAGTACATTACACTAAAAGCCATCTCTGATTTACACCAAGCCAACTCAGATCACCCGTCTGTTATGTTAACCCACTGGTATTGATGGAGATAATGATCGTTTGTTGCCAAGCTGGAAATAATAATCTGATCTGTTCGAGACTGTTTGACTCCTGTAAATTTGTTCAGTTTGCTATTGCGAAATGTTCATCTGTAATTTTTGGTGCCAGTAAGTTCTTATGATCTCTCATTGAATTTTACATTCTGCTTATGTTGTTCATCTCAGCAAGTCCCATAAGCAAGAAAGAAAACACCTACGTCAAATTAAATTAGAAACTGTAGTCCAGTAACTGTTCTGTGATGGTTTTGCCTATGGGTAGCTTGCCCCGGGCACCAGTGGGTAGCTTGCCCCAGGCACCAATGGGTAGCTTTTTCTGGCCATGATGGTAGATTGCCCCCAGTGCCGTTGAATTATCCCTGCTGGCTTAGTAATTTGTTTTAGAATCTGAGGCTAAACTCTTTCCAAGTGAGACAGGTTTCTTCAGTCTAGTGACACATCAGTATCTTATGACCCCAGTCCAAAAGAGAAAAAACAAAACAAACCTAGAATATAATGATTATTTGGAAGAAAACAGAACTGTTGTACATGTCGCTTCATGGCAAGTGTGAGAGCTTGCTAGGCTGTTTTTACTGACTTGTTCTCACATGCATTGTGGCAGTAACTCAGACTCTTACAATAGAAGGTTTTTGGTTCCACAAACTGTGATAAGTACTTTGATGTGGCATTCAAGCATTTGGCCAAAAGGCAAAAACAACCTAGTTAAAGCTATGTGAAGAAACAGCTTACATTTACACAGGTCCTGTCTTGTTTCACATGTAGACTGTACTTTAGTTGTAAATAGGAGGTGAAGCAGAGTCCACAAAGCAAACAGGATGTTCTGTGAATCTCAGATGTATGTGTTGTTTTCTTTTGTCCCTCCCCAATTCAGTGTAAATCTAACACAAAATGGTAACAAACATGTAGACATACTCCTCCCTTGAATCGGAATCTCCTTATTAATCTGAATGGGGTCTCATTTGAGATGCAGCCTTTTGATGATCCAGAACATGTTGCAGTGTATTGGCAATGCATGCACGTTTTGTCACCTGACAGATGCCGTTTACTGATGGTCTGCAAGGTGTGGTGTTCTTATACAACTGAAAAAATGTTTTATATTTGGACCCCTAAGTATTATTGTTTTAAATACATCACAGACAGCATGCCACACATCTAAATTGCGTGAGCAGTGGTGTTTTGCACGTCTGGCCACTAATTAATAATCAAGCTGTCTGTGTGTTCAGCGTAGTACATATTTTTCACAGCTGGTAAACTAGACTAACCGCAGTGTTTTCAGTCAGTAAGTCACAGTCTTGTGCTGCAAAAGACACTCTCTGAAGACACCTTGATCTCTTATAATGAGTTTCCATTTATGAATTGCCACAAAGGCCTGTTACTGTTCAGGGCTGAAAGCAACATATAGGTTGAACAAATTCTGGGCTAGTTGTAAAAGGGATGACATTGACCCCCTCTGAGGCCAAATTTGACTATTTTAAGGTTGTATATGTGTTATTTAAAAATGTGTTTCTAGCACAAGAGCACTTCCATGTGTTAGCGGTGTTGATTACATGCTGGGAATGCACTGTGGTGAATGGAAGAAGTTGTGTTTTGGTGTTACCACACCAACAAATACACATACAATACAGTACATACACGCACAACATCAAGATGACATGCCACTTGCCTCTTTCTGGGGGCATTACAGAACCGTCGTGAATGGCGAAATTGAAATGTAGCCTGCAATATCCAAAAGGGAAAAAGTAATTTGCTTACTCAGATGGCTTAGTTTCCGCATGCAGTGCACATCTGCAAGCTTCAAAAGGGACAGAGTATGTGTTTATTTGTAATTAGGCCGAATGGGATGCATCGGAATGGAGTCAGCCTTACTAGATGGCAAATGCTCTGGCAAGTGGTAGTCAAATGGTAGTGCAGTTGGCCTGCTTAACAGTTGGACTTTAGGCTAAGATAGGGTTTTTAATAAATAGCTACTTCTAAGGCTACTTAAAAATGTAACAGAAAAAAAGTTACATGGGGATGGGGCCTGGTTTGACTACCCTAGTCATTCCTGTGTAGTATTTTGTTTTAAATTCTTATACACTCCTCATTTGGAAGTAAAAATAACTCTTCTGGGGGTCAAGGACTTTGAAGAAGTTATTTTATGGCTAGGACATTAGATTTAAAAAGTTGATAGTAAAGGGCCTGTTTGAATGAACAGTATTCCCAGTTCAGCTTACCCAGTTGTTTCAGTGCGGGGCAGATTGATCCAGTGTTCATGTGCAGTGGGGTCCAGCAAGAGCCTTTCTCCTGTCCACTAAATATCTGTCTTTGAACATGGGAAAGGTGGTCAGTAGATGGCTAGCGTGCTTCTGCTTCCAGATTATGGGTACCTGCAGGTTTGGGGTCATCTTGTATCATGCCCTCAAATGGTCTCCTGCCTGTTTATTTTACATTACAAAACGGGTTGGGGAAATTCCTGTGCTAGAAATGGTGAAATGTGATCACATGGCTGTGCATTATTCCAGCAGAACTGCACAGGTCAGAAACGTTTTAACTTTCTGAACCTCATTACACGATTGTAAAATTAAAAATCAGGAAAGCCATTTTATAGTCACCTCATTATAAAGCTACCAACTGTCCCTATTTTCCCAGGACAGTCCCCATTTTAGGCAGCATGTCCCAGTGTCCCCACAAGTTTTGCAAAATTTCACTTTTGTCCCAGATTTTGCTTACTTGTCCCAGTTTTGTCCCCCCCTTTTTTTTCTGACTGCTAATCTGTGAGCGACAGTTATTTCAGCACTACTGTGGCGCTGCTCGGGCTGGACAGCAGTTTGCAACTTCAACCCCTGCACCCGTATTGCACTGCAGTCATGTCAGTGGGAGCACAGTAAAGCATGGTCCTTCCTGTTAGATTAGACTGGGTAGTAGTGCAAACAAGCACATGTGGATGTCTGCCTGCCAACAGCTTAGAGGGACTCCCGACAGAGAAGAGACCACAGGGAACTAAGGTACCCAAACCTGATCAGCTGTAGGGAAGTGTGTGAAAACAATCTGGTGTGGTGGTGGGAGTCACTGAAGTGAAGTTTGCTCAGCAAATGAGGTGAATGTGAGCAGGTTGGATGGGACTGTCAGGAGGAGCTATGCATGCAGCTCGAAAGTCTGATCACAATTTAATGCAGGTTTGCTTGTAATGAACTTTCTGTACATCACGGTTTGGAACTAGCGGCAGCAGAATGATGTATTGTTTTAATCTAAATGTTTGCTACTGGTGTTACTGTGGGGCAGCATGGTCAGAGCAAGTAGCAACGCATTTAACTGATTGTGCGCAGCGTTGACTGTGGCGCTGTCCATGGGAGTGACACGGTTGGGGGGTCATGATCAGGATGAACTGTCCCAGTTTAAGACCTCAGAAAGTTGGTAGCTTTACCTCATTACACGATTGTAAAATTAAAAATCAGGAAAGATCAGGAAAGTCATTTTATAATCACCTCATTACACGATTGTAAAATTAAAAATCAGGAAAGTAATTTTATAATCACAATAAGGCACTCCAGGATGTGTAAATCACCTTCACTTCATGTCTCACTTCTTGAGGCACGCCATATTCCACAATAACACACACCCTGTCTTGCCTTATTGCTTAAGTAGTGGCAGCCTACAATAGTTTGTATTGCTGGCTCAGTGATGTGGAGGAGGTAGGTGGATGTTCATTTGTATGACTCTTTCCAAGGCTCAGGGCACCATAGCAAAATACGACAATCCAGCAGGCAAGATGAGAATGAAAATAAAATCTGCATTTAAAGAAACACAATACAATAGATAACATAGACATCATAAAGGGTTTAAAAAGCCAGATGAAACAACTGTTCCAGATTTTTTCAAGTACTAAGTGATTCAGACTGATAGATTTCCTTAGCCAGTGAGTTTCAGGGCCAAGGGCTGGGACTACAACAGCATGATAGCTTGCTCACTTAAACCTAAAGGAATGGGCAGACTGGATGGGCCTTGCAGTCCTTATCTGCCGTCAACCTCTGTGTTTTTATGAAGGAACAACAAACAGACCCTGTTTATGTGGCATGAGCATGCCTTCTTGGGTGATAGGGTTCAAGAGCTTGTAGAGATAAAGGGGGAGGAACATAGTGCATCTAGCCTTGGAGGATAACATGTTCACACACACACACACAGCAGATAGCTCTAATGCTGGTCATGGGAGACATAAACGTTTTGCATTTTAAAGCAATGGTTATATCACAAACCCCCCTGTATCGATGAAATAGACAGGTGACTAAAACCAAGGTGATTATGTTGGATACTAGTCTTAGCTGTGGTAAGGTACATCACTTTGCCTTGTAACTCGGAGCTTAACACAAAAGTTTACTGGATGTCACTATTCAGCCATCACATGTTTACTACTGTGAACTGCAGTCAGTCAGATCATAGCATGGCACACACTGCTTCTGCCAGTTAATGTTGTTTATGACACTTAGAAAAGAAATTATGCCAAGTCAATCTTCAATATGTGATTTACAGGGTGATAAGATCGACAGACGGGTAAGTGTTTTTGGCACAGCATAGACATATATGCTTGTCACAGCAGAGCTCTTTTGTCTTGGTTTTAGCTTTTCTTAACGCTTATAATAATTTCACTCATTCTTTTATCCACCTGGCAACCAAGTCTTACTCTAACATGATTGGTTTGTTCCTGTGTGTGCATTTTTTTAAGCTGATGGGTTTGCTAGCAACTGTGGGCAAGAGGGTCTGGGAGATATCACTGGTGCAGTTTCCTCGCTTTCCACTAGGGGGTGGTGGTGTTTGATCATTGATCTTACCTAAATCTAACCAAAAGCAAACCTTTTTCTGTGTCTCTAACACTTCTCTGAAATAATTTGGTCCACCAGCAGTGAACTGATTGTTTAGTTCTTGAAATTACTTCTCATCTTTACATTTAAAGCTGAAACGAATGTTTGTGTCGCTCTACGCTGTCAGTGGAAATTTTATACATCGATAATATGCACCCTGACCAAAGGCTCACTGGTATAGCTGTGGCTTTAAGAGCTGAAGCTAGCAGCATGGAATGTTGATGTTGTGTTGAGTGTTTCATTGTCACATTTTAGTCGTCATTTGTACAAGTGTGCTAGGTCAACATGTCTGAGGAACTCCTCATCTGACTGTTAACTTCACAATGTTTAATATTTGTTTTCATTGTTTGAGTAATTTGTTTCCCTCTTTGAGTAACTCTAGCAGGTAGGAGCAGTTTGTTTCTAGAGTCTATCTAATTTCAGTTGTCCCTGTGTGAAATAGTTTAAATTGTCAAGCCTTTCTTTTCCTCATTTACAGCTTCTGTGAAGGTCTAGGTGAGTGCTAATGCTATGTGATAGAAAAAGGGTGTAGCTTGTTTTAACAGGAAACTTTACTGTATGTTCCTGCCTTTGCTTGGTAACTCAGGTAAGTTTTTTTTTTCTTTTATAGTAAAAGTATGCCCCCACCAACACACACACACACATATACACACATACTTATTTGCATTGTTTCTCTGCTCTGTACTTGCTTAAGGTGTTTTTTATGGTCTTTTTTTGGTTTGTTTAGCCTGTTTTCATCAGGATTGTTTTTTAGGTTTCTTTTTCCTTTTCCAGAGCTTTACTGGGGTTGGCCGTACAAGTGCTAGTTTGGCACTCTTCTTAACTGTTCAGTCTGTTATTAGACGGTAGTGAGCACACACTCCCATAATTGTGTCACATGTGTGCATCACTTTAGCGCTTCCTGGACGTTGTTTGCCTCACAAATGCCACAGTTCTTAATTCTCCTGAGGCATTGTCAGGGTGCACTTTGCAGTGTTTTTCTTCTGTGTCCTAATGCTAGGGGCATTGCCTAGGGGCCTCCTTGCTAGGTGCATTTGCGTAGCGCTGCTCCCTCTCTGAAAACATTTGTAACCCAGTTATCTGTGCACACCGGGCGCTCTTCGTGTATCTAGCTATTTTTAGCAACATTTGGCATTTCTGTTGGCACCATGGCATTCTGCAGACCATTCTCTTTCAAAAATAGCAAAGAATGCTACAGGACGTTGACACAGTCACCCTATGTCTGATTTTGTGCTCTGGTGTTGTGGGGGAAGGTAATCTGGCTTTTTCAAAAATTCATATGTTCTAGGGACATGGATATGTTGTTCATCCACACTCATTGGCAGGTATCCTTGCCGCTTTAAATCTTGCCGGAAGGTCTTCAAGCTTGCTCCTCCCACCCACCCGGGTGGTATAACTCGGCTCCGCCTCCCATGACGCCAGATCTCCTTACCGCTTGGAAGCTCAGGTTCCTCCTTAACGCCTCATGCTTGAGACTGGTTCCTATTTCTCCGCTTATGATTTAAATAAATTTTATGAATAAGACTTCAGTCTTCTATCCCTCGCGGCCGCGATGGACAAATCACCCCGGATTTTCGAGATGCCCATGCGGGCAGAAGATGTCTCGGACGGATCCACACTCCACGTGTCTACTGTAGGCCTTGAGCACGACCCGCGGGCTGCGACCTGTGCTCATCTTTCTCGGCCTACGCCCCCAAGACAGTCTCGGCGTCTGACAACCGGGCGTCCCGAAGCGTTTCTCCGGTGAAGTCCAAGGAGGCCCGGTTGGCGGTGTCCGCGGCGGCGGGCTCGGCGGATCAGCTCGAGCGGATGGTCGCCCTCGAAGAGGAGGCGGCGCGGGCCGTATCTTCCTCGGCCGCGGCATTTATCCCGCTCTCTCTGGGTTCTTCCTACACGGCTTCTTTTAAGGAGCTTTGTCTGTCCCTCTCCACTAAGGGAGAAGGGCCTGCGTCTGCTGGACCTTATTCTCGGTCCAAAAAGAGGTTGAGGGTAAAATCCCTCCGTCGCTCTTGGGAGGGGGAAAGGTCCCTCCCGGGCCGTCCGTCGGCTTGGGTCAACCGCTCGCTGCCACTGGCCTCACGGTGTCCCGGCCAGGTCAGTTGACCGAGACTCCACCCGATGAAGTCGAGATTTTCTCCGACCCATTGAACAGACTGTCGCCTTTAACAGCCGAATTCCCCTCCCGGTTCCCCGGGAGGAGTTGAGAATCGTGGGCTCGCCTGTGCCTCCGGTTCGGAGCCCTCGGATGGACCATCCGAGCCAAGGGAGTGCCGTTCCGCCGACACCTCCCGCACCGACCTCGGAAATTCCGGGACTCTCGGTCTCGGTCTCGACCTCATGCGGTCCAGCCGATCCCACCGTCCATAGGGCGGTCTCGGTCTCGGCACCGCTGGTAAGCGCGTCAGGCCGCTGGTCTCATCCTCCTCCTCGGATGAGGGAGGCCCGCGTGAAATTACGGCCGACGGCACGAGGACCTTATGTTGCAACAGTTCCTCCTGGCCGGGAGTAAGCCGACCTCGTCGCCTTCCCCGGCCATTAAGTGGCTGTCACCGGAGCGGCCACAACCCCCGACTTATCCGAGGAGCTTCATACCCAGGCCGGTTGTTCGCCAAAACCAGCTGCTCCACCGATTCTGGTGGAACCTCCGCCTCCACAGCCACCATTTGGGGCTCCGACCAAGGATTCTCCGGTACGGCTAAGGTCTACCCATCGGCTGTCAGTTACCCTCACTCCCGACCGACCTCGGCAGGTGAAGGTGGCTCAGGCCAGAGACAGTTCTTCGAGGACTCTTCCGGTCCGAAGATGATTCCTCCTTTTTCTCCAAGCGACTGGACTTGGAGTCTTCAGGAGGTCAGTCAATGGACGATAGCCCGTGTCCTTCCTAGGACTGCTTGGCTCATCTCGAGTCCACCGGGATGGAGCTCAGAACCCGCTTCCAACGGGCCAGGTATCCCTCACGGAGATTCTGGACCGGGGATTCTCCGACGGAGGCCTTTCGGTGGCCGAGGCCATAGTGGGTCGGCACTGGAGCTTTGGCAGCGCCTGCTTCCTGCCCTGCGCCCGGGCCAGGATGGCCAGGAAGTATGTCCTCACCGTTCCTTGTCCGTTTCGGAACACCCTCTGCTGAGGGGTTGTTACCGACAGCTTTCCGCGCTACCGGGCAACGCCAGGATGTGGACAAACCTCCTGACAAGGAGTCCAAGAAATTGACTATGTCGGGCGTAAAGTCTACGCTAAGGCCCTTCTCGCCTTCGGCCAGGCCAGTTCGGCCGTCCTCATGGCACATTTTTCTCATGCCCTGTTGGGCTCCTGGATGAGGTCATCCTCATCTTCCCGCCGATCTGCAGACTACGTTACAGGTGCGGACCAGGGCAGGGCAGTGGCCAAACAGCAGCTCCAGACTGCTTTTGGACATAGGGACTCATGTGCCAGATCGGTGGCGCCGCAGTGGCTATAGCGTCATGGTTTGGCTGAGGATATCCACCTTTACTTGATACCCAGCACAAGTTGGCGGATGTTCCCTTTTGGGACTGACCTCTTCGGCCCTGGGGTGGAAGGTCACCTGCAGAGGATCGGAAGTCCAATGCTACCTTGGACTCGGTCTCTTCCGCTCAGAAGGACAAAGGCCGCAAACCACAGCCTAAGCCCTTTCGGCCCTTCTGTGCCTCGCGCGCCCGCCCAGCAACGCCAGGGCCAGCAGGCTCGGCCTTGGCATCCCAAACCCAAGCCGCCGGCTTCCTCTCAGGAGGCAGGAGGAAAAGGCCCAGGAGGTCCCTCGGCGGTCCCTCCTCCAAGCCTGCCCAGTGATGGGCTGAGGGTGTCGCCCCCATTCCCGTCACCTTACCCCTGGGTCCCCCCGTGGGGGGACGGCTCCGGCACTTCCGTTCCGCCTGGTCCGCTGTTTCCACGGACAGGTGGGTCTTGGAGGTGGTGGGAAGAGGTCTGCCTCTGGAATTCGAGCAGGCACCACCCTTCAGAGCCGTCGCCCCTCGGGGGGCTTCGGGATCCCCAGCCTCACTGGCGGCTCGTCGAGCCGACATCGCTCTCCTCCTCCAGAAGGAGGTGATAAGAGAGGTGGTGGACCCTCCTTCAGACCCAGGGTTTGTGTCCAGGTACTTCCTGGTTCCGAAGCGGACGGGGGGCTGGCGCCCCATTCTCGAACTACACGACCTAAACAAGTTCCTAAGGTCTCGAACCTTCAGGATGGTCACTCTGGCTCAGATAATACCATCCTTGGAACGCGGCGTGTGGTTCTGCTCTCTGGACTTGCAGGACGCGTTTTTTCACGTCCCTATCCGTCCGTCTCACCAGAGATTCCTTCGCTTCCGAGCGGAAGGATCCTCTTCGAGTTCCAAGCCATGCCCTTCGGCTTGTCTCCAGCTCCCAGGGTCTTCACCAAATGCATGGCAGTGGTGACAGCATCTCTGCGCGCCGAGGGGTCCGGTGTACCTTACCTGGACGACTGGCTGATAGCAGCTCCCTCCAGGAAGGAGGCGGAGGGTCCAGAGATCTGGCCTCCAGGTCTCGTTCTCAACTGGGCCTCCTTATCAACGAGGCCAAGTCGAACTCGAGTCAAGCAGGTGATTCTATTCATCGGGCGCAGCTCGACTCTCTTCGAGCCAGAGCGGCTCCCGGCGGACAGGGCCGAGGTTCTTTCCTCCTTTGCCCGATCATTTCTGGTTGGGCACTGCGCCTGCCTGGGACTTCCTCGCCTCCTGGGTCTCATGGCGGCCTGCACCAGCGTGGTCCGTTGGGCCGCTGGAGCATCGTCCCCTTCAGTGGGGACTGGCCAGCCAGTGGTCCCAGCGCTGCGATCCTTTGGACCAGCTTGTCGGCCATGACACAGATGTGGAACGCCTCCAGTGGTGGACCGCTCCAGATCATTTGCAGGAGGGCATCCTGTTCATCCGCCCGAGCCGACGGCTCTCTATCGACCGATGCCTCTCTGATGGGTTGGGGTGCCCATCTGGGGAACACCGGGCTCATGGCTCTGGTCCCCGCGGAGTCCCGATGCCACATCAACCTGCTGGAGCCCGAGCGGCCTGCCTAGCTCTCACCGCCTTTGCTCCGCTCCTCCGGGTCAAGTGGTCCGAGTCCAGACGGACAATACCACGCACCATGTACTATCTAAACCGCCAGGGCGGACGCTCCCATGCTTCTATGCAAGGAAGCCTCCGTTTGGTCACTCGTAGCAGCCTGGAGGCGGATCTCCTAGCCATTCACGTGGCAGGAGCCTCCAACACCCTGGCCGATGCCCTGAGCCGGATAGGGGCTGCATCCCACGAGTGGTCTCTCCTGCCGGAGGTAGTACAGCATCTGTTCTCCCATTGGGGCATACCTCAGGTGGACCTGTTTGCCTCCAGGGAGAACGCGAAGCTGAGTCTGTTCCATGCCCGCCCCCCTCAGCAGGGCTCGCTGCAGGGGGATGCCTTCTCGAGGCAGTGGACCCCGGGCCTCTTTTACGCCTTTCCCCATTTCCCTTGATCCACAAGGTGCTTCTCAAGGCGAGGAGGGACAAGGCGAGGTGATTCTGATAGCCCCAGACTGGCCTCGCCAGTTCTGGTACCCAGATCTCCTCAGTCTCAGCTCCAGGACTCCGCTGCAGCTTCCAGCTCGCCCGGACCTGCTCTCAGTCAATCAGGGAAGGTGTTCCATCCGGACCTTCAATCCCTGCACCTGACGGCCTGGTTCCTGAGCGTGCTAGAGTTCCAGGCCTGGGTCTTCCGACGAGGTCCTCAATGTAGTTGAGGCGTCCTGTAAGAGTCGACCAGAAAATGCTATGCCTTCAAATGGAAAAGGTTTTCCATTTGGTGTCAGGGCAAGGGCTTGGACCCTTCCTCCTGTTCCTTGGCAAGCATCTTGGACTATTTATGGTCCTTTCTAGTCAAGGGCTTAGGTCGTCGACCTTAAGGGTGCACCTGGCAGCCATCTCTGCTTACCGGAGCGGGCCGGGGAGCAGTCGGATGGCATGAGGAGAAGGTGGTCTGGCGCTTTTTAGGGCCTTGATCACATTTCCTCCAGTCACGGGAACCCCCACCTCGTGGGATCTACTGCTGGTACTGGCAAAGCTCATGGGCAAGTCATTCGAACCTATGCACAGGTGTGCTCTCTCTCACCTGTCGTGGAAGACCGCCTTCTTGGTGGCTATCACGTCAGCCAGAAGGATGGGAGGCTCCAGGCGCTTTCCATCGAGTCTCCTTACCTGGTCTTCCACAGGGACAAGGTTGTCCTCTTGCCCCCACCGAGAAATTCCTTCGAAGGTGGTGGCGGGGTTTCACCTTAACCAGTGTTGACTCTGCGGTGTTCTACCCCAATCACACTCGGAGGCTGAATATAGGCTCCATACTCTGGACCCTAGAAGGGCGCCGCTTATTATAAGGAGCGAACGGCTGAAATTGGGAAAGGTTCGCCAGCTGTTTGTCACCTACGCTGACGCTTCTGGCAGACCTGCAGCCAAGCGGACGATAAGCAGGTGGGTAACCTCCCTGCATAGATCTCTGCTATAGTTGGCGGGCATGGAGCCTCCCAGAGGGATAAGAGCTCATTCTACCCGCCATACTGCTGCAACGGTGGCTGCTTCCAGGGACGCCCTTATCCAGGAAATCTGCAGGGCTGCTACCTGAAGTCGGCAAACACCTTCATTACCCATTACCACATCGACCTTAGTCACGCCGGGATGCTGGTTTTGGGGCCTCTGTTCTCCAGTCTCTTTCCCAAGTAAGTATTGAAAGGTTCTTGCCTCCCTCCTTCCGGAGAACTGCTAGGAGTCTGCCAATGAGTGTGGATGAACAACATATCCATGTCCCTAGAAATACAGGTTACTCACCTGTAACAGGAGTTCTAGGAATGGTATATGTTGTTCATCCACACGACCCACCCGACCTCCCCGGCTTCGACGCACAACCTGAGCTTCCAGCGGGCCAGATCTGGCGTCATGGGGCGGAGCCGAGAGTTATACCACCCGGGTGGGTGGGAGGAGCAAGCTTGAAGACCTTCCGGCAAGATTTAAAGCGGCAAGGATACCTGCCAATGAGTGTGGATGAACAACATATACCATTCCTAGAACTCCTGTTACAGGTGAGTAACCTGTATTTATGCCCCTCTGTCTTCTGCACCCGCTTCCCCAGAATCCTCTGGCACCTTCAACAAGCCTCCACTTATCTTAGCTCGCCAACCTCCATGGATCCAAGACCCCCACATGGTGGAAGGATGAAGAGTATACACCCCTGAAAGCTCTGAGTCAGGAGGTGCTGCAAGGGGGTGTGACCAGATACCAGAATCCAAGGAAATTGGTGATGGGACTGCTTTTCATCCTTGATCCCTGAAGATGCCTCTGCGAGGGACCAGTGAGCATGTCAAGTGTGCACAGCGTGGGTTGCTGGCCAGAGTCTTTCCCCTCCTTCTTGGCACCTTGCTGAACTGCCACCGGTGGTCACCCAGGTGGCAGTACTGCAGCAAAGGTAGGATCCATCCTTCCCTGGAGGAGGAGGAGAGCGTCCTCTGGCATGTCCAGTCCTTCTCCTCCTCCCCCTGGCTGGCCCTGACAGCCCAGTCTTGTTCCTAAACTAGGGTCGCCTGTAGGCATGAATGGTAGCTGAACCGTCATGCTGACAGGAGAGCATCATCTGGCAGTCTGTTGGCAATGGCCAGATTGAGTTACACCAGTCCCTCTTTAAGACCTGTGAATAAGATTGTATATTCTGAAGCACCATAAGCTGCGCCTGTGAAGACACCTGAGGCAGGCCTTTCAGGCCTAGGGGGTCTGCAGCAGTCATGTGCAGAGGTACTGGAGTGTTCAAAAGATGCTGTACCCAATTTGCAGTCATACACTGATTTTTATGGGCTCTGTTGCAGTACTCAGCTGGACACAGTAATGGTATTGACAAAGTATGTCCTGACATGGCAACTGCTGCTGAGCCACTGGACTTAAGCGAGTGCATCTCCGAGTAGGAGGAAGGTGAATGGTCTGAAGGCACTCTGGCGTCCCTCAGTTCCACTTTTAATTGAGTCTCAGTTTGCGCTCCTTTATAGTAGCTGAATCCTGCAGAACCTAAAACATTTCGAGGTTCAGTCAGTGGCTTTGCTACCAGTGAACCCGGTCTTTTTCACTTCAGGAAATGTTCCTAAGTGTTTTCTGAATTTTCAAACAACATGAAGTCTTGCTGTATTCTGACAATTACAGTGATTCCCAACCTTTGAACTGCCCCGGAGAATTAAGGGTTAACTTTCCATGCAGGGCATGGAACACTGAGCTCAAGCTCAGTTGCAGTCTCTGTCTGGAGTGTTTTAAACTCAAACCGTCAGATTCTTTACTCCGCCTCACTGAACTGTCGCTACGGAGATTTCTCCTTCAGCTCGGTTCGAAGTCAGTTAAAGTTTTCAGTTTTTCGTCGGTTTAAACCGAAAAAAAGTATCCGCATAGTCGGTTCAGTCTCTGTCTGTGGTGCTGTGAGTACTAGATAGGAATTGTTCTATATTTCTGTGGAACTTAGAAGTGCAGTCGGTTCAGCTGAACCACCATTTGATTGTGAATTTTGCTATATTTAGTGTGGTTACGGTTCTTATCGGTTCTAAAAAAAAAAAGTGTTTTACCCGCTTTTTTCAATGCTCGTGATACGTTAGGGAACCGATAGAAGTCTTACCTGGCGGCTGTCGTAAAAAGGGTAAGTTTGGTTAGGTTGGCCATGTCTGAGAAACCCAAGAAAAAAAATGGGACCACTGGTTTTAACACTGCAGTGAGTGTGGGGAGGTCTTTGCCAAGGCCTATCCCCACACCACCTGTGTTTATTGTCTGGGGTTTGACCACCTCGATTCAGACTGCCAAATATGTAAAAATGTTCCCAAATCTACCCTTGAGAAGAGATTAGGTAGACTGAGGGAAAAGGAGGCCGAGAAGTCCGCTGACCCGGATGGCCAGCCCGGTTCAGTTTCGACCAAACCAGAAGGAGTGCCCTCTGACCAGGGCAAAAGGAGAGCCGATTCTGAGGGATCGGTTCCGACAAAAAGAAAGCGCAAAGATAAATCGACCGGTTCGAATCCAGAGGTTCGTGTTCCGACCGCAGAAGAGTTAGCCAGGGCGATTCAGATTGTGGAATTGCTCCGTCCAGTTCCGACCGATCCGGCTCCTTCTGGCAGGGGTTCGGTTTGGTTAGTTCCCCCGGTTCAAGAGTATATCCTTGAAGATTTTTATGAACTGGAGTTTGAAGAGGAAGGGGAATTTGAGGATTATGATGCAAGTGAAGGTCTGGATGTGCCTGTGGAACCGGACATCTCCACAGACAGACCATCAGGTGTTTTCCCTCCTAGGCTTTCTGAGTCCCCTTCCCATTTTATGTTTTACAGGAAAGTGGCTGAAACCCTCCAGCTTCCTGTGGAGGAGGCTGTGGAAGATCAAGAAGAGCCTGATTATGTAGAGATGATGGATATCTCAGAGTCCAGGAGACTGTCTATTCCCCTCCATAAATCTTTTGGGAAATGGACACAAAAAATCTTAGTCTCCTAGCACTATATCTCCTGTAGATAGAAGAATGGACAAGAGGTATACACTGTCAGGCTCAGACACGGAGTTCTTGTATCAGCAATGCAGCCATGTTGGGGTAGTGCAGGCTGCTGCCTGTGACAAGGCAAATATTCCCTTGGCTTCACCCCCCCCCCGGCAAGGACTCCAGGAGGATTGGTGCCATGGCAAAGAAGCGGTACATGGCATCTTCTTTGGGACTCAGGCAGGCGAATTACATGGCCTATACAGCCAGGTACCAGAAGTCCAGGTGGGCCACTGTACTGGCACTGGCTAAACAGGCCTTCCCCCAGCTAGCCAAGGAGCTGGAGGCGGTGGCTGCAGATGGGATTGAGGCACCTAAGGTGCAATTTCATGCTGCTGTGGACTCTAATGATGTCTCATCAAGAGTCATGGCTACATCTGTGGCTCTTCGGAGGATGGCTTGGCTCAGATGTACTAGCCTCTCGCAGGACACCCAGGCTAAGGCTATGGATTTTCCTGTAGTGGGTAATTCTCTGTTTGGGGAGCAGATAGAGAATTACATGAAGAAAATGGACGAGTACAGGACCACTTACAGGAGTGCTCAGGCCAAGGAAAGGCAGGCAACTCCTCAAAGGCAGCAGTCTAGGGGCAGGGGCAGGCCTTTTCAAAGGCCTTTTTACCAAGCACAGTCCTCTTCTTCCTTTTCGCAGAGGGGGTTCTTCAGAGGGAGAGGCAGAAGGATGAGCAGGCCTGCATCCACCCCTCAGCCTAAAGCCCCTGCCAAGCAGACACCCTGATGGGTCTGCTCGGGTCGACTCTCCTATTCCAGTAGGGGGCAGGCTGGCTTACTTTGTCCAGGACTGGATGTCTATTACATCAGACAAGTGGGTCCTGGAAGTAGTAAGCCAGGGACTGGTTCTCAGCTTCAAAAAATTTCCAAAGATGAGAGCCAGATCTTTTCCACCTGCAAATCTTTTGGAAACCCTTGCCCTAGAGGCAGAGGTTTCTTCTCTCCTAGATTTAAGAACCAGAGAGAGAGTACCTACCCTACACTGGGGCAAAGGACTGTACTCCAGGTACTTCCTGACCCCCCAAAAAGACGGGAGTGGCAACCCATCCTAGACCTCAGATATCTGAGCAAACATCTTTTAAAACCAAAGTTCAAGATGATAACTCTGGGAATAATCCTTCCCTCTCTAAGGCCAGGGGACTGGCTAGCCTTCCTGGACCTCAAAGATGCCTACTTTCACATTCCCATCAGGTGCTCCCACAGAAAGTACCTCAGGTTCGAGATGCCCTCAGGCCACTATCAGTTCAGAGCAATGCCCTTTGGCCTAACCTCAGCTCTAAGGGTTTTCACAAAGTGTCTGGCAGTAGTAGTTGCCTTTCTAAGAAGGCAAAAGATTTCCATATTTCCTTATCTGGACGATTGACTATTAGTGGGTCCTCAGACCAAGTCAAGTCTTACCTGCAAGTGACCCAGCAAGTGCTCACTTCCCTAGGATTTCTTCTCAACCTTTCCAAGTCAGTTCTCAACCAGTCCAGCTCCTTACCTTTATAGGGGCAGAACTGGACACACTCAGAGCAAGAGCCTTTCTTCCTCTAGAAGGGGCAAGGACTCTTATGGAACTAGCTTCTTCCTTCAGCCTTCAGGTATCTCGACCAGCAAGGCATTTCCTCCAGCTGTTGGGCCACATGGCAGCTTCAGCAGCAGTGGTCCAAGGGGCAAGATTCCAGATCAGGGATATTCAGTTCCACTTGAGAGCTTACTGGTTTCAGAGAAAGGGCTCCCTTACCAA
The DNA here is from genome assembly GCA_016271365.2 of Neoceratodus forsteri. Classification (NCBI taxonomy): domain Eukaryota; kingdom Metazoa; phylum Chordata; order Ceratodontiformes; family Ceratodontidae; genus Neoceratodus; species Neoceratodus forsteri. The sequence goes on along the minus strand of CM057453.1, from coordinate 644,499,991 downwards.
ACTGATTCCAGTAACTCTGACCTTGATCCAGGCCCTCCAGTGGTGGCAGGATCAGGACAATTTAAGGCAAGGTGTTCCTTTTGTTGCTCATCCTTGTTCAGTGGTCCTTACCACAGATGCTTCTCTTCTGGGCTGGGAAGCCCACCTGGGGTTCCTCACTGCCCAGGGCCTGTGGTCCCCCCAAGAATCCCTTCTCCACATCACTCTTCTAGAGCTCAGGGCAGTTTTTCTTGCTCTAAAAGCATTCTCACAGTCAGTTCGGAACAAAGAGGTTCAAGTCAGAACAGACAACACTACCACCATATGGTACATCAACAAGCAAGGAGGCACTCGGTCCACAGCCTTGTGCACAGAAGCCATGAAGTTGTGGTCCCTGGCTTATTCCCTACAGGCCTCTCTTGTAGCAGTTCACCTTCCAGGCAAGAACAATGTTAGCAGATGCACTGAGCAGGATTTCTCAGGGCCATCACGAATGGTCCCTGGACCCTCAGGTGTTGAAAGTGATTTTTCAAGGTGGGCACCCAGAGATAGATCGGTTTGTAGCCCCAGACAATCACCAACTCCCTCTCTTTGTTGCAGACCTCCAGTCATGGGCTCAGTCCCTTGATGCCCTGATTCTGAATTGGGAAGGAAGTTGCTGTATGCCTTTCCCCTTCCCACTCCTGTTCAAAGTTTGTCAAAATAAGGTCTCAACCTTGCAAGGTGATTCTGGTTGCTTCCAGATTGGGCTAGACAGCCCTGGTGCCCCTGTTGCTGTCCTTAGCAGTCCATCTTCCCCTGTCTCTTCCCAGGAATTACAACCTGTTAACATCCTCTCGGGAGAATTTGATACCCCAATCTTCAGTCCCTCAGTCTCAAGGCATGGCTCTTGAAGAGTTAGAGTTTGCCGATCTGCATCTTTCCCAAGGGGTTCTGGACATCCTCAATGCTTCTCGAAAGCCCTCCACCAGAAAGACTTACAACTCCAAATGGGAAAGATTCAGCATTTGGTGTTCTAAGAAGAATATTTCTCCAGACACTGCTGAATTGCCTACGATTCTGAATTATATGGTCCATCTTAATGGCCTAGGCCTCAGACCAGCTACTCTCAAGGTACACTTGTCGGCTGTTTCTGCGTTTTTGTCTGTGGGGAAGCCTTCCTCACTATCTTCCCATCCTGTTTTCTGTAAATGTTTTAAAAGATTGTTTCAAACCAATCCCCCTTTTAGAGACTGTGCCCCTGCCTGGGATTTGAATGTTTGCATTGCTCAGCTTATGCAACCCACCCTTTGAGCCTATGTCTTCAGCAGAGCTTAAGTACTTGACTTTGAAAACTGTGTTCTTGGTAGCCATTACCTATGCCAGGCGTATCAGTGATTTGCAAGCCCTATCAGTGGAATCTAATTTTATCTCCTTTCATAGGGATAAAGTGGTCCTTAGAACCAATAGAAGGTTCTTGCCCAAAGTGGTTTCAGACTTCCATTTAAACCAGTCTGTGTCTCTCCCTGTTTTCTTTACTGATCATTCTTCCTCAGAAGAGAGGAGGCTACACAGTTTAGATGTCAAAAGAGCCCTTAGTTACTACATAGAGCGTACTAAGGGTCACAGGTTTGACTCCCTCCAGTTGTTCCTCACTTATGGAAGTGGAAAGGGCAAACCTGCCACCAAAGATCTGTTGCCAGGTAGATTGTGTCTTGTATACAATTCTTTTATGAAAACTGGGAAAACTCCACCCTCGGGCCTGAGGGCTCATTCCACAACAGGTACAGCTGCTTCCCTGGCTGCGGCCAGGGATATTCCTCTCCTAGAAATTTGTCAAGCAGCCACCTGGAAAACAGTCCATACCTTTACCAAGCATTACTGTCTGGATATCCAGGCTAGGAGTGATGCTCGGTTTGGCACAGCAGTACTTCAGAGCCTATTCCCAAAATAGGTTCTGTCCCTCCTCCTTGGAGGTACTGCTTGGTAGTCTGCAATTGTCAGAATACAGCAAGACTTCATGTTGTTTGAAGAAAAAATTACTCACCTTAGTAATTATATTTCTTCTAATGGAGTCTTGCTGTATTCTGACCTCCCTCCCTGCCTCCCCTCTCAGAACCTGTTTTTGGGAAGTGGGTGGGCAGGTGCAGTGTTGCACCCCGGTGGTGTATTTGCTGGCACCCTCCTCCGTTTTGTTTGGGTGCTTATTTATTATTGTTATTTTTTGAGTACATTGGGTTTAGTTTTTGGGTTTCCTGACTTGAGTCTTCCTTGGGAATCCAAAACTTTTCAGCCAGTTGGCTAGTACAATTTTTACAATTTCCACATAGAATTTTTAGTTTAGTTGGTCTCGTAAGAATCTGACGGTTTGAGTTCAAATCACTCCAGACAGAGACTTCAACCGAGCTCGAGCTCATTGTTCCATGCCCTGCATGGAAAGTTAACCCTTAGTTCTCCGGGCAGTTCAAAGGTTGGGAATCACTGCAATTCTCAGAATACAGCAAACTCCATTAGAAGAAATGTAATTACTAAGGTGAGTAATTTTTTCTTCTGTATTATGACCAAGTGGAGTGACTAGATTTCGATAAGAAAAGTAGTTTGCACAATCCCAGGCTAAACAAATGGGAGGTACCACAGACTACTGATGCTTGTGCAACATGGTTAAGCATACCACGAACCCTATGAAAGGAACATCTGCTTTTGTTGACAGGAATGAGAAGACAGTAGATGCAGCTTGTTGGTGTGCTTTTTTCAGTGTCAGTATCTAACATTAAGAGTTATGCAGCATCTTTCCTGGTTTCCAAGGCCCTTTAGAACTAGGTATCAGCACTTTTTGATTATTTATCAGAGGATTCTCCAGTGTACAATCTTCTTCCCCTCCTTAGCATCCTTCTTTATAGGAGTCAGCATGCTCCCTGAGGAAGGGTCACATTCAGACCCAAAGTGCCGGCGTTCTTTGGTGCTGCATTTGGAAGTCTTCTAAATAAAACTGTGAGTGAAATCTGAAAACTTTCTGTATTACTCGCTGGCTGAGTGCACTGCCCTGTGTCCTTACCTTTTTAGGAGATGCAGTTGTCGACAGCTTTCAACTTTCTTCTAGGTGTTCCTCTGCCATAGTTTTGGCTATGAGATGAGTGTGGTTATGACACCGGTCTGTGAATCAGGCCTCCAAGACCCACTCGTACAGTGTCCCTTTTGCTGGAGATAGGTTGTTTGGGCTAAAGTTGGATGAGATTCTAATAGACATCAAAGACAAGATGGATCAGTTGTCTGCTTTCATAGGGCAGCAAAATTCAATAACCCTCCCAGGGAAGAAGTTTGGACACCTCGGTATAACAGAGGTGGCTTCGTTCTTTGAAGCTAGAAACTAAGCAAAGTAGAGATTCCTTAACTGGTTTTAAGTTCTCCCAGAACAGGGAATCCTCCTCCTGCAGATGCACCAGAGGAACCAGAAGCAAGGGCAGATAGTCTGCAGGATGATTCACAGGCCCATCTTGACCCTCAGGGTGTATCTTCACAACTTAGTCGAAAGGTGGGCCCAAACACAACAGACTCAAGAGTGCTGGAGTTGTCTCACAGGGTTATGAAATATAATTTCTACTGTGCCTTCAAGGGCTGGTTCTTTCAGTATCCAGAAAGCCGGTAAAAAGAAACCTGTGGAACAGACCTTGAAACCACTTGCTCCAGATCTGGGTGATTGTTCTGGTTTCTTCTGGAGGGGCAGGGGCTCTTTTTGATCTGCTTTGTAGTCCCAAATGTCAGTAGGGTTTTGCCTGATTTTGAACCTGCAGAGTTTGAACAAGTTTGTGAGGGATACCAAGTTCAAGGTGGAATCCTCTCACAGTTATCGGGCAGTACAGCCGGGACTAACTGGCTTCCACCGATTTGTTGGATACTTATTTTCATGTTCTGATCTGCTACTCACACCAGTAGGGCCAATGATTTTCCATTTTCAGTGGAAAAATGGTAAGAAATGGAGTTTGATGTTTTTAAACCAGCACTTGGGAGTCAGCTTTTCATGAGAGGGAAACACACTTTCCACCAGCTTTTAGTAAACACCTCCATTTTAAGCCACATTGTTGTACAGAATTTACCTCAGCTTTGGGAAACATGGAAAAAAGTATTTTAAGATTTTGCTCCTCAGTCTTCACCAAATGCCTTGCAGTGGTGGCTGCTCTCAGATGCCTGGGCCATTCGTCTTCCCTTACCTGAGATGACTGGCTCCTGGCAGTGCCTTCCAGGGCTCAGCTCGTCGCACTCTCAAAGATACTTTTATTCTCTTCCGTGAGCTGGGGATCCCCTGAACCTTCCAAAGTCTTCCCCAGAGCCCAGTCGGCGACTCTTATTCATCGGAGCAGTCCTTGACACAGTTCAGGGCATGGCCTTCCTTTTGCAGGACAGGGGGGATCGTCTAAGGGGCGTAGCCCAGACGGTATCCACGGCTGCACAGGACCCAGCCAGGACCTTCCTCAGACTTGAGGCACATGCTGGTGACCCCACAGTTCCGCTATTCGCCCACATTAGAGTCCCACAGTGGATGCTCAGGGTGCATTGGGACCAATGGTCAGATGATCTGGACCAGCCATTCAGGATCTCTGACCCAGTCAGAAGGACTCTTTCTTGGTGGTTGGACCCCTCCAACCTGGAACGAGAGGTCCCTTTTCAGCAGGAACCCCCGAGATGGATCCTAATGGTAGATGCCTCCTGTCTTGGTTGGGACGCTCACCTGGGAGACAGACAACCCAGGAAACATGGTCTCCAGATGAGCAACAGCTCCACGTGAACATTCTCGAGATGCGTGCAGTCCTGAACACCTTGCGGGCATTTCAGATGGACCTTTCGCCAGGCCCTCTTTTCATCCAGACACATCGGTAGTGTTTTACGTCAGCAAGCAAGAGGGCACACATTCCACCCCCTATGCTGGGAGGCAATGAGGGTCTGGTACTGGGCACTGGAACACCGCGCAGATCTCACTGTTGTTCATGTTCCAGGCATCCAAAATGCTTTACCGACAGCCTAAGCTGGTCTCGGTACAAGACTTACGAGTGGGAGCTCCTCCAGTCGGTAGCAGACCAACTGTTCGACAGATGGGGCCTCCCAGAGTTGGATCTCTTTGCATCTCCACTTAATGCCAAACTGCCCAGTTTCTGCTCATGATAGCCCTTGCCTGGTGTTTTCTGGCCAGATGTGTTGTCACTCTGTTGGACAGGGAGGTTTCTGTACATCTTCCCTCCCTTCCCCATTCTTTAGAGGATTCTTCTGAAACTTCAGGCCGAAGGAACAGATGATCCTCATCACTCCATTCTGGCCTCGGTAGATTTGGTTCCCACTACTTCAGCAGCTGGCAGTGGAACCTCCAATTCAGCTGCCACTGAGCTCGCACTTGCTGTCCCAGGATCGGGGAACATTGGTCCACCCAGACCTCAGATCCCTGCATCTTCATGCCTGGCTCCTGCAGACTTAGTCGAATCCAGGTTTGGGGTCTCTCCCAGGAGGTGGCGGACATTCTCGTAGCAGTGAGAAAGCTCTCAACTGGATCCACTTATGCCATGAAGTGAAATGATTCTGTCTATGGGCTTCACCAATCACTTGGATCCACTCACCTGCCCAGTGAACTCGATATTAGATTATCTTCTCTCCTTATTGAATAAAGGCTTGAGCTACTTCTCCATAAAGATGCATTTGTCAGCAATCTCTGCCTACCACGTACCAATGGAAGTGAAAACACTCGCCCAACTGGACGTGTCCCATACCTTTTTGAGAGGTATTTTACATATTAAGCCTCCCACCCGAGATACAGTACCCCCTGGGATCTCCTATTTATGCTGGAGAAGCTTACCCTTCCCCCTTCTGAGCCTGCCACAGATTGCAAGCTTCGCTTTCTTTCTTGGAAAGTGTTATTTTTGGTTGCAGTTACTTCTGCTCGGAGAGTTTCCGAGCTTCAGGCCCTGATGTGTAAGGAGCCTTATTTAATTTTTCATAGCGACAACGTGTCCTTAAGAGCCATTCCTAAGTTTTTGCCCAAAGTGGTGTCCAAACTTGCGTTGAATCAGGATGTCGATCTTCTGGTATATTATCCGGATCACTCAAACAGAGGGGAAGTGCTCCTGCATACTCTGGACATCCGCGGGGTGCTGAGGTACTATCTGAAACATACTGCTTCTCACCATAAGACGGAGCAGCAGTTGTTCGCCTTGCACCTCGATGCCACTGTGCTCCAGTGTCAAAGCAGACCCTATTAAAATGGCTGGTTAGTTGTATTGTTTTCTGTTATAACAAGTACAACAAGACCCTACTGGGCTTGGTTAGGGGTCATTCTACCAGGGAGTGGCTTACTTCATTCGCATCCTTGAGAAATGTCTCCATCAGAGACATATGTGCTGGCCGTCCGTTTATCTCCCCTGCTGGCCTTGGCAGATATGATTTCTTCTGTTGAAAGCAAACATAGCAAGGCTGTCCTCGCTCTTGCCTTGTGCCATGGATAGGAAACAAGTCAGAAAAAGTATATTAAAAAACACACCAGGTTCTGCAGATGTTTGGGAACCTTATTAAAGTTACATACCCCAGCCCATAGATCCTCTCTAGTCCACCAGTGTTTCACAGTGGAACTTGGTGCTTTTCAAGGAGCCACAGCCAAAACTGACATGCATGCTGTTAAAGGCAGGACATCTTAAAGTGACAGTGCTTCACAAATGTTTTCTGTTGAATGACTATCAGTCAGACACCAAGGATCCTCCACTTAGGACAGACTTACTGACTCAGGGTCATCTGATTCATCCCAGCATGTGCTCCCTTCACCTTCAGGCCTGGCTCCTGAAGAGATGGAAGTGAACAGGTACAAGGTATCTTACAGGATCTCAGAAAGACTTTTGGCTGCCCATAAGCCTTTCACCAGGAAGCCATACACAGCCAAGTTGAAAAGATTTTCCGTCTTGTGCTCTAAAACCTGCATTGACCCCTTTCGGTGCCTATCTGACAAGGTTATGGAGTACTTGCTATAACGTTCTGATGCTGACTTGCAAGTATTCCATAGTCAGAGTCCACTTGTGTGCTGTTTCTACATACCATGAGCCATTTGGTATACTTTACCTGGCTGAACTGCCATACTTTAAGAGGTTCCTTAGTGGCGTTTTACACACCAGGCCCCCCCATCGGGAAGCCAGTACCTGCCTGAGATATCAACCTTGTGTTGGATATGCTCACCTGCAAGCCCTTTGGACCTGTTGAGAGATGTCAGCTAAAGTCCTTAACTTGGAAAGTAGCTTTTCTAGTGGCCCTCACTTCTGCTCAAGGAGTATATGAAATTCATGCCTTGATCACAGATCCCCTTGTACTGTTTTCCACAAGAACAAGGTAGTTCTCCGCACGTACCCTAAGTTCCTACCAAAAGTAATGTCTGAGTTCTGTCTGAATCAGCCACTAGTGCTGCCTACCTACAATACTTTGCCAGTTTCCGGAATGAAGGGGAATGCACTCTCCATTCTCTGGATGTTAGGGTAGTCTTTAAGTTTTACTTGGACAGAACTAAGGACATCAGGCAATCCAAACAGCTCTTTGTCTCCTTCAGTCCCAATCGGAAAGGACAGCCTGCTACAATTAAGTGCATTTCTGACTGGATTGTGAGCTGTTTACACCACTGCTATGCCATGGTGCAGGTCAAGATGTAAGGTCAAGTACATGCCCACTCTACCAGAGTGGCTGCCGTGTCCCTGGCAGAGATTCGCTCTGTACCTGTCAGTGATATTTGCAGAGCTGCAACTTGGAGCTTAGTGCACACTTTAATTAAGCACTATGCATTGGACATCCATGCCAGGCAACATGCCTCCTTTGGCAGGACTGTCCTGAATGGACTTCAGTCCTGAGTGAGCCTTGGCTTGTACCACCCTAGTCCAGGGGATTTTGTCTGAGCTTGTTGCTTTACGAACATACAAAAATTGCCAGCAGAAACTAGGCCTCTAGGTCTATCTAGTCTGCGCGAGTGTGCAGCTAACACCCTACTTTGCAGCTGACTTACTGTGACCCATTTTGACTTACTTTGACCCATTAGAGCGTGACTCAGTGGTAAGTGTTTCCAGAAAGAGATGAAAATTACATACTAACCATAATTCTTTCTCTTCTAGGAATATCTTCACCATTGAATAACACACCCACTGCCATCCCTGGGCCTCATTCCAGTATGTTTTTTGGTCTTTACCCCTTGTTCTTGGTTTGAGATGTGAAGACACTGTGTTACTAGTTTGTTGACCCTTCTTATACGGGTCACCAGGGCTGTCTTATACCCTCAAGTGCATAAGTGCTAGTTAGGTCATGCTGCACCTCCTCAGTAGAAAAGGTACTAAAGTGGCTAAGGGCTGGTGCTGAGGTAAGCCATGTAGCACAAGCCAGTCTTCTGTTACTGTGCATGCATGCAGCTTACCTTGACGTCAGCCCGCCTGAAAAGTTCTGACTCCCATGGGGACCCAGTGCCTCTGGCTCAGACCCATTAGTGTGAGTCAGTGGTGAAAATATTCCTAGAAGAGCAAGAATTATGGCCAGTATATAATTTTCATTTTTAATTTGAACTGTTTTAATTAAAAATCAGTGTTAAATCATTAATCAGTCGTGTGTCTGTGTGTGTGGTGCTGCTGCTGCTACATGGGCATCTTTTGCTGATGCCGCTCCCTTGGGTGAAGCTGAAAAATCCATTCACCTTATCCTTTGAGGACTGCTGGCACCTTGCAGCTACCAGGGGGATGTGCCACAGTAGAGAATCACTTCCTACCCTCCTTTCCCCTACCCTCGTGGAGATAATTGGGATGCTCACTACTGTTTCTGCTGGCCTAATTTACTCTTAAGGTGTAAATGTATTTTTCCCAGTTTTTGCAGGCTTAATGCCTAAAAAGGAGATGTTCTTTTGTTGTGCAAATTTAGGCATTGTTGAGTATCTAGAGGCCAGAGGGGCATAGGACCCACGGCAGCATGGATTCACAGCGGGAAGGTCGTGTCACACAAATCTAATAAATTTTGTTTGACTGGGTGACCAAAGTAGTAGACCACGGAGGGCTGTGGACATGCTCACCCGACTTTAGCTAGGCATTTGACACAGTCCCACACAAAAATTAATAAACAAGTTAGCCAGCCTTGGAGTGGATCCCAAGGTGGTAGCCTGGGTAAAAAAATTGGCTGGACAACAGGACACAGAGGGTAATAGTAAATCGAGTCCATGCTGAAGAAAGGGGTTACTAGCAGGGTACCGCAGGATTCAGTATTGGGACCGGTCCTCTTTAATGTCTTTATAAGTGACATTGTGGAGGGACTGGAAGAAAAAATATGTTTCTTTGCAAACGACACAAAGATCTGCAACAGGGTTGATACACGGTGGGGGGGGTGGAAAGGATGAGAAGGGACTTGGCAAAGTTGGAGGAATGGTCAAATGTATGGCAGCTTAGATTCAGTGCAAAGAAGTGCAGAGTAATGCACCTGGGAAACGGAAACCCAGGGAAGGAGTAGACAGTGGGGGGTGAGATACTAACAACAACAAAGTTGAAAAGGGACCTGGGGTAGTCATATCAGATGACCTAAAGGTGGGCAAGCAATGTGAGAAGGCAGTAAGGAGGGATGGGGGGGTATTGTGATGCATAGGGAGAGCCATCACCAGTAGAAAACAGAAAGTTGTTATTCCTTTGTACAGACAGTTGGTGAGACCCCATCTGGAGTACTGTGTGCAGTTCCAGAGACCCCATCTCGCAAGGACATAGACAGGATGGAGGCTGCCCAGGGAGGCAACTAAAATGGTGCAGGGTCTACACCAGAAGCCATATGAAGAGAGACTAAAGGAGCTTAATATGTATACCCTCGAGGAAAGGAGGGAGGGGGGTATGATAGAAACTTTCAAGTACCTCAAAGGGAATCAACAAAGTCCAACCGGGTAGCATCTTTCAGAAAAAGAGATATACAAGAACAAGGGGGTACAATTTGAAGATAGAGGGGGGACGGATCAGAGGTAATGTGAGGAAGTATTTTTTCATGGATAGGGTTGTAGAAGCATGGAACGGCCTTCCTGAGGAGGTCATGGGGTCAAAAACAGTGGGGGAATTCAAGAATGCATGGGACAGACATAAGGCAATTCTAGTGGGGGGGTAGGAGGAAGTAGGCTTTTGGTTAATTAGGATCTGCAGCTTATCTGTTAGGTACGGAAATGGGAAGACTAGGTGGGTCAAGCGGTCATTATCTGCCGTCAAATTCTATGTTTCTATGTTCTGCTGTTTAATAAATTGATGAAGCTGAGTTGGGCAGACTGAATGGACCTCTGGCTCTTCTTCAGGGGAATACTGCATGCAAGTGTGGCTTGCAGGAAGGCAGCCTCACATCATACTGGTGGTGGGTGGGTGGGATGGTCAGCTCAGGCCCTGTGCCTGTTGCTTCCTCAAAGGATTGTGCCCTGGCGAGTGAGGGTGGGAGTAATAATCCATGGGAGTCGCTGAGGAGATGACTGGTAGTGGGGCTGAGCAGACTACTTGACTGAAATGCACAGAAATACGTAACCAACAATCCATCAGGAGTATAAATAAATGATGGGGGGAAAAAAAAGACTCAGTAGGCTTTTGCTTGGCGATTGACTGATATGTGACGGAACTTTTGATGCATTTGCATTTAGTGCAACATCTGATAAGTGGCATGTGTCATACTCACATTTTGGCTAGCATTTTAAGTCTGGCGCTGTATGGCTTCACACCTTGTGGTTGGTGAAGGGTTGCTGTTACGTGTATAAATGTAAGATTGCTTTTTAAAAGAATGTGCTTTTGTTGACCTACACAAGGCTCTTACCAGCAACATTTAACCCACAATTTACACACTCATTCCCCGTGATTTTACATAGTAACATAGGGCCCATCTTGTCCGCTCCTCCTGCCACACGGCAGTGACCTCACAGCTTAACCACTGAAACACATCCAAATTTAACTACTGGAATGTTCTGAGGGAAGAGTCATATAAATTGTGCGCCAAGTATTACTGGATAGAACACTTATTTAAAATATTTCAGCCTGTCAACTGCTACTGAGATGATGCCTCTCCTCTTTTTATGTTGCAGGGAAGCAAGGTGCAGACCAGGATCGGCTTGTTAATGCTGCTCTGTACTTGGCTGAGTAATTGCCCCATCGCTGTCATGCACTTTTTACACAACCAGGCCAACGTTCCATTTGTATCCTTTCTCTCTTGCTGGTAGTTGAATGAAAAAATACAAAACCTTCAGTCTCACTTCAAGGAGCTCTTGCAACAGGTAATACCATTAGGACTAAGGCACTTGAGCATTAAGACCTGAAATCTTCTAGTTAGCAGTTCGGCGGGGAACCACCGGGTCGGACCCGCCCCTGGACGCCAGACATGGTATAAAGGGGCGGTTCCCCGCACTGCCTTCAGTTCTTTCCTGCTGTCGCACCCATGTACATCAGATCCACGGAAGCCATTGTTGCAGTTGACTGCCATTTTGCGCCTCACGCAGTCTAGTAGTAGTTCGTTCTTTTCCTACCGTTTTTGTCAAGAAAGTGCATGTCTTCATCGACTTCTCAGTGGCGAAAGTCGAAGTGCGCGTGTGGGAAGCAGATCCCGGTGAGGGATGGCCACTCTGCCTGCCAGATCTGCCTAGGCCCTGACCACCAGCCTGACGACTGCCCACACTGCCAGAGGTTTAGTAGCAAAACTTGGATTCGCTGCCTGAAGACGCTCAAGGCCCACCTGCTGGAGCAGCAAATGGCTGCAGTGCAGAAGGCCCCGTTGGGACACAGTTCATCCTCATCAGTCAGGGAGTCTCCCCCCAAGAAGAAATGATCAGGAGGGAAACGCCATCATCGGGAGAAGGAGAGAGCCAGGTCAGAATCCTGCCCAAAATCCCCTCACAGGACTTCTGCTACTTCCACCTCCGGCGGGAGGTCTGAGTCAGTTCCCCCAGGTACCACAGCAGTTTTGGGGGTTCACCAGAAGAAGACCAAAGCCTCAACACGTTCAAAAGGTAGGGAGTCTTCATCCCAAGAGCTTTTTTCAGTCCAAGTTCACTTGGCCCACTGACCCCACAAATCCTCGCATGGGTCGACCCAAGAGGGACAGGCATCTGCTTCGAGCAAACCCTCAGAACCCATTGCCCGTAAGCACGCTGGTTCACCTGAAAGGTGTAAAACATCAGACGATTCCAGCAGACACCAGGAGGTAGTTAGGTACCAGACATCTCCTCTGCCTGAAGAAAGGTGACGTAAGCCTCTGAGGGAAGGCAGACGGCTGGCCACTCTGACTCTGCATCGGAGATGGATCAGGCGCTGCTGGCCAAAGAACAGCCATTGCCCCCCACGACCAAGGCCCTAAAAGACAAAATGACAGGGGCACAGGATGCCCAGCCACCGCCTCCAAAGGAGCCAGACATCAGACCTCAAGGGGGTTCGTCTCCGACAACAAGACCCCGTCAGGCCTAATGCAAGAGACACCGATAGAAAAGGTGCCCCAGGACCAGACGCCAGCACCCTAATGTCCGCAGGGTCTGACGCCTGGCCCCTCAGGCGTCTCAAACCCGATGCCTCCACCCCCAGTTGTTCCATTATCTGAGGTGGGAGTGCTCTTTAATGCCTGGTGGAACAACGTGAAAGGGGATCTTCTCCCCAAACCCAGGGACCCATCCCAGGTCCGGCCACCACTAAGGGCTCCACCACCGACTGTGCATCCGCCACCTACTGAAGAAGATAGGCGGATGCCGCGGTCAGGCACCAGAAAAAGGTACCTGTCGTCTGTCTCATCCACGAGCGGATGCCCTCCTTCGACCTCAGGGGAGGACACTGGAGTCTCTTCATCCGAATACTTCTCCGAGGATGAATTGCCAATTCTGTCTGCAGATCCAAGAAGGGACTCACCAAGGTCACCTCTGGATGACCCGTCCTTCTTGGACATCATGAGGCACATTTAAGCTCTATACCAATGGGACACAAAAGATCTAGACCCAGAAAGGTGCCATTTGGCAACATTTCTGGGCGCCATGGAGCCTAAACCCTTGGTCATTCCTCCACTGATAGAACCATTCCAAGATGTTACTGGATCAATTTGGAAACACCCGGCTACCACAACCGCAGTACCTAGGAAAGCGGACAGGCTGTATAAAATGCCTAAAGAGGAGTCTTTCTTAGGCGAGCATCCAAAGGCTGCCTCAGTGATACTGACGGCTGCTCACTGCAGGACACAGCAGCCGCAACACGAGTGCCCAGCCCCCAGACCCAGAATGCTAGACCGGATGGCCGTAAAGTGTACTCAATGGCAACCTGCACGGTCAGGTCATTGAACTTTCTTGCCCACATGGTCGTATATCAAACATCTCTGTAGGCAAAAGTGATGGATCTGGCCAAGGCCCAGCCAGACTCAGAGGGTAAGGCAGAACTCCTCGCTGTCATCCAATCCACTATGGATGTGGATAAGCACATATTAAGGAGCTCCTACGACTCCGCTGACATGGCTGCAAGGGCAGCAGCCACTGGTGTTGGCATGCGGAGGCATGCCTGGATCAGAGTATCTGTTTTTGCCAGGATTTACAGGATGCCATTTTGGACGCCTCCTTTCAGTGTCCAGTCCAATTTGACCAGGAGACTGAGAAACTTATAACTGGGTTACAGGATTCTGGTAAAGCAGTATCTGAGGTTCATAGGATATACAGATCCAGAGCTACAGGCCACCCAACGCCGTCCCTTTCAAAAGAACCAGGGACAGCAGGGAAGATGCCAGACACAACACAAGGGAGATTTTATAAGAAGAGGGCCCCCCCGTCCCTTCGGGTGCCCAGGGCCCAAAAATCTCAAGGCACCCAGACCTCCCCTGCCTACCCCTCCCACAGCAGCATGACTCCTACGACCCCCCCTCCTCTGGAACAAGTGCAGGGGGAAGCGTTAGGAGGGAGATTCTCCCTTTACCAATCTGGATGGTCCAATATCATGTCAGACCAATGGATCCTCCAGATAATGGAGTGAGGATACTCCCTAGAGCTTACACAGATCCCACCGGACAATCCACCAGTCCCCTCCCACTGCTCACCCTCCCACGCAGCTCTTCTGTGAGCAGAAATACAGTCCTTGCTAGACAAAAGAGCTATCTAGGAGGTTCCCTATGCTCAAAGAGGCAAGGGGTTTTACTCCCACTTCTTCCTAGTCCCGAAGAAGATGGGAGACCTCCGTCCCATTCTGGATCTGAGTCAGCTGAACTCCTAAAATTGAATACAAAAGGTTCAGAATGGTGACCTGAGCAAGACTGTTGCCCATGCCCCATCAAGGAGACTGGCTCTGCTCACTGGACATGCAGGATGCTTATATGCATATAAAGATTCTGCCATCCCACAGGAAATACCTACGCTTCACCTTCCAAGGAGGGCACTACCAGTTCAGGGGCTGCCAATCGGCCTGTCATCAGCACCACCGATTTTCACCAAATGCCTGGCAGTAGTGGTGGCGGCCCTCAGGAGAGGGGGTCACTTTTGTCTACCCCTACCTGGATGATTGACTTCTCACAGCTCCAACAGAAGACCAATTGAACAAGACGATGGAGAAGACAGTCTATTCCGGACTCTGGGCATTACCCTAAACCTGCCCAAATCAAACCCATGGCCTGCTCACAGGCTGCAGTACATAGGAGCAGTCCTGGACACCGTCCAAGGAAAAGTCTTCTTCCCCGCAGACCGGGCAACCAGGCTAAGGGAAGTCGCTCATAGGGTGATGGACTCGGACTTGGTCCCAGCGAGTGTGATTCTGCTGTTTCTAGGTCATATGGCCACAGTCATAGTTACAGTTCCCCTCGCACGCTTGAACATGATGATCCTGCAGTGGCAAGTCAGAGTACTTTGGGACCAAGCCCTGGACGAGCTAGAAGAGCCCATATGGATCTCCAGTGCAGTCCGTCAGTCACTGACCTGGTGGATCACCCTGGCCCATTTGGGCAGGGGAGTTCCCTTTTAGCAAACCAGCCCACAGCAGATCCTTACTACGGATGCCTCGGAACTGGGATGGGGAGCACATCTTGCATTATGCTTCTCATCAGACTTGGGGTTCTTGGAATTCAATGGAAGCGTCTCTCCACATAAACATTTTGGAGATGAGTGCCGTACTGTACACCCTTCAAGCCTTCCAAGGGGTGATCCTTCCTGGGCCCCTTCTGGTCCAGTCAGACAATACCCCAGTAGTCTTCCGTCTCAACAAGCAAGGGGAAATGCATTCTTATCCCCTATGCAGAGAGGCGATGAGGGTGTGGACTTTAGTAGTGGATCACAGCCTGGATCTGACAGCAGTCCATGTTTCAAGGATTCACAAC
Organism: Neoceratodus forsteri; assembly: GCA_016271365.2. NCBI lineage: Eukaryota > Metazoa > Chordata > Ceratodontiformes > Ceratodontidae > Neoceratodus > Neoceratodus forsteri. The sequence goes on along the minus strand of CM057453.1, from coordinate 644,484,727 downwards.
ATCCTAGCAGACAGCCTAAGTCACTCTTGGTCTCAGAACCACAATTGGGAACTACATCAAGAAGTTATAGACCTCTTCGAAAGGTGGGGTCCGCCAGAACTGGACCTCTTTGCGTCTCCACACAATACCAAACTGCCTAGTTTCTGCTCACTAGATCCAGGGCCTGCTGCTTTTTGGCGAGACGCATTGTCCCTCTCTTGGACAGGGAGGTTTCTGTATGTCTTCCCCTCCCTTCCCTCTTCTTCAGAGGATTCTACTCAAGTTGCAGGCAGAGGGTGCCTGGATGATACTGGTAGCGCCCTTCTGGCCTCAGCAGATTTGATTCCTGCTGTTGCAACAGCTGGCATTGGAACCGCCGATTCAGTTGCTGCTCTCCACTCACTTGCTCTCCCAAGAGCAAGGGTCGTTGGTCCATCCGGCTCTCCGGTCCCTGCATCTGCATGCATGGCTCCTGCAGACTTAGCTAGGGATAGATTTGGTATACCCTCAGAGTGGCAGAGGTACTCGTAGCAGCGAGAAAACCCTCTACCAGGGCAACATATGCCATGAAATGGAAGCGTTTCTGCTTATGGCCGTTCCCCCAATTTCTAGATCCCCTCAATTGTCCGGTGGAATCTATGCTGGAGTATCTTCTCTACCTATCGGACTTGGGCCTTAGCTACTCATCCGTTAAGGTGCACCTCTCTGCATTGTCAGCTTATCATGCACCATTGAATGGGAAGACTCTGGCACAGTTGGACATATGAAAGACCTTTCTAAGGGGCATCTTGCACATCAAACCTCCCAGGAGAGATCCCGTGGTGCCTTGGTACCTCCTGTTTGTTTTGGAGAAACTCACCTTGCCCCCCCTTTGAACCAGCCGCAATTTGCGAGCTTCACCTTCTCTCTTGGAAGGCGTTATTTTTAGTTGCTATCACTTCGGCTCGGAGGATTTCTGAGCTGCAAGCTCTGACGTGTAAAGAGCTATGTCTTATTTTCACATGGACAGGGTAGCCCGGCATACAAACCCTAAGTTTCTTCTGCAGGTAGTGTCTGAGTTCACATTTAACCAGGACATTCAACTACCAGTTTATTACTCGAGTACTCTAACAGAGGGGAGGCCTTGTTACACACTCTGGATGTACATAGGATTCTGCATTACTATTTGGCTTGCACCATTTCCTCCAGAAAGACAGACCAGTTGTTAGTCTCATTTGCCCTCAGAAAGGTTGGGGCACCTGTCCCGAAGCAGATTTTGGCTAAGTGGCTCGTGCATTGCATCACATTCTGTTATCAACAGCACAACAAACCCTTACCAGGGCCGGTTAAGGGTCATCCCACCAGAGGGATAGTGACATCCTTTGCTTCTCAGAGGAATGTTTCTTCAGCAAACCTCTGTGCAGCCACTACTTGAAGTTCAGTGCACACCTTCGTTAAGCACTACAGTCTGAACGTGGCTTTCAGAAGGAGAGCAGGTTTCAGCCTAGTGGTCCTCCAGGGACTCCTCTCTTAATTGTGTATATTTTTTGCACTATTGTCCTCCACCCTTCTGACCTGGGTCTTTTCTTGGGTACTGCTTGAGACTTCATCCTAATGGTATTACTTGCTGCAAGAGCTCCCTCTCGAAGTGAGATAGTACAGTTACTTAAGAACTTACCGTAACAGTAGATCTTCGAGAGGAGCTCTTGCTGTAGATGGCTTTGCCACCCACCTGCCCCGGGGGAACAGTATTACATTTTCTCTTTGAGGATAGGAGATCCTCCTCGGTTCGCCATCTTTTTTTTCAGTCAAGTCTCTGGCAGGAGAACTGAAGTGGTGCTGGGGGACCGCCCCCTTTATACCATGTCTGATGTCGGGGCTGAGCCGACGTTGGGGGTTGTTCCCCACCATAGACTGCTAGCTAGAAGATTTTTCAGTGGGGTCCTAATGCCTGGCGGCCTTAGTCCTAATGGTATTACCTGCTGCAAGAGCTCCTCTCGAAGATCTACTGTTATGGTAAGTTCTTGAGTAACTGTACTTTTCTAGTAATGCTTGGGAAATTGCTGGGACTTGACTTTGCAGGAAAAAACACTAGGATAACTGCCTGGTAGTTGAAAAGGTGGGGGGGGGTCTGTACTTGTAACCGTTTCTTCATCCATTGGCATCAGGTGATTACCACTGGTCTTATGTGATGAATGTCTATTCATAGAAGGATTTAGAAGCCCTGCAGTCATGCTGAAGGACAGAGATGTACACAGAATAATGGATGGACAACCATAAACAACAAGGCTGTGTTTCCATTTAGGGGTGGGATGATACCATAGACCTAAAGAACAAAGCTCGAGAGGTCCCTGTGATGTCATCTCACCCTGAGATGGAAACATCACCTTTGTTGTGTATGGTTGCCCAGGCATTATTTTGTACAATATTTGTTTTAAGTTAATTTATCTTCATTCTAACTCTGTCTTAAAGGTGGTAGGAAATGATTTGTACATAATTAACTGTCCTCCTGTTTTCCTTTCCATGCCAGTTATGTATTCTGATATGTTTCGACCATTTTTGATAAATAATGTAGCTTTAGAGTGCCTTAGATCTCATAGAGTCTGCCAGCTACTGCTCTTTCTTTTCATATTAGACATTCCACGACATCAGTAACACCATTCCAGGCTATTCATCTGAATGGTCTGGAATGGTGTTATTGATGTAATAGAACGATCAGGCAGTGTGAAGAGAGAGAGAGAACAGCAACTGCTAAAGAGTAACTGAATGTTCAGAATAGATACAGAGGCAAGCTGTGGTCAGATAAACAGAAAACAGAACAAACAGGATATTAGAAATGTGATTTAAGTAATAGCTACTTGACTGTCGACCGTCCCAGTAGTTCATATTTTAACAAACCGTTTATTTAGGATGTTTTCAGTCTTGTGGATATCTTTATTTTGAGGAACCTGCAGTGTAGGTAAACATGAGAAATCTTATGAGACTCTGTGCTGTTTTACCACAGTAGCGATATAGCTACTGTGGTACAACAGCATCTGTAAATGGATGGATTTCCATATACATTAACACTGAACCATATACTGTTAACACTTTGTAGTACTTTGGCTCTGAATAGGAACCTCTCCATTCATCAGTGCCAGTTAATTGCAGATGGTTCTACACCCCTTAACAGTTGAAACAGCTAACAGCACAGATATCGGAAAACCTCAGTGAAGATGAACAGCTGGTTCAGGGCTTATGTGCTCTCCTACTGGGAATCTGCATCTACTGTAATGACAACTCACTGGAAAACTATACCAAGTAAGCCAATTTACCTTATATTCCCAGCTCTCCGAATGTCTCTTCCTGTTTAGAGTTGTTGGAAATGATGAACATTCTAAGCATACAATATTAATAGTAGTAGAAACATGTGTAACACTTTTTTCTCACCTTTATACCAGCATGATGTCAATTTGTAACAGATGCTTTACACACTAATTTCCATTCTCATATGGGAGTAGTTAGTCTTTCTAACAACAAGGGACAATTTGTGAAAATTAGTATTTTCAAAATTGTAATATTAGCATTTTGACAGCTTGCTTTCTGTATCACTCCACATTGCCAATTGGGAGTTACTACATATGGGTAATCTGCACCCCTACCAGTGGCAGGTGTTACAGTCAGACTCTTGGACTGTTCTAGCAGCATCAGAACCCTGAGGACATGAACATTCATTTGTGTCATTTAGCTAATTCTACTGTACCATTTGAAGGGTGTGACAGGGTAGAACAGGACCCTGTCCTAGTTGTTATGGAAAGTTTGAATGCAGGGATCTGTTCTATTCTTTCCTTTCCTGTCTCTTGTCTGTCTGATTGCACAACCAAATTTTCCTGTGAGACCTAGGATTTGATCACCCTGACAGTCTTGCAGTTCTTTGCCTCTCACTGTCTCTGTCTTCCCTTGCTGTTTCTATCTTTTCCTCTCTTTTGCATATCTGCTGGTATAAAAATATATGCAAATCATTGTGTGGAAATGTAACTGATATTGGGATCCCTTTGTTTAGAAATTATGTAGTGTTACTGTTGACATGTATATAATTGTAGTTTGAGATGATTGCAAAAAGCTATTGGGAACTTGAGAGGTTAACCTGAAATGCAGTTTTTAAGCCTTTTGCAGAAGAGCTGTGGAAAAGGGGCCTCAGTTCTGGGACATTGTGTTTCTGCATGCACCTGCCTGAAATATACAAGAACATTTTAGAAAAAAACAGGATGCTTGTTAAGGGGGGTTGCAAGGACTTATAAAAACAAAGTTGCAATTTCTTGCAAGACACACACAGATTGAAGAAAAACTCATGATTGTCTCTATTTTTTCTGCCTTTGTAGATAGTTATACGGAACAAGTTTATTTTTTTTATGTTACTGCTAGTACAAATAAACACTTTTTGTGAATTCTACAACTGCTTCTGGTTTTCCTATGCTTCCTGACCTGTGCCTCGATGGCAAAGGGGAAGCAACATTCTTTAGAGCGCTCTGTAAGTCTTGAAGAATTGTCATAATTTTTATATTTGCTTGCTTATGTGCACAGAGCAAAAATCTTGGGGTCACTCAGGCAGTGTGGGGGCCGATGAGGTGTGTGCTGAAGCAGCCAATGCTGCTGAGCCTGCAGGAGGTGTGTGAGTGAACAACCAGTACTGCTGAGGCTCCTGCTGATTCTGCTTCTCTGGCTGATGGGCGGAAATGTCTCACATAGCTCTATCGCGTACTCCTCCTGTAAGACCACACTTCAACCTCGTTGAGGTAGGATTGTCCAGTCCTCACCTTCGGAGACAAGCCTCGCACATATGTATCCAAGACCAGGTCTTTAGGCCTCTCCCTTGGAATTCAGGTTCTGTGGAAGTACAGAGTTCTCCTCAATCTCACTGCGATGAGGCGTTGGGGACTCCAGTGGATGCACCTGGTGGATAGTAATCTCCTTCTGGATGCTTAACTACAAACCCTCCATAGTCTGTCTGCCTTGAGCTGCAGATGTACCTGGTGGTAAGGCCACGCTATATGCTTGGAGTACCCCGGTGGACACCTCATCGTCATCGTCTGGCATCGCTGATGCTGCTATCACTGTTTGCGGTGATGACACAGTGGTTGGCACCAGGTATGCTGTCAGGACCGACCCCTCCTGATGCTGTTCGCTGTGTCAGGAGAGGGACTGGTTCCAAGCCTGTAGTCTACCTTTTTGCCAGTTCGGATGTTGTAACTATCCATGGTGTTACTAGCAACACTGAGGAGGGTGACCACTCTGGTCATGGTGCCGGGGGCGGCAGCGGCAACGCTGCTGATCCTGGGCCTGGTTCTGAGTGAGGTGCTGACAATGATGTCATCTCGGAGATCGTTTCTGACTCCGATGTTGCCCCATCACTGTGGAGAGTGATGACTCCAAGCACAGCATTGAAATCAGCATCGAGTGAGGAGTGGAAGATGTGCAGGCAATGGGGAGATCTCGGTCTCTGAGTTTGTCACTGATCCGGAGCCCAGTGCCAGGGACGGTGCCAACTCGTGGTTGGATGATGGTTTTGAGATGGAGTTTTCTCCAGAACCACTGGACATCACCATCACCAGTAATGTCTGGGGTCACCCAGTGGGACCTGTGCAGCTCTGCTGTCCTCACCTTAGGGTTCCCCCCAGTGAGCACTGATGGGGTCCCTCCTTGGACGTAGGAGGACACCCTTCAGGCGAATCTGCAAAGACCTCCTCTCGGGCAAGGCCCCCTACATGGTTCTGCAGCCCAGACTGAGGCCCCCACAAATCTCAACCCTTTCTAGATGAGCCTCACTGCTTTCTAGAGAGGATGCCCTTTTTCATAGGCTCTGAGGGGCTGTTAACACAGGACCAACACTGGGCTTTCATTGGTGCCTGAGAGAGCAGGCACAGGGAGTCTGACAAGGCCAAGTACAGGCCCTTTTTCCTGGCACTAACAATTCCCAGAGGCGATACCTCATTTCCATCTGCATCCTCCGCAGAGGACAAGAAATCTGTCCACCTTCCTTTAGTTGGTGAGTACACATTGTACCAGGGTTTCTTAGTGGAGATGCTCCAGGCGCTTGACCTACATGCATTTACAAGTCGCAATCTGGCCGCCCTCCTGCTGGGACTCCTCGAAGTTTCCAACCTCAGTACTATTATTGTTCCTCCATGGCCTACAGCCTTTGAGGAGCCATCCAGGGCAGTGTGAAGGTGTCTCTTCTCCAACCCAGCCATCCTAAGAGACCTCCTCACTAGGTATTGCACACCCACAGGGTCTGCTGGTAATGCACCTCACCCTTCCTCAGTGCTTCAAGTACTGTAAACCCTGTTTGGGCCACGGCACCATGTGCATGACCCACCTCCAGAATTAGATTCTGCACAGGCAGACACCCTTGGAAGGAAGGCTTTTTCCTCTGCACGTGCGCTAATGTGCATTTCTGCACATCAGTCACATAGGCAACTTACAACCATCTCCTATTGCTTCAGCTAAACACACTTTTAGCTACAGTGTTGCAAAGTGAGACAGTCTTGTAGGCCATAGACCTTTCTACCTGGGGCCTGGAGGTAGCTCGGAACCAGTTAAAGTCGTCTTACAGTGCCAGCGGGGTGCCCTCCAGGTTAGCAGGAACTGAAGTCTGCGTCAGGTGGATGGCATGCTTCCAGGTGGACAGCATGCTTCTCCTCTCCTGACTGGCACCTTTGGCCTGTCGTAAGATGCTTAACTCACACTTTCAGGGGGCTAGTTTCTTCTCCTCTGAGAATAGACTGGAACTGTTGGGGAATCCTCCTGCTCCTGTGCCACAGGAGCCCTTTCCTGGCCTTGACCAGTCTTGGGTCTCGCCAGAGCTGTAAGGAACCACTGCCCTCAGGTGTTCTCCCCTACACAGAAGGCTGAGGGTATCTTTTACCCTCAGGGTAAGCCAGCTCCTCCTTCAGACAGAGGGGAAAACTTAATACTTGGACCCATACATGTGAATCAATGATGAAGATTGATTCTTGGCAGATATGAAAGTTACATACTTACTGTAGCTGTTGTTCTTCATTGAGGATATCTCCTTCATTGAGCCACAACTTTGAAACTTAAGCTGTCGTGTCAAGACCATTTGGAAACTTTAGCTGGGGGGGGCACGATGACGTGCACTGTCAACGCCTGTATAATCGTGGGCTGACCCAGTGCTCCTCAGTTCTTTAATCCATCAGACTTCCAAAGAAACAATTTTGTCCTTTCTACACTGTAGTACTGCTCGATGTAATACTTTACGCCATTGAGTCGCCGCCGTTCCAGGTTTTCAGTTCATAGAATTATGTCTGCATTTCGTCAGGGTCTGCAAGACTTATCAATATCACTCGCAGGCCTAATGGAGATAACACTCACAGATTCTGGAAACAGCTTCTTCAAAACGAAACTGAGTGGTGCCTCTCTGGCACAGGCCATGGATCCCTAGTTGGCTTCTTAATCTTAAATTTGATGGCCTGCATCTGACTAAGGAGGGAGTCAGTGCATTGGGGCAGAAGTTTGACGTCTTTGCAGAATATTTAAACTAGAAATGGGGAGAGGGGGTGCAGCACCCCATACGTTGAATGGGAAGAACACCCCTCCCCTCTCAGCTAGTGGTCAAACAGGAGTTCAGCATGTTTGCAGTTCATTTGCATCACCAAGTAAGGAAAAAGGTCCAGCTCCCCATATGACGCACAGGGGAAACGGCAGACCTCACCCAAAAACTAACGCACCAAAATCTGGCCAATGGAAAATCATGTACACAAATGCTCGCAGTCTGGGAAACAAGATCCCAGACCTGCTGGCAATAATGACAGAGGCTAAACTGGACATAGTAGCAATTAGCGAGACGTGGTTTACCAGTAACCACACTTGGGAGACTACAGTACCTGGCTGTGTACTTTTCAGAAGAGACGAGGTGCAAAAACGAGGGGATGGAGTGGCCCTGTATGTCAATGAAAATATCAAAGCTACAGAAATTCAGAATACATATAAGGAGCCAGAAGAACTGTGGGTCACCCTGGAAACAGGAAATGGGGCAGCCATAAGAACTGGGGTTGTCTACAGGCCCCCAGACCAGGGGGAGGACATAGACACATTACTGTTAGAAGATATACAGGGGGATGAGGTAACCTAGGGTCCAGGACCACAGTGTTAGGTGCCCTGTAGTCAGTGAAGTTAGGGGCGGGGGTGTTGATCTATTGTATAAAGATCACCTTCTGCATCAGAACTCTCCAAGACCCCTTCCATATCCAGAAGGTTAGGATAAAAATAAATCTTCTTGATGTCTTGAGTGATGACAAAGGACATTGATGAAGGCGGCAACAGAAACACTGACTGTGATGGAGGATACTGAGGCATGCTGCTGCTTCATGTCAATGACAGAGTCTGAACCAGGAAGGCCTACTCAATAAGACAGCAGATACCGACAGCAGTGCATGCCGTGATACAATCGTCGAAGTACTCTATTCAAGAACAACACCAGCACAACCTGAGAGTCACGCACGCTATAAAGGGAGGGCAGTCCCCGGCGGTCCCTCAGTTCTTTTCCTGCTGTCCACTCATGTACATTGGCTGCATGGACACCTCTCGCTTCATTTGACTGCCATTTTCCCAGTAGCTAGTTCTTTTTTTTTTTTTGGACGAAAAAGTTTGCTTTTTCCGGCCTTACCATTCTGTATGACGTCTTCCCGATGTCCTCCATCAAAGCAGGCGCCCATCTAAGTGTCTGTAGCAAACAAATTCTGTCAGGACAGAACTGGCCTGCCTCCTGAGCCTAGGGGCCCCAACCACAGCACTAAGGCCTGCCCGCACTGCTGAAATTGAACAGCAGGACGAGAATTTGCCACCAAAAGGCCCTTCAAGCTTTCCTTACAGAGCAAAAACTTGCTGCAGTGCAGAAAGACTCCTTTTCTCTGGGATTCTTCTCACAAAAAAATCCTCCAGGAAGCACCATTCATAAGGAGAAGAAGGACAGGGAAAGGGAGAGATCTCCCTCAAAGTCCAGGTCTTCAGGCTCCTGCTCTACCTCCTGGTGTAGCTCAGACTCCACATCCCAGGTGACACATTCCCCTACCTGGCTAGTGGTCGTGAAGCCACCAGCCCTGGTCCGGGCGTTGAGTGGTAAGGACCTCTGATTTGGGTCCTCGGGCTCAGCCTTGCAGCCGCTCAAAGTCAGGCCACATGATCAGGCCTTGGGCCGGCACTCTGATCTTGTCAGGTCCTCCTCAGCCTCAGGACCAATGTCAGTGTCTTCCCGGTCGTCCTCTGTTTCTGGCGTCAACTCCTGGGACAAACAGAGGACCTCGGGGCACTCCTCAGGGAGATCAACATCCACAGCCCCTCGGCCGCATAAACCGCCGTCAGAAAAACGTTCGGCCCATAAACGGTTGCCAGTGGGCAACACCCACTGACGACACTCTTCTGTCATCGCTGCTTCGATGGTCCTGCCATCGGTGCCTCTGGCCCAGTCCCAGTCCCCACCATCGCTGGCTTCCTCCCCCTCGCCACACATGATGCCTGCGCACAGTCCTCCCGGGAACCTGTCATCGGCCTTAGACCAAGCATCAGTTGCCGACGTTGGACCATCTTCTAATGCTCCAACCCCAAGATGCGAGCAGATGCCGGACCAAGAAACTGGGCCATCATCAGGGCCGAGGACTGACATGGAGACTAAGCTCCACTTGTCACAGGTGAAGGACCTGTTTGGTTATTGGTGGGAGACCATCAAGACGGATGTCCTTCCACCAAGACCAGCTCGGGCAGAGGACCTTTCCCTCGATACTAGGGCTCAACCCTTGAGGGAGTCCACTCTGTTCTCAAGCAAGGGCAAAGCAAGCCACAAGCGCCACTCCAGGACCAGGAGCCGCAGTTCCTCCTGCTCCACCGAGCGCCATAAGCGCAAATGCTGGAGCGCCAGGTCCTGGTCCTCTGCCTCTGTGGACTCAGAGCATTCCTTGGTCTCTTCCTCCTCATTGCCCTCATCTGCTGGTGGTCTTCCTCCCATAGACCCAAGGGACACTCCCAAGTCCCCGCCAGATGATCCCTCCTTTATGGAGATCATGTGTCACATACAGGAGAATATGGGTTGGGACATGAAGGACCTTGACCCAGAGAGGCTCCATTTGGCAAAGTATCTGCGCCAAAAAGACCCAGAGCCTGCACTGATCCCCACCCTTGGTTGACATATTTTTAGATGTCACCAAGGCAGCCTGGAAGCACCCTCACACTTCCTCCGCGATGCCAAAATAGGCAGATAACCAATATAGAGAGAGTAGTGTCTGGGTGGAACATGTTGCCTGCGGAAGTTGTATCCTGTAGAACAGTGGACTGCTTCAAAGGGGATGAGATAGGGTAAGAGGGAGGGTCAGGGGAGGAGAGGGAGGAGGGAGGGAGGGAGGGCAGCTTCAGTATAAGGGTTGCTAGCTGCACACTCGAGCAGACTCGATATACCATAAGACCTTTATCTGCTGGCAAATTTGTATGTTTGTATAGAGCCCCGAAGGAGGAATCCTTCCTGGGCAAGCAGCCCACGACAGACTCCCATCGTCATTTCATCCACCCATGACAGATCCCAGACGCCACGGCACTTTAGCATACAGTCTGAGGATCTGGAGTCTAAACAGTTGGATGCTATGGGGCGTAAGATATACTCCTCAGTGACGTGCACCATAAAATGCCTCAGTTTCCTGACTCATATGGTGCAGTTCCAAAACACCCTTTGGGAGCAGGGGATAGACATAGTCAAGGAAATCCCGGACTGCCTGCAGAAGGCCAAGCTGGAGAAGCTTCTGCAGACCCAGCTCGGATGTCGGCACACATCCTGCAGTCAACTTATGACTTGAACACAGCTGCAAGGGCGGCAGCCACGGGGGTATGTGTTGGACGCCATTCATGGGACTGGATATCAGGCTTTGCCTAAGACGTACAGACCAGTATCTTGGACGCACTGTTCAACGGCTCTGTCCTTTTTGGTGAAGATTCCGAGAGGATTATCACCAAGTTACAAGATTCAGGCAAGGCCATTCGTTCGGTGCACTCTGTGTACAAGCTGAAACAAAGGCCCTTTTGGAAGAACCACTTTTGTGGAAAAGCGGGACAGCAATCCAAATACCAGCCACTGCAACAGCAAAGAAGTGGCTATGGTCATCAGGACTCGCCACGAGGCACAACAGGCACCGAGTCTAGGGCCGCCAAACCAGCTCAGACCAATCTTCCCCCTTCCACCACAGCCTGACTCCTTGCTGAACCCTCCTCCTTCCATAGGACTGGTGGAGGACGCAGTCAGAGGTCGCTTTTCTCTTTATGGCCAGGTTTGGCAAAAGGTCACCTCCAACCAATGGGTTTTGCAGATGATAGATAGAGGGCACTCGATCGAATTCCTGCAGAGGCCATACCCCGTTGTTCCCGATTCACATAGAGCTAATTCAGGAGGAAATTCAGGTTCTTTTAATCAAGAGGGCAATAGAGCCAGTGCCAGCCTCCCAGCAGGGAACAGGGTTTTATTCACATTTTTTTTCTAGTGCCCAAGAAGACTGGGACCTATGCCCAATCTTGCATCTCAGCAACCTCAATCAGTTTGTTGAGTACAAACGTTTATGGATGGTCACCCTGCAGGGCTTACTGCCCATGCTACACCAGGGAGATTGGCTAGTGTCACTGAATATGCAGGACACCCATTTACACATTCTAATAGCCAAGTCTCACAGGAGGTTCTTCACGTTCGAGTTTCAGGGGAGGCATTACCAATTCAGGGCGATGTCCTTCAGCCTATCCTCTGCCCCAAGGGTCTTTACCAAATATCTGGCAGTGGTCGCAGCAGCCCTTTGGAGGAAGGGCCACTACATTTTCCCATACTTGGACAATTGGCTTAGTTGCCCCATCTAGCGAGCAGCCGCAGATCACAGTAGGAGACACCTTTTCTCTCTTCCGGGAACTAGGGATTACCATAAACACAGCCAAGTCATCCTTGCTCCTGACCCAATCCCTCCAGTTTATCGGGGTGATACTCGATGCCACTCGAGGGAAGGCCTTCCTCCCAGAGGACAGGTCACTCCCTCTCTGCAGTCTAGCCCGCCACATCTCGTCCCTCACAAGGACACCAGCCAGGACACTTCTCTGGCTCCTGGGTCACATGGCGGCCTCTATTGCCACGGTTCTCCAGCCAGACTGCATATGAGAACAGTCCAGTGGACACTGTGAGTCCAGTGGGACCAACGGCGGGATGACCTGGACCAACTGGTCTCTGTCCCAGAGCTAGTCCATCAGGAGCTCAACTGGTGGATGACATCCCCTTACCTCGTGGAGGGTCTACCCTTCCACAGAACGCCACCAACCAAAATCTTAATGACTGATGCTTCTGGCACGGGTCAGGGTGCACATCTGGGCGTTCACAGGTCCCATGGATTTGGTCTGAGTCCAAGGGGCTCTTGCACATCAGTGTCCTAGAGATGAGAACCGTATTCTATGCCTTACAGGCGGTGCGCACTGCACTTCTCCCGGGTCACCTCCTGATACAGACAGACAACATGGTGGTGGCATTCTACCTCAACAAGTAGGGTGAGTGCTGGCCCGGTGGCATGGAGGGCTGAGGCGATGGACGCCACACCTCACTCCACACCGGCAGCCCAGGTTCGGGAACAAGCCTGGATCGGCAGGGGAGGACTAGGATTGAGCGCCCGATGACAGCTCTCCTAGTACTGGAGAGAAGGGGTGGATGCACACTGCGCTCTGCTGGTCCCTGGGGATGCCTGGAGGTACTGCAGCTGTGCGGGTGCATAGTGGGGAGACACGGCAGGCGTCCATGCTAGTGTGCTCGCGTCATTCTGCGTCCGTGCTTCCATTGGGAGATAAGTGGGGAAAATTGGCAGCACAGGTCCATGGCAGGTTGATGGCCGCAGTTTTACCAGCCGGCTTGATGCTCGAAAGGCGTACGTGTGGTTCCTGCGCCCGGTAGCGGGGCTCAGAGGCCCCATACATGAGGTGTAGATGCATCTGCCAGCGGTGCATGCAGAGCTCGAGGGTCAGCGGTGGCACAGAGGAGCGGTGGCTGGATGTAGAGCAGGGCTGTGGCTGCAGGTGAGAAAAGTATTAAATAAAGAAATAAAAAAAAAAAAGTAAGGTGGCACCTACTCTTACCTCCTGTGCCACGAAGCAATGTGGATACAGAATTGGGCCATAGATGACTGTCTGGATATTTCGGCAGTTCACGTCCCCGGGGCACAAAACACCCTGGCTGATGCACTCGGCTAGACACTGTCCAGCGCGCATGAGTGGGCCCTTCAGCAGTCTGTCGTAGAAGACCACTTCAACAGATGCGGCAGACCAGAAGTGGACCTCTTTGCATCCCCTATCAACGCAAAGCTGCCCAGTTTCTTCTTGCTAGATCCCATGTCTAATGCTTTCTGGCGAGACGCATTGTCCCTCTCTTGGAAGGGGGGTTCCTCTACACATTCCCTCCCTTCCTGCTTCTGTAGAAAGTACTTATCAAACTGCAGGTGGAGAGGGCGGTAATGATCCTGGTGGCCACGGCACCCCCCACCACCCCTCTCCCTTTGTCCTCCATACCTTGTCCCCCATCCATCTCTAAAACACTGTGTCTGTATCTGCCTCCTGAGTGGCCCCCCTCAACTCTAAAATGATAGGCTTGTACCTGCTCCTGAGCGTTCTCAAATATATTGCTGCTCTATGTTTTTATTTATTTGGTTTTTGTTTACCGGGTAGGTACACTAGACAAGAGTATTGCATATATTCAGGCATGACCCGGGAGAGTACAATCAGGAGAGAGCAAGGTACTGAGAAGGTACAAACATTGGTGACAGTTCATGACGCAGCATGAAGTGGGAACAAAACAAATTCGCAGATTGCTGACAGAAGCAAGACATATTTCTGTGGAAACAGAGTAAACAAATACCTGTACATTAGCTACTTGCACTGGATGAAACAACAATAATAATTAAGGACATACGACAACCGCTAAAGAATAAATAACAGTTTTAACTAACGATTTTGTGGAGGGAGTGGGAACATGCAGATCTTATACAGTGGAGGGAAACAGTAAGTGCCATGTACTGTAGGTAAGGAATGCTACTGGGAGTCAGTCTCAAGTTACAGCACAGGAGCAGCCATCAGAGTTAGTCAGGTAGGCTCGGAAACCCAGTTTAAAGGCTAGGTGAGATTTAGAGAGTTTAATGTGAGGGGGGGAGGATAATGTAATATACGGTTTGTTGCTTATCTGCTTGACGTGACTCAGGGTATAGTTGTCTACCATCTGTACATCTTGTACCCAGCTAAGTACCTCATGTATCCACTTGTTCTTTTAATTTGTATTGTACAGTTAACTTGTATTTTGACATGGAGCCTTTGCAAAGAAGTCTCTGACTTAAAGGTTTGTAATTCCAATACTTCCAATAAAATAAATAAATAAATCTCATTTGGACCTATTTCGAAGTCCACCGGACAAAGTCTTGGAGTACTTGTTAGATCTCTCTGACACGGGGGTACAGTACTCCTTTGTAAAGGGTCACCTTTGTGCTCTTTTGGCCAATCATGAGCCGGTCCAGAACCTTACACTGGCTCAGCTACCTCTCTTCAAGAGGTTCTTGAAAAGCATTCTGCACACAAGGCTCCCAGTTAGGAAACCTGTCGCTCCCTAGGATATCAGCCTTGTATTGGATATGCTGACTCGCAAGCCCTTTGAACCTCTGTCTATGTGTGATCTCAAATTTTTAACTTGGAAAGCAGCTTTCCTGGTGGCTGTCACCTTAGCCCGAAGGGTCTCTGAAATACACGCCTTGGTAATTGACCCTCTATATACAGTGTTTCACAGAGACGAGGTGTTTCTCTGCACACACCCCAAGTTCTTGCCCAGAGTGGTTTTGGAGTTCTGTTTAAACCAGCCCTTGGTGTTGCCTATGTACTTTTCTTACTTCCAGAATGAGGGACAAAGAACCCGCCACTCCCTGGATGTGAAGAGTCCTCAGGTTCTACGTTAATAGAACCAAGGACATCTGTCACTCCAAGCAACTCTTTGTTTCCTTCATTGCTAACTGACTGGGCCAGCCAGTTACAATTAAATGTAGCTTTGCTTGGATAGTGACTTGCCTTCGCCACTGTTACTCCATGGTTCAGATCAAATTGGAAGACCAAGTCTATGCCCACTCCACCAGAGCGGTTGCAACTTCCTTGGCAGAAATTTGCTCTGTCCCCACTTCTGAAATTTGCAAAGCAGCAACTTGGAGCATAGTGCAAACTTTCATTAAGCACTATGTCCCGGATGTCCATGTCAGGCAGCATGCCTCCTTCAACAGGACAATCCTTAATGGACTTTAGGGAGCAGGAACTCCTTATGTTTACTCAAATTGAAGGAACTCACTATGAGCAGATGGGTCCTAGACATGGCATGAAGGGCTATGCTGTGGATTTTGTCCCCCCTCCTCGATGCCCCCCCACGGAGGAAATACATTCACTTTTCGACAAAAAGGCTCTCAAACCTGTTCCGATAGAGGAAAAGAACAATGGCTTCTATTCCAGGTATTTCCTGATTCCAAAATGGGCAGGTGACCTGAGGCCTATATTGGACCTGCGAGACATGAACAAATTCAAAAACATCAAAATGTTTGCATGATGTCACTCCAGGCTCTCATCCCTGTGCTACAGCAAGGGGATTGGATCTGTGCCATAGACATTAATGATGCATCTTTTTATGTGAAAATCAGACAATACCTCTGCTTTACTGTAGCTGGGAAGCTTTACCAGGTTTGAGTTTTGCCTTTCGGTCTCTCCTCCACACCACAAATACTTACCAGATGTTTCGAAGTGGTAGCGGCTACCCTTAGGAGGAATGCACCTTATGTCTTACCCTACTGGGATGACTGCTAAAAGCCTAGTCTAGGGAGTTTGCTCAGTATGCATTGTCCTGTAGTTTACAGTTGTTTGAGGACTTGGAGATTACGATTAACGTATCAAAATCCGTCCTGGCTGTACAGTGGGATCGACAGAATGACCACCTAGAATGCAGTATTCTCATCATGCCACCTCTTTGCCAAAACTCACTGCTCCGTTCTTTTCACCAACGGAACACCCCCCCCGCAGTCGGGCTGGGTTGCCCAGGTGGGTCATGATATGACCCAGGAATCCTGGACAGACCTAGACCCAGTTCTCCATATTAAAGTTTAAGAAATGGGGAGCAGTCCTTTTTTGTTATGTAGGCCTTTGCAAAACATAGCTCAATACAGCCTACTAGCTTAAACATGGACAAGTGTCTCGTAATCGCTAGGAGGCACTTAGTATTACCCTGCGGGGAAATGATGAAAGTCTGGGAATAGGCAATATCTCATGGCCTTCAACTGTCAGCTTTGTTTCTCTCTGGTGTACCACATGACCTTGCAGACAGATCAAGTCTGTTCCTTTCTGGGAACATGATTGGGAACTGCTGACTTCTGTTCTGAATGATCTCTTCAGAAGATGGGGTTGTCCAGAGGTGAACTTGTTTACATCTCCACAGAACTCAGAATTGCCTCATTTTTGCTCAATCATGCCCAGCTCGTGAGCTTTCTGTGAGTTGCATTATCCATATCTTTGACAGGGATGTTTCTTTACGATTTTCCTCCGATACCTTTAATTCAGAAAGTTCTCTCAAACTAAAGGCTAAACATGGCACACTCTTACTGGTGGTCCCCATCTGGCCCTGCCAAATTTGGTTCTCACTTCTACTACATTTGGTGGTGGAGCCTCCAGTTCAGTTACCCCTTTGTACAGCCTTACTGACACAAGCCAGGGGATGTCTTGTCCATTGAGACCTATGATCCCTGCATCTGCATGCCTGGCTTATAAAGTCTTAACACCCTTTTCCTGGTGCTTTTTGCCAGGGTTCTTGGCTGGAGTATTCTAAGATGGATACTTGTTTTTGCCATAATACTGGGTCTTCTGTTACACGGGTCTCTTTTCCCTCTTTAATATCTATTTTTTAGGAGTAATGTTACTCTATTTGGACATTGATTTCCATTCACTGTTATTTACCTGATAATCCAGTATTCTCTTCCCAGTCTAGCAGGCTACCAGTGTCCTTCTTGAGGGCAGCCCATATGTTTGACTGCTTATTTCCTCTAACACTTTACAAAACCTTCTTTTATCAAAGGGAGAGTCTTTTTTTTTTTGTTTGTTTACTGATATTGTAGTAATTTTATAGCACTGTTTCAGCCTTCTGCAGCTGATATCGTAAGTTTCCACCTGAGACGTTTTGTTGTACAATTTTCAGGTTACTATACAAATCAAGGCCTTTCTCAGTTCTTTTCCAAAGGGCAGGTTTTCTGTGCAGTCTATTACATGTTATGCTACCACAGGTAGTGTATGTGCCCATGTTTTCCACTGGGTATGGGATCTTGTTTTTCTCCAGACAGTACTATCGAGGCAAATTTTTTTTTTACCACATACCCTGGTTCTGCTTCACACCTCCATGACTGTAAAATTTCTTCTCAGCCTCTTTCACTCATCCATACAGTTTTGGTCGCCTTTTCTGCCTCTGTTTCAGGCATGTACTAGCCACTTGTACTCTGTGTTACTTCATGCTATCGAAAATGTGATGCGACACTTCTTACAATCTGTGGCCCATCTTCTAAATGTACCTGACTGTTTCTGCATTTGCTAGTTGCAGTACTGCCCTGCAGGTGACATCATCTCTCAAAGACTTCCTGGCTTTGATATTAAGGTGTTGCAAGGCCTTGTCCCGATTACATATTAGACTTTGCCTTCCTCCCTGGCTGCCTTGTGTATTGCTTGGGAATTGTTCCAAAGGTGTGGCCCAATGGAAGAGATATCCTCAATGAAGATAGAATGGTTACTCGCCATAACAGTAGATCTTCGAGAGAATCTTCCCCATTTTGCCACAGTGCTCTCACCCTTACTCTGACAAATGCCAGCTGTCTGTCATCCACTACTTGATGTGGTGGTGTGTATCAGTGACTTAGGATATTACTTTCCAGTCCCATGCCATCACCCATGTGCCTGGTACTGGTCTGGTCTCCTGGTTCCTCACGGTAAGTGGCTCTCCGAGCTTATCTCTGGTGGGGAGATGAGGAGCATTGGGGCCACCTGTGATTATATAGGTGCTGATGTTGCACATCATCATGGGTGGCCCCCAGCTATCAAATGTTTCCGAGTGGTCCTGATACCGATGGCTTACAGTTCCAAAGGTGTGTGTCCCAATGGAGGAGAGTATCTTGAAGATCTACTGTTACGGTGAAAAACTGTTCTATCTTCCAGAATATCTTCACCATTGATTATCACACCTTCCCACCATCCCCTGCTCTAGCAGAGCCAGGACCTCTGGGCAGCTCACCCTGATAGTGATGGCCGGCACCACTTGTTGCTATGGTATCTCCTCAGTTGTATTCCCTTCGGATTGCTTTTTTTTTTTTAATAAAAACAAAAAGGCTTGGAACCCATTGCTAGGTTCCCACACCCACAAAAAAAAAATTACAAAACTGAGAGAAGAGAAGAAAAGGTAGCTCCCTTCCTCCCTTTTTATGTTTGCTTACGTGCATGCGCAAGAAACATGTGGCAGCTTAGGAGAGAAGCGGGTTGTGGAAGTGTGGCACTGTGGCGGCCAATGCCACCACTGCATTCGTGGGCTTGGCCTTGTGTACCCAATGCAATGGCACGCTCCTGCTGACACTAGTTCTGCAAGTGTGCCACCAACTTGAAACAAATTGGCCGCTGCAGTGAGGGTGCCACCTGTCATTGCAGTGTGATGTCTTGTGTGGTGTAACATTTCAGTTAACATGGTGGCGGCTGTCGCTGTCCCCATCTCACAATTCCCATGAAGGCCGACGTTGGAGAGTGCCTAATCCTCCTGTTGGCATGCCCCCTCCCCAGTTAATTTGCCAACGGGGGAGCCCAAGCCCTCTCGGCATAATGTCCCCTCCTTACTAGTGTGCCAAGGGGGATGCCAAATCCCCCTCAGCTCATGCACCCCCCCCAAACACAGACACATTTTATGTGCCAATGGGGTGCCAATTCCCATTGGCTCCAGGCCCCCCAAATGCAGGGAGCCCATCCCAGTGTGCCAATTGTCCCTGTAAAAGAAAAAAAATGTCCCAGTGTTTTTTGTTCCCCCTGTGAAAACAGAAAAATGTCCCTCGTTGTCTCCGGTGCCCCCTCACCCACCCTCTGCGCACCCCACCTCCCCACACACCTCACCCTCAACCCATACTTACCTCCGGAGCCCAGCGTGATGATCTTTGGCGAAGCAGGAACACGTCTGCACTCTTCAAAGCTGACCGCGAACTGAAGAAATGCCGGTAAGCTGTATAATGGCATAAATGTTTTTTTTTCAACTTAGGTGGATATGTCGGCCATTTTTGCGAATTTTGGCACCAGATTTTCAGCATGGGTTCTTGGGTTCTTGGGACCCCACCTCATGAATTCAGTCACTGTCATATGGTTATTCGGTCCCGAAAGGTGATTTTGCGGTCACTGTGTGAAATCACCTTTCGGGACTGATTAGTGAAACAGCAGTATCACTGTTCATGAGGTGGGCTCCCAAAAAGCCTATGTTGCAAATTTGGTGAAAAAATTCCAAAACATTACTGTGTTACAAGCGCAAGTGCTATGCAGTTTCCACGCATACTCTTAACTCCGATAATTTGTAAATTTTCATTCCGATTTTCAACATTGGCATTTTTCACACCTCCTTATGAACAGTACAGCTGTCATTTTTCATGTCCTGGCCAAAATGTGTTTTACATCTGGCACACAGTGACGCCGTCACTGTGGGAAATCAATGTTTGGGATAGAGTAAGAAAATCACAGTGACATTGTTCATGAGCGGAGGTCCCAAAATGCCTGTGTTGAAAATTTTTGACAAAATTTCACAAAATGACTGTTACGAGCGTGCATTGCACAGTTTCCGCGCACACTCGTAAGTTCGAGAATTTGTAATATTTTCTCTCCATATTTTAAACATTGCCATCTCTTCACACCTCCCCATGAGTAGCACAGCTGTCATTTTTCACATCCTGCCGAACTGTGTTTTCACACATCTGGCACAGAATGGCACGGTCGCTGTGGGAACTCAACATTCAGGATAGATTAAAGTGATGTTCTGACTTAGGGCTGTAAGGTATTGGGCCTCATAGCCCAGTACCTTATAGCTGTGTACCTTGTAGCTGCGTGAGCAGACAAGAGCAAAAATTTTAATTTTAAAGTTACTGCTTTTTGTTTTGGAAGGGTTCATAACTGGCGCCGAAGCCTCGGCCAGCCGATCCCTTCCAGCTTCCTGGTGCCGGTGTCTGTCTAACTCGCCGCTGGCCTCAGAAATTGTGACGGTGGGCCAGGGAGAGCCTGGGGCTATTTTTAAAGCAGGTTTTTAGCCATTTTAAACAGTCTTAGTGGAAAATTAAAGCAGTAGCTTAACTAGTAGGGTCCCAGTTACGATCCCTTCCAAAACGAAAAGTAATAACTTTAAAATGCTGCCGCCAGTCAGCTCAGGATGATATAAGGTATTGGGGCTATGAAGCCCAATACCTTATATCAGAAATTTATTTTAACAAAATTACAGTGCCACTGTTCATGAGCAGAGGTCCCAAATGCTTTCATGAGGTGGGGTCACAAAAAGGCCATGTTGAAAATTTGTGGTGCAAATTTGGTTTCTAACCATAATGTCCCACCCTGTACAGACTGACAGATGTCAGGGGTGTGCCTTTGGATTGCCGGCTGTAATGCTCATGCCATTCCACCTCCACCCCCACCCTGCAGCCAGTGACAGGCATCGAGGTGTGCTTTGGACTCTTCGACCCCAGAGTTCACCCCATTCTCCTATACTGCACCCATTTCAGCGTATTTTGTTATGGAATGGGTGACTGTGAAGCGGAACACCCCAAGGCACACTTCAACACTTGGTGTTTGCAGGATAGGGTGACGTGAAATGGCATGAGCGTTATGGGCGACGACCCAAAGGCACACCCCAATGCCTGTCCATCTCTGCAGGGTGGGGGTAGGGTTGGTGTCACTTCAGTACTTCACTGCCATTCCTATTCTGCATCTGTCTGACTCATGCACTTCCAATGCTAATACCAGCAAGCAAACATTCGGCATTGACAAATGCTTGTTCATTTTTGTCCTCCTCCTCCTCCTCCCTGCCCTGGGTATATCCCATTTTTTGTGGCATATCCCTGTCTGTTGCTGAATGCACTCTGGGCGGTACACAGTCTAACTCTACTTGACAGTGCCACTGTCTGTAGAAGAGTGCTATGCATTGGGTTGGATCAAGTTACACTAGCTCTTACACAGGGAACATCCCTGTTGTTGCAGGTGAAGTAGGTCATTTTTCTGTAATGCTTTTTCTTCTGGCTATGCCAGACTATTCCTTTTGGTTAGTATGCCCCTTTTTCTTCTCTTAGGTCAGCGGGGATGTTAGTCCATTATCCTTAGGTGGTGCCTGAGAAGATGGACACATCTGTACTCCTTTTGGCTGCTCACCCTACAGCTCCATGTGCATCACATACTTCTCTGAGTGAACCATTGGAAGTGGTATCCAAATTTAAATATCTGGGTATCTGGATAGACAGTAAGCTCTCTTTTAATGATCATATCGAGGACTTATCGAGGAGGCTCAAAGCCAGGCTAGGATTCTTTTTTTAGAAACAGATCTCTCTTTCCCCCTCGAGACTCGAAACAGGCTCGTTCAGGCTACATTCCTTCCCCTACTTGACTACAGCAATGTAATTTGCACTTCCACTACTCTCGCAAACCTAAGCAAACTGGACATCCTCTATCACTGTGCATTACGGTTTATTACCAACTCCCCTTACCGTTCACAACACTGTGATCTGTACGCAGCTGTTGTCTGGACATCTCTCACCACTAGACGTCTGCTCCATGCTGGTCTCTGGACCCTTAAGTTGCTTCTGCATAAACTACCGAGTTACCTATCATCTCTCACCTGTATTTCTTACAGTGCATACTCTCTCAGGAAATCTGACTTCATTCTGCTGGACGTACCCAGGACACGTACCTCCTTTGGTAAACGCGCTATTGCGCATGCTCTTCCCTCTATTTGGAACCAACTCCTATCCATACTGAAACTAACTAGCATTGTCTCAATTAACTTCTACAAAGTGCTAAGTGCATCTAAAATAAAAGATATCTGCAACTGTTATTAAGCCCCTTCCCACCCCTATATGTGCCTGTACATTTATGTGTAAGCCCCAACCCGCCCTTACTGTATGCATGCCGCTTACTTATTGTCCACACTAGCACTAAACCAAGACGAAACTGCTTTCTTGTAGCTTTTGACTTGTAACTTGTGACCAAAACTGCCAGAATTCCACACCTGCTCCCCCTCCCCTTCCTACTTTTGGCTCTTTACTTATATATTACTCCCCTGAAGGTGTCAGCGTGGCTCAGTTGGTAGCATATCCGTCTCTGGATCAGAAGGTCGTGGGTTCTCTTCCCACACTGGGATTGGACTTGCACCTAAAAATCGCTGGCATCCGAGTGCAGTATTGGGGGCTGCTGTACTGCTGGGGTGTGCCGTCCTTCAGATGAGATGTTAAACCGAGGTCCCTTCTTCCCATCCTGGTGTTGTCCTGGTGGGTGTCCAGGTGGAAGTAAAAGAACCCAGGGCACTCTTCGCAAAGAGTAGGGAACATTCCCGGTGTTCTGGCCAACATTCCCCTTCCCATAAACCGGTTCATGCAATTATCCAGGCTGTGTGTGGGTGATGATGTGCGATATGGCCACCACCACACATTCAGTCACTTCACTACCAGTCTAGCATTGCTTGTAAAGCACTTTGGATGTATGAAAAGCACTATATATGCTGATTCTTCTTCTTCTTCCTCTTGCCAAACCGTGACTGCCTCATTTATCCTATCTTGCCTGTCGCTGCTCAGTATGCTAAAAGTACTTATTGAAAACACCAGTGATTAAGTTTTTATACCCTGCCTTGTACTCTGGCATGCTATCTTGTATTGCTTGCACTCTTTTCTATGTACCATATGTCTTCTCACTGTCCATTGTCTTCCGATGTTATATCCTACTATGTAATATCCTGCTTGAACTATGTGTAGACCTTGAATACGTGTAACAGTATTGCTCCATCAAGTGTTGTGTTTTTATGTAATGTCCTTTATCGGTGTAAATGTCTCAGGACCTCCTTGTGAATGAGCTTGCTCAATGGAGTTTTCCTGCAATAAACTTGAACTTAAACTTCCTTTTCCTGATGGAGAAAAGGGGCATATTTTAATTGACAGTTCAGTCAGTCTTCTGTCTAGTAGCATGAGGTTTGGTTTTTTTGAGGAGTGATTCATTCCCGTTTGGCATATTGTGCCATCTCAGTTGCAGTAGGGTCCCAGTTTGGGGGATTCCCCTCTTAGCTTTTTAACCAGAGCTATATGCTTCAAGGCTGCTGCCTTTAATATCACGATCCATCTCCTGTGAGGCTGTGGTTCCATACACAGTTACTTGTTCCACCTAATGTGCCCCCTGTTTACTGTCCAAGGTTGACAGTCTGGTTTTGTTGTTTGTTTATTTTTCCTATATCCTTTCCCTGCCCCTTTGGGCTTGGGAAATTCTTGACCCTCTCTTTATTTTTCCCCACTTTGTTTCTCTCCTTGGGAACAGAACTGAACTTGACGAGGGAGTTTGCAGTGGTTATTGGCTAGCGCACAGCACCATGAGAGGGGTGTCCAGGCACCATGTTCAGGAGCCGTGACTGACTCCCTGGACAAAAGCTACGCTCCTTCGGGGTCTTAGTACCTCCAGGCACAGACCCTTAAGCACTAATCAATAGTGAAAATATTCTGGAAGAGCAACAGTTACGGTACATGTGTAACTTTAATTTGTCCGTACATATAATAATATCTCCAGCGTTCAGATCTGGAAGCAGTGGGGGTGGAGCTGGAGGACCACATGATTGGGTGGAAGGAGGAGTCAAGCTTAAAGACAGTTGCAGTGGCTGAGCATGTTCAGTGAAGACTGTCCAAGTATGACTGCGAGTTAAATATTGGTGCAGTAGTGGAACTGTAGTTACAGATAAGTAATCTATTCACACATCTCCTTAAGGCCTTTAAATTTACTGTGTCTCAGAAAGTGGAGTGCTAAAGGAGGTGACTGGCACAGCAGAAATGTGTTAACTGTATTTTTTGGTGTTTGTAGAGAAAAGCTAAAGCAGTTGATTGAAAAGCGGATTGGAAAGGAGAACTTTGTTGAGAAACTGGGTTACATCAGCAAACATGAACTGTACTCTAAAGCTAGCCAGAAACCCCAGCCCAGCTTCTCCACCCCAGAGCAGATGCTGTTTGACCACGAGTTCACTAAACTAGTCAAAGAATTAGAAGGTGAGTTGGTAGAAGTCCAGTTTCTACATGTCAAGATAAATGTGCAGTAGTTCTTTTTTTTTTTTTAAATTTTGCTCCCCTGCCCCTGGACTTGCCACTCCTTCGGGCCTCCTAGGCCCCCCAGCCCCCACCTCACATCGCAGCCAACATCCCAGGATAACCCGACGTAACCCATCGCCAGATGGGTTCCTCTCCTCAGAAGGGGAAGGCACCAGTGGGGTGGCCAGCACACTCTCTGTTTGGCCCTGGGTGCTGCTGCTGAGGTGGGTATGGCTGGCTATGGGGCTTCCTGTGCCGGCAGGGGCCAGCAGCCATCATCCGGCCAGCCTGGAAGCTGCTTTTCCTCCCTGTTCCCCCCCCCCCGGGGGTATGGCGTGCCACTGCCATCTGCCATGCCCCCAGTCATCCAACCCAGCACGTTGCCATGCTCCCAGCTTCCGCCAGGTTTCAGTAGGCGCGGACTGCATCCCGCCCTCCCCAGGAGGAGGCGAGCAGTCTTCTGAAGCTCGAACTTTCTCACCTGCTGGTTCTCCAGCGCCCAGGTCCATTCCCAAACTTGTCGCTGGTATCGCATGGGAATCTAACCGCTGCGCCGGGATCGGGCCAGCCTGTGCAGTAGCTCTTTAATGATTCCCTGACATCTCATGGGTCACTTGGAAAAAACTAAATACTGTATATGTAGACACATTTTAGCTTAAATTTCTTCTGTTTTCCATGTTTTGCATCGCCTTTTACAGCTGTTTGGATTTCTTCTGCATGATCAAACTAGTACAGTCCTCTGAGCATGAGCAAAGTCCTCAGAAAGCCCATTTATTTATTTGGTTTTTGTTGACTGGAAAAGAAAGACTATGCAGTTGTGCCTGTTTTCAGCCTCGTCCTGGTGAGGGGGAACATGGGTGGAAACCAACTGAAATTGAACCAGATTAAGCTTTTTTTTTTTTGAATAGGAGAAATTTAGCCTGGACACCAGGGAAATTTCCCTACTCTTTTTGAGTAGTGCCATGGGATCCTTTAACATTTACCAGCACAGGCGAACAGGACCTCGGTTTAACATTTTATACGAAAGACAGCACCTCAGGAGTGCAGCACCCCCTCATGCTGCACTACAATGTTAGTATTGGGATTCTACCCCAAGTTCCTTGTGTGGGGCTAGAACTCGGACCCTTCCAATCTTCTGGCCTCAGAGGAAAGTGTGCAGCCTGCTGTGCCACTGACACAGCAAGTTAGAATTAGAGCTTTATCTCCAGAGCTTCATCTCATGCTCTTGCCACTGCATGCTCTACTTCCTTCCTTTTACTTGAATAATCAGGTCCCTACTTTGGTACTCCTGCCTTTGGTAAGTTTCCTTTTCAAGTTTTCTTGATCTTTTTATGTTGTATAGTCATAGTTTGATGGTATTCTGCTACCGGGCTTGGTTAAGAGCTTTTTTTGTCATTGTGTTACCCCAGTTCTGGGCATTTCTT
The DNA here is from genome assembly GCA_016271365.2 of Neoceratodus forsteri. Taxonomy (NCBI): domain Eukaryota; kingdom Metazoa; phylum Chordata; order Ceratodontiformes; family Ceratodontidae; genus Neoceratodus; species Neoceratodus forsteri. The sequence goes on along the minus strand of CM057453.1, from coordinate 644,458,974 downwards.
AAGGGGCTCTTCAGCTTCGGGCATTAAACAATGATGACAAGTCAAAGATGTCTGTGATGGATCCCCACAATGTCTGCCTGCTATACTTGGGGCCCCTGCAGGACATCAAGAACTGTGTTCTCTGTCACTCTGAGACTGCTGATATCTGCATCCACAGCGAGTGCTGTCTCTCCAATCCCTCTGTAAAATGGGGTAAATATAAAAGCTTGAACAGATAAAGCAAGGCCCAACGTGTCGCTTTGTGGTATTTTGTGGCAGCCGTGAAGCATTGGTCAACCCATCCCAAGGCGCTCAGTTTAGAAGTTGTTACTTACCTCAGCATTTGAGACTCCTCTCATTAAGTTTGAGGGTGAGAGGCAATCTTGAGCCCTCACGGTGGAGAGAGAGTTAGATGGGAATCGTTTGCACCTCTCATTTGGCTAGTCAGGTTGACAGGTGTCTACACGGTCAGGGCCTCGAACGCCCACATTTCCTCAGCCCAGCAAGATCGGCAGGTGGAGTCCAAGATCTCAACCTAATGGTGGCTGTCTCTGCCAAGTATTTGAAGGAGCAGTTGCCCTGTGTAACCTTTTTGTCCCTCTCTGGAGAGATCCAGGTTCGGCAGTCAGTTGCTGTCATCTTTTGGAGAGGGTTCTTTGGACCATGACTGAGAGTCCACAGTAAGGAAGGGATGAGTACAGTAGTCACTCTTCATCTCCTGTGGACCCCCCTTTTACCTCTTGGTGCATCTGCTGACTAAGCTGGACAGAATACATCTGCACTCATCAGATCAGTCCTTAACATCCAAATGTCAGTCAAGTAGCACCTTTTTATGCTCTTCCATAGCCATCAGCTGCATAAGCTCAGAGGGAGGGAGGAGGGCCAAAAGAAAGAGTCACAACCTTAAGCATGGTCAGTGTTTACACCCCTTATCTTACCATTGCACACAGTGTTGGTACCTACAGCTTGAGATCCATCAGAACTAAACACTGGCAGTGGTGCCAGGCTCCTCTACTAGCTATCAGAGAAGCCACACAGGTCTGAGACCCATTAGTCTAAGATATTTCCAGGCACTCTCTGTGCCCACTTTGATGGCTCAGCTTGTGGTGCCACTTGTGGAGCCTCTGGTCCCTGTTTAGCCTCCACTGGTCCACAGTTGGTTGCAGCTCTGCTCTGTGCTGCGCTGGTGGTGGTCAGAAACCTGTCAGTTTAGTGAGTGGATCGCAGCCCAAGCTGTGAGTGGTCATTCAACCCCCTTGGGTAGCTTCCGATCGTAATACTTGTGAAGCCTTGACCTCCGCTTGAGTTTCCGGTTGGTCACTGTTGCCCTGCTTACGTGTGTCCTGATGGTGATTAATGAGGGTGCTTGTAGTCTGGGTTCCTCATCGGCAGCTACTTCAAATGACCTGGAGTCCTTTTTGCGCCTCATCTGGTGTGTTTCAAATTTGTTTGGTGTCCCCCTCAAGGAAGTTTCTAGTAGTAGTACCTACCAGCATCTGGAAATCCTGTTGAAGAAAGCTCTGGCGGGATGTTTTCCCCAGCTTCGGACAATCCTTTTTCTTGTTGTGGCACCCCAAAACTTCAGACATCCATGCTTTTACTGAGTACCCCAAGGCCGCCAGGTTTATGGTTGGACTAATGTAATACAAAAGCAAGACTGATGGTGCTCTTTTACACCACCGTAATAAGGAGTCTAAGTGCCTTGACACCTGCGGCTGACAGATTTATGCAGCAGGTGCCCTTAGTAAGTGGTAAGCTGGCTACTTGATATATAGTGCCCATTATGTTCACACCTTCTGAGAAGCATTTGTGGAGGCTCAGGCACCAGCTCATCAAACACAATATTCCATCAAAGAAACACAAGGAAGGGTGCCGTTCTAACCCCAGTAATGCTCAGACCATTCATAAGTTTGTGCAGTCATCTTGATGGGTTGGACTGCCCGGAGAGATGGAACACATGCAAATGATGGAATTCTCTGCACGTGAGCATCTTTCAAATACTGCCTCTACCAACTGTAGTGTTCTAAGCCCTTCAGATTTTTCTCTCCGTCTGAAAGTCTGGTCGCTCGGAGTCTCTGTCGCCCTCTTTCGCGTGAAGAAGAAAGAAAAAGTTTAAAAACCATAAGTATTTTTAGTTTCTTTTACTGCCTCTACTAATTTGTTAGTTTTATATAATTTATTATTGTTTAAATTGTTGTTTTCGGTTCCTCAGGGTTCAGTATAACCGTGAGGGATCCGAGCTAATTGTAACTTTGTTTCGGTTCTCTAACTAAAGAACCTATTCATTTCCATTAAAATTTAGTCCTTAAAGTTTTTATTTGTAACCGCTTTTCATCGGTTACAGAACCACTAAACCGATTCATATTTCATCTCCTTTCTCGGTTCCCTATCGGTTCCGGAACCGACCCGAAAAAAAAAAAAAAAAGTAAAAGCCTTTAAAGCTGTTTAAATAACCGCATTAGCTTTTGGTATTAGCGGTTGAGGTTTTCATTTTATATTTCACCATGACTGAGAAACCTAAAAGAGAACCGTGAACCTGGTTTTAAAACTGTTTGTAGTGTGGAGATGTGTTTGCCAAGGCAGACAAGCACACCTTATGTGTTGCTTGTCTGGGTTTGAAATCACTGGACCAGGAATGTGAAGTATGCAAAACATTCCTAGAAAATTGTTGAAAACGCTTTGAAAGGCTTCACAAAAAGTTTCCAAGGGGTCCCTCAGGCTCTGACCAGCTGACGCCTCAGTCTGTTGTGGTTGAATTGACAAGTGCTTCTACCCCTGCCCTGATCAGGGCGAAAAGGGCAAAAGAGGGAAAGAACGGCTGACTCCCTGGTTCCTCAAAGAAATTAAAAAGCTCAAACATGCAGAACCCTCTCCTGCTAAACCAGGGACTTCTGTGCAGCAGCCTGTCATGCCTTCGGCTCAGGACATAGCCCAGGCGTTCAAAATTATCTAGGCTCTGCAAACCATCATCCCTTAGCCTCCTGCCCCTTCCCAGGGTCCTCAGGTTGCTGCTTCTGTGTTGCCTCCTGCTCAAGAGCAACAATATTTCAAAGGGATGATGACATTTATGAGGAGGATGAACCTATCCCCAGAGGTTTCCCTGAGCAGGAATTTGGCTCTCCTCCCAGAGTGTCTGAGGATTTTTCCTCCCATTTTCTTTGTAAGAAGAATGGCAGATGCTCTGGACATCAACACAACAGAGCAAGTGGAAGATGAGGAGGAGATTGAGTACTCAGTATGATGGGTTTAACACCCACAAAAGCCCTCCTCCTTCCAGTATATAAATTCTTTAAGAAGGATGCTATGAAGCTCCTCCAGACCCCAAACTCTATTCCTCCTATTGACAAGAGAATAGATAAAAAATATCAGCTGAACAGGGAGGGAGCTGAATTCCTTTTCTCCCACCCTGATCATCAGGGGTTATACAGCAAGCTGCCTGTGATAAGGCTAAGGTCCCTCTGTCCTCACACCCTCCGGACAAGGACTCCAGAAAACTGGACAGTATGGCCAAAAAGGCTACCTGTCGGCCTCTTTGGCCATGAGACAGGCCACTTTTCAATCTTATGCTGCCCAGTATCAGAAATCCCTGTGGCAGTCGGTACTGGCAATGTCCATGAAGGCCACCCCACCCTTGTCAGATGACCTGGCAGAAACTGCCAGGTTTGGGCTAGAGGCAGCCAAGTACCAGTTCCAAATGGCTGCTGATTTGAATGACACTGCAGCCAGATGGATGGCTAATACAGTGGCTCAGAGGAGGTTTGCTTTGCTTAGGGCCACAAACCTCACTCAGGATACCCAGTCAAAGGTCCTGGATTTCCCACTGGAAGGAAATCTGCTGTTTGGGGAGTCCACCGTGGCCTATATGAAAAAAGTGGATGAATATAAGGCTACTTGTAGAAGTAACTCTGCTAGAGACAGAGCTTCCTCATCCACTAGGCCCTATGGAAGGGGGGCTAGGGGTCGTCCCTTTTTATCACGACCTTTCTTCCAGCCAGTAGCCATGCCCCAATACCAGCAGTACCCCCCTCAGGGCTACTCAAGGGGTAGGGGTAGAAGGGGCTCTAGGCGAGGGACTCAGCCACAACCTCAGCCCCAGCATAAACAGAACCCCCTGAGATGCAAGCTGCCTCCTCCCTACCTGTTGGAGGCAGACTGTCCCATTTCCTCCCCTCTGGTCAACCATCACCACAGACAAGTGGGTGCTGGGGGTAGTGGGCAAAGGTCTGTCTCTGCAGTTCAAATTTCTTCCTCTAAAAAACCCCAGGGTTTCTAACTCCCCACCTCTAGCACAAATCTCATTGCTAGAGGCAGAGGTCCAGAAGCTGCTTCAGCTAAAAGCAGTAGAATTAGTCCCGGCAACCCTGAGAGGAAGAGGTTTTTACTCCAGATACTTCCTAACAACAAAGAAAAATGGGGAGTGGTGGCCAATTTTGGATCTCAGAGCTTTAAACAAGTACCTGAAAAAGCCAAAGTTCAAAATGGTCACTTTGGCTCGGATTCTACCAATAATCCAGAAAGGGGACTGGCTGGCATCTCTGGATTTACAGGACTCTTATTTCCACATCCCCATAAAGGAATCTTACAGAAAATATCTCGGATTCAGACTCCCATCAGGTCATTACCAGTTTGCAACCCTACCCTTCAGCCTTTCCTCGGCACCAAGGGTGTTTACAAAATGCCTAGCAGTTGTGGCATTTCTTCGAAGACAGGGAGTGACTGTCTTTCCACACCTGGACGACTGGCTGATAGTGGGCAAATCACCAGAGCAGGTCACAACCTCTCTAAGGCTTACACAGGATCTTCTGGAATCTCTAGGTTTCATAGTAAAACAGAAAAAATCTGTCTTCGCCCCTACACAGACTTTACAGTTCATAGGGGCAGAGATCAGCACCTTGCAGGCCAGGGCTTTTTTACCACTAGACAGGGTGCAAAGTCTTCAGGCCATAGCAAACTCCTTCAAATTGCATGGTTGAAAAACAGCCAGGGAATTTCTGCAGCTCTTGGGTCATATGGCTGCATCCACAGGTACAGTGCAGGGTTCCAGGTTTCACATGAGACACATCCAGTTTCACCTCAGGACTCATTGGAGTCAGGAAAAGACCCTTTCTCAAAGCTCATTCCAGTGACAAGGCCCTGTTACAAGCCCTCTTGTGGTGGAAAAGGAATCAACCTAAGACAAGGAGTCCCCTTTCAAAGGAGGATCCTTCACTAATCCTCACAACAGATGCATCCCTGCTGGGCTGGGGTGCCCATCTAGGGGAGCACACAACTCGGGGTACCTGGTCAGAAGCAGAGTCCTTCCAGCATATAAATCTGCTGGAACTCAGAGCAGTGCGGCTGGCACTAAAGGTTTTCTCTACACTGGTAATGGGCAAGGTGGTACAGGTCAGAACAGACAATACCACAACTATGTATTACATAAACAAGCAGGGTGGCACCAGATCAGGTCCCCTATGCACAGAAGCCATGAGAATTTGGGCTCTGGCATATTCTTTAAAGGTGTCCCTGCAAGCCATCCATCTGCCAGGAAAGGGCAATATCTTGGCAGACACACTGAGTCGAATCAATCAGTCCCATCACGAATGGGCGTTGAACAAGCAGGTGGTACAGGTAATTTTCAACAGGTGGGGTGTTCCAGAGATAGATTTGTTTGCATCCCACCAGAACCACCAGTTGCCTCAGTACTGTTGCAGGCCACCAGCCCAGGGCACAATCCCTCTGGATGCCTTGGTGCTGGATTGGTCGGGCAAGTTCTCTATGCATTTCCCTTTCCTCTGATTTTCAGGGTGCTGCTGAAACTCAGATCCTCTCAGCTTCTCTGATATTGATAGCTCCAGATTGGCCTAGGCAGCCATGGTACTCTCTTCTGCTCCATGGCATGGAGCAGGCCAATAAGCTACCTCTCCAGGCACAATCTTCTAACCTCCAATCAGGGAACATTGCTATTCCCAAATCTCAAGTCTCTTCACCTCAAAGCATGGCTCTTGAGGAGTTAGAGTATGAGGCTTGAACCTTTCTGCGCTGTATTAAACATTTTGAAAGGTTACAGGAAGCCTTCAACTAAGAAAGCGTATTCTGCTAAGTGGAAAGATTCTCTTTTGGTGCTCTATAGAAACTCCACCCCAAGTGATGCAGGGTCTCAGTGGTGTTGGATTATCTAACTCACTTGCATTCACAAGGTCTGCAACCCAGTTCCTTGAGGGTCCACCTTGCAGCAGTGTCTGCATACCTGTCTGCTAGGACAAAGGTATCTGTAGCATCAAATCCCATTTTTAAAAGATTTTTCAAAGGCCTAATGCATTTGCACCCCCTTCACAGGGCACCAGTGCCCGCTTGGGATCTTAATGTATGTATAGCAAGGTTGATGCGGGCTCCCTTTGAGCCCATGGCTACAGCCCATTTAAAGTATGTTACCTGGAAAATGGTTTTCCTGGTAGCAATTACTTCAGCAAGAAGAATCAGTGAGCTTCAGGCTCTCTGTGTCGACCAGGACTATATTTCCTTCCACAGGGATAAAGTAGTCCTCAGAACAAACAGACAATTCCTTCCCAAGGTGGTTTCAGATTTCCATCTGAACCAATCAATCACTCTGCCTGTCTTCTTCACAGACCATGCAAGTTCTGGTGAAAGAAGGCTTTACAGTCTGGATGTGAAAAGAGCTCTCAGCTACTATATGACAGCTACTAAAGGCCATAGGCAAGACAAAAAACAACGTATCCTTACATATGGGGATGTTGGAATGGGCAAACCAGCCTCAAAAAGATCCATTTCTCGCTGGATTGTCCAGTGCATTCAATTCTGCTACAATAAAGCAGGTAAAGAGTCCCCAACTGGGCTGAGGGCTCATTCAACAAGAGGAACAGCTGCCACTATTGCAGCTGCTAGGGAGATGCCATTGTTGGACATTTGTAAAGCAGCTACTTGGAAATAAGTACACACCTTTACAAAGCATTATAATTTGGATATTTTGTCCAGAAGTGATGCCAAGTTTGGCACAGCAGTCCTGCAAAGTCTGTTTCCAAAATAAGTTCTGTGCCCACCACCTGGGGGTACTGCTTGGTAGTCTGCACAAAGTTATGAATGGTCTGAGCATTACTGGGGTTAGAAGAAAAAATTACTTACCATAGTAATCTTCTTTCTTCCCAATGATGCTCAGACATTCCTAACTCCCTCCCATCCTCCCCTTCCAGAACTTAAGCCTCTGCATTCCGCATGCTAGTGCCACGTAGCCATATCCTTCTGGTTGCAATTCTCTATGCTAGACAGAATTTTACCAGAGTTTTTCTCTCTCTTCTCATTCTATGGTGAACACCATTATTATACTTAGATATAGCTCCTCCCTTGGAGTTTTTTTCAAGTAAGTTGTTTATTAGGCTAATTCTAAAAATGTTTTATTAAAAATGTTTTATTAATTAGTAATAATTTATGGTAAAATTTTTCCATGTTGCCTGACTTCCAGGCTTCTTACAAATCTGAAGGGCTTAGAACACTACAGTTGGTAGAGGCAGTATTTGAAAGATGCTCACGTGCAAAGAATTCCATCATTTGCATGTGTTCCATCTCACCGGGCAGTCCAACCCATCAGGATGACTGCACAAAGTTATGAAGGTCTGAGCATCACTGGGAAGAAAGAAGATTACTATGGTAAGTAATTTTTTCTTTTCAGCCATTCTCCAGCCTTCCTCAACTTCTTGATCAAGAGCCACCTCACACATTTTCTGTCCTAGTGGTCAATATCACAGCCAAGGTCCTCTGACTGTTTCAAGGCCGCACGGACTGAATCAACTACCAAGCCAAGAATATCCTTTCCTATCACTGATGCCATATTGGGACCAGCCCTGCTGCTTTGGCAGCATCATACCTAGCCCCCTTCACCTGTATGTAGTCCCTTCTGGGTCCCTTTGAGGATTCTCAGAGCACCCTTCAGCTAAAGGACCGGTCCGTGACTCGTCCTTCTGTAAATACGTGGGCCAAGGGGATCTATACAAGCCTTCAAACAAGGAGTCCAAAAAGGCTGATCATGCCGCTAAAAATGTATTTGCTGCGGTGTCCTTTGGTCTCCGTCAGGCAAGTTGCTCCATTGTGATGGCAAGCTTTGGGCACTCCCTGTTGGGAATCTTTGACAAGATCCTCTCTTACCTTCCTGCTGACCAGCAGTTGCTGGTGAATTTGGTCCAGGACCAAGATCAGTCACTTGCCAAGTCAGCCATAGCTTCATATGGCCTTGGACATGTGGAGTTCCTGTACCTGTGCCATCGCAGTCGCTGTCTTCATGCATTGCATGGCCTGGCTGCATCTGCCCACCTTTATAGTGGACATCCAGCATAAACTGGTCAGTGTCCCATTTTTTGAGCATCAACCTTTTGAAGCCTGGGGTGGAATGACAGCTCATGCATATAGAGAAGTCCATTGTCACCCTTGACTCTGTGGCATCGTCCCTGAAGGACCAGAAACAGAAGCCTAAGAAAAAGACTTTCCAGTACTGGTCTTTTCAGCCACAGCCTCCTTGGCAGCAGCACCATCAGGGACAGTATCAGGCCTGGTGCCTGAAACCCAACTTCAGAGGCCAGGACCCAAGTGACATGGAGCAGTGGTGGTTCCCCTCCAGTTCGTGCCCCCGCCACGGCTGCACAGTGACGGGTTGGGGGGGGGTCATCCCTCCACCCATCCCAATCCTGTCTACGCTCCCAGTTGGGGGTCGGCTACACCACTTTGCCATGGTCACAATGGACAAGTGGGTACTAGAGGTGGTTGGCAGAGGGTTACCTCTGGATATTGGGGCTCTCCCACCTTACAGACCCCATGCTCTGTGGGAGTCCAGGGTGTGTCAGAACACATCTGCCTTTGAGAGGACATCGTTTATCACCTTGTGAAAGGAGCCATAGCCTGTGTTCTGGATGCCCTGGAGAGTCAGTTACGTGTCCAGGTACCTCCTGGTTCCTAAACAAATGGGATGCTGATGCCCCATGCTGGATCTGTACGATCTAAACCAGTATATGCGGAAGCTCAGTTCTGGATGGGCACTGGAATCATTTCTTCTCTGGAGCATGTAATGTAGGTCTGCTCCCTGGACCTCCAAGATACATTCTTTCATATCCCAATTTGTCAGTCCAACTGTCGGCACTTCCAGTTCCATGCGGAAGGGGTACTGTACCAGTTCCAGGTCATGCCCTTCGATCCACTCCGAGGGTCTTCATCAAGTACTTGGCAGTGGTGGCAGCCTCCCTGTGGCACAAGGGAGTGAGAGTTTACCCCTTCCTTGACAACTGGCTGATAGCTGTGCTGTCCAAGTAGGCCATAAAGTGGTCCAGGGGTCTGGCCCTCCTGACCTGCTGGGATTTGAGTCTGTTGGTCAACCTGGACAAGTCAGAACTGGTACCTGCACAGGTGCTCAAGTCCATCAGGGCAGAACTAGACTCCTTGTGGGCTAAGGCCCGCCTCCCTGTGGACCAGGCTCTGGATCTCCTTTGCCCGATCATTTCAGGTTGTGCTCTTGTGCTGTGCCTGGGATTTCCTGTGGCTGCTGGGGTACATGGCATGGCACACTGGCAGATGTGCCACCTGCAGTAAGAGTTGGGCTGTCAGTGGTCCCAGCGCCTAGGCCACTTGCAATTAGAAAGCAAAAAATCTGAATGATAATGGGTTTAATTTGTCCTTCACAGCAAGGATATCTGATGAGAGTATTGAGTTTCTTCATTTAAAATTGCAAGCTAAACTGGGGGAGAAGATTGCCACTTCTGGTTACAAAAAAAAACTATCGCTGGAAATATAATGCTTCATACACAAAGTGCACATCCACCACATCTTGTATCATACATCCCTTATGGGCAGTTTTTATGATTGTGACATAATTGCTCTAAAATGGAAAATTTTGAGTCTCATTCAGTAGAAATGTATTTGTTTTAAGGAAAGAGATTATTCCAGTCAGATTTGGGGTGAGACTTTACAAAAAGGCAGAGATTGATAGAGACCCTTTGTTGATGCCCAAAGAGAGGAATAGGGAAAAATGAAGGGCCTTTGACATGTGTATTAGAATATGATCCACTAGCCCCTAAAATTCGGAACATCATCCAACAAAATTGGTCTATTTTACATTTTTGTAGCATGCCACATCTATTTGGTGATTAACCAAGAGTCACTTACAGTAGAACCAGAAGTCTGAGGGTTTGCTATCTCATAGTCGTCTAATTTCCAGTAGTGATTTACGTCCCTCTTGGTTACCAAATAAACCACAGGGATTTTTTTGCGTGTGTGAATTGTGTGGCCTGTAACTATGGTGTATCAGGAAATGAATTTGTGGTTTCAGAATTAAATATTAAAATAACCAAACAATTCATTTCCTATTATACAACTATTGTTTATATTTTGGTGTGTCCATGCTCACAGATTTATGTAGGGCAAACTGTTAGACAAGCCAAGGAGAGGCTCTTGGAGCACATTAGAGATATTAGGGCAGGCAGTCTGGAAACTGTAGTGGGTAGACATTTCTTTGAGGAGCGTAACCAGAATCTAAGTTGTGCAAAATTTTGTGCAATTGAACATGTACAAAAATTGTATATTGGTGGGGATCGTGTTTGAATACTGCTGCAGAAAGAATCGAGGTAGATTTATATAATGTGAAGGCATTAAAATCAGTAGGTTTAAGCGAATAAATAGATTATGCTGTATGTTTGTAGCCGTATTCAAGCACTTTAGACATTTGGTGTGGAGTATTTGGTTTTGTTAGGAGAATTGCTAATAATTAGATTTTTTTGTAGAGACTTATGGTTGGCAGTTTTCTCCCCTATGGTTCTTAGTTTGTAGTTCTAGCTTTTTTGTCTGAATTGGATGGCTTATTTAGAGCAGTATTATTTATGACAATTTTCAAACAGCGGGTTCAATTTTGTGTTCCCTGTTGGAATGGGCATTTGATTGAGGGGTTGATAAAATGTTATAAACAATATCTATTTAGGGTATGTCATGGCACCTTTCCATTTGTCCTTCAGGCACTATTAATAATTTTGTACTCTGTCTCATTATGGATTGCAGTAGGAATAAACTGGATATTGTTTTGTATGCATTTACATATAACAATCCAACAACAGTTGAGACGCTAACAGGATTTTTTGTCTGTGCTACCGCGAATTTCAAACAAGTCCAGTACCATAGAGCGGTGCACAAGACACACTAAAAAAAAGACTGAAAAATGGTCTAAGTAAAATGCTTTATTTAACAAAAAGCTAAAAATCCATACAGGGCGATGGTGGCAACCCTCCACCAACGCTTTCACGTAGCCCTTATGTTTTTTCAAGGCGGGCTGGATGTTTAGCTTTTTGTTAAATAAAGCAGTTTTTATTTCTTAGACCAGTTTTCGGTCTTTTTTTAGTATGTATTTATATATGTTCTTTGGTAACATGATTGGAGCTGAGCTTACAAGGAAATAGTATGAACACAGAAAAAAATGGTTTGAGTCTGGAAAATGTAGAAGTGTTTGTTTATTTGGGTGTACTATTAGACTATAACAAACTAGGTTATGTATATAAAAACAGTCTGACTGCACAAGCCAAAGACAATAGCAAGTCAAGTACTATTGCCAGCTTTGGAGTATAATTCAGTTCTTTTAAACAATGCACCTGATGCATTGTTACAAAGCTATACAGTAATATTTAATCACATTATGAGATTTGCTACTGGTTGTACTAATAAAAATGAACATCATTGTAAATTATACCAACATTTTTGGGATCCTGCTACCTAAACAAAGAATTATGAACACAATATTTATGTTTATACATAAAACACTAGACACGGGTTCCACTAACATTGTATGACAGATTTAGGCGGTCGAATAAAACAAGAGCACTGCGTATAACATCGACAAAACATTTTACAGAAACTTTAACCAATACAAAAATTGTTGAATGCTCACTGACCATTTATGGACCAAAGCTGTCAAATAACTTGATGCAAATGGAATTTGAATTCAATGTAAAGGAAAATGTTTTTAGGAACAATACAAGGAATTATTTGGAGAAGCAGTTTTGGTGAGGTTATTTGATTGTATGTATTGTATATATTTGAGACAAAATTGTGTTCTATTTTTTGTATATTTGAGACAAAATTGTAAAGTATTCTGTTTCTGTCATGCTTTTACTGATTGTATTACCCTCCCCAGGCATGGCTGACAATGGGCAATTGATCCAGTCCACCTTCCTGGTAAATCAAATAAATAAATAAAGGGGTATAAGTGATGTTGATGGCTTTAAGGCAGATCCTTTCTTACATTAATATGGGGCGTGTTAATATTTATGAATTAGCCTAAAAAAAATGTTTCCTCTAATGCAGAGACATGCCACACTCCCCTGCTGAAGAGGTAGTGCACCCGAAAGCACTGGGGATTTATGGCTGTCTCACTGTGACAGGGTTGAATAAGGCCCTGTGCCATTTGTTATGCAGAAAGAGTTTAAATGCAAGGGTCTTTTCTGTCTCTTGTCTGTCTGGTTGCACAAACAAATTTTCTTGTGAGACCTAGGGACTGATCACTGACGGTTTCGCAGTTCTCTGCCTCCCCTTGTATTTCTGTCTTTTCTTCCCCCTTGCATATCTGCAGGTATAAAAATATATGTGAATTTCTGTGTAAAACCATATGTGAAACTGGGATCCCTTTGTTTAAAACTGTATATAGTTATACTGTTGAAATGATTGTAAAAAAACTATTTGGAACTCGGGGTTAACCTGAGATGCAGGTGTGCAAACTTTACAGAACTGTCAACAAGAGGTCAGTTCTGGGTCATGTTCTTTTTGTTGCACCTGCAAGAACACCGGAAACTGACAAGAACATTATGTGGAAAAAACACCGTCTCCTTAGTGAGCTCCCTACAAAGACGTGTTCTAAAAAGAGCAGCAATGTTTTGCAAGACCAAGAGACTGAAACTTGGAATTAACAGGTACCTTCAGAAGAAGGACTTTGTTTTCTCAGTTTGCACTGCCTTTGTAAATATACTGAATAATTTTTATTTTATTTTGCTGTTATTGAGAAAAATAAAATGCTATTTGTGAAGTTTGAAACTGCTCCTAGTTAGAAACATAGAAGTTGACGGCAGATAAGGCCCACCCAGTCTGCCCATTGTGCCGTAGGCCTTTACTCTGTCAATGGCCTATTTATTCATACTCATTTGTATTGCTCCCTTATGCCTATCCCATGCCTGTTTGAAGCCCTGCACTGTATTCAAATCCACCACCTCCTGAGGTAGGCTGTTCCATGCATCCACCACCCTTTATGTGAAAAAGAACTTCCTCACATTACCCCTTAATTGGCTTCCCTCTAATCTCATGCTGTGTCCTCTTGTCCTGCTATTTTTCTTATATTGAAACATGTTGGACTCTTTCACCTTGTTAATGCCCTTAAGATGTTTGAATGTTTCGAATGTATCACCTCTCTCCCTCCTTTGCTCTAGGGCATACATATTGAGCTCTGTTAATCTGTCCTCATATGTTTTCTGATGCAGTCCCTGTACCATTTTGGTTGCCCTTTCCAGGACTTCCTCCATTTTGTTAATGTCCTTGTGCAGGTGCGGCCTCCAGTACTGCACGCAGTACTCCAGATGGGGCCTAACCAGTGTCTTGTAAAGAGGGATTATTACCTCCCCCTTCCGACTTGTGATACCCCTACTAATACACCCCAACATCCCTCTAGCCTTACCTGCTGCTTTAGTGGTCTGCTTGGATGATTTCAGGTCATCTGTGATGATGATGCCCAAGTCTCTTTCTTCCCTTGTGATTGTCAGCAACTCCCCTCCCAACCTATAGGTAGCTTCAGGGTTTCTCTTCCTACTGTGTGCATGATCTTGCACTTCTTTGTGTTTAAACCCCAGTTGCCACTCTTCAGACCATTTTGCCAGATTTTCCAGATCTCTTTTCATTCTGCCCACCCCATCTGGATCATCTACTCTGTTGTCGTTCTTGGTGTCATCTGCAAACAGGCAAACATTACCCTCCAGTCCATCTGCAATGTCTCTGATGAAGATATTGAAGAGGACTGGCTCCACGACTGATCCCTGAGGTACCCCACTTGTGACTTGCATCTCTTCTAACTGTATACCATATACCACCACTCTGTTTTCTGCCTGTCAACCAGTTTGCCACCCAGTTGGCCAACTTCTGACCCACCCCGAGCCTACCCAGCTTATTAATCAGTCTTCTGTGTGGAACTGTATCGAAAGCTTTGCTAAAGTCAAAGTAGGCGACATCAACTGCACCCCCTTGGTCCACCACTCTGGTTACCCATTCAAAAAAATGTATGAGATTAGTTTGATAGGACCTTCCTGTTGTAAACCCATGCTGTCTTGGATCCTGTGCTCCTATGGATTCCAGGTATTGCACTATCATTTCCTTAAGGAGTGCCTCCATAATCTTGCCCACTACTGAGGTAAGACTGACTGGTCTGTAGTTCTCTGCCTCCTCCCTGCTACCACTGTTGTGGAGTGGGATCACATGAGCCCTTCTCCAGTCTTCTTGGACCTCTCCTGTGCTCAGAGACTCACTAAACAGTTCTGATAATGACTCTGCAAGTTCCACCCTTAGCTCCTTTAGTACCCTGGAATATATGCCATCAGGTCCCATTGCCTTGTCCACCCTGAGCTTAGTGAGCTCTTGTTGGACCCTTTCTTTTGTGAAGGGACTTGTGCACACCTCCCTTCCCCACTGTGTCCAAGGTGCTGAGCTGTGGGCCCTGCCCTTCCTTCTCCTCAGTAAATACTGATCAAAGCATCTATTGAGGATATATGCTTTTCATTGGTCCTCCTCCACACACTCCCCCTTATCCCTTTTGATCTTCGCAATACCCCCTCTGGACTTTTTCCTTTCACTAATGTATCTATAGAAAGTTTTATCCCCTTCTTTTACTGTTCGTGCTAGTATTTCCTCAGTTTGGGCATTTTCCTGCCTTACTGCCTTCCCTGCTTCCATTGGGGAAATTTGGTATGCCTCCCTTTCTTCATCCCGCTGCGTTCCCTTATATTTCCTGAAGGCCAACCTTTTGGCTCTGACCTTTTCTTCTACTGTTTTTGAGAACCAAAGTAGTTTCCTCCTTCTTGTGCTCTTGTTTTTCTCCCTAACACAATGGTATGTTGCTTTAAGTATTGCACCCTTAATGCTTGCCCACTTTGCCTATACCCTCTCATCTGTATTCCTTCTTGCCAGGCTAGCTTAACTCTGTTGGCCAGCTTATCAAAGTCAGCTCCTCTGAAGTCCCATATTTTTGCCTTGGAATGGGATGATTTAGTTCTGGTGGTCAAATTGAACCATACTATGTGATGGTCACTGGCCCCCAGGTGACCTTCTACCTGGAGATCTGTGATCCTTTCCCCATTAGTCAGTACTAGATTCAGGATAGCCCTGTCTCTTGTGGGTTGTTGTACCAATTGTTTGAAGCCCTCCCTCTGTAGGGAATCCACTGTGTGCCTAGTTCTGGCGGATGTTCCTGCTGGTATTGACCAATCTGTATCTGGCATGTTGAAGTCTACCATTATCAGACCCCGCCCCTTTAACATACTAAAATGCCAGCAGAATGGGCCTAACTGTCTTTCGTGTCTGCTCGTTTTGTCAGCCCCCACCCTGGGAGCTGACCTTGTTGCCCCCCGCCGCTCCCTCTCCCTCTCTGGCTTCTCCCTTCCCAGTCCCGGATATTCTCGCTGCATTGGTTTTTGCTTCCAGAACCCTTCCCCTGTACCTGTACCACCCCCTCTTGAACTCCTCCACTGTCTCTGCCTCCACCAGCCCCTTGGGCAGCGCATTCCATGGCTCCACCACCCTCTCAGTGAAGTAGCACCTCCTCCTTTCTCCCCTGAATCTCCCCTCGTCCAGCTTCCACCCATGCCCTCTAGTTGTCCACCCCTCCTTCCTTCAGAGCACCTGACTGCTCCTCCTCTGTTTACCCCTTCATGTGCTTGAGAGACCTCTATCATGTCCCCGGTCCTTCTCTCTTCCAATGTGTACATATTTAGCTCTTGAGCCTCTCCCATAGGTCCTATCCCTAAGCCCCAAATCATTTTGGTTGCCCTCCTCTGGACCCTCTCCAGGAGTTCTATGTCCCTCTTTAAATGTAGCCTTCAAAACTGCACACAGCACTCGAGGTTTGGCCTCACCAAGCAGTTATACAGTGGGAGTATCACTTCCCTCCTTCTGGAGGTGATCCCCCTAGCGATGCAGCCAAGCATCCTGTTGGCCTTTGCTGCTGCCCTCCTACATGTTTCCGAGTTGTTCATCCTGACATCCCACCCCACCCCCGGTACCTGTCAGCCATCGAGACTCGTAGCATTCCCCGTGTACACTTGGCCTGGGTTTCTGACTCCCAGGTGCAGTACCTTGCATTTCCCTGCATTGAACCTCAGCTTCCACTTTCTAGACTACCTTTACAGAACCTCCAGGTCCCCCTGTAGGGCCACCTTCCCCTCCTCCCCATCCACCACAACCACCCCCCCCAGTTTTGAGTCATCCGCCAAGAGACTCATCTCACTCCTGATACCCTTCCTTATGTCAGAGACGTAAGCATTGAACAGGAGGGGCCCAAGGACCGATCCCTGAGGGACTCCACTAATGACCCTTCTTGGGGATGAGACTATCCCGCCAACCACGACCCTCTGGGTCCGGTCCTGGAGCCAACTGCCTATCCATCTGATTTCCCACCCCCATTTCTCCCAGCTTATCCAACAGGCCCCCGTGAGCAACAGAATCAAACGCCTTGCTGAAGTCAAGAAACAGGATGTCCACCGGTCTACCCAGGTCCAAGGCACTCGTCACCCAGTCATAGAACTCCACAAGGTTTGTCTGACACGATTTCCCTGGGACGATTCCATGCTGTCTATCATCCAGGCACCCCAACTTTTCCAGGTCCCCACCCCCAAAGTCTCTTCTTGACAATGCCCTCCATCACCTTGCCCACCTCCGATGTCAGGCTGACAGGCCTGTAGTTCCCTGCCATCTCCCTTGATCCCCCCTTGTGGATAGGCACTATATGCGCCACCTTCCAGTCCTGGGGCACCCACCTTGTCCTCAGAGAGATGCTGAAGAGCCGCGCCAGGGGTTTCGCCAGGACTTTAGCTGTCATGTTTTGTACATCTTCTAACAGTGATGTGACTGTGTCCTCCTCCTGGTCTGGAGGCCTGTAGACAACCCCAGTTCGTATGGCTGTCTTGTTTCCAGGGTGACCCATAGTTCTTCTGGCTCCTTATGTGTATTCTGAATTTCTGTAGCTTTGATATTTTCATTGACATAACGGGCCACCTCCCCCCCGTTTTATTTGCACCTCGGTCTCTTCTGAACAGTACATAGCCAGGTACTGAAGTCTCCCAAATCTGGTTACAGTTGAACCATGTCTCGCTAATGGCTACTATGTCCAGTTTAGCCTCTGCCATTGTTGCCTGCAGGTCTGGGATCTTGTTTCCCAGACTGCGGGCATTTGTGTACATGATTTTTCATTGGCCAGATTTCGGTGCATTAGTTGTGGGGCAAAACATAGACTTTGATGGCAGATAAGGACCGCTTGGCCCACCTAGTCTGCCCATTTCCCTACCTACAGGATAAGCTGCAGATCCTAGTTAACCAACAGCCTATTTCTTCCTACCCCACACAAAAATTGCCTTATGTCTGTCCCATGCATTCTTGAACTATTCCACAGTTCTAGACCCCACAACTTCCTCAGGAAGGCTGTTCCATGCGTCTACCACCCTCTCTGTGAAAAAATATTTCCTCACATTGCCCCTGAACTGCTCCCTCCTCTATCTTCAGATTGTGTCCCCTTGTTCTTGCACATCTCTTTTTCTGAAAGGTGCTACCCTCTTGGACTTTGTTGATTCCACTGAGGTACTTAAAAGTTTCTATCATGTCCCCCCTCTCCCTCCTTTCCTCAAAGGTATACATATTAAGCTCCTTTAGTCTCTCCTCGTATGGCTTGTCTTGCAGGCCCTGCACCATTTTATTTGCCCTCCTCTGGAATGCCTCTATCCTGTGTATGTCTTTGCGGAGATGGGGTCTTCAGAACTGGACGCAGTATTCCAGATGGGGTCTCACCAACTGTCTGCACAGAGGGATAACAACTTCCTGTTTTCTGCTGGTGATGCCTCTCCCTATACACCCCAGTATCCCCCCAGCCCTCCCTACTGCCTTCTCACATTGCTTGCTAACCTTAAGGTCATCTGATATGATTACCCCCAGGTCCCTTTCCATTTTTGTTGTTGTTACTTCCCCCCCTCCCATTGTGTAATCTCCCCTTGGGTTTTTGTTTCCCAGGTGCATTATTTTGCACTTCTTTGCATTGAATCCTAGCTGCCATACTTCGAGACCATTCCTCCAACCGTCCCTATGCGTACCAGGATGTCAGTGTTTTCTCCTGCTTCCTGCAAGATTGTAGCAATGCGGTCAGTGTCTCTTCACACTGATGTACCTGGGAGACATCTGACCATTACCCCCCCCCACTGGAGGTAGGTATCAACTCCCCGAATCAAGGAGTCTCCTATGATCAGAAGTGTTTTGGATTTCCTTTTTGCCTTTTTTTGTTTTGGTCCCTGTTTTGGGCGAGTTTTGTAGTGCTAGCTCCTGTGCTGCAGTGTCCTACTGTGCAGTGTCCTCTGCCCCTTTGTTTGATTTTGGAGGTAGAGGCAGATACCTGTTTGTAGTTTTTACATGGTTTGTGGAGGTGATACATTGGTGAGCATTGAGTGATGGGGTACCCGATTTGCCCCTCCTAACCACCTGCCAACCTCCCGGACCAACTACCCTCTGCAGTCGCGGTGCTTCAGTTGAATGTTGGGGAAATGGTGGGCGGGTCTTGTAATATATTTCCTCCTGAATATGCCATTTGAGGTGTGCAACCTCTGCCCATGCTACCTGTATCCGAGTCCTTAGCTCTCTTATGGTCCAACGTGTAGGACAGTGTCCTAAATCCTGTATAACTGCCCTTTTGAAAAGTGCCACGCAGTACCTGCAGTTAATAATATCCATTCTAGTTGAGTTGCCAAGTTTATAACCTGGTCCGCGTAATTAGAAGGAAAATGAAAGCAAAAGTTTTTGTTTTTTTGTATAGTGTTTTATAACAAGTTAAATTAATTGTGCTCCTGTAAGAGAGGTCACTGTGTAGATACCCTCCCTGAGCCTCCCCTTCTTGCTTTGGTACAGGAAAAGTCATGGCTGTGCTACTCTACAAAAAGAGTGTAGCATGGAGTGATTGCGGATGGGGATGGGGGTGGGTAGTTGGGCCCTTCCCCTGCCGAAAAATAAGAACCATGGACGAAAGAAACAAGGTAAGAGCAGAAACGGTCAACCAACAAATGCATAAGCTATCCTCAGTCAGTATCTCATATGTGCTCCTGTAATTAGCCCTGGAAACTTAGCCGAATGATAGATAAAACTGTAAAACCTGTAAGCAAAAAAAGTAACAAAACCTGTAAGCACAACCTGCAGAACAATTTATCAGAGAAAAAATAAAGCAGTAAACTGTAATACCTGTAGGCACAGCACAGTAACAAAAATCTATCAGCACAACCTTGAACAATTCCACTGAAAATATACCCTGCAAAGAAACAGTTTGAATCGGAGAAGATTACAGCAGTAACCTGTAAGCACAAAACAGTAACAAACCTGTAGGCACGCCCTGTAACAGTGCAGCAGAAAGTATACCCTGCAAAAACAATTTAAATCAGAGAACAATAAAGCAGTGAAATGTAAGCAAAAAACAGTAACAAAACCTGTAAATACAAAAAAAATACTAACACACAGTAAATCTACCAAGCCAAAAGAAGCCTTAATTTTTTTCCTTGTTCTGATAATGCTGTTCCTTGCTGTGTCCTTACAAGCAAACCTAGAAGAAAAGAGCTCAGGTGAAGCTAGGTGCCTTTGTAGCAAACCTAGTCTTCCACTTCTTGCCTGTGCTTCCTGATCTGTGCATCGACGACACTCACCAGTGTGTCTCTGTGAGTTGATTCAAGAAAGTTTAAATGGTTTGCAGCTGTGAATAGTGTTCACCCTTTTTTTTTTTTTTTTCCTAGTTCACAGTATTGCCTACTTCTAGGGACATGGATATGTTGTTCATCCACACTTATTGGCAGGTCCCTTGCCGCTTTAAATCTTGCCGGAAGGTCTTCAAGCTGGCTCCTCCCACCCACCCGGGTGGTAAAACTCTCGGCTCCGCCCCATAACGCCAGATCTTCCTTACCGCTTGAAGCTCAGGTTCCCTCCTTAGCGCTCTGCGTTTCGACTGGTTCCTGAAAAGTTCGGTCTTCAAATTTTTTAAGTATCCTTGAATCTTGATCTTTTCTTCTTCGCTCGGCGATGGCTTTCCAGCCGAGAGCGCTCGGTTAGTTCCTCAGGAGGACTCGCACTCCATGCTTTTTTGCCTGGACTTGGATCACGATCCTGGGCTTGCAATTTTGTTCTGACCTTTGGTCAGCTCTCCGGAAGGACGCGGCCCATTCGGGCTCGGACATCCGGTAGTTTTCTCCGCTCGAGTCTCCATCGGACCGGGTGCCCGCTCGACTGTTTCTCTGTAGTCTTATCCTGCCGGGGAAGGGACGGGGTTCCCTTCCCTCCCCGGTTCGAGCTTATCCCTCTCCCTGGATTCATTACATTCAGCACGTTCAGGAGCTTCGTCATTCCCTCTCCTCCAGAGGAACCTAACCTGTCTCGGCCTATGTGTAAGGGCGGCGGGGAGATCTCTTCGTCGGGGCGGGGAGGTTTCCCTCCCTCATTGGCTGATGCTCGATGGGGTCGAGGTTTGACTTGACCTCTGGCCTCACGGTACCCGTCAGGTCAGCCGGCCAAAATCGCCGGCGTTGTCGAGTCTCTCGACCCGTCTTTGGGGGGTCGGCTGAGGCCGTCTTCCCGCCCGCCTTGGCGGTAATCGAAACTCTGTCCTCCGCCGGGTTGACGCCCTCGGTCCGTTCGAGCGAGGAGAAGCGGGTGCTCCCGTTCTTCCCAGGCCAGCCCTCGGTTGCGAGTTTGGGTCTCAGTCTACCTCTCGGTCTAGCTGCTCCGCCGATCTCGGCGTTCTCGGTCGAACACCGGGTTAAGTGGCTTGGCGTTCTTCCTCACCCCTCCTCGGATGAGGCCGGTTTTATTGCGTTGGCGTCGGTGTTCTGAGGAACTTATGTGGCGACAGCAGCTGTCTGGGTTTCAATCGACCCGATTCATTCTCCAGATAGCAAGCAGTCGCCGCTTGGTCAGCAGCCGTTTGTATCGGTCGAGGAGCCTTTTCCAGGACAGGTTGCTCGTTCGACCCTTGCTACCCTTCCGCCTTTGGCGGAGTCCAGGCCGGACCGTGGCCTGTCCTTCAGGTCTCTCGGTTCCCTCACTCTTGCCCGGCCCCGGCAGACGAAGAGTGCCTCAGGCCTGCGGCAGCTTTTTGCAGACCCTTCGGAGCCTGGAGCAGGCTCTGCCATGTTTCCTGACGGGGAGGACCCCGGGTCTTCCCAGGAACATCAAGTAGATGACAGCCCATCATCTTCTAAGGGTCTGCTTCAGCTCATTTCAGAGTATACTGGAATGCAGCTTAAGCCCGTCTCCGATCGGGCTCCTTACCCCCTTCTGGAGATTCTGGATCGAAGGGGTCTTCCACGGAGGCCTTCCCGGTGGCTGAGGCTATTGTGGGCCCAGCCTTGGAGCTGTGGTGGCGGCCTACTTCTTGCCCTGCGCCTTTGGCCAGGGTAGCTCGGGGTATTCTTCCCAGTCGGTTCTCTGCCCGGTTTCTCGGAGCACCCCTCGGCTGAAGGTGAGTATCCGATGGCGTTTTCCAATGTCTTGGAAAGCGCGGGGATGTGGACAGACCCCGACAAGGAGTCAGAAGGATGGACTATGTCGGGTGTAAGGTTTACGCTGCGTCCTCCCTAGGCCTCCGTCAGGCCAGCTCGGTTGCACTGATGGCACATTTCTCCCACACCCTTTTGGGCTCCCTGGACGAGGTTCTCCCTCATCTCCCAGGCGACCTGCGGACCACTGTTCGACAGGTGCGGGACCAGGGTAGGGCGGTGGCTAAGCAGCAACTCCAGACGGCTCTGGATCTAGGCGACTCCTGCGCTAGATCAGTGGTGGCCGCAGTGGCCATGCGCCGCAGGGCGTGGCTGAGGTTAACATCCTTCTCCTTGGAAACCCAGCACGAGTTGGCGGACATCCCCTTCTTGGGGACTGACCTTTTCAGCCCTGGGTGGAGGGATACATCCATGGGCCGAGAAGTCGATGCCACTCCAGACTCTGTCACTCTGCCCCCACGGGTCAGGGCAGCCGTCAGCCTTGCGTAGCCCCTTGCCCCCTTAGCCCTGGGTCCCCCCCGGCCCAGCATGAGGGCCAGCAGGCATGCGCTGGGTGGCCTGTTGCCAAACCAGCGTCTTCCTCCAAAAGGAAGCAGAGAGGCAGGAAACCGAGGGGCTCCTCAGCTCCCTCCCCCTCTACGCCTGCTCAGTGACGGGCCAAGGGGCATTGCTCCGGCTCCGTCGTCCCTGCCCGGGTTTTCCCGTGGGGGGACGGCTCCGCACCTCGTTCTGGAGGTATTTAGGGTGGATCCTGTCACAAGTTACGAGCGGATCCCCTTTGAGCCGTTGCCCCACAGGGAATTTGAGTTCACTGCCCCTGTATCGTCGTCCGACATGCCTGGCTCTCTAGTTAGAGATGATCAGGAAGGCCGTGGACCCCCCATTCAACCCTGGGTTCGTGTCCAGGTATTCCTGGTCTCTTACGGACGGGGGCTTGCGTCCATCCTCCCACACGCCTGGATGGTCTCTCTTCTGCAGACATTCCATCCCCAGAACGTGGCGTGTAGCTGTTTCCTGGTCTCCAGGATGTACCTACTCCTCGTTCCGTCCGTTTTGGGAGGCTCCACCCTTCTTGCGGGGGAGCTGCTTACGAGTTCCTAACACTTCCTTGCTTAGCAGTCTCTGCGGCATGGAAGGGTCCGGATGTCACCCCACCCGGAAGGCAGACTGGTCTCCCGTTTCGGGAGCCGCGTGAGAACTCGTATCTTAGCGGTGAAGCTTCTTCAGGACTAAGCTCGACTTTGAGTCCGAGCTCAGCTCCGGGCGAACAGGGCGAGGTTTTCCTCCTTTACTGGTCGGGTTGGCCGGGGAATTATGTCCTGCCAGGACCTCCTGCTCCTCCTGGGCCTCAGGGCGGCCTTCCCTTAGTGGGAGGGGCCAGCCAGAGGTCACAACGCTGTGTCCCGTGGACCAGTTTGTGACTTACAGACCAGGAGTTAGGAGAACGCTCCCTTGGACCGTTCTAACTCGGCGGGAGACTATCCTGCTTGTTCGCCCTGAGTTGCCGGTCTTCTCCGACCGATGCTTCTCGGATGGGTGGGGTGCCCATCTTGGGGAATGCAGAGTGCGTTGCCTCTGGTCCTCTTGTGAGTCCCGCTCGCTGGAGACAGACAGTCCGGTTAGCCGGCACCGCTTGTACGGGGTCTAGTAGTCTAAGTCCAAGTTGGATTATTCCAAGACCATGTGCTACCTACTCTGCCAGGTTTGGTCTATCCCCTTGTCTCGGTGCAAGGAGGTTCTCCGCATTGGGCGGTTGCGCAGTCGAGGCTTCCTAGCCATTTCATGGCAGGAGCCCAATTCCCTGGCTGCGGCCCTGAGCTGGGCATAGGCTGCGCCTGATGAGTGTCTCCCCTGCCGGGGGTAGCACAGGATCTTCTCCCTTTTCCCTCCGGGGAGAATACTAGGCCGAGACTGTTTTTTGGCCGCCCCTCAGCAAGGCTTGCTGTAAGGGATGCCATCGGGGCCAAGGACCCCGGGCCCCTCCGTGCCTCTCCCCCATTTCCCTTGACCTACGGGCAAGGCGAGGAGGGCTTTGGCGCAGGTGATGCTGGTAGCCCCAGACTGGATTGCCAGTGCTGGTATCCAGCTCTCCTCAGTCTCAGCCACAGGCTCCCGAGACGGTCTCTAGTCCGCTGGTCCTGTCTTCCTTTTCAGGGGAAGGTTATCCATCTGGACCTTCAATCCCTGCACCTGTTGGCCGTCCCCTGTGCGGCTAGGGGCCAGGCCTAGGGTCTTTCGGCAAGGTCCTCGACCTTCGAGGCATCCTGCTAAGAAGTCAGCCAAGATGCTTGTCCTTTGGGAGAAGTTTTCCTTCTTCCGATGATGGGATAGGGCGGTGCCTTCCCCATCCCTGGGCATAGCATTCGGACCATTTGCGGTCATCAGCAGACCAGGGGCTTGATCGGCGACCCTCTGGGTGCTTCTGCGGTCACCACTATCTTCCAGGCGCGGGCGGAGGGTAGCTGGTGGTAATGCGGAGGAAGGTGGTCTGGCACTTCTAGGCCTCGACCACGCCTCCCTCTTTGGGAGAGTATCCCCGTTCCTGCGGGATCCTTGCTGGTATGGGCTTAGCTCATGAGCAAGCCATCCAAACCTTTGCACAGGTGCATTTTCCCCCACCTGTTGTGGAAGAACACCTTCTTGGGGTCACTCCACCATCCAGAAGGCTGGGAGAGTTCCCGGCACTCCTTTAACCTCCCTATCCGGTCTTCCACAGGGACTAGGTTGTCCTGTGCCCCACCCGAAGTTCCTCCAGGAGGCGGTGGCGGAGTCTTCCCTTTGGGGGTTTTGCTTCTGCCGGGGTTTATTCCCATTCACACCTCGGAGGCCGTATTCAGGTTCCGTGGGAACTGTTTGGCAGCTCACCTCGTGAGGCGTAGAGCTTAAATTCGGGAGAGGTTCGCCAGCTGTTCATCACCTTCGCGAAGCCGCATCTGGCAGATGCAGCCCAGTGGAAGGCAGGCAGGCGGGTCACCCTGCAAGGTCTCCACTTTAGGCGGCGGGCATGGAGCCTCCCTGAGGGATAAGCGCTCTTTTAACCGTCCTTCCGCTGCATGGTAGCTGCTTCCAAGACACTCCGGTCCAGGATATCCAGGGCTTCTGCCCGAAGCAGGCCTTTTCCCCTCACCATCGACCTTGGGTCGCACTGGGTGCTGGGTCGGGGCCTCGGTTCTCCAGTCTTTCTACCTAAGTAGGGTGCGCCTTGCCTCCTCCTCCCGGAGAACTGCTAGGAGTCTGTCAATAAGTGTGGATGAACAACATATCCATGTCCCTAGAAATACAGGTTACTCACCTGTAACAGGAGTTCTAGGAATGGTATATGTTCATCCTACCACCTCTCAACCCGGCCGACGCACAACCTGGCTTTCAGCAGGCTAGATCTGGCGCCATGGGGCGGAGCCGAGGTTTTACCACCGGGTGGGTGGGAGGAGCCAGCTGAAGACCTTCGGCAAGATTTAAAGCGGCAAGGGACCTGCCAATAAGTGTGGATGAACAACATATACCATTCCTAGAACTCCTGTTACAGGTGAGTAACCTGTATTTTAGGCGGCACCTAGCTGGGTTGAGTGAGCACGTCCTTTGTGTGTCTTTAGTCTAGGCCACTTGGACCAACAGTTGATGTGGGACCCCATCCAGTGTTGGCTAGTCCTGGAACTTCCGGAGGAAGGAATCACTTTCGTTGGTCCAGAGCCATCTGTCATGCTGCTGACGGATGCATCTCTTGGTGGAGTGGGGAGCACACCTGGGGTACCACAGGGCGCTTGGGTACATGTCACTCAGGGAGTCCTGTCACGACATCAACATGCTGGAGCTTTGTGCAGTACACCTCGCTCTGACAAAATTTGCTCTTGCAGTCATGGGTCAGGTTGTGCAGATCTAGACGGACAACACTGTGACCAAGTTTTACCAGGCGAGGCAGGCAAAACACACTCCCTTCCTCTGTGTCAAGAGGCACTCTGCATCTGGATTCTTGTGCACGGCCTGCGTGCAGCTAGATCTCCTGGTAGTACGTTACAGGAGTGAACGGTCCGCTGGTGGACGCTCTGCCATGTAGGGGAGACGTCCCACAGGTGGTTCCTGAAGCAGGAGGTGGTCAAACACCTGTTCTTCCTGTGGGGCACCTTCTGGTGGATCTGTTTCGCCTCCTGGGCAGACTTCCATACAGCGATCGTCGTGTTATTTCTTGCGTCAGATTATTTTTTCCTTTGCTAAATCCTTTCTTACGTTTCTAGATTTACTTAATGTCTTCACCCAAGAAGAAGTGCTTGTCCTGTGGCACGCAGATCCCTCATAAGGATGGTCATTTGAAGTGTATGATTTGTTTGGGCCCAGACCACCCTGTCCCATCCTGCTCGGAGTGCCAAACATTTAGTCAGGCCACCAAAAAGCAGAGACAGCAGGCTTTGGAGGCCCACCTTCTAAAAGTCCGCCTAACTTCATTAGAGAAGCAAATGGACCACATTAGTGAGTCCTCTTCCAAGAAATCTTCTCCCTCCAAGAAACACCACAGGGAGAAATCTCGAGAGTGGGAGCGCTCCACAGACAAACCTGAGGCCTCATGGCCCTCGACGAGCAAGGCCACCGCCTAAGAAGACTTCAGATGGTAAGTCTGAAAAATCTTCCTCGGGCCAGTCGACCGTCGGCTCCTCTGATGGCTGCACCGCTACAGCCGCTAAGTCTGCCCCCGGCTCCTCCAGGGACTGCAAGGCCGCTGGTAAGACAGCTCCCCAGTGTTCGGGGACCCACCCGGCACCAGCCGATAAGTCGGGCGGGGCTCCATCTGATAAGACGCCTGTCTCTGATGGCCGCTCAGGTGTGGCTCTCCCGTCTGGGCCTAACAGCGCCTCACCTGATGCTTGGCAGAACCAGGGGGAGAATGCCCCTCTACCCCTTCTTCATTCACCCTCACCCTCCCCTTCTCAGGTGGGTACATCAGGCGAAGACAACGTGGAACCCCTCAACTTAGTGGATTCGTCGGGGTCTGTGCTGCGCGCCCCTGCTTGGGTCACGGGGAAGGAGGCTCCTCCTCCTCCTCCAGGTGGGATCCCTTTGGAGCCGAAGAATATCCCAGCCCCGATCCCACTGTCAGATCCGGTGATTCCAATTCCGATGCCGGATACTCCGACGACCTCACAGGTAATACCTCCTCAGCCGCAGCCTCCTCCTCCTCCACCCCCTCTGGCTATGCCGGACTTTAAGATCGTAATCCAGTTTTGGTGGCATGAGGCGCGCTCAGAGTTGGTGCCAGACTTGGAGTCAAGACTCCCACTTCCATGTTCTCCAAGGTCTGCGTCCCTGAAGATCTCTTCTCTGTCCACGGTACATATCTCGGGGGTGGCACGTCAGGACATCACCCTTCCGGACATCTGTAATCTTCTTGATGA
This sequence comes from Neoceratodus forsteri, assembly GCA_016271365.2. Taxonomy (NCBI): domain Eukaryota; kingdom Metazoa; phylum Chordata; order Ceratodontiformes; family Ceratodontidae; genus Neoceratodus; species Neoceratodus forsteri. The sequence continues at coordinate 644,431,835 of CM057453.1, read as the reverse complement.
GGGGGCAGACGATGATGATGAGGTTGAGGAGACTGAGGGTTTAAAAGGCAAGGTTCCCCAAGTCCCCCCAGAGGACCCTGCCTTCTCCGATCTTCTGAGGTCTATGAAAGATTTCTTCGTCTGGGATTCAGAGAATCAGGACCCAATGAGACAGAGACTAGCCGAACACCTGGACTTAGTCTCTGTCTCCGGTTCCCATTCCTCCATGGATCGGGCCTCACCAGGACATCACCTCTGCGGTCTGGCAGATGCCTCATTCTATCCCGACTGTCCCCAAGAGGGTGGACAGGATCTACCGGGCGCCGAAGGAAGCTTCTTTTCTTAAGACACATTCTAAGGTGTACTTTGTCATCGTTTCAGCTGCTCATGACCGCTGCACTGCACCCAAGCACATGAGCACCTCTCCTCCAGACAAAGAGTCGAGGCAGATGGACTAGTTCAGCAGAAAGGTTTATGCATTGGCCAGATGTGCACTTAGATCCCACAACTATGTGGCCCACATGGTGTCACACCAAAAAGCTACCTTAGCCAGGTTAGAGGCCTGAGTCCAGTCTATGAAACCCTCGAGCCTCAAGGAGGAGCTTGCCAAGGATCTTCACCTCTCTCGCTTCTCCCGTAGGAATGCTTTGTGAGCCACATATGACTCTGTCGATTCAGTGGCTCGCGCCTCCGCAACTGCCATTGCCTTAAGGCGGCATTCCTGGCTCCTCATCTCTGGCCTCGCAAACGAGGTTCAGTCTGCGATTCAGGACGCCCCCTTCCGGGGCTCAGTGCTTTTTGGTGGAGACACCAAAGACATTACTGATCTCCAGGACAGAGGTCTTGCCCTAAGATCAGTAAGGTCCATGTACCGATCAGGCACTCAACAGCAGCAACAACCCTTTTGGAAAAGGACCTGGAGGCAGAGAAAGCAGGCCCCAGCTTGGCACCAGGGCAAATGCAAGGTCATGGGTTCAGCCACTCCTCCGGCCTCCAAGAACCAGAGACGTTCAAGAGGTCCTCCCCCTGAATGTCCTTCCACTTCCTGACTCCCTGTCTCCACTGACTCCTCCGTCTCACGACGAGGAGCAGGTGGAGGGGGGAGGTTCACCCGCCATGCACAGGAATGGAAGGCAATAACCTCCGACGCATTGGTCCTGCAGTTGGTGTCCGTCAGACACAACATAGAGTTTCTGGAAGTCCCTCCCAGAATCTCCACCAAAAAGATCTTCTTACTCCAGGGATCAGGCTCTTCTCGTCCTAGAAGAATTTCGAAGCCTCTTGCTCAAGGAAGCAATAGAGCATGTTCCCCTCCAGCAAAGGGGAAGGGGGTTCTACTCCCACTTTTTCCTGGCTCCAAAAAAAGACGGGAGACTTCGGACCCATTCTCGACTTGAGCAGCCTCAGTCGCTTTGTCGAGTACAAAAAGTTCAGGAAGCTGACGCTCCAGAGCCTCCTTCCACTCATTCAGGAAAATCACTGATTGTGCACTCTGGACATTTATTTATGTATTGAATTTTGTTGACCTGGTAAGCCCACCGGGCCTAGAAGTCCCTTTTTCAGGGGCGACCAGGGGAGGGGGGATACAGATGGTAAGCAACTGAAATTGAACCAGATTAAGCTGTTGGTGGTATTTTCAGTGAATGGGAGAAATTTGGCCAGGACACCGGGGAAATGCCCCTACTTCCTGCTTCCTGTGAGCAGGGGGGGACCCATTTTCTGGTGGGACCAAGATGGCGGAGGAGGAGGAGGACAGTGGAGGAGGACATGCTGTGGCTGGTGAGGAGAAGATTGTGGAAGTGGCAAGCAAGGAGACCGCACAACTTGCAGAGACAGATTCACAGCTAATTTCATTCTTGGAGTGTGAAGGGGAAGAAATCTACCATGAAATGATATCGACTATAGAGCCGTTTGAGTTAACGATTGAAACTACTTAAGTCGAAGAAGACAACAGGAGTTCCTTAATTGTTATGTCAGCGGAGGATCCTGCTGTAACTTCAACTATGAATGTTGCAGAGTGTAGTTCAGAAGCAAATGCGCTGATCACCCGAGACATCCGGGTCACTAGTTGGAATGCGGAACTAAACGCAACAGAGAGGCAGTTGCAGCCGAGTGCAGCACAGCCTGTGAATGATAGAGAGATCCTTTCGGAGAAAAGCGTAGTGAACCTGGGATTAATACTGTTTCCAGATGGTTTGAAAGATTCGTCAACCATGAGTGTTACACAGTCTGTTCCTTGTAGTGTAATACTGGCTCAACCGGTGAGTACATCCCAATCCAACCCTGAAGCTAAAACTGTTAATTTAAACAAGGAGACAGGTTTTGTTTTTAAACTTGCAGAAGGGATCAGTATGTGTTCCTCTTTTCAATACCCGGTAAAATATCAAACGGATGCTCACAATCAAGAGAGGGTGACAGAATTTAGTTTTGGGACAAAGATAACTATGAAGGTGGATATTGGGAAGCTGCTAACACCTTCAGAAAACCGAACAAATATTTCTGAGTCACAAGCAGAAATACCTGTTTCTTCTACTGTCACAAGAATTGCTCCTCTAGCGCTTGATAACACTTGGTCACCTGAAGGGGCCCTGTTAGCAGCTGGTTGGGAGAAAAATGTAAATGGAGTCTAGTCTCCAGACTTAGCATGGGACACAACATTGGATCTACCTAGCGACTCCCCTAAGTGGAAACCTGGTGGTGAACTTGATTTGGGTGAAACAGGAGGATGTTAAAAGATTACCCTTCAGACAGTCAAAAAAGACAATCCTGATGCTAATGTGGATGTAAAGGAAAATGTTACCAAGATTGTTCTAACAGACTCGCTTAGTGAACTGCATACCTTAGATAAACCCTTAATGTCTTCATTATTTAATCAAGAAAAGAAAGAGCAGTGCCTAGGCGTGGCACGCTATACGCATTAGATATAAAGGGGGCTGGCCGACAGGCCAAATGGGTATTATGAGAGAAATTACTTATTAAAGATTCTCTTCGGTTCTCTCCCAGAGAGTATTTGCTTTATTAACTTCTCGGGAGAAGATAATTATGATGATAGTTTCCATTCAGCATATTTACTAGATAAGTTTTGGAAAAGTATGAGCAGGTGAAGTTTTCCCCATATGGACCCTTTTTAGTTATTCCACTCTCCAAACCTTTAATAAAACATGTAACTGTTATGATTTAGGAATGAGGAGTTCACGTTGAGGACATCACTTATTGGTTATCCCTGAAATGTGATATACAAGGAGATCCTGAGCTAATCCTAGAAACAGAGCTGTTCTGGACTGGTGGATGGAAATTTAAAGTTAAATTAAGGCAGTCTGAAAAAGGGGTAGAACATATTCCTAACTCCTTCCTGCTGGGAAGAGATAGAGGGGTTTGTTTTTATAGCGGACAGCCTAGAGCCTGTTATGAATGCGGTTCAAAAACTCACATTTCAAGCACTTGCGACCGCCTAAGATGTGATAATTGTGGAGAGGTAGGCCATGTCACAATGCAGTGTGTTAATAATACAAGGTGTGATCTTTGTGAGGAATACGCCCTGCTTAGAGAATGCCCCAAGGTAAAGAACAAGGCCTCAAGCGGAAGTCATTGATTTGATCATTCATCATGCCCAAGAGGCATGTAATAGATCAGTAAGTGAGCTTAAGGTTGTGGAACCACCCCTCACCACATAAATCAGTTGATATTCGTGCAGTAGAAGGGTGATTATCCCGAGATAAAAACCACATCACTAAAAGTGGAAAAGATTGTCCAAATACAGAATTATTAGAACCTGTCTATTATAAGGAACCAGAGGATAAGACATCAGTGGCTTTGACACAGCAATTAGCATTACCTCCAAGGAGGTCCACTAGGAACTTTAAAGCTGCCCCACCCCAGCCACAGAATCTGTGGAATCACAGAATTCATATGCAGCTCTTTTTCCTACTTGGGAGACTCGAAATGGAAATTGGAGATTCTGACTCACAAAAATCAGTACAGGGAATTTTGGAATACGTATACAAATTACAAAGAGAAAAAAGAAAAGAAAAAAAATAAAACTAAGGTTACTAATATGGTTTGACAGTGGGATTTCTTTTGGGCTTCATTAAACACTCACAGTATATTGAACAATATTAAACATAAAGCAATTTCATTTGACAATGATATGAATATTTCAATCAGTTTTTGCAAGAGACCTGGATGTTTTCAAAGAACAGATTTATTCCTTTAAGCATGATTGGCCATGGGGACCTTCCTATTGGTCTTTGACAGAGACAAAGCAGACAGATTGGGATTCTTTTTAATTCTTACTATTTTACACTATAAAGTTAATTGATTTAGTTCCTGGGAGAGTATTAATAATAGGACGGTGGTGGCAGTCTAACACCTATAGGTTAATTAATCTCTACAACCCCAAACAAACATCTAGAATTTCATGTCTGAGAATATTCAACATTATTTGGTTACCTCCTTACCTATTCTATGGGAGGAAATTTTAATTGTAATATTATGATGAAAGGGAACTACCCAAAAATTTATTGTGATTCAAATTGTTTAAAACAATCATTAAACTGGCAGATTTAGTTAATTGTAACCAGATGGAAAGGGAGAGCTATGGTTGTACCTTTTAAAGGAAGAAAGGTTTGATTATAGATTATTTGTTGATTTCTAAGAACATTAAGGTCTCAGAATTTAAAGAGTACCTGTAGATTTTCAGATCATATGTTACTCAAGTGGAATAGAAGTTAATAAAAATCAGAACCCACGGAACAACAGATGGAAATTAAATACTTACATTCTACAGGAGCAAATGGTAACAAACTCAATAAAACTGATCTTAACGGCCAGATTATCGGTAGTTTTCTATATTCTGAGTTAGAGTCTGGTGGGAGGAAACAAAAAGATTGTATTAAATGGTTTAAAAATGGCATTAAATCAGAGGAACTCTAAATTCTGACATATTTGAAACTCAGAGTTCATCTACAACATTTGATTTCGATTGCAAACACTTCAAAACAGGATTATTCCTTACAAATAATAATATTAAATTACAAATGAGACAGTTGCAATATGATAGGGTAGAACTTTACAAGCCTTATTAAATAACCATACAGGAAAGGCCGTTATCGGGGACCCTTATATTTTATGCAAAAGAATTAGAGATTCAACAACCTTAGATTTCTTAGAAACTAAGTCAGGTAGAGTAAACAATGTGAAATTAATTAGCACCTGTATTCAAACACATTTTCCGGAACTTCAGCCTCAAAATGATCCCAATATTCACTAAATTAATCATTATTTAGGTCTTTTTCCTCCAATAAGTTTAGATAAAGAAATGGTTGCCAACATGAAAAATCCCTTTACACCACAGGAAATAAAGGCTGTAATTTCAAACCTTAAAGATAATATTTCCCAGGTTTGGATGGTTTATCTAATCCTTTTCAAAGGTTTTCATGCAGAAATAATACCTTGCTTAACAGTATTATTTAATAATTTCCTCATCGGAGAACCATTCCAAGTATTTTTCTGAAGGGCTGCAAATATACATCTTTAAATCTGGGGATAAAGGGAATATACAGAATTGGAGACCAATTATCTTGCTAAACTCAGATTACAAAATTTTAGCTACCTTAATTAATAATCGGCTCAAAAAAATGGCAAATATAGTCATTTCATCAGTACAACATTGTGGATTAACTGATAGGAGAATTCAATCTGTATTAACTACAATAAGAGATTTGATTGAACATTTGACTGAATTGGGTACTATGGGCTGTCTGATTTCATTGGATTTGAAAAAAGCATTTGATAGGGTAAACCATGTATTTCTATTTACAACTTTAAATTATTTAGGAATTTCATTTGATTTACTTAGTCTAATAAAAGGTTTGTATGCATCAACCATGGTATATCCTTACATAAAAGGGACAATAGGTACAAAATTGGTAATTAAAACTGTGGTTCGCCAAGGCTGCCCATTAAGTCCATTACTGTACATATTTGCATTAGAACCCCTGATCAGAGCTGTAAGTCTTATCCCAAAATGGAGGGCTTTAAATTCCCTACACTGATTCTTTTCTAACAATCCAAGCTTATACGGACGTTGTGTGTTTATTTTTAAAAGGTAGAACAACTGGAAATCTTTTTAAAGAGTTTAAATATATACTAACTCTCTAATGCTAAAATTAACTATTCAAAATCTAGAGGTCTAATTAATGGTGTACTTTCAGACACCCATACAATATAGAACTATTAAAATAACAACTGAACCTATTAGTATTCTGGGGTCATTTATGGGCATAAGAATCTTCCAACCGATAATTGGAATATAGTATTGGATAAAGTACAAAGGAAAATTAATAGATGGAAGCAGTTCGCTTTAGTAAAATAAAAAAGTACAAATATTAAAACAATTTATATTACCATGTTTGCAATATATAGCAAGTAATATCCTTACCCACTCACCTAGAAACAAAACTATATAGTCTCTGTTTTCAGTTATTTTGGGGCAATAGACTTAATCCGATTAAGAGATGTTATACATATTTGGATAAAACTAAGGGAGGTGTAGGAATGATTGATCTGGTGGTTTTCTGCTTTACTTTGTTTTTTGCACAGTTATTTAAAAATACTATAGGTCTCCCAGCCAGGTATGAGGAATTATGGTTCAAGTCATCAATAGATCGTTATTTAGCAGTTTGGAGACATTATGCACCTAAACTGAACCCTTACATTCCCCTTCCGGCCTTTTTTAGGCCTGCTGCCCAAAAACTTTATAAATGGAAGATAGTTAGAAACCAAATTATTAAGTGCTCCTCTCAAAGATTATATACAGAAGTAATGGCATTTATTTACCCAAAGCTTCCTGTCTTTAAAAATTGTCCATCAGCTTTGAATCAAAATGTAATTAACCAGTTAAACAATCCTAGATTACCTCCCTATGTGTGGGAGACTCAATGGCTAATCATGTATGGCCGTCTCAATATTAGGGGGACAGCAAAATATAAAGCTAAAGAAGAGAGGAACTGCCCTTATTTAAAATGTATAAATAAAGAAGAAACTATGTAACATTTTTTTCTTAAGTGTTCCTTCTCAACAATAGTATGGGCATATTTAGCAAAGAAATTGTCATTAACTTGGTTGATAAATCCATCTTATGATTTGTTGATAATTGGTAATGTTCCTAAAAACCTAAAAATAATATGAGAAAAGTACTTTATGGGTGTTTTTAGCCTGTTTAAGATTTTGTCTGTGGCAAGTTCGATGTCAATGGGTTTTATACCAAAAGAAAGCTTCAGAGGAAGCATTTTGTCAGTATGTCACTCTTGAACTACAAAAAGTATATTTGAAGGATTTACAATTGTATAATATAGAGAAAGTTACGGTATGGTGGAAAGGATTTTCACACATTATTAAGTATAAATAGGAAGTTTATTGATTATGAGTCTGTAAGATTATTTATCCTAATTTTGTTTTTTATTTTTCTTTAAAGGTCATTGTTTTTTTTTTTTGTTTTGTTTGTTTTTTCCCCTTACTCTCATTATAATTTTATAAATTTTGAAATGTAAATATTAGGAATTGTACAGTTCATGAACTTTCTGTATTATGTTTGCTTTGTATTTCATCATCATTATTATATATTAATAAAATCACCCCTACTCTTTTTCAGTAAGTGCCATGGGATCTTTAGCATCCACCTGAACTACCACCAATCCAGGCAGATGGGACCTCGGTTTAACGTCTCATCCGAAAGACGGCACCTCAGAAGTGCAGCACCTCCCTCATGCTGCACTACAGTGTCAGTATTGGGATATTAACCCCAGTGCCAGATGTCGGAACTAAACCCACAGCCCTCTGATCTCCCGGCCGCAAATCCCTATCTTCCCGAGCCACCGCCGTTTCCTGCGGTTACAATTCCAAGGGGAGCACTTCCAGTTTCGGGCTCTCTCCTTTGATCTGTCCTCGGTACCTCGGGTGTTTACCAAATGCCTAGCAGTGGTGGTGGCCTCTTTACGCCGTCAGGGTATTGCGGTTTTCCCTTACCTGGACGATTGGCTGATGTCAGCCCTGTCCAGGGACTCTACTGGAGGCTCTCTCCTTTACCTTGGACCTCTTTGGCAGACTGGGAATTACTGTCAGTATTCCCAAGTCATCGATGTCATCGTCCCAGAGACTACAGTTCATTGGGGTGGTTGTGGATATGGTCCAATATAGAGCCTTCCTTCCTCCAGACAGGGTGGAGGCCCTGATCCGTCAGGCTTCATGGGTGGCTTCATCCAGGACCATCCCGGTCTGGGAGATCCTATACGCCTTCTTGACCTGATTGCAGCCTCCATCACTACTGTTCCCTTGGCGAGGCTCCACATGAGGGTTACTCAGTGGTCGTTGAGGGTGCAGTGGGATCAACTCCTGGACGACTTGGACCATCGAGTCCTGGTGTCATCTGCAGTTCAGAAAGAATTGCTTTGGTGGAGGGACCACTGCAACCTTTCCATGGGTCTTCCTTTCAGGAGCCCAACTCCTCTGGCATCCCTAACTACAGATGCGTCGAACATGGGATGGGGAGCACATCTGGGGAGCACCAAACACAAGGACTGTGGTTCAGCTTGGAGGCACCATTACACATTAACGTTCTGGAGGTGAGGGTGGTCTTGTACACCTTGCAGACCTTCCAGACCCTCCTTCCCAAGGGATCACTGCTAGTCCAAACAGACAACATGTCGGTAGTTTGGTACCTCAACAAACAAGGAGGAACTCGCTCGTACCCCCTATGCAGGGACGTGGTGCAAGTGTGGAACTGGGCAGTCCAGCACGATCTGGCCCTAGTGGCCGTGCATGTTCCAGGCGTCCAAAATCTGAAAGATCTCCTTAATCCCTACTGCCCCTCTCACTCACTTCGATCCACCGACGAGGGATTGCTAGAGATTCCCAGGGTTCGTCTGAAAACTTCTGGAGCCTGTGCATTTTCATATGCTGCTCCTGCCCTGTGGAATTCTCTACCTCGTCGGATGCGAAGCTGCCTGACCGTCGAGAGTTTTAAAGTGGAGTTAAAAACTTTTTTATTTGTAAAAGCTTATGGTGTATGATTTTATATTGTCAATGTTGTATTTGTCCATATTTATTGTTATTTGTACAGCGTTTTGATCTTTGGAAAAGCGCTTAGAATACATTTTTACTTACTTACTTACTTTACTTTTTACAAAATATCCTGGCGGACAGTCTCAGCAGGTCTCGGACCCTAACTCATGAATGGGAATTAAATCAGGAAGTGGAATCTCTCTTCCTAAAATGGGAGCTTCCGGAATTCAACCTTTTCGCCTCCCAGTACAACGCAAAACTTCCTAGTTCTAGGGACGTGGATATGTTGTTCAATCCACACTGTCCACCAGGTTCCTTGCCGCTTTAATTTTTGCCGGAAGGTCTTCAAGCTGGCTCCTCCCACCCACCCGGGTGGCAAAACCCTCGCCTCCGCCCCATGACGCTAGATCTTCCTTACCGCTTGAAAGCTCTGGTTCCCTCCTTAGTGCTCTGTGTTTTAGGCATGGAACCTAATCCTTCGGAATTTCTGAAAATTATTTTAAAGTTCACTAGACTTACGTCTTCATCTTCCCTCGTGGCTGCGATGGATAAATCCACTCCCAGCTTCCATTGGTGTCCTTGCAGACAGAAAATGTCCTGGACCGACCCGCACTCCACATGCATCTGTTGCCTGGGTCTTGCACATGATCCACAGGCCTGCAATCTCTGCAAATCCTTCACGGCTTCGGTTTTGGAGGACCACGCTGCCCGACTCCAACTGGGACGCCCGAGAAACGGTATCCGCCAGTGAAGTTGAAGGAGGCCCATTGGGTGGTGTCCGTGGCTGTGGCTCCGCGGAGTAGCTGCGGCAGTTGATCGCCTTCAAGGAGGAGGCGGCCCAGGCCATATCTTCTTCCTTCTCGGCTTCAGCGTTTATCCCTCTCTCCTTGGGCTTCTCCTACTCTGCTTCTTTCAAGGAGCTTTGTCAGTCCCTCTCCACCAAGGGAGAAGGACCCTCGGGACACTCGAGTCAGTCGAAGAAAAAAGAACCGAAAGGTAAGTCCCACCGTCGACGTTCGTGGAAGCAGGAGAGATCCCCTTCCCCAGACCGTTGGCTCTCAACTTTGATCGAGGTTGCGGCTAAGGCTGCTGGCTTCATGGTGTCCCCGTCAGGTCAGACGGCCGAGACACCCGTCGATGCCGTCGAGATTTTTCTCGATCTGTTGGACGGGTTGTCGACTGGAGATACGAACAACCCTTCTTCACGGTTCCCCGGTGGTTACCGAGACTTGCCCATGCCTCCTGTGCCGAAGTCCCCGGTCAAGGACCCTGAACCGAGGGATGAGCGGGTTTCCCCCGGCCCCTCTTCAACCCACCTTCGGCCTCCCTGAAGGTCTCGGTCCTCTTCCATGTCGGGTAGGTCCCACTGTCATTGGCGGTGTCGGTCCCGACATCACGGAAAGTGGCGTCGCCGCTCGTCCTCATTGTCCTCTTCGGAGGATAGGCACCGGCGCAAGTTGCGTCGGCACTACGAGGACATGATGGGGCAGCAACTCTTGCTAGCCGGTAATAAGCCAACTTCGTCGCCTTCTCCGGCTATTAAATGGCTGTTGCCCGAACGACCGAAGCAGCCCCTCGTTGTAGTCGAGGAGCCAGCTCTGGTTGTTCCACCAAAACCAGCTGCTCCACCCATTGTGGTGGAACCACCGCTTCCTCAGCCTAAGACTGGGACCCCAACCAAGGATTCTCAGTCGAGTCAGGGCTTGCCCCACAGGTTGTCGGTCACCCTCACCCCCGATCGGCCTCGGCGAGTGGAGGGTGGCTCAGGCGCTTGGCAGCTGTTTGTGGACTCCTCGGAGTCCGACGTCGTCTCCTTGTATTCCAGGCCCCTTGACTTGGAATCTATAGGGGTCAGTCGGTGGACAAGAGCCCATCCTCATTCTTGGGAATCCTTAGGCTCATCTCAGAGTCCATTGGAATGCAGCTCGAACCCGTTCAGAAACCGGCCAGATATCCCCTCACAGAGATACTGGACTGAGGGGATTCCCCCACGGAGGCCTTCCCGGTGGCCGAAGCCATTGTTGGCTCGGCCCTGGAGTTGTGGCAGTGGCCTGCATCCTGTCCTGCGTCTTCAGCCAGGATGGCTCGCAAATACGCAGTTCCCAACGGTTCTCCCTCCGGTTTTTCGGAGCACCTCTCTGCGGAGGGGCTGGTAACCGATAGCGTTTTCCGGCATTCCGGAAATGCTCAGGACGTGGACAAACCGCCCGACAAGGAGTCCAAAAAGCTGGACAACTCAGGGCGAAATGTTTACGCTGCTTCCTCTCTAGGTGTTCAACAGGCTAGCTCGGCCGTGCTGATAGCATATTTTTCACATGCCCTTATGGGTTCCCTGGATGAGGTGATACCTTATCTCCCGGCTGACTTTCAGATGACCGTCAAGCAGGTGCGGGATCAGGGAAGGGCGGTGGCCAAACAGCAGCTCCAAACTGCTTTAGATGTTGGAGACTCTTGTGCCTGGTCAGTTGCGGCCGCAGTAGCTATGTGTCGGAGAACTTGGCTGCGGATCTCTACCTTCAGGGCGGATACCGAGCAGAAGCTGGCAGACGTTCCCTTCCATTGCACCGACTTGTTCAGGCCGGGGGTGGAAGGCCATCTCCAGAGAATCAAGAAGTCCAGTGCCACCTTGGACTCTGTCACCTCTGCCCAGAAGGTCAAAGGCTGCCAGCAGCAGCGTAAGCCCTTTCACCCTTCCGCCCCTGCGACATGTCCGGCCCAGCAGCACCAGCAGCAGGGCCAGCAGGCTCACACTTGGCACCCTAAGGCCAAGTCTGCTGGTTCCTCAAGTAGGAAGCCTGGAGGGAAAAGGTCTAGGCGGCCCCTCGGCTGGCCCTTCCTCCAAGCCTGCCCAGTGACAGGTTGAGGGGTGTCGCCCCCAACCTCGTCACTCCTCCCCGGGTTCCCCTCGTGGGGGGACAGCTCGGCCACTTCCTTTCCACCTGGTCCGCTATTACCATGGACCGTTAGGTACTGGAAGTGGTCGGCAGGGGTCTGTCTCTGGAATTCGAGCAGTCCCCTCCCTATCGAGCCGTTACCCCACATGGGGCTATGGGTTCCACGGCCTCTCAGTTGGCTTGTCGAGCCGACATTGCTCTGCTCCTCCAGGAGGAGGTAATCAGCGAGGTGGTGGACCCGCCTCCAAACCCGGGGTTTGTGTCCAGGTACTTCCTGGTCCCTAAGTGGACGGACGGGGGGGGGGCTGGTGCCCCATTCTCGATCTGCACAACCTGAACAAGCTCCTAAGGCTGCGCACCTTCAGGATGGTCACTCTGGCTCAGATCATTCCATCCTTGGAACTAGGCATGTGGTTTTGCTCTCTGGATCTCCAGGACGCGTTTTTTCACATCCCAATCTGTCCGTCTCATAAACGATTCCTCCGCTTCAGAGCAGAGGGATCACTTTACGAGTTCCGGGCCATGCCCTTCGGCCTATCTCCAGCTCCCAGGGTCTTCACCAAATGCATGGCAGTGGTGGCAGCATTCCTGCGGCGCCGAGGGGTCCGAGTGTACCCTTACCTGGATGACTGGCTGATTGCAGCCCCTCAAGGTTGGAGGTGGAGCAGTCCAGGGATCTGGCCCTCCAGGTCTGCTCTCAAATTGGCCTCCTGATCAGCGAGGCCAAGTTGGAACTCGTGCCATCGCAGGTGATGAAATTCATTGGGGCAGAGCTCGACTTCCTTCGTGCCAGAGCCTGGCTCCCGGCAGACAGGGCCGAGGTCCTTTCCTCCTTTGCCCAATAATTTCTGGTTGTGCAATTGCGCCCTGCCCAGGACTTCCTGTGCCTTCTGTGCCTTATGGCAGCCTGCACCAACGTGGTCCATTGGGCCCGCTGGCATATGCGCCCCCTGCAATGGGGACTGGCCCGCCAGTAGTCACAGCGCTCCAGTCCGTTGGACCAGCCAGTGACCTTGACCCAGAAGATGTGGGACGGTCTGCAGTGGTGGCTTGTCCCAGCTTGTCTGCAGGAAGGTATCCCATTTGTCCGCCCCGAGCCAACAGTCACTCTTACGACCGACGCCTCTCTGATGGGTTGGGGTGCCCATCTGGGGGAACTCCGGGCCCGTGGCCTCTGGTCCCCTCAGGAGTCTTGATGCCACATCAACCTGCTGGAGTTTCGAGCGGTTCGACTAGCCCTCACCGCCTTTGCTCCGTTTGTACGGGGTCAGGTGGTTCAAGTCCAGATGGACAACACCACAACCATGTACTATCCCAACCGTCAGGGCAGGAGGCACTCCTTGCCTCTGTGCAGGGAAGCTCTCCACATTTGGTCTCTCGTGATCAGCCTGGAGGTGGATCTCCTAGCCATCCATGTGGCAGGAGCCTCCAGCAGACTGGCCGATGCCCTCAGTTGGATAGGCGCTGCATCTCATGAGTGGTTTCTCCTGCCGGAGGTAGTGCAAGATCTGTTCTCCCTTTGGGGCACCCCTCAGGTGGAGCTGTTTGCCTCCAAGGAGAATGCGAAGCTGAGGCTGTTTCATGCCCGCCCCCCTCAGCAGGGCTCGCTGCAGGGGGATGCCTTCTCGAGGCCGTGGACCCCAGGCCTCTTCTACGCCTTCCCTCCATTTCCCTTTATCCACAAGGTGCTTATCAAGGTGAAGAGGGACAAGGCGCAGGTGAATCTGGTAGCCCTAGACTGGCCTTCCCCATTCTGGTACCCAGATCTCCTCAGCCTCAGCTCCAGGCTCCCAAGGCGACTTCCAGCCCACCCGGACCTGATCTCAGTCCACAAGGGGAAGGTTCTCCATCCAGACCTTCAATCCCTGCACCTGACTGCCTGGTTCCTGAGCGGCTAGAGTTCCAGGCCTTGGGTCTTTACAACGAGGTCCTCAATGTCATTGAGGCATACCGTAAGGAGTCGACCAGAAAATGCTATGCCTTCAAATGGAAGAGATTCTCCATTTGGTGTCAAGACAAGGGACCCCTCTTCCTGCCCATTGGCTAGTATTTTGGGCTACCTGTGGTCCCTTTCTCAGCTAGGGCTTCGGTTGTCGACCCTTAAGGTGTACCTGCAGCCATCTCTGCTTACCAGGCGTGGGCCAGCAAGCAGTCGGTGGCACAGGAGAAGGTGGTCGGGCGTTTTTTCCAAGGCCTAGACCACATATCCCCTCTGATGTGGGAACCTCCACCTCCGTGGGATCTACTGCTGGTATTGGCTAAGCTCATGGGCAAGCCATTCGAACCGATGCACAGGTGTGACATCTCTCACCTGTCATGGAAGACCGCCTTCTTTGTGACTATTATGTCAGCCAGAAGAATGGGAGAGCTCCAGGCGCTTTCCATCAAGCCTCCCTACTTGGTCTTCCACAGGGACAGAGTTGTCCTTCGCCCCCACCCGGAGTTCCTTCTGAAAGTGGTGTCGGAGTTTCACCTTAACCAGGTGTTGACTCTGCTGGTGTTCTACCCCAATCACACCTCGGATGCCGAATATAGGCTCCATACTTTGGACCCTAGAAGAGCGCTCGCTTATTACAAGGAGCGGACGGCTGAAGTTTGGGAGAGGCTCGCCAGCTGTTTGTCACCTACGCTGAAGCCGCACCTGGCAGACCTGCAGCCAAGCGGACGATAAGCAGGTGGGTCACCTCCTGCATAGATCTCTGCTATAGGTTGGTGGGCATGGAGCCTCCCTCTGGGATAAGAGCTCATTCTACCTGCCATACCGCTGCTTCGGTGGCTGCTTCTAGGGACGTCCCTATCCAGGAAATCTGCAGGGCTGCTACCTGGAAGTCAGCACACACCTTTATTTCCCATTACCATATTGACCTAGAGTTACGCCGAGATGCTGGTTTTGGGACCACGGTTCTCCAGACCATATTTCCTAAGTAGAGGGTGCCCGCCTTGCCTCCCTCCTCCCAGAGAACTGCTAGGAGTCTGCCAAGAAGTGTGGATTGAACAACATATCCACGTCCCTAGAAATACAGGTTACTCACCTGTAACAGGAGTTCTAGGAGTGGTATATGTTGTTCATCCACACGACCCACCCGACCTCCCCGGCTTCGTGCTCCTGGCTTCCAGCGGGCTAGATCTGGTGTCATGGGGTGGAGTCAAGGGTTTTACCACCTGGGTGGGTGGGAGGAGCCAGCTTGAAGACCTTCTGGCAAGAATTAAAGTGGCAAGGAACCTGCCGGACAGTGTGGATGAACAACACATACCAATACTAGAACTCCTGTTACAGGTGAGTAACCTGTATTTTTTGCTTGCTCATTCCAGGGCATGTTGCTTCTGGCACGATGTGCAGTCTCTCTTTGGACAGGGACATTTTTTGTATGCCTTCCCTCCGTTTCCCCATTCTCCAGAGGGTCCTTCTCAAGTTACAGGCAGAGACGGTGAGGATGATTCTCATCGCCCCTCTCTGGCCGAGACAAATTTGGTTCCCGCTGCTACAGCAGCTATCGAGGGAACCACTGGTTCCACTTCCAATGACCCATGACCTCTTGATTTAGGATCAAGGTCACCTTGTTCATCCGGGGCTCAGGACCCTACATATTCATGCGTGGTTCCTGCAGACATAGCGATTTCTCGCTTTGGAGTCTCCTCTCGAGTAGGTAAGGTTCATTTAGAGGCTAGAAAACCCTCTGCTCGTTCCACTTATGCCATGAAGTGGAAACGTTTTTCCATCTGGGCAACGGCCAAGAACTGGAACCCCTTTTCTTGTTCTACCCCACAAGTCACGGAATACCTCCTTCATCTGTCAGACTCAGGTCTATCATATTCTTCCCTCATGGTCCTCCTTTCGGTGATTTCGGCGTAACACGAGCTGGTGGATGGTAAACCCATGGCTCAGTTGGAGGTCTCAAAAACCTTTCTGAAAGGGATCCTCCATCTGAAACCCCCCATCCGCAGCCCAACCCCACCGTGGGATTTGAACTTTGTGTTGGAGAAGCTCACTCTTCCCCCATTTGAACTGGCCATGAGCTGTGACTTGCTCTTCCTTTCCTGGAGATTTTATTTTTGGTTGCCATTGCATCAGCTCGAAGGATTTTGGAGCTTCACGCTCTGGTTTGTAAAGAGCGTTATCTTATTTTTCACAAGGACCGGGCGGCCCTCAGGACAAATCCTAAGTTCTTACCCAAGGTGGTGTCAGAAGCCACACTGAACCAATCAGTAGAGCTTCCCGTTTACTTTCCGTCCTCTTCCAATAGAGGTGAGGCACTCCTGCACACCATGGACGTCCATCGGATCCTTCAGTGCTACACACACCGAACCAAGGTCTTCTGTAGCTGCAATCAGCTTTTCGTTTCCTTTGCCCCCAGGTCGAAGGGCAAAGCTGTTTCGAAGCAGTGCTTCTCCAAATGGTTAGGCACCTGTATTTGGTATTATCATCAAAAGTACGAAAAACCTCTGCCGGGTCCCATCAGAGGCCACTCTACTAGGGGCATGGCTGCTTCCACTGCATTTTTGTGAAACGTCTGTGCGACTGATATTTGCATCGCAGCTATTTGGAGTTCTGCCCACACTTTTACTAAACACTACAGTCTGGACATTGCTTCTAGGCAGAGGGCTGGCTTCGGCGTAGCTGTCTTGCAGGGCCTTCTGTCCTAGACTGGATCCATTCTGGTTCCCAGTTTCTGTTAGAGTTACTTTCTCCTCCTCCCTTGTTTCTCTCAGTCTATCTCTTTGGAGGGACTGCTTGGGACTCTGTCCTATATGTAATGACCTACTGAAGGAACCCTCTTGAAGTAAGATAGTACAGTTACGTAGAAACTTACCGTAACAGTAGATCTTCGAGAGAGGTTCCTTCAGTAGGTCATATTTATTCCCTCCCTCCTTCTCCTAATTTTATTTCTTTCACAGGGACTCCATATCCTGTTTGCTCCTGCTGTCAGGCCTCTTCCTGGCTCCGGGAATTCATTTAGCCCCCTTTGACTACTGCTTTCATCATTTGCATTGAGTAGGGGGTTGTTCACTGAAACATAATACCATCCCTAGATTTCCTTACCGCTCTTGAAAAAACAGTGAGGCAGTACCATATATGGTTACCCTTTATGCATGGCTTTCCATCCTGACTAAAAAGCTGTTATACCACAACTCAGAGGTCATAGAATGCTGTTGTACCCATATGTGGCATAACAGCTTTTCTAATTAGAATGGAAACTTGCATCATTGGCTGTTTTACTTCTATTTTCCCCAAACATCCAGAACCCAGACCCTTCCATAACACACAAGCTCTGTTTAAAAAAAAAAAAAAAAACAACTCCAAAACATATCCTCCTAATGGTGGGTTTGCAGCAGCTGGGTGAGGTTGGGTTTCTGTTTTTTCCTGTTTTTTTTTTTTTTGTAAGTAAATACTTTATACCAAACTTCTTGGGGGGGGAGAATAAAAGCAGCACTTTTTTGTATTTTTGTTTAATGTTTCAAACCATACACTGTACAAAATAACACATGGACAACCATGCACATACCTCTCAACTGCTATGAATTTTACACTCAGATTCACCCTTGTTCTGCAAAGGTTTGTGGATGTTCTCAATAATGTTAAAGCTATTTCTGGACACACAACGTATTAAAACATTGAACTAACTTGATAGAAACGTCCCTTAACACTAACTATGTGGGGTCCATTATTTGTAGACATATTATTCTTTAAAATAAGAAAATGCTGCACATTCTGGCCATTTGCAATAAATTTTGAAGGTCCCTGCTGTGATTTTTAATGCTGAGAGGTTGAAAGATATGACCATATATAACTCGGCTGTTTTTCCATCTCGTGGGTTCTGTTGACATCTGGGACCTCACGAGCTTTGCATTGTTTTCCACTGTTATCCATGCATTAGTCTCTATATATTATTTTATTAATGCGGGGGTGTGCTTGACGCCTTCGTTTATCTTGTGATAACCACATCTGTTCCTGCCTGTCAGAAGTATGGATTCTTGTTGACAGTCTTCTAACTTAGCAGATTTCACCACAGATTGCAGGGGCTGAAACTGGCACAGGCCCTTTAGCCAACTGCAAAATGTATTGGGCTAGTAACATTTTCCTTTAACAAGCCCTGCTGAGTTGTTTTGGAGATGGTAACATTTCAATATGTATGCCAGTTTGGCCATTGGAAAAGTCTATGTGATCCTCAGGCTAGTAGCAGCAAAACAAGATGTCATTCCCTAGATTGTGTGCGTAGAATGTTATAACATAATTGGGTTGCTTGTAACATTAAAAACATCCCAGTGTCTGTCCTTTTTTTTTTTTTTTTTGTTCAGTTCTGATAACAAAATCCATCCACAAGTCCAGCGAAGATGAGAAGAAAGAGGAAGAGGTGAAGAAGACACTGGAACAGCATGACAGTATAGTGACGCAGTACAAAGACCTCATCCGAGAGCAGGTACAGTAAGTTACAGTAGAAAAGAGATTTAAGAAATTCTAGTTTCCTGTGCCAAGTGCCCTATTACCTAGTGAAATCGTTGTGCCACGTTCCAAATTCAGACTGCAAAACCTCAATTTTTTCTCTCGCTTAGTGAGCGCACCGTACCATTAAGAGAGGTGAGTTAAACAAATTTTTTTGCCCCACCCCCCACCAACTTGTACTAAATTCCTAAATGTACAGCTAAACAACACATACCAAAAAGGTTTAAATGGAACGGCAACTCGGGTTCTAATGTCCGTGACGCCATGAAATGCTGTTCGCTTATTGCACCAACTGGCCTCTCACTCACAAATTCCCAGTGGCTCCAATAACCGCAAATCAAACTCATTCACTGTTAGAGTATGAATAAGAAGCCTGGAGGTAAGTGTTGAAATAAAAAGTTGGTGCAGTGCTGCACTGCAGCCTATCGCTGTTTCAGTACTGCTGGGTGTCATGTCACACATTAGCACATGATGTAACGACTGCGTCTTCCAATTTCACCAAAATAGACAAGAAAAAAAAGTTAATGACAAAACTCATGTCCAGCAGAAGTAAAATGGTACTACATACTTATGGGTGACCGTGGGGAGGGATGACAGTACCATCAAGAGATTGGCACAACACAAAACATAACAGCGCTCTCTTGTGCCAGTCACAGCAGTACAGGGACTATTTTACATAAAATGTTTTTTATTGATTTTATTAATTATTTGCATTAATGTTTTTAATTTTTAAAATTTTCACCCACCCTTCCAGTGGCTGTAAGGGCATCCCCGCGGCATTGAGCCTCATTATGCCACTGGGTGGGTGGGTATAGCCCAATAGTGCCCCACCCTCTGGCATTATTACTTGCTTATGAAATGCCAGTTTGGAAAGTGCAGTCACATAGTTCCGAAGTGGAGCCTATAGAAATTGTTAACTCCGTTCCGTTATTGTATTATTGGCAGATCCCCCGGTGGAGGGATTGTGCTGTTGCTCCACGTGACCACTGAGGACAAGAGCTTGAGGAGCCTTGGCCTCCCGCCCGTCACCCCAGAGGAGAAGGCTGTGCACAAGAATACTGCTCAGTTCCCCAGACACAGCAGTCCTGGGCTGGGGATACAAACTCAGTCTCCCAGATGGTTAAGTGGCAGCGTTGTTAATTATGCCCTTGGGCTAGCTCCATAACCTGGGCATAACTGGGTATAGTAATAATCAGAGCTGTAATTTGCTCCTGCTGCTGCACACCTTTGACCAGGGCTAGCTTGAAATGAACTGTTCAGGGTCAAGGCTTTCTCTTGGTGTAAAAACTCTTATTCAGTAAAATAAATGCCATTTTCTTAACAAATGTATCTCTTCTCCATCTGCTGAGGCCTTTTTAAAGTGAAGAAACGTCAGTAGTAGAGGAGAAATTCCTTACAGTTTTACAGGGCAGTAGCTTTTCTCTGTGTTGAGATCCACATGGACTAAAACAGGGTGTTTCTTGCTGGAAGTCTGCTGCCCAGTCATCTTCCATTCCTTCAGTTTCTTTGCAACCCTGTTTTTATTTTTTGGGGGGGGGGTACTTTTATTTAAGAATGCTGCCATAGTGGTAGTGCGGATGAGGGTGAGAACTTATTAGGGCCAAAGCAACTGGTTTCAGTTACCCTGTGGTAACAGTAGGCCAGCACAATTTCATAAGCAGGTTCAGGAGTTACTAAAGTTCTTTGTAAATGAAATAAAGGGCGCACCCTCTAGGGATGATGCACTTGAGCAGTCTTTGAAACAAAAAAGGTCTGTTCATGAAATGAAAGGTCTAGGTATTTCAGAAACTAGTACAGTCAGCTAATGAATGATAAGGTGGCAGATGACAGAGCGCTGTCTTAAGTGATAGCCATTCTGGTGTCAAAAAACTGGAACAGTGCATCGAGGATTATTGGTGGTGTTCACCCTTTGTAATAGAAAGACAGAAAATTATGGCAGAAAAAGATCATTGGGCCAACCGGTCTGCCCATAAAACCCTAGCAAACCGTGGAATTATTGTACTTACAGGGTTCTAACCCACACTATCCACCCCCATGCTCCCCGCCGTACTGCTACCATGCTGAGCAACCATTAAAGTCCTTCACTCCTTCCCAGCCGTGTTTAAAAACCATTGATAGTTTTTGTGCTCACCACATCAGCTGGCAGATTGTTCCACGGCTACACCACCCTTTCTGTAAAATAAAATGTTCTCACTTCCCTCTTGAACCTCCCCTATCAGTTTCCACTCCTGCGGCCATATTCTTGATCCACTACTTATGCTAGATAGTTCATTGCAGTTTACCTTGTTCATTCCTTTTAGGAACTTGAAGGTCTGTATCATATCTCCTCTCTCTCATCTGGCCTCCGGTGAGTGCATGTTCAGTGTCTTGAGCCGATCTTCATAAGATCTGCACTGCTGGCCCTGAATCATTATGGTCACCCTACATTGCACTGCCTCCAGCCTGCCATTATCCTTCAGTTCTTATGTTTGACACTGTTTCTTCTTCAGACACCTAGAGATAGGGGTGAGTAGTTGGGTTCTCACATTTGCAGATGATATAAAAACTAGTAGAGCTGTGCGTTCACTGGTGGACACAAGTGAGCTTCAGAAAGAGCTTAACATATTCAGGAACTGGGTAACTGCATGGCAAATGAGTTTGTGTTGGATAGTGAAATGTATGATTATTCATCTTGGATAAACAAATAGGATCTAACTGCTATTTTAATAGTACATAAATTATCACTAGTGAACACAAGAAGCACTTGGGTCTCACAGTAAGTGACAACTTAAAAGGGGTCACCTTCCTAACCTTTGAGGAGTCCCTGTTTATAAACTCACTCTGCATCCTTTCCCCAGCCAGTTTTCTGCCCATCTAGTTTCCTTTGTCCACCCCAGTGTCTCGGTAAGTTTCTTGACCAGCCTCCTGGTGTTGGGGTGGGGGACTGAGTCCAAGGCCTAACTGATATCCAGATATAGCACCAACATTAGGGCCTAGATCCGACCAGCTCACTCTATGGGGTATGGTGGTGCTCAGTGCTTGGTCACCTCTCCTCGGTTTTCTTGGACATCCTTCGACTGGCTGGAGATCACAGATATCGTGCGGATTGTCCAGAGTATGCAGCTATGCAGCCGACGTGCTGTAGTTTGGACCCGGGCCTAATGCACCTTATAATGGGGTGTGTTGATTCCATTGGCCCCCCTCCTTGCTAAGATTGTTTGGTGCGCCTTAGAGACGGATGAGTTCCCTAGCTTCCTGAAGGAAGCGGTGGTGACACCGCTCCTTAAGAAAGCTTCTCTGGACTCAAACTGCTTTGCCAACTACAGACCTATCTCTAACCTTCCTTTGTAGGGAAGGTGATTGAGAAAGTAGTTGCACTGTGGCTGGAGAACCATCTTACCATCCATGGTATCTATGATCCTCTCCAGAGCAGTTTCCGGAAGAGGCACTGTACTGAGACTGCTCTGGTTTGGGTGCTCAGTAAGCTCCTGATGGCAAGAGATCAGAAGCACTGCTCCATCTTGGTGCTTCTTGATCTCTCTTCAGCTTTCGATACCGTGGACCATGGGGTGCCGCTCGAGCACCTGAAGGTCATCTGTGGCCTGTCTGGTTTGGTCCCCTGATGATTTCAATCATTCCTCACTGGCAGATTCCAGAGGGTGGTATCAGGGATGTTTTCCTTGGACTCATTCTCTCTGCCATGTGGGGTCCCTCAGGGCTCGTTGCTGTCCCCAGTGGTGTTTGTGGTGTATATGCTGCTTTTGGGAGACATTGTGAGATGGTATGGGCTGAGGTTTCACTGCTATGCAGATGATACCCAGCTCTACCTGTCCTTTGTACCCGACCAGGATAGTGCAGTCTTAGTCTTTGATAGCTGCCTCGTAGAAATCCAGCTGGTTGAAGCTGAAGTCCAATAAGACTGAGGTGGTGGTGGTGGATCCAGGTCGCCGGATAGAGGGGTCGGTGGCAGGGTCCCCCTCCAGGCTTTGGCTGAAGGATTACCAGCTGCCTTCCTCCCAACGGGTGCGGAACCGGAGGGTAATTCTTGATGATGGGCTGACACTGCATTCGTAGGTATCGGCAGTAGTCAAGTCATCATTTTATCATCTGAAGAACATTGCCTGGGTAAAACACCTTGTTCCATCCAGTGACCTTTCCAATGCTGATCCATGCTTTTGTGACCTCACGCCTGGACCATTGTAACTCCCTTTACCTAGGGCTTCCGGAGGTTGATATCCACCGCCTGAAGCTGGTGCAGAACACTGCAGTGCAGGTGCTGATGGGGGCTCGTTGTTCGAGCCACATCACTCCTGTTCCATGTGAACTGCACTGGCTGCCTGTACAGTGGCAGATCACCTTCAAGGTCAGTCTTCTGACCTATAAGGCCCTGCGAGGACAGGGTCCAGGCTACCTGCAAGAGCTCCTGAATCCTTCCTGTCCCGTCCGACCACTCTGCTTAGCTGATGAGGGGTTGTTAGAGATTACCAGAGTACGGCTGAAAACCTCGGGGCCCCGAACTTAAATGTGCGCAGCCCCTACCCTGTGGAATTCTCTACCTCGTCAGATCAGGGAGTGCTGGACCGTGGAGAGTTTCAAGATGGCTTAAAGACCCATCTGTTCTACCTGGCCTACAGGGATTTTACTTATTAAATCTGTTTTTATATTTTAATTTATATCATCTGAAACTGGATTGTTGTACTACCTTTGTTGTTTTAATGTGTTTTTATTTATAATTCTGTACAGTGCTTCGGTTTTGGAATTGAGCTCTAGAAATAACGTTTATTATTATTATTTTTACATCTGCTGCCTGTCCCTTATTGGCCACCCTCGTTACCCAATCAGAACCATCGATCAGGTTTGTCTGGCTTGACCTTCCACTCGTTAACCTGTGTTGCCTGTTATTCTGGAGATAGTTCACCCCATGAATTCTACCAACATTTCTAAGGATAGATTCTAGTAGTTTCCCCAAAATAGCCTGCACGATGAACAATTTGTATTTTCCTGGATCGCTGTTACTGCCGCGTTTGTGCAGAGGTGCTATGTTAGTGGTCTTCCAGTCCCTTGGTGCCACCCCAGTGTTCAGTGAACAGTTGTAGGTATCTGTCAGCAGTACTGGAAGCTGCTCCATTTGTGAGTTTCATGACCTGGTTTTAGTTACCCAAACTAGGAAGCCAAATGTGAGGGAGGTAGCCTGATTTACTTTATACTAGCCCAAGAGCAAATCTTAATCCCAGTATAGTGGACTTCACATAAATCCCGCAATGTAGTGCGTTTCACAGGACAAGCAGGTAACAAGATACTCTTACTATACCATTCAGTAGGTTTTATTTTAAGCAACACAGACTTGAAAAAAAAATATAGTATATAAGCAATTAACAAGTAATTAAGCGGCAGTTTCTTTCCAATACATTTGTACCAGTTCACTCTTGTTTGAAGAACATTACATTGCTGACAGTCTTTTGCTTCCACTTTGGGGGGAAGTGGGGGTGTTGATGGAAAGGTATGTTCTTAGAACAGTTCCTTTTTAGTGAATACCCTTAGTATTACAGTCCCCATTTCAGCTTTGCATATAACCAGTCTAGTTGATGACAGTTCATACAGTTTTTAGCAAAACATGCTCACACAGTAGCCACTCTATGAACCCGCAGCCCCCCCCCGGTAAAATCTCACTCCCACTCTTTTTATTCTCTTGCCAAAGATGAGATGTTAATTAAGGAGTTTTGTTTGGCAAGTACTCGCAGTCTTTTACAAACATTTCTTTTTACCTGTTTCATGGGAAGCTACTGTTTGCTAGCGTTCTTTCACTCGATGGTCTGATCAGGTGTAGATGTGTGGAACTGGTGGAAGTCTTGTTCTAGGATCGTGGATATGTTGTTCATCCACACTTATTGGCATGTCCCTTTCCCCTTTAAATCTTGCTGGATGTCTTCAAGCTGGCTCCTCCCATCCACCCGGGTGGTATATACCTCGGCTGCGCCCTGTGACGCCAAATCTTCCTTTCCGCAGGAAGATACAGGTTGCCTCCTCCCTCGTGCTCACGCATTTTATAGGCCCTGGCTTTCAGTACTCGGGTTTTACCAAAATTAAAACTCGTCTGAGTTAGCGATCGCACTTTTGCATCCTTGATCATGGAAGAGAAGTCTTCTCCAGGATTTCTCCGGTGTCCTTGCGGCCAGAAGATGTCGCGCACCGATCCCCATCTCACGTGCGTCTACTGCCTAGGTGTCGGCCATGACACCTCATCCTGCAGCTTTTGCTTGGCCTTCCATCCCAACGTTCTGGACGACCACCTGGCACGTTTAAAGTTGGGGAGACCGGAGAAAAGGAATCCTCTGGTGAAGTCCAAGGAGGCTAGGTGGGCGGTTTCCGCAGCCGCGGGTTCCTCCAAGCAGCTGGAATGCATGAAGGCATTCAAAGAAGCTGCCGCCCGCACTTCGGACAGTCGAGGCTTTTTTGTTCAACTCAACCTGGGCTCCACCTTCTCCGGTTCCTTCAAGGAGCTGTGCCAGTCTCTTCCCCACCTGGGGAGAGGCACCCTCTGGCTCGTACTCCTCCCGATCTCATAAAAAGAGATAACGAACAGAGCTCGTTTTCATCTCGACGAAGGCGCTCTTGGGACCGAGAAAGGTCTCAGTCCCAGGAGCATGCGGTCTCGACCTCAGTCGAGATCACCTCCTTGGCTGCAGGCTTCACGGATCTTCCGTCTGGCCAGACGACCGAGGTTGTGGCCGATGAGGTCGAGATCGTTCTTGATCCAGTCGACCCGCTGTCGCCGGCTGTGGCCGACGACTCTTTGGAGAGGACTCCGGTACTTGTGTTCCCCGATGAGGAGTCCCAGCCCGCTGGTGTCCGCATCTAGGTCCTGGTTCTGGACCCATGGGTTTTGCTGATTCCACCGGTGTCTCCCGAGCGACCGAGTCATCCTGCCTGATCTCGGTTGAGGTCTAGAACTCCCCTCGGCCGAACGGCCGAGGAAGAGCCATAAGCTGTCCAAAACGAGGCGATGCCACAGGTCATCCTTGGCCTCCTCAGATGAGGAGAGGCTCCGACGGAAACTCCATCTGCACTACAAGGACCTTACGTGGCAACAGCTGATTTTGTCCGGGCATAAGCCAGCTCCGCCACCTACCCCAGCCATTACTTGGCTGTCACCTCCTAGGCCGAAGCTGACCCCCTTGGAACTGAAGCTTTAGGTTCCACCGCCCGTGGGGCCGGTATGTCCTCCAGTTTGGCCTATACCGGTTTCTCCACCGATAGTGGTGGAGCCGCTGCCTAAGCAGCCTGTGGGAAGGGCTCCTTCCAAAGAGGACCGACAAGATACCGTGCTTCCCCGACGTCTGTCGGTCACTGTCACCCTGGACTGCCCTCGGCAGGTTGAGGGTGATTTGGGCGGCAGGCCGCTGTACCCTGACTCTTCGGACTCGGATGTCACCGAGCTCCACTCTCATCCTGGGGATGATAAGTCATCTGTTGGCACAGGGATGGAGGAAGGTCCTTCCTCCTTCCAAGGGATCCTTTGTCTCATCTCTGAATCTACAGTGATGCCCCTGGAACCCATCCAGAAAAAGGTGGAGTACCCTCTCACGGACATCCTCAAGAGAGGGGATACCCCGACGGAGGCCTTTCTTGTGGCCGAGACCATTGTTGGTCCGGCTCTTGAGCTATGGCAGCTTCCTGCCTCATGTTCAGCACCGTCTGCCCGCATGGCCCGCAAGTATGCAGTGCCCATGGGGTCCCTTGTGGGGTTCACAGAGCACCCTTCGGCCGAGAGCCTGGTGACCGCCTCTGTGTTCAGGCGTACTGGCAGTTCTGCTGACACTGACCGTTCTTCCGACAAGGAATCCTAGTATTTGGACCATTCGGGCAGAAAGTCTACGCGGCATCTTCCTTGGGTCTTCGTCAGGCAAGTTCGGCCGTCATCATGGCACACTTCACCCATGCCCTTTTCAGGTAATTGGATGAATTCCTCCCTCATCTCCCCGCGGACATGCAGACCACGGTTAAGCAGGTCTGAGATCAGGGCCATGCTGTTGCTGAACAGCAGCTCCAGACAGCCCTGGATATCGAGGACTCTTGTGCCCGCTTGATGGCCGACATAGTTGCCTTTCGCCGCAGGGCTTGACTGAGGCTCTCTTCCTTCCCAGCGGATATTCAGCACAAGTTAGCTGATGTGCCTTTCCTTGGGACTGGCTTGTTCAGCCCAGGACTGGCCGGTCACCTACAGTGCATAGAGCAGTCCAGTGCCACCTTGGACGCCACTTCTGCCAAGAGTTCTTTGGGCAAGAACCAGCAGAAGAAAAAGAAGAAGCCTTTTCGGCACTCTTCCCCTGTGGTTCAGCAGTCCTCCTACCAGGGAGGACAGCAGCATCAGCATCGGCAACAGGCTCAAGCTTGGTGCCGTCAGCCCAAGCCTGGACCCCAACAGGCCCGTAGAGGAGACCGAGGCTCAGGTCCTGGAGCCTCCTCCAAGCCTGCTCAGTGACGGGGTGGGGGTTGCCACCCCTATTCCCGTCACACCAGCTCTGGGTTTTCCAGTGGGGGGCCGGCTCTGCCACTTCCTTTCCGCCTGGTCCGCTATCACTACAGACGGGGGTTCTCAAGGTGGTCGGTCAGGGACTACCTCTAGAATTTGAGCAGTACCCTCCCAGCTGAGCCTGTTCCCCTTGGGAAGAACGGATTTCCACATGCACTCAGTCAGCTCTTTGAGACGACATTGCTCAGCTCCTCCTCAAGGAGGCAGTAGCTCTCGTGGCAGTTCCGTCTGCAGTCCCAGGTATTGTCTCCAGGTACTTCCTGGTGCCCAAGCAGACTGGGGCTGGTGGCCCATTCTAGATCTCCACGACCTGAATCAATACCTCAGGTCACGCACCTTTCGGATGATCACTCTGTCCCAGATCATACCATCCTTGGAGTGAAACATGTGGCTCTGTTCACTGGATCTGCAGGACGCGTTCTTTCACATCCCAATCCGTCCATCCCATCAGCGGTTCCTCTGCTTCAGGGGTGAAGGGACCCTGTGCGAGTTCGAGCCATGCCATTCGGCCTGTCACTTGCCACAGGTCTTCACCAAATGCGTTGCAGTGGTGGCAGCCCATCTCCGGCGTCAGCGGGGTCAGAATTTACCTCAACCTCGATGATTGGCTCCGGCAGGTTCTACCCAACAGGAGGTGGAGAGGTCCAGGGATGTGGCCTCAAACCTGTTCCCAGCTCGGCCTCCTGATCAACGAGGCCAAGTCGGAACTCGTGCCTTCTGAGGTGATGGGCTTCATTGGGGCAGAGCTCGACTCTTGTCATATCAGAGCGCGGCTCCTGGCGGACAGGGTGGAGGTTCTCTCCTCCTTTGCCCAGTCATTTCTGGTTGGGCACTTGTGCCCTGCCCGGGACTTTCTGTGCCTTCTGGGTTACATGGCGGCATGCACCTCAGTGGTCCATTGGGCCCGGTTGCACGTGCACCCCCTCCCATGAGAGCTGGCCGCCCAATGGACTTAGCGCCACGGTCATTTCGATCAGCTGATCACTGTAACCCAGAAGATGTGGGATGCGCTCCAATGGTGGACCGCCCCAGACCGGTTGCAGGAAGGGATCCCATTTGTCCGCCCTGAGCCGACAGTCGTTCTCACCACCGATGCTTCTCTCATGGGCTGGGGAGCCCACATTGGGGACAAAAGGGCCCACAGGCTCTGGACCCCCGAGGAGTCCCGATGCCACCATCAACCTGTTGGAGCTCAGAGCAGTCAGACTGGCACTGTCAGCTTTCGCTCCTCCACTCCAGGGTCAAGTGGTTCAAGTCCAGATGGACAATACCACGACCATATACTACCTCAACAAACAGGGCAGCACACACTCCTGTCTGCTGTGCAAGGAGGCGCTTCGCATCTGGACCCTCGTGTGCCGGTTGGAGGCGGATCTCCTAGCCATCCATGTGGCAGGAATCTCGAACCAGCTGGCGGATGCTCTCAGCCGCATAGGCCAGACATCCCATGAGTGGTCTCTCCATCCAGAGGTAGCTTACAGCCTGTTCTCCTGTTGGGGCAAACCAATGGTGGACCTGTTTGCCTCCAAGGAAAACACCAAGCTGAAGCTGTTTCATACCCACCCCCCTCAGCAGGGCACGCTGCAGTGGGATGCCTTCTCAAGGCCATGGGCCCCAGGCCTCCTCTACGCCTTCCCTCCATTTCCCTTGATCCACAAGGTGTTACTCAAGGCAAGGAGGGACGAGGCGAAGGTGATTCTGGTAGCCCCAGACTGGCCGCACCAGTTCTGGTATCCAGATCTCCTCAGCCTCAGCTGCAGGCCCCTGGAGCAGCTTTGTACATGCCCGGACCTGATATCTCTGAATCATGGGAAGGTATTCCATCCGGACCTTCAATCGCTGCACCTCACAGCTTGGTTCCTGAGTGGCTGGAGTTCCAAGCTTTGAGTCTTTCCGAAGATGTCTACACCGTGGTGGAAGCATCCAGAAAGGAATCAACCAGGAAATGTTATGCCTTTGAATGGAAAAGGTTTTCCATTTGGTGTCAGGGTAAGGGTCTGGACCCCTTATCCTGTTCTGTGACCAACATTCTCGACTACCTTTGGTCTCTCTCCAAAGGGAGTCTGCGGTCATTGACCCTCAGAGTGCACCTGGCAGCCATCTCTGCTTACCAGGTGCGGGGCGGTCAGCCGACAGTGGCGCAGGAGACAGTGGTTGGGCGCTTTTTCAAAGGCCTGGATCACATATCCCATCCGGTGCGTGAACCTCCACCTCCGTGGGATCTACTGCTGGTACTGGCAAAGCTCATGGGCAAGCCATACGAACGCATGCACAAGTGTGAGTTGTCACACTTGTCGTGGAAGATGGCCTTCCTGGTGGCTGTCACGTCAGCCAGAAGGACAGGGGAGCTCCAGGCGCTTTCTGTGGATTCCCGTCATCTGGTCTTCCATAGGGACAAAGTTCTCCTGCGCTCCCACCCGAAATTCCTTCCGAAGGTGGTGTCAGAGTTTCACCTTAACCAGGTGTTGACTCTGCCGGTATACTACCCTAATTACACCTCAGAGGCCGAGTACAGGCTCCATACTTTTGATCTGAAACGTGCTCTCTCCTATTATAAGGAGAGGACAGCGGAAATTCGTGGAGAGGTTCGCCAGCTGTTTGTCACCTATGCTGAAGCCGCTTCTGGCAGACCTGCAGACAAACGGACTGTTGCAAGCTGGATTACATCGTGCATAGGTCTGTGCAATGAGTTGGCGGGCAAGGAGCCTCCCAGAGGGATAAGAGCTCATTCTACCTGCCATACTGCTACATTTGTGGCTGCTTCCAGGGACATCCCTATCCAGGAAATCTGTCGGGCTGCTACCTGGAAGTCAGCAAACACCTTCATCACCCACTACCACGTCGACCTTGAGTCATGCCGGGATGCTGGTTTTGGGGCCTCAGTTTTCCAATCTCTGTTCCCTAAGTAGGGGGTGTGCACCTTGCCTCCTTCCTCCCGGAGAACTGCTAGGAGTCTGCCAATAAGTGTGGATGAACAACATATCCACGATCCTAGAAAAACAGGTTACTCACCTGTAACGGTAGTTCTAGAGTGGTACATGTTGTTCATCACCTGGACCCACCCGACCTGGCTTCCAGCAGGCTAAGATCTGGTGTCACGGGGTGGAGCCGAGGTATATACCACTCGGGTGGGTGGGAGGAGCTAGCTTGAAGACTTTCCGGCAAGATTTAAAGGAAAAAGGGACATGCCAATAAGTGTGGATGAAGAACATATACCACTCCTAGAACTACTGTTACAGGTGAGTAACCTGTTTTTGCTGAACAACTTGTCGCATTGTGATTTTTGAGGAACACTAGGTGGCACAAGATTGTAAATGTTGTTGGCTTTCTCCTGAGGTCCCGTAACCTTTAGTTGCTGCAGAAAGACATGTTGTTCACCGATGACATGATGATAGTGTTAGATATTGAGAATACCAGCTTGGTGGTGTTGGGTGTTCAAAACGCCATAGATGACAGCATTGTTGTTGAGAAATTCCACATCTCGTGATGGCATTAGATGTTGAAAAAAATATCTCTTGATGGCGTAAGATGTTGAAGTACCACAATCTTTCACAAGAAATGGTTGTATTTTGCACAGAACATTTTACAGAGCAAACCTTTTTCACCTACCATCAGCAGACATTAAGACTGCTAAATTGAATTTTGCATACGTTTCAGCTAGGAAACATTTGATAAGCATGTTTTCTCGTAAGTCAACAAAACGTAGCTTGAACCTTGTCCTAATTCATTACGTTAAACACACATTGGTTTTATAACAGGAAACTCTAGGGAGTACTAGTGTTTCATTTAGTAAAATTGCTACCACAGGTGACGTACTTAGTGATGCACATTCAGCGCTGCTGTCTGTGTGATGTCCTTAACATTCGAAATGACTTTGTATCCTTACTCTAGATTTAGGACAAACAAACATATCTCTGCATATCCTTGAGCAGTAGAAATCAGATGACAATCTAGCAGCAAAACTAAACAGGCATTTCCAACCTACAGAAATGACAAACTGGCTTTTAGCAGACATAGAACAAACCTGAAATAGTATTACTTCTGTTATAAGTGAACTAAGCCTATAATTCAAGTTCAGACTTGTCCTCAAAATATATGATCCTGTATTGCCCACACATTTTCTTTGGTACACGCGGGTATGTCCTGTTCGCTCTAGTAGTTTGTCTATTTGTAGCGCCTTCAGTCACTCCGTCATCATTTCTTCCTTGATGGGTTTGCTGTTGGCCCCCCTCTCCCTTCCTATCCGTAGGTCCAGTGGCACAGTCTGTCAGGAAATGGACGAGTAGATAGCATATTATATGTTGCTGGCTAGGGCAGTGACAAGTGAGATCTTTTTGCCGTTCCTGGAGGGCTATGTTGCCCACTCTCTGCTTTAAGTGTGGGAAACGTTGATTCTGTGTTATGGAAAATATCTGATAGCTGTGTATGATTCTTATGGGACTTTTTATATATATATATATATTTTGTTTCTGTAGGATGTGCAGATAAATGAATTAAAACAACAGATGACATCCCTAACGAATCAAAATGAGCAGCTTCAGACGGCGGTAACACAGCAGCAGTTACAGATTCAACAACACAAGGACCAGTACAACCTCCTGAAAATCCAGCTAGGTATAGTCTTTTTGTGCTGCGTGGGAGCGGGACCCTTTATTTCTCTCAGTTTTGTGATACTCCCAGGGATGACAGATGTTCATAAGATACTTCTTGATGTTACTGTAGAATTGGTTGAATACTAACTAGTCCAGTGTAGGTAACACAAGAAACAAAAACACAAAACCTTGGGCTGTATCCAGCAGCAGTTTATACAATTTGTTGTGAGTATGCTGTCATCCCTGGCAAGGTAAGAAGGAAATGGGCAAGTAGATGACAGGTTGTCTGTTGCTGCCTGGAGCAGTGACAATGACAGTGATAAAACCACTCTGCAACATGCCTTTTTCTTGGTTACAGAAGAAAGGAGCGATGAGGAGGTGGATCCAGGTATGTATCTCTGGTGCATGTGTTTGAAACAGACCTGTGCAGGCTGAGAACCAGACAGTGAAACAATAATGTTAACATGGTTTATGTCAACAACTACATTGTGAACTACTGTATTAGCTACAGAAAGTTTATACAGTAGCTTCCAAAGACTCCGAATAATACTGGTATATGTTAAAGGGACATTTGTCACCCCCTGCCTAAATAACTGATTTGGCCCTTTTGACCTACAGTGGAGGATGAAAGTGTCTTAATCTGTATTAAACATGAGGTTGATGGGTTTTAAAAAGCTATTATGGTATTACAGCGTTACTGTATACTGCTGGCTTTAAATGTCTGCTCTGGAAGCATGGTTGTCATAAGTGAAGGACTAAGGACCCCACTAGGTGTTCAGTGTACAGTTGCACAATCTGTTCCATACTGCTGTGGGGGAAGTCAGTAGAGGCACATGCTCTGCTATGCAACTGTGCTCGCAGTAGCGATCAAGGCGGAGAAAATTGACCCACTACCCAATAAAAATAAATAAATCCGGGGGTCTTGGGGGAGCCCCATATTTATTTTTAAAATTTGTGTTTATCTCCTAGTGTCCCCTGGTCCCGGCAGCATGCCCCAGGCCCATCATTGAGGCCCCATCACCAAAGGCAGCATCTCCCCAGCCCCACCACCGACACATCTTGTGATCTTACGGATTAACTACCATTTACACAGTGCCAGGTTTGGCGGGTGACCTGTCACGCAGGGTCTTGTGAGGCCTGCTGGGGATGCCAACTAAGCCAGAGCAATTTCATCCATTTTCGCCTACTGAGGAGAAGGACAGAGAACTTTCAGTTAAAGCAGAAAGAGGCTGGGAAGGCAGTCAGAATAGCAAAGGCCCAAACCGAGGAAAGGATAGCCAACTCTGTTAAGAAGGGGGATAAGACCTTTTATAGGTACATTAGGGAGCGAAGAAAGACCAAAGGAGGGATACTGAGGCTTAATAAAGGGGAAGGAACGTGGGTAGAGGGTGACAATGAAAAAGCAGGGATACTGAACGAATATTTCTGCTCAGTATTCACAAAGGAAGAGGAGGGGGAGGTACCTAAACCAAACAAGAGAAACACTCTGACGACAAGGGTCGATACCAGTCCATTTACAGAAGAAAGGGTTCTGAAAGAACTAATAAAATTGAAGGTGGACAAAGCAATGGGGCCTGATGGGATTCACCCAAGAATTCTAAAAGAACTAAGAACAGAACTAATGACACCGCTGACTACTCTCTTTAACAAATCATGGGAGGATGGGTTGGTGCCTGAGGACTGGAGGAGGGCGGATGTGATTCCTCTTCACAAAAGTGGGAGCAGGACAGAAGCAGGAAACTACAGACCAGTTAGTTTGACCTCAGTGGTAGGTAAAATGATGGAATCACTTCTGAAGGAAAGAATTGTTGAGTACCTAGAGGCCAGTGGGGCACAGGACCCAAGGCAGCATGGCTTCATGATGGGAAGGTCATGTCAGACAAATCTAATAGATTTCTGTGACTGGGTGACCAAAGTAGTAGACCAAGGAGGGGCTGTGGACATGGCTTACCTAGATTTTAGCAAGGCATTTGATACAGTCCCACACAAAAGATTAATACACAAGTTAACCAGCCTTGGAGTGGGTCCCAAGGTGGTAGCCTGGATAAAAAATTGGCTAGACAACAGGACGCAAAGGGTAGTAGTAAATGGAGTCCACAGTGAAGAAAGGAGGGTTACTAGCGGGGTACCGAGGGTTCAGTACTGGGACCGGTCCTTTTAATGTCTTTATAAGGACATTGCAGAGGAACTGGAAGGAAAGTATGTCTCTTTGCAGATGACACAAAGATCTGCAACAGGGTTGATACACGAGATGGAGTGAAAGGATGAGAAGGGACTTGGCAAGGTTGGAGGAATGGTCAAATGTATGGCAGCTCAGATTCAATGCAAAGAAGTGCAAGGTAATGCACCTGGGAGACAAAAACCCAGGGCAAGAGTACACAATGGGGGGTGAGATACTGACAACAGTAAAAAATGGAGACTCCTTTATTTGGGGAGTTGATACCTACCTCCAGCTGGGGGGTAATGGTCAGATGTCTCCCAGGTACATCAGTGTGGAGAGGCACTGAACGCATTGCTACAATCGTGCAGGAAGCAGGAGAAAACACTGACATCCTGGTACACATAGGGACTGTTGGAGGAATGGTCAGAAGTATGGCAGCTTGGATTCAGTGCAAAGAAGTGCAAAATAATGCACCTGGGAAACAAAAATCCATGGGAAGATTACACAGTGGGGGAAGGGGAGGTAGTAACAACAACAAAAATGGAAAGGGACCTGGGGGTAATTATATCGGATGACCTAAAGGTTGGCAAACAATGTGAGAAGGCAGTAAGGAAGGCTGGGGGGATACTGGGATGCATAGGGAGAGGCATCAGTAGTAGAAAACAGGAAGTTGTTATCCTCTGTACAGACAGTTGGTGAGACCCCATCTGAGTACTGTGTGCAGTTCTGGAGACCCCATCTCAGAAAAGACATAGACAGAGTGGAGGCTGTCCAGAGGAGGGCAACCAAATGATGCAGGGTCTGCACCAGAAGACATCGAAGAAAGACTGAAGGAGCTTAATATGTATACCCTTGAGGAAAGGGGTGAGAGGGGACATGATAGAAACTTTCAGGTACCTCAAGGGAATCAACAAAGTCAAAGAGGTGGCATCTTTCAGAAAGAGATGTGCAAGAACAAGGGGCACAATTTGAAGATAGAAGCGGGGGCTGGCTCCAGAGGTAATGTGAGGAGTATTTTTCACAGAGAGGGTTGTGGATGCATGGAACAGCCTCCCTGAGGAGGTCGTCGAGTCAAGAACAGTGGGGGAATTCAAGAATGCATGGGACAGACATAAGGCAGTCCTAGTGGGGGGTAGGAGGAAGTAAGCTGTTGGTTAATTAGGATCTGCAGCTTATCTGTTAGGTAGGAAAATCGGTAGACTAGATGGGCCAAGCGGTTCTTATCTGCCGTCAAATTCTGTGTTTCTATGAGAACTGCATGTGACGTAACTGGATGCATGCATCTTGTTGCACATGCAGGTTGTATCATTATGTCACTGGCCCATATTTGCTGGTCCCACCATGCTGCTGGGTGGCAGGCTA
Organism: Neoceratodus forsteri; assembly: GCA_016271365.2. Lineage (NCBI taxonomy): Eukaryota > Metazoa > Chordata > Ceratodontiformes > Ceratodontidae > Neoceratodus > Neoceratodus forsteri. The sequence goes on along the minus strand of CM057453.1, from coordinate 644,396,833 downwards.
GTAGCGGAACTCAGCGTCCTCCCTCCCCTGACTGGCCCCTGGCTGACTCTGGTCCAGTCCCATATCCAGGTCATCGGCGTGGGTGGAGGTAACGCATCCAGCACCTCGGCCCTGCATATCACAGGGCTGGCTGGCCCCCTTCTAACAACAACCAGTTGGAGATATATGATGGGCTTTGCCCTGCCCCCCACCCTAAATGGATAGCCAGAGGATGTGTTACGACATTTTCATAATGCCACGGTGGAAGCCAAGCGTGCTCAGTACATCTGTAGTCTGGTGTTACCACACTATTAGGTGTCCCCCAGTATGAGACAGACACACACACACACACACACTGAGTGCATTACTAGACAGGCGGGTGCTGCAGTAGAAAGCTAAAGCAGCAAATGAAACACACAAAATGGCTGTTGCAGACCCTGAAAATAAACAAATGCTGTGGCAGATGTTTAATCAACATGTTTTATTGCAGTGAAGAAGGCACTGCACTAACTCACCCTAGTGCTTCAAATCATAGTGACTTCAGTGGGACAAATACAAACGGTTCAGCAGTATATAATAAGAGTCATTGCAACTTGAAGCGCCAGGTTGAGTTAGCTCCACGCTTTCTTCAATACAATAACGCATGTTGATTTTGCATCCGCTCTGGTATTTAACTGTGTACATCTGGAATCTGTATGCAGCACTTTTTGTGTGTGTGTGTGTGTTTCATTCCCTGGTCACCCCTTTACTCTGCCCCAGCAGTCGGGTTCTCCGTGGCTACCCTTCCTCCAGCTGAGAGACATGCTTCACAGGTGGCATCAGTGCGGCTCTTTGGTTGGCAGGTAGAGGGTGCAGAAATACTGGACAGCCTCCTCCTCCCCCCCCCCCGGGGAGTCAAGCACCTCCTCTTCAGGACATGCTGGGCCCTCTGTCAGCCTCACTGTAGGATTTGGGCTCATATGCGAATCCTAGGCTCTGTGCTATAGCTGTGCCTGTCAATTTTCCATAGAAATCAATGCTGTAGTACAGATAGTGACTCTCAAAAATGACAGACAAGATTTTTGTAGTAAATCTGGTTTACAGACTCTTGTGTACTTTAAAACCAGTTCAGTTTGTTTATTGGGGGAGCAACCCTTAAATTGCCCCACCCTCTCCAACCCTGACCCCTGCCATCACATTTTGGAGTAGATTATAAGCATTTTGCTATAAACTTGCGAAGCCTTTCTCATCAGTTTTAGTTCTGTGCAGTTGAAGTCACCCTGATGCAGTGACGTACTATATGTTAACATATGTATGCCAACCGAACTCACAAGTCGGGTCTAGACAAAACCCAGTGCAGTTATGAATGTAAGATACTTTCAGTCCTCTCCTGTTCAAAAGCACCAAAGTCAAGGCTGTAAGGAGTTGCCCATTGCACTTTAGTTATTCAGCAGCACTTCTGTTGTCCTTCATTTGTACATTGCAAAGGTGCAGTTTTTCCTGATGCAGAGCCAGAGAGATTCCACTTAGAACATTTGTCTGTCTGTAAAGGGGCAGAAATTAAGAAAATAATATTATATGAGAGCAGAATACCAAAACCTCAAAATTGTTAATCCACCACAAGGTCCTGTACTCTGCTTATCTAAAAGAGCAGGGCAACAGAGTAAGCTGCAGAACAGCAGTATGATAGAATGGTACTTCTGTCAGAATACTAGCTGGACAAAAATGGTATTCCACCTTGGAAACGGGTATGCAAAACAGGACAGAGTACCAATAATTTTGTTCCAAGTTTCACAGTTGGCTAACCAGTTTGAATTGAATTTGCTGCAAGTGGAGGTTATTTCATACTGCAGTAAAGTGTTGCAGTGTTGAGGGACACAATGCTTTGCTTATCCAAGGAATTTCTTGCATTCAGTGAGACGGTGAAAGGAAACACCTTGGATCCATACTGTGCTTTCTTCTGGTTGAGCTTTTGGTGCTATTGCATGGTGTGCTGCTGTGCCATTGTGAGCTGAGACCTTATACTCATCTCGCTCATCTTATGAGCTGAATTTCTATCTCTGTTCATCAGAAAAAGGTCAGCTTTCCAATCACAAAGCTACCCCTTGCTGAACAACCTTTTGCCAGCTAGTAGTTTTCTTACAGCAGGCACAGCACTTGCTGCCAGTGAATATTACTGCTTCTTACGTGCAGTGTTGTACAGCTGGAGGCACTAGAGGTATAATAAACTACGGAATCCATAAAAAGTGGTCAAAATACTTGCTACTTTGAATTGCTGTTTAACCCCTGCCTTGCAGTGATGTGGATCCAGTAGGTGCAGCAGACAAACTGCAAGAATCCTAGTGAGTGAAGAAAGTAAACCAGGTCACTGACTTCTTGAAGCAATGTGGTGTACTGTGTGGAAGTACACAGTTATATTGCTGGTGTTATTTTAATGCCAGGAACTATTAACATACTTGTTGGGGTGTAATAATGAAGCCGGCTTAATTACATTTTTTTCTCTCACTAGGGAAGGACAGTCATCACCATAATTCCCACAGTGAGGCAGCACAGCTAAATGGGATCCAGTCAGAGGAGCTATGTATGTTGCGGGAACAGATTGAAGATTTTAAAAAACAAACAGAAATACTGAAAGGACAGCTAGAAGAAAGGGACTATGTGATCGAAAGCCTGGTAAGACATACACAAGTGCCGATTTTTACACTCCTTCCACAGATTTTTTTTTTTTATATATATTTATAAAATCAGTGGTTGTGGGATAATTTTAGAAGAGGCTGACAATGAAATACTATCCACATGTATCGACTGGTCTGGAGCGCTGAGCTATATATATATATATATATATATATATATATATATATATATATATATATATATATATATATATATATATATATATATATATATATATATATATATATATATATATACACATATGATATGCATGCACACACACACCACTTTCCCCAAGTCTTGTTCAAACACAGACTGCAAGTCATGTTTCTTTCAGTGTATTTCCCACACCTCGGGCACACAGACCCAGGGCACAGCGGTGGTGTTTTAACTACCAAGGTTCAGTTCACTATCCACACTTAGGAAGTCTTCCAACGAGTATGAAGTATAGAAACAGAAAAAAATAGTGACATCAAAAAAGGCTTTGAGACCCGTCTAGGCCGTTCAGCCTAAGCTGTGGTATGTTGTTGGGTGCCCAAGTGGTTACTCACCCCTACCCTTGTGCCATCCTTCCCTACCAGCCCCATTTATTCTAGTCCCATATGCCTTTTCCTTCCTACCCGTCTTCAGTCTTGCTACTCTTTCGGCATAGACCATTTCCCTTGTCAAGTTGTTCCACTTCTCCACCACCCTGTCTTTAAAGAAATACTTATAAAATGGCAAGAAAAAAGCTAGAAATTTCATTGGCTGAGAGACGTAACCTGACCGTGCATTAAATCTCTACAAATGCACTGTCAGGTGCCGAATCTCATTTTCCTCCCTGACAAAACTACTTAGAGCCATTTTATAAGTGTAATAAGCCCCTCCAGGGTATACATCATAAGATTTTAATGCATTTTCCACGGTGTATGGACACTCAGCTTTCAGCCTTGTGCCTTACTACCCCCCTGGGGCGTGCATTAAAATCCTATATTGCACACCCTGTCATGGTTTATGACTTCCAACATCCTTTTAGAATCTCCCACCCATCAGTTTCATAGAGTTCCCTCTTGGTCCCGTGTTCACACTCATTGTGAAAAGTTTCCCTGCTGCCCACCCTGCTTATTCCATGTTGAATGTTATAGTTCTCTAATATGTTACCTCTTTCCCTCCTGACCTCCAGCAAGTACACATTCATGCCCCTTAGCCTTTCCTCATAGGACCTCCTATGCTGACCCAGAATCATCTTGGAGGCCCTCCTCTGCACTGCAGTGCTTCTACCTTCTTCTTGTCCTTCCTCAAGTACCGTCTCCAGACTTGCATGCAGCATTCCAAGTATGGTCACAGTGGGGATCTGTGCATGGCAGGATCACCTCTTGTCTTCTGCTGCTGCTGCCCTTGCCTGTGCATACTGGCATCCTATTTGCCCTCCGCACTGCTTTATTACACTGCGCCAGTTATTTTAGGGTGTCTGGAATTATCACCCCTAGTTACCTCTTATCAGTTGTTTCCTGTAGCTTCACACCCCCAATATTAATCCTGTACTCCATTCCTGGATTCATGGCCTGAGTATGGATGGCCTTGCACTTTTTTGCCGTACATTTGAGCTGCCATACCCTGGACCATTTCTCCAGATCTTCCCTCAGTACCCTTACACCCTCTTTATCGTCCTCTGCGCCGCAGGTTTTTGTGTCATCTGCAGAGAGGCCAATCTTTCCTTGATCTCCCTTCCCTATGTCACATATGAAGACAGTAAAAAGGAATGAGCCTAGGACCGATTTTTTTGTGAAACCCACATGTGGCTTTTCTGACCTCTCATAATTTCCCTTCAAGACAACTCTCTGCGGTCTTCCACTCAGCCAGTTACTGATCCACCCCATTCTATCTATCACCAGGTCTCTTTAAACCGCAACTGTTATCATGGAGAGGCTTTAATACTTGGGTCCTTTCTGCACATACAGCCAGTAAGAAAAAACCAAAATATGACATGGCAACTGATAACGTGACCTTCATTGACTCTGTTCTGTTCCTAGTTCTGCTCAGTAGTAGCATACCTCTGTATGGCAGTGCAAGGCAGTGTGTAGGAGCTTCAGAAGGGATATGTGTGTGTGTGTGTGTGTGTGAGAGAGAGAGAGCACAAATGCAGATGCTGTAAACCACAATGTAAGTAGAAAAAAAGGGGCCAGCAAGTTAAAACAAGAAACTTAAGGGGGGGGGGCTTATATTTTATTATACAATGTGGTAAATCCGATATGCCAAATTCTGCATCCTGATTCGTTGGCTGATACAATGACCACCGTGATAAATCCTCCAGTGTACCCACTGCAAGAAGTGCCAGCCAACCTTATACCTGTACAATCCGAGTCGCTTCACTTGAACCAAACTCATGATTTGTCCTGTCGCCTCGCTAAAACACCGCTGTAAATTTTTAACAATATGACCTCCTCTTTCAAGTGTAGGGACCTCAGTGAGTTAGAACACAGTTAAAAAACATTAAAAAAACAACATTCTCATTATATAATAAATTATCCCTCAGGGTGGGTACACTGGAGGATTAACTACTGGTGATTCGGTCACTCGGCTGCCTCGTGACCGAATCACACCAGCCGTGGTAAATCCACCAGTGTACCCACACCCTGGAGGGATAAATTGCTTAAATTTAAACTTTCAACTGCTCTGGAATGGATCTTGGTAAGGAGGGGAGAAGGGACAAGTAGAGGAGACAAATGGAACAACTAAGCACCTCGTTAGTTAGATTAGCAGCAGTCATATAGTGTTGAAAGGTCCCAGTACCTCCACAGCTGCTGTCAGGTATCTCAGGAACTGTGTGGGAGCTGCTGTGGAGGTGTTAATGGGTCTCTGGCATCTGGTGTAGCAGGTGCCACTAATCTGCTATAGCCAGCAGATTTATAATGGAGCCCTATGAGAAATGGCTTTTGGCATCCAGGATTTGTGTGCTATAAGTGGCCATCTGGCTTAAGCGTGGATGGTATGTCTCTCATACTGTACTGCCTTTCATCCTGAAATCCATGCATCTCCAGGAAATCCACTAGTCTTTACTTTATGATGGCCTCTAGCATTTTACAAACTATGAATGTCAGGACCCTTTCTCGTGTAAAGAGACTTTTGTCCATTTCTGTGCCATTCCCTCACCTTGTACTCCCTTCAGGCCCATTACCCTCCTCTTCCTCAGTAAAGACTAAGCAGAAATACCTGTTCTAGGGACGTGGATATGTTGTTCAATCCACACTTACTGGCAGGTTCCTTGTCGCATTAAATCTTGCCGGAAGGTCTTCAGGCTGGCTCCTCCCACCCACACGGGTGGTAAAACTCTCGGCTCCGCCCCATGATGCCAGATCTTCCTTACTGCTTGGAAGCCAAGGTTCCCTCCTTAGCGCTCTGCATTTTAGGCCTGGATCCACACTCTTCCGTTAAACCGAAACTTATTCTAAAGTTTAAAAGACTTCGGTCTTCTTTTTCCCTCGCGGCTGTGATGGACAAATCGACTCCCGGATTTTGTCGGTGCCCTTGTGGCAGAAGATGTCCTGGACGATCCGCACTCCACGTCGTTTACTGCCTAGGACTCGGACGCGGCTACTTGAGCTTGCGAGTTATGCAAATCCTTCGTTACGGTCTTGGAGGACCGTGCTGCCCGATTGCTTTTGGGGTGCTCTGAAAAATGTTATCCTCCGGTTAAGTCGAAGGAGGCTTGTTGGGCGGTGTTTGCGGCGGCGGGCTTGGCAGACCAGCTGGAGCAGATGAGCGCCCTCGAGGAGGAGGCGGTCCAGGCCGCATCTTCATCTTCCTCGGTTGCGGCATTCATCCTGCTCTCCTTGGGCTCTTCTTATACAGCTTCTTTTAAGGAGCTTTGCCAATCCCTCTCCACCAAGGGAGAAGGGCCATCGGGACATTCCTTTTGGTCCAAAAAGAAGGACTCCAAAGGTAAGTCCCACCGTTGACGTTCGTGGGAGCGGGAGAGAACGCCTTCCCCGGATAGTCGACAGTCGACTTCGGTCGAGGTTGCGGCTAAGGCCGCTGGCTTCACGGTGTCCCCGTCAGGTCAGCCAGCCGAGACAACCGTCAACGCGGTCGAGATTTTTTTCGACCTGTCGGACGGTTTGTCGACTGGAGAAGCCGGCAACCCTTCTTCACCGGTTCCCCCGGTGGAAACCGAGGACTTGCCTGTGCCACCTGTGCCGGAGTCCCCGATTGAGGTCCCTGTACCAAGGGAGGAGCAGGTTTCCCCCGCCCCTTCTCTGACCCACCCTCGCAATCACCGAAGGTCTCGGTCTCGGACCTCTTCCAGGTCCAGCCGGTCCAGTCATCGGCGGTCTTGGTCTCGGCACCATGGAAAGCGGCAGCGCCGCTCATCCTCATCGTCCTCTTCGGAGGATAGGCTCCATGCGCAAGTTGCGTCGGCGCTACAAGGATTTAATGTGGCAGCAGCTCTTATTGTTCGGGAATAAATCGACTCCGTCGCCTTCTCTGGCCATTAAGTGGCTGTCACCGGAGCGGCCGAAACAACCCCTCGTAGTGGTCGAGGAGCCGGAGCCAGCAGCAGTTGTTCGGCCGAAACCAGCTGCACCACCCATTGTGGTGGAACCTCCGCCTCCACAACTGAAGACTGGGGCCCCAACCAAGGATTCCCGGTCGGGTCAGGGTTTGCCCCATAGGTTGTCGGTCACCCTCACTCGCAGTTGACCTCAGCAGGTGGAGGGTGGCTCAGGCGTTCGGCAGCTGTTTGCAGACTCTTCGGAGTCTGACGACGACTCCTCCTTGTTCTCCAGGCCGCTTGACCTGGAGTCCACTGGGGGTCAGTCGGTGGACGAGAGCTCATCCTCGTTCTTAGGTATGCTTTGACTCGTCTCAGAATCCACTGGGATAAAGCTCGAACCCGTTTCAAAACGGGCCAAGTATCCCCTCACGGAGATACTGGACCGAGGGGATTCCCCTATGGAGGCCTTCCCGGTGGCCGAAGCCATTGTTGGCCTGGCCCTGGAGCTGTGGCAGTGGCCAGCTTCTTGTCCAGCACCTTCGGCCAGGATGGCTCGGAAGTATGCTGTCCCTACAGGTTCACTGTCCGGTTTCTCGGAACACCCCTCTGCAGAGGTGTTAGTGACCGACAGCGTTTTGCGGCATTCCGAGAACGCTCGGGATGTGGACAAGCTGCCCGATAAGGAGTCCAAGAAATTGGACTACTTGGGGCGGAAAGTTTATGCTGCTTCCTCCCTAGGCCTTCATCAGGCTAGCTCGGCCGTCCTGATGGCACACTTTTCACACGCCCTTTTGGGCTCCCTGGATGAGGTGATTCCTCATCTCCCGGCTGACCTTCAAACGACGGTCAAGCAGGTGCGGGACCAGGGAAGAACGGTGGCCAAACAGCAGCTCCAAACTTCTTTGGATATCGCTGACTCGTGTGCCTGGTCAGTAGCGGCCAAAGTGGCCATCCGCCGCAGAGCTTGGCTGCGGATCTCCACCTTCACTGCAGATACCCAGCACAAGCTGGCAGACGTTCCCTTCCTGGGTACCGACTTGTTAGGTCCTGGGGTGGAGGGTCATCTCCAACGGATTGAGAAGTCCAGTGCCACCTTGGACTCGGTCACATATGCCCAGAAGGACAAAGGCCGCCAGCAGCACCATAAGCCCTTTCGTCCTTCAGCCCCTGCGATACGTCCGGCCCAGCAACACCAGCATCAGGGCCAGCAGGCTCGCACTTGGCACCCCAAAGCCAAGCCTGCTGCTTCCTCCAGCAGGAAGCCGGGAGGAAAGGCCCAGGTGGCTCCTCGGCCAGCCCTTCCTCCAAGCCTGCCCAGTGGCGGGTTGGGGTGTTGCCCCAACCTCGTCCTCCTCCCGAGTTCCCGATAGAAGGCAGCTCCGCCACTTCCTTTCCGCCTGGTCCGATATCACCACGGACCGCTGGGTGTTGTAAGTGGTAGGCAGGGGTCTGTCTCTGGAATTCGAGCAGTCCCCACCCTATCGAGCCGTCGCCCCACGGGAGGCTACGGATTCCACAGCCTCTCTGTCAGCTCGTCGAGCCGACATTGCCCTGCTCCTCCAGAAGGATGTGATCAGGGAGGTGGCGGACCCTCCTTCAGACCCAGGGTTTGTGTCCAGGTACTTCCTGGTCCCAAAACGGATGGGGGTCTGGCGCCCCATTCTCGACCTACACGACCTGAACAAGTTCCTAAGGTCTCGCACCTTCAGGATGGTCACTCTGGCTCAGATCATTCCATCCTTGGAATGAGGCGTGTAGTTCTGTTCTTTGGACCTTCAGGATGCATTCGTTCATGTCCCAATCCGTCCGTCTCATCAGCGATTCCTCCGCTTCAGGGCAGAGGGATCCCTTTACGAGTTCCGGGCCATGCCCTTCGGCCTCTCTCCAGCTCCCAGGGTCTTCACCAAATGCATGCCAGTGGTGACAGCTTTCCTGCGGCGCCGAGGGGTCCGGATGTACCCTTACCTGGACGACTGGCTGATTACAGCCCCCTCCAGATTGGAGGTGGAGCGGTCCAGAGATCTGGCCCTCCAGGTCTGCTCTCAGATTGGTCTTCTCATCAATGTGGCCAAATCGGAACTTGGGCCATCGCAGGTGATTCAGTTCATCGGGGCAGAGCTAGACTCTCTTCGAGCCAGAGCACGGCTCCCGGTGGACAGGGCCGAGGTCCTTTCCTCGTTTGCCCAATCATTTCTGGTTGGGCAATTGCGCCCTGCCCGGGACTTCCTGCGCCTCATGGCGGCCTACACCAGCGTGGTCCGTTGGGCCCGCTGGCACATGCGTCCCCTGCAATGGGGGCTGGCCCGACAGTGGTCACAGCACTCCGGTCCTCTGGACCAGCCAGTGACCGTGACCCAGGAGATGTGGAATGGCCTCCAGTGGTGGCTTGTTCCAGCTCACCTGCAGGAGGGTATCCCGTTTGTCCACCCTGAGCAGATGGTCACTCTCACAACCAACGCCTCTCTGATGGGTTGGGGTGCCCATCTGGGGGAGCTCAGAGCCCACGGCCTCTGGTCCCCTCTGGAGTCTCGATGCCACATCAACCTGCTGGAGCTTCGAGCGGTCCGACTAACCCTCACCACCTTCGCTCCGTTTGTACGGGGTCAAGTGGTCCAGGTCCAGACGGACAACACCACGACCATGTACTACCTCAACCAGCAGTGTGGGACACATTCCTTGCCTCTGTGCAAGGAGGCTGTCTGCACTTGGTCTCTCGTGATCAGCCTGGAGGCGGATCTCCTAGCCATCCACGTGGCAGGAGCCTCCAACAGTCTGGCCGATGCCCTAAGCTGGATAGGCGCTGCATCTCACGAGTGGTCTCTCCTGCCGGAGATCTGTTCTCCCACTGGGGCACTCCTCAGGTGGACCTGTTTGCCTCCATGGAGAATGCGAAGCTGAGGCTGTTTCATGCCCGCCCCCCTCAGCAGGGCTCGCTGCAGGGGGATGCCTTCTCGAGGCCGTGGACTCTGGGCCTCTTCTACGCCTTCCCTTGATCCACAAGGTGCTTCTCAAGGCGAAGAGGGACAAGGCGCAGGTGATTCTGGTAGCTCCAGACTGGCCCCGCCAGTTCTGGTATCCAGATCTCCTCAGCCTCAGCTCCAGGCTCCCGAGGCGGCTTCCAGCCCACCCAGACTTGATCTCGGTCAACAAGGGGAAGGTACTCCACCCGGACCTTCAATCCCTGCACTTGACGGCCTGGTTCCTGAGCGGCTAGAGTTCCAGGCCTTGGGTCTTTCTGACGAGGTCCTCAGCATCGTTGAGGCATCCCGTAAGGAGTCGACCAGAAAATGCTGTGCCTTCAAATGGAAGAGATTCTCCATTTGGTGTCAGGGCAAGGGGTCAGACCCTTCCTCCTGTTCTTTGGCTAGCATTCTGGACTACCTGTGGTCCCTTTCTCAGCTAGGGCTTGGTCGATGACCCTTAAGGTGCACCTGGCAGCCATCTCTGCTTACGGCGTGGGCTGGCAAGCAGTCGGTGGCCTGGAGAGAAGGTGGTGAGGCGCTTTCAAAGCCTTGATCATATCCTCCCGGTCTGAGCCTCCACCTCATGGGATCTACTGAGTGGCTAAGCTCATGAGCAAGCCGTTCGAACGATGCACAGGTGTGACATCTCTCACCTGTCGTGGAAGACCGCCTTCTTTGTGGCTATCACGTCAGCCAGAAGGATGGGAGAGCTCCAGGTGCTTTCCATCGAGTCTCCTTGTCTGGTCTTCCACAGGGACAAGGTTGTCCTGCGCCCCCACCTGAAATTCTTTCCGAAGGTGGTGTCGGAGTTTCACCTTAACCAGGTGTTGACTCTGCTGGTGTTCTACCCAGTCACACCTCGGAGGCCGAATATAGGCTCCATGCTCTGGACCCTAGAAGAGCGCTCTCTTATTATAAGGAGCGGACAGCTGAAGTTCGGGGAGAGGTTCACCAGCTGTTTGTCACCTCCGCTGAAGCCGCACCTGGTAGACCTGCAGCCAAGCGGACGATAGGCAGGTGGGTCACCTCCTGCATAGATCTCTGCTATAGGTTGGTGGGCATGGAGCCTCCCAAAGGGATAAGAGCTCATTCTACCCGCCATACCGCTGCTTCCGGTGGCTGCTTTCCAGGGACGTCCCTATCCAGGAAATCTGCAGGGCTGCTACCTGGAAGTCAGCACACACCTTCATTACCCACTACCACATCGACTTTGAGTCACGTCAGGATGCTGGTTTTGGGACCTTGGTTCTCCAGTCCTTATTTCCCAAGTAGGGGGTGCGCGCTTTGCCTCCCTCCTCCCAGAGAACTGCTAGGAGTCTGCCAGTAAGTGTGGATTGAACAACATATCCACGTCCCTAGAAATACAGGTTACTCACCTGTAAGAGGAGTTCAAGGAGTGGTATGTGTTGTTCATCCACACGACCCACCCGACCTCCCCGGCTTCAGCGCGCAACCTGGCTTCCAGCAGGCTAGATCTGGCATCATGGGGCGGAGCTGAGAGTTTTACCACCCGGGTGGGTGGGAGGAGCCTGCTTGAAGACCTTCCAGCAAGATTTAAAGTGGCACGGAACCTGCCAGACAGTGTGGATGAACAACATATATGATTCCTAGAACTCCTGTTACAGGTGAGTAACCTGTATTTCAGTATGTCCGCTTTACTGTTGTCATCCTCCACGCGACCCCCATCCTCCCCCTTCAGTCTCACTATCCCTCTCTTTGCCTTTCTTTTTTCACTTCTATACCTGTAAAAGGGTTTGTTCCTTCTACCCACTGATTTTGCAATGCGCTCTTCTGTCTGAGCTTTGGCTTCCCTTACTGACCTCACTGCCTCCTTTTGCTTCTCTTGGTACTTCTCCCTATCCCCTTCTGCCTGCGTCTTTTTGTATTGCCTAAATGTAATCTTTTTGGCTTTCACTTTCTCCGCTACCTCCCTGGAAAACCATAATGGCCTTGTCTTCCTTTTCCCCTTACTAACCTGCTTAATGTGTAATTCTGTTACTCTTGTAATCCCGATTTTAAATATTGCCCACTGTTCCTCAACCCGATTCCCGCCCCATTCCCATTAATGCCTCTTTCAAGCATCTCCCGATTTTCCCAAAGTCTGCACCCCTAAAATCCAGGATATGGGTTTTTGTACAGTTTATATAGGGTATGTGACATCAACATATGACGTCCGCGTGGGCGGCCCCAGTTGTACTGCTGGAAATCTTCCATGTGGATCCTGCTTCACTGACGGTGAAGTTCCTGCAGTGAGACCTGATGACTGAGATCTCCTCTAAAATCTACTTTCACAATAAGTTCTTACATAACCGTTCTTTCCTAGTCTTCACCCAGGAGGACGTGACGTAGTCGGTGTCCCTGGTTGCTGGCAGTCAGGAACAGCCTTCACCGGCAGTTGTTCTGTCAAGCCAGTGCATGTTGTCTGCATGCCACTTCTGGCAACTTCTTCTTGACATTGGCCCCCGAGTCAGCGGTCGAGATCGAGGCGCTGCTTGTGCTCTCAGTCCAACTCAACTGGGAGGCATCACCATAGACATATCTTATCTTTGTCAGTCTTCACCATTCATCACATTTGAGTACTTGGCCGGAGGTCATGACTCCACGGGAGCTGCTTTTTTTTTTTTGTATGGGCGGAATCGACGCCGCCCTTGAGGCTGACGCACTGCATGGCGCTCGCGGGTTGGCTGTTAGGTGTTGTCGACTCTGCCCTCCCGCCAGTTCTTCATCTCCTGCCATCAAGGTCACTTCATGGGTAGCTGTGAGACAGAAAACTTCTGAGAGGCCTACTTCTGTCTCTAAGCCTTCGTGTGTTGCAGTTCGTTGACTCCGTGTCGCAGTCCGTCGGCTCTGAGTTTATCCTGCCGGTTCTGTTCGCTGTACTCGATGTCGCCTGGTAAGACTGTTCCTTATTTTATTTTGTGATGTTGGGTCTTGTTTGGTGTTCTTTTTCCGTAGGTCATGTCTCGGTCGGGGGCAAGAAAACTTTGAAGACGGGACGGCCCCCCATGCGTCAGTGCCCATGAGACCGTAAGTACTCCGTCACTGACCAGCATGACCATTGCCTCGCGTGTCTTGGCCCGCTTCACAACGTGGATTTGCGCGATGCCTGCTTCGCCATGGAACGCCGTGTCATCGAGCAACCTGCGTGGAAAGTGGGACAAGCTCTGCCAACTTTCGGGGGATGGGCACACTCTCGTCAGGCCAAGCTGTGTTCTCTCGGCCACTCCTCCAGGTCCCCTCCTGGTTCTATACAGACCGAGGAGGAGGGGGCCACTGCCTCTTGTAGCCTAGCCGTGGCAGAGGCCCCTTCCGCTGCAGGAGGCCCAGTCTGTTCCCCAGGGACAGGCGGGAGGCACCGCTTTGGCAATCGCCCCTTCGGGGGTGAAGGCTTCCCCGGTGTCATACCCTCAGCTCGAAAGGCTTGGGTCGCTGCCGTCCTCGATGCTGTCTGTTGGCGCTGTCTTGGGCCTTGGCGCCGTGGGCCCTGATGGCGCTGTCATCAGCGCCGGTCAATGACTCGGCACCGTTGCTGCTGTCGGCTCAGTTCGCAGCACCGATGGTGCTAGTGACACCGTAGTAGGCTGTACAGCGCCATCCCTGTCCTGGCGCCATCCACGGCGCCGTGGTTGAGCATGGTGCCATGTCCAGATCTGGAGCCGCTCACAGCTCCGAGTGTGGACACAGCGTCATGGAGGTTTCTGAACTCGGCACTGAGAGCGCGGTCGGGGGCCGTCATCGGCGCCGTCTCTGTCCTCTGCAGTGCTCGCGGCACCATGGGGCGGGTCGGTGCCGTGGGGGTTTCTGACCTTGGCACCGAGAGTGCAGCCGGAGCCGTCATTGGCGCCATCTCTGGTCTAGGCGCCGCTTCCGGTGCCATGGGCCAAGACAGCGTGGTGACAGGCTCCGGCTCCGAGGCTGCTGCCATCGCTGGAGCCGTGTCTTCTTCTGGCACCATTCGCGGTGCGGCTGGGGATGTCAGCACTGACTCTGGTGCAGTCTCGGTTTCTGGTGCCCTTTTCAGTCGGGATGGTAGCGGGCGATCATGCACTGTTTGGCACAGGACTTCGATCTCCACCTCTTCAGAGGGGGAATCGGACTCTGAGTCAGACAGGCACTCTGACTCTTTGGAGTTAGCTGCTTACGTGGACACCTTGGTAGTGTCCTCGACAGGCCGGAGCCATCCCCACTCTGAGGAGCAGACAGTGATGACCAGGGTCAGGGGTGCGGACTAGCAGGCAGTGGTGCAGGCTACCATTGCTCTGCAGCCTGGTCTTGGAGGGTTCTCTGACCCCTCAGTGGTGGTACCCCCTCATGTGGTGTGCCTGGATCGGCCAACTTTGGGGCCGATCAGAGCACCCACAGGAGGGGAAGGTGCTGCTCCCTGGATGGCTCCTTTGGGGGCCGACCCGGACTGCCAGCTGCCTAGGCTGGCTCTCTCGAGGAGGAGGGCATGTTTGGATTCCGAGGGGTCGAGTTGTATGGGGTCTGTGCGGCGGCCTTTTTCTGGAACCCACCCGGGCTCTGGGAGAAGCCGTAGTGCGGATCTCTGCCCTTCCCTTTTGGTTTCCTCGAGAGGGCCCCATTCTTTGGAGGTAAGGGACCATCCTTCTGGACCTTCACGGCCCCGGTCACCTCACGGGGGGATTCTTCAGGGTGCAGCCTCGGCAGTTCCAGTTTGGTTGATCAGCTGTCGGCTGTGGAGTCTTCCGGAGCTCTTTCTTCCCTTAGCGCTCCTGGTGCACTCCCTAGCCCAGGCGGAGGTCAATCGATTCCTGTTGTCAGCTCTGCCCCCACTCCTCTGCCACATTCTCCTGTGCTCCCAGCTATTGTTGGTCCTAGCAGTCCTCTTTCCTGGGAGCAGTTCAGAGCGGTGGCTGCTCAATTTTCCTCTTACGTTAGGGCTATGGACAGACAGGTTTTTCAACCTCCCCCTGAGCAGCCAGCTACTGTACAGTCGAGGTCCTCTGACTCTTCATCACCCTCTTCTGGGGGAGAAGAGCCATCTGTCCACATCTCCCCAGCTGCTGATCTTGCTGAGTATCAGCGATTCCTCATTAGGATGTTCGAGGACCTGCGCATCACCCCACCCACTCAATGCAATCCAGAACACTCGGCGCACGCCTTTCTAGGTGATTTCAGTGCGGACACCCTTGTGGTGCCCCCCTGGCCTGCTTCCTTTTGGGAGGCGTCGTTGCGTTCCTGGCAGAAACCCTGTTCCAGAGTTCCAGCCCCTAGGGATCTCCGCCAGCGGTATTGTGCCCCCCCCAGAGTCTCCAGGATCCATGCCTGATCCTCAGTCAAGATTGACCTAACTGGAAACTCCTGATGGGCTTCGTGTCCCTCACCGTGACTGGCCCCCAGATCAAGATTCCATGGATTTTGACGTCTGGGGGAGGAGGACGTTCTACTCGGCATGGTTGCTGCTCTCTATTGCAGCACATCGGGCCCACTATGCAACCTATGACAGGTGCTTGTGGTCCAGGCTAGGTCAACTTCTAGCCTCGATGCCTGACACGGAGGAAACCAGACAAGCCATTGCACTCTCTGCACATGGCCTGGAGCTAGCAAGGCACCAAGCAAGGGCATCATATGATGCCAGTGAGGTAGCTACCAGGGTTGTAGGGACAGCGATCTGCACTAGGCAGATGGCATGGCTGTGTCTCTTCGGTTGTCACCCTTGGCCCGGCGTAGGGTGATTAACTCCTCTCACCAGAGAACCTATCTTTTCTCCCATAGGGTGAGACGGCGTCTGTCGGGGCAACTTCCTACCCCCTCCGGGGGGATCCTCTCTCACTCTCCCCAGTCTCGGGCCTCCCAGGCTGTGAAGGTTCTCTCTTAGTGTGTCACCCACTGAGAGCTGAGGGACTTAGTCCCTAGGGTTAAACCCCTTCAGGTGGGCTCGGCGACCACTAAATGTGATGAATGGTGAAGATTGACACAGATAAGATATGGAAATTACGTACCTACCGTAATTCTGATCTTTCTGTGTATCTTCACCATTCATCACAATCCCGCCCTCCATCCCCCTGGGGCCTCAGTTTCTGGGTCCCCCTCCCTCTCTGTGCCCATACTCGCCCCCCGCCCTTCTTTCTGTTAGTCAGGAGTGGGGTAAACTGGGGCACTTAGGGGGATAATTTTCTTTAGGGCCAGAGTGGTCAGGATTGGGGGCACTCCTTCAGTGCTTCGGCGCCACCCTGGTGGGGTTGGGGTTGGCAGTTGCCCTCCTTTCTTTCCTTCTCCCCGTCAATTCTTTGATTTCCTTGTCCTTGGACATAACCTCAATTAATTTAAGAAACTAAGTTTCTTATACCAAAATTTGTTTTTGAGAGGGGGGAGATATCCCTGTATCCTGTCTTTCTTCCAGAATAGCCAATTCAAACACCATGAAGTCTTGCTATATTAGGACTTATTGCAGTTAGCCACTGCACTTGAACTGCCCCGGAGAGGAAAGAGTTAACTCCAGAGAATCTGGAGTTCTAAAGCGCGAGGGCGCTATACCAAAGCTCTATCTGGGCAGTTTCAAATGAAACTGTCAGATTCTTTACTCCGCTTCACTGAACAGTCGCCCGGAGATCAGCTCCTTCAGCTCGGTCGGTCAAGCGAGTATTTCGGTTCATTTGAACCGCCAAAAGTAATTATTTTGCCGCATTTCGTTAAAGCTCTATCTGGTAAACCGTAAGTACAAAATGAAAAGTCTGTGTGGAAATTTAGTTATCGGTTCGGTTTGAACCGATCGGTTTGCTTATTTTAACGTTTAAAGTTTTGGGCTTTTAGAGTGTGGTACCGGTTCTTATCGGTTCTAAAAACCCTTGATTTTAAATAGGGTTTTCAAATACCAAGTAAGCGGTTAGGAATCGATAAAGGTGTCTTGCCTGGACGGCCATAAAAAGGGCAAGTTTTTGGTTAGGCTGGCATTATGTCTGGGAAACCCAAAAGAAAAACCGGGCCCACTGGGTTTCAACACTGTGATGCTGTGGGAAGCCTTTGCAAGGCTGTCCACACACCACTTGGGTTTATTGTCTGAGGCTGACCACCTCCTGTCAGACTGCCAGGTGTTTAAAATTTCTCTGCAGCCACCCTGAAAAGAGATAGGGCGGCTCAGGGAACTATTGGCCAAAAAGTCCGCTGACCCGGATGGCCAGCCCGGTCCAGTACCCACTGGACCAGAGGGAGTGCCCTCTGACCAGGGCTAGACTTCCTCGGGCAAAAGGATGGTTCAGAGGAACCAGTTTAAAAAAAAAAAAAAAAAAGAAATAAGAATATGACAGAGAAATCAGTAGGTTTGGAGTCCAAGATTGTCTCTCCAATTGCTGCAGGAGTAGTTAAGCCATACAGATTGTCCAGTCACTGTTTCTAGGTCCTGTCGAACCATCTACAGTTGGTAAAAGGTGGCTCGTTCAGTTCCAGTGGTTCAGGTTTATGATGTTGAGGAATTGTTATGAACCACAGGAGTGGGAGGAGGAAAATTGATCAATACATGTGTGGCTGGTAGGGTCTGGACGTGCCCACTTAAGCGGACATTTCTCCAGACAGACTTTTAGAATCTCCTCCTATTCTGTCTGAGTCCCTTTCTCAGTTTATGTTTTACAAAAAGCTTGCAGAATCCCCCCAGCTTCCTTTAGAGGAGGCTATGGATGAGTAAAGGGGAGCCTGATTATGTAGGAATGATGGGCTAGGAGGTTGTCTTTCCTTTGCATAAGTCATTTAGGAAGTAAACAACTAAGATTTTATAAGATTCTTCTTTCTGTCCCTCCTGTAAGATAAAAAAATGGACAGAAGGTGTATTTCGTCAGGCTCTGTTACAGACTTCCTCACTGAGCAGTGCAGTCATGTAGGTGTGGTACAAGCTGCAGCCTGTGTCAAGGCTAGTCCCCTGGCCTCACATCCTCCTGAATAGGATTCCAGGAGGATTGATGCCATGGCAAGAAAACAGTATATGGCAGCTTCTGTGGGACTCAGATAGGCAAGTTGTATGGCTTATGTGGCTAGATTTGAGGAAATCTAGGTGGGACGCAGTGTTGCAGTTAGCCAGGCAGGCCCATGGCCAGCTGGCTAGCTGAGTTGGAACAGGTGGCTGCTAATGGCACTGAAGCCTCTAAGTTCAAGTTCATACTGCTGTTGGTGTTAATCTTGTTTCTCTAGGGTCATGACCACTTCTGTAGCTTTCCGTAGGTTGGCATAGCTCAGATGCAATAATCTGTCCCAAGATACTCTGTCAAAGTCTATGGATTTGTTTCTTGTTGTGGGTAATTCTCTTGTTTGAGGAACAAACAGAAAGCTATATGAAAACATGGATGATTACCTACAAAAGTGCCCAGGTAGAGGCTCAGGCCTCTCTGCTTTTCGCCAGAGGGTCTCTTCAGAGGCAGAGATAGGACGGGCACAAAGTAAACCGTCCCCTCCCCTTAGCCTAAGACTATTGCCAATCAGGCACCCTGATGGGGTGCCCAGGCCGATTCTCCCTATACCAGTGGGCAGGTTGGTTTTATTTCAGCCAGAACTGTGTGTCCCTAACTCGGACAAGTGGGTTCTGGAAGTAATAGGTCTGGTTCTCAGCTTCAAACAGTTTCCAAAGATGAGAGCCAGACAGGTCCACCTGCAAATCCTTCGAATCCTTGCTTTGGGAGCAGAGGTTTCTTCTCCTCTGAACTGCAAAAAGCAGTAGAGGGTCCCTCCTTGCCACGGGGCAAGGGGCTGTTCATGATACTTTTAACCTATAGAAGGCAGGAGATTGAGTGCCCATCTCAGATTTAAGGTACCTGAACAAGCATCTTTTGAAAACAAAGTTAAAAATGTTAACTCTGGCTGAGGCCAGGGACTGCTAGCTTTCCTGGACCTCAAGGATGCCTATTTTTCATGTCTTGATCAGGCCTTCTCACCGAAAGTACCTCAGGTTACCCTCAGGCCACTACCAGTTCAGGGCAATGCCCTTGCCTTACCTCTGCGCAAGGGTATTCAAGAAATTCTAGCTGTGGTAGTGGCTCTTTTAGAAGGCAAGGGATTGCTTTGTTTCCTCCTGGATGACTGGCTCTTAGTGGGTCAGTCTCCAGATCAAGTAAAATCCCACTTGCAAGTCACCCAGCAGCTTCTCACCTTTCTGGGATTTTCCTGCTGAATTTACCAAAGTCAGTTCTCGAACCAGTTCAGGTACTAACTTTCATAGGTGCAGAGTTGAACATGAATGTTAGCCAGGGCATTTCTCCCTCTAAAAGGGTAGGCAGTCTCTTGCCCTGGCATCTTCCATTACTTCATGAGTCTCTTGACCAGCAAAAGCATTTGCTACAACTACTAGGGACATGGCTGCTTCCACAGCTGTAGTGCAGGGAGCAAGATTCCAGATGAGGGACATTCAGTTCCATCTGAGGGCCTATTGGTCCCAAAGGAGGATTCCTTTCCAAATTGGTTCTAGTGACCCAATCCCTGATCCTGGCCTTACACTGTGGCAGGATCAAAGCAATCTAAAACTAGGGGTCCTCTTCATTCCCTCACCACGGATGCTCCTGTGTTAGGGTGAGGAGCTCGCTTAGGCGACCTGTCCACTAGGGGAGTGTGGTCTCCCTAGGAATCCCTGCTCCACATCAATTTTTGGAACTCAGAGCTGTCTTCTAGCTCTTAGGAGTTTTCAGCTTCTGTCCAGAACAAGGTAGTTCAAGTCAGGACAGACAACACCACAATAATGTGGTACGTCAACAGGCAGGGGGGCACTCGGTCATCAGCCTTGTGCACCGAAGCAATGAAGTGGTGGTCTCTGGCTTACTCCCTGAACACCTCCCTGATGGCAGTTCACCTCCCAGGGAAGGACAATGCCCTGGCAGATGCCCTCAACAGGATTCTCAGGGCCATCACGATTGGGCTCTGAATCCTCAGGTGCTGGGTTCAGTCCTTGCCAGATGGGGCTCATTTCAGATAGATCTTTTCGCAGCCCCAGATAACCACTAACTTTCTCTGTTTTGTTGAGGCCTCCAGTGCTGGGATCAGCCCACCTGGACGCTTTTCACTTGGATTGGAAAGGGAAGTTTCTGTTTACCTTTCCTCCCTTTTCCCTTTCTTTCAGGGTACTAGTAAAAATCAGATCTCAGCCTTGCAAAGCGATTCTGATTGTTCCAAGCTGGGCCAGACAGCCCTGGTACCCATTGTCTCTGTCCTTGACAGTCCACCCTACCCTGAGCTTGCCCAGAGTCCACGACTTACTGGCCTTTGCACAAGGGAGAGTGTGGTATCCGAACCTCAAATTCCTCCTTCTCAAAGCAGCTCTTGAGGAGTTAGAATTTGCTGATTTACACCTTTTCAAGGTGTCGTGGATATTTTAAAGGCTTCAAGGAAGCTTTTTCACTGGCCACTTACAATTCTAAGTGGAACAGGTTTTCAGTCTGATGCGCTGAGAAGCAGATTATACCACAGTCTGCTTATCTGCCCATTTTCTGGACTTTTTGGTCCATTTTAAATTCTTTAGGTCTTAGGCCAGCTACCTTAAGGGTTCCTTTGGCAGCTGTCTCTGTTTTTTTGCAAGCAGGGAAGCCTGCTTCCTTTTCTTCTCAACCTGTGTTTTCCAAGTTTTTAAGGGGTTGCTTCACACCAACCCTCCTTTTTCGGGAACCAGCTCCTGCATGGAGCCCGAATGTTTGCATTGCTCAGTTAATGCAAACCCCTTTGGACCTCTGTCCCAGCAGAGCTCAAGCTTCTCACTTGGAAAATGTTTTTCTGGTGGTTTCACTTCTGCCAGGCGCATAAGTGAACTACAGGCTCTGGCAGTGGAAGAAGATTTTTCTTTCCCACAGGGATAAGACAGTCCCTAGGACTAACACAGGGTTTGTCCCTAAGTGGTTTCAGGTTTCCACCTGAACCAATCCATCTCTCTCCCAGGATTTTTCACTGAGCATTCTTCCTCAGGTGAGAGGAGACTGCACAGCTTGGACGTCAAAGAGCCTTATGCTACTATTTGTAACGCATCAAGGGTCACAGGTTTGAATCCTCCAACTCTTCCTTACCTAGGGCGAGGTTGGCAAAGGAACCTGCCGCTAAGAGGACAGTTGCAAGGTGGATTGTCTCTTGTATCCATTTTTGTTATCAAAGACTAGGTAGGAGAGCCCCCTCAGGACTGAGGGCTCACTCCACCAGGTGTACAGCTGCATCTCTAGCGGCTGCTAGAGATATTCCCATTCTGGAAATCTGTCGAGCTGTTACTTGGAAGACAGTTCACACTTTTACTAAGCATTATTCCCTGGATTTCAGTCCAGGAGAGATGCTGTTTTAGCACAGCTGTGCTTCAGAGCCTATTTCTAAGTAGGTTCTGACCCTCCTCCATGGAGGTACTGCTGTGTAATCTGCAATAAGTCCCTAATATAGCAAGACTTCATGGTGTTTGAAGAAAAATTACTCACTTTAGTAATTGCTTTTCTTCTCATGGAGTCTTGCTATATTAGACACCTCCCCCCACCAACCTGCCCTCTCAGAACTTCTACTGGGGTGGTGGCAAATTAGTGCAAGCACTGTGTCATGCCATTGTAGTTCTTCCTTCACCCTCTTTTATTTGGGTTAGGGAACTAGGGTTTTCTGGTTGAGTGATTTGTTGGCCCCTTCCTGGACTTGAGTCTTTGGGTAAGGGGGTTCCTAATAGTGCTTGTCGGGGAAAACTAATAATACCATTATTCATTCTTATTATTGTTATTGTTGTTTCTATTGTTGTTATTACTACTAGTAGGTAGCCATTTGCCTAGTGTAGAGCTTTCCACACAGACTTGTTGCTTAGTGTTAGCTTCGTAAAGATCTGACAGTTTCATTTGAAACTGCCCAGATAGAGCTTTGGTATAGCGCCCTCGCGCTTTAGAACTCCAGATTCTCTGGAGTTAACTCTTTCCTCTCCGGGGCAGTTCAAGTGCAGTGGCTAACTGCAATAAGTCCTAATATAGCAAGACTCCATGAGAAGAAAAGCAATTACTAAGGTGAGTAATTTTTTCTTCTGTTTTTGTTGGAGTTATTGCCAGTGATTCTGTGCCTTGAATTCTGGCAGTTAGCCTCTTGGCTACTCCTTCGCAGTTCCTATACAATCTGGAGACAGGTCAAGTTTCCAGGGTATGTTTTTCCTGTTGCCCCCCTCTCATTCTTATCCTTATTTCTAAAATCCTTAACCCTCCCTCCCTCCTCCTTTTCTGCTTCCAGAGATTGGGGCCCCTACCCAGTCCCCTTAGTCTTTCAAACTAGTTCTATCCTCTCAGTCGTTTATTTCTCCTTTTAGTTTATTTATCTTTTCCTTTGTCTGTCCCTTGGACTTCCTTGTCCTACCCTCCAACCCTTTTTCTCACCTCTACAGCAACTTCGGAACTGGCGGGAAGGCGGAGTCAACAACACCTAATTGCCAACTTGCGAGCGCCACGCAGTGCGTCGGCGTCGAGGGCGGCGCCAATGGTGCATCGACTCCGCCCATCCAAAAAAAAAGGAGGCTCCCGTGGGGTCATGACCTCTGGCCAAGTACCCAAACGTGATGAATGGTGAAGATATACAGAAAGATCAGAATTACGGTAGGTACGTAATTTCCATTTCTCGTCCTCCTCATCTTCAGATGACGAGGCTCTGCCAGCATATGCAGCAGGACTACGAGGAATTCCTCTGGCAGCAATGGCATTTGGCGGGTCAAGGTAGGGCTCTACCACTGACTCCTAGGATTGACTGGCCAGTGCCAGTCAAGCCCTTGCTGGTCTTTCTGAGACAGTTGTCGCCAACACCTGTCTCTCCACCCCTGTTGGAACCACCTCCACCATAGCCTGTCTGGGGAGCCCCAACCAAGCACTCTCATGCTGCAGTCAGCTTGCCAGGCTGGCTGTCAGGGGAAATCACCCAGTCGGATGACTCTAGGGTGGTTCACGATGCTAAAGGGCCAAGAGCCATTTTTGATGAGTTGGACTACTAACATGGTTCCTCCATGCAGTCGTTGAGGACACATACCTTCGACTGGGACTCAGTCGAGGAGTTGACCATCGACTATGGGCTGATGTCATTTGGGGCTCTTCTCCGACTTACGTTTGAGTCCATGAACATCCCTGTTAAGCCTGTTTAGAAAAGGGCCAAGTACCCTTTTACTGACCTCCTGAATAGGGAAGAATCTTCGGGGTTGTCTTAACCATGGTGGAGGACATTTTGGGACCGGTCCTGGAACTCTGGCAGCATCCTGCCGAGCACTCTTAGCTCCTCTGGTCTGCAAGTATGTGCTCCCTACCGGCTCTATATCTGGATTCTCGAACCACGCCTCGAGGAGCGTGTGGTCTCAGATGCGGTCTTCCAGAAATCTGGAAACACTGGGGATGTGGACAAGCCCCCTCCCCCCGGCAAAGCAGCGAAGAAGTTTGACCTTGACCATGAGGCCAAGAAGGTCTCTGCCGCGCACTTATTTGGTCTCAGTCAGGCAAGCTGTGCCTTGATGATAGCCTGTTTTGACCACTCCCTGCTGGGAGTGTTAGATAATGTCCTCTCTCATCTCATCCTGATGAGCAGTTACTGGTGAAAGTGGTCAGAGATCAGGGTCAAAGTCAAACACTTGCTAAACACCAGCCCCAGACGGCATTGGATATGGGTGACTCCTGTTCCCGTTACAGCAGGCAGTCAGCATAAGCATAAACTGGATGATGTCCCTTTCTTTGGCCCAGGGTGGACGGTCATCTCACTCTGATTGAGAAGTGCAGTACCACCCTGGACTTCTGTGGCTTTGTCCCAAAAAACCGAAAGCCCACAAACCAAAACAGAAGTCCTTTCAGATACAGCAGCCTTCGCAGCATCAGCCCCAGCAGGGGTACTATGAAGCCTGGCGTCGTCAGGTCAAGTTCTCCAGCCAGGGGCCAGAAAGGAGTAAGGGAAGTGATGCCCCTTCCCAGCCCCAGCAGCTTGTGGCCTCCTCCCTATTGATGGGTCGGGGGGGTGTCTACGTACCGCCTGTCCGGTCCCTGACCCAGCTCCCTGTGAGGGGTGGGCTTCGACACTTATGGCCACACTGGTCAGTCATTACTGCGGACAAGTGGGTTCTCGAGGTGATAGGCAGAGGGTTGCCTCTCTGTTTCAAAGCTCTCCCCCCCCTTACTATCCCATGCTCCAAGGGAGTCCTCGTGTCGCAGGACATGTCCGCCCTCAAGGAGGATAATGCTCAGCTCCTTGCGAAAAGAGCCATAACCCGTGTCCCAGGCACCCTGGCAAGTCAGGGGTATGTCCCCAGGTACTTCCTGGTTCTGAGAAAGATGGGGGTCTGGCAACCCATACTAGATCTGCATAATCTAAACTGGTTCATGTGAAAGCAAAAGTTCCGGATGGTCACCCTAAACTAGGTTATATCATCCCTAGAGCAGGGCGCGTAGATCTTACTTCGAGAGGGTTGCTGCAGTAGGTCTTCACAAGTAGGACTGCTCCCCCTGATGTCAGGACCACATGGCAAACATGTAGCTAGCAGTCATCAACGGGGGACCACCCCCAGCGTCAGGTGATGGGACATCAGCGTGGTTATAAATAGGGGCGGTCCCCCACCTGCCCTGCAGTTCTTTCCCGCCATCAATCTGAATCGTCGGACTTTGCAGTGAAACAGCTTCAGTCACCCGTCATTTTGTATGTAGTTTTACCGTTAGTTTTTCTCGATCCTTTTCAGCATTGCATGTCTTCACATTGGCTGAAGAAAAAGTGCTCCAAGTGTGGCGCGCAGATCCCACACGGGGACGACCACTCCCGCTGCATCCTCTGCCTGGGCCCTAAGCACAAGGTTGCAGATTGCCAAATCTGCCAGACCTTCAACCAGGCCATGCTCACCTGTCGCCAGAGGACCCTTGATGTCCACTTATTAAAACAATGAATGGCATTGATGGAGAAAGAGCTCCAGGTGCTGCGGGAACGATCGTCTTCGCCTGCCCTGGAAAAAAGATGGAGAAGGAGACACGTCGGGAGCGAAGCCATTCTCCCTCGAGGAAAAACCGCCAGGCAGCCGACGCCACATCGGGTGGGGCCTCCACCCTGGTGACTACCCCAACTCCTGGGCCTTCCTCCACTCCAGCAGATCAGACGCCTTCACCTCTTCTCTCCCCCTCCCCACGCCGAGGTCAGTGAGCAGTCGGGGTCTCCTCTTCAGAGGAAGTTATTTCGGAGACTGTCGATAACTTGGCTGCTAAGTTGCTCTCCGGCTCCTCTGCCGGGCACTCGGCCCAGGTCGATCAGCCTGACCCGAGCCTCCCGACTTCTGTCAGCCAGACCGCAGTCTGTAAGTCAGATGTCAGCTCCTCCGACGCCCGCCAGACTGTCACCTCTAAGTCAGTCGCCGACTCGTCCAACGACTGCGTGGTAGCTGTTCTCCCATCAGACTCCCTCGTGGTCCCCGATGTCTGGCAGAGCGAGCTCACAGGTTCCCCCAAGTGCCGCAGGGGCTGTCCCGCCCGGGACCCACTGACACAGCCCAATGCCTCGTTCTCCCCGGTTTTCCAGGCTTCGAGTGGGGCTGATCAAGAGGAGCCTCTCATGTCGGGCCTCCTTACTGAGTGTCCTGCCTTGTTGGCAGACCCATCGACAGGGGTCCTCCCGGACTTACCTCCTTCGCCAGTCTTGGTCCCGCCCTTGGGTGCCTTCAGGCCCATGACACCGGGTCTTTCACCAGATCACCTTCTGGACAACATGGACCAGGATCTTCCTGGCCCTTCTGGGGTTCCACTTTCAACCCCTGGCCTGCTGACGGATGCCGATCCTAACGGTCCCTCGAGCCGACACCCTCCGGGCCTTTAACCCCTTTTCCGTTGGGCCCCACGGGATACTACCCCGGCTACACGCTGCCACAATTTCCCCATTACCTGACGCCAGGTTACCTGCCTCTGATGCCAGGGTACCCGATGCTGGGTCAGGCTCAACCTTATCAGGGTTGTCACCAGTATCCCAACTGGTACTAACCACCTGACTACCCCATATATTCTATGGGGTACCCAGGATACCCACCACCACCACCGCCTCCTCCTCCACCCCCACAGCTGGAGCATCAGGAATCTATCCCAGTTTGGTGAAAAGACGCCAAGTCCCAACTCCTACAAGAGTTGGGACAGCCTCAGCTGGTCGTCAGGGCTACCCCAACCCATAGGGTGCCACTAGGAATCAATGCCCCTTCTAGCAGAGCATCCAACAGGGACACAGGTGGTCTCCCGGCTGGAATCACTCTAAGAACCAGAATCACAGAGGCAGTTCCGGATGTCACTCCTTTGCCAAACAGGCTGGAGTCTTCCGATTCCGATTTGGGGGACCATTCAGAACCCCACTCACCTATAGAGCCTCAGCCAAAGGAGTCGCCAAAATCGCAACTGGAGGATCCGTCTTTCGTGTAACCCCTCCGGTCCATCCAATAAGCCTACGGTTGGGCATCCCTAGAATTGGACCCTAAACGCAGAAGACTAGCAGAACATCTGGACCTCATTAATGCAAACCCCCTCCCTGTTCCTTCCTGGACAGGGCCACATGTAGATCTGACATCCACGATTTGGCAACAGTCATCATCTATTCCTACGGTTTCTAAGAAAGCTGACAGGACTTGCCACCTCCCCCTTCCCCCAGAAGGGGTTTCCCACCTAACGGCACCACCTAAGACTGATTTTATTGTCATCACAGCTGGTCACGATAGGTCGGCCCAGCCCAAACATCTCAGTGCCTCTCCTCCCGACAAGGAGTCTAAACAGATGAACCAATATGGCCGCAAGCTCTGTACCTCCTCTACCTGCGCCATACGTTCACTCAGCTACGTAGCACACATCGTGGATGTCCAGAAGTCTGCCTTGTCCTACCTGGAAAAGGACATCCAAGAAATTCCTGACGAACAACTCAGGAACAAGCTTCTTGATAAAATCAGAGTGAATAAGTCGTCATGCCGTCATGCTTTGTGAGCCACATATTTTTTTTTTTATCATGTCATTGTTTATCCGCCCTATTGCAGTGTGATCAGTGGGGGCATCCAGCCGCCGGCTCAACCCGCGGAGGGCAACAGGTTCACTCACATGATGTAGGGGGTCGGTACGGCCATTCCCCGACCCGCTGGGAGGCCACCCCATGCCAGGCCGAGATCGAACCCCCTCCAGTGCAATTCCACGACAGAACCTCCAGGCGGTACAAGCGCAGCTATCAAGCTGCTCGCTCATGCCCAGTCTTTTCCTCCATTGTTCTTTTGGCCCCTTGGAGTGCAGTCATGCAGTGACATTGAGGCACTATGTGCCGACGTCTGCCGCACTCCACCCCTTAAGTGCACTTGCCCTAGGTAGTGCTCCTGATCATCACCAGGTGCCACTACAGAGCGGTGGAGTCCCTCAACCCTCCCCAGGGATAGGAGAGCAGTCCGCGGATGCTTGATCCTAACCCTCCCCTGCTGACCCCTGACTCCCCGGGCTCGTTTCCGAACCCGAGTCGCTAACGTGGCGTGAGGTGTGGCATCCAGCATCTCAACCCTCAGCAGCACCGGGCTGCGAGCCACATATGACTCTTGTCAATTCAGTGGCATGTTGTACAGCTATCGGAATCTGTCTTAAGACGCCGTGCCTGGCTCCATCTCACAGGGCTGTAACAGTATGTACAGAGCACCCTTCTGGACGCTCCCTTCAGGGGCCCAGTTCTGTTTGGGGGCGACGCCAAAGATATAATCACCGAACTGTAAGAGAGTGGCAAATCCCTAAAGGATGTCTGCTCTATGTATTGCTCGGGCCAGAAACCCAAGCAGAATTTTTGTCGCCTCCCAGCACAAATAGAACAAACAGAACCAGGACAGACGCCAAAACAAGCGTTGTGCTACCGGTTCCGGTGCCCAGACCCCCAGGCTAAGTTTCCAAAGGCAGCCAGTGGGCGCAAGGCACCCCTCCCCCTCCCCTCCATATCCTGACTTAAAGGCCCCCCCGTTATCTTCTCCCTATGAAGGAACCAGTCGGGAGGTAGATCGCCTCCACCTGGAAGGGTGGAAAGCTATAATCCGCAGACATGCGAAGTTCTGCAACTAGTCACAAGAGGTCACTCCATAGAGTTTCTGGACAACCCACTGGGCAGATCTCATTACCCGTCAGGACATCACAGTCTTGTCCTACAGGAAATTCAAGCTCCACTGCAAAAATCAGCCACAGAGCGAGTTCCACCAGAGCAAATAGGAAGGGGATTTTACTCCCACTTCTTCCTAGTGCCCAAAAAGACAGGAGATCTTAGGCCCATCCTAGATCTCAGCATGCTCAACCTCTTTGTAGAATACAAGAGGTGCCGCATGTTAACCCTCCAGGGACTCTTACTCATGCTCCAACTAAACAATTGGCTGTGTTCCTTGGATATGCAGGATGCTTGCCTACATATCCCAATTCTGCTGGCCCACCTCCATTTTCGGAGATTCTCCTTCTAGGAGGAGCATTTTCAGTTCAAGGCCCTTCCCTTTGGCCTTTCTTCATCATCTCGAGTTTTCACCAAGTGCCTGGCAGTAGTAGTGGCAACCTTGCATCGCAAGGGCATCTATGTGTTCCCATACCTGGACGATTGGCTGATTTCAGCTCCATCCCAGGACAGTGTGAATGATTCCCTTTCCTTCACCCTGGACCTTTTCTTCAGACTTGGCATTATGGTCAATTATCCTAAGTCTCAGCTTTCACCTTCCCAGTGCCTCCAGTTCATAGGAGTGGTGCTGGACACGGTCCAGGGCAGGGCCTTCCTTCCCACGGACAGGGCAGAGATTATCCTTCAAGCAGCACTGGTGGCCTCCTCTCATTGAACCACAGCGCGCTCCATCCTCAGACTGTTGGGTCTGATGGTGGCCACCATACCCACCGTCCCATTGGCCAGTCTGCACATGAGGGTGACCCAGTGGTCCCTCAGGGTCTAGTGGGATCAACGGTTGGATGACATGGACCAGAAGATTCTAGTCTCCAACAGCCTGAAGAGGGATCTCCTCTGGTGGCAGGACCCATCCAACCTCTCGGTGGGGGTTCCCTTCCACTCCTCGTTCCCCTCCATGACTCTTACGACAGACACCTCGAACCACGGGTGGGGGGCCCACCTGGGAGACCTCCGGACCCAAGGGACATGGTCTTCCATGGAGGAGGATCTACACATCAACATCCTGGAGACAAGAGCAATGCTGTATGCTCTCTAAGCCTTTCAATCCCTCTTAGTTCCAGGAACACTTCTCATCCAGGCTGACAACATAGCAACAGTTTGGTACATCAACAAACAGGGAGGCTGCCATTCGTACCCCCCTTTGCAGGGAGGCAATGCGGGTGTGGTACTGGGCAGTTCAACACGGCCTATCCTTGACAGCAGTCCATGTTCCAGGTGTTCACAACATCCTGGTGGACAGTCTTAGCCACTCTGTCGCTCGGGCTCATGACTGGGAACTAAAGCAAGAGGTAGTGGAAGATCTCCTCCTCCAGTGGGGTCGGCCAGAAATCGACCTCTTCACCTCCCCATCCAGCGCAAAACTACCCAGCTTTTGTTTGCTCGTTCCCAGGCATGGTGGTTTTTGGTGAGACGTGCTGGCTTTGTCTTGGACAGGGAGATTTCAGAACGCTTTCCCTTCCTTTCCTATTCTGCAGAAGGTTCTGCTGAAGCTACAGGCAGAGGGGGCACACATGATCCTCATTGCCCCTCTGTGGCCTTGGCAGATATGGTTCCCTCTACTAGTGATGGAACCCTCAGTACCTCTGTCTCTCTCTCTCTCTCTCCCACCCTTTCCCAGGAGCAGAGCACCCTGGTACATCCAAGCCTCAGATCACTTCACCTTCATACATGGCACCTTTGGACATAGCGGTTTCACGCTATGGCATCTCTTCCAGAGTTGCTCAGGTCCTAGTGGAGGCCAAGAAACCCTCCACTAGATCCACATATGCTATGAAGTAGAAGAGATTTTCGATCTGGACTACAGCCAAAGGCCTAGATCCTTTTTCCTGCTCGGCTTCCCAGGTCCTGGAGTACGCCTTGCACCTGTCAGATTTGGGCCTGTTATTCTTCTGTGAAGGTCCATCTCTCTACGGTTTCAGCTTATCACCTTCTGGTGGAGGGCAAAATTCTATGTCAGGTAGAGGTTTCCAGAACTTTTCTGAAGGGGATCCTTCACCTCA
Source organism: Neoceratodus forsteri (assembly GCA_016271365.2). Classification (NCBI taxonomy): domain Eukaryota; kingdom Metazoa; phylum Chordata; order Ceratodontiformes; family Ceratodontidae; genus Neoceratodus; species Neoceratodus forsteri. The sequence continues at coordinate 644,366,693 of CM057453.1, read as the reverse complement.
AACCTCCGGTCCAGAATCCTGTTCCTCCCTGGGATCTTAATTTCATTTTAGAAAAACTTACCTTGCCCCCTTTTGAGCTGGCAGCAAGTAGTGACATGCGTTACCTATCGTGGAAAACGCTCTTTTTAGTTGCCATTACTTCAGCTCGAAGAATTTCAGAGCTTCAGGCTCTTGTTTGTAAGGAGCTTCATTTAATTTTCCACAGAGACCGGGTGGCTCTGTGGTCTAACCCTTCTTTTCTTCCAAAGGTCGTTTCTGAGTTTACCCTAAATCAGAATATCGAACTGGCGGTGTTTTATCCAGAGTGCTGCAGTAGGAGGGAGTATCTCCTGCACACCCTTGATGTGCACAGGAATTTGAGATATTATATCTCAAGGACTAAGGAGATTCGTAAGTCGGATCAACTCTTCATCGCCTTTGCTCCTAAGTGGCAGGGCAAGGCTATTTCCAAACAGACTTTGTCAAGGTGGCTGGCTAATTGTATTTCTTACATTTACCAGAAGTATGAGAAGCCCTTTCTAGGGGCATTCAAGGGCCACTCAACCAGGGGAGTAGCCACTTCCACTGCCTTTCCTAGAACTGTGTCCACTGAGGACATTTGCACAGCGGCCACTTGGTCCTCTGTCCACACATTCACGAAACATTACAGCATGGACATTGCTTCTAGGCAGAGGGTGGGCTTTCATCTAGCAGTCCTGCAAGGACTACTGTCCTAAGCAGACTGGCGTTGGCAGACATTTTCCTCCACCCAGAACCTAGTCTCTGACTCCTTCTATTTAGTTTACTGCTTGGTAGTCAGTCCTACTTGTGAAGACCTACTGCAGGAACCCTCTCAAAGTAAGATATAGCAGTTACGTAAGAACTTACTGTAACAGTAGATCTTTGAGAGAGGTTCCTGCAGTAGGTCTAGATTTCCCACCCACCTTCCCTCAGCTCCTGTGTTTTTTCCTCTTTACTCCTTTCCCAAGACTTTATTATATCCAGGGCTCAGGGTATCAGGAGTGTTCACTCCTCTCTCCTGCTTCCTCTTTCGAGGTCCCTGGTGGGAGAACTGGAATTCGGATGGGGGCCCGCCCCTATTTATAGTCACACTGATGTCCCATCACCTAGTGCTGGGGCAGTCCCCCGCTGATAATTGCTAGCTGCAAGCTTGCCGTGCGTTCCTGACACCAGGGGACGCAGTCCTACTGCAGGAACCTCTCTCGAAGATCTACTGTTACGGTAAGTTCTTACGTAACTGCTGTTTCTGCTTCCTGGACCTCCAGGGTGCATTCTTCCACATCCTAGTTCGTCCCACTGGCAGTACTTCTTGTTCCATGCAGAAGGGGTTCTCTGTCAGTTCCAAGTCATGCCCTTCGCCCTTTCATCTGTGCCCAGGCTCTTCACCAAGTGAATAGCAGTGGTGGCAGCCTACCTGCGTTGCAAGGGCATCAGGGTTTCCCTTTACCTGGATGACGGGCTGATAGCTGGGCCATCCAAGGAGGCCGTGGAACGGTCCAGGGATCTGTCTCTCCAGACCCACAGAGACTTGGACCTGTTGGTCAACACGGCCAAGTCCAAACTGATCCCCTTGCAGGGAATTCAGGTATCAGAGCTAGACTCCCTTTGGGCTTAGGTCTGCCTCCCTGCGGACTGGGCACTGGACCCAACCAACTCTGCCCTACCATTTCAGTTTGGGCGCTCGTGCCCTGCGCAAGACTTTCTGGGGCTGCTTGGGTACATGGCATCCTGGTCCAGTGGGCCCACTGATGGATACGGCAGCTGCAGTAGAAGTTGAGTTCTCAGTAGTCCCAGTGCCTAGAACACTTGGATGAGCCGGTGACAGTGACCCAGCCGTTTTGGGATGCCATCCAGTGGTGGCTGATTCCAGAACATCTGGAGGAAGGAATACCATTTGTCTGCCTAGAACCGACCATCCTGTCTCATGACAAATGTGCCTAGTGGGGTAGGGAGTGCAATTGCGAGACCACAGGGCACAAGGGCTGTGGTCACCTAGGGATTTCTGTCACCACACCAGCCTGCTGGAGCTGCGTGCAGTGCGGCTAGCTGTGATGGAGTTCGCTTCTTTAGTCAGAGGGCGGGTCATGCAAGTCCAGACGGACAACACCGCAACCATTTCCTACCTTATCAGGCACAGCAGTGCATGCTCCCTTCCTTTGTGTCATGAGGCCCTCCATACCTGGACCCTCCTGCATAGCCTGGGTGCAGATCTCCTGGTGATCCATGTCACTGGAGTGGACAGTCAGCTGATAGAAACTCTCAGCAGAGTGGGTGAGATGTCGCACGAGTGGTCTCTGCATCAGGAGGTGGTGAACCACCTGTTCTCCCTTTGGGGTGGTACTCTGGTGTACCTGTTTGACTCCTGGGAGAAAGCTAAACTGAGGCTGTTTTGTGCCTGCCCCCCACAGTCCAGGACACCAGTAGGGGATGCCTTTGTGAGGCCCTGGACCTTAGGCCTCCTGTACACCTTTCATTTTTTCCCTCTGATCCACAAGTTGGTGCTCAAGGCCCGGAAGGACAAGGCATGGATGATCCTAAAAGCTCCGGACTGGCCTTGCCAGTTCTGGTTCTGGATCTTCTCAGCCTCAGCAGCAGGCCTCCATGGCAGTTGCCTCTTCACCCAGATGTGCTGACCAGACAGCAGGCGAAGGTTCTGTACCTGGACCTTCAATCCCTGCACCTGACAGTCTGATTCTTGAGTCGCTAGAGTTCCAGGCTTTGAGTCTTTCAGAAGATGAGTTCCATGTTGTGGAGGCCTCCCGGAAAGAGTAGACTCACCAATGCTATGCCTTTAAAGGGAAAAGGTTTTCCATTTGGTGTCAGGGCAATGATCCCTTTGCCTGCCCAGTGGCTAGTATCCTTGCGTACCTCTGGTCCCTATCCCAGCAGGTGCTGTGAGCGACAACCCTAAAAGTGCACCTGGCTGCCATCTCTGCATACTGGGCACGAGCTGGTATGCCGATGGTGGCCAGGAGAAGGTGATCAGGTGTCTTTTTTTAAAAGCCTAGATCATCTGTCCCCTCTGGTCCGTGAACCTCCTCAACCTTGGGACTTGTTGGTAATGGCCGTGCTTATGGGCAAGCCTTTTAAGCCTGTGTACAGATGTCAGATGTCACAGCTGTCATGGAAGACTGCCTTCTTGGTGACTATCTTGTCAGCCAGAAGGATTAGTGAGCTCCAAGTGCTCTTGGTGGAGTCTCCATATCTGGTTTTCTACAGGGACAAGGTGGTCCTTCGACCCCACCCGAAGTTCCTCCTGAAGGTTGTATTGGAGTTTAGCCTGCACCAGGTGATGAACTTTCCAGTATATTTTACTAACCATTTTTCAGAGGCCACCCGGAGACTCCATTGCAGTGCTAGAGTTTGGGGTGATGCTCGTCAGTTATTTGTCATAAATGCTGAAGCCATGCCTGATAGCCCAGTAGCCAAGCGGATGACTGTCAGGTGGATAACATCCTGCAACACCTCTGCTGTAGGTAGCTGGTAGGGAGCCTCCCATAAGACTTGAGGCTCATTCCACCAGACATCCAGATCCATGGCCTCACCCATTCTAGCTGCTCATGCCTGTAGTTCTAGGAGGCCTCCACCTGGTGGCAGTCATGGGCAGAGATGGCATGCCCCCCCACCCCCGAGGAAAGCAGTCCCTGAGATGCTCCATCTTCTCCTACCCCACCACCCCCCAGCATCTCATGTTTGTTCCCTAACACAGGTTGCTGGCATGGCTCGAGGTAAGGCATTCAGTGCCTTAGCCCTCCACGCCACTGGGCTGGTATTTTTATTGTTTTTAAATTAATGTTTTTATTGTTAAAATTCTAATTGTTCTATTGTATATGATGGTGTTAACCTGTTAACCCCCAACTCTTTAAGAATGCTGTCAGCCAATCAGCATGCTCAATTTGTAGCCATTGTTTTATACTCTTAAATATACTTTTATAGAGAGTTGTTTGTAGCCCTATTGGTTCTTGTACAAAATGATGAACAGAGTGGGTGATTTTATAACCTTTTATTGGACTAACAAAGGATTTAGGAAAAAAAAAGCTAGCAAGCATAGCAGCCAGGTTCTACAGGAAACAAGTTTTCTCATTAACTTAGGATTGAGAAATCTACTGATAAATAAACTTTCACGCATAGTTATAATAGTTCTTTTGATAAGGAAGTATGTAGAGACAGAAATAAAATACTATGTGGTTGTAAATCGGTTTAGTGAGGCAAACTCCTCTCCCGAAATGGAATATGACAGCAGGAGGCCTATAAGTTGTAAGATGTTGATATTCCAAGAGTATCCCTAAATACAGACTGTGTGTGTGTGTGTGTGTGTGTGTGTGTGTGTCTATGGTATAAAGCAATCCTTGTTATATAAGGCACACTAAAAAATATATATTAACTCCCCCCGTCGGTCCCATAGCCGCTGTATGGCGTCGGAACCATCCATTTCTGAACCCGACCCAAAATGACCACCTGGAGAGAATGAGTTTTAGGGATAATGCTTATAAATATAAGCAGAGGAAATACATGTGCACCTGAACCAAGAAGGCATCAGTAATAGGACTTTGACACCAAGGTCTGTGTATTCAGACCATAATTTTTAGTACAGTATCAAGAATGTGAATAAACTTGCCTTTCTTGTCTAGTTTTGAAGTGTCCTTTGAGAACCAGGACAGAGTTCAGAGATGGAATGATCAGATTGAGAGAAATGTTGTCCTACTGTGTTTTTAGTCTTTTTCACTTTTATGTCATGCTTGTGTGAGTTCATTCGGGTTCGAATGAGTTGCCTGGTTTCCTCCACTTAGCCTGTATGTGAACACTTCTTGCACTGGATGTAATAGACAACGTTCTGGGATCTGCATGTATAACTCCTGTATCTTCAATTTATTGTTTTGGGGGGTGTTGATGAACGCTCAAGTGGAAATATGTTCACATATTTTACATTTAGCAATATTGCAGAATCAGAGCCTCCTAGTGTTCTGTTGTTTTGGTCAGGTATAAGTTTGGTCCTGGCACTAACTGTCAGGTTGGATAAGTTAGGTGGGTTTGAAAGACAGTAGAGATGGCTCCAGAAAAATACATTTCTAGGGACATGGATATGTTGTTCATCCACACTGTCTGGCAGGTATCCTTGCCGCTTTAAATCTTGCTGGAAGGTCTTCAAGCTGGCTCTTCCCACCCAGCTGGGTGGTAAAACTCTCGGCTCCGCCCCATGACGCCAGATCTTCCTTACCACTTGGAAGCTCAGGTTCCCTCCTTAACGCTCTGCGTATAAGACTGGTTCTAATTCTTGGTTTTCAAATTTAAAAGTTTTGTGTTTCTAGACCCGGTCTTCTATCCCTCATGGCTGCGATGGACAAATCGACTCCGGTTTTTGAGATGCCCTTGCAGACGAAGATGTCTTGGATGGATCCACACTCCACGTGTGTCTACTGTTTAGGACTTGATACGACCCACAGGCTTGCGACCTGTGCTCTTCCTTCTCAGCCTACGTCCTCGAAGACCGTGCTGCCCGTTTACAACTGGGGCGTCCGAGAAACGTTTTCCTCTGGTGAAGTCAAAAGAGGCCTGGTCGGCGGTTTCCACAGCGGCGGGCTCGGCGGATCAGCTAGAGCAGATGATCGCCCTCGAAGAGGAGGCGGCGCGGGCCGCATCTTCCTCGGCCGCGGCATTTATCCCGCTCTCCCTGGGTTCCTGTTATACAGCTTCCTTTAAGGAGCTTTGTCTGTCCCTCTCCACTAGGGAGAGGGACCAACGTCTGCTGGACCTTCTTCTCGGTCCAAAAAGAAAGACAAGGGTAAGTCCCTCCGTCGACGCTCTTGGGAGCGGGAAAGGTCCCTCTCCCCGAGTTGTCGGCCATCGACTGCGGTCGATCGTTCGGCTTCGGCCACTGGTCTCATGGTGTCTCCGTCAGGTCAGTTGACCGAGACTCCCGTCGACACAGTCGAGATTTTTCTCGACCCATTGGACGGGTTGTCGCTAGGCGAAGCCGAGAATCCTCTCTCCCCGGTTCCCCCGGTGGGAGTTGAGGATCCCGTGGGCTTGCCAGTGCCTCCCGGTTCCGGGCCCTCGGGTGAACCCTCCGAGCTGAGGGAGAGCCAGTTCCCCGTCTCCTCCCGCACATCTCGGGAAAGCCGAGGTTCTCGATCTCGGACTTCTTCGCCAGTCCAGCCGATCCGCCGTCATAGGCGGTCTCGGTCTCGGCACCGTGATAGCGGCACCGCGCTCGTCCTCCTCCTCCTCGGACAGGGAGGCTTGACGTAGATTCGTCCGGCCAGATACGAGGACCTCGTGGCAACAGCTCCTTCTGACCGGGAACAAGCCGACGCCGTCGCCTTCCCCGGCCATTAAGTGGCTGTCACCGGGGCGGCCGAAACAACCCCTCGACTTACCCGAGGAGCTTGTTCCCAGGCCGGTTGTTTGGCCAAAACCAGCTGCTCCACCGATTCCGGTGGAACCTTCACCTCCACAGCCGTTATTTGGGGCTCCGACCAAGAATTCTCAGTCGGCTCAGGGACTGCCCCATAGGCTGTCTGTCACCCTCACTCCCGATCGACCTCGGCAGGTGGAGGGTGGCTCAGGCCCGAGGCAGCTCTTTGCGGACTCTTCAGAGTCCGGCGGCGATTCCTCCCTTTTCTCCAGGCGAGTAGACTTGGAGTCCTCTGGAGGTCAGTCAATGGACGATAGCCCTTCGTCCTATCTGGGATTGCTTCAGCTCATCTCGGAGTCCACCGGGATGAAGCTCGAACCTGTGTCTAAGCGGGCCAGGTATCCCCTCATGGAGATACTGGACCGAGGGGATTCCCCTACTGAGGCCTTTCCGGTGGCTGAGGCCATAGTGGGCCCGGCCTTGGAGCTCTGGCAGCGCCCTGCTTCCTGTCCTGCGCCCTCGGCCAGGATGGCCAGGAAGTATGCGGTCCCTACCGGTTCCTTGTCCGGTTTTTCGGAACACCCCTCAGCCGAGGGGCTAGTTACCGACAGCGTTTTCTGCACGCTGGAGCAGCTAGAGGCGTGGACAAACCTCACGACAAGGAGTCCAGAAATTGGACTATGCGGGCGCCAAAGTCTCGCTGCGTCCTCCTCGGCCTTCATCAGGCCAGTTGACGTACTCATGGCACATTTCTCTCATGCCCTGTTGGGCTCCCTGGGCGAGTAGTTCCTCATCTTCCGGCGGACCTGCAGACCACGGGTAGGCAGGTGCGGGACCAGGGCAGGGCAGTGGCCAAACAGCAGCTTCAGACTGCTCTGGACATTGGGGACTCATGTGCCAGGTCAGTAGCGGCCGCAGTGGCTATGCGCCGTCGGACATGGCTGAGGATATCCACCTTCACTTCGGATACTCAGCACAAGTTGGCGGACGTCCCCTTCCTGGGGACCGACCTCTTTGGCCCTGGGGTGGAAGGTCACCTGCAGAGGATCGAGACGTCCAATGCTACCTTGGACTCGGTCTCATCCGCACAGAAGGACAAAGGCCGCAGACTGCAGCCTAAGACTTTTCGTCCCTCTGCGCCCAGCACAGTCCGACCCAGCAATGTCAGGGCCAGCAGGCCGCAGGCATGCATCCCAAACCTAAGCCCTCGGCTTCTCCTCCAGGAAGCAGGGAGGTAAAGGCCCTGGAGGTCCCTCGGCGGTCCTTCCTCCAAGCCTGCCCAGTGATGGGTTGAGGGTGTCGCCCCCAACCCCGTCGCCTCACCCCAGGTGCCCCCCGTGGGGGGGCGGCTTCGCCACTTTCTTTCGGCCTGGTCCGTTATCACCACAGACCGGTGGGTGTTGGAGATGGTGGGAAAGGGCCTGCCTCTGGAGTTCGAGCAGGCCCCACCCTTCAGAGCTGTAGCACCGGGGGGCCTCGGGGTCCGAAGCCTCGCTGTCGGCTCGCCGAGCCGACATCGCTCTCCTCCTCGAGAAGGAGGTGATCAGAGAGGTGGTGGACTCTCCCTCAGACCCGGGTTTCGTGTCCAGGTATTTCCTGGTTCCGAAACGGACGGGGGGCTGGCGCCCCATTCTCGACCTACACGACCTAAACAAGTTCCTAAGATCTCGAACCTTCAGGATGGTCACTCTGGCTCAGATAATACCATCCTTGGAACACGGCATGTGGTTCTGCTCTCTGGACCTGCAGGACGTGTTCTTTCCGATCCTATCCATCCGTCACATCAGAGGTTCCTTCACTTTCGGCGGAGGGATCCTCTTAGTTCAAGCCATGCCTTGACATCTCCAGCTCCCAGGGTCTTCACCAAATGCATGCAGTGGTGACAGCATTCCTCTTGACGCCGAGGGTCCGGTTACCCTTACCTGGACGATTGGCTGATAGCAGCCCCCACCAGACAGGAGGTGGAGCGGTCCAGAGATCTGGCCCTCCAGGTTTGCTCTCAGGTGGGCCTCCTCATCAATGAGGCCAAGTCGGAACTCGAGCCAAAGCAGGTGATTCTTTTCATCGGGGCAGAGCTTGACTCTCTTCGAGCCAGAGCACGACTCCCGGCGGACAGGGCCGAGGTTGTTTCCTCCTTTGCCCAATCATTTCTGGTTGGGCAATCGCGCCCTGCCTGGGACTTCCTGCGCCTCCTGGGTCTCATGGTGGCCTGTACCAGCGTGGTCCGTTGGGCCCGCTGGAACATGCGCCCCCTTCAGTGGGGGCTGGCCAGCCAGTGGTCCCAACTCTGCGATCCATTGGACCAGCTAGTGACGGTGACCCAGGGGATGTGGAACGCTCTCCAGTGGTGGACCGTTCCAGTTCATCTGCAAGAGAGCATCCCGTTTGTCCGCCCCAAGCCGACGGTCCCTCTATCGACCGATGCCTCTCTGATGGGTTGGGGTGCCCATCTGGGGGAACACCAGGCGCATGGCCTCTGGTCCCCGTGGGAGTCCCGATGCCACATCAACCTGCTGGAGCTCTGAGCGGTCCGCCTAGCTCTCACCGCCTTTGCTCCGTTTCTTCGGGGTCAAGTGGTCCGGGTCCAGACGGACAACACCACGACCATGTACTATCTAAACCGCCAGAAGGACACCTCCATGCTTCTATGCAGGCTCTCCGCATCTGGTCACTCGTCACAGCCTGGAGGAGATCTCCTAGCCATTCATGTGGCAGAAGCCTCCAACACCCTGGCCGATGCCCTAAGCCGGATAGGGGCTGCGTCCCACGAGTGGTCTCTCCTGCCGGAGGTAGTACAAGATCTATTCTCCCATTGGGGCACACCTCAGGTGGACCTGTTTGCCTCCAGGGAGAATGTGAAGCTGAGGCTGTTCCATGCCCGCCCTCCTCAGCAGGGATCGCTGCAGGGGGATGCCTTCTCAAGGCCGTGGACCCCAGGCCTCTTCTACGCCTTTCCCCCATTCCCCTTGATGCACAAGGTGCTTCTCAAAGCAAGGAGGGACAAGGCGCAGGTGATTCTGATAGCCCCAGACTGGCCCCGCCAGTACTGGTACCCAGATCTCCTCAGCCTCAGCTCCAGGCTCCCGAGGCAGCTTCCAGCTCGCCCGGACCTGCTCTCAGTCAATCAGGGGAAGGTGTTCCATCCGGACCTTCAATCCCTGCACCTGGCGGCCTGGTACCTGGCTAGAGTTCCAGGCCTTGGGTCTTTCCGGCCAGGGTCCTCAAGCGTAGTTGAGGCGTCCCGTGAGTCGACCAGAAAATGCTACGCCTTCAAATGGAAGAGATTTTCCATTTGGTGCCAGGGCAAGGGCCTTGACCCTTCCTCCTGTTCCTTGGCGAGCATATTGGACTACCTTTGGTCCCTTTCTCAGCAAGGGCTTAGGTCGACGACCCTTAAGGTGCACCTGGCAGCCATCTCTGCTTACCGGGTGCGGGCCGGGAAGCAGTCGGTGGCGCAGGAGAAGGTGGTCTGGCGCTTTTTCAAAGGCCTTGATCACATTTCCCCTCCGGTGTGAGAACCTCCACCTCCGTGTGATCTACTGCTGGTACTGGCAAAGCTCATGGGCAAGCCATTCGAACCAATGCACAGGTGTGAACTCTCTCACCTGTCGTGGAAGACCGCCTTCTTGGTGGCTATCACGTCAGCCAGAAGGATGGGAAGCTTCAGGCGCTCTGCATCGAGTCTCCTTACCTGGTCTTCCACAGGGACAAGGTTGTCTCTCCCACCGAAATTCCTTCCGAAGGTGGTGTCAGAGTTTCACCTTAACCAGGTGTTGACTCTGCGGTGTTCTACCCCAATCACACCTCGGAGGCGAATATAGGCTCCATACTCTGGACCCTAGAAGGCTCAGCTTACTATAAGGAGCGCACGGCTGAAATTCGGGGAGAGGTTCGCCAGCTGTTTGTCACCTACGCTGAGGCCGCACCTGGCAGACCTGCAGCCAAGCGGACAATAAGCAGGTGGGTCACCTCCTGCATAGATCTCTGCCATAAGTTGGTGGGCATGGAGCCTCCCAGAGGGATAAGAGCTCATTCTACCCGCCATACTGCTGCATCGGTGGCTGCTTCCAGGGACGCCCCTATCCAGGAAATCTGCAGGGCTGCTACGTGGAAGTCGGCACACACCTTCATCACCCATTACCACATCGACCTTGAGTCTCGCCGGGATGCTGGTTTTGGGGCCTCGGTTCTCCAGTCTCTATTCCCCAAGTAGGGGGTGTGCGCCTTGCCTCCCTCCTCCCGGAGAACTGCTAGGAGTCTGCCAGACAGTGTGGATGAACAACATATCCATGTCCTAGAAATACAGGTTACTCACCTATAATGGAGTTCTAGGAATGGTATGTTGTTCATCCCGTCCTGACCCTCCTAAAGCGACGCACAACCTGAGCTTCCAGCGGGCCAGATCTGGCGTCATGGGGCGGAGCCGAGAGTTTTACAACCCGGGTGGGTGGGAGGAGCCAGCTTGAAGACCTTCCGGCAAGATTTAAAGTGGCAAAGAACCTGCCAGACAGTGTGGATGAACAACATATACCATTCCTAGAACTCCTGTTACAGGTGAGTAACCTGTATTTTTCAGACCTCTCTAGGACCACAGTGCAATGATTGTGCAGTACCAGATACTTGAGCAGCTTGTTAACTGTGGGCCTGAATTGCTGTGCTTTTTTTGGTTGTATTCTTGAACGCAGACTATAATAAACCTCTGCTCGGTATGGTAAGAGAGCACGTCATGTGCTTTATCTTCTGCTTGTTATTTGTACTTTTGCAGCACAGTGGTCAGTTGGCTGTCAGGACAAGGGAGCAGGCTTCCGATGGTGTTACAGCTGATCAGACTGCAGATCTCTATAAGGTAAATGTCACTTTTATTTATTTATTAATGTATTTGTAGTTTGGTGACTGGGACAGGCACACTGGGCCAAGACTGTTTTCCAGGTGCGACTTCAAGGGGCAAATGGGTAGTAATAGTGAGGCTATTCCAGAGTGTGGCTAACTGAGAGAAGAAAGCAGCCTGCCCCACAGATGTACTATATCAAGGGATTAATGACAAATTTGAGTCAGCAGAGCAAAGAGATAGGAGAAGAGGGAGGGTGAGGAGGGGACGGTAAGAGAGGAGAGAAGCAAACTGGATTTTATAAATTAAGGAAGAAGCACAATGGTAGAGGCCCCTGCCTTTCAGAAATGGGGAAGAAGAGGTTGGTGTAGAGGTAGTAGTGCTACGTGCAGGATGGGGAGTTAAAAGTAGAATGACACAAAGAGTGAATGAGGGGGTTCAGTTTTTCAGTGGAGGGCTTCGTGGTAGCTTTGTAAACCATGTCCGTGTAGTCAGACACAAGATCATCTTGATGTCTTGTGGCAGACTGAGAACAGGAAGCAAGACTCGTTCCTGTAGAGGGCATCAAGATTGCTGAGAAACTTTTTTTGTGGATGGATTTGATGTGAGAGTACATATCAGGGTTTCGATTTAACCATACACTCAAGTTCCAGGTCATGAAAATGGTTTTGCAGAGCTTGGCAGCCAAAAGTTTTTTGTTTTTTTTTGGGGGGCACTGGCGACAGCTGTTAAAATTAGAACAAGCACTAGATGTTGTTGAAATCCTGCTGTAGGGTTAACTCCAACTCAGAAACCAAGGCCTCATGGGCAAAAAGTAACGTGTCATCCATGTACATGTGTATATGTGAGGAGACGTACCGAAGGGAAGTAGTTTTGAAAAATGGAAAATAAGACTAGGGCCAGGCTAAACCTCTAGGGAACTCTGGAGAGGGTAGGAAAAAGGCATTGCCCTGGACAGATTGGAATTTGCCAGACAGAAAACAAACCAACTGACACAAGGGTCAGATAATTTACGCTCTGCGTATGTCAAGTAGGAGAAGATGAGAAACAGTGTTGAAAGCCATTTCAAGGTCTGTTGACAAAGATAGCAGCAGTAAATAGCGCATGAGTCATCTCCTTCAGGACAGAATCGGGGAACTGTGAAAGAGAGGAGACTGTGCTGTGGGAATTTCAGAAAGCAGGCTGGAAATGAGAGAGCACCCCCTCAGGAAGACCACAGGTAGAAGCGCTGGGGTTGTGTGGCTAGGCAGTTACACGTTGTTATTTTGTGGTACAGTAGCAGCAGTTTGAAATAAATCCACTTCATTTTGCACTTGTTTGTGTCCAGCCATTTACTGCTGAAACCTTTCTTTTGTTGGAGAGCTTGCTGTTTGGAACTTTGTTGTCTGATTGGGGCTAGTAACCCCCTGCATAGCACCGGGACCCACTCAGCTGAGCACACCGTCTTTTTGGAACTGTCTGGAAATGGGAGAGGAAATAAGGATGAGCATTGGGAAAGGACATGTTTATCTTGTACCTTCGTAAGGGTAGGGAGCAGACAGCGCAGTAGTTACCTGGAAAGGAGGGGTCACCCCCTAAGTAGGGGGTGGAGAAACTGAGACGGCTCATCATAGCAACAGCGTTTCCACTCACAGTGCCGCAACCAAGGTTAGCGCCCCAAACTGGATCATGGGAAAGGGGAAGGAATGAGCCTTCCAGACAACACTCTTGTCTTCCAGGGGTGCTGAGTTCAGTCTTCAGTGCAACACTGCCACCTAGATCTCCATGGATGGTGTGCAATCAAGGACTTAGTGTTTGGGGCTGGGGCAGTGAAATAGAGCTCCACGCTAGCACACCTAGTCATGCAGGTGCATTGTGCTCTTTGTTGGCGTCCCTAGGGAGAAGCAGTGGTTGAAAAATCTCTTGGCAACAGCATGACTACTCCCCAATCCCGCATTTTCTACCATCAGTGGAGTCCAATGCCTGCCAGCCCCACCATGGAGGAGAGCTGTCAGTTTACATGGTTAGGAGATGGAAGTGAAGGGGCTTGGTAATAGAGCACGATGGGCCAGATGTGGGCAACCATAAAGATGAAAGGGGGCATAAACACCAGATAAAAAAAAGTTTAGTAGGGCAGAGGTTGGGAAAACAGTGGTAGGGACATAGAGGTGAAGGAGTTTAGGGTTGAGCTCATTAGGGCTGCTACCCTTTGTGGGATTGTGGGAGAGTAAAGCAGAGTGTGTAGCAGCTGGACAGATAATGGAGAATGAGGCAGAGGGGGAAAGGAGAGGGGGAGGCATAGGATGGACATTAAGGGACAGGGAAGTAGAACGGGGATCGGAGGAACGTGTGGAGGGAAGGGGAGATCACAGGTGGTGAAAAGGTAGTAAAAAACAGAGGCAATAGAAGGGTATTCATGGATTGTTCAGTCCTCTGGTTTGAGGCCTGGGATGGTCTGTTGGATGGGGATAAAAAAAATGAGTGAATTACCTTCCAGAATTTAGATGGGGATGTAAGGTTATTCTGAAGGTTGGTGGCAAAGTAACTTGACTTGGCTTTCCTGAAAGGCTTGGTACTAGTGTTGCAAACTTTATCTGGTTTACTCTGCACCTGCAGCTTTCTCTCCCATGACAATGCCACTACCTATGGGTGTACTGCAACAGCTGTATCGGCAGATATAGATTAACAATATTAAATATTTGCCAAGTTCATTTTAATTACATGCAGATTGAGATAATGTTTTTTGACCACCGCAGTAGGTCTGGGATCAAGGGCTTGTGGACAGAAAGCAGACAGTTCATGAGGGGCCTTCCAAAAGCCCACTCTGCCATGCTGGGGACCCAGGTTCGGGAGTGGGTGCTCGAGTGTCCAGACGGAGGCAGAGCCACCAACGATTGTGCTTCTTCAGTTGGATGGAATGGTGCCTGCAGCCTGCCCCCACTCACAGTGGACCGCTGAGGAGCTTGCTTCCCTGCTGTAGGGACTGCTGCATGCATGGGGGAAGGGGAGTATTTGGGCTTCACCAGCGGTGCTCTGGGGAAACAAAAAAAGGATGTAAATCCCACTCAGCAGGATGAGGGGCCAGCTGTGTTTTGGGCTGCACGCCATGGACCCTCACCAGAATGATTGTTGAATTAGTAGAGGATGGCACTGGGACTGTTGCATTGGGGGTATGATTGCCAAGCCTGAGGACTGAGCAGATGGCTACAGGGACAGAAAGACAGATGACAAAAAATGAAGACAAGTCTACCAAACCCAGGTATGGTGGGAAAAATGGAGAGTGAGGAAAAAGGTTTTTGTAAATACCTGAATGCAAAAAAATGAGGTGTAGATTGGGTAAGTAGCGTTATGATTTAATAGCCCCTGTTCATCTCTAAACTTTCTCTTTCCCAGGAACTGGAAGCTTTGCGGTCCCAGCTACAGTCACAATCCATGCAAGTCAGCAAGCTGCAGACAGAGAAACAGGAACTGCTTCACAAACTAGAAACGGCTGTAAGACTGTTTTTCTTAGCATTTATACAGTACATTGTCACAGAGGCGTCTCCGTGAGTCATAGTGCTCATAACGAGAAATTCTGAGGTACTTACAGCGGGAGTCAGGCACACATACTAGACAGGAACTTCAAGCATGAGTTTCTTGTTAATCCTAGAGGCACAATTTATTGCACACAAATGGCATTAAAAACCAAAACTAACAAAGCAGCAATGGTAGCAATCAGACTTCCCCAGACACCAACACCCAGCACTATTCTCATGTTTTTCAAGGTTCCAGTCCTTGGGATTAACATAGAGGATAATGTATAGTCATATATTGGTAATCGGTTTGTTAACCGTCGAGAGGTTGCCATGGTGACTTTGTCGCTCTCGAGGTTTATGTCACCATGGTAACCTCGAGATGGTTACATAAACTGGTTGCTGATATATGACCATGCATTATATTTTATAGTGTATGGTCATCGTAACTAGTCAAAAAAATCAAGCAGGATCCTTACTATTGCTATTTTCAGTCACTGCCGCTCTGCTGCAGGTCATGTTGTCACAGCTGCGGCCGTATCAGGAAGGCTGTCATTTTCGATCCCTGTTGTTATACCATCAATGTGACGTACCATCAGTGGGTTAATAACATAGTGATGTCACATTGATGGTATAACAACGTTCTACCATACATTATTTATTTAAAAGTTTTACCAGGAAGACACACTGATTAATAGTGCCAAATTCCGGGTGCGTCCTGGGGGAAGGGGGCAGAGGGAACGGTACATACATAGGCAGTAAACATCCAATAAATTTGCAATAAACACAGGGTAATAAAGTACACACTTAACAGAAAAACTAGTATACAGACAGCAATATAAGCAGAGCAGTCTAACACCAATTATGAGCAAAAAATAACAGGAGCAGTGGGAAAAATAAATTATACAAATAATACAAAAAGCTGCAGGTAGTGTGACCATGTGGAGGGTCCAACATTATTTGCATAGGGGAACTGCAGTCCTATACTGACTGTCTGCCACTTGTAAGTTAAAATTGACACATATTACCCACAGGCACAAAATGACGTGAAATGGGAATTGACGAGAGAGCTGAAGTGCTTCGTCTGGGGCATATAGCAAATGGGAGGAAGTTCTATAGTTTGGGCATCCGGTATCTGAAGGATGCTTGACCACTAGAGGTGGACACCCGTGGGACGACCAAGGTACGTGTATCATAGTTCCTAAGGGAGTGGACAGGAGGTGTAGGAATAGCCAACACATCAGAGAGATAGGTGGGCAAGGTCAGGGACCAGTATTTGGCAGTGAGTTTGGCGCAGTGGGACAAGTGGCGGTCATGGAGTGAGGAAAGGGAGAGGGACCTGTAGAGCGCGCAGTAGTGAGTGGAGGGTGGACTATCCAGTGCGAAGCGGCAGAAAGAGTGGCAGAGAGGGTCCAGTCTGGCTAGTATGGACTTTGGAGCAGCACTGTAGACTATGTCGCCATAGTCAAAGATAAGGAGAATAATTTTCTGTACCAGTGCATGGCGAGCTGGTGGGGGGATGCAACCTCGACTCCGATAGAGGGCGCCCAGATATAAGAAACTCATGCTTGCAGTTCCTGTACGGGAAGGAGGGAGGGAGTGTGTTTGTTTGTGTGTGTTTTCCTGATTTCCCCTGTAAGTACTTTTATGAAGTACTTGTAGTCAAAAGTGATCCTTTGTGCCCTCAAAGTTGAAGCATTCTTATCAGAGATGTTTCTCTTGTTTTACTGTTGCTTCCCCAAATTCATACTCTGGTTACAATCCAAAAGGGGAGGAGTGATATTTAGAATTGCAGAGTAGTACAATAATGCCACTGTAAGGAGCGTCATAACTCAAGTATGGCTTCTTGTATAAGTTGTTGGTCTTACCTTCAGTAGCGGGAATAGATGTACTAACCCACTGTAGCCCATTACATTTTCTCCACACACGATATGCATTGTCTTATGAAATATATTGCTCTACCCAATGCCAGATTTGTGTCCACATGTGAGGAGATGATTAACTCACAGGTTGCAAGCAGATGTGTGTATTGAAGGATCTTCTTTGGTGATATCGCTGTCATCAGAACACACCTATGGAACTTAGCCATCAGGCATCAGAATAACACGGAAGCTTTTTCTGCAACAGTCTATTAGGGGCAGTCAACGCCAACGTCTGGCTCCGACATCACATGCCCTGTATAAGCGCAGCTGGCCCTGCTACCGCCTCAGTTCTTTCCCATCATCAACTATTCGTGCATGGACTCCGCGGAAGCTTTCACCGCTCAGTTCAACCGCCAAAACTACTTACTTTTTTCCTTTGGTTTTTGCCTTTGAATCACTTTATTTTAAAGTGATTCTTTTTGTCTTTGTATGTTAAGAACTAATCCTTTGTCTGCTCTCTTCTGTTGCTGCCTCTGCAGAAAGAAGATTTCTTCAACCGACGACCACGAACAATGTTTCTACC
The DNA here is from genome assembly GCA_016271365.2 of Neoceratodus forsteri. Lineage (NCBI taxonomy): Eukaryota > Metazoa > Chordata > Ceratodontiformes > Ceratodontidae > Neoceratodus > Neoceratodus forsteri. The sequence goes on along the minus strand of CM057453.1, from coordinate 644,349,574 downwards.
ATCTTGGACCTGGCATTCTTGCCTGTGAGTCATGTCTGAAGTTCAGCCCCACCACCTGATGCAGGAAAGCCCTGCAGAATTCCTCATGGAGCAACAGGCAGCCAGCAAAGAGCAGGGGTCTTCAGCCCCTCCCCCCCATCGCCCGGCGTCCTTTTGGGCTCTCTGTACCAGGAGAAACACTTTGTTAGGGATAGACCCCCCACCGCCATTACCATGTATCTCATACAACAGTTTGTTCCAGTCATCACCCTCGCCTCGAGTGCTGCCTCTGCACTTACACCAGTTCGACCCATCTGCCCTGCGTCTTCTAGAGAGTTTTCAGTACTCCGACCATCGGTCCTTACTTCAGAACAGGCCATTGTCAAGAAGGAATGCTACCCTGACCTCATCCTCCCTGAGGAAGAGGATGAGGAGGAGGAAGACATTGAGGTGAACTCCTCTGATTGGTCTACTGTTTCCTCCAGAAGTGAGGACTCGGGCAAACATACCCCCAAGAGCCCCCCTCTTTCTTTTTCTTTTTTTTTTTTAATTCAAGTTTATTGAAAAACTCTAGTACAGCTCATATGGACTAACTTAACAAATATGTGATACAATTCTACAGCAAGCAGATAAACCATATCAGTTATGTCTTATAACAGTAATCTGATTTATTTATTTATTGAAATGTTTCACCAGGAAGGCATGCTGAGCAACAAGTTGCTCATCTCCTGGTGCGACCTGGGGGGTAGGGGAACATGAGGATAGTTTACAGAGATTTGGTACACAATATAAATTTACAGTAGATTACATTCAAATAATTTGAGCAGACTGTACAGAAGTAATAAAATAGTAGGATGCTAATAGTTTTGAACTAGATAGATACTATGCCAACACTTTTGGACTAGATAGATACAACAACACAAAATAACATTTAGGCATACACTAAATGACACATAACTGTGTAGCTAGAAAATCGCTGAATAGAATTGTTGTAGTTTGACCTAGGGAAGTTAGTGAGAAGTAAACACAGGCAGAACAGGTTGGCTAAGGTGTAACAGAAGTGCAAGTTAACTACAAGTGCAGTAGAGATTAGGGGTCAGCCATAACAAAAGTGCAAGTTAACTACAAGTGCATTAGAGATTAGGGGTCAGCCGTAGCTAGGGCTATGTAAGGGGGAGAAGGGAAGGTGAGAGAGAGGTAGGTATGTCGGTAGGCAGAGAAGCGGGGTGGTGGTGGATGGGGATGGAACAAGGAGGCGAAGGAAAAGGTAGAAGGAGAAAGGTCTGCTGGGTCCTGACCCCTCCAGTATGCTGAGGACCCTGCCTGCACAAGGCAGGGGTCGAGCACGACAGGAAGGGAGCAGGTTGTGGCAGCGAGAGGTAGAGTACAATAGGAGGGAAGCAAATTGTAGGCAGCAAGTGGGAATAGGCTTCGGAAGAACAGAAGAGAGGGTGAAGGTGAGAGAGAGAAGAGGGGCCAGGATCCCAGCTCTTCAGGATGTGGAGAAGTGGAGGGAAGAGTTTGGTTAATGGTGTAAGGATAGGGTAGGGACTGGCCCTTGGTACAACTTTGGATGATCGAGAAATCACAGTAAGAGAACAATGGAAGGTCTGAAGGGAAGGAACTGGAGGAAGAGAAGGAATGCTGATTTTTAGGTGAGTGAGGGGTGGAGCTGCAGCAGGGGCATTGCATGGGTACTGAGAGGGATAGGGTTTGTGAGGGTCTTAGATGTGGAGTTAGGGAGGGTTGTAGCAGGAACAGCTAGGTGCAAGGACGTTTTTAAGGGCAGAGCTGATGGAGTAGTAGAAGGATGAGTGACAAATTTGAGGGGGGAGGGAATTCCACATTTTTGGGAGGCGGTGAGAGTAACGAGATTGGCAGATGAGAATGGCTCTGCAGGGGCCGCCAGAGTCACGGAGTCAGATGATCTGAGGGAGGGGGGGTGTAATAAATGAGGGGGAGAGGAAGGAAGGAAGGAAGTTCACCCAGCCAGTGCTTGGAGGTGAATTTAGCGCAGTAGGAGAGTCGTCTGTTTGTAAGAGAGGAGAAGGATAGGGCATGATAGAGATCACAGTGATGGGTGCGAGAAGGAGCATCAAGGGAAAATGGCAGAAGCAAATGAAGAGGGTATCCAATCTGGCCAGGGATGACTTGGGAGCAGCACCGTAGACTACATCACAGTAGTCTAATGTGGGCAGGATCATCTTCTGAACAACAAGTTCATGCCTAACCGTAGAGGGGATACAGCTACAGTTCCTGAACAGTGCACCAAGCTTGGGGCACAGTTTTTTTGGGATGGCGTCAACATGTCTGGAGAAGTTTAGGTGTTGATCCAGCCAAACTCCTAGATACCTGATGTGTCCTCAAGTAAAGTCCCATCAAGGGTGTGGAAAGTGAGCAGGGAGGGAAACCTAGAGAATCTCTGCCTTGTGCCAGAGGTCATGGACACAGTCTTCTTCGTGTTGAGAAAAGTTAATGGTTAGCAAACCAGAACTGAACCTTGTCAAAGTCTTGCTGCAAGTTGGATGTAAGAGCCAGATGCATACAGGACCGTATCATCGGCATACATGTGTATGGTGGTGACAGAGGAGCAGACATATGGAAGGTCATTGAGGAAGATAGAGAATAATAGGGGCCCTAGCACTGAGCCCTGAGGGACTCCAATATTAATCAGGAGGGGAGGGGAAATGACCCTCCCCTCCCGACATCAGAGATCCTGACTGATTGGGTTCTACCAGTGAGGTAGGCCTTGAACCAGCTAGTGGCTAAAGGAGATAGACCTGCTGTTGAGAGGGAGTCAGAAACAGTGTCAGAAGCCTTGGCAAGGTTGACAAAGGTGGGTGAAGTGATTTGGCCATTGTCCATCCTGGTAAGGATAGAGTCAGTGAACCGAAGTAGGGAGGTGGCGGTGGAGTGATGTTTTTACTGAAGCCGGATTAGAAAGGGGTAAAGTAGGAGGTGTCAGTTAGAAATGAGGTAAGCTGGGAGAGGACAAGGTGTTCTTGTAATTTAGCTAGGGTAGGGAGGGGAGAGAGATAGGGCGATGATTTCCAGGGGAAGATGGGTCACCACCTTTGGGAAGAGGGAGGACCACAGCATGTTTCCATGTGGTAGGAACTGAGGCAGTAGAAAATGAGAAGTTTAGAATTAGAGAAAGGGGGTAGACAATGGCAGAGGCAGAGAGAGAGAGAAGAGTTTGGGGTCTAGGCCGTCTGGGGATGAGCCTTTTGAGGGGTTGATAGCGAGGAGGGCTTGTAGTGTGTCATTTGGGAAGACTGTTGAAGGAGGGTGGGAGGAGGGGAGAGGTACTGTTGGAGAGATGAGAGGAGTGAGGGTAGGAAGGGAGGGATTTCAGTAGCTCAGTGGCACAGGTGGTATAGTAGGAGTTAAATTCAGTAGCTACAGCACTGGGGTCGGCCACAAGGGTGTCATTTATTTTAAGCATGGGGGGAGGCACATGGGAAAAAAAGAGGGCATGAACCACTTTCCCGAACTTGGAAGGTGAATTCATGTTTGTGAGGAAGGCAGTGTTAAAGTATTCGGACTTTGCTAGCCTTGTGGCCCTGGTACAGGCATTTCAAAGTTTGCAGTAAGTCATGAGATCGCTAGGAAGCTGGGTTGCTTTATGATGTTTCCAGGTGCGATCTCTAGCTCTGAGACAGGCCAATAGTTCTGGAGTAATCCAAGGTAAGTGGTTTCCTCTAACCCTGGTTTGTTTGAAAGGGACAAAGGTAATTCAGTTCTCTAGGAATATATCTATAAAATAAGCAAGGGCCTTATCAACCGGTGGGATGTTGGCTGGGGGAGACCAGTCGAAGAGGGCTAGGTTGCTCAAGAGAGGTTCTAATTCTAAGGATTTAAAAGAGCATAGTTGCAACATTTTATGTGGGTATTTGGGTCTGTGAACTTTCCTGACTACGAATATGGGATTATGGTTGCTGGTGCGTCAGGAAGGATACCAGAGATGATGACTCTGGGTGGGTAGGAGGTAAGAACCCAGTCAAGTAGAGAGTGATTTGTGTTTCGTGGCTGGGACGGTAGGTTCTGATATTAGCTGTGCGAGGTTACAGGCACAGATTTCATTGCGTATTTTGGTTGTATTTGGTGACAGCCAGTTTAAATTGAAGTCACCTAGAATGTACAGCTCCCCAGAGTGAGAGAGGGCAGCGATGGAAGTTAGGAGGTCAAGAGCGGTAGAGGGCTGGACGTTTGGGCGGCAATAGATAACAGTTCTAAAGACAGGAAGAGTAAAGGGGAAGGGTAACATGAATAGCTAGAGCATCATCTGTCGTGTTGGAGGATGGGTAAATTCTAGGGACATGGATATGTTGTTCATCCACACTGTCTGGCAGGTTCCTTGCTGCTTTAAATCTTGCGGAAGGTCTTCAAGCTGGCTCCTCCACCCACCGGGTAGTAAAACTCTCGGCTCCGCCCTTGGCGCCAGATCTTCCTTACAGCTTGGAAGCTCAGGTTCCTCCTTAGCAGCTCTGCGTGTAGACTGGATCCTAATTCTTGATTGCCTGAAACTTATTTTAAAATTTTCAAGACTTGGTCAACTTTCTCTCTCGCGGCTGCGATGGGACAATCGACTCCTGGATTTGGTGGTGCCTTGTGGGCAGAAGATGTCCAGGGCGGACCCGCCTCCGTGCATCTACCTTTCGGCCTGGGAGACATGACCACGCGGGCCCTGCGAGGTTATGCCGTTCGTTTTCGTAGCGTCCTGGAAGCCGCTGCCCCAGTTACAGCTTGCCGGGCAGCGCTACCGCTGGTGTGAAGTCGAAGGAGGCCCATTGGGCGGTTTCCGCGGCGGCTGGCTTGGCCGAGCAACTCGAGCAGATGATCGCCCTCGAGGAGGAGGTGGCACAGGCCGCATCATCCTCTTCCTCGGTTGCAGCATTTATCCCGCTCTCTCTGGGTACCTCATATTCAACTTCTTTCAAGGAGCTTTGCCAGTCCCTTTCCACGAAGGGAGAGGGGCCATTGAGACATTCCTCTCGGTCCAGAAAGAAGGACTCAAAAGGTAAGTCCCATCGTCCACGTTCGCGGGAGAGGTCCCCTTCCCCGGACAGGCGACATTCGGCTCCGGTCGAGGTTGCGGCTAAGGCCGCTGGCTTCACGGCGTCCCCGTCAGGTCAGTCAGCCGAGACACCCATCGACCCAGTCGAGATTTTTCTCGACCCGTCGGACAGGCTGTCGACTGGTGAAGCCAACAACCCTTCTTCACCGGTTCCCCTGGTGGAGACCGAGGACTTGCCTGCGTCTCCGGTGCCACAGTCCCCGGTTAAGCTTCGAGCCAAAGGGAAGGCGGGTGTCCCCGTCCTTCCCAGACCCGTCCTCGGGCGCCAAGGATCTCGGCTCTCAGACATGGGTCTTGGTCCAGCCCGATCCGCTGACATCGGTCTTCGTCTCTGCACCCGAGTAAAGCGGCGGCACCGCCGCTCGTCCTCGGAAGAGGAGAGGCTTCGGCGCAAGTTGCGTCGATGCTGCTAGGACCTGATGTGGCAGCAGTTACTTCTGTCCGGGAACAGGCCGACGCCGTTGCCTTCTCCGGCCATCAAGTGGCTGTCACCTGAGCGGCCGAAACAACCCCTCGCTGTAGCGAGGTGCCCAAGCCTGGGCCAGTTGTTTGGGCGAGACCAGCTGCCCCACTGATTGTGGTGGAACCTCCGCCTCCACAACCGAAATCGGGCGCCGACCAAGGACTCTCCAGTCAGGTCGAGGTCTGCCCACAGGTTGTCGGTCACCCTCACTCCCGACCGTCCTCGGCAGGTGGAGGGTGGCTCAGGCCCCAGGCTGGTCTTCGCAGACTCCAAGGAGTCCGACGACGACTCTTCCCTGTTCTCCAGGCCCATTGACCTGGAGTCCTCCGGAGGCCAGTCGATGGACAAAAGCTCGTCGTCCTTCATGGGTTTGCTTGGCTCATCTCGGGTCCACTGGGATGCAGCTCGAGCCTGTATCCAGTGGGCCAGTATCCCTGGCGGAGTTACTGGACCGAGGATTCACCACGGAGGCTTTCCCGTGGCTGAAGCCATTGTTGGCCCAGCCTTGGAGCTCTGGCAGTGGCCTGCTTCCTGTCCTCGCCTTGGCCAGGATGGCCAGGAAGTATCACGGTCCCTACTGGCTCTTTGCCTGGTTTGAACACCCTCTGCCGGGTTTTGTTACCACACCGTTTTCCGGCATTCTGGGAGCGCTAGGGATGTGGACAAGCTCCCCCGACAAGGAGTCGAAAAGCTGGACTATGCGGGCGCAGTGTGCGCTGCGTCCTCCCTTGGCCTCCACCAGGCCAGCTCGGCCGTGCTGATGGCACACTTCTCCTACGCCCTCATGGGCTCCCTGGATGAGGTGATCCCTCATCTCCCGGCTGACCTGCAGACCACGGTCCTGCAGGTACGGGACCAGGAAGGCGGTGATTAAACAGCAGCTCCAAACAGCTCTGGACATTGGAGACTCCTGTGCCAGATCGGTTGCGGCCGTGGTGGCCATGCGCTGCACAGCATGGCTGAGGATATCCACCTTCGCGGCGAATACCCAGCACAAACTGGCAGATGTCCCCTTCCTGGGGACCGACCTGTTCGGCCCTGGAGTGGAAGGTCACCTCCAGCGGATCGAAAAGTCCAGTGCCACTCTGTACTTGGTCACCTCCGCCCAGAAGGACAAAGGTCGCAGCCAGCAGCACACAAGTCCTTTCGTCCTTCTGTGCCTGCGGCACGTCCGGCCCAACAGCACTAGCACCAGGGCCAGCAGGCTCGCGCTTGGCATCTCAAACCCAAGCCCGCAGCTTCCTCTAACAGGAAGCGGGGAGGTAAAGGCCCAGGAGGTCCCTCGGCCGGTCCCTCCTCTAAGCCTGCCCAGTGACGGGTTGAGGGGTGTCACCCCAGCCTCGTCACTCCCCCCCCTGGGTTCCCCTGTGGGGGGACGGCTCCGTCACTTCCTTTCCGCTTCATCCGTTATCACCACGGACCGTTGGGTGTTGGAGGTGGTAGGAAAGGGCCTGCCCCTGGAGTTTGAGCAGGCCCCACCCTTCCAAGCCGTCGCCCCTCGGGGGGCTTTGGGGTCCGCAGCCTCTTTGTCGGCTTGCCGAGCCGATATCGCCCTGCTCCTCGAAAAAGAGATGATCAGGAAGGTGTGAATCCTCCTCCAGACCGGGGTTTGTGTCCAGGGCTTCCCTAGTCCCAAAGCGGACGGAGGTTGGCGCCCATTCTCGACCTGCATGACCTGAACAGGTTCCTAAAGTCTCGGACCTTCAGGATGGTCACTCTGGCTCAGATAATCCCATCCTTGGAACAAGGCGTGTGGTTCTGTTCTCTGGACCTTCAGGACTCGTTCTTTCACGTCCCAATCCGTTCAACCCCTCCCAACAGAGATTCCTCCGGTTCAGGGCAGAGGGATCCCTCTACAAGTTCCAGGCCATGCCCTTTGGCCTTTCCCCTAGCTCCAGGGTCTTCACCAAATGCATGGCAGTGGTGACAGCATTCCTCTTGGCCAAAGGGTCCGGGTGTACCCTACCTGGGCGATTGGCTTATGCAGCCCCCTCCAGAATGGAGGTGGAGCAGTCAGAGATCTGGCCCTCCAGGTTGCTCTCAGGTTGCCCTCCTCATCCGAGGCCAAGTCAGAACTTGTGCCAAAGCAGGTGATACAATTCATTGGGGCAGAGCTCGGCTCTCTATGAGTCAAACGCGGCTCGGCCGAGACAGGACCGAGGTTCTTTCCTCCTTTGCCCAATCATTTCAGGTTGGGCAATCGCGCCCTGCCCGGGACTTCCTGCGCCTCCTAATCCTCATGGCGGCCTGCACCAGCGTGGTCCGTTGGGCCTGCTGGTACATGCATCCCCTTCAGTGGGGGCTGGCCAGCCAGTGGTCACAACACTTCGATACTCTGCATCAGCTAGTGACAGTGACCCAGGGGATGTGGAACGCTCTCCAGTGGTGGACCATTCCAGCACATCTGCAGGAGAGCATGCCGTTTGTCCGCCCGAGCCGACGGTCTCTCTATCGACCGATGCCTCTCTGATGGGTTGGGGTGCCCATCTGGGGAGCACAGAGCGCATGGCCTCTGGTCCCCTCGGGAGTCCCGATGCCACATCAACCTGCTGGAGCTTCGAGAGGTTCGTCTAGCCCTCACTGCCTTCGCTCCATTTCTGCGGGGTCAAGTGGTTCAGGTCCAGACGGACAATACCATGACCATGTACTACCTAAACCGCCAGGGCGGGACGCGCTCCATGCCTCTGTGCAGGGAAGCTTTCCATATTTGGTCACTCGTGCGCAGCCTGGAGGCGGATCTCCTTGCCATTCATGTGGCAGGAGTCTCCGACACCCTGGCCAATGCCCTAAGCCGGACAGGGGCTGCGTCCTACGAGTGGTCTCTCCTGCCGGAGGTAGTACAAGACCTGTTCTCCCACTGGGACACGCCTCAGGCGGACCTGTTTGCCTCCGGGGAGAATGTGAAGCTGAGACTGTTTCATGCCCGCCCCCCTCAGCAGGGCTCGCTGCAGGGGGATGCCTTCTGGAGGCCGTGGACCCCGGGCCTCTTCTACGCCTTTCTCCCATTTCCCTTGATCCACAAGGTGCTTCTCAAGGCAAGGAGGGACAAGGCGCAGGTGATTCTGGTAGCCCCAGACTGGCCCCGCCAGTTCTGGTATCCAGATCTCCTCAGTCTCAGCTCCAGGCTCCCGAGGCGGCTTCCAGCCCGCCTGGACCTGATCTCAGTCAATCAGGGGAAGGTATTCCATCCGGACCTTCAATCCCTGCACCTGACGGCCTGGTTCCTGAAAGGCTAGAGTTCTAGGCCTTGGGTCTTTCCGACAAGGTCCTCAACGTCGTTGAGGCGTCCCGTAAGGAGTCGACCAGAAAATGCTATGCCTTCAAATGGAAGAGATTCTCCATTTGGTGTCAGGGCAAGGGCCTGGACCCTTCCTCCTGTTCCTTGGCAAGCATTCTGGACTACCTGTGGTCCCTTTCTCAGCAAGGGCTTCGGTCGACGACCCTTAAAGTGAACCTGGCGGGCATCTCTGCTTACCGGGCACAGGCCGGGAAGCAGTCGGTGGCGCAGGAGAAGGTGGTCGGGCGCTTTTTCAAAGGCCTTGACCACATATCCCCTCTGGTGTGAGAACCTCCACCTCCGTGGAATCTACTGCTGGTATTGGCTAAGCTCATGGGCAAGCCATTCGAACCGATGCACAGGTGTGACATCTCTCACCTGTCGTGAAAGACCGCCTTCTTGGTGGCTATCACGTCAGCCAGAAGGATGGGAGAGCTCCAGGCGCTTTCCATCGAGTCTCATATCTGGTCTTCCACAGGGACAAGGTTGTCCTGCGCCTCCACCAGTTCCTTCCGAAGGTGGTGTTGGAGTTTCACCTTAACCAGGTGTTGACTCTGCCAGTGTTCTACCCAATCACACCTCTGAGGCCGAATATAGGCTCCATACTTTGGACCCTAAGAGCTCCGCTATTGTCAAGGAGCTGACGGCTAGTTCGGGAGAGGTTCACCAGTTGTTTGTCACTCACGCTGAAGCCGCAGACATGGCAGACCTGCAAGCTGCTTGACGATAGGCAGGTGGGTCACCTCCTACATAGATCTCTACTATAGGTTGGCGGGCATGGAGCCTCCGGAGGGATAAGAGCTCATTCTACCCGCCTACCGCTGCATCAGTGGCTGCTTCCAGGGATATCCCTATCCAGGAAATCTGCAGGGCTGCTACCTGGAAGTCAGCACACACCTTCATCACCCACTACCACATCGACCTTGAGTCTGCCGGGATGCTGGTTTTGGGGCCTCAGTTCTCCAGTCTTTATTTCCCAAGTAAGGGTGTGTGCCTTGCCTCCCTCCTCCCGGAGAACTGCTAGAGTCTGCCAGACAGTGTGGATGAACAACATATCCATGTCCCTAGAAATACAGGTTACTACGCCTGTAACAGGAGTTCTAGGAATGGTATATGTTGTTCATCCACTGACCCACCTGACCTCCCGGCTTCTACACACAACCTGGCTTCTAGCTGGGCAGATTCATGCGCATGGGGCGGAGCTGTAGAGGCACGCTTGGGTGGGTGGGAGAAGCCAGCTTGAAGACTCTTCCGCAAGATTTAAAGCAGCAAGGAACCTGCCAGACAGTGTGGATGAACAACATATACTATTCCTAGAACTCCTGTTACAGGTGAGTAACCTGTATTTATGGAGTATTAGAGGGCGGTAAGGACATACATGGTGACACCACCACCCCTGCCAGCTTGGTCTTGCCTTAAGAGGGAGCAGCCAGAAATGAAGACCGAGTGGTCAGGGATCGTGCTCTTTTGTCATGTTTCTGTAATGTTTAGGTTGTCTGGTTTTAGAGAGGCCAACATGGTTTGTAGGAGGTCAGTTTTTAGTACTAGGCTACAGATATTTAGATGTAGTATCTTGACGCCTCTTGGGAGGGCTGTAGGAGCAGAGGAGGGGGCAGCAGCAACTGTGGAAGTGCCAGAAGTGCTGGAGGCAATAGAGCCAGGGTTGGGATGGATGTCCCCAGAGGAGAGCAGGAGTAGAGCGAGGATGAAGAAGTGGAACTTTGGGCATTTGTAAGGAGAATCTGAGGAGGCCAGGTGTTTGGAGGGGAATGAAGCGGTGGCGTAAGGGAGCAGTAGATGAAGACCAGCAAGGATAGATGGCAGAGATAGTAGAGACGCATGAGGAATCATAGAGAGTGAGACCATAGTTCTGAGAGGGAGAGGGTAATAGTGAGGATATAAGGGGATTTGAAGAGAGGGGATGTAGGGGGTTGTTGAGTTATTTTGAAGTGGTGTGTTGTAAGCAAGAGGGTTGGTAGAGAAAGGGATAGAAATAGAAAGCGGGGAGGAGGAAAGAGGATCTGCATTGCAGCAGGGCCTGATTTTTGGAAGAAAAAAAAACTATAAGAAGGGAGGTGAAGGAGATGGAATAACAGAACCACACTGAGATTCAAGGCCGTACTGAGGGAATAGTTGGACAAACAGCTGAGCATGTAACTACAGAGCAATCTCAAAGGGATTTGACAGAGAAATATCTTCTTACTTCAGTCACGTTACAAAAAAGAACTAAGGGCCCACTAGTGGCAGAACTTTATAATCTAACGGGAAACAGGAAAAAAACAACAAAAAACAGAATTGAGCAGCTTACCATTAAAACAAGTTAAATTTGTGGCAAGCTACAGAGTACAGGGCCTAGAGAGAAAGTGCCAAACAAGCCATTGGAATTAAGCCTCAGAAGTGCCCTTAATTCAAAGTAAGGAAAGCTGTACTGGTGTTCCAAGGTGGTGTCTGCCATAGCAGAGGAGCTGAGATGTACCTGGGGTCACAGGAGAGAGGCAGCACCCTTTCAGCCTGATCAGAGAGAGGGCTGGGGTCCAGAGGATATGGCTGGGGTGTGGGTGGTAGTTGAAATGCTGGAAGTGCCACAGATGTACAGGTCTTGTATGGCATTACAGTTATGGTTGCAATGACTACTATTAAATTTTTAAACTGGTTAATGTAGCACAGGCTTTGACAATAATAGAACTCCTAAGTGATATAGTGGTGATGAGAGGTCCGGACTATAGTATAGACATCTCAGGTTGAGGGTTCAGGTGGTTAAGGGTAGACTATGACCCTTCAGCCCAAAGTGATCACCCCACTTTCTTCAACATTATGAAGCAGCTCTCCTCCACTATGGGGTTCCAGACTGAGGAAGAGTATGTCACAAGGAGAAATCTGGTGTTTTTCTGGGAGAGCCCAGAATCTCCACCCAGAGATCTTACTTCGAGAGGGTTCCTGCAGTAGGTCATCACATATAGGACTAGTGCCACCTGGCATCTGGACGCGCGTGAGGACTTTTCCAGCAGTGCCTGGCGGAGACTGCCACCGACTTCACACTTATTGATGTCAGCGTGACCCTATATAGTGGGCGGTCCCCATCCCACTCTCTAGTTCTTTTCTGCTGTTGTCTCATGCATGTTACCTCGTGGTAAACTTCCACAGTGATTGCCGGTAGTTTTGCGCTTTATTTCATGCGTTTTCCGAGTTTCTCGGTTGTTCTTACATTTCTGTCTTTTCCGCCTCAGAAGAAGAAGTGTGAGAGTTGTGGCACCCAGATACCTCACAAGGACGCCCGTCATTTGTCTAGGCCCGGACCATCCCGTCGCGACCTGCCCAGACTGCCAGCCATTCAACCAGGCTACCCGTAAACGGAGGCAGCAGGCTCTGGAGGCCCATTTACTTAAATCGCAGCTGGTCCCTCTCGAAAAACAAATGGAGCAACTCCGGGACTCTTCTTCTTCACTGGGTAAAAGACACAAAAAAGAGAAGCACGGGGAGAAGGAGCACTCATCTGGTTCCAGGACTGAAACCAGCAGGCCCTCTATTAGCAAGGCCTCTCTCCCGCCGCCTCCAGTGAAAATTGTCCAGGCTGCATCTGGGGATGCTGAGGGACCACAGAAGATTCTGCTCCAAGTGCTCCAGCAGGTGAAGTCGTCCGCCAGCTTCTCCGACAACCGCCCGCTTCTGCCGCTAAGTCGGTCCCCGGCTCCTCCGGAGGCCGCCCGGCTGCCGATAAGTCAGCCTCTCGGGGACCCGCCTGGCCTCAGCTGATAAGTCGGAAGGGGATTTGGCCTTCTCCTGCCCAGCTCCATCGTCTGGTAAATTGGTTGCCTCTGGCGACTGCCCAGACAAGGCTCTACCACCAGGGACTGCTGTCGCTTCTCCCAACGTCCGAAAGAGCCCTAGGAAGACTAGCTGTCTTCCCCTCGCTGGCGGTCCAGGCTTTGCCTCCGACTACCATGGGGGGAAAAGAGAGCGCAGTTCACCTGGACGTGGAACATACATTGGGCTCTGACCACCCCTCACCCATTTGGGTGTCTAAGAAGGAGGTCCCTCTGCCACCGTCAGGTCCTTCATCAGAGGCACCTCCATTTCCTTTGTGGGGGGGAACTATCCCAGTTCCGGCTATAACTCTCACAACGCTGGACTCTGTTCCTCCTCTGGAGCCAGCGGGGCATGTCCCAATGCCGGATCCTCCGACGTCAGTCTCCTTACCTTCCTCGGACTCCATTCATCTGCCCCTGCCACCGGGTGTCACGGCAGACTAGGTTCCCACGTTGGAGGCCAGGCATCTGATCCTGATGCTTGTTCCCCTGATGCTGGATCCGTTTCTGATGCCGGGCCTGGCGGCACAGATTCCGAAGTCAGTGGTCACGACGTCAGCTGCTCCTGCGCCGGCCCCGCCTCTGATTTACACTATGGTGGGACCTTCATGGGCACCTGCAACGTCAGTCTTTAGTCGAGACCCTTATTCCCGCAGTACCCCTTAGGGTACCCTGTGGACCACCCCCGCGGTCCACCTCCAGATTGGTCAGTGGGACATTACTATCCTGGTTACTCCATGTATCCAGGATACTTTTTCCCAGGCTATCATGGGTACCATTACCCACCTTTCCATGCTATCCCACCTCCTCCTCCTCCTCCCCCACCCTCTCCCCCTCCTCCTCCTCCGACTGCTCAGCCAAACTTTAAGACACTTACTCAGTCCTGGTGGAAGGCGGCACAGACGGAACTTGTTACGGACCTGGAGAGTCAACTCCCACCACCTCATTCTCCTCCCAGGTCCCCCTCCCCCATGAGCTCAGTCCCATCCACGCTTCACGTCTTGGGGACTACCCCCCGGGATATCACTCTTCCAGATTTGGGTTCACCAGGAGACCATCCGAATGCGGGGGAGGACTCATCGGAGGACTCTTCGGATCAAGAATCTCCTGTCCCTAGAGGAAAGACCTCTCCGAAATCCCTCAGAGGATCCTTCCATCTTACCTGTGCAATCTTCACCATTCATCACCTTTGGATATAGTGCTGGAGGTCACGACCCACAGAGCCCCTTTTTTTTTGGATGGGCGGGTGGCGCACCATCCAGTGCACCTCCCGGTGGCCTTTCGTGGCGCTACCATGGGGTTGGCGTTGGGTGTCATCGACACCGCCCTCCCGCCAGTTCTGCGTCTCCGCCCGTGAGGCCGCACCTCCTTGTGGAAGCACTACTCGCAAGAAGCCTGTTGCTTTCACATTGAAGCCTTGACTCCGTAATCTCTCGATGCCAGTCCATTTGTTTCTCGACGCCGAGTCTATGGACTCCATATATTGAAAACTTTCCTGCCGGTTCTGCTGTCCACCTCCACTCGATGTCGTCTGGTAAGACTGTTCCTTTTCTGTTATTAGCGACCTCGAGTCTTGTTTTGCTTATTTCGTCCATAGGTCATGTCTCGGTTGGGAGGCCAGAAAACTTCTAAGATGGGACGGCCCCCTATGCGTTGGTGCCTGTGCGGCCATAAGTACTCTGTCACCGACCAGCATGACCATTGCCTCGCGTGCCTTGGCCCGCTACACAACACGGATTCATGCGACGCTTGCTTCTCCATGGACCGTCGTGTCATCGAACAACGCACCGGGGAAAGTTGGACGACCTCAGCTGGCTTTTGGGGGACAGGTGCGCACTCGTCAGGCCAAGCCACGGTCTCTCGGCCTTTCCTCCGGGTCCCCTCCCAGTTTTATACGGACCACGGAGGAGGGGGCTTCTGCTCCTAGTAGCTGCGCTGTTGCAAAAGCCCCTTCTGCTGTGCAGGGGGCCCAGTCCATTCGCCTTGGGGGATGGGCGGGAGGCACCGCTTTGGCAATCACCCCTTCGGGGATGAAGGCTCCCCCTGTGTTGCTTCCTTGGCTCGGAAAGCCTGGGTCGGCGCCGTCCTCGATGCAGTCTGTCAGTGCCGTCTTGAGCCTTGGTGCCGTTTGCAGCGCCGTGGGCCTGATGGCGCCATCGTCGGCGCTGGTCCATCGCTCAATGCTGTCTCTGCTGTCGGCACAGTTTGCAGTGCCGATGGTGCTGATGGTGCTGTGGGAGGCTCTATGGTGCCATCCTTCACTCTTTACCGCCGTGGCACCGTGGTTGAGCACAGCGCCATGTCCAGCTCTGATGCTGCTTGCGATGCCGAGCAAGGACACGGCGCCATGGGGGTTTCAGATCTCGGCACCATTCGCGGTGCCGAGAGCGCAGTGGGAGTTGTCGGTGCCATCTCTGGCCTCGGCGCCGCAGGACGGGACAGCAGCGTGACAGGCCCCGATACTGCTGCTGTCCTCGGTGCCGTGTCTTCTTCGTGCCCCGTTCGCAGTGCGGTTGAGTTCCTTGGTGCCGACTCTGGTGCAGTCACTCATTCAGATGCACCATTCAGTCGGGATGGCAGCGGTCGTCAACATACGGTCTGGCACAGGACTTCGGTCTCCACCTCCTCAGAGGCAGAATCGGACTCTGGGTCAGATAGGCAGTCTGACACTTTGGAGTTGGCTGCTCACATGGACAACTTGGTAGTATCCTCGACAGACCGGAGCCAGCCCCTCTCTGAGAAGCGGACAGTTGCTCCAGGGTCAGGGGTGCTGACCAGCAGGCAGTGGTGCAAGCCACCATTGTTCTGCAGCCTGGCCTCGGAGGGTTTTCTGACCCCTCAGTGGTGGTACCCCCTCAGGTGGTGTGCCTGGATTGCCCATGTTTAGGGCCGATCGGACACCCACAGGAGAGGTGCTGATTCCTGGATAGCCTTTGGAGGCTGACCAGGGTTGCCAGCTACTTAGGCTGGCTTTTCGAGGAGATTGGCTCTTTTACGGATGCGGAAGAATTAGAGGTTAGAGGTTAGATGTGTGGCAACCCTTTTCTGGGACCACTCTGAGGTTTGGAAGGAGTTGTAGTGTGGATCTCACTCTTCTCTTTCGGTTTCTAGAGGGCCCCATTCTTTGGAGGTGGGGACCGTCCTTTTGGATTTCACAGCCCCGTCACCTCACAGGGAGGATCTTTCAGGGCGCAGCCTAGGCAGTTCCAGTATGGTTGACCAGCTGTAGGCTGTTGAGTTTTCTGGATCCCTCTTCCCTTGGGGCTCCAGGTGCACTCTCTAGCCCAGGCGGAGGACAGCCAATTCCTGTTATCGGCTCTGCCCCCTCTCCTTTGCCACCTTCTCCTGCTCTCCCAGGTATTCTTGGTCCGAGCGGCCCTCTCTCCTGGGAGCAGTTCAGAGCTGTGGCTGCTCGATTTCCCTCTTATGTTAGGGTCATGGACAGACAGGTTTTTCAACCTCCCCCTGAGCAGCCAACCTCTGAACCTTTGAGGTCCTTTGACTCCTCATCCTCCTCTTCAGGAGGTGAGGAACCGTCTGTCCGCATCTCCCCAGCTGCTGATCTCGCTGAATATCAGCGTTTTCTCGTGAGGATGTTGGAGGACCTGCATGTCACCCCACCCACTCAGCACAATCCGGAGCATCCGACGCACGCCTTTTTTTGGTGATTTCAGTGCAGACACTCTTGTAGTGCCCCCCTGGCCTGCTTCCTTTTGGGAGGCGTCGATGCACTTCTGGCAGAGACCCTTTTCCCGAGTTCCAGCCCCTAGGGATCTCTGCCAGAGGTATTGTGCCCCCCGGAGTCTCCAGGTAGTCTGCCTCATCCTAGCTCAGGATTGACGTCACTGGATACTCCCAGTGGGCTTCTCACCCTTCACCATGACTGGCCCCCAGATGCAAACTCCATGGATTTTGACTTCTGGGGTAGGAGGACTTTCTACTCGGCATGGTTGCTTCTCTCTATATCTGCTCATCAGGCCCACTATGCTACCTATGACAGGTTCCTGTGGTCCAGGCTAGGTCAGCTCCTAGCCTCGATGCCTGACACGGAGAGCCAGACAAGCCATTGCACACTCTGCCCGTGGCCTGGAGCTAGCATGGCAGCAAGCAGGGGCATCTTATGATGCCAGTGAGGTAGCTTCCAGGGTCGTAGGGACAGCGATCTGCGCTAGGCGGACGGCATGGCTGCGTCTCTCCCGGTTGTCACCCATAGGGTGATTACCTCCGCTTACCAGAGAACCCACCTTTTCTGCCGTAGGGTGAGATGACTATTGGGGCAACTTCCTACCCCTTCCGGGGGTTCCCGTCTCACTCTTTACACTCCCGGGCCTCTCCAGACCCATGAAGGTTATCTCTCTTGGTGTGCCACCCACTGAGAGCTAAGGGACTTAGTTCCTTATGGTTAAGACCCCCTTTGGGGGGGCTCGGCACTCACCCAAAGGTGATGAATGGTGAAGATTGACAAAGATAACATATGAAAATTACATACCTACCGTAATGCTGATCTTTCTGTGTATCTTCACCATTCATCACAATCCCAACCTCCATCCCCTGGGTCCCCTCCTCCTCTGTGCCTCTCTTCACCCCCCCTCCTTTCTGTTGATCAGGAGTGGGGTGGCCTTGAAGCTCATGGGGATGTACTTCTCGAGGGAGAGTGGTCTGGATGGGGGCATCCTTTCTCAGTGCTGGCTCCACCCCATGGGATGGGGGTTGGTAGTGCCCTCTTTTCTGTTCTCTCTCCTTCTCCCCATCAGCTTTACTTTGATTCCCTTTGGTTTCCCTTGTCCTTTGGACAACCTCAATTTAATTTAAACTAGTTTTCTTATACCAAATTTTGATTTTTGGAGTGGGATTCCCTGTATCCTGTCTTTCCTCAGAATAGCTGATTCTGCCTGTGGTAGAGTTGTGCCAGTGATTCTGTGCCTTGAATTCAGAGTTTAGCCTTCGCTGCTCCTTCACAGTTCCTGTACAATCTGGAGACAGGTCAAGGTTTCAGGGGTATGTTCCTTCTCCCCCACACCCTTACTTAAATTCCTTAACCCTCCCTCCTCCTTTTCTACTTCCAGAGATTGGGGCCCTTTCCCAATCCCTTAGTTTTGCAGCTTATTCTGTCCTCTCAGTCGTTCATTTCTCCTTTTAGTTTGTATATCTTTTCCTTTGTCTGTCCGTTGGACTTCCTTGTCCCTCCCCTCCTCCCAGCCCTTTCTTACTCTACAGTGACTCAGAACTGGCAGGAGGGGCGGGGTCGATGACACCTAACGGCCAACTCGGCTGCCACGAGTCCGCTCAATGATGGTCGCTGCACTCTGCCCATCCAAAAAAAAAAACAAAAAACAAGTTCCCATGGGGTCGTGAGCTCTGGCACTATACCCAAAGGTGATGAATGGTGAAGATGCACAGAAAGATCAGAATTACAGTAGATGCGTAATTTTCATTTTCGGACCTCTTGAGGTCCATACAACATTCTGTAATTGGGGTCAGAAACAGGATCCCATGTGGCAAAACTGCATGGCCACCGTGATTTAGGAGTCTCTGTCCTGATTCCTGTTGCTCTTTGGATTGAACCTTATGAAGACCTCACCAATACGATCTGGCAATTGCCTCATTCCATCCCGACTGTTCCAAAGAGGGTGGATAGGACTTACTGAGCACCTGTGGAGGCTCCTTTCCTAAGTACGCACCCAAAGGCACGGACTCTGTGGTTGTCTCTGCTGCTCATGGTGGCTCTACAGCACCTAAGCATACGAGCACTTCTCTGGCTAAGGAGTCCAGGCAGATTGACCAGTACAGAAAGACAGTCTACTCATTGGCTACATGTGCATTGCGTTCCCTCAACTATGTAGCCCACGTGGTGTCTCACCAGAAAGTCACCCTGGCCAAGCTCGAGGCCCAGATCCATTCTCTGGATGCCTCGGACCTCAAAGAGGAGATCGCCAGGGACATCTGTCTGTCCAAAATTTCCTGCAGGCATGCTCTCCAGGCAACTTACGACTCGGTCGACACGGTAGCCCGTACCTTGGCGACCGCTGTCTCCCTTGGACGGCATGCTTGGCTCCACATCTCTGGCCTCGCCAGCGAGGTCCAGACAGTGATACACGATGCTCCCTTTAGGGGCTCGGTGCTTATTGGTGGCAACACCAAGGATATCATTATGGACCTTCAGGACCGCGGTCAGGCCCTTAGGTCCATAAAATCCATGTACCGATCGGGCGCACAGGGTTGGAAAGGGACCTGGAGGCAGCGCAGGCAAGCCCAGAACCATCGTCAGGGCAAACACAAGGTCAGGGGCAATTTCTCTTTCCCGCCTGCCCCCAAAAATCAGAGACGCACAGGAAGTCCTCCCCCTGCCCATGCTGCCACCTCCTGACTCCTCGGCCCACCTCCTCCCTCAGCCCCAGTGCAGGAGCGGTGGGGGTTGCTCGCCATGCGCAGGAGTGGCGGAGCATCACCTCTGACGCTTGGGTTCTGCAACTAGTGTCCAAAGGACACACACTGGAGTTTCTGGAAACTCCTCCAGAGTCTCCACCATGAAGGCCGGCCTACTCTCGAGACCAGACCATTCTTGTAAGGGAGGAAGTACAGGCTCTATTGGTAAAAGAAGCAATAGAACCGGTCCCTCTTTGTCACAGGGGTGGGGTTTTACTCCCACTTTTTTCTGGTTCCACAAAGACAGGCGACATGTGACCTGTACTCTACCTCAGCAGACTCAATCTGTTCGTCGAGTACAAGAAATTCAGAATGTTGACCCTCCAGAGCCTCCTGCCTCTTCTTCAAGGAGACTCATTGGTTGTGTGCTCTGGACATGCAAGATGCCTACCTGCATATCCTGATTTTCCCCAGCCACTGCCACATCCTGCGTTTTTCCTTCCAAGGGGAGCATTTCCAATTTCGAGCCCTCCCCTTTGGTCTTTCCTCTGCACCTTGGGTTTTTACCAAGTGCCTTGCGGTAGTGGCTGCGGCTCTACGATGCCAGGGCCTAGCGGTCTTCTCCTACCTGGACGATTGGCTGATTTAAGCCCCATCCAGGAATTCTCTTGCGGAGGCTGCCTGTCACCCTGGAGTTGTTTTCCAGATTGGGGATCACGGTCAACATCCCCATATCCTCACTGGCCCCTATTCAGAGACTGCAATTCATAGGGGCAGTTTTGGACACAATCCAGAGCAGAGCTTTCCTCCCCTCTGACAGGAGGGAAACTCTTATCAGACAAGCCACTCTGGTAGCATCTTCTAGATCCCTCCCAGCCCGAGAAGTCCTATGTTGCTGGGTTTGATGGCGGCCTTCATTTCCACGGTCCCCCTAGCAAGGCTTCACATGAGAGTTTCTCAGCAGTTCTTATGGGTTCAGTGGAATCGGCTTCAGGACAATCTGTGCCATCCGGTCCTTAATTCCTCAGCTCTCCAGAAAGATTTACAGTGGTGGAGGGAATCCCTCGAACCTGACTGTGGGTCTTCCGTTTCGGGGCCCAGCCCCCAGGCTCTCTAACCACGGATGCCTCCAGTCTGGGGTGGGGGGCTCATATAGGGGACCCCCAAGCTCAGGGACTCTGGTCCCACTTGGAGATGTCTTTACACATCAGATGAGGGCGGTACTGTACGTGCTTCAAGCATTTCAGCCTGTTCTCCCAAGGGGATTACTGCTAATCCAGACGGACAACATGTCTGTAGTCTGGTATATCAGCAAGCAGGGAGGCACTCAGTCATATCCCCTTTGCAGGGAAGCAATGAGAGTGTGGAACTGGGCAGTCCAGCACGATCTGTCTCTCACAGCAGTGCACGTTCCAGGAGTGCAAAACGTCCTGGTAGACAGTCTCAGCAGGTCTTACACCCTCGCTCACGAATGGGAATTCAATCAGGAAGTGGCAGATTCTCTGTTTCAGAGATGAGGGCATCCAGAACTTGACCTTTTCGCCTCCCCCTCCAATGCAAAACTTCCCAGTTTTTGCTCGTTTGTTCCAGAGCATGGTGCTTTCTGGCACAACGCGTTGTCTCTCTCTTGGGCAGGGAGATTCTTATATGCTTTCCCTCCATTTCCCATTCTCCAGAGGGTTCCCCTCAAGTTACAGGCAGAGAGAGCACAAATGATTCTAATTGCTCCTCTCTAGCTGAGACAGATTTGATTCGTGCTTCTTCAACAGCTGGTGAGGGAACCCCCGGTTCCGCTTCCATTGACGCACAACCTCCTTACTCAGAATCAGGGTCGGCTTGTGCACCCGTGGCTCAGGACCTTGCACCTACATGCATGACTCCTGCAGACATAGTGAAATCTCATTTTGGGGTTTCCACCAGAGTAGCCAAAGTCATAGTGGAGGCTCGAAAGCCCTCCACCAGATCCATTTACGCCATGAAGTGGAAGCACTTTTCTATTTGGGCGGCTTCCAAGGGTTGGGACCCTTTCACTTGTTCAGCCCCATGTCATGGAGAACTTACTTCATCTTTCTGATTCAGGATTATCTTATTCCTCTCTAAAAGTACATCTGTGTGCCATTTCGGCCTATCACGTGCTTGTGGATGGTAAGCCCGTGGCTCAGTTGAAGATCTCCAAAATCTTTGTGAAAGGGATTCTTCATATGAAACCCCCATCTGCAGCCCTACACCACCTTGGGATTTGAATTTTGTGTTGAAGAAGCTCACTCTCCCTTATTTTGAACCAGCGATGAGCTGTGACTTGCGCTATCTTTCTTGGAAAGCGCTACTTTTAGTTGCTGTTACTTCTGCTCGAAGAACTTCCAAGCTTCAGGCCCTGGTGTGTAAGGAGCCTTATTTGATTTTCCATAGAGACGGGGTGGTTCTCAGAACAAATCCCAAGTTCTTGCCTAAGGTGGTGTTGGAGTTTACACGGAATCAGTCAGTGGAACTGCTGGTCTGTTATCCGGCTCCCGGGAATAGAGGTGAGGCACTCTTGGCGTACCTTAGACGTGCACCGTATCCTAAGGTGCTATATTCACCGGACCAAAGATTCCCATAAGAATGACCATCTCTTTGTTTTCTTTGCCCCAAAATCTTTGGGGAAGGCTGTTTCCAAAGAGTGCCTGTCTAAGTGGCTAGCTAACTGCATCTGCTTCTGTTATCAGAAGTATGACAAACTTCTGCTGGGTTCTGTGAGAGGTCATTCCACCAGAGGCATGGCTGCATCCACAGCCTTTCTCCATAATGTTTCTGCGGCGATCTGTGCAGCAGCAATGTGGAGTTCGGTCCAAACCATTACGAAGCATTGCAGTCTGGACATTGCTTCTAGGCGAAGGGCCATGTTTGGCCTCGTCGTTCTGCGGGGCCTTCTGTCCTAAGCTGGTTCCATTCTGTCCTTTACTTTTTGAGATTCTCCTCCTCCCGTGTTTCTCTCGGTCTGTCTTTGGAGGGACTGCTTGGTATTCAGTCCTATATGTTATGATCTACTGCAGGAACCCTCTCGAAGTAAGATAGTACACTTACGTAAGAACTTGCCGTAACAGTAGATCTTTGAGCGAGGTTCCTGCAGTAGGTCATATTTTTCCCTTCCTCCTTCCCCTATATTATTTGGGACTCCGTAACCTGTTCCTTTTCCTGTGTTTCCTTCGGGGACTGTGGCGGGAGAACTGGAGGGCGGGCGTGGGGACCGCCCACTATATAGGGTGATGCTGACGTCATCACGTGACGTCGGATGGGCGGTTCCCTGCCAGGCATTGCTGGAAATGTCTGCCGTGTGGTCCAGACGTCAGGTGGCACTAGTCCTATATGTGATGATCTACTGCAGGAACCTCTCTCTTGAAGATTTACTGTTATTGTAAGTTCTTATGTAACTGTACTTTATTTCTCCTCTGCTGCCAGCACTGAATGATGCTGCCACTGCTGCCTGGTACAGGCCCAACCTGGTAACAGCCATGCCCAGAAATGCTGATGAGCTTTACCGGGTACCTCAGGGGCTGCCCACATGCAGCCCAGCTGAAACGAACTCCGTGGTAATTAAGACCGCTTATGACAGTACTAAGGCACCCATGCACCTTAGTTCCCTTCGACTGACCGGGAATCTAGAAGGCTAGACCTTTGGGGCAAGAAGACTTTCGCTTCTGCCACACTAGGCCTTACAATTGCCAACTACTTGGCTCATATGATTAAGTACCAGAATACCCTCTGGAAGATGGTCAAGTCTGCTGCTCAGGACCTTCCTGAGAGCTCCCAGAAACAAGAGCTTGTCAGAGTTCTCCAGGCCTCGGAAGATGTCAGTAGCATCTCCTCAGAGCCACCTATGATATTGCTGATACTATATCCAGGGTGGCTGCCTCTGGCATTTGCCTTAGAAGGCATGCCTGGCTTAGAGTTGAATGCCCCTTTTGTAGGTTACAAACACTTTGGTCCTGATGTGCAGGATATATCCATAACCTGCAGGCCCCTGGCAGGGCGATTTGGTCTGTCCAATCCCTTTATCATACTTGGCCCAGGAGCAGACCGAGGCCCTCCTTTCGTTAGGGCTCTCACAAGTCTGATTCCGGAACCAAGCTCCAGGGTAAGCGCAGGGCCAGCGCTGTCTTGCCTGCCCCCTCCTTCACCTTTGGTTCCTCTGCTAAGCATTCCAGAGGAGGAGGTTCGGCCCCGACCGCCAGTTCAACCTAAGCCTGACTCCTTCCCAGATCCCCTCTCTTTTCCAAGCCAGTAGGTGGTGGTCAGAGGTCGGTTCTGCCTCCATGTGTCCCAGTGGAGAACCATCACAGCAGATGCCTGAATCCTGCAGATAATCGAAAAGTGCCATGTTCTAGAACAGCCTCCAGATGTTCCCCCAGTCCCCACTTCTTATCCTCCAGACCACACAGAGATGCTCAGGGAGGAGGTACTTTCCTTGCTGTGCAAGTGGACCATAGAACCAGTGCCCAGGCATCAAAGAAAAGTACAGTTATGTAAGAACTTACCATAACCGTAGATCTTTGAGCAACGCTTTTGCAGCAAGCCACACAAATGGGACTATGCCACAGGCACTAGGACCACGGAAAACTTCTAGTTAGGCAGTCTACCACGGGGCTATATTGGGTCCCTTACATCACCTTAGTTCTCCTGATGTTGACTCTGCACGGTCAACTGATGGAGAACCGAGGAGGTTATTCCAAGAACTTTTAAGAAGGCGAAGCAGGTATGATAGACAAAAGCAGGGGAAGGGAGGAGGGAAAGCAAGGCCTGCTGCAAGAGCATCTCTCAAAGATCTACTGTTACAGTAAGTTCTTACATAACTGTACTATCTTTCTTCAAAGAAGACTCTTGCAGCAGACCACACCAGTAGGACTGAGTTCCAAGTAGTACCAGTAACCATCCAGGATAGGAACCCTGGAAAGAGAACAAGTCAGCAGATAGGAGCTCATGACAGAAGGCCCTGAAGAACTGCCAGGCCGAAATTGGCTCTACGCCTAGAGGTGATGTCCAGACTCTAATGCTTGGTGAAAGTGTGGACAGAACTTAAAGGTGGCGGCTGTGCAGATGTCAGCAGCAGACACATTTCGGAAGCAAGCTGTGGATGTAGCTATATCCCTAGTGGAATGGCCCTTGACTACTCCCGGAAGGGGTTTGTTGTACTTGCAGTAGCAATATTTATTTATTTTTTGTTGCCCGGGTAAGTGCACTAGACAAATCCTGCCTGTTTTCAGGCATGACCCGGGGGAGGGGGATACAGATGAATGCCAACTGACCTTGAACCAGATTTAAGCTGTTGGTGGTATTTTTTTTAGTGAATGAGGGAAATTTGGCCAGGACACCGGGGAAATTCCTCTACTCTTTTCGGTAAGTACCATGGGATCTTTAACATCCACCTGAACTACCACCAAACCAGGCAGATGGGACCTCGGTTTAACGTCTCATCCGGAAGACGGCACCTCAGAAGTGCAGCACCCCTCTCATGCTGCACTACAGTGTCAGTACTGGGATATTAACCCAAGTGCCAGATGCTGGAATTGAACCCACAGCCCTCTGATCTCCCGACCTCAGAGGCGAGTGTGCAGTAAACAATGCAATTAGCTAACCACTTAGAGAAACACTGTTTGAAAACAGGAGCGCCATCCCTTTTGGGGATGAATGAAATTAATAACTGGTCTGTTGTCCTCAGAGATTTGGTGTGATTTGTATAATACCGCAACGTTCTGTGAACATCCAAAGTATGGAGCTGCGCCTCCCCCGATTGGAATACCGAGGAAAATAAACTGGAGGGTGGCTGGCTTGATTTAAAGTAAACTCAGACACCACCTTAGGTAAAAACTTAGGATTAGTATGCAAAGACACCCTGTCTTTGTGAAAAAAACAAATAAGGCTCTTAACACATTAGAGCCTGTAGCTCGGAAATCCTTTGAGCAGAAGTAACAGTAACCAAAAAGAGCACTTTCCATGACAGAAAGTGCAGCTCGCAACTTGCGGCTGTTTCAAAGGGAGGTAAAGTTTCTCCAACATAAAGCTGAGGTCCCATGGAGGGACCAGTTCCCAAATGGGAGGTTTCAAATGCAGAATGACCCACAGGAATGTGCGGGACACCTCAAGCTGGGTGACAGTTTTGCCTTCAATAGGTGCATGGTACACAGAGATGGCAGAAAGATGCACCTTAAGGGAGGAGTACCCCAGGCCTGGATCCAAAAGGGAAAGTAGGTACTCCCACACCTGATTAACCAGGCAGGTGAAAGGATCCAAATGGCAAGCAGCAACCCAAATAGAAAAGCATTTCCATTTCATAGCATAAGTGGTCCTGGTGGAGGGTTTCCTGATATCAGTGACTCTAGAGGATACTCCGAAGTGGCGATAGCTAAGTCCATAGGAGCTACGCATGGAGATACAAGGACTTGAGATCCTGATGGACCAGGGTGTCCTGGTCCTGGGAGAGCTAGCTTGTGCACAGGGGAAGGGGCACCCGAGGATCCTCGACTAGCTGTTGCAGCAGGGGAAAACAACTCTGGCGAGGCCAGAAGAAAACTGAGAATCATGTCTGCCCCTTCCATCTGGAGCATCAGCAGAACCCTCTGCGGGGGGGCATACAGAAACCTCCTCTTTCAGGAGAGAGACAATGCGTATCACCAGAAAACTCCAGGCTCGGTATCAAGTGAGCAGAAAAGCGGCAGTTTTGTGTTGAGCGGGGACACAAAGAGGTCCAATTCTGGACGACCCCACCTGTTGAAGATACCTTCAACCACCGGGTTAAAGCTCCAACTCATGAGCCTGTGACCTGAAGTGGCTGAGACGATCTGCCAGGACATTTTGAACACCTGGAACATGAACGGTTGAGAGTTTCAGACCGTGCTCTATGGCCTAATACCAGACTCTCATTGCCTCCCAACACGGGGTAAGACTGAGTCCCCCCGTTTGTTGATGTAGTACATTACACACATATTGTCTGTCTGTACTAGCAGCGGACCTGGGAGGAGATGAGTTTGGAAGGCCTGCAGGACGTAAAGCACCGCTCACATCTCTGGGACATCGATATATAGACCCTGATCTACGTCCGTCCATGTACCCTGGGTCTGGTGATCGACCAGATGAGCACCCCATCCCAGACCAGCAGCGTGTGCCATGAGAATTTGTTTTGGGGGGTCAGGTGCTGAAAGGAGATCCTCCAGAGGAGGTTAGCCAGGTTGAACCACCACGACTAATCCCTCTAGACTGGGTCGGAGACCAGGACCAACTGATCCAGCAGGTCGTTCGTACTCTGGTCCCACTGGACCCTCAAGGTCCATCGAGGAACCCACATGTGCAGACGGGCCAAGGAACCATGGCAGTGGCCGCTGCCATGTGGCCCTGAAGCCACAGGAAAACTCTGGCTGGGACATGCAGACTGGAGGAAACCTGACAAATCTGCTCCATCAGTTGTTCTGCCCTGTACTCGTGCAAAATGGCCTTGCCCTGGCTGATGTCCAGAACTGCCCCCTATGTATTGGAGGCATTGGCAAGGGAAGAGACAGGACTTTGGTAAGTGATCCCCAAATCCTGGAAAAGATGTAAGATGCAGTCCAGGGTCTGAACTTGGCGTTCCCTGGAGGGGGCTGCTAGCAGCTAGTTGTCCAGGTAGGGAAACACATAGAAGCCCTGCCTCCATAATGCTGCTGTCACAACTGCCAGGCATTTGGTAAATACCCAAGGGGCCGAGGAAAGATCAGATGGAAGGACCTGAAAATGGAAATGGGAACCCTGAAACTGGAAACGAAGGAAGCAGCGATGGGCAGGGGAAGAACTTGGATATGCAGGTAAGCATCCTGCATGTCCAGCGAGCAGAGCCAGTCCCCCTGGTGGAGTAGGGGTTAGTAGTCCCTGAAGGATCACCTTTCTGAAGCATTTGAACTCAATGTACAGGTTCAGACTGCTCAGGTTCAGGATAAGGCGGAGATCCCCAGTCTTCTTGGGAATGAGAAAGAAGTGGGAATAAAACCCCTTTCCCCACTGAGCCGGAGGGATGGGCTCTATGGCTGTATTTTGCAGCAGAGCTTGAATTTCCTCTCAAATCAGGGGCAGGTGTGTGGGAGGGTAAGTAGAATGGTCCGGAGGATTTTCTGGCGGCACTCCAGATATTCCAGTGTGTGACTTTGAGCTGTAAGCTGGAGTACTAATTGTCTGTGATCACTGCTGACCACCCTGACAAGTGGAGAGAGAACCAACCCCCTGACCAACCTCCCTTGGACCTATGGTAGGAGGAGTGGGGTCAGGTAAGGAGTCAGGAGATATGGGCTGGAGTGAGCGGGGGGCCGCAGGGGCTCTGGGGGCCCGAGTGGCAGCACCTGCGGGAGCGTTAGTGGCCTTATGTCTGTTTTGCTCCTTGGTGGGCTGTCCTCGGGACTGCTTGCTGGAGGACCGATGAAAGGACTGATGCTGGTTCGCCCTAGGCTGAGTATGGTACAACGAATGGACAGACCTAAGGGTTTTACCTGACTCCTGCAGCTTAGCAGTGAGGTCCTGGACATCACCTCTGAAAGGACCAAGCCCCAAAAAGGAGCATCTAGAATGTTTGTTTGGACATCTGGGGTGAATCCAGAGGCCCAGAACCAAGAGTGGCGCTGGAGGCAAACCCCAGTGGCTGCACGTCCAGAGGCATCAGTGGCATCGTAGAATGCCCGAAGGACATGGTTGACGACATCTGAACCCGATTTCATGAGCTGGGCAAGTTGAGTCTTAGTGGTGTTTTCAGGCAGCGTCTGGACCAGATCCTGTCCTGATCCCAGAGGGCATTCTGTTACTGAACCATATGGGTCAGATAGTTGATGGCCCTAACGGCCAGCGTGACCGAGGCAAAGAACTGTTTACCAGTCTGGTCCAGCTGCCTGGACTACCGGTCTGGAAGGAGTGCACTAAGGTGCTTGGGCTTCTTGGTGCGGTCATGGGCAGCATTAATGACCACAGAGTCCACCTTGGGGTTACTGCTCAAGAAGGGTTTACTAGTCAGGGCATGGTAAAGCCAATCTGCTTTCTTGGGAATAGGCAGGATGGAGGAGGGATGAGCCCAAGGTGCTCGGGTTATGTTCTCATAGGACTCATTCAAAGGAGGCACCACAACGGGAAGGGCATTCTTCTTTCTGAAAAAGATAGCCAATTGACGCCTTTCTGGGTCCAGTTTCTCCTTCTCCCATCCCATGATGGACTGTATGTGGTGCATGACATCCATAAAGGATGGGTCATCGAGGGGCACTTGGGTACCTCCTTCAGCTGATTCTCCCCTGCCGATGACTCTCCTGGTGAAAGGGAAGATCCCGAAGAGAAGGAATCATCCTCAGAGGAATAACTGTCAGAGGCTGACAGTTGTCTCTTTTAGAACTGGCGACAGCGTCCGGATGGACATTTGAGGACCCAGCCACATGGGAGTCGCTCGGGCCAGCCCACTGCTGTCCCTGGGAAGGGGGCCAGGGGGAAGGTGGGAGAAGGTAGGCTGGAGGAAGGCCCTGAGGGATGGGGGTCTGCTTCTGAACCAACGACCACCATGTGGAGAACAGGGCATTAAAGCCTACTTGTGGGATAAGGTTGTAGACAGGTAGAAGGGCCAAAGAAGACATCGGGTTAGGGTACAACGACTAAGGAGCCGGTGACAGGTAACCTGGCTTAGGTCCCTCGGTGTCGGCAAGGGATCCTGCGATAGGTTAGCAGGAGTCGGCTGTGGTGAAGGTGGCACCAGTGTCAAGCCCGCAGGTTGTGGTGCTGTTAGAACAGGGGCGGTCCAACGGGTGACTATCTAGAGGGCCTGGGCAAAAGGCCAGGCGACGCCGGCCCTACAGGGGAGGCCGTCGTCTGGGGAGAGGGAGATCGCTTGGGCGGAGGTAGAGGCGACCCCGGGGAGGAGGAAATGGCGATTGTCTGCCTCGGGCACTGCCTATCCAAACTAGCGTCAGTCCCAGGATTGGTAGCCGATGAAGGCAGTGCCGTGGTCATGGAGGCGTTGGGCACAAGGCTGCCGCCCAGGATCCCATAACCAGCCAACTACCCGTGGTCCCTCTCCCAATCAGGACTGAGGTTAACAACCCTCAGGTGCACCTGGCTGTCATCTCTGCATACCGGGCACAGGCTGGTATGCCAGCAGTAGTGCAGGAGAAGGTGGTCTGGCATTACTTTACAGGCCTTGACCACCTGTCCCTGCCAGTGCATGAACCACTACCACCTTGAGACTTTTTGCCAGTGCTTGCAGTGCTCATGAGCAAGCTGTTTGAGCCAGTGCACAGGTGTGAGATGTCACACCTGTTGTGGAAGACCACCTTCTTGGTGGCTATCACCTCCACCAGAAGGATCAGTGAGCTCCAGGTGCTCTCAGTGGAGTCCCCACATTTGGTATTCCACAACGACAAGATTGTCCTCCACCTCTACCCGAAGTTCCTCCCAAAGGTTGTGTCGGAGTTTCACCAATCCCACTTCATAGGCCAAGCACTGGCTTCATACTTTGGACCTGAGGTGAGCACTCACTTATTACCAGGAGTGTACAGCTGGAGTTCAGGGAGAGGTTCGCCAGCTCTTTGTCACCTACGCTGAAGCTGCACCTGGCAGACCAGCAGCCAAGTGGACGATTGGCAGATGGATTGTCACCTGTATTAACCTCTGCTACTTGGGATTCAGCACACACCTTCATTCTAGGGACGTGGATATGTTGTTCAATCCACACTTACTGGCAGGTTCCTTGCCACTTTAAATCTTGCCAGAAGGTCTTCAAGCTGGCTCCTCCCACCCACCCGAGTGGTAAAACTCTCGGCTCCGCCCCATGATGCCAGATCTTCCTTACCGCTTGGAAGCTCAGGATCTTACTTCGAGATACAGCTCTTGCAGCAGGTAACACCATTAGGACTAAGCGGCAGGCGTCAAGACCCTGGTCTTCTAGTCTACTATCTTCAGCGGGGAACACTTCCCGGCGTCGGTCCCGCCTCCAGCGTCAGGCGTAGTACATGGGGCGGTCCTTGAATTCCCCAGTTCTTTCCGCTGTCGACTTGCATGTCTCGTGCTCGGTTCAGATTTTAGCGCGTGACGCGTGGTAAAGTGTTTTCCTACAGGAAATTCGTTCTCTTCGTTCAGCTTTTTGTCTGATGTCCTCTCCAACCTCCAGTCACTCCTCGAAGTGCGCCTGTGGGAAGCAGATCCCATTCAAGGATCCGCACTCGGCCTGTGTCCGGTGCCTAGGCCCAGACCACGACACCTGGTCCTGCACCTTTTGCCAGGGTTTCAACAGCAGAACCCGGATCCGTCGCCAGAAGGCCCTACAGGCGTTCCTGCTCGAGGAACAACTCAAGACCATGGCTTCCAGGGGGGATTCTTCGGAGAAGGCCCGTAAGCATTCTGAGAAGCATAGAGAGAAGGCCCCTTCCAGGTCCCCATCTAGGGCCTCCGACTCGCGCAGCTCCGGTTCCAGGTCCGACCGCTCTCCTTCCCGGGCCAGCTCTCAGCCTCCCCCCGCTGCGGTGAGAAAATCTTCAGGCTCCTCTTCTCAGGCCAAGACTCCCAGGCCTTCCTCGTCCTCCAAGGCCCTGGCTAAGTCTGGGGACCGTCACCATCACCACAAGTCGGGTTCCCGCCATTCTGAACCCGACGTCAGGTCTGCCTCCTTGCCTCCTCCTCCCCAGCGGAAGACCAAGGAGCTCACCTCGCTTAAGAGGCCGTTGGACCCGACGCCGGTTCGCCCGATGTCGGCCTCTCGCCACAGGTCCCCAGAGCCGTCGTCCGTCAGAAGACCATCGCCAGCCATGCCTACTCATCCCCGGATGCCGGTAGGGGGACCAACACCCGCACCAATCGAGAAGAGGAACCCGACGCCTGCGACTGACGTCGGTCAGGAGACCATCACTGAGGAGGAGTTGACACAGCCTGAGGACCAGACGGGCGACCCCGGTCCTGTTGAGACTCCCAGGGAACCCTCCCCGCAACCTGAGGCCCCTGTGGAGCTGACGCCGGGACCCGATGACCGATCACCGCGCCCGGTCCGTCGTCGGGCCTTTCTTTTTCAGAGGTTAAGGAGCTGTTCACTTACTGGTGGGATACAATCAAAAAGGACATGGTCCCCACTCCACCTCCTCTCCCACCTCCTCCTCCTCCTACACAGGTTACTCCTCCGGTTCCTGCGCCCCCTTCTCCATCCGGGTCTGCAGGCCGGCTACATCCTCCCCAGGAGCCCAGGATTCCTCCAAGGGGGAGACCAGATAAGAGGAGACCTCCGTCCAGATCCTCTTCTAGGTCACCCAGCCCCAAGAGACCTAGAAGACGCCGCCGTCCCTCGACGGAGGACACGGGATTAGAGCTTTCATCAGGATCTAGATCCCCATCTCCCTTCCACATCCCCTCTCCGGACCCACGTGAGCTTCCAAGATCTCTTCCGGATGACCCTTCATTCTCGGACATCATGAGACACATCCAAGAGAACATGGGATGGGATGCGGGAGAGTTAGACCCCGAAAGGCTGCGCCTTGCGAAATATCTTCGGCAGAAGGACCCCAAGCCTGTGGTGGTGCCACCCTTGGTAGACACCTTTGTGAACGTCACCAAGGCCGCGTGGAAGCGTCCACACTCATTCCGGCGATGCCGAAGAAAGCTGACCGCCTGTACAAGGCTCCAAAGGAAGACCAGTACTTGGCTCAGCATCCTCAGGCCGACTCTCTGGTCATAACAGCCTCTCATGACCGGTCCCAGAGACCGCAACATTTGAGCACCCTGCCACCGGACCCAGAGTCCAAGCAGCTGGAGCGCCATGGGTGAGAGCATGTATGCTTCTGCTACCTGCGCCATCAGATCCCTGAATTATTTGACCCACATGGTGCAGTTCCAAATGCCCTGTGGGAGCAGGGTCTGGATGCGGATGAGAAATTGCGGAAGGTGAGCAGAAGGAGGAGATGTTACAGCTCCTCCGTCAGGGTTCGGACGTGGGAACCAAGTGCTACAGCAGCGTCAGACTCCTCGGCCCGAGCAGCAGCTTCAGGCATATGCCTCCGGAGGCACTCTTGGCTCCGTGTCTCCGGTTTCCCCGGACATCCAGAAAAACATCATGGATGCCTCATTCGAGGGAGAAGTTTTATTTGGTCAACCCTCTGAGAAGGTAATCACCAAACTCCAAGAGGCCGGGAAGGCGGTGAGGTCGGTTCAGGCCATGTACCGACCGAAGCTCAGTTCCTTTCGTAGGAACCAAAGCCGATTTCATGGACGGACGCAGAGACAACAATCCCGCCCCGTTCCACAACAGAGGGGCTCCGGTTTCCGCAGAGCCCAGGGAAAACAACCCGCAGGTCGAGGCCAGCACTCTCCTAAGTCGGCCCAGCCAGCGGGCCCCTCAGCCGCCACAGCCTGACTCCTTCCCGGCCCCCGGCCCTGAGGATCAATGGGATTTCATGGTCGGGGGTCGCATTGCGAATTTCCTGCCAGGATGGCAGTCTATAACCACCGACAGGTGGGTTCTCCAGATGGTCAGAAGAGGCCACTTTATAGAATTCGCAGAAAAGCCACCCTCGAGGCCGCCTCTGCTCTCCCGTTACTCGGGTCAGCACAAGTCATTGATCAGACAAGAAGTACTCGTGCTCCTGCAAAAGGGAGTGATAGAGTACGTCCCAGAGAGGATACGGATACTATTCCCACTTCTTCCTGGTTCCAAAGAAAACAGGGGACCTCCATCCGATTCTGGACCTCAGCGACCTCAATATGTCGGTCGCCTACAAAAGATTCCGCATGGTGACTCTTCCGGGTCTTATTCCCATGCTAAAGAAGGATGCCTTCTTAGCGTCTCTAGACATGCAGGAGGCATACCTGCACATCCTTATAGCTCAAGCGCACAGGAAGTTCCTGCGCTTCGAGTTTCTCAGCCACCATCTTCAGTTCCGAGCCCTTCCATTCGGGCTGTCATCGGCACCCAGGGTCTTTACCAAATGCATGGCAGTCGTGGCAGCGTCTCTAAGGAGACAGGGCCATTATGTGTTCCCATACCTGGACGATTGGCTTCTCATGGCCGCCTCCAGAGAGGCGTTGTTACTGGCGATTCAGAGTACCCAGGACCTGTTTCGATCTCTGGGCATCTTAATCAACCACGAGAAGTCTCTCCTGGTACCGTCGCAGAAGCTGCAGTTCATAGGCACAGTTCTGGACACCGTTCAGGGAAGAGCATTTCTTCCAGACAACAGAGCGGAGCGCATCAGATCCCTCATCAGGGATCTTTCGTCGAAGAAGACCATCCCAGCCAGGTAGGTCCTTCGCCTGCTCGGACACATGGCTGCGGCCATTCCGACCGTCCCTTTCGCAAGTCTCCACATGCGGGTAACTCAGTGGATGCTCAAGGTGCAATGGGACCAAAGGCAAGACCACATGCAGCATCCAGTCAGAATCACGAACGCCGTGATTCGAGACTGGCAATGGTGGCTAGATCCAGGGACACTCTCTACGGGCGTCCCGTTTATAGCGCCGTCCCTGGAGGTAATCCTCACCACAGACGCCTCAGGACTAGGGTGGGGAGCATACCTGGACGGGGTGAAGTCCCAGGGAACGTGGACCCCTCAGGAGGCTCACCTCCATATCAACGTCCTAGAGATGAGGGCAGTCTTTTATGCCCTGCAGGCATTTCAGTCAGAGATCCCGCCGAGTACTCTCCTGCTTCAGACAGACAACACGGCGGTGATGTATTACCTCAACAAACAAGGAGGCGCACACTCTTACCCCCTCTGCAGGGAGGCTATGAGGTGTGGGATTGGGTAATCCAACACGGCGGAACCTGATCACAGTACATGTTCCCGGGTGGACAACACAATGCAGATGGCCTGAGTCATTCCCAGGCCAGAGTCCACAGTGGGAACTTCTTCAGGAGGTAGCAGAAGATCTGTTTCTTGATGGGAACTCCAGAATTGGACTTGTTCGCCTCCCCATCCAACGCAAAACTGCCCAATTTTTGCTCGCTAGATCCAGGGCCTGGTGTTTTCTGGCTAGACGTGTTATCCCTCTCCTGGGCGGACAGATTCCTCTACGCTTTCCCTCCCTTCCCGTTAATCCAGAGAGTTCTTCTCAAACTGCGCAGGGAGCATGCAACAATGATCCTGGTGGCCCCCTTTTGGCCCAGACAGATCTGGTTCCCTTTGCTAATGCAGCTATCCGGAACCTCGCTCCCGTTGCCATTCAGCTCCCATCTCTTGTCTCAGGAGGAGGTTCACTGGTCCACCGGACTTCGCTCTCTGAACCTGCATGCATGGCTCCTAGAGACATAGCTATTTTTTGAAACGGGGTCTCGCAAGAGGTGGCGGAAGTCCTTTCCGCAGCCAGAAAGCCGGCAACGCATGCAACATACACCATGAAATGGCGCCGTTTTTGTTTATGGTCGCAAGCACGTGGCCTTTCCCCTCTAGGTTGTCCGGTGAAGGCGGTTCTAGAGTACCTGCTTTACCTTTTCCATTCGGGTCTCGCGCACTCCTCTATTAAGGTGCACCTCTGTGCTATCTCCGCTTATCACCTTCTGGTGGGACAGCACACTGTGGCGCAATTAGATGCCTGTCGGGAATTCCTGAGAGGGGTGTTGCATCTTAGGCCTCCCATTAAGGACCCTGTGCCTCCATGGGATATACTCTTCGTCCTGGAACAGCTCACGCTCCCCCCCTTTGAACCTGCCGCGGATTGCGAGCTGCGTTTTCTGTCGTGGAAAACGTTATTTTTAGTTGCTGTTACGTCAGCGAGAAGAGTTTCCGAGCTTCAGGCTCTCATGTGTAAGGAACCTTATTTGGTTTTTCACCAGGGCAGAGTTTCCCTGAGGACGAACCCTAAGTTCCTGCCTAAGGTGGTCTCCACACTCACTCTCAATCAGGACATTGACCTGCCGGTCTACTTCCCTAATTACTCTAATAGAGGAGAGGTGCTGCTCCACACCCTGGATGTTCACCGCAGCTTAAGGTACTACCTAAGCAGGACTAAGCAGCTTCGTAAGTCGGAGCAGCTTTTTGTTTCCTTTACTGAAGGGATGATGGGCCAGCCAGTATCGAAACAGTCCCTTTCTCGCTGGCTTGTCCAGTGCATATCATACTGCTATGATATCAAAAAGAAGCCCCTCCTGGGATCAGTTCGGGGCCATTCCACTAGAGGAGTGGCCACCTCCTTTGCAGCACTTTGCAACGTCTCCACCTCAGCCATTTGTGCTGCAGCCACTTGGAGCTCTGTCCATACCTTTATCAGGCATTATAGCCTAGACATTGCTTCACGGCGAAGAGCCGGCTTCGGCCTGGCCGTGCTTCAGGGTCTCCTGTCCTAGAATCAGGACTTGGAATGAGCCTTCTAGTTTCCTCCTCCCAGAGTGTTTGCAAGCGCTACTGCTTGGAAATCAGTCCTAATGGTGTTACCTGCTGCAAGAGCTGTATCTCGAACTAAGATAGTACAGTTACGTAAGAACTTACCGTAACAGTAGATCTTCGAGAACTGCTCTTGCAGCAGGTGCCTCCACCCACCTTCCCCCTTGGAGGAGGCATGGCTTCTCGAGCCTTTAACGGGACTTATACCTCTTTGTCTTCTGACGGTGGATCCTCGGTCTCCC
The DNA here is from genome assembly GCA_016271365.2 of Neoceratodus forsteri. Classification (NCBI taxonomy): domain Eukaryota; kingdom Metazoa; phylum Chordata; order Ceratodontiformes; family Ceratodontidae; genus Neoceratodus; species Neoceratodus forsteri. The sequence goes on along the minus strand of CM057453.1, from coordinate 644,314,042 downwards.
ATTCTGATGTCATCCTGCGGCCGGAAGTCTCCGGTGGGAGAACTGGGGAATCTGGCGGGACCGCCCCCTTATGTACTATGCCTGACGTCGGAGGCGGTCCCCGCTGAAGATAGCTAGCTGGAAGAATTCCGTGGGGTCCTGACGCCTGCCGGCTTCAGTCCTAATGGTGTTACCTGCTGCAAGAGCTGTTCTCGAAGATCTACTGTTACGGTAAGTTCTTATGTAACTGTACTTTCCCTCCTTAGCGCTCTGCGTTTAGGCCTGGATCCACTCTTCAGTCAAACTGAAACTCATTCTTAAGTTTAAAAAACTTCAGTCTTCCTTTTCCTTCGCGGCTGCGAAGGACAAATCGACTTCCGGTTTGTCGCTGCCCTTGCGGGCAGAAGATGTCCCAGACCGATACGCACTCCATGTGTGTTTATTGCCTTGGGCTCGGCCATGACTCACAGGCCTGTGAGTTGTGCAAATCCGTTTCGGCTTCGGTCTTGGAGGACCGCGCTGCCCGATTGCTGTTGGGGCGACCCGAGAAACGTTATCCTCCTGTTAAGTCGAAGGAGGCCCGTTGGGCGGAGTCCGCAGCTGTGGGCTCGGCTGAACAACTAGAGCAGATGATCACCCTCGAGTAGGAGGCAGCCCAGGCAGCATCATCATCATCCTCAGTCATGGCATTTATCCTGCTCTCCGTGGGCTCCTCCTACACAGCTTCTTTTAAGGAGCTTTGCCAGTCCCTTTCCACCAAGGGAGAAGGACCTTCAGGACATTCCTCTCTGTCCAAAAAGAAGCACTCCAAGGGTAAGTCCCACTGTCGACGTTCATGGGAGTGGGAGAGGTCCCCTTCCCCGGACAGTTGACACTCGACTTCAGTTGAGGTTGCGGCTAAGGCCGCTGGCTTCACGGTATCCCCGTCGGGTCTTCCGGCTGAGACACCCGTCGACGCGGTTGAGATTTTTCTACCCGTCAGGCGGGTCTGTTGACCTGAGAAGCCGACAACCCTTCTTCACTGGTTCCCCGGTGGAAACTGAGGATTTGCCTGTGCCTCCTGTGCCGGAGTCTCCGTTAAGGTCCTGAACCGAGGGAGGAGCGGGTTTCCCCCGGCCCCTCTCAGACCCACCCTCGGAATCCCCGAAGGTCTCGGTCACGGACCTCTTCCAGGTCCAGCCGATCCTGCCGACGTCGTCGGTCTCTGTACCATGGAAGGCGGCGGCGCTGCTCATCCTCGTCGTCCTCTTCGGATAGGCTCCGGCGCAAGTTGCGTCGGCGCTACGAGATATATAGTGGCAGCAGCTCTTGTTGTCTAGGAATAAGCAGACTCTGTCGCCTTCTCCGGCCATTGAGTGGCGAAACAACTAATAGTGATCAAGGGCGAGCCGGCACGTTGTTCGCCGAAACGGCTGCACCACCCATTGTGGTGGAACCACTGCCTTACAACTGGGGTGCTCAACCAAGATTCTTGGCGGGTCAGGGTTTGTCCCATAGGTTGTCGGTCACCCTCACTCCCGATCGACCTCGGCAGGTGGAGGTGGCTCAGGCACCTGGCAACTGTTTGCAGACTCCTCGAGTCTGGCGAAGACTCTCTTTGTTCTCCAGCCGCTTGACCTGGAGTCACTGGGGTCAGTCGGTGGGCGAGAGCCCGTACTTGTTCCTTGGAATGCTTCGGCTCATCTCAGAGTCCACTGATATGAAGCTCGAACACGTTTCAAAACAGGCCAAGTATCCCCTCACGGAGATACAGGACCGAGGGGATTCCCCTACGGAGGCCTTCCTGGTGGCTGAAGCCATTGTCGGCCCGGCCCTGGAGCTATGGCAGTGGCCAGCTTCTTGTCCAGCACCTTTGGCCAGGATGGCTCGGAAGTATGCGGTCCCTACCGGTTCACTCGATGGTTTCTCTTAGTGACCGACAGCATTTTCCGGCGTTCTGGGAACGCTCTGGATGTGGATAAGCCACCTGATAAGGAGTCCAAGAAAATGGACTACTCCGAGCGAAAAGTCTATGCTGCTTCCTTCCTAGGCCTTCGTCAGGCTAGCTCAGTCGTCCTGATGGCACATTTTCACACGCCCTTTTGGGCTCCCTGGATGAGGTGATTCCTCATCTCCCGGCTGACCTTCAGACGACGGTCAAGCAGCTGCGAGATCAGGGAAGGGCGGTGGCCAAACAGCAGCTCCAAACTTCCTTGGACATCGCTGACTCGTGTGCCTGGTCAGTTGCAGCCGCAGTGGCCATGTGCCCTAGAGCTTGGCTGCGGATCTCCACCTTTACGGCGGATACCCAGCACAAGCTGGCAGACGTTCCCTTCCTGGGTACCGACTTGTTCGGCCCCAGGGTGGAGGGACATCTTCAACGGATCGAGAAATCCAGTGCCACCTTGGACTCGGTCACGTCTGCCCAGAGGGACAAAGGCTGCCAGCAGCAGCGTAAGCCCTTTCGCCCTTCAGTCCCTGCGGCACGTCCGGCCCAGCAACACCAGCACCAGGGCCAGCAGGCTCGCACTTGGTACCCCAAAGCCAAGCCTGCTGCTTCCTCCAACAGGAAGCTGTGAGGGCAAGGCCCAGGCGGCTCCTCGGCCGGCCCTTCCTCCAAGCCTGCCCAGTGACGGGTTGAGGGGTGTCGCCCCCAACATTGTGACTCCTCCCCGGGTTCCCCCCATGGGGGGACGGCCCCGCCACTTCCTTTCTGCCTTGTCCGATATCACCACGGACTGCTGGGTGTTGGAAGTGGTAGGCAGGGGTCTGCCTCTGGAATTCGAGCAGTCCCCACCCTATCGAGCCGTTGCCCCACGGGGGGCTACGGGTTCCGCAGCCTCTCTTCGGCTCATAGAGCAGCCGACATTACCCTGCTCCTCCAGAAGGAGGTGATCAGGGAGGTGGCGGATCCTCCTCCAGACCCAGGGTTTGTGTCCAGGTACTTCCTGGTCCCAAAACGGACGGGGAGCTGGCGCCCCATTCTAGATCTACACAACCTGAACAAGTTCCTAAGGTCTCGTACCTTCAGGATGGTCACTCGGGCTCAGATCATTCCATCCTTGGAACGAGGCATGTGGTTCTGTTCTCTGGACCTCCAGGACGTGTTCTTTCACGTCCCAATCCATCCCTCTCACCAGCGATTCCTCCACTTCAGGGCAGAGGGATCCCTTTACGAGTTCCAGGCCATGCCCTTCGGCCTCTCTCCAGCTCCCAGGGTTTTCACCTAATGCATGGCAGTGGTGACAGCATTCCTGCGGCACTGAAGGGTCCGGGTGTACCCTTACCTGGACAGCTGGCTGATTGCAGCCCCTCCAAGTTGGAGGTGGAGCGGTCCAGGCATCTGGCCCTCCAGGTCTGCTCTCAGCTTGGCCTCCTCATCAACGAGGCCAATTCGGAACTCGTGCCATCGCAGGTGATTCAGTTCATCGGGGCAGAGCTAGACTCTCTTCGGGGCAGAGCTCGACTCTCTTCGAGCCAGAGCATGGCTCCTGGCGGACAGGGCTGAGGTCCTTTCCTCCTTTGCCCAGTCATTTCTGGTTGGGCAGTTGCGCCCTGCCCGGGACTTCCTGCACTTCCTGGGCCTCATGGCGGCCTGCACCAGTGTGGTCCGTTGGGCCCGCTGGCACATGCGTCCCCTGCAGTCGGTGGCTGGCCCGCCAGTGGTCACAGCGCTCCGGTCCTGTGGACCAGCCAGTGACAGTGACCCAGGAGATGTGGAACATCCTCCAGTGGTGGCTCGTTCCATCTCATCTACAAGAGGGTATCCCGTTTGTCCGCCCAGAGCAGACGGTCACTTTGACGGCCGACACCTCTCTGATGGGTTGGGGTGCCCATCTGCGGGAGCTCAGAGCGCACGGCCTCTGGTCCCCTCAGGAGTCTCGATGCCACATCAACCTGCTGGAGCTTCGAGCGGTCCGACTAGCCCTCACCGCCTTTGCTCCATTTGTACAGGGTCAGGTGGTCCGGGTCCAGACGGACAACACCACGACCATGTACTACCTAAACCGTCAGGGCGGGACGCGCTCCTTGCCTCTGTGCAAGGACGCTCTCCGCACTTGGTCTCTCGTGAGCAGACTGGAGGTGGATCTCCTAGCCATCTATGTTGCAGGAGCCTCCAACAGTCTGGCCGATGCCCTCAGCCAGATAGGTGCTGCATCTCACGAGTGGTCTCTCCTGTCGGAGGTAGTACAAGATCTGTTCTCCCACTGGGGCACACCTCGGGTGGACCTGTTTGCCTCCAGGGAGAATGCGAAGCTGAGGCTGTTTCACGCCTGCCCTCCTCAGCAGGGCTCGCTGCAGGGGGATGCCTTCTCGAGGCCGATGGACCCCGGGCCTCTTCTGTGCCTTCCCTCCATTTCCCTTGATCCACAAGGTGCTTCTCAAGGCGAAGAGGGACAAGGTGCAGGTGATTCTGGTAGCTCCAGACTGGCTCCGCAGTTCTGGTACCAGATCTCCTCAGCCTCAGCTCAGGCTCCCAGCCCACCCGGACTTGATCTCAGTCAAAGGGAAGGTACTCACCGGACCTTCAGTCCCTGCACTTGACGGCCTGGTTCCCGAGCGGCTAGAGTTCCAGGCCTTGGGTCTTTCCGATGAGGTCCTCAATGTTGTTGAGGCATCCCGTAAGGAGTCGACCAGAAAATGCTATGCCTTCAGATGGAAGAGATTCTCCATTTAGTGTCAGGATAAGGGGCTGGACCCTTCCTCCTGTTCTTTGACTAGCATTCTGGACTACCTGTGGTCACTTTCTCAGCTAGGGCTTTGGTCGACGACCCTAAAGGTGCACCTGGCAGCCATCTCTGCTTACCGGGCGTGGGCCGGAAAATAGTCGGTGGCGCAGGAGAAGGTGGTCGGGCACTTTTTCCAAGGCCTTGATCACATATCCCCTTCGGTGCAAGAACCTCCTTCTCCGTGGGATCTGCTGCTGGTATTGGCTAAGCTCATGGACGAGCCATTCGAGCCGATGCACAGGTGTGACATCTCTCACCTGTCGTGGAAGACCATCTTCTTGGTGGCTATCACGTCAGCCAGAAGGATGGGAGAGCTCCAGGCGCTTTCCATTGAGTCTCCTTATCTGGTCTTCCACAGGGACAAGGTTGTCCTGCGCCCCCACCCGAAATTCCTTCCGAAGGTGGTGTCGGAGTTTCACCTTAACCAGGTGTTGACTCTGCCGGTGTTCTACCCCAGTCACACCTCGGAGGCCGAATATAGGCTCCATACCTTGGACCCTAGAAGTGCGCTCTTATTATAAGGAGGGCGGCTGAAGTTCAAGGAGAGGTTGCCAGCGGTTTGTCAACTACGCTGGAAGCGCGTGGCAGACCTGCAGCCAAGCGGATGATAGGCAGGTGGGTCACCTCCTGCATAGATCTCTGCTATAGGTTGGCGGGCATGGAGCCTACCAAATGGATAAGAGCTCATTCTACCCGCCATACCGCGGCTTCTGTGGCTGCTTCCAGGGATGTCCTTATCCAGGAAATCTGCAGGGCTGCTACCTGGAAGTCAGCACACACCTTCATTACCCACTACCACATCGACCTAGAGTCATGCCGGGATGCTGGTTTTGGGACCTCGGTTCTCCAGTCCTTATTTCTGAAGTAGGGTTGCACGCCTTGCCTCCCTCCTCCCAGAGAACTGCTAGGAGTCTGCCAGTAAGTGTGGATTCAACACATATCCACGTCCCTAGAAATACAGGTTACTCACCTGTAACAGGAGTTCTAGGAGTGGTATATTGTTCATCCTAGAACCCACCAGTCCTCCCGGCTTCGGCAGCAACCTGGCTTCCAGCGGGCTAGATCTGGTGTCATGGGCGGAGCCGGGTTTTACCACCCGGTGGGTGGGAGGAGCCAGCTTGAAGACCTTCCGGCAAGATTTAAGCGGCAAGGAACCTGCCACAAGTGTGGACGAACAACATATGCCACTCCTAGAACTCCTGTTACAGGTGAGTAACCTGTATTTTCTCCTACCACATCGACACTGGGTCACGCCAGATGCTGGTTTTGAGACCTTAATTATCCAGTCTCTTTTGCCAAGTAGGGTTGTGCACCTTGCCCCTCCTCCTGGAAAACTGCTAGGAGTCTGCCTGAGTGTGGATAAGTGCACCTTATCAAGGTCCCTAGAACTGAGGGTTACTCACCCGCAACCGCAGATCTTTCTGGACATAAGTCTCACCACTCATTCACACTATTGGGATCTGCACCAGAGGCACTAGGACCCATCGGAGCAAACTTTTGCTGGAGGGTCGGCACCAGAGATGGAGCCAGCGAGGGACGGCACCGCGAGCCTCCCGCGAGGTGTAGACTATCTCGGCGCCAACCCTCCAACCGCCTCAGTTCCTTTTTCCCGCCATTAGTGCGTCAGTGACAACGCCACTTGCCCTCCAGAGTCAAACTTCAAACTAGCAGCATAGTTTTCAGTTTTCTTATTTTGTAGTATATCTCAATAAGTTTCACTTAAGTTTATTCTTATTTAAAAATAGTAAAAGAAGTCTCAGCCTACTTTGACGAATTAGACCATGAGCAGGTCAGGTAGCGGTGGGGAGACTTACGTATGAAAACTGTTCTGTCAGTCGGGCTGGGTCGGTCCGCGCCTTCTCTGGAAGGGGTCTGACAATGGTCAGTGCAATGCCCGAGGGACGGAGGTCCTCATGAAGCATAAAAATAAACTGCCGCATTTCTCGGCACCTGCTCGGCCTCGAGCTCTTCTTCTTCGCCCACAAGTCAAAAAAAGAGAAGGCATCACTGAGGTCGCCTCTCTGATATGTCTGCGCTGTAGACATTCGGGTTATCGAGGCTAGTTGCCGTTCTCCTCCTTCGGTGTCGCCAACCTCTGCTTCTGGTAGCCAACGTCTTCAACATCGGAGCCCTACCCCACCCGTAGGTAGGTAGGTCCTCAGATGAGCAGTTTCATCAGTGGGCCGCTCTTATGGAGCAATGGGCTCGGAGGTTGGTTCAGCTGCCTGGCTTGGTCACTCAGGGGCCTTCGGGCTTCTTGAGAGACCAGGTAGGGCGGTTGAACCTCCCTGGTCGCGCGGCACCTTCTTCGGTGCCGTCGACTCTGTGCTTAGGTGTCTCCGTCCTCACATGGCTACAGCGCAGGGGGCCACACCGATGCCCTTATCTCCTGCTCTTCTTCCTTCAAAACCTGTTTTTCGGAGTCTTGGAGTGTTTTCGGTGCGCTCGGTGCCGTCCTCGGTGCCGTCACGGTTCCTCAGCGCTATTATTGGTGCCGTGCGGCTTATCGGCACCGTTTTCGGCGCCATGCGGCTCCTCAGTGCCATTTTCGGCGCCGCGTGGATCCTCAGCGTTGTTCACAGTGCCGTGCGCCTCCGCGGCGCCGGGGGCTCTCAGGGCGTCTTCCGCTTTTCAGGACTCCTCCTTTCGCTCTTTTCCTTCTTCTCTTTCCTCTGACTTTCATTCCTTTTCTATCCATACAGTCCCTCCTGGACTGTCAGGAGATGATATTGAGCCTGACCCAGACCTTCGGCTGGGTGATGAAGTGGAGGAAGCAGGATCTATTACTGCTACAGAGCCTGTGGTTGAGGACCTGTCTTTTAAGTCTCTGCTGAAAAATTTAATTTCCACTGTTTCTCTCCAGACTATAGACATCGATCCTGGGAAATTGTTGAGACTCCAATACCTTCATGCCCCGGAGATCCCTACAGATTTGACTCCTGCGGTTCAGCCTTCCTTCGAGACGCTGTCTCAAATGGTATGGAATAATCCTGCTCTCACCCCTTCGGTGGCTAAATCCATAGATAGGAAATATTCAGCCCCCAAGGATCGTCCCATTTTGGCTTCTCAGGCCTTTGCGGATCCTATTGTAGTCCTGGCAGAGAATGATAAGGTCGTTCTTCCTCAAACTACTACAGCTCGACCTATTAACAAAGAATCCCATAAGATAGACACCATAGGTAAGAGAGTCTTTGCTGCTTCTACCCTAAGTATGCATATTGCCAGCTACCAAGGCTATTTCTCCAAGTATGAGTATGTCCTGTGGCACTCCATCAAGCAGATGGTTGAAGCTCTACCGGAATCGGATTCTAAGCCAGAGCTTCTTCAAACCATTACCAGAGGTATCGAATCTAATATCTAATAACCAGCAGGTTAAAGCAGCTATGAATGCTTTTGACACTGCTTCCCGTTCGGCGGCTGCTGCGATTTGTACCCACCGTCATTCCTGGCTGCGCACTTCAGGCTTCACCAATGACGCACAGCAGAGGGTAATGCCGTTGCCCTTGATGGTGCATATCTTTCGGTCCTCAAGTAGAACAAGCCCTAGAAGCTACAAAAGACTAGGTCAGCCATTAAGTTGGCTCGACCTCCTCTTGTCCCCTCTCGAGGGAGTGTCAATAAATGTCAGTTTCATAACCGTCAGTCCTTTCGAGGCAGAGGAGGTTTCCATAAAATCAACCTGCCCAGCCTCAAAAGAAAACACAACAGAAAGCGTAAGGGCCCAAAGCGCCCAGCGCCACCTTATGAATTGTTGGCCCAAGTCCCATCTCAGCTGCCCGAGGTGGACTTTTCCTTTCCGGCGGGAGGTCGTCTGATGCACTTCTACAACCAGTGGAAGTCCATAACGTCAGACAAATGGGTCCTTCGGATAATTCGCGAGGGGTGTTCACTCAATCTTGTGGAGACCCCTCCGGATCGTCCTCCCAAACGACAGCCCAGGCTGTCAACCCTTTAATCAGACCTTCTCGACGCTGAGATTCAGGGCCTTCTGAACAACAGGGCAGTAGAAGTAGTGCCGCTTCATCAACGGAACACGGGGTTCTACTCCCATTGCTTCCTGGTTCCAAAGAAAACTGGGGGCATGCGCCCCATTTTGGACCTCAGGAAACTAAACAAATTTCTGCCCAAGGAGAAATTCAGAATGATTTCTCTGGGAACCTTGTTACCTTTGCTTCATCAACACGACTGGCTAGCCTCCCTGGACATGCAGGATGCTTACCAGCACATTTCTATTCACCCGAGGCATCACAAATTCCTGAGGTCTGTGGCTCTGGGACAACATTATCAGTTCAGAGTCCTGCCCTTTGGGCTATCCTCGGCGTCGCGGGTCTTTACAAAGTGTTGTGCAGTTCTCACAGCGCGCCTCAGAAAAGTTGGAATACAAGTGTTCCCTTATCTGGACAGTTAGCTTCTGGCAAGCCCTTCCAAACAGGGAACCCTGGACACCGTAGAGATAGCCTCTAGCTTCCTTACGTCCATGGGAGTTCTGCTGAACCTCAAGAAATCGCAGTTGCAGCCCTCCCAGAGGCTCCTTTTCATAGGGACTCTCCTGGACACCTCCTGTGCGGAGGCTTTTCTTCCAGAAGACAGAAGGAACGATATCCTTCAAATGGCCCGTCTCATCGGGGAAAGCAACTCAGTCCCAGCTCTCTCGATGCAACGGATGCTCGGCCTCATGGCATCCTCAGTGTTCACTGTACCCCTAGCACGTCTGCACATGAGAACCACTCAGTGGATGCTCAGTACTCAGTGGTCCACAACCACTCACCCACAGTCCTATCCCATCAAAGTGACAGAACCTTTAAAGAGGTCACTCACCTGGTGGTCTCAAGAGAGCAATCTCCTGGAAGGGTATCCCTTTGCTCCTCTGGACCATCAGATCTTATTTACCACAGACGCGTCCCTAATGGGGTGGGGAGCTCACTGTCACGCTCTCCACACTCAAGGTACGTGGACTCAGGTCGAGTCCCAGCTTCACATAAATGTCCTAGAAATGAGAGACGTCCTTTATGCGGTCCGGGCATTGAAGGACATTCTCTGTCACAAGAACGTTCTCCTTCAAACGGACAACAAAGCAGTGATGTATTACATCAACAAACAGGGCGGTGCTCATTCTTACCCCTTATGCAGAGAAGCGATGAGAGTGTGGGAGTGGTGCTTGGAGCACAAGGCTCTAATTCAAGCGGTCTACCTACCGGGAATACAGAATGAACTGGCAGACTGTCTCAGCAGAACAGAGACAGATCCTTACGAGTGGTCTCTCGACTCAACCATAGTTCAGTCACTATTCATAGAGTGGGGAACTCCAGACCTGGACCTTTTTGCATCCCCACTCAATGCAAAACTGCCTCTCTTCTGCTCCAGAAATCCAGGGCCTGGCATTTTCTGTCAGGATGCGTTCAGGCTGTGGTGGACAAAACGCTTTCTTTACGCCTTTCCACCTCTTCCTCTAATTCAGAGGGTACTCCTCAAGTTCGAGTCCCAGGGGGACAAGATGATACTCATTGCTCCCTTCTGGCCTCAGCAGCTGTGGTTTCCACTACTCAACAGTATGTTGGCAGTTCCTCCGAGGCCACTTCACCTACAGATGAACCTTTTGACTCAGGGGCCGGTGGTCCATCCCAACCTGAGATCGCTTCACCTTCACGCCTGGCTCCTGAAGAGGTAGAAGTAAACCGGTTCAATGTCTCTTGGAGGGTTTCAGATATCCTTCTGGCTGCGCGGAAGCCAGCCACTCGGAAAACTTACACAGCCAAGTGGAAGCGTTTTTTACTCTGGTGTGCAAAGTCCTCTTTAAATCCCTTTTCCTGCCCACCAGATAAGGTTCTGGAGTACCTCCTAGACCTCTCAAATTCAGGTCTTCAGTACTCTACAGTCAAAGTTCGACTTAGTGCCATTTCAGCGTATCATGAGCTGGTTTCTTCCTTGACACTGGCTCAGCTACCTGTGTCTAAGAGATTTCTTAAAGGAATTCTGCATACCAGACCTCCTACAAGATGTCCAGTTGCAGCCTGGGACATTAATCTTGTGCTAGACATGCTCACTCGGAAACCTTTCGAACCTCTGGCTACCTGTGAGCTAACATTTCTCACCTGGAAGACTGCCTTCCTAGTGGCCATTACCTCAGCCCGCAGGGTCTCTGAGATACATGCCCTGGTTACAGACCCTCCGTATACTGTGTTCCATAAGGACGAAGTAGTCCTTCTGACACATCCTAAATTTCTTCCTAAGGTTGTGTCAGAATTTCATCTAACCAACCTTTGGTCCTTCCCTCTTACTTTGCGAACTTCCAAAATGAAGGAGAACGATCTCTCCATTCTTTGGATGTGAAGAGAGCTTTGCGTTTCTATCTAGATAGAACCAAGGACTTTCGCAAAGCCCAGCAACTGTTTGTTTCCTTCAGCAAGACCCGCTAGGTCAACCTGTCGCTATCAGATGTATCTCAGCATGGTTAGTGGCATGCCTTGCGCCCTGCTACTCCATGGCTGGTTGCAAGTTGGAAGGTAGGTTCAGCTCACTCTACTAAAACGATGCGGCATCCTGGCGATGCTAGCATGCCCATTGCAGATATTTGCAGCAGCCACCTGGAGCTCAGTGCATACTTTTGTTAAACACTATGCACTGGATGTCCCACCAGACGACATTCCTCCTTTGGCAGGGCCATCCTTAATGGACTTCTGTCCTGAACGTGAGCTCTTGGTCTCTCCTGCACGCCCTCTAGGAGTTATTAGCTCGGTACTCTCCCAATAGTATGAATGAGTGGTGGAGACTTATGTCCAGGAAGATATGAAAATTACGTACTACCGTAATTCTTGATCTTCTTAGGCCAGTCTCTAACTCATTCACTCTTACCCTCCGTCCCAGGCTCACCTCTGTTGTTGGTCTTCACGCCCTCAAATCTTTAGGCTGTGATGACTCTTTTTGACCCTTCTTATACGGGTCACCCGGACTATCTTATGTCCGTTTTTGAGGTTAAGGTTACCCTTCTAGGTTGAATTCGCTGCACCTCCTTGGTAAAAGGTACTGAGGCGGTTGGAGAAATTGACTTCCGAGATAGTCGTGCTCCACATGGCCGAGGGCCTCGTGGTGCCGTTCCTCGCAGGCTCCATCTCTGGCGCCGACCCTCCAGCAAAAAAGTTTGCTCCTGTTGGGTCCTAGTGCCTCCAGCGCAGATCCCAATAGTGTGAATGAGTGGTGGAGACTCGTCCAAGAAGATCAAGAATTACGGTAGGTACGTCATTTTCATTTCTCGAAGTGGTATATGGTGGACATCCACACAACCCACCTGACCTCTCCTAGCAAGTAGCACACATATCCCTGCTTCCAGTATGCAGGATCTGACGTCACAGGGTGGAGCCGAGGATTATACCTTCTGGGTGGGTGAGAGGAGCTTAGCTTGAGATGTTCTGGCTGGAATTTAAATGGAAAGGAAGACTGGCTGAGTGTGGATGTGCACCATATTCCACTCCGAGAACTACGTTTACAGGTGAGTAACCCTTATTTTCTAGCCTGACCCAGCTGATCAGGAACGTGTTGGAAGTCTCCCTGCTCGCAGCCCTTGGGGAAGCCCAAAATCATGTTTTTCTTTTTGCCCCTCTGTATTTTCTGCGCGCCCACCTCTCACCATCTGACATGGACAGCACCACACGGCCCAGGCTTTGTAACGTGAGATTGTATAGGCCTTCCTTGACATCAGCTTTCAGTGCTCCAGTGTCTTCATATCCTGTTTGATGTCTGCCACTTTGGAGTCAGTTCTGTGCAAAATCTTAGTGACGTTTGCAGGGGATCGCTTCTGCTTGTAGTGGAGTTGCTGTGGAGTCTGCGTCATTGTCTTCCCTGCCTAGTAGACTGTACAAAACAGGCCCTCTAGGATGAATAGCTGATGCTCTGGTTTGTTGTTGCAGTTTGAGGTATGGACCTGCTGTTTCCACCACCTTCTACTTTGTGAGGAGGACTTATTGTACTGTGTCAATATTGGTTAGTTTTTAATTTTAATTTTTAATACTGCTGTTGCTGTGGCCTTATCTCTGGAGGGAACCCTCAGTCCCATCCCCGACATCTACCAGCCAGCGCTGACCTATACCCCAGTGCCCCAGCGGGCTCCCAACCCCGCCGAGGACCAGATCCAGTGTGGCTACGACGTATATTCGAGGGTGGGTCTCATGGTGGCCTCCGCCATCCACTGCAGCAACTTTTTCACCTCAAATTTTCTCCCCTCAGAGAGAGAATGTGCAATGACGCCAGCGGGCGGCAATGCACATGCTCCTATGTGCACCTCCAGGCATCTGCCTCATCTCTGCCCGCTTCAACAGCATCGGCGTGCTGCCCCAGCCTCTGCTGGGTCATGCATTAGCAGACCACTAGCACCCCCTCAGAGAAGGAGGAGGCGGTCTCTACAGGATGCTCGATCCTTCTCCTCCTCTAATAATGACCCCGGCCACGCTCGTTCGAACATGGGTCACGGCATGGTAATTGGTTAGTGGCGTCCAGCGCCTCAACCTCAGCGCCAGCAGTATTGGGTTATTTTTGACCAAAAATAGCCTTTAGGTTGATGGTTGGATCTTGACTTTTAATATCAGCAAGGCTGGAGGTTTGAGTTCGGCATCCATTTGTCTCAGTGATGTCACCAAAGTTTGGAGTCTGCCATAGTATGGATAGTGAACTGAATCTAGATAGGAAGAAGTATATGTTACTTACTTTTAACCATAATTCTGCTACTAATATTCAGTTCACCTCCACACAGCTACTCTGACGTACACTGGCATGGCTATCCTCAGATGTCTGTTTCCATTGTGCAGGTCTGAGTGCAGTGGGGGCAGAGTCAGAGAACCACGTGGTTTGGTAGTAGGAGGAGTCGAGCTTAAAACCTGTTTTCCTGTGTCTTGGCATGCTCAGTGAAAAAAAATGCCATAGGGTGAATGTGAACCGAGTACTAGTAGTAGAACTATGGTTAAGTAAGTGACCTATTAATTACCAATGGATTTTGACTGGAGACAAGGTGCTAGATAAAGTTAACAGTATATGACAGTGTTGTACTCCTTGAAGGGGGGAGGTCTGGTCAGCGGGGAAAATGTCCCAGTTAGTATCAGCAGAACTGTGTTACTAACATTCCAAGAAAATCTGAGTTTCTAGCCATTCCATCCTCGTTACAAATGATGTTGACTCCAAGGTGCCAAGCAGGGATGGACTGCTCTTGCACGCTAGTGACCCATGTTGACGCCTGAGCCTAGGGATATCAGTTACAGATGCAGGAGGGAGGAGAGCTGGAGCATCTGAAAGGACTCTTCTCCTGGGCTGGAATGAGGATCGCTATCCACTGTGGTAGTACCATTGACTGCATTACAGGCAGCAAGCAGTCAGGCACCCCCCCCCCCACGCCAGCTGTGGAGTGTGTGCTCTCTTGTGGGAGGTGCACGAGGAGGAAAACATAAAACATACAGTCGACTAGAGGACCAAAGGGAGCAAGTGCTTTGAATTACTGCAGGAGGTACAAATATCTAACGCAAAATAAAAATATTTACATGAAAACAGGAGCTCTGACCCTTACGGTTCACTTGCAGTGGAGTCTGAGCCTAATACTTAAGTCATAATACCCTGCTTGTGATACTGTTTCCACACCAAGAGACAGTAGGGCATTGTGACTTCAGTGCCAGACTCTAGTGCAGCTCTAAGTGAAGTACGAGGGGGACAAAGTTCCCATTTTCATGTTTTGTGTAATAAAGAATTGAACTATGTGGCTTGAAATCCCAAATTTGTTTGTCATGTAGTGCAAGAAGTTCTGCTGATGCAACCCGGGACTGTTTGCTGGGGGTCTGACCCCCTCTTTACATGCAGTGTGTGTAAATAATGCATACAGTGGACTTCTAATACACCTGACTTTCCATTCTACAGACTGCAGCTGCACATTCTGTTTCCGGAGAACATGATGGTGGAGCAGCAGCGAATTCATCAGACCTGGAGGGCAGGCTTTCAGCCCTTACCAAAGAGGCAGATAGATTAAAGGTAAGTTTTCTCTGAACATCCCTTCAATGTCTGGGTCCCAAACAAAGCTAGCCAGCTGCCATCATGCTGTTTGTAGCTGGATAAAAAGGATAATTTTTTTTTGTTGAAAGGTGTAGCATACATAATGAGTATTGTAAATGTTGGCCTGTAGTTTGCTGGTTGTAAGTTTCATTCACGGGACATGGATATGGTGTACTATGCACTCTTCTGGCATTATCCTTTCCCTTTAAGAATTTCAGGAAGGTCTTCAAGCTGGTTCCTCTCACCCACCCGGGTGGTATCCTCCTCAGCACCTTCCTGTTACATCAGATCTTCCTTTATGCTGGAAGCATCAGGTTCCCTCCATCGCAGCGCCACGCTAGGTGTAGGCACTAACTTTTCAAGATGTCTTTTCAGTCTTCAAGCTTTGCGCTTTCGTCTTGTATTTTCATATCATGGAATCTGGAGACCTGAAATCCAGTCCTGGCTTCAAATGGTGCTCTTGCGGCCAAAAAATGTCACGCACCGACCCACAACTCCAGTGCGTCTACTGGCTGGATCTGCAGCATGACCCGCAGACTTGCAGCCTGTGCTGTACCCTTCATCCCTCCACCTTGAAGGACCAGTATGCTTGCCTCCTCCTGGTCTGTCCAGACGAACGGGACCCCCCTGTTAAATCTAAGGATGCCCGCAAGGCGGTTTCTTTGGCAGTGGGTTTGGATTGGCAGCTCGCCACCTTTGAGGAGGCAGTGGCCCAGGCCAAGGCAGGCGTGTCTTCCATGTCTGCCCTGGTTCGTACAGGATTTGGCACCTCATTTACCAGGGTGTTTCGGGACTTCTGCCAGACCCTTTGTGGAGGGCTCTTCCAGAGGGTCTTAATCGAACTACTCCAAACCAGACTCCAAAAGCAAGAAATCCTGTCGCAGGTTGTGGGACTGCGAGCGCTATCAGGCCTCAGGTTCCTGCGCTCCTGCTGGCTTGACCACTGTCGAGCCATCGGCTTCGGCTGACATTTCTGTCCTGGCTGCTGGTCTCACAGAGTCCCCATTGGGCTTGTCAGACGAAATGCAGGTCAACCAACCTGTCAAGATCTTCCTTGACCCGGTCAACCCATTGTCGCCGGATGAGGGGGAGAACCCAGGTCCTGCATAATCTCTCACATAGAGGATCAGATCAGCCCACTGAGCTGGTTCCCTCCTCTCAGGAGCCTGGCTGCTTGGGAGATCCCAGACGTCCTTTCCCTGTCTCCATCTCTCCTCGCCAACCAGTGCCCCAGCTGTCGAGGACCAGGTCGAGGTCTGGTAGCTCAAGGTCGCGCGATTTCTGATGTGGCCATCTGTCCCACTCTGGACACTCTGTGAAGAGATACTGCCGATACTCCTCATCTTCTTTCTCCTCAGGGGAGGACCTGCTTCACTGTAAAATGCGGTGCCTTTATGAGGAGTTCATGTGGCAACAGTGGCTTCTCGGCACCAGTTGCATGCCACTGCCTGTGCCACAGCCCAGTCCAGCACTCCCGTGGCTGCTGCACCCTTGGTCTGAGCCGGCTCCAGCGGTCAGACTGACACCAGCCTCTCCGCCCATTCCAGTGGAGCTCCCATCTCCGCAGCCAAAGGAGTGGGCTCCTCCTGAGACTGTGCACCCACTGAGCTTCCCTGACAGCTATCTGTCACTGTAACTCACAACGACAAGCCTCATAAAGTCAGCGGTGATGCGGGGCCTCGGCCAGCGTTGGAGGAGTCCTCTGACTCGGTGGGCTCCTCGATGCATTTTCGCCAGACTCCAGACTTTAACTATGAATCTGGGGAGGAATTCTCCAAGGAGCAAGGGTCTACCTCCTTCGGGGCCTTGCTTCGCTTGATGACTCCCCTGGGGTTGCCTTCCCTGTAACAGAGGCTATTCTTGGCACCACTCTGGAGTTGTAGCAGAGTCCTGCCTCCTACCCTGTGCTTTCAGCCCATATGGTCTGCAAATATGCGGTGCCCACTGGGTGCTTGCCTGGGTTCACTGACCACCTTCGGCTGAGGGGTTGGCTGTTGACTTTGTTTTCTGGCACACGGGTAATGTTGGGGATGTTGAAAATCCATCGACAGCCCCGTGGCACTGAGGTTGGGGTGCTGGATGCCACACCTTGTGCCACTGCTGCACCCATGTTTTGAACGAGGCTGGGCCACTTGGGTCGGCAGGAGGGAGAGGGATTGAGTATCCAGAGGGACAGCCTCCACTCCCAGGGAGGGAGGACTGGCACTCCCACTGAATGACTACCCCCAGGTGGAGGCCAGAGAGTAGTGCAGTTAGTTGGGCCAGATATAGGGAGGGTGCTGCAGGACTTCTGCAGACACGCACATGCCTCTGCTTGCACACGTCCTGCATGTACACCCCAGCAACGGAGAAGGGAGAAAAAGAGGAAAAACACCTCCAGCTGTGGATGATGACCAACCTCCCGCAGGCTGCACACCCGGCGACTGAGCAGGGGTAAGTCCCGGTGATACCGGGTGGCGGGGTTGGTCAGAAGGGGCAGCTGGGGCTGAAGGAGGATAAAGTATACATATAAAGAAAGAAAACCTTCTCGACAAGGAGTCCCAAGAATTTGGGCCACGAGCCAAAGTCTGTGCAGCCTCATCCCTAGGACTTAGGTCGCTAGTTCGGCCATTATTATGGCCAGCTTTGCCAATGCTTTATTGGGTACTCTGGATCAGGTTATCCCTCGGTTCATCCCCTAGGACTTCGGCAGGCTAGTTCAGCCATTATTATGGCCAGCTTTGCCCATGCATTATTGGATACTCTGGATCAGGTTATCCCTTGGCTTCCGGCTGAGCTGTAGCTGCCAGTCAAACTGATCAGCGAACTGTTGTGAAACAGCAGCTCCAGATGGCCCTAGACATTTTTCATTTTCATTGATTCTTTGGTAACCGGGTAAAGGCACTGGGCCAAAGATCCCTTTTCAGACCCGACCTGGACAAAAAAACATACAAAAATACACAAATACAATCAACAGCAATACAAAACCAAAAAATACAAATGACAAATTGCAGTTACAAACAGATTTATGTAATAAATAACTTTTAAACCTTTGTTTAAAAGTTAAAACAGAGGGAGCAATCCTAACATCAAGTGGGAGTGAATTCCAATACAGTGGTGCTGCTACTGAAAAAGTTCTAGAGCTTAATCTAAGCCAAGACCTGGGGACAAAATATAGGGGGCTGTCAGCCAACCTCAGGCTGGGAAGCAGTTCTCTCATTACAACAAGATCAAAAAGAAGGAAAAAGGGAGCCAAAGTAAAAACATTTATACATCAGACAGCCAGCAAAATATTCTATTCTGTAACTAGGGGAAAACCACCCCAACCGAGAATAAAGATTACACCGATGTGTTCTATTGGGGGCTCGTAAAATAAATCTACAAATATTAATCTTCCCTTGTCAATCTTCACCATTCATTACTGTTGGGTGACAGCCGGAGGTGCGCACCCGCCACGGGCGTTTTTTTTTTGTTTTTGAGGAGTCGGCGTCGGCCGGCGCCCCCTGGAGTGATGCTTCGTGAGCGCGGCGGCCGTTAGGTGCCGCAGACTCCTCCTCCATCAGTTCTGTTTCTCCGCCATTGAGGCTGCACCTGCTGCGCGAGTTTCGATAGTTTACTGCGTCATAGGCCGCTTCGAAATTTATTTCGACGCTCCTTCGTCCCGGTATTTTCTTGACGTCGTCGACTGGTAAGATCTTTCCATTTATTATTTTTTCTTTCGACAATGCCGAGCCTTTTCTGTGTTTTTGCTTGATTATTTAGCATCATGTCTGGTTCTGGGGCAAAGAGTAAGTCTAAGGCGGGCCGTGCCCCTATGCGTCGGTGCCCTTGTGGCCGGCAGTTTTCGATCACGGACCGTCATGATGTTTGTGTCCAGTGCCTGGGACCCTACCATGATATGGACCATTGCGACGCCTGCTTCTCTATGGACCGCCGTGTTTTAGAAGTCTGCACGTTGCGAGTCGGGCGAGCTCCGCCGACTTTCGGAGGACGACATCGCCCTGGGGCTTCCCAGGCCAGATCTCTTGACCTTTCCTCCGGGTCCCCTCCCGGGTCTATACGGCCCAGCGAGAAGGAAACCTCCTCCACTTCCAGCCTTGCCGAGGAGGAGGTTTCTTCTTCGGCGCTGGAGGAATGGCGTGATCCCACCCGGGGTCGCGCTGTTGGCGCCGTCCTGGCAGTCACCTCCTCTGAGGTGCAGGCTCCCCCGGTGTCGCGGCCCCTGGCTGCGGGGCCTGGCGCTGGTGAGCCCTCGTTACCGTCTTTCCTCGCAGTGGAGTCTTCCGCTTCTCATGGCGCCAGCGACTCGGTCGAGGCCGTAGGCGGCGCCGTTCTGGGCCTCGGCATTGTTCGCGGTGCCAGGGACTCGGCGCCGTCTGCGGTGTTGCTGTGGGTCCGCGGCACCATGGGTTCAGGCGGCGGCGGCGGTGCCACCTTGGGCCTCGGCGTCACGGCGGTGCGGGGCCGACTGGTGCTGTCGGCGGTGCAGCGCTGGGTTTTGGCGCCAGCGCGGGCGCAGTCGGCGGTGCCGCTCTGGGCCTCGGCGCGCCGCTCACAGTGCCGGGGACATGCGCGGTGCTGTGCCAGATTTTGGTGCCGTGTCGGGTACTCGGCGGCACCCGTTCATGAGTGCTCTGGAACCGGGCACCGCCAAGAGGACGGATGACTTGGACGTGTTGCCCATCATGGCCTCACGGTGGTACCAGGCCTATTGCCACCTCGGGCAGGTTCCTGCTGTGGTTGGTTTGCAGTCTCCTTGTCGGCCCCTCCTCGGAGGGGCACGACTCAGGTGAGGACACAGACCAGCAGCTAGAGTCCTCTGGCTCCTGAACCTCCTGTAGGCCGCAGCGCTGGGTCCAGTATCCTCTCCGGACTCCCAGGAGCTGGTCAGCCCAGATGGCTCACGGCTAGGGGTGGCCTGGGTCATCTGTGGTGGACCCTTCGGGAGTTCGAGAAGGGATTCCCTCTTCTGGTAGGTCCCAGGCAGCCACCTTCGGGGCCTTGCTCAGCAGGGACCTCCACCGCTGGTTTCGAGGAAGAGGGCTGCTTCGGGGTCCGAAGGGTTGAGAGGTAGGGGTCGAGAGCAGCAATGAGCCCCCACCACCCTGCGGGGTGAGGGGAGGAGTCGTAGCGCTGATCCTCACCTCTCTCTGAAGGTCTCTAAAGCGCTTTCCAGTGGCGGTTCTGAGGGTTGCCCTTCTGGACTCATGCAGTCCCAGGCACGCCACAGGGGAGATTCCACTTCAGGGCTCTTTCCGGAGTTGCCTCCTTTCTTTTCTTCTATGCAACCTGGCATGATCACAAGGTCCCCAGTTTTGGCGGCATCGCTACCTGGATCTCAGAGCTCTAGCAGAGGTGCCCTTCGCCCATCCCACTGCAACCACCCCCTCTCCCAGGCTGCTGGGGCCCACTGGGCCATTAACTTTGTAGACGTTCAGAGCTACCATGCAGCCTTCCCGCCCCTATGTTGGGGCCATGGACTGACAGGTTTTTGCCTGTCCCCCCTGCCGAGGAGTCTTCTGGGCATTCGAGCTCCACTCTCCCTCGCCTTCCTCAACTGAGGAAGAGGAACTTCCTGTCCACCTTTCCTCTGATGCTGACTTCACTGACTATCAGCGTTTCCTTTCGAGGATGGTCTTGGAGCTTCGTATTTTCTACAGTCGTAGAGACAGTACCGAGCGGCAGACGTGCTTCTTCAGTGAATTCAGCGCCTGCCATTTGGTGGTGCCTTCCTGGCCGATTCCCTTCCAGGAAGCGTCTATCCGCACCTGGCAGTCTCCAGCCACTCCTTCTCCAGCCCCAGGAGACTGCAGGAGATGGTATTCTGCCCCGGTCTCTAGGTCTCTACATCACCCACCTTCGGTTTGGCGTCCCTAGATACTCCTTCTGGGCTTCGACGCCCAGTGCCCACAGGCCTCCAGACTCGGATTCTGCTGAGTTCGACTGGTGGGGACGAAGAGTTTTCTCTTCTGGTCGTGCATTACTGTGCATTTCCTCCCATCAGTCTCACCACGCTGCTTACAACAGGCATCTGTGGTTGATGCTGGCTCAGCTCTTAGCTTTGCTACCTGACTCAGAGCAGTCTAGACAAGCCATTGCCCTCTCTGCACAGGGTCTGGAGCTTGCAAGGCACCAAGCGAGGGCATCCTATGACACCAACAAGGTGGCATCCAGTCTAGTAGGGACAGCGATCTGCATCAGGCGGAAGGCATGGCTTCGTCTCTCCCGACTGTCACCCATGGTCCGGCGTAGGGTGACTGGCTCTGCCTTCTGGGGGACCCGCCTATTTTCCCGTAGGGCGAGGAGACGTCCTCAGGGGCAACCCCTACCCACAGCCCTTGGGGGCCTCTTCTTCCTCACCCACCTTAGACTCTTGTCTATTGGTCAGGGTCTCCCCTCTCTACCTGTCACCAGTAGGAGGCTGAGGGTCTGTTCCCTCAGGGTTTTCTCTCCTCTCCCTTTTCTAGGGGGGCTTGTATCACTAACAGTAATGAATGGTGAAGATTGACAAGGAAAGATATGAAAATTACGTACCTACCATAATTCTTTATCTTCTGTTGTATCTTCACCATTCATTACTGAGTCCCTCCCACCATCCCCTCAAGGGCCTCCTCCTTCGGCGTCTCCCCCTTCCTGCTCGTCCCTCCTTTTTCTCCCTGGGCCATTAAGCCCCAAAAAAAAAAACATGTATTTTTTTGTTTTGCATGCTCTCTTTCTGATCCTCTGAACGGATCTTTCCCTCTGAGAATAGGAGGAACGAGCTTCATTTATCTGTCCTGAGGGAACTCTTTCTGACTGCCCATAATGGGCATCTCTTGGTTCTCCCCAGCCATTTCTTCTCAATTCACAGTTTAAAGAGACGATCCCTTTCGGGACTCGACGTCTCTTTCCAGACCACTTCTGGCAAGTCTTAATCCTATCATGTCAGCCTCTACAGGTGTAGTGCTATCCGCACTCCAGTTTCCTTAAAGAGTGTTCCCTGCCTTGCTTTCGGAGTCCGATTATGCCCGCCTTCTCTCTTTGAGCATAGGGGTGCCCCTCAACCTCCCCATTTTCACATGATACTGTGTTATCACTTAACAAAATGCTGGTGGGCTTCCTCCTTCCTAGCTGGCAGCTCTCGTTTGACAGAGTTTTCCTTCTTAATGATTAAAGAGCTCCCGGCTGGAGTCTGGAAAAACTGGGTAGGCGGGAGGTTAGGAACCTGCCTTTGGTGTCCATTCTGCTGCTAGAAGTTCAGTTGACCTTCTCTTTAATTCCAAACTGGGATCCTTGCTCCCTTGTTTGTGGTTCGAGCTTATAACCTTTAACTAATTGCCAACAGCAGTCTTCCCCATTCCTAGCCTCCCTCCTATTCTTCTCTGTTTTTACCCTTCTTCTTTCTCCTCCCTATCTGTTCCTCCCTTAGAGCTGCCCCAGAAGTGAGGCCCTTCGGTCCCTTATGGTAGGCAGTTCTTCTTTTCCCTTCTATCCTCTATCAGCTTATTCCTTTTTCAGTTTATATCCTTTCCTTTTTCTATCCCTTGGCTCTCTTGCCTCACTCTTTCTTCTAATCCTTTTTTCTGCTCTCTGGCCAACAGAACTGGGATGGAGGAGGAGTCTGCGGTGCCTAACGGACGCCCGCGCTTCACGCAGCGCCACTCCAGGGCGGCGCCAACGCTGACCTCTCTTAAAAAAAAAAATCTCCGTGGCGGGTGCGCGCCTCCGCTGTCACCCAACAGTAATGAATGGTGAAGATACAAGAGAAGATCAAGAATTACGGGAGGTACGTAATTTCATTTCTCTGGCGATGGAGTTAATCATCCTGTGCTGGGCCAAAGGTGGCAACCGGGAGAAACACAGCCATGCCGTCCACCTAGTGCAGATCGCTGTCCCTACGACCCTGGTAGCTACCCCATTGGCCCAGGCCTCTCTCCCTACCCCCGGTTCTGCCCAATGACTCCCTTCCGGCCCCCCTCTTTGGTCAGACGTCCAGGGGGAACCGGTTGGGGCCGCTTCTCCCTTCATCTCGAAGGGTGGAGCTCTGTTACCACGGATCAATGGGTCTTGGACGTCATTCGGAGAGTCATTAGAGTTCACAGAGTTCCCTCCACGTACTCCGGCAAAGCTCTCCCATTATCCTCCTTCTCACATTCCACTCTTGGAAGGAGAAATTCAGGCCCTCCTGCAAAGAGAGCAATAGAAAGAGTCCCCATGGGGCAGTGAGGTCAGGGGTCTCTACTCCCACTTTTTCTGATCCAAAAGATGGGGACCTTCGATCCCATTCTGGATCTCCGTCCTTTAAATCTCTTTATAGAGTACAAAAGTTCAGGATGGTGACTCTTCAGGGTCTCCTCCATCTACTGCACCAAGGATTGGCTCTGTTCTCTCGACATGCAGGATGCGTACATGCATATCAGAGTCTTTCCTCCCACAGGAAGTTTCTGAGGTTCCACTTCCTAGGTCGCAGTATCAATTCCGGTGCTCCTGTTCGCCTTTCTTCCTCCGCGAGTCTTCTACCAAATGCCTAGCAGTGGTGGCTGCATGTAAGGCATGATCAGGCCATTATGTTTTCCTCACCGACGACCGGCTTCTCACACAGCCCTCAAGGGATGGCCTCCACGCTCTCCGGAGATGCCTATACTCTATTCCGAGAGCTGGGGATCACCCTGAACTTGAAAAAGTCATCCCCAGAGCCCAGCCAAACCCTCGCCTTCATTGGAGCGACTCTGGACTCCGTCCAGGGCATGGCTTTTCTCCCACAGGACAGGGGAATTCACCTGCGAAGTTTGGCAGAACGGATCTCCATAGCACCTCTGGTTCCGACTCGGAACTTCCTCAGTCTATTGGGGCATATGGCGGCGGCCATCCCAGTAACACCCTTGGCCCGCCTCCGCATGAGAATCCCGCAATGGATGCTCAGGGTGCAGTGGGATCAATACTCCGATGACCTGGACACCTTAGTCAGGATCTCGGAGCCAGTCAGGAGAACGTTGCTTTGGTGGCTGGACCCCAGCAATCTAGAGAAAGGGGTCCGCTTTCGTCCGGAGCCTCCAGGTCAGACTCCAACGATGGATGCCTCAGACCTGGGTTGGGGGGCTCATCTCAGTGTTCACCGAACGCAAGGGTTTGGTCACCCGAGGAACAGTCCCTCCACATCAATGTCCTGGAAATGCGAGCGGTCCTCTACGCTCTTCAGGCGTTTCAAGAGGACCTGGTACCCGGCTCTCTTCTAGTTCAGACGGACAACATGGTGTTCGTCTTTTACATCAACAAGCAAGGAGGCACCCATTCATATCCTCTTTGCCGGGAGGCGATGAGAGTCTGGTACTGGGCGCTGGAACGGAGCATTCATCTGTCGGCTGTGCATGTTCCAGGAGTCCTAAACATGCTGGCCAACAACCTCAGCAGGTCGTGAGCCAGAGCGCACGAGTGGGAATTGCTTCAATCCGTAGCAGATCAGCTCTTTGGAAGGTGGGGCCTTCTCGAGCTAGATCTCTTTGCGTCACCACGCAACACCAAACTGCCACAATTTTGCTTGCGAGAGCACGCGCCTGGCATTTTTTGGCCAGATGCGTTATCCCTTTGTTGGGCCAGGAGGTTTCTTTATGCCTTTCCGCCCTTCCCTCTCATCCAGAGGGTTCTGCTCAAACTTCAGGCAGAGGGGGCCCGCTTGATCCTTGTGGCCCCCAATTGGCCCCGACAGATTTGGCTCCCACTCCTGCAGTGGTTGTCCCAGGAACCTCCAATCCCGCTGCCTATTTGCTCGCAACTGCTGTCCCAGGACCAGGGTTCTCTGGTTCACCTGGATCTCAGATCCCTGCACCTTCATGCTTGGCTCCTCCAGACGTAGCTAAGAACAGATACGGGGTTTCCCCGGAAGTGGCTGAGGTCTTAGCGCCGCAAGAAAGCCCTCTACCGCCCACTTACGCTATGAAGTGGAACGCTTGTCTTTGGGCCTTGCCACAGCATTTAGACCCAGTTACCTGCTCTGTGAACTCCGCTTTGCAGTATCTCCTCTCCTTATATGAGAAAGTCCTGAGCTGTTCCTCTATCAAGGTGCACATGTGGGCGATCTCGGCCTATCATGCTCTACTGGGAGAGAGAGCATTGGACCAGTTGGAAGTGGCCCGCACCTTCCTTAGTGGGGTTCTTCACATGAGACCTCCCATCAGGGACCCTGTCCTACCCTGGGACCTCCTTTTTGTGTTAGAGAAACTCACCCTTCCCCCTTTTGAACCCGCAGCAAGTTGTGAGCTGCGATACTTGTCTTGGAAAGTTTGTTTTCTGGTTGCTGTTACTTCCGCTCGAAGAGTTTCCGAGCTGCAGGCTCTGATGTGTAAAGAGCCCTATTTGGTTTTTCACAGGGAAAGGGTTTCCCTCAGAACTAATCCTAAGTTTCTTCCCAAAGTGGTCTCGGAGTTGACCCTCAACCAGTCGGTTGATCTTCCAGTTTATTTTCCTTCCCCTTCCAATAGAGGGGAGGTTCTCCTCCACACATTGGATGTCCACAGGTCCCTGAGGTATTACCTCAATAGAACGGTTCAACACTGTAAATCGGAGCAACTCTTTGTGGCCTTTGCACCACAACGCTTGGGTCAACCGGTGTCTAAGCAGACTATCTCCAAATGGATAGTCCATTGCGTCTCGTTTTGCTACGAGCATCACAAGAAACCCCTGCTGGGTCCGGTTAGGGGTCACTCCACCAGGGGAGTGTCAGCTTCTTTTGCTGCGATGCGGAATGTCGCCATTTAGGACATCTGTGCGGCCGCGACCTGGAATTCGGTGCATACCTTTGTCAAGCATTACAGCTTGGATATCGTCTCCAGATGCCGTGCTGGCTTCGGCCTAGCGGTTTTGCAAGGACTCTTGTCCTGAAGGTCTCTGAAGTCAGCATATTCCTCCAGGGTCGGCTACCTCTTTGCTATGGGACTGCTTGGGACTCAGTCCTAATTGTTATAGCCTGCTGCAAGAGCTCTATCTCGAAGTAAGATAGTACAGTTACGTAAGAACTTACCGTAACAGTAGATCTTCGAGAGGAGCTCTTGCAGCAGGCGCTGTTTTCCCTCCCACCTTCCCCCTCGGAATGTGCAGGTACATTTTCTCTCTTATCGATGGTAGGCTTCGGCCCTTCTCTTGTCAGGCCTTCTGCTGGGTACTGGCGGGAGAACTGAGGTGGAGCTGGATCCGCCCCTCTTGTACCCTGACCGGCGTCGGGCGGGGCGGCATCGGGGGAGGTCCCCGCTGGTATTGCTGGCAGAAGTTTTTCCAGTGGTCCTAGTGCCTGCGGCATAGTCCTAATTGTTATAGCCTGCTGCAAGAGCTCCTCTCGAAGATCTACTGTTACGATAAGTTCTTACATAACTGTACTTTCTCCTCAGTGGTTCCAACCACAGTTCCCGTGCTTTTCTGAGGTAAAAAATTTTGCGCTTTTGTTAAAATATACACACCTTCTAGGAGCGTGGATATGTTGGTCATCCACACTTCTTGGTGTGTCCCCTTCCACTTTAAATCTTGCCGGAAGTCTTCAAGCTGGCTCCTCCCACCCACCCGGGTGGTGTATACCTCGGCTTCACCCCGTGGCACCATATCTTCCTTTCCGCTGGAAGATAAAGGTTCCCTCATGCTCTCAGCATATCGTAGGCCCTGGATTCTAACAGTCGGTTTTTACCGAAAATTAAATTTGTTCGAGTTGACGATTGCACTTTCGTCTCATCTACCATGGAGGAAAAATCTTCCCCTGGATTTTGCCAGTGCCTCTGTGGCCAGAAGATGTCACGCACTGATCTTCACCTCACGTGTGTTTACTGCCTAGGTGTCGGCCATGACACCTCGTTGTGCAGTTTTTGCCTGGCTTTCCATCCCAACATCCTGGACAACCGCAAGGCATGATTGAAGCTGGGCAGACCGGAGAAAAGGAACCCACCGGTGAAATCGAAGAAGGCGTGGTGGACGGTTTCCAGGGTTAGGGATCCGCTGAACAGCTGGAACAGATGAAGGCGCTTGAGGAGGAAGCAGCTTGGCGCTCGCCAATCAGCTTTTTGTTCCACTGAACCTTGGCTCCACCTTTACGGGCTCCTTCAAGGAGTTGTGCCAGTCTCTCCCACTACGGGATGAGGCGCCCCTCGGGCTCGCCTCCTCCTGTACTGAAAGAGATAAGGACCCTGTGTCTTTGTCTTAGCCGAAGCGTTTTGGAACGAGAGGTCCGAGTCCAGGAACACGCGGACTCGATTTCAGTCGAGATCGCATCCTTGGCACGCCGGCTTCATGGATCTTCCGTCTTGCCAGGGGACTGAGGAAGTGGCCCGAAGAGGTCGAGAAATTATCCTGGACCTCGATCGACCCTTTGTCGCCGGCTAACCCTGACGACTCCTTGAAAAGGACTCAAGTCCTTGTATTTCCTGATGAGGAGACCCAGCCTGCTGGTGTTCCCATCAAGGACCCGGTTCTGGACCCTCTGTTTTTACCGACCCTGGTGTCTCCTGATCGATCGAGTCGGCCTCCCCGATATCGGTCGAGGTCCAGAACCCCCTCGGCCGAACGACCGAGAAAGAGCCACAAGCGCTCTAAAAAGAGGCAACGCCACAGGTCCTCATCCTCCTCAGACAAAGAGAGGCTCCAGCGGAAGCTCTGTCGGCGCTATGAAGATCTCATGTGGCAGCAGCTGATCCTGAATGGGCAGAAGCCAGCTCCGCCGCCTACCCCGGCCATAACTTGGCTCCCACCTCCTAGGCCAGCGCTGACCCCTCCAGAACCAAAGCCACTGGTTCCTCTGCACGTGGAGCTGGCCCGTCTCCTGGTTCAGCTTATCTCGGTCTCTCCACCGATTCGGGTGGAACCACCGCCTAAACAGCCTGTGGGAGGGGCACCCTCGAAAGAGGACCGACAAGACACCAGACTTACCCGGCGTCTGTCGATAACAGTCACCCCGGACCACCCTCGGCAGATCGAGAGTGACTTAAGTGGTAGACCGCTCTATCACAGCTCCTCGGACTCGGATGTCACCGGCTTGCACTCACATCCTGGGGATGATGAGTTGTCGGTCGGCGCAGGGATGGTGGAGTGCCCTTCCTCCTTCCCGGACATCCTCCGCCTCATCTCTGATTCTACTGGAATGCCCCTGGAGCCCATCCAGAAAAAGGCGGAGTACCCTCTCACTGACATTCTCAAGAGAGGGGATACCCTGACGGAGGCCTTTCCAGTGGCCAAGGCCATTGTGGGCCCAGCCCTTGAACTTTGGCAGCGTCCTGCCTCCTGCCCAGCACCATCTGCCCGCATGGCTCACAAGTACGCGGTGTCCATTGGATCCCTTGCAGGGTTCACAGAGCACCCTTTGGCCGAGAGCCTGGTGTCCGCCTCTGTGTTCAGGCGTACTGGTAGTTTGGCCGACACTGACCGACCCCTGGACAAGGAGTCCAAAAATATGGACCACTCTGCCCGCAAGGTCTGTGCAGCCTCTTCTCTGGGCCTTTTGTCAGGCCAGCTCGGCTGTTGTTATGGCACACTTGTCTCATGCCCTTCTGGGTTCATTGGACGAGGTCCTCCCTTATCTCCCACCGGACATGCAGATTACGGTCAAGCAGGTCCATGACCAAGGCCGAGCTGTTGCAAAACAGCAGCTCCAGACAGCCTTGGATATAGGAGATTCTTCTGCCTGCTCGCTGGCAGCCGCAGTGGCCTCTTGCCGCAGGGCTTGGCTGAGGCTTTCCTCCTTCCTGGCGGATACTCAGCATAAGCTTGCTGACGTGCCCTTCGTGGGTACAGACTTATTCGGTCCAGGAGTGGCCGGTCACCTTCAGCGTATAGAGCAGTCCAGTGCCACCTTGGATGCTACTTCTACCAAGGGTTCTTTGGGCAAGACCCAGCAGAAGAGAAAGAAGAAGCCATTTCGGCATTCTTCCCCTCCGGTCAGGTAGCCCTCCTATCAAGGAGGTCAGCAGCAATAGCTGCAGCAGGCTCAAGCTTGGTGCCCACGGCCCAAGCAGGGTCCTCAACAGGCCCGTAAAGGAGGCGGGCGCGGGTCCCGGGCTCTCCTCCAAGCCTGCCCAGTGAGTTGGGGGTTGCCACCCCCTACACCCGTCACACCAGCTCTGGGTTCCCCCGTGGGGGGTCTGCTCCACCACTTCCTTTCCGCCTGGTCCGCTATCACTTCGGACAGGTGGGTTCTCAAAGTGGTCGGTCAGGGACTGTCTCTAGAGTTCGAGCAGTACCCTCCCAGCCGAGCCTGCGCCCCTCGGGAGGAACGGATTTCCACGTGCATCCATTCGGCCCTTCTAGACGACATAGCTCAGCTCCTCCGCAAGGAGGCAGTAGCTTCTGTGGCGGATCCTCCAGCCGACACAGGCTTTGTCTCCAGGTACTTCCTGGTGCCCAAGCAGACAGGGGGTTGGCGCCCCATTCTAGATCTCCACGACCTGAATCGGTTTCTCAGGTCTCGCACCACTCAGATGGTCACTCTGTCCCAGAGCATACCATCCTTGGAGCGAAACATATGGTTCTGTTCACTAGATCTGCAGGGCCGCGTTCTTTCACGTCCCAGTCCGTCCATCCCATCAGTGGTTCCTCCGCTTCAGGATCGAGGGTACCTTTATGAGCCTCGAGCCATGCCGTTTGGCCTGTCATCGGCCCCACGGGTCTTCACAAAATGCATTGCAGTATGGCCATCTCGCATCACAGAGTCAGAATTCCATGCTACTCGATGATCGACCCTGGCAGGTTCCACCCACCAGGAGGTGGAGAGGCTGGGACAGGCAGGGGACCATTGAGGTCTGTGCTGGTGCTCCATCTACCGGGCGATGGAAGTGTTTTTCCTTGTTTCTCTGGGCGTGCTGCGTGCCCAGACATCAAGCGGAGCTCTGCCGATGTCTGGCACGCCCAACCCTCCTGGATTGGCCAGCCACTTGCTGAACCCCATGCCTCAGCCTGGGGTCAGTCAAGCACCGAGCCTTGTCCCCCCACTCCCTCCTTGGAGAAAGCGAGCAGTCCCGCGGACGCTCAGCCTTCTCCCCAGCTGGCCCTCCAGCTCCCCGGGCTGCCTCGAACCCGGGTCGGGAGCGGTAGCGCTACCGCTGCACCGAAGAAAATTCTTATTTTAAGTCAGAATTTTGGAAACCAAGACTTTTCACCAAGGACAGTACCTGAAGCTTTTTTTTTTTTTAAAAGGACATTCAGAGGAATTGACTTGGAATACAACCTTGCTACAAGATTGTTGCTTATGGACTCATCTCTACAAGGACATTTAAAATCTTGTCTGAACTCTAACCTCAAAACAAGGTATAGTTTAGAATACAGTATCTAGTGATCTTTTTTCGAGAGGGCTCTTGCAGTAGGTACTCACACATAGGACTAAGCCACCGGGCGCTAGAAACACACAGAAAACTTCTAGTTAGCAGTGTCCGGCAGGGGACCGCCCCTCGACCTCACCTGACCGACAGCATGGTGCTGTAAAGAGTATTTACCGTTGACCTGCGCACGTCGGACCTTGCGAAGATCGTTGCTACTGTCGATGCCCTCTTTGGATGAGTATCACCTAAACTTAACATTTAAATTACTAGTTTCTCATCGTTTTTTCTTGTGAAAAAAGTATATATTATCAATCGTGCATGTCGTCTCTGACGCCTGCAGAATTGCATAAGAAAAAGTGCGACTCCTGTGGAACTCAGCTTCCTCACAAAGACGGCCATTTCCTCTGTCTTCTTTGCCTGTGCCCAGGCCATAAGATCGAGGGGTGTGAGCATTGCCAGAAATTGTCTGACTACACGTAAATGCCGTCAGCAGTCCCTGGAACAAAAGATGGCCAATATGGAAAAGGAGCTGAAGAAACTCAGGCACTCTTCTTCCTCTCTGGAGGGTCCTCATAAGAAGAAAAAGACAAGGAGAGACATGGAGACCGGGAAGGGTCCCCATCAAACCCTCCAGCCGGAGTCACGGCCCTGAAGGTAACTTCCCCTCTTCGACAACCGTGTTGGTGGCCACCAAACAACCATCAGCCCCCCAATCTGGCCCGGACTCAGGCCCGATGGGAGCCTCTGGGGATCAGGAGGCACCCATCCTCCTCTAAGGCCTCAAAGATTCAGAGGCCTAGCAATGCAGTCTGACCAGTAAGTCGAGTTCCGCTCCTCTGGGTCTCGCAGGGCTACGACTGCTGAGTCGCTCAGCCGGCTCCTCCCCAGGCCGTGATAACTGGCCTGACGATGGGGTGACGGACCAGCTGATGTTGAATATGCAGCTGATGATGGAGGTTACTCCGACTTCTCCTTTACCGCTGATTGAGACAGTATGTTCAGCTCCCCCAGCAGGAGAAATGGAGGGTGGAGATCACCCGCCGTCAGCGGCCTCGCCACCCACTACGCCAGAGCTTCAAACGCCGGAGACGCCGTTGGACCAGACAAAGGTCCCTCCGACTCCCTCAGAACTGTCAGATCTTACTTCGAGAGGGCTCTTGCAGTAGGTAATTACATATAGGACTGATGCCAGCCGGCGGCAGGACCCCACGGAAAAATTTATAGCTAGCAGTCCCTGGAGGGGAACGCCCCCACGTCAGGTGACCAGCGTCACATGACGTCGGTATAAAGGGGCGGTCCCAGAGGCGCGCCTTCCAGTTCTTTCCCGCCGTCAGCTCGTGCAGCGCCTCGCGGTTAAGTTCTTATCGCTCAGTCCTGTTACTTCGTCGTTTTTTCCAAAAAGTTTTCAGTATTGTATTTTATACTTCCATCGTCAGGTGAACGTCAGTATATGTCGTCCCCTTCAAAGAATAAGTGCTACTCGTGCGGCGCCCAACTGCCTCACAAAGACGATCACTCCCTCTGCCTTTTCTGCTTAGGCCCCGACCATGCGGTCGACAAGTGTCTGTACTGCCTTCGTTTTAACGCGGTCACCCGCAGATCGACGCCAGCAGTCCTCAAGCCCATCTCCTCAAAAGAAGATGTCCGCGATGGAGAAGAGTTGAAGAAACCGTCCAGGCGTCGGCCTCCCTGAAGGGCATAGGAAGTGGGACAAGGACAGGCACCGGGAGAAGGCCTCTCTTCCACGACTCCGGCGGGCACGGCTAGGTAAAAATCCCCTCCGGGGATCGCCCCCGGGGCAGCCTCAAGGCTTTGGAGGAGGCGTTGAGCCTGCACATCGGGTTCGCGTTCAGGCCACGGGTGCCTCCGGAAAGTGCGAGGCCCCAGTGCACCGCCACAGGTGCGGCTTACTGGTGCGGGCACCTCCCTTAAGCCGGACGTCAGCTCCTCTGATGTACGCCGGGAGAAGGCCGCTAAGACGCTCGACCCTTTGGGGTGGCGCACGGCAGTGTCCCCTTCAGACCGGGCCTCCTCTCATCCTCGGCCCGTCTCCGATGAGGGACCCCCGAAGTCGGACGTCGGCTCCTCTGGCCCCGACACCGGCCCTGCCGCGCGGTTCTGACACGGCCCTCCGGCCTGGCCGGGGGATATTCCTCTTCCATCGGGCCCTCCACCCCACGGGCCTATCCTGGCTGATCCGCCCGTGGAGTACCCGGCTGGGCCGTCTGCTCCAGCAGCTCCTCCAGTGCCTGGGTATCCACCGTCCTATCCGACGCCGGTTTTTCCAGGTCCGCAGTATCCTGCGCCGCAGTATCCGGCGCCAACTCCTTCGACGCCGCATTACCCAGCTCCGGAATATCCGCAGCCAGGCTACGGATACTCTCCCTACGGATTTCCTCCATACAACTATCCCCCTCCTCCTCCTCCACCGCCCCCTAGGCCGCCGGTGGATCTTCAGGAGACACTTGCCTCCTGGTGGGCTGAGGCCAAGGCTCAGCTCACCAAGGAAGTCGAGAGCCGTCTTACGGCAACGGTGCCACCCCGGCTCCGGTCCGCCCCAGACAGTCCACTCCCTCTCCACCTCCGGATTCCCGGGCTTTGCCCTCGGGATCCAGAGAGGAGCAGGACACGCGTTCTGGGATCCCTCCCAAGGAACCCGTTCCTACCCCTAGACGAGTTAGGGAGTCTTACTCTGTTTCAGACTCTTCCTCCCCTTCTCTCTCGGACTCCTCGGAGGCTTCCGATGGAGGTTCCGAGAAAGACGACGAGCCACACTCTCCCGTAAGCCCGGCCTAGGACTCCTCCGAAGTCTCCTCCGGAGGATCTTTCCTTCACGGAGTTGCTCAGGAAGATCCAGGAAGTCCATCAGTGGCATTCCTTAGAACCAGACCCTCAACAGGTAAAACTCGCCGAACATCTGGACTTGCCCCTTACGGCTCCTACCTTAGTGCCACCCTGGATCGAGCCTCACGCCCACCTTGTTTCCACTATTTGGAAACAATCGTCTGCTTTAGCCCCACTTCCCAGGAAGTCAAACAGGCTATACCAGGCTCCAGAGGGTGTAGACTTTTTAGATTCTCACCCCCGTGCTGACTCGTTGTGATTAGCGCCGCTCACGGCCGGTCAGCACATCCGAAACACTTGAGCTCGTCTCCCCCGGATAAGGAATCTCGCCTTCTGGATCAGTATGGAAGGAAGATCTACGCTTCTTCCACACTGGGGATTAGGGCCCTGAACTATGTAGCACATATGGGGATTACCAGAAGGCCGTCCTTACCCAGGCGGAATCCAAGATTGACTCTTTGCCTGACTCCCAAGTCAAGCAGGAGTTGGCCGACCTGGTCCATTCTGCTCGTTCGGCCAATCGTCACATTCTGAGGACGACCTACAACGCAGTGGACACTGCAGGACAGAGCTCTGCGTTCGCCGTAAGTCTTCGGCGTCACGCATGGCTCCGTGTGTCAGGTCTGGTCCCGGAGGTGCAGTCAGCGATCCAGGAAGCACCTTTCAGGGGTTCTGTGCTTTTCGGTGGTGATGTCAAGGACATCATCACTGATTTGCAGGAGAAGGGGACGGCCCTTAAATCCGTTGATTCAGTGTACCATCCCTATCCCCCACAGCGCTGTCCCTTTTGCAGACGCAGCCGGCCTCGAGCGAAACCTCAGGGAAGGCGGGCCACTAAACATCGGGCCCCCACAGCTGCCAGGCCTCCGCCGCCCAAAAAAGCAATGGGTGCCCCAGCTGCGGCGCTGCCTCACACCACCTGACTCCTTCCCTCTCCCACCGCCTCCGGATGCCCCGGAGGAACCGGTGGGAGGGAGATTCTCCCTCCACCTTCCGGGTTGGAAGAGGATAACATTGGATTCATGGGTGCTTCAGATCATAGCAGAGGGGCACTCCATAGAGTTTCTACAGAAACCTCCACGTCACCCCTCTCTGAACTCCGCTTACTCTAGGGACCATCTTCCTTTGGTCAGGGAAGAAATTTCGGCGCCTCCTTGCGAAACAGGCTATAGAGCCCGTCCCCCCTCACCTCTATGGGTTGGGTTACTATTCCCACTTCTTCCTTGTACCAAAGAAGACGGGAGATCTCAGACCTATTCTCGATCTCAGCTCTCTGAACCTGTATGTGGAATACAAGAGGTTCAGGATGCTCTCCCTTCAATCCCTTTTGCCCCTGCTTCGGCCAGGCCAATGGCTTTGTGCACTAGATGTGCAGGATGCGTACCTGCACATCCCCATTCGCCCTTCGCACTGAAAGTACCTCAGGTTGCGTTCAGGGGTCCACTACCAATTCAGGCGTTCCCATTTGGTCTTTCCTCGGCCCCAGTCTTTACCAATGCCTGGTGGTGTAGCGGCCCACCTCTGCTTCTTGGGAGCTCAGGTTTTTCCTACCTGAACAACTGGCTCCTGGTGGCCCCGTCCAGGGAGGAACTCCTGCATTTTCTCTCCCTCACCCAGCAGGTTTTCACTGGCTTGGGTATTACCATCAACCATTCCAAGTCTCACCTGGATCCTTCACAGAGGCTCCAGTTCATCGGGGCAATTCTCGACACAACATTGTGCAAGGCCTTTCTGCCTCCGGACAGGGGAGCCTCCCTCCAGTCACAGATTTCCCTCCTGTCCGAGCACAGGAGTGTCCCGGTGAAGTCAGTGCTCAGTCTACTGGGGCTTATGGCGGCGGCCATCCCGACGGTTCCACGCACACGCCTCCACATGAGAATCTCTCATTGGACTCTTCGATCTCAGTGGGATCAACGAGTAGATGACCTAGATCATCTGGTTCTGATCTCTTCACCGATGGTGAGAGACTTGCAATGGTGGATGGTTCGAGAGAACCTTTTCCGGGGGGTCCCCCTTTTTCATCCTCCCCCCGATCAGACTCTGACCACGAACGCTTCAGGCGAAGGTTGGGGAGCCCATCTGGGTCCTCACCAAACCCAAGGCCTTTGGTCGAAGTTGGAGATAGTTCTCCACATCAACGTGCTCGAGCTTCGAGCAGTGCTGTATGCTCTCCAGGCCCTTCACCAATACATCCTTCCCGGTCACCTAGCTGTCCAAACGGACAACATGTGCGTGGTGTGGTACATCAACAAGCAGGGTGGGACTCGGTCCTACCCGCTGTGCAGGGAAGCAATGAGGGTTTGGGATTGGGCAACGCTTCACAACCTTCACCTCACGGCGATTCATGTTCCGGGAGTTGACAATGTCCTGGCAGACAGACTAAGTCGCTCGTCGGCTCTACCACACGAGTGGGAATTGGACGAAAAAGTTCTAAAAAGCATCTTCCAGATTTGGGGGACTCCTCAGATAGACCTGTTCGCTTCCTCCCAAAACGCAAAGCCTTCCAATTTTTTGCCCGCTCGCTCCAGAGCGAGGCGCTTTCTGGAGCAACGCTCTGTCTCCAAGCTGGAAGGACAGATTCGTCTATGCTTTTCCCCCAATTCCTCTGGTCCCTCGTGTGCTACAGAAGCTTGCTTTAGAAGGAGTGAGAATGATTCTGATCGCTCCTTTCTGGCCCAGGCAAATCTGGTTCTCTCTTCTACAACAATACTCAGAGGTTCCTCATCTTCCTCTTTCTTTATCTCCAGGATTGCTGACCCAGGATCAGGGAACCCTGGTCCATCCGGGACTCAAGTCCCTTCAACTTCATGCATGGCTCCTGCAGACCTAGCTCAATCTCGTTTTGGCGTTTCTCCTAAGGTGGCCGAGATTCTGGTGGGGGCTAGAAAGCTGTCCACTAGGTCCACCTATGCCATGAAATGGAAAAGATTTTCTGTCTGGGCTGCGACAAGGAACGTGGAGCCCTTTTCCTGCCCTGTGACCATTCTGCTTGTGTACCTGTGTCATCTTTTCGACCTGCGTCTCAGTCACTCCTCTTTGAAAGTCCATATGGTGGCTATTTTAGCCTACCATGTCCCTTTTGCTGATAAGGCATTTGCCCAGCTGGAGGTATCCAAAACTTTCCTCAGAGGGGTCCTTCATCTCAGGCCCCCTATCCGGGCTTCAGCTCCGCCTTGGGACTTAAACTTTGTCCTCGAGAAACTTACCCTTCCTCCCTTTGAGCCTGCGGCTTCCGCAGACTTGAAGTTTTTATCGTGAAGACGCTCTTCTTGGTGGCCATTACTTCGGCTCATAGAATTTCCGGGCGCCAGGCCCTGATGTGCAAAATCCCTTATTTGATTTTTCACAAAGAATGAGTAGCTCTTCGCACGAATCCTAAGTTTCTTTCGAAGGTGGTAGCGGAATCTACATTGAATCAGTCTATTGAATTACCTGCTTTCTTCACTCAGTACTCAATCAAGGAGAATACCTGCTCCATACCATGGATGTTCACAGGATTCTGAGATACTACACCGATAGGACAAAGGATCTCAGAAAGACTGATCAGTTGTTCGTCTCCTTTGCTCACAAAAGAGAAGGCAATGCTGTTTCTAAGCAATGCCTATCAAAATGGTTGCCCCATTGCATCACTTTCTGTTATGACAAGTACAACAAAACCCTCCCGGGTCAAGTCAGAGGTCACTCCACTCATGGAGTTGCCGCCTCTGCGGCTTGTTTCAAGAACGTGTCTGCGGCAGACATCTGTGCTGCCGCCACTTGGACTTCAGTCCATACCTTTACTAAGCATTACAGTTTGGACATTGCCTCTCGCCGGAGAGCAGGCTTCGGGTTAGCTGTCTTGCAAGGCCTCCTTTCTTGAGACCTGCTAGATTATTTGCTACTTTTTGGAGTAGTTCCTCCTCCCGGTGCCTTTTCATTTGTTCCAGACTGTTTGGGATTCTGTCCTATATGTAATTACCTACTGCAAGAGCCCTCTCGAAGTAAGATAGTACAGTTACGTAAGAACTTACCGTAACAGTAGATCTTCGAGAGAGGCTCTTGCAGTAGATAATACCTCCCCCCTCCATCCCCCTAGGCTTTTTCAGTCCTTTTCCATTGAGGAAATATCTGCTTCGTCCGGGCCTTCCGGGCCTCTGGCGAGAAAGAACTGGAAAGGCGGGCGTCTGGGACAGCCTTTTATACTGACGTCGTGTGGCGCCGGTCACCTGCTTTGGGGCGGCCCCGCCCAGGGACTGCCAGCTAGAAATTTTCCGTGGGGTCCTGTCACGCCAGCTGCCAGTCCTATATGTAATTACCTACTGCAAGAGCTCTCTCAAGATCTACTGTTACGGTAAGTTCTTACATAACTGTATTCCTCAGAGACTGGCGTCGGGCCCAATGCCTGGACTGTCGGGACCCGCAGGGTTTCTTGCCCCTCTTCTGGATGCCCCATCGGGGTCCTCTGCACCCACGTCAGGGCATTTTCCGGAACCTTCAATCCCACCATCAGGACTGACACTGGGCCCCTCAGCCCCTCTGTTGGGTCCTATGCCCGGGACTGTCTGGCAACCCCTTTGGGCTACCGACGCTGGGTTATCAGACGCCACACTACCCCACACCAGGGTACCCAATGACACACTACCCAACGCCAGGCTTTTAGACGCCGGGTTATCCTCCATCGGGCTTTAATTACCCTTATTACGGGTACCCGAGCTATGGATTTCATAACCCACCGCCCCCACCACCGCAGGTGGATTTGCAGGCGGTCCTTAAATCTTGGTGGATGGAAGCCAAGTCACAGCTCACATCGGAGCTCGAGAAATGCCAGCCGCTGATGGCCCCTAGGCCTCTTTCTTCGCCGCCACCTCTACCATTGGTCCCTCGGATCCCGACGTTGGACAGAAGAATGGAGTCATTGTCGCCTAATCCGCGGCCTCTGAACATTTCTCGGCTGTCTGACTTCTCAAGGCCAATGGATATTACACCCCCTACGATCAGCTCACCTGATGAAGGCCGATTGTTGGACTCGGACAGTGATTCGGTTCCCTCTGGCTCTGACTTTGAGTCCCCTACGCCAGAAGACCATGAACCGAAAGAATCTCCCAAATCCCCACCTGAGGACCCTTCCTTTTTAGAACTCCTCAGGAAGATCCAAGTGGCATACGACTGGTGTACGGTCGCCCAGGATCCGAAGAGACAGAGATTGGCTGCTCCCCTGGATTTGGCAGCCAACCCTCGTTCTGCCCTGGGTAGAGCCACATGAGGACTTTGTCACAACAGTTTGGAAGCAACCTTCCTCCCTGGCTCCGGTGGCCAGGAAGGCAGACAGGCTTTACCAGACCCCAGAGGGCAAGGACCACCTTAGCCTCCATCCAGAGGCTGACTCGGTGGTCATCCGCGCGGCCCATAATAGGTCCGTAAAACCGAAACACCTTAGTGCTTCTCCTCCCGACAGAGTGTCTCAGGTTCTCAACCAGTACGGGGAAAAATATCTACTCTTCTTTCACTCTGGGAATTAAGGCATTGAATTATATTTGCCCATGGGGATTACCAAAATCAGTCTTGAGACAACTGGAGTCCAAGATAGACTCCTTCAGGACTCCACCCTAAAAGGAGAAATGGCAGATCTAGTTATCTGTGATGCGGTGGATGCTGCTGGTAGAGGCTCAGCATGAGCCATTAGACTCCGAAGATATGCATGGCTTAGGATCTCAGGCTTGGCACCTGAATTCAGAGAGCCATACAGGATGCCCCCTTTAGAGGCTCTGTTCTGTTTGGGGGAGATGTCAAGGACATCATCACTGACTTACAGGGCAAGGGCAAAGCCTTGCGCTCTGTACAGTTTATATACAAGCCACCCCAAAAACAAAGCAGCCATTTTGGAGACAACAACATTGTCAACAAAGAGCTTCAAAACCAAGGTCAGAACAAACGTCGGGTGCTCCCTCCCTCCGGCCAAATCTCAGAAGGCCTCGGGCACTGCAGCCTCCTCCCTGCTCACCGCCTTTTGACTCTAACCCTCCCACCTCCACCAGATCGCTTTCCAGAGGAACCGGTAGGGGGAAGATTCTCCCTCCACGTACCAGAGTGGGAGAAAATCACAACAGACTCAGTGCTGCAATTGGTGGTAAAGGCACACAATAGACTTCACAGAAAGACCACCAGAAAATCCCCTGGTCACTCTTTCTACCCATCTCACCACATACCCTTGGTAGGAGAGGAAATAAACTCCCTGCTGGAAAAGGCAGCAGTAAGCCAGTTCCAAAACAGTATCACTGAAACTGGTACCATTCGCACTTCTTCCTGGTACCCAAGAAGACAGGCTGATCTCAGACCCATTCTCAATCCGACTCTCTGAACCTCGTTGGCATACAGAAGATTCAGAATGTTGTCTCTCCCCAGCCTGCTTCCTCTGTTACAGAAGGGTCACTGGCTCTGCACACTGGACATGCAGGATGACTACCTGCATATCCTGATTTTTTCAGCCACAAAGCAAATTCCTCCGGTTTTGTTTTCAGGGAGAGCATTTTCAGTTCAGAGCTCTTTCCTTTGGTCTGTCATTGGTACCCAGAGTGTTCACGGAGTGCCTAGTGGTGGTGGCAGCCTTTCTATGCAAACAGGGAGTACAAGTATTCCCATTCCTCAACGACTGGCTGATTTCAGGTCCATCGAGAGACACTCTAGCCAGCTCTTTGGCCCTTACCCTGGATGTTTTCCAACGGGTGGGCATCACTGTCAACCATGCCAAATCCCACCTTTTCCCCACTCAACAGCTCCAATTTATTGGAGCAGTATTAGACAACAGTCCAGGGCAAGGCCTTCTGCCGCAGGACAGGATGGCAACATTGCAGCAACAAGCATGCCTTGTGGCCTTGCAGAGAAGGATACCAGCCAGGTTAGTCCTTCGACTGCTGGGCTCATGGCTGTAGCCATCCCTTCAGTCCCCTTAGCCAGATTACTTGTGAGTCTCCCAGTGGACCCTCAGAGTACAGTGGGACTAAAGATCAGACAATCTAAACCACGGGATTCTGGTCTCAGACACGATGGCTCAGGACCTTTTGTGGTGACACAAGCAGGACAACCTCTCCATGGGTGTCTCATTCCGCTCAGACATTCCCTCTCAAACCCTGACGACAGACGCCTTGGGTCTGGGAGCGCACATGAGAAACCACAGGACACAGAGTCTTTGGTCCCATAACGAACTGCCCCTTAATATCAGTGTACTTAAGATGAGGGCAGTGTTGAATGCCCTAAAAGCTGTCCCAACACCTCATCCAACCAGGTCAGCTCATGATTCAGACAGACAACATGTGCGTAGTCTGGTACACGAACAAACAGGGCGGAACCTGCTCTTATTCCCTTTGTTGGGAATCAATGAGAGTGTGGTGCTGGGTAGCCAACCACAACCTTCATTTGTCAGCAGTCCACGTGCCAGGCATTCAAAACGTCCTGGCAGACGCACTCAGCTGTACACAAGCCAGTGCACACAAGTAGGAACTCAGTCAGTGATAGACATCTTCGGAAGGTGGGGATGCCACAAATAGACCTGTTCGCCTTCCCACTCAATGCAAAATTACCAGTTCTAGGATCGTGGATATGTTGTTCTAGCCACACTTGTTGGCATGTCCTTTCCCTTTATGTTTCTTGCCGGAAGGTCTAAAAGCTGACTGCTCCCACCCACTCGTGTGGTATATGCCTCATCTCCACCCCTTGACTCCAGATCTTCCTTTCCACTGGAAGATTCGGGTTCCCTCCTTATCACTCGTGTTACTGCAGGCCCTGGCGCTTAAATCTACGGATTTACCCAAACTCCAGCTCATTAGAGTTTCTCTCAATCGCTTTGCTATCTCGACCGTGATGGAGGACAAGTCCTCACCTGGTTTCCGCCGCTGCCCATGCGGGCAAAAGATGTCTCACACTGGCCCGCATGCCTCATGTGTTTATTGCTTGGGTCTCAGTCATGATACCCAGGCATGCAAAATGTGTTGCGCTTTTCATCCAAATGTCTTGGACGATTGTCTCACACGACTGCAGCTGGGCAGACTAGAACAATGGAATCCGCCAGTCAAATCCAAGGAAGCCCGTTGGGTGGTCTCTGCGGCTGTGGGGTCCACCGAGCAGCTCAAACAGATGAAGACCTCGAAGAGGAGGTGGCTCAGGCGCCGGATGGGTCCTGTTCCATGTCTATCTTAGTCCCACTCAATCTGGGCTCTACCTTCTCAGGCTTCTTTCGGGAGTTGTGCCAGTCCCTCCCTGCTAAGGGAGAGTGACCTTTGAGCGCACATGTCTCTCGGTCCCGTAAAAAGGACAAGGAGCCTAAGGAAACTTCGTCTCGTCAACGATGCTCCTGGAACCGTGAGAGATCTCGGTCCCAGGAATCTGTTGTCTCGACTTCAGTTGAGGTTGCAGCCTTGGCTGGTGGCTTCACTGTACCCCCTTCACGCCAGCCAGCTAAGATGCAAGACGACGATCTGGTTGAGATTATCCTCGACCCCGTCAACCCGCCGTCGCTCAATGAAGCCGACTTCCTTATTCAGGACCCCGGTCCTGCCGGCCACTGAGGAGGAGACGCAGCCAGCTGGGGATCCCCCGTGGCCCAGATCCCTGACCAGGAAGAGCCGCGGTTCTCCCCGGCTCCTTCCAAGCGACCCTGTCGGTCCCCCCATATGGTCCAAATTGAGGTCTCGGACATCTTCGACCAACAGGCCAAAGAAGGCGCATAAGTGCTCTAACAAGTGGTGCCGCCACTCTTCTTCATCCTCCTCGGATGAGGAGAGGCTTCAACGGAAACTCCGTTGACGACACGAGGATGTAATGTGCCAACAGCTCATTTTGTCTGGCCAGAAGCCGGCTCCGGCTTCTACCCCAGTCATTACTTGGCTGTCGCCTTCTAGGCCAACGCCTACGCCTCAGGAGCCGGCCCGCACTGTTCCTCTACCCCGTGGAGTCGGTCAAGACCATCCTGGCTTGGCCCAGACCAGTCTCTCCACCGACTGTGGCGGAGCCGCCACCGAAGCAGCCTCCTTCGGGGGCTTCTTCTAAGGAGTCTTTGCCCGTTCCAGGCCTATCACGTATGCTGTCCATCACCCTCCTGCCTGACCATCCCAGGCAGGTGCAGGGCGACTCTGGTAGCCGGCCGATCTACACTCTGACCTACATTCTCACCCTTTGGACGAAGAATCCATCGGTAGTATTTCAATGGAAGAAGGCCCTTCCTCCTTCATGGACATCCTCCGCCTCATCTCTGAATCCACAGGGATGCCCTTAGAACCCATTCAAAATCGCCGAATCCCCCCTTACTGATATCCTTGAATGAGGGAATTCACAGAGGGAGGCCTTCCCAGTGGTCGAGGCCATTGTTGGCCCAGCTTTGGAGCTGTGGCAGCAACCTCCCCGCACCTTCAGCCCACATGGCCCGCAAGTATGCAGTGCCAATTGGGTCCCTTTCGGGATTCCTGGGCATCCCTCGGCCCGGAAAGTCTATGCCGCCTCTTTGCTGGGCCTTCATCAGGCAAGCTCGGCCGTCGTCATGGTGCACTTTTCTCATGCCCAGTTGGGATTTCTTAGTGAGGTTCTAACTCACCTCCTTGCAGACCTCCAGACCATGATCAAGCAGGTCCGCAACCAGGGTCAGGTGGTCGTGAAACAGCAGCTCCAGACGGCCTTGGACCTCAGAGATTTCTGCACCCGTTCTGTGTCGACTGCGGTTGCCATGCACCGCAGGGCTTGGTTGAGGGTCTCCACCTTCACGGTGGACACCCAGCACAAGCTGATGGACATCCCTTTCCTGGGTATCAACCTCACCCAGTTGTGGACGGTCACATCCAAGCACGAAAAGTCCAATGCCACCTTGACTCTGTGACTTGACTCAAAAAGCAGAAGAAGAAGTGCTTTCAGCATTCTGCCCTCAGTGCAAGCAGCCTCATTTCCAGTCGGGGCAGCATCAGCAGCAGGCTCAACCTTGCACCCTCAACCCAAGTCAGGGCCCTGGTGGCCTGTAAACCCGGAAGATGGAGTTCAGGTGGTCCCCAAGCTGGACCCTCCTCCTCCTCAAGCCTGCCCAGTGACAGGATGGGGTGGCCATCCTCATACCTGTCACACCAGCTCTGGGTCCTCCCGTGGGGCGCTCCACCACTTCCTTTCTGCCTGGTCCGCTGTTACAATGGACAGGTGGGTTTTGGAAGTGGTAGGTCAGGGACTGCCTCTGAAATTCGAGCAGTACCCACCAAGCCGAGCCCGCACCCTACGGGAGGAAATGGTGTCCATACACACTCAGTCAACTCACCGAGATGACATCACCCAGCTCCTCCATAAGGAGGTGGTGGCCAGAGTTGTGGACCCTCCTATCAACCCAGGGTTCATTTCCAGGTACTTCCTGATCCCGAAACGGATGGGGGACTGGACCCCCATTCTAGATCTGAACAACCTGAACCAATTTCTCAGGTCCCACATATTCAGAATGGTAACTCTGTCACAGATCATACCATTTTTTGAGCAAAACATGTGGTTTTGCTTTCTGGATCTCCAGGTTGCTTTCTTTCACATCCCAATTCGTCTGTCTCACCAGAGGTTTCTTCGCTTTCAGGTGGAGGGAGCCCTCTTTGAGTTCCGAGCCATGCCATTCGGCCTGTCTTCAGTGTCGAGGGGTCCAGGTGTATCCCTAGCTCGATGACTGGCTCATAGTGGGTTCCTTCAGACAGGATGTGGAGAGGTCCAGGGACCTGGCCCTCCAAACCTGCATTGATCTTGGTCTCCTGCTCAGCGTACCTTAGCAGGTGATCTGCTTCATCAGGGCAGAGCTCAACTCTTGCCAAGCCAGAACCAGGCTCCCAGCAGACAGGGCAGAGGTTTTCTCCTCCTTTGCCCAGTCATTTCTGGTTGGGCACTTGCGCCCTGCCTGGGACTTACTGCGACTTCTAGGGTACATGGCGGCCTGCATCTCCATGGTCCAGTGGGCCCGGTGGCATATGCGCCTTCAGTGAGCTGGCCAGCCAGTGGACTCAGCGCCATGGTCATTTTGATCAGCTGGTCACGGTGACCCAGAAGATATGGGACGCTCTCCAGTGGTGGACCGTCCTAGCACATTTGCAGGAAGAGATCCCATTTGTCCATCCTGAACCGATAATCGTCCTCATGACCGATGCCTCTCTCATGGGCTGGGGTTCCCATATGAGGGATCTCAGAGTCCGCAGGCTGTGGACCCCTGAGGAATCCCAGTGTCATCTCAACCTGCTGGAGCTCAGAGCACTCAGACTGGCACTGTCAGCATTGCCCGCCTCCTTCGGTTAAGTGGCGCAAGTCCAGACGAACAATACCATGACCATATACTATCTCAACAAGCAGGGTGCCATGCACTCCCAGCCTCTGCAGGGAAGTGCTCGCTTCTGGACCCTCGTGTGCTGACTAGGAGGCAGATCTCCTAGCCATCAATGTGGCAGGAGCCTCAAACCAACTGGCGGACGCTCTCAGCTGTGTGGGCGAGATGTCCCATGAGTGGTCTCTCCATCCAGTGGTAGTACACAACTTGTACTCCCAGTGGGGCAAACCTCAGGTGGACGTGTTTGCCTCCAGGGAGAATGTGAAGCTGAGGCTGTTTCATGCCCGCCTCCCTCAGCAGGGCTGTCTGCAGGGGGATACCTTCTCAAGGCTGTGGACCCCAGGTCTCTTCTATGCCTTCCCTCCACTTCCCTTAGTTCACAGGGTGATTCCCAAGGTCAGGAGAGACAAGGCACATGTGATCCTGGTAGCCCCAGACTGGCCTCACCAATTCTGGTACCCAGATCTCCTCAGCCTCAGCTCCAGGCCTCGAGGTGTCTTCCAGTGCGCCTGGACCTGATATCAGTCAATCAGGAGATGCTATTCCATCCAGACCTTCAATCCCTGCACCTAACTGCCTGATTCCTGAGAGGCTAGAGTTCCAGGC
This sequence comes from Neoceratodus forsteri, assembly GCA_016271365.2. Lineage (NCBI taxonomy): Eukaryota > Metazoa > Chordata > Ceratodontiformes > Ceratodontidae > Neoceratodus > Neoceratodus forsteri. Next base: position 644,269,343 of record CM057453.1, on the reverse strand, counting down.
TTTGGGTCTCTCTGAGGATGTACTCACAATTGTGGAAGCATCCAAAAAGGAGTCGACTAGGAGATGCTATGCCTTCAGTTGGAAAAGGTTTTCCATTTGGTGTCAGGGCAAGGGTTTGAATCCTTTGTCCTGTCTGGTGGTAGTATCCTTCACTATCTTTGGTCTCTGTCAAAAGGAGGTCTTGATCCTGAACCTTAAGGTGCACCTGACAGCCATCTCTGCTTACGGTGCCGGGCAGGTCAGCAGATGGTGGCACACGAGAGGTGATCTGGCTGCTTTAAAGACCTTGACCATATTTCCTCCGTGCATGAACCACCACCACCGGAAATCTACTGCTGGTACTGGCAAAGCTCATGGGCAAGCCATTCAAACCGATGCACAGGTGTGAGATGTCACATCTGTCGTGGAAGGCCACCTTCTTGGTTCCTGTCATGTCAGCTAAAAGGACTGGGGAGGTACAGGCTCTCTTTTGAGTCTCCTTACCTGGTCTTCCACAGGGACAAGGTTGTGCTGCGCCTCACCTGAAATTCCTTCGAAGGTGGTGTCGGAGTTTCACCTTAACCTGGTGTTGACTCTCTGGTGTACTACCCCAGTTACTCCTTGGAGGCAGTACAGACTTCATACCTTGGTCTTGAGGCAGAAGCTCTCTTGTAAGGGAGGCGAATGGCTGAAGTTCAGGAGCAGTTCAGCCAGCTGTTTGTCACCTGTTTGTCACCTACGCTGAAGCCACACCTGGCAGACCTGCAGCAGCGGACGATTGGCAGATGGATTACATCATGCATTGCTCTTCGTTATAGGTTGGCGGGCAAGGAGCCTCCGTGGGTAAGAGCTCACTCCATCCGCCATACTGCTGCATCAGTAGCTGCTTCCAAGGACATCTCTATCCAGGAAATCTGCAGGGCTGCTACCTGGAATTCAGCAAACACCTTCATCACCCACTAACACATTGATCTAGGGTCACGTCGAGATGCTGGTTTGGGGGCCTCAGCTCTCCAGTCTCTGTTCTCCAGGTAAGTATTGAGGGGGAGTGCGCCTTGCTTCCCTCCTCCCGGGGAACTGCTAGGAGTCTGACAACAAGTGTGGATAGAACAGCATATCCACGATCCTAGAAAAACAGGTTACTCACCTGTAACAGTAGTTCTAGGAGTGGTATATATTGTTCATCCCTATGGACCCTCGACCTCCCGGCTTCAGCGCACAACCTAAGCTTCCAGCGGGCAAGATCTAGTGTCAAGGGACGGAGCCGAGGCATATACCACCCGGGTGGGTGGGAGGAGCCAGCTTTTAGACCTTCCGTATTCCAAAAAAACTCCTCAGGCGTGTGCTCATGAAAACCTCGGTGCAGAGCATGGGGTTGCTGACCCCAAACAACAAGAGACAAAATCCAAAAACACTCTGCACTTGAGTGCCGGTGAAACTCCAAATAAACACCAACCTTTCTTTTCCAAATAGCAATGAGTTTTATTGATGCATGGTGCCTGGATTCACAATATACACTTGCTGCTCCTTCAGTTTAAATTACAGCCAATATAAGTGCATCTGACAACAAGAACCAAGTCCCAGCGCTTCGACCACATGTGTGGTCTTCCGGCAAGAATCTGGAAAGGAGATGCCAACAAGTGTGGATGAACAACATATACCACTCCTAGAACTACTGTTAAAGGTGAGTAACCTGTTTTTTTTTTCTGCTCACTCACTCCAGGGCATGGTGTTTTCTGGCGAGACGTGCTTTCTCTCTGCTGGAAGGGGAGGTTCTTGTACGTCTTCCCTCTACTTCCATTGGTTCAGAGAGTATTAATGAATTTACAGGCAGAAGGAGCACGAATGATTCTCATTACTCCCTTCTGGCCGAGACAAATATGATTCTCTGTGCTGCAACAACTGTCGGTGGATCCTCCATTTCCACTGCCCAGTCTCCCAAGATCTCTTAACACAGGAGCAGGGGACACTGGTACATCCAGGCCTCAGGTCCCTTCATCTGCATGCATGGCACATACTGACATAGCTGCTGAATGTTTCGGGGTCTCACTGAGAGTAGCACAGATTCTGGTGGAGGCCAGAAAGCCTTCCAATAGAGGCACTTGTGCCATGAAATGGAAAAGATTTTCCATATGGGCAGACTCGAAGGGGCTAGAACCTTTCTCCTGTTAAGTCACAGAGGTCTTAGATTACATGCTGCGTCTCTATGACCTGGGTCTTAGTTACTCGACTTTAAAAGTCCATTTATCTGCCATTTCTGCCTACCACATTCCTGTGGGAAGCAATACTCAGGCCCAGCTAGAGGTATTCCAAACCTTTTTAAAGGGGATTCTCCATTTAAAACCACCAGTATGGAGCCCTGGGCCTTTAACTTCATCCTGGAAAAACTCACACTGCCTCTCTTTGAACTGGCAGCGGATTCTGACATGTGCTACCTTTCTTGGAAAGTGCTCTTCGTAGTGCCCATCACTTCAGCTCAAAGGGTTTCTGAGCTTCAGGCCCTAATGTGTAAGGTGCCTTATTTGATTTTTCAGAGACCGGGTGGCTTTGTGAACTAATCCGAAGTTCTTGCCTAAGGTGGTCTCGGAATCCACCTTGAATCAGTCTCTTGAGTTACCAGTGTACTACCCTGAGCACTCCAGCCGGGGTGAAGCAATTCTGCACACTCTGGATGTACATAGAATTCTTCAGTACTACATGAACAGGACAATGCCTGTCCGTAAGACTGACCAGTTATTTTGTCCTTCACGTCCGAAAGAGAGGGTGCGCAGTTTCAAACAGTGTTTGTCCAAATGGTTGGCAAACTGCATTACCTTCTGTTACCAGAAGTACAACAAACCCCTTCTGGGGGAGGTCAAAGGACATACAGCCAGAGGCATGGCTGCTTCTTCTTCTTCTGCTTGTTTCAGAAACGTCTTAGCCACCGACATATGTGCGGCTGCGACTTGGAGTTCTGTCCATACATTCACCAAACACTACAATTTGGACATTGCTTCGATGCACAGAGCGAGTTTTGGCCTAGCTGTCCTGCAGGGCCTCTTATCTTAGATTCCTTCTTACTGCAGACCTGTTCCTACCTCCCATGTCTCAGACTTGTCTCATGTCACTGCTTGGGACTAGGTCCTGTATGTAAGTACCTACTGTAAGAGCCCTCTCAAAGAAAGACAGTAGAGTTACATAAGAACTTACCATAACAGTAGATCTTACTTCGAGAGGGCTCTTGCAGTAGATAATTACATATAGGACTGATGCTGGCAGGCGGCAGGACCCCATGGAAAAATTTCTAGCTAGCAGTCCCTGGCGAGGGACCACCCCCACGTCAGGTGACCGGCATCAGGAGATGTCAGTATAAAGGGCGGTCCCGGACGCCCACCTTCCAGTTCTTTCCTGCGTTAGCCTGCGGCACTGCACCAATTCGTGTGCTCGTCACAGCCTACCTGTCGCTTCTACCGAAAAATCATTATTTCTAGGGACATGGATATGTTGTTCATCCACACTTATTGGCAGGTTCCTTGCCGCTTTAAATCTTGGCGGAAGGTCTTCAAGCTGGCTCCTCCCACCCAACCGGGTGGTAAAACTCTCGGCTCCGCCCCATGACTCCAGATCTTCCTTACCGCTTGGAAGCTCAGGTTCCCTCCTTAGCGCTCTGCATTTTCGACTGGTTCCTGAAATTTTCGGTCTTTGAATTTAATTGGAAGTTTTTCTGAAACTTCGATCTTCTTCTCTCGCTGCGGCGATGACTCATTCGTTTTCCGGATCTCGGGGGCGCCCGGTTAATTCCTCCAGGAAAGAACCGCACTCCACATGCATCTACTGCCTTGACTTGGATCATGATCCGCAATTTTGCAATTTTGCTGTGCCCTTTCGACCAGCTCTCTGGAGGATTGTGCGGCCTGTTCGGGGCTCGGGCGACCTGAATTTTTTCCCGCTCCGGAAAACTCCTCGGAGAGTCGTCGGGCAGTGTCCGCGATCGGCTGTCTCGGTTGAACAGCTCGATCTTCCTTCCTCCGGGGAGGGGGCAGCTGCCCCTCCGTCTTCCTCGGTCGCGGCACTCATCCCGCTCTCCTTGAGTTCTTCATGCAGCTTCGTACAAGGAGCTTCGCCAGTCCCTTTCCTCGAAGGGAGAGGGACCTTCGGGACCTGCCTCTCGGCCCAAGTCCAAGGAGTCGCAGGCTAAGTCCCTTCGTTGGCGCTGGAGGAAGCGGGAGAGTTCCCTCCCCGCCGGGCCGACGCTTGACTTGGTCGACGGGTGTGGCTCACGCCCGCTGTCGCCGGTGTCCCCGTCAAGTCAGCCGGCAGGACTCCGTCGATGTTGTCGAGTCTCTCGACCCGTCATCCGGGCTGTCTTCTGCTGGAGCCGCCATCCCTTCGCCGGTTCCCCCGGTGGAGGCTGAGGTTCTGCCTGTACCTTCGGGTCAACAGGCCTCGACCCTTTCTTCCGAGCCGTGGCAGGAGAGGGCGCGCCCCGCTCCTTCCCAGGCCCGCCCTCGGTTTCCCCGAGGATTCGGGTCTCGGTCTCGGTCCTCCTCTTGGTCAAGCCGCTCACGCCGACTTCGGCGTTCTCGGTTGGGGCACCAAGTTAAGTGGCATTACCGTTCTTCCTCGTCACCCTCCTCGGATGAGGAGTGGCTTCGATGCAGGTGGCGTCGATGCTACGAGGAATTCATGTGGCAGCAGTTGTTGTTGTCCGGGAATCAGTCGACTCCGATTCATTCCCCATCCGGCAAGCAGCTGCTGCCCGATCGGCCAACTCAGCCGCTCTCTGCAGTCGAGGTGCCCACTCCCAGGCCGGTTGTTCGTCCGAACCTTGCTGCCCCACCGCCCTTGGTGGAACCTCGGTCAGGTCACGATCTGTCCCACAGGTTGTCTGTTCCCCTCACTCCTGCTCGCCCTCGGCGGGCAAAGAGTGACTCAGACCTGAGGCAGCTCTTTGCAGACCCCTCGGAGTCCGAAGTCGACTCCTATATGTTTCCCAATCGGGAGGACCCGGGGTCCTCTCCGGAACGTTCTGTGGACGACAACCCATCGTCCTTCATGGGTCTGCTTCAGCTCATCTTGGAGTTCACCGGGATGCAGCTCGAGCCCGTGTCCAAACGGGCCCCTTATCCCCTGATGGAGATTCTAGACTGAAGGGGTTCTCCCTTGGAGGTCTTACCAGTGGCCAAGGCCATTGTAGGCCCGGCCTTGGAGCTCTGGCGGCGGCCTACTTCCTGCCCTGCGCCCTCGGCCAGGATGGCCAGGAAGTACTCTGTCCCTGTCGGTTCTTTGCCCGGTTTCTCGGAGCACCCCTCGGCCGAGGGGTTAGTTACCGACAATGTTTTCCAGTGTTTGGGGAACGCTCGGGATGTAGATAGGCCCCCCGACAAAGAGTCCAAAAGGATGGACTACGTCGGGCGCAAGGTTTACGCTGCATCCTCCCTAGGCCTCCGACAGGCCAGCTCAGCTGCACTGATGGCACATTTCTCCCACGCCCTTTTGGGCTCCCTGGACGAGGTGCTCCCTCATCTCCCGGCCGACCTGCGGACCACGGTCCGGTGGGTGCGGGACCAGGGTAGGGCGGTGGCGAAGCAGCAGCTCCAGACTGCTCTGGACTTAGGTGATTCCTGTGCCAGATCGGTGGCGGCCGCAGTGGCCATGCGCCGCGAGGGGTGGCTGAGTTTATCCCTTTCTCTTTGGAAACCCAGCACAAGTTGGCGGACATCCCCTTCTTGGGGACTGACCTTTTCGGCCCTGGAGTGGAGGGACACCTCCAGAGGACCAAGAAGTCCGATGCCACTCTGGATTCGGCCACTCCCGCCCAGAGGGACAAGGGCAGCCGCAGCCTTGCGTAAGCTCCTTTGACCCCCAGTCCCTGCGACTGACCGCCCAGCATGAGGGCCAGCAGGCTTGTGCTGGGCAGCCTGACTCCAAACCAGTGTCTTCCTCTAAAGGAAGCAGGAGGTATAGCGCGGAGCTCCTCGCCAATTCCTCCTCTAAGCCTGCTCAGTGACGGACTAGGGGTGCTGGCCCGGCCCGCTGGCCTACCCAGGGTTCCCGTGCAGGGGCTCGCCTCTCCTCCACCTGGTCCGCTTCCGGACCTCCAGGTGTCAGAGGTGCTAGGGGAAGACCCTGCCTCGGTTGAGAGCAGGTACCACCTTCGAGCCTGCCCACGGGGTCTTGGGGTCCACAGCCTTGCTGTCAGTCTGCTGGGCTGACTTGCCTGGCCTCTCTAATTAGAGGTGATCAGAAGGCTATGGATCCTCCTTCAGATCCTGGGTTCGTGTCCAGGTATTTCCTGGTCCCAAACGGATCGGGTGTTGTGCTCATTCTTCCACACACACCTGGATGGTCTCTCTGCCTCAGATATCCCATCCTCAGAACGAGGCGGTGGCTTCTTTCCTGGACCTCCAGGACGTATTACTTTCGTTGCTCCGTCTCTTGGGAGACTCCTCCTTTCCTAGCGGGATCTCTTACGAGTTCCAAGCCAGGCCCTTCGGTCTCTGCTTAGCAGCCTCATGCATCGAGGTCCGGGCATAACCCCACCGGATGGCGGCCTGACTACAACCCTTCCAGGTGGAAGGGGCGATCCAGGTTCTGGCTCTCAGACTGGTCTCCTTTATCGAACCCACGTTGGAACTCGTGTCTTAGGTGATCCTTCTTCAGGACGAGGCTCGACTTTTGAGTCCGAGCTCGGCTCCTGGCAGACAGGGCTGAGGTTCTTCCTCCCTTACCTAGTCAGGTACGACTGGGCAATTGCGCCCTGCCGGGACCTACTGCACCTCCTGGGCTCGTGGCGGCCGGTTTCAGCATGGTCTGTTGGACCCGCTGGTTCATGCGTTCCCCTAGTGGGGACTGGCCAGCCAGCGGTCACAGTGCTGCGTTCCTTCAGACCAGTTCAGACTACAGCCCAGGAGTTAGGGGAACGCCTCCCTCGGACTGTTCCAGCTCTTGCAGGAGGACATCCCGTTACGTCCGCCCTGAGTCGGCCGGTCTTCTCCGACCGATGCTCTCGGATGGGTGGGGTGCCCATCTAGGGAATACAGAGTGCTCCGCCTCTGGTCCTCTCGGGAGTCCCGACGTCTTTCCTACCCGCTGGAGCTCTAAGCGATCTGCTTGCTTGCACCACTCCCTCCGTTTGTGCGGGGTTCTAGTGGTTAAGTCCAAGCAGACAACACCATGACCATGTGTTACCTACCCCGCCAGGTTCGGTCGAGCCCCTTGCCTCTGCGCAAGGAGGTTCTCTGCATTGGGTCTTTCGCGCAGCCGGGAGGCGGTTTCCTAGCCATTCAATGGCAGGAGCCTCCAGCTCCCTGTCTGATGCCCTAAGCCGGACATAGGCTGCGCCTCACGAGTGGTCTCCCCTGCCGGAGGTAGCACAGTATCTTCTCCCTCCTTCCCTCCAGGGAGAATACGAGGCTGAGACTGTCTCATGCCCGCCCCCTCAGCAAGTTTGCTGTAGGATGCTGGCCGAGGTCATGGACCCCGGCCTCCTTTCTACGCCTTCCCCATTCCCTTGACCCACGGACTGGATTGCCAGCTTTGGTATCCAGCTCTCCTCAGTCTCAGCCCCAGGCTCCCGAGGCGGCTTCCAGCCCGCCCAGTCCTGATCGCTGTCTTCAGGGAAGGTTTTCATCTATATCTCAATCTCCTGCACCTGAAGGCCTGGTCCTGTGTGGCTAGGGGCCTGGCCGTGGGTCCTTCGCAAGGTCCTCGATGTTTTCGAGGCGTCCCGTTGGTAGTCAGCCAAACATGCTTGCCTTCAAATGGAAGAGTTTTCCATTTGGTGTTGGGATAGGCTTGGGCCCTCTCCGCTCCTCGGCGAGCATTCCGGACCATCTGCGGTCCGTTCCTTTTGAACTAGGGCTTTGGCCGACGACCCTCTAGGTGCTTCTGTTGGTCACCCCTGTCTTCCGGGGCGGGCTGGAAGGCAGTCGGTGGTGCAGAAGGTGGTCTGGCACTTTCTAGGCCTTGATCACACCTCCCTTGGGAGAGTATTCTCATTCTGTGGGATCTGCGCTGGTATGGGCTTATCACGGGCAAGCCGTCGCGAACCTTTGCACAGGTGCTAGTCCCACCTGTTGTGGAAGAACACCTTCTTGGGGCTACTTGCTCATCCAGAAGGAGGGAGAGTTCCAGCGCTTCTGAATCTCCCTATCTGGTCTTCCACAGGGACAAGCGTAGTCCCGCGCCCCACCCAGTTCCTTCCGTGAGGGCGGTGGGGAGTCTTTTCCCTAACTGGGTATTGTCTCTGTTGGGGTTCATCCCCATTCATGCCTTCAGAGGCGCATATAGGATCCATGGGACTTATTTCACGCTCATCTACCCAGAGAGCGTAGGGCTGAAGTTTGGGAGAGGTTCGCCAGCTGTTTGTCATTCCATGAAGCCGCACTGGCAGGCCTGCAGACTAGCAGGAGGGTCACCTCCTGCATAGGTCTCCGCTGGGTGGGCGGGCAGGAGCCTCCCAGAGGGATAAGTGTTCATTTACCCGCCTTCTGTTGTGCATCGGTGGCTGCTTCCGAGGATTACTCCTGTCTAGGATATCCGCAGGGGCTTCTACCTGGAAGCAGGCTGCACCGTCCCCTTCCACATGGACCTTGGTCACGCCCGGGATGTTGGTCAGGGCCTCGGTCCTCCAGTCTTCATACCTAAGTAGGGGTGTGCCTTGCCTCTCTCCCGGAGAACTGCTAGAGTCTGCCAATAAGTGTGGATGAACAACATATCCATGTCCCTAGAATACAGGTTACTCACCTGTAATAGGAGTTCTAGGAATGGTATATGTTGTTATCCACATGACCCACCCGGCCTCCCGGCTCGACGCACAACCTGGCTCCAGCAGGCTAGATCTGGCATCATGGGGCAGAGCCGAGAGTTTACCACCTGGGTGGGTGGGGAGGAGCCAGCTTGAAGACCTTCCGCAAGATTTAAAGCGGCAAGGAACCTGCCAATAAGTGTGGATGAACAACATATACCATTCCTAGAACTCCTGGTACAGGTGAGTAACCTGTATTTTTTCAACTAACGTCAGCACTAGTGTTGGTGTATGTCGTCCCCTACGCCCTCCAAGCACAAAAATAAGTGCGATTCGTGCGGCACCTAACTACCGCACAAGGACGGCCACTCCCTGTGCCTGTTCTGCCTAGGCCCCGATCACCCGGTTGAGAAGTGCTAGCACTGCCTCAGTTTCAGCGCGGCTACCCAGAAAAGGCGGCAGCAATCCCTGGAAGCCCATATTCTAAAGAAGAAAATTAGTTCTATGGAGAAGGAGCTCAAAAAACTGAGACAGGCATCCACTTCAAGGCCATCGGAAGAAGAAGGGAGCACAGGGACAGGGCTCCTCCACCGTGTCTCCCTCGGGAGTCGCTGGGACGCAGGTAACATCCCCTCCAGGGGATCGCTCCTCGACGGCCGCCTCAGAGGTATCCAAGGGGGAGTCGGCCCGCCCATCTGGCTCGTGCTTGGGCCTTGCGGGCGCCTCCAGGCAGTTGGAGGCCTCTGCCCCTGGTTCGGCCGCAGGCTTGCGGCCTACCACTGTGGGCGACTCTGGTAAGTAGTGTCAGCTCCTCTGACGTCCGCCCGGAGAGGGCAGGTAAGACATCCGACCCGCCGGGGTGACGCGCAGCCTCCACCCCACTGGACCAGGCCAATCACTCTACTCGGCCTGCCTCCGGTGATGGCTCTCCAAAGTCGGACGTCGGCTCCTCCGGCACCCGCCGAGAGCTCACCACTAAGCCTCACATCGGCTCGCCCGACGTCCAGCCAGCGAAGGAACCGACGACGGACTCCCCCCACGTCCATCGTATCCGGTTCCCCGCAGCCTTCGCTGCCATCTGGGGAACCAGTCTCTCCCAGCCCAACCCCGGGGACTTTTCCCCTCCATCCCGGGCCGAGGCTGGGATCTTCTCCGTCAGTCCTTCCTCTACCTGAGAGCCGGACCTGATCCGGGTCGCCCCAGACGCCCGCTCAGACCCCGCCCCTCCGGGACGCCGGGTGGCTCGGCACCAGGGCCTCCGGGCTGTCGGCCTGACGCCGGGCCTCCACTGACCCGGGAGACATTCCGCCCCATTGGCCTCCGGCTCTCCACTATGGACCTGTCGTGAGGCCTCGTGCCGTGCCGTCCTGCCCGGCAGCCCCGCTCCCGGTATCCTCCGTCCTATTCGACACTGGTGTACCCGGGACTGCAGTATCCAGCGCCACAGTACCCCGACGCAGGGCTTCCTGATGCCGCAGTACTCGACCCCGGGCTACCCGCAGCCGGGTTTTGGATACGCTCCATACGGTTATAACCCGTATCCTTATCCCCCGCCTCCTCCTCCTCCACTGCCCTCACGGCCGCCGGTGGACCTGCAGGAGACTCTGGCCTCCTGGTGGGCTGAGGCCAAGGCTCAGCTCACCAAAGAGGTCAAGAGCCGCCTTCCGGCGACGGTGCTGTCCCAGGTTCCCGTACGTCCGAGGGGGCACACTCCCTCACCACATCCAGACTCCAGGGTTCTTCCGTCTGGATCCAGAGAAGGGCAGGACACGCTTCCCGGGACTTCCCAAGGGATCCGTTCCTCCCAGGTCGGGAAAGGGTTCCTCTTCTTCATCCTCCTCCTCTCCACCCTCTGACTCCTCAGACTCTTCCGGACGATTGCTCCGAGAGACGCACGAGCCCCGCCCATCGAAGCCCAGGCCAAGGACTCCTCCGAAGTCTCCTCCGGAGGATCCTTCTTTTACGGAGTTGCTTAGGAAAATCCAGGAAGTTCATCAGTGGCACTCCCTGGAACCAGATCCTCAGCGTCTGAAACTCGCTGAACAACTGGATCTGCCCGTGACAGCTACTACCTTGGTGCCACCCTGGATAGAGCCTCACGCCGACCTTGTTATCACGATATGGAAACAGCCGTCGGCCTTAGCCCCACTTCCTAGGAAGTTCGAACCGGCTATATCAGGCTCCAGAGGGTATTGATTTCGATTTCACCTCGTGCCGACTCGGTCAGTGATTAGCGCTCGGCCACAGCCGGTCGGCGAACCCCAAACATCTTAGCTCGTCACCTCCTGATAAGGAATCACGCCTTCTGACCAGTATGGGAGAAAGATTTACGCCCTCCACACATGGGATCAGGGCCCTGAACTATGCGTCGCCATATGGGGACTTCCAGAAGGCCATCCTGACTCATGCGGAAGCCAGACTGACTCCTTGCCTGACTCCCAAGTCAAGCAGGAGTTGGCTGATCTCGTCCGCCTGCTCGTTCAGCCAGTCGGCACATGCCACATGTGACATGCGATGCAGTGGACACTGTTGGGCGAGCTCAGCTCGCTGTAGGCTCACGGCGCCATGCTTGGCTCTGTGTGTCAGGCTTGGTCCCGGAGGTGCAATCTGCTATCCAGGAAGCTACCCTTTGCAGGGGGTCGTTGTTTTGGAGGTGATGTCAAGGGCATCATCACGATTTGCAAGAGAAGGGGACGGCTCTGAAGTCAGTTGATTCCATGTACCGTTCCTATCAGCAGCAGCGCCGTCCCTTTCGCAGACGGAATCGGCCAAAGGCGAAACCCCAGGGAAGGCGGGCCACAAAACACTGGGCCCCCGCAGCTGCCAAGCCCCTTCCCCGTCCACAAAAGCAGCAGGTGCTTCAGCTGCGGCGCTGCCCCACACCACCTGACTCCTTTCCTCTCCCACTGCCTCCAGACTCCCCGGAGGAGTATAACCACAGATTCTTGGGTGCTCCAGCTCATAGCAGAAGGACACTCCATAGAGTTTCTTCAGAAACCACCCCGCCACCCCCCTCTGAAGTCGTCGTATTCACGGGAACATCTTCTCTTGGTCCAGGAGGAAATCTTGGCTCTTCTGCTGAAGCAAGCGATAGAGCCTGTCCCCCTTCATCTGTAAGGGACAGGTTACTATTCCCATTTCTTCCTGGTCCCAAAGAAGACAGGAGATCTCAGACCCATTTTAGATCTCAGTTCCCTGAATCTTTACGTAGAGTACAAAAGGTTCAGGATGCTCTCTTTGCAGAGCCTTCTGCCCCTTCTCCGGCCGGGTCAATGGCTTTGTGCCCTGGATATGCAGGATGCTTATCTGCAGATTCCCATTCGTTCATCTCATCGCAAATACCTTCGATTTGCGTTCCAGGAGGACCACTACCAGTTCAAGGTGCTCCCGTCTGGTCTATCCTCGCCCCCGAGTATTTACTCAAATGCCTGGCAGTGGTGGCGCCCACCTCATGCATTCAAGGAGTGCAGAGTCGCCCGCATCTGGACGACTGGCTCCTGGCGGCCTCGGGTCCAGGAGGAACTCCTCATGCTTCCTTTCCCTTACCCAGCAGGTTTTTGCCCGCCTGGGTATTACCACTCAACCATTCCAAGTCTCACCTGAACCCATCCCAGAGGCTACAGTTTATTGGGGCAATCCTCGCTCGACCATGGGCAGGGCCTTCCTGCCTCCGGACAGGGTGTCCACCTTCAGACCCAAATAGGGTCTGTTGTCCGACCCGCAGGATGGTGTCTGCGAGTCGGTCGCTTCGGGCTCACTGGCGGCTGCTATCCCGGCGGGTGCCTCGCTCGACTCCACATGAGGATCTCTCAGTGGACTCTACACTCTCAATGGGATCAGCTAGTGGGCTGACCCAGATCACTCAGTTCTGATCTCCCGCCAATGATGCGAGACTTGCAGTGGTGGATGGTTCGAGAGAACCTGTTTGGAGTTCCTTTTTCATCCTCACCCTCCCAGACTGTAAACTCACAGTCCTCAGGCGAAGGTTGGGAGCCCATCTAGACCCTCATCGGACCCAGGGCTCCTGGTCCAAGCTAGAACAAGCTCTCCACATCAGTGTGCTCGAGCTTCGGGCAGTGTTGTACACTCTCCAAGCCCTTGACCAATACATCCTTCCCGGCCACCTAGCCATCCAGACGGACAACATGTGCGTGGTGTGGTACATCAACAAGCAGGGAGGGACTCGGTCTTACCCTCTTTGCAGGGAGGCAGTGAGGGTCTGGGATTGGGCAACACAAAACGACCTTCACCTCATGGCAGTTCATGTTCCGGGAGTCGACAACATCCTGGTGGACAAGCTAAGTCGCTCTTCTGCTCTGACTCACGAGTGGGAACTGGACCAAGGGGTCCTAGACAATATCTTCCAACTTTGGGGAACACCACAGGTTGACCTGTTCGCATCCCCCCTAAACGCAAAACTTCCCATCTTCCTGGCGCCTGCTTTCCACAGCGAGGCGCTTTTTGGAGCGACGCTCTGTCTCTAGACTGGAAGGACAGATTCATCTATGCCTTTCCCCAATTCCACTTATCCCACGAGTCTTGCAGAAACTAGCTTCAGAAGGAGTGAGAATGATTCTGATCGCTCCTTTCTGGCCCAGGCAAATCTGGTTCTCTCTTCTACAACAATATTCAGAGGATCCTCCTCTTCCTCTATCTCGAGGTTAGTTGACCCAGGATCAGAGGACCCTGGTCCATCCAGGCCTCAAATCCCTTCAACTGCATGCATGGCTCCTGCAGACCTAGCCCAATCCCGTTTTGGAGTGTTTCCCAAGTGGCGGACATTTTAGTGGAGGCCAGAAACCCTCCACCAGATCCACTTATGCCATGAAGTAGAAAAGATTCACTATTTGGGCCGCTTCCAAGAATGTGGAACCTTTCTCCTGTTCAGCGGGGCTTCTGCTGGAGTATCTACGTCATCTGTTTGACCTGGGTCTCAGCCATTCCACTCTGAAGGTCCACATGGCAGCCATTTCGCCTATCATGTTCCCCTTCAGACAAGGCTTTTGCTCAACTGGAGGTCTTCCAGATCTTTCTCAGAGGGGTCCTCCATCTGAGGCCCCGATCCGCATTCCTGCTCCCCCTTGGGACTTGAACTTTGTTCTCGAGAAACTTCCTCTCCCTTCCTTCGAACCTGCAGCTTCTGCAGATTTGAAGTTCCTTTCGTGGAAGACTCTCTTCTTGGTGGCCATTACTTCGGCTCGGAGAATCTCCGAGCTTCAGGCCCTGATGTGTAAAATCCCGTACTTGATTTTTCACAAGGAACGAGTTGCTCTTCGCACGAATCCTAAGTTTCTCCCTAAAGTAGTAGCCGAGTCTACCCTAAATCAGTCCCCATAGAGTTACCTGCCTTTTTTATGCAGTACTCTAATCAAGGGGAGTATTTACTCTATACTATGGTTGTTCACCGGATTCTGAGATACTACACCAACAGGACGGAGGATCTCAGAAAGACTGATCAGTTGTTTGTCTCTTTTGCTCACAAAAGGGAAGGCAATGCTGTTTCCAAGTAATGCCTGTCTAAGTGGTTGGCTCATTGCATCACTTTCTGTTATGACAAATACAACAAGACCCTCCCGGGTCAAGTCAGAGGCCACTCCACAAGAGGAGTAGCTGCCTCTGTGGCTTGTTTCAAGAATGTGTCTACGGCAGACATCTGCGCTGCCGCCACCTGGACTTCCATCCATACCTTCACGAAACACTACAGTTTGGATGTTGCCTCTCGCCATAGAGCAGGCTTCGGGCTGGCTGTTTTGCAAGGCCTCCTGTCTTGAGACTTGCACAACCAGAACTACCTTTTGGAGTAGTTTTCCTCCTCCCGGTGCCTCTCTTTGTTCCAGACTGCTTGGGATTCAGTCCTGTATGTAATTACCTACTGCAAGAGCCCTCTCGAGTAAGATAGTACAATTCGTAGAACTTACCATAAAAAGTAGATCTTGCGAGAGGCTCTTGCAGTAAATATCTCCATCCACCATCCCCTAGGCTTTTTCAGCTCCTTTTCCATTGAGGAAATATCTGCTTCACTTTCGTCCGGCCTGTTTTGGCCTGTGGCGGGAAAGAACTGGAAGGGTGTCAGGGACCTTCATACCAACGTCTCCCTGGCGCGGTCACCTGAGCGTGGGCAGTCCCTCGCCAGGGACTGCTAGCTAGAAATTTTTCCGTTGGGTTCTGTCTGCCTGCCGAAGGCAATCCTATATGTATTACCACTGCAAGAGCCTCTCTCGAAGACCTACTGTTACAGTAAATTCTACGTAACTGTACTATCTTTGAGAGAGGCTCTGCAGTAGGTACTGCTTTCCTCCCACCTACCCCTGGGTTTCTGCTACTCTTTCTCCTGTGTTAGATTTGGCTCCAGGAGCCCACTTTATCTCCTGCCACACCTTTCTAGGTTTCCGTGGGAGAATTGAGGCGGGCATGGGATTGCTCCATTTATAGTGTCACGCTGACGCGGTCACGTGATGTTGGGGGTCGGTCCCCACCAGACACTGCTAGCTAGATGTTTTCCGAGTGGTCCTAGCGCATGGCGGCTAGTCCTATATGTGAGTAACTACTGCAAGAGCCTCTCTCAAAGATCTGCTGTTACGGTAAGATCTTACATAACTGTACTTTTTCTGTAAACCACCCAGTTTTACTTTTGTTATTGTCTGAATTTCAAAGTTCTTCCAAACTGTAGACTTTTCTGTATTGCTTTTATGTTAAGTAAACTTTTATGATTTTCTTATCAGCTTTGCTGGGGTCTGATTGTGTGATTTAACATTTTAAACAGAAGGGTTTTTAAAGAGACTGTGTGCCTAAAAACATAGAATCGCTCGGCTGTCATATAAAACTACCTGGACAAGACGTAGTCAGTGGCTGTGGTGGGATTCAAATATTGAAAATAGTGCAAAGTCAAGGGAACTCAAACTACAGAATCCACCCTCTCACTGGGAAAAGGAAGGTTTGGTGGTAAGTCTTCCTGAAACCCTTACTCCTGCTCAAGAGTTCCTGAATAGGGGATCCTCTCGCAAACAGGAGATCCTACCGGCTACCCGAGGTTTTGAGGTCCAGGGGCGCATGACACTAGGTGCTTCAAAATAGTGGCCTGGGCAGATGGCCATGATCTTTGTTTAAGCTGTCTAGATCCAGATCATAACTGTGAGCTTTGCTCTAAATTCTGTTCTAAAACAGTTAAGAAAAGAGCTAAAAGATTGGAAATGATGGCCCTTCAGTCTGCCTCCCCTCTAACAGAAACTCTGAAGAGGGGCTGCCCTCTCATGAGAAATCCAAAAATAGGTCTTGCAAGGGCCCCCTAGAAAATAAGTGATAATAATAATGACCAAGCCAAAAAAAAGACAAAATGAGCAGGTTCCTGATTCGGCGCCTGCAGAAAGAAACAAACAAAAAAGCATATCGCTGCTCCTCCCACTGAAAAGCAAAGTGAGACGCCAGTGGCACAAAAAGATATACCCTCTGCAGAAGAAATGGCTAAGGCTTGGCAATTGTATCAAACTTTTCAGGCTGTGGGCAACCTGTTTAATGTCCCACCTGATACCAGCACCCCTCACCCCTCAGACCCTGGGCTTGCATTATGAGGATGAGGAAGAACAGGGTGAACCTTTAGAACCAGACGTATCTCCTGTCCAAGAGTTTTGCTCCCCTTCTAATGGCCAGGAAGATTTTTCCTCTCATTATACCTTTCTCCAGCATATGGTGGACACTCGGGAACTCACTATCCAAGAGACCACTGACCAAGATGAGAAGGAAGACTTCTTAGATAAGATGCGTCTCCCTTCCTCTAAAAGGTTGCTTCTGCCTATTCATAAGTCAATTTGCAAGGCTACTTTTAAATTACTCCAGAATCCCACTTCCACTCCAGTAGTGGACAAGAAAATTAAAAAAAAAAGTGTCATTGAAACATAGAATGTGTCGGCAGATGGGGGACCACATGATACATCTAGTCTGCCCCTGGCGTCAACTGGAGAAAACTAATGCTGAATCTCTTTACATGCACCCAGACCATGAGGGGGTGGTGTGCAGGCTGCTGCATGTGACAAAACTAAAGTGCCACTGGATTCTGTGGGTAAAAAAAGTCTTACACCGCAGCTTCTCTGCTGCTTCGCCTCTCTTTCTACATGGCCTGTGCAGCTCAGTATCAAAAGGCTCTCTGGAATTCTGTGCTAGCTATCAGCCTTCAAGCTCCAGATCAAAGTGGCTCAGGACTTGGCAGAAACTGAAAAGACTGTCTTAGAAGCCACAACATACCAGTTTCACAGGACGCTAATGACACTGCCTCTAGAGCCATGGCCCAGGCCATTTTCTTAGGTACTGTGCCTGGCTGAGAATAACCAGTCTCTTGCAGGACACTCGGACGAAGGCTGTGGATTTCCTCTGTAAGAATAGTTCTGTATTGGGGACAAAACAGACGCTTGTATGAAAAAGGTGGAGGAGTACAAAACCACCTACCTGAGCAATGCTGCCAAAGAAAGGGCGATTACAATACTTCGCAAAGATCCCAAAGTAGAGGGCAAAGAGGCAGAGGCTATTTCCCATGGTCTTCTACCCTATGCCCATGCCCCTGGACTATGCTCAGATGAGAGATTTTTTCAGAGGATGAGGAAGGAGGGTTCAGAGATGAGCTGATCTCTCTCCTCCCTTAAAACCTCCGCCTAAACAAATCTCCTGACTGCAAAAGCCAGGTCGCCTCCCTCCCCCAGTAGGAGAAAGGCCGACCCACTACCTCCACCGCTGGCACCTAATTACCACAGTCAAGTGGATACTGGAGGTGGTGGGTCAAGGACTACCTTGCAGTTCAAAAGTTTCCCATTCTACAGGGTCACAAGTCCTCAAACCTCTAACTCCAACAGAAAACTTCTGTTGGAGCTCAAAGTGAAGTCACGCCTGTTTGCAAAAGCAGTGGAGAGAGTCCCTCTCCCCCAGTGGGGAAAGGGTCTCTACTCCAGGTATTTTGTCACACAAAAGAAAAATGAGGATTGCCAACCAATTTTAGAGCTCGGGTACCTGAACAAAAACGTACTCAATCCCAAATTCAGGATGGTCACCCTGGCTGTGGTGATTCCATTTTTGCAAAAGGGAGACTGGTTAGCCTCTCTAGACCTCAAGGATGTCTATTTCCACATCCCAGTCAGACCGTTCCACCAGGGCCAGCTTTAGCACCTTGCCAGCCATGCCCCCGCATGGTGGGGGCCCGCCCAAAGGTTGACCGCTGCCCTGCAGTAAGCAAGCTGTAACACTCTTTTGTTATGCGATGGCTGCTGTCATGAGGAATGCAGGGCTTAAACAGACATGTTCCACTCGTGACCCTCAAGACTGGAAGGAGTTTATCTGAAAGCTGTAACATATGTAGGAGGGTGTTGGCGCACTCACTGGGTTTTATCTATTAAATGCTGAAAACTTCTTGGAGAGTCTGACAGTCTAAATATGAAAGCAACCTTCTGACATGCTCCCTTTCTTTGTCAGGCTGAAGGCTACAAGGAATTAAATCAATTCGGAGAAAGGCTGGCAGCTCAGGTTTATGACTATTGAAAAAATGTTGTTTTTTGTGTACAGTAGACATCCCTACCCTGTCCTCTCCTCACAACATATTCCTTCCAAACAAGAACTCAGACCCCTTCCGTGATAATCTTATTATCCATTCGATTGATTCTATCTTGAAGATTGTTATGCTTGCTGACCTGGCTCAGTGACAGCTCCCTTGATGACGAGTGAATGAGTTTACGATTATGGCGGGCGATTAAGTTAAGTGCTCCTGCTCCATCTGGCAGTCCCAGCTTGTTTCTCTTTATTCTTGCAGCCAACAACAAAAGAGCTGCTGAATTACCGTGAATCGGACCGATCATCGCCCAGGATTGCTGCAAATTATTCAGTACTTACTGAGTGGTCCTTTAACAAAGTTTTTATTAGATATTAAGTGCCCCATGATCATCAGCTCTCCAGACTCTCTTCTCCTTCACTCACACCTTAGAAAAAGTGAAATTATTTAACTTGTTTCTCCAAATTGGATTATCGGAGGTGTGAGTGAGTGTCCTCCTGTGATGTTATGATGTCCCTGACAGATGGTCTTAATCAGAAATCAAGGTATAACGGTATTACCATACTTGTTTCAGTTCTGACTCAAGGGCAGGCAGTTGCAGTCTATCACATGAAGAGAAGAGGCTGGCTAAAAAAATAAATTAATAAAGGTGACTCGGAGGTCTGAAGGTGAAACTTGGGGTACATGTCATGTGATGCTTGGTGTCCCTGCTCAGTGAGGCTGGTGCATCATCATGTTGCAGCTTGCACTGCTGCTAACCTAGAACTTGTAAGACAGAAACTTTAAAATCAATTAAATCAGACCTGAAAAGACAGAATTGTATATTTGGGTATCACCACTAATGTTTCTGTTCTAAGTTCACCACTATAGGCTCACAGTGGGAAATGGATGGGTGCAGTTTAATTGGCAGATAACTTTCCATAAATATGTGTCTCTTTAGTCTTATTGAAGAAGCTAGACGTGATGCAGTTTTAGATGAGTAATACTATTATTTTGGTTTTTGGCATGAGAATGAGAAAGTCTGTTAATCAAAATGGTGATGCCATCTGTTACAAGGCAATGATGTATCTACTCAGTCAAGTGACCCAAAGGCCTGTAGGTCACACTTAAACTGTACAGCTGAGTGAGAGTGAATGAAAGAAACATCACGACAGCCTGAACCAACCCTGCCAGCCTCGCCCCCTCTCCTGACATGTCTGGGTGATTAGTGATTACTGATCCGGAATCAGCAGCAGGGACTGTGGGGTGTCTGATAACTAATATAGGTGTCTGTCCTATCCTTTAAAAAAAAATACTTCCTTGTCCTTCCTGTCCTATATTAATAAAGCAGTACCAGGTCCTACTAGTTTAACTGGCAGACCTGGTACTGTTTAATACAGGATAGGATGGAGTTGGACTGAGGGACAAGGAAGCATTTTCTTTGAAAAGGATGAGAGTGCAGCAAATTCTGGGGTAATTGGTAAAACTAGTAACCCATGACCACCTGGATCTGCTGAGGGTGATGCTGCTTTATTAATACTACGAGACAGGAAGGACACTAGAAAGGAAGTGTTTGTTTTCTTTAAAGTATAGGATTACTTAAGAAACCAGAGCCCAAGGAATTTATTTTTAAAAGATATCATCAGCCACTGCTGCCAACCAGAACAGACACCTATATTATTCATCAGACATCCTACAGTCCTTGCTGCCGACTCCTGATCAGTGATCACCAGAGAGGTCAGGAGAGGGGTGAGGCTGGCAGGGCTGGCTGCCGTGATGTTTCTTTCTATTCGCTAACTCAGCTGTACAGTGTGAGTGATGGCCTACAGGCCCTTGAATCCCTAGACTGAGCAGATACAAAGTGTGTGTGGGGGGGACAGCAGGAAGCAAGTAGAGCAATGACCCAGCCCTCCACCAGGGGCCAGTGAAGCAGGGATGAGGGTACATTTTCTGGCCTCAGTGCTCACATTCTTTCGGCCAGCTGAGCCAGGACATTGGAAGGGGGCATATCTAGAGGATCAGACACCACATCTCTAACCCCCCCCCAAAACAACAATCGGGGGCACTTTTTCTGTTCTGATGTCTTGATCACCTCTGTTCCCTGCCCCAGCAAGGACATCTGGGGAGAGAGAGCACCTCTTCTGGCAGCGGTATAGCAGTGACTATGTTGGTGCAGCTGCCTGCCATGATTCTTAACTCCCGGTCTTGGTGGGAGCAAGGGCTGTAGACTGAGGCTCTTTTCATAGCTATTTAAAAAAAGCTTGAGGGGACCAGAGAACAGAACTGCTCCTTGCAGGAAACTTAAAAGTCCTTGTTTGGCAAAGACAGATTAGGGGTTAAAACAAGAGACACATAATATACTGGATTATAAAACCTTTCAAAATTTGGTCTATCTACGGCAATATAATTATGAAGGTGGGCAAAGGGGGCTCGAACATTGGCCCGGAAGTTAAGGGCCAATAAAAGGGCCTCAACAATCTTAAAAATAAGATCCACTATAGCAGGTACTCCAGCCTATAAGGAGGAACAAATCAAACAGATCTTCACCCAATTTTATGAATCCTTATATGCAGCCCCCCATCCCTCTCCAGACAAACAGAATCTGATACAGGAATTTTTAAACAAACTTCCTTTACCTAAGTTGTCCGAAACTCAGCTCAGTTACAAAGCCCCATCAGACCTGAAGAGATCCTTCAACAGATTAAACATTAAATCTTTGAAATGTCCAGGCCCAAATGGCTTTGGCCCGGAATGGTATAAAACCTTTATCCCTCAGCTGTTGCCCAGTCTTTTGCCAGCTGTGTGGCTGTGACAGAGGGTGAGACTCCACCTCCTTCATGGAGTTATGCTATTTTGACCCCTCTACTTAAGCCGGATAAGGACCCTACCCTCCCCTCATCTTATCACCCAATTTCAATCTTAAATGTGAACTATAAAATAGTTATGGCCATATGGGCCAAAAGATTAGAACCAGTCTTACTGCAATTGATACATAAGGATCAGGCTGGCTTTGTGAAATTTAGAAATACCTCAGATAATCTCGTCGACTTTTTTAATAATGGAACACTTACAGGCTAGAAAGATACCTTCCATTGTAATAAGTTTAGACGCCTAATAAAGCTCTTCAATAAGGTGGGGTGGGAATTTCTATGGCTACTTTTGTCTAAATTTGCATTCCCAGACTCTTTCTAACCTGTCTTAAAATATCTACTCAACTCCCACAGCTTTTATTACGCATAAATGGGTCTTTGTCTCAGCCAATAACCATACAAAGGGGCACGAGACAGGGATGTCCCCTATCCCCACTATTATTTGCACTGTATATTGAACCCTTGGCGGAGGCAATTCAGAGAGACCCAGGGGTGGAGGGGGTTCCCTTGGGCCAGAGAGAATATAAGGCGTCTTTATTCGCCGATGATATTTTGGTGACAGCTCTTTCACCTGAGTCTTCCCTGCTGGCTTTGTGGGACTCCTTAACACTCTTTACTGAGATCTTGGGTTTTACATTAAACATAGTTAAAACAGACTTACTTGCTCTAAATTTTATCCCATCCCAATCCCTTAAAAATAAATATCCAATAAAATGGCATAGAACACAGTTCAGATATTTGGGGATAGTTATACATAAGGATTTAGATAATATAGAATTATTGAATTACGATCCATTGTCGATGCAAATTCAGTCGGATGTGGAGGCCTGGTCCAACTTACTTTTAAATTTTGTCCAAAGGATTGAGTCCATTCGTATGATTATCCTACCAAAATCGTTATACCTATTTCAAAATATTCCAACTTTCCCCTCTAATTTTTATTTCAAATCCTGGGAGAAAATCATTTTTTTTTTTTTTTTTTTTTTATTTTTTTATTCTGTTGATTCCACCATCTCGTAGCACTCTCTCTCGGGCATCCTCCTATGCCCCCAACTTCTATCTCCGTGCTTGAGAGGCCTCCTAGTTCCTGGCACCAGCCTCGACTGTCCCCCAGCTCTGAGCACCCAGGGTGCTCTATCTAGAATTCGGGCCGGCTGGGCTGGCCTAGGAGAGAGGAGGCGAATCACATGGAGTGTGGTCGGAGAGTGGAGGTGCCGTCACCTATCCACAAGGTGGGGGGGGGGTTCTTCGTTACTCCCCAGATGTGAGATGTGCAGTGCTGTACAGCCCGCGACGTGGGTGCTCCCATCCACGTCCGGAAGACAGCTACTCAGCGTCTACCCTTGATTGTGAGCCCTGCGTACTGCAGTGCTTCCAGTCTCCACCAGAGGCCGCTGCTACTCCAGGCTAACCCTGGATCCCTCCCCGAGAGAGGAGAGGAGAGCAGTCCTCCGGACGCTCAATCCTCTCTCTCCCCTGCCGACCCCCGGCGGACCGGGCTTGTTCCCGAACCCGGGTCGCCAGCGTGGCATCCAGTACCTCAACCCTCAGTGCCATCAGGCTGCTCTATCATTTCTAATTTTGTGTGGCATGGGCAGAGGCCTCACATAAGGATGTCCTTGCTACAGCTTGCAGAGGGAGGAGCCAACTTACCCAATTTAAGGCTTTATGCTCTGGCAGCTTTTTTTTAAATTTTGTTCCTGTGGCTATCTCCGTCTTTTGAAGCACCTTGGAAGGATTTGGAATTTACCATAAATTGTCTATATGATATATTAAAGATAATACTAGCTTCAGTAACGAAAATTCCCTGTTTAAGGGATTTCACATGCTTCACTGCCCAAGTACTGAAACTATGGTATAGGCTGAAAAAACACAAGGGTTTTCGTGAATTCTTTTTTATATTTACATTATTCTCTGAAGATGGTAATTATTTACCCACTTCACTAGATCATACCTTTATAAAGTGGAGGAGAGTGGGACTCCAATTCTTTAGGCAATTTATTTCTCAAGGGAACATTGTCCAGCTTGAAACACTCCAGAGGGACCATGGTCTACCAGATGGGGATCTTTTTAGATATAATCAGGTCAAAAATTATCTCCTAAGACAAAGGGAAGTGATGTCTACACAACCTGATCCTATTCCAATATTTTGGAGATTTCTTGAAGATGCAATGTCTGGTCGGCCATGAGGACACTAGGTGGGATATCTGTATCTTATCCTACGGGAGGGAATGGGAGACTCCTCACTTTCCATTTTGAGGAGCTGGTATAGGGATCTTGATATGGACATACCCAAACAGTACTGGCTTTGGACCTCGCCATTGGCTTGTAAGGTAACTCATTCTAACCTATGGCAGGAATTTGCATGGAAATGCCGAATCCGGTTTTTCCGCTCTCAGGCTATTCTCATTAAATACCTTCCCTCCTCCTATGGTAAATGCTAGAGGGCTTGTGGGTGCCTGAAAGCTAAACTTGCTCATATTTTTGGACATGCCCGCACTCATGTCCTTTTGGTGTATTTTACAACAAGCAATGTCAGATTATATGGGAGAGAGGGTAGAATTAATCAAAGATGATTCTATTGGCTATATCCACCCACCCCCCATCGACCAGCTTGCCAGAACTTTGTTACCTATTTATATTGTGGCAGCCAAAAGGCTATAACTAGATGTTGGATGTCTCAGGATGTTCCTAGCATTCGGGAGTGGCGTGGGCTGGTCTCAGATATTTATTATTTGGAATCTCTAATGGCCAAATTGCATAATAAGATCCCAAAGGCCGAAATATTTTGGAGGCCGTGGGTATTTTACATGTCCAGTCGAGAACCTGACTTTGTTCCTTAGGGTGTTAAGCTGAGGGAACTTTTGGTTACCTGCGGAATGGAATTCCTGAATAAGGAAATTGAGACATTTTTTTATAGGGGTAAAGAGAGTAACAGTTATAGGAAGACATAAATTTCCACATTCCTAGGGTAAGAATGATAGTGAAATAATATACTGTATACATGTAATTTATTTCAAATACAATGGTTAATATCTACAAATTTTGATTATGTATACAAGCCTGGTAATGATATTGTTGAGGATAAACCAACAGATTAAAGATTGTATTAGGTTGTGATCACATCCAAAATAATAAAACAAATTAAAAAAAAAAAAAGTCCTGCTTGGGACAAGACAGTGCAGCTGCTCCTGCAGTAAAGGCCAAATTAGGGCCAGGCTCTAGAGCCACTCCCACAGGCAGTTGGGGGGGGGGGGCACAGGAAATGGAGTGGTGGGTCTCGACAGGGGGCCGCACAGGGGCCCAGAATAGTTAAGGCCGTCCCTGCATCCCACAGAAAATTCCTCAGATTCAAACTACCTTCAGGCTATTATCAGATCTTCCTGGACATAAAGTCTCCATCGCTCATTCACACTAATGGGATCTACACCGGAGGTGCTAGGACCCAGCGGGAGCAAACTTTTTTGCAGGAGGGCTGGCGCCAGAGATGGAGCTGCGAGCCTCTGCTCGTGCGGCAGTGACTATCTCGGCGTCCACCCTCCAACCGTCTCAGTTCCTTTTTTCCCGCCGTCGAGTGCGCTTCAGTGACGATGTCGCTCACTCACTGGGAGTCAAACTTCAAACTAGCAGCATAGTTTTCAGTTTATTATCTTGTAGTATTTTTCAAATAAAGTTCCACTTACGATAATTTATTCTTATCAAAGAAAGAAGTCTCAGCCTACATTGACAGAGTCGACCATGAGCGGGTCAGGTGACGGTAGGGAGACTTCGTATGAAAGCTGTTCAGTCAGCCGGGCTGGTTCCGGTCCACTGCCTTCTCTGGAGGGAGGGGTCTGATAGCGGACAGTCCAATGCCCAAGGGGATGGGCGTGTCCCCGGAAGCATAAAAGTAAATGGTCGCATTCTCGGCACCATTCGCCTCGAGCTCTTCTTTCATCCCGTAGGTCAAAAAGAGAAGGTATCACCGAGGTCGCCTTCTGATATGTCTGCGCCGACGGTCGGGTCATTGGGGTCAGTTGCCGATCTCCTCATTCGGAGTCGCCGGTTTCTGGTGCTGGTCACCGACCTTTTCGACATCGGAGCCCTTCCTCGCCTTTTGGTAGGGCTTCCGATGAGCAGTTTCATCAGTGGGCCGCTCTGAAGGAGCAATGGGCTCGAAGGCTGATCCAGCTGCCTGGCCCGGTTACTCCGGAGCCCTCGGGCTCTTTGGGGGATCTGGCAGGGCGATTGGGCCTCCCTAGTCATGCAGCGCCCTCTTCAGTGCCGTCGACTCCGTGCTCAGGTGTTCTCCCCCCCCCCCACCTTGGCTGCAGCACAGGGGGCCACACCGATGCCTCTATCTCCTGGTATTCTTCCTTCTTTTCCCTCAAATCCTATTCGGGGCCCTGGGCTGGTTTGGCGCCGTCGGCATCTGTGGTCGTTCAGTCGCTTTTCAGTGCCGACAGCTGCCCGGCACCGTCCTCGGCGCTGATGCGCCTGTCGGTGCCATCCTCGGCGCCTCGTGGCTTTTCAGTGCCATTGAGTTTTCGCGCCGTGCCTTCGGCAGCCACGGCATGTTCTGCGCCATCTGCTTTGTCGGCTCCATGCAGCCTTTCGGCGCCGTGCTCTTCTTCAGCGCCAAGGCCTGGCTTTTCATCTGCCAATCTTCAGGGCTTCTCCTCTCCTAATTCTTTTCCTTCCTCTTTTCCTGCTGATTTTCATTCCTTTCCTGTCCATTCAGTCCCTCCTGGACTGTCAGGAGATGATATTGAGTCTGACCAAGATCTTAGACTGGGTGATGATGTGGAAGGAGCAGGACCTAATCCTGTTACAGAGCCTGTGGTTGAGGACCTGTCATTTAAGTCTCTGCTGAAAAATTTCTCTCCAGACTATGGACATCGATCCTGGGAAGCTTTTAAGACTCCAATACCTTCATGTTCCGGACATCCCTATGGATTTAACTCCACTGGTACAACCCTCCTTTGACACGCTTTCTCAAATGGTATGGAATAATCCTGCTCTCATTCCTTCTGTGGCTAAGTCCATAGATAGGAAGTATGCTGCTCCCAAGGATCGACCCATTTTGACCTCCCAAGCCTTTGCGGGTCCTATTGTAGTCTTGGCAGAGAATAAGGTTGTCCTTCCTCAGACTACTACAGCTCGACCAATAAACAAAGAATCTCACAAGATAGATACTTTAGGTAAGAGAGTCTTTGCTGCATCCACCCTGGGTATTCGTATCGCCAGCTACCAGGGCTATTTCTCCCAATATGAGTATATTCTTTGGCATTCGCTCAAACAAATGGTTGAAGCTGTACCGGAGTCAGACGCTAACTCAGAGCTTCTTCAAACCATAACCAGTGGTATCGAGTCCAACAACCAGCAGGTTAAAGCAGCTATGTACGCCTTCAATACAGCCTCCCGAGCGGCGGCGATGGGCATTTGTACCCACCGCCATTCCTGGCTGCGCACTTCAGGTTTCACGAATGATGCCCAGCAACGGGTCATGGTGTTGCCCTTCGATGGTGTGCATCTCTTCAGCCCTCAAGTAGAACAGGCTCTGGAGGCCACACAAAAGACTAGACCAGCCATTAAATTAGCTCGATCTCCTCCCGGCCCCTCTCGGGGGGTGTTAACAAATGCCAGTTTCATTACCGTCAGTCCTTTCGACGCAAAGGCAGGGGAGGTTTAATAAAAATCAAGCCCCTCAACCTCAAAACAAAACGCAACAGAAGGTGCAAGGACCCAAAGCTCTAGTGCCGCCTTCTGAGTTTCTGGCCCAAGTCCCACCTCAGCTGCCCGAGGGGGTCTCCTTACTGGTGGGAGGTCATCTGACTCAGTTTTACAACCAGTGGAAGTCCATAACTTCGGACAAATGGGTCCTCCGGATAATCCACAAGGGATATTCCCTCAATTTTTCAGAGAACCCTCCGAATTGTCCCCCCAAACGGCAGCCAGAACTGTCAATACTTCAGTCAGAACTTCTCGCCTCCGAGATACAAGGCCTTGTGAACAACAGGGCAGTGGAAGTAATTTTGCTGGATCAACGGAACACAGGGTTCTACTCCTATTACTTTCTAGTTCCAAAGAAAACCAGGGGCATGCGCCCCATTTTGGACCTCAGAAAATTAAACAAATTTCTTCCCAAAGAGAAATTCAAAATGATATCGCTAGGAACCCTGTTACCTTTGCTTCATCGACACGACTGGTTAGCCTTCCTGGACATGCAGGATGCTTACCAACATATTCCTATTCACCCAAGGCATCACAAATTCCTAAGGTTCGTGGCTTTGGGCCAGCATTATCAGTTCAGAGTCCTGCCCTTTCGGCTATCCTTGGCACCGCAAGTTTTTACAAAGTGTTGTGCAGTCCTCGCAGCACATCTCAGAAAAATCGGAATACAGGTGTTCCCATATCTGGACGACTTTCTTCTAGCAAGCCCTTCTAGGCAAGGAACTCTGGACGCCGTCGCCATGGCCTCAGACTTTCTCACGTCCATGGGAGCCCTGCTAAATCTCAAGAAATTGCAGCTGCAGCCCTCCCAGAGGCTCCTTTTCATAGGAACTCTTCTGGACACCTCCTGTGCGAAAGCTTTTCTACCAGTGGACAGAAGGGGTGATAACCTACAGATGGCCCGATACATCAGAGAGAACAGCTCGGTTTGAGCTATCTCGATGCAATGGATGCTAGGTCTCATGGCATCCTCGGTGTTCACTGTACCCTTAGCACGCCTTCACATGAGAACCTCTCAATGGATGCTCAGTACTCAGTGGTCCCCAACCACTCACCCTCAGTCCTTTCTCATCAAGGTGACAGAACCTCTGAAGAAGTCACTCACCTGGTGGTCGCAAGAGGACAATCTTCTGGAAGGGTATCCCTTTGCTTCTCTGGATCATCAGATTTCATTACCACGGACGCGTCCCCTGTTGGGGTGGGGAGCTCACTGTCAGAGTCTTCACACTCAAGGTCGTGTGACTCAGGACGAGTCCCAGCTTCACATAAATGTCTTAGAAATGAGAGCCGTCCTTTATGCAATCCGGGCTTTGAAGGACATTCTCTGTCACAAGAACATTCTCCTTCAAACGGACAACAAAGCAGTGATGTATTACATCAACAAGCAGGGCGGTGCTCACTCTTACCCCTTATGCAGGGAAGCGATGAGAGTGTGGGAATGGTGCTTGGAGCACAAGGCTCTAATTCAAGCAGTCTACCTGCCGGGAGTGCAGAACGAACTGGCAGACTGTCTCAGCCAAACAGAGACAGATCCTCACGAATGGTCTCTTGACTCAACCATAGTTCAGTCACTATTCGCAGAGTGGGGAACTCCAGACCTGGACCTTTTTGCATCCCCACTCAACACAAAACTGCCTCTCTTCTGCTCCAGAAATTCAGGGCCTGGTATTTTCTGTCAGGATGCGTTCAGGCTGCAGTGGACAAAATGCTTTCTATACGCCTTTCCGCCTCTTCCTCTAATTCAGAGGGTACTTCTCAAGTTCGAGTCCCAGGGGGACAAAATGATCCTCCTTGCTCCCTTCTGGCCTCGACAAATATGGTTTCCGTCACTCAACAGTATGTCGAAAACCCCTCCGAAAGCGCTTCCCCTTCAGATGAACCTTCTGACTCAGGGGCCTGTGGTCCATCCCAATCTGAGATCACTTCACTCGGCTCCTGAAGAGATAGAAGTGAACAGGTTCAATGTCTCTCGAGAGTTTCAGATATTCTTCTGGTTGCGCTAAGCCAGCCACTAGGAAAACTTTACACAGCCAAATGGAAGCGTTGCCCTGCTGTGCAAAATCTCCTTGAATCTCTTTTTCTGCCCACCAAATAAAGTTCTAGAGTACCTTTTGACTTCTCAAAATCAGGTCTGCAATACTCACAGTCAAGGTTCACCATTGTCCATTTCAGCTTATCATGAGCCAGTACTTTCCTTGTCACTGGCTCAGTTACCCGTGGTTAAGAGGTTTCTTAAAGGAATTCTGCATACCAGACCTCCTATCAGACATCCAGTCGCAACCTGGGACATTAATCTTGTGCTAGATATGCTCACTTGAAAGTCTTTCGAGTCTCTAGCTACGTGTGAGTTGAAATTTCTCACTAGGAAATCGGCCTTCCTGGTGACCATCACCTCGGCCCACAGGGTCTCTGAGATACATGCCTTGGTCACAGACCCTCCGTATACTGTATTTCATAAAGACAAAGTAGTTCTTAGCACCCATCCCAAGTTTCTCGCTAAGGTTGTTTCAGAATTCCATCTAATTCAACCTTTGGTCCTTCCTACTTACTTTGCGAACTTACAAAATGAAGGGGAGCGTTCTCTTCATTCCTTGGACGTCAAAACAGCTTTGTGTTTCTGTTTAGATAGAACAAAAGATTTTCACAAAGCTCAACAACTGTTTGTTTCCTTCAGTGAGACCCGGCTGGGTCAACCTGTCGCTATCAGATGCATTTCAGCATGGCTGGTGGCATGCCTTCGCCACTGTTATTCCATGGCACAGGTTTTTTGGAAGGCAGAGTGTACACTCACTCTACTAGAGCGGTCGCGCCTCCTGGTGGAAATACACAACGTGCTTATTGCAGATATCTGCAATGCGGCTACCTGGAGCTCAATGCATACTTTCGTCAAACACTATGCCCTGGATGTCCATGGCAGACGACATATTTCATTTGACAGAACCATCCTTAATGGACTTCAGTCCTAAATTTGTGAGCTCTTGGTCTCTCCTGCCGCCCTCTCAGGGGATTATTTACTCGGTGCCCTCCCATAGTGTGAATGAGTGGTGGAGACTTTATGTCCAGGAAGATATGGAAATTACGTACCTACCGTAATTCTTGATCTTCTTGGACGAAGTCTCCACCACTCATTCACATGCCCGCCCACCATCCCCCGAGCTCACCTCTGTTGTTGGTCTTCACTCCCTCAGTCTTTAGGCTGTGAAAACTTCTTTCTTTACCCTTCTTATACGGGTCTTCCGGACTATCTTATGTCCGGTTTTTGGTTAGGCTATCCTTCTAGGTTAGTTACGCTGCACCTCCTCGGAAAAAAAGGTTCTGAGGCGGTTGGAGGGTCGACGCCGAAATAGTCATTGCCGCATGAGCAGAGGCTCATGGCCATTCTCTGGCGCTGGCCCTCCTGCAAAGTTTGTTCCCACTGGGTCCTCAGCCCGGCGAGATCCCATTAGTGTGAATGAGTGGTGGAGACTTCCGTCCAAGAAGATCAAGAATCTACGATGGTAGGTATGTAATTTCCATTTTTCAATCTCTGTCCTTCGGCTTTCTTCAGCTCCCAGAGTCTTCACGAAATGCCTGGCAGTAGTGGCAGCTCACCTAAAGAGACAGCAGGTGTCTGTCTTTCCTCACCTGGACAGTTGACTAGTGGTGGACAAGTCCCACAGAAGGTCAGGGACTCCTTAGCCTAACACGGCACACTGTGGTGTCCTTGGTCTTTCTCATCAGTTCTCAAATGTCCCACTTCGAACCATTTCAGTTACTGGAATTCATTGGGGCAGAACTGAACACACAGTGGGGAAAAGCCCTGCTCCCTCTTAACAGGGCCCACAACCTTCAGGACCTAGCAAATTCCTTCATCTTGGGTCAGCCCAGACCAGCTAGATACTTCCTCAGACTTCTGGGCCACATGGCCTCCACTACAGCTGTTGTCCCAGGCGCCAGATTTCAGATGAGGGACATACAGTATCACCCAAGGGCTCACTGGTCCCAGAAAAAAGACACTATTTCAAAGGTTTTACTAGTCACAAGGACAATGCTTCTAGCCCTGGACTGGTGGAAGGACATAGAAAATCTCAGGGAGGGAGTTCCTTTCCAACAGAGGGAGTCATCCAGAGTGCTCACTACAGATGCTTCCCTTCTAGGATGGGGAGGCACACCTGGCAGACCAAGTCTATAAGCAGAACGTGGTCCCCCAAGGAATCCAGTTGCCACATAAACCTTCTCGATCTCAGAGCTGTGTATCTGGCTGTCACAGCCATTGCTCCCCAGCTAGAAGGCCAGTCTGTCCAATCATAACAGACAACACCACAGCTATGTTTTACATCTACAAGAAAGGGGATGCAAGGTCCACAAAGCTTTGCACGGAGGCAGTGAAAATTTGGTCTCTGGCCTGCTCCATGGACATAAAGCTTTATGCCATCCACTTGCCAGGCAAGGACAGTGTCCTGGCAGACACTCTTAAGTCACATCAGTCAGGGTCACCACGTGTGGGCCCTGAACAGACAAGTACTGGCCACAGTCTCCAGGAGGTAGAGCACTCCAGAGATAGATCTCTTTGTCTCCAGCCTCAATCACCAGCTTCCTCTGTACTGCTGTAGGCCTCCGGCTCTGGGCACAGTGCCAATGGATGCCTTGAATCTGGACTGGGCAAGAAAGTTCCTACAGTGCCTTCAGAAATTATTCACCTCCCTTGGATTTTGTAACATTTTGTTGTGTTACTACCAGAATTTTTAATGCATTGAAATGAGTTGTTTCTGCCTTAATTCACACAGCATACTCAACAATTTAAAGGGGCAAAAATATTTTTATCGTGTAACAAAAATGTATGAAACATTAAAAACTGAAATATCTTGTTTACTTAAGTATTCACCCCCCTGAGTCAATACTTTGTAGAAGCGCCTTTAGCAGCAATTACAGCTTTGAGTCTTCTTGGGTATATCTGTATCAGCTTTGCACATCTGGATTTGGGGATTTTCGACCATTCTTCCTTGCAGATTTGCTCAAGCTCTGTCAAGTTGGAGGGGGAGCGTCGGTGAACCGCCATCTTTAAGTCTTTCCACAGATTCTCAATGGGATTCAAGTCTGGACTTTGGTTGGGCCACTCAAGGACATTCACCTTCTTGCTCTGAAGCCACTCCAGTGTTGCTTGGCTGTATGCTTGGGGTCGTTGTCCTGTTGGAATGTAAATCTTCGCCCAGTCCAAGGTCTATTGCAGACTGATGCAGGTTCTTCTCAAGGATGTGCCTGTATTTGGCTCCATTCATTGTTCCCTCTATCCTGACAAGTGCCCCAGTCTCTGCTGCTGAAAAGCATCCCCACAACATGATGCTGCCACCACCATGCTTCATGGTAGGGATGGTGTTACACGGGTGCTGAGCTGTGTTCGGTTTACGCCAGGCATAGCGCTTTGCATTCAGGCCAAAGAGTTCAATTTTTGTTTCATCAGACCAGAGAATCTTTTGCCACATGGTCTGAGTCTGCCACGTGCCTTCTTGCAAACTCCAGGCATGCTATTATGTGGCTTCCGTCTAGCCACTCTCCCATAGAGGCTACATCTGTGAAGTGCTGCAGAGATTGTTGTCCTCTGGACAGGTTCTCCCATCTCTGCCATGGAACTCTGTAGTTCTGTCAGGGTGGTCATTGGGTTCTTGGTCACTTCCCTGACCAAAGTCCTTCTTGCCTGGTTGCTCAGTTTGGGAGGACGGCCTGCTCTAGGAAGAGTCTGGGTGGTTCCGTAATCTTTCCATTTCCTAATGATGGACTTGACTGTGCTCCTGGGAACTTTCAACACCCTAGAAATGTTTTTATACCCCTCCCCAGATCTATACCTCCTCACAATTCTATCACGGAGTTCTACGGACAGCTCCTTGGTCTTCATGGTAGAGTTTCTGCTCTGACATGCACTGTCAACAGGGACCTTATATAGACAGGTGTATTTCCTCTGAAATCATGTCAGCCATTTGAACTGACCACAGGTGGACTCCATTCAAGTTTTAGAGTGATCTGACAAGAAATTGGATGCACCTGAGCTCAATTTGGAGTGTCATAGCAAAGGGGGTGAATACTTACCAAATCAAGACATTTCAGGTTTTTATTTTAAATTACATGTACAATAAATTCCAGAAGTTTCATTCCACTTTGACATTATAGAGTAATTTGTGTAGATATGTGACAAAAAAATCCCATATAAATGTATTTTAATTTAAGTTTGCAACATCACAAAATGTGACAAAATCCAAGGGGGGTGAATACTTTCTGAAGGCACTGTATACACCTTCCCTCCATTTCCCTTAGTTCTCAGATTCCTTCTGGAACTCAGAAGCCAGCCAGCAACCATGATTTTGGTGGCTCCAGACTGGGCAAGACACCCTGCTACTCCCTGCACCTTGCCCTGTCAGTAGCTACCAGTTTGACTGCGCCGAGCCACAATCTCCTGATTCTACCTCAGATGGGGATAACATACTCCAGCACAGAGTCCCTTTGCCTCAAAGCCTGGTACTTGAAGAGCTAGAGTACCCAGACTCTCAGTACTCAGAACAGGTCCTGAGAATCATTCGCCTGACTAAGAAGCCTAGTACTAAAAAGACCTATGCTTCCAAATAGAAAATATTTTCTCTATGGTACAGGCACTGACAAATCCACCCACTGAAAGCTAGCCTGTCTTCAGTGCTGGACTACCTGGTGCACTTACAAACCTCAGGCACAAGAGCCTCATCTCTGAAGGTTCACCTAGCAGCCATTTCGGCCTGTATTTCTGCTGGCAAAGAGAAATCTATAACTTCTCATTCCATTTTTAAGAAATTTTTCAAAGGCCTGTTGCACCTTCAACACCCACTTAGGGAACCTGTTCCTCCTTGGGACTTGAACCTCTGCATATCTAAACTCATGAAACCCCCTTTCGAGCCCATGGCTACAGCAGAGTTGAAGTACATCACTTGGAAAACTGTCTTCTTAGTAGCAGTCACCTCAGCTAGAAGGATTTCAGAGCTGCAGGTACTCTGTACTGAACCTGAGTGCATTATCTCCCACAAAGAGAAGGTAGTTCTCCGAACAAATAGGAAATTCCACCCTAGGTAGTGTCAGAATTCCACCTGATCCAGTCCATTACACTGTCTTGTTCGCAGATAAATCCACTCCTGGTGAGTGAAAGCTCCACAGTTTGGATGTGAAAAGGCAGTGACTTACTACCTGGAGCACACTAAGCAAGACTTCGCATACAGTACTCAGCTTTCCCTCACCTGTGGCGAGGTAGGAAAAGGCAGGCCTGCCTCTAAGAGGACTAGCTGTCTCTGGAAAGTATCTTGCATTCAGTTCTGTTACAGTAAGGGTGGCAAGTAGCCACCTCCAGGCCTCAGGGCCACCACTCTAGGGGCACTGCAGCTTCAGTGGCAGCCGCAAGGGACATCCCCTTGCTAGATTTCTGCAAAGCAGCTACATGGAAGACTACACACCTTCGCTAAGCACTACTGTTAGGATGTACAATCCAGATCAGATGCCAGATTTGGCACAGTTGTCCTGCAGAACCTGTTTCCAAAGTAGGTTTTGTACTCTCCTCCCAACTGCTCTGCTTTGTAATCTGCACTAGTCGAGCATAGTAAAGGATTCCCGAGGTGAGAAGAAAAAATTACTTACCATAGTAATATTGTTTCTTCCAGGGTAACCTTCAGTATGCTTGGCCTCCCACCCATCCTTCCTTTACATATCCTGACTGAGAATAGTTCTGCAGTCCATGACTTTAGCCAACATTTTAACTGTTCAGACTTAATAACTTAAAAGTTTTCACAGTTATGTACCTTCTGTAGTTCTTTATGCCTTGTCACTCACCCATATTTTGTGTAGTTTTTGCATAGGATAGAATTTTGGGACCTATTGCCCCTTCAGTTTTGAAATGAATCTGACTGGTCTCCAGCACAACCTACTGGCAACACATTCTCTCCTGCATTCTGATTGGCTAATTCCCAAGAGTACCCAGATATCTAAGATACCCAGAGTATCATCCTATATATAGCCTGAATCCTCTTACAATCGCTTTGTTTTCCTCTGATTTTTGTCAATAATTCTCATGTAACTGCTCGTTAATTGCCTAATGTGCTGAATCCTGTAACTACTGTATTTGTGTCTTGTATTATTGTCCACCCTAATGTGGAACCTTTCTAAAAGAGCTCACACTCAGAGGTCTTCTGATATTACAGATAAATAAAATAATTCCGTAAGAGCATTAGCATTTACTCCTCCTCCGGGGCAGCTGAACCTAGCTGACATACTGCACTAGTCAAGCATACTGAAGGATACCTTGGAAGAAACAATATTACTATGGTAATTTTTTCTTCTCTGCATGGGTCTCTAGCCAGTAGGCTATACTGCCTAATGTATTCATTAATTTTGACATGCCTGGAAGTGGATTATCATTGTTAAATGCAATTCTCCTCTCAGGGAGAACTAGTAGGGGAGGTTCCTGGTTGAGGCTGAGTTTGGTAAGGACGATGATGAGTTTCATGAAAATGGTTATCAAAGTTATGAATAGAAGGAAAAAAGGGGCTGTATTTTTCTAATTCCCTCAAAATACTATGTTGCAATCTGCAAACAGTGTGGCTAAGCCTGATCTTTAACACCACTCACAAGGCCATATTGTAATGACACAAAGTAGCTACTGTGCCGTATAGGCTTACAGTGTTGTCAGAGGCAGCGGTGGCCTTTAGATCATATTTATTTACTTTGCAGGCAGTTGTACATGCTATGGGGCTGCAGTATATACATATAATACTACCCCCCAAGTACGTACAGTTGACTGTAAAGTAAAGGTATAGTGCCTGAAGGCCACCGCTAACTCTGACCATTATAAGCCTATCTGTAGCACTGCAGCCCCTTCACTATGTGGTTTTTGGATGGGGCTGTATCAAAAAGTGAGAGTGCAGTTGCTGTAAGTAATGTAAGAGAGGTGGCAGTCATGTATGCTGCACATGAGTGAACCCTTGATTACCCACCAGATGTGGTTTGTACAAAATGTAAGCTATTCTGTTGTCTCTTATTATCCCGCACCCTTGATTATCCGCCCAGTTTTGCTTGTACAGAAGTGGGGGATAATCGAGGTTGCACTGTAGATTATCACACTGAAATGAAACCGTATGTGACACTTGAGGGGGAGGGAGAGAAGAGAATGGTGCTGCGCTGTCACTAATATGATTTTGAGAGAGGGCAACTGAAGGATAGGAATTTCAGTTTGTATACTGTTGCCTATAGCTCTTTGCATAAAACTGTATCCCAACATGATATACTGGATTATATTTAAATGGATTCCCAAAGCGCCTACAGTCTGTAGAGAGGGTCCCTTCATGGTGAAGGGGCATGGTCACAGATGGGGGGCAGATTTTTGTTGGGTCAGGTTGCCTTAATCTGGCCCTGCAACAATAGATGTACAACTAAAATATTGCAAATACATAACAGGGTTCCCACAGCCTGCAAATGTATGGCGATGGTTATGGTGATCGGGGCCAAAGGTGTGTTATCCCTTCAGCCTTCTATATACACTGTACATGTACCTGAGTGGTTTTAAGTAAGGTTTAGAGCACCGGTATCAAAACAAGGGTAGTAGTAGTAGTGCAATAAAAGATGGTAGTAAAAGGTAATTTTGGAGGATTTTATAAAAACAAATTAGGCTGATGGCTACAAATATAGGGTGGTGGCCCAGCTCGCTTAAATAATGAACAGGGTACACTGGTATAAGAAAGTTTTATCATCTTACACTACTAATTCTGTTCAAAAAAATTTAAAAAATGGCAAGTAGTAATATAATACCTCTCATCCATAATAAGTGCAGTTCAGATGTTTGTGCTACCACTTCTAATGCTTCCTGGGCTCCTCACAGGATGCATTCAAGTGCCTAGCAGGCTGTGCCCCCCCCCCCACATACACATACACATCGAGTCCATGAATGCTACCCCCATAGCGTCATCCAGACTCTGCCAGCCCAGTGTGTAGGGATTGGTTTCACTTAGCAAACCCGTGACCCACGTTAAAGTGTGCAATGCTTCACCAGTGTCTTTGGACCGGTAGTTGGGGTTAATGTAGGTTGTACTTTGACCTAATGACTGGTATTTTCCTCAATTGTCCTGAATACTTTTTAGGAAGAAGTTAAGGCCCTGACTGAGTCGAAAGTCTCTTTGGAACAACAGCTAGCATCCACAAACAGCACCATTGCCATCTTACAGACAGAAAAGAGCAAACTACAGACAGAAGTATCCGAGTCCAAAAAGGAACAGGATGACCTCCTTGTACTGCTGGCCGACCAGGATCACAAAATCTTTGCACTGAAGAACAAACTAAAAGATCTAGGAGAACCAGTTGATGATGAAGATGCTCCATCCCTTTTTCCCACTGGGGTATAATTATTAGGGTGTATATTATTAAGTATCAATAGTACAAGCACCAGAACACACTCTCACAAGGGCAGCAGGTTTGGTTTATGTTCAGGATGACCAAGCCACTGTAGATTAACTCAGGTTAATTACACGTGGGGAAGGGGAATCAGTACCTGTGCAAAACTGATCTTTCTGCCTCTGCTGTGACAAAGTACGGTATTGTCAGACCTGATGTGTGTGGTTTTCTTTAATAAGAGCCCATAAATCAAGACAGATGCTGGTCTTGAGTGATTCCATAATCAAGCGTTGTGACTCAGTAATATGTGATCTTGATAAATTAAACAGAACTATATTGTGTTTTCCTGGGCAAAATCAAAGCGTTAAGTACAAGGATTCCAGACATACTAAAAAGTTGTGGGAAAAACCCAATAGTCTCCATTCATGTGGGTACTAACACCGTAGGCTTTGATCACGAGAAAGACATATGTCATGATATAATCGAAACAGAAACATAAGAAATACGGCACAAAGGTGCTTATCTCAGGAATTCTCCCTATTCCCAAGAGCTGTCTGCGGGGAAAAAAAAAACACCATCATCATTGGAATTAACACAAGACTTAACTAGTACAAACAAGAAGGACTGAGATGTATTGACACCTGGGCCCACTTTCATAGGAAAAATCACCTATATAGTAAGGAGGGATTGCACATTAATGAAAACGGGGCATTTATACTATGGAAGTCATCCCTTTAAACTGACTTCCTGGGGGAAGGGGAACAAGATCTTACAGACAGTAATATGTCTGGTGATAAAAACGTGTGCTGCACCATGAGCGTAACACAGAACAAAAACATAAAATTTTTCATATGCAGTGCCAGAAGTCTTAACAATGAGATGGGTGAGCTTCAGTCAATTTTGAATTCAGAGCAAGTCACTGATACCACATTAATTACTGAGACAGGGTGGACTAAGGAAGATGTATGGGATAAAAATATCTCAGGTTACTATTTACTGAGGTCGGACAGAAAAAGTAAGAAGGGCGGAGGAGTCGCAGTTTACATCTCCAACAGTACTGTGTTACTGCTACTGACATGTCACACAAAGTTAAGATTCAAACACCTAACACAAACTATTTGGCTAAAAATTAACAGAAACTCTTCTGAAAACATTATTGGTCTCTTATAGACAACCGACATGTGATGATGGCTCTAATCAAGAAATAATTCAGAAATTAATAAGGGCATGTGACATGGAAAGGACTGTGTTTTTTGGTGATTTTAATTATAGTAACATTGACTGGACAAATCAAACAACAAACACAAAGTGCCTTGTTCCTAAACGCATGTATGGAACTTAATCTAGTACAACATGATCTTACTTTGAGGGTGTCTCTTGCAGCAGGCCACACCAGTAGGACTTGGCCGCCAGGCATTGGGACAACACTGAAAACTTTCTAGTTAGCAGTCTACCAGATGGGGCCACCCACCTTCAACGTCACCCTCTGACATTGGCTCATTCTGTAAGAGTGGGCAGCCCTCATAGCCTCCTCAGTTCTTTTCCCGCCATTGACCAATGCATTTTGGACCTCTGGAAA
Source organism: Neoceratodus forsteri (assembly GCA_016271365.2). Taxonomy (NCBI): domain Eukaryota; kingdom Metazoa; phylum Chordata; order Ceratodontiformes; family Ceratodontidae; genus Neoceratodus; species Neoceratodus forsteri. The sequence continues at coordinate 644,230,602 of CM057453.1, read as the reverse complement.
CCACTGCAGCTTCAGTCGAGCGCCTTTTTCGTGCATTTTCAGCATTTCTGTTTTATTTTTCTCACCATAGTTCCCTTTTCTTATGTTTTCTTCTTTTACAACTTCTAAACCGACTTCGACCTCAGATCACTCCAAAATCAAGTGTGCCTGCGGAAAACAACCTCCAGAGAAGGACAGCCATTCTGCTTGTATCTGCTGCCTAGGCCCAACTCATGATGTCCAAGCCTGCCAGGAATTCAGTCAGGTTACCCAGACAAGCGGATCCTAGAGTACTTTCTCCTGCAGCAGAAGGTTGCCTCCATAGAATTGGGAGCTGCAGGCCATGAGCTCCTCGGTCTCCCCAGCTCATTCCTCTGACTCCCAGTTGTCGAAATCCCAGGATAAAGCTAGTGGGAAACACACTGGGACAAGGACCGGGATAGGCCCCGATCTTACTTCCGAGGAACAGCTCTTGCAGCAGGTTACACCATAAGGACTGAAGCCAGCAGGCGCCAGGACCCCATGGAAAAATTCTAGCTAGCAATATCCAGCGGGGGACCGCCTCTGACATTGGCCCCGCCCCCGATGTCCAGCATCATACAAAAGGGGGCGGTCCCCCAGCATCCCTCAGTTATTTTCCCATCATCATCGTCCAGCATCGGCCTCACGGATTTAGCAGACGAATAACGCTTGAAATTAAGTATATTTTTTTTTTGTTAAAATCACTCTGCATGTTATCTTCTCCGAATTCCTTGTTTTCATACAGAGACAGACTTGGGTTACAGAATAGTTTCAGTGTGTATGCAGGTTACAGCCATGGTTATCATCATGCTACAGCCCTTACTAATAGGTTGGCAATAGCTTTAACAATAGGTGCGAAAGAAAGGTAAGTTACAGGATAAGCTCATAGTTTTCAGCTTACAGTATTCAGAGGTTAAGCTAGCTGTAGGACGATGACTAGAGAGAAGCACCATGGAACATGGTGGGGTACATGGACGATCTGATCTTAGGTGGGTTGAAGCAAGTGAGGGTGGGGAGTTATCATGAGCCATGGCAATGGCAAGTGCTGGCGTCAGTCGTATGGGCTTTGAGTCTGGTGTGGAAATTCATCAGTGAGGAGGCTTCCTGCACTGGTGGTGGGAGTTTGTTTCACAGGTAGGGGGCTGTGTAGGAGAACGACCTGCCACCAGTGTTAGTCCTGACTCTGGGAACTTCAAGCAGTGCTCGCCCTGATGTCAGTAGGCTCATGGGGTTATATTTGATTGCAATAGTTCCTACCGTGCTGAGTGGAGCCAACGGCCTGAGTAGCTTGAAAGCCAGGCAGAGCAGGGGGTACTGTAGACATACAGTCAGTGAGGGCCACCATAACTGGGCTAGTTTGTCACAGTGGTGACTTCATGAGTGGTCCTGGGCAGTGAACCGGGCAACCTTGTCATACAGTATTTGCATCCTGGCGACCTCCTGCTTGGCCATGCCCTGTATGATCGGGGCAGCGTAGGTCAGAGTGGGGAGCAGGACACTTGTGGCGATTGAGATCCTGGCCTCAGGGATGAGCTGGTCCTTTAGTCAGTACAGGGTACCAGGTTTACGGTGTATGGTCTTGGTAACCTGATCCACATGGTACTTGAAGGTAAGACATTGGTCCAGTGTTAGTCCTAAGTATTATAAGGAGGGCACTACCTCAGTGCCAGTTCCCGAGAGTGCGGCGAGATGCAGAGATTTAGACCTGTCATGACCAAGGGAGTTGAGCGCAAATAGCATCGCCTTAATTTTGCCTGTATTTAGGACCATTCTATTTGCTCTTAGCCAGGCTTCAAGTGATGTGAGGTCAGCTTGGAGAAGGGGACGTAGAGCTGCAGTGTCATCCAAGGATCGGTAGATGACGGTGTCATCCACATACTTAACAACCAAACTACCCCCACAGTGGAGATATAGGTCGTTAGTAAACAGGGAGAAAAAGAGTGGGCCGAGAATTGAGCCCTGCGGTACTCCCTCTTTTAGTCCGGGAAACACTGCGAAAAGCACCAGAACAAGGATAGGGCCAGATCCCTGAGTCGGGCCTCGGAATCCAGGGCCAGTTCCAGCTCCACGAGGTCGGATAGGTCCCCCTCCCGGGCTCGCTCTTGGCCCTCTCTGGTGAAGATACAGTCTTCGGGAGGCTAGAGTACAGTCTCCCTTCAGCTTCTTAAAACTAAGAAGGATAGCCAGACGTCCGTCTCGACAGCCAGGCCCGAAGCCTCGGACCGGCATGTCAAAATCGGCCCCGAAACAGGGCGCCGAAGCTGGGACTCCGACCATCGTTCGGTTTCCCAACCTCCAAGAGGACCTGACGCCCCTCCAAGGAAGACGACTGAGCTGACGTCCCTCAAGCGGACCTCAGAGCCCAAGCGGGCGGCCGACCCGACACCTGCAAAACGGGTCAAAGAATCAATACCAGCCCCACCTACGCCGGCTGACACCTGTTGACTGTGGTCCTCAGAAGAGGAGGCCGAAACCCCCATTCCTGACCAGACAGGCGACACTAGGGGCCAGGCTGCCCCAGACTCCAGCCCCGACTCGGCTACACCCCAAGGTCCGGCGCCCTGGGCTCGTCGATAGGCAGACACCGATGCCCAGCCCGGTCATCCAGCCTGAATCTGCAAGAGGTGAAAGACCTCTTTAATTTTTCGTAGGACACCATCAAAAAGGATGTGGTGCCCACCAAGCCTCCACAGTCTCCTCCTAAGGAACCTGGCAGCAGGGTGTCTCCTGAACCCAAGGAGCCTACCCCGCCGCCTAGGGGCAGATCCGGTGAAAGGAAAAGACCCCCCCCCCCAGGTCTCCCAGTGACCGTCCACCAAAATGCCCCAGAGGCAGAGGCCTTACTCCACCAGGGAACGACTCACTGCCAGATACCTTAGTCACTTGAGGTCACCTCTCCGATCAGTCTCCCATCACCAGACCCACGAGACCTACCCAGGTCACCACAGGATGATCCTCTTTCTAGGAGTGTGGATATGTTGTTCATCCACACCGTTTGGCATTGTCCCTTTCCTCTTTAAAATCTGCTGGAAGTCTTCAAGCTGGCTCCTCCCACCCACCCGGGTGGTATATACCTCGGCTCCCCCCATGACGCCAGATCTTCCTTTCCGCTGCAAGATACAGCTTGCCTCCCTCGTGCTCTCACATTTCGTAGGCCCTGGCTTTCAAATCTTTGGTTTTACAGAAATTAAAACTCGTTCGAGTTAGCGATCATGCATTTGTGTCTTCGATCATGGAGGAGAAATCTTCCTCGGGATTTCGCCAGTGTCCTTGCGGCCAAAAGATGTCGTGCACTGATCCCCATCTCACGTGCATCTACTGTACTGCCAGGGTGTCGGCCATGACACCTCGTCCTGCAGTTACTGCTTGGCCTTCCATCCCAGTGTCCTGGACGACCGCATGGCACACCTGAAACTGGGGAGACCGGAGAAAAGGAACCCTCAGGTGAAGTCCAAGGAGGCTAGGTGGGCGGTTTCCACAGCCGCGGCCTCCGCCAAGCAGCTGGAGCGCATGCAGGCGTTCGAGGAAGAAGCCGCTCGTGCTTCGGCTAATTGAAGCTTCTTCGTCCCACTGAACCTAGACTCCACCTTTACTGGTTCGTTTAAGGAGTTGTGCCAGTCTCTCTCCAGCCGGGGTGAGGCATCCACAGGCTCGCACTCCTCCCGCCCTCGGAAGAGGGAAAAAGAACCTACTTTCGTCTTCGTTCTGATGAAGGCAATCTTGGGACCAAGAGAGGTCTCAGATCCAGGAGCATGTGGTCTTGATCTCGGTCAAGATCGCCTCCTCGGCTGCAGGCTTTACGGACCTTCCATCTGGCCAGATGATCAAGGAAGTGGCCGATGAGGTCGAGATTGTTCTCGACCCGATCGACCCTTTGTCGCCGGCCATGGTCGACGACTCTTTAGAAAGGACTCATGTCCTAGTGTTTCCTGATGAGGAGACCCAGCCAGCTGGCGTCCCCATTAAGGATCTGGTTCCGGACCCTCTGGTTTCACCGATTTCCCCCGGTGTTTCCCGATCGACCGAGTCAGCCTGTCCGATCTCGGTCGAGGTCCAGAACGACCGAGGAAGAGCCATAAGCGCTCTAAAAGAAGGCAACGCCATAGGTCGTTCTCATCCTCCTCGGACGAGGAGAGGCTCCGAAGGAAACTCCATCGGCACTGTGAGGACCTTATGTGGCAACAGCTGATTCTGACCAGGCAGAAGCTGGCTCCGCTGGCCACCCCGGCCATTACTTGACTCTCACCTCCCAGGCCAAAGCCGACCCCTCCGGAACTGAAACCCCGGTTCTTCTGCCCATGGGGCGCGCCCGCCCCCAGTTCGAATATTCGGTCTCTCCACCTATTCGGTGGAACCACCGCCTAAACAGCCTGTTGGAAGGCTCCCTCGAAGAGGACCGACAGGACGCCAGACTTATCCAACATCTGTCGGTTACAGTCACCCCGGACCGCCCTCGGTGGATCGGGGTGAGTTTAGTGAGGCCGTTGTGCCCCAACGACTCGGATGTCACTGGGCTCCACTCTCATCCTGGGGATGATGAGGTAGATCCATTGGCACAGGGATGGAGGAAGGCCTTCCTCCTTCCAGGGATTCTCCATCTCATTTCCGACTCCACCGGAATGCCCCTGGAATCTATCCAGAAAAAGGCGGAGTACCCTCACAGATATTCTAAAGAGAGGGGATACCCCAACAGAGGCCTTTCCTGTGACTGAAGCCATAGTTGGCCCGGCCCTCGAACTTTGGCAGCGCCCTGCCTCATGCCCAGCACCATCTGCCCGCAAGTACGCGGTGCCCATGGGGTCCCTTGCGGGGTTCAAAGAGCACCCTTCAGCCGAGAGCCTGGTGACCACCTCTGTGTTCAGGTGTACTGGTAGTTCGGCCGATACTGACCGACCTCCGGACAAAGAGTCCAAAAATATGCACCACTCTGTACGAAAGGTCTGTGCGGCTTCCTCCTTGGGCCTTCGTCAGGCCAGCCTGGCCGTCATCATGGCACACTTCTCTCATGCCCTTTCGGGTCATTAGACAAAGTCCTTCCTCATCTCCCCACGGACATGCAGACCATGGTCACAGTCTATGATCAGGACTGTGCTGTTGCCAAACAGCTCCAGATAGCCCTGGACGTCGGAGATTCTTGTGCTTCAGCTCGTTAGCCGCCGCAGTGGCCTCTCTCCATAGGGCTTGGCTGAGGTTCTCTCCTTCCTGGGGATACTCAGCATAAGCTTGCTGATGTCCATTTCTTGGGGACCGACTTGTTCAGTCCAGGAGTGGTCGGTCACCCACAGCGCACAGAGCAGTCCTGTGCCACCTTGGACGCCTCTTCTGCCAGGGGTTCTTCAGGCAAGAACCAGCAGAAGAAGCCGCCATTTCGGCACTCTTCCCCTGCGGTCTGGCAGCCCTCCTATCAAGGAGGACAGCAACATCAACAACAGCAGCAGGCTCAAGCTTGGCGCCCGGCCCAAGCCTGGACCCAACAGGCCCAAAAGGGGCCAAGGCTCAGGTCCTGGAGTCTCCTCCTCCTCCTCCTCCTCTGGCCTGCCCAGTGACAGGATGAGGGTTGCCACCTTATCTCCGTCACACCAGTTCTGGGCCCTCCCATGGGGGGTCGGCTCTACCACTTTCTTTCCGCCTGGTCCGCTATCACTTCGGACAGGTGGGTTCTCGATGTGGTCAGTCGGGGACTGCCTCTAGAGTTCAAGCAGTATCCTCCCAGCCGAGCCCGCGCCCCTCGGGAGGAACAGATTTCTGCATGCACCCACTCGGCTCTTCGAGACGACATAGCTCAGCTCCTCTGCAAGGAGGAGGTAGCTCCTGTGGCAGATCCTCCAGCAGACCTAGGCTTTGTCTCCAGGTACTTCCTGGTGCCCAAACGACGGGAGTTGGTGCCCCATTCTAGATCTCCATGACCTGAATCAGTTTCTCAGGTCTCGCATCTTTCAGATGGTCACTTTGTCCCAGATTATACCATCCTTGGAGCAAAACATGTGGTTCTAGGAGCATGGATATGTTGTTCATCCCCACTCTCTGGCATGTCCCTTTCTCCTTAAATCTCACCGGAAAGTCTTCAAGTTGGCTCCTCCCACCCGGTTGGTAAATACCTCGGCTCCGCCCCATGACACCAGATCTTCCTTTCTGCTGGAAGATTCAGGTTTCCTCGTGCTACCTTAGCAGTTCGTAGGCCCTGGATTCTCAATATCGGTTTTCACCGCCAATTTCTTTAAAACTCATTAGAGTTTACAACTCCGATCCTAGCGCATCGGACATGGAGGACAAATCATCCCCCGGATTTTGCCGGTGTCCCTGAGGACAGAAAATGTTGCGCACCGATCTCCACCTCTCGTGGTGTTCATTGCCCAGGTGTCGTACATGACACCACCTCTTGTACCATCTGTCTGGCCTTCCATCCCAACGTACTGGACGACCGTAAGGTGCACCTAAAATTGGGAGACCGAGCTCGCGAATCCACCAGTGAAATCGAAGGAGGCAAGGTGGGCGGTTTCCATGGCCCTGGATCCACTGAACAGCTCGAACAGATGGTGTGCCTTCGAGGAGGAAACCACTTAAGCTTTGGCCAGGCAAAGTTTTTTCAGGTCTCTCAACCTTGGCTCTACTTTTTACTGGTTCCTTTCAGGAGTTGTGCCAGTCTCTCCCCACCGAGGTGAGGCGCCTGGTCAAGATTCTCCCTACCGAAGAGGGACAAGGAACTCAAATCTTCTTCATCCAGAAGGAGACGTTCCTGGGACTGAGAGAGGTCCAAGTCACAGGAACATGCGGTCTTGACTTCGGTCGAGATCGCTTCCTTGGCACCAGCTTTTCAGATCTTTCGTCTGGCTTAGGCACCGAGACTGAGGAAACAGCTGAACCGTCCGAGATCACTCTCGACCCAATCGAGCCTTTGTCGCTGACTCCAGTCGCCGACTCCTTAGGAAGGACACCTGTCCTTTCCTTCCCCGATGAGGAGACCCTGCCCTCGGGTGTCCCGATCGAGGGAAAGGTGCCAGAACCTCGGTTGTGTCCGACTCCGGCATCTCCCGATCGACCAAACGACCCTGTCGGTCTCGATTGAGGACCAGGACCCTTCGGTCGAAAAACCGAAGAAAGGTCACAAACACTCCAGAAAGACGCAACGCCATCGATCCTCATCCTCCTCGGATGAGGAGAGACTTGACGGAAATTCCGCCGATGTTATGAGGAGCTCATGTAGCAACAGCTGATTCTGTCCGGTCAGAAGCTGCTCCGCCGGCAGCACCAGCCCTTACTTGGCCCCCGCCTCCTCAGGCCGACCCCTTCAGAACCGATGGTTTAGGTTCCCCGACCTGGGGCCAGCACGTGTTCCACCTCGGCCTATTTGGTCTCCCCACCGATTTTGGTGGAGCCACCGCCTAAGCAGCCTCAGGGAGGGGCTCCCTCGAAAGAGGACCGCACAGCCCCGTCGTCTGTTCATCACTGTTGTCCCTGATCGCCCTCGGCACATCGCGGGAGACCGTTATACCCCGACTCTTCGGACTCGGATGCCACTGGTTTGTACTTGCATCCGGGGGATGACGAGTCATCAGTGGCAGGTCTAGAGGAAGGTCCTTCCTCTTTTCAGTGTATCCTCCGCTTGATTTCCGAATCTACCAGAATGCCCTTGGAGCTATCCAAATAAGGCGGAATGCCCCCTTACGGATATCCTCAAGAGGGGGGATACCCCGACTGAGGCCTTTCCAGTGGCCAAAGCCATTGTTGGCCCAGCCCTTGAGCTATGGCAGCGCCCTGCCTCTTGTCCAGTGCTGTCTGCCTGCATGGCCCACAAGTATACGGTATCCATGGGGTCCCTGGCGAGGTTCACAGAGCATCCCTCGGCCGAAAGCCTTGTGACTGCTTCTGTGTTCAGACGCACTGGTAGCTCAGCCGACACTGACCACCCTCCGGACAAGGAGTCCAAGAATACGGACCATTCTGCCCGGAAGGTCTATGCAGCCTCATCCTTAGCCGTCGTCAGGCCAGCTGGCTGTGATCATGGCACACTTCTCTCATGCCCTCTTAGGGTCTCTAGACGAAGTCCTCCTCATCTCCCAGCGGACATGCAGACCACAGTGAAGCAGGTCCGTGACCAGGGCCATGCTGTTGCGAAACAGCAGCTCCAGATGGCTCTGGACATTGGAGATTCCTGTGCCCGCTCTTCAGCAGCTGCAGTGGCCACTCACCGCAGTGCCTGGCTGAGGTTAACCTCCTTCCTGGTGGATACTCAGCACAAGTTAGCTGACGTGCCCTTCCTAGGTACCGACCTCTTCGGTCCGGGAGTGGCTGGTCACCTCCAGCGCATAGAGCAGTCCAATGCCACCTTAGATGCTGCCTCTGCGAAGGGTTCTTCGGGCAAGAAACAGCAGAAGCACAAGAAGAAGCCTTTTTGGCACTCTTTCCCTGTGGTTAGGCAGCCCTCCTTTCAAGGAGGCCAGCAGCAGCAGCAGGCTCAAGCTTAGAGCCCCAGGCCCAAGCAGGGTCCTCAACAGCCCCGTAAAGGAGGCCGAGGTGCTGGTCCAGGAGCCTCCTCCTCCTCTAAGCCTGCTCAGTGACGGGTCGGGGGTTGCCACCCCTACACCCGTCACGCCAGCTCTGGGTCCTCCCATGGGGGTCCGGCCCCGTCACTTCCTTTCCGCCTGGTCCGGTATCACTTCGGACAGGTGGGTTCTGGAAGTGGTCGGCCAGGAACTGCCTCTGGAATTCGGATAGTACCCTCCCAGCCGAGCCCGCGCCCCTCGGGAGGAAAGGATCTCAGCCTGCACTTAGTTGTTCCTTCGGGACGACATTGCTCAGCTCCTCCGCAAGGAGGCGGTAGCTCCAGTGCCGGATCCTCCTACAAACCCAAGCTTCATGTCCAGGTACTTCCTGGTGCCCAAGCGGATGGGGGGGTTGGCGCCCCATCCTAGATCTGCACAACCTGAATCAATAGCTCAGGTCTCGCACCTTCCGGATGGTAACTCTGAACCAGATCATACCATCTCTGGAGCGAAACATGTGGCTCTGTTCACTGGATCTGCAGGACGCGTTCTTTTACGTCCCAATCCATCCGTCTCACCAGTGGTTCCTCCGCTTCAGGGTCGAGAGGACCCTGTACGAGTTCCAAGCCATGCTGTTCGGCCTGTCATCGGCCCCACGGGTCTTCACCAAGTGCATTGCAGTGGTGGCAGCCCATCTTTGGCATCGAGGAGTTCGAATTTACCCTTATCTCAACGACTGGCTCTTGGCAGGTTCCTCCCTCCAGGAGATGGAGAGGTCCAGGGTTCTGGCCCTCCGAACCTGCTCCCAACTTGGCCTCCTTATCAATGAGACCAAGTCGGAACTCGTGCCCTCTCAGGTGATGGGCTTCATTGGGGCAGAGCTCGACTCTCGTCAAGCCAGAGCTCAGCTCCCAGCAGACAGGGCGGAGGTTCTTTCCTCCTTTGCCCAGTCATTTCTGGTTGGGCACTTGCGCCCTGTCCGGGACTTTCTGCGCCTTCTGGGTTACATGGCGGCGTGCACCTCAGTGGTCCGTTGGGCCAGGTGGCACATGCGCCCCCTTCAGTGGGAGCTGGCCGCCCAGTGGACTCAGCGCCAGGGTCATTTCGACCAGCTGATCACTGTAACCCAGAAGATGTGGAACGCTCTCCAGTGGTGGACCGCCCCAGATCGGTTGCAGGAAGGGATCCGTTTTGTCCGCCCAGAGCCGACGGTCGTCCTGATGACCGATGCTTCTCTCATGGGCTGGGGAGCCCACATGGGGGACAACAGGGCCCATGGGTTCTGGACCCCCGAGGAGTCCCAATGCCACATCAACCTGTTGGAGCTCAGAGCAGTCAGTCTGGCACTGTCAGCTTTCGCTCCTCAGCTCTGGGGTCAAGTGGTTAAAGTCCAGACGGACAATACCACACCATGTACTACCTCAACAAACAGGGCGGTATACACCCCATCTGCTATGCAAGGAGGTGCTCTGAATCTGGACCCTCATCAGCCGGTTGGATGCGGATCTCCTAGCCATCCATGTGGCAGGAGTCTCAAACCAGCTGGCGGATGCTCTCAGCCACTTAGGCCAGACATCCCACAGTGGTCTCTCCATCTAGAGGTAGCACAATCTGTTCTCCGTTGGGGCAAGCCATTGGTGGACCTGTTTGCCTCCAGGGAGAACACCAAGCTGAGTCTGTACCATGCCGCCCCCTCAGCAGGGCTGGCTGCAGGGGATGCCACCTCGAGGCAGTGGACCCCAGGCCTCTCTGTGCCTTCTCTCCATTTCCTTGATTCACAAGGTGTTACTCAAGGTGAGGAGGGACAAAGGAAGGTGATCCTGGTAGCCCCAGATTGGCCACGCCAGTTCTAGTACCCAGATCTCCTCAGCCTCAACTGCAGGGCCCTGGAGCGGCTTTGTACATGACCAGACCTGATATCATTGAACCAGGGAAGGTTTTCCATTGGAACTTCAATCCCTGCACCTCACAGCCTGGTACCTGAGCAGCTAGAGTTCCATGCTCTGGGTCTTTCCGTGGATGTCTGCACCGTGGTGGAGGCATCTCGTAGATTTGACCAGGAAGTGTTACCTTCAAATGGAAAAGGTTTTCCATTTGGTGTCGGAGATAAGATCTAGACCCCTTATCCTGCTCTGTGGCTAACATTTTAGACTGCCTTTTGTCTCTCTCTCTACATAGGGGGTCTACAGTCATCGACCCTTCGGGTGCATCTGGCAGCCATTTCTGCTTACCGGGCGCGGGCCGGTCAGCCAACAGTGGCGCAGGAGACAGTAGTCAGGCACTTTTTCAAAGGCCTGGATTACATATCCCCTCCGGTGCGTGAACCTCCACCTCCGTGGGATATCTTGCTGGTTTTGGCAAAGCTCATGGGCAGCTCATTCGAACCCATGCACAAATGTGAGCTCTCACACTTGTCGTGGAAGACGGCCTTCCTGGTGGCTACCACGTTAGCCAGAAGGACAGGAGAGCTCCAGGCACTTTCGGTGGACTCCCCTTATTTGGTCTTCCACAGGGACAAAGTTGTCCTGTGCCCCCACCCGAAATTCCTTCCAAAGGTGGTTTCAGAGTTTCATCTTAACCAGAGGTTGACTCTGCCAGTATACTACCCTAACTAGACCTCGGACACTGAGTACAGGCTCCATACTCTGGACCGGAGATGTGCGCTCTCCTATTATAAGGAGCGGACGGCGGAAATTCAGGGAGAGGTTCTCCAGCTTTTTGTCACGTACGCTAAAGCTGCTTCTGGCAGGCCTGCAGCTAAATGGGCCATTGCGAGATGGATTACATCATGCATAGGTCTGTGCTATGAGTTGGCGGGCAAGGCACCTCCCAGAGGGATAAGAGCTCATTGTACCCGCCATACGGCTGCATCGGTGGCTGCTTCCAGGGACATCCTATCCGGGAGATCTGTCGGGCTGCTACCTGGAAGTCAACAAACACCTTCATTACCCACTACCCTACCACATCGACCTTGAGTCATGCCAGGATGCTGGTTTGGGGCCCTCGATTCTCCAATCTCTGTTTCCTAAATAGGGGGTGTGCGCCTTGCCTTCCTCCTCCCGGAGAACTGCTTGGAGTCTGCCAGAGAGTGTTGATGAACAACATATCCACGCTCCTAGAAAAACAGGTTACTCACCTGTAACAGTAGTTCTAGGAGTGATATATGCTGTTCATCCACACGCACCCACCCAACCTCCCCGGCTTTAGGCGCACCACCTTGCTTCCAGCGGGCTAAGATCTGGTGTCATGGGGCGGAGCCGAGGTATTGACCACCCAGGTGGGTGGGAGGAGCCAGCTTGAAGACTTTCCGGCGAGATTTAAAGGGGAAAGGGACATGCCAGAGAGTGTGGATGAACAACATGTACCACTCCTAGAACTACTGTTACAGGTGAGTAACCTGTTTTTCCCAACCCCAGCCAGGGTGCCTTTCAGGAAATCTCCCATTTTCCCATAATCTGCCCTTCTGAAGTCCATGGTCCTTGTCCTAGTGTAGTTTTTCATGCCCAGCTTTTATCTCAAACCACACCGTCCAGTGATCACTGTTTCCTAGGTGCTCCTCTGCTGAGACCTTTCTCATACAGTCCCTGTTTGTAAGCACCAGGTCTAGTATTGCCCCCTCTCTGGTTGATTCTGACACAAGCTGACTTAGGAATGCCTTGTGTAGTCCATCTAAGATATTTCTACTCCTTGTTGTTGCAGCTGCATGGAGCCTCCCGTCCGCATCTGGAAGGTTGAAGTCCCCTACTGGTAACCCCCCCCCGCCGTGACATTTTTTTGGATTGATAGTAACATTTTCTTTATCCACCTCTTCCTCATGTGAAGGAGGGGAATAAATCAATTTTCCCACTCTATAATTTTTCTAAAAGCAGGGAAAAAAGTAGGACAAAAGTAGGTCCAGTTGGGAAGCTGAATCTGGAGGTCATCTCCCCTTAAAAGGAATGACAAATAGTAGGTATTTACCACTGTATGTAAAAATTCGTAGTAATTGAACAAGAACTGTACTTTCTGTATTTATCTTTGCTGTATTTGTGCAACTAATCTTCACATGTTATGTATGTATGTATATATAACTTTGTAAGATACTGCATTTCTATGTCCTTTGCTGTTTAATTCCGGGGGACATCTAGTCTCAGAGGGCTTACTCGGTCATCAAAATTCAACTAAATAAATAAACAGAAGAATGGGAGAACCTTTGGCTGAAAGGCTAGAAGTTGTCAGCCTCCCTCAGTTGGAGGGAGTTCTGATGTAAAGTCCGTACCAGTTTTTTTCATGTTCCTACTATATCCCAACATTTTAGCAGGCAGAACTTCCCACAGTGCTAGGGAGACTTTGGTCAGGTAGGGACTCACCTACACATCTTCTGGGTCTGTCCAAAATTAGATGACTTGGCTCATGTCTCAGGAGGGTGGCTGGCTTTGTTAATGATATGTGAAAGTCCATTTTACATGCCCGCCTCTTACAAAGGGTATAAAGAAGGAGGGGCTGAAGTTAAAGGACAACCTCTTAGCCTGTAGACCTCAGGTGGAGCCTGGAAATCTCTTCCTCTCTCTGTCATACACAGTTGAGTAGACACAGGGTGTCTGTTTGTCCGGCCAGTGCTCACTACTGTTCCACTGCCGGATGACATCCTTAAGGTAGAGCAGCAGGAGACCTGTCCACCCCATAAGCCCTAAGCATGGAAGGGGGAGACGCAGCAGCAGCAGTAACTAGTTCTGCGACTCACTGTTGCTGAATCCAGCACCATTGTTTGCAAGAGTGGTTGTTGGAGGTCACTACCCCTCACCCCCCCGGCCCCGGCACCAAATACCTGGGCCCTAGCAATAACAGCATGGGGGCATTCTCTGGATATTTGTGAACTATCTCCAGATCATCCACCAAATTTTTCTCATTACCCTCCAGAACATCTCACAGTGTTTCTGGGAGAAATGTCACACCTTGTTACAAATGAAGGTTTATAGACCCAGTTCCCTAGGAACAGAGACACATAGGGTTCTGTTTTGTGGCACCTCCTACTCCTGAAATAGACAAGAGATCTGAAGCGTGTTCCAGATCCCAGAGCATGAACCTTTCTTATCGAGCACAGAAAGTCCAGAATAGTTCCCCTGTGAGCTCTACTTCCATGGCTGCAGGAAGGGGATTGGCTTCCTTCCCTGGATATGTAGGAGGTGTGCCTTCATATCGCAATTCTTGTTGACAAGGAGAACATTGTCAGTCCAGGGTATTCCCATTGGCTTATTATTTCCACCACGGGTTTACACCAAATACTTAACAGTGCTGGTAACAGCCCTTCGCAGGAGCGACCTTTAAGTCTTCCCTTACCTGGATGACTGTTACATACGAACATACAAGTCTGCAAGCAGAAACGGGCCTCATGGTCTATCAAGTCTGCGCAACAAGCCCCCTTATATTGCAGCTGCCTCCACTCCTCCCCCCTCACCTTTACCCCTTCCCCTTGCACCCTGTCCCATGCCCTTTTAAAACTGCCCACCGTCTTACAGGATACCACCGGTAGAGTGTTCCATTTCTCCATCACCCTCTCTGTGAAAAATGCCTCCTCTCTCTCCAGTATCTTCCACCCTCCAACCTGAGACCATGCCCTCTCGTGTCCCTCCCCCAGCTTAAATATCCCTTCTGTGCCCATTTTGTTAATCCCTTCAAGTATTTGAAAGTTTCAATCATATCCCCCACCCCGATCCCTCCTCTCCTCCAGGGTGTTATGTATTCAACTCGGTCTGTCCTCATAGGTTTTGCCCTCCAGCACCTGGATCATCTTCATGGCTCTGTGCTGCACCCCTCCAGCAATCTGATATCCTTCTTCAGAAAGGGATGCCAGTACCACACAGTACTCCAAATGTGGCCTGACTAGTGACCTGTACAGCGGCAGGATCACATCCTTATTTTGGATGAGATCTGCCTCAATACACCCCAGCATCTTGTTGGCCTTAGCTGCCTTCCTGCACTGAGCTGAGTTGTTCATGTTACTTGTTAGGATCACCTCTGGGTCCTTCTCCTCCTCGGTGACCCCTGTCTGAACCCCTCCCAACTGGTAGTCCCTCCCTGGGATCCTTGCACTGAAGTGCATAACCTTGCAGTTCTTCGCATTGAAGCTCAATTGCCACTTCTCTGTCCACTCCTCCAGTTTGGTCAGGTCCTCCTGTAGCCCCTGCTGCCCCTCTATGTCATCCATCACCACCCCTGTCTTGGTATCATTTGCGAACAGCCTGATCTTGCTCCTAATGCCATGTGAGATATCTGATATGAATAACCCAAACAACACCAGACCCAGCATTGAGCCCTGTGACACCCCACTTGTCACTGCCATTGGGGATGAGAGTTCCTCCACCACCACCCGCTGCTGCCTCCCCTTCAGCCAGTTCATGATCCAGTTTACCATCTTTGTCCCTGCCCCCAGATATTGCAACTTACTCCCCAGCAGCCTATGAGGCACCAAATCAAAGGCCTTGCTAAAGTCTAAATACAGTACATCTACTGCATGGCCTTTATCCTGTTTCCTCGTTACCCAGTCATGGTACTCAATTAGGTTGGCCTGGCAGGATCTTCCTGAGACAAACCCATGCTGCTGACTGTCCTGGAGTCCATTTTCTCCAAAAGGTCACCAGCCTCTTTTCAGGATTGCTTCCGTGAGGTTTTTCTACAATGGATGTAGAGGCTTACAGGTCTGTAATTGCCTGGTTC
This sequence comes from Neoceratodus forsteri, assembly GCA_016271365.2. Lineage (NCBI taxonomy): Eukaryota > Metazoa > Chordata > Ceratodontiformes > Ceratodontidae > Neoceratodus > Neoceratodus forsteri. The sequence goes on along the minus strand of CM057453.1, from coordinate 644,215,423 downwards.
ATACTTTGGGCCACTCTTGTGGAGGGGCACCACGTGAGCCATCCTCCAATCCTGTAGTTGCGCATCCTGTGTTTTTGAGAGAGTGCCAGTCTCCGCCAGCGACCTCATACCTCCTTAGCTCTTTCAGTACCCTAGGGTGAATGCCTTCCAGACCTGATGCCTTATCCACCTTTAGTGCCTTCAGACCCTCCAGCACCCTGCCCTCTGTTCCTACAAGGCCCTACAAGATCACTCCAGGGTGCAGCTTTACATTCTAGCATGGACCAAATATGTGTTCCATGTTCTAGCCTTACAGTCAATTTGCCACTGGTCTGTTTGACCTCTTCCAGTATCTATGGTATATTGAGGCAGTCTGAGACACTGCTGAAGACCCAGTCTTCCTGTACCTGGAGGGGGCTGACCATCTGATAGCATGGCCTAGATGGTCCATGCCAGCCGGTATGTCATAGTCAGAATATTCCTAAGGTCTTCAGACCTTATAACAGTGGCCACTGTCCTGATACCCTGGCCCAGGCTATCAATATAGAAGGATTCTTCAATGACCCTTAAGAGCCTAGGGAACTCAGCATATCGACACTGAGCATTCCTGTGTCCTTTTCTGCCTGTAAGGTGTTCCAGTGGCAAAGGGACTAGCAATTTGTTAAAGGGGGGGTCCTTTTCAGTGCCCCCCCACCCCAGATTCTAACTACAGATGTCTCAGGCCCTCTGTGAATACAGGTGGGCAATATCATTAAGGGAGCATTCATTCTTCCCCTATGAGGGTAATCAATGAGACTCTGGAGTTGGATTCTGGATTACGATCTAGAACCATAAACAGTCATCATTCCAGGAGACCTAACATGTCTCACCAGACAAGCTATACAGGTCATGGTCACATATGCATGGCTGGACCCTGCTGACACGCATGGTAGAAGACCTGTGTGGCAGATGGGTCTGTACAGGGTCAAACCATTTTTTCTAGGGACGTGGATATGATGTTTTATCCACACTTCTGGCAGTGTCCTTTCCCTTTAAGAGCTCACCGAAAGTCTTCGTTGGCTCCTCCCACTCACCCGGTGGTAACCCTCAGCTGTGCCCCATGATGCCAGATCTTCCTTTCTGCTGGAAGAAGCAGGTTCCTCCCTTACCGCCTCCCACGTTGAGTAGGCCCTAGCACTTAAATTCTTCGAAATACTTCAAAACTTCAACTCTTAGGAGTTTTTGTCTTCAGCCCGATCTTCAATCACGCATAGCGATGGATGATAAACAAGGCAATTTTATTTATAAGTCGAATCCCGAGGCTGTAGGCTTGAACATAAATAACCAACATACAGCTGTAAATTAAAACATGAAATAAAACCTCATTAAAACCATATAACAATTATTATAAAGCAGCATTAAAAGATTTCAAGAGGTCAATCTTCAGGGGACTGGCCAGAATTTAAGATGGCATGAGCAGTCAAAAGCCAGGCTGAAGAGGTGGGCCTTTAGCCTGCCCTTAAACACCTCAGTCGAGGGAGCCTCCCAGACTGCAGATGGAAGCGAGTTCCACAGGGTCGGCCCAGAGACACTGAAAGCACGAGGTCCTGAGCCAAACCCGGGAACATCCAGGAGGCCCCTCGAGGAGGAGCGGAGGACACTGGTGTCCGGAGCTCTGGCAGGTAGCCAGGACCCAGCCCCATATAGGGCCTTAAAGGTGAGACGACCGACCTTGAAAAGGACCCTCCACCTGACCAGCAGCCAGTGCAGAGCATGCAGGACTGGAGTCACATGACTGGACCTTGGAAGGCCTGTCAGCAACCGGGCTGCTGCATTCCGAGTTGCTGACCACCTCCAGGCTCCGCCGGTGCCCTTGGGGGCAGATGTCCAGGACCGATCCGCACACCACATGCGTCTACTGCCTGGGGCACGACCACAATCCCCAGGCCTGCAGCTTTTGCCGCTCGTTCCACCTCACCATTCTGGAGGACTGTCTTCCCGCTTGAAACTGGGCCAGGTTCCGGGCCAAATCCAAGGATGCCTGTTGGTGGCTCCATGGCTGCGTGATGCACCGAGCAGCTTGTGGCCTTCAAGAGGAGGTGACCCAGACTGCGCTCCATTCCTTCTCGGTGTTTGCCTTCGTGCCCCTTAACTGGAGCTCGACTTTTTACTGGCTCCTTCTGATGAATTGTGCCAGTCTCGCTGACCTTCAGTCAGGGACTCACTGGCAAATCTAAAAAGGAGTCTTAAGAAAGAAAAGACTGCTGATAGTGGGATCAAGAGTGCTCTCAGTCAGGGGCCTCTGATTCCCGCCTCCGGATTTGACTTCATTTGATTCTTTAGCCTTGGCCGCTGGCTCCACGGGTAACCCTGTCAGGCCGGTCAGCCTAGACGCTGATCAAAGTCCCAGCCAAGATTTTTCTCAAGCTGACCGACCAGTTGTCGACCAAAGAGGCCAATACTTCCTTGTCTAGGACTCCGGTCCTGACGCAGACCATTGAAGGGACAGATCAGTCTGCTGACCCACCACCTCTGGTCCCTGACCCTGACCAGGAGGAGCCTCGGCAATTGCCACTCCCTCTGAGCCCCTCCCATGGGTTGAGACGGTCCCACCGACATCAGTGCTTCTACTCTCAGCACCATGGGAAGTGGCGACGCCACTATTCTTTGTCCTCGGGTGAGGAGAGGCTTTGGCGCAAGTTGTGTCGATGCTACGAGGACATGATGTGGCAACAGTTGGTGTTAACTGGCACCAAACCGACCCCGGTCTCTACGCCGGCCATCACCTGGTTGCGACGCTTTCTCCTTCTACAGAGCCAACTAAATCAGTCCCAGCTCGGTCGCCTCTGGCATCTCTGCCGATTGTGGTGGAATCGCCGACCAAACAGCCAGTGGTCAGCACTCCATCTAAGGAGTCTCTCTTTCTGCTCCACTGTGCCCTGGGGAACTCTCTCCAGCATCCTCAGGGCTCCACGTCTCTGCCTCCACCTGAGACCACTTAGCTCCCCTTCCCGTGCAGCCCGACAATCCCCGGATCTGAAGCCCTGGAGGAAAGGCCTCCCTATCCACTCATGGTGCTGTGTCTTGCAGTGTAGAGTGCTGGGCTACACGAGTCGGCCATGGAGAGGAGAATGGGTCCGGTGCTTGGAATGTGGACCCGGAGACCGAGGTGCCATCGCCTATCCCCAGGAGTGGGGATTTTTCTACTTATATTACCTTCCCCTTTGGAGTGCGACTGAGCAAGGCAGCATTGTGCCGCAACTCCACCCCCTGCTGACACAAGCGTCGCTGCCTTGTGCATCCCCGCCCTCCACCATAAGCCGCTCATGAGCAGCAGCTCCCCTGCATCCCTCCCAGGTAGTGAGAGCAGTCCTATGGATGCTCAGTCTCTTCCCTCCCTTGCCAACCCCTGATGACCCGGCTGTTTCCCAAACCTGGGTCGCCGGGCGGGCGGAGGTGTGGCGCCTGGCCGCAACCTCCAAGGCCGCTGGCAGATTTCAGCCAGGTGGGCAAGGTATCTCACGAGTGGTCTCTCCACTCGGAGGTGGTTCACAGTCTGTTCTCCCAGTGGGGCACCCCTCAGATGGACCTGTTCGCCTCCAGGGAGAATGCAAAGTTGAGGCTGTTTTATGGGCCCCCCCCCCAGCAGGGAATGCTGCAGGGGGATTCCTTCTCGAAGCTGTGGACCCCAGGCCTCTTATGCCTTCCCTCCACTTCCCTTGATCCACAGGGTGCTTCTCAAGGCCAGGAGGGACAAGGCACAAGTGATCCCGGTGGGTGCGGACTGGCCACACCAGTTCTGGTACCCTGGTCTCCTCAGCCTCCCAGCAGGCTCATGAGGCGCCTTTCCCCACGCCCGGACCTGATTTCCATCAATCAGGGAAGGTTCTCCACCTGACCTTCAATCCCTGCACCTGGCAACCTGGTTCCTGAACGGCTAGAGTTCCAGGCCTTGGGTCTCTCCGAAGCTGTCTTCACCATTGTGGAGGCATCTCGGAAGGAGTCGACTAGGAAGTGCTATATCTTGGAAGAGGTTCTCCATTTGGCGTCCAGGCAAGGGATTGGACTCTCTGTCCTGTCCAGTGGCTAGCATTCTTGATTATCTATGGTCCCTCTCTCAGTCTGGCCTACGGTCAACGACCCTTAAGGTGCACCTGGAAGCCATCTCTGCTTACCAGGTGCAGGCCGGTCAGCAGTCAGTGGCAAGGAGAAGGTGGTCTGGTGCTTCCTTAAGGGCCTTGACCACATTTCCCCTCCGGTGCGTGAACCACCATCACCTTGGAACTTGTTGCTGGTTTTGGCACAGCTCATGGGCAAGCCATTTGAACCGATGAAGATGTATGATATGTCTCACCTGTTGTGGAAGACCACCTTCTTGGTGGCTGTCATGTCAGCCAGAAGGATCAGTGAGCTCCAGGCGCTAGTGGAGTCTCCTTACCTGGTCTTCCACAAGGACAGGGTTGTCCTGCGCCCCAACCCAAAGTTCCTCTCGAAGGTTGTGTCAGAGTTTCACCTTAACCAGGTGATTACTCTCCCGATGCACTTCACCAGTCACACCTTGGAGGTTGAGCACAGGCTCCATACTTTGGACCTGATGCGAGCGCTCACTTATTTTAGAGTTCACGGCCAGAGTTCAGGGAGAGGTTCGATAGCTATTTGTCCCCTACGCTGAAGCCGCACCTGGCAGACCTGCAGCCAAGCAGACGATTGGCGGGTGAATCACATCCTGCATTGATCTCTGCTATAGGTTGGCGGGTAGGGATCCTTCTGCAGGGCTAAGGGCTCATTTCACTGCCATATTGCTGCATCGGTGGCTGCTTCTAGACGCCCTGTCCAGGAAATTTGCAGGCTGCTACCTGGAGGTTAGCACACACCTTCATTTCCATTACCACATTGACCTAGAGTCACACGGGATGCTGGTTTTGGGGCCTCAGTTCTCTAGTCCTTATTTCCTAAGTAGGGGGTGTGCACTTTGCCTCCCTTCTCCCAGAGAACTGCTAGGAGTTTGCCAGAAGTGTGGATAGAACATCATATCCACACTCCTAGAAAAACGGGTTACTCACCTGTAACAGTACTTTTAGGAGTGGTATGTGATGTTCATCCACACAACCCCACCCGACCTCCCCTGGCTTTGGCGCACACAACTGCTTCCAGTGGGCAAGAGCTGGCATCATGGGGTGGAGCCAAGAGAGTTACCGCCCAGGTGAGTGGGAGGAGCTAGCTTGAAGACTTTCCGGCAAGCTCTTAAATGCAAAAGAACACTGCCAGAAGTGTGGATGAACATCATATACCACTCCTAGAACTACTGTTACAGGTGAGTAACCTGTTTTTTTGGCATCCCCCACACACTGCAAAAAAAGAAAACTGCTGGGGTTTTATTCACTCACTCCAGGACTTTTCTTTTTTGTGAGGTGCATTATCCTGTATTGGTAAGGGAAGTCCTTATATGCCTTTCCTTCCTTTTCTTTCAGGTGGAAAGTACTTCTTATGCTCCCAGTGGAAGGGACAGCTCTGGTGTTCATTGCTCCTCATCAAACCACACATTCAGTGCCACATATCGCAGAAACTGGTTGTGGAACATCTCCTCTCCTGCCCTTATGCTAGGGCCTACTGTCATGAGAGTTATGTATTGTGGTCCATTAGGACCCCAGTTTGAGTCACAGTCCTGCATGGCTCTTGAGAACGTATCCATCGATAGACTTGGAGTTTCCTAACAAGTGGTTGCCATCTGGGAGGCAACCAGAAAGCGTACCACCAGAACTGTTTTTTTTATGACATTGAAGCCATGTTCCTTGTGGACCGCTTCTCACCATTTAGTTTAGTTTACTCATACAGTAAACCAAAGTCTGCAGTATCTGCTACCCTTGTCAGAGGCAGGCTCCTAAAGTGCACTTAGGTGTTGTTCCAACTTTCCATGTATCTATTGAAAGTCATACAGTTGCCTGGCTCATAGGGGCCTTGTAAGAAGCCAAAGAGGCTTTTATATAAAAGCCTTTCTATTTGTACCCCAATCGTGGCTTGAGGTCTAAATTGGAGAAACTTACTTTGGCTCCATTTGAGCCAGCTGTGACTAGAGGCGTCTTCCTCCTTTCTTGAAGAGAGTTCTTTTCTAATGCCATTTCTTCTATTTGAACAATGTCACTGTTTCAAGCTCACATATGAGCGTTCTTAGTCGCATTTTGAATGATGACCAAATGTCTTGGCGTAATCACCCTGAGTTTTTACTGTCGATAAATAAAATACTCAGGTATTCTATACACCGTGTGACTGGCTCCAAAGAGTCCCACAGCTCTTGTTTCAGCCAACCTTGGGAAATGGGAAACTTCTGTCTTCAAACAGTGCCTGGCCAGCTGGCTGGTCAACTATATTATTTTCAGGTACAAGTGGTACGATGAACAACTTCCTGCCGTTGTCATTCGGGATCATTTCCCTAGAGGCATGGCTACGTCTGTTGCATGTTTTCAACATGTATCTGCTGTGAGGATATGTACAAATACCAACTGAAGTACTGTCCACACTTTCACTAAACACTACAGTCTAGACGTTGCATTCCAGAAATGGGATGGCTTTGACCTGGAAGTTCCTCAAGGCCTTCTTTCGTAGGCCTTTAGCCTCCAACCACCCAGACTGTTATTGTTCAGTACTGCTTGGTGCTCGTTCCATAGGTGTGGCCTGATGAAAGAGATATCCTCGAAGAAGATAGAACAGTTACATACTTACCGTAATAGTAGATCTTCGAGAGAATTTCTTTCTGAGGGCCATGCCAACCCACCCTTCATCCCCTAGGGATTTACAACTTTGTAAATGTTGCCTTCTTCTCTGTGAAGGTTTATCTTAGGTCTTCAAGCTGGTCTTTCTACATTCTTGCTTGATTCCCTGAACAGAGTGCCTAGGGATCTACAGCATCGTACATGCTCTCTCTCTATGAAGGTTTATCCAATGTCTTCATGTTATGTTTTCTGCCTCCCTTGTTCAGCAGAGCCATGCATTCTCTCCTGGTTTCCTGAGGAAAGGTCCTCCGAGCATGATCTCCAACAGGAACTGAGGAGGGAAGGGACCGCCTGCTATATAGGAGAGGCCGAGATCGCCACTGTGGGCGCGTCCCTAGTGGACTGCTTGCAGATGTTTCCGCAGTGGTCCTAGAGCCTGGCGGCTACAAGTTCCATAGGCGTGGCTTTGATGAAAGAGATTCTCTCGAGGATCTACTGTTACGGTAAGTACATAACTACGTAATTGTTCTTTCCACTTATTCTCCCTCATTTGAGACTGATGCAGTTCGGGGTAGGCCTGCTTTGGTGGTGTCTGCTTGCAGGCAGGCTGACAAGAAGTACACTGTTCCCAAAGATAAGCCACTGTATGTCTCTCAACCAGTAGCTGATGCCATTGTTACTCTCGATGAGAATGTCAAGGCTGTTATCCCTCAAGCGGTCACTCCACACCCTGTTAACAGGCAGTCGCACAAGATTTGACATTATGGGTAGGCATGCCTACACTTCAGCTACCCTAGGTATGAGAATTGCTAGCTACCAAGGGCATTTTTCCAAGTATGAATATACCCCTTGGAGCAAACTAAAATCTCTAATAGAGTCCCTGCCAGATTCACAGGCTAAACAAGATATTCTGCTGACTGTTAAACAAGGTATGAAGTCTAGAATCATCAAGTTAAAACCTCTAGGGTTGCCTTAGATGTATTTCACTCTGCTGCCACAGGCATTTCCATCAGGAGGCATTCCTGGCTGCGTCCTTCTGACTTTTCACGAGATGTCCAAAACAGTTTATGAATGTCCACTTTGATGGAACTTATCTGTTTGTACAGCAAGTAGAGCAGTACCTTAAGGCATCTTATGAAACCAGGCCGACTCTTTAAGACTTCCAGAACAGCCCTTCTAACCCCCAAAAGGGCAGAGGACTTGGTTTCTTTCAGAGAAAGCAGTCCTTTGTGGCAGGGTAGTGGAGCCCAAAACAAGTCCCAGTCTCCCCAGCCTCAGAGAAAGGCACAGGAGCCAGAACCACATAATGCCTCCCTCTGAAGCTCTGGCCCCTGTCCTTCCTCAACTGCCTGAAACAGACCTCTCCGGGAGGGGCACCTGAAACAGTTTTACCGTTAGTGGGAGTCCTTTGCTACATAAATGGGTCCTCAGAATCATCCAAGAGGAACACTCCCTGAATTTCACAGAAATCCCCCCTGACTCTACACCCAGAAGACAGACCCTCTTATCAGCTCATGTGTCAGAGCTTCTGGTGCAGGAGATTGCAGGCCTTCTGAGAGTAGGGCAGTGGAAATAGTGCCAGAGTCAGAACGAAACACAGGCTTCTACTCCCACTACTACCTAGTACCAAAGCAGTCAGGGGACATGCGCCCCTTTCTCAACTTCAGAACTCTGAACAAATTCATGGATCAAAAAAATTTCAGAATAATTTCTTTGGGCTCCGAGCTTCCCTTCCTGAAACCTCAGGATTGGTTAGCTTCTGTGGATATGCAAGATGCATGCCACCAGCACATACTGGTGCATCCCAGCCACCACAGATGCACTTGCCATGGTAGGACAGCATTACCAGTTCAGAGTCCTGCCTTTGAGTTCTCCTCAGCGCCTCAAGTCTTTACAAAGTGCTTTCCAGTACTACTTGGTGCACCTGAGAAAAGTGGGACTCCAGATTTACCCTTACCTGGACAATTGGCTGATAGCTGGCAATGGCCACAGCCTCTCAGTTCCTTACCTCCGTGGGGTTCTGCTGAATCTAGAGAGGTCTCAGCTCCAACCCTTACAGCAGCTGCTGTTCATAGTAGCTCTTCTGAATAGGGCCTTCCTTCTGGAGAGCAGAATTCAGATGATCCTGCCAATGGTGTATTACATAATGGTGCGCAAATCTTTTCAAGCCCATTCCATGCAATGCATGCTGGGTGTGATAGCCTCCTCAATGTTCACGGTGCCCCTGGCATGGTTGCACATAAGAACAACTCAGTGGATGCTCCCTGCACAATGGTCACAAACTTGCCCAATTCAGGGGTAGACTAGTCAAAATGGTCACTAGCGCCACACATCATGAGATCACTGTTCGAGTGGGCCACCTTAGATATGGACATTTTACGTTCCTACTCAATGCCAAACTGCACTGATTCTGCTCCAGAAATCCTTGGTATGCATGCTTTCTATCAGGATGCATTCAGACAGCAATGACAAAATCTATTTCTTTGAGCATTCCTCTAGTCACTCTAGTACAGAGGGTATTGCCCAAACTGGAGGCACATGGGTGCAAGATGATACTAATCGCCACCTGCTGACCACACACACAGATATGATTTCTCATTGAACAGACTATCTGCCAGCAAACCAAGGATTTTTCACTCAGGATTGACTTATTGACCTCGGGGTCACCTGGACCGTCCCAACCTGCACTCCCTTCACCTTCAGGCCTGGCCTCAGAAGATACAGAAGTGAAGAGGTACAAGGTATCTTAAAGGGTCTCTGAAATACTTTTGGCTACCCAAAAACATTCCACTAGGAAGAAGTACACAGCCAAATGGAAAAGGTTTTTCCATCTCATGCTCCAAAACTTGCATTACCCCTTTGGGTGCCCACCTGACAAGGTTCTGGAGTACTTGTTGGACTTCTCTGATGCAGGCCTACAGTATTCCACTTGTGTGCTGTTTCTGCATACCACAAGCCCATCAGTACCCTCTACTGTAACAGCTGCCACTGTTCAAGAGGTTCCTTAAGGGCATCTTACACAGAAGTCCTCCCATCAGGAAGCCGGTGGTTGCCTGGGATATCAGCCTTATGGTGGATATGCTTACCTGCAAGCCTTTTGAGCCCTTTGCAACATGTGACGTGTCCTGGACTTAAGTCTTCACCATTTATTCATACTGATGGATTCAAACCGGAGCCACTGGGACCTCCGAGAGCCAAAAATCTTCAGGAGAGCCAGCGCTGAGATAGGATTGCATATGCGCGTGGCTGTGAGACTGACTTGCACCCATATAGGCTATCTTGGCATCGACCTCCAACCACCTCAGTTCCTTTTTTCCCGCTGAGTGTGCAGCAGTGATAATGTCGATCGCCTCTGGGAATCAGATCTTCAAGCCTATACGATAACAGCATGTAGTTCATCAAGTTTAGTTTATTTTCTGTAGAAAAACAAAAACAATTTTATAATTTTTCTGCTTCAGCCTTGCCGATCGAAGGAATTTGCCAGTGATGGTGATAGTAGGAAGTCTCCCTTATAAGGCTGCTCTGGCAGCTGGGCTTTGTCCAGTCCGCCGCCCTCTCTACAGAGGGGGTCCGTCTACGGGCTGTCCAGTGTTCAGGAGGAGGGACAGCCTTCCTGAAAACACTAAAAGAAGCGGGCCTGTTCCCAATCCAGGTTGAGGACCCAGCACTGTTCCGCCTCGAGTTCTTCCTCTTCCCATTGGAAGGGGAAGAAATGGTACAGCTCGAAGGTGCCCTCTAGTATGTCGGCCTAGAGATGTTCAGCATTCGTGAGCGAGAGGCCTTCCCTGGCTCCGTCCATTCTCCTAAGGCCTCCGCTTGTGGTTGCTCAGAATCTTGGCATCGGAGCCCTTCTCTGTCCTCTGGGGAGGTGGGTTCTGGTGGGCAGTTTCACCACTGGGCTGCTCTTACTGAGCAGTGGGTACAGCGCCTGGCCCATCTGCCCTGCTGGCAGATTCAGTGCCAGGCCCTCGGGTTTAGGTGCCTCGACCTGCGGCTGGGACCTTCGGGTCAGGTAGAGTGTTTGGCTCCAGCAATTGCTCCTCCCTGCCGTGACAGTGCTGCCAATGCCGCTTCCATGTGCCTACCTCCTCATTCTGTTTCCTCACAGGGACCTGCCCATTCTGCCTCTTCTAGGCCTGGGTTAGGCACTGGGATGGCGCTATCTTCCTTTTGCTGGCGCTGGGCTCAGTGCCAATTCTGGTGCCACATCGGGTGTCCACCTGTCTTTCCTCTTCCTAGGCCTGGTCTCGGCCTCTGGGTTCCACTCGCCTCCCCCTCCCCCTGAGGAGGATCTGGAACAAGACGAGTCTGACCCAGACCTCATCATGTCTGAGAAAGGGGATCAGGACTCTTTATATAGTCTAGACAATAAGCCAGTAGTTCCTTCCACAGTCCCTCAAGAGGACCGCTCTTTTCAACTTTTTTTTTTTGGAACTTATATTTTTATTAAGAGCACATAGTTTAATTACAGTACATCTTTCATTAGGTACAGGACATAACAGATTGACACGAGTAATTTATGGTCTGTATATACTGCCCAAACTTTTAATCTGTCATGGATACAAATATCATACTGTACGTGTCTGATTGTGACTAACCCTCCTCTACGTATTGTTTTCCTTCTACAGCAAGCTTTGTTTAACTGGCAACCTAAGTCCGTGATGTGAGGTTGCATGAATCTCAACAGTGTCCATCCGAAGAGAGAAGGTGTCCACCACAACAGAATTCTAGGCCATTATAGTGTCCTCATGCCTGTACTATTAAGGTCCATCATAGCTCTTCCTAATGGAATTTTGTTTTATAATAAACATTCAGAACAATAAACGGTAAACTTGGCTCTGCCGCTTTATTTTGTCATGTCCCTTTTATGGTAGTTAAGTCTGTGTAGCTTTAAATGGAGTAATATCTATATATCTTCCTTTTCCCTCCTCTCCCAAGGAACCCAGTATACCACCCCCTGACAGCAAGAGTCATGACTAAACACCCTGGCTTGTTGGGTCATCAGTCAGCACCCTGTAAAAGGCCTCCTTATTTTCTCCCCCTTTATTGCATAAGGAGCTGATCTACCACAGTTCTTCCCCTTTCATCCTCTATATAGTGAAAGTAAGGGAGCCACTGTGTATTATACTTTTCTACTTGAAATCTTAATTTGGCTGTTATTGCTTCTATATTTTTCTTTCAGTCCCTTTTAAGGAACGTGCAGGCAACCCTGGCTCTTCAGACCTCTTCCATAGACCCAGGGAAGCTTTTGCTCTTTGAATGGCTTCATGTTCCCAATATCCCGGTGAACCTTACGCCTCCTGTTCCCTCAGCCTTCAAGACACTCTCCGAAGCTGTGTGGACTAGGCCTGCTTCAATACCTTCTGTTTGTAAGTCTATAGATTGGAAATATGTTCCTCCTAAAGAGAGACCAATTCTGGCTTCCCAGCCAGTTGCGAATGCACTGGTTGTCCTTGCAGAGAACAAGACCATTTTACCGCAAGAAGTAACACCACGTCCTAGCAGTAAGGAATCTAGCAAGATCGATACTATGGGGAAAAGGGCTTTCGCAGCTGCAACTTGCAGAGAATCTACCGGAGTCTGACTTCAAGCTTAAGATTCTTCAGACTATATTCCAGGGAATAGAATGCAGTAGGCACCAGCAGAAAGAGTCATTGGATGTGTTCGATATGTCTTCCAGAGCTGCCGCTGCCGGAATCTGTATTAGAAGACATTCCTGGCTCCGGACATCCGGCTTTTCCTCAGATGCCCAGGAACAGGTTATGAATATCCTTTGATGGTACCTTTCTGTTCGCCCACAGGTAAAACAAGCCTTGAGGCCTCTCAGAAAACCAGGACTGCCATCAAAATAGCCAGGCTGACACCTGCAGCCCCTTAGAGAGGTTGGAACCGCCAGATCTTCCCTTGTCAATCTTCACCATTCATTACTGCTGGGTGTAGCCGGCGGAACGCACACCCACTACGGGAGTTTTTTGTTTTGGAGGGAGGAGTCAGCACCAGTGGCGCCATCCACGTGTCCGACGTGCTGCATGGGGTGCACGGGTGGACTGTTAGGCGCGCAGTCTCCTCCTCCATCCCAGTTCTGTTTCTCCCACCGTCGAGGTAGCACCTGCTGCGCGAGTCTCAGTTTTTCCCTGAGCCATCGGGCCTAACCGCCAACTTGATCTCCATCCCGTTCTCGTTGAAGTTCACTCAGCACCATTTATTGGGATCCAGTAAGATCTTTCCATATATTTTGTTTTAAATGGTGCCGAGTCTTTTCTTAGTTTTGGTTATTGTTTTGCATCATGTCAGGTCCGGGAGCTAGTGAAAAAAAATCCAAAGCAGGTCGTGTCTCCATGCGTCGGTGCCCCTGTGGCCGGCATTTTTCCATTTCGGGCTGGCATGATGTCTGCTTGCGATGCCTGGGACCCTATCACGATGTGGACCATTGTGACGCCTGCTTCTCCATGGACCGCTGTGTTCTCAAAGTTTGTGTGGTTAAAGTCAGCAGGGCTCCGCCGACTTTTGGAGGACAGCGTCACTCGCGGGTCACCAAGGCCAGAACACTTGACCCCTCCTCTGAGAACCCTCCCGGGTCTACGTGGCCTGGTGAGGAGGAGGCTTCTTCTGCGGTGCCGGAGGAGCGACACGGTTCCCTGTGGAGCTGTGCCACTGGCACCGCCTCGGCAGTCACCTCTACGGAGCTGCAGGCTCCCTCAGCGTCGCGGCCCACGGCTGTTGGGCCTGGCACTGGTGGACCCTCCCCCCTTGTGGCGCTGTTACCAAGGGCCCTCCCAGGGTCACCAGTCAGAAGATTTGCCTGGTCTCTTCTTCTTCGGAGGAAGATGGACTCGCAAGCCAACCCAGATTGGCATCCCGCTGCTTGGGTGTCAGAGAGCTCTTGGGACGCAGCACTAGGCGGTCCAGCATTCCCTCCCAGAGTCCCTGGAGCCTGTAGATCTTCCTGGACATAGGTCTCCACCACTCATTCACACTAGTGGGATCTGCGCCGAGGCACTAGGACCCATCGGGGCAAACTTTTGCTGGAGGGTCGGCGCGAGAGATGGTAGCATGACCCGGTGGCTCGCGTGTACTGACTATCTCGCAACGACCTCCAACCTCCCAGTTCTTTTTTTCCCGCCGAGTGCACTTCAGTGACAACGCCGTCACTTGTCGAGTCAAACTTCAAACTAGAGCATAGTTTTCAGTTTATTTTTTGTAATTTTATCTCAATAGTAGTATCGCTTAATTTTATTCTATTTCTGTTATATTTTAAAATTTAACTTATAGTAAAGAAGTCTCGGCCTACTGGACGGAGTCGACTCATGAGCAGGTCAGGTGACGGTAGGAGATTGTGATGAAAGCTGTTCAGTCAGTCGGGCTGGATCCGTCAGCCCCCTTCCCCTCAGCGGGGTTCCGACAATGGTCAGTTCGATGCCCAGGGGGATGGGCGGTCCCCCCGCCAGCATAAAAATAAACGGTCGCATTCTTGGCACCGTTCTGCCTCGAGCTCTTCTTCGGCCCACAGGTCAAAAAAGAGAAGGCATCACTCGAGGTCGCCCTCTGATACGTCTGCGCGTCGACGGTCGGTTATCGTACCTAGTTGCCGGTCTCCTCCTTCGGAGTCGCCAACTTCCAGTTTCTGCCGTCTTTGACATCGGAGCCCGACCCCGCTTATAGGTGGGGCTCCAGATGAGCAGTTTCATCAGTGGGCCGCTCTTATGGAGCGATGGGCTCGGAGGTTGGTTCTTCTGCCTGACTCGGTTGCCCTGGAGCCTTCGGCTCTTGGCGATCAGGCAGGGCGGTTGACCTTCCTAGTCGCTGCCTCCTTCGTGCCAGCGACCCGCGCTTAGGTGTTTCCCTCACATGGCTGCGGCAGGGGCCACACCGATGCCCTTATCTCCTGGTTTTTTCCTCTCTGCTTTCCAGGTTCCAGGGTGTCCTCGGCGCCCGGGTCGCTGCGCTTGTTGTGCCTGCTTTTGGCCGGGTCTTGCGGCGCCATCCGGCGCTATGCCTTAGGCAATCAGTCTGTGCGGGCGGGTCCGTGGCGCATGTGTTCGCTGCACCGCTGGGGGCGCTGGCGGTGCCGCATGCTTCTTCGGGCGCCGCTGCCTTTTCGCCTCCTCGGCGCTGGGGCCCCAGGGACTCTCCTCTATCTGCTCTTCTTCTTCTCCTATTTTTCACCCTTTCCTGTCCAAGCAGTCCTTCCTGGACTATCAGGAAATGATGTTGAGCCTGACCCAGACCTCGGTTGGGTGATGAAGTGGAGGAAACAGGATCCTTCACTGCCACAGAGCCTGTGGTCGAGGACCTATCCTTTAAGTCTCTGTTGAGGAACCTGAGATCCACTCTTTCTCTCCAGACTACGGACATCGATCCTGGGAAAATATTAAGACTCCAGTATCTTCATGCTTCGGAGATCCCTACGGTTTTGACTCCTCCGAGTCAACCCTCCTTCGAGACGCTGTCTCAAATGGTATGGAATAATCCTGCTCTTATTCCTTCAGTGGCTAAATCCATTAATAAGAAATATTCAGCTCCCAAGGATCGTCCCATTTTGGCATCCCAAGCCTTTGCGATCCTATTGTAGTCCTGGCAGAGAATGACAAGGTCGTTTTCCTCGTTACTGCAGCTCACCTATTAACAAAGAGTCTCAGTAAATTGATACATTAGGTAAGAGAGTCTTGCTGCCTCCACTTTAAGTCATGCGTATTGCCAGCTATCAAGGCTATTTTTCTCAGTATGAGTATATCCTGTGGCACTCTATGAAACGTAATGGTTGAAGCTCTTCCAGATTCGACCCAAGTCAGAGCTCCTTCTAACCGCTATCAGAGGTATTGAGTCCAATAACCAACAGGTCAAAGCCGCCATGGACGCTTTCGACACTGCTTCTCGCTCAGCAGCCGAGGTATTTGTACTCGACGCCATTCCTGGCCGCGCATTGGCTTTACTTAATGATGCTCAGCAGCAGGTAATGGCGCTGCCCTTGATGGCTCCTATCATTTTGGGCTTCAGGTAGAGCAAGCCCTAGAGGCCACTCAGAAGACTAGGGTCGGCCATTAAGTTGGCTTGACCTCGCCTACCCCCTCTCGGGGCATGTAGGTAAACATCAGTTTCATAGTCGCCAGTCCTTTCGAGGCAGAGGAAGCTCTCATAAAAGCCAACCTGCCCAACCTCAAAAGAAGGCGCAAGAGAGAAAGCCGCAGGGCCTAAAGCCCCCAGCGCCACTCTTATGAATTGTCGGCCCAGTTCCATCCACACTGCCCGAGATGGAACTTCTCTCCGGTGGAGGTCGCCTGATGTACTTCTACAATCAGTGAAGTCCATAACCTCGACAAATGGTCCTTCGGATACTCCGCGAGGGTTATTCTCTCAATCTTTGGAAACCCCCGACTGCTCTCCAAACGACAACCCAGGTTGTCGACCTCTCAGTCAGACCTCCTCACCGCCGAGATCCAGGGCCTCTAAACAACAGGGCAATAGAACTGGTGCCCCAAGATCAGCGAAACACAGGGTTCTACTCCCATTACTTTCTGGTTCCAAAGAAATCTGGGGATGCGCCCATTCTAGACCTCAGAAAGTTAAACAAATTCCTCCCAGGAGAAATTCAAAATGATTTCCTAGGTACCCTGTTACCTTTGCTGCATCAGCACGATTGGCTGGCCTCCTGATATGCAGGACGCCACTAGCATATCCCTGATCCACCCGACCCATCGCAAATTCCTGAGGTTTGTAGCTCTGGGTCAGCATTATCAGTTCAGAGTCCTGCCTTTTGGGCTATCCTCGGCGCCGCTAGTTTTTACAAAGTGTTGTGCAGTTCTCGCAGCGCATCTCAGGAAGCTCGGACTCCGAGTGTTTCCCTCACCTAGATGATTGGCTCCTAGCGAGTCCTTCCAGCCAAGGGACCTGGAAGCGCTCAAACGGCCTCTCGCCTTCTTACGTCCATGGGAGTTCTGCTAAATCTGAAGAAGTCACAACTGCAGCCCTCCCAGAGGCTCCTTTTCATAGGGACTCTTCTGGACACCTCTTCCGCGAAGGCTTTCCTTCCAGAGGACAGAAGACTCGACATCCTTCAGATGGCCCGCTACATCGGGAGAACCGATCGGTCACAGCTCTCTCGATGCAACGATGTTGGTCCATGGCGCCCCTAGTGTTCACTGTACTTAGCTCGGGTTACACATGAGGACCACCCAATGGATGCTCTCCTACCAGTGGTCACCGACCCTCACCCCCAGTCTTATCCCATCAAGGTGACGGAGCCCCTACATGGTGGTCTCTCACCTGGTGATCCTCAAGAGAGCAATCTCCTGGAAGGATTCCCCTTGCTCCTCTGGATCATCAGATCTCCATCACCACGAGACGATCGCTACGGGATGGGGAGCTCACTGTCTCTCTCTCCACACTCAAGGTATATGGACTCAGCTCGAAACTCAGCTCCACATAAATGTCCTGAGATGAGAGCGGTCCTCTATGCATCCGAGCGTTGAAGGATGTTCTTTGTCACAAGAACATTCTCCTTCAAACGGACAACAAA
The DNA here is from genome assembly GCA_016271365.2 of Neoceratodus forsteri. Classification (NCBI taxonomy): domain Eukaryota; kingdom Metazoa; phylum Chordata; order Ceratodontiformes; family Ceratodontidae; genus Neoceratodus; species Neoceratodus forsteri. The sequence goes on along the minus strand of CM057453.1, from coordinate 644,198,239 downwards.
GCTGTGATGTATTACATCAACAAGCAGCGTGTGCTCACTTTTATCCCCTTTGCAGGAAACAATGAGAGTATGGGAGTGGTGCTTGAGCACAAGTCTCTAATTCAAGCGTATATCTGCCGGTGTACAAAAACGACTTAGCAGATCACCTCAGCAGGACTGGAGGCAGACCCTCACTAGTGGTCTCGACCCAGCCTTAGCTCGGTCACTGTTCAAGAGTGGGGACTCCAGACTGAACCTTTTGCATCCCCACTCAACGCAAACTGCTCTCTTCTGCTCCAGAAACCAGGGCCTGGCATTTTCTGTCAGGATGCTGCTCAGGCTGCGGTGGACAAAACGCTTTACACCTTTCCACCGCTTCCTTTAATTCAGAGAGTTCTCCCAAGTTCGAGTCTCAGGGATCAAGATGATTCTCATTGCTCCCCTCCTGGCCTCGCAACTATGGTTTCCCACTAACAGTATGTCGGTAGCCTCCGAGACCACTTCCTTGCAAATCAATCTTTGACTCAGGTTCGCTGGTCCATCCCAACCTGAGGTCACTTCACCTTCATGCTTGGCTCCTGAAGAGGTAGAAGTGAACCGGTTCAACGCCTCTCGGAGAGTCTCAGACGCCTTCTGGCTGCTTGAAGCCAGCTACCAAAAACTTACGCTCTATGGAAACGCTTTCTCTGGTGTCAAAGTCCCTTGAATCCTTTTCCTGTCCTCCAGACAAGGTTCTGGAGCACCTTTGGACCCATCAAACCCAGGTCTCCAGTACTCCACGGTTAAAGTTCACCTTAGTGCCATTTCGTGCCCATGAGCCAGTTTCTTCCTTGTCTCTAGCTCAGTTACCTATGGTGAAGAGATTTCTTAAGGGAATTTGCATGCCAGACCCCTGTTAGACGTCCAGTCGCAGCCTGGGACATTAACCTTGTGCTAGACATGCTCACCGGAAGCCTTCAACCCCTAGCTACCTGTGAGCTAAAATTTCTACCTGGAAGACAGCTTCCTAGTGGCCATTACCTCAGCCCGAGGGTCTCTGAAATACATGCCCTGGTTACGGACCCTCAGTATACTGTGTTCCATAAGGACAAAGTAGTTCTTCAGACTATCCTAAATTTCTTCCCAAGGTCGTGTCAGAATTCCATCTAAACCAACCTCTGGTGCTTTCTCTTCGCCAGCTTCCAAAATGAAGGAGAACGGTTCTTCATTCCTTGATGTTAAGAGAGCCTCATGTCTCACTTTAGATAGAACCAAGAATTTTCGCAAGACCAGCAATTGTTTGTTTCTTCAGCGAGACCCAGCTGGGTCAGCCTGTCGCTATCAGATGCATCTCATCATGGTTAGTGGCATGTCTTCGACATTGCTATTCCATGGCACAGGTTAATTGGAAGGTAGAGTGTATGTTCACTTACTAGGGCGTCGCGGTATCCTAGCGGAAATTGCACGTTCCAATTAGGATATCTGCAATGCCGCCACCTGAGCTCAGTGCATACCTTCATTAAGCATTATGCACTGGATGTTCATGCCAGGCATCATCCGCCTTCTGCAGAACTATCCTTATGGATTTCTGTCCTAGACGGTGAGCTCTGGCTCCTGCCGCCTTTTGGGGATTATCAGCTTGGTACTCTTCCACTAGTGTGATTGAGTGGTGGAGACTATGTCCAAGAGATATGAAAATTACTGCACTCACCGTAATTCTTGGATCTTCTTGGACGAGTCTCCACCACTCATTCACACGCCCACCCTCCATCTCCGAGCTCATCTGTGTTGGTCTTCACCCTCAAATCTTTAGGCTGTGAAGATCTTTGCTGACCCTTCTTACACGGGTCGTCCGGACTATCTTATGTCCGCTTTTTAAGGTTAGGTTTACTTTACGTTAGTTGCGCCTGCACCTCCTTGGTAAAAAGGAACTGAGGCGGTTGGAGGGTCGCCGAGATAGTCATTACTGCGCGAGCCATCGCCGCGGCGCCATGCCTCGCGGCGCTATCTCTCGCGACGACCCTCCAGCAAAAAGTTTGCTCCCGATGGGTCCTAGTGTCTCCGGCGCAGATCCCACTAGTGTGAATGAGTAGTGGAGACTCGTCCAAGAAGATCAAGAATTACGGTAGGTACGTAATTTTCATTTCCAGCAGTTCCCATTGCTGTGGGGGGTCCGTTCGGGACAGCGGCCTGGGGGCTCAGGGTGTGGGGTCCTCTTCTGGGGTGGGCGTGGCAGCTGCCATTTCTGGTGCTGCTGTGACCCTCCTCCCCCGGTGGGGACCAGGGCCCCCTCTTCTGCGACCTCCCTCGGGAGACCTGTGGGATTGGGGAACCCGACTTTGCTGGGAACGAGGAAGAGGGCAGCTTCAGAGTCCGAAGAGTTGAGGGGGCGAGGCGCGGGTACCCCCCTCCTCTACCCTGCGGGGAGTGGGGAGGAATCGAAGCACTGAACCTCGCCTTTCCCACGAGGTCTTGGGGCCGCCCTTAGTTGGCAGCACGGAGGGTTGCCCTTCTGGACCCATGCAACCCCAGTCATGCCACAAGGAGATTCCTCCCTCAGGGTTCATCTGGGGTTTGTCTTCTCAGCTACAGCCTTCGCTACTCGGATTGACCCCGGTCCTCCTTCATATGCTGGGACCACTTCGGGTCTTGATCCCTGCAGAGGCCGAGCACTATCTGTTGGGTGCCCATCTCCCATTCCTCTGCAGACACTTCCCTCTCCTGGCCATGTGGGTCCCTTAACCTGGGAGATGTTCAGGCCACTGCAGCAGCCTTCCCCAGCTATGTGACAGCCATGGACGAATGGGTCTTTCACCTGTCTCTCCCTCCCACTGCAGGAGGACCCTGTGCATTCAAGCTCCTTTTCCTCCTCCTCTCCCTCCTCTGAGGGAGAGGAATGCTTCATCCACCTGTCCTCTGATGCTGATTTCACTGAATATCAGCAGTTCCTTTCGAGGCAGGTCCAAGAGCTCCGAATCTCTCATGTAGTGAGAAGCAATACCGAGCGGAAGACGTGCTCATTCCTGAGCGAATTCAGCACTCACCACCTGGTGGTGCCCTCCTGGCCTGTCTCTTTCCAGGAAGCATCTATCTGCACCTGGCAGTCTCACCACCTCTTCCCCAGCCCCAGAGGACTGCAGGAGTGTAGTCAGCACCCCTCAGGAGTATCTGGTGCTCCTCTACCTCACCCGCCTTCGGGGCTGACGTCCCTAGACACTCCTTCTGGGCTTCAGCGCCTGGTGCACGACTGACCCCTGGATCTGGATTCCGCAGAGTTCGACCGGTGGAGAAGAGGAGTTTTCTCTTCGGCTTGGGCGTTACTGTCTATAGGATCTCATCAGGCTCACCACGCTGCCTATAACGGCCCCTGTGGTCGATGCTAGCATAAGTCCTGGCATCTTTGCCTGATACGGAGCAATCTAGGCAGGCCATCGCTCTCTCTGCACTGGATCTGGAGCTTGCAAGGCACTAAGCAAGGGCCTCATATGACGCCAGTGAGGTGGCATCCAGACTTGTGGGGACTGCGATCTGCATTAGGCGGACAGCATGGCTTTGTCAGTCCAGATTGTTACCTGTTGCCTGGTGTAGGTGATCTCTCCACCTTTCAGGGGACCCGCCTTTTTCCCACAGGGCAAGGAGGACCTCATGGGCACCTTCTGTCCCCCGGCCATGGGGGACACCTCTCATCCTGAACAGCCTTAGATGTTGCTGGTCTAACAGGGCATTAGGGTCTCTCCTCCTGCGCTCACCTGCAGGAGGCTGAGGGATCTGTTCCTCAGGGCTGTGCCAAGTCCCATCCAGGGGCTTGATACTACCTATAATAATGAATGGTGAAGATTGACAAGGGAAGATATGGAAATTACATACATATACTATAATTCTTGATCTTCGCTTGTATCTTCACCATTCAGTACAGATTCCTCCTCCTTTCCCTCATGGGCCTCAGTTCTTGGGCACGCTTCCACCCTGCTCACCTTCCCCCTCCTAGAGGCCAGTTGGGGGCTGAGTCCCCCTGGTACCTCAGAGCCCTCAGTTTCCTTCTCTAAAAGTCACAGAGTTTTCAACCTGGAGGACGGTGAGTAGGGTCTTTGCCCTAATCTCTGAGGGAACTCCATGGGATTCTCTGCACGATGTACTGGGGTGTCCCCCTTTTGCTTGGGTTACCCCTAGCTGTTGAACTGCTTCAGTGCATTTCTGGGAAACTTCATGGGATTTTCCTCCCTGCTTCCTTTTCGTCATCTTCTCCTTCTCGTATGGCTCAAATGTCCTCTTCTGCTGAAGTGGGGACTACGCCTATACACTATGGGAAAACTCTAGCTGGGTTGTTCCCATTCTTTCTTACAAGCCTGGACTCACTCTCTTCTGAGCAAGACTGCCCTTCTTCTCTCCAGAGGACTGTTCAGTAGGCCTAGACTCGCCTTGCTTAACACAGGAATGGGTAAAGGGTGGAGAGAGATCAGCCTCCGCCATGGCTGCACGGCCAGCTAAATCCCCTTCAGACCTTGGTCCTTTAATCCCTGCAGTGAAGGGATCCTTGCTCCCTTGTCTTCATTCCACAGGGTTTTTGAATCTTTTCAAGACAGTGGTCTTCCAAATTAATGTGGAGGAGAGCCCTTCTCATCCTCTTTTCCCCTTGCTCGCTAGCTTTCTCTTTTCTTCTCCTTCTTTCTGTCCTTCACCTTCTCTTCTCTTCTCTCGAGACCTCCAAAGATTTGGGCCCATGGCCACTTTAGGGTCGGTTCTCTTCTCTCTGTCCATTTGGCTTATGCCTTTTCAGTTTATATCTTTCCTTTTCTATCCCTCGACTCTCTTTCCTCCTTCTTTTCCAAACCTGTTTTTCATCCTCTCGGCTAAACAGAACTGGGATGGAGAAGGAGTCTGTGGTGCCTAATGGCCAACCTCGTGCTCCATGCAGCATGTCGAACATGTGGCACGGATTTCCCTCCAAAAAAAAAACTCCCTATAGTGTGCACCTCACACCCGCAGTAATGAATGGTGAAGATACAAGAGATGATCAAGAATTACAGTAGGTACTGCACTTTATTTCTAGGGACATGGATATGTTGTTCATCCACACTTTCTGGCAGGTATCCTTGCGCTTTAAATCTTGCGGAAGGTCTTCAGCTGGTTCCTCCCACCCACCCGGGTGGTAAAACTCTCGGCTCCGCCCCATGACGCCAGATCTTCCTTACCGCTTGGAAGTTCAGGTTCCCTCCTTAACGCTCTGCGTATATGACTGGTTCCTATTTCTTCAGTTTACCCGAAATAACTTTTAAGGTTTTCAAGACTTCGGTCATTTATTTCCCTCGTGGCTGCGATGGACAAATCGACTCCCAGTTTTCCGAGGTGCCCATGCGGGCAGAAGATGTCTCGGACAGACCCGCACTCCACGTGCGTCTACTGCTTAGGCCTTGAGCACGACCCACAGGCCTGCGACCTGTGCTCTTCCTTCTCGGTCTACGTCCTGGAAGACCGCGCCGCCTGTTTACGACTTGGGCTCCCCGAGAAACGTTACCCACTGGTAAAGTCGAAGGAGGCCCATTTGGCGGTTTCCGCTGCGGCTGGCTCGGCGGAACAGCTCGAGCAGATGATCGCCCTCGAGGAGGAGGCGGTGCAGGCCGCATCTTCGTCTTCCTCGGCCACGGCCTTTATCCCACTCTTCTTGGGATCCTCCTATTCAGCTTCTTTTAAGGAGCTCTGTCAGTCCCTTTCCACCAAGGGAGAGGGACCAACATCAGGACTTCCCTCTCGGTCCAAGAAGAAGGACTCCAAAGGTAAGTCCCTCCGTCAACGCTCTTGGGAGAGGTCCCCCTCCCCGAGTAGTCGACCATCGACTTCGGTCGACCCTTCGGCTTCGGCCACTGGCCTCATGGTTGTCCCCGTCAGGTCAGTTGACCGAGACACCCGTCGACGCAGTCGAGATTTTTCTCGACCCGTCGGACGGGTTGTCGACTGGTGAAGCTGAAAACCCTCACTTCTCGGTTCCCCCGGCGGAGATCGAGGTTACCGTGGGCTTGCCTGTGCCTCCGGTTCCGGAGTCCACGGTCGAAACTTCCGAGCCGAGGGGAGAGCGGGTTTCCCCCACCCTTCCCCAGAACCCTCCTCGGAAACACCAAGGTTCTCGGTCTCGGACATCTTCTCGGTCCAGCCGATCCCGCCGACATAGGCGGTCTCAGTCTCGGTACCGCAGTAAGCGGCGTCGTCGCTCATCCTCGTCTTCCTCCTCGGACGAGGAGAGGCTTCGACGCAAGTTGCGTCGGCGCTACGAGGACCTCTTGTGGCAACAGCTCCTTCTGTCTGGGAGCAAGCCGACGTCGTCGCCTTCCCCGGCCATCAAGTGGCTGTCACCGGAGCGGGCGAAGCAACCCCTCGCCCTAGCCGAGGTGCCTGCCCCCGGGCCTGTTGCTCGACCGAAACCGGCTGCTCCACTGATTCTGGTGGAACCTCCGCCTCCACAGGCGAAATTTGGGGCCCCGACCAAGAATTCTCGGTCGGGCCAGGGCCAGCCCCATAGGCTGTCTGTCACCCTCACTCCCGACCGCCCTCGGCAGGTGGAGTGTGGCTCAGGCCCAAGGCAGCTCTTTGCGGACTCGTCCGAGTCCGACGACCATTCCTCCCTGTTCTCCAGGCAGGTCGACTTGGAGTCCTCCGGAGGTCAGTCGCTGGACGATAGCCCATCGTCCTTCATGGGTTTGCTTAGGCTCATCTCTGAGTCCACCGGGATGCAGCTCGAGCCCGTATCCAAGCGGGCCAAGTATCCCCTAACGGAGATATTGGACCGAGGGGATTCTCCCATGGAGGCCTTTCCGGTGGCCGAGGCCATTGTCAGACCGGCCTTGGAGCTCTGGCAGTGTCCTGCTTCCCGCCCTGCGCCTTCAGCCAGGATGGCGAGGAAGCACGCGCCTTACTGGTTCCCTGTCCGGAGCTGAACACCCCCAGTCGAGGGTTGGTTACCGACAGCGCCTTCCGTGTGCCAGAGCGCCAGGGACGTGGACAAGCCTCCCGACAAGGAGTCCAAGAAGTTGGACCCGCCCGGCGAAAGTCTATGCTGCGTCCTCCCTTGGCCTCTCAGGCCAGCCCGGCCGCAGCTGATGGCACACTTTTCTCAAGCCCTGTTGGGCTCCCTGGACGAGGTAGTCCTCATCTTCGGGCTGACCTGCAGACCACGGTCAAGCAGGTGCGGGACCAGGGCAGTGCCAAGCAGCAACTTCAGACTGCTCTGGACATCGGCCACTGTGCCAGGTCAGTCGCGGTCGCGAGTGGCTATGCGCGTCGGCATGGCTGAGGATATCCACCTTCACAGCGGATACCCAGCACAAGTTGGCGGATGTCCCCTTCTTGGGGACCGACCTCTTCGGCCCTGGAGTGGAAGGTCACCTCCAGAGGATCGAAAAGTCCAATGCCACTCTGGACTCGGTCTCATCCGCCCAGAGGGACAAGGGTCACAGACCGCAACCCAAGCCCTTTCGTCCGTCTGCGACCACGGCACGTCCGGCCCAGCAGCAAAGGGCCAGCAGGCTCGCACTTGGCATCCCAAACCCAAGCCTGCAGCTTCCTCTTCCAGGAAGCAGGGAGGTAAAGGCCCAAGAGGTCCCTCGGCCGGTCCCTCCTCCAAGCCTGCCCAGTGACGGGTTGAGGGGTGTCGCCCCCAACCTCGTCACTCCACCCCAGGTTCCCCCCATGGGGGGACGGCTCCGCCACTTCCTTTCTGCCTGGTCCACTATCACCACAGACCGGTGGATGCTGGAAGTGGTAGGAAAGGGCCTGGCTCTGGAGTTCGAGCAGGCCCCGCCCTTCCGGGCCGTCGCCCCGGGGTCCTCGGGTCCACAGCCTCACCTGACCGTCGACGCCGACTCCGCCTGCTCCTCGAGAAAGAGGTGATCAGAGGGTGGCGGACCCTCCTCAGACCCGGGTTTGTGTCCAGGTACTTCCTGGTCCCAAAACGGACGGGGGGCTGGCACCCCATTCTCGACCTGCACGACCTAAACAAGTTCCTAAGGTCTCGGACCTTCAGGATGGTCACTCTGGCTCAGATAATACCATCCCTGGAACGAGGCCTGTGGTTCTGTTCTCTGGACCTACAGGACGACGTTCTTTCACGTCCCTATCCATCCGTCTCACCAGAGATTCCTTCACTTTCGAGCAGAGGGATCCCTTTATGAGTTCCGAGCCATGCCCTTCGGCCTTTCTCTTGCTCCCAGGGTCTTCACCAAATGCATGGCAGTGGTGACAGCATTCCTGATGCGCCGAGGGGTCCGGGTGTACCCTTACCTGGATGATTGGCTGATAGCAGCCCCCAGACAGGAGGTGGAGCGGTCCAGAGATCTGGCCCTCCAGGTTTGCTCTCAGATCGGCCTTCTCATCAACGAGGCCAAGTCGGAACTCGGACTGAAGCAGGTGATTCTTTTCATCGGGGCAGAGCTCGACTCTCTTTGAGCGAGAGCACGGCTCCGGGCGGACAGGGCCAAGGTTCTTTCCTCCTTTGCCCAGTCATTTCTGGTTGGGCAATCGCGCCCTGCCCAGGACTTCCTGCGCCTCCTGGGTCTCATGGCGGCCTGCACCAGCGTGGTCCGTTGGGCCCGCTGGCACATGCGTCCCCTTCAGTGAGGATTGGCCAGCCAGTGGTCACAACGCTGCGATCCATTGGACTAGCTAGTGACGGTGACCCAGGGGATGTGGAACGCTCTCCAGTGGTGGACTGTTCCAGCTCATTTGCAGGAGGGCATCCCGTTTGTCCGCCCTGAGCCGACGGTCTCTCTATCGACCGATGCCTCTCTGATGGGTTGGGGTGCCCATCTGGGGGAGCACAGAGCGCACGGCCTCTGGTCCCCTCGGGAGTCCCGATGCCATATCAACCTGCTGGAGTTTCAGGCGGTTCGTCTAGCCCTCACTGCCTTTGCTCCATTTCTACGGGGTCAAGTGGTTCAGGTCCAGACGGACAATACCACGACCATGTACTACCTAAACCGCCAGTGCAAGGAAGCTCTCCGCGTTTGGTCACTCGAGCGCAGCCTGGAGGCGGATCTCCTAGCCATCCATGTGGCAGGAGCTTCCAACACCCTGGCCGATGCCCTAAGCCGGATAGGGGCTGTGTCCCACGAGTGGTCTCTCCTGCCGGAGGTAGTACAAGATCTGTTCTCCCACTGGGGCACACCTCAGATGGACCTGTTTGCCTCCAGGGAGAATGCGAAGCTGAGGCTGTTCTCATGCCGCCCCCCTCAGCAGGGCTCGCTGCAGGGGGATGCCTTCTCGAGGCCGTGGACCCCAGGCCTCTTCTACGCCTTTCCCCCATTTCCCTTGATCCACAAGGTGCTTCTCAAGGCGAGGAGGGACAAGGCGCAGGTGATTCTGGTAGCCCCAGACTGGCCCCGCCAATGCTGGTATCCAGATCTCCTCAGCCTCAGCTCCAGGCTCCGAGGCAGCTTCCAGCTCGCCCGGACCTGTTATCAGTCAGTCAGGGGAAGGTGTTCCATCCGGACCTTCAATCCCTGCACCTGACGGCCTGGTTCCTGAGCGGCTAGAGTTCCAGGCCTTGGGTCTTTCCGACGAGGTCCTCAATGTAGTTGAGGCGTCCCGTAAGGAGTCGACCAGAAAATGCTATGCTTTCAAATGAAAGAGATTCTCCATTTGGTGTCAGGGCAAGGGCCTGGACCCTTCCTCCTTTTCCTTGGCAAGCATCTTGGACTGCCTGTGGTCCCTTTCTCAGCAAGGGCTTAGGTCGACGACCCTAAAGGTGCACCTGGCAGCCATCTCTGCTTACCAGGCGCGGGCCGGGAAGCAGTCGGTGGCGCAGGAGAAGGTGGTCTGGCGCTTTTTCAAAGGCCTTGATCACATTTCCCCTCCGGTGCGAGAACCTCCACCTCCATGGGATCTACTGTTGGTATTGGCAAAGCTAATGGGCAAGCCATTCGAACCAATGCACAGGTGTGACATCTCTCACCTGTCGTGGAAGATCGCCTTCTTGGTGGCTATCACGTCAGCCAGAAGGATGAGAGAGCTCCAGGCGCTTTCCATCGAGTCTCCTTACCTGGTCTGCCACAGGGACAAGGTTGTCCTGCCCCCCACCCGAAATTCCTTCCAAAGGTGGTGTCGGAGTTTCACCTTAACCAGGTGTTGACTCTGCCGGTGTTCTACCCCAGTCACACCTCGGAGGCCGAATATAGGCTCCATACTCTGGACCCTAGAAGGGCGCTTGCTTACTATAAGGAGCGCACGGCTGAAGTTCGGGGAGAGGTTCGCCAGCTGTTTGTCACCTACGCTGAAGCCGCACCTGGCAGACCTGCAGCGCGAGGGACTATAAGCAGGTGGGTCACCTCCTGCATAGATCTCTGCTATAGGTTGGCGGGCATGGAGCCTCCCAGAGGATAAGAGCTCATTCTCCACCGCCATACTGCTGCATCGTAGCTGCTTCCAGGATGTCCCTATCCAGGATATCTGCAGGACTGCTACCTGGAAGTCGGCACATACCTTCATAAGCCACTACCACATCGACCTTGAGTCACACCCGGGATGTTGGTTTTGGGGCCTCGGTTCTCCAGTCTCTATTCCCTAAGTAGGGTGTGCACTTGCCTCCCTCCTCCCGGAGAACTGCTAGGAGTCTGCCAGAAAGTGTGGATGAACAACATATCCATGTCCCTAAATGGGTTACTCACACTGTAACAGGAGTTCTAGAAATGGTATATATTTGTTCATCCTACAGGCTCCCTGACCTCCGGCTGACGTTACAACCTGAGCTTCCAGCGGCCAGATTCAAGGCCATGGGGCGGAGCCGAGAGTTTTACCACCCGGGTGGGTGGGAGGAGCCAGCTTGAAGACCTTCCAGCAAGATTTAAAGCAGCAAGGATACTTGCCAGAAAGTGTGGATGAACAACATATACCATTCCTAGAACTCCTGTTACAGGTGAGTAACCTGTATTTCTTTCATAACAGGCAGCAGTTTTGAAGGAAGGGGAGAAGAGCCTCGAGCAAACACCAGCCTCCTCAGCCGCAAAAGAAAACGCAGCAGAAGGCACAGGGTCCGAAAGTGCCTAGTGCCTCCTCTGAAAGTCCGACCCACCCCACCTCAGCTGCCCAAGTTGGGCTTCCCTCAGCAGTGGGAGGTTGTCTGTCTCAATTCTATACCCAGGGGAAGTCTTATCACCACAGACAAATGGGTCCTCAGGATAGTGTAGGAAGGATACTCGCTAAATTATTCAGAGATCCCTCCAGACCTCCAGTCCAAGCAGCAACACACCCTGTCAGCCACATAGTCAGACCTTCTCACGTCAGAGATAATGGGCCTTCTCAAAAACAGGGTAGTGGAAGTAGATCCCCGGACAGAGAGAAACACAGGATTCTACTCCCATTAACTTTCTGGTTCCGGAAAAGATGGGTATGCACCCCATTCTCGATCTCAGAAAGCTGAAAAAATATTTGTACCACGAGAAGTTCAAGATGGTCTCCCTGGGGCCACTTCTCAGACAGCACGACTGGGTGGCATCCCTGGACATGCAAGACACCTACCAGCATATATGCCTCGACCACAATGCCCTGATTAAGGCAGTTTACCTGCCAGGGGCTCAGAACAATCTGGCAGACCACCTCAGCAAGACAGAAGCGGATCCTCACAGGTGGTCATTAGCACCAGACATCGTGACAGTGGCTCTTCGACAAGTGGGGTGCTCCAGACCTGGACCTTTTGCATTCCCACTCAATGCAAAACTGCCTCAATTCTGCTCCAGAAATCCGAAACCAGGCATTTTGTCAGGATGCATTCAGACTGCGGTGGACAAATAGCTTTCTGTCAGCATTTCCTCTTCTTCCTTTAATTCAGAGGGTGATGCTCAGACTGGAGGCACATGGGGCAACATGGTTATCATTGCATCGTATTGGCCTTGACTTGTCGACATTTCTCATGCAGCTACCACTACGGACAGACCTTCTGACAGAGGGATCCCTGGTCCATCCCAACCTGCACTCCCTTTATCTCCACATCTGGCTCCTGAGTAAATAGAAGTGGGCGGGTTCATTGTGTCTCAAAGAATTTCAGAGATCCTCCTGGCTGCGTGTAAGCCTTCCAATAGGAAGACTTACACAGCCAAATGGAAACATTTCTCAGAATGGTGTGCTAAGATCCCCATAGACCCCTTCCGATGTCCTCCCGACAAAGTATTGGAGTACTTGCTAGACCTTTCAGATGTGGTGCTTCAGTACTTTTACTATAAAGGTTCATCTCTGTGCAGTCTCTGCCTACCATGAACTAGTCTAGAATATGACTCTGGCCCCAACTACCTTTGTTCAAGAGATTCCTCAAAGGCGTTCTGACCACGAGAGCCCCCGGTCAGGACACTGGATGCACCGTGGGATATTAACCTTCTGCTAGACGTGCTCACTCACGAACCTTTTGAGCCTCTAGCCACATGCAATCTAATATTTCTGACCTGGAAAACAGCTTTTCTAGTGGCCATCACCTCCACTCATAGGGTATCTGAGATACATGCCTTGGTCACAGACCCTCCGTATACCGTCTTCCACAAAGACAAGGTGGTTCTCTGTACACACCTTAAATTCCTACAAAGTGGTTTCAGAGTTCCACCTCAGCCAGCCCTTGGTACTGCCTATATACTTCTCTAACTTACAGGATGAAGGGGATCACACTATTCACTCGCTGGATGTTGAAAGAGCCCTTCGGTTCTACATCGATAGAACAAAGGACACCCGTAAAGCCAAGCAGCTCTTCATGTCCTTCAATGCTGCCTGGCTTGGTCAGCCAGTTTCCATTAAGTGTATTTCTGCTGGAATCGTGGCATGTGCGCCACTGTTGCTCTGTGGCATAGGCCAAGTTGGAAGCCCAAGTGCACACCCACTCAACCAGAGCTGTGGCTGCGCTTTTTCAGAGATCCACTCTGTTCCCATTGATGACATTTGCAAACCGGCTACTTGGAGCTTAGTGCATACTTTTATTAAGCACTTGCTCTGGATATTCGTCACGGACAGTCCTTAATGGACTTCTGTCCGGAGTGAGCTCCATCTCGTACCACGCTGCTCGGGGATTTGGTTTAGCTTGGTACTCTAACACAGCAGTATGAATAAATGGTGAAGTCTTAAGTCCAGGAGATATGAAAATTATGTACTCACCATAATTCTTGATCATCTTGGACAAGTCTTCACCATTTATACGCCCACCCACCATCCCCTGAGCTCACTCAATCTGTTTGCGGTCTTCACTCCTTTGTTTCTGTTTGGGCTGTGAAGAAATTGTTCTTAGCTGACCCTTCTTACATGGGTTAGAATAGCTGTCTTATGCCCTTGTTAGGTTGTGTTCTCTAGTTGGCATACATTGCATCTCCTCTGTAAAAAAGGTACTGAGGCGGTTGGAGGATTAATGCTGATTTTTGGCTCCCGCAGGGTCCCAGCCCTCCGGCTTGAACCCAGCAGTATGAATAAATGGTGAAGACTTGTCCAAGAAGATCAAGAATTACGGTGAGTACGTAATTTTCATTTTTTAACTTGGATAGCAACATTTCTAATGGCCATCACTTTTGCTTGCGGAGTGTCTGAAATCCATGCCTTGGTCACAGATCCTTCCTATACTGTTTTCCACAAGGACAAGGTAGTTCTCCGCATGCACCCTAAGTTCCTACCAAAAGCGGTGTCTGAGTTCCATCTGAATCGGCCACTAGTGCTGCCTATCTACCTTGAATGAAAAAGAGCACAGTCTTCATTCTGGGGATGTTAAGAAGTTCCTTACATTTTGCCTGAACAGAGCTAAGGACTTCATGCAATCTAAACGTCTTTATCCTTTGATCACAGCCAAAGGGAGGCTTGTTACAGTTAAGTGTTCTTCTGCCTGCATTGTGAGCTGCCTACACCACTGCTATGCCATGGCCCAGGTGAAGCTTGAAGGTCCGTATGTGCCCACTCCACTAATTTGCCACTTCCTGGCAGAGATCCGCTCTGTACCCGTCCAGTGATACCTGCAGAGCTGCAACTTGGAATGCAGTGCACACTTGTGTCAAGCATTATGCCCTGGATATCCATGCCAGACAGCATGCTACCTTTGGCAGGAGACTCCTGAATGGACTTCTGTCCTGAGTGAGCCTTTGGCTCCTACCACCGTAGTCTGGGGGATTTTTTTATGAGCCTGGTACTCGGTCCCACTAGTGTGATCAGTGGTGAAGACTGATTCATGGAAGACATTCACATGCTCGCCCACCATCCCTTGGGCTCACTCCAGTATGTTTTCTTGGTCTTCACCCCTTGTTCTTGGTTTGAGCTGTGAAGACAGTATGTTACTGGTTTGCTGACCCTTCTTGTAATGGTCACCAGGGCTATCTTATGCCCTTAGGTGAAGTGCCTGAGTACTTGTTAGGTCATGCTGCACCTCGTCAGTAAGCGTACTGAGGCAGTGGAGGCTAGTGCCAAAAGTAGGTCGTCGGCATGAGCCAGTCTCGCTGTGCCCTGCATGCACACTGTTGCCTGTGCGCCAGCCCTCCTGAAAAGTTCTGGTTCCTGTGTGGTCCTAGCACTGCCAAGACCTGCTAGTGTGAATCAGTGGTGAAGATATTCCTGAAGATCAGGAATTACGGTGAGTACATAATTTTCCTGCTCCAACCCATGCCTGCCATGAAAAATGTAAAAATCTTTGTACGATGTAGTGCTGTTTATCATCAGAGACATCGGGTATCACCATCAAAATTATTCCACAGCATAAATCTAGTATTTACATTTAACAGGCAAACACAGCAGAAGAGATTTTAAAGATTGCGAATGGCAGCCATCTTTAATAGACGCAAGTCATATATTACAAAATTAGCAATAAAAGCTATTTTAAAATACATGGAGTATGGCTCTATGGATGTCAGAAATGCATTTTTGGGGAAAAAAATGATGAAATTCTTTCCTGACTAACAAAATACTGCTGCTTTAATTTGATTTAGTTTTGTTAACCATGTTAGTACACTATACAAGGAAATCGTCCATTTTCAGATACAACCTGGGAGGTCAAGTGAGGAAAAAGGCATCACAAAACAGGCACAAATGTTAAAACATTTCAGTAACAGCAAGCATATTACAAATAAGTATAACTAGTATAAAAGAGGAAAATAGTATGATAAAGAACACAGAACAGATACTGTACATACAAGTAGTATAAGTTTGCTCTGTCAGAGATAATGAGAATCCTGTACGTAACATCTGAAGGTTTATAAGTCACAGATGCGATTAGGTGCAGGTACGTAAATAAGCCAGGAGTAGTTTTTTCTTAAGGCAGTTTTGAACACTTGATGTGTGAAGCTACAACAGATTTCCACAGGAGAGAGTTTCCAGAGTTTGGGCAGGAAGCAGGAAATAAGTGGTCTTCCAGTTTATTGTGGTATTTAGGGGAACTTACCAGTGCCTGACCTTGGGACCCTAGGGTGTAGGAACATGGTGACTTTGTTAAAAGTGCAGCTAAGGAGGAGGTGAACTGGTGACATAGAACATTATGTATAAGGCATACTAGGTTAAAGGAAAGATAGATATAGGGGAGAGCCAGCTTAGCCAAAGGGTACATTGATGTGTAATGGCAAGTTGTTGCCAGTGGGTATGGTATATGTTGTAGCAAGAGGCATTCCATCTTCTCATTTTAACATTTGTAAGTGCTGCAACAAAACACTGTGCCATGATTTAGTTTAGGTCACAGGATACCTTGGGCAATTGCCATGTGAGCTTTAGGGGTCAAATTGTGCCTATCATGTATGCAAGTCCCAGTCTTGAATTGTCAGTCCTGCAGATTTCATATATGTGCAGGGAGAAGTCGAGACATGAGTCTAGCATAACACACAAATATTTGAAACAGAAGCGAGAGGAGCAACATCAAGACATGGAACAGGTACAAAGTTCTGGAGATAGCCCAAACAGCATGGCTTGTCTTATAAGCATTCAGGACCAATTTATTGTGAGATGGCCAGTACTGAACAGATCAGAAGTCCATGTTAAGTTGTCAGACATTTCAGACATGGACATCCGTTGTTGGAACTGAGGAATCTCAGCTGTTGGGGCTAACCCAGAAAATTAAGATCTTACTTCGAGAAACAGCTCTTGCAGCAGGTCACACCATTAGGACTGAAGCCGGCAGGCGCCAGGACCCCACGGAAATTTTCTAGCTAGTAGTATTCAGCGGGGATCGCCTCCAACATCGGTCCCGCCCCCGATGTCGGGCGTAGTACAAGGAGGTCCCATCCCTAGAAGTTCTTTCCCGCCACCGCCAGCATCGGCCTCTCGGTCTCCTTCTAGCGATTTACCACTACTGAACTACCGACAATTTCAACCTTTTGGCTCTGCTCAACCGATGTCCTCTCCAACTCCATCTCAGAGGGTCACTCTTTCAAAGTGTGCCTGCGCAAACAGATCCCCTCAAGGATCCCCATTTTGTCTCATGTGGCTTGCCCAGGCCCGACCACAACACTCAAGGCCTGCACCTTTGCCAGGGTTTTAACAGCCGCACCAGGATCCACTGTCAGAAGGCACTTCAAGCATTTCTTCTGGAAGAAAAGCTTAAAAGTATGGACCAGGAACCTTCTTCCCGGGGAGAATCTTCAACTACATCCCACAAACACTGGAACAAGCACCGGTAAAAGGCGAGGTCCAGGTCTCCTACTCGGGCCTTGGACTCCCGCAGCTCCGGCTCAAGATCGGACTGCTCTCCCTCCAGGGCTCGGTCGCAACCTTCCCCGGTCAAGGTCAGGTCTTCCAGCGGTTCTTCATCGCTCCAGCCTCTCAAGACTTCGAGGCCCTCGGGTTCATCAACACCCTCCAAGGCCTCTTCAAAGTTGGGTGAGCGCCATAAATCTTCATCCTCCAGTCGCCAGGACACCGACTCCAGGTCGGTCTCCCAACCACCCAGAGGTCCTGATCCAGTGCCCAGGAAAACTAAGGACCTGGCGTCCCTCAAACAGACGTCGGACCCGACGGCCCACCACCTGACATCGGCCAAGCACTCTAAATCAGCTCGGCACTCACAGGAGCCGACGACACCGGCTAGACACCCATCCCCGGACAGGCATTCGCCAGGTCCGAAGTTGTCGGCCTGGGGACCAGTGTCGGCTACCCCGGATCGGAAGACTGCACCCCCGTCGCCAGCGAATGCTGGTCGTAGAGATTCTACCGAGGAGGACACCCCACAGCCCGAAGACCAGGCGGTCGACACCGAGGATGCCGGGCTCCCACAGGAACCCTCCCCGGAGTGGGAGACCCCCGGGGACCCGACGCCCGACTCCGGCAACAGGCCACCGGCGCCAGGCCCGTCGTCGGGTATGAACCTTGTGGAGGTGAAGGAGCTCTTTACTTTTTGGTGGGACACCATCAAGAAAGAGGTGGTCCCCGCACGTCCTCCTCCTACTCCTTCACCACCTACGCCCACTCCTCCACCTGAGGGGCCAGTAGGACGACCTCCATCCCCCAAGGAGCAGACTCCACTAGGGGCAGATCTACCGACAGGAGAAGGCCTCCCTCCAGATCCCCTTCAGGGTCACCCAGCCCCAAACGACCCAGACGATGCCGGTACACTCCGTCGGGAGAGGATTCAAGGTCGGATACTTCAGAGTACTCCAGATCACCTTTTCCACTCAGCATCCCCTCTCCTGACCCACACTACCTCCCCAGGTCTCCACCGGATGATCCCTCTTTCGCCGAGATCATGAGGCACATCCAGGACAACATGAGGTGGGATACTGAGGAGCTTGACCCCAAGCGACAACATCTTGCCCGCTACCTTCGGCAAAAAGACCCGAAGCCTGTGGTAGTGCCACCTTTGGTGGACACAACTTCGCGGATGTCACCAAGGCTGCATGGAAACGTCCGCATTCCACTCCCGCGGTGCCGAAGAAGGCTGACCGCCTGTACAAGGCCCCTAGGGAGGACCAGCATTTGGCAAACCAACCTCTGGCAGATTTCCTGGTCATCAGTGCTCACATGACCGGTCTCAGAGACCACAGCATATGAGCACTCAGCCACCGGACCAGGAATCCAAGCAATTGGATGCCCTGGGGAGGCGGACGTATGCGGCTGCTACTTGTGCCATCAGGTCACTGAACTATCTTACCCATATGGTTCAGTTCCCAGAACGCCCTGTGGGAACAGGGCCAGGACATGGTTGAAAAGCTTCCCGATGGCGACCAGAAAGCGGAGCTCCTAAACTCCTCTGCACCTGGTCAAATGTGGGACTCCAAGTGATCAGAGCCACATATGACTCTCGCGGACTCTTCGCCAGAGCTGCAGCCTTAGGCGTTGTCTCCGGAGACACTCTTGGTTCCGTGTCTCCGGCTTTACCCTGGATGTACAGAAAAACATTCTTGACGTCCCGTATAACGGCGAGGTGCTGTTTGGTGAAGCCTCCGCGAAGGTTATCACCAAGCTTCAAGACACAGGGAAGGCAGTCCGATCTGTACAAGCCATGTACAGATCTAGGCCTAGTTCCTTTCGCAGGAACCAGAGCCATTTTCGCGGCTGGCTACAAAGGCAGCAGCAACGTTCCGGCCAGCAGCAGAGGGGCACTTTCTCGCGCAAGGCCCAGGCCAAGTTGTTCCCGGGCACAGGCCAATGCTACTCAAAGTCGGCCCAGCCTGCAGGGACAAACGCTGCCACAGCATGACTCCTTCCCGGCCCCCACCCCTCCTCAGGATCAACGGGCAAAGAAAGTCGGGGGTCGCATCGCACGCCAGCTTTCAGGGTGGCAGTCGATCACCACCAAGTGGGTTCTACAGTTGATCAAAAATGGCCATTACATAGAGTTCATAGACAATCCACCTACAAGACCTCCCCTGCTTTCCTGTTATTCGGGTCAGCATGCCCTGCTCATACAGCAGGAAGTGCTCGCACTTCTGGAAAAAGAAGCTTTAGAGCACGTACCAAGGAACCAGAGAGGACTAGGGTACCATTCTCACTTCTTCCTGGTTCCAAAGAAAACAGGGGACCTCGTCTAATACTGGACCTCAGTGATCTCAGTCTTTCGGTCGCTTACAAGCACTTCGACATGGTGACCCTCCTGGGCCTGATTCCCATGCTGAAGCAGGATGCATTTCTTGCATCCCTGGACATGCAGGACACCTATCTGCATATTCCTATCGCTCAGCCGCACAGGAGGTTCCTGCGCTTCGAGTTTCAGGGCCGCCATTATCAGTTCTGAGCTCTTCCCTTCGGGCTGTCATCGGCACCTCGGGTATTCACGAAGTGCATGGCGGTCGTAGCCACGTCTCTGAGGAGACAGGGCCACTACATGTTCCCCTACCTGGACGACTGGCTTCTCATGGCGCCCTCACGGGATGCCTTGATGTCTGCTATTCACTGCACCCAGTCTCTGTTCGAGACTTTGGGCATTTTCATCAATTACAAGAAGTCACGCCTGGTTCCGTCCCAGACGCTGCAATTCATCGGAGCAGTTCTGGACACCGTCCAAGGGAAAGCTTCTTCCACGGACAGAGCAGAACACATCAGATCCCTCATCAGGAATTGTCGGCAAAAAGACCGCCCCAGCCAGACTGTTTTTTGCCTGCTCAGACATATGGCTGCGGCTATTGCAACAGTCCCGCTAGCCCGTCTCCACATGCGGGTAACCCAGTGGATGTTACGGGTACAGTGGGACCAAAGGCAAGACCATCTGCAGCATCCAATCCGAAACACGAAGACCGTAATTCGAGATTGGCAATGGTGGCTACATTCAGGGAACCTCTTGGCGGGAGTCTCCTTCACAGCGCCGTCCCCGACTGTGACACTCTCCACAGACACCTCAGGGCTCGGGTGGGGAGCACACCTCGATGGTGTTCAGTCTCAGGGCCTGTGGACAGCCCAGGAGTCTCATTGCCACATAAATATACTGGAAATGAGGGCAGTTCTTTACGCCCTGCAGGCCTTCCAGTCGGAGATTCCACTGGGTACACTTCTGTTACAAACAGACAATTCCGTGGTGATGTATTACCTCAACAAACAAGGAGGCACCCACTCCTACCCACTTTGCAGGGAGGCCATGAGAGTGTGGGATTGGGTCTTGCAACACGGCGCAAATCTTATTGCAGTTCATGTTCCGGGAGTGGACAACATCATCGCAGACAGCCTGAGCTGCACTCAGGCCAGAATCCACGAATGGAACTACTCCAGGAGGTGGCAGAAGATCTGTTTTACAGATGGGCACTCCAGAGATGGACCTCTTTATCCCCATACAATGCAAAACTGCCCAATTTTGCTCGCTAGATCCAGGGCCTGGTGTTTTCTGGTGAGACACGTGTCCCTCTCCTGGGCGGCAGATTCCTTTGTGCCTTTCCCGCTGATCCAGAGAGTTCTTAAAACTCCGCAGGAGCAAGCGAGCTCATTCTGATCGCACCCTTCTGGCCCAGACAGATATGGTTCCCTCTCTTGCATCAGCTATCCCGGGAATCTCCTGTGCTTTTGCCAATCAGCTCCTATTTACTGTCTAAGGAGGTGGGTTCCTTAGTCCATCCAGATCTATGTTCCCTGAACCTGCATGCTTGGCTCCTAGAGACCTAGCCATGATGCGATACGGGGTCTCGCAAGAAGTGGCAGATGTGCTTACTGCCACTAGAAAACCGGCAACCCACGCGACCTACGCCATGAAGTGGCACAGGTTCTGCTTATGGGCTCAAGTGCGAGAGTTTTCGCCTTTGGACTGTCCAGAGAAGCTGGTACTGGACTACCTGCTATCCCTTTTCCACTCCGATCTGGCTTACTCCTCAATTAAAGTGCACCTTTGTGCCATTTTGGCCTACCATGCCCCGTGAGGCCAATGCACTGTAGCCCAGCTGGACACGACACTGCCTTTTGAGGGCGCCTCCACCTTGGGCCCCGACAGGATCCAGTCCCTCCATGGAACTTGGCCTTTGTCCTGAGCAGCTCACGCTGCCACCTTTTGAACCAGCCCTG
The DNA here is from genome assembly GCA_016271365.2 of Neoceratodus forsteri. Taxonomy (NCBI): domain Eukaryota; kingdom Metazoa; phylum Chordata; order Ceratodontiformes; family Ceratodontidae; genus Neoceratodus; species Neoceratodus forsteri. The sequence goes on along the minus strand of CM057453.1, from coordinate 644,177,389 downwards.
GATTGCGAGCCACGCTTTCTCTTGAAAACATTGTTTTTAGTTGCAGTTACTTCTGCCAGAAGGATTTCTGAAATGCACGCCTATGTGCAAAGAGCCTTATTTGGTTTTCCACCAGGACAGGGTATCCCTAGGACTAATCCTAAATTTCTGCCTAGTTGGTCTCAGCTCTCACTTTAATCGGACATCGATCTACCAGTGTATTTTCCGAATACTCTAATCGAGGAGAACCCTTCTGCACACCCTGGATGCATAGGTGCCTCAGATACTACCTGACCAGAACCAAACAACACCGAAAGTCGGACCAACTTTTCATCTCCTTTGCCCATAGGATGAAGGGAGCTCCTGTCTTGAAGCAGTCGCTGTCTAGGTGGCTTATCCAGTGCATTACGTTCTGTTAGCAGAAGCGCAATAAACCCTTGCCGGGCGCGGTTAAGAGTCATTCCACCAGAGGGTGGCTACCTCTTTTGCGGCTTTAAAGAACATTTCCACCTCAGCTATTTGCGCTGCAGCTACTTGGAGCTCCGTGCATACCTTTATCAGGCATTACAGCCTGGACATCGCATCGAGGCGAAGAGCAGGGTTCGGTCTAGCAGTCCTTCAAGGACTTCTGTCCTAGGCTCGAGGTATCTCGAGGATTCTACTTTTCCTCCTCCCGATGGTGCATGATTGCCATTACTGCTTGGAAATCAGTCCTAATGGTGTAACCTGCTGCAAGAGCTGTTTCTCGAAGTAAGATAGTACAGTTACGTAAGAACTTACCATAACAGTAGATCTTCGAGAACAGATCTTGCAGCAGGTACTTTCCCTCCCACCATCCCTGCTGGAGGTAGGTCATAGTCAAGCATCCATCTCCTAGGATGGGACATTTACTGTTGCCTTGTTTTGCCATCTGATGGTGGATCCTCAGTCTCCCCTTCTGATGTCATCCAGCAGCCAGGAGTCTCCGGCAGGAGAACTGGGAATTATGGGGGGGGACCGCCTCCTTATGTACTATGCGTGACGTCTGAGGCGGTCCCCGCTGAATACTGCTAGCTAGACAATTTCCGTGGGGTCCTGGCGCATGCCGGCTTCAGTCCTAATAGTGTGACCTGCTGTAAGAGCTGTTCTCGAAGATCTACTGTTACGGTAAGTTCTTACGTAACTGTACTTTTCCCTCTCCCTTGATGCGAGTCCCTAACCATACTAAAACTGTGAAAATAAAAAAAATCATTGTCTTTTCCCCCCAGGTTGATGATGAAGATGACATGGAGTCCGGTGACCAAGATGATGATGATGTTGATGATGAGGAGGAGGAGGAAGATGAAGATGAGGAAGCGCAGAGTTGATTGTATTATGAAATATGTCAGATATTGAAAAAGACAGGAATGCATTTTAATAAAACAAATAAACAATACAGTTGACAATGCTGTCTATTTGGTTTGGAGGAGGCAGTAGGGGGATATTTTAAAGAGGGACTATAAAACGTCCCATGCGCTACACCATATTCCTTACTAGAGGACTTTTAATTCTAGAAACAGTGAGGCTGCCCTTATTTTAATGGCCCAGTTAGATTGTTTGTTAAAATTGTAAATTATTTACTAAACTTTTCTCTCAACCAGCTTGAATACCTTGCAATATAGCAGATGACACTGCTGCTTTTTCGTTGAGCTGTAATTGTTCATTTACCAAAGTGTTATACAGGTTTTTTTTTTTGTTTGTTTGTTTGCTTTTTTACAGTTTCAAAGGTTTTAGTTTGTTTATACTATATGGTATAAGCTTTTCAGTTTGTGTCACTACATGTGCAAGCATATGTTTGAACATCTCTAGAATGTTGATTCACCATTTATGCTATCAGTCATAACCTAATCTGTGCCCCCAGCACTATGAATAGAGTTGCTACATTTTGGAGTACTTTTAGGCAGAAGGAGACCATTAAAAATACATATCTTATTTCAAACTGACTGAGGTATTCTGGTCCCCAAGTGTCCTGCCTAACTGTCAGTCTAGTGAGAATGTTTATACAGCTTAGTGTGCCTTCACTCCTGAAATAGCTGCATTATGTACCTCAGGAAGGAGACACAAGGAAACACTGCAGCAGTCCATTTTATGAGGAGGTGACAGTTCCAAACAGAATACAGCATTAGCCTGGTAGTTTTTATTTTAGTTAATAAGTATGGAAACGGACTTCATCTTACCCAGTTATTTTTTTCATTTTCGATTTTTCTGAGGTGCCCGATTTCCCAAACGGATCTCATACTTGCCAACCAGAATATAGCTGTCTAAACTGAAGCATCTGTTAAAAGTCTTTCCCCAGAGTCTGCAGGGACCCTGGTACCCATTATAAAAGTTATGAATTTCTAGAGTGCTCCCACAGACTTGACCCGAAGAGTTAGACTGCCAAACGAGTTGCGGAAGTGTCGCTCCCCTGTGGAACTCATGCACTAAGTTATTAAAAGAAAGTTTTTTCCAGATTTGACAAACCTGCGCTGTTGTATTCTTGATTACAGAAGCTCCTGTATGATTTTTCTAATTTATTGGCTGTTACGCCAAGTGGAATAAAATGAGATATGACACTTGACTTTAAAGGAACAAAATGTGAATATTTAATGTATTCATTTCATGTTTTAGAAATAAAATGAAGAGTTGTTACATTTATTAAAAGGGACTGTTTAGTGCCAAATGCCTTTAGATCTGAGATGCATTTTTTGAAATGTATATTTCTGGGGACGTGGATATGGTTCACTTATCCACAGTTCTGGCAGTCTCCCTTTAAGAGCTGATTTGTTGGACTGTCTTTCAGAAAAACTTCTCCCATTATCCAGGTGGCATATCCCTCATCTCTGCCCCGTGATGTCAGATCTTCCTTTTTGCTGGAAGAGTCAGGACTCCTCCTTTGCAGCTGCACGTCATGGAGGCCCGAACTTTTTGAAGAACGACGTTTAGCTAACTTTGTTTCAGCCTCTTTCTAATTCATATTTGGATATGTTCCTCTGTTCCATCTTCATCTCCGAAGGCTGCGATAAATCATGAGGATTCTAAGATGGCTCCCAGCTTCAAGCACAGTGTCCTGTGCAGTCAGAAAATGCCACAAGCGGATTCCCACGTGTCGTGCATTTACTGTTTAGGTGAACAACACTACGTCACTGCCTGCAGCCTGTGTCAGGCTTAGCTTCCCTTAAAGGCTGTTACGCTTGTCCCTCAGCCAGCCAGCTGAACAGGATCCTTCTGGTGAAACCCAGGAAAGCACATAGGCTGCCCTTGCGGCTGCGGGTCTGCAACCCAGCTGGTTGCTACAGAAGAGGTAGCAGCCACGGCAGGCGCCTTCTCGGGTCTTGATGCTCATGTTATGGGCCAGTGTAGGCATGGCTTCCATAGGTATTTTCTGTGAAATATGCAAGACCCTTCAGACCTTCGGGAAGAGCCCTGCCCGCCACAATAAGGTGAAAGTCAAAGAAGTCCTGCTTTCAGTAGTGGGAACGGGAGGGTGCACTTTTCCCACTCCCACAGCTCCTCACTGACGCCTGTCAAGCGCTAGCTGCAGCAGAACTTGCCTTGGTTGAGGCACAGGCCGCATAGCTCTGTGGTGCCTCTGTCAAGCTTGTCGGCCTCAACACAGGTCAAGCAGGCGATTGAGATTTTCTCAACCCTGTTGACCCAGTGTTTGAAGGGATAAAAATTATTCAGTCTCCAGGACCCTGGTCCTGTCTGGCCTCACTCAAAAGGGCCAGGAGCAGTCAGTGAACCTGGCTGGCTTCTCTCAGGAATTGCTTTCCTCTGGAGTCCAACAGTCAGACCCGTTTGGGGTAATTTATATTGTCTCCAGCCATGTTTCCTCATCATCCATGTCGATGTTCAAGGTCGAGGGACTCCTCACATTCTTGGTCCCACCTAACTGGGAGGCATTTCCATCAGCACTCTTCTTCCTCTTTGTTCTGGGATGATGAGAGGCTCCTTCATATGTGGTGGTGCTACGAAGAGCTCCTTTGGCAGCACTGAGCCTTTGTTTGGTTGGGTAGGGCTCTATCCTCGACCCAGTCCTGTCAAGACAGCTGTCCTTGACACGACTCTTGCTACTGATTCAGGTGGAGCCACCTCCGTGACAGCCCTTGCAGGAGGCCTCCTCTAAGGATTTCTGTCCAGCTACCAGTTTGCCAGTCCGGTTGTCAATGGAGATCATGTGCTCAGATGAGTCTCGAGTGGTGCACAACGGCAAATGGCCAAAGTCTGTATTTGAAGATTCTTCAGATGACTCCTCTGGGTCCTCAACGCAGCTTCAGATGACTCCGCTGGGTCAAAACAGTCCTTGAGGATTCATGCTTTTGACCATGATTTGGCCAAAGAGTTGACTACCGACCACAAGCCAGTGCCCTTCTGGGCTCTGCTCGGGCTCATGTCCAGACTTGATGGACCTTTGGTCTCCTTCTGCTGTCACCTATGTTTCTGTGTGTGTGTCAGTGGAGGTTCCCTTGGAGCCAGTCCAGAAAAGGGCCAAATACCCCTTTATAGGAGCGTGGATATGTTGTTCTTTCCACACTGGTTGACATGTCCCTTTAAAGCTTGCCAGATGTACCACGGGTGATATATGCCTCAACTTCGCCCCTTGACACCAAATCTTCCTTTCCGCTTGGAAGATTTAAGGTTCCCCCTTTCTAACCCCAGGAATCCCTTATTATGATTAAACTTAATGCAGTCAGTCTCCTGTGTTGAACTGCCCGGAGAAATGGAATTTTATGCAAATTATGGAATTCTCAAGTGGCTCATGCCACTTTCAAATTGCTGCCTTAGCAACTGCTGCACTCTGAGTGCTTCAGATTCTTTACTCCGCCTGCCTAGTAAGGACGTCCCGGAGAGCTCTCCTTGAATTATCTTCAGAATAAAGTTTATCTGTGGATAAGTACTCATTTTAGTTTAAATTTAAAACTGCTGCCTTAGAAACATTGTTTAGTATAGTTTAGTATTATTATAGTAGTTTTTTGGTCTCTATTTGCGGTTCCCTCACGGTTCCTTGGAACCGAGGGTTCTGTGTCTGTTTGGGAGGTTTTTACCTCAGTTTTCTTTATTTTATATATTTAGCGATTGGTTCCTTGAACCGCTTTATTTTTTGTTAAATTACTGTATTTATCGGATCTTACTTCGAGATACAGCTCTTGCAGCAGGTTACACCATTAGGACTGAAGCTGGCAGGCGCCAGGACCCCACGGAAATTTTCTAGCTAGCAGCCTTTAGCAGGGACCGCCCCCGACGTCGGTCCCGCCCCCGACGTCGGGCGTAGTACATAAGGAGGCGGTCCCCCATAATCCCAGTTCTTTTCCGGGCCGATAGTATCGCCTCGGTCTCTCTCTTCCATCATGCGTCGACCTGTAGAACTACGACGATTTTCGCCTTTCTTTCGACTTTGGATCAACTGATGTCCCTCCAACAACTTCTCTAGAGGGTCACCATATGAAGTGTGCTTGCAAACAGATCCCTTCAAGGAATCACATTCAGCTCTGCGCGCTGCCTAGGCCTGAACACACGATACCAAGGCCTGCTCCTTCTGCCAGGGCTTCAACAGTCGCACAGGATCCTCCGCCAGAAGGCCCTTCAAGCCGCTTCTTTGGAGGAGAAATTGAAAACTATGGATAAAGAACCTTCCTCCCTGGGGAGCGCCGTGGTAAAACCCAAGCACCGGACAAGGGGAAGGTCCAGGCCTGCGAGGGCCTCGACCCGTTCTGGCTGGAATCGGACTGCCTCCCCTCCAGGGCTCAGTCGCAGCCTCCCCGTTCAGGTCAGATCCTCCAGCGGCTCCTCTCTACAACCTCTGAAGACTTCCAGGCCGCTGGTCTCTTCCACTCCATCTAAGGCCCTCAGAAGTCCAGGAAGCGCCTATAAATCTTCCCGCCGGCGGGACACCGACATCAGGTCAGTTTCCTAGCCTCTGCGTGGATCGGATCCAGTTCCCCGTAAGACCAAGGACCTGACGTCCCTCAAATGGACGTCGGACCCGACATCGGCCCACACGACGTCGGCCAAGCATCACCGGCACTCCCAGAAGCCGGCGACACCTAAACACCTGTCACCGGCCAGGCATTCGCCTCCAAGGGTGTCGGCCAGGGGACCAACGTCGGTTCCTCCTGAGAAGAGGACCACACCACAGTTGGCGGCGGACGCCGGTCAGAAGGATTCATCTGAGGAGGACGCCACACAGCCCAAGGAACAGGCAGGCAACACCGGAGACGCCGGGCTCCCACGGGAACCTTCACCGGAGCGGGAGGCCCCCGGGGACCCGACGCCCGGCTCCGGCGATAGGCCACTGGCGCCAGGCCCGTCGTCGGGTATGAATCTGGCAGAGGTAAAAGAACTTTACCTTCTGGTGGGACACCATCAAAAAGATGTGGTCACCACACGCCCTCCTCCTACTCCGACTCCGCCTCCACCTACTCTCACTGCCTATGCCCTCCTCCACCCAAGGCCCGTGAGGACGATCGCCAGCCCCAAGGAGCAGACACCACCTCCTCGGGCAGATCTTCAGAAAGGAGAAGACCTCCTCTAGATCCCCTCAAAGTCACCCAGCCCCAAGAGACCCAGATGACGCCGGACACTCCATCTGGGAGGATTCCAGATCTGACACCTCAGAGTGCTCCAGATCCCTTCTCCTATCAGCAATCCCTCCGACCCACACCTACCCAGGTCTCCTCCGGATGATCCCTCTTTCGCGGAGATCATGAGGCACATCCAGGAGAACATGGAGTGGGATGCTGAAGAGCTCGACCCCGAGAGACAATACTTGCTCGCTACCTTCGGCAGAAAGATCCGAAGCCTGTGGTAGTGCCGCCCTTGGTGGATACCTTTGTGGACGTCACCAAGGCCACCTGGAAATGTCCACAGTCCACTCCCACAGTGCCGAAGGCTGACCTCCTATACAAGGCCCCTAGGGAGGACCAGTATCTGGCGAACCATGCTCTGGCTGACTCTCTGGTCATCACTGCTTCGCATGACCGGTCTCGGAGACCTCAGCACTTGAGCACACAGCCACCGGACCAGGAATCCAAGCAATTGGATGTCCTGGGTAGGCTTGATCGTGACGCGAACCGCAATCCTGCGCCATCAGGTCACTGAATTACCTCACCCACATGGTTCAGTTCTAGAACGCACTATGGGAGCAGGGACAGGACCTGGTCGAGAAGATGCCAGATGGCGACACAAGGAGGTGCTCTTGAACCTCCCGCACGGGTTCGGATGTGGGGTCCCAAGTGTTCAGAGCCGCATATGATTCTGCGGACTCTTTAGCCAGAGCTGCAGCCTCAGGCGTGTGTCGCGGAGACACTTCTTGGCTCCTGTCTCAGGCTTTTACCGGACGCCCAGAAGAACATCTTAGACGTCCCTTATAACGGCGAGGTCCTATTGGGTGAAGCCTCCGCGAGAGTAATCACCGAACTTCAGGACACAGGGAAGGCAGTCCAATCTGTACAAGCTATGTACAGGTCTCGCCTAGTTCCTTTCAGAGGAACCAGAGCCATTTCTGTGGCTGGCTACAAAGGCAACAGCCACGCTCCGCCAACAGCAGAGGGGCAAGTTCACCCGCAAGGCCCAGGCCAAGTCATCCCCAGGCAGAGGCCAACGATTTCGGGTCGGCCCAGCCTGCCGGATCAAACGCTGCCACAGCATGACTCTTCCCGCCCCCGCCTCCTCAGGTTCAACGGGAAAGAAAGTCGGGGTCGTGACGCATGCCACTTGCTAGGGTGGCACCGATCACCACCGACAGGTGGGTTCTGCAGCTGGTCAAGAAAGGTCACTATATAGAATTTGTAGGCAGTCCACCTACAAGACCTCCCCTGCTCTCCCGATATTCGGGTCAGCATGCCCTGCTCATACAGCAGGAGGTGCTCGCGCTTCTGGAAAAGGAAGCCTTAGAGCACGTTCCAGAGAACCAGAGAGGACTAGGGTACTATTCTCACTTCTTCCTGGTTCCAAAGAAAACGGGACCTCTGTCCAATACTGGACCTCAGCGACCTTAACCTTTCAGTCATTTACAAACGCTCCGCATGGTGACCCTTCCGGGCCCATTTCCCATGCTGAAGCAAGACATCTTTCTGGCGTCTTTGGACATGCAGGACGCCTACCTGCATATTCCGATTGCTCAAGCGCACCGGAGGTTCCTGTGCTTCAAGTTTCAGAGCTGCCATTATCAGTTCCGAGCTCTTCCCTTCAGGCTGTCATCAGCACCTCACGTATTCACGAAGTGCATGGCAGTCGTTGAAGCGTCTCTGAGGAGTCAAGGCCACTACGTGTTCCCATACCTGGACGACTGGCTTCTTATGGCACCCTCCAGGGAGACACTGATGACGGCTGTTCACTGCACCCAGTCCCTTTTTCAATCACTGGGTATTCTCACAACTACAAGAAGTCACTCCTGGTGCCTCCCAGAAACTGCAGTTTATAGGAGCAGATCTTCCTGACATAAGTCTCCACCACTCATTCACACTATTGGGATCTGCGCCAGAGGCACTAGGACCCATCGGGAGCAAACTTTTGTTGGAGGGTCGCGCAGAGATGGCGCCACAGGCACAGCACTGCGAGCCTCAGCTCACGCTATGACTATCTCGGCGCGACCCTCCAACCGCCTCAGTTCCTTTTTTCCCGCCGTCGAGAGTGTGCTTCAGTGACGACGCCGTCATCATTATGAGTCAAACTTCAAACTAGCATAGTTTTCAGTTTTGTTATTTTGTAGTATTATCTCGATACAGTATCGCTTAGTCTTATTTTAAAAATAAAGAAGTCTCAGCCAACTTTAATGGAGTCGACCATGAGCAGGTCAGGTGACGGTAGGGAGACTTCATATGAAAGCTGTTCAGTCAGTCGGGCTGGGTCCGTCCGCGCCTCCGAGTGGGGGTCTGACAACGGCCAGTCCAGTGCCCGGGATGGATGGTCTCTCTGAAGCATAAAATAAACGGTCGATTCTCGCACTGTTCGGCCTCGAGCCTTCTTCTCGCCCACAGGTCTAAAAAGAGAAGACATCACCGAGGGCGCCTCTGATATGTCTGCGCGTAGATGTTCGGTTATCGGGGCTAGTTGCCGGCCTCCTTCGGAGTCGCCAACCTCTGCTTCTGGTAGCCAGCGGCTTCGACATCGAAGTCCTTCCCTGCCCGCAGGTAGGTCTTCAGATGAGCAGTTTCATCAGTGGGCCGCTGTTATGGAGCATTGGGCTCAGAGGTTAGTTCAGCTACCTGGCTCGGTCACTGTGGGCTTTCTGGCTCATTGAGAGACCAGGTAGGGCGTGTTGGATTTTCCTGGTCACGTGGCACCTTCTTCGGTGCCGACCGACTCAGCTAGGTGTCCCCCTCACATGGTAGGTGCAGGGGCCACACCGATGCCTTTATCTCCTGCTCTTCTTCCTTCAAAACCTGTTTTCGGAGTCGGGGGTGTTGCCAGCTGCATGTCGGCTCACGCTTGTGCAGCTTCTCGGGTGCTGCGCGCCACGGGTCCCTCAGCTGCTTCGTGCCGTAGTCCCTCGGCATCGCTTCTCGTGCTGTTGCGCGCCTCGCTCGGCTCCCCTCTGCCTTTCAGGACTCCTCTTTTCACTCATTTCCTTCTTCCCTCTCTTCTGATTTTCATTCCTTTCCTGTCCATACAGTCCCTCCTGGACTGTCAGGAGATGACATTGAGCCTGACCCAGACCTTCGGTTGGGTGATGAAGTGGACGAAGCAGGATCTATCACTGCTACAGAGCCTGTGGTCGAGGACCTGTCATTTAAGTCTCTGCTGAAAAATCTGAGTTTCACTCTTTCTCTCCAGACTACAGACATCGATCCTGGGAAATTAAGACTCCAATACCTTCATGCTCCGGAGATCCCTACGGATTTGACTCCTCCGGTTCAGCCTTCCTTCGAGACGCTGTCTCAAATGGTATGGAATAATCCTGCTCTCACCCCTTCGGTGGCTAAATCCATAGATAGGAAATATTCAGCCCCCAAGGATCATCCCATTTTGGCATGTCAAGCCTTTGAGGATCCTATTGTAGTCCTGGCAGAGAATGATAAGGTCGTTCTTCCTCAAACTACTACAGCTCGACCTATTAAAGAATCTCGTAAGATAGACACCTTAGGTAAGAGAGTCTTTGCTGCTTCTACCCTAAGTATGCATATTGCCAGCTACCAGGGCTATTTCTCACAGTATGAGTATATCCTGTGGCACTCTATCAAGCGGATGGTTGAAGCTCTTCTGGAGTCGGATGCAAAGCCAGAGCTTCTTCAAACCATTACCAGAGGTATCGAATCTAACAACCAGCAGGTTAAAGCAGCCATGGATGCTTCCGACACTGCTTCCCGTTCAGTGGCTGCTGGTATTTGCACCCGCCGTCATTCCTGGCTGCGCACTTCGGGTTTCACGAATGACACGCAGCAGCAGGTAATGGCGTTGCCCTTGATGGTGCGATCTTTTGGTCCTCAGGTAGAGCAAGCTCTAGAAGCTACCAAGACTGGGTCAGCCATTGTTGGCTCGACCCCTCCTGCCCCTCTTGAGGGCATGTCAATAAACGTCAGTTTCATAATCGTCAGTCCTTTCGAGGCAGAGGAGGTTTCCATAAAAACCAACCTGCCCAACCTCAAAAGAAGACGCAACAGAAAGCGTAAGGGCCCAAAGCGCCCAGCACTACCTTATGAATTGCTGGCCCAAGTCCCATCTCAGCTGCCCGAGGTGGACTTTTCCTCTCGTGGAGGTCGCCTGATGCACTTCTACAACCAGTGGAAGTCCATAACCTCAGACAAATGGGTCCTTCGGATAATTCACAAGGGTATTCACTCAATCTTGTGGAGACCCCTTCGGATCGTCCCCCCAAATGGCAGCCCAGGCTGTCAACCCTTCAGTCAGACCTTCTCGCCGCCGAGATTCAGGGCCTTCTGAACAACAGGGCAGTAGAAGTGGTGCCGCTGCATCAACGGAACACGGGTTTCTACTCCCATTACTTTCTGGTTCCAAAGAAGTCCGGGGGTATGCGCCCCATTCTGGATCTCAGAAAGCTAAACAAATTTCTCCCCAAGGAGAAATTCAAAATGATTTCTCTGGGAACCCTGTTACCTTTGCTTCATCAACACGACTGGCTAGCCTCCCTAGACATGCAGGATGCTTACCAGCACATTCCTATTCACCCAGAGGCATCACAAATTCCTGAGGTTTGTGGCTCTGGGACAGCATTATCAGTTCAGAGTCCTGCCCTTGGCTATCCTCGGCGCCGTGGTTTTTACAAAGTGTTGTGCAGTTCTCGCAGCGCACTCAGAAAGGTCGGAATACAGGTGTTCCCTTATCTGGACGATTGGCTTCTAGCAAGCCCTTCCAGGCAAGGGACCCTGACGCCAGAGAGGGCCTCGCCTCCCACGCCCATGGGAGTTCTGCTGAACTTCAAGAAGTCGCAACTGCAGCCCTCCCAGAGGCTTCTCTTTATAGGGACTCTTCTGAACACCTCCTGTGTGAAGGCTTTTCTTCCAGAAGACAGAAGGAACGATATCCTTCAAATGGCCCGTCACATCGGGGAGAACTCCTCAGTTACAGCTCTCTTGATGCAATGGATGCTAGGCCTCATGGCTTCCTCAGTGTTCACTGTACCCCTAGCACGTCTGCAAATGAGAACTACTCAGTGGATGCTCAGTACTCGGTGGTCCCCAACCACTCACCCGCAGTCCTGTCCCATCAAGGTGACAGAACCTTTAAAGAGGTCACACACCTGGTGGTCTCGAGAGCAATCTCCTGGAAGGATATCCCTTTGCTCCTCTGGACCATCAGATCTCCATTACCACGGATGCATCCCTGATGGGGTTGGGAGCTCGCTGTCAGGCTCTCCACACTCAAGGTGCGTGGACTCAAGTCGAGTCCCAGCTTCACATAAACGTCCTAGAAATGAGAGCCGTCCTTTATGCGGTCCGAGCGTTGAAGGACATTCTGTGTCACAAGAACATTCTCCTTCAAATGGACAACAATGCAGTGATGTATTATATCAACAAGCAGGGCGGTGCTCATTCTTGCCCATTATGCAGGGAAGCAATGAGGGTATGGGAATGGTGCTTGGAGCACAAGGCTGTAATTCAAGCGGTCTACCTGCCAGGTATTCAGAACGAACTGGCAGACCATCTCAGCAGAACAGAGACAGACTCACTAGTGGTCTCGACTCAACCATAGTTCAGTCACTATTCAAGAGTGGGAACCCAGACCTGGACCTTTTGCATCCCCACTCAATGCAAAACTGCTCTCTTCTGCTCCAGAAATCCAGGGCCTGGCATTTTCTGTGAGGATGTGTTCAGGCTCCGGTGGACAAAATGCTTTCTTTACGCCTTTACGCCTCTTCCTCTAATTCAGAGGGTACTCCTCAAGTTCGAATCCCAGGGAGACAGGATGATTCTCATTGCTCCCTTTTGGCCTCGGCAGCTGTGGTTTCCACTACTCAACAATATGTTGGCAGTTCCTCCGAGACCACTTCCCCTACAGATGAACCTTTTGACTCAGGGGCCTGTGGTCCATCCCAACCTGAGATCGCTTCACCTTCACGCTTGGCTCCTGAAGAGGTAGAAGTAAACTGGTTCAATGTCTCTAAGAGTTTCAGATATTCTTCTGGCTGCACGGAAACCAGCCACTAGAAAACTACACAGCCAAATGGAAGTTTCCGCTCTGTGCAAAGTCCTCTTTAAATCCTTTTTCCTGCCCACCAGATAAAGTTCTGGAGTACCTCTTGACTCTCAAATTCAGGCCTCAGTTCTCTGCAGTCAAAGTTCACCTTAGTGCCATTTCAGCATATCATGAGCCGATTTTTCCTTATCTCGCTCAGTTACCTGTGGTTAGAGATTTCTAAAGGAATTCTGCCTACCAGACCTCCTACAAGATGTCCAGTTGCAGCCTGGGACATCAATCTTGTGCTAGACATGCTCACTGAAACCTTTCACACTCTGGCTACCTGTGAGCTAAAATTTCACCTGGAAGACTGCCTCCTAGTGGCCATTACCTCAGCCCGCAGGGTCTCTGAGATGCATGCCCTAGTCACAGACCCTCCAGATACTGTGTTCCATAAGGACAAAGTAGTTCTTCATACTCATCCTAAATTTCTTCCTAAGGTTGTGTCAGAATTTCATCTAAACCAACCTTTGGTCCTTCCTCTTACTTATGAACTTCCAAATGAAGGAGAGCGTTCTTCATTCTTGACGTTAAGAGGGCTTATGCTTCTATCTGATAGAACCAAGGACTTTCGTAAGCCCAGCAACTGTTCGCTTCCTTCAGCGAGACCCGGCTGGGTCAACCTGTCGCTATCAGATGTATCTCAGCATGGCTAGTGGCATGCCTTCGCCACTGCTATTCCATGGCGCAGGTTAAGTTGAGGGTAGGGTTTACGCTCACTCTACTAGAGCGGTCGCGGCATCCCTAGCGGAAATTCGCAACGTGCCCATTGCAGATATTTGCAACGCGGCCACCTGGAGCTCAGTGCATACTTTGTTAAACATTATGCACTAGATGTCCATGCCAGACGACATTCTTCCTTTGGCAGAGCCATCCTTAATGGACTTCTGTCCTAGAAACGTGAGCTCTTGGTCTCTCCTGCCGCCTCTCGGGGGATTATTAGCTCGGCACTTCAATAGTGTGAATGAGTGGTGGAGACTTATGTCCAGGAAGATATGAAAATTACGTACCTACCGTAATTCTTGATCTTCTTGGACGAGTCTCCACCACTCATTCACACGCCCACCCTCCGTCCCCCGAGCTCACCTCTGTTGTTGGTCTTCTCACCCTCAAATCTTTAGGCTGTGAAGACTTCTTTGTTGACCCTTCTTATACGGGTCGTCCGGACTATCTTATGTCCGGTTTTTAGGTTAGGCTACCTTCTAGGTTAGTTAAGCTGCACCTCCTTGGTAAAAACGTACTGAGGCGGGTTGGAGGGTCGACGAGATAGTCATTACAGCGCGAGCTGAGGCTCGCGGTGCCGTGCTTCGCGGCGCCAACCCTCCAGCAAAAAGTTTGCTCCCGATGGGTCCTAGTGCCTCCAGCGCAGATCCCAATAGTGTGAATGAGTGGTTGAGACTCGTCCAAGAAGATCAAGAATTACGGTAGGTACATAATTTTCATTTCTGGACACCATCATAGGAAAAGCTTTTCTTCCCTCGGACAGAGCGGAACACATCAGATCCCTCATCAGGGACTTGTCGGTGAAGAAGACCGTCCCAGCCAGACTGGTCCTTCGCCTGCTCGGACACATGGCTGTGGCCATTGCGACAGTCCCGCTGGCACGTTTCCACATGCGGGTAACCCAGTGGATGCTTCGGTGCAATGGACTAAAAGCAAGACCATCTGCAGCATCCAATCCGAATCATGAAAGTCGTGATTGGATTGGCAATGGTGGCTAAATCCAGGGAACCTCTCGCGGGGTTCCTTCACAGCGCCGCTCCGATCAGACCCTCTCCACAGACGCCTAGGGCTCGGGTGGTGAGCACACCTGACGATGTTCGGTCTGGCCTGTGGACAGCCCAGGAGTCTCATCTCCACATCAACATTTTGGAAATGAGGGCCGTCCTTTACGCTCTGCAAGCCTTCCAGTCGGAGATTCCACCGGGTACACTTCTGTTACAAACAGACAATACCGCGGTGATGTATTACCTCAACAAACAAGGAGGCACTCACTCCTACCCGCTTTGCAGGGAGGCCATGAGAGTGTGGGAATGGGTATTGCAACACAGCGCAAACCTAGTTGCAGTACATATCCCGGGAGTGGACAACACAGTCGCAGACAGTCTGAGCCTCTCTCAGGCCAGAGTCCACGAGTGGGAACTTCTGCAGGAGGTGGTAGAGGATCTGTTTCACAGATGGGGCACTCCAGAGTTAGACATTTTCGGGTCCCCATCCAACGCAAAACTGCCCAATTTTTGCTTGCTAGATCCAGGGCCTGGTGTTTTCTGGTGAGACGCGTTGTTCCTCTCCTGGGCGGGCAGATTCCTTTATGCCTTCCCTCCTTTCCCGTTAATCCAGAGAGTTCTGTTAAAACTTCGCAGGGAGCAAACGACAATCATTCTGATTGCACCCTTCTGGCCCAGACAGATTTGGTTCCCTCTTCTGCACCAGCTATCCCGGGAACCTCCAGTTCCTTTGCCAATCAGCTCCCATCTGTTGTCTCAAGAGGCAGGTTCATTGGTCCATCCAGACTCACGCTCAGTGAACCTGCATGCTTGGCTCTTAGAGACATAGCCATGATGCAATACGGGGTCTCGCAAGAAGTGGCAGACGTAATCTCTGCCGCCAGAAAACCGGCTACCCACGCAACTTACGCCATGAAATGGCGTAGATTCTGTTTGTGGGCTCATGCACGCGGCTTCCCACCATTAGACTGTCCAGAAAAGCTGGTTCTGGACTACCTGCTTTCCCTCTTCCCCTCCAGACTGGCTTACTCCTCGATTAAAGTGCACCTTTGTGCAATTTCTGCTTACCATGCCCCCATAGGCCATCGGATGATGGCACAGCCGGACACTACTCATGCCTCTTAATGGGTGTCCTCCACCTTAGGTCTCCCATCAGAGATCCAATCCTCCTTGGGACTTACCTTTTGTCCTGGAGCAGCTTACGCTGCCACCCTTTGAACCAGCCGTGGATTGCGAGCTACGTTTTTCTCTTGGAAAACGTTATTTTTAGTTGCTGTTACTTCTGCTAGAAGGATCTCGGAATTGCATGCTCTTGTGTGCAAAGAGCCTTATCTGGTTTTCCACCAGGACAGGGTATCCCTAAGGACAAACCCAAAGTTTTTGCCGAAGGTGGTTTCACCTCTCACCCTTAATCAGGATATCGCTCTACCAGTGTATTTCCCAAGGTACTCTAATGGAGGAGAAGACCTTCTGCACACCCTTGATGTGCATCGGTGCCTCAGATACTACCTGACCAGAACCAAACAGCTCCGGAAGTCGGACCAACTTTTTGTCTCCTTCGCTCACAGAATGGTAGGAGCTCCTGTCTCCAGTCACTCTCTAGGTGGCTCATCCACTGCATCACTTTTTGTTATGACAAGCGCAATAAGCCTTTACCGGATGCGGTAAAGGGTCATTCCACAAGAGGGGTGGCTACTTTCTTTGCGGCGTTAAAGAACGTCTCCACCTCAGCTATTTGCACTGCAGCTACTTGGAGCTATGTGCATACCTTTATCAGGCATTACAGTCTGGACATTGCATCGAAGCGAAGAGCGGGTTCGGTCTAGTCTGCCCCTCAGGGACTTCTGTCCTAGGCTTGAGTTATATCGAGGTCTCTACCTTCCTTCTCCTGGTGGTGCATGATTGCCACTACTGCTTGGAAATCAGTCCATGGTTGATTTGCTGCAAGAGCTGTATCTCGTAAGATAGTACAGTACGTAAGAACTTACCGTAACAGTAGATCTTCGAGAACAGCTCTTGCAGCAGGTACCTTCCTGCCCACCATCCCCCTTTTTGGAGGTAGGTCGTAGTCAAGCACCCACCTTATAGGATGGGACATTCCTATTCAATAGTCTTTGCCATCTGGTGATGGGATCCTCGGTCTCCTGATGTCATCCAGCAGCCAGGAGTCTCCGGCAGGAGAACTGAGGATTATTGGGGGGCCTCCTTATGTACTACGCCCGGCGTCGGGGTGGGACCGATGTCGGAGGATGTCCCGCCATGGATCAAGCTAGCTAGAAAATTTCTGTGGGTCCTGGCGCCTGCCGGCTTCAGTCCTAATGGTGTAACCTGCTGCAAGAGCTGTTCTCAAGATCTACTGTTACGGTAAGTTCTTACATAACTGTATTTTCCTTTTCATTCAGGAACCGAATAGCGATCGATTCCAGGAATCACATGTTGTTATTTTAAAGATCCTCTGTCTCAAGGTGCTTAAATAACAGTTTATTGTAAATAATATTTTGTCTATCAATGTCAGAGGTCCATTTAGATAAACCTAAAAATGTGCAGGACCCACGGGTTTTAAATGTTGTGAGTCTTGTGGGCAGCTTATAGCAAAAGCAGATAGACACACACTGTGTATTTCTTGTTTGGGTACAAGTCATATATTTGCTAATTGTGATATTTGTAAGACCTTTTGCCCTAAAACATTAAAGAAAAGTTAAAAACTTTTAGAAGATATGGTTTCTGCTGCTGGTATGGATAATTCTGCTTCTTCCTCTTCCCATAAAAAGGATGGAGGTAAAGCCAAGGATCCTGACATGTATTCAGATAAATCTGAAGAAGGTAAAATGAAAAGGGCTTTGGAAACAGGCTCTGAACCTGTTCCATTAAAGAAAAAGTATAAAGAAAAACATGTCGCTGTGCCTCCGGCCGAGAAGGCTATGGAGCTCCCAGCAGACAAGCATATTATGCCCTCAGCTGAGGACATTGCTAAGGCACTTCAAGTGCTACAAGCCCTACAGGGTGCAGTCCCAGTTCCTACACCGACTGCACCGTTCCTCCTGTAGTCCCAGCACGCAAGAACGGCTGCAAGTGTTTGGGAGGAGGATGACTTGCAAGGGGAACCTATAGATCCAGAGGTCTCCCCTGAGCAAGAATTTGGGTCCCCTCCTAGGGGTCCTGAGGAATACTCCTCCCACTATGCTTTTGTTAAGAGCATGGTGGAAACCCTGAACCTTCGTCTTCAGGAAACAGAAGAGGATATGGAAGAGATAGATTTTCTGGAGATGATGGGGTTAACCCCAACAAAACATCTGCTTCTGCCCATGCATAAATCTTTAAAAAAAGGCTGCAGTGCAGATTTTAAAATCCAACCTCTATCCCTGGTGTGGATAAGCAAGCTGATAAGAAATATCAGCTGGACAGAACTACAGCTGATTTTCTGTTTACTCATCCTGATCCTGAGGGAGTAGTACAAGCTGCTGCCTGTGACAAGGCCAGGATCCCCTTGGCTACCCATCCACCAGACAAAGATTCAAGAAAAATGGAAGATATGGGAAAGAAATGGTACATGGCTGCCTCTTTATTAGGCAAGCCAGTTACATGGCATATTCAGTGCAGTACCAACAAGCTCTATGGAACACTGTTCTAGCTTTGGCTGATAAGGTCCCATGTGAAGTGGCTGTAGACTTACATGATACTGCAAGGGCTGCACTTGATGCTACCAAGTACCAATTTCATATGGCAGTGGATGCCAGTGATACTGCATCCAGGTTAATGGCTTTGTCTGTTTCACTCCGGTGGTTTGCGTGGCTTAGAGCCACCAACCTGACTTTAGACACCCAGGCCAAAGCAATGGGTTTTCCCCTTGAGAACAATTCATGGTTTGGGGATAAAACAGAGGCATATATGAAGAAATTGGAGGAATGTAAATCCACCTATCGGAGCAATTCCAAGGATAGGCCCTCCACCTCTTATAGACCCCAGAGTAGGGGAGGTAGAGGTAGGGGTTTTTACCCCAAACCCTTCTTTCAGGCTCAGGCCTCTCAGCCTCAGCAGCAGGCCAGAGGATATTTTAGAGTAAGGGGCAGGAGAGCCATGAGAAGAGTGGCTCCTGCACCACAGGTTCAGGCACAGCCTGCACAGAACCCCTGATGGGCTAGTGCAGGTCCATCCCTATTGCAGGACCACCAGTAGGTGCAGACTGGCTCATTACCTTCATGCTTGGCATTCCATTACCACAGACAAGTGGGTGTTGGAGGTAGTGAGCCAGGGCCTGGCACTCAGTTTCAAATCATTCCCAAAGCTGAGAACAAGAACCTTTGCTCCAACAGCTGCAGACAGAATTCTGCTGCAGGCAGAGATAAAGCATCTGCTAGCAATCAAAGCAATAGTGGTAGTGCCTCAAACAAGCAGGGCAAAGGTTTTATTCCAAGTACTTTCTCATAAGGAAGAAAACGGGATTGGCGACCTCTTTTGGATCTAAGACTTCTGGTCAAGGACATCTTGAAACCAAGGTTCAGAATGGTCACTCTTGCAATAATCATTCCCTCATTGCAAAAGGGAGACTGGCTAGCCTCCCTAGATCTAAGGGGTGCTTATTTTACATTCCCATCAGACCATCTCACAGAAAATTCTTGAGATTCAGACTGGCTTCAGGTCAGTACCAGTTTGCAGCTCTCCTTTGACTAACTTTGGCACCAAGGGTTTTACAAAGTGCCTGTCAGTGGTGGTAGAGTTTCTGAGAAAACAAGGTATAACAGTCTTTCCCTACCTGGACGACTGGTTAATAGTAGGACAGTCTGTGCAGCATGCCGTGCAGTCACTGGCAGTAGCAAAATCTACTCTGGAGTCCCTGGGATTTCTGATAAACAAAGACAAATCTCAGCAGGTACCAGTTCAGGTGCTGGAGTTTATTGGAGCAGAACTAAACACCAGACAGGGCAGAACCCTCCTGCCACAAGACAGGGTGGCAGGCATTCTGCAGATTGCAAAATCCTTTGTGTCCAGGAGACCCAATCGGCCAGAGAATTTCTCAGGCTACTGGGCCACATGGCATCTGCCACTGCAGTGGTAATGGGCTCCAGGTTTCAAATGAGAGATATTCAGTTCCATCTCAGACAGTATTGGTCTCAAAGGACGGATCCTATGTCCAAACTGGTTCCAGTCACAAAAAGCTTAGTCCAGGCTTTACAATGGTGGCTGGACGAGCACAACCTCAGGGTGGGTGTACCTTTTATATCGGAACAACCCTCAGTAATCCTCACAACAGATGCCTCTGTGTTAGGTTGGGGGGGCACACGTTAGAACACACAGCAAGTGGCACATGGTTCCCCTAAGAGTCTCTGTTGCATATAAATCTCTTGGAGCTCAGGGCTGTCTACCTGGCTCTAAAAACATTTGCTCCTTACCTACAAAACAAGGTGGTGCAAGTCAGAACAGACAACACCACAACCATGTATTACATCAACAAGCAAGGAGGTACCAGGTCAGATCTGCTGTGCACAGAAGCAATGAGACTGTGGTCCCTGGTACATTCCATGGGAGTATCCCTGTCAGCCATACACCTTCCAGGGAAAGACAATGTGCTGGCAGACTCTCTAAGCAGGATAAGTATAGAGCACCACGAGTGATGTCTGAATACCCAGGTACTCAGTACAATTTTCAGGAAATGGGGCATTCCAGAGGTGGATCTCTCTGCCTCCATAGAAAACCACCAACTTCCAACGTACTGTTGCAGGCCTCCTCTAAGGGGCACAACCCTGGACGCCATGGCCCTGGATTGGACAGGGAAGTTCCTGTACGCATTCCCTCCCTTTCTTTGATCTTCAGGACCCTACTGAATTTGAGGTCCCAACCAACAAAATGATACTGGTGGCTCCGGATTGGGCAAGACAGCACTGGTACTTCTCTACTGTCTCTGCATGTGTTTCTAATCCACCTGCCCAGGAGGCACAACCTGTTAACCTCCTCTCAGAGCAGGACCCTGTACCCCAATCTCAGATCACCAAGGCTCAAGGCATGGCTCTTGAGGACTTAGAATTTGCTAACCTAAACCTATCAGAGCAGGTGCTGACAGGGCTTAGGGGTTCCCAGGAAGCCTTCTACTAAGAAAACATATTCCTCTAAGTGGAAAAGATTTACTGTATGGTGTACAGGTAAGGGTGTGAGCCCTTTTGGGGCTGATTTGGCTATTCTTCTAGATTACCTTACACATTTACATTCCTTAGGTCTGAAGCCTTCCACCCTCAAGGTTCACTTAGCTTCAGTCTCTGCTTACCTGTCAGTTGGTAAGGAGAGGTCTGTGGCCTCTCATCCAGTATTTAGAAAATATTTTAAAGGCTTTAATCTTCTACACTCTCTAAGGAACCGGTTCCGCCTGAATCTAAATGTTTGCAATGCACCATTCGAGCTCTATGGCAACCGCAGATTTGAAGTATGTCACTTGGAAGACTGTTTTCCTAGTTGCCATTACTTCAGCCAGAAGGATCAGTGTATCATAAGCCCTGTGTACAGATGTGGACTACATCTCATTCCACAGGGACAAGGTGGTCCTTTCGGACTAATAGAAAAGTCCTTCCCAAGGTGGTATCTGATTTTCACTTGAATCAGTCTATCACTCTACCTGTCTTCTTTACAGACAACTGCATTTCTCCAGAAAGGAGACTCCATTCCTTGATGTTAAAGGGCACTTAGCCACTACACTGATAGAACCAAGTCCTGCAGGACAAGTCATTCACAGCTCTTTCTCACATATGGTCAGGGCTCTTGGTGTTCTAAGTGCAGAATTTTCTGATTTCATGCAGGGCTCCTTGACTTCTGTGGTAGCATTTTCTGATTTCTGCAGCATGATTTATTCATTTCTCTGGCAGAATGCAGTACTGTCATTATTAAATATGATGTGATGTCATCGATGACATCATATGCTGAGCATAGAGGAGGGACTTCAGGATAAACGAGGTGGGAAAGAAAGCATGACACTATGGAAAAACAGTATATTTATATGAAAATTCACCAAAAACAATGAATTCTGCGGCGCTATATATATTCTGCAGCATGATGCAAATTCTGAGGCAAATTGCAGAACCGCAGCATTCCAGGGGCCTTGCATATGGTGAAGTTGGTAAGGGCAGAGCTGCAACAAAATGTACAATTGCTCACTGGATAGTGGCATGTATACAGTTTTGTTATAGTAAGGTGGGTAAACAGGTACCTCTGGGCCTGAGAGCACACTCCACCAGGGGCACAGCTGCTTCAATGGCAGCTTCAAGAGAAATTCCACTACTGGAAATCTGTAAAGCAGCTACGTGGAAAACAGTACACACCTTCACAAAGCATTACAGCCTGGACTTGCAATCCAGAGGTGATGCTAGGTTTGGTACAGCAGTACTGCAGAGTTTGTTTCCAAAATAGGTTCTCTGCCTAACCTCCAAAGGTACTGCTTGGTAGTCTGCATTAAGTTTAATCATAATGAGTGATTACTGGGGTTAGAAGAAAAAATTACTCACCATAGTAATCTTTTGTTCCTTCAAAGGGATCACTCATTATGATTAAAGACCCTACCTCCCCTACTAGAACCTATAGAAGTTGCTCGGCATCCCTGCATTGGGGTATTTTCTTTTCTCATATATTGGTTAAGGTAGAGACTCACTTTGTTTAACCAGTTGGTGTCCAAGTGGTCTTAAAGTTTCTTAGGTTTATTGGTTAGGATGTTTTGACCTGAAAGGGCAAAAATGTTATTTAATGTTAATTTTAGCTAGTGGTTCTTTTACCCAGTTAGGTTCCAGAAGAATCTGAAGCACTCAGAGTGCAGCAGTTGCTAGGGCAGCAGTTTGAAAGTGGCATGAGCTACTTGAGAATTCCATAATTTGCGTAAATTCAATTTCTCCAGGCAGTTCAACACAGGAGGCTGACTGCATTATTTATTTTATTTATTTATTGAATACAATGGGAATTACAAACCTTTGAGTCACAGACTTTTGCAAAGGCTCCACGTCGGTTACAAGGGGTGGAGGAGGACAAATACAGATTAAGATGAACAAAAACAGGCAGTATATACATTTACAGTACTGTCAGATGCAGTACAGGTTTGCACTTATTAAAACAGAGAGCAGAGAGGCATTAATCAACATTATGACTAAACATTAAGTTTAGTCATAATGAGTGATCCCTTTGAAGAAACAAGATTACTATGGTGAGTAATTTTTTCTTACTGCTCCCACGTTGAGTAGGCCCTGGCACGTAATCCTTTGACTTGATTACCGAAAATCAAACTCGTTAGAGTTTCTCTGCATAAACTCGCGATAGCGACCATGATGGAGGACAAGTCCTCGCCCGGATTCTGCCGGTGTCCCTGCAGGCAGAAGATGTCCCGTACCAACCCACACGCCACATGCGTCTACTGCCTGGGCCTTGCGCATGATATCCAGGCCTGCATTTTGTCGCGCCTTTCATTATGCATTTCTGGATGATCGCCTCGCACATTTGCAACTCGGACGACCGGAAAAATGACACCCGCCAGTCAAAGCCAAAGCTGCCCGTTGTGTTGTCTCCACGGCCACGGGATCCGCCGATCAACTGGAACAGATGAAGGCGTTTGAGGAGGAGGAGGCTCGCGCCGCCAAGTAATCCTCTTCAGTCTCGGTCTTTTGTTCCGCTCAAACTGGGTGCTTCCTTCTCCGTATCCTTCAAGGGATATGCCAGTTTCTACCGACAAAAGGAGAGGGCCCCTCTGGTTTGCACACCTCCTGGTCCCTCAAGAAGGACAAAGGATCAAGAGAAGAATCTTTGCATTGATGACGCTCTTGGGACAGAGAGAGATCTCAGACCCAGGAGTCTCCCATCTCGACTTCGGTTGAAATTGCAACCTCGGCCACTGGCTTTAAAGTACCCCCGTCAGGCCAGCCAGCTCAGACGCAGGACAACGACGAGGTCGAAATAGTTAACCCCATCAACCCGATGTCGACTGATGAGGCTGACAATTTTCTGTTTAGAACTCCAGTCCTACCAGCCACCGAGGAGTAGACCCAGCTCACTGGTGCTCCACCCGTGGTCTGTGTCCCTGACCTTGAGGAGCAGCGGTTCTCCCCGGCTCCTTCCGAGAGACCCTGTTGGTCCACCTGAGGTCAAGGTCTCGGACACCCTTGACTGATAGGCCAAAGAAGTCTCATAAGCGGCGCTTCAAGAAGTGGCAACACCGCCATTTGTCCTAGTCCTCATTGGATGAGGGCAGGCTTCGACGCAAGCTGTGTTGATGCTACGAGGACCTCATTTGGCAACAGCTTATGCTGTCTGATCCGAAGTCGACCCCGGCTTCCACTCTGGCCATCATTTGTCTGTCACCTTCCAAGTTGATGCTGACTCCTCCGGAGCCAGTCGACACCATCCCTCCGCCTGCAGAGCCGGTGAAGACCCTCCTAGCTCAGCCAAACCTGGCCTCTTCACCTGTTTTGGTGGAGCCGCCACCTAAGCAGCCTCCCTCAGGGCTCCTGCCAAGGAGTCTTGTCCCATACAGAGCATCCCACACAGGCTGGCTGTCACCCTTACTCCTGACCATCCACGGCGGGTTGAGAGTGACTCTGGTGTTCAGCCACTCTATCCAGACTCAGAGTCTGAGGAGTCAGACATGAATTTGCGTCCATGCAAGGATTCCATGAGTCTCTCGACAGAGGAAGGTCCCACGTCCTTACTGGGCATCCTCCGTCTCATCTCTGAATCAGCGGGGATGACTTTGGAGCCTGTTGAAAAATGGGCCGAATATCCCCTGATACCCTCAGAAAAGGGGATTCTCCGTCCAAGGCCTTCCCAGTGGCCAAAGCCATAGTTGGCCCGGCCTTGGAGCTTTGGCGGCACCCAGCCTCCTGCCCTGCACTTTCAACCCGCATGGCCTGCAAGTACGCGGTTCCCATAGGCTAATACCCCTTTACTGAGATCCTGAATAGGGATGAATCCCCTGGGTTGCCTTCCCAATGGCTGAGGCTATCTTGGGACCAGCACTGGAGCTTTGGCTGCACCCAGATTTCCTACCCGGCACCCTCTGCCTGTATGGTCCACAAGTGTGCAGTCCCTACTGGCACTTTGTCCAGATTTTCGGACCACCTTTTGGTCAAGGGTCTGGTCGTAGGCTCTGCTTTCTGTAGGTCCGGCAGTGCTGAGTATGTGGACAAGCCTCCTGACAAAGAGTCCAAAAAACTTTACCAAGCAGTGAAGAAGGTCTATGCTGCATCCTCCCTGGTCTTTGAAAGGTGAGCTATGCCCTGATGATCCCCCACTTTTGTCACTCCCTGAAAGGAGTCCTAGATCTTGTCCTGCAATACCTCCCTGCCAAAAAGCAGCTGGTGGTGAAAGTGGTCTGAGACAAGGTTAAGCGCTGGCTAAACAGCCTCAGATGGCCTTGGATGTGGGCGATTCCTGCACTTATGCCATGGCAGTGGCCGTCGCTATGCGTCATGGGGCCTGGGTGAGGATTTCCACCTTCACGCTGGACACCCAGTACAAGTTCGCCTATGTCCCCTTCCTGGGCACCTACCTCTTTGGCCCTGGGGTGGAAGGACACCTCACCAGGACTGAGAAGTCCACTGCCACTCTGGATTCTATGATCTCCTCTCAAAAGAACTCAGAAGGGCGGAAGAAAAAGTATTTTGAGTTTTGTCCCTTTCCATCACAGCAGCCTAGGTGGTAGCAAACTCAGCAGAGGCCATCTCAAGCTTGGTGCCCCAAGACCAAGTTCTCTGGTCGGGGCCCTAAAAAGTGTGGGAGTGGTGGTGCCCCTACAGCAGAAGGAGCCGCTGCTCCTCCAAAGCTGTCCAGTGACATGCTGTGGGAGTGTCTGCCTCCCACCCATCCATTCCCTGCCCAGCTCCCCGTGGGGGTCAGCTGCACCACTTCTGGCACACCTGGTCCATAAATACCTTGGACAGGTGGGTCCTAGAAGTGGCAGAGGGTTGCCTCTCGACTTTTGAGGCTCTTCCGCCTTACCGATCTCACATGCCAAGGGAGTCCATGGTGTCGCAGGACACGCTGTCCACCCTCAGGATGTTACTCAGTGCCTCAAAAGGAGCCATAGCCCGTGTCCCACACTCCATGGCAGGTGAGAGCTTCTTATTTAGGTATTTTCTGGTCCCGAAATGGATGGGGGGTTGGCGCCCATACTGGATCTCCACGATGTGAATCAGTTTCACAGGAAGCACAATTTCAGAATTGTCACTCTGAACTAGGTAATACCACCTGTGGAGCAGGGCAAATGGATCTTCCTGGACATAAGTCTCCACCACTCATTCATACTATTGGGATCTGCGCCGGAGGCACTGGGACCCATCGGGAGCAAACTTTTGCTGGAGGTGGCGCCAGAGATGGAGCCGCAAGGAGCGGCGCCTTGAGCCCCTGCTCATGGCAGTGACTATCTTGGCATCGACCCTCAACTGCCTCGGAGTTCCTTTTTCCTGGATTGAGTGCGCTTCAGTGACGACGACGCCGCCCGCCGAGTCATACTTCAAAACTAGCAGCATTGTTTTCAGTTTTGTTATTTTGTATATTATCTCGATAAAGTATCGCTAGTTTACTTTTATTTTTAAAATAAAAGAAGTCTCAGCCTACTTTGACTGAGTCGACCATGAGCAGGTCAGGTGAGCGGTAGGGAGACTTCATGTGAAAGCTATTCAGTCAGTCGGGCTGGGTCGGTCCGCCGCCTTCCCGAAGGTCTGACAACAGTCAGTCAATGCCGAGGATGGGCGATCCCGAAGCATAAAATAAACTGTCACATTCCGGCACTGTTGGCCTCGAGCTCTTCTTCAGCCCATAGGTCTAAAAGAAAGCATCACTCGAGGTTGCCCTCTGATATGTCTGCGGAGGCGTCCGGATTATCGGGGCTAGTTGCGGTCTCCTCCTCCTGGTCACCAACCTCTGCTTCTGGTAGCCAGCGTCTTGACGCCGAGCCCTACCCCACCCGCAGGTAGGTCTTCAGATGAGCAGTTTCATCAGTGGGCGCTCTTTTGGAGCAATGGGCTCGGAGGTTGGTTCAGCTACCTGGCTCGGTCTCTCGTGCGCTTCGGGCTCATTAGGAGACTGGGTAGGCGGTTGGATTTTTCCTGGTCATGGCACCTTCTTGGTGCCGTCGACTCTTGCAGGTGTCCCCCACATGGCTACGGCGCGGGGGCCACCGATGCCTTATCTCCTGCTCCTCTTCCTTCAAAACCTGCTTTTGGAGTCAGAGGTGTTCCGGCACCTTTGCGCCATGCGGCTTGTCGGCACCGTCCTCGGCGCCCGGTGGTGCGCTCGGCGCCGTGCGCCGTCCTCGGCACTTTGTGGCTTCTCTGCGCCATTTTTGGTGCTGCGTGGTCCCTCAGCATTGTTTTCGGTGCCGGGTGGTCCCTCAGCGTCGTTCTCGGTGCCGTGCACCTCCTCGGCGCCGGGGGCTCTCGGGGCTCCCTCTGCTTTTCAGGACTCCTCCTTTCTCTTGTTTCCTTCTTCCCTCTCTTCTAATTTTCATTCCTTTCCTGTCCATACAGTCCCTCCTGGACTGTCAGGAGATGACATTGAGCCTGACCCAGACCTTCGGTTGAGTGATGAGGTGGACGAAGCAGGATCTATTACCACTACAGAGCCTGTGGTCGAGGACCTGTCATTCAAGTCTCTGCTGAAAAATATGAGTTCCACTCTCTCTCTCTCTCTCTCCAGACTACAGACATCGATCCTGGGAAATTGTTAAGACTCCAATACCTTCATGCCCCGGAGATCCCTAGAGTTTGACTCCTCCAGTTCAGCCTTCCTTGAGGCGCTGTCTCAAATGGTATGGAATAATCCTGCTCTCACCCCTTGGTGGCTAAATCCATAGATAGGAAATATTCAGCCCCAAGGATGCGTCCCATTTTGGCGTCTCGGGCACTGCGGATCCTATTGTGGTTCTGGCAGAGAGCGATAAGATCGTTCTTCCTCAAACTACTACAGCTCGACCTATTAACAAAGAATCTCGTAAGATAGACACCTTAGGTAAGAGAGTCTTTGCTGCTTCTACCCTAAGTATGCGTATTGCCAGTTACCAAGGATCTTACTTCGAGACACAGCTCTTGCTGCAGGTTACACCATTAGGACTGATGCCGGCAGGCATCAGGACCACCGAAAAATTCTAGCTAGCTATCTTCAGCGAGGGACCGCCCTGACGTCGGTCCGCCTCCGGCGTCAGGCGTGGTACAAAAGGGCGTCCGCCAGATTCTCCAGTTCTTTCCGCGTCTACTTGCATGTCGACCCTTCGGTTTCAGTCTAGCGCGATCGTGGTTCAAACTTTCCTCCGAAATTCTTTTTCTTCAAGCAGATTGTTGCTGATGTCCTCTCGACCTCGGTCATCCCTCAAGTGTGCTGCGAAACAGATCCCCTAAGGGACCCCACATGACCTGTGTTAGGTGCCTGGGCCCAGACCGATACGGGCCTGTTCATTTTGCCAGGGTTCAACAGCGAACCAGGATCCGGCGTCAGAAGGCCCTCCAGGCTTTTTTGTTGGAGGAAAAACTGAAGACCATGTCCTCCAAGGGGGAATCTTTGTCCAAATCCCACAAGCTGGAGGAGAAAAGAAGGGAGAAGGCCCCTTCGAGGTCCCCGTCCAGGGCTTCGGAGTCCCGCAGCTCCGGTTCTCGGTCCGACCACTCTCCTTCCAGGGCCAGCTCTCAGCCTCCCCCGGCTGCAGTAAGAAAGCCTTGTTCTTCTCAGGCCAAGTCCGCCAGGCCGTCGTCGTCTTCCTCTTCCAAGGCCTTGGCGAAGTCCGGGGAGCGCCACCACCATCATCATAAGTCGGGTTCCCGCCCTTCGGATCCGGACGTCCGGTCGTCTTCTGTGCCTCCTTGCAAAACTTTGGAGCTCACACCATTGAAGAGACCTGTGGACCCGATGCCAGCTCGACCGTCGTCGGCCGTACGTCATTCCTCCCTGGAGCCGTCATCGGCCGGACGGCCGTCGTCCGCCAAACCATCCAGCGGACACGTTGGGGACCAACGTCCGTTCTCCTGAAAAGGGCTCACGCCTCCGACCGACGTCGGTCAGGAGACGTTGACTGAGGAGGACTTAACGCAGCCTGAGGACCAGACGGGTGACCCCGGCCTCGCCGAAACTCCCAGGGCTCCCTCGCCCTTACTCAGGGCCCCTGTGGAGCCGACGCCAGGACCCGACGACCGCCCATCGATGCCTGGGCCATCGTCTGGACTTTCTGTAGCGGAAGTGAAGGATCTCTTCCCTTACTGGTGGGACACCATTAAAAGGAACATGGCCCCCAACGCTCCTCCTCCTCTCCCCCCCTCCTCCGGTACCTGCCCCCCCTTCACCTTCGGGGTCGGCAGGCCGCTACCTCCCAGGGCCTGGATCCTCTCCCAGGGAAGATCAGAAAAGCGGAGACCTCCGTCGAAATCCTCTTCTGGATCACCCAGCCCCAAGAGATCCAGGAGACACCGGCGGGTCGCCGTCGACGGAGGACAGGATCAGTCTACTCTTCCTCTAGATCCCCATCTCCTCTCTCCATCCCTTCTCCGGACCCACGTGAGACACGAGATCTCCCCGGATGACCCGCCGTTCATGGATATTATGTGACATATCCAGGAGAACATGGGATGGGATGCAGAAGAACTAGACCCCGAAAGGTTACGCCTTGCCAAATATCTTCGGCAGAAGGACCCCAAGCCTGTGGTGGTACCACCCTTGGTGGACACTTTCGTGGACGTCACCAAGGCAGCGTGGAAGCGTCCACATTCGCCCCCGGCGGTGCCGAAGAAAGCTGATCATCTGTACAAGGCTCCTAAGGATGACCAGTACCTGAGACAGCAGCCTCAGGCCGACTCTCTGGTCATCACAGCCTCACATGACCGGTCACAGAGGCCGCAACATTTGAGCACCCTGCCACCGGACCCAGAGTCCAAACAGTTGGACGCACTGGGCAGGCGCACGTACGCTTCCGCTACCTGCGCCGTCAGATCCTTGAACTACCTGACCCACATGGTTCAATTCCAGAACGCTTTGTGGGAACAGGGTCTGGAGGCGGCTGAAAAGCTGCCCGAAGGTGAGCAGAAGGAGGAGATGCTCCAGCTCCTCCGTACGGGTTCAGACGTGGGGACCCAAGTGCTTTGAGCCGCGTCGACTCCACGGACTCATCGCCTGACAGCAGCTTCTGGCGTATGCCTCCAGAGACACTCCTGGTTACGTGTCTCCGGCTTTACCGGATGTCAGAAAAACATTATGGACGGCTCCGTTCGAAGGAGAAGTTTTTTGGTAATCCTTCCGAAGATCATTACCAAACTTCAAGAGGCGGGAAGGTGGTAAGGTCGGTTCAAGCCATGTACCGACCAAGCTTGGTTCCTTCGTAGGAACCAAAGCCGTTTCGTGAAGCGGACACAGAGGCAGCAGCCCGCTCCGCTACACATCAGAGGACCTCGGTTTCCGTAGAACCCAGGAAAACAGCGCTAGAGGTCAGTGTTCCCTAGGCCGACCAGCCAGCGGGCCCATCTGCCGCCACAGCCTGACTCCTTTCCGGCCCCGCCCCTCAGGATCAACGGGAAATCATGGTCGGGGGTCGCATTGCGAACTTCCTGCCGGGATGGCAGGCCATTACCACCGACAGGTGGGTTCTGCAGTTGGTCAGTCTAGGCCACTTTATAGAATTCGCAGAAAAGCCACCCTCGGAGGCCTCCTTTGCTCTCCCAGTATCCGGGTCAGCACAAAATTTGATCTGGCAAGGACTCCGCTCCTAAGAAAGGAGGCGATGAAATCGTCCCAGAAGAACGAGGATATTATTCCACTTCTTCTTGGTTCCCAGAAATCAAAGGGACCTCCGTCCGATTCTGGACCTCAGCGACCTCAATGTGTCAGTCGCCTACAAAAGATTCCGCATGGTGACTCTTCCGGGCCTTATTCCCATGCTGAAACAAGACGCCTTTTTAGCGTCTCTAGACATGCAGGATGCATACCTGCATATCCCCATAGCTCACGCGCACCAGAGGTTCCTGCACTTCGAGTTTCTCGACCACCACTTTCAGTTCCGAGCTCTTCCGTTCGGACTGTCATCCGCACCAAGGGTCTTTACCAAGTGCATGGCAGCATCTCTGAGGAGACAGGGCCACTGTGTTCCCGTACCTTGACGACTAGCTTCTCATGGCGCCTCCAGAGGCGTTGTTACTCAGGTCCAGAGCACCCAGGACTTGTTCAATCTCTGGGCATTCTCATAAATCAGAGATCTCTCCTGGTACCGTCGCAAAACTGCAGTTTATAGGCACGATCCTGGACACTGTTCGGGAAGAGCTTTCTTCCGGATGACAGGCGGGCGCATCAGATCCCTCATAAGGGATTTGTGCGTCGAACAAGATCGTACCTGCCAGGTCAGTCACCGCTTAGGCCGGCCCGTCGGCGCAAGCGGTGGGATTTCGCTTGCGGCGCCAGCGACCGGGTTGAGAGCCGGACTCGGGGTCGCTGGAAAAACCGACGAGGAGAAGGATAGGCGCCTATGGGCGGCTCTCCCTTCTCAGGGAGGTGGGTTGATGCTCGGTGCATGAGTGACCCCAGCGGAGCTGGAAGTCGCACAGTCTGGCACGAGGACACTTTGGAGGCGGGACAGGGCGTCATCGTCATTGCATGTCCCGCCTCCCCAGAAAAGTGGAAAATGGGCCAATGCAGTGCTTGCCTCTATGAAGCCGCCGCGGCTTTGATTAGCCCCAGGCCAGTGCCCGGCGTATCACACACGTCTGCGGGTGTTAGCTCCCGCATCCCGTAACCACCGTGGGGTAAGCCCGCGGGGTGTCGGAGGCTTCGAGGCCGTTCTGGGAGTGAAAGCGTCGGCCCGTGACCGAGCTGATACTCTGGACGACCGACAGCTAGGAGGAGAAAGAAAAGCAAAAAATGGTCCTCGCTTGCTCGGACACATGGCTGCGGCCATTCCTACTGTCCCTTTCGCAAGGTTCCACATGCGGGTAACCCAGTGGATGCTCAAGGTGCAATGGGACCAAAGGCAAGACCACTTGCAGCATCCGGTCAGGATCACGAACTCAGTGATCCGAGACTGGCAGTGGTGGCTAGTCCCCGGGTCGCTCTCCAAGGGCGTCCCGTTTGTAGCGCCGTCCCCGGAGGTAACCCTCACCACGGACGCCTCAGGTCTTGGGTGGGGGGCACACCTGGACGGGGTAAAGTCCCAGGGTACGTGGACCCCGTTGGAAGCTCATCTCCATATCAATGTCCTAGAGATGAGGGCGGTTCTCTATGCCCTGCAGGCCTTTCAGTCAGTAATCCCACCATGTACTCTCCTGCTTCAGACAGACAACATGGCGGTGATGTATTACCTCAACAAACAAGGAGGCGCACACTCTTACCCCCTTTGCAGGGAAGCCATGAGGGTGTGGGATTGGGTAATTGGACACGGCGCAAATCTGCACTGTGCATGTTCCCGGGGTGGACAACACAATTGCAGATGGCCTGAGTCGATCCCAGGCCAGAGTCCACGAGTGGGAACTTCTTCAAGAGGTAGCAGAGGATCTGTTTCTTCGTTGGGGAATTCCAGAACTAGACTTGTTCGCATCCCCATCCAACGCAAAACTGCCCAATTTTTGCTCGCTAGATCCAGGGCCTGGTGTTTTCTGGCGAGACGTGTTATCCCTCTCCTGGCAGAACAGATTCTCTCGCTTTCCCTCCCTTCCGTTGATCCAGAAGTTCTTCTCAAACTGCGCAGGGAGCATGCACTCATGATCCTGGTGGCCCGTTCTGGCCCAGACAGATCTGGTTCCCTTTGTTGGTGCAACTATCCAAGAACCCCACTCCCGTTGCCGCTCAGCTCCCACCTCCTGTCTCAGGAGAAAGGTTCATTAGTCCATCGGATTACGCTCTCTGAACCTGCATGCTTGGCTCCTAGAGACATAGCCATCTTGCGTCCGGGGTCTAGAAGAGGTTGCAGAGGTTCTTTCTGCAGCCAGAAAGCGCCAGCAGCATCACGGCGTGCGCCATGAAATGGCGCCGTTTTTTTATGGTCACGAGCTGCGTGATCTTTCCCCTTTAGGTTGTCCTATGGGAGTAGTGTTGGATTACCTCCTCTCCCTTTTCATTCAGGCCTAGCCTACTCCTCTATTAAGGTGCACCTCTGTGCCATTTCTGCCTATCACCTCCCGGTGGAACATCGTACAGTAGCTCAATTGGACGCCTCTCGGGAATTTCTTAGGGGAGTGTTACACCTTAGGCCTCCCATTAGGGACCCTGTGCCTCCATGGGATCTGCTCTTTGTCCTGGAATAGCTCACGCTCCCTCCTTTTGAACCTGCCGCGGATTGCGAGCTACGTTTTCTGTCGTGGAAAACATTATTTTTAGTTGCTGTTACTTCAGCGAGAAGAATTTCTGAGCTTCACGCTCTTATGTGCAAAGAGCCTTATTTAGTTTTCCACCGGGACAGAGTATCCCTGAGGGACAATCCTAAGTTTTACCTAAGGTGGTCTCTTCCTCTCTCTAAACCAGGATATTGACCTTCCGGTCTACTTCCAGATTATTCAAATAAAGGAGAGCTTTGCTCCACACCCTGGATGTTCACCGCAGCCTGAGGTATTACCTCAACAGAACTAAACCCTCTCGTAGTTCTGAACAGCTTTTGTTTCCTTCTCTGAGAGAATGATGGGCCAGTCAGTATCCAAACAGTCTCTGTCTCGCTGGCTTGTCCAGTGTATTTCTTACTGTTATGATATAAAACAAAAGCCCCTCCCGGGCACGGTCCGGGTCATTCTACTAGAGGTGTGGCCACCTCCTTTGCAGCACTCAGAAACGTCTCCACCTCTGCTATATGTGCTGCAGCCACTGGGAGTTCTGTGCATACCTTTATCAGGCATTATAGCCTG
Source organism: Neoceratodus forsteri (assembly GCA_016271365.2). Taxonomy (NCBI): domain Eukaryota; kingdom Metazoa; phylum Chordata; order Ceratodontiformes; family Ceratodontidae; genus Neoceratodus; species Neoceratodus forsteri. The sequence continues at coordinate 644,144,232 of CM057453.1, read as the reverse complement.
GACATCGCCTCTCGGCGAAGGGCTGGTTTCGGCCTGGCGGTGCTACAGGGTCTCCTGTCCTAGGTTCAGGACCTGGAATTCATTTCCTATTTTCCTCCTCCGGAATTTCTGGCAAGCGTTACTGCGTGGGAATCAGTCCTAATGGTGTAACCTGCTGCAAAAGCTGTGTCTCAAAGTAAGATAGTACAATTACGTAAGAACTTACCGTAACAGTAGATCTTCGAGAACAGCTCTTGCAGCAGGTACCTTCCCGCCCACCTTCCCTCTTGGAGGAGGCATGGCTCAGTCTTTCTGAGCAGGGATTTATATCTTTCTGTCTTCTGACGGCGAATCCTCGGTCTCCCATTTTGATGTCAGCCTGCGGCCGGCAGTCTCCGGCGGGAGAACTGGGGAATCTGGCGGGACGGCCCCTTTTGTACCACGCCTGACGTCGGAGGCGGGACCGACGTCGGGGGCGGTCCCCGCTGAAGATAGCTAGCTAGAATTTTTCCGTGGGGCCCTGACGCCTGCCGGCTTCAGTCCTAATGGTGTAACCTGCTGCAAGAGCTGTTCTCGAAGATCTACTGTTACGGTAAGTTCTTACGTAACTGTACTTTATTTCTCCCAGTATGAGTATATCCTGTGGCACTCTATCAAGCAGATGGTGGAAGCTCTTCCGGAGTCGGATGCAAAGCCAGAGCTTCTTCAAACCATTACCAGGGGTATCGAATCTAACAACCAACAGGTTAAAGCAGCCATGGATGCTTTCGACACTGCTTCTCGTTCAGTGGCTGCTGGTATTTGCACCCGCCGTCATTCCTGGCTGCGTACTTCGGGCTTCACGAATGACGCACAGCAGCAGGTAATGGCATTGCCCTTTGATGGTGCATATCTTTTTGATCATCAGGTAGAGCAAGCTCTAGAAGCTACTCAAAAGACCAGGTCGGCTATTAAGTTGGCTCGACCCCCTCCTGCCCCCTTTCGAGGGCATGCCAATAAAGTCAGTTTCATAATCGTCAGTCCTTTCGAGGCAGAGGCAGGGGAGGCTTCCATAAAAACCAACCTGCCCAACCTCAGAAGAAGGCACAACAGAAAGCGCAGGCCCAAAGCGCCCAGCTACACTTATGAATTGCTGGCCCAAGTCCCATCTCAGCTGCCGGGTGGACTTTTCCCTCCGTGGGAGGGGTCGTCTGATGTACTTCTACAACCAGTGGAAGTCCATAACCTCAGACAGATGGGTCCTCCGGATAATTTGAGGTATTCACTCAGTCTTCTGGAGACCCCTCCGGATCGTCCTCCCAAATGGCAGCCCAGGCTGTCGACCCTTCAGTCAGACCTTCTCGGCCGCCGAGATTCAGGGCCTTCTAAACAACAGGGCAGTAGAAGTGGTGCCGCTGCATCAACAGAACACGGGGTTCTCCCATTACTTTCTGGTTCAGAGAAGTCCGGGGAATGTGCCCCATTCTAGATCTCGAAAGCTAAACAAATTTCTCCCCAGGAGAAATTCAAAATAATTCGCTAGGAACCCTGTTGCCTTTGCTTCATCAACACGACTGGCTAGCCTCCTGGATATGCAGGATGCTTACCAACACATTCCTATTCACCGAGGCATCACAAAATCTTATCTGTGTCAATCTTCACCATTCATCACAGATGGGTACTGGCGGAGATCAGGACCCGCAGAACCTTTTTAAAAGGATGAGCAGAGTCGTAGCAACATCGGCACCGCCCTCAGGGCCGACGTGCTACCTGGCGCTCGGTTAGCGTTAAGCTGTGTCGACTCCGCCTGCCTACCAGTTCTTCGTCTCCCGCCGTCGAGGTCACCTCGTGGGAAGCCACTGAAGAGTTTTGACAGTTTTTAGGCCTTAGCCTTTCGCATTTGTGCGCTCGACAGTCCTTCGGTCTCCTGCTAGTTCTGGGTTCTGCCTCCACTCAACGTCGCCGGTAAGATCTTTCCATTTATTTTAAAATATAGCGACGTCGAGTCTATTTTTGGTGTTTTTTCCGCACGTCATGTCGCAGTCGGAGGGCAAGAAACCTTCAAAGGCGGGGCGGCCCCCTATGCATCGGTGCCTATGTGGCCGCAAGTGCAAGTACTCCATTACCGACCAGCATGACCGGTGTCTCGCGTGTCTTGGCCTGCTTCATGACATGGATTTGTGCGAAGCCTGCTTCTCCATGGACCGCCGTGTCCTAGAACAGCATGCGTTCAAAGTAGGGCGCGCTCCGCTGACTTTCGGGGGTAGGGTTCGCACTCGTCGGGCCAAGCCCGTCTCTCGCCTTTCCTCCGGGTCCCTCCGGTTCTATATGGACCGAGGAGGAGGAGCCTCGGCTTCTTAGCCTAGCCTTGGCCTGCGGGAGCGGGTGGGAGGTGCCGCTATGTCGCCTCGGGGTGAAGAGCTCCCCGGTGTCACTCAGCGGTTGGAAGGCCCAGGTCGACACCATCCTCGACACCGTCGGTCGGCACCGTTCGTGGTGCCGTGGGCCCTGTCGGCGCCGACTACGGCACAGACTCATCTCTCGGCGCCATGGGCTTTGTGCGCCGACGCTACTCGCTGCGCCGTGACCCTGGATTCAGCATCGCCTTTCGCTATGTCTTGCGGCGCCGAGGTTGAGCACGGCACCGTGGGGCCTTCGGAGTCATCTGTCGGCGCCGCCCTCGGCGCTGTTGGTGCTCTCAGTGCCGTTCGCGGCGCCGAGGAGCCTAGCGGTGCCATGTTCAGTGCTGAGTCCGCATTCAGAGCCGTCGGCGCCACTTCGGTTGGCACCGAGGGGCCTGGCGGCGGCGCCAAGGCTGTTGCTGGGGCTGCCGTCGGCGCCGTCTCTGTTCCTGGTACCGCCCCCGGTGCCAGTGGACTTGACAGCGCCGCGGCTGGCCCTGGCTCAGGACCTTTGGCCCGAGCTGCCCTGCCGCCTTCTGTCAGCCCCGCTTGCGGGGCTATGGAGGGCACGGGTGCCGCCTTGGCCACTGCTTTGGCTACTGGGCTTCTTGGTAAGGTCACCTTTCCTCGCCCTCCTACCGTTTGGCTTAGGGCCTCAGACTCTACCTCGTCGGAGTCGGGCTCGGAGTCGGATGGGCAGTCACACCCTTCGGGGTTGTCTGCAGAGGAGGGCGAGCCGGTGGTCTCGAAGACGAGTCACAGCCAGCCTCCTTCTGAGGAGCGTCAGGTTCTCCCCGAGATTGGGGTCAGTGGTACTGACCAGCAGGCTATGGTGCGTGCCACCATTGCCATGCAACCTGGCCTTGGAGGGTTCCTTGACCCCTTGGCGGTGGTACCCCCTCCCGTAGTGTGTCTCGATCGCTCAACTTTGGGGCCCATCGGGAAGTCTACAAGAGGGGAAGGTGCTGCTCCCTGGGTCTCCCCTTCAGGGGCAGCCCAGAGCTGCCAGCTACCTACAGTAGGTTGGCCCTCTCGAGGACCAGGACCCTCTCAGACTCTGAGGGGTCGAGGGGTGTGGGGTCGGCACGTCGGCCTTTCTCTGGGGTCCACCCCGGCCCTGGACAAAGCCGAAGTGCGGACTTCCGCCCTTCCCCTTCCGGTTCCTTGAGGGGGTCCCATTCTTTGGAGGCAGGGGACCATCCTTCTGGATGTATACGGCCCCGGTCGCCTCACTGGGGGGATTCTTCTGGGCGCAGCCTAGGCAGTACCAATGTGGTTGTACAGCTGTCAACTGCAGAGTCTTCCGGGACACCCTCCTCGCGTGTCCATGGTCCGCTCCCTAGCCCTGGCAGAGATCAGCTGACTTCTCTCGGCTCTGCCCCTATCCCTCTGCCGCATTCTCCAGCGCTCCCAGGCATTCTTGGTCCTAGCAGCCCTTTCACCTGGGAGCAGTTCAGAGTGGTGGCTGCTCGGTTCCCTGCCTACGTTAGGGCCATGGACAGCCAGGTTTTTCAACCTCCACCCGAGCAATCACCCTCGGAACATATGGTGACCTCCAGCTCCTCATCCCCCTCTTCTGGGGGAGAGGAACCATCTGTCCATATCTCTTCTGCCGCTGATCTCTCCGAGTATCAGCGCTTCCTCGTGAGGATGATGGAGGACCTTCACCTTTCTCCCCTGTCGGTCAGCAATCCTGAGCATGTGACACACGCCTTTCTAGGTGATTTGATGCGGCCACCCTTGTGGTGCCGCCCAGCCTCGCTCCCTTCGGGGCGTCCATGCGTTTCTGGCAGAGGCCCTTCTCCGGAGTTCCTGCCCCATGGGACCTCAGCCAGAGTATTGCACTCCCCAGAGTCTCCAGGTTCTATGCCTCATCCACAGTCCGGATTGACGCACCTGGACACCCCGACGGGCTTCGCTCCCTCCACCGTGACCGGCCCCCAGATCAGGACTCTTCGGGTTTTGATTTCTGGGGGAGGAGGACTTTCTACTTGGCACGGTTGCTTCTCTCCATCTCTGCTCATCAGGCCCACTATGCAGCCTACACCAGGTTCTTGTGGTCAGCGCTAAGTCAGATCCTAGCTGCTTTGCCTGACTCGGAGCAAACCAGGCAAGCCATCGCACTCTCTGCCGTGGCCTGGAGCTAGCAAGGCACCAAGCAAGGGCATCTTCGACACCAATGAGGTAGCTACCAGGGTAGTAGGAAGCGATCTGCACCAGATCGGCGATGGCTTCACCTTTCCGGTTGTCACCCTTGGCCCGGCGTGGGGTGATTTGCTCCGCTCACCAGGAACCTATCTCTTTTCCCGTGAGGCGGGGCGGCGTTTGTCGGGGCAAATTCCTTCCCCTCAGGGGACCCCGTCTCGCTCCCCACTCTCGGGCCTCCTCAGGCCCAGAAGGTTCCGCCCATAGTGTGTCACCCACTGAGGGCTAAGGGGCCTGTCCCTTAGGTGCAATGAATCAACCCCCTTCGGGGGACTTGGTACTCACCCATCTGTGATGAATGGTGAAGACTGACACAGATAAGATATAAAATTGCATTGCCTACCGTAATTATGATCTTTCTGTGTATCTTCACTATTCATCACAATCCGCCGCCATCCCTCTGGGGCTTCAGTCTCTGGATCCTTCTCCTCTGTGCCTACCCCTCTTTTAGGCGGGTAAAGTTGGGACACACAGGGGGTAGTTTCTTCCTAAGGAATTACAGTTTGAGTGGCACTCCTTCTCTACTACATATCTTCACTCCTATGGGGTGAGAGCTGGTGGTTGCCCTCCTTCTGTTATCCATCTACTTTAAAAAAAAAAAAAAAAAAGAACTTCCCTTTTTTTCACCAAATATCTTTACAGAGAGAGTACTGAGTCCCTGTACCCTGTCCTTCTCCAGAATAGCCGACTCTGCTTTTGGGGTAGTGCCAGTTATTATGTGCCTTGAATTCTGGCAAATGAGCTTTGCTACTCCTTGCAGTTCCTATACAGTCTGGTGACGGACAAGGGTCCTGGATTCTTGTTACCTCTCACTCTCTCCTAAATTCTCTTCCCCCCTCCCTCCCTTCTTCCTTTTCCAGAGATTGGGGCCCCTACCCAATCCCCTTAGTCTTACTTCCTCTATGCTGTCCTCTCAGTCGTTATTTCTCCTTTTAGTTCAGTTTTTCTCTTCCTTTTTCTGTCCCTTGGACTCTCTTGTCCCATCCTCCAGCTCTTCCTCTTACCTCTCAGGCGACTCAGAACTGGTAGGCAGGCAGAGTCGACACAGCTTAACGGCCTAATCCTCGGCCGCACGTGATACGTCAGCCTCGAAGGTGGCGCACGATGCTCGTCGTCACCTCTGTCCTTTAAAAAAAAAAAAAAGGTTCCCAAGGGTCCTGACCTCCGGCCAGTACCCATCTGTGATGAATGGTGATGATACACAGAAAGATCATAATTATGGTAGGTATGTAATTTTTATTTCCTGAGGTTTGTGGCTCTGGGGCAACATTATCAGTTCAGAGTCCTGCCCTTTGGGCTATCCTCGGCGCCGTGGGTTTTTACAAAGTGTTGTGCAGTTCTCGCAGCACACCTCAGAAAGGTCGGGATACAGGTGTTCCCTTATCTGGACGATTGGCTTCTAGCAAGCCCTTCCAGGCAAAGGACTCTGGGCGCTGTAGAGGCGACCTCTCGCCTCCCTCACGTCCATGGAGTCCTGCTGAACCTCAAAGTCGCAACTGCAGCCTCCCAGAGGCTCCTTTTTATAGGGACTCTTCTGGACACCTTCTGTGCGAAGGCTTTTCTTCCAGAAGACAGAAGGAAAGATATCCTTCAAATGGCTCATCACATCGGGGAGAACAGCTCAGTTACAGCTCTCTCGATGCAACGGATGCTAGGTCTCATGGCATCTTCAGTGTTCACTGTACCCCTAGCACGTCTGCACATGAGAACCACTCAGTGGATGCTCAGTACTCAGTGGTCCCCAACCTCGCACCCGCAGTCCTATCTCATCAAGGTGACAGAACCTTTAAAGAGATCACTCACCTGGTGGTCTCAAGAGAGCAATCTCCTGGACGGATATCCTTTTGCTCCTCTGGACCATCAAATCTCCATTACCACGGACACATCCCTAATGGGGTGGGGAGCTCACTGTCAGGCTCTCCACACTCAAGGTGCGTGGACTCAAGTCGAGTCCCAGCTTCACATAAACGTCCTAGAAATGAGAGCCGTCCTTTATGCGGTCCGAGCGTTGAAGGACATTCTCTGTCACAAGAACATTCTCCTTCAAACGGACAACAAAGCAGTGATGTATTACATCAACAAGCAGGGCGGTGCTCATTCTTACCCTTTGTGCAGAGAAGCAATGAGGGTATGGGAATGGTGCTTGGAGCACAAAGCTCTAATTCAAGCGGTCTACCTACCGGGAATACAAAACGAGCTGGCAGACCGTCTCAGCAGAACAGAGACAGATCCTCACGAGTGGTTTCTCGACTCAACCATAGTTCAGTCACTATTCGAAGAGTTGGGAACTCCAGACCTGGACCTTTTTGCATCCCCACTCAATGCAAAACTGCCTCTCTTCTGCTCCAAAAATCCAGGGCCTGGCATTTTCTGTCAGGATGTGTTCAGGCTGCGGTGGACAAAATGCTTTCTTTACGCCTTTCCACCTCTTCCTCTAATTCAGAGGGTGCTCCTCAAGTTCGAATCCCAGGGGGACAAAATGATTCTCATTGCTCCCTTCTGGCCTCGACAGCTGTGGTTTCCACTTCTCAACAGTATGTTGGCAGTCCCTCCGAGACCTCTTCCCCTACAGATGAACCTTTTGACTCAGGGACCTGTGGTTCATCCCAACCTGAGATCACGTCACCTTCATGCTTGGCTCCTGAAGAAGTAGAAGTAAACCGGTTCAATGTCTCTCATAGGGTTTCAGATATTCTTCTGGCTGCTCGGAAGCCATCCACCCGGAAAACTTACACAGCTAAGTGGAAGCGTTTTTCGCTCTGGTGTGCAAAGTCCTCTTTGAATCCCTTTTCCTGTCCACCAGATAAGGTTCTGGAGTACCTCTTGGACCTCTCAAATTCAGGTCTGCAGTACTCTACAGTCAAAGTTCACCTTAGTGCCATTTCAGCGTATCATGAGCCGGTTTTTTCCTTAACACTAGCTCAATTACCTGTGGTTAAGAGATTTCTTAAAGGAATTCTGCATACCAGACCTCCTACAAGACGTCCATTTGCAGCCTGGGACATTAATCTTGTGCTAGACATGCTCACTTGGAAACCTTTCGAACCTCTGGCCACCTGTGAGCTAAAATTTCTTACCTGGAAGACTGCCTTCCTAGTGGCCATTACCTCAGCTCGCAGGGTCTCTGAGATACATGCCCTGGTCACAGATCCTCCATACACTGTGTTCCATAAGGACAAAGTAGTCCTTCGGACCCATCCGAAATTTCTTCCTAAGGTTGTGTCAGACTTTCATCTAAACCAACCTCTAGTCCTTCCCTCTTACTTTGCGGACTTCCAAAATGAAGGAGAATGATCTCTTCATTCTTTGGATGTTAAGAGAGCTTTGCATTTCTAGCTAGATAGAACCAAGGATTTTCGCAAAGCCCAGCAACTGTTTGTCTCCTTCAGCGAGACCCGGCTGGGTCAACCTGTCGCTATCAGATGTATTTCAGCATGGTTAGTGGCATGCCTTCTACACTGCTATTCCATGGCGCAGGTTAAGTTGGAGGGTAGGGTTTATGCTCACTCTACTAGAGCGGTCGTGGCATCCCTAGCGGAAATTCACAACGTGCCCATTGCAGACATTTGCAATCGCGCCACCTGGAGCTCAGTGCATACTTTCGTTAAACATTATGCACTGGATGTCCATGCCAGACGACATTCTTCCTTTGGCAGAGCCATCCTTAATGGACTTCTGTCCTAGAAACGTGAGCTCTTGGTCTCTCCTGCCGCGCTCTCGGGGATTATTAGCTCGGTACTCTCCCAGTAGTGTGGTGGTGGAGACTTATGTCCAGGAAGATATGAAAATTACGTACCTACCGTAATTCTTGATCTTCTTGGATGAGTCTCCACCACTCATTCACCTCCACCCTCCGTCCCCGAGCTCACCTCTGTTGTTGGTCTTCACTCCCTCAAATCTTTAGGCTGTGAAGACTTCTTTCTGACCCTTCTTATCTGGTGCCGGACTATCTTATGTCCGGTTTTTGGATAGAGCTACCCTTCTAGGTTAGTTACGCTGCACCTCCTTGGTAAAAAAGGTACTGAGGCGGTTGGAGGGTCGACGTCGAGATAGTCATTGCCGCGCGAGCTGGGGCTCGCGGCACCATCTCTGGCACCGACCCTCCCGCATGGGTCCTGGTGCCTCTGGCGCAGATCCCAATAGTGTGAACGAGTGGTGGAGACTCGTCCAAGAAGATCAAGAATTACGGTAGGTACGTAATTTTCATTTCTGTTCCCTGGACCTCCAGGATGCATTAGGAGATGCCTTTGTGAGACCCTGGACCCCAGGCCTACTGTACCCTTTCCCTTGATCCACAAGGTGCAGAGGGACAAGGTGTGGATGATCTTGATAGCCCTGGACTGTTCTCGCCAGTTCTGGTACCCAGATCACTTCCGTGGCAGCAGACCTCCATGGCGGTTGTTTCTGTGCCTGGATCTGCTGTCTTTTTGTCAGGGGGAAAATTCTGCACCCAGATCTTTAATCCCTGCACCTCACAGCCTGGTTCCAGAGCAGGTAGAGTTCCAGGCTCTGGGACTTTTGGAAAAGAGTTTCCATTTGGTGCAAGAGCAAAGAGCTTGATCCCCTTGCCTGCCCTTTAGCTAGTATTCTGGACTGTCTTTCATTCCTAAAGATCGAGAACCCTCAAGGTGCACCTGGCAGACATCTCTGCATAATGAGCCTGGGCTGGTATGCCAGTGGTGGCACAGGAGAAGTTGGTCAGGTACTTTTTCAAAGGCCTTGACTACTTGAACCTGCCGGTGCATGAATCACCACGACCTTGGAACCTGTTGCTGGTGCTGGCAATGCCCATGAGCAAACCTTACATATCTGCGCACAGGTGTGAGACGTCACACCTGTCATGAAAAATCACTTTCTTGGTGGCTGTCGCCTCCACCAGAAGGATCAGTGAGCTCCAGGCACACTTGGTGTCTCCATACTTGGTCTTCCTTAAGGACAAGGCAGTCCTTTGCCCCCACCCAAAGTTCCTCCTGAAGGTGGTATCGGAGTTTCACCTTAACCAAGTGGTTAACCATCTATTATACTTTACGAACACGTTTATGGAGGCCAGCTGTAGGCTCCATACTATGGACCGGTGGCCGGTGCTCTTTTATTACAAGGAGCGCACAGCTGGAGTTCAGGTGAGGCTCGCCAGCTCATTGTAACAAATGCAGAAGCCGCACCTGGCAGACTGGCAGCTAAGAGGATGATTGGCAGGTGAATTGTCTCTTGCATTGACCACTTCTATATGTTGGCTTGTATGGAGCCTCCCGTTGGGCTTAGGGCTCATTCCAGTAAACAGGTCACTATCTCACTGGCTGCTTTCAGGGATGTCCCCATACAGAAGATCTGTAGGCAGCTGCCTGAAAGTCGGCACATACTGTACCTTCATCTCCCATTACAGCATCGGCCAGGATGCTGCTTTTGGGGCCTAAGTTCTCCAGTCTCTATTTTCCACATAGGGGTGTGCGTGCCTTGCCCCCTCCTCCCAGAGAACTGCTGGAAGTCTGCTAGAAGTGTAAATAAGTGAACCATATCCACATCCCTAGAAACAAGGGTTATTCTCCTGTAACCATAGATCTGACTTCGAGAGGGCTCTTGCAGTAGGTAATTACATTATAGGACTGAAGCCAGCAGGCGTCAGGACCCCATGGAAAAATTTCTAGCTAGCAGTCTCTGGTGGGGGACTGCCCCATGTCAGGTGACTGATGTCAGTATAAAGGGGCGGTCCCCCACGCCCGCCTTCTAGTTCTTTCCCGCCGTTAGCTCGTGTCAGCGCTTCACAGTAAAGTTCAACGCTTCCCATCTCAGAGACTCCAGTTTATCGGGGCGATCCTGGATATGACTTCTGGTATGGGCTTCCTGCCCCTGGACTGGGTGGCCACCCCTCAGGCTCAGGCACGCCTTTTGTCCAGCCACAGGCAGGTCATTGCCAGGTCAGTCCTTCGCCTCCTCGGGCTCATGGCAGCTGCCATCCCAACGGTGCCTCGCGCTCGGCTCCACATGAGAATCTCTCAGTGGACGCTTCGGTCTCAGTGGGATCAATTGGTGGATGACTTGGATCGCGAGATCCTGGTCTCCGCTGTGATGGTTCGGGACTTGCAATGGTGGATAGTTCAGGAGAACCTTTGCCAAGGAATTCCCTTCTGTCTTTCTCCCCCCTCCCAGATCCTAACAACAGACACCTCAGGTGAGGGTTGGGGAGCCCACCTGGGATCTCAATGGACCCAGGGCTCTTGGTCCAGGCTCGAGCAGACTCTTCACATCAATGTACTCGAGCTGAGGGACGTCCTGTACACCTTACAAGCTCTGCATCTGTATCTACTTCCCGGTCATCTGGCTGTTTAGACTGACAGCATGTGCATAGTGTGATGCATCAACAGACAGGAGGAACCCGTTCCCACCCTCTTGCAGAGGCGATCACGAGGGTTTTGGGATGGGCGATATTTCTCAACCTTCTTCACGGCGAGTCATGTTCGAGTGGAGAACACTTTGGCAAACCACCTCAGCCAGTCATCTGCTGAAGCGCATGAATGGGAACTGGATCAGGGGTAGTAGAGGACGTCTTCCTATGCTGGGGAACCCCTCAGGTAGACCTGTTTGCCTCTCCTCTCAACGCAAAACTTCCTGTCTTCTGCGCACTTGCACCAGGGCGAGGAGTTTTTTGGGGAGATGCTCTGTCTCTAAACTGGAAGGGCAGATTCGTCTATGCCTTCCCCCCGATCCCATTGATTCTGAGGGTCCTACACAAACTCTGTTCAGAAGGAGCACGTATGATTCTCATCGCTGCGTTCTGGCCCAGGCAAGTTTGGTTCTCTCTTCTGCAGCAGTACTCAGTGGAACCTCCTCTTCCTCTGTCGCAACTCTTGTTGACCCAGGATCAGGTGACCCTGCTCCATCCAGGACTCAAATCCCTTCAGCTGCATGTGTGGCTCCTGCAGACGTGATTCAAACCCGGTTCGGGGTTTCCATCGCAGGTGGCAGAGATTCTAGTGGAAGCCAGAAAGCCCTCCCCTCATTCCTCTTACGCCATGAAATGGAAAAGGCTCTCTATTTGGGCCTCTTCCAGAGCTTTCGAGCCATTCTCCTGCTCTGTTGGGAGGCTCCTCAATTACATGCGTCACCTCTTCGATCTGGGTCTCAGTCACTCCTCCTCCTTGAAGGTTCACATGACTATTTCCGCTTACCATGTTCCCTTTGGGGACCACTGTTTTGCGCAGCTGGAAGTCGGTAAGACTTTCCTTAGATGTTGGGGCTTGAATTTCATTCTCGAGAAGCTTACCCTGCCTCCCTTTGAGCCGGCAGCATCTGCAGACCTAAAGTTCCTTTCCTGGAAGGCTCTCTTCCTGGTGGCCATTACCTCCACTCGACGAATTTCCGAGCTTCAAGCCTTAATGTGCAAAATCTGGTACTTGATTTTACACAAGGAACGCGTGGCTCTGCGTACCAACCCCAAGTTTCTCCCTAAGGTGGTAGCGGAATCTACGCTGAATCAGTCCGTGGAACTGTCTGCATTCTTTACATAACATTCCAATCAAGGGGAGTATCTCTTGCATACTCTGGATGTTCACTGGATTCTGAGATACTACACCAACAGGACAAAGGATCTCAGAAAGACTGATCAACTATTTATCTCTTTGCTCGCAAGAGAGGCATCTTGTTCAAGCAATGCCTTTCCAAGCAGTTGGCTCATTATATCACTTTCTGTTATGACAAGTATCACAAGACCTTGCCAGGTCAGGTCAGGGTCACTCCACTAGGAGTTTAGCTGCCTCTGCTGCTTGTTTCAAAAATATGTCGGCGGCTGACATTTGTGCAGCCGCAACTTTAACTTCTGTCCATACCTTCACAAAACATTACAGTTTGGACATTGCCTCTCACCGTAGAGCTGGCTTCAGGTTGTCTGTTCTGCAAGGTCTCCTTTCCTAAGACTTTCACAGCCAGAGGATCTGTGTATGAGTAGTTTCCTCCTCCTTTGAGCTTCTCCTTTTTCCAGACTGCTTGGGACTCAGTCCTATATGTGATACCTGCAGGAGCCCTCTCGAGTAGGTAGTACAGTTATAGACTTACCCGTAACAGTAGCTCTTGAGAGAGCTCTTGCAGTAGGTAATACCTTCCCGCCCTCCATCCCCCTTAGCTTTTTCAGCTCCTTTTCCAGGATGGGAAATATCCGCTTCTCTCTCGTCTCGCCTTTTGGCCTTTGGTGGGAAAGAACTGGATGGCGGGCGTGGGGGACTGCATCTTTATACTGACGTCGGTCACCTGACAGGGCGGTCCCCCGCCAGAGACTGCTAGCTAGAAATTTTTCCATGGGGTCCTGACACTTGCCGGGTTCAGTCCTTTATGTAATTACCTACTGCAAGAGCCTCTCTCGAAGATCTACTGTTACGGTAAGTTCTTGTGTAACTGTACTATCTTCCATGGGGATAATCTCTTGCAGCAGGTAATACACTTAGGTCATTGCCAGAGGGTGCTGTGGCACACGGCAGCTCTCTTCTAGCAGTTTTTTGCCAGGGGCTGCCCACAAATGACATCATCACTCTGCTCCTATATAAGAGTGAGCGGTCCCTGGTATTCTCAGTTCATTTTCCTGCCCTCTTCAGCTCGCACGCCGCAGCTAGTGAAGAGAGCAACAGTCATTGACAAGAACTTGAGCTGGGAACAGAATTTGTCCGTTTCCTTTCCTTCATCGAAACGAATGCCCGAAGAATCTACAAGCAAGACGGCGCTTTTTCGCTCATGTCGTTGCGGTAGGAAGATCTACTGTTAAGACAACCATACCGTTTGTGTCCAGTGTCTGGGTCCCACACACGACACCATCTCCTGCTTCCACTGCTAGGAATTCAGCCAGGCTACCCGTCGACAACGGCTTCAGGTGATCAAAGCACACCTTGTGGAGCACAAAGTGTCTCTCTTAGAGAAGGGGACCCATTCCAAGGAGCCTCCTATTACTGCTTCACACAAGAAGCATAAATAAGACAAGAATAAATCATCCTCGTTTTCATCGGACAAACACTCATAGATGGCCACCATTACTGATGCTCCACCATTGACGATGCCCATCAGAGCTGCTTCCTCGTCAGTGGGGATTTGCACCCTCACATCGACGGCCCTTTCCAGCACCCTTTCAGCAGTCTCTGTGGAACCCTATGGTGGTTCCTTTGATGTTCCATCGATGATGCATCATTTCTGGTCTACGACGTCTTCCTTTAAACATTTCAGTGCCTCTTCTCTTGCTGCCCCGTCGACGACGGGTCATTCCTCTATGGGCAGAACTACTAGGCTTGCAGTTTCCACTACTCCTTCACCTTCACATCCTTTCTCTCATAGGGGCCAGGCGGACAGAAAGCGGGACCCTGGGCTTTACCACCCAGGGACTAGATCTGTTTATGCCTCCCGTACTGTTTCCTCAACAATCCCTCTGTTTTTTCAGAAACCCCCTACTCCTTCCCCTACCCCTTCCTCCTTGGACATAGCCTCAGTGGTACAACAGGTTCTACAAGTAATGAAGCACTCTCAATCTCCTACTTCCAGGGAGGTGAGTTACCCTTCCCGTTCTCCTACCCCTCAGCCAAAACGCTTCCAGGGAGACAGGGGAAGCTCACCAACCTGGTCCCCTTCCTCCTATGAGGAAGAGTGTTTTTCAGATGAGGCATCGGAAAGCTGCCTCTCCTCCTGATGACCCATCTTTTCAAGAGATGATAGTTCAAATTAAAAAAATCATGAGGTTTTCAACCACTGAGCATGATAAACAAAGAAAGGACATGGCAGACTACCTCGAACTGCCTGAAGAGCTTCTTGTAGTGGTACTCCCACTTATACAAACCTACCAGAATGCTGTTTTGGCAGCTTAGAACCACCCTTCAGTGGTCCCAGCCATTCCTAGGAATGCGGACCGCCTTTACCAGGCACCTCTTGACCATCCCTTTCTTTCCACTAGCCCCGAGGCTAACTCAGTAGTGATTACGGCAGCTCATGATCGTACTAAATGACCAAAGCACATAAGCTCATTACCCCCTGATAAGGAGTCCCGCTGACTTGACTTCCTCAGGAAGAAGGTGTTTCAGGTGGGGACTATGAATCTTAGAATTCTAAATTATATGGGACACATGGTTAAATACCATCGCATTCTCTGGTCCTCTGCTATAGAACTAGTCAATAAATTTCCTCCATCCCAGGAGAAGAACCAGTTATTGGCTACAATTTCCACTGGCAATTCCATATCTCGACATCTACGCTGATCGGGTTATGATGCAGTGGATACTTCGGCCCGTACTGCAGCCACAGGGGTACCCTCAGACGCCACGCTTGGCTCCATGTATCAGGTTTCATACCTGATATACAACATAAAGTGATAAATGCTCCTTTTAATGGCTCTAAACTGTTTGGTCCAGGTACCCAAATGCCTCTGGACGATCTCCAGGCTTTAGGATGGACTTTACATACAGTACATGGCATGTATCATACCAATATTGCTCAGTCTTTTTAATCAAAAAGAGGCAATAAGCACAGAGGCACTTACAGAGGTGGATTCCGTGGTCACTCCAAGCCGCCTTCTTCCAATTCTGCTACTTCTACCTCCAAGGGCTCCCGCTCCCACCCAACCCCGGTGGAGCAGGTCAGACCCCTTCCCAGTGACCCAACTGGGGCTTTGCCCAGGCTACCTCCACCAGGCCTTGGAAGCCGTGAGCAGTCGCTTTGCTGTCCACTTAGAGGCCTGGCAGACAATTACATCAGATGAGTCCGTACTTCAGATCATACGGACAGTGCACACACTGGAACTCTCCTCGGCACCTCCCCCTCATCCCCCCCACACTCTGTCCATTATCCACCCGACCATATTCCTATTCTCCAGGAGGAACTTCAGGCACTTCTTCACAAGAATGCCGTGTATCCAGTCCCTCCGTCGAAGTACCATCAGGGATTTTACTCTCATTTCTTTCTGATACCAAAACGCACTGGAGATCTCAGACCTATACTAGATCTCGGGCAACTGAATCTTCACGTTCAGTACAAAAGGTTCCAGATGGTCACCTTAACGTCTATAATGCCGATGTTAAAACAAGGGGATTGGCTATGCGCATTAGACATGAAAGATGCCAACCTACATATCCCCATCCACCACTGGTTCCTTCATTTTTACTTGCTAGGACAACATTACCAGTTTTGAGCTCTCCCATTCAGTCTCTCATCAGTCCTGAGAGTCTTTACCAAGTGCCTAGCAGTTGTGGCAGTGACCCTGAGGTGGGACAGACATTTCGTCTTCCCGTACCTGTGCGATTGGCTTATAAAAGCGGACTCCAAAACTGCTCTTCAAACACCATGAAGTCTTGCTATATTATAACAATAGCAGTCAGCCACTGCAGCTGAACTGCCCCGGAGAGGAAGGAGTTAACTCCAGAAGATCTGGAGTTCTACAGCGCGAGGGCGCTGTGCCCAAAGCTCTATCTGGCAGTTTCAAATGAAACTGTCAGATTCTTTACTCCCTTCACTGAACAGTCGCTCCGGAGATCAGCTCCTTCAGCTCGGTTCATTCTCGGTTTAAAAGTAGTTTTGGTTCATTTGAACCGGCAAAAGTCATTATTTTTACCGATTTCGGTTCTAAAGCTCTATCTGGTAACCGTAAGTACAAAATTCAAGTCTGTGTGGAAAATTAATTATCGGTTCGGTTTTGAACCCGATCGCTTGAATTTTCTGTCTTTTAAAACTGTACTGTGGGTTTTAGAGTGCGGTTCCCGGTTCTTATCGTTCTAAAAACCGAAATTATTACGGTTTTTCAAATACCCGCGTGATACTGGTTAGGAACCGATAAGGGTGTCTTGCCTGCACTGCCATCAAAAGGCAAGTTTTGGTTAGGCTGGCATTATGTCTGAGAAACCCAAAGAAAAACTGGGCCCACTGGGTTTCAACACTGTGATGTCTGTGGGGCGCCTTTGCCAGGCTGACCCACACCACTGTGTCTATGTGTCTGAGGGCTGACCACCTCCTGTCAGACTGCCAGGTGTGTAAAAATTCCCTGCAGCCACCCTGGAGAAGAGATTGGGCGGCTCAGGGCGAGAGGACAAGAAGTCCGCTGACCGGATGGCCAGCCGGTTCAGTACCCACTGGACCAGAGGGTGCCCCTCTGACCAGGCGAGACTTCTCGGGCAAAGGAAGACTGGTTCAGAGGAACCAGTCCCAAGTAAAAGAGACAAAGAAATCAGGAGGTTTGGAGTCCAGAATTGTGTCTCCAACTGCTGCAGAGATAGCTAAAGCCATTCAGATTGTCCAGTCACTGTCTCAGGGATCTGTAGAACCACCAACAGTTGGTAAAGGTTGGTTCGTTCAGTCCCAGTGGTTCAGGATTTTGAAGTTGAGGATTTTTATGAACCACAGGAGGGAGGAGGAATTTGATCAATATATGTGTGGCTAGGAGGGTCTGGGCGTGCCCATCGAACGGGCATTTCTCCAGACAGACCTTTAGAATCTCCCCTATTCTGTCTGAGTCCCTTCTTTCTTTATTTTTTACAAAGGTTGCAGAAACCCTCCAGCTTCCTTTAGAGAGGCTGTGGATGAGCAAGAGGAGCCTGATTATGTGGAAATGATGGATATTCCAGAGTCTAGGAGGTTGTCTATTCCTTTGCATAAGTCATTTAGGAAGCAAACAACAAAGATTTTAAAAAATCCTCATTCTGTCCCTCCTGTAGATAAAAAAATGGACAGAAGGTATACTTTGTCAGGCTCGGATACAGACTTCCTTATTGAGCAGTGTAGTCATGTAGGTGTGGTACAAGCTGCAGCCTGTGACAAGGCTAATATTCCTCTGGCCTCACATCCTCCTGATAAGGATTCTAGGAAGATTGATGCCATGGCGAAGAAACAGTATATGGCAGCTTCTTTGGGACTCAGGCAGGCAAATTATATGGCTTATGTGGCTAATATCAGAAATCTAGGTGGGACACAGTATTGCAGTTAGCCAAGCAGGCCCATGGCCAGCTGGCTAGTGAGTTGGAACAGGTGGCTGCTGATGGCATTGAAGCCTCTAAAGTTCAATTTCATACTGCTGTTGATGTTAATGATGTTCCTCTAGGGTCATGGCCACTTCTGTAGCTTCCCGTAGGTTGGCATGGCTCAGATGCACTAATCTGTCCCAAGATACTCAGTCAAAGGCTATGGATTTTCCTGTAGTGGGAAATTCTCTGTTTGGGAGCAAACAGAAAATTATATAAAAAGATGGATGAATACAGAACTACCTACAAAGTGCCAGGCTAAGGAGAAGCATGCCATGCCACAAGGCATGCTCCCAGAAGTAGGGCAGACCCTTTTCCAGGCCTTTTACCAATTTCAAGCCTCCTCTGCTGTCTCGCAGAGGGGTTTCTTCAGAGGCAGGGGTAGGCGTGGCTAGTGAACCGTCTCCCTCCCCTCAGCCTAAGGCTGCTGCTAGCAGGCACCCTGATGGGGTGCCAGGGCCGTTCTCCTGTACCAGTGGGGGCAGGTTGGCCTATTTCAGCCAGAGCTGGCTGTCCCTAACTCGGACAGATGGGTTCTGGAGGTAATAGGCCAGGGTCTGGTTCTCAGCTTCAAATATTTTCCAAAGATGAGAGCCAGGCATTTCCACCTGCAAGTCCTTCAGAAGCCCTTGCTTTGGAAGCAGAGGTTTCTTCTCTTCTGGTCTGCAAAGCAGTGGAAAGGTTCCTCCTTGCCATCAGGGCAAGGGCTTTATTCAAGATACTTTCTTACCCCAAAAGACAGGAGAATGGCGGCCCATTCTGGATTTAAGATACTTGAACAAGCATCTGTTGAAACAAAGTTCAAAATGTTAACCCTGGCAATGATATTGCCTTCCCTAAGCCAGGGCACTGGCTAGCTTCCTGGACCTCAAGGATGCCTATTTTCATGTTCTGATCAGGCCTTCCCACGAAAGTACCTCAGGTTCGAACTGCCCTCAGGCCACTACCAGTTCAGGGCAATGCCCTTCGGCCTTACCTCTGCCAAGGGTATTCACAAAATGTCTCGCTGTAGTAGTGGCTCATTTAAGAAGGCGGGGTTGCTGTGTTTCCCTACCTGGACGACTGGCTCATTGTGGGTCAGTCTCCAGGTCAGGTGAAATCCCACCTACAATCACCCAGCAGCTTCTCACTTCTGGGATTTCTGCTAAACTTACCAAAGTCAGTTCTGGAACCAGTTCAGGCCCTAACTTTCATAGGCAGGAGCTGAACACAAGGTTAGTGAGGCCTTTCTTCCCTCGGAAAGGGTGGACAGACTCATCGCCCTGGCATCCTCCTTTACCCTAAGGGGTCTCTCGACCAGCAAGGCATTTCCTGCAACTCCTCGGACACATGGCTGCTTCCACAGCTGTTGTGCAGGGAGCAAGATTCCAGATGAGGGACATTCAGTTCCATTTGAGGGCCTATTGGTCTCAGAGGAAGGACCTGACCAAATTGGTCCCAGTTACTCAATCCCTGATCCTGGCTCTACACTGGTGGCAGGATCAAAGCAATCTGAAACAAGGGTTCCTTCATTCCCATTTCTCCCTCCCTCACCTCACCACGGATGCCTCCCTGTTAGGGTGGGGGCTCACCTAGGCGACCTTACCACTCAGGGAGTGTGGTCTCCTCAGGAATCTCTGCTCCACATCAATCTTCTGGAACTCAGAGCTGTCTTTTTAGCTCTTCGGATCTTTTCAGATTCTGTCCAGAACAAAGTGGTTCAAGTCAGGACAGACAATACCACCACAATGTGGTACATCAACAAGCAAGGGGGCACTCGGTCTTCAGCCCTGTGCAAAAGCAATGAAGTTGTGGTCTCTGGCTTATTCCCTGAACACCTCCCTGATAGCGGTTCATCTCCCAGGGAAGGACAATGTGCTGGCGGACGCCCTCAGCAGAATTTCTCAGGGCCATCACGAATGGGCTCTGAATCCACAAGTACTGGGGTCCGTCTTTGCCAGTTGGGGCACTCCTCAGATAGATCTTTTCGCGGCCCCAGACAACCACCAACTTCCTCTTTTTTGCTGCAGGCCTCCAGTACTGGGCTCAGTCCCTCTGGATGCCTTTCTGTTGGATTGGAAAGGGAAGTTCCTGCATGCTTTCCCCCCCTTTCCTCTCCTTCTCAGGGTACTAGTGAAAATCAGATCTCAACCTTGCAGAGTGATTCTGATTGCCCCAGATTGGGCCAGACAGCCCTGGTACCCTCTGCTCCTGTCCCTGGCAGTCCACCCTGCCCTGAGCCTGCCCAGAGTTCACGACTTACTGGCCTGTGCACAGGGAGAGTGTGATATCCGGACCTCAAGTCCCTCCACCTCAAGGCTTGGCTCTTGAGGAGCTAGAATTGCTGATTTACACCTTTCTCAAGGTGTTATGGATATTTTAAAGGCTTCAAGGAAGCCTTCCACTAGAGACCACTTATAATTCTAAGTGGAAGAGGTTTTCCATCTGGTGCTCTGAGAGGCAGATTACCCCAGAATCTGCTGATCTTCCCATTCTTTTGGACTATTTGGTCCATCTGAATTCCTTAGGCCTTAGACCAGCTACCCTGAAGGTTCATCTGGCAGCTGTCTCTGCTTTTGTGTCAGCAGGAAGCCTGCCTCCCTTTCTTCTCACCCTGTGTTCTCCAAGTTTTTAAGGGTTACTTCACATAACCCTCCCTTTGAGAACCAGCTCCGCCTGGGACCTGAATATTTGCATTGCTCAGTTAATGCAACCTCCTTTTGAGCCTCTGTCTTCAGCAGAACTAAAGTATTTAACTTGGAAAACCGTTTTTCTAGTAGCTATCACCTCTGCCAGACGCATAAGTGAGTTACAGGCCCTGTCAGTGGAAGAAGATTTTATCTCTTTCCACAGAGATAAGATGAGTCCTTAGGACTAATAGAAAGTTTTGCCTAAGGTGGTTTCTGATTTCCACCTGAATCAAACTATCTCCCTCCCAGTATTTTCACTGAGCATTCTTCCTCAGGTGAGAGGAGACTGCACAGCTTGGATGTCAAAGGGCATTAAGTTACTATCTAGAGTGCACCAGAGGTCATAGGTTCAATCCTCCAACTGTTTCTTACCTATGGCGAGGTTGAAAGGAAACCTGCCACTAACAGAACAATTGCAAGGTGGATTGTCTCTTGTATCCAATTTGTTATCAGGAAACTGGGTAGAGTACCCCCTCAGGATTGAGGGCCCACTCCACCAGGGGATAGCTGTGTCTCTAGCGGCTGCTGAGAGACATTCCTATTCTGGAGATTTGTCAAGCTGCTACCTGGAAGACAGTTCACACCTTTACCAAGCATTATTCCTGGATATCAGTCCAGGAGAGATGCTCGTTTGGCACAGCTGTGCTTCAGAGCCTATTTCCTAAGTAGGTTCTGACCCTCCTCCATGGAGGTACTGCTGTGTAATCTGCTATTGTTATAATATAGCAAGACTTCATGGTGTTTGAAGAAAAAATTACTCACCTTAGTAATTGCTTTTCTTCTCATGGAGTCTTGCTATGATCTTACACCCTCCCTCCTGCCCTCTCAGAACTCCTACTTGGGTAGGGGTGGCAAATTAGTGCAAGCACTGTGTCATGCCATTTTAGTTTTCCCAACCCTGTTTTCCTTTAGGTTAGGGATCTAGATTGTTCTTTTAGGTTATTTTTATTGCCCCCTTCTTGGACTTGAGTCTTGGGGAAGGGGGTTCATATGTCGCTTGTGGTGGTAAAACGAACCATAATACCATCAATCTTTGTTATTATGGTTCTGGGTGTTTCTTTGTTGTTTATATTGTTGTTATTACTACTAGTAGGTAGCCATAGGCTAGTGTCATTTTCCACACAGACTTTTTCCGTCCTTTGATGTTGGCTTCGTAAAGATCTGACAGTTTCATTTGAAACTGCCAGATAGAGCTTTGGCACAGCGCCCTCGCGCTGTAGAACTCCAGATCTTCTGGAGTTAACTCCTTCCTCTCCGGGGCAGTTCAGCTGCAGTGGCTGACTGCTATTGTTATAATATAGCAAGACTCCATGAGAAGAAAAGCAATTACTAAGGTGAGTAATTTTTTCTTTCATCCCTTCGGGCAACCCTTACCCTATTCCAGTCCTTGGGTATTACGGTCAACTGGCCAAGTCCAATCCGACCCCTGTCCAATCACTCCAATGTATAGGAGTCATTCTGGACAGTGCCTTCACCAGGGCTTACCTCCCCACCAACAGGCAAGGCAAACGTCTGTCTCTGGCTTCCCAGATACGAACTCCACAATTTATCACAGACAGACATCTTTTATGCCTTCCAGGGCACATGACGACAGCCATCCTGACTGTGGCTTTTGCCCACCTATATATGAGACCAGTCCAATGGACTCTTAAGAATTAGTAGCAACAGAAGATGAGGAATTTCAAAGACAAAATCAGAGATCTTACTTCGAGAGGGCTCTTGCAGTAGGTAATTACATATAGGACTGACGTCGGCAGGCGGCAGGTCCCCACGGAAAAATTTCTAGCTAGCAGTCCCTGGCGGGGACCGCCCCCACGTCAGGTGACCGGCATCAGACGACGTCGGTATAAAGGGGCGGTCCCGGACGCCTGCCTTCCAGTTCTTTCCCGCCGTCAGCTCGTGCAGTGCCTCGCGGTGAAGTTCGTGCTCAGCCATTTATTCGTCAGGTGAACGTCGGTTTATGTCGTCCCCTTCAAAAAATAAGTGCGACTCGTGCGGCGCCCAACTGCCTCACAAGGACGGTCACTCCCTCTGCCTTTTTTGTTTAGGCCCCGACCACGTGGTCGAAAAGTGCCTGCATTGCCTGCATTTCAACGTGGCCACCCACGACGATGCCAGCAGTCTTTGGAAGCCCATCAACTTAAAAGAAGATGTCTGCAATGAAGAGGTTGAAGAAGCTTAGGCGAGGCGTCGACCTCCCAGAAGGACACAAGCGGGACAAAGAAGGCACTGGGAGAGGCCTCCTCCTCCGCGACTCCTGCGGAGCTGCGGCTAAGATGCGTCCCTCTGGGGGATCGCCCGATGGCATTCTCCAAGACTTTGGAGGAGGCAGCCCACCCGTCGGGTTCGCGTTCGAGCCCTTCGGGTGCCTCCGGGCAAAAGGAGGCTTCTGCCCCCAGTACTGCCACAGGCTTGCGGCCTACTGGTGTGGGCGCCTCCCATAAGCCGGACGTCGGCTCCAATGCCCGCCGGGAGAAGGCCGCTAAGACGCCTGACCCTTCGGGGCAGCGCACAGCAGTGTCCCCCTCGGACCGGGCCGCTTCCCACCCTCGGCCCGCCTCCGATGAGGGACCTCCTAAGTCGGACACCGGCTCCTCTGGCTTCTGCCGGGATTCAGCCCCTAAGTCGCACGTCGGCTCCTCCGACATGCGCTGGGCATCGGAGCCTACGACAGACCCTCCATCGTCTGTCGTCCCAGGTTCCCCGCAGCCTTCGCTGCCGTCCGGGTAGCCCGAGTCCCCCCTGCCTGACCCCGGGGACTTCTCTTCTCCGTCCCCAGGCGATGCTCGGGATGTTTTTTCGCCATCAGACCCTCCTCCCACTGAACCGGATCTGACGCTGGCCCCGACGCCGGTTCCGACGCCGGCCCCTCTGATGCCGGCGGGGGATATTCCTCTCTCATCAGGCCCTCCACCCCATGGGCCTATCACGGTTGATCCGCCTGTGGAGCTCCCTACTGGGCCGTCTGCTCTGGCAGCTTCTCCGGTACCCGGGTATCTGCCGTCCTATCAGACTCGGTTTACCTGGGTCCGCGGTACCGGGCGCCAACTCCACCAACTCCACTATTTTCCGGCGGCTGCAATACCCAGCTCAGGTATTACGCGGCAGATTCACGGATACTAGCCTTCACGGATATAATCCGTACAACTATCCCCCCTCCTCCTCCACTCCCTAGGCCGCCAGTGGATCTTTCAGGAGACTCTGGCCTCCTGGTGAGCTGAGGCCATGGCTCAGCTCACCAAGGAAGTCGAGAGCCACCTCACAGCGACGGTGCCACCTCCGGCCCCCGTACGCCCTAGACGGCACACTCCCTCTCCACCTCCAGATTCCCGAGCTCTTCCCTCTGGATCCAGAGAGGGGCAGGACACACGTCCAGGGATTCCCCCTAAGGAACCCGTTCCTCCCCCAGGCGAGTCAGGGAGTCTTACTCTGCTTCAAATTCTTCTTCTTCTTATCTCTCGGACTCCTCGGATTCCTCTGACAGATGCTCCAAGAAAGACGACGAGCCTTGCTCTCCGTCCAAGCCCCGGCCGGGGACTCCTCGGAATCTCCTCCGGAGGATCCTTCCTTCACGGAGTTGCTCAGGAAGATCCAGGAAGTACATCAGTGGCGTTCCTTAGAGCCAGATCCTCAGTGGGTTAAACTCGCCGAACATCTGGACCTGCCCGTTACGGACTCTAGTGCCACCCTGGATCGAGCCTCATGCCCACCTTGTTTCCACTATTTGGAAACAACCATCGGCTTTAGCCCCACTTCCTCGGAAGTCCAACAGACTATACCAGGCTCCGGAGGGTGTAGACTTTTTAGATTCTCACCCCCGTGCAGACTCGGTTGTGATTAGTGCCGCTCACAACCGTCCAGCACACCTAAACATTTGAGCTCGTCTCCTCCGGATAAGGAATCTCCTTCTGGATCAGTATGGAAGGAAGATCATGCTTCTTCCACACTGGGGATCAGGGCCTAAACTGTGTAGCATATGGGGATTACCAGAGGCTGTCCTTGCACGGCGAATCCAAGATTGACTCCTTGCCTGACTCCCAAGTCAAGCAGGAGTTAGCTGACCTTGTACATTCTGCTCGTTGACCCAGTCGTCCACATTCTGAGGATGACCCTCGATGCAGTGGATACCACAGGGGCGGAGCTCCGCGTTCGCCGTAAGTCTTCGGCTTCACACCTGGCTCCAGTGTCAGGTTTGGTCCCCGGAGGTGCAGTCAGCAATTCAAGAAGCACCTTTCAGGGGTTCGGTGGTGATGTCAAGGACATCATCACCGACTTGCAGAAGAAAGTGATGGCCCTGAAATCTGTGGACTCCATGTACCGTCCCCATCCCCCGCAGCGCCGTCCTTTTCGCAGCCGGCCTCAAGCGAAACCCCAAGGAAGGCGGGCCACTAAACGCCGGGCCCCCACAGCTGCCAGGCCCCCGCTGCCCAAAAAAGCAGCGGGTGTCCCAGCTATGGCGCTTCCCCACACCACCTGACTCCTTCCCTCTTCCACCGCCTCCGGACTCCCCGGAGGAACCGGTAGGAGGGAGGTTCTCCCTCCACCTTCCAGGTTGGGAGAGGATAACATCGAATTCATGGGTGCTTCAGATTATAGCAGAGGGCACTCTATAGGTTTCTGCAGAAACCTCCACGCCACCCCCTCTGAACTCCTCTTACTCAAGGGACCATCTTCCTCTGGTCAGGGAAAGAAATATCTGCTTTCCTCGCGAAGCAGGCCATAGAACCCGTCCCTCCTCACCTTCACGGGACGGGTTACTATTCCCATTTTTTCCTTGTACCAAAGAAGACGGGAGATCTCAGACCCATTCTCAATCTCAGCTCCCTGAACTTCTATGTAGAATACAAAAAGTTCAGGATGCTGTCCCTTCAAACTCTCTTGCCCCTTCTTCGGCCGGGCCAATGGCTTTGTGCACTGGACATGCAGGATGCATACCTGCACATCCCCATTCGTCCCTCACACCGAAAGTACCTCCGGTTTGCTTTCCAGGGGGACCATTACCAATTCCGGGTGCTCCCTTTTGGTCTTTCCTCGGCTCCCAGTTTTACCAAATGCCTGGCGGTGGTGAGCGGCCCACCTCGTGCTTTGGGAGTTCAGGTTTTCCCTACCTGGACGACTGGCTCCTGGCGGCCTCGTCAGGGAGGAACTCCTGCATTTTCTCCCTTACCCAGCAGGTTTCACTGGTCTGGTATTACCATCAACCATTCCAAGTCTCATCTGGACCCCTCCCAGAGACTCCAGTTCATCGGGGCAATCCTCGATACGACAGTGTGCAGGGCCTTCCTGCCTTCGGACAGGGGGGCCTCCCTCCAGTCCCAGATTTCCCTTCTTTTGGAACACAGGAAGGTTCCGGCGAGGTCGGTGCTCTGTCTTCTGGGGCTTATGGTGGCTGCCATCCCGATGGTTCCGCGTGCGCGCCTCCACATGAGAATCTCTCAGTGGACTCTCTGCTCTCAGTGGGATCAACTTGTAGATGACCTAGATCATCTGGTGCTGATCTCCTCGCCGATGGCAAGAGACTTGCAGTGGTGGATGGTTCGAGAGAACTTGTTCCGGGGGGTCCCCTTCTTTCATTCTCCTCCCTCCCAGACTCTGACCACGGATGCATCAGGCGAAGGTTGGGGAGCCCATCTGGATCCTCACCGAACCCAGGGGTTATGGTCCAGATTGGAGTTGGCTCTCCACATCAATGTGCTCGAGCTACGAGCAGTACTATATGCTCTCCAGGCCCTTCACCAATACATCCTTCCTGGTCACCTAGCTGTCCAAACAGACAACATGTGCGTGGTGTGGTACATCAACAAGCAGGGAGGGACTCGGTCCTACACGCTGTGCAGGCAAGCAATGAGGGTTTGGGAATGGGCAACGCTTCACAACCTTCACCTCACGGCGATCCATGTTCCAGGAGTCGACAGTGTCCTGGCAGACAAGCTAAGTCGTTCTTCGGCTCTGCCACACGAGTGGGGACTGGACCATAAGGTTCTAAACGGCATCTTCCAGCTTTGGGGGACTCCACAGGTAGACCTGTTCGCCTTCCCAAAACACAAAACTTCCACCTTTGCTCGCTCACTCCAGAGGCGGGCGCTCTGGAGCTGACGCTCTATCTCTAAGCTGGAAGGACAGATTCGTCTGTGCTTTTCCCCCAATTCCTCTGGTCCCTCGTGTGCTGCAGAAACTTGCATTGGAAGGAGCGAGAATGATTCTGATCGCTCCTTTCTGGCCCAGGCAAATCTGGTTCTCTCTTCTACAACAATACTCAGAGGTTCCTCCTCTTCCTCTTCCTTTATCTCCGGGATTGCTGACCCAGGATCAGGGGACCCTGGTCCATCCGGGACTCAAGTCCCTTCAACTTCATGCATGGCTCCTGCAGACCTAGCCCAATCTCGTTTTGGCGTCTCTCCTAAGGTGGCCAAGATTCTGGTGGAGGCTAGAAAACCCTCCACTAGGTCCACCTACGCTATGAAATGGAAGAGATTTTCCATTTGGGCTGCCTCCAGGAACGTGGAGCCTTTCTCCTGTCCTGTGGCCATTCTGCTTGATTATTTGTGTCATCTTTTCGACCTGGGTCTCAGTCACTCCTCTTTGAAGGTTCATATGGCTGCTATTTCAGCCTACCATGTTCCTTTCACTGATAAAACATTCGCCCAATTGGAAGTATCCAGGACCTTTCTCAGAGGGGTCCTTCATCTCAGGCCCCCTGTTCGGACTCCGGCTCCCCCTTGGGACTTGAACTTTGTTCTCGAGAAACTTACCCTTCCTCCTTTTGAGCCTGCGGTTTCCGCAGACTTGAAGTTCTTATCGTGGAAGACGCTCTTCTTGGTGGCCATTACTTCTGTTCACAGAATTTCAGAGCACCAGGCCCTTACGTGTAAAATCCCTTATCTGATTTTTCACAAAGAACGAGTAGCTCTTCACACGAATCCTAAGTTTCTTCCGAAAGTGGTAGCAGAGTCTACCTTAAATCAGTCTTTTGAGTTACCTGCCTTTTTCACGCAGTACTCCAACCAAGGAGAATACTTGCTCCATACCATGGATGTCCACAGGATTCTGAGATACTACACCGATAGAGACGAAGGATCTCAGAAAGACTGATCAGTTGTTCGTCTCTTTTGCTCACAAAGGGAAGGCAATGCTGTCTCCAAGCAATGCCTATCAAAGTGGTTGGCTCATTGCATCACTTTCTGTTATGACAAGTACAACAAGACCCTACCAGGTCAAGTCAGAGGTCACTCCACTCGTGGAGTAGCAGCCTCTGCGGCTTGTTTCAAGAATGTGTCTGCGGCAGACATCTGTGCTGCCGCCACCTGGACTTCCATCCATACCTTTACGAAACATTAAGGTTCGGACATTGCCTCTCGTTGTAGAGCAGGCTTCGGGTTAGCTGTCTTGCAAGGCCTCCTATCTTGAGGTTTGCATGGTTGTTTGCTACTTCTTGGAGTAGTTCCTCCTCCCGGTGCCTTTCATTTGTTCCAGACTGCTTGGGATTCTGTCCTGTATGTAGTTACCTGCAAGAGCCCTCTCTGAAGTAAGATAGTACAGTTCGTAAGAACTTACCATAACCGTAGATCTTGAGAGAGGCTCTTGCAGGGTATACCTCCCGCCTCCATCCCCCAGGCTTTTTCTAGCCCTTTCCATTGAGGGAAATAACCTGCTTCTCTCTCGCTCTGGGCCTTCCGGCCTGTAGTGGAAAGAACTGGAAGGCAGGCGTCTGGGACCGCCCCTTTATACCGACATCATCTGACGCCGGTCACCTGACGTGGGGGCGGTCCCCGCCAGGGACTGCTAGCTAGAAATTTTTCCGTGGGGTCCTGCCGCCTGCCGGCGTCAGTCCTATATGTAATTACCTACTGCAAGAGCCTTTCTCGAAGATCTGCTGTTACGGTAAGTTCTTACGTAACTGTACTTTTCTCCTACTCTCCGCTCGGCCCTGCATTGGTGGACCCAGCGTGTCAACCTATCTCAAGGCATGCCCTTCCACTCCCCTCCTCCCAGCAGACATTGACCACAGATGCTTCCCTCCACGGCTGGGGGGCGCACCTGTGTCCCTATGGGACAGGGGCTGGTGGCCTCATTTCTCCATTTTACCCCCTACAAATCTGTTGGAAATGAGAGCAGTCCACCTCACCCTTCAAGCTTTTCGCCCTCACCTGTCTCCAGGGCCTCTACTGATCCAATCAGACAACACTTCAGTGGTGTATTACCTGAACAAACAAGGCGGTACCAAGTCCCGCACTCTGCAGAGAGGCGATGGGGGTTTGGCAGGAGGCCATACTTCAACACCCATTTTTTTTTTGTTTTTTTTTATTTACTATATCCTGCTTACTGACCGCCCAGTACCTCAGCCTGGTCATGGACCCTGTGATTTCCACTCTCTCACATTGGCTGTGACTCCCTTTTACTTGCAGGCTTGCCCCCCCCCGGGCAGGGTTGCGGCACTGGCCCTAGGTGCCACATCCGACAGGATAGGTTAGGGAGCCGACCTGAGAGAGCAAATTGAATCTGAGGGCAGGCTTCATCAAGGGTGGCCAGCAGTGCTTTTCTTTTTCTAGACTGCCCCAGGGGCGGGGACATGCAGTGATGTCCAGCGTCCGCCCCGCCCCTCTTGTGTGCTTGTACCGGATGCCTGTGATTCCCCCAGCCTCCTCCGGGGTCCCTCAGGTGTAGATGCTCTACCCCACCCTCCCCCTGGAGAAGGAGAGCAGTCCATTCTTCTCCCCTGGCCGGCCCTCCAGCTCCCTGGGTCCATTCCCAAACCTGGGTCGCCGGCGTCGCAGGTGGAAATTCTGCTGCGCTGATGGGCCAGCTGTTCAACACCTATTGTTGATAGCCATCCATCTACTAGGACACCACAATACTCTGACCGACTTTCTCAGTTGCCAGTCCTACACACACAAGTGGACACTTCACCACAAAGTTCCTCAGATCGTCTTTTGATTGTGGGGGATCCTGCACCTAGACCTTTTTGCCTCCCCCCCCCACAATCACCGACTCCCCAAATACTATTCCATTGTCCTGAACAGAAAGGGACAGTCTACAGATGCCCTGTCCCAACTGTGGACAGACTCTTCTTATATGCTCCCCCCGTCCCTCTCCTACAGTGGACTCTACTGAAACTACAACTTGAACCTGCCACCATGATTTATTTATTTTTATTTATTTACAAGTTTTACCAGGATGGCATGCTGAGCAACATGCTCAATTTCAGATGTGACCTGGGGGCCGAGACCCAATTTACAAACATGTCGATTTACAAGAAAAAAATTTTCATACATAGTACAAAAATGGAACAGCAAGCATCGTATTTCCACATTTAGTGGAATGGTTACAGACAAGAGGTAATACATACATAGTGTAGAGAAAAACTGGAGGGTGGTCAACTTGGGAGCAATTATTTACACCATAGGTGTAGGGTTGAATTAGTTGAAACGGGAGCAGCTGGAGGAGAAATGCCATCGGAGTAGGCGATTTCGTTGGTAGGGGTTTGGAGCATGTCTTATGGGGGCAGGTAGGACATTCCAGATTTGAGGGATTCGGTAGTTGAAAGCGGCCTGGCCTTTTTTAGTGCGCATGAACGGAACGTGCAGCAGCCTAGGGTCTGTGCTCCTGAGGAAGTACGCAGGTGGAGGTTGTTAGAAGGGGTAGAGGACAGGTAGGGTGGGGTGGGAGGGAGAGGGACCAATATTTGGCTGCGAACCTGGCACAGTTTGTTAGTCTACGGTCATGGAGGGATGTCAGGGTTAGAGAGGTGTAAAGGTTGCAGTGGTGTGTAGAATGTGGGAAATCGAGGATAAAGCGACAGAAAGAGTGGAACAGGGTGTCGAGGCTGGCCAGGGCGGACGCAGGGGCTGTGGTGTATATTATATCTCCGTAGTCGAGAACAGGCAGAGTTATCTTTTGGACAATGGCTTGCCTAGTCTGTGTGGGGAGGCAGCTTTTGTTTTGGTATAGAGCGCTGAGCTTTGGGAGGAGCTTCCTGTGCAAGGATTCAATGTGGGAGGAGAAGTCTAGGTGTTGGTCAAGCCAGACACCTAAATACCTGTAGCTAGTGCAATTCTCCAGGAAGGTCCCGTCCAGAGTTTTAAAAGTGGTCCAATGATCCTCATAGCCCTTCTGTGGCCCTGGCAGGTGTGGTTTCCCCTACTTCAACAGTTCTCAGTAGCAGACCCCATTCCGTTGCCGATCAGGTCAGATATGTTGACACAAGATCAGTGGACCCTTCTTCACCCCAACTTGAAATCACTGCACCTTTATGCTTGGCTCCTGCAGATGTTTTGGGAAACATATAATGCCAAATGGAACAGTTCTGCATATGGGCCACTTCCTGGTCATTGGACCATTATTCCTGTCCACTGACTAAAGTGTTGGACTACCTGGCCTCGCTTGCTGGAACAGGTTTGAGCTACTCCTATATTAAAGTTCATTTGGCCTCTATCTCAGCCTTCCATGAGCTCTTGGAAGGGAGACTCTTGATCTTATCTGTATAAGTCTTCACCATTCATCACTTTTGGGTATATGGCTGGTCATGACCCCCGCGTGAGCTTTTTTTTTTTTGGATGGGCGGTCGATGCACCATCGGCGCCACCCTCGAGGCTGACGCACTGCATGGTGCTCGGGGGTTGGCCATTAGGTGCTGTCGGCAATGCCCTCCCGCCAGTTCTTTATCTCCAGCCGTCGAGGTCACCTCATGGGACACTAGAGGAAGATTTTGATGCCTGCTTCGCAGTTTTCTCGACTCCATCATTTTCTTAAATTCGGTGCCGAAGTCCGTCAGTTCTGTTTTGCCATACTCGATGTCGCCCGGTAAGACCTTTCCAATTATTCTATTTTCTGCAACGTCGAGTCTGTTTTAGATGTTTTTTTCTCCGTAGGTCATGTCTAGGTCAGAGGGCAAGAAAACTTCCAGGACGGGACGGCCGCCCCAAGCAACAGTGCCCATGCGGCCGAAAATATTCCGTCACCGACCAGCACGACCATTGCCTTACGTGTCTTGGTCCGTTTAACGACATGGATTCGTGCGACACCTGTTTCTCCATGGATCAGAGAGTAATCGAACAGTGCGCGTGGAAAGTGGGGTGGGCTCTGCCAACTTTCGGGGGTCAGATTTGCACTCATCGGGCCAAGCCACGTTCTCTCGGCCTTTCCTCCGGGTCCCCTCCCAGTTCTGTATGAACCAAGGAGGAGGGAACATTGGCTTTTCCCAGCCTAGCCATGGCTGAGGCTTCTCCCACGGTGCAGGAGGCCCAGTCTGTTCCCCCGGGGGACGGATGGGAGGCACCGTTATGGCAATCACCCCTTTTAGGGGTGAAGGCTCCGCTGGGGTCGGATCTGCAGCTTGGAAGGCCTGGGTCAGCGCCGTCCTTGACGTGGTCGGTTGGCACCATTTTGGGCGTTGGCACTGTTCGCGGTGCCATGGGCTCTGATATGTCGCTGTCGCCTGCACGGCCAGCCGCTCTGCAATCGGCGGCACTCTCAGAGTTTCTATGGTGCCGCTCTTCATCTTTCTCTTGCCACGGCGCCGAGGTTGAGCACAGCCACGGTGGCGTGGGGGTTCTGGATCTCGGTGCCATTCACGGTGCCGAGAGTGCTGTCGGTGCCATTGTCTGTGCCGATGGGGCTGTCAAAGCCAGCGTTGCTGCTGTCTCTGTCCCTGGAGCCATTCATGGCGACATGGGGCCGGACGGCACTGTGTTGGGTTCTGACACCAGGATTGCTGCCCTTGTTGGAGCCATGCCTCCTCCTACCACTGTTCGCGGTGCTGAGGGGAGCATTGGAACCATCTCAGGTGCAGTCTCCTTTTTTGGTGCCCCATTTGGTCAAGATGGCGTGGAGCACCCAGTCATTGTCTAGCACAGGACTTAGGTTTCCACTTCTTCGGAAGAAAAGTCTGATTCTGGGTCGGACAGACAGTCTGGCTCCTTGGAGCTAGTTGCCCAGGTGGGCAGTCTAGTAGTATCATCAACAGGCCACGACCAGCCCCCCCCTCTGTGGACCGGACAGCGACTACCGTTGCCAGGGTCAGGGGTGCTGACCAGCAGGCAGTGGTGCAGGCCACTATTGCTCTGCAGCCTGGCCTTGGAGGGTTCGCTGACCCCTCAATGGTGGTACCCCCTCGAGTGGTGTGCCTAGATCACCCAACTTTGGGGCTGATCGGAGCACCCACAGGAGGAGAGGGCAGTGCTCCTTGGGTAGCTCCTTCAGGGGCTGACCAGGGTTGCCAGCTGCCTAGGCTGGCTCTCTCGGAGGAGGGCACTCTCGGATTCGGGAGGAGTGTGAGTTCTGTGCGGCCGCTTCAGAACTCCACCCGGGCTCTGGGAGGCTGTAGTCACGGTTCCGCTCTTCCCCTCGGTTTCTTTGAGAGGGCCTTATTCTTTGGAGGTAGGGGACCGTCCTTCTGGATCTACACGGCCCCAGTCACCTCACAGGGGGGAATCTTCTAGGCGCAGCTAAGGCAGTTCCGATATGGTTGTTCAGCTGTCAGCTGTGGAGTCTTCCAGAGCTCCTTCTTCTGAAGCTCTTGGTCTGCTCCCTAGCCCAGGCAGAAGCCAGTCAACTTTTCATCTCAGCTCTGTCCCCATCCCTCTGCTGCATTCTCCTGCGCTCCCAGGTATTCTTCGTTCTTCTGGGCCTCTCTCCTGGGAGCAGTTCGGAGCCATGGCTGCTCAGCTCCCCGCTTACGTCAGGTCCATGGACAGACAGGTTTTTCAACCTCCCCCTGAGTAGCCGCGCTCTGAACAGCCAAGGTCCTCTGACTCCTCATCTCCCTCTTCTGGGGGAGAGGAGCCTTCTGTCCACATTTTCTCCAGCTGCTGACCTCACGGAGTATCAGTGATTCCTCAAGAGGATGTTGGAGGACCTGTGTATCACCCCTCCCACTCAAAGCAATCCAGAGCACTCGGCACATACCTTTTTAGGTGATTTCGGCGAGGACACCCTTGTGGTGCCCCTCTGGCCTGCTCCCTTTCGGAGGCATCTTTGCATTCCTGGCAGAGACCTTCTTCCAGAGTTCCTGCCCCCAGGGATCTCTGCCAGTGGTATTGCACCCCTCCCGGAGTCTCCAGGTTCCATGCCTCATCCGCAGTCAGGATTGACACAACTGGACACTCCCGATGGGCTTCGCGCCCTGCACCGTGACCGGCCCCCAGATCAGGATTCCATGGATTTTGACTTCTGGGGTAGGAGAACTTTCTACTCGGCACAGTTGCTGCTCTGTATCGCAGCACACCAGGCCCACTACGCAACCTATGACAGGTTCCTGTGGTCTAGGCTCGGTCAACTCCTAGCCTCAATGCCTGACACAGAGCAAACCAGACAAGCCATTACACTCTCTACACGTGGCCTGGAGCTAGCAAGGCACCAAGCGAGGGCATCGTGCGTGCCAGCGGTGGCTATCAGATCGTGGGGACAGCGATCTGCACTAGGCGGACAGCATAGCTGCGTCTTTCCTGGTTGTCACCCTGGCCCGGCATGGGGTGATTAACTCCGCTCACCAGAGAACTTATCTCTTCTCCCGTAGAGTGAGACAGCGTTTGTCGGGGCAACTTCCTTCCCCTTCCGGAGGGGGGTTTCCCGTGTCACTCTCCCCACTCTCAGGCCTCTCCAGGCCCCGAAGGTTTTCCCTCTTAATGTGTCACCCACTGAGAGCTAAGGAACTTAGTCCCTTAGGGTTAAAAGAAAAACCCCTTGGAGTGGGGGGCTCAGCACTCACCCAAAAGGGATGAATGGTGAAGATTGACACAGATAAGATATGAAAATTACGTACCTACCGTAATTATGATCTTTCTGTGTATCTTCACCATTCATCACAATTCCGCCCTCCATCCCCCTGGGGCCTCAGTCTCTGGGTCCCCTTCCTCTCTGTGCCCTCTTCCTTGTCCCTCTCCTTTCTGTCAGTCAGGAGTGGGATAACTTTGGGCACATAGGGGGATAATTCTTTGGGGGGGAGTGGACAGGAAGGGGGGCACGCACTCTTTCTTCAGTGCTTTGGCTCCACCCTCTATGGGGTGGTAGTTGGCAATTTTGCCCTCCTTTCTTTCCTTCTTCCCTTCTCCCCGTCAGTCCTTTGATTTTCTTGTCCTTAGACATAACCTCAGTTAATTTAAGAAACTAGGTTTCTTACACCAAAAATTTCCTTTTGGGGAGGGGGGGAGAGATATCCCTATGTCCTGTCTTTTCTTCCAGAATAGCCAATACTGCTTTTGTTAGAGTTATTGCCAGTGATTCTGTGCCTTGAATTCTGGCAGTTAGCCTCTTGGCTACTCCTTCGCAGTTCCTATATAATCTGGAGACAGGTCAAGGTTCCAGGGTATATTTTCCATTCCCCCCCACTCTCATCCTTATTCTAAAATCCTTAATCCACCCTCCCTCCTCTTTTCTACTGCTACCCAATCCCCTTAGTCTTTAAAACTTTTTCCGTCCTCTCAGTCGTTTATCTCTCCTTTTAGTTTATGTATCTTTTCCTTTGTCTGTCCCTTGGACTTCCTTGTCCCACCCTCCCAACCTCTTTCTCACCTCACGGCGACTCAGAACTGGCGGGAGGCAGAGTCGACAGCACCTAACGGCCAACCCATAAGCGCCACGCGGTCGTCAGCCTCAAGCGGCGCCGATGGTGCATCAACTCCACCCATCCAAAAAAAAAAAAAAAAGACCTCCCGTGGGGTCATGACCTCCGGCCAGTACCCAAATGTGATGAATGGTGAAGATACACAGAAAGATCAGAATTAAAGTAGGTACGTAATTTTCATTTTTTTCTGTCAGAATGTTTTTTCCGCAGTGAACACGTCCTCCTGTTCACTTTTCCTTTCTTCCCTGAGTTCAGAGACTGCTACTACAGTTGTACACACAGGGGCAGGATGATTCCTTTTTAGAATATGCAGTGGGTAGGATCTGGTTCTACTAGACCACCACAAGAGGCTTCTAAGTCATGCTCGGCCTTCTATCAGGAAGGTTTCAGTGACTAAGTGGAAACCATTCTCCTTGATGGGCTAACCCCACCTGGACCTTCTTTGCTTACCAAGTAAAGGGTTCAAGTGCTCCTGGACCTGTTGTTTGCAGGTCAGCCATACTTGGTAGTGGGGGTTCC
Organism: Neoceratodus forsteri; assembly: GCA_016271365.2. Taxonomy (NCBI): domain Eukaryota; kingdom Metazoa; phylum Chordata; order Ceratodontiformes; family Ceratodontidae; genus Neoceratodus; species Neoceratodus forsteri. The sequence continues at coordinate 644,108,951 of CM057453.1, read as the reverse complement.
ATCTGCGCTTTTCGGTCTACACTGAACCAGTAGACTTTATCTCTGCCTCTTTCAGTTCCTGAGGTCCTTTTACATTAGATTAGTTCATGTCTTTGACACTATTAATTTGATCCTATACCAAATTGTGAGGCAGGATCTTCCTTGTCAATCTTCACCATTCATTACTGCTGGGTGTAGCAGGCATCACCATACAGGATACCCAGAGGTCCGGCGCCGCGGTGCACGCCCCAAGAGCGGCGCACTGCAAGATCTTGGCGTCCGTTAGACTCCAGACCCTCCTCCATCCCAGTTCTGTTTCTCCCGCCTGCCGAGGTTGCACCTGCTGTGCTGATCGTTTATAGTACTGTGTCATAGGCCACATTTCTCTCTTAGTTGTCAAGCTCTTTCATCCCGGTTTTTCTTGACGTCGTCGACCGGTAATACCGTTCTGTTTCTATTATATTTCGATGACTCCGAGAATTGTACTGTTTTTTTCCTTAATTGTTTTGCATCTTGTCAGGTTCAGGGGCAAAACACAAGTCTAGGTGGAGGAGGAGGTTCTTCTTCGGTTTGGGAGGAGCGGTGTAGATCCCTTCGGGGTCATGCCATTAGGCGCCCGTCTGGCAGTCACCTCCATGGGTGCAGGCTCCCCGGTGTCGCGGCCCGGCTCTGGTGGACCCTGTTCTCATCTGCCCTTGTCGCCATGGAGTCTGGCGCAGCATGCGGGGCCGGTGACTCGGTCGGGGCCGTTGGCAGTGCCGTTCTGGGTCTCGGAGCCGTTCATGGCGCCGGGGACTCGGGCAGCGCCACTCTGGTTCTCGGTGCCGTTGGCGGTGCTGCGCTGGGTCTCGGTGCCGTTCACGGTGCTGGGTATTCGGGCGGTGCCGTCCACGGTGTGGCCTGGGTTCCTGGTGCCGACAGAGGTGCGTCTGACTCCGTTGGTGTCATTGATGTTGCAGCCTTCGCTGGTACCAGGCCTGGTGCCGCCTCTGGGGAGGTTCCTGCGGTTGTTGCAATGGAGTCTTCCCTTGTTGTCCCCTCCTAGGAGGAGGACAATTCATGGGAGGACCCAGACCAGTGACTGGAGTCTTCTGACTCGGAGCCTCCTGTAGGCCGCAGGGCTAGACGTTCCAATGTTCCTCTTCCCGAGTCCCCGGAGTTAGTTAACCCAGATGATTCCATGGTTGGGGTGGCTTGGAGTCTTCTGCAGTGGACCCTTCGGGAATTCCAGAGAGGATGCCCTCTTTTCCGGGGTCCCAGGCAGCTACCGTCCCCAGTGCTGCTGGGGTCCTTCGGCAGAGGATAGGGTCTCTGCCTGGCGAGTTCCTTGAGGTCTCACTCGCAGGGACCTCCACCACTGATTCACGAGGAAGGGGCTGCTTGAGGTCGAAGGATTGAGAGGTCGGGAGGCCGACGATCCCCACCACCCTGTAGGGTGTGGGGAGGAGTCGCAGCGCTGATCCTCGCCTTTCTCTTAAGGTCTCTACAGTGCCTTCTGGTGCCGGTTCTGAGGGTTGCCCTTCTGGACTCATGCAATCGCAGGCGTGTCACGGGAGATTCACCTTCAGGGCTCTTCCCAGAGTTGCCTCTTTCCCTGTCTACTACACAGCCCGGCATGATCTCAGGATCCCCAGTCTTGGCAGCATCGCTACCTGGATCCCAGAGCCCTGGCAGTGGCCAGGCATGTGCTAATAGGTGCCCCTCACCCATCCCTCTGCAACCACCTCCCTCTCTCCCAGGCCATGTAGGGCCCATTGGGCCATTAACTTTGGAGATGTTCAGAGCTGCTGCGGCGGCCTTCCCGTCCTAAGTCAGGGCCATGGACAAACAGGTTTTCCGCTTGTCCCCCCTGCCGCAGGAGTCTTGTGAGCATTCGAGCTCCACTTCCTCCTCTGAGGAAGAGGAACTTTCACGATCAGCATTTCCTTTCGAGGATGGCTTCGGAGCTTCGTATCTCCTACATCCATAGGGACAATACCGAGCGGCAAATCGTGCTTTCCTTAGTGAATTCAGTGCTCGCCTCTGATGGTGCCTTTCTGGCGATCCCTTCCTGGAGGCATCTATCCGCACCTGGCAGTCTCCAGCCACTCCTTCTCCAGCCCGGGAGACTGCAGGAGGCGATACTGTGTCCCCACGAGTCTCTAGGTTCTCTGCCTCACCCACCTTCGGGTTTGACATCCCTAGACACTCCTTCCGGGCCTCAGTGCCTGATGCACGACAGGCTTCCGGATTCAGATTCTGCTGAATTTGACCGGTGGGGACAAAGGGTTTTCTCATCCGGTCATGCGTTGTTATGCATCTCATCTCATCAGGCTCACCACGCTGCTTACAACAGGCATCTGTGGTCGATGCTGGCTCAGGTCTTGGCCTCTTTGCCTGACTCAGCAGTCTAGACAAGCCATTGCCCTCTCTGTGCAGGGTCTGGAGCTTGTAAAGCACCAAGCGAGGGCATCCTACGATGCCAAGGAGGTGGCATCCAGACTGGTAGGGACAGCGATCTGCATTAGGCGGATGGCATGGCTTCGTCTCTCCAGACTGCCACCCATTGCCCGGTGCAGGGTGGCTAACTCTGCTTTCTGGGGGATCCACCTTTTTTCCTGCAGGGCAACTTCCCTCCCCCAGCCCACTGGGGACACCTCCTCCTCCTCACCCACATTAGACTTCCTAGTCTATTGGTTAGGGTCTCCCCCTTCCTACTTTTCACCGGTAGGAGGCTGAGGGATCTGTTCCCTCAGGGTCTATCCACACCCCCTTCGGGGGGGCTTGATACTCACCCAGCAGTAATGAATGGTGAAGAGTGACAAGGGAAGATATGAAAATTACGTACCTACCGTAATTCTTGATCTTCTCTTGTATCTTCACCATTCATTACTGATTCCCAACCACCTTCCCTTCACGGGCCTCCTTCTTCAGCATCTCCCCCTCCCTGCTCATTCCTTCTCCTTCTTCATTAGCCTTTAAGCCAAAAAAAAGAAACCCCTATCTTGATTTTTCCATTCTTTTCTGAACGGATCCAGTTTCTTCAAGGTGAAGGAGGAATGAGCAGAATTTATTCTATCCTGAGGGAACTCTCTCTGATTGCCCTTAGGGGTGATCTCTTGGTTTTCTTAACCATGTTGTTCAATTCATAGTTAAAGGACCATCCCTCTATGGCTCGGTTCCTTTTTGTCCTGGTCCCTCTGCAGGTCTTAATCTTCTTTTGTATCAGTTTCTTCTGGTTGGTGCTTCCCGGCACTTCAATTACCTTGAGATGATACTATTGCCTTGCCTTCAGGGAGTCCGATTGAGTTCCCACTCTATCCTTTTCATAATGGGGTACCCTCTGTAGAGCTCACCCCCTTCCCGCACACATCTGTGTTAGTACCTAACAAGGTGCTAGAGGACCTCTTCCTCTTCCTAGTTGGGCGCTCTCTTTCTGGAACAGAATTTCTGCCTCGGCAGTCTGTGAGCTCTCAGCTAGAGTTTAAGGGGTTGGGATGACAGGAGGATAGAGAATCTGTCCTTTGTGTCCAATCTGTGCACGCAGTTCGGTTGAACCTTCTTTTCAATCCTATCAAGCGGGATCCTTGCTCCCTTGTTCTGGTTCCGAGCTTATAAGCCTTAAACCGATATATCAGTGGGCAGTGTTCTCCCCCCCAACATCCCTTGTTCTCTTCCCTCTCTTCTTCTTCTTCTTCTTCCTTTTTCTCCTTTTCTTCATCTGTTCCTTCCTTGGAGCCGCCCCAGAAGTGAGGCCCTGTGGTCCCTTAGGGTAGGCATTTTCTTCTTTTTCTGACCTCTTCCGGCTTATGCCTTTTTCAGTTTATATCCTTTCCTTTTTTCTATCCCTCAGCTCTCTTGCCTCGCTTTCTTTTTCTTATCCTTATTTCGCCTCTCTGGCTAACAGAACTGGGATGGAGGAGGAGTCTGACTCCTCAGTTAAAAAAAAAAAACTCCCATGGCGGGTGCGAGCTTCCGGCTTACACCCAGCAGTAATGAATGGGGAAGATACAAAAGATCATCAAGAATTACGGTAGGTACGTAATTTTCATTCTAGGAGCGTGGATATGTTGTTTATGCACACTCTTTGCCATGCCCCTTTCCCCTTTAAATCTATCCGGAAGTATTCAAGCTGGCTCCTCCCACCCACCTGGGTGGTAAATACCTCGGCTTGCCCCCATGATGCCAGATCTTCCTTTCCGCTGGAAGATTCCGGTTCCCTCGTGCTACTTCTGCAGTATTGTAGGCCCTGGATACTAATCGGCGGTTTTCACGCGTGCTTTCTTTGAAACCGTGCGAGTTTACGATTCCGATCCGAGCACATCAGACATGGAGGACAAGTCATCCCCCCGGGTTTCGCCAGTGTCCCTGCGGACATAAAATGTCGCGCATCGATTCTCACCTCTCTTGTGTTTATTGTTTGGGTGTCGTGCATGACACCTCTTCGTGCACCATCTGCTTGGCCTTCCATCCAAATGTTCTGGACGACTACAAGGCACGCCTTAAGCTGGGGAGACTGGAGCTTCGCAATCCACCGATGAAATCAAAGGAGGCAAGGTGGGCGGTTTCCCCGGCTGCGGGATCCGCCAAGCAGCTCGACCAGATGGAGGAATTTGAAGAAGAAGAAGCTGGCCAAGCCTCGGCCAGCCGAGGTTTTTTTCGTGCCACTAAACCTTGGCTCTACCTTCACAGGATCCTTTCGGGAGCTGTGCCAGTCTCTCCCCACCAGGGGTGAGGCACCCTTGGGCATGCACTCCACCCGCCCTAGAAAACAGGACAAGGACCCTAAGTCTTCTTCTCGGAGAAGATGTTCCTGGGACCGAGAGAGGACTGAATCCCAGGAGCTTGTGGTCTTGGCCTCGGTCGAGATTGCTTGCTGGGCTGCCAGCTTCTCGGACCTTCCGTCAGGCCGAGGAAATGGCTGAACTGGCCGAGATATCTCTCTACCCGATCGAGCTGTTGTCGCCGACCCTGGTCGATGACTCATTGGAGAGGACACCTATCCTTTCCTTCCCTGACGAGGAGACCCAGCCCTCGGGTATCCTGATCGAGGGACAGGAGCCGGAACCTCGGTTTTCACCGACTCTGGCCTCTCCCGATCGAACAAGCCGACCCCGTCGGTCTCGATCGAGGTCCAGGACCCCTTCGGTTGAAAAACCGAAAAAAGGTCACAAACACTTTCGGACGAGGAGAGACTTCGACGGAAGCTCTCTCTGCGTTATGAGGACCTTATGTGGCAACAGCTAATTCTGGCCGGTCATAAGCCGGCTCTGCCAGCTACACTGGCCATTACTTGGCCCCAGCCTCTTAGGCCAACGCCAACCCCTCCGGAACTGAAGACTCCTGTTCTTCCTCAGGTAGGACTGGCACACATTCCTGTTCGGCCTGCTCCAGTCTCCCCACCAATTTTGGTGGAGCCACCGCCTAAGCAGCCTCAGGGAGGGGCTCCCTTGAAAGAGGACTAGACAGATATGGGTCTGCCCCGTCGTCTGCCCATCACTGTCATCCCCGATCGCCCTCGGCGTTATTGAAGGGAACATAGGCGGGAGACCCTTATATCCCGACTCTCCGGACTCTGATACCACCAGTCTACACTCACACCCTGATGATGAGTTGTCAGTGACAGGCTTGGAGGAAGGTCCTTCTTCTTTCCAGGGCATCCTCCGCCTTATTTCAGAGTCAACCGGTATGCCCTTGGAGCCTATCCAAAAGAAGGCAGAATATCCTCGCACGGATATCCTCAAGAGGGGGGATACCCCGACGGAGGCCTTTCCAGTGGCCGAAGCCATTGTTGGCCCAGCCCTTGAGCTATGGCAGTGCCCTGCCTCTTGCCCAGCTCTGTCTGCCCACATGGCTCGAAAGTACACTGTACCCATGGGGTCCTTGGCGGGTTTCACAGAGCATCCCTCAGCCAAGAGCCTTTTGACTGCCTCTGTGTTTAGACGCATGGGTAGCTCAGTGGATACTGACCACCCTCTGGACAAGGAGTCCAAGAATATGGACCATTCTGCCTGGAAGGTGTATGCAGCCTCATCCTTGGGCCTTCGTCAGGCCAGCTCGGCAGTGATCATGGCACACTTCTCTCACGCCCTCTTGGGGTTGCTAGATGAAGTCCTCCCTCATCTCCCAGTGGACATGCAGACCACGGTTAAGCAGGTCCATGACCAGGGCTGTGCTGTTGCAAAACAGCAGCTCCAGACGGCCTTGGATATTGGAGATTCCTGTGCCCGCTCACTAGCAGCTGCAGTGGCCACTCGCTGCAGGGCCTGGCTGAGGTTATCCTCTTTCCCGGCAGATACTCAGCACAAGTTAGCTGACGTGCCCTTCCTTAGCACTGATCTCTTCGATCCGGGAGTGGCAGGTCACCTCCAGCACATAGAGCAGTCCAATGCCACCTTGGATGCCACTTCTGCAAAGGGCTCTTCGAGCAAGAACCAGCAGAAGTGCAAGAAGAAGCTTTTTCGGCACTCTACTCCTGCGGTTAGACAGCCCTCCTTTCAGGGAGGTCAGCAGCAACAGCAGGCTCAAGCTTGGCACCCTAGGCCCAAGCAGGGTCCCCAGCAGCCCTGCAAAGGAGGTCGAGGTGCCGGTCCAGGAGCCGCCTCCTCCTCCTCAGTGACGGGTCAGGGGTGGCCACCCCTACACCCATCACACCAGTTCTGGGTCCTCCCGTGGGGGGCTGGCTCCGCCACTTTCTTTCCACCTGGTCCAGTATCACTTGGGACAGGTGGGTCCTGGAAGTGGTCGGTCGGGGACTGCCTCTAGAATTTGAGCAGTACCCTCCCTGCCAAGCCCGTGCCCCTCGGGAGGAAAGGATCTCAGTTTGCACACAGTCGGCCCTTCGGGACAACATTGCTCAGCTCCTCCACAAGGAGGCGGTAGCTCCAGTGCTGGATCCTCCTACAGACCCAGGCTTCGTGTCCAGGTACTTCCTGGTGCCCAAGCGGACAGAGGGTTGGCGCCCCATCCTAGATCTCCACGACCAGAATCAATATCTCGGGTCTCGCACCTTCCAGATGGTATCTCTGAATCAGATCATACCATCTCTGGAGTAGCTGTATGATTCTGTTCACTGGATCTACAGGATGCGTTTTTCCATGTCTATCCGTCCGTCCCACCAGCGGTTCCTCCGCTTCAGGGTGGAAGGGACCCTGTACGAGTTCCAAGCCATGCCATTCGGTCCATCATCAGCCTCTCGGGTCTTCACCAAGTGCATCGCAGTGGTGGCGGCCAATCTACGGCATCAAGGGGTTCAAATATATACCCCTACCTCGACGATTGGCTCCTGGTGGGTTCCTCCCTACAGGAGGTGGCGAGGTCCAGAGACCTGGCCCTCCGAACCTGTTCACAATTAGGCCTCCTGATCAACGAGGCCAAGTCAGAACTTGTGCCCTCTCAGGTGATGGGCTTTATCAGGGCAGAGCTCGACTCTTGTCAAGCCAGAGCTCGGCTCCCGGCAGAGAGGGCAGAGGTTCTTTCCTCCTTTGCCCAATCATTTCTGGTTGGGCACTTGAGCCCTGCCCGGGAATTCCTGCACCTTCTGGGTTACATGACGGCGTGTGCCTCAGTGGTCCATTGGGCCAGATTGCACATGCACCCCCTCCAGTGGGAGCTGGCCGCTCAGTCGACTCAGCGTCAGGGTCATTTCGTCCAGCTGGTCACTGTCACCCAGAAGATGTGGGATGCTCTCCAGTAGTGGACTGTCCCAGGTCGTCTGCAGGAAGGGATCCCGTTTGTCCACCCCGAGCCGATGGTCATTCTCACGACCGATGCCTCTCTCATGGGCTGCGGAGCCCACATGGGGGACAACAGAGCCCACAGGTTCTGGACCCCCCGAGGAGTCCCGATGCCTCATCAACCTGCTGGAGCTCAGAGCAGTCAGACTGGCACTGTCAGCTTTCGCTCCTCAGCTCCAGGGTCAAGTGGTTCAAGTCCAGATGGACAATACCACGACCATGTACTACCTCAACAAACAGGGTGGCACGCACTCCTGTCTGCTGTGCAAGGAGGCGCTCCGGATCTGGACCCTCATCGGCCGGTTGGAGGCAGATCTCCTTGCCATCCATGTGGCAGGAGTCTCGAACTGACTGGTGGATGCTCTCAGCCGCATAGGCCAGACATCCCACGAGTGGTCTCTCCATCCAGAGATAGCTTACAATCTGTTCTCCCGCTGGAGCAGACCGTTGGTGGACCTGTTTGCCTCCAGGGAGAACACCAAGCTGAGGCTGTACCATGCCCGCCCCCCCCAGCAGGGCTTGCTGCAGGAGGATGCCTTTTCGAGGCCGTGGACCCCAGGCCTCCTCTGTGCCTTCCCTCCATTTCCCTTGATCCACAAGGTGTTACTCAAGGTGAGGAGGGACAAGGCGAAGGTGATCCTGGTAGCCCCAGATTGGCCCCGCCAGTTCTGGTATCCAGATCTCCTCAGCCTCAGCTGCAGGGCCCCGGAGCGGCTTTGTACATGCCCGGACCTGATATCATTGAACCAGGGATAGGTATTCCATCCGGACCTTCAATCCCTGCACCTCACAGCCTGGTACCTGAGTGGCTAGAGTTCAAGGCTCTGGGTCTTTCCGAGGATGTCTACAAAGTTGTGCAGGCATCTCATAAGGAATTGACCAGAAAATGTTATGCCTTCAAATGGAAAAGATTTTCCATTTGGTGTCAGGGTAAGAGTCTGGACCCCTTATCCTGCTCTGTGGCTAACATTTTAGACTACCTTTGGTCTCTCTCTCCAAAGGGGGTCTACAGTCATTGACCCTTAGGGTGCACCTGGCAGCCATTTCCGCTTACCGGGCGCGGGCCAGTCAGTAGACATTGGCACAGGAGACAGTGGTCGGGCGCTTTTTCAAAGGCCTGGATCACATATCCCCTTCGGTGCATGAACCTCCACCTCCATGGGATCTTTTGCTGGTTTTGGCAAAGTTCATGGGCAAGCCATTCGAACCCATGCACAAGTGTGAGCTCTGTCACTTGTTGTGGAAGACTGCCTTCCTGGCGTCTATCACGTCAGCCAGACGGACAGGGGAGCTCCAGGTGCTCTCTGTGGGCTCCCTTTATCTGGTCTTTCACAGGGACAAAGTTGTCCTGCGCCCCCACCCGAAATTCCTTCCGAAGGTGGTGTCAGAGTGTCACCTTAACCAGGTGTTGACTTTGCTGGTATATTACCCTAACTACACCTCGGACGCCGAGTACAGGCTCCATATGCTGGACCTCAGACGTGCTGTCTCCTACTACAAGAGAGGACGGCGGAAATTCAGGGAGAGGATCGCCAGCTGTTTTGTCACCTATGCTGAAGCCACTTCTGGCAGACCTGCAGCCAGTCGGACCATTTCAAGATAGATTACATCATGCATAGGTCTGTGCTATGAGTTGGTGGGCAAGGAGCCTCCCAGAGGGATAAGAACTCATTCTACCCGCCATACCGCTGCATTGGTGGCTGCTTCCAGGGACATCCCTATCCAGGAAATCTGTCAGGCTACTACCTCGAAGTCAGCAAACACCTTCATTACCCATTACCACATCGATCTTGAGTCACGTCGGGATGCTGGTTTTAGGGCCTCGGTTCTCCAATCTCTGTTTTCTAAGTAGGGGGTGTGTGCCTTGCCTCCCTCCTCCCGGAGAACTGCTAGGAGTCTGCCAAAGAGTGTGGATGAACAACATATCCACGCTCCTAGAAAAACAGGTTACTCACCTGTAACAGTAGTTCTAGGAGCGGTGTATGTTGTTCATCCTGCCTATAACCTCCCGGCTTTAGGCGCATCACCTTGCTTCCAGCGGGCTAAGATTTGGTGTCATGGGGCAGAGCCGAGGTATTTACCACCCGGGTGGGTGGGAGGAGCCAACTTAAAGACTTCTGGCCAGATTTAAAGGGGAAAGGGACTTGCCAAAGAGTGTGATTGAACAACATATACCACTCCTAGAACTACTGTTACAGGTGAGTAACCTGTTTTTTCTCGTCGCTCTCCTAGAGTGGTTGCGGCTTCCTGGCAGAGTTTCATTTTGTGCCCATTGCAGTCGTCTGCAGAGTGGTGAGTTACAACTCAAGCACTTATCTTGTAAGCACTATATTCTAGAGGCTCTTTCCAAGACAGCTCTTTTTATTAGCAGGACAGTCCTTGACCGTCCTTTCTGAGTGAACCCTATCTCCTCCACCCTACTCAGGGTTGTTGATTTTAGCTCGTACTCTCCCAATGGTGTGAATAAGTGATGGAGACTTAGTCCAGGAAGATATGGAAATTACACAGTTACCGTAACTGTTGATCTTCTTGGACAATCTGCATCACTCATTCACACACCCACCTACCATCCCCTGGGTTCACTAATTTTCCTTCCTGGTCTTCATGGTCTTATGGTTCAGGCTGTGAAGACATTGTTCTCTGACCCTTTTTGCAAGGGCTATCTGGACCCTCTCAGGCCCAGAAACTCAGGATAATTTACAGTTGGAGGGTTGATGCCAAGATAGCCTACACAGGCGCAAGCTAGTCTCACGGTGCCACACATGCGTGGTCCTGTCTCGGTGCCGACCCTTCTGAAAAATGTTGGCTCCCGCTTGGTCCTAGCGCCTCCAGTGCTGTCACAATAGTGTGAACAAGTGATGGAGACTGTCCAAAAAGATCAACAATTACGGTAAGTACGTAATTTCCTTTTTTTGGTGGCCATCACCTCTGCTCGACGCATTTCCGAGCTTCATGCCCTGATGTGTAAAGAACCTTACCTAATCTTTACAAAGACAGGGTGGTTCTCCGAACCAATCCTTCCTTTTTGCATAAGGTGGTCTCAGAACCCACCTTCAGTCAGATCATCGAATTACCTACTACCCCGAGCATTCTAATTGGGATGAATATCTCTTACACACATTAGATGTACATCGTATATTGAGATACTATACCAATTGTACCATATCTGTTAGAAAAACTTCTCAACTTTTTGTTACCTTCTCCTCAACAAGGGAAGGTCTCCCAGTCTCTAGACAGACCATTTCCAGTTGGCTCTCACATTGTATAACTTTTTGTTATAAGAAATGTAACAAGCCATTACCAGGACCTGTCCAAGCCCATTCTACGAGAGCCATGGCCACCACTGCGGCTGGCTTCAAGGGGGCTTCTGTCACAGATATCTGCAGTGCAGCCACATGGTCCACAATAGATCCCTTCACAAAGCATTACAACTTAGATATTGCTTCATGCCGTAGGACGGCCTTTGGCCGAGCTGTCCTACAAGGCCTTTTCTTAACTTCCGCCCTTCTTTTGTTTACTGCTTGGGATTCATCCCAAGTGTATTACCAGCTGCAAGAGATTATCCCCATGGAAGATAGTACAGTTGCGTACTTACCATAATGGTAGATCTTTGAGGGGTATCTCTTGTAGCAGGTACAGTCCCTCCCTCCATCCCCCCTCCTTCTCTGAGAGTTTCTGATCCAAACATATATGGGAAGGGATCCATATGGTACCTCGGATCTCCCTCGGTCCTCGCTTAGCGAGGTGGATCTGGCGGGGAACTGAGGATACCAAGGACCGCCCCACTCATATAGGAGCAGAGTGATGATGTGTGGGTGGCCCCTGGCAACAGACTGCTAGAAGAGAGCTGCCGTGCACCACAGCACCTTCTGGCGATGACTTGAGTGTATTACCTGCTGCAAGAGATGCCCCTCGAAGATCTACCATTACGGTAAGTATGCAACTGTGCTTTCTAGGAGTGGTATATTGTTCACGTCCACACAACCCACCCAACCTCCCCTGGCAAGTGGCACACATCCTGCTTCCAGTGTGCAAGATCTGGAATCAAGGGATATACCACCTGGGTAGTGGGAGGAGCTTCTCTTAAAGATGGTCCAGCAAATTAGCTCTTAAAGAGAGACTGCCAGAAGTGTGTATGTGAACCATATACCACTTCCAACAGGATCCTGGTTGCTGTTGCACCCCTGGGTTATCCTCAATCTCCTGTGTCACCATCCGCCTCAGCGGCGGTGATCATAACCTCTCTGACCGCCGTGCAGACACCAAGTCGGGGGTTTGGCTTAGGCACTGCTGGGCCTATATGGACGGTATGGTGCCATCATCACCCAGTCAAACCCTGCTGTTGACTCACAGACCCCTCTGACCAACAATGTCACCCATGCTTATATAGTGCTGTGACGTCAGAGCCTGACGTGGGCGTGGACAGCCCCTACTAGACTACTGTAGAAAAGCTTCCGTGTGAATCTGGTGCCTGGCGGCTAAGTTCCATAGGTGTGACCTGATGACAGATATTCTCTCGAAGATCTACTGTTACGGTAAGTTCTGACGTAATTGTTCTTTCTCTCCTCGCTCGTTTCAGGACCTGGAGATCTTACTTGATGGGAGCTCTCACCTTGAGGCTATAACATTAGGACTATGCCCACAGGCATTAGGGCCATCCGGAAAACTTCTTAGCCAGCAGTACACAGCAGGGACCACCCCCGACGCCAGCCCTGCCCTGATGTCGGCCCTGGTACAAAAGGCGGCGGACCCAGCTCCACCTCAAGTTCTTTTCCTGCCACGTCACGCACGTGAAGAGAGAAGATCAGCTTCTTGGCTTCCCAGATTCAGCAGAACTTTTATCAAGAAACCCACTTTTTCACTGTTTGTCGACGTTTTTTTCCAGTATTACCGACGTCAGACTGTTTTCGGCGGTTTTTGTAGTCATTCCGGCGGATGTCTTCCCCGTCGTTGGCCTCGCCGGAACATCACCAAAACAAGTGCGAGAGTGGGAGGCAGATCCCGGCCAAGGACGGCCATCACCACTGCGTTTTCTGCCTCTGGCTGGACCACGACACCGCGGCCTGTTCCGCCTGCCAGGTTTTTACTAGCCGGACCCGCATCTGTCATCTCAAGGCCCTGAAGGCTTTTCTTCTGGAGCAGAAAATGGATCTGCATTCCTCCGAGGGGAAATGCAAGGAGAAAAAGTGCCACGGTAAAGACCGTGATGGGTCCCGACACAGTCCAGTCCACGGTCGGTCTCTCGCTGACCTCTCCAAGAAGGCCCGCGCCGGGATCAGGAGAGCATCCGAAATCCTCTCAGGCTAAGGCCAGTTCTTCGGGAGAGAAGCCGGCCTAGCTGAAGGTAACCCCGCTAAGGGTTACCACAAAGCCCTTGGAGATGAAAGCTGCGGCCCCACCTCCCAGGGCACCGGCGCTGCCTGCTAAAGGCATGCCTTCGGAGCCCAAGGACTCTCCGGTGCCCCCCCATTGTTGGTACCACCACCGACACCGGTTGAAGGGGCAAAGGGTGAGGGATTGGCCGTGGAAGAGTCGACATCCCCATCGCCCAAGTCCTCCTCCCCCCTGGGCCCACAGGAGGGCTGTCCTTCGCGGGCCGTTGTTCAGGAGACTTCCTTTCTGAGCCAAGTGGCCGAAATCTTTACGAAGGACGAGCTGCAGGAGCTGTTTTCCTTTTGGTGGGGGCAGGTCCACAAGCAGATCCCCCCCCCCGTTGCTGGCCCAGACACCGGTACGGACCCAGCGGATAAACCACAGCCAGGAGGTGAGCCTTCCCCGCCGAAATCACCACAGCGACTGCCTACACCCCCTTCCACGGCTCATTCCCGCACCCGATCCGGAGACCACCGACGGCGCTCCACAGCATCTGGTGACCATCGTCGGTCTATGTCACGCTGTCGGAGTCCTTCCCAGTCTTCTAGATGGGAACGCTCCTGACGTCGGTCCTTCGACCGACGTCGGTCTCTACATCCGTCGCTGGTCCTGGAACCGGAGTCGGTCCTCCAGTTACCAATGACAGCAGAAGTCTGGTCATAAGGAGAGGTCAGACTATTCAAGATCTTATAGTCGATCTCCTTCATCGTCATCATCTTCCTCTCTCAGCTTGCAACAGTCCCCAGGAGAGAAGGACCAGCCTCGCTCGCCTCCAGACGTTCCCACCTTCATGGACGTCATGAGGCATATCCAGGCCTCCAACGAGTGGGAGACGGAGGACCTGGACCCAGAACACCAGAGACTAATAAAGTACCTGAGGCAGAAAGAGCCGAAACCATTGGTGGTCCCTCCTTTGGTGGATACCTTCCAGGACCTCACGCGGACCACCTGGAAACATCCAGCTTCAGTCCCGGCTGTTCCAAAAAGTCGGATAGGCTGTACAAGGCCCCGAGGGCAGAAGCCTTCCTTGCTGAACACCCTCAGCTGGACTCCTCGGTGATCACGGCGGCCCATGATAAATCCAGGCAGCCGAAACACCTCAGCTCACAGCCTCCCGACCCAGAGTCTTGCTATTTGGACCAGATGGGTAAGAAGGTTTATTCTGCCTCCACCTGTTCCATACGGTCCCTCAACTTCTTGACGCATATGGTCCAGTACAAGAATGCGCTATGGGAGAGGGGACAAGAGCTTTTGAAGGCCATTCCAGATTCTGATCAGAAGACAGAGCTTCTGGATATCATGAAGTCAGGCTCAGACGTAAGCTCCCATGTTCTGAGAGCCTCGTATTACACTGCAGATACGGCAGCCACTTCCGGGGTGTGCCTACGGCGCCACGCTTGGTTGAGAGTCTCAGCCTTTCACCAGGATCTGCAGGGTACCGTGTTGTTTGGGCAGGAGACGTAAGCCTTGATTTCTCGTCTCCAAGAGTCGGGCAAGTCTATCTGGTCGGTCCGCTAGATGTACCGCAGCGACCAGCGAAGACAATGGAAACGGCCTTTTCATAAGCCCTCAGGTGGCCAAGGTCATGCCCGTGGTAACCAGCAGGGGCAGAGAGGTGGCTTCCATAGGAGATCCGGTAACCAGCAGCCTGGAGGAGCTCCTACTCATGGGCCCAAGTCCTCCCAGGCCTCTCTGCCTACACCCTACACCTCTTCCGCAGGAAGACCCAGGGGAGACGGTCAGGGGCCGCTTCTCCCTTCATTTCAAAGGGTGGAAGTCGATTACTGCGGACCAATGGGTCCTAGATGTCATCAGGAGAGGACACACGCTGGAGTTCAAGGAGTTTCTCCCAATTACTCTGCCAAAGCTCTCCTGTTATCCTCCTTCCCACATCCCACTACTAGAAGGAGAGATTCAGACCCTCTTGCAAAAAAGGGCAATAGAGGTAGTCCCCTTGCATCAGCGGGGAAAGAGGTTTTATTCCCATTTCTTCCTGGTCCCAAAAAAGACACAGGATCTTCGTCCCATTCTGGACCTCAGCTCTCTAAATCTCTTTATAGAGTACAAAAGGTTCAGGATGGTGACCCTTCAAGGTCTGCTTCGTCTGCTGCACCAAGGAGACTGGCTCTGCTCCCTGGAAATGCAAGGTGCGTATATGCATATCGGGGTCTTCCCTCCCCACAGGAAGTTTCTGAGGTTCCACTTCCAAGAGGAACACTACCAGTTTCTAGTTCTTCCATTTGGCCTGTCTTCCACTGCTCGAGTCTTTACCAAATGCCTGGCAGTGGTGGCTGCGGCTCTAAGGTGCGTGGGACACTACGTGTTTCCATATCTAGATGATTGGCTACTTATAGCCCCGTCAAGGGCAGGCCTGCTTCGGGCCCTCGGAGACTGTTGTACTTTATTCCAAGAGCTGGGGATCACCCTGAACCTACGAAAGTCATCCCCAGAGCCCAGTCAAAAACTCGTCTTCATTGGAGCGGTCCTGGATTCTATCCAGGGCATGGCCTTCCTCCCCCAGGACAGGGGCGACCGCTTGCGAGAGATTGCCGAAGGGATCTCAATAACTCCTCAGGTTCCAGCACAGAACTTCCTCAGACTACTGGGGCACATGGCGGCGGCCATTCCTGTAACTCCCTTGGCCCACCTCCACATGCAGATCCCACAATGGATGCTCAGGGTACAGTGGAACCAAGGCTACGACGATCTAGACTACATGGTCAGGATCTCTGTGCCAGTCAGGAGAACTTTGCTTTGGTGGATGGGCCCCCAGAACTTGGAGAAAGGGGTCAGCTTTCATCCGGAGCCAGCAGGTCAGACTCTTATGGACCTGGGGTGGGGGGCGCACCTGGGTGCCCACCAAACACAAGGAGTTTGGTCACCCAAGGAGTGACCCCTTCACATCAATGTACTGGAGATGCGAGCGGCTCTCTATGCCTTACAGACTTTTCAAGAGGACCTGGTGCCAGGTTCTCTTCTGGTTCAAACAGACAATATGACGGTAGTCTTCTACATCAACAAGCAAGGGGGCACTCATTCATATCCCCTTTGCAGGGAGGCGATGAGAGTTTGGTACTGGTCGCTGGAGCAGCGCATTCTGCTGCCCGCAGTGCACGTTCCAGGCGTCAACAATCTGGCCGACAGCCTAAGCAGGTCTCGTTCCAGAGCGCATGAGTGGGAGCTGCTACAATCCGTAGCAGATCAGCTCTTCGACAGGTGTGGTCATTCAGAGCTTGACCTCTTTGCGTCACCATGCAATGCCAAACTGCCAGTGTTTTGCTCGCAAGAACACACGCCTGGAGTTTTCTGGCCAGACGCGTTATCCCTTTGCTGGGCAAGGAGGTTTCTCTATGCCTTCCTGCCCTTTCTTCTCATTCAGAGAGTCCTACTAAAGTTGCAGGCAGAAGGGTCCGCATGATTCTTGTAGCCCCCAGATGGCCTCGGCAGATTTGGTTCCCACTCCTGCAGCGGTTATCAATGGAGCCTCCAGTTCCACTGCCCATACGCTCGCAGTTGCTGTCCCAGAAACAGGGCTCGCTGGTCCATCTGGACCTTCGGTCCTTGCACCTACACACTTGGCTCTTTCAGACATAGCTCAAAACAGATAGGGGGTCTCCCCGGAAGTGGCAGCAGTCCTAGTTTCAGCGAGAAAGCCCTCCACCTGCTCCGCTTCCGCTATGAAGTGGAAGCGTTTTTGTCTATGGGCCTCGTCACAACATTTGTACCCCGTCACTTGTCCAGTGAACTCAGCATTGCAGTATCTTCTCTCCTTGTATTAATATGGCCAGAGTTACTCCTCTATCAAGGTGCATACGTGGGCTGTCTCCGCCTATCATGCTCTCATTGGAGATAAGGCATTGGCACAATTAGATGTCGCCCGCACCTTTTTAAGAGGAATTCTACACATGAGACCTCCCATTCGGGACCCTATCCCACCCTGGAATCTCCTTTTTGTGTTGGAGAAGCTCACCCTCCCTCCCTTTGAACCATCAGCGGATTGTGAGCTGCTTTACCTTTCTTGGAAGGTTTGTTTTTTGGTTGCTGTTACTTCAGCTCAAAGAGTTTCTGAGCTTCAGGCTCTGATGTGTAAAGAGCCGTATTTAATTTTCCACAGGGAAAGGGTTTCCCTTAGAACAAATCCTAAGTTTCTTCCGAAAGTGGTCTCGGAGTTGACCCTTAACCAGTCGGTTGACCTTCCAGTTTATTTTCCTTCCCCATCCAATAGAGGGGAGGCTCTCCTTCACACACTGGATGTCCACAGGACATTGAGGTATTACTTCAAGTGGACAGCTGCGCACCGTCAATCGGAGCAGCTTTTTGTGGCCTTTGTGCCGCAATGCTTGGGTAAACTGGTGACCAAGCAGACGATATCGAAGTGGATAGTCCACTGCTTGCGTTTCTGCTATGAGAAACACAATAAGCCCCTACTGGGCCCAGTTAGGGGTCACTCCGCTAGAGAAGTGTCTGCTTCATTTGCCACCCTGAGAAATGTCTCTATCAGGGACATATGTGCGGCCTCGAACTGGAACTCTGTGCACACCTTTGTCAAGCATTACAGCTTGGATATCGTCTCCAGATGCCGAGCTGGCTTCGGCCTGGCTATTTTGCAAGGACTTCTGTCCTGAGGCCTCTGGAGTCAGCATATTCCACCTCCCTGGGTCGTCTACTTCTTTGGCGTGGACTGCTTGGTATTCAGTCCTAAATGTTTTAGCCTGCTGCAAGAGCTCCCACGCGAAGTGAGGTAGTACATTTAAGTAAGAACTTACCTAACAGTAGATCTTCGAGAGGAGCTCTTGCAGCAGGTGTTACTTTCCCACCCGCCTTCCCCCTCGAGGTGTGCAGATCCATCTTCAGTTACATCTCCTACAGTTGCTTCGTCTCCTCTTGTCAGGGCTTGTTGCGGGCCTTGGCGGGAGAACTGAGGTGGAGCTGGGTCCGCCCCCTAGGGGGCTGGCGTCGGGGGCGGTTCCTGCTGTGTACTGCAGGCTAAGAAGTTTTCTGGATGGTCCTAGTGCCTGAGGCATAGTCCTAAATGTTACAGCCTGCTGCAAGAGCTCCTCTCGAAGATCTACTGTTATGGTAAGTTCTTACATAACTACTTTTTCTGGCAAGATGCATTGCCCTGTCTTGGAAGGAGAGGTTCCTTTATGCCTTTCCTCCCTTCCCTCTAATGCAGAGGGTGTTAAGCTCCAAATGGAGGGTGTAACATTTTATTTTTTTTTGTGCCTTAATGTACTTTTTACCAGCTGGCCCCCAGCAGTAGTGCCCTGAGACTTACCTTGCCCGATGTTCCTCTCTCGCCTTCCCCCCCCAGGTCAGGGCCTCCCCTCAACCTTGTCGGATGCCATGCTCGATGTCGATGGAGGCAGCCCCGGGTCACATTGCAGAGGTGGGCGACAAGCAGCTTATATGAAATTTTTCCGGTTTAATGACCGTGGGAGGTGTGGCATGTAATGACCCAGCAGTGTAAGAACACCAAGCATTCGGCATGCCTCCCATCCACTTCCTGGCCTCCGGTGTCAGGGCTTCCTGTAGTCAGCCAGGTGGACAGCACCAGAAATGTTAGCCCCCCCCAGAGGTGGAGAGCGTGCAAGAGCCACTCAATCTACCCCACCCTCCTTCTGCCAACCTTCTAGCAACCCTGGTTCATTCCTGAACCCAGGTCACCAGCGTTGTGAGCTGTAGTGCTACTGCTGCGCCAGCAGGTCAGCTGGAGGGTGCAATTCTGGATACTCATTGCCCCTCTATGGCCTCATCAGATTGCTTCCCCTTAGTGCAGCAATTCACAGTGGAACAGCCTGTACCCCTGCCCTTTTGCTGGGGCTTACTGTCACAGGAGCGGCGAACCCTGGTCCATTCAGACCTCAACTCCCTCCACCTTCATGCATGGCCTCTGAAAACACAGCCATTTCCCGATTTGGGGTGTCCCAAAAGGTGGCTGATGTCTTGGTGGCTGCCAGAAAACCTCCCACCAGGGCCAATTCCATGAAGTGAAAGCGGTTTGCTTTGTGGGATGCTTCTTGCCACTTAGCTCTATTTACCTATCCAGTAAACCAGGTTTTGGGAGTATTTGCTGTCCTTGTGAGATGCAGGTCTGCAATACTGTTCTATCAAAGCACACTTGGCTGCCATAAACTGTGTTGCCTTTATGTATTAATTGTCTGTATTGTTTTACACAGGTCTACAGTTGAAAATAAGATTTTGTATCCTAACAGATGTGGCAGGATCATGCCATGTCCCGTTGTTGTGTTCCCATGTATGTTAGTTATTTATATAATTCATAAAAAGGCCTCATGGTATATAGCCTGATTTTAAGGGAGTCTGGGAAAAGATCCAAGCTGGTTTGCTGGAGTGATACAAGTTCTTATGTTTTGGGGTGAGCAGCCCTGTAGCTTACTAGGTGACCTGTCTTTTTCACTCCATCAATATTGCTTTAAATTGTAAAAAGGATTTGAACCTCCAGAATCCTGTGTTAAATGGGAGGGTCATTTAATTTTGATAGCAGGCCCATTTAGCCAAGCCTGGGTTACTGGAACTATTTGACTTAAAAGGCCCTAGCTTAAAACTCAGCATGGCTAACCTGGTGGCACTGAGGGTTGAGGTGCTGGATGCCACACCTCGCGTCACGCCAGCGACCCGAGTTTAGAAACAGATTGAGGATGCCAGGAGTCGGCAGGGGAGGGAGAGGATCAAGCATCCGGAGGACTGCTCTCCTCTCCTGGGGTGGGTCACAGGGGGTTCCCCGCTCTGTAGTGACCCCCCAGTGGAGACTTGAGGGGCAGCACATGAGTAGGGATGTTGATGGGGAGCGAGGCAACGGCAGACACCAGCAGTGGAGGAGGAGCCGTGCAGGGTCATTGCATGCCGCATCTCGGGGGAGGGGGGACGGGACTATGAGAAACCCCCAAAAGGTTCAGGACGGTGACCCCCGGTGGTCGACACCCACATCCCCAGTACCAAACCACCTCCCCACTGGCTCTTTCAAGCCCCTCGATCCAACTGTGGACCAGCCATCCAGATTCCAGAAAGATCGCCAGGTAGGAGTGGCGGTTCCACCCGGGGGGGGCTGGTCGTGTCCACAGGCTTGGGAAGGGGGTAACTCCGCCCTTGTACTCCCAGGGGTGAGAGGGGTTTCAGGTGGGGAGTAGAGGCAAAGACAGAGGGGGTACACCTGAGAGATGCCCTGGCCCTCCAGAGATAAAGTGTAAACAAAAAAAAACAATCGGCATGAAGTTGTGGAGTCTAGAGTCCTATTTTCTTAGGACTTCTGCATCTGGACTAGGACAATTACAGCTTACTGGGCAGCCATTTAGGTCTAAATGGTTTACTGGGGGCAGAGGATAAACAAAAGGACCTTGGACTAGCAAAACCAGCAAGGGGCTGAGACATACTGACTTTGTCACAGGCCTGGGGGGGCACCTGTCTTTACAGCCCCCCCCCAATAAGAGACTGTACAGTTAAACTTTAAAATGTCAACCTGGAGAGCTGGTTGGTCTTTTATCAGCATGTGATGAGGCCAGCCTATCACAACAAGGAACACCAGTGGCAAGACTTTTGAACTTTCTTAAGAGCCTGTAGAGCTTGCCGGAAAAAAACTTTACTCTCTCAGAAACTCTCCTGGCAGCAACAAGGAAGATTTGGACTCTGTCTGTATTTCCACCAAACAGATGGGAGAAGCAGCAACCTGCTAAGAGAACTTTTCATTTCCAGCAACTAAGGACTTTTTTTTTCAATTTATACTTTTTGATGCCACCTACGCCGTTACCTCAGTCACGGACCCCTTCGGCTGCCACTCTCACATCAGCCACGACTCCCGATACCCCCTGGCTTACCCCCCAGGATGGGTTTGTAGCACCTGACCCCTCTTAAGGAGCCACAATTGACGGAATAGGTCAGGAGTCTGCCTGGGATCTCATCCCAGCCGAGGGGCGAGCTTCATCTAGGCAGGTAGGTGGCAATTTTCTCCCCTGATTTTTGTGAGGGTGGGGACATGCAATGATGACTAGTGTCTGCCCTGCCCCCGAACGTGGTGGTGTCAGCGTGAGCAGTACACCCAGCCTCCACTAGGTGTCCGTGTAATGCCGAGACACTCCCCACCCTCCCCCGGAGAAGGAGTGCAGTCCTTGGATGCGCGCTCCTTCTCCCCCCGGCCGGCCCTCCAACGTCCCAGGTCAGCGCCCTGCCCCTGCAACGACAGGCTGGATTAACTAAGGACTTTTTCAAGGTAGAACTATATTCACTAGATTTTAAACAAGATATTTTTCTTTTTTTTTTTTGGTGTATTTCCAACCTTTTTAGATCCTGTAACCAGTATTAAGAAAAGTATATACAATTTTTTTGTATGTTATTGACAGTACTTACTGACAAATTAGTTAAGCTTTTGGCTTACTTTTAACAAATTCTGCCAGCGTCTGTTGTGTGTGTTGGGTGGGAAAATGTGTTCAAACTATTCTACGCCTATCTAACGCTTAAGGGCCAGACACTACTGAGGTAAAATCCAAGAAGGGACTCCAAATGAACGGCGGGGGAATACAAAAGGTCTGTCAAAAGGGGTCTGTGGGGTTAGAATCAGCCTCTGCATTGTTCTGGAAAAGAAACCTATACGGCATCCTCAAAGGTATATATACCCCTGTGGCTTTTCTGGTTCATTGTGCAGTGACCAAGAGGGTTCTCTCCCAGGAACACAGACTCAAGACTGTATTTGCACCCCTGACACAAAGAGAGGAAGCCCAGAACCTCCTTGGTGGACGTTCAGTTCTGAAACAGCGAGCGTTCTTGGAGGACAGGAGGGGGAGTATTCCTCACCCAGATCACAAAGGGATTTGCTGTAGTTTAGGGAATCCTGCCCCACCGAAGTGGGTTTGTCACAACAGTATGTTCTTGTATAAACAAAGTTTAATGAAATGAATTTCAGCTTTCCATGTGCTTGTTGATGGTTGTACGGTCATCCAGCTGGAGGTGGCCTTTACAATTTTCAGAGGCATTCAGCACTTGAAGCCTCCTATCCATAATCCAGCCTTGGCTTGGTACCTGAATTTTGTGTTGGAAAAGCTTACTATGGCTCTTTTTGAGCTAGCTGCGACTTGTGGCTTTGGCTTCCTTTGTTGGAAGGCATTATTTTTAGTTGCAGTCACTTCTGCTCGAAGGATTTCAAAACTACAGGCACTAATGTGTGTGCCTCCTTTTTTGATTTTCCACAAAGACTGGGTGTCTTTGCATACCAGTCCTAAATTTCTACCAAAGGTGGTGTTTTGAGTTTAACCATCCATGTGCCAGTTTATTTTCCTGAGCATGCCAATCCAGGGGAAGCATTGCTCCATACTCTAGATGTACATAGAATACTCAGGTGCTATATACACCATATGAGGGACTGCAGGAAGTCCTCACAGTTTTTGTTTTATTCACCCCTGGGAAAGATGGTGCTCCTGTTTCTAAACAGTGCTTGTCCAAATGGTTGGCTAACTGTAGTACTGCCTGTTACAGTAAGTGTGGTAAGGATATTAGATACTTTATTTCTATAGATGGATATTTTATTTCTATAGTGCTTCTTCCCATAGACTCAGAGCACTTAAAATCATTAAAACAGTATACATGGGGGGTCGCTTTAACACTTGAAGTGGAAAGACGTGTCTGCACCTCACTCCGCCTCAACGGGGTCAGTTAAAGATAAAGTGATAAATCGCTCACACCTATGGTTAATTTGATACATACCGTGCAATACCCCATTATGTATGAATATTGTCGGGTCCCAGTAAAAGCCAATGTGTGATGGGTAAAACCGCGAAGAAAGGTGCGGCCTCTGCTCAACCTGAAAGCCACCATGTGGTATCTTTGTCAGCCGCCGAGGTGAGCGCCCTGGGGCGCAAGTTAACAGGCCAGGTGCTGGCAGCATTGGAGCCCCGACTCTGCAAGCTGGAGACCCACATAGATGATAGGCAGCAGGAGGTCCTCACTCAACAGGCTGCTCAGGGGATACGTCTAAGGGAGGCGGAGGAATGTCTCTTAAGGATGAAGGATAACTTACAGGGGGTCCCGGGGCAAATTTCGGCCTTGCAAAAGGAATTGGAAGACATGAAGGAGGTGGCAGACTATCAAGAGAACTACCATTGCCGTTTAAACCTCCGCTTACGTGGCCTACCAGAGGGGTTGGAAGGAGGGAATGCTTTAGATTTCTGCACAGAAACTTTGCTTAAGCTGCTCAGCATAGAAATGAAGAATGGCAAGCTGAAGCTAGCGTGAGCGTATTGGACTGTTATGCCCAGGCCACCTGCGGGGCAGCCGCCCCACCAAGTCATTATGTGGCTTCATAATTACCAGGACCATGAAAAGGTGCTGCATGCCTATCGAGAGAAAGGACAACTGCTTTTTGAGGGTCACCAAATTTTCTCTCCCAGGACTACTCTGCGAGACTCTTGGCTAGGCACAAGAAAGTCAATGAATCTATGGCTTTGCTCAGGTCCCTTAAGGTGGAAAACTGCCTCTTTTATCCGGCAAGGGAGCAACATATTCATTCTGGGAGGCAGACAAGGCGGCAACATTTTTGGAGGGCTTGCGAAAGAAAAATGGGTGAAGTACATGATCTGGACAGCAATAAGGTTACACAATCTGTTCTTGTATTCCTAACGGGCTACTAGGTTTAAGTGGCTCTCTGTTGCTAATCAATTTAATAGTTAAAATGGTTTTGTTGTAGGGACATGGGCTGTTGCCTCTTCATGAGGAGGAGCATTTCTCACTTTAGGTCAGCATGAACTCTTCTACCCCTTTCCCGCTCTCCGGTCGCAGGAGGTTCAAGGTCCTTGTGGATGACTGGTGCATGGTAAAGACTCTGAACTGAAGTGCGCATAGTGTAGCCCTGAAATCAACTATTAATTGTTCTGAGGGATTTGTGGGTTAATCTGCAGCAGAAATAAAGGACCTTTAGTGAAGTGAATGGTTGGGGGAGAGCAGCAGGAGGGTGGAGTAATGTGGCAACAGCTGGGGGGCAATCTACAGACCCCAGTGACTGACTGAGGGTTGGAAATGCAGGATCTGGGACCTATTGTTGTTAAGTGCATGGTGGCAAAGGGGGGGGTGGTCCGGTGTGATGCCTGGGCACTGTCTAGGGAAGAGGTACAGTACCAGAGTGCGATGTAGGGTGCTCGAAAGAAAGGCATCACTTGTGGTCACTTGGTTGCTATGTGGAGTGACCCCTTCAGGGGTGGGACTGTCTAATTGACACAGGCAGGTGAGTGCCTGTGGGGAAATTATATGCACAAGAGCTGAACATGATGGGGCGATTACATTGTATACTCCGGGGGGGGAGGGCAGATTACAACTCTATAGTGGGATTCAAATGACACTCAAGCACAGTTGGTAGATAGTGTTAGGGCTGGGATGTTGGCTGATGATTTCAATTTCAGGAACAAAGAAGTAGATAAGCAGAATTATGGAGGTTAAGGGACTTGGGGGAAAGGGTATGTTTAGTTTGGGTGTTTGGACTGTTGGCGGGGATACAGTTAAATGTTTACATTTATTTCTTTATTTATTGAATACAATCAGAATTACTAACATACTACTAACATACTAAAATGCCAGCAGAATAGGCCTAATGGTCTTTCGTGTCTGCTCGTTTGGTCAGCCCCCACCCTGGGTGCTGACCTTGCTGTCCCCCTCGCCTTCTCTGGCTTCTCCCTTCCCAGTTCCGGATAGTCTTGCTGCATTGGATTTTGCTTCCTGAACCCTTCCCCTGTACCTGTCCGACCCCCTCTTGAACCCCTCCACTGTCTCTGCCTCCACCAGCCCCCTAGGTAGTGCATTCCATGGCTCCACCATCCTCTCAGTGAAGTAGCACCTCCTCCTTTCTCCCCTGAATCTTCCCCCCTCCAGCTTCCACCCATGCCCTCTAGTGGCCCCTTCCTCCTTCCTTCGAAGCACCCTGACTGTTCCTCCCCTATTTACCCTCTTCATGTACCTGAAGACCTCTATCATGTCCCCCCGGTCCCTTCTCTCTTCCAATGTGTACATATTTAGCTCTTCGAGCCTCTCCTCATAGGTCCTGTCCCCCAAGCCCCAAATCATTTTGGTTGCCCTCCTCTGGACCCTCTCCAGGAGGTTAATGTCCCTCTTTAAGTGTGGCCTCCAAAACTGCACAGTACTCCAGGTGCGGCCTCACAAGCAGTTATACAGAGGAGTATCACTTCCTCCTTCTGGAGGTGATCCCCCTAGTGATGCATCCCAGCATCCTGTTGGCCTTGGCTGCTGCCCTCCTGCAAGTCTCAGAGTTGTTCATCTTGACATCCACCACCACCCCCAGGTCCCTCTCAGCCACTGAGCCTTGTAGTATTCCCCCCCCCAGGGTGTACACTTGGCCTGGGTTTCTCGACCCCAGGTGGAGTACCTTGCATTTCCCTGCATTGAACCTCAGCTTCCACTTTCTAGACCATCTTTCCAGAGCCTCCAGGTCCCCCTGCAGGGCCACCCTCCCCTCCTCCCCATCCACCACTGCCCCCAGTTTCGAGTCATCTGCAAAGAGACTCATCTCACTCCTGATTCCTGTCCTTATGTCAGATATGTAGGCGTTGAACAGAAGGGGCCCAAGGACTGATCCCTGTGGGACCCCACCAGATTAATACCTTTGAGTCAGAGACTCCTTTACAAAGGCTCCACGTCATAGAAAACAATACAGAGCATACAGTGTACAAACATCACAGTATAAATAGCAGTGTGAGAAATATCACACCTTACAAATGATACATGGTAAAGTACAACAGGTGGATATGGTACAGAATAATTACAACAGTGACAGACAATGCAGTACAGTGGCAAAATACAATATATGCAGTAACTACAGGGGCAGTCATACAGTGCAGTAGTTGTAGAGAAGTATTTATGACTGGAATGTACAAGCAGCGCAATCTAGTGAGTGTCAGCTAGTCTGAGGCTCGGGTAAGACCGAAACCAGGGACATGCACTCTAGAAGCAGGATCAAGTGGGTCCATTGTCCAAGTGGGTCCATTGTCATGACAGTTTTAGGTCGTGGGTAGGTCAGGTACAGTTACAGGTGGAGTCACACAAGATATTGCTACAGAGAAGGGATTTGAACAGTCCCAGGGTAGGAGGACTGGTGTGGGCAGTGAGTTCAGCTAATTGGGGGCGCGGTATCTGAAAGTTCTTTGCCCCATGGAGGTTTTACAGCGGGGAACATGGTAGGGCGATTTCTCAGTGTGATGTGTGCGTCTGGTGCTGTTGGGGAGCAGCGTCACAAGAGCAAGGAGCATGAGGCCAGTCATGATTTTCTTGGCAAGGAGACAGGTCTGGTACTTTAGGCGATCATTGAAATTAAGCCAGTTTGTACTGGTCTACAGTGTACAGGTATGCGTAAGCAGGTCACATCCATGTTCTGCATATTGTTACCGTTTTGTTAAATTTATGTTCTTGCACACATACACACAAATATGAGGTAAGGGTATGCCAGGTGCGATTGCCAGATGGGCTCTGTGGGGGGAGGGGCGGCACTCATGCACCTTCTCAAGAGTTGGAAGAAGGGATGATATGGTTCACATGAGGGGACTGGTGATAGGAAGACACTGTTTTAATGGCTAACAAACAAGATCTTGTGGTATGTTCCTGGAATGTCCGAGGGGTAGCGACCACTGTGAAGCAGGTGAGTCTCCTCACGGCCATGCGGAGACAAGGGGTTCAAGTGGTGTTATTGCAAGAAACACATCTCACAGCAGTGGAGCACTTGAGGTTGACAAGGGGATGGGTGGGGAAATGTTTCGCAGCCTCATTTAAGGCACATGAAAGAGGGGTCGCTGTCCTTCATAAGAATCTCCCATTCCAGGTACAATGGATTGTAAGAGATCAGACTGGAGGGAGATATGTGTTTGTTGTGGGAGAGTGGATAACATTTGGAAGTATATATGCCTCTGTGATATTTGAGGCTTCTTTTTACAGTACAATTCTCTCACTTCTCATAAAGGAACAGGCTTGTTTTTTTTTTGGTGGGGGGGGACTTGAACTGTACCCTAGACCCTTATTTGGATCATTCCCAGGGTAGGGGGCAGCAAAATGACACAGTCAGGCAGTGGCATCAGGGAATGGTAGTTAGGGTTGATAGATGGCTGGCGAGAGGCAAATCCAGGGGCCAAAGAGTATATCTTTTACACAAACCTGCATGACGTGGTCGCGGATCGACTGTGTTTGTCCCGCAGACCTGATATGGAGGGGTTCAGACAATGCGGCACAGCACTATTCACATTTTCAACCACGCTATGGTCATAGTATCACTGATGATGAATAAACCAAGGGAGGGCCCCCCACCTTGGAAGTTCCCGACGTACTTGTTAGGGGATAAAGATTTCAAGGAATACCTAAGGGACCAATGGGAAATCTACATGATGGCGAATGCAAACTCGCCGACTAGTAAAAGTGTTATATGGGATGCGGGAAAGGCGTACATGAGGGGGATGATTATAAAGTATGTAGCCAAAGTCAAGAAACAGAAGCAAGCCAGGAGAGTGGAGTTAGACGCCAAAGTGAGAGAGCTGGAGAGAAGGGCTGTGACTGGAGGGAATGAAATGGTCCAGGAGGTCTTGAACACCCTACTTAGTGGGGAGGTTAGAACAGCGTGGACTTGGAGAAAAACATTATATGAGTGGGGGAACAAACCTGGGCCCTTGTTGGTATATCTGATGTGGGGTGGGAAGGGCCAAACCTATATCTCGGTCATCAAAGACAAAAGAGGAGTTTTACATAAATCTGCCCAACAGATAAGTTTCTATGAACAACTGTGCAGGGCAGGGGACTGGGGAGCGGGGTAAAGCTTTTCTTGATACCTTGAGACTGCCCAAATTGACGTGGGTTCAGAAGGAGGCTTTCAATGGCCCTGTGAAGAGGAAAGAGGTATTCAAACAACATGCAGTCTTGCTGTATTCAGACATAATGCAGTTAGCCCCAGCACTTGAACTGCCCCAGAGAGGAAAGAGTTAACTCTATGCAGAAGCATAGACCGTTGAGCTCGAGCTCGGTTTTCAAACCTCTGTCTGTGGTACTTCCCAGTGTAATTGTCAGATTCTTTACTCCACCTAACAGTGAAGTCGCTCCGGAGATTTCCTCTGCCCGGTTTGATAAAAGAAAAATAAAGCGTTTGGTTTAAACCGCATATTTTTGTTATTTTCGGATTTCCAGCCTCTGTCTACGATACAGGTAGTATGTAGCTAGGTAGTGACTGTGTTTTATTTTGCTAAAAAGAGTGGAAATTGTCTTTCTTCAGTTTCTTTCCGGTCGGTCCAGTTTGGAACCGACATTGTAAAATTTTTCTCTCTTTCTGGGATTGGTGTGGTGTTCCAGTACCAACCGATTTCAAAAGAACCGGACTTTTGCTGGTTCTTTTAAAAAGGCCGTGACACGGTTTGTAACCGGTTGCTTTATTACCTGGCTTGAAAGTTTCTATAAAGTAATTTGTTAGGTTGGCCATGTCTGAGAAACCCAAGAAGAAAACCGGTCCCACTGGGTTTCAACACTGTACTGAGTGTGGGGAGGCCTTTGCTAAGGCCGACCCCCACCTCATCTGTGTTTATTGTCAGATTGGCCAAATCTGTAAGAACTTTCATAAAACCACTCTAGAGAAAAGACTGAGTAGGCTGAAGGAAAGGGAGGCCAAGAAGTCCGTAGATCCAGATGGCCAGCCCGGTTCGGTTGCGGCCAAATCTGAGGAGGTGCCTACTGACCTAGCGATACCTCCTCGGGCAAGAAACCCGACCCGAGGGTGGTTCAAATCAAAAAAAGTGCAAGTCTGCCGGTTCGGATCCTGTATCCACTCTCCACACATGGACGAAATAATAGCGATTAGTATTGTCAATTGCTTGAGACCGGTTCCGTCTGAACCGATACCACTGGTTCGGTCGGATCCATCTCCTATTATGACCCAGATGCTTATTATGAGGAGTGGGAGAGAGACGAAAACTATCCCGGTGATGACGATGATAATGACGATGAAGGGGGTCTGGATGTGCCCATTGAACCGGACATCTCCTCAGACAGGCCCTTGGGTGTCTCTCCTCTCAGGCTCTCCAAGTCCCCTTCACACTTTTTGTTCTACAAAAAGATGGCACAAACCCTGCAGCTTCCCTTGGTTGAAGCAGCAGAGGAGGATGGAGAGCCTGATTTTTGTGGAAATTATGGACATCCCTGAGTCCAAAAAGCTGTCTATCCCTCTTCATAAATCTTTGGGGAGAAAGACTCACAAAATTTTACAAACCCCTAATTCAGTACCTCCTGTGGATAAGCGAATGGACAGGAGGTATTCGTTATCAAGCTCAGCTGCGGAGTTCCTTTATAGTCATTGCAGCCATGTTGGGGTAGTGCAGGCTGCAGCCTGTGACAGGGCTAACATTCCTTTGGCTTCATACACCCTGGATAAGGACTCCAGGAAAGTGGATGCCATGGCCAAAAAACAGTATTTGGCATCCTCTTTGGGACTCGGGCAGGCTACTTATATGGCCTACACAGCCAGGTATCAGAAATCCAGATGGGACATGGTTCTGGAACTGGCTAAACAGGCCTCTCCCCAGCTAGCCAAGGAGCTGGAGGTGGTGGCTGCTGATGGAATTGAGGCATCCAAAATGCAATATCTTATCTGTGTCAATCTTCACCATTCATCACAGATGGGTATCTGCGGAGTGGGATCCACAGGGAGGCGTTTTTTCTTTTTTTTACAAGGTAAGCGGGCCAACACACCATCAGTAGCCCTGGGCCGGACGCATTGTGTGGCACCTCGTGGGTTGGCCGTTAGACTGTGTCGGCTCCGCCTGCCTGCCAGTTCTTCATCTCCCGCCGTAGAGGTCACCTCGTGTGGAAGCTGAAGAAATTTGAGGCCTGCTTCGCAGTTTCTCCTACGCAGTATATCGTGCCGAAGTCAGTTGGTTATTCCTGCCGGTTCTGTGTTGCTTTACTTGACATCGCCTGGTAAGATCTTTCCATTGTTATTCTTTTTTGCAACGTCGAGTCTGTTATTGGTGTTTTTTTCCCCGTAGGTCATGTCTCAGTCAGAGGGCAAGAAATCTTCAAGACGGGTCGGTCCCCCATGCGACGGTGCCCATGCGGCCGAAAGTTCTCCGTCACCGACCAGCACGACCACTGTCTCTCGTGTCTTGGCCCACTTCACGACATGGATTAGTCGACGCCTGCTTCTCCATGGACTGCGGGTCCTCGAACAAAGCATGTGGAAAGTGGGGCGAGCTCCGCCGACTTTCGAGGGTCGGGTGTGCACTCGTCAGGCCAAGCCATGCTCTCTCGGCCTTTCCTCGGGGTCCTTTCCTGGTTCTATATGGACCGAGGAGGAGGGATCCTCGGCTACTTGTAGCCTAGCTGTTGCCGAGGCTTCTTCCGCGGCACAGGAGGCCCGTCCCGTTCCTTCCCGGGAGCGGGCGGGAGGCGCCGCCATGGCAATCGCCCCTTTGGTGGTGAAGGCTCCCCTGGTGTCGCTCCTGTGGCTCGCAAGGCCAGGGTCAACACCATCGGCTGGCGCCGTCGGAGGCCTCAGCGCTGTTCACGGCGCCATAGGCCCTGAAGGGGCCGTTGGCGCCGACTTATCGCGTGGCACCGTGATCTCTGTCAGAGCCGTTCACGGCACCGACACTGCTAGCGGCGCCGTGAGATCTACTACGGCACCATGTCCTCGAGGCTCGGCACTGTGGAGCCTTCGTTTTCCTCAGTCGGCACCATCTTCAGTGACTGCCCTCGGCACTGCTTGCGGTGCCGGGGAGCCGGGCAGCGCCGTGCTCGGCGCCGTGTCTGCCTTCGGAGTCGTCCTCAGGGCCACCTCTGCCCTCGGCGCTGTTCACAGCACCGGGGAGCTTGGCGGTGCTGATGGTACTGCCGGGGCTGTCGGCGCCGTCTCCGGCGCTGCTTACGGCGCCATGGGACCGGATGGTGCCGTGACTGGTCCCGGCTCTGGATCTCTGGCTCGGGCTGGGGCCGCACCTCCCTCGGATTCTGCTCACGGGGCTGTGGGAGGCGCTGGCACTGACTCCGGCACAGCTGTGGTCTCTGGGCCTGTTGGTAAGGATGGCACTGCCCGCCCTCCCACAGTTTGGCACAGGGCCTCGGACTCTACCTCCTCGGAGATGGAGTCAAGCTCTGAGTCGGACGTGCAGTCTGACCCCTCGGGGTTGGCTGCTGAGGTGGGCAGCACGGTAGTCTCTTCGACCAGTCAGAGCCCCCTTCTGAGGTGAGGTCAGTGGCTACCGAGACTAGGGTCAGGGGTGCCACAGCTTTGCAGCCTGGTCTTGGTGGTTTCACTGACCCCTCAGTTGTGGTACCCCCTCCAGTGGTGTGCCTTGATCGCCCAACTTTGGGGCTGATCGGAGCACCTGCGGGGGGGAAGGTACTGCACTCTGGATAACCCCTTCGGGGGCTGCCCAGAGATGCCAGCTACCTAGGCTGGCCCTCTTGAGGAGGAGGGGTCTTTCAGACTCCGAGGGGTGTAGGGTCAGTACATCGGCCTTTTTCTGGGGTCCACCCGGGCCCTGGGAGAAGCCGTAGTGCGGATCTCCTCTCTTCCTCCTCAGTCTCTTTGAGAGAGTCCCGTTCTTTTGAGGTAGGGGACTGCCCTTCTGGACCTATACGGCCCCGGTTGCCTCACAGGGGGGATTCTTCTGGGCACAGCCAGGGCAGTACCAATGTGGTTGTTCAGCTGTCGGCTGTGGGGTCTTCCGGGGCACCTTCTTCCGGGGGTGTCCACGGTCCACTCCTTAGCCCAGGTGGAGGTCAGCCGACATTTCTTTTCGGCTCTGTCCCCATCCCTCTGCCACACTCTCCTGCACTCCCAGGCATCCTCGGTCCTAGCGGGCCTCTCATCTGGGAGCAGTTCAGAGCGGTGGCTGCTCGGTTCCCTGCTTACGTTAGGGCAGTGGACAGCCAGGTTTTTCAACCTCCTCCCGTGCAGCCACCCACTGAACAGACGGTGACCTCCAGCTCCTCATCCCCCTCTTCAGGGAGGAGAGGAACCCTCTGTCCACATCTCTCCAGCTGCTGATCTCTCTGAGTATCAGTGATTCCTTGTGAGGATGTTGGAGGATTTGCACCTTACTCCTTCCACTATTAGCAATCCTGAACACTCAGCACACGCCTTTCTAGGCGATTTTGGCGAGGCCACCCTTGTG
This sequence comes from Neoceratodus forsteri, assembly GCA_016271365.2. Taxonomy (NCBI): domain Eukaryota; kingdom Metazoa; phylum Chordata; order Ceratodontiformes; family Ceratodontidae; genus Neoceratodus; species Neoceratodus forsteri. The sequence continues at coordinate 644,076,739 of CM057453.1, read as the reverse complement.
GTGCCGCCTGGCTGGCTCCCTTCAGGGGGCGTCGTTGCGTTCCTGGCAGGGCCCTTCTCCGGAGTTCCTGCCCCAAGGGATCTCAGCCAGAGGTATTGCACACCCCTGGGTCTCCAGGTTCCATGCCTCATCCACAGTCTGGATTGACGCAGTTGGATACTCCTGATGGGCTTCGCGCCCTTCACCGTGACCGGCCCCCAGATCAAGACTCCTTGGATTTTGATTTCTGGGGTAGGAGGACTTTCTACTCAGCACAGTTACTTCTCTCTATCTCTGCATATCAGGCCCACTATGCAGCCTACGACAGGTTCTTGTGGTCCAGGCTAGGTCAGCTCCTAGCCTCATTGCCTGACACTCTCTGCACGTGGCCTGGAGCTAGCAAGGCACCAAGTGAGGGCATCCTATGATACCAACGAGGTAGCTACCAGGGTCGTAGGGACAGCGATCTGCACTAGGCGGACGGCATGGCTGCATCTTTCCCGGTTGTCACCCGTGGCCCGGCATAGGGTGATTAACTCCACCCACCAGGGAACCTACCTCTTCTCCCGCAGAGTGAGACGGCGCTTGTCGGGGCAACTTCCTTCCCCCTCCGGGGTGACTCCATCTCTCTCTCCCCACTCTTGGGCCTCTCCAGGCCCTGAAGTCCCCCCCTCCTTAGTGTGTCACCCACTAAGGGCTAAGGGACTTTATCCCTTAGGGTGTAAAAGAAAACCCCCTTCGGGGGGGCTCGGTACTCACCCATCTGTGATGAATGGTGAAGATTGACACAGATAAGATATGAAAATTACGTACGTACCGTCATTATGATCTTTCTGTGTATCTTCACTATTCATCACAACCCCACCCTCCATCCCCCTGGGGGCCTCAGTCTCTGGGTCCCCCTCCCTTTCTGTGCCTCCCCCTCTCCTCCTTAGGAGTGGGGTAAAATAGGGACACACAGGGGAGTATTTTTCCAGGAAGAGTGGATAGCTTGAGCAGCACTACTTCTCCAGTACCTTGACTCCACCCCTGTGGGGTGGGAGTTGGTAGTTGCCCTCCTTCTCTCCTCCTCCGTTTCCATCCAACCTATTTCTCCTAAAAAAAAAAAAAAAAAAAAAACCTTTTCACCAAACATTTTTTCCTTGAGAGGGTGCTGAATCCCTGTATCCTGTCCTTCTTCCAGAATAGCCGACTCTGCTTATCTGGAGTGTTTGCCAGCTATTCCATGCCTTGAATTCTGGCAGAAAGCTTTGCTACTCCTTGCAGTTCCTATACAATCTGGAGACGGACCAGGGTCCGGGATGTCTTATTCTTCTCCCCTCTCTCCTAAATTCTTTACCCACCCTACCCCCTTCCTCTTCCAGAGATTGGGGCCCTCCCAATCCCCTTTAGATCTAACCTCTTTCTTTTCTGTCCTCTCAGTCGTTATTTCTCGTTTTAATTCATACATCTTTTCCTTTTTCTGTCCCTTGGACTCCCTTGTCCCACCCTCCACTCCCTTCCTCTTACCTCTCCGGCGACTCAGAACTGGCAGGCAGGTGGAGTCGACACAGCCTAACGGCCAACCCGCGAGTGCCACGTAGTGCGTCGGCCCTAAGGGCAGTGCAGATGGTGTGTCGGCTCCGCCTACCTTTAAAAAAAAAAAAAAAAGCTCCCGCGGGGTCCTGACCTCCGGCAGATACCCATCTGTGATGAATGGTGAAGATACACAGAAAGATCATAATTATGGTAGGTACGTAATTTTCATTTCGTGCTGCTGTGGACTCCAGTGATGTGGCATCTAGAATCATGGCTACATCTGTGTCTCTCAGAAGACATGCTTGGCTCAGATGTACTAGCCTTTCACAGGATACCCAGACTAAGGCCATGGATTTTACTGTAGTAGGTAACTTTGTTTGGGGAGCAGACAGAGGCTTACATGAAAAAAATGGATGAATATAGGACCACATACAGGAGTGCACAGGCCAAGGAAAGGCAGGCCACTCCGCACAAGCAGCAGTCTAGTGGCAGGGGCAGGCCCTTTCAAAGGCCTTTTTAGCAAGCCCAGGCCTCCTCTCCCTTCCCACAGAGGGGGTTCTTCAGAGGGAGGGGCAGGAGGGGGATGAGCAGAGCTGCTCCTTCCTCCTCTCAGTCTAAGGCTCCTGCCAAGCAGACACCCTGATGTGTCAGCCTGGCTCAACTTCCCATTTCCAGTAGGAGGCAGGCTGGCTTACTACTTCCAGGCCTGGAAGTCTGTGACCTCAGGCAAGTGGGTCCTGGAAGTAGTAAGGCCACCTGCATCAGTCTCAGAAGCCCTTGCCCTAGAGGCAGAGGTTTCCTCTCTTCTAGCTCTCAGAGCTATAGAGAAGGTTCCTACTCAGCACAAGGGAAAAGGACTGTATTCCAGGTACTTCCTTACCCCAAAGAAAACAGGGGAGCGGCGCCCATCCTAGACCTAGGTATCTGAACAAACACATTTCAAAGCCCAAATTCAAAATGGTAACTCTGGGAATAATCCTTCCCTCTCTAAGACCAGAGGATTGGCTAGCATCTCTGGACCTCAAGGATGCCTACTTCCATATTCCTATCAGGTGCTCCCACAGAAAATACCTCAGGTTTGAGTTGCCTTCAGGCCATTACCAGTCTCCAAGGGTGTTCACAAAGTGCCTTGCAGTAGTGGTGGCTTACCTCAGAAGACAGAGTATTATCATCTTTCCATATCTGGACGACTGGCTGTTAGTGGGTCAGTCTCATTTACAGGTCAAGTCAGCTCTTCAAACTACCCAGGACCTACTCAGCTCCTTGGGTTTTCTTCTCAGTCTTCCAAAGTCTGTACTTGAACCAGTTCAGCTTCTCACCTTTATAGGCATAGAGTTGGACACTGTACAAGCAAAAGCCTTCCTTCCCCTGGCAAGGGTAAAGGCCCTAGTGGATCTCGCTTCCTCCTTTAGGCCTCAGGTCTCCCGCCCAGCAAGACAGTTCCTCCAGCTCCTGGGCCACATGGCAGCTTCCACAGCAGTGGTGCAGGGAGCAAGGTTCCAGATGAGGGACATTCAGTTTCATCTGAGGTCTTTTTGGTCTCAAAAGAAGGATTCACTTACCAAACTGATTTCAGTGACTCAGACTCTGGTCCAAGCTGTCCAGTGGTGGCTGGACCAGGACAACCTCAGACAAGGGGTTCCATTTCTCCCTCAAGTCCCATCAGTAGTTTTAACTATGGATGCTTCTCTCCTAGGGTGGGAAGCCCACCTGGGAGCCCTGACAGCTCAAGGGCTCTGGTCTCCACAGGAGTCTGTCCTTCATATCAGTCTCCTGGAACTCAGGGCAGTTTTCCTAGCCCTGCAGAGCTTCTCAGATTCAGTCAAGGGCAAGGTGGTCCAAGTCAGAATGGACACCACCACCACAATGTGGTACATCAACAAGCAGGGAGGCACTCGGTCCTCGGCCTTGTGCACAGAAGCCATGAAGCTGTGGTGTCTGGCCTATTCCCTTCAGACCTCTCTGGTAGCAGTTCACCTTCCAGGGAAGGACAACATACTAGCAGATGCTCTGAGCAGAATTTCACAGGGACATCAGGAATGGTCCCTGGATCCTTACATACTGAAGGTCATCTTTTCCAGGTGGGGCACTCCAGAGATAGATCTCTTTGCAGCACCGGACAATCATCAACTTCCTCTGATCTTACTTCAAGAAACAGCTCTTGCAGCAGGTTACACCATTAGGACTGAAGCCGGCAGGCGCCAGGACGCCACAGAAATATTCTAGCTAGCAGTATTCAGCGGGGACCGCCCCCGATGTCGATTCCGCCCCCAACGTCAGGCATCGTAGAAAAGGGGGTGGTCCCCCAGAATCCCCAGTTCTTTTCCCGCCGTCGACTCACCAGCATCAGCCTCACAGTCCCACTCTAGCGCACGACGACTAAGAACTTTCATAAAACAGTTTTACCAACACTAAATGTCGGCATCTCCAACTCCTTCTTCAGAAGGACATCCTTCCAAGTGTGTCTGCGGCAAACAGATCCCCTTCAAGTATCCTCATTCATCCTGCCTGCGGTGCTTAGGCCCGGACCACGACACCAAGGCCTGCTCCTTCTGTCAGGGATTTAACAGTCGCACCAGGTTCCGCCGCCAGAAGGCACTTCAAGGGTTCCTCTTGGAAGAGAAACTACACAGAATGGATAAGGAATCTTCCTCCAGAGGTGAATCTACCTCAAAAGCCCACAAGCACCGGGAGAAGGCCAGGTCCAGATCCCCTAACCAGGCCTCAGATTCACGCACCAGCTCAGGCTCCACACACTCAGACCGCTCTCCCTTCAGGGCTCGCTTTCAGCCCCCTCCGGTCAAGGTTAAGGCTTCAGGCGGCTCTTCGGCTTCTCTGCACCCTATAAAGACTTCCAGGCCTTCGGCTTCCTCCACTCCCTCCCAGGCCTCATCAAAGTCTTCCAACTGTCACCAGACCAAGTCTTTCTCATCAGACCGACGCCGGGACCCCGACTCCAGATCGGTCTCCCAGCCTCCCAGGGGTTCGGATCCCCCACCTAGGAAGACTAAAGACCTGACGTCCCTGAAGCGGACTACGGACCCGACATCGGTCAAGCACCCGAAGTCGGCCAGACGTTCGCCGGAGCTGAGGACATCGGCCAAACACCAGACGTTGGTCAGGCGTTCGCCCAAGCTGAAGATGTCGGCCAAGCGCCCGACGTCGGTGACACTTTCGCCGGAGCTGAAGACTGCCCCCCCATCACTGGTGGACACTGGTCGCCGGGACTCCACGGAGGAGGACCTGACGTTGCCTGAGGACCAGGCAAGCGACAACAAGGATGCCGGGCTTCCATGGGAGACTTTGCTAATCCCGGAGACGTCTTCAGACCCGACGCCCGACCCCGGCGCCAGACCACCGGCGCCAGGTCCGTCGTCGGGTATGAACATCCAAGAGGTCAAAGATCTCGTCACTTTCTGGTGGGACACAATAAGGAAAGATGTGATCCCAGTGAAACCTCCTCCTACTCCTTCACCTCCTACTCCCCCTCCTCCACCGCAGGGGCCGGCAGGATGACCACCAACTCCCAAGGAGCGCACTCCACCTCCTAGGGGAAGATCCAAGGAACAGAGAAGGCCTCCCTCAAGATCTCCCTCAGGGTCTCCCAGCCCCAAGCGACCCAGACGTCAACGGTACACTCTGCCAGGGGAGGATTCTAGACCAGATACTTCTGACACCTCCAGGTCTCCTCCTTCTTCATTCAGCATCCCATCACCTGCCCAGGTCACCTCCGGATGATCCCTCTTTCTCTGAGATTATGCAACACATCCAGGAGAACATGGGATGGGATTCGGAAGATCTCGACCCCGAGAGACAGCGCCTTGCTCATTACCTTCGGCAGAAGGATCCTAAGCCTGTGGTAGTGCCACCCTTGGCGTACACTTTCATGGATGTCACCAAGGCTGCGTGGAAGCATCCGCACTCCAACCCCACTGTGCTAAAGAAAGCTGACTGCCTGTACAAGGCCCCGGAAGAGGACCAGTACTTGGCGCAACAACCTCTGGCCAACTCCCTGGTCATTACGGCCTCTCATGACCAGTCCCAATGACCATAGCATATGAGCAGACAGCCACTAGACCAGGAATCCAAACAGTTGGATGCCCTGGTGAGGCACATGTATGCGGCTGCTACATACTCCATCATGTCCCTGAACTATCTGTCTCATATGGTTCAGTTTCAGAATGCCCTGTGGGAACAGGGTCAGGACCTAGTTGATAAGCTACCGGATGGCGATCAGAATGCGGAGCTCTTAAACCTCCTCCGCATAGGGTCTGATGTGGGGACCCAAGTGTTACGAGCCACATATGATTCTGCGGACTCTTCTGCCAGAGCTGCAGCTTCGGGCGTCTGTCTCCGGAGACACTCCTGGCTCTGTGTCTCCGGTTTTACCCCAGACGTACAGAAAAACATTCTTGATGTCCCATATAACGGCGAAGTCCTGTTTGGTGAACACTCGGAAAAGGTCATCACCAAGCTTCAGGACGCCGCGAAGGCAGTAAGATATCTAAACCTGGTTCCTTTTGTAGGAACCAGAACCATTTTTGTGGCCGGCAGTAATGGCAGCAGCCACGTTCTGGCCAGCAACAAAGGGGCACTTTCCATCGTAAAGCCCGGGCTAAATCTTCCCCAGGCATAGGCCAGAAGTATACCAAACTGGCCCAGCTTGCGGGAGCCAATGCTGCCACAGCATGACTCCTTCCGGCCCCCGGCCCTCCTCTGAATCAATGGGCAGAAAAGGTCGGAGGTCGCATCGCTCGCTACTTTTCAGGGTGGCAATCGATTACCGCCGACTGGTGGGTACTTCAGATGGTCAAGAGAGGTCACTTTATCGAATTCCTCGACCACCCACTGTCAAGACCTCCCCTGCTTTCCCGTTATTTGGGTCAGCACGCTCTGCTCATACAGCAGGAGGAGCTCGCACTTCTAGGAAAGGAAGCTATAGAACATGTACCACGGAACCAGAGAGGTGCAGGTTACTATTCCCACTTCTTTCTGGTTCCCAAAAAGTCAGGGGACCTCTGTCTGATACTGGATCTCAGCGATCTCAATGCTTCGGTCCTCTACAAACGCTTCCGCATGGTGACCCTTCCAGGTCTGATACCCATGCTCAAGCAGGGCGCCTTCCTAGCGTCCTTGGACATGCAGGATGCTTACCTGCACATACCCATTGCTCGAGTGCACAGGAAGTTCTTGCACTTTGAATTTCTAGGTCGCCATTATCAGTTCCGAGCCCTCCCTTTCAGACTGTCATAGGCACCTCGAGTGTTTGCGAAGTGCATGGCAGTCGTAGCGGCGACTCTGAGGAGACAAGGTCACTACGTGTTCCCCTACCTGGACGACTGGCTTCTCATGGCGCCCTCTCAGGAGGCCCTGATGTCTGCCATTCATTGTACTCAGTCTCTGTTCGAGACGTTGGGCATCATTATCAATCAAGAGAAGTCACGCCTGGTTCCGTCACAGAATCTGCAGTTCATAGGCGCAGTTCTGGACACTGTCCAAGGGAAAGCTTTTCTACCCCAGGATCGAGCGGAACACATCAGATCCCTCATCAGGGACATTTTGGCAAAGGGGACCATCCCAGCCAGATTGGTCCTTTGCCTGCTCGGACATATGGCTGCAGCCATTGCAACAGTCCCGATAGCCTGTCTCCACATGCGGGTGACCCAGTGGATGTTACGAGTCCAATGGGATCAGAAGCAAGACCATTTGCAGCTTCCAATCTGGATCACGAATGCTGTAATCCGGGATTGGCAATGGTGGCTAGATTCAAATAACCTATTAGCGGGGGTCCCCTTCATCGCGCCGTCTCTGATTGTGGCACTCTCCACGGATGCCTCAGAGTTCGGTTGGGGAGCACACCTCGACGGTGTCAGGTCTCAGGGCTTATGGACAGCCCCGGAAGCTCATCTCCACATAAATATCCTGGAAATGAGAGCAGTTCGTTGCACCCTGCAGGCTTTCCAGTCGGAGATCCCACCAGGTACTCTCCTGTTACAAACAGACAATACCGTGGTGATGTATTACCTCAACAAACAAGGAGGCACCCATTCCTACCCGCTTTGCAGGGAGGCCGTGAGGGTGTGGGATTGGGTACTACAACACGGCGCAAACCTCATCGCTGTTCATGTCCCAGGAGTGGACAACGTCATTGCAGACAGCCTGAGTCACTCTCAGGCCAGAGTCCATGAGTGGGAACTACTCCAGGAGGTAGTAGAGGATCTGTTTCACAGATGGGGCACACCAGAGTTAGACCGCTTCGCGTCCCCATACAATGCAAAACTGCCCAATTTCTGCTCGCTAGATCCAGGGCCTGGTGTTTTCTGGTGAGACGCGTTGTCCCTCTCCTGGAGCGGGCAGATTCCTGTCGCCTTTCCTCCCTTCCCGTTGATCAGAGGTCCTTTTGAAACTCCGCAGAAACAGCGGCGCTGATACTTATTAAGCCTTTTGGCCCAGACAGATTTGGTTCCCTCTGCTACACCAGCTGTCCAGGAACCTCCGGTGCCTCTGCCAATCAGCTCTCTATTGTCTCAGGAGGCAGGCTCTTTGGTCCATCCGGACCTTGATCTCTGAACCTGCACGCCTGGCTCCTAGAGACATAGCCATCATCCTGATACGGGGTCTACAAGAGGTAGCAGATGTTCTAGTGGCTGCTAGAAAACCCGGCCCTCACGCTACATCGCCATGAAATGGTGCAGATTTTGCCTCTGGGCTCAGGCATGGGGATCTTATCTGTGTCAATCTTCACCATTCATCACAGATGGGTACTGGCTGAGTTCAGGACCCTGCGGAGCTTTTTTTTTTAAAGGGTAGGCGAACCCGGCCTTGTGGCCTGAGCCTTGAGGCCGGCGTACTGTGTGGCGCAGGGGTTGGCCATTAGGCTGCGTCGACTCCACCTGCCTACCAGTTCTTCGTCTCCCGCTGTCGAGGTCGCCTCGTGGGAAGCTTGTTCCAGTTGTTGGGCCTTCAAGCCTGTTTTTGTTTTCGACGTTCAGTCCGTCGGTCGCCTGCTGGTTCTGGTTCTGCCTCCACTTCAAATTCTGCGACGTTGAGTCTGTTTTGTGGTGTTTTTTTCTCCGTAGGTTATGTCTCGGATCGGGGAAAAAGTTTTCTAAAACAGATCGGCCCCCCATGCGTCGGTGCCCATGTGGCCGAAAATATTCCGTTACCGACCAGCATGACCGGTGTCTCACGTGTCTTGGCCCGCTTCACGACATGGATTCGTGCAACGCCTGCTTCTCCATGGACTGCTGCGTCCTCGAACAGCGCGCGTGGAAAGTGGGGTGAGCTCTGCCGACTTTCAGGGGTAGGGTTCGCACTCGTCAGGCCAAGCCGTGCTCTCTGCCCTTTCCTCCGGGTCCCTCCCAGTTCTACGGACCGAGGAGGGGAGCCTTAGCTACTTTAGCCTGGCCATTGCGAGCTCCTCCCACAGCGCAGGAGGCCCGTCCGCTTCCTCCCGGGAGGCGGGCGGGGCGCCCCTGCGACAATCGCCCGCCGCCGTGGTGAAAGGCTCCCAGTCTCGCTCCGCCCTTCCGGAGAGGCCGGGTCGGCGCCGTCCTCGATGCCGTCGGTTGGTGCTGTCGAGCCTTTGGCACCGTTCGCGGCGCCGAGGGCCCTGTTGGCGCTGACTCGTCACTTGGCACCGTGGCCCTGTCGATGCCATTAGCGGCACCGATGCTGCTACGCCGCGGCGCCCGTGCCTGCGTGGTTTAGCGCCGGCTTGGCGGTCGGTGCCGTCCTCGACGCCGTAGGTCTGCCCTTGGGGCCATCGGTGCCGCTCCGGTCCTCAGTGCCGCTCACGGCGCCAAGGGGCCTGGCGGTGTTGTCGGCACCGAGGTTGTTGCTAGGGCTGCCGTCAGTGCCGTCTCTGTCCTTGGTACCGGCCCCGGTGCTAGCGGACTTGACGGTGCCGTGGCTGGCCCTGGCTCTGGACCTTCGGCCCGAGTTGCCCTGGCACCTTCTGTGAGCCCCGCCCGCGGGGTTGTGGAGGGCACGGGTGCAGCCTCGGACACTGCTCTGGCTGCCGGGCCCTCTGGCAAAGTCGTCTTCGCCTGCCCTCCTACTGTTTGGCTCAGAGCCTCGGACTCTGCCCGGCAGATCGGGCTCGGGTCAGACGGGCAGTCACACCCGCCGGGGTTGTCTGCGGAGGAGGCGACCAGTGGTCTTGTCGACGAGTCATAGTTGGCCCCCTACTGAGGAGCATCAGGTAGTCCCCGAGGTTAGGGTCAGTGGTGCTGACCAGCAGGCAGTGGTGCGTGCCACCATTGCTCTGCAACCTGGCCTTGGGGGTTTCTCCAGCCCCTCGGTGGTGGTACCCCCTTCAGTAGTGTGTCTTGATCGCCCAACTTTGGGGCCCATCCAGATGCCTGCAGGAGGGGAAGGTGCTGTTCCTTGGGTCTCCCCTTCGGGAGCGGCCCAGAGCTGTCAGCTACCTAGGCTGGCCCTCTCGAGGAGGAGGACTCTCTTGGACTCTGAGGGATCGAGGGGTGTGGGGTCGGCGCGTCGGCCTTTCTCTGGGGTCCACCAGGGCCCTGAGCGAAGCCAAAGTGCAGACTTCCATCCCTCCCCTTCCGGTTCCTTGAGGGGGTCCCATTCTTTAGAGGCAGGGGACCGTCCTTCTGGACTTTTACGGCCCTGATCACCTCATTGGGGGGATTCTTGTGGGTGCAGCCAAGGCAGTGCCAATGTGGTTGTACAGTTGTCGGCTGTGGAGTCTTCCACGACACTCTCCTCAGGTGCTCATGGTCCGCTCCCCAGCCCTGGCGGAGGTCAGCCAACTTCCTTTCTCGGCTCTGCCCCTATCCCTCTGCCACATTCTCCAGCGCTCCCAGGCATTCTTGGTCCTTGTAGCCCTCTCACCTGGGAGCAGTTCAGAGCGGTGGCTGCTTGGTTCCCTGCCTACATTAGGGCTATGGACAGCCAGGTTTTACAACCTCCCCTCGTGCAGCCACCCTCGGAGCGTATGGTGACCTCCAGCTCCTCATCCCCTTCTTCTGGGGGAGAGGAACCCTCTGTCCATATCTCTCCGGCCACTGATCTCTCAGAGTACCAGCGCTTCCTCGTGAGGATGCTGGAGGACCTACACCTTTCTCCCCTGTGTGTTAGCAATCCTGAGCATGTGGCCCGCCTTTTGAGCAATTTGGCGGGGCCACCCTTGTGGTGCCGCCCTGGCCTGCTCCCTGGGGCGTCCTTGCGTTTCTGGCAGAGGTCCTTTCCGGAGTCTCTGCCCCTAGGGACCTCAGCCAGAGGTATTGCGCTCCCCCGGAGTGTCCAGGTTCTATGCCTCATCTGCAGTCCGGATTGACGCACCTGGACACCCCTGATGGGCTTTGCGCCCTCCACCGTGACCGCCCCCCCGGATCAAGACTCCTTGGATTTTGATTTTTGGGGGAGGAGGACCTTCTACTCGGCATGGTTGCTCCTTTCTATTTCAGCTCACCAGGCCCACTATGCAGCCTACAACAGGTTTGTGGTCCGCTGGGTCAGATCCTAGCTGCTTTGCCTGACTCAGAGCAAACCAGACAAGCCATCGCTCTCTGCACGTGGCCTGGAGCTAGCAAGGCACCAAGCGAGGGCATCTTATGATGCCAATGAGGTAGCTACCAGGGTCGTAGGGACAGCGATCTGCACTAGGAGATCGGCGTGGCTTCGTCTTTCCTGGTTGTCACCCTTGGCCTGGTGTAGGGTGATTTGCTCCGCCCACCAGGGAACCTACCTCTTCTCCCGTAGGGCTAGGCAGCGATTGTCGGGGCAGCTTCCTTCCCCCTTCAGGGGGAACCCGTCTCGCTCTCCCCACTCTCGGGCCTCCTCAGGCCCAGAAGGTTCCCCCCCTTAGTGTGTCACCCACTGAGGGCTAAGGGACTCTGTCCCTTAGAGTTTAATTAATCAACCCCTTGAGGTTTGGTACTCACCATCTGTGATGAATGGTGAAAGATTGACACAGATAAGATATGAAAAGTACGTACCTACCGTAATTCTGATCGTTCTGTGTATCTTCACCATTAAATCTCATCCATCCACCATCCCCTAGGGCCTCAGTCTCTGGGTCCTCCTCCTCTGTGACTCCCCTCTCCTTTTGGAGCGGGGTAAGCAAGGGACACACAGAGGGTATTCTCCTTTAAGGAGTACAGCTCAAGCGGCACTCCTTCTCTACTACATGTCTCCACCCCGATGGGGTGGGAGTTGGTAGTTGCCCTCCTCCTGTTCTCCTTCTGGTTTCCATCCAACTGTTTAAAAAAAAAAAAAACTCCTTTTTTTCACCAAACATCTTTCCTGAGAGAGTATTAAGTCCCTCTACCTTGTCCTTCTCCAGAATAGCCGAGACTGCTTCTGGGATATTTGCCAGTTATTCTGTGGCTTGAATTCTGGCAGAGAGCTTTGCTACTTTTTGCAGTTCCTATACAAATCTGGTGATGGACAAGGGTGTCGGACACCTTGTTACCTCTCACTCGCTCCTAGATTTCTCCCCTCCCTTCCCTCCCTTCTTCCGCTTCCAGAGATTGGGGCCCCTACCCAATCCCCTTAGTCTCATCTCTTCTCTGCTGTCCTCTCAGTCATTATTTCTCCTTTTAGTTCAGTTTTTCCTTTCCTTTTCTGTCCCTTGGACTCTCTTGTCCCACCTTCATCCCTTCCTCTTACCTCCGGCGACTCAGAACTGGTAGGCAGGCAGAGTCGATGCAACCTAACGACCAACCCTTGGGCACCACTGCAGTGAATCGGCCTCAGGGCGCGGCGTCGCTCTGCCTACCCTTTTTAAAAAAAAAAAAAAAACCTCCCGCGGGGTCCTGAATTCCAGCCAGTACCCATCTGTGATGAATGGTGAAGATACACAGAAAGATCAGAATTACGGTAGGTACGTAATTTTCATTTTTCACCGATGGATTGTCCAGAAAGGTTGGTTCGGGACTACCTCCTGTCTTTCTTTGACAGGCTTGGCCTACTCCTTGATAAAAGTACACCTTTGTGCCACCTCAGCCTATCACACTCCTATAGGCCAACATCCATCCCATAACTCAGTTGGACACGACACGTGCCTTCCTGAGAGGTGTCCTCCACCTTAGACCTCCGATTAAGGATCCTATTCCTCCATGGGATTTACCCTTTGTCTTGGAGCAGCTTATGCTGCCACCTTTTGAACCAGCTGCAGATTGCGAGCTACGTCTCCTTACATGGAAGACGTTATTTTTAGTTGCTGTTACTTCGGCCAGAAGAATTTCTGAACTTTGCACTGATATGCAAAGATCCTTATTAGGGTTTTTCACCAGGACAGGGTGTCCCTACAGACAAATCCGAAGTTTCTAAGGTGGTCTCAGCTCTCACCCTTAATCAGGACATAGATCTACCAGTGTACTTTCCTATATATTCTAATAGAGGAGAGGCCCTGTTGCACACTTTAGATGTACATAGGTGTCTTCGATACTACCTGACCAGAACCAAACACCACCGAAAATCTGACCAGCTTTTCGTCTCCTTCGCCCACAGGATGATGGGAGCTCCCGTTTCCAAACAGTTGCTGTCCAGGTGGCTCATACATTGTATCATGTTCTTTTACCAGAAGCGTAGCAAACCCTTACGGGGCTCGGTTAAGGGTCATTCCACAAGGGGGGTGGCTACCTCATTTGTGGCCATGAATAACGTGTCCACTTCAGCCATCTGTGCAGCAGCTACTTGGAGCACTGTGCACACCTTTGTCAGGCATTATAGCCTGGACGTTGCATCGAGGCAAAGAGCAGGTTTTGGTCTAGCAGTCCTTCAGGGACTTCTGTCCTAGGCTTCGGTCCAACTAGTGATCTCTACCTTTCCTCCTCCCTTCGGTGAGGGATTTCCAGTATTGCTTGGGAATCAGTCCTAATGGTGTAACCTGCTGCAAGAGCTGTTTCTCGAAGTAAGATAGTACAGTTACATAAGAACTTACCGTAACAGTAGATCTTTGAGAACAGCTCTTGCAGCAGGTACTTTCCCTTCCACCATCCCCACTGGAGGTAGACTTGTTCTGATATCCTTCTCCTAGGATTAGGTGTTTCTAACACCACTCTGATTGCCATTTGATGGCGGATCCTCAGTCTCCTTTTCTGATGTCATCCAGCGGCCGGGAGTCTCCGGCAGGAGAACTGGGGCTTCTGGGGGACTGCCCCCTTTTATACGATGCCTGACGTCGGGGGTGGTTCCCGCTGAATACTGCTAGCTAGAAAATTTCCGTGGGGTCCTGGTGCCTGCTGTCTTCAGTCCTAATGGTGTAGCCTGCTGCAAGAGCTGTTCTCAAAGATCTACTGTTACGGTAAGTTCTTACATAACTGTACTTTTTGTTGCAGACCTCCAGTCCTGGGGTCGGTTCCCCAGGATGCTCTCTTTTTGGACTGGAAGGGCAGGTTTCTCTATGCCTTCCCTCTCTTCCCTCTGCTGTTCAGAGTTCTGATCAAGATCAGGACTCAACCTTGAGCAGTGATACTGGTGGCTCCAGATTGGGCCAGACATCCTTGGTATCCTCTACTGCTGTCCTTGTCAGCGTCACGTCCCCTGTCTCTGCCCAGGACATACAATCTCCTGTCCTCCTCCCAGGGGTGGATCTGGTACCTCAGTCTCCAGTCTCTCCATCTCAAGGCCTGGCTCTTGAAGAGTTAGAATATGCAGCTCTACATCTTTCTCAGGGAGTTCTGGATATTCTGAAGGTCTCTAGGAAACCTTCCACTAGAAAAACTTACAACTCCAAATGGAAAAGGTTCAGTATTTGGTGCTCTCAGAAAGACATCCTGCCTGATTCTGCAAACATTTCCACAACCTTAGGTTATCTAGTTCATCTCAATGGTTTAGGCCTTTGGTCTGCCACTCTGAAGGTTCATCTAGCAGCTGTCTCTGCATTCCTCTCAGCAGGGAAGGGCTCTTCCCTGGCATCTCATCCTGTTTTCAGAAAGTTTTTCAAAGGTCTGGTTCACATTAACCTTCCCTTTAGGGAGCCCACTCCGCCATGGGATCTTAATGTCTGCATAGCTAAGCTAATGCAGCCACCCTTTGAACCTTTGACTTCAGCCGAATTGAAGTACTTGACCTGGAAAACTGTGTTCCTGGTAGCTATTACTTCTGCCAGGCGGATTAGTGAGTTACAGGCTCTGTCAGTGGAACCTGACTTCATCTCCTTCCACAGGGACAAAGTAGTCCTCGGAACCAATAGGAGGTTCTTGCCCAAAGTGGTTTCAGATTTTCATCTGAACCAGTCTATATCTCTCTCCCTGTGTTTCTCGCTGACCATTCTTCTTCAGGTGAAAGAAGGTTACACAGTCTGGACGTTAAGAGGATCTTTAGCTACTACATTGAGCATACTAAGGCACATAGAAATGACTGTCTTCAATTGTTTCTCACTTACGGAGAAGTGGGAAAGGGTAAGCCTGCCACTAAGAGAACTATTGCCAGGTGGATTGTTTCTTGTATACAGTTTTGTTATGACAAGTTGAGTAGGACTCCCCCTTCAGGCCTGACGGCTCACTCGACCAGGGGTACAGCTGCTTCTCTAGCTGCAGCCAGAGATATACCTTTGTTAGAGATCTGCAAAGCAGCCACCTGGAAAACAGTACATACTTTCACCAAGCATCACTCCCTGGACATCCAGGCTAGGAGTGATGCTAGGTTTGGTACAGCAGTACTGCAGAGCCTCTTCCCAAAGTAGGTTCTGCATTCCCTCCTCCATAGGGAACTGCTTGGTAGTCTGCATTATGTCTGAATACGGCAAGACTTCATGTTGTTTGAAGAAAAAATTAGTCACCATAGTAATGTTTCTTCTAATGGAGTCTTGTTGTATTCAGACCCCCCCCCTCAGAATCTGGTTTTGGGAAGTGGGCTGGCCGGTACAGTGTTGCACCTCAGGGGTGTACCTTGTACCCTCCCTCTTGGGTGGGGTAGATGTTATTGTTATTTCTGGTGTTTTACTAAATATTGTCACTACCTTTCCTTCTTGGGTTCTCAACTTGAGACTTTTGGGGCCCAAGAAGATATATTTTGCCCTTTGGCTATATTTGAACAATTTCCATACTTTAGTTACTAGTTAGTTAGCTCGTAAGGGTCTGACCGTTACACTGGGAAGTACTACAGACAGAGATTTGAAAACCGAGCTCGAGCTCAACGTTCTATGCTTCTGCATAGAGTTAACTCTTTCCTCTCTGGGGCAGTTCAAGTGCTGGGGCTAACTGCATTATGTCCGAATACAGCAAAACTCCATTAGAAGAAACATTACTATGGTGAGTAATTTTTTCTTGTGGGCTATTCAGAGGTTGCAGACGGGGGAAGGCGAGTGGGCCGGATGGGTTCCCAGTAGAATACTACAGATGTTTGGCAGGGCAGTTGGCTGGGCCGCTGTGCGAGACATTCCAACAGAAAGAAGGGGAAACTCTGAGGCTCCAGAGACCTTCTCAGATGCAGTGATATGTCTGATCCCTAAAGTGGGAAAGAATATCTTGGAGTGTGCATCTTTTTGTCCGGTCTCGCTTTTGAACTGCGATGCTAAAATATTCGCAAAAGTCTTGGCAGGGCGTTTGGAGGAGGTGCTGCCCGGTGTGATTCACCCAGACCAAACCAGGTTTATTAAGGGGCATCTCTCATATCACAATATGAGGAGACTTCTAAATGTGATTTGAAGAGCGGAGAAGAGGAATGAGGACATCAGTGTCATTTCAATGGATGTGGAAAAGGCATTTGACAGGGTGGAATGGGAGTATTAATTTGAGACGATGGCCCAGTTTGGTCTGGGTGATGCATTTGGGGGTTGGGTGCGCGCCTTATATAGCTCACCCAGAGCGAAAGTCTTGGTGAATGGACACTCTTTCGGAGGGCTTTGGTTTTGGTAGGGGCACGAGGCAGGGATGTCCGCTCTCCCCATTGCTCTTTTCCCTAGCAGTGGAACCTCTGGCAATAGCCATCCGACAGGAAGAGCAAATTCAAGGGGTGCGGGGGGGTCTCAGGGGAACATCATAAGCTCGCCATGTATGCAGATAACATGCTGCTTTTTGTCACGGACCCCAGGAAATCTATGCCCATTCTCTTACAAATGGTTGAGAGGTTTGCCCAATTTTTGGGGGTATAAATTAAATTTAGATAAATCTGAGATCATGAGGCTCCCCAGATCTACGAGAGGGGAACAGGGATGGGGTTTTAAGGTAGTAGGAGGACACTTCACATACCTGGGAATTAAAATTAGGTGGTCACTAGAGTTTCTGTATAGACTTAATTATAGCCCCATGCTTAAGGTAATAGAGGCTGACCTGAGACGATGGACCTCTCTCCCAATTTCTTGGCTGGGAAGGATAAATTTGATTAAAATGAATGTCCTCCCCAGGTTGGTATATGTTATGCAGATGCTGCATGTGGGGTTGTCCTGGAAAGATACTAAGAGGTTGGAGAGTATGATCTTATCTGTGTCAGTCTTCACCATTCATCACTTTTGGGTAATGTGGTCAGAGGTCACAACCCCGCGGGAGCTTTTTTTTTTTTTTTGGATGGGCAGAGTCGAAGCACCACCGGCGCCACCCTCGAGGCTAACACACTGCGTGGCGCTTGCGGGTTGGCCATTAGGTGTCATCGACCCCACCCTCCCGCCAGTTCTTCGTCTCCAGCCGTAGAGGTTGCACCTTGTGAGGAGCTGCTGCTGCGCAAGAGGCCAACTTCTTCTAAAAGCCTTCAATCGATGCCGAAATCCTGTCAACGCCGAAATCCTTTCATCTCCTGCTGGTTCCGTTATCGCCTCCACTCGACACTGCTGGTAAAACTGTTCCTTTTCTTTATTTTCTCTGCAACATCGAGTCTTGTTTAGCTTGTTCTACTGTAGGTCATGTGTCGGTCAGGGGGCAGAAATCTTCGAAGACGGGACGGCCCCCTATGCGACGGTGCCCATGCAGCCGTAAATACTACGTCACCGACCAACATGACCGTTGCCTCGCGTGTCTTGGCTTCACGACATGGATTCGTGCGATGCCTGCTTCTCCATGGACCATCGTGTCATTGAGCAATGCACGTTGAAAGTTGGACGAGCTCCGCCGACTTTCGGGGGACGGGCGTGCACTCATCGGGCCAAGCCACGGTCTCTTGGCCTTTCCTCCGGGTCCCCTCCTGGTTCTATACAGACTGTGGAGGAGGGGGCTTCTGCTCCTAGTAGCCTCGCTGTTGCTGAAGCCCCTTCTGTGGTGCAGGAGGCCCAGTCTGTCCCCGGGAGGCGCAGACGGGAGGCACCGCACTGGCAATTGCCCCTTCGGGGGTGACGGCTCCCCCGGTGTCATTACCTTGGGCTGGGAAGCCTGGGTTGGCACCATCCTTGATGCCGTCCATCGGCGCCGTCTTGGACCTCGGTGCCGTTCTGGGCTCCGTGGGCTCTGATGGCACCGTGGTCGGTGCCGGTCCATTGCTCGGTGCCATCTCTGCTTTCGATGGCGTCCGGTGCTGATGGTGCCATGGGAGGTTCTACGGCGCCGTCTTCAACCGCTTCTCGCCTCAGTGCCGAGACCGAGGATGGCAGCATGTCTAGCTCTGGTGCTGCTTGCGGCGCTGAGCGACGACATGGTGCCTTGGATATCATCTTCCTCAGTGCCACTAGTGGTGCCAAGGAAGCTGTCATCAGTGCCGTCCCTGACCTCAGTGCTGCTTGCAGCTCCATTGGTCGGGACAGCACTGTGGCAGGCATCGACACTGCTTCTGCTACTGCCCTCAGCGCCATGTCTTCAGGCACCATTTGTGGTGTGGTTGGAGATGGTGCCAGCTCTGGTGCAGACACCCGGACTGGCACCCCCTTCGGTCAGGATGGCAGTGGGCGCCCGCGTACTATCTGGCATCGGACTTCGGTCTCTACCTCCTCAGAGACAAAGTCAGAATCTGATTCGGGCAGGCTATCTAACTCTTTGGAGTTGGCTGCCCACGTGGGCACCCTGGTAGTTTCCTCGACTGACCGGGGCCAGCTCCCCTCTGAAGGGCGGGCAGTTGCCCTTGTGTCCAGGGTCAGGGGTGCTGACCAGCAGGCAGTGGTGCAGGCCACTATTGCTCTGCAGCCTGGGCTCAGAGGGTTTTCTGCCCCCTCAGTTGTGGTACCCCCTCAGGTGGTGTGTCTGGATCGCCCAACTTTAGGGCCGATAGGAACACCCACAGGAGGGAAGGGTGCTACTCCCTGGGTGGTCCCTTTGGGGACTGACCAGGGGTGTCAGCTACCTAAGCTGGTCTCTGCGAGGAGGAGGGCTCTTTCAGACTCTGAAGGATCGAGGGGTTGGGGTTTGATGTGACGACCCTTTTCTGGGACCCACCCGGGTTCGGGAAGGAGTTGAAGTGCGGACCCTCGTCCTCCTCTCTCGGTCTCCTCAAGAGGGCCCTGGTCTTTGGAGGGTAGGGACCATCCTTTTGGACTTCCACAGTCCCAGTCACCTCATGGGGGGAATCTTCATGGCACAGCCTATGCAGTTCCGGTATGGTTGATGAGCTGTCGACTGTAGAGTCTTCCGGAGCCTCTTCTACGCTTGGGGCCCCTGGTGCACTTTTTTGCCCAGACAGAGGACGGTTGCCTTCTGCCATTGGCCTTTTCCCCCACTCCTTTGTCACCTTCTCTGCTGTCCCAGGCATTCTTGGCCCTAGCGGACCTCTGTCCTGGGAGCAATTCAGGGCTGTTGCTGCTCATTTCCCTTCATATGTCAGGGCCGTGGACAGGCAGGTTTTCCAACCTCCCCCTGAGTAACCAGCCACTGAATCTACCAGGTCCTCCGCTTTCTCATCCTCCTCTTTGGGAGGAGAGGAGCCCTCTGTCCACATCTCCCCTGCTGCTGATCTTGCAGAGTATCAGCGTTTCCTCATGAGGATGTTGGAGAACCTGCATGTCACCCCAACCACTCGGCACAATCCGGAGCACTCGATGTGCACCTTCCTAGGTGATTTCAGTGCGGACACCCTTGTGGTGCCCCTCTGGTCTGCTCCCTTTTGGGAGGGGTCATTGCATTCCTGGCAGAGACCCTTTTCCGGAGTCCCAGCCCCTAGGGATCTTCGCCAGAGGTATTGTGCCTTCCCGGAGTCTCCAGGTAGTTTGCCTCATCCTCAGTCAGGATTGACGCAGCTGGACACTCCCGATGGGCTTCACGCCCTTCATCGTGACTCGCCTCCAGATGCAGATTCTATGGATTTTGACTTCTGGGGGAGGACGACTTTCTACTTGGCACAGTTGCTGTTGTCAATTTCAGCACATCAGCCCCACTATGCTACCTATGATAGGTTCCTGTGGTCCAGGCTGGGTCAACTCCTAGCTTCTATGCCTGATTTGGAGGTAACCAGACAAGCCACTGCACTCTCTGCACGTGACCTGGAGCTAGCAAGGCACCAAGCGAGGGCATCTTACGACACCGACGGGGTAGCTTCCAGGGTCATGGGGACAGCGATCTGCACTAGGCAGACGGCATGGCTACGTCTCTCCGGGTTGTCACCTTTAGCCTGGCATAGGGTGATTTCCTCCGCATACCAGAGAACCCATCTTTTCTCCCGTAGGGTGAGGCGGCGTCTGTCGGGGCAACCTCCGGCCCCCTCTGGGGGGTTCCCTTCTCACTCTCCCCAGTCTTGGGCCTCTCTTTCTCAGTGTGCCACCCACTGAGAGCTAAGGGACTTAGTCTTTTAGGGTCCAGGACCCCCTTTGGGGGGGCTCGGTACTCACCCAAAGGTGATGAATGGTGAAGATTGACACAGATAAGATATGCAAATTACGTATCTACCATAATTCCTGATCTTTCTGTGTATCTTCACCATTCATCACAATCCCACCCTCCATCCCCCTGGGGCCTCAGTCTCTGGGTCCCCCTCCCTCTGTGTGCCTTCCTCCCCCCCTTTCATTCCGTTGGTCAGGAGCGTGGTGACCTTGGGCACACAGGGGGATTTTGTTACATTCTATAAGGGGGAGAGTGATCAGAAGAGGGGGCACTTCTTTCCTTAGTGCCTCGGCTCCACCTCTGTGGGGTGGAGGTTGGTGGTTGCCCTCTCTTCTTTTCTCTCTCGCTCTCTCTCTCCCTCCACTTTTCTCCCTCATTCTTGTCCTTAGGGACGCAACCTTCAAATTAATTTAAGAAATTTATTTCTTACCACCAGATTTGGTTTCGTGGGGGGGGGTACAGCCCTGTATCCTGTCTTTTCTTCCAGAATAGCCGCTTCTGCTTAAGTTGGACTTTATTGCCAGTGATTCTATGCCATGAAGTCTGGCAGTATAGCCTTCTGGCTACTCCTATACAATCTGGAGACAGATCAAGGCTTCAGGGTATGCACCCGGCCCCCACATCCTTACTTTCTAATTCTTCCCTCCCCCTCCCTCCTCTTCTACTTCCAGAGATTGGAGTCCCTTCCCAATCCCCTTAGATTTTCAGCTCTCTTTCTGTCCTCTGTCGTTTATTTCTCCTTTAGTTTGTATATCTTTTCCTTTATCTGTCCCTTGGACTCCCTTGTCCCTCCCTCCCAACCTTTTCTTACTCTATGGCAACTCAGAACTGGCGGGAGGGCGGGGTCGACAACACCTAATGGCCAACCTGCAAGCACCACGCAGTGCGGCGGCCTCGAGGGCGGTGCCGGTGGTGCATCGACTCCGACCATCCAAAAAAAAAGCTCCCGCGGGGTCGTGACCTCTGGTCACATTACCCAAAGGTGATGAATGGTGAAGATGCACAGAAAGATCAGGAATTATGGTAGGTACGTAATTTTCATTTCTCCATGTTCATTTGGAAGGGGAAACGTCCAAGGATAAGCTTACAGCGCCTTAAGATAGATACAACAAAGGGGGGGCTAAATTTTCCGGACATAGAGACATAATATTTGGCAGCACAACCAAAGTGTATTAGCGACTGGATTCACATGCCCTCAGTAGCACCGTGGATATATCTCAAACAGATGGACTGTGGAGCGCGGCTCTCCGCATGCTTGGAGAGGCAGGGCCAGGGAGCATACAGAAGACAGGAGCCTAGGAATCCACTGGTGGAAACAGCGTTGGATAGCTGGGATAGACTATTGAAGTGACAGGGAGTGAAAGCTGTAGATACGCATTTGGTGCTGGTGGTGGGAAACCCATTCTTTTTGCCAGGATGGGAGGACCCTGGATTTAAGACATGGGAGAAGCAGGGGGTGTGGAATTTGGAAGATTTATGTACCGGGGGGGCGACTGAACTCATTTTTAGAGTTACATCAGAGATTAAATTTAGGGGGAGGACACATATTTAAAATACTTCCAGGTCAGGGCTTATGTGATGGGGTTGGAAAGAGATGGACCCGGGATGGTGGAATTACGGAAAATTGAAGCTCTCATACAAATGTCAAGACAGGACGTTAAAGGATTTATAGGGAAAGCGGTGAAAGACACTAGGCAGTGTTTGCCGGATCTTTCGGGGAATACCTGAGGACTATGGGAACGGGATCTAGGCATCCAGATAAGTGACAGAGACTGGGGTGAGCTCCTAACCATGCACATGGAACTCCTCCTCTGTAATAAATTCAAAGAGGCTTTCTACAAATTTATACACGGGGTATATAATCCACCGGTGATTGTTCATAAATACTACCCTGCAACATCACCTTATTGTGGAAGATGCAAACAAGAGATTGGCACCTATGTGCATTATTTTTGGGCTTGTCGCCTGCTGCAACAATTCTGGAAATCGGTGGTGCTGGAGATAGGGAGGTTGGGGGACAGAGCGATCCTGCTGGGCCCATTAACTTGTCTGTTTGGAATGGAGCTAGATGTGGAGGGGGAATGGGAGCCTCTGCCAAGATGGGTGCGAATTTTATTAATTCTGACCAGACATTGTATTCAAAATACTTGGGTATCCTGTGTAACCCCTACAGTGCAGAACTGGCGAGCGCTTGCTTTACGAACATTAGCCTTAAAGAGACTAACCCTCCTTGTCAAAGGCAGGCTTGAACAGTTTACTAGAGAATGGGCCTCCTTCCTGGCAGACCTTTCTCAGTGTGAGAGTGCATTCCTATGGGATGGGATGAAGGTATAGGGACCAGGATAACCTTACTAATGTGGGAACCTGGCCACCTTTAAGAGTGAGCCTGGCACCATGGTCAGACAAATCTGCATTGGTGAGAGCATTGTAAAACGTGATATTGGCATTGTAACAATGATTAGACTCCTGTTAGATTAACTTGTACTTATGACCTATGTAAATGGAAATGATTGTATGAGTGCTTTGAAACTTGAATAAACTTTTTTATGCACAAAACAGTATACACATATTATCAAACCGGACACAAAACATGAAATAGTTTAATGAAAATTCTGTCATTCATAAAATACTATACTAAGATAATAGTCAATCATTTCTACTCTTAAATATCAAAAGCCTGGTTAAATAATGTTTTTAATCCTTTTTTGAAGGTTTCCATTGAGGGTGCCTCCCTCAGATGTCTAGGTAGCGAGTTCCACAGGGTTGGTGCGGCAACTGCAAATGCTCGGTCACTAGAATGTGTCAGCTTAACCCTGGGAACCGCAAGGAGGCAACCCTTGGAGGAATGGATATCCCGGGACAGGCAGTGTAGAACAAGAAGGTCTTGCAGGTAGACTGGTTCCCCCTTGTGCAGGGCTTTATTGGTCAGTAATCTGACCTTGAAGGCAATCCTTCACCTAACTGGCAGCAAGTGCAGTCCACGGCGAACAGGCATAATATGCTCAGATCTCGCAATGCCTTTCAACAATGTAGCTGCCGTATTCTGCACCAGCTGCAGTCAGTGGAGGTTGCCTCCAGGCAGCCCAGGTACAGGGCATTGCAGTAATCCAGTCTGGACATGACAAAGGCATGCACCAGGGTGGTCAGGTCCTCAGCTGGAACAAGGGCCCAAATCCGAGCAATGTTCCTCAAGTGGCAAAAGCCACTTTTAACGATGGCCGGCACCTGAACATCAAGTGTCAGACTGTTGTCTAGGATCACACCCAGATCCTTAACCTGAACGGAGGGGGTCAGGGGAACAGCCTCCAATATTAAACTGGGGGGGGGTCTCGGATCCTCCCCAATCCCTTCAACAACCCGGATCCACCACCAGTACCTCCATCTTGTCTGGGCTGAGTCATAGCCAATTGCAAGCCATCCAGTTCTGGATCTCCTCCAGGCTGGTGTTAAAGAAGCCGCCATCTGGCTTCCAGGTGCACAGGACAGGTGTAGCTTGGTATCATCAGCAAAACAATGAAAACCCAGCCCATACTGCCTCATAATGTCTGCCAATGGCAGCATGTACACCGTGAACAACAAGGACAATGGAACTGACCCCTGCAGAACTCCACAGTGCAGAGGCATCGGGTTAGATGAGGCTAACCTCATCATCACCCTTTGCACTCTGTCCATGAGGTAGGACCTAAACCAGTTGATAACATTACCAGTTAGTCCACACCAGTACCGCAGGCAGTCCAGCAGCCCCTCATGGTCCACAGTGTCAGACACCACTGAGAGATCAAGGAGAACCAAGATGGTACATTCTCTCCTGTCTCTCATGATTAGCTCATTTAGCACCTTCACCAGGGTGGTCTCTGTGCTATGCCTGGCCCTGATTCCAGATTGGAAGCACTCATAAGTGGCAAAGTAGGCAAGACGCATCTCACGCTGGATGGCCACTACTTTCTCTAAAACCTTCCCTAAAAATTGGAGGTTTGAGACCGGTCTGTAGTTGCTGAGACACTCCAGGTCCATTGAGGGTTTCTTCAGTAGGGGTCTAACCAAGGTCTCCTTCAGTGCCATAGGAAAGATCCCACTTCCCAAGGAACTCTGGACAATCTCAGCCACCACAGATCCTATCAAGTCCACACATCCGACCAAAAGTCTGGTTGGACCTGGGTCAAGGTCACAATGTGTTGGTCACAACCTCAAGACTATCTCAGCCACCTCCTCCATTCCAACTGGATCAAACTCTGCCCATACAAGAGGGGTGCCTCGGCATGTCTCGGGCTGAACCCCATAAGTCCTTTGAGTGATGCTGGAAGAGATCTCTGCCCTGACAGAGGACACTTTGTTGGCAAAGAACAGAGCAAATTCCTCGCACCTCGTGCTTGAACTGCTCCCCCCTTTCAGAGACAGGCAGGTTGTAATAACCTGTCTACCATACAGAAAAGCTGAGCTGGTCTGATCTTCCTGGACATAAAGTCTCCACCACTCATTCACACTAATGGGATCTACGCCAGAGGCACTAGGACCCAGCGGGAGCAAACCTTTTGCAGGAGGGCTGGCGCCAGAGATGGAGCCTCGAGGAGCAGTGCCACGAGCCTTGGCTTATGTGGCAATGACTTTCTCGACGTCGACCCTTCAGCCACCTCAGTTCCTTTTTTCCCCGCCGTCGAGTGCGCTTCAGTGAACCACATCGCTCGGGCTCCGGGAGTCAAACTTCAAACTAGCAGCATAGTTTTCAGTTTATTATTTTGTAGTATATCTCGAATAAGTACTGCTCACTATAATTTATTCTTATTTAAGAAAGAAGTCTCAGCCTACATTGACGCAGTCGACCAGGAGCGGGTCAGGTGAAGGTGAGGCAGCATTATGAAAGCTGTTCAGTCAGCTGGGCTGGATCCGTCGCCGCCCTCTCCGGAGGGGTCTGACAATGAATGGTCCAATGCCTGAGGGGAGGGGCGGTCCCCCCGAAAGCATAAAAGAAAATGGTCGCATTCTCGGCACCGTTCAGCCTCAAGCTCTTCTTTGGCCCATAGGTCAAAAAAGAGAAGGCATCACTCGAGGTCGCCCTCTGGTATGTCTGCGCGTCGACGGTCAGTCATTTGGGTCTGTTGCCAGTCTCCTCCTCCGGAGTCGCTGGTTTCTGTTTCTGGTCACCGACCTCTTCGACATTGGAGCCCTTCCCGCCTTCTGGTAGGGCTTCAGATGAGCAGTTTCATTAGTGGGCCACTCTGATGGAGCAGTGGGCTCAGAGGTTGGTCCAGCTGCCTTGCCCAGTCTCTCTGGGGCCCTCGGGGGATCAGGTAGGGTGGTTGGGCCTCCCTAGTTGTGCGGCACCTTCTTCGGTGCCATCGACTCCGCGCTCAGATGTTTTCTCCCCTCACATGGCTACGGTGCAGGAGGCCACACCAATGCCTCTATCTCCTGGTATTCTGCCTTCTTTCTCCTCAAATCCTAGTTTTCGGAGCCCTGTGTTGGTTTCGGCTCCTTCGGCATCGATTGGTCACTCAGTGCATTCCTCAGCACTGCTGGGATTGTCGGCGCCATCCTTGGTGCTGTGCGGCCTTTCAGCACCATCCTCGGTGATGTGCAGCCTTTCAGTGCCGTCCTCAGTACCGAGGGCTCTGTCAGCACCATGTGTGCAGCGCTGGGTCAGGTGGCACCGTGTTCTTTTTCGGCACCGAGGCCTGGGATGGCGTCTTCCAGTCTTCAGGGCTTCTTGACTCCAAACCCTTTTCCTTCTTCTTTTCCTTCTGATTTTCACTCCTTTCCTGTCCATACAGTCCCTCCTGGGCTGTCAGGAGATGATATTGAGCCTGACCCAGACCTTAGGCTGGGTGACGACATGCAAGGAACAGGATCTAATCCTATTGCAGAGCCTGTGGTCGAGGACCTGTCATTTAAGTCTCTGCTGAAAAATTTGAATTCCACTCTTTCTCTCCAAACTACAGATATCGATCCTGGGAAGCTTTTAAGGCTCCAATACCTTCATGTCCCGGAGATCCCTGTGGACTTAACTCCCTTGGTACAGCCTTCCTTTGAGATGCTTTCTTAAATGGTATGGAATAATCCCGCTCTCATTCCTTCTGTGGCTAAGTCCATAGATAGAAAGTATGCTGCTCCCAAGGATCGACCCATTTTGGCCTCCCAAGCCTTTTGCGGACCCTATTGTGGTCTTGGCAGAGAATGATAAGGTCGTCCTCCCTCAGGCTACTACAGCCCGACCTATAAACAAAGAATCTCGTTAGATAGATACTTTAGGTAAGAAAGTCTTTGCTGCATCCACCCTGGGTATGCTTATTGCCAGCTACCAGGGTTTTTTCTGTCAATATGAGTATGTTCTTTGGCATTCACTCAAACAAATGGTAGAAGCTCTACCAGAATCAGACACTAATTCAGAGCTTCTTCAAACCATAACCAAGGGTATCGAGTCTAACAACCAGCAGGTTAAAGCAGCTATGGACACTTTTGATACTGCCTTCCGAGCGGCGGCAGTGGGCATTTGTACCCACCGTCACTCCTGGCTGCGCACTTCAGGCTTCACGAATGATGCTCAGCAACAGGTCATGGCGTTACCCTTCGATGGTATGTATCTCTTTGGTCCTCAAGTAGAGCAAGCTCTAGAGACCACACAAAAGACTAGGTGTGCCATTAAATTGGCTCGACCTACTCCCGGCCCTTCTTGGGGGGTTGTTAATAAGCGTCAATTTCACAACCATCAGTCCTTTTGAGTCAAGGGCAGGGGAGGTTTTAATAAAAACCAAGCCCCCCCAGCCTCAAAAGAAAATGCAACAGAAAGCACAAGGGCCCAAAGCACCCAGTGCCACCTTCTGAGTTTCTGGCCCAAGTCCCACCTCAGCTGCCCAAGGGGGACTCTTTCTCAGCGGTGAGAGGTCATCTGACTCAGTTCTGCAACCAGTGGAAGTTCATTACATCAGATAAATGGGTCCTCCAGATAATCCACGAGGGGTATTCCCTCAATCTTTCAGAGACCCCTCCAGATCGTCCCCCCAAACGACAGCCCAGGCTGTCAGTATTTCAGTCAGAGCTTCTCGCTTCCAAGATACAAGGCCTTCTGAACAACAGGGCAGTAGAAACAGTTCCGCTGGATCAATGGAACACAGGGTTCTACTCCCATTACTTTCTGGTTCCAAAGAAAACCAGGAGCACGCGCCCCATTTTGGACCTCAGAAAATTGAACAAGTTTCTTTCCAAGGAAAAGTTCAAAATGATTTCACTAGTAACCCTGTTACCTTTGGTTCATCAACACGACTGGCTAGCCTCCCTGGACATGCAGGATGATTACCAGCATATTCCCATTCACCCAAAGCATCACAA
Organism: Neoceratodus forsteri; assembly: GCA_016271365.2. Taxonomy (NCBI): domain Eukaryota; kingdom Metazoa; phylum Chordata; order Ceratodontiformes; family Ceratodontidae; genus Neoceratodus; species Neoceratodus forsteri. Next base: position 644,049,275 of record CM057453.1, on the reverse strand, counting down.
ATACCTATGGTTTGTGACTTTGGGCCAGCATTATCAGTTCAGAGTCCTGCCCTTTGGGCTATCCTCGGCGCCGCAAGTTTTTACAAAGTGTTTTGCAGTTCTCGTGGCGCACCTCAGGAAAATCAGAATACAAGTGTTCCCATATCTGGACGACTGTCTTCTAGCAAGTCCCTCCAGGCAGAAGACTCTGGAGGCCGTGGCTACGACCTCGGACTTCCTCTCATCCATGGGAGTCCTGCTAAATCTCAAGAAATCGCAGTTGCAGCCCTGCCAGAAGCTCCTTTTCATAGGAACTCTTCTGGACACCTCCTGTGTGAAAGCTTTTCTACCAGAGGACAGAAGGAGCGATATCCTACAGATGGCCTGATACATCAGAGAGAACAGCTTGGTTCAAGCTATCTCGATGCAGTTGATGCTGGGTCTCATGGCTTCCTCGGTGTTCACTGTACCCCTAGCACGCCTCCACATGAGAACCTCTCAATGGATGCTCAGTACTCAGTAGTCCCCAACCAGTCACCCTCTGTCCTTTCTCGTCAAGGTGACAGAACCTCTGAAGAGGTCACTCACCTGGTGGTCGCAAGAGGACAATCTTCTGGAAGGGTATCCGTTTGTTCCACTGGATCATCAGATTTCCATTACCACAGATGCATCCCTAATGGGGTGGGGAGCTCACTGTCAGAATCTCCACACCCAAGGTACGTGGACTCAGGATGAGTCCCAGCTTCACATAAATGTCTTAGAAATGAGAGCCAACCTTTATGCAGTCCGGGCTTTGTAGGACATTCTCTGTCACAAGAATATTCTCCTTCAAATGGACAACAAAGCAGTGATGTATTACATCAACAAGCAGGGCAGTGCACACTCTTACCCTTTATGCAGGGAAGCTATGAGAGTGTGGGAATGGTGTCTAGAGCACAAGGCTCTAATTCAGGTGGTCTGCCTGCCAGGAGTGCAGAACGAACTGGCAGACTGTCTCAGCAGAACAGAGACAGATCCTCATGAGTGGTCTCTAGACTCAACCGTAGTTCAGTCACTATTCGCAGAGTGGGGAACTCTAGACCTGGACCTTTTTGCATCTCCACTCAACACAAAACTGCCCCTCTTCTGCTCCAGAAATCCAGGGCCTGGCATTTTCTGTCAGGATGCATTCAGGTTGCAGTTGGCAAAATGCTTTCTATACGCCTTTCCTCCTCTTCCTCTAATTCAGAGGGCACTTCTCAAGTTCGAGTCCCAGGGGGACAAAATGATCCTCATTGCTCCCTTCTGGCCTCGACAGATATGGTTTCCGTTACTCAGCAGTATGTTGGAAACCCCTTCGAAAGTGCTTCCCCTTCAGATGAACCTTCTGACTCAGGGGCCTGTGGTCCATCCCAATCTGAGGTTGCTTCACCTTCACGCTTGGCTCCTGAAGAGATAGAAGTGAACAGATTCAGTGTCTCTGGCAGAGTCTCAGATATTCTTTTGGCTGCGTGTAAGCCAGTCACTAGAAAAACTTACACAGCCAAATGGAAGCGTTTTTCGCTCTGGTGTGCAAGATCCTCTTTGAATCCTTTTTCTTGCCCACCAAATAAAGTTCTAGAGTACCTTTTAGATCTCTCAAATTCAGGTCTACAATACTCTACAGTCAAAGTTCACCTTTGTGCCATTTCAGCTTATCATGAACCAGTACTTTCCTTGTCACTGGTTCAATTACCTGTAGTTAAGAGGTTTCTTAAGGGTATTCTGCATACCAGTCCTCCTATCAGACGTCCATTCGCAGCCTGGGACATTAATCTTGTACTAGACATGCTCACTCGAAAGCCTTTCGAGCCTCTAGCTACCTGTGAGCTGAAATTTCTCAGTTGGAAAATGGCCTTCCTGGTGGCCATTACCTCGGCTCACAGGGTCTCTGAAATACATGCCTTGGTCACAGACACTCAGTATACTGTGTTTCAGAAGGACAAAGTAGTTCTTAGGACCCATCCTAAGGTTCTCCCTAAGGTTGTTTCAGAATTTCATTTAAACCAACTGTTAGTCCTACCTACTTACTTTGCGAACTTCCAAAATGAAGGAGAGCGTACTTTTCATTCTTTGGATGTCAAAAGAGCTCTGCGTTTCTATTTGGATAGAACAAAACAAATTCACAAAGCTCAACAACTGTTTGTTTCCTTCAACGAGACCCGGCTGGGTAGGCCTGTCATTATCAGATGCATTTCAGCATGGCTGGTGGCATGCCTTCGCCACTGTTATTCCATGGCGCAGGTTAAGCTGGAGGGCAGAGTGTACGCTCACTCTACTAGAGCAGTCGTGGCACCCCTGGTGGAAATCTGCAACGTGCAGATTGCAGATATTTGCAATGCGTCTACCTGGAGCTCAGTGCATACTTTCGTCAAGCACTATGCCCTGGATGTCCATGCCAGGTGATATCTTTCATTTGGCAGAACCATCCTTAATGGACTTCTGTCCTAAAATTGTGAGCTCTTGGTCTCTCCTGCTGGCCTTGCGGGGGATTATTAGCTCGGTACTCTCCCATTAGTGTGAGTGAGTGGTGGAGACTTTATGTCCAGGAAGATATGGGAATTACATACCTACCGTAATTCTTGATCTTCTTGGACGAAGTCTCCACCACTCATTCACACGCTCACCCACCATCCCCCAAGCTCACCTCTGTTGTTGGTCTTCACTCCCACAATCTTTAGGTTATGAAGACTTCTTTGCTGACCCTTCTTATATGGGTCATCCAGACTATCTTATGTCCAGTTTTTGTTAGGCTATCCTTCTAGGTTAGTTATGCTGCACCTCCTCGGAAAAAAGGTACTGAGGCGGTTGGAGGGTCGACATCGAGATAGTCATTGCCGCACAAGCCGAGGCTCGTGGCACCACTCCTCGTGGCTGCATCTCTAGCGCCGGCCCTCCTGCAAAAAGTTTGCTCCCGCTGGGTCCTAGCGCCTCCGGCATAGATCCCATTAGTGTGAATGAGTGGTGGAGACTTCGTCCAAGAAAATCAAGAATTACGGTAGGTACGTAATTTCCATTTCCTTGCTGCAGCAATCTCCCTTGACAAAAAATATGCCTTCTTTTGGGAGATTGCCCCCTGATAGTCACCATAATGTGACCTCTGGGCCAATTTGTCGTCCATCAGTCCAGATCTCCTCCAATGCTGCTGCAACCTCTGCCCCTCTATCTTTAGCTGCCTGAGCTCCCCATCAAATTCCTGGGGTTGTTCATGGTCATTCAGCCAGAGGCATGGCCACTTCTGTTGCATGTTTCAGAAATGTGTCTGCTGCAGAGATCTGTACAGCTGCCACCTGGAATACTGTCCACAGGTTCACTAAGCACTACAGTCTGGGCATTACCTCCTGAAAAAAGAGCAGGCTTTGGCCTAGCTGTGCTCCAAGGCCTTCTTTCTTAGGATCCAGCCACCCAGACTGTTAATTGTCACTACGGCTTGGTACTCGTTCTGTAGATGTGGCCTGATGAAAGAGATATCCTTAAAGAAGATGGAACAGTAATGTACTTACCGTAACAGTAGATCTCCGAGTCAGAGAGAATCTTCCTGGACATAAGTCTCCACCACTCATTCACACTATTGGGATCTGCGCCGGAGGCACTAGGACCCATCTGGAGCAAACTTTTTTGCTGGGGAGTCGACGCCAGAGATGGTGCCGTTAGGAACGGCGCCGTGAGCCCCAGCTCACGCGGCAATGACTATCTCGGCGTCGAGTCCCCGACCACCTCAGTTCTTTTTTTCCCGCTGTCGAGTGCGCTTCAGTGATGACGTCGCTCGCCTGTCGGTCAAACTTCAAACTAGCAACATAGTTTTCAGTTTTTATTATTTTGTGGTATTATCTCAATACAGTATTGCTTAAGTTATTCTTATTTTTAAATAAAAACAATAAAGGAAGTCTCAGCCTACACTGACGGAGTCGACCATGAGCAGGTCAGGTGACGGTAGGGAGACTTCGTATGAAAGCTGTTCAGTCAGTCGGGCTGGGTCCGGTCCACTGCCTTCTCCAGAAGGGGGGTCTGACAACGGTCAGTCCAGTGCCCGGGGGGATGGGCGGTCCCCACGGAAGCATAAAACAAAGCGGTCGCATTCCGACCGTTCGACCTCAAGCTCTTCTTCAGCCCATGGGTCTAAAAGAGAGGCATCACTCGGTCGCCCTCTGATACGTCTGTGGCGTGAGGCGTTCGGTTATCGGGGCTAGTTGCCGGTCTCCTCCTTCGGAGTCACCAACAGCGGCTTCTGGTAGCCGACGTCTTTGACATCGGAGTCCTACCCCGCCCGCAGGTAGTTTCATCAGTGGGCTGCTCTTATGGAGCAATGGGCTCGGAGGTTGGTTCGGCTACCTGGCTCGGTCGTTCGTGGGCCTTCGGGCTCTCTGGGCAACCAGGTAGGGCGGTTGGACTTTCCTGGTCGCGCGGCACCTTCTTCGGTGCCGTCGACTCCGTGCTTAGGTGTCCCCCCCTCACATGGCTTGGCACGGGGACCACACGATACCCTTATCTCCTGCTCTTTTCCTTCAAAACCTGTTTTCAGTCTCTGGGAGTGTCTTGGCGCCGTGTGGCATCACGGGCGCCGTCCTCACGTCTGCTACAGTGCGCGCGGTTTCGGCATCGCCAGCGGTGCCGCCGCGGCTTCGGTGTTGCCAGCGGTGCGGTGTGGCTTCGGCATCACCTCACGGTGCCATGCGGCTTCTCGGTGCCGTTTCGGTGTCGCGGGGTTCCTCGCCGTTGTTCTCAGCGCCTTGAACCTCCTCGGCACTGGGGGCTCTTGGGGACTTCCCTTTTGTCTCTTTTCCTCCTTCCTCTTCTGGCTTTCATCCCTTTCCTGTCCATACAGTCCCTCCTGGACTGTCAGGAGATGACGTTGAGCCTGACCCAGACCTTCGACTGGGCGATGAGGTGGATGAAGCAGGATCTTTTACTGCTGCAGAGCCTGTGGTCGAGGACCTGTCATTTAAGTCTCTGCTGAAGAATATGATTTCCACACTTTCTCTCCAGACTACAGACATCGATCCTGGGAAATTGTTAAGACTCCAATACCTTCACGCCTCGGAGATCCCTACGATTTGACTCCCTGATTCAGCCTTCCTTGAGGCGCTGTCTCAAATGGTATGGAATAATCCTGCTCGTCTCTTCATCGGTGGCTAAATCCATTGATAGAAAATATTCAGCTCCCAAGGATCGTCCCATTTTGGCATCTCAAGCCTTTGCGGATCCTATTGTAGTCCTGGCAGAGAATGATAAGGTCGTCCTTCCTCAAACCACTACAGCTCAACCTATTAACAAGGAATCTCGTAAGATAGACACCTTAGGTAAGAGAGTCTTTGCTGCTTCTACCCTAAGTATGCGTATTGCCAGTTACCAAGGCTATTTTTCTCAGTACGAGTATATCCTGTGGCACTCTCTCAAGCAAATGGTTGAAGCTCTTCCAGAGTCGGATTCAAAACCAGAGCTTCTTCAAACCATTACCAGGGTATTGAATCTAACAACCAACAGGTTAAAGCAGCCATGGACACTTTCGACTCCACTTCCCGTTCAGCAGCTGCTGGTATTTGCACCCGCCGCCATTCCTGGCTGCACACTTCAGGCTTCACCAATGATGCGCAACAACAGGTAATGGCATTGCCCTTTGATGGTGCATATCTTTTTGGTCCTCAGGTTGAGCAAGCTCTAGAAGCTACACAAAAGACTAGGTCAGCCATTAAGTTGGCTAGACCTCCTCCTGCCCCCTCTCGAGGGCATGCCAGTAAACATCAGTTTCATAACCGTCAGTCCTTTCGAGGCAGAGGCAGAGGAAGTTTCCATAAGAACCAACCTGCCCAACCTCAAAAGAAGGCGCAACAGAAAGCACAAGGGCCCAAAGCGCCCAGCGCTACCTTATGAATTGCTGGCCCAAGTCCCACCTCAACTGCCCGAGGTGGACTTTTCCTCTCCGGTGGGAGGTCGGCTGATGCACTTCTCAAGCCAGTGGAAGTCCATAACCTCAGACAAATGGGTCCTTCGGATAATCCGCGAGGGGTACTCACTCAATCTTGTGGAAACCCCTCCAGATCGTCCTCCCAAACGGCAGCCCAGGCTGTCTGCCCTTCAGTCAGACCTTCTCACCGCTGAGATTCAGGGCCTTCTAAACAACAGGGCAGTAGAACTTGTGCAGCTGCATCAGCGTACAGAGGGTTCTACTCTCATTACTTTCTGGTTCCGAAGAAGTCTGGGAATGCCCCATTCTAGATCTCAGAAAGCTAAACAAATTTCTCCCCAGGAGAAATTCAAAATGATTTCTCTAGGAACCCTGTTACCCTTGCTTCATCAGCACGACTGGCTAGCCTCCCTAGACATGCAGGATGCTTACCAGCACATTCCCATTCACCCGAGGCATCACAAATTCCTGAGGTTTGTGGCTCTGGGACATTATCAGTTCAGAGTCCTGCCTTTTGGGCTATCCTCGGTGCCGAATTTTTACAAAGTGCTGTGCAGTTCTCGCAGCGCACCTCAGAAAACTCAGAATACAGGTGTTCCCTTATCTGGACGATTGGCTTCTGGCAAGTCCTTCCAGGCAAGGGACTCTGGATGCTGTAGAGACGGCCTCTCGCCTCCTTACATCCATGGGAGTCCTGCTAAACCTCAAGAAATCGTAGCTGCAGCCCTCCCAGAGGCTCCTTTTCATAGGGACCCTTCTGGACACATCCTGTGTGAAGGCCTTTCTTCCAGAGGACAGAAGGAATGATATCCTTCAGATGGCCTGTTACATCGTAGAAAACAGGTCAGTTACAGCGCTCTCGATGCAACGGATGCTGGGCCTCATGGCATCCTCAGTGTTCACTGTACCTCTGGCCTGTCTGCACATGAGAACCACCCAGTGGATGCTCAGTACTCAGTGGTTTCCAACCACTCACCCGCAGTCCTATCTCATCAAGGTGACAGAACCCTTAAAGAGGTCTCTCACCTGGTGGTCTCAAGAGGACAATCTCCTGCAAGGATACCCCTTTGCCCCTCTGGACCATCAGATCTCCATTACCACAGACGCCTCACTAATGGGGTGGGGAGCTCACTGTCAGGCTCTCCACACTCAGGGTGTGTGGACTCAACTCGAGTCCCAGCTTCACATAAATGTCCTAGAAATGAGAGCCGTCCTTTATGCGGTCCGAGCTTTGAAGGACATTCTCTGTCACAAGAATATTCTCCTACAAACAGACAACAAAGCAGTGATGTATTACATCAACAAGCAGGGCGGTGCTCATTCTTACCCCTTATGCAGAGAAGCGATGAGGGTCTGGGAATGGTGCTTGGAACACAAGGCTCTAATTCAAGCAATCTACCTGCCAGGTGTACAGAACGACTTGGCAGACTGTCTCAGCAGAACAGAGACAGATCCTCACGAGTGGTCTCTCGACTCAACCATAGTTCAGTCACTATTTGAAGAGTGGGGAACTCCGGACCTGGACCTTTTTGCGTCCCCACTCAATGCAAAACTACCTCTCTTCTGCTCCAGAAATCCAGGGCCTGGCATTTTTTGTCAGGATGCGTTCAGGCTGCGGTGGACAAAACGCTTCTTTCCGCCTTTCCGCCTCTTCCTCTAATTCAGAGAGTACTCCTCAAGTTTGAGTCTCAGGGAGACAAGATGATTCTCATTGCTCCCTTTTGGCCTTGACAACTGTGGTTTCCACTTCTCAACAGTATGTTGGCATTTCCTCCAAGACCACTTCCCTTGCAGATGAACCTTTTAACTCAGGGACCGGTGGTCCATCCCAATCCGAGATCTCTTCACCTTCACGCTTGGCTCCTGAAGAGGTAGAAGTAAATCGGTTCAATGTCTCTCGAAGAGTTTCTGATATCCTTCTGGCTGCGCGGAAGCCAGCCACTCGGAAAACCTACACGGCTAAGTGGAAGCGTTTTTCTCTCTGGTGTGCAAAGTCCTCTTTGAATCCCTTTTCCTGCCCTCCAGATAAAGTTTTAGAGTACCTTTTGGACCTCTCAAATTCAGGTCTCCAGTACTCTACAGTTAAAGTTCACCTTAGTGCCATTTCAGCATATCATGAGCCGTTTTTTTCCCTTTCACTGGCTCAGTTACCTATGGTTAAGAGATTTCTTAAGGGCATTCTGGACACCAGACCTCCTACAAGACGTCCAGTTGCAGCCAGGGACATTAATCTTGTGCTAGACATGCTCACTCGGAAACCTTTCGAGCCTCTATCTACCTGTGAACTAAAGTTCCTCACCTGGAAGACTGCCTTCTTAGTGGCCATTACCTCAGCCCTCAGGGTCTCTGAGATACATGCCCTGGTCACAGATCCTCCATACACTGTGTTTCATAAAGACAAAGTAGTCCTTCGTACTCATCCTAAATTTCTTCCTAAGGTTGTGTCAGAATTTCATCTTAACCAACCTTTGGTCCTTCCCTCTTATTTTGCGGACTTCCAAAATGAAGGGGAATGCTCTCTTCATTCTCTGGATGTTAAGAGGGCCTTCCGTTTCTATTTAGATAGAACCAAGGATTTTCGTAAAGCCCAGCAACTGTTCATTTCCTTCAGTGAGACCCGGCTGGGTCAACCTGTTGCTATTAGATGTATCTCAGCATGGCTAGTGGCGTGCCTTCGTCACTGCTATTCCATGCGCGGGTTAAGTTGGAGGTAGAGTTTCGCTCACTCTACCAGGCGGTAGCGGCATCCTAGCCGAAATCCATAGCGTGCCCATTGCAGACATCTGCAATGCAGCCACTGGAGCTCAGTGCATACTTTACGTTAAGCATTATGCACTTCGATGTCCATGCCAGGCGACATTCTTCCTTTGGCAGAGCCATCCTTAATGGACTTCTGTCTTAAAGCGTGAGCTCTTGGTTTCTCCTGCCACCCTCTCGGGGATTATTAGCTCGGTACTCTCCCAATAGTGTGAATGAGTGGTGGAGATTTATGTCCAGGAAGATATGAAAATGCGTATCTACCGTAATTCTTGATCTTCTTGGACAGTCTCCACCACTCATTCATCTCCCTCCCTCCATCCCCGAGCTCACCTCTCTTGTTGGTCTTCACTCCCTCAAATCTTTAGGCCTTGAAGACTTCTTTGTTGACCCTTCTTACATGGGTCGTCCGGACTATCTTATGTCCGGTTTTTAGTTTAGGCTACCCTTCTAGGTTAGTTACGCTGCACCTCCTTGGTAAAAAAGGTACTGAGGCGGTTGGGGAGTCGACGCCGAGATAGTCATTGCCGCGTGAGCTGGGACTCACGGCGCCATCTCTGGCGTCGACTCCCCAGCAAAAAGTTTGCTCCCGATGGGTCCTAGTGCCTCCGGCGCAGATCCCAATAGTGTGATGAGTGGTGGAGACTCGTCCAAGAAGATCAAGAATTACGGTAGGTACGTAATTTTCATATCTCTTTCATCAGGCCATGCCATCCCTCCCCTGCCTCCATCCCCCTGAGGATTTAGAATTGTGTAACTCCTGTCTCTTTCTCCAGGAAGGTATACCTGCTGCTTTTTGCATCCCCTGGTTAGCAGAGCCTTGGGTTCTCTCCTGGTTCCCTAGAAGGCGGTCCTCTGAGGACGATCTCCAGTGGTGAACTGAGGAAGGAAGTGGCCACCCACTTTGATATGGGGAGAGTCAACGTAGGACGTTATCGTGGGTGGTCCCTAGTGGACTGCTTACAAAAAGTTTTCATGTGGTCCTAGTGCCTGATGGCTATAACATGGTATTTGATGGAAGATAAGGACCGCTGGCCCACCCAGTCTGCCCATATTCCCTGCCTGAATCAGTGGTCACTAACCCTACTTGGCCATTGACTTTAGCCTCCCCTACCCACCTCTAGGGTTCCCTTGTGCCTATTTAATGCATGTTTGAATACCCCCACTGTTCTAGCTCCCACTACTTCCTGGGGTAGGCTATTCCATACATCTATCAGCCTCTCTGTGAATAAAAACTCCCTCACATTCCCCTTTATCCTGCCTGCCTCCAATCTCATATCATGCCCCCTTGTCCTTGTACACCTCCTATACTGAAAGATGTCACCCACTTCAACTTTGTTTCTGCCCTTAAGATACTTGAAGGTTTCTATCATATCTCCCTACCTCTCTTCCAGTGTATATATGTTGAGGTCTTTTACTCTCTCCTCGTATGTCTCCTGGTGCAAGCCCTGCACCATCTTTGTTGCCCTTCTCTGAACTGCCTCCACCCTATGTCCTTACAAAGATGTGGCCTCTAGAACTGTACACCATACTCCAGATGAGGCCTCACAGCATTTTGTACAGTGCTGTGCACTCCAACATGCTACTGGCCCTCCCCACGGCCTTGGTACACCGTGTAGACACCTGTAGGTCATCTGAGATGATTATCCCTAAATCCCTTTCTTCCCTGGTAACCGTCAGCAACTCCCCCCTCATCCTGTAACTCTCTCATAGGGTTTCTGTGCCCCAGGTGCATGAGTTTGCACTTCTTTGCATTAAATTTTAATTGCCATACATTGGACCAATTTTCCAGCTTTCCTAGGTTCCTCCCCATTTTCTCAACACCCCCCCCCCAGAGTATCTACCCTGTTGCAGATCTTGGTGTCATCTGCAGATAGGCAGACCTTCCCCTCCAGCCCTTCAGCAATGTCACTATTGTAAACATTAAAAAGGTTTGGCCGCAGGACTGATCCTTAAGGCATCCCACTGGTCATCTCTGCTTTCCTCAGATTTGATCCCATTAACCACCACCCTCTGTTTTTTGTCCCCCAACCAATTTCTAACCTAGTTCTCCACTTTGTGACCCACCCCCAGGTTACCCAACTTGTTAACCAGTCTTCTGTATGGAACACTGTCGAAGGCCTTGCTGAAATCGAGGTAGGCGATATCCACTGCTCCCCCCGATCCACGTTCTTCGTCACCCAGTCAAAAAAGCCTATCAGATTTATCTGACATGACCTTCCTGCTGTTAATCCATACTGCCTCAGATCCTGTGCTCTGCTGGGTTCCAAGTGTTCTACAGTCCTTTCCTTAAGCAGCACCTCCATAATCTTGCCCAGTACTGAGGTGAGGCTGACTGGTCTATAGTTTCCTGCTTCCTTCCTCTTTCCACTCTTGTGAAGAGGGACTACATATGCCCTTTTCCACTCCTCTGGAACCACACGTGTATTGAGTAACTCATTAAACAGGGCTGCCAGTGGTGCCGCTAGCACATCCATAGTTCCTTTAATATTCTAGGGTGTATACCATCTGGTCCCATTGTTTTGTTCACCCTCAGGTTTATGAGTTCGTCTTGGACTCTCCCTTCTGTAAATGGACTGGTGTTCGCCATAGTTTCATAGGTGTGGCCTAATGAAAGAGATTCAAAGATGTTACAGCAAGTACTAACTGTTCTATACTTTGTGAACCACACTGAGGTCAGTAGCACATCCCCTTAGCTTTTTGTTTCATTCATCCCTAAGAAAGAGGGCACCCCAGTGTTTGTACAGTGCTGCTGTGGGATGTACTGTATAGTAAAGAACTTCATGGTGTGGTTCATGGTCATTCCTCAAGAGGGATATCCACTTCTGTTGCCCGTTTTCGCTCTGTTTCTGCTGCTGAGATTTGCACAGCTGCCCTAGGGAGTACTTTCTACACTTTTATGAAACTTTACAGTCTGGACATCGTGTCTCATAGAAGAGCAGTGTGTGGCCTGGCTGTTTTTAGGGCCTGCTCTCCTGAGCATATATATACCATCTGCCCAGACTGTTGGTTTTTGGTGCTGCTTGGGACTCGTTCCAAAGGCATGGACTGATGAAAGAGAGATCTTCGAAGAAGATAGAACAGTTACATAAGAACTTATCGTAGCAGTAGATCTTCGAACAAATCTCTTTCATCAGGTCATGCCGACCCACCCTCCTTCCCCCTTGGGGGGTTCTGACAATAGGCTTCAACATCACTTCATTCCACAGTTACGTTTTCCAGCACCAGTTGCTGTCTACTCTTCCAGGTGCTGGCATATTCTGGTTCCCCTAAGGGAGGTTCTCCAAGCATGATCTCTGGTGGGGGACTGAGGAGAAATGGGGCCGCCCATGCTTATATAGATGCTGGCGCATGACATCATTGTGGACAGCTCTGGCTTGCAAAGTTTCCATGTGGTCCTAGCACTGATGAGGGTATTGTTCCAAAGGTATGGCCTAATGAAAGAGATTCTCTTGAAGATCTACTGTACCGGTAAGTTCTTCCATAAACATAACTGCTCTTTTTGTATAGGTTTCTTTCCCAAAAGTAATTAACAGGCAGATACTGTTTGATTCTACAAGCAGTATTCTTTAAATTCAGTCAGCCTGTTTTAAAATTTCTGTCAGCTAGTGTAGTATAAGAATCTTTGCTGTATTTGGTCTGCCTTTTCTTAGCTTGGTGCCTAAGGTAAGTCTGGGGAATTTGTTTTTGGAAGTCAGTCTCCCACCCTTTGCATTAACCTGCAGCTTGATGTGTTTCTATAGCCTAGAGTTTTGGGTAGTGCTTTACTATTGTTTGTGATTTTTGTTGCTGTTGGATAACTGTTCCTAGGTTTTTAGTTTTTTTTATGTTTTTAAACTTTAATGGCCCCCTGAGCCATTTATGAGTGAGAACACCGGTTTTGCAGTCTTTAACTACCATGATTGAGCAATACATCCGTGCAACATTTTATAATGCTTTCATAAGTGGGCACATGCTCCTGCACTATTTGTACTGTTTTTTTACATTTTTTTATTTGAAAATTGGCAACCAGGAAAGGTGTAGTGAGCCGAGAGTCATTTCCAGGTGTGAGCCGGGGGAAGGGAACAAGGGATAACAGTACACTACAGTCAGTGTAAAGTACTGATAGTAGTAGGTAAATAAACCCTAACAGCACAACAAGTTACAAAAAAAATCACTTCAGAAGAGTGGGCAGAAAGGGAAAGAAATACAAAAATAAAATGAAGCAAAATCTAAAATAGGTTAGTGCAATAAATATGAAACGGAGGCCCAGATAGTCAAAGCCTTGCGCTGGGCGCAAAGCTGGTGTGCTAGACTATCGCCGACTTTGCGCCGGCGCTAGGTGTTAGTGTGATGCTAAACCATAATGTATGCAGGAGGGACCCTGAATGCGGCACACCGGCATTTCAAAAGTAAGCGCGCCGCTTTTTTACAGGCAGTAGCGTGGCGCTAGTTACTCCTACAAAAGTTGCCGGTAGCATATGGCGGTGGTGCCCTCCCCATCACGTTCCCCAACCCCGTTCCCCATAGAATACACTCCATTTCCCTGGTAGACTAGTGGTCCCCTACCCCAGCACATATCCCCCTCGTACCATGTGAAATACAATAATTTCCCTGGCAGTCAAGTGCCCCCCAGCATGATCCCGACCCCGTTCCCCATAGAATACACTCAATGCCCTGGTAGTCAGGTGTGCTTGTCCCCCCCAGCATGATCCCCGACCCCCGTTCCCCAGAGAATACACTTAATGCCCTGGTAGTCTAGTGTTCCCACCCCCAGCACAATCCCCAACTGCCATTTCCCGTAGAATACACTCAGTGCCCTGGTAGTCTAGTGTCCCGTTCCCCTCTCCAGCACAATCCCCGACCCCCATTGAATACACTCATTTCCCTGGTAGGCTAGTGGTTTCCCTCACCCCCCAGCATGTATCCCGACCCCTGTAACATGTGAAATACAATCATTTATTTCCCTGGTAGTCAAGTGGTCCCCCCTCAGTACGATCCCCGACCCCCATTCCCCATAGAATACACTCCATGCCCTGGTAGTCTAGTGTCTCCCCCCCAGCACGACCCCCGTTCCCCGTTGAATACACTAATTTCCCTGGTAGGTTAGTGGTTCCCTGACCCCCCAGCACTTATCCCGACAACCATAACGTGTGAAATACAATAATTTCTGTGGTAGTCCAGTGGTAACCCCACCTGGCAGTGCCACTCCTGCTCATCCCACGCAACTGCCACGAAATGAGCTGGCGACCGGCTCAGCCCTCCTCTCACCACCACGGCTGGCTGCCAACTGAGGTACGAATGAGCGAGTGCTCATTAGGTACCTCAGTGATAAGCAACCATGGTGGTGAGGAACCAATCGCCGACTTGTTCGTGGGTGTTGAGTGGGATGGGCTGACGGCACTGCTGGGTGGGAAGCACCACTGGACTACCAGGGAATGATGGTATTCCACATATTATGGGGTCAGGATACTGTGCTGGGGGTGGAAGGACCACTGGAATACCAGGGATTAGAACGGGAACGGGGCTGGGGTCTCAGGCTGGGGGGGACCACTAGACTACCAGGGAAGTGAGTGTACTGTATGGGGAACAGGGGTCAGGATCGTGCTGGGGGGGTGGGGGACCACTAGACTACCAGGGTGTGCAACATGCACACATGACAACAGGGACCATGACGGTAGAGCAGACCACCTGGCCTAGCCAGTCTGCCCAGCTTCCTATGGAATGGATAATGCTGCAAGACCTAGGTTATCCTACAGCCTGTGTCCTCCCACCTCCACCAGGCATGCCTGTCCCATGCATTCCTGGGTTCCCCCACTGTGTTCCACCCACACCTGCCATGGGGTGACTATGTTGATGAGGGGGCACCTACAAGGGCACATATTGCCAGGGGAAGAGTGTGTGGCCATATATATATATAAAATACAGTGTGTGTTACATCAGTATGTAGAGCTATGTATCACATAGTTGTCACACCCTCTCTCTCTTGCTGTATATATGTACCTTGTGTTGTACCACTTGCAGTGATGCATGGGCAGGTTGTCTGCTCTGTATGTGCCTGCCAGCACACAGTTCCTGCTGCTTCCAGCCTGTACTTCCATGCTGACCAACAGGGGATGCTGTGGGCATGCCTTGGCCTGCGGCATCCAGCCTGTTATTTCTATTCTGACCAAAAGGTGGTGCTGCATACTCCATGCAGTAGCACCGGGCAAACTGCGTGGTAATGTATGCTAAGCAGCAGGTAATGGGATACAAATGTACTTGTTTGCCCACGGATTACTTAAGTAGGCTAATTTGCATGGGAGCTTTGAATATAGCTCCCGTTTGCCCCAGGCTGACCAGTTTGCCCCAGGCTAATGTGTTAGCACTGTGCAATCAGGTTAGCCTGGGCAAACTACATGTCAGCATAGCACAGTTCTGCAGTGTATGGCTTGCATTGTTGTTTGCAGGTGTTGTGGGTCTTCTCTGTGCAATCACACACGATGTTCTCCACCTACGACACTGGCTTGCTCCAGGGTGTACTGGGCTGCTGTTGCAGTGTGCTTTTCCCTGTTGGTATATTCAGTGCTGTCTTATTCCTGGGCTATGTTTGCCCTGCACTCCCAGACCAGTTTGCCCGGATTCCTATGCATACTATATTCAGCAGGGTTAGCACCGGGCTTTTCCTTTGGAATATGGTGGGCGATTTGGGCCGGAAAATGTTTGCACGCCGGGCATGCCACTTGAGGCTCGGGGCAGAGTTTTGAATATCTGGGCCTTAGAGTGCATTACATAATCTTTGAGAAACATTGGGGGCAACAAAAGCAGAGGAGAGGCTAGATCAGGCACCTGAGGGTGGAGGACAGAAGCATGCGGAAGAGAAATGGGATCTCAGCAAGAGCTTCAGGGCAAGGTAAGAGGGAGCAAGCCTAAGGGAGGAGGGAAGGAGTTCCAGAGAGAGGTTGCTATACTAAGAAAGTGTATTGACCAATTGAGGTAGAGCAACAAGGGGTACTAAAGGAACGAATGTTAGAAGAGCAGAGGGAGTAAGAAGGGGGAGCAAATGAAAAAAAGGTTAGAGAAGTAGGAGGGGAAGGATGCAAACCAGTACTTACAAAAGAAGAACAGTAGGATAGGTGCCGGAGTGATAGAGAGGGAAGGGTGAAGAGTTGATACAGGGAACAGTGGTGAGTAAAAGGGGGAGAGCCAGAAGCAAACCAATAGAACGAGTGTAAGATAGGATCCAGTCTGGCTAGGGTAGATCTGGAGGTGCCACCATAAACCACATCTGTATTGGGTGTAAACCGGAGGCACGCACCCGTCATGGGAGTTTTTTTTTTTTTTTTTGAGGGAGGAGTTGGCACCAACTGTGCGGCACACGTGGGTTGGCCATTAGGTGCTGTAGACTCCTCCTCTATCCCAGTTCTGTTTCTCCCACCATAGAGCTCACATCTGCTGTGCAAGTAAGCCAAATTCAGTCTGAGTCATAGGCCTTCACTGTTTGATGCCACCTCTCCAGTTTTTTCATCCCGGTTCTGAACTGCCCGATGCCATTGGTAATCTGGTAAACCTGTTCCTTTTATTTCTTCCGATGGTGCCAGACTCTTTTGCTAAAATTTGGTTATTTTTTTTGCATCATGTCTGATTTGGGGGCCAAGAGAAAATCCAAAGCGGGCCATGCCCCCATGCTTCGGTGACCCTGTGGCCGGCATTTTTCCGTTTCAGACCAGCATGATGTTTGCTTGCAATGCTTGGGACCTAGTCATGATATGGATCATTGCAACGCCTGCTTCTCTATGGACCTCCATGTTCTTGAAGTTCGCGTGTTTTAAGTCAGCTGGGCTCCGCCAAATTTTGGAGAACAGCGCCACTTGTGGGTTGCCAAGGCCAGGACACTTGACCCTTCCAGGTCTGTATGGCCTGGCGAGGAGGAGGCCTCCTCCAGTTCTAGCCTTGCCGAAGAAGTGGCCTCTTTTACGGTGTCGGAGGATCAACGCAGTTCCCTGTGGAGTCGCGTTGCTGCACCGCCCTGGCAGTCACCTCCACGGAGGTGCAGGCTCCTTCAATGTCATGGCTCATAGCTGCTGGGCCTGGCACTGGTGGACCCTCGGCGTCGATCCCGGTGCCATTCGTACCATCAGTGATCAGGGCAGTGCCGCAGGTGGTGCTGTGTCCTGTGGCAGTGCCACATGCAGCGCCATTGCCAGGGGCCCTCCCGGCGTTGCTAGCCTGGAGGTCTGCCTGGTCACTTCCTCTTTGGAGGAAGATGACTCACAGACTGATCTGGACTGACACCCCACCACCTTGGAGTCAGAGAGCCCCTTGGGATGCGGTACCAGGTGGCCCAGTGGCCCTATCCCAGAGTCCGTTGGGGACAGCGGCCTGGGAACTCAGGGTGGGGTGTCCTCTCCTGGGGAGGCCATGACAGCTGCCACTCCTGGTGCTGCCCTGGCCCCACAGATGGGGACTGGGACCCCTCCTCTGCAGTCTCCCTTGGGGGGGTCTGCAGGATTGGAGGGCCCACCTTCGCTGGGGTCGAGGAAGAGGGCAGCCTCTGAGTCTGAGGGTTTGAGGGGCCATGGTGAAACACAGGTACCCCCCCTCCACTGCCCTGCAGTTAGTGGGGAGGAGTCAAAGGGCTGAACCCCGCCTTTCCCTTAAGGTCTCGTAGGCGTCCCCAATTGGCAGCATGGAGGGTTGCCCTTCTGGACCCATGCAACCCCAGTTGTGTCACAGGGGAGATTCTCCCTCAGGGCTCTTCTGGAGTTTGCCATCTCAGACACAGCCTTCGCAGCCCAGTTTGGCCCCAGGGTCCCCCATCTGGCAAGACTAGTCTCTGGGTCTCAGAGCCCTGGCAGAGGCCAGGCACTATCGGTTCAGTGCCCATCACCCGTCCCTCTGCAGACACTTCCTCTTCTCCCAGACCATGTGGGTCTTATGGGGCCCTTAATCTGGGAGATGTTCAGAGCCACCGTGGCGGCCTTTCCCACTTATGTCAGGGCCATGGACTAATGTGTTTTTCACCTGTCTCCCTCCCACTGCAGGAGGACTCTGAACATTCAAGCTCCTCTTCCTCTTTGTCACCCTCTTCTGAGGGAGAGGAACTTTCCATCCACCTGTCCTCCAATGCTGATTTCACAGAGTATCAGTGGTTCCTTTCAAGGCTGGTCCAGGAGCTTTACATCTTTCACTTGCTGAGAAGCAATTCCGAGTGGGAGATGCGCTCATTCCTGAGTGAATTCAGCGCCCACCACCTGGTGGTGCCCTCCTGGCCCATCCCTTTCCAGGAAGCATCTGTCCGCACCTGGCAGTCTCCAGCCACCCCTTCCCCAGCCCCAGTGGACTGCAGGAGATGGTATTGCATCCCCCAGGAGTCTCTAGGTTCCCTACCTCACCTGCCGTCAGGGCCGACATCCCTAGACACTCCTTCCGGGCTTCAGTGCCTGGCACACGACTGACCTCCAGATCCAGATTCCGCAGAATTCGACTGGTGAGGGTGAAGAGTTTTCTTTTCGGCTCATGCGTTAATGTGTATAGGTTCTCATCAGGCTCACCACGCTGCCTAAAACAGACATCTCTGGTCGATGCTGGCACAAGTTCTGGCATCTTTGCCTGATATGGAGCAATCTAGACAGGCCATTGCCCTCTCTGCTCAGGGTCTGGAGCTTGCAAGGCACCAAGCAAGGGCATCTTATGATGCCAGTGAGGTGATGTCCAGACTTGCGGGGACTGCGATCTGCATTAGGTGGACGGCATGGCTTTGTCTATCAAGGTTGTCACCCATTGCCCAATGTAGCATGATCTCCTCCGCTTTCCGGGGGACCCGACTTTTTTCCCATAGGGCAAGGAGGACCTTACAGGAGCACCTCCCGTCCCCCCGGCCATGGGGGACACCTCCTCATCCTGAACAGCCTTAGATCTTGTTGGTCTAATAGGGCTTTAGGGTCTCCCCCTCCTTTGCCTCACCCGCAAGGGGCTGAGGGATCTGTTCCCTCATGGCTGTGCCAGGTCCCCTCCGGGGTGCTTGGTACACATCCAACAGTAATGAATGGTGAAGATTGAGAAGGGAAGATATGAAAATTATGTACCTACCATAATTCTTGATCTTCTCTTGTATCTTCACCATTCATTACTGAATCCCACCCTCCTGGGCCTCAGTTCTTGGGCATCGCCTCCACCCTGCTTGCCTTCCCCCTCCTAGAGGCCAGTTGGGGACCGAGTCCCCCTTGTACCTCAGAGCTCTCTGTTTCCTTCTCTAACAAGTCACAGAGCATTCAACCTGGAGGATGGTGAGTAGGGTCTTCACCCTAACCTGTGAGGGAACTCCCTCAGATTCTCCTCACTGTGCACTAGGGTGTCCCCCTCTTGCGGCTTGGATAATCCTCTGGTTGTTATTACATCAGTGCAGTCCTAGGACAGTCATGTTATTTTCCTCCTTCTCTTTTTCTTATGGCATGGATGTCCCGTGGTTCTCTTCTCTTGAAGTGGGGACTACGCCAGTACTCCCGTGGGAAAACTTCTACCAGATTTTTTTCCCTACACCTAAGTCAGGACTCACTCCTCTTATGAGCAGGACTGATCGCCCTTCAAGGGACAGTCTGTGAGACCTAGGCTCTAGGATTTTCATAACAATTACAGATAAAGGGTAGGAGGAGAGATCTGCCTCTGACAAGACCATTAATCCCCTTCAGACCTTGGTTCTATAACGTCTGTGACTAGTGGGATCCTTTCTCCCTTGTCTTCATTCCCGAAGGGGTTTTTAAACTCTCAAGCCAGTGGTCTTCATTTTTAGCACGGTGGAGAGCCCTCCTCCCTCCCCCCTTTATCGTTTACTTCCACCTCTTCTATCTTTCTTCTTTCTATCCTTTGCCGTCTCCTTCTCCCGAGACCGCCCAAGGATTGAGGCTCCATGGCCACTTAAGGTAGGGTTCTCTCCTTTCTGTCCTCTATTCGGCTTATACCTTTTTCAGTTTATATCTTTTCCTTTGTCTATCCCTTGGCTCTCTTGCCTCACTCCCTTTCTCTGAAAACTGTTTCTCCTCTCTGACTCAACAGAACTGGGATGGAGGAGGAGTCTACAGTGCCTAACAGCCAACCCGCATGCACTGCACAGTGCGTCAGCTTACACCCAACAGTAATGAATGGTGAAGATACAAGAGAAGATCAAGAATTACGGTAGGTACATAATTTTCATTTCCTGTAAAGGGTACCTAGTTTGAGGCATAATTTCTTGAGGATGGCATTAGTGTGGACTGAAAAGTCAAGATGACTATCGGGCCACACCCCAAGGTGCTTGAAACTGGGTTGACTCAAGGGAAGTGCCATCAAGGGTAGAGAAGACGTGTCTGGTCAAGGCTACTAAGTCTGTGGTGTCAACCAAAGAGCAAGGAGACAGGATTTTTGGTGTTCAGCAAGAGCTGGTTTGTACAGAACCAGCACTAGACATTATCAATAGATTCATGCTGTAGGGACCATTACAACTAGGGGATGGAGGTTCCAGAGGCATAAATGACTGTGCCATTAGCGTACATATGTATATTAGCTGAGATACAGGCCGAGGGGAGGTCAGAAAAACAGAGAAGAGAATTGAGCCTTGAGGTACTCCAGAGATTATGAGGAGGGAAGCTGACACAAATTCCACAACCTGAAAAGACTAGCTACAACCAGAGAGGTAGGAATTTTGCCTGCTTCAGGTTTCTTTTGCAGCATTTTTTGTTGATGTAAATATAGTCATACAGTAGAAATAACTATTAGGAGAACTCAACCAGAATATTTCATAAATCTACATTTAGAACATTTTGTTTACCTCTCAGGTGCTAGCAACCATACAATTCATATGTAATTCATATCAGAAAGCACTATTCCTGTGGGTTTTAAGCTGCTGTACTCTTAGCCCATTTGCCAGTGTGGCCCAATATATTTCCATATCTAAGCAATATTGACTTCAAACAAAACATTTTTATTGTTCAATAAATTCACACTGTAGGGACCATTCCAACTAGGGGATGGAAGTTCCAGAGGCATAAATGACTCTGCCATTAGCGTACATGTGTATATTAGCTGAGATACAGGCACTGTAATACACTGGGCCCAATTGGCAATTAGAATTTAACACCTTAAATCCCATAAGGATGTTGTGCTTTCAGATATTGTAAACATAATCTTAGGTGCATCGTTTTGCCTGCTACATGTTGCATTTGCAGTGTTGTTTGCCAACACAAAATCTGGTGAGCTTTCCAGAATCAGTTCTCTCCCTTGAGTCCCACTTATTTCTGAGTAGGAGGTGATAGGACCCTGCCAGAGGACCAGCAGTGGCTACTTGCTAAGTCGACTGTGTGACACTGCATGGTGTCAAACACCTACCGGTAGCCTTTGCCAGCTCCCTCACTTACCTCAGTTCTATTTTTCCTGCCATCAAGTGTGCGCTGTTGAAAAGAATCATCACTTCAGTTTGCCTATGTCACCGAATTTCCTTATATGTTTTTCTTGTTTATATTGATTTGTTGTGTTGTCCAACAAGTTGAGAAAGGTGATCAAAAAATCCCCCATTTTCCATCGGTACCCGTGTTGCAAGCAGATTTCGTCTGACAACCAGCATCAACTCTGGTTTTCCTGCCTTGGGCCTAACCATGACGTGAACTCCTATGATGTATGCTTTTCTCTGGACTTTGGTATTTTGAAGGTTAATGTATTAATAAGGGGTCGTGAGACCCATGCCTTTGGAGGCAGCTGTCGAACCTGGTCATCCAAGGTAAGGAAACTGGACCCTTCCCCTGCGTCTCTTCCAGGATCTTCTATGTCCTCAGAAGCACAGGGTTCTCTTTAACCTCACTGTGCTGAGGCACTGGAAACCCTGGTGGCAGTGTCAGGTCGACAGTCTGCTCTTTCTGGGAGGTGGACTGAGAACCCACCACAGTCTGTTCGCCCTGGACAACAGACATCCCCAGTGTTGGAGCCATGGCTATATCAATCAATCAATCAATCAATCAATCAAATCTTTATTTATCCAGGCGAACATCGTTGAGCAAGGCTCATTTGCAAGATGGACCTGGTAAAGTCAAGGTTCAATTTACATGAAATACAGCATTCAGAACATTTACAAATAGAAGAATACAAAAATGTGAGTTATACAACAGATCCCAATAATATAACAATCAGATTATACACCAAATTGTGAAGACAGAAATAAAACAATAAATCAGATATTGAACACATAATTTGACATGTTAGGAAAAACAAGGATATATTACATATGTACATGATTCAGAAGGTTCATAAGGTAGCCAGTTCACTAGGATGGGTACTAGGGGACAAAGGAGTGTTTTGTGGCTGACGGTGGCAGGATTGGTACCCTGCAGTAATGGTCAGGGTAGGGAACCGGGTGGGAGGGAGGAATCGTAGAGTTGGTGCAATAAGAGGATCCAGAGTAGGTATAGGAGGAAGAGGAGAGGGTTAGGTGAGAGGTATGAGCTGGGAGCATTAGGGAGATTTAAGTATTAAGGGTATAGGGAGCTGAAAAGGCACTGGATAGTGAGCTATAGGGTAGTTTCACAGTAGGTGCTGGTGAGCTTGTCTTGTGTATCTAAATATGGAGGGTTAAACTAGTGCTGATGGAAGCAGCTACATTTTTCTTTGAAAATCCTATTGTATAGGTATTTGAAGGCTGAAATAGATATAAGCTTCTTCACTTTCAATGTCTTCTGCATTGTGTTCCATAAAGTGGATAACACTTAGCTAACTGCATATCTACCATTGAGAGTGGAATTTAGGCACCTTGAGGTAATAAGGTTCATACTTCTTAATGCATAACTATTTGATGTGGCTTGTAGAAAACAGTCAGAGATATATTTTGGAAGCTGCTGCGATATTGCTCTGTAGGTCCATAATATTGCATTTCTATCTCTTCTGGCAGGCAGCGTCCATCCCACTGCAGAGTAGAGCAGACAGTGGTGAGTGCTGTAGGGTAGGTCTGTGATGAACCTCAAGGCTCTGTGATATAGTGTATCTATCTTGTTCAGACATACAGAAGGGCAGCGACTGTATAAGAAGTCAGCATACTCTAGTACTGAGAGGAAAGTGGCCTGGACCATCTTCTTTTTTGAATCACTTGTAAGGAAGTGCCTTATTCTGTAGTAAAGTCCAAGTCTTTGTCTGAGTTTTTTTAACAGTTCTTCCAAATGTTCTAGGTAGTCTAACCTATTATCTAACCATACCCCCAGGTATTTGAATTTTGTGACATAGTCTAGGTTTTCACCAAGGGCAGTGGATAATTTTGGAAGGTTGAGAGGGATAGTGTATCCTGACTGCACCTGAGGGGAGAAAAACATTGCCTTGGTTTTTTTTGCATTCAATAATAGTTTCTTTCCCAGCAGTTGATATTGCAGCAGGTCGAATTCTGCTTGTAGATCTTTGCAGGCTGTAATAGGTGAAGAGTGACTGACATACAGTACTGTATCATCAGCAAACAGGTGTACAGTGGCTTTGGAAAGTTTTAAGTCGATGTTGTTGATATATATTGCAAATAGGATAGGGCCAAGGATCGATCCTCGTGGTACTCCTCTTTGAAGTGGTCTGAGTGGGGATATATCACCTTTGGCCTTCACCTGCTGAGTTCTTCCTGAAAGATAATTATGAAACCATCTAATGGAATTGGTGTCAAGCCCAACTGACCTCAGTGATGAGAGGAGCAGGTCATGGTCAACCGTGTCAAAGGCCTTACTTAGGTCTAAGAAAACAGCACTAACACAATTTTTTTTATCCAATTCAAGTTGCCAGTCATTGGTGACTTTTGCAAGAGCTGTGATGGTACTGTGATTTGTTCTGAAACCAGATTGTGCTGGATTTAGAAGATTGTTAGCTTCTAGGTACTCCCTTAACTGAGTGCTCACAATTTTTCAAGTAGTTTGGACAGTACCGGAGAATGGAGATTGGTCTGTAGTTATTGAGGTCTGTGGGATCCCGGATTTCAATAGTGGAATAACTTGAGCGGTTTTCCAGATTGACGGATACCTCCTGACTGTAATGAGGCTGAACAGATGTGTCACCGGTACTGCTATAACATGTATGGCAATTTTTATGAAGTAGGGGTCAAGGGAGTCAGCACCTGCACTTTTTTTTGTATCCAACTGTAATATTAGTTCTTCAACTTGTTTCAGTGTGGTTGGTGTGAAGGAGAAAGTGGAATCAGTCACTTTTACATCAGAGTTCTTAATCCCTAGTTGCAATCTCAGAAGGTTGGCAGGAGAGGAGTCAAATGCTAGCCCAGCAGTAGTAAAGTGATTATTAAAAGCTTCCAGTACTTCTATTCTGTCAATGATGGTTCTATTTCCACTATGTACTTTTTCTGGGAGTAGGTTGCTTGTGACATTGCCAGTTACATCTTTTATGGTATTCCAAAATTTAGCAGGGTTATGGTATGATGAATCTAGTTCAGCCATATAGTATGCAGACTTTGTGTCTCGCACTTTCTTGGTGCAGAGATTCTAGCTTCTGAACTGCTCCCAGTCAGTGGCTAACTTGGTTTCGAGCCTTCTTCCAAAGTTTATCCCTGTTGAGCAGGTTGGATTTAAGATCTGAATTGAACCAACGACAAGTTTTATTTTTGATACAAGTTTAGAAACTGGTGCATGGGTGTTTAGAGCACTTGTAATGATATCATTTAGAATACCATGTGCAATCTCCGTAGTGGTCGCTAAATAGAACTCTTGCCATCTTATGGAGTGTTTGATATCATCCAGGTATGCATTAATGTTGAATTTCTTTTTCGATCTCCTCAGCATGAATTTTGTTGGGGATGAAGGCTTACATGCTGTTCTAATTGCTGCAATAGTACAATGGTCACTGATGTCATTGAACAGTACTCAATATGTGAGAAGAGGTGAGGTTTACTCACTAATAATACGTCCAGTAGTGTATTGTTTTAGGGTTCTTTTGTTTATTCTAGTAGGTTCATTTATAAGTTGTGTAAGCCATGCATATCACAGAATGATGATAGTGGTGCAGCTGTCTTAGAAAGCCAGTTTAGATTAAGGTCGCCTATGATTATGGTTTCTCCATTCCTGCTGAGATCAGGTCCCCAAGTGGGATAGAATCTTCAGGCCAGCTGAGGGAGGCCTGTAACAGCCGATCAATTGTAGCGAGATAGTGTTGGAGAGAGCTATTCTGAGGGATAGGCACTCGAATTCTTTTGTCATGGAAGACGAGTCAAGACAAGTTGCAGGTAGGTTGGCCTTTACATAGATTACTACCCCACCTCCTCTTGAATGCCTATCAGCTCTGAATGTTTGATAGTCAAGTAAGTTAATGTCTCTGTCAGCTGTATCGGGCCTAAGCCATGACTCAGATACCACCAAAATGTCAGGTAGTGTATGGCTAACCCAGGCTTGGAGCAATGTGATTTTTTTTAGTAGGCTACATACATTAATATGTGAAGCTTAGCCCTTTAATCTTTACTAATTCTGAAGGTGCAGAGATATTCATAGGTGGCCAAGGGTTAAGTTCCATGTTCCCAGAGCAAATTAGTACTAGTAGTAGTATTTTCATAGTTGCCGCCAGGGATAGGGTATAGAATCTAGTAGATGCATTTTTTATTGTGGGTTTTTTTTTTTAATTTTTATTTTGTTAGGATCTTAAATGCCATCCGGCCTCAGTCCTTCAGCCTCTTATAATAGAAAAGATTAATACTTTGACTGAAATAAGTGTGGACTGTATATCTAAATGCAGTTGATAATAGTCACCAAACAGAAGTACAGCTGACTGTGTCCCTCCATAGTAGCTGTTAAGTGTGTAAGATTGTATTAGTGGGATGTCATAGAAACATATCCAGTCTCCTGCTATATGCCCATTCTGCCCACCTTGATGCCATACTCTGGTGCTGTTCATGCTTTTGTCACCATTTGCAGTGGTGACTGCACTTGGAACCATGGATTGTGCTGGGCCATCTTCTGACACTGTTCCCAGTGTTGGAGGACAGCCCCGATACCAATGTCAGTGCTGAAACTGGCCTGGAGTCTGTACCTGACCATGGTGTCCTTAGTGACATGGAGGGAAGGGATGATGACGAGCCTCACATCAATGTCAGCATTGATCATGGTGCCGGGAAAGGGCCCAGTACCAAACACAGTGCTAATAGAGACATCAACTTAATGCCAACTGTGGTGCCAGGGAGGGAGATGGCGGCGGGCCTGATGTTGATGTCAGCGTTGAGCCCAGTATTGAGCACAACATTGTCCTTGACTATGATGAGGGGCAGCCATGTCCGGAGGGCATCACTAGCTCTGAGGTCAGCAATGAAAGGGCACCATGTTGGAGCACATCTGGATGTCTAGTCAGATGAGCAGTGGTATCTCCCTGTGAAGCTCATTCATCTGTGGTCTCCTACTTTGCCCACAGGGATCCCCCCTACAGCCACCATTCTGGCAACTTCTGTGACACAGGTGTGCTAAAAATGGGAAACTGCTTGATTCTCCCGTAGGACATGAATTTTGCCAGAGTTTTGCAGTACAGGCTAAGGCCTAGAAGGCCAGGAGTCTCAGCCACCTCTAGAGGGGCCTTGGCACTTTTTCTAGAAACAGACTTTGACGGCGGATAAGGACCGCTTGGCTCACTCAGTCTTCCCATTTCCCTACCTTTTTGATGGGTAAACTTCTAGAGTTTACCCAGCTCTTTACCCGTCTGGAGCCCTTAACTTGGGAGCAACACTTGGTCTGGGTCATTGCCGTTGAGCAATGGTACAGGGAGTCAGACAGGGCCCAATACAGGGTCCCTTCTCTGACACCAAACCTGCTTGAGGTCTATGCAACATGTCCTTCAACATCCTCATCCGAGGGATAACATCTCCCAATCTCCACCTGGCCTCTTCTGCTGAATACATTTTGCATCAGCGATTCATGGTGGAGATGCTTCAGACACCAGACCTTCTGGCTTGTACAAACCGTGATTCAGCCGCTATGCCATTGGGACTGTCTGAGTTCCCAGTATGAACACCGCTGTCATTTGTCCGTGGCACAGAGATGTGAAGGAGGCACCCAGGGCCCTGTGGAGGTATCCCTTCTGTACCCCTCTCATCCCCTAGGACATGCTCATGGGGCATCATACACCACTGGGTGTGTAGGAGACAATCCTTGGCCCATATCAAGGCTTCAGGTGCTGCAGGTTCAGACTGAGCCACAGCACCCTAAATGTGACTGACCCCCGACATAGACTGCAAAGTCTGACACCTTGGGGAGGAAGGGGTTTACCTGGGTATGCTTTCTTACTTGCATCATCACACATTAGGCTCATGTGATGGCTTATAGTCACTGCCTGTGTTTGCTGCTCCATTGGTGGTTAGCTGCTGTGCCCCTAAGCAGGCCATTGACCTTTCAATGCTAGCCTAGAAGTTGCATGGTGCTAGTGGAGGGCATCTTACTATGCCAGCGAGGTGGCGTCTAGGCCTTTAGGAACCATAGTCGGTCTCAGACAGATGGCATGGCTGTGCCTAGCTAGCACTGTTAAGTGGGCGTAAGGTGCTGAACTTGCATTTCCAGGGGGCTAATTTCTTCCCTCCTTGAGTTAGGTGGCAGCTGTCTGGAAACCCTCCTGTTCCTGTGCGACAGACACCCCCGCCTCAACCCGATCAGTCACACGTCTGCTTGACCTGCAGCATCCCCTTCCCCAGGTGTTCTCCCCCATTCAGAGGGCTGAGGGCACACTGTACCTCTAGAGTGAGCCAGCTCCTCCTTCGTGTAAGGAAAGCTTGGTACTCTGACCCGTAAGTGGGACTCACTGGAGAAGATTGTTTCTGGGAAGATATGAAAGTTATATACTTACCGTAACTGGTGATCGTCCAGAATATTTTCTCCCCTGAGTACCGTGCCCACCCACCACCCCACTGCCCAGCCGAGCCAGGGCCTCTGGGTAGCTCACCCTGGTCATGCCAGGACATGGGGACTATATGGAGATCTTATCTGTGTCAATCTTCACCATTCATCACCTTTGGGTTCTGGCTGAAGGTCATGACCCCTTGGGAGCTTTTTTTTTTTTTTTGGATTGGCAGAGTTGATGCACTGCGTGGCACTCATGAGTTGGCAGTTAGGTGTTGTTGACTCCGCCCTCCCACCAGTTCTTTGTCTCCTGCCATTGAGGTTGCACCTCGTGGGTAGCTCCAAAAACTTCTGAGAGGCCTGTTGTATTTCAAAAGCCTTCGACTCTGTGTCGCAGTCTGTCGACTCTGTATATCTTCGTTCCTGCCGGTTCAGTTTTGCTCCACTTGACATCGCCTGGTTAAGACTGTTCCTTATTTTATTTTGCAATGTTGGGTCTTGTTTGGTGTTTCTTTATCTGTAGGTCATGTCTTGGTTGGGGGCAAGAAACTCTGATGATGTGACTGACCCCTATCGTGGGGTGTAATATGACCCGTGTTCCATCACCGACCAGCATGACCGTTGCCTCCTGTGTCTTGGCCTGCTACATGACATGGATTCGTGCGATGCCTACTTCTCCATGGACCGTCGTGTCATCGAACAACGTGCATGGAAAGTTGTACGAGCTCCGCTGACTTTCAGGGGACGGGCGTGCACTCATCAGGCCAAGCTGTGTTCTCTCAGCCTTTCCTCCGGGTCCCCTCCCGGTTCTACACAGACCAAGGAGGAGGAGAGGACTTCTGCTTCTTGTAGCCTCACTGTTGCAGAAGCCCCTTCCGCGGTGCAGGAGGCCCAGCCTGTTCCCCTTGGGGGATGGGCAGGAGGCACAACCTTGGCAATCATCCCTTTGGGGGAGGACATGGCACCATGGGGGTTATGGATGTCGGCACTGAGAGCGCGGTTGGAGCCGTCATTGGTGCCTTCTCTGGCCTCGGTGCCGCTTGCGGCACTGTGGTCCAGGACGGCGCCGTGACAGACCCCGACTCCGATGCTGCTTCCATCTTCTGTGTTGTGTCCTCTTCCTGCACTGTCGCGGTGTGGCTGAGGGCCTCGGTGCCGATTCTGGTGCAGTTACTCGGTCTGGTGCCCCTTTCAGTCAGGATGGTAGCGGGCGTCCATGCACCGTTTGGCAAAGAACTTCGGTCTCCACCTCCTTGGAGAGGGAATCTGATTCTGAGTCAGATAGGCAGTCTGACTCTTTGGAGTTGGCTGCTCATGTGGACACCTTGGTAGTGTCCTTGACAGGCCAGAACCAGAACCCTTCTGAGGAGAGGACAGTTGCTCCTTGGATCAGTGTCAGGGGTGCTGACCAGCAGGCAGTGATGCAGGCCACCATTGCTCTGCAGCCTGGTCTCGGTGGGTTTTCTGACCCCCTCAGTAGTGGTACCCCCTCAGGTGGTGTGCCTGGATTGCCCAACTTTGGGGTCGATCGGAGCACCCACAGGAGGGGAGGGTGCTGCTCCCTGGATAGCTCCTTCAGGGGCCGACCATGGTTGCCAGCTGCCTAGGCTGGCTCTTTTGAGGAGGAGGGCACTTTTGGATTCCGAGGGGTTGAGGGGCTTGGGTTCCTTGTGGCAGGCTTTTTCTGGAACCCACCCGGGTTCTGGGAGAAGTCGTAGCACGGATCTCCGCCTTTCCCTTTCAATTTCCTTGAGAGGGCCCCGTTCTTTGGAGGTGGGGGACCATCCTTCTGGACTTTCACAGCCCCAGTCACCTCACAGGTGGGGATTCTTCAGGGCACAGCCTAGGCAGTTCCAGTTTGGTTGATGAGCTGTCGGCTATGGAGTTTTCCGGAGCTCCTTCTTTCCTCAGGGCTCCTGGTATGCTCCCTAGCCCAGGCGGAGGACAGCCGATTCCTGTTGTCGGCTCTGCCCTTCTTCTCTGCCATATTCTCCTGCGCTCCCAGATATTTTTGATCCTAGCAGTCCTCTCTCCTGGGAGCAGTTCTGAGCTGTGGCTGCTCAATTTCCTGCTTATGTCTTGGCTATGGACAGACAGGTTTTTCAACCTCCCCCTGAGAAGCCAACTTCTGAACTCTTGAGGTCCCCTGACTCCCCATCCCCCTCTTCTGGGGGAAAGGAACCATCTGTCCACATCTCCCCAGCTGCTGATCTCACAGAGTATCAACAATTCCTCGTGAGGATGTTGGAGGACCTACACATCACCCTACCCACGCAGCACAATCCAGAGCACTCGACACACGCCTTTCTAGGCGATTTCAGTGCGGACATCCTTATGGTGCTTCTCGGCCTGCTCCCTTTCGGGAGGCATCATTGAGTTTCTGGCAGAGACCCTTTTCCAGAGTCCCAGCCCCTAGGGATCTCTGCCAGTGGTATTGTGTCCCCCTGGAGTCTTCAGGTTCCATGTCTCATCCTCAGTCAGTATTGATGCAGCTGGACACTCCTGATGGGCTTCGCGCCCCTCACTGTGACCGGCCCCCAGATCAGGATTCTATGGATTTTGACTTCTGGGGAGGAGGACATTCTACTCGGCATGGTTGCTGCTCTCTATTTCAGCACATCAGGCCCACTATGCTACATATGGTAGGTTCCTGTGGTCCAGGCTAGGTCAACTCCTAGCCTCTTTACCTGACACGGAGGTAACCAGACAAGCCATTGCACTCTCTGCACGTGGCCTGGAGCTAGCAAGGCACCAAGCAAAGGCATCTAATGATGCCAACGAGGTAGCTTCCAGGGTCGTAGGGACAGCGATCTGCACTAGGTGGACGACATGACTGCGTCTTTCCCGGTAGTCACCCTTGGCCTGGCGTAGGGTGATTTCCTTCCCCTACCAGAGAACCCATCTTTTCTCCCGTAGGGTGAGACAGCGTCATTGGGGCAACTTCCTACTCCTTCCAAGGAGTCCCCATCTCACGCTCCCCACTCTTGGGCCTCTATAGGCCCGTGAAGGTTCTCTCTCTTGGTGTGCCACCCACTGAGAGCTAAGGGACTTAGTCCTTAAGGGTTAGGGCTCTCTTTGGGGGCTCGGCACTCACCCAAAGGTGATGAATGGTGAAGATTGACACAGATAAGATATGGAAATTACGTACCTATCGTAATTCTGATCTTTCTGTGTATCTTCACCATTCATCACAATCCCGCCCTCCATCCTGCTGGGGCCTCAGTCTCCGGGACCACCTCCCTCTCTGTGCCTCCTCCTTCACCCCCCCTCCTTTCTGTTTAGTCAGGAGGGGGGTGACCTGGGGCACATAGGGGGATAATTTTCTCTAAGGGTAGAGTGGTCAGGATGGGGGCACTCCTTCTTCAGTGCCTCGGCTCCACCCCTGTGGGGTGGGGGTTGGTAGTTGCCCTCCTTTCTCTCCTTTTCCCCATCAGCTTACCTTGATTTCCTTGTCCTTTGGACACAGCCTCAAATTAATTTAAGAAACTAGGTTTCTTACACAAACAATTTCTTTTTTTTGGGGGAGATATCCCTGTATCCTGTCTTTTCTTCCAGAATAGCTGATTCTGCTTATGTTGGAGTTATTGCCAGTGATTCTGTGCCTTGAATTCTGGCAGTTAGCCTTTTGGCTACTCCTTCGTAGTTCCTACACAATCTGGAGACAGGTCAAGGTTCCAGGGTGTGTTCCCTTCCACCCCCCCCTACTCAGATCCTTATTTCTAAAATCCTTAACTCTCCCTTCCTCCTCCTTTTCTTCTTCCAGTGATTGGGGCCCCTACCCTATTCCCTTAGTTTTCCAAACTTATTCTGTCCTCTCAGTCGTTTATTTCTCCTATTAGTTTATATTTCTTTTCCTTTGTCTGTCCTTGAATTCCTTGTCCCTCCTCCCAACCCTTTCTTACTCTACGGTGACTCAGAACTGGCGGGAGGGTGGAGTCGACAACACCTAATGGCCAACCCGCAAGCGCTACGCAGTGCAGTGGCCTCGAGGGCGGCGCCGATGGTGCGTCGACTCCGGCCATCCAAAAAAAAAAAAAAAAAAGCTCCCACGGGGCCATGACCTCCGTCCAGAACCCAAAGGTGAAAAATGGTGAAGATACACAGAAAGATCAGAATTACGGTAGGTACGTAATTTCCATTTACTGTCACTCTCCGCCTTTTTTTCTTCTCTCACCTCTCCTCTTGTAGGAGCTCAGAGGTCTGAAACAAAACAAAAAACAAAATTCCCCTTTTTCTGGCCCATGATGCATCCCCACCACCTTGGGTATATCCCTGTTGGTTGCTAAATGCAACCTTAAACCCCCTGTGTGTTTATTCAGTAATAACTCCACTATAGCCTTATCTGTGAATTTGTGCACTATGAGCAGCAGATTGGTTTCAGTTTGGAACAGCCAGCTCCGTCTCTAGTGTACACCTAACTTGCAAGAAGGAAATGTTGGCTGGTGGCTAACTTATTGCTACTTTAGTTTGTTTCATTAATGACGTATTCTCCATCTTGCTTTGACTCCTGTTATGCCCTAATAGTGGATGCTTACTGTTCCAGCATGTCCAGTGCAGTCAAAAGAAACAAAGAAGAATGACACTTTCTGTGTCGCTCCATGTTATCGATGGGTAATCTTTACATGTGGGTATAGATACATCCTGACTAGGGGTCACTGGTACAGCTATAGCTTTAAGAAGCTGTGCCTAGCAGCGTGGAATGTTGGTATCCTCTGGGTTCTTAGGCTTCAAGTTCCTCAGTCTTCTGTACCAGTGACAGGTGGGTTAACAGCTTAGGGATTGAACTCTCTACAGCAAGTACTGTCTTTGTCATTTGTTCTTGTTTTTTTATTAGGGACATTACTAACTCCAGCAGGCAGGGCTGCATGGGTTCCAGGCAGCCCCTCTAAATTTAAATTGGGCCTGTTTTGGTTTTCAGTGCTGAGGGTAATCCTCTAAACTGGCAAGCCTGCATTCTCCATTACAGCTCCAGTCTTGGCGTTCTGGATGGGTCTTTGCCACTAAAAAGATAAAGTTGTATCTTGGTGGGTGTTTTGTATTGTGGTGGTTCATTTTTTCTGGGAACTCAGGAAAGTACAATGCTCTTGGTCTTGGTGTAGTGCCCGGGCAATGTAGACTTGGTATACACGATGTATTCTAAGGTGTGCGTTTGTTCTTCTCCCCTCTTTTCTTTTTACTAGGTTAATAATTTTTTTGGGGGGGGGGTAGGGCTGTGTAATTTGGTTGCCTTTTTTTTTTTTTGCCCAGTCCTTTTAGTGTCCTTACCTGTCCTTGGACTTTTGTATTGTTTTCAGGAGGGATCCATTCCACCTAGTGGAAGAATGTGTCTGCTTCTCAGGTTATTTCTAGGCTATGTGCTGATAGGAAGTGCCATTTACTGGAGAGTATGCATGTCTCTCAGACCCGATATGCTTTTTGAGTCATCTGATACTGGCTGTTGTGCTTCCAGGGTAGTGCCAACTATGCTTTGTATTCTCCTTTTTTACTTTCTTCTGGTCTCAGCCCAGAGGAACCCTGCCTTCCTCCGGTCTTGTCAGCTGGGCCCCAATGTACCGGGAACCCAGCACCATGATGCTCACTACTAGGAGATTTTTCCTACGGTTTTCTTCCATTTTTGTCCCTACCCCTGAGGCCAATGCAAGGACTTATGTCCAGATATACAGCGTGCGGCTGCATACCATCACCGCGTCACAGCGCCTCCCCACCCTGACTCCTTCAGGAGCCATTGCACCTTTTTGCCCGTGCTTCCACCGGCAGCAACGCTACTGGTGCAATTGCTGCCTGGTACCCCCCCCGGAGGAGAGCATCCATTGGGACGCTTAGTCCTTCCTCCCCCAGTCGACCCTCAGTGACCTGGGTCCGTTCCCGAACCTGGGTTGCTGGCATAGTGCGAGGTGTGGCATCCAGTGCCTCAACCCTCAGTGCCACCAGGCCCCTGGTCTTGTTTTTCAGTAGCAGTTCCCATTCTCCGTTTGTATCATTCTTGGCCATTGGTAGCACAAGTGCCACTTTTGCACCCTTATCAATGGCTGAGAGTGAGCCTCATGAACTTGTACTGCCTTCCCTTGAAGTGTGCAAACTATCTTGACCTGCTGGCATGTGCGCACATATAACGTCTGTTGCGTGACGTTGTCATGCAACTGCATATACACTGTGCACCAAGGCTTTTATGTTTCAGCCATTGTGACCGGAAGCTCCTTCCACTCTTGAGGACGACCTTTTCTTCAATCTGTTGCAACAGTCCTTCTATTTCTAAGCCTAATCTATCCTTTACTATTTCTAGTCCATAAGGTTGGCCACCTATGGGCATTCCCCTCCCTTTTCTTGACTGTGCTATAGTATCCTCTTTGATTTTGCTTTTCCCGCTTAGGTCCTTGTACAGGGAGGGTATTGTGGTGACCTCCAGATGTATGTAAAACAGGCTGTGTTAATCGTTGTTGGATTTAGTACGTAATAGCACTATGTTATAATATACATTGGGCTAGGCTGGCCTGTCGGCGCAGCGGTTGGATTTCCGCATGCGACGCCGGCGAGCCGGGTTCGGGAGCGGACCAGGGTCGGCTGGAGGCGCCGGGGAGAGAAGGATGGAGCATCCTAGAGACTGCTCTCCTTCTCTGGGGGGAGGGTGGGGATGCGCCCGGAGCATTGGCGACCCATGGTGGAGGCCAGGAGTCGTACCGCTACCGGCACTCGCATACCTAGGAGGGGCGGGCAGGCTGGCTTCATTGCATGACCCGCCTCCCCAAGAAAGCAGGAAAAAGGCTACCGGCTGCCGCTAATGAAGCTTCATAGCGGCTGGTGGCTCCCGGGCCAGCCCCGACCTAGCCCGAATGTCTGCGGCATGCAGGGGAGAGTGCCGCAGCCCCGCCGTGGGGGGCAAGCCACGGGTATCGGGGGGCTCAAGGCTAATTCAGGGAGTGGAAGTCCGTGGCCCGTGACCGGGCTGAAATACAACAGGCGGCTGGCAGCTCGGAAGAGAAAAAAAAAAAATAATATACATTGGGCTGGATATTCAAACTGCGCCATTCTGTGGTGCAAGCACTTGCGCTGCTCAAAAAAGTTGCGCAGGGGTGTGGCCGAGGCGATATTCAACGGAGTTGCGCTATTGAGCAACTCCTTTGAATATCGCCCCCTGGCCACAGCCACTGTGCATGGCGCAGTGGAACTTGCGCCACCGCAAGTGGTCAGAGTGGAGCATTCAAGATGCGGTGGCGCAAGTTCCATTGCACCATGCGCAAATTTCCGATATTCAAAAGGTGACATGCAAATGGGGCCATAAGTTATGCAAGGTGCAGCGGGGGCCATTTGCATCTACTTACAACCCCATTTGCATGCCATTAGCATGCAGGTGCACCGATCCCGACAGCTTGGCAGCTTGCCCTGCGAGCAGCAGCTGCCGAGGGACCGGCGCCTGCAACCCGATCGCGGGCATGAGTAAATCTCCCCACTGGCGATCGTGGGCCTGCTGAGAACTGAACCCCCGACTGGCCCGATTGCGGGCATAACAGAACTGAACCCCACCCCCAACTGGCCGATCAGCGGGCATAATACCAACCCCCACTGGCCCAATCCACGGGCAGAATGGAAGTCAACCCCCAAAGACCAATATCCCTGGTGGTCCAGTGGACGCGAGCCCGATCCACGGGCATTAGAGTCAAACCCCTCCAGGTCAATTTTCCTGGTGATCTAGTGGTCCCCACCCACCCACCCACGGAGCCCTACCACCCCACTCTCCCCATCAGCGGTGGGCGGCAGAACCCCACCTGCCTGCCACCCCACCGCCCGCCGACTGACTGCTCGGGGAGACTGCACATCCAATGGTTCAGGCAAGCCAATGGGCATACAGCCCATACAAGTGAATCAGATATGTGAATGAATGTCTGGACTGCCTTATCAGTATGGGCTACTGCGCCAGCTGCTGAACAAGGCCACCGATCAACGGGCAGCGGGCGGCAGGCGGGTGGTACACCGCCGCGCGAGGAGGAAGAATGGGGTGGGAGGCAATGGTGGGTGAAAAGAGAACCCAGATCACCAGGAGAGCAGACAGTTTGACTCTAACCGCGATTGAGCCGGCGATGCACTGAACCATCGAGATATTGAGGTCTCCGTCTGCGGTAAC
The DNA here is from genome assembly GCA_016271365.2 of Neoceratodus forsteri. Classification (NCBI taxonomy): domain Eukaryota; kingdom Metazoa; phylum Chordata; order Ceratodontiformes; family Ceratodontidae; genus Neoceratodus; species Neoceratodus forsteri. The sequence continues at coordinate 644,013,736 of CM057453.1, read as the reverse complement.
GGTGGAGATCACTCAGTATGTGATCGAGGATAAGAGGTGAGGTTCAGTTCTATTATGCCCGCGACCATTTCAGTCGAGCCAGCCAGTTCTGTTATGCCAGCGATCGAAGCAGTCGAGAGGATGTTCAGTGTGTTCTGCCCACACGATCAGGCTACGGGGGTTACTATTATGCCCGCGATCGGGCTGCAGGGGCACAGGGAAGAAGTGGAGGGTCACCCACAGGTGGCAGCTGCTGTGTTGCACCCTGCAATGCGGCAGCTCACCTGTGGGTGGCCCTCGACTTAATCCTTTTTTGGCTCAAAGTTGTGCAGGCACAGGTTGGGGGTTGCGCCTGCACAACTCTGCACAGCCTGGCTGAATATCGGGCTGTGCAGTTTATGCATGGTTCCTCCCCCTCCGGTTGAGCATGCCTTCATTAGCATTGCGCTGTTGCTCAGCATGGCTTGGGGGGCACAACTTCCTCCTGCTGAATATCGCAGAATGGTGCACTTTCGGACTTGCCCATGGTGCAACCCTTTTGAATATCCAGCCCAGTATGTTTATAAAACCTGTAATGTTGAAAATACCATGGCACTAGGTGTTTTTGATAATGATAAAAAGTACTAGGTGACTATTATAGAAACTAAGCTAGTTGTGTTATTTAAAATGCATGTATAGTGTTGTAAACTTAAGTAAGAAATGTCATGATGATTTGTATATATCCCATGATGCATTACATTATGGAAGTATGTATGATGTATTTCTTTGAAACCTGATTTGTTGCCAATGCCCTTTGGGGTAGACCTTCTTTCAGTGATTCTGCATTGAGAGTCTTTGTCTATAGCTTGTTTTTTTTGTTTTTTTATTTTTGGGGCCCCACTACCCAAGCAAATGAGGCCTGCATAGGGGTGGTGGCTACATCACAACTAGTGAATTGGATCAAAGATCAGTGTCAGTAGGTGCTGGCTAAGTGCAGAGAAAGGACATTCATAGTATGTTGCTGCAAACTGATGTACCAAAGAAGAAATATGCTATTGCAGAATATTTCTTGTATTTTGAGTAAACATCACACAGAGATTGTGTGTTGAACCTGAAGTTCGGTGTCTGGTCCATCTGTTATCCCACGACCCCTCCACAGACTTGGTGTTAGAAGTGGGATAACTTGCTGGAGGCATCTGGACTGGCCGAAGAGGGACGTTTTCTGGTAGATATCGCCCGGATATCCCAGGTAGACCGGTGCACCAGGAGTTGCCAGAGGAGAACCCAGAGAAGAAGGTCCATGGAGTTCTGACCAGAACCATGACTAACAGACTGGGAGAGAAGCTGCTGCCTGGACTGGATCTGGGAGCTTGGAGGAAGGCCAAGCCTGAAGGTGATGAAGAGATGCAAGAGGATGTGGAAGAATCGAGGGAATTGCCTCCTGTTGGAGACGCTCCACCTGATGATGTAGGGGAGCTGAAATGGCTCTGCATAAAACAGGTGCAGATGGAACGAGAGCGAGATCCTGAGCAAAGAGATAGAGACATTGAGCAGAGAAAGCAAGATGCCAAATGGGCTGATACCATGAGGGTCTTGCATGCCATCAGTGCAGGGCAAACAGAAAGAGCCAGCAGTCCAAAAGACATTAAACTGTCTAAACTTTCGGACAGTGGTGACATTGAGGCCTACCTCACAACGTTTGAGAGGACCGCTCGAACATGCGCCTGGCCAAGGGAAAAGTGGGTTGTTCGACTGGCACCACACCTGGCAGGCAGTACCCAGTTGGTTTATAGCCACATGGACTCCAGAGAGGCTGAGGACTATGACCGTCTGAAGCAGGAGATCCTCAGGCGCTAAGACATAAACACTGAAACCTATCGCCAGAGGTTTAGGTTTCTTAAAATGCAGTCACTGGATAATCCCCGAGAGACTTATGCCCATCTCAAGGAGCTCTGCTACAAATGGTTACAACCAGAGAAGAATGAGCAAGGATCAACTTCTGGAGGTGGTGATTATTGAACAGTTTATTAAAGTGTTACCCCAGGATGTACAACTTTGGGTTTGGAAGCATAAGCCAGATTCCGCTGATAAAACCATCACATTGGCAGAAGACTTCCTGGCAGCCCGACCATCCAGATTTAGAGGATTCCAAGAGACCTCAGCAGCTGCGACCACCAGCAATCCAGTAAGGAACACTTTTACTTATAAACTGTCTAATCCAGCCCCAGAGAAACAAGACTGGAGAGCAGAGAGAAGGGAGTGTATTCCGGTAGCTGAGATTGTATGTCATGGGTGCCAAAAGAAGGGCCATTATGTAAGAAACTGTCCTAATATAAAGAGAAAGAGAGAGAGACAGCTCACGTAGCCTTAGTGAACTTGGGTCACTTTATGGGTACTGTACAGATTGAATCACAGCAGATGATGGGACTGATTGATTCAGGGAGCCGCCAGACTCTTGTGCGAGCAGATCTGATGAATGGGAATAATAAAGAACATAGTACAACAGTCATCTGTGTGCACGGTGATACCCATTGCTACCCTGCAGCCACCGTACAAATGACTGTTCAAGAAAAGACACAGGAAGTAAAAGTGGGGTTGGTACCTCACCTACCTGTGCCAGTTATTATCAGGCATGACCACCCAGACTTTGCTTCATTTATACATTGTCATGCTGCCCAGGACTCTGCTGTAGTTGCTGTAACCACCAGAATGCAAATGAAGAAGGGACATTGACTATCTGTGTTCCCATTTGATGATGATGTTTTTGAGGATCCTGTCAAGGACCATAAGACTAAGGTGGAGAAGAGGAAGCTAAAGAAGGCCTGAATTGATAGTCATGCTGGTGTACAGCCAGACTTGGGACATACTTTTAAATGTAATATGCAGCATGAGCAAAAAGCAGACCCTTCACTTAACCCTTTTTTTTCACATGTGGGGAAGGGAGTGGAAAAAGGTGCCCCTCAGTTTGCTGTAAGACAGGGAATACTGCATCGAGAATACATGAACCCCAGAACTGGAGAGGTAATAGATCAACTAATGGTTCCAGAAAAATTCCGCTCCCAAATCATATATCTGGCACATGACATCGCTTTAGCAGGCCATGCAGGCAGAGATAGCACCCTGAATAGAATATTACCCAGGTTTTATTAGCCCTCTATCCATGAGAACATAGCTGAGTATTGTAAAGCATGTGCTGAGTGTCAGAAGGTAGCTCAGGCAGGAAAACGGGATAGAGTACCGCTACAACCCATCCCATTGTGACTAACCACTTTGACAGGATAGCCATGGGTGTAGTGGGCCCCCTGGAAAAGAGCTCCTAGGGTAACAGATTTGTACTGGTCATATGTGACTACGCTACCCGCTACCCAGAAGCTATCCCCATGAGAACTGTCACAGCCCCCAGGATATCAGAGGAGTTAGCAAAGGTATTTAGCCGCATGGGAATCCCCCAAGAAATACTTACTGATCAGGGGAGTAATTTTAATGCATACCTGCTCAAAGAATTGTACCGTCTGCTGGGCGTGGTAGCAGTGCGTACTTCCCCATACCACCCGCAGACTGACGGCCTCGTAGAGACATTAAGAGAATGTTGAGGAAATATGTGAAAGAAGAAGATAAAGATTGGGATAGGTACCTCCCCTATCTTCCTTTCACTTACAGGGAAATCCCCTCAAGCGTCCACTGGTTTCTCGCCTATTTCATTATTGTATGGGGGGAACTCGAAGGGGCCACTGGATGTGGTTAAAGAACTCTGGGAAGAAGGGAAGGAGGTGAGACATCTTAATGTCGTAGCGTACATGACTCAGTTACACAAACGCCTGGTGAGGTATATTAACTTGGCACACCAGAGCTTAGAACAGAAGCAAGTCTTGCAGAAAGATAGATATGACCATGGTTTGACGACTAAAACATTTCAGTCCTGGGATTAAGTGTTGTTACTTCTTTCCTCCACAGAGAACAAACTACTCATGAAATGGCAGGGCCCCTTCACCATTTTGAGGCAAACAGGAGCAGTGAACTATGAGCTTAGCATGCCAGGAAAGAGACCTGCCCAGAAAATTTACCATGCAAACCTCCTTAGAAAATGGCATGAGAAGCCTAATCCCTCCCTTTATATCCATCCTGAAATTAGGGAGTCAGAGCTGGAGGTTGCCTATAAAAGGCTAGAGCAATCAGGACCATTGGAGAAGATTCAGATAAACCCTGAATTGGAGCCTCAGTAACAGAAAGATTTGCAGGGGGTTTTACAAGAGTTTACACCCATATTCACAAACATCCCGGGGTGGGCCAAAGGAATTGTGCACACCATAACTGCCACGCAAGACAAGCCCATACACCAAAAGCCCCACAGAATACCTATGAAGGTGAGGGATGAGGTGATTCAGGAAGTCAAAGAAATGAAGCAGTTAGGTATAATTGTACCCTCAAAGAGTGCATGGTCTTCACCCATGGTCACAGTGGACAAGAAAGAGGGTGGGATACGTCTATGCCTAGATTTTAGAAAGCTTAACAACGTCTCACTATTTGATGGCTACCCAATGCCCCAAATAGATGACATCATTGACAGGCTAGGTGATGCACAGTATATCTCCACCCTGGACCTTACTAAGGGATATTGGCAAATCCCCATGTCACCTGATTCGCAAGATAAAACCGCATTTAGCACACCAGTCGGTTTATACCAGTTTGTCACAATGCCATTTGGACTACATGGGGCCCCAGCCACTTTTCAGCGTTTTATGTACCACATTCTAAGACCACACACTGAGTACTGTGCGGCTTATTTGGACGATGTGGTCATATTCAGTCCTGACTGGGAAACCCATGTTAGACACTTGTCCCAGGTATTGCAAGCAATAAAGGAGTCAGGAGTGACCATTAACCCTGCTAAGTGTGCCCTAGCAAAGACCGAGACAAGATACCTAGGGTTCATTTCAGGAAACGGACAAGTGAAGCCCGAGGTAGAGAAGGTTACAGCAGTAGCAAACAACCCAATACCTACCACAAAAAAGCACGTGACATCTTTCCTAGGCTTGGCTGGCTATTACCAGAGATTTATTCCTAATTTCTCAGCCATTGCCAGTCCTTTGACTGATCTCATTAAAAAGAGGTGCCCAAATAAGGTTCAGTGGTCCCCTATTTGTGATGAGGCATTTAGGAAGATCAAGGCAATTCTATGTACAGCTCCTGTATTGAAAAGCCCTGACTTCAACCAAGTGTTTGAGGTTCAGACTGATGCATCAGAGAATGGTATTGGGGCAGTCTTATCTCAGAAAATAGATGGGGAAGAACATCCAATCATATGTATCAGTAGGAAGCTACATGAGAGGGAGAGAAGATATGCTACCATAGAGAAAGAATGCTTAGCTCTGAAGTGGGCTATTGAGTCCCTGAAATATTACTTGTTGGGGGCTGAATTTAAGGTTGTAACTGATCACAACCCCCTCTGCTGGTTGCACCAAATGAGAGAAAAAAATCCCCGTATAATGCGGTGGTACTTGACTCTTCAGCCTTATCGATTTGTAGTGTCCCACAGGGCAGGGATAAAACATATAAATGCTGATTTCATGTCTAGATATGGTGCAGGAATTGATGTCAGTAAAATATGACGGACTTTCCCTAAAAGGAGATGGGAAGGTACTGCTAGTCTCTGTTGAGAAATGTGTTTATGCCTCACGGTAAAGAATGATGATGTCCACTATGTTTATGATGAAATATTAATCGTTAATAGGGACCCTGAGATGCAGCTTCTGAAGATGGATGGGTAGAAGTTCCATCCCTTCCTGGGACAGGAAGGTGGTAAGCAGTCTGCAGTAACTGCTTCCCTCTTAAGGTGGGGGATATGTGACCGGGAGCTCCTGCCACTCTTGAGGACCGACCTTTTCTTAAATCTGTTGCAACAGTTCTTCTATTTCTAAGCCTAATCTATCCTTTACTATTTCTGGTCCATAAGGTTGGCCACCTGTGGGCACCCCCTCCCTCTTCTTGACTATGCTATAGAGTCCTCTTTGATTTTCCTTTTTCCTCTTAGGTCCTCATACAGGGAGGGTATTGTGATGACCTCCAGATGTATGTAAAACAGGTTGCGTTAATCATTGTTGGATTTAGTATGTAATAGCACTATGTCATAATATACCTTATGTATATGAAACTTGTAATGTTGAAAATACCGTGGCACTAGGTGTTTTTGATAATGGTAAAAAGTACTAGGTGACTAGTATAGAAACTAAGCTAGTTGTGTTATTTAAAATGCATGTATATTGTTGTAAACGTAAGTAAGAAATGTCATGATGATTTGCATATATCCCATGATGCACTGCATTATGGATGTATGTATGATGTTGTATTTCTTTGAAACTTGATTTGTTGCCAATGCCCTTTGGGGTAACCCATCTTTCAATGATTCTGCATTGAGATTCTTTGTCTATAGCTTGTTTTGTTTTTTGTTTCTTTTTGGGACCCCACTACCCAAGCAAATGGGGCCTGCATAGAGGTGGTGGCTACATCTCAACTGATGAATTGGATCAGAGATCAGTGTCAGTAGGTGCTGGCTAAGTGCAGAGAAAGGACATTCATAGTCTGTTGCTGCAAACTGATGTACTGAAGAAGAAATAGGCCATTGCAGAAGGTTATTTTTTTGTATTTTGAATAAACATCACACAGAGATTGTTTCAGTGTCTGGTCCATTTGTTATCCCACAACCCCTCCACAGCCATCAGATGATTCAACGTGTCTCTCAATGCAATCACTGTCAGATTTGTGGATTGCTCGGCTCCCTCCTAGGCTGTTACCTTGCTGCCTTCTCGTTTTCATGGCAGCAGTGTTTCAGTGGAGCCCATGTTCAGAGTTTGTTCTGAGTGTGGAAAGGCAGGTTTTTTGTATGCTACTTCCCTTCGATCACTTCCCTTTCCTTTGGCCATTTCCATGGCAGCCATAAGATTTTTGTCTAGGGCAGCAGTTTTTTCCGGCGCATGGGACCACTGGGAAAGTTCAGGTATGGATGTGCTTTATTTTTCCTTTTGGGGTGTCCCCAGACTTTTCTAGTGGACTTGGTGACTTTGTACAATGAAGTTGGCCAGGATGCAATGCAGAACTGCAGCATGCTGCTGTAGTTACTGCACTTTGTCTTATAGGTCACATTACTCTTCATTTGCTTTGCAGAAAAATGGCCACAGCCATGCTTTATTGAACTGGATGTAATGACAGATCTTACTTTGAGATACAGCTCTTGCAGCAGGTTACACCATAAGGACTGAAGCTGGCAGGCAGCAGGACCCCATGGAAAACTTCTAGCTAGCTATAAGTAGCGGGGGACTGCCCCAACATCAGCACCACCCCTGACGTCAGATACATCATAAAAGGAGCGGTCCCCTAGCATACCTCAGTTCTTTTCCTGCTGTTGACTCACGCGCATTGGCTCCATGGGCACCTTCAGCAGACGAACAATGCCAGAAAGAATTTGTCATATTTTCCACTGAGATTTCATCTCTGTTCGACAAGTACATGTCTTCTTCCCCGACACCTTCCACAGAAGGACACCCCTCAAAGTGCGCTTGGCGGCAAACAGATCCCCTTCAAATATAGGCACTCGGCCTGTGTGCAGTGCCTAGGCCCAGACCACGATATCCAGGCCTGGTCCATCTGCCAGCAGTTTAACAGCAGAACTAGGATCCGCCGCCAGAAAGCACTACAGAGTTTTCTCCTGGAAGAAAAACTTAAGGCCATGGAGAAAGATCCATCCTCTCGAGGGGAACCTTCACACAAATTGGGGAGACACAAGGATAAGCACCGGGACAAGGATAGGATTTGATCCCTGAATTGGGCCTTGAACTCCCGGGCCAGTTGCAGCTCTGCCCGATCGGACCGCTCTCCATCCTGGGCTAGGTCTCAGCCCCCCCCCGGTTAAGGTTAGGGCTTCAGAGGGCTCTAGCTCAGTGTCTCTACAGCCACTGAAAACCAAGACTAAGGATAGCCATCCTTCGAGGTCGGCCGCCAGGTCAGAGGCTTCCGACTGCCACAGGCCTCAGTCTAAGTTGTTGACTACGTCTAGCGCCGACACTAAGGACCTACGCTGGGACACCGATCGTTTGGTCTCCCAGCCGCCAATGGGCTCAGACGTCCCTCTGAGAAAGACTTTGGAGCTCACATCGTCCAAACGGATGACAGAGGCTAAGCGGATGCCAGAGCCATTGTCCACAAAACGCCCCAAGGACCCGACACCACCTCTGACACCTGACACTGGTCGCAACGGGACGTCAGAGGAGGATGCCAGTGCTCACACCACCAATGACCAGACATCGGTCTGCCAAAAGACCCGACAACTCCTCAGCCACCGACGCCTGACTCTAACACTGGACAGACACCGGCGCCAGGCCCTTCATCCAGTCTGAATATCCAGGAGGTCAAGGAGCTGTTCAGTTTTTGGTGGAACACCATTAAAAAAAGATGTTGTACCCACAAAACCCCACGGTGAGGCACCACCTCCTGTGGCACCTCCCAGGGAATTGACACCTGAGCCTTGAGACCCTACACCGCCGCCTAGGGGTAGGTCCAAGGCCAGACACTCTAAGTCTTGAAGTTCTAAGACACCTCCGTGTTCCAGGACCCCCTCAAGGTCTCCTAGTGACCACAGAAGAAAAAGGCCCCAACGAAGATCCCCCTCTTCATCAGGTAACGACTCACACCCTGATTCTTCTGGTACCCTTCGGTCAGTCTCTCCCTTTGAGCCTTCATCTCCAGATCCTCACGACCTCCCTAGTTTGCCACTGGGTGACCCATCATTCTCTGATATTATGCGCCACATTCAGGAGAACATGGGATGGGAGACAGAAGAGTTAGACCCAGAACGGCAACGCCTGGCACACTATTTGAGGCAAAAAGACCCCAAGCCTGTGATGCTTCCACCCCTGGTGGACACTTTCTAGGACACTACCAGGGCTGCGTGGAAGCATCCTCATTCAATCCCAGCGGTCCCCAAGAATGCTGACAGGCTCTACAGTGCCCTGCTGGAGGCTTCTTACTTATCTCAGCAACCCGTGGCTGACTCAGTAGTCACCATGACTTCGCACAACTACTCCCAGTGGCATCAACACCTCTGTACACAGCCCCCAGACCAGGAATCCAAACAATTGGACTCACTGGGTCATCTCATGTATGTCTCTGCTACATGCTCTCGCAGGTCCCTCAACCATTTGACGCACATGGTGCAATTTCAGATTGCACTGTGGAACCAGGGACAAGACCTACTGAAAGACTTCCCAGATGGTGAGAAGAAGGAGGAGCTCCTAAACCTTCTTTGCATGGGCTCTGATGTTGGAACTCAAGTCCTCCGGGCCCCATACGACTCAGCAGACTCTGCAGCGAGAGGTGCCTCGACAGGCATTTGCCTTCAGAGACACTCCTGGTTGAGAGTCTCTGGATTTACTCCAGATGTCCAGAAAGGAATCATGGACATCCCCTACAATGGATCATTGTTGTTTGGTGAAAACTCCGAGAGGGTCATCACCAGACTTCAAGATGCCAGGAAGGTGGTTAGAATGGTTCAGGCCATGTATAAATCCAGACCTGGTTCCTTTCACAGACCACAGAACCATTTTCATGGCCGGCCCAGTGGCACTGAGGGTTGAGGCACTGGACGCCACACCTCATGCCACACCGGCGACCTGGGTTTGGGAATGAGCCTGGGCTGCCGGGGGTCGGCAGGGGGAGAGAGAGAGAGAGAGAGAGAGGATGGAGCATCTGGAGGACTGCTCTCCTCTCTTGGGGAGGGTCCAGGCTATGCCTGGCACCGTAGCGGTCCCCGGTATCTACCAGAGGCACTGCAATATGCTGGGCATGCTAGAGGGATGCGGATCTGCGGCGAACGTACCTGGCACCATTGCACATCTGAGTTCCACTGGGGAAGGTGGAGGGGGTAACCGTAACCAAGAAAATCCCCACTCCCTGAGATAGGCGACAGCACCACCCCTGCAGCCACACTCCACTGGCCGGACTCATCCAGCTCCGGGCCAAGCCCAGCCTGGCCGAATTTCCAGATAGAGCACCCTGGGAGGATAGGGCGGCCCCACCTCGGGAGGGCTCAGAGCCGAGGGGATAGCCGGGCTGGTGCCAGGACGCGGGTGAGTTTCAGGCCTGGAGGTAGAGCTGGGGCAAGTGGATGCTTGAGAGAGTTCTCCAGGGAACAGCGGAGCCAGAAAAAGAGATTATAAAAAAAAAAAAAAAGAACCATTTTCCTGGCTGATAGAGTAAGCAACAACCGTGGTCAGGCCAACAGCAACATGGGTGCAATTTTGGCCGTAAGAACCAGCAAAGATTCTCCTGAGGTCAGGGCCAGAGAAACACTAAGTGTACCCAACCTGCCGGAGCCACCATCTCCACAGCATGACTCCTTCCCGGCCCCTGCCCCCCTCTGAAAGAGAGGATCAGAGGTCGAGTCACTTACCACCTGTCAGGGTGGCAGAGGATCACCTCCGACCGGTGGGTTCTTCAACTTATCAGTCGAGGACACTGTATAGAGTTCCTTGACCACCCACCGTCAAGACATCCTCTGCATTCCCGTTACTCGGGACAGCATACCCTGCTCATCCAACAGGAGATCTCGGCACTCCTTTCCAAGGACACCATCAAGGTTGTACCGAAGAACCATAGAGAAGGAGGATACTATTCCCACTTCTTCCTGGTTCCAAAGAAAACCGGGACTTACGCCCGATTCTAGACCTCAGCGACCTAAACATCTATGTGATGTACAAATGCTTTCACCTGGTTACCCTACCGGGTCTCATTACCATGCACAAGCAAGGTGCATAGCTAGCATCTCTGGACATGCAGGATGCATATCTTCATCTTCCAAACACCCGGTTGCACAGGAAATTCCTGCGCTTTTCGGCTTTTTGGGATGCCATTATCAGTTCCGAGCACTCCCATTCGGCCTGTCTTCAGCGCCACTTGTCTTTACCAAGTACATGGCAGTCATAGCAGTGGCCCTCAGGAGACAAGGCCATTATGTCTTCCCTTATCTGGACATCAAGAAGCACTGGAGAAGGCCTTTCACGACACCTGCTCCCTATTCCAGTCTCTAGGGATCACCATCAACCAAGAGAAGTCATCTCTCGTTCCCTCACAGAGACTACAGTTCATTGGCGTGGTTCTGGATACCCGTCAAGGGACAGCCTTCCTGCCCAAGGACAGGGCGGAATGCATCAGGTCGCTGATAGGGACTATCACGGCCCGAAAACTGGTTCCTGCTCGGACCATACTTTGCCTGCTTGTACATATGGCAGCTGCCATCACCACGGTCCCCCTCGATCGCCTCCACATAAGAGTTACTCAGTGGACGCTGAGAGCCCAATGGGATCAGAGGCAGGATCACTTAGACTACCTATTCAGAATCACAGAGCCTGTCACTCAGGACTTGCAGTGGTGGGCTCGTCCCGGAATATCTTTCTGTGGGAGTCCCCTTCGTGGTGCCTGCCCCATCCCTGACTCTTACCACCGACACTTCGGGGTCCAGTTGGAGAGCTCACCTGGAAGGAACCAGAACCCAGGGAACCTGGTTGCCCCTGAAGACTCACCTCCACATCAATATTCTGGAGATGAGGGCGGTCCTGTACACCTCACAGGCCTTACAGTCAGAGATCCCACTGGGTCACGTGTTAGTCCAAACAGACAACACGTCGATGGTGTATTACATCAGCAAACAAGGAGGCACTCACTCCTACCCCTTTTGCAGAGAGGCAAAGTGGGTGTGGGACTGGGTACTACAGCACTGCGCCACGCTTGCCGCAGTGCATGTTCCTGGTGTGGACAGCACTGTTGTGGATCTCCTGAGCTGGTCAAAGGCCAGAGCTCATGAATGGGAATTGCTACAAGAGGTCATCAAGAACCTGTTCTTGCGATGGGGGACACCAGACGTAGACCTGTTTGCTTCCCAATACAACACAAAACTGCCCGATTTCTGCTTGCTAGATCCAGGACCTGGTGTTTTCTGGTGAGAGGCATTGTTCCTCTCTTGGACAGGCAGGTTCCTCTATGCTTTCCCACCCTTCCCTTTGATCCAGAGGGTTCTTCTCAAGCTCCAATCAGAAAGAGCGTCAAAGATCTTGGTAGCGCCCTTTTGGCCCAGGCAGATTTGGTTTCCACTGCTTCACCAGCTAGCTCTGGAGCTTCCCTTACCCTTACCGGTCAGCTCACACTTGCCATCCCAGGAGGCCAGCTCCCTGGTCCATCTGAACCTCAAATCCCTGAACCTGCATGCCTGACTCCAAAAGACATAGCCATTCTTAGGCACAGGGTCTCGTAAGGGGTTGCCGATATCCTGGTGGCAGCTAGGAGCCATCTATTCACCCCACTTATGCTCTGAAATGGCAGAGGTTTTGTCTCTGGGCTCAGGCTCGCAACCTCGAACCACTTCAATGCCTTGAGAAGTCTATTTTGGACTACCTCCTATCCCTTTTCCAGTCAGGATTGGCGTACTCCTCTCTGAAAGTACACCTCTGTGCCATTTTGGCATACCACACACACCAGTTGGTCAGCGTTCATTAGCCCAATTAGAGGCTTCCCGTGATTTTCTGTGCGGTGTCTTACATCTGAGACCCTTCTTTTTATATTAGAGCAGCTTATGCTGCCTCCTTTTGAACCAGCCGTGGATTGCGAGCTTCGCCTCCTATCATGGAAGGCATTATTTGTAGTTGCTGTTACTTCGGCAAGGAGAATTTCCAAACTCCAGGTGCTCATGTGCAAAGAGCCTTACTTGATTTTCCATATGGACATGGTGTCCTTAAGGACCACTCCTAAATTCCTTCCCAAGGTGGTTTCAGCCTTAACCTTAAACCAGGACATCGACCTTCCGGTGTGCTTCCCCAACCATTCGAACAGGGGGGAAGCCCTGTTGCACAGTCTAGTTGTGCACAGGATTTTGAGGTTTTACTTGGCCAGAACTCGTTCACACAGACAGTCTGACCAACTGTTTTTATACTTCACGCAAAGGATGATGGGTGCACCCGTATCGAAACAAACTCTTTCCAGGTGGCTTGTTAACTGCATTGTTTTCTGTTATCAGAAACGTAACAAGCCCTTACCAGGACTGGTGAAGGGCTATTCTATGAGGGGGGGGGTGGCTACCTCCTTCGCTGCATTGAAGAATGTGGTGACATCTGCACGGCTGCCACTTGGAGTTCAGTGCACACTTTCGTTAGACACTACAGTTTGGACATCACCTCCAGGCATAGAGCGGGCTTCGGCCTGGCAGTCCTCCAGGGACTTTTGTCCTGAGAGGTCCCTCTCTCTTTGATCTCTCCTATCCTCCTCCTGACCGGGTTAGCAATATACCTTTACTGCTTGGGAATCAGTTCTTATGGTGTAACCTGCTGCAAGAGCTGTATCTTGAAGTAAGATAGTACAGTTACGTAAGAACTTAACATAACAGTAGATCTTCGAGAACAGCTCTTGCAGCAGGTAGTTTCCCTCCCACCTTCACCTCAGGAGGTTTGGTTCTACTTCATAGCGTCTCGGACTCATCAAATTATTAGTCTTCTTCTGGAAGCAGATCCTCAGTCTCCTTCTGAATCACATTATTCGCGGGGTTTCGGTAGAAGGAAGGTATGCTGGGGACTACCACTTTTATGATGTATCTGACGTCAGGGGCAGGGCCGAGGTTGGGGGCAGTCCCCCGCTATGTATAGCTAGCTAGAAGTTTTCTGTGGGGTCCTGCTGCCTGCCGTCTTCAGTCCTTATGGTGTAACCTGCTGCAAGAGCTATTCTCGAAGATCTATTGTTACGGTAAGTTCTTATGTAACTGTACTTTACAGTCAGGTTAATGTGAAGTGTGCAGCAAGGTAGTCATGGCAAGTCATTCATCAATCAAATCATCACCATCGCTGGCCCGGTGGGCAGAGGGCTGAGGCGCTGGTGCCTTACCTGGAACCACGCTGGTGACTCGGGTTCAGAAATTGACTCGGGACGCCGGGGGCTGGCAGGGGAAGGAGAGGATTGAGCGTCTGTGGGACTGCTCTCCTCTCCTTGGGTGGGTTGCAGCACGGCATCGCTAGGCAGCAGCCTCTGGTGAAGACCAGGAGCACTGCACGGCGGTGCAGTGAGGGAGAACACACCAGAAAAACAGAAACTCTCCATGCTCGGCCAGATGACGGCGGCCCAGCTCTTCAAAGCCACCGATGCCCCTAATGAGCCATGTCAGCCTCAGCAGCACCGCCGGGCCAAGTGTTGCACTGGTCTTCCCACCCCAGCGCCTTCCCCCTCAGAAGAGGGACCCATCCGGTGTAGGATTATGCCAGGTTACCCTGGGGGTGGCTGCTTTGTGAGGTTGGAGGCTCAGGGAGACAGGTGGGTTGGAGGGGGCCTTGGCAGCCTAAAGTAGTGGCAGGACGTGGTAGCACGTAGGAGGGGCAAAAAAAAAAATCATCACCATCACAGTCATCCCCTTACCCTCAGGGGAACTGACTGAATTGGGTATGAGCTCCACCAGGTAGCCTGCCTCTGGGGCATGATTGATGGCTCTGAGCTGGGTGCCAATGTGCCATCCCCATCAGAAAGTACTGTAGAACTGCAAACATTGCCCAAATAGGCTATCCCTCTGACTGCTCCTCAGAGGGGGGAACTCAAGCTGTCTGGGCCCTCACCTCTTGTCAAGGGTGAGTCTCCTGCAAAGATGTGTGATTCCTTGTTATCCAGCTCTGTACAAACCTTGCGAGACTACCGTGCCATCACTTGTTAAATGAGTGTGACTTCCCAACACTAACCTCATCTGACTACTAGTTTTAATCCTCATTGGAGGTGAAAACTGGAAAACCTCAAGGGGAAAAAAATGGGAAAATTCTTTCTCGACCCCTAAGACAATCCCCCCAGTGGGGCAGCAAGTTCCCTAATGCCCTACACAGTTCCTTACCCTACTTTTACTAGGGTGGGTTTGGGTGGGTTCCTGCTGGAGGATAAGAAGCAAGAGAAAGATCCTCACCTTAGGTAGCCAGTATACATACCTGTGCTCCTCCCCTCCAGCCCTAAGCTGCCTGCCCCAGGGAACTTTTACCTGCCTGCCTACCCCTGCCCCTAGCTGGCATCTACCTAACTACTCCTGGCTCAGGTGTCGGGGCTGTGCCCAGCCTGCAGGAGTTCCTTGCAGGCTCTTTAATTGTCTTATAGGTCACATTTGCCCTCCTTCCACCTGAACAGACTGAGACAGACAACGTGCTTTAGAGAAAAATGGCCACAGCCATGTTTTAACCAGTTGCAATGACAGTCACAGCCAAGTCAGCGTGACATGCATAGCAAAGTAGTCATGGCAAGTCATTTATTAATCAAATCATCACCATAATGACCATCCCCTGACCGCCAGGAGAGCCGACTGAATGGGTACAAATCCTGCAAGATAACCATTCTCTAGAGCTTGACGGATGGCTCTGGGCAGTTAGAGGGCACTGCAAAACTGTAGGCAGTGCCTGAAGAGGCTAGCTCTCCAACTGCCCCCTCAAAGGGGGAGCTCCAGCCACCTGGGCCCTCTGTCTGCAAAGATGCAGGATTCCTTTTTACCCACTCTGTGTAAACCTTATGAAACTATTGTGCCATCACAGGATGAATATGACTTCTGCTGCTCGTCTTCCCACAAGCACTTCACGCTACTGTTTTCTCTGTAGCACTTGTATATCATCTAAAAATCCATTGATCTTCTTCAAAGATAGCTCTTTTCATCAGGCCACACCTTTGAAACTATTCTTGCGTAAGCACTAGGACCACACAAAAACGTTTGCAAGCCAGGGGCCGCCCACGATGACATCATGCATCAGCGTCTACATAAACATGGGTGGCCCCATCTCACAGTTCTTTTCTCGCCATTAATCATACTTGTCGGTCCTACACACAGAAACGTCAACTGTTAGCCACCGTTGTTTATTTTTTACAGGTAGTTGAGAATCACTATTATAGTGATTTTCGGGTCTCCTTTATGCCGCTGAAGGAGCCCACAAAATTATTCTGATATTGAGAGTATGGAGAGAAGATCTATAAGGATGACACACACGAAGTGTGTGTATGCTATTCAGGCCTCTCTCACAACATTCAGACATGTGAGATCTGTCGGGTCTCCAGCTCTACTACCAGGCAATGCTGAAAAGGAGTGCTGGAAATGTTTTTATTGAAGAAAACTGGCAGTGATGGAAAAACAGATGCAGGAGAAATCTGTGTCACCTGCCCCATTGACCGAATCCTGGTCGTCGAAATCTAAGAAAAAATTGTTGGGAAGCCACAAGCATAAACACCGGGACGAAGATAAGGACAACGTTTTCTCTGACATGCTTTAAGTCACCACTGCAGCCAGCAGGTATATTTTTAGCTTCATTATAGTCTGCTACAGTGGCGGTGACCACAGCTCCCACCCCCCCCAGAACGTTGACCACACTCCAAGATCGGGGCTTGGCCGCTACCGGTCTGTTATGGGCAGTACGATGCCATCATCGCTGAGACTCTACCTGCCGTCAGCAGTTACAGTTATGACCTGTACTACAGGCGTCGTCAACACACAAACAGTGCTGGTATCATTCTCAGAAATGATACAGCAACTGCTGACAGGCTTGCCTGATCTGCCTGTGCTAATGTCAACAGGACCTTCCACCACCCAGTATCCACTGGCACAGCCTCACAGCACTATACCTAAGGGACCTACTCAGCCAGCGTCGCCAGTACGGTTCTCAATCCCTGTTGTCAAGGGGGGACAACAACGAGATGGAATATAACTCAGACCTCACAATGGATGAAGAATATGAGGAAGAGGAGGGTTATGCTGAGTACCAATATTTACCTGGTACTAGCTCCACCTTTTCCTTTTGCAGTGAAAAATCAGTGGTGAATACCCCAAGGTCACCACCAGGGGAGCCTGCTTTTCAGGCGATGCAGAAAATGCAGGCAGCTATGGGCTTCACACTGGAAAATGAAGACACCACAAAGAAAAATTTGTTAAGAGTTTTTAGAAGTGCCAGAATTACCATCTCTTCATTCCTCCACTATACCCAGCCCTGGAGGATGCCACTTATGCAGCTTGGTATAGACCTAATGCCGTACCAGCTGTACCCAGAAGGGCTGACAAGAGGTACCCTGCACCATCTAACAAGCCTTA
This sequence comes from Neoceratodus forsteri, assembly GCA_016271365.2. Taxonomy (NCBI): domain Eukaryota; kingdom Metazoa; phylum Chordata; order Ceratodontiformes; family Ceratodontidae; genus Neoceratodus; species Neoceratodus forsteri. The sequence continues at coordinate 643,996,659 of CM057453.1, read as the reverse complement.
TTATGGCAACCAGCCAGAAACAGATTCTGTGGTGAACACAGCTGCCTATGACAGGTCCAGAATACCTGAACACATGAACTCCTTCCCTCTTGATAAGGAATCCAGGAGGTTGGATGTCACTGGGAAACAAATGTATGCCTCTGCCTCATTGGGCCTGCGTAATGCAAATTACTAGGCCCACATGATCGGATATCAGATTATCCTCTGGAGACATGCCAAGCCTAAAGCACAGGCCTTACTCAAGGGTACTGCCAAAACTGAGTTAATGAAAACACTTACTGCAGGGGCTGAGGTGGGTAAGCATTTAATCCACATAGCCTAGGATGTCTCGGATGCCTCTGTCAGGGCAGGTGCCTCTGGTATTTGCAAGAGGCAATACTCCTGGCTTAGAGAAGCTGGGTATGCCAGTGATGTGCAGCAAGCAGTGTTAAATGCCCTGTTCAGAGGCAATAAACTGGGTACAATGTAGAACAGGCTTCAAGAAGCCTTCAGTCACTATGATTACATTAAGGTTTGCCAAATCCCTGTACCCCACACCAGACAGATGTAAGGGTAGGGGTCAATTTCGTCCACCAGCCACCAGATGTGGTAGACAGACTTATAAGCATCCATGTAGAGGTAAGGGTGCTGGTGCCATACCAGCCAACCTTCTCCCAGTGACCATTCCAAAGCACCTAGAGGAGGTAGAACTGGTAGTGTTGCCTCCACTGATTCAGCATGACTTGCAAAAATATATCTCCCAACCACCATTGCCCCCAGGGGTGAATTTGTAGGCTGTCTTTCAGATAACTCTATTTTGAATATTTACGGTATAAATTATAAAAACTCCAAAAATGTATATGTGGAGTCATTGACGTCCACTCAACATTCCCGCTGTTTAAGGCTGACGTCCGCTTTTCATGGTGTGGATGTCTTATTTTTTTGTATGCCACGCTGGGAGCCCACCCCAGCATGGCAAAAGTCTCTTTGCCCGGCCAGGGCCAATCCCGTTGGTTTCACTCCTCCCTGAAAAATCCATATGCCACACTGGGAGCCCACCCAGTGTGGCTAAAAGCTCTTTGCGATGGGGTGCCCAATCCCCCATCGGTTTCCTCCCAAAGAAATCCATATCTGCAAAAGTCTCGTATTGACCGGGTGCCTAACTCTCTGTCAGCCTCACTGCCCCTAAACTGTCTGGTGCCCCATTTTCTTTAAAAAAGACCTGAAAGAAAAAATCTTCCCTTGTTGATTCTCTTGCCCCCAACCCTCACCCACACTCTGTGTACCCCACCTCCCCACACCCCCACTTCACCCCATACTTACCTCCGGAGCCCAGCGCGATGATCTTCAGTGGATCGGGAACACGTGTGCACTCTTCAGAGCCAACCGCGAACTGAAGAAATGCCAGTAAGCTGTACTGTATAATGGCATAAATGGATTTTTTTCAACTTTGGTGCATATCTCAGCCATTTTTGGGAATTTTTTCACCAAATTTTCAACATGGGAGTTTGGGGCCCACCTCATGAACTGTGACACTGTCATTTTGTTATTCGTTCCGAAGGTGATTTCGCTGTCATGCGCGGAACCACCTTTCAGGACTGATTAATGAAATAGCAGTGTCACAGTTCATGAGGTAGGCCCCAAAACCCTATGTTGAAAATCTGGTCAAAATTCCAAATATTTTCTGATGTAGTGTGGTGCAGTTCCTATGCACGCTCGTAACTTTGAGCATTTTTAATATTTTCACTCCAGATTTTCAGCATTGCCATTTTACCACACCTCCTTATGAACAGTACAACTGTCATTTCTCACATCTCACCTGAAATGTGTTTTCGCACATGTAGCTCACAATGGTGTGGTCGGTGTGCAAAATCAGTGTTCGGGACAGATTAAGAAAATCACAGTGAGACTGTTCATAAGAAGAGGTCGTAAACTGGCTATGTTGAAAATTTGGTGACAAAAGTCCATAAAATGACTGTGTTACGAGCGTGCATTGTGCCAGATATGGCAAAAAAAAAGGTAACTGCTCCCCAGGGATGTCCACAGAGTACTGCGTCCCTCACAAAGTGCAGTTAATCTTATGTCTTTAGTGATACCCTGTAAACTAATTCTAAAGGGTGCCATTAAAGAGTTCCTGACAGTGCCGGGGTGGGGATGGGGGGCAGGGATTGGAAGATGCACATGTGGCGCATGGAGGAATAGGGCTAGGGATGGGGATCCTCTGGACACCAGGGACATTTAACTGGCTGGGGGTAGGGAGTGGGCCACTGGACACCTGACAGAGACCTTTACTTGGGCTGTAGTTAGGGAAGGGGCCAGTGGAGACCTGGCACCTTTAACCGGGCTTGGGCTAGGGATTGTATTCGCTGGACACCATGTATTGAGGGATATCAGTGGATGTGGCCTTTCTGGACTTAGTAGGGCTTTCAACACAATACCACACAGGAGGCTAGTTAAGAAAGTAAGCAGCTAGCATGGGTGTTTGGTAGAAAGTGGTAAGCTGGGTAACTAACTGGATAAATGATATGAGGCAGAGGATGGTGATAAATGACAGTGCACTCAGGGGAACAGGAAAGTAACTAGTGTGGTATCACAAAGATCAGTGCTGGGACTGGTCATCCTCAATGTCTTCATAAGTAACATTGCTGAGGAGCTGGAGAGGAAGATGTGTTTCTTTGCAGATGATACAAAAATCTGCAACAGGATGGACACTCAGGAAGGCGTGGAACTTACCCGCAGGAAATGTAAAATGCAAATGGTCGTCAGGATAGGGGACAAGGGCAAGACAGGATTATTTGTAAAAAGAAGCAGCAGAGCCCAGTTAGAGCAAGGGACAGGAACCTGAAAGGAAATACTGCACATTGTAATACAGTGTGTATGTACAAAGGCTACAAATGTTAGTGTAGCATGGATTACAGTGAGGTATTCGGAAGGCCAATGAGTTGACTTCAAAAACTATAGGACTTGGAGTATTGTGACTGCCAAAATTTGTCGACTGGAATTACTTTGACTTCCAAAAAATTGACAGCTGGAGTATTTTGACTCCAGTAAAACTGAAATGACTTCCAAATTTCAACCCATGGAAGTATTTGACTTTCGCTCAAAAAAAATTATCTGAAGCCCTGGTTGTAGGGGGTCTTGTCTCCCTTCATTTGAGCCAATGGAGGAAGGTTACTATAGACAAATGGGTACTGGACAGTATTGCAAAAGGTCATGCTCTGGTGCTTTTTGTATACCACTCCAGATCATAGTATCATAGTGGTGTACAAGCCATGAGCCACATAGAAACATAGACTTTGATGGCAGATAAGGAATGCTTGGCCCACCTAGTCTGCCCATTTCCCTACCTACAGGATAAGCTGCAGATCCTAGTTAACCAATAGCCTATTTCTTCCTACCCCCCACAAGAATTGCCTTATGTCTGTCCCATGCATTCTTGAATTCTTCCACAGTTTTAGACCCCACAACCTCCTCAGGAAGGCTGTTCCATTCATCCACCACCCTCTCTGTGAAAAAATACTTTCTCAGATTGCCCCTGAGCCATCCCCCCTCTATCTTCAAATTGTGTCCCCTTGTTCTTGCACATCTCTGTTTCTGAAAGATGCTACCCTCTTGGACTTAGTTGATTCCCTTGAGGTACTTGAAAGTTTCTATCATGTCCCCCTTCCTCATTTCCTCGAGGGTATACATATTAAGCTCATTTAGTCTCTCCTCATATGGCTTTTCTTGCAGACCCTGCACCATTTTAGTTGCCCTCCTCTGGACTGCCTCCATCCTGTCTATGTCCTTGTGGAGATGGGGTCTCCAGAACTGGACGCAGTACTCCAGATGGGGTCTCACCAACTGAATGTACAGAGGGATAACAACTTCTTGATCTTCCCTTGTCAATCTTCACCATTCATTACTGCTTGGGTGTTAGCCGGAGGCGCGCACCTGCTACAGAAAGGTTTTTTTTTTTGAGAGGAGTCGGCACCAACGGCGGCGCCCCCAAGAGCGATGCACTACGTGGTGCACGAGGGATGGCTGTTAGGCACCGCAGACTCCTCCATCTCATTCTGTTTCTCCCGCCGTCGAGGCAACACCTGCTGTGTGAGTTCTACAGTGCTACGCCATTAGGCCTCCTCTCTATGACTTCGTCAATTACTCCGTCTCAGTTTGTTTTCCCGACACCGTTGCCAGTAAGATCATTCTTTTCTTTAATATTTTTAATGGTGTCAGGAGCTTTTCTGTGTTATAGTTAATTTCACAACATGTCTGGTTCGGGAGCTAAGCATAAGTCGAAAGCAGGCTGTGTCCCCATGCGACGGTGCTCCTGTGGCCGGAATTTTTCCATTACGGACCGACATGATGTCTGCCTTCGGTGCCTGGGACCTAACCATGATATGGACAGATGCAATGCCTGTTTCTCGATGGACCGCCGTGCTCTCAAAGTCCGCGTGTTCAAAGTCGGCAAGGCCCCGCCGACTTTTGGAGGATGGCATTGCTCTCGGGCCTCCCAGGCCAGGTCTCTTGGCTCTTCCTCCGGGTTCCCTCCCAGGCCTATATGGTCTGGTGAGGAGGAGGTCTCCTCATCTTCCAGCCTTGCCGAGGAGGAGGCCTCTTTCACAGTGTCAGAGGAATGCCGTGGTCCCTCCTGGGGCCGCAGTGGAGACACCATGTCGGCAGTCACCTCTTCAGAGGTGCAGGCTCCCCCAGTGTCGCAGCTCACGGATGCATTGGTGGACCCTCGACATCACCCTCCGATGCTGTCTCGGATCCGGTGCTGTCCGTGGGTCCGGTCGACTCAGTGAAGCGGTGCCTATGGGTTCCGTGCCGAGTTGGCACCGGGACGAGCCGAGCTGTGGGAAGATCGAGGCTGGGTTCTGGAGCTGCGGGCGATGCGCCAGGACCGTATGGCATTGTGCATGGCACCGGCACTGTTAATGGTGCCGTTTCTCAAGGGACTCTTGGGGTGGCCAGCATCGAGGTCCTTTTGGTCGACTTCTCCTCGGAGGCAGACGATTCGGAAGTTGACCCAACCTGGCTCCCCGATTCTTCGGAATCAGAGTCTTTTCTGGAACACGGTGTCAGGCGGCCCAGCATTCCGATTGCTGAGTCTCCCCAACTATCTTCCTCTGAGGATTCCCAGGCTGGGGGTGGCCTGGAACCCATTGGGGAGAGCGGTTTGGAGATCAGGGACTGGTTTGTCTCCCCAGAGGGGACTGTGGCAGCTGCTGTTTCCGGTGCTGCCACACCTTCTCGGGGTGGACTCAGGGTTCTGTCTCCAGGGGTCCCCCTTGGGGGGTCTCAGGATCGATGGAGCCTGTTGCTGGGGTCGAGGAGGAGGGCATCCTCAGAGTCTGAGGGGTTGAGGGGCCGAAGTGAGGGGCGTCGAGTTCTGCCCACCACCCCTTGTGGTGTGGGGAGGAGCCGAAGTGCCTAGCCCCGCCTCTCCCTCTTAGACTCAAGGGACCCCTCTGGTGGCGTTGCTGCGGGTTGCCCTTCTGGACTCTTGCAACCCTAGGTGCATCACAGGGGAGATTCCCCCGTCAGGCTCTTCCAGAATTCACATACCCAGGGTTCCATTTTGTGACTTGGTTTGATATCCAGGATCCCGCCAGCTTGGGCTCTGTTCCCTGGATTTCAGAGCCCTAACAGAGGACAGTTGCCTTCTTGTAGGTGCCCTTCTCCCATTCCTCTGCAGCCACCCCTCTCTCTTCCAGGCCACGTCAGTCCTATGGGCCCGTTATCCTGGGAAACGTTCAGAGGCTCTGCGGAGGCCTTCACGTCGTATGTTAGGTATATGCATGAGCGGGTTTTTCACCTCTTCCCACTGCTGCAGGAGTCCTCTGGGCATTCGAGTTCCTCACCTTCCTCGACTCTCCCCTCTGAGGGAGAGGAACCCTCTGCTCACCTTTCATCCGATGCTGATTTCACGGAATATCAGCGCTTCCTATTGAGGATGGTTAAGGATCTCAGCATTTCCTTTCTCAGATGAGACAACACCGAGTGGCAGATGCATAAATTCCTTGGGGAATTCAGTGCCCAACATCTGGTGGTGCCATCCTGGCCTATCCCTTTCCAGGAGGCATTCTATCCATACCTGTCAGTCTCCAGCTGCACCTTTTCCAGCCCTGGTAGACTGCAGGAGGAAGTATTGTGCCCCTTTGGAATCTCTAGGTACACTCCGCAACCCACCCTCGGGATTGCAGTTTCTAGAGACTCCTTCTGGGTGTCGCCGCCTGGCGCATGACCATCCACCGGACTCAGATTCCCTACAGTTTGACCTGTGGGGGCAAAGAGTGTTCTCTTCCTCTCATGCGATGTTGTAATCACATCAGGCTCACCACGCTGCCTACAAAAGACATTTATGGTCAATGCTTTCTCAGGTTATAGCATCTATGCCTGATACAGAGCAATCCAGACAAGCCATTTCCCTCTCCGCTATAGGCTTGGAGCTGGCAAGGCACCAAGCAAGGGCATCCTATGACGCCAATGAGGTGGCCTCTAGGCTTGTGGGGACAGCGATCTGCATTAGGCTCCACATTCCGAGGGACCCGCCTTTTCTCTACCAGGGCTAGGAGGCTTCTGCAGGGGCTTTGTCCGTCTCCTCATCTTCGGGAGGCACCTCCTAGCTCTCCTTGGCCTTAGGCTTCCTGTCTTGTAAGGCCAGGGTCTCTTCCTTCTGTTTCTCATCAGCAGGAGGCTGAGGGTCTTGTTACCTCAGGGGTTTTCCTGGTCCCCCTTCGGAGGGCTTGGTACTCACCCAAGCAGTAATGAATGATGAAGATTGACAAGGGAAGATATGGAAATTACATACCTACCATAATTCTTGATCTTCTCTTGTATCTTCACCATTAATTACTGATACCCACCCACCTTCCCCTCTTGGGCCTCCTTCCTCTGTGTCTCCCCCTCCCTACTCGTTCCTCCTTCCTCCCTTCATGGCCTTTAAGCCTAAATTAAAAAAAAAACAAAACATTTTTTGAGCCTTCCATTCTTCTTTTAGAATGGATTCATTTCATTGAGGAGGAGAGGGGAATAAGTAGAATTTATCTCTATCCTGAGGGAACTCTTTCTGATTGCCCCTGGAGGTGACCTCTTGGCCCCTTCATAAGCCATGCTGTTCAATTCACAGTTAAGGAAACCATTCCTTAAATGGTTCAGTTCCTTTTTCCAGGTCTCCTCTAGCATGTTTAAATCTCCTGTTTGGGCCAGCCTCTGCTAGTTAACACTGCTCTGGCTTCCCAATTCTTGAACAGGTGATCTGTTTTGCCTTGCTTTTGGGGAGTCAGACTGAGTTCCCACTCTTCCTTCCGCAAAGGGGTGCCCTCTGTATGGCTTCAAACACCCCCCTGCACACACTGTGTTAGCATGTAACAAGGTGCTGGTATCCTTCCTTACCCTGCCTAGTTGGGCGCTCTCCCTTCGGAATAGATTCGGCCATGGCAGTCTGCGTGCTCTCAGCTATGGTGTAGGGCGCTGGGGATGCCGGGAGGTGCAGAGAGTCTGCCTTTTGTGTAACAAGCTGTGCAAAAGGTTCAGTTGAACCTTCTTCACCAGTTTTCTTAAATGGGATCCTTGTTCCCACACCTTGGTTCCGAGCTTACAAGCCTTCAAGCCAATTTTCACAGTTTGGCAGAATTCCTCCCTCCTCCCAGTATTCCCCTTTCTTTCCCTCTTTTTCTTCCTTCTTCTCTCTCTCCTTTACCTGTTCCTCCCTTGGAGCCGCCACAGGAGTGAGGCCATGCGGTCCCATAGGGTAGGTTTCCTCTTTCCTGTCCTCTGTCGACTTGTTTCTTTTTCAGTTTATATCTTTTCCTTTACCTATCCTCAGCTCTCTTGCCTCACTCTTCTTTTTCTTATCATTATTTCACCTCTCCATCTTGCAGAACTGAGATGGAGGAGGAGTTTGCGGTGCCTAACGGCCGCCTCCACACACCACGTAGTGCATCGCTCTCGATGGCGCGACTTCTCTCAAAAAAAAATAAAAACTTCGTAGCTGGTGCGCGCTCTGGCTAACACCCAAGCAGTAATGAATGGTGAAGATACAAGAGAGATCAAGAATTATGGTAGTACGTAATTTCCATTTTCTGCTGGTGATGCCTCTCCCTATACATCCCAGTATCCCCCCAATCCTCCCTACTGCCTTCTCACATTGCTTGCTAACCTTAAGGTCATCTGATATGATTATCCCCAGGTCCCTTTCCATTTTTGTTGTTGTTACTACCCCCCCCCAACTGTGTAATCTTCCCCTGGGTTTTTGTTTCCCAGGTGCATTATTTTGCCCTTCTTTGCATTAAATCCAAGCTGCCATTTTTCTGACCATTCCTCCAACCTTGCCAAGTCCCTTCTCATCCTTTCCACACCTCCTTATGTATCAACCCTGTTGCAGATCTTTGTATCATCTGCAAAGAGGTATACTTTTCCTTCCAGTACCTCTGCAATGTTACTTATAAAGACATTAAAAAGGACTGGGTCCAGTACTGAACCCTGCAGTACCCCACTAGTAACCCCTCTTTCTTCAGAGTGGACTCCATTTACAATTACCTTCTGTGTCCTGTTGTCCAGCCAGTGTTTAACCCAGGCTACCACCCAGGAACCCACTCCCAGGCTGGTTAATTTGATTATTAATCTTTTGTGTGGGACTGTGTCAAATGCCTTGCTAAAGTCTCGGTAGGCCATGCCCACAGCCCCTCCCTGATCTACTACTTTCATCACCCAGTCAAAGAAATCAATTAGATTCATCTGACATGACCTTCCTGCTGTGAACCCATGCTGCCTTGGGTCCTGTGCCCCACTGGCCTCTAGGTACTCAACAATTCTTTCCTTCAGAAGTGATTCCATCACTTTCCCTACCATAGGTCAAACTGATAGGTCTGTAGTTTCCTGCCTCTGTCTTGCCCCCACTTTTGTGAAGGGGAATCACATCTGCCTTCCTCCAGTCCTCAGGTACCACACCATCCTCCCATGATTTGTTAAAAAGTGTAGTCAGTGGTGTCACTAGTTCTCCCCTTAATTCTTTTAGAATTCTTGGGTGAATTCTGTCAGGCCCCATTGCTTTGTCCACCTTCAGTTTCAGGAGTTCTTTCAGAACCCTTTCTTCTGTGAAAGGATTGGGATCAACCCCCCTATCCAGAGTGCTTCTGTTAATGTTGGATTAGGCACCTCCCCACCTCTCTTTTGTGAATACTGAGCAGAAGTATTGTTCAGTATTCCTGCTTTTTCACTGTCCCTCTCACCCCAACCACCGTCCTTTCTATTCAGCCTCACTATCCCTCCCTTTGTCTTTCTACGCTCCCTGATGTACCTATAAAAGGTTTTATCCCCCTTCTTAACCAAGTTGGCTATCTTTTCCTCAGTTTGGGCCTTTGCTATTCTGACTTCCCTCCCTGCTTCCTTCTGCCTTAACTGGGACAGTTCTCTGTCCTGCTCCTGTGTTTCCTTATACTTCCTAAATGTTATCTTTTTCTCCCTAATCTTCCCCGCCACCTCTTTTGAGAACCATAGTGGCTTTTTCTTTTGTTTTGATTTGTTTATTTGCTTCACACAAAGGCTTGTTGCCTCTGTGATGGCAGTTTTGATGTTTCCCCATTGTTGCTCCACCCCTCCTTCTAGCCTGTTTGCTAATGCTTTTCTAAGGCACTCTCTCATCTTCCCAAAGTCAGCCCTCCTGAATTCCAGTACCCTCACTTTTGTATGGCTTGACTCTGTAGCAAAGTTTATTGTGAACCACACTGTTTGGTGGTCACTTGTTCCCAGATGGCTACCCACTTCTAGGTCTGAGATCCTCTCACTGTCCCCATTTGAGAGTATGAGGTCTACGATTGCTCCCTCATGAGTGGGTTCCAAAACTAGCTATCTGAGGCATGCCACCTGTAGGGCATCGAGAATGGCCCTGCTCTTGGATGTGGCTGCAGCAAAGGTGCTCCAGTTAACATCTGGCATATTCAGGTCCCCCATCAACAGTATCTCCCCTTTCTCTGCCATCCTAAGGATGCCTTCTATCATATCCTTGTCCATTCCCTCTCCCTGACATGGGGGTCTGTATACAACCCCTGTGCGGATTGTGGTGCCATTTCCATTCTCTAAGGTGACCTACAGTGCCTCCTCTCCTCCCTGTTTACTCTTTTGTTCTGTTGCTTTTATCCCTTCCCTTATATAGAGAGAGCTACTCCTCCCTGTCTCTCCTGTAGATTGTGTACCCTGGTATGTTAACATCCCAGTTATGGTTATCTGTGTACCATGTTTCTGTGACTGCTACAATATCCAGGCATCCCTCTTCCATCAAGGCCACAAGTTCAGGGAGCTTGTTGCCCAGACTACGGGCATTGGTACTCATTACCCTCCATTTCTTGATGGCCTTACCCCTTTTTTCCCCACCCCTGTCCTTTGTCATTTTCTCCATTTACCCCTGCCCTTCTCCCTGTAAACATCTCTATCTTGGTGTTTACCTCACTTACCACCCTGATTTTTTTGGTGGGGTGGCTAGGATTTCCCTTCTCCTTTCCAGTACCTCCCCCCCTTGGCTAGTTTAAATGCTTGCCAATGAAGCATTTAAACCTATCACCTAGGATCCTGGTTCCCCTCCTGGACAGATGCAGACCATCATGCCAGTATAGGCCTGCATCACTCCAGGTGGACCCCCAGTCCCCAATGAAGCCAAATCCCTGAGCTCTGCAGCAGTTTTTCAACCACTATTGAATCCCATGGTGTTGAACACCCTAGCCTCATCCATGCCATGGACAGGCAGCACCTCCGAGAAGGTTACCGTGCATGCTACTTGTCTAAGGCCCCTCCCCAACTCCACAAACGCTTCCTGCACTGCTCTGATCCCTTTCTCAGCCAGGTAATTTGTCCCTAGGTGGACAATGACATCCATCTCCCTCTCCCGTGCAGCTTCTCCAGCGATCCTGAGGATTTGCTCCCTGTCCGTCCAAGCCATGGCACCAGGCAGGCACCTTACCTCCCTTCCCCTTCCTCCCCAGTTCTACCTGCCTAACAATGGAGTCCCCACCAGGAGTTGCTCTCTCCCCATGGGGTCCCATGCCACCCTCCTGTGGGTCTCCTTGGTGGAGGTTCCTAGCATCCTCCTTGGTCTCCACTGTGGGTGTCTCCATAGAGGAACCACACTTTGCCAGAATGGCATATGAATTGTGGAGAGGTACAGCTGGAGGGATGCGCCTCTGTTCCACCACCCTCACCCCCCCTGAGCTCACTGTGGTCCAACTGTTCCTCTTTCTTGGCAACCTCTGAGGCAACGGCAGTTGCCCTGGTGATCCCTGGGTGGGAGAGGAGGTCCCCCAAATCCTGGCCAACTCAGCCTGGAGATGAGCAACCTCCTCCCTCAGCCCAGAGAGGTGCCTGCAGATGGGACAACACCACATCCTCCAGAACGTCTCCCAGAAGACTGCTACTCCACAGCCACTGCACTGCACCACTCCCATCATGTCTTATTTCTGGCCCCTTAACTGTTGTTTGAAATACTTACTCTTTCCTCTGTTTTTTTTAATTTTGTTTTTTTTTTCCTCCCTACTTACTTACTGCCTCTGTGCCCTCTAAGCTCCTGATTTTCCTGTTCTGAGACAAGAAGTTCCTATATTTCTTAGTAGTCTCCTTACTTGCTCAGAGTCAGACCTCCAGCAGCTAGGGGGGGACAGAGAGCTACTCTTTTCCTTCTAGGATGGTGAGTCTTTTGTGGCTCTGTGATCACTCACTTCCTGCTCCCAAACAGGAAGTTTCTGTTGCCAGTCAAATCCTGTGTCTATAAAAGTAGAACTGGCTTTGGGTGGGGGTTTGGAGGGGAGTGAAGGAAGGCAATATAGTCCCAGTAGAGAAATATAGTTATAACAGCAGCTCCTTCTTCTTGGTGTTCTCTGCCTGTTCTCTGGCAGAAGCTGTCTAGGGCAGTTTTTAAATCTGACTTTAACCTTGCTTCTTTCTAGCTAAGCCACTCCCCCTACTTCACAGCTCTTTCTACACTTAGTTAATTGCACAGATAACAATTCCCTTCAGCCACCTGAGACAAACACCTAGATAACTGCACAGACAACAGTTCACTTCAGCCAACTCAGACAAACACACTAACTTTTTTGGGGGGAGGGGTTGTTTTTTGTTTTTACCCTAAATTGAAGGTCCCAATAGTAGAGTTCTAATTCTTTAGTTGCAGTAGAGAAGTATAGTTATAACAGCAGCTCCTTCTTCTTGGTGTTCTCTGCCTGTTCTCTGGCAGAAGCTATATATATAGCTTGCCCTGTTTATTCCTGGTATCCAAATTTGGTGTTCCTCATACACCTGTCCAGGGCTATTTTGAATTCCTTCAGTGTATCAGTTTCCACCACATTCCCAGGTAGTCTGTTCAGTATTGAGAACACTCTCTCTGATTAAACCAATTAGCATGCCTTTCAGTTCTATATAAAGCTCCTTTTAGTTATCTGCCACAGACCTCGATATATCCCCCAAGACACATGTCCCCTGTTGAAAGAAGAATCTGCAGGTCTTACTCCATAAATATGCTATAGAACTGGTCCCTGTCAGGCAGAGGAACAGAGACTGCTGTTCCAGATACTTCATAGTCCCCAAGTGGACAGGAAACCTGAGGCCTGTTCTAGACTTGAGGGACCTCAACTTGTACACAGAGTACAAGAAGTTCTGGATTGTCTGTCTACAGACTCTGATTCCCTCTGTTGCAAACAGGGGACTGAATATGTTCTCTAGATATGAAGGGTGCCTATCTTCATATAGCAATCAGAAAGAATTACAGAAAATAATCTGCGATTCATGCTGGAAGGGGAACATTATTAGTTCAGAGTCTTGCCCTTTGGCTTGTCTTCTGCACCATGGGTCTTTACCAAATGCTTTGCAGTAGTAGCAGCAGCGCTCTGCAGGGAAGGCCTGTATGTGTTTCCTTACCTGAATGATTGACTATTGAAGGCCCACTCCAGGGAACATTTGCTTCACACGCTAACTCGTACCAGCAGGCTGTTTGATCTGGGGGTGATGGTCAGTCTGCCAAAGCCAGTACTGACCCCCTGTCAGATAGCAGTAAATAGGGGAAGTACTGGACACAGCTCAAGGCAGTGCATTATTACCTTTGGACAGAGCAGAACACCTTATAGCTCAAGCACAACTGGTGTACAACACCCAGTATGTCCTAGCCAAGACTCTGCTGTGCCTTCTAGGTCTTATGGCAGCAGCAGTCGTAACAGTGCCACTAGCTCACTTCCATGTGCAGATCCCACAGTGGTCCCTAAGAGTCCAGTGGGGCCAAGCAACAGATGACCTAGATAAACAACTGCTAACCATGTCTCCTTTGAGAAAAGCATTGACATGGCAGACAGATCGCACCAACTTGCTAAAGGGCTTTCCACTTGTGAATTAAAATCCGGTACAAATTCTCACCTCGGATGCCTCTGGCTCCGGGTGGGGAGCACACCTGGGCATTACTAAACACAGAGTGTTTGGACCCTGGTGGAGAAGAAATTGCACATAAATATCCTGGAGATTAGAACTGTCCTCTACAGTCTCCAGGCATTTAAAAAGCATCTGACCTCAGGTCCCTTGTTAATACAACAAAACAAACAGTGGCACTCAGCAGAACAAAATGAAAGTGTAGAAATAGTAAATCCAACTCTTTATTGGTCCCACACAGAGAGCATGGCACTAAGCCAAAGCCCTTCACCTGGTATGCGTGAGGCTTCATCAGGGGGCGTGGCTCGACAGCGAGAGCTGCATGGATGTCAAGCCATGTGCCCTGACAAAGCCTCATGCATATGAGGTGAAGCCCTGGTGCTTAGTGCTGTGCTCTCTGTGTGGGAACGATAAAGAGTTGGATTTAATCCTCCTACGCTTTAGTTTTTTTCTGCTGAGTGGCACCATTTCTTTGTTTTGTTATACAGATCTTCCTGGACATAAAGTGTCCACCACTCATTCACACTAGTGGGGACTACACCAGAGGCGCTAGGACTCAGTGGGAGCCAAAAATCGTGCATGCACTGCACTGCAAGGCTGGCTCGCGCTATGTAGGCTATCTCGGCATCAACTTTCCAACCGCCTCAGTTCCTTTTTCCCGCCGTTGAATGCATTTCATTGACGACGTAGCTTGCCCGTCAGGAGTCAGATCTTCACATCTATATGACAGCAGCATAGTCGTTCAGTATTTGATTAGTCTTTAGTATACTTACATATTTTAAAAAAAAGTGTTAAATTTGTTTCAACAACAAAGAAAAGAAGTCTTCTTCAGCCTGCCTTTGACGGAGTCGACTATGAACGGGGCCGGTGATGATAGGGCGACTTTGCTTGAAAGCTGTTTTAGCAGCAGGGCTGGGTCTGGTCCACCACCCTCTTCGGAGGGGGGAGGGTCTGACCACCGGCAGTCCAGTGCTTAGGAGGAAGGGCGGTCCTCCTGAAAGCACAAAAAGAACCGGGCCTGTTCCCGATCGAGGCCGGGGGCTCGGCACCACCCGGCCTCGAGTTCTTCTTCCTCCCACCGGTCAAAGAAGAAGCGGTACTGCTTGATGTCACCATCTGGTAGATTTGCACGAAGGTCGTCAGTAGTGGGGGACAGCAGGCTGACCTTGGCTCTGTCGGGGTCACCTATGGCTTCGATCCTTAACGGTCGTGGTCCCTGGCTCCAGAGTCCCTCCCCACCCCTGGGGGCTCTTCCAGTGAGCAGTTTCATCATTGGGCTGCTCTTTTGGAGCAGTGAGTCTGGCGATTGTCCCAACTGCCCTTGCATGTGGACCAGGCTCCAGGGCTTTTGGGCCCGGGGGCCGTGGACCTGCGGGTGGAGCGCATGGGTCAGCCTGGTCGCATGATAACTTCAGTCCCATTGACGCCACTCCCTCATGCTTTCCCCCCTCACATGGCTGTGGCACGGGGCCAGCACAGGTACTGCTTTCTCCTACTCCTCCTCATACTTTCAGGTCTCCAGCTTCGGGTGCCCCGGTGTCCAGTTTGTGGACCCCAGGCACTCGACCAGTGCTGGTTGCTGTGCTGCTCTCGGCTCCGGCCTTGACGGCGCCACCTCGGGTGCTGGGGTTTTTGACTCCAATTCAGGGAGTGTCTCCTCCTTCATTTCTTCCTCCCTTTCCTTTCTATACTATCCCTTCTTGGGTAGTAGGAGAATGTATTGAGTCAGAGTCTGATCCACGATTAGGGGACAATTTGGATGAGGATTCATCCTTTGGAGTGGAAAGTAAGCCCTCCACTTCAGCAGAACCTGTGGTTGAGGACCTTTCTTTTAAGTCTCTACTGACGAATATGAATTCCACCCTTTCTCTTCAGACTTCTGAGGTGGATCCTGGGAACCTTTTGCACCTTCAGTATCTGCATATTCCTGAAATTCCTGTGCAACTGACACCACCGGTGCAACCCTCTTTCGGGACTCCTTCATAAATGGTGTGGGACAGACCGGCGCGCATTCCTTCTGTGGCTAAGTCCATAGACACGAAATACGCTCCCCCTAAGGATAGGCCAATCCTTGCCTCTCATGCCTTTGCAGAACCATAGTGGTCTTGGAAGAGAATGACAAAGCCATTCTTCTCCCAAGAATCCATGGCCCATCCAGTGAATAAAGAATCCTGTAAAACTGACACTCTGGGGAAGTGAGTGTTTGCTGCAGCTACCCTAGGCATGCATATTGCTAGCTAGCAGGGCTGTTTCTCTCAGTACGAGTATACCCTCTGGCATTCACTCAGAAAAACAGTGGAGGCTCTTCCAGAACCAGACGTTGGCGTGGAGCTTCTTCAGACCATTACTGGAGGCATTGATTCCAACAATCAGCAACTTAAGGCTGCTATGGATGCCTTTGACAGTGCTTCTAGAGCAGCAGCAGCGGGATATGCACCCGGCATCACTCATGGCTCAGGACTTTGGGATTCACTAATGATACTCAACAGAGTCATGAATTTTCCATTTGATGGAGTTTATCTGTTTGGCCCACAGGGGGAGTAGGCACTGGAGGCCACTCAGAAAACTAGGACTGCTATTAAGACGGCCAGACCGGCCCCTGCCACCCTTTAGCAGGGCGGAAACTGACAACAGTTTCATAACCGACAGTCCTTTCATGGTAAAGGCCGAGGGGCTTTTAACAAGAACCAAACCCCTCAGCCACAAAAGAAAATGCAGCAGAAGGCACTGGCTCTGAAGGTGCCCAGTGCCACCCTCTGAAGACCTGGCCCATGTCCCACCTCAACTGCCTGAGGAGAACTCCTCTTCGGTGGTATGGGGGCATCTGACTTAGTTTTACAATCAGTGGAAATCAGTCACAATGGACAAATGGATCCTCATGATAATTCGAGAGGGTTACTCTCTAAATTTCTCTGAGACCCCTCCAGATCGTCCAGCCAAACGACAGCCCAAACTGTCTACCACTCAATAAGTCCTCCTTGCTTCCGAGATTCAGGGCCTTCTGAACAACAGGGCAGTAGAAGTGGTTCCTCAAGCAGAACAGGACGCAAGTTTCTACTCCCACTACTTCCTAGTTCCAAAGAAAACAGGCGGTATGCACGTTCAAGGAGAAATTCAAGATGATATCGCTAGGAGCGCTTCTACCTCTGATTCATCAAAATGACTGGCTGGCATCTCTGGACATGCAGGATGCCTACCACAACATCCCAGTACACCCAAGCCACCACAAGTACCTTCGCTTTGTGGCTCTGGGCCAGCAGTACCAATTCAGAGTCCTGCCCTTTGGGCTCTCCTTGGTGCCACGAGTCTTTACAAAGTGCTTTGCAGTGCTTGCGGGGCATCTCAGAAAACTCTGAATTCAAGTGTTCCTGTACCAGTACAATTGGCTCCTAGCGAGCTCCTCCAGATAAGGGACACAAGAAGCGATTTCCACGGCTTCCAAGTTCCTCACATCCATGGGAGTTCTGAACCTAGAAAAATCGCATCTTCAACCCTCCCAACAACTTCTCTTCATAGGAGCTCTCCTTGACACCTCCAGGGCAAGAGCCTTCCTCCCAGAAGACAGCAGAAATGACATTCTCCAGATGGCTTGCTTCATCAAGGAGAGCAGCTCAGTTCAGGCTCTCTCAGTGCAGTAGACGCGGGGTCTCATGGCATCATTTGTGTTCACGGTGCCCCAGGCCTGCTTGCACATGAGAACCACCCAATGCACGCTCAGCACTCAGTGGTCTCTGACTATTCATGCGCAATCCTTCCACATCAAGGTGACAGAGCCTCTAAAGAGGTCGCCCACCTGGTGGCCTCAGGAGGACAATCTTCTCCAAGATTTTTCCTTTGCCCCACTGGAAACGCAGATCACCATCACTACGGATGCATCTCTGACCAGTTGGGGAGCTCACTGTCAGGCTCTCCACACCCAGGGCCTGTGGAGTCAGGGTGAGTCCCAGCTGCACATAAATGTCCTGGAGATGAGAACTGTCCTGTACGCTCTTTGAGCCCTGAAGGATGTCCTCTGTTACAAAGTAATTCTCCTTCAGACGGACAACAAGGTGTTGATGTACTACATCAACAAACAAGGTGGAGCACACTCTTACTCTCTGTGCAGAGAAGCCATGAGAGTGTGGGAATGGTGTCTCGAGAACGAAACCCTGATCCAGGTGATCAACCTGCCAGGAATCCAGAATGATCTGGTGTATCGCCTCAGCAGAACGGAGGTGGATCCACACGAATGGTCTCTTGACTCATGCGTGCAATCACTATTCGAAGAGTGGGGCACTCCGGACCTGAACCTTTTTGCGTCCCCACTCAATGCAAAACTGCCTCTATTTTGCTCCAAAAATCCAGAACCTGGTGCTTTCTGTCAGGATACATTCAGACTGTGTTGGACAAGATGCTTTGTGTACGCATTTCCTCCTCTTCCTTTAATTTAGAGGGTGCTGCTCAAGCTAGAAGTATGGAGGGTCAGCATGATTCTCATTGCCCCATGCTGGCCTTGTCACATGTGGTTTCCATTAATCAATAGATTATCAAAAGTTCCACTGAGACAACTTCCACTTCGGACAGACCTCCTGACCCAGGGTCCGGTGGTCCATCCCAACCTGTGGTCCCTTCATCTCCATGCCTGGCTGCTGAGGAGATAGAAGTGGGTAGGTTCAACGTCTTTTGGAGAATCTCAGACATCCTCCTAGCAGCACGCAAGCCATCCACTAGGAAGACCTACATGGCAAAGTGGAAACGATTAATTACCTCAGGGGTAATTTTCTATTTGGTGTGCAAAGTCCGCCCTGGACCCCTTTGCTTGCTCACCAAACAAGGTGTTAAGAGTACCTTCTAGACTTGTTGAATGCAGGACTGCAATACTCACAGTGAAGGTGCACCTTTGAGCGATTTCGGCCTACCACAAGCGTATCCACAATATGTCAGTGGCTCAGTTACCCTTGATTAAGAGATTCCTTAAAGGTGTCCTGCACACCAGACCACCAGTCAGGAGACTGGTGGCCACTTGGAATATCAACCTAGTGCTAGATATGTTCACCCGTAAGCCATTTGAGCTTCTACCAACCTGCGACCTCAAGTTTCTGACCTGAAAGGCTGCCTTCCTTGTGGCCATTATCTCCACTCACAGGTTGTCTGAAATACATGCCCTGGTCACAGACCCCCCATACACAGTGTTTCACAAGGACAAGGTAGTTCTCAGAACTCACCCTAAATTCCTTCCCAAAGTAGTCTTGGAATTCCACCTGAACCAGCCCTTGGTCCTTCCAGCCTACTTTGCAAATTTTCAGAATGAAGGGGAACGTACCCTACATTCTCTGGATGTAAAAAGGGTCTTGCAATTCTACATTGACAGAATATAAGAGATTTGCAAATTCAAGCACTCTTTTTCTCATTCAGCATGGCCTAGCTGGAGGAACCTGTTGCCATTAGATGCACGGCAGCATGGCTGGTTGCGTGTCTCTGCCATTGCTATTCAATGGCACAGGTCAAGCTGGAAGGCAGGGTGTACGCCCACTCTGCCAGAGCGGTCATGACATCTCTGGCAGAGATTCAGAATGTGTCCATTGCAGACATCTGCAGTGCGTCCACTTGGAGCTCTGTGCACACTTTTGTGAAGCACTACACTCTGGATGTCCATGCCAGACAGCATCCTTTCTTTGGCAGTACAATCCTTAATGGACTTGTGTCCTGAGTGAGCTCCTTTTCTCCTGCCACCCTTCTCGGGGGGGGATTGATTTAGCTCTGTACTCTCCCACTAGTGTGAATGAGTCGTGAAGACTTAATGTCCAGGAAGATGTGAAAATTACATACCTACCGTAATTCTTGATCTTCTTGGACAAAGTCTCCACCATTCATTCACACACCCACTCACCATCTCCCAAGCTCACTCATCCTGTTTTTGGTCTTCACTCCCTCATTGGCTGGGCTGTGAAGACACTGTAGAGTTGACCCTTCATATACGGGTCATATGGACTGTCTTATATCACGGGCATGGGCATTTATGTTTGTGCTTCCTACCCTGTGGAATTCTCTACCTCGTCGGATACCAAAGTGCCTGACAGTGGAGCGCTTCAAGACTGCACTAAAAATGCATTTGTTTGGGCTTGCCTTCTGTGATAACACTTAGTGGAATTTTACTGTATTATTATGAGGGATGTTTTTATCTATGTATTTATGTATTTACTGTTAGGGCACTATGATCTCTGGAATAGCACCTTTTATAAATAAAGATGATTGGATTGGGTATGTCAGAGATGGGTTATTTTTCTAGGTTAGTTTATGCTGCTCCTCCTCGGTAAAAAAGGTACTGAGGTGGTTGGATGGTTGATACCGAGGTAGCTTATACAGCGCGGGCCAGCCTTGCAGTGCCGCATATGCTCATTCCTATCTCGGCACCGGCCCCCCTGAAGATTTTTGGTTCCCACTGGGTCCTAGCACCTCCGGTGTAGTCCCCACTAGTGTGAATGAGTGGTGGAGACTTTGCCCAAGAAGATCAAGAATTACAGTAGGTAAGTAATTTTCATTTTTTTTTGGTCGGCCCACTTTCTGTCATGAGCATGTGGTGTGGTGCTTTATATATATCTGCTGTTAATACAGACAAACAACATCAGTGTGATACATTACATCAACAAACAAGGAGGTACTCATTCTTATCCACTATCCAGGGAAGCAATGCGTGAGCTCTGGAACACAGTCTAGAACATTCAGCTGTACCTCTTTCAGGTGTCCAAAATGCCTTGGCAGGCAAGTTAAGCAGGTCACAGTCCAGGATACACGAATGGGAGCTGCTGGCCATGGTAGTGTAAGACCTGTTCAAAAGGTGGGGTCATCCAGAGTTGGATCTTTTTGCATCCCCACACAACGCAAAACTGCTCCTTTTTTTCTCACTCGCTTCAGGGCTTGAAGTTTTCTGGTGAGACGCATCGTCCCTTTCTTGGAAAGGAAGGTTTCTGTGTGCTTTCCCTCCCTTCCTCTAATACAGTGAGTACTACTGAAACTGAGTATGGAGGGGGCAACCCTCATCCTCATTGCTCCACCATGGCCTTGGCAGATATGGTACCGACTGCTGCAACAGCTGGCAGTGGAACGTCTGGCACCTCTACTGCTGTGCAGGTGACTGTTGTCACAGAACAAGGGTCTCTGGTCCACCCGGCACTAAAATCCTGACATCTGCATGCATGCCTCCTGAAGACATAGCCATGGTATAGTTTGGAGTATCCTCTAAAGTGGCTGTTGTTCTTGTGGCTGCCAGAAGACCCTCCATCAAACACACGTTAAATAAACAAAGCTTACTTATTCTTTGAAATCAAAACAGTTTACACTATTGGCCATTTCCAAGCAACTGGATCTCTTTACTTGTCTGGTCAGTGCAATCTTGGAATCCTTGGTGTCCGTATCGAATTCCAGTCTTCAGTATACCTTACACAAGTTGCATTTGTCTGCTGTTTCAGCTTTTCATGTACCTGGAGATGGCCATATGGTTAACACAGAAACATAGAATTTGATAGCAGATAAGGGCCGCTTGGCCCACCTAGTCTGCCCATTTCCCTACCTAATGGATAAGCTGCAGATCATAGTTAACTAACAGTCTACTTTCTCCTACCCCTCACTAGAATTGCCTTATGTCTGTCCCATGCATTCTTGAATTCCCCCACTGTTTTTGACTCCACGACCTCCTCAGGAAGGCTGTTCCATGCATCCACAACCCTCTCCATGAAAAAAATACTTCCTCACATTACCTCTGAGCCATCCCGCCTCTATCTTCAAATTGTGCCCCCTTGATCTTCCTGGACATAAAGTCTCCACCACTCATTCACACTAATGGGATCTACACTGGAGGCGCTAGTACCCAGTGGGAGCAAAATTTTTTGCAGGAGTGTCGGCACCAGAGATGAAGCCACGAGGAGCGGCGCCACGAGCCTCAGCTCATGTGGCAATGACTATCTCGGCGTCAACCCTCCAACTGCTTCAGTTCCTTTTTTCCCACTGTTGAGTGTGCGTCAGTGATGACGTCGCTCACCTGCCGGGAGTCAAACTTCAAACTAGCAGCATAGTTTTCAGTTTATTATTTTGTAGTATTTCTCAAATAAAGTACCGCTTATGATAATTTATTCTTATTAAAGAAAGAAGTCTCAGCTACATTGACGGAGTTGACCATGAGCAGGTCAGGTGACGGTAGGGAGACTTCATATGAAAGCTGTTCAGTCAGCCGGGCTGGGTCCGGTCCGCCACCTTCTCCAGAGGGAGGGTCTGACAATGGATGGTCCAATGCCTGAGGGGAGGGGCGGTCCCCCCTCAGAAGCATAAAAGAAAACGGTCGCATTCTCAGCACCATTCAGCCTCGAGCTCTTCCTCGTCCCGTAGGTCAAAAAAGAGAAGGCATCACTCAAGGTTACCCTCTGATATGTCTGCGCGTCGATGGTTGGTCATTGGGGTCAGTTGCCGGTCTCCTCATTCGGAGTCTCTGGTTTCTGGTTCTGGTCACCGACCTCTTCGACTTTGGAGCCCTTCCCCACCTTCTGGTAGGGCTTCAAAAGAGCAGTTTCATTAGTGGGCCGCTCTAATGGAGCAATGGGTTCAGAGGTTGGTCCAGCTGCCTGACCCAGTCCCTCCGGGGCCCTTGGGCTCTTTGGAGGATCGGGTAGGGTGGTTGGGCCTTCCTAGTCATGTGGTGTCTTCCTCAGTGCCGTCGATTTCGTGCTCAGGTGTTTTTCCCCCCTCACATGGCTGCGGCACAGGAGGCCACACCGATGCCTCTATCTCCTGGTATTCTTCCTCCTTTTTCCTCAAATCCTAATTTTTGGGGCCCTGGGTTGGTTTCGGCGCCGTTGGCATCAGTGGGTCGCTCGGCACCGTCCTCAGCGCTTCCCAATCGCCTGTCGGCGCTATCCCTCGGTACTGTCGCGGCCCTTGACGCCCGTTGAGTTTCTTGCCGCCATGTGGCTCTTGACACCGTGTAGCTTTTCAGCGCCGTATTCTTGACACCCGTTAGGCTTGTCGCCGTGCGGCACCGTCGCCATGTTCTTGGCTGAGGCCTAACTTTCGTCAGCCAGTCTTCAGGACTTCTCCTCTATGAATCCTTTTCCTTCCTCATTTCCTTCTGATTTTCATTCCTTTCCTGTCCATACAGTCCCTCCTGGACTGTCAGGAGATGATATTGAGCCTGACCCAGACCTTTGACTGGATGATGATGTGGAAGGAGCAGGACCTAATCCTGTTGCAGAGCCTGTGGTCGAGGACCTGTCTTTTAAGTCTCTGCTAAAGAATTTGAATTCCACTCTTTCTCTCCAGACTACAGATATTGATCCTGGGAAGCTTTTAAGACTCCAGTACCTTCATGTTCCAGAGATCCTTATGGATCTAACTCCCCTGGTACAGCCCTTCTTTGAGACTCTTTCTCAAATGGTATGGAACAATCCCGCTGTCATTCTTTCTGTGGCTAAGTCTATAGATAGAAAGTATGCTGCTCCCAAGGATTGACCCATTTTGGCCTCCCAAGCCTTTGCAGACTCTATTGTAGTCCTGGCAGAGAAAGATAAGGGCTTCCTTCCTCAAGCTACTACAGCACGAACTATAGACAAAGAATCTTATAAGATAGATACTTTAGGTAAGAGAGTCTTTGCTGCATCCACCCTGGGTATGCGTATTGCCAGCTACCAGGGTTATTTCTCTCAATATGAGTATGTTCTTTGGCATTCGCTCAAACTATTGGTAGAAGCTCTGCCTGAGTCCAACTCTAATTCAGAGCTTCTTCAGACCATAACCAGGGGTATAGAGTCCAACAACCAGCAGGTTAAAGCAGCTATGGACGCTTTCAATACTGCCTCCAGAGTGGCAGAGGTGGGTATTTGTAGCCGCCGTCACTCCTGGCTGTGCACTTCAGGCTTCACGAATGATGCCCAGCAACAGGTCATGACGTTACCCTTAGACGGTGTGCATCTCTTCGGTCCTCAAGTAGAGCAAGCTCTAGAGGCCATTCAAAAGACTAGGTCTGCCATTAAATTGGCTCGACCCGCTCCCACCCCTTCTCGGGGTGTTAATAAGCATCAGTTTCACAACCATCAGTCCTTTCGAGGCAAGGTCAGGGGAGGTTTTATTAAGAATCAAGCCCCCCAGCCTCAAAAGAAAATGCAACAGAAAGCACAAGGGCCCAAAGCACCCAGTGCCACCTTCTGAGTTTCTGGCCCAAGTCCCACCTCAGTTGCCCAAGGGGGACTCTTTCCTGGTGGTGGGGGGTCATCTGACTCTATTCTATAACCGGTGGAAGTCCATAACTTCAGACAAATGGGTCCTCCGGATAATCCGTGAGGGGTATTCCCTCAATCTTTCAGAGACCCTGCCGGATCATCCCCCAAACGTCAGCCCAGGCTGTCAGTTCTTCAATCAGAGCTTCTCACCGCCGAGATACAAGGCCTTCTGAACAACAGGATAGTAGAAATAGTTCCAATGGATCAACAGAACACAGGATTCTACTCCCATTACTTTCTAGTTCCAAAGGAAACCGGAGGCATGCACCTCATTTTGGACCTCAGAAAATTGAACAAATTTCTTCCCAAAGAAAAGGTAAAATGATTTCGCTAGGAACTGTTATCTTTGCTTTATCAACATGACTAGTTAGCCTCCCTGGACATGCAGGATGCTTACCAGCATATCCCTATTCACCCAAAGCATTGCAAATACCTAAGATTTGTGGCTTTGGGCCAGCATTATCAGTTCAGAGTCCTGCCCTTTGGGCTATCCTCGGCGCCGTGAGTTTTTACAAAGTGTTGTGCAGTTCTCGCAGCGCATCTCAGAAAGATAGGAATACAAGTGTTCCCATATCTGGACGACAGGCTTCTAGCAAGCCCTTCTAGGCAAGGAACTCTAGACGCCATAGCCACGGCCTCGGACTTTCTCACATCCATGGGAGTCCCGCTAAATCTCAAGAAATCGCAGTTGCAGCCCTCCCAGAAGCTCCTTTTCATAGGAACTCTTCTGGACACCTCCTGTGCGAAAGCTTTTCTACCAGAGGACAGAAGAAGTGATATCCTGCAGATGGCCCGATACATCAGAGAGAACTGCTCGGTTCAGGCTATCTCGATGCAATGGATGCTTGGCCTCATGTCATCCTCGGTGTTCACTGTACCTCTAGCTCACCTCCACATGAGAACCTCTCAATGGATGCTCAGTATTTAGTGGTCCCCAGCTACTCACCCTCAGTCCTTTCTCATCAAGGTGACAGAACCTCTGAAGAGGTCTCTCACCTGGTGGTCGCAAGAGGACAATCTCCTTCAGGGATATCGCTTGGCTCCTCTGGATCATCACATTTCCATTACCACAGACGTGTCCCTGGTGGGGTGGGGAGCTCACTGTCAGAATCTCCACACTCAAGGTACGTGGACTCAGAACAAGTCTCAGCGTCACATAAATGTCTTAGAAATGAGAGCCGTCCTTTATCCAGTCCGAGCTTTGAAGGACACTCTCTGTCACAAGAACATTCTCCTTCAAACGGACAACAAAGCAGTGATGTATTATATCAACAAGCAGGGAGGTGCTCACTCTTACCGTTCATGCAGGGAAGCGATGAGAGTGTGGGAATGGTGCTTGTAGCACAAGGCTCTAATTCAAGCAGTCTACCTGCCGGGAGTGCAGAATGAACTAGCAGACCCTCTCAGCAGAACAGAGACAGATCCTCACGAATGGTCTCTCAACTCAACCATAGTTCAGTCACTATTCGCAGAGTGGGGAACTCCAGTCCTGGACCTTTTTGCATCCCCACTCAACACAAAACTGCCTCTCTTCTGCTCCAGAAATTGAGGGCCTGGCATTTTCTGTCAGGATGCGTTTAGGCTGCAGTGGACAAAATGCTTTCTGTATGCCTTTCTGCCTCTTCCTCTAATTCAGAGGGTACTTCTCAAGTTCGAGTCCCAGGGGGACAAAATGATCCTCATTGCTCCCTTCTGGCCTTGACAAATATGGTTTCCATTACTCAACAGTATGTCGAAAACCTCTCCGAAAGTGCTTCCCCTTCAGACGAACCTTCTGACTCATGGGACTGTAGTCCATCCCAATCTGAGATCGCTTCACCTTCATGCTTGGCTCCTGAAGAGATAGAGGTAAACAGGTTCAATGCCTCTCGCAGAGTTTCAGATATTCTTCTAGCTGCGCACAAGCCAGCCACTAGAAAAACTTACACAGCCAAATGGAAGCGTTTTTTGCTCTGGTGTGCAAAATCCTCTTTGAATCCTTTTTCCTGTCCACCAAATAAAGTTCTAGAGTACCTTTTAGACCTCTCCAATTCAGGTCTACAATACTCTATGGTCAGGGTTCACCTTTGTGCCATTTCAGCTTATCATAAGCCAGTACTTTCCTTGTCACTGGCTCAGCTACCTGTGGTTAAGAGGTTTCTTCAGGGAATTCTGCATACCAGACCACCTATCGGATGTCCAGTTGCAGCCTGGGACATTAATCTTGTGCTAGACATGCTCACTCGAAAGTCTTTCGAGCTCCTAGCTACCTGTGAGCTGAAATTTCTCACTTGGAAAATGGCCTTCCTGGTAGCCATTCCCTCGGCCTGCAGGGTCTCTGAGATACATGCCTTGGTCACAGACCCTCCGTATAGTGTGTTTCATAAAGACAAAGTAGTTATTAGGACCCATCCTAAGTTTCTCCCTAAGGTTGTTTCAGAATTCCATCTAAACCAACCTTTGGTCCTTCCTACTTACTTTGAGAACTTCCAAAATGAAGGCGAGCGTTCCCTTCATTCTTTGGACATCAAAAAGCGCTGCGTTTCTATTTAGATAGAACAAAAGAAATTCGCAAAGCTCAACAACTTTTTGTTTCCTTCAGCAAAACCCAGCTGGGTCAACCTGTCGCTATCAGATTCATTTCAGCATGGCGGTTACCTGGAGCACAGTGCATACTTTTGTCAAACACTATGCTCTGGATGTCCATGCAAGGTGACATATTTCATTTGGCAGAACCATCCTGAATGGACTTCTGTCCTAAATTGGTGAGCTCTTGGCTTCTCCTGCTGCCCTCTTGGGGGATTATTAGCTCGGTACTTTCCCATTAGTGTGAATGAGTGGTGGAGACTTTATGTCCAGGAAGATATAGAAATTATGTACCTACCATACTTCTTGATCTTCTTGGACGAAGTCTCCACCACTCATTCACACGCCCACCCACCATCCCCCCGAGCTCACCTCTGTTATTGGTCTTCACTCCCTCAGTCTTTAGGCTGTGAAGACTTCTTTCTTGATATTTCTTATACGGATCTTCCGGACTGTCATATGTCCATTTTGTTTTGTTAGGCTATCCTTCTAGGTTAGTTACATTGCACCTCCTCAGGAAAAAAAGGTACTGAGGCGGTTGGAGGTAGACACCGAGATAGTCATTGCCGCACAACTCAAGGCTCACGGCGCCACTCCTCATGGCTCCATCTCTGGCGCTGACCCTCCTGCAAAAAAGTTTGCTCCCGCTGGGTCCTAGTTCCTCTGGTGTCAATCCCATTAGTGTGAATGAGTGGTGGAGACTTCGTCCAAGAAGATCAAGAATTATGGTAGGTATGTAATTTCCATTTCTTGCACATCTCTTTTTTCTGAAAGATGCTGTCTTCTTGGAGTTTGTTGATTCCTTGAGGTACTTGAAAGTTTTTGTCATGTACCACCTCTCTCTCTCCTTTCCTTGAGGGTATACATATTAAGCTCCTTTAGTCTCTCCTCGTATGTCTTCTTGTGCAGACCCTGCACCATTTTGGTTGCTCTCCTCTGGACAGCCTCCACCCTGTCTATGTCTTTGCGGAGATGGGGTCTCCAGAACTGCACGCAGTACTCCAGATGGGGTCTCACCATCTGTCTGTACAGAGGGATAACTTCCTGTTTTCTACTGGATATGCCTCTCCCTGTGCATCCCAGTGTCCCCCCATCCTTCCTTACTGCCTTCTCACATTGCTTGCCCACCTTTAGGTCATCTGATATGATTACCCCCAGGTCCCTTTCCATTTTTGTTGTTGTCAGTATCTCACCCCCCATTGTGTACTCTTCCCCTGGCTTTTTGTTTCCCAGGTGCATTACTTTGCACTTTTGTGTTGAATCTAAGCTGCCATACATTTGACCATTCCTCCAACCTTACCAAGTCCCTTCTCATCCTTTCCACGCCTCCTTGTGTATCAACCCTGTTGCAGATCTTTGTGTCGTCTGCAAAGAGACATACTTTTCCTTCCAGTCCCTCTGCAGTGTCACTTATAAAGTTGCCCTGCTAGAGGTAGCCCATACAATTTTGAGAGGTATATTGCATTTGAAAGCTGTTATTAGGAATCCATCCCAAGCTTGGGACCTGAATTTTGTGTTAGAAATGCTTATTTTGGCTCCTTTTGAACCAGCCACAAGTTGTGACTTACGTTGTCTTTCAGGAAAGCATTATTTTTAGTTGCAATCACTTCTACTCAAAGGATTTCAGAGCTGCAGACTCTAATATGTGAGCCTCCCTATCAGAGACAGCGCTAGATAGGGCAAAAGGAAAAAGTTGCAGCTTGCTTCGAAATGACCCACTTTCCACAGGACAGTGGGTCCAAAGTGGTGCACCTGTCTCTAACAATAGCTTATAGATGGAAAACTAAACAATAGAAAAGTATTTTACTTAACAAATTTAAGCTTCTGTACTAATGAAATTTCTACTTACGATTAGGGTTTGGACCCAGTTGTTTCTCATTTTGACCCACATTTTTACACCTATGGGTCTAATTTGACCCATGTTTTAAAACCCTAGTGCTGTCACTGCTCCCTATTTGATTTTCCATAAAGACAATGTCTTTACGCACCAATCCTAATTTTTTGCCAAAGGAGATGTCTGAATTTACATAGAATCAAACCATCCACCTTCCAGTCAGTGTACTACCTACTGCATGCATTGGATGTCCATAGAATCCTCAGATGTTATGTGAACTGCACCAAGGACTGCAGAAATTCCTCTTAGATTTTTGTTTCATTCACCCTTGGGGAAAAATGGTGCCCCTGTGTCTAAACAATGCTTGTCCAAATGGTTGCCACATTGTATCACATTTTGTTATTGGAAGTACGCTAAGGAACTTCCTGATGTGGTTAGTGGTCATTCTGTATGAGTCATGGCCACTTCTGTTGCTCGTTTTCTAAATGTTTCTGCTGCTGAAATCTGTACAGCTGCGTCCTGCATCCACATGTTCACTAAAGATTACAGTCTGGATATTGTGTCCTGCAGATGAGCAGGTTTTGGCCTAACTGTCTTACAGGGCCTGATTTCGTGAGCCTATATATCTCCATTCACCCAGACTGTAAGTTTTTTTTTCAGTTTCTGTTTATCACGCCCGTCTCACCGGCTCCTCGAGTGCATCAGGCCCAGTGGGTAGCTCTGCCCTGAGCCTCATGGTCATGGTTACCCACCTCTATGGAGCCTTGGCTATGCCTCCCAGGTGGGGTCAGGGTGGGGATGCATCCCCCGAGATTTGGTCTTTCATTCGGCGGGCACCACAAACTGGTGAGTAATGGAGACCCGGGGTGCTCCCACAGGCTGTCATCATGGAGGAGCTGTGGCCACTTTCCTTCCATTCTCTCTCCCAGGGGATGTCACGTGCGAGGACATCAGGGCAGGCTCTGCACTTGCCCATATGCATGTCCACCTGTGGATGTCAGTGATGTCCCCATTCTCCTATCTGCCCTCCGCACTTACCACCCAGGTAGACAAAACCCTCCCTCCGTGAGGAGGTGAGCGTCCTCTGGGATGCTCTGTCCTCCTCCCCCTGGCTGGCCCCTGATGACTCAAGCTTTTTCCTAAACTTGGGTCACTGGTGTCATGACCAGTAGTGCTACTGCTGCACCGATGATCTGGCTTTAGGTTGTAAGTTTTTGGTACGGCTTAGGACTCGTTTCAATGGTGTGGCCTGATGAAAAAGATATCCTCCAAGAAGATCGAACAGTTATGTACTTACCATAACAGTAAATTTTACTTCGAGGGGGCACTTGCAGCAGGTAATACTGTTAGGACTAAGCCGCCAAGTGCTAGGACCCCACGGAAAAATTCTAGCTAGCAGTCTATACTGGGGGACCGCCCCCCCGTCAATGTCACCTGTGGTATAAAGGGTCAGTTCTCCAGTCCATCCTCAGTTCTTTTTCCCACTGTTGACCCATGCACATCAGCTCCATGGATGCCTTCTGCTTCAGTTGACTGCCTTTCTTTCACGTTTAACCAAGTTTTCATATTTTTAATTTAAAAATAAAAAAATTATTTCTTTAGAGCACTTATTGCAGGTTTCTCTTCTCCATCCTCCCCCACGTGGTGGCTTCAGCAATCTGCACTGAGGGACAGCCTTCTGGCCAGCCAGCTTGGCCTAGGCCCTAGTCAAGATTCAGGTCTCCCAGCATCGCCTAGTTTTTCCCAAACACACTTGGCTCTGACGCCAGAAAACCCACGAGGCTCTCCTGCTGAGCTGCACTACCCGAGATGGAGAAGGAGCTTCACCAGAGAAATTGAAGCACTAGGAAAAGATTATGGAAAACCCCCAGTTGGCTTCACCTTATTGGTCCTCTGTGATCCCGTTGACTGCTTCTAGGCCTTCCTCCTGCTGGCTGACCCCCTTCCACTGTGGCCTCCGGGTCCCTGGTGGCTGAACTCTCTTCCCTGCTTCAATGGCATCTCAGGAGGAGGTTCTTCAGGGCTTGGGACTCCGTCCCCTGCCTCTCCGCCCCTGGAGCTTAGGTCCTTTGACCTTGTGGGTCCTAAGCCGGGTGGCACAGCTGGTGCTTCCTAGGGCAGCGGGCCTCGGCCTGACATCGGGGACCTGTTTCTCCAGGCGAAGCCCAGAGCATACGCTCACCTCCCCTGTAAGAGAGGCATCCCTACCCCACTTGGGAGCCAGCTTCCCAACAGGTCTCTCCATCCTTGATGAATGCCGACTGAGCCACCAGTTCAGCGCCAGCCTATGCCTGAGCCTCTGACGCTGGCTCTACCGGTGTCGGCTATGGAGTATGCCTGATGCTGCTCTACCCTCCTAAGTTGCGGGCTGGACCTGACGCCTGTCACTGATTGGATGCCAGATGGCTATGTCTCTTTAGGACCGATGTTGGGTATCGCGGATCAGCCTGATTCCCTGGCACTGATGTTGGCTATGGAGATTGCACCCCCTACGACGCCCTCTCCTCCTAATTCACCGACTGGACTTGACACCCTTTTTCAGCCGATGCCCGAGGATCTGACACTCATCACTGATTGGACGTCACATGGCTCCGTCCCTTGGGGACTGACATCAGCCCCCCGAATCAGCCTGTTTTCCTAGCACCGACATCGGCTATAGAGATAGCATGCCCAACACTGCCCTATCCTCCTGAGTTACCAGCTGGGCTTGATGCCCGACTTCGGCCATTGTCCGAGGATCCGACGGATGGCTACGTTCCTTAGGGACCAACACCGGGTATCCCAGACCAACTCAGACTAACTCTGGGCTACCTCAACCTGATGACCTGAAGCTATGCCTCATCAGGTGCTTTTTGAGCTTCTCCCTTCAAAGCCTGGGGAACCTATGTCAAGACCTACTCCTCTGCCAAGCGGAACTACACCAGTGCAGGATGGCACTGCCACCCATTGGCCCTAAGGCATGTGCTCCGCTTGCCTTCTCCCTCTACTAGTTTCAGGGGATTGGGAGGACCATTATCCCTCCTTCTCTGGCCAAGGGAACTCTGACGCAGAGACAGAGAGGCCCAGGGCTGCTCATTGTTCTCATTCTGATGACCCTTTCTTTATGGACGTTTTGTGGTATATCCATCAGCTAAGCAGCTGGGATACAGAGGAGCTGGATCCAGTGTGATGTTGGCCAGCTGTCTTTCTCCATGGAAAGGACACTTTGCCTACGGGAGTCCCTTTACTTGTTGACTTCTATACAGATGTCAACAGGGCGGATAGAGAGCACCACTTCTCCACGACCATGCAGCCTCTAAAAAGACCGTCTATATTGTTTCTCTTAGGGATAATCCCTTTTATAGAGAACAGCCAGCAGCAGATTCTATGATCGTTAATGGTGCCCAGATTCACCATTAGCACCCCAGGGCACCTGAGTACTCGGCTACCTGACAACAATCCATACAGGCTGATCAGCTGGCTACCAGGCCTCTTTTCCCTGTGCCCAAATTTCCCTTACCCACAGGGTTCTATATCCCAATGCCCTGTGGAAGAATGCGGTGGACCACCCTGACGTCAGGTTTGGATGTCGGTAAACACATCCTCCACATCTCCTATAACTCGGCAGGGCTTCGGCTTTGGCGGTTTGTGTCCGCTGGGATTCCTGGCTCGGGAGTCCATCTTCTTTGGCAAGGACTCACTGTAGAGAGTCAGTATAGGCTATCTGATCCATACACATTACATACAATCCTCAGCCTAGACAATACTCCAGGCAGTCCTTTTGGCGAAATGCCTGTCAGCAGCCAAGAGGACGGCAACGCAAAGTGGGTTCTAGGCGAAAGCTCCTAGCCCTGCCTCAAGGGGCTCTGCCCGTTTGGCACCCAGGACCTCCCAGGTCTTGCTGCCCCTCCCAGGTTTCTCAGCTTCACTCATGGCCCGACCCCCCCCGACAGAAGCCTTAGGGGAAGCACTGGGGAGTCAAGTCACTTCTCTTTGTACATGGAAGATGGGAACCAGATAACCTCTAACCAGTGGGTGCTTCAGTTAATAGCAAAGGGGCACACCTTGCGGTTGGCGGAAGTGCTCCAGATATCCCACCTGTCCCCTCCCATCTTCCTCAGACTCACTTCACCCTTATTCAAGAGGAAGCCCAGGCTCTTCGGCAGACTCGGGCCACAGAGACAGTTCCCCTAATGCAAAGCAAAAGGGTTTTATTCCACACTTTCCTAGTACTGAATAAAATCGAGGACCTGCATCCTACCCTCGTCCTCAGCCTCCTGAACAATTACCTAGCATACAAACTGTTCAAGATGGTCACTCTGCCAAGCCTTTTACCTCTCCTCTGGTAAAGGGGTCAGTTATGCTCCCCAGACTTGCCAGACACATATCCCCGTATACTGTTTTTTTTTCTCTCAGCCTTACAGGAGGTGCCTGCACTTTCACTTCTAAGGGCACCACTGCCAGGTTCTGGGTCTTGCCCTTCAGTCTGTTCTTGGCCCCCAGGATCTTTATCATGCACCTCGCAGTAGTGGCTGCAGCCTTACGGAGATGCGGCCATTATGTCTTCCATTCCCCAGAAAACTGGCTGTTGACCCACCTTCACCGTATTTCAGGACCTAGGAGTCACCTTAAACCTTCCCTTCCTTGGCTGAGCCACCAGCTGCAGTACATGGGGCAATTCTGGACAAGATTCAGGGCACAGTCTTCCTCCCTCCAGACAGGGCAGAATGTCTTCTTCTTCTCCTCCTATCGCCGGATCTAGGCCAGGTCGGTCCTCAGACTCCTGGGACATGTGGCAGTAGCCATTACCACAGGTTTTTCCTAGCTCGGCTTTATATAAGGGTGGTCCAATGGTACCTGAGAGCCTAATGGGACCAACTACCAGATGTCCTGGAACAGTCTGTCCTGGTATCAGTCTCGCATGACTGGTCTTAACATGGTGGTCGGATTCCATCATCCATTCTGATGAAGTTTGCTCTCTGAAGGAGTCTCCCAGTCAGATTCTGACCATGGACGTGTCTGGCCAATGCTGGGGATTCCTCTTGGGAGACTGTCAGACACAGGGATCCTGGTCCCAACAAGACATATCATTCTCCACATCTATGCTCTGGTTATGTGGGTGATTTAATATGCTTTTCAGGCCTTTCACATGGTTCCGATACCTGGATCTCTGTTGATTCAGATGGACATCATGTCAGTGGTCTTCAACATGAACCAGCAGGATGAAACTCACTCTTTCCCACTTCAGGGAGGCCATGACAGTAACGTCTTGGGCCATGGATTTTCACCTGGATTCGTCAGCAGACAATGTTCCAGGTATTTCAAGTACCCTGGCAGATAGCCTAAGTCATTCTCGATCCTGGGCTCGAAAGTGGGACTTCTTCCCACAGTGGTCAATGATCTCTTCATCAGAGGGGGATGCCCAGATTGAAATCTGTTTGCCTCCCCACCGAACGCACGTGTTATCCCTCTCTGGGACAGGGAGGTTCCTCTACACCACCCCTCCCTTTCCCTGACTACAGGAGTTTCCCCTTCACTGTAATCGGAGGCAGCAGAGATTACTCTAGTAGCATCGAATGGGCCCCGTCAAATTCGGTTTCCACTCCTTCAGCATCCAGCAGTGGAACTTTCACTTTCCCTGCCCCTGCTCTCAGGTTTGCTCTCTCAGAAGCCGGGCACTCTAGTCCATCCAGATCTCTTATCTCTGCATTTCCATGCATGGCTCCTGCAGACCTAGCTGTCTCTCAATTTGGGGATTCACCCGGGGTAGCAGATCTCTTAGTGGCCACTAGGTAACCTTCCACCAGGGCCACTTGTGCTATGATTTGGAAGCGGTTCTGCATCTGGGCCACTGCTAAACATCTGGGTCCTTTCACCTGCCCGGTGAACTCTGCTCTGAAGTACCTTCTCTCCCTGTCGGTTTCAGGTCTGGCTTCTCCTCCTCCTTAAAGGTGCATACATCCACTATCTGGGTTTACCATGCACCAGCATGGGGTAACACTTTTGCCAAGACTGACCTTCCCCACATATCCCTGTGTGGAATTTTGCTGTTGAAGCCTCCCCTTAGGGACCCAGTCCCGCAAGGGGTCTGTTATTTTTAGTGCCATTACTTTCGCTCAAAGGATTCCCAAGCTTCACACTCTGATTTGTACAGACCCTCATTTGGTTTTCCACAAGGGTAGGGTGTTCTTGAAGAATCATCCACCCTTCTGTCTACTACCCAGAGTGATCAATCCTATGGGAGGCGTTACTTCTCACTCTGGATGCTCACGGGGTGCTTCGCTTCCTTTTGGAATGCACCCGTACTGCTAGACTGTTTAACCATTTTTTTGTGTCTTTCGCACCTAGGATGACAGGGGCTCCTGTTTTAAAGCAATGTTTATCCAAATGGTTGGTTAATTGCATTGTTTTCTGCTGCAGCAAGTACGACATACCTTTACCGGGTTCAGTAACAGGCCACTCTACCAGGGACATGGTGGCCTCCTTTTGCCTCTTCAAGGAATGTTTCTGCTGCTGATATTTGTGCAGCTGCCACTTGGAGCTCTGACCACACCTTTGTCAAGCACCATGGTCTGGACATTGTCTCATGATGCAGAGCAGGCTGTGGACCAGCAGTTCTTCAGGGCCTCCTCTCTTTAGATCCTTAAGGAGTCTTTCTGTTACCCCCACCCAACTGACCGGTGTCTCTTCTTTACTACTTTGGACTCAGTCCTAACATTGTTACCTACTGCAAAAGCCCCCTCAAACTGAGGATGGGCGGGGGGACCACCCCTTTTATATCATAGGTGACGTCAGGGGCGGGCGGTCCCCCACTATAGACTACTTGCTTGAATTTTTTCGTGGGGTCCCAGTACCTGGCATCTTAGTCCTAACGGTGTTACCTGCTGCAAGAGCGCCACTCGATCTACTGTTATGGTAAGTTCTTACATAACTGTACTATCTTATTTTGAGATTTTGCTGTTGCAGCAGGTAACACATTTAGTCATTCTTCATTCATCACATCTGGGTCTAAGCTGGAAGTCTGGACTCTGATTAGGAAAAAGAGCTTGTCTCTAAAAGTTTCAGTGCTGGGGGAGTCGGTGATGGGGATAGCGCCGCTCATGAGGCCGGCATATTGCGTGGTGCTCGTGGAGTGGCCAGTAACCGACGTTGACTCCTTCCAACCCTCAGTTCCGTTTTTCCCGCCATCAAGGAAGGACCTCTCCGAGGGAAGTCTAGAGCAACTGTGCAGCTCTGCTCCATTTCAGGCCTCTTTGGAATAGTTCAATGCCATTTGATGCCGTAAGTCCTGGCTCTGTGGTTTTTCTGAGTATTCTTTTCTTGGTGTCGATAACTTTGTCCCCTTTTCTTATTTTTTCCCATACAGTGGTGATGTCAGGTTCGAGGCACAAAAATTCATCTAAGAAAGTGAGAGTTGCCCTTATGAGTTGGTGCCCATGTGGCAACTCCATGACCGTGACAGACCCATACAACTGCTGTTTCGCTTGGCTGGGTCCCAGCCATGTGATGGACGAGTGTGACGCTTGCTTCTCCATGAACTATTGCACTCTAGTTATCCACGTGGCTAGGTTGGGAAGAGAACCCTCCAACCTTCAGCAGGCATCAATGCACTTGGGACACCAAAACAAGGTCTCTGGGCCCCTGCCTGGCTCTGTACAGGTCAGTGGAGAGGAGACCTCCTCTGTTCCACAGCTTGCTGGATCAAAGGGTCTCAGTGAGGAGTTTGTGGGGCCATTGTCCTCCAAGGGGTGGTCACCCCTCACAGTCTGGGGTCTCCTCGGAGATACGGATGACCCCCAGTGTGGTGCCACAGCTATACGCTGTGTCCCCTCCTGTGGTCCCCTCAGTGCCATGGTCCGGTGCACTTTCTCCTCCACATGCTGTCTCTGGCACCTATGAGCAAAGTGGCACCAACCGTGCACCCAGGCTCCCCTCCAATGTCGTTCTTGGTGTCAGAGGGCCATGGATCCAGGGGGTGGCAAGTTTGGAGATCTCTCTGATCTCATCCTCCACCTTGGAGGGTGAAGATCTGGATGATCTTGGCTGGTGCCCTGGCTCCTAGAGCCCTGATGTCTGCCTGAGCCTCTCTGAGGCCTTCTGTGAGTCCTCAGCCTGCGGTACCACCTCCCCAGAACCCTCTGGCATCGGGGACTCTCTCTGTGCCATTATTGACACTTCTGGGGATGGTGGCATCTGGGCCAGCACCATTTTGGAAGCTGGTACGGTCTTTGGTGCCGAGTCCGCCTTATCTGTTCCTAATCAGGCAGCGGCAACTTCAGTTGCTGGGGAGGGTGCTGGACAGGGGCCCACTGTCACTTCCTTAGTGACTGGGCCCTTCTTGTCTTCACCTGGGAGCCCAGATTCTTCTTCTAGACCTCCTCCAAGGGGCATATCTCTTTCTTCAGGGGCAGGGGTTGGTAGGGCTCGTTTGGTGCAGCAGTCCCTCCATGTAGCCTTTAGAGGGTCTGGGAGGAGCTGTAACGCTGATGCTGCCTTGTCCCTCTCTGCACCTAGGGAGAGTTCTGCAGTTGGTGGGGATGTGGGCCTCCCCTATTCTCCTCACCTGGGGTTTCCCCTCCAAAGAGTACCACCCTGTTTGCATCTCGGCTGTTGGGCACACTGAGGTGCGTGGGATAGGCAGCCCTTCCCTCTGGGAGAAGTCTCCTGCACAGTCTCTCTCAGCCCTTGCAGAGGACCCTCCCTGATTCACCCTCCCTCTTCTCATTCTCTGCCTCCCCCTCCCCTTCCCGGTCTCCTCGGTCTGAGAGGCCCCATGACCTAGGAACAGTTCAGAGGGTCAGCAGCCGCATTTCCACATTACTTAAGGGCTCTCGACTAGGTCATTTTTAGACCTCAAACCCCTGTGCTGCCCCCCTCTGAGCCTAGCTCCTCTGAATCTTCGACTTCCTCCACTGAGGAAAAGGATGCTTCCTTACATTATTTAGCTGCTGTGGACTTCACGTTCTATCAGTGCTTCCTTGTGAAGATGTTGGTGGAGCTTCACATCTCCCATTTAGCTGAACGTGACCCTGCCCATATGATGCTGTCATTCCTGGGGGAATACAGCGCTGACCATCTGGTCATACCTCCATTTCCATGACCATTCGTGGAGGCCTCGTATGCCATCTGGCAATGTCCTGCCACCCCAGCTCCTGCCCCTAGGGACCGCATGCACAGGTATTGTGCTGCTATGGGATCTCCAGGTGCCATACCCCACCCCTCTTTGGGAGTGGAGCTCCTGGATACCCCATCCGGGCATTGTTGCCCCCAGCACCACTGCCCCCCCAGACTCCGACTCTGCTGAGTTAGACCGCCGGGGGAAGAAGGGTATTTTCAGTGGCACGCCTTCTTTTATGTATAACGGCGCATCAAGCACACCAGGTAGCCTATGCCAGGCACCTCTGGATGCTGCTAGGTCAGCTCCTAGCAGCAATGCCTGATAGTGAAGAAACCTGGCAGGCCATCAGCCTTTCTGCACGGGGCCTGGAGCTAGCAAGACACCTCTCCAGGGCAGTGTATGATGCTAATGAGGTGGCATCCAGGCTGGTAGGAACATCTGTCTGCATTAGGTGGACAGCATGGCTTCATCTTTCGAGATTGTCACCCTTGGCCTGGCGTAGGGTGCTGTCCTCACCTTTTTGGGGGGCTCACTTTTTCTCCCGGAGGGCATGGTGTGAACTACAGGAGCACCTCCCATTTCCCGGAGCCTGGGAGCCTCGACTGGCCCAAAACCGCTCACAGGCCTCACCAGGCCCATAAGGGGCCCTCTCCTCCTGTGTTCCTCCCCCACAGGAGGCTGAGGGAATCTTTTTCTCTCAGGGTTTGCCATCTCAGCACTCTGACCCAGATGTGATGAATGGTGAAGGTTGACTTGAGGAAGACATGAAAATTACATACAGTAATTCTTGATCTACCCAAGTATCTTCACTATTCATCACGGCCCACCCACCCTCCTCCCTATGACTAGGCACTGGGCAACAACCCCCTTTCTCTTCTACTCCCTTGATCCTCCAAGGGTGAGAGTTAAGGGGGGGTGGTAGCTTTTTCTTAGGGGACAAACCATGCTCCCTTTGTGCCCTTCGGCATTCTACCTCCCTTGGGTTATCCTGACTTCGGGCCTACCTAGGCACCCTGTACATGTAATTGCTGTATATATACATATATGTATATATACATGTTTCCTAGAAGGGAGAGACCCAGTCTTCGGACTTTGTCTCCCCTCTCCCTTCTTGTGATTGCTTTTCTTCTTTCTCCAACTTCACATCCCAGGTTAATAAGGTGGCACACAGTTTCCTCTTTAGGTTGACACAGTTTCCTCTTTAGGTTGCTACACCTTTCCTGGAGGCCTTCTTGTCCTGTTGTTGGGATAAAGAAAATAAAAAAACAGAGAGAGACAGACAGACAGAGCCTCCCTGAGGTTGGACCCATGATTCTTTCTTGTGAAAAGAATCACTAAGGTGCTGACCCCTTTTTGCAGCCCTTCTCCTTATCCCCTTCTCAGGCAAAAATGACAGAGAACCTCTAGCTAGAAAGGGTGGAAGTGAGACTGCACCCTGTTTCACCCCGACTCCTAGCCTAACTTGGGTAATTTTGCCCTTCTTTTCATCAGCTTGGGCCTCTGGGCTGCTTGAACCATTAAGCGTCCTGGCATCTTGCCCTCTTAGGGCCCTGCCTCAGTTTAAAAAAAAAAAAAAACTCTTGAGGTGATAATGAGAGGAGGTCTAACACTCTCTCTCTCTCTCTCTCTCTTATTCTCTTTTTCTGTTTCTATCTTTCTCTTTTTCTTTTTTTTCCCCTTTTTCCTTCTCTCATCTATCTATGGCTGCCCAGCGTGCTGGCCATCCATGCCCTTCCTAGCCCCTCTCCTTATCTGTGTCACACTCAGTTGGACTTTTATCTTTATTTTCTATCCACCCTCCCTGTCCTTTGGGCTCCCTTACCCTCTATAGCTCCCTGTTCTTTTCTATCTTCCTCTCCTGACGGACAGAGCCAAGGGCTGGGAGGAGTCAGTGTCAGTTACTGGCCACTCCACGAGTGCCACAGAAAATGCCGGCCTCGTGGGTGGCACCATCCCCGACGTCGACTCCTCCAGCACTGAAACTTTTAAAGAGACAAGCTCTTTTTCCAAAGCTGAGTCTAGACCTCTGGCCTAGACCCAGACGTGATGAATGGTGAAGATACTTGGGAAGATCAAGAATTATGGTGAGTACATAATTTTCATATCTTTGAGAGAATCTCTTTCATCAGGCCATGCCGACCCACCCTCCTTCCCCTTTCAGGGGTATGACACTGGACTTTCTGCATTAAGTTATGCCATTACTGCCTTTTCCAGCACCACTGTCACCTGGTATGCTGGGTGATGCCCTTATCTCCTGGTTCCCCATAGAAAGGTCCTCCCAGCATAACCTCCAGCAGGGATCTGAGGAAAGAGGGGTCCGCCCACGTTTATGTAGATGATGATGCATGACGTCGTCATAGACCGCCTCTGGCTTGCAGAAGTTTCTGTGTGGGCCTAACGCTGACATGGGTATAGTTACAAAGGTGTGGTCTGATTAAATAGATTCTCTCGGAGATCTACTGTTATGGTAAGTACATAACTGTTCTCGTCCTAGGCTAGACAGGTGCACCCCATCCCAGGTATAAAACGGGGGGACATTCATCACAATATTATTATACCTAACGACAGACCCCCCCCCCCAGTAGTGTCCATAAACAACTGCATCACCATGTTGGTCAGTCTGCGGAATTTCTCAGTTGCTGTTGGGTCTTAGACATACCTTCAATGCTTTCTTTGAATAATGTGAGACCATACAATGTGCATACCTGACAAGGTGTGCCACAACAAGGCCATGTCCTCTTTAATTTCCCATCAGTGTCTGGTTAGATAGACACCTAAACTTCTCAACACACATTGAGGCTATGCAGAAAAAACTTAAGCCTAAGCTTGGCGTCCTATACAGAAATAGCAGCTGCAGCCCCCTCGCAGCCAGGCGTGAGCTAGTACTGAAAATGATCTTGCCTATATTCGACTACTGTGACATAGTCTATGGTGCTGCCCCGCAGTCCTCCCTAGCAAAACTGGATTCTCTTTATAACTCCTTCCACCGCTTTGCTCTAGAGGCCCCTACCTCACTCATCACTGTGACCTCTACCGGTCCCTAAACTTCCTCACGCTCCAAAATCGCCGTATGGTACACAGTGCCAAATTCATCTCGAAATTCTGGCTTGGTTCACTCCCCTCCTACCTCTCCTCCTCACTTATTACCCCCCTTCCCAACCATTACTCTCTGCGATCTGACAACCTCCGCACCTTCTTGATCCCCAACAGACATACGTCCTCTGGCCAAAACGCTTTCTCGAACCATCTTCCTAAACTGTGGAATGCTCTCCCCCCTCAAATATGCCTCTACTCATCGCTGAACTCCCTCACTTACTTCAGCACTACTCAGATACCTGATCCCCAACTGTTCTTGCTCCTGACCCCTTCCTCACCTACTGCTCTCCCCTCCTACCCCCTCCTCTCCCTCCCTCCACCTATTGCTCTTAATTACCTAGCACTTACTCTGTGTCTTGTTACTCATGCTTTCCTCCTTTGTTGTATTTGTCATCATAAATTCCCTGTATGATTGCACTGTATTACTTGTATGCATTGATTATCATGTATTATATGCTCCTGACTCTGTACTGTTCTATGCTTTGTTGTTTTTCACTTAGATATGTTGTAAATCCCACTCCCCCTCCCCCCAGGATGTGCTGTGAGACGAGCTCAGTGTACCTTTCCTGGCAAAAATTTAAATCAATCAATAAATAAGTAAATAAATTTTGCATAAAAGTTTGAGCAATTTTACTGCTCGCAAATCATTGCCTCTCAAGTGCACCAACAGAGCACTGGGAGGGCCCCACCTCCAAGCTTCGGCCATGATCCATGAAAGCAGATCACATCATGTCATCCCCTGCCATTCATAGGTTCATAGGTTATACGAGTTCGAAGGACAAGCCCATAATGAACTCGCTGTCGTTTAACGACAGTAAAACAATTTATTTTCACCCATGTGTTGATCTAGTTGGTATTTGAATTGTACTATATTGTCACTTGTTACAACTTTGACTGGCAGCGAGTTCCATAAATATTGAATTCTTTGTGTTATGAAACTTTTCCTGCATTGCGTTTTGCATATTTTGGCATGTAATCTTAGTTTATGAGATCTTGTACAATCAATTGGTGTTTGTCTCATTAAACAGCTAGATTCAAACAACACTTCATCCTTAAAAGCTTTATAGGCCCTGCAAAGTTCACCCCTTAAAGTTCTATAGTCTAAAGAGAATAACCTTAAGTTTCTTAGTCTTTCCTCATATCTTAAGTGTCCTTGATTTTTAATATTTTTTGGTCATCTTGCGTTACACAGATTTGTGTGTGTTTTTTTTATCCAGTATAGATGTGGAGGAACAAAATGGGGCACAATACTTCAAGTTTGTTCTCACCAGACTGGTATACAGAGGTACTATAACCTCAGGCTCTCGACATTTATTGTGTTTGAGAATGCACTTAAGGATTCCATTACATTTTTTGGTGATTTTATTAATATGTGTGCCACAGTTTAGATTATTTGTAATGGTAACACTAAGATCTCGCTCTGTCATGGTTACCTGTAATTTGATGTTGTTAATGTAATAACTTGCCTGTTTATTGTTACTACCAAAGTGCATTACCTTACACTTGGCTGTATTGAAAACCAAT
This sequence comes from Neoceratodus forsteri, assembly GCA_016271365.2. NCBI lineage: Eukaryota > Metazoa > Chordata > Ceratodontiformes > Ceratodontidae > Neoceratodus > Neoceratodus forsteri. Next base: position 643,954,931 of record CM057453.1, on the reverse strand, counting down.
TGGTTTTCAGCGGCCCAGGTATAGAGATTGTTCAGATTGTTTTGGAGGGATTCTATGGCAGTGTCATTATTTACGATACACCCTAGCTTACTGTCATCTGCATACTTATGTAACCAAACTCCATTGTCAGTTTGCATATTAGATACCATGATATTAAATAGAGTTGGTCCAAGCACAGATTCCTGCGACACTCCACTAGTCACGTCTCCCCAGTCAGACTCATATCCCTTTAGTACAACCCCCTGTTTTCTATTATGCAGCCATGAATCTATCCATTTTATAATCAGTGGATGTATTTTGAGTTTAATGAGTTGGTCTATTAGAATCCTGTGTGATACAGAGTCAAAAGCCTTCTCATAGGCCAAAAAAATCATGTCGACAGGAAGTCCGTTATCTAAGGCTTTACTGACGGGTTCGAAGAAACTTATAAGGTTAGTCATGCATGATTTGCCCTGGGTAAATCCATGTTGTGATATGTCATGATTTCCTGTGTCCTGTAAATGGTCAATGATTTTATGCTGTAATACCTTCTGCATTATTTTACCTATTGAGGATGTTAAACTTGTGGGCCTATAATTGCATATGTTGTTTTTCGATCCTTTTTTGTAAATTGGAGTAACATTGGCTGACTTCCACTCATTCAGGGCTGTTCCTTCTTTTATAGAAGTATTGAATAAGAGTGTGAACATTCTAACTAATTCTTTTGAAAGGTTTTTGACAAATAGGGATGGAATTCCATCAGTTCCAGAGGCTGTACTTACTTTTGTTTAATTAATGGCTGTCAATATTTCATTCTCAGTGAAGGAAATTGATTTCTTATAGGTACCTAAATCCTTCATATTGTTTTGTTCTTTAGGTTTAAATATGCTAATTCAGTCCCTCATACTTGAGTCTTCCAGGGGTCCAAAAAGAGGTTTTCACTTCCCTGGAACTGCCTTGCTCTGACAGCTGCACAGTGGATGAATGAATGCCTGTATATCGATACTTGTCTGCCCTGGGAACTATCACCTGTCAAGAAACGAAACTGGAAGTTATGGCAAATGTAGTCTCACATATCTTGCAACCTCCAATGGCCAAGGGACTGAATCTGTCTGTCTGTAAGACATTCTGCTCTGGCATATGAGACAGACCCTATGCAGAGAGTGGGTACTGAACTCCTTCAAGTCCACCCCTACCCCTCTCATGTCCTTCCCTAAAACATTACAGAACTGGAACATAGGACCCGTCATCATAACAAAAAAATGAGACCCACCCAGACGTCTGACAGGACATGTAGTCTTGAACCCATGCCCAGATGTTTCAATGTACCCCCAAGGGTGATCTCAGGCTGCAGTGACACCCCCAGGTCCACCTACCATCTTGCTTCTGCCCAGTTGGAGGAACACTCCATCTGGCGTCACTGGCATATCAACGTCCTCCAAGACCACTAGCAAGCCAGTTACATTGCTCGGCTACACCAACTCAGATACCCTAAAAGCCCTACAGAAAGTCACCAAGAATGTGTCAGAAGCAAGCGCATGTCTGACGGTGACGAGCACACCCTTTGGAGCTCCTCCCAAACTTGTGCCAAGAATGCAGGGCATATCAGCTGCCTGCTATTTGGCCACTTGGGGATGCTGCAGGTCCAACCTTCCAATATCTTGCTAAGGGAAAATGCCCACGTGGTGTCTTCATGATCCCTGACCTTAGAAATCCATGATCTTACTTCGAGAGGAAGCTCTTGCAGCAGGTTCCACAGTTAGGACTGACGCCACCAGGCGGCGGTTCCAGCATTTTTTTCTTCCAGCAGTACTGACTTGGGAACGCCCCCCGCCGATGTCGGCTCCACCCCCGGAGTTGCCCTATGTAAGGGAGGAGTTCCCCACATGCACAAGTTCTTTCCCGCTGCACGATCAGGGTTAGTTCACTCGGTTACCGTCAGTAGTACCGATCGCTTCTACTCCACTGATTTGTACATCACGTTGTTCGCTTGCTTCTATGTCCTCTACTCATCTCAATAAGTGCGCTTGTGGGTGACAGATTCCTGCCAAAGACGGTCATTCGGTGTGTCTCTACTGTCTCTGGCCCGACCATGACACCGACACCTGTACTCATTGTCAGGCCTTTAACTCCTGTACTAGAATCAGGTGCCAGACGTCCCTCGCGGCCTTCCTTGCCGAATCCAGACTTGCCGCCATGGAACGGGCCTCTTCCTTGGGGGAATCCGACCATCCACCTGCCCGCAAGACACACAAGCACCAGGAGCAGGACAAAGGAAGGTCTTATTCTAGGCCCAGGTCTTCGGGCTCGAAGTCCAGGTCTTTGGGGCACGACTCCTGTCTCACGGCCCTTAAGCCCTCTTCTGCAGTGTCCAAACCTTCCGGCACCACTCTTCAGCCCGCTGAGAAGGCTTTCTTGATGGGCACAGGTAAGACCTCCTCCCGCTCGGCCTCCTCCTCCTCAAAGGCCAACTCCCGGGAGTCGAGCAAGGCCTCTGGGTCTTCTGGCAGCAGGGCCTCCTCCTTGCCACCAAAACCGCATGACTCAGACTGGCGCCTGCCTCCGGCTACAGACCGGCGCTTGGCCGAGAAGTCTGCCAGTCACAAAGCTGACCATCACAGGGCTCACGCCTCAGAAGGATGCTCGCTGGTACATAAGGATAAGCGGATGCCAGACCGACATCCACCCGCAGCCCCTCCGGCCACTGTCCCAGCGAAGGTTATTCTGCCGCTGGTTACTGTCCGACAGACACGGCTACCCCGGCGCTTCCAGACGTCAGCTCTGGCACCCCTTCTCCTCGGTCACCAGCCTACCTGATGCCGGACCCCAATGACGGAGGTGCTGACGCCACCCCGTTGTCCCCCTTAGGCTTATGCCAGTAGATAACGGTGTGGACCTGACGCCGGTACCCCCTGATGGCCGGACCGACGCCAGCTCGGGCTCGGGTGCTCCTCCTCTCCCCATGCCTGGTTCACAAAGGTTGAACCTATCCCAAGTGAAGGAGCTTTTTTCTCACTGGTGGAACACAGTTAAAAAAGACTTACCAGCTAGTGCGCCCCCTCCCATGCCGGTTCCAGTTCCAGACCTTGTCAGTGTTGAACCGGTGGACGGTGGGGCGGATGAGGAACCCCCTCCTAAAAAACATACAAAGAAGACAAGGAGGACCAGATTCAGTAGTTCCTCCTGCTCTCCCTCTCCTTTGCCAGACAGGAGGTGCAAAAGGAAGAGGCACAGATCCCCTTACTCTTCCACTCCAGACTCCTATGTGGATTTGGACTCCTCACGTCCAGACTCCGACATAGAGCCAGACATAGGGGACTCGGAGGGACTTCCCAAATCCCCTCCTGATGAACCGAGCTTCATGGAGGTGATGAGGCACATCCAGGCCAACATGGGTTGGGACACTAAGGTCCTGGACCCCGAGTGATTGTGGTTGGCTAAATACCTCCACCAAAAAGACCCAAAGCCAGTGGTCATCCCTCCCATGGTCGACACCTTTCAGGATGTCACCCATGCTACCTGGAAGCAACTTCATTCCTCCTCTGCTGTGCCTAAAAAGGCTCATCGGCTTTACCGGGCACCTTCGGGCCACCCTTTTTTGGCCGAACCACCTGCAGTGGACTTAGTGGTGATTTTGGCAGCTTATGACCATTTGCAGAGGCCCAAACACCTGAGCACCCAGCTGCCTGACAGAGAATCAAAGCAGCTGGATTCTATGGGCCTCAGGGTGTACTGTGCTGCCACCTGCAGTATCAGGAGCCTAAATGTCCTGACACACATGGTCCAATTCCAGAACGCCCTTTGGGAACAGGGATTGGACATAGTGCAGAGCATGCCCGATTTCCCTCAGCGGGCAGAGCTTGCCAAGCTACTACAGACTGGCTCAGATGTGTGCACCCATGTTCTGCGGTCGGCCTATGACTCTGCGGACACTTCCTCTAAGGCGGCCGCCACTGGCATTTGCTTCTGATGCCATGCATGGCTTGGGGTTTCTGGGTTCGATCCAGATGTCCAGACCAACATACTGGGTGCTTCCTTCAAGGGCTCCGTGCTCTTTGGTGAAGACATGGAGCGGATCATCACCAGGCTGCAGGACTCCGTCAGGGCTATCCGATCTGTGCAGTCCGTGTATCACCCGAAACAGGGGCGGGCTCGTAAGCCTCATTTTCATGGCCATGGGGGACATCAGCCTCAGCAGCCTCACTTCCAACAGCATTCGCAGCGAGGCAGCTTCAGTCATAGAGGAGGAGCCAGAGGATCTTCTGCCTCCACCTCTAGACAGGCCAAAGCAGCCACTGCCGCCCTTCCTTCCCCTCTCACCGCCTGACTATCCAGGCTACCCTCCTTCCCTAGTCGTTTAGTCAGGGGAGCTGGTCAGAGGCCACTTTTCCCTCTACGTGGATGCGTGGGGTCAATTGACCTCCGACCAGTGGGTACTCTATCTTGTGGAGTTCGGGTACTCCATAGAGTTCAAATCTATTCCACCGGACAGACCACTGCCCCCACCCTGTTATCCAAGGGAACACCGAGTGCTGATCAGAAGGGAGATATTATCCTTTTTGGACAAAAAGGCCATCAAGCTGGTGTCTCCGGCCGAACGAGAGAGAGGGTTTTTCTCCCACTTCTTCCTAGTTCCGATAAAGTCGGGAGATCTCAGATCCATTCTGGACCTCAGCGATCTCAACCAATGGGTCTCCTACAAGAAATTCAAGATGGTCTCCCTACCCACTATTCTTCCGCTCGTTTCAGCGGGAGACTGGTTGGCATCCCTGGACATGCAGGATGCCTACCTGCATTTCCCTATTGTCAGGAACCATCAAAGATTCTGAAGGTTCAGGTTCGAAGACAAGGACTATCAGCTTTGAGTCCTTCCCTTCGGTCTCTCTTCAGCCCCCAGAGTCTTCACCAAATACCTGGCAGTAGTGGTCGTGGCACTATGGTGACAGGGCCACTTTGTGTTCCCCTATCTGGATGCTTGACTCCTCCTGGCCTCCTCCGGGTCTCACCTGTCAGAAACTATCAGGGATTCCATCTCGCTGTTTCCCCCACCCTTGAGCCTGATGCACAGTCTGGAAATTATCCATCCCCACTTTTTAGTATGCCACTTGCATTCTGGGCACCTAAAAACATATGAGGTAACTCCCAGGCTTCTGGATCACCAGTTCCCAGAGGTAGGCTGGGACATCCCTGAGACACATCTCTGTTTCTGGAGACAGTTCCCAGAATCTCCACCTCTGTGAAACAAAAAGAGCGTCAGCAATACTGTTATCAACACGTGGCATAATGCACAGCTCTAAACTGCATGTTAAGAAGTAAACGTGTAAGAACAAAGACCTGCATGAGATTACCCCGAAGGTTCTTGCACCCCAGCTAGCCATTTATGGTATAAACTAACCCAGTATTATCTCTCCTGAAGGTCACTTTTTTGTTCCTCAGCTGCTCCCTCCACATGAAAATCTGTGAACTCCCCCCCCCAATATGGCACTCCTCCTACTCCCTTGCTTCTGCCTTACATAACTTTCTCTCATCTAACTGCTCCTGCTTTAACCCTCCTTAACTGTTCTCCTATACCTCTGCTCCTCTCCATGACTCACATCCCCTATTAAACCTTCCCTTCCTAGCCTGCTTCCCAGCATGCTCTCCTCTCCCTTCACCGTTTACCCCCTCACTCCTACCCCTAACATTCTTACATTACCAACTTTCCCCTGCTTAGTTTTGACCTCTGGCAGGGTTCTCAGCATCCTGGAGGGTTCTAGCACTGGGCAAGCCTCCCCCCCCCTTTCTATCCAACTTGTCTTCGCCTAAATCTACCCTCTGTCAGGATTCTTAGCACCCTGGCAATGTCTACTCTCAGGTAAGTTTCTTTCCTCCCTCCTTTTTTCCTTTCCTCTTCTATCCCCCCATATTCCCTCTGCCCAACTTGTCCTCGCCTAATTCTATCCCCTGGCAGGGTTCTCTGCATCCTGGAGGGGCCCAGTACTGGGCAATTGCTCTTCCTTCACTCCCCCTTCCCACCCAACTAGTCCTCGCCTGATTCTGTGCTCTGGCAGGGTTCTCAGCATCCTGGAGTGGCCTAGTCTTAGGCAAGCTTCTGCCTTCCCTCCTCTTCCTTCCTTTCTCTTCATCCTTTCTTTTCTCTCTTCCCAACTTGTTCTCACCTAGTTCTGCCCCTTATTCTAATTCCTCGCCTCATTCCACCACTGGCAGCAATCTCTGCACTCTGAATCCCCCCCTATTCTCTCTGCCCAACTTGTCCTCACCTAATTCTATCCCCTGGCAGGGTTCTCAGCATCCTGGAGGGGTCCAGCACTGGGAAATGAGTCTTCCTTCTGTCCCTCCCCGTTACTCCCCATCCTTTCTACATAACTCGTCCTCGCCTGATTCTGCGCTCTGGCACGGTTCTCAGCATCCTGAAGAGACCTAGTCTTAGGCAAAGTTTCTCCCACCACTCCTCCTCCTCCTTCCCTTTACCATCCTCTCTATCATCTCCTTGCCTACTCCTGTCCCTTATTCTAAGTCCTCACCTCATTCCACCACTGGCAGTGATCTCCACATTCTGAAGGGGCCAGTTCCAGGTATGACTCATCCTTCCCTACCCTATCCCATCCCTTACCCCCACCTCTCTCCTGCCCTCCTCTCTACCCCCCTGCACTTAAACAAAGGAGTTAGTTCACTTGAGCTAATAACTTGCACTTTTTGTTCTGTCTGAGGTGCTCCCAGATTGCACTAACCCTGTGTTAACTTGTCCCTCGCAACTGATTTTCTGCTCACTTTGCTCCAATAATGTTCCCCCCATCTTTATCCTCTCCTTCCCCCTGCTGGTTTCCCCTGTCTACCCCGCTACCCTCCTTGATGTCCCCTCACTGCGCCTCATTCATTCAATAATTGCTAAATAATCTGCTCCTTAACTGTGATCCATTCCTGCAAGGAGTTGGCTCCAAGGCTACATTAAATTTCTGTACTATGTTCCTCAGATATACCACGTGTAATTAAATGCATATTTCACAGGTATGATATATTTAACTGTATGTTATGTCACAAATACGATTGTAAGATTAATTATTATATTTTTTTTAACTGTATGTCTTGTTACAAATGTAATTGAATGTTTAGCTTCTTGGATGTGTTAAATGTTAAACTGTATGTCTAATTCTTCATCCAATTGTACCTTCCTTCCCTCCCCAGGTCGCACCAGGAGATGAGCAACTTGTTGTTCAGTGTGCCTTCCTGGTGAAACATTTCAATAAATAAAATAAAATGAATAAATACACGACCAGGGCCACCACAGTGGGAAAGAATTCTAAGAGAGTGATCTAAGTAAGCAAGCCTTCTGCTTCCCAGGCCTAGGGCCACTGGCCTTTGCACCATTCTTCCCAAAAATATGCCCCCAAACCCAAGCCCTGACATGCTTTGGCAAACAGCTCTAATTATTGACTGGTGACTGGCTCTGGCCAGATAACCACCCCACTGAAACAATTTAAGAAAGCTAGCCACACTCCAAGATCCGCCCTCATTGCTTCTATTACCTGTATCGTGTGCTGAGGCTTGGTGCAACCGGAGCTTTCTAATGCAGGATGTGCCCTCCATGGGTATATCCCTTATAGGCTAAATTAAGGTGGCTAAGCACTTTCTGCAACTCATGCAAGGTGATTTTGTGAGCCATACCCACCTGAGCCTGGAACGCCCTATGAGCTACCACCTTCTCCTGGGGCAACCGGAAATCTCTTATGCCTAAAAAGGAGAGTCTTGCACACAGTCCCATCTTCTTATGGGCCAGAGATACTGATCAGTGCATACCACCTGGAAGGTCTCCTTTAGCTCACTATAAATCTTCCACGAATCAATCTTCACTATTGATTACCACTAGTGGGTCTGAGCCGGAGGTGCTAGGACCATGCGGGAGCCAGAACTTTTAAGAGGACTGACACCAAAGTAAGTTGGGTGCATGCACGGCTCTGCGAAACTGAGCTCATGGGCACAGGCTTACCTTGACGCCAGCCCACAACCAGCTTAGTTCTTTTTTTTCCACCGTCTAGTGTGCATTAGTGATGTCCTTTGCCCACTGGGAGTCCGAACTTCATGTCTATATGATAGCAGTATTCAGTTCTTCTCAGTTTTAGTGTTTAAAGCTAGAGTTTATCTTTGTGTCACTTTGCAGTATTTGTCGCAAAAATGTTTCTGTCAGTTTTTGATTTCCAGCCCTGCCGAGCATCAATGGCTGAAGGCCATGGAGTACAGTAGGAAACCTGAAGAGGCGGGCTGCTCTGGCAGCAGTTCCATGTCTGGTCCACTTTTTCCTTCGGGGAAGGGTTCTGACCCATGGGTGGACCACTGTCCAGGAGAAAGGACAATCCTTCTGGAAGCATAAAAAGAAGCGGGTCCAATCAGGGTCCCAGCGTCAGTCGGCCTCAACTTCTTTCTCTTCTCATTGTAAGGGGAAGAAACCACACTGGCCATCAGCCTCTCTGAAGTCTGCTATGAGATCTCCAGTCTCTAGAGACCAGAGGCCCTCACTGTCACTTTTGGTGTCACAGAGGGCCTGTGGTTCCAGAAGGTTGGAGTCTCTGGCCCAGAACCCCTCTTGTCTGTAAGTGGGGACTCCGGTGGGCAATTCCACCATTGGGCAGCTGTTATGGAGAAGTGGATGCAGTGTTGGGTCCATATGCTTCTGGTGGTGGATCTGGTCCCTGGGTCTTTGAGGTCAGTGGAACTGGAGCTGCAGGTGGGGCCATTTGGCCAGGTAGAGCGCTTGGCTCCAGCAACAGCCCTAGGGTCCTTGCCGGTGAACATGCCGCTGGCGTCTGTCCCACTGGCCGCTCCCCTGTCCCACCATAGGGATGGGGCTCACTGCGGTTCCATTGTTCCAGTTCATGTGTCTGTGCCTCAAGAGGAACTTACTGTCCAGGCTTTGTTCAGAAATATACACTTGGCTCTTAATTTCTAGCCTACAGCCATTGATCAAGGTAAACGTCTTCGGCTAAAGTGGCTTAACATTTCCTATATACTGGTCAGTCTAGTTCCTCTTACTCTACATTCAAAATTCTGTCTGCTGCAGTCTGGAGCAGGCCTGCTACAGTGGCAGTTGTTTGCAAGCAGGCTGCCATGAAATACACGGCTACAAGGACAAAGGCTGCTCCGCCATCAGCATGCTCTGAGTAAAAAAAGGTTATATCTGAACAAAAAATGTCAACCGCCACTAGACGCATTGTCAGAATGCTTTAATTAATAAAAAATGCAAAGGGCAACTTACATACTTGGTGCAAAATTGCGGTGATGTGGGAGTGCTCAGCAGGTGCCCCGACTGGTTTCATGCATGCACGCCTCTTAAAGGCGGTTGTGTAACTGCAGTTACCTGATATTTATAATGCAGTGTGCTCAAGAAGGGTCACATCTTAAAGTGACAAAGTGCTATTATAATTTTAAACTTTTGAAGAAACATATTCAAGATGCAAAGTGACTAGAAATATAGTTAAAAAAAACTTGCTAAATGCACAAATAATATTTAAACTGTTGCAGTTATAATACAGCCGTGTCTATTTCATTTCAGTAGGTGGGGGGTAGAATAATGGCACAGTGGAGGAGAAACATTTAAAAAATCCCTTGGTCATGCAAAAACATAATGCCATTTTTGAAGTAATCATTGGTCCTGTCTATTTTGCCTGTTCCAGGTTTTTACTACATCTCAGGAAGTAAGTTATAGAAACATAGAAACGTAGAATTTGACGGCAAATAAGGACCGCTTGACCCACCCAGTCTGCCCATTTCCCTACCTAATGGATAAGCTGCAGATCCTAGTTAACCAGCAGCCTACTTCTTTCTACCCCCACCCCCTAGAATTGCCTTATGGCTGTCCCATGCATGCTTGAATTCAATCACTGTTTTTGACTCCACAGCCTCCTCCGGAAGGCCGCTCCATGCATCCACAACCCTCTCTGTGAAAAATACTTCCTTACATTACCTCTGAGCCACCCTCCTCTGTCTTCAAATTGTGCCCCTTGTTCTTGCATGCCTTTTTGAAAGATGCTACCTTCTTGGACTTTGTTGATTCCCTTGAGATACTTGAACGTTTCTATCATGTCCCCCCTCTCCCTCCTTTCCTTGAGGCTATACATATTAAGCTCCTTTAGTCTCTCTTCATATGTCTTCCAGTGCAGACCCTGCACAATTTTAGTTGCACTCCTCTGGACAGCTTCCATCTTGTCTATGTCCTTGCTGAGACTGGGTCTCCAGAACTGCACACAGTACTCCAGATGGGGTCTCACCAGCTGTCTGTACAGAGGGATAACAACTTCCTGTTTTCTACTGGTGATGCCTCCCTATGCATCCCAGTACCCCCCAGCCCTTCTTACTGCCCTCTCACATTGCTTGCCCACCTTTAAGTCATCTGATATGACTACCCCAGGTCCCTTCCATTTTTTGTTGTTAGTATCTCACCCCCACTGTGTACTCTTCCCCTGGGTTTTTGTTTCCCAGGTGCAATACCTTGCACTTCTTAGCATTAATTCTAGGCTGCCATACATTTGACCATTCCTCTAACCTTGCCAAGTCCCTTCTCATCCTTTCCACCCCACCTTGTGCATCAACTCTGTTGCAGATCTTTGTGTCATCTGCAAAGAGACATACTTTTCCTTCCAGTCCCTCTGCAATGTCGCTCACAAAGACATTGAAGAGGACCAGTCCTAATACTGAACCCTGTGGCACCCCACTAGTAACCCCCCTTTCTTCAGCATGGACTTCATTTACAATTACCCTCTGTGTCCTGTTCTCCAGCCAATTCTTTACCCAGGCTATCATCTTGGGACCCACTCCCAGGCTGGCTAACTTGTATATTAATCTTTTGTGTGGGACTGAGTCAAATGATGGCATTAATATATTGAATCTGTGCAACACACAAGACTTGAACATTTTTAAAGCCTTAAGTACCACTGTTGAAGTAAAGAAGGGACTTTTGCCTCCTCCACTGTGCCATTGTTCCCTCTACTCCTCCCACCCCCGCCTACTGAAATGAAATGGACATAGCTGTATTCTGAATTTAAGCAACCTGCAAGAACTGGAAGTGTAGAAGCTTCAGGTTTCCATTCAACCTGCTCCAAATGAATGAAGGAACTTTTATATTTCTTTTTTTTTTTTTTTTTTATCATAATATATTTTTTATTGATTTTATATTTATATATACAATTTAGCTAAGGTATGCAGCATAATACAAACAAGAAAAAGAAAACATTGACCATTGCATATAAGGCGTGTCTAGACCATACATAAATGGGGGGGAGATAGCTTTAGGAATTCTTTACATACAGTAATAGCAGCAAAGCCTTAGTTAATCCAAGGAACTTTTATATTTCTTATGCCTTCCCCACCTCCTTTTATAACTGCAGCCATTTAGATATATTTGTTCATTTGTCAAGTTTTTATGTTTGCTTGCACGCATGTGCAAGAAACATAGAGCCACCTTATGAATTTTCGTAGGTGTGCAACTCAGCATCCAATGCCCTGCTCCTTCTTGCAGGCACTTTCTCACAGCACCAATAAATGTCAGAGCTGTCTATGACAGTGGTTCAGATGCAGTGGCATACAGTTGAAAGCGAAAGACCGCTACAAGCAGCAGTAATAACTTATAGGCAATTTGCATACTGCCATCAGCAGTATGCAAAGTGCCTACACTCAGCACTGCATCTGAACACAGCTGTCATAGACAGCTCCCTTGTTTTCTAGTTCCCCCCTCCCCAAACATTCAAGTAGCATGCTGGGAGCCCACCCCAGCGTGTTCATGTGCTCCTCTCCACCGCAGACATCAGATGGTCGATGTGGGACTAACTCTGCCGGCTCTGCTGCCCTCCAAACAGAATTCCAGTTACACGCTGGAAGCCCACCCCAGTGTGGCAAATGTCTGTATGGCCGACGGGTTGCCCAATCCCCGGCCAGCTCCACTGGCCCCCAAAAATCCTCCAGCTGCCATGCTGGGAGCCCACCCCAGTGGGTAAAAAGTCCCATCGCTGTCTCTAAAAAGAAAAACACTTGAAAAACAAAAAATGGTCCCTCGTTGACTGCTCTTCCCTCCCCCAACCCACGCCCACCTCTCTTTCCGCACTCTCCACACCCCCACCCCATACTTACCTCCGAGCCCAGCACGATGATCTTCGGTGGACCGGGAACACGTCTGCACTCTTCAAAGCCGACTGCAAACTGAAGAAATGCCGGTAAGCTGTATAATGGCATAAATGTTTTTTTTTTTTCATCTTGAGGGCATATCTCGGCCATTTTTGAGAATTTTTCACCAAATTTTCAACATGGGGATCTTATCTCTGCCAGTCTGCACCATTCATCACTAGTGGGTTATAGCGCCGGAGCTAGGACCCTGCCGGAGATTTTTTTTCCTATGGGCGGAGTCAACGCGGGGCTGGCACCACCCTTGAGGCCAACGTTCCACATGGCGCTCGCAGGTTGGCCGTTATCTGTCATCGACTCCATCCTAGCCCCGTTCTTCTTCTCCTGCCGTCGAGTGAAGACTGAAGACCTCGTGTGGAGACTGTATTTGGATTGCATTTTGCAGCCTAGTTCATCAGCCTGCTCAGATGTTGCCTTGGTTCTGTTCGCCCTACTCAATGTCGCTTCTGGCCGGTAAGATCTTTCCTTTTTCTTTAAAGCAGCATCAAGTACTGTTTTGTATTTATTTACCAAATGGTCATGTCTCATCCAGGGGAGGCAAAAAAACGTCGAAAATGGGGCTGTCTCCTAAGTGTCAGTGCCCCTGCGGCCGCCTCTATTCCATGACGTACCAGCATGACTGCTGTCCTTCCTGCCTCGGCCCGGACCACGACATGGACAACTGTGATGCTTGTTTTTCCATGGACTGCCGAGTTGTCGAAAACCACGCGTTTAATGTCGGACGTGCTCCGCCAACTTTCAGAGGACGAGCGCGCAGTCAGTGGGCCAAGGCACGGATTCTCGGCCCTTCCTCTGGGTCCCCTCCTGGTCCTATATGGCCTGTGGAGGAGGGAGCTCCCACCTTTCTTAGCCTTGCCGCAGCGGGGATTTCTTCCGCGATGCAGGAGGCCCAGTCTCTAACTCTCAGGGGACAGTTGGGAGGCACCGCTTTGGCAGTAGCCTCTTCAGAGGTGAAGACTTCCTCAGTGTTGTGTTCCGGGCCCTCTGGGTCTGGACCGGCACCGTCCTCTGCCCCGACTGGCGGTGCCGCTCTTGGTCCTGGTGCCATTCGTGGCACCGTGGGCTTAGAGAGTAGCCATCTCACAGTGCCACTGTTGCTTCTGGTGTCGTTCGTGGTGTTGGGGCTTTCAGTGGTGCCGGGGATAGTGTGTTGGTGGTTTCTGGGCCTGTTTCTGGTTCTGGTGCTGTGCATGGTGCCGGGACTGGAGCCGGCACCTCCTGACTCCGCGCTGTTCACAGCACCCGGGATGGGGTGACTGCTCGTGGTCGGTGCCGACCTTGGCTCTGGCTCTGCGTTCGGGCCATGCCTGACTCCAGTGCTGCTCGCAGGCACCGGGGTGTTGGCTCAGGCTGGAGCCGACTTGGCTTTGGTGTTGCTCGCAGTGCCGGGAAGTGGCGCTGCGCTCTGGGCCGTGCCCGACTCTGGTGCCGCTCATGGCGCTGATGTGGGTGTCGGCATCGGGTGTGGGGACATGCTTTGCTCTGGCGCTGTTTTCGGCACCGGGCTGGAAGGTGCTCCAACTCGTGGTCCAGGAACTGGGGGGAGTTGTCTGGCATCGGACCTCAGAGCCTGCCTTCTCAGAGACAGACTCTGAGTCTGATCCAGATTGGCTCCCAGGTTCTTTGGAATCCTCGGATCCCTCCATTTCCAGCACCTTGGCCCCCACTCAGCCTCCCTCTGGGGGTCAGTCATCACCGGTAGGCCCTAGGGTCAGTGGTACTGACCAGCCAGCGGTGGTCCCCATGGCCACTGCCATGCAACCTGGGGCCACTGGCACTTCTACTCCTCCAGTTGGGGCACCCCCTTCCCTGGTGTGTTTGGACAGTCCAAGTTTGGGACATCCGGGGTGTGCCAGGAAGGGGAAGGGAGGGTACTGCTCCCTGGATGGACTCCTCGGAGAATGCCTGGAGTTGCCAGCTGCCTAGGCTGGTGGCTAGGAGGACGAGGTCCCTCTCTGATTCTGAAGGGTTGAAGGATAGGGGTGTGTGGCACAGCGCGCCCTCACTGGAGCCCGGCCGGGTTCTGGGAGGAGTCGCAGCGCAGACCCTTGCTTCTCCCTGGATGAGTCCTTGAGAGGGACTTTAACTTCTAAGTTCAGGGGCCATCCTTCTGGACTTTCACGATCCTGGTTACCTCACGGAGGGGATTTCTTCCTTTGGGCAGAGCTCTGACTGTTCCGATCTGCTTGAATGGCTGTTAGCTTCTGGGACCTTCAGATCTCCCTCCCTGTGACTGGTTTCCTGTTGGCCCCCCTGCCCTGACAGAACCATTCTCCTGTTGCTAGGAGCATGTCCCCCGAGCCTCTGTCTTCATCCCTGGCTATCCCAGGTATTCCCTGTCCCAGGGGACCTCTCACCTTGGAGCAGTTCAGAGGTTCCGCTGCACATTTCCCCAACTAACTCCATGCCCTGGACCAGCAGGTGTTCCACCATGCTCCCGTGCAGCCAGACCTGAACCTCAGAGCTTGCCTTCATCTTCTTCCTATTCCTCTACGGAGGGAGAGGAACCATCTGTCCACATCTCCCCAGCATCTGATCTCTCTTATCAGTGCTTCCTCGCGAGGCTGTTGGATGAGCTCCATCTCACCCCAATCCTGGTTAGCAATCCCGTACATATGATGCGCACCTTTCTAGGTGAGTACAGTGTGGCCCACCTGATGGTTCCCACCTGGCCTGTTCCTTTCCAGGAAGCATCACATCAGCTCTGAATTCATCCCTTCTCCACTGTTCCAGCCCCAAGGGACCTACGCCAGCGGTTTTGCGCCCCCCCCAGGTCTCCAGGTTCTCTGCCTCATCCCTCTTTTGGTTTGACCTCCCTGGATACCCCCTCTGGACCTCATGCCCCTTACCGTGACCATCCCCCAGACTCTGACTCTGCGGACTTCGATTTCTGGGGGAGAAGAGTTATCTACCCGGCACAGATCTCTTTCTCTATTGCAGCACATTAGGCCCACTTTGCAGCCTATGATAGGCTCTTGTGGTCCAGGTTAGGACAGATCCTAGCATCAATGCCTGATATGGAGGAAACCAGGCAAGCCATTGCCCTCTCTGCACAGGGCTTGGAGCTAGCAATGCACCAAGCAAGGGCATCTTATGATGCCAATGAAGTGGCATCCAGAGTGGTAGGGACATCAGTCTGTCTTAGGTGGACGGCATGGCTTCGCCTATCCCGGTTATCACCCCTGGCCTGGCATAGGGGTGATCTACTCCGCATACCGGAGAACACATCTTTTCTCCCGTAGGGTGAGATGGTGACTTTTGGGGCACCTTCCCTCCCCAACTTTGGGCTCCCTGTCTCACCCAGACCAGTCTCAGGCCTCCCCAGGTTCTCTCCTCCTGTGTCTTACCCACTGGAGGCTAAGGGGACCTAGTCCCTTGGGATAATTCAGGGCCCCCTTCGGTACTCACCCACCTAGTGATGAATGGTGAAGACTGGCACAGATAAGATATGAAAATTACGTACCTACCATAATTGTTGATCTTTCTGTGTATCTTCACCATTCATCACTAAATCCCACCCTGCTTCCCCCCCCAGGACCTCAGTCTCTGGCCCCTCTCGTGTGCCTTCTGTTGTTCTTGCTCTCCTCTCCCTCGTGGTTAGGAGGAAGAGGACCCTGGAGACACACAGGGATGAATTCTCCCTTGGGGGTATTATTGGAGTATATGGGTGGGGGGGGGGCTCTCTTCTTATCTCTTTCTTCTCCCTCAATTCTTCGGGAGTGAGTGGAGTGCTGGGGGCACCCCCCCTTCTATGTTTTTATTTATGAACCCAAATTTTGAGTTCATTTTCTTAATGCTCTCATGGGCACTTTAATTTTTCCCCTATTTGGGAGGGAGGGGGAAGAGTTTGAGACACACCCCCATCCTGCCCCCTCTTAAGGGTGGTCCTTCTAGGCCAATGCTGCTTAAACATTTCAGGCCTTGCCTTCTGGCAGCTGAACCTTGATAGCCCAGTTTTGAGCTATTGTTATTGCTAAAATCCGAAGTTGCAGGACCATTCCTGGGGGTGTGCTTCTCTTTTTCCCCCCTTCCTGTCTTATCCCTCCCTTATCCATCCTTTCTGCTTTTCCTTCCAGAGATTGGTTTCTCTCTTCTGTCTCCTCTGTTGTTTATTTCTCCTTTTAGTTCATTATTCCTTTCCTTTTGTCTGTCCCTTGGGCTCTTTTGCCCTATCCCACCCTCCCTTTCCTTACACTCTCCGGCATTTTAGAACTGGGGCTAGGGTGGAGTCGACGACAGATAATGGCCAACCTGCGAGTGCCACGTGGAATGTCGGCCTCAAGGGCAACACCAGCCCTGTGTCGACTCTGCCCATAGAAGGAAAAAAAAAAGTATCTCACGGGGTCCTAGCTCCGGCGGTATGACACACTAGTGATGAATGGAGAAGATACACAGAAAGATCCACAATTATGGTAGGTATGTAATTTTCATTTCTTGGGGCTCCACCTCATGAACTCAGTCACTGCCATTTTGTTATTCGGTCCCGAAAGGTAATTTCATGGTCACTGCGCGGAAGCACCTTTCAGGACCAAGTAATGAAATGACAGTGTCACAGTTCATGAGGTAGGCCCCCAAAAACCCGATGTTGAAAATTTGGTGAAAAAATTCCCAAAAATTACTGTTTTATGAGTGTGCGTTGCACATTTCTTATGCACGCTCGTAACTTTGAGAATGTTTAATATTTTCACTCCAGATTTTCAACATTGCCATTTTACCACACCTCTTTATGAACAGTATACCTGTCATTTTTCATATCTTGCCCAAAATGTGTTTTCGCACATGTAGCGCACATTGGCGCGGACGGTGTGCAAAATCGATGTTTGGGACACATTAAATAAATCATAGTGACACTGTTCATGAGCAGAGGTATTAAAAGGCTATGTTGACAATTTGGTGACAAAAGTCCATAAAATGACTCTGTTATGAGTGTGCATTGAGCAATTTCCACATACCCTCATAAGCTCACGAATTTGTAATATTTGCAGTCCAGATTTTTAACATTGACATTTTTCTACACCTCCTTATGAACAGTACAGCTGTCATTTTTCACACCCTGGCCGAAATGTGTTTTCACACTTCCGGCGCAGACTAGCGGTCACTGTGGGAAATTAGTGTTCGGGACAGATTACGAAAATCATAGTGACAATGTTCATGAGCAGAGATCCCAAAATGCCTATGTTGAAACTCTGCTGTAAAAAATCGGCAAACTAATTACATTATGGGTGTATGTTGCATAGTTTTACGCATGCTCGTGACTGCACCAGTTTTTGTATATTTTCACTCTAGATTTTCAACAATGCCATTATTTATACCTCCTCATGAACAGGACACCTGTCACTTTTCACATCCTGTTCGTAATGTGTTTTTGCACCTGTGGCGCCAAATGGCACAGTCGCTGTGCAAAATCACCTTTCACCTAATGAATTAATAGTGTCACTGTTCATGTAGTGGGGTCACAAACACCCCATGTGGAAAACTTGGAGTAAAAATACCAAGAAATGCCCAGGGTGTTAGGGTTTTCAATGATACCTCCCTACCCTGTAGGGACTGACAGGCATCAGGGGTGTGACTTGGGACTGTCAGCAGTAATGGTCATGCCATTCCACCCCCACCCTGCAGCCAGTGGCAGGCATCGGTGCACCTTGGACCCTTTGCCCCCAGAGTTCACCCCATTCTCCTATACTGCACCCATTTCAGCGTATTTCCTTATGGAATAAGGTGAATGTAAAGCCCAAACACCTCAAGGCACACCTCAACACTTGTCAGTGTCTGAAGGGTAGAGTGAGGTGAAATGTTGTGGCCGTCATGGGCGACGACTCAAAGGCACACCCCAATGCCTGTTCAGCAGAGTGAGGGTGGAGTTGGTGTCAGTTCAATACTTCAATGCCATTCCTATACTGCATCTAAGTCCTGCACTTCCACTGCTAATGCCAGCAAGCAAACATTCGGCATTGACAAATGCTTTTTTTTTTTTTTTGTATACTCTTTTTACCTCCCCTCACACTCCAGCGTCCACCTCTCCTTCGGGCCACTTAGTGCTGCCATGCCTCAGCTGCCCTCTTCTGTAGCTCCTCCCACACATCGCAGCCGACCCCCAATTTGTCCTGACATGTCCCATTGCTGGGCGGGTCCCCCTCCTCTGAGGAGGAAAGCACCGGGTGGCAGGGGACCACGGCACACTATTTTTTCTATGGTCCAGAGGTGCTGCTGTGGTGAAGGATGCTCCCAGAGGTTCCGAGGGACATGGAGCACGGAGGCCATCATGCGGTGGCGCCGGAGCTGATTTTCTGGCTTTCTGGTTGTTCTGCCTGCACCGCTGCATGTAGTACCCCTGGTCTCCACCAGGGGCCACTACTAGAGCGGGGCTTCCCACCCACCCTCTCCAGGAGAGGAGAGCAGTCCTCCAGATGCTCAATCCTCTCCTTCCCCAGCCAGCCCCTGATGACCTGAATCCGTTTCCGAACCTGGGCTGCCAGCGTGGTTCGAGGTGTGGCATCCAGTGCCTCAACCCTCTGCGCCACCGGGCCATCTGACAAATGCTTGTTTTAATTCACTTTGCACCTTGAATATGTCTCTTAGAAAGTGTAAAATTATAATAGCACTTTGTCACTGTAAGAGGTGAGCCATCTTAAGCACATTGCACTATAAAAGTTAGGTAACTGAACTTACACGGCCTCCCTGAAAGAGCGCACATGCATGAAACCAGTCAAGGTACCTGTTGAGCAACCCAGCATCACCACGATTTTAACCAAGTATGTAAGTCATTTTGACAGTGTATCTAGTGGCAGTTGCGATGTTTTTTGTTTGGATAAAATACTGTACACTGCCCCTAAAAATAAGTCTGAGTATGTTTCTCAACCCATAGCTGATGCCATTGTTATTCTTGCCGAGAATGACAATGCCGTTACGCACCAAGAGGTCTATGTGCACCCTGTTAACTGGGACATGTGCAAGACTGACACTATGGACAAGCGTGTCTGCGCTTCAGCTACTCTGGGCATGAGAATTGCCAGCTACCAAGTGCATTTCTCAAAGTATGAGTATACCATTTGGAGCAAACTAAAATCTCTGGTAGTATCTGCCAGACTCAGAGGTTAAACAGTATATTCTGCTGACTGTCAAGGCAAGGTATTGAGTCCAGCAGTCACCAGCTTAAAACCTGTATGGATGCCTAGGATGTCATGTCTCACTTTGCTCCTGCAGGTATTTGAATTAGGCGGCATTCCTGACTGTGGACTTCTGGCTTCACCCAAGATGTCCAACAACGGGTTATGAATGTTCCCTTTGATGGAACTTACCTGTTTGAACAGCAGGTAGAACAGTCCCTTAAAGAGCTCCTGACAACGTTTACCTTGTTTGGGGTTTCTGACACCCTGAGATCAGTTTTAACAAGGGTAGCCAGCATTAGTCTTTTATGGATGATTTATACCCCCTTTTTACTGCAGACTTCATACCACTCACGATCTATATAGTTTTCCCACGTTTGTCAGATGCTGCCAGGCTAAACCATAAATGACGTAATTTGTAGGGCTATGCTGAACCGCTAAGGAGAAGAGAATCTGTGGCTTTCATCCCTGGACCCCCGGTTACTCACACTCTGTAATTGTTTTCCTTTCATATCATTACTGCTGCAGGTAGCAGTCGTCGTGTTCCTGTGATCGGGAAGCCTATAAAACAAACAAACAAAAAAAATCTGGTCAGAAACTATGTTTGCTGAGCTGTTGTCTCAGCCTGTCTGCACCTGTCAGCTGCCACTTCGTGAGAGTATGTGATGTGAAGCAGCAGCCTGTTACAATTTTGCATGCAATTGCAGGGAATTTTGTGTAAGGGGGTGGAGTTCCTTTATTTCATTAAAATGCGCTTGTATGTTTGGTGCCATCCGCTGTTGGCTTTTCATGTCAGCTGGCAAGAAACAGGCACATAAATAAACTTCCCTAGTAACAGTAACATCCCTTCATTTGACGGCATTAGGTGTCACTGTCTTGCCAGCTGACGGTCTCTTCTACCAGGGCAGACCTATAACTTTTGGTCCTGAAACATTGTTGCACATTGGCCTTTTCCTGAAACACAGTCAGATGAGCAGTTTCTGTGTAACCTAAGAAATTGTGCCTTGGGGATGTTGTTCACCATATGGCAAGGGGTGACAACTGGATGGGAGCTAAAGGGTGTTTCTAGCAGTTGTTTTTCTGAACAAGTCAGTATGAATTGTCCCATCGTCATCATTTTTACCGATTTGAAGTCCAGGAAATGAACACAAGTTTTACTAAAGTCAGTTTAGAATTGCAAGTTTTTGTTTGTACTTTGTAAAACAAATAAAAAAAATCGCAAACTGTTTCAATTCCTCCTCAGTCCCCCGCCGCACCAGGAAAATGTCATCAATAAAGTGTCACCAGAGGTCAATCTTGGCAAACTATGGATTGACTTCCGGTGAACTGACAACATCCATCTCCCAGACCCCCAGGTATAGGTTTGCGTAATTAGGGGTAAACGTGGCTCCCATAACTGTACCCTTTATCTGTTGGTAGTACTCATTTTGGAAAATGAATGAATTGCATTCCAATACATACCTGGCACAGAAAGCTCTTTTTGTGTAGTGTAAGATTTGTATTTTGATTCAGGCTGTCCCGTAAGGCATTCAAGCCCTCTCCATGAGAGATATTAGTATATAATGACTCTACATCCATAGTACATAGAGTCCAGTCACTTTCAAGGTGCAGGTCTCCCACCACATTCAGAATATGAATTGTGTCTCATATATAAGAGGATACATTTTAACCATTTCTGTTATGTGAGCATATATTGGAATAATGGCTCCATGAGGAAGTCAGTGCCTGCCTCAGTAGGGCAGCCCGGTGGATTTTCAAGTGACTTAAGTACCTTTCAAAGCACATATGTAGTGCTCCATATTGCACTAGGGACATGCAAAAAGTCAACAATTTCATCAGTAATACCCCCGTCCTCCCAACAGCTGCATCGATAAATCCATCAGTTTCTCTTTTACACCCATTTGTAGTGTCATGACTAAACTTTATGTAGAAACTGTTGTCAATAAGTTGTCTACGGACTTCCTGAATATATTTTTGTGTCCAAAATGACAACTGACCCACCTTTATGAGCTTCTTTTATGGTAATAAAGTCATTACCTTCCTGCTCCTGCTATGTAGTTTTTTCTTCCACAGTAATATTCACATGATGGTGGTCTTCTTCTTGTGTCTCACAAAACTTCTCAAAATCCCTCAAACAGCCTCTCTCAAACACCTGTACTGTGATGTTTTGTGGTGGAATGCAAGAAGATTGTGGTCTGAAAGCAGATAATGGTATTCCACTAGATTCAAGTTCCAGTTGTGAAGGACCTCCACTCGCTCCTGGCATGTTTCTGTTATTAGTAACATGATACATGTTGCTTCTGCTGAAAAAGGCTTTAAGATTTAAATTCCTCTTAATTTTTTTTAGGTCCAAGAAGAGTTCAAAGGGTCGTTGGTTAATAGTCGGTGCAAAATTAAGGCCTTTATTCAGGATGCTTTCCTGTTCTTTCATCAATATTAATCAATTCATCAATTTCTTTTTCGGAGACCTTGCTCATCTGGAGATTCTTCCTGTGCCTTATAATCTCTAATATGATGGTTCACAAATAGCAGGGATGACTGTTGCATTGCCTCCTTCTATTCTTCCATAAATTGCTTATGATCTTGGCCATATCCAGACCACTTCAACATCCCTAAGCCATGACTCCAACATAGGCCTCTAGAGACATCCAGTTCCATTAATTATTTCCAGCTCTTAAGATTGATTTCTCAAAATCCTGAAATGCTTTTCTTATACAGTACCTGGAATTGTCTCTAGGGGCTCAGGCTGGGCTGAAGATGTGTACAGTTGATCATCTAGATTCTTGTTTACAAATGGGTTACTCTCCCAATTGTTTGAGAAAAGTACTGTCAAAAAAGCATTGTCTACATTCCCCAATATTCTGTCCCTGTAATTCGATGACATGTCAGCCCTTCCCCAGTGTCACAGGGTGCTGTAAGACCATTTATATTTCTGGAACCTTCTTCCCTCTCTCTCCTGCTTCAAGTCTGCTGCAGCGGCACTGTATATACCTATCCTATCTTTTTATCCTTTAATGTTTGACATCTATGCAGAATATTTAAACTAGCAAATGGGGAGAGGGGTGTAGCACCCCATACGTCGAATGGGAAGAACACCCCCTCAATTTCAGCTAGTGGTCAAACAGGAGTTCAGCTTGTTTGCAGTTCATTTGCATCACCAAGTGAGGAAAAAGGTCCAGCTCCTCATACAACGGACAGGGGAAACACCAGACCTCACCCAACAACTAACACACTGAAGTCTGTCCAATGGAAAATCATGTACACAAATGCTCGCAGTCTGGGAAACAAGATCCCAGACCTGCCGTCAATAATGACAGAGGCTAAACTGGACATAGTAGCCATTAGCAAGACATGGTTTACCAGTAACCACACTTGGGAGACTTCAGTACCTGGCTGTGTACTGTTCAGAAGAGACCGAGGTGCAAAAAGGGGGAGTGGCCCTGTATCAATGAAAATATTAAAGCTACAGAAATTCAGAATACACATAAGGAGCCAGAAGAACTGTGGGTCACCCTGGAAACAGGAAATGGGACAGCCATAAGAACTGGGGTTGTCTACAGGCCCCCAGACCAGGGGGAGGAGATAGACACATTACTGTTAGAAGATATACAAAACATAACAGCTAAAGGGGAGGTTCTGATAATGGGAGACTTCAACATGCCAGATACAGATTGGTCAATACCAGCAGGAACATCTGCCAGAACTAGACACATGGTGGATTCCCTGAAGGGGGGATGACCTCAAACAACTGGTACAACAACCCACAAGAGATAGGGATATCCTATATCTAGTACTGACTAACAAGGAAAGGATCCCAGGTAGAAGGTCATCTGGAGGCCAGTGACCATCATGGTATGGTTCAATTTGGCCACTACAACTAAATCATCCCATTCCAAGGCAAAACTATGGGACTTCAGTGGAGCTGACTTTGATAAGATGGCTAACAGAGTTAAGCTAGCCCTGGCAATAAGAAATACAGGTGAGGGGGTACAGGCAAAGTGGGCAAGCATTAAGGATGCAATACTTGAAGCAACATCCCATTGTGTTAGCGAGAAAAGGAAGTGCAAAAGAAGAAGGCAACCACTTTGGTTCTCAAAAAACAGTAGCAGAAAAGGTCAGAGCCAAAAGGCTGGCCTTCAGGAAATATGAGGGAACACAGCGGGATGAAGATAGGGAGGCATACCAAACTTCCTTAAGGGAAGCAGGGAAGGCAGTAAGGCAGGCAAAGGTCCAAACCGAGAAAGCACTAGCACAGACAGTACAAGGTGACAAGACTTTCTATAGATACATTAGTGAAAGAAAGTCCAGAGGGGGTGTTGCTAAGATTAAAGTAGATAAGAGGACATGTGAGGAGGAGGACCATGTAAAAGCATCTATCCTAAATAGATACCTCTGCTCAGTATTTACTGAAGAGAAGGTAAGGCAGGGACCACAGCTCAGCACCATGGACACAGGGGAGAGGGAGGTGAGCACTAGTCTCTTCACAAAAGAAACAATGGGACCTGATGGCATACATCCCAGGGTACTAAAGGAGCTAAGGGTGGAACTAGCAGAGTCATTATCAAAACTGTTTAGAGAGTCTCTGAGCACAGGAGAGGTCCCAGAAGACTGGAGAAGGGCTCATGTGATCCCGCTCCACAGGAGTGGTAGCAGGGAGGTAGCAGGGAACTACAGACCAGTCAGTCTTACCTCAGTAGTGGGCAAGATTATCAAGGCACTCCTTAAGGAAAGGATAGTGCAACACCTGGAATCCATAGGAGCAGAGGATCCAAGACAACATGGGTTTACAAAAGGAAGGTCCTGTCAAACTAATCTCATAGATTTCTTTGACTGGGTAACCAGAGTGGTGAACCAAGGGGGAGCAGTTGATGTCACCTACCTTGACTTCAACAAAGCTTTTGATACTGTTCCACATAGAAGATTGATTAATAAGCTGGGTAGGCTCAGGGTGGGTCAGAAGTTGGTCAACTGGGTAGTAAACTGGTTGACAGGCAGAAAACAGAGAGTGGTGGTAAACGGTATACAGTCAGAAGAGATGCAAGTCATAAGTGGGGTACCTCAGGGATCAGTCCTGGGGCCAGTCCTCTTCAATATCTTCATCAGTGACATTGCAGATGGACTGGAGGGTTAAGTTTGTCTGTTTGCAGATGACACTAAGATCTGCAACAGAGTAGATGATCCTGATGGGGTGGGCAGAATGAGAAGAGATCTGGATAAACTGACAAACTGGTCGGAAGAGTGGCAACTGAGGTTTAATGCAAAGAAGTGCAAGATCATGCACATAGGGAAGAGAAACCCTGAAGCCACCAATAGGCTGTGAGGGGAGTTGCTGGCAGTCACAAGGGAAGAAAGAGATTTGGGCATCATCATCACTGATGACCTGAAATCATCCAAGCAGACCACTAAAGCAATAGGTAAGGCTAGGGGGATGTTAAGGTGTATTAGTAGGGGTATCACAAGTCAGAAGGGGAAAGGTAATCCCTCTTTACAAGACATAGTTGAGCCCCATCTGGAGTACTGGGTGTGCAGTAGTGGAGCCACACCTTCACAGGAGACATTAACAAAATTGAGGCAGTCCAGAGAAGGGCAACCAAATGGTGCAGGGACTGCATCAGAAAACATATGAGGACAGATTAACGGAGCTCAATATGTGTACCCTAGAGCAAAGGAGGGAGAGAGGTGATATGATAAAAACATTCAAACACCTTAAGGGCATTAAGAAGGTGAAAGAGTCTAACATGTTTCAATATAAGAAAAGTAGCAGGACAAGAGGACACAGCATGAGATTAGAGGGAGGCCGATTAAGGGGTAATGTGAGGAAGTTCTTTTTCACAGAAAGGGTGGTGGATACATGGAACGGCCTGCCTCAGGACGTGGTGGATATGAATACAGTGCAGGGCTTCAAACAGGCATGGGATAGGCATAAGGGGGCAATACAGATGAGTATGAATATAGGCCATTGACAGAGCAAAGGCCGATGGCACATTTATAAGGTAGAAAAAGAAATGGGCAGACTCGATGGGCCTTGCGGTCCTTATCTGCTGTCAACTTCTATGTTTCTATGTTTTCCCCTTTCCCAGTTAGACCACCTGGGAAAGCTCTTTGTACTATCCCTGTGTTTCTTTTTGGCTCCAGAGAGGAATTGGTCTTCTCGCCCTGAGACCCCCCACATAACAACTAGTGATACCTAACATAGTATTGGACTGACTAGGTGTTAGTACTAATGTAAGTAGGAGGCTAGGATTATTTAAGGAGAAGAAACCATAGGGAAAGCATACTCCTCTCCATTATTTCTGAATTAGGCTGTAGGGCTTCAAAGTCGTGGAGTATAAATACTTATACAGCCCAATACAGCTGCAGAATGCTTTCTCTTTCACTTAACACTTAAACAATTTTGGAGTTTATGTTCTTTTTTAAAACCCAGAGTAGGCAAGGTGCAGAGAAGTGCTGTAGTGCAGGGAGCACTTTTGATAACGATACTGTTCTGCTCTGTTTTGGAACCTAGTACTGGAGTTGAAACTTAGGTTACAAGTGACCTCAGGTACACAGTTGTCTTTTCACTTTTTGAGCTAGATGTTAAACTTCTCTGTACTCTAAATACTAAACAATAATGAAGTTTATGGAAAGAATTCAGTAAAACTTTACCAAGAAAAACACTGTTGTACTGTTTACATGTTAGTTCTGTCTAGGCCTACCAGAAATAGTAATGTTTGCCTATGTAACCCCCTGCAAATGGGGGTTCCCAAAAAGTCTTCCAGGAGCTTTCTTGAATGCTCCAAGCCTGAATGGTGTTTGGCGTTTAAGCCGTTTATCTGTGAGTGCTTTTAGAGCCTCTGGTACTGTGTCTTTAAGAGCTGTCTGCCTGCAGACATAATTCATTTCTATGGGGGGACTGTGTGTTTCCCTGCTTGAGTCCCACTCGAGCTGCTGCCAAATCGCTCCGCTTCTGCTGTCACTAAGTGGGCAGAGTGAGCACTTTTCAAAGATGTAACTGTTTGCCAGAAATCATTTAGAGTAATAATGAAAATACAGTTTGTCTAACCTGCTTTTCTTTGCAGTCAGAACTGTGTTTGCCTAGCCCTCCATTCTGGTTGAACTACTGAACTGGACCAATCAGTGTGGGGGACCCTTTGAAGTGGAGCCTGCTGCTGGCAAATCAGAACTTGGACTCTCATTGTGGAGCCAGCCACCTATGTACTGTATGGCCAATGCTTCCGGGAATTGTAGTTTGGACTTTGGCACCTTTTTGCACCAACAGGGGGAGTCTGATTGTGAGTGACAGCCAAACCAACCAACTGAACTGGGAGGAACTCAAAGGAAATGCCCAGCTCTGTCTACTGGAAAGATCATATCAGTTTGGGCAGTGAAGAGACAAGGAGCTGTGTGCTTCTTCGGTGTGTAGTTTTAGTGCGGGAAACGTGTGTAAGGCCCTAAGTTTTGGTCTGCAGCTTGTGCAAACGCCCATTTGGACTGAATCCGACCTGTGAGGACAATCAAGGAGATCTGAAGAGTAGAAACCAGGCTCATCCTGTAGAAGACTGGAGAAATTGCTGAATCGCACCCGGTCTGTCAGGAACTGAATCTGCTGTGTGTTCTCCCGGGTATTGTGCAGTAATTGCGATCGGGATAGAGAAGCAGCCTGCCTGGTGTAGTACTTTCCTTTTACATATAAATGTGTGTAGTGCTTGTGGGGAATCACGTTTCAAATCCTCTGTACAGTGAATTGAGTGCATAAGGCTGGAAGAAAACCCAAGCTTAAATCCAGACTACATCCATTTGCTCTAAACTGCAGTGGGGTCCAGTCACAAGGACCTTGTCCACATGGTCTGCTCCTCCTGGCAATCCAGGACAATCTGCCTTCCATCCAGTTCCCAGCACTGAGTTTGTGAGTACAAAGCAGGGTAGCTCCCTGCCATCTGTTTATCGAATTGCAAGTGTGTCATCTAATTGTTGTTTTTTTTTTATTTCTTCACAAACTGAGCCAACCGGCTCCGGATTACAATTTGGTTATTGTGCCAGTGTTTTTCCATCACAGGGCCCCAACCAGCTGCACTGATCCTGGCTAGCGCCCCCCCCCCATCCTGGGTACCCAGTGAAAGTGACAATTTGGGACTCTGAATATGCGCACAGTACTGTGATTATTAATGTGTTTAACCTAATTAACCTGATTTCCCCCTTCCTTGTTACAGCTCCTTAAATAAATCTGATCTCTTTGTTTCAGCAAAGTTACACTGTCCGAGGTATTCGTTTATGTTAAAGTATTATACTGTGGCTTTTGCATTGTATCATCTTGTTTTACAGGGGGTCCCCAGCATCCAGACAACAGAGCCAGTCCTGGGGGTAAGTGTACATTGTGAAGATATTCCTGATGCATTGTGTGGGCCACTAGTGGGAAGAAAGGAGGGTTACAGTGTCCCAGAGGGCTGTGACCAAGTTCGTTTGACTACTGAAAACCCTGACCTCTGGGTGGAGGCACTCGCCATTGGACCTAGGCCTCTCAACCTGTCAGTAGTCAGTCAGGAAGGGGTAGTAGCCCTTGGGATAGCGCCACCTGGGGGTTACACCTAAATAACATATGGTGAGAAACACAATTGTGGTTTATTGTTTCTTTGCTTAACTGCTGTACATTGACAATGAAACTGTGGGAATACAGACAATGAACTGTAGCAAGGAATGCGAGCATATTAAAAGAAATTACCTATCCTGGTTGTAGTACCTCCTCCTTGAACTTCTCAGTGTCACTAAGAGCCAGTCGGCCCTGTTGCACAGTACTTTATACTGGCTAGTTCAAGGGGAGGAGCCTGCTACCAGGAAATATTGTAAAATATTAGAAATTAAGCATGAAAAATTGAATTGACAGCATTTTATGTATAAATAAAACACAAGAAGGTTTTTGCTGTGAAATTTATGTAAAAATAATGGTTATTTTATACATTAAGGATTTTTGAAGCCAGTGGGTGGAGCTTCAGGTGAATCACCTGACCTCCACTGAGATAAAAGGAGCAGCTTTTCTGTATCTCCTCAGATAAATAATGAGTGGAGAGGTTGGTAGTACACTGACCTGCTGTTATGCTCTAGCCATTTCTAGAGAAGTTTATATTGATATTTTTTTTTCTTTGCTTCTGTTTATTTTTGTCGTATTCAGTTTGCCTTTTTATTTGCTTTGCTTATCATGCTGGCTTAAAATAAATTTGCGTAGCAATTACTTGGTCCAGCCTGATACCTTTTGACTCTGCATCCATCCTTGACCACTTCCCTCTGACACCCAGTGACAGGATAAGGGCTATGGAGCTGGACCAAAGTTGGCTGCGATGAGCTTAGCACCGCAGACATTCCAAGCCAAAAAAAAAGGTTCTGCCCTCATGGTCGTGCCAGGTTATAAGCAGAACTCAGTCAGGAATGAAAATTGGCTCCAACAACAATTACAATGCTAAATTACTTTGCTGTGTGTAAAGTTAATATTCCAAAAAAATTCATTGTAAGTGCTGTCAGTAGGTTATCTGATTTTATGGTTTATCTTTTTCGTAGGTTTTTGAACTTTCTCTGAAATGCTTAAATGTAATGTGCCTTTAAGATGTACCGAGTATAAATTAAATGTTAATGTGCATTATCGGCCTCCCTGAGGAAGCATGCATGCACAAAACCGATCGGGGTCTTTGAGCATTGTTTTGCTTCCTGAATGTGGCGCTGGACCTTGTGAGTCTTTCGGAATATTAGCTTTATTTTTATTTATTTATTTAAATCTCGGATTAACAATACCTTTGAGCTATAAGCTCATTTACAAAGGTTCCACGTCAATGATAAATAAGACATACATTAACATATTATAAGGTATATCTACAATAAGTTCAGTAAATACAGTGTGGCGTCTAAGGCATACAAGAAGAGCAAAGAATGGTACAAACATGACTGAAGATAAGGTTATGTCAGGTTCAAGTAACAGTTCCCTGAGTGAGACAAGGAGGGAAATAAGGAAAGAGCACTGGGCATTTAGTGCAGCTGAGGCCTTGTCAGAGTGAACTTAGGGCTGAGAAAGGTATAATCAGGTGGTGTTGAACGCTATAGGTAGGGGAAAGAACTCTAGGTGGTGGGTATGGTGGAATGGCTAGAAATGAGCTGAAATGAGCATGGTACTGAGATGCAGCCAGGGGCCTGTTGAGGATAGGGGTGGGGGTATGGCTAAGGAGGGGAAAGGGTAGTGGGAAGGAAACGGGCAAAGGTGGGGTGATGGAAGGGGGAGACAGGTAGGGATAAGGAAGGGATGGGAGGGGTTGGGTAAGATAGGGATAGCGGTGTTTAGATTTTGTTTATGAGAGTGCAGGGCTATAGGTTACAAGCACAGGTACTATTGGCTGTAATGTGTGTCTGAAATTTGTTTTTAAATGGTCTGATCTTAGGCTCAGCAGCTGATATCATTGGGTAGGCAAGAAAACCAGAAGGGGTCACAGTAATCAAAGGTCCTCTGCCCCTTTACTGTACATCAGAAGGGGACTTTGTAGGAATGGCTGGTCATGCCCCTAGTCCTGTGAAGGTTTGATATAGGGTTGAGCATTTTCTGGGGAGCTGGGGGGTTAGCCCTTGAGTAATTTTCTTGGCTAGAGGGCAGGTCTGGTATAAAATCCTCCCATTGAGGTGTAGCCAGTTGGACTGGGCATACAGGTCACAGGTGTGCGTTAGCTGATGAGCACCTGTAACTAGTCTGCAGGCTTTGTTAAGAGCATTTTTAACCCTGCCAAGCATAGTGTCCGAAGCAGCACTGTAGATAACTAGACTGTAGACAATGATAGGGATGATGCTACTGTAAACTGCAACATGGAGCACTTCCGGAGTCCGGCAGTACTTGTAGCGGTATAGTTGGCCTAGTCTGATATTGACTGACTTTGCAACATAGTCAAAATGGTGGACAAAAGAGAGGGAGCTGTTGAGAATGAGCCCAAGATACTTGAACATTTGTTTTGGATGGTGAAGTGATGGGATTTGAGTTTACTACTGGGGTTTGAGAACAGCATGATCTTTGTTTTTTTTTTATAGTTCATAAGGAGTTTGTGCTCTATTAACCATGACTCCACTGCAGAGAAATCCATTTGTAGTAGTTTGTTCTGTAGGGTGAAAGGGTCTGGGCTACTGATAAAGAGGACACCGCTGTCCGCGTATAGTAGGATATTGTCTGTGCAGACCTGAGGGAGGTGATTTAGGAAGATGCTGAAAAGAAGTGGACCTGATGTAGATCCTTGCAGGACACCCGAGCGAACCTCCTGGCTTTTGGACAGGGTATCATTTATTTTCACCTTTTGGGTCCTGTCTTTAAGATAACTGACAAACCAAGCCACAGGTTCATCAGCGAGTCTGGTAGTGGTGAGTTGTTGTAGTAGTAATGAGTGATTAACAGTATTGAACGCCTTGGTGAGGTCAATGTAGGCTGCCCCCATGATCAAGTGAATGGTGAATGTATTCGGTGTATTCCAGGAGGGCTGTGGTGGTGCTGTGCAACTTCCGGAACCCATGTTGCTGTGGGCATTGGATTTGATATTTGTCCAGGTAGTCTGTTAATTGGTCGGCTACTACACATTCCAGCACTTTGAAGAGTGGGCGGGGAGTATAGATATGGGGCAGTAATTACTGTGAAGAGCTCTAGCTCCACTCTTGTGGATGGGTATAACAACTGCGGCCTTCCATTTCTGGGGGAATTGGGAGAGTCTTAGCGACAGGTTAAAGATTTTAGTGATTGGAGTGAGCATCTTGTCCAAGGTAAGTTTTAGGAGCTGGGGCTGGGTTTGGCTAGTACACGCAGGATGTAGCATCTGGCTTCACCTTGGTGATGGTTCTGAAATGGAAAGGGGGTGGGTTAGTAGGTGCAGCAGATTTTTGTGCTGTCTCATGGGCAGTGGAGTGATTGAAGAAGTTAGGAGGAGGACACTACTGAGGTAGTCATATACAGCAAATAAAGTAATATAGCATTGTGTTTGGTGTCGGCACCAATTTCCATTCTTGACTGAATGTTAGAAAATTAAATAAATCCAGCACTCCAGACTGCAATCCATTCAATGAGAGTATTTTTTATTTTGGGGCAACATTTTGCGGTAGTAGCACATTTCAGAGGTGTGTCAGTTTTGTGGCCAATGCAGGGACACTTTAGTGGGTGTGTCCCTCAGCCGCCAATGAGTGAGCATGCTGGCGATGACAGCAGTTTCAAAGATAGACAAAACCTTGAAAGAAATCTCCCACTCCAATGAGGTGCAGTTTCCTCATTGAAGCAGCAGATGATAAGACTCTGGTCACGCGCATTACAGTGCACAGTAATGCGCATGGTGGCTGGAGTTGCCAGTGGAGTTTCATAGTGCCTTTCCTGGTGAAACATTTCAGTAAGTAAAAGCCACAGTGTGGCTTTCCACAGTGACTACTCCTGCCACCCGACATACACTCCTTGGAAAGCTGACATCAGGGTGCTCAATCCCCATGTTGGCATGCCCCCCCCATTATGTGGCACACTGGGAGCCCACCCCAGTGTGCCAAAACATGGCAGCTTCTGCTACCCACCAGACAGTCCTGCAAAGCCAACATCGGGGGTGCCCAATCCCCGTATTGGCATGTATTGCCCCCCCATTAATGTGGCATACTGGGAGCCCACCCCAGTGTGCTGAAATAATTGTTTCCAACACTCGGATGCCCACTGCTGGCGCTCGGATGCGCGCCTCTCCCAACCTGTCTATGTTCTTTTTGCTGACAATGGAGTACCAATCCCTCGTATGGCAATGGCATGTGCCCCTCTCTATTGTGGCACACTGGGAGCCACCCCAGTGTGCCTAAATGTTTTTTTATTGTTTTCCCTGTAAAAGAGAAAACCATCCCTCATAGTCTTTTATTTTATTTAACCTGTAAAACAAAAACAGTCCCTCGTGGTCTCCTGCCCCTCCCCAACCTGCACCCCCCTCTGTGCATCCACCTTTCCTTAAACCCCCCCTCACCCCATACTTGCCTCCAGAGGTTGGGAGCAGCAATCTTCTGCGGCGCAGGACATGTCTGCACTCCTCAAAGGCCAACCGCAAACTGAAGAATGGGACTCAACGGGGGGTTTCAACTTAGATTGATATCGCAGCCATTTTTTTGAATTTTGGCCCAACATTTTCAACATGGGGTTCTTTGAAAACCTTTTTTGGATTCTTGCCTATGAAGGCTCCACGTAATTTGATCCCCTGTTTACTCTTGTTTGTTAGTTATTTATTATGCTGTTATGGTTTTATATAATTGTAATTGGTTTTTATCTTTTGTAAAGTGACTTGATGGCCCGAAAGGTGCTTATGTGAAAAAACATTTATTATTATTATTATTACTGGGAACCAACCTCGTGAACGTGCCACTGGCATTATGTTACTCGGTCCCGGAAGGTAATTTCACAGTTGCTGTGCGGAATCACCTTTTGGGACCAATTAACAAAACAGTGCCACTGTTCATGGGAGGGTCTAAAAACCATGTTGCAAATTTGGTGAAAAAATTTCAAACAATGATTGCATTACCAGTGTGCGTTACGCAATTTCTATGCACGCTCGTAACTTCGCCAGTTTTTTATATTTTCACTTCTGATTTTCAACATTGCCTTTTTTTCATACCTTCTTATGAACAGTAAAGCTGTAATTTTTCACATCTTGCCCAAAATGTGTTTTTACACCTGTGGTGTAGAATGGCACGGTTGCTGTGCAAAATCACCTTTCCGGTAATGAGCAGATAGTGCCACCGTTCATGAGGTGGGGTCACAAAAAGCCCATGTTGAAAATTAGGAGTGAAAATACCAACAAATCCCAGGGTGTTAGGGTTTCCAACCATAACGACCCACCCTTTAGAGACTGACAGGCATCGGGGGGTGACTTGGGATTGTCGGCTGTAATGCTCACGCCATTCCACCCCCACCCCCACCCTGCAGCCAGTGACAGGCATTGAAGTGTGCCTTGGAGTCTTTGGCCCCGAACTTTACCCCATTCTCCTTTACTGCACCCATCTTAGTGTATTTCCTTATGGAATGGGTGAGTGTAAGGCCTGAAAGCCCCAAGGCGCACTGCGACACCTGTCAGTGTCTGCAGGGTAGGGTGAGGTGAAATGGGGTGAGCTTTATGGCCGACGACCCAAAGACACCCCCCAATGCCTGTCAGTCTCTGCAGGGTGGTGGTGGGCTTGGCATCAGTTCAATACTTCACTGCCATTCCTATTATGCATCTCTCTAACTCCTGCATTACCGTTGCCAATGCCAGCAAGCCAACATTTGGCTTTGACAAATGCTTGTTATTATAGATAAAATAAATAAATACTTACAAATAGTAAGCCTAAAAAATGAAAATGGCAGAAAATGTAGTTTAAAGCTCCAACAACTGTCAAGCTTCCAGCCTTGGCGCTTTGGGGCACTAACTCCCCTTCATCAGGAGGCATGACCAAACCTAAATTCTTGTGATTTAAATACATTTGTGGTTCAGGTGCAAATAATTAGGCGAAGTGAAATTCAAAGTGACACTCAGTGCATTTTTGTATAACCAAACATCTAAAGGTGGGTGTCCCCCCAGAACAGCTCTTCTTAGTGATGGAGCATGTCATTTAATGGAAATGTCCTTTTTGCATGCTCACATCACTGCTGAACTGGATGGGGAACAGCCACATAAATTAGTTATGGCTAAAAACACAATTTAATCCTATGTATTAAAATTGTGCAGCCATAGTTTTTGAACACCTGTTATTTGCTGACTTCTTTCATATCACTATCTTCATTTTGCTGTACACATACTATGATATCATTTTTAAACAGCTTAGAAAATCCAAAGAACAGTGAGTACAGAGGTTACAGTATTGTTTCCACCACACAAATGCTGTATAGACAAAAAATACATAAAAAAAAAAGTGAAGGACTAAGAAAGAATTTCTTTATGGACACTATGTTACAGGGGCAATACAAATAATGAAATTAAACCAATTATGTCATATTGTACATACAGCAAATATAATTTTCCCTTTGGTGTAATATTTGTTTCATCAACCATATTTATCCAAAAACTAGGGAAGAAGAAAGACACCTCTAATCTATTTGTCTACATCTTCTTTATGTTTCCCTATCAGAAAATTATCAGGGAAACTGAACTCTAATATTACTTAATGTATATGAGGTTGTCAGTTCATCTTTTCATTAAAGCCATGTGACTTCAAAGTTTTTAGTCTGAAAATCCATGTGGATTCCTTTCTTTCTAGCTCCAGATTTATATTTCCTCCTCTTGGCTTAAAAGGAGCACGATCAGTGCCACAATAGGAAATCTTATGTTGGCTCAAATTTTCTTGCTCCATCAAATGCTTTCTTAAAGGATGGTCTATGTTGTGCTTTTGTATGGCACTGTAGTGCTCCTGTGTTCTTTCTTTAAGAGTTCTTGTAGTTTGACCTACATGTGTTTTCCCACAGGAGCACCACAGGACATATAGACTTACTTAATAGAGCATGTGATAACATACCTAATTTTGACTTCTCTATCACCTAGCCATCCTGGATTGGAAAACACCCTTCCCTGTACAGATAAACGTTTGCTAGGGAAGAAGCCCATTGGTTTGTTTCCTAGCCATGAGTTTGG
The DNA here is from genome assembly GCA_016271365.2 of Neoceratodus forsteri. Taxonomy (NCBI): domain Eukaryota; kingdom Metazoa; phylum Chordata; order Ceratodontiformes; family Ceratodontidae; genus Neoceratodus; species Neoceratodus forsteri. The sequence continues at coordinate 643,920,082 of CM057453.1, read as the reverse complement.
AGACATCTTTTTTTTAAATTTACTCTTGAGTAAGCAAATCTCTCAGGCTTCTACCTCTCTTGAATGCCACTAAGGGACCCTTTTCTGCAATACTCCTAAGGTCTTTTTCCACCCCTAGTACATGCCAATGTTTTTTAACTGTTGCCCTTAGATCCAGGTCCATATTCAGTTATGAACACAATGTGTTCGTTGTCCTCCTTGCTTTGTCTATACTGTAACAGCTCCTGTCTACGCACTGACTCCACCCTCTAGGCTGCCCTATTTAGTATATCTGTAGAATACCCTCTAGCTTTTAGTCTCTCAAATAGTTCATTTTTAGAGGTTTCATAGTCCTCAGGTTCAGAACAATTTATTTTTACTGTAAATAAAGATAGTGCTTCCAATGTAGATTTTGGATGTGAGCTATGCCCATGTAATACACTGTTTCCTGGTGTTTTCTTCCCATATACTTTTGTTTTGATTTTAGTGTCTAGAATACCCTGCAGTTTCAAATCCAAAAAACTGATTTCCCTACTATCATGGTTGGCTGTGAATTTTAGACCCACTTCATTGTTATTTAAGTAATGCACAAAATCCAGAATTGCTCTTTCAGGTCCATCCTACCCTATTAATAAATCGTATATATAATGTTTATATGTAACTATGTGTGAGTGAAATGGATTTGCCAAGGTGTCCTTGATAACCCCCACCTCCCACCAACCCAGAAAAAGGTTGGCTGAGTCTTACCCAGACAGTCCCAAGTTAAAAGAGCTACAAAAGTGAGATTCTTGCAGAGAGGTAAGATATATCTTAATAGTTCAGTGGCATGCCATCACCCCCACAGCTCTTTTGTCTTCTTTGAGCAACAAAATGAAATAAATACATTTCTGAAGCTACCTTGGTAAGGTGGATCAGATCATGTATAGCACAGACAAAGGCAATAGTCAAAATGACACCACCAGTTTGATCTGAGCACATTCTCCCAGGGCCTGTATAGCCTCTGGATAGAAAAGGCAGAATCCCCTGTGCCAGAACTTGCAGGGTTTGCCCATCTCATTTTCTGCATGCCTCCATGAAGCTCTACAAGTTTGACACAAAGTTCGGATGATGTAGGACTCAGATGCAAGGTGCTGCTTGAAGCCTCCATGAGTAAATTACTTAAAGACTGTCCCTACAGAGTTGTATATTGGGAAACATTCTTCCCCTCCCATTTTTGAGAGATGGAGACTGTTTTTTAGAACCCACATATAAAGATTACTCATTGACAACATAAAGCGACACAGAAAAAAGAACTTCTATCAGATGTACTGTAATTTATTTTCCTGTTAGCGCCAGTGTTGTCAATGGAACCACACCAGAGAGTGGTTACTTTCCTGGAGAATATTGTCCAGTATGTATATTTCACTTGAGGACTGGAAAATGTCAGAAACTTGATCTTATGGGCTTTCAGTGTAAGTTGACTATTGGCCACTAATAGACAACTTGACAAGCTGTTGCCGTTGTACTGTAGAATCATTTAATTCTTTCCTTAGTCAAGGAAGACACAGTGATGGAAACATTAAGCATCTCCCCCTTCCATGTGCCAGTCAGATACAGGATAGAACAATTAACAACATGGCTCAGATTGCATCTCCAGGTGGAGGTAACGAAGACTGCATTGTCAGGTGAAGGTCATGAAGAAAAAAGAGCAACTTAACATGCGACACTTCTTTATTCCCATTATTTGAAAAGTGGAGTGGTGCCATTAATAGGAGGTTCCTGGTCCCTAGTCTTTCTGCTTTGCAATTTATGTTGACTGAGGAAATTGAAGTCTCAGAACCCAGAAGACACCAATGTTCCAAGTTGCTAGGCACAGCTGTACCAATGGACCCTAGTCGGAGTGCATATATACCCATGTGTAATAATTACCTATTGACAATGCTGGAGCTGATGGAAAAATAAACTATGGTGAGTCTGATAGAATTTCTTCTTTACTGTCCTCTTCTACATATTTTTTTGTAGCTTCATAGACTCTTTGGTGTGACATCCACCAATAGTTTTGTTTTGTTTCTGCCCCCCCGACTCAGGGGAGGGTAGCTTATCTGTTTAAATAAAAAGTCATATGTTCTGCCTGATAGTATGAAGCCTAGCACAGTCCTGATAACTACTTTGTTTTAGAATGAGTCTGGCACAAATCCTGTGTCCAGCTTATTTGTAAGGGGGTCTCGCCCTTGGCTAATCCTCTTTTACCTACTAGCCAGTGCCTGTACATATACAGGTCTTCTGTTTTCTTCCCACTGCTTTTTCATCAGCCTAACAGATGTCTGCTGGACAGTCAGGTTTTCTCTTGATGCTCTGGCTCATATTCCCAGACTACCTGTTTCTTCTGTGCCCACCTTAGGTGTGCTCTCTCCTTTTTTCTCTGTGAGAGTTGGTAATCTGGTTTAATTAATTTATTTTATTTCCTATATATCCTTTATATATCCCTTTGGGCTATCTTGTCAAAAGCCCCGGCTTATTTTTCTCCAAAATTTGCTTTTCTCTCCAGGTGACTAGAGCTGAAGTAGATAAGGGAGCCTGCGGTGGTTATTGGTAGATGCATGGCACCACATGATGTTGCCCAGGCACCATAGCCAGTAACCATTGCTGGCCACCTGGCCAAAAGATTTTCTCCCATGGGGTCCTGTCACCTTGGCTCAGACCCATAAGTTGTACTCCAAGGAGAAGATATTCTGGAAGATCACCAGTAACGGTAAGTGAGTAACTTTCATTTTTGTGCTATTTGTGCCATTGTGCCAACTGCAAGTTGTGTTTGTGCTGTAATTTCCTGATGCAATTTTAGACTTTTGTGCAATTTTTGTGTGATTATTTGCACAATGGGGTCTTGAGTTACCCACGCTTCTAAATTCAGTTTAAAGTCTATTTTAAAAAGTTTCTTTTTAGGGCTGTGGGCGGAGCCTACATCCATTTTGGGATTGCTCAGTAGCTCTAAAAATGGCTGATTGTGGAACCTTCCACTGGAATTTTGGAAGTATCCTTCTGAAAGTCCAATGGAGCCTGAACCCCTCTGCTGTAATTGGCTGCTATGGAATAACAGCCACACTATTTTGGCTGTTACTTCCGCATTCTGTGGCATGAACTACACATGCATGGCTCGCATGCATGCGCAGTTCTGCTTGCGCCGTCCTGTTGTGATTGGCAAAATGCCATTCCCCATGTCTGTGCATGCATGAGTGATGCACATGTTCAGTTGCATCACTGTTGCCAGCTCCGTGGCATTCTGTGCCCCCCACTCATGTGACACACTGGGAGCCCACCCCAATGTGCCTAGTGCCTAATTCTTTTTTTTTCTTCCCCCCACCCACCACTGACATCGGGGCGACCAATCCTCTTGTCGGCATCATGTGCAACCCCCCCAGTCATGTGGCACACTGGGAGCCCACCCCGGTGTGCCCAAGTGTTTTCTTTTTTTTCTACAGAAAAAGAAAACAGTCCCTCGTCATCGCTTCTCTCGTGCTTGTTTTTTTCCCTGTAACAAAGAAAACAGTCCCTCTTCATCACTCCAGTCCCCCCAACTCCACCCTCCCACTGAGCACCCACCTTCCAACACCCCCCCTTACCCCATACTTACCTCTAGAGATTGGCGCTGTCTTCTTCTCTGGACCAGGGCATGTCTGCACTCTTCAAAGCTGAACCGCAAACTGAAGATTCAAAGGTGAGCATGCTATAAAGCCATTCAATGGGGTTTTCAACTTATGCTGCTAAATCAGCCATTTTTTGGAATTTTTAACCTACATTTTCAACATGGGGTTCGTGGGACCCCACCTTGTGAAAACTGTCACTGTCATTTTGTTTCTCAGTCCTGAAAGATGATTGCGGAGAATCACCTTTCAGGATTGATTCATGAAATGACAGTGCCACTGCTCATGAGGTAGGGGTTCCAAAAAGTCCATGTTGAAAATTTGGTGAAAAAGTTCAGAAAAATGACTGCATTATGAGTGTGTGTTACGCAGTTTCTATGCATGCTCCTAACTTCACCAATTTTTTATATTTTCACTCATTTTCAACATTGCAATTTTTGCACACCTCCTTCAAAACAATACAGCTATCATTTTCTACAACCTGCCCAAAATGTGTTTTTCTACCTGTGGTGCAGAATAGTGCATTTGCACTGTGAAACCACCTTTCAGGATAAGTGAACAAAGTGTCACTGGCACTCTTCATGAGGAGGGGTCCCAAAAAGGCCATGTTGAAAATTTGGTGCAACACCTCCAAAAATGGCCAGGTTACGCCTGGGCGTTGAATACTTCCTATGCACATGTGTAACTGGTCATTTGGTAGCTCTTCACAGCCCTATTGGCTCTGGCTAGAACTTATTATGTTTGCTTGCACGCATGTTTTACATGCCACTCTGGGTGCCCAGCTGTCATTTATCACATCTCACGTAAAATGTGTTTCCGTGCATGTAGCGCACAATTGCGCAGTCGGTGTGCAAAATCAATGTTCAGAACACATTAAGAAAATCACAGTGACACTGTTCATGAGCAGAGGTGTTAAAATGGCTATGTTAAAAATTTGGTGGAAAAATTCCCAAAAATTACTATTTTATGAGCATACGTTACGCTGTTCCTACGCACGCTCGTAAGTTCGCAAATTTTCAATATTTTCACTCCAGATTTCCAACATTGCCATTTTACAACACCTCCTTATGAGCAGAGCAGCTGTCATTTCTCACTTCTCACCCAAAATGTGTTTCCGCACATGTAGCGCACAATGGCGCAGTCAGTGTGTGAACGCAATGTATGGCACACATTAAGAAAATCACAGTCACACTGTTCATGAGCAGAAGTATTAAAATGGCTGTGTTAAAAATTTGGTGAAAAAATTCCCAAAAATGACTGTTTCACGGCGTTTGTTGCGCTGATCCTACACAGCTCATAAGTTGCAAATTTTCAGTATTTTACCTCAGATTTTCAACATTGCCATTTTTCACACCTCCTTATGAACAATTACAGCTATCATTTTATATCTACTTCAAACATGTTTCTGCCCATATAGCACACAACGGCGCAGTCGGTGTGCAAAATCAATGTATGGGACACATTAAGAAAATCACAGTGACACTGTTCATGAGCAGAGGCCTTAAAATGGCTATTTTGAAAATATGGTGAAAAAATTCCTAAAAATGACTGTGTTACGAGTGAGCATTGCGCAGTTTCCACACACCCTCGTAAGTTCATGAATTTGTAATATTTTCAGTTCAGATTTTCACCAGTGGCATTTTTCTACACTTCCTTATGAACAGTGCAGCTGTCATTTTTCACAACATGGCTGAAATGTGTTTTCACACTTTCAGTACAGAAATGCATGGTCGCTGTGGGAAATCATTGTTTGGGACAGATAAAGAAAGTCACAGTGACACTGTTCATGACCGGAGGTCCCAAAATGCCTGTGTTGACAATCTGCTGTAAACAATTCCCAAACTAATTACATTATGGGTGCAATGCACAGTTTCTATGCACGTCAGTGATTTCACTAGTTTTGAATATTTTCACTGCAGATTTTCAACACTGCCATTTTTTATACCTCCCCATGAACAGTACAGCTGTCATTTTTCACATCCTGTTCAGAATGTGTTTTTGCACCTGTGGTGATAAATGCCGTAGTCGCTGTGTAAAAGCAGCTTTTGGCTAACAAACTGATATTGCCACTGTTCATGAGGTGGGGGTCACAAAAAACTCATGTTGAAAATTTGGAGTGAAAATACCAATGAATGCCTGAGGCGTTACGGTTTCCGACCATAACACCCCATCCTGTAGAGAATGACAGGCATCAGGGTGTGACTTGGGATTGTCACCTGCAATGCTTCATACCATTCCTCCCACCCCACACCCTGCAGCCACTGAGAGGCATGAAGGTGTGTCTTGGACTCTTCGGCCCCAAAGTTCACCCCATTCTCCTATACCGCACCCATCTCACAATATTTCCTGATGGAATGGGGCGTGCATAAGGGCCAAAGACCCCAAGGAACACCATGACACTTGTCAGTGTCTGCAGGGTGGGGTGTGGTGAAATGGCGTGGCTGTTATGCCTGATGACCCAAAGGCACACCCCAATGCCTGTCACTCTCTGCAGGGTGGTGATGGGGTTGGCTTCAGTTCAATACTTCACTGCCATTCCTATTGTGCAGCTCTGTAACTCCTACACTACCAATGCCAGTGCCAGCAAGCAAACATTCGGCATTGACAAATGCTTGTTTTTAAAGGTGGTGCTATTATTGGAAAAAGATCATTGGTATGGGACCTTAATTTTTCGCGGACCATGTGTCTTTCAAAAAGTGGAAAGTAAGGCTAAAGGGCTTGATGCAGTCTCCTTATGGTATATTCTGTCCTTCTTGCTTTAGAAAAGCAAATATTGAATTTCTGGCTTCCAACACCAAGTCCACTGGAGTCGTAGGGGAATGAACAGCTGGCTCATAATATGGCAGAGGCACACTTAGGTTACATCTCCTGAATAAGATTTTTTTCATGTCACACCAAAGAACCACAGGGCACACCTGCAAAAACATCTGACACTCAGGAGGAGCCAGACCCTTAAGCCAAGGGGGCTTGTAGCAAACACGTGTGGATGTACCAGACCATGATAAGGATGGTCTTTCTGATTTACAAACCACTCCAGATTTTTCAGGACTTGGTTCCACTCTGCAGCTGAAAATACCTGTTATTTATTTCCCCCAGACTCCACAGACACTTGCTGAAGAAGATGGAATATCTGGATGTGGCTAAGGTCACAGTAAACTGGGTAGGTAACTGGCTAAAAGGGAGGCAGTAGAGGGTAGTGGTCAATGGGGTTAAATCAGAAGAGAGGGGGTTCACAAGCAGTGTTCCATAAGGATCTGTCCTAGGTTTGGTCCTCTTCAACATGTTCATCAGCAACATTGGTGAGGGGATCCAGAGCAAGCTGTGTCTCTTAGCAGATGACTCTAATCTCTGTGGGAGGGCTGATAGTGATGAGGGAATAAAGAAAACGCAGAGAGACCTGCAAAAGCTGGAGGGGTGGTTAAAGGTTTGTCAGTTGAAATCCAATGTCAAAAAGTGCAAGGTGATGCACCTAGGGAACAGGAACTCAGGGACAGAGTACTGGATAGGAGGGGTGAGACTCAGTACCACGGCTGAGGAACGAGACCTTGGACTTATAATTGGTGACTCCCTAAAGCAATTGAGTCAGTACAACAAGGCTTGTATCAAGGTAAATAGGATGCTTGGATGTATTGAGGGTGGTATTGATAGCAGAAACCGGGTGGTAATACTTCCCCTGTATAGATCCCTGGTGAGGCTACACCTGGAGTACTGCACTCAGTTCTGGGCTCCTCACCTCAGGAAGGATAGGGATAGGCTCGAGATGGTACAGCGCAGGGTGACAAAGATGATTCAGGGCCAGCAGGGTATGTTCTTTGAGGAGTGCCTCAAGGCACTGAACATATACTCGCTGTAGACCAGAAGGGAGAGGGGAGATATGATAGAGACCTTGACAGTCCTAAAAAGAATTAACAGGGTGAACTGCAGGTAACTATTTAACTTGAATACCAGCTCACAGTCACGTGGTCATGAGTGGAAGCTAATAGGAGGGAGGTTCAGGAGGGAGCTGAGGAAATATTATTTTACAGGGGGTGGTGGAGCTGTGGAACAGGCTACCAACTGAGATGGTGAGTGCAGAAAACATTAATGGTATTAAGCATTGCTGGGTTGTGTATTTTGCACTTGCACTTTATTTGTATTCAGATTGTCCTGTTCTCTTTGTAATTGTACTTTCTGTATTACCTATGTGCCATCTTCGTGGCCCGGGTCATGCCTGAAAACGGTCCATTAGATCAGTGCACTTACCCGGTAAACAAATAAATAAAATGAAGGGTATCGTGGTTGCTCGGGCATCAAAATTAGGGAGGAGAATGGGAGTGGGGAGGGCTAGAACCCTGGAGGAACAGTGGCCCCCAGGGCTAAATAGTGAACTCAGGCAGACTGGATGGACCATTGGTCTTTTGCTGCCTTCATTGTCTGTGTTTCTGTTGAGGAACCATCACTCAGGTTTGCCATGACAAAATGTAGAATTGGTCTTTTCAAATCAAAAATAACAGATTTTAGATATGACAAAAATCCAGCACCAGACCTAGAATGTGATTGTGGTTTGAACCAACAGAGGACTTACAACATGTAACATTTCATTGTATTTGGTACATGTATTTGGTACAGAAAAGTTTGTGAAATCTGTCGTTCAGCTATAATTAAATATCCATATAACACGCAAAAGAAATTATAAAATATTAACAACATGAGACAGTATCACAATTAAATGTGGTGAAGTCTTTTAAAGGCTATTACCTTATAAGAAGGAAAAGGGGCTTTAATGTTTAGACATTTATATATCTACACATTTTATTTTATTGTTTTATGATTTATTGTTGTATAAAGAGAGCACTGATGAACAATACCATGTATTTATCTGTATTTACCATGTATTTATCTTTGTAAAGGCTGAAGTCGGATAAAATACAGTTGAACTGAAAACACTGCAGCTAGCAAACTGACCATTTTCTTGGTAATAAAACCCCTGCGATTACTACAGCAACAGCTTCTTAAACTTTGGAGAAACAGGTCCTATAAGATTGCTGACAAGAAGGACTAGACTGTGAGTTCAGGTTTTGACATCATCAGTGGCTCTTTATTGAAACTGGCTTTTTTGAACAGGCAGTGACTTAAGGGTTACAAAATCACTTGTAACTTTTTAAACAAAGTAACTTTAATAAAAAACACATTTTGAAACTGTGTCACCACCACATGCCACATTTATGTGATCCATGATGCATTATGAAATTACATATCCCTACCGCCTTCCACAACTATGTGCCCCTTGCATTTCAAAATCATGTACCTCTGCCACATTTTTATGTTGCTTGCATTCATGTGCAAGAAACATAGTGCCATCATCCGAGTTTTCGGAGGTGTGGCACCCCGTCCTCCAATTCAGTCAGTGAGTTTGCAGGCGCGGCAGCAGTTCTCCAATGACTGCTGCAGCTGTCTATGACAGCAGGAAAATGCAGTGGCATACAGTTGAAAGGGAGATCTTCGCTTCAGTGAGCAGAGCTCTCCCTCCCCCCACACACAGAAGCACGCATATTGCGTGCTGATGCGCTCCCTCCCCCCCACGCACACACTGTGTGGTCGATGGGGGTGCCCAATTCCCCATCGGCTCCACGCCTCCCCCACAAAAGCTGTCCAGGTGCCATGCTGGGAACCCACCCCAGTGTTGCAAAAAATGTTATAGCCAGCGGGGTGCCAATCCCGTTGGCTCCCATGACTGCACGCCCCCAAAAAACCTTTCGGATTGCCATGCTGGGAGCCCACCCAGCGTGGCAAATCCTGTTATAGCCGGCAGGGGTGCCCCATCCCTGTCAGCTCAACCCCAAACCTTCTTTCCTGCCACGCTGAGGCCCACCCCAGCGTGGCAAGCGTCCCGCATCGTCTGAATTAAAAAAAAAAAAACTGCAACCAAGAAAGCGCTCCTCACCATCTCTCTGCTCCCCCCAAAACCTGCACCCACCCACTGCGCACCCTGCCTCCCAACACACCCCCCTCACCCCATACACCTCTGGAGCTCGGCGCGAAGATCATCGGTGGACCAGGAACGCGTCTGCACTCTTCAAAGCCGACCGCGAACTGAGGAAATGCCGGTAAGCTGTATAATGGAATAAATAGGGTTTTTTCAACTTTGTTGCATATCTCAGGCATTTTTGGGAATGTTGGGCCCAAATTTTCAACATGGGGTTTTTGGGACCCCTCCTCATGAATTCTTGCACTGTCATGGCGTTAATCAGGCCCGAAGGGTGATTTCGCGGTCACTGCGCAAAATCACCTTTCGGGTCCGATTAATGAAATGACAGTGCCAGTGTTCATAAGGTGGGCCCTGAAAAAGCCTATGTTGAAAATTCCAGAAAAATCTCTTAAAATGACTGTTTTACGAAAGCGTGCGCTATGTCACTCCTACGCACACTTGTAAGTTCACGAATTTTCATTATTACTCCAGATTTTCAACATTGCCATTTTACCACACCTCCTTATGAGCAGTATAGCTGTCATTTTCACATCCTGCCCAAAAGCGTGTTTCCGCGCCTTGGCGCACAATGGGCGCGGTTGGTGTGCAAAATCAATGTATGGGACACATTAAGAAAATCACAGTGACACTGTTCATGAGCAGAGGTCTTAAATGGCTATGTTGAAAATTTGGTGAAACAATTCCTAAAAATGACTGTTTTATGAGCGTGCGTTGCGCAGTTCCTACGCACGCTCGTAAGTTCACGATTTTTCAATATTTGCACTCCAATGACTTCCAGATACCTAAACAGCACATACAAGCAAGCAACATTCGGCATTGACAAATGCTTGTTTAAATATATCACACTACCACTACATTATGAATTTTAGAGTCCCTGCCATATTCCAAAATTATGTGTCCCAGCTATTTTCTGAGATTGTGTCACTGCTGTCTTCCACAACTACAGCCTGGTGATATTTTGAAATTTCATACCTGCAGCATTCTAAAAACTACACACAACTTTGCCATTCTAAAGCCATGTTTGCTGCTACACCCCCCCACCTCCTGTCGCATTCTGAAGTACTGTACCTTGTATCTACACATTATGGAGGTGCATGCACTGACCCACCCAGTGTCAGTTTCCCTTCTTTAGATGTTTACTACAACTGCAGTTTTAAGTAACGTAGGAGAAATAAGTCATATAATGTAGCTTGCAGGGAGGACAATGTTGTGAGTTCAGGTTATGACATCATCAGTAGCTCTTCTCTGAACTGAAACTGGCTTTTTTGAACAAACAGTGAAGTACGGGTTACAAAATGACTTGTAACTTTTAAACAAAGTAACTTAGAGGTCTAATTTTTGAAATGAAGCTGATTGAGGATATGCTGATCCAAATTCTTAATTTATTGATGCCAGAAATGTTGCCCAGAGTCCCACTTTAAGGCTGTGAAGAGCAGTTTATTTTATGTTTCTCTGGTTAGATTGACATATCTGTCTCTTGCTCACTCCTCCCACTGATACTAGTAATCTTAGCAGTTAACTTTTGCCATGCAGAAGCAAGCGGAAAAAAAAGAGGGAATCATTAATTTCCCATCCATTGCCGCTGTATTGCTTGCTGTTGAGACCTCACCTAGAATATTGCATCCAGTTTTGGAGGCTGTACCTCAGAAATGGCACTCAGAAAGGGCATAGACAGGATTGAGGCAGTTCAGAGGAGGGAAGCTAAAATGGTGCAGGGGTTGCATGAGAAGACCTATGAGATGGGGATGGACTGAGGGATCTCAACATGTACACCCTGGAAGAGAGTAGAGCAAGAAGGGACACGATAGAGACTTTCATGTAGCTAACAAAGTTGAACAGATTGCAGAAGGGAAGTATCTTTCAAATGAGTAAAAGCACTAGGACTTTGGGCATACAATGACGCTGGGGGAGAGGGAGTTTAAGATGGATGTTAGAAAATATTCCTTCACTGAGAGGGAGGTGGACAGCTGGAACAGACTTCCTGCAGAAGTGGTGGAGGTGAAAACCATGAAGGTGGAGGGCTTCAAGCATGTGTGGGGTAGACATAGGAGTATATTGGTGTATATATATGCAGGGAGAAGGGAGGGAGCAACACGGGAGACCATTTGGGGCCGCAGAGACTGAAAAAGGCAGGGAACATCTGGGCAGACTGGGTTGGCTGAGCAGTCCTTTCCTGTGGACAAATTCTGTTTCTATGTTTGACTGGCTTCTCATGGGCAGTTTGGTTCAGGACATGGAACTGGCCTATGACCTTTCCATCCAGACCTTCCAGCAGTGGGGTTTTCTCATCAATTTGGACAAATCTGATTTGACTCCAGGACGGGGCGATTGTATTTAACGGGGCAGAACAAGACTCACTGCATGCCAGAACATGCCTTCCTTAAAAAAGTGCTGAGTATCCATCATCCTATGCCAAATCATTGCAGGTTGGGCAGATGATTTCCTCCAGCTTCTTGGCACCTACCGCAGCCATGGTCCATTGGTTCTGCTTGTGCATGAAAACAATCAAGTGGGAACTGGGGTGCTAGCAACACTCTGCCCAGGACCTGCCACTTCAGATGACCCAGCTGATGCTGGAAGCCATCTGAAGGTGGCTGTCCCTTCAAAACTGCTTGGATGGGATCCATTTTGTCTAGCCAGAACCTTTGGTCATGCTGATGAAAGATGGTTCCCTAGTGGTTTCAGGACTGCGGAGCCCATGGCATCTGGTCACTGAACAAGTCCAAAATGTACATCAGTCTACTGAAGGTCTGTGCAGTACACCTAGAGCTGTTGGAGTTGGCTCCACTGGTTAATGGCTGGGTGGTTTGTTCAGCACGGACAACAACCACAACGTTTTACCTTAAAGGGGAACAGTCACCACCAAGGGCCCCTACACTCAAGTGTGAGGCTGGTCCCAATGTGCACTTTGTGGGCAAAAACATTTTGGATTACTTCATGTTTACTGTAGTATAATAGATTATAGCAGATAAATTTTGCTTGGTTGTAAGCCGACATCTTCTGTTACTAAAAATCACAGAGTCCCCTGCAGATGACATTAGAGCAGTAGGTAGCAGTGAGAAGATTCGATGGCCTGCAGTGCATGCTAAGAATTTATATACGCGCTGAGCTTTTTGTTTGCTGACTTTCCCATCCACCATGGGCTTTGTACAGTCATGGAGGACTGTACTTAGTCCCTGGAGAAAAGCAGAACAGGAAACATCTGACTGGAGATTATAAAAGGTCTAACATGCACTACAGGCTATTGAATCTCCCACTGCTACCTACTGCTATGATGTCAGCAGTAGGGATTCTGGGATAAGTTGTAAAAAATGATGTCAGCCTAAAACTAAACAAAATTAGCGTGATACTGTTTACTGTAGTGAGTAGATTATGAGTAAACCAAAATGTTTTTACCCAAAAAATGCACAAGGGGACCAGCCCTACACTTGAGTGTGTGGGCCCTTGGTGCTGACTCTTCCCCTTTAATGAACAAGGCAGCAAACATTCCTTCCAGCTGTGCCAGGAGGCATTGTGGATGTGTTCCCTGGCTTCCTCATTAGACCTCATGGTGGTCCATGTGGTGGGTGCAAACAACTAGCTTGGTGATGCTCTCAGTCATGTCGGGGAAGCATCTCATAAGTGGTCACTGCACCCCCAGCTGGTGTCCCGTGTGCTTTTGGTTTGGAAACACCTTCAGACATCTGTTTGTTTCCTGGGAAAGTAAGAAGCTGGGGTTGTTCTGTGCCCATACCCCTTAGTAGGATAGTCTGCTGGGAGACATGTTTTATTTAGTGTTTGTTAATTGGAAAAGGAGGGCTAGACAATACTGTCTATTTTCAGCCTAATTTTGGGGGGGAGGTTAGAGATGCAAATCAACTGAAATTGAATCAGATTAAGCTGTTGCTGTTATTTTAGGGGGATATTTGGCCAGGGCACAGAGGAAATCCCCCTACTATGTTCGAGAAGTGTCAGGAGATCTTTAATGGCCACCTGAGCAACCACCAGAAGGGGAAGCCAGGACCTTGCTTTAATATCTCATCTGAAGGCCTGCACATCCTGGCAGTACGCCATTCCCTTACTATGGCGCTCTGGTGCTAGTGTTTGCTTTTTTGTGTATGTGCCCAGTTCTGATGTGGGACTAGAATCTAGGCTACAACCTTATGACCCAGAGGTGGATGTTCTACCAACTGAGCTACATTGCCTGGTCCAGGACAGTAGTTCTCCTGTATGCCTTCCCTCCAGTTCTTCTGGTCCACAAGGTGATCCTCAGGGTTTAGAGTGATTGAGCATCTCTGATCCTTGTAGTTTCAGGCTTAGCTTCATCACTTCTGATACAAGGATCTGCCCAGCCAGAGCTGCAAGCCATCACAGCTGCTACCACTCCATCCAGACCTGCTCACATAGTCTGAGGGGATGGTCAGGCATCTAGACCTGCAGTCCCTGCCCCTGGCAGTCTGGTTCCTGAGTGGCTTGGTCTTTCCAAGAACATTTTCAAGGTTCCATAGGGGAATGGGAAGGAACTGACTGACTTTTAAGTGGAAGAGAATCTCATACTGGTGCATAGACCATGGATTTCCCTGTTTTTTTGCCCAATGAAGCATATTCACAACTACATCTAGACCCTATAAGGGCTGTAAGCTACATCTGTCATGGTGCACCTGGCAGCCATCTTGGCATACCAGGTGAAGGCTTGTGTTCTGATGGTGGTCCAGGAGAAAGTGCTCACCTGCTTTTTCAAAAGGTTAGACCATCTGTTCTCTTCTGGTGGATGAGGTGCACCCAGGATGGGACCTACTGCTGGTCCTAACTTGGCGTAGGGCAAGCCATTTGAATCTATAGACAAGTGTCATCCCTCACATTTGACATGGAAGACCATATTTTATGCCACCATCACCTTAACCGGATGGGTGAATGCACTTCAGGTGCTATTTGTGGAGTCACTGTATCCAGTTTTCCATACAAACAAGTTTGTCCTATGCCCCTATTTGAAATCCCTGCCCCAGGTGGTCTCTGAGTTCGGTCTGAACCAGGCCATGATACTTCCTGTGTTCTTTTGAAATCTTCATACTTAAGATGCTGAGCAGACACTCCAAATGCTTGATGTCCACAAGTAAAGTCCCTGCTTTTCTACTGTAAATGCACAGTAGAATTTTATGGTGAGGCCTGTCAAAGGGCACACTGCTTGCCTTGTCCTCCTAAGAACCGCTAGGAGTTTGCCTAAGTGTGGAGAGTGAACTAAATCTGGGTAGTTAGAATAAGTTACTTGTAATCATAGTTCTACCACTAGTATTCAGTTCACAAGCACATGAACTACCTGACCTTCCCTGGCAAGACTTGCTTGCAGTATCTGTTTCCACTGTGCATTTCTAAGAGCATGGAGAGAAGAGCTGGAGGGTCCAATGATTTGGTGATAGGAGGAGTTAAGCTTGAAGGCTGTTTCTGGTGACTGAGCATGCTCAGTGGAAGACTGCCTAAGTATTTATGTGAACTGAATACTAGCAGTAAAACTATAGTTGCAAGTAAGTAACCTATTTATCTTTGGTGTAGTGACGAGTGCCATCTATGACTACAATTTCCAGAAGCACTTGCACGCACCCATTAATAGTAACCGATATCACCACACATGTACCTCAGGAAGTTGTAGTCAGAGATGGCATTCAGTGCTATATCATGCTGAAAGTAAACATGGCTACGCATTTTAAAACTAGACACCAACAGAGGAACATTTAATTAACAAAAATAAATAAAGTAGTGGGGGTATTTAAGGTAGGGATTCTGCAGCTGGGTGGAGTGGGAAACATTACATTGTACATGCGCTCCAATTTTGGGGGGCAAACAGTGCAACAATCGAAATACTTTTTCATACTTGTACCCCTAATGACAAGCCACCTGCTGAGGAACTATATAATTAAAATGTTTATTATTTAAATGTTTTGACATTTGTTTAAACTTTTTTAAAATTTGTGCTGACATGAATACACGTCCAGGAGCTGAGGTCATGCGACCTGTAATCTTGTGCCTTACCTTGCTCTGGGCATGTGTTTATTTTAGAACCCCAACACAAGCCCCATCTGGAGTACTGTGTGCAATTCTGGAGACCCCATCTCCGCAAAGACATAGATAGAGTGGAGGCTGTTCAGAGGAGGGCAACCAAAATGGTGCAAGGTCTGCACCAGAAGACATACGAGGAGAGACTAAAGCAGCTTAATATGTATACACTTGAGGAAAGGAGGGAGGGGGGGACATGATAGAAACTTTCAAGTATCTCAAGGGAATTAACAAGGTACAAGAGGGTAGTATCTTTCAGAAGAAGAGATGTGCAAGAACAAGGGGCACAATTTGAAGACAGAGGGGACGAGCTTAGAGGTAATGTTAGAGTATTTTTTCACAGAGAGAGTTGTGGATGCATGGAACAGCCTTCCTGAGGAGGTTGTGGAGTCAGGAACAGTGGGAGAATTCAAGAATGCGAATGCATGGGACAGGCATAAGTCAATTCTAGTGGGGGGCAGGAGGAAGTAAGCTGTTGATTAACTAGACTCTGCAGCTTATCCGTCAGGTAGGGAAATGGGCAGACTGGGTGGGCCAAGCGGTCCTTATCTGCTGTCAAATTTTATGTTTCTATGTAACCAACAACCTACTCCATTTTATATTATTGCTTATGTCATTATGTGACAGAAGTCTGTGCTATGAGGTCTACAGAGTGTATTTCCCTTCACCTATCTCTTCATGTCCTGCCAGTTTTTAGTTTCACAGATTGTTTCAGTTGTGTGTATGGGGGGCATATCTCTCAACCTTTATCACCCAAATGTGTGACAAGATGTGTGACAAGAGGACAAAATGTGTGGCACATCATCAAACACGACATTGCAAGCTCAGAATACTGTGGAAATAAGTGCACTAATGTTAATAATGTTTACTGATAACCTAGCATCTTATATTATATATTTCTACTTAAAGATGTCAGTGGTCAGTGTGGAATGTCACCTTCTCAATGTGGGACAGAGGATTTCTGAGGGATAAAATGAGTGACGTACCTCGTAATGTGTGACAGTTGAGAGGTATGATGGGGGGGGCGAGAATGTATCCCTGTGACTCAAACTTTTGCCTGTTTTGTGACTTTCCCTATAGAGCACAACCAGTAAAACTTGGACTAAAGTGCTACATGTTTTTATTGACTTCCATCTATATAACAACATTACCTTGAAATAGTTAACAGAACAGTGTTAGATGCAACCTGCATTTTTACTTTGCCTAATTAACACTGTCTAGCAGTTAAAAGTGTTATTATCTCTCATTATGAAAGTTAAAATGATCCCAATGATATAAGGTTAAAATAATCACTGCCTGAGTTAAAGCATGCCTCAACATGGGGACATGCAGGCCTCAAATTATATGAACAAAGTATGAGAAGTCGGCTGATTATTTAGAACTTAATTCATCTTTTTGCTTTAAAGCAGCAGTACATGTTATGATGAAAATGGTGCACCAGTACATTTCATGCTACTTTAAATTGTTCTTTTACTCCTGTTTTGTAAAATGCCATCTCCCTCTTGTTTTGTGACTACTTTAGCATTTTTAGGTTTGAAATAATGAAAGAAGTGCTCTTTTAAATGTAGCTATCCCCAGGATTGCATAAGTTTTCTCAGATGTTTTTGAACCCCCTTATTTTACATCATTTTTCTTGTGACTAAGGGGAAGAAGCATGCGTCACACACTGTTCTCTGATGTTATGGGACAATGGGTGTTCAAAAAGAGCTGTGAATACTGATGACAGCACTGAAATAGCCATATTTAAAGGAGCACCACTTCAAGTATTGTAAATATCACTTGAGGAAAGGGACTTTAACCGTACCAGCTTGTTTTCCTATAGAGCTATCAATAAGGGAGTAGAGAGCATCGTAACTGGTATTGAAAACATTCATAGAAGAGGTCTGGCATGAGATTAGATGATGTACCCGCTCTGGTAATTTCCCTGTATAGGACAAGTCTGGGCCAAAAATCCATTTCTTATATCCTTCCTAAGGTTTGGAATGCAATTTAAGCCAGGCATTAGGCAATCAAAAACAACAGGTACTGTATGTTCAAAACACAACCAATGCAATTTTTACATAGTACAGCTGGCTGTAAGTATTTTTGAATGTGTTACTTTGTATTTTATGTACTGTCATTATTTTGTTAATGTGTCTAAATCTTTGTCTCGGTCATGCCTGTAAAAATGCCATGTAGCCTAGAGTACTTATCCAGTAACAAAACTGTAAATAATTAAAAAATAAATACTAACATATGAACATACAAAATTGCCAGCAGATAAAGGCTTTATGGTCTATCAAGTCTGCTCGATTGTGCAGCTAGCAGCCCTTATACTACAGCTGCCCCTCCCTCCCCTTCCCCCCCTCCAGTAACCTTCCCCCTTACACTGTCCCATCCTCTTTTGGAGTAGCCCACTGTTCTACAGGATACCACTTCCTCTGGCAATGCGTTCCATCCAGACACCACTCTCTCCATAAAAAAGTGTCTCCTCATTTCCCTCCAGAACCTTCCCCTTTCCTGTCTCAGATTGTGCCCTCGAGTGTCCCTCCCCCTCCTTATTTTAAAAAGGCCCTCCATGCCCATCTTATTTATTCCCTTCATGTACTTGAAGGTTTCAATCATGTCCCTTCTATCCCTCCTCTCCTTCAGCAAGTACATGTTCAACTCCCTCAACCTGCTGTTGTAGGGTAAGTCCTCTAGCCCCTGGATAATTTTTGTTGCCCTGCGCTGCACCTACTCCAGTAACCTAACGTCCTTCTTCAGGTATGATTGCCAGAACTGCATCATACTCCAGGTGAGGTCTAACCAGTGACCTGTATAGCAGCAGGATCACATCCCCCTCAGAGGATATGCCACTGGCAATACAACCCAGCATCTTGTTGGCCTTTGCAGCTGCCTTTCTACACTGTACTGAGTTGTTCATTGCTCCTGTTATGATCACCCCCAGATCCTTCTCCTCTTCCATCCTGGCTAGTTGAATCCCTCCTGGCTGGTAGCTCCTACATGGGTTTTTTGCTCCACAATGTAGCACCTTGCATTTCTTGGCATTGAAGCCTAGCTGCCAAGTGTCCAACCAGGCCTCCAGTTTCGCCGGTTTACCTATAGTGCTTTGACAGCGCTAGCACCGACATCCCCTACAACGACAGCTACAATGCCGACTGTTGGCATTGTAGCCACGGGGTTGTCAGTGCACACAATTGGGGGGTGAAACCTCCCTTGTGGGGGGCTACGCCTCCCACACCCCCCAGCCTCTAGGATTCTAACTCCAAGTCGGAGTTGGACGGGGGGGAGGGGGCAAATACCCAGTGAGGCAGTTCCGATTGCCACACAGACCATCACAGCGACGGGCGGGTTTTGCCTGATTCCTGTCTCTGTGATGTCTTTGCCATTGGGGATTCACTGTGGTGATGGTATACCAATTTTTCCAGATCATCTTGCAACCCCTGCCACTCTTCTAAGCCATCCACTACTGCTCCCATCTTGGTATCATCTGCAAACAGACTGATCTTGCTCTTGATGCCTGTTGAGTTGTCTGCTATGAAGATCCAAAACAACACCAGCCCCAATACAGAGCCCTGTGGCACCCCACTTGTCACCGCCCTGGGAGATGAGAGCTCCCCTCCCACCACCACTCCTCTCTGCTGTCTTCCTTGCAGCCAGTTCACTACCCATCCTACCATCTTCGCCCCCACCCCTGTGCCTTCCAGCTTACTTCCTAGCCTCCCATGTGGCACTGAATCAAATGCCTTACTGAAGTCAGGTACAGGACATCCACTGCATGGCTCCTGTCTAATTGCGTGATTACCCAGTCATAGCACTCCACCAGGTTGGTCTGACAGGATCTGCCTGAAACAAACTCATGCTGTCTGCTGTCCTACAACCCATTAGCCTCTAGGAGGGAAATCAGCCTTTCCTTCAGGATTGTCACCATCAGCTTTCCCATGATGGATGTGAGGCTTACCAGTCTGTAGTCCCCTGGCTTATCGTTGGGACCGCTCTTGTGGAGGGGTGCCACATGCACCATTCTCCAGTCCTGAGGTACACTTCCTGAGTCCAGGGAGGCATTGAAAAAGTCTGACAAGAGTTCTGTCAGGACTTCTGCCAGCTCCTTCAGCACCCTGGGGTGTATGCCATCTGGCCCTGGCGCCTTGTCCACACTCAGTGCCCTCAAGCCCTCCAGTACTCTGCCCACTGGAATTTCCCTGTCACCTCCTCACCCACCCCTGTGCCCACTGTTCCACCCCCCTTTGGTATAGCTCCCCCTTTCTCTTTAGTAAATACTGAGAAAAAGTACTTGTTTAATGCTTCTGCCTGTTCTGCCCCTGTTTCCCCCCCATCCCTCTTTATCCTTACTATTTGGTTCTTACAACTCCTTTTCTCCCTGATGTACCTGAAGAAGTCTTTCTCCCCCTCTTTGATGCACTGTGCTTGCCTGAGTTCCCTGGATGCCTTGGCTGACCTGACTGCCCTTGTCACTTCCCTCAACTCCTTCAGGTATTCCTCTCTGTCCTCCCCCTCCCTGTTTTTTGTGCCTTCTAAATAAAAATATTTAACAATATGCAGACTCAAAACAAGAAGCCAAGGGCATCCTACAAATCAGGAGAAAAATGACAATCTAAAATTGACTAAAAAATTAAACATTTTTTCCTGTAATGTACTGCTGATTTAATGCAAACATTAAAAGTAATAAAACAAATGGCAGCAGTTTCTCTGGGTGTAGCCTACCCCACCCAAAATGGAGCCTACCTTAATGGGCTTTCATGCCCCAGCAAATGCTTACAGCCAGCCAGCTAGCAATAATCTGTTTCATCCTTTGGTTCCCCCAAGACATTGAGGGCTGTCATGGGCGACCAGCGGGGCGATGCAGCAACACAGGAAGGGATCTGTAGAGGGAGTCAGGCTGATGGCCCCTTCAGTCTTCATGGCTGCTACCACACAGCAAATCCCATGATCTTGGTCCCTGGACTGTGCAGTGGGGCCAGGACCAGGAGCAGGAGAGTGACATTGCATGTACAGCATATCTTCCAAGAATTAATCTTCACTATTGATTCCTACTTGTGGGTCTATGCCAGAGGAGCTAGGACCCTGTGGGAGCCAGAACATTTCTTGTGGGAGCTGGCAATGTGAGAGGGCCCATGCGCACATCAGTGCATGCATCCTCTGGTTTAACAGTGTCACCAGCCCCCAAACACCTCAGTTCTTTTTTTCCCGCCATTGAGTGCTCATCAGTATCGTCATTGCACTCCTCTTTGGGGCCAGAACTTTGTCGCCTATACAAAGATAGCATTCCTTTCTTTGGCTTTAATGTTTAATATACTAGAGTTTGTTATTTCTGTGTTAGTTTAGTTAAACACACACACACATTCCAAAAAAATTACAGTTTCCTCTTAGCCCTCCCTTGTGCTAACAGTTGAAGACCATGGAAGAAGGTAGTGTAACCACCCAGTACCCTGCAGTTACTAGAATCCCCTCAGTATCGGTGCTAGGCAGGGAGAGGCAGCTGGTGATTAACTGGTCAAATGGGTTTTTCACCTGCTCAGTCTTCTGTTTACTTGGCTTCAGAAGAGATGGAAGTGATGAGCTCATTTGGAACTCTTGCAGCAGCATAAGCCTGAACAAGCTGCGAGAAGGGAGTTTTAGAATGTTGAGATGAGGGTCAGTGTGTGTTAGCAGCTTGAAGTTGGAGGAGTGAGAACTGCTCAGCTGAGGGCTCTGCATTCTCACCCTAGTCCTGGTAATTCTCTAGCTTGTCAAGAGAAGTGGTGGAAACCATTGTCTACAGCAGGATCTTCTGATTTTCATCCCTGGAGGGTGAAAAGGACTGTTAGTGGACGGATCCCACAGGGCAATCCCCTTTTTGATCCAGGATGTTTTGAAGCTGCTTGAAATGTCTAAAAGTGAGTAGGATCTGACTTTTGCTGCAGAAAGCAGGTACCTGTGCTGTTGTGTTCTCTGGCTAAATGGGAAATACACAACTTTTCTGGGAATTCAGAAGTGTGAAACTGTTCTCATTTAAAGAGGGCTGAAGTGTGCCATGTCCAGAGGTATGACTAAATCACATTGTTTGGGACTTTAGTTTTTCCACTACCAGTGTAGTAATTCAAAATGCTGGATGCCAATGTTTCATTCAATAAGCATTTTCCAAAGTGTATTTCTGAAAGATTAAGGTGTAACTCTGAAACAATGGCTGAGTATGTATTTTGGGAGCCAAGGGTGGGCAGGTCCCCATCTGGAGTAACCAGTTCAGGACTACAGGTTCAGTAAGGGTGCCTGGTTACTTTAGACATAGGGCCAATGTCTGAAGAGGATCTTACCCCTGAAGCTGTTTGTGCTAGTTTTTGATGAAATGTGTGTTCAGTTATGGCCAGTGCCACTAGAAGCAATGCTCAAGGTCCTACAACATGTGGGAGTTAAGTGCAAATTTTCTGTCAACAAATGTGTTTTCAGTTGTGGCCAGTGCCACTGGAAGAAATGTCCTATGTCCTCTGCTATATGGGAATAAAGTGTGGGAATACAAAGAGTTTTCTGTCAGATACAGTAGATTTGTTTTTCTGCAAGTTCCTAGTGCCACGATGTTTAAACCTTGGGGGTCCACCCTTGCTTTAGAGAGCATCTTTTGGAATAAAGTCACACTCTAGAACCCCAACTTTGGTCTGGACAGTTACGTTATTGCTTCCTGTGTGGAGTTACTGGGTACCCCTCCAGATGTTAGGTCTAGCATAGCCCTAGCAAAAAGTTCTCTCCTCAGGACCTGGTTAGTGTAGATACTGAATAGGTCAAAATTGCTTTTGTACACACCCCAACCCTTTGATCTTTAGAATAATGAGCCTGGTATACATTCCCAAAGCTAGGGGTGATACCAGTTGTCTAAATGTTTCCAAAGTCTGTGCCCAGTTATGTGTGCCAGATGTAGCTAACTAGGTAAAGTAGCGGAGAGTGGTTACAGTAGAGAATCTAAAAAGACAAGTTGCTCTGATAATGGGACTGTGTCCAGTCACCATGTCTCTCTAGGCGGGTGCTTTGACAATGGCAGTCTAGTACCTGGGAGAGGGACAGTTCTTCCAGAGTTGCAAAAAGAAATAGTCCGGAACCCACATATGCCTGGCATCTGGATCTATGCTTAGTCTGGCCTCGGCCTTTTCCTCTACTCAGAAGGAGAAGAAACAGGAGAAGAAACAGCACCAGCTGAGGTCATACTCTGGCTGTTCTGCTGTGAGACACTAGACTTATATGGACCTGGGTTCCCTTCCATCTTTACCAATGACACTGGGGACACCTGGGCCTGTGAGATTGGTGTGTCTGTCCCAAAGCCTCTCCCTGCCTGTTAGAGAGGACCCCGGTGGGCAGTTTGGCCATTGGGAAACTCATATGGAACAGTGGGTGCAGCGTATAAGTCATGCGATGCTGTTTCTGATGGCAGTCCCTGGTCCCTTGGGGTTGGCTGGGTTGTTGGCATCTGTAGTACCGCTTGACCTAGGTACATGATTGAATGTGGCACTGGCCTCTGGGCTGGTGCCGCAGATGGCATGCTCAACATCTGTCCCACTCATAGTGTCACCTCAATCCCCTCGGGGGATGGGGCAGCCATGGTGCTACCGCCGGTCACTTCAGTGCCTGTTGGGTCATTGGCATGTATGCGGCACCAGGGCAGGGTTCCTTGAGACCTACCCCAGTGCCATCTGTGGTGCTGTGGATCCAGTGTGTGAAAACAGCAGAACACGTTGTCTGGTTGTCTGGTAGCCTCCAGGGACAGACACTAGGGTAGTGGTAATGACTCTGGGGATTTGGAGTTTGAATGACATTTAGTGTAGATCATTATTAATTCTAGTGGGGGTGTAAAGGAGTCACCAGCATGGAGTGAGTATCCTAAGGAGCTGTCCCTCAAGGAAAGTTCCTGGTGACCTTGTGGTGCATGAAAGATCTACATTGTCAGCCCTTAGCTGAAAGTACAGTAAACCATAACAGTAGCTGGGGGGGGGGCTCTTGGGCCTGCCTGCCACCTAGTCCAGAGTGAGGAGACTGAGTGAGAAAGGTGACGTGGAGAGACAGTGGTGACACTGGTGTAGCATCCTTGCAAATAGCCACAAACTGAGCACAAATCACATTTTGAGGGTCACCTCCACATTGTAAGGTGAGACAAAATGGATATGTGCACACAGGCATGTACATGCACCAGCTGATGTTTTGGCACATTACATATGTGCTTTCATCAGAGCTGAAGTGCATATGTCAATGGTGCCCTTCCAGTATGTCAGGTGCGCAAAGCCCCTAACAGCCAGTGACTGCCTGCACTTTAAAACAGCCATCTGAGAAGCATCAAAATACTGTCTCATTTGCCATTTACAGTATGCATGGCTGTAGACTTGTCCCTTAGTACAATGCAATAAGAGCATGTTAATTGATCACAGATAATACTAAAGTACTTGCAGTTCAAGTCACAAGTCAATGTAACAAGTAACAGTAATCATAAACTGACAACAAAATGCAGTGACCTAAAACACAAGACAGAACAGTAACCACTAACAAACAATAACAAAAAACTCAAACACACCCCCACACATGCCCACCCATTACCCCAATATCAATGCAGAACCTCAGAAAACACCTTAAGGCAGGGAAAGGACCCCTGAAACCACAGAAAAGTGATGTTCTTACTTTTAGAAACCCAATAAAGTTTACTTAAAACTAAATTCAGTGCACTAAAAACTGAACTGTCTCAAGTTGCCAGATCTCATGTGAATTAAAACTAGCACCAAAGTGAAAAAATGCTTTGAAAAGGCTGTGATTAAAAATTCAAAAACTATTAGAAACTACATTCTTGACTAAGAAGAAGGTACTTTTACAGCACTAGAAAGAACATTGACAAGCATCCTTATATGAACCAGTCTCGTAGTGCAAGATAGATATAAAGTACACTGTGAACTCTGTCGCTCTCTAACCTTCCTTCCACTGTCTCATAGATGCATCTCTCACTGTGCCAAACTAACCTCCAAATTCTGGTTCAGGGGGCTCCCCTCCTATCTCTCATCCTCTCTCTCTCCACTCCACCTCCCCCCACCCACTCTCTCAGATCAAATAACGCCCGCACCTTGACGGTCCCTCGCCGCTTCACCTTCATTGGCCAGACTGGTTTCACCCATCGTTTCTCTAAAGTCTGGAATCCCCTCCCCCCTGAAATACAACACTCCTCCTCCAACTACTCCCTTACCTCTGCCCTACACAATTACCTTTCCCTCGGCTGTCCCTGCTTTAACCCACCTTAATACCTATCCCTAGTTTCTGCCTTCCTACCATGACCGCCCCCCCCCCCCAGGCAGGGTTCTCAACATCCTGAAGGAGGAAGTCAGGAAATGGCTACCCCTTCTCCTCATATTCAGTTCTTACCTCTCCCCCTCTCTTCTCCACCTGCCCTTCTGGG
This sequence comes from Neoceratodus forsteri, assembly GCA_016271365.2. Classification (NCBI taxonomy): domain Eukaryota; kingdom Metazoa; phylum Chordata; order Ceratodontiformes; family Ceratodontidae; genus Neoceratodus; species Neoceratodus forsteri. The sequence goes on along the minus strand of CM057453.1, from coordinate 643,895,085 downwards.
TCACCAGTGTGCACAGCCTAACTCCATCCTTTTTACTCCAACAGCACTTGCGTACTACCTCGAGCCTGCTCCTGGTACACTCATGCACTATAAATGATTCTATTACATTATTACTGTTTTGTACATTTATATGTTCTTTTGTATGATTTTGGACATGTATTGCAATTTACCTAATGTTCCATTACTGTTTATTGTACAACACCTTGTGTTCCAACTGTTGCACAATCTTACAATGTTGTATTGTTTGTACTACCCACATACTATTGCAATTGATCATCCTTCACAACCCTATGTAACCCCTCCCCCCAGGTTTCACCGTGAAACGAGCAACTTGATGTTCAGTGTGCCCTCCTGGTGAAACATTTCAATAAATAAAAGAATAAATAAAACACATGGAGATATACAGTACATACAGTAGACATCTAGTTGATTCTGGTAACTGCTCCTACTTCAATCCACCTTAGTCTGTATATCTCCCTCTTACCTGCACTCCCTAGCCACTAGCTTCAGTTTTATCCCAATGAATGATCGGCAGTTTTTTCTTCTTGTTACTTGTCTGTCCTACTCACAATTAATCTCTATCCTCATCTCTTACTTTGTCACTATTTTTCCAATACCTCATTCCAATTTCCCTTCTACTTCCCAACTCTCCCATATCTATCCTTTATGACTACTCAAGTGTTACAGCCTTTATGGTATTATCCTACTTGAATTGTCTGGGCTGCTGCTGCTCAAATGACCTTAGTTAATGTATTGTTTTTCCTCACTTTTAGTTATTTACACTGTATTGTATTTCTTACCTTGCCTACTATTTATTTACTCCTACTTGTAATGTATTCTCATCCTTGATAATTGCCAAATTTATGTAATGTCATGATGTATTGTTATTTGCCTCTTGTATATTGTTCTGTACCCTCTTGGGTCATGCCTGAAAATAGTAATTTCCATGGCTAGTGCACCTTACCTGGTCAACACAAACTAAATAAATAAATAAACAGAAGCATAGAGCAGTACAAATTGCAATAACGGATAGCAGTTGAGCAATTAAGTGAGAAGAATGAGATTAACATAGATTGCAGCAATAACAGCAAGAAGAGTGAGATAATGAAAAGGTGTGGGGGGGGGGCATCGTACAAAGAGACAAGCCTAGAACCATGCATATTTTAGATGGTAAATGTGACAGTCATGATGTTGAAATGCCAAAGGAAAAGTGCCAGACTTCAGCACGTTCACCGAATGCAAATTCAGCAATGGCTCATTCTTAGCCTGCGGGAGGGAATGGTGGCAGCTGAGTCCTTCTTTAAATCCATTTCCAGCTAGCTCAATCAGAAAAGCCCATTTTGCTCCATGCAGCTATGTGAGTAGCTGGGCAGTACACTTGGAAGTTAAAGTACTCTGTGTCAGTATTACCAATGCACTCTGATTGCCTAGTACTGTTTTCTGTAATACAAACACACAGTGCTGCAAGATGCCAATGCTCCACTCAGCTATTAACATGGCAGTGTGCCGCAGGGAGCAAAGGGGGCATATTCTGACTAAGCTAGCAGGGAATGGTACTTAACTACCCACCATGCCCTAGCTCCTGGCCATAAGACGGGAGAAGGTGAACTGCAACTGGGTTATTTCCAATAGGGGGCTGTGAGAGAGGGTTATGGAGGAAGACCCTACAGAAGACGTCAGGTTGGGGGGGCTAGGTTGATGGCAGGAATCAAGGTAGATACTGCATTACATTAGAGGTCCAGAGTCTGGACAAGTGGGTTGGCAGCAGGTTTATTGTCAGTATTTTTCTGGGGGGGTCTTTTTTTGGGGGGGAGGCAAGAATGTGGTCAAGGTTATAGCCACCAAATGATCTGAAAGCTTGACCTTCTTTAATCTGCAGTGCCCAGGTCTGTACACAACTATGATACAGGCTCCCTATTATAAACTGAATTTTATGAAATTATGTATTGACATGGGGAAAAAGAAAAGTTACATAAGAACATACCGTAAAAGTGGATCTTTAAGAGAATCTATTTCATCGGGCCACATCTTTGGAATTGTACCTGTGTCAGCATTAGGACCACATGGAAACTTTGCAAGTCAGGGGCCGCCCACAATGATGTCATGCGCAAGTGTTTACATAAATGTGGGCAGCCCCACTTCTCCTCAGTTCCCGCTGGAGATCATGCTCGGAGAATCTCCCTCTAGGGAACCAGGAGAGAGACCCCAACACTTTGCATGCCAGGTGACACTGAGTGCCAAAAAAGACAGCAATGGAAGCAGCAAGGCAGTAATCTGGCGCGGTTACCCTGAAGGTTGAAGGAGGGTGGGATGGCATGACCTGATGAAAGATTCTCTCAAAGGCCTACTGTTATGATGAGTTCTTACATAACTGTTCTATGTTCTTCAAGGATATCTCTTTCATCAGGCCACACCTTTGGAATAAGTCTCAAGCAGTACCAAAAGCTAACAGTCTGGGCAGATGGAGCTTATAGGTTTATGAGAGTAGGCCTTGTAAAACAGTTAGGCCAAACCCTGCACTTCTACAAGAGGCAATGTCCAGACTGTAATTTATTTATTTAGTTTTTATTTACTGGGTGGGTATGCTAGGCAAATACATGCCTATTTTCAGGTACAACCTGGGAGAAATATAACACATCATGTACAGAGAGCACATTACAATGATACTAGGACAATACAAAAGAAATCACACAATCATACAATGGTAATTATAAGGCAGTACGATACAAGCAATGAGATACTGATTAGCAATACATATGACTGGCAAAAGACACTGATTATACAATGTTCAAGAAATGGTAGTAGACCAGTGGGTATCAGTGTGGGGTAAAACAATAAATGCAAAAACTAGAGGACGAGGGGTATAAATAATTAAGGTTGCAAAATAAAAAGAGGGGGGAGGTAAGGACAAGGATACTGGCTAGGGACAGGCACATATGGAATGGTCCAGCAAGAGGGGATGTAGCTGTCTTTTGAAAGGTCTGGGTTTTTTGGCAGGAGCACAAGGTTGCTGGAAAACTTTTTCATTGAGTAGGAGTAGCTGTGGAGAAGACCATGGAGCCATATTTGGACACAACATGTTATAAATATCTAGATGTTTTAGCAGATAATAAATTGTCACATAAAGAGCATATTGAATCAATGACAAAACAAATTAATCAGAGGCTGAAAGCCCTGAGGAGAATCTTAAATTGTTTTGCAAAAAGTACCAGAAATAAACTGATTCAACAACTGGTTATTCCATTATTAGAATATGGATGCATGGTATACAAGAACACAAATTAAAAAACTGTTAAAAAAAAAAAAGTAGACCAGGCCTGTTATAGACTATCCAGGTTTACAAGTTGCAGTCCATTTGGTACCCATCACTATAAAATTTATCAGGAGTTAGATTGGCTTGGACCGGATGAAAAAATAACATTTAGTTGGTTGTCTTGGGGTTACAAAGGATTAAAGTCAAAAATCTTACACCCTCTAAGATCTCTTGTGTTATCTTTGTCCCCAGGTTGTAGTAAATATAATCTGAGAACAAGTGACACTAACCTAACTTACCCGCGAGTCTACAATGGATTTGGGGAAACTATGCTACAAGCTTCTTTAGCAAAGTCTTTGAATGGAATAACAACAGAATTAAAAGTCAAAAACTCTATAAAAGTGTGGCCCGGTGGCGCTGAGGGTTGAGGTGCTGGATGCCACACCTTGCGCCATACTGGTGACCCGTGTTCAGGAATGAGCACGGGCCACTGGGGGTCAGCAGGGGAGGAGAAGGATCGAGTGTCCTAAGGACTGCTCTCCTTCTCCGTGTAGGGGGGTCCCAGTGGTCGGTGATTGCCTGTCCCCAGCGGAGGCTGGGGGGAAGGGTGCCAATGCTGGCATTCAAGAGGTGGGGATGGGGCAGACGCCTGGAGGAGCACACACGGGAGTGTGCATGTGGCCTCCACTGGCGTCATTGCACACCCCACCCCCAAACAACAGAACACGGAAAAAGTCTTGGCTGTCTGACTTGATGGCTGTCCCTGGTAGCACCCGCTGGCTCCGAGGGCTCACCCCAGCACACTGGATCCATCTGGGCGGTAAGTAAGAGGAACTTGCCACCCTCCACCATGGGGGGTAAGTTGTTGGGGTACTGCTGGGGTAAGGGCCTTGAATGGGATCGGCGGGTGCACCAGGATGGCGGCTGGATGTGGGCCGACCGGGAAAGGGAGAAAAATTATAAAAAAAATAAAAAAACTCTCTATAAAAGAGTTTCAAAACGCCTTAAGGAAATCTTTACCAAAGCCCTGTAAATGCTACACATGAAATATAGTTCACTTGAATGTGTTCTAAGTGCAATTTGTAACCTACATGTTTTTATTTACTTTTAATGAGTGTGTTTTGTGTGTATTTATGTAATTTGTACAGGTCATTCATTGAAAATAGGAATTTTTTCCCTAAATGTATGTACTTGGATAAAAATAAATCTTATCATCGTCATCATCATATTTGGTGTGAGATCTAGGGACTGCTAATTGCTCAGTATCGGAGGATCTGAGGGTATAGTGATGTGAGCAAGGTACCAAGAGGGAAGCCAAGGAGTTTGGTTTCTGTGTGGAGGTAATGTTATGTACCAACTTGATGCCTAGTGAAGGTGTGGACAGTATTCCATGTGGCAGCTGCACACATTTCTGCAGCAGACACATTTCTGAAACAAGCAATAGAAGTGGCCATACCTCCTGTGGAATGACCACGAATCATCACAGGAAGTTCCTTACCGTATTTCCAATAACAGAATATAATTACGCTTGAGCAGTTTTTTATTTGGGCTCACCGAGTTGATATTCGCCGTAATACCCGGTGGGTTATTACAACGAACACATGCTCCATCACTCAAAAAAGGAGCGCTCCATCATTGGCTCTCGTTCTGTGTGAGGGCAGGCTAAACAGATCCTGAAAGATGGCAGCTTCATTTCTCGCTTATCGAGGAGCTAGTTGAGGAACCGCCACTGAACTGAGCTGCCACTGTAACGCTCCTTGGTCCGACTCCCAACATTTTTTTTTAATTGTTCATCTGTTCCATTAAAAAAAAAATTAAATCTGGTTGATCCTGCTGTTTGTTGACTGTGAGAAATACAGCTGAGCAACCGGGCAGGAATGTGTCCGTCTTTGGCTATAAGCCTACTGAACTGGAATTGGGACTCCAACTGTAAGTGAAAAAGTAAATAAAAAAAAGCCTGACCTGTAAAGACAGGCAATGAGAGGGAGAAAAAGAAAAGAAAGAAACATAGTTTCCCCTAATCATCCCATCCTTACACACACCTACACAAAAATATAATATAATATAATAAAATAAATATAATATATATATATATATATATATATATATATATATATATATATATATAATAAATATAATAAAAATATGGCTGATGCCCTAAATAAAACCTTCACTGACCTCAGTGGTGTCCTCTCACCAGACTTCTTCCAGGACTTGTCAGTTCCAAAACTCGTATCCCAAACCACCTCGCCAGACAAACCGCTATTTCACTTTAAAATAGTTAAGACATATGAAGCCTACAGATACATAAAAAGGCCTGCTCTAAATCTAGAAATAGCAGTGACACCATTGATCTAAAACTTCTGTCCCTCACCTTGGAAGAAGTGATCCACCCCTCACCAAATTCTCAACCTCTCCCTGTGCAAAGTCAATTCCCCCAACACATGGAAGGCCATCACAGTCACACCAGTGTAAAGGGCGACAAATCCACACCAGGAACTATTGGCCCATATCTATACTTCAACCCCTCCAAAGCTCTTGAACGGATCGTGGCGGATCAGCTATCAGACTACCTGCAAAAGTACGATCTACTCTGCATTCAGCAACACGGATTTAGGAAAGGACACAGTACATCGATGGCCCTACTTGAGTTCTCTAGTGAAACTCACAAAGCCTTGGATAAGGGTTATTTAACCTGAGCTGTTTTCATAGACCTCACAAGGCCTTTGACACTGTTCACCATAGCCTTCTAATCTCTCTTCTGCTCAACATTGGGCTAGCGGAGGACCTGGAGCCTGGGTAAAAAGTTACCTGGCACAACGTTCTCAAACAGTAAAAATCTCTGAGGTTCTCTCTGACTCCAAACTGGTGCTCTCTGGTGTCTCCCAGGGCTCAATTTTAGGTCCTCTCCCCTTCAGCCTATTTCTAAACTTGCTTCCCAAATCCTGCCCTGAAAAATTAATACTTTATGCTGATGACGCTGTAATTCTCTCCTCCCATAAGGATCCAAATCCACTACGACAGAGCACGCAGCTTGCTTACTCATGTGTTGAAAAGTGGTTCCTTGAGCACAAACTGGTCCTAAATCAAAAAAAAACAAAAGTCATGCTTTTCACCAGTCATCAAAACAGAAATAGGCATACTCCACTCGTCATAAAAACTTCTCTTGGAAATACACTAGAACAAGTGAACACTTTCAAATACCTTGGTATCACTTTTGACGAATGTCTTACTTTCGAGGCCCATATCAATAACACTGCAAAAACAGTGCACCAACGCATTGGAATTTTCTACCGGAATGGTCAATTTTTCAACCCAGCTGCCTTGAGGATTGCTGTTCAAAGCTCCATCATCTCAATCATAGACTATGGTCTAATTGTCTATGGCTCAGCTACTACCACTGCACTAAAGCGCATCTCAACAGCACTAAACAAAACCTGTCGACTCCTCACTGGAGCACAGAGACGGACCCACACTTGTGACCTCTACATGGAAACCGGTTGGTTGCATCTTTCCAATCGCCTCATGTATCTCACCTGTGATGGCAAAAAAAATCAATCTTAGGACTCACTCCTCCATGTATCCGTGACCTGCTCTGCCTGAACAATGGCACTCAGTATCACCAGAAGATCTGGCCACCAACCTTCCTTGTCCCTAGATGCCGGACTGCTCAGGGACAAAGATCTTTACATACGTGCCCCTACCTGGTACAATGCCCTTAACCTGCCCTCCCTATCCTCCATGACATTGGGAGCTTTCAAATCCATACTTTACGCTCACCTCACAGCCTCCAGCTCCTGTAACTGCTTTGACTAAAGTCTCATCCCACTGAGTGCACTTACATTTGTTTCACTCAACCACCATGGTCTCCTCTTTGACAAAGACAACCTGAGTACCACTAACCTGGTTCTGTCTGCTCCTAAACTTCTTATTTCTCCCACTCTTCCTTCTCAAGCTCTCTTCAGTCCTTATTCCTTGCCCTTGACACTGCCTCTGAGTTCCTTTTTCTTTTCTGTACATAAATGTTACTGTTTAAGTTGTGGCCTTGTTAAACGGCTTACTGATTGTTTGTAACACTGTCTACCATGTTTTTGTACTTAATGACGTGGAACCTTTGTAAAAGAGCCTTGGCTCAAAGGTATTAATTCCTAGAACAATAAACTTCAAACATAAGTATTACTCAGAGTTTTAATTTTTCGTGTCCCTTGGTTGACCATGAAAAGTCCCCCCCCAACCCATCCGCATCCAATCCTTACCTGCGTACCAGGAAATGTATGTTATTCCCTGACTCCCTCCATGTGAAGTGTGTGTGCGTGTGAGTGTGTGTAGGTGTGTGTCTGTGTCTCTAGCACAGGAGTCAGGCTGGAAAAAATTGCTCACCGGCAATTATATAAAATAAAAGATGGAGAAGTGTGCATTTGAGAATTTAATGCACACCCTCGGTGTGGGATGCTTTGATAAACCCCTTGTGCTTCGCCTCGGGGTTTATGTAGCATCCCACACCTCGGGTGTACACTAAATTCTCATGTCACACACTTCCCCATCCTTTATTCTATATGTAATACAGTTTGCTAGCCATTTGGACAGGCACTGTTTAGAAACTGGTGCACTCTCTTTGCCTGGGGCAAACAAAACAAAAAGCTGAGGTGACTTTCTGCAGCTCTTTATATGGTATGTGTAACCCCCCGCTACAAATAGGGGTTCCCAAAAGTCTTCCTTGGGTGTGCCTAAATGCCCACTCACAGGCTGGTGTCCTGTGTTTTAACCATTTAAAAACTATTGCATGTGAGTGCCTTTATAGCCTCTGCGTCCGGTTTCTTTAAGAGCTGCCTATATCACAGTGTATAATTAATCTGGGTGGGGGCTGAGTGTTTCTAAGCTCGAGTCCCACCTGGGCTGCCAGATAATTGCTCCATTCTGCCATCGCTAGTTGCGCAGAGGGAGCTCTGTTAGAAGCTGTACTTATTTGCTGATTATCTGTTCTAATAATGATATCGAAGTTTGTCTAACCTGTTTTCTTTGCAACATGGACACTTCTGTAAATCACCACCATCTTGGTTCTGGACTGCCATTGTGGACCAATCGGTACATTTGGGGGCCCTAAAATGGAGCCTGCCCCCAGGGATCTTGTGGGAGTGAATTTCTGTAGGAATTGTAGATTTTACACTTTGGTGCCTAAATAGACCTGGAGGGGGGAGCCCTTGCTGTGACAGACAGATGGATCAACCAACCGAACCCTTTTGGATCACAGGGAAAGTCCTGAGCTGCCTGTAGCAGAGAGTCAGTTTGAGATTGGAGTTGAGAGAGTGAAGAGCTTGAGATATTCGAGCAGCTGCTGCTGCATAGTCACGCGGGAAACTGGTGGGAAGGTTGTGTTTGGCCTGTCTGCCTCATCATCCGTCGTGAGGGGATCCTTCAGTTTAAATAGTAATCGGATTTTATCCGAACCAGTTTGTGACAAGAATTACCGAATTGTGCCTGCCTTATTGCCTGAAGAGGACCAAAGATTTGCTCCTTGCGATTTGGCCTGTCAGGACACTTGAAACCACCGCAGAATGTACGGTATTGCTGAGACACTGAAATTGCAACCGGATTGTCATCCGAACTTTGGTACTGCTTTTCTTTTACTATAAGTGTGCTGAATGCTGTTGGTGGGTCGCGATTTGGTTCCCCACTGCCTGATTTTGTCACGCTTGCTGGAAGCTGTATCCAGCACTACCAGACTGCCATCCAGATTATTCACCTGGCCTGGGCCCTGCCAACCTGGCCCAGCCAGCTACTCACGGCACAGAGAAGACCATCGATGAGAGACCTGCCCCCTGCACAACACCACGAATGGGAACGACACCTTGGTGATTCGTGTGGACCCTGTTTCTCCTGGCATATCAGCAAGCCATCCTAAAGTCTCCATTTCGTCACTCCTGTGTGCTGTACTGGGTAGCGTGAGTGAACTCAGCGTCTGTCGTAGCAACATAAAAAAGCTATCTGAGCCTGATGGGACAACTTGAATGAATGAATTAAATAAAAACAACAGCAAAGGTCTGAAATATTGTGAAGCATAATGAGTGCATAACCTGGAATTTGAAAGGACTTGTTTGATTAATTGTAAAAATACACAGTGAATCATTTGGCCTATGTAAATAAGCTCATAGAAGGCATCTCTTAAAAAAGCCTGCTCTGTAGGTGAAACGTTGAGACATTTGCCGAATTTATGATAAAAAAAAAATAAAGTGAACATAAACATACCAGGATACACTATCTACAGGAGGGACAGGGAGGGTAAAAGAGGAGGAGGAGTAGCTCTCTACATAAGGGAAGAAATCAAAGCAACAGAACAAAAGAGTAAACAGGGAGGAGAAGAAGCACTGTGGGTCAACTTGGAGACAGGCATTGGCACCACAATCCGCACAGGGGTTGTATACAGACCCCCCTCTCAGGGGGAGGAAATGGACAAGGAAATGATAGAAAGTATACTTAGAATGGCAGAAAAAGGGGAGATATTGCTGATGGGTGATCTGAATATGCCAGATGTTAACTGGAGTGCAGCTGCAGCAGCCACTTCTAAGAGTGGGGTTATTCTAGATGCCCTACAGGGGGCATGCCTTAGACAACTAGTATTGGAACCCACTCGAGAGGGAGCAATCTTAGACCTGGTTCACTCAAATGGAGATGGAGAGAGGATCACAGATGTAGAAGTGGGTAGCCATCTGGGAACAAGCGACCATCGAACAGTATGGTTCACAATAAACACAGCTGTAGAGTCAAGCCATACAAAGGCAAAAGTACTGGACTTTAGGAGGGCTGACTTTGCCAAAATGGGTGAGTGCCTAAGGAATGCATTAGCAAATGAGCAGGAAAGAGGGGTGGAAGAACAATGGGCAATAATAAAAACTGCCATCACAGAGGTAACAAGCCTTTGTGTGAAGCAAATAAACAAAACAAAATGATGTAAGAAACCACTATGGTTCTCAAAGGAGGTGGCAGTGAAGGGTCAAGAGAAAAAGAAAGCATTCAGGAAGTACAAGGAATCACAGAAGGAGCAGGACAGAGAATTGTATCAGTTAAAGCAAAAGGAAGCTGGGAAGGCAGTTAGAGCAGCAAAGGTCCAAACCGAGGAAAAGATAGCCAACTCAGTTAAAAAGGGGGATAAAACCTTTTATAGGTACATCAGGGAGCGAAGGAAGACCAAGGGAGGGATGGTGAGGCTTAATAAAGGGGAAAGGGGTTGGGCAGAGGGTGACTGTGAAAAGGCAGAGATACTAAACAAATATTTTTGGTCAGTATTTACAAATGAAGAGGTGGAGGTACCTAAACCAAACAATAGAAACACTCTGGATACAGAAGTTGATACCAGGCCATTTACAGAAGAAAGAGTTCTGAAAGAACTCTTAAAACTGAAGGTGGACAAAGCAATGGGGCCTGATGGGATTCATCCCAGAATTCTAAAAGAACTAAGGGTAGAACTAGTGACACCACTGACTACCCTCTTTAATAAATCATGGAAGGATGGGGTGGTACCTGAGGACTGGAGGAGGGCAGATGTGATTCCACTTCACAAAAGTGGGAGCAGGGCAGAAGCGGGAAACTACAGATCTGTTAGTTTAACCTCAGTGATAGGGAAAATGATGAAATCACTTCTGAAGGAAAGAATTGTCGAGTACCTAGAGGCCAGAGGGGCACAGGACCCAAGGCAGCATGGATTCCTAGTGGGAAGGTCATGCCAGATGAATCTAACAGATTTCTTTGACTGGGTGACCAAAGTAGTAGATCAAAGAGGGGCTGTGGACATGGCCTACCTAGACTTTAGCAAGGCATTTGACACAGTCCCACACAAAAGATTAATATACAAGTTAGCCAGCCTGGGAGTGGGTCCCAAGATGATATCCTGGGTAAATAATTGGTTGGAGAACAGGACACAGAAGGTAATAGTAAATGGAGTCCACTCTGAAGAAAGGAGGTTACTAGTGGGGTACCCATGAGGGGTTCAGTAATTAGGACCAGTCCTCTTCAGTATCTATAAAGAGCATTGCAGAGGACTGGAAAAATATGTCTCTTTGCAGATGACAAAAGATCTGCAACAGAGTTGATGCACAAGGTGGGTGGAAAGGATGAGAAGGAACTTGGCAAGGTTAGAGGAATGGTCAAATGTATGGCAGCTTAGATTCAATGCTAAGAAGTGCAAGTAACGCACTTGGGAAAGAAAACCCAGGGAAGAGTACACAATGGGGGTGAGATACTAACAACAACAAAATGGAAAGGGACCTGGGGTAGTCATATCAGATGACCTATAGGTGGGCAAGCAATGTGAGAGGGCAGTAAGGAGGGCTGCGGGATACTGGAATGCATAGAGAGGCATCACCAGTAGAAAACAGGAAGTTGTTATCCTCTGTACAGACAGCTGGTGAGACCACATCTGAGTACTGTGTGCAGTTCTGGAGACCCAATCTCCACAAAGACATAGACAGGATGGAAGCTGTCCAGAGGAGGGCAACTAAATGGTGCAGGGTCTGCACCGGAAGACATATGAAGAAAGACTTAAGGAGCTTATATGATAGCCTCGAGGAAAGGAGGGAGAGGGGGGACATGATAGAAACTTTCAAGTACCTCAGGGGAATCAACAAAGTCCAAGAGGGTAGAATCTTTCAGAAAAAGAGGTGTGCAAGAACAAGGGGGCACAATTTGAAGATGGGGGGTGGCTCAGAGGTAGTGTAAGGAAGTATTTTTTCACAGAAAGGGTTTGGGATGCATGGAACATCCTTCCAGAGGAGGTTGTGGAGTCAAAAACAGTGGTGGAATTCAAGCATGCATGGGACAGTCATAAGGCAATTCTAGGGGGTGAGGGTAGGAAAAAGTAGGCTGCTGGTTAACTAGGATCTGCATCTTATCCATTAAGTAGGGAAATGGGCAGACTGGGTGGGCCAAGTGGTCCTCATCTGCCGACAAATTCTATGTTTCTATCAGAAACAATCGCCTGCAGCCATATTTGTTCAGCGCCCCCCAACCCCATTCTGACTCAGAGACTGTTTGCACTGTTTTCACATCGGGAGAGGCTGCTTCAAGTACTTTTAAAAGGAGAGTTCATTTCCTGTTTCTTTTTTTGGTCTAGCTTGAGTAAACACTAGGGTAGCTCCCTGCAACAACAGCTCAATCAAAGTGTGTCATCTGATGTAATTGATTTGATTATTATGAACTGAGCCTCCTGGCTTTGGATTACAAATTGTAGGTTATTGTGCATGACTTGTCTTTCAATCATAGGGCCCTGACCAGCTGCAACGCCGGCCTACCCCGGGCAACGTGTCAGGCTAGCCTACCTCACCACTGGATACCCAGATTGTGTGTGACTGTGTTGAGAGGCTCTAAATTGCATGCCTTTTTGCCTGACTGAATCAGTACCTAAACCAATCAACCTGATTATGCCTCTGCCTTGTTCATTCCCCCTGAATAAATCAGATCTGAATCTTTTTGCACTTAACCTGCCTGTGGTGCACTGTACAGATAGCACTGTGGTACTATTGTTTGCTGTGTTTACCCTTACTTTACAGGGGGTCTCCAGGGCTAAACAGGTGGAACCAGCCCTGGTGGTAAGTGCAGTCAAAGTGGGGATATATCTGCTGTTTGGGGGCTATTGTACCAGTGTATTCTGTTCATTGTTTAGGCCACTAGAGGGGAAAGAGGGGGGTCACAGTGTCCCGGAGGGCTGTACCCTGGTCAGCTACGCTACAACTAACCCTGTCCTCTGGGTGGAGGCACCCGTTTTCAGTACTCAGGCCCCTTAACCTGCACCTAGTCACACAGGCAGGGGTAGTAGCCCTTGAGACAGGGCTACCTAGGGGTTACATACATCTTGGAGGCACCGCTGGAATTTGCACCTTCTATTGGTCAGAAGTGGGTACTACAACAAACACGTTCAAAAAATTGTGACAAAATGGAGGCGATTACTACGCCTAAGTTTAAACTCGCTCACCATAAGCTATTAGTGCATCGTATGATGGGATGGAGTGAGGCTGAGGGGGTGAACCCCCATCAAACTCTTCTTTTAATGGACATCCCATTAGGGACCACTAATGCAGTTATTGTAGAGATCGTTGAACAAGTTAAGTGCTTGGGTAAGGTTGAGGTGAAAGGGAGGGATTCTGACCTTTTTGATCAAACTATGGTGGCCCTCCTGTCCTGCAGCCTCCCCATTGACCCAGAGAAGGTGCCCCCTGTTATTTTGCCTGAAGGGTCCCAGAAGGGGTGGAGGGTCATTCATTTGCACAGTGATCCAGCTACTCCTGGAGGGTCCCCCAGCATAGAGGGGTTCAAAGATTAGCTGCTCAAATTGTTAGCCTCGGAGGGGTGATCTGCCAAATAGTTAGTAAAGATGCTAGATCTTTCTGAAGATACCACTCCCTTGCAGTCTTCTATAGCATCTCATGCCACACCTTGGGCCTGCCCTATGGTCACCTCCCCCATAGTGATACCATCTGTACAGCTGGACTTTTACTGTAGACTTAGACTCTTCTTGGGTAAGGTCCCAGTGCCCGTAGGGGAGGATGACCTGGAAACATGGATGTACTATGCCACCCCCCTGGTCCAGGAGTGGTAGTGCTCAGAGAGGGAGAAAAGGAAGAGGCTCCTGGAAAGCTTGAGGGGCCCTGCAGTGGAGGCCATTCATTTTCTCCGATCTGCCAGCCCAGAGGCCACTGCTACCGAATACCTCTGTGTTCTGGAGGGGGTCTTTGGTAGCACCAAGTTGGGGGATGACTTGATGTGGAAATTTAAAGCTGCAAAACAATGGAAGAATGAGAAGTTGTCTATGTTTGTTATCAGAATCGAGAGGGCTCTGTAGAGGGCCCACAGGAAAGGAGGGGTGCCTGCTAGTGAACTGAATCTGGTCAGGTTAGGCCATATCCTGAAATCAGCCACGTAATCTAGTGTGATGATGCTGAAATTTAAATTACAAGACAGAAAGACTAATCCTCCTGAATATTGTTACCTCATGAAAGAGATTCATGAAGCAGAGAATGATGAAGAGGGATGGAAGGCCTGTGCCGGGGTTGCCCGTACCTACCAGACCCTTGAAAGAAGTGATGAGACTGAACTGCAACAGATGGGGGAACTGATTAAAGAATTCACAGAGTTGAGAGTCCATCAACAAGCTGCTGAGGTGGCAAAAGATGCTAACTCCTGTCAGGCACCTCCCGAGTCAAAGAGCGAGGTCCTGCCTGGAGAGGTGGGAATGCATGTCATCTCCTTTGAAACCTGGACTGAGGGTAACCTGCTCGAAGAGGGATGAGAACTGAGAGCCTTGGTGGGAGACCTGCTCCAAGCTATGCAAGCCGCTGACCCCTGGGGAAGCCCAGAAAGCAAGGAAAGCAAGTCGTGGATCAGAAAGGGACCCCAAGACCTGCCTACCATTCCCAAGCAGGGGAATGGCTCCCCTTCCACTATAGACTCTAAGGAGCCCATCTTTTGCTATCATAGTGAAGAAGATGGGCATATCCGGTTTAACTGCAGCTCACCTGAGAATCTGAGAAAGGTTACTACACGGCTGCTGGCATTAATTTGGTGAAGCAATATACGGCCTCAGGCTGGGTCTACCAGATGGAGTTACTCATCTAAGACAGCTATATAGTAGATGTCCAAGTCCTCGTCCCCTAACTGGTCCGAAGTGGTAGGCCCATCCATGGAGACCACTGTTACAGTAAATGGTGTATCCGCCCGGGCCGTGCTTGACAGTGGATCCCAAGTGACCATAGTGTTTCAAGACTGGTACCAAAAGCACCTGTCTGATGTACCCCTACAACCGCTGGAAGGCCTGCACGTGTGGGGGTTAAGCGAGACGTCCTACCCATACTTGGGATATATTCGGATCTGGTTGTTGTTCCCTACTGTCGTGGCTGGAGTGGATGAACAGGTTGAGACACTAACTCTGATGTGTGTCCCTACCAGATTATGATGGTGTTCCGCTGTTCATCGGAACAAATGCCCACATGTTTGGAAGGCTAGCGCAGTTGTGCCAAGAGAAACAAGGGCAACAGACTGGGCAATCCCTGAGAATTCCAGCCTTGATCCAGAGAGCTTATGACCTGCAGAAGCAGACTACTGAGGTGGACAGAGATGAGTCAGTGGGGACAGCGTGGAAGAAAGAGTCTGACTCTCCAGTTCTAGCACCCAACGCTCAATACACCATTCACAGAGAAGTTCGTCTTCAGAAGTATGTGAAAAATAAATATTGATGCTAGACACTCCCGGTGAAGAGAAATTGCCAGAGGGGTTGTTGGTTAAACCCAGTATTCTACTTGCCCGTGCCCATGCCTATGCATGATGAGGGATGGTCCAGGTTCGAAACATGTCAGATCGAGAAGTCCGGGTGAACAGGGGGTGTACACTGGCTACAGTACATTGCACAGACACTGCAGTATTACCCAGCCACAAGCATTCTGGTGGAAAGGAGGAAGTGACCCCAGACCTATTTGACTTTGGTGATTCACCCTTGTCTGCTGAGTGGAAGACTTGAATTAGCAGGAAACTTGCCCAGAAGGACCAGATGTTTTTGCTGAAAGAATGGGATGTGGGATGCATCCATGGTGCTGAGCGTAATATTCGGCTGCATGATGATAGACCTTTTCGGAAGTGATCCCGCCGCCTTGCCCCAGCTTATATAGACAATGTTCCGAGGCACCTACAGGAGATGCTAACTGCCGGTATTATTCAAGAGTCAAGGAGTCCCTACACATCCCCATTGTAGTTCTGTGCAAGAAGAATGGTTCCGTGAGGATGTGTGTGGATTATCGGAACCTAAACCGGTGGACTGTCCCAGATCAATACACCATGCCATGCATACAAGATGCCCTGGACTGCCTGAATGGGAGTCAGTGGTTCTCTCTACTGGATCTCTGCAGCGGATATTATCAGATTCCGATGGCCCCAGAGGACCGTGAGAAAACAGCCTTCATCTGTCCTTTGGGGTTCTATGAATTTCTGAGGATGCCACAGGGGATTTTGGGTGCCCCTGCCACTTTCCAGAGATTGATGGAACGTGCAGTGGGAGACATGAACCTGCTGGAATGTTTAGTGTACTTGGATGATGTCATCATTTTCGGACGCACGCTAGAGGAACATGAGACCAGACTGTTCAAAGTCCTCGATCGTTTGGAAGAATTCAGTCTCAAGTTATCTATAGACAAGTGCCATTTTTTTCAAGCATCTGTAAAATATGTGGGATATATAGTGTTAGTCGAGGGGCTACAGATGGACCTCAGTAAAGTGGAGTCTCTGACCACCTGACCCCAGCCAACCAACTTAAAAGAGCTACGGCGTTTCCTGGGGTTCTGTGGCTACTATCGCTGATTCATTAAGGACTATTCAAAGGTAATCTGACCACTCCTTAACCTTACCCAAGGCTATCCTCCTACCAACCACATATACAAGAGGGGACCCTTCAAGGAAGAAGAAAAGGTGCATTTTCAAACAGGTGAACCCTTTGGGACCCATTGGACCCCTGAGTGCGAGGCGTCGTTCTTTGAAATCATCTATCCACTTACCCATGCCCCAGTCCTTGCATATGCTGATCCCACTAACCATACGTCCTGCACATGGATGCCAGTCTGAAAGGGCTTGAGGCTGTGTTATATCAAGAGTATGAAGATGGCCTGAGACCTGTGGCTTTCGCCAGTCGCAGCCTGACACCACTCGAGCGAAATTATCCGGGTCACAAGTTGGAGTTCCTTGCTCTAAAATGGGCTATAGTCGATCAGTTTCATGAGTACCTCTATGGGGCCATGATATTAGTAAAGACTGATAACAACCCTTTCATGTATGTACAGACTTCAGCCAAGTTGGATGCCACTGGGCATTGGTGGCTTTCTGCCCTATCAACTTATGATTATGTGGTTGAATACTGGCCTAGACTGAACCATACAGATGCTGATGCCCTTTCGCGGCAGCCAAGTTCCAAAGACAATTGGGTGAGGCTTTCTGAACATTCCATTAAAGCATTGTGCCAAAAATTTGACAGAGATGAGCAACTATCTGCCGACACAGTGGACCTGGCGGACTGTTTGGGGGCCCCCCGATACTTGCATACCTGCCACTTGTTGTCATTTTTCTGCACTAGATTTTAGTGCTTTGCCCCAGTTTCATAGTGACAGCATTCAGTGGGTTAAATCCCTAGACCCCATGATTCAGCCCGCACTTGATGCCCTACATGCAGGGAAGGATGTGTCTAAATTATGTTCTACTGACTTATGAACTGCATTGTTATTCAAAGAAGGCCCCAGATTAAAGTTATGAGATCAGTTGTTATATAGAGAGAGAGACAGTAGATCATCAACGTCAAGTGGACAAGTGGCAGTTGGTCCTACCCACAGCCTTTAAACAGCTGGTACTGAGGTCCCTCCATTACCACATGGGGCACCTCAGTATTGACCGGACTCTTGACTTAGTATGGTCCCGATTCTATTGGCCGACAAGGGGGGCAGATGTTGAGCATCATGTCAAAACTTGCAGTTGCTGCCTTCAATGGAAAGCTTTTCCCCAGAAAGCTGCCCCACTTGTCAACATCACTACCAGTGCCCCCATGGAGCAGGTTTGCATAGACTTCCTGTGTCTGGAGCCTGATCAAAAGAACACTGGCAATGTACTGGTAGTAACCAATCACTTTACCTGATACACACAAGCTTTCCCGACCAAGGATCAAAAGGCCTCTACGGTGGACAAGGTGCTGGTAGAAAAGTTCTTTGTCCACTATGGTGCACCCCAACGTATCCATTCTGACCAAGGAAGAGACTTTGAAAGTAGACTAATCAAAGAAATGCTGTCCCTGTGGGGGGTGCATAAGTCCAGAACCACTCCCTATCACCCTCAGGGGGATCCACAGCCAGAACGCTTTAACAGAACCCATCTGGACATGTTGGGCACTCTCCATCCTAAAGACAAGTGTAAGTGGAGTCAGCAGATTAGCACCTTGGTACACGCTTACAATTGCACCAAAAGTGATGCTACCGGATTCTCTCCCTATCGTCTCATGTTCGGGAGGGAAGCCTGGTTGCCTGTAGATGTTTGTTTTGGGGTCTCCCCGGATGGGGTCCGAGTTGAGAATTATTTACAATATGTACAGAAACTGAAAGCTCAATTGAACCATGCGTACCAACTGGCTCAAGCAATGGCTGCCAAATGAAACCTTGCTAACAAAGAGAGACATGATCGACGGGTAAAGGCTCAGAAGTTGTTGCCTGGGGATCGAGTGCTATTACATAACTTGGGACTGCATGGCAAGCATAAAATCGCCAATAGGTGGCACCATCTCCCCCACATAGTAGTTGGCAAATTGGACGATCTGCCGGTGTACAAAGTGTGCCCTGAAAATGACTCTGTTAAGACCATGCACAGGAACCACCTACTGCCCATCGGCCAAGTGATCATTGATGCTGAACTGACAAGTGCTGCCTCACCTGCTGGTGACTCGTGCTGCTGCTAAAAAGAGACAGAGTCGACCTTCCCCAGTTGTTTCAGACCCAGGGCCTTCCCTCCGGCAGGCCCAGAATGCTAGTGACTGTCAGTCTACCTCTGATGAAAGTGAGTGTGACAATGCTTATTATCCTTCTTATGACCTGAGTCATTTTTTCCAAGAAAACCCTATGCATAATTATGGGGATGACACTGGGCCTTCAGGACTGTGTAAAACCCCAGTTTCTTACTTGGTACCAATGCCCCCTGAAAGTGAGGTGCAGAGTATTACGTCCAAAGTAGCAGAGTCCTTGTGTCTAGTGGAACTGTTTGAGTTACCCGGGGAGGAATCCGATGTAGTAAATTTCCCTGGTGACACACCAGAACCTGCAGAACAATATGACAGTATTGACAGCACTCCTTTTGTACCACCAAGTCAAACTGTGTCAGAGTATCCTCAGGATGAGCAACCTGGGCTCTCTTCAGAAGATAATAATGAGCAAAGTATTGTGGAAACAGAATCTACAGAGCAAGGAGCTGATAGCGCTCTTGACCTGGACATTTCAACCCATGCAGAGGCCCCCTCTCACTGCAGGAGAAGAAACCACTGCCAGTGTTGACCGCCCCGAGCCTGTGTCTGTTCCCCCCAGAAAATCTGGAAGAACAGTCAAACCAGTGATGCGCCTTAGCTATGACTTCCCTGGGAGGCCTGTGGATCTGCTTCTCAATGTTGTTCATAAGGGTGTTTACATTTCAAAGAGCTCACTGCCTAAACTGGGCCTGTCGGCCACTTCTAGGTTAATTGTTCTTCCCTCAGAACATGGTGCCCCTGCCCCATCTAGCCCCAAGTTAGCTGATAGGGAAGGGCCCCCATTACACTGTTCAATATGCAAGAAGTTATAACCTGAATCAGTACTGTGAAGTTGATAGTATGTTAATCATAGTGAAATCAGTGTCACGTGTATGAAACATGCATAATTATTGTCATTATAGATATAGTATTGTGAAGTGTGAAAATGTATAGTAATGTAATAGATTTGCATTTACTAATACATCAGATATTATTTGTATAGTATATTGCCTTTCAATATTTTTGTGGTGTAGACCTGACGCGGACGCCAAGTTTTTCCAGGCAGGAAAGGGTGCAACCTCTCTACAAATGGGGGTTCCCTAAAGTCTTCCTTGGGTATGCCTAAATGCCCGCTGCCAGGCTGGTGTCCTATGTTTTAACTGTTTAAAAGCTATTGCATGTGAGTGTCTTTATAGCCTCTGTGTCCTGTCTCTTTAAGAGCTGCCTATATCGCAGTGTATAATTAATCTGGGTGGGAGTTGAGTGTTTCTAAGCTCGAGTCCCGCCTGGGCTACCAGATACTTGCTCCATTCTGCCATCGCTTATTTGCTGATTATCTACTCTAATAATAATGATATCGAAGTTTGTCTAACCTGTTTTCTTTGCAGCAGGGACATTTCTGTAAATCACCACCATCTTGGTTCTGGACTGCCATTGTGGGCCAATCAGTACCTTTGGGGGCCCTAAAATGGAGCCTGCCCCCAAGGGTCTTGTGGGAATGAATTACTGTAGGAATTGTAGTTTTTCCACTTTGGCACCTAAATGGATCTGGAGGGGGAGCCCTTGCTGTGACAGACAGATGGATCAACCAACTGAACCCTTTTGGATCAGAGGGAAAGTCCCGAGCTGCCTGCAGCAGAGAGTCAATCTGAGATTGGAGTTGAGAGAGTGAACAGCTCGAGATATTCGAGCAGCTGCTCCTGTGTAGTCGCAAGGGAAACTGGTGGGAAGGCTGTATTTGGCCTGTCTGCCTCATCATCCCTCGTGAGGGAATCCTTCAGTTTAAATAGTAATCGGATTTTATCTGAACCAGTTTGTGACAAGAATTACAGAATTGTGACTGCCTCATTGCCTGAAGAGGACCGAAGATTTGCTCCATGCGATTCAGCCTGTCAGGATGCCTGGAACCACTGCAGAACATACAGTTTTGCTCAGAGACACTGAAATTGCAACCGGACTGTCATCCGAACTGTGGTACTGCTCTTCTTTTACTATAAGTGTGCTGAATGCTGTTAGTGGGTCGCGATTTGGTTCCTCACTGCCTGATTTTGTCACGCTTGCTGGAAGCTGTATCCAGCACTACTGGACTACCATCCGAATTGTTCACCTGGCCTGGGCCCTGCCAACCTGGCCCAGCCAGTTACTCATGCCACAGAGAAGACCATCGACAAGAGGCCTGCCTGGGGATCAGCCCCCTGCTCAACACCACGAATGGGAATGACACCGTGGTGATTCTTGTGGGCCCTGCTTCTCTTGGCATATCAGCAAGCCATCCTGAAGTCTCCATTTCATCACTTCTGTGTCCTGTACTAGGTAATGAGTAAACACCAGGGTAGCTTCCTGCAACAACAGCTCAATCAAAGTGTGTCATCTGATTTAATTGTTTGGTTCGATTATTACAAACTGAGCCTCCTGGCTCAGGATTACAAATTGTGGGTTATTGTGCATGACTTGTCTTTCCATCATAGGGCCCCGACCAGCTGCAATGCTGGCCAACCCCGGGCAATGTGTCAGGCTAGCCTACCTCGTCACTGGGTACCCAGAGTGTGTGTGACTGTGTTGAGGGACTCTAAAGTGCATGCCTTGTAGTCTGGTTGAATCAGTACCTAAACCAATCAACCTGATTATGCCCCTTCCTTGTTCATTCCCCCTGAATAAATCAAATCTGAATCTTTATGCACTTAATCTGCCTGTGGTGCACTTCTGTACAGATAGCACTGTGGTACTATTGTTTGCTGTGTTTAACCTTACTTTACAGGGGGTTTCCAGGGCTGAACAGGTAAAGCATAAGCCACAACTTGTGGCTGGCTCGAAAGGAGGCAAAGTCAGTTTTTCCAAAACAAAATTCAGGTCCCAAGCCGGAACTGCATTTCTAATGGGAGGCTTTATATGTAAAATGCCTCTCAAAAATGATTGAGCTACCTCTAATTGAGCAACCATGCAGCCATCCACAGGGCCAGGCGCGTGAAAGGCTGATATAGCTGCCAAATGCACCTTGATTGAAGAATACTACAGGCTAGAATCTGAAGGGCAGTAAGCATTCCACAACCTGATTGCCTGGGCAGGTAAATGGATCAAATTTATGTGAAGCACCCCACAAAGCAAACTGCTTCCATTTCATAGAATAAATATATCTGGTGGATGTTTTTTCTGGCAACCACCAGAACATCAGCCACTTTCTGTATGGGAGGCTTTATATGTAAAATGCCTTTCAAAAATGAATGCGCTACCTCTAATCGAGCAACCGTGCAGCCATCCACAGGCGCGTGAAAGGCTGATATAGCAGCCAAGTGCATCTTGATTGAAGAATACTGCAGGCCGGAATCTGAAGGGCAGTAAGCATTCCACAACCTGATTGCCAGGGCAGGAAAATGGATCAAATTTATGTGAAGTGGCCCACAAAGCAAACTGCTTCCATTTCATAGAATAACTGTGGTGGATGTTTTTCTGGCAGCCACCAGAACATCAGCCACCTTCTGTAATACTCCAAAGTGAGCTATGACAGAGGTGCTGGTGGTTCCACTGCCAGCAGTTGCAGCAGGGGATACCATATCTGCTGGGGCCATAGGGGAGCAATGAGTATTAGAGTTGCCTCCTCCATCTTCAGGTTGAGTAGTACTTTCTGAATTAGCAGAAAGGGAGGAAGTCATACAGAAATCTCCCTTTCCATGAGAGGGACAACACGTCTCACCAGAAAACTCCAGGCCCTGAAGTAGATGAGTAAAAACGTGGTAGTTTTGTGTAGTGTGGGGATGCTAAAAGGTGCAGCTCTGGATGACCCCATCTTGTGGCGAGGTTGTCGACCACTGAAGTCAACATTTCCCACTTACTGTATGCACCCTGGACTGTGATCTAATTAGCTTGTCAACCATGATGTTTTGGACGTCTGAAACATGCACTGCTGATAGTTCTACACTGTGTTCCAGAGCCGAATACCATACTCTAGTTGCTTCCCTGCACAGCAGTAGGAATGAGTACCCCTTCTTTATTGATGTAATGCATCATATTGACGTTGTCCATCTATACTAACAGAGGACCTAGGGGCAAGTGTTCCTGAAATGCCTGGAGCCCATATAAGACAACTTTCATTTCCAGGACAACATGCAAAGTATGCAAAGCTCACTCCACCTAGTTCCATGTGCCTTGTATCTGAAGACGCCCCTGGTGGGCTCCCTACCTGGATCCCGAGGCAGCCGTAATGAGGATAGGATCTGATCTGGGGTAGAAATTAAGAATGGGATGCCCTTTGGCAGATTGCTGCATTCCATCCACCTCTTCAGTGCTCTGCATAAGGGAGATGTCACTAGGACCTTCTGGTCTAATTCATTTGTTAATTGCTCCAACTGGACTCTGAGTCCACTGTGGTATCAGCATGTGCTATCTGGCCAGTGGTACTGTGACAATGGTTGCTGCCAAAAAGGCTCGGAAGACCCAGAAAAGTCATTGCTGGGACATAATGGCAGTCGTATACCAACTTTGCTTGCGCAGTCAGTCATTCTGCTCTGTCCAGCAGCAGAAACAGAGAGCCCTGGGCTGTATCCATGAATGCCCCATGTATTGCAGGCATTGGCAGAGTGTCAGTACAAATTTTAGTGTTGTTTGTCACCCCTAGGGAATCAAACATCTGTCTGGTTCTAGCTAAGGTCTGCAGTGGTTGGTCTCTGGAGTGGGCTTTTAATAGCCAGTCATCCAAGTATGGAAAGATGTGCAGGTCTTCCTTGTGATGGGCTGATGCTACTACTGTTAAGCACTTGATAAAGACCCATGGCACAGAGGATAAACTAAAGGGCATCACTCTGAACTGGTAATACTCACCCCAATCAAAAACCTCAGATATTTCCTGTAAGGTTTCCTGATTTTGATATGGAGATAGGCATCCTTCATCTCCAGGGAGCATATCCAATCTCCTATTTTCAACATAGGAAGGAGACCCTGCAGAGAGACCATCCAAAACATCTTGTATTCTATGAAGAAGTTGAGGTCCCTGAGGTCTTGAGCAGGCCTCAGATCTCCTGTCTATTTGGGTACTAGAAAGTATCTGGAATAAAACCCTTTGTGCCTCTGTCTGGGAGGTACAGATTCTATGGATCGTTTCTGAAGTAAGGCCTGTAATCTGCTTGCAACAGGGACATGTGTCCCAGTAGATATCTTGTTACAGCTGGTGGATGAACTGGAGAGTTGTACAGATGCTCCAGAGCATGACCTTTCTGTATAATCTCCAGTACCCATTCATCCATGGTAACTGCCCTTCATTGGTTCAGATGGAGGGAGAGGCAACTCCCTTCAACCACCTCTGGAGGTAATGGTGGTTGTGGGGTGTATGGTGAGCCATGCTGAGCCGGGGGGGGTGCAGAGCCACT
The DNA here is from genome assembly GCA_016271365.2 of Neoceratodus forsteri. NCBI lineage: Eukaryota > Metazoa > Chordata > Ceratodontiformes > Ceratodontidae > Neoceratodus > Neoceratodus forsteri. The sequence goes on along the minus strand of CM057453.1, from coordinate 643,870,970 downwards.
AGCTCCACCACCTCTGGGTGGTTTTGTATGAGCACCTGGGGTGGGAGGGGGACTGGCAAGAACCCTGCTTCTCTACCTCTACCTTGCCACCTGCAGGCCTGTTGGATGCCTCTGACAACCATCTGATGAAAATAACCCCGCCCTTACCCCTACCTGGTGTAGGGTACAGGGATTTTACTGGCCTCAGAGTCTTGCCAGATGACTGAAGGTTTTGCTAAACTTCTTCAACATCATGCCCAAACAGTTTCTGTCCTCTAAATGAGGCATTTAGAACTGTTTGCTGCACATCAGTGGCAAATCTTGCTACCCTAAGCCAGGAGTAACGCCTTAGACAGATGTCAGAGGCCACGGCCCTGGCAGAGGTGTCAGAAATAAAATATGCTGTGTGGATCAAGTGTTTACCCACATCAGCACCAGCAGCAAGAGTTTTGAATTACTCTTGTTTGGCAGTACCCTCAGGCAAGGCCTGTGCAGCAGCCTTGGTCTTCCTCCAGAGGGTGTTCTGATATTTTATCAGATGGGCCTGGTAACTGGCAATACACAGGCCCAGAGAGGCAGCAGCATAGGCATGTTTGCCCAGTACATCCAACCTCCTGGATTCCTTAGCAGGAGAGAGGGAACTCGGGTGTCTAGGTGCCCTGGATGTGTCAGGGGCAGCTGTTTCATAGGTTTCATAGGTTAGTACTGAGCTTTGAAGACACATGTCCATTTAGCTCGCTAAATTTTGTTTTAGGAATACCCAAGGATATCCTTACTAATTAGGTAAGTGTCAAGCTTTGTTTTAAATTCATTCATTGTCTTACTGGCCACTATCTCAATTGGGAGCGCATTTCAGATCTTAGCTACCCTCACAGTAAACCAATGCTTTCTCCTACTTGTGTTGAATTTCTCCCTATTTAGCCAAAACGGGTGAGCTCTGGTACTATATATCTGTTCCTTCAGTACCAAACCCAGTTGCTCCCACATTTTTACATCTGTGAGGGCTCCAAAGATCAGGCACATATCTCCCTGCAGTCTAATAAACTCCAGTGAATACCTTCCCAGATTTTGTAACTGTTGTTCACAATCCTGACCCTGGACTTCCTTTATTTTACGCGTTGCCCTCCTCTGTATTCTCTCCAGGGCTTTGATGTCACCTTTGCTCCCAGGTGCCCAGAACTGTGCACAATAATCCATATGGGGGTGCACCAGTGATGTATAGAGGGGGAGCAAGACCTCCTTATTTCTACTATTTATGTGTTTATGAATGCAGTACTGAATACTGCTTGTTTTTTTAACAACCTGGCTACGCTGCATCTTAAAGTTAAGATCATTGCTAACTCTTACGCCAAGATCTCTCTCATCATGGACCACCCTAAGTACGCTACCTCCCAGCCTATATTTGAGCTGCATATTATTGCTCCCTAGATGCATCACTGTACATTTCTCGATGTTAAATGTTGACTCGTTTTCTGAAGCCCATGTTTCCAGTTCCACCAGGGCTGCTTGTAAGGTGTCCGCATCCACTAAATTATTTACTGAGTAGCCAAGGTGTGTATCATCAGCAAATTTAGAAAGCCACACACCTGACTGTATGCTCATTGAAGAAATTTATAGGTTAAAGAGACAGGAACCCAACACGGAACCGTTGGGAACCCCACTGGTCACATCTACCCACCCAGAGAATTCTCCCTTTATACATACTTCCTTCCCTTCAACCATTCCTCAATCCACTGGGACATTTTAATGTGGACTGCCTGTTCAATTAGGGCATTAACCAATTCACCATGTGGAACCTTATCAAAAGCCTTGGTGAAGTCCAAAAAGATAACGTCAACAGAGTTACCCATGTCCAAGGCTTTACTAACCTTGCCATAAAATTCTAAGAGGTTTGTTTGGCATGACCTTCCCTTGGTGAACCCATGCTGTGTGATGTCTACATCCCCTGACAAGATTAGAGAGTCTGTTATATATTCCTTTAATGATACCCTCAAGGATTTTTCCCAAGACCAAAGCCAGACTGATAGGCCTGTAATTTCCAACCTCCTGCCTAGAGCCCTTTTTATGAATGGGAACAACCACTGCCTGTCTCCATTGCTCTGGAACCTCACCCTCATTTAGTGATTTCTGGAAAAGACATGTGACTGGTTCTGCCAAAAACTCTGCCAACTCCTTAATCACTCTTGGGTGCATACCATCAGGGCCCTGTGCCTTATTCTGATCTATCTTCCTAAGTCTTTTTGCCACATCGGTGGCATCAAGTGTGAGACTAGGAACAGGTGACTCATTTTTATGCTAATTTTTTGTTGTTTGTGACTCCTGATTAAAAACAGAGGAAAAGTAGTTATTGCACTGTTCCGCCATTCCTTGGTTTTCTGATATAAGATTCCCATCAGGGTCTTTTAGAGGGTCTATTGTTCTGTTACCTCCGTTTTTGCTGTTAATATATGCATAAAAGGATTTATAATTGTCCTGTACTTTGGTTGCTAATTTATACTCATATTTATTTTTGGTCTGTGCTATACTCTTTTTGGTGGCCTTTAGACATCTTTTGTAATGTTCCCAGCAAGATCTGTCTCCACTCAATTTGGCCTTTTTACATGCGTTATTCTTTTTTTTTAATTAATGTCCTGACTGATGAAGTCAGCCATTTGGGGAAGGATTTCTTGGACCCATTATATTTGTTAATGGTAGGTACATACTTTTGGACCAAAGTACTAATTTTACTAATTAACTTATCCCACATACTTTGTAATGTTTGATTGTCAAAATCTATTTGCCAATTCCAATTGGCTAGCTCACCTCTCATGGAGTCAAAATCTGCTTTGTCATACTTATAGATTATTGTACTGCCAGTATCACTACCCAGTGAGCCCAAGTAGTTGAAACTGACCATAGAATGGTCACTGGAACCCAACGGGGCCAAAACAGTGCAATTTTGAATATTGTTATTTTGGTTGCTCAGGACCAAGTCCAAAATATGGGTACCCCTGGTATTATTTAATACAAACTGTTCCAACCCTGCCAAATTAAATGCATCTAAATAACTGATCTCTATTGGGTTATCAGCCTTTTGTGTATCCCAGTTAGTCCCGGGGAGATTTAGGTCTCCTAATAGTATAACATTCTCCGCTAATGTTAACTTATTAATAAAATCTAATAATAGGGAATCCTCCAGAGCAGCAGTAGATGGCGGTCTATACACGAGTCCTATACTGATTTTAGCTGTATGTGGTGGGGATATCTTTATCCACAATATTTCAGTATTCTCCCATCTAGAGGTATCTATGCATTCTGAAGTTATATTATCAGAAATATACAATGCCACACTCCTGCCCCTGGACTGAGTCCTATCTTTATTCTATAGAGTATAACCTGGGATATTTTTATCCCAAGTGTCCTCCTCTTTCCACCAGGTTTCGGTTATGGCACATATATGTATATTAGAGGCATGCAATGTAAATTGAAGTTCATCCATTTTATTTGTGGAACTTCTAGCACTGATTAGAAGAATGTTCCTCTTTGGTTGTACGGCCTCTAATGTGCGTAACCCTGGGTTTAGTGTCCCCAACATCCCAATGCCCGTCAAGTTTAAATGGTTATCCACTATGGCCCGGAAATTCAAACTGTGCCAGGCTGTGGTGCAAGCCTGGGCACAGCTCAACTTGGCTGTGCAGGGGTGTGGCCTGGGCGATATTCAACGGAGCTGCGCTATGGCTCAGCAGCTTTGAATATCGCCTCTGCCACCACTGTGCATAAGCGCAGTGGCACCGCGCCAGCGCAAGTGGCCAGAGTGGAGCATGGAGATGCGCTAGCGCAAGTGCCATTGCGCCATTCACAGCACCTGCGATATTCAAAAGGGGACATGCAAATGGAGCCATAATTTATGCAAGGTGCACATGGGGCCATTTGCATGTCATTATGGCCCCATTTGCAACCCATTAGCATGCAGGTGTGCCAATCTCCGATGGCTTGCGCCTGGCGCCCTGCCAGGCAGCAGCCGTCAGGGATCGACGCCCCCTGCAGCCCGATCACGGGCATTTGTCTAAAAAAAGCCTTCCTCATCCAATATCCCTGGTGGTCCAGTGGACCGCTATGTGCCCGATCGCGGGCATGTGTAATAATACAAAAGAAATCCTCGTCCAATATCCCTGGTGGTCCAGTGGACCGATTGCTGCCCGATCGCGGGCATCTGTTGAAATACTCCCCCGGCCAATATCTCTGGTGATCCAGTGGACCGCACTCTGCCCGATCGCGGGCATCTGTAAAACATACAACATCCTATTACCCTGGTGGTCTAGGGTACCCCCTGCCCACCGCCCACTGAGCCCCACCCCCTCCCCGGTCAGCTGGTGGGTGGCAGCACCCTGCCTGCTGCCCCACCGACGACACCTCGGTGGGGCTGCACACCCAGTGGTTCTGGCGTAAGCCAATGGGCATGCAGCCATACCGTACTCACATTCAGATATATGAATGAAATCATTCACATATCTGGATGTATATCACCGAGCAGGCTGCATGCCCATTGGCTCATGCTGTGAACCAATGGGCATGCAGCCTACCGAGGTGTCAGTCGGTGGTGACGGCGGCAGGTGGGTTGTGCTGCCGCCCGCCGGCTGACCGGGGATGGCGGTGCAGCTCAGTGGCGGTGTGGAGGGGGGTACCCTAGACCACCAGGGTAATAGGACATTGTACAGTTTTACAGATGCCCGCGATCGGGCAGAGGCGTCCACTGGACCACCAGGGATACTGGCCGGGGGTATTTCAACAGATGCCCACGATCGACAGCAATCGTCCACTGACCACCAGGGCTATTGGATGAGGATTTCTTTTGTACATACATGCCGCAATCGGCACATAGCAGTCCACTGACCACCAGGATATGGACTAAGATTTCTTTTATTATAACACATGCCCCGATCGGGCACATAGCAGTCCACTGGACCACCAGGGATATTGGGGGGGTTTATTTAAACAGATGCCCGCGATGGGGCATGGGGGGGCACCGCTAGGTGCGGCAGGAACTTGGGTGGCCACCCACAGGTGGCAGCTGCCGGGTTGCGCCCTGCAATGCGGCAGCTCACCTGTGGGTGGCCATCATTTGTTCCTTTTTTTTTGGCTTAACTTTGTGCAGGCGCAAGTAGGGGTTGTGCATGCATGGCTCTGCACATCCTGGGTTGAATATCGGGCTGTGCAGGTTATGCATGGGCACGCCACCCCACTGGTGCCTGCATACATTACTGATGCACTCCAGCACATCGGGATTTGTGCAGCGCACTTTTCCCTTTTGAATATCACACCGGGGTGCATCAGTGGGTTGCGCATGGCACAACACTGTTGCGCCATGCGCAACCCTTTTGAATATCTGGGTCTATGTGTTTAAGTTTTTGAGCAAACATATATGTCCCCTGTCTGTTTAAATGTAGTCCATCCTGCGCAAACAAATGTAATCCCTGAAAATCCTGCCAGTGGTCCACATATGCATACCCCTCCCTAAAACACCAGCGCTTTAACCAACCATTTAATCTTAGTATATCCCTATTTAGTATTTGGCTGGCCCGAGGGACAGGTAAAATTCCAGAAATCATCAGGTCACACCCACTGGCTTTAAGGGATACCCCCACCTGCTCAAAATCCCTCTGTATTTCTGTAAGGCTTCTTTTGCCGACATCATTTACCCCAATGCGCAGAACTGTAACTGGTACAGTTATATTCTCCAGTAAACCAGGTAAGAGCTGCTTAATGTCTCCAATTCCGGCTCCTGATAGTACACTAACTGTAGTATGGTCGTTTCTATTCTTGCACAATACATGATCAGTATAGCGGAGCATAGAGTCTCCTATAAATAGTATGTCCCGAGGGGTATTATCCTTCTGTGCTATTATCTTATGTTTATTCATACCCTTTTTTTCCTGGATTTTTAAGCAATCTTTACAAGGTGGCTTTGGACCTGTTTGGGTATTAGATGATACCTCATCCTCAAGGTTTATATCGGATGTTAGGGCATGGAATTTATTAGGAGTCAATATGTTTGATGATCCCCCTATATTTCTTCTGCCCCTTTTTTGTGATGTTTTTTGGACCAAGCACCAGTCCTCACTGTTGCTTCCCCCAGCAATTTGGATCACTTCTGGTTCTGGTGGGTTTGGTAACTCAGGCTGCACTGACTCAGAGATGCCTTCCGCCGTAGAATCAATGAAGTGTTCTAGCGTGGTGATTTTGGCCTGCACCTTAACCCTTTGCTTTAGTGCCTCTACCTCAGACTGTAACTCGCTAATCATGAGACACTTATTATATTCATGTCCTGGTAGTTCGGCCCCATCATCATACAGGTGGAAGACTAGGTTTGCTAGCCAAGGCACCTAGCTTCACCTGAGCTATTTTCTTCTAGGCTGCTTGAAAGGACAGAGCAAATAACCTTACCAGAGCAACAATAAGGATTAAGGCTTCTATTGGCTAAGCAGGTTTACTGTGTGTTGTTATTTTTATTTTGTACTCACAGGGATTGTTACTGTTTGTTGCTAACATTTTATTGATTTATTTTTCTCTAATTCAAATTGTTGTTGCTGGGTATACATTCTGCTGTATTATTACAGGGTGTGCCTACAGGTGTGTGCTTACAGATTACTGCTGTAATCATCTGATTCAAATTGTCTTTTGCAAGGTATATCTTCTGTCACTGCTTTATTTTTCTCTGTAGCAAAGTGTTTCTTACAGGGTATATCTTCTGTGAAATTATTACAGGTGCTGCTGTACAGGTTTCACAGTTTTATCTGTCATTAGGATAAGCTTTCAGGGCTACTGCATTTGTTGCTGGCTGATTGTTTCTGCTCTTACCTTGTTTCTTTCATCCATGGTTCTTCTTTTTCAGCAAGGGAAGGGCCCAGCCACCCACCCCATCCCCAACCACCCCACACTACACTCCTTTTATAGGGTAACATAGTCGTGACATTTCCTGCAGCAAAGCAGGAAGGGGCGGATCAGAGGGGTATCCACACAGTGACCTCAATTACAGGAGCACTAATAATTTAACTTGTTATAACAAGTTATACAAAGACAAACAACCAAAACACAAAATCAAACTTTTGCTTTCATTTTCTTCCTTCTAATTACTCTGACCAGGTTATAAACCCAGCAACTTACCTGGAATGGATATCATTAACTGCAGGTACTGTGGAACACTTTTCAGAAGGGCAGTTTTATAGGACTTAGGACACTGTCGTACATGCTGGGCCATTGGAGATCTAAGGGCTCCGCTCCAGGCAGCATGGGCAGAGATTGCGTGTCTCAAATTACATATTCAAGAGGAAATGTATTGTAAGAACCACCTGCCATTTCCCCAACATCCAGCAGGAGCACCTCGACCCCAGAGGGTAGTTGGTCCAGGAGGTTGGCAGGTGGTTAGGAGGGGCCAATTGGGTGCTCCATCACTCGGTGCTCTCCAACATATCACCTCCACAAACCATATAAAAACTACAAACAGGTATCTGCCTCTGTCTCCAAAATCAAACAAAGGGGCAGAGGACACTGCAGAGCAGGACACTGCAGCACAGGATCTAGCACAACAAAACGCGCCCAAAACAGGAACCAAAACAAAAAAAGCAAAAAGGAAATCCAAAAAACTTATAATCATAGGAGACTCTATGATTCGGGGAGTTAAGTATCTCCAGCCAGGGGTAAGGGTCAGATGTCTCCCAGGTACATCAGCATGGAGAGACACTGACCGCATTGCTAAAATTGTTCAGGAAGCAGGAGAAAACATTGATGTCCTGGTACACTTAGGGACTAACAATCTCGCTAGCCGGTCAGTTGTGGAGACCAAGGAACACCTAACCAGGCTGGGGGACAAACTATCATCCATTTCATCTGGCATCTCCTTCTCTGAGATCCTGCCAGTCTGGGAGAGGGGGACAGATGGACGGAAGGTCAGAGAAGGGGAGATAGGGGAGATAAACATGTGGCTCAAGGGCTGGTGCCAGGAAAAAGGACACAAATTTGTAGGGAACTGACAACAGTTTTGGGAGCGAAAGTTCTTTAAATTTGATGGACTGCATCTGACTAAGGAGGAAGTCAGTGCATTGGGGCAGAAGTTTGATGTCTTTGCAGAATATTTAACTAGCAAATGGGGAGAGGGGTACAACACCCAAAACGCCGAACGGGAAGAACACCCCTCCCCCCTCAGCTAGTGGTCAAACAGAAGTTCAGCATGTTTGTAGTTCATTTGCATCACCAGGTAAAGAAAAAGGTCTGGCTCTCCATATGATGCATAGGGGAAACGCCGGACCTTGCCCAACAACTAACACACCGAAATCTGACCAATGGAATATCATGTACACAAATGCTTGCAGTCTCGGAAACAAGATCCCAGACCTGCAGGCAATAATGACAAAGGCTAAACTGGACATAGTAGCTATTAGCGAGACGTGATTTACCAGTAACCACACTTGGGAGACTTCAGTACCTGGCTATGTACTGTTCAGAAGAGACCGAGGTGCAAAAGGGGTGGGGTGGAGTGGCCCTTTATATCAATGAAAATATCAAAGCTACAGAAATTCAGAATACACATAAGGAGCCCGAAGAACTGTGGATCACCCTGGAAACAGGAAATGGGACAGCCATACGAACTGGGGTTGTGTACAGGCCTCCAGACCAGGGGGAGGAGATAGACACATTACTGTTAGAAGATATACAAAACATGACAGGTAAAGGGAAGGTTCTGATAATGGGAGACTTCAACATGCCAGATACAGATTGGTCAATGCCAGCAGGGACATCTGCCAGAACTAGACACATGGTGGATTCCCTGCAGGGGGAGGGCCTCAAACAATTGGTACAACAATCCACAAGAGACAGGGCTATCCTAGATTTAGTGCTGACTAACAGGGAAAGGATCATAGCTCTCCAGTTAGAAGGTCACCTGGGGGCCAGTGACTATCACATGGTATGGTTCAATTTGGCCACTAGAACAAAATCATCCCATTCAAGGCAAAAATATGGGATTGCTATTTGATAAGATGGCCAACAGAGTTAAGCTAGCCTCCGCAAAAGAAATACAGGTGAGGGGTACAGGCAAAGTGGGCAAGCATTAAAGATGCAATATTGGAAGCAACATCCCATTATGTTAGTGAGAAAAGAAGTGCAAAAAAAGAAGGAAACCACTTTGGTTTTCAAACACAGTAGCAGAAAATGTCAGAGCAAAAATTCTGGCCTTCAGGAAATATAAGGGAATGCAGCAGGATGAAAATAGGGAGGCATACCAAATTTCCCTAAGGGAAGCAGGGAAGGCAGTAAGGCAGGCAAAGGCCCAAACCGAGGAAACACTAGCACAAACAGTAAAAGAAGGTGACAAGACTTTCTATAGATACATTAGTGAAAGGAGGAAAGTCCAGAGGGGGTATTACTAAGATCAAAGGGGATAAGGGGGTGTGCGTGGAGGAGGATCATGTAAAAGCATCTATCCTAAATAGATACTTCTGCTCAGTATTTACTGAAGAGAAGGTAGGGCAGGGCCCACAGCTCTGCACCATGGACACAGGGGAGAGGGAGGTGTGCACTAGTCCCTTCACAAAAGAAAGGGTCCTACAAGAGCTCAGTAAACTCAGGGTGGACAAGGCAATGGGACCTGATGGCATACATCCCAGGGTACTAAAGGAGCTAAGGGTGGAACTAGCAGAGCCATTATCAGAACTGTTTGGTGAGTCCCTGAGCACAGGAGAGGTCCCAGAAGAATGGAGAAGGGCTCATGTGATTCCGCTCCACAAGAGTGGTAGCAGGGAGGAGGCAGGGAACTACAGACCAGTCAGTCTTACCTCAGTAGTGGGCAAGATTATGGAGACACTCCTTAAGGAAAGGATAGTACAACACCTAGGAATCCATGGCAGCACAAGATCCAAGACAGCATGGGTTTACAAAAGGAAAGTCCTGTCAAACTAATCTCATAGATTTCTTTGACTGTGTAACCAGAGTGATGGACCAAGGGGGAGCAGTTGATGTTGCCTACCTTGACTTCAGCAAAGCTTTCGATACTGTTCCACATAGAAGATTGATTAATAAGCTGGTAGGCTCAAGGTGGGTCAGATGTTGGTCAGCTGGTGGCAAAACTAGTTGTGGGCAGAAAACTGAGAGTGGTGGTAAACGGTTTACAGTCAGAAGAGATGCAAGTCACAAGAGGGTACCTCTAGGGATCAGTCTCTGGGCATGTCCTCTTCAATATCTTCATCAGTGACATTGCAGATGGACTGGAGGGTAAGGTTCATCTGTTTGCAGATGACACCAAGATCTGCAACAGAGTAGATGATCCAGATGGTGTGGGCAGAATGAGAAGGGATCTGGATAAACTAGCAAAATGGTCAGAAGAGTGGCAACTAGGGTTTAAAGCAAAGAAGTGCAAGATCATGCACATAGGGAAGAGAAACCCAGAAGCCACCTATAGGCTGGGAAGGGAGTTTCTGGCAGTCACAAGGGAAGAAAGAGACTTGGGCGTCATCATCACTGATGACCTGAAATCAGCCAAGCAGACCTCTAAAGCAGTAGGTAAAGCTAGAGGGATGTTGGGGTGTATTAGTAAGGGTATCACAAGTCGGAAAAGGGAGGTAATAATCCCTCTTTACAAGACACTGGTTAGGCCCCATCTGGAGTACTGTGTGCAGTACTGAGGCCACACCTTCACAAGGACATTAACCAAATTGAGGCAGTCCAGAAAGCAGACAAAATGGTGCAGGGACTGCATCAGAAACATGAGGACAGATTAACTGAACTCAATATGCATACTCTAGAGCAAAGGAGGGAGAGAGGTGATATAGTTGAAACATTCAAACACCTTAAGGGCATTAACAAGGTGAAAGAGTCTAACATGTTTCAATATAAGAAAAACAGCATGAGATTAGAAGGAGGCCGATTAAGGGGTAATGTGAGGAAGTTCTTTTTCACAGAAAGGGTAGTGGATGCAAGGAACGGCCTACCTCAGGAAGTGGTGGATGTGAATACAGTGCAGGGCTTCAAACAGGCATGGGATAGACTGAAGGGAGCAATACAGATGAGTATGAATGGATAGGCCATTGACAGAGCAAAGGCCTATAGAAACAGAAACATAGAATTTGACGGCAGATAAGGACCGCTTGGCCCACCTAGTCTGCCCATTTCCCTACATAACGGATAAGCTGCAGATCCAGTTAACCAGCAGCCTACTTCCTCCTACACCCCCCACTAGAATTGCCTTATGTCTGTCCCATGCATTCTTGAATTCCTCCCACTGTTTTTGACTCTCGACCTCCCTCAGGAAGGCTGTTCCATGTATCCACAACCCTCTCTGTGAAGAATACTTCCTCACATTACCTCTGAGCTGTCCCTCTCTATCTTGAATTGCATGCCCCTTGTTTCGCACATCTGTTTTCTGAAGATGCTACCGTCTTGGACTTTGTTGATTCCCTTGAGGTATTTGATGTTTCTATCATGTCCCCTCTCCCTCCTTTCCTCGAGGCTACATCTTTAGTTCCTTTAGTCTTTCTTCATATGTCTTCTGATGCAGACCCTGCATCATTTGATTGCCCTCCTCTGGACAGCCTCCACCCTGTCTATGTCTTTGCGGAGATGGGGTCTCCCAGACTACACAGTACTTCAGATGTGGTCTTACCAACTGTCTGTACAGAGGGCCAACAACTTCCTGTTTTCTATTGGTGATGCCTCTCCTATGCATCCAGTATCTCCCCAGCCCTCCTTACTGCCTTCTCACATTGCTGGCCCACCTTTGGGTCATCTGATATGACTACCCCAGGTCCCTTTCAATTTTTGTTGTTGTCAGTATCTCACCCCCATTGTACTCTTCCTGGGTTTTGTTTCCCAGGTGCATTACTTTACTATCTTTGCATTGAATCTAAGCTGCCATACATTTGACCATTCCTCCAACCTTGCCAAGTCCCTTTTCATCCTTTCCCACCCCACCTTGTGTATCAACCCTATTGCAGATCTTTGTGTCATCTGCAAAGAGACATATTTTCCTTCCAGTCCTTCTGCAATGTCACTTATAAAGACATTAAAGGACTGGCTCAAGTACTGAACCCTGTGGTACCCCACTAGTAATCCTCCTTTCTTCACTGTGGACTCCATTTACTATACCCGCTGTGTCCTGTTGTCCAACCAGTGTTTTGCAGGCTACCACCCTAGGACCCACTCCCAGGCTGGCTAATTTGTTTATTAATCTTTTGTGGGACTGTGTCAAATGCCTTGCTAAAGTCTAGGCAGGCCATGTCCACAGCCCCTCCCTGGTCTACTGCTTTGGCCGCAGTCAAAAGAAATCAATTAGATTTGTCTGACATGACCTTCCGCTGTGAATCCATGCTGCCTTGGGTCCTGTCCCCACTTTCCTCTAGGTACTCAACAATTCTTCCTTCAAAGTGATTCCATCATTTCCCTACCACTGAGGTCAAACTGACAGGTCTGTAGTTTCCTGCCTCTGTCTTGCTCCCACTTTGTGAAGGGAATCACATCCGCCCTCCTCCAGTCCTCAGGTACCACCCCATCCTCTCATGATTTATTAAAAAGGGTAGTCAGTGGTGTTACTAGTTCTTCCCTTTGTTCTTTTAAAATCTTGGGGTGAATCCCATCAGGCCACATTGCTTTATCCACCTTCAGTTTTAAGAGTTCTTTCAGAACCCTTTCTTCTGTGAAAGGACTAATATCAACCCCCCTATCCAGAGTGCTTCTGTTGCCCGGATTAGGTATTTCCTCCTGCTTTTCCACTGTGAATACTGAGCAGAAGTATTCATTCAGTATCCCTTTTTTCACTGTCTCTCTGCCCAACCACCTTCCTCTTTGTTTCAGCTTCAGTATCCCTGCCTTAGCCTTTCTTTGCTCCCTAATGTACCTATAAAGGTTTTATCCCCTTCTTAACTGAGGTTGGCTATCTTTTCCTCGGTTTGGGCCTTTGCTATTCTGACTGCCTTACCTGCTTCCTTCTGCTTTGGGTGCAGTTCTCTGTCCTGACTCCTTCTGTGTTCCTTATACTTCCTGATATTATCTTTTTCCCTTACCTTCCCATACTTCTTTAGAACTATAGTGTTTTTTCTTTCGTTTTGATTTATTTGTTTCACACAAAGACTTGTTGCCTCTGTGGCGGTTTTGATGTTTCCCATTGTTGCTCCACCATTACCTTCTTGCCTGTTTGCTAGTACTTTTCTGAGGCACTCTCCCATTTTGACAAAATCAGCTCTCTGAAGTCCAGTACCTTCACTTTTGTGTGGCTTGACTCTACAGCTAAGTTTATCATGAATCACACTGTTTGAGGTCGCTTGTTCCCAGATGGCTACCCACTTCAAGATCAGAGATCCTTTCTCCATTCCCATTTGAGAGTACCAGGTCTAAGATTGCTCTCCCAGTGGGTTCAAAACTAGCTGTCTGAGGCATGCCCCTATAGGGCATCGAGAATGGCCTTGCTCTTGGATGTGGCTGCAGCAAAGGTGCTCCAGTCAACATCTGGTATATTCAGGTCCCCCATCAGCAATATCTCTCTTTTCTCTGCCATCCCAAGGATGCCTTCTATCATTTCCTTGTCCATTTCCTCCCCCTGAGATGAGGGTCTGTATACAACCCCTGTGCAGATTGTGAAGCCATTTCCAGTCTCCAGGGTGACCCACAGTGCCTCCTCTCTTCCCTGTTTACCCTTTCGTTCTGTTGCTTTGATTCCTTCCCTTACATAGAGAGCTACTCCTCCTCCTCCTCCTCTTCTTCCCTCCCTCCCTGTCCCTCCTGTAGATTGTGTACCCTGGTATGTTGACATCCCAGTCATGGTTCTCTGTGTACCATGTTTCTGTGACTGCCACAATATCCAGGCATCCCTCTTCCATCAAGGCCACCATTTCAGGGAGCTTTTTACCTAGACTATGGGCATTGGTACTCATTACCCTCCATTTTTTTATGGCTTTATTTCTTTTTGCCCCATCCCTGTCCCTACTGCCTTTGTCATTTTCTCCATTTACCCCTGCCCGTCACCCTATCGACTGCTCTATTTTGGTGTTTACCTCACTAATACCATGATTTTTTTCGGGTGGGGGCTAGGATTTCCCTTCTCTTCTTCAGTGCCTCTCCCCTTGGCTAGTTTACATGCTTGCCACTGAAGCATTTAAACCTATCACCTAGGATCCTGGTTCCCCTCCAGGATAGATGCAGACCATCATGCCTGTATAGGCCTGCATCCCTCCAGGTGGAGCCCCAGTCCCCATTGAAGCCAAATCCTGAGCTCTGCACCAGCTTTTCAACCAGTCATTGAATCCCATGGTGCAGAGTGCCCTAGCCTCATCTATGCCATAGACAGGTAGTACTTCCGAGAAAGTTACCGTGTGTGCTACTTGTCTAAGGCCCCTCCCCAACTCCACAAACTCCTGTTGCACTGCTCTGATCCCATTCTCAGCCAGGTCATTCGTCCCTAGGTGGATAATGACATCCAGCTCCCTCTGCCTTGCTGCTGCTCCCACGATCCTATGGCACATTCATAAGGTAGAAAAAGAAATGGGCAGACTGGATGGGCCTTGTGGTCCTTTTCTGCCATCAGCTTCTTTGTTTCTATGTTTCTATATGGCACCTAATACAAAGCCTCATATTTGCACTATACCTTCCTGAGTAGTATGGAGTATTGGTCCCAGTTGTCCCAGTTGACACAGCTGACACATGCTGATGCGCACCCTGCTCGCAGCAGGGCCAAGCAATAAGGGTCTAGATGACCCGGAAGTGGCTGTAGGTGTCGCAGGTCCTTCGCAATTAAGTGCAATTTTAAAAGATTTTTCAACAATGCGTCAGCCTCTCATGCGAGACTCAGGCAGTGGAATATGTTGCCCTGCAAATATCCAATAAAATAAGTAGTATAGCGCTGTAGTAGTTTGGTGCCTGGATGTATTCGAACTATAGCTGCTCTTTTCCTACTTCCTGTGGACTGGCAGATAGGGTTCATACAGTATAAATAAGCACAGATTAAAATGATTATATCGGTCCTCACACAAAGTACCCACAGTGGAGAACAGCTACTGCACACCTCTGAATCAAATTCTAGTTTGCCTGCTCGCAGGAGGGCTGAGCAATAAGGGTCTAGATGACCCAGAAGTGGCTATAGGGGTTACGGGTCCCTCACAACTAAGTTGCAATTTTAAAAGCTTTTTCAACCATGCATCAGCCTCTCATGTGAGACTCAGGCAGTGGAATATGTCGCCCTGCTAATATCCAAGAAAATAAGTAGTATAGCACTGTAGTAGCTGTGATCACCACTGAATCAGTTTAAGTTAGTTAGCATAATAAGGCTTGTCAGATGGAGAAGGGTACATCTTATCAGCATTCCTGGGAACAGCTGGTATGGTATTTGGCCTATGCCAGGCTATCCTCCAGTGCTGGATACAGGGGAGGAATGATAGCCAAAGGAGATTCTGGCATTTCCAGAAACTCCAAAAGGTTCCTTTTAGTGGAGTCCTGTTCCTCCAGAGTAAACCCCATGGCAGCTTGCATTTGCTGCATCTTGGCATAAAAAGAGGGATCTTCTGGAGGTGACCTTGGGGTATTCACCACAGAGTCCTCACTGTAGGAGGATACTGTTGAGCTGATGCCATGCACATACCGTCTGTCCTCTGCACAGTCTTCCTCCTCCTCCTCATCCTCCTCCTTCATTATGAGGTTAGGATTGTATTCACATTCGTCATCTCTCTCATCAACGGGAATGGAGAATCACGCTGGCAATGTTGTCAGCAGCTGAGAAGGTCTTTTCCACAATATATTAGATTGTGGCATTAACAAAGTAGCTGTAATGATAGTCCCTCATCAATGGGACTACTGTATGTGGAGGCAGGCCTGGCAATGGTTGTCATATCATATCTGAAAATGAAAGTACACCGCCTGTGTGTCAACCCCACTTGGGGTAGTGATTGTGAATGCACAAGTCAACATCAGAAATTTAATCCCCAGCAAAGATGGCACCATACCATCCATATTAGGCCCAATAGCACCTATGCCAAACACTGAACTTGGTGTCCAGTTGACGGTTGGGGGGGGTGTTGGTCATTGCAGATGAATGGATGACACCAAAGTTTGCAAAATGCCTGCACTCCCCCCATGGTGACCTGAACCTTGCTGGGGAAGCCTTTTCCCTATCCTGGTTGTTGTGTTTGTGGCTCACTGAGGAGGACTTGTCTCATGATGGCTTTGACGACAGCGATTCGATTGATGGGCAGGCAACTTGGACTTGCCCTGTAACTGCTGTTCCATTGCTTCTAAGGTCTTTTTGATGAGGAATTTTTCCAGTGCCCTTTTCCTACTTCGCTTTTAATGGAGTTGAATTCACAGCAGATATCGTAGACTTTTACACTGTGAGAGAGGCCTAGGCAACAGACACACACTTCATGCATGTTGTCCTTGTAGATTTTCTCTCTACAGTTGCAATAACAAACAAGCATTTGTCAATGCCAATGATTTGATGCTTTGCACCAGTATGTCCTCAGATATTACATAGGCACTTGGACTGCAAGTGCAAGGAATATTGTGTACGGCAGACTGCTCTCTTACTGGATGCTATGGACAACACTGAGTGTGCAGGATTCATTTTGGGAAAAAATCCATTTTGTTTTTTTACATCTAGACAGAAATCAAGGGTACTGAATAGACAGGGCATTTAGGAGAATAATAATTGTCTTGAGGCTAGCAAAGAACTGGTGCAGAGGACCACCATAGGCAGAAGGCAAATACTGGGATCACTGCAGGAAGGATGGCAAGGAAAACAGTTGTGCACAAGAAAAGAGAGAACATATGTAGGGATCTGTCAGTTATTCTTTTTACTGAATTTCAATATATGTAATATCATAACCATGTTAAGATCTGTGCATCACTCAGATCATAGCAGGTCTTGGTATATATGCAAGAGCTAAAAAGGGAGGGGTAAGGGTAGCATACATGGGATGCATGCAGGGGTATGGATGGCTAGGGCATGGGGAGGGGAACATAAGCGTTATAGGAGGAGGGATGGTGAAAAAGGAAATAAGGGGGGATAGGGCAGGGGAGGATTGCAAAAGTTGGTGACACCCATATACCCACAGTCTATAAGTGTGGGTTCACATTTCAAATGGCATTCTTGTAATATAGAAACACAAAAGTTTAGAATGAATATGTGTCTTTGCCTAGGTTAACATTGTTTGCAATATTCACTTGCTGGTGGAGAGAAACAGGTATATTATTTTTTTCTTTATATTTAAAAGTTTATTTTTTTATTTATTTATTTAGTTTTTGTTGACTGGGTAAGTGCACTAGATAAATCCTGCCTATTTTCGGGCACGACCCAGGGGAAGGGGATACCGATGAATGCCAACTGACCTTGAACCAGATTAAGCTGTTGGTGGTATTTTTAGTGAATAAGGGAAATATGGCCAGGACCCTGGGAAATTCCCCTACTCTTTTCGATAAGTGCCATGAGATCTTTAACATCCACCTGAACTACCACCAATCCAGGCAGATGGGACCTCGGTTTAACGTCTCATACAAAAGATAGCACCTCAGAAGTGCAGCACCCCTCTCATGCTGCACTACAGTGTCAGTACTGGGATATTAACCCAAGTGCCAGATGTGGGAACTGAACCCACAGCCCTCTGATCTCCCAGCCTCAGAGGCGAGTGTGCTACCTACTGAGTCACAGACACTGACAAGTTGACCCAGTAAGGAGACTAACTTCCATACTACAGAGAGGCAGGCAAGGGTTAATTTTTCTTTAGGAGACTTGCTAGTTTAGGAGAAAAATAGGCTGTAATTTGAGATGTCAAGGCCAGTTTCAAACAGCCTATAGACGAGGCAGAAGAAGCAAGAAAACCTTTAACAGTAACAAAATAAAAAGAATGGCACAACACAGTTCAAACTTTTTGTAGATCTCCCCTCAGTTTTCTGATGTAGTCTGGTCAGCTTGTTGCTGTTGCTGATTTTAATTACAGGTTTCTGGTGTTGACAGGCCATCAGCTGTTTGTTGAATAGCTTCATTCACATCAAAGGACTGAAGCCCTCTAATTTATTGGCTTGGTTCTTTTGAAGTGCATTCAGCCAAAGAACAAGAGTGGTGTCACAGTTAAAGTGCATGGTTATTGGTCTAGACTGCTTCTCCCCTACAGTTTTTAACTGCAATAGGCTCACATAGACACACCTCTGAAATCCCCTTCCACTCATAACAAAAGGTTTGTTGCACATTACATCAAACCTAAAAAGCATTCATGATTCTTTTGGCGACATGCAGGTAGCCGAAAATCACTAAGACAGTGATTGCTATTTTTATATATGAAGAAAAGAAAATGGTGGCTTTTTGCAGCAGTGTTTCTGATGGCAGGTCCAATGAGTCTGATCGATGGCAGGAAAAGAACTGAGGATAGGTGAGGCTTCCCACATTTATGTAGATGGTGGTACCTGATGTCATTGTGGGTGGCCACTGGCTTGCAGAGTTTTCATGTGGTCCTAGTGCTAATGCAGGTATAATTCCAAAGATATGGCCTAGCAAAAGAGATTTCCTCGAAGTAGATCAGAAGTTAAGGACATAACATCAATGACATAAGCTCAGGACCACACCTTCATTATAGATCTGAGAAAAGAAATTAATCCATAATTCATTATACCTTGCAATGGAAACTTCCCCCACCCCACTATCAAGGTCAAAGTTAAAATTACACTATACTGAAATGGGTAGCAATCAAGTCATTATATATTTTTTATACTGAACAGTTTTGTTTCTTGGCACATAGCAGCTAACTACAGACATAATAGGCATGTACAACTAACAAACAGATTAACTGACCTTTTAGCAGCTTTAGTTCACAGTGTAGTTGAGGGGCCTAGGCTCCAGCTCTCACAGCTGCAGAATATTTAAGCTGCAGCACATGACCCACTTGCACCACCCTCATGTGTCGTGTCCAGTAAGACCGATTCAAAATTCACAGAAGTGTGGTGGGCATGGGAAAAGTAACAGTAAAAAGTAAAAAAATAAATAAAAACTAAAGAAAACATTGCACCTGAAAATGGAAGTACAGAACAGTAGTGCAGCATGGGCAACAAACAAGCTGAGGGAGAGGCGATGGTGTTGTGGTACCATAACTTCAGTCTTGGCTCAGCAGTTGCATCACCAGGAGTCACTCCTCAGACATGTGAATGCACCCTTGTGATTTTCCTGTGCAGTGCCAGTGACCCACTGAGGGAACTGCTCTTGATCAATTTGGGATCTGCTTTCTCTAAGAGTGGGTCAGGTCAGGTTTGTGGGGTTGGCACTGACTCCAGTCTCAGTGGGCATCCAGAGTTGATTCCATATCCATTTACTTTAAGGGGACAGCGAATGCGGTAGGACAGTTAGTAATTAATAAAAATCTGAGCCTTTTCTTTATTGGAATGGCAAGGTCTGTCTCGGTCTCAGTTTGTACTGAGCCACCCAAGTTCAAGGTAGCTTGTTTTTATCCAAACAAGTTCTGCATATCTCTACTAAGTGGTGTCCAAAACCAAAGACTGTGGTAAGTTCTGCCGCTCAAGGGCTATCATGCCTCCTGAAGACGTCAAAGATGCAGTTTCCTCATGATTAACCCTCTGGACGAGGATCTAGACCTCCAGGTGGAGCAGCCAAAACCACATAAGACTTGAAACCTTTACAGTCAGTTCCTGCTTTTGCTGCACCAGAATATATATTCTTTGCAAAACAAAATGCATTAATGTGTCAGTTAGGGTTCAAAGTAATCCAACAAAAGTAGGGAAATGTGGTGTTAGGGTTTCCAACCCTAACTCCCCACCCCCAAGCAGGAAAAGGGAAAAAACAATACAGTTTTCACTGTCTTGAATCTTGTCGAATCAGGGGTGGGGTCTTCCTTGGGGTGCTCAACCCTATTGTTCACCCCATTGAAATATAGCCTTCAAATGTACAGAACTGTGTCTCCCCACATGTTGCCAACAACCTGTAGGCCCTGCCTGAAGAGAAACATATCACATGCCACCTTCTTTGGTCATGGAATGGGGAAGTGCTAATACCATATCCTCATTCATGCAGGTATTGAAGAGACCTGCATGAAGGCAGTGAAAGCATCCATCAGGCTAGGGACATGCAGGGCCATTTAGGGCCTGCACTTCCATCCCTCCATAGATGCACACATCTATCTCCAGGCCCCGCGCTTCTATGCCTCAAGAAAAGCAATGTGCATACTTAGTTGTAACTGTTTTTTGAAGGACTCATTTCAAAGGAAAAAATCTATTGACGTGTCCCTCTTAATTGCCAGTGGTTCATTGTATATGGCCAAAAATGTGGTTTTCACTTTGTTACCCATAAGTCAGTAAATTTTTATCAGCTTTGTGTGAAAGTTACAAAAGTTGTAGTGGAAGATGAGATACACCTTTGGTGCATTTTTGCTGATGATTGCACTTTCATTGTGCATTTGGCACCCTGGTGAAGAGAGGAGGTAATTTTGGGGTGCAGTTTGTCCCCTATGAATGTTTAGGGGATTATGTATTAGTGTAGTAGTAGTCATTGACACCTTTTTATATAAACATTGCCCCTTAAATCCAATTATTGATGGACTTATGGCTTGTTAAAGTTGCAATGTTATCCTATGAGAATTTTCATTTTTTAATCTTTATGTTTGTTTTATATGGAGCCTAAACATTTTAGGGGTATATTATCTGTTACTGTTGTAGTACTCATGAGAAATTTTTTTTCATATATAGATTGTCCCTTAACTTCAAAGACTGACAGACTTCAGCTTGTTAAAGTTGCAATGTTATCCTATGGAATTGTAATTTTTAAATTCTTGGTTTACTCAGTTGGGTATAGACATAAGCAGGCAATTGCCCATCTAGAATGTCTCCTGCACAGTGTGGGTGAATTATCCATTGCTTGGAACCCAGCAGAGATGTTTGTCTAATCTCCATTTAAAGATATTGAAGTTATCTGAATCTACATCATAGTGGGGGAGTTTGTTTCATGCCTTAGTGACTCTCACTGTGAAATAGCCATCACTTTTATTAGTGGATGCCCTGGGTGCTATTAACTGCTTGTTGTGAGATCTAAGAAAATGAGTACATTGGTTAAATTTAAAAGAGCACTGTACACTTAGCTCTGGATTTTGTAAGATTTGATAGAGCAGCAGAAGGTCGCCCCTGTTTCTCTTTTCCTCTAAACTTACCAACCCTGTTGCAATTAGTCCCTCCCTATAGCTAAGGTTTTTTAAATTTGGCATCATTTTTGTAGCTTTGCGTTGGACCCACTCGACTAGATTAATATCTTGTCTCAGTTGGGAAACTAAAAGGGAGACCCATTGTCTAAGAGGGATCTGATATGCGACCTATATAGGAGCATGATACATGCCTTGCTTCTATTTACAAATGAGCGTTTGATGCAGGTCAGAATTCTATTGGCAGTTAACACAATTTTACTGAAATGGTCTTGTGTTTTTTTTTTATGTTTTATGTTTTTTTAGGACCCCTGAATTATTTTGTAGGCTATTATCTGTTAGTATTGTAGTACTCATTAAACCTTTTTTGATATATAGATTGTCCCTTAACTGCAAATATTGATGGAGTTATGGCTGGGAGTTATTGACGGAGTTATGGCATTTTTTTTTATCTCAAAGGGATACCAATTAGTATATTATATGTTAGGATTGCAATTCAGTTTCTTGAGTCACATAAGTCACAGGTCGAGATCTATTTAAGATTTTGTATGTACATATTTAGGAGACAAAAAGAAAAATTGTTTCTTAGAAGGGGAGCTACTCAAGTTATTTAAGTCACATGGTCAATTTGCAGTACTTATGTAAGATTGGTATTGTAATCTAACGTTTGGGAAACAAATAAGTGACTTTATTAATAGGGGTCCCACTCAAACTGTCTGACTAAGCACATGGTCAGACTATAGCTTTTTCAAATTGTTGTACAGTATACTAATATTTAGGTGACAAAAAGAAAATTGTTCTTTACTAGTAGGGGGTCTACTCAATCTGCCTGACTAAGTCATATGGTCAGATTGCAGGGGCTTAATTAAGATTGTTGCATATCAATATTTAGGAAACAAAAAGAAAACTGGTTTCTTTATTAGGAGGGGTCCTACTCAAACTGTCAGACTAAGAAACATGGTCAGGTTGCTGACAGGTTATTATTGTTTGTCAAAAAGAAAAAGTGTTTATACTATTAGAGGGGGCCTATTCACATAGTGTCAGGGTTCTGTTCAAAATGTCTGACAGGGATACACTATCAGTGTGAGGGGGTAAATAAGGTAAGGGGGTATTTTTTTTAAAGACTAGGGTAATCAAATGGAAAGACAATGAAGTTGAAGGGAAAACCAGCCAAGAGAGCAAGCAGGTCTTGAATATGGGTTTCGGGCCATTTAGGCAAGGGGCAACATTGGGAGGGTGGTTGGGTGCAATGGATGTGGGACTGCCATGGTATTGGATATAGTATAGATGCAGGGTGGATGCATGGTGTGTAGGAAGAGTACACAGCTAAAAGAGGAGGTGGGGTGGTTGAGGTGCGAGTTAAGCAGGGTGGGAGAATGGGACAGGAGAGAGGATTGGAGGAGGGTCAAACTGTGCACCAACTAGGCGAGGGGTGCAAGTGAGAACATAGGAGGGTGCACAGAAGCCTTAAGAACAGGTGTAGAGATAGACAAGAGGGATCAAGGGGAATGGCAATTAGTCAGATCAAGAAGGGTAGGGCAAGCAGAGGCAGGGAAAAGGAAAACAATGGGAAGGGCACAACAGACAGACAGCTACAGAACAAGGATTTATTTATTTTATTTATTTAAGACAAATATCGGATTTACAACCTTTGAGTCAGAGACTCATTTACAAAGGCACCTCGTCACAGGGAGGGGAACAATCTAAATGTGAGGTAAGACAGTGGAGAACAGTACAGGTGAATCACATGCAACATACAATACAGAATCATCAAAGTGCCATTTAAGTATTTGGGTTTCTAGGGAACCCACAACAAGTCACTGGGTTCCCAGGGGGACATGCAGGATACAAAATGTCGCATATATTTAGGATACACTGCAGTTGAACAGGTTGTCACCCTTGGAGACCCATGAAGATGAGAGAGTAAGGAAAGAGACTGCGAGGAGACCATCTGGGACAAAGGAGGGGTTAAGGATAAAGACTTCACTGGTGAAAGAGGTATGGGGTATACACCTTTGGGGGGAACCTTGAGGGTAAATGTGAAATGGCACCAGCGATGGGAGGGAAACACACTCATAACTGGGTCACACCCCACAAAAGTGACAGAGAGGGAACCTATAAAAATCTTAGAGGGTGAGAGGAAGAGCAATGAGGGGAAAGAGGAGGTTGCCTGTTCTCCAGAGAAAGAAGATGGTAATGAAGGAAGGCAAGCACAAAAAGAGGTGATGGGGCAGAACGTATGACACAGGAGGCCAGGATGATAGAAACATAGAAACATAGACTTTGATGGCAGATAAGGACCGCTTGGCCCACCTAGTCTGCTCATTTCCCTACCTACAGGATAAGCTGCAGATCCTAGTTAACCAACAGCCTATTTCTTCCTACCCCCTACAAGAATTGCCTTATGTCTGTCCCATGCATTCTTGAATTCTCCCACAGTTTTAGACCCCACAACCTCCTCAGGAAGGCTGTTTCATGCATCCATCACCCGCTCTGTGAAAAAATACTTCCTCACACTGCCCCTGACTTGTCCCCCTCATCTACAAATTGTGTCCCCTTGATCTTATCTGTGTCATTCTTCACCATTCATCACTGTTGGGTATCTGCCAGAGATCAGGACCCCGCAGGAGCTTTTTTTTTTAAAGGTAGGTGGAGCCGACGCACCATCAGCTACCGAGAAGGCCGTGACCGCATGAAGCCACGGTTGGTCGTTAGGCCACATCGACCCATGTGCCTGCCAGTTCTTCATCTCCCACCATAGAGGTCACCTCATGGGAAGCTGTGAAGAGTGCTAGGCCTGCTCTGCAGTTGTTTATTCGGAATCCTTTCCTTCGGTCAAAGTCCATCGGTTTTTCTGCCGGTTCTGCTTCTGCCAACACTCTACATTGCCCGGTAAGATCTTTCCTTATGTTTGTATTTCCATGACGTCGAGTCTATTTTTGGTGTTTTTTCTCCATAGGTCATGTCTCTGTCAGAGGGCAAGAAATCTTCTAAGATGGGTCGGCCCCCCATGCGACGGTGCCCTTGTGGCTGAAAGTATTTCGTCACCGACCAGCACGACCGGTGTTTTTCGTGTCTTGGCCCGCTTCACGACATGGATTCATGCGATGCCTGTTTCTCCATGGACCGCTGGGTCATCGAGCAATGCGCGTGGAAAGTGGGGCGAGCTCCGCTGACTTTCGGGGGTTGGGTGTGCACTCGTCGGGCCAAGCCATGCTCTCACGGCCTTTCTCGGGTCCCTCTTGGTTCTATATGGACCGAGGAGGAGGGAGCCTCGGCTACTAGTACCTAACTGTTGCTGAGGCTTCTTCTACGGCACAAACATCCGCATCCTCCTGGGAGGCGGGAGAAACTCCGCATGGCAGTCGCCCTTTTGGGGGTGAAGGCTCCAACGGTGTCAGACCCATGGTTCGCAAGGCCCGGGTTGGTGCCATCCTCGATGCCGACGGTTGGCGCCATTGTGGGCCTCGGTGCCATTTGCGGCGCCGTGGGCCTTGACAGAATTGTCGTCAGTGCCGACTTGTTGCATGGTGCCATGGCTTCTGTCAGAGCCATTCGCAGTGCCGACACTGCTAGCGGTGCCGTGGGAGATGCTACGGTGCCATCTTTCTCCATGTCTCGCCTCGGCACTGAGGTTGAGCACGTCGCTGTGTCCTCGGGGCTTGGCACTGTGGGGCCTTCAGATTCTTCCATCAGCACTGTCATCAGTGCCGCCCCTGCCCTCAGCACTGTTCGCTGTGCCGTGGAGCCATGCAGTGCCATCTTTGGCGCCAATTCCACCGTCGGCACCGCCCCTGCCCTCAGCACCATTCGCGGTGCCGTGGAGCCAGGCGGTGCCATCCTCAATGCTGATGGGGCCGTTGTTGGTGCCATCTTCATCCTCGGCACTGCTCATGGTGCTGTGGGGCCGGATGGCACCATGACTAGTCCCGGCTCTGGAGCTCTTGTTCAGGCTGGAGCCGTGCCCTCTGCGGATTCTGCTCATGGTGCTGTGGGGGGTGCTGGCACCGGCTTGGGCACGGCTTTGGTTTCTGGGCCTCTTGGCAAGGATGGCAGTGGGTGCCCTCCTATGGTTTGGCACAGGGCCTCGGCCTCTATCTCCTCGGAGGTGGAGTCAAGCTCTGAGTCAGATGGACAGTCTGACCCCTTGAGGTTGGCTGTTGAGGTGGGCAGCCCAGTAGTGCCCTCGACAAGCCGGAGTCAGCCTCCTTCTGAGTTGGGGTCGGTGGCTACCGAGACTGGGGTCAGGGGTGTTGACCAGCAGGCAGTGGTGCAGGACACCATAGCTCTGCAGCCTGGTCTTGGGGGTTTCACTGACCCCTCAGTAGTGGTACCCCCACCTGTGGTGTGCCTAGATCGCCCAACTTTGGGGCCGATCAGAGAACCTACAGGAGGGGAGGGTACTGTGCCCTGGATAGCTCCTTCGGGTGCTAGCCAGAGATGCCAGCTACCTAGGCAGGCCTTCTTGAGAAGGAGGGCTCTTTTGGACTCCAAGGGGTCGAGGGGCGTGGGGTCAGCACATCGGCCTTTTTCGAGTGTCCATCCGGGCTCTGAGAAAAGCTGTAGTGCAGATCTCCGCTCTTCCTCCTCGGTCTCTTTGAGAGAGCCCCATTCTTTTGAGGTAGGGGACCATCCTTCTGGACCAATACGGCCCCGGTCACCTCACAGGGGGGATTCTTCTGGGCATAGCCAAGGCAGTACCGAAATAGTTGTTCAGCTGTCGGTTGCGGGGTCTTCCGGGGCACCCTCTTCTGTGGGTGCTCACTGTCCACTCCTTAGCCCAGGCGGAGGTCAGCTGACATCTCTTCTTGGCTCTGTCCCAATCCCTCTGCCACATTCTCCTGCGCTCCCAGGCATCCTTGGTCCTAGCGGGCCTCTCTCCTGGGAGCAGTTCAGAGTGGTGGCTGCTCAGTTCCCTGTGTACATTAGGGCAATGGACAGCCAGGTTTTTCAACCTCCCCCTGTGCAGCCACCAACTGAACAGCCGGTGCCCTCCAGCTCCTCATCCCTCTCTTCTGGGGGAGAGGAAACTTCTGTCCACATCTCTCCAGCTGCTGATCTCGCTGAGTATCAGCGATTCCTTGTGAGGATGTTGGAGGACTTGCACCTTACTCCTTCTACTATCAGCAATCCTGAGCACTCGGCGCACGCCTTTCTAGGCGATTTTGGCGAGGCCACCCTTGTGGTGCCGCCCTGGCCTGCTCCCTTTCTGGAGGCATCGTTGCATTCCTGGCAGAGGCCCTTCTCTGGAGTTCCTGCCCCAAGAGATCTCAGCCAGAGGTATTGCACTCCCCCAGAGTCTCCAGGTTCCATGCCTCATCCACAGTCTGGATTGATGCAGTGGGATACTCCTGATGGGCTTCGCGCCCTTCACCGTGACCAGCCCCCAGATCAAGACTCCTTGAATTTTGACTTCTGGGGCAGGAGGACTTTCTACTCAGCACGGTTACTACTTTCCATTTCTGCACATCAGGCCCACTATGCAGCCTATGACAGGTTCTTGTGGTCCAGGCTGGGTCAGCTCCTAGCTTCATTGCCTGATACACAGCAAACCAGGCAAGCATTGCACTCTCTGCGCGTGGCCTGGAGCTAGCAAGGCACCAAGTGAGGGCATCCTATGATGCCAACAAGGTAGCTACCAGGGTCATAGGGACAGGGATCTGCACTAGGCGGATGGCATGGCTGCGTCTTTCCCGGTTGTCACTGTTGGCCCGGCATAGGGTGATTAACTCCGCTCACCAGGGAACCTATCTCTTCTCCCGAAGAGCGAGATGGCACTTGTCGGGGCAACTTCCTTCCCCCTCTGGGGGACCCCGTCTCACTCTCCCCACTCTCGAGCCTCTCCAGGCCCTAAAGGTTCCCCCTCTTAGTGTGTCACCCACTGAGAGCTAAGGGACTTTATCTCTTAGGGTGTAAAAGAAAAACCCCTTCAGAGGGGCTCGGTACTCACCCAACAGTGATGAATTGTGAAGACTGACACAGATAAGATATGAAAATTACATACCTACCATAATTATGATCTTTCTGTGTATCTTCGCTGTTCAGCATGATCCCACCCTCCATCCCCCTGGGGCCTCAGTCTCTGGGTCACCCTCCCTCCCTCTCTGTGCCCATCCCTCCCACTCTCCTTTCTTTCAGGAGTGGGGTAAAACAGGGGCACACAGGGGAATAATGTTCCAGGAAGAGTGGACAGCGAGGGGGCACTCCTTCTCCAGTGCCTTGGCTCCACCCTGTGGGGTGGTAGTGGACAGTTGCCCTCCTTTCTCTCCTCCTCCTCCTCCTCCCTGTTCCCATCCAACCTATTTCTCCTTGTTAAAAAAAAATAAATAAAAAGGTTTTCCTTTTTTTTTTTCACCAAATAATCTTTTCTTGAGAGGGTGTTAATTCTCTGTACCCTGTCCTTCTTCCAGAATAGCTGACTCTGCTTATCTGGAGTGTTTGCCAGTTATTCCGTGCCTTGAATTCTGGCAGAAAGCCTTTGCTACTCCTTGCGGTTCCTATACAATATGGAGATGGACCAGGGTCTGAGATGTGTTAACCTTCTCCCCTCTCTTCCTAAATTCTTTACCCACCCTACCTCCCTCTTCCTTTTCCAGAGATTGGGGCCCCTTCCAATCCCTTTAGTTCCCAACTCTTCTTCCTTCCTGTTCTCTCAGTCGTTATTTCTCCTTTTGGTTCATACATCTTTTCCTTTTTCTATCCCTTGGACTTCCTTGTCCCACCCTCCATTCCCTTCCTCTTACCTCTCTGGCAACTCAGAACTGGCAGGCAGGTGGAGTCGACGCAGCCTAATGGCCATCCGTGAGTGTCACGCAGTCACGTTGGCCTCACAGGGCGGTGCCGATGGTGCGTCGGCTCCACCTACCTTTAAAAAAAAAAAGCTCCTGCTGGGTCCTGACCTCTGGCAGATAACCAACAGTGATGAATGGTGAAGACTGACACAGATAAGATCAAGGGGACACAATTTGTAGATGGGGGGACAGGTATGGGGCTATGTGAGGAAGTATCTTTTCACAGAGCGGGTGGTGGATGCATGGAACAGCCTTCCTGAGGAGGTTGTGGGATCTAAAAGTGTGGGAGAATTCAAGAATGCATGGGACAGACATAAGGCAATTCTTGTGGGGGGGGTAGGAAAAGCTCCCGTGGGGTCCTGACCTCCAGCAGATACCCAACAGTGATGAATGGTGAAGATACACAGAAAGATCATAATTACAGTAGGTACGTAATTTTCATTTCTTGCACATCTCTTTTTCTGAAAGATGCTACCCTCTTGGACTTTCTGGATTCCACTGAGGTACTTAAATGTTTCTATCATGTCCCCCCTCCCTCCTTTCCTCAAGGGTATACATATTAAGCTCCTTTAGTCTCTCCTCATATGGCTTCTCTTGCAGACCCTGCACCATTTTAGTTGCCCTCCTCTGGACTGCCTCCATCCTTTCTATGTCCTTGCAGAGATGGGGTCTCTAGAACTGGACGCAGTACTCCAGATGGGGTCTCACCAACTGTCTGTATAGAGGGATAACAATTTCCTGTTTTCTGTTGGTGATGCCTCTCCATATACACCCCAGTATCCCCCCAGCCTTCCCTACTGCCTTCTCACATTGCTTGCTAACCTTAAGGTCATCTGATATGATTAGCTGCAGGTCCCTTTCCATTTTTGTCATTGTTACTACCTCTCCCCCCATTGTGTAATCTTCCCCTGGGTTTTTGTTTCCCAGGTGCATTATTTTGCACTTCTTTGCATTGAATACAAGCTGCCATACTTCTGACCATTCCTCCAAAATTGCCAAGTCCATTCTTATCCTTTCCACGCCTCCTTGTGTATCAACCCTGTTGCAGATCTTTGTATCATCTGCAAGGAGGCATACTTTTCCCTTCAGTCCCTCTGCAATGTCACTTATAAAGACATTAAAAAGGACTGGACCCAGTACTGAACCCTGTGGTACCCCACTAGTAACCCCTCTTTCTTCAGAGTGGACTCCATTTACAATTACCTTCTGTGTCTTGTTGTATAGCCAATGTTTTACCCAGGCTACCACCTTGGGATCCACTCCCAGGCTGGTTAATTTGATTATTAATCTTTTGTGTGGGACTGTGTCAAATGCCTTGCTAAAGTCTTGGTAGGTCATGTCCACAGCCCCTCCCTGGTCTACTACTTTGGTCACCCAGTCAAAGAAATCAATTAGATTTATCTGACATGACCTTCCCGCTGTGAACCCATGCTGTCTTGGGTCCTGTGTCCCACTTTCCTCTAGGTACTCAACAATTCTTTCCTTCAGAAGTGATAGGAGGAGGTGGTGGAGACACCAGCAGTAGTGGGACTGGGATTGAATACCAGGATGTGGACAGAACTCAGAGGAAGGATGTGGACAGGGGGATAAGGGTACTAGGGGGATAAGGGTACAGAGGAGGATAGTGGGAAGAAGGGAAAGAGGTGGGAAAAGAAAGACCAAAAGTACAAGTGATAGAAGGGTCTTGCTAATAGGGGACTCAATTATTAAGGGAATCAGAAGGGGTGGCAAGGGGGATAGAAGTAGTGTAATGTGGGTTGAGTGCATGCCAGGATTGATGACACATGAGATGAGGCACATGGTTCCCTCATGTGATAAACGGCAAGGTGGGATGCCTCACTTGGTCCTGCACCTGGGCACCAATGACCTGGAGCAGAATAGTCTGAAGGAGGTGCAGGCAAGATTCAAGGAGCTTGCCAGGGTATGTAGTAAGGAGTTCCACTCTGTTGCTTTCTCAGAGGTACTGCTAGTGCCAAAAGCAAGCACACCCAGGAAACAGAGGATTGAGGAACTCAACCAATGGCTGACAGATTGGTGCAAGATGATGGCATCTGGACAGGAGGCGGGGCTGGGCATCAACGTGGAAAGACAAGAGCCTTATGCCCTGGACAGACTGCACCTCAATAAGGAGGGATCAGCAGTACTAAAAAGGAAGCTGTGGGTGTTTATCGAAAGAATGTATAATTTAAACTGAAAATGGGGGGGGGTTAAGGCAAAGTCGACTCAAGGAGGCAAAAGGAATGGGAGGCATCCTACCTCTTTCCCCAAGATGGTGATAGAGAGTTAGGGAATAGTTCGACCAAGGGAAAGGTTAGTGGCCAAGAGGGAAGCAAGTGAAGAGCAGAGTATGGTTGTAGGGTAGTGTCCCTGAACGCTAGGAGCTTAGGGAACAAAATACCAGAGCTCCAAGCACTGATGGCAGAAGGGAAAATTGACATAGCTGCCATCACAGAAACATGGGCCAACCAGAACCAGGACTTGGACCTAATTGTTCTGGGATATGGGCCTGTATAGAAATGACAGGGGAAGTGGTAGGGGTGGTACTGTACATAAGGGAGGGATTAGTAGCCAGCAGGGAGGAGGAAGATGAGGGGAAAGTGGAGATCTTGTGGGTAAGCATTCAGAGTGCTAAGGAGGAGAAGGTTAGACTAGGGGTGGCATACCAATCTCCATCCCAGGAGGAAGACCCAACCCACCAGGCAAAACCCCCGTACTGCCACCCAAACCCTCCTGGACTGGATCATCACTAACAGGGAAGACCGTGTACTACAAACAGGAACAATGGCTGACTCCATTAGCGACCACTCACCCACGTTCATCCTCTGGTCCACCAAGACCAAATGCCCTCCCCCCAAATACCTATCCTTTTGAAACTTTTGCTGCTCTGACACCCCCCCCTTAGTGAAGCATGGTTGCTGGATTGGTCTCTACTCTATTCCCTCACAGATATGTCCTCGGCAGTGACATCTTTCACTCAGACTCTGATGGCACTGCAAGAAAAACATTTCCCTCTCACAACAAGACTGGTCCGAGGCAGCTGCTCCCACTGGACCACCAAAGATCTCCTCTCCCACATGAAGGACAGGGATCATGCTTGGACTGCATACAAGGCATCATCTTCCTCTGCCCTCTGGGATGCCTACAGGCACCTGAGAAACCGGTGCAAGCACTTGGCTAAATCCCTGAAACAGAACTACTTCCGAAACCTTCAGGTAAATAGTCACTGCAACCCGTAGAAATTCTGGGAGTCTATCAGATCTCTCCTAAACCCCCAAAACTGGCAAGTCTGCCCCTCATCTCAATTCCCCTGCTGGCCTGGTAACTGGCCCTCTTGAAGTGGCCAAGCCTTTTAATGATACATTTATCGACCTCTCTGCGCTTGTCTCCAAGCTCCCGAGTGGCCCATCTGGTGGATCGGCCTACCACCCACAAACTGCTCCCCCCACCCCTGTTGTCTCTTTCCACAACTCCCCTTTTTTAACTTCAAGGCAGTCTTCCCTATTGACACCTCTAAGCTTCCCAAATGCCTCCCAAAGCACGGTTCCCCTGGATCTGATGGCCTCTACCCTATCTTTCTCAGACTCATCTCCCCTGCCATTGTCAAGCCTCTTACATTTATTTTCAATCTTGCACTTCCCACCTCTACCATGCCCGACTCTTGGAAAATAGCCAAAGTGATATCTATTTTCAAAGCTGGCGACCCCACTGTACTGACAACTAGTGACCAATCTCCATCCTCCCCCATCTAAGTAAGCTACTAGAAAAAGGTATTCACCATCAGCTCACCGAACATGTTGCAAAGTACAACCTCATGTGTGGCCAGCAGCATGACTTTTGCAGGCATCATAGTACCACCACTGCCCTTGCACTGCTGACTGACCACATCCTCAGAAACATGGACAATGGTCTAATCACTGGTGCAGTTTTAGTCAACCTCTCCAAGGCTTATGACTTGGTAAATCATGCCCTCCTCATCTCAAAACTACAGCTACTCGGCTGCTCCAATGAGGTATCAAACTGGTTCCACAGCTACCTCACTAATTGTTCTCAGTTTGTCTGTGTGGGCCCCACTTGCTCCCCCACCCTGCCCGTCACAATAGGTGTCCCCCAGAGCTCCATTCTGGGTCCCCTGCTTTTCTCCTTATTTATAAATTCCCTCCTTTCTGACAGTCTTACCTGTCACTCCCTCCTCTACATAGACAATTTTGTCCTGTTTGCTAGTGATGTCTCCCTCCCACATCTCCTCAGTTATCACTCATAACTATGGAGCAGCCCATAACTGGTTTGCTACCAACCTCCTTCTGGTAAATGCTAAAAAAGCAATAGTTGATGCTGTTCGGGTCCAAGCCCTTCCTAGTAAAGCTCAAATCTCCCTTCTCTTTCCACATTGTCTCCCCCAATAACCAGGTGCTCGACAATGTTGAAACTTTCAAGTACCTTGGTATCTTACTTAACCCCCTCCCTATCCTTCTGTGTGCACATTAACTCAGTTGCTCACAGGATTCAGCAGAATCTGGGTATAGCCTACAGATTCAGACAGTACCTCACCCCAGAGGCATGGCTTGCTATTGTCCAGGGCAACCTACTCCCCATAATCAATTACTGTTCCCCCATCTACACCAGGGCTTCCTTCTCCCTCACTGCTAAACTCTCCACCACCTACAACAGTGCCTGTCACGTCTCCCTCTTGGCCCCTTTTTCCACCCACCACTGTGTCCTTTATCAATCACTGGGTTGGCTCCCACTCCAAGGCCGTTTCAACCTCGTCCTTTGCTGCTTGGTGAATAATGCTGTCTGCACCAGCCAAGAGTTCCCTCTCGCTGCCCTATTCCAAGTTCCTCCTTGAGCCCTACAGCCCTACTTGAATTTACTGAATTCATCCATAATGCCTTGGACCAAGGCCACCTTGTAAGGTCAGCCTTCATTGACCTATCAAAGGCATTTGTTACGGTTCATCATGCGTTCTCCCTCAAGCAGCTAGCTAACATTGGACTCATACCTGAAACTGTAAATTGGTTTAGCAGTTACTTGAGCCGCTGCTCCCAGCAAGTCAGGACTGGGGAAGTCCTATCAGATAGTCGACCTGTCAGATCTGGTGTACCACAAGGGTCCATTTTGGGACTGTTGCTGTTCAGTATTTTCTTAAATAATCTCCTGTCCTCCTACCATTGCCACATGCTCCTATATGCTGATGACACAGGGATTTTTACCAGCAACCTGTGCCCTGAACTCCTTGAAACTGATCTCCAAAAATGGCTTTGCATCTGTGGAAAATTGATTTAAAGACCAAAGACTGGTCATGAACTATAAAAAACAAAGACCATGCTCTACTCCACAGCCCAAAACAAGCTAAAAAGTTACCCTCTGGCAATAAGGAATAACAGCGGTGACACACTGGAGCTCGTCCCAAATCTCAAATAGCTGAGGGTTATAATCGACTCCTCCCTGTCCTTTTCCCAGCATATCGATATCACTGCAAGTGATAGTAATACCAGAATTGGGATCCTCTACCGCCACAGACATTGTCTAACCCATGAAGCTTTAAACCTGGCAATCAGCAGCTCATTTGTCTCCCTCATAGACTATGGGCTGGCCATATACAGTTCTGCTACCAACACGGCGCTCCAACAGATCTCAGTTGCCTTAAACAAAGCCTGCCACGTACTCACAAATGCACCAATACTCACACACACTTGTGAACTTGATGCTTGGACTGGCTGGCTTCAACTGAATGACAGAATCATGTATCAAACCTGCCTTCTTGCCAAAAGAGTCAAATTACATCTGCTTCCAACAGGGGTGCAGAACCTGCTGAGACTGCCTGTGAATACCAGACAAACCAGAAGCTCCGCCACTCAAATTTTCCAAGTGCCAAGATGTTGCACTACCATGGTACAGCGTGCATTCTCACACCGTGCACCCCTCTGGGTAAATGCACTGCCCCCTGATATCTCTGGCTTCTCAACAATTGGCTCTTTTGAATGTAGACTGTGCCAGCACCTCTTTGATATGAGTAGCTGCATGTGCCTCCACTAAGGCTCAGCATACAGCAACAATCTGCATCTAGCACTCATCTTTGCCTCTGTCATGACAGGATAGTCAAACCGCAGCACTTTGCCCATCTTCCTACCCCTCCCTGGCTCTGTCCCTTGCCTCATTGACCTCTCTCAACTCTCCTCCCTCCCTGACCTCTGTGCTCTGCTCACCTAGCCCTCCCTCTCCCAATGTATCCTTCCATATCCTTGTCTGCTTATCTTCTTGATGCGGGCATACATTGTACAATACCTCAGCATACCTAGTGCTTTATGTTTGAATTCTGTAACCTCCATGTATATTTTTCTCAGTATTTGTATATAAGTGCACAGTATTGTACCTTGTTGTCTAATGTATCTGATGTGGAACCTTTCAACGAGCATCCACTCACAGGTATTATCCAAGATCTCAATAAATAAAAAATAAATAAAGTCAGAACCTCGCACCGCAGCCTACGCTCAAACTCTACACCCCCCCTCCACATTCCCAGGGTATCTACCAACATGAGTAGGAGAGCCTTATCTGCTGCTGCACCGTCACTGTGGAATAAACTGCCAGCTGGGCTCTGCTCCCTGGCAATCCACCATCTGTTCAAATCCCACCTTAAAGACTGGCTCCAAGCTGAGTATTGTCATTGTTTCACTGGTTAGATTCACACTCCCACCTTCCTCCCCTGACCTCTCAATGATCACCTGACACTGTGAATCCTCACAGTTACCCTGAATTTTACCTTTGTATTTAATACTCTTACTGAATGTTAGCAAGGACCAGTGTTGCACTATCTTACATTGCTCTGGTCCACTAGGACTGAATTGTCATTTATGCTTATTGTAATTTAAGTTGTTTCTTGTGTCTTGTATCTTGACTATCATATACTATTCTTGCATTGCTCTGAAACCTTTATGCGAGAATTGTCAGCTACGCTGTATTGTATGTCTTTGTGTTTTGTCTGACTGTTTGCTTTCTGTGCCATTGTCATGGCACCAGTCTTGCCTAAAAATAGTCCCTGGGATCAGTGTACTTACCTGGTTATCAAAGTCATAAATAAATAAATAAAGACATCAACCAGGAACTGGTAGAAAATGTCATCAAGCACTGCCAAAATGGTAGGGCGGTGGTGGTTGGTGACTTAATCTCCTGGGGGTAGATTGGAACAGAATGACCACAACCAGCACAATGGAACAGGTCTTATTAGATGGTTTCCAAGATATCTTCCTCAGTCAGTATGTTTTAGAACCTACTAGGGAGGGGAACATCTTGGACCTGGTCCTAGCAGATAGAGACCAGGTGCAAGATGTTAGGGTTGAGGCCCCCTGGCCAGGAGCGACCACAACATGCCATGGTTCTCATTAGGCATGGGCAGGGAGGAGAGGGCTAGCAAAACCAAGGTCGTGGATTTCAGGAGGGCTGACTTTGGCCGAATGGCAGTCATAGTTGGAGGGCATGTAGCCACTATAAGGCCAGAGAGGGACACAAACCAAAAGTGGGCAATCATAAAGAATGGCCTGCTGGAGGTGACAAACTCTTGTACAAAGAGTGTTAGCAAGAACTCAAGGTCCAGGAAGCCTAGTTGGTGGACAAGAGAAGTGCAAGAAGGAGTGAGGGAAAAAGAAGGCAGCTTTTAAAACCTCTAAAAGGACAGGTAGGGAGGTAGACAAGGAGGAGTACATCGCGAAATCCAGAGAGGTGACCAGGGTAGTGAGGGCAGCCAAAACCACAAAACAGCTAAGGCTGTCACAAGGGATTAAGAAGGGGAAGAAAGAGTTTTTCTAATATGTCAAGGAAAAGTAAGGAACATATTGTCAGAATTAAGAACAACAATGGAGGATGGGCAGTAAACAGGGCAGGCCAGGCAGAGGCTCTAAATGAGTACTCCTGCTCCATATTCACAAGGGAGAAGGATAGGCCCATCCCTACAGGGAAGGTTGCGGGGGGAGGTTGGGAGCAATGGAATAACTGATACTGAGATTACAGAGAAGAGGGTGTTGGATGGGCTAAGATCTCTTAGGGTGGACAAGGCTCCAGGTCTGGATTGGATACATCCAAGAGTGCTAAGGGAGCTAGCAGAGGTGCTGGCAGCACCCCTAATGGATGTATTCAACACCTCCCTAAGGACAGGATGCATGCCACTTGACTGGAAAGTGGTGCATGTGGTGCCCATACATAAGAGTGGCCCCAGGGATGAGCTGGGAAATTACAGGCCAGTCAGCCTCACATCCTTAGTGCGGAAATTGATGGAGACCATCCCAAAAGAAATGGACGGTGGAATTCTTGCAAGAGCATGGGCTGGGGGATGATAGACAACACAGATTTGTCAAAGGGAGGTCCTGCCAAACAAACCTGGAGGAATTCTTCAACTGGATGACAAAGTCACTGGATGGGGAAAGGTAGTTGAAGTCCTGTATCTGGATTTCAGTAAAGCCTTTGATGCAGTGCCACATGGCAGACTGATAAGTCAACTCAGGGGCATGGGGGCAGGGTGAAAATTGGTCAGGTGGATGGAAAGTTAATTGAGAAATAGGAAACAAAGGATAGTAGTAAGGGGGGAACTCTCAACACCCTAGGAAGTCATCAGCAGTGTCCCACAGGGCTCAGTCCTGGGGCCTGTCCTCTTCAACATCTACATAGCAGATATAGTAGAAAGGTGGATGGCAAAATAACCATCTTCACTGATGACACCAAAATTGGTGCAGTGGTGGATTATGAGGATGGAGGGAGGGTTCTGCAAAAGGAATTGAAGAAACTGGAGAGCTGGTCAAGAATGTGGTAGCTGGGGTTCAATGCTGGGAAGTGCAAGGTCATGCACTTCGGGGCAAAGAACCCAAGGTACACCTACCATATGGGGGGTAGGTTAAAGGCTACAGAGGAGGTAAGGGATCTGGGGGTAGTGATCACAGGGAGCATGAAACACTTGGAACAGTGCCAGTTGGCAGTAGTTAAGGCCAACAAAATGCTAGGGTGTATTGCCAGAGAGATCACCTCAAGGAATGAGGAAGTGATCGTACCACTGTACAGATCTCTGGTGAGGCCGCACTTGGAATATTGTGTACAATTCTGGTGTCCCTGTTTGAAGAAGGACATCAATCTCTTGCAGGGGGCCCAGAGAAGGGTGACCAAACTGATAAGGGGGATGGGGATAAGCCCTATGAACAGAGGCTGAAGGAGTTCAATATGTACTCCATGGAGGACAGAAGGGACGGGGGGATATGACTGAGAACTTTAAATACTTGAAGGGCATAAATAGGGTTAGCACTGGGGGTATGTTTCAATTGAAGGGAGGGGGGATAACTAGGGGACATAGTATGAAACTGGAGGGTGGAAGATTCAAGAGGGAACTGAGAAAGCACTACTTTATAGAAAGAGTGCTGGCAGCATGGAACATTTTCCCAGAGCAGCTGGTCACACAGAGATCGGTGGAAAGCTTTAAAAGGAGATGCAATAGAGTAAAAGGCAAATAAGCATTAGAGTTGACCTGACCCAACAGTAAAGCTCAGTAAAGAAGAAGAACGGTGATAGTGGTGATTGGGGAGGGGAGGTGGCAGCACTGGTGTAAACCATGAGGTGCAAATCAAGCAGATAAGATAGACCTTTTTGGTCTGTATCTGCTGGCTTTTTTTCGTATTTTAAAATTGAAATGTAGAAAAAAAACCTAAGTCCAAATTCTTTTCTCATATGAAGGAATCCTTTTTCATGAGATTGTGTCATTTTCACAAAACAGGATTCCTTCATATGAAAGAAGAATGTGAAAAAAAAACCTAAGTCCAAATAATTTTTTTATGTGAAGGAATCTTTCTTTGTGAGATTGTGTCATTGTCATGAAAAAAGATTCCTTCAGATGAAACAAGTATGTGTAAAAAAAAAAAACTGTCCAAAGTCTTTTTTTTAATGAAAGAATCTTTTTTGTGAGGATGAAAAATCTCAAGAAAAAAAATTATTTTATTTTCTCATATAGCTTTTTCTCTTGGGACTCCGGGGGCAGGCAAGCTGTGGTCCTCTCTCAGAGGATCTCAATCTGTCCTGCACACAGGGTTTCATTGAGCCTCACCCAGTGCCCCATTTTCTGGTTTTCTCCCTCATTCTCCCGGGACCCCAGAACACGGTTGTGCATGCATTCCATGACTCCAGTGATGGCTCCTTCCTCCCACCTGGCCTCATGCTTGGTTTCTTATGGCTTGGTGTTGACACCTAGCTATCACCGGGTGGCAGCCAAGAGCTGTGAAATTTCACATCCCTCCCCCTGAGAGGAGAGCTGCTTTGCGTCCGCTCAATCCAGCTCCTTGCCCTTCCCCCCAGCTGACCTCCAGTGCCCCAGACTCATTTCTGAACCTGGTTCACCAGCATGGGAGGCAGGTAAGGCACCCAGTGCCTCAGCCCTCCATGCCACTGGACCGGCTAAGAAAAAGGATTCTTTCATACAAAAAAAGAAATTCTCTTTTTTGTATGAAGGAATCTCTTTTCATGAGATTGTGTCATTCTCATGAAAAAAGATTTCTTCACATGACAAAGAATGTGGAAAAAGTAAGTCCAGATTGTTTTTTGTATGAAGGCAATCTTGTTTCTTATGGCCATATGAAAAAAGAAAATCATCTCACGAAAAAATATTTTTAAAATGTGTTAAAAACATGTTTCTGTGTCATTTTTCCAAACACTAACTGTAGAATCCAACTAATGGGACGCGATTAGCATGATGCATGTCTTAATGTGTTTCCATAATACAATTTTTATGGGTTTTCCAAAAATTTCTTTTGAAAAAATAAAACAAGATGGCGGCCATACGAAACAGAATCCTTCATTGTATGGTCAAATTCTTTTTTCGTATGAAACAGCTATCCAAAACAGAGTACTGAGCATGCTCAGAGCAAAAATTTAAAATCTTTATAAGCTTGAAATGGATTAATATTTTTTCAACAAACCAACTAAAGGGACCACTCTAGCCAAGCCCTTTCTACCCTGAAAATTTCAGATAAAAATTCCAAACCATCTGGGAATTACATGATGACAAAAACCCCATGTTTTTGCTATCTGGATCTCAGGATCCACAAATCTGACTGGAAAAACACTTGGCATGTCAAGAGACCTTGCCCCTGAGACTGAGCATGCAAAATTTCATGCAAATCTGTTGAACGGTTGCAAAGCTACTAAAGTGCAAAGTTAGGGGTTTAATAAACAGCCTACTCATTCTATACCTCAAATTTGCTACAGGCCTGGAAAACGTATCTTAAAAGACCTATGAACGTCCATGGGGACACATGGATGGGAGTCCCCTTGCTAGAACCATCGTTCCTGCCAGCAAGACTAGATCACGGATTTCATCAATGGTGTAGACTAGGACTGATCCACACTTTTCCTTTCTATAAGGAGGGAATTTTTTTAATCCTTCCAACAATTACAACAGGAGTTTGGGCTGTGCCACCAAGACTTGTACAGATACTTGCAGATCCACCACTTTCTAATGAACGTGATGGGACCAGAAGCTGTAACAATTCAAATACCACCCGCTTTGACCTTGCTAAGACAGGTCCAATGGGAAACCCAACCCAGGCATTTAATTTCCAGATTTTATAAATCCCAACGAGATATCCCAAGACAGGACTGGGACAGGACATATGAGAATTGGGAAGGGGACTTGGCGATGATCATACCTCGAGAAGATTAGGAAGGGATGTGGCATAATCAGCAGCATATCACGAGCTTATACTCTTGGAGAGAGTTTGGTTGGAAAATAGTGGCCCAGTTTTTCAGGACACCAAAAATCACAGCTAAATTTCATACTACAAGAGATGCCACATGCTGGAGGGGATGTGGGGCAGAAGTGGCCACACATGCCCACATTTTTTGGTCTTGCCCTATTTTATTGCAGTTTTGGAGAGAGATCATAGTAACCATACAGGGCCTGTTTCCAAATCTGGGTGATATTACACCAGAAATTGCCTTACTTTTGAATTACCCAAAACATTTTAAAATAAAACATCATATTTACTTAACTAACATTCTCTTTACTGCAGCTGAAAAAGCAATAACTCGGAGGTGATTGCAGCCCGGACCTCCCATGATCACCCAGTGGGAAGATTTAATTTATGACATATACAAAATGGAAAGTATGACTGCCAAAATAAGGAATGGAACCCGATCCCTTATGAACAGATGGATGGCCTGGCTATTGTATACCACAGATTGTAAACCAGATTTTGTCCCATAGGTCTAAAGAGACCGGGGGGATGACTAGGACGTTCAACCGGCTTTAAGCCTGGACGACACCAGATGAAGGTAGACTCCTAGAGGCCTACATTAAGAAACAAAGGATGAAATGGGGCTGCCGGACCACCATCCCCCCTAGCCTTACCTTTGACCTCAGCCTGGAACCCTCTCTCTGAATGTTATCACTACAACAACGGCATTGATTCTTCAAGACCACCTAATATAAGAGCATTGATGATTAACTCTGTATGAATGTATGATTTATTGCTTCAATGTACTTGAACTATTGTACAGTAATACTTGGTCACATGAATCTTGTGAAAAAATACTTCAATAAAAACTCAAGTTTAAAAAAAACAAAACTAAAAAAAAACAGCCTACTTAACACTAACTATAGTGGCATGGTACCTACTCAACACTAACTATAGTGGCATGGTACCTACTCAACACTGACTATAGTGGCATGGTACCTACTCAACACTAACTATAGTAGTGCTACTGCACCACTATAATATATTTTCCCCATACATGTAGAACTGCCAGCAAAGATACTATAAGTTCATTGAGACCGTCCTCCTTCGCAATCTTATTACTGTGCACATAGAGTGTCTGCAGACCCATTTCCTACTTTATGTAATCTTAAAGCTTATTTTAGGGTGGGGCTACAGGACTTGATGGCCACTTGGTTCATACTCGGAAGTTATAAGCCGAGCATTGCAAGGTAAATATTTATTTTATTACTGTACAAAAAATTCAAAATTGGAGCTGGCCCACCAGTGCAGGAGAAAGATTTACCACTGCAATACAG
This sequence comes from Neoceratodus forsteri, assembly GCA_016271365.2. NCBI lineage: Eukaryota > Metazoa > Chordata > Ceratodontiformes > Ceratodontidae > Neoceratodus > Neoceratodus forsteri. The sequence continues at coordinate 643,830,021 of CM057453.1, read as the reverse complement.
GCATCCTGGGTTTGGGAACGAGCTTGGGATGTCTGAGGGCCAGTTGGGGATGAAATGAGCGGCCATGGCATGCTCTTCACCTCTGTGGGGGGAGGGTGTTGAGTGTCTCCAGTCCGGTGCTCCCTTGTGATCATGGGATGTGCTGCGACTGGAGCACCTGTGAGCCTTGCTCCTTGGGAGGGGGGGGGGTCAGAATGCATGACACGGTCATGTCACGTTGTCCGATGTGACACACCCCATTCACTACTGAGCACCAAAAAGTCTCTGGCATGCGCACAGTGATGCCTTCCGACCATGGTGGATGCGAGGGGGTCCCTGGTGCACCTGTGACTGAGCACTGTCAGGGCTGCAGAGGGGAAGCTCCAATGGCTCCACCCTGGGGGTAATCCAGGGGGCACTACATTTGGGCATCCCCCGGTTTGGCAGTAGCAGCAAGGCAGCTGAAAGGGTATGCCACCCACCAGAAAAATAAAGCATGGTAAGTAAAAAAAACAATCAAAATTAGGCTAAATCAGCTCCTCAGCGAGGCAACTGTTTGGTATAAGTTTCCTGCCTGGAATGTGTCAGCTGCTCTTTAAGGATGAGCCTTGGTCTGTCTTTGGCCCCAAAAGGGTTAATTAAATGCCTGTCAGTGGTGGGAGCATCTCTATGGTGCAGAGGTTTCAAGGTATTCACATACCTTGGTAACTGGTTCATCAGAGGGAGTTTGGTGCAGGAGGAAAGGTCTAGTGCCTTGGTTGTCTAGTCTTTTCAACAGATGGGGTTTCTCTTGAACCAGAAAAAGTCTGAGCTGACTTTCACAGAGGTACTTGTGTTTATTAGTGCAGAGCTGGATTCTCTGCAAACTAGAGTTTGTCTTCTACAGATATGATGGAGGACACATTTTCCATTTGCCCAATCATTTCAGTCCTGGGATTCCATTCAGCTTATGGGCTACATGGTGCTGAGTGTTTATTGAACCCATTTGAAAATGCAGATGGATCCAGTTGAAACTAGCCTAACAGTAGTCCAGTCCAAGTTTTACCTGGGGCATCTGGTTTGGGTGACCTCACTCATGACGGACGTAGTCCTTTGGCAGCTGTCTCTGCTGAACATTTTGGAAGGAATTTGTTTTACCTGGATAAAGCCAATGGTGTCCCTTACAATGGATGCTTTCCACATCAGTGGGGGGACACACCTCCAGGGACACAGGGTGCATGGTATCTGGTCACCCAGCATGTCTTGACTATACCTCAGTCTGCTGGAGCTCCGCACAGTACTTCTGGCTCCTACAGTGTTCACTCCCCTAGTGCAGGATCAGGTTATCCAGATCAGCATATGCCCCACAACCGCTATGTTTTTCCTTAACAGACATAGGGTACCCATTTCTTCAGGCTTTGCCAGGAATCTCTGCAGATGTGGGAACTGGCTTGCTCACTCCAAGCAAACCAAATGAGTGTCCATTTAGTGGCTTGAAGCAACCAGCTGATGGACACACTCAGACATATGGGAGGCATTCCACAAGAGATCTCTGCATCTGCAGGTGATATGCCAAATGTTCTCTGTGTCGGGAACTCTACAAGTGGACATGTTTGCTTCCTGGGAAAATAGGAAGCTTATTTTGTTTTGTGCCCATTCTCCTCAGCAGAAGACCCTGTTGAGGACATCTTTGCCTATCCATGGATTGAGGGGGCCTTCAGCATTCCTTTCCTACCTTCCCCCAATTCACAAGGTATGTCCAATGGCTTGGAAACATCACGTGGCCTTGATCCTCAAACTGCAGCTCCCAGCTAGTATCAGGACTTCCTCAGCCTTGCAGTAAGTCACCTTGGCTGCTTCTTCTTTGGCTGTATTATCTTCTGACAAGGTCCAAGGGGACAGTTCTGCACACAGACCTGAAGTCCCTATATATGACAACTTGTTTCCTGAGTTGCTAAATTTCCAAGCCCTAGGGCTTTCAGATGTCCTTTGTGTGCTAGAGGCCTCTTAGAAAGATTCAACTAGCATGACCTATGGATCAAAGTGGCAGAGGTTCTTTTCTGGTGTCTGGGATGCTTTCTCTACACCTCTCTTGCAGTGTATGTTGCACACTTTGGGCTTCCCCTGGACCATGTCTCAGTCTGGTCTATGAGCTTCATTTCTAAAAGCTGGATATGGAACCCATTTCAGCTTACCATATGAAAACCAGCATTCTGTCTGTGTCCTAAAAAAAGATGATATCTACGTTCTGATGTTCTGTGTGTGGTTGCTTTTTCTTTTTTCCATTTCATACTATGAACCTCTCGCTCACTAGCAGCATGTCAGTACAGTAAACCATTGCTGTCATCTGTCTGTTGCAAACTCACCACTGTGCTTTTCCCCTCTTGTTCCACTTATGTACTCGCCCGCTCAGTACAAGACCTGGACACAGAAACTAAAGTCCAAAAAGTAAAAGTCATTCAGCTGCTGCTGTGTGAATGCTTACACAGAGACAATCTCAGAAAGAAAAAAGCTGTCTCCATCTACTGTTTAATAAATCATGCTTATACATTCATTAAAGTTACTGGGCCCTATGCACATATGGGCAGGAAGTATGCACCGGAGGTATGTATCCCGCCCACGAAGGGCCACACCTGCAGACAGGTGTGCACCTGGGGATGCACTACCAGTGTGCACCTGCCCATGGCTACACCCCCAAGGCACGCAGGAGTGCAGAGGCCAGATACATGGACTGGGCGGGCATCCAATCAGGTGCCCGACCCAGTCCGCTGATGGATCCCTTGCGCCCATGGGTGTGGAGAAATGGCTGCTACCATGCCACGTGCAGCAACCAAGAGGTGGGCTGGTGGCCAGTCGGCCATCTCCAGACCACCATGTCGTGTCCGTGGTCTGGGGGTGGCATGGTATGGGAAAGGCATGCCCCACCACATATTCAGTGCCTGGGGGGCAGTATCCTGGAGGCACACAGACCTTATGGCAGGGGTTCCCCCGATGTATTGTGCACCCCCCCAGCACCCAGCACTCCGCAACTCTGTGAATGTCGTGGAGTGCGGGCATGCCTCCTGGCATGCCCCTGCCCACTCTGACCACATTGCTCTCCACGTGGTCTGGCAGTGGGGCTACATGCCCCACTGGAGAGTACCACTGCTGGCAGCGCAGGTGGCGCAATGGGTGTGGAGTAGCTACATGCCCCAGATGTGTGGCACATAGCCACTCCACAGCTTCATGCATAGGGGCCACTGAGTGTAAAAATAGGTACAGTACACGCATTTTAGAGTGAACAAACTGAGGCACTGACATTAGCCCCACTAAAGTCTGACTGGAGTTTGAGAATGATTTATTAAACAGTGGATATAGCCGGCCCGGTGGTGCTGAGGGTTGAGGCGCTGGATGTCACACCTCGCACCACGCCGGTGACCCGGGTTTGGGAGCGGACTCGGATCGCCGGTGGGAGAAAGGCTGAGCGTCCGATGACAGCTTGCCCTCTCTGGGGGGAGGGTGGGGATCCATCCCTGTGAGCAGTGACCTCTGGCAGAGGCTGGGGGCATGATAGCTCATCAGCACCTCGGGGATTTGACTGGTCATGGGCAGAGGCCTGTGGACCAATCACTTCTAGGGGCTGCATCACCAAGCGGGAGGACATTGCGGATGTCGGCGCTCATGTCTTGACGTCGAGGGCTAGCAACATCCTCACAGAACAGGGAAAATCACCCTCCAGAGCCGGGTAGACGGAGCGCCGAACCCAGTCCTGATGTGCCACTGACTTCCGCTGTCTCAGGGACCGGAGAAGACATTAAGGTACATGGGTTTCACCCCACCCTGAACCCCGCCTGGGGGGTAATCCACGGCAGGATGAGGAACCCTAAGCAGCAGGTAAGTCGGTGACAGGGACGGGTTTCATTGGCGACTCCTGAAGGGGCGGCTCTGGCAGAGACATAGGAGGGGAGAAAAATAAACTTAAAAAAAAAAAAATGAAACAGTGGATAGTACTAGCTTTTTCTTTCTGCACCTGGACACAGGAACCCTTTTTCACTTCCAGCACTGCTTCTATACTTGAAGTGGCCTTACCCTGATTTGGTAAACACAGATTGAACAAAAAACTAAATGGGTTACTGGCACCATTAAAAAGCTAAGTCATAGGTGGATTAAATATAAATAAATAAACCAAGTCATAGATGGATTAAATATAAATCATTACATTAGTTTTAAAAAATATACAAGATATATAAATCAAATCTGTGAATGTCCTTTATATGTTAAAGACATTTTTTTTTATTTTTTTAGTTAATTTCTTTTTCTCCTCGTTCCCTGACGGCCGTTCCTCCCGTCGGTCTCCCAACCCTGTCCCCCGCTTGCAGCTCAACCCCCAGCTACCCCACGGCTTACCCTCCATGGTGGGGTGGTGGGGATCCCTCAACCCACCTCACACTATGATTCGGTGCCGGAGGTGTGTTGCTGCCAGTCGGGGGGCGGTGCCTGCAGGGACCGACCATCATGAAGCTCGCCAGGACCATTTTCCACCTAATTTTAGATCCCTCAAGCCGAGGACATGCAATGACATCTAAGGAGTGAACGCGTCCTCCGAACGTCTGCCTTGGCTTTCCCTACTGTAGCCTTCAGCGCCCCTAGCTCCCAGCCACCACTAGGAGCCAGTAGTGCAACGAGACCCGGTATCCCCCACTCCCCGGAGAAGGAGAGCAGTCCAAAGGACGCTCGATCCTTCTCCTCCCTGCTGACCCCCCAGTGACCTGTGCTCGTTCCCGAACACAGTTCGCCGGCGTGGTGTGAGGTAAGGCATCCAGCGCCTCAGCCCTCAGCGCCACTGGGCCGATGTTAAAGACATTTAAAATAAACTGTTCGTAAATAATAGAAAAACATAAAAAGACTAAACTTAATTCTAAAATGTTTTCCTACACAGGTTATTGGCAAGATACCTTTCACTCAAATTTATTCGCTGTTGGAGAGATATTCCTTGGTTGCAGTCAATACAGAGTCACACAGAGCACTGTTACTTCTTTTTTAGCTGACTGATGAATTCTGATTCTCTGTGCCTCAAGTAATGTTGTAGGTGGCCTTTCCCACCATTCCAAATGTGTAATATTTATTTATTTATTTTTTGTTTACCGGGTAAGTGCACTAGGCAAGAATATACCCATTTTCCAGCACAACCCAGGAGTTTTTCAGAAGCTACAGATAAGTACAAAACATAAGTAACAAGCTGACATTTACGTGACACAATAGCGACAGGAAAAGATGCACTTCATAATAATAATAATAATAATAATTAATAATACAATGGGGGTAGGAGCTTCAAGCTGACAATAAAACCTGTTATTTTCACCACAGTGTGATTAGCCACTAGAGGGCCCAGTTATAAGCACACTTACCCAATCCAACACAATATAGTTCCTGTCTCATTTCACTTATTGTGTGGTCAGTCTATCACTATTCATCTGTCTTTGCCCCTCCCTCTTCTACTGATTGATACTGATTTTTCCCATTTGCAGCTTATAGTCTTTTCGCCCACTAAAGGGGTTTTCCCCCAACCATTCCAAAGCTGCTCTACATCTCCTTACTCTCTACTATACTCCTGGCACTCTTCCTTTACTGCTCAGCTGCTGTGGGTACCTACACTCCATTACTAAGTCTGCTCTAATTCACCCTCTTGGGACAGACCTCACACAGACTGGAGCACCTTTCCTCCACACTAGGCACCTCATCCCCAGACTACCCCACAGTGACTCGGCCCTTCCCCACCCTCGACACACCCGTGACCCCCCCAACACCCTCACCCTGCCAACACCCCTACTCCCTCCGCCCTCCAAGGCCTGATCTGGACCCAGCTCTTCCTTGCCACTCCCACCCTTCGCACTTTATCTATCCTATGCACCCTGATTCTAAAGTCCTCAGCTGGGTGTCGACCCAAGAGTCTCCATAGCCACTGGCCACTAACCAGAATAATTACACTGCTATTATTATTATCTGGTAATGTACACCCAAACCCAGGACCTATTGCTTCCAGCCCCTCTAAACCCTGTACTGCAACTGGCCTCCGCTTTGCATCCTTAAACATTTGCAGTCTCCTAAAGAAATCTGCTGCCCTCCAGTGCTGGGTCGTTCAACATCAACCTGACATAATTGCACTGGTAGAGACTTGGCTCTCCAAATCTACCCCTGACTCTGCTATCACTCTCCCTGGATATACCATCTACAGGGAAGACCGAGTAGGCAAATGCGGTGGTGGTTGCGCACTACTCGTACGGGACTCCCTTATAGGTCAGGCACTCTCAGCTCCTAAACTTGATTATGGAGCCCAAGCCCTCACCTGAAAAATCACACCTGACCCCGCCCGAGGCCCTCTGCTCCTCACGGTCTCCTATGTACCCCCGAGGAATCAAAACCAAGCGGTTCAGTCCCTCATTGACTATCTCACATCTCTTTCTCACAAAGTGGAGCAAGTCATCCTAGGTGATCTCAATGTTAACTGGCTTGCCTCCACTGTCTCCCATATAAGGGACTCCTTTGCTGCCCTGGATATGTCCCAGTTAGTCACTCAGCCCACCAGATTCAACCACTCTACTGGCACCATCACTCTCCTAGATGTTGTTATAGTTAACCGCCCCTACAAAATCTGGGGTGTCACTGTCCTCTCCAACTCTCTTAGTGATCACTCCACAGTCCTCTGTCTCTGGTCATCCTCCACTCTGAAGCCAGTGTCTCAGGCCACTCTATGCCACCGTTTATGCCCCGGCGGCCTTAGAAAATTAAAACAATACCAAGCCCAGCTAGACTGGTCCCCTATCCAGCTCGCTCCTGACATTGACTCATCTCTTGACCACTTCACAAATGCCTTCTGTAAGGCTTGTGACCTTTTAGCCCCCCTCACCAGGATCCGCTCCAAAAAATGCAATGCTCCATGGATCACCCCATCCCTCCTCCAGAGACTCAAAAACAGAGAAAATCTCTGGCACATTGCTGTAGAATCTGGAAAGGCATCTGACAGAGAGGCCTACAACGCAGAACGCAACAAGTGCACTTGGGCCATTAGGCGGGCCAAGGCAGAGCTCTACCAGACCACCCTCACTTTAACTTGGGGTTCAGCCCAGACCTTCTGGGATAATATGAAAGAGCTAAATGGGAGTCCAGCTCCCCCCAACCATCTCAGCTCTCCATCAATGGCACTCCCACCACAGATCTACTCCTCATAGCCGATTGCCTTAGCACTGCCTTCTCTGACCTAAGCTCGGTCCTCCTCAGCAGCTTCTTTGACCCAATCCCCACCTCTCTCCCTCCAGTCCTGCATCACCCACCATTCTACCTGCGCACCCTATCCCCCCAAGAAGCCAGGCCGCACCTGCTAAAAGCCTTAGGCAGCAGTAACCCCAGCAGTGACCCCCTCGACTCCAGGATCCTCTGTATGGTCTTGGACGAAGTCCTAGTCCTCCTGACTGACCTTCTAAACCGGTCTCTATGCCTGGGTCAGTACCCAAGTGCTTGGAAATCTGATGAAATCACACCCATATATAAGAGTGGGGACCAATCCACCCCCAACAATTACCAGCCCATCTCCATCCTCCCCTTGAAAAAGTGGTGTTGATCCAGCTCTCTGAATACCTAACCAAGTATGACTTTATGTGCCCAGAGCAGCACGGTTTCTACCCAGGACATAGTACAACCATGGCTCTCTTGGAATTCTCCCAACACCTGCATGCTGCTCTCGACTCTGGCAGCCTTGCAGGTGCAGTGTTCATTGACCTCTCCAAGGCCTTTGACACTGTCTGTCATCCCCTTCTACTCAACTCTCTCCACCAACTTGGCTTCTCTGGTGGTCCCATTTTCTGGTTTACTGGCTACCTCTCTGCTAGATCCCAGCGTGTCAAGATCAGCGGCTCCCTCTCCAGCACTCTTCCCATTCGCTCCGGGGTCCCTCAGGGCTCAATCCTGGGTCCAATACTTTTTTAGTCTCTTCTTCGACACCCTCCCCAGCTCTTGTACCGGTAAAATGCTCCTCTACGCTGATGATGCAGTCCTCGTTGCCTCACATCCCAATCCTACCTCCCTCCAATTATCCCTCCAGCAAGCTTACAACCAAGCTGAAAGGTGGTTCGGAGACTGCAGACTGGTCATTAACCTAAAGAAAACCAAATCAATGCTCTTATCCCACCACCAAAATAAAGTTAAAAATACCCCCCTCTTGAATATCCCCAGCACTCTGCACCAGCTAGAACAAGTGACCACATACAAGTACCTAGGCATCACGTTTGATACTGCCCTCTCCTTCCACACCCACATTAATGCCCTGTCAGCCACCATTAACTCTTGGATTGGCCTGCTGTACTGGCACAGGGACTGCCTGCCTCAGGTTGCCCTCAGGCTGGCCATCACCTCCTCTGTCTTCTCCCTCATGGACTATGGCTTGCCCATCTACGCTGCAGCTGACAACGCTGCCCTCTCCAAAATCCAACTCTCCATCAATAAGGCCTGTAGACTCCTGACCGGTGCCCCCAGCCGAACTCACACCTGCCTTCTCTATACTACCACCAATCTTCTCAACTTTGAGGAGCGACTGCTCTACCAGACCTGTCTTCTCGCTAAGAAATCTCTGCTAGGACTCTCCCCCCTGGGGGTCTCCACCTTCCTACAGCAGCCATCCTAGTCCGTCACCTGTAGCTCTGTTAAGGTCACTTTCAAGGTGCCCCAGAACCAAGACCTCTCTTGCACAGATCCTTCCTCTACGAGCCCCCACCTGGTTCAACTCCCCTCCCTAGCTGCATCTTCAACTTGCCAAAAATTGGCTCCTTCAAAACAGCCCTTCGGAACCATATCTTTAATACCCGCTGTTGTAGTTGCAACTAACCCCCTGTTGTAACCTGTGGTTCCTGCCCGCCTTGCCCCCTGGCTCAACAACGTCCACTGGACAGCCTCTCCCTCCTCCAGACCTACCCCCTTCCCTACTAGGTCCAAACAGTGATATAACCCACTGTCTTCTCTGAGGACCTACTATATCCATGAGTGTAACTCACAATTTTGTAACATTATGTAACCTAAGTAACATACAAACTACTACATTATGTAACCTAAGTGTATCTATGTTAAATGTTCCTTTTACTGCACTTGTAATGTTATCCTCTGTTTTAATCTGCACTGTAATAACTGTCTTGATGTCTGCCCCCCCCCACTCGCGATGAGGTGCCTTTGTAAATGAGTCTGTGACTCAAAGGTTGTAAACCCGATTTGTAATGAATAAATGAAGCTGACATCAGCAGAGTTAAAATAAATGCTGTGTATAATACTCTGCTGATGTCAGCTTCCTCTCTCTTTGTATACCACTCCTGCTACTTAATATCCCTATCTTCTCACTGCATGAAGCACAAACAAATGCACAAGTTCCATACTGCAGATGACCAACATCATATAAAGCAACCTGTCACAAAGTTAAAAGCCAATGTCTTAATCCAAGTACTTCCTACATGCATTCCAACAGCACTAGCAGAAGCAGTCCCAAAAGTGTGCATGAGAACTGTCCTCCGAATCAGAATTGGAGAGAAAGCCTTCTGAACAACTGCCACAAAATGCAATACTGCTTATACTTTCCTGTACCTGTCAGCACTTTAAACAATGTTCTTTACCTGACTTTTCTCTTTCTTGTCAGTCACCATTCCACACCACGGACAGGAAAGTGAAACCTGTTACAGGAAATGTAAGTCATTGAGTACCCACAGCTGTAAACAAAACTGAAATGGACTCTGTCAAAAGACAAACTGAAGCTGAAGCAGACAGCACGAAAAGTGCACACAAACAGTTAAAAATAAAAATGACCGGAAAACACCAAAAGAAGTCACTAAACACAAAAACTATATCTGAGTAATGAAGATCACAGTTATGCTGTTCCCAAGCCTAAAATAAATTCTCACCCTCACACACAAAAGCCCAAATCACACTGCACACTACAGTGAACATCATCCAATCAGCAAACAAACAGCAAACAACCAATAGCAGATCTAACATACTGTACATACCATTCATACCCATTCAGTTATACAAACAACAGAAAGGAAGACACCAAACAAAAATAAAAAAATATATAACAGAAGAGCTCCCACCCCTATTGTATAAATAGCACACATGATGTGCAGATTGTGTGATATGGAAAATGTTCTCACTCCTGCATCATGAGCTCTGGATACTCTCACTCATGCCTTCAGCACTCATGAGTACCCAGAGGTCACTCTGCAGGAGTGACGATATTTTCCATATCACACTCCTGCCCATCATGTAGCCTCTGTATATGTTTAAAAATTATGTAATTACCAAGCCCATGTTTCTGTTGAGGGGTAAAGGGAACAGCATATAGACCTTGAGAGCAAAGCTCAGGAGTCAGTGGGAGCAGTGACACAGGTGCATTTGGTGAAAGAACGTGTAGAACAAGATCTTCAGAATGTGTACAACAACTTTTTGAGAGCCACTGAATTCCATACACAATAAGCCCTAACGATAAACTGTAAGGAAATAAAGAAAACACAGTACAGGTGAGATCAGTGAATATGTATGAAAATACTGCAGTGATGTGCATTAAATGTGGACAAATACAGGATAACATGGATCAACAATAGTAAATACACAGAAACGTGAAAATGTATAGGGTCACTTACCAACGCCTATAGGGCATGACAGTATTAGGTACAACTGCATACATACCTCAGTAGTGAATGTTTCCTTAGATTAGATCCTAATTTGGAGTGTGTAGGACTGCAACTGATATCTGAAGGGAAGGAGTTCCACAGTTTTGGAACAGCCTAAAAGTCAGACTAATTTGGGTGACCTTGCTTTCTCCTGCTATGCACCAAAACTGTGGTAGATCTAGATAACATGGCTTGCCCTTGATACCTTTAGGGTATATGCATAGGTGGCCGCAGAGTCAAAAATGTAGCTAAGGTGAAGGGAGTTTGGTAATAAAGCACATTATCTATTATGGTTCCTAGGTTGAAAGTACCCATGGATGTAGGGGAGAGCCATCCCAGTCTAGAGTATGGGTACACCAGTGTGCTAGTCATGTTGTAGCCTATGCAAATTAGGAACTGTTGATATGTGTGACATCCCACTTTCTCAGGTCTGATATTGAGGTGTTGCAGCAAATTATTGCACCATAATTCAACTTAGACAACACAATTCATTGGGCAATCTTTTGTTTGCTGGTCCCCCTGTACCCACTGGGCTAAGTACAGTCACAGAGGACTGTAATTAGCCCTGGGAGAACAGTGGGACAGGCAACGATCTGATATGAGCATATTACATCTCTAATATGCACTGCAGGCTATTGACGCTCCCACACTGCTACAGCCCTGCTCTGAAGTCAGCTGTCCTTCGATTCTGAGACTAGTAGTTATAAAAAAAATGTCAGCATGAAAGTTAGTAGAATCAGTCTGATACAATCTACTGTACTGCAGTAAACAGTAAGTAAAAAACTGGTTTTGCACAGAAAGTGAAAACTGGGACCAACCTCACACTTGGGTGTGGGGCTCATAGTACTGACTGTTCCCCTTTAAGTTGTGAATGCACCTGGAGCTATACAGCAGCACTAGCTCATCCTTTTCTTTGTTATTCTTTGGTAACTGGGTAAGGCCCACTAGGCAAACTTTTGGGAGCACAGAGGTGCTTATGTGACTTGCTCAGAGTCACACAGGACGTACATATAGGTGGGACCCAAACTCAAGTCTGTTGGATGTACCAAGCTCATGCTTCTTCATAGCCTGCTACTCTAACCTCTAGGCTATAACACTAGTCACCTGGGTAAAGGAGGGGGTGCTTGAGGATAGATTAAGTGTCAGATTATATATATAGAGGGAAAAGTAAAGGACCTGGTACAGACCGCTGTGAAACACAAACTATAGTAGAGGCTAATTCTGAGTAACTGTCTGCAAAAAAATGTGACCTTCGGCTTCCTATCTGACAGGCAGTTTTTAAATCATGAAGGGCAGAGGGGGAGACGCCAAGTCCTGTTAACTTGGTACAGAGGAGCTAATGGCCTACAAATCAATTGCCTTCTTTAGGTCAATGAAGACACCTCCAGTTAATTTTCAGCTGTCCATGGCCATATCACTGGAATCCTTGATCAGAGCTGTGGCAGTACTATTTCTATGCCCAGACCATGTTGTACAGATACATTTAGCAAATTGTGTCAAAAATATTTTTTACAAAATTTAGGTTAAAACTGGTAATTTGATTATGAATCTATAATTAACAGTATATTTTGGGTTGTCTTTCAATCCCTCACTGGTAAGCATCTCCTGAAAACAAATACTGAAAAGCACTTGCCTTTACCAACCCCCTGACACTGCCACGTTAAATATAAAATAAAACATCCATTTTTGGTAGGCTAGTTGCTTTGTTAGCTACACTGTTCAAATTCTTCTAGCACAGGGTTCCCAGCGCATCTTTATGCTCAACTGGTAGGAGTGTCAGGATGGAATTTGGAAGAAGAGGTGCATGGTTTCAAATTTCATATTGGCCACATTATTTCTCAAAAACAAACAAACAAAAATGTGTTTCTTGTTTCTGATAATGAACTTATGGGCAAATACCAAACAAGTAGAAAGTATCTACCTACGGTAGCGTCCCTTCCTACCTTAAATTACTATGTTGTGCTCTAATTCCTTTATATTTTCACTTGACTTGACTTTTCTTTTGAGAACTGCTAGTGAATCTGTTTCTCCTCCACAGCAAACAATCCCCCGTCTAGACATAAAGAGGTTTCTATTTCTATGTATGAAGATGCAGTTTTCTTCCTGTCTGGTACTGTATGTGTATGTAACTGAAATAGTAATTACAGCATTCCTGGTTACAATGCTGAGCTCTGCCGGGGTACCCCTATAATTATTCTTTCACAGACTGGTTGAGTTATTATGAAATGGTGCCCTACGGGCTAAGAAAATTCAAAACCATATTTAACTTCAGGGAAGGAGTCATCACAGCAGGTTATCCATAGTGGCTATCATACTTCAGTTCATTTCTGCTGGTTGTTCTTTAATATCACCATTGACCCCTAAAGAAAACTGAATGCATCACAAATATGCTGATGTTCTTAAGTACAATACAACAGTATGCAATCTAAAATGTATGCCATATTTCTTTCAACGTTTTATTTTCCTTCCCACCTATTCTGTAGGTCACCCCTAACTAACCTAAGAGGCAACATTCATTTTCTTACACATGTGCCAGTTGGCAGGGAAGGAATTGCACAGTCCTAGATTTCTTCATTGCAAATACAAAGTTGCCAAGATTATATTCTACCCCACAATTGTGCAGAAAGTCTATACAGTTGAATTGTAATCACGTTTAAGAAACTGCAATGTAATGCGTAAGAAATGTTGTTGTCTTAGGTATGGAAGAGACTTTTAGTAAGATTTAATAAGATTTCTGAAATAAAAAAGGGAGCAGTTTCCCTCCTTGTCTAGCAAGTAGTTCATAGTTCTAATCATACCTGTATTCTAGCTGTTAAAATAGGGGTTACTTGAACCCATGACTGTTTAGCATACTGTCTGAATGTTTCATTGGGGCTACACTATATTTAAGATTCAAGGTTTTTATTTAAAACAGGAAAGGCGGTACAAACCAGTTGAGCTTAGGTTCATTTCCAATGGTTTGCTGATAAGGGTTGGCACAAAGATATAAATGTTTCAGATATAGAATCATACAAACTTAAAACAGTAATAAAACAACAAATAAAGTTATTCAAAAGGTGAACTACAAAATATATGATAGACAAAACTGACAATAAGTTACATTACAAACATAGAGTTTCTATGAACAAAATTCACAACAAACCAGGAAATTATGGAAGAGAGAGTCCTAAAAGAACTCACAAAACTGAAAGTGGACAAGGCAATAGGACCAGATGGGATACATCCTAAAATATTAAGGAAACTACGGGAAGTGCTGGCAGTGCCACTGGTAACCATGTTCAACAAGTCACTCGATACAGGAGTGGTTCTGGAGGACTGGAGGAGGGCAGATGTAGTCCCTCTTCACAAAAGTGGCAGTAAGGAGGAGGCTGGAAACTATGGACCAGTCGGCCTCACCTCAATAGTGGGGAAGATTATGGACTCACTACTTAAACAAAGGATCATGGAACACCTTGAATCCAGCAGAGCACAGGTTCTGAGACAGCATGGATTCCCAGTGGGAAGGTCATGTCAAACAAATCTATTTGATTTCTTTGACTAGGTGACTGAGGACATGGAACAGGTGGGAGCGATGGATGTGGTCACCTGGATTTCTGTAAGGCCTTCAATACTGTTCCACATAGAAGACTTGTGAACAAGATGGGCAGCTTGGGAGTGGGTCACAAGGTGGTAAACTGGGTTAGGAACTGGTTGAGTGATAGAAGACAGAGGTTTATGGCAAATGGTGCTCAATCTGAGGAAAGGATAGTGACCAGAATGGTGCCACAGGGATCAGTCCTGGGCCCAGTCCTGTTTAATGTCTTCATAAGTGACATTGCGAAGGGTTTAGAGGGGAAGATGTGCATCTTTGGGGATGACACCAAGATCTGCAACAGGGTGGACATTCCAGAAGGGGTGGAAAATGAGGAGGGACCTAGGTAAACTGGAGAAATGATCCAGAGTGTGGCAGCTGAGATTTAATGCGAAAAAGTGCAAGATCATGCATTTGACATGCAAGAACCCAAGGGAGGATTACATGATGGGGGTGGGACTGAAGGTCACCAAACATGAAAGGGATTTGGGGGTAATCATATCTGATGACCTAAAGGTGGCCAAACAAGGTGCCAAGGCTGTGGGGAGAGCCAATGGGATACTGGAGTGCATAGGGAGAGGTATCACCAGAAGAAGGAAGGAGGTGGTGATGCCACTGTACAGATCATTGGTGAGGTCTCATTTGGAATACCGTGTCCAGTTATGGAGGCTGCATCTCTGTAAGGACATAAACAGGGTGGAGGCAGCTCAGAGAAGGGCAACAAAAGATGGTACAGTGCCTGTACCAAAGTCATATGAGGAGAGTCTGGGAGACCTCAGTGTGTATATATATATATATATATATATATATATATATATATATATATATATATATATATATACCCTGGAGGAGAGGCAGGGAGATATGATAGAAACCTACAAATATCTAAAGGGCATAAATAGGGTACCAGAGGGTAGCATCTTTCAGAAAGGAGATGTCCAGTAATGAGGGGGCATGACATGAGGTTGGAAGGGGGTAGACTAAGAGGTAGCGGGAGGAAGTATTTCTTCATAGAAAGGCTGGTAGATGCATGGAACAGACTCCCAGCAGAACTGGTGGGGCCAAACACAGTGGGGGGATTCAAGCATGCAAGGGACAAGCATAGGGGAACCCTAGCAATAGGAACAAGGAGGTAAAGCCAGAGATCAAGTAGGGTCTGTGGCTTTTACAGTAGGCAGGGAAAATGGGCAGACTGGATGGGCCTGCAGTCCTTATCTGCTGTCAGTTTCTTTGTTTCTCTGTTTCTATTCTCATTAAACCAACTTTTTAAACCCTGCAGAGAGGACAATGGCCCATCTACAGGTTGTAAATGCACTGGAAGAGAATTTCAGTACTTTGAGCCTTTATAAGTAAAGATCTGGCATCCTATAGAGTGTTTTAGCAACTGGGATAACAAGTTCAACACCCAAAGCTGATGTAAGACTAGTTTTAAATGAATAAAATGCAGATAAGTCCTGACGATAACAAAAGGTTTTCTGTTTGACACACTTCCATGTCAGAATGAGGATGTGCAAAATATGTTTCTGATCCAGACTATACCACCCAAGCGACCTAAGCAGGTCACAATGGTGAGTGTACCTATGAGATTGGAGAATAAATCTTGCAAATTTGTAATAAGCCAGATCAAGAAATCTGGACTGGTGGGGCCTGTGGCTTAATGAACCTGTGTTCCAGGAAGGTCAGTGCAGTGGCACTGAGGATCTGCACTCCAAGGGAAAGAGACAGATGCGGTATCTGGTAAAGGGTAAGTCACTGTTGTTTGTGACCTAAAGGCGCTGACTCTGACCTCCATGGAGGCAGGCGGTTTGGGGCGACCAGTGGAGGTGGCACTATACTACCTCCATTAATGTTTATGTGGGTACATGTATTTTCAAGGGTATATGCCATGGTCTGACCTCTGTCATAGGCACTGTTTCACTCTCTTCTGTGCTACTGAGGGCCTGGTATATCCTAATGCTCTCATCCCACTTGCAGCTGTGAGTAGACCACATACAAAGGAAATCCTTGTAACATCTAATGTTTCTTATTCACAGATCACTTTGGGTGTTTTTTTTTTTGTGGTGGTGTTTTTTTTCCCTCTTTCAGCACACACCTGGTTTGAACATGCACACAAAGCAATACCTGTAATCATCCAGTGAGTGAGCTACATGAGTTTTGATAAAATATTGTTTTATCCACCCAGGGTTTAGTATAGGGACCACACTGGCAATTAGCTACAAACTGTTATAGCGCATTACAGGTTTAATGTATTCAGTTCAAACAATGCTTGTCTATTTAAGTACTGTATGTGTCTTAAAAGGCCACAAGTGATGAATCATAGTTCCACCCCTTGAGGAAGGACCTGGATGGTCCAAAGCATTGGGCAGCTGAGTGAGGTCAGAACAAAATGGTACCATGGTTTCTTGCTTTAATAAAAGTCATACACGTTTTAAATTAATATTGTGCAGTCTATTCTCGTGGGAGCATTTGGTCTGTGAAAAAAGAGGGAATCCCTGTAATGTCACCTTGAGTAACAAGGAAATGTAAGACTGAGGCGGCATTAAAGCCATGAGCAGGACAGTAACGGGTAAGGAGCTGTACAGATGTTGAAGATAATGATGCTTCTAGAATCAAATCTGTGACCCGCCAGTCAAAGGTATGGTAACAGTGATTCCATCCCCAGGAATCCCTCACTTGATCTTTACACTGTAAGCATCTCATTCCAACTCAAAGAAATGACCCAGAGATAGAACGTTAAGCAAATTAGAGAATTTAGAACTAAGGTTCAAACTCTGAACTGGTGTCACGCTCCACTTACTCCATTAGGCAGTTACCCATAGTTCTTGGCTCCAGATGATTTATTACTTTAAGAACAATTTAAAGTTTTGTCATTTATTAGATAAATTTGATAACTCTGCATTATTCAGGTAGTAAGAGTGAATTTGTGTTTTTAGTGGTTTCTCCTGTTCCCGATCGGTCCCAGGAACTGGAGAATGCCACAGTAAAGAACAACTCCTGACTTTAGGGAATTGCATTTAAATGGCAAATTTTTTTCATTTTTCAGTAATATAACTTGTTTTTCTTGTAGTTGCTTGCATTTTAAAACGGTTTCTTTCTTGGTCAGTCATGGTTCACTTTTCAGGAAAGCAGACTGATCGTTTAGTTTATTTTTAATATCCTGATTAAACTGCTTATTTTTCTACCACTACAGGTGTTTTTCACAGTTTTACTTATGGTTCCTGGTAAAAGGAACTAGACTGCTATATACCTTTTGTTCATAGAACTGTAACTTTGCCTCCGGTTCTGGGAAAATATTTTTCTCTGTTTTTGGGAACCAAGTAGTATTTTTTTAACAGGTTTTCAGTGTTTGTCATGAATGATAGACCTAAGAAAAAGGCAGGACCAACAAGCTTTGAAAATTGTAAAATTTGCTTTCAGGGGCACTGCTGAGCAGCCACGCGGGAATCAACATTTCTTCTGAGTGCCAGAGAATCTTTTATTTAATTGCTAATAAAACCAAGTTTTCTGAGTTTATTCATTGCATTGTCTGCTTTAACTATGTTAAGTGACCTTTTCTGGTGGCTGCTATGGGGAAAGCAAAGGGTGCCGCTGCTGCGTCAGCTGATTTTTTTCCAGTCAAAAGGGAAACTGGCCTGCACAGACTACCAGTGTCGGGACTTCTACTGCTACTGCTGCTGCTCAGGAGGTCTCCTTAGCTACCATCAATGTGACACTGGGACAGTTGGTACAGACAGTCCAGGACCTGGACTGCAAGTTTAATACATTGACCCCCCCAATTTCAGCATTGGAAACCAGGATGGATTCTGCAGATCAGGCGGCCTCTGAAATGGAGACCAACCTCAGCAAAACTATAGATATTGCTACCAAGTTGATCACAGACAATACTGTCTTGAGACGACACCTGGAGCTGGTGGAGAACCAAGTCCATGAGAAAAACATCAGGGTACTTGGCTTGCTGGAGACTGCGAAGGGCGACGATGCCCTGGATTTTGCCCAAACTGTGTTGTCTGGATTACTTGGTATTGCGGAGGACAAGCCTCCTCTTTCTTTTGAAAAGGCTTATAGGATTATACCTTAGGGAACTCAGTGGAAAATCGGTGCCAGGCCCCTATAGTGGTCTGTACAGGGAGTCGGGGTTGGGATTGCATCCTGTCAGTGACTGTGGGAGGGGCAGCTAAAATATGGAGAGGTGGACATCTCCATCTGTCTGGATTTATCCTATGGCACCTGCCAGTACCATAAGTCTTATGATGGGGTGAGAAGTCAGCTTCGGCAGCTGAAGATACCACATCAGCTTTTGCTCCCTGCTAGACTCAGGCTCACTTGGAAGGGCAAGACTTATCTGTTTAATGATCCAAAGGATGCAGAGAAGGTGCTTACCACAACTGAACATGATCTGGGCCAGGAAAGCAGAGACTATGTTATGGATGGAGAATGATTGCTTTGGTTGACTGTTCTACAAACTGTAACGTACTATATAATGCAAAGGCCTTCTAACCCGTGTTAATACTGGAGTTAATATTTTGGGATGGGGTGATTGGGAAACTTTGTTCTATTTGTTATGAAGGGGTTATGTGGAGGGCTCCTTGCGTTTGTTTATGGGGCTTGCAGAACTAAATTATAGTTTTATCAAGGGATATGGTAAAGTCACTGATGGATGCATTAATCCTATGGACTCTTATCACAGTTTATGTTGGACTGTAGCCTCTCACTGCATTTGTGAGCTATGTGTTTATTCCATATTGGTGCCATCTTCTCATTTGTTAACGCATACTATTCATACCAAATATTTATGCTTAGACTTAAAGGTTTTTCAGAGCTTGCAGAGTTTTTTATAAGCCTCTGCCCTAATGTAACTGTATATAGTTGCCCGAATTATTTACTCTTTGGAAATGTTTTTGTGAGCTAATGTTTGGGATATTTAGGGGGGAACTGCATACCGGTTGGCCGGTATGTTATCTTGTCTCACTACGGAGCTATTTGGTACATGGTGTTTCCCTCCGGGTTCTTCTCTGGGCTGCATGCTTTAGAGAAATATAATAACTGGTCAGCAATTTTTCCCATTGCCTGACCGAGTTATAATTTGTCGTTATAACCCGTGGGTTACAACGGCAAACACGTGCCAGATCAATCAAATAAGAGCTGCATCCCGATTGGCTCTGCACTCCTTGTCAGTGGGCAAAACAGTGCAACAAACATGGCTGCTTTTCATCGCGCAAAGTGACGAGGCGCCACTCCGGGACACCTACTCGTTTTGTTGTTTTTTTTCCCCTATAAAACAAAACCGGATTTGTGCAATTTTAACAAATATCCAGTTGATCCTACCATTCTGAAACTGAGCAGTACAACTCCCAGGAAGAACAGCCAAAAAGTCTCGAACGAAGGTAGGAATCAATTCCGATAGCCACCGTGACCTAAATACAGAAAAAACAATGCTCCACAAAAAGGAAATGTATGATTTTTGACAAAAAAAAGAAAAAAAGAAAAGACCAACCGTAAAAAGAGTAGGCTCTCTCACAGAGACCGTGTGTGAGTGTGTGTGTGTGTGTGTGTGTGTGTGTGTGTGTGTGTGTGTGTGTGTGTGTCTGTCTGTCTGTGTCTGTGACAGACACTGTGTATGTATGTGTGTCAGTACCAAAGTCAATGTTGGGGAAAAATTGCTGACCAGCAATTATAAATAATAAAAGATGGGGAAGTATGCTTAAATTCAAAATTAATGGTTGCCCTCGGTGTGGGATGCTTTAATAAACCCCTCGGGCCTCGCCCTCGGGGTTTATGTGGCATCCCACACGTCGGGCAACCATTAATTTCTCATTAAGCATACTTCCCCATCCATTATTGTATATGTTATGCTATCTATTGTTGGTTACTTCCCCCTATGTTGTATCGACTGGGGTATCCCTTAATTACTATGCGTGTATGTTCCCATTCTTGGGCTCTTATGTGTGAAAGGGTTGTACCTGTCGATTTTTGTTCCTGTAAGAGTGCCTCGCAAAAAACTTAATAAATATATTATACAGAAAAAAGTGCTTTCAGCTCCTGGCAAAGGCAGACTGCAACGAGCTCTGTTTAAGGTGCCTGTGTCCAGATCACAATTCTACTAATTGTGAGCTCTGCATAAAGTTTTGTAAGTAAAATTTTATTTATGTGGTGCCCAGTTCTGGAGGCTCTGGGAGCCACGGGTAATAAAAGCAGGGTTAAACAGACAGCATAGAAACTATATAAATACATAATACATTAATAAATAAATCTGTCATCTTAAAAATTAGCAGAAACTTTGCCCTAAAACCCAAAAGAAAAGGGCTGAAAAGAAAGAAGACTTTATGGCTTCTGAGCCTGCCTCCAAGTCACCACAAATAAAAAAGACCCTGAGGGAGTTCCTAACGATGGTGGAAAGCATGCATCAAAGGGTTCATCTTCTCAAATACAGCAGCAGTCCCTGTCAAAGGGGACAGAGAAAGAAGATAAAGTTGCTCAGCCATCACATAAGTATGATAAAGATGGTAAGGATATCAGGGTGTCTGAAACGGGAAACACAGAGTCCAGTGATGGCAAAAATACAAATAAAGAGCCTCAGAGTAGGCACTGGAAACAGGGGCTGCCAAGAAAAAAACCAAACAAATAGAAAAGAATGTCCTTACCAGTCATCCTGAAAAAGGAAAGGAGCAGGATCTGGACCAAAGACAGATGACCTCATTAGCCTTAATTTCCCACAGCCCCTGCTGAGTGTCTGCCGTTAGTCTCCCGCCCCCTCCTACACTTATATTTATTCTACCCTGTCCTTGCTCCCCCAGGGACTCTCCTGCACCTGAGTGGCACCCTGGACTGTTAGGTGGCCCCGAAAACCCCCATGGCCGCCGCCCGACTTGGACCGCCAACCTTGCCGTCTCCCGAGCTCGCCACATCGGATCCCTCAAGCAGGTACTACCGCTGGAGCCGCCTCACTCCAGCCTTTCTCTGATTGGTGTGGCGTTTTGGCTGCTGGACTGTGATTGGTCCTCTCTTCCGGCCTGGCTAAGCTGATTGGAGCGCTTTCTCCCCTGCTACAACATAGCCGATTTCTTTCTGCCAACTCAAGTAATCTACCTACTTGGTGTATTTTCTTCCCACCCCTCCTCCCCCGCCCAGGCCTCCTTTAAATACACCACTTGTCCCTCCTCTCACTGACAGCTCCTATTTCATTGGCTCTTCTAATTGGGCGTTCCATATGTCCTACTGTCAGGGCAATCTAGTGCAAGAGCGTAATAGTTTTCTGCTTACTGCCCTACACCATCTCAGTTCACCCCCCCCCTCTCTGCTCGGTTATCCTCTACCCCTTCCTTTCCATGCCTATGCCTCCCTGATCACTTTATCTGGGCATCGGTTTTCACCCAAATCTCCTCATTTTCTCTGATTTACTTACCCTACCCTCTCTCTCTCTCTCTCTCAAACATTTCTAACCCAAATTTACAGCTCAGCCCACTTGCTGACCTGACTACTTATCTGCATTTTTCCCTGAATCTACCATGTAACAATTTTCAGGGTCCTGTGGATAGTGCGAGCCCTGCTCCTTCCTTGGTCCCTCCTACTCCTTGCATCCATACTAGTTTCTCTGACCTGCGCCCATAACCCCGGGCAGTCTACAATGAAGCATCACACTTTATTATTTT
This sequence comes from Neoceratodus forsteri, assembly GCA_016271365.2. NCBI lineage: Eukaryota > Metazoa > Chordata > Ceratodontiformes > Ceratodontidae > Neoceratodus > Neoceratodus forsteri. The sequence goes on along the minus strand of CM057453.1, from coordinate 643,808,161 downwards.
TCCTTGCCTCCACACTGCCACTGTTTCACCTATCAGTATTACCTGTCTCCAGAGCTGCTACAGCTCTCCCTCACTGCACACCCAATGATTTTTTATTTCTCTAACCTCCTTGTTGCGCCTGCACCTAATTATGTCACCACTCCTCTGCTATTAAATAGATCATGGATCCTTATGATTGCACATGTCCACAAAAATAGTTGTCCCCCTCGTTTACATACCCTATGCTCCTTCATGTGCATTAGGCTGTGGTATCTATTTATTCTAGCCATACTGCTCTCAGGTGATGTCCAGCTAAACCCGGGCCCAGAAAATTGTATAACTAATCCTAGTCTAAATGCCAAAGGTCTTATAATTGCTCACCATAACATAAGGAGCCTTGAGAAAAACTTTGCTGAACTTGAAGCATGGCCCTCCCTCTACAAGCCTGATATAATTTGCCTTACTGAAACCTGGCTCAAATCATCCACCCCTGACTGTCTGTACACCATCCCATCCTATAACCTCCTGAGACTAGATAGACCCCCTCACAAAAAAGGTGAGGGCACAGCAGTTTACTTTAAAAGTCACCTCCAGCTTTCTACTATTTGCTCGTCTCTCCTCAATCACTGTGAAGCACTTCATACCCTTCTCACTCTCGGCTTCAAAAAATTACATATAGTCTGTGTCTACAACCTCACCAGGAGCGGTCATAAAGGACTGGAGGAACTGTTGGATCAAACTGCCCTCCTCTCTGGGAGAAATGAAGTTGTTATCCTTGGGGGCCTTAACATAAACTGGTTGGGTAGCTCTCAACTCGCATCCCTGTTGAGTATACAAAGCCTTAGTCTTCACCAGCTAATCTTAGAACCTACCAGAACTTCCCCTCACTGTAATACAGGTACATTGCTGGACTGGATTATGACTAATCATCCTGAGCACATTGTCGTCTCAGGCGTACTAGCTGATGCTATTACTGATCATTCCCCCACTTTCTGCATCTGGGGCAAAGGCAAGCCACTACTAATGAAGCCCCGCTTCATTACCTTCCGTGATTATTATAATTTCAATTCCCAAGCTTTTCTTCAAGATGTAGCTAACACTGACTGGTTTTCTCTCTTAAGAGCTAACGATGCACAGTCTTCTCTTAACATCTTCCTATCCCATTTCCTAGCATTGCAGGAGCGGCACTGCAAACTGGTAACATGCTGAGTAAGAAACAAACAAAGTGGCTAAAATCTGGCCTGCTCAGAAAGCTACGTCAACGAGATAAAAGTTGGATCCGCTACAAGAGCTCCAGCCATACAGTAGACCTAAACACCTACCGAGCTCTGCAAAACTCCTGCAAAAAGGATATCAAACAGGCCAAAAGCTCCTACTGTAAAGACCTTTTATTTAACTCCTATGGAGACTCAAAAAAATTCTGGTCCCACATTAAGTTCTTTTATGGGCTCAGACTCGTCATACACCCCAAATGACATGTCACTCAATGGCGTCCACTGCAACAATCCCTGGACCATAGCTAGTTTTTTCAATGAGCAATTCTCTAATCTAACAGAATACACCTCCTCTTTCCCTGTCAAACCGAACCCTCATATTCCAACAAATGTTACTCATCCAAATTTCTTCTTTAAGTCTGTCTCTAGATGGGAGGTACTTAAATTACTTAACAATATCTCCGAGCATGCAGCGGTGGGTTTGGACAATCTTGAACCCAAGTTACTAAAACTAGCTGCTCCATTCATTGCTGCTCCCCTAACCAAGATTTTTAATCTCTCACTGTGCCACAATCATGTCCATGATATATGGAAGATGGCTAGGATAACCCCTGTTTACAAAAAAGGTGACCTCAAGTACCCACTCAGCTACAGGCCTATTGCAATCCTGTCTGTTCTTAGCAAAATTCTTGAAAAACATGTAGCTACCCAAACCATTGAATTTCTCCTTAAATATGACCTCCTAACTCCTGCTCAGCATGGCTTCCGTAAGGGACATAGCACTACCACTGCTTTACTCAAGCTAACCTCTGATGTCCTAGTGGCCATGGACTCTGCTTTTCTTACTGGGTCCATCTTTATCGATATGACTAAGGTATTCAATCTTATTGATTCACTCTATTCTCATTGCCACACTTAGATCTCTTGGTTTCTCTCCAAATGTTGTAAACTGGTATGGTAGCTATCTATCTGACAGAACTCAGTTCGTAAAATCTAACTCTACCTTCTTGGAAAAGTCTACTATTAACATTGGAGTACCCCAGAGGTCTATACTAGGCCCACTGCTCTTCTCTATTTTCTTAAATAATATCACCTCTAACCTTACGCAGACTGCCACCCTGCTGTATGCGGATGACATTGTCCTGTACACTAGTGCTAAAAGTACTGATGACACCAATGAACGACTCTCCCATGACTTTCAACTTGTCCAACAGTGGCTTGATTGTCACAAACTAGTCCCAAATGAATCTAAGACCCAAGCTATGCTATTTGGCTCAAACTGTAAACTCAAACAAGCCCAACACTATTTTAAAGTCACCACCATAAGTGGCAAATCCATTGGGGTGGAAATCTCTTTTAAATATCTGGGTATCACACTGGATCCCTCACTAAATTTCAACATCCACATTCTACAAACTTGTAAGTTGGTAAATACTAAACTTGGTATTGCCTACCATACCAACTATGCTCTCACCCCCTCTGCTAGACTTGCCATAGGCCGTGGGGTACTTCTGCCCTCACTTAACTATGGGGTTGCCACCTATACTTCTGCATGCAAATCAAGTCTTTGGAAATGAGATGTCACCTACAATATCCGTTGGTAAGCATCCTCCTCCCATAGACTGAAACACCACTGCATCCTCTGCTCTGACCTCGGATGGCATCCGCCCCACGAGTTTAGGTTTTATGTCTTTGGCTCCATAATTGACAGCCTTATTAGATCACAAACTCCTCAGTCCCTAGCGTCTCTCTTTCAAAAACAGTCATCCTTCTATGACCTTCACTCGGTAGTTTCTGCCCCTGTTCTCGTCCCTAGACGCACTACCTCTAAAGGCACCGGTGCTTTTGCCTGTCATGCCCCTCAATACTGGAACTCCCTCCCACTAACTATTTACCAGGCTCCATCTTATGTTGCTTTCAAGAAGGCATTTCGAAACCTTCTAATCCTGTTCTGCAAATGCTCCTGTTTCAAACCACCTTAGACCGATTGACCCCAATCTACTCAATATCCCCCTCCTATATTAGATTTGCTCCTCCCACAATTTCTGCACTTCCTTCTATCAGTCTTTCTTGTTATGGCTGAACATTTCCTCACTTCTCTTTCTCTCTCTCTCTCTCTCTCTCTCTCTCTCTCTCTCTATATATATATATAAAACCTTACTCTGTTATTAACCCTTTCATTCCACAGGTCGGATCCGTGGCTCCTACATTTATTATAAACCTTGCTGCCATTATTTGTACAATGCTTGCCGTTATTTTTGTTGTTTCTACTTATTGTATCCTTGTAGCACTGATGTACTGTTTCCTCTATTTTTTATTACTGTACCCATGTTTGCTATTGTTCCACTGTTCCTTTTGTTGTACTGTCCCGGGTTGTGCCTGAAAATAGTCATTTCATGGCTAGTGCACCTACCCGGTTAACAAAAACTAAATAAATAAATAAATAGAGGCATATTCATAAAATTTCCCATGACCTGGAAGGCCTGAAAATATGTGGCAATTTTTCTAGGCCTTCCAGGTCATGGGAAATTTTATGAATGTTCCTGCCCCCTCAAGCTCAGGCTCCAGCCTATCTGACTGTGGACAGGGGGAAGAAATTTATTATGAAGACGAGGAGAAAGGAGAACCTATTGAACCAGATGGTTCACGGGAATTTGACTATCCTCCAAAGCCTACAGAGGACAACTCATCCTGTTTCTCTTTCATTTGGCAAATAGTGAGCACCCTCAACATTGCTCCCTCAGGAAACAGAGGAGGATGAGGAGGAAGCAGAATTTATGGACATAATGGGGCTAGCGCCTACAAGGGGGTTGCTGGTCCCCATTCACAAATCACTACAAAAAAACACTTCATAAATCATGTCTGCACCTACCTCAGCTGCAGCCATAGACAAAAAGATTGGAAAAAAGTGTAGGTGGACAGACAGGGTGGAGTACATATATGCCCATCATGATCATCAAGGTGTAGTTCAGGCAGCTGCCTGTGAGGGGGCTAAGGCACCATTCTCTGCACAGCCCCCTGAAAATAACTCCAGAATATTAGACACCTTGGCCAAAAAGGTTTACACACCAGCTTTACTGCTCATCAGGCAGGCAGTTTGCTCGTCAATTCATCCCATATAGTCCAGTGCCAGAAGGCACTATGGAACACAATGCTGGCACATGCTAATAAGGCTAATGGTGACAATGCACAGGACCTGACTGCCGCAGCAAAGACAGCCCTGGATGCCACGGAATACCACTTCCATACATCTGGAGATACTAATGACACTGCCGCAAGGGTCTTAGATCATGCAATATCTTTGAAGTGATTCTCCTGGCTAAGGGCAACCATTCTCTCTCAGGATACTCAGACCAATGCCATAGATTTTCAGTTTGAAGGGGAGTCTCTTTTTGGTGATAAAACAGGCATACATGAAAAAAGTGGATGAATACAAAACCACTTACAAAAGCAACACAAAAAAGAAAAGGCCTCCACTTTTTACAGGCCTTATGATAGGGGAGGCAGGGGTAGGGGCTACTTCTCAAGAGCATGTGCTGCCTACGCCCCCTAGGAGTAGCAACAGAAGGTGGCAACCAGACAAAAAAGCCGAACTGCAACTGTAAACAGCCAATTACAAAGTGAAAAGAGAGAGCTCAGGCAGTACCGGAGATAAAGAGCTGATATGCTTGGGTGTCTGATTCAAAGGCCACACTTTATTCATTTAAGGTGCCACACCACCAACAGCTGGTGCTATGAAAAGTGCACCTTTTAACACAATAAAGTCTTTGAATCAGACACCCAAGCCGCATGGAGTCTTTACCTCCAGTACTGCCTTAGCTCTCTCTTTTCACTTTGTAATCCCCTAAGAGTATCAACCCCAAACAGGTTACTACAGCGGCAGATGGCAGGAGGGGCTCCAAGCATGCTGCTGCAGCACCAGTCCTCAAGCCTCAGGTGAAACAAAACCACTGACAATTCTGCCCAGGTTGCTCAACCATTGCCAGTGGGGGGGAAGGCTGGCCCACTACTTCTAGGAATGGGTAAACATTATCACAGACAAGTAACTCCTGGAGGTAGTAGACCAGGGGCATTCCTGCAGTTCAAAACAATTCCAAAACTGCACTCCAGCACACTCTCCCATGGAAAGAATTTAGCTGGAACTGGAAGAAAACAAACTGCTATAAGCAAAAAAGCAGTGGAAAAGGTCCCTGCCTCACAGTGGGACAAGGGCCTGTTCTCAAGGTTCTTCCTGACCCACAAGAAAAATGGGGAGCGGTGACCCATTTTAGACCTCAGCTATTTGAACAAGCACATCAAAAGGAGACATTCCAGATGGTCACACTGGGCACAGTGATCCCATCCTTACAGTGAGGGCATTGGCTAGGGTCGCTGGATCTGAAAGATGCCTACTTTCACATTCCAGTTGGACCTACCCACAGAAAATACCACTGGTTCAGGCTAGGAAACTGCCAGGACCAGTATGTAGCCCTTTCTTTTGTCCTCAGTACAACACCAAGGGTCTTCGCAAAGTGTTTAACCATGGTGGCAGCACACCTGAGAAGGCAAGGTGTGGTGGTTTATCCATTCCTGGATAACTGGCTAGTTTCAAGGAAAATAGAACAAGAGACAAGGTGGTTTATTCAGAAGGTAAAAAGTATCCGGAAAAACTGGGTTTCCTGATAAATCTGCAGAAGTCCTAAACAGAACCTGTTCTGGTACTGTACTTTATAGGAACAGAACTGGATTCCCTGCAGGGGAAAGATTTCCTTCTTCAAGGGAGGTAACACATCTGATTGCCACAGAAAAATCCTTCACAGTGGGCCAGTCGGCCTGAAAGGGATTTTCTACAGCTACTGGACCACGTGGCCACTTCCACAGCTGTGGTTCTATGGGACAGATTTCAGATGAGGGATATTCAATACCATTTAAGATACCACTGCTGTCCAATATGGGACTCCTTTTCAAAACTAGTGCCAGTAACAAAATTATTGGTCAGGGCACTAGAGTGGTGGAAGGAAGAAAGCAGCCTCAGTGAGGGCATTCCCTTCCTTTATCAATCCCCCAACAATTGTTCTCACAACAGATGTTTTGCTTCTAGGGTGGGGTGCCCACCTGGAGGACCTTACAGTAAGTGGCATCTAGAGCTTGCAGGAGACACAGAAACACATCTATCTTCTGGAACTCAGGGCAGTATTTCTAGCTATGCAAGCCTCCTCCTCCCAGCTGCAAGGTCAGTCTGTACAGATCAGAACAGATAACACCACAACAATGTATTACATAAGCAGGGAGATAGGCTGGCCCAGTGGCGTTGAGGGCTGAGGTGCTGGATGCCTTACCTCGCATCACGCCGGTAACCCGAGTTTGGGAACGAGCCAGGGTCATTGGGTGCTGGCTGGGGGAAGGAAGGGATGGAGCAGGATCAAGCACCTGAAAGGCAGCACTCCTCTCCTGGAGAGGAAACCCATCACCCACTCACCCACCGTAGTTCCACTGCCCTGGGTGGAGGTCTGAATGTCATGCAGGCAGGTGAGTGGCGAAGTAGAGGGAGGGTACCTCGGTACTGCGGCACGCACATGCCTCCACATGCACATAGCCAGGGCACAGGATGGGACCAAAAACTGGGGAAAAATATCCTACAGACTATAAATAACAACAAAAAAAACAAAAAACAAGCAGGGATGTACACGATCCTCAAGACCGTGTCCAGAGTCAATTAGAATCTGGGATGTAGCTTATTCCCTAGATGTACAGATCTCTGTAGTACACTTGCCAGGCAAAGACAATGCCCTGGCTGACTTCCTAAGCAGAATCAGCCAGGGAAACCATAAATGGATCCTGAACCAGCAGGTTCTGGCCATGGTTTTCAGAAGGTGGGGTACTCAAGAAATTAACTTGCTTGTATTCAGGAGGAACAGACAGCTGCCAAAGTTTTTTTGCAGGCCACCAATCAAGGACATAATCCTATGGGATGCCCTAGCCCTAAGCTGGACAAGGAGGTTTCTGTATGCCTTCCCACAGTTCCAACTCATACAAAGAGTGCTCCTGAAGCTCAGGAGAAAGGCTGCAACAACGATCCTAATAGCCCCAGGCTGGGCCAGGCTGGCCTGGCACTCAGTGCTCCTGGCCCTGTCTGTGAAGAGTCCAATCAGCCTGCCACTAAGTTACAATCTGTTGACCCTATCTCAGGGCAGAATAACATTCCCAGACCCCAGGACTTTATGCCTGAGGGCATTGTTTATAAAGAGGTACAGTATTCTTTAATGGACCTGTCGGAGGAGGTCCTGAGGCTGCTTAACGTTTCCAGGAAATTGGCAACCAGGAAAGCATACTCCTCTAAGTGGGAGAGATTATCATACTGGTGTACTCCCACAAAGATGATCCCAATGCAGGCAGGGTTGCCCACAGTCCTGGACTACCTAATGCTCTTGCAATCCTTAGTCCTGAGACATTCAGCACTACAGATGCATCTAGCAGCTGTGTTGGCCTACACATCAGCATCTGTTGTTTTGTCATAAACTTCCCTAGGACTACCCATCACTGTCATTTATATCAGGGGGTTGGATGTCTTACCCTGGAGGATAGGCTCAACTTTCTTATACATAAATGTTATCTTTGGTTACTTCCTCAAACTGTGGATTTAACTCCACAGTTAATATTTTAATAGGGCAATGACTTCCCTAGGAACAAGGTCTCGGAGTATTGCCACCTTAAGGACCTCTCTCCAGTTAAAATCATCTATTGGGTAAAGGTCCATTTTATTCAAAGCTCCTACATTCTACAATTCAGTTCCAACTGTTATCACTGATTGCATAAGACTGTGCAAAAATGGCTCTTCTTTCTTAAGAAACAGCTGCACATGTTAAAGTGTTTTTATTTTTGTATTCTGTAAATGTATGTGTAATTTTATGCACCTGTCACATGTGAAAATGGGCAGTCTCTGCTCATCTACTCTCAAGTATAAAACAAATTCTGGTCAGAGCGGATACGGCTGTGGAGAGCTTTTAGGAGTGGCAAGAGCGTTGAAAAGAATACGCAGTGCTCTTGCCGCACTGGAGTCAGCCGTAACTAGTACTGCAGCGATTACAGTACTGCTCATGCATGAAACTCACACATGTGCAGTTTGCCCAGGAGTCAGCCATGTGCAACATGGTGGCACTGCTATGACTACTTATGCATGATACTTATGCATGCGCAGTTTAAGTGAGTGCCAGTGAACTGATTTGGGAAGCTCATCCCATGCAGGGAATAGAGCCCAAAAATTCAGTCTAGGTGGGGAAGAATTGTAATACTTCGACAGCTGGTTCTGATCATTGTATAATTTTTTGTAATATAAAAATGTGTCATGAGAGATGCTGAAACAGTATGTGAGATCACACACACACACACAGGTTTTAGATACTAGGTGTTACCTGGAAGGCCAGAAGCTAATTACAGGCTAGAAGATACCTAACTGCCAAGATAGATCATAGACTTTTATAACGCTTAGAGGAAGAAGAGCAGGTTATGATGTTTTTGTGCGAAGTCATAAAAGATGCTTTGATGTCCTGGGAAGGGGAAGCGAATCAAAAGATCAAAGAAATTTCATTTGAAAAAGAAAATGAGGTGTGCTGAGATCACAGAATATTAATTTACCTTCTGGGAAAAAGACATCCTGTTTTTGTACAGATATATTTTTTTATATATTCTGACAGGAAGGAGCTAGGTGACCTCATGCAAAGAGGTGGGCAAAGCCAGCTTTTAAACGATATTCTGTTTTCCTTCAGGGACACACTCTTATCTACACTCTGACAAAGAAACATCTTTGAGCACTTTAAGCAGGTATTTAGAGAGAGAGAGAGACAAATCTAAGTACTGTTGTAGGAATTGCACTGTTAAAACCTTGTTCTTTTAAAAGATTGTATGGTGCTTGTGATATTGGTTCTGTATTTCATGTTTTACATATTTTTTTATCTACTTTAGTAAAACTCTGTTTTTAGAGCCTATTTGGTCTGTCTTTGATTTCTTTCTTTTACAAGTGAAGTATATATGGTTACAGCAGGCACTGTGCATAAGCTTGAATGGTGATACCAAACTGGAAAAAGGTAAGCGTTTTAATCTGGAGGTCTTTATTATGGTTTTTAAGGGTTCATTTCTGTACACCTGGTTAGGTGCCCATAGGCAAAGATATCTGGCCCCCGAAGACAGAAATATCTGAGCCTGTGCATTGGGTATGCTAGCAAGATGTTCACAGTTTGAATCCCTCCAAGACTTGAGACCAAAGGTTGATTCAAACCCCCAAAACAGACAGAAGGGTTACCCTGTTTCTGTTAACTGTTCACAAGACTGTGCTTGGAGGTTGGCACTTTGGGAGTAGAGGGCTGACCTGCTGAGTGGGTTTGTGACAGTCGTCACTTCCGCAGTTGCATAAAGGAGAAGTAATGCACAGGGAAGGGGATGTGTTTATGCGGCCTGCAGAGGGGAAGGACTGCATAAACAGAATCATTGGAAATTATGCCGGAGCACTGTGGCAGAACATGAGATAGCGATCTGGTCACATGATTCCAAATTCTCTTATACAAATCTGATGATGGCATAACATCAGTGGAGCTTGGCCCATGCAGCCGTAAAAATCAGACTCAGGAGGAGACTATTAACAAACTAAAGATCTGGTCTGGGACTTGCTTGTCATCACAGTCACTTTTGTCATTCTTTTCTAAACAGTAGTTTCTGGTAAATGTGCCGTAACCATATTGATCTCAGTGCTGCTAGACTACTTCTGGTTTTCCCCTAATTGTAGTAGGTGGGGGTAATAGCAGGCTTGAAGTGGTAGTTGCTGGTGGTGGCACTGTCTGAATAAAAGTGGTACCCATGCTCGTATGCACATTTTAGAAATGACCACTTTCCTTGTTTTTGCTGTAAAAAATCTGACCCCTTCAATACAAAAACAAGGAGTCAGTTATGGCCTCCACCCCGCCCCCCTTTTTGCATCAAGTGAGGAATGTGATTATGGGTTTGCATCAGATGTACAGTGGCAGACATAGATGCATAATATTGTTAAACAGTAATCAACTGTATATAAAAGCTTGTTTTTTTGAATGTGTGCTTTCTTAATGTTGTCAATACCACTCCACCCATTTTGTACACTGCCCCTGGATTTATGTGCCCCAAGTGCATTATTTTACATATTTGTGTTGAAACCTAGCTGCCATACCCTTGACCACTGTTCAAGTCTTCTAAGGTCTCTGCTCATACTTTTCCATCCTGCTGCAGATCTTGGTATCATCATGCAGAGTCAAACCTTCCCTTCCCTTCCTGCTTCTTTGCAATTTAACTTATAAAGACATTAAAGAGGACTGGGTCCAGCACTGATACCTGAGGTACCCCCCCCCATCATCCTCCCTTCCTTGGGGTGAACTCCATTTACTACCAGCCTCTGTCAGCTATCCCCTACCAATTTTTTACCAAAACAGCCACATTATTTTCTCTCTGAGCCAACACAGTAGGAGTCATGCAGAACAAATGTACCTTTCTTGGAAAGTATTTAAGTTACACATACACAACGAACATGAAAGTTGTTCAGGACAAGATACCTTTCAAATGAGCATATTCACAAAGCTGCAGTCATTATAGTTTTTAAAATATGGCCATCTGATTACCTGAATTTTTGTTTTTCTTCATGATTTTCACCTTTTGGATGGCTATATTTAAAAAAATATATATAATGAATTCAGTTTAGTGACTACCCTCATTTGAAAGTTCTTTTCCTCCTGATCAACATACATGCTAGTGGTATATATGTCACTTGTATACTTTCCGAGATATTTACATTTGTTTGGCATTACTCCTAATGTGTTTGCGCAGAGAAAAAAAATGAGGCTGTTTGGAAGCACAGTAGGAGTCATACTAACATACTAAAAAGCCAGCAGAAGAAGGCCATTTGGTCTATCTAGTCTGTTCATATTACAGGGTCCAGAGCTTAAGCTACTGTCTCTGCCTCCGTCCCACTCCTCCTATCCTCCCTGCCCATGGTCCTTACATTCCCACTGTGCCTATCCCAGCCTCTCTTGAAGCTGCCCACTGTGTTCAATGAGATAACTTTGTCTGGCAGTGCATTCCAAGTGTCCACCACCCTCTCTGTGAAGAAGTGCTTCCTGACCACCCTCTTAAACCTCCTACCCTCCATCTTAAGACTGTGTCCCCTTGTGTTATGGTCGCCACTCAATTAAAAGAGACCCTCCTTATTCACCTTAATTATACCTTTAAAGTATTTCAAGTACCAATCATGTCCTCTCTCTCTCCTGTCCTCCATGGAGTACATGTTTAGTGCCCTCAACCTCTCTTCATATACCTTGTCCTGCTGACCCACTGTCATCTTTGTAGCCCTCCTCTGTACCTTCTTCAGCAGGTTAATGTCCTTTTTAAGGTGTGGGCACCAGTACTGAACTTCATACTCTAGATGTGGCCTTACCAGTGACCTGTACAAGGGTAGTATAACCTCCTCTCTCCTACAACTGATTCCCCTAGCTATGCATCCCAGCATCTTGTTTGCCCTTGCTACTTCTTTTTTGCACTGTGTGGAGTGCTTCAGGACATTAGTGATTATCACTCCCAGGTCCCCCTTCTCCTCTGATGCAGATACCAGGATTCCACCCAGGTAGTACTCTGTCTTGGGATTCTTGGTTCCAATATACATAACTTTGCATTTCTTGGCATTGAAGCCAAGCTGCCAGATCCTGGACAACCTCCCCAGCTTTTCCAGGTCATCATATAGGTCCTGTATCCCTTCAGCTGTGTCCACTCTCCCGCAGAGCTTGGTGTCACCAGTGAACAGGCACATTTTGCCCTTGATACCATCCCCAGTGTCACTGATGAAGACATTGAACAACACCGGCCCCAGCACCGAGCCCTGCGGTACCTCACTGGTGATCTTTCTGGTGCCAGATAACTCTCCTCCCACAACCACCCTCTTGGTTCTGTCCCTCAGCCAGTTTTCCACTCATCTGGCCATCTTATCCCCAACCTCAAGATCCACCAACTTCCTGATCAACTTTTTGTGAAGCATGGAGTCAGAGGCCTTGCTGAAATCCAGATAGAGGATGTATACCACTTGGTCCTTCTCTACTGTCTTAGTGATGCAGTCAAAGAAGTCAATCAGATTTGTTTTACACAATCTCTCCCCCTCCATGAACCCATGCTGCCTCGAATCCTGGAGACCATGCTCCTCTAGATATTCCACCAACCTTTCCTTTAGTATAGTCTCCATGAGCTTGTCCACAATTGAGGACTGACTGGTCTGCAATTCCCTGGGTCATTCTTGGGACCGCTTATGTGAAGGGGCACCACATGTTCTGTTCTCCAATCCAGCAGTACCATGCCTGACTCTAGTGGATTATTAAATAAATCTGTCAGTGGCCCTGCCAGCTCCTTGGCCAGTTCCTTTAGTACCCTTGGATGCACTTTGTCTGGGCTTGGTGATTTGTCCACGTTTAATGCTAGCAGCCCATTCCTTACCCTATCCTCTTCTATCACTGCATCTATGTTCTCCTCTCCCCCTGCTCCTCTTCTCCCTCCTGAAGGCACTGGTCCATCCTTCTCCCTGGTGAAGATGGAACAGAAGTATTCATTTAGTAGCTCTGCTTTTTCACCATTATCTTCCACCCACTCCTCCCCTTTCTTAAGCCTAACAATCCCTTCTTCTTGTCTCTTTTTTCACTTATATAGCGAAAGAGAGATTTCTTTCCCTTCTTAATTCCTTCAGCTGTCTGCAACTCCTGTACTTTAGCTTGCAGAACTTCCTTACTTACCTCACTAGCCAACCTTAGGTAATTTTCCCTATCCACCTCTGTCTTAGTCTTCCTGAATTTTCCATAGGCCAGCCTGTTTTCTGTTACTGCCTGGGCAACCCCAGAACTGAACCAGCTGGGCTCTTTGGCCCTTGTGTTCTTACCCCTGAGCCTAACACACTCCTCTGTGGCAACCAGTATTCCTTCCTTAATGATGAACCACCTTTGGTCCACCCCGTATCTGCTCTAATGCCCACCAGGAGGCTCCTTAGTACTTCACCCATATTCCTGAAGTCCGATCTTCTTAAATCCAAGATTTTGATCTTAGTCAGGATGCTTTCCCTTCCCATATCTAACTGGAACCACACTGTGCAATGGTCACTCCCACTCAGTGGCTCAATGACTATTTCCTGTACATGCTACCTATTTGTGAGCACAAGATCAAGCATTGCCTCTGCTCTTGTTGGTTCTATGATGCCCTGAGTCAGGAACCCACTCTACAGTCCTTTCAGGATCATCTGACTCCTAGCACATGTTGATGGTATTCTCCAGTCCACCTTGTGCAGGTTGAAGTCTCCTACCATTACCATCTTTCCTTCCCCTCAGCTTCCAATATTTGTGAACTCTGTTCTTTGTCCCTCTCCTTTTCTTGGTTGAGTGGTCTGTACACCACCACCAACCTCACCTTTCTCCCTCTATTGGACCTTAACTGAACCCATAATGCCTCCACCTCCCCTTCCTCCGACTCCTCCCTCATGCAAGTTATTCCCTCCCTGATATAAACTTCCACCCCTCCCTTCTTCTGACTACCCTGTCCCTTTTGTATAGTTTATATCCAGGGATGGCAAGGTCCCAGTCATGGTGTAGTGATGCTCAGGTCTCGGTTACTGGCACTATGTCCACCCATTATCGTCCACCCACTCCTCCCCTTTCTTAGACCTAACAATCCCTTCCTTCTTGTCTCTTTTTTCACTTATATAGTGAAAAAAAAGACTTCTCCTCTTCTTAATTCTTTCAGTTATCTGCAGGTCCTTCTGTGCTTTAGCTCGCTGGACTTCCTTACTTGCCTCACTAGCCAATCTTAGGTAATTTTCCCTATCCACCTCTCTCTTGGTCTTTTTGAATTTTCTATAGGCCAACCTCTTTTGCCTTACTACCTGCGTAACCACAGAACTGAACCAGCTGGGTGCTTTGGCTCTTGTGTTCTTACCCCTGAGCCTAACACATTGCTCTGTGGCAACCAGTATTCCTTCCTTAATGATGAACCACCTTTGTCCACCTCCTTATCTACTCTGATGCCTGCCAGGTGCCTCTTTAGTACTTCACCAATTTTTCTGAAGTCCGCCCTTCTAAAATCCAAGATTTTGGTCTTAGGATGCTTTCCCTGCCCATATCTAATTGGAATCACACTGTGTAGTGGTCACTCCTACCCAATGGCTCCCTGACCATTATTTTCTGTCCATGCTCCCCATTTGTGCACACAAGTGCACTTTGGTAGGCATAATCCATGCACAGAATACTTGATGGTAGGAATTAGACTACCCACTTCCACAGAGGATAGAGATATGTGGGCCACAGTCAGTGACTCCCTGCAGCAAACAAGTCAATGCAATAAAGCATGCAAAAAGGCACTGGAGGTGATGGGTTTTATAGGGAATGTTTTTCTCAGGCAAAGCAAGGTGATTCTGTCACTGCACAGATCCCTAGTGAGGCTCGTTCTGTGTCATAATGGTGATCGCGGATTAGCGATCTCAGTTTAGGTGAGTGTACATCGCCAAAAATAAATAATGGTGATGTAGACTCGCAGCGACTACAAAACTGGCGACCAGCAACCCCGCACCCCTACTTAAAGATTCTCAACTCTGGGGAGGGTGCATGTCGATGAGTGTGTGTGTGTGTGAAACATACTTTAAAAAATGTAAACCTGGACCACAAGAAAAGCGATAGTGACCCAGAACCGAACTTGGCAGCCTCCCAACCCAAGACTGCCACCTACCCATCATGCCACATGGTCAGCTCAGCAGCCAACTGCCGCACTACACCCCACATACCCTCCCTCCCCTTCCACCAACTGTGCAGTGTGGTCCCCCCCATGTGTGTGCATATACATGGCAACATCCTGTCGCAGTATTTGCCTACCCCCATATCCCGTCACTACCCTGCCAGGTAGCCCAGAACACAGGCACCATGATTGAGTTGCCCTTTTTGTAATCGCTCAATCACGGTCACTGTGTTCACTGGATACCAATGAGGCTTCACCTGGAGTGCTAGGACCAGTTCTGGAGACCTCACCTGAGGAAAGGCCTAGACAGACTATGGCTCTAAACATCTTCTCACTAAAGAAAATAAACAGTCACGGCACACCACACAACCTGAAAATACAATTCAAGACTCAGTTTTTGAATGAAATTTGAGTTTAATTTTCACCACATGCCATGACTGTTTAGTTTTACTGTTTCTGGTTATAAGAGCACCCAGCTCCCTGTTGTGGCTCTGTTTAGTCATTAAATCTATTCACTACAATCCAGAAGGTAGTGTGGGTATATGACTGAAACATACAAGTTTCTCTGTGATATAAGAAGGTAAACTGTTATGTCCTATTTGTACAAAGTCACCAGTAGCATGAGTGGAGGTTAATAAGATGCAGATTCCCTTCAAGGGTTTAAATAGGACTGGGACAGAGCAAGAGGAATCATAGTCCCCAAGAGGGGCAGTAAGGGTTTGAGGTGTGGTAGTGGGGAGAAGGGGTACAGTATAACAGCGCAGTAGGCCAATGGAGTGAGTTAGTATAGCAAGGGCAGAGTAGATAGATATTCAGTCTCCCTTTAGTCATGTTCCATGTTTCTATATTTCCTCTCAGCCATGCACAATAACAACCATTACTAAAACCCCTGATATAGATACATATCAATGTGCTTCAACAAATCCCTAGACATTGCAGTGTCCTGCACACATACACAGAGTTATACCATGGCCTTTCACCCACGCACAGTCATGTAGCAGTAACCCGCAGTCATACAAGGATATGTAACTGTGTTCTGCACTACAATAACCAGGCATAAGTGTGCTGCGCCCATACACACATTAGTACCATTGCCTTCCACCCATAGACACACATAACAGTACCCTGCATCAATACAAAGATATGCAACCATGACTTGAACTACAATAACAGTATAAAACTGCCCTGCACACATATGCACATTTGTACCATTGCCCTGCACCTAAATACACCCCTATAATAGTACTATGCACCCATGCAGACATTATGCTGGGCACACAAATCAGTGCAGTTAACAGTGTCCTGCAACTTTACACAGATTTGTACTATTGTCCTTCATCCATACACTCCTCCAAAATAGAATACTTCATCCATAAAGATATATTACAGAGCAGTGCACTATAAACCAGGCATAGTGGTCATGCACCCATATCGCCATATCATTCACCCATACACACCGACGTAAGAGTAGTGAGCCACTGGCTTTGAAAAGTGATCTAAAAGTACTCTGCAACAACACAGAATCATGTAAGAGCACCAGTCACAGAAATCCATGCACATAATAATGTATTGCAAACATACATACCTACGTAATACTAACCAGCAAAAGCAGACAGCAATGCGCACATTTGTAACACTATCATGAACCCATAAACGCATACACTACATTGCTAGTAACAATAAAATAAACACCTGTCTCTTTCAGTCACTTTTACATACACACTATTAACATTCAGTAGCTATTCAGATATGACAGTTGTAATATGGCTCATCGTATTTATTACGTGCCTCCGTCCTTTTCCTATTCTGAATGACATTACTCTGGCATTTTGGATTTTCCTGTTTAAATGAAAAAAATGGTGGGACATGCATCTGGTTTCAAGCATCACTGACTTAGAATAAAATCAATAGCATCTAAAAGAGTTTGTGAAATTGTAAATTGAGTTTCTGTAAAGTGGCCAGCACATAAAACACTACGATCAGTTGGTTCCTAGCAGGCACATTTAACACCAAGTGCCCACTGCTTGCACCAGTGGTTATCTTTAGGAAAGTGATAGAAACCGTGTGCATACCCTTTCCCATTCTTACAACCAGTGGCACAGCAGTGCTTCATATCAGCAAAAAATTAAACCAGGAAACAACAAAATTGAACAAAAAGTAACCACACAGACAATCATTAAAGTCAGTTAAAAAATAAAATATACTGTAACAAACTTTGTTAACAAGTTGATAGCATTATAAAATAGGGAAATAAAATGTTTATATTGGTAAATAGGGCAGTAGAGCTCACACTGTTGCAAAGCCACTGTCAGGAAACGCAATAAATTTTGAGAGTAGGTCAAACACTGGCACAGGCCACTCCAGTACTCGGATTACAGACAAACACTGCAATGATAGACTGTTAGACACATAAATCTTGACAAAATTATGAAGGACTCAGTATAAGGATAAGGAGCATGTATTAAATGAAACCAAAATGCCCTGACTGCAGCCTGTTGCTGACCAGGAAATATTAAGTTGGAACAACATCTCTGACAGATGGCAATGCTCACAGACCATCCACTGATGTCATAACACTGCAGATGCTGGCAGCCCAGCTTAGCAGAGCATCAGGAACAAATTACAACAGTTAGAGGAAAATGGAGCTACAACCATGAAAGCACAATTACAGTTTTTATTGAGCAGAGGAGTAAAAAATAACTAGGGCAGTGCTTTAATGGCATTTCTTTATTAACACTACTATTTGCAGTAAAAAATAAAGTGTTGCACATGATCTTTAAACAGAAAGAATGGATTATTTAATTAAAATGCAATAGTGATATGCATTAGTGGAAGGATACACTGAAAAGTCCCAAAAATGTGTTCCACGATAAGCCATTTTTCCTGCTGAGCTTCAGCAAGATGGCTGTAGGTGGAGGAAAGGAAATGAAACATCAGCAAGCAAAGGATAGTCACTGGCCTCTCAAGCTATTTTTAAAAGTGTTCTTTAAAGGTCTCCGCTACATATACCTATCTGTGAGGGACTCATTCCCCCATGGGACCTGAATATCTGCCTTGCCCAGGTGATGGAGGCCCACTCTGAGCCTACAGCAACTGCTGCTGACCTAAAATATGTCACACGGAAAACCATTTTCCTGATTGCCATGAAATCTGCTAGGAGGGTAAATGAGCTGTAAGCTCTCTGCACAGAGCCAAATTACATAATCTTCTACATAGACAAGTTAATTCTTAGAACCAATAGGAAATTCCTACCTAAAGTGGTCTTAGAATTCCACCTGAACCAGTCAAGTTGCCCTTCCTGTACTCTATCCTGAGTTCTCCAGTCCAGGTGAGCAGAAATTGCATAGCCTGTGTCTAAAGTGAGTACTGGGCATCTATCTGGGCTGGACAAAGAATATCAGGTCCCAGATCACTCAGTTTTTTGTTACCTATGGTGAGGTGGATAAAGGTAACCCAGCAACCAAGAGGACTATATCTCACTGGATAGTCTGTTGCATCCAGTTTTGTTATGAAAAAGCTGAGAAAATACCCCCAGAGGCCTAAGGGCACAAGTGGTACCTCTGAAACTGTGGCATCCACAAGGGCTATCCCACTGTTGTACATTTGCAAAGCAGCTACCTGGAAAACAGTACACACCTTCACAAAGTACTATTTTTTTGTAGTTTAAATCTTTTATTAACTTTTTCAAACATTAATACATACAGTGGCAACAGGTTCAATAGCCATTGAATATACTAAATTGCAAGTTAGATAATTGACATAATTTAAAGGTTAACCATTAAATGTGTGCATCAAAAGACATAAGATCACATATTATTGCATTGTATAAAGCAGTTAGAACTTTAATGTACATTCTGATGAAATAGAAGGACTGGACTATCTGACAAAAGATAGAAATAGAAGAGAAAACAAACATAACAGGAATCAAAAACAACACAAAAAAAATTCGCTGGACCATCTGTCTGTGTTATTCCCCAGTGTCTGCAAGGACCAAATAACATATCTAGAAAGAGTGAAGAAGCTGGAATCCTCTGTTGTACCGAGTATATTATGGTAAGGCCCAACATCAGTTACAACCCTGAACCTGGAGGCCTAAACCACTGGATGGCTGAGGGCCAAGCGCTGGTTAAGTAGTTGCTCCCAAGACCTTCTACAAGTTGGGGGGTTCAGGTATTGTGGTATGCAGGAAGTTTTCCAATAGCAAGATAGCTGAATCTCTCACAGAGGGCTACACAAGGTTCTATTGTCTGGACTTACAATCCAGAAGGGATGCCAGCTTTGGAACTGCTGTCCTGCAAAACCTTTTTCCTAACTATGTTCTGGACTCAGCCTCCCAAGGTACTGCTACTGAGTCTGCTTACAGTGTAAGCATCAAATGAGGGATTTCTGGGGATAGAAGAAAAATTAAGGTAAAAACTACAGCAGTAATGTTATTTCTTTATAGGGATCCCTCACTATGTTTACACTCCTTAACCCTGCCTCCCATTCCAGAACCTGAAAATAGGTTCACACAAGAATCAATTCTTTTCACTAAGGTCGCTTGTGCATTACTATTGCAGTTCCTTGATAATTGTAAAATGTGGTCAGTTACAATGTTCCTATATATTTTTAACATGCTTGCCTTTACTTTGATGCTTTTAAAATCCCATTTTAAGAATTTTGTGGAACCCAAACAAACAGAAGAAAGACAGAAATAAGTACTTCAGGTGGGATTTGAACCTAGGCCACTCAGAATCCCATTTTAGTTGTGCTGCTAGCTGCACCACCAAGGCAACTGGGAACCTGGTACTCCCAGAAGCACTTTATTCTTTCTCTTTTTTTGTAATTAAATTTTTTTACTGAATATTCCACATAATACAAACATGAGCAATATGACATCTCATGTACAATAGGAACATCTGAAACCTTATTCTTTCTCTACTGCACAGGCTGGTGCTGTAGAGATAATTATATTTTCATTCACAATGGTGTAATGTGCACATACATGGAACCCAAACAAACAGAAGAGAGAACATTTTAATCTGAAAACTTATACCTCCCCATCCCTCTGTTACACCACACAAAAACCACCATTGCTGACATGACTGCATGGGAGGCGGCACGTACTAGAACTAGCTAAATGGCTACCAAAAAGTTCCACAAAATTCTTGCTTTGTCATTCACGTGGGTGTGGTGTGCACATATATAGAACTCAAACAAACAGAAGAGAGAAAGATATAAGTGCTTCAGCTGGATTTGAACCCACGCCACCTGGAATACTGTTTTGGTTGTGCTACCAACTGCTCCACTAAAGCAACTGGAAACCTAGGACTCCCAGAAGCATCTAACTCTTTCTCCAATGCACAACCTGGTGCTGCACAGATAAGTACATTTTCATTCACAAGGGTGCAGTGTGCACATATATGGAACCCAAGCGAACAGAAGAGAGAAAGAAATAAGTTCCTCAGCTGGGATTTGAACCCAGACTGCCTGGAATACCATTCCAGTTGTGCTACCAGCTGCACCACCGCCAAGGGAACTGAAAATCTGGGGCTCCCAGAAGCACCTTACTCTTTCTGTAATGCACAACCTGATGCTGCACATTTGGTAGCCAGTTAGCTAGTTCTAGTACTCGCTGCCTCCCTTGCAGTCGGATCAGCAATGGTGGCCTTTGTGTGGTGTAAGAGGGATGAGGAGGCATATGTTTTCAGATTAAATGTTCTTTTATTAACAACAGTTGCTATTCTATTCAGGAATTGCTGGAATGGCTGAATAGGTAGGTGGAGTGCAGGAGTTGGAAGGCTGTAATAAAGGAATAATGCATGACAGGGTGTGTGTTATGCTGGGATAACATCACGCCTTGGGTGGTTGGGCACGAGACCACAGGCCGAGTGCACCCAGTACCCAAGAAGTGATGTTATCTCAGCACGGCACACGCCCTGGAGTGCATTATTCTTATTATACAATGGTTTATGATTCAAAAATAAGAAAAAGAGCTGGCCCGGTGGCGCAGCAGATGGATTTCTGCCAGATGCTGGCGCACCGTGGTTCGGGAGCGGGACTCGGCCCATGGAGGGCCGGGCGCGGGAGAAGACTTGAGTGTCCCACAACTGCTTGCCTTCTCCGGGAAGAGGGAAGGGACCAAATGCCTGCAGCTTGCCTGACCCTGAGCAGAGGCTCGGGGCATGACAAGTCCTGCCACTGCAGGAAGGGGCCGGTTGCAACGTGTGGTGAACATTGGTGCATATGCGCCATGATGTCAGGGCACACACCATGCACTGAGGAGAAAATGAAAAAAGAGCCTGCCACTGCCAGGGAGACAGGGGGCCAGGAGACATATCCACGATGTGCCTGTGCCCACCCGATGGACCCAGACCGACGATACGTAAGTTTTGGGGTGTTAGCACCTCCACTTTGTCCCCACCCGGGGGGGGGTAAACCACGGCTCCATGGGGTCTAGGGTCTATTCTGGGCAAGGTGTCAGGCAGTGGGATGTCTGCCGGGTCTCCCCTGATGGGTCGGAGGTGGCAGGCTGGGGATAGGCAAATGAAAAGAGATTTAAAAAAAAAAGAAGAAAAAAAGATGAAGAAATACATTTAAAAGTAATTGTTTTGCTGTATTTTTAAAGGAGTAGGTTTACTGTTTAAAAAAATAGTACTTATTTCATGTTTTGGCCAGTAGGCGGAGCTGCTGTTTTGTATCTGTGCTTCTGCAGTCCTGACTCTCCACAGCACTGTTTCCATCTGTTGTTTTGTGACATTTGTTTCCTGTACTAAGGGCATTTTGTTAACCTTTTAATTTGTTTTCTTTTTTTTTTTTTGCTCTCTGTTTCTCATCTCTCACACTTTATGGTACCACTGCTTCGAATGTGACTTGTGTGATGCTTGTCCAGCTGGTTATGATTGTTCTATTATATATGTAATATAGAAATGTGGTATGTGATTGTCTCACATGAGATATCCTGTGCTCCTGGGTGACCCCCCCACCAAGTTTTAGTGAAAATAACAGGATATATGTAACAAACTAGGAGTTTTCTGTAATGTAATTAACTTCCTTCAGAAGTTGCATTTTATAGCCTTTTTATGACCTCCTGCCTCTGAAGCTGGGAAACTAAAATATACATTTTATGACTTCAGATAAGCTGATTCCTGTTGGCTATATTTGCATCTAGGTGAGAAACTGGGGGAACCTACCAGGGAGGAGAGGATACTGGACATTGTACTGGCAGACAGTGACCAGATAAGGGGTCTGGAGGTGTGTAGCCTGCTGATGGGGGGTGACCACGCCATAATCTGGTTTCTGCTGTGTCTAGAGGGGGAGGATAACTACTCTAATATGGTAGTAGTGGACTTCAGGGGGTGGACTTCGTGTCATGGGCAGGATTCCTACGGGGGTGCTTGGACAAGATTAGACCAGACATGGATGCTGGTAGCTTGTGGGAGACCATTAAGAAAGGGGTGCAGGAGGCTACTAGCTCATGTACAAGGGTAAGGCGTAAGAATGATAGAGCCAACAAGCCGTGTTGGTGGACCAGGGAGGTGCAAGAGGCGGTGAGGGATGAAAAGGCTGCCTACGCCTGTTTAAAGGGCTCCAGGGGGGATGGGGGAGAGGTGAGTACGAGTTGACAGCTAGAAGGGTCACCAGAGTGGCGAGGGAAGCCAAGGCGAGGATGGAGCAAAACCTGGTTAGGGATATCTGGGGGAGGGGATTCTATTGATACATAGGGGAGAAGAGAAAGGGGAGAGCACAGACCTTCAGGATTAGGACTGGGGAGGGATGGGCTCAGGAGGTGGGGGATCAGGCAGAAGTGCTAAATGAGTACTTTGCCTCAATATTTATGGAGAGAGACAGGGATCCATTCAGCCCTGCGGGAGGGTAGGGGAGACAGCAGAGCCGAGACGTGAGATGGAGTCTAGAGGACAGGAAAAGGCTGGGGTTCAGGCCGTGCCAAGCCTTGAAGGGAATGGGTGCTTAAATGAGGGGGTGGATTGGGAGGGAGAAATCACAGAGGATAGGGTGAGGGAGGCCCTTCGGATGCTAAAAACTGATAAGGCACTGGGATCGGATGGGCTGCATCCAAGGGTTATGAAGGAACTAGCATACGAACTAGCAGCTCCACTAGCTGCACTCTTTAATGCCGCTCTGCAGACAGGATGGATGCCTCAAGATTGGAGGGTGGCTCATGTGGTGCCTATTCACAAAGGGGGGTCTAGGGAGGAGATAGGAAATTATAGGCCTGTCAGCTTAATGTCTGTGGTAGACAAACTAATGGAGGGCTTCATTAAGAAGCTCAGGAGGTGACTGGAAATGTTGGGAAACCTGGATGACAAACAGTATGGTTTTATCCCGGGGAGATCGTGTCAGACCAATCTCATAGATTTTTACGACTGGGTGATGGGGACCCTGGACCGACAAAGACCGGTGGACATCCTATTCCTGGATTTCAGTAAGGCGTTCAATTCGGTACCCCATATCGGGTTGTTAACAATGCTTGGGGGGAATGGGGTGGGAAGACAGTTGCTTAGATGGGTAGAAAATTGGCTAATGGGACGAACACAAAGGGTAGTGGTCTTCAGTGGGGTCCCCCAGGGTTCGGTACTGGGGCCACTCTTGTTCAATGCCTATGTCTCAGATATGGGTAAGGGGTTAGGAGTAGGATGAACCTCTTCGCCGATGACTCAAAACTGGGAGCACTGGCAGACGGGGACAAAGTGAGAGAGACAGTCTAGAGGGACCTGGATACCCTAGAGGGGTGGTCAAGGAGGTGGGGACAGAGGTTTAATTCAGGGAAGTGTAGGGTGCTGCATCTGGGGGTCAGAAACCCAGGTCATGTGTATACCCTGGGGGGGTCTCACTGCAAACTACAACGAGTGAAAGGGATCTGGGGGTGGTGATAGATGCCAAAATGAATAACTCTGAAAACTGCAGAAGGACTGCAGCAAAAGCAAACAGGATACTGGGCTGCATAGCCAGGGGAATTACGTCCAGGAGGAAAGAGGTGATCCTCCCTCTGTATAATGCCTTGGTCAGGCCGCATCTCGAGTACTGCATGTAGTTCTGGAGAACTCACCTCAAGAAGGACATAGCACTGCTGGAGAGGGTCCAGAGGAGGGCAACCAGGATGATTCAGGGCATGAGAGAGAGGACCTATGAGGAAAGGCTGGAAGAGCTTGGGCTGTACTCACTGGAGGAGCAGAGAGACAGGGGGGACATGATAGGGGTCTTCAGATATGTAAAAGGGATAAACCGGGGTGGAAACAAAGAGATGTTCAGACAAAAGAAAGGGGGCACAGCCAGGGGCATGAGTGGAAGCTGAAGGGGGGGAATTACAGGGGAGAATGAAGGAGACATTACTTCACTGAGAGGGTGGTGGAGCCATGGAATGCACTGCCTGGGAGTCTGGTGGAGGAGGGCACAGTGGAGGGCTTCAAGAAGGTGTGGGACAGGTGCAAGGGTAAACTGAAGCTGAAGATGATCCTCTCTGGGGCTAGGGGGAGTGGGAGAGTGAGCACCCAATAGCGGCTGGCTACCGAGCAGACATGACAGACCATCAGGCCTATTCTGCTGGCTTTTAGCATGTTAGTATGTAAACTGCAGAGTTGTAAAAACCTTTGATGTTCCTTGGGAAAACAGGAACTGCTCAATGTTAATTAAATAGTCATATTTTGGAAATTAGTTTTTGCTGATATACCTCCTGATAGGACATCCTGTTTGTATATTTTTTATATTCTAAAAGGAGGAGCTGGATGACATCATATAAGGGGTGTGGAAACATAGAGTTTTAAACTGTATAGTGTGGTTGAACTTGTGTGACATTTCTCTTTGGGCCCTTAAGAAACAAGATCTAACTATAAGCTCTATAGAGGTAATACATTAGATAGAAAAAGTCTAATTGTATTGTGGTAGGAGTTTTTGTTTGTACTTTTCCTTGTTTTCTTTTAAGTGATTGAATGCTCTTTGATATATTATTCTGTATTTACATTTTTCATGTTTTATCATCTTTAAGTAAAGTACCCTTTATATTTAAAAAGACTGCCTGGGCGTCTGCCAGTCCTTTTTGCATGTGACGTATAGCTTGTTCAATTTGACAACTGTTCAAGGGCTTGATGGTGTTACTAAACTGGGAAAAGGTAAGAATACCTAAGGTATTTTATAGAGTTTTAAGGGTTCATTTTGGATACCTGGTTAGGTGCCCTTAGGCAAAAGATATCTTGCATCCCTCGAAGAGAAGATTATCTGAGCCTGTACATTTGGGTACACTAGCATAAGGTTCACAGTTTGAATCCCCCCAGAACTTGAGACTAAAGGTGATTCAGACCCACAAGCAGACAGGAGGGTTACCCTGTCTGTTACCTGTTCACAATACTGTGTTCTGAAGTTGGCACTGTAGGAGCAGAGGGCCTGACCTGCTGAGTGAGTTTGTGACAACTTGTTCCCTGCTTCCTCCTCGTCAATGTTGCTCTTTGTATGGTGGGTGTTGGAGACCGCCAGCTGCAGCTGTGGCACATCCTAGTGCATGTTCTATTGGGAGAACTTAATGGAGTAGGAAAACTGCAACTGGGAATGGCAATCAGGTAAGACGCACCTCTTTTCGTGCGTACAGTGGGAAATGTTCTGTGAGGCAGTTTGGGTTTGCAGTTATCCTTCAATACCCCACTCCCACATCTGTTTACATGGTTGTATTTGGTTCTCCCAGTACAGTCAGTGAGTTTGTACCAGGAGAAGATTTCTACAAAAAATGCCTGACTCCAGTAATCGACAAGTGGTGTGTGCACATGCTCTCAGTTTCGAGGGTGGAGTGTGTGGAGAGAGGGAGGGAGGAAGGGGGTTTTGATACTGATTGGTTGGCTTTCAGTTTTACCGACAATATTTTTTCACTTTACAAAAGAAAAAAGCAGTGACTATAGTTACCAGTTTTCAGGGAGCAGGCAATGGTAACACTGCAGGGGAGTGCTGTGAAGGCGCTTGGAAAGACAGCTGTCATGCTGATGTATGAAAGCGACTGGTGGTGGCATCCAGTGGGCAGTGGTTAGTGAATTTTCTTTTGTCATTCAGTCATATGTAAGCTGGGACTAGATACATGATGATAAGCTGGGATAACTTCTCAGGTCCAGTCCCAGACTGACCAATCAGAGCCCAGCATTCATTCTTGTCATTGTATAATTAAGCAATAACACATTACAGGGTGCACTTTATCATAGGATATCAGCATGCCTCGGGTGCGTCATGAGGCATGAAGTGAAGCCGAGTGCCTTATGCACCTGAGAAGTGCTGATATCCTATTATAAACCACACCCTGGAGTGTGTTATTGCAATTATGCACTGGACCCATACAGTAAAGTAAAAAAAGGCACAAAACAGGTCTAACAATTAATTTGTTTACTGTTTTTAAACTGTGGAAGTACATTAGTGCATAAAATAGTCCAATGCTGGAGTCATTAATCAGGCAACTGCCCTAATTTTTAACTGATTAGAATAAGGGTTTTGAGAGGGCTCAGGGATATTGTTTTCTGGTCAGGGGTTTTGTTTTTAGCTGTTCCGTTATGAGAGAATATAAGTATGGGTCTGGAATGCTGCTGACCAATCAGCTTCTCAGATTTTTCCTGTCCAGTGCATAATGTGTGTTAATACCACCTCAAACACCAATCTTATAGTTGTAGTAGTTGTTTCATGTGCATTCTTAGGGTAGGAGAAGAACTGTGAACCAAAGGTGAGCAGCTCTTATACCCTAGGAATGTAAGTGAGACCATGCTTACAACCGTAACAGTAAACTTTATGGTGGTATTATTATAGTATTGATCGAGCTTGATCAATAATGTATTAATGTTTATTAAAAAACCTCACCCAACCTGCCATCATGCCGGTGACCTGGGTGGGAACGACCCTGGACCACTCGGGGGTTGGCCGGATGGGGGAGGACTGAGCATCCCAGCAGATGCTCTCCTCCGGGGAGGGAGGGCAGACTGCGCTGCTGCAACATCGCTACCTAGGTGACCATGGGTGGTGATGCTATCTGGAGCAGAATTTCCAGGTGGGGGATGCTCCCTTGCGGAAGACGTGAGCATTTCTCCTAATGTGCACATGTCTGACCACCATCTCCATGGAGTGTCCGTGGGTCAGGACCCAAGAACATGGGAAAATCATTGCTGTGACAGGATGCTACCCGGCAGAGACTCGTAGACCCCATGCTGCTTACTGGGCACAGGGACCACAGATCTGAACATGGCACCAGAAGGGGGCTTAGGGGACCCCTGACAGCCCTGCCACAGGGGTCAATCAGTGGAGCACTCAGTGGCCCTAAGGTAAATCCTGGGGATGGCGATTGATGGGGTTGGCGTAGCTGTGAGTGACAAAGGGGGCATGCCAGCAGAGGAGGAGCAAAAAAAACAACCTTATCTGCACATATCCATTTCAAGAGTGTCTCGTGTGCAGAAGAAAGGAGCACTCCAATTTGTCTGGAGTGTTCCCTCGATCTATAATTAAAATCAGAATGAAATTAAGCAATATCTCTCACCTTTACAACACACTCAGCTCCACAGTCCTAGGCCATGGGACCCTGAGTCTGCTGTCAGACTTGGGACTGTCACCACTTAGGCACATAGCTCTCATCAACCTGGAGCTTGGATCTCAGGTCTTTTCTCGAACCCGGGCTTCTCATCTCCACAACACACTGAGCCCAACAAGCTCAGGGCCTGAGACTGTGACCCTGTTCTTAGCCCAGGGTCTCTCACCTCTGCAACACTTGGCCATATTAGCCCAGGGCCTGAGACTCTGAATCTCCTGTAACTCAGGTCTCTCACCTTCATGACAAGGTCAGTCCCCACCAGTCTAGGGCTTGGGACACTGCATCTGTTCTCAAATCTGGGTCGTTTATCTGTGCATCATGCACCACACACCATCCTAAGGCCTAGGACTTTGAGTCTGCTCTCAAACCTGTGTTTCTCACCTGTGTGAAATGCAGCCCCACCATCCCACAGCTTGGGAACCTGGTCAAGCTCTCAAGCCTGGGTTTGTTATCTGCAAATCATGTTCAAAACCATCAACCCAGGGCCTAAGGTCCCTAGTCTGCTCTGGAACACAGGTGCCTCACCTATGAGATATGCTCACTCCCCATCAACTGAGGGCCTGGGACTCTCAGTCTGCGCTTGAACCCAGGTCCCTTAGCTATGAGACATACTCACTCCCCAATAACCCCGGGACTGGGACCCATAGACAGCTCTCAAACACAGGTCCATGTTTAAGACATAGTCAACCCCACTAGCCCAGGGCCTCAGACCTTTGGTCTGCTCTTGAACACAGGTTGTTCAACAGTTGCTCAGCCCCCACCAGCCCGGAAAATGTAATTTTATTCATGTAGACTCCTGTACTATGGACTCTGTCAAAAAAAAATGTTAGCAGTCTACTTCTATGCATTTTTGGAAATAGTTAATATCCCCCCCCCCCCATTTTGCATAGCATTTCGTTACGCTATATCAGCTAAGTGACATCTGTAGGCTTTTCTCAAACCAGAGTCACTGACCTCCACGACATGCCTAACCCTCACCGTCCCAGAGTTTAGGACCCTGAGTCTGCTTGGGGCCCTGAGCCTGCTTTAAACCCAAGTCTCTGACCTGTGTGACATGCTCAGTACCACCAAAATGGTGCAGGGACTGCATCAGAAGACATATGAGGACAGATTAACTGAGCTCAATATGTATACCCTAGACCAAAGGAGTAAGAGAGGTGATATAGTATGATCAAAACATTCAAACACCTTAAGGGCATTAACAAGGTGAAAGAGTCTAACATGTTTCAATAGAATTAAAATAACAGGACAAGAGGACACAGCATGAGATTAGAGGGAGGTCGATTAAGGGGTAATGTGAGGAAGTTCTTTTTCACAGAAAGGGTGGTGGATGCACAGAATGACCTACCTCAGGAAGTGGTGGATATGAATACAGTGCAGGGCTTCAGACAGGTATGGGATAGGCATAAGGCAGCAATACAGATGAGTATGAATAGCCATCTACAGAGCAAAGGCCTATGGCACATTCATAAGGTAGAAAAAGAAATGGGCAGACTGGATGGGCCTTGCGGTCCTTATCTGCCGTCAACTTCTATGTTTCTATGTTTCTGTGTTACCAGAACAGGCACCCAGAGTCTGCACTTGAATTCGGGTCTCTCACCTCCACAACACACTCAGTCCACACCACCCCAAAGCCTGGAACTCTGAGTCTGCTATTGAACCACAGTCTCTCATCACCACCACAACATGCTCATCCCCCACCTTCAGAGGACCTGGGACTCTAGGATTCCCACCTGTGCGGCACACTAAGCTCCCACCAGCCCAGGGCTTGGGACCCTGAGTCTGGTTTCAAACCTGGATCTCTCACCTTTGTGAAATGCTCACCACTTACCAGCCTCTATTCCTGGGACCATGAATCTGCTTTTGAACTGGGGTTGGGGCTCAGGCCAGTTGTGCTCTCTCTTCCCCTGCAATAATGCCCTTGTAATAATCCAGTTTGACCTTGTGCCACGGAACCTTGGAGGTCGTGCGGGGGGAGGGAGTAGCGGAGCAGGGAAGAGCTGGGGAGGAGAGAAACACAGATGACCAACGTGGCCACTCCGCCCAATGCCAAGGCCAGCTGTGCTGCTCAGAGCATCCAGGAGTTCTGCAGTGGCCAACCACAGCTTGTCCTGCTCTTCCCTGACTGACCAGAGAATCTGGATTTTGAAAACATTAATCCCCTCTCCCTTTTTATGTTTGCTTTCATGCATGTGCAAGAAACATAGTGCCATCATCCGAGTTTTTGTAGGTGTGACACCTGTCTTCCAATGCAGTCAATGTGTTTGCAGGCGTGGCCACAGTTCACCAATGAATGCTGCAGCTGTCTATGACAGCAGTTGAAAATGCAGTGCCATACAGTTGAAAGGCAGAGCTCTGCTTCAGTGAGCAGCGAGAAGCTACTGCCTGCGCATGCGCTCCCCCCACACACACGCATGCACGCATAGTGCGTGCTAATGAGCTCCTCCCCAACACACTGTATGGCAACGGGGTGCCCAATCCCATCGGCTCCAATGCCCCCCACAACAGACAACCGGGTGCCACGCTGAGAGCCCACCCCAGTGTGGCAACAGTCCGTATGGCCAACGGGGGTGCCCAGTCCCACGTCGGCTCCACTGCCCCCCTGCCCCAAACAGCCTTCTAGCTGCCACACTGGAAGCCCACCTCAGCGTGGCACAAGTCCTGCGTCATCCAAGAAAAAAAAAAAACATGAAAGAGAAAACCTTCCCTCGCTGACTGTCCTGACCCCCGCTCCCCCCACCCATGCCACCATCTAGCACCCTGCCTCCCCACACCCCACCCCATACTTACCTCTGGAGTCAGCGCAATGATCTTGCGTGGATCAGGAACACGACTGCACTCTTCAAAGCCGACCGTGAACTGAGCAAATGTCGGTAAGCTGTATAATGTAATAAATAGGGTTTTTCAACTTTGATGCATATCTTAGGCATTTTTGGAAATTTTTTCACCAGACTTTCAACGTATGGTTTTTGGGACCCCACCTCATGAATTCTGTCACTGTCATTTAGTTAATCGGCCCCGAATGGTGATTTCACGGCCACTGCGTGGAACCACCTTTCAGGACTGATTTATGAAATGACAGTGTCACAGTTCATGAGGTAGGTCCCCAAAAACCCTATGTTGAAAATTTGGTGAAAAAATTCCCCAAAATGACTTTTACTGTACGAGCATGCGTTGCACTGTCCCTACACACGCTCGTAAGTTCACAAATTTTCAATATTTTCACTCCAGATTTTCAACATTGCCATTTTACCACACCTCCTTATGAGCAGCACAGCAGTCATTTTTCACATTTTGCCCAAAATGTGTTTCTGCGCATGTAGCGCACAATAGGGCAGTCAGTGTGCGAAATCAATGTTCAGGACAGATTAAGAAAATCACAGTGACACTGTTCATGAGCAGAAGTGTTAAAATGGCTATGTTAAAAATTTGGTGAAAAAATTCCCCAAAATGACTGTTTTATGACCATGCGTTGCGCTGTTCCTACACACGCTTGTAAGTTCATGAATTTTCACTATTTTCACTCCAGATTTTCAACATTGCCATTTTACCACACCTCCTTATGAACAGTATAGCTGTCATTTTTCACATCTCGCCCAAAATGTGTTTCTGCACATGTAGCGCACAATAGCGCAGTCGGTGTGCGAAATCAATGTTCGGGACAGATTAAGAAAATTACAGTGACACTGTTTATGAGCAGAGATCTTAAAATGGCTATGTTAAAAATTTGGTGAAAAAAGTCCATAAAATGACTGTGTTACGAGTGACCATTGCGCAGTTTCCACGCATCCTTGTAAGTTAATGGATTTCTAATATTTTCAGTCCAGATTTTCACCACTGGCATTTTTCCACATTACTTTATGAATGGTACAGCTGTCATTTTTCACACCATGGACGAAATGTGTTTTTGCGCTTCCAGCACAGAAATGCGTGGTCGCTGTGGGAAATCATTGTTCGGGACAGATAAAGAAAATCACAGTGACACTGTTCATGAGCGGAGGTTCCAAAATGCCTGTGTTGACAATCTGCTGTAAAAAATCCCCAAAATAATTGTATTATGGGTGTGCATTGCTCAGTTTCTACACACACTCGTGACTGCACTAGTTTATATTTTCACTGCAGATTTTCAACATTGTCATTTTTTCCACCTCCCCATGAACAGTACAGCTGTCATTTTTCACATTCTGTTCGAAATGTGTTTTCACACCTGTGGTGCCAAATGGCGTAGTTGCTGTGCAAAATCAGCTTTCGGCTAATGAACTGATATTGCCACTGTTCATAAGGTGGGGGGTCACAAAAAACCCATGTTGAAAATTTGGAGTGATAATGCCAATGAACGCCTGAGACGTTAGGGTTTCTGACCATAACGCCCCACCCTGTAGAGACTGACAGGTATTAGGGGTGTGACTTCTCGCCTGTAATGCTCATACCATTCCACACCCTGCAGCCAGTGAGAGGCATCGAGGTGTGCCTTGGACTCTTCAGCCCCAAAGTTCACCCCATTCTCCTATACAGCACCCATCTCACTGTATTGTCTGATGGAATGGGGTGAGCATAAGGGCCAAAGATGCCAAGGCACACTGTGACACTTGTCAGTGTCTGCAGGGTAGGGTGTGGTGAAATGGCGTGGCTGTTATGCCTGATGACCCAAAGGCACACCCCAATGCCTGTCACTATCTGCAGGGTGGTGATGGGGTTGGCTTCAGTTCGATACTTCACTGCCATTCCTATTATGCAGCTCTCTAACTCCTACACTACCAATGCCAATGCCAGCAAACAAACATTCGGCATTGACAAATGCTTGTTTTTACATTCTTTTAACCATAATAATTTCCTGGACTGCTATGACCAAATAGTGATTTTTCTTTTGTCACTGTGACTTGTTTGTTCCAAAGGCTATCCTGTAAAAAAAGAAGGCTTAACAATTGTTTATTTATTACTACAAGTAGCTAGAGAAAGTGGGCTGTACCACAGGTCATATTTTTCTACTGCTGGATTTATCATTTTGTTTGAAGAGACCAAGTCATTGATGATGACGCTGGCACTGGCTTCAGAGCCAGAACTAACACACACGTGACTCACTCACTGAGCAAGAGGTGCTAAGTAGCAGTAAAGTGTGGTGGTGGAGGGGGGGCAGTTTTGCTGCCATCTTCTGGGTCCTTTGTATTTACAGAACAGTTCTGACACACAACAGAGAAGCTGCACTTCCAAAACAGACAAAGCTCAGACAAAAATAGATAAAAAATACATCTTTAATAATGAAATGAGTAACACAAGCTGAGCTGTGGCCAGTCACCTGTAGGAAGGGGTTTTGTATTCACAGAATGATCAGTCAGATGGAACTGGGTGGAATAAAAAGTTGTTAGTTGTGGACATTAAGGACAGTAGGGGGGGACCATCACAGGGTGGTTGTGTGAGACTGAGATAGCTTTTCTTCTGCAGCTTTCCCAGCTTAGTTTACTTGCAGCAGGTATCACCTTCAAGACTGTAGCTGGCAGGTGCCAGGACCCCACGGAAACTTTCTAGCTAGCAGTACCCAGTGGGGGACTGCACCCAATGTTGACCTGCCCCCAACATCAAGTTTGGTATAAAAGGGGCGGTCCCCATCCCGTTCTTTTACCGTCATCGACCACGCTAGTTGGACCTCTGTAGACACTTTCAGCTAGTCAACCGCCATTTGACCGCATTTTCACTGCCTTTTTTATTTTCCTTTTCAACAGTATTTTGACAAATTCGTGCATGTTGTTTTCTTCAACTTCATCGATTGAGAGGCACCCTTCCAAGTGCGTGTGCGGCAAGCAGATCCCCCATAAAGACAGCCATTCAGCCTGCCTGTTCTGCCTGGGCCCGTACCACAACATCGAGGCCTGCTAGCACTGACGCAATTTCAACCAGCACATGTGGCTCCAGCACAAGAAGACCCTCGAACCCTTTCTGCTTAAGAAACAGACTTCTGCCATGGAGAAGGAACTTCACCACAAGAGCGCTTCATCCTCTCCTTCTTCATCTTCTTCTCATAAAGAGAAGAAATCGAGCGGCAAACACAAGCACAAGGACAAGGAGAAATCCCGAGCAGAAGACTGCTCTCGGTCCCCGATGAAGTCATTGGCCTCCTTCTCCTCCAGGCTCCCAGTCTCTAAGCCTCCCTCCCTCATTTCAGTCTCAGGAGAAGGCTTTTTAGGGTGTGGGAAGTCCTCCTCCACATTCCAGCTGCTCAAGCTTAAGCCTATTACCCCTGGTGGCTCTAAGCCTAGTGGCTCGGCTGGTGGTTCTTCGGATGGCAGGCTGCTGCCTGTTGCTCTCCCAGCCAGCGTGTCCACTGAGTCTGCTCTGATGTCAGGGGCTGATGCTAGTAAGTATCTCCCGGGACAGTCACCCTCTTCCTCCAGAAGCAATGGGTTTAAGCCCCGATCAGGAGTGATGCCTCCCCTGCAGGTGACTCCACCTAGGTGTCCACCAGCTAGTTCCCCTGCCTGGTCTCTGCCTACGCTGGTCACCTCTGCACTGGCCTCGCTGGTGTCCCCTCAGGAAAACTCAGCTCCTGTGCAGATGCCAATAGACTTCAGTGCCCCCCGATAGGCCAACACCCGAGGGCCTGAAGCTCGATGGTGAGATGTTGGACCAGACACCTCCAACGCCTGAGGGTCCTCCAGTGATCCAGATGCCAGATGACCAGCACCGGCTTACCCCGATGCTGGGTTTACCCCTGCCAGATGACCTGATGCCAGTGCCAACTGCACCCAACCCCCCCAACACTAGATACTCCAGCTGTGCCACAGAACCCACCGCAGGGTCTCAATGAGCTTTTTGCTGCCTGGTAGGCCTTTTTCAAAGATAAAGAGGCCCGCTTCACTCCTCTTGAGCCAGCTCCGCAAGGGCCTTCTCCAGCTGAACCCTCTGGCTGCTCTTCTACTCCGCCTCCTAGGACACTGACACCTGACAAGGGCCTTTCTTCTATAAAGGAACATCCAAGAAGGCCACCGAGGTCACCCTCCCTGTCTCCTGACTCAAAGGACTTGGAGTCAGATTCTTACTCTTCCTCAGACCATGGGGACTAAGACCCTCCATCCGACCCTGACATCAGCAAAGACGCCCCATGCTCCCCACCTGACAACCCTTTGTTTAAGGATGTGATGCATCACATCCAACAGTTGAACAGATGGGACTCTGAAGACCTCAACCCAGAATGGAAGAGGTTGGCTGCCTTCCTTCGAAGGAAGGATGCCCTTCCCATGGTAGTCCCCCCAATGGTAGATTCATACAAGGATGCTAGTAAGCTGGCATGGAAGTGTCCTTTCTCGATCCCAGCAGTGTCCAAAAACTGGACCGGTTGTAAATCGTTCCCCGGGATAATCACTTCTATTGGGAACAACTGGAGGCAGACTCACTGGTGCTGAATGCTGCCCACAACAGGTCCAGACATCCATGGCACCTCAGTACACAACCTCCAGATAAGGACTCTAAGTAGTTCGATCATCTGGCAAGGAAAGTTTTTCCTCCACTACTTGTACCATCTGGTCACAAAATTTCCTTGCCCACATGGTCCAGTACCAGAATGCCCTATGGGACAAGGCACTGGAAATTGTGCAGACCATGCCAGACTCATCTGGATGGATGGAGCTCATGGCCATCATGAAATCCAGTTTGGACATCGGTAACCATGTCCTACAGGTTTCATACAATACCATGGATTCGGCAGGCAGAGCTGCAGCTTCGGTGGTCTGTATCTGCTGATATTCTTGGCTGAGAGTCTTGGGGTTCGCCCAGGACATCCTGTCCAAAATCATTGTCACCCCTTCAGAGGGCAGGTCCTATTCCGGAGGATACTCAAAATATCATCACCCATTTGTATGAATCAGGAAAAACAGTTAGGCCAGTACAAACTATGTACAAATCTAAGCAATAACCTAAGCAGTCCTTTTGTAAGACTGGACAACAGCAATTTTGAGGTCAGCACCAGAAGCAGCAGCAGTGGGCTGGCTTCAAACACAAGGCCAACTACCCCTGCCACCAGAGGTTCTGCCCCATTGGCCTCCAGAACCTCTCAGCCTGCACTCCCCCCCCCCCAGACTCCTCCAGCTGACTTGCTGCCTAACCCTCCTCCTTCAGCAGAGTCCACGGGGGAATCAGTGAGGGGGGGTCAGTTCTTTTTTTTCCCCATATAGGTGTCTGTGGTCCTCCAAAAGGAGGAACTCACTTCTCCTATCCTGCGCGTCCCCACTCTGCCAACTCCCAGAAAGTCCCCCCTTGGATTGCCCCCTGCAGCAGGGCCAGGGATGAGGGTGCCGGCACCCCCCCAGAGACCCAATCCAGACACCAGGGGCAGCCCTCTGTGACGTGGGGCCATCATCTAACCTGCCAGGCTCCTTTTACTCTTTTCTCCTATCCCCCCTCCCGTACTGATGTAAGGATGTCACCATGTGCCTCCCGACTCATATTGCCCTCCAGCTGCTGCCAGAGGGCAATCAACAAGCAGGACGACAAGTCTCTCTCCCCCCGAGAGAGGAGAGCAGTCCTCCGGACACTCGATCCTCTCTTCACCCTGCCGACCCCCAGCAGCCCAGGTTCATTCCCGAACCTGGGTAGCCAGTGTGGCATGAGGTGTAACGACCAGTGCCTCAACCTCCAGTGCCACTGTGCCAGCCTGGTGGGGGGGGATCAGCTCTCCTTGCACAAAAGGGT
The DNA here is from genome assembly GCA_016271365.2 of Neoceratodus forsteri. Lineage (NCBI taxonomy): Eukaryota > Metazoa > Chordata > Ceratodontiformes > Ceratodontidae > Neoceratodus > Neoceratodus forsteri. The sequence continues at coordinate 643,771,996 of CM057453.1, read as the reverse complement.
GGTGTCGGATCACGTCCGACTGCTGGATCCTGCAGCCCATCGAGAGAGGACACACCCTCAAATTCACGGAGGTTCCTCCAGATAACCCTCCAGTAATGTCTCAATATTCTCAGGCCCTCAGAACCTCATAGCAGAGGAAATCCAGGCTCTCCTTTAAAAGAAGGCCATTGAGCCAGTGCCCCCAGAAAAATGAGGAAGAGGATTTTACTCCCGCTTCTTTCTCGTACCGAAGAAGACAGGGGATCTTTGTCCCATCTTGGATTTAAGCCACCTGAACCAGTACATAGAGTACAAACAATTCAGGATGGTCACCTTTATAGGTCTCCTTCCCCTGTTTACACCATGGGGAATGGCTATGCTCCCTGGACATACAGGATGCATACCTCAGGGTCCAGTACTGGTGCCGGTCCTTTTTAATGTCTTTATAAGTGACATTGCAGAGGGACTGGAAGGGAAAGTATGTCTCTTTGCAGATGACACAAAGATCCGCAACAGGATTGATACACAAGGGGTGGAAAGGATGAAAAGGGACTTGGCAAGGTTGGAGGAATGGTCAAATATATGGCAGCTTAGATTCAATGCAAAGAAGTGCAAAGTAATGCACCTGGGAAACAAAAACCCAGGGGAAGAGTACACAGTGGGGGGTGAGATACTGACAACAACAAAAATGGAAAGAGACCTGTGGGTAGTCATATCAGATGACCTAAAGGTGGGCCAACAATGTGAGAAGACAGTAAGGAGGGCTGGGGGATACTGGGATGCATAGGGAGAGGCATCACCAGTAGAAAACAGGAAGTTGTTGGCCCACTGTACAGACAGTTGGTAAGACGACATCTGGAGTACTGTGTGGTCTGGAGACCCCATCTCTGCAAAGACATAGACAGGGTGGAGCTGTCCAGAGGAAGGCAACCAAAATGATGCAGGGTCTGCATCAGAAGGCATATGAAGAAAAACTAAAGGAACTAAAGATGTATAGCCTCGAGGAAAGGGGGGGGGGACATGATAGAAACTTTCAAATACCTTTTCTGATGTTGGCAGCAACCTCATAGTGCATTAGCATGAGGAAAGGCAAAAGTGAGTGGATGGTTGCCCCCTGGTGTCCGTTGCTCATTTTTCTCTTTTTGAACATACGAATATATGAAATGCCAGCAGATACATGCCATATGGGCTATCAAGTCTGCTCAAATGTACAGCTCTCAGTCTAATCTACTGCACCTGCCCACCTTGCCCCTTCCCCGTCCATCTGATTTACCACCCCAGACCTTCGACTCCCCCTCCCCAGCTTCTCCTCAGTTTTGACTTTACCTTTGACCCTATGCCACCCCTCTTAAAAATGCCCACAGTTTTTAGTGATATCACCTCCACTGGCAGCTCATTCCACCTTGCTACCACCCTTTCCATGAAACAGTGCCCCCTCATTTCCCTCTTGAATCTTCCCTCTCCAGTTTCAGACTGTGCCCCCTTGAATATTCCAAGTGATGCATCATGTTCTGTAGTTTACATCTGTCCACTGTCAGGATTTGCATGTTGTCATTATACCTGTTTGTACCACTCAGTAGAATTGCAGCACAGTTGGGTGAACCTGATGACCAGAATGATGTTGCCTGGAGATGACTCACAGAAGGGAAGGGGGGAACAGCTCTCTGAGATGAGATAACTACTGCCTTGGAGGGAAGGAGGTAGTGTGGAAGGGAGAGGGGTGCAGCTTGACAAATTAGTCATCCCTGTAGGTCTGTTCTGCCCTGAACAGAACAGATGCCATTAGCAACAACAAGGGGAATAGGGTGGGCAGGTGATAAGGCACCACTGGACCCACTACACTGTTTTAGTCCTCACACTCATGAGAAGCCTGCATGGTAGTGTGTTTAGTGCCTAGGCTGTGGCGGTAGCTGCAGGGACTGCAGGCTTGGAAAAACCACTGCTGGTGAGGTGTGAGTGATGCAACAAAGGGCAACTAATGCAGGAAGCCCACTCAGAAATGCAATGTGAGGTTCAGGCCCACCTCAGTCCTCTTGCTAGCGAGCAGGTTTAGAGCAACTAGTGGGGGAGTGAGACATCCAGTCGGTGCTGAGAGACTGGGAGAGACAGAAGTGTGTGTTTTTTGTCAGACACAGAGAGGGACAGTAGTGAGAAGCATGCTAATCAAAAAGATTAAATGTATGTGGTAGGAGGGAAGCAACCACAGCACAAAAAGGATGGCCTTGGTTATTTCGCTTGGATCAGGCTGATGACGCTGCTCAGCTGGCTCCTGCAAACTGGCCTGGGCAGCGTCTTGTAGATGAAAAGATACAGCTGTGCTCTGATAGGTGTGGCTGTCTCCTTTCAACTACACAGAGTTTCTGCCCATCAGCCAGGCTTAACACTGTCATTATCAGCCTGCTCCTCCTTGGGCTGTCAGTGTCAAGCCTCCTGTAGCCTGATCTCCATTGGATGCTACAGTGACACACTGCTGCAGCCGCAACTCTCCCAAGTAGCCACAACATGTTTGCTTCGTGCAATAAGGTTTAAATGTTCATGATTATTCTACTAGCACTACTAGCAGTGCTAGATAATAATGATGACCATGAGAATGATAAACAAACAGGATGCATTAGAGGTTAAGAAAAGCCTTGTTAATATTCCTGAAAATGAAACTACAGTTAATGATTGTGAGCCATACAGTCTGAGTCATTTCCAGTTCTAGTTTGAGACCGATCCAATTACAGAGGTATCTGAGTAGGAACAAGAAGTTCTTTTGCCCAACACAAGAACTAAGAGGATTACATCTGTGGTTTAGAATTACAGTATTTTCATTTTGACCAAAATAATGTATGTTATGCTGTATGTTTCCTGTGTAGAAAGGTTGTTTGCAGAGATAGGAAAGTTAGCAGTCAGCAGTCTCAACACATGAACTGTGGTAAGTCACTTACTCCAATAACATCCAGACCTGAGGAAAAAGTTAAAGGCAGTGGGTTGAGGTTGAGGCATGGGAGAACATTACCAGTACGAGTGATTCAGTCAGAGACCAACCATCACATGGCTTTCACAGATATTTTGTAAATCCGCAGAAAGATCCAGAAGGCGATTCATTAATATCCACAGAGCAGGCCCTTCTATCTTATTGGCCCTCCAAGCTCAATGGGTTGATCTGGATCAGTCAAAAGTCAGCCTTTGCTCCCTTCAGCTTCATGTACTCCAGTAGCCCCAAAAGAGTTTGTAAACTTTAAAAAAGAACTTCAAACGTACCTGTTCAGTCTGGCATTTAGAGATGGAGATTAATATAGTGTCACCAAAGTTATGGTTTAGATTAACTTATTTATTGTTTTAAATTCACGGTTTTAATGTTTTATTGGATAATGCTAATTTATGTACAGGTTCCTTGGTTTAAGAAAGACGCCTTTAAAAAAGAAATAAAGTTTTATTAATTTATTTTTTTATTTTAGTCTTTGGTAACCGGGTAAGGCCCACTAGGCACAAATGCCTGTTTTCAGGGACGACCTGGGAGCACTGAGCGGTTAAGTGACTTGCTCAGAGTCACACAGCATGCAAGTGGAGGTTGTGAGAATCAAACTCAGTTCTGGCCTGCTGGATGTACTAAGCTCGTTCACACCTCGTTCCTCTAACCTCTAGGATATACTGCCAGTTTGAGTTGATTGATTTGATTAAACTTCACAGAATCATTTGAAATGTCTTTTAAATATGAGCAAAGTCATCCAGTGGCAAAAACATTCACTAAGGCAATTTCAACAATGATAGCAGTGGATTTGCACTCCTTCTCATGTATGGAGGCTGTTGGAATTCAGCATATGACACACAATGTGGTGTCATGCTACCAGGTGCCATCACAATTCTTTTTGCTAGAAAAATAACACCAAATATGTGCCATGAACTGCATCAACAAGTGAATCATGCTTCAATGCAGCCTTTTCCCCTAAAATACATATTACAACTGATATGTGGACAATCAACCAAACTGTTGACTACATGATAATGATTGCTCACTGGATTTCTTCTGTACACTCCTCCGCCTCAGTCTGCAGACCTGCTACCAGAGGCAACATGCATCAGCTTATCAAAAACATGATGCCCTGTGTATAACTTCAGTTGCAAAAGCTCACTCAGCCTCAAACATATTAGGCAAACTAAATAAATGTTTCAGGCATGATGCTCCCTCGTGACCTGTCAGCTGACGTCGTGGTGGTAACAAGCTACAATACAGCTTTAAGATGTTCACATGTGCACTGTGTTTTGCTCCTACCCTGAACTTGATGGTGCAAACTAGACAGGGGACACAATTTCTTACACCATCAGCTAAGATAAGAAGTCATTACACAGTGCAGCTCTGTTTTCTACATGTTGCAGAGATTTATTTAGCAGCTGAAAACAGTATACCAGCTCACAATGCAGCACCAGATAGGGAAGGGGGATGTGGTACTTGGTTCTGCCCGGTGGTCATTCATGACAGTCCCCTGCCAGATACTACAGGCATTCAAAAAGGCTGCATGAGATGTCAGCTCAGACATTACAGGCTGGATTTTCAAAGTTCTGTGGCGGACACAAGGTGCTTTTGTCAAACAGTTGTGACACAACTTGCACCTTGTGTCAAAAGATGCGGTATTACTGACTCAGAAACACGGTCTACATCTGAATTTTGAGCCGCTGCATCCATGTGGTGCTGCACCACCCTTATGGCCAAAATGAGGGTGCGCCATGCCACATGGGGGCTTGTGCCATGGTGGGGCTGCAACATTCCCTTTTCTGGCATGCAAGAAGCCCTACCATGGCCGCAGCAAAGGGCTGGAGAGAGACCAGCAAAAACCTTGTCTACATCCCTTGCACCACTGCAGACACTGTGGTGAAGTGTGTTTAAGGGGCTGTAACAGGTATGTATGGGGGTGGCATGGGCACAGGGTGGCACACTGGTGATTGGGTAAGGGGTGGGACATCAAATCAGTGCAGTTGCACCCAGCATGGGTGCTCATTATGGTACATTACTTGCACGGACACAGAATGGTGAATGAGGGAGTAGAGCAGCACACAGTGCCAATGCCCCATGTGGGCATGGCCCTGGAGACTGCTGCCAGGGCTATGCCAATCTGGGGCCATGGCACTGTGTGTTGCTCTACCCTCATTCACTATTCTACATTATGCATGTAATGTGCCATAATCACCCTTGCAGTGCAACTGAGTGATTTGATCACCGCCCCTTTCCCAGTCACCAATGTGCCATCCTGTACTCTACCTATTACTGCCGAGCATGTGTGCCCCCACCCCTGGCCATTCCGGCACCTCTTCAGTTGCGCTGAATGGGGGAGGCAGATGAATCTGTCTGGCATTATCTGCAGGTGTGCCACTTGTTTTGGTGCACGCCTGTGGGTGTGGTAAATCCCAGATTTCTGGTGTAGGGACCCTGCTCTTTCTGAATATGGCACAGGATCCATGATGCAGCCAGGATGCGGCAAAGCCCCTAGATCACTGCAAATTGTGGCGATTAACGTGTTTTTGAAAATTCATCCCTGCCACTCTCAGTCACATTTTCCTCTTTATATGTGTTACAAGGAAGAAGCCAATTCAGTTTGAAACCAGTTACTCTCAAACAGGTCGAAGATCTTTTAATCTCCTTGGATGAAAAGAAAAGTGCTGGGGCTGATCAGCTTGAACCTTTTTTCCTAAAATTAGGCTACTACACTCTGTCCCCACCTATTACCCACCTCTTCAATCTGTCCCTCGCTCAAGGCACACTTCTCTCCAATTGGAAAATAGTGCATGTTATTCCCCTTTTCAAATCTGGTGATCCAAGTGATCTTAATAATTATAGGCCAGTCTCCTTGCTACCCATCCTATCCAAACTTCTAGAAAAACTAGTCAACTCCCAACTTAGAGATCATCTTGAATCCGCAAACCTACTGAACCCCCTCCAGTCTGGATTAAGGCCTAAACATAGCACAGTGTCAGCTCTGGCAAAAGTCACCAATGATTGGCAAACCTCCCTTGATGTCAAAAATGATATCTGTGCTCTCTTTTTAGATTTGAGCAAGGCTTTTGACACTGTTGACCATCAAATACTTTTAACAATGCTATATAACCTTGGGTTGAATGACATTGCTATAAAATGGTTCTCCAGCTACCTTACTAGTAGACAGCAGAGGGTAAAAGGTTTTGGCACATTCTTTCCTCTAAAACTATTGCAGAGAGGAATGCCTCAGGGGTCCAACCTGGGGCCACTGTTATTTGATATTTATGTCAATGACATTGACTTTAATATTAACACTGCAAGCATCCACCTCTTTGCGGACAACACCATGCTCTACATTGCTAGGCCCTCCTTACATCTTTCCTGCCTTGAATTGCAGCACGAATTTGACCTTCTCCAACAAAATCTGCTTCAACTGAAACTATTTCTCAATGCCAAAAAAACAAAGTTATGTTCCTCTCCCCGTACACCAAAGAGCCAACTCCACACTCCTTAAATACTAACCCACAGATCATCACAATTCTGAGGGAACCACTCCCTTTTTACCCATATCGAGGAACTAGCTAAAAAACTACATCAAAGACTTGGACTCTGATGTCACATCAAGCGCCTGCTTACTTATGAAGCCAAAGTAAGATTGGTCCAGTCAGCCTTTCTCCCCCACTTGACTATGTGGATTTCCTCTACAGCCAATGCCCTAAAACAGTCCTCGGTACTCTAGACACACTCTGTCACAGAGCCTTGAGATTTATTTTAAATGCACCTTTCAACACCCACCACTGTTCCCTTTATCTACAGATTAATTGGCTCTCTCTCTCAATACTAGGAGGAAGCGCAATGCGTCCCTCTGGGTGTATAGAGCCATCACTCTGAAGCTTCCCCCTTATATCTGCAACCTATTTAAAGGGAATCCGTATGCTGCCCTATGAAATTATTGTGAAGGTTACTATGAGGATCCAGTATGTAAATTGCTGAGTTATATTTAGAAAATGTTTTCAGTAAGACAGAAAAATACATTTAAACTTGTGATGTGGAGGCATCTATTTTATGGACAGGAAGGGTGCTGTGATGATGTCACTGCCTCACCAGCTCTAACAGTATGCAGTGAAGTAGGTTAAAACAAACTGCTCCTACAGACAGAGATTCTGTTCTATCATGAAGAGAAGCACTGGATTATTTTCTTGCGCTCTGCCAAACATAAAATCCTGTGTGTGTTCCTCAGAATATAATAGAATCCCTGGCAGCACAGTTGAACTGTTCTCACCTGCTGCTCTGCACACTGTTAACACTGGTGAGGCAGTGACATCATCACAACACCCTTCCTGTCCACAAAATGGATGCCTCCACATTCCTATTTAAAAAGCATGTTTCTGTCTTACTGAAAACATTTTCTAAATATAACCCAGCAATTTACATACTGGATCCTCATAATAATTCCATAAGAAAACATACAGATTCAGTTTAAATGTTCCCTTTGCAGGCATTCCCTCAGAAAACTTTCATATAATACATTTGACACCCCTAAGATAAGAACCCATTTTGGATCCGCATCTGTGGGATATGCACTACTCACTATGTGGAACTCCCTACAAAAAACACTAAAACTTATGCAGTCTGTAGTCTCTGCCTAAACTCGCTTTGCAGATGAAGAACAAGTGCGCTTGCTTTGCAAAATAATGGGCCCATCTCCTGCACTTATTGCTTCCACCATTTTTTACCCTCCCCCTTCCCCTATTTGTCTCTTGCTCTCTTTTTGCACCTTCCCCATACTCTTACACCTCATTCCAGCAACTCTTCTTGTTCTCCTATTCTTTTTAGTGTTAGTTCCCTTCCTGTAATTATTTTGAGTTGTACCTGCACATTATCTGTCTCGTAACCCTTGTACAGTTAGCATTGTTTTTTGTATCTTCCACCCTGATTTCTATGTATGGAACCTAAGGTAAGCTGTACTTGCACATTACTTGTTTTGTACCACTGGTTTTGTTACCACTGTTGTTGAGTTTGCCATTGTAATTATTAATTCTATGTACCTGCTATGTATGTTAGTCCTTCCAAAACCACCTCGCAAATGAGTTGTTTCAATGGTGTTATCCCGGTAAAAATAAAATAAAATTGAATTGAAATACAAAAGCTGAGATTTCAGTGAAAACAGAGCAGAGTGCATGATTCCCCTAGCACACTGGTTCTCCAATGGTGAGGCCCCAAACTGCTCCAGGGGAGGCCTAGTCAAGTCTGAGAATGTACAGTATTATATTTTAAGTTTTGGATGTTTTGTGTGATGGGATGAAGCAAACTAAATATGAATAATGGCAGCTAAATATGAATAATGGCAGCTTAATTTCTTTACTTATGCACAAACTGGTGACCAGAAAAGGTCCAAAGAGCCAAAGCGGGAGTCTAGGTGTGTATTTATATGTCAATTGGTGATTAGAAGGCACACTGAGTCAAGGCTTGTTTCTGCGGTAGGTGTTTGTTGATATGTAAACTGATGACTGGGAAAATCACACAGACTCAAGGCTTGTTTCTACACTAGGTGATAATAAGCAGATGAGTGACTGGGAAAGGCACACTGACCCAAGGCTTATTTTTACAGTAGATGTTTATATGCAAATGAGTGACTGGGAAAGGCACACAGAGCCAGTGTTTGTTTCAGGTGTGACCTGAGGGAAGAGTACATGAAGCTGCTTAACAACATGGTAAGAGGGGAAGAGATGAAGGTGGCTAGCTAAGTTGTACCAGATAGAGAAAAAACAGAGCAATAAGGGCCCAAGAGTCAGAAAAGTAGAGTGACAAAGATAATGTGGGGTGTGGGGCTGGGGGTGGAGAACATAAAGTTAAATAAAAACAGAATATACTCAGTAAACTTTATTAGTCACACTTTATTCCTGCAAAATATGATATTTTTTCTATGGGGAAAAGTCTCCCCCCCCCAAATTTGAGGGAGGCTCGAAATCTTTTCCATTGCATAGGGGAGGCTCACTGTCATAAAGTATGAGAACTAATGCCGTAGCACAACAGCGAGAAAATCAGAACATGTATTTCAAGCTGATGAAATTTAACAAGATCATTCTCTTGTAGCTGATGATGTTGAATAGGAAAGTAACATTCGGGCAGTCCTCCATCTCATCACAAAAACTCTATTCCACACCAGCACAGAACTGTGGCATCTCAGTCAGCCATGACCATGGTACACTAGTTAAGAGATCCCAAACAGCTACGCATTAGGGGCAATCCTTTATTTTATTAGAGGGAAATGAAATCACAGATTCACAAGATAGTGGACCTGTGGTGTGGCCGTCTCTTATAGACAGTTGTGTAAAGGCTGTCTGAGTCATGCCTCCGACTGAGTTTGTCGTATTCCAGCCACCTCCGAACTCACACTTAACTCGGTATACAGAAGAGTAAGCAGTGCCCCAGCCACAAGTAGGCAACTGCTCCAAAGGTCCTGCACTGTGCATGTCAGTGCATCAGCACGAGTCGACTAATGAAGAGCTGTTCCTATAAATAACATTATGGCATCTGGCAAATGGCAGATTGATTTAAGATCCAATGCAAGAATAAAATCCTAATCCATGCCATTTCCAGTAAGTTTCTTTTTATTTATTAACTGTTTGCCCATCAGCAAAATGTCAGGGAAATGCTGCTGTGGGGCCTATGGCATAAATGGCATATGCTCTGGGCTGGCTAGAAATAAATAATTTTTTGACCCAGAATTTTACCTCTGTAGACTTCACTCACAGCTCTGCCACTCCCGAGATCAACAGAGGTCAAACTCTGAGATTAAAAAAATAAATTGTTTATTTCTAGGCAGTCCGTAGCATGTCCCGTATTTATATTCCCACTTCTCCTGTCTTATAAGGCACCTCTTTTCCTCAGTTTAAGTCTGATTTAGCATTTTTTAAAAATATGAAATAATAAAAGAACAGTACATTTTAATACAACTGTTCCCATAGTGAGGTCTTCTCGCAGACCCCCACACAAATGCATGGAAGGGACGTGCATCCCTTCTGCACTGGATTCCTGGCTGGTCATGCAGTTATTCATGAGGCCTGGCTGGGGGCATGTCTGGGGGTGCGTCCACACTCTGCACCATTCACATAAGTGCTGAGTACCAGGCAAGGAAGCCGAGGGTATGGTAGCAGAGACCCTGCCGTATATTTTGCATATCCCCCCAATGACACTTACCAGCTGTGGTGGGACAGGGAATTCCCCTACCGTGCTGCCCCAGCCCACTAGGCTGACATGAAGGGCTGGGGCAGCTATTCAGGCACTCGCCTGTACTTTGTAAACTGAGCAGTCCTGCACCTTACCAGAATCCCCTGCTCGCATGGAGCAGGGAATCCACTTCAGGACCCAGGATGGTCAACTGATTAGATGCCTGCCTGTGTCCTTTGAACTGCCCCCTGTGTAGCTGTACACTGGGTATCTTAGAGGAATCAAGGATGGGGCAGATGGGGTCTTTAAGTTAAGGAGGGGGAGGGTCACCAGGGTGCATGCACTAAGAATAGAGGGAGGAAGATTTAGGAAGGAAATGAGGAGACACTATTTCACAGAGAGGGTGGTAGCAAAATGGAATGCCCTACCAGAATGGGTGGTATCCTGTAAATCTGTGAACAATTTCAAAAGGGCATGGGACAGGGAACAGGGAGAGTGAGGGTGGGGGAGGTGGGGTGGCAGTAGGATGACAAAGGGGAGGGGGTGGGGCAGCTGCAAACTAGGGGTGCTAGCTGCACTCTCGAGCAGACCTAGATAAACTGGATGGTCTGTTTCTGCTGGCACATTCGTATGTTCGTAAGAGTCCCTTATGCCTATCTTGTGCATTCTTTAACCCCACCACTGTTTTCCCCCACCTCCTCCTCCTCTGGAAGGCTGCTTCAGGAATGCACCACTCATTCTGTGAAGAAGTACTGTACTTCCCCACATCTCTCTTGACTCTAATCCCCTCTAGCTTCATAACATGTCTCCTTGTTCATAAGCTCCTTTTTTTCTGAAAAATATTTACCTCTTATCCCTTATTTACCATTGTGAGGTATTTAAAGGTCTCTATCATATCCCTCTTCTTCCTCCTCTCTTCCAGGGTGTACATATCAAGGTCCTTAGTCTTTCCTTCAAGGGGTTCTGATGCATATCCTGCACCATTTTAATTGCTGTCCTCTGGACCACCTCCACTTAGACTATGTCCTTCCTGACGTGATGTCTCCAGAACTGGACACAGTACTCTAGTTGGGGTCTTACCAGCTTTCCATACAGGCGCAACACCACCTCCCTCTTTCTGCTGGTGATACCCCTCCCTATGCACCCCGGCATCCCACTAGCCCTCCTAACTATCTTGTTACACTGCCTTGTCACCTTTAGGTCATCCGACATGATCACACACACGTCTCTTTCCTGCTTGGTGGTCATCAGTACCACCCTTCCAATTTTGTACTCTGCTACTGGATTTCTGTGCCCCAAATGCATTATTTTACACTTTCTCACATTGAAACGCAGCTGCCATACCCTTGACCACTCCTCAAGTTTTCTCAGGTCTCTGCTCATCCGCCCCCACCAAGTATCCACTATATTGCAGATGCTGATGTCATCTGCAAAGAGGCAGACCTTCTCTTCCAGCTCTTCTGCAAAATCAACTATAAAGACATCAGAGAGGACTGGTTCCAGCACTGATCCCTGAGGCACCCCACTAGACACTCTCCGTTCCTTGGAATGAACTCTGTTTACCACTGCCCTCTGCCGCCTATACGCTAACCAACTTCTTATCCAGTTTACCACCTTTGGACCCACTCCTAAGCTACCCAGTTTGCTTTCTGGAATTCTGTGTGGAACGGTGTTGAACACCTTACTGAAATCTAGGTAAGCTACATCCACCACTTCACCATGATCTAGTTCCTTGGTCACCTAGTCAAAGAAATCTGTCAGATTCATTTGACATGACCCTCCCACCCCCACCTCCATGAACCCATGCTGCCTCGGGTCTTGTAACTCATTGGATTCAAGATATTCCACAGTCCTTTCAGCAGTGATTCCTTTAACTTTCCCACCACTGATGTCAGACTGACTGGCCTATGATTGCCAGCCTCATCTCTGTTACCTCTTTTGTGAAGTGAGACTACATTTGCCTTCCTTTAGTCCTCCAAGACCACTCCTGTTTCCAAAAAGCTGTTAAATAGGACCATCAGAGGTGCAGTCAGTACATCCCTGAGCTCCCTCGCTACCCTTGGGTGGACCCTGTCGGAGCCCCACTGCTTTGTCCACTTTCAGATTTGTGAGTCCCTTCAGGACTCTCCTCTGAAAATGGATAAGTGTACATCTCCCTCCCTCCAATGCCCCTGTTACCTCTTTGTGGCCCCTCCTAGCCACTTTCCTCTGTGAACATTGAACAAAAGTACTTGTGCAGGATATCTACCTTTTCCTGTTTGTTTTGTTTATTTAAAATCTGGTAAGTCCATGAGCCAATGACCCATTTTCAAGGTTGACCAGTCACATTCATATATAAATAAACACAATTATCAAACATAAAAGTGTCACAGTCACAAACACAGTCTAATTAAGGCATGCAGAGTGATTCCTAGAAAAAAGGTACTTTTTCAAATGAGTTCTGAACTGATATATAGAGACATTGATACAGTCAAAAGCTTTTGACATAGAATTAAAAAAACACTGGAAGTTATAGAACAAAGTTCTCTGCCCCATAGATGTTTTCATTCTAGGTACGCAAACACTATGTCATTCTGAAAGATGTGTCCCAACTTTCCCAGTATAGCCTCTAAAAATAGAATAAAAGGATTCTGGTACCTTTTTTGTAATCACTTTTTTTTGCCAGTGTCCCCATTTCATACTGAAATCTTAAATCCATGGAAAGCCATCCTAATTTATTTGAAAGGACACAATGAGGTGTCCCGAAAGGCATCTGTGTGGCAAAGCGAGCAATCTGGTATCTGTGTGGCAAAGCAAGTGATCTGGTTCAGCAGTGTTTTGACCCTGCTCAACAGATCTTCACACGCAGCGTGATAAAATAAAATCCCATAGTCTATAACTGGAATTAAGAAACTCTAAGCAAGAAGCAATCTTGTGTATGATTACAGAAGGGAGTTTAACCTGTAGAGGGCTTCTAACCTCTGATGAATGACTTTAGTCACCTGTGTAATATGTACTTCATAAGACATATAATCATCTACAACTGATCCCAAATAATTAGAAGGTAGCAACTTGCTTAATTACCCCACCACTACAATAGATTGAGATGAGGGAATGCCATTAATTCTTGCGTCCTGAGTACGCTGATCCAGATAATTCTGGCACCAGCCAACTACCCTTCAGACATACCAAGTTTTGAAAGGGAAAGCAAAAATATTCTGTGAGCAAGCAAATCAAAAGCCTTGGTGAAGTCCACAAACACTGCAGCCACATAATAGTCCTTATCTAGGGCCATATGGACCGCAATCATGAACCCCACCAAAGCAGTCATAGTGCTATGTCCCAGTCTAAACCCATGTTGCACAGATGTCAATACCTCATAGTTTTGCAAGTAATCAGACATTTGATCAAAAACCACATGCTCCAGAACCTTTGATTAAGGTGTTAAGGAAATGGGACGGTAGTTTTTCACATCTGTTGTCACCTGTTTTGAAGACAGGGACAACTACAGCACCCTTCCAGATAGCCAGAAAAGAAGAGTTACAAAGTGATAAATTAAAAATAGTTGTTAAAAGAAAACATAGAATGTCTGCGGTGATCCTCCCGAGCAGATAGTCAACACTGTTTGTACCCACCACTGGTTTGGGGTCAAGCTTTAAAAGATATTTCAACACTTCATCTGTCGTTAATAACCTAAAATAAAATTTAGGACATGATAAATCAGATTGAACATCCTCCAGGACCAGAGAAGAACTAACATACTTAGTTAACTCTGGTGGAACATAATTTAACAAATCTGAAAAATACCCATTAAACTCAGAGGCTATGGCTAATGGCTCATTTAAAACACCTGTTGAGAAATAACATTTTTAGGAATAAAATTGGATTTCTTCCCTGATAAATCATTAATTAAGTCCCAAGTAGCCTTTATATTCTTACCTTCAAAACTCTTTTGTTTTTCTATATAAAACTTACTCTTTAAATCCCTGACCATGGATTTGCACTTATTACGGGCTGTCTTATAGATTAATAAAGCTGTCTTATCTAAAGTTTGCCTGTAAAGTTTCCATTTTTTTATTCCAGTCTCTCATACATTCTAGGAGTTCCTGGGTAACCCATTGTTGTTTGTCACCCCTTATGCATAAGGGAGAAATGTGTTACAAATATTATTAAAACAGTCACAAAACATTTTGTATGCTCTAACCACATCAGTTTCATGTTCCAATTGTGACCAGTCTACAGAAGACATGGCCACTCTAAAATTTTCAACATCTAATTTTTATGTTTGCTTGCACACATGTGCAAGAAACATAGTGCCATCATCCGAGTTTTCGGAGGTGTGTCACCCCCTCTTCCAATTCAGTCAGTGTGTTGGCTGGCGCGGCCCCTGTCCGCTAATGCATGCTGGAGCTGTCTATGACAAGCTCCAAAATGCAGTGGCATACAGTTGAAAGGGGGAGCTACGCTTCAGTGAGCAGTGATCAGATATCGCCTGCTCATGCGCAGCTCCCCTACACACACACACACACACACGCACGCATACTGTGTGCTCCCCCATGCACACACTCTATAGCCGAGGGGGTGCCTAATCCCCATCGGCTGTGCCGCGCTTTCCCCCAAAGCTCTTCCAAATGCAACGCTGGGTGCCCACCCAGCGTGGAGGATTATCATATAGCTGATGGGGTGCCCAATCCCCGTCAGCTCCACTGTCCTCCCCTGAAAGTACGGGTGCCACGGCAGAGCCCACCCCTGGCGTGGCAACTGATGCCCATCAGCCCGGCGGGGTGCCCAATCCCGTCGGCTTCACTCCCAGCTGTCCTTGTGCCACGCTGAACCCACCCTAGCGTGGCAAACATCCCACATCGCTCTTTTAAAAAAAAACTGAAAAGCAAAAGCGGTCCCACGCGGTCTCCCTGCCCCCCACAACCCGCACCCACCCACTGCGCCCTGCCTCCCCACACCCCCTCACCCCATACTTACCTCCGAGCTCGCGCGACGATCTTCAATGGACCGGAACACGTCTGCACTATTCAAAGCCGACCGCGAACTGAGGAAATGCCGGTAAGCTGTATAATGGGATAGATAGGGTTTTCAACTTTATTGCATATCTCAGGCATTTTTGATTTTTGCACCAATTTTCAACATGGGGTTTTGGGACCCGCCTCATGAATTCTTGCACTGTCATGGCATTACTCGGGCCCCAAGGTGATTTTGCAGCCACTGTGTGAAATCACCTTTCTGAAATGATTAATGAAACAACACTGCCAGTGTTCATAAGGTGGGCTCTCAAAGACTATTTTGAAAATTTGGTGAAAAATTCTAAAAATAACTGTTTTTTATGGCGTGCATTGCGCGGTTCCTCACTGCCTTTCGTAAGTTCGCAATTTTCAATATTTTCACTCCAGATTTTCAACATTGCCATTTTACCACACCTTCTTATGAACAGTACAGCTGTCATTTTTCACATCTCACCCAAAACATGTTTCCGCCCATGTAGCGCACAATGGCGCAGTCAGTGTGAAAAATCAATGTACTGGACAAATTAAGAAAATCACAGTGATACTGTTCATGAGCAGAGGTCTTAAAATGGCTATGTTGAAAATTTGGTGAAACAATTCCTAAAAATGACTGTTTTACGAGCGTGCGTTGCGCAGTTCCTACACATGCTTGTAAGTTCGCGAATTTTCAATATTTTCACTCCAGATTTTCAACATTGACATTTTACCACACCTCCTTATGAGCAGTACAGCTGTCATTTTTCACATCTTGACCAAAATGTGTTTCCGCCCATGTAGCGGACAATGGCACAGTCGATGTGAGAAATCAATGTATGGGACACATTAAGAAAATCACAGAGACACTTTTCATGAGCAGAGGACTTAAAATGGCTATGTTGAAAATTTGGTGATAAAATTCCTAAAAATGACTGTTTTACGAGTGTGCGTTGCGCAGTTCCTATGCATGCTCGTAAGTTTGCGAATTTAATATTTTCACTCCAGATTTTCAACACTGCCATTTTATTACACTTCCTTATGAACAGTACAGCTGCCATTTTTCATATGTCGCCCAAAATGTGTTTTTGCACATGTAGCGCACAATGGTGCTGTTGGTGTGCGAAAGTACTGTTTGGGACAGATTAAGAAAATCACAGTTACACTGTTCATGAGCAGAGGTCTTAAAATGGCTGTGTTGAAAATTTGGTGACAAAAGTCCATAAAATGACTATGTTATGAGTGAGCATTGTGCAGTTTCCACGCACCCTCGTAAGTTCATGACTTTGTAATATTTTCAGTCCAGATTTTCACCAGTGGCATTTTTCCACACTTCCTTATGAACAGTACAGCTGTCATTTTTCACAACATGGCTGAAATGTGTTTTCACACTTTCAGCACAGAAATGCGTGGTCACTGTGGGAAATCATTGTTCGAGACAGATAAAGAAAATCACAGTGACACTGTTCATGATCGGAGGCCAAATTGCCTGTGTTGACAATCTGCTGTAAAAAATCCCCAACCTAATTATATTATGGGTGTGCGTTGCACAGTTTCTATGTACGCTCATCACTTCACCATTTTTTAATATTTTTACTGCAGATTTGCAACATTGCCATTTTTTACACCTCCCCATGAACAGTACAGCTGTCATTTTTTATATCCTGTTTGGAATGTTTTTGCACCTGTGGTGCTAAATGCCGTAGTCGCTGTGCATAAGCAGCTTTCGGCTAACAAACTGATATTCCCCCTGTTCATGAGGTGGGGTCACAAAAAAAACATGTTGAAAATTTGGCGCGAAAATACCAACGAATGCCTGAGGTATTAGGGTTTCCAACCATAACGCCCAACCCTGTAGAGAATGACAGGCATCAGGGGTGTGACTTGGGATTCTTGCCTGTAATGCTTATACCATTCCACACCTGCAGCCAGTGAGAGGCATCGAGGTATGCCTTGGACTCTTTGGCCCCAAAGTTCACCCCATTCTCCTATATCACCCATCTCACCATATTTTCTAATGGAATGGGGTGCGCATAAGGGCCAAAGACCCCAAGGAACACTGTGACACTTATCAGTGTCTGCAGGGTGGGGTGTGGTGAAATGGCATGGCCGTTATGCCTGTAACAGGGTCCTGTTATGAAGAGAAATATCAAGAATTTACAAGATGGCCCCCCCCATACTTTTCAATTTTCACTCTATCCTGTCTGCTTCTATATTCGTATCTATCCTAATTTTCTTGTCAGGGTGGCCAACCTGGCAATCTTTAAACCTTTCTTTACTGTCCCTGATTATCTTTAAAACAATCTGGCATCCAAATCTTGATAAGCTGAAAAGCAGTCAGCTGAAATTCTAGCTGTGAGGAATTTCATAAAAACAAGCATTATGCAGCACATATAAAGAAAATATGTTAGAGGAGACTACTGTGTAAAAAAAAAAAAGATTTACTAGAATTGTTGTCTTAAATAAATGCATGTTTACTTTCTGGCAATTACATTTAAAAGCAAATAGAATCCTGAAGCCTTGCAAGGAAGACAGATAGGGAGGCTGCCCTCATCTGTTTTTCCTTGCCAAGGCTGCAGATTTTAATTAAATCTTTAACAAGTGTTTCTTTTCTTTCTGTATTAAAACAAAATGAATGTGTACCTGAATGTCTTGCTTCTCCTGCTGAGGTCCTGCTATAGGGATGGCAGCCTACAAAATGGCTGCTTTTATAGTATTCAGGTAATGTGATGTCACAATAGGGGAGGGGCTCAGTTCAAGACACACCCCTTCTGGAAAGTATAAACCCTCCACTAGGAGACCTGTGTAGATGGATGAGAGAGGAGATCAGTATTCGACTGACCACAGAGCAAGAAGGTTGTGTGTGTGTTTCCACACAAAGTGCTGTACAGACAAAAGGAAAGGAAAAGGCAATTCAGGAGTCTGTGGAAAGAAGTATTTCCTGTTTTGGGTGTGAAGACTAACACCGATTGTTTTCCTTTCTATGAACTTTAAGTTAAGAATATTTTTTTGTTTTGTTTTGTTTTGTTTTTGGAAATAAATTGACAAACGCATACCTTTGCGTTTTTTATGCATCTTAAACCTTTGGTCTGGACATCTGTTATTTCCCACGCTTCTACAATGCCTGACAACAAAAGCACACCCCAATGCCTGTCACTCTCTGCAGGGTGGTGGTGGGGTTGGCTTCAGTTCAATACTTCACTGCCATTCCTATTACACAGCTCTGTAACTTCTACAATACCACTGCCAATGCCAGCAAGCAAACATTCGGCATTGACAAATGCTTGTTTAAAATTGCATGTGTAAATATATGCCGGGGGTACCTTTTTCCTTTTTGCACACCAGCAACAAAATACTGGGCTATGATCGCTCATACTATCTGCCATAACACCTGCCTGTATGATATTGGAAGAGTCCGAGACCAAAATCCAATCGAGTAAAGCCATATGACCCATCTTATAATGGGTTCTAGTTGGAGACTCAGTCATTTGTATTAGTCTCAGACCAGCCAAAATCTCTTTGTGCTTCTGCACATCTTTACTCAACCAATTTACATTAAGGTCTTCTAATATTATGAGTTCTCTGTTAGTAGGAATAGAGTGCCTATATTCTTGAATCATGTTTAAGCCCTCTTCCTCATGACCAGGGGAAGGACATAAACAACAACCAAGGACATAACTTTCTTTAATCCCAAAATCAGATTAAGATCTAAAAATTCACATGCAGATTTATTTTCTGCCCTTGAGTCCTGAGCCACTGAAAAGCTATCCCTCACATAAAACATACACCCACCGCCCCTTCATCCAGTCCTGTCACATCTAAATATTTTGAACCCCTCCAAATGAATTGATTAATTTTGAATTGTACTGGATAACCATGCCTCGGACAGGGCTATGATGTCAAACTGGTATTGTAATGCCCAAACATTAAAATGGTCTCATTTTGCTAACAAACCTTGCACATTTAAATGAGTAATATTAATAGAATGACCTGATAGGGATTCCATAGGGTAGTTATTTTAAGTTGGCCCAGGGTTAGGGTGGACAGTACCTGAAATTATTAATAACAACAAAACCAGATTCCTCCTGTAAATGGATGTTCATATATGTAACTTCTTAGAAATTCTAGTTGTGTAGTTCTCAGATGCTTTTGTTGCAGAAAAGATTTTCAACAATGTATGCCAGTGCAGAAGTTTCTTAACTACACTATTGTCATAGATGACATTAGTTAATGTTCTCAAAAATGTGATGGGAATGCAAAAGGCAAGAAATCTTACTCCAGTATCAAACTAAGTAACAAAACTTGAACTGATGCATGAATCTTTCAAATAATAGGCACTTTCAGATTTAACCTTCTTAGTTGTGAATATGGCTCGGTCCACATTAAAAAGTACAGGGCAAACCCAAAGTAATACATATTTGAAGGCATTCCGTACCACCCAGTTTGGAACAATTTAAATATAAAATATTATTATCCAATTCCTATACCTAACAGTTAAACTTCTAAAGCCACAAAGCTGCCACCACAGTGGAACGTTACTATGATGTTTGTACTGGGAATATATGTCTATATTTTTACCAAGCCCTTGTGGAGACTGCCGTTCTACCACTTGACTAGCGTAAGCTTTATACCCAGGACAGGCGCCACTACTGCCACTGGCAGACTTCAACCTGTTCCCACTCTGCACAGCCCTCCCTTCCTTTTTTAACCTCACATCACCCCTTGTCTTCCACTTTTTGCTAACGTACCTAAAAAATATCTTGTCCCCTTTTGTTACCACCTTGGCTAGTCTGTCTTCAGTTTGTGCCTTCGCGCTTCTTACTGTTCTCTTTGTTTCTCTCAAATTCCCATGCCATGCTTCCCTAGCCTCCTCCCTCTGCATCTTGTTGTACCTTTTGAATACTGCCCTCTTAGTTGTTACCTTTTCTGCAACCTTTTTTGAGAGCAATAACAGTCTCTTTTTCCTCTGTCTTGCTCACTTGCTTGATGCAGAGGTTTTGTTGCTTTCACTATGGCGCTTTCTAGTTTCGTCCACTGTTCCTCCACCCCACCCAGGCCATCCCCTTCCCCCATCAAATCATCCTTGAGGCTTTCACCCATCTTTTTAAAATCTGCCCCTCTAAAGTTCAGGACCCTCACCATTGTATGATTCAATTCCACAGCCATTCTTACAGTGAACCACACTGCACAGTGATCGTTGGTCCACAGGTGGCCCCCCACCTTGACATCTACAACACTATCCCTGTTGATGGTGAGTACCAGGTCCAGTATTGCCCCATCATGAGTGGGTTTGCTGAACAGTTGCCTGAGGAATGCCCCCTGCAGGGAGTCCAGGATTTCCCCTGCTTCTAGCTGAAGTTGAAGATGGGAGGCTCCAATCTACATCCGGCAGACTGAAGTTCCCCCACCAACAGCAACTTCCCCTTTTCTGTCATCTTGCCAGTGGCTTCCACCCGTACCTGATCTAACTCCTCCCCCTGTGCTGGAGGTCTGTAGATCACACCAATGTGAACAGAGGCTCCATTCCCTGTCTCTAGGGTAATCCACAGTAGCTCTGCAGCACCTGTATTCCCTGTATCACCACTGCTTTTATTCCTCCCTCACATAAAGTACCCCCCTTTCCTTCCCACCCTGTTCTTTCTGAACAGAGTATAGCCTGGTATGGCTCTTTTATGACTATGTCCCAGCCATGGTTTTCAGTGCACCATGACTCGGTAATGGCAATAATATCCAGGTCAGCATCTGCCATGATGGCCTCTAGGTCTGGAATATTATTTCCTAGACTTCTAGTATTCACACATGGCTTTCCAGGTTTTATTACCGCTCCTTTTGTTACCCCCTTTTTTCCTTCCTTTCCCCCTCTCTTTTTAGTGCTCCTGCTCCCATCCCCTTTCATTTCTTCCACCCTGCTCCCCATATTCATTTGCATCCCTGTGGATTCCACTCCTTTTGGGTTCTTCCTACTGTCTACTTCAGCCTGTGTGGGGGGGCATGCAACTTCTGCCACCCCGATCTCTACTGCTATCTCCCTCAGCTAGTTTAAATGTTCATCAAAGTAACATCTAAACCATCCACTGAGGAATGTGGTTCCCCTCCTGGATGGATGCAGGCCATCACCCCTGTAAAGGTCCTTATCTTTCTAGGTGGGCCTCCAGCCTCCAGTGTAGTGAACCCCTTCCCTCTGCACCATTCCCTCAGCCATGAAGTGACGGTCCTGGTGAGGACATCCATCTCCTCTTCCCCGTCATAGACAGGCAACACTGCAGCAAAAGCCACTGAGCATGCTACTTGTCTAAGACTGCTCCCCAGCTCCATGAACTCCCCTTGCACTATCCCAGCCCATCCCTAACCAGATCATTAGTCCCCAGGTGGACAAGGACATCAAGCCTGCCTCCCATCCTGCTTGTGACAGGTTGGAATAGAACCCTGTCCCATTTGTTGGAGAAAGTGTGTAAATGCAAGGATCTTTATTCTTTCCTTTTCTTTCTTCTCTGTCTGGTTACACAGCCAAATTTTTCTGTGAGACTTCGGACTTGATCAACCCGAACAGTCTTGCAATCCTTTGCCTCTCACTGTCTCTCTGTTTTCTCTTGCTTTCTGTTTTTCCTCCCTTGCATATCTAGATCTGGTAATATAAGAATATGTGCAAATCAATATATGGAAATGAAACTGATAATGGAATCACTTTTGTTTAGAAAATATGGCGTTACTGTTGACATGTGTGTGTGTATATATATATATATATATATATATATATATATAATTTGAGATAACTGTAAAAAGCTAGAGGTTACTTGGGTGCAAATGCCTGAGCCTTTTGCAGTTGCTGTGGGGACCGCAGGAAGTTCTCAATGTTCTAGCAGCTCCTGAAATGTACAAAGAACAGGATGCTTGCAAAGGATGGGGGTTGAAAAAGACTTATAAAAACAGCTAAGCTGAGCTGCAAAGGAGATTTTTTTTACAAGAAAGATTTTATTTTTGTTTCTGTACATAGTTATTCTGAACAGGTTTATTTTATTTTATGTTACTGCTACAATAAATAAAGTTTTGGTGATTTTTACAACTGCGCCTGGGTTTTCCCTCTGTTTCATGACCTGTGCCTCAATGACAGATGGTTATAGAAGTGGGATTTAAGCCATGCATATCCTAAGACAGGAGATTTGTGTGTGGGTACTGGACCTAGTACCAGGGAAGCACAGAGGAAGGCATGTATTCTGCAGCAGCAAGTCCAGGAGTGGTTGCCAGGAGAATGGCAGCCAAACTAGCAGCAACAGAAGTCCAGTCTAAGATTGTACAGCCAGCACAAGTTATGGAAAAAGAACAGGCAGTGGTAGAACCTGAAAGCCTGATGGACTTTTTTTAAATGGTGGGCTATACAACAAAAAGAGACTGAGATGGAGAGAAAAAGAGATTCAGCATTTAGAAGCACAGAGGGGAGAAGAGAAGCAATGACAGGAGCAGCAGATGAGAGAAGAGATGCAATGAGAGGAGCAGCGATGGCTGGATGCCTTACAAGCTATCGAAGGCAGAGGATTCGGCATAGACCTAGATAAGCAACAAAAATGCAAACAACATCAATGCCATTAAACTTACTAAGTTGTGTCCCTCAGATGATATTGAGGCATACCTGACAACCTTTGAAAGAGTTGCCACAGCCTACCAGTGACCAAAGCAGCAATGGACAATCAGACTGGTACCCTACCTGACAGGGAAAGCCCAGTTTGCCTACAGCAGTATGGACACTGCACAGTCAAAAAACTATGACCTGGTGAAAAGCAAAATCCTGAAAAGGTATGACATCTCCAGAGCGACCTACAGGCAGAGATTTTGATCTTTGAGGTACAACTCGGTTGAGAATCTTTGAGATGCCGTCACCCGACTCCGAGAACTCCTGAATTTTCAATTCAATTCAATTCAATTTTATTTATAAAGCGCCTTTCAAAATCAAGGCGCTGTACAAGATTAAAATTTATAAAATCCAAAAATTTAAAATATACCAGAGCTAAAACACAAGAAAAACCATTAAATCTACATTAAGCAAGATGTTACACATCACTTATAAAAGGTTAATTCAATTTAAAAATGCTAACTCAAAAAGATATGTTTTTAAGGCGACCTTAAACTTATCAACGGTTGGGCATTATCTTAACCAATGAGGTAGAGAATCCACAGGGTTGGTGACGCAAAAGCAAAGGCACGAGATCCTGATGACTTCAGATGAACCCTGGGAATCTCCAGCAATCCCTCACTGGCAGAACGGAGAGGACGGAGGGGGCAGTAAGGAACCAGGAGATCTTTCAGGTAACTGGGTCCCTGATCACTTAGAGCTTTAAAGGTTAGTAAACCAACCTTAAAGGTGATCCTCCCCCAAACAGGCAGCCAGTGCAGTTCACGGAGCACAGGCGTAATATGACTGGTTCTAGAAGTCCCAGTCAAAAGCCTGGCTGCCGCGTTCTGCACTAGCTGAAGGCGGCAGATATCAACCCCAGGTAGCCCTAGGTAGAGGGAATTGCAGTAGTCCAGATGAGTAGTGACAAAGGCATGGACCAATGTTGGAAGATCACCCGGGGGAATCAGATGTTTCACTCGGGTGATATTCCTCAGATGGTAAAAAGAGTATTTGACAACAGCTGACACCTGAGATTTCAGAGTCAGACCGTCATCAAAAATAATGCCCAGATTTTGCACCTATTCAGAGGTAGGGGGCAGTACACCACCAAGTAATAAACCTGATGGTTGTCCAGCTCCCACACCCAACCCCGGACGACCTGGATCCACCACCAATACCTCAGTCTTGTCCGGATTGAGTCTCAACCAGCTCGAACTCATCCAAAGTCTGATCTCATCAAGGCAGTTGTTAAGTACAGAGAGTGCATCACCCTGACCGGGAGAAAGGACAGATACAGCTGGGTATCATCTGCATAACAGTGAAACCCAGACTGTATCGCCTGATGATTTCTCCTAATGGCAGCATATACACTGCAAACAACATGGGAGCTAAAATGGAGACCTGCGGTACCCCACAGGACAGGAGTGAGCACCAGGGGAATAAATTCCAGTGACAACTCTCTGAAACCTGCCTGTGAGGTAAGAACGAAACCATTCGAGGACTGTACCAGACAGTCCACAAAAAACCCGCAGGCGCTCCAATAGCACTCCATGGTCTACAGTGTCAAATGCAGCAGATAGATCAAGAAGGACCAGAATGGTACGCGCCTTTTGATCTCTGACCATAAGGAGGTCACTCAATACCTGGACAAGGGCAGTCTCTGTACTATGCCTTTTCCTGAAACCAGACTGGAGAGTATCGTAGACATTGTGAGATATAAGGTGATCATCCAATTGCAACACAGCTGCCTTTTCAATAACCTTACCAACAAATGGCAGGTTAGAGATAGGCTGGTAGTTAGCTAGACAATCTGGATCCAAGAAGGATTTTTTAAGGAGTGGTCGAACTACCGCTTCCTTAAGGGGGTCAGGAAAAAACCCCCTCCAAGGATTTCCAGACAATGTCTGCAAGGATTGGGTAGATGGCTTCTACACAACCTAGTAAGAGCGGTGTAGGACCCGGATCCAGACTACAACTAGTTGGTCGCATTGTTTAGATGATCTTCACAATGTCCCCGAATTCTGGCCGGTGAAAATCTAACCAGACAGACTGAGGACAAGCCACCTCTAGTTGACCACTGCAATCCCCCATAGGAAAGGTTGGACCGATACCAGACCTGATGTCGGCAACCTTATCCGCAAAGAACCAAGCAAACTCCTCGTATCTTAGCTGAGAAAAAGCTTCTCTGGACTGAAGACAGACTGGACTGCACAGTCTGTCCACAGTCCGGAAAAGCTGAGCCGGTCGATTCTGTGCCACAGAAATCTCTCTGGACAGGAATTCTGCCTTCTTACGAGTGATTTCTGATTGATAGCTATCATAATGTGCCATCAATCTAAGCCTGTCAGCATCAAAGCCTGATTTCTGCAAAACTCTCTCCAACCTTCGGCCAACTCACCTTAACTCCTTCAAGGAGCCATCAAACCATGGGCTCCTTGGATGAAGGGTGAGAGGCCGAACACGATTAGGAGCAATTTTGTCCAGAGCATCTCCTACAGCCTTATTATAGGCTAATACCAGATCATCTGGACTCATGCATTCACCTGAAAAGCTTGATAGATCCAGGACCACCATTAGGTTGTTGGGATTAACCCCCCTTAAAGGGTGGTACTGAACCATCTCCGTAGGGGCAGACCTATTAGAGGGGGCCCTGAATCTGAACCTTTTGGTGTAATGGTCAGACGAACTGACAGGTTCCACCCCCAAATCAGTGATCTTCATACCCATGAGAAAAAACAAATTCAATGAATGACCCCCTATATGGGTAGAGGAGGTAATAACCTGTGTCAGGCCCAGCATGTTCATTAGCTGGAGGAGATTTTGACCAAAAGAAGAGAGTTCATCGTCGACCCAGGCATTGAGGTCGCCCAGAAGTATCAGTCTGGGAAACCTCAGCACCAGGTCGATGACGAAGTCTGCTATCTCCTGTAGGAATACTCCGCCATCATCTGGTGGACGGTAGATGAGGAGAATCCCGTAGCCTGCACCCTCTCCCAGGATATATTCAAAGGAATTGGTATTTCTCAATGGCACATCCACAAGGCCCAGCTCAGATTTAAGCATAATGGCCACACCCCCACCCCTACGGTCCAGCCTTGGCTGGTGTATCACCGAAAACCTGGCTGGAGTTGCCAAGACCAATACAGGGCCTGGATTTCCATCCAGCCAGGTCTCGGTGATGCAAGCCAGATTGGATGATCCAACAAGATCAGCAATAATAGCTGTCTTGTTCTTAATTGATCTGGCATTGCATAACACCACTGAGGCGGGATGAGCTATCGGGGAAGACCTCGGCACCTGTCCAATTACATGGGAGCCCTTGGGTATGGGGACAAGACAAGAGTAACCTCTATCCTGACCCCATTTCACCTCAGGGCATCTCCTGGACCCCAAAAGCCCAATCTGTCCTCCCCTTTCCTGTCCCCCACCAGGCCCGGCTCTCCACCTTCGTCTATGCTTCCTCAAGATGCCCAAAACATGACACCTAAAATAGGTGTCGGATGTTAATGGTGGGCATTCAGAAGAGCGTAATTCCCTGAGCCTAGTGGGGGAATAATGTCCAACCGCCTCTACACCTGTCCGACACATTGTAATTAAACAAGACAAAACCAAAAATAAACAAAAACCTATTTATATCAGATTAAAATAAAACACTCTCCACTCTCTCTCACAGAGGGTGAGCAAATAAAACAAACAATATAATAAAATATAAAGTAAAACCCACCCTATCACAGCTTAAACCCCAACCCACAAATAACCCAAATAACAAAATAAAAAATAATAATAATAAAGTAATATCAAATTATCTAAAGAACACAATGTCAATGATATCAGATGCAACTGGATACCAAACCCACGCTAACAACTAAAAAGGAACAATAATTTATAATTTGAAATTCAATGCAGCACCTCTCACGTGCAGCAATTCAAATTGACAAAAGAATGTATATCCCCCAATACCACCTCTCACATGGCGAGGGACCATTCAAAAATAAAACCAGGCATTAATACATAATTACAAAATAAATATACACCGCAATCTCACCACCCCTATGTCCAAGAACAGGAAGGAGCAGGAGGTCAGTTCTCAAACAGGACCAGGCACAGGTTAAGATCAAAATCCAAAAAAAAGGGAAGGCAAGATAGTTACTCTGATAAGACCCAGTCACATAGCAGAAATCCACATTGAATCCAAGGGAGGTCAGGCAATTCTTTAGCACAAACCCCGGGCAAAAATCCTTGCAGCACAATCAAAGCTGAAAGACTCCGGGCAGGCAATTGTTCAGGAAGATACTCACAGTCAGACATGCCAGTCTATGCACTTAGCAGAGACAAACACCCCCAACCGGTTGACGACCAGCGGCTGCAGACGCCTCAGCAGTCAGCCTAACAGCTAGACCCCAAGGTGGTTTAGGAGATGCCCCTGTCCCCCTAGCTCCGTAGGGAGAAACCGAGGCAGCTCCTGCCCAGTCGAAGACCGAGATGGCGGCAGTCGCTCCTTTAAAAACCAAAGAATCTTCAGGCCAGTCTCAAGCCAGTGTCCACTAGTCCATTTCAAGAAAACAAATCTTGTTTAAGCCCACTGATTAAAACAGGCCATTCTGCTATAAGACTGGGGCAAATCCACAACTTCCAACGCAGCTTCTGACACCAAACTCCTTCCCTTCTAAGGTAACTTTAAACAGCCAGAACGCCTTTAACCTGGCGAGATTGTGAAAAATTACGGAAATAAACAAAATAGATAGGCAGCAAACCAAAGTTAATCCACACAGTTATATGTTCGATCCTTGATTCGATCCTTAATTCCAGCCAGACAAAAACAGAAGTTGAGAATCCAAATGCAGTCAGTCCTTAAATCTGGAAAGCAGTAACAGAATAGCAAAGGTCAGGTAACGGATATCAGGTATCCAAGTCGCAAGTAAGCACAATTAACGATGCGGTTAAAATAAAATGATTAAAATAAAACAAAAGCTGAATGCTAAACACTAAATGCTAAATAGTAGATTTAAACTAAGAGCTCTTAATAGTCTTCAGTGGCTGACCCAGTGTGGTCGCCACTGATGAAGTGGATCCAATCAGAGAACAAAACAGTCCCACAGATCATCAACACATTTGCCATGAAACAATTCATCAACATCTGGTCTACAGATGTGCAGCTGTGGGTAAAGGAACACTGACCACAGAGTGGGGAAAAAGCTGTTTCTTTGGCTGAGGACTACCAAATGGCCAGACAGATGCCACAGCAGTGAGGTAACAGCCAAGCACCGGTAAGAAACTCTTTTTCCCATTTAAACTCCAGTCCTGCTAAGAACTCTGGTGGGGGTAACAAATCTGTGCCAAAAGATTTTATCTGCTAGAACTGTAATGAACCAGGCCATTTTGCAAGAAACTGCCATAATAAAGAGAGTGGCACTGGAGCAGATTTGTCTTTGGCAAACTGGGGCAAGTACCTAACAGATATGAAGGTGGAAATAAGTTTGTAAAGGGACTCTTTGGTTCGGGAAGCAGACAGACCCTAGTGCATGTTAAAGTGCTAGGAAAACACTGTGCAAAGGGACCAGGTACTGGTGTCATCTGCATCCATAGGGACACTTGATACTATCCCACCACCCAAATGACTCTGACCATTAAGGGTGTGTCGTACCAAATAAAAGTGGGGGTAGTACCAAAGTTACCTGTACCTGTGATTATTGGAAATGACTTTCCAGGATTTACTGAATTGATCAAAGAGGGAGTAAGTCCTGATGTTTCAGCAGCTGTGGTGACAAGAGCTCAGGCAAATGAAAATCTCAGATGGTGGGGATACTTTTTGTTTCAGTGATTTTGATTCGGACTTGTTTGAGCACAGCTCCAAGATCTGGAAATCCAGGAAAGAAAAACAATGCTTGAAGAAACTGTGGCAACAAATGACTGATGGACATGAAGGGTTAAAATATGAAAATGCTGAGACTAAATTGATAACTGATTGCGATTTCCTTTCGGAACAAGCTAACAGTGTTTCTCTCCAGGGTTATTTTAAGCAGCTGGGGTGAAACCAAAATAGGGTGGACCAATGTTTAAAAAATATAATGGGTTACTGTATAGAGTTTTGGTTAAACCTCAGACACAGGAACAGACAGAACAACTGGTTATACCACAGAAGTATAGAACAGAATTGTTACAGATAGCACATGATAATCCTATGGCTGGTCACTCAGGGAGGGATTGCACCCTTGTCAGATTGCTGTATAGATTTTACTGGCCGGGAATTCATGAAGATGTTGCTACCTATTGTAATTCCTGTGCTGAGTGTCAGAAAGTAGCCCCAGTCACTAGAAAAGACAAGGTGCCCCTGGTACCCCTACCCTTGATAGATGTGCCTTTTGAGAGAATTGCAATGGATGTGGCTGGTCGTTTAGACAAATGTAAAAAGGGTACTAGATTTATCCTGGTAGTATGCAACCATGCTACTCGATACCTAGAAGCAGTTCCAATGCATACTGTTACAGCCCCAAAAGTTGCAGCAGAGCTAACCAAAATTTTCAGCAGAGTGGGCATACCTAAAGAAATGATTACTGATCAGGGTTGTAATTTTGGTGCTGCACTGCTTAAGGAGCTGTACAGACTGCTAGGTATCACTGCCATAAGAACCTCCCCCTATCACCCTCAGACAGATGGTCTTGTTGAGCGTTTTAACCAAACTCTGAAACGCATGTTAAAAAGGTCTGTAAAAGGGGAAGGGAATGATTGGTACCAATACTTTCCTTACCTACTTTTTGCTTACAGAGAAGTGCCACAGGCAACAACAGGGTTTTCACCATTTGAAATGCTGTATGGTAGGCAGCCAAGTGGGCAACTGGATGCGATAAAAGAAACATGGGAAGATAACCGCACTCAGAAGCAATCTATACAGGATGCTTGCAAAGGATGGGGGTTGAAAAAGCCATAAAAACAGCTAAGCTGAGCTGCAAGGGAGATTTTTGTTTACAAGAAAGATTTTATTTTTGCTTCTGTACATAGTTATTCTGAACAAGTTTATTTTATTTTATGTTACTGCTACAATAAATAAAGTTTTGGTGATTTTTACAACTGCTCCTGGGTTTCCCCTATGCTTCCTGACCTGTGCCTCAATGACACTGCTGTCCTAGCAATCCTCAGGATCCACTTCCCATCCCTCTGAGCCATGGTACCGCATAGTCACCTAACCTCCCTCTCCTCCCCTTTCCTATTCCCAGACCTATCCCCTTCACAATCGAGTCCCCCCACGAGAAGTTGCTTCCTTCTCCTTTGGAGTCCTCTTCCCCTATCCTTGGGGTATCTGCTATGGAGGACCCCCACATCCTCCCAGGCCTCTACCATGGGTTCCTCTTCCTGGTGCAAGGCAGAGAATGGTCAGTCCCCAGCAAACAAGCCCAGGGAGAGTACAAGTGAAGGACATTGTGCCAGCAGTCAGCAACACTGCAAAGAATGTACTAACCTGTGAGTAGTGCACCAAAAACATACAGGCACATTTTGCTAAAAAGGCTCCATGGGTAAAAAAACAGAGAATGGGAAAAATAAATCATAAGTTGGCCACTAGAGAAAAAAGGCTATTACGAATGTGATAAAAGACTTTTTTCATCTTCTGTTTATCCCACCCTGGGCTGCTGGCAGGCGGGCTCCAGCTCTCTCTCATGAGAGAACTCACATCCACCCTGACACAACATGTGTCTCCTGACACCCAGCCCAGACCCTTGGCGAATCCCCCATGGATTTCCCCCTGTGGCAGGGCCAGGCAGGGGAGGGCCATCCTTCCTCCCTGGTACATGATCCAGCTAACCGAGGAATGAGCTCATGGGTCAGGAGTGTGGTGGGGCTTCAGGTAGCTTGCCAGTGCCCCTCCATTTTTCCATCCCTTCCCTTCCACGGCCATGAGCATGTACGTGCCACGTTACCACATTCTTGCCTCCCTAATTCTGGTACTGCCACCCGACCTCCAACAGGAGACAGCCAAGGAGCAGGACAACATTCACTCCCTCCTGGGAGAGGAGGGCAGTCCATTGGACACTTGATCCTCTCCCTCCTCTGCCAACCCCTGGTGGTCTGAGCTCACTCTGGAGCCTGGGTCACCAGTGTGGCGTGAAGTGTGGTGTCCAGAACCTCAACCCTCAGTGCTGCTGGGCTGACTTGTAATAAAAGGCTTTAATTGTGATATGTTTTCTATTGCTGCTAAATGAAGTTGAACAGACACTTCCAGACAAGCCATAGACTGCAATTTCATTGCCAGGAGTTTTGGCAGTTTTCCTCCTGAGTCTGTGCCATCACTGTACTGTATGTGTACGCTGTTGGTGAGGGGTGGCTTTTCCACAATCAAATAGTCCTGATGACTTTCTTCTGGCTTTGGAAGCCCCAACTGGAGAAGCACTGACACCAGTGCCACCTGTGTGCCCCAAGTGCCTGGGGGTGAGTGCATCAGAGCCCAAAAGCATAGATACCCCAGAGAAGGAGAGGCTAGACTCTGTAAATTTGATATTGTCCACTGGCTCTTGGGGCCTAAATACTGAAATGGTTAAGTTCACTGAAACTGCCCTTCTACTGTCAGTTGGAAAGGGGCGGCCTGTGCTGAACCAATGGATCTGTGCAAAAGAGACACTGTGTGATTGGGTTACATCCTTCACCTTGGTGGTACCCCCAAGCCAAAAGAGGAAGAGAGGGAGGAGGCCACATCTTCAAATGCCTCCACAACAACAGTGGTACCACTAGACCCTTAGCCTTGACAAACTGCATCCTGACCCACTGTGCCCATCAATGCTGAGGATGATGATACTACCAAAGAAGAGCCTGGGAGCTCAGTGCACAGACCCATGCCAGCTCCCAGAAGGGTTACAGCAGCCCTAATAAGAGTGGCTCTAGATGCCTCAGAGCCATTACAAACAAGAGCTTCAACACCATGCCCTTCTGCATCATCGGTACATGTGCAGAGGATGATGTCCCAGCAGGAGGACGTGTATGCAATGTGGTCGCCACCTGGATGTCCTAATTGTGCTTGCATGAAAATATGCCAGGTGGATGGCAAGCTGGTGACGAAAGTGAAAGAAATGTGGGGTTTCAGTTACCCTCGCCTACCTATTGGGACTTGGAAAAATATCAAGATAGATTTGGGCTTGTAGAAACATCAAGACAGATGGCTTTTGGACAGAGCATTTGAGGAGATCAACAGAAGATAACTAGGATACCTGGATGAGGACAAAAGATGGATCCTGAATGACTCTCTGGTGAGGGAATAGCACATTGGAAGGCAACCCTAGATGACGAAAATGGTACTGACTTGGGGAGATGGACAAGTGGTCACTATAATGGAGACTGTGCAACAGGCTAATGGTAGCTTTGTCAGCAAGCACTTCAGGCACACTGTAAGTGATTGCCTCAGTAAGAGTGCATTATCAGTTGCTTAGCAGGTATGGGACTTTGTTTTTGTTGTGTACAGTATGTCTGTCTTTTGTGTTTTTCAGATGATCCTGGAAGGATGGAGACAAATATGCCATTTCTTGCCACTGCTACCTAATGCCACAACAGACCTTCAAGCACCACTTCATGCTACAACTACAACGTGGGAAGAGTGAATGGACTGAATCAGCAAAGGACTTTTGTTACTGTTCTTTATTAATTGTTGTGTATTATTTTGTATAAAACAGCTGTTTGTGGTGCATCCTGTCAGAATTACAACTTAATATGAAATGCTTATACAGTGCTGTTTGCTAGAGCCCTTGCTGGGGCAGGGAGTTAGAGACACCTAGCTTTAGAGTAGTGCCACTGTAAGAGGAATATGGGTGGGTATGGTCCATTAGTAAAGAATTGATAAGTTAGGGAAAGGATTGGAATAGCCCCTCGGGTGGAGGAGCAGAGCCTTGGCCTGGGTCATGATAAGGTGCCATTGGATTTACTTGGGCAGTGGGGGTGAAAGTCAATGGGTTCCTACATCTATGTATGGAAGGATGGGAGTAGGTTCCTGGTTCACAGTGCTTGGGGATGAATGCCTGAGGTTACTACATCCCTTCCCAGTTCATGCCCTTGTGTGGATGGCTGAGGGCCACTGCATCTCCTTTGAAGCCTGTGAAAGTGGTTCCTGGCTTGCATCCTGGATGGATTGAAGTCAGTTGACTCCCCTGGCAGAGCGTGAGGGTGGTAGTACTGGTCCATGTCACTTGGGATGTCCCTGGATATAAGTTGAAGGGTCAATGTGATTCCATATGACCATTGGGAGACCCTGGTATACTAGAGCAGTTTCCTGCTAGGCACTGGGTACAGACTTGAAGATGAGTTGATTCCTTTGGGGCCAGGTGAGAGTAATACCAGTTCTCACCTCAGCCTGAGGAGCTCATGCTGGTCATGGGTCAGATAGTGGTTCAGCTATCCCCTGTGGACCATAGAGGTGGTGCAATTTATTGCACCCCAGCAATTGCTTGGGGCAGCAGTTGGCTTGGCAGGGGAGAGGGTAACACCCCTTCCCTACTGAAAGGTAGGAAGTTATACTAAACCTCTGTAGTTAAGAGAGATGTTTGAGTAGTGTAGATTGTGTTTAGTGAAAAATGGTTAAGGGTTGCAGTAGGCTTGTGGGAGGAACATCACACTATAAAAAGGGGAGCAGCTACCATCCGGGAGTCTCATGAGAGCTGGTTCCACTGGGGAGCACTGAATTCAAGGACCAGGGAACTGAGTGCTTGGACCCTTATAGGGGACCCTCAGAGTGAGTTACTAGTTACGGAGAAAGAAGAGAAGCTGAAGATCAGCACCAGAGTGGCAAAGAATTGATAGGACCATGAGGTCTTCACTATGTTTACACCTTTGCATCTGGAGGAACAGGTGGGACTGTAGTAGTGATCCAAGGGGTTTCTACCCACCCTTGTGCAGGTGCTTGCATCTAGAACTTTCAAGATGTGGAAGTGGTAAATCCTGTGTGAAAATGACTGATGTGTGCTGGATCTGCATTTCAAGGCCTGAGGGCTCAAGCTGTGAGACAGGCGCTGTAGCACCACAGAGTCGATCACCCTTACAAAAGAGAGGCAGGTGCTGGAGCATGAATCAGAAGCAACTATGTCAATTGTGAATCAGGTGCTGCATGCACCAGGAAGTAAGGTAAGTGCACAATGTGTAAGGAGATGGAAGCTGTTGCATCACAAAGTACTAATATGAGAAGTGTAAGAGAGCAGTTATGAGCAAAAAGTACTGAATGTGTAATGCACCTCAACCATGACTCCAGCCTGGTGTGCGAAAGCTAACCTAGTTTCCTTAAGCAGTTGAGGATAGCTGATGATTGAGAAGAAAAGATTCAGAGTATGCAGATCATCAGGGACCCGAGTGGATGCCAGACATCCCAGAGAGCTCAGACAGAGGCCAATGAAGAATCAGGGTCCTGAATGCAGAGAACCCTGGCCACAACTCAGAACCTGCCCTGCTAATGCTGAAATACAAATGTTCATAATGTGCACCCCTCTCTGAGAGCTATGTACCACTGCTAGAAATCCCCTTGACTGGTGTGTGTGTGTGTGTGAGCTTACAAGTGCCTATCTTTTTTTTTTATTATTGTACTTTTTCCCCTTTCAACCTGACTGGCCCCCATCAGCCCTGCCTCGCACCTTGCCCCATCACCACCGTTCTCTAGGATTTACCTCTCTGTGTTTCTCCCTGGCTTACTTCACTGGTGGAGTTGCAGTGGTTAGAATGTGGTGTTAGAAGAGCACTGCAGTTGGCGGTGCAGAGCCTGTGATATGAGGCGGGTGTCATCATGCAGTGGTCAGGGGTGTTTTCCCTGTTCTCTCCCCTGATCCCTGTGATGTCAATGGCATGTGTGACACTCATGCACATACCAACGCCCACCCTCCCTGAGCCTCAGCTTCAACTGCACTGCCACCTGTGGTCACTCGGGTGGTGCTGTACTGGCAATGAAAACCTCTCTCCCCCAAGGCGGACAGCATCTCCTTGGAGGTGCTCAACCCACCTCCCCCATCTGGCCCTCTGACATCTCAGGTTCATTCCTGAACCTGGGTTACTAGCATCACAAATG
This sequence comes from Neoceratodus forsteri, assembly GCA_016271365.2. Taxonomy (NCBI): domain Eukaryota; kingdom Metazoa; phylum Chordata; order Ceratodontiformes; family Ceratodontidae; genus Neoceratodus; species Neoceratodus forsteri. Next base: position 643,737,287 of record CM057453.1, on the reverse strand, counting down.
ATAGTGTTACTGCTGTGCCGATGGGCTGGCAAGTGCCTATCTTTTACAATTTGCCCAGTAATGGTGGCAGTAACAGCTTAAGTTTAAAGAGCCCAGTGACTTCTGTTTAGCCATAATTGTTCCCAAGGGCCCAGCGTCAGCTCCTGTTCCATTTACTGTACCTAAAGGCCCAGTATTATGCTGTGGTGCCAGTGTCTTGTGGTTAACTAGTTCCAGAACAGAGAGAGTTTGTCAAACATGTTCTGAGGATCCATAAAGACCTTGAAACCCTAAAAGCAGATAAAGCCCTAGGGCCAGATGGGATGCATCCAAGCACGCTTAAGGATTGGCCACAGAAATGGCTAAACTTTAGTATGGCTATTTAATAGCTCAAATTGAGACATGGGTGGTTCCAAAACATTGGAGGGTAGCATATATAGTCCCACTACAAGGGAGGAGGGAACAAGGAGCAACTGGGGAATTCCTGACCTGTCAGCCTTACCTCTGTAGTGGGTAAACTATTGGAGTCACTAATCAGAGGGAACCTCGTGGACTACTTAGACAGCAATGGTCTACAGCATAGTAAAAAGCACATGTTTGTGTCAGGGAGGTCCTATCAGTCTAACTTGATAGTTTTCTTTGATTGGGTAACAAAAGTAGTAGTTAAGGGCCACGCTGTTACTGTACTCTGATTTCATTAAGGCGTTTGACTTTGTGCCACACAAGAGATTGCTGAAGAAGCTGGAGGACCTGGGCATCACTTGGGACATAATTAGATGTGTAGGAAACTTTGTGAAGGAGAGATAGCAGAGGGCTGTGGTAAACGGTGTCAAAATGTAAGAGAGGGAGGTCATGAGTGGGGTGTCACAAGGATCAGTCCTTGGTCCTGTCCTCTTTAATATGTTCATCAGTGACATTGGAAAGGACATCCAGGGCAAGCTGTGCTTCTTCACAGATGAAACAAAGCTCTGTGGTAGGGTAGGTAGTGAGGAATAGATCAGGGAGATGCAGAGGGATCTACAAAGGCTAGAGAGGTGGTCTAAGGTTTGACAGTTGAAATTCAATGCCAAAAAATGCAAGATTATGCACCTAAGGGAAAAAAACTTCGACAAAGTACTTGATGGGAAGGGTTAAACTGAGCACTACAGCAGAGGAAAGGGACCTGGCAGTCATCATTATTGACTCCTTCAAACAATCAAGCCAGTGTAGTAAGGCTAATAGGATGTGTATCGGAAGGGGTATTGACAGCAGGAAAAAGGAGGTACTACTACCCCTATATAGGTTACTGGTAAGGCTGCACCTGGAATACCGTGTTCATTTATGGAGTCATTATAGAGGAAAAGAAGAGCTGAGTAACTATCATCCTGTCAGTTTTACATCAGTGGTTGGAAAGATTATGAAGGCACTCCTAAAGGAAAGGACAGTGGATTATCATGTAGAAAATGGGCTGCAGGATGATAGGCAGCATGGGTTCATGGAGGGAAGGTCATGCCAGACAAATCTCATCAAATTCTTCAACTGGGTGACAAGGGAGTGTGATCAGGGAGGGGCAGTGGACGTGGCCTATTTGGACTTCAGTAAGGCCTTTGACACCATCCCTCACAGGAGGCTGGTGAGCAAAATGGGCAGTCTAGGGGTGGGGAGAAGGTAACAAATTGGATGGAAAACTGGCTTGGTGACAGGAGTCAAAGGGTGGTTGTAAATGTGGTTCATTCCAGGGAGGAAAGAGTGACTGGGGGTTACCACAGTGGTCAGTACTGGGGCTGATACTCTTTTAAAATTTACATTGGGGATATTGTGGAAGGTCTGAATGGAAAGGTGTGTCTGTTTGCAGATGATACAAAGATCTGGAAAAGAATGCACATGCAAGAGGGAGTGGAGAGCATGAGTGAGGACCTGATAAAGCTGGCAGGGTGGTCAGAGAGTTGGCAACTGAGATTTAATACCAAAAAGTGTAAAATAATGCACATAGGGCATAAGAACCCAAGGGCCAAATACACATTAGGGGGAGAGGATGTTGTGGTAATGGAGCAGGAGAGGGATCTGGGGATTATTATTTCGGACAACCTTATGGTGGCAAACCAGTGCAACAAAGCATTTGGAAAGGTGAGCAGTATGCTGGTATGCATAGGGAGGGGTATTACAAGCAAGAGAAGGGAGGTGATAATGCCCCTATACAAGTCAGTGGTCCGTTTCCACTTAAAATATGGGGTGCAGTTCTGGAGACCTCACCTACAGAGGGATATTTGATAGTGTGGAGAGAGTCCAAAGGAGGGCAACCAAAATGGTGCATGGTATGCATCAGAGGACATATAAGGAGAGGATGGAGGAACTTGAACTATATCCACTGGAAACCAGGAGACAGAGGGGGATATGATGGAAACTTTTAAATACCTGAAGCGAATTAACAAGGTGAGGGAAGGGAGTATATTAAAGATGAAAAACAATTCAAGAACTAGGGGGCACAGCTTGAAACTGGAGGGTGGTCAATTCAGAGGAAATAAGATAACCTGACAGTAAAAAAGGGTTGGGAATCTATGGGGTGGGGGGACATGCAAGTGGTGTGTGGGGTAGTAGCGACAGGGCTACAGTACCTATGGAGAGGGAACAAGGGCAGACTAGATGGGTGAATGGGGTCCTTTTCTGCTGACAAACTTTTATGACTCTATGATTACCTGAGGAAGGACAGGGACAGGCTGGAGATGATGAAATGCAGGGTGACCAAGATGATCAGGGACAGCAGGGCAGGTCTTGTGAAGATCATCTCAAGGCACTGAACAAGTACTTACTGGAGACCAGCTGAGATGGGGGGATATGATACAGACCTTCAAGTTCCTGAAGGGAATAAACAAGGTGAACTGTGGGAAACTATTTAGCAGACTACAAAGTCAAGAACCAGAGGTCATAAGTGGAAACTGGCAGAGGAAAGGTTTAAGAGGGATATGAGGGGATTTCTGGTTTCTCCTTCCTCTCATGTGGTCTTAGGCTACATCAGCTCTCTCTTCTTGGAGTTTAAAAGTGTTATTTTTGGTCCAGTCCCTGCTGCCAAAACCAATCAGTGGAGGACTGCTGATAATGATGCCTGAAAAGAGCAAAATAAAGACTTACCGAGAGCTCAGATGGAACCCTTTGGTCGTGACTCCCACAGCAAATCAGCTTCAGTAATGTCGGAGCAGGCTAGTGTGCATAACAAGGATGAGGGGGATGAGAATTTCACTGTAACTTCCAAGAGACGTTTTTACAGACTGAGGAAGTTAGGTTCGTCCATGGACAGGATGGAAAAGGCCATAGGGGAGACTGTGAAGGGCCTGACCGATGTTACCAAGTGCATAGTGGATTTGGAGGAGGGCTCACCAAAGTGATCATGACCCTTGGGCAGCATGCTACAGTGCCTAGGTTTCTTTGTCACTGGGAGTGGGAGCTCACTGAGAAATTGGATGACCTAGAGTTCCGTTCCTGGCATGATAACATTCTCATCTATGACCTCCCTGAGGGGACAGAAATGGAGGACATGGGGACATTCCTGGAGTCCTTCTGGAGGGAGCTCTTATTGCAGCCTGCTAAAGAGCCCCTGAACACAGGGCTCACTGAGCACTTGCCCCCGCCTGATGGGCCCCAAAGCCAGACCATGCTCCATAGTGCTCAAATTCCTGGACTACCATGTGTTATGCCTGGATTATATACCACCAACTGACCCACATGTAACCGTATCCTCATACACCTATAAATATTAGTGCCTTACCACAGTCTCATAATGTTTTACCTATATGATATATTTCTGCCATATGGAAGTGGAGGGTCATGAATCTTCTCCTTGTCATGGAAAAAGATGGTGGCTGTGTGTGAGCTGCCTGAGTGTTGAGCTCTGACATCCCTGTTAGAATTTTGTTTTTAAGTTGCTTGTTTTTCAGTTAGTTATGTGTTATAGTTTAGTCTAGTTAGGGCCTTATGGTGAGATAGTTTAGATTAGTAAAGTGCAATTTTTTCGGGTCAGTAGTTCAGTTTGTTCTGGTGTCTTTTACTGTTTGCTGTTACGTTTTGGACTCCAATTGCTAGCGGCGTTAAGCACTGCTAGTATTGCATTTTATTTCCACCAAGCTGTTTAATCTACTCCCTTACTTTGTATATAGGAGTTTTTAATGTTATTCTACTGTTTTTGTTATGGCTGGCCATTTATTAGTAAAGCCGTGACCGATCTCTGTTTGTATTGGAGACCTGCGGAGTTCTGTTTGGAGCTGCCATTTTTTTGACCGGACTACTTGACCCAGATTCTGTGCCCAGGCTGGTGGAGTGGAGCTGAGAAGCTGAGCCACACTGGGAAGCTGGAGCGGAGTTTGAAGAACTATGTCTGAATACTGAGGAGCTTGGGAGTGTGGAGCCCGCTGTTGAATTCACTTCTATTTATCGACGAGGTGAGAGTGTGTCCGGCTGTTGAACTGATATTGGAGGTCGAGGTGTTCATGTCTGCTCCTTTTGCCTCCCAGGTATTTGCTCCTTTTTGCCCCTGGAGGAATGACTGGTAGGGTTGGGTCATGCTGGCCTTCCGGGGAGGACAGTAACGGGGGGTTTGGACAGGAAGATTTTCTCCCAACTGCTGTATTAGGCAGGGGTCATTTTGGTGGTCAGTGGGTGGCTGAGTCTCCAGTGCCCCTCTGATCTGGGTGGCCTGTCTTGGCCTGTAACTGTTGGTGGTTCACCACTCTGAGGAAGGGGTAGGTAGCAGAACATTTCTCAGGCTGCAGTACTGAACTGGGGACTGTTGTCTGGACTGGCCTATGACCAGAAGAGAATTTGGAGGGGTGCAGACCGGTGGGTTGTATGTGTCTCCAGGGATCCTAGGGGTTTTTACTGCGGGCGGAGCCAGTGGGCTTTTTCCTCAGTGACCTCATATTTACTGGCTGCGGCCTGTTGGTTTTCAGCCTCTGGGGGTCGGTGTTATGTGGCCCTGAGGTTATGGAGTGACATTAGGAGATTTGTGATGAAGAAGATCTGGACTTGGCTATCTGGGTAACCATTTAGTGGCTCCTGTACATTTTCAGAACTCCATGATCAGACCAGGGAGGTAGTGAGAGTACCCCCAGTAGATTGACGTTGTACCTCATAAATTCAGTGGATGTTGCTGGTGGAAGAGGACAGCAACCTTGGCCTTTGATTTTATGGACTGGGAGGGGTGAGAACCTCTTCTGTCTAAAAAAGATTCCTTTGAAGCTTTGGTGTGTTTCATGTGTTTGGACTCTGATCCTGCTTTGATTATTCTTGGACTTCTCAAGCACCTAACTTGTTAGGCTTATTTAAAGGGGGTATATAATTTTTGGGTTGAATTTTTGGTTGTGACAGAGGGAGGTTGATTGTATATTTTATCTGTGTTTTGTGTTTTTGTTTTGGGATATTGTATAATCCAAAGGAGAGGGGATTGTTTATTTATTTTGGTGATGTGCTGGGATGGTAAGCAGACGGTCAAGCGCTATTCCCCCTCCTGGCTCAGGGACCTCTGTCCTTTTGATTTCCCCCCATTGCCAGCTGAGACATATAGGAGATGTTGTGCCTTGGGGATAATCAGGAGAAGGAAGGAAGAAAGGGTGGCTGGGCATGGGGGGGATAATGAGGGGTGTGCAGATTGGGGTATTGAGGACAGGGAGATGCCCTGGGGCAAAGTGGGGTCAGGACAGGGGTTCTCCATGCCTGATCCCCATACCCAAAGGCTCTGCTGACTGCAGGCAGCTGGCGTGGCCTTCCTTGACTCCTCATCCCACCCGGGTGGTGTTATGCAGTGCCAGGTCCATTAAAAACAAGACTGCTATTATAGCAGATCTAGTTGGGACATCAGTCCTGGTGTGCATCACCAAGATCTGGCTGGACTGAAATGTGTGCCTGATATTGGCCTCAGCAGTTCCATCTGGATACTCAGTGATACACCACATGAAGATGGACAGACTATCTGGCCGGGTGTTGACCCTGTCCTTGTGCTTCGGATTTGTGGTGAGTACACTTTAATTATATCTGTTGGTTGATCAACCTTTCATTGCATTCTAAAATGAATCTAAGTGTAAATACTTTTGTCTATACAGCTGTTCCTTGCTACTTACTTTAGGAAAAGCACTACATTTAATAGTAGTACGCCATATTTTGTTTTGTGTTCCCTGAATGCTTGTTTAATCTCTGCTGGTCTGACAACAGCCTAATAAAGGACGCACTGTATTTTGCAGTTGAGATGATAGCTAATTGGAGAAGGTTTAAAACAGCACAGAGATTACTGTATTCTGTAATGAATCTTCTGGTTTAATGGTATCAGCTTCACTAACTATTATGGTGTGTTTGTTTTTAAAACTGTTTTGAAGACAGTAATTAGTGTTGACTGGGACACAAAAGTTAAGTCTGTCTTTTAGACTGATTGCGTCACTTAGCTTTGTTCACTTGAGCTAATTATTTTTGAATTGGTAGACTCTTCTTTTGCTTATTCAAGTTTTGCCTTCATCAGTGACGTAGGGTTGCAGAATGTGTTTTTGAATGTGCCGTCCTGGATTTTGATGTGTGGCAATATTTGTAGTTGGGAAACATTGTGCCTAATTCAGCATATGCTATATCTGATTGTTACTGTTACCAGTTATCAGAGTCTCTAACATGTTTTCTGAAGCTACGCTAGTTTTTTTCTGTTGTTTTTAATGAGAAAACTCTGCTCATAAAATGGCCTACACCTTTGGCTTGTGGCCAAGGGCTAATTCCGGTCTGCTGTGTTGGCACATTGTCTGCAAACTTTCTCTCATTCAGATGAGTGGCTGGTTTAATGTTGAAGTATGTAGACTGGTGTCATTAGTCTTGATTCAAGGTAATCATAGTTTGTTGAGGGGAAAAAAAAGCATGACACAAAAGCTTGCAAAGGTTTTCTATGTTTTTTTTCTCCTTTCAAATATGGCCTCTCCATCTGCTGTCATGGACATCGTGATGGCTCATCAATTTTGGTTTTGCTGCCTCAGCCGGCAGCTAGACAGTATTCTTTTGTCTGTAAGACCTCTCATTCAGCACTGTGTTCAAGGCCACTGCAGCTACAGCAGGGTTTGGTCCCAGGAAACATCGTTTGCACAGTGTACGACCTTTGGCAAGTCACTTGACCTCCTTGTGCTTTTGAGCCGTACCTGTTTTTCCAGCTCACAATTGATGTACCTCCCTATTTAAATCAGTATCTCTTATCCAAATATAACTTTAATGGGGTGTGCACATCAAAAATACTTTTGTTAAAAGTTACTTTTTTTCCAGTCCTCCTTATCTGTATGTGATGTTAGGACTGCAATCCCCCCCCCCCGGGTTTTCAACCATAGAGCTGCTTGCTATCTACAGATCAGCCCATTCCTACATATGCCTTCCATTACGGAAGATCTCACGTCTTCTTTGTCCTTGTCCTGTATTACTTATCCCTATGCATCGCATGGCGATCAAGTGAGGGCTGATCACCCCCAGGACCTGTAATAAGCCATTTACTTTTATTTTACCAGGATAGTTACACAATGTACACTGCCACAACAAGTATTATGTCTGTTTTGGGAGATTTTGCCATTTATGCTACAGGCCTAATTTAACACCCTTTTCACAAATTTGTAAATACAAAATACCAATATTATAACTTGTGTTATTTATCAAAATGATGTGTGTGTTCATGACACAGTTCTATTGTCAAATTCAGAGCATTAGGGTTGCCTTATTGTCTGACTTTAAGTCTAATTAAATTTCATTTTCAGGAATCCATCGGAGTGTAATGATAGCTACAATAAAATAACCTACCCCAAAGGGCGGTCGAATGCATATGTCTTTATAAAGTTAATATCAGTATCAGCATTTAGAAAACCAGTGCTAATCTTCCACAAGGAGAATGCTTTGAGGAAAAGAGATGTTCCCTTTCGTGGCTTGTATTTATTTTATCTCTTAAAGGGATAAGACAATCCTTCACAAGTAACAACTGGTAATGTATAAGTGTATTTTAACCAGTGGCCCAATTTCATTATAATGTTATTCTAGTTTGAATCATAGTAAGATACTGTATTGCCCTTATTATTATTTCTTTTACACGTTGGGTCAAACCCATCTGTATTTATTCAGCATACAACCTTTCAGGTGATGACTGACTGGCCAAGAATGTTTGCCAATATAATTGTTGATGAATATCCACACCACTATTGTGAATAAAGTGTTATCTAACATTTATGCAGACAACTGTTACAAGTAAATTTAATAATATCTGCTGTTGTATTGTTGGGCATCTGCTCCAGCATTGGTCATACCGTATCCTATAATATCCAAGCTGCTACTTTCAGAAAAGGAGGAGGAGCTTGGGGGAGCCAAATGCATGAATATTATATATGCTCACCCCCATTAACTGATTGCTTAAATTAACAACTGTTTTAACAACTAGAGTGCCTGTATGGAGCTGTTAATGACATATAGTTAACTAGTAACAAATTATTGCATGCCTATTTGTTTAACAAATACAGTCAAGGCATGGTGTCAGCTGTATATGTACTATTTAATACAGGCTGTACTCACTGATAGCAGGCTTTTAAGATTAATCAGTGATGGGTATGTATAATGCTGTAGCTGCTACCATTCTTAGTGTGATTCACCATGTCTATGACATTTCCATAGATATGATATATTGTAAGCCTAGCCTCCTAAACTATACAAGGAGCTCAAGGGGGGATTGAACCATGCCACCTTATAGTGCACCTACGGTGGTTGCAAATAAATAAAAGTCCTTCTGGACCTGACTGAGCTACAGCTAGCAGATCGAGAAATGAGGGAAGTAAACCCACTGTCCCTCCATTAAGAACACACAAGAAGGAAAATGTGTGTTTGCTAATAACCCATTTGTTGGTTACAAGTTAAGATAAAATATATAATGTTCTCTAACATTATAAACCAGTTCAGCCTCTCTGCCTTCCTAGTGAAGTTTAGCACAACCATAAACAATCTATTTGCAAGTGGCTTTATGCCAACAACCAGCACTAGCCAGGTACAAGGGCCTTGGCCCTCAACTAGTAATGAGCTGAGCTGGGGGGGGGAGAAACTGTGTACATTTCTATATTCTTTCTTTGTCATTTTAGCTCCTGTAAAAGGCAATATTATTTCAGCAGTCATTCCCGGACTCTGATGACCAACTTCATTTGTGATCAATGTTTAAAATGTATTTTCTGCAATGTGCTTAATATTGTTTCATTGTGATTGTCATTGTCATTATGTTTTCACATATTGTTGCAGCATATCAAGTATAAGCTCAGCAAACTGCTCCACATCTGTGGATGTTTTGGGGTAATAGGCTTATCTGGGTGATATCTGTCAAACCCACATGGGGGGTTATCAAGTACCACCCACTTACACAACAAATTAGTTGTTTTCATAAGCTGAAATGCCCCAGCAACACCCCTATGAATGGTTATTTCTTTCTTATAGGTTATGTGTCGCCATTCATACTCCCAAACATAAGGGATCAGCATTGCAGTCCCATCCAGATTCATTACAACATGATAACCATGTACACCTGGACACCATAGTGGTGGCCCCTAATCATTTCACAGAATAAATGGCAGACTGCTAGCAATCAACAACAAATCCCCAAGGCCCACCTAGCTAATGGCACACTCCAAGGTAGGCCCTACACCATACGGTCACCCACTGGCATCCTGTCTATACACCAGGCCCAAGCATAACACACAGGTTTCTACACCTGTACTGTACTCATACATTCATAGTATTGTACACCTCATTCCATTGCTAGCACTGCCATGTTTCCAACTGTTGTTACCCCTCAGAGAAAAAGCTTACCCAATGTTCCAAGCATAAACCCCAACCCAATGGTCTGACTGCTTCATCACTCGCAGGTACCCTTGTATATAATGTATAATACAAACGTAATATGGCAGAATATAAATTCTGCTTCAATACAAACACTTCTAGGTTTCATAACGTCGTGTTACCACACCCCTTTGCAATAGAACTGATACATGCTCAAGACCCAGTATCAGAGCACCACACTACTGACTACCTAGGAGTATTTCACCCCAGACAACAGACCTAACAAAAGAGACCTTTTCAAATCCCATATGTGCAACAGGTACTGTTGTACACCCCTGTGTTACATGGTGTAAATGGCATACTGCCATAAGATAAAGGTTCAAAGTGCGTATAACAAGCATAATATCGCACTTTCATTTCATGAGCTAGGCCTAAACTAGGCCAACAGCAACACATAGGCAGGGAAACAATGTTTTTTTTCCCTACTGTCATAACCTCTTCTGAGACTTGGAAACAGAGTGTATTCATAGGTGAATAAATGGTATATTCTTATTATTGGACCTCGACCTGCACCTCAGAGTGCATGGCTGACATCATCACTTGTCTCTGTCACAACACACCATAACCAAAGTCATTACTGATAACCATGCCATCTTCATTTTCCCTTTTTACAACTACTATATGTGTGTTTTAAAACTAAATTTTTAACAGAGTTTTACAAGTTTTAGGTTTCCACAGAGTGGTACTGGTAAGATCTTCAAGCAACACACGCAACTTTTCTTCCTGGCTGGTTTTCCAAACTTGGCTGGCACCTCATATGAACTGATTGTTCTTATATGGACTGTGTGCTTGGTTGCTCTTTCATGAATTGTGTTCTTTATGAACTGTCAATATTTATGCAAATTGTGCACATTTTACGAAAAGCTATGCCTATGTGGGTGTGGCTATTCTATGGAAACACTCATTGAACAATCTCATGCAACCCTTGCCAAGGCCTTTGCCAATCCAGCCAACCAGCAGCCAGCTACATGAGCATTACCTTTCTTACCTTGCTGGTTCATGTCTGCACAGCCCCATGTGCCAGGTATGTCCCATGGGTCACAAACATTCGATGAATGACATTTCCAATGGATCTACACTGCTTTGTGGTTACCAAATTGAACCTTATGGACTGGTTCCTCTTTAAGGACACTGTTGTTAGATTCTTCAATGCATAACATATGCCGCCATCCTGTATGCTGCCATTATCTGCCTTTTCAACTCTCTATATGGACTGTTCTTTACGAATAGACAATGATTTGAACACTGTTTTTACATACAGTGTTCTGCAATGATACATATCAATGATTTTTCTCATACACATATCCACTGTGGTGTTGTCCTACCTATTTTCTGTTTTGTGTTTTATAATCTAACCATCTGTGATTACCCCTGTGTCATCTCCTGTGTATGACTACTTTCACAGTCACGCTATCTGTATGCTATAGACATGTCATTCATTTACATTACGAGTTTTTATGTGCTTTGAAAAGCAGATGTTCAAATCAATGTTTTAAAGCTTGATAGTAATTTATATCTTGCTTTAACTCATCCACTACTAACCCTTTAATGTCTGAGGCATACTTTTAACCAGCATCTTGCATGACTGCATTTCTTTTACAAGGCTCACGCCTCAGGCTTGTTGATGAGATAAGATATGCCATTACTACACCTAAATATCTTCTTTTGGTTGTGTTGCCCTTTGAGCAAGGCAACAAGGAGGGGACTGATATGCTTGGGTTATATACCACCAACTGATCCACATGTAAGCATATCATTATACACCTACAAGTATTAGTGCCTTACTACAGTTTCATAATGTTTTACCTATATGATATGTTTCTACCATATATACTGTTTCTAGTTTCCACATATATTCTGCTATACTCATAATCACTCATATTCTGTAGTTTTCCACTATTGTGGCATGTTGTGTGCTTTCGTGATTACGTTACAAGTATTTCCAGACTCACTGTCTGGAAATAAGAACTAACACTTATTTTGTTGCTGACTACAAATTTTCTTTGTTCAGAGATTCTTCCTTATTTCGTATGTAATTGCCAAGACAGCCACCTTATTTACATGCCTTATCCAATGCTGTATGTTTATCATATATGTAACTGCACTCTTATCGGTCATATATAATTGTATGCACACTAGCTCCTCAGAGAGAAAGAGACCATACTCGAGGAATGGTGGGAAATCGACTACCTTGTGATTTCTTTATCACGTCTGACATGAGTATTTGTAATAAAACTGCTTTTTATTACATACTGCTTGTGGTATAGTCTTTGGATAGCCAATCCAACAGGGGATGAAAAATCCCCAAGACCGAGGTCCGGGATGCACAAAAACTGTAGCAGGACTTAAATTGCACAACCCGATTCAGTCTGACAGACTTGGCTGTGCAGTTCAGTACTGCCGCACATGCGTGGTATTTTTATGTGGCTGGCAGGCAGACTTCCTAGAGGCACCTCCCCGAGCGCACTTACCTCATGATCCATCTGGAACACGTGAGGGGGGGAAGTTCAACATGACCACTCAGAGCTCCGCTCAGACCACAGGACAGGGCGCTGCCATTCGGGGACTTCTGCCAGTGTTTAGGTGGCTCCAAAGATCTGACTGTGCCCAGCATGCAGGAAGATTTGCAAAAGTGATGTGCTTCATGAGATCTGCCACAAACAGAGTGATTAGGTAATTGGTGGCTGATCTGCACGTGAGAGGTGATTTTGTGCACCATAACTCTTGGGCTCAATGTGGAACATGTGTGTGTTCTCGTCTCTGTAACCACAGCTGAAAAGTAAAACCTTCCACAGCACTTAGCACTGAAACTTAAATTTTTGACCCTTTGGTTAGGGATTACTTAAAGCTGCACCTGAAAATTAAGTTTGGGGGATAGTTTTATTGGGGAGCCAGGGCAGGTTGAAACAAAATGACTGAGGGGGAGAAGAGTGAACACATTTGAACTGGGGTTGCTTCATCCATTCTGTGAGTTAAGATAGTCTAGACCTGCGACCCTAGTGCAGCAGAGCAGTACTTGGGGAATTTGTTTTTGGGGACACACATGTTTTGCTGTCATTTTTCATTTTGGGTGGGCTGCTCAGAAATATTGCCTATTTTGGAAATTAAGCAGTCTAATAGTACTGCTGGACACATCAACCCTCTGTGCACTGGGGACATTAATGTGAGACACTCTCAGCAGACTGGAGGGGAATACAATAGTTTTCATCCCCTCATGATATAACTATTTGGAGAGCAGCTGCATGATTAGCAGCTAAAAGTGGACAGGTGTCTTTGGGCTGGAAGTAAAGTCATCCAAGCCAGTGACAGTCACATATTTAATTTCATAATGTGACATAGAACTACTGTAAGTACTCAGTAAAGTTTTCTGGGCTGAAATCTATGACATACAATTGTATTCCAGAAACCAAGCCAGTCTGACATTTGCAGAATCATTTTATTTGTTTGGGATTGAGAAATAAGTACTCAGACAACACATTTCTGGGCTAAAATATCCATCACAATAATATCATTATTTGTTTGCAACAGAGAAATAAATATTCAGTAATAAATATTTCTGGCTCGAACCTGTGACAGTCTAATTTCAATATATCAAGAGTCACAAATGTATTTGTTTGAGACAGAGAACTAAGTACTCATTTCCAGACTGAAATCAGGCCTATGACAGTCTACTAATAATACAGTACGCCGCAGAAAAAAGGCGTTACTTACTGGCTCCTGCTACGGACTCATCTAAAATATGTAATATAAGTCCTGGACTTATGTATCCCCCCCAAAAAAAATGTAAACTCCTGTCCAACATACAAGAATCTGATGGTAAGCTTGACTTACCACAACACATGTGAAGACAAAGTTACTCCAGCTGGCATGGAATAAGAAAGAGCTCTGTTCTGGGAACACAAGGCTTTTTTTCAGACAGGATTTTACTCCACTCACTTTGTTAAAAAGACACACCTTGTTTGTCATCAGAAAAGGCTGGATTACTGGAAGGGGCCAGAAGATTGGAAGGTTTTGGAGGTATCCCGTGATATGGGTGAAGCAATTTGAGTGACTCAAGTATGAACGACTCAAGTTGTGCACCTGATGGGATAGCAAGTGTGCAGAAATAGTGATGGGAGGGGATAGTGAGTAAGGAGGGATACAATTGTGAGGATGATTGACAGGGGGAGCTGAAGAACAATGCAGATGAAATATTGGAATCAAGCATGCTGCTGCTGAGCTCTCTGCCTGGTGTGGTGGATAGAGCCACAGACTATAGTGGCGATGGTCCTGGGTTTGGGACTGCCTATAGGGAAAAACATTTTGAATATTATTAACTGTTTGAATATTTTTTTTTATCCTGCAGTTCCCCAACTCGATGGCCCCTCCCATATACCCTTTCCCCAGTGTACTTACCCCAGAGTTGATTATATATTCATTTGGGGGTGTGGGGACTTGCTCACTGGAAAGGGGGATGTGGGGCAGGCCCTCGCATTAAACGTTAAACATGAATGTCCGCCTAGTCGCCATCTTGGCAGTTGCTGAGGTGTGTGTGATTTTGTACGAGTCGCTGTAGTAAAATCACCCTTATGACATGGAACCAGTTGTGGGTTCTAGCCCCACACTGGGAACTTAGAATAAATCTCAATACTGACTCTGCAGTGTAGCATAAGGGGAGTGCTGAACTTCTGAGGTGCTGTATTTCAGATGAGATGTTAAACCAAAGTCTCGTCTGCCTGTTCTGGTGGTTGTTCAGGTGGACGTTAAAGATCCCATGACGTTTATCGTAAACAATAGTGGAATTTCCCCATTGTACTTTCCAGATTTCCCCCATTCACTAAAATACCACCAATGGCTTAATCTGGTTCAGTTTGCATTTGTATCTTCCCCCTCCCCGTGGGATGAGGCTGAAAATAGACAGAATTGCCTAGTCCTCCTTTCCCGGTCAACAAAAACTAAGTAAATAAATAAATAAATAGAAAACACCTGGTACAAATGGACAGAAACATCAGATATTTGCCCTGCACAATTCAATGTACTCACCACAGATGGGGCATACTTATTTTGCACATTGGCTGATGCTAAACCCTTGCTTAAAAAAAATTGGATATCCCTGCAGACCTGTTCTTGGCCCCCCACTCTGCTTTAGAAATGCTACCAGATTCAGAAGCCTGGCAAAAACTCTACAAGCTGAGAAAGCATAACCACCAGCAATGAAAGGAATGACACTCCTGGAGCAGCACCCCAGCACCTTGGCTCAGGCACCCCAGAAATGCTGATTGTTTTTGAAGCTAGGCCAGTCACTTGGCCAGGGACAGTTCAATGCCAGACATAAACAGCAGTAAGCTACACTGCAACACGTTGCTGTTGGGGTGGTGGTGGTCTGCTCCATCTTCCTCCTGACTCATTTTGTGGGAGAGTCCTCCTTGTCTCCCTAATGCAACTATTCAGATGCTTCACATAGAGCTCTTTTGAGGCTGGCAGTATAGCCAGAGGTTAGAGCCATCCAATGTATCACATGGCAGAAGCCTGCAAACCTTAGCCCAGATCCTCTTAAATGGGGAACCAGACAAGCTGCAAGAGGAGGAGGAACTCAGCAATATAGCCCTAGACTGCAGCACTCACACTCCCCTGTTAGTCGACACACGAAGGTCGCCATCAAAGGAGGTCACAAAGCCCAGTTTTGGTCTGGGGGGTAACTTGCCTTGTGGGGCTGTGTTGGAAATAAGGTGCCCAACAAAGCCTGCTGCAGGGGAAGGCTGTTGATTGGAGTGGGACCTCACTTAGTCCCCCACTTTTTTTTGGATGGGGGAGGGGTCAAATGGGTCATTCATATGCCTTTTGTTACATTGGAGGTTGGAGGTCATTTCTGAGCTTTCCAGGAGAGAGAAGTCAGGATTGTTGCTCTTGTGGTGTCCGATGGACATGTTTATGGTCAGGGACTGGCACCACCCAATGGCTCAGCATGCAACTTCGCAGCCAAGTGGGTGATTCCACATCCAGTTGAAGTATGTCACCTGAAGGGGGGCCATCCATATTGTATATAGTTTTCTAGTTTTAGTTTACAGTCTGATGGCTGCTGTGGAATACAGGGATGGGGGGATTAAGGCCTGCTGATGGAAGCTTAGAAATGACTGAAGGAAGGATTGTGACTTACACGGTACTGGGTTTTAATAGCCCCATGATGAGAATCAGGGCAGTCCAGGACCTCAAGGGGATGGGGAGCATGGAAGCAAACATGATAAATTAAAAAGTTCCTGGGTGGGCTCTGTGTATTCCTCTACCTACCAAGCACACCTACATAGAAGAGGGGTCACTATACTGGTACACCGTTCTTGCTCTCTAGAGGTAGGCTTGGTGATTGAGGATCCTGAGGGGAGGCATAATCTGGTAAAGGGCATGGACCTGAGTCAACATTTATACTCCAAATCAGGGGAAAGACAATATGCTCTTCCAGAAGGATAAACTAGTCTCCTGGGCCCCACCTGCAACCAAGTTACATTTAGTTGGGAGAGACTTCATTGAAGTTAGGCAGCCACTCCTCAATAGATCTGGTTGGCAGGGACAGGTGGTCTCCAGGGTGGCACATACCACAGGAGGCTGATGAAGGAGTTGGGGATAATGGATATCTGGTATTACCTGCATTCCATAGTACGGGACTATACATAATGGTCCCCCTCACATAATGCCTACTCCTGTATTGATGTCTTATTGATCTTATCTAACTGAGCTCATGCAGTGGAGTCCTGTGGGAGAAAAAGCCCTGGTCCAATTGGACTTGATTATTGCACCGATTCACAAGGTCCTCAGTTGGTGACTTTGGGCTAGATATTCAAAACTTTGCGCTGAGTGCAAACTGTTTGCACAGGGTTAGCGCTGGGTTTGCTCAGGTCCGCTATATTCAAAAGGTCAGATAGCACAGGCAAACTGCATTAGCGCTGGACAAAATTATAATATATGCAGGGGGCAAAGTGAGGGGAAGTCTACATGAATACAGGCGCAATGCTACATTCAGCGAATAGTGCCACGCAAAGCATTTTTGCGTGACTTAGCGCAACACTTTGCATGGTGCAAATTACCGCCCAGGAAAAGGTAGTCTTAACTCTGGGCAAACCAGCTTTGTGAGACTTCGTGGCTGTGTGTGTCTTTGCATGACTTTTGTGTGGTTTTGCGCGACCCTAACTAGTATGTATGAAACATAGAAATAAGTCAGATGTAGAAGAAACATGCTGCTCCTGGATGGCATTCCTATGATCTGCCACCAGTCCCAGACATGCCAGGCAGTAAGTGGTGACCCAGCTCCCAGTGGACACCATGTCAATGCGGCCATACAGCACACACCTGGGGACCACTCTTCAGTGGACACCAACAGATGCCAGCACACACATACAGCACTGTGATCATGGAGGGTGTTGAGAGGAGGGTGTACAAGTGGCCAGGCTGCACCACAGGCTGGGTGCAGCCACAAGTTGGGACAAGCCATGCAGTGCAAATGAACTAGTGTTGGGGACTACCCCAACACCAGTGTGCCTGTCTGATGGTCCGTGCCCCCCCCAGTCACATACTGCACATCTGTATAGACACCACAGCACACACAGCCAGCCATGTATATGTCACTGTGAGTATCTCATGCCAGTGGTGCAGCATCTGTGGGTCGCACAACAGCATAATAGTAATATCCACTGTAAGTAAACAGCTGCAAGTTGGGCCTGTCACTGTGTACAGGGCAGTGGTCATCACTGCCCTACACACCATGGGCATTGCTGTGTCCCCTCACATTACTGACCCCCCTTGCTACTGTAGTGTCTGCTGTGCACTGTACCAGGGGACTACAGTTTGACAACTGCATGCAGCACCACCACCCGTGCCTGTGCTGTGTAGTCCCCTGGGGCACAATATTCTATGCTGTACTGTACAAATGTAGCCTGCAGTTACCACCATGCACTGCCAGACTGACCTACAGGTGGAGCTGTGGGCAGACCCAGCCAGCCCCTGTACTTCCAGACTGACCTACAGGCGGAGCTGTGGGACTCTGCAATAGTGCTGGGCAAACTGCATGCAAATAATGACATAATGAGATGCTAATCTGGATGCTTGCCAACAGACTACCTAAGTAGGCTGATTTGCATGTCACTTTTGAATATAGCAAATTTTTTCCCCAGGCAAATGTGATAGCACCAGGCAAACGGCTTAGATCCGTGCTAAGCCTGCGCAAATATGTTTGAGCTGTGCAAACATTTCAGAAACTTTGTACATTTCTGCACAATGTAATTTCATATATGCTGATGCTTGCAGCTTTACTGACTCCACTCCTTTGCTAGCACACACATTGGCCACATAGTTCACCTCTACCTACCTTCACATCGCTGTGCACTGTGTTGCTGTTGTGGTTTGCACTTCCTGGTTGCCATATTCAGAGCTGTCTTATTCCCAGGCTAGTTTTACACTGCACTCCCAGCCCAGTTTGCCCGGCTTCCTTAGTATGTTATATTCAGCAGGTTTAGCACCAGGACTATCCCTTTTGAATACAGTGCACTAATGGTTCCGGGCTAATTTAGCACTCTGAGCAGTGCTAATTTAGCCCTGGGTCAAAGTTTTGAATATCTGGCCCTTAATGTTTAATTGTTAAATAACCCAGATTACATTAAAATGGTGGAGAGGTACAGAGGAGAATATAAGGCCACCAGTCCTGCAGGAGTTCCCTCAGATGCCTGTTGGTGGGATGGCCTTAAATCAGTGATCACAGGCCACACTACTAGCTTTGCTGCTAACAAGAAGTGTGAAATGTTATTTGAGCAGCTGGCCTTGGAACAGCAGTGTTTTTTTTTACTTAGAAGCAGAGCACAAAATTGTGCTGAATGAGCTAGTCAAACAGCAGTTGGAGCAGTGTAGAGCAGACAGGAACCATCTGCTATAGCCGAAGGTGGAGGACACACTGCACTTTTCTTGCTAGTGATTCTGTGAATCTAGCAACAGAGCTAGGAAGCTGTTGGCCTGGCAACTATGTAGAGAGGCTGCCAGCCGCAAAGTCCTCAAACTACATAGACAGGGGCAAACTACCTCTTATGAACCATTCCTGCCAACTACAGCAAAGATGTTTGGGGCATTCTACAAAAATCTGTATACTAAAGATCAGGTGGAGTGTTACAAAGACAAGCTGGATGCTTCTACAGCAGAGTTGCGGTCAACAGACTAATGGATGAGTTCAAGGATTTCCTTGACGCCCTGGTCTGCTAGTTAGAAATTCAGAATGCTATCAGTAACCTGAAGTCAGACAAATCCCCAGGCCCAGGTGGCCTAGCTTCCGAATTCTTTAAAATATTTGCAGACCCACTGGCCCCTCTTCTAGAGAGGGTGTTTGGGTTGGTGCAAATAGGTGAGAGGGCTCCCCCCTTCTGGCACTATGACCACATCTCAGTTAGCCTGAAACCTAACAAAAACACAGTGGTCTGTAGATCATACCCACCCCATCCCTCTCTGGAACATGGACTGCAAGCTCTTCACAGCAATCATGGTTGCGATTTTGCAGAAAAGGATGGGATCCGTTTCATCTTGATCACACTGAATTTATTAATGGCTGCCTTATTCATGACAACATAAGCTGCTTCCTTAACATTATCTCTTGGCAATGTCAGCACCCTCATTTGGCCCCAGTAATCTTCACAGACACTGAAAAGGCACTTGACTAGGTGAACTGGAAATTCCTACACCGCACACTGGGGGAGAATTTCTGCACCAGTATCCAAACCCTTGTATGTCTCACCCCACACGGTGGTTAAGGAGAATGGCATTCAGCTGGACCATTTCTTTCTGATATGAGGCACAAGACAAGGATGTCCCCTTTTACCTCAGTTATTTGCACTTTGTACTGAGCCTCTAGTGGTCTTGATTTGCACCAACCTGGAGATCAGGGGCCTCTGGGAAGGGGAAAGGGGGAAGGGAACATAAAATCTCATTGTACGCTGGTAACTCCCTGTACTTTCTAACATCTCCAGAGACCTTGGTCCCAGCACTGCAACAGGAACTGAAAGTATATGGGCAAGTGACTGGCTACAATATCAACTATCAGAAGTCAGCGTGAATGAGATTAGGGGGACCTGTTTCAAAACCTATGGGACTCCCTTCCCTCCAGATGGGCCCCCAAAAATGTTGTTCATTATCTGGGAGTTCAGATAATCCCAAAGATCCAAGAAGTCTTTGGTCTGAAGTGCAAAAAGCTGCTAAGAGAAATACAGGCTGACATGGCAAGATGGGACCTGCTCCTCCTTACCCTAGGGGGCAGAGTAGCTTCTGTGAAAATGAACATCCTACCAAGGCTCCTATTTCAGTTCCAAGTACTCCCATTGCATATTCCAGAGGACATTTTTAACCATCTCAAAAAAAGCACCATGTGTTTCGCATGGGCTGCTGGCCAACACAGAATCAATCAGAAACTTATGGTCCTTCCTGGGAACGGTGGGGTGGGGTGGGGGCTTAGCCCTCCCAGACTGTCAAAAATACTAGCTCACTGCCCAGTTAGTCCCCTTTATTACTTGGTCTAAGCATAGACATGATATGGGGTGGCTGGAAATGGAAATGCAACAACCCCTCCCCATCCTGCTGTTTGCCCTCCCACAAGTGCATCTGTCCTCCTGCATCTGGACAGAAATATCAACCTGCAGATGAAACACATGCTCTGCAAGCTCTTCAAGGCAAGGACTTGACTCACTTTCCCAACATCATAGGCCCACTCTCTATAATAATAGGGAACCCAGACTTCACCCCGCCTCGCATTGACACTGGGTTCCGGAGATAGAATCAGTTGAGGCTCATGAGATACTGGTAAATAGTCAGGGACAGAACCTGCATCTTCTTTGGGGAATTACACCAGAAATATTGGCTCCCAGCACAGAACCACTTATGTAATGTTCAGGTCCGCCACTATCTGATGTCTTAAGTATTGGTGGCACATGTGGGGTGGGAAATGTCACCACTTAAGGACTTTCTCTGCTGGGGAGCCTTGTTGGCTGGTTGAAGGGGCACTATCTCATATGCTTACCAAGCCATTACAAGGAACTCACACCCAGAGCTTACCTTTCTTTGTACCCAGTAGGAGACAGACACCCAGGTAACCATCACAGAGAAGGAGGAAAGGGCCAAGACTTGAGACAGAGGGTAGAAGGTACCATTGTCTCCCAGATGGTGGGAGTTTTGGTGGAAGTGCCTCACCAGATTTTTCTGCACCATCACTATCACACACCACTTTTTGGAAGGGGGATCCAATTAGTGCTGGAGAAAGTGTTGAGGGGTAGGATCTCACCTCAACATCTTTTGGAGATGCCCAATAGTACAACCTTGCTGGAACCAGGTGCACAGGGTGCTAGTTGACCTTTGGGGGACAGAGAACCCCAACATGTCTGGACACCTTGTACTGGGACAGGTAGCTCCACAAGTAGGAGACAGGCCCCAGAACAGCTCCTTTGGGACCTGGGCACTGCAGCCTTAAAAGGTATGATGGTATGCTGGCTACATGGAAGGCCTCCCACATTGCAAGCCTGGAAGGCAAGGATGACATAAATTAGAAAAATGGAAAGAATAGTGGCTACTCTGTGGTAGACCTTTGATAAATATAACTATGTATGGAGCAGGCGGGAGACACAAGGAATTTCCACAAGGGAAGAGTCAGAGGGGTCAGCACTGAAGGAGTTGTGAGAGCGCGGGGTGTGTGTGTGAGAGTGCTGACACTAGATGGGGTGGTGGGCTCACCCCACTCCCTATCTACTAATTTCTACTCTGGGCTATTGCATTGACCTATTAACTCAGCAGCACCCATGTTCAAATCCAATGCTTGACAGTTTAACCTACAGGCCTGCTGTGGGTCTGTGTTGATCTTGGACTTTCAGTACAAATCTGGATGACAGCAACGTGCACCACTGTACATTATGCACAGGAAGTACCATGGCAAGAAGAAGCCATGATTAACATGCACATGCCAGCTGCATTATTATGCTTTTGTGCCTGACACAATATCTTACTGGAATGGAACTGTATGTATTATATGCAGCATTTTATTATTTTCCTTGAACAAAACTGAGTTAAAAAAAAATAAGAATATGAGTAAGTTCTATTTTATGGAGAGTGCTGGAGCCATGGAACAGTCTGGCCACCGAGGTAGCGAGAGCCAAGACCGTAAATGGTTTTAAGCATGGCTAGGACAGAGTGAAGGGTTTGGTGGTTGCTGAGGTTGGTAATAATAGAGAGGGAGCTAGAGGTGGACTGGGAGGAACAAAACCCTATATGGTCATTAGGTCCCAGGGCAGATAGGGAATTCATGGCAGACTAGAAGGACCTTTGGTCTTTTTCTGCTGTTATTGTCTATGTTTCTATGTACATATATCGGTAGAAGGGGAAGATGAGAATGAATTTTGTCCTCTGTCTCAGTTTCTTTGGAACTTTCTACCGTCACTGAGAAACTGTCAGGAATTGAACATACAATAAATCTGTCTTTCTATTTGACTCTGTTCCTGTGTGAACATTTGTATTATTGAGTCAGTGTGTTTACGGGCCCCCCTCAGAACATTCACCCATTGTCTCACTTATTATCTACTTTAGTTGACTCTGGCTAGCCTCTTCCCATGGTGGAGAGCTCTATAGTACCTTACTGTCAGGGCCAGTTACAAAATGACACCCAAACAGGAACATAGGGGCAAATCTAAAGACCTTCGAGATGGTGGACCCTGAAGTGTGTGCTTTGGACTAGTGTGCAATGTGATTTCACATTGCAAAGAATGAACACATCTTTCTGCTGCATGCAGTGGTGGGAGAAAGTGGCACCTAAGACTCCTGCAGGTTATTATTTGAGCATTGTCATATGGAACTGCTAGAGAAGTGCTTGTGCCACATGTGACATTTAGGAGTGGTTTTCTGCTAGACTGCAGACAGGCTGACATTAGTGAGCAGAAAATGAGAGATGGCACATAGCAGGTCCATATGAACCAACCACGTAAAACACCACTGTCAAAGAGAGTTGTACTCCAAGGTAGCAAAACACACAAAAAACAAATGCTGCAAAAAATACTCTTGTTTAACCCAAACTGGAAAATGTTACAGGATCAGGCAAACACTCCAAACCAGATGCCCTTGCACTTCGACCATTAGGTCTTCCTTGGGGATGGGCTCTGGTAACTTCTGAATCACTATTTGAAAGAAAATTCATGCTGACATCACAGATCACCTGGTATAAGTATTTACCGTATTGGCATAGTTACTGTTGAAGTGTTTAATATCGCAATGCTCTTGGTGACTCTAATAGTACTATACAGACAGCAATACAGATAGACTGATACACAAAAACCAAAGTTTACAACTACAAATCCAAATAGATCTCAAAATTACATGATAAATCATGTAAATGTATAGGCCACAAAACCCAAATGTAGAAAACAAGCGAAAGTTAGAAGAAAAGAGCACAACTGCAATTGTAACATATGTATTTCATCAAAGATTACATTATATTAATTATAGATAAAGTGGGTGAAACATATAGAGAGAGGAGGAGGGAAGGCAGCATGGAATGTAAGCAAAATTAGGAATGGGTTCATTTGAGGGAGAGGTGGATAAAGAGGGGGAACACAGAACTCAAAAGGAGAGAAGGGGACAGGGGAAGCGCATACAAGGAGGAGTAAGGGAGCTGATCCATGGGTGCCAAAATCTTTTACCACATGGAAAACAGGAAACTAGCCTGCGCTCACCAAACTGTTAAGAAACAGACCTAGAGAAGGAAACAGAAAGAATGAAGAGATACATTATTGCATGCATATTCATAATCTGACCATAATCAAAAGATTATCTTTTTTCCTTTCATTTGTTTCAAAGATACAGATTGGTGTCCAATTCGCCATTTAATCCAATAGGGTTTAGAATACGTAAAGTAAAAATCCAATAGCTCTCATGTTATGATAGCTCATTGAGTCTGTCCCCAACCCTTTTCCCCACTCGGACTTGTTCTATTCCCATAAAATAAAGATCCCCTTGGTTGTTGTGTTGCAGCAGAAAATATTCACCTACAGGGTTGGAGAATTTCCCTTCTTAATGGCCCTTCCCTGTTCCTGTATACAAAGTTTTAGTTGTCTAGTAGTTCTACCCACACATAGTTTCAAACAGGAACACCACAGGACATAAACTACAAACATAGTAACACAGGAAATAAATTGTACATATGTAGATATATTTCATTTTAAGTAGTTACTTTCCCCCAGAGTGGGGGTTAATTCCTAAGAATTTTTGTTTAGATTCCTTGGACTGTTTCTATATATGTATTATTTCGATTATACACTGACAGTTTATTGAAATCTGTACATATCAGGCTGCATAGTCTCAATTTCTTTGGGGTCCTTGACTAGCACTTTTTAGTATCCGACATTTACACTGACAATTCATACTATCATGCATAAAATCTTGTTACAACAAATGCTTAAGGTTTCTGGAACATAATAGCTTGTTGAGAGTATGTTGGGAACATATCTCCAGCCAGCTGTACTTTCATCAGTGTGATACACTGACTCACTTTGGGTAGATATCACTTTCATCATTCTATATGCCATGTAAAGATAACTTCTGATGTCGCAATTTTGGAGCCAATTTTTTAATTTTTTTTTACTTGGTAATATGTTACGTTTTGGCATGCAGTTGTCTTCTCCAGGGTCATCTTATTATTATAGGCTCTATTCAGAGTTCTGAGCAGTGCTGAAGCTGGATTTTACTGGTGTACTGTTATCTCACTTGTGAAGTATGTGTCTTTGGGAGGTTTCTTCACTTGACATATAATTTAGTGAGTGGAGAATCTTAGTTTTTTTTATCCATTAGACTGATACATGGTATAATATATGTGGGTTGAACTCTCTGCCTGCTGTTATCTCTGGGTAACCTTTGACCTTTAAGTTTGGTTCAGCTGAAATCACACTTTAGATATTCAAGCTCTCCAATGTCACTTTGTTTCTGAAGGCTTGTTTTAAACCAATGAGAATTATTTCTGTTTTCTTCTGCATGTTCTAAGTGTTAATAATATGGGATTTTCTAAATAACTCTCATTAGGCTTCCAAAGAAGGACTTGTTGTCTGAAAGCTGAAGCTCTTTGTTCTTTTTGTAACACCCTTGTTGGTCCAATAAAAGGTATCAAACCATTTGTTCTGGATTTGTTCTTACTAGGACCAATATGGCATTAAACATTTTGTTTACCAGCATTCAAGAAGTAGGTAAAACAGAACTAGGGAAAAACTTGACAAAATTGTACACCCAGCTGTACTCCCATAGACATTTTTTTTAGTTATAAATCATGACATCATTCTTAGCCAGTCAGGTTTGTTTATTTCTAAACAGGTCAGTTACTCTCACAACCATAAGAGGGTCTCATGTAAGCAGTTCTAAAATTAAGAAGTTCTATGTTTAGTGGGCATAGTCCATTTCACACATAAGAGTTCTGCAAAGTAAAGCATTTTGATTTTAAATTCAAGTTATTTTTTTAAAAAACAGAAACCTTTAACATGTTTGTAATATGCGTATTATATGTATAACTCCTGTGTCCCTTATTGTTATAAGAGTTCCTTCTCAAGTCCTTTGTGTGCCAGAACTACTCAGCTTTGCTTCTTAGTTCTCTCATTCAAAGAGCTTGAGACTGTACTCTTATAACCATAAGGGATACAGACCTGTGCAAATAAAAATATGTTAGTATACTTTGTTTTCTCTGACCCCCTGACTCCCAGATGGTCCTTGTTTAGCTGCATCCCCCACTCCTACCCCATCACTTGCCTTCTCCTGGAATTACCCCACCTCCTTGTTCCCCCATGGTGGGGCTGACAGGGTTTGCAGGTATCCTGTCAGAAGTCATTTGTGGTGCAGTGCTGGTGACTCAGTCAGCTGCGTGGCCCGTGGGCAGGGAGAAGCCTTCATGGTTTTACAGCTATAGTTCTTCCTGTTTTGTCCCCTTCCCCTCAGTTGCTGCCTGCTAAGGATGCTAGTGGCAGGCACACACAACCTGTGCCTACATCAGCATTAGGTAGCATCTTACCTCCCTGATTGGGTCTCACTTGTACCACCACCTGTGGTTACCCAGATGGAGGTACCGCAGCAGAGCTCACCACCCTGGAAGAGGTGAACATCTGTTGGGATGCTCAATGCCTCCCCCCCCTCCAGGTGACCCCTGATAACTAAGTACTTTTCCTGAACTGGGACAGGTCACATCCCATAGACTTTTTTATATCACACACCAACTATTCCTCATGGAAGAATAAATTTGTGGCTAAGATATAATTTTTAGTTGGGAACATACCTGGTTTGCTCGAGGGCTAACTGTGGGATGTAGAATTGAGCATCTGTAGGACAACTTTCCTCCCTCGGGGAGGGGGGAATATTTGTCTTGCAGCTTGACTACCACTTAGAGAAAACTAGGGAATTAGCAGAAAGATTTAGCAGATTCTTTATTTCCAAAACCTTAAAGGGTAGGGACCCTGGGAATAGTTCTGGAGTTGAAGGAACTAATGGACATGAAGTAAAACAGGAAAGTGATGTGCCAGCATTTACATTTAAAGAAATAGAAGAAAGGGAGGTTCTGGAATTGCTAACAGGCTTAAAAGAGGATAAAAGTGGAGGCCTGGATGAATGACATCCTAAATTACTAAATCTGTCAGCCATACACATAGCAGC
Organism: Neoceratodus forsteri; assembly: GCA_016271365.2. Taxonomy (NCBI): domain Eukaryota; kingdom Metazoa; phylum Chordata; order Ceratodontiformes; family Ceratodontidae; genus Neoceratodus; species Neoceratodus forsteri. The sequence goes on along the minus strand of CM057453.1, from coordinate 643,710,809 downwards.
CCCCTTAACTAGATTATTTAATCTATCATTGGAAAAGGGGTTAATACCTCTGAAATGGAAAGAATCAGGAGTGATTCCAGTATATATAGGAGGGGACAGATTAGAGATGTCAAATTACAGGCTCATATCTCTGGGGTTCTTGTAGCTGTGGGCTTCATGCTTTTCAAATACTTGGCTGTGCTGATTCTTTTTTTTACTTTACACCTGTGACTCTTCCTACTTTGTGTTGTCTGCACTAGTGATTGCTATTGGAATAAGCACCCACTTTTTGTAGAGCGCTCCCATCCTCTGTGCTTTTTGTCCATATCTCTGTTAGCAGTGGTCAGCAAGCTGCTAGAGAAGTGTGTATCTCGGCAGTTGCTTGACCATTTGGAAGGGCACAGTCTGATCATTGACCAGCAGTATGGATTTGGGGGGGGGGCGCTGGTCTACTGTGATAGCACTGGCTGGGTTCTTGGATGCCGTGCTGGTGGCTTGTGAGGAAGAATGTGCCATGGGTGCTATGTTCATGGACCAAGCTGGTGCCTTTGATACAGTGGACCATGAGTTGCTTTTGTACAAACTTGGCAACCTGGGGGGGTCAATGGAACAGAGGGTGAGTGGTTCTGGAGCTACATGAGTGATCATGGACAGAGAGTTAAGATCAGGGATACAATCTCTGAAACACTGAAAGTAGAGGCCGGGGTACCCCAGGGATCAGTGCTAGGGCCAGCACTATTTATAGTGTTTAAGAATGATTTTCCTAGCCCATTCTCAACCAAAAATAGCATAGTTTATGCTGATGACACCGTAATCTGAAATTCAGCACCAACCAGTGGTATTATTCAGGTGTTCTTGCCAAACAAATACAATACTGGCTCAATGGTTAAGAGACAACAAGCTGACCCTAAATGAGACAAACAAAAATTATGCTATTTGGAACTTCACAGAAACTGCAAAAAGAAAACAAACTACTAATAACAGGTCAAAATGGGACAAGTCTCCCTTTGGCTTCTTCTTTGAAATATCTGGGAGTTCTTTTGGACCCTTGTTTGAGCCTAGGTTCACATATTGAAAAAACAGGAAAGAGGCTTAATCAAAAAGTAGGATACCTATACAAGAACATAAATGCATTGACTGACGAAACCTGGATAGTCATAGCCAAGCAAGTCCTGATGCCCATACTGGAATATGGTAGCATAATGTTTTTTTAACAATAATGGGGTGTTTGAGTCAAAGTATAGGACCTTATTCAACAAAATCTGCAAATCTGCACTTTGGGCTCCAAAAGGTATGACCATTGTGAGCTCTACAAGAAACTGAGTGTATTGCCACCAGAAAAGAGAATAAGACAACATTTAGGGAACTTGGTTTTCAAGGTATGACGAGCTGCTGACCCCCAGGTACTCTCTGGGACACTGGTCCCAGTGAAAAGGGAATGAATAACAAGAAGCAGTGGGGTCCAGGATTTTGTTGTCCCAAGATTCAAGCTACAGATGACCAGGAAAGCTTTCTATTGTTATGCACCCTCCCTCCTGAATGAATACACCCATTTGACAAAGGGAGTACACAATGTGACACATTTTAGGAAATGGCTATTTTTATCCTTAAAGAATGAGAATGTCTGTAATTGTATGTGACGGTATTATATTGTATGTAATAGTATTCTTATATGGTTGGCTGTAACTGCCAATTGTTCAGTGTCAGGCATGGCTGAAAAAGGGCTGTGCCCAGTCCACTTCCTGGTTAAAAATAAAACATGAAAAAAATGAAACGAGGAATTTAGGTGGCAGTACCGGGGACAGCAAGGGACAGGGACCCCTTGTCTGGACACCAGGGGCATTTCCACAGAGGGGGAACAAGCACATTGTGTCATTACATGTGCATGTGAACCCCAAGGGAGAAAATAGAGAGAACCACCTCCAACCATGATACAGTGAGGGCTTGGTCTCATGCAAACCCCACTACAATGACTGGGCACCTCCAGCCAGGTCCTGTGGCAGAATACCAGCAGAGAAGGTAAATCCCAGGGAATTTAGTTGACGGGGCCAGGGTGGACTAGTCCAGATATGTGCCAGTCAGAGAGACCAGATGACAAGACACAAGGTGGAAAAAAAAGATACTATTCTTTGTTGTTACTTCGGAGGCAGTATAGCGCAGTGGTCTAAGGCTCTGAGCTGCAAATCTGGTGACATCCAGCAGACCAGACCTGGGTTTGAATCCCACAGCTTCTACTTGCATACTGTGTGACCCTGAGCAAGTCACTTAACCTCCTTGTGCTCCCAGGTCGCTCCTGTAAAAAATGCTTTCAGCTTAGTGTGCTATACCTGGTTAAACAACTAAATAAAAAAAAATAATTTGCAATATTAGTGGCTACCAAACTACAAAATAACAGCAACATCTCAAGATAAATATACCTGAAGTGTTTTTTGAGGTACTGTGCACTCAAGCATGTTTGGGTTGTCCCTGCAACATTTGATTGTGTTGGAGTTTGTTTGACTCTGCCAGCCCTTCTTCCACATGTAGTTGAGGACAACTTCCCACATTTGCAAAGGGCTAACAACCCAGCCATAATGACATTAAAAGGAATTGTAGCTTTCAGCATAAACATACTCTAAGGAAGAGTGCTTAGAATTATATGAAATGTTTATCTACTGCTTGCTGAAAGGCAGAGTTATTGCTAAATTATTTTGTTCTTGTGAGCAAGCTACTGAACCTAATAGGACTTTTTTAGGGTATTTTCATTTGGGCTACAACTACAAGAGCTGGTTAGAACCACACAAAACATTTCCAATAGTTACGCTGAAGTTAATTTTGTTCTTAAATAGGTCTTCCAGTTTTTAAAGCAGCTGTGCTTGTTAGTAACCATATTGTTTTTCCAGCAATAATGTTTGACGAAAATATCAAGATACACATTTTTCTTTTTGATTTCTTTTGTTCCTGAACCAAGAAACGGGATTTTGACGTTTCTAAAAGTTCCCACTCCCATGCCATGGCCACCATTAAAAAAATACTTAAATGTCTTGGTACAGTGCTGTGTTGTTTACCCTCAGTAACATGTGGTAACACCATCCTAATGCACCTACATTATGACTCTAGCTTATACATTCAACAGGTAACCTCTACAGAAGTGATTGTTTAAAATTACAAGAGGTGGCCAGCTTTAATGTTGTGAGTCATTCATTAGAAAATTAGCTGTTTTAAGAATAGCTGAGAAAACTTAAAATACACTGAGCATGAATGTAAGCATGTTGTAAATACATTTTCATGCTTAAAGCAGCAGTGCAACAATCTGGTGAAAATGTTGACGTATACTTTTTTATGCTATTTTAGATTGCCACTTGCCTCCTGACTTGTATTATACCCTTCTTTACACAGTTTGAGTCTGCTTTAGTACTTTATTTCATGTCTGAAATAATGAAAGGAGCGCTGCTTTTAATATGGCTTGGACCAGGTTTTCATCAGTATTTGCAGCTGTTTTTGAACAGCTATTGTTCTGCAAGGTCATAGTGCACTGCCTGCTGCATAACAGTTAATTTTAGTCACAGCAGAAGTGATATATAAACAACTGATGGACAAAAACAGCTGAAAATAGTGATGAAGATCTGGTCCTCACCGTATTAAAAGGAGCGCTCCTTTTATTATTTCAGACATGAAAAAAAGTACTAAGGCAGACTCAAACTGTGGAAAGAAGGGTATAATACAGGTCAGGAGGCAAGTGGCAATCTAAAATAGTATAAAAAAGTATAGGTCAGAATTTTCACCAGATTGTTGCACTGCTGCTTTAAAAAACTATATCATGATTTTTTTTTGTTGCCTAACAAATACTGTTACTTTAAAGTGGAATCACTTAACGATAGTGTGAAAAATATTGTTCTTTGGCAGATAGCTGCAGTATGGTGAAGGGAAAAGTGCCAGTCCCTTCTCACAGGCACTGGTGAATTTTTTAGAATAGTCACCTGATACTACTGAAACAGAGGGAATCTTGTCACAATGTGCCCTCTTCGAACTTTGGAATCACAGTGTGAAAGTGTTTTGTTATTATTATCAAGTCCTGTTAATTCATGACTAATCTTGACAGTATCCACATAGGAAGCTATAGGTTCTTCCTGCCCTGTGAAAGGTTACTTACTGCTCTGCTCAGTGACTCAGGAGAGCTGCTTTTCAACTTATCCAAAGGTGATATTCAGTCTTTGTGCTTTATATCACCCATGTCATATTGAAATGGTGATTCAGTCTGAGAATGTCCTCTTTTGAGTACATCATCAGAGGCGTAGATACTGTTCCTTATTACGCTATCAGTAGTTGTGAGGTATCCAATGATTGTTTTCATTTTGGCATTATGATTGACACCAACAGGCTTTGGGCCTGTTTTGTCCTGACTAAAATTCCTCCTGGTATCTAGTTTATCTCTTTCTAGCAATTCACTTTCAAAATTAAGATAATTATTTTTCCTTACTATGAGCCTTTGTGTCAAATTTCGATGTGCATAATTATAATCCCACTTTTCACTTGTCACTCTTTTCCCTGTTGGCTCACTGTCAATAGAAGAGTAATTATTCTTGTGTATTGATGCTGCCCTTTTTGGAAGGACCTCACTCGAAAAGTTGATAGTATCATCAGACATCTTGGCAGTGAACAATCTGTCTACCCCTGTGTCACCAGTAGATTCAGGTAGTGGCGATTCTCTTGGCAATTCACTTTTAAAACCATTTCGACTCCCATTTTCAGTTGCTGGCCCTTCTTTTGTGAACTTTACAAAGAAATAGTTTCCGTCCTCTTCCCAGCTTTTTTCTGGTGTTCCAATACTGCCATCACGACCTGCTGCTGGCTCCCTTTGAAGATGATTTTTGTTTTGTGATTTAATTGTCCCTGCTGTGGATAGCCCATGAGCAACATAATTGTCACCTTGCACTTCAGTTGTTCGTTTGGTTTTTGGACGCATGACTAAGTTATCACCCCTCTTTTCAGTTGTTGTTGGGCTGCTTGTCACTTGTTGAGTGGAGATAGCACCCTTAGTAACAATAGTTAGCACACTGGAAGTAGTTGCAGTTGCAGCTGTAGTTGTGGCTGTAGTTGTTGGTCTAGGTGTAGTAACTCCTGGTAGTGGCTGAAATATTAAAACAGCAAGAGATGACACAAAATTTACCCTGACAGTACATTTAATCTATACATTGCTTGTACTGTATTTAGCTATCACTGTTAAAAATAATGATTGACTTCACTCTCAGCAATTCTACTTTTTCTATTAGATGAAAAATAATACATGTCTAATTCAAAGGTTAAATGTGTTTGAGGTAGTGTCTATGCAGAAAAGTGAATAATGTAGGGAATAATGCATAGGTGTGTGTGTAAACAAGTGTGTATAAAATTCTGTTTGACACACCCGCAACCATGTCTTGTTTTTTTAATTGCTAGTGAGCATTTTTAATTACTGTTGCAGTTGTGTGATTAGTACTCATGCTGCTCACAGCGCAAGCTTGATTGACACAGAGCGATTACAACCACCTTGTTGTAATGCATAATTACAACTGAGTAGTCATAACACATTTGTACAAACCAGTTCTCTGAGCATTAAAAATGCTCAACAGTAATTATAAAATTATATGAACTTTTTGGGAGGCCAGAATTCAGAGTTATTAATTCAAAAGAAAATACGGACAGAGACAAAGCCAAGGACAATATGTACTACCCCTGAATGCAGATCTTATTATGGACTGAAGAACAAATGACAATATCTGTTTTGCTACATACATATTAGGACTCTCTTTTTTTTTTTGTCTTGTATTTATCCACCTCCTCGGGACATGGCAGATGACTCCTACCTCCTCGCAGGGGGCTTGTCTTCAGAGCCTGGTCACCCTGATCTAGATCATCCCTAGTGGTTCCCCCATGGATTACCTTTATGGCAGGGCTGGAGGGAGGGGTGTTGGCTCCCCCCCAGAGCACAATCCAGAAGCTGGGGTGAGCCTAGGATTGGGGCATGGTCAGGCCATCACAGATCCTGCCAGTCCTCACGTTTCCATTTTTTCTCCCCGCCCCTCCCCCTTGCGGCATGAGTGTGCACATGTGGAGGCACATGCATGCCATATACCCAAGCTCCTGTGCCTCCCTGGCTCTGACACTGCCCTCCGACCTCCACTAGGAGGCAGCCAAGGAGTGGGATGACAACCCTCTCCTCCCTGGGAGAGGAGAGCACTCCATCAGGCGCTCAGTCCTCTCCCTCCCCTGTCGACCCCCAGCAACCCAAAAATGCTCCCAACGCCAGGTCACTGGCATGGCATGAGGTGTGGTGTCCAGCACCTCATTCTTCAGCACCACTGGGCTGGCCATGTTAAGGCTTTTTTAAAAGATAGTTCTAGCTATAAGTAATTTCTGGTTCATCATCTGAAATGTGTGCAACTGTTTTTTTTTCTTTCAAAATAATTTTCCAGTAACACAGAAACTTAGAAACATAAAATTTGATGGCAGATAAGGACTACTTAGTCCATCCAGTCTGCCCACATCTCCTTACCTACACTACTATCTCAGACCATGCCCGATCTACAGCTTCCCCACTTCCTTTCCATTATGATTCCCTTGTGCTTATCCCATGCATTCTTGAACCCCACCACTGTTTTTGCTACCACCATTCTCCACTGGAAGTCTGTTCCAGGAATCCACCACTCTTTGTGTGAAGAAGTACTTCCTCCCATCTCTCCTGAATCTACCCCCTCCAGCTTCATAGCATGTCCTCTTGTTCTTGAGCACCTTTTCTTCTGAAAAATACTTCTCTCCTGTACCTTGTTTACTCCATGAGTTATTTAAAGGTCTCTGTTATATTCCCCTCTCCCTCCTCTGTTCCAGGGTGTACATATTGAGGTCCTTTAGTCTCTCATTGGACGTTTGATGTAGACCCTGCACTATTTTAGTTACCTTCCTCTGGTCTGCCTCCACTCTGTCTATGTCATTCTGGAGATGTCTCCAGATCTGGACACAGTATTTTAGGTGTAGTCTTACTAGCAACCTATATAAAGGCAACAGCACCTCCCTCTTTCTGCTGGTGATACCCCTCCCAATGCACCTCAGCATCCCATTAGCCCTCCCTACTGCCCTGTTGTACTGCCTGTCCACCTTTAGGTCAACTGATATGATTACCCCCCTACCCCCAGGTCTCTTTTCTGCTTGGTGGTCATAAATATCACTCCACCAATTTTGTACATGTGCCCCAGGTTTCTGTTTCTCCAGTTTTCTGAAGAAAAAAAAACCTACAGTTGAGAGCAGCAGAACTCAAATCTCATAACATTCTAAAGAAAGTTGAATGTGGCATTAAAAACAGCAGGATCTGATGTCGTAAGCAGAGGACTGTAACTTCAGGGCTGGAAAGCAGCAGGAACAGTTGTAGTATAAGGTAAACATATACTGTTTTGTTTTTTGTTACCTATGCTGCTTCCCTTACATCCTTTGGCACCTGACTCCTTCAGGAACTTCCACCTCCCCCCTGCTGCTCACCAGACTCACTCCACATCACCAGTTTTTATTTATTTGTTGAAATGTTTCACCAGGCGGGCACACCAAACAACAAGTTACTCATCTCACGGTGCAACATGGGGGGGGGGGTTACATAGGGTTGTGAAGGATGATCAGTTACAATAGTATGTGGGTAGTACAAACAATACAACATTGTAAGATTGTGCAACAGTTAGAATGCAAGGTATTGTAAAATAAACAGTAGTGGAACATTGGGTAAATTACAGTACATGTCCAAAATCATACAAAAGAACATATAAACATACAAAACAGTAATAATGCGATAGAACCATTTATAGTGCATGAGTGTACCAGGAGCAGGCTCGAGGTAGTACGCAAGTGCTGTTGGAATAAAAATGATGGGGTTAGGTTGTGCACACTGGAGACCCAGAAGGGCAGCTGGAGAAGAGAGGGGGAGAGGCAAGAATTGAACATGAGGAGAAGGGGTAGCCATTTCCTGATTTCCCCTGTCAGGATGTTGAGAACCCTGCCGTGGGGGGGGTCATGGTAGGAAGGCAGAAACTGGGGATAGGTATTAAGGTGGGTTAAAGCAGAAGAGCTGAGGGAAAGGTAATTGTGTAGGACAGAGGTAAGGGAGTAGTTGGAGGAGGAGTGTCATATTTCGGGGAGGAGAGAATTCCAGATTTTACGGAAACAATGGGTGAAACCAGTCTGACTGATGAGGGTGGAGTGGCAAGAGACTGTCAAGGTGCGGGCGTCATTTGATCTGAGACAGCGGGGAGGGGGAGGTGGAGTGGAGAGAGAGAGAGAGGATGAGAGATAGGAGGGGAGCCCCGAACCAGAATTTGGAGGTTAGTTTGGCACTGTGAGAGATGTGTCTGTGAGACAGTGGAAGGAAGGTTAGAGAGCGATAGAGTTCACAGTGGTGGGAGCGGGAGGGGGAGTCAATAGCAAAGCGGCAGAAGAAGTTAAAGAGAGTGTCCAACTTGGTTAGGGAAGATTTGGGAGCATCACCATAGACTATGTCACATTAGTCAAAGATGGGGAGTATCATCTTCTGGACAATTTCACGCCTCGCAGTCAGCGAGATGTAACTATGATTCCTGTACAGAGCACCAAGTTTGGGGTGCAGTTTCTTCAGGATAGCATTGATATGCACAGAGAAGTTGAGGTGCTGGTCCAGTCAAACCCCCAGATATCTAAATGAGGAGGTGTCCTCCAAGATGGTCCCATCAAGGGTGTGGAAGGTGGGTAGGGCTGTGAACCGAGAGAGTCTCCGCCTGGTGCCAAAGGTCATTGAGACTGTCTTCTTGGCATTTAGAAAAAGCTGGTGAGAAGCAAAAATCAGAGCTGAACTTGGTTGAAGTCATGCTGTAAGCTGGTTTGCACAGCAGCAAGGTTTTTGCTGGAACTGTACAAAACAGTATCGACAACATACATGTAGATAGAAAAGGATGAGCAGGCTGTGGGAAGATCGTTAAGGAAAATGGAGAAGAGTAGGGGACCAAGCACTGAGCCCTGAGGGACACCAGAGTTGATGGGGAGTGGAGGGGAGATGGAATCAAGGATTCTCATCGATTGGGTCCTGCCAATGAGATAGGATTTAAACCAGTTGGTGGCTGATGGATCAAGGCCAGCTAAGGAGAGTGAATCAAGAAGGAGGGGATGGGAAACAGTGTCAAAAGCTTTGTCTAGGTCAACAAAGATGGCCGAGGTGATCAGGCCATAGTCCATCCCTGAAAGGATGGAGTCAGTAAGCCTTAGGAGGGAGGTGATTGTTGAGTGGTTCTTCCAAAAAACAGATTGGAAGGGGGTGATGAAGGAGGAATCAGAGAGGAAGGGTGATAGTTGAGAGAGAACTAAATGTTCTTGAAGTTTGGCAAGGGTAGCAAGGAGGGAAATGGGGCGATAGTTGCCAGGAGTGGATGTGTCACCACCCTTGGGGAGAGGGAGGACTACAGAGTGTTTCCAGGATGAGGGTACTTGAGCAGAAATAAAGGACAGGTTAAGGATTAGGGAGATAGGATAAGCAATTGCAGGAGCAGAAAGGTAGAGAAGTTTAGGATCAAGCTCAACTGGTGAAGAGCCTTTAGAGGGGTTGAGGGATAGGAGAGCATTAAGAACTTCATCAGAGGAGATCGTAGAAAAGGAAAATGGGGGAGGGGTAGGCACTGGCTGAGGCGAAGGGCTGAAGTTAGTAGGTGGCAAAGGGGAGAGGGAATTAAGAAGAGACACGGCACACAAGGTGTAGTAGGCATTAAATTCATTGGCCACGGAGACAGGGTCGGAAACTAGGGAGTTATTTATTTTGAGAACTGGAGTCATTGTGTCCAAACTCCCCCAGGTCCTCCTCTGTTCTCCAATAGATTCAGCTTATTCCTGCCAGCATCCCCCAGAGAGGTCTACAGAAGGGAAAGGTGAAACACCTTGATACAACCATAGGCATGGGCCAGGGGCAACATTGGTGCAGCATGGGGCTAGGTGATGTGACAACCATCATCTGGAAAGCCGAGAAAGGCTCAGTTGTTCCTGTTCTGGGCTCCTAGCCACCACCTATGTGTCAGTACACATTGGTATAGTATGACATATATATTTTTTAAACTTTTTGTTTTGTATTTTCGATCATCATTCATACATCATTCGTTATTTCAAGGTATGAATCCTACAAATAAGTAGTTTTGTTTATACTAGTACAGCTGGATTTTTATAAAAGTTTTCTTTCCCAAAAGGACAAGTGGTTCTTCATGTAAAATAAACTTCGACAAATTATCATTAATTCCACAATGATCCTGAAAGAAACCTGAGAGGGCTGTCTGCTGGTTCCCCAGTTGTAATATTTTCACAGGTATATGTATTGTTTGTATGGATTTAGGTGTCTACTTGTAACTAAGAAGTGTCTTCTGTAGTTTAGTCTATGTCCTCTCATCCCTTCCTCCACCATTCTTTCCGTTTCCCTACTATATAGCGATGATACTGTCCTTGCTTGTTTGCCCGTTAGGGAGCAAAATCTGATCTATGGGTCATTATATAGATTATCCATCCTGTCCATCGATCGTTGAATGTATTAATCTTTTGCCATATTTTTACTGTTAATTTTTCCAAATGATAACTCTAGGTCAGTATGTCCCTCCATTGTTCTAAGCCTGGAGAATACTGGGTTACCCAGCACTGAGTAATGGCTGTTCTGGCCATTGCTAGTAGTATATTAAACACATAGGTCTGGTGTTTGTCTAATATTTTCTTTTGGGGGGTGATAATCTAATAGTAGAGCCATTTTGTTACGTTAAGCTTGGCTTTATGCTTTAAAGGCGTTTACAGAAATGGCACTTGGAGTGTGCCTCTCCATCCAATGCACTGCTCCCTTGAGCAGGCGTGGCGGTCCCGGCACCATCGGTGCAGGAGCTCAGCATGACAGCGGTGTTCCTCTGCTTCAAAGGAAAGCACCGCTGCCATACTGAGCGCCACCGTCCTCGCGCCACGCGCTCTCCCCGCGCGCATCACGCTGCCCCCAAAGCTTCGTACACACTGGGAGCCTCACTTCGCGTGGCAAACGTCAGCGTTGTTTTGCCGACGGGGTGCCCAACTCTGTCGCCTCGCCCCTCCCACGAAGTTTGCCGACAGGGCTGCCCAATCCCCCATCGCCTTGGCCCCCACATCTTCTGCCACGCTGGGAGCCCACCAAGCCGTGGCAAACGCCCCACGCTGTCTTTTTTTTTAACCTGTAAATAAAAACGGGTCCCACGGCAGTCTCCAGCCCCTCCCACAACCCGCATTCAACCCACTGCGCACTCCAGTTCTCCCCACACACCCCTCACCCCATACTTACCTCCGGACTCCGAAACGATCTTCGTACCGGGAACACGTCTGCACTCTTCAAAGCCGACTGTGAACTGAGGAAATGCCGGTAAGCTGTATAATGGGCTAGATAGGGGTGTTTCAACTTTATTGCATATCTCAGGCATTTTTTGGAATCTTTGCACCAAATTTTCAACATGGGGTTTTTGGGACCCCTTCTCATGAATGATGTCACTGTCATGGTGTTATTCAGGCCCGAAGGGTGATTTCGCAGGCACTGCGCAGTCACTGCGTGAAATCAAGCTTTGGCCTTGAATAACACCATGACAGTGACATCATTCATGAGAAGGGATCCCAAAAACCCACATGTTGAAAATTTGGTGCAAAAATTCCAAAAAATGACTGTTTTACGAGCGTGCGTTGCGCAGTTCCTACGCAGGCTCGTAAGTTCGCGAATTTTCAATATTTTCACTCCAGATTTTCAACATTGTCATTTTATCACACCTTCTTATGAGTTGTACAGCTGTCATTTTTCACATCTCACCCAAAACATGTTTCCGCCCATGTAGCGCACAATGGTGCAGTCGGTGTGCGAAATCAGTGTATGGAACACATTAAGAAAATCACAGTGACACTGTTCATGAGCACAGGTCTTAAAATGGCTATGTTGAAAATTTGGTGAAAAAATTCCTAAAAATGACTGTTTTATGAGCGTGCGTTGCGCAGTTCCTACGCATGCTCATACGTTTGCGAATTTTCAATATTTGCACTCCAGATTTTACCACACCTCCTCATGAGCAGTACAGCTGTCATTTTTCACATCCTGCCCAAAATGTGTTTTCGCCCATGTAGCGCACAATGGCGCAGTCGGTGTGCGAACTCAATGTATGGGACACATTAACAAAATCACAGTGACACTGATCATGAGCAGAGGTCTTAAAATGGCTGTGCTGAAAATTTGGTGAAAAAATTCATAAAAATGACTGTTTTATGAGTCTGCATTGCGCAGTTCCTACGCACGCTCATAAGTTTGCGAATTTTCAATATTTTCACTCCAGATTTTCAACATTGCCATTTTACCACACCTCCTTATGAGCACTGCAGCTGTCATTTTCCACATCTTGCCCAAAACGTGTTTCCGCCCATGTAACGCACAATGGCACAGTCGGTGTGCGAAATCAATGTATGGGACACAGTAAGAAAATCACAGTGACACTGTTCATTAGCAGAGGTTGTAAAATGGTAATGTTGAAAATTTGGTGAAAAAATTCCTAAAAATGACTGTTTTACAAGCGTGCGTTGCACAGTTCCCACGCACGCTCGTAGTTTCTCCAACAGGGTGCTGTGGTTGAGCTTGAAAGCTTTGCCATTTTATCTGGTGTGTAAAAATATCTAACTACCATTTTCCAGGCAAATTTCTTCCATACTCCCAAGGATAAGACTCTATGTTGTTGTGTATATACCTTTCCCCAGTCTACTGGGGGTAAGTCGGGAATTAAATCTTGCTCCCAGTTTATCTCTGTTTGTTTGAAGGTACCCAATGGGGGAACATTCAATGCTTGATAAGCTAATGGGATGAAATGCAGGGGAAGTCACTGCTCTTGTGTTCTCTCAAATAGTAATATTAAGGGATGCAAATCCTTCTTTCCTTTAACTGTGCCTATTTGTTGAACTAGATAGTGCCTTATTTGCAGGTATCAAAAATGATTAGTCTGCGAAGGATTGAATTTGATCCTGTTCTAGGAGCTGATAATAACTGACTAGGCCTTGTCTTCTCCACTGGACAAAACAATGGTCTTATCAACTTGCTGAAAAGAGTGTGTCATAGGCTATTGCCCATATTGGTCTCAATAAGGGCTGGCAGTATAGCCTAGATGATAGAGTAATGAGCTGTGAATGAGCTTGGTACATCCAGCAGACTTGGGTTTGATTCCCACAACCTCCACTTGCATAGTGTGTGACTCTGAGCAAGTCACTTAACCTCCCCAGTGCTTCCAGGTCACCCCTAAAAACAGGCACTCATACCTAGTGGGACTTATCCAGTTACCAAAGACTAAAATTAAAATAAATAAATTGTACTAGTCTAGACTGAGTTCGTATACTACGCCAAACTAATATACATTTTGTATACATTCACTGTCAGAGAACTGTCCTGGGGGCAATAATGGGTTTGCCAGTATAACGTTGTGAATGTTTTCATTAATTTCTGCTAATTCTAAGGCTTTCCAGTGAGAATCATTGGTGAGGTCCAGCCATGATATTAGGTGGCAAAGCTGTGCTTCACGATAGAGCATGACACATTTAATCATGTCTATATATCGCTAAAGTTTTTTTTAATTTAGCTTGTTATTTTTTGGTTATTTTTTCTATCTGGAGAAAGGTACTGTATTATGTGGCAGAAAAACAAAGATGTATGTTTTTGAACTTGTATAAAATAAATAAAATTACTTTCCTTAAAATAATGATCCTACAAAGAACTAGATAATGTATGGGTAGTCCTTATTACCCACTAAAAGTAAACTGTTTACAACCTTGTAATCCCACTGTTGAGATGTCACAACCTTATAAACCCCTCTCATCTATTACTACATTTACATGTCCTCCTCTTTCAATGAAGGAGGATCGATTATTGTGGACCTGACTCCAGCGCTGTTCCATTTACATAATCTGCTGGGTTGGGTCCACAAGACGTGCTTCAGTTTACATGTGCGTCTGTGGGTGTAAAGGTAGTTAAGTGCCAAATACTTTGTGCATGTGGAATCACATTTTTGGTTGCCAGAAGAAGAATCAGCATTTATATATCGCTTTTCATACACAGTATCCCAAAGCGCTTTACAAGCAATGCTAGACTGGTAGTGAAGTGACTGAATGTGTGGAGGCGGCCATATCGCACATCATCACCCACACACAGCCTGGCTAATTGCATGAACCGGTTTATGGGAAGGGGAACGTTGGCCAGGACACCAGGACCACATACATGGGCACTAAAATAAATCATGAATGCGCCTGCCTTCAGAAATGATTCCCTTACCACAACAGTTTACATGAAGCTTGTGACCGCATTTGCAAGCATCGATTCTTTTGAACCGCATGCTTGCAACCAGAATGAAAAAATGAACAGGTCACAAGCTCAGTTGAGTTTACATTGTCTATTTCTTTGATTATGACGGCATCAATTCCAGTTAGTTGGGAGCTCCAACTGGCTTAGACAGCTCATGTAAATGAGGTATATGTCATAGCAGTGAATTTACAAAACAGAATGCCAGTGTTATTCAGTATTCTACACACCAAGAATGTGATTGTTAGTCTCAGTACAGTATTCAAATAACATTCCAGTTGTCACAGTTTACTGTTATTGAGTCTACCAAACTCTTCATGTCTGATAGAGATTTTTACTCTGGTGTTATTTCGGCCTGCTGTCATTCAGTCCATGTATCCTAATAAATTGCTTTCTTATGCAATCAAAAGGCCATAGTGCAGATTCATTAATAAGGTAAGGCTAAATTACTTGTGTTTGGGGGGTAACTTCTAATGTCAAGTCCCATACATTATAAATGACAATGCCTGATGTACAGGTGATAACCATGGTGTAATCACCTCTTGTGGTTGCTAGAGCAATTGTAAACCTCTCGAGCTGCACTCTCAAGGTTTACTGATGCCTTAGCAACCATGAGAGGTGATTACACACAATGGTTATCACCTGTACATCAAGCATTATCCTCTATGTAATTCTCAGTACAGTATTCACATAACATTCCATTTTCACAGTTTACTGTTGTTATTGAGTGTAGCAAACTCTCCATGTATGATAGAGATTATTACTCTGGTGCTATTTTGGGCCACTGTCATTCAGTCCGTGTATCCCAATAAATTGTTTTCCTACACAATCATGTGGCCGTAATGCAGATTCATTAATAAGGTACGGCAACATTACTTGTGTTCGGGAGGGGGGCGGACTCCTAATGTCAAGTCCCATATGCTATAAATGACAATGCCTGATGTAGAGGTGATAACCATGGTTTTTTCACCTCTCGTGATTGCTAGGGCAATGGTTAACCTCTCAAGTGGCAATCTCTAGGTTTACTGATGCCCTAGCAACCACGAGAGGTGATTACACTATGGTTATCACCTGTACATCAGGCATTGCCCTCTAAGTTTTGAAAATTAAGTCTGATAACAGCAATATAAGAGGGATATACCAGATAAGTTTTTTTTTTTCTGGCCAAAACCATTTGGTGAAAGAGAACACCAAAGGTCAGATGTTGCATTACTGTATTTTTAAACCAGATGCAGCCTTTTAGCAGTCTTGCCTGCTGGACTATAACTTCTCTAATCTGTCACATTCATGTGTAAAATGAAAATGAGCTCTTTTTAAGAAACCTGCCATTTTTCTTCTGATGAAGAAACACAGAAACAAAGACTTTGACGGCAGATAAGGACCGCTTGGACCACCTAGTCTGCCCATTTCCCTACCTACAGGATAAGCTGCAGATCCTAGTTAACCAACAGACTACTTCTTCTACCCTCCACTAGAATTGCCTTATGTCTATCCCATGTATTCTTGAATTCTCCCACAGTTTTAGACCCCACAACCTCCTCAGGAAGGCTGTTCCATGCAAGAACTCTGGCTTTTCTGTAAATCTCTGTTGGTCCAATAAAAGGTATCAAATCACCTATTTTGTGCATCCCTAAACCTCCATAGTCATAGCCACCAAATTTTGACTTTTTAGAAACTGTGACTCTTGAAATATCTAAAAAGGTGATTTTCATGGAGAAGTGTTGCTGCAAAAAAATATATTAAAGTTTCAAAGAAACATTTTTTTTAAACACTGAACTAAAAGAGCTCTTTGAAGATAGGTCTGATTTAAATGCCAACATTCCAGGTTGAGCAAAAAGAATGAAGAGCTTTGATCATAACTTTAAATGTCAATGGCTTTAAAGAGTTTTTTAAACAAACAATACAAGATATGGAGTTTAATTATATGCCATTTCACAGGAATGTTTCCCTTTTCAAATGAGCTGTAATATGGGACTGTAGAACACTCTTAACTGAAGTTATTTAATGAAATTCATTCCTCATAGACTGAGACGTACACAGAGACATTAGTAACTTAAAAATATTGCTTGGAACTGGTCCGACGATGCTGAGGGTTGAGGCACTGGATACTACACCTCACGGTATGCTAGCAACCTGGGTTTGGGAATTACCTCAGGTGTTAGGGTGCCAGTGTGGGGGGGGGTGGAGCAGGATTGAGCATGCTAATGGGCAGCTCTCCTCTCCCAAGGGCAGTGAGGGTGGGTTGGCCCCCCCGTAGTTCCGTTCCCACCAGGTGAAGGTCCGGTGGACAGCGTAGGCGGAGGGGGGCGGCAAACAGTAACGGGAGATGGAAGGGGCAGAGCTGGCACTACAGGGTGCGTAGTGTGCCTCCACATGCTCACATGGCCATGTGGCAGGGCCTCAGTGGGGGAGGTCAGGGGAGAAAAACCTGTAAAATAACTATGTGTCCCCATTGCCAATTGGCGGCAGGAGGCGACGGGGACCAAACAGCTATACAAAAAACAAACTATTGCTTGGATGATGACTTATATGGAAATATGACTTTTATTGCTGTGGCTATTTCTTATGAAAAGTTAAAGACTGAATCAAATCAAGCTCTCAGTTACATTCCAGAGAAAGCATCCCCCTTTGAAATTTAGCTGGAAGGGTGTGAAAGCAGCAACTCTGTGTTTCATAGTTGTCTGACCAGCATCAGCCAACCCTGCAACCAAGATGTAAGAAACTGTGACTCCAGCAAGCTTATAAATATTTGGTATCCCATTAAAACAACGAAGGAATAACAGCGAGAGAATAACAGTGAGTGAATAACAGCGAATGGCACATGACCGAAGTGGTCATCATGGCACATGGTTGTTTCAGCGATTTTGGTAGTTGTCGGCAGAAATGTAAGTCAGGGATGTAAGCCAGCTGGTGTGTGCTGCAAAATGGTGCTGGTAGCATAGCTCAGAGGTTAGAGTCACCACCTGAGTGTACTACTTCCACCAGACCTGGGTTTGATACTCGCGGTTCCTGTTTTTTTTTTTTTTGATGAAAGTGTTGAGCCCGCCTTCATGCCTCCCCCATTAGTTTTGTCCCCCTCCCCAAGTTGCAAACCCACACAGTGATGATTATAAATTGTAAGCAGGGTGTGGGGGGCATCGGGGCAGAGTCCCCACAGAAAGTCACTGCAGGTAAAATGTGGTGATTTAGTGTGGTCGGTCCCCATTCTCCCCTTCCATGTATGCCCCCAGAATCTGCTCCCCCACTTGCTCCCCCTCCAGGTTCTCTCATCCCTTGCACAACTGGAGACCTGGTTGTGTATCGGGTCGGTGATTTTGACTTCTTGATTCGCAATGTTTTGCTGGTCGTGGTTTTTTGTTTTGCTCTTTTTGCTTTGCTGTTGTTTGTCCACGATGTTTTGCTGGTGCTGTTTTCACATGGAACCTATATATTCCTGGCAAAGAACCAAGCCTTAGAGCTTTGAATACCACTGTATACTGTAGTAAACACCTTGTCCTTCAACTAACGATACAGAGATGTTAACTCATTTTTGTGGGAAATGCCCACCTAAAGGCAGACATGCTAGAGCTATTTCCAAATAACAATTTCTACAAAGAGATATGTTTTTGAGATGAAAAAAGAGGAGGACGCTCTCAAGAAAAATGTTTTTACATGAGATCTCCATTGTTTTGTATGGAGACATAAAATCTGGAGCCAAGCCCTTTCACAGTGCGAAGTATCTTTCCAAATATTACTGTTTTATGGTATAGTAGTGGTTTGGTAAGGGAGTTAATTAATTTAGTTAACTAATTAATAATTTACTATTAAAATTTTAGTTTTTTTATGAGTTTTTTATTTCAACATTTAGAAGATTGTTTAGACTCAGAAATATGGGTATATAAGATAATGTTTAAATTTGAAAAATGTGAAACAATTTAAATTTATGTGCTTCTTGTTTATGAAAAGTAAGCTAACGAATTTTGATTTTTTTCTTTTCACTGTTTTTGTATGTATTTTCTCTACCTCAGAAACATATTGATGCATTTTCTAATGCACAATCACTTTTAATATTTTCACTGTTTTGTATTAAAATAAAATATAAACAGTATTTTTATCACTTTTTGGTGCCAAATACACTGTTCATATAGAAATTATTTGGACCTTTTTAAACAATAGACTAAAGAAAAAAACATGTAATTTTTCTGAAGAAAAATAGCACTATTCAGGTTAAAATTCTAACCTTCGGTTCTGACATGCAGTAGCATGTTGGTGCCCTGAGGGTGGTGGCAGCTAGTGTAAGATCGCCCAAACCAGCTAAGGAACTGAGCTACCTCAGGAGCCATTCTTGGAGTGGTCCATCTCCTTCTACCTCCTCATCTTTGCTGCTTCTCTACAGCCTCTGCTACTGTTGTTCCAGTCTAGGGTTTGCTCCTGGGTCAGCAATGTGCTGAGCAGATGCTCCACCATTTGGAGCCATGGAGTGAGTCATAGACATTACTTTAATAAAACTGTCTTTAGTAATAAATCAAAATACCACTAGTACTGAGAGGTGCCAAAGCTCAAATGACTGGGTATGAACTGGATGCAAAAGGTGCTGTTTAGCAAGTGTGTACTTATAGTCAATCAGATTTGCTACTAGAAATAAGTGACAAAAAGTGTTTTGTGATTTTACCCCCTCATATTAACTGCTTTGGCACCTATTACAGCTCCCACTGAATAGTGGTGGTTGGAGCAATAGATTAGAGAGCTCCATCTCGGTATTTTACTTTTGGTGTTTTCAAGTTAGTTTGATCTTTCATTTATAGCTAGTCATTAGTTTAAAGTCCATTGCTCTAAGCTAGTAATCAAGAAAGAATTAACCGTTGACCTCAAGAAACAATTAACTATTAGACACTTATTTTCAGCATTAAGTTGTATGTTAGATCCACCAAAAGATTTGTCAAAGTACACAAAAGGGAAGCATGGTGTCAGATCGACACCACCACAGCGACACCACAAGCATGACTGCAGGAAGCCCGACAGACACAACAGCAATGGGGAAACTGGACTGACACGTCCCCCCCCCCAGCATCAGCAGGTGCGCCGGCAGCAACTACAAATGAATCCGGCACACCTGCACAACCACTGCAAGAGGGAGAATGGAGGAGTATGTTGACAGCACTAAAGGAAATAAACTGCTGGTAGTGGGCGGCTGCACCTACCAGCGGGAAAAGACACATGGAGAATGGACGTACTGGAAGTGCTGCGAATACGCAGCTTCCAGGTGCAAGGGCCATGCACTTACCATAACAGATGGTGCATCCACCGTATTGGGCAGCCACAACCATGTGCTCAACACAGCAGCAGTATGGGTCCAGAGGGTGCAGGCTGCTGTGAAGCAGTGGTCCAGGAACACTGATGAAACGAGCCAACAGATCATGGTGGCCAGCTGCTCGGGCATGAGAGAGGCCATAGGGGGCATCCTACTACCAGTACCCCTGCTAAAGAGAGCTGCCCAACATGTGCAGCACGGGATCCAGAGTGCACTGGTAGATCCACAACACATAGCGGAGCTGACAATCCTGGAGCAGTACCGCTTGACCCAGGATGGAGAGCTATTTCTGCTGCATGATTTGGGGGTGCCGGCGACCACAGGTTCCTACTGTTTGGTACTAGCAGGATACTCAAGTTCCTTGCCCGCAGCCCCTCCTGGCTGGGGGAATGGAACTTTTAAGAGCTGCCCACGCCTATTCCAGCAGCTCTACACAATACATTGTGTGGATGGTGCCACTGTACTGCCAGCCATACATGTCTAGAGATGCAGTAAATTTAAAATCTTCCGGCGAAGTGAACGCAAAGTGGCCACTTCGTGTTGGCACTTCGCTACGCAGAGTGCCCCATAGGAAAGGCTCACTTTGCCTTGTTATTATTACTTTTCGCATTGTCATTCTGCCTTAAAGGTGAAGTAAGGCAGAGTGACAACAATATTGGCAGCATCCCACCCACACAGTCACCAGAATGAATGTGCATCCCCAAAGTGCTACTGTCTTGTGTCCAGAAAACTCACCAGTGCTGATGAAGTGAAATGAGAGTGTAACAAGAAATGCAAAGTCTCCCAGAATTAATGGTGCACTCAGTCATGCGTGCAGTGGTCAGGTCACACACAGAGTCACCAGAATTAATGTGCATCCCCAAAATGCTACTGTCTTGTGTCCAGAAAATTCCCCAGTGCTGACAAAGTGAAATGAGAGCCTAACAAGAAATGCAGTCTCTCAGAATTAATGGTGCCATGCAAACACACAGACAGATTAAGATTGCGCTGCACACTCAAGGGATGCATACAAAAAGGCACAACACCACCTAACCAGTGCTCACAAGTCACAAATCCAAATCTGGAAAGGAATACATTTTGCCAGTTGGGGGACTAGTGCAGGCAGTAACAATCCACTACCAGTAAAGATACCACAAAGCAGTATAAAAAATCCATGCAGGTGCAGTGGATAGCAGCTTCATTCTGCTGCAATTACTCTGTAACACAATAAAAGGTGTCTGATTTAATGACACGCATCGCACACACACTCACACGCACACGCAAGTAATGTATAGCAAATTGAAAACCTTTAGTAATATAATCAAATGTTTTAAACAGATTGTACACTGCTGCACCACAACAATCAGCAAAAAAATGTCAAGAATTACTGAAAATATTACTGTGGGTACATTAACACAGTTATACAAGAAAAATATAACCAAAACAGAAAGACTGCCTTTTTCCCCCAGTTAATCTACCTACACTACAAATACGCCCTGCCCCAAAGCACACTTCACAGTACACAGACTGACTGTTCTAAATTAACATTCAAAATCCACACACAATAAACACTCAATGATATGAGTACAGAAGTGTTTCCTACAATCGATGTACTAAATTATGAGCAAAAAATATTACTCAAAAAGGCATTTTAAACAGCTTTTAGAGGTTTTGAATCACACAGCTCTGAGTGGAAACGGTCTCCAGCTACCACTACACACACACACACACACACACACACACACACACGCGGGACACTACCCAGGCCAGAGCCGAGGCTGTGCCGAATAATCTAGAGCCCATGTGACCTGCAATCCCATGAATGACTGCAGAATTTTATTTGGAGCTCAATTACAGGGGCGAAGTGAGGCAAATTACATTGATTTCAATGAACTTCACCTTAAAATTGGTGGAAAAGTGGTTTGGGGAAGGCAGAATAACGCAAAGTCATTGGTTTCAATGGACTTCGCGTTCCTCATTATGAAGCAAAGTACTCTGCTTCATATTGTGAAGTTCTCCGCGGATTCCGCGTTACTCAGTGAATCACTTCACGGAGCAAAATGGGGCCAATTCGCCCAACACTACTTACAGTACTGTAGCTCACATGCTGTACGGGAAGGAACGCGAATGCCTATGGCTGTTCTTCCCCTGATGAGCTGTAGCACAAACTCCTTGACTTAAAAACGTTCATTAATGAGCACAATGGTGGGTGGTGAAGCCTGGAGAGATACTACAAAACATGCTTACAATACATCCACGTAATTAGTCAACAAAATTAGTGTTGTGATTCGCGACATGATCGTGAATTAGGGTTGCCACCTATCCGGTTTTTGACCGGATAATCCAGTTTTTAGGGTCCTTATCCAGTCATCTGGTTTTAGTTACATGCAGTCCGGTTTTGGGGCCATTTTGAGCGCTCATATACTCTTAAAACTGATGTATCAAATCATTCACTGTTTTGGCTGCATTACATGTCCAGGTTACAAAGAAGTTCTGCTGTCACAGTCATTCAGACCTGCCTTTGTTTGTAAAACCAGACTGTCTGAGAGGTGTAAAGTATGGCCATTAAGATCATTAGCAGTAAATTAACCTAATCTTTTCCACTCTGAATTTTAAGTATCGTCTTTTACTGCTATGACAGGAAACAGCTTTTACACCTTAATGTGCTCTCATGTGTTTCTTTTTGTTTGTTCTATATTATAGTAAGTTTTAGACCCATTTTTGTTAAATTAATAATCTAGCTTTTATTGCTTTTATCACTACATTTGCTCTAATTTTTTTGTATTACCTGAACATTCCATGATAATAGCTACACTTTGACAGGTCATTCAGATAAACAGCATGGAATGGTGTATCTAGGGTTGCCACCTGTCAGGTTTTTTACCTGGTGATCAGGTTTTCAGGGTCCCTATCAGGTAATCCGGTTTTGCTCTGTGCTGGTCAGGTTTTTGAGCCATTTTGAGTGCTCACAAACTTCTGAAATAGATTGTGTCATCTCATTCATGTTTCAGTTACATGTCCAGTTTACAAACAAGTTCTGCTGGCAATGTAGCCTTTTGTTTGTGAAAGCAGTCACCCTGGGAGGTATAAAGTATGGCCATTAACACCATTAGCACTTACTTAACCTAATTTATTCTACTGCATCTTAAAGCTGCATAGCAGCAAAGCTGCCCCCACCTTTTGTAACAGCAACACAGCCAGTTGTCTTCCACTTTCATTTGCTGATAAACATGTTCATCTCTAACATAATTTAGGCATTTTAAATATTTTAAATTATTTTTTTCCTCAAGAAAAAACTATGGTCACTTCTCTGGCTTTGAACTAGTACTGTGGACATGAAAAAGAAATTGAGCCACAAAATATGTAAAGAACACATTATAGGAAACAACTTTTTTATTTTGTACTATGATATACCATATGCACTGTTGTATGCTATTTACAGTATTTCCCTTGTCTTCCCCCCAGATCATATCTGTAAATGAGATGTATTTTATCTCAAGTTTATCTGGTAAACCAATGTCAATAAATAAATACATAAGTAAATAACTAGGAAGAATCTAGGAAAGTAACTTTAACAGGTACAGTATCTTAAGATTTTTATTGAACTGCTGCTTTAAGTTTTGTCTTTTATTGATATAGCAAATGGCATTCTAACAGGAGCAATGCATGATGAGTCATGAAAAGGGGTGGGGCTAGGCGCGGAGCTTATGATCCGGTTTTTGCCTCATCCAAATGTGGCAACCCTAGGTGTATCTGAAATTGTGAAATGTCTTAGAAATATGAAAAGAAACAGCAGTAGTTGCTGCAGTAAAGGGGAACACAGTGCAGTACTAAGGGTACCACAATCACTGATAATTAAGTTATCAAAAATTGCTCAAAGAATCAGACTACATGACTGACATGGAAAGGAAAATGGGAGAGTGTTTAACAGAGGGCTGAGCAATAAGCTGTGGCTGAGCTTGGCACATCCAGCAGACCTGAGACTGATTCCCACAACCTCCACTTAAATACGGTGTGACTCTGAGCAAGTCACTTAACCTTCCTGTGCTCCTGGGTCACTCCTGTAAAATGGGCTTTGTGGCCTATGGGAAGTAACCTGGTTGCCAAAGAGTAAAAATAAACAACCAAATAAATAAATCCAATAAATAACAGTATAAAAATAATTTCCTATCACTAGTAATGTCTATTCCAACATTACAAATGGCTTTGGAGGAGGAGTGATAGCCTTGCCAGTCATAAAAAAGGGGTGGAGCCAGAGGCGGAGTTTGGGTTGTGGTTTCGGATCCGGTTTTTACCTCATCCAAAGGTGGTAACCCTATCGTGAATCATGATTTGTGACTGCATTTGTGACCGTGATGATGAAGAACGTGATTTGTATCACGAGTGACTCATGATGATGGTCCTGACTTAAAAATGCATATTAATGAGTACAATGTTCATGCAGAATTAAACACCAGACCTGTCCAGTACTCTGAAGGGAAGCCAAAGATACAACTGTGACTTAAATTACAGATGGAGATTGGGCCCTAAAGAGATGCAAATGCACAGACAGATTAAGATTGCACTGCGCACTGAAGAGATGCAGACACAAAGGCACAACACCTAACCAGTGCTCACCATCAGAAATTCAAATCTGGAAAAGAATACCTTTGCCGGTTGGGGCGGGCTATGGGGGCAGTTTACTGCACTGCTGCAGTAACAGTCACTAATACTAGTACCAGTAAAGATACCACAAAAAAGTACAAAAATCATAGAGCTGCAGTGGAAAGCAGGTTCACATTGCTGAAATTATTATTTGGCACAATAAAAGGTGTCTGATTTGATGACACGTGTCACACACATACTCACACACACACTAAGTAATGCGTAGCAAATTTAAAACTTCAGTAATATAACTACATATTTTAAACAAACTAAAATTATGCATTGCTGCACAACAATCAGCAAGAAAATGGCAAGAATTATTGAAAATATTACTGCGTGTACATTAACACAGCTATACAAGAAAAAGAACACCAAAACAGAAAGCACTGTCTTTTTCTCCAAGTTAATCTACCTACACCACAGATACGCCCCTTCCCCAAAGCACACTTCCACTGTCTCACAGTACACAGACTGAATGTTGCACATTAACATTCAAAATCCACACACAAACAGTAAATGCTCGATGATATGAGCACAGGAGGGTTTCCTATAATCAATGAACTAAAGTTTCAGCAAAAAAAATGACTCAAAAAGGCTTTTTTTAAAAGCTTTTAGAAGGTTTGAATCACAGACAGCTCTCAGAGCAGATTGTCTCCTACAGCTTCCTACACACACTACCCCAAACTGAGGCTGTGCAGAACAATCTAGAGCCCATGTGACCTGAAATCCCATGAATCACTGCATAATAAGCCTTTGAAGCTTAAAAACAATGTGAAGTGAGGCGAAGTACATTGTTTTCAATGTACTTCGCCTTAAGAATGGGTGGAGTAGTGGTTTGGGAAGGCAGAGTAACGCGAAGTCATTGTTTTCAATGGACTTCGCTTTACCCATTATAATGCAAAGTACTCTGCTTCGCGTTGCGAGCACTCAGTCACCTTCCTCCATGAATCACTTGTGGGAGGCCAGTCAGACCACTTGCCCATCTCTACTCATGCGAAGAGGATGGTGGCGGCATACACAGAGGTCTTCAGTAAGGTGGCAGAACTGTGCCCTGCAGGTGGCCATTGCCACATGCTGATAGACTTCAAGATGGCCACCT
Source organism: Neoceratodus forsteri (assembly GCA_016271365.2). NCBI lineage: Eukaryota > Metazoa > Chordata > Ceratodontiformes > Ceratodontidae > Neoceratodus > Neoceratodus forsteri. The sequence goes on along the minus strand of CM057453.1, from coordinate 643,685,495 downwards.
ACAGGGCACTGCAGGCAGTCTTCCCCCAAGCTGATGTGCATGGCTGCTTCTTCCATCTATGTCAGTGTGTGTGGAGGCACATACAGCAGCATAGAGACATTATGCACCTCTACATCAGCGATGATGTGTGCACGATGCACCTCCACATGCTGCCTGTCCTGGCATCTGTGCCCCCGGGGTATGTGTGTGCCACCTATGAGGAGCTCCGCAGCTGGCCATACTTCACGGAGCATGAAGATGCCCTCGCTTCTGTCCTCGACTACTTTGAAGACACCTGGCTGTGCAAGCCTGTTCGTAGTGGCCACTGCCGCAAACCACTGTTCCCCATACCTGTGTGGAATTGCCACACAGCCGTAGGAGAGGGGATGATGTGCATGAACAATGCCATCAAGGGCTGGCACAGGGCATTCAGTGCCCTACTTGGCACAGCACACCCCTCCCTGTGGTGGTTCATTGATGTCCTGCAGGGGGAGCAGCGGATGATGGAGGTGAAGCTGCAGCAGGCGCTGTCCGGCCAGGCTGTCGGGCACTCCCGTAGGCGGTGCAGGGAGTGTGCCCGGCGGATCAGTGACCTTGTCGGTTGGTACACACAATGCAGCCACAGGGACTACCTCATAGGTCTAGCCCTGAACACTAGTCTGCAGGTGTAGCCTGGAGGATGGGGGGGGCACTGCTATTGTCCACCTATATGTCCCTGCCTAGCTGCCACCGATATTCTGCTTGTGCCTCCACTGTGCTACAGGACTATCGCCTGTACCCCATGGCCATGCTGTTGCCCACATCTGACTTGTCCCTGCGAGCCGTGCCTTATGGTCCCTCCTGTCCGTTACTGTTCACCTCTGTGTCCATCTACTGTTCACTGTCTGCTGTGTTCGTGTGCCACAGTCCATGCACTGCCTGTGACAGTGCCCTTGTCTCTGTCCTTGTGCCGTTCGGTGTGTCGCTCTACTGCTTGTTGGGGGTCGGTCGCCTGCACCGTCTGTGTGTTCTGGTCACCAGGTTGCACATGGTGTTGCGGTCTGTGGCCGGGCACGCTGGTGGCCATCATGGGATCTGTGCTGGGTGTGGAGTTGCTATAGTGGCCCTCGGTCTGCAGTGCGTCGAGTATCTTTACGGCTTTCTCCTTGTGTCGCTGTGGGGGACGTCTGTGTTTTGCCTGCCACCAGGTAGTGGTGCTTCCGACAAAAGCAACTAAAGCTGAGCACAGCTGAGCTATAGTATCCTGTTATGTTTAGTCAGCAATTCCATCTGACCTGGCTCCTTGGCATATTCACTTGTCTTCCATGGCTATTCACCGGTAATTTGGGCAACAAAAGCTGAAGGCATGAGCAAAAGGTTTTCACAACCTTCTTACATATCGACTCAAAGATCTTCATCTTCAAGAATCTGGCACATTCTGGCACTAGACACCTACAACAGCACCTTGAACACCCTGAATTTAAGCTTTTTCCTCTGGTTTTGCCGGTATTCTTCCATTCTCTGACTCATGGATCCCTGTTAAAGACTGGCCATCACTGGCTTCATCACTGAAGTGTGACTTTAAACCTCAGGACTTGCCTTCCTTTGTACTACATAGTGTTTGGCACATACACTATGCACATAGAAACATAGACTTTGACGGCAGATAAGGACTGCTTGGCCCACCTAGTCTGCCCATTTCCCTTATTATTTGATAAGCTGCAGATCCTAGTTAACCAATGGCCTACTACTTCCTACCCCCCCACCAGAATTGCCTTATGTCTGTCCCATGCATTCTTGAATTCCCCCACTGTTTGTGACCCCACAGCCTCCTCAGGAAGGCCGTTCCATGCATCCACCACCCTCTCTGTGAAAAAATGCTTCCTCACATTGCCCCTGAGCCGCCCCCCCATCTTCAAATTGTGTCCCCTTGTTCTTGCACATCTCTTTTTCTGAAAGATGCTACCCTCTTGGACTTTGTTGATTCCTTTGAGGTAGCTGAAAGTTTCTATCATGCCCTTCCCCTTCCTCAAGAGTATACATGTTAAGCTCCTTTAGTCTCTCCTCATATGGCTTCTCTTGCAGACCCTGCACCATTTTAGTTGCCCTCCTCTGGACTGCCTCCATCCTGTCTATGTCCTTGCTGAGATGGGGTCTTCAGAACTGCATGCAGTACTCTAGATGGAGTTTCACCAACTGTCTTTACTGAGGGATAACAACTTCCTGTTTTCTGCTGGTGATTCCTCTCCCTATGCATCCCAGTATCCCCCAGCCATCCTTACTGCCTTCTCACATTGTTTGCTTACCTTTAGGTCATTGGATATGACTACCCCCAGGTCCCTTTCCATTTTTATTGTTGTTAACCCCCATGTGTACTCTTCCCCGGTTCTTGTTTCCAGGTGCATTACTTTGCACTTCTTTGCATTGAATCCAAGCTGCCATATTTTTGACCATTCCTGCAGAACCTTTGTCCTGAGATACCTCATAACTCTGATGTTGCCAAGAAATGTCCTCCTTCCCTCCTCAGTCTGGTATTTCTGCTACTGAAGAGTAATGATTTGAATAATAAAATCTTGCCAAGCATTAAAGGGACACTGTCAACCTGTTTTTCATCATAATATTTCTAGTTGAAACCCCACATTTTATGATTAATTACCCTCTCTAAAATTCACTGATGTTGCTGTTTGTTTTGTCTGTCTCCTTGTTTAGTAGAACTGAAATGCATGGCAATGTATATTAATAAACAACCTTGTTTTGTTTACAATCCTAGTTCTGTTCTTACTGCATGCTTCCTTAGCATTAGAAACACAAACAAGCATTTGTCAATGCCGAATGTTTGTGTAACCCCCCTGCAAATGGGGGTTCCCAAAAGACTTCCAGGAGCTTGCTTGAATGCTCCAAGCCTGAATGGTGTTTGGCATTTAAGCCATTTATCAGTGAGTGTTTTTAGAGCCTCTGGTACTGTCTCTTTAAGAGCTGTCTGCTTGCAGACATAATTAGTTTGTATGGGGGGACTGTGTGCTTCTCTGAGTACCACTCGACTGCTGCCAATTCACTTCATTTTTGCAGTCACTAGGGTGCAAAGGAACCTATCTGAAAGATGTAACTGTTTGCCAGAAATTATTTAGAGTAATAATGAAATTATAGTTTGTCTAACCTGCTTTCTTTGCAGTCAGAACTGTGTCTGCTAGTTCCCCATTCTAGTTTTGAACTGCTGAACTGGACCAACCAGTGTGGGGTAAGCTAGCTCTAAAATGGTGCCTTGGACGAATCAGAACTTGGACTCATAATCTGAGCCAGCCACAAGAGGATTGTATGGGCAGTGACTCTGGGAGATGTAGTTTAGACTTCAGTGCTTTTTGGACCAACAGCAGCAGTCTATTGTGAGTGACAGCCAATCCAGTCAAGAACTGGGAGGAACTCAAAGGAAGTGCCAGTTTTGTCGGTTGGAGTTTGAGTTGAGCTTTGGCAGTGAAGAAGGAAGGAGCCCTGTGCTTTTCAGTGTGCAGTTTTAGTCAAAAAACGTGTGTAAGGCCCAGAGTTCCGGTCTGCAGCTTGTTAGGACTGAATCCGTCCTGTGAAAAGAATCAAAGGATCTCTGAAGAGTAGAAACCAGGCTCACCCTGTAGAAGACTGGAAGAATTGCTGAATATTAACTCGGTCTGTCAGGAACTGAATCTGCTGTGTGTTCTCCGGGTATTGTGCAGTAATTGCGATCGGGATACAGATGCAGCCTGCCTGGTATAGTCCTTTCTTTTATATGGATGTGTGAAGAGGTTTGTGTACCTCAAGTGAGCCCTGCTGACATTGAAGGACCCTATCTTATTTGGAGTCGTGAGTACTAATTCAATTAGCTCCTGTTGAATTGCCACATTAAATCCAAATGGAATTACTGTACTGCTGACTGTTTAATTCTCCTTTTCTGTGTGAAAGGCCCCTACCAGCTGCCACGGTTTGGACTAGCCACTAGGGCTTGGGTACCCAGGGACAGTAACTGATAGGGATAGGCCTGTGCACAGAGCCATAGGTAGATTATTAGAGTGATAAGCTAATTAACCTGATTTCCCTGTCCTTGTTATATCCCCAAATAAATCAGAGCTGCTTGTTTCAGCAAAGTTATACTGCCTGAGGTATTTGTCTATGTTAAAGTACTGTACTGTGATTGTTGCACTGTATCTCATTTCACAGGAGGTCCCAGTGCCGGAACCAGACCTGGGGGTAAGTGTATACTGTGAAGGTAATTCTGATACATTGTGTGGGCCACTAGTGGGAAGAAAGGGGTTGCAGTGTCCCAGAGGGCTGTGACCAAGTTAGTTTAACTATTGCAAACCCTGACCTCTGGGTGGAGGCACCCGCCATTGGATCCAGGCCCCTCAACCTGTTAGTGGCAAATCAGGCAGGGGTAGTAGCCCCTGGGATAGCGCCATCTAGGGGTTACATTTGCTTACTGGCATTGGCAGTGGTAGTGTAGAAGTTACAGAGCTGCGTAATAGGAATGGCAGTGAAGTATTGAACTGAAGCCAACACCACCACCACCCTGCAGAGAGTGACAGGCATTGGGGTGTGCATTTGGGTTGTCAGGCATATGACCGCGCCATTTCACCACACCACTCTGCAGAGACTGACAAGTGTGGCGTGTTCCTTGGGGTCTTTGGCCCTTATCATACCCATTTCATTAGAAATCACGGTGAGATGGGTGCGATATAGAGGAAAGAATGGGGTGAAGTTTGGGGCTGAAGAGTCAAGGCATACCTCGATGCCTCTCAGTGACTGCAGGTTGTGGAATGGTATGAGCATCACAGGCAAGAATCCCAAGTTACACCCTGATTCCTGTCATTCTCTATAGGGTTGGGCGATTTAGTTGAAAAGCCTAATACCTCAGGCATTCATTGGTATTTTAACTCCAAATCTTCAACATGTTTTTTGTGACCCCACCTCATGAACAGGGGAATATCAGTTTGGTAGCAGCTGCTTTTGCACAGTGACTACGGATTTAGCACCACAGGTGCAAAAATATTCGAACAGGCTGTAAAATGACAGCTGTACTCTTTCATGGGAGGTGTAAAATGGCTATGTTGCAAATGTAGTAAAAATATTTAAAAATGGTGAAGTCACAGTGTACATAGAAACTGTACAGCACACCCGTTATATAAGTAGGTTGGGGATATTTTATAGCAGATTGTCAACTCAGGCATTTTGGTGCCTCCGATCATGAACAGTGTCACTGTGATTTTCTTTATCTGTGCCGAACAATGATTTCCCACAGCGACCACGCATCTCTGCACTGAAAGTGTGAAAACACACTCGGCCATGTTGTGAAAATGGCAGCTGTACTGTTCATAAGGAAGTGTTGAAAATGCCACTAGTGAAAATCTGGACTGAAAATATTACAGTCATGAACTAACGAGGATCGTGGAAAGTGCACAATGCTCTTTCGTAACACAGTCATTTATGGACTTTGTCGCAAATTTTCAACATAGCCATTTAAGACCTCTGCTCATGAACAGTGTAACTGTGATTTTCTTAATCTGTCCTAAACATTGCTTCGCTGCTTAGCACCATTATGCGCTACATGTCTGCGATAACACATTTTGGGTGACATATGAAAAATTGCAGCTGTACTGTTCATAAGGAAGTTTAATAAAATGGACATGTTGAAAATCTAGAGTGAAAATATTAAATTTTCAAACTTACGAGCATGCATAGGAACTGTGCAACACACGCTCGTAAAAGTCATTTTTAGGCATTTTTTCACCCAGTTTTCAACATAGCCATTTTAAGACCTCTGATCACGAACAGTGTCACTGTGGTTTTGTTAATGTGTCCCATACATTGAGCTTGCACACCGACTGCGCCATTGTGCGCTACATGGGCTGAAACACGTTTTGGGCAGGATGTGAAAAATGACAGCTGTACTGCTCATAAGGAGGTGTGGAAAAATGGCAATGTTGAAATCTGGAGTGGAAATGAAAATTCGCAAACTCTGACGTGCGTGGGAACTGTACAGCACACTTTCGTAAAACAGTCATTTTAGGAATTCTGTCGCAAATTTTCAACATTGCCATTTTAAGATCTCTACTCATGAACAGTGACACTGTGATTTTCTTAATGTGTCCCATACACTGAGTTCGCACAATGACTGTACATTATGCTACATCAAGCGGAAACACGTTTTGGGTGAGATGTGAAAAATGACAGCTATACTACTCATAAGAAGGTGTGGAAAAATGGCAATGTTGAAAATCTGGAGTGGAAATATTGAAAATTCACAAACCTATGAGCGTGTGTAGGAACTGCGCAATGCACGCTCGTAAAACAGTCATTTTTAGGAATTTTTTCACCAAATTTTCAACATAGCCATTTCAAGACCTCTGCTCATGAACAGTGTCACTGTGATTTTCTTAATTTGTCCCGTACATTGATTTCGCACACCGACTGCGTCATTCTGCGCTACAAGGGTGGAAACACATTTTGGGTGAGATGTGAAAAATGACAGCTGTACTACTCATAAGACAGTGTGGTGAAATGGCAATTTTGAAAATCTGGAGTGAAAATATTGAAATTTCGTGAACTTACGAGCCTGCGTAGGAACTGCATAACGCACGCTCGTTAAACAGTCATTTTTTGGAATTTGGCACCAAATTTTCAGCATGGGGTTTAGTTTATACTCATGAATGATGTCACTGTCATGGCGGTATTCAGTTCAAAGGGGTGATTCGCGGTCACTCGTGAAATCACCCGCCGAACCGAATAAGCCGACGACCGGTATTCTGAAGAATTAAAATGTTAGTCGTAAAATCAAAATCCGAGATATGCAATAAAGTTGAACCCTCCTATCTAGCCCATTATAACAGCTTACGGCATTTCCTCAGTTGCGGTCGGCTTTGAAGAGTGCAGGCGTGTTCCAGTCCACTGAAGATCGTCGGCGCGGAGTCGGAGTTAAGTATGGGGATGGGGGGTGTGGGGAGAGCTGGAGTGCGCAGTGGGTGGAGTGCGGGTTGTGGGAGGGGTTGGAGGCTGCGGGAACCGTTTTGTTTACAGGTTAAAACAAAAAAAAAAGCGTTAATGGTTCACTTGCCACGCTAGGGTGGGCTCCCAGCGTGGCACAAGGCTTTTAGGGGCAGGGCATTCAGCCGGCGGGGGACTGGGCACCACCGTCGGCCAAACTCGCGCAGGACCGTTTGCCATGCTGGGTGGGCTCCCAGCGTGCTGGGACTTTAAGGGGAGGCGCGTTCAGCCCGATGAAGTTGGGCACCCGTCGGCAGCATAACGGATTGCCGCGCTGGGGTGGGCTCCCAGCGTGGCATCAACAATGGGAGGGAGGGAGACAGGCGCGGATTCAGCCGGCAGTTGGGCACCCGTCGACTGCTCACAGCCATCAGGCGTGCATGCCTGCGGCTGGGGGAGCTTCGCGCGTGAGCAGCTTCTTATCGCTACTCACTCAAGCGTAGCTCCCCTTTCAACTGTATGCCCTGCATTTGGGCGTGTCATAGACGCTCCCAGACACGATATTACAGAGGCAGCGCCTGCCAGCACAGTGCCTGAATTGGAGGAGGAGGTGACACACCTCCGAAAACTCCAATGAAGGCACTATGATTCTTGCACATGCGTGCAAGCAAACATAATAAACGGTGCAATCACGCATAAGGAAGTAACCTAACCTCCCACTGCATCATGAGGGGCTAGACTGTGTTGTGAGTGTTCTCAAGTCCAGGAAAGATATATTTGGAGCTGATCAAGGAATGTAAACAAACCTGTTTTGGTGTGATAACACCAGTATGTTAGACAGTATGTTTTGTACTTTTTCAAAGAAAATACAAGTCAGAATCAAACTACTAGCCACTTCAACAATCTTTACAGAATTTTGGCAACCATAAAATGTATTTTTTAAAGTAGGGACACTTTGAAACCTAAGGGGGTTGACAGTGTCTCTTTAATGTAACTGCCGAGCTCTCCATCAGAAATACTTTTCTCAATAAGCAACTTACTGTCAGAGTGTATTGAGCTGAAATGGCCATTTTTTGAAATGGGTCCCTGATTTTGGTGATTTGTTACTGATCTTTTTAAAGTCTTGTCCCTGATCTGCGAGGCAGGGGGTTAAAACATACTGTATGCTTTAGTTTAAGATTAGGACAGGGCACACACTGGACTTATTTAACTGAACAGTCATACTAATTAAACTCTCTGTTATGCATTCTTTTTTTTTTAACTCTTTTTACCTCCTTTGCTGGCCCCATAGACCTCTCTCTCTCTCTCTCCAGTGTGTGGGGGGGGGCACCTGTTTTCCCTCCCCATCTGAGATCCTCCTGAACTGGCTCACTGCTTCCAGGAGCTGTCCTCCAACTTCACTGACCACCCCTTCTGGCTCTGAGCCCCCCGGGGGGCGGGACCGCCATACTCCTCCATTGCTCTAGCTACAATTTAGAAGGGCGGCTGGGAGAGGGGGTGAGACACAGTGGCCGACCAGGCAGGATATGACTGTGGGCATGGTAAGCATCCTTAGCCCCACCTTTCCCTGTCCAGGTACCAGGGTTTTCCTGTGTTCGGTTTCCCCTTGGGGGTGTGGACATGCAAGGATGCCCTGCAAGTGATGGGTGTACTCCCACACCCATGCGTAAGGTGTCTGCCATCACCCCTGTCCCCTGGAATGCTGCCACTAGTTGCGCCATCCCTGGCCACCACCAGGAGCTGCTAGAACTGTGGCAGACACACCCACCCATCCCCAGGAGAAGACAGCAATTCTCCAGATGCTCAGTCCTCCCCTGCCGACCCCTGGCAGCCTGAGCTTGCTCCTGAACCTGGGTCACCAGTGTGGCCTGAGGTGTGGCGTCCAGCTCCTCAAGCCTCAGCACCACCGGGCCAATGCCTGTCATGCATTCTTATGTTGAACGTTTAAAGTACTTAAGTTACCATTGTGTTTCACTCTGCCAGTGACATACTTACTCTGGGACATACTGTGTGCCTCTCTAAGCACTCAGTTTCAACCCCCTACAGGTATCTCCAGTCAAGAACACTTATCCTTTTGATACACAGTATACTGTGAACCAGTGGACAAGACCTAACACCGGCCTTTACTTAACAGAAGTCTTTACTTGTAAACAGAGCATATTGCTCTAATGTAAATGTTCCTGTATAAAAATAAACTTTTAATCAATCAAAAATCAATCTACCATGTCCACATTTATTTCTGTATGTCTGTATGTATCTGTTAACCGGGTAAGTGTGCTGATCCAAAGGACAGTTTACAGTCATGACCCAGACCACTCAGAGGTGCATAAATCAGGCAAAAATTACAGTGCAATCAAATAAGATCAGGCAAGTACATAGCTCGATTATTTACGTGGAGGAGATTCAGGCCACACAGTGGCCAAAATCAGGCAAGTATACAGAGAAGTCAAGAAATTTCAGGCAAAAAAGAAAAATATTGAACATTATGGAGTTGGTCATGCTGTAACATACAGCAATAATATAAATGATACAAATGCTAGTAAACCAAAAATAACCACCAGAAACTGGCAGGTGAGTGTGAATACATTGGGTACAAGTTACAGGTATTCACATTTTAGAGATCATGTGACAGGAGACTAGAAAATGGGAGTAAGAAGAAACGGCAACTATGAAGTGAGAGGTAGAGGCAGAAATAAGGAGCATTATGATGAGGTCGGGAAAAGATACTTTCTGGTGTTAGCCAGGGTTGCATTGACAAGTGGCTTCAGACAGGAGCCAGTCTTTCAGATTTTTCTTGAAGGACATGTGAAAGGTGGATGGGCGGATAGCTAATGGTAGTCTGTTCCATAGGGAAGGGGCTGAGATGGAGAAGGCTTTATGGCCTATGGATGTGGAGATGCGTGGAATAACCAGAGGCGGGGTGGAAGATGCTCGGAGGCTCCTGGCATCTACTATGTCTGTGAGGAGGGATGAGTAGGGAGACTGACCATTGCACCTGAGAGTATTGTCACCTATACAGCCCAGCGAATAATCAAAGCGGCCTTGAGCAAGTGACTAGATTAAGCAGACTACTGCACCTTGCCTGTACGCTCATATTGCTCATTGTACTTGTGTTTATTGTCAGACAGTTAACTGCATCAAAATCCAACTTCTTAAAATGTTTCATTGTTGAATTCCTCATGCTCAGCTGTACTTCTCTACCCTTCCTCCTTCTTATACTCAACACCCACTGTCCACCCCAAACCTCTATTGCATTGACCATCAATCAACAACTTCCTCTGTAGGGCATTCAGCATCACAGCCCCCATCTCTCCTTCTACAGCGATCCATGACTCCTGATTCAGTTCCTGCTGTCTAAATCACCTGTTCAGTATGGTGTCATGTGGCATAGTCACCTTCACTAAAGAGCCTGTTGCTCATACTGTCACTGTCACCTTTCACAACAGTTATAAGATGGCAATTCTTCACTCAGTGGCCAAGGTCCTATGCATCTCCTGATCATTCTACCTTGTGATCTGGAGAAAAACCCTGGCTCTGGAACCTTGCTACCTATATAACACACTCATTTTCAATGAGCAAAACAAAAGGCAAACTTATCACATGTGTTAACAGAGACATATGCCACTGAAGATTGATCAGCTGCATTCCTAGACTGCACTGACCCATCCTGATGTAATTGCATAACAGAAACCTGGCTCTGACCAGAGGTTCTAAACAGTAGCAAGATTATCCATGACAACTCAGTCCTTTGGTCTGACTGTGCGTCTGGTAAAGGAGGGGATCTACAGGTGTACATCAAATACAGCCTGAAGTATATGACTAGTAAACTGAATGTGGCACATGGACCTGGTCAACTGCAGCTCCAGTCTTCCTAGTCTCCAAGAATCTATATATCAGGTGCCTCTTCAGACCTCAAAACATTCCTAGAACATTCCTAGGGAGGCAGTATAGCGCAGTGGTTTAAGGCTCTGAGCTGCAAATCTGGAGACCTGGGTTTGAATCCCACGGCTTCCACTTGCATACTGTGTGACCCTGAGCAAGTCACTTAACTTCCCTGTGCTCCCAGGTCGCACCTGTAAACAAGCTTTCAGCTTAGTGTGCCATCCTGGTTAAAAAATTGGGGAAAAAAAAAGAACCTTGTTCTTATGAATCATGGAATTGCTTCCACTATGACTCATCAACTTGCTGAGACCCAGTACTGGAGAACTTTAATGTGAACTGGAACAATGCATTAGACATGACAGCTAAAGACTGGTTAACTGAGCATCACCTCACCTAACTGATGACATCCCAATGCCCAGCACACCACTATCATTAAGGCTGGACATGTAGCTACTGGATACTTAGAAACAGGCAGGACAGAACTACAAATTCTCCACGTGATCACTGTCCAATCTTCTGTGTATGAAGATGCAAAACAAGCAACCCCCCCCCCATATTTTTTAAAGTTACGTCCTTCAGGCCTATTTTGGACATAAACCAGCTTCACGCAGAACTTGATTAAATAACTCAGGATCGATGAAACCTCATTCCAGATACAGAATCTGCTAGGGTATACTTTGCATCCAAACTCAAATCCATATGTAAGTGTGCATGGTAAGCAACGCAAGAAGATTACTCCAGAGCTATTACGCTACTACAGATTTGGAGACAAGACTTGGGCAAAATAAAAACCTCCTTAGATGACAGAATGGGAACTGTATAAGTGACTTAGGAATCACAATGAAAATGAAGGCCAAGCCAGCCTACTATGCCAGTTATTGGGATGTTAAAGATCAAATGCAAAGGGATAACAAAAAATAACCCTCTTTGCTAGTACAAAGACTATCAGGCCTAATGTATCACAAACAAACTGCAGGAATTGCAATATTATATGTATACATGCTATTTTATTGCCTCTCTTATTTGATGGTTTTCCAGAAATACCCTTTGACTTTTTCAGTCCAGCTGGCAGAATTTTGGGTGAGCAGTGATGTCATTTAAGCAGGAATGACATCATTTTCATCATGGTCCTGGCAGCTTGGAAAACACACAGTACATCGGGTTATGAAATGGCAAAAATCATTTGTCACTTCAAACAGTATTGAATGTACCATAAAACATTAAACTTTCACAGGCTAATTGGTAAAACTTTGGGGACAGTATTAAACAAGAGAAGGGGTGCCCAAACATCCCCAATTTCCTTACTAACCTAAATGAAGTTGTATTTTGCTTCACCCCATTTGCTGAGGTTCTATAACACTCTTAATATTATGCATTTTCCCTGTAATGGGTGCTGTTTCTCCCAGAATTTATACCACTGCCCTTGTAACCCTTCCAAAATATTTACTTATATACTGCACCTCGTCATAATTTGTATTCTACCCTGTCCTCTGTTAATGTAAGATCTTTATTCATCTTTCTCAAAATGTGCACCTCTTTTACTGTACCCTCACATTGGGTCCTGTTCACCATGTCTATATGCCATGTATCTCAGGCATGTAGGCAACCCTACGTGTGAATGCCATGCAGCAGAGTCCAGTTGATCCCTGGTGGCATTCACAAATCTGTGCGCGAGCCAGATGCACACTGGATCCTCTGGCTGTGCAGGCAGCTACGTGCCATGTGCAGGCCGGGGTGTGATGGGGCATGCCCACACTCCACGTGATTCACAATAGTGCAGAACTGCATGCAGTGCCACACACTGGGGTGAGGGAGATATGGCAGGGGGACCCTGCTGTAACTGGGTTACATGGCCAACCCACCTTGTGCACACCAAGCACCGTGGCTGCCACAGCCACCAGGATTGGCCCATAGAGGGGCATTCCCACAGGTACCCAAGTGGTCCCCCCTTCCTATCCTTGATACCAATGTTTTGTACTGTCCCTTCTTCCCTGGTGGTCTAGCAGACCCCCCTTCCTATCCCTGATCCTCATCTATTATAATGTCTCTCCTTCCCTGGTGGTCTAGCAGACTACCCTCCCTATGCCCTATCCCCTTGTATGGTAATGAGTCTCCTTCCTTGGTGGCTTTGCAGACTCCCCTCCCTATCCCCGATCCCCATGTATTGTACTGTCCCTCCTTCCATGGTGGCTAGTGGACCCCACACCCCGACAGGTATTGCCCCACCACCATGCTCCCCCTTTTGTATCCCAGAGCCAGTGAATGGCACAGCCCTACACTCTCCACCATGGCTGGCTGCCAGCTGATATGTCAGTACTGAGCATGCTCATCACTGATATCACTCGGCGGCTGGCCATGGTGGAGAGCAGAGGACTGTTCCGGTTGCTGGCTCGGGGATACAAAAGGGGGAGCAAGGTGGTGGGGCAATGCCTGTTGGAGTCGGGGGGTCAACTAGCCACCAGGGAAGGAGGGACAGTACAATACATGGGGATCTGAGATAGGGAGGAGGGTCTGCTAGACCACTAGGGAAGGTGAGACATTACAATATATGGGTATCGGGGATGGGGGGGTCCGCTAGACCATCAGGGAAGGAGGGACAGTTCAATACATGGAGATTGGGGATAGGGAAGGGGGACCACTTGGTCCTTGTGTTTATTTAAGATATGACTTTGTGTAATATGCGATTTTGTCTGGCCACTAGATGGTGCTGCTGTGTACACTGTTTATAGTTACGGAGATTCTTTGTCTCTTGTTTCTTTTAATTTGTAACAGTTCCTGTTCCTTTTAACATTTAATTTTTGTTTTAAATTAGTTTAACTAGGTCCCATTAGCTGGAGTGGTTGTGGCACTGGAAGAAATTGGCGCGCGGCAGGACTACTTGTAGTGTGTAGTTGGGCTGAGGTGCAGTTCTGCAGAGCCGCAAAGGCACTTTAACTTCTACTTTTTGTTTTGTGATACAGAACTAGGAAAGCAGGGAGTACCTCAATTTGGCAATCTGGAGATGTATTTCATCTTTCAGGAGAATGTGGTCAGTGCGTAGTATTGAAATGAGGAATGTGTTCTTTATTTGTTAAGAAGCGATTTATGTGCATGAGACCATTGTGCATATGCTTGCAATGAGGGAGACCTAGTGCCTGTTTGCTGTTGTATATAACCTGCAGGTTATAATGGTGAATTATGCACAGATTTCCCTATGGGAAGAAAATGGAGATCATTTATTACATCCAAGTGTAAGAACAGGTATGCCAAAATGTTTAATTATACTTCCACAGCTAAGTATTCACAGCATCCAGAGCTTATTTCCAAGCTTACTGTATTAACAGTAAGTTCATCTGCATAATAAATTATCAGTCCTCCCCCCTTTTACTTCTGTCTGTCCTTTTAAAAAATTGTATAATTGAATCCTCAAGTTAGTGTAATCTGCTTTGGTATTTAGCCATGTTTCCATAAATAACATTACAGGAGGCGAAATCATGAACTTCATCCATTTTTCCCATGATACTTCAGACATTGGCATACACACAGAAGAAATCTCCCTTAAATTTAGAATTTCCATCTTGTTTATTAGGGAGAAGGCCAGGATTGAGGTTGATGCCCCCACATGCTAACAAGCTAATGAAGACAAACATTTTAAACAGTGCTTTAGTTTGCTGAACCAAATCTTCCACACCCCACTTCTTTAATTTGAAAAACAAACTTTTTCCATTGTATCTTATAACAGCTTTTTAGCAATGAGATCTGAGGGGCACAGCCGCTAACAAAACCTATTAAATCATTCAAACTATAAAACATGTGAGCTTAAATCCCAGGTTCCAAAAAGGATCATACTAAGGATTATAAGGAGCAAGGAGGCTGCTGAAGCCCATAAGTGCTCCTGTTCAGTCCTGTGAGTAATATTTAATGTATTCCCAGTGAATAAAAAGTTGTTGAGTTGATTCTTAAAGATAGTTTTGGTTTCACTAATCACAGCTTCTAAGGGTAAACAATTCCATGGGTTTATGACACTTACTGTGAAAAATAATTTTCTGCAAATGTGGCTAAATTGTTTGCAGACGAGTTGGAGGGGATGGCCCCTTATATTATAGGCATAATTTTTAAACTCCAACCCCAGTTCTGACATTAAAAAAGGATCTTGTACAATGTCGAATAGAAAAAGAAGATCACCTCTTAATCGATGTGTCTCAAGAGCAATACGCTTTAAAGCTGGATCAGTTGTGGTGATACAGCTCAGAGAAATGTCCATTACCTTATCCTCCCAAATGTAACTCTGACCACTGTTTCCACCATGCTCCGCAATGGGGCACAGTAGCAAGAGAACTAATAGTAGTTAATGTCATTTATTTTTCATTTTCATAAATCAGAGAGAGGCTAAGTTAATTAAGTATCTTGGGTATTAAATTACTCCGAATAGCAAACACTCAAATCGCTAATGAATTCCATTCAGTGAACCTAAAAACATATAAATAAAACACAATGATACTAAGCACAATCCTAAATATAAAGCCCCCTTAATTAATCACATAAGCATTAAGTTTATATTTAAAGAATAATTCATACAGTGCATACAGGGATTTGGCAGCCGGCACTCACGTTGTGCAAAAGGCAACAGTTCGTAGCAGCAATGACGAAACTATAGCAGCAGTTCAGTCAAGCTGACAATTTGCACAAAATGATATGCATGGCAGCAATAGGTGCTCAAAGCAAGCTTTGGCACCTTAACACGGAATGTCCTGAAATTCTATTTTTGGAAACATTTTGAGTAGCTGAGTTCTACTGATGTCAACTGCAAATTTTTGATGGAAGCTGGAAAATCTTTTTTAGTTACAGTATACAGTATATTTTGAAATTATTTATTTATTTATTTTTTTTGCTACTATTTTGTACCTCCTCTCTGACAACCTGGTCTGCTCCCCTGTCCTTGCATCCTAGAGGGAATCCAGCCGCCGTCTGCCTGCCGCAACTTCCGCCAACACGCTGAAACTCCTATGGCTTACCCCCTACAGCAGGGTGGCAGGGAGCCCCCAACTCCCCACCCAAAACAGATCCAGTTTGGGTGCAACTTCAGTCGTGGTGCTCACACGGACAGCCATCAAGCTGCGCGAACAGGTGCCATCTATATTTCCTTTTTTTCCTTCCCCTGAAGTCTGGGGCATGCAGTGAAGCTGGCGGAGGGAAGCACGCACACGTCCAAATGCACTCCCTTCAGGCATCTGCCCCAAACCCCTCCCCAAGCTGCTACCTGGTGCCCTGTCCCCCAGCCTCCACCAGAGGGTGACAGGGCACTGACTAGTAAGGACCCCCTCCCTGGAGGAGAGCAGTCCATTGGACGCTCGATCCTTCTCGATCCCTGCCAACCCCCAGTGGCCCATGCTCGTTTCCGAGCATGGGTCTCCAGCACAGTGCAAGGTAAGGCATCCAGTGCCTCAGCGCCATGGGGCCGGCCTGTTATTTAATGCAAGACATGTACTGCTAATATAAGAAATCCTTGAAATATCTGAAATCATGTCACAAGGTAAACAACTGCTTGGTTTCAGACCTCTAACACCTTTCTGACATGACACTGAAGGCCTGATTCACAGTCACAGTGTGGGGAACTGAAAACTGGGACACAAACAGCCTCCCTGTTATTGACCCCCTTGTTGTGACTATCCACAAAGTTCACCCTGTGACAAAGGCAGAATGCAAATTAGGGTCACCAGATATTACCTGGTGCAAATGGGGTTTGCACCAATTAACACCAGCTGTACAATGCCCACATCCGTCGATGGATTTCGCAGCACCTGTCACATGGTGCTGTGCCATCCATAGGGGGCTGTGGCAGAGGAACTGCAGCCTAGGCCATTCCCCAGCCAAGCCCCATAGCTTGAGGCCTGCTGGTGAGCCAACATTGCATTTGTCATTTATAGCCTCCTCTGGCCTTCATGGTTGTCCACTGCCCCCCCTCCCAACAAACTGTGGCACAAGTCCAGGTACTTGGCATCCAATACTGCAGATCCTTCCTTCCTAGCACCATTTCCCTCTGTGCTTGTTTCAGTGTATGGTTTCTGATCTTCATCCCCCACAGTCTCTCACATCCTCTTTATGCTTTAGTGATGCCTTGTAAAACTGCTTTTAGCAGCTCTGCTTCAAGGGGCATCACCAAAGATACATTCGGATCTTACCAAATTTGCTATGCTATGTGGAAGGTCCTTTAGGCCTTTAGCATGGTACCCCCCAGGGTGCAACCCAGAAAAGGAGTACATCCCAGATGGTTAACCCTTCTTACCCTGAGTCGCTAGACAGTTTTAGAACTTGGTTCAAAGGTGTTGCAAGTGGTACTGTTAGTGCTGTAGCAGTTGACTGACTCTTAAAGGTATGCAGCGGAATCCTGTTATAATGGGTACCCTTATAGTGGACACCCGCTTATAATGGATGGATCCGCCTTGCCAAAAGCAAGTGTGGTGGTGAAAAAGCCTTACTCTACCCAGATGGTGCAGTGTTTAACCGAAGAGCCGAAGCTGTCCAAACCATCAATAGCACTCTGCAAAGTGACTTTCTTATACTGCAAGACTGGTTCACATAGAACCACCTCTTGCTAGACAGCAAACAAAAAACAAGACCATGTTGCTCAAGAGTGCAAAACTGGTCAAACTATCTCAGAATTACCACCTCCAAGGGGGCTCACCTGGAATCTGTTGTCACCTTTAAATACCTAGGATTACACCTGGACCCCACACTATCATTCAAATCATACACCGGTGCTGTCACTAGAATAATCAGTTTGAAGTTTAGCTTACTGTACAGGCTGTGAACCTACCTTACTACAGACACCTGACTAGCCATTACCAACAGCATTCTCCTCCCTGCCATTACCTATGGGGCAGCAACTCTTCTCTCTGCAAGGGAAACGGAAATGCCAGACTTAGGGTGCTGTAAAACAGAACTGATCGCTTTGCCTTAACACTCACAATAGGGACCATCTCTGGAGGGTTCTAAAGGAACTAAAATGGACTACACTTGATGGTTGTATGCAAATATGCCCTCCACTGCATAACTTATGAACTCCCCTCACTGCCTGATCGCTACCCTTACCTGGCACACCTCCTCCAGGAACTTGTGGTCCTCATCCTTAATATCCTTCTAAATTCCATGTATAAAACCTAGTGTAAAGCAGGGATCCTTCGCTTACTTGGACCTGACTCTGTGGAATTCCCTTTTTGCCGCAGTTCAGTTAAGCAGCTCAGTTAGGGTCTTGACACTATCTCACAAAGAGCATTTCTTCTTGCTAGCTGATTGCAGCTGCTGATTTTCTGCTACCCTGGTCAGCCACATATGCTGAGCTGGCTCCTCTCATTATGTCCTATGTCCTATGTTTTGTAACTAACTTGTTTGAATTTGCTAGTTAGGAAAATCTTGTCAGTTTGTTACATCTTGCCACATTTTGTAACTATGCAACCCTTTCTAAATATCTGTACTATGCACCTTACACGTCGGGACCGTTGTTTGTATTTCTTTTTGTAAATAATTCTGGGTTGGCCCTGAAAACAGGATCTTTAGTTCTAATGGGCTTACCCAGTTACCAAAAACAAACAAGCACATAAATAGCTATGTCTGCAATGTTAAAAATAAATCTATACTGCACTCTGTGACCCCTGTACAGCAGATACTGCAAGCTAATCTGTGCCCCTGTTATATGTCGCAGACTGCCTGCTAATTGTCACCTGATCGTTCCGCTGGTTTGTCTGGCAGTATAAAGGCATCACTCACCTGATGACTGATACCTGACATCTTACTCCAAGGGATTACCCCGATCCCCCAATAAGCACAGGTACTGTACAGCAAAATCTTTTCAACCTTGTTTACTGCTCAGTTCCAAATCAGCTGAAAATAGCAGTTTTCCATAGCCTTGGTTGGCAGAAGAGGGGGTATGTTCTGATTTAACTCCTGCGTGTGAACTATGGCAGAAGAAATTCATGTTTTAAGACTTTGTTATAATGGACACCCTTTATAATGGTCAAAACCTGCTTGCACAAATGTGTCCGTTATAAGGGGGTTCCACTGTACCTGTCCTGACCATAATGTCTACAAAACATGATTTCATTAGTAAAAAAAGTGGAAATAAATGGTACTTGTTTTGGATGGAAAGCAATGGTGAGGCTATATTCCTTAGCTCTCTCCTAGCTGAGCTTGCATTGCATGCACATTTCAATGGGGGATTGCTAATAATGCCCATGACAATCTACATCCGATGTGCTCTCCACATCAGTGCTTGCAAATTTAAAGAAAAGTTGTATTATGAGGCCCAGCTCCAAAGAGATGGTATGCACTCTTTTTTTAATCTCTATTTTTTTGCAGCCCGGCCTTGCAGACCAAGACCCACCCCCGGCATCCCTGCCACTTACCCTCAAGGACTTTCAGACCCATGAGCTTGCCCCCTACTGGTGGGAATCAGCCAATCTTATACCAACTCTTTGTCTCCCCCAGTGCCATGGAGGTGGAGGTTCCTGGGTGTCCTTGAGGTGGACAGTGGCTGGAGTTGGAGCTGGGGTGCCAGAGGTTCATTGTGCACAGGCCCTCCATTTCTCCCCTTTATGTTCCATCCTCAAGATGTCAGCATGCCAGAAAGCCCAAACATGTGCATATTGAATGTGCATCCACAAGCCTCAGACGATATTCCCCCTCCCACATCTATTACTTGACTGCACTGCCATCTGTGGTTCCCCAGGTGGCAGTCTTGCAGTAGCAGTGGCAGCCCTCCTTCCCTGGAGGAAGAAAACATCCCTTGGGATCCTCGATCTTCCTCTCCCTGGCCAGACCCTGGTGGCTCAAACTTGTTACCAAAGTCATGTCACTGGTGTAATGGGTGGTACTGCTGCTGCTGTACCGATGGGCCAGCTGACATGCACTCTTAAGGATTTAAAAGCTGTGGTAGCACTAATAGAAATAAGAAAAACATACTCATCACAGAATAATACTTCACTTGATGAAGCCCTTTTGAGGGCAAAGCTCCAGGGTTTGGGCAGCTGTAGTCAATGGAGGTAGAAGTATGCTGTCGGCATACACTTTTTATTCAATTATGTATGGGAATTTCAAAATAAGCACTTTTTAAAAGGTCTCTGTATGGGAGATATGATAATCTTGAACAGAAAAGACTGGCTGAGGAACTGTCGTGTGATGGAAGAAACAGAATACTGCATGGGCAACTATGCACAACCAGTGTGTTCTGCCCCAGAGGGGTTCTGGTTCCCTCTGACCTCGAGAGCGAAGCTTGAGAGTTCTGTGGGAATAAGAACCCTGAGGTGACAGAACACATTGGTTCTGCATAAAGTTGCTCATCCTGTATTTTTTATAGTGTATAGTATTATGTGAAATGTGTGCATTGTGTTTTTTTCTCTTTCACAATGAAACTCACTTGTGCAGTCTCTAGAGGTTCTAGAATGCTGTTCTACCACAAAAGGGTACAATCACATTTCATGACCTTTGAACTGTGGTACAACAGCATTTTGAAAAGGATGGATTTCTATATAGAACAATGCTCTACTATACATTAAGGTGTGCCCACAGATACGGATCTGCGGGGACATTAGTGCCTTTGCTGCAGCAAGTGTTTCAGCACCTGCGGGGACAGTAGTGTCTGGGCTATGAAAAGTGTCACTGCAGATGAGATCTGCAGGGGCAGTACTGCATTTGCTGCAGGAAGTGTCCCAGCATCTGTGGTGCAGTAGGGTCTGTGTTACATAAGGTGTCCCCACAGATGCAGAACTGCGGGGGCAGTAGTGCCTGTACTGCAGGAAGTGTTTCAGCATCTGTGGGGACAGTAGTGCCTTTGGCAATGGGAAGTATCTCATCTTATGCAGGGACAGTAGTGCAATTGGTGAAGGAAGTGTCCCAGTATCTGCAGGGATAGTAGTGTCTGTGCTACAGAAAGTGCCCCTGCAGATGCGGATCTGTGGGGACAGTAGTGCCTTTGCTGCAGGAAGTGTTTCAGCATCTGTGGGGACAGTAGTGCCTTTGGTGAAGGAAGTGTCCCAGTATCTGCAGGGATAGTAGTGTCTGTGCTACAGAAAGTGTCCCTGCAGAAGTGGATCTGTGGGGACAGTTGTGCCTTTGCCTCATGTAGTGTCCCAGCATCTATGGGGCAGTAGGGTCTGTACTACATAAGGTGTCCCCACAGATGCGGATCTGCGGTGACAGTAGTGCCTTTGGTGCAGGAAATGTCCCAGCATCTGCATGAACTGTTGTGTTGGTGCTACAGAATGTGTTCCCGCATATGAGATCTGTGTGGACAGTCGTGCCTCTAGTGATAGGAAGTGTCCCTGCATCTGCAGGGACAGTAGTGCATTGGGTTAAAGAAGTGTCCCAGCATCTGCGGGGACAGTAGTGTCTGTGCTTCAGAAGGTGTCCCTGCATATAAGATCTGTGTGGACAGTCATGCATCTAGTGATAGGAAGTGTCCCAGCATCTGCGGGAACAGTAGTGTCTGTGCTTCAGAAGGTGTCCCCGCAGATGCAGGTATGCTGGTACCGTAGTGCCTCTGCTGCAGAAAGTGTTTCAGCTTCTGCAGAGACAGAAGTGTCAGTGCTACAGAAAGTATCCCCGCAGATGAGAGCTGCAGGGGCAGTAGTACCTTTAGTGCAGGAAGTGCTCCAGCATCATCAGGGACAGTAGTGTTTGTGCTACAGAATGTGTCCGACAGTAGTTCCGCTGGTGATGGGAAGTGACCTTGCATCTGCAGGGACAGTAGTGCCTTTCAGGCAGGAAGTGTTCCAACATCTGCAAGGACAGTAGTGTTTTTGCTACAGAATTTGTCACCGTAGATGTGATCTGCGAGAACAGTAGTGCCTTTTGTGATGGGAAGTGCACCAGCATCTGCGGGGACAATAGTGCATTTGGTGAAGGAAGTGTCCCAGCATCTGTGGGGAGAGTTGTGTCTCTGCTACAGAAGGTGTCTCTGCAGATGCAGATCTGCAGGGACAGTAGTGCCTTTGCTGCAGGAAGTGTTTCAGCATCTGAGGGGACAGTAGTGCCTTTGGTGATGGGAAGTGTCCCATCATCTGCAGGGACAGTAGTACAATTGGTGAATGAAGTGTCCCAGTATCTGCAGAGACAGTAGTGTTTGTACTACAGAAAGTGTCTCTGCAGATGAGATCTGCGGGGACAGTAGTGCCTTTGGTGATGGGGAGTGACCCAGCATCTGTGGGGACAGTAGTGCATTTGATGAAGGAAGTGTCCCGTCATCTGCATGTACAGTAGTGTCTGTGCTACAGAAGGTGTCCCCACAGGTGCAGATCTGCAGGGACAGTAGTGCCTTTGCTGCAGAAAGTGTCCCAGCATGTTGGGACTGTAGTGCATTTAGTGAAGGAAGTGTCCCATCATCTGTGGAGAAGTAGTGTCTATGCTACAAAAGGTGACCCCACAGATGCGGATTTGTGGGGACAGTAGTGCCTTTGCTGCAGGAAGTATCCCTGCATTTGCGGGGACAGTAGTGTTTGTGTTACAGAAGGTGTCCCCACAGATGAAATCAGTGGGGACAGTAGTGCCTTTGGTGATGGGAAGTGCCCAAGCATCTTGGGGGACAGTAGTGCATTTGGTGAATGAAATGTCCCTAGCATCTGCAGGGACAGTAGTGTCTGCGCTACAGAAGGTGTCCCTGCAGATGAGATCTGTGGTGACAGTAGTGCCTTTGGTGATGAGAAGGGCCAAAGCATCTTGGGGGACAGTAGTGCATTTGGTGAAGGAAGTGTCCCAGGATCTGTGGGGACAGTAGTGCCTGCTACAGAAGGTGTCCCTGCAGCTGACATATGCAGGGACAGTAGTGCCTTTGCTTCAGGAAGTGTCTCAGCATCTGTGTGAACAGTAGTGCATTTGGTGAAGGAAGTGTCCCATCATCAGCGGAGACAGTAGTGCCTTTGCAGCAGGAAGTGTTTCAGCATCTGTGGGGACAGTAGTGTCTGAGCTACAGAAAATGTCCATGCAAATGAGATCTGCAGGGGTAGTAGTGCCTTTGCTGCAGGAAGTGTCCCAGAATCTGAGAGGCAGTAGGGTCTGTGCTACATAAGGTGTCCCCACAGATGTGGATTTTTGGGGAAAGTAGTGCCTTTGGTGCACGAAGTGACCCAGCATCTGTGGGGACAGTTGTGTTTGTACTACCGAAGGTGTCCCCACAGATGAGATCTGCGGGGACAATTTTGCCTCTGGTGATGGGAAGTGTCCCAGCATCTGCAGGGACAGTAGTGCATTTGTTTAAAGAAGTGTCCCGGCATCTGCGGGGACAGTAGTGTCTGTGCTACAGAAGGTCCCCCCACAGATGCGGATCTGCCGGGACAGTAGTGCCTTTGCTGCAGGAAGTGTTTCAGCTTCTGCAGAGACAGAAGTGTCTGTGCTACAGAAAGTGTCCCTGCAGATGAGACAGTGCCTCTGGTGGTGGGAAGTGGACCAGCATCTGCAGGGATAGTAGTGCCTTTAGTGCAGGAAGTGTTCCAGCATCTGCTGGGACAGTAGTGTTTGTGCTACAGAATGTGTCACGGCAGATGAGATCTGCGGGGACAGTAGTACCTTTGGTGATGGGAAGTGCACCAGCATCTGAGGGGACAGTAGTGCATTTGGTGAAGAAAGTGTCCCAGCATCTGCAGGGACAGTAGTGCTGCTACAGAAGGTGTCCCTGCAGATGTAGTACCTTTGCTGCAGGAAGTGTCTCAGCATCTGTGGGGACAGTACTGCATTGGTGAAGGAAGTGTCTCATTATCTGCGGAGACAGTAGTGTTTGTGCTACATAAGCAAGGCCCCGATTTTTCTGCGGCAACTTGGGTCTAAATTCTGTGGCAATTCCCTTGTTCTGCGGCATTAGTTTCCTATTTCTGTGGAAATTCTGCGGCGGCAGTTGGGGGCTTTGGTAGCAGACAGCAACCACCCCCAAGCACCCAGGTAGGGGAAAAATGTTAGTTTTGGGGCTGGAGCCTACAAACGAGAGATAGCTGTCAATTAACTCCTGAGTTCTTAGTACTAGAAAGTAAAAAATCCACCCCATCCATCTCAACCTCATCCACTTACCCCAGCCTGAGAAACCCCAGGGCCACCAAATTTGAATGAGTAATATTTTTAGCAGCTACTTAACTGCACAGTGATTCTCATCCTTCTAGTTTTACCACTAGGCCAACAAATTATTTGCAAATACAGATTTATTTAGGCGAAGCCTTTTTCTGTAATGAGCATATATTGTTCTCTTTTTATCAATGCTACAACCATCTTTAAATGTTTCAAGAGTGTATAGTGACTTTTTGGAATTGAACACTGTTTAGGGTCTAGTTTACCCGGTTTTGCACAAAGTCCCTGCACTGCATTCGCATACCTGCACAAAGGAATGTTGTATTAATGAAGCCTCCTGGTGGCCAAGAAAAAGCATGGTGCACTTTCATGCTGGTAACCTGGGTTTGGGAGTGGAATCAGGTTTCTTGTGACTAGTGTGGCTGGAGCTGGGGGAATGCTGCTTATGACAGTGTGTCCCAGAGGGGGAGAGTGCCATGTTCTGCCACCACAGTAAGCCCCTGCATTGGGCCAGGTAGCTTGCTGTCTCTCAGGGGGGTATCTGTGTATGCACAGCCTGGTGACACATGACACTGTAGGAAGGCAAGAGGTGTCTTCCAGGATTCACGCCTTTGTTACGACCCATCTTGACTACTGCAATTCCCTCTACCTAGGGCTTCCAGGGGTTGATATCCGCCGCTTGCAGCTGGTGCAGAACGCGGCAGCCAGGCTTTTGACTAGGACATCTAGGACCAGTCATATTACGCCTGTGCTCCGCGGGCTGCACTGGCTGCCTATTCAGTGGCGGATCACCTTTAAGGTTGGCTTGCTAACCTTCAAAGCCCTACATGATCAGGGACCCGGCTACCTTAAAGATCTCCTGGTGTCTTACAGCCCCCTCCGCCCTCTCCGTTCCGCTGACGAGGGATTGCTAGAGATTCCCAGGGTACGATTAAAGATGTCTGGTTCTTGTGCTTTTGCTTTTTCGGCGCCGACCCTGTGGAATTCTCTACCTCGCCGGTTGAGAGAATGCCCAACTGTCAGTAGATTTAAAACTGAGCTTAAAGCTTATTATTAGATTTGGCTTTCCCTAGTGATTTATAATGTAATTTTAATGTTTTAATGTTATTTATATTGGTTGCCTGTTCTTATGTTAAGCGCCTTGGTTTTGAAAGGCGCTATAAAAATAAAGTTGAATTGAATTGAATTGAATGATCCTACCAGCATGCTCGGAAACCATGTTTGCTACTCACTCCCACGTCGTCAGATTGTGTGCTAGCAGGAGGAACCCTCACCTACTTGCACCTCCATGAGTATGTGTGTGTCTGTGTGGGGGGGGGGACAAGCTGTTGGGGACTTTGGAGCTAGTAATAGGAAGCAGAGACTGGGAAGTGGCTGACCAACAGAATAAACACCTCGGTCAAACTTAAGACCCTGTGTACTGAAGACAGCCACTCTAAACATTAAACTAGAGGGAAATGCTTCCTGGCAGTGTGGCTTAAGTGTTCTTTTGACTTTATATACTTGCTATCCGACGGACCACCTCTAGAGGTCTCTATTTAAGCAATAAGGCACAACAGGGTGTGGGTTATTGGGGATTTACCCATGCCTGGTGTGTCACGAGGTGTAGCCGAGTGACTTAACCACACAAGAAGTGGGTAAGTCACCCAATAACTCACACCCTGGAGTGCCTTATTGTGATGATACAATGGACCCATGTGTAAAATACTTTTAAAATGTCCTTAATTATGTTTTTTATAAATGCCATTCCTCAACCGTGGGTTATGCAGGATTTACCCAGAGCCATGTGACATGTTTTGACCAATGAGGTTACAGGATTTTCACACACCATTATATAATTGGTGTTATAATTACTCAGTGCAAGCAGGCCCGTCGGCAAAGTGGTAGCACTACCCTCTTGACGCCAGTGACCTGAGTCTGGGAACAAGCCTGGATTGTTGGGGCCTAGCCGGGCAGAGGAGACTTGAGCATCCAAAAGGATGGTCTCCTTCTCTGAGCAGGGTAGGTCTGTCACATCACCCTGTTCCCACCGCTGATGGATGCACAGGTGATGGTATGGGACTAGAGGTGTGTGGGGCTGGGAGGAAAACCGTTACGTGCTTGGCTGAGATATGCGTCAGCACATCTACAGTTTGGACTTCCATCTTTCATGCTGGTATCCTCGGGGTAGGGTTTTAGGTGAAACAAAAAAATAGAAAAGCCATTACTGCCCTGCAATATGATCTCCAACAGCTGCGGGGGGGGGGGGGTGGATGATCGGTATTACTGCCACCGAGCCCGCTGGCAGTAGGTGCTAAAATATCTTTAAAAAAAAACTTAGCACTGCTTTTGACTATTATTCACAGCTTTCACTACCTTGCACAGATTGACTTTTCTCATCACATCAGCATTGTTAAAGGTGAAGCTTACCATATCTACATCACCACTGTTAGAGGTGAAACTTACCATATCCATGTCACCACTGTTAAAGGTGAAGCATGCCATATCGCTGTCATCACTGTTAAGGGTGAAGCATGCCATATCCATGTCAGCACTGGTAAAGGTAAAGCTTCCCATATCCATGTCACCATTGTTAAAGGGGAATCAT
This sequence comes from Neoceratodus forsteri, assembly GCA_016271365.2. NCBI lineage: Eukaryota > Metazoa > Chordata > Ceratodontiformes > Ceratodontidae > Neoceratodus > Neoceratodus forsteri. The sequence goes on along the minus strand of CM057453.1, from coordinate 643,659,097 downwards.
GCCATATCCACATCACCACTGTTTAAAGTGAGGCATGCCATATCTATGTCACCACTGTTAAAGGTGAAGCCTACTATATCCATGTCACCACTGTTAATGGTGAAACTTACCATATCCATATCACCATTGTTAATGGTGAAACTTACCATATCCATGTCACCATTGTTAAAGGTGAAGCATGCCATATCCATGTCAAAACTATTAAAGGTGAAGCATGCCATATCCCTGTAACCACTGTTAAAGGTGAAGCATGCCATATCCACATCAGCATTGTTAAAGGTGAAGCTTACCGTATCCACATCACCACTCTTAATGGTGATGCTTACCATAGCCACGTCACCACCATTAATGGTGAAGCTTACCATATCCATGTCACCATTGTTAAAGGTGAAGCATGCCATAGCCACATCACCACTGTTAAAGATGAAGCTTACCATATCCATGTCACCATTGTTAAAGGTGGTGCTTAACAAATCCAAATCACCACTGTTAACGGTGAAGCTTACCATATTCATGTCACCACTGTTAATGGTGAAACTTACCATATCCATCTCACTGTTGCTGAAGGTGAGCATGCCATATCCACGTCACCACAAGTTAAGCTGAAGCATACCTTATCCACATCACCACTGTTAAAGGTGAAGCTTACCATATCCATGTCACCACTGTTAAAGGTGAAGCATGCCGTATCCACATCACCACTGTTAAAGGTGAAGCTTGTCATATCCACATCACCACTGTTAATGGTGAAGCTTACCATATCCATATCACAGCTGTTAAAGATGAAGCATACCTTATCCACATCACCACTGTTAAACGTGAAGCATGCCATATCCATTTCACCATTGTTAAAGGTGAAGCTTAACATATCTGTGTCACCACTGTTAAAGGTGAAGCTTACCATATCCATGTCACCATTGTAAATGTGAAGCATGCCATATCCACATCACCACTGTTAAAGGTGAAGCCTACCATATCCATATCACCACTGTTAAGGGTAAAGCTCACCACATCCATGTCTGATTGTTAAAGGTGAAGCATGCCATATCCCCATCATCACTGTTAAAGGAGAAGCATGCTATATCTCTGTCACCACTGTTAAAGGTAAAGCATGCCATATCCCCATCACCACTGTTAAAGGTGAAGCATGCCATATCCACATCAGCATTGTTAAAGGTGAAGCTTGCCATAGCTACATCACCACTGTTAAAGGTGAAGCTCACCATATCCATGTCACCATTGTTAAAGGTGAAGCATGCCATATCCCTGCCATCACTGTTATAGGTGAAGCATGCCATATCCACGTCAGCATTGTTAAAGGTGAAGCTTACAATATCCACATCACCACTGTTAATGGTGAAGATTACCATATCTGTGTCACCACTGTTAAATGTGAAGCATGCCATATCCATGTCACCACTGTTAAAGGTGAAACTCACAGACGACGATCAGGAGGTCACGAGGGCTACACGCGCCCCTCCCACCCCACCCCTGAATCCAGATGGCGATCAGGGAGGTCGCGAGGGCTAAGCAGGTGCCCTCCCCACCCCACCCCTGAATCCAGATGATGATCAGGAGGTCGTGAGGGCTACAATGGCGCCCTCCCACCCCCCGAATCCAGGTACGGAATATAACGCAGGGAACCACCGCGTGTCCTGTGCTGCCTCCAGCTAAGACTTTGCTCTGCAGTTTTTGTGCTGTTTTTGTGCTGCTTCAACTAAGACCCAGCTAAAACTGTGCTCTGCAGCTTGTATATTTGAATATTGGTGCCATTTAACAGTCGGCGCAGATGTGGAGATAGTCTCCTCCAGAGGCTTTTTAATTGCTTGTTCTGATATTAACTCTAAACTGTGTGGTACCTTAAGACCTGCCCTGGCACATTTGCTTGTTCTGATATTAACTCTAAACTGTGTGGTACCTTAAAACCTGCCCTGGCACATTTAGAAATATTTCCTGTGATTTCTACACAAACGGAGGGGTGCTTTAAGTCCTACGTTATTTAAATACAGAGCACTTATGAAGCGCCATAGCAGCAGTATCTGCCTATGAGAGCAATTGCTAGTGGCTAACCAAATTTTATTTTCTGTGCTTTTCTGAGCCATACTACTCTAGATCTTGTAATACCTCACTTTAAGCTTGACCAATTGAATGCTCCCCTGCTGTACCCCCCCCGTTTGGTTCCCCAACAAATGATCGCTTGTAACTCCTACCTGTCTTGCTTTCTCCACAGACAATGATCAGGAGGTCGCAAGGGCTACAACGGCACCCTCCCCCACCCCCGAATCCAGGTACGGAATATAACGCAGGGAACCACCACGTGTGATGTGCTGCCTCCAGCTAAGACTCTGCTCTGCAGTTTTTGTGCTGTTTTTGTGCTGCTTCAACTAAGACCCAGCTAAGACTGTGCTCTGTAGCTTGGCCCCGCCTATGCAGGGCGTCGGCTCCCCACCACCACCCTTGGTGAGCACTCCCTTTTATAGGGAGCTTTAACCAATCAGCCAAGTTCTCCATTAGCAGCTTATATTGTTCTACCACTAGAGGCTGCACTACTGCTTGTACTCCTGTTTCATTGTAGCGACAGGATGTTTACTACAATCCTGCTGCATTGCCATTTGCTTCCCCTGGCCCAATTCCCCTCTCTGTAGTACCCTGTCACCCCCCACCCCCCTTCTCTGCAATTGGCAGCAGTCTGAAGCTTGGCAGCTAGTTATACTTTGGGTAAACCTGAGCCCCTCCATGACACTGTTATAGGAGATTGGCAGACTACTTACATCCACTTTCTCACTATAACTGCCTGTCTAGTCACTCTACACTGGCTGCCCCCCCCCCCGGGGCTGGACTGACTCAGAAACCTAAACTCGTAACACTGTCGGCCTCCCTAGACTTTTGCTACTTCCTTCAGGCCTACCTTAAGGCCCATGCACTACCCATCCCGACCGTCAGCACCACTATACCACATACCCCGTTAGCTTTCTCTGTTAAGAGGAAGTGTTATTGGTACCCCTCCTCAAGGTTCCTGCTACTCCTCCTCCTCCTATCGGGAAATATTCATCCTAATCCTGGACCACCAATTGGCCTGACACCTCCCCAATGTACTCAGGGTCAGCTACACATTGCAGGGTTTTAAATAACTCTAAAAATTGATTAGCGTTTTGCTCATAAAAGTTCTAAAACATTGTGAAAATCCATATCACTTGCCTCACTGTGTTTAACAAACATGACACTTCTAGAAAACCTATATAAATGCTTTCTATACAGTTAGTATTGTCCCAAGAAAAAAACTGCTAATCAATTATTTAAAACCCTGACATTGCTTCTCTCAATATCTGTAGCATCCTAAATAAAGTGGGACTCCTTCCAGGGTTGGGTACTACAGCACCAACTGGATGTCATAGCAGTGTGTGAAACCTGGCTCACCCCTCGGACCCCGGATTCCGCTGTATCGCTGCCTGGGTTTATCCTTTACCGTGCTGATCGGCATGGTAAGCGAGGGGGTGGCTGCGCCCTCTACACTAAGGATACCTTACAAGAGCACCTACTCCACTCCCCTCAACTGGGGGCGGGCACACAGGCCCTAACAGTCAAATTGGCACTGGGAAGACCCCAAAACCCTTTATACATAACAACAGTATACATTCCCCCAAGGGACCAAAAATCAGCTTTCCAAACATTACTGTCGCATCTGGACACACTACCATCACAATCAGAACTACTAGTACTTGGTGATTTTAATATCAACTGGCTAAGTAAGGATGCTACCCCACACATTGATCTCATCACAGCCCAAGACCTAACTCAACTGGTCATTCCCCCACTCATTTGGATCCACATACTGGCTCCTCCTCCCTATTGGACTTCATCTTCTCCAATCGCCTGGGCAAGATCACCAATGTTTCCGTCCTGCCAAATGCCCTCAGCGACCACTCCCCAGTTAGCTGCTCCTGGTCCTGCAAAATCCCGAGGTCCCCTCCCAAAATTATTGTGCAACGTAAACTTGGTCCTGGTAAATTGGCACAACTAAAAGCGCACCTCAGGGTCATGGATTGGTCCCTCATTTTGAACACTGTTAATGTTGACAGTGCCTTGGACCTATTTACCCAGTCCTTCAATAATATATGTGACCTCTATGCACCTTTCACAAAAAGAATGGTTAAAGGCAATCACGTACCCTGGTTCACTGAGCGGCTCAAGACTTTAATGCGAACCAGAGACTCACTATGGCAGCTCTCCATTGAGTCCGGCCTCCCCCTTAATAGACAGAATTATAGAATGGCTCGGAACAAGTGCACTTGGGCCATTCACAGGGCAAAAGCGGATTACTATAAATCTGCCCTAACCTCGTCCTGGGGTTCAGGCTGCAAGTTTTGGAACAACATTAAGGAAATTTGTGGTAAGGTCCCCAACCTGGTCCCCTCCCAAGTCATGTCAAATGGGTCCTTGACCTCTGACCCTACATACATTGCTGCAGTTTTCAGTGATGCCTTCTCCAACCTTAGCCATGTTCTCCCCCCTAACTTTTATGATCCACCAGCTCTTAGCACACCCGCACCTCATCTCTGTGCCCCCCCTTTACTTTCGGCGCATCTCTCCCAAGTCAGCTGAACCGTACCTTACTGCTGCCCTTAGTCATGCCTCTCCCAAAGCCGATTCCCTTGATCTCAGAATTCTTTGGCTCTCCCTTAAGGAAGTCCTTGTTCCTCTCACCCACATTGTAAACCTGTCCCTATCACTAAGTAAATTCCCTACCATTTGGAAATCTGCCTCTATCATGCCTATATTTAAAGGGGGTGACCGCTCCTCTGTTAACAATTACCGCCCTATCTCCATACTCCCCACCCTCTCCAAGGCCTTAGAGAGGATAGTTTCGGATCAGCTCACAAACCACCTCAATAAATATGACCTACTCTGCAAACAACAGCATGGTTTCCATAAAGGTCACAGCACAACTACGGCCTTGCTTGAGCTAACATCACACATCCATTCTGCATTGGATAAAGGCTACATCACAGGTGCGGTCTTCATTGACCTCACTAAGACCTTTGATACCGTCCACCACTCACTATTCCTAACCTCCTTGCTCAACCTGGGTCTCTCACAGGATGCTGTGGGATGGTTTTCTGACTATCTTACCAACCGGACCCTTCAAGTTAAAATTGCCAATACACTATCCTCCAAATCTCCAGTCCTCTCAGGGATCCCACAAGGGTCCATTTTGGGTCCCCTCCTTTTCAGCCTCTTCCTAAACTCCCTCCCTGCATCCTGCACCTCCAACATATTACTCTATGCAGATGATGCGGTCATCTTCTCTTCCAGCCCAGACCCTCTCAACTCCACCACTCCCTCCAGTCCTCCTTCAATGCTGTTGAAAGCTGGTTCGCCTCCTGCCTCTTATTAACTATAAAAAACTAAAGGTATGCTCTTCGCACATCCGAAGAACTCCAGGAAAGGGCTTTTTCCCCAAATACTATCAGCGTCCTTGACCCCCCTGGAATTTGTGCACACCTTTAAATACCTGGGCATCACTTTGGACACTAACCTCACCTATCATGAGCATATACATCAATTACCCAAGGCCCTAAACATCAGACTAGGGCTCTTGCACCGCTATAAACATTGCCTTACCCCAGAGGCCCTTAAACTTGCTATCTCCTCCTCGGTTCTCTCCCTACTTGACTATGGCCTTCTGACTTTTGGAGGGGCAAGCCCCTCAGCCCTTGATAGTCTTAGACTTGTGCTAAACAAGGCCTGTCGTCTGATATTAGGGTGTGACAGACTCACCCATACCTGTGTGCTATATAAGGACACTAACTGGCTTAACCTTAATAACAGAATCAAATTCCACACTTGTGTCTTAGCTAAAAAAATTACCCTTGGCCTCTCCCCCGCATCCCTCACCTCCTTAATCACCTTGGACTCTAAAGTTAAACATACCTGTAGCTCTGATACCCTTTGTTTCTCCATCCCTCCCTGTCGCACTACTCAATTTCAAAGATCCTTTTGCTACAGGGCACCCTTGTGGATGAATGACCTACCCTTCTCCTTGTGTCTAGATCAAAGAATTGGTCATTTCAAAATGCACCTCAGGGCCCATCTTCGCTCCTCAAGTGACTGCGACTGCATATGAACTAGTGCCCCTGTCCCTCTATTACTGACAATGGCCTCTGGGTTGCCTCTGCATACTGCTCTCCGCTCCACTTACACAGGGATGTTAAGTCTCCAGTCTCTTTTAACTGTCTCAAACTGCGCTAAGATCCTGAATACTAGCCTAGCATTCCTGTTGTAACTTAACCTTACTCTGTAATAATCACTGTATTTGTATCTGTATCTGTACGAACTATATTTGTGTAACTGATTTGTTATATGTGACGTGGAACCTTTGTAAAGGAGTCTATGACTCAAAGGTATTTCTGATTCTTCTGAAATAAATAAATAAATAATATCCCCATCACCATTGTTAAAGGTGTAGCTTACCATAGCCATGTCACCACCATTAATGGTGAAACTTACCATATCCATGTCACCATTGTTAAAGGTGAAGCATGCCACATCCATGTCACCACTATTAAAGGTGAAGCTGACCATATCCATGTCACCACTGTTAAAGGTGATGCTTACCATATCCACATCACCATTGTCAATGGTGAAGCTTACCATAGCCATGTCACCACCATTAATGGTGAAACTTACCATATCCATGTCACCACTGTTAAAGGTGAAGCTGACCATATCCATGTCACCACTGTTAAAGGTGAAGCATGCCATATCCACGTCACCACTGTTAAAGGTGGTGCTTACCAAATCCAAGTCACCACTGTTAATGGTGAAGCTTACCATATCCATGTCACCATTGTTAATGGTGAAGCATCAGTATCCATGTCACCACTGTTAATGGTGAAGCATCCCATATCCACATCATTACTGTTAAATATGAAGTAGCCAATATTCACATCACCACTTTTAAATGTTATCTCTCCTTCTCTATTTGTGCAGGTGCACCTCCTGCCTTTGCTGGGAATTAAACCTTGGACCCAGAGTCCCAAAGGCAGGAACTTATAGCCACTCAAACAAAGGAAAATTCCTCCTAGCTGGGAGGTTAGAGAGTTGCTTAGAGTCTGATGTGGTCTAGATATGCCTTTATACATTAGAAGCAGAAACAGAAATAGAAATAGAGGTGAATGAGTTGTTTACTGAGTCTACTGAGTTTATTTCTGAATGTACGAATTAAAAAAAACACCTGAAAAATGAATAAAAATTAAAATACAAAAAAGAGAGTTGCTTAGACTTTATAAACTTGTTATCCAATGCACCACTTCTAGCTGTTGTCTTGTTACTGTTCTTTTATGCAGAGAAGGAGTGATAGGTTGATGCAAACTTCAGATGTTTTATTGCAGGACACAACCTTAAACAACTGCTACACAGCTTGACCTTGCGGGTATCACATACAGTAACTTCCCCTTCCTTAACCTGGAAGTCCCTCCTTCTTCTACCCTACTGTCAGTCACAGTGCATTAGCAGTACAGACTAATGCCATAGCTGTTACATTTAATCAGCACTGCTTTCGACTGTTAGTCACAGTTTCCACTACTAAATGGAGTTGTTTTTCACAGACGTACAACAAATAGCACTTGCACTAAAGATAACAAGCATTTGTCAATGCAGAATGTTTGTTTGCAGTGTAACAAGGCTTTAAAAAGGCCCTGATGATGTTGAGGCAACTCCAAAAAACATAATATCTGGACACAATTTAGCTTATACAGTATTTAACCCTTTTTTATGGCTGTGGGTGGAGCCCACAGCCATCTTACTATCTGTAGCTTGAAAAATGGAGTATCGTGGAACACATTTTTTGGACTTTTCAATGTATCCTTTCACATCTACAAATCACTATGACAACTAAAATAAAATAATCCCTTCTTTCTGTTTAGAATGTTGGAGACATAACTCCAAGCTGCTTATCAGATGGCCATTAGGAAACTGAAGCAGCTTGTTAAATATTGGTTGCCTATTAAACTGGAGATTTGTTTACCCTCTTCGAAATGCAACAAATTGCACATTTAAATGCCTAGTATTTAAACATTTTTTGCTACTAATTTCAGTTGGGCATGAATATCTTTCAAGAAAGATTCATACCTCAGAAATGTTACCTGTTCCCAGCAAATTTATAAAGATTTACACTGTTTTTTAACCTCTCAAGACCTATCTGATAAAATGTCAGGTCTTCAGTGAACTACCCAGACTAAATATCTAAATTTCTTTTTGACAGATAGGGCTGCGCCTGCTTCTCAAAGATAACAGATAAGAGCTACTGAGATCTCTTATAGTAAGTGTGTGCATGTGCATATGTGTGTGTGTGTGTGTGTGTGTGTGTGTGTGTGTTTGGTGGAGAAACAGTCAAACTCCTGGCAATGGAGACATCCTCTAATGAATTAACTGCTGACAAACCATGAGTGAAAAATCCATCTGTATAATTATCTGATTCCTTATGTTCCCATATAGAGTTATAAAATGTTAGTCAAAACAACTGAGAAAGAAATTTGTAGGGGACAACAGTTGAGCTTTTCGTGTGTTTTGGACCTTCAACTCTAGGCTGTGGAACATAAATGTATTGTTTGTGATTGGAATGAACAATCTAAACAGTAAGAAAGGTCTGAACAGTAATATTTTAATTTATAGTATTAGTAATGTAATTGTGCATAATTTCTATAAATAAATTTGAGGTCTGATAATAATGTAGCCAGGGTATGTGTTAACTTGCTTTGATCTCTCACAACATGTAGTAGTAGTAGTTGTAGTAGTAAATATTTTATTCTGAAAATTCAGAAAAGGATAGCCCAATTGAGTCAAGGCTCATTTTCAATGGGGTCCCAATGTACAAAATAAATCATTATACAGAATATGTACATAAATACAAGCATAGCAAACACAATATACAACCTGTATCAAAAGACACAATACTGCACATGACAGACATGTAGATGTTTTCAATTAATTACAACAAACTTTAGGCATTTCAGCACTTTTTACAAACCAAGATCTTATCTGATGCCAAGATGGAGGCGATATTGACTTGATGTATAGGGCCAGATATTCAAAACTTTGCACCGGGCGAAAAATGTTTGCGCAGGTGTAGCGCGGGATTAGCGTGGGTCTGCTATATTCAAAAGGCCAAATAGCACGGGCAAACTGCATTAGCGCCGGGCAAAATCATAATGTATTCAAGGGGCAAACTGACATGAATACTGGCGCAATACTATATTCAGCGACTAGCGCCGTGCTAAGTGGTTTTGCGCAACTTAGCGTGACACTTAGCGCGGTGCACATTACCGCCCAGGAAAAGCTTGTCTTAACCCTGGGCAATCAGCTTTGCGCGGTGTTTGTGCAGCCTTTGCGTGACCGTAACAAATAAATATGGCCAGTATTGGGAATACCCCAACACCAGTGTGCCTTTCTGATAATATATGCCTCCCCCGGCCACATACCGCACAGCTGTACAACTGCCACAGCACACAAAGCCAGACATGTACTGTGAGCATCCCATGCCAGAGGTGCAGCATCTGTGGGTCACACAACAGCATAACAGTAAGGTCCACTGTCAATAAACAGCTGCAGGTTGGGCCTCTCACTGTGTATAGTGCAGTCATCATCACTGCCCTACACACCATAGGCAGTGCTGTGTCCACACACTACTGGCTCCCTTGCTACTGTAGTGTGCACTGTAGCATGACCTACAGTGTGGCAGTTGCATGCAGCACCACCACCATCTGTGCCTATGCCATGTTGTCCCAATACAGCTGCAGGCAGCAGCGCATGTGAAAGTACAGTGTTCAAAACTGTATAATATTCCCCAAACTGTTTGCGCAGCGCTAACACATTTGCACGGGTTTAGCGCAGGGCTAAACCATTTGGCCGGTGCAAACTGCATGCAAATCAGGGCATAATGAGATGCTAATTTGGATGTTTGCCCAGAGACTGCCTAAGTAGGCTCATTTGCATGTCACTTTTGAATATGGCAAAGTTTAGCACCGGGCAAACGTGTTTGCACCAGGCTAACAGTTTAGCCCTGTGCTAAACCCACACAAATGTGTTAGTGCTGCGCAAACAGTTCGGGGAATATTTTACAGTTTTGCACACTGTACTTTCACGTATGCTGCTGCCTGCAGCTCTACTGGGTCCTCGCATTTGCTGGCACACACATTGGCCACATAGTTCACCTCTACCTACCTTCACATCGCTGTGCACTGTGTTGCTGTTGTGGTTTGCACTTCCTGGTTGCCATATTCAGAGCTGTCTTATTCCAGGGCTAAGTTTGCCCTGCACTCCCAGACCAGTTTGCCCGGCCTCATTCCCATGCTATATTCAGAAGCTGTTTGCCCTGGGCTATTCCTTTTGAATATGACTTGCTTTGTGCTCCGGGCTAAGTTTGCCCACCGGGCAGTGATAATTTAGCCCCGGGGCAAAGTTTTGAATATCTGGCCCATAATGTGCTATTTTTAGAATGAAAGAGATCATGCCATTTATTAGAAGGAAAATTATTGTTTACATACATAGACACTGTCAGCAGATAATGGCCTATGGCCCATCCAGTCTGCCCATTTGAGTTTGTAAGTTCCCTTTATGTTTTTCTATATTATTATTTTTATATCTTTTGGAGGTTTTGTGTAGGCTTCATATTATTCCTGGAATGTCAGAGATCTTCCTGGGGAACTTGCAAGATACTGGTATATAACTATACCATTTATACAATTCCTGATCAACAAGTGGAAACAGAAGACTGTTTTTTATCATTTTATAATATGATGTACTGAGTGTGTATTTGCTGAGTTTCTGGATCAGGGCCTTGAAGAAAATAATAACAATTACTTAACTCATTCAAGATTCCATCAGGTGGACAGAAAAAAGTCTATGAGAATTTGTCTGAAAACTAACAACTATAAGATGGAAAAATAGCATTTGTTGTGTGTGTGTGTGTGTGTGTGTGTGTGTGTGTGTGTGTATATATATTTATATACATTTGTTTACATGCATTGCTAGCATCTTTTGAAAGATCGGTCGACTTGTGATTACTAATTTTGGGTATAGTTCATGAAATAATGAGAGTGATATTTGTTATTTCATATAGTCCTCCATTATGCCTTATGCATACCATGTAAATCCAAATCATTCCAAGGCCATCTTGACATATAATACTAATACCAAACAGCAAATCAGAGCTCTTTTCTGAAAAAAGGCTGCTGATATAATAAGCAAAGAACAAAGTCATAAATAAGGAACCAGTGGCTTACGGAAAAATCTTTGGGGATTTATACAGGGATTTGATTCTGCCACTGCAGGAAAAGCACAGGAAAAATGAAGGCTTCTTACAGGGAAATGGTTATTTGGATCTGGGAGCACAGAATATTTCTTATCCTATATTTTGTCCTGGATAGGGCAGGGGAGATGTTACATCTTATTTTCATAGGGATCTTCATTTACACATTTTTGCACTCTATTTACTCAGGCTGTTCCAGATTAGACGCAATATCTTGTTTTCAGTGGGGTCATGATTTTACCATTTTTATAATGTATTTATTCAGGGTACATAGTCCAGGACCCCCTTATTCAAAGTAGATGTGCAGTGCATCCCGACGGAAAAGGGAAATGTGCCACGCAACTCCAACGATGCGCAGCAGCATGATATTCAAATGTGTGGGATGCGCCAGCTGCAAGGGAATTAGCCAGGACACACACAAATGGTATGCCGTGCAAGTCAAGGGGGCATTCCCATGCATATGCCGTGCTGCGGCATATTCAGTGGGAATGTGCCTCTTGCAGTCCAGAGCACCATGGCCCACAGTTAGGCCATGAATAGCAGGTCTAGACTGGCCAGCCACCCACAGGTGGGCTGTGGATGTGCACACAGGTGCACAGCAGCCTGGCAGCCCTGGTGGACTAGAGGTACCCCCTTTTCATCCCCAGTCTATCCAACTCCATCCCTGAAGAGCTCCATAGTGTAGGGCCCCCCAAACCTGATCACACCAGAGCAAACCATGGTCCATAGCCATAGTGTAGAGGACCCCCACCCACAACCCCAGTATGCAGACACCCTCACTCCCCCAAACCCGACCTGTTGTAAAGACTGGCACTGCCTTCCACACCCTGCCATGGCCAGCCATTGACTGCACTGAACCCAGGCTGGGGACCTGCACTCTTTAATGATCCAGCTGGTTGTACCATGCATTGGGGCACCACGCAAGCTGTGGACCCACCAATGTATGCAGCCGTGTGTACATCCCTGGCAAACTTTAAGAGAGAATTTACATGTGTCCAATGCATACCTTGCTGACGCTGTATCTTCCTGCAGTCATACACTCTCCCCCATTCCCTTGTGTACCATGCCACCCTCTGGACTGCTGAGGTATCCTGGGTGTCATGGGGTGCAGTATCCTGCAATGCCATTTGCAGTGTATGCTTCAGGCTATGGATAATTCATCTGCAGTTCCCCAATTGTACAAATGAATGGGAGATCAACTGTAACATGCCTACTTTGGGACCTGTGTGAGTGGGAACAGCACTAGCCATCGCCCACACTGAGCAGTGCAATGGCACTGGGATGATGGATCCACATGTGAGTGCCTGAGGTGTATGGCCACTGGGCATTATCACTGACATACAGCTCGTGCCTATGCATAACACACTTCAGCATCCTACTGCGAGTGTTCTGCCACCCGCCGATATAGTGGTATGATCCCATCACAGAGCCAGTTGTTGCAATGGGAAGGGCTGGGGGGGCAGGGAGGGGTGTGTGTGTGCATCGTTGAGGTGAAGCAGGGGCCACTACACTATGGACATGGACTATAGGTGTATTCAGGTGCAATCAGGGATGGCATTGGGGACCCTACAGTATGGAACCAATAGAGCCTAGACTCCAGTACAATTGGGGACTGGTGGAATGGGTGGGGGGTGCCACTTTACAATCGGAGACTTCAGGGCCTGTTCCCACATGGGAGTGATTGGGGTCAGGGCTTGGGGGTGAGAGCTACTCCAGCACATTCATCCCCATGCCAACATGCATATGGGCCAGTAATGAGCATGCATAAGGCCCCTTTGCACCATGCATGCTCAATTAGTTCATTTGCATTCCTTGGCTGAATATCGCCCATGGGAACTGTGGCGCATACCAATATGTGCCACACATTCCCCCTGGAAGGTATTCAGTTGGGGTCACCCTGGATGCACCTGATTTGGTGGCCACCTGCACTGCGACTCCCATCCAGGGTCACATTTTCAACAGATACAATAAAGCCCGCCAGGATGTAGGGCAGTGTCACAGGTTTGCTGCATGACAAAAGGGGTTAACTCCCATTGAAATTACACTGTTTGCTGCAGAATTCTGCAGTGCTGCACTTCATCCTGGTGGGCTTTACCATAAGCACACCCTGTACTGGTGGAGCATTCTCTTTGAATATTGTATCAGTGCTGACCGACCCACCCTATTTGTGCAACGCATCTTTCTACTTGTGCATCGGTCCAGCACTTAATATGTTCCCCCAGATGTAAAATATTGTTTTCAGTGCATTCTGATTTTACACAATGCAGCATAATATTGTGTTGATGTAGAGTCCCACTGAAAGTAAGCTGCCATTTCTTCTGTGACCTATCCAGGCTAAATATATTGCAATCAGCAGGCATATTCTAGGAAAACACATTGCAAAAATGTGTAAAAGGAAGACCACATTGAAACTGCCTCTCCACAGATCTGCATTGTGCAAATTCATTAGAAATAATAGGTAAAAGCATCCCAAGAGCTCTCCACAGCCATATCAGCTCTGACCAGAGGTTGTTGTAACTGTCACCATTGTTCGTTTATTACTAAGGACATTTGCACAGAAACAGGATCTCTGCCGTATTTGCTCTGTCTGCTTGTCTACTTCTGCAGTCACAATTCTGTTTATGACATTGCAGTCTGTTGCTGTGGAGATAATTATGATGTCATAAACAAGACACTATGATGTTATGTGCAGACAAACAGCCAACACTAATAAAGTCCAAGGGACAGTAATCTTGTTTTTCTGTCCCTTCCTTCAGAAATAAAGAAAAAGGGGAAAGAACTGCACAAAATATATTTCTGGCTGAATGGTACAGAGGGTAAAGCACAGAACTAGAAAACAGTGGGATGCAGGTTCAGTCCTCCTCAGGGCCACAAACAATATTGTCTAAGGAAATCTGCACTACAGGAAACCTGTAGCTGGGCCTGTAACATGAAGGGCGGAGGCACTGGACACCTCACCTCCTGCCACACCAGTGACCTGTGTTCAGGAATGGACCAAGGTTGCTCGGGGGCTAGTGGGAGAAAGAGGATTTAGTGTCCATCAGTAGCTCGCCTCCTTTGAGGTGGGGGGGGACAGTGTGTACTGTTGCTTGGGTGACACCTAAAATAAGGTAAATGGCACAGCAGTATTCACCAGAGTTGAAAGTCGGAGGTGAGTGCTAAAATTGTGTACTGTTTTCACGGTCTGCATGTGCAGCAATGTACGCCGCCAGCTGTGACTCAAGGGGAGTAACAGGCGGAAAAGAACCCCTGTTTGCAGGATGATGCTGTGACCATAACAGCATCGCACCAGCGTCAACCATGGCACCCATTCACACAATGAAATAAGAAGTAGATGGGGTAAGTCCTGGAGTTGGGTTGAAGGAGCTGGGGTTCAACGGCATAAGGGGCTGATGGAGAGGTGCAGGGGGTGAAGTCCATATGAGAAAAAAGGATTATACAAATATTTGAACAAAAAACTGAATTGTATTTATCGCTCCCATTTCTCAAAGTTATCCAACTGTATCAGGGACTCTTTAAAGGGAGCATAAACACAATATCATTTACATCAACTATTACTGGTGGTTTCTGCTGTTACAATATTTGAAGCTGCTATATTTGTATTTGGCATGCTGTTTTTTCCCCAGATTTGTTTAATGCTTTTAAATAGATGCTTCTTTTCTGTAACTAGGTGGGAAACACACACACACACACATACACACACACACACACGCATGCACGCACACACACGCACACACACACACTTGGGGCAGGACTCACAAAGCTTTGCCTGGGCACAAACCGGGTTTGCCTGGGTCAAACTGGGCTTTGTGAATAGCTGGTATTCACAAAGCCCAGTGTGTCCCCAAACTAGGGTTGCACCCAAACAAAACGATGAAGCATAATGTAAATAGAGTGGCCGGGACCTGCATAGCCCGCAATCCCATTCACAAAACATTTGCTCCATGCAAGGGCCTTTGTGAAGGTCCTTGCATGGAGCAAATTACCACCAAAAAAAATCTGGTGGTAATCTGCACAACCCTAGTGGTTGGTGGAGGTACTGCGGCCCCCGACACATCCCCCCCCCCAGTCCCTGATCTCCAGATCCTTCATCCATAACAGTGAAAAAGACATTTCTGTAGGCAGGGTACTTCTCTGATCCCCGTTCACCCACCTGTCAGAAAAATACAAACATTGCCTAGAGTTGGGACCCTCCCCACCCCAATTGCCAGAAAACACATCCCTTATTAAAATACTGTACATGCCCTAGAGTAGGGCCCCTCCCAGTCCCCAATCACCCGAGTACACACCCCTTATTAATGTAATGTCTTGCCATAGTGTAGTGGTCCCACCCTGCTCCCCGATCATCTGGTTGCCCACCCGGTACTAATGTAAAGATTTTCCGTAGTATAGTGGTCCCACCCCAGTTCCTGATCATCTGATCATCCTCCCAATATTAATGTAAACTATATTCAATAGTGTAAGGCCCCACCCCATTGCCCGATCTTCCACCTGATATAAAACTTTCTATTTTTCCATAGTGTTGTGGTCCCCCCAACCTGCACCCACTACAGTAATGCCATACCACCCTGCTCCCCCTCCAGCATGGCCTCTGGTCGGTGAGCAGCACAGCCCTTCACACACCTCCACAGTTGCCCGTGGACTGAACTGTGAATGACAGTTTACAGTGCATACTACAAGCCCACTGGTTGACTGTCAGCTAATGGGCTTGTAGTATATACTGTATGCTGTCATTCACAGTTCAGTCAGCGGGCAGTTGTGGAAGTGAGTGGAGGGGTCTGCTGCTCGCTGACTGGCAGCTGTGCTGGGGGGGAGGGGTGGTATGGCATTACCAAAGTGGGTGGGGAGTTGGGGGGACCACTACATCACGGAAAAATAGTATGTTTCATATCGGCTGGGAGATCAGGCAATGGGGTGGGGCCCTACACTATGGAAAATAGTTTACATTAATACCGTGTGGGTGATCAGATGATCGGGGACTGGGGTGGGTCCTCTATACTACAAAGTCTTTACATTAGTACCGGGTGGGAGATTGGATGATGGGGGAGTGGGGTGGACCACTACATATGGAAATGGAATTATTTAATTACTGGGTGGGTGATCGAGGAGCGGGGTGGGACACTACACTAGGAAAATAAATTATTTTATTTTCGGGTGGGTGGGTAATGGGGTGATCGGGGACTGGGGGTGGGACTCTACACTATGGACACTGTATATTTTTGATGTCGAGTAGGTGATCGGGGTGAGGGAGGGCCCCACTGGACTACTCGGGAACTGTGGCTGTGTTGGGCATTAGCTGGGGGGGCTATAACAATCCACTAATGGCATGTAAATGAGCCCATAATGGGCATGCCAATGGCCACTAGCACCTTGCATGCCCAATGGGCTCATTTGCATGCCTTCCTCAGTGAATTGCACTTTTGCACCTGAGCACTATTGACTGCGGGGACATTGTCCAGTTGGCTCATTCCAGAGTGCAGGTTGGTGGTGTGTAATAAACTGGAGGGGACTGTCACTCTGTGCTTTTTCCTGAATAAACAAATGCTGGCATGCCTTATTAAATGATGCACATGTACAAGCAGAACTTACCTGACATGGATAAAATGGGTACCAGAAATAAACAGTGTGCCAGTGGTAGAAAAAATTCATCTGCTGAAAACAAAATAGATCATTGGACTGTGAATATTGTGTGACAGACTGCAACTTTGATATTTACATAAATGTACAATGGGACTGTTTTGTGGACAAATATAACTTACTTGACGGGATCTTGGTAGATATGGGAAGTAGTGGTTTATAAACTGAAAATACAAGATTACAATATGTTACAACACTTAAAGAAACAATTATTAACTCTATAGTTGCTGGACATTTGGTTGGCTTCATTAATTAACCCTTTCGCTGCCAGGTAGGTTGCCATTTCAGTGCCTGTCATTTTTTTTTTAAATTCACCTTTTTATTTAAAATATCTAAATCTATTTCCCCTCATTTATGCAGCATCCCTTAATGTATATGGTTACTGAGAGCAGAGCCTTAGCTTTTTGGGCCATAAAATATCTTGGTGGTAAATTTCATGTAATTAACAAAACCTGGATAGAAACTGACAACATATCCTTGTTTTCCATGTAAATCAGGGATTCGGCCATGAAAGGGTTAACATACTGTGCCTGCAGTGCAACAATGTTGCTCTAGCTCCTTCACAATGTCCTAGTGGAAATAATCCACAGACCTCGATTGCAGCTTTTTACACTCAGCGGCTCTGTGCACAGATCTTCCTGGTGTCTGTTACTGCTGGGTGCTTGGGGTCAGACTTGAGTCAGGTGTCCCCGATCACCTTGCCAAACCTGCCCCATACATATGTTTATCATAAGCCAAAAGTCTGCCATTGTGATCCACAAGCTGCCTGAAAGTGAAACCAGTTTTGTTGGTTTCACTTCCAGTTCATCAAAATGGTGATGATGTACGCTGTACGGCATTGGGCCATGCATATGCAATTTTCTTGCCGTTCAGCGTACATCAAAGGGCAGTGAACTGGTTAGTGTTCGGGTTCAGACTGACATTTTTAAAAGTAACTTTCAGTTCTAAGACCCAATGTTCAGAGTCTTGTTTTGCTGCTGTAGTGAGGTGCACATGCACCCGGTTTAGGCCAGGGGAGGTTTTCTATAATAGTCAAATTTATGGACATGACAGAAGAGGAGTGCTCCACCCCACTTGTGACATTTATACTGAACATATTTTTTTGTTTAGATAAGTTTTAGGATAAAAATAAAAAGTGCCATTAGCATTGTATTTATAAACATCAGCCACAAACAAATGTTATTATTTGTAGTCACTACAACTGAAATTATCAGGGCAGGATGAGGTACTTAAAGTAGCAGTTCAATGAAGAACGTTCTTCCTTAAATTTAGTTTGCAGCTACAGTTAAAAGTATCTCTCTACCAAAATAAAAAGCTTAACACCACAATATTTATAACAAATAATGTTTAACATTAGTGCTTTCTAGTTCTTTTTCTACCATCTCCTTGAGTTGGCCCACTAAATATTTTAGAAATATGCAGGACATTTTTCACCGAGTCTTTTACAAAGCATCTGACTGTACCCAACTGACCTCACAACTGATGTTTGTGATGTCAAAATAGGTTGGCATCATGAGCACTAGGATGTCATAAACAAAGGTGCTGTCAGGTCAGTTGGAGACAGAGAAATTCTTTTCATATAAACTTTTGGACTGACTACCAATATGTGTTATAACCACCAGAAAGGAAAATCAAACAGTAAAAAAAAAAAAAAAATTTCTAGTAAACTGTAATAGCTGAAACACTGTTTATGAAAGTAAATGCTGAAGTGCAGAACCGCTCTTTAATTTAAAAAATACCATACTTCTTAAATCTGCTTTTCTGTGTCCTTTCTATGCTGTGTAGTATGCAAGTTATTCTTTTCTAAATCCTAATCCCATGCCTCCCCCCTCCGCTCAGTCCACAATGCAATTCCAAAGTCAAAGGAAACACCATC
Organism: Neoceratodus forsteri; assembly: GCA_016271365.2. NCBI lineage: Eukaryota > Metazoa > Chordata > Ceratodontiformes > Ceratodontidae > Neoceratodus > Neoceratodus forsteri. The sequence continues at coordinate 643,640,276 of CM057453.1, read as the reverse complement.
TATTTTCTGGGGGGAAAATACATTTAAAATATATAACAAATACTTATATTCTGGTAGAGCAGTAAAATTTCACAAGCAAATAAAATTCACTGCACAGCTTCTTAAAGTGTTACATAATTAACATGGTTGTCATTTAGTGAGCAATGTTCTTATTGAACCATTACTGTACCTTTTGATACTCTTCAGATTCTACATATTCTCTGTTGGCTATCCAACAATCATTGTTATCTTAGAATTTAACAAAAGTCCATAAATGTTTATGTAATACTGAGCAGTACGTACCAGAAATTCACCACTGGAGCTTTCTGAACTCAGTACAATACCTTGGTTCTGAATATATATCTATGAAAAAATAGAGTCGCCATGAATAAATAAAAGAACCATTGATGCAGAATAATCACAGTTTGCTTCTGTAAACAAATATAAGTGCAAGGGATGATCTAGAATTCTTCAAGGGGTAGCTTTTTTTTTTAAAAGGAAGCTCTTTTCACACAAAAAATGTAAATTGTTCTTTTTTAAAATTAAATGTTGACAAAAATGCTATTGTTTGCTGCTTATTGGGTAGCAAATGCTACTTTGCTACAGACTTGAACCTGTTAGCATCTAGATTCACACCAATCTGTAATACCCCTTAAGAAGAAGAACCACCTTAAGGATGGGTTGAAACTTTTGGTCTGTGTTCCTCCTTGGCACAGGACGTAATAAAGCAGGGGCAAAATGTATATAAAATGCCCAGCCCATGGGCTCCCAGACAATGCATTTGAGATAGAAACTGGAGTTGGGAGTCAGAGTTGAGGGAGGAGACTCCTGTGGGAGCAACCACTTTTGTGGAGAGGGGGTTGTCTTCATCCTGAAGAGATCTGTCAGCCAACATGGGTCCTTGGGCAGGTACTGATCCCTGGGGGAGCAGCTGAATCCAAGGAAGTCCACTTCATTTGCCACACCAGCCAATCAGCCATCATGCCATGGCTTCACTGGTCACGATGGCATCCATTCTTCAAAACAGCCATGCAGCTGCCTGATTGCCTTGCAACTCATGCTGAGCCCATGAGCATGAAGGGTATCACATTTAGCAATAATGAGTCTAGGGTCAGTGTCCTGTGGTTTTATAAAATGAAGGTTTAGCATGTAACTGTTTAACAGAATTTTTCCTGCTGCTGAAGTAATTTCATTAGCTCTGATGAAAACTGCCATGGATTTCTGTTTGTGTGAGATCACGTGGTGGGAAGCTGTGTTCAGATTTTGCAGTGCTCTCATTTAATATCAGGTTCCAAAAAGACAAACTGAGCACGTACAGCCATGCTTTATGCAAATGCATTTGTTGGACACTCTGAAATTAGCACTATGACTGCCTGAGGCACTTTTGAAGAGCTGGACAGTTACATAGAAACATAGAATTTGACGGCAGATAACGACTGCTTGGCCCACCCAGTCTGCCTATTTCCCTACCTAATGGATAAGCTGCAGATCCTAGTTAACCAGCAGCCTACTTCTTTCTACCCCCAACCCCTAGAATTGCCTTATGACTGTCCCATGCATGCTTGAATTCCACCACTGTTTTTGACTCCATTACCTCCTCCGGAAGGCCGTTCCATGCATCCACAACCCTCTCTGTGAAAAAATACTTCCTTACATTACCTCTGAGCCACCCCCATCTTCAAATTGTACCCCCTTGTTCTTGCACACCTCTTTTTTTGAGAGATGCTACCCTCTTGGACTTTGTTGATTCCCTTGAGGTACTAGAAAGTTTATATCATGTCCCCCCTCTCCCTCCTTTCCTCGAGGCTATACATATTAAGTTCTTTTAGTCTCTCTTCAAATGTCTTCCGGTGCAGACCCTGCACCATTTTAGTTGCCCTCCTCTGGACAGCTTCCATCCTGTCTATGTCTTTGCGGAGATTCGGTCTCCAGAACTGCACGCAGTACTCCAGATGGGGTCTCACCAGCTGTCTGTACAGAAGGATAATAACTTCCTGTTTTCTACTGGTGATGCCTCTCCCTATGCATCCCAGTATCCCCCAACCCTCCTTGCTGCCCTCTCACATTGCTTGCCCACCTTTAAGTCATCTGATATGACTACCCCAGGTCCCTTTCCATTTTGTTGTTGTTAGTATCTCACCCCATTGTGTACTCTTCCCTGGGTTTTTGTTTCCAGGTGCATTACCTTGCACTTCTTAGCATTGAATCTAAGCTACCATACATTTGACCATTCCTCTAACCTTGCCAAGTCCCTTCTCATCCTTTCCACCCCACCTTGTGCATCAACTCTGTTGCAGATCTTTGTGTCATCTGCAAAGAGACACTTTTCCTTCAGTCCCTCTGCAATGTCACTTATAAAGACATTGAAGAGGACCGGTCCTAATACTGAACCCTCCGGTACCCCACTAGTAACCCCCTTCTCTTCAGAGTGGACTCCATTTACAATTACCCTCTGTGTCCTATTCTTCAGCCAATTCTTTACCCAGACTATCATCTTGGGACCCATTCCCAGGCTGGCTAACTTGTATATTAATCTTTTGTGTGGGACTGTGTCAAATGCCTTGCTAAAGTCTAGGTAGGCCATGTCCACAGCCCCTTCTGATCTACTACTTTGGTCACCCAGTCAAAGAAATCTATTAGATTTGTCTGGCATGACCTTCCCACTGTGAATCCATGCTGCCTTGGGTCCTGTGCCTCTGGCCTCTAGGTACTCGACAATTCTTTCCTTCAGAAGTGATTCCATCATTTTCCCCATCACTGAGGTTAAACTAACAGGTCTATAGTTTCCTGCTTCTGCCCTGCTCCCACTTTTGTGAAGGGGAATCACATCTGCCCTCCTCCAGTCCTAAGGTACCACCCCATTCTCCCACGATTTGTTAAAGAGGGCAGTCAGTGGTGTCACTAGTTCTACCCTTAGTTCTTTTAGAATTCTGGGATGAATCCCATCAGGCCCCATTGCTTTGTCCACCTACAGTTTTCAGAGTTCTTTCAGAACCCTTTCTTCTGTAAATGGGCTGGTATCAACTTCTGTATCCAGAGTGTTTCTATTGTTTGTTTTAGGTACCTCCCCCTCTTCATTTGTAAATACTGAGCAAAAATATTTGTTTAGTATCTCTGTCTTTTCACAGTCACCCTCTGCCCACCCCTCCCTTTATTAAGCCTCACTATCCCTCCCTTGGTCTTCCTTCGCTCCCTGATGTACCTATAAAAGGTTTTATCCCCCTTCTTAACTGAGTTGGCTATCTTTTCCTCGGTTCGGGCCTTTGCTGTTTTGACTGCCTTCCCAGTTTCCTTTTGCTTTAACTGATACAATTCTCTGTCCTGCTCCTTCTGTAATTCCTTGTACTTCCTGAATGCTTTCTTTTTCTCTTGAACCTTCACTGCCACCTTCTTTGAAAACCATAGTGGTTTCTTACATCATTTTGTTTTGTTTATTTGCTTCACACAAAGGCTTGTTACCTCTGTGATGGCAGTTTTTATTATTCCCCATTGTTCTTCCACCCCTCCTTCCTGCCCATTTGCTAGTGCATTCCTTAGGCACTCATCTATTTTGGCAAAGTCAACCCTTCTGAAGTCCAGTACTTTTGCCTTTGTGAAGCAGACTCTATTGCTGTGTTTATTGTGAACCATACTGTTCGATGGTGCTAGTTCCAAGATGGCTACCACTTCTACATCTGTGATCTCTCTCCATCTCCATTTGAGAGAACCAGGTCTAAGATTTCTCCCTCTTGAGTGGGTTCCAATACTAGTTGTCTAGGGCATGCCCCCTGTAGGCCATCTAGAATAACCCCACTCTTAGAAGTGGCTGCTGCAACTGCACTCCAGTTAACATCTGGCATATTCAAATCACCCATCAGCAATATCTCCCCTTTTTCTGCCATTCTAAGTATATTTTCTATCATTTCCTTGTCCATTTCCTCCCCCCTATACAACCCCTTTGCGGATTGTGGTGCCATTGCCTGTCTCCAAATTGACTCACAGTGCTTCTTCTCCTCCCTGTTTACCCTTTTGTTCTGTTGCTTTGATTCCTTCCCTTATGTAGAGAGCTACTCCTCCTCCTTTTTTACCCTCCCTGTTCCTCCTGTAGATAGTGTATCCTGGTATGTTTGCTTCCCAGTCATGGTTCTGTGTGTACCATGTTTCTGTGACTGCCATGATATCCAGATGTTCCTCCTCCATCAAGGCCACTAATTCAGGAAGCTTGTTACCCAGACTACGGGCATTGGCACTCATTGCTCTCCATTTTTTGATGGCTTTACCTTCTGTAGCAGCATCCCTCACTGACCTTTCTACCTTGGTCTTTTTCTCATTTAGTACCCTATTTTGTAGGGGGAGGCTGGGATTTTCCTGCTGCTTATCAGTGCCTCCCCCTTGACTAGTTTAAAAGCTTGCCAATGAAGCATTTAAACCGATTGCCCAAAAGACTTGTTCCTTTCCTGGACAGATGCAGACCATCCTGCCAGTATAGGCTGGTGTCCCTCAGGTGGAACCCCAGTCCCCAATGAAGCCAAACCCTGTGCGCACACACCATTTTCAACCATTCATTAAACTGCATGAGTGCAAAGTGCCCCTCACCTCACTCATGCCATTGAGAGGCAGCACCTCTGAGAAGGATACTGTGTGTGCTACTTGTCTTAGGCTCCTCCCCAACTCTACAAAGTCCTCCTACACTGCTCTAATCTCATGATGAGCCAAGTCATTTGTCCCTAGGTGGACAAAGATGTCCAGCTCAGACTCCCGTGCAACTGTTCTTGTGATCCTAAGGATGTGTTTCTTGTCCCTCCAAGACATGGCACCAGGCAGGCACCTTACTTCAGTTTTCCCTGCTCCCCCAGTTCTATCCCTCTAATAATTGAGGCCCCCACCAGGAGCTGCTTCCTTTCCCTGTGGTGTCCTCTGCCTCCTTCCTGAGGGCCTCCCTTGTGGCAGTTGTCTGCAACCTCCTTAGTCTCCTCTGCAGGTGCATCCACAGGGGAACTATGCTCCCCCAGAATGGTGTATGGATTGTGGAGTGGAACAACTGACTGGGTGTGCCTCTGTTCCACCACCCTTACCCTCCCTGAGCCCACTGTGGTCCAACTGCTGTGCTTTCTTTGCAACCTCTGAGGTAGTGGTGGTGGCTCTGGTGCTCCCTGAATGGGGGAGGTTCCCTTACTACTGTCCAGTGCAGCCTGAGGAAGGTTCCCTTACTACTGTCCAGTGTGGCCTGAAGACGGGCAACTTCCTCCCTCAGGGCAGAGAGTGTGTCTGCAAATAGGGCAGCATCTCAGCCTCCAGAAAGACTCCCAGATGACTGCTCTCCCACAGCCATTACATTGCACTACTCCCCACATGTCTGTCTACCTCCTTGTTTATTTTTGTGTGTGTGATTGGTTTGTTATATAGAAATATATATATTATACAATGTGTATGCTTATATTGTCAGTGCAGTGTGCTAGAGAGGATATGACAGTGATATGCACCTTGCCTTCTTGAGGAAATGATGTCAGAACCTCAGGTATAAAGGGACTATTTCCAGGGGTGGGTGGGGTGAGGGGTGGGAAGGATTTGGGCCTAAACTGTGCCCTCATGAAACAATCAGCTAAAAGCTCTGACCCACAGCTGCGATGAGTGCTTTCCAGTCAGCAAGATGCCCTACATGACAATTTGACAGAGAAAATACCCTGCTAATCAAACAGAGAAAAATCCAGACATCCAAGTCAGACAGAGGTAAACCTCCCCAGCCCCAAAACAGCCTGGTGACTTGTGCTCTGAAAGTAGTCAGCCCCAAAACAAGTCAGCGGAGCACAAGGACAGACACAGTAAACAGTATTCAGTCCCTTTTAAACTCTTCCTGCACTGAAAATCTTAACAATTATCACAAAAGTAAAGCAAGGTCCACCTCCCTCTGTTGATTGAAAGACTGCCTTTTCTGATAATTCTAAGTTCCTTATTTCACCTTTCAGTTAGAAGTAGCCTCCACCTGAAGAATATTAAATTTCCTAATGAATCTGCTGCAAACCAAAGACAATTGTAAATTGTAAGGTTCACCTCCCTCTGTTGTGAGCACAACTCGCTTTCTTGCAAATCCTAAGTCCAGTATTGCAGCTTCCAGCCAGCGGTAGCGTTACCTGAAGAATATTAGCTTTTCTGATGAGTCTGCTATAAACCACTTGCTTATAGTACTGTTGTTATCAGGTCTGTGAAACTCTTCCAAAGCTATTGGCTGATAAGTAGCTGTGATGTAAGCACTTCCTGACACAGTCTGCCCTGGCCTTTTAAGGTATACAGAGATAAACACAAAAAAAAACAGTTTCCACCCCCTGGGGCACTGTCTGGGTCAAATACACAGCCTGTAACCTGCACTCACTTCAGGACTTATGACAAATTCTTAGCCCAGTGAATAACTCACAGTTGGCCCTCATCAGAAACTTTTACAACTGATTCTATCTGCATGATGACAACTCTTTTGTGACTGTTTCATCTTGCTGTGATTGTTACCATGAACATTCCAGCTTCATCTGCAGGGTACTGTGTCTGTTTTGATAAATGCTGAGCCTGCAAGTTATGCTTCCCCTAAGTGCACCTCCATTTCCATCATTCTACCAGTGGCAGGCACCAAGCTTGTATCAGTGAGGGTGGAAAATGTCACAAAGAGTTTGCAACCAAAATGTAAGTACAAATGCCACATAGCATTCCCTGACACTAAGAGCCTCCACTCTTCACTGTTGGATCAAAGGGCACCCAATACTACATGACACCCTGGCCAGAGAACCCTTTCCTATGCCTAGCTTACATACCAATGGTGGAATCAGTTAGATTTATTTTGACAGTGGTGGGGGGAGAATTGCCATATGACTTGTAAGACAGTAATATAGTATTGCGATGATGCAAGGAACATACTGCCCATCTTGTCTATCATTTCTGACTAATGGCGGTGATATTACCCAGTTTGTGTATGGACACAAATCCAAGCTTAACAGCAAGAGGCCTACTGTTGCTATAAAACACTCAAAGCCATTCTCCTTCAGGAATCAGACTAGTCCTGGTTTGAAAGTCTGAACAGTGCCAGTTTCCACAACCTCACTGAATAGTTTGTTCCAAATGTTAACCACATAATTTGTGAAGTGATGCTTTCTTACATTTCCCCTTATTCTGCCCACTTGGTGTGCGGACATGACCTCTAGCTCTGCTTGCACTCACCAGCTCAGACATCTAGGTGTGCTCCACTCTGTTTATTCCCTTTAGAATTGAGAACACCGGGATTATGTCCCTCATAGTTTCTTCTCTAGACTGAACAAATTGAGTATCACATGTCCAATTTTCATAGCCCTTTTCCTCCTACACCAGCAATTAGTTTGGTGGCCCTGTGCTGAAGCCTCTCAGTCTCTTTAATATTGTTCTGTACTGTGGTGACCAGACCTGGACACAGTACTCCACTAGTACCAAGACCTTGTAGAGGGGGAAGATCACCTCCCATGACCTGCTGTTTCTGCCCTCCTAATGCATGCTGTCATTGTATCTTCTTTCTTGACTGTAGCAGCACACTGCCTGCCTGGCTTCAGCATATGGTCTGCACCTGCCCTCAGAGCCTATTCCTTGGTTGTGCTGGCCAGGGCTGCACCAAAAAGGGCATATGTGTGGCCCAGATTCCTCGTTCGGAGGTGTAGTACCTTGCCGTGCAGCACATTAAAATTAAGCCCCCATTTCTGAACCTCCACCCCAATGGGTGCAGGTCCCCCTGCAGTACATCACCTTTCTCTGCTTTGTCTATTCTTTTCAATTTAGTGTCATCTGCAATCTTCAGCAGTCTGCTGATGACCCTCTTCTGCAAGTCATTAAGAAATATACTAAAGAGGAACAGATCCAGCAACAACCCCTAAGGTACTCAACTCAGCACATCCCTCCACTTTGAATGGTGGCCATCCACCACTATGGTCTGTGTCTGTGTCCCAATTTACTATTCGCCTCCTGTGTACTTTATAGACTTCCTATTTTGCTATTATTACCATGAGTTTTGCATGTGGTATTGTGTCAAAGGACTTGATGAACTCCATATAAGCTATATTCACTGCCTTGGCTTTATCCAGTTCCCTAGTTCAGCTTTCATTTTATTGAAACCTGAATAAAATCACTGAGCTAAAGGCTCATTAACAATGAAGCCATAGGGCATCAACAGTTGCATAACATAACAGGTAAAAAAAAGTCACAAAACACAGAAAGGTACACATACTATTAATACAGGCAAAATGCAATATAACAGTGACAGTAACAGTATCGTGGCAGTCACAGAAACATGGTACACACAAAACCATGACTGGGACATAAACATACCAGGATACACTATCTACAGGAGGGACAGGGAGGGTTAAAGAGGAGGAGGAGTAGCTCTTTACATAAGGGAAGGAATCAAAGCAACAGAACAAAAGGGTAAACAGGGAGGAGAAGAAGCACTGTGGGTAAATTTGGAGACCGGCAATGGCACCACAATCCGCAAAGGGGTTGTATACAGACCCCCTTCTCACGGGGAGGAAATGGACAAGGAAATGATAGAAAGTATACTGGCAGAAAAAGGGGAGATATTGCTGATGGGTGATCTGAATATGCCAGATGTTAAGTGGAGTGCAGTTGCAGCAGCCACTTCAAAGAGTGGGGTTATTCTAGATGCCCTACAGGGGGCATGCCTTAGACAACTAGTATTGGAGCCCACTCAAGAGGGAGCAGTCTTAGACCTGGTTCTCTCAAATGGAGATGAAGAGAGGATCACAGATGTAGAAGTGGGTACCCATCTGGGAACTAGCGACCATTGAACAGTATGGTTCACAATAAACACAGCAATAGAGTCAAGCCATACAAAGGCAAAAGTACTGGACTTTAGGAGGGCTGACTTTGCCAAAATGGGTGAGTGCCTAAGGAATGCACTAGCAAATGGGCAGGAAGGAGGGGTGGAAGAACAATGGGGAATAATAAAAACTGCCATCACAGAGGTAACAAGCTTTTGTGTGAAGCAAATAAACAAAATGAAACGATGTAAGAAACCACTATGGTTCTCAAAGGAAGTGGCAGTGAAGGTTCAAGAGAAAAAGAAAGCATTCAGGAAGTACAAGGAATCACAGAAGGAGCAGGACAGAGAACTGTATCAGTTAAAGCAAAAGGAAGCTGGGAAGGCAGTCAGAACAGCAAAGGCCCAAACCGAGGAAAAGATAGCCAACTCAGTTAAGAAGGGGACAAAACCTTTATAGGTACATCAGGGAAGCGAAGGAAGACCAAGGGAGGGATAGTGAGGCTTAACAAAGGGAGGAGGGTGGGCAGAGGGTGACTGTGAAAGCAGAGATACTAAACAAATATTTTTGCTCAGTATTTACAAAGGAAGAGGGGAGGTACCTAAAACAAACAGTAGAAACACTCTGGATACAGAAGTTGATACCAGCCCATTTACAGAAGAAAGGGTTCTGAAAGAACTTTTAAAACTGAAGGTGGACAAAGCAATGGGGCCTGATGGGATTCATCCCAGAATTCTAAAAGAACTAAGGGTAGAACTAGTGACACCACTGACTACCCTCTTTAACAAATCATGGGAGGATGGGGTGGTACCCGAGGAGGGCAGATGTGATTCCCCTTCACAAAAGTGGGAGCAAGGCAGAAGCTGTAAACTACAGACCTGTTAGTTTAACCTCAGTGGTAGGGAAAATGATGGAATCACTTCTGAAGGAAAGAACTGTCGAGTATCTAGAGGCCAGAAGGGCACAGGACCCAAGACAGCATGGATTCACAGCGGGGAGGTCATGCCAGACAAATCTGATAGATTTCTTTGACTGGGTGACCAAAGTAGTAGATCAGGGAGGGGCTGTGGACATGGCCTACCTAGACTTTAGCAAGGCATTTGACACAGTCCACACAAAAGATTAATATACAAGTTAGCCAGCCTGGGAGTGGGTCCCAAGATGACAGCCTGGGTAAAGAATTGGCTGAAGAATAGGACACAGAGAGTAATAGTAAATGGAGTCCACTCTGAAGAAAGGGGGGTTACTAGTGGGGTACCGCAGGGTTCAGTATTAGGACCAGTCCTCTTCAATGTCTTTATAAACGACATTGCAGAGACACTGGAAGGAAAAGTATGTCTCTTTGCAGATGACACAAAGATCTGCAACAGAGTTGATGCACAAGGTGGGGTGGAAAGGATGAGAAGGGACTTGGCAAGGTTAGAGGAATGGTCAAATGTATGGCAGCTTAGATTCAATGCTAAGAAGTGCAAGGTAATGCACCTGGGAAACAAAAACCCAGGGGAAGAGTACACAATGGGAGGTAAGATACTAACAACAACAAAAATGGAAAGGGACCTGGGGGTAGTCTTATCAGATGACTTAAAGGTGGGCAAGCAATGTGAGAGGGCAGCAAGGAGGCTGGGGGATACTGGGATGCATAGGGAGAGGCATCACCAGTAGAAAACAGGAAGTTATTATCCCTCTGTACAGACAGCTAGTGAGACCCCATCTGGAGTACTGTGTGCAGTTCTGGAGACCCAATCTCCGCAAAGACATAGACAGGATGGAAGCTGTCCAGAGGAGGGCAACTAAAATGGTGCAGAGTCTGCACTGAAAGACATATGAAGAGAGACTTAAGGAGCTTAATATGTATAGCCTCGAGGAAAGGAGGAGAGGGGACATGATATAAACTTTCAAGTACCTCAAGGGAATCAACAAAGTCCAAGAGGGTAGCATCTTTCAAAAAGAAGTGTGCAGAACAAGGGGCACAATTTGAAGATGGGAGCAGCTCAGAGGTAATTTAAGAAGTGTTTTCACAGAGGGGTTGTGGATGCATGGAGCGGCCTTCCGGAGGAGGTTGTGGAGTCAAAAACAGTGGTGGAATTCAAGCATGCATTGGACAATCATAAGGCAATTCTAGGGGGTGGGGGTAGGAAGAAGTAGGCTGCTGGTTAACTAGGATCTGCAGCTCATCCATTAGGTAGGGAAATGGGCAGACTGGGTGGGCCAAGCTGCTGTCAAATTCTATGTTTCTATGTTTCTAAAACTATAAGCAGTAAGGTTTCTGTCTAACAGCATTTGTATACAACCAGAATTCTATCAAATTTGTATAGCCTTTATCAAGATATGGTTTCCATAAAGATCCAGACAAGGCATTCCAGACTACTGGCCCATCATAACGGAAAGCTTTCAGTCCCATTGTGTTGTACATTTTGGCAACTGGTACATCAAAGAATTCAAATGAGTGCAAAACCTGCCTTGACTTTTGAATAGAGATTGCCTTAGTGACGTAACTCTGGGTGTCCCTTTTCAAACATTTTAGAATGAACAAGACTTTAATCAATTCCTATCTTCCCATCTTTCATAAATGGAGAACAGGTTAAGTGAGTGGCGTGCCAGATAATGATGTGCATTATGAGCACAACCAAGAGAGGTCTAGCAAGTTTATTATAAATAACACTGAGCCGCTGTAAGGCATACTCACGGACAGAAGCATATAAAAAGTCAGCATAGTCCAGTATAGAAATAAATATGGACTGAATTAACTGTGCCATGACCTCCTTAGCAAGCATTTCCTTGTATGTAAATAAGTATCCAATGCGTGCACTAATTATTTGAAAAATATAGTTAATATGGTAATTTCAGGATACAGAATACTCAGTGCAAACCCTCAAGTATCTATACCAGCTGACACATTGTAAATGAACTTTGTTACAAGTCACAGCTGCCAGTCCATCAGTGTCCCCAGGACACTGACACCTATCAACATCACCCTGGTGTTATAGTATATGGTTAGGGCTTATCATCTATTGAAAATGGTGACTTTCTAATTCTTGTTGTTGGACAGTTCAAAGGTAAAAAAAGGTTGTACCATCGTTCTGATGTCACTTTTCTTTCAAGTGAAGACATCTTCTCTAAAAATAACTTCTGTCATAGCTCGCCGATTCATTGGTGCCTGAGGGATGAGCCCCATAAAGCATCAACTGCATTGGGCAGAAACTCACACACCTCTAAAATGTTGTACTGTCCCAAGATGTTTCTTGTGCATGCGTGGTGCGCATGCATGCAAGCAAACATAAAAAGTAGTGGTAAAAGATCGACCTCTGTGGGACCCCCATTCATAATTTGGCAAGATGTAGAAAAATATACCTTGACAGCTACACAATGAGACCTACAACTCAATCAGTCTGTAAAGCAGATAAGAGGAATGGGGTGGTGTTGCATGAAAAGAGCAAGTGAATATGAGCATATGAATTACAGAAAGTCAAAAACAGCGGGTGTCAGTTGAACAACATGGTCTTAAGAGCGCATGGTTATTTTACTGTTAACGTGTGTGTGAGGGTTTTGTGTAGTAGTAGTAGGAAGTTAGTATGAGTGGATGGGTTGAAAGCCGTGTTTCCGGTGTGGCATAGTGGGTAGAGTAGGGTGTAGGTTAGGTAGGTTAGTTAGGGAGTGCTGTCAGTGGTGTTCACTGTTCGTGTTTGTGGGTTAGGATCTAGGTGTTTCTGGAAGTGTTCCATTTGTCAGTTGTGGGGTTGGTTTCCCTAATTTACTAATTTTCTAATGATTTGCTTTTAAAAAGGTTATGGTTATCTTTGTGTTTGCAAGGTATGAATAGTGTGCTTTGCTTTGATTCTTCTTCTGTCTCTGCTGAGATGTCCCTGACAGTTAAATTCTCCCCCCCTCCTGAGTTTGTCCCTCCTGGAGTGGGAATATTTAATCTGCCCCCCCCAGCTTTCTCCTACTCCCCGAGTTCTGTCCCGTTCCAAAGTTATTTTAGACTATTTGTCTCCTGTTCCGAGTCCTTCCTGCCCAAGTGCCGTTCTGTTCCTTGAGCCTCATGTATTCTGCGGCATTTTTACTGTTCGCTGTTATTCATGCCGCTAATTTTGTTGGTGCTATTATTCATGTGCTGTTATTGTCTTCGCTTTTTTTCTCACTCTATTGATGTAAAGCCAGTGGGGCCACACCCAAGGCTTTCAGTTGACAAAGTAGTTGGACATTGTCCCAAGATCAAAGGCATTGAAGCGACAGATCAAAAATTGTCCCAGTCCTCAAATCCCTGTTCCTACAAGAGTAAAATCATTAGTAACTCTAGATAAGGTTAATATAATACTTTGATTGTTTCTGAATTCTGACTAGAAGAGATCTAAAGGATTACAATAATCCAAAATTAGCTAAGTTGTAAATTTACAAAATCCTCCAAAATTGTTTCAGACAATGGGAAGTAACAAAATAGGTCTGTAATAGTTAAACCTATTGGAGTAACCCCCTTCCCCCATCATGTACGGTAATTACCTTAGAAGGCAATTACGTTAATTTGGCAGGATTTTCTTTTGTGAAACCATGCTGTGTGTGAGAGAAAAATCTAATGTAATCCATGTGCTGAACCACCACACAGCTTTTATGATTGGGTCAAACACTCTGCCAAACACTGAAGTAAGGCACAAAGGTCTGTAGTTATCTGGGTCTTGTCTGGGAGTGGATTTCTTGGTCTTGTTAAGCAACATTTTTATCTCTATCTTTATATTTGTATGTATGTCTGTCTGTCTGTCTGTCTGTCTGTCTATCTATCTATCTATCTATCTACTGTATCTCTCTATCAATCTATTTTTATACCATTAGGGGACTAAACACCATCTTCATTCCTTGTCACTATGCTATATCCTGTGATGATTATAACTCAAGTTAATATGCTCCAAATCACTAGCTGTCCTGGAATGTCTTCCCCCAAATAAGTATAGCCCATTGATAAGGCTTTTCTTGGAAGTCAAGTATTTTGCATGTTATAGTATGGTATGCATCATAAGGAGGCAGATGATAATTGGACTTAATGCAGTTGGGAGTCAGGATATTGTAGTCTTATCTACAATTAGCCTTTTAGTCAGATACTGTACTTTGCCTTAGTCGCCACAGACTATATAGGATTCATATAATTACATATTCAGGCTACTTGATTGAACGTAATCTAATCTGACAATTACAACACAGATTTAAACAAAAATGAAATCTTGTAAAAGTTCTGTATTTCTTTACAAATTTTCCATTCTTTGATGGTTTTGATACACATGCTGTTTTTACCTGGAACTCATGAAAGAATTAAAGCAACAAATTAAATAAATGCATTCTTAGATTTGATCAGCTGGGCTCATTGTTTGCAGAAGGCCTCCTCAGCCTCCTTGTGTACTCAGTTTTAGGCCTGCATTGTTCAGAGTTTGGCAGATGTGATACGATCTGTGTTGCAGCTTAATACAGTCTATTAGGGCCACTAAACTAATTTTCTTATGCAATATACTGTGTGTCGTGCTTATCGAGAGATGAAACACAAAGCCTGTTTCACTGTTCAGTTCAGTTGCTTAGATCTGTCTTGGTGAAAAGGAGGCCAGTGCAATTCAGAAACATCCCCAGCACTAGGTGAAACAGGACTAGCTCTTGGTGGAAGAGACTCAGTTCAAACTGAGAAGACTTTATCAGATGTATAAGCTATACAGTAAAAGATAAAAGAGATCAAACAAGGGCTACTGGATAGTTCGGCAACAAACCATATCCAGCATGGGCCATTCAATAATCTAGTGGCAAAACAGATCCAACATGGGCTGCCTGATTGCCCAGTGGCAAGACAGCTACAACAAGGGTCAGTTTATGGCCCAGTGGCAAAACAGATCCAACAATTGCCACTCACTGCTCCAATGACACAACAGCTCCAACAAGGGCCACTCAGCTGAGTGGCAAAACAGATTCAACAAAGGCCACTATGCCCAGTGGCAAAGCAGATCCAACAAGGGCTGCAAAATAGCCTAGTGGCAAAACAGATCCAATGATCCCCACTCAATAGCCCAGTGCTAAAACAGATCCAACAAGGGACAGTCGATGACCCAGTGACAAAACAAATCTAACAAGGGCTGCCAGATAGCCCAGTGGCAAAACAAATCTAACAAGGGCTGCCAGATAGCCCAGTGGCAAAACAAATCTAACAAGGACTGCCAGATAGCCCAGTGGCAAGACAGCTACAACAAGGGCCACTTGATGACCCAGTGGCAAAATAAATCTAACAAGGGCTGCCAGATAGTCCAGTGGCAAAATAGTTCCAATAAGAGCCACTTGATGACCCAATGGCAAAACAAATCTAAGAAGGGCTGCCAGATAGCCTAGTGGCAAAACAAATCCAACAATGGCCACTTGACCCAGTGATAAAACAAATCTAAGAAGGGCTGCCAGATAGCCCAGTAGCAAAACAGATCCAACAAAGGCTGCCCGATAGTCCTGCAGCAAAACAGATCCATCAAGGGCTGCACTATAGTCCAGTGGCAAAACAGATTTAACAAGGGTCACTCAAGGGCTCAGTGGCAAAACAAATCTAACAAGGGCTGCCAGATAGCCCAGTGGCAAAACAGATCCAAAAAGGGCCATTCAATAGCCCATTTGCAAAGCAGATCCAACTAGGGTCATCTGATAGCCCAGTGGCAAAACAAGTTCAACAAGGGCCACTTGATAGAACAGTGGAAAAACAGATCTAACAAGGATTGCTTGATAGCCCAGCAGCAAAACAGATCCAACAAGGGCCACTCAATGACCCAGTGGCAAAACAGATCCAACAAGGACCACTCGATGACCCAGTGGCAAAACAGATCTAACAAGGGCCACTCGATGACCCAGTGGCAAAACAGATCCAACAAGAGCTGTCTGATAGCTGATTGGCAAAACAGATCCAACCAGACCCACCCACTGGCCCAGTGGTGACACAGATCCAACAAGGGCCACCAATTACCTATAGACAAAATAGATTCAACAAAGCCGCATGATTTCCAGGTGGCAGTGCACTGTACTGCTGTGTTGTTGGGCTCTGGTTCAGTTGCAGACCTAGGACACTGGAACATGAGCAACTGACTGGGAGGAGCACTGCCCAAAGCAGCATGTTCCAGCCTGGGGAGGACTAGTGGTACACTCCACAGCTGCAGTGACCCCCAACAGTGGACCCAGGACTCTTACTACTTTGTCAGGAGCATGAGTTAGCAACAGATCAACACGCCCCACAGGGAAGAAGGAGGATGAAGTGTCATGTGATGAAAAAGAGAGAGAAAACAGCTTTGCATCTCAATAATATCTGCCAACTCTCTTAGGTCCTGCACCACATTGACCACACTAAGGCAGTAGTTGTTGGGCTGGGAGGTCACTGAAATTCAACCTGAGGACTGCGAGGACTAGGAAGGTAGGAACAAATGCTTTATGGAATGACAGAGTCATCAATCGATAAAAGAAGACCACTATGAGTTTTCAGAGCTGTAAGAAGTCCAGTGAGTAATTCTGGATGTTCAGTGAGAGGCAAACAAAGCAGGACATTTACAGAAGAAATTTGCCCAGGATGAGGTCCAGCATAAGCACCAGCTCTAACAAATACTCATGTGAGATGGGCAAAGGGCCCAAAATGAGACCCAGTGTGTGGTGAAAAACATATAAGTAAATGGTTAAATCAGAGGCGGTCCAAAGAGGAACCTCCCTGGAAATAAAGCTATCATCAGAGGTACTGTGCCAATGGCTTCAAGGAGAGTTTGTGAACATTGTAAGTTGCCTTAGTGTGGGGAAGTGAGGGGAGTTTAAGGCATTTTCAGAGAAGTAGTGCAAGGCTCTTAAGTTTGCTAATATTGTTGCGTTCATGAACAAATTGATCCTCCAAGTAGAACAAATCATAATACCCCTCCACAGATCTACTGTTTGATGCTATGGTATATTTAAACTATATCCTTTACAAGTTCCAGAGTAACACTAACTGTCCTGGTAAGAGAAAAGGTTAACCAAGCACAGGTTAGTTTATTATAAAGTACTGGAAGTGGAGCAAGATGACCAGAGAAGAGTTTCTACTTGCAGACAAGGTTGGCAACAAACCATCTACTCTCTTTGTATTTACTTGATATTCCAGCTCTGATATTAGAAGAAAATGTTTGAGGGTGAAGGTTGAACCCTGCATATAGTTGTCCACAGCAGACAATATGTTAGTGAGCAATGCTGAGATGAGTTTATAGGGACCAGAAAAAAAATATGTTCTGGCTCTAGAAAGTAGGTTTCAATGCCAGCCAAGTATACCCTGGTTTTAGAAAGGTATACATTTAGCAAAGAGAAAAGTAGTCACCTAAGGTCCAGCACTGGATATATATTGGTTGTTGGAAACTCCTAAAGTTATGGTATGTTGTACAATGCCAACGATGGATAACCCCGCTGAGGTTATGCTAATATGCTACTGATCCATCTTAAGATATTACTTTAGGACTCCTGCATCAATTGCACACTACCCTTGCAACAGAGTACTGTAGAGGTCAGTAAAGGGAACTTTGTCCTAGGCTCAAGAATGACTCTTTAGGATTGGTTTCTTCTATGATTTGGAATACCAGGACTTTGTAGATTGTAGTTCATGACAGTAACCCCAACGGAGATATTAGAGCTGTTTGTGACTCAATGCTGAAGTACTGATGCTCCAATGTGACTCCTCAAGTTTGTATTGAGGTCAATACAGCAGATAAATACCAGCAATCAGTACATTCTACTGACCATGATGAAACAAACACTGGAACTAGGAAACATGTATTTGTTAGGTTTAAGAAATACCTTTGAGCCAATTAAAGAGGCTCCACATCATAAACACAATACAGAGGTTAAGTGTCAGGACAAATTAACAGAGCATAATATAATTACAGTCATTTTGTGAAGGAATACAAAGATCACCATATACAGGGAGTCAATAATACAATGGTTGCAAATTAGAGCTAGTAGAAATATTTCATTTCATTTTTATTGGTTATACTGGAAAAGCATGTGAGCATTTCTGCCCATTTACACACAAGCGTCTAGTTACATACAACAATCATGAGACATGACATAAGCTTAAACATTTAACTAACAGTGAGGGTTAATAAAATGGTACTTAAAATTGGGATAATATAGACTAAAGGACAAACCATGAACTAGCCTTGGTGAATTAACAAATACAATGTGACATTAAGCATTCAGTGAGGGTTTAACAATACTATAATGTATGGTGTGCCCTTATTACCGCTAAAAAGCGGCAAAATTATGTCTTGATAATCCCATCGCTATGACGTAAATGGTTATAAACCTCTCTTGAATACGTCATAGCGATGGGATTACAAACCGAGCCCATCTGCGCATGCATGTGCCTGTGATCTCGCGCACCGATGGCATTCCCGAAACCAGCGCAGTGGCCAGAAAATGACCCAGAACATCCGCGGTGGGGCTAAAAGTATGCCATATTAGTTTGTTTTGCCAGTTAATTGGGACCATACACTATAAAATATAATGTATGGTCCCTTTATCGTTAACTGGTTTGGTTAACGTCTCTAAAGAGAGTTGCCATGGTGATGTAAACCTCTGAGGCTTCGCTCCCGAGGTTTACATGGTCACCCTGGCAACCTCTCGATGGTTAACAAACCTGTTAACGATAGAGGACCATACATTATCCTCTATATAATATAACAGTGGGAAACAAAAAATGTAAGTGCAATCTAAAAACTAGCCTAGGTGGATTAACAATACTACACATGCTAGAAAGAGAAGGTAAGTGCCCGAGGTGGATAACCAGAGAGTGAGGGGAAGAAAGTGCAGAAGGGGAGACAGATTAGGGCTGTGAGCATGTTCAGGTGGGAGAGAAATGTCTCCTGTTACTGTATTTGAAAGTATTTGTGGAGGGACAGCATTTTAGTTCCGGAGGGAGAGAGTTGAAGAGCTTGGGTCCCATAAAAGAGAATGTTTTCTGGCCCTGAGTGGTCTGGCAAAAAAGAACAGTGAAAGAGAGAGTTTAAATATAAAGGATCAAAATACGCTGTGAGTCAAGAAGCAATGGTTACAATTAGAGTGAGTCAGAGGGCAGGGAGAGACAAGGAGTAGAGAAACACGGAACTTGAGTCTGTGCTATTTTAAGGAACATTTGGTATTAAAAATGTTGCACTCTAGTAGTGTTATAATTTCTGAATCTGATTAGCTAATTCTTTGGTTACAAATTGGTGGACATAAATCTTTAATTCTTGGATGTCTATATAACCCTCCAAGCTGTGGGATTGCTGGGTTAAAAGATTTTTTATCAATTTTTGCTCCGTTTATTGATGGCCACGATTCCTTGGTTATGGGTGATATCAACCTTAATTGGTTTAAAAAAGATAATCTGGGTTTGGAATCTCTACTAAATTTGTTTGATCTGTCACAAGTAATTCAAGAACCAACTCGCTTAACTTCTCTTTCTGCCAATCACTTATAATACTTGATTGGGTTATTACAAATAGGCTAAGCATGTTAGGTTGTTCTGGTGTACTTTCTGAATCTGTTAGCAACCATATGGCTACCTACTGTGTTCTTAACTTTAGGCGGGTCAGAGTTCCCCCTAGAATAATTCAATCTCATAATTTTAGCAATGTCAATTTTGAAGCATTGTCTGTTGAAATGTCCTCCTTAGATTGATCATTTTTAGAATGCATACCTGATATCAATTTTGCTGTTGATTTTGTTTGTGACCTGTTATTGCCTATTCAGAATGCTTTCTGCCCTTTACGGAAGCTTAGATTGAGAGGCACTCCAAATCAATGGTTTACATGTGAGATGAGAAAACTAGTGAAGAAAAAAGATCAAGCATGGCAAGTTTATAAGGAAAGCCTGACTACCTCTTCCCTAAATGTCTATCATTCCTTAAGAAATCTGGTTACAAAATATGTGAGGTCATCCAAAAAGAAATATTATCATGATCATCTTGAATCGAATTTGTCAAATCCTAATATATTTTGGGATAATGTAAATTCTTTATTAACTCCCAAATCCAAAAACCATATTCAAAAATAAAAATTGACGATCAAGAGTTTACTGAGTCGATTGATATAGCTAAATTACTGAATGAAAAATTTACTAACTTAAGTAATCATAGGCAGCAGGTTCCATCTAGTAAAAATTATAGTAATCTTGATTTGGTTACGGACTTCCCTCATTTACCTAGGCCGAGGTTTAATTTTAGGTTGGTTGATGGGGTATAGATTTTTGGGCTTTTAAGTACTTGGCCTAATAAGTTCAGTGACTGGGGGGGGCTTGATGGTCATTTTCTCAGGTTGGTCATACCCTTTATTGTTGACCCTCTTTGTTATAGTTTTAATATATCATTGTTTTCTCAGCAATTTCCCTCTAGCTGGAAGCAAGCTAAGGTTACCCCAATACCTAAAAAAACACAAGCTGAGCTGGTCGAAGACTTTTGGCCCATCTCCATTCTCAACCCATTAAGTAAATTGTTGGAGAAGGTGTTTGCTGACCAGATTAATGATTACTTGTCAGAGTATGGGCTGTTGAGCAGTGCTCAGCATGGTTTTAGAAAGAACTGTGGGATGGGAACTGCCTTGATGAGGTTCATAGACACTGTACTCAGTGGGTTTGAGAGGGGCTTATTGACCGGTGTAGTGTTTGTGGACCTGACCAAGGCATTCGACCTGATTGACCATGGAATTGCTTACAGTAAGCTTATTGAACTGGGTTTTTCTTGTTCCCGTGCAGCTTGGATTGGGGATTACTTATCCATTAGATCTCAGGTTGTTAAAATTGACTCTATTGAGTCTCCAGGGGCTCCTATAGAATGTAGTGTTCCTAAGGGGTCCATTTTGGGCCCCTTATTGTTTTCTCTTTTTATAAATCAGTTATCCTTTGTTAGCTCTGATTGTGAAATTTTACTTTATGCCGATGACGTAATTTTGTTTTGTCAGGGAAATTCTATTGCTACTATTTCTACCAAGATTCAATCCGATTTTCATAGAATTTGTGTTTGGCTTAACCATAATTTGTTGCTT
Organism: Neoceratodus forsteri; assembly: GCA_016271365.2. Taxonomy (NCBI): domain Eukaryota; kingdom Metazoa; phylum Chordata; order Ceratodontiformes; family Ceratodontidae; genus Neoceratodus; species Neoceratodus forsteri. The sequence goes on along the minus strand of CM057453.1, from coordinate 643,619,509 downwards.
CTTAATTCAAAGAAGACAAAATCGATGGTTTTCAGAACCAATGTTATGTTAAAGCTTGGCCTCTGTCTAAAAGTATTTGATTTGGATGGGATTATTATTGATCAAGTACAGCAATTTAAGTATCTTGGGGTTTTTCTGGACTCCACTCTAAATGTGTTGCTAGAGGTTGCAGTTGTTAGTAAGAAAGTTAATCAAAAATTAGGTATCTTGTTTAAATTTAAGTCTTTTGTTTAGCTTTGAAACAAGGAAAGCCATTGCTGTTGGTACTCTTCTTCCTCACCTGGATCATGTTGCTGGCATTTATTTTAGGTTGGGTTTAAAGGAATCAAATCTTCTTTCTGTTGCTTACAACAATGTTTGTCATTTTATTTTGCTAGCTCCTTATTGTACTCATTCTTGTGATTTACGTTCTCAACTGGGCTGGCTTCGCTTTAACTGCCGTATTGAATATTTTTTTGGCTTATTAACTTTTAGAGTTATTCATGAGTGTCCCTCTTTCTCTTTGTCAGATTTGATATCTGTACATCTAGTTCCTTCAGTTCTGAGGTCATCTAATGGATTGCTGCTTGAAATTACTGTATGTAAGTGCAGATCTGGGCTTCGAGCTTTTAGTAATTCTGTCCCATTTATTTGGAATGCTTTACCTGCTTCTATTCATGTGATTACTTGCAAATCTCATTTTAAAGTTTTGTATAAGTCATGTTGTATTTGTAACAGATGAAATTGCTTATGTTGTTTGTATTTGTTTTGTTACCTGTTTTTTTTTTTTCTTGAAATCCAGGTCGGACCTGAAAAAGGGCCTTTTGGTCCAGTTTCCTTACCCAGTTAACAAATGAAAAATAAAATAAAAATAAATAAAAGAGAGAGTGGAGGACAGTCTAGTGGTCCTGGTGGTGGTGGCTGTCTGGAAGAGAGAAGTGAGGCAATCAGGGAGAAGTCCATGAGAAAGTTTGAAGAAGAAGGTGGCCATCTTGCAGTTGAGGCGGGCCTCAAGGAAGGGCTAACTGGTGAGCTTATAAAGGTCATAGTGGTGTGTGAGTTTAGGAAGACCAGAGACAAACTGGATAGTGTTGTAGTAGGAGCTTTGAAGTCTGGAAAAATTTTTGATGGAGAGGTGGAGGAGGGAGACAAGTGAACCATAGTTTGAGTGGAGTTTAAATATAAAGGATCAAAATACGCTGTGTCAACAAACAATGGTTACAATTAGAGCGAGGCAGAGGGTGGGGAGAGACAAGGAGTTGAGAAACATGGAACTTAAGTCTGTGCTACAGTTCAGTGCACTAATAAACCTGCTATTTGAATACGGGAAACACAGACTGAGACTATTAATCCTGCAGCATCCAGAAAGATTTCCAGGTTGGTGAAAATGTAAGTTATGAAATGGATGGGTAAAAATACTGAATAAGGATTGCTTGAGAGGTTACAGATGTGCTGTAAACCAACTCCTAATCAACAGTCCTCAGCACTCACCCCAGTCATCCACCTCTCAAACAAGACCAAAATGTTCAGAGACAACATGGCCTCTTGGAACCAGCACAGAGCAACCTTCTGAACTGCAAGACCACACAGGCCACTACACCTACAATCAAGTTAGATTTATTTTAGAAAAACACTATAGTGACTATTTCATACTCCTCCCACCTAAGCACTGTGAGGGTAACAAACAACATTGCAAGCCCAGTCTACTCTTGGAAACATTACATAACCAAAGAAGTTGTTCCAAATACAGCTGACCATGTGGTATACACATCAGAGCCCCTGATGAGACCTGTACTCCAACTTCAAGCATCACATGCTCTCTCCCTGTATTGATTGATTGTTTCACTTCCTCAGACCCTGATTTATCCAACTACTGTTGCTGCCACCCTTCAATGGCTGTCAGCTGTGCGGTTCAATGGAAAAGCCCCCAGATGGCTTGTGGAACTGGAAACCCAAGGCTCAAGTACAAGGACAATGATCCTGAATCTCAGAAGGGCAGATTTCATAAAGGTTTGACAGTTAATTCAGAAGAAACATGTGGTGGAGAGGGAAGTGGAGGAGGTTGAATCCAAGTTGGAAATGATAAAGTAGGGAATTGGTGGAAGCAACTAGCTCCTGTTTGAGGCAGGTACTATAGGAAAGAAAAAGAAACACCAAAGACCACATTGATCATCAAAAGAAATGGTGGAGGTAATAAAGATAAAGAGGGCAACTTTTAGAAAGTACAAGGGTGACCAGCAAATGGGAAATAGGGAACACTATGTGAAGAAAGCAAATGAGGCTAATAGAGAGGTAAGAAAAGTAAAAGCAGAGGTCGGGCTGAAAACAGCAGAGGGTATAAAAGAGGGGGACAAAACTTTCATCTGCTATATCAAGGAATACCCGAGGACAAGGGGGGATCACTGACTGAATTAAGGAGATGTAAATTGAGGAAGATGATAATAAGAAGGCAAATATTCTAAATTAATATTTCTGCTCAGTTTTCATGAAGGAAGAGGATGGACCACTCCAAGAGTGTTGGATTCTAGCCAAGGAGAGAGGGGACATGGATCAGAGATGGGAGAGACAGCAGTAGAAAGAGTACTAAAGGGGCACAGGATCCTGAAGTTGAAAGTCACCTGGCCCAGATAGTCTGCCCCCTAAAGTGCTAAGGGTTCCTGGTGTAACAACTGACCTCCGTAACTGCTCCATAGAAATAGGAGTATTTTTCCAACAGATTGGAAGGAGGCCAATGTAGTCCCACTACAAATGATTAAAAGTAGAGAGGACCCAGGAAGCAACAGATGGATCATTCTGACCTCAATCCAGAGGAAACTGCTAGAAAGCATTATAAAAAAGGATATAGTAGAATGGCTGGAGTCCGATGAGCTTCAGAACAAGAGGTAGCATGGATCTGTGTCAGGCACATCATGACAGACACACTTGATCAACTTCTTTGATTGGGTCATGAAGACAGTCAAGTTGATAAGAGCCAAGTAGTAGACACACTACTGCATATCTGGACTTTAGCAAGGTCTTTGACTCTGTTCCCCTTAGGCCTGTCTGTCTGTCCTGGGGCTGGTCCATTTCAATATATTTCAGTATATTCATCTACAATATAGGGAATATAATCCAAGGTAAAATTGATCTTTTAGGAGATGATACCAAAATTGGGGGCAGGGTGATACAGAAGAGGAAATATGGGTCACTTGATGCTTTACTAGGCAGCTTAAATGGGCAGACTGGATGGGCCTAGTGGTCCTTATCTGCCGACAGCATCTATGTATCTCTGTATCTATGAAATCTGACCTGGACAGGCTGGATAAGTGGTCGAAGATATGGCAACTCAAATTTAACACCACAAAATGTAAAGCCATGCACACTGTCAAGTGAAATACTGGTTCGGGGGAGTGAGAATGAAGCAGGTGTTGCTTGACAGGGATCCAGGGATCAATATTAGTGACAGTCTAAAGTCCCATACCCAAATGTCAGAAGGCTGCACTGAAAGAAAACAGCATGTTGGGGTGCATGGGGAGGGAGTTTACTAGCAAAAGGAAGGAGGTGATTCTGCCCCTGTACAAAAGATTGGTGAAAACTCATCTGGAGTACTACGGACACTTGGAGCCCACACCTGAAGAAGGATAGGGGCCTCTTGGAAGCTGTTCAGAGGAGGCTGCCAAAAGATGATTCAGGGGCATCAGAGGAAGATGTACAAGGTGAAATTGGAGCATCTTAATAGAAGGGTGGCCAGTTGAGGAAAAGGGATAAGTGGATTAGTGAGGGGGTTGTTGAAATACAGCAAGGGCCCTTGGTAGACTAGCCTTGGACTGGCATTAGGATGGGTGCAGAATGCAGATCCAGGCAGGCACTAGGCAGACTCGATGCCTATTGGGACTTTTTCTGCCATCAGCATCTATGAACTGCTGCTAGTAGCCCAGTTCCTACTCTTATGTACTCCCCACAGAGTACTGTACATGCTCAATATGCAGACGAGATCTACTTAACAGATGCCAATAGCTCAGGCCATGACACTACACAAAAGTAAACTCAGCACTTCTGATGGTTGGACATACGCATTGCTTACACAATGCTCCTAATGGCCATGCTTTCCTTTCTTATGTCCTTACACTAGCACTCCTAATGGCTATGCTTCAGCCCACCTGATGTGTGTTGCTATCCCACCAGTATGAACACCCTGTCATGTCTCATTGCTTAAATAGTGCTATGATGCCCTTGCTAACTGCACAGTGGCAATGCCATGTGACTAAAACCCATTCACCAAAAGTCATCCACCAAAACTGGCTGAAGAAGAATGATCAGCCATGTCTTGCAGCCTTGCATAGAGAGAGAGAGAGAGAGAGAGCGGACAAAAACACACTTACAGAAAAGCTATTGAGCAGTACTCAAGATAAGGGAAGTAGTGCTAGGGGCATCAGACAGCATAAGAATAAACAACCATTGTAATATTTTTAATGATCAAGTTTCCAAATGTTCACAGTTCCGATGTTATATTTTACAAGAGTCTATGTGTTTGTGAGTCATATGTGGAGTCAGAAAAGTCTGTGGTTGGTATGAGCCGAGAGTTAATGTAAATTTCAGAATTTAGAATATGGGTTATGTTATGTATCATTTGGACTAAACTTAGTGATGTCCAGAAACTCTTGTTTACTTTTACTATTTGGGGAAGTAAGTGTGTGTGTGTGTGTGTGTGGGGGGTGCTTTGTGATGTCAGCATGTACTATCTTAAAAGGTTTCCATAGAAACAGAAATGAATTTTTTTGTGAAATAGTTTCTATTAAGCAACCACATCAATGTTACATACTGATATCACTTACTCGTATATCCTTACAGCTGAACTTCAGGGACTACAGAGACAGAGTGCCCACAGGGCCCACCTAGATGACTAGCTATGTTCATATAATGTAGTAATTTAGGTACGAAGCATTAATTTTGGTCAGTTTACAGGTGGTGGAACCAAGCAACATATTAAAACAGAAATGCATTTATACATTTGTTTAAGAGTTTTATAACCAGGCTAGCCTCTTGAGATTTTATTTCTTTATTCATGCACAAATTGTTGATTGGGAGAGGCACACTGAGCCAAACCTTGTTTCAGCTGTACGGTACCTATGGTGGTGCTGGAGGGGATACAATACAAATAACACTCATGGGCCTGGATATTGAAAGGGGTTGCGTATGGTGCAACAGAGTTGGCTGGTGCAACCCCGCATTGTGCCGTGGTGGGATATTGAAAGGGCTGCCAGTAGCAGTGCAAATCCCGATGCGATGGGGTGCAATGTAATTGTATGCGGTGCAGATGCAGGGGGCGTGCCCATATGTATGTGGCACATCCCGATATTCAGCCCGGGATGTGCAGCGCATATGCTGGCGCAACCCTGCATTGCGCCGCATGGGGGGCTTAAAGTTGAGCCCATGAAGAGTAGGAACAACTCCTGGCCACGCACAGGTGGGCTACTGTATTACAGGGTGCAACACAGTAGCTGCCAGCCGTGGTGGCCACCCACCCACCCTGAACATCGTCCACAAGCACCTATGGCTCCCTGGGCTAGTGGACCCCCCTCCTCCCAATTCTCTGATCGCGGTATATGTATATGAAATCATTCCCTGATGATAGTCTAGTGGACCCCCTCCCTCTGATTCCCCGATCATGGTAAAGCACCCTAAATTAATTCCCTGGTGATCCAGTGGCACCCCCACCCCTCCCACCACACAGGACCCTAGCCACCCCGCACCCCCCGTCACGTAGGCAGCTTCCCTCCACATACAGACCCGGCTGCCCACCAAATGACAGGTACAGTGCAGGCTTGCAGGAGCGCCACTGTGATAGACAGTCCCAAATATGTGGATGACTTCATTTCACATATTTGGAACTATATCAGTAACCTAATACTATTATTAATGTATGAAGCTGCTCCCTTATGAAATAAAGAGATACTAGTCCTGAAATCTAGGGTTCTTCTAAGTCGGGGAATCGAGAATCCACTGAACTTCTCGAGAATGATTTCTTAGACGACCACGTTGTAATATGAGGATGCTCCAGAACCCCACTGTGCACATGTCATGCTGTGCAGGGGCGCGGAGTGCAATTTGCGGGTTGTCCTGGCCAAGGAGGCATGCAAATGGGGACATTAATGACATGCAAATGGCCCCATTTGCACCTTGCATATATTGTGGCCTCATTTGCATGCCCTCTGCTGAATATCGCAGATGATGCGCCCAGCACAACTGCGTTTGCACTGGCACATCCCCGTGCTCCCTATCTGTGGCTTGCACCAGCACTTTGCCACTGCGGTGTGCGCTGTCAGAGCCATATTCAATGGTGATGTGCCATGGTGCATCACCATTGAATTTCACCTGGTCCTGGCCCCGGCACATCCCTGTTGCGCTGCACCCAGGCTTGTGCCCCTGCCAGGTGCAGTCTGAATATCTGTGCCATGGTGTATAAAATAAGGCATTAAGAATAATATGTAGAAAACAAGACAGTGTAAAACAATTAAAATAATTTAAACAGAAGTAATTTAGTTTGTGGGGTACCATGGATAAAGGTGCAGTTGCAAATATTAAGAAGGTGCAGATAAAACAACTGTTCAAGTAAATGCTATAGAACTGTAAGTACCCAAACATGAGGAGGTAGTGGAGAAGGTGTATGTGTGTGTGTGTGTGTGTGTGTGTGTGTGTGTCGGGGGTCAGTGGCATAAGCTTAAGCAATGGTTGGGACAACAAAAAGAAGAGGCTGACTCATCAAAATAAGCAAGTGGCAATCAGCAGCTACTCCTAAAGGGCAAGAAGGGCAAAGGCAGAGTTAAACAAAGGAGGAAGTGAGAACAGAGGGAGACAGAGAGAGGAGGGTAAATACTGTAGTTGCAGGACCAGGAGTGAAGGCAGAGGCTGTGGATGAGGGCTTTGATTCATACTAAAGCGGAGGGGAATGGATAGCAGAAGGAAGGTTATGCCAGAGGATGGGGTCTGTGGGCAGGTGGAGAAGTCATATTGCCAAGCTTTGATTTTACATCTGGGCACAGAGAAGGAACATGAACAAGAGGAGTAGAAGGAGTGTATGGGAGTAAGAGGAGGTGTGGGGAGGGTGTGGGTCAAGAATGAGGACAGGTAGAGAAGGATGCTGAACCAGAATTTAGAGAGGAAGGAGGCACAGTATCAAAGGTTCCCAGGGAATATTAGTACACACATGTATAGCAACAGGTTGACATGCTAAGCTGTCTATTGATACACAGAAACATAGAAATTGTCAGCAGAAAAGGACCGCTAGGCCCATTCAGTCTGCCTGTAGACCCTGTACATTGTATGTGACCACTGACCCTATGTAATCAATGGCTTTTCATCACTCCCTACCCTCTTACGCTCCCCCTGTGCCTGTCCCAGGCATGCTTAAACCCCTCCACTGTGCTTTCCCCCACTACCTCCTGTGGCAGACTGTTCCAAGTGTCTACTACCCTTTCTGTGTAGAAAAACTTCCTCACATGACCTCTTAATCTGACCCCTTCTAATTTCATATTGTGCCTCCTTGTTCTAGTACTTTTTCTACTTTGGAAAAAGTCCCCACCTGCACCTTGTTTATGCCCTTGAGGTACTTGAAAGTTTCAATCATGCCCCCCCCCCTCCACTGTCTCCTGTCCTCCAGTGAGTACATATTGAGGTCCCTTAGTCTCTCCTCATATGTTTTGTGGTGCAAGCCCTGCACCATCTTTGTTGCCTGTCTCTGGATAGTCTCACCTTATCTATGTCCTTGTGCAGGTGTGGCCTCCAGAACTGCATGCAGTACTCCAAGTGAGCCCTTATCACTGTTTTATACAATGGCATCACCACCTCCTGCCTCCTGCTAGTGATACCCCTGCCTGTGCACCCCAGCATGGCACTGTAGCCTTTGTGCACTGCTTTGATACATTAAGGTCATCAGATATGATAACCCCTAGGTCCCTTTCCTCTTTAGTGATAGTCAGCTCCCCCCCCCCAACCTGTAGCTCTCCCCAGGGTTCCCTCTACCCAGGTGCATTATTTTGCATTTCTTTGCATTGAACCTCAGTTGCCACATCCCAACCATCTTTCAAGCTTCTCCAGGTCCCTCTTCATTTTCTGCACCCCTTCTGGAGTATCCACCCTATTGCTGATCTTGGTGTCATCTGCAAACAGGCAGACCTTTCCTTCCAGCCCCTCTGCAATGTCACTAATGAAGACATTGAACAGGACTGGTCCTAGTACTGATCCCTGTGGTATCCCACTAGTCACCCCCCTCTCCCCAGATTGTACCCCATTTACCACCACCCTCTGTCTCCTGTCTGTTAACCAGTTCCTAACCCAGTTCACCACCTTTTCTCCCATGCCCACACTACCCATCTTGTTACTCAGCCTTCTGTGTGGGATGGTGTTGAAGGCTTTGCTGAAATCTAGGTAGGCGATGTCTACTGCCCCTCTCTGATTTATTTCCCTAGTCACCCAATCAAAAAAATCTATTAGATTCATTTGACATTACCTTCCTGCTGTGAATTCATGTTGCCTCAGATCCTGAGCACTGCCGGATTCCATATGTGCCTCTATCCTTTCTTTCAGCAGTGTCTCCATGATCTTTCCCACCACTGAGATGAGGGTGACTTACCTGTGGTTCTCTGCCTCCTCCCTACTGCCACTTTTGTGCAGTGGGACTACATGTGCCCTCCTCCAGTCCTCTGGAACAATGCCCGTGTCAAGTGACTCTGTGAACAGGCCCGCCAGACGTGCTGCTAGTTCCCTTCACAGCTCCTTTAATATCCTCAGGTGGATGCCGTCTGGCCTTATTCACCTTCAGCTTTGTGAGTTCTTCCAGAACTCTGTCCACTGTGAATGGACTGGTGCCCACTCCCCCCCATTGCCTCTACAACCCAACTGTGGTCCTTGACCCTCCCCCTTCTTAGTGAATATTGAGCAGAAGTATTTGTTCAGTATTTCTGCCTTGCCCAGATCCCCCTCCTTACATTCTCCCTTCTTCTCTTTGAGCCTCACAATCCCCCCGCAGTTTCTCTTCTTTCACTGATGTACCTATAAAATGCCTTATCCCATTTTCAGACCATGCTAAGACCTCTTCTGTCTGCTCCTTCACCCTCCTAACTGCCTTCCCAGCTTTCCTTAGACATTCAAGGTACACCTCCCTGTCCTCCTCCCTTTGACTCCCCTTATATTTCCTGAAACTCAGTCTTTTAGTCCTGACTTTGTCCCCCACGTCTTTGGAGAACCATAGTGGTTTCCTTCTTCTTTTCCCTTTGGCCACTATCCTAATGCATTGGTTTGTTATATCCACTGTGACTCCTTTCAGTTTCTACCATTGTTCTTCCACCCCCTCTATTACCTCTCCCTTCTCCAGGACTGTTTGTATACTACTATCCATTTCAGTGAAATCTGCCCTCCTGAAATCTAATACTCTTGCCCTTGTGTGGCTTAACTGAGTCCATGTCTCCATGTTGAACCATATCATGTGGTGGTCACTGGACCCCAGCTGCCCTTCCACCTGTATTTCTTTGACTCTGTTCCCATTGGTCCATACCAGGTCCAGAATTTATAAGAAAGGACCAAGAACTGCTCCTGAAAACTACAGACCAGTGAGCCTAACTTCTATTTTGGGCAAAATACCTGAGGCAATTCTTAAGGATCACATAACAGTACACCTGGAGGTTAATAATATGCAAGACCAAGCACAACATGGCTTTACAAAGAATAGGTCATGCCAGACCGGTTTGCTCCAGTTTTGTTAGAAGGTTAGTAAGACACTGGACCAAGGGCAGTCTGTGGATGTAATACTATTGGATTTTTCTAAGGCTTTTGATAAATTACCATGCAGTGAACTGGCCTGTTCACTTAACAGCATTGGGCTTTCAGAAAACATAGTAAGCTGGGTATTGGCCTGGCTCGGGGGGAGAAGACAGAGGGTGGCGGTGAACGGGGTTCTCTCTGATTGGGCTGAGGTGACTAGTGGGGTGCCACAGGGGTCCATGCTCAGACCATCTTTGTTTAACATTTGTGTATCCTCATTATTATTTAGACAAAGCAACATATGGATTACCAAATTCACAGATGATTGCAGGCTAGGAGCTACTGTAAACACACATGAGGACAGTGTAGTACTCCAGCAAGCGTTAGATTATATACAGGAGTGGACTAACACCAACAAGCTCCAGCTTAACAAGGACAAATGCATTATTATGCATATGGGCAAAGAAAATCTTGGCTTTTGGTACCAACTAAATAATAACTACCTAACCAGTTCAACAGAGGAAAGAGACTTAGGAGTTATAGTTACCAAAGATTACAATTCAAATCACATTGTGATATAGTTGTAAAAAAGCCAGTAACACTTTAAACTGCATACTCTGGCATATTGGGAGTAGAAGGAGGGAGGTGCTGATGCCACTTTATGGGGCTCTGGTGGGACCACACCTGGAGTATTGCTCGCAGATCTGGGCTCCTTATAAAAAGGGAGAGATAACAAGAACAGAGGGTTCAAAGAAGAGCTACTACATCAATTCAGGGTATGGAACACATGGAATATGAGAAAAAAATGGAGAACTCAATCTTTTCTCTCTGGAATACAGAAGACAGGGAGGTGACGTGCCTGTTGTTCAAAGCGTTTTCAGATCCCACTCTATGGGATGACCTGGGATTAGAACATAAAACACAAACTTATAACATCAGAGCCCACCCCTTGCAAATATTAGCAAATAAATGGAACCTCCTAAATAGAAAATATTGGTATAGCCAACGAGTGGTCCCATTATGGAATACTCTTCCACTAGAAGTAGTGGGTAGTCCATCCATGGAGTCCTTTAATCATAATTTAGACACCTATTATAGGTCTGGGGTAAGATCCCACAGCTACATAAAAAGCAAGCATAATGGACGGAAGTCTAAATAAGCTTGGTAATTCCTATGATTCCTATGATTGTCCCTGGTTGGTCATGCATCAGCTGTCTGAGTCCAACCCCCTGTAGGGATTCTAGGATGGCTGTGCTTCTGGCTGAAGCAGCCACCTGGGTGGCCCAATCCATGACCGGCATATTGAAATCCCCCAGTAGCAGGATTTCGCCTTTAGCTGCCATGTCGTGTATGTTCTCTACTAGTTTCCTGTCTACTTCCTCCCTCTGTGCCAGAGGTCTGTAGATCACCCCTGTGCATATTGCTGTTCCATTCCCTGGCTCCAGGGTGACCCACATTACCTCAGCCAACCCCTGTCTTCCCTGAACTTCTGTAGTCTTTATACCATCACTGATGTACAGGGCCACTCACCCACCCTTTTTACCCTTCCTGTCCCTCCTGAACAGTGTATATCCTGGTACATTGACTTCCCAGCCATAATTAGCAGGGTAGCACGTCTCTGTTATTGTTGCTATGTCAAGGTCTGCATCTGCCAACAAGGCCTCCAGGTCTGGAACCTTATTTCCCAGGTTACGGGCATTCGTTAGCATGGCCTTCCATGTTTTACAATCTGTCCTCCCTCTGCTCTTGTTCTCCCTTTCCAGCATCTTCCCCCACCCCAATTTCCTTTCCTATGTGCTCTTCCCCCCGTATCACTTGTTATACACTCTTCACCTGCCTGCCCCTCCCTGCCTGCTTTAGCTGTTCCTGTAGTCAACTTATGTTCCTGCATGTTCCCATGGGGGGGTCCTAAGCCTCCTGACTCTCCCCCTTGGCCAGTTTAAATGCTCACAGCATAAGCATTTAAACTTCTCACAAAGGACCAAGGCCCCCTTCTCAGACAGAATCAGGCCGTCCTCCTTATATAAGCTTGCATCTGCCCAGGTCAAGCCCCAGTCCCCTATAAAGCCCAAACCCTCCCTTCCACACCAATCCTTCAACCAGGAGTTGAAGGTATGGATGTGGAGTGCCCTAGCTTCCCCGTGCCTGTACAGGTAGCACCTCCAAGAATGAGATGGAGCATGCTATCTGTTTCAGGTTTCCCCCAGCTTCCTGAAATCCTCCTGGACTCTGGCTAACTCCACCCTTCTCCTGGCCAGGTCATTGGTCCTCAGGTGGACAATGACATCCAGCTGCTTCCTTCTAGCTATTGCCATAGTGATCCTATGGATCCGCTTCCCATCCCTCCATGCAGTGCTTCCCGGGAGGCACTTGACCTCCCTCTCTCCCCTGTGAGTCTCCCCACTAGGGGAAGCTTCCTCCTCCTCCAGGGTCCCCTGCCTCCCTTCTCTGGGGCTCCATCCTGGAGAACCCTCCCATCCTCCCTGGTCCCAGCCTTTGGTTCCTGAGTGGGGCTTTCCCATACCTTCAGAACAGTGTAGGAAAAGCACACAGAAATGGCAGTTAAGAAAATACCTCAAATTCAATTATAAACACACAGTTACAAACTCACCAGCAAGAATCCCTCACTCCTGCCCCAACTAAATGAAGAATCAAACTGAAATGACAGTTAAGACCTCACATTCAAACTACACTAATCCCTGTAATATGATGCCTGCACTTAAAGTTCAGACACAGCCAATTACAGACACACAGTCACAAACTGATCAGCTAGAATCCCTCAATCCTGCTCAAACTAAATGGGAACGCACACAGAAATGGCAGTTAAGAAAAGACCTCAAATTCAATTACAAACACACAGTCACAAATTTACCAGACAGAATCTCTCACTCCTGCCCCAACTAAATGAAGAATCAAACTGAAATGGCAGTTAAGACCTCACATTCAAACTACACTAATCCCTATAGTATGATGCCTGCACTTAAAGTTCAGACACAGCCAATTACAAACACACAGTCACAAACTTATCAGCTAGAATCCCACAATCCTGCTTAAACTAAATGGAAAAGCACACAGAAATGGCAGTGTTATTCAAACAGTGACCTTCATTAATCTCTAGCTGGCCATTCTTAAGCTTAAATATGTAAGAGAAATCTAGCCCCATTCATTTCAATGGGGCGTGCCCCGGCGTTCTCCCTGGTCACACATCATTACGTGCTTGAGTGTGGGGGCATGTCAGTATCACCGGGGCTATTTGAAAGGATTGGGCTGACTACCGTAATATTAAAATTATGAGGGAAATAACTAAGGTAAATAACCAGGCTGGAATGACTATCTCTGAGGGCAGCTATCACAATATATGAGTGGTAGCTGCTCTCAGCTAAGAAAGAAAATCACTTTAAAGTGCCTACTCAACCCTAACTATAGGGGCGCGACCGCACCCCTATACAACATATTCTGTTTAATGTTAAACCTCAAATTTTGCACTTTAATAACTTTGCAACTGATCAATAGATTTGCATATAATTTGGCATGTGCTGTCCCGTGAGGTAGATCTCTGGATGTAACAAGTTTTGTTCTGGTTGAATATGTGGATTCTGAGATATGGATACTGCAAAAACATTAAAAGTCACCACTTTTTGCAGTTGTTTTCTCATTGCCTTATGCCCAGACAGTGTGGAATTTTGGGGTGAATTGTTTATGGTAGAAACAGCTTGGGTAACAGAACTGCCATGCAATTGTTTGGTGAAAAAATATTAATCTGTTGCACAGTTATTCAGTTTTTAAGTTCCCATTATTTTCATTGGGAAGATCACTCTCCAGGATAGAGGAATGGGTTCGAAAAAGGATTTTGACCTCATGAAAAAGGATTCTTTTCATGAGGGGCCAATCCTTTTTTTTGCCAGAATAACTTCCTTTTTCATGAGCTGCCATCTTGTTTTCTTTTTTTTTTTTTCACACAACAAATTGTCATAACATTGTCTAGGGATTTCTTTACAGACATCCAAACATGTATCTTGCTCATCGGGAACTGATGAACTTCACTCACTAAGATCATTTTTTGTTAATCCTTTTTTGTTCAAACTAAAAAGGATCATGAGTCACAAAAAAAGATTTGGGACACACAGATAAAAGCCTTTTCCCAGCCTTTCCATGTCATTTTCTACTTCCATAGTGTAGAGGTCCCTCCATCCCCCCCCCCCAGTCACAGATCCCATATAAAATATAAGGTTCCCATAGTGTAGTGGTTCCCCCTCCCTGGTCACAATCCTATAATAAATATTTATATCATCATTGACAGATACTTGTGGGGCAGCGATGTCCAATTATTATTGGTGAGTCGATTATAGCTAGCTGAAGTCTTGATAATTTCCTATGATTCCTATGAATATTAGTTTTCCATAGTGTAGTGGGGGGGGGGGGGGTCCCTCCCCCCCCGATCCCATATAAAATGTATGTTTTCCATAGTGTAGTGGTTCCTCCCCCCTTTCGGTCACCAATCCCATATTAAACATTAATTTTCCATAGTGTAGTGGTACCTCCCTTCCCCCCAGTTACAGATCCCATATAAAATATAAGTTTTCCATAGTGTGATGTTCCCCCCCAGTCACTGATCCCATATGAAACATTAGTTGTTCATAGTTTGGTGGTCCCTTCCCCCTTCCCGGTCACTGATCCCATATGAATATTTAAATCATCAATTGACAAATACTTGTGTGGCAGTGATGTCCAATTATTATTGGAGAGTCGCTTATAGGTAACGCTTGAAGTCTTTTAATCTCCATGATTCATATGAATATAAGTTTTCCGTAGTGTAGTGGTCCCTTCCCCCTTCCGGATCCCATATAAAATATACATTTTCCATAGTGTAGCGGTCCCTCCCCCCTCCCAGTCACACATCCCATATGAATATTGGCTTTCCATTGTGTAGTGATCCTCCCTTCCTTGGTCACCAATTTCGTATGAAATAGTTTTTGTAGTGTAGCAGTCCCTCCCCACCCTCCAATAATTGTTCCCCATTTCCCTGGTGTCTAGTGGCACCCCTCACCTGTCGATCACTGTTGGAAACAGTTGAATGTTGTTTGTCTTGCTTGATGATAGCTGTCTGTGGTTGCTTGTGTAATTTTGTCCTTTGCTGCTGGGGTGGAACTTAGAGCTTGAACCCCTAATGTAAAATGTCCCTACTATTGTGGCATTAGGCTGAACCCCATCCCTAACTGCTGCATTAACACAGTTGTTTGCAAAGAATATACAGTACATATAATTCATGGGAAATTGTGCTTAGTGAGATTTTATAGACACCCAAGGTGTGGGATGCTACGTAAACTCTGAGAGTGAAGCTTGTGGGGTTTATAAAAGCATTCCACATCAATGGTGTTTACAGCTTCAAGTTTTGCATAATTTCCCATGTTGTGTTTTATATGCCTGCTGTGATTTATTTTTTCAATGCAAAGACCCCCCCCATTTGTTATGTTATCTTATAACAACTGTAAAAGTTCCGTACAGCACTAGCTCCCACCCAAGAAGCAACCACTTGCCCCCCAAAAAATAAATCTAAAGTTGTCAACCTGTTCCCTTATTCTAAACGTAAATTTAAACCAAACAAAATTCCTTTTAATTGTCATGGCCCGCACATGCTCTAAATGACGGCAAGTAAAAACAGCACACTACCTTTGCCCACTATCTCTCGCACTCATTTTTCTTTTAAAGCAAACTAAGAAACAACTAGTCACCTCCAATACAGTGCAACAGAGTTACTGCTGATACAGTGCAGAAGTGTCCTGATACTCATCATCTGCCCCCGCTCCCACACACATGGAGCAGGCCGCAGCCTGAGCTCGGTATGGGCTGGGTGTTGAAAGTGCTAGCTGGCACTTTCATTTTTCAACTGCATTACACTGCAGCAGCATGAGTGCTCACATGTATTCTTTAAGGGGAATCTGGCCTGCAAATGCAATTATAACCAGGTGGTTATAGCAGAAAATAACAACTGGGTTTCCCTATAGGAAAAAACAGACCCCAGTTATTCACCATGAAAAACTGAATCAAATGTTACAATCACACTGTTATATTCAATATTAATTTATTATTATTGTACATTCAAGGAGGTAAGCTACGCTCCTACCCCGTCCTGTGGCCGTGGCAGAGGCTGGATCAGTGGGGTTTGTAAAGTGACCGCATACATAGGCTGAATGCTCGTGACAGCATAAATGAAATTGGAAAAAAAATGTATTTTGTTTCATATGTGCAGGATATTTACTCTATAGGCAGCCTGGAAATACCAAAAGCTATTTATTAACTCTGAAATGTTGTTGTCAGTGCTACTAGCTAAGAGTGACAAAGTGCAGCAGAGCTTTGAGTGACAAGACTGCATTGAGAGACACATTTCATCATGAATAACTAGCATATTTCTGGGTAGCTTTTTAATACCTTGCATCAGGGTCTATCATGTGTTTTATACTGTAGGGAGCAATGTAGTAGAGTTTGAACTCTCAGAATTGTTTTACACAGTACAGTAGACAGTTTATTTTGGGTCCACCTCCAGTTTGAAGTACGGTATATGGTATCCATGGAAACAACAGAAAAAGAAAAACAAAACCCAAACAAAAACAAACAAAAAGAAGGGTGATATTATGGCATGATGTTAGAACAAGCAGACATAACATAGCTGGGGTGAAAACAACATGAGCTGCGGTGAAAATTACATGTTATATTCACCACAGCTATGTCACACTCATATGGCAAAATAAGACGTTTCATTTTGCACATTTATTCATCCTGTACATTGCATAAACTATAATTTATCCTTACATAATTTTATTTAACTATTCTTTCAATCTAAAAAGTATAGTGTATCAAGCTGGGATACACAGTATCTACTGACTATAAAAATGGGATTCTGATACAAAGAAAAAGAACAAATAAATCAGACACATGGCTTAGTCTTGTCACAGACATATTAATAAAGCCAGCTCTTCCACGCTTGCCAGCTGGTGTCAGAACATAACTTGGTTTCAGTTGTTACATTCATTGTACAGTGAGCCATTAACATGCATATCGTGCTTTGTTTAAGTGCATGATGGATCAGTCTAGCTGGTGATAATGAATCACATCCTCCTTTGCTGGGATTGGAATCAAGGAGTTACCAGGTAATTATGATGGCAAATTCTTATTTTAAAAGCTACGTTAGGCCATGAAGTAAAATACTTACCGGATAAGAGAAGGATATGCAGAGAAGGCACACAAATAGAATTATAATCTTCATATTTATAACTGAGTTCTGGAACAAAAGAAGAATGTTTATAAATAGGTTTAATGCTGATTTTAGATTTATTTTACTAGTTTGTTTCCTTTTGGAATAGGAAATAGAGCCCTAGACTTATCGTAGTAATATGTAGTAATCCCAGGGTGGGAATGAGTTAACTTTCAGACAGAACTCAGTGATGATACAACCTATTCCTCTTGATATTACCAGTAGGCCTTTCTGTTGGTTTCCAGTAGGGATGTGTGTGAGTTTGGTCAACATTTGGGTGGTCCAAAACTGGATTTGTTCTGGCTCAACTTAATTTTGTCCCATTTTAAAATTAATCTGTATTTTTCCCCAGTCCGGCTAACATGCTGTAAAGGCAGTCATGACAATGGAACTGCACCTGGATGCTTTGTAGTGGGTTTATACTGTATCTGTTACTGGCAAGAAGATGGAACCAATATTTACCTTTGTATCCTAGGTAGGGGCCACTACACAGGGAATTATAGTCTTAGACTCAAGAATATGTAATGATGGTTTATTTATTTATTTTAATTTTACATTTTTTGGTGTTTTTGTGCCCCCGTTTTTTGCCTGTTCCCTTATTTGGGCACGTGCATGCACATGTGGAGGCATGTGCAAGCCTCAGTCTGAGACACCCTCCTGACTTGCCACCCCCCACCCACCTGTGTGGCCACTGGACCTCCACCCAGTGGCAGCAGAACTATGGGGGGGGAAACGACCTCCCTGGGAGAGGAGAGCTGCCATTAGGCTGCTCAATCCTGCTCCCACCCTCCTCCCCCGTGCTGGCACCCCAGTGACCCAAGGTTGTTCCTGAACCCGGGTCGCCAGCGTAGCACGAGGTAGGGCATAATGCTTCAGCCCTCTGCACCACTGGGCCAGTGTAATGATGGTTTATGATTAGTTAGGAGAATATAGTATGTCCTGCCATACAAGTATGGATAAAGTTTAGTCACCCCATAAATTACTCCCAAGGTCACTTTCTCTTATCAGATCATATTTTATTTCTCTCTGGTTAAATATTTTAGAAGCAATAGCAACTGTTTTTTAGACTCATCTCTTGTGCTTTTTCAAATTGCTGATCCTGCCCTCATAGAAGAGAGACATCACAGGTTAAGAAGAGAGATACGTTAACTCTAAAATGTATGTATGTAAGTATGTATGTCTGCATGCAATAACATTTTTTTAAACAGTAAATACACACCAGGCTATTGGTCTGTTTTCAGCTGTACCCCAGTTACAACAAATAGAATAAAATATGGGGTGATGTGTGCAGCAAGATGTTTACACCCCCCCCAAGGTGTTAGATGCTACATAAACCCAGAGAGTGAAGCTTGAGGGGTTTATTAAAGCATCTAACACCGAGGATGTGTGTAAACTTAGAGTTCACACACACCACCCCATATTTTATTTCATGTAATTGCTGGGTTTCTTTTTTTTGCCACAGCAATTATATAAAATACCAGACCTTCCATTCTGGTGCAGCCTCAGTCCAATTCCGATTTCGTCCGGTGTCCACATTGTAGTTGTGCGACATTTTGTTTTGATATCCCCATATATGTAGAGAATAATTATTTTTTGGTTTTAAATAACTTACCACCGAGTTCCTCGGACGGTTGAGTTTCATCGAGAAGGAAGCTTGGCGAGCTGCAGGAAGGGACACAGTGCAACAAGTGCATGTGCAGAGCAAGGGAAGCTGTGCGTGTGTTTGCTGTTATAAATGCTCCTTTATAATGACAAATTATGGCACGGTTTCTGTATGGGAAAAAAGGAAGCCATTAATTATTGTACAATTACACATTCATTATTCACTGCACTATAAAAATAATGGGTCATTAAGACAGAGGAAACTGTTTTCTTGGCCCTCTCAATGCCTCATTATGCCAGGTAATATCTTTTGCCATCTCTGCTTTTGTTTTCTTCTTCTATAAAGGCTTTTCTCCCTTGGACTGCAGGTGGGAAGCTATCAGTCATGTCCCCACTCTCTCCAATTGTCACTCACCTCCCCATTGTCCAGAAAATCCCCCGCGGATTGCCCCTGGCAGCAGGGCCAGGAGGGGGAAGGCTGTCCTCCCCCCATACACATATCCTGATAGCTGGCAGCCAGGTGGTGGTGTGGGTCAGAGGAGAGCAGGCATGGCTTCATTTAACCTATCCCAGCCTGTTTACCATTTTTTCCCAATACCCCTGCCTGTGGCAGCACATAGGCCCATGCATGTGGAGGCACGCATGCACTACTGAGCAATGGCCTCTCTTCCTTTGTTGCACACTACCTGCACTACCACTGGGTCTGCACCCCATTGCAATCAAAGGATGAGACAGTTTCCACCCCCCCAGAGAGAAGAGTAGTACCTGGGACACTCATACCTCTCCCCCACAACGGCCAACCCCAGTGATCCGAGTCCGTTCCAAACCCGGGTCGCTGGTGTGATGGAAGGTGAGGTGCAAGGGATTCAGCCCTCCACACCACCGGGCCGGCCATTTTCCTGTCTCTATTATTGGATAAATCTGGGTTTACTGATTAGACAGCCATGTGATTTTAAATTAATATCCTCACAATAGAAAATAACTTTAACTTCCCCACATTTTAAAGAATTTTGATGCTCACAATGACCGCCAGCTTTTTCAGAAAGGGGATAAATTCCATCAGCATCTGTTCAGTGACTCAAATAAATCACTGTTTCTTGGAGGACAGTACATTTTACTTTTTGGTCTGGTAACCTAAACTCCAGCACTCTCTGCATAATCACTTTGGACATACAGAATTAGTTAGTTGCCATCTTGGTCCTTGTAAGAACAGATCCAGAAACAAATGGTTCGATACCTTTTATTGGATGAGCACAGGTGTAACAAAAGAAAACAGTGCTAAGCTTTTGGACCAACCAAGTCCTTCCTCGGAGGCTTATGCCAGTTGTGTGGAAAATCACATTCTATTAACACCCAGATCATGCATACAAAAACAGAAAAATTCTCATTGGTTTAAAATACCTTTTTTAAACCATAACAGAGGTTTAAAAGCAAGGAACCAGTTTTAGTTGGCTAGCTGGCTACTGTGAAACACTCCAATGACAAATGTCAACAGAGTCGGATAAGAGGAATCCTTCCTGAGGCCTGACAGTTTCATTAACTTACATAATGAATGGGCGATTGTGTCATGACAGTACACTCTTAATTAAATGCAAGACCTTTAGATTTAATAGCCACTTATGTACATGTTAAAAATGTGATAGTATCCCATGTTAAAAACTTTAAAGTAGAAATTTTCTATCTATGACAATAGGAGGTACAGTATAAAGAAAGTTTCCCTAGAGTGAACAAACTACTTCACACATTCATACAGTATGAAACCTATCTGGAGACGATTTATTAACTATATATTTAACCAAATAATATATTACATAAACATAAAAACTTTCAGTGCTGTAACCAGATTTTTTTTTTTTACAAAAAATATCACTTGTCAGAATTAGAGCCCAATTAAAAAAACAACTAAGAACCCCCTAGTAAATGAGATGATGCATTCTAATATGTTTAGTGTCAGTATATAATCAATTTACTACATGTACAGTAACAGTCTAAGGAATCTGAATCATACAATAAAGAATTAAACCCTCCACCCTCAGGGTAACAACATAATAAAGATAACTAGTTGGAAGGAAGTATAAATTCACTATGTACAGTATGTGAATCAAGAGTCCTAACACACTGTAACATCATAATGTCATGTACCTGAATATAAGCCTTACCCCATAAAACCAAAACCCCAACCAGCACCTCCCCACACACAAACCCACCACAAAAAAAAAACACTATCCCCCGTAACCCTCCCCACAAATAGTTAATGGTGAGAATTTAACATACTGATAACCGATTAAAAGGGACCCTACAACCATACGCTAGTAAAACAAAAACCCACTGAAGTTCCGTTATAAGTCCATTCTTTGTACTTAAGATTTGCGTAAGTTCAAGTAGGGTTAATGTGTCATAAAACCCAAATCAATGTTCATGCCATCTTCTACCATACTGAGAAGTAAAATAAGTCTGACCTCAAAAGTCCATCTCTTTTGTGTATTTTTGAAATATCCTTTTCAGACCATTACCGACATATCTGAGATAGAGTGATCAGTCTGAGAGAAGTGCTGCCCCACTGGCTTGTCAGTCATCTCATATTAATAGTATGTCTGTGCAAGCTCATTCTAGTGCAGAGAGATTGCTTTGTCTCTCCCACATATCCTGTTTGTGGACTAGAATGAACTCGCACAGACATACTATTAATATGAAGATGACTGACAAGCCAGTGGTGCAGCACTTCTCTCATACTGATCGCTCTATCTCAGGTATGTTGGTAACGGTCTTAAAAGGACATTTCAAAAATACATGTAACCCTCCTTCACTACATTTAAATGGCTGGTAATTTCTTAAAAATAAGCAGTTCTTTTTCTGGTACTCACTCCTGCTCGAGCAATCATGGGGCTTTTTATTCAAGCAGGCAGCTGTTTTCAGTCCATAGCAGTGATCGAAACTCCAGAAAGCTACCCCCCTCTCCTCCCTATCTAGGGTTTTGATGGAATATAGCCTCTGGGAAAGGGGGAAGGCATCGTTTTGACTGGCAGCACAATAGGTTTAAACACAATACCTTTGGCCGTACCTATTTGAGGTGCTCCGATGGTTTGGGCTAGGGGAGGCCTATGTAAGGATGGTAGCAGCCCTTTATTAGGCCCCCACGGTGGCAGTGTTAGTAAGTGGGTTTCTATCAGACAGGTTTTCCCTGTATAGGGGCACTAAGCAGGGTTGCCCCTATCACCCCTCTTATTTGCCTTAGCGGTTGAGCCTTTGGCCATAGCCATAAGAGAGGATCCATGAATTTGGGGGATAGAGGGGAAGAGTCAGCGACAGCACAAGATCACGCTCTATGCACACGACATGATTCCATATCTCAGGGACTTTCCGAGATCAATGCCAGCACTGGTAGATACTATTTCTAATTTTGCATGGTTCTCAGGTTATAGGCTCAACCTTGGGAAATCTGAAGTCATGTTTTTGGGAAGGGGAGGGAGGGGTTAGTAATACCTGGGAGTTGTGCAGGGTAGGGGGGCCTTTACATATTTGGGCATTAAGATTGGGCGTGACCATTCCTCCTTGTATAGATTTAATTATACCCCAATTTTGAAACTACTACTAGATGATTTGGCAAGATGGAGGGCCTTGCCCATATCTTGGCTCGGATGTATTAATTTAATAAAAATGAATATTCTGCCAAGAATTTTATATTATGTGCAGATGTTGCTGATGGGACTATCAGAGCAGGATAATAAGAGGTTTGAGAGGGCTTGTTCACAATTTATATGGAGGGGGAAGAAGCCCAGAGCCAGTCTTGCTAGGCTTAAGGCGGACGGGAGTAGGGGTGGCCTTGATTACCCGGACTTGAAAACCTATTTTTCGGCAGCACAAACGCGAGTGATTAGGGACTGGATTTTTTGGGGCAGGGAAGCAAGTTGGCTGGACTTAGAAGAAGCCAACTATGAAGTCCGGTTGTCGGCCTTTCTTGCTGAAGAGGGTAGATGGCTGTACTTAAATCAGGGCTATCAGAATATCCTGGTGGGGGGAGTACTCGATAGCTGAGGACAAGTGAAGAAGAAGGGGGGATACCAAAAAGGGGAGATGTACTTGCTTCCATTGGTGGGTAACCCACTCTTTCTGCCTGGGATGGAGGACCCGGCATTTCATACGTGGAAAGAAAAGGGTATCTTGTGCCTAAAAGACCTCAGAAGGAAGGGAGATGTTTATACATTTGTAGAGCTGAGAGAGAGGGGCTTGGACTGCTGGATGCACACTTATTTAGATACTTTCAAGCCAGGACATATATTCAGAATATTGGGGGGCAGAGGGAACCAGGCTCCTGTATATAGCAAATAGAAGACCTACTGGAACAGACTAAGGGTGAGCCCAGGGGTAGTATCAGAAAGGCGGTCCAGTTTCTGAGAAGGCAACTACCAGATCAAACTAGTAAGACCAGAGGCTTATGGGCAAAAGATTTTGGGGTGACTCTGTCAGAGGAACAGTGGCACCAACTTTTAATCACACACCAGGGGCTTCTGACGTGCAACCGGTATGAGGAGTCTGTGTACAAATTTATACATAGACTTTTCTGCCCCCCCGGCAGTGAACAAATACAATACAGCTGTGTCCGCACTGTGTCTAAGATGCGGGGTGGCAGTGGGCACATACTTTCACTCCTTCTGGTCGTGCACGGTTCTCCAAACCTTTTGGTGTCAAGTAGCGAAGGAAATTGCGAAAATGAGGGGGGGGTCGTGTAGGTCCTACCACTCATGGTGCTCTTTGGTATAGAGGACTCAGAGACAGCAGAATGGGTGCCTGCAGCTAGGTGGGTAAGAATTCTTCTGGCCGTGGCACATCAATGTATATTGAATACTTGGGTATCGGGGACAGGCCAACCATAAGTCAGTGGTGGAATTTAGCATGGGGGGGGGTGCTGCAGCTGGAAAGCCTGACATATAAAGTCAAAGGGAAGGAAGAAGCTTTCACAACTATGTGGGCCCCATTTTGGAGCACCTTCACTGCCGAGGAGAGAGCATTAATATGGCCAGGATAGATTAAATAGAAATAATGGGTGATAAAATGCCCAACCTGTGGGGTGGACTCCCTCCTATATGTTGACGATGGGAATAGAATATTGTAAGGAATACATTTATGGGAATATTGAATATGGACCTAATGAGTGTAGTCTAGGTATGATTAATTGTCCTTTTTAATTTTTCCTATGTCTGTTATCTTAACCTTTCTCTTTTCTCTGCTATATCTATTTTTGTTTTCTCAATAGATTCTTAGCTTATTGCTTATTTTTTCCTCTCACTATTTCGATTTTCTACTTGTTTCCTGTTTCTATAGCATAGATGACAGTAGAAAGTATGGTGAATTGTAATATTAACATCCTGGTAGAGGTTTGGAACGGATGAATAATATGAAGGTATGGTTAGCTTGTGGTGAAATGTTACGTTATGAGGTAATGCAAATGGAACTTGTACTGTTACTTGTGAAAACTCAATAAAAAGTTTACACAAAAAAAAAAAAACCACAATACCTTGTTTGTTGAAGCATGGGATTCCATGGTTGATGGCTGGATTTCCATCAAAGTGTAGGCTAGCTGGAAGTTCCTCCCTTCATGACTGGTTACCACAGGATCGGCTGGTTCTCTAGAAAACAGTTGGTTAAGCAAAACACAGCATAGCAGGTTTAGGACCCCAAAAGATTTAGTCCAGAACAGGAATGAGATGCAATCAAGCATTTTTTTATTTAGTTCAAAAGCTCAAGCTGTACACGCACAAAAACTCCAAGGAGGACACTCATTTAATTTTGTTACAGTTCCCAAATTTCTACAGCCCAAAGCCGTGGCACAGTTTCTTGGGGGACCAGGATTTGAACCAGGGCCCTACTTGCTCATCCCTTTCCTTAGTGAGCCAAATGGGCTCTAATTTACTTTGGGGCATGTTCCCTGTCCCCAAACCGGTTGCAGCGTTTCATATCCCTGCCAGTGGGAGCGGGTGCACACTTTGCTAAACCTTTTGCAACTCTCCTCAAAAAGGAGGGGGGAGGTCACATGATGCAGGCAACCCAGTGGCAGCAGGGTTACAGGACACCAAACCCCAACCTCACATCTTCGGCTTTTACATCTAGATTTCTACTGGAATCTCATCAATATAACAAATTACGAAAAGAGGGCATCTCCAGCATCAGATATCACTGTAACTTTCGTCGCTATTGGGAGAATTTATTCCGCGATGGATGTAGATATGAAGATGGCCCAGCTCAAACATACACCTCCTCCCTTGCCTGAAAAGCTGCCTAAAAAAGCCAGGCCTCAAGGGGGAGCCTCCAACTCCAGAAGCCAAGCATCTATACAACCAGTTCCACTTACTGAAGATCGGTTTCTACAGGAACTGTTGCTTTTCAGAGAAACATTGCTTGAAATTTCTTTAGAGATTAAGTCTATTAGACAAGATATGACAAATTTAAATAAAAGAGTGAGAGACACAGAAGACAGATCCTCCTCACTGGAATGCTAGAGAGATAAAATAGACCCAGAAGTAACCCAGCTTTGGCAGCAAATATGCAAACTGCAGTTAAAAACAGAGGATTTAGAAGGTAGGAGTAGGAGGAATAATATTTTGATAATGGGTCTCCCCGAGACTGAGGAGAACCCCAATGTCATAGCCTTTGTCCAGAAGCTTTTGCTGAAAATAGTGGGCCCTTCTCCACTCGGGAGCAACTACCAAATCGAAAGAGCTCACCAATCATTATGGCCTCATCCCCTGCCTGGATCTCCCCCAAGACCCCTAATTTTAAAATTCCTGAGCTATTTGGAGTGACAACACATGCTAAATAAAGTAAAAGAACTCCAAACAATATTGTGGGAAGGCACCAAGCTCCGTATTACACAGGATCTATCATATGAAATGTGCCAGAAGCGAGCAGCCTTCCATGCCATTATTACCAAAATCATTGCTGCAAGCATTCCTTTTAAAATGCTATATCCTACCAAACTACAGGTCTCAGTATCTGGATCCTGGATATCCTATGACTTGCCCTCACAAGCGATGGCTGATCTAAAGATCAAGCTCCCAGAACTGTTCAAGAATGACTGAAGTCTCTGACTGCAATTAGTTCTGTATGAGAATTTACTCTCTATGCACAAGATTTAATGAGAGATGAGGATTCACCTTCCCGCCTCCAAACTTTTCAGATATCCAGGTCTAGGATTAATTTGTTAATGGGCCTGATCTCACCGGTTGCAGTGCTAGATTTCCAACACAGAGGACAGCCTGCTGCACAGTTTCATTCTCTGGGGAAGGAACTGATTAATCCGGGTGAGGGTAGGGGGGATTGTTTTTCTCCTGGGACTGAAATTGATCAGGCTACCCTTAGTTTTCCCCTTCTAATTTCCTTACCCCATCAACATCGACAGAACAGGACTCCAACACTGAAGTACTGTACCAATTTTAATTTCTTTGTTGTTTTCTAGCAATCGGTTGTAGCTGGTCAAGAGGTTTTTCTTCCTCAGTTGTTTTCCAAATTTTCTGAAATTGGGGGGTTGGGGATCTTATCTCCTCATCTCATGTAACCTTATAATGTGGGAGATGAAGCCTGAATCAAGGGTTATTGATGTGCTAGGCCTCCAGATACTTCCAGGAGGGACGAAATCTTTGTGTATTAGGTGGAAACTTATATTTAGGTTAAGAGGAGCAGGTTCTAATCCACCGTGAAGCGTTATGAACCTCCAGAATGTTTACTTTGTTCTGAATATGTTAGTGCCTAAACATATCAAAATAATGTGGTGTTAACAAGATTTATAATCCAGATGATGATGTGGGGGGTAGAGGGGTGGGGGTGCCCTGACTCGAGCAAGCTCAGGGCTAACTGCATAATGAACTAGTTTATGGGGGGTTTAGCTCCTACACATTCCCTACAAAGGGACATTGGTGGTCCTGGTATCTTTGGCTGCAGTTTTTTTGCTTAGTACAGCACCACCAGACCATACCAATCTTCTGTCTCCTATTTTTCTGGGTTTTGTGGCTAGGAGTTGTATGGGATAGTCTCCCTCACTGGGACCTGTTTGTCAAGAACTTTAACCATTTCTTTTTTTCAGGGGAGACAAATGTATATAGTTGCTGGGGTTATGAAGGGAGGGACAGAGGGTTATGGTTTCCTCTTGTTGGATTAGTCCTGTACTTCGAAAATATCTTTTTGGAGTGTGGAAACTGTAACTCCTGGGCAATTGGGGGTGTAGGATGGGGCAAACTTATCGATTCGCTTGCTGTACTTTGGAATGGTTTCCCCTTCACTTAAATCATCCCTGTGATTACCAATTTGCAAGCTTAATATTGTTGAAGGGTTCAGAGAAGGTGGGGGGAGGAGGGCAGGGATTGGAGTGTGCCTTATGACTATTTCTGGTTTCATAATGATTTGTCCTCCAGAAAAATTATGTGGTTTATTATTTGGTATGGCTATTAACACATGTAAAATAGTGACCTGGAACATCAGAGGAGTCAGGGAACCTACAAAGATATATCAAGTATTAAAACATTGTGCTCTACTTAATGCAGACATAATCCTGCTACAGGAAATGCATTTGTTGACTAGAGAGGCCATTTGGTTACGCAGACTGGGGATTTCTCAAGTCTTCTCCGCTGGGGTTTCCTCATCAAGTAAAGGGGTAGTCATTTTAATAAAAAATGCGATCCCATTCCAGGCTGACTCCACAGTAACTGATCCCCATGGCAGATATATTCTTGTTAAAGGTACCCTCTTGGGCACCATGGTAGTTTTAGGCTCTGTATATGGGCCCACCAGGTGGCGATCCATCATTTTTTATGGAACTTGCCAGCAAAATTGCACCATTTCTTCCCATCTCCTTAATTCTAGGAGGCGATTGGAATGTTCCCCCCACACAGGATATAGGTAGGACCCATCGACTCTTAAGACCCCCTACTCCATCACAAAGAGCCCTACAGGACTTGATGGATACACTAGGACTTTGTGATCCATGGTGTTTACTTAACCCATCACATCAGATGTTCCCCTTTTACTCTAATGTGCACCAATCCTGGTCCAGATTGGATTATATCTTAATCAGTATCCCTTTGTTAACCGGTTTACATCAAACAGGCATCGAGCCTATAGTAATGTCTGATCATTCGCTGGTATGGGTGGCCCTATCTCCTTCCCCCGACAGTCCCAAAGATAGATAATGGAGGCTGAATACTCAACTTTTAAAAGAGAAAACTATCATCTGCAAAATTCGAACCTTCAAACCTTCATAGATACTAATAAAGGTACGATTGAAAGAGATAATTTATTATGGTGTACTCTCAAATGCTACATTCATGGGGAATTCATTAAATTAGCTACCAGAAGAAAGAAAATGAGAGAAAAAGAAACCTTATCCTTATTAACTCAAATAAGAGCGGCCAAGCTCTCTCTCTCTCTCTCTCATTCTCAACAAATCCCGGCTCCACAACCGAGCTCTTAGATCTCAGGAACAAATATGTAGACCTCTTAAGAGGAAAGGCAGAGTATGCACTCTTAAAAACTAAATCCACTTACATATATCAGGGAGAAAAAGCAGGCAAACTCCTAGCTCTTAGACTCCGCAAATTGGAAAGCTCAAGACTTATACCTTCCCTTCAGGCTCCGGATGGGACTATTAAAATCAATCCCAGAAACATTGCTCTAATATTTGAGAACTTTTATCGTTCCCTCTATGGGGAAAGATCCACACCCACTCCTACCCAAAATATAGACTCTTATCTGGATTCCTTAACTCTCCCCTCCTTACCCGAACACCTCCAACTTTCCTTGATCTCTCATATCACCCTTGAAGAAGTGATAGAAACAATTAAAGACTTAACCCTTGATAAAGCTCCAGGTCCAGACGGCTTCCCCACTAATGTGTACAAATCCTTTTCAAAGGAGCTGGCTCCACATCTGCTCAAACTATACAAATATATGCTCTCAGTTAAACCTTTGGATCCTACTTTATTAGAAGCGACCATATCTCTTCTATTAAAACCCAACAAGTCCCACCTGCTCCCAGAGAGTTATCGTCCGATCTCCCTCTTAAATTGTGATATCAAGATCTTAACTAAAATCCTAGCTTTACGCATTCATAAAGTATGGTCTCATCTTCTAAGTCCAGAACAGGTGGGATTTGTCCCTGGTAGATGCTCCATGGATCACCCTTGAAAGCTTTCCCATATTTTCAATGCAGCAAGATTATCTCAAACCCCGATGGCCCTAATCTCATTGGATGCCGAGAAGGCCTTTGACAGAGTGGACTGGGACTTCCTCCGGCTGACTTTAAGTAAGATGGGCTTCCTTCCCCTATTTATCCAGTGGATTTAGGCCATATATTCTTCCCCTTCGGCAAAGATCCGTTGCAATGGGGTATTCTTTTCTCGATTTCCCCTTTACTCAGGTGCAAGGCAGGGTTGCCCCCCTCCTCTTTCCTAATTAATCTTTATTTAGAACCCTTGATTTGTCATATCAAACAGTCTTCACAAATACAGGGAATTCCAATACTCAATCACAACCTCATCCTCTCTGCATATACAGATGATATCCTCCTCCATTTAGAGAATCCTGCTACATCCCTGAGACAAGTAGTGGAGGTAATATCCCAATTTAGCTCACTATCCAATTATAAACTTAATCTGAACAAATCAGAAATCTTTCCCCTAAATCATTTCACTCACAAAGCTGACTTCAATGGTTTTGACCTAAAATGGACACCTAATTCACTTAAGTATCTGGGCATGCACCTAACCACGGATCCTCTTCGGACCAAGAAACTCAATCTCGATGACCTAGTGACTGTCCTTCAACTTGATCTTCAAGGATGGGAATCTCTTCCATTATCTCTTTGGGGATGCATAAACATAATTAAAATGAATGTCCTGCCTAGACTTTATTATCCATTATATATGCTAAACATGTGGCTCCCACTATCATTCTTCCAGAAGGTACACTCTCTCATCTCTGGCTTTATATGGCTACATAAACAACCCAGAAATTCCTTTATTAAACTGAGTCTCCACAAAGCATCAGGGGGTCTCTGCCTCCCAAATTTTCTTCTTTATTATTGGGTGAGCCACTTCTCTAGGATCGGGAAATAGCTTACGGATCCCATAGATGAAGCCTCTCCTTTTTGGCTGCAGATAGAAACCTAGATCTTACAACAACACCACTTGCTTTCCCCTGCCATTTACTATATTCCCCTGAAGATGTTGCCGGACCCAATCGGCCACTCAGTAGTTGGGACCTCTCTGAAAGTTTTTTCTCAGTTTTGCTCCTCTTACAGATTTTCGCCTCGTCAAGACTTCGCACAACCTCTCACCTTCAACCCCAACATTAAGGTAGGTGGCACTCTCCTCACACACACTTGGTTACCTTCTCTACAAAATGCTAAAGTAACAGATTTCTACTCCTTCTTGTATCTTCTCTCCTTTTCCGAAATCTGGCATAAATTTGGCCTAAATGCTTCTCATAATTTTAAGATCTTCCAGTTGGGACACCTAATAGCACAAGTATTTGGTACTGCT
Source organism: Neoceratodus forsteri (assembly GCA_016271365.2). Lineage (NCBI taxonomy): Eukaryota > Metazoa > Chordata > Ceratodontiformes > Ceratodontidae > Neoceratodus > Neoceratodus forsteri. Next base: position 643,589,410 of record CM057453.1, on the reverse strand, counting down.
TCCCTAGAATCTAAGCCTCAACCTATATTGGAAGGCTTCCATGATCTATCTTCCAAGCCACACTGCTTGTCCCTCTTATACAACTATATCCTCTCCATTGGACACACTGAGCCTGTACTCGGTTCCAAAATCTGGTCCTCTCTCCTTCCAGGAACAGTCATCGAATGGTCAAAAGTCTGGCAAGATTTATATACATACATCTCCCAAGATAAACTGCGACTTACTCAATACCATATACTGCATAACCTATATTACACACCAGTAAAATTAGCCAAAATTGGCCACCTGCCCAACTCTAATTGCTCCAGATGCGGTAAAGGTGAAGGAAATTTAGTACATATATTCTGGGGCTATGCTAAAATTGCCCCCTTGTGGCTGCTGATTCAATCCAAATTGGACCCAATACTTGGTCTAGGGGACCTCTTCACTGTGGAGATCTGTATCCTAGGGATTTACACCACTATCCGGATTAAAGAATGGAAATATCACATAGCACTAATTTCCATGGTGGTAAAAAAACTAGTGCTTAAACACTGGTTGGATCAATTATCTATCTCCTATAATGAATGGCTAAATGACCTCTCAGCCTACTTCAGGATAGAGTGCTTGATTGCTGGCTCCCGTAATAATCTGGCATCATTTGACATAAAATGGGGCAAATTGTACGCCTTATATCTGCACTGAAGTTATTAACATTTAATTTTTCCAGGTCCGTCTCAAGATGTTTCTATGTACCAAATATTTATTTCAAGTATTGTACTATATGTATTGCCACACACGGGGGGTTCGGGAGGAGCTTTCCATAATATACGCTAAGTGGATGGTTGCATCTATGTATCATACCTGTTCTGAATACTACTATGTTTATAATTTAAAACCAATAAAGAAGTCGAATTAAAAAAAAAGGAGGGGGTGTCAGTTGTTTTACACAGGCACAGGCGCAGGCACAGTCCTTTCCACAATGGCTCTGGCTCCTGCTGATCCATGGGCAGGGTTCACACAGGGCAGGGCCAACTTTTCCTGTGGCACAAGCAATCCACAAACAATCCAGCAGCACATACCTTGAGTGGACATGGAGAAGCACAGGAGTCTCATCTGCCACCTTACCCCACCGGAGACTTCACTGCCACCTCTGTCTCTCAGGCCCTCTATGGCAGTCACCCAACTCTGACAGGAATTGGAGCCTGGCAGACTCCTTACGACCTTCCACACAGTTGCTGCTCCCTCTGGATCTGCTGCCCCACTGCTGGCATGTGGATGTCCCCTCACCTACTTTTGGGACAGGGGGAAATCTTCCCACCCCAGCCCCGGGCCTCGCCAGCCCCGACTGGAGGCCTCCCCCATGGCTGTGAATCAGGCATTCCTGCTCCTCTCGATGACTCTGACAGCACTCCCCAATGGTTTTCCCCCACACTGGTTGGTGGTTTCTGCTCCTCGCGTGCCACCTGGGCCATGCCCATGCCCAGCGGCACGTGCACCTCCCGATGCCAACAGGGCATCTTTTTGGTAACCCCCCAAACTGGCACAGATTTTACACTTTCCCCCCCACTGAAATGCTTCACCGCCTGGGAAGCGGTTTCCACCCTGGCTAACCATGGCTGCCGTGCCCTGTGGGATAATGCACACTCTCCCACATGCCATCACGTCCAGGTTCCACCAGGCTGACTGCATGGCAGAAGTCTGTTTAGAACTAGGTGGGCCTAGCCACCTACCTGCATTTCTCTGGCTCCACTAAGGGCATGACCACTCGATCTGACTTCCCCAGCATTGGCTGGTCCACCAGGCCAATGTCCCACGCCCCTGGGAAACACCTCTCTGATTTATTCTGGCTCCAAAATGTTCCCCATTGGACCGTTCAGCAGTACCCAACCGGGCCTAAATGGCACCCCTAACAATTCTTGAAGAACACAAACATTCCTATCTATCTGCTAGCAATTCTAAGGCTATAACACCACCGGGGGGGGTAGGCTAACCTCAACACTATTACTCTAACTGCAACATACAGGAGGCTAGACTTAAATCTAACTACACACTACACAATACTTGACTGATTCCCCCTACAGAAACATCTCGCTACTACTCTGACTAAACCTACCCTACATCTATACTTCTATCATTCTGACCTACTTAACAGTGGGGAGGGCAGCACACTTTTACCCTTTAATTGTCCTTTTCCAAATGCACTGGTGCACATAAAAGTCTCTGGATAGCTGTCTTTTGAAATTAAAGTTCACAAAATCCCATGTGCAGCACCAGTGGACAAGTGTGCTTGATTTCTAGGGGGTCCCTTCTTAACATTTTCTATATTATTTCTAAGCTAACTAACTGAAATAGAACTTTGGAAATTATCTTCATTAGAATGGTACATGACAGTAAAAAAATTTACAATTTGGTAAAACTGGAAAAAAATTCAAAAACACTGTGGTTTTTTTTTTCTTACCCTGAGCATTAGTTGAAAGGCTACTGTCCATGCTAGTGGTAATTGTTTATTTTGCAATTTTAATATAAAAGTAAACAGTCTGAGTATTAGCAGTCTCTTAAGGCACAGCCTTGCAATGCCGTGAGGCATTGGCGTTCTAAGGTGTTTCCTCTCTCTGGGGGGTTCTGTACTTGGCAGCTGGGTCCTCTGGTGCAAAATAAAAGCAAGGGTCTGGTTTGGTGCACTCTTCCCCTTGACTGTCATGCCCAACCACAAAATATTTTAAATGGTGTCCAAGTGTCTTGCACCAAAGCAAAGATTTTGAATAGGGTTAGTCCTTCCCAGGCTGAGGAGGTGCACATGGATCTTGCCAGAGAAGTTACCTTTTTCTTGTCATAGGCCACATCTTTAAGACCAACTTTATGTCTGAGGTGTACCTTTTCCACAGCTCCCTGGAACACCCAGTCTGATCTCTTACACTAAATTAAATCCCACAGTCTCTCACTTACATATGGGTAATTTGCTTCAGGTTACTCCATCTTAAGGTATCACCTTACCCACCTTTCTGCCTGGCTCCAATTGGGTAGAGACCTGATGCTGGGCTGTGGGGCCACTCCTTGGGGTAACCAAAGTCCATCTTGATAATTAAGCACAGTGAGGTCCAGTGTGATACCTAGCATCCATATCTATCAAGTGTCTCTTGCATGTTTCGGGGAGCAAAGGGGTGATTTCTAATATCCCCAGGAGAGGCATAGCATAGGGCTTAGGAGTGTCTCTTTCTATGACCATATCTTCGAACATCCTGGTGATACCCTCCATGGGCTGGTCATAAATAGAAATGACTTCAACAGCTCTAACAGTACTCTTTTCCTTAGATCCATTATCTCCTTCCACCTCTTCTATTATGACCTCTGGGTCATCTCCTGCAGGAGCTTTTCCCAGCAATGTGAGGAGTGGGAGTCTTGGCCTTAAAGGCCTGGCCTCTTCCAGTTTCTTGGGCAAGTTCTTAGCTCTCACCGTGGGTTCCTGAGTGGGATTAGCTTTTGGTGACATCTTGGTGTAAACATGCGCGCTTCGCACCACAACCTCAGGTGGCTCTGACTGCTCAGTCACATTCCTCACGTACCCTGCAGCAGTACTCTTGATTCTGGAGATCCACTCTCGGCCCCTTCCTCTGCCACTGGGAAGTTCTGAGGCACTTGGTGGTGGTACAGGGCTGGGCAGATGGCTGGGCCCTGGTGCCACCTCTGGTTTTGTTCTGTTTCAACAGCCGCAACCTCCTCCCACTGTTCAGATGGCTCCACAGTTGTGGCCACACTAGTTGCAGGGGAGACTCTTTCAGCTGATTGTGGCCATTGCCAGGGCGCAGTAGTCGGTGGCGCAGGGGCCACATATCTTCCTTCCTGCTGCTGCTGCATATCAGAAGGTCCCACCACCTGATGAATATTCCCACTAGCACATGACAGAGACACAGGCTGCCTTATCACCCCACTCCCATACTGTCCACAGAAAATGCACGATTTACCTGAACTGCTCTGTTCAGTCCAGTGAAGGGCAACTAAAATGGTGCAGGATCTGCTTGAGAAGCCATACGAGGAGAATGGAGAGACTAAAGGCGCTTAATATGTATACCCTTGAGGAAAGTAGAGAGAGGGGGGACATGATAGAAACTTTTAAGTACCTCAGTGGACTCAACAAAGTCCAAGAGGGTAGCATCTTTCAGAAAAAGAGATATGCAAGAACAAGGGGACACAATTTGAAGATAGAGGGGGGCCGGCTCAGGGGCAATGTGAGGAAATCTTTTTGTTTTTACAGAGAGGGTGGTGGACACATAGAACCACCTTCCTGAGGAGGTTGCGGGATCTAAAACTGTGGGAGAATTCAAGAATGCATGGGTCAGACATAAGGCAATTCTTGTGGGGGGGTAGGAAGAAATAGGCTGTTAGTTAACTAGGATCTGCAGCTTATCCAGTAGGTAGGGAAATGGGCATACTAGGTGGGCCAAGCGGTCCTTATCTGCCGTCAAAGTCAAAGTCTACATTCAGCCATGCTCCACAGCCAGTTTACTAGTCCCTCTGGTATGTTGATGGTCCGACCTCTGAATCCAAGGGCATAAGCCATTTTTGCTTCTCCAAGATCTCGTGTAGCAGAATAATCCAACAAACGCTTATTGATTAGCCTCCAAATGTTTTTGCAGCTGTAGAAAAGTGAGTAAACTTTCCCTCCTCTTTCTCAGCTAGCAGAAATTTAAAGAACAAACTCCACCATGGGATGGTGGACACAACGTTTTTTCCCAGCACAAACAACTCACTCCTTGCTCCTCGAAGGTTTCCAGCAATCTGAAGCCCAGACCACTTGACCTCCCTTTTCTAGTGCTGCATCTCATTAGTCCCATCCACCAATCAAATCGCTCCCTTTCTTCATTCTCAGTCATCGTGTTTTTTCTTCATGTGAGGCAGACACCATTTTGTCTCCTCATGATGCAAGTAAACTGTAGCTTAACCTTCTAACAGGCTGTGGCCCACCCACCTTCCATCACTGTGAATGCCATCCATCGTGCCAGGTAGGTGATTGCACCTCATCTTTAGGATCCTGGATGACAGCCCCCAATTTTGTAACCCTCCTTCACTACATTTAAATGGTTGGTCATTTCTTTCAAATAAGCAGTTGTTTTTCTGGTACTCACTTCTGCTCAAGCAATCACGTGGCTTTACGTTCGAGCAGGCAGCAGCTTTCAGTCCATAGCAGTGATCGAAACTCCAGAAAGCTATCCACCCCCCCCATCTAGGGGTTTTGATGGAATATAGTCTCTGGGAAAGGGGGAAGGCACCGTTTCAACTGGCAGCACAATAGGTTTAAACACAATACCTTGTTTGCTGAAGTATGGGATTCCATGGTTGACGGCTGGATTTCCATCAAAGTGTAGGCTAGCTGGAAGTTCCTCCCTTCACGACTGGTTACCACAGGATCGGCAGGTTCTCTAGAAAACAGTTGGTTAAGCAAAACACAGCATAGCAGGTTTAGGATCCCAAATGATTTAGTCCAGAACAGGAATGAGATGCAATCAAGCATTTTATTATTTAGTTCAAAAGCTCAACCTGTACACGCACAAAAACTCCAAGGAGGATACTCATTTAATTTTGTTACAGTTCCCAAATTTCTACAGCCCAAAGTTATGGCACAGTTTCTTGGGGGACCAGGATTTGAACCTGGGCCCTACTCGCTCATTCCTTTTCTTAGTGAGCCAAATGGGCTCCGATTTACTTTAAGACATGTTCCCTGTCCCCAAACTGGTTGCAGCGTTTCATATCCCCACCAGTGGGAGCGGGTGCACACTTTTCTAAATCTTTTGCAGCTCTCCTCAGAAAGGAGGGAGGGGATGTCAGTTGTTTTCACAGGCACAAGCACAGTCCTTTCTACAACGGCTCCTGCTCCTGCTGATCCATGGGCAGGGTTCACACAGGGCAGGGCCAACTCTCCCTATGGCACAAGCAGTCCACAAACAATCCAGCAGCACATACCTTGAGTGGACTTGGAGAAGCACAGAGGTCTCGTCTGCCACCTTACCCCACCGGAGACTTCACTACCACCTCTGTCTCTCAGGCCCTCCATGGCAGTCACCCAACTCTGACAGGAATTGGAGCCTGGGAGACTCCTTACAGCCTTCCACACAGTTGCTGCTCCCTCTGGATCTGCTGCCCCACTGCTGGCATGTGGCTGCCCCTTCACCTACTTTTGGGACAAGGGGTAATCTCCCTACTCCGGCCCTGGGACTCATGAGCCCCGACTGGAGGCCTCCCCCTAGACAGTGAAGCAGGCACACCTGCTCCTCTTGATGACTCTGACAGCACTCCCAACAGTTTTTCTCTGTGCCGGTTGGTACTTCCCACTCCTCTCGTGCCGCCTGTGCCACACCCATGCCCAGTTACGTGCACACCTCCCGATGCCAACAGGGCATCTTTTTGGTAACCCCCAAATTGGCACATGGGTTACATACACAACAAAGATGGGCTATTGAGGTCAGACTTATTTTTCTTCTCAGTATGGTAGAAGATGACATGAACATTGATTTGGGTTTTATGGCACATTACCCTACTTGAACTTACACAGACCTTAAGTGCAAAGGATGGACTTATAATGGGACTTCAGTGGGTTTTTGTTTTATTGTATGGTTGTAGGGTCCCTTTAAACTGGTTATCAATATGTTGGTTTCTCATCATTAACTAATTGTTGGGGGAGGTTAAGGGGGATAGTGTTTTTTTGTGTGGGGGGTTGTGTGTGTGGGGGTGCTGGTTGGGGCGTTGGGTTTTATGAGGTAAGGCTTATATTCAGGTACATGACATTATGATGTTGCAGTGTGTTAGGACTCTTGGCTCACATATACAGTGAATTTATATTTCCTTCCAACTAGTTATCTTTATTATGTTGTTTCCCGGGGGGGGTGTTGGGGGGAGGGTTTAATTCTTTAGTTTTTGATTCAGATTCCTAAGACTGTTACTGTACATATAGTAGCTTGATTATATATTTACACACTGTTGCACACTAAACATATTAGGCTGCATCATCTCATTTACTAAGGGGTCCTTGGTTAATTTTTTTTATTGGGCTCTAATTCTAGCAATTTATATTTTTTTGTAAAAAAAAGTCTGGTTACAGCACTGAAGGTTTTTATGTTTATGGAATATATTATCTGGTTCAGTATATACTGTAGTTGATAAAGTGTCTCCAGATAGGTTTCATACTGTATGAATGTGTGAAGTAGTTTGTTCACTCTAGGGAAACTTTATTTATACTGTACCTCCTATTGTCATAGATAGAAAATTTCTACTTTATAGTTTTTAATATGGAATACTATCACATTTTTAACTTGTACATAAGTAGGTATTAAATCTAAAGATCTTGTGTTTAATTAAGAGTGTATTCTCATGACACAATCAGCCATTCATTATGGCAGTTAATGAAACTGTCAGGCCTCAGGAAGGTTTCCTCTTATCTGCCTTGGTTGATATTTGATCTTGGAGCGCTTCACAGCAGCCAACTAGCCGACTAAAACTGGTTCCTTGCACTTAAACCTCTGTTATGGTTTAAAAAAGGTATTTTAAACCAATGAGAATTTTTTTCTGTTTTTGTGTGTATGATCTGGGTGTTAATAGAATGTGATTTTCCACACAACAGGCATAAGCTTCCGAGGAAGGACTTGGTTGGTCCGAAAGCTTAAGCACTGTTTTCCTTTGTTGCATCTATGTTGGGCCAATAAAAGGTATTATACTATTTGTGTCTGGATCTAATCATTTTAGAGTTATTCTGATGTTCTTTTTCTGGGTTATGAATTTGTACAATGTCATCTGAGTAACATTTAAGATAGTTTAAGCCATACAAAAACTTGATGCTGGATTCTAGAAAAACTACAATTGCACTAGCAACCCCATAAGGAACTCTGTTGCACCGAAAAAGCCCTTTAGGCATGCTTTGTAGTATTCCCATAACTCCACTTGCTAATATGATATGAGTTAAATCTAATTTAGTAAACTCCTTCCCACAGCCAAGCATTGCAAATATATCTTTTGGTTTATGGACTAGGCATCGTCCTCCCTTCAGACAGATATATAGTAACTTTATAGTGCTACCAAATTTTAACAAATATATCTGATTCTAACGCTGATGCATTACAGTATTATAAATGCTACTCACTCACTATAGTTCATGATACCCTCTGACTCCAATTTTCTAACTAAGTTTAAACAGTAGAGGAAGTGTGGTCTAATGGTTAGAGCACCAGCAAGGGAACCAGGAGATTGCAGGTTCAAATAATGCTAGACCCAAAATACTCACCGTGGGACCTTGTGTAAGTGACTTAACCTCTTAGTGCTCCACCCAGCTGTGGAAATGGGTAAAAACAAGAACCCGCAGGAAGCAGAATGTTGTATCTTAGCTGGGCAACCCTGGGCAAATAAATGTTAAATAACAACAGCCTTGCTTTTGGTGCTGGCTTTGACGTTCACAATGTTGAGGCAGAGTCAGAAGCCACCTTAAGTTTTTCAAGGGTCCCTTTTTTAATTCTACCCCTGGTTCATATCATTCTGGGTATTTCATATGTAGAACAGTTGGACACAGAGTCTGATACCTTGTGAATTTTTCCGAACTTACCAATGTTTACCCAATGGGAAAGTGAGGCCCGGGGCCAGATTAACCATAGGGCAGAAGGGGCCATTGCCCTGGGCCCCCTAGTTTGAGAAGCCACCGATTTCCTTTATTTTTTTTTCTTCTTCCCTGACCACTATACTTTGCCACTAAACTTGGGGGGGGGGAGTCAATCATTCATGGCCACAGGTGCCGCTGACCATTTGCCCCGCCACCACCCTTGACTGTCCAAACAGCTCAGGCATTATTGCTTCACCATGGACTTCTCTCTGCGGTAATGCGAGCCAATGAAATGGCTCTATATGAGGTCCATTAATGATCTGCACCCCTTCCCACACCTGGACCAGAACTTTTATGTCCTCCCTGCCCTTGGGTGGTCCATGCATCATACACGGTTCCGTGCATCACTACTTGGTGGTCCTGTTATGTCCCGCTCACCTGAAGTCATGCCTGAATAATAGAAAATGGCACCATGCATCACAGCACAGACTCATTCCCTTGAACAGCTGCAAATCCATCCTCCTGTCATCGACAATAGAGAGTGCACCTGCAGCTATGGCCTGTCATTAGACCCACTGTCTGGCCTGGCCGTTACCGTCATGTCGACTCGGTCTAGTCCGATGACTCAGGTCTCGAGGTCCGGTCAGAAAATAGTTAATTTGGTAACCCCCCCCCAAACAAAATAAACTCAAGCGGCAACAGCAGATCAATTATTATCAGGCAGGCCCAAGGCAGTGCAGAACAGAATGTGCCCACTGCTACCTCGTGTCTGAGAGACTGAGAGAGCCAGTCATCGAGTTACAGTAGTAGGAGCCACCGGTGAGGAGCGTGAGCAGTATTTCCCTCCCTTCTTCTTTCTTCTGTCAGGTAAAAAAAAAAATAATACTAATGCTCCCGATGAACAACTGACTGCAACTGAGTGTGACTATTTATGTTTGTGTGTTAGTAATGTAACCCCTAGGTGGCGCTATCCCAAGGGCTACTACCCCTGCCTACTTAATTACTAACAGGGTGAGGGGCCTAGGTCCAATGACGAGTGACTCCACCCAGAGGTCAGGGTTTGCAGTAGTTAAACTAGCTTGGTCACAACCCTCTGGGACACTGTAACCCCCCTTTCTTCCCGCTTGTGGCCCACACAAGGCATCAGGAATATCTTCACAATGTACACTTACCCCCAGGACTGGCTCTGTCAACTGGACTCTGGGGACCCCCTGTAAAACAAGATGATACAGTGCAAAAACCACAGTACAAAACTTTAACATAAAAGAACACCTCAGTCAGTGTAACTTTGCTGAAACAAACAGATCTGATTTATTTAAGGAGCTGTAACAAGGACAGGGGGAAATCAGGTTAATTAGGTTAAACACATTAATAATCACAGTACTCTGCGCATATTCAGCGTCCCAAATTGTCACTTTCACTGGGTACCCTGGATGGGGGGGGGGGTGCTAGCCAGGATCGGTGCAGCTGGTTGGGGCCCTGTGATGGAAAAACACTGGCACAATACCCAAATTGTAATCTGGAGCCGGTTGGCTCATTTCATGAAGAAATGAGAAAAAAAAAACAACAACTAGATGACACACTTGCAATTCGGAAAACAGATGGCAAGGAGCTACCCTGCTTTGTACTCACAAACTCAGTGCTGGGAACTGGATGGAAGGCAGATTGTCCTGGATTGCCAGGAAGAGCAAGGTCCTTGTGACTGGACTCCACTGCAGTTTAGAGCAAATGGATGTAGTCTGGATTAAGCTGGGGTTTACCTCCAGCTTCATGCACTCAATTCACTGTACAGGGGATTTGAAACATGATTCCCCACAAGCACTACACACATTTATATGTAAAAGGAAAGTACTATACCAGTTAGGCTACTTCTCTATCCCGATCGCAATTACTGCACAATACCCGTGAGAACACACAGCAGATTCAGTTCCTGACAGACCGAGCGCAATTCAGCAATTTCTCCAGTCTTCTATAGGGTGAGCCTGGTTTCTATTCTTCAGATCTCCTTGATTCTCTTCACAGGTCAGATTCAGTCCGAACAGGTGCTTGCACAAGCTGCAGACCAAAACTCAGGGCCTTACACGTGCTTCCTGCACAAAACTATACACCGCAGAAGCACAGAGCTCCTTGTCTCTTCACTGCCAAAACTCATCTGATCTTTCCAGTAGACAGAGCCAGGCATTTCCTTTGAGTTCCTCCCAGTTCAGTTGGCTGGTCTGGCTGTCACTCACAATAAACTCCCCCTGTTGGTGCAAAAAGGTGCCGAAGTCCAAACTACAATTCCCAGAGGCATCTGCCATACAGTCCCATTGTGGCTGGCTCAACTTAAGAGTCCAAGTTCTGATTTGACAGCAGCAGGCTCCATTTTAAAGGTCCCCCACGCTGATTGGTCCAGTTCAGCAGTTCAATTCCAACATAGAGGGGAAACACACACACAGAGTCCCAGTTGCAATAAAACAGGTTAGATAAACTGCAATCTCACAAATGCTGCTAAATGATTACAGGCAAACAGTTACAGCTTTCAGATGGGCTCCCTTTGCACTCTTAGCGACTGCAAAAATGGAACGAATTGGCAGCAGCTGGGGCAGGATTCGGGCATTAGAACACACAGTACCCCCTCCTCAATTAATTATGGTCACAAGCAGGCAGCTCTTAAAGAGACAGTACCAGAGGCTCTAAAAGCACTCACACACAAGCAGCTTAAACGCTGAACACCTCCAGACTTGGAGCATTCAAGCAAGCTCCTGGAAGACTTCTGGGAACCCCCATTTGCATGGGGGTTACAGTAACACAAGTGTTAGTTACTTAAACAAATTCTAAATAAAATGATGTGAGAAGAGGATAATACTGTATGACATACAGTATCCTCTTCTCAAGTGTATATGATTCTTTTCTCACTTCATTTAATTTAGAATACTAATAGTAATATGGAGTGGGAGAAATCCGGGCTCTCTCATTGCACCAGCCAGCTTCCCTCACTTCTTCCCTGACCCCGGTGCTTTGTTTGTGATCATGCCATCAGTCAGTGAAGTTTTGTAGGGAAAGCAGCAAAAAGTTACTCAGGTCTTGCTCTCTTGCTGTGGTCAGTACTGTGACCCCAGCAAACACTCACAGTAGCTACAACAGGTTTGTATCTGGGTTACCTTCCTTGTCCCTCACAGCACCCACCACTACCTGCTGCCTGACACAACACCAGGTACACTAGCCCACTGATCCGAGGATGGCTAACACATTTAAATGGCAGGCTGTCCAGAATGGGCAAGGGTGAGAGCAGTAGGGGCTTTTTCAGCAACATTTCAACAGCAAACTGGAGTCCTTGGTAGCTGATAGACAGGAGTAGTGAAAAGCTGGAGAAAGCTGAATCAGATGTATTGGAGGCATCAGACTGGTGTTCTGGGTTGGAGGTAGATCTGGTACTGCCAGAAACTTTTAAGGATAGTGATCTATTATTTCTTATTGTTAGATTTATGACATATGAATGTAGATCCTTTTAAGTGACTCATAACTGCATAATTCTGTGAAACTATGTAACTGAATATGTCTTTGTATTTGTGTCTTTATGTATGTGTGTTCTTTTATGTTTTGTACTGATGGATGTAATTGTAAATGAGAGATTTTATCTCAGTTTTGCTCCCCAATATCTTATGCAGTATGTGAAGTATTTAATCTTTTCCATTTTCCTAATAAGCAGATCTGTACCTGATATTTTTGGGTGCTGTGAAGAGTAAGGTTTGTATCTTTGAACAGCATTCATCTACAATATTTGATAAGGTTTTGACCTAAATCATTGATATGTGCTAGGGTCCTGGGAATGTGGATAATTTTTATATTTAGAACACAGTTATTGACCCAGCCTCCCTCCCATAAACCCCTGCTGCCTCACATGCTGCAGACCATGGTCATCTAGATACACTACCAACCTTTCCTTTAGTGTGGTCTCCATGAGTTCACACATGACAAAGGCCAGCCTTACTGATCTGTAATGTCCTGGGAGGTCGTCCTTGGGACCACTCTTATGGAGATCAGGATTGTCCACCACACACTCACTGGGCCAGCTACTGTCTATTTGGGCTGCGGCAGTGAGATATTGGTGTGGAAGGGCCAGTAACCCATGGTTTTGCTTGGCTGCTGACACTCAGAGTGAATGTACTCCAGTCATCCAACATCAAACAATAACCTTCTGTTTCCACCCCAAGAATGGCATTCAGAGTAGCTGGAAACCCCTCCAAATGCATTTTAAGGCATCAAAAATTGTACAGCTTTCAGAGGCCTAGGTGGCCCCTGAACCCCAGACCTACTGGTTAAGTCACAGGGGCCGCCACAATTCGAAATTGCCCAGGGCACCACAACTTGTTAATCCAGCTGACCCCTCCTGTTTGTGTATTGCTGTGTAGTGCTATGTCAGTTTTTATTAAGAATGCCATTATTAAAGATTTTTTTAATTCCCATTTTTCCCTCCACCTAGACGTGAATTCCTGTTTTAGCCATCAGTCTGTCCCTGCCCACTCTGCTGTGAGTCAAACCACTGACCTGTCTGTCACCATTGCCAGACCCCAGCCTACCTGGCAGGGACCTCGTGAACTTGCCCCTTGAGATGGGGTATGGACTAACCCTGCTCTGACCCTAGGGCAAGGCCAAACCTGGTCTGGCTAGGGGGACCTGTTTGTGTGCCAGGAGATAGGAGGAAATGTTGATTTGATGTCAGGGTTGCTATTGTGGGAGCAAGGGGTTAGCCATTACTGACTGTCTGTTTTTTTTAACTCCTTTTGTTTTCTCCCTCCCACTTCCCCTGATGTAAGTGTGTCGGTCCACTCACAGAACCAACCTCTGGAGGAGCGGTCAACGATAAGTGATCACTAACAGTGGCAGTAAAATGGCACAAGGAGACACAAAAATGACAGACTGGAGATACTGCTGCCTGGAATGAGGGATATACACACCTTGAATCACTGCTACAAAGAAAAGGCAACCACACACAGGGTTCAAAAACAAATGATTGCACTTTATGCGAAGTGTACAATAAAATACATAAAATGCCAGAACCTAGGAGGAATGCAGAAGACTGACAGATTCCCCAATGTTTCACATCAGACTGACACTTCTACTAGGGGCAGAGTTGGCCAGGCCAGTGCCCCTTAAATGCTGTATCATTTAAAGATACATAGTAAACTTTTAATGCCAGCTTAGATCACTGCTTACAACCATTGTTTTTGGATTGTTCTAAGTAGAAGTTTAGTCAAGGTGCACCATTAAAGAGTATAGTTAAAATCTTAAATCTGGGAACATGATTAAGAACATCAAATAATTACTATTTGCGCATACAGTATTTATACAGATTTGAACAGTACTGTACTTCAAAGCATTCTATGCTCTATTAGAAATGTATTGGAAAATATATTATTAGTTACAAAGCAGTCCATGTAATATCCTTCAAATTGTTTAAGCTTTGCCTTTTTTGTTTCCTTGCCTTGTCTCAAAGAGGAAAAAAGGAAGGTGGTTGGGGGAATGGAGGGGCACAATAGAAGGGAAAAGATAGGGGATCAAAGAAAGAAGAGCAAGAGAGGAGTGACAATGAGTGGCAAGTAAAGAAACCTGAAAAAAATAATTGTCAGATTAAATAAAAAACAAAATTGATAACTATCTGTGGTGCAGGCAACGAGATTTCATATTTGTAACATCAAAAAAAAAATTATGAAAAGGGACTAAGTCTAGGATTTCATTCACCCCTCCCCCCGGGGACATTGTACCTAATCTGTGAATCCAATATTCATCCCATTGTAGCAGTATTGTAACATGATCCCCGCCTCCATTCCTGGCTAGAACATTCTCTAATGTCAGGAGCTGTAGGCGATTGGGGTTTGTATTGTGACTCCAGTCAAAATGGAACCCAAATGCATTCTCTTGTGCACTATTTTTAATGGTCATTATATGTTCCAGAATTTAAATTAGCAATGTTAGAGTTGTCCTTGAAACATAGCTAAAAATACAAACCTGTTTTATTGATGTGGGAATGTTGGCCATAACATTGGGGAAGGTCCCCCTAATCTTCCTGCACCTGTCGGGAGGATAGAGGAGCCCAGAGAGGAGGGTGAGATGGTGTCCTTGGTGGAGTAGATTGCTTCCCTCCCCTCATGGAATATCAGGAGGGAACTGTGGAAGGAACTGATGCTTCTTTTCTTTCCCTGTTGGGGATGCTGCACTCAGCAGCACTGAGCCTGGACTAACCATAGCGGTGGGTACCACTTCTAATTTGATTAATTTGGAGGATGCTGCAGCCCTACATGAAAGTGATGAGAAGGGACCTGCTGTAAAGTTTTCTAGCAAGAACATTATAAAACTACTGTACTTGTAGGTTTACAGGATGTGAATCCGGTTGCATCATCTGGGTCCTCTAAAGATACAGACACTGTCCTTGCTGAATGTAACAAACTAGTAATTAAAACATTGATTGCAGTATTCATTTCATAAAAATAAAACATGAACAGAAACTGAATGAGGAACTTTAAGAAAAGTGAACCGAACCACTTTACTAAAGTTGCTGCATGAAGAGGAAGAGGAAGAATGTTTGTCTCTAGTGAAATCCATGCTGTGGCAGAGACCATCAGCACCTGACCCTGTGAGAAGCAGTGGGCCCTTTGATCTGCTGATAAACCCTGTCAGCATAGGTGCTGGAACCGGGTGGGGGGGGTGAAAGGGGCCGTAGCCACTCCACTTTTTATTTCTGTATGGCAAAAACTAGTATAGAAAAAGTGCCCTTTGTACCCTCATAAGTGCCCTTTTGATTCTCAGCCCCCTCAGCTTTTACCATCTTCCGGCACCCTTGCCTATCAGGGAAAACATGACAGCTGAAATTAGCTGTGAACCACCGGCAAGGAAAGCACCATTGTATGGCAAAAGCTGAAGCCCAGGCTTATGAGGTCGGCTGTGCGGCATGCTGCAGAATTCCCTAAAGGGAAGTGAAGGTTTGCTGGCAAAGTCCACTCAGGTGAGGCGCCACAGACATCTACATTTTTGGTGGATGAAGCCTTAACCAAGGCTGGATAACCTGCTCCCTGGACAGTAAAGTGTCTGCTGAGTGAGTAGACATCCTTTGCTGCAATCTCACAGGAGTGCACTTTTCTTTCCTTTGACACATCCCCAACTTCTAAGTTTCTCCTCACCATTTTCCTCTCTCTCTGCCTTCACCCCTTTACCCTAACTCCATGTCCTCCACCTATCCCACCAGTCTCCCACACCCCTACCATATACCACTCTCTGTCTCACAATTCTGTGACTAAACCCTCACTTGTTGGTGTTAGTTGGTCACACTACCCCATCCGCCCTTGTGCTTCACTCCTACCCCTACCTGTCTACTGCACGTTGATATGCATACTAAATTTCCAACCTCTCCTCCCCCTACACCCTCCTCTATCTACCTCTTAGTTACTCACGAACCAAGTATAAGAATGCTAAAATACAGTTCTTGATCATTGCCTTGTTGCTCCTGTCCTCCGGTGACATCAACCCAAACCCTGGGTCTTTTCCTTTGACCTCCACTGGGACTTAATCAGCTCCTGCTGCTCCACCCCTGAGCAGCCAGCTTGCCCTCCCTCGTGGCTTCAAAATCCTTAACCTAAACACTTGCAGCTTACTCCCCAAACTCGATCTGCTGCAGCCTATTACTGTCTCACTAGCCCCCAATGTTATCATTCTTTCCAAAATTTGACTAAGTAAAAATATAACTGACCCCTTCCTCACCATCCCTGGCTAGACATTACCAGGCGGGACCGAGCCAGCAGGGGGTGGAGGTGTGGCAATTGATGTCTCAACCACCTTGCAATCCACTACCATACTCTACATCAGTGCAAAGAGTCTATGAGGCTCTCATGCTAAAAATATCACTTTCGTTCTCTATCCCAGTATACATCGCTGGTGTCTACTGTCACCCAAGCCTTTTCCCTCGGTCACCACCGAACTCATCAACAACATAGTTTCCCTCACCAGCTCAGGTGAAGTTTACATTATGGGTGATTTCAACCTAAATTGGTTATCCCCCTCTCTCAGCAAAACATGCAATGATATTGATGCTCTAAACTTATCACAGCTTATTTCCAAAGCTACCGGTTTGAACCACAGAACTGGTAACCACTCCTTAATAGACTGGGCCCTTACGTCCCATCCACATAGGGTTATTAAAGCTGGCACCCTTCCGGATGCCCTAAGCGATCACCATGCTACCTTCCTGGTATGCAGAATCCACAGGATAAAAGGCCCTCACAAAACCCTACTCACACGGTCATTCAAATCCTTAAACCTCATACCTCTCCTACATGACCTGGCTCATGCTAACTGTCATCCAATCACCTCGTCGATCTCCATCGATGCAGCCTATAACTAGTTTCATGATAAATTTCTGGAGGTCTGGAACAATCGCGCTCCCTTTTGTCGCACTAAGGTAAGGGGTAATTACGTACTGTGGATCACCCTAGAACTCCTGGCATGTCAAAGAGCCAGAGACCAAGCTTGGAAAACACACAAAGTCTCTAAGCTCCCAAAAGACTATAACACATACCGTTTCCTAAGAAACCAGTGCACTAAAGCCAGTCACCTAGCTAAAGTGGGCTATTTCTACTCCACCTTCCAGACCAACATTAACAAACCGTCTAAGTTCACTCCCTTTTCTCCCCTCCTTCCTCACCACCCACTCTTCTCCTCAATGTCAGTAACACTGTTATCATGGACTACTTGGAGGTTGCTGTCGAATTTAATTCTTATTTCACCTCATGTGCCTCTGCTCTCCTAGCCGCTTTACCATCTCCCCAGATTGTGGACACCTCCCCCCCCCAACGTACCTTCTCTCACCGCCCACCCCCTTCTCGTTCACCAAAACAACACCCTCTGACACACTGGCAGACTTGAATGCTCTCAACCCCTCTAAAGGCTGCTCTCCTGACAGATTGGACCCTATATTGCTGCTCCTCGCTGCCCCTGCTACTGCTCTCCCACTAACTGAACTATTCAACCTTTCCTTTGAAACTGCTTCCATCCCTATTTTAGCCATCAGTCTGTCCCTGCCCACTCTGCTGTGAGTCAAACCACTGACCTGTCTGTCACCATTGCCACCCTCCAGCCTACCTGGTAGGGACCCCATGAACTTGCCCCTTGAGATGTGGTATGGACTAACCCTACTCTGACCCTAGGGCAAGGCCAGACCTGGTCTGGCCAGGGGGACCTGTCTGCATTCCAGGAGACAGGAGGAAATGTTGACTGATGTCAAGGCTGCTATTGTGGGAGCAAGGGGACAACCATTACTGACTGTCTGATTTTTTTTTTACTCCTTTTGTTTTCGTTGTCCCACTTCCCCTGATGTAAGCGTGTCAGTCCACTCGCAGAACCAACCTTTGGAGGAGTAGTCATCGCAAAGTTGGCCAAGCTTGTGCCCCTTAAATACTGTATAATTTAAAGCTACATAGTAAACTTTTGATGCCAGCTTAAATCACTGCTTACAACCATTGTTTTTCAATTGTTTTAAGTAGAAGTTTAGAAGTAGAAGTCAAGGTGCACCATGGAAAGAGTATAGTTAAAATCTTAAATCTGGGAACATGATTAAGGGATTAATAGTGGTCAAATCACATCAGACATCTTTGTCGACTTCGCTAAGGCTTTTAACCCTGTCTCACATACCCTAATTGTAAACACCCTCTTCAAAGCTGGCCTATCTGATGCTGCCACAAACTGGTTCAGAGCCTACCTGGTTGACAGGACCCAATCTGTCAGAATTAGTGAGTCCATATCCCCTCCTCTCCCCTCACCATAAGCACTGGAGTCCCACAGGGGTCTGTGCTGGGACCTATCCTTTTCTCCATATTTCTAAACAACCTCCCCTCTGCCTGCTCATCCTCCTCCATCCATACGTACGCAGATGACACAGTCCTCTTCACCTCAGGTCAGTCCCCTGATGATGTGGCTACCAGGTTGCAGCATGATTTCAAAAAAGTTCAGCTCTGGTTTAGCTCCCATCAACTGTCTCTCAATGCCAAGAAGACTGTCTCAATGACCTTTAGGCTCCCCTCCTTACCCTCCCTCTGCACTCTTGATGGGAAAACCCTTGAGGACACATCCTCGTTTAGGTACCTTTGAGTGTGGCTTGACTGACACCTCAACTTCTCCGGCCATGCAGATGTCATCCTCAAAAAGCTGCGCCCCAAGCTTGGCATGCTATACAGGAACCATAGCTGTCTCCCGCTACTGGCATGGCATGAACTTGTTCAGAAGATGATTTAACCTATTTTTGACTACTGTGATGTAGTCTACAATGCCGCTCCCTTAACTCCTTTTGTCGCTTTGCTCTGGATGCCTCCCTGCTTGCTCTTTACTGCAATCCCTACCACTGCCTTACTTTTTCATCTCTAGAAAATGGAGGCCTCCTCCACTATGCTAAATTCGCGTCACAGCTTTGGTTTGGTTCACTCCATCTATATCTGGCCTCTTCGCTAACCCCCCTCCCCGATCCTACCATCTCTCTCTTAGATCCTAAGACTATCGTTTAATGGTGATCCCCGCTGGTCAACTACTGTTGGCCAGGCAGCCTTTTCTCATCACTTCCCCAAACTATGGAATGCACTTCCACACTCTTCTTCCCCCCACTCTATCTTCTCGGTGCTGTACAACTTCCTTTCTGTAAGTTGTACCTGCAACTAAACCACTGCCACATCTATCCCCACTGTATAGCCCACTGAGCCCCCTGAGACTGCTACCTAGCAATCCCACCTTTCTACTCCCTCTTCTTCCTCCTCCTACCTATTACCAACTCGCCCATGCTTGTTCTTGCCCCCTGGCAAGGTTTTCTGTATCCTGTAGGGGTCTAGTACTGAATTATACCTCTTCCCCCCTACACAATCCCTTCTCTACTCCCAAATCCAACTCCAACTCTTGTCCTCCCCTATCTGACCTCTGGCAGGGTTCTCTGCATCCTGGGTAGGTCAGTTTTAGGCAAGCTTCTTCTTTCGTTCCCTTTCCATCACCACCTATCCACCCTCTCTATATCCCCCTCCAATGCTATACTCTCCCCATCTTGCCCCTTCCCTTTGCCCCCCCTTCTTTGTTATCTCCTGGCCTCTACTGTGCCCAGCTCCTGGCAGGGTTCTTTGCATCCTGGAGGGGCTAGCTCTAGGTCAATCCTGATCCCCCCCCCGTCCAACTCCCACTTCCCCTTCCTTACCCCAACCTTTTCTTCTCAGCACTTAGTTATTTTATCACTCATCTATGAACACGTCAACTTCTTGCCTGTCTGGGTAGAGCATATTTTCTGTATGTACTTCTTCTCAGCTTGTCAAAATGTGAATCTGCAAACCACTCTGCAAATATAAAATGAGTGTGTCATTTTAATTGCAATTGAATGTGTTCCCACAGTATGTTATATGTACATGTAACTGTATGTCTAAATTTTCACCTCCTACTGTACCGCCCCCCCAGTTGCACCATGAGACAAACAGCTTGTTGTCCAGTGTGCCTTCCTGGTGAAACATTTCAATAAATAAATAAAAGTATGCCATGTCAGTATGGAGGAAGGAAACTACTGAACCATAAACGGTGTCGATTTCAATCACTCCTGACCAAAGTACGTCTGTACCAGCAGACTTGTTGGTTGAAACACCTGCTACTTTTAACTTTTTTCCAAAATAAAGATGCATGTCTGTTCAAAAAGCACTTAGAGCATGCAAATGCTGTGTTGGAAGTCCCCCCATGCATTCACCACCTGCCTCTCATGCTACATGGCCTACTAAAGTTATCGACTCTGGCACTGGAGAGGGAATTTCACAATGATCAGAAAGGGAAAATGCGGCACCTGCCCCTACCCCTCAGTTGACTGTGTCTTCAGACCCTGGTTTGGGCCTTGAAAATACTGAGGTGCATTTGATTCATGAACCTGGCCTGCTCAGAGACAAAACTCTACTACCTCCTCTGCTCCCCCAGTGGAGCCTGGTCCTTCTCATAGGGAGGAGTTGTCTGGAAAATGAAGCAGGGTCAGAAGAAATATTCAGATTTTTTTTCAAGTCTATACTGGAGCCTGCTAAAAGAAGAAACACTGTTTGAATAAAGTACATGGGAGGTTTGGATGATATTCCAGACTGGGTGTATGTTGCTTGAAAGACTCCTAAAAGACAGCATTAGTTTTCTGGCTTCAGAAATCTATGAACTGATTCATACATGTGGCAGTGCATACTACAACATGAGCTTTAAGACTCCGTTCGGTATGGAAAAATGTTGGACCTGTTACCATTCTTTAAAGAACACTGCTTAATGGACTCCTAATTTGTTATTTCTCTGTTTTTAAACTGCTACTGTACTGTTTAAGAATGAAGGAGTCAGCATTATTGACAGTTATATTGGGTAAGCCAAAGCGTACCACCTTGGGGAACCCAGATCCCATTATTGACTCCAAGAACATTTGGATGGGGTAAGGGTGGAAAGCAAGGGTCAGCTTGATGCAAAATGAAAATGGTGAGGGGGCCGAGCCAACAGCCTAGCTGAGGAGGACATGTTCTCATCGTACTCTGCACTGCTAAAGCTTTTAATATAAATTAAAAACCTCTACAGCGAACTAAAGCATATAAAAAAGGTATCAATCAGTAGGACTTCTAGCTGACTACAACTCATGCAATTTCTGAATAATGGGTCACACCAGAAATGTGGCAAAAATGTATCAACAACTTACAGGGCCCTTATGGCTCCCTGCGCCTTTGCAAACAGCGGACTCTCCACCAGACCAGACTGCCATGCTTGAAATGCACCAAAGGTCACTCAACTATTTAACTCAAACTGTGCAAAGACTTGATAAAAAATTAACCAATAGAATGAGCGTCTTATAATAGTGGAAAACAGAACAGAGACAATGGCAAATTCTGTGGAAGAGATGGAGAAGATCGGTGGAAAAGCACTCGCAACTTCAGTGGCTGTTATTAAGGTGCAAAATGGCCTTAAGAACTGTCTAGAGTAATTGGAGAACCAAAGTTTGGGCAGCAAATGTTCAGCTATTAGGTATGCCACAGGGGACAGAAGAAGGAGACTTGATCACTTTCCTGGAACGCTGGCTACCGGAGGCTGCAGATCTGGGCTATGCTGTGTCGATTAAGCGAGCATATTGAATTTTCCTGAGAAAGTGAACTGTGGCTACGGAAGGTCCCCGCACTGTATTATTTACCCTGGCATCCTCCGGGGATTGAGATATGCAGCTACAAGCTGTCAAAGAACAGTACCCGGTAATGATGGGGGGGACAGGAAAATCTTATTTTTCCCAGACTACTCTTATGCTACTAGAATAAGCAGGAAGGCTTTCGAGGGGGTGGTTCAGCAACTGAGAAAAGCGGAGGTTGCTTACAGAATCATGTTTTTGGCTCCACTTCTCATATAAGGACAAGCAATACTGCTTCATGGACCCTCGATCAGCTGGAGAGTTTGTAGTGAAATTATCCCCAGAGAACCCCTAGTGCAGCAACTGGAGCTGAGGAATCGGAAACTGAGGATGGTGCAGCATGAATAACATGGACTTTAATAATGTATCTTATTGCTGTCTATAAGTGTTTTGACCCGATATGTGCGCTGTTTAAGTTGTAAGTTTAAGCTATAAGTGAGCTTTTTATTTTATAGGTTCACTACGGTGCTCTTTTGAAATTTAAAATGGCGCTTCTCTCTTGTTGCTGTTGCTGCTGTTCGCGCCATATGCGAGCGAGCTGTGATATTGATGTCTTGCTGATAAGACAGAAAAGTTCTCTGTCACAGTGATTGGCATGACTATTATCAATTTGTGTTGAAATATTAGGGTATAGAGAAATGTTTGACTATGCGATGCCAAAAAAAACTAAATGCATACCTTAATTAGGGCAAAGTTAGCCCCGAGACTATCTTAATAGGGAACAGTAGAGTTTCATTTAATACTGGAAGATTTAATATTATTCATCTTGAGAGCTGTGAGACCACTCATAAATTGAGTTTTGGTAACATGAGAACCATAGAGAACACTTAATGTTAGCCTTTAGGCATGAAATGTTATTCTGAGTTGTTTATATATTTCATCTCCAGAGAGCATTGGCTGTAGTGTGTCTCCACACTGAGCAAATAATACTGTATATCAACTCCGTGCATTTCCCCACCTTGAGGTTACAAATTGAGGCATGTTGCATTATCCTTAGTAATGTAAGAGAATATTTTTAAAAGCTCACTTGACGCTATCTCTAGAGTGTATGTATTTTTAGCACATTGTATTGTATAAAAATCAATAACAATAAATTACAAAAAAAAAAAAATGAAAATGGTATTCAGCACTTGCCTAAATGTTTTTTTTTTCTAGGTAAAGATCATGGAGTTATTTTTTTGCATAGGTCAGCCTGAGGCCTGCTATCACTGTGTGGCGGGCAATCACCCAAGCAATGCTTGCACTAAAGTAAGCTGTAATCTCTGCTCTGAACTAGGACATCTAAATGTGCAATGCAGCAATGGAATGCGCTGCAACCTCTGTGATGAGATGGGTGTCTCATGCAGGTCTTTAGCAGCTGTACCAAATGGAGCAAGATTATTAGGTAAACATTACTTAACAGAAGGCCCCTGGGAAGGAAGGTTACCCCCCATGAGGGATTCCTCCCCTCAGCCCAGTACCTCCAGATATATGGTACATCTGTGTTGGAGTGCAGAATTGAAGACCCCATCCCAGTCACTGAAGTACAACCTGAGGAACTTGATGTTTGTTCCGTGGGGGACCACCCACATATGAGGGTGGTACTAAAGCACACAACTGCTCCCCACAGATCTGGTCTCAGAGAAAGAGCAAGATATGGATATTGCTCCAGTTGTAGTGACCGTGCAGGACACTGTAGGATCAGCTCTGACCACGGTCACTATGCTGCCTCCATCTACTCTAGTCAATGAATCCTTTCAGTGGCTGATGAAAAAAAAGGAGACTTAGGTGTTTACCTAGTTCTAAAATATCCAAAAAGGACCTTCTAATAGGGATTGGGGGAGACAGAAGAAGAATCAGATGTCTCATCCATAGAACACAGTATATGCCAACAGATAAAGACTTCTTGGCCTACTTAGTCTGCTTCCCTGCCTATATCCATTATGGCTTACCAGACTGATCCACTTTCTGCCAATGAGGGTGTACCTACTGATTTCACAGATAGCTAAAAAAAAGAAAGAGTAGAAAAAAGATGGGTCTATGAGCATGTAAGCACACTGAAATAATGATTTCTTGGTCTTTTTTCTTGGCTCTTTTGATTATTACACTAATGGATGGTGACCCAGACTACAATTTTAATATATGCTCTTTAAGCACTAACATCATACGCAGTGTACGGACACATCTAACCATGATATATATATATATACTAAAAGAAAAAGCACACAATATAGTTTTACTACAAGAAACCAGAATATGGTCATTATCAGAAGTAAATAAAGTTTAATAAATTGTGGGCCATTGAACCAATTTTGTGACCCTTTGGTGAGGATAGATGCTGTGGTGTGAGCATCCTGTTTTTCTCATTTTCTGTAAGAGTTCATAAACTAGTTGATTTGGTACCTGGGAGAGTACCAGTTCTTGATGTTTTGCATAAAGGTATGGAACTTAGATTAATTGACATTTATGAGCCTCAGAGTAAAACAGACTGAACAGAAATTTTCATGCTGATACTCCCCTTTTTA
Source organism: Neoceratodus forsteri (assembly GCA_016271365.2). Taxonomy (NCBI): domain Eukaryota; kingdom Metazoa; phylum Chordata; order Ceratodontiformes; family Ceratodontidae; genus Neoceratodus; species Neoceratodus forsteri. The sequence continues at coordinate 643,565,172 of CM057453.1, read as the reverse complement.
TTTACATATCAAGGAGTCTTGTCAGAGGAAGATTTTAATTGTAGTCTGGATCCCTCAGACAAAGGGGCAAAAACATCTATGGTCTTTTGTGACATGGCATACCTCAGGTATTTGTTAACGTCTGCAGGGCTCATTGGTGCTGCTCAGGTGAAGGGTTCACAAAATGTGCAAGCATTCCAGAATGGAAATTTAACAACTCATACTGATTTCTGTTTTTTTATCATGCTGGATCGATATAAGGGCATTTATTGCCACACCTGTAGAAACTACAGACCACAGGGCTTTGTAGGTTTCTAGAAGTACTCAAGAACAACCACAAATGGACCCAAGTTGCAGTCTCCAAAGGAGATGTTAGGCTTTCTTTCTGCATGTGTAAAAGACTTGGTTGGAACTTCTTCTCCAATTAGTCCTCAGTTAGATGATTTTGTAAGGACTTAAGTACTGCTCTCTTAACTATGTCACAAAAAGAGGAACTTATTGAGCTGATCTCAAGAGAGAAGGTTTGTAATGCAATTCAAGGTTTATCCACAGGTACAGCCTGTGGGCCAAATGGTTTAACTGGGGAGTCATATTAATTTTTGGGCAGAATAAATAAGTTCTGAAATGGTGGTGGTTCTGAATTATTTTTTTAGGAGGAAGGGATCATGATCATACGTTTTGTAATGAATTGTTAATTTTCTTACATAAAAAGGGCAAAATCAAATATTAAAAACAGAAGACCTTTGAGCCTCCTAAATTCATTTTTTAAAATTTTAACTAAGATTTTGTGAACCCTTATAGCCCAGGCAGCATCAGTAAATATCTACACCTCACGGACTTGTGCTAGTTCAGGTAGAAAAATACAAGACAGCGTGTTGATATTATGGGAAATGGTTGAAGCATATGCACACCCTGGAACCAAGCAGGGAGAAAGGAGAGATGATATAGACCTTTAAATACCTCATGGGGGTCAGAAGAAAAGGAGCTCAAGAACAAGGGAACTGCTATGAAGCTGGAAGGGGGTGGATTCGGGAAAGATGCGAGGAGATACTTCTTCACAAAAAGGGTGGTGGATTCCTGGAACAGCCTTCCGGCAGAGGTGGTGGGGTTCAAGAATGCATGGGATTAGCACAAGGAAATCATGGTGGAAAGGAAGGAGGGGAGGAAGAAAGAGCTGTAGATCAGGCACGGTCTGTGAAATGTATAGGTAGGGTGGAATGGGCAGACTGGATGAGCCAAGTGGTCCTTATTGGCTGTCGAACTCTATGGGTTGGCTTTTCAAAGGAGGATACGGGGCCTGCAGCAAGCCTTGCATCCAACCCTGTTTTTTGGCACAGCTGTGCCAAACACCTTTGTCATAGCTTTGCCCAATTTTAGTAGGTCGGGCACAGTTGGAACAATTTACCCAGTTTATGGCAGCTTGCACCCAAAAGTTGGCGTAAGCACTATCAAATGGGTGCCCAGGATTTCTGCAAGCTAGACCAGCAAAAAAAGCTGATCTAACTTGCAGCAGTCAATGCACAGGATAGAACATCCTGACTGCCAGCCAGAAGAATGCCACAAGCTCTCTGTGTGTGATATTTTCAGCACACCTGGGCACTGTGGCATTTGGCAACATTTTGAAAATCTGGCCCTGTGTTTCTATGTTAAGCGGAAGCTCGGTTTCAGCAAAGGGCCTTCTCCTGTCCCTGGACCAGGAAAAGGCTTTTGACCATGTTTCCCACTCATACATGTGGAAGGTTTTGAAGGTGTTTGTCATACCTGAACAGTTTATTACCTGGCTTTCTTTATTACGCAGTGTTGCACAAATTATACTGATGGTGAATGAACAGTTAGGAGATACATGTTGAAAGGAGTGAGGCAGGGCTGTCCTTTAAGTCCAGTATTGTACATCTATTGTATTGATCCCATGCTCAAAAATATTTAAGTGGCTCATAATATACTTTGTTATTCTGGAGGTGAGGTAAGCTACCCGAAGTGTGTGGTTTATGCAGATGATGTCTGCCTAGTAGGGCAGGATGATACTTCTGGGAGAAAGGTGATAGAAGCATTGTCTGATTTTTCAGATATTTCTGGAGCTGCATTAAACTTAGATAAAAGTAATGGATCAAGAATTGGGGCAGATATAGAGGCAGGCCCTGGGGAGATAGTGGGCACTGCTGTATCAAAAGAGACCTTGGAAATATTAGGAGCTACTTTTGGAGCTGGCGATGTGGCTTCAGTGAATTGGTTGGACTGAATAAAAATGGCAGAAATTAAGGCTAATTTATGGAACAGGTAGCCAATGACTTAGAAAAAAATGTATCTATCTGAGTAGAACTTTTTTGTTACCATTTGGTTTGTTTTTACATTATCCCCCATTACTTTGGAAGTAAAAATCTACAGTGTTTTTTTTTTCCCCATCTGCCATAGGGTAGTAGACTTAATCCTCTAAAAAGATGCCATACATACTGTCCTATCAAAGACGGTGGGTTGGAAATGATCAGCCTCGCAGTTTTCTTTTATTCTTTTTTATGGTTTTCAATATCAGACCACTATTGCAGATAACTCATACTAGGTGGGGTGTTTTTTGAACTACAGATGTGGGTTTTTGATGCAGCAGTGGACACCTGGTAACCTGTAATGTTTATGTAATATAATAGTTTAGAGGTTTGAATCACACCATGGCTGCATATATGTTAGACTGTTTCAAAACACTGAAGTTATGGAGCATTGTCCAGGGTTTCTTACTTTCAAGCTCTAGGAAGAACTTATATTCAGCCATCATGGGTAGAAATGTTTATGTTGATTCAGTTGTTAATAATGTCTGTAGTGTACCACCTAACACGGTATTTAAACAACTAATGGATTTGAATATACCTGATAAGATGTGGGATGTTACATGGCTCTGTGCACAAGACAAATGGAATGTTAAGGGGAATAAAAACGCAGAAATCTGTAACTGACAGATACTGTAATAGGCCTTCCTGCACTACAGTAGAAGAGTCAATGGATCATTTATTTTTTTCTTGTCCATTCATGCAGCCTTTATGGTCATCTTGGTATCACAGTTGCACTATCCATTAATCTCTTTGGTGCAATACCATAAACCTGGTTTTAGGTTCTGTGGAAGGCAGATGGTTGGGAACAGATGAGAGCACTTTGTTACTTATTTTTGCACTTATAAAATGGAGTATGTAGCAAGTAAGATGTAAGTTTTCATTGCAAAAAAGGGAGGTCACTATTTCTGGCATAACAAAAATGATTGAAGCTGAATTATAAGCCATCAGGAATTATGAATATGGGAAATTTTCTAGGGTACAGTTTTTTAAATTATGGAAAATGTGACCTGGTTGTGAAGTACTTAGAGCAGGACTGTAGTGGTTGGATCTTGTTTTGTTCTGTATGCCTGTACCGAATTTTTGTTTATTTTCTTTTTGATGTGTATATTTTCTGTTGATATATGTTTTCATAAAAATTCCCCTACTGTTCTTTGACAAGTGCCATGGGATCTTTAACCTCCACCTGGACAGTGACCAGCGATGGGCAGAAGGGATGTTGGTTTAACGCCTCGTCTGAAAAGTGGCACCGCAACAGTGCAGCACCCCCTATACTACACTACAGTGTCAATTATGGGTATTACCTCAAGTACCTGGTGTAGGGTTTAAAACATTCCATGTTGCTATTGCTGTTTCTTAATGAAAGCTGGTGTAGTTCTAGCTGCGAGGTTGATAATGCTACCTGATTGTGCATATTTGCAAATATTGCAATTTTAGCACTTAAAGCAGATGTATTTATATGAACATATGAAATTTGTCAGCAGATAAAGGTCTAGAGGTCTATCAAGTCTGCTTGAATGTGCAGCTAGCACCCCTTATTCTGCAGCTGCCCCTTCCTACCACCCTTCCCCTCCATTGATCCTCCCCCCTTGTCCTGTCCATCCCCTTTTGAAGCAGTCCACTGTTCTACTGGACACCACTTCTGCAGGTAACCCAGCTACCACCCTCTCTGTAAAAAAGTGTCTCCTCATCTCCTCCCTGAACCTTCCTCCCTCCAGTCTCATATCATGGCCCCTGGTGTCCCTCCCCTTACTTTGAACAGCCCCTTTGTACCTGTCTTGTTTATTCCTTTCAAGTACTTAAAGGTTTCAATCATGTCCCCACTGTCCCTCCTCTCCTCCAGTGAGTACATGTTCAACTTCCTCAGTCTCCTCGCGTATGATAAGTCCCCCAGGCCCTTGATCATCTTTGTCGCCCTGTGCCGCACCCCATCCAATAACTTAAGGTCCCTCTTCAGATATGGGTGCCAGTACTGCATGCAGTACTCCAGGTGTGGTCTAACTAATGACCTATACAGTGGCAGAATCACCTTGCATATGTTTGTCAATAAAGTGAACAAAAAATTGCATTTTCTGCTCTTTTTTTGCTAATTATAAAAAAATCTATAAGGTATCTATAAATGAAATACCACTCATTTTGTAGATAATTTTGTGCTGCACAACTTTTATGCTCACAGCACTATGCTATCTTTTTTATTTAAGTTATTTGCATTTCAATATAGTTAGTACTGGTACTGAAGCTGAACATTCTAAATGAGTTCCGGAGTGATTGTGACATATCTACTGTGTGTATAAATCTGTGATGATGCAGCTACTATGTGTATAAATGTAACATTTTGAATTTGTCTCATAGTAACTCAGATTTATCACATAGGATTTATGTCCATGCCTATTGCATCAGGTAAGATATTAACTGTTCAGTGTGGACCTTCTTTATTGGTAGGTGCTTTAATGTTTTATTTTGTTTCAGTGTTTTTATAGCGCCACCATATTTTTCCTGGCACTGTTTTTTTCATTTCTCTTGTGTCATTCCCAAAGCTTTGAAAATCAAGCCCCACATGTTATGTCTGTTAGAAAAATATGCTTGATGTATTACAAGTGTGCATCTGCTCCCCTGTCACCTCGCTTAAGGCTGCACATTGCTCCACTTCTCATGAGAGTGGGGGAGAGGTATGCACACTCATAAAACTTCCAGAATATGTTTCTAAGAATCATGACATAGTTATATAGCAGGAGTTGGGGTGAAAATGCCTAGCTAAAAGTGATATCTTGGCTAACACTAACAGCAAGATATCAAAAATATGTTAATTAGAATATCTCGAAGGTTGGTATCAGCATGATGGAATGCTAAACCAATCAGAAAGCAGATTTCATAATGTGATGTCATCACAGTTGCCTAGTACAGCACTGAAAAAAGGAGCTAATAAAAGAAAAAGAAACAGTTTAATCTTTGATGAAACAACAAATGTAACAATTATAGGGCCCTATTCACAAAACTGCAGGTTATATGCACAAAATGCATGTATAAGACCTGTGTAGCTACACTCCCTGGACAGTTACAGGGTTTGTAGTATTCACAACCATGAACACCCACAGGGCACCTGTCTGCAGCCCAGTCTCCCTGGTGTGCAACTGTGCAGGGGTGAATTGTGCTGTGCAGGGGGTGGATCACTGGGCGCAAGCAGGCATCCAATGGGATGCCCAGCCTGGGTCCCATAGTGGATCAACTGCTTTGCATGTGCAGGGGATCCTGGGAAGGTGTGGACCCCGGGAATTGGGATCTGATGATCGACTGCCTGAATGGCTGCCCCCAGCCCTCCCCAGCAGTCTGGCAGCTGGGGCAGCAGTGTGGCGTGGGTCCCTGTGCTGACGCTGCATGCAGGCGTCCATTGGGGGAGACATGAAAAAGTTATAAATGGGTACCCCATCATGTAACTTGTGCCATTCAGTCTGGCACTCTGCATCAACTCTGTGCTGTAGTGACTGGAGTGGCGTGCAGGCACGCCCCCTGGAATGCCCCCAGACCACCTGTGGCATGTCACTGTGTGGGTGGCCAGGGCATTTGGTGTGCAAGGCACTAGTGCACCTGTCATGAATGCTGTGTTGGGGGGGTCCGCTAGACCCCACTACACAGCATTCGGTCATGGACATGCCTAGTGTATGTGCCACACATATGAGGTACATAGGCTTTTGTGAATAGGGCCCATAATTTGTAAACCAATGTATATTTCATATGCAAAGGTCTGACCCAAAATATGGAGTTTATCATCACTTGGGGACGACTTTTATTGCTCACTCATGACTCTTCCACTTGTCTGTTATGGTTCTGCACCCCTCACACTTGCAGATAAATTGCATATTTTGAGGCAGACCATTTCATTCCTGTTATAGTTTATACAGTATATTTATACAGTACTAGTGGAGATAAAAATGTCATGATAAAAAGTGACATCTTCATATCTAACCTCAAGTTAGAAAACGGGTACAAAAATTCCATAAGCTTCATTGGCTAAAACCAGTCACCTGGTAGTGCATTAATACAGCACAATGCATGGTCATCCTGGTAGTTAGCCTCCTTACAAAACACTGCACTAAATAAGAATGTTAAAAAAGTGAATGGTAGCCATTTTCTTTCCTCTTATTCACATCACAGCAGCACTCCCACTGCTTCTCCCTAGCTGCTGTCCTGCTTGTCCTGCACATCACAGAATAAACAACCCTTTGAACATATACAGTATAACTTTTTTAAAAATACAAACATCTTCCTGCTATGAGACCAAACAGCCTGTTTCTTGCAGTGGGCACAGTCATGCCCCCCCCCAACCCACCAGCCTCATTCAAATCACAAAAACCCTAGTTATCATAGCATCTAGAGTACCTTAAGCATTAGAAAGAGGGATAGGGCAGACTGGATTGGCCACAAGGCCCTTATCATCCGACAACATCTATGTAAAAACAAAATATTATAAACTCTCAGACATACCCAAAGCCATGTCTCATTCAGTGTTTCTCACTGTTTCCTTTCTATATTTTGCTTCCTTGTAAACCAACAATTGCTTTCTCACTTAGCTATGTACCAGGCAATGCATTGCACCTGACTTTCCAGCTCTAGCTGGATATTGGGAGCATGTTGCATTATTCAGAGTAAAATATAACAAGCATTTGTCAATGCTGAATGTTGTCTTGCTGGCCTTGGCACTGGTAGTGCAGGAGTTAGAGAGATGCATAATAGGAATAGCAGTGAAGTATTGAACTGACACTACTCCCACCCTCACCCTGCAAAGACTGACAGGCATTGGGGTGTGGCTTAGGGTCGTTGGCCATAATGCTCATGCCATTTCACCGCACCCTACCCTTCAGACGCCGACAAGTGTCGTGGTGTGCCTTGGGGTCTTCAGGCCTTACGCCCACCCCATTCCATAAGGAAATATGCTGAGATGGGTGCAGTATAGGAGAATGGGGTGAACTTTGGGGCTGAAGAGTCCAAGGCGCACCTTGATGCCTGTCACTGGCTGCAGGGTGGGGATGGGTGGAATGGCTAGAGCATTACAGCCGACAATCCCAAGTCACACCCCTGACGCCTGTCAGTCTCTATAGGGTGGGGTGTTATGGTTGGAAACCCTAATGCCTTGGGCGTTTGTTGGTATTTTCACTCCAAATTTTTAACATGGGCTTTTTGTGACCCTACCTCATGAAGAGTGGCACTATTAGTTTATTAGCCGAAAGGTGATTTTGCACACCGACTGTGCCATTTGGCACCACAGGTGCAAAAACACATTTTGGGCAGGAGGTGAAAAATGACAGGTGTACTGTTCATGAGGAGGTGTAAAAAAATGGCAATGTGGAAAATCTGGAGTGAAAATATGAAAAATTGGTGAAGTCACGAGCGTGAGTAGAAACTGCCCAACGCACACCTGTAACACAGTTATTTTGGGGATTTTTTTAATCAAATTTTCAACATAGGCATTTTGGGACCTCCACTCATGAACAGTGACACTGTGATTTTGTTAGTCTGTCCCGGAAATTGATTTCCCACAGTGACCGTGCCATTGTGCACCAGATGTGTGGAAACACATTTCAGGATGGATGTGAAAAATGATAGCTGTACTGTTCATAAGGGGTGTGAAAAAATTGCAATGTTGAAAATCTGGAGTGAAAATATTAAGAATTCTCAAAGTTACGAGCGTCCGTGGAAACTGTGCAATGCACGCTCATAACACGTAACAAGGAACATCATCATCAGTGTGGCTGGCTGTTTGTGTTTGTCTATGTCAGTAGTTTAGTTTTGCGGTTTTTCATGTGTTTCTTCTTGGAGGAACTGGACCATTCTTGGACATAATATCTATGACTATTTCCTGGACTAAGAAACTACAAAACATCACCATCAGGTATAGGCACTCTCATCATAAATCAACTTTTTTTGGAAGATGTCAAAAAGCAAAAGTGAGGTCAGTAAATCTTTTATACAGGTTTCTGGGTTGTGAAGTGCTGCATTGAATCCACATTTCCATCTGACTTTCTTAAAGGATGTGTGCTTGTCTTTGAGGTCTATTCACAACTGTTTTGGAGAACAAAGGGAAGATTTTAACAAAGGATTTTTACATCCTGCATATGCCCTAGGCTAATGTTCATCACCTTCAGGAATTTAATACTTTCTGGGTCTTTGATCTACAGTAACAATCAGTTTTCTGGTCCACAGAAGCTCACCATGAGTCACTCAGGAACACTCACCCTTGCTACAGTAAACATTTGCAGTCTCCTGCCAAAACAGGCAACTCATAGATTGGGAGGACGAATCCTGCTTCTGATGCTGCTATTATGCTTACATGGGGTATCTACTTCTGTTCCAATCAACAACCACTATGGAGAGAATACCTCACAACACAATGACTTTACTTTCTCCAACCAAATTGCCGAAACACAACATGTGCGTGCCTACACCACCCTTATCCTTCTGAAGGGTTGTACCTACAACTCGTTTCGTATGCTCAGAAAATACAAAATGACACAACTGGTTCATCTCCCATTCCACACTATTAAACTGTGGTTTCTCCTACTCCTCATCATCCTATTGTCAGGGGACATAGAACTTAACCCTGGCCCCTCTGTCCACCACTCTCCCACTGATCTATCGGCTGTCTAAGGGAAAAGGACTTCTCATTTTCCATATGAATATTAGGAGCATTACCAGGCACTTTGCTGATCTCGAGGCATGGACGAAAGTGTACAATCCTGACCTACTGTGCCTATCTGAAACATGGCTCAAGCCTCACATTCTGAACTCCTTATGTTCCTTGCCCAATTATTCCTTGATCTGGAGAGATAGGCCTTCCCCAAAATGTGGAGGGGGGGGTCGCTATCCTCTATAAAAACCATCTTGATGTTATGGTCTGCCCACCTACTGGCTCACCCTTAGTCTGTGAGTCCTTACACACAACCATTGCCCTTGGTGCAAAAAAACTCCACATTATATGCACCTACAACCCACCCGCTGGAGGTATCACAGGTCTTCAGGATTCACTTAATCAAACCGTCACAAACGCCAAGCAAAATGAGGTCATAATCTTAGGTGGCTTTAACCTAAAATGGCTGGGACCAACTCACAGCACACTGCTGACACTAACGCAGAGCTATAACCTGCACCAGATCTTAACTGAACCCACTAGAACCACCCCTTCTCTAACTACCTCCACCCTCATAGACTGGGTACTGGTGAATCGCCTTGACCATGTGCAAACTACAGGCATCTTGGCAGATGCTATCACAGACCACTCCCACTTTCTGTGTATGGAGCCGAGACTGCCCCATCCCTCCACGCTACATCACAATTACCAACTTTGCCAAACTGGACGTGGAAGCTTTCCTCTATGATGTATCCTGTATCAACTGGTCTGACATCTATCACTCCCATGATGTTCAAATAGCCCTTGATATCTTCATTGATAATTTCACAGCACTTCAGGATAAACATACTCCGAAGGTCACCAGAAGGGTCAGGGGTAAACAAACAAGATGGCTACACAAGGACCTGCTGACTAACCTGCACACACGGGACAAACTCTGGAAGAAGTATAAAGTGTCCAGACTACCAGAGGATTGCAATATCTACAGGGCCTCTCGGAGTGCCTGTAAAAAACAAATCAGAACAGCAAAGAGCATCTACTGCAAGGAACTGCTCACAAACTCTGCTGGTGACCCTAGAAAATTCTGGACACACATCAAGACCTTTCTTGGGGCTACCTAGTCATCGACCCCAGGGGATATGATCCTAAATGGTGTACATTGCAATGACTCGAATACTATAGCGAATGCCTTTAACAGATTATTCACGGACTTGTCTCAGTGCACCTTGTCCTTCGCTTCACCTCCCACAGCATCTCAGCCTTACTGCACACCCCAGAGATCTGCATCTGGTGCTGACCACTGCCAACTAACTACTACCCCTCCTTTCCACTTTAAAGCTAGATCTAGATCCGAGGTCCAAAGACTATTGCAAAACATATCTGACAACACTAGCCCCGGCTCAGATTCACTCGAGCCACGACTCCTGAAGCTAGCAGCACCACTGATTGCCTCACCACTGGCCAAGATTTTCACTCTGTCTCTCTCTCTCGGCGTTGTCACAGATCTCTGGAAGATTGCTCGAGTTACGCCTATCCTTAAAAAAGGAGACCCAAAGGATATCAACAACTACAGGCCCATAGCCATCCTCTCTGTGCTAAGCAAGCTACTGGAGAAGTTTGTTGCAACCCAAACCATTGACTATCTCACAAAGAACAACCTTCTCTCAGACACTCAGCATGGTTTCAGAAAAGGGCACAGTACCTCAACTGCTCTTCTCAAATTCTCCACCGATGTACTCTGCAACATGGACAAAGGCCTACTCACTGGAGCAGTATTTATCGATCTTACCAAAGCTTTCGATCTTGTTGATTATCCCCTGCTTCTCTCAACCCTGCATAGACTTAACTTCTCATCCTCAGTAGTTGACCGGTTTAACAACTACCCATCAAACAGATTACAACTTGTTAAATTCAACTCCGCTCTCTCGGATGTGACCAGCACTGACATCAGAGTACCCCAGGGCTCCATCCTGGGACCCCTTCTTTTCTCGCTATACATCAACAACATAGATTATGCCATACTCTCCTGCTCAGCTATCTTATACGCTGATGATCTTGTCCTCTACTACAGCACTGACAAAGTTAACATCATTAACAAAAACCTCTTCTCGGATTTCAGGAATGTGCAAACATGGCTAAATGCTAATAAGCCCATCCTCAACACAAAAAAGACTCAAGCCATGCTACTTGGCACTGCCCCCAAACTCAGAACCTGTAAGGAACCCCTCCTAGTCCATGACTCTGGGGGGTCTCTCATCGACTGTGTCACATCCTTCAAATACCTGGGAGTCCTCCTTGATAAATCTCTTGATTTCAGTCTGCACATCCAGTCAATCTGTAAACCAACAAATGCCAAACTTGGAATCACCTATAAGACTTGTCACCTGCTAACACCATCCACCAAATTGGCAATTGCCCAGGGTATTCTGCTTCCAGCGCTGACATATGGTGTCTCCACTTTTGCTAATGCCCATACAGTATGGCGCAGTGGTTTAAGGCTCTGAGCTGCAAATCTGGAGACCTGAGTTTGAATCCACAGCTCCCACTTGCATACTGTGTGACCCTGAGCAAGTCACTTAACTTCCTTGTGCTCCCAGGTTGCACCTGTAAACAAGCTTTCAGCTTAGTGTGTCTCACCTGGTTAAATAATTGGAAATAAATAAATAAAATAAATAAATGAATAAGACTGCTCTCCATAAATGGGATGTCGCGTATAACAACATATGTCGGTATGCCTCCTGTTCCCATCGCCTCAAGCACCACTGCACACTATATAGCGACCTAGGCTGGCTCTCCCCAACTGCCTACTGACTATGTTCCCTAGGGACCCTCACAGACTCTGTAATCCGTAACCAAACCCCCTCCTCCCTTGCAGCTCTACTTGTACCACAGACACCTGCCCACGGACTACGTTCGGCAAACAAATTTCTACTCACCATACCCAGGTCACTTACTACAAAAGACTCTAGAGCATTTCACTGCACCGCCCCAGCCACCTGGAACTCCCTCCTTCCTGCCTTGAGGCAGGCTAACTCCCAACCAATCTTCAAAAAAGAACTATATCGCCACCTGTCCCGGGACCCCTGCACATGCTTTGATCCCACTTAATGCCTCACAGCTAACCACCCTATTTCACCCAAGACACTGCTGCACTTCTAAACAAACTTTGCTATAAAATGTCTATATAGCTGCCACTTAGCCCAGTTTCAGTTATTTGCATGTACTAATGTCACTTTTGTCATCTCTGCATAGCTATATGTATTATCTTGAATACTGTCTGACTTGATCTGTATTCTAACGTACCTGTACTATATACTATGTACCTGTACTATATACTATGTATTGTATAATCTCATCTCATTTTATGTATGTATTCTCCTGGGTCATGCCTGAAAATAGTCAACTTTGGCTAGCGCACCTAACCCGGTTAACAAAAACTAAATAAATAAAACACAGTCATTTTGTGGAATTTTCTCACCAAATTTTCAACATAGGCATTTTGGGACCTCTGCTTGTGAACAGTGTCACTGTGATTTTTTTAATCTGTCCCAAACATTGATTTCCCACAGTGACCACGCCATTGTGCTCCACATGTGCAAAAACACATTTCGGCCAGGATGTGAAAAACGACAGCTATACTGTTCATAAGGAGGTGTGAAAAAATGCCAATGTTGAAAATCTGGAGTGAAAATATTACAAATTCATGAAGTTACAAGTGTGCATGGAAACTGCGCAACATACTCTTGTAACACAGTCATTTCTTGGAATTTTTTCACCAAATTTGCAACATAGGCTTTTTGGGAGCCCACCTCATGAACAGTAACACTGTCGTTTTGAAAAGCCATCCCAAAAGGTGATTCTGTGCAGTGACCGTGAAATCACCTTTTGGGACTGAATAATCAGATGACAGTCACTGAATTCATGAGATGGGATCCCAAGAACTCCATGTTGAAATTTTGGTTCAAAAATTCATGAAAATGGCCGAGATATCCACATAAGTTGAAAAAAAAAACATTTATGCCATTATACAGCTTACCAGCATTTCTTCAGTTTGCAGTCGGCTTTGAAGAGTGCAGACGTGTTCCCGGTCCACAAGATCATCGCGCCAGGCTCTGGTGGTAAGCATGGGGTGGGGGTGGGAGGTGGGGTGTGCAGAGGGTGGGTGCGGGTTGGGGGAGGGCACCGGACACAACGAGGAGATGTTTTTCATTTATAGGAACAAAAACAAAACAAAAACACAACATAGGAAGGTTTTCTTTTTACAGGTACTTTTGCACGCGGGGTGGGCTCCCAAGCGTGCCACCTGAGTGTTTGTTGGGGGGTTGTAGCTGGGATTGGGCACCCCATTGGCACATACAGAGTGTTTGGGGCGCATGAGCCGAGGATTGGGCATCCCCTCAGCACACAACAATTGGGGGGCATTATGCCGAAGGGGAATTGGCACCCCAGTCGGCAGATGAACTTGGGAGGGGCATGCTGACAAGGTGATTGGGCACCCCCATCGGCTTTCATGGGAACTGTGAGAGGTGGACAGAGATAGTTGTCGCCATGTTAATGTAAAACACATGTGGGGACATTATGCCGACAGGGATTGGACTGCCCTGTCGGCAAATGAACTGGGGAGGGGGCTTGCCGACAGGGGGGTTGGGCACCCCGTCGGCTTTCATGGGGACTGTGAGAGGTGGCGGCTGTCCATCGGCTTCCATGGGGACTGTGAAAAGTGGAGGAGGAAGCCGCTGACATGTTTATTGAAATGGGACACCAGACAAGACAAACTGTAATTCGCTGCTGCAATCAGGAACTGACCCAGCAGCAAAAACAGCTGATTCTCCAATTAAGGGGCGCTCCCAGATTGCAGCGGCAAATTTCTTTCAAGTTGGTGGCAGGCTTCTCAACTGGTGTCATAAACAACGTGTTATGCCATTGGTGCCACAGAGCCCGGCCAGAAAAGGCAGTGGCACCATTGGCTGCAGCAGGACTGCACCTCCAAAACCTGCTTCTCCACTCTAAGCTACAGTACCACAATGTGTTGTCTGCACTGTGCGTAAGACAACATAAAATTGGGGAAACACTAAAGAAAATATCAACCTCCTATATGATTTTTTTTAAAAACACTGTCAGTGTGCTGGCTCTGTGGTCGAATCACTGCACTATCAGGTTCAGCTTCAAAGTCTCCCTTCCCCTGTGGAAATGGCCCAGTTCCGCCCTTTGAAAAGTTTACAACCAAAGGGACTGATGGAGGAACTGGACATTTTATCTATGCTTGAGGCTTGCGCTGACAGTCTGGGGAGTGCTATGATGGCCTATAATAGGGCTGTCGTCGAGGCTCTTGACCACCTGGCGCTGATCCGAGTACACCCCCTGGTGTCACGCCTCGGCTCGCCATGATTTGATGGTGAGCTGAGAATGTTGAAAACCAGGGGACAGAGGTTGGAGAGGCTTTGGGGGATGATTGGGTCTCTGGAGGACAGGCTGGTTCTGATTACTTATTACAATGAGTATCAGGATGCAATCATCCAAAAAAGGCAGCTTTTATGTCTAGGATGATTGTAGCTGGGAAGAACCGACTGGCTCAGCTCTTTTGGGTTGTGGACAGGCTATTACATCCAGCCTGTCTGGAACCAGTCAGAGCTTTTTCAGCTCACAAGTGTGAGGAGTTCCTCAGTTCTTCTCAGACAGCGTCTTCATGAGCGCTGTGATCTCTCCAGGCAGAATGCCATCCTCCAACGGTGGCGGTCTTCGGGTGGGCAGACTCTCTTGGTCACTCTGAGGGGAGTTCCAGCCAGTGATGATGCTGGAGGTCTGTGGGTTGATCTCTGGGCTTAAACCAACATTCTGCAACCTTGACCTGTGCCCAACATGACTACTAGTTGGATGCGTCAAGGACCTGGGTCTGGTTTTTGCCAAGATTGTCAGTAGTTCCTTTTTGGTGGGTTTTTTTTTCGGAGTCTCTTAAACAAGCTCTGGTTAAGCCCCTGCTGAAAGAAACATCTTTGGACCCCGACACCTTGGCGAATTACCAGCTGATCTCACACCTCCCCTTTCTGGGGAAGGTTCTTGAGAAGGTGGTCATGGAACAGCTCCAGGGTCACCTCATGGACTTCCAAATTTATGAACCATTCCAGTCCAGATTTATTTATTTATTTTTTATTTTATTTATTTATTTAAACATCAGTTTAACAACCTTTGAGCCAGAGGCTCATTTACAAAGGTACCTCGTCACATAGAGGACAGACATTAGAACAATAAACAACAGTTAATACAGATTAAGGCAAGTTCAAAATACAGAAGTATAAGGTGAGGACTGGAGGGGACGGTTAGAATGGAGAGGGATGGGGAGGAGAGAAGAGAGGTAGGGAGGAAGTTCAGGGGAGAAGGGAAGCAGGAGCGAGGGGGGGTGGGAGTGCTGCTCAGCGAGCATTGTCAAGACTATTTTTTTTTTTTTATGTCTTCTCCCCCCACTTCAACTTCTCAGCAGCAACACCTGTGTGAATTGAGCAGGTGGTGCCTGAGGCTGAGTTTAAAGCTTGCTAGTGTGGGAGAGTCAGAGATACTGGTAGGGAGTAAATTATACCAGGTAGGGGCTCTGTAGGGGAATGCCCTTTGGCCTTGTGAGGTCCTAGCCCTTGGTATGAACAGGGATGTTTTGGACGAGCTGCGGGTGTTCACCGCTGGTGCAGTATGGCGAATAGAGCTAGTTAAGCCAGGTGGAGATAGGCCATGCAGTGCTTTAAATGTGAGCAGGCAGGTTTGATACATGAGCCGCTCATCCAGGTTGAGTAGGGTAGACAAGGCATACAGCTGACATGTATGTGTTTGTCTAGGTGCACCAGTGATAAGTCTGCAGGCTTTGTTAAGTGTAAGGCGGACCTTGCTGAGCGCTGTCTGATCAGCTGATCCATAGACCGGGAGGCCATAGTCGATTTAGGGCCTTGTGCAGCACGGAGACCACATTGGTTAGGATGTTGAATGACCTGCTCAGGGTGAGGGATAGAGGAGAGCAAACAATTCTCGTTCTCCTCGATCTCTCCTCAGCTGTGGACCATGGGGTGTTATTGGACAGGCAGTGGGAGTATGTAGGACTCATCAGCAAGGATATCAGCTGGTTCGAGTCCTTTCTCAGGGGTAGATTTCATAGGGTGATACCGGGGAATTATTTCTCGGGCCCAATGGACCTGCCCTGTGGAGTCCCCCAAGGCTGTGTCCTCTCCCCCATGTTGTTTGCACTGTACATGCTACACCTGGGCACAGTTATAAGGTGGTATGAGCTGAGTATTCATTGCTATGCCAGTGACACTCAGCTCTGCCTGTGCTTTGCACCCAGAAGATCTGACATGGTCAACGTGCTGAATGAGTGCTCGGCTGAGAACCAGGCCTGGATGGAGTCGAACTGGCTGGAACTTATCCCAGGGAAGACTGAGGTATTGGTGGTTGAGCCGGGTCGAAGGGGTGGAGTGGAGGCCTCTTGGGATAGGCTGGGACTTTTTATTTGCCCAACCAAACTGAAGGCCTCCCCAAAAGTGAAGAATTTGGGTGTTTTTTTGGACAGTGATCTGACACTTGATGCTCAGATGCACCCTCTCCTTCTCCCCACCCCTTTCCAAACACTACCTGTTGTCTGGTGGCACACCATCCATCTCCTCATCTGATTCTCAGCACTCCCTGATGTCCGTTGACTCCCATCTCTCTCTCTCTCATCCCACTCCTAGCACTTCCTGGTATCTAGTGATGCCTTTTCTTCTTCCATACTATTCCAGTCACTCGGGTGTCCGGTAGCACCCTTTCCATCGCTGTGCTATTTCAAAGGATTGGTAATGTCATATTCCTGGGAGTCTAGGTCAACAGAAGAGAGCAGGGTTCTTCATGAAAACTTCATTCTTAATTTCTACAGTAGAGCTACTGAATTTCTGTAGCAGCACTTTATTATTTCTGAGGCATAGATTATTCATTTTTGTGGCTGAATGAAATCCTGTCATAGGCTAAAATATGATGTGATCTCATGACTGCCAAGGCAAAGCAAGGCAATTTTATTTCTATGGCTCCCAATCCTTAGGGATCAGGTCACCTCATAAAGATAAAAACATGATAAAACAGTAGCACATAATGCATATTTTCAAAATTCATATCACAAAATAAGCCCCATTGTAAACAGTGAATAAATAGGTTTTTAATTTTCTTTTGATTGTATCCACTGAGGGGGTCCCTCTAATCATCATGGGGAAGTGTGTTCCACAATGGAGTAGTGATCCCAAATGCATAACCCCCCCCCGAAAATTTCAAATGTGACCTGCTAATACGGAGGAGGCCTGCCTTAGATGACCAGAGAGGATGGTTGGAAACATAAGGACCACGTACCAACTATTGCTCACTCTTCTCTGCTTTTTCTCTCCTCTCCTTTGATGCCAGGCACCTTTCTTATTGTGCCTTCTTTATTTCTAAATTTTGGTTTGGTTCTCTTCCCTCCTACCCTTCATCCCTCATATCCTCTCCCCCCTCTTCTAACTATTCCTCCACTATGCTACTTCTTATTCCCTCTCTATTCCTTCTAGAAAATCTACTGCCGATCAATCTGCTTTTTATGTTGCTTGCACGCATGCACAAGAAACATGTTGTGGCAGCTTGCTGCAGAAGAGATTGTGGAGGTGCGGCACTGTTGTGGCCAATGCCCCCACTATCTTTTGAGGCTTGGGTTGCTTTCCCCAATGGGGTGGCACACTGCTGCTGACACTAGTTCAGCCATCGTGCCACCACCTTGAAACATTTTAGCCGCTGCAATCAGGGGCCGCTTCATCATTGCAGCATCAGCCATTCTGCTGCAATGAGGGAGCGACCCATCATTACAGGGTGATACCTTGCATGCCCCTGACCCAGTTTGCCAACGGGGAGCCCAGTCTCCGTCGGCATAATGTCCCCAACCCCAAGTTTCTGTTGTATGCTGAGGGGGTGCCCAATCCCCCCTTGGCATCATGCCATCCCCTTTTTCTTTGCCAACGGGGCACCCAATCCCCATCAGCTTCAGTCCCCCTTCCCCATTGAAGTTGCCAACAGAGGAGCCCTCCCCGTCAGCATAATGTCTCCCCCAATGTTTTGTTTGCTGAGGGGTGCCCAATCCCCTCAGCTCTCCCACCCCCTCGGTATGTGCGATGGGGTGCCCAATCCCGTCAGGTACAGCCCCCCCAAACCAGTCAGGTGGCATGCTGGGGTCCACCCCAGCATGCCAAATGACCCTGAAATAAAAAAAACAGTCCTGCAATTTTTTTTTTAACCCTGTAAACAAGAAAACGGTCCCTCATTGAGTCCGTGGCCTCACCCCAACCCACACCCACCTTCTGCGCACCCTGCCTCCCCACAACCCCCCTCATCCCATACTTACCTCCGGAGCCCAGCACGACAATCTTCGGTGGACTGGGAACACGTCTGCAATCTTCAAAGCTGACCACAAACTGAAGAAGCGCCGGTAAGCTGTATAATGGCATAAATAGGATTTTTTCAACTTTGGTACATATCTCAGGCATTTTTGGGAATTTTGGCACCAAATTTTCATCATGAATTCAGCCACTGTCAAGGCATTATTCGGTCCAGAAAGGTCATTTCGTGGTCACTGCGTGGAATCACCTTTTGGGACTGATTAACAAAATGACAGTGCCAGTGTTCATGAGGTAGGCTCTCAAAAAGCCTCAGTTGCAAATTTGGTGGAAAAAATCAAAAAATTTACTGTTTGCAAGCGTGCGTTGCACAATTGCTACGCATGCTTGTAACTTCACAAATTTGCAATATTTTCACTCCATATTTTCAACATTGCCATTTTTCTGCACCTCCTTATGAACAGTACAGCTGTCATTTTTCACATCCTGGACAAAATGTGTTTTCGCACTTCCGGCGCAGAGAAGCGCGGTTGCTGTGGGAAATCAGTGTCTGGGACACATTAAGAAAATCACAGTGACACTGTTCATGAGCAGAGGTCCTAAAATGCCTATGTTGAAAATTTTGTGATGAAAGCCCATAAAATGACTGTGTTACGAGCGTACATTGCGCAGTTTCCACGCACCCTTGTAACTTTGCAAATTAGTAATATTTTCATGCCAGATATTCAACACTGGCATTTTTTCCCACCTCCTTATGAACAGTACAGCTGTCATTTTTCACATCCTGTTCGAAATGTGTTTTTGCGCTTCTAGCGTAGAATAGCATAGTCGCTTTGGGAAATCAGTGTTTGGACAGATTAAGATCGAGCGCGTGAGAGAGGGAGAGTGACCGAGCTCAACTGAGCTATGTCAGGACTGCTGCAGATTTCTTTGTGAGCAGAAAAAGGCATCAATGCAGGCAGGGGCCCAGTACAAAAGGGCAACCTGAAGAGGCAGGAGAAACAGAATGAGCGAGTGAGAGAGGGTGAGTAAGCGAGCTCAACGGAGCTCTATCGGGACTACTGTGGATTTCTTTGTGGGCAGAAAAAGGCATCAATGCAGGCAGGAGCTCAGTACAAAAGTGCAGCCTGCAGCGCTGGGAGAAATGGAACAAGCAAGTGAGAGAGGGGGAGTAAGCGAGCTCAGCTTAGCTCCGTTGGGACTGCTGCGGATTTCTTTGTGGGCAGAAAAAGGCACCAACACAGGCTGGAGCCCAGTACAAAAGGGCAGCCTGCAGCACCGGGAGAAATGGAACGAGTGAATGAGAGAGGGGGGGAGTGAGCGAGCTCAGCGGAGCTCTCTCGGGACTGCTGCAGATTTATTTGTGGGCAGAAAAATGCACCAATGGAGACAGGAGCCAAGTACAAAAGGGCAGCCTGCAGCACCAGGAGAAAGAATGAGCGAGTGAGGTAGGGGAATTGAGCAACCTCAACGGAGCTCTGTCAGGACAGCTGTGAACTTCTTTGTGGGCAGAAAAAGGCGTCAACGCAGGCAGGAGCCCAGTACAAAAGGGCAGCCTGCAGCGTCGGGAGAAACAGAATGAGCGCGTGAGAGAGAGGGAGTGAGCGAGCTCAACGGAGCTGTGTCGGGACTGCTACAGATTTCTTTGTGGGCAGAAAAAGATGCCAACGCAGGCAGGAGCCCAGTACAAAAGTTCAGCCTACAGCTCTGGGAGAAACAGAACGAGCGAGTGAGAGAGGGGTAGTTTGCTAGCTCAATGGAGCTCTGCCAGACTTTAGAATTGCACACCCTCTCACCCAGGGTCCTCTGTGGTCCTATATTAGAGCAGGGTCTCTGGAGTGGAGACAAAGCAATGATTGGATACTTTTAGGATTGCTGTAATAATAATACAGATTTAGTTGTTCTGTGTATTTTTCTAACTGACCTAAGTACTGAGCTATGCTGTTATGATTGCTGTAATAATACATATTTATTTGTTCTGTTTATCTCTCTAACTGAGCTAAGTACTGAGCTATACTGTTATGATTGCTGTAATAATACCTATTTATTTGTTCTGTTTATTTCTGTAAGTGAGCTCAGTAATACTTGACATGCAATATTATTTCAAACTGGGCTAAGTGAAACTATATGAGAGCTGAGAACAAAAAGTATAGTAGCTGAGGGGTGAAAAATGGAAAAAAAAGGCTTTAGGATTGCTATAGTAATACAGTATCTAATGGATGAGATTTGAGACTGAATTAACCCGGTCAGCAAGGGGTCAGTAGGGGGACAAGTGTGTGTGTGTGTGGGGGGGCAGGAATTTGAGTAAATAGTTGCCTAACAGTTGTAGTAGGGTACAGAACCTGGGAGTAAGAGCCCATAACATAAGATGGGGGCCAAAATGGGGCAGGTGCCACATGTCAAATCAAGGTTAGCATTGTCCACTGCCCCACCCTGATTTACTTCCTTTGCTACAAGAGATCAACCAGATTTGTCTGACATGACCTCCCCACTGTGAATCCATGTTGCCTATGGTCCCTGGCTCCAATGGCTTCTACATGCCCCACTATCCTTTCTTTAAGCAATGTCTCCATGATCTTCCCCACTACTGAGGTGAGGCTGACTGGCCTATAGTTCCCCACCTCCTCTCTGCTGCTGGATTTGTATAGAGGGATCACATGTGCCCTCCTCCAATTCTCTGGTACCACCCCTGTGTTGAATGACTCAGTGAATATGGCTGCCAGAGGTACTGCTATCTCCCTTCACAGTTCTTTTAATATCCTTGGGTGTATGGCATCTGGTCCCATCGCTTTGTCCACCTTGAATTTAGTCACCTTCTGCAGGATTCTTCTGCCTGTGAATGGACTATTGTCAACCTCTTCACGCCTTTGCAACTGCTGTACTGCTGTGGCCCTTTCCCCTTCCCCTCTTCTGTGAATACTGATCAGAAAGACACAGTGGATGTCTTGGGTGGGGGGAAGGTATGACAGTTCTTAGGCATGATACTTTCACTTCCAAATACCTAAACAGCACATATAAGCAATCAACATTCGGCATTGACAAATGCTTATTCTTATCTTATCGCTTTTCTAAACTCGGGTCCTCTCTTTCCCTATCAATTCACTGTGCTTCTTCTGCTTTTCTCCTTAAAATCTCTTCTCCGTGATTTTTTTCTCCATCCTGCAATTGTCCATGTCCCTCTTCCTAACCCTCCATATTGCCCTTGTAGTCTGTTACCTATGTTCCTAGTCACTGTTTTTATACTTAAAAAGTAGTTCCCTTACCTATATTATAGCCATACCTCTCAACCTCTTGCCTCATGAATCAGGGACAAAGATCCCAAATGAGGGACACATCTTAAAAATTTGTACTATTCACTCAGAAAGCCAATAGAATGAAAGGATTTGTGTTAAGATGCATTTTATGAAGAAGGACAAGTCTGTAACCTTAATGTTTGACATTATTTTGTGCTTTTAATCCCCACTGTTCTGTCACAAGAACACAAATTTTACGAGGGACAGAGGAAACTTTTGAGGGAAAATCAGGGACGTCCCTGAAAATCAGGGACAGTTGAACGGTATGATGATAGCAGTTGTATCTAATGCACATATCATTATGCTGTTGTCTTCAGTTTTTGATTATGCTCCTGTTACATTGTATTTGCTATATTTTTATTGAGGTAGTATAGTACAGTGGATTAAGGCTCTGAGCTGCAAACCTGGAGACCTGGTTTCGAATCCCACAGCGCCCAACCATACTGTGTGACCCTGAGCAAGTCATTTAACTTCCTTGTGCTCCCAGGTCGCACCTGGGAACAAGCTTCGACTTAGTGTGCCTTTCCTGGTTAAACAATTTCCTCTTTCCCTTATTTAGTTTTTGTTGACCAGGAAAGTGCACTAGACAAATCACTGCCTATTTTCAGGCATGACCCGGGAGGTTACAGAGCTATAGTACAACATCAGAACAATCAGACAGTAGTGAACAAAGCAGTATACATAACATTATTTTTCCAAGCAATACAGTACTTACAATGCACAACATTTTAAGCTTTGACAATAAGAGTAAGCAAGGAAGCTTAAGTTCAGGGAAAAGTGAGCAAAGGTTCCTAATCAGAAGAAGACAGGGGGTCACTTGGTAGGTGGGAGGTATGACTCTCGTACCTCTTTTCTTCACCCCGCTGCCAGCTATCCCTGTCCCTCTGAACTACTGACAAGGCACTCTGTGGCTGCTTATCCCCCCCACCCTCATAAAGTGTTTTTCTTGTTATTTTAACTTATATCTCTGTTTTGAGTTATTCTGTAAGTTCTGAATCCAATCTGTATCATTCATTGTAATGTACTTTTGCTTTCTCCTATTGTTCTTTGTTTTGTAATCTATGACGTGGAACCTTTGTAAAAGAGCTTGTGCTCAAAGGTCTTTTCTGAATCACTAAATAAATAAATAAATAGTTTTGCATGATTGATGAGATCGAACACCTTTGCTAAATCAATAAAAATGGAACTAGTGAGTTTCCTGTTGTCCATCCTCAGTTTGATATCATTTGTAAGTTTGGTTAGAGCTGTAGTAGTGCAGTGGGCAGGTCTGAATCTGTGTTATGCTGGGGATTGTAGATTATACTTATTTAGGCATTCAGTGACCTAGAGTGTGACTATTTTTTGTAGTAGTTTGCTAAAAACAGACAGGATGGCAATAGGGCAATCAAACCTCTCAACCTCCCAACTTGCCAATGTGTGACAGAGGGCTACAAAATGTGTGTCAAATGGCAAAAATGTGGTACGACTGATTTTTCACAGCACACGGAGTCGCACACTGTGGCGTTTTCCCGTAAAATAAATGTTACCACAGTAAAACTATTGTTTGTATGCTTGGCATGTGGTTTGTGCTGCAAATTAAAGAGAAAATTAAAATGTGTTGTGCCTATGTGTCCTTTATTAAATAAATAGTGATGCAAACCCTAAAAGTATGTGTCCTTAATTAAAAGAGTGATGCAAATCCTAAGCGTGTTAACATTTTAAAGAATCCATCCAGAGGGACTTCACTCAGGCATGGGATAGGCATAAGGGAGCAATACAGATGAGTACGTACCAGTATGAATAGATAGGCCAATGACAGAGAAAAGGCCGATGGCACATTTATAAGTTAAAAAAAGAAGTGGGTAGACTGGATGGGCCTTCCGGTCCTTATCTGCCGTCAACCTCTATGTTTCTATGTACCAGTGAAGCTCCCTCAATCAAACCATGGTCTTCCCTTACCAACATCTGTGCAGCCCCGAAAATTAATCGAGAGAGAGACAGAGAGAAAGATGCATAGATACATAGACAGTGTCGGCAGATAAGGGCCTATGGCCCACCTAGTCTGCCCATTTGAGCTTGTAAGTTCAGTTTGTTTTCCTAGAAGTCTATTTCCCCTTACCCCTGACCTCTAGAATTCCTTTATGTCTATCCCATGCATTCTTAAATCCCGTGATTGTTTCAGTCCCCACCACTTCCTCTGGCAGGGTTCCACTTGTCCACCACCCGTTCTGTGAGAAGAAATTCTTTCTCATGTTTCCTCTGAATACGTCCTCCCTCCAACTTCATCCCATGCCCTCTGGTCCTGAAACATCTTTTAGGCTAAAAATAGTGTTTTCCTGCACCCTGTTCCTCCCTGTAAGATACTTGTATGTCTCTATCCTATCCTTCTCTCCCTCCCTCTCCTCCAGGAGTATGTTTAGTTCCTTCAACCTGTTCTTCCATAGGACCTTGTGATGCAACCCATGCACCATCTTTGTTGCCCTCCTCTGAACCTTCTACCCTGTTCACGCCCCACGTAGGTATGGTTCCAGAACTGTACACTGTACTCCAGGTGGGGGGCCTCACTAGTGTCTTGTATACGAATTATGACCTCCTTTTCCTGCTGGTGATGCCTCGCCTAAACATCCCAGCATCCTATTTGCTTTACCTGATGCCTTGTCACTGTTTTTCCTACAGGGGTCATCAGAGATGACAACCCTAGATCCCTTTCCTGCTTGGTGCATGCTATCCTCACCCCCAACTGATATATTGTGCCAGGTTTTTGTAGCCCCATATGCATTATCTTGCACTTCTTTTGCATTGAATTTCAACTGCCAAACCCTTGACCATTCTTCAAGTTTCTGCAGGTCCCTTCTCATTCTGTCTACACCTCTGGTGTGTCTACTCTGTTACAGAGCTTTGTGTCATCAGCGAACAGTGAAATTCTCCTTCTATATCCTGTGCAATGTCACTGATGAAGATGTTGAATAGGACCGTCCCAGCACTGATCCTCAGTGGTACCCCACTGGTCACTCTTCCTCTGTGGAGTGACAGCCATTTACACCACCCTCTGTGTCCTGCCACCCAGCCAGTTACCTACCCACCACACTACTGTCCTGCCCACACCCATATTCCCAGTTTGTGTAATAGTCTTCTATGTGGCACAGTGTCAAGGCCTTGCTGAAGTCCAGATAGGCCATGTCCTGCCCTCCTGATCCACCTCCCTAGTTCCCAGTCAAAAATTCAATGAGGTTGGTCTGACATGCAGCCTCCCCTGGTGGAACCATGCTGCCTTGGGTCCTGTAGTCCATGACAACCAGATGTTCCACCAATCTCTCCTTCAGTAGTGCTTCCATGATCTTTCCCACTACCGGGGTGAGGCTGACTGGTCCTATGATTCCCTGCTTCCTCTTTGTTCCCACTTTTGTATAGGGGACTACACCTGCTGTCCTCCAGTCTTTGGGTACCTCCCCTGTTTCCAGTGATTGGCTGAACAGGATAGCCAGAGGTTCAGCCACCACCTCTCTTAGTTCTTTGAGGACCCTGGGGTGCACCCCATCTGGCCCCATTGCTTTATCAGCTCTTATTACTTCCATTTCCTTCAGGATCCTTTCTCGTGTAAAGGGACTTGTGTCCATTTCTGCACCATTCCTCTTGTACTCCTTCAGACCCATTACCCCCCTCTTCCTTAGTAAAGACTGAGCAGAAATACCTGTTCAATATGTCAGCTTTACTGTTGTCATCCTTCTGTGCTCCCATCCTCCCCCTTCAGTCTCACTATCCCTCCCTTTGTCATTCTTTTTTCACTTATGTACCTGTAAAAGGTTTTGTCCCCTTTAACCACTGATTTTGCAATGTGTTCTTCTGTCTGAGCTTTGGCTTCCCTTACTGACTTCCCTGCCTCCCTTTGTTTCTCCTGGTACTTCTCCCTATCCCTTCTGCCTGTGTCTTTTTGTATTGCCTGAATGCAATCTTTTTGGCTTTCACTTTCTTTGCTACCTCTTTGGAAAACCATAATGGTCTCCTCTTTCTTTTCCTCTTGCTAACCTGTAATGCATAATTCTGTTGTTCTTATAATCCCCATTTTAAATACTGCCCACTGTTCCTCAATCCCTGATTCCTGTCCCATTCCCTTAATGCCTCTTTCAAGTATCTCCCATTTTCCCAAAGTCTGCCCCCTAAAATCCAGGATACGTGTTTTATGTGGTTTGGTTCTGCTCTTTCTGTGATTTCAAACCACAATGTCTGGTGGTCACTGTTACCCAGGTGCTCCCCACTGTTACCCCCATCCACTGTCCCTATTTGTGAGCACAAGGTCAGTATTGCCTTCTGCAGGTTGGTTCCATGACCAGTTGCTTGAGGAAGGCACCCTGAAGAGTCCAGGATAAATCTGCTCCTAGTTGATGCTGCTGCTGGGATGCTCCAGTCCCGTCTGGTATATTGAAGTCTCAACCAGTACTACCTCACCCTTGTCTGCCATCCTTTGGATGGCTAGCATCAACTCCTATCTGTTTCTTCCTCCTGGGCTGGTGGTATAGGCCACACTGTGCGGATGGCTGGCCCCATTTTCCTTTCAGCTTAACCCACAGTATCTCTCCCCCATTTTGTTCCTCCTGGATCTGTGTGGCCCTTATGTCATTTTTCACATACAGTGCCCTCCTCCTCCCTTTCTGCCTGCTCTGTCTCTTCAGAATATGTTGTAGCCAGGTATGGCCATCTCCCAGTCATGGTTATCATTACACCAGGTTTCAGTGATGGCCACAATGTCCAGGTCTGACTGTGCCATGACAGCCTCCAGATCTTCCATCTTGTTGCTAAGGCTCCTGGCATTTGCACACATGGCTTTCCATGATTTGACCTCCTAGACTGCTTCACTGTTCTCCCAGCCCCTTCCTTGGTTGTCATTTATCCCTGGTTCTCCTTGCTGTCTGCCCTTCTGCTGAATTTTGCCCTTTTCTGCTTATCCACCTTTTGGACACTAATCTCCATCTTTTTGCACACTGCTTTGCAGAGATAGCCCTCCTCTGGTTCACTGGTTCCATTACTAGCTGTGGGGGTGAGCAAGTAGGTATCATCCTTGCTGGCCTGCCACCCCTTTGCTAGTTTAAATGCTGTCAATGTAGCATTTAAACTTATCATTGAGTGCTTGGATTCCCCTCCAGGATGGATGCAGGCCGTCAGGCTTGAACAAACCTCCATCCTCCAGATGGGTCCCCAGTCACCAATGAATCAAACCCTTCCTCACAGCACCAGTTCTTCAACCATGAGTTAAAGTTCCTGGTGCATGCACTCTATGCTCTCCTTGCCTCTCACAGGTAGTACTTCTGAGAAAGTGACAGAAGTAGCTACTTGTTGAGACCCTCCCAGTTTCCTAAACTCTTCCTGAACTTCCTTTGGCTCCCCATTTGCCAAGTCATTAGTACCTAGGTGGATAATGACATCCAGCTCACCCTCCTGTCTTGCCTTCCCAGTGATCCGATCTTCCTTCCATCCTCCATGCAGTGGCACCCTGGTAGGCACCTCACCTCCCTGTCCTCTCCCTCCTGTGTTCCTAGCTGGATCCCTCTTATGATGGAGTCCCCCACCAGGATTCCTTCCTCCTCCTCTGGGGTCCACTGCTTTCCCCACTGAGGTCACCTCCTTGCCTAACCTCCATATCCTTTCCTTCCACTTCCCTAGGTACCTCTATTTGGTTGTCCTCATTTGCCAGTGTGGCATGAGTGTTCTTAAGAGAATAGGATCTGGGGATGTGCCTCTGCCTGACTGCTCTAACCCTCCCTGAGCCCACTGTCATCCAAGTGCTCCTCGTTCTCTGCATCCTTGAGGCAGCTGCATTGGACTGGGTGGTTCCTGACAGGGGTGATGGTACCTGACCCAGTTTACCTGCCTGAGTCTGGCTACCTCATCCCGCAGTCCCAAGAGATGCATGCAGATAGGCAGCACCTCAGTGTCCAGAAGGTCTGCCTGAATATGGCTGCCCCACAGCCACTGCATTGCACCACTCCACATTATACTGCAATTCCACTACTTATCTGCTACTGAAGCTCTCTCTTAGTTCTCTTTTATTTATTTACAGTACTAAAAATCCTGTAACTGATCCTCAGATATATATTTTTTAAGGAAAAGAAACCAATAAATAAATAAATGAGTCAAAAACTTGTCGTGTTGAGGGTGGTCTTCTTTCCTCTTATGCCCCTCCTACTTCACACCTCTTACTATACCCCTGTGTTTAGCTCCTGTCAATCAGATTTATCAGGGCATATAATTAAGAGTTGGGGAAGGGGTGGGAGGGGGTGAAAATTGCAGCAATTAAAGACAGCACAGAATTACACCACCACTATTTTTTAAATTTTCAACAGCCCAAAAACAATTATAAGTAAAGACAACACAGAAAGAAAGTATAGTGTCACTACAAGCCTACAATCTAAGTTTAAAAGAAAAATACCAGTTACCAGTTACTCTGAAGCACTGAATTGAATATGTTTCCTTCCTTCACCTTCTGGCTTCTTCTGAGGCAGCTCCATATTTTCTGCTCTCTGAATGGCTTTTATGTTTTAAAGGTTTGCCACACCATCAAAACTGTGGTCTCTCCCATTGCCGGCATCAGTACAGCTCTGTATGCATGTGTGTAAAACTCCCTGTCCTGATTTCGGTTTTCTGTTTTCAAAAATAGAAGAAGTTCACTGCTTGTACTGCCCATATCCCTTACCTGCATTGGTGTAGCATGGGGTGAAGCTGTTCATCTTTTCTGCTCCATGAATTTAACCTTATCTGTACAATGTGGAGTCGGAGTAAATAGTGCATCTAATCTAAAGCAAAGCTATACAGTACTGTAGAGAGCTAAAAAAGAGCTAAAATAAACTGAGTAAAGGTGACTACTGTACACATACTCAGTACAGTTCAGACGGTAGTGATGCTGTTCTGTGTGTGACACAAGCCAGTTCACTCAGGCAGGTGTTCTTGATGGCCACTTTAGCCAGAGGGAGTTCATCTTCTGCAGCCCCAGCCATGGCACAGGGCCAGTGTTCACCAACAAATCTATCCATTAGCTGCTGCTGCTGCCGGGGGATGGAGTTCAGGTTCTAGGAGCATGTCAAAATGATGTGCACAGGGTCTCTCCCAGGCACTCTCACCCGACTGTCCTACCGATAAGATCAACCCCAGTTTGCTGCTGTATGTGTCGTGCACCCCCTCCTCCTCCTCTGCAGATTGAGGTCTGGGCACCTCCTCGCTGCTCTGCCGAGCTCTGCCCTGCCAAACCAAAACCTTTCCATCCCCTGCCCGGCCAGCTGTCCCCGGATAATATAAAATAAAAAAATCTCCACAGCACAAAAAGGCACAGCAAGAAGCTGATACAGAATACCAACCCTCTATTGGTCTGGTGGTCCCTCAGTGCTCAGCTGGTTGGCAGCGCAGCATTCTTCCTTCTGGCTCCTCACTTGGCCTCACTGTTCTGGCTTCATGGTATGCAGCACTGCAGTGATTCTGATTGGTTCCTTGCGGTCTGTCTTTAAGCCATCCTCCTCCTCTCTTCCAAATGCTCCAGGCGATAGTTTATAAGACTCCTTGGATCACCTTTTTTAAGGACAGGAGCAATTTTGGCTGTTTTTTAGTTCTCAGGGACAGTACCTGAAATTAGTGACAAGTTAAGTATCCTGGTTATTGGTGCTGCTAGAGCAGCAGCTGTTATCTCGAATAGCCTGGGTTCGAATCCACCAGGGCCAACACTCCTGCTGGAAGAGATGGAGTTGAGTAGTTTTAATACTTCCTTTCGAGAGACAGTGTGGAAGTAGAAAGGAAGTGAGGGAGGACAGGATTGTGTAAGAATACTTTCTTTGGATGTCAGGGGTTGCTCAGCAAAGCAGGATAAGTTAGAAAAGTGATTGTTGAAAGTATTTGTTATGGTTGTCATGTTATTTTACTTTACCCAGTTGATTGTCATGTCTGACAGTATGTGTTTGCAGTCTTCTCTGATACCCATGAGACCTTTAATGTGGCTCCAGAAGATTTTAGAGTCCTTAGCAGAGGCTGGTAACAGCTCCCTATGGGTAAGCCCCTTTAGCAGCCCATGTTTCTCTCTCTTACAGATGTTTCTCAAGGCCCGGTATTCTAACCTGTCCTTATACTGTGAGGAGGCTTTGTGTTTGTGCCAGCAAGCATCTCTTGTTTTTAGAAAGGTCAGAAAACTGCTGTGTAGTCACCTAGTAGATTTTCCCTTTACCCTGCGTCTGACCATAGGGACATGTCTGTCCTGGAGAGTGACAAAGTGGGTGGAAAAGTAATCAAGGGCAAAATCAACATCAGCAGTTTTGTAGAGTGGGGACCAGTCCACTTGTTTGAGTTCATGCAGGAAGGCCACGGTATCAAGTCTGGAGAAGTATCGTCGCAATTCAAGTTCCTTGTGAGGGAGGGTGGGGCACAGCATTCCAGAGGTAGTAAGCTGGAGTATGGTCACTTATTTCATCAGCAAGAGCTCCAGCAGTTGTTATCCTATCTCTCCCATTGAGAGGACTCAGCTGATGAGGGAGTGATTTCCCCTTGACGTGGATAGTCTAGTTGGGTCACTGATCAGCTGGAAGAGGTGTAGTTTGCTCAAGATAGACTCATATGAATGTTTCCCAAGCTAATTATGATTAAGGTCCCCAGAACAATAATCTAATTTTTCCCAGTGGCGGTGGAGAGGTAGGTGATCATGTCAGAGAGGCCAGATATGTCACACTTGGGAGGCTTATAAACACATATAATATGCAGTTTTTTTTGAGCCACCCAAGGTAAGAAGGGAGTGTATAACCTCACAGGAGGAAGACTTAGTGCCTGGTATGTTAATTAGTTGGAGATGACTTTTGTAGTAGATAATGATCCCTCCTCCTCACTTGGTAGAGGGGTGGTCAGCCCGGAACGTGCTGTAACCCATGAGGTGACACACAGAGCCAAGGACAGATGGTTTTAGCCAAGATTCAGTAATTACAAGTATGCCAGGATTGTGGCAGGTGACCCATGCTTCCAGTTCTGGAAAGTATGCCACGATGCTTCTAATATTGAAGTGTGCAATCCTAAGCCCCTTGGAATTGAGCTGTGGAGAGGGATTAGAATGAGTAGAGAAGGGGGGGAAGGGTTGGCTTCAATGTCTCCAGACAGAGAAATAGAGAGGGAGTGGATCCACAGGGTGTTAAAACAGTGTAAGGGGGTTTCAGAGTGATGCCTGTGGATGAAGTGTTTGGTTAGATACCGCATGGTGTAGTAAATGTATCTAGGTTTGATGCACCAAGAATGGTTCTTATTCGGAGTAGAGAGAGCTATGATATTGGAAAAAAGAAAGTTAAAGAGGGCCTCGTCATCACTGTGTTGTGCAATCAGGAGCAGGAATGCAGAG
Source organism: Neoceratodus forsteri (assembly GCA_016271365.2). Lineage (NCBI taxonomy): Eukaryota > Metazoa > Chordata > Ceratodontiformes > Ceratodontidae > Neoceratodus > Neoceratodus forsteri. The sequence continues at coordinate 643,534,264 of CM057453.1, read as the reverse complement.
GTCTGTAACAGTAGTAGAAATAGAAGGGTTAGGCCAGTGGCTATGGTTGTGGCATGGAACATCATTCTGGAGGCCAGGGGACTGGCAGACGAAAACAAGGAGTGAGACTGGTAAATCTCTACCCGAGTGTGGAAGGAGTTGGAGGAGTAATAAACACTGGTTATTTGTTAACAGTAACCCACGTGTATCAGAGCCCATGTACAGGGTATAACCAAAAGATTATAGCAGCACAAAAATAGACAGAGAATATTCCTACACAGTCTAAATTAGGAGCAGCAGAAATATCATGTATCAACTTTTACTCAGGAGGGCTAGCAGTACCAGTGCAGCAGTAGCCCAAAGACAGCTGTAATGCTAAAATGATTGTTGCGGTACTGAAAGATAGAGATAGCCTTGCACTGTCATGGATTGTAGCAGAAACCGAGTAAGAAGGTATCAAGGGTGCAGCTTATACATAGTACGGCAAGAACGTCAACAATAGCTAGGAGCAACAGAACCGTACTACAGGGCAACAACTAACAATGACATAAGGATAGTCCCAGAGTTAGCAATAAGCCCAAATCACCTAAGCAGTGATGTGGCCTGGATTTCTGTGATAATGTGGAAATTCATCAATTTAATGTTTTAAACTACTGGTGCAGATACTCATGTTGAACCCCTAAGTAAGTCCAACCTATCACAAAAGTTCAGATGATGTAGTTGTCTGGGAGTTCAAGTGACCTGCTGCAAGTTTTAGAGGCTTGCACTTTACCAGACACAGACTATTCCATTTGTGTCTTCCTAGTGATAAGAGGAGGAGGCAGCAACTCGGAAGACATTAGTGTCAGATGTCTCCCGGATGGCAGATCAAGCGCTCTGATTCATCACCCTGAGCTCCCCAGATGGGGTCGCCTGAAGAAGTCACTGAATAGACTGTATATCAATTGTGTGGGCAGAGCCAAAAAAAATCACATCTGGCAGATACAGGGAGCAGGAGCAGGTCTCCTGAAGTTCGTTATTTTACTTTCCACATCCCCTTTCCCCAGGACACATCTGGAAATGAGCTGTTAGCAGCTCAGTATGTCTTACCTGGTGAAACCTTTGACATAAACAAACAAGCAAACACATAAATTAATAAATAAATAAAGTAAGTAAGTAAATAAGTAAGTCAGGGACCAGGAGGTCTTTCAGGTAGTCAATGACATCACATGCTTAGCATAGAGGAGGGGTTTCAGGTTACTCAAGGAGGAAAAGGAAGACAGGTACAATAGAAGACTGTTTATTTTAATGAGAAATCACCTAGAAGAATAAATTCTGCTCAGTTCATATATTCTGCTGTGAGTCGGATGCCAATTCTGTGGGAGACTCAGCAGTCCTGGAATCACAGAATTGCGGGGGACTTGGGAGTAGGGAAGGAATTAAGAAGTAGCAGGGAGAAGAGTTTGTTTAAATAAATCACCACCACCGGGGGCACAGCTTTGGGAGGGGTATTCAAAAGGGACATAAGGAAACACTTCTTTACAGAGAGAGTGGTGATGGCATGGAATGAACTGCCACAGAAGGTGGTGGAGTCAAGGACAGTGGGAGCCTTCAAAAGAGCCTGGGATGTGCATAGAGGAATGGCAGGAGGACTTGTAAGGGGGAAGACCAGAAACCCAAGGGGAGAAGAAGGGGGAAGAGAAGTGGGGGAGGGACCACAGATGAAAACTGAAAGTCGAAAACAACCCTTATTATTACAAGCAGACCCGATAGGACCGAGAGGTCTCCTTCCGCAGCCATTTTCTTATGTTCTTATGTTTTTAAACAAGGCCATTAGGTTGAGGTGGGGGTGGGGTGGGGATGGGGAGGGACTAGACACATCTTGGAATGGAAGGAAAGGTTTGTTTTTAATAACAAATTCAGTGGGTTGGGCATGAGGAGTATGGACTCTGCCAGAAGGGGGAAGATTTTTAAATAAAAAAGTCTGTTGAGTCAAACTTGGAAGGAGTCAGGCAGTGAGATCCATTACAAGAAGTAATGTATTGCCACTCTTCCAGCAGGTTCAGGTTAGGAGGGGGAGTGGAGGGGGTCTGGGGATAGAGTGGGATGGGAAAGGGAGTTGGAAATCTTCCTGGGAAGTCCCATGTACAGTAGGTGAGGAGATCAGTTAGGGATCAGGGAATCAGCAGGAAGGGGAAGTTGTTTTTGTTTTACACTGAGTCTTTTAAAGGGAGCTGGGTGGGATTAGAGGGACACAGCTGAAAGAGGGAGTTTTTTTTATATTTATGAGGTTGCTGGGGTCAGGTGGGGGATGGGAAAGCATGGAGAGTATTATTTTTCTGTCTGTGTACCAATTTACTTTACAACACATTTTCAATGAGTGCATCGTTAAGAATTCTGAGACATTCACACTAACAAGAATCATTCTGTATATTTGATATGTTAGCTCTTGCTTTTTTCAATTCTGTTTGTGTGCCCTTACCACAACTATCCTCCTGCCTTTTTACCTCATCCTGGCCTACCTCCCTCTTATCACTTTTACAGGACCCTGCCAACCAGTTATTAGTACGGATCACCTGTGGATGCTGTAGAGAAAGCCTCTCCATGGTGTGCCCTAGTCATCCTGGACAGCCTAGGCCCAGTGGCGGAGCAAGGGGGGGGGCGGCTGCCCCTCCTGGCTGCCCCAGTGTGAGTAGTGGTGCCCCACCACCATCTTTATTCACTGTTTAGTGCCCATTGTGGAGCCCATGATTGATTGAATGGCCCCCCTCTGGCTCCCAAACACTCCCAAACCTGGCTCCACCACTGCCTAGGCCTACTCTATTTCAATTTCAGTTTTCAATTTTTATTTAGCCACGAACACACCATTGAAAGAACTAATTTACAATGTGGTCCTGGGATCTAGTTCAGGGATCGCACCAAGAAGGAGTCAGCGTAGGAAATCCTAGGGCAGTGATGTTGGGGGAGCAGCAGCATCATCCACCAGTCATGTGTTTGCAGACCCCTCATCTCTGGGAGCTTACCTTGTGGAGGTTTCAGCTGCATTTACTGCCTCCTCTCTCCTCCTGGCTCTTTCTTATTCACTTCAACCTCCAGTCCCCCTCGGGCTGATTGAATTGAGGATTGTCAGGGGTGTATAGGTAGCACTCCAGGAGCCTTGATGGGAGCTGAGCCAGGGCTCCCTTGCAAATCGTCATGGCTCTTGCCATATAGCAATCCCATGATATTGGCCCAGGACTGCTTTGTGGGGCCAAGGATGGGAGAGCCAGCACCACTGGACATGGATTGATGATTCACAACCCCAGAAAAAGAGAAGCGTGGTCTGGGAACCGAGAAAAGCTGCCATGGCCAGAGCTCCAATTGGAAAACTAGCTGTGAACCTACTGCAAAATAATGTCCTGGCTTCAGGAAAGCTAGTGGGGTCAGGACCAAGACACAGCTGTGCCAGAGGGCACCTGAAAATCTGTCTTCTGGCCTCAGGGTAGGCAGCAGGGTCGAGCGAAAGAAAAAGTAAAGTACACATACACACCTGCTCTAGGAGAGTGGCTCAGAGGCTGCCTCCACACCAGAGTGCCCAAGACAAAGACAGGGTATGTACCCAAGTAAATAACCATGTCTCTGGCCCCAGGCAGTGGCAAGCTACTGCAGACTACACAAAACCATAAACAAACATGGTGAAACATAGAAACATAGACTTTCATGGAAGATAAGGACCGCTTGGCCCACCCAGTCTGCCAATTTCTCTACCTATTGGATAAGCTGCAGATCCTAATTAACCAACAGCCTTCTTCTTGCTACGTATTCCCATGTATTCCTTTAGCCTCTGACTCCTGCAAAGACTGCTTGGAAAGGGGTCTCAGGTCAGCACACAAAATGCCCAAGAATTTCAGCCAGTCAGGAGCCTACATTGCTTTCTAGCCTGCTTCCAAACCCAGCATGCCTGGCCAACATTCTAAAGACAGTTTGCCTGGGAACAGGACTGACCAATAGGGCACTGAGTTCCATCCCCTATAAAAGGGGCCACTTTCAGGGATCTAGGCCCATTTCTGCCAGTGAAATTAAGAGAAAGGAGCTGTGAGCCAGTGAGCCACTGTCTGCCAAACACTGCATACCTGGCAGGACAAAGAAGTCTGGGATCTCAGCAACTGACATTCTTTTGTGAAGGAAATAACAGTTTTTATCAAAACTGACAGCTTGAAGGTGAGGAGTGGAGCTTGGATTTGTCTTGCTCCACAGTGATTTTCCTCTCTGGGTGGGCCAAGCTCCATCAAAGTTCAGTTGAATGACAAACAAGGCCACAACCTGCTTGAGGATCCATGGACCCCCTACATTTTCAGTACCAGACTGACCATGAGGGAACCGAGACTGGTGAGTGAACACCAGACGACCCCAAGGAAACTTGCACTCCAGCCAGGAGCACATCCAGCTGCCTCGCCAGTTCAGTCATCAGACAGCAAAGGTATCCATGAATCTACAAAGCTGGAAGTAGCCATAGGGGTTTTGACCTTGCAACTGTGAAAACTGTGACTGTGCCAAAGACTGCGGGAGATGCCCTGGGTGACACTTCACCACTTTTGAGAGGACCAGATAGAAGACATGTGGAGTCCCTCCTGCAACCCATTTGTGTATGAGTTACACATAAGGGCCCCTTTTCAACAGTCTACAGTTCAAATTGTTCAGCAAGAGTTTGGGTTCAGGCTCCTACCCTTCTAGCAGCAACTGCATCCCCAGTGAGGTACCCACTGTAACAAAACAAGCATTTGTCAATGCTGAACGTTGGTTGCTTGTTAAACAAGCATTTGTCAATGCCGAATGTTTGCTTGCTGGCATTGGCAGTGGTAGTGTAGAAGTTACAGAGCTGCATAATAGGAATGGCAGTGAAGTATTGAACTGAAGTCAACCCCACCACCACCCTGCAGAGAGTGACATGCATAGGGATGTGCGTTTGGGTTGTCAGGCATAACGGCCACGCCATTTCACCACACCCCACCCTGGAAACACTGACAAGTGTCACGGTGTTCCTTGGGGTCTTTGGCCCTTATGTGCACCCCATTTCATTAGGAAATATGGTGAGATGGGTGCGATATAGGAGAATGGGGTGAAAGTTGGGGCCGAAGAGTCCAAGGCATACCTTGATGCCTCTCACTGACTGCAAGGTGTGGAATGGTATGAGCATCACAGGCAAGAATCCCAAGTCACACCCCTGATGCCTGTCATTCTCTACAGGGTTGGGCGTTATGGTTGGAAACCCTAATACCTCAGGCATTCATTGGTATTTTCACTCCAAATTTTCAACATGTTTTTTTTGTGACCCCACCTCATGAACAGGGGGAATATCAGTTTGTTAGCCGAAAGCTGCTTATGCACAGTGACTACGGCATTTAGCACCACAGGTGCAAAAACATTCCGAACAGGATGTAAAAAATGACAGCTGTACTGTTCATGGGGAGGTGTAAAAAATGGCAATGTTGCAAATCTGTAGTAAAAATATTTAAAAAAATGGTGAAGTCACGAAGCGTACATAGAAACTGTGCAATGCACACCCGTAATATAATTAGGTTGGAGATTTTTTACAGCGGATTGTCAACTCAGGCATTTTGGTGCCTCCGATCATGAACAGTGTCACTGTGATTTTCTTTGTCTGTGCCGAACAATGATTTCCCACAGCGACCATGCATCTCTGCACTGAAAGTGTGGAAACACACTTCAGCCATGTTGTGAAAAATGACAGCTGTACTGTTCATAAGGAAGTGTGGAAAAATGGCACTGGTGAAAATCTGGACTGAAAATATTACAAAGTAATGAACTAGCGAGGGTGCATGGAAACTGGGCAATGTTCACTTGTAACACAGTCATTTTATGGACTTTTGTCACCAAATTTTCAACATAGCCATTTTAAGACCTCTGCTCATGAACAGTGTAACTGTGATTTTCTTAATCTGTCCTAAACAATGCTTTCGCACACCAACAGCACCATTGTGCGCTACATGTGCAAAAACACATTTTGGGCGACATATGAAAAATTGCAGCTGTACTGTTCATAAGGAAGTGTAATAAAATGGCAATGTTGAAAATCTGGAGTGAAAATATTAAATTTGCAAACTTACGAGCATGCATAGGAACTGTCAGCGCCACGCTAATGCTTACAGTCATATTTTGGAATTTTTTCACCAGATTTTCAACATAGCCATTTAAGACCTTTAGCTCATGAACAGTGTCACTGTGATTTTCTTAATTTGTCCCAGACATTGATTTCCGCATAACCGACTACGCCATTGTGTGCTACATGGGTGGAAACACGCTTTGGGTGAGACGTGAAAAATGACAGCTGTACTACTCATAAGAAGGTGTGGCAAAATGGCAATGTTGGAAATCTGGAGTGAAAATATTGAAAATTTGTGAACTTACGGAGTGTACAACGATGCTCGTAAAACAGTCATTTTTTGGAATTTTTTCACCAAATTTTCAACATAGCCATTTTAAGACCTCTGCTCATGAACAGTGTCACTGTGATTTTCTTAATTTGTCCTATACATTGATTTCGCACACCGACTGCGCCATTGTGCGCTACATGGGCAGAAACACATTTTGGGTCAGATGTGAAAAATGACAGCTATACTGCTCATAAGAAGCTGTGGTAAAATGGCAATGTTGAAAATCTGGAGTGAAAATATTGAAAAATTCGCGAACTTACGAGCCCGCGATGAGAACCGCGCGAACGACGCCAGAAACAGTCATTTTGAATATTTACACTAAATTCACGATATTGGGACCTTCACGATGATGTCACTGTCGCGGCGCTATCCAGGCCCGGCGGGGATTTTGCAGTGACTGCGCAGTGACTGCAAATCACCCTTTGGACCCGAATAACGCAATGACAGTGACATCATTCATGAGAAGGGGTCCCAAAACCCCATGTTGAAAATTTGGCAAAATCCCAAAATGCCTGAGATATGCAACAAGTTGAAACCCCTATCTAGCCCATTATACAGCTTACCGGCATTTCCTCAGTTCGCGGGTCGGCTTTGAAGAGGCAGACGTCTCCCGGTCCAATCAAGGTCATCAAGGCCGGAGTCTGGAGGCATGGGTGAGGGGGTGGGGAGGCGGGTGCGCAGGTGGGTGCGGTTGTGGGAGGGGGCTGGGAGACGCGCAATAGGACCGTTTTTCTTTACAGGGTAAAAAAACAAAAGAGTGATGAGGCGTTTGCCATGCTGGGGTGGGCTCCCAGCATGGCACAAGGACAGTTGGGGCGTTCAGCTGATGGGGATTGGGCACCCGGTTGGCAAAAGTATAGATTGCCACGCTGGGAGATAGTACGGGGTTAGGGACAGGGAGCCGACTGGGGATTGGCACCCCTGTTGGCTATATCATTACTGCCACACTGGGTGGGCACCCAGCGTGTAGCATTTTGAAAAACTTTGGGGGGCGCAGCACAGCCGATGGGGATTGGGCACCCCGACCGGCTGTCAGTGTGCGTGCATGCAGGGGGTGGGGGTGCGCCGCGCCTGCGTGGCGTGTGTGTGTGTGTAGGGAGGAGCTGCTGCATGAGTAGCCGAGCATCTTATTGCTGCTCACCAAGCCGTAGCTCCCCCTTTGAACTGTGTATGCCTTACTGCATTTGGAGCGTGTCACAGACAGCTCCAGAATGCATTGGCTTACAGGGGCCGCACCTGCCAACACACTGACTGAATTGGAGGAGGAGGCGACACACCTCCGAAATCTCCGATGATGGCACTATGTTTCTTGCACATGCGTGCAAGCAAACATAAAAATGCGATGTTTTACTAGAAAGAGGAGCCAAGAATCAAGAATAAGTTTTGGGACTTGAGAGTAGAGGCTGAGGATAGGGTGGCTGGGTTAAAGACACTGCTACAGTCAGTCAATGAGAGGGTGCAGGGCGGACAGCATGCAGAAGGAGGGTGCGGGAGGGTGTAGTTGGATGCCAAGATGGGGAATGGAGGGTGCGAGGTGAACAACATGCAGAGGGAGGGAGGGAGCAGGAGTGTTTAACTGGATGCCGAGATGGGGAATGAAGGGTGCAGGGAGGACAGCATGCAGAGGGAGGGAGCGGGAGTGTTTAATTGGATGCGGGGATGGAGGGTGTGGGGCGGACAGCATGCAGAGGGAGGGAGCAGGAGGGTTTAATTGGATGTTGGGATGGGGAACGGAGGGTGCAGGGAAGGACAGCACAAAGTTATGCACATGTGTAGAAAATGTCAATGAACCTTTGTAACATGGGCATTTTGAGGAATTTTCCACCAGATTTTCAACATGGGCTTTTTGGTACCCCACCTCATGAACACTGGCACTGTTGTTTTCTTAATCAGTTCTGAAACGTGATTTTGCACAATGACTGCACAATTCTGAACCAGAGGTGCGAAAACATGTTTTGGGCAGGATGTGAGAAATGACAGCTGTACTGTTCATGAGGTGGTGTGATAAAATGTGCATGTTGAAAATTCAGAGTGAAATTATTAAATATTGGGACAGTTATGCGCTTGCATAGAAACTACGCAAGGCATGCTTATACCACAGCCATTTTTAGGTATTTTTGCACCAAATCTTTGACATGGGATTTTTGGGAACCCACCTCATGGACACTGGTACTATTATTTCATTACTGGGTCTCAAAAGGTAATTTCGTGCAGCAACTGTGCCATTGCGTGCCACTGCTGTGTAAACACATTTTAGGCAGGATGCAAAAAAATGACAGCTGTACTGTTCATGAGGTGGTGTGAAAAAATGGCTATATTGAAACAATGGAGTGAAAATATTAACAACTGCCAAAGTTACGCATGTGTGTAGCAAAATTTCAATGACCGCATGTAACTCTGATGTTTTTTGGTATTTTTTGCAGCAAACTTTCAACATGAGCTTTTTAGGACCCCACTTCACAAACACTGGCACTGTCATTGTGTTAACCAGTCCCGAAAGGTGATTCCACGCAGTGACTGCGAAATCACATTTCAGGACTGATTAATGAGATGACAGTGACAGTGTTCATGAAGTGGGGTCTCAAAAAGTCTATGTTGAAAATTTGGTGTAAAAATTCCAAAAAATGGCTGAGATAGCAACATAAGTGCAAAACACCATTGACTGCCATTATAAGGCACTTACCTTGATTCTTCAGTTCACCGTTTGTCTTTGAAGAGTGCAGACATGTCCCACTCCACAGAAGATGACATCTGCCAACCTCTGGAGGTAAGTAGGGGGTAAGGGGGAGTGCGGTGAGGTGGGTACACAGAGTGAGGGTTGGGATGGAGGAGGGGGATGGGGAGACGATGAGGGTTCGTTTTCTTTTTTTCAGGGAAAAAACTGTCGGGGGACCATTTTCTTTTTTATAACAGGTACATTTGTAAATGATTTTTGGGGACACTGGGAGTGGGCTTCCCAGTGTCCCAGACTGTTAGGGGGGTTATAGATATAGGGACAATGGGAGTGGGCTCCCAAGTGTTCTGGACTATTGGGGGGTACAAATATGGGGACACTGGAAGTGGTCTCCCCAGTGTCCCTTAATGGTGCTGCAGGGGGTTGTATTGCTGACATGGGGATTGGACACCCCCGATGTTGGCTTTAAGAGAAAGCTGTACTGCAGCTTATGTTGAAGGGGGGGCACAGGAAGGGGGACTGGGAGAGAATGACACACCGTGGCTAATGTTGAAACCTTTGTGGGGGAAGGGGACCAGAGGAGTGAGGACTGGGAGACAAAGCTGCACCACGGCTAATGTTGAAACCTTTGCGGGAGAGGGAAGATCAGAGGAGTGAGGGCCAGGAGACAAAGCCACATCATGGCTATTATTTAAGCCTTTGAGGGGGATGCCGAGGAGTGAGGACGTCATTAAGGGGGCATGCTTCCATCGCCACCACCACCTCTAGATCACTGCCATGCACGCACCGCAGCCATCTAGCTCATCCTCTGGAATCAGGGTCAAGTGCGAGTTAATGGCAGCTGGGCGTGAAAGTGGTTGCCTGTCTCTTTGGGCATCCCAGCTGCTGTGGTTGTCCTTCTTCCAGGATTGCTTGGCTCTGCTAACTTGGGCTTTATGCCAATCAAAGGACCAAAGCCTTTTCTGATTGGAGCGACTTCAGTCCTTTGAAGTGCATGACCGTTCAGCCCACCTAGCAGAGGATTGTGTCAGGATCACACCGAGTAGTCATTGGTGCTGCCTGCCAAGCCCATTGCAAGCTCCTGGTTTCGTGTACTTCAATGGGCTCGGCAGCAACACCTCCCCAAATCCTATATTGCAACAGTACATTGGTTTGCACATGTGTGCAGCCAATGTAAAAAGAGAGCTCTCGCCCATGGCATTTGGGTGATTTAAGCTGAGTACACCCACTTGGGAGTTTGAAGGATTGGCCAGAGGTGGGCAGATTGTGTGTGGCTATTGCTCAATCAATAAGGCATGACAGTGTGCATTATTGTGAGATGACACCACACCTTGGGAAATAAAGTCCGAGGCAAAGCCAAAGGCTTTACGCACCCGAGAAGTGCAGTTATCCTTCAGTTATGCACATCCTGGAATGCTTTATTGCAATTATAAAATGGCTTCCCTGATTTTTTTTTATTTTAGGACCAAGTAATGAGGTTCAGAACATTAAGCATTCCTCACTTGTGCTGTTATGCTGGGATAGCAGCACGGTCATGTGACGATTCCACCAGTCACAGTACAGTATTTCTCTTACCCATTTTATAATATTGCATAGATTATAAGAATTTTACTGTTACCAAGTTGCTCCAATTTTCTCTTCTGTCCCTTGTTCTTTCCGTACCCTCCCCTTTTAAATTATTTGTTTGAACTGCATTTCTTGGTTTGGAGGTTTAGTGTTGTTACAGTGCCACTTGCTTTGTGAAGGGACTGTGCGAGCAAGATATGTACTATTTCCTGGGGTGTAATAGCCTTTTGTCCAGCATCCAGATACCCTATATTGTTACCCCAGGTGTAGGTACCACACCACTTTTAACTCCGAGTACCCAGTGTAGCACATCTTTAGGCAACCTAGTCTGGCCCAACCATGGAGGGTTTGTTGATGGGAACTCTGAGGGCCCTGAGTGGTTCGCTATGTTTTTTTTCTGTTTCATGTACTGTCCTCCTCCTACTCTCTCAACACTCACCTGAAGCAGCAAATGACCATGAGAGGTAGCATACATTTTGTTTTGGGCACTGGGTCTGAAGAGTGCTGACAAGAGTAGCGTTGGCAAGGTGCGCGCGGTAAAATAGGTACCATTTCTTTTTGAAGGGGGCTTCACACCCTGCACCACATGATGCAGGGGGGGCTCTTACCCCCACACCCCCTGTCTATAGGATTATCACTCTGAGGGGAGCGTATCCCGGGGAAAGCTAGAATTCATGGGGCAGTTACAGCCCCATGTAAAAAAGAAATGAAGTCCCGAGGTAAGCTAAAATGTTGGAGATCAGGATTAAAACCCTGATCTCCACTGCTGCTGCTAGAGCTGCTTGATGCCTTAGCCCTCCACACCACAGGAGTGGCTCAGCCAGCATCCTGGATTCTGGTGCCCTTCTCTTCCTTTGGCACCATGGGCAGTGACCAGAGGAGTGCTTATGGCAAGCGCTGTAAATCCCCCATTGCTGTCTGTATGAGCGCTTACCAGACTAGCTCTTTATAGTGTGGCGCTATTCTGGTAGAGCTCACTTGATGGGTACCTTTGTTTTGTCATCTACAACATTCAAGATCACCTCTTTTCCCCTACAGATTTTGCACAAGTGGTGCAGGGGACTCTTACTCTCCAAACAGAGTCCAGTGCATACACCCCAATGACAAATCCAAGAAGCAAAACACTTCCACTGCCAGAACTGGTCATTCACCCACTTCTATCTCCATGGATAAGGGGCTCTCCTAGCCTTCAGACTGGAATTCCAATGTGAGCAAGCCAAACCACCAGACACCATGTTGGAACTCCACAGTTGGGTCCCAACCACAAAATGCCAACAGTGGCTACTCTTAGAGTGCGATGCCTAAATTGGCTTCTTTAAAGTAAAGTGCTTCCACCCAAGTAATTTCACAGGATATAAAAAGAAGCATGCTAAAAAGGAGTACCACAAGTTTCCAAACTCTAAACACATTCCAAAACTAGCATGCCCCAACCTTTGTATTGTTCACAAAGCCGAAATCACACCTCTGCTGAGGGGTACCACAGGTTCTGTGGCATGCAACAAACAAACAGAGTCCAGTGCACACACACCTCCCCATGGCAAATCTTTGAAGCAAAACACTTCCACTGCCAGAAGTAGCCATTTTCCCCCTTCTACCTCCATGGAAAAGGGGATCTCCTAGCCCTCAGATTGGAATTACAATGTGAGCAAGTCAAACCACCAGGCTCTTCCTGTCCCCTTGGAATCTGAGTGTACTCAACCATGAAAATAAGTGGCTCTGAGACAGCAGGGCTGAAGTCTGAGAATACCGCCTCCCAATGCTCCACACATTACATTGGCCCAGATTTGGGGGGTTTGATGGCACTGGAAACCTGGGTTATCCACATTGCAACAAGATGTTCTCCATGGGCACTGGGACATTTTATCTCTTTTTATGAATTTTAGTGTCCTGTGTATGCCCATAAAATTATATGTAAACCCAAATTAGGGGAAAAATTACCAAACTGAAGTTGGAATGCTGAACGAATCTGGTGGAAGGCAAAGGAATTGTAAACTACAATACACGTGAAAACAAAAAGGCAGTTTTTTAAAATTAGAAAAAAAATATTTATTCATGACGTTTGTATTTTGGAGAATAGAGTAGGGCTCTGGCTGACAATTTCAGGTTTTATAGATTCTGGCACCATCTACACATCCTGACAAGTTCAGTCTAATCTACCATCGAGTGTCTGAGATATAAGTGAGCAAAAATGAGTGTTTTGCATATAGTACATTAATAGTAACTTACCAGTGACCCTAACAATAGTGGCCCTGCAGGTCCACAATAATTATATTGAACCATATGAAGACTATCATATCTGCCAAGACAAGGAAAACAGACTTTTCAGGGCAACTGTGTGATGGTCAAACATATTCTCAAAAAGCAGGTGGAGGTCTCTTGATCTACAGTTATGCCACTAAAGAAGTTTTTAATGTCACAAGATTGCAAATGTGGCTGGGACAGCAGAATAAAATGAAAGGCTAGATTAACATTTGCATAATATCATATTGGTTTACTTCTGGTCTTGGGACAAGGCTAAGCCTGTCTCACTAAACAAGTTAAATGCTACTTATGCAATTTCAGTCATCACACACACCACAATAATGTTAACAGCTTGTTAGCAAGAATTCTCCTCCAAATCAGTTTAACCTATGAAGAGAGTATCGAATAACATCTTATTTTCAAAGAATACTGCTGTGTTTGTTTAACACGCTCCTGATATAGGATACATGTTTGATTATTCAGTATGTGTACAATGAAGCCCAACTCTGCAGAATTCTGGGGTATGTAGATACCTAGTGTAAATATATTAAATATATCACACACACCCACACGCACACGCACACACACACATTATGAGGAGCACCTAAAAACTCATTCAAAAACAATTTCAAACTAGGCACAGTATATTGCATATTCTAGTTAACTGTTAACATCACTGATTAACTTAAACACTATACTGTAGAATTTTTTTACAAACTATGCATAAGAAAAGATAAACTCAACAAAAAATAAATGGCACTTACCTGCTTTAGAGGTTAGATGAAATGTATAAGGAAGCTAATTCTCTCGGTGGAGCAATTTTTCAGAAATTGTAGGACAATGTGCTATGTTTTGTCTTCTGCTTTACTTTCCTGAAATCAAGCACTCCTACATACTGTAGATGTTGCTGTTTGTTTCTGCTGGAGCAATTAATGTTCATTGGGACAGGGGAGTGAGGTCATTAGGTGTGCCACATCTCCTCTCATGAAAACACCCATACTTATTTGCTGATTGAATAGTTTTCTCATTCTGACAACAATCAGCACCACTGCCAATATTGTTTTATATGTAGCAAAAAGGACCATGTCCTTTCTAATTCATGACATGTTATCAGTTGCAGCTTCCCTACACAGTGGCTCACTCAAGCTCGACACCCCCACAGCGAAACTTGAAAACAGACCATTACAGTGACATTCGCTGTAATGGTCTGTTTTCGGTGATGCTCCTTCCCGGTGTCCTGACCCTCCCTGAATCAACTCTGATCTGGAGATGATAAATCTATAAATGTGGGGTGTGCAGGGGGCAGAGCCCCTTGCATGGGGGGTGTGGGGGGCACAGCTCCCCCAAAACACAGTCTATTGCACGGGCACAATACTGGTGTCAGTATTATGCTGTCACTGTCGAGGATGTCGAGATCTTCACTGTTGCGGTCCCTTGGTGCTTCCGCAGCTATATGGTTCAAATTTACTCTTTAAATCTAAACATTTAGCATTTTATTTTATTTTTTGTTGACCAGGTAGGTACACTGTTACTAGGCACCTGTTTCAGGTACGACCCAGGTATCACAAGTACAATGTTTAAGGAAACAGTTTTGAACTTTCATTTTATTGAGTTTACCAATAAACAACATGAAAGCATTACATCTCAAAAGAGACAGTACTGTTAACATATTGTGCTGTATGACTGCAGGTACATCTAAATATAGTGGCCCCCTTCTCTTATGTTACTGCATATGGGGGTATCAGGATCTCATTATAATTCTTCTCTCTGTTATTGTTCTGCTTAGCCTAGCAAGACATTTGGAAAAATAACAGACGTGTACAACAGGTGAGAATAATGCAGCTCCTCACAGTTGATATATGCAGAATACAAACATCTAGTTCCACAAGTAAGTACAAGTAAACCCCCCCCCATGTGGGCCTTACCTGATGGCTCCCTGGGGGCAGGCCACACACCTCCATCTGCCAGCATCATTGCTTCAGCCAGTTCTCTGATCCAAACTGTTGCAGCAGGGACTGGAGTGAGTGGGGGGAGAGGAGCAGTAGTAACTTCAGCGCACTGCACCATTAAAGCTAAGTGGCTCAGGATGCTGTGGACTCACAGCTTGCTGCTGCAGTTGAAAGGTCTGCAATCACATGGTCAGAACCAGGAAACTCCCTGACAAACCACCCTATTCCCTGATTACTTCCCAACCAAACTGGAACTTTAGCATACTCATGCACAGTACAAAAGGGGACTCAAATAAATATTTTACATGCAGGAGTCCTTTTAAATAAAGACTTTAGGCTGAGACTCCCAGGTCAAGAAATTGGGTAGTCATCTTAGCCACCTCTGATCCCTGGGAAATATGGCTATGGGGTCAGAGGGTTCAACATGACCAATCAGACCCAAAAGCCTGCAGAGGGAGCCAGCAGTGGTCACAGACCTGAGGAGGGCTTCATTAATTCCAGCGCAACTTTTGTGACCAATCTCTAATTAAGTGGCAGACGTGCTGCACTGCTGTGAATGATTGACAGCTCCGAGCAGTCGAGAGCTGGATTTTCTCAGTGAACAGCAGGGGCTGTTGCAGACCTTTGCCATTCTGCATGTAGCTTCTGTGGGAGTTGGATTTGAGAGCTCAAAACAAAACAAAATGGTAATATTAAATGCATATTGAAAATGGAAAATTGAGTTAGAATCAATGTTTTGACCATAGGTCTTCTTCAGGAATTATCTAAAAGAGAAAAAAATATCTATATGTATGTGTTAGGAAAGAAAATAGGGGAGGCTCTAAGCAGAAAAATTGATAGCAAGCAAGGTAAAAAAAGAATCTGGAAAATGAAAAAGTGATGATGGGTATGAAAAGGCATAATAGGAGTGAATGAGCTGAGGAGTCTTCTAGTGTGGACTAATTAACAGGGCCTACTAAGAAGGCTGAAAGTTGACGAATGTGGGGAAAGGAGACAGAGATAAAAACATCTGTGGAAAATGAAACTAGATGTGCACAAATAGCTGGAATGACCATCTGAGTATCCCCCCCGACACACACACTGGATGGTAGGCATACCCACACATGCAAATGTATCACGCAGACATGCAAGCAAAGATATGATGGGGTGGGGGGTAAATAAAATATAGACTACAGTGGTAAACCATAAGGTGGCTGAAAGATGTTAGTAGAAAATAAGTTTTTACCCCCACCCCTGTCATAACTTTGCTTGCCTGTATGTATGGTATGTTTGCATGTGGTGGTATGCCTGCACATACTCCCATCAAGTGTATGTGTGTAACCCCCTTGTTCCCAGGGGTTACTAGAATCCCACTTAGAATCAGTGGCAGGCAGGGACAGGCAGCTTGTGAGATGCCAGTTAAATGGATTTCACAGTGTCCCACTCTGTTTTTCAGTCTCAGCTGAGCCGGAGTGATGATGTCACTTTAGAATTTTCACAGCAGCATAAGCCACAATGGAATGCTAGCTGGGGGAGTTAGCTTTAGAATGTTGAGTTAGAGTTCAGTAGTCTGGAGAGTGAGGAGGAGGCTGCTGCCTGGGCAGCTCCTCAGATTTAGCTCTGACAGAGAGCTACCTCTGGAGATTGGGTAGTTTGTTCTCACCCTAGAAGAAGAACATAGAAGACCAGAGAGTGAAGTGGCAGAGACTGTTCCTAGAGGGTTTTCCAGTGCCCCATCCCCAGAGGGATTTTTACAGAATTCCAGCATTATGGGGCAATCCCCTGGTCCAGTCTGGACTGTGTTGAAGCTACCTGAGATTCATCTGCTCTGTGAGTACCCGAGACTTTTGTGTGGAAAAAGTCCTGGGGCACCTGCATTCCGGTGGTGAATTTTTCTCTGACAAAGGGACTCTGTCACCAAGACAGTTTCTGTTTAAAAGTGTCTGTCTACTATGGGGTCTGGAGAGAGATTTGCCATGTACAGAACTTTTAGCTCATGTCTGATTTAAAAGTGTCTGCTAAAGTGGGGGTCCAGTGAAGAGATATTGCCAATTACAGAACTTTTAACTTCAGGACACCTCAGGGCTGTGAGAATGTAGTATGTTAAGTGTGAAAGACATTTCAAGATAGCATCTACAAGAGTTTCTGATAAGTGTGTTATTAACCAGATGAATGGCCGAGTATAAATTTGGAAGCAAAAGGTGGGAGACCCCCTCCCATCTGGAGTAACCATGTTTACCTGTCCGGGTTCAGTTTGGGCACTTTTGTTTTCTCTCAGTGCTCTTGGCCAGTGCCTTTAGAAAATACCCAGACGTGGGATGTTGGATTTTCTGTGAGCCTGAGTGTGCTCTTTGATGGTCGAGGGTGCCACCAGTAATTCCTCATGAAATATGGAAAAGTCTCCTAGTACTGGCCGAGGGTGCCTAATCAAGGGAAGTGTACCAGTTTGGGCCGCGTGTGCCAAGTTCCATTCAGAACCTGAGAGTTTGCTGTGTGTGTGTGTGTGTGTGTGTGTGTGTGTGTGTGCTCTGTACCAGTAATCTGCATTACCAGTGGTAGTAGCCCTGTAGGGGTCCATCTTCACTTTGTACAATTCTCTGTGTATGTGAATAAAAGCCACACTCTAGAATCCCAACCTGATTTGGATAGTGCAGTTATTGCTTCCAGAGTCTGGATTTACTTGGGTGCCCCTGACCAGAAGTACAAACCTAACATAATGCTGAGCAAACATTTTCTCCCAGGAATCCAGGTTGATGGCCATGCTAAATGGTCCCCCAGGTGTGAGCCAGGTAGTTGCCACACTTGATTTGCCTGTCTGAGGATGGCAGGCTACGAAGTAGAAGTATTGGTAAGCAGAACTGTTGTAGTGACAACCCCCATCACTCTCATTGGTGCCATGTGTGAAAGGAGCAGTTCTGCTAGTTGAACAAGGGGTGCCGGTGGGGGAGATTACACGTGCATGTATGTTTGTGTGTGTGTGGGGGGGGGCATACTCACATAGGCACTCCAGCTATTTGTGCACATCTATTTTTGTTTTCCACAGATGTCTCTATCGCTGTCTCCTTCCCCCACATTTGTCACCTTTCTGCCTTCTTATTAGGCCATGTTAATCAGTCTCCACTTGAGGACTCCTCAGTTCATTCATTCCTAATATGTCTTTTTATAACCATCATCACTTTTTCATTTTCAGGAGTCCTTTCTACCTCGTCTAGTATCACCTTTTCTCCTTAGATTCTCCTCCTGTTTTCTTTCCTCACATATATATATATATTTATTTTAGAGGCAAAAAAATCCGTTTAATGCATCAGTTAGGGTTGTTCCACAGAGGCAAAAGTGAGGAGTCATGTTGAGAACTTGACCCTCAGTCCACCTCACCGGCATTGCATGCTAAGTCAGCGGCCCTCTCACCCCATCACATGTGTAAAGAAGCTGAGGAATAGCAGAATGGGGTGAGAGTTAGGAGCGACGACCCCAATGCACACCCCAATGCTGGTTGGGGGGTGGGCTGGAGGGGTCCAAGGGGGGTTTCAACCCTAACACCGAATTTCCTTGCTTTTGTCGCTGTGGAACAGTCCTAACTGATGCATTAAATGGAGTTTTTTGCATCTAATTTCCCTTCTTTTTGAGAACGATGATGAGAAATAGTGAATGTAATGCGGCGGCGGAAGGGCCCCATGCTCCTGCCATGTGATGTCTTGTGACATAACAACAGGAACAGCAACGCAAACAGAAGTGCCAACAGTGGCGCACATGGTAAGGCAAATGTAAATGGTAAAGGAAACGTTAATAGAAACACAAGTGCAAAGTGACGCCGAAGCTAACAGTGATGCAAACGGACATTGAAGCAAGTACGAAAATGCAACTGGTAACATGAACAGTGATGGCAGTGGTATTTTAAATGGAAATGTTAAGTGTCATGGCAAAAAGAACGCAAAAGGGAACAGAAACGGAAACGCGAACACAAGTGCACACATAAACGCAAACCGTAACGCGCACAGGCACGGTACCACAATTGTAAATGCAAATGGTAAAGTTTGCATGAAGAATAACGCCAAAGGAAACAGAAACGGAAAAGGGGGAACAGATGCACGTACAGAAACGCAAACCGAAATGAGCACGGGCACAGTACCACAATTGTAAATGCAAATGGTAACGGTAACAGCAACAATAACAGCAAAGGAAACAGAAATGCAAAAGGAAATGCAAGTGCATATGGAAACGAAAACTGTACTGCGCATGGGCACAGTAACGCAATTGCAAACGCAAATGGTAACAGTAACAGCAAGGAAGATGCAAAATGAAAGAGAAACAGAAACAGAAACGAAAGGGCTACCGTAAACGCAAATGGCAATGCGCACGGTGGCGCAAACAAAAATGCAAACAGAAACAGTAGTGGAAATGCAAATGGTAACAGTAACGAAAATGCAAGCGCAAATGAGAACGCAAAGGGTAATGCACACGGTGGCGTACAGGGGAGTGGTAATGCAAATGGGGACATAAACGTAAGTGGAAACAGTAACTGTAACAGTAACGGAAGCGCACACCCTGTTTTTGCCGAACAGTTTCATAGAGAAACACAGTGTGTACAAAGAATGTATGCATTATAATGGGCATCGAAGCTTAAAACAAGCAGTGGAAGTACTTAATTGCTAATATCTCAGCAACCGCACAACGTAGAAAAAAAATGTAAATGTCACAGAAATCATGATTTTCCTGGCTAGGTTTTTGCTGTTACATAGCCCTGGGCTATGTAACTAGCAACAAAAAATCTGTATCTCACATCATTTCCGAGATACGAGCCCCGAAAGGCGCGGCATATGCCACCATGTTAGTCTGTGGGAAAAAATGCCAAATTTGTAGTACCATAACTTGGCAGCTGTGCAATATTTTTTCACCAAACCACCAAAATGCACATCTGTGAGATGTTGGCTGCCTTCCCTCCAAATTTCAGCTCAAAAGACCAAACCGTTCTTTTGCAGCAGGGTGGCAAAGAACTCTAGTCATTTTGGCCATAGTCTGGAAAAGTAGTGTCGTAATTTGCGACACCTTTCGCAAATTTTGCGAAAGTGTCATAAGTGCAACACTACTTTTTCCAGAAATTTGGAAAACATATTTCTGGGGTGTTTAACCCCAAAATAAAGACATGGCTAGCATCCTCAGGGTCCGACTAGGTGAACATAAAAGAATTGTGTCCTAGAGGGTCCCAAATTTAAATGCCAAGCATTTCTGTGATCACTAACTGAAAAAAAATGGCTGACTCACAACACTACTGGGGTCATTTACGACACTAAACTGCATTTGCGACACTGTCGAACTTTTGTCAACTTTTCCCATTGACTTATAATGGGAACTTGTTTTTGAATAACTTTGAACCGCTTAATATTTTACGAAGTCTTCAAAAGTACATCGGATCCCGCTGCACATTCCTGAAGTGTTTGGACCGGCTATGCAAACTGTGTGACCTGTAGGCGTGAGCAAAGAATCCACCAAAAAGCGTAAACACGCTTTTGGTTGTCACTTAATAACTCTGCAGCCGTATATCCGACCAGTACAAAACTTGGCAGATCCCAAGATCTACCATGCCCAATGATGCAAATCCATTGAACAATGGCAAAGTTATTAAGGTGCAAAGTTTGACCCTTTAACCCTAAAAGGGCTCCTCTACCATAATATATATATATATATATATTAGAGGAAAAAATCCATTTAATGCATAAGCACACTTCCAAGCAAAGAGAAGAGTTCCTCTTTCAATCTTCACCCATGGTGAACGCAGCAGTTGTCGGCCCCAACTCTCACCCCATCAGATGTGTGAAGAAGAGGTATAGGAGAATGGGGAGAGTTAGGACCAACAACCGCAACGCGCACCCCGATGCCAGTTGGGGTGTGACGGGGTCAAAGGGGGGCTTTCAACCCTAACACCAAATTTCCTCGCTTTTGTCGCTGTGGAACAACCCTAACTAATGCATTAAACAGAGTTTTTTGCCTCTAATTTCCCTTCCTTTTGAGAATGATAATGAGGAATAGTGAATGTAATGTGGCGGCGGGAGCGCGAGGCCTGCCACGTGATGTCTTGTCACATAGTAACACGGTGCCTGCAAACACAAATGGTAATGCGCATGGTGACGCAAAGCAAAACAGAAAGATAAACAGTACTGTAGACACAAATGGTTAAAATAACGCAAACGCAAGCGCAAATGAAAATGCAAAGGGTAACGCACATGGTGCCGTAGACGGGAATGGTAAGTGAAACAGGTACGGAACTGCAAGCGGAAGCGGTAAGGGTAACAGTAATGTAAGTGCACAGGCCTGGTTTTCCCAAAAGCTGCATAGAGAAAGACAGTGAGTACAAAGAATGTAAGCATAATAATGGGTCTCGGAGCAGAAAATGAGGAGTTGGAATACTAAATTGCTTGTATCTCAGGAACCGTACGACGTAGAAAAAAAATATAAAAGTCATTTGATGTATGACTTTCCTGGCTAGTTTTGTGCTTAGCCCCTGCTAGGGGAATAAGCATTTTTCTGACAAAAAGCCTGTATCTCGCACCGTTTCCAAGATACGGGCCCTGAAAGGCGTGGCGAATGCCGTAATGTTATCCTATGGGAAAAAAAGAGAAGTTCAGAGTGCGATAACTTTGGCTCCCTGTCATATTTTTTCACCAAACCACTGAAAGGCACATCTTTGGGATGTTGGCTTTCTTCTCTCCAAATTTCAGCCCAAAAGACCAAACCGTTATTTTGCAGCAGGGCGGCAAAGGATTCCTGTAATGTGGCGGACGCCGTAATGTTATCCTATGGGAAAAAGTGTCAACTTTGGAGTGCTGTAACTTTGCCGCCCTGTAATATTTTTTCACCAAAACACTGAAAGGCACATCTGTGAGAAGTTGGCTGCGTTCCCTTCAAATATCAGCCCAAAAGACAAAACCATTCTTTTGCAGCAGGGTGGCAAAGAATTGCTGTCATTTTGCCATAGCCTGGAAAAGTAGTGTCGCAATTTGCAAAAGCTTTCGCAAAAATTTGCAACACTTTCATGAGTGAGACACTACTTTGCAAAAGTACTTTTTCCAGAAACTTGAAAAAACATATTTCTATGGTGTTTAACCTCAAAATAAAGACACGCGTAGCATCCTCACGGTCCGACTAGGTAAACACAAAAAGAATTGTGTTGCTAGAGGGTCCCAAATTTAAATGTCAAGCATTTTTCTGATCACCAACTGAAAACAAAATGGTGGATTTGTGAAAGTAAAAGGGCCATTTGCGAAAATAAAAACTGCATTTGCGAAAGTGTTGAACTTTTTGTTAACTTTTCCCATTGACTTATAATGGGAAACTGTTTTTGAATAACTTTTGAACCATTTAATATTTTTTTTAAGAAATCTTCAAAAGGCTCATCGGGGACACTGACATGTTCCTGAAGATTTTGGACCGGTCGTGCAAACCGTGCGACCTGTAGAGACCACCAAAGAATTGCAAAAAAGCGTAAACGCGTGCACAGATCACGCTTAATAACTCTGCAGCCGTATATCCAAACAGTACGAAAGTTGGCAGATCCCAAGATGTATGGTTCTTGATCATACATTCCAAATTTCAGGCAAATCTGTTGAACAGTTGCAAAGTTATTAAGGTGCAAAATTTTAGGTTTAAATGTAACTAAATGGTTTCTTCTACCATAATATAGATATATATATATATATATATATATATATATATATATATATATATATATTTATTCTTGTTCCTTACCTCTCCTGTAATTTTTTTTTTCTCTTTTAGATAATTCCTGAAGAAGGCCTATGGTCGAAAAGCCAATTCTAATTCTGTTTTCTATTTTCAGTACGCATTTAATATTACCATTTTGTTTTGTCTTCAGACCACATGCTGATGCAGCGCCATGTTTATTGTTCTTGTATTTTGTATGCTAGAAAGCTGAAGCTGAGAATGAAAGAGACAGTTCATGCATCTGCAACATCCTATCAGAATTCCTTCACATCTCAAGGTGTGGTACATGCTTGAGCAGCACAGACCTGAGAAACTTAAAGTATAGAAGCCAGGGGAAGGGGTTGCAAGGATAGGCCACCCTGTGATCATTTATCTGATGCACAGAGAGACTTTTCTGCATGGAAGCATTAATTTTATTTATTTATTTAGTTTTTGTTGACCGGGTAAGTGCACTAGACAAATTCTGTCTATTTTCAGGTACGACCCGGGGAAGGGAATACAGATGAATGTCAGCTGACCTTGAACCAGATTAAGCTGTTGGTGGTATTTTTAGTGAATGGGGGGAAATTTTGGCCAGGGCTCCGGGGAAATTCCCCTACTCTTTTCGAGAAGTGCCATGGGATCTTTAATATCCACCTGAACTACCACCAGAACAAGCAGATGGGACCTCGGTTTAACATCTCATCCGAAAGACAGCACCTCAGGAGTACAGCACCCCCTCATGCTGCGCTACAGTGTCTGTATTGGGATATTAACCCAAGTGCCTGCTGTGGGGATAGAACCCACAGCCTTCTGATCTCCCAGCCTCAGAGGCAAGTGTGCTACCTGCTGAGCCACTGACACTAAAATCATGCGACAGAGAGCGGCTCTGTGTCTAGGGAGTCACACAGCTAGTATCACTGCTATGCACTGGTTGCCACAGTACATGTAGAGACTGGATGCCAAGATGTGGTGTACTGTTCTGACACGGTCAGGCTCCATCGGCAGTGCTGCACTTCTGAGCTCTGAGAGAGAGAGAGAGAGAGAGAGAGAGAGAGTGAGATAGGAGAGAGGAGAGAGAGAGAGAGAGAGAGAGAGAGAGAGAGAGAGAGTCTGCTATATGTGGAGAGGGACAGACCTAACGAAACCTACAGAGAGCTGTTTCACTCATCACCACAGAAGCCTGAAAATGAGAGAGTAGCCAAGCCAGCCAATGAAGGGACTTGCTGTCATTGCTGATACCACACCCTGCGCACTGAAGGAGACCCCTCTGGACTAGGGAACTGTGAGTAGTCTGGGCATTTTCCTGCATTACAACATGTCCTCCAGTTTGTTTGGTTAGTGAATTCAGCTAGTTTAACATCTTTTGGAAACAGTTCAGTGGACTAGTCCATCCAGATGAGATTTGCAAATTCCCAGTGAAATTTAAATTGGGGTTAGGTTATTCATCTGTTTTAACTGCATAATTCTGGGCTTGTCCATGCATCACAGCATGTCCTGCAGTTTGTTTGGTTAGTGAATTTAACTAGTTTAACATCTTTTAGAAACAATTCAGTGGACTAGTTCGGGATGAGGTTTACAACTTCCCAGTGAAATTTAAATTGGGGTTAGGTTATTCATCTGTTTTAACTGCACATGCACCACTCTGAGATCTTGGGCAATGGTAGACCATGGGGTTTCACCAGTTCTTCAGCTGGGTATGCACCATTTCTAGTATTAAGGGAGCTCCCTAGTGTCAAGGGGCTTGCATACCATTTGTACGTGAGAGCGTAATGAGAGTTGTGGGATCTGGAAGTGGGGTTTAAGTGTGTGGTGTGGGGCTGGGCTTCCCAAAATACAGCAAGTGGCCTAAATTCATAATTTGAACTGACATTCTGATTTTAATCCTTTATTCTCTCGCAGAGCCTATCCTGTCACTCCCTAATAATGACATTTGTTATTTGTTTGAAATACGGTCTGTGGACACGTTAATAGTAGAGTGCTAATTACTATATTTTGGGGGAAAATAGTTCATGCATTGTGCTGGTTCATGGGTGGGGTGCTCATAGTGGAGGGGGGGGTGGTACTATACTTAACACCAGGGCAATTTAACTTTTTTGGCTGGAGACACTGCACAACTTAAATTCAATCTTGGATACCCCCATCAGAAGTTATTAACCCAGGCCCCTTATTCTTATTTGAGCTCATAAGACAGGAGTAGTGACTGACACATACAGTGACCTAGTCACATCTTTGGAAGCACCACTAGGATCTCCTGTTTACCGTCTGGTTACTCAGGAGGATCCCCGGTGTAGTCAAGGAACAGTTTGGTATCAACATGGTCTTCCAGGAGGTTGATATTTGGTTTTGTGTATAATGTTTGGACCCCAAGAAGATGTTATTGGTGAGGAATATCCCTGAAGGTGTTAATGAAGTTACCATTATGTGTATTTTTGCAAGTTGGATTTAGGAGATTGGAACATTGAAAGCCCACTGGCTGTCCTGTGATCTTGCCAGTAAAACAGTAGCTGCAATATTGGAGAGATAAAGATGTGGATATGCTAAAATTACCACCCACATTTAACACTGCCAGTACTTCAGAAAAGTGGCACTGGATTGGCAGGGGAATGTCCTGGACCACCCTCTGTGCCAGCTTCAGATTGAGATCGGGAGGACAAAGTTAAAAAAAGTGATTATCAGTAAAGGCAAGACTGCAGGACTTTCAAGCATTTATATTGCCTATGAGGAATGTAGTGAGTCAGCTTAGTAATTACTATATACAGTGGGATCCCTGATGAGGATGGCACAGACATCACCAAGAGATTACATGGAGCATGTGAAGCTCTGTACCTTTTTGGGGATCAAGGCTACCTCAAGTGAGGAGGACTTTGACATATGGATGGAGCAGGCTACACAGGTGGTGCAGGACCTGCAGTGCTTAAGTAAAAACGAGCATTTGTCAATGCCAAATATTTGCTTGCTGGTATTAGCATTGGAAGTGCAGGAGTTAGGCAGATGCAGAATAGGAATGGCAGTGAGGTACTGAAGTGATGCCAACCCCACCTCCACCCTGCAGAGATATACAGGCATTGGGGTGTGCCTTTGGGTCGTCACTCATAATGCTCACGCCATTTCATCTCACCCTGCCCTGCAGACACCGACAAGTGTTGCAGTGTGCCTTGGGGTGTTCAGCTTTACAGTCATCCCCATTCCATAAGAAAATACACAGAAATGGGTGCAGTATAGGAGAATGGGGTGAACTTTGGGGCCGAAGAGTCCAAGGCGCACCTCGATGCCTCTTACTGGCTGCAGGGTGTGGGTGGGGATGGAATGACATGAGCATTACTGTTGACAATCCCAAGTCACACCCCTGACACCTGTCAGTCCCTACAGGACAGGGCGTTACGGTGGGAAACCCTAACACCCTAGGAATTTCTTGCTATTTTCACTCCAAGTTTTCAACATGGGCTTTTTGTGACTCCACCACACGAACAGTGACACTATCAGTTCATTAGCCAAAAGGTGATTTTGCACAGTGACTGTGCCATTTGGCGCCACAGGTGCTAAAACACATTGTGAACAGGATGTAAAAAATTTGCTGTACTGTTCATGAGGAGGTGTAAAAAAATGGTAATGTTGAAAATCTGGAATGAAAATATAAAAAATTGGTGAAGTCACGAGCGTGCATAGAAACTGCGCAACACACACTCGTAATGCAATTATTTGAGGGATTTCTTAACACCAGATTTTCAACATAGGCATTTGGGACCTCTGCTCATGAATGTTGAAAATCTGGAGTGAAAATATTAAAAATTATCAAAGTTACAGGCATGCATGGAAACTGCGCAATGCACGCTCATAACATAGTCACTTTTGTGGAATTTTGTCACTAAATTTTCAACACAGGCATTTTGGGACCTCCACTCATGAACAGTGTCACTGTGATTTTCTTAATCTGTCCCAAACATTGATTTCCTAAAGCGACCACGACATTGTGCACCAGATGTGTGAAAACACATTTTGTGCAGGATGTGACAAATGACAGCTGTACTGTTCATAAGGAGGTGTGAAAAAATGACAATGTTGAAAATCATGCAGAGGGTGGGTGTGGGTTGGGGAAGGGGCACCATAGACAGCGAGGGACCATTTTTTCTTTTAGAGGTAAAAAAAAATTAAAAAAAACGTTGCAGGAAGGTTTTCTTTTTTTTAGGGACATTTGGAACGCTGTGGTGGACTCCCAGCATGCCACCTGGGTGTTTCTTTTTTGAGGAGGACTGGAGCCGATGGGGATTGGGCACCCTGTCAGCAAAAAAGTAAAAGGGGTCTGTGTTTGGGGGGGTGAGCATGATGCCAAGGGGGATTGGGCACCCTCTTGGCACATAAATTCTTATAGGGGGATATTGTGAAGACGGGGATTGGGCTCCCCCATTGGCAAATTAACTGAGCAGGGGGCATGCCGACAGGGAAGTTGGGCACCCCCGTATGTCAGCTTTCTGGGGACTAGAGGTGGACGGCGGTAGCCGCCATGTTTAATGTAGTGTAACACCAGGCAGGGCATGCCCTGCAATGAGGGGGCACTCCCTCATTGCAGTGGCGAAAATGTTTCAAGTTGGTGGCACGTTTTTGAACTGCTGTCATAGACTGTGTGCTCATTTATTGATCCTACAGAGACAAGCCCCACAAAGCAGTAGGGGCATTGACCACAACACGATCGCACCTCCACAACCTGCTACTCTAGCAAGCTGTCACAACATGTTTCTTGTGCGTGCGCGCAAGCAAACATAAAAAGTAATCTATCCAGGAAGCCTTTCAAATAAATGAATTTGGATGTCCTGTGAAGCTTGCAGGAAGGCCTGAACAGAGCTTAACTTGCAGTCACCAGCAAGAGCACATTCAGCCCAAGTGGCTTCAGACACCAGTGAATTCCTTTAGCCTCCTTTGTTTTATGCTACACCTGTAATTCCGTGAAATTGCTGAGCTAATCTTTCTCCAGGCTCTCAACCTTCCGAGGGATCAGCTTTGTGAAACAAGAGTTAAACCAAAAGATTGCCTAGTCTTAACATCTGACAGCAAGGAGACCCCTTGATGTCCTAGCCTGAGGTATTTAAGAGCCATGAGGAGAAAGAGAGGTGCACAGCAAACCTCCAGAGTCAATGAGTCTGCAGATCAAACACTTCCTCTTCTTGTTTCCCAGTGCTCTGTCTTTCAAGGGCTTTCAGCACAGCACAACACAGGGTCTACAGAGGGAAATGTTTTGTACATTTAGCAACCAATTAGCAAACTAGGTAACTGATTAAGTTATTTAAAGTAAAGGATGTGTGGTACTGTTGTCATTAAAGACCTTTTTTAAATTTTCGTTTCCTTTACCTTTCATTGTCCCCCACCCCTGCCCACTCTCTCGAGCTGACTCACAGCACCACAGTACAGCCATAAGTGGTCAGGTGGATAAATGGTATGGTATCCTCAGAGGCAGATGCCAATGCCTGCTCCTGAATGCAGGTCTTCCTCTCTCATGTGTGCTAGGTAGTGATGTTGCAAAGTTTTACTTTGCCAACAAAGCTGCACAGTTTCCCTTCACAAAAAAACATAGGGAATTGCCCACTTTGCAATACGTTTTCCTGCGGGAGTGGCACTTCTTCTGGCAATGTCAGGTGAGGTCATGGCAACGTTACAACTTTGCCAGCAAATTTGCATGACTTTGCTTGAAAAAATATCACTTCACCTGCTGAAAACTTTGCGAAACCTGCACTTTATGAACATACGAAATTGCCAGCAGATACAGGCCTTGTGGTCTATCTAGTCTGCTCAAGTGGGCAGCACATCAGTCCCTTAGACTGCAGCTGCCCCCCCAACCCCATTTGCTATCCTCCTCCCTGTCCCCATCTGGGTTGTACTCTCCCTTTGAATCTGTCCCATTCCTTCTTAAAGCTTCCCACTGATTGCAATGACATGACTTCCTCTGGCAATGCGTTAAACCCTACCAGCACCCTTTCAGTGAAATAGTGTCTCCTCTTTTCCCTGCTGAATCTATCCCCCCTCCAATTGCAGAGAGTGCCCTCTGGTTTCCGTACTGCTCTTTAGAGTGAACATACCTCTGTTGTCCAATCTGTTCATCCCTTTCAGGTACTCGAAGGTCTCAATCATATCCCTTCTCTCCTCTAGGGTATACATATTGAGCTCTCTGTCTCTCCTCGTAAGGTCTATTCCCCAACCCCAGGATCATCTTTGTTGCTGTGCACTGCACCGCCTCCATCAGCTTGCTGTCCCTTTTTAAGTACAGGCTCCAGAACTGCACGCAGTACTCCAAGTGCAGTCTCACCAGTGACCTGTACAGGGACAGTATGATCTCACTACTTCTGGAAGTAATCCCCCTTGCTATGCACCCCAGCATCCTGTTTGTCTTGGTCACTGCTTTCCTGCACTGTGCCGAGTGGTTCATTTCACCGGTCACCAGCACCTTCAAATCCTTCTCCTCCTTGGATATAGATAATTGGACACTCCCCAACCAGTAACTGTATCCCGGGTTCCTTGCTCCCAAGTGCATCACTTTACACTTCTTGGCATTGAACCCGAGCTGCCAGTTGTATGACCATTCCTCCAGTTCTGCCAAATCTTCCTGAAGTACTTTTCCACCCTCGCCCCCGTCGACCTCAGCACAGATCTTGGTGTCATCTGTAAAGAGGCTGATCTTATTTTTGATCCCTACTGCTATGTCTGCAATGAAAATGTTAAACAGGACTGGTTCCAGTTCCAAGCCCTGTGGGACGCCACTTGCCACTGCCCTGGGCTGTGCTGTCTCCCCCCCCCCCCACACTACCCTCTGTTGTCTATCCTGCAGTCAGTTTTCAACCCATCTGTTCATTTTTTTCCCCCTCCCCTAGTCTCTCTAGTTTGCAGATCAGTCTACCGTGTGGTACTGAATCGAAGGCCTTGCTGAAATCCAGGTAGAGTACATCCACCGCATGGCCCCTGTACATTGCCCTCGTGACCCAGTTGTAGAAGTCAATTAAGTCTGTTTGGCAGGATTTGCCAGAGACAAACCCGTGCTGCCTGTCATCCTGCAGGCCATTGTGCCCCAGAAATTACACCAGCCTTTCTTTGAGGATTGCTGCTATCATTTTTCCAACGGCTGAGGTAAGGCTCACTGATCTGTAGTTCCCCGGCTCATCCTTGGGCCCACACTTATGGGGAGATACCACACGCACCTCCCTCCAATCCCTGGGCACACACCCTGTGTTTAGAGAGGTGTTGAACAGGTCTGCCTATGGTACTGCTAGGACCTCTGCCAGCTGCCTCAGCACCCTGGGATAAACTCCATCTGTCCCTGGGGTCTTGTCCACCCTAAGTGACTTAAGGCCCTTCAGCACCCTTCCTGTTTTGATTACCCCATCTGTGGTTGCCTCATCTCCTTCCCCTGCCCCACCTTTCCCTTCAGGTACTGGCCCATCCCTCTCCCTTGTGAATACTGAACAGAAGTACTCGTTGAGTACTTCTACCATCTCATTCCCCCTTATCTATCCGCCCACTGCCCTTCCTGATCCTAACTATTTGGTCCCTGCTCTTCCTATTTTCCCTGATAGAACTAAAGAAATCCTTTTCCCCTTCTTTTATCCCCTGAGCTAATCTCCTTTTCCTGGCTGCCTTTGCTCCCCTTACTGTTCTGCTCACTTCCCTGGATTTCCTCACATAATCTTCTCTGTCCGCTGCCCTGTTGGTTCTCTTAAAGGTTTGGAATGCCTTTCTTTTCTCCTTCACCATCCTCACTACCTCTCTAGTCATCCAGCTTGTTTTTTTTGGTCCTGGATTTCTTACACCTGTACTTGATACAGGCTTCTGTGGCTGTGGTCAGTACCAGCTTGATGATGGCCCATTTCTGTCCTGTGTCCATGTCTGGGTGGATGCTATCTGTGCGTTTACTCAGTATGCAGCCCATCCTGCTAAAGTCAGCCCTTCTGAAATCCAGGACCTTAGTTTTTGTATTGGCTGCTTCCCTTCCCTAGCGGATTGAGAATCACACTGTCCGGTGATCACTACCCGCCAAGGGTTCCTCCATCTCTACCTCCCTGACAAGTTCCCCATCATCCAGCACTAGGCCAAGAATGTTCTCTTTTGTTGGCCCTGTCACCCTTTGGGTAAGGAAGCTGTCCTGGAATGTTTTCAGGAGGATCAGCTCCCTGGTACATGTGGTAGCTGGGATGCTCCAATCCACCCCTGGTAGATTAAAGTCCCCCACCACCACGGTGCTCCCTTTGCCACTGAGTCTCCTTATCTGCTCCACTAGTTCCCTGTACGTGTCCTCTTTCTGGGTTGGAGGCCTATAAACAACCTCTAATTGGATCTTAGCTCCCATCCGGGCTTGTAGCTGCAGCCAAATGACTTCCGGACTGCCCTCCTCCCCCTTCCCCTC
This sequence comes from Neoceratodus forsteri, assembly GCA_016271365.2. NCBI lineage: Eukaryota > Metazoa > Chordata > Ceratodontiformes > Ceratodontidae > Neoceratodus > Neoceratodus forsteri. The sequence goes on along the minus strand of CM057453.1, from coordinate 643,503,379 downwards.
CTCCCTAATACATTCGATTTCTTCTCTAACATAAATGACTGCTCCCCCCGCTTCCCTTTATCTCTGTCTCTCCTAAATAACTTTAATCCTGGGATGGCTAAGTCCCAGTCGTAATTTTGAGTTGCCCATGTCTCCGTTATAGCAGCTATGTCTACCCCACCCTCCATCAATGCCTGCAACTCATCCATCTTGCTCCCCAGGCTCCTAGCATTTAGTGATAACACCTTCCACCCTTTATATTTCCCCTGTCTCCTCTTTACCCTGCCCTCCTCTCCCAACATTAGTCAAATTTGTTTCCATTCTTGCTGCAGGGGGAGGTCCCTTAGACTCCGTCTCCTGTTTCAGTCCTCCTCTATAGTCCCCCCCAGCTAGTTTAAAATGTGTCTTTTGCTGATAAATTCCCCCAGCCTCTGCTTTAACACCTGTGATCCTTGCTTACTGAGGTGTAGCCTATCCCTTGCATACCAATCCTCATTCTCCCATGTGCTACCCCACTCTCCCACTAATCCATACTCCATGGACTCACACCATACCCTCAGCCACTTGTTGAAGTCTATCATTCTGCACTTCCTATCTGTACTTGCTTGTGGCATTGGTAGGACTTGTAAGAATGCTACTGTACTTCCCTCCTCATTGCTTAACTCCCCCACAACCCTGAAGCTATCCTGAACCTCCTCTAACCTTCTTCCTTCTAGACCGTTTGTTCCCAGGCACACAATAATGTGTGGTTCCCCCTACCTTCCTTACACATCTAGCAGTATGGTGGCCCACCTTTTCTATTGTCATGCCAGGCATGCACTCCACCCAGATATTGCTTTTTCTGGTGCCCTTACCCCCCATCTTACCCCCTTCAGTATTGAGTCCCTCAGAATAATAACTCTTTCACTCCTATGATGATCTTTCCCATGTTGCTTTGCACTATCATGTTCCGTAGGTTGATCCCTCCACCCATTCTCCCAGTTAAGCTCCCCTCTATCTTCCTCCATTCTATTCCCTATCTCCACCCCTCTTTCAACTGTGGCTGGTGCTTCTTCCTCCAAATCTAGACCAATCCCTTTGTGCTCCCCCACCTCATTCCTTTTTCACCCCCTGCCACCCTGCCTTCCCCTCCACTACTATTCCCCTGTACCATCCCAGTGTTACCATTTCCTCTTACTTGTGCCCCCCTCATCACCCCAGCTCCCACCCCTCCCAGGCCACCTGCAGCTTTCCCCTCTCCATTATCTCCTTGCTTATCTAACCCTTCTGACATTACTGCATTGCCCTCCCTCCTGTTGTTCCTTGCCTCTATGGGTACTTGGGCTACCATTAGCTCCTTCTGGGCCTGTGCTGCAACCGTTATCCCCTGCAGTGCTCTCCCCTCTAACTGGCTTATTGGCTGCTCAACCTGCCTTCTCCTGCTCCTTCAGACTAGTGAGAATTTGGAATCTGTTTGTGCAGGCAGGCCCCCCTTGCCTGGTTGTGCACTGTCCCTCCTCCCTGGGGCTTAGAACCCTGCACTGGCCCTGTTGCATCTATTTTCCACTCTCTGACACACCTTCAGTGTTTGGTTCCTGCCTGTGCTTGCACATGATTTTGTGTCTCACCCCTCACTACCCCTAGTTTTACCATTTGATGGCCTGTTGCCGGTTGTAATGGATGACTCAGCGGGTACCCCACGTGCCCACCTACCTACCTCTCTAATCAGACCCCCATGCCTCTAGCTCCCTCTTCAGCCACTCAATATCCTTTCTAAGCTGACCTACCTGCTGGCACACCATGCAGCCTCTTGCCCTCCATGCCATTCTCAGGAAAATGGGAGCATACCACCCTCCCTAGCCCCTGGCCTAGCTGACTGCCTCTTGCCATTCCTCCTACCCATAAATTGGTACTGTTCCACTCCATGTTACTTTCCCCCAGGTTAGACTTTGCACTTCACGAGTTTGGCTAAACTTTGCAAGTTCATTTGTGAAGTGAAACTGCCAGTTTTCACATCTCTATTGCTAGGTCTGCCCTCCCCAAAATTAAATTGATCACTTCCATGAGATGTCTTCTTGCTCAGCGACCCCCGTGCCCCATCCAAAGAACAGAGTCACCACAGCTACAGCTTCCTTGATGAGGGTGGGAAGGTGAGTGGTTGTCTTCACATCTGACACCAGCGCCGCTCTGTGATTGGCCAGCAGGGCCTTGCCTGTCCTCCCAGGGACATGAGTGCCCCACATTCATGCTGTCCTCAGGATCAACCAGCAAAAGAGTGGGATGCACAGACTTGAGCATGAACCATAATCTCCCAGCAGGAGGCAGTGCAAGGCAGTGTTGCTAGCACACTCGATGTTAGCATTTCTGTAAAAAAGAATTCAGCTCTGCACTGCACTGTAAACCATCTGCCTCTAAGGCCACCATTCTAGAGTGTCAGCATGGCTCTGCTGGAACCATAACAGCCTCTGGGCCAGAAGGTTGTGGGTTCTAGTTCCACACAAGGAATGATCTCATACCACAAATGCTGGCAGTGCAGGACTAAGGGGATGCTCTGCTGTCGGGGTGTGCTGTCCTTTGGATGGGATGTTCAACCAAGGTCTTGTCTGCCATTTCTGGTGGTTGTGCAAATGGACATTAAAGATTCCCATGGCACTTGTCAAAAGGAGTAGGGGAATTTTTTATTAATACAGACAAACAGAATTATAATACAATTATTTACGGGAAGAAAAAAACGTAAACTTTACATCTGGACCAAACATGGAAATGATGTGTTCACAACCATAAATTGATTCCTAGATGTATGCAAGTCATTTCCCACTCATATATGTCAAATATATACGGGTATTTGTCAATGCCGAATGTTTGCTTGCTGATATCAGCATTGGACGTGCAGGAGTTAGACAGATGCAGAATTGGAATGGCAGTAAGGTATTGAGCTCATGCCAACCCCACCTCCACCCTGCAGAGATGGACAGGTATTGGGTGTGCCTTTGGGTTGTCACCCATAACGCTCATGGCATTTCACCTCACCCTATCCTGCAGACACCGACAACTGTTGAGGTGTGCCTTTGGTTGTTCAGCTTTACAGTCACCCCATTTCATTAGGACATACACTGAAATGCGTGTAGTATAGGGGAATGGAGTGAAATCTGGGGTCAAAGAGTCCATGGCACACCTCGATGCCTGTCACTGGCCTCAGGGTGGGGCTGGAATGGTGTGAGCATTACAGCCAATAATCCAAAGGCACACCCCTGATGCCTGTCAGTCTGTACAGGGTGGGACATTATGGTTAGAAACCCTAACACCCCGGGCGTTTGTTGGTATTTGCACTACAAAGTTTCAACATGGCCTTTTCGTGACCCCCACCTCATAAAAGCATTTGGGACCTCTGCTCATGAACAGTGGCACTGTGATTTTGTTAATGTGTCCCGAACTTTGAATTCCCACAGCGACTGTGCCATTCTGTGCCAGATGTCCGAAAACACAGATCAGGCAGGATGCGAAGAATGTCAGCTGTACCATTCATAGGGAAGTGTGAAGAGATAGCAATGTTGAAAATCTGGAGTGAAAATATTAAAAATGCTCAAACTTCCGAGTGTACATGGAAACTGCACAACACATGCTTGTAACACAGTTATTTAGTGGAATTATTTCATCAAATTTTCAACATAGGCATTTTGTGACCTCTGCTCATGAACACTGTCACTATGATTTTCTTAATCTCTCCCGAACATTGATTTCCCACAGTGACCACGCCATTGTGTGCCAGATGTGCAAACACACATTTCGGGCAGGATGTGAAAAATGAAAGCTGTACTCTTCATAAGGAGGTGTGCAAAATGGACAATGTTGAAAATTTTGAGTGGAAATATTACACATTTTTAAAGTTACGAGTGTGCTTGGAAACTGCACAATGCACGCTCATAACATAGTCATTTTATGGACTTTTGTCACCAAATTTTCAAAATAGGCATTTTAGGACCTCTGCTAATGAACAGTGTCACTGTGATTTTCTTAATCTGTCCCTAACACTGATTTCCCACAGCAACCACACTATTCTGTGCTGGAAGTGTGAAAACACATTTTGGACAGGATGTGAAAAATGACAGCTGTACTGTTCATAAAGAGGTGTGAAAAATGCCAATGTTGAAAATCTGGAGTGAAAATATTACAAATTAGCAAAGTTATGAGGGTGCGTGTAAACTGCACAAAGCACGCTCGTAACAGTCATTTTAAGGACTTTTATCACCATATTTTCAACACAGGCATTTTAGGACCTCTGCTGATGAACAGTGTCACTGTGATTTTCTTAATCAGTCCTGAACACTGAGTTCCTACAGTGACCGTGCTATTCTGCACCAGAAGTGCGAAAACACATTTTGGCCAGGATGTGAAAAATGACAGCTGTACTTTTCATAAGGAGGTATGAAAAAATGCCAATACTGAAACTCTGGAGTGAAAATATTACAAATTCAAGAAGTTACGAGTGTGCGTGGAAACTGCGCAACGCATGCTCGTAACAGTCATTTTTTGGAATTATTTTCACCAAATTTGCAACATAGGCTTTTTGAGAGGCTACCTCATGAACAGTGACACTGCTGTTTCATTAAGTGATCCCGAAAGGTGATTCTGCGCAGTGACCGTGAAATCACCTTTCGGGACCGAATAACACCATGACAGTCACTGAATTCATGAGGAGGGGTCCCAAGAACTCCATGTTGAAAATTTGGTACCAAAAGTAAAAAAAATGGCTGCGATATCCACATAAGTTGAAAAAAAAAAACATTTATGTAATTATACAGCTTACCGGCATTTCTTCAGTTTACAGTCAGCTTTGAAGAGTGCAGACGTGTTCCCGGTCCACCGAAGATCATCGCGCCAGACTCCGGAGGTAAGTATGGGATGTGGGGGAAGTGGGGAGGTTGGGTGCGCAGAGGGTGGGTTTGGGTTAGGGGAGGGCCATGAGAGACAGTGAGGGACAGTTTTCTTTTTACAAGCGTGAAAAAAGACAACTCAGGATACTTTTGGCATGCTGGGGTGGGCTCCAGCATGTCACCTAGGAAATTTTGGCAGGGGCTGGAGCCGATGGGGTTGGGCACCCCTGTTAATATACAGTGCTGGGGGAGGCATGAGCCGAGGGGATTGGGCACCCCTTGGCAGACAACAATGGGGATAGCACATTATGCTGACGGGATTGGCCTCCCCACCGGCAAATGAACTGGGGAGGGGGCATGCTGGCAGGGGGATTTGGCACCCCTGTCAGCTGTAACGGGGACTTTGAGAGGCGCAGGCTGTCTGTTGGCTTCTGTGGGGACTGTGAGATGCCAATAGAGAAGCTGCCGCCATGTTTATTGAAAGGGGACACCAGACAATGCAGCTGTAATTCACTGCTGCACTCAGGGACCACCCCACACCAAAAACAGCTGATTGCTGATGACAGGGTGCTCCCTGATTGCAGTGGCAAGTTTTTTTCAAGTTGGTGGCAAGCTACACTACTGCTGTCATGGACAGCGCAATCCTCTTTTAATGCCACATAGAACAGCCGCAAAATGGGCTGCTGGCATTGGTACCAACACTGCCGCACCTCCACAACTTGCTACTGCAGCAAGCCACCCCAAAATGTTTCTGGCACATGCGTGCAAGCAAACATAAAAAGGAAAGCCTGCATGGATGAATGTCAGAGAGGACCAGTATTGGATACCTAATGCAACTCCACCTAGGTGGAACTGCTGGTGGCACTTTTGCCTAGAAAGAATAAGAATTAGAAAAGATCAGTCACTCATGGAGGAACATAACTTGACTTTCAGGACTAATGAACACAAAATCACGGGCCATAGTCTGCAGCTACAAAGGAGGACATTGAGGATGGTTAAAAGGAAGTTCTTTTATACATAAAGGATTGTAAGTATTTGGAATCGTTTGCCAGCACCAATAGTGGATTGCATTATGTCCAACTTGGACATATTCTTAAGTATAGGTAACCTAACTGGGTACTGAGTGATGCCTGAATGGTCCAGATGGGTGTTTGCCTACTTACATTTCTAAGACCTACTGTAAGTACTGACCTTAGTATTGACTTGATTATCTATTCCCATTGAAGGTATGTTTTGGAGTGTCGCAAAACCTGTATGAGTTTTGACCAAATTAACCTTGATGTAACAATTAGAGGAAGAGAGGTTCTTAGACTTTCTGATGATGCTGGAGAAACTGGTATAGAGTGTGTTGTGTTTCCAGCTGTCTAGGTGTGTGGTTGTCATGGAGTGTGTTTCTGTGTGGTGGAACGTGACAATTTCGAGGACTTGAGTGTCTTGCCCTCCTTGCGTTCTCTTCTGCGGTACTGCAAGTGATCATGCCATGGATGCACTTCCTGCTTTGGGCTCCCTTTCTTGATTTTTCCCTCCTTTGAAATTTGCCTTTTCCTCCCTGATATGGGTCAGGTGGAGGTCATTATACTGTACATGTTTTAGGGGGATGCGGGTGGTGGAACCAGGCAGTAAAGTGCAGTGGGTTAAGTCTCTGAGCTGCAGATCTGGAGACCTGGGTTTGAATCCCACAGCTGCCTAGGTGCATACTGTGTGATTCTGAGCAAGTCATTTAACTTCCTTGTGCTCTCAGGTCGCATCTGGAAACAAGCTTCAGCTCAGTGTGCTACTCCTGGTTAAACAATGTTCCCTTCCCTTCCCCCCCATACAGGACGTATGCAACATGCAAGGTGGTGTGTGGCACTCTGTGCAGTACTGCATAATTTATGCTACTGCTTATAGAGATACAGGTGGTGTCAATAGTGTCTGCGTACTGTGTGTGTTTCGCCCATATTGACTGCCATTCTGTTTACCTGTGGCCATTTGTCTGCGCTCTCATATTCGGTGCTCCGTTTCTTTCGCCCTAAAGTGGGTGAACCCAGTACTCCAATGACTTTTTGACTACTTTAACTTGCATCTGAGGGGCCATATCTGCCGTCATATGGAGAACTCATATGAAAGGTATGGGAGAGAGAAGATCAGATGCTACAATGAGAGACTCTTTCAGCATCCTAAGGGTGACTCACAGTTCGATGTCCATCAGTGTTACCTCAAATGAAGTTAGGGGATCAGCCATCAGGAATTTGAAGGTGCTGATAAGAGACTTGAAGAAGCTTGTAATGGGACTGTGCAAACACAACAGTAACCTCCTACCAGTAAAGAAACCTTAGGAGGGATACACTGTCATGGAACCTACTGTGGTGAGTGACTCCATCAAGATGCCTTCCAGTGAAACCCCTTGGCAAGGGGGAGGGATGTGGATGCCTTCAAATGTGGGGATATAACTGAGCTTGCTGAGAAAACATCTTCTGCTACCATTGTGGGGAGGATCGACATCTGCAGAGCACTTTACCTTCCCCAGAGGACCTGAGGAAAGTCACTGCCAAATTTAAAGAACAAGCCAATAAGTAGGGAAACATTAGCAGGACCCAATAAAGGTGCTCTCTGGCCACATTTTCCCTACTAATATGTTAGCTACATAGCTTTTGTAACCCCTAGGTGGCGCTATCCCAAGGGCTACTACTCCTGCCTGTTTGGCTAGTAGCAGGTTAAGGGGCCTGAGTTCTGAAATGGGTGCCTCCACCTGGAGGTCAGGGTTGGTAGTGGTCAAGCTAACCTGGGCACAGCCCTCCGGGACACTGTAAGCCCCCTCTTTACCCTCTAGTGGCCTGAACACTGTACAATAATCACTTTCACAATACCCCTGGTACACCACACAAGAACCCACACTGTTTGCACTTACCACCAGGGCTGGTTCCTCTGGCTTGACCCTGGGGACCCCCTGTAAAACAAGGTTAAGCACAGCAAATAGCAACAGTACAGTACTTTGAGCACAAACTGGAACCACAGTCAGATTACATACAGAAAAAGTTAGATCTGATTTATTCAGGGGACTTGAACAAGTGAGGGGCAAAATCAGGTTAATTAGCTTAAAGGTTATATCAATCAAGCAGTTATGCATGCGCTTTGAGTCCCCCCACACAGTCCACCTCTGGGTGCCCAGGTAGAGAAGAGATGGGCTAGCCAGGACAGTTGCCCGGGGTTGCAGCTGGTTGGGGCCCTGTGATGGAAAACACAACATGCACAGTACACAATATTTGTAATCCGGAGCCAGAGGGCTCAGTTTGTAAAGGAAATGAAACAACAAGACAATCAGATGACACACTCAGATTAAGCTGTTGTTGTAGGGAGCTACCTTGGTATTTACTCACGATACCCAAAGCTGGACAAAAATCGAGACTGCAGGTGGTTGATCTGGAATGCCAGGAGAAGCAGGGCCCACACAAGTCACAGAGGCGTTGTTCCTGCTCAAGCGTGGAGCAGGGGGCTGATCCCCAGGCAGGTCTCTCGTCAATGGCTTCTCTGTGCGGTGGGTAGTCTGGCTGGGCCAGTCTGGCAAAGCCCAGACCGCATGAAGACAAGTTCGGAATCAGTCTGTTTTGGGCTGGATACAGCTTCCAGCAAACAGAACACAGTTCACACAGTGGGGAACTAACTCACAACCCACTAGCAGCTCATAGCACATTTACATGTACAGGAATTCTACTGTACCAGTCAAGGCACTCCCCGGGCACAATCGTAAAGTCTCTACACACACCGGGAGCTTAGGGGTAGCTGGAACTCCTGACAGGCCAATCGCATTCAGCAAAAATATTTGGTCTTCTTCAGGTTGAGCCTGGCCCACTTCACTAGCTTACTTTAGTCACACAAACTTGGATTTAGTCCAAAATAATTCTCTTCTCTCCCTCTCAGGAGCAGCACAACGGCATGCATGGCCAAAAACTTAGCCTTTTCAGAGTTTTCCCATGCAAATCCACTCAGGATTGCTGCTCAGAAACACTTCAGCTCCTTCTTGCTCAGCTTCCAGCTTAGTTCTAACTGAAAAACTGCAAGCAGCCTGGGACTTCCCCAAGATCCAAAATATTTGGTTGGCTGATTTGGCTATCAGTCAAAGCAAAAGCTCCCACTTCAGTTGCAAAAAAGATGCAAAAAAGCTCCAAACTAAAGTTCCTACAGATTTTGAATTCAGACTGCTCCTGTAGTCTGGCTACATTTTAAGTCCCACCAGTACTGTTTGGTCCAATTTGCAGTCCAGGACCAAGATAGTGGAAACAAACAAAACAGTCCTTGCTACAAAGAAAGCAGGTTAGGCAAACTACATTATCATTATCACGCTAAATGATTTTCAGTAAATAGTTACATCTTTCAACAGAGCTCCCTCTCAGATTACTTAAGCTGCAATTAGGCAGCTCTTAAAGAGACAGTACACAGAGGCTATACAAGCTCTGGTAATCATATTTAAACTGCTAAAACGCAGGACACCAGCCTGGCAGTGAGCATTTAGGCAAGCTCAAGGAAGACATTTTGGGAACCCCCATTTGTAGGGGGGTTACACCCTTTCCTGCCTGGGGAAAACTTGGCATCCACATCAAGTCTGTACCATCATAACATTGAAAATGCAACATATACAAGATATTTATACCATTAGCATGCTATACAAGTACTATCTAATTCATCAATTGGCATAACTTGTCACTTTACTATACATTTTAATGTACTCCACTATATAATTTCCATTCTGACAATACATTATGCATATTTCACACAGGTAAATTGAACATTACTCTACAGAATCATGCAATAACTTCTTGTACTCTAAACAATGCAAGAGGGGACCTTTCCCTATCAGTTAACTTGGGGCTGGATGGGGCAGGGGCACCATGGTGAGAGGGCAGAACAAGTAACCTGGAATGGGCCATCAAGCTCAGTTTGGGCAGTGAGCTCTGAGAGACATAAACACCTTTATGGACTACACTGAGAGGCAAATCCACTGGCCTCCCGGGGGAATCGTAACAGAAGTGCGCCACTGGCTTGACAGCTCAGCCAGTCTTTCTGGGGTGAAAAACCACAGTCTCTGTACTTTCAGCAATGGTCTTGGAGCTTTCATCACTTGTGAGGGGTGCCTCTGCATGAAGGAGAATGTCCAAGCTGGGAGCATTGTCAGCCCCCTGCTCTGTAGTCTTTGTTTCTACAACACTTGGCTCATTTTGAAGACACTCTGGCACTGAAGGAGGGTTTTCAGCACTCTCATAGTGTTCCTCAAGTTCTGGCATGTCACCAGAAAGACTCATACCATCAGCCTCTCCTTCAGGCAAATCATACGGTTCTAAGATACACAAAGACTCAGCATCCTCAGACGTGATACTTTACACTTCACCTTCAGGGAGCATTGGCTCCAAGGATGATGCCGAGGCGTTAGGCAGTCCAGAAGGCCCAGCTTCATCCCCATAATTCAACATAGGATTTCCACGAAACAACTGATTCAGTTCATGAGGGGTAATAGGCATTATCACACTCACTGTCATCCGAGTTAAACTGGCAGTCACTATCATTCTGGGCCTGCTGCAGGCAAAGTCTTAAATCGGCAACCACGGGAGCAGGCTGACTTTGTTTCTTTCTTGCAGCAGCATGAGTCACTGATCCAGGGGAATCAATCTCGGTGGGTTCAGCCTCAATTATAACTTGACCAATAGATAGCAAGTGGTTACGGTGCATGGTCTTGACAGCTTTGGAGTTATTCTCTGGGCGCGCTTTGTACACTGGCAAATCATCCAGCTTTCCAGCTATGACATGGGGAAGATGTGCCATCGATCAGCAATTTTGTGTTTACCATGCAATCCTAAATTTCGCAACAACACACGGTCTCCAGGCCAAAGCTCTTGAGCCTTTACTTTTCTATTATGTCTCTCTTTGTTGGCTAGATTTCTTTTGGCGGCCATTGTCTGGGCCAGTTGATAGGCATGATTCAATTGAGCTTTAAGTTTTTGTACATATTGCAGGTAATCTTCGGCTCGGACCCCATCAGGAGAAACCCCAAAACAGACATCAACAGGCAGCCGGGCCTCTCTCCCGAACATGAGGCGGTAGGGAGAGAACCCGGTAGCATCATTCTTTGTGCAATTGTATGTGTGTACCAAGGTGCTAATCTGCTGGCTCCATTTATGTTTATCTTTTGGGTGGAGGGTGCCTAGCATGTCTAGTAGGGTGCGGTTAAAGCATTCAGGTTCAGGATCCCCCTGCAGGTGATAAGGGGTGGTTCTTGACTTTCGCACCCCCCATAGAGAGAGCATTTCTTTGATTAGCTGACTCTCAAAGTCCCAGTCCTGATCAGAGTGAATTCGCCGGGGGGCACCATAGTGGACGAAGAAATGTTCCACTAGCACCTTGGCCACGGTAGATGCTTTTTGATCTTTGGTGAGAAAAGTTTGTGCATACTGTGTGAAATGGTCCGTAACCACTAACACATTACCAATGTTTCGCTGATCAGGCTCTAAACTCAAGAAGTCTATGCAGACTAGTTCCATTGGGGTGCTGGTAGTAATGTTGACAAGGGGGGCAGCCCTCTGAGGCAGGGCTTTTCTCTGCAGGCAGCGACTACAAGTCCTTACATGGTGCTCAACATTGGCTGCCATCTTGGGCCAGTGGAATCAAGATCGTACTAGGTCAAGGGTCTGGTCGATACCGAGGTGGCCCATATGATTGTGGAGGTACCTCAGTACCAAATCTTTGAAGGCTGTGGGCAGGACCAATTGTTGCTTGTCTATTTGGCCACCCCAATCTACAGTCTCTCTATACAACAACTGATTAAGCAGTTTCAACCTGGGGCCTTCTTTAAACAATAAAGCAGTTCTCAGATCAGAGGAACGCAACTTGGACACATCTTTTTCTGCACAAAGGGCGTCAGATGCTGGCTGAATCATAGGATCTTGGGATTGAGCCCATTGAATGCTGTCATTGTCAAACTGAGGTAGTGCACTAATATCTAGAGCAGAGAAGTGGCAATACGCAGCCGGTATGCAGGTGTCAGAGGGGCCCAAGCAATCTACTAAGCAGTCCGCTGTGTCCATAGACATCTGTTAATTTCTATCAAACCTTTGGCACAATGCTCAGATGTCAGGTTCAGACAGCCTGTCCCAGTCACTCTTGGAAATGGGCCTCCGAGATAGGGCATCAGCATCAATATGATTCAGGCCTGGTCTGTATTCGACAGCATAATCATATGTTGACAATGCAGAAAGCCACCGGTGCCACATGGCATCTAACTTAGCTGAAGTCTGTACATAGGTCAATGGGCTATTGTCAATCCTCACCAATATTTTTGCCCCATAGAGGTAATCATGAAACTGGTCGACAATGGCCCATTTTAATGCAAGGAACTCCAACTTGTGCACAGGATAGTTTCACTCTGACGGGGTCAAGCTAATACTGGCAAATGCCACTGGTCTCAAACCATCCTCATGGTCTTGATACAGTACAGCTCCTAGACCCTGCAGACTGGCGTCAGTATGCAGCACATAGGGTTTGGTGGGATCAGCATAAGCGAGGATGGGGGCATGGGTGAGCTGGTATATGACTTCGTGGAAAGCTGCTTCACAGTCAGGTGTCCAATAGGGCCCAAAAAATTCATCTGGGTGGAAATATGCTTTGTCTGGTTCTTTGATGGACCCTTTTTTGTATTTCCGATTGGTAGGAGGGTAACCCTGGGTAAGATTCAAGAGTGGCCGAATCACTTTGGAATAGTCCTTTATGAACCGGTGATAGTAGCCACAGAATCCCAGGAAACGTTGTAGTTCTTTCAAATTGTGGGGCTGGGGCCAAGTAGTCAAGGCTTCAACTTTACTAGGATCAGTCTCTATCCCCTCTGTAGACACTATGTGCCCCACATACTTCACAGAGGTTTGGAAAAACTGGCACTTGTTGATGGACAGCTTGAGGCCGAAATCTTCCAGTCGGTCTAGTACTTTGAACAGTCAACTCTCATGTTCCTCTAGGGAGCTTCCAAACACAATGACATCGTCCAAGTACACCAGGCATTCCAGCGAATTCATGTCTCCCAACGCTCGTTCCATTAGTCGCTGGAAGGTGGCTGGGGCGCTCGATATCCCCTGTGGCATTCTTAGGAATTCGTAGAACCCCAAAGGACAGATGAAGGCTGTCTTCTCACAGTCCTCTGGAGCCATCGGAATCTGGTAATATCCACCGTGAAGATCCAACACTGAGAACCATTTGCTCCCATTCAAACAATCTAGAGCATCTTGTATACGGGGCATGGTGTAGTGATCGGGGATGGTCCGCCGATTCAGAGTTCAATAATCAACACACATTCTCACAGATCCATTCTTCTCATGCACAACCACAATGGGAGAAGCATATGGGCTCCTGGATTCTTGTATCACACCAGCCGTGAGCATTTCCTGCAACTGTCTTCTCACATCGTCTATGTCTGCAGGGGCTAGGTGTCGAGACCTCTCTTGAAATGCCCATTCATCGTGCAAGCGTATGTGATGCTCAGCACCCTGGACACATCCCACGTCCCATTCCTTCAACGAAAACACTTGATCTCTCTGGGCAAGTTTCTGGCTAATTCTAGTCTTCCATTCAGCTGGCAACGGGGAATCACAAAAATTAAACAAGTCGAGAGTCACTCTATCTGTCTTGCCAGGGTGCTTGTTGCTGGGCAACACTGCAGTGTCTGCGCAGTGTACCATAGCTAGGGTGCATCCTCTGTTCACCCGGATCTCCTGATCTGACACATTTTGAATCTGGACCATCACTCGTCGTGCATAGGCATGCGCATGAGCTGGCAAGATGCTGGGCTTAAACAATAATCTTTCCGGCAATTTTCCATCGCCTGGCACGTCCAACATCAGTATTTTGTTCTTGACATCTTTGCGCAGGTGGACCTCCCCTTGAACTGTACACTGGGCGTTAGGGGCCAGTACCATTGAATTGGGATGCTTCTTCCACACGACCCCTACCAGTTCATCCTGGTCCACTCCCTTGGGGTTCTGTTGCAAATCATAGACCCTCTTGATCAGATTGAGAATTCTTAGAGCCCTCCCAGTCCGTTGCCCTTGTTTCTCACAACAGAGTTGTGCCAGTCTCCCAAACATATGGGCGTTGTTCCCAATTAACAGGGGAACCCCATCATACAGTCCGGTAGAGGGACACACTAAGGCCAGTGTCTCGACTTGCTCCTCTACACCAGTTACAGCTGCAGGAAATGACAGCCAGAGGCAGACATATCCTATGTAGGGATAAGACTTGTCGCTCAGCCCCCACACATGTAGGCCTTCCAGGGATTGTAAGGGCACAGCAGATAAGTGTTTGTCATGCCAGTCCTTAAATACAGTAGTCATTTGCGACCCACTGTTCAGCACAGCCTGAGTAGGAATACCATTCACAGCCACTGTAGTCTCCATTGAAGGACCTACTATTTTGGACCAGTCTGGAGGGACAGCAGCAGGGGCCTGGAGAGATGATTTAGCCACATAAGGATTTGAGTTACTACTTCTTGAACCCTCACTGCAGTCATTTTGGGTACTGCTTGACCACTGATTCATTCTCCAAAGCTCTCCTTGAAGCCTGTATACAACTTTATCTAGATCTTCTTTGGACCGGCACTTCCTCTTCATGTGCCCATCCTTCCCACAATTATGGCAAAATATGTTTTCTGGGATTTGGGGTGGCCGAGGCATCACACTGGGAGCTGGGGCGGTGGTACTACCAACTGAAAACCTTGGTGCCATCTCTGTCTGCTGTGTGGTGAACATTTGGAGACATCTCATCAATTCTCTTACTTCCATAGTCAAGGCATCGAGTTTCAAGCTGCTGTCAGCAGGAGGTGCCTGGGTGGACACCCCCACCCCCATAGCAGATGCAGTTGGATACAGGTCGGTGCCTGTACTTGCAGGAGCAGTCTTCATAAAGCGACTGTTTTTTGTATCCCTGAACTCCCTCAGCAGTTCATCCCATGGCGGTACACCCTCATTGGTCCCTGCTTCGGAAGGGCCTTCCCATGCCGTGATCACTTGGGTTGTGCTCACTCTAGAATTACAATCCCCCCTCTTCATCTTCAAGCTCCCGGAGTTCTTTTATCAAGTCACAATAGTCCGGTGGGTTACCCCTTCTATCTGGGAGCCTTAATTGAAGAAGCTGCAATTTAGAATGTTTTGCATGTTGCAGTATGTGCCCCAGCCTCACATGGTTTAAGTCACTGGTGGCTACCCCACCTTTTCGGTAAGCCTTTTGCAGTGTTCTTTCCAGATGAGTAACATATGCAGACAAACTTTCCCCTGGCCATTGTTTTGTACCTCAAAATTTCCACATCAAGTTCTCCCCTGACTCAATGCTCCCAAAATTGCCTTTGAGTGCAGATATGTACTTCTGGGCAGATGCATCAGGATTTGTGGACCTCAGAAATTTAATGGCCTCTAGGGTGGGACCCCTCAAACGTTCTATGATCCTTTTCCATTTCTCAGCCTCCGGACACTGCCATTCAGGTACTAAAGGGACAACACAATCTATCCAGGTCTCCCAATCATCCTCCCCTTGGGGGGTTGGGAGGGTGCCAGAGAAGATTCTCAACCTTTGGTAAGAGTCGTGACTAATGGCAGGTACAGACATAGGAGCCAGCATTGGCACGGGCACAGAAGGAGGGGCAATAATGGGTGCTGGAGCGGGAGGGGGTGTTGGGGGAGGAATACCCCCAGGTGGCAGGAATAGTTTCTTTAAGTCCTCCACAGTTTTCCCTTCCTCCAGCAACAACTTAGCAAATTTCTCCTCAAAAGTCTCAGATAGTGGGGGGACTCATTCTCCCCAGGGTCTTTACTGTCTTTAGTTATCACTCTCCAGGCAGTGAAGGCTCCTTCAGGAGTGATAGTCTGTGACACTTTGGAACTGTCTACTGGGTCCTTACAATCTACTAACACCATGAAACTCTGTGCGAGCAGATTAGCCTGTCGACCCACCACCACAGGGTTTTGTAAACATTCAGCCTTGGAAAGTACTCCCTCTACAGTGTCCTTTTTGGTACCCAGGGGAATATCCAGGATAAGTATAGCATTTTGGGGGTCGATCTCCTGCCCAGTACACCACCCCACCGACTGGTGTACAGCAACTTCTGTTGGGGTAGCCATTTATGTTTGACAGTAATTCGTAGTTTCGGCCACTAGAAGACACATAATCCCAGCGGTGAGCCTCTAAGATGTAACCCATAGGTGGCACTATCCCAAACGCTACTACTCCTGCCAGCTTGGCTAGTAGCAGGTTAAGGGGCCTGAGTTCTGAAACGGGTGCCTCCACCTGGAGGTCAGGGTTGGTAGTGGTCAAGCTAACCTGGGCACAGCCCTCCGGGGCAGTGTAACCCCCCTGTTTCCCCTCTAGTGGCCTGAGCACTGTACAATAATCACTTTCACAATACCCCTGGTAAACCACACAAGTACCCACACTGTTTGCACTTACCACCAGGGCTGGTTCCTCTGGCTCGACCCTGGGGACCCCCTGCAAAACAAGGTTAAGCACAGAAAATAGCAACAGTACAGTACTTTGAGCACAAACTGGAACCACAGTCAGATTACATGCAGAAAAAGTTAGATCTGATTTATTCAGGTGACTTGAACAAGGGAGGGGCAAAATCAGGTTAATTAGCTTAAAGGGTATATCAATCAAGCAGTTATGCATGCGCTTTAAGTCCCCCCACACAGTCCACCTCTGGGTACCCAGGTAGAAAAGAGATGAGCTAGCCAGGACAGTTGCCCGGGGTTGCAGCTGGTTGGGGCCCTGTGATGGAAAACACAACATGCACAGTACACAATATTTGTAATCCGGAGCCAGAGGGCTGAGTCTGTAAAGGAAACGAAAACAACAAGACAATCAGATGACACACTCAGATTAAGCTGTTGTTGTAGGGAGCTACCCTTGTATTTACTCACGATACCCAAGACTGGACACAGGCTGGATGAAAATCGAGACTGCAGGTGGTTGATCTGGAATGCCAGGAGAAGCAGGGCCCACACAAGTCGCAGAGGCGTCGTTCCTGTTCAAGCATGGAGCAGGGGGCTGATCCCCAGGCAGGTCTCTCGTCGATGGCTTCTCTGTGCAGTGGGTAGTCTGTCTGGGCCAGTCTGGCAAAGCCCAGACCGCATGGAGACAAGTTCGGAAGCAGTCCGTTTTGGGCTGGATACAGCTTCCAGCAAGCAGAACACAGTTCACACAGTGGGGAACTAACTCACAACCCACTAGCAGCTCATAGCACATTTACATGTACAGGAATTCCACTGTACCAGGCAACGCACTTTCCGGGCACAATCGCAAAGTCTCTGCACACACCAGGAGATTAGGGGTAGGTGGAACTCCTGACAGGCCAATCACATTCAGCAAAAATGTTCGGCCTTCTTCAGGTTGAGCCTGGCCCACTTCAGTAGCTTACTTTAGTCATACAAACTTGGATTTAGTCCAAAATAATTCTCTTCTCTCCCTCTCAGGAGCGGCACACCGGCATGCAGGCCAAAAATTTAGCCTTTTCAGAGTTCTCCCATGCGAATCCACTCAGGATTGCTGCTCAAAAACACTTCAGTTCCTTCTTGCTCAGCTTCCAGCTTAGTTCTAACTGAAAAACTGCAAGCAGCCCGTGATTCCTCCAAGATCCAAAATATTTGGTTGGCTGATTTGGCTGTCAGTCAAAGCAAGAGCTTCCCCTTCAGTTGCAAAAAAGGTGCAAAAAAGCTCCAAACTAAAGTTCCTACAGATTTTGAATTCAGACAGCTCCTGTAGTCCGGCTACATTTTAGGTCCCATCAGTACTGTTTGGTCCAATTTGCAGTCCAGGACCAAGATAGTGGAAACAAACAAAACAGTCCTTGCTACAAGGAAAGCAGATTAGACAAACTACATTATCATTATAACTCTAAATGATTTTCAGTAAATAGTTACATCTTTCAACAGAGCTCCCTCTCAGATTACTTAAACTGCAATTAGGCAGCTCTTAAAGAGACAATACACAGAGGCTATACAAGCTCTGGTAATCACATTTAAACTGCTAAAAAACGCAGGACTCCAGCCTGGCAGTGAGCATTTAGGCAAGCTCAAGGAAGACTTTTTGGGAACCCCCATTTGTAGTGGGGTTACACTTTAATAGCACATTTTTAGGGTTTGTAATACACCTTTAAGAAAGGCACTATAAATGTTTGCCTACATTGTTAAAACCACACCCATAATGAAGAAACATTGAGGTGCGACATGCTGGGTTACCAGGTTGTAGGTGCTCTATCGTACCCTCACTACCTAGAATCCTTTATTAAAGTACATTCTGCATGGCATTTGAGTGTGTGACTATTCCTTTTTTAAGATATTTAGAACCTTAGTGGAGAATGTGGGCATTCTGTGATTTTTTTCCCCAGTAAAGGAGTGTACTGGAGCCCCAGACATCAGATGTCCCACCCAAGCCATTGCAGAGCTTTTAGCCATACCAACTGCCAACTGCAGATTTACCCATTGCATTACCTGAACTTGTGGGTCCTTCCTCAGAGATTAAAGTCACCATTGAAGGAGTAACTACCTAAGCCATACTGTACAGTGGCTCTCAAGTTACAATTATCTTTAAAGACTGGTATAACAAGGGACTTGTCTGACTGGGAACAACAACCCTTGGAAGGATTGGACATGTGGGGGCTGAGTGACAAGACCTTCCTATCTACCTAGGCTGTATGAAAACATGAATTGCCTTTCCCTCAAATGTAGCTGGAGCAGGAGTACCTGTGAAAACATTGCAAAATCAGGAATGTATGACAATACACTGGTCCTGACTGGAACAAATGCTCACATGTTTGGGTGTCTTATTTTCTTTAATTTTATTTTAGTCTTTGGTAACTGGGTAATGCCCACTAGGCACAAGTGCCTGTTTTCAGGGGCGACCTGGGAGCACTGGGTTGGTGAAGTAACTTGCTCAGAGTCCCACAGTATGTAAGTGGAGGCTGTGGGAATCAAACCCAGGTCTGCTGGATGTACCAAGCTATACTGGCCCAACTATGCAAAGAACAAGAGTAACAGCAACAAGAGAAGGCTTCACCTTTACATGGACTTGTAAGGAGGGCCTACCAAAACCAGACACAACACTAAACGGCTAGAACTGAGAAGCCTGCTAGAGTAGCATGGCCCTGGATACGGAGGAGCTGACGCTGCTCCCCCAGTTTAGAATGTGTGATAGGCAGCATGGTGAGACTCAGGAAGGACTTGAAGAAGCATATCCTCATGACTGATGCACCTGGAGAGCATGGCTTACACAAGGGATTAATGGTCAAGCCTAGCATATTGGCTGCCCACTCACAGGCTTATGTGAAGCGGATCAGTGTGCAAGTCAAAAATGTGACAGACAGTGACATCATCATCTGGAAAGGGGTGCATGCTGGCTCACGTGCACTGTGTGGATACTGCAGCCAATCCAGGGGCAATGAAGGCAGGCATCAGCCAAGGTATTAACCCTAAAGCATTTGAGTTTGGAAACTCATCCATGCCTGAGAGATAGAAGGCCTGAATGAGTCAGACGTTAACTCAGAGAGATGAAATGAATGTACCAGTGGGAGGAACATCACATCAGGTTCCTTCACTACAGATCCTTCAGAAAGAGGTACTTATGTTTGCACCAAGCAATACTGACATTGAGCCCTATGCACTATGCCAACACTCTATGTACACTGGGTGCACAAGCACAGATACGCAGGAATGCCATGCAGTGGGGGTACCATGGATCCCCGGTGGCATTCACCAAGGGGGCGCAGGCCAGGTACGCATCTGATTCCCCAGCCACCCGTGCAGCAAAACACCAGGGTGGTCTGAGGGAGAGACGGGAGCATGCCCACACTACGCACCATGCACAAAAGCATGTAATGCTGCACAAAGTGGGGCGTAGGAGGGCACTGATTATGGTAGCATGGACCCTGCTGCAACTCCCATATGCACTGTGTCCCGTGCACACAGAACCCTTGCCCAGCCCTGGCAGTAACATGTACCCCTCTCCTAACACATCTGTGCCTCTGCCATGTCGAGGCAGTAACATGTACCCCCTCCCAACACAATGGTGCCCCTGCCCCGGCATCAGGATGTAACCCCCCTGACAACAGACACCCGGCCTGGGTCCCATATGCCAGGTGGCCCCCCAACACACAACTGACAACAGTCCCCAGTCCAGTAATAGTGTACATCCCCAGCCCACAGCTGTGTCCCTGCCCTGGTCTGCATATCTGTGACACTCCCTCAACCAGTATCCCATCCTGGCAGGCTCTGTCCAGTAATCCACATGCCGACATTCCCTAACCCCTGATCCTGCCACACCCTCCCCCACATAGGTGGCCAGTGGTCCCCTCCTACTGTGGCACCGACAACACCACCCCTGTCCCTGCAGGTTGGTGCCCGCAGTGAGAGACGATGAAGCACATCCCCTGCACATCCTCAGCACGCCCATCTCACTGATTCTGGGAACATGCTACATAGAAATAGACAACATGTTCCCAGAATCAGTTGGATGTGGCGCGCACGGACGGTGCAGTGGATGTGCCTCTTGTCATCTTCATTGTGGCACCGACTCGCAGGTATGGGGACAGGAGGTGTTGTCCATGCCAGGTGCCACTAGGCATCAATGTATGGGTAGGGGAGCCGGGTTTGGGGTCGGAGTGTGATGTTGACTTGGGGACCGGGGACAAGCCACGATGTGTGTGTGTGTGAATGTGTGTGCTCATCTACCATTACGGGTCTAGGGCCGTGATGTGTGGGGAATGGGGTGGGCTGCCATACAGGACAGGG
This sequence comes from Neoceratodus forsteri, assembly GCA_016271365.2. Classification (NCBI taxonomy): domain Eukaryota; kingdom Metazoa; phylum Chordata; order Ceratodontiformes; family Ceratodontidae; genus Neoceratodus; species Neoceratodus forsteri. Next base: position 643,482,762 of record CM057453.1, on the reverse strand, counting down.
GTGGGGGTCTTCAGGGGGGTCTAGCTGTGCACCAAATGAGGTGTGCTGCCACAGGGCTGCTATTGGGCAGAGGGAACCACTGGACAATGTGGACCAGCTGTGCTTGCCCAGGGTGCTTGCGGAGGCTATTCAGTCATCTGGACCTGGACCTACCTGTGAAAGGGATCCACTCTGGGACCCAGGACAGACAACTAATTGGCTGCCCACCTGGATCCACAACTCTACCCCATCCACCTTCCGCGCACCTGTGCACCGGGGTCAGGGTCATGGACAGGTGGCCAGCATTAGTGCATACTGGCATGTTCACACCTGTCCAGGGGCATGGAGCAACACGGGTGGGGTATGCACCTCTGGCACGTACTTTCTGCCCGTTCATGCATAGGCACCAATGTGGCTAGATATCTGTGAAATTTACTGGCCACTGGCATTACCAATGAATCCTGGAGCCCTTATGCATCACAAATTCTTGCAGTATGAAAGAAAAATCGAATTGTGTGCATTTGTGTCTGGTGTACAGCGCCCTTAATAAAAGGACAATGTTGGCTCAATATACCATGCTGTGTCTCCAGGTTGCATTGGATTGCCTAAGTGTGAGTAAATATTTTGTGCTCAGTCTGTGAAGTTGTTACAGTCAGATACCTATGGCCCAGAAGGACAGAGAGAGGACAGTATTCATCTGCCCCTTAGGATTTTATGAGTTCTTATGGATGCCACAAGGGATCTCTGCAACCCCTCTGTAGCCTTTCTGTGGCTGATATAACCTGCCATTGGTGACATGAATTTGCTGTAATGTCTGGATTGTCTTGATAATGCCATTATATATATATATATATATGTTTTTTTTTTATTTGTATTTGGGAAGACACTGGGAGAATATGAGGCTCACCTATTCAAAATCCTTGATTAGTTGGGCCCAGTCTCTGAACTGACAAATGCCAGTTTTCTGAGATCTTTGTCAAGTATGTAGGGCACACTGTGTCTGAGGAAGATATCCATACTAAACCCAACAACATTGAGGCCCTAACCACCTGGCCTAGGCCCAAGACCTTGAAGGATTTGCTGAGGTTTCTTGAATTCTGTGGGTACTGCCATTACTTCATCAAAGACTACAGTCGTGTGAAATACTCTTTGTTAAATCTGACTAAGGAGTACCTACCGACTAACATATCTAAGTGCACATCTTCTACAAAGGATGAGCCCAAGAGCTGTTTCAAGGTTCATTAACCCTTTGGACCCTGATGTGATGCACCTTGGGAAAGAGCTTTCTTTGGGATAATACATTACTTGATGAATGCACCTATGCTGACATACACAGACCTAACAAAACTTTACACATTGCATACTATACCAGTCTCAGTGATCTCAGAGCAGTGCTGCTGTATCAATTGAACCCAGAAGGGATAAGACTAGTTACTGTGACCAGCAAAAGTCTGACTTCATTGGAGAGAAATTATGCTGTGTAAAAAACTGGAGTTTCTGGCCCTCAACTGAGCCATTATTGACCAGTTTTAGTGGCAATACCCTGTTGACCTACATGAAAACCACCACCAAACTGTATGGAACGGGGCACCTATGGCTGTCAGTGCTATTGATATATGATTACAGTGTGGAGTACAGGCCTGGATAAGGAGCAGCTCTCTGTTATTATAAAACACTTAGAATCATTAGATTTACACCCATAATGTTCCATTTAGTGTTTTCTGTTGTTTTTTCCCCCACTGTTTCCTGTTGTTGGTATACAAAATATTGCAGCTAATGCAGTATTTATTTCACTGAGTCTTTCAAAATGTCTCTCCCCTGCTGACCTCACAACTGCTGTTTGTGATTTCACAGTCTGTTGTCATGATGAGCACTATGGTGTCCTAAACAAAGGCACTATGAGGTTAACAGGGGAGAAGCTAATGTTTTTATGTAGACATTTTGGAGAGACAACCAGGCTGTGTTCTAAACATTGGGAAAGGAACATTGAAAATTAACAAAACTGTATTCTCTGTTGAAGTGTACTATCTGAAACATCATATTTATGAAAGTCCATGCTAAAATGCAGAGTTGCTCTTTAAACCACATTTATGCTGCTGCACTATCATGATGACCACAGAGCCATCATCAAGAGGATGAGGAATGGACCTGAATCCCACAAACCACTGTGGTGGTGTTACTTAAAATGTACGTGACCGATAAGCAACCATCTCCAGCTATTCCCGAATGACTTGTGGACAGCCTGGGGGAGCCTGGGAGCATTTGCCACGTGTCTCCCAAAAGTCTGTTGCAGCTGCACTTGTCAGAACATCACTGCCACACTTGACTCACCATGATTTGCAAAGAGAACAAAGAATAGACTCCAGATTTCAAGATATGGGGCCCGATTCTAGAAGTCTGGCGCAAGTCGCTGCCAAAGGTGACTTGCACCAAACACAGTTGCAACAAGGACCCTGCATCTGATTCTAGAAGGGGCAGGATCTCTGCAGCTAAGTCCTGTGACTTGTGACATGCAGATGGCTCCGCCAAACGAAGGACGTAACCGAGGGGCATGTCACATATGCACTCCTCCGGCAGTCTTGTGCAGGTGTCCCCCCACACACCTGGAAAGCCCCATGGGGCTGCTCTCTCTCCCAGCCCTGAACCCCCCCAGCCAACACGCCCCACAGGGCTGCAGTGCCCCAGCCCCGATCCCCCAGACTGCAAGTGCCCCACTAGGCAGCTGTGTTCCCCCCCCACCTGATCCCCCAAACCATCAATGCCCCACAGAGCAGCTCAGTCCCCCGGACCTATTCCCCTGACCCCCAGGTTCCTGCAGTGCGTGACATGAACAAAGTCAAAACACCCAACAATCCCTGGTAGTCTAGTGGTCCCCCACCCAGCAGTGCCAGTCCACCCTGCACCCCCATGACCCATCCCCAGCTGGCGACTGGCACAGCCCACCTCTCACCACCACAGCCAGGCACCGACTGAGCTCCATAGCAGCATGTACTGTACAGATGCACTCAATGAACATTCATTCATTAAGAGTGTATATATAGTACGTGCTGCTATGGAGCTCAGTCGGCAGCTGGCCATGGTAGTTAGAGGTGGGCTGTGCAAGTCACCGGCTGGAGATGGGTCGGGGGTGGGTGGAGAACTGGCACTACTGGGTGGGGGGCCCACTAGACTACCAGGGATTGTGGGGTGTTCTGACTTTGTTCATGTCACAGCACTGCAGGGACCTGGGGGTCAGGGTCTGGGAACGAGTCCTGGGGGGACTGAGCTGCCCTGTGGGGCATTAACAGTCTAGGGGATCAGGGGCTGGGGGTCCCATTGTCCTGTGGGGCATACCTCTACATGGGTATTGGGGTACTGGGGCAGGGGCGACACCTACAGCAGGTTAGGGGGGTTCCTATAGTCCTGCGGGGCTGGCAAGTGTTGCAGGATTGTGGCTGGGGGGTGGCACATACAGGTGGTTTGGGGCAGTTGACGCACCTTCGGTAGATGCAAGTTACACCAGCTATTTGCTGGTATAACTTGTCTTTGTCAGATGTCTACTGGGGGGTCTTGTAGAATTGTACCATTGGGGGCTTTGTTGCTGCCCTTCCAGATCAGGGCACAACAGCTGCTGTAAATCCCCTATCACCATGTCGCTGGGGGTTTAGGGTGTATCTGGTGGCGTAAGTCTACTTTGGTGCAAGCAGCCTGCGGCATGTCGCTGGCTGCTTTGCAGAATAGCAAATGTTGCAACTGCTGGAGTAACTTGCTACTTGCACCATTTCTTTTGGCGCAAGTCAAGTTACGCCAAGCGTATCCCTTCCAGAATCATGCTCATGCTCTCCAACTTCCAGAAGGGGTGGGATGCAAACTGAATGACATTGAGTCATGCTGATACTCCATTGCTATTTAAAGAGTGGCCAAAAGTGAAGCTGCTTCAGCCAGAAAATTCAGAAAGATTGTGATGCATGCCATGTATGAGGACATGGGGCATTTGGGCAGTAAAAGGACTTTGTCCTTGATCAGGACTTGCCTCTATTGGCCACACATGGCAAGTGACATGGAACATTCCTGTAGGCAGTGCAGTAGGTGTGTACAACAGAAAACACTGCTTAAGATGGCCACCCCTCTTGTAAATATTCCAACCTGTGCTCCCATGGAACGAGTATGTATTGATTTCCTCAGCCTGGAACCCGAGGAGTGAAATGTTGCTAATAAACTGGTTGTGATAGATTATATTTGAAGGTATGCACTAGCATTCCCACCTAAGGACCATAAAGCTACTACAGTTGGAACCCGAGGGGTGAAATGTTGCTAATAAACTGGTTGTGATAGATTATATTTGAAGGTATACACTAGCATTCCCACCTAAGGGCCAGAAAGCTACTACAGTTGTTAACATGATGGAGAAATGCATTGCTCATTATGGAGCAAAGAAATCAATCCCTTTGGATCAAGGGCAGGATTTCAGAAGTAGACTTCTCAAATAACTGTTGAGATGAAAGTCCAGAACTATCCTATGTCACCCCTAAGGTAATCCTCAACCCAAACATTTCAATAGAATGTTGTGAAAAATGCTAGACACATCAGACCCGGAGACAAAGGCCAGGTGGAGCCAACAGGGGAACCTTCTGGTTCATGCATAGAATTGCAAATAAAAAACAAGCATTTGTCAATGCCGAATGTTGCTTGCTTGTATGTGCTGTTTAGGTATTTGGAAGTGATAGAGTACCATGCCTAAGAACTGTCATATGCCCCACCAAGACATCCACTGTGTCTTTCTGTTCAGTATTCACAGAAGGGGGGAGGGGCAAGGGCCACAACAGTACAGCAGTTGCCAAGGGGGTGATGAGGTGAACAATAGTCCATTCACAGGCAAAAGAGTCCTGCAGGAGCTCACTAAATTGAAGGTGGACAAAGTGATGGGACCAGATGACATACACCCAACGATATTAAGAGAACTGCAAAGGAAGACACAAGTACCTCTGGCAGCCATGTTCACTGGGTCATTCAACACAGGGGTGGTACCAGAGAATTGGAGGAGGGCACATGTGGTCCCTCTACACAAATCCAGCAGCAGAGAGGAGGCGGAGAACTACAGGCCAGTCAGCCTCACCTCAGCAGTGGGGAAGATCATGGAGACATTGCTTAAAGAAAGGATAGTAGGGCATCTAGAAGCCATCGGAGCCCAGGACCATAGGCAACATGGATTCACAGTGGGGACATCATGTCAGACAAATCTGGTTGATTTCTTTGACTTGGTGACAAAGGAAGTAAATCAGGGTGGGGCAGTGGATAACGCTTACCTTGATTTCAGCAAAGTTTTTGACACCATCCCACATAGGAGGCTGATAAACTAGTTGGGTAGGCTGGGCATGGGGAAAGGGTGGTAAACTGGGTTAGAAACTGGTTAACAGACAGGAAGCAGAGAGTGGTAGTAAATGGGGTGCAGTCTGGGGAGAGGGGGTGACCAGTGGGGTGCTGCAGGGATCGGTTCTGGGGCCAGTCCTGTTCAATGTCTTCATTAGTGACATTGCAGAAGGGCTGAAGGGAAAGGTCTGCCTGTTTGCAGATGACACCAAGATCTGTAACACAGTGGATACCCCGGAGGGGGTGGAGAAAATGCGGAGGTACCTGGGGAAGCTTGAAAAATGGTCTGAGGACTGGCAACTGAAGTTTAATTCAAAAAAGTGCAACATTTTGCACCTGGGACACAGAAACCCTGGGAAGAGCTACGGAGGGGGGAGGGGAGTTGCTGACAGTCACAAAGAAGGAAAGGGACCTGGGGGTTCTTATTTCAGATGACCTGAAAATGTCAAAGTAAAGTGCTAAGGCAGCTGGGAGGGCCAGTGACATGCTGGGATGAATAGGCAGGGGTATCACCAGCATAAGGAGGGAGGTAGTGATGCCATGATATAAAACCATGGTCAGGCTTCACATGGGGTACTGTGTGCAGTTCTGGAGGTTGCACCTTTGTAAGGATATTAACAGGCTGGAGATTGTCCAGAGAAGGGTGAAGGAGATGGTACAGAGCTTGCAACAGAAGACTTATGAGGAGAAAGTAAGGGACCTCAATATGTACTCACTGGAAGAGAGGAGGGAAAGAGGGGATATGTTAGAAACATTCAAGTACCTCAAGGGTATAAAGATGGTGCATGGGGAGACATTTTCCAATACAGGAGGCACACAAGAATGAGGGGCATGACATCAGATTGGAAGGTGCGAGGTTAAGAGGGAATGTGAGGAAGTTCTTCTTCACAGAGAGGGTGCTGGACGTATGGAATGGTCTGCCTCAGGAGGTGGGGGGAACAAGCACTGTGGATGTATTCAAGCATGCTTGGGACAGGCATAGGGGAACCATAGAGGTACAGCAGTGAGTGGGTCAGAAGCAGTAATCCAGTACAAAGGCTTACAGGCAGACTAGATGGGCCAGGCAGTTCTTATCTGCTGACAATTTCTATGTTTCTATGTGTCTCTTTCTCTTATGAATTACAGACAGACAGAGAGAGACACAAGCATATGCCGCTTGCATGTGCTGTTCCCCACTAGGTCCTCCCTAACACACTACTATCCACAGACACACAGAGAGAGGACACAGCACACATTGTCTCTTCAATGCTGCTCTGCCAGTGTCTCTGTCTCTCTCACTTTTACTCTCCCTGTCTCACTTTCTCTAACTTGCTGTCTCTCTCCAAGCACTGAGCTGTGTTCTTGAACGTCGGTGGGGGGGGACTCGGTTGCGCTCTCTCACTGTCTCTCACTGGGATGGGGGGGCAGAATGGGACACAGAGAACTTGTTGTGTGGGAGGTGGGAAAGCAGCACAGAGGTTCCCAAAGAAAAAGACACTGACAGAGAGAGACAGGGAGGGAGGAAAAGAGAGAGAGAGAGAGAGAGAGAGAGAGAGAGAGAGAGAGAGAGAAAATGAATATACACAGGTCTCTCCTGGACACAAACTGTAGCACTGTTCTGTACCGGGAAGCAAAGGGAGACCACAGACAACATCCCAATGTTTTCTCTCTTGCTGTCTTACAGGACATTTCAGCCATGGTGCAGGTGCGGAAGAGTGATGATGCTGTCTCACTCTATCGTCTGTGCACTGAGGGTGGGGAATGGGCAATGGGGCAGCCACAGTTGGGGGGTTCCAGGAAAGAAAACTCTGGGTGGCCACTGTCACGCTCACTCTTTCCTCTGCTCTCCTGTGTTACAGCCTGTCAGAGGGCTCTATACTGCTGATCATTGCTTCCACTGTTTCTGCGGACAGAGACATAGACAGAAAGACAGAGAGAGATGCAGCAAATTGCCGCAACTTTTGTGCCTACTGTCTCCCACTGTCTGTATCTCTCTCTCTGTCTCTGTCTTATATGCCAGACCGCATGGCCACTGTCACTGTCAACTACCTCCTTGCCCACTCCGGACTGCTGATTATCTGCAAACCGGACATTGTAGTGGCAGGTGGAACACACACAGACGCTCTGTCTCTGAGTGCACATGCTACATAGCTACCATGCATGTCTCGCTATCTTGCACTGTGTGGTGTTTCTGTGTTCCCTAGCCATAACTTGTCACACAGACATGAGATTGCCATACCATTGCCTGACATTGTCTCTGTCCCGGTCACTCTCTCTCTCTCTCTCTCTACGTCAGACTGCACAGTGGGATCATTTCACCCGGCTTATCCCCAATGCACTTCACCAACTTGGGGACATAATCTGTCTGTGCCACTGGACTGCAGCCTGAAAATGCAATCTGACTGCACACAGCATGGACTGGGGCCTCAGAATTTACAAATTGTGCAGGACAGTACTGATTTCACCATGGGCTCGGTGCCTGGTGGTCCGCAGGGTGGCTGAGTGTGTACACAGAAGTTGTTAACTGTGTTCTGTTTGCACGGAGATCTGCATTATCGCACTGTTAGGTGCTGCCACACAGTCAATCAAATCTATTCAAAAGAAAAATTGTACAGATTTGCTTTAAGAAAAAAGTGTATTCTTAGAGCTGTGGGAATATTTGGAGTGCTACCGGAGTATTCTGCTATTCACAAAATGCATGCACAGTCTGAGTCGACCATCCACTCTAGCTCTCGGAACATATCAGGTTTCAGCTTTTACAGCAGTGCTTGTCCCATGGAGCATTAGGCAGCTTTGTAGTGCATCGCTTAAGCTAAAGCTTCTCTGGTTCCTCCCGTAATTTGTGAGGCTGACAGCAGCACAGCTTAGCCAGTCACGTTAGCAAGGTCACTGGAGCCTGGCTCGAAGAAATACAAAACATGAGGAGACAGGAGAGTCAGAGGGACAACAAGGGAGAAATGAGGTATGGGGAACACATGAGACAAAAGGTGTGTGCAGGGGAGGAGGGAGAGACAGCAAGGGAAATGGAGCGATGGAGGGGAAGGGGACGGCTTTATGTATCTGAAATGGAAGAAATGTTCTCTCATTAGAGTGCTTCATTTGTTTCAAGTACATAAAGTTTCCACCCATAAACTGTAAACAATTGTCATACTTAGCTTGCATGATAATTGGTCTGTCAAGGATGAGCCCAATGCAGCTTGACCTGCATTGGGCTAGTCAGTGACACACCTTCACAATGCCATTCTCTGTAACAAAACATTTCTTGTGCAAGCACAAACAATGTAAAAAGGACGAGAAAGGCAGACAGTGGATGTAATTAGGGAGTAGATTCAGTACTCTGAAGCTTTGATAGGTGGAAGGGAGGGGAAGGCTCCCCGCCCCCAAAGCCACCTCACAGTTCAGACTGATACCAGTATGTTTGCTTGCCTTGCAAATGAACACAAGCATTTGTCAATGCCAAATGGTTGCTTGCTGGCATTAGCAGTAGAAGTGCAGGAGTTAGACAGATGCAGTATAGGAATGGCAGTGAAGTATTGAACTGATGCCAACTCCACCCCCACCCTGCAGAGATGGATAGGCATTGGGGTGTGCCTTTGGGTCATTGCCCATAGCGGTCATTTCACCTCACCCTACCCTGCAGACACTTACAAGTGTTGAGGTGTGCCTTGGCGTGTTCAGGCTTTACACTTACCTCATTCCATAAGGGAAATACGCTGAAATGGGTGCAGTATAGGAGAATGGGGTGAACTCTGGGGCCAAAGAGTCCAAGGTGCACCTTGATGCCTGTCACTGGCTGCAGGGTGGGGGTGGGGTGGAATGGTCGACAATCCCAAGTCACACCCATGATGCCTGTCAGTCCCTACAGGGTAGGGCATTATGGTTGGAAACCCTAACACTCTGGGCATTTCTTGGTATTTTTACTCCAAGTTTTCAACATGGGCTTTTTGTGACCCCACCACATGAACAGTGACACTATCAGTTCGTTATCCGAAAGGTGATTTTGCACAGCGACTGTGCCATTTGGCACCACAGATGCAAAAACACATTTCGAACAGGATGTGAAAAATTACAGCTGCACTGTTCATGAGGAGGTGTAAAAAAATGGTAATGTTGAAAATCTGGAGTAAAAATATAAAAAAACTGGTGAAGTCACGAGCATGCGTAGAAACTGCGCAACGCACACCCGTAATTATTTTGGAGATTTTTTACACCAGATTTTCAACGTAGGCATTTTGGGACCTCTGCTTATGAACAGTGTCACTGTGATTTTCTTAATCTGTCCCAAACACTGATTTCCCACAGTGACCACGCTATTCTGAGCCAGAAGTGTGAAAACACACTTCGGCCAGGATGTGAAAAATGACAGCTATACTGTTCATAAGGAGGTGTGGAAAAATGGCAATGTTGAAAATCTGGAGTGAAAATATTACAAATTCATGAAGTTACGAGGGTGCGTGGGAACTGCGCAATGCACGCTCATAACACAGTCATTTTATGAACTTTTGTCACCAAATTTTCAACATAGGCATTTTAAAACCTCTGCTCATGAACAGTGTCACTGTGATTTTCTTAATCTGTCCCCGAATCTTGATTTTGCACAGTGACTGCACCATTGTGCGCTACCTGTGAAGAACACATTTCGGGCAAGATGTGAAAAATGACAGCTGTACTGTTCATAAAGAGGTGTGGTAAAATGGCAATGTTGAAAATCTGGAGTGAAAATATTAAAAATTCTCGAAATTGTGAGCATGCGTAGGAACTGCACAATGCACGCTCATAAATCAGTCATTTTTTTGAATTGTTTCACAAAATTTTAAACATAGGGTTTTTGGGGGCCTACCTCATGAAATGTGACACTGTCATTTCATTAATCAGTCCTGAAAGGCGGTTCCATGCAGTGACTGCAAAATCACCTTTCGGGACTGAATAACAAAATGACAGTGACTGAGTTCATGAGGTGGGGTCCCAAGAACCCCATGTTGAAAATTTAGTGAAACAATTCCTAAAAATAGTCTAGATATCCACTTGAGTTGCAAAAACCCTGTTTATGCCATTATACAGCTTACTGGCATTTCTTCAGTTCGCAGTTGGCTTTGAAGAGTGCAGACGTGTTCCTGGTCCAACGAAGATCATCGCGCCGGGCTCCGGAGGTAAGTATGGAGTGGGGGGGGTGTGGGGAGGTGGGGTGCACAGAGGGTGGACGCAGGTTGGGTGAGGGGGCACCACAGACAGCACAGGACCGTTTTCTTTATTTTTACAGGACTGGAAAATAAAATGGAAAAAGGACACCATGGGACTATTGGCACACTGGGGATGGGCTCCCAGCGTGCCACCTGGATGTTTGTTGGGAAAGGGGGAGTGGAGCCAATGGGTACTGCACAACCCTGTTGGCCATACCGTGTGCTGGGGGGGATGCATGAGCTCAGGGGGATTGGGCACCCCCCCTTGGCACACAACAAATGGGGGGGGCACATCATGCCGATGGGAATTGGGCTACCTCGTCGGCAAATGAACTGGGGAGGAGGCATGCCGACAGGGGGAATGTGCACCCCTGTCAACTTTTAGAACTGGGAGAGCTGGGCAGCGGCTTTCTGTCAGCTTTGTGTGGACTGTGAGAGGCTGACGGAGAAGCCGTCACCATGGGGACACCGCACAATGCAGCTTGTAATTGACTGCTGCAGTCAGGGATGCTCCACAACAAAAACAGCTGATTGCGTAGTGATGGGGCACTCCCTGATTGCAGTGGCTGAGTTTCTTTGAGCATAGTGGTATGCTCATTAACTGCCATCATCGATAGCATGCTCCTCCATTCGTCGCGGCAGAGACCAGCCCCAGAACAGACTTCTGTCATTCGGCACAACACTGCCATGCCTCCACAATCTGCTTGTGAAGGAAGTTGATGCAATGTGTTTCTTGCACATGCAAGCATGCAGCACAAAAAAAGGGTGTGGAGCTAGTTGAGGGTGAGGAAATGTTTTCCTTCCTCTGGTACTAGAGCCACACCAACATCTGTTGCACATTAGTTTCCTCCATCAACAGATACATCTCTTCACTGAGGATTTACATCCAACTCCAACTCCAGGGCCTGCAAAGGGTAGCAGGCAACCAAATTTGGCATGTACAAGTCTCTAAAAAGCAAGCATGTTTCTCTCACTCAATGGCCAGAGAGGATACAAAATACAAATCTAACTGACCTGAGGTTAGGAAAAGATTGGAAACAACTAGGGAGTGTATGAGGCGGTCTGTAAGAATGTGCCAGATGAAAAACAAGTTGGGCAGATGGTTCATAAGACATTTGGGCTATTGTCTAGATCATTGATTGCATGATGGTGACTGCCCTTGGGGTGACTTTCACTCCTTACTTCTTTCTCCTTTGGTACTAGTGGCAGCAGCAGCAGCAGCAGCAGATCAGTGGACTCCTCCAGTGCCCTTCAGTAGACTACACTGTGTATTAAAGAAGACTCCTGTATATTTATGATTTGGATATGTCGGATGTATTTTTTTTATACATTACATCAATTGCTGTATGTCAATAAGAGATCAATAATTTCTTCTGTTGCAACATATCAAAAGTCTGAGGCTCTGACATAATGTTGTAAAGTTTCAAGCAAGCCTCCATTTACATGCAAATGAGTCACTTGTAATATAACCCCTCACATTCCTTGATGTCACTGCAGCAACACTGCAGAAGAAAACATAAGGTTATCAATGCTGTCTATCCTGATTTTAGTTTAAGTTTGCAATGGCTTAAGACAGTCCTGTCATGCAACTCGCACAGACAGTAGTACTTGTAGCCTTAATATGTGTATAGCAAATAATACATCTAAGATTATTTCACTCACAGGAAACAAAATCTGTTCCTTTGTACTGCTCATTTCTTACTATGAGACAGTTGTAACATGTTGTGGAGAGGAGAGTAGACTGAATCAATCGATCAGTCAATCAATCAAGCAATCAATCAATCAATCTGTATTTAACAAGGTGAACACCCTTGAGAAGATTCATTTACAACGTGAGCCTGGGCAGGTTCCCAAAGAATCACACAAGACTGAATTCCTTCTTTGCACAAATAATACACATCCCCCTCTCAGCAGCCTGAAAGTGGAGAGCTAGATCACTTACTTTATAAAGTGTATCGTTTTACATTTCAAATGCTCCTTAAATCCAAGTTGCTGACTGGAAATAGCAAAAGAAAGAATGCATATGGAGGGAGGAGTGAGCTAAGCAAATACAGAGCACTACAAACACTGAGACCTATTAGTTTCTTTACCTACAACAGCTGACATGCAGCATCTGATTTTTGAGGGACATCCTACTTCAAATGCTGGCATTACAAGTCAGGGCTTGTCCTCAGTACCTCCAAAGTGAAGTGCTCTAGCTCTCACATCACTGCTAATGATTTATAATGGGAATGGGGGCACTTTCAAAGTCATGGACCTGAGGGGCCATCACAGTTCCCAAGGAGGTTAGGGAACTTGTTAAGGATTACAGAGTAATGGATTCTAGTAGGATTTGAACCTGAGTCTCCCGGTTCTTGTACTTGTGCTTTAACCACTAGATCACCCTTCTTCCATACGCTGCAGCTGATGCTTCCCTGGTAACCTATTCCTTGTTATAGCTGAACTCTTTATTGCCTTATGGCAGCCATCTGATCACTGACTGCCTAGTTACAAAGGGAAAGGGGCATATTTGCAAGATTGTCTCTCACTGCTGGTGTCAATCAAAACAGAGAATGCTAACACAAATAGAAACTAATACAATAGCTGTATAATACCACTCAAAACTATTGTTGTACCCAGAGTCATTTATTGGGTAAGACTGTTTTTGCTAACATAAACATTAACACAACAAATACAGACACTTCCTTATATGACTACTGTATATACATGTCAAATCAGTGCTGTATCACACTTGCACAGTCTGAGTCCCTATTAGAACTGCACTTCAAGATGTGCACAACACTTAAAGGGTTCCCCCATTACTCAAGGGGGGAACCAAGCATTGAGGGTTCGGTTTACTGGTGGAACTGCATTTAGTGCAGCACCATTATCTGTTGCTCTGATGACATAATCCTCCAGCAACATTGATGAAAAAATGGAGGACAAACACAATGATAACATCTGGGGGCTGTATCTTTTTATTTACAAATTAGATTTGGACAGCAATAGGACTGCTGGCAACTGGAGGAGGCACACAACAGTTACACATAAGGAGTTGGGAAAATATTGGTGTGAAAATAAGGGAGACTTCCCCTTTAATGGATATACAGTATGTAGACCATTGCACTGAAATCCTGCTAGAAAGGCTTCACAGAATGTTTGATGAATGTCTGACACCAAATACACTCACATCAGGTTTTACAATGTCAGATCCTAAATCAAACATAGTGAAGGCTCTGAAAATGGGCCACTTGGCATTTATCCTATACTTTGTCCCCTGCATCAATCTAATGGTGCAAGCATTTAATAAGGAAGACACAAATGTGTACAATATGGTGCCCGCAGAGTGTAAAGTTTGTGGCAATTTTGGCAATTCAGTAAAGACTTAAAAACCGTTATATAATGGAGTTTGCCCCTTTTAGAGGGCAGACCAGGTTGTCCTGGTGCACCCCTGCTCCCATGATTAAAATGGTTGTGCTCAGAAGGGGAAGGGGGAGGAAAGGGAGGGGCTAAGGGGAGCAGAACAATGGGAGACAAACAGGAAGGGGAGGGAGATAGGGAGGTACTTAAGGGACAGCACAAGGGGGCCTCAGCCACTTTTGCTGGAGTTTTGGATATTGAGCTATTTTGAAACTGCAGCACGTCGGATTGGCAAATTTATTTATTTATTTGCTTTTGTTAACCAGGTAAGCACACTAGACAGCCAAGTGCCTATTTTCAGGTGTGACCCAGGAGAGTTACAGAGGACAACTTTACATAACCATTGAGGAATCAAAAGAAATACGTAGCATAACAACAGGCAATTCAAGACAGGCTCTAAGAACAACAAGCAAATTCAAGACAGGCATTAGAGGACAGTAGGCACAGAGTACATTCATGGACAGCTGAGGAATTGAATAAGTTGCATAGGGAGTAAACAGGGATTTCAAAGCTGACTCTAGAGCGAGGGAGGCACCATGTTCATACAAGGACATTTGAGGAGTCTGTAACAAAAAATACCAGAAATAACAGGCATTTGAGGCTGGCACTAGGACAAGGTTGGCACAGTGCATTACAATAGAGAGGGGTAGGTGGAATGAAATGGGAGGTGGACAGTGGAGTAAAACAGGAGCAAGACAGTGGTAAGTGCCTGTGGGGGGAGGGGAGGGGCCCTAGGCGGGAGGCCTAGTCCAGGATTCCTGGCCAGTTCCCAAGAGAAGTGCAAGAAGCGCTGAGGCCTCCACCCTACCAGATTGAAGGGAGGAGAGGGGCAGAAGGGTAGGGCTACAAGGAGCAGGAACAGGGGGAGGGAGGTTTCAGGAAGTTCCAGAGGGAGGTTTTAAAGCTAGGATGGGAGGAGGAGGACCGAGTGGACTCAGGAGCAGGTTCGAGTATGAGGGCATATGTGAAGAAGGCCCGATCCCCCGCAAGGGTGCGGGTTCTGGGAACCAGGCGTTCCTGGTTTGCCCCAGATCTTAGGTGGTAGGAAGGGGCGCCTGGTTTAAGGGGAAGGGCTAAGGTAGGAGGGGTGCCAGAGCGTTTGATATTGTCGATGAAGTTACCTAGGACAAGGAAGCGGTGCTTTTCGGGGGGAAGCCATTCCAGGCAGCTGTATAAGTCACAACGGTGGGTGAGGGGAGGGGCGGAAAGCGCGAAGCGACAGACATTATTGTAGGCTGTGTCCCACTTTGAGAGGTTGGATTTTGGAGCTGGGGAAAAAGCTATGAGTCTGTAGCAGAGTGAGGGGAGGAGGACCCCCCCTAGCTAGGGCTAAGCGAGCAGCGGGGGTGAGGCAGTTATTGGGTAGGTAAGCAAGGCCAAGCTTGCAATTTGTGGCCTTGCAGACATTGCGAATGTGCAAGGTAAGGTCCAATTGTGGGTCCAGGGTGACGCCCAGGTACTTGG
Organism: Neoceratodus forsteri; assembly: GCA_016271365.2. Lineage (NCBI taxonomy): Eukaryota > Metazoa > Chordata > Ceratodontiformes > Ceratodontidae > Neoceratodus > Neoceratodus forsteri. Next base: position 643,467,412 of record CM057453.1, on the reverse strand, counting down.
CAGAAGTTACCATCTCAAGGGGCGAGCCGTCCTCCCTGAGGATCAGCAGGGGGGCAGGGCAAGATTTTATTTTGTTCAGGGACCCAAACAGCATGGATTGGGTTTTTTGAGATTGAGGGTGAGCCTGTGGTCCCCCAGCTAAGTTTGGATGTGTTCAAAGTCGTAATTCAGGTGGGAGTTTATAGCTGAGATGTCCCGGGAGCTGACCAGGAGAACTAGGTTGTCCGCGTACAGGGTGGTGTGACCATGGACAGTGACAGACGGTAGGTCATTGATGAATAGTGAGAATAGGGTTGGACCAAGGACTGATCCTTGAGGGATCCCACAGTGGACTGGTAAGAGGTTGGAGGTTGTCCGGTTGAAGTAGGTGAATTACTGTCGGTTGGAGAGGTAGTTCATGAACCAGGCGTGAGCGGAGGAGGAAAATCCGAGGGATAGGAGCTTGGAGCCGAGGAGCGAGTGATCCACCCTATCAAAAGCTTTAGAGAGGTCCACGAAAATGGCTCCAGTGAGGTTGCCTAGGTCAGCACCAGTCCGGATCAGTGAAGTGACCACAGCAAGGGCGGTAGACGTGCTGTGTCCTCTCCTGAAGCCATGTTGAGCAGGAGAGAGGATGTTGTGGTCCTGGATATATTGGGAGAGCTGGGAGGCAATGGCTTTCTCGAGAAGTTTACTAGTGGCGGATAGAATGGCTGTGGGATGGTAATTGCCAGGATCCTTGGGATTTCCTGGTTTTGGGACAGGAACAACCTTGGCCACTTTCCATAGGTTGGGAATGAGCCCAGAGTTAATAGAGGTGTTGAATAGGTGTGAGACGGGCCTGGCAAGGAGGTGGGCCCCCAATCTGAGCAGTTTAGGCTCGAGACTGTCATATCCTGTGCCAGTGGGAGGGGAGAGGCCTGAGAGTAGCCTCTGAGTCTCCTTAGGTGAAACTTGTCTCAGTTGGAAGGGGGGCCAGGGGTGGAGGCCGGGTGAGGGGGCCCTGGGGGAAAGATGACTGGGGACTGGAGGGGGGCAGGCAAGTTGGAGAACAGGGAATTGAAGGTGTTTGCTATGGTGTGGGGGTTATTGCAGCTGACCCCGTCAACAAGTAAGTCAGTGACCTGAGCCTTGGCTGACCCCCAATAGCGTTTTTAATAATTTGCTAGAAGCTCCTCGGGTTGCTGCCAGAGGAGAGCAAGGTGGCTTTGCAGAACTCACTTTTCGCTGAGCGGATGGCCCTTTTGCAGGAGTTTCTGAGGTGTCTGTAAGCCATCAGGTCACTAATGTTTTGGGAGGCCTCGTATGTAGCCCAACTTTTGTCCCTGGCCTTCATAAGGGAGAATAGGTCCCCATTTAGCCATTTGGTGACGGTGCCCCTCACCCTCCTCTTAGTGAGGGGGGCATGTTTATTCTGAAGGGGGACAAACTTGGCTAGGAATAAATCCAGAGCTCGTGAGGGGTCGTTGGAGGTAGTGACCTCTGTCCAGTCAATAGCTCGGAGGCCAGACAGGAAGTCGTGGGTATTAAATTTGGAGTAATCCTTTAGTTCAATCACCTTGCTAGGGATTTTAGACTGGGAGGTGCCCCCAGACACAGTAGGTAGGGGAATGATTAGAGATGGCGTCCGAGAGGGTTCCTGAGGATATAATATTGGCAGGCCTGTTGGATAGGATCCAGTCGATGAGGGAGCCTGAGTTCCCTCATGAGGTGAGCCTGGTGGGTTCGGTTATGACTTGGGTTAGTGCAAGACTCGAGAGCAGAGGCTCGTACAAGTTGTGGTTTGTACCCAGCCAGTTGAGGTTGAAGTCGCCTATTAGTAGGGTTCCGTTAGGACCCACTTTGGTACCGATGCAGTCAAGCAGTGAGGAGAGACCAGTCAGGCCATCCTTAGGTGGAATGTAGGTGCATACCAGGTGAATTTTCTTTGTATGGCCCAGCAGGAGGAGAGCATGCAGAAACTCACATGCAGGTGGGGTGGCCGGTGAGTTGTCAATGGTGGTCAAGTTTAGGTGCATTTTGTAGTAGAGGATTACCCCACCACCTCTCTTCTTACCTGGTCTGTCATGTCTAAAGTGGTTATAGCCCGAAAGGGCACACTGGGTATCAGGTATATGGGGCTTGAGCCAGGTTTCTGAGAGGCCCAGGATATCAGGCTTATGGTAGGCGAGCCACGCTGTGAGTTCGGTTTGGCTGCATAGGAGGCTGCGTACGTTCAGGTGAGCAACTTTGAGCCCTTTTGAGGAGAGCCATGGGAGGGGAGAAGGCAGAGGGGATAGCATGCCAAGAGGAAGGCCATAACCCAAGTAGGTCCTGCTAGCTCTGGTGGGGATATGTAAGGACAGTAGTGATAGTACCCTTTACAGTTGGACAGGATGGAGAGAAAGAGACAAAAGAATCAGAGAGATGGGCTGGAAGTTAGGGGATTTGTCCAAGTGAGGGAGGAAGGAGAGGGAGTAGAATTGTATAGGTGCCCAGGCAGCGCACAGGAGTTGGTAGCACAAGGGAAGAAAAGTAAGAGGCTGAGCTAGGGTGTGTGTGGATTTACTAAAAGGTGAAGAGAGTGCAAGGCTGATAGTACGGCCACTAGTGGTGAGAGAAAATAACCTGCAGATGGCAAACAGGGCTGATAGGTTATTTTCCCCATACCATGTGGCAACTCACACCCTATTTAACAGAGAGCTGACCAAGGGTGGTGGTGGGGGCGGTGGGGAGCCAAACGAGCAGCATTTGGCGGGGCTAGTGCTCCCACGCTGACCGAAGAGGCATTCAGGCACTTTGAAATTGGCGCCAATGAAATTCCACACCGCGGCAGGGAGTGAGTCCGGGGTCCTTTTTAACAAATGCACCGCAGCTCCAGGGAGAATGTGCACTGCAGCTCAGGGAGAAGGCTCTGCTCTGTTGATTTCAGTTTACCTGGCCGTCAGGAGGGAGTGCTCCGCAACACTGTGGCTGTGTCCTGCTGGGCTGGGGGAGGGCTACTGGACCGAGCCCTCGCGACCCCCAAGAGACCGGGGGTAGTCTGTGGAGAGAAAGGAGACCACAAGAGATTAAATAAGGTGAGGGGGAGGGCTGGTTGCAGTGGACAAAGGGTAGGGCATGGGGGGGGCTCCTGCTACTCAGGCAGACACTTTTCCCTGGTGGAAACAAGTCATGCACAAACTGAGATCAGATAAGGGGAAAGCAAACTTAGTAGACTAAACGTAATTTCTAAAGTTCCACACAGTTATAGCATTAGGTAGAGTACAAAAGAGAGAAAAAAACCAAATCATTTAACATGCTAGTCCCTCTGCTTCTTAGGTTGTGCTGTTTAACTGTGTGGAAGCAGAGCATAAGGAGCACAGAGTGGAGGTAGCAGTTCCCTTTTTGCTCCCACGCCAACTGAAGAGGCGTTCAGGTGCTTTGAAATTGGCGCCAATGAAATTCCGCACCACGGCAGGGAGTGAGTCCGGGGTCCTTTTTAACAAATGCACCACAGCTCCAGGGAGAATGTGCACCACAGCTCAGGGAGAAGGCTCTGCTCTGTTGATTTCAGTTTACCTGGCCATCAGGAGGGAGTGCTCCGCAACACTGTGGCTGTGTCCTGCTGGGCTGGGGGAGGGCTACTGGACCGAGCCCTCGCGACCCCCAAGAGACTGGGGGTAGTCTGGCCATCAGGAGGGAGTGCTCCGTGATGCTGTGGCTGTGTCCTGTTGGGCTGGGGGAGGGCTAGTGGACCGAGCCCTCATGACCCCCAACAGACCGAGGGGGTAATCTGGCCATCAGGAGGGAGTGCTCTGCGATGCTGTGGCTGTGTCCTGTTGGGCTGGGGGAAGGCTACTGGACCGAGCCCTCGCGACCCCCAAGAGACCAGGGGTAGTCTGGCCATCAGGAGGTTTAATTGGAAGGTTTGTGCAACATAAAAGAGGTAAGGAGACAAACAACAGAAAGATTTGATGTAGTATGATGTTTAAAGAAGATATAGATATATGGAAAGGGAAACAGCAAGTTGTGAGAAGGCTGTGTACTGCAAAAAAAAAAAACTATAATACAGAAGAAAAAGAAAACGCATTGTTTTAAGTTAGTGGCAACAGGGCAACGATAGCAAGGCTGTGTAGAACAGACATGAGGCACGGAGGAAGGGTGATGAATTGTGCATCGCTATTTCGGGGGTTTTAGCTTTGAATGCAGCAGTGATTTTGCTGGGTGGAGAGCTGAGAGAGGCAGAGCTTTCAGGATAACAAAGGTGATTGATATAGCAGATACGAAACGGGAAGAATAGCAGTGAATTGTGCATTGCAAATTGTGGTAAGGGTGATTTTGCAGGCAAGGGTGGTTGCACAGTGTGGACCGACAGAGGGGACAAGAAACTCATGGGAGCTTCGTTTTGGCTGCGAGTCACAACGATAAGGAAGTGAGGAGAATTTGAAAGATCGGGGTTGCAAGGCGAGAGTGCAGGGGTGAAGTGTGCATCGCGGTGAGGCTGGGTTGTAGCCCGAAGTGGAGGCCTATCAAGGCAGGTGTGGAGAGGTGCACATGAAAGGAGGATAGCATGGTTGCCAGCAGCGGGCCTCGCAGGAGCAAAATGGGGGCCAAGAAGAGGAAAAGCTACAGCACTGAGTGTTGGCCGGACAAGCCTGGGGGATGTGGGGGCTGTTTTCATCAACCAGGAGGACGTTATTTGGCATGGGGGAAGCCATCGGAAAAGGTTTGGCGTGGGGCCTTCAAGATGGCCACGTGGCATGACGTCACACGCCATGACCAGGCCACGATGTGAGCAGGGCCTTGTTGTAAGGTATAGTGGGGGCCAAGGAAGGGGCCCTACAGGGGAGGGGAGTGTTTTCGGGTGGTAGCACGAAGTGGGGGAGCCTTGCAAGGAAAGGGGGAAAGGCGCACATGAAAGAGGATAGCGTGGTAACAGGCAGCGGGCCTCTCAGGAACACAATGGGGGACAACTAACTACAGCACCGGGTGTTGGCCTGAGAGGCCTGGGGGATTTGGGAGCTGTTCATCAGATAGGAGGACATTAGGGGGCATGGAGGAAGCCTGGAAAGGGGTGAGCATGGGGCCTACAAGATGGCCACATGGCGTGACATCACACGCCGTGACCAGGCCGCGATGCAAACAGGCCCCCCTTTTTTTCCAAGGTATAGCAGGGGCCAATGAGGGGGCTCTGCATGGGAAGGGAGTGTTTTACCGACAGGACAGTAATCAGTACGAGACGGAGGGAAGCCTGGGAAGGGCCAGGCAATCAGAGGGTTGGACGTCGGAGCTACCGCGGCGAATAGGCGGGACATGACATCACCGCCCGAAGAAGACCTGTAGCCCAGGTGGAAGGAGGACAACTCACAGCAGGCCTCAGAAAGGGCAAGGAAGGGAATTGGCAGCGCAAGGGGGTACGGTAGCCTCAAGCTGGCATACATTATATGGGAACGGATTGGGGGGCATGGCTGAAGCCAGCTGTAAAAAAAAAAAATATATATAAATGTACATAATAATCATAAATAAATAAATAAAAAGAAAGAAGATGACTTTCGGGTCCCAAGGATGATGCCACATGGTGCAACACTAGAGGCGACAGCCGAGGAGGACAAGAGATAGGCCCGGGGGTACCAACGGCCAGAAGGAGAGGGGACATGCAAAGAAAGGTTAGGCTGGGAAGGTCACGGGGGGAAAGATTAGAGCTTCTTTGAAAAGGAACACTGGAAGCCACGAGGCAATGGTGTGCAAGGACAGGTCAGGGCATGGGTGAGAAGGGTCCGGCCATACAGACGAAAGTAAAAGGCGTTCCGGATGGTACAGTTATACAATTAACCTTGTTTCCTCTCTCATAGTTGTTTTCACAGGGTAAAGAGACAGAGGACAATGGCAAAAAAAAAGAGCAGGCCATCAAAAGAAGAGGCTTACAAGGCTAAAATGGAATTAGCAGACAAAGCAAACAGGATGTGGGAACTGGTGGAGGGAGAGGAACCAGGGAGACCCGGCAAAAAGAGAAAGGTGGCCACGGGGAAGGGTGGCAAGGAAAAACAGCCAGCCAGAGGGCCTCGGGGTACCAGGAAGGCACCGACGGTGGTAGCAGGGCCAGCCGAGATGGCAGATCCATTACCCCTGCAGCCTACAGTCACTGTGTCACCGGTCCCCCACCCAGATCAGGGTGGCATCTCCCTGGTCGAGCCCAGTCGCAATGCCCAGAATGGTTTGCTCCCTCCACAAAACCCAGCAGCCCAACCCCCCCCTCCTCAGCTGCTGGAAGAAACAAGAGGGACCTTGGAAGACTCCAGGCAGGACGGCCCGGACAAGGTCATAGGTAATACATCCAGTGCAGTGGGGGACAGTATAAAAGAATATATAGGAAACTGGTAGCACGCATTAGGAGCAGGCAGTATAGGGCAGATGGAATCGGCACTGGCAGAGATCAGGAGGGAGACGGGTGAGACAGAAAGGAAGGAACAGGGAATGGAGAGAGAGGGAAAAGGGACAAGAGAGATAGGCGCCCCTGGAATGAGGATAGGCGAGCATGTGCCGCTGACCACGAAGGAAAAAATTTGGAGAGGGGAATATGTGGACATATTCGCCTTGGTGAGCCATGAGGCCATCGCCAAGTATGAGGAAGCTGAGGGAATAGGTAAGAGTGAGATGGCAGTGGCTATAGTGCTTTTAGGGAAGAAAGAGAAGATAAGTTCACAAAAGGGAAGACTTGGGATAGATGGTTCCTAGGTTTCTCTACTTTCTCAGCCATTGTCATGGAAAAAAGGCTGGAGTTAGGCATCCAGCTCATTACCTATTCACTGATAATTCAGAAGGCAAAGGCTAAGGGCGAGATGGGGTGGTTATACTATGATGAATCCTTTAGGCAGAGAATGGCAACGTTTGGGGATGTGAGATGGGACACCAAACAGATAGATTTATGGACGGATTACGTCACAGACCAATCCACGCCCGAGGGGGATTGGAACAAGAAGGGTTTTGGGACCCAGAGATGCTGCTGGACTTATAACAGAGCCTTTTGTTCCTGGCCTCAATGTCGATTTAGACATCTCGTGCTCAGAGTGCGGGAGGCCACCAGCAAGCAAATGTAGAACGGTATGGGGCAAAGAAGTTCACAAGGGCATGGGGGCAAGGAACAGGCCAGCAGTTTTTCAAGAGGGTCAAGGTTTTAGAGGCCAGGCATGGAATAGGGGAGGACGGGGTAGGGGGAACACGAGTGGGGGGGACAGAGCTGATGAAGGGCGAGAGGTCAGTCAGGAAGAGATCGAGGGGGAAAAGGGGAAGGGCGGGGGACAGGACAAGGAACAGTTTGGGATGGCCAGAACCCCCATCAAAGCTAGGGTATGGGCAGGGTACATGGACAAATATCCAGACACAAGAGTGCGGGATATGATTTTGAAGGGTTTTAGCACTGGTTTTTCATTACAGTTTATGGGGCCTAGGTGAGCAATGGAGGCCAGCAACCTAGGGTCAGTGAAAGGGAAGGAGGAGGTACTGAGACAGAAGATAGAGAAGGAAGTAGCAGCAGGTAGGGTAGAGGGGCCGTTTGATAACCCCCCATTGCGGAGCATGCTGGTATCACCATTGGGTCTGGTACCCAAGAAGCAGGAAGGGGAATACAGAGTGATTCACCACCTGTCCTACCCAGAAGGGGAGTCAGTGAATGATTTCACCAGTGAAGAACACAGTAGGGTGACTTAGAGGATGTGGTCCGGATGATCCGAGCCACTGAGAGGGCATGGATGGCTAAAACGGACATTGAGTCTGCTTTCAGACTGCTTCCAGTCAGGAGGGAAGACTGGGATCTATTGGGTTTCAAAAGCGGGGGAAGTTACTATTTTGACAAAGCAATGCCAATGGGTTGTTCCACAGCATGTGCTACATTTGAGGCTTTCAGCACCTGTTTGCAGTGGATATTTCAGGAAAAAACAGGTTATAGGATGGTCATTCATTACCTGGACGATTTCCTATTCATTGGAAGAGGAAAAAAGGAGACACAAATGATGCTGGGTAAATTCCAGGAATTGTGTCAGGAGTTGGGGTACCACTGACCCTGGAGAAGACAGAGGGGCCCAGCAGGATTATAGAATTTTTGGGGATTGAGATAGATGCCCCGAATGAAGTATTTAGACTACCAGATAAGAAAGTCAATAAGCTGAAAGAACTAATACAATTACATACCAGCAGGAGACGGGTACAGCTAAAGCTAGTACAACAGGTACTGGGGCACTTGAACTTTGCCTGCAGGGCCATCGGACCAGGGAGGACATTCACAGAGAGGTTAGCCAGGGCTACAGCAGGGGTCACCAAATCTCATCACTGGGTAAACTTGATGCGAGGGGTTAAGGAGGATTTTAAGATTTGGGAGGAATTCCTTAGGGAGTACAACGGGTGCTCGTTCTGGCAGGAGGAATGGCTATACAACACAGATCTCGATCTATACACAGATGCGGCTGGGGGACTGGGCATGGGGGTACATGAGAGGCAGATGGTTCATGGAACCCTGGCCGGCCAGCTGGGTGCAGGAGGGGAAGGTGAGAGAAATTACATTGCTAGAGATCATGCCCATATGGGCGTGTCCTTTGGTCTGGGAAAAGGAATTACGGGATCAAAAAGTAACGTTTTGGTGTGACAATAGAGCAGTGGTAGATGTGTTGAACAACAGGGGGGCCAGATCGGACACAGTCATGCAGGTGTTACGACGTTTAGTTTTAAGGGCATTGCAACTGAACATGTCATTTAGAGCACAACACATAGAAGGGATACACAGCACTCTGGCTGACAGCCTTTCCCGTCTGCAGCTGGACCATTTTCTGAGGCTGGCACCAGCAGCAGAGGAATTAAAAACACCCATACCAACGAACATCTGGGACGTTGGCAGGAAGGAGCAGAAGTGTTGTTTCGCAGTTCATGGGTGCCTCGGACTTTGAGGGCCTACGACAGGGCCTGGCGAGTGTTTCAAACATTCAGGGCAGAGCACCAGATGGAGGTAAGTAGGCCACTCACAGAGGAACAGTTGGGAATGTTCACAGTGGAACAGTGGCAAAAAGGCACAGCCCACACCACAATGGGAGTTTACCTGGCAGGGATCGGGCTTATCTGCAGTCTGAAAGGGTGGAGGGACCCGACAAAGACATTGCTCATCAGAAGAATGATGCAAAGATGGAGCAGGTTAAAGCAAGGACCAGCAGATAGCAGGAGGCTGATAGGGGAACAATGGCTTATAAAGCTAAAGGGGGTGCTCCCAGTAATCTGCAGATCACAGAGCGAGGCCCAACTGTTTCACACAATCTATGTGATAATGTTTGCAGGTGCCATGAGAGTGAGTGAGGTAGTGGGTCATGGGAAGGAAGACGGGGAAGGGGAGCTAGACTGGGATGACATAACCTTGGGAGTGACTGAGATACAGATCAGGATTAGGAGGTCTAAGACTGATCAAGGGAGAAAAGGTTACATGGTGATGCTAAAGAGTCAAATAGAGGGCGCAATATGCTCGGTGCAGGTGCTGTGGGTTTTTGCCGCAGCACAGGGGAACAGGACAGGAAAATTATTTGTACACGGGGATGGGAGATGGGTGACTGGCTACCAAGTCACAGCAATACTGAAGAAGGGCATGCAATTCTTAGGAGAAGACCCAGCTAATTATTCTTCCCATTCCCTGTGGATTGGGGCCGCCTCACAGTGGGCGGCGGCAGGTGAGACAGCGAACACGATATTAGAAAAGGGACGCTGGTGATCGGCCAGTTATAAAAGATACATCAGAGCACTGAAATAACCAAAAAAAAAAAAAATAAATAAATATTAAAAAAAGGGGGAATAGACAGGGATGGGTGCATGGAAAAAGAGGGGACAAATAGGGGAGCGACATATTAAGCTTGTATATTAATGATTTTGCTTGCACCCTATAGGTAGAGGGAGGATCACAGAAATATGGATCTGTGGCCATTCCTACATCTATTGGGCCAGAAAAAGAGCAGAGAAGAAGGCTGGGGGAAAGCAGCTATACCAAGATGTGAGAAGGTGTAGGTTGTTCTGGCATGGAACACGGGGGATGAGATGGGCTCAGCTGCTTCCCACATTAACAGAAATAGGTGAACGACGGCCCAGGCCAGACCTAATTATTATACATTTGGGAGGCAACGACCTGGCAAACAGGCCTTGGGTGGACACATATTTACAAATAAAAAAGGACTTAAGAACTATATGGCAGCAGTGGCTGCAAGTGTGCATCGCTTGGTCAGATATGATACCGAGGAGAGTGTGGAGGCAAGAGAACAGCCACAGAGCAGTAGAAAGGGCCAGGAGGAAGATGAACAGGAGGGTGGGGACATTGGTAAGGCAAATGGGAGGTCAGGTAATACTGAGGGGGGTAGAAGAGTGGGAAGATGAGTTTTACAGATCAGACGGGGTACACCTGTCGGACGTAGCTATAGACATGTTCAATATGGAAATGATGGGATTCATAGAAGAATGGAAGAGACAGACAAACAATGGGAAATAAAAAAAAAAAAAGGAAAACGGGGGCAGATTATAACAGATATAAATGGAAAGGAGCTCCCCTGGAGTAGGGGTGAAGGCTACCCTAGTTAATGGGGGAAGCCAGCCATCCAACGCAAGCTGGAGACTGGCTAGTGGGGAAAAAGGGGGGGAGGAGGGGAAGGGGAAGGAAAAAGGAATAACACAAGAAGAGAAGGAAGATGAAGGAAAAGCGGTCTCGGTTTTCAGCGTTACCTAACGGAAAAGGAGAAGAAGAAGGCACCCAGGTCTTCACCTGGGGGAAGAATAATCAGAGATTGATATATTGGATGGAATAAACAAAATGTTGGAAATATGATAATAAAGGAATTGGAATGGAATATGGAATTATGAATTGAAATAAATTAATTGCCAATCTGAGCACAACAACAAATGATGGTGTCTGTCTTTTGTGGGGGAAGAGGAGGTATCAGGACAATGGAGTTTGCCCTTTAGAGGGCAGACAAGGTTGTCCTGGTGCACCCCTGCTCCCATGATTAAAATGGTTGTGCTCAGAAGGGGGGGGAGGAAGGGGAGGGGCTAAGGGGAGCAGAACAATGGGCAGACAAACAGGAAGGGGAGGGAGATAGGGAGGTACTTAAGGGACAGCACAAGGGGGCCTCAGCCACTTTTGCTGGAGTTTTGGATACCTCCCGCCCACCCTGTCAAAAAGGAACAAGTAAGGAGGACAGTCAAGATGGGACTGTATGGGGGTCTGTGATGGTGCGGATGAAAAGCACGTCCAGGCATGAAAAAATATGGGGCTGCCAAAGGTGGATGGCAGCGAGGATATCAGTCAAGGACTGCCAAAGGTGGATGGCAGGTGATAACATGTTACTGGACTGCCAAAGGTGGATGTGAAGTATGGATATGGTGAAGGACTGCCAAGGTGGATGGCAGCAAGGATATGGTCAAGGACTGCCAAGGTGGATGGCAGGTGATAACATGGTTACGGACTGCCAAAGGTGGATGGCAAGTATGGATATGGTGAAGGACTGCCAAGGTGGATGGCAAATATGGATATGGTGAAGGACTGCCAAAGGTGGATGGCAAGTATGGATATGGTTAAGGACTGCCAAGGTGGATGGCAGGTGATAGCGCAATAGGACTGTGGGGGAAAAGGGGGGAGGGGAGGGGGAAGGAAAAAGGAATAACACAAGAAGAGAAGGAAGATGAAGGAAAAGCGGTCTCGGTTTTCAGCGTTACCTAACGGAAAAGGAGAAGAAGAAGAAGGCACCCAGGTCTTCACCTGGGGGAAGAATAATCAGAGATTGCTATATTGGATGGAATAAACAAAATGTTGGAAATATGATAATAAAGGAATTGGAATGGAATATGGAATTATGAATTGAAATAAATTAATTGCCAATCTGAGCACAACAACAAATGATGGTGTCTGTCTTTTGTGGGGGAAGAGGAGGGTATCCAGGACAATGGAGTTTGCCCCTTTTAGAGGGCAGACAAGGTTGTCCTGGTGCACCCCTGCTCCCATGATTAAAATGGTTGTGCTCAGAAGGGGAAGGGGAGGAAGGGGAGGGGCTAAGGGGAGCAGAACAATGGGCAGACAAACAGGAAGGGGAGGGAGATAGGGAGGTACTTAAGGGACAGCACAAGGGGGCCTCAGCCACTTTTGCTGGAGTTTTGGATACCTCCCGCCCACCCTGTCAAAAAGGAACAAGTAAGGAGGACAGTCAAGATGGGACTGTATGGGGGTCTGTGATGGTGCGGATGAAAAGCACGTCCAGGCATGAAAAAATATGGGGCTGCCAAAGGTGGATGGCAGCGAAGGATATGGTCAAGGACTGCCAAAGGTGGATGGCAGGTGATAACATGGTTACGGACTGCCAAAGGTGGATGGCAAGTATGGATATGGTGAAGGACTGCCAAAGGTGGATGGCAGCGAAGGATATGGTCAAGGACTGCCAAAGGTGGATGGCAGGTGATAACATGGTTACGGACTGCCAAAGGTGGATGGCAAGTATGGATATGGTGAAGAACTGCCAAAGGTGGATGGCAAGTATGGATATGGTGAAGGACTGCCAAAGGTGGATGGCAAGTATGGATATGGTTAAGGACTGCCAAAGGTGGATGGCAGGTGATAACATGGCTAAGGACTGTGGGGGAAAAGGGGGGGAGGAGGGGGGGGAAGGAAAAAGGAATAACACAAGAAGAGAAGGAAGATGAAGGAAAAGCGGTCTCGGTTTTCAGCGTTACCTAACGGAAAAGGAGAAGAAGAAGGCACCCAGGTCTTCACCTGGGGGAAGAATAATCAGAGATTGATATATTGGATGGAATAAACAAAATGTTGGAAATATGATAATAAAGGAATTGGAATGGAATATGGAATTATGAATTGAAATAAATTAATTGCCAATCTGAGCACAACAACAAATGATGGTGTCTGTCTTTTGTGGGGGAAGAGGGGGGTATCCAGGACAATAGCCAGACAGAAAACAAACTACCCCTGTACCAAATGAGACAAGAGGCATTGGCCAGGTAGAATTCCACTTATTACATGGTAGATCAGTTGCTGGAACAATAAAAGGCCATCTACTAATATGTGGTGGAACATATCACAGGTACTGACAAGGAGATGTTAACATCATCCCCAGACAATAGTGAGCCACCAAAACCCTATGTTTCATGCTTAAATCCTTTAAGGGGGCCACCCATGTAATATGTATGAATGCTGCTGGTCTAAACCAGTTATTGCCACTGATTGCTCTCATAAACCTCTGACTGATCTGCATGAAGTCCAGCTTTGAAGAGATGGAGGATGCTAGTTCTGTGTCCCTTGTGGAGAAACTAAGAAACACCTTTAGAAATTACACATGAAGTAGCAGCATGTAGACCACCAATAACTACATCTTTGAAACCCGAGATCCTCACTTTAAGGACACCACCAGGGTACTGTTTGAAGTAGTAGAGGATGAGGAGGACCATGAATATTAACGAGAACAGTTTATTGAGAAGATATCTGCATGGATGGCCAAAAAAAGGGAGAAAATGGCCACACCACAGAAACAAGAATCCTCATCAGTACTCAGTTCTTCATCTCTTGAAGTTTAAGGGAGAAAAAGAAGTGATTCTGCTAATCTGCTGCTGAATTTAGTAAGGAAGTTAAAAAAAAAGAAGTGATATTTTGACTAATACATGATTAGCAGATGACAATCCACTCTGGGATAGGCTGTCTGACCATGGTCTCAAGAGGAGTAAGTCACTTAAAGGAGTAGTCCACCCACAATTTGCAAAAAACATATGTTATGCAGGGTGTTTTGATATGTATGTTAAGTCCTAGTGTGTCCTTCCCTCTGTCTGCTATTAAGAGTTCTCCTAAATTAGCCTGCTAGCTGTATGGTAGTTTTACGACCCTGGGGATCTCCATCACAAATAGATTTATTGGCTTTCTTTCTTTCTCCTGCGATGCACCCTGTCTCAAGTGACACTGATGTAGCCATTTCCTTAAGGCGCTTTTACACACAGGTTTATTTATTTATTTTATTTCGTTTTTGTTGACCGGGTAAGTGCGCTAGCCAACAAGTGACTATTTTCAGGCACGACCCGGGAGGTACAGTTACAGAACACAGTGATACATAAGAGATTACACAAAGCAGGATACATTTGCAGGATACATAAGAAATTACACAGAGCAGGATACATTTGCAAAGGACAAAGTCACACAGTGTAGCAAGCATAGCAATAAGGATAAAATTACATGTATTCAGTTGTTGAGAACTAGGGGGAGAGGTGGTAGGGGACAGGTGTAAGGGTAGGGCAGGAGAGACGGAGACAGGGATGGTAGGGCGAATAGCAAAAGGGAGGACAGGAGGGAGGTTAAGATGCCAAGTCAGCGCATTAGCGGGAGAAGGTTACCACCTGTGGCGGGACGGTGGAACGGAGTTGGCAAGAGAGACGGAGAGGTCGGGGAACAGGACAGTGAAGCTATGGGTGCAAAAATAGAGAGGAGAGAGGGTGATGTGCAGGGGAGGCGGTGGGGGACTAGGTGCAAGGGTGAGGAGGGATTTGAACCAAAGGAATGGGGAGGGAAGGTAGGTGGGAAGGGCAGGGTATAGGGGAAAGGGATGAAGGGCACGGAACAGATATGGAAATGAGTGGGGTCAGGAGATAGAGTGCACCTAGTAAGAGTGCAGTGGAGCAGAAGAAGGGAGGAGGACAAGAGGCGAGGGGTGAAACGGCATTGGTGGGGTGAGTAGTAACCCGCGGCCGAGGCGGTGGAACACGAGATGGCAGGAGAGAGAGGAGTCACGCAAACTGGTGGGAGGCGGGATAAAATAGGAGAGGGAGGGGTGAGGACTGAGCATAGGGAGAAGAGGAAGAACAAAAGAAGGAGGGAAAGCTGGCAGGGAGAGGGCAGAAAGGTGAAAGAAAGGTAGGAAGGGTGGCGGCAAATTACGGCATTAGCGGTACAAGGTGAGCAACCTGTTACCGGCCGTGGAACCGAAAGACGAGAGGGGAGTGGAGGGCGGTTAGAGGGGAGGAGGTGGCAAAGAGCAGGAGAGGAGGGCAGGAAAAAGGAGGGGTAATGACGGGGGTACTGGAGAAATGGCTAAGTGGGAAGGGAGAGGCGGGGCTCGGAAAGTAAGTGTTACAGGAACAGAGGTGCAGGATAAGGAATGAAGGTGGGGAAAACAGCTCAGGAGGCGAGGGCAAGCTAAGTGACTAGGCAGTAATTAGAGAGCTTTACAATTGGCATCAGAACAACAATGTTATAGAGTATCAACAAACATGAAACATAAAAGCAAAAAACAACCAAGAATAAAAAAAGTGCAAGTGCCTATAATACATAATAGGGGAAGGGAGGAGAACAGGTTAGGAGCATGGGATTCAAGAGGGATCAAAACAAACACATTTGTCCATGGAGGTAAGGAAAGCTCTGAGATTGTGCTTAAATGCATCGTGAGAAGGAACATTTCTTAGTCCCTGGGGCAGCAAGTTCCAAAAGTGAGGGGCAGCATAACGGAATAACTGTTACAGAAACAGTATTCCGTTACATCCCCTGTGTGTAAAGTGCATCTGTTTCGTTCCATAGGCGAACTTTCGTCCAAACTGCAATCTCTGCTTTTTGCAGTTTGCACCGTTGTGTTCAGTTTCATCCAGCTGTGTAAAACAGCCATTCCAAAGCGGTGCACAAACAGCAATAGAGCAGCAAGCTCTGTGGGGGTGCCGAAACACAAATGGAGGTGGGAGCTGCTGGAAAACTCGTGGAGTGTAAAGGGATCCTAAAAAAGCAACAGAGCACAACAGCGCCACAGGTAACGCTCATTTCATTTTAAAAACCGCGTGTAAAAGTGCCTTTAGATTTAGCATCTGCACTGCTTTAAAATAGTTTCACAACAGCAGGTAACTGTTCTTATCCAGGGAGCACAAATGGCAACAATTAAAGTTTAGCAAATGCCTGCGAGCAAGCTAACTGGGGTTTCTGTAAGAAAACAACTGCTAAATCGCTCTAATTCATTATTTGTGTTTTTGATGTGTGTCAGGTCTAGCTGGCAGTAGTAAGTGTTTTCATTTTAAAATGTTATTTAGTCAAACTACACAACAAAAAAAAGCACAGAAATTGCCCCAGATCATCAATGCTATAATTAGTAAAAACTGTAGCTGTTTTCTTACAGAACACCTACTCAGCTCTCAAGTATTTGCTAAACCATAAATGTAGGTACCATCATTCTACTAGAAGGAACTGGGAGTTAGGGCTGATTTTGCTCTGTGACACCACTTTCATTTATTTATTTTTTTGATTTTTTTTGTTACAAATGTGAAGTGTCTTTTTAATAAAGTATAAAAATATGTATGTGTGAGTTATTTAGTTTGGAGAATATTTGTTTTATTATTTGAAAAAGTGTGATACACTAAATGTGTAGTGCAGTGAACCATTGTAAAATGGAATCAAATGTGTGGCTGGAATAGTCACTGTCATCCTGTTGCTTTCATGCCATACCACAGGCAGGACAAACGCTGACTTCAAAGTATTTTGCAGTTTCTAGGCTGCAGCTTCATACCATACACTTCATTTGTAAAAATAGATAAATATGAAAATCTAGTCACAGAGCAAAATCAGCACTAACTGCTAATAGAATGCTGATACCTACATTTACAGTTTAGCAAATACTTGACATCTAACTGAGTGGGGTTTCTGTAAGAAAACAGCTAGAGTCTTTATTAATTATAGGTAGCATTGATGATCTGGGCAGTTTCTGTGCTTTTATGGTTGTGTATAGTTTGATAAAATTAAAAGTTTTACAATTAAAACACTCCTGCTAGCTAGACCTGATGCACATAGAAAACAAAAATAGTGAATTAGAGCTATTTAGTAGCTGTTGTCTTACAGAAACCCCAGTTAGCTTGCTCTCAGGTATAGAAACATAGAAACATAGAATTTGACGGCAGATAAGGACCGCTTGGCCCACCCAGTCTGCCCATTTCCCTACCTACTGGATAAGCTGCAGATCCTAGTTAACCAGCAGCCTACTTCTTCCTACCCCCACAAAATTGCCTTATGTCAGTCCCATGCATTCTTGAATTCCACCACTGATTTTGACTCCACAACCTCCTCCGAAGGCCGTTCCATGCATCCACAACCCTCTCTGTGAAAAATACTTCCTTAAATTACCTCTGAGCCGCCCCCAGCTTAAATTGTGCCCTCTTGTTCTTGACACCTCTTTTTGAAAGATGCTACCCTCTTGGACTTTGTTGATTCCCTTGAGGTACTTGAATGCTTCTATCATGTCCCCCTCTCCCTCCTTTCCTCGAGGCTATACATATTAAGCTCCTTAAGTCTCTCTTCATATGTCTTCCGGTGCAGACCCTGCACCATTTGTTGCCCTCCTCTGGACAGCTTCCATCCTGTCTATGTCTTTGCGGAGATTGGGTCTCCAGAACTTCACACAGTACTCCAGATGGGGTCTCACCAGCTGTCTGTACAGAGGGATAATAACTTCCTGTTTTCTACTGGTGATGCCTCTCCTATGCATCCCAGTATCCCCAACCCTCCTTGCTGCCCTCTCACATTGCTTGCCCATCTTTAGGTCATCTGATATGACTACCCCAGGTCCCTTTCCATTCTTGTTGTTGTTAGTATCTCACCCCCATTGTGTACTCTTCCCCTGGGTTTTTGTTTCCCAGGTGCATTACCTTGCACTTCTTAGCATTGAATCTAAGCTGCCATACATTTGACCATTCCTCTAACCTTGCCAAGTCCCTTCTCATCCTTTCCACCCCAACCTGTGCATCAATTCTGTTGCAGATCTTAGTGACATCTGCAAAGAGACATACTTTTCCTTCCAGTCCTTCTGCAATGTAAACATAAAGACATTGAAAAGGATCGGTCCTAATACTGAACCCTGCGGTACCCCACTAGTAACACTCCTTTCTTCTAGTGGACTCCATTTACTATAACTCTCTGTGTCCTATTCTCCAGCCAATTCTTTACCCAGGCTGTCATCTTGGGACCCACTCCCAGGCTAGGCTTGTATATTAATCTTTTGTGTGGGACTGTGTCAACGCCTTGCTAAAGTCTGGTAGGCCATGTCCACAGCCCCTCCCTGATCTACTACTTTGGTCACGAGTCAAAGAAATCTATCAGATTTGTCTGGCATGACCTTCCCACTGTGAATCCATGCTGCCTAGGGTCCTGTGTCCCTCTGGCCTCTAGATACTCGACAATTCTTTCCTTTAGAAGTGATTCCATCATTTTCCCTATCACTGAGGTTAAACTAACAGGTCTATAGTTTCCTGCTTCTGTCTTGCTCCCACTTTTGTGAAGGGGAATCACATCTGCCCTCCTCAAGTCCTCGGGTACCACCCCATCCTCCCATGATTTGTTAAAAAGGGTAGTCAGTGGTGTCACTAGTTCTACCCTTAGTTCTTTTAGAATTCTGGGATGAATCCCATCAGGCCCCATTGCTTTGTCCACCTTCAGTTTTAAGAGTTCTTTCAGAACCCTTTCTTCTGTAAATGGGCCAGTATCAGCTTCTGTATCCAGAGTGTTACTACTGCTTGTTTTATGTACCTCCCCTCTTCCTTTGTAAATACTGAGCAAAAATATTTGTTTAGTATCTCTGCCTTTCACAGTCTCCTCTTACCCTCCTCCCTTTATTAAGCCTCACTATCCCTCCCTTGGTCTTCCTTGCTCCTGATGTATCTATAAAAGGTTTTATCCCCCTTCTTAACTGAGTTGGCTATCTTTTCCTCGGTTTGGGCCTTTGCTGTTCTGACTGCCTTCCCAGCCTCCTTTTGCTTTAACTGATACAGTTCTCTGTCCTATCTGCTAAACTAACTGTTGCTATTTGTGCTCCCTGGATAAGAACAGTTACCTGCTGTTGTGAACTGATTGTAAACTGTGCTAAATCTAAGGGCATGGCTACATCAGTGTCACATGAAACAGGGTGCATCGTAGGAGAAAGAAAGCCAATAAATCTATTTGTGATGGAGATCCCCAGGGGTCATAAAACTACTATACAGCTAGCAG
Source organism: Neoceratodus forsteri (assembly GCA_016271365.2). NCBI lineage: Eukaryota > Metazoa > Chordata > Ceratodontiformes > Ceratodontidae > Neoceratodus > Neoceratodus forsteri. The sequence goes on along the minus strand of CM057453.1, from coordinate 643,448,463 downwards.
GCTAATTTAAGAAAAACTCCTAATAGCAGACAGAGGGAAGGACACACTAGGACTTAACATACATATCAAAACACTCTGCATAACATGTTTTTTTGCAAATTCTGGGTGGTCTACTCATTTAACTTCCCTGTGCTCCCAGGATGCACCTGTAAACAAGCTTTCAGTTTAGTGTGCCAGTCCTGGTTAAACAATAAAAAAAACAGCATACAGTCTGCTTTAATGACAGTAAAAATTCCAGCCATGAAGATGATAAAATTAAGCAATAAGGCACGACAGGGTGTGGTATATCATGGGATATCATCATGCCTCTGGTGGTTGGGCATGAGGCTGCAGGCCGAGTGCGCCCAACCATCTGAGAAGTGACACTATCCCATGATATACCACACCCTGGAGTGCCTTATTGCTATTATGAACTGGATCAATTGATATTTTATGCGTTTAATGTAAAAAAAGAAAGTTTTAAAATATTTTAATAGTGTTTTTATATGACTGTACATAGACATTTAAAAAAAAAAAAGTTTGTGTATGTCATGTTTTGGCCAGTAGGTGGTGCTGTTGCATGAGGATTTTGTTACAAAGTCTTAATTGTTGTGGTATTGCTCCCCGGAAGTTTAGTTTACTCGACCACGTTGATATTTTTTGGCTTTTTTTGTTTGAGGAGGTGAAGATGTTTTTGTTTGTTTATGCGAAATCATGATGTGAAAGGAGATAGCCAGGTGGACAATAAAGTGCCTATCAATGTACACGCAGCTCCATAAGGTAAGAAGTTTTTTTATGATGTGTCCTAAGATCTGTTGGATCTAATGCATTTTGCCTGCAGTATTTGAGTCATGCCGTGCTTCAGAGGAAAGCGAGACAGTAAGGGTCAAGCCTGGTATTCTTGAGGAGCGGGTTGTAGATTTTGCCGTTTGGCATGAGGCAGCATGGCAGTGAGAGTAAGCAGTACTTGGCGCTCTCAAAGGAAGCACTTGCCACGATCAAAGGAAGAAGATTTTTTTTCTCTTTGCAGAGCATGTGTTTTGGGCGACATGTAAGGGGGGACAGTTGTGAGGATGTGTTTTTTTTTAATACCATCTGAGTGGAGGTCTGACTTGCTTCACCTGTGGGGACATAGAGAACATTGCTCTGGGAGTGAGGAGGCTGGTGGCCAGAGGTTTTCTGAAGCCATGATGATGTAGCCCGATATCATCATGGCTTCAAAAACCTCTCGGTCAGTCAGCTTCCTCCATTTATGATCTCCAGTTCATAAGAATATTTAGAACACAATGTGAAAATGGCACCAGGAGTTAAGCTGCTTCTATATTAAAATTAGAGGATGACAGCCGGCCCAGTGGCGCAGAGGGCTGAGGCACTGGACGCCACACCTCAAACCATGCCGGCGACCCGGGTTCGGGAATGGACTCGGGCTCCGGCAGGGGGAAGGAAATGATCGAGCATCCAGAGGACTGCTGTCCTCTCCTGGGGAGGGATGAGGGGATAGCTCTGTTCTGTAGTGGCCCCTGGTGGAGACTGGGGGTACTACACATAGTGGTGCAGGAGGGACCAAGAAAAACTATAAAATTAGCTTCAGCGCCACCAGATGATGGCCTCCACTCTCCATGTTCCCTGGAACCTCCAGGAGGCTCCTCCACTACAGCAGCACCCTGGACTGTGGAAAAAATAGTGTGCTGGGGTTCCCTGCCACACGGTGCCTTCCCCTCGGAGGAAGGAGATCCGCCCGGCGATGGGATATGCCGGGGACAACTTGGGGTTGGCTGCAATCTGTGTGAGAGGAGGTGCTCCAGAAGAGGACTGCTGGGGGGGATGGAGTGCTAGGGGACCCGAAGGAGAGGCGGATGTCAGAGTGTAGGAGGGAGGTAAACAGATCACACACAAAAAAAAAATCAGAGGATACCAATGTGGAGTTCTTTGACTAAGCTGCCAAATGAATACCTCAGCTGTCCTTCTTCCAACATATTCAGAACTTGGAGAGAATATTTAGTGCTGCAGGAACAACTGTGAAGGACAGGAGAATAAATCTAGCTATTAAAAATGGTAAGCGACCTACCTTTCTAAAAAAGAACCTGTTACCTCTAAAAATGTAAGTGCCCTTTCACATTTGTGGTAGTTAAGAGAGTGCAGTATTGCCACCAAACAAAGAAGATGATGATGATGATGGTGAGGGGTTCTGTTAGTAGTCCTTACTGGCTGCTGTGGAACACTGTTCAGAATGAAATTACAAAGAGGGTTGCTCCTTCAGGGATGGTGTTAAAAAGTCCCAAATAACAAAATCTGGCCAGAAAGGATTCAGCACTCTAACCACAGATGTTGTTTAACCAGGAGTAGCACTGATGTGACTCAGAACCAGTCGTTACGTCCAATATTTTTATTTTGTGCAGAAATAAGCAAATAGTTTACAAACCGGTGTAGCCCTGGGAGGCCACCACTGAGACCAACGTTTTACACTCTTATCCAGTGCTTTTTCAAGGTGTAGTGCACCCCCAGTGTACATATTTATACAAAATTCTCTAATTGATTAATTGCTAAAAAATGTGAGCAGTGCATACAAACCACAGTCTAATCAACTACTTTAAATTCAGTAACAGTCTTCAGTATCTTATGGATTACCCAAATAGACAGTCATTCTCTTATTGTAGACTGAAATTCCTCATTGAGAGTCAAAGCGTTAACATGCATTTTGAATTCATTACAGCATTTTATAAATTATTTTCTTCTTTATGTTCTCCAATATTATAAATTGTGGCCAAGCTATAGCAGTGTGATTCTACTGATGAACAAAAAACATAGTTTAAAACTAGGCAGAACAGGGGTTATATAAAAGATGTGAAATTACCTTTTTACTCAAAAGGGAGAACTTTAGTATAAATAGCTTTCATATCTTTAGACAGTACTTTCATTTAGTCTTAAATCCACATTTCTTATATGTTCTATACTCAACACATAAATTTAACTAATTCTATTTAGTCATATAAAAAATTAAAATAAGGCAATGGTGGGGGGTTATAACAAATAAAGTAATTGCCCTTCCATTCAAAAAATGGAAGGAACCTTAATGCAGATAGATTTTATATCTTTACACAACACTGCCCTTCCACATTTTACACATTTTTAAATATGTACACTAGGAGGTGCACTACACCTTGAAGAAGCACTCGATAAGAGTGTGAAATGTTGATCTCAGTGGTGGCCTCCCAGGGCTACACCAGTTTGTAAACTATTTGCTTATTTCTGCACAAAATATTATGTTATATCTATCCATTATATCTAGTATAGGATCAGCTACAGAAACTTTGTCTCGATATATAGATTTTTACATCAAACCACTAGTAAGTGGTTTACGGTCATATCTTAAAGATACAAGAGATATATACAGCTAACACCACAGATGGAGGTAGGAAGAGATAGATTATTAGTCACACTAGATGTAGCTAGTCTATATACTAAAATCACTCACCAATTTGGCATAGAAGCATAATACCACTTTTTAGAATGCAGAGAGATAAGAGAACCAAAAAGCCAACTGCTATTGAACATGACCAAAATTGTTTTGGAAAATAATGCTTTTAACATCATGTGTAAATACTTCTTACAAAAAAGTGGAACAGCAATGGGGGCAACTTTTGCCCCTAACTGTGCAAATATAGCCATGGGATTTTGGGAAGACAAAGTTATATATAACAATACAAACCCTTTTAGAGATAAAACAGAGTTTTGGTGCCATTTCATTGATGATTGTGTGATGATTTGGCATGGCTATACAAGTGAGTTAGAAACCTTCGAAGAATATTTGGAAAATCAACCTCTTACTATAAGTTTGATATCAAAAGTGATGCAAGAAGCATTCACTTCTTGGATGTATGCATAAAAAGAAATGATGCAGGTAACCATTTGACCTCCATATATAGAGAAGAAACGAATAAAAATACACTCTTACAGGCAGATAGTAGTCATCCTCGACACACAGTGATAAATATCCCAAAGGGACAATTTATGAGAATAACGTGAAATTATTCATTAGAGGAGGATTACACTATGTGTGCAAATGACCTATCAGACCGTCTTTTAGAGAGAGGATATGGGAAACAGGTAATTTTGAATGCCAAAATGGAGGTGGAGAAAATGACTAGAGAGTCTCTATTAGGAGAAAAGACCAAGGGAATTGGACAGGAAAAAACTTTGAATTTTGTTACTACATAAACATAAAGAAGAAAATAATTTATAAAATGCTGTAATGAATTCAAAATACGTGTTAAAGCTTTGACTCTCAATGAGGAATTTCAGTCTACACTAAGAGAACGACTGTCTATTTGGATAATCCATGATAAGATACTGAAGACTGTTACTGAATTTAAAGTAGTTGATTAGACTGTGGTTTGTATACACTGCTCATGTTTTTTAGCAATTAATCAATTGGAGAATTTTGTATAAATATGTACACTAGGGGGTGCACTACACCTTGAAAAAGCTCTGGATAAGAGTGTGAAACGTTGGTCTCAGTGGTGGCCTCCCAGGGCCACACTGGTTTGTAAACTGTTTGATTATTTCTGCACAAAATAAAAGTATTGAATGAAATGACTGGTTTTGCGTCTCATCTGTGGTTAGAGTGCTGAGTCCTTTCTGGTCAGACACTGTTCTGAATGCTTTAAGGGCAAATCTATAATACCCTCAAGTTCTCCTCAAGCTCTATCACATAAAATACCTTACCATTTAGCTTTCAAGCCTGATTTCTGTTTCTGGACCCTAAGAGCATTAACTTGTACTTGTTCATATTGAACCACATCTGTCATCTGTCTGACCAACAACAGCTTTATTTATTCAGATCCTGATGTCATTTGTTATAGCCCTCTTTGCTGTCGAATCTTTGTAATAGTGCTGCATCATCTGCAAACATCGCAAACTGGTTACTAGTCCCTAGCATTAGACAATTAATCTACAAATTAAATGGAATTGTTTCCAGATCCAATCCCTGTGGTGCCCAAGTAGTCACTACCTTGCAGTCAGACGTTTGTCCCCATAAGACCCCTTTCTGACTTCTATTACCTAGAAAATGTGTAATCCATAGCAGTTTCCTTCTACTCCCTGCTTACTAATGTTATGCATCAGCCTCCAATGGAGTACCTTGTCAAATGCCATACTAAAATCTAAATGCTGTACAATATTTATACTATGTATGCTGTTCTGTCTGAAACTGAGTGCCATCGTGTCCCCTAGACCAAGGAGGAGGCTAGAATTGTAACATAGTATTGTGAGGACAGAAGGGATTGGGCCTGGAACCTAACCTTGAGGAAGCTGAGGAGTGGTTCAAAGACCATAAACTGGTCTTAAATTATAAAAAGACAAAAGTGATGCTTTTCTGCACCTCCAGAAATAAACACAAAATTGCTGTGGTAAACATATGAAACCATGCAGGACTCCCACTGGAACAGATTCTGCACTTCAAATATGTGGGTGTTACCTTAGATAACCACCTCTCCTATGCCCTTCATATTGAGAATGTTGTCAGGGCTATCAATATAAGAATTGGGCTTCTCTACAGGCATAGACATAGCCTTACTCCTGAAGCCCTCAGAGTTGCAATTTATAGTTCCGTTGTATCTGTTATTGACTATGGGTTGGTCATATATGGCTCAGCCACCCCTACATCCCTGAGGAGAATAACTGTAGCACTCAACAAGGCCTGAAGACTACTATCTGGTGCTGCACGCCTTTTGCACCCATGCAATCTTTACACACAGACTGGATCATGGCTTCAATTAAGTGGGAGGATTAAATATCAAACGTGTCTCCTTATAAAAAAAAGTGCTTCATGGTCTCATGCCTCCTGGAGTTGAAAACCTTCTTAGCCTGCACTGCAGCATCCAGCACACATGTGCCTCTGTCAATCAACTGTTCTAAATCCCTAGATGTCGAACTTCACAAGATCAATGGGCCTTCTCGTACAGAGCACCTCTCTGGTTTAATGAACTTCATAATGAACTGTCAACGCTACCCAAACTTGGCAATTTTAAGCCATTACTACACCAACACCTCATATCTGAGAGTTCCTGTGACTGTTTCCACTAGTTTGGCTTATCTTTGTTCTGCTCACCAATTTTTTACAGCAGTATCTATTTGACCTGGATGCTCGCTCAGCTCTGGACCGCAGTTACCTCCCCCTCTTTGCTATATATCCCCATCTCCCTCCTTTCCTACGACTTCTACTTTCTTGTCCATCTCCGTGTTGCACCTCATGTCTGTCTGTTATCCCTCCTGTTGCCCCAGCCACTCATATCCTATCCTTAATATCTCCATCTCTACATGTATCCTAAATCGCTACGTATTGTACTCCCATTAGTCATATGGACAATGTCTCTGGCTGCTATCTTACTACCTCTAGTCTAGAATGTCCCTCCTTATTCCTATATACTACCACCAACTCCTACCAAATTTGTTTCCCCATGCAACTGTAAGCTAAATGTCTTGCTTATTGCTTTTGCATGTGCACGTGTTTCATGTGTTTCATGTGTTTGCTTTGCTTGCTAGCTTAGAATTCAATGTTAGTTGTCCTTGTATGTTATGTAACCCTCCCCAATTGATGTGGAACCTTTGTAAATGAGGTGCTTTTGTGCTCAAAGGTATTTTAATCCAAGAATGTATAAAATAAAATAAAAAAAGAAGGGACATAGGGTGCATCCTGTCCATTCCTTCTGCTGTATGGTGGTGATTATACGCAAATGAGTATGGACACACATCCAAGCACAGGAATGTTACTCTACTCATGCTGTGTAAACCTCAGTGAGAACATTTCTTTCTCTTTGATTAACTGCACTTCGGTAAGTTTATTTCTTTCTCACATCAGTATCTGCTTGTTTTTCACTTTTTAGACCTCCCACTATCCTCTCTGAGTTTGAGCTCCTATTTTGTTCTGTAGTTCAGTTAATTATGTTGCAACCCATTCTTTCTCTTTTGAAGTATTACACGTTTTAGAGGCGCTACACAGCTTTACTGAAACCACCAACTTTAATAGGTTAATTACCAATACAGATGACAACTCAAAGTTACCATAGTAACAGGGCTCCTGAAAGGCCAGATGTCATGGACTCTGCCAGCTAATACTGACATTGTATGATCGAGAGCCCAGTGTACATTTTGTAGTGAGTGATGACACTAGCACTACAGATTAATGATATGCAGTGGAACACTCCTAACTCCATAGTAACAAGCACACTATAGTACATATTGATCCCTTATTGTACATGAATTTTGATATAACCAGAAATCCCATTATACTACAGTTCAAAGGTCAAAAAAGTTGTTGTAGTATAGTAGCGACATCACTAATATACTAAAACACCTTTTCCTTCTAAAGCGTGTGTGCCGTACTGATTGTACACCTGAGCTAAATATTTTCACTTTCAGACAGTCTTCGCTCTTGTTGAAAACACGGCCTTTGAATCAAATCATCATCAGATAAGATACTAATTTTTACTCTTTCTTGGATGTGATTTTACTGATTTTGACAGATTTAAAACTTTGTTCTTCTGTTTGGACACGTAACTGCCAATATTGAACACATAACAATGTGTTCCGATTAACTTAGTGACCTCTGCTATTTTGTTCAGTTTAGGATCGAATGCACTGATTTTTTACAAAGTTTAGTTGGAGTTTACTGTTATGCTGAAAAATGTTTTTAAAACGGTTTACTGTTTTGCTAGAAATGGGCTTATGGCTACTAATGAGTTCCAGTTATGATATGTGTTGGCCATTTGCTTAGTGGAGCCTGCTTAGTAAAGCCAATTTACTTGCCACAGAACAGTGTTTTTGTTGCTATCTCGACAATAAAGGGTCGCTAGGTACTAAGGGTACTGTGTATGGTGCTATAATTGGGAGGCTTGCTTTAAAGTCACTGGGGGCTTTTGAGTTTGTGAATTAGGTTTTGTGAATTAGGAAAGACAGAAGAACCAAGGCCTCTGAGAAAAATCCTACATAGGGTAGGGTAACAATAGAAACTTAAAGGGGTATAAAAGGGGTAAAAAGAACAAGCAGACAGGATAGAATGAAGGGAGTGGTGCAGTGTAGTGCCTTTGTGGCAGCAGTCTTCCAGGACACCTTCTGGAGGCTGCGTTGCTACTCTATATGCATGTACCTCTCTAGACTGAGGGAGAAGATTGCCAGACTCAAGGCCGAGCTGGCTTGGGTTAGGAGGACCTTCTCCCCCACCCAGGGACCAAGTCCACTGCTGCTTCCTCAGAGGTTTCCCAGTAGGAGGAATGGCTGGACAACAGTGGGCTCAGGAAGGGTTAGGGTGGTGGAGTGTAAGCACATCACAAACTTAGTTCCACTATAGAACTCCTACACTGCCCCTGATGGAGCAGGAATGTGTCACTGAGGCACCGGTAGTAGAGGCCAGAGGGAATGTGGGGGTTCTCCCCAGAGGAAACCATAAGGGGGTGACAGGAAACCCCAGAGGAGGAGAAGGAGGAAGCAAATCCTGGTGGATGACTCCATTATTAGGGGGATAGAGTTGTCAGCAAGTAATGAGGAGAGGAGGGAGGGTTGGTGCCTTCCTGGTGCCATGGCACACAGGGATGGAAAGAAGATCCAAAGGATCACTGGGGCAGCAGGAAGGGAGAAAGTCAGAGCTAGATGTCATTGTCCATCTGGAGATGAATGACCTGGCCAGGGATGAGACAACCATAGAGCAGCAAGAGTTTAAAGATTTGGGGAGTGGTCTTAGGCAGATGGCATGATCAGTAACCTTCTTGGAAATGCTACCCGTCTATGACAAGGGGGATGACAGGATTCTCTGCAGCAGGATCTTCAATGCTTGGTTGAGGAAGTGGTGCAGAGAGGAAGGTTTTGGGTTCATTGGGGACTGGGGCCCCACCTGGAGGGATGGGGGACTGTACAGGGGAGATGGCCTGCATCCATCCATGAGAGGTGCTGCAGTCCTCAGTGAAAGGTTTAAATTCTACAGTACATTGGCAAGCATTTAAACTAGCCAAGGGGGGGATGTAGAGAAGACTGGGAGACAGAAACTCTTCTCCCCAAAAGTTCCTGAGGCTAACTATGGAATTCTGGAGGGAGTAAAACCCCAGAAGGAATCAAATAAAATGTAATCTAGAAGTAGAGGAAAAGTTTGAAGCTGAGAAGGGGGTGGGCATGATAAAGGATGGCAAAGGGCAAAAAGAGAGACAGTGATAATACCACCTTGAGAGCCATGAGTGCCAACACTTGCAGTCTGGGCAGCAAAATTGCAGACTTAGAGGACACTATGGCAGAAGATGACTTGGACTTAGTAACCATTACAGAAACTTGGTTCAATGAAAACCGGAAGTGGGATGTGGCTATACCAGGATGCAATCTGTTTATGTAAAAAAACAACATAAAGGCTACAGAAATACAGGAATGGAAGGAGGGTGCAGAAATGCTGTGGGTCACCCTGGAAAAAAGGAAAGGGGCAGTTCTTAGCATGGAGGGGTCTACAGGCCTCTATCACGGGGGGGGGTGGATAAGGAAATGTTGGAAGCAATCCATAAGATGGCTCGCAAGGGAGTCAATCTGCCAGGTGTGGATTGGATCCTCCCCATTGCAGCAATGCTCAAGAGTAGGGACATCCTGGACTCCCTGCAGGGGGGTGTTCCTCAGGCAACTGGTTAAGGAACCCACTTGTGAGGGGGCATTGCTGGACCTAGTGCTGATAAATGGGGATGGCATTGCTGATATCACAGTGGGGGACTACCTGGGGACCAGTGATCCCTGGTGGCAGAGTGGTTTAACATAAGAACAGGGCCAGAATCAAACCACACGAGGACAAGGGTCCTGGACTTTAGGAGAGATGATTTTAAGAAAATGGGAAAATGCCTCAGGGATGCCCTCGCAGGGATAGGGAATCTACAGGGAGTAGAAGAACAGTGAGCTACAATAAGAGAGGGAACCGAAAAAGCTGCTAAGCTCTGTGTTAAGCAGATCAGCAAAGGGCAAGGGAAAAAGAGACCACTATGGTTCTCTAGAGGGGTAGCAGAAAAAGTAAAAGCAAAAAAACCTAGCCTTTATAAATTACAAAAGAACATAGAAGGAGGAGGAGGATAGGGAGAGTTATCAGGAGAAACAAGGGGAGGCAGGGAAGACAATTAGGAGTGCAAAAGTGAAAACAGGAAAATACAGCCGTATCAGTAAAAAGGGGAATAAAACATTTTTTAGATACATTAGTGAAAAGAGAAAGTCCAAGGGAGGGATAGTAAGACTGAAAGGGGGAGGGGGGTTTCTGTAGAAGAGGATCACCAAAAAGGGGACATACTAAACAAATACTTTTTTTCAGTATTCACGGAGGAGGGGGTAGGAAACGGGCCTTTGTTACAAGACAAGGGCATAAAGGGTCAGGAGGCAGACACTAGTCCTTTCATAGTGGAAAGAGTCCTAAAGGAGCTGTCAAAGTTAAATGTAGACAAGGCAATGGATCCAGACGCGGTGTACCCCAGGTTGCTGAGGAAGCTCAGGGAGGAGCTGGCTACACCTCTGACAGCCCTGTTCAACCTGTCACTAGAAACAGGGGAGGTACCAGGAGAGTGGAGAAGGGCCAATGTAGTCCCACTCCCCAAAATGGAAATGGGGAGGAGGCAGGAAATTACAAACCGGTCAGCCTGACTTTGGTAGTGGGCAAAGTAATGGAATCACTACTGAAGGAAAAGATTGGAGAATACCTTGTTACCAGCAATCTACAACATCCGAGGCAACATGGATTCACGGGGAGAGGTCCTGCTAGACAAACCTGATCAAGTTGTTTGACTGGGTAACAAAGGAAGTGGAACAGGGAGGGGTGGTTGACATGGAATATCTGGATTTCATCAAGGTCTTTGACACAGTTCCACATAGAAGACTGGTAAACAAACTGAGTAGCCTAGGAGTAGGTCCTAAAATAGTAAAATGGGTGGAGAGTTGGCTTAGTGGTAGGAGGCAAAGAGTGGTGGTAAATGGGGTACTCTGGGAAAGGCATGGTGACTAGCAGGGTGCCACGGGGTCAGTATTAGGCCTGGTCCTCTTCATTGTCTTTATTAGTGACCTTGCAGAAGGACAGGAGGAGAAGATATGCCTATTCACGGATCTAAAGAAGTTAAAAGAATGGTCAAGAGTTTGGCAGCATAGATCCAATGCACAAAAGTGCAAAATCATGCACTTAGGGCACAAAAACCCAGGGGCAAAATTGGGGGGAAATATTAGGAGTCACAAAACAGGAAAGAGACCTAGGAGCTATCGTTTTTGATGACCTGAAGATAGCTAAACAGTGTGACAAGGCAGTCGGAAAGGCTAGCAGAATGCTTGGATGCACAGGGAGGGGTATCACCAGCAGAAAGAGGGAGGTAATAATACCCCTGTATAGAACGCTTATGAGACCCCATCTTGAGTACTGTGTACAGCTCTGGAGGCCCCATCTCCGAAAAGACATAGATAGGGTAGAGGCAGCGAAAAGAAGGGCAACCAAAATGACACAGGGCCTGCATCAGAAGCCCTACGAAGAAAGGCTTAAGGATTTAAATATGTACTCCCTAGAAGACAGGAGGGAATGGGGTATATGATAGAGACATTCAAATAGCTTGCAGGAATAAACAAGGTACAGGAAGGGAGCATTTTCTAAAGAAAAAGATGCTCAAGGACAAGGGGTCACAATATGAAGCTGGGGGGGCTCAGAGGAAAAGTGAGGAAGTACTTCTTCACGGTAAGGGTGGTGGACACATGGAACAGATTCCCTGTGGAAGTGGTGGGAGCTAGAATGGTCACAGGATTTAAGAATGCATGGGATAGACACAAGGGAATCTTAGAAGCAAGACAGGGCTGTAAGCTGGAGTCCAAGTATGGTCTCCGGTGGCACTATAGGTAGTGAATCTGGGGCAGACTAGGTGGGACTAGCTACTGCATTCTGTGCTATCTGCAGATGGTGAGCCTGACTCACTGGTAAGCCCTCTTGGAGCACATTACAACAGTTGAGACATTTTGTGATGGATGTGCCAATTGGAGTGGTCAGATCCTCACTTGTCAAGAAGGGATTCAGCCAACCAATGTTCAGGGGAGATAACATTTACAGTCACTGCAAGCAGGGAAGGGATGCCTTCTGGAAGGACTGGTGCAGAGGGAGGGTTTGGGCTGAAAACCTTAATCAAAATGGGATGGTGGGGTGGGGTGCCCATTGAAGCTCCACAGGGCATTTTAACATCACTAGTGTGAGTGTGATTTTGTTTACTACCACCGTTTTTTTGTATTTATAATAAAACATTTTCGGTACCCCCTTTTCACTGATTGTATAGTCCTTCAGCCTGGAGTACAGTACATCAGAATGTTTGTCGTGATAGCAGTCACTACTGCTGACACCCAAGATTCAACTAGAAACACATCATGGGGAATTCAAGAATGCATGGGACAGGCATAAGGCAGTCCTAGTGGGGGGTAGGAGGAAGCAAGCTGTTGGTTAACTAGGATCTGCAGCTTACCTGTTAGGTAGGAAAATGGGCAGACTAGGTGGGCCAAGCAGTCCTTATCTGCCATCAAATTCTATGTTTCTATGTTTCATCAAGGAAAGCAAATAGACTGTGCACCTTTAAAACTTAAAATACTTTTTCAAAATGTATTTGATCTCTTCTGTTTTTTACTCAAGCTTGAACTGTCATACTTGAATATATTTTAAATTATATTTGTATATGCCTTAATTGTGTTAACATATCCAGTCGTCACGGAAAGATAAACTGATGCATATTAAAGGATTGAAATCCCTTGCATTTGTTGCATTAAAATAGAAATGGTAGTTTAATTACTGACTAGAAACAGTACTAGGAAGGGCAAAATAAACAGGAAACAGTTCTACCTATCAGATTACTGTCAACTTCAAATCAGTAGTGATATGAAGACACATTTTTTGAAAGTGAGGGACTACTGCTGGAGTTGTTCATTTGGCACATGTGTACTGCATGAGCAACATGGAGTTTTGACATCACTCCAACAATTCTTGCTTGCGTGCTTTTTATGCTGTTACATACAGAATACTACACTATGGTACACACATTTTTGCATTAAACATCTAATGTGAGATAGACCATGAAACTGCAACCAACAAAACTCTATTGTATTATCAACCAATGAACACCTTAAGCAACTCAGAATTGTATAAAAGCTGCATTAATTAGGACTTTCTTGAACTATTTGAGAGGAATGTGGACTACAGTATGTTCACATAGACCGTGATTGGTATGAACAGTCAGTTGTCACCTCTTGCCTCTGTTGCTCCTGTTGCAGTTGTATTCCCCATAGTGGTAGCTGCAGTTGTCATGCTTGTGGTGGCTGCTGATGTTGCTATTCTAGTTGATCCAGTACCTGTTGATTTTACAACTATAGCTCTTGCAGTGGTTGTTGATTCTGCAGTTATAGTTTTCACAGTGGCTGTTGGTGTTTCAGCTCCAGCCCATGCAGTGGCTGTTGATTTTGCAGTTCCAGTTCTCATAGTGACTCTTGAGACTACAGTTGTAGCTGGTGCAGTGGCTGCTGATGTTTCAGTTCTAGTTCTTTCAGTGTCTGTTGGTGCTTCAGTTCTAATTCTTGTAGTAGTTACTGGTGCTTCAGTTTTAGTTCTTGTAGTGTCTGCTGGTGTCTGAATTCTAGTTCTTGCAGTGGCTGTTGGTGCTTCAGTTCTAGCTCCCACAGCATCCATTGGTGTTTGAGTTCTAGTTCTTGCAGTGGTTGTTGGTGCTTCAGTTCTAGCTCCTACAGTATCCATTGGTATTTGAGTTCTAGTTCTTGCAGTGGTTGTTGGTGCTTCAGTTCTAGCTCCCACAGCATCCATTGGTGTTTGAGTTCTAGTTCTTGCAGTGGTTGTTGGTGCTTCACTTCTAGCTCCCACAGTATCCATTGGTGTTTGAGCTCTAGTTCTTGCAGTGGTTGTTGGTGATTCAGTTCTAGCTCCTACAGTGCCCATTGGTGTTTGAATTCTAGTTCTTGCAGTGGTTGTTGGTGATTTAGTTCTAGCTCCTACAGTGTCCATTGGTGTTTGAATTCTAGTTCTTGCAGTAGCTGTTGTTTCAGTTCTAGATCTTGCAGTTATTCTTGATGTTATGATTCTAGTTTTTGTGGCTGTTGATGTTCCAGTTCTTGCAGTGTTTATTGAGGCTGAAGAGGTTGCTGATGCTACATTTGCTGCTGAGGTTGTTGCCATTGCTGTGGTCATTGCTGATGTTGTAACAAGGCTGCCAATCTCTGTATGTTTTGTGGTTATAGGGACTGGTGCTATGATGCTAATGAAGGTGGGGATGGCAATCGGGACAACAGTTCTAGGTTTTCCTACAGATCTTAGAGTTCCACTTGACAGTGTTAATTTTGTGGGAGCTGCAGTAGCAGCAGATGGTGACATTAGCTTGCTAGTCATTGTATGCATGACAGTAGTGAGAACTGGCACTGTTGCACTTTGAGAAATTGTTGCAAAGATTAATGGAAATACAGCTGTGGCTGTAGCCTTTGTTATGGGTATTTTAGTTGGAGGAGACTTTGTAGACCTTGAAATAATTGTGGAGTTTGTTATGGTAAATACTGTAGCTTTTGTAGTCTTTCTTCTTCTAGCTGGTTGGGCTGCTGCTCTTGTTTTCATGGGAATTATTAAAGCAGTGTTTTGAAGCACTGTAGTGTGGGGAGGAATAAGTTTCATTCCTATTTGTAGAGCTGGCTGAAATGACCAAAGAAACATCTTTAAATAAAAAGTAATGATGAAGCTGTTGTATATTTTTGCACAATAACTGAAGGTGCTTTACATTTACCAGTGTACACTTTGAAGGTATGCTTTTGAGCCATATGGTATGATATGCTTATTATGAAAAAAGCTAAACATAATGTTAGGGTTTTGTGCAGGACAACCAGATTAAGGGCTACTGAGGCCATAGACAAGCAATCAAACTGAGGCTCCCCTCCATCAACCTGCTCCTCCACTCCCCCCATTAGCCCCCCCATAAGGCACCCACTGACCATATAAGCCCCCTCCCAACACTCACCTTATCAGTTTTGATTAAACTGCATTTAAACAATTTGAAATACCCACATAACACTTTGAATCAAACACTACTAGAGCTACGGAGGCAAGGAACGGCACTTACAACTATATCCCCATGCACCTCAGCCTTTGTGGTGTTCTTTTGGGAACATAATGTAATTAACGTAACAGACATGGTGACCAAATGAAGCATCAGAAGAGCCAGCCATGATGGTTGAGCAGCATTTCAAAAATGTACAATACCCATGTAACTCCACTCCACAAAGACTGGCTAAGACTGGGCACACTAGGCAATGGAACATCATAAGGGACTTTTCTAGTCTGTCTGTGGGCAGATGGCCCTGGGCTCATAATTGTAAAAGTTTGTTTCCACATGGCATGCAGTGTCTCTATCCAGGGTGATTCCTTTCTAGGTGTACCTGAAGGTGCCGTCTCTTGGGAAATGTACTGTTGGTACAAGGGTCTTGTCTCTTCCTGTCCCCTCTGGGGTGAGGGGTTCTCTGGTATAAACGCAGCATTAGCTTTGATGACTAGCACTCCCTGCACTTATGACAACTGGCTTAAAAGTTCATTAAATGCCAGCCCAGTGGCACTGAGGGTTGAGGCGCTGGACACCACACCTTGCACTGTGCCAGCGCCTCAGATTCAGGAACAGACTCGGGCCGCTGGGGGCTGGCAGGGGAGAGGAAGGATTGAGCATCCCATGACTGCTCTCCTTTCTCTGGGGTGGGTGAGGACACTGCGCTGCACTGTAGTGGCACCTGGTGGAAGCCAGGTACACTGCAAGCTGCAGGCACAAACAAGGGGGTGGAGTGAGGCGGGCGTCTGCATGTATGTGTGCCAATGCCATTGCATGTCCAGCTCCTCAGGGCTCTAATACTAGGAGGAAAATGGTGGGGCAACCACTCAACTGATGGCTGTGCCCTGGGCCCCCGTACCCACGAAGACATAGCCACTGGGTGTCAGTGCTGCAGGGCCCTGGGGGGGGTCCTGTCATTGGCCAGCCCAGTGAGTGGGCAATAATCCGCACGACAGACCTAGTCCAGGGGTGCAGGTGCCAGTGACCATGGTCACTGGGGGGGGGGCTGCTCTGGCCAGGAGAAAAAAGTGTTGAATGATAAAAAAAAAAAATCATTAAACAACGGTTCCCCATGTTACCATTCAATTTCCCATTTATTTATTTAATTTAGTATTTTAAGACTTTATAAAGTTTTTAGTGATGCCAGTTTCCCAGCTTTTATTTCATTACTCTGTTATGTTACGCTTTAATATGTTCTGTTAGGTACCCTGAGCCTCTAGGATAAGTCACTGATAAATAAACTTGCCTTGCCTTCTGTGCATCCTTCAGCACCATTGAATAACTGTTCTCTGCATTAGGTAAACAGGAAAAGGACAAAGAGGCTTCCAGTTGCAATGAAAAAAAGAATAAGCTTTTTTTTTTATTTACAGTTCCTGTATGTAGTCCTCAGATGTATTCACTCATGAGATGATATACAGTTGACTTATGATATTTGGGGTACCTTCTCTATGAAAGTATGAAAAGCAACGTGGTCAATGAAAATGCATTACTACCCATTAGAGACTACGTCTCAGTGCTTCAGTAGTGAACATCTGAAATCCATGATGGGCTTCAACTTGAAACACATAAAGAGCACCTCACCATCCCAGCTCATGCATTTGGGATAGAAACAGGTAACGGAAGGTTAATCATCATCTTGGCATTCCTTAACCCTTCCTGCCTGGGAAAGCTCTTAAATACTGTGGTTCATACTATGGTTTAGTAGAGCAGAAAATGGCTTGAGTGCCCTTGTAAACTGCTTTTCTGCTAATTCAGTGGTAATAGTCAGTTGTGGTACCATTGCCATGTACTTGCCCAAGTGGTATATCCCTGCATACTTTGTTTTCCCTCAGGTGGGCTTGAGGCTGAACCCCTGTCCTTGTTTCAAAGTACCTTATGTGATACCAATGGCACCTGGTGGCTCCCTATACCCTCCCTGGTCACATCTTTCTCTTGCCACTGGCAGGCTACCTCCTGAGTATGGTCTTTCCCTGGCATCTTACTGTACAGACTAATCTGCAGCCTGAACTTGTCTCTCAATACATTCACGTCCCAGTTGACTGCATCAACCTTGACTGGCTCACTTATATCCAGATATCTGGACTCCTGTACCAAGTTAGAGTACTTAAACCTTAATCGCCTCTTGTTCCCAAGAACTTAATTGGAGCTGCTGACCTTTAGTGTCACAAAGGCAGGAGCAAAACAATAATGAAGACATCCTCATGAACCCCTTCATTGGGACCCTCCTACAGGCTGCTCACCAATTCCTCCCGAGTCATCCTTTCATGTTCAGGTTGGCTGCCCAGGGGCCAGAACCAGCAGGAGATTTGTACCTCACCCCAGACACAGGACTCATATTGCCACCCCCTGAGTTTAGTGGGTTCCCTCAGCCAGTTGCAGCAGGAGCCATTGGCAGGGTTAAACACCATAGGGCTCAACGAGGGTTCCCACTTCTCTTCTCACACCTTCCTTGGTTTAGAACCAACCCTTAGTGCCATTTTTATTTATTTATTTATTTGTAATTTCGGATTAACATATTTGAGCACAAGTGGCTATTTACAAAGGTTCCTCATCAAGAGAAGGTCACAACAGTTACCAAATAAATAAAATCGATCAAGACAATTGGACAGCATCAGATGTACAATATTGGCATTTACATGCAGTCATTAGCTAAGTAGAGCATACAGGAGTGCTTAGAGCTGCGCTAGGTAATTCATTTCCACTAAGGGCTTTTATATCTCTCCTAGGAATGTACCAAATCAAGGCCAAGCCCAGCCACAGGGAGTCTTTTGGATGCCACCAACAATCCCACCATGCGGAGGCAGGGGTTACACCACATAACACTGTATCAAATACTGATCAAGCTACAGAGCAGGAAACAACATTTAAACAATTTTAAAAATATTCCCACACAGTTTAGCCCTGCTTTTGGTGCTCTAGGCACCAACCTAGATTGTCAATCGCTTAATCTGGCCTAGGGTTTGTGGACAGCATCACAAAGTCTGGAAAACCAAAGTTAGAGTTCTTGAAGCAAAACAACCCTTAATGAACCTGGGTTAGCAAATCTTGCAGACAGGGTTGCTTTACTAAACTAAAGGTAACCCAACTGATAATGAACCTGAATTGGACTTCTGGTGCAGCCCTCAGCCTGATGGCAGCATAAGAATCAAGCTCCCGACCCACCCGCTCAGTACACCTTGCATTTATCGATAAAAACAACCTTGAGCTGCTCTAAATTAGTGGGCAAATGATGGCATCTCAAAAAGTAACTTGGGGAATAAATAAATATCTTATTTTAAAATAAGAAGGCACCAAAACAGATATGGACCTTTCAGATTCGGAAGCCTCGGTTCTCTCCCAGTGCTCTCTCCAACCGGCTGCCAACAGAATGTCGAAGAAGAAAGCCAAGAAGGGGGCCAGCACAAACTCAAAATTAGACCAAATCCTGATGGAAATTAAAGATCTAAAAGAAGAGATTGCACAATATAAACTATCTCAAGAAGCACTGCGAACTGATTTGGCTACTGTAGAGACTAAAGTTACAGCGGTGGAAACCACTTCAGTAGACCAGGTCAGACAACTTAAACAACTACGCTCCACTATTTCTGAAGTAATACAACTTTGCCAGCACACCATTGAAAGGCAAGAGGATGCAGAAAATTGCAATAGGAGACAGAATATTAGAATATATTGAGTACCAAAAAATAGTGAAGGAACGGACATTAAAGGCTTTGTTGAAACCCTCTTGCGCACTTCTTTAACCCTGGGAGATTCGTTATCATTAGATCTGGAGCGTGTACATCAGGCCTTAGGCCTTAAACCTTCAGAACCAAATGTTAGGCCTCACTCTATAATAGTACAGTTTGCCCATTATGCAGTTAAAGAAGAAGTTTTTAAGAAAGCCTGGTCTCAGGGGAAAATATTTTATGGTTCCAATCTGATCTTTTTGGACAATGATTATGCTGCTTTAACTATGCAACGGAGAAGAGATTCTATGTCTTTGTCCCTGATTCTTCGACAAAACAAACTGAAATTCTAAACCCTATATCCTGCATGATTGCTGGTGCAATATCCAACAGGTCAACAGCTATATGAGTCAGTGGTAGAAGCTCGGGATGATCTGCAGAAAAGAGGATACATGGTCCCTTCCTGTGACCTGCTTCCCTGGAGAGACACGGTCAAGCACCTCAGCATGCTTTCTTTTGTGTGGGATCCTGATGCACAGCAAGTGGCACTGGCAAAGTGGAGGCAATGGATGTCTGCTCCTTCCTCAGCTGAAACCTGGGGCCTGATTCCAGTTCAAATGTTGCAACTCGCCGGTGTATGCGAGTTGCTACATTCACCACTATGCCAGGGACCCTGTGCCGCATTCCAAGAGTGGCAGGGTCCCTGCATTTGTGACATGTGGGTTACGCCATGCGGAGGCTAATGCCAAGGGCATGGCATAGAAGCCCTGCATGTCGCAAGTCATGGCCTGCTACTGGCAGCCCCCTCACCCCGGAACACCACAGCACACACCAGGGGGCATGGGGGAGCAGGACAGGTGGCACAGGAGTTCAGAGGGGTGCCCTGGAGATTGGACTCCTGGGGGTCCCAACCTTTGGGGGGTGGGGGGCAGGGGTGTGGTTGTGGGGGCACGGGGAGCACATTGGCACCATTGCCCCAGCGCTGCAGAGCGGGCATCCAACAGATGACACCGTCGGATGCCCCTCAGAGCAGCTCTGAGCTTCCCTAACTTAGCTCCACCAGTGCAGCTCCTAGAATCATGGCAGCGAGTTACGGCAGCCACCCTCTTGGAATAGGTCACAGTTGCTGCTGTAACCCGCCCTTGTTCCATGTTGTTGCAGGCTGTGGCATAGTTTGTGGTGTAACCCACAGTTGGCAAAGTCCACAGCTGACATGGCGCAAGACACCTCTTGGAATCAGGGCTGGTGTAACGCTTGGCGCAAGTCACGAGATATGCCAAGGGGTTTGGTGTATCTCGGTTTATGCCAGCGTACACTGACTTGGAATAGGGCCCCTGATCACTGGGACATGAGGTGTTCTTTTTCCTTATTTGGGTTTGATGGCTGGCCATTGGGGGTGCCTGGCCACCCGCGGTGTGGTGTCTTCCCCTTGCCTCTCCCGGAGTCTCTTAGGGAGGGGTGAGTAAGCAGAGGTCTCTCCTGAGTGAGCCTTGGCCTTGCCAAATTATTGTCTTCCCTTGTTGGCAGGGGGTTTCTTCATTAGCTCGGGCACCTTGCCTTGTGGCTCCATTGAGGATATATGAAGTAGGCCAGATTGGGAGTAGGGCCTGGGTGGGGACCCATAAGTAGCAATGCCTTTGGTATGATCATATCTTTGAAGGTGGAGGCCGTGGTTCCTGGACACTTGAGTTTGTTGTGGGGTCCTCGGCTGCACGAGACTTTGTTGTGCACTTATGACTGTCCGTTAAATAGGACAGTGGTGCCCCTAAGGGTTTAGGCCAGTGGAGTGGGGGTGATGTTCATTGTTCAGCAGGGGTGGGGGGTTGGGGATGGTCCCTGGAAGGGGGTAAGTCTTCCCTGCTGGTGATACCCATTAAATAGGGAAATGAGAGCCTTATTCTGCTTCACTGGCCAGGCTAGTAAATGTGGATGATGGACGGGGACCCTATATCTTGGGCATTATTACCCCATTAGATAGAGGTTATGCTGGGCACCAGTTGAACCACGAGTTATTCGTGCAACCAATGACTTATTAATATCTGGGCATGGCTCATCACTCTGCTGACCATGCTGCTGTGGATGGGTCCTCACCAGGTCTCATCCCAACAGTGGGCATTTTGGTTATTGCTCCCTGGAGACTGCTTTTAGGTTGAAGGAGGGGAGCTCTTGGCATGGGGCATAGGAGTGGATGGGGGGCCCATACTACACCATGGTGGGGTCTGGGGCTGTTGGTGGGGCTGGGGTGGGCTTGTGTGGCAGTTGGCTTGCTCTTGCTTGGGGGGGGTCCCCTTTTCCCGGGGGGGGGAGGTCCAGGCGGCGGGTTCTTCTATGGCTGGCAGCAGGAGGGTTCCTTCCCTCCACTGGAGGTTTGGGGTGTGGGATGTACTACCCCTTCCTTCATCAGTATTGGAACATCTTTTAGTGGATGCATTTAATCAAGTGACTTTGGGGTCCTCCTTTCAATGTTTAGATAGTAACTCTGGACCAAGTGCTACCCCGAATAGGGGGTATGAAGGCTTTTCCATTTCTTTTAGTTATTCAGGACTTATTTATCGGGACAGCTTTATTGCCCGAGGATATGATTATTGATTTAGGGACCATCACCTTTTATTTTAATTATCTCCGAGACTAAATGTTACCCTGAGATAGGGATTTGATGGTTCTCCCTTTTAGTTACCTTGGACTTAAATAATGGAACTTGTTTCCTGCTTTAAGGACTTGATTATTGTTACTTTGTTTAGATGAACAAAAGCCAATATCATTGATATGTCTTCTTTTAAATCAGCAAAGGCAGGGTGTTAAATGAGGCTTTTTGTTAGCAGACAGTTGGGGGGGGGTCGGTTGGGATCTCTGTCTTTTATGAACTGTGAGGTGATGATCAATAGACACAGTCATTATTCGTTTCTTTTGTTACTTTGTATATTTGTTGCTAAAATATTTAGATGTTTCCCCCCCATTTCTGTAAAATGAGTGGGTTGGCTTGTGCATTACTGGCCTAAAGCCATTGAGTTGCACCTTTTTTCCCTACTTCCTTTCTCCTGCATAGTCTAATCCTTCCCTAATTATTGTTATTCTTAGGTTTCTTAACCTGTTCCCATCCTAATTCCCTTAGTTATTGGGGTTTATCACCAAGGATGCTGCCCCCTGGTGTGCTAGAGCATCCATTTTAGGGTACCGTATGATGCGGCAGCCTCAAGGTATGCGGCTAGCTTACTTTTTGCTATAAGTCATTATTTGTACTATAGTTGGCATGTTGAGGGAGCAGAGGTTCTTTCCTCTCTTCCGCATGTGTGTTCTAAGCCCAGCTGGCTGGCGTTTTTTGTTACACTTAGGCCTGGTAGGCCTTTGGCTCTTATTATTGAAATAGTCGGTGCATACTATAGGCAACACGGGCAGGAGTTAGAGTTTCTTTTTAGCCTCAGGGATACAGCTTTTTATATAATATTAATGGGTCTGGGAAAATCTTTTTGGAGAATGGGAAGGTATTTGTTTCTTTATATTCTGGTGAGGGGTGGCAGGAATTCATTTTGTTTTAATTATTTTTTGTATGACTGTACCATTTAAATTGATCTCTCATTAATGTCAATGGGCTGGCCGGTCCCGTCAAGCATTATAGAACATTGACCTTTCTGAAGAAATACAAGCCAGACTTATTATTAATTCAGGAGTCACATCCGTCTCAGGCTGAGCATTTAAATTACAAAAATGTGGCTTCTCTTAGGTGGTGAAGTCCTCCTATAAAAAGGGGAGGAGGTGGGGAACATTGATTTTAATCCTCAAAATGTCTCTATTCCAGGTTACAGGGCAGTACTCGGATCCTCAGGGCTGTCTGATTTTGGTGACTGGAACATATCATGACCAAGACTTCACAGTATGCAGTCTTTATATTCCTCCAGGCTCCGACGCATCTACCGTTCAAAGACTATTATACAATGGCAAGAAAAAATCCTGGACTCTGATTGGTCAGTCTTGGGCTGGACCCGTGATGTTATCCCAGTACAACATCACGGGTCTAGTCTCAGCACTGTGAACCTCTAGTTGATTTTTTGCTTTTGCTTGATGTGCTTTGCTTGATTGTTTCCATTGTCTCTTAAAAAACAAAAATATTTTTCCACACAAAAACATCTTTAAAATGATTTTTTCTCTTCTGTATAACAACGAGCCATTGTATAATAGCAATAATGCCCTCCAGGGTGTGTGTCATTTGGGATAACGTCACGCCTCAGTTATTGGACGCACTTGGTCTGCGGCCTCGTGCCCAACCACCTGAGGTGTGACGTTATCCCAGCATGACACACACCCTGTTGGGCATTATTGCTTAATTTGATGTTATCTTGACTCATAAGTGTGGCATTTTGATTATTGGAGGGGATCTTAACTGTCCCTTTAATCCATCTATCGATACTTCAACTATTAAGCCCTTTCCAATGTCAGCTGGTCAAAAACATCTTAGGCGCCTCCTTCAAGACCTTGGGATGGTGGATGCTTGGAGGCATTTACTTACAGGACAGCGACAATTTTCGTTCTACTCTTTTCCACACCAACACTACTCTTTTTTAGATTATTTTTGTCTTAGTGGTGAGCATCAGGATTTGATACATAATGCTGAGATACACAACATACATCTCTCAGATCATGCCCCAGTCTCTCTTGAGCTGTCTTTGATGATACCTGGCCTTCCTGGATTTTTTGAAGGAGAAATAATGGAAATTTTGAGTGATAATTCTTCTCCAGACACTAAACCCCATATCTTATGGGACACGTTAAAAGTAGTGATTCGGGGACATTTACAGCTTTTCAGCCCATAAGAAGAAACAAACGGAGGCTCGCCTTCAGGAACTGCAGGAGAAGTTGCATTTTCTTCAGCAGGCACACATGCAGGGGGAGACTTGTCAGTTTGGGACCTCTTGCAGATTATGCAGCTGGAGATTCAACAAATACTTATTTCTTGAACTGAAAAGGTGCTCCTCTGGCTTCAGCAAAGGCATTACGAGGGAGGGGCCTGGGCTTTTGCGTATTTTAGTCTATAGATTACGCAGACAGATAAAGATGGTCACTGTAACTAAAATTAGAGATCCGGTGTCCGGCAGCTTCATACAGTCTACTCCTCAAATGTTAGACATCTTTTGTAGTTTTTACCAAGATCTTTATGTGGAATGTCGTCCTCCTGATGCAGTACGTATCTGAGGTTACCTTTTGGGGCTTTCCCTTCCCTCTCTTTCTGTACATTTTATACAGCAACTGGAGAGCCCTATCACTTTATCTGAAATTTCACTAACAATTCAAAATCTTAAGAATGGGAAGAGTCTGGGCCCTGATAGCTTTGGTGCCAAATTTTATAAAAAAACATTTGAGCACATTAAGGCTTGATTGTTGGCAGCTCGGTCAGAGGGGCATCAGTCTGGAGTAGTACTTCTGGAGATTCCCCTTGCTGGCAGAAGTGCAGGTGTTTGGTAGCCACTCACGCTTACGTGTTTTGGTTCTATCCGGTGTTGAAATCTTTTTGGAGGGAGGTGATTCAGGTGGTATTGGAGCTTTTTCCAGAGTTGGGGGTTCTCACTCCTAAAATGTCCCTTTTGCTTCATTTTCCTGGACATTTTAAACAAAAGCATAAGATTTCCTTAATAAGTATCTTATTCATTGTGGCAAAGAAAGTTATAATTCAACTTTGGCTTCAGATGACTATACCACAGATAATACATTTGGAGAATACAGTTTTGATATCTACAAGATGGAGAGTTTAACGACAAAGCTCCAGAATACTACTCCAACCCTATTAAACATATGGACAATTTGTTTTTTGTATATTGGATCTCACAGACCTGAGATGATCCCTTAATGCTTGGTACTAGGATGGGACCGGCTAGCCAGACAGGCTTATTATACTTACTTGGTCCTCTTATAAATTTTGACCATAACCCCAATGCCACTCTCCAGGGCTTCTTTATACGATACAAAATTTCCCCAGATATATGGAAGTCTAAGTTATTTATTTGTGTGTTTATTGCTCCATCTGCTTGCTATTATAAATAATTTATGTATTCTTTTATTGGACCTATACACAGAAATGGTTCCTAGATAGTTTATCTGAGATACCCAGAGTATGTATGTCTATTGTATTTATAAATGCATGACCTGAAAAGTTCAATAACTAGATGCTAATATTGGTGTGTACCTATCTGTTTTAAAAAATAAAGTTTTTAAAAAAGACAATGAACCTGAATTACTTTGCTCACAGAGAACAGACATGGTTAGAGTTTTTAAGCCAACTTGAGAACCATAACTTTGACTTCTAGACTATTTGTGTTTTGTTGTTGAAACTAACGCTTTCCTAAAATAACTGACTTTTGAAAAAAAACTTTGAAACACATTATTGTCAATCAGTGACACTGAGTACTGAAATTAAAGCCTATCACTGCACTCAAGTGCAGAGAAATATAGACTATGATGTTCGAGAAAGGGTTTTCTGCATTTCCCTGCATGATACTACAGTATATTGCTGGGAAATGCTGTACCTGAGATTTGGTGTGTGGATATTAGAACAAGCATTTGTCAATGCCGAATGTTTGCTTGCTGGCATTGGCAGTGGTAGTGTAGAAGTTACAGAGCTGCGTAATAGGAATGGCAGTGAAGTATTGAACTGAAGCCAACCCCACCACCACCCTGCAGAGAGTGACAGGCATTGGGGTGTGCCTTTGGGTCATCAGGCATAACGGCCACACCATTTCACCACACCCCACCCTGCAGACACTGACAAGTGTCACGGTGTGCCTTGGGGTCTTTGGCCCTTATGCGCACCCCATTCCATCAGGAAATATGGTGAGATGGTGCGGTATGGAGAATGGGTGAACTTTGGGGTCAAGAGTCCAAGGCATACCGATGCTCTCACTGGCTGCAGGGTGTGGAATGGTATGAGCATTATAGGCAAGAATCCCAAGTCACACCCCTGATGCCTGTCATTCTCACAGGGTTGGGCGTTATGGTTGGAAACCCTAATACCTCAGGCATTCGTTGGTATTTTCACTCCAAATTTTCAGCATGGTTTTTTTGTGACCCCACCTCATGAACAGTGGCAATATCAGTTTGTTAGCCGAAAGCTGCTTATGCACAGTGACTACAGCATTTAGCACCACAGGTGCAAAAACATTCCGAACAGGATGTAAAAAATGACAGCTGTACTGTTCATGGGGAGGTGTAAAAAATGCCAATGTTGCAAAACTGCAGTAAAAATATTAAAAAAACTGGTGAAGTCACGAATGTGCATAGAAACTGTGCAACGCACACCCATAATGTAATTAGTTTGGGGATTTTTTACAGCAGATTGTCAACACAGGCATTTTGGGACCTCCGATCATGAACAGTGTCACTGTTATTTTCTTTATCTGTCCCGAACAATGATTTCCCACAGCGACCACGCATCTCTTCGCTGAAAGTGTGAAAACACATTTTGGCCATGTTGTGGAAAATGACAGTTGTACTGTTCATAAGGAAGTGTGGAAAAGTGCCACTGGTGAAAATCTGGACTGAAAATATTACAAAGTCATGAACTTATGAGGGTGCGTGGAAACTGCGCAATGCTCACTCATAACACGGTCATTTTATGGACTTTTGTCACCAGATTTTCAACATAGCCATTTTAAGACCTCTGCTCATGAACAGTGCAACTGTGATTTTCTTACTCTGTCCCAAACATTGCTTTCGCACACTGACTGCACCATTGTGCACTACATGTGCGAAAACACATTTTGGGCGACATGTGAAAAATGGCAGCTGTACTGTTCATAAGGAAATGTAATAAAATGGCAATGTTGAAAATCTGGAGTGAAAATATTGAAAATTCGCAAACTTATGAGCGTGCATAGGAACTGCGCAACGCACGCTCGCAAAACAGTCATTTTTGGGATTTTTTCACCAAATTTTCAACATAGCCATTTTAAGACCTCTGCTCATGAACAGTGTCACTGTGATTTTCTTAATGTGTCCCATACATTGATTTCGCACACCGACTGCACCATTGTGCGCTACATGGGCAGAAACACATTTTGGGCAAGATGAGAAAAATGACAGCTGTACTGCTCATAAGGAGGTGTGGTAAAATGGCAATGTTGAAAATCTGGAGTGAAAATATTGAAAATTCGTGAACTCACGAGCATGCGTAGGAACTGCGCAACGCACGCTCGTAAAACAGTCATTTTTGAGATTTCCACCAAATTTTCAAAATAGGCTTCTTGAGAGCCACCTTATGAACACTGGCAGTGTCGTTTCGTTAATTCATCCCAAAAGGTGATTTCGCGCAGTGACTGTGAAATCACCCTTTGGGCCCGAATAACGCCATGACAGTGACAGCATTCATGAGAAGGGGTCCCAAAAACCCCATGTTGAAAATTTGGTGCAAAAATTCCAAAAAATGCCTGAGATATGCAGCAAAGTTTAAAAACCCTATCTATCCCATTATACAGCTTACCGGCATTTCCTCAGTTCGCGGTCGGCTTTGAAGAGTGCAGAAGTGTTTCCGGTCCAACGAAGATCGTCGCGCTGAGCTCCGGAGGTAAGTATGGGGTGAAGGGGTGTGGGGAGGCAGGGTGCAGTGGGTGGAGTGCGGTTGTGGGAGGGGCAGGAGAAGCGCAGAGGGACAGTTTTTATTTGCAGGTTTTTGGTTTTTAAGCGACTACGGCGGGGCGTTTGCCAGCTGGGGTGGGCTCCCAGCATGGCACAAGGATTGGCTGGTTGGTGGGGGTGTGGAGCGACGGGGATTGGGCACCCTGTTGGCTATCACGATGAGTTGCCACGCTGGGGTGGGCACCCAGCGTGGCATGTGGAAGGCTTTTGGGGGGGAGCGCAGCACAGCCAACGGGGGATTGGGCACCTCCGTCGGCTATACAGTGTGTGCATTGGGGGGGCAGCATGCAGTATGCGTGCGTGTGTGTGTGTGTGTGTGTGTGTGTAGGAGGAGCTTGCATGAGCAGGCGATATCTTATCGCTGCTCACTGAAGCGTAGCTCCCCCTTTCAACTGTACTCCACTGCATTTTGGAGCTGTCATAAACAGCTTGAGCATGCATTGGAGAACTGCAGCCACGCCTGCAAACACACTGCCTGAATTGGAAGAGGGCTGCCACACCTCTGAAAACTCGGATGATGGCACTATGTTTCTTGCACATGCATGCAAGCAAACATAAAAATGCATGCAGTGACTGTCTATCAAGGGAGTTTGTTTATTGTTTTAGTGCACTTTCTGTGCAAGGCAGGCAGGAAAAAAGCACATTATAAGGCTTGTGTCACATCAGAAGAAGCATCAAAGGATATTTCTCATGGAAAACCTATAATTCTTATGTTACTTATAGGTGTGAGGCCTTCTATGACAAAAGCTTGAGGAAATTGAACTTGGCATTGCTGACATACTGAGGGGGTTCCAATATTCCTGAGAGATGGCTTATGTTTACTGAGATTCTAAGGGAGCTCAGCCAAACTTCTATAAATAGTGACTTAGTAGGAGGGCTGGCTGATAAAGGTTTAATTATGGCTGCATGCAGTAAAAGGTCCAAGAAACACACACACACACACACACACACACACACACACACACACACACACACACACACCAGAGAAGATTCATCAAACATTTTGTAACAAAGCAGTTTCCTTGAAGCATGACTGCTTTCAGCATCTACAATTTGTGCAATCTATTTGCAACACATTTCTAACTAATAAAGAGCGTCTGATTTTGATATACAGTATCTATGTCTGGATGTACATTTCTCCAAGCAGTAAGAGATTCCAGATTGGGGGTAGGGGAGCATCCTATAGTGTCTTACAAGTAGCTGAAAGTATTTAGAGAAGTTCCTACTGAGAATGTAGGTTGGCAAAATCCAACATTTGGTAGGAGGTTCAAGCTGGTATAGTCCAAGGTAATTGTTCAGAGGGACATGGTGCCAGTCTTCTGTGTACAGTGGTGGTATCATAACTACCAAAAACCGGTGCATACAAAGAGTTAGGAAGACACTCTCTGTACCCAGTAGGTGCCTGCTGCCCAGCAGTGGGAGGAACCTTGCTGTAAGTGTCCAAATAAAGTGCCACATTACGAGAAAAGTGAGCATTCCTTTATCATACTATTTAGACATAATGTAGCATATCTGACAGATGGTCTGTATTTTTTTTCCTTTCATTCTTCACCACTTGGGGCATTTACATAGAGACAGGTCCTTTGTCCTTACAGTAGCTCTACTTCTGCCCCCTTCACACCTATGCTCCACTCTTGCGGGCCACTTTGCATTGGTTTCTATTTAATTCAGGCTTGCCAAAGTTTCCGTCTTCTGTTTGTGAGATCATAATCATGTCCAGAAAAAAACATTATGATGTCCTAAACAGGAGAGTTCAAGAAAGGATTAAGCAGCAGAACAAGATGAACTGTAGTCTAGGAGATAAGAATTCAGATTTGTGATCGCATGCTAAGGGGATCAGGCCCACGAATCCCAACAATTAGCACTGGCGCTTCTCCCTCCCCTTCAGCATAATGTCTTAAGGTAATCTTATAGTACACATGTCAGCTATTTTCTGTATCTGACTCAATGCGCTAAACTTCTGTGATTTCTAATGCCATTGTAACTTAACATATTTAAGTTCAATGTTTAGCTCTACTTCTATCCTGTCTCTGTATGTAGACTGTTAGTTCAAATTGAATGTAATTAATTCCAGATCGCCCCTGAAAAAGGGACTCTTTGTCTCAGTGGGCTTACCTGGTTAACAAACTTCAATAAAATAAATAAATAAATAAATAAATAAATGAGTAAATAAATGCATGTGAATTAACCTAGTTACACAAGACATGGAGAAGAAAAATGCTGACAGTCCATAAAACAGAAGTGGATATATATCTGAATATTGTGTTTTTTCAAAGTTTTCACAAATATGATCAACTCACTTTAACATAGTTTTGTAATAAATTTCTATACTTTTTTAAAAGTCAGTATATATAGAAAATGCATTGGTTGGTGTGCATCACAAGAATTTAGTGCACACCCAAGGTGTGGGATGCTACATAAACCCAGAGAGTGAAGCTTGAGTGGTTTATAAAAGCATCTCACATGGAAGGAGTGCATTAAATTCGATCATGCACACCACCCCATGTTTTATTTGTGATAATTTCTAGGCATCAGTTTTTTTTCTTACCAGCTGCAGTGCAAGCAATCACAAGTAACAGTTCAGAGAGATGACAGAGATTGTAAATAGTATTTTTTTAAATGTCGCCAGACAAATGTATCTGGCAAAAACTTTGGTTCTGAATAAGTCAGTAGTTTAAACTTTTGAACTGTTTTTGCAAAAAAAGTGAATACAACAATAAGAAAGATTAGTCTGCCTCTGCATTTTTCAATCAGTGTGGTCACCATGGAGACTGGTGTCAGTAGATATTGATGAAAGGTCTTGTGGGAAGATAAGCTGTAGGGGATTGCAATGGTGAAAGTACAAAATAAAGTGATGGAAGGAATGTTTTTATTTTAGGCTTTTTAGGTAAAATAGTGCAGGTTTCATTTTGTGAGAGACAGAGTAAGTGGTTTCAGTTTTACTCGGTGGCTACATGAACACTATACTGAAGTGAGCTGCAGAACTGAAAAGACATAGGACCTGATTCTCAGAAAGGGATAGGAATGGCACAAGCTGCAGCAAACAGCAGCTTGCACCGAAGCCCAATGTGCCAGGGATCCTGCACCAGATTCTGGTACAGGAGGGGTCCCAGTACCTTAGTCCCCACACTTGCTGCAACCCCTCCCGTGTGGCAAACACCTGGAAAATGGGAAGGGTCTGCCACAGACCCCTTGCAGCAAATGCAGACGGTCCCCCAATCCCCGATCCCCAAGTACATAAAATAAAACCCCTTCCCTGGTGGTCTAGTGTCCCCCCTCCTCAAACCCCGATGCTTTCTGTATTAATAATGAATAACGTTTAGTGTCCCCTTTTACAAGAAGACAATTGGACAGAGGTCTATGGTGTACAGTGAAATTACATTTTTCTAGCAGTGTTCCACCTGTTGTAATTAACTGTAGAACAGTTAGGTCATTCAAGTATAAGCTTGTTCAA
Source organism: Neoceratodus forsteri (assembly GCA_016271365.2). Lineage (NCBI taxonomy): Eukaryota > Metazoa > Chordata > Ceratodontiformes > Ceratodontidae > Neoceratodus > Neoceratodus forsteri. The sequence goes on along the minus strand of CM057453.1, from coordinate 643,417,645 downwards.
TGGCTTAATACTCTTTCAGATTGTAATTGTTGTAGTTAAGATATTATTGTTATATGTAAGCTTGTATCAATGTTAATATGTATTGTTTTTCATCTATAGTATATCCTCTTGATTATCTGTTTTAATGTTCTACTTGTCACTTGTGAAAATGGGCAATTTGCTTATCTTGCCAACAAGTATAAAAAATAAAAATAAAATGAAATGAAACATGTCCCCCCACTCAAATACCCAATGCTGCCCATGTCATTCATTCAGAAAATGTCTCCAACCCTGACCACTGATGCTGCAATTATTATTAATTCATACAATGTCCCCCCTCCCCACTCCTCGATGCTGCCGCTATTAATAATGAATGAGTGCACACACATTACAGTACACTCTCATTGACAGTTCAGTTGGTGGCTGGCTGCAGAGGTGAGAGGTGGGCTGTGTCAGTCACTGGCTCTGATTTGGGGTGCAGAAATGAGGTGGTGAACACTACTTCCTGGGCTGGGGTGGTGGGGGGCCACTATATCCCCACGATGGGGACATGTTATTATTAATAGGGGCAGCATCAGGGAGTGGGGAGAGGGGACATTGTATGAATTAATTATAACAGCAGCATCGGGGATCAGGGTGGAGGACATTTTCTGAATGAATTATATGGGCAGCATAAGGGATCAGGGTGGGGGAGACATGTTATTCATTATTAATAGGGGCAGCATCAGTGATCGGGGTGGGGGACATGTTATTAATTATTAATAGGGGCAGCATCAGTGATTGGGGTGGGGAGACATATTATTAATTATTAATGGGGCAGCATCATCTTGCCGGCCCAGTGGCACTGAGGGTTGAGGCACTGGATGCCACACTTCGTGCTATGCTGGCGATCTGAGTTCAGGAATGAGCTCGGGGAGCCGGGGGAGGACTAGGATTGAGTGTCCATGGACTGCTCTCCTAGTCCTGGGGAGGGTTCAGGGATTCCTTGTTGCACTGACACCCCCTGCCGGAGGCTGGGAGCACTGCAGAGCATAGTAGCAGATGCCTGGGGATTGGAGTGTGGCAGGTACATCTTCCGGATGCATGCGGGAACGCACACACACTGGGCAGGACATCATTGCACGTCCGCACTCTGGGGAGAAAACCACAGAAATACCCCCTTCCTTCGGGTGAGGCGAGGGCGATCAAAGTCAGTCCAACTGACCTCACACCCAACACTGGCTGACTCTCTGGTTCTCCTTGGGGTCTGGGGCTGCTCCTAAGGGCTGGTGGAGGGCCCAGACCCTGCATACCCGATGTAGCCCGGAGTAGTCGGTTAAGATGGGTGGCTGTGTCTGGTGGCTGGTGACGAGACCCTGAGAGATGCCAGGTAAGGGTGCATAAATAAATGATACAAAAAAAAATAGGGTCAGCATCTGAGATCCGGAGAGAGGGGGCATTGTATTAATTAAAGAATATGGCAACATCGGGGATTGGGAGGGGGGGCATTTTCTGCATGAATGATAGGAGCAGCATTGGGGATCAGGGTTGGGGGACCACTAGATCACCAGGTTATATTGTAGGGCACTGTGTCATGTATAGGCATTTAGGTGGTGTGTGGGGGGGTAGCACATCTGCATGTTGCTACTCTTCACCACAGGACATTGTTCTAAGTACCCTTACACCCACCCTGGCTGGTCTAAGGGTACTTAGAAATTTATCCTCTGGGCGAGCTTAGTGAATCCCATTATGGGGATGTGGCAGCTTACATCTGCCACATGCCCCCCTTGTGCTAAGCTGCAGTCACTTTTATGGTGCATGGGTAGTGCAAGCCTGGTTTGGGGCAGACAGCCTATGGTTGATGCAGTCTGCTTTTGTGAATTGCTCAGGGGAAGTTTGTGATGCAAGGTGCCACTTGTGCCTTTTATGTTTGACGCAGGCTCCTTGCATCATTCTCAGGGCTTCAAGAATTGAGCCCATAGGCTTGTGCTAAATGAAAACAGTTTGTGCATGTGTTTGCAGTAATAACTGGCCAGTTATTATGGAAAATAATAACTGGTCTAGCCCATAGAAACAATTGATGACCAGTTATTATATACACGGATATATTTTTTTTTATTTCTGTTTTTTCCACTCCTTGGTGCCATCCTTATCTTTCTCCCCATCCGATCTGAAAATGGAATACTCCCTCAGTAACCTCTTTCCCCCAACAACTGGTCAAAAACTGGAAGACCTTTCCCATTTCTAGCAAAACACCCCCAAATGATTAGCCCAGCACTGGATGCCCATTTGTGGTACTGGTAGTTAAGAACCACCCTAGAGTCTAAAGTCATGAAGAAAGAGTGTTTTGGGTTCACTGTTACAAGCTTTCTCCTCCATAAACCCATATATAGTAATCTGTTTTAGTGCACAGTGGATGGAACCTGAGTTTTCTCTTTAGATCTGAGGATGAGGACACCGCCTGAGGGTGAATCATTGTAACTATTAGCAGTGCCAGAGTGATTTGAAGGCAATCTTTGTAACAACACTGAACGGACTCCCAGGTTCTGGACTACTGGACTATATGGGGGAGGGGCTTTGTATACTGGCACTAGAGATAAGATTCCAGTGCAGGACTGGTCTTTGAGGGGGCTTCAGATCAAGCACATGGCGGGGTGTGTGGAGGAGACATAGGCATGATCTCTACCATATAATACACCACGTGCATGTAGCAGTAGGCAGCCAGAGGGCGTTACAACAGGGGGTTCTTGGTGTAACTATTTATACACCCTCCAGTGGGACATTTATTGGATCTTCAAGGGCCCCCCCACTGTAAAATATTGGTTCATGCACTATCCTGCTGTCTGCCATGGAGGGTGTGGAGCACAGGGACAGTGATCTGTCTGCTTTTGCATTTTTAAAAAAACTGGATTTTCCTATGGGGATATGACCATTCTTTCCTTGAACTGTCGTATAGTATTCTGAGATATCTGCAGGTGCAATGCAAGGAATCCTCTATTTTCACAATCTAAGCTTTCCCAGAATACAAAAATAATTTAAAAAAATATTGTTGTTTGTGCGTAAAAATATTTTTGTTTCTTAAGAGAAGACGCAAACAATGCGTATCCAAATCCAAACAATCAGCTGGGATGTTATGCCAGGATAACATCCCTGCAGTGGTGGCCAACTGACCAATCAGAAGCCAGGATTCTTTCTTGCCATTGTATAATGTTTATAATGTCACGTCTGTGAGCAGTTGTTGGGATGTTACCAGTCACTGTCCTTGATAGCATCCACTAAAATGTATAGCTGCTTGCACTGTGTTGCTTGCATTTACAGGTGGGATCCTTCCATAGTGTGAGCAATAAATTGAGTATAGCACTTTCAGGTTGAGGTGCAAAGAAGAAGGTGCAAAGTTCCAGTTTTGAAGTGCCTTTGGGTGCAGCTCTTTATAGTTTGCAGTCATTGCTTCATATATTTGCTTTTGTGGTAGCGATTAGGGTAGGTGGAGTGCTAATCAAACTAATTGATATGGTCTTGTTCACTCACAACAGCTGTCCCACTGCTTTAAATGCTTTACACAGTGTCACCATAATAACTAAAACTTACTGCATAGCTGCCAAAAATGTATATCATTAACACTGCTTGGTGCTTTCTTGCATTATAAATTCACTTTGTGAATGTTTGTTAATAGTGTAACAAGGTTGACTTACAAAAAAATGAACTGCACATATCAATTGCTCAAAGTCTGCTTTGCTGCTCTCTTCACTCTTTGTTGAAGGAAGAGTTCTTTCCTGCAAAATTAAATTAAAATTAGAAACCATTCATAAACACAGATATTTAGAGCTTGACAAGTGATAGAAAAAGGAGGAGGGGTCATCGTCAACAAGGTATTTATTTGTTTTATTTATTTAGAAGTGGTAGATGGGGAAGGCACACTGAGCCAGGATGTGTTTCCTGGTGCATCCCAGGGGGGAAGCAAGGGAGAAGAAGTATAGCCAAGTGGAGAAACAGAATACTGTATAATATTAAATCTGGAATACAATAGTTGTTCTGTACACATAATGCAAATCAAAACACAGTCACTCAAACTGGCAAAAACAAGTGCACATTGCATACCACTCTGTGCAAATTAGAGCAGGTAGAGGAACCAATCAATTAATACAAACATGGCACTGGAGCCACTGAATAAATACCCATGCAATGCAACAAGTACAGTGGAATAAAATAATGAGTGTGCAAATTAACAAGGGGTAGGGTGGGGGTTAGGTGTTGGAGCAGGCTAGTGTAAAGTGATCCTTAAGGAGGTGTGTGAGGGAGTAGTAAAAGCGGAAGAGGTGAGGTTGTTCAGAGGGAAGGGAAGTAAAATGAGAATGCAGTATGACCAAAATTAGTTCTTCAGTGAGAGACTGAGAAGGAATGAGAGTCAGAGGAGTAGAACAAGTAAATGGAGGGGAGAGGGGAAGGAAGAAGGAGAGGTAGGGAGACAGGAAAATCAGTATTTACAGAGAAAGGAAAAACATTGAGAGAGTGGCAAAATGAAGTGGAGGGAAACAAAGTTTAAGGTAGAGGGAGTATTGATGGGTAAGGGGAGTGGGGGTGAGTGGCAAAACAGTAGCAAGAGTGAAAAAGGGATCCAGTGTGGTGATGAAGGGGGATATTGGGGAAGCACCGTAAACCAGATCCATGTATTCAAAGGTCATTTTGAGGAGGATCTCAGTGGTGATTGGGGGGGGGGAGCCTTATTTTGAAAGAGGGCACCAAGTTTGTGGCATAGTGTATTAGGGATGGCATCAATGTGAGAGAAGTCCTGCCATCTCTCAAGCCACACCGCAAGGTACTTGAAATGACAAACCTCATCAAGGGGAATACCTTCCTGGGTTTTAAAAACAAAGGATGAGCCTAGCAAGCTTTTGGCTAGTACCAAATGACATAGGAACAGTTTTTTTGGCTTTTCTCACTAGCTGGCTTGATTGAGCTTAGGACAGTCATGCTGCAGTGACAATTCCAGATAAAATACCAAGGCACCAGGGTGACGAGCATGGGTTTGCCAGCATGTATAGGAATGATGAGTTGACACAGGAAGGGGCAGGTCATTAAGGAAAATGGAAGAGGATATGTCCCAAAATTAAACCATGGGGGACCCCAGACAGGATTGGAAGTTGGGGTGAGGTGTCACCAAGCTGAACGAGTTGGAGTTTGCTATAGAGGCAGGTGCAGAACCAGTCAACCATGAATGCTAAAAATTAGGTTTTTCTTGGAACTTGCTGAGGGCTAGAAGATGTGAGATCATATGACAGTTCCCAGGTAAGGGGAGGTCACCCTCAATATAGAGGGAAACAACTTTGGTCTTCTTCCACAGCTGGGGACAGCTTTAAGTTTGAAGGAGATGTTGAGTATAGAGGTGAACAGGGCTGCAATAGCAGGAGCATAAAGATGTTAGACCTATAGAGAGACTGAGGAGGACAAGGCAGAGATAGTATTATGGGTGATGTGGGGCAAAAGAGAAAGAAGGGGTGTGGAGGTAGGCAGGAGGAGGGGAGACTCATGGAGGAGAGGTATCAACTGGGAGAGAAGAGAGACAGTGCAGGTGTTGAACAACTAGTTAAAGCAGGAAGCAGTCTGAAGGGGGTTGGGGGTAAGTTTTGCTACCATCAATGAGCAGTGAGATGAAAGACTTGGTGGGGTGATCAAATGTTGAGAAGACTGCCTTCCAGAACTTTTCTGGGTCATTTAAATAATTTTGTAATTTAGTAGAGAAGATATTTTATTTAGCTTCTCTGCTGGCCTTGGTGCAAGAATTTCTTAGCAGCTTATAATTCATCAAGTCCTCAGGTGAGCCTGAGGTCTTGTGCAGGTGCTGGGGCAGAGTAACAGGTCTTACAGAGGTCAGTCAGCTCTGCTGAGATTCAGGGAAAGTGGGATCCTCTGACATGGGACCCCCTAAGAGGGGTGTGTTCATTTGTTTATTCCAGGTTGCAATATATTTTGAGGGAAGAGGGAGAGAGCCTTATCTATGTTAGTGGATGGGGAGGTAATTTATTTATTTAATTTTGTTGACCGGGTAAGTGCACTAGACAAATTCTGCCTATTTTCAGGCATGACCCGGGGGAGGGGGATACAGATGAATGCCAGCTGACCTTGAACCAGATTAAGCTGTTGGTGGTATTTTTAGTGAATGAGGGAAATTTGGCCAGGACACTGGGGAAATTCCCCTACTCTTTTCGATAAGTGCCATGGGATCTTTAACATCCACCTGAACTACCACCAATCCAGGCAGATGGGACCTCGGTTTAATGTCTCATCCAAAAGACGGCACCTCAGAAGTGCAGCACCCCTCTCATGCTGCACTACAGTGTCAGTATTGGGATATTAACCCAAGTGCCAGATATGGGAACTGAACCCACAGCCCTCTGATCTCCCGGCCTCAGAGGTGAGTGTGCTACCTACTGAGCCACTGACACTGCGTGGAGCTTGGCTAGGGGGGATGCTCAGGTTGAATGACCTGAATAATCTTAACCCAGTAAGTTAGTGTTGGAGAGGTGGCAGATTTTGCAGCCACAGCAATTTAGTAGTTGCTGAAAGCATCTGGCAAGGGACCAGTGGCAATAAGGTGATGGGGGTGGGAGGAGAGAACCTTTTTTTCCATGTGCTTATTAGATGGTTTTCTTCATAACAGCATTGGATGTGATGTGAAAAGTAGTGCTTTATCTGGAAACAGACATATCTAGTTCTGTTCCTTCCACTGTATCATCAGCATGTGACGTCACTCATTGTTACATCATAAGCCCTGCTGCCTGATTGATAACATGTGTCACAAATTACCAACCAAGCAGCAGGATATTGGCTCTTCCTGATTACTAGTGATGTCACAGATAGGTTACAATGCTGATGATGTAATGGGAGGAACAAAACTAGGTCAGCCTCTGGATAGAGTATACCCATGGTGGGCATTGCTGAAGCAGATTGGACTGACACAACTACTCTGAGTGAGCCTACTTCTGTTTCCAAAAATTATGCATATGACAGGCATTACTGAGGCTGGTATGATAGGAACAGCTTCTCTGCGTGATCCTGCTGCTGTTTCCAAAAGTTACATCCATGGCAGGCATTGCTGAGGCAGGTAGGACAGGAGCAGCTGCTCTGAGTAAGCCTGCTGCTGTTTCCAGAAATTATACTCATGGCGGGAATTGTTGAGGCAGGTAGGATAGGAGGACAGAGCAGCTTCTCTGAATAAGCCTGCTGCTGTTTCCAAAAATGATATGCATGAGGGGGAAGGTGTCATTGCTGAGGCAGGTAGGGGAGGAGCAGCCACTATGAGTGAGCCTGCTGCTGTTTCCAAAAAGTACACCCATGGTGGGCATTGCTGAGACACAAAACATCAAAAATTGATGATTTACAAGACTAAGAACAGTGGAACTTGTTTGTCTACCAAGGTGGTGGTGGTGGTGGTGGCAAATGTTGTCAGTAGCCAATTAAACATTTAATATAAATAAAGTGAGTCAGTGATAAAAACAGTGAGGTAAAATAAATGGATTCAATGCCAGCAGTTGTAGCTGGGCTGGCATGCCGAGAATTATAAAACAGAAAATGGGTGACTGTTGCTTTAAGAGCTGAGGAAACTGACAACTGGAGTACTGTGGTAAAAGGGGCATCCGGCTGAGAAGGGAGAGCCCAAAAAGAAAGCACAAAAACAAAGAGCCGGGGGGAGTCAGCAAACAAAGCCGGAGGAAGAGGCTAAAGAGTAACGTACATAGCAGGTAATCACTGAGACCCATGCATACCTGATGCCAAATCAGAGCACTGGATAAATAGTGTCCATAGGTAAGTCAGGTAGCTGGAATGCTGGGACAGCTCAGAGAGAGAGAGAGAGGGGGGGGAGATCGGCACCTGAAGGCAGTGCCCGTCGGTAGTTGCAGGAAGCAAGAGACCAGGCATAGTACAAGCACCTGAGGAGGAAGGCAGACCCAAACTAGCTGCCAACAAGAAAAACCTACAGGAACAAAGAAAGCCTAAAAGAAAGGCATGAGACAGGATGGGGGAGGTGACACAAACACAGGAGAAAAAGGGAGGTTGGCCACAAGTGAGTGGCAGACGAGGGAGGGCACGTCATGGAGTAGGAGGGAACAGACTCATGGACGGAAATGGGAGGAGGGCAGACAAACACTGGGAGCAGCAAACAAGGAAGCAGAGAGAACACAGAACGGCTGCACGGCAAGCAGTGGAACATAGAGAAGGGGAAAAACAGGAGCAGGAGAGGCAGCCGGGCAGCCAGAGGTGAGGAGCAGAGGAGACAAAGAATGAGAGAAAATGGGCACAACAGGAAAGAAGGGGAAGGGAGCGAGGAAGACGTAGTCCCTGGCTGCAATGAGAAAATGTTCATGTGAGTGCCTTGGAGGAGCGGTATTTTAAGGCCCAATCAGGGGGCGGGGTAAGTTGCTCCATCCCATTGAACCACAGGCATAGCCTTACAAATGATTTGCCTTTCTGACCCTGAAGAGAGGATGCCCAAGAAGTAGCTGCAGATGTCCTTTCTCTCATTGATTACACTGCTGATTTGGAAGCATTTATAGATGTGCTATAATCTGTGCCAGAGGCATACTCTGATGGTTCATCAGATTTTGACTACTGTACATCAGTTAATGAAGCTGGTGGGATACTGTCAGATTTGGTTAGCAGAAAGATCTCACCAATACTCAATGTCTTCCGATGCAGAAAGGATGCCTTCAATGTTGCCCTTAAAGTATGGCTCTAGCAGCCTAGCCAACACAAAGCTTTCATTTTGAAACATGGGGCTTAATTTTCAAAGAGTGACACAGGGCTTGCGTTAAGCCCTATGTCACACCCATTTTTTGGTGCAGCTTTGTCACAACTGCACCTGAGTATAGTACATTGGGTGCAGTTGTGACAGTTTCCTCATTTTACAGCAGCTTGCGCCAAAGATTTGGCACAAGCCTCATAAAAAGGGTCCCTCAAATGGTGCAAGTTAGACCAGGGGAAAACTGATCCAACTTGCAGCATTTGGCGCTCACGATTGAAAATCTCGATTGCCGGCTGGGAGAATGCCACAAGCTCTGTCTACCAAACAATTGGCACACCAGGGGCTTTTGGCATTCAATAGGCTTGAAAAATCAGTTGACAGTTTGAGACTCATGTCATCTGCCAGAATTATGGCAGTGCTGTCTTCTTTTAACTGAAAATGTTTCTTGATGTCTTCAAGGAAAATGTGAAGAAATCTCATTTGAGGAAGAATTTGATTCAGAGTTGCACTGTCCATACTGACATCATGTGTGGCAGCCTCAAAGAGCTCCAATAAGGTGACCAAAGATTCAACAGACTCCAGCTGCTAGAACTGAGCACGATGTCTACTTTACCTATTTGACTCTGCATGGAGTGGTCATGTACAGCTTTTTTCTCTTCAAGAAGCCTTTCCAACATGTACAATTGTGTAATTCTAGTGGGTTGGAACTTCCTGCTGTAATGTATGTAGTGGGAAGTTATTTGACCTCTGCAGCCCCTTCAAGATTTTTTGTGCTTTCTCTGAGTGGCTGAAATGGCCACATATCTTCCTTGCAAGACCTAACTGGTTTTCAGCATTTCTGTTTCCATTTAAGAAGTGATGACTGAGCATGGGTGGCCAGTGGCACAGCCCTCCTTACACCTCCTCAGCCACCGGCCATCCAAGAGATGCTGGGAGCACACTGCTATATATAGGCAGTGTGCTTCCAGCAACAGTTGGATGGCCGGCGGCAGAGGAAGCATGAGGAGACCTGTGCCGCTGGCCTTCCGTGGCACCAACTTGAGATACAGGGGATGGGGGCGTGGTGTTATTGGTGCCGTAGAGGGTGGGGGAACCACTGAACACTGATAAGGGGTGGTGGTGCCAGGATCAGGGGTGGGGAAGGTGTTTGGGATGTTATGGACAGTGCTTGCCCATGCACGACAGGGCTGTTTGGGTGGGTCAACTACCTTGGGGATGGGGCTCAGATGTGTGTGTGTTTGGGGGAATCTACTACCTCAGGGACAGAGCAACACTGTGTGTGTGGGGGAGCAGCATATGGGATGGGGATCCTACTGCTGGGTGCCATCCATGCGCTGTGTGGACGCTCATTTACATGGGCTTAGCCAGGGAGGCACACTGGACGATGGGGACAGTCTGCATGGATCCAGGTGCCTGTGGTAGAAATTCACGCACCCTTACCCGTGTCTTGCAGCACAAGTGATCCACTATGGGACCCAGGATGGGCATCCCATTGGTTGCCTGCCTGGGTCTGCTATCCTGCCCCCGGCCACCTGTGTGGTCCTGCATGCTGGGGGGCGGGGCCATGGACAGGTGTCCTGCTGCTGCATACAGTAGTGCATACTGTGTACTTTGCACCTATCCAGGGCAGTGGAACTACGCAGGCAGGATATGCATCTCCGTCTCGTAATTCTGGCCTGTTCGAGCATAGGCACCAATGTCCATTTCTTTGGTATCAGACCAAGGTGATGAACACTCTGACTTGAGTTATATTTTTAACCTAAACTAATCAAACAATTTTCAATATCAGCACTATTGTAACTTCTCTAAGTTATTACAAGCTCAGCTGAGCAGTGTAGGTGGCTGGCTGGCTCTGCTTCCTGCATGTAGCGATCTGATCAGGCGTGTGTAACATGTTATAACATTTTTTTCTCAGTCCTTATATTTTACTAATAAGCTGCTGAGTAGAAAAAAGAAGAATCTGTTTCTTGAGATGTATGAAGAACCCAAGCCAGTCAGGTCGGTAGCCCAAGTATTCACTCCCGTCTGCCGATCCCTCCCACACACAGTTCCCACACTTTCACTTTCTTTTAACGAAACAAGCAAGAGAAGAAATCAAATTTATTTATTTTTTGTTATGAATTCCCTCTGGTCACTTTGTGACTCGGTCCCTCTAGACTCATCTCTAACTTATTTTCTGGTCTGACTCAGGTTATATTTCACTTCTGCCCTTACGAAGAGAACTCTGCCTGCTATTGCAGTACTGACTCTGTCTTGCAACCCCTGAACTTCACCACTTACTGCACAGCTCTTGATTGTATAATAGGGTGGACATGAATGCTAATTGAAGCACACTGAGCATAGGATATGGGCACACTCAAAGGGAGATCACATGCTTCCCTGGCAAGGCTGAACATGTGGCATGGGTCATATGATTCCTTAGGGACAGTAGGATTAACTGACAAAACTGAGCACTGCAACGTGAATCTGAAGCTGAAGGATGACAAGTACATCAGTGCACACCGATTTTGCACATTTTCAGTTGCTTACCTGTTCGATTACCCATCTTGTTATCTGTTCCGTTACCAGTCCTGTTGCCCATTCAGTGTACCTGACCTGTAAATGACATTTACGTACCAGATAGGGTAATATTTTGCCTGAACTACCCTACCTGGCTGAAAAAGGCAGATACCCACAATACCTGGTCTAGCTACCCGTCAGGTTCCCCAAACCTAAATAAAACCATACTGTGCTCTCTCTTCCCACATTTAACAGACACTCAGAATGACCCGTGTAAGTGCCATTTAAATTCTGAAAAAAAAAAACCTGCAAGATAACTAGATAGCTGAAATCAATTGTTTCATGACATCTAGCTGGCTGAAGCTCAACCTGGACATGATGGAGACGTCACTGGTCAAATCATGTTTACATAGGTCTTCCAGCGTGAATCTTGGGGAAATCAGGTTAAAACATGGCAGCTCTGTGAACTTGGCTGTGGATAGGGTAAAAAATCTGTGAGTCCTTTTTAACCACAGGTTGATGCTAGAACATCAGCTGTCAATCCTGATCTGAAAAAGCATTTTCTATCTAACATTGCCCAGATCAAGCCTTATCTCACTATGGGAGACCTGAAGGCACTGGTTTATGTCCTTGTCAGCTTGAGACTGGACTGCTTTAATGCTTGTAACCTTCGACTATCAGTGGAGCTTTTTGTGCTGCCTTCAAATAGTGCAGAATTCTGCAACCAGGATGATTACTGGAGCTGCTTGCTCTGAGCATATTATACCAGTGCTACAACAATTGCACTGGTTATCAGTGCACTGGCAAATTAGCTTCAAGGTGGGCTCACTCACCTATAAAGCCCTACATAGTTTGGGCCTTGGCTACCTGAGAGAATGCCTTATTTTATATATACTGTACCTGGTCACCCCTTCTGCTCTACCATGCCTGGGCTTCTGATTGAAACAATCTGGTGGGTGGGCTTTTGCAGCTGTAGCTCTGATCCTGTATAACTTTCTCCCCCACATTTGGAGAGAAACATCTTTGGTGGAAGGTTTTAAGAGCGGTTTGAAGTCCCACTTTTTTCCTGTTGGCCTAGCCAGAAAATTAGTGATAAACTAGTTTGAGGAAGAAGTGGCCCAGATGCTATAGTTTTACAAGTTTTTGTGTAAGTTTGTTGACTATTAGATCTGTATTGACTGTTCTGATATTTCTGTATTTGAATTGATTTATTTTAAGGTAAGGTACTCAAAACCCAAGAGACAGAGCAGCATATCAATAAAACCTACTACTACTACTGGGCGCTATGCATAAAGGGTGCGGAGGTATGCGGCAAATACGTGTACCCCACATGCGCCTCTGCCACCTGTGGACAGATGCATGCCAGCAGTGTGTATGACTGCTGACCACCTGTCCATGGCCCTGCCCCCCCAGCTCGCAGGTCTCCTCAGGGCAGCCGGGGGAGGAGTCGTCGTCTCAGGTGGGCATCCAATAGGATGCCCCCCGGGGCACACAGTGGATCCCTTGCACTGGGTGGCGTAGGTCTGGGGATGTGAATGCCGCTTGCATGCACCAAGACCTGTGTGGCACCCACCAGTCCCATTGCTGCTGGCAGCAATGTCTGGGGTGCTCGCCCGTCTGGCTGCCCCTGGCTGCCCCCTTCAGCCCAGCGGTTGGGGATGGCATGGTGCACCCCATCCTGGTCCACCGGCGGCTCACTGGCAGTGCCCATGGGGGTGTGAAGTGGGTTATGGCAGGGTCAGCCCTGGTGTACCCTGTGCCACCCAGCACACCCATGTGGCCAACACTAGTGGGTTAGTGAATCCCGCGTAGTGCTGGCATGCCCCCGTACCACCCCCTGCACGGAGCTGCCCACGGATGTGGGGTATCGGGTGTGTTGGGTCTGCATGCCCCCCTTCCAGAATGCCGCACTGGGGGTGCAGTCAGCGTGGAGTGCCTACGCACCCATGATAAGCACACGTAGCCACTCCACACCCTTTGTGGATAGCGCTCACTATTATTACTACTGTTACTGCTGCTACAACTACTACTATTACCACTGTACTACTAGAGGAGGTCAAAAAACTCCATCTATCTGCCTCTACAACCACTCTGCCAAAATGGGATCTCCGACCTAACTGCCCTCTCCAACATCATCTCCCCCAAGATCAGCAAAATGAGGTCATAGCCATGGGTGACTTTAATCTAGACTGGCTGGACCCCCAAAATAAATCCTACAATACCCTCACTAGTAAGACTGATCTCACACAGCTTATTGCTGACCTGCCTATCTCTCACCTGAAAATGGGAGGCATACTCTCCTGGATTGGATGCTGTCTAATACACCTGACAGAATTCTATCAGCAGAGGTGCTGCCTGATGCACTGAGTGGCCACTTTCCAACCTACTGCATACGGAAAGTCAAAAGCACCTCTCAGAATACATTTCCTGCATGACCCTTCTTCCTTGAATCCCCCTCCTCCCTCCCTCCCCCATGACCTGTCACTTATTGAGTGGCATACAGTACTCTCCGCCAGTGAGGTGAGGCAAACTCTGTCCTTAGCCTCCTCCAATCCCTCCTGTTTCAAATCCAGGATAAACTACTGCCTGTCTCCAAGAGAAGGGTTAAATAGCCAGCCCAGTGGTGCTGGGGGCTGGGGCACTGGACACCACACCTCATGCCATGCCAGCGACCTGTGTTTGGGAGCGAGCTCAGGTCGCCAGGGGTCAGTAGGGGAGGAGAAGGCTGGAGCATCTGCAGACAGCTCACCTTCTCCTGGGGAGGGAGGGTTGTAGGGGTTGGCAATACTGTGCCTACCAGTGGTGGCTTGGTGGTACTGAGCCAACAACTCTCTAAGTGTGGGCTGGTGAGTCACAGCGGATGTCATTAGGAGTGTGCATGGGAGTGTGTGCATGCTTACTAGGATGTCATTGCATGTCTGCACCTGCCATGAGTGGGTTAGGGCAGCAACCACAAGAACAAGGAAAAACCCTGCTCTGAGGGTAGGCGACAATGTGCCTTGGCTCCCACACCCACCAACGGGCCCCACCCACCTGGGTCCTGATTCTCCAGCCCACCAGATCAAGCCTGTGAAACTGGATTTCAAGGACCACCGCAGTAGTGGAGGTGGCCCCACCCTGGGGGGGGTTACAAGCCAGGGGGGTCTTGACAGGTAGGTCTGTGGGTTTGGAGCTCTGGAAGGGGACCCAGGGTGGGGGGAGGTCTCAGACCGGGCAGGAGATGCCCTGGGTGATGTCCAAAAGAGTCCCTCAGTCCAGTGATTAGAAGGGGAAAAAGAGTTAAAAAACAAAGACAAGGGTAAACGTGGTCCCCACCAGGTGGCTTCACAGGAACCTTCTCTTCCTGTTCAAAATCAGTGACAACAATTGATAAGCTTTCAAAGTCTTTGCCAACCCAGCAGATTGGCTTGACTACAGACACCTATGCAACTTATGTAAAAGGTCCACTTGCCTTGCCAAGGGCCAATACGTCCATGAACCATTAATTGTCTGTGCTGGGAATCCTGGGGGCTCTAGTGGCACATTAAAGGCCTCCTGGGATGCCCATCTTAGAGTCACGCAAAGGACTTGCTCATTGTTGGGATCCACTGTAACAACCCTGAAACCATTGCCAACATCTTTAACTCCCACTTCGTGGACCATTTACTGTCCAGGGCTGTCAACCTCTCCAGCCCCCCCTCACCACCACTCCCTCTGAATGCATCTTTTTCTTTAAAACTGGTGTCCCCTGGGGAAATCTTTACATTATTAAGGTCCCTTCCTAATGGAGGCAGTACAGGACTTGATGGGATCTTACTGAGACTGCTTTGCTTGGGTGCTCCCATACTAGCGTCCCCTATTAAGCACATTTGCAACTTATTCCTCTCTTCTGGCATAGTCCCTAACAATTGGAAAACTGCAAAAATCACCCCAGTTCTAAACAAGCATTTGTCAATGCCGAATGTTCGTCGTGTGCACTGCTGTCATGGGTGGGGGAGGGGACGGGATGTTTGAAAATTGCTTCAGTGAAGTTGTTTGTGAGGTGGGGTCCCAAAAAACGTGTTGAAAATTTTGTTCAAAAATATTTAAAAAAACGGCCAAGTTATGCCACTAAGTTGAAAACCCTATTGAAATACATGGACGCAGAAAACCCCATTGAAATACATTGCAGCGTTTACCTTAGGTCACGATTGGGCTTTGAAGAGCGAAGACGTGCCTGCAGTCTAAGGTAGATTATGATGATGGACCTCCAGTGGGTTAGTATGGGGTACGGGGGTGTGGGGTGGTGGGTTCTGAGTCGGAGGGTAGGGGGTTGGATAACGGCAGAACGAACAATGATGGACGTTTTTCCTTTTTACAGGGAAAAAAAATGATGAGGGACAGTTCTCTATTTTTCAGAGAGTTTGCTGAACAGATGAGGGCACTGGGGGATTGGGCAGTTTGGGCACCCCCAGTGTCTGTATACTGTTTGGGGGGTTACACAGTGAACAACAATGGACAGACAGATGACACCGGAGAATTGGGCACCTCAAGTGTCTGCATACTGTTTGGGGGGTTACTCAGAGCACAACAACTGATGGACAGATGAGGACACTGGGGGATTGGGCACCCCCAGTGTCTGTATACTGTTTAGGGAAGGGGGATTACACAGCAAACAATGATGGACGGTTTTGTTTTTTAGGATAAAAAACAAGTATTTGTCAATGCCGAACATTTGATGTATTGAAAGATGTCCACCTCTGCACCTTGTTTATGCCCTTGAGGTACTTGAAAGTATCTATCATGTTCCCCCACTCCCTCTTTTACTCCAATAAGTACATATTGAGGTCCTTTTAATCTCTACTGACATGTTCTGTGTTGCAAGCCATGTACCATCTTAGTTGCCTTTCTGTGGATTGCCTCCACCCTGTCAATGTCCTTGCACATTTGTGGCCTCCAGAATTGCACACAGTACTGTAGGTGAGGCCTCACTAGTGCATTATACAATGACATCACCACCTCGTGCCTTCTGCTAGTGATACCTCTGCCTATGCATCCCAGTATGCCACTGGCTGCCCTTGCAACATTTGTACTCTGCTTTGACGCCTTTTGGTCATCAGAACTGATAACTCCTAGGACTTCCGGTGATGTCACGGAGCCGAAAGGAGCTTAACTTCAGGTGCTCTCAGCCCGATCTACATTAAAAACCTCCTAAAACCTACAAATTTCATGAAAAAATGCCACGGAGCTCAGGAGGAAGTTTCATGGAAGGCACTATAGGCAGAAATCGTAACCAGGGGAAGAGTAAGAGCAAGGCTGGCATACAATTAATTCCGGACCCCCCTAGCAGATCCCTCTCACCAGCCAACTCCCACACGGCAGAATATGATACTGATGGGGAGACTGGACAGTTATCCAGAACTAGATCCGAAACCTTGTTAAAAGAAATAAGGGAATCTAGGAGAGAAAACAAACAAGAATTCAGGACTGTATAAAAACAACTTACTGCAGTGGAGGCACGAATTGGACAGATAGAGGAGCGGGTGGTGGAGTCCAAAGAAAACATGATCCAGCTCACTGAGATAGTTGAGTCGTTTCTAGCACAGACAGGGGAGCTCCAGTCCAAATGTCTGGTCCTAGAAGGTTGTTCACGATGTGATCATTCACACTTGTATGGCCTTCCTGAAGATATGGAAACTGCTCTGGTTGCTCCCTTTACAGAAAACCTCCTAAAAGATGTGTCGGAACTCCCAGCTACCTACTCTTTATATGTGGAGTGGGCCCACCATTCATTGCAGATGACGCCATTGGATCCCGCGGCTTGCCTGTGCGCCATTGTTTTCAAATTCAGCTCTTTCAGTGTTAAAGAGGACATTTTAAGGTGCACCTTGGCCAAAAAAGAAATCAAGTACCTCACCCACCGCTTATACCTGGACCATGATTACCCCCCAGAGATCCAGCAGCAGAGGCTTCGCTGCCTTCTGATTTTGCTGATTTTTCGCAAGAAGGTGATCTGATTTCACACTCCATATTCCTCGAGGCTGTGGATATTCTGGGAGGATAGTGTTAAAATTTACTTTACTGTTGAAGAGGCTGTAACCGCTTTAAAAGAGAGAAAGATCTCCATACCTGAGAACCGGAACCAAAATGAGGGGAGAAGTCGACCGGTTGGCAGTGCAACATGGGAAGGAAATGCACAGGAACCAAAATAATGCAACACTCAGAGGCTCTACTCAGAATCCAGAACCTGCTCGACAGAAAGACCAGACCAGCGGAGAAACCCACCTGAGACACGATGGACTTTCAAATTGTGTGTTCCACTCTATGGGCGACTGCAAAGAAACCCTTTCTGAACTCTCTCCTACCTCCAGAGGGCTATAAGGGGATAAGTACGCAGCTACCATAATTTCTTTCTGACCTAATAGTGGTACTAAATGGGGGAGCTGTACAGGGGAGGGGGGTTAGAGTCAGTCGACCTATCTGCATTTTGCCACTGTTCAAGTCTGACAATCTGGAAAAAAATGTAAACCTGGTACTTACATTTTACCGTGAACCCGGACTTAAGAGACTACTGAACACTATAGCGAACTGGCATCCTCATTTGGCCCTGCAAAACTGAATGAACACATCACCTGTTTTGTTGATCTTCTCTAAGCGGGGAGGGGGGGTCAGGTACTGAAGCTAAGCATAACTCCAGTTTACCTACATGATTTTCAAACTTAGCATTTACTAGATGTTTTATTTGTTGTCTGACTGCTTGTAGGTGTGGGGAGGGGGAGCTGATAGTATTAAAACAACCCTTGCTCTCAGATCAGATTTGTATCACTAGATCTACTTCTGCACTGAGTAAACCAAAGATTTCTTTAGTTAGTAGATCTGGGCACAGGAGCATGCCATACTAACCACGCATCCCATGACTAGTTGTACCGGTAGGTACTTGTTTTTTCAGAGCTCTTCTAAATTGCGGCTGTGGGGGAGGTCTTCCACACACAGAAGCACTAGCAATCCTCCTCGTTCTTCTCACTAGTGAGAGGACATAGAGGCTAATTCCGTATATTAGCCTCCTGCCTTGGAAGCAATCAGTTTATTTTTCTTACTGTTACTGTTTCTTGTTTTGGTTAAAGCCATGTTGACTCCTATGTTTTAAGTATTGTATATTGGGCAACAGGAACTATCGAACCCTGACTATGAGATGGCACACCAAGATAGGAAGAAGAGTGAGGAGACGCCACCACTTATGGGGGCGGTGAAGTGGAGGAAGGCGATCAACTTGATGGCACAGACATACATAGTGTGCACATATAATGTGCATGGGGTAACTAGCCCTATTAAATGAGTAAAATCCTCCAGTACTTAAAAGGATCAGGGGCAGACATCCTTCCACTGCAGGAAACCCATCTCTCCCAAGCTGAGCACAAGAAATTTGAATGCCTCGGTTTCTCACATGTGGTGGCCTCTTCTTACAGAGGGGGTAGGAGAAGGGGAATGACTGTAATGATCCGACAGGGAGTCCCGCTTGAATTAACAGACCAGATCATTGATAAGGAGGGGAGATATGTGTTGGTGAAGGGCACGCTGGATGGACAAAAAAAACACTACAGCCTCAGTCTATATCCCCCTGCCTCAGAATTTCAAATTTACAGATCTTTCTTTCTTCAGCTGGCTCAGTGGGCGGAGGGCCAGGTGATATGTGGGGGAGAACTCAACATTAACATCTCTGAGGGGATCCCTGGACAATCCCCACAAGGCTGAGCTAATAAAATGAATAGGGAGGTACGGAAGCTGCTGCAGGAACTAGGCTATGAAGATGTATGGAGGTTCCTACATGGTACTACACACAGGCAAACCTTTTACTCCCAGGCCCATAACACCTACAGTACTCTTGCCTGGACTTCTTTCTGGCTTCCCGGGAACACTTGGGGATGATACAGCGGGCGTGGGCTGGGGACTTTATACTTTCAGACCATGCCCCACTGTTCTGTATAGTTAAATCACAGGCAACTAAAAAGAACACCTTATGGAGGTTAAACCTCTCCCTGTTGCGTGACCAGGGAGTGTGGGAGGCAGTTGATGATACAATACGGCAGGCTCTCTCCGAAAATGACACCCAGGACACCACGGTATCCATACTATGGGATACCATCAAAGCAATAGTTCGAAGGAAATTAATAGGACTGTCAGCACACAAGAAAAAACAAAGGGAGGCCTACAGGATTTCCTTAGAACAAAGAATTAGGGAATTAGAGGAACTCCAGTGCCTCAGTTATAGCAAAGTTAGGAGAAGGGAGCTTGTTAAATTAAAGAGGGAAGTAAATTATATTTTGGACTATGAAGTGGGGAAGAAACTAATGTTCTTAAGACATTAATTCTATGATGGGGGACCCCAGTTCTTAAGGCTAGTAGCTGCCCAATTGCAGGCCTAAAGGATCAAGTCCACTATTATAAAAGTTAAGAACCCCTTTTCTGGGGAAATGCAGAACACTATTATGAGTATATCAGAAGCCTTTTCAAGTTATTATGCCTCCCTCTACTCGGCGGCCCCGGTTCCTTCCAACCATAAAATTAAGGAGTTTCTGACCTCCCTTAAATTACCAATGTTATCTAAGGAACAACAAAACCAATTAACAGCCCCAATACTTTCTAAAGAAATAGAAATGGAAATAGGATGATTAAAAACAGGGAAATGCCCAGGGTCAGACGAACTCTCGGGAGAATTTTACAAGACCTTTTCTAAAACTCTCTCCCCGATGTTGACCAGAGTATTTTCCTTTCTTTCAACTAAGAAGGGTATAATTCCACCCTCCTGGAATGAGGCCATTATCTCTGTCATACCTAAACCAGGTAAGGACCACATCCTTTGTGCATCCTACAGGCCCTATCAGTATTGAATACAGACTTTAAAATATTTGCTTCAATTTTGGCCAAACGACTTATTCAATTTGCCCCCAGTAAAATTAACATGGATCAATGTGGCTTCCTCCCGGGTGGACAAGCCCAAGACAATGTTCGGCGCACTATATATCTTATAGAACATACTCAATCCCAGAAAATCCCAACACTTCTTCTTGGGTTAGATGCAGAAAAGGCATTTGATATGGTTTCTTGGAATTTTTTTGAGGGGGGATCCTTACTGCTTTTGGTTTCCCAGACCAATTTTCAGATACCGTATTCAAATTCTATAATAAATCTACAGGATTTATCAGGGCTAATGGCCACGTCTCAGAAAGCTTCCCCCTCTACAGGGGGGCTAGTCCGGGATACCCTCTTCCCCCCTGCTATTTGCCTTTTATATAGAGCCCCTTGCCCAGTATCTCCGCCTCGCCCCAGATATCATGGGTATCCCATTTGCAGGTATAGAACATAAGTTAGCCTTGTTTGCTGATGACCTACTGATCTAATTAACAAACCCTGACTCCTCTATGCCAGCTCTCTTCCAGAAAATCAGGGATTTTTCTCAGTTATCTGGCTAGTCCCTAAACTTAAATAAGACTGAGGCCCTCTCTGTTGGCCATAATCCCACACCTACACTTAGAAATATGTTCCCGATAAAATGGGATAAACAAACTATTAAACATCTAGGAATTCAAGTCACTAGTGATTTACCCCGGTTGTATGCCTTAAATTATACACCCTTGGTATTTGCCCTCAAACGAGACCTAAGGAAGTGGCATCTTCTTCCCTCTTCCTTTTATACACGCACTTTCTCACTAAAAATGAATGCCCTCCCCCAGTTCCTATATGTCTTCCAGTGTGTGCCATGTAATATACCCTTTAAGGAACTTCTTTCATGGCAGAAAGCTTTTGGAGCCTTTCAATGGAACCATAGAAAGCCACAGGTTAATCTAAATAAATTGTATCTTCCCAAAGCTCAGGGAAGGGTGGCTCTCCCGTCTTTAGCAGACTACTGGGCTGCTGCTCAAATGCGCTTGGCGCTGTTATGGGGCACTGGAACATACCAGTCCTCCTGGAAACAGATGGATTTGGCCAGGCCACTGGTTCTCCCATTGCAAGCAAGTCTTTTCCCCCCAACTCTATTAAATCAGGCTAAGCAGCTAGTTCCGGATGCCACTGCAACTATCCTGGAGGGGTGGTGGAGAGGAACGAAAAACAGAACCACACAACAACAGTTCTGGAAGTACCAGTGGTTTTTGGAAACCCCACATTGCCGGCCTGGACTCTGTGAGCCCTGGTACAGAAGCCAGGCCTTGAACGGCTTAGTGGCTCCTTGTCAGTTAATGCGGGGTACCACAGTGATAAGTTTTGAAGAAGCCCAGAAAAGATTTGTATGGACAGAGACAGATAGGTTATATTACTACTAAATCAGAGACTACATTACTAAACAGATTAAAAGCAGAAAGAAAGAGACGCAGTTGTGGGAAGATGTTACCCCCATTCACACTAATATGAAACTCCTCTCAGGGCGAAAAAGCCATCTCAATAAAATATAAGTTCCTGATCCAACAATTAGCTCATTCGATGGAGCCTGTAAAGGCAAGCTGGGAGAAAGAGTTAGCCAGGTTATTAGTATTAAAGACTGTCAAGCGGTTGGGTGAGGAACATGGGCTACTACCTCATCCCCAATCTGGAGGGATTTCATGTGGAAGGTTCATGTGAGGTTCTTTCTTGTCCCCATGGCCATTGCTCTACGAAACCCTGGTACATATTCTAAATGCTGGAGGGAATGTGGGGAGACCGAAGCATCACATAAGCATATATTCTATGACTGCCCCAGACTATCCATCTTTTGGGACTTGGTTTCCCACCATATAGCTTCTATATTAGACCTCCAGCTCCCCCTCTCTGAAATCAATTGGATGCTTGGGGTCCCACCTAAGGGGGTGAAGGATAAAAATGCTTTATACTTGTGGTCCATCCTGCTGTGTGCAGCATATAAGTCCATCACCAAAAAATGGCTCCATGTGTCTTCCCCAATGATTTCCGATTGGAAATCCCTGGTGCTTATCATACAACATAATGAACAGCTTTCTTATGCTTTGCACGGTAGATTGGAGGCATTCAATTCTTGTTGGATGAGATGGCAGCTGATCCAAGACCAAATACAATAATTTTGTGGGGCTGGGGCAGACATGGTCAGTCTAGGCAGATCCCCTCCCTCCCTAGACTTTAATGCCTAGACTTGGGATCTTCCTCGATGGGGGACTCCAAACATATATCTTTTACTATGATTGATGACACTTCCTTATATTCAGACATAATGTTTTTGCTTGATAGGGTTCCTTAGAGACCCCCTGTTTACATTGCTCTCTTTTGTTCCTGTTTTTTAGCCCACATATTTTTTATTACTGTTAGTGGCTCAAGTTTGTAAAGCCACTTTATGTTGTCTTGTTAAATTACGGGATTAATTGTATTGAATTTGTATAATAATGTATGTGGATTCATCTATCTACATAGTAAAGGAAGCATAAAAAAAAGAACTGATAACTCCTAGGTCCCCTTCTTCCTTGGTAATCATCAGCACCTCCACCCCATCCTGTAACTCTCCACAGGTTTCCCTCTTCTCAGGTGCATTATTTGGGCTTCTTTGCATTGAACTTCAGTTGCAAATCCTCTGACCATTTTTCAAGCCTCTCCATGTCCCTGTTTTTCCACCCCTTTTGGAGTATTCACTCTGTTACAGATGTTGGTGTCATCTGCAAACACGCAGACAGACCTTTCCTTCTAGCCCTTCCACTATGTCTGTAATGAAGATATTGAACAGGACTGGTCCCAGGACTTATTCCTGAGGTACCCCGCTGGTCACCCCCTCTCCCTGGATTGAATCCCATTACCACCACCCTCTTCCTCCTGTCCGTCAGTCAGTTTCTAACCCAGTTTATCATTGTGTACCCCATTGCAGACTACTCATCTTGTTAATCAGCCTTAAACGTTGGACATTGTTGAAGGTTTTGGTGAAATCAAGGTAGGTGACATCAAACGACCCTCCCTGATTTACTTCCTTAATGAGGCATTAGGGTTTCCAACCCTAACACCCCACCCCCACTCCCACCCTGCAGAGACTGACAGGCATTGGGGGTGTCCTTTTGGGTCATCGGCCATAACACTCATGCCATTTCACCCCACCCTGCAGACACTGACAGGCATCGTGGTGTGCCTTGAGGTCTTTGGCCTTAATGCTCACCCCATTCCATAATGAAATAAGCTGAGATGGATGCAGTATAGGAGAATGGGGTGAACGTTTGGGCCAAAGACTCCAAGGCACACCCTGATGCCTGTCCCTGGCTGCAGGGTGGTGGTGGGGGTGGAATGGTGTGAGCATTATGGCTGACGACCCCAAGGCACACGCCCGACGCCTGTGAATCTCTACAGGGGGTGGGGGGTGGGACGTTACAGTTAGAAACCCTAATGCCCTAGATGCCTGTTGGAATTTTTGCTCCAAATTTTCAACATGGGCTATTTGGGACACCATCTCATGAACAGTGGCACTATCATTTCATTACTCAATCCCAAAAAGTGATTTCGTGCAGCGACTGCTGCTAAAACACATTATGGACAGGTTGTGAAAAATGACAGTTGTACTGTTCATGATGAGATGTGAACAAATGGCAATGTGGAAAATCTGGAGTGAAAACATGAGAAATTGGAAAATTATGAGTGTGCATAGAAACTGTGCACCGTACGCCCATAACGTGGTATTTTTTGGAATTGTTTCACTAGATTTTCAACATGGGCTGTTTGGGACCTCCCTTCATGAACAGTGGCACTGTGATTTTGTTATTCCATCCTGAAAGCTGATTTTGCACAATGACCGTGCCATTCTGTGCAACTGGTGCGAAAACACATTTCAGGCAGGATGTGAAAAATGACAGCTATACAGTTCATAAGAAGGTGTAAAAAAATCGCAATGTTGAAAATCTGGAGTGAAAATATTAAAAATAGGTGAAGTTATGAGCCTGTAGTAGAAACTGCTACGCAAGTTTATAACTGAGATCATTTTTTGAATTTTTTCACTAAATTTGCACATGGCCTTTGGGACCCCACCCTCGGCGAACAGTGGCACTGTTGTTTTGTTACTCAGTCCTAAAAGGTGATTCCGCACAGCGACTGCAAAAATCACCTTTCAGGAGTGAGGAATGAAATGACAGTGACATGTTCACAAGGTGGGGTCCCAAGAACCCCATGTTGAAAATTTTGGGCCAAAATTCCTTAAAATGGCTGAGATGTCAACATAAGTTGAAACCCCCATTGACTCCAATTATACGGCTTATCTTTCATTTCTTCAGTTTGCCGGTCGGCTTTGAAGAGTGCTGACATGTCCCGCTCTGCAGAAGATCATGTCTGCCGACCTCAGAGGGTAAGTATGGGGTAAGGGGGGTGTGCAGAGGGAGAGTCAACATGGGGAGCAGAATGGGGGAGACAACGAGGGACAGTTTTTGTTTTTACAGGTGAAAAAAAATTAAAAAGACTGTGAAGGAAGGTTTTCTTCATTTACAGGTAAATAAAAAATAAACATAAATTTAGGCACACTGTGGTGGGCTCCCAGTGTGCCACAATAGTGGTGGTGGGGGGATGCCGACACGGGGATTGGGCACCTTGATGTCGGCTATGGATACAGATGGGTTGGAGGGGGCACATCCAATACCAGGAGTGGGCATCCCAGTGTCAGAAAGGGAAAAGGGAAATTGTTTAACCAGGAAAGACACACTAAGCGGCAGCAGGGAAAGGGGGCATTGTTTAACAAGGAAAGACACACAAAACTGTAGCTGAAGGGCTCGCATTTCAAAGGACAGAGCCGTGTGCAGCGTCGCCTCTGTCCTTTGAAATGTTTGCTGAGATGAGCCGCCTCAGCAAACCAGTGTCATCAGGACACTACCTGCTGATTTGCCAGCCACAGTCCGGCCCCTGAAGCACCATTGGTCGTTGTGCTGGCACCCCTCACACCTCTCTCTAGCAACTCTCATATCAACATGTTTGTCAGCTCTTGCGCACACGACGAACATAAAAAGGAGGGCCCCAAGCTTCTAAATAATTACAGGCCCATTGTGTTACTCTCAATACTCAGTAAATTACTTGAAAGGGTTGTAGCCTCCCAATTCACTGACTTTCTCCAGGCACACAATCATTTCACACCTGATCAGATGGGTTACAAACAAATGCAACGCCGCCACCTTCCTAACCCATTTTACAAACAATATCAAATGTGCCATGCATGGGCGTCCCCTTACTGGAGTCATGTTTATTGACCTCTCCAAGGCTTTTGACACTGTTGATCACGTATTGCTCCACTCCAAATTAATTTCTGTGGGCCTCTCCTTCCAATCAACCTCATGGTTTGTGAGTTATTTCACTGGGAGATAGCAGTATGTCCACTTTAATAGCATTCTATCTGCCCTCATCCTAATAAATCTCAGTGTCCCTCAGAGTTCCATATTTGGTCCCTTACTCTTCTCCATTTTTTAGAAATTATCTTCTCATGCTGCCCATCGATCATGTATATGAATGGTACTGTTTTGTATTTCATCTCTCCTGCCATCGCTACTGTTAATTCTCAGCTTCAAGAGGATTTCTACCTGCTCTTGGCCTGGCTCATCAAAAAAACCCAAAACATATTAATCCTTAACTCCTCTAAGACACAAGCTATGCTATTCAGGTCTCAGGCCAGACTCCGGTCCTCTACTATACCCTTTTCTGTCCTTTGTCAAGATGGGTCCTCCATATCGACTGTGACAGATTTTAATAATCTGGGGACCATGCTGGACCCTGTCTTGGATTTCCCCTCCATTTCTCCCTTGCTTGCAAGGCAGTTAACTCAAGGCTTGGCCTAGCTTACCATATCAAACTCTCCTTCATTCCCAATCCCAGGCTTGCCATCATGCAGGATGTCCTCCTCCCCATCTTCAATATGAACAACTTATTTTTCACATGCCTCCAAATCAGCTCTAAGTAAGCGGGAGGTATTCTACAATAAAATCTGTCACTTCTCCCTATCCTCCCCATGACTCATGCATCACTATGCCTGGTAATCCTGCCTGAGATGGCTGTCTCCCTCTGCAGCCCAGTCCTACTCCCTAAGGTCCTTTATTGGTAAACTACCAAGATCTCCCACACCTCTCATATATCTCCTCCCTGGCCATGTCATGCCTACTCGCTCAGATCCACTGACACTGCCCTCCCTCCATGTTCCCAAATGCTCATCCAAGATGGGGGAACAGGCTTTCACAGTCTTTGCCCCCAAATTAGGGCACTGCCTTCCAACAGACATTCATAACCTTCCCTCACACAGGCTCTTCAAAGGTGCTCTCTTTAGGCATCTAATGGGGTCAGCCACATACCGCTGTGCTGAATAGCCTCAAATGTCCTCACTGAACTTTGTTATTTAATGTGCTTGCTCCTATATCTTGGGACAAGCTCCCTAGATACCATGTGCTACTTTAAGATGTCCTAGAAACATAGAAACATAGACTTTGGCAGCAGATAAGGACAGCTTGGCCCACTCAGTCTGCCCATTTCCTACCTATTGGATAAGCTGCAGATCCTAGTTAACCAACAGTCTACTTCTTCATAACCCCCACCAGAATTGTTTTATGTCTGTCCCATGCAGTCTTGCATTCCCCCACTGTTTTTGACCCCAAGACCTCCTCAGGAAGGCTGTTCCATGTGCCCACCACCCACTTCATGAAAAAATACTTCCTCATGTTGCTCTTTTTCTGTCCCCACTCTGTCTTCAAATTGTGCCCGCTTGTTGTAGCACATCTCTTTTTCTGAAAGATGCTACCCTCTTGGACTTTGTTGATTCCCTTGAGGTACTTGAAAGTTTCAATCATGTTCCCCCTCTCCCTCCATTCATTGAGGGTATACATATAAAGCTCCTTTAATCTCTCTTCATACGGCTTCTGTTGCAGACCCTGCACCATTTTAGTTGCCTCCTTTGGACTGCCTCCATTCTGTCTACGTCCTTGCGAAGACGGGGTCTCCAGAACTGCACGCAGTACTCCAGATGGGGTCTCACCAACTGTCTGTACAGAGGGATAACAACTTTCTGTTTTCTACTGGTGATGCCTCTCCCAGTACATCCCAGTATTCCCCCGGCCCTCCTTACTGCCTTCTCACATTGCTTGCTTATCTTTAGGTCATCTGATATGACTACCCCCAGGTCCCTTTTCCATTTTTGTTGTTGTTACTACCTCCCCCACACTGTGTGATCTTTCCCTGGGTTTTTGTTTCCCAGGTGCATTACTTTACACTTCTTTGAATTTAATTTAGGCTGCCAGACTTTTGACCTTTCCTCCAACCTTTCCAAATCTCTTCTCATCCTTTCCACCCCCACCATGTATCAACCCTGTTGCAGATCTTTGTGTCATCTGCAAAGAGGCATACTTTTCCTTCCAGTCCCTCTGCAATGTCACTTATAAAGACATTAAAAAGGACTGGTCCCAGTACTGAACCCTATGGTACCCCACTAGTAAACCCCCTTTCTTTGGAGTGGACTCCATTTACTATTACCCTCTCCGTCCTGTTGTCCAGCCAATTTTTTACCCAGGCTACCACCCTTAGACCCACTTCCAGGCTGGCTAATTTGTTTATTAATCCTTTGTGTGGGACTGTGTCAAATGCCTTGCTAAAGTCTAAGTAGGCCATGTCCTCAAGCCCTCCCTGGTCTACTACTTTGGTCACCCAGTCAAAGAAATCTATTAGATTTCTCTGACATGACCTTCCCACTGTTAATCCATGCTGCCTTGGGTCCTCTGCTCCGACGGCCTCTAGGTACTCAACAAATCTTTCTTTCAGAAATGATTCCATCAATTTCCCTACCACTGAGGTCAAACCAGCAGGTCTGTAGTTTCCTGCCTCTGCTTGCTCCCACTTTTGTAAAGGGGAATAACATCCACCCTCCTCCAGTCTTCAGGTACCACACCATCTTCCCATGATTTGTTAAAAAGGGTAGTCAGTGATGTCGCTAGTTCTCCCCTTAGTTCTTTTAGAATTCTGGGGTGAATCCCATCAGGTCCCATTACTTTGTTCACTTTCAGTTTCAGGAGTTCTTTCAGAACCCTTTCTTCTGTGAATGGACTGGTATTGACCAACCCCTTATCCAGAGTGCTTCTATTGATTGGATTAGGTACCTGCCCCTCCTCTTCTTTTGTGAATACCGAGCAAAAGTATTAGTTCAGTATCCCTGCTTTCTCACTGTCACCCTCTGCCCACCCACCCTCCCTTTATTAAGCCTTACTATCCCTCCATTGGTCTCTCTTCACTCCCTAATATACCTGTAAAAGGTTTTATCCCCCTTCTTAACTGAGTTGGCTGTCTTTTCCTCAGTTTGGTCATTTGCTATTCTGACTGCCTTCCCCTCTTCCTTTTACTTTAACTGATACAGTCCTTTGTCCTGTTCCTTCTGTGTTTCCTTATACTTCCCGAATGCTATCTTTTTCTACATAACATTCCCCACCACCTCTTTTGAGAACCATAGTGTTTTTTCCTTCATTTTAATTTATTTGCTTCACACAAAGGCTTATTGCCTCTGTGATGGCAGTTTTGATGTTTCCCCATTGTTCCTCCACCCCTCCTTCTTACCCATTTGCTACAGTAGTGCTTTTCTGAGGCACTCTCCCATTTTGCCAAAGTCAGCCCTCCTAAAGTCCAGTATCCTCACAGTTGTATGGCTTGACTCAATGGCTGTGTTTATCATGAACCACACTGTTTGGTGGTCACTTGTTCCCAGATGGCTACCCACTTTGAAATCTGAGATTCTCTCTCCATCCCCATTTGAGAGTACCAGGTCTAAGATTGCTCCCTCCTGAGTAGGTTCCAGCACTAGCTGTCTGAGGCATGCCCCCCCTGTAGGACATCAAGAATGATCCTGCTCTTGGATGTGGCTGCAGCAAAGTTGCTCCAGTTAATATCTTGCATATTGAGGTCCCCCATCAACAATATCTTCCCCTTTTCTGCCATCTTAAGGATGCCTTCTATCATTTCCTTGTCCATCTCCTCCCCCTGAGATGGGGGTCTGTATATAACCCCCATGCAGATTGTGGTGCCATTTCCTGTTTCCAGGGTGATCCACAGTGCCTTATCTCCTCCCTGTTTACCCTTAGTTCCGTTGCTTTGATCCCTTCCCTTACGTAGAGAGCTGCTCCTCCTCTTTCTACCCTCCCTGTCCCTCCTGTAGATTGTGTACCCTGGTATGTTGACATCTCAGTCATGGTTCTCTGTGTACCTTGAATGTACACTGTACACTGTACACTGTATAACCAATTGTATATTTATAGTTGTAAACCTATGTATGTAAATTTTTGGAACTGTTAAGTGCTTCTGTTGTACTTTGGCTACCTGAACCCAGGCCATTTTTTCTGGACTATGTATAGTACTATCTTGAGTTTATTGCATACTCTGTTGTATCCTCCCAGATCATACCTGAAAATAAGCATTTATTAATATAACCTGCCCATTAAACAAAAACTAAATAAATAGGAAAATAAATAACAAAATTATTACTGCCACTATTAATAACACTGTTATTACTACTACTGATAGTACTACTGTTATTACTCTTACTATTATTACTACTACAACTATTTACTACTACTACTGCTGTACACTGACCTGGACACTGGCCTGCTTACCAAGAGACTAATAGAATACTCTGAGTAGTAGGGATAGTGGAGAAACCCCTATAACGTAATACATGCTTGCACTGCAGATTTGTTGAGTCGAAGTAAAGGGCACCATGTAAATATAACCTACTACTACTGCTATTTTTACCATTACAATTACTGCTACTACTGTTATTACTATTACTAATACTACTATCCTTACTACTATTACTGTTTCTAATATTATTTCTACTACTGCTGCTACTAAAAAAGTCAAACTGCCCCTATTGCCCATCACTGCAACTCCTCCTTTTTCCAGGATTTGATAAATTTTATTTGCAATCAAAACCCCCTACTCCCCCCCCCCACGTCTTGCTGATAATGTCCACCACCTGTTTTCCTAATACCAACATTTACTGTAGTTGAAATTGGGTTCATGTCTGCTTCCTCTGATGTCCCTTTAGTGAGCTGCATATCTTAAGCAGTCAACACTCCATCTTAGCAACTGCTTGCTCGCTAGATTTCCCAATGCCAGCCTCCATTAAACTTGTGTGTGTATCTGAGAGTTGTTTGCAAGTGGCATTTGTGTCTGACTGAAACCACCATTAGGGAGTCAGTGCATCTTCTAGGAGTAAGCAGCTAGGGAAATTGACTATCAGCTGCAGGGGTGGGTACTCAGCTCAGAAAAGGGCAATAGGAGGAAGTGGGCAGTCCCCGATTCAACTAAATATGGTGTGGAGAACAAGGGCATGCATTTGACCATCAGGAAGTGGGGTTTGTTAGGGTTTACAAACAAATATAGGGGTGGGATTGCCAACATATAATACATCTTAAACCTCTTTGGTGGTGGTGGTGGTGGGGGAGTCTATCAGGCCTGAAAAGTGGGGTTGGCATAATTATTGTTTTAAATGTAGTGATTTTGTGAGTGTTATGTTTGTTCTTCAAGGGGGAGTTGGATCAGTTAGTTAAGGAAGGTGGTGGCCATGCTTGTGCTGACACTTGTGGATGAGTGACATAAGGTCACATGATTTTAAGCTAGATGGGAAGTCTAGACCTGTGCTGTTGTGTTGAGGTACCAGCGCAGATCAGAACATTCGCTCAATTGACCAGTTACATTTTTTGAATTTGTTCTATCCATTTTATAATGAATCTTTATGTCTGTATTATTCAAACACTTCTTTCAGTTTAATTATAAACCTCAATGTTCTGGATATGAACTTGACTGGAGGCATAACACTTGGGAGGTAAGCTAAAGTAGCAGGTCACTCAGCCCAGCAATTCGAAGTCTGTTGTCTCGTCTGGACTCTATTAGCCTCATCTTGATGAAGCTGTACCCTATGCCTTTAATGAGATAAATTATTATTATGAGGAGGCCTTTTCTGATATTTTACCAAACTTGTTATCAGAAGGAGGCTAGTTCTGATATTTTAGCAAATCTTTCATCCAACATGCACAGTAGTAGATAAAACCCTGCTTCCCCTGCTTCATTCAAACTGCACATCTCATTTTCTCCCAACAGGATCATAAAAAAAATATATTTTCATTCAAATTCAGTGAGGTCATTGCAGTGTCTTTCCCCCATCTTTTATGCTTTGCCTTCTTCCTTGCTATTCTGTCAGTCATTTTGGCCAGGACATGCGAAGTGAGTCTAAGCTCACTTCCAGGTATGGTCTGGGAGCACAGGGAGGTTAAGTGACTTGTCCATTGTTACTTAGTATGCAAGTGGACTTCAAACCAAGGTTGGACGAGTTTCCAGGTACACAATTCATGACAAAGTGTGTATTAAAGGATTTTATAAAATGGACTTCCAAATCCATCAGAATCCTAGCAACTTTATTGGTCTGAACACGTCACCAGACCATTCATTAATCTCCAGCATACACAGAAACATAGAGACATAGCACTTGATGGCAGATAAGGACTGCAAGGCCCATCCAGTCTGCATATTTCTTTTTCTACCTTATAAATGTGCCATCGGCCTTTGCTCTGTCAATGGCCTGTCTATTCATACTCATTCATACAAACAGTTTGTAACTACCCTGCACTTATCTACCTAGCAACAACCTGACTAAATGAAAATAAAATATTTTTCCATTATTATAAAAAACTTTTCTACTTTTAAAACACAAAAAACCACCACAGGGCATTGGTTCTTTAAAATAAATGTATTTCCTGGGTTCATTCAATGGCACTCAACTTTTGTTACCAAACTCACATATTCTACCTAGCAACAACCTAACTGAAGAAAAATAAAAAATGTTTCCATTAAAACAGGTTTTTTTTTATTTTGTAAGTGCAATAAGCCACTCTAGGGCATGGGTTCTTCAAGAATTAATGCACTTCCCAGGTGTGATGAAAGTCACTTGGTCACTGGCTTTATGCCTTCCAATTCACCACAACAAGCATTAATTCTCTAGAAATGCATGCCCTATTGTGGATTATTGCTTACATATTTACTGGTTAGGGTCAATAAACCACTGATAGCAGACCCCTACAAACTTTATAATTCACACATGTGAATTGTGGAGTTCCGTAAACCATGGTTGGCAGAAACAGCAATGAGTCTCCCTCAGCACCTCTCCGAGAAGCTGTCCTCACACTGGTGGTCCACTCGAGCTGCTGGAAGAAAACCACCAGCATGAAGAAAAAACACACTTCTCAGAGAACTGTAATAAAAAAGGCAGGTGCTTCACCCTCAGGGTTTATGGGGCATCACACACCACATGTGTGCATAAAATCCTCATGAACTACACTTCCCCATGCATTATTCTATATTTGATGCATGCCCATGAGATAAGCACCAAAATCGTTTGATGTACAACTGTGCAGTGGTTATTGTGCTTATAAACTGGCACACTGTTATGTACTACATTGAACATCATTAAAAAAACTGTTTTTAAATTAAATAAGTTGATTAAATGTGTTTGCAATGACAATCAATGTTTTATTTTGATAAGAACAGTTGCTCTGTTTGTATTGAGTCAACAGGTGGTGCTGTTCTGTTGTAGTTGTTTCAAAATGATTTATCAAGTTTGCCATAACAAATGG
Organism: Neoceratodus forsteri; assembly: GCA_016271365.2. Classification (NCBI taxonomy): domain Eukaryota; kingdom Metazoa; phylum Chordata; order Ceratodontiformes; family Ceratodontidae; genus Neoceratodus; species Neoceratodus forsteri. The sequence continues at coordinate 643,384,891 of CM057453.1, read as the reverse complement.
GAGTAGTGACCTGTAGGAGTTGTGAATCAGTACCCTACCATTCAAACTGCCAAATAGTACTGTTTTCCATGAAATAAATAATTTTATTTCTGTGCCCTGCTTCATTTATATAACCCTGCCCCTTTTGTTCTCAGTGCTGCAACCCTCAACCGTGACATCACACAAGGGAAACAAAGGTTTTAAAGTGACACTGTCAGTATTTAGCTGCCTCTTTACACTGTTTGCAAATAGCTGTATCTAGCTTTATAACATTTGTACAAAAAGTTTAGTGATTTGATTGGCTGAAAGCAGCTCAGAGCCATGTAATCATCGACTCATAATTATACTCCTGAACTATGTACAGCCATTCAAGCCCTAAGGCAGTATAGCGCAGTGGTCTAAGGCTCTGAGCTGCAAATCTGGTGACATCCAGCAGACCAGACCTGGGTTTGAATCCCACAGCTTCCACTTGCATACTGTGTGACCCTGAGCAAGTCACTTAACCTCCTTGTGCTCCCAGGTCGCTCCTGTAAAAAAGCTTTCAGCTTAGTGTGCTATATCTGGTTAAACAACTAAATAAAAAAAACAAAGAAAAGTATCATCACATTCTGACAGGAGTTGTCACTTCAGGCCTGTCACTGTACCAGCAGGCAGTAAAAGTGAAACATCTACACAGAATGGCAAATGATCTTTGTAGCCTATTTGCATCACAAAAACAATTTACAGAAGCTTTGCTACAGATTGCACTGCTGTAAACACTACCAAAATAGGAGACTGCACCCTGATTAGGGAGATAGAAAACTCAGCTATTTACTGTACCCACAATGCCTCACTATGTCAATTAGTATACAGGCTATTATATTTCTGTGCTCACTATAGAAATAGGAGACTACATCTCTCAGTAAAGAACTAGATACGGTATGCACAATGCCTTGTTTCGAAAACAAACATACAAGAGCTTATATTGTTGATACCACTATAGAAATATGAGAGAGACTGCACCTCACAGTAAGGAACTTGCAAATCAGTTTCTTATTGTACCCACAATGCCTTGCTATGTACATTTACATATTAGGTGCTTACCACTACCAACATACGAGACTGTACTTCTGAGTAAGGCACATTTAAGTCAACATTATAAATTACCCAGAATTCCTTGTTGCTGTATGTAGAACATTGACAGCTCCCTTATATGACATCATTATGGGGGTGTGGTTGCACAGAGAAACTGGAAGGCAGCCAGAAACAACCCGCTGATAAAACATAACAATAAAATGACAATGACAGCTTTTTTTATAAACAAATTGCAGCTTCAGCATCTGAAGCATGGCTGGCAATGGCATACTATGTGAAAAAAGATGTTTAGGGAACCTTCCAATATCACTTTAAGTTGCTGAGGCACTAGCTGCAAATAGGGGTTATAAAGAGCTAGTGCACTAAACATAGCAGGCAGAAAATATTATTCATTGTTAAAAGTAGTCACGTGTTGCTTTTATTTCTGATTTTCTTATCTGGTGGTATTTGGTGGGGCATGAAGAGCAGTTCTTTACCTGGAGATTGACCCCCAGGTTGCACCGGGAGATGAGCAACTTGTTGTTCAGTGTGCCTTCCTGGTAAAAAATTTCAATAAATAAATATCTAGTTCTGTTCCCCTTGATAATGCATCCGCACTGCATCCTCATTTATCATGACATCACAAGTGACCAGTCTTGCAGCAAGTCATTATTTTTGGTCAGATGTGATGTCACAGACAATGACATTATATGGCTGATGATATAGGGCATGGAACAGAACTAGCTGTGTCAGCCTCCAGGTAGAAGAGTGTTCCACACATCATACCAAGTACTGACAGGTAGAAAATCTTTTAATTAGAGATAAGGGACAAGAACACTTACTTCAGATATAATAAATAACAATGCACTACTTGTGAAAGTTAATATTAAGGCAGTTCACTAGCCTTTTAAGATGTATGGATTTGATCTAGTACATTAGCTTAGTTTGCTTAAAAACAAGAACCTGTACCTGATTGTGCATCAATAGCATTTTGATGCACATTCAGGTGATATTTCTCAGCCAATAAGATTTGTGGATTTTTACATGCCATTTTATAATACTCATTTGTAGAGGCATGTTGTGGAATTTTGACCTAGCCAATTGTTACTCTAGCTCCTATCAGGACACCAGAACAATAGGACAAGGAGCTCATAGATGAGCTCCTCTGTGGTGGGAGAAGCTAATGTAGAGTTTGCTTGGTGCAAGAACACCTGGAATTATCAAATGATAATACTGACAGTGTCCCTTTGATATGATCTTCTGTTCATGGTAAGAGAATAAAACAAAACAGCATTTGTTTTTTATTACTAAGAGATAAGACATGATCATCATAACCTCCTAATTCCTAAATCAGAACATGATAGTCAAAAGGGACTGGTGCAGAAGCACTGTGCCATCAATTTTATGCTAGTCTCTCATTACTTGCAACCCTCCCAGGGCTATCCTCAGAGTGCTCACAGACCATCCCTATGCAGTCAAGAACTGTTTTAACATCACACAGGGAAGGGTGTGGTGGTCACCAAGAAAACAGCTCACAGGATTATCCACAGGATTATCGACAGAGTATGATGACACTCACAAAATACAGTCATGTCTTTAGTGACACCTCCTATTATAGAACTGTTACATGTAGTAGTATGGGAGTGTCAGTAAAGAGTGATGTGGACAAAGGAGTCTGTGTGAGACAGAGATCAAAGAGGGACCAACTAAGCACAGGGAACTGGTGTTAGGGAGAGGGGAATCTACTTCAACTTGGGCTGGGGTTAGGTGGGTGGGGCACTGTAGCACCAGGAACATGTACTTGGGCTACAGTTAGGGAGGGGGGCCACACTGAACCACGAGGAGGGCCAGAGGCAGTCAGGGGAAAAACAATCAATGTACACCCACAAGCAGGACTTAAGGTGTGAGTTGGGCTGCACTGGGCAGATGAAGACATTACTAGCACTGTGCTAACTACAGAAAGCCATGATTATCACACGTCAGATGTTAACTGGCAAAGACCTTGTTTGCAAGCAATAACATCTGGCGCTCCTCATTTGTGACTTAGTCACTGGGGGGGGGTCTCTCCTCTCTCCAATGATTAATTAGGCTCTTTGTGCAAGGCTATCGGGTGTGTTGTTATACAGTAATTAGGCACCCGTTCACACCCTGATTTGCAACTCCACACCTAGCAACTGGGAATTGGACCCACTCTATACTGAATATGCTCATTTTTACTATATGGCAAATAAAAAACAGAAACTGTGCCTTTCACCTGGAAAACTAGCTGGCAGTGGTTGCATATGTTGCTGAGCTTGGCAAAGTGTAGAACATGGTAGGTGCCATCACAGGAAAGTGTTGGCCCATGATTTGAGGGGCACGCTGCCAGGAATACAACTGTATACTCTATTGTGTTTGGTGTCCTATGTCTTTGCAGAGGTATTATGGTCCTGTGAAGAGGATCCTCCTGAAAATGGGTGTCATGGATGACCAGGGGCCATCGCCACATGCAGTGCCAGTGGATCCCAGTAAATGGGCATCATTAGCCATTTTTTGGAGGGACTACCCATATGGAACAGGCCTCTTTGACCAGACATCCAGAATGCCCCAAGAGTGAACTGTGGGCAGCATTGGGGGGGGAGCTATATCATCTTTGGTGCTGGGTTGTTATTGGCACTGGTTTTGTGTGCCTACAGATGCAGCATGCTTTGAGGACAGCCTGTCTTTGCCTAGTGTCTTTATGGCTGGTTGTGTAGGCCCTGGTAGCTTTTAATTTGCAATTCATGTATGCTTCACCTGCAGTCACAGTCATCTGTCTTTTCTATTATATATGTGTGTGTGTGTGTGTGTGTTTTAGTGTGTGAGTGTAGTGTGCAGGGTCCAATTGTAGCATCTATTACATCTTGTACATCATGTTGTGGTCTATGTCATGAGCTTTATGTGATGTATGTGTCATATCGTATGATGGTGTACATGACTGGTGGCAGGTTATGTTTTGTATGTTGTGTTCTAGTTGAGTCTGTGTATGCTGTGCACATTTGTGTTTGGGCCTGCACAATGTTATTGCAGTCTCGCAGGTCACGTAATGTCAGACACTAATCTGCATGGGAAAATGCCTGTTTTACACTGTGAATATGCACTGGAATGAGCAAAATGTGTGCATGATGAGGAATGCCCACATTCACTGGTGCACAGACAAGAAGCGCAGATGTCTCTGTACATCTCTTCTGCATGGTGTGTAAAAAAGTTCTGTGAATATGACTCCATCTAACTTCTGTGACACTGGCATGTAGGTGCCTCTGCAGTTTCGCTATGTGGCCTTGTGAGCTTCCGTATATTTTGTGGATCACGCTCTTCCTAACACTGGTGGTGATCTTGCCAATGGCCAAGATGCCAGGATTTCTTATAATGTCTTGGGCAGACTTGCCAAGCAGTGACAGTTGTACCTATCTCACTTAAAACACAAAACAAACTATTCCATAAAAATTTGTATGATAAAACTGTTTCCTTTTGAGGTTCTGAAAAGAAAGTTACAGGAGAGAAAGACAAATATACCAGTTTGCATGGATAAGGCCCATATCCATAGATCCGATGTGATGCTAACACCTGTTTGGGATACAAAAAACAAAATGGCATGTTAAACACAAACACGTTTTTGAAGTAAGCAGCAGACTGACATTCAATAATGTTGGATGTCTTTTCTGTCAGATAAAGGCTGTCTAGGGCAGTGATGTGCTCAAGGCATCGATATTGTATGTGCTTAATAAGGAGGTCCTTGTCATAAACATTCCATTGTCTTTTCAAAAATCATGTAACACTAACATGTGTGCTGTTTATTTTTTACAAAACATTCCTGACATATATGCCAAACATCTGACTAACACTGTAGTCATTTATCTGGAGAGAAAGATCCCTAGCTGACCCACTGGATTGCTGCTCTTGCATTTCCACACACTTTGTGAGGTTTTGAATTATTATGAATTGATAGGGGGCATTTCAACTTGACACCATTTCTGTGGGGGTTATTTCTGTTTTACTTCGCACTTGCGTGAAGGCAGAATTCTCACCGATCAGTTAGCAGTCTGTATCTTATTAGTGGTTTACCCCCGAGTCAGAAGTAATTATTTCATAGCAACATAAGCAAGTAAAAATGCCATCACAGTTGAGAGAGACCACGTTATATCACAAAAGCATAAACAAAAGCCAGAAGAACAATTTTTTAAATAAAACTGGAACATACATGGACACAAATGACAAACTTGATTTATAAGAGCCCAGTGGACTTAGGTTTGATTCTTTTCCGGCATATAATAAAATCCAAATGGAGCAGTAAAACCCTGGTTATGTAACCATTCCACTGCATCCTTTCGTGATAGTAAATTATGGCAGCTTTAGGCCTGTTTTATATAATAAAGGGGTCCTCTTGAAATAAACCCTGAAATTTTGTTTTAGTTTTCATTGACTATTATCTTTCAAGCCTGAAATTTTGTTTTAATTTTCATTGACTATTGTCTTCAAGTGCCTGCAGTGCTTGCTTGTCACAAGCAATGTCTGATCATGGATTTGATGGTCAAACCTTAAAATATGGTGTTAGTGCTTTGCACTATTATCTACAGGACCGGTATTTATGTGCAGTCTCTGGAATTACACAATGTGGCCAGTTGAGGATTGGATGCATCATGAAGGAGAGCTGACCAACTCCGCGGGGGGCATGACTCTTGTACACCCTTGCTGGACGACCAGGGATTAGAATTTGTGTAGGCAGTTAAAACAGCCACTCTCCCACCTTCCCAGATGGAAGAAGGGTGCAGCTGTGGGGACCTGATTGTCAAGGTAGGGAATGGGGAGAAACCTCTGACAACATAATAAAAAAAAACTGCCCTGCTCCCTTAATGGTATATGGGGTAGATGGCTCCCTCCTGCAGCCCGTGGATTCAGTTAAGTACCTGGGCATCACCCTTGACCCACAACTGGATCTTACCCTACATATTTGGAACATATGTAAGGCAACAAATGGCAAGCTCGGTCTTGCATATAGAACGAAAAGCTGCCTCACCCCGGCCGCATGAGTGGCCCTAGCCAGGGGGGGTCCTCCTACCAATGCTCTGCTATGGGCTTGTAACCTTTGCCCCGTCCCTAAATCTAGCCTCATAAAATGGGACACTGTGTATAACAATGTATGCCACTTTGCGCTCTTGGCCCCTCTCCTTATGCACCGCTGTGATCTTTATAAACGACTTGAGTGACTCCCCCGGAAAAGCACCGCACCTTTGTCCTCAGCAACTTCATCGACAGTATCGTCCGAATGTCTACTCCTTCTGCCCTTGCCCTACCCCTCAAACACAGAACCCCATCCTACCACTTAAGATCCAGGGATTCGCAGGACCGTCTGGTTCCAAAAACCCGCACCCTTGCGGGGGATCGGCTCACCGCTTTCGCGCCGGGAGTGTGGAACTCCCTTCCTGCCTTAATTAGTTCCACCTCCTCCCATCCCTACTTTAAAGCCTCCATATGGGGCTTCCTGAACTTGGCCTCCACCTATCTCTGTGCCTCATAGACCACCAGCTGTGGCACACATTTTTCCCAGTTTCATACTGGTGGGGGCGTGGCTCCAGCATTTTAAAGCACTTCTTCTCCTGCAACCAGTTGATACAACAGTAAGCTGTCATTCTTGCACTGGGACCTCTCCCTGCCCACCCACCCCAGAGGGGTACCCTGCCTAATCTATCCCTATCTTCTCCAGGTCTCCTCCTGCACTCTTGTACTCCTCCTGTTTATCCACCCAGGCCCCCAAATTGGGTAGGCTATACCGTATACTGTTTGCCTTGTTCACAATTTCTGTACTATTCTGTCTTATGCTGTATCTCTACTGCCCCCCCCAGGGTATGGCATACCCTATATTGTTTGCCTTTGTTGACAATGTCTGTATTATTCTGTATTACGCTGTATATCTACCCAATTAATCTATTATGTATCTTAATGCTGATATCTTAATATTAATCAGTTGTGCCCGAAGTCTTCTATGCTGTTAGCTACTCTATTAATCTCTGTAATGCCCGATGTTTCTTGTATGTTAACTTTGACTTTTCCTGCTGTTACTGATTGTATGTACCTTGTAATCCTCCTGGGTCGCACCTAAAAATAGGCACTCGGCTGTCTAGTGCGCTTACCCGTAAAAAAAAAAAAAAGCAAATAAATAAATAAATAATACAAAAGAATAGATGCATGGGTAGGTTTTGTTTTCTTGTAATCATTTTGATCCTCATGCCTTGTAAGGCAAAAAAAAAAAAAAAGATACAAAGCTGATTGCTAATTCTATATTCAGTATCTGCAGTACAATCTGAAGAATTTAAGAATGAAGACAATATACTGTAGCCTAATGATTAAAGAGCCAGGAACTAGAAGACACGGGTTTAAATTCTACTACTGCCACATACTTAATGTGTGACTTTAAGTAAGTCACTTAACCCCCTTGTACTTCACCCTGTCTCTCCTTTATTTTCTTATCTTACTTAAATGTTCTGTAGTTGCTTAAAGTGAATTTCCAGGCTTCTGCAAAAATAAAAATACGGTTGGCATGAGCAACGCTTAAATTTCATAACATTCCAAACAGATTTCAATTTCTGGATATGCTGTTCTTTATTACTGAAGATATCTACGTAAAACCATCATGACAGGGCTTGTATTGTGCTGCGATAACATAACACTTTGGGTGTGTTGTGAGGCACAAGACACAGCCGCTTGCCATCAACCACCCAAGAAGTGACATTAACTAGCATAACCCATGCCCTGGAGTGCTTACTGTGATTTCAGAAACATAGAATTTGATGGCAGAAGGAACCCAAATGTTAACTGAGCCTGCATCCCTTATACTACTTCATCACACTGACCTACTGCCCTAGTGGATCTATTCCCCTCCCCCACTACTCCACACTTCAAGTCCTTGCTGCTCCCATAGGGTTGTGGGTCCCCTTACCCTATCCCAACCATGTATAAACCTGTTAAGGGTAGCTGCCCCCACCACTTTCACCAGCAGTCCATTCCACAGTTCCACAAACCTCTCAGTGAAGTAAAACTTCCTCACATTCCTCTTGAATTTGCCCCCACCAACCTCCAATTATGCCCCCTAGTGACTGCATCCCTATGTCTTTCAAATCACTTACTCTTTATAAACTGGATCCTATAGAATTGAACCAAATCTTTTTTATGTAGGGTTTTCCTTGGATTAGTTTCAGAGAGTGATGCTGTACTGGGATAACATCATAGCTGAATTTTCTCTTGACTAATCTGCTTTCAGGATTTTGGAGTCATAATCCTCCACATGTGATATTGGAAGACTTTCCATGGCAACAGATTGTTATGTCAGAAGAAAAGGATTATGATTTCATGGCAGGAATAAGCAAGTCAAACAGTTAAAGGCTAAGGGAAAAAGGAGCCTGTTTTAATAAAAGTGCCTTGAGTTATTAAAACTAGAAGGTGTGGAAATTTAAATTAATCCTGATTTTGAGTAGCTGAGTTCTGCTGATGTTAGTTGTAATTATTTTTGCTGGAAACTGTACTTAATGTAAGAAGAGAAAAACAAGGTGCTGTGTCGATGTGTGAGCTGAAAACAAGATAAAAAGGTAATATTAAATGCATGCTGAAAAAGAAAATAGAGTTAGAATTGATGTTTTGACCATAGATCTGCTTCAGGAATGATCAGTTAGTGGAGTTTAATGGAGTGGTAAGGGGAAATTACTTCCTAGATCTTACTGTGCCTCTCCCTTCCCATCATTATCTTTTTGTTTTGCAGCTTCTGTTATTTACTCGCCTATTACTAATTTTTCTTCTAGATCCACCCCCTATTGTCTTTCCACATTATAGGGGTGTTGTCATGCCCCTCTATTAGGGTTCAGCGGACACTTCTATGTTAAAGCCAAAATTTTAAACTTTAATAACTTCACAACCATTCAGCGATTCGCATGAAATTTTGCATGCACCTCTGGGAACCAATGATCTCTGTGGCAAGTTTTGTTTTGGTTGGACGTGTGGGTGTGGAGATACAGATTGTCAAAAAAATTTAAAATTACCACTTTTTGTCAAATCCTTTGTCACGCGCGGTGCAAAAATGGTTTGGGATTTTGGTCTGAAATTTTCAGGGTATATAGGTCTTGGGTGACAGATGTGCCTTTTGAAGGTTTGGTGAAAAAACATGAATCCGTTAGGAAGTTATTCAATTTTGAAGTTTTCCATTATTTCCTATGGTACTAGTTAGATGTCCCGTGTGCAAAAGGATTCCTTATCGCAAATGTGAAATCCTTTTTCACAAACGTGGGATTTTTGCCGCAAATGTGGAACACTTGTTCGTGCTGCAGGCATTTTGAATTCTGTTAATGGTGGCAGCAAAATTAAATTACTAAAAAAAAATACAGGGGCTTAGGAGACAACAACAGTTGTCTTTACCTAAAAGGGCCCCATAGAATTGGATACTGGGGTCAGTGTTTTGATAACTTGCTTGGAAATGTGGTTTTTAAATTGAGATTTATTTTCCGAGGCTGAATGAGTGAGTGAGAGAGTGAGGAAGGGAAGCTTTATCTGAAGCTGCATGCTGTACAATGGAAGAGAAGGAGCTGCTGAAGTCTTGGAAGCAGCAGCAGTGAGCACAGCGAGCATCCACCCTGCTGGAGAAAGAGGAGAGCGACTGAGCTGCAGGGCACATGGAGAGCTGGGCATGGTGCGTGAGCTTTCACTCTTATCTGGAGAACTTGTGTTATGTGTGCAGTATAGGGCTGAGTGACTCACTGGTGGGCTGTCCTAGGGGAACTGGAGTCCATCCTAGAAACACATACAGCAGCCACATACTAGCCAAGGTTCTAGGGGAGATGAAGGCATTTGCAAAGGTGGGGTTGAACAGGCTTGTGGATAGCCATGGCTGTGAAGGGGGCAATGTAATAACTATGGATTGGGGGATCCCTCTGATACTGGTATACTGGGGGTGAGCTGTCTGTGTTCTGGTTTTATCGATGCTGACAGTTGTTTCTGATCAGTGAGAAAAGACATTGAAGGCTGCTACAAAACCTTGAATTAATGAAGGGAGGGGTGTGCTGAATTTAGAGCAGGGGAGGAGATCCTGACATAATTACTGTTACTAGACTCCAATCCAAGTTTGGTGAAGTGCTGGGCTTGTGGGAGAGTGGGGGGGGGTGGTCTCTGCTGCTAGGTAGATGTCAGGAAAGCACCCAAACTGTGCACTAGCCTGTCATTGATAAAAGGGGAAAAAATAAAGAAAGATTTTAAACAACAAGACAACGAGAAAAGAAGATGAATATATCTATGTTGGAGGAAGGAGGATGTTTGACAGTGATGGTTTTGAAGATTTGTGAGAGAGGCTATGTTAGTACCTTTGGATACTAACATACTAACATACTATTTGCCAGCAGATTAGGCCTTACGGTCTATCGAGTCTGCTCGAACCTTAGATCCTTAGTTGGGTGCCGAGGCCCTCCCATCCCTTGTGCTCCAGAAACCACTATCATCCATCCCCACCCCCTGGGACAGGCCATCATCTGATACATCCACTTTCTGTGTCTATCCCACCCTCTCTTGAAGCCCTCCACTGTGGATCTCTAAACCAGCTCACCAGGCAGTGCATTCCAAGGGTCCACCACCCTCACAGTGAAAAACCTCCTCCTCTTTTCCCCCCTCACCCTTCCACCTTCCAACTTCAAACCATGCCCTCTGGTGATACCTCCCTGCTTTAGTCTAAAGATCCCCTCCATGTTTACCCTATTTATTCCCTTAAGGTACTTGAAGGCCTCAATCATGTCCCCTCTGTCTCTCCTCTCCTCCAATGAAAACAGGCAGAGCTCCTCAAGTCTGTCCTCATACGTCAAATCCCCTAGCCTCGTATCATCTTAGTTGCCCTCCTCTGTACCCTCTCCAGGAGCTGTATGTCCCTCTTCAAGTGTGGTCTCCAGTACTGTACACAGTACTCAAGGTGTGGTCTAACCAGTCCATTGTACAGTGGCAGAATCACTTCCTTGCTCCTAGAGGTGATCCCCCTTACGATGCATCCCAACATCCTGTTTGCCTTGCTATCCGCTCTCCTGCACTGCTCAGAGTTATTCATACATGCATCCACCATGACCCCTAGGTCTTTTTCCCCTATTGAGGCCTCCAGTGCCTCCCCTCCCAGGGTGTACCTGTGTTTAGGGTTTCCCCGACCAAGATGCAACACCTTGCACTTGGTGATATTGAAATTTAATTTCCATGTGTGAGCCCAGCTTTCCAGGATGTCCAGGTCCCCTTGCAGGGCCAACCTCCCCTTTTCTCCCTCAATTACTGCTCCCATCTTGGAGTCATCCATGAAGAGACTCATTTCACACCCTATACCCTCCCTGATGTCCAATATGTATGCATCAAACAGGATCGGACCCAGGACCGAGCCCTGCAGTACCCCACTACCAACCTCTCTAGGGTTCGAGAGCTCCCCACAGACCGCTACTCTCTGGGTGCGTCCAGCTAGCCAGTTTTCAATCCATCTGACCATCAAAGGGCCTACTCCTAACCCCATCAGTTTCTCCACCAGACCATTGTGGGGGACAGAGTCAAACGCCTTGCTGAAGTCCAAGAATAATACATCCACAGGCTTTCCCCTGTCCATTTCTGATGTTACCCATTCGTAGAACTCCACAAGATTGGTTTGACATGATCTACCTGGCACAAACCCATGTTGCCGACTATCCAGACCTCCCACCTCCTCCAAGTGCACCCTCAATCGTTCCTTTAGTATACTCTCCATTAATTTTCCCACCACCGAGGTCAAACTGATGGGTCTATAGTTACCTGGTACTTCCCTCGACCCCCCTTTATGGATTGGCACCACATGTGCCTCTCGCCAATCCCTAGGTACCCTCCCTGTCTCAAGTGACCTGTTGAAGAGCTCCGCCAGGGGTGCAGCCAGTATATCCGCCAATTCCCATAGTACTCTTGGATGAATGCTATCTGGCCCAGGAGATTTGTCTTTCTTTAGGGCCTTGAGGGCTAACCACACCCTTTTGGTGGAGATAGCATCATCCGTCTCCTCCACCTTACTGGCCTTTTTATCCTTATCCAGATGTGACACCCCTGGGGTACCTCTCCCTCCCTCTTGCTCCATTTCTGTTGCTCCCCTGATCCCACTTACTGCTGCTTCTATCCCCTTCGTGCCTTGCTTTGTAGATATCCCATCCCCCTCCCTAGTGAACACAGAGGCAAAGTACTCGTTAAATACCTCTGCCTGGTCCCTCGCCTCTTCCACCCACCCTCCTTCTGATCTCAATCTGCTGAGATGGCCCTTAGTTTTTCTCCGCTCCCCAATGTACCGGAAGAACCCCTTTCCCCTCCATGTATCCCCTGTGCCAGCCGCTGCTCTTTACTGGACTTTGCTCCCCTCACCATACGGGTGACTTTTCTAGATGCAAGATGGTACATTTCCTTATCCCTATCCCCTCTTGTTGTTTTATATTTTTTGTAGGCCGCCTTCTTTTCTCTGACTGCTACCTGTACCTCACTGGACCACCAGTATGGTTTATGTGACCTTGCTCCCTTACGTTTCAACTTAGCGCAGATCCTGACTGCCTCATGAAGTCCCCGGTTTATGACCTCCCATCTCCTTTCCACACTTGTCATTGATGCAATCCCCTTCAAGTGATTCTTGAGAATATTTCCCATGCCCACAAAGTCTGCCCCCCTGAAGTCCACTGCCAGTGTCCTAGATCTCACCCCCCCTTCCCCCATGCTTATTTGAAACCAGACAGTATTGTGGTCGCTCCCAGTCAGGGGGTCCTGTACAACCAGGTCCCTTACCAGATCCCCATCTGCCAGAACCACGTCCAGGACATGCCCTCCTTGTGGGCTCCATCACATGCTGTGTTAAGAACACATCCTGGAAGCTGTCCAGCAGCCTTTGCCCCTTGGCCACCTTAGAGGACATGGTTCCCAGTTTGTACCTGGCATATTAGGTCCCCATCAACACCACTCCTTCCCTTTTGGTCCACACTGGGCAATGATGTTGTCCAGCAAACCATCCTCTAGAACATCACTCATCCCGGGGGCTATATATACACCCAGCTTGACCTTATCTCCTGCTGGGGATCGTAAGGTGACCCATAAGGCCTCACGTTTCCCTCTGCCTCTTCTGCCATAGCAATTTCTATGTCATCTCTAATGAACATAGCCACTCCACCTCCTCTGCCCTCCTTTCTATCCTTCCTAAGCATAGTGCACCCCCGTACGTTTAGGTCCCAGTCATGGTTTTTGTTGGCCCATGTCTCCATGACCGCCGACGATACATTTTGGCTTTGCAGCTGCCCGGTTTTAGCATTTTAATGTTACTAAAAGAATCCAGGTTGGAAAGCACGATTGAAAAATGGTATGTCACATTGTAAGTCTGCCTATCAGTGAGAATGGTAGGTAAAAGGAGCCTGCGAGTAGCTGAATATGCCTGCGTAGTACAGACAATGTCAGACTGAATGAGTCCCCTTCCTGTAGGCTTCTGTAAAAAGCAACAGCCACTACAGACATGTGGCACCCACAATCAAAGAAATGAAGAAGTCTTTTTAGAAGACAGTGACCTATGATTCGTGTATTCAAGAAGAATACATCAGAGTTGATAAAATAATATTATGTTGTGTTGTTTGAGTGGGTTCCAGAACAGCATATCCTGTCTGTATTTGTTATGTTGTGTTCAGTATTTGGATCCTATCCTTTGTCAAAGTGCCTTGCATACCTACCGAGGGCTGGGCAGGTATGCAGAAGGCTTGCTGTTGTGTTAGTGCTTCCCTTCAGATGTACTGTGAGTTTATTGAAGAACCGACCTTACCATATTCAACTGGAACTACAATTCAGGTGTTTATGTTCAATTAACGTTATCAAACATATATGTAATACTTGCTCATGATATTTATATGTCATGGCATTCTGTAGTTACTGTGAAGTTATTGGGGGAGAAGGTATTTTCAATCCTCTTCCAGCTTGATCCACAGTGATCTTTTATGTACCCCACAGATGACAGACTACTGTATTAACTAAAACAAAGTAAGAGACACTGTTTAGAATTTTATTATGCTTTAATTGTATTGCACCGAGGGTAATTGCTTTAAATGGCTGTGTTCTTTCTACTGATCTTTAAATTGTACAGGGGATGCAGCAGCATTTTGTACAGCTCAATAGAGAGACTTTCCAGCATCTAGGTAAAACTTTTTAAAATATGATCTTCATATGCAATTCAGACTATACTGTACATGGAATAATATGGACAGTAGAGCATTACATAGAAATAGTGCTACAATTACAATCTCTCAAAAATTATGGATGGTTGGAAGTGCAGGGCCCGGATGGCTCTGCACTCCCACAGGCAAATAAGCCTTTGATTGTATGTTCTGAAAAAGGAAATTCTCTTCAAAAAATGTCATAAATGCACCATAAGGGTTCTCTACAATTATACTTTCTCAAAAAGTAAGAACATTCTCTGCAAAAAACTTTGTTAATGCACCGTTAGGGTTCCAGTGTCAAAAGTAGGGAAATGCCATCTTAGGGTTGCCAACCCTAAGACCACACCCCCACCCTCGGTTTCCAACCGTAAGACCTCATCCCCACCCTGCATGCAGGAACAGGTGTGAGGGGTGTGCCTTGCAATTGCGAACCCTAATGCTCACCTCATTCTCTTATACTGTGCCAATCTTAGCTTACTTACTCATGGAATGGGGTGAGCATTAGGGTTTACAACTGCAAGGCACACCCCTCATGCCTGTTTCTGCATGCAGGGTGGGGATGGGGTCGTACAGTTGGAAACTGAGGGTTGGGTCTTAGGGTTGGGAACCCTAAGATGGCATTTCCCTACTTTTGATGCTGGAACTCTTATGGTCCTTTAACAAAGTTTTTTTTGCAGAGAGTATCTATATATATATGCCTTATTTCCCCATACCTCTTTACTACCTTTGCTATACTTTTTTAATAGATAATTCCTGAAGAAGACCTGTGGTCAAAATATCGATTCTAACTCTATTTTCCATTTTCAGTGTCCATGGCTGCTACAGCTCTCTATGACATTTAAGATGCTCTTCAATACAGTCTGTATGACAGGCATCATATAAAACCAAAGTCCTGTCCTTTTCCGACATTGAACTAAAATATTATCAACAATGTAAAGACTACTTACTTTTATACATAGAAGTGTACCAAGGAGTTTGGTAATTAGAATGGCAGTCTTCATAATCCCAATGATTTCTACAAGAAGAAGTTTTACCATAACTGCATTATTCATTACTATTTTATTTCTTGATTTCTTTACCTTGGAGTACAGTACAACATATTCATAGGAGGTAGTACCCTTTACCCCTTTCAGAGTCTATGCAATAGATCTGGATTCCTAACATTGAAAACTCAAGTAACGTACAGATTTGTCTAAATAACAATCGACCAGAATCTTTTATGGTCCATTACGTACTGAGCACAATCATCATCTTACTCAGGCTGTTGTTAGTTATGCCTATGAAATGGACTATTAAAATCCCATTACCTCACTGTAAAAGAAACATCACATAACTGTTCATTTTTTCTTATGGTCAAACACCTACAGTAACCTGAACTACATTATGTTTATTCATTTTTATGTTGGCTTGCGCTTGCGCACAAGTCAACATATTGCAGTAGTAGCAGCAGATTTGGAGGTGCAGTAACTGTGGGCGAATGCAGGGGACACATCAGTAGGTGAGTCCCTCATTCCCCAATCAGCCAGTATGCAGGCGCCACACCAGCAATTCGGAATGTGGCCACCTGATCTAAGAAAAGGTCTGCTGCAATGAGAAGCAAGCTTCTCATTGCAGCGGCACAATAACATGCCTCCCAACATAAACATGGCAGCACTGACTGCTGCCACCCAACTTCAGGGGTGCCCAATCCCCATGTCACATTCCCTGACCCACTTCATTTGCTGATGGAGGAGCCCACTCCCCATTGGCATAATGACCCCCCAAGTGTGTGCTGAGGGATTGCCCAATCCCCCTCAGCATCATGCACTCCCCCCAACAGTTTTTCTTTGCTGATGGGGGGCCCCATCCCCATTGGCTACAGTCCCCCTTCCCTGTTTATTTTGCCAATGGGGGAGCCCACTCCCCATCAGAATAATGTCTCCCCCATCTGTTGTGTGCCGAGGGGGTGCCCAATCCCCCTTGGCTCTTGCCCCCCTTTCGTATGTGCCAACAGGGGTACCCAATCCCCCGTTGGCTACAGCCCCCCTTCCCAAAACAATCAGGTGGCACACTGGGAGCCCACCCCAGCATGCCAAATGTCCCTGGAAAAGAAAACCATCCCACGATGTTCCCTTTTTTTTTGCCTGTAAAACAGAAAAAGGTCCATTACGGTCTCCCTGCCCCCCTTCCCCAACCCGCTCCCACCCTCTGTGCACCCTTCCTCCCCACACACACACCCTCACCCCATACTTACCTTCAGAGTCTGGCACGATGATCTTCGGTGGACCGGGAATATGTCTGCACTCTTCAAAGCTGACCGCGAACTGAAGAAATGCCGGTAAGCTGCATAATGACATAAATAGGGTTTTTTTCAACTTTGGTGCATATCTTGGGCATTTGGGGGGAATTTTGACACCAAATTTTCAACATGGGGTTATTGGGACCCCTCCTCATGAATTCAGCCACTGTCATGGCTTTATTCAGTCCCAAAAGGTGATTTCGCACTCACTGCGCGGAATCGCCTTTCGGGACAAATTAATGAAACAACAGTGCCATTGTTCATGAGAGGGGCTCTCAAAAAGCCTATGTTGCAAATTTGGTTGAAAAATTTAAAAAATGGCTGTTTTACGAGCATGCGTTGTGCAGTTTCCACGCACCCTTGTAACTTTGTGAATTTGCAATATTTTCACTCCAGATTTTCAAAATTGGCATTTTTTCACACCTCCTTATGAACAGTGCAGCTGTTACTTTACATATCCTGGCTGAAATGTGTTTTCACATGTGAGGCACAGAATCAAATCAAATCAAATTTTATTTGTGATGTGCTTTTCAAAATATCAACACGCAGGTACATAACAAAATAACAACCATCATGATAAATATAAATATAAAAACAATTAAAAGGCAACGGGGTGACCTATTCAAAGGCTTGTTCAAATAGATAACTCTTCAGAGATGCCTTGAATGACTCTGTGGACAGGCACTTTCGAATCCGATGAGGTAGAGAATTCCACAGGGTTGGGGCCACAAAGAAAAAAGCTCTGGTCCCAGAAGACTGAAGACGAACCCTGGGAATCTCTAGCAATCCCTCGTCGGTGGAGCAGAGTTGGCAGAGAGGGCAGTAGGGTTGAAGAAGATCTTGCAAGTAGCCTGGTCCCTGACCATATAGGGTCTTATAGGTCAGTAATGCAACCTTGAAGGTGATTCTCCATTGCACTGGCAGCCAGTGCAGTTCACACAGCACAGGTGTGATATGGCAAGCTCTTGGCACCCCAGTCAACAACCTGGCCGCAGCATTCTGCACCAGCTGCAGGTGATGGAGATCCACCCTCGGAAACCCTAGATATATAAAGCATTACAGTAGTCAATAGTAGAATAGTGCGGTTGCTGCGCGAAATCAGTTTTTGGGACAGTTTGAGGATATGATGGTGACACTATTCATGAGCAGAGGTTCTAAAATACCTATGTTGAAAATTTGTTGATGAAAGTCTATAAAATGACTGTGTTACAAGCGTGCATTGCACAATTCCCATGCACCCTTGTAACTTCGCAAATTTGCAATATTTTCATGCCACATTTTCAACACTGGCATTTTTTCACACCTTCTTATGAACAGTACAGCTATCATTTTTCACATCCTGCCCAAAATGTGTTTTTTACATCTGTGGCGCACAATGGCGTAGTCGCTGTGGGAAATCAACTTTTGGGACAAATTAACGAAATCACAGTGCCACTGTTCATGCAGGGAGGTTCCAAAATGCCTATGTTGAAAATGTGGTTAAAAAAATCCCAAAAATAATTGGGTTACGGACATGTGTTGCACAGTTCCTATGCATGCTCATGACTTCGCCAGTTTTTCATATTTTCACTCCAGATTTTCAACGTTGCCATTTTTTACACCTCCTCATGAACAATACAGTTCTCATTTTTTACATACTGCCCAAAACGTGTTTTCAGACCTGTGTCGCCAAATGGCATAGCCGCTGTGCAAAACCACCTTTCAGCTAATAAACTGATAGTGCCGCTCTTCATGAGGTAGGGTCACAAAAAGCCCATGTTGAAAATTTGGAGTGAAAATACCAACACGTGCCTACGGCATTAGGGTTTCCAACTGTAACACCCCACCCTGTGCAGACTGACAGGCTTCAGGCGTGTGACTTGGGATCATCAGCTGTAATGCTTCCTATTCCACCCCCACCCTACAGCCAGTGACACACATCGTGGTGTGCCTTGCAGTGTTCATCCACAAAGTTCACCCCATTCTCCTATACTGCACCCACCTCAGTGTATTTCCTAATGGAATGGGATAAGTATAAGGCCCAAAGACCCAAAAGCACACCACGACACTTGTCTGTGTCTACAGGGTAGGGTGAGGTAAAATGGCACGAGCGTTATAGCTGATGACCCAAAGGCACACCCCAATGCCTGTCAGTCTCTGCAGGGTGAGGGTGGGGGTGGGGTTGGTGTCACTTCAATACTTCACTGCCATTCCTATTATGCGTCTCTAACTCTGGCACTACCAATGCCAATGCCAGCAAGACAACATTCAGCATTGACAAATGCTTGTTAGAATACTGCTAGTACCAATTTTATAAGCAGGATAATGCACTTCTGGGTGTACCATCGTAGGGAGTATTCAATTCAATTCTGTTTTTTATTCAGGATAAAAACCACTGAACAGAGCTCATTTACAATGGTGTTTAGTTAAGGCACAACTTCTGATGACAAGATGATATGTTACAGACATAAACAGTGCTAGATACAGTGTTCAACATATGTGGCATTGTATGTTGACATAGGCATGCAGACTTCTCAGATGGCAAATGGCTGTGCCTAACAACCAGCTGAAACATAGAAATGTAGAAGTTGATGGCAGAAGGAGACCACTAGGTCCATCTAGTCTGCCCATTTGTTTTTGACCTATTTTGACACTCTAGTTGCCCTTTGTAGTCAGGGCTCCCTTGTGTCTATCCCATGCATTCTTGAATCCCCCACAGTGCTGACCCCCATAACCTCCTGGGGCAGGCTGTTCCAGGCATCTACCACTCTTTCTGTGAGGAAAAACTTCCTGGTGTTGGTAGAGAACCTCCCTCCTTGCAGCCTGAGGTCATGTTCCCGGTCCTGGAGCCCTTCTTGAAGTGAAAAAGTTCCTGTGCCTGTACCTTGTTAATGCTTTTTATGTACTTGAATGTTTCAATCATATCCCCTCTCTCTCTTCTCTGCTCCAGGGAGTACATATTCAGTTCCCTAAGTCTTTCCTTGTAGGACATGTACTGCGGACCCCGAATCATTTTTGTCACCTTTCCCTGTACTGTTTCTACCTAGTCAATGTCCTTTCTGAGATGAGGCCTCCAGAATTGGACTCTATATTCCAGGTGAGGCCTGACCAGCTATCTATACAGTGGTAGTACCACCTCTCTTCTCCTGCTCATGATTCCCCATCCAGTGCAGCCCAGCATTCTGTTGGCATTCAATGTTGCCTTCTCGCACTGCTTACTAACCTTCAAGTCATCTGAGATTATGATTCCCAGATCTCGTTCCTGGTTTGAGGCCACCAGTCTTTCACCTCCTAGGTAATATTCCTTTCTTGGATTTTTCTTTCCTATGTGCATGACCTTGCACTTTTTGGTGTTAAATCTCAGCAGCCACAGTGCAGATGATTCTTCTAGTTTCTTAAGGTCAGCTTTCATCTTGCTGACTCCTTCTGAGGTATCCACCCTGTTACATATCTTGGTGTTGTCTGTGAACAGACACACCTTCCTTTCCAGTCCATCAGTGATGTCTGCTATAGAAACATTGAAGAGCAGTGGCCCCAGCACTGAGCTCTGGGGCACCCTGCTGGTCACCCTGCCTTCCGTCAATTGCGTTCCATTAACCTGTACCCTCTGGGTTCTGCCTTGTAACCAGTTTTGTACCCATCTGACTACTTCTGGACCAACCCCTATGTGGTCAAACTTCTTTACCAGCCTTCTGTGTGGATTCAAGTTGAAGGCCTTACTAAAGTCTAGGTAGAACACATCTACTGCCCCACCACCATCCACTATTTTTGTAGTGTAGTCAAAAAACCCGAGCAGATTTGTCTGGCATGGCCTACCTGCTGTGAAACCGTGCTGTTTAGGGTCTTGTTGGCCACTAGTTTCAAGGAATGCTATGATCCTCAGTTTGAGTAGTGTCTCCATTAGTTTCCCTACTATAGACATGAGACTCACCAGTCTGTAATTACCAACCTCTTTGCAACTGCCTGATTTGTGAAGGAGAGTATCCAAGGGATGCTCTGAACCTTCCCTACCAGCCTCCGGTCCCAGCATCCTGGGCTCAGAAAACAAACCCCTGGGTTGCCAATATGCCACAGTGATCCCCCACATTGGGGGGTGTGGGGGGCTTGCCCCCACATAAGAAACATTGTTTTCTTTTGTATATTTTGCTAAGTAAGTGACCGTCACTATTTGTGATGGTTGGTACTGTGCAGTTCACCCTTTTGACTTTGGGTGATTGTTCACTCGTTTTATGTGATCGGTGGTCATATAGACTCACTCTCATCACATAAAACCAAATAAAGTGTACTCCCAAGAACTGTATTTCTGTTTGTTTGCATGATAGATTTTCCTGCCAGCCTGCATTCTTCTGTACTCATACAACCAGGAGTCCAAGCAGACTGCCCAGACAATTTTCCCTGCAGAGGATCATCACCTTCAGTACTGGAAGGAGACCAAACCCTGGCTGGGGTGTGGATATTGAATTGCAACAGCTATGTTTATCACTTTAAATTGCATTCTTGTCAGGCTTTGCCTTATTTTAAAACAGTCAAACATCAGCAACTTTACTTTCATACTGGATTACAGTTTGGTGTTTTACAGTTTATGCATGCATGCAGACCTACTGCACCCCTTAGTTCTAAAAGAACTAAGGGAAGAACTAGTAACACCACTGACTACCCTTTTTAATCAATCATGGGAGGATGGTGTGATACCTGAGGACTGGAGGAGGGTGGATGTGATTCCCCTTCACAAAAGTGGGAGCAAGACAGAGGCAGGAAACCTCAGACCTGTCAGTTTAACCTCAGTGGTAAGGAAAATGATGGAATCACTCCTGAAGGAAAGAATTGTTGAGTACCTAGAGGCCAGTGGGACACAGGAACCAAGGCAGCATGGATTCACAGCAGGAAGGTCATGTCAGACAAATCTAATTGATTTCTTTGACTGGGTGACCAAAGTAGTAGACCAGGGAGGGGGCTGTGGACATGGCCTGCCTAGACTTTAGCAAGGCATTTGACAGTCCCGCACAAAAGATTAATAAACAAATTAGTCAGCCTAGGAGTGGGTCCCAGGGTGGTAATCTGGGTAAAACACTGGCTGGACAACAGGACACAGTGGGTAATGATAAATGGAGCCCACAGTGAAGAAAGTGGGGTTACTAGTGGGGTACCGCAGGGTTCAGTACTGGGGCCGCTCCTTTTTAATGTCTTTATAAGTGGCATTGCACAGGGACTGGAAGGGGAAAGTATGTCCTTTGCAGATGACACAAAGATCTGCAACAAGGTTGATATGCAAGGTGGGGTGGAAAGGATGAAAAGAGACTTGGCAAGGTTGGAGGAATGGTCAAATGTATGGCAGCTTAGATTCAATGCAAAGAAGTGCAAAGTAATGCACCTGGGAAACAAAAACCCAGGGGAAGAGTACACAATGGGGGGTGAGATACTGACAACAACAAAAATGGAAAGGGACCTATAGGTAGTCATGTCAAACAACCTAAAGGTGGGCCAGCAATGTGAGAAGGTAATAAGGAGGGCTGGCGGGATACTGGGATGCATAGGGAGAGGCATCACCAGTAGAAAACAGGAAGTTGTTGTCCCTCTGTACAGACAGTTGGTAAGACCACATCTGGAGTACTGTGTACAGTTCTGGAGACCCCATCTTTGCAAGGACATAGACAGGGTGGAGGCTGTCCAGAGGAGGGCAACCAAAATGGTGCAGAGCCTGTACCAGAAGACATACGAAGAAAGACTAAAGGAGCTTAAGATGTATAGCCTCGAGGAAAGGAAGGAGAGGGGGGACATGATAGAAACTTTTAAATACCTCAAGGAAATCAACAAAGTCCAAGAGGGCAGCAACTTTCAGAAAAAGAGATGTGCAAGAACAAGGGGGCACAATTTGAAGATAGAGGGGGGTGATGGCTCAGAGGTAATGTGAGGAAGTATTTCTTCACAGAGAGGGTTGTGGATGCATGGAACGTCCTTCCTGAGGAAGTCATAGAGTCAAAAACAGTGGGAGAATTCAAGAATGCATGGGACAGACATAAGGCAATTCTAGTGGGGGGTAGGAGGAAGTAGGCTGTTGGTTAACTAGGATCTGCAGCTTATCCGTTAGGTAGGGAAATGGGAAGACTAGGTGGGCCAAGCAGTCCTTATCTGCCATCAAATTCTGTGTTTCTATGTTTGGAGGGTTTATTTAACTAAAACCTTCCAACTTGAGCTCCAACCCAGCATCCCGGGCAATGACATGAGGCCTGCACCAGACTTTATATAATGTAAGGGGACCCCAGGTTTAACTACAGTGACTGGTTCCAGCTGGTCTATTGTGGGATGTATTCTGTGTGAGGGGAGCGGAGCCTGGAACAGCTGTGTATCAACTTGTGCTGTACTAATTCCATCTCTCCCCCACAGGTACTACAACTGCTGGTTATTAAACCTGTGTTCTATGCTACAACTGGTGTGGTTATTGACTGCCATAGAGTTTAAGTGCTTTAGAGTTAATAAGTAAATGTAGGCAACTGCATTGTTGAATATACCAGTGCGTCGGTGGGTAAGCTCTAAGGCGGGTGCTGGGCTGGAACTGCATACCAGGGGCATAACCCAAATCACCATCTAGCTCGTAGCATACTCTCAGTGGAGGCACCAAAACTATATTCCCCATATACCCTATTGAGGTTTGTGCCCAGGCAAGCCCCATGCACCCAGGGCCCTCAACCTTGGAGCCCATCAGACGGACACAGGGCAAGGAGATGTGACTCATCCTGTGTATATCATCACACAACAGAGCCAAATGGGGGCAGGGGTCACATTTATAATGGCAATATGACACTCCATAGCATGCACCATTGGGTGGCAGAATGCCTGAGGGAGATTGCAGGTACTTAGATTGCCTTGTGACTCACAATGTGCCACCAGACAAAACAAAAGCACAAAGTAAGAATGCACACATAAAACATATCCGGCGCTACTGCACAGGGTGGTCCTACAAACACACAAAATGAATAAATTGCAGCACACACAGAAGAGATTGTTCAATGTCACAACAACATTTATTTCATTTAAAAAACTGGTGACACACGATCAAGCCATGACCCTGCTGACCATCAGCACTGGAAAGTCTGTTTACGCCCATCTTGTCCTTCATAGTTTCTAGTAGGAGATGCAGGAGAGTTATCAGACATCATGGGACAGACAGGGGTTAAACTGGGATTTCAGAGGAGGTGGAACTCTATTTCCAGGGAAAGGGCTCAAAGTGTGCATTACACGTCATGTGTAGCTCAACAATATTAGTAACCCAAAAAGGGGCACTGTGACATTGTATATCACATTTTATTAAAAACTACTTAAACAAAGTAAAATTAAACTTTTTTATCCATTAAAAAATGATTTAAAGTCATAAAGTAAAATTAAACATCTGGAACCACCAAAACAAAAAATAAATTACAAGAAATGTTTACCACAGTTTAACACAGATTAATGAATTGTGAGTCACCTTCGTACAGCCAGTGAACATGGGTTCGATTCCCATAACCTCCACTTGCATACTGTGTGACTCTGAGCAAGTCACTTAATCATACCAGTGCCCCCAGGTTTCCCCTGAAAACAGGCACTTGTGCCTAGTGGATCTTACCTGATTACCAAAAAAGAATAGCAAATAAATAAAAAATAAAAAATACCTGCAGCTGCTTCAAGATATAGTTAAAAATATAACAACATACCAGCTGATTAGCTGCATACATATACCATTGATAGCATGCATGGTTTGGAAGTTGATGTTTTTTTTTTTTGGGGGGATGCCATCCTAGGACTTGATTGTTAAGTTTGGTTGTTCCCACTGCCTAACTGTGCAGTTCCCCTACATTACAGCCACAGTACAAGGCAAACTGTTTTTTTCCTTTTTTTTACCAAAAAGTTAGTTTCAGCTACAATTCATAAAAAAAAAAAAAAAAAATTAACATACCTATCAAATCTACTTTTAGGTACCTCCTAGTCTGTACATTGTGAGTTTTCGTTTCTTTCTATTTTCTTGATCCTAATCCTTACCAGGTTTGTAATGTACAAGGCAGTAATTTTTTTCTGTATTAACTGGGTAAGGCCCACTAGCCCTAGGCCCACATGCCTCTTTTTTAGGGGTGACCAGGGACACAAGGAAAGTGAAATGACTTACTCGGAGTCACACAGTATGTAAGTGGAGGTTGTGGTAATTAAAGCCAGATCTGCTGGATGTACCAAGCTCATTCACAGCTCCTTATTCTAACAACTGGTCTATATTGCACCCCACCACCACCACCAAAACACATGCGCGCACACACACACTTACTTCAGAGGAAAAAACTGAAACGTTTATAAAAACTCATCTGTTGGTGGAAGAATAACATTTACCCCCAAATAAATCTGAAAGATTGTTGTCATCTTTTGTAGTGAAAAAATGAAGAGTCAAAGTTTTGCCCAGTTTCATTGTACTACTGCTTTAACTGCCTCTGATTTTCAAGGATGTCTGTGTATCTATTTGACGAGCTGTCTGTCTATCTGTCAGTCAGTCCATCAGTCAGTCTGTCTGTCTGTCTGTCTGCCTGCCTGCCTGCCTGTCTGTCTGTCTGTCTGTCTATCTATCTATCTATCTATCTATCTATCTATCTATCTATCTATCTATCTATCTATCTATCTGTCTGATTACCTGTCTGTCAGTCAGTCTGTCTGCCTGTCTATCTACCTTCCTCCGTCTATCCATCCCTACCCACCTACCAACGTACCTAGAAGTTAACAACTATTAATTCATTACTATACTTTTACTTTTGAAGATCAGGAAATTGTGGTAAGGAAGATCTACATAGGCAGGTATGTGTGCACACATAAACACACTTTACAAAATTACTGTAACTTGGTTTTCATTGAAGCATCAACTATCTTATAAACCTTTCATTGTGAATTAATTGGCACACATTGACAGAAACTCTATATAGAAATCATGTTATGAAAAACAACAATTTGAAATCCCCAGATTAGCACAGTTTCCAAAGGGGTTTAAGCATGTTCCTTGTGCTCATATGTACAACTAAAATAATTATAATATTTTAAAGATGTGTTCATGTATACAGATCATTATACTATTTAGGTTATTTTAAACAACTCCAATTATAATATTAAGTGCTCATATGTTTTCCTTCTTAAAATGTGAATTGCATTTTTTTCAGTACAATGTGTCATAATTTTACAACATAGAAAGACAATGTGGCAATGTACAGTATAAGGGTATATCAAGACTTCTGTAATGTAAAAGATATTGGTTTTAAACAAAGTAAACTGTGTATAAATAGTTAATATATCCAACTGCAAAATGATGGGTCACCAAAATGGCTTCTGGTTATTTCTTTAAAAATAAGCTGTTTTAGACAGTTGTCTTATTATGTGGATCCTTTCAGAAACAGGTACATGCCTCCCAATTCATCTGAAAGTTACCAAGTTACTGACATTTGCATAAAACAAAATATTTCAACTCCCCCACAAAAACAGTTCTGATTAATGAATTACTGTGTGGGTAACTTAAATATTTACTTAAACCAGATCAGAAGAGATTGCCTTATTTAACAAAGGTGCCTTTATAATGTAAAAGGAATATTCATTCAGTGCATTTGGTGCCTCTGCTTATATAAGTATATGCATATAACAACAGCTTAGTCTTATTCAGTACAGCATACAATGAAACCCACTCCCTTCCCTATCTCATCCCAATGAATCCATACATCCTCCTGCAGTAAATGGGCAATTGAACACTTAACTTATCATTCACAGCACAGACCTGACATGCCCCTTAACCAAGTCTCTGGTATTTTGTTAATACAGCAACAAAAAACAGAACAACATCTTAAGCCAACAAACCCAACACAATCCATTGATTTTGTGAACAGGAGTAGATGGGCATGCTAGTTATGGAAACACAGCACATGCGTGAAACTAAATTACTGACAAAGCATAGAACTTGACTATACATTTTTTCCCTCAGTTATACATAGCGTTCTATTAGAGAGCAACTATATGTCTAGCTGACTGATTAAAAAAAAAAAGCTGAACTGAGGATACAGATTAACATGGACATACACTGCTGAGACTGAGAGAAATGTCACTAGTTACATTGACTGTTACAACAGCAGCAGTGCAAAATCAATGTATGGAAATATAAAATGAAAATATTTGCCCGCCTCACTCAGTCACATAATAACAGTAACACAGTATTAACTCAACACTCCTGGAGGACCTCACCTACCTTGACAGGGATGTACTGATGGTCTAGATGCCTTAGAAAGAGGTTAGATTAGGAAGGTGAAAAAGGTAAGGTAATTAAGGCAGTGGCCGGTGATGGTGGCTCCTCACTCCAGTGAGTGGAACAGCCAGGTAGCAGGCTTGAAGGGGCTTTAGTCTCAAGTAGCAAACAGGAGTGGTTGCTTTTGGAAGCAGTTCATGGCAAAGAAAGGGAGGGCTGTTGTATTTCTTCAATTTTATATGATAACACCTATTGTTTTCTGGGTGAGGATGGGTATATGAATGTTCACTCCTTGAAATGATACTGGTGCTAGGGAATTCACAGCTGCAAAAACAAATACCTGTAAACGAATCTTCTTTAACATTTTTCCTTGGCAGGCTCCTAGTAAAACTTAACATTTGGCAGCAGGGCTGGGGGTTGCTTGTATATTTGGTCTTGCTTCAGAAAAACACACACCAATGAAGTTAAACTGATAGAACTGTTATCTCCAGCATTTGAAGCTGTCACACTAAATTAGCACTTGTATGGGTTAACTTAGTGTGACAAGCTTTAAAGGCTGAAGATAGCAACTCTATTAGTCTCACTTCCTGGTATGTGTTTTACTTTTTCTGAGTGGCCACTGTGTTAACTTTGTTGAAGCTGGAATGTGCTGGCAAGCTGAGGAGGTGGAATTGCATTCCGGTGCATTCCCCCTCAATTTAACCCTTGTGGACAGAAGAGTAGCAGAGTCAGTGTTAACTGTCTGCAACCATATTTGTTTAATGTTATGATGCTCATCTTTTATTTTAGAAGTTATCATTTTAAATTATATTCCAACAGTTCAACTGTACTAAAATAGTGGTGGGCCAGCTCTGTGGCACTGACTGATGGGGGATCACTGTGGCAAATTGGCAACCCAGGTTTGCTTTCTGACCATAGGATGCTGGGACCAGAGGTTGGTAGGGAGGGTTCAGAGCATCCCTTGGATACTCTCCTACGGGGGGGGAGGGATACTTGATTAATCACTTTGGAAGGCTGCATCTGCTGGTAGTGTGGTGGAGGCACTGGTGATGATATGGAAGCAATGCGCTGCCAAACACCCCCCAGACCAGCCATAGTGTGCACAAGTTTGGGGGTATGCATGGAGGAAAGGGCATAAATGCCACACCAGTACAACAGATGACCTTGCTGTCCCCACATGCTAACACATTCTCTGCATACCACTAAGAGGACCCTCCAGCCAGCATACCTGCATCATCAAGTTCATCCTCCAGGCCATGGAAAGCCTCTCATGAGGAAAAGCTAGGAGCATGGATTAAATTAGGTGCAGGAAGTTCTCCACCAAGAACAGAGGAGGCCCCTGGCAGAGACATGCTAGTCCCTGAGATGCAGAGGCTGGAGGTAGGGAAGGATCCTTCATGGCAGAGAGGAGTGAGTCTGGTGGGCAGAGGAAAGTGATGGAGGCCAGAAAAAGTTGGGTGCTGGTGAGAAGGAGAAGCATAAGGGACAAAAAAAAATGTGTGATTGTTGGCATCAGATTTCAGGGTGGATCTAACCATCTAAAAAGGTTTGTTGTCAGCATCTCATTAACATAGACAGTTGCTTTAAAAAGGTTTTAATTAAGCATAAAAGTGTGGCTGAGTTGGATATGGGTTCCACAGAACCCCCAAAAATAAGGAATGACATGAAGCTGCAGCTGTACTAGAGTACATTTAGCAAGGCAGTGTACACTGCAGTATGAGTGACAGGTCATGCGGAAGAGTCCTAGTGGGCAGGATATTGACTGTGAAGCAGTTTGGAAGTGTACTGGGAAGGAATGGCTGAAGGTAATGCTGAAGCCCTGAGGCACTAGAAGAGGAAGTTGAAAAGAAGGAAAGTGCAGGAACTGAGGACACTGGAGTGTTGAAAAAACTTGGGAGTAGAAGGAGGAACAGGAAAAGGGGGAGAAGGAGTGGGAGGGGAAGGGAAGGAGGAGGAGGAGGAGGCTGCTGGTGCTATTGAATTCAAAGGAGGAGGGCATGCCAAGAGGGAAGGAGGGAGAGAGAGAGACAGACAGAGAAAGAGGGAGATGAGACTTCCAGTTTCACTAGTATAAACAGATGATATTCTCAGCCTGATCAGTTGGTGCCTGGGGTAGTGAGAACTACTGTTGCAGCACCTGCTGCACAGCTCTGTGGACCTAACTCTGCAGCATTCAAAATCACTGGTTGTTGTACAAGGGACCTGTACTCTGCCAAATGATAAGGGTACCTGGCTGCTTTTTAGGATACTAGCAGCATATTTAAGCCCCTGATGTAGTTTGCAAGCTTCTGGTGATGCATTACACAGCTCTGTGGACCAAATGCTGCAGCATTCAGAATCTCTGGTTACTATACAAGGGACCTGTGCTTTTTGTAAAAGGGAACTGTGCTTTGCTAACTAACAGGGGCCCCTTCTTGAGTGTCACTGGCTCACAGTGAAGCACTCTGGGACTTTGGAGAAAACTCAGGGTCCACAAACTCTCATTACTTGTAGCCCAGGTACAGAGCAGTTTTAATGTTTTTTTTGAGCTACAGCAGCAGTTTCTGGCTGCTGTTTAGGATACTGTGATACAGTCATGAAACCAGAAGTGACATTACAACAACTTCTGGTTTCACCAGTGTAAACAGACTGAGCCTCAGCCTGATCAGTTGGTGCCATGGGTAGTGAGAAGTACAGATGCAGCACTGATTACACAGCTCTGTGGACCAAATGCTGCAGCATTCAGAATCTCTGGTTACTGTATCAGGAAACTGTGCTTTTCGTACAAGGGAACAGTGCCTTGTCAGCTAACAGGGGTACCTTCTTGAGTGTCATTGGCTCTCAGTGAAGCACTCTGGGACATTGGAGGACTCAGCAGAGTCCCCAAACTCTGATTACTTGTAGACCGAGTGTAGGCAGTTTTAGTTGTTTTTTGAGCTGCTGCAGCAGTTTCTGGCTGCTCCTTCGGGGTGTGTCAACCACACATCAAAACCCCACTGATGAAGTCCCTAACAGTGACAATCTCGACAGGTTTCAAGATTGTTGCTGTGAGGGACCCGAGGGTGAAAATTCACCCTTTCGCCGTGTTTTGCCTCCCCTCCAAATCAACTTAGAATCAGAGTTGATACTCTTTTATGGGGGGGGGTGCACAGCCCCCCCGAGTGAAACACACCAATGTTGGACAGGCGAAATTTCACCTGTCGACATTGAGGATGTCACTATGCCGAACCTCAACAACAGTGTTGTTGATTCGGCATGGATACTAACAGCATATTTAAGCTCCTGGTGTAGTTTGTAAGCCCCTAGTGATATACTTACAAAACTGAAAGTGACATCGCAGTGACTTCCAGTTTTGCCAGGATAAACAGACCAAGCACTGCGAGCACAGACCGAGCACTGTGAGCATCAGCAAGTGCACGGCATAGGTGATGCTGGCAGAGCAAGCATGCCTGCCAGTGTCCAGAAGGGGGGTTCCACTATGCTGCAGCAACAACTTTTATGTTGACTGATGGCACAGCGACAGCACAACACTGCCAACTGGTGTGCTGTCACTCGGGATTTGGTGCAAGTGTTCTCTCTGGGGGGCTTCACCCTCCACAGCCCCCAGGTGGGGGGCTCTGCCCCCCACATCCCCATACTATAGATGGCAAACACCTTCCTAGCACCAGTGTCGGGTAGCAGAGACCATCACAGTGGCTACTGACAATGTCACTGTGATGGTCTTTGCCATGGGAGTATCGCTGCATAGTCGGTATACCCCAACAGGGTACACCAGGGACTAGGCCCCAAAACTTTAATATGCTAGCACCACATGGTAAGTCTTTTCCTTATCAAATGTCTGAAATGGACACTATTATGACCTGGAATGTGGATATCAGGGTTAAATGACATAGCTGCAGTATATACCTAGTTGTTGTTATTTTGGTGAAAATGAATTAGAAAGCAGTACTGAGGGAGGCAATGTGGCTATGCACAGCACAACATATGACATCACAATGGGGAAGAGAGAATGTGGTTAACGCTGGTGCACCCCTTCAGGTCGACACCCCAATAGCGAAACACGAAAATAGACCATTACAGCGACAATCACTATAATGGTCCTTTTTCCATGTTTCGCTTTCTCCCAGTGTTCTGCCCCCTCCCCGGGCCAACTCCAACCTGGAGTTGATAATCCTAAAGTCCGGGGGGTGCGGGGGCAGAGCCCAGGCATGGGTGTGGGGGCACAGCCCCCCACAGAAAACCCTTGTAGAACGGGCGGCACAATACCTGTGTCGGTATTGTGCCGTCGCTGTGCGGGCGGTAGGCATGTTCACTTTCGACCTCCCTTGGTGCTTCCAGTTAATGCAACACCGGACACTACAACTAGAGAAGAACTACTGTGATAGGTGACTCTGTAGTCAGATTTGGCAACAGCACCATATGAAAAAACAGAAAAGAGCACGCCTAGGAAATATGTATCCCAAGAGTGAGAGCCACGACCAAATTTAAGTACCCAGGTATGTGGATCGACAACAGAATTTCTTTTGTTAAGCATATAGATGAGCTCTCAAAAAAACTTAAACAGAGGCTTGGACTTTTTTTTTTTTTTAGAATCAAGCATCTGCTTACCCATGAGGCCAGAAAAAGCTTGGTACAAACCACGTTCCTAGCTATCTTGGACTATGCAGACTTCCTGTATGGCCAAGTCCCAAAAACCACCCTAACTAAGCTTGACACCCTATACCATAGGGCTTTATGTTTCATTTCTGGTGCGGCATACAATACCCATCACTGTGTACTCTATTTCATGGTAGGATGGACCTCACATTCAGGAGGCAAAGGAACGCTATACTGTAGACCTATAGGTCCATATCCAAGATGCTATCCTCCTACATTTCTGACTGTCTGCCCTCCTGCATCTTATGAAACTATGCCTTGAGAAGCCATTTGTACATTGCACTAGCTGTGCCTAAAGTCTTTTCCTACTTCGGCAGAGCCTCCTTCAGCTATGTGCTGCCCCAGCTGTGGAACAACATCCAGAAATCCTTAAAACTGGTACATCCTATTGGTTTTGCGGAGTTCAAATCACTCTACTTGAGATCCTTCTCGGAGCCTTGTCAGTGCCCTTCCTGTCTCTAAACTGTGCTGCCACACATTGCTGTTCTTACAGTCAACCCTCTACAACTTTTATCCCTTCACTAGAACCACCCTAAGTCATGTTCCTGGTTTCACCCTTGCCTATCTCCTTGCTTCTGAGCCCCTTAGCTTGCCCTGTTATTAGCATTAACTCTCCTTTCCTAGAGTTATCAGTGTCTAAAAATACTGGTTTGGCAGATTGGGTGCTTTTGCTACCACCCTTCTTTTGGGCTGAATTCTGGGTTGATGCTTCACCTTATGACCTGCTCTCATTGATTATCCTTGTACCTGTTTCTATTGCTATATGCTCTATTGTGCTATATGATCTATTGTGCTACTGTATTATTTATTCTGTACCTACCAGGCCATCCTTGAAAATGAGCTTGCTCAATGGAGTTTCACCTGGCTAAATAAAGATTGATTGATTGATTTATACACCCCCACTATTGGTTATCTGTGTAGGAACCAATGATATAAATACATCATGTGAAAATAAAATACAAACTGAATTTAGACAAATGGGAAATACCATTATGTTCAATGTTTTGGTGAACAGAGTATGAGGTTAGTAGTGCTTATGTAACTGTAGTTTACTTTTTGGCTTTTCTCTATTCCCACCCTTGGTAAGGAAGCCAGGTAGTGAGTAGGGAATAGAAAGCCCAGCACCAAGGGTGAGCAGATTGCTGGAGAAGGAGGAGGCAGGGGTGGATGGAGGGTGTTTCACAATGTGCTAAGTGGGGAACTACTGTGGGAGGCTGGCCTTTATTAGGGATGTGAGAGGAGCTATTCCCCCACATTGAATCTTGGCTTTTGCCCTCCCATTCAGTGTTTTGGTGAACAGAGTATGGGGTTAGTAGTGCTTATGTAACTGTAGTTTACTTTTTGGCTTTTCTCTATTCTCACCCTTGGTAGGTAAGCCTGGTATTGAGTAGGGAACAGAAAGCCCAAAAAGATTACCTCCTCCAGCTCATGGAGAGTATGATCAGTAGCACGCAGGAGAAGAAAACCTCCCAGGTGGAGGAAACCTCTGAGAACCAATGGCTACTGACCCGCCCGTCCTCAGGGCAAACTAAGAGGAGATGATCCTAGGTTCTTACAACTATATTCTAATTTCTGAGTGAGGTGAACTGTTTGTAGAGATGAAATTCCATCTTCAGAGTTTGTTGAATGATGCATTCTGGAAGGTTGATTCGGAGGCTGAAGAGACAGGTCCATTCTGAGGGAGTGTCCGGATCATGAATATGGATTAGGTCCAGCTGGAAAAGGGGCAAACGTGGTCCAGGATTCCATTGTGATATTGGCTGATATTCAATGGGGTCACAGAGTCAATGTGAGCATGAAGAGCATGAGTTGATTAAATGAGCTACCAGACTCTAAACTGTGGGAAGTATGATGAGTTATGAAATTCTTAAAGTAATCTATCAGACTTTATAGAGAGTTTGACATCCAGATTAAGGTCTCAAGGCTTGGAGTTCAGCAATATGCGATATTTCGCTATGTAGACATCTATGGAGATGATCAAGGATTCAGACAGAAGCTTTAGGTACTTGGTAGGAGGGGTTAACATGGAAGATTTTAGACCAATGAAGAAAGGGTGGTATATGCTGTAGAGATGGTAACTGGATATCAATGGGAATAATTGGAAAGTTCAGTATAATGAATTTGAGGGTTGACTAGAGTTATTGTTGCTATGATGAGATTTGCATAGGCTCATATTCAGGAAAGGCTGCTAGTGGGAAATGGTAGATATGGGAATTGCTGTGGCTGAATTGCCTGTGGCAGAAGCTTAAGTGGCCATGGTGGCTTTGCAGTACTGGAGCATACAATGTCAGCATGCTGAAGGGAGCCCGAGAATGGGTCTTTGAATGAGTCTATAGACTGATGTGGCAATGGGAAGTTGAGAGCAGCGTAGAATGCCATGGATGCCTAGCATGCTTAGTCAGATATAGGACTGTTGTGGGGCATGACTGGGACAGTGAGACAGCTAGGTTGGTTGCAGATGAGTAAATTGAGGAATCAATGGAAACCTGCTCTCTTTGATGGTATTCGCTGGAGGGAGTATAGGAGGTAAATTCTGAAGGATGAGTTAGAAGGACCACTGGATGGGTAGCTGGCATGATTTAGGGTAATATGATGAAGAGATGTAGATAACATTATGACTAATGGTGATGTCTAGGGGCCAGGGAACAGTGTCTCAGATAGAGTAACTTTAGCAAGGCAGCTAGACACCAGATATCCAATGGTATGTATTCTGGGATAGTAGCTTGAGAAGGTCTTTGGAATATCCAATGGCTATTAAGGGAGTATGAGTCAAGTAACATGTAGGAGAAGACTATGAGGAGAAGGTAAAATGGATGATGCCAGTCTGCTATGAGGTATCTTGTGATTCCTGTTATCCTTAACAGTGATGGTTATTATGGAGTTGGTACATCTTGGAAGGCATTAGGGTCATGTTTCCAGGTAAGAAAATAGGAGTGAAGGAGACTCGACTAAATCTTGGATCCTATGAAGACATGGGAGGTAGTGATGCCCATACTGCTTGCATTAACAGAATATATAAGGAAGCATCCTGCAGAATTGGTTGAGAGATGAGATCTGCTATAGTCCAATTGAATGGGATTCCAAAAATGGGTCTTGGAGAGATTATTGGGAAGTATTGATGATTCTATGGTGATGTAAGACTCTATAGGGCATGATGTTCAAAGTATGTTGCTGAAGGAAGGTTTCCTCAGGTGAGAAGAACAGGTATTCCATAGAGCACTGGAAGGGAGCTGTTATGATGGGCAAGATAGGAGTATGAGATAGATGAATAGGTAGGAGTAGTTGATCAGGCAGGGATGCTGGACATCATTAGTTGTAGGAATGCCCAAAAAGAGACACAGCAAACGTGCAGGAGACCCAAGCTGCCAGGGCTATGAGGAGGAAAGCTGTGGTTCAGGAGGGAGGGAAAAGTCCAAAGCAGAAGACCACCGACTGAAGAATGGAGCTTGAGAAGAAGACAGCAGAGGCCAGGCAATACTCACATCGGCAGGTGCAGGTAAGGTACAGAACTGGGGGCAGTCACCACAGTATGCCGGAATAGAATGCAGGAAGGCTGCCTCAGACCTTGGGTGGTGGATCCAGGTACAACCAAGAAGCGACTCCAGGTACAAGGTGCTGTGAAGTTGAGGCACGAGGTTCCTCCCTCCGAAGGATATGGCAAACATAACATGCTGGGAGCAAAAGGTGCTGCAGAGATGGGGGATAAGGTTCCCACATTTGAAGGAAATGGTGAATATAATTGCTGATAGCAAAGGCACAGGGGAGATGGAGAATGGGTTCCCACCTCCAAAGGAGATGTCGAACTTGCATGGCTGACAGTAAAAGGGCAACAGTGATGTGAAGAAGGTTCCCACATCCAAAGGAGATGGCAAACTGAAATAGTTGGTAGCAAGGTGCAGCAGTGATGGGGAAGGGGTTCTCACCTCTGAAGGAGATGGTGAACTGGAATTGCTGATAGAGAATTGCACTGGAATCACAGATGAAAGACCTCTAGATGGGACAAGGGCAGCATAAGGGGAAAACTGAAGAAGGCCTCAGGCACATGTCTTTAGGATGAGCAAATGGCACGTATCAGCAGGAAGCAAGGGGGAATGCAGGTAGACATGTCCGTGAGGAAGGCAATAGGGAAACAGAATCATCCAGAGTAGCAATGAGAGAGGATAAGAGATGGCAGTGTGCAGCTGAAGGTCTGGAGATTGGAGGAGGTTGAGCCAGAAGACAAGCCACAACAATGATGCACACTGCAAGAAGTCAGGGAGTCTTATGAGCAGAGTGGAGATGGATACTGAGCAAATTAGTAGGGTCCAAATCCAGAACATGAGGAGACTAAAGGTGGGGACAAGCACATCAATTCCATGGAGGTATAGGATATAGTTAGGTGAGGTAGGAGACTAGAGGCATATGGGGTATAGTGGTCCCATTCCCTGAGGGAATGCAGCAACTGAGTATCAGGTAGAGAATGTAGTTGGTTGAAACTGTAGATTGATGACACAGGATCCCATCCCTGGTAGTCGGGGTGAGCTAACCTTCATTGATGCCATACCAGGCAGAGTTAGGGACAGAGACTGTCAGACGTTGGCTGGGTATAAACTGGTTGAGACTGGAAGTAGAGAAAACAGGTTTCCATCCCCCAGCAGATAGAAGCCTACCTGCACTGCTATGCCTCAGTAGACAGAGTTAGGTATGAGGCTGTCAAACTGCTGGTATGAGCTGAGCAAGGAAAGGGCAGTTGATGGGGGCATTGTAAAAGGTAGGTAAATAAAAGAAACAAAATGAAGGGGATGGTAGTAAGTAAGAAGTTATAGAATGGGAGGAGGAAGAGTATCTGAAGTGCCATGAAGGCAGAGATAGGGTAATCCAGTGAGGAGCATGCAGTGCAGTGATGGAATACAATGAATGTCTGAAGCGGGGCAGGTTGTGAGGGTAATGAGATATGTGAGGGTAGCTGAAGCCATGTAGGCATGGAGGCAGGGCAACATCACGCAGCTGACATGAGGCATGCTCCTGCTAATTGGAGCCACAATGCCCCACAGTGACACCCCAGTCCTCTGCCATGGGAATAACAAGGGAATCATAACTTGAGCATTGTGAAACCAAGCAGCAACTGGAATGGTGGTAGGGTAGGAACCTGAAAAGAGGCTCCAGTACTGGCAAGGTCCTAGTGAAGGACATGCCATAGGCATATTGGGGAACATGAAGCAGATGAAATGCTGTAATGACATACAACTGATAATACTAAACAATACAAAATATAGAGGAAGGGGGCACCAATGAAGTGGAACCAAGTGAACCACTATAAGGGGCATGGTAGAGGGAGTGTGCATGAGCATTGTGGGTGATTTGGGTGTGTTAGAAGGTTGCAAAGTACTAGGGGTATACAAGGCAACATGGGAAGAATAGGCTGAGCAGGGTATATGAAGGCTGGGACTAAGAAATGGTAAGGTTGGGTATGAGGAGTATGGGTGTCAGACATAGACTATTAGGGAAGGTTGATTGCAAAAGTTCACAAAGTGGAGTAAATACTGAGGAAATGCAGGTACCAGACTAACGTCTGAGGTGGCGCAGGACTGTTGTGGTAGAAGGGGTGTGGAGATGGAGTATTGGCATGAGGAGTGAGAAGCCCAAAAGAGAACTCTGGAAGCGAGGGACAAGGGCAAGACTGAGGGACGGGGGGCCAGAAAACCACAAGAAGGATAAGGGAGGGAAGGGGGGGGGGTGAAAAGCCAAAAGGACAATGGGGCAGGACATGCTCATGAGAAAGTTGGGAGTATACAATGTAATTATTTAGTGTGGTTGTGTGTTAGAGGAGTAGGGAGGAATAGATGAAAGACATCGTAGGGAGTCAAGGTGGATGGCAGGCACATGGATAGTAGGAAGGGGAGAGAGAAGTAGGGAGCAGAGAAGGCAGGTAGGGTGGATAGACTGGAGGGGCTGCATGACAGGGTTCACCAGTACAGACTAGGTGTGTAGTTTGGAGGGGTTGATATGAAAAAAAAGTGGCACGGAGAGAAAACAGGACCTGGGCGCAATGCACATTGCTAGTTACATGGTCATAGTTTGGGAAGAGGAGCAAGTGAAAGAAAAGTAATCCACCTCCACAAAACTGTGTGAATGAAGCAGGTTTTACCCATTTTGCAAAATACAGAAGGCCATCGATTGTTAGGGAGAGCTACAGAGCAATAAACCACTTTAAGGTGGAAAAGAACACTGGCAACACTGTTTGGCATGGAGGGATGAATAAATACAGGGTGTGAAACACAGCCCCAGTCAGTGCTAGTGTAATTATGGGGTGCAGAAGCAACCAAGTATGCCACAAGCAAAAAATGACAAGCACGGAGCCCAAACCTAGCTGCTGGTGTGCGTGTGTGTGTGTGTGTGTGTGTATGTATGGGGGGTCAGCTTCCCCAACAGCTATGAGTGTGGCAGAGGAAACTGATTACTGGGAACCCCATGGAGACCAAAGATCTGTATACACGAGCTACCTGGCAGTAAGTACAAATGAGCAAGCAGAGAAAATATTGTGGAATGCATACAATGAAGGTTCAGCTGGCAGGATGGGATGGACCAGGTTCGGCAGGGGTGAAATGCTCCACAGTACAGCTGGAAGGGGAGCGCTACAGGAGCTTGCATTATCCTGGAAATGTCTCATGGATGGAGCGGCGGTGTTAATGGGAGAGAGAAACCAACCCAAAAGAAGTACAGCAAGCAAACAAACAAACAAAAACAAATGAAACAAAAGGGAGTACTGAGACCAGGTAGGGTGAGGAGTGAACATCAGAGGAACAGAGGAAGTGGGGGGGGGGGCACAGAAAACAAAACAGGGAAAGAAGCATCACAGAGACAAAAACTGGGCAAGGAGAAAGAATGAACTGGGGGGGAGACAACACAAGGAAGGGGACGAGGGAGGGAACGGGAGTCAAGAGGAAGAAGAAACTGGTAGGAAAGCAAGGAAATGCAAGGAGACTCAGTTGCACAAGCCACTCAGGAGGCCAGCACTTGGGAAGGAGGTGCATTTTACAACACGCTAAGCAGGGAACTGCCATGGGAGGCTGGCCTTTATTAGGGATGTTGGAGGAGTTATTGGCCCATATTGAACCTAGGGCTTTAGCCCTCCCAAAATACAGCTGTAGAGCTGTCTTTTGTGAGATCCTATCCATACCGAGAGCTGGAGTACATACAAACGACAAGAAAAAGCAAGTGTAAATTAATGGCTAAAAGTATGGGCTGCAAGAGAACAGTTTAAATTCAGCAGAAACTAGACAAGATTAAAGACAGGAAAGACCTGTAGTTTAAGGATGGCTTGCACCTCAATAGAAAGGGAGCAGCAATACTGTGTAGAAGAATAAAAATAGCCATATTGTTTAATTTAAACTGGCTGAACATGGGAGAGGAACACTTTTGGGCAATAGTAGTAGGATGGGTAAGAGAGTGGCCCTGCATGTCAACAACTGCCTGAAGAGTATAAAATTAAGAAGTAGACTTTCACTGAAGTATTACTATTAGAAACTATATGGGTAGAAATAATATATAAGGGCAAACCAACTACTGTGGGCACATGAATGCCTCAAATTAACTTTTTGAAGAAATAAGGGAAACATGCTGAACTATGAAAACTATTATCTTACTAGGGGACTTCAATTATAGTGGCACAAACTGGAGTGATCTAACTTCAATTTCTAACAAAGAAACAAAACTACTAGACATATTAAATGAATTTGGGCTCATACAAATGGTCAAAGAACCCACTAGGGATACAAACATTCTCCATTTAGTATTAATGAATGTAATTAGGGCAGCAAACATTTGTACAGTTAAAGGAACACTTGGATCCAGTAATCATGCCATGGTTCACGTTACACTAGATCTTAAAATGGACAAGATCATAAACAACAGTGCATTACACAATTATAATTCAGTGAACTGTACAGAAATGGAGAAACAACTTGAAAACTGGAACTGGGAGATAGAATTTATGGATAAATCCGTAAATGAAAAATGGGATAACCTGTAAAATAACATTTCTGAACTTTAAAAGAAATGAGTCCCAATTAAAATAAAATATGGAAAACACGGTTTAAAATCAAAATGGATACACCAAAATATCAAAAGGCTGTTGCTTAA
Organism: Neoceratodus forsteri; assembly: GCA_016271365.2. NCBI lineage: Eukaryota > Metazoa > Chordata > Ceratodontiformes > Ceratodontidae > Neoceratodus > Neoceratodus forsteri. Next base: position 643,345,401 of record CM057453.1, on the reverse strand, counting down.
AATAAAATAAAAATATTCAAGAATTTATTAAGATATAACAATACAGAAAATGCTAATAAATATAAGGAATGTGTTAAAAATTGCAAATATGCGATACAGAAAAGCAAGAGGAGATACGCAAAACATTTAGCCACCATTTTAAAAAAACATGAAAGAATTTATGGGTCTGTAAACTCATTAAAAGGAAATACTTGAAAAGTAGGGCCATTTATAGTGAACAGTCAGTCTATAGAAAATGACAAAAATATGACCAATGCACTAAACACGTATTCTGGGTCAGTTTTCAACACTGATGAAAGCATGGTATCGGACCAACTAACTATAAGACACAAAGAAATAGGAATATCCCATTCACTGAAACCAAATCTTAGAAGAACTAAAGAAACAAAGTGTGCATAAGTCCCCAGGAAGTGACAAAATAAGCCCGAATCTGTTACAAAACTTAACAAACTACATTCCTAAACCAATTTGTAACACATATACACAACAAGTGAAATACGAGATGATTGGAGAAATGCATTTGTCATCCCTATCTTTCACAAGCACTGGCCAGAGCCGAAAGGGCTGCAGCCAAAGGATTTGGGGTAAAAATATTGAAAATATTGAAAATTACCAAGGTTATGAGCCTGAGTTTCTGCAATGTAACATAGGTTCATAAATTTGTTATTTTTTAATATTTGTACACCAAATTTTCAACATAGCCTTGCTATGACCCTGCATCATGAAGAAGGGCAGAGAAAAGTTTCTTCTCCTGGCCTAAAGGTGATTTCCTGCAGGGACTGTGAAATCAACTTTTGGGATGCAAAAACACATTTTCAGCAGGAGTTTAAAAATGACAGCTGTCACATTCATGAGGTGCTGTAAAGAAATGGTCATGTTGCAAATTTGTAGTAAAATTATTGAAAATTATCAAAGTTATGAGCCTGCATTTACAAATTTCAACATAGGCTCATAACTTTGTTGTTTTTTAATATGTTGACAATTTGTGGTAAAAATATTGAATACTATATTACCAAACTTATGAGCCTGGGTTTGTAAAATTCAACATAGCCTCATAACTTTGTTTTTTTCTTTAAATATTTTTACACCAGATTTATAACATAGCATTTTTATGGCCCCACCCAATGAACAAGGGCAACTTCTGCCTAAAAGGTGATTTTGTGCAGGGACTGTGAAATAGAAACATAGAAACATAGACTTTGATGGCAGATAAGGACCGCTTTACCCACCTAGTCTGCTAATTTCTGTACCTATTTGATAAGCTGCAGATTCTAGTTAAATCACTGTTTGGGATGTAAAAAAAACATTTTTGCCAGGATTTGAAAAATGACAGATGTCACATTCATGAAGTGCTGTAAAGATATGGCTATGTTGTAAATCTGGAGTAAAAATATTGAAAATTATCAAAGTTATGAGCCTGTATTTTCGAAATTCAACATAGGCTCATAACTTTGTTGTTTTTTAATATTGTTACACCAAATTTTCAACATATCCTTTTTTATGATCCCACCTCGTGAACAAGGGCAAAGACAATTTTTAACTTCTGCCCAAAACAGGATTTTTGGCAGGAACCGTGAAATTACTATTTGAGACAGATTTGCCTAATGTCAATGCAATTGCTCATGAGGTGGAATCCCACAAAAGGCATGTGGAAAATTTGGGCAAAAAATATGCACAAACAGCCAAGTTCTGCCACTAAGTTCAAAACACCATTGAAATACATTGAACTGCATACCTGCTTCTTCAGTTTGCAGTCCGGCTTTGAAGAGTGAAGACGTGTATGTGGTCCAGAGAGGATTATGGCATTGGACCACCAATGGGTAAGTAAGGGTTTTGGGGGGGTAAGGTGCGGTGGGTGCTGAGTGGGAGGGTCAGGTAGGGGGACTGTAATGTCCGCAAAAGACATGAAGGTGGATAGTGGTGTGCTGCAGAGATCTGTACTTGGACCTGTCTTATTCATACTATTTATGGGAGACATGCATTCAGGCATTAATAGCAGGCATTATAGTGCAGTGGGGTAAGGCTCTGAGTTGCAGATCTGAAGACCTGGGTTTGAATCCCACAGCTGCCTAGGTGCATACTGTGTGATCCTGAGCAAGTCACTTAACTTCCTTGTGCTCCCAGGTTGCACCTGGAAACAAGCTTCAGCTTAGTGTGCTACTCCTGGTTAAACAATGTTCCCTTCCCCTTCCCCTTCCCAACAGTAGCGCAGTAAAGTTTGCTTATGATACTAAGCTCGGGGGACTTTCCTTGACAAATGTGGATTCTGACAGAATGCGTGAAGATTTAAACAAAATCTATGCATGAGACAGAAAATGGGGGACGTTCTTTTATGAAGAAAAATGTGAGGTAATACACATGGGTAAACATAACTCTAGAGTCATATATTACCTTGGAGACACTAAACGCTGAAGTGTGAACGAGGGAAGAGACCTAAGGGTAATTATACAACCAAGGCTCTTCATCTTTTGGGAAATATTACTAGAAATTTCAGCAGCAGACATAGGGACATAATATTGCCTTTGCAGAAATCATTAGCTAGACTCTTCATGGATTTTTGTTCACAGTTTTGGTCATTGGGACTATAAAATACATAAATCGTAGAAAAGGTACAATTGAAATTTATCAAATGCATTAATGGTATGGGGCCATTGGGACATAGTACATGCCTACAGGTCCTGGGTCTACATAGTCTGGAAAGAAGGATAAGAAGAGACGTGATCTTGCTGTACAACATAATAAGTGACACACACATGTGTGCTGAAATTGGTCTAATACAAAAAGACCATAATCACAATACTAGAGAACATAGTAAACAGTGTACAAAGCAAAAGCTAGAGGTTCATATTACACACAAGGGGTGATCAAATACTGGACTTAACTACCAGAAAATATTGTTACAGCATGAAGTGGAGATGGTTTTAAAATACTACTGGATGGTTACATGAATAGTTGGACTGATTTGACCACTGAGTAGTGGGGGAACTGGCTAGAAGGATCATAATAGGTCCACTCCTGTTCCTAACATACCTTAGTAACCTTAGCAACATTAGTGAGAGAGAGAGAGAGAGAGAGAGAGAGAGAGAGAGAGATACATAGATACATAGACAGTGTCGGCAGATAAGGGCCTATGGCCCACCTAGTCTGCCCATTTGAGCTTGTAAGTTCAGTTTGTTTTCCTAGAAGTCTATTTCCCCTTACCCCTGACCTCTAGAATTCCTTTATGTCTATCCCATGCATTCTTAAATCCCGTGATTGTTTCAGCCCCCACCACTTTCTCTGGCAGGGTGTTCCACTTGTCCACCACCCGTTCTGTGAAGAAATTCTTTCTCATGTTTCCTCTGAATCATCCTCCCTCCAACTTCATCCCATGCTCTCTAGTCCTGAAACATCTTTTTCGCTTAAAATAGTGTTTTCCTGCACCCTGTTCCTCCTGTAAGATACTTGTATGTCTCTATCATATTCCCTCTCTCCCTCCTCTCCTCCAGGAGTACATGTTCAGTTCCTTCAACCTGTCTTCATAGGACTTGTGATGCAACCCGTGCACCATCTTTGTTGCCCTCCTCTGAACCTTCTCTACCCTGTCTATGTCCTTACGTAGGTATGGTCTCCAGAACTGTACACTGTACTCCAGGTGGGGCCTCACTAGTGTCTTGTATAGCGGAATTATGACCTCCTTTTCCTGCTGGTGATGCCCTGCCTATACATCCCAGCATCCTATTTGCTTTACCTGATGCCTTGTCACACTGTTTCCTTACCTTTGAGGTCATCGAGATGACAACCCCAAGATCCCTTTCCTGCTTGGTGCATGCTATATCCTCACCCCCAACTGATATATTGTGCCAGGGTTTTTGTGCCCATATGCATTATCTTGCACTTCTTTGCATTGAATTTCAACTGCCAAACCCTTGACCATTCTTCAAGTTTCTGCAGGTCCTTCTCATTCTGTCTACACCCTCTGGTGTGCCTACTCTGTTACAGAGCTTTGTGTCATCAGCGAATAGTGAAATTCTGCCTTCTAGATCCTGTGCAATGTCACTGATGAAGATGTTGAATAGGACCGGTCCCAGCACTGATCCTCTGTGGTACCCCACTGGTCACTCTTCCCTCTGTGGAGTGACAGCCATTTACCACCACCCTCTGTGTCCTGCCACCCAGCCAGTTACCTACCCACCACACTACTGTCCTGCCCACACCCATATTCCCCAGTTTGTGTAATAGTCTTCTATGTGGCACAGTGTCAAAGGCCTTGCTGAAGTCCAGATAGGCCATGTCCACTGCCCTCCCTGATCCACCTCCCTAGTCACCCAGTCAAAAAATTCAATGAGGTTGGTCTGACATGACCTCCCCTCTGGTGAAACCATGCTGCCTTGGGTCCTGTAGTCCATTGACAACCAGATGTTCCACCAATCTCTCCTTCAGTAGTGCTTCCATGATCTTTCCCACTACTGAGGTGAGGCTGACTGGTCTGTAGTTCCCTGCTTCCTCTTTGTTCCCACTTTGATAAGGGACTACATCTGCTGTCCTCAGTCTTTGGGTACCTCCTCTGTTTCCAGTGATTGGCTGAACAGGATAGCCAGAGGTTCAGCCACCACCTCTCTTAGTTCTTTAAGGACCCAGTTGCACCCCATCTGGCCCCATTGCTTTATCAGCTCTATTACTTCCAGTTCCTTCAGGACCCTTTCTCGTATAAAGGGACTTGTGTCCATTTCTGCACCATTCTCACCCTTGTACTCCCTTCAGACCCATTACCCCCTCTTCCTTAGTAAAGACTGAGCAGAAATACCTGTTCAATATGTCAGCTTTACTGTTGTCATCCTCCACGCGCTCCCATCCTCCCTCTTCAGACTCACTATCCTCCCTTTGTCTTTCTTTTTCACTTATGTACCTGTAAAGGTTTTGTCCCCTTACCCACTGATTTTGCAATGTGTTCTTCTGTCTGAGCTTTGGCTTCCCTACTGACTTCCCTGCCTCCCTTTGTTTCTCCGGTACTTCTCCCTATCCCTTCTGCCTGTGTCTTTTGTATTGCCTGAATGCAATCTTTTGCTTTCATTTTCTTTGCTACCTCTTTGGAAACCATAATGGTCTCCTCTTCCTTTTCCTCTTGCTAACCTGCTTAATGCATAATTCTGTTGTTCTTATAATCCCCATTTTAAATACTGCCCACTGTTCCTCAATCCCTGATTCCTGTCCCATTCCCTAATGCCTCTTTCAAGTATCTCCCATTTTCCCAAAGTCTGCCCCCTAAAATCCAGGATACGTGTTTTTGTGTGGTTTGGTTCTGCTCTTTCTGTGATTTCAAACCACAATGACTGGTGGTCACTGTTACCCAGGTGCTCCCCCACTGTTACCCCCATCACACTGTCCCTGTTTGTGAGCACAAGGTCCAGTATTGCCTTCTGCCGAGTTGGTTCCATGACCAGTTGCTTGAGCAAGGCACCCTGAAGGGAGTCCAGGATAAATCTGCTCCTAGTTGATGCTGCTGCTGGGATGCTCCAGTCCACGTCTGGTATATTGAAGTCTCCAACCAGTACTACCTCACCTTATCTGCCATCCTTTGGATGGCTAGCATCAACTCCTCATCTGTTTCTTCCTCCTGGGCTGGTGGTCTATAGACCACACCGTACGGATGGCTGTCCCCATTTTCCTTTCCAGCTTAACCCACAGTATCTCTCCCCATTTGTTCCTCCTGGATCTGTGTGGCCCTTATGTCATTTTTCACATACAGTGCCACTCCTCCTCCCTTCCTGCCTGCTCTGTGTCTTCTGAATATGTTGTAGCCAGGTATGGCCATCTCCCAGTCATGGTTATCATTACACCAAGTTTCAGTGATGGCCACAATGTCCAGGTCTGACTGTACCATGACAGCCTCCAGATCTTCCATCTTGTTGCTAAGGCTCCTGGCATTTGCACACATGGCTTTCCATGTTTTGACCTCCCTAGACTGCTTCACTGTTCTACTCCAGCCCCTTCTGTGATTGTCATTTATCCCTGGTTCTCCTTGCTGTCTGCCCTTCTGCTGAATTTTGCCCCTTTTCTGCTTATCCACCTTTTGGACACTGCTTTGCAGAGATAGCCACTCCTCTGGTTCACTGGTTCCACTACTAGCTGTGGGGGGTGAGCAAGTAGGTACCATCCTTGCTGGCCTGCCACCCCCCTTTGCTAGTTTAAATGCTTGTCAATGTAGCATTTAAACTTATCGAGTGCTTGGATTCCCCTCCAGGATGGATGCAGGCCGTCAGGCTTGAACAAACCTCCATCCCTCCAGGTGGGTCCCCAGTCACCAATGAATCCAAACCCTTCCTCACAGCACCAGTTCTTCAACCATGAGTTAAAGTTCCTGGTGCATGCACTCCTAAGCTCTCCCTTGCCTCTCACAGGTAGTACTTCTGAGAAAGTGACAGAAGTAGCTACTTGCTTGAGACCCTCCCAGAGAGGGAGGGAGGGAGAGAGAGAGAGAGAGAAAGAGAGGAGGAGATGGAGAGGGAGAGAGAGGGAGGAGGGAGGAGAGGAGAGGGAGAGAGGGAGGAGGGAGAGGAGAGGGAGGAGAGGAGGAGGGAGGAGAGGAGAGGGAGGAGGGAGGGAGAGGAGAGGAGAGGGAGGAGAGGGAGAGGGAGGGAGAGGAGAGGAGAGGGAGAGGAGGAGGAGAGGAGAGAGAGAGAGAGAGAGAGAGAGAGAGAGAGAGAGAGAATGGAGAATGGAGAATGAAACTATTAGGGTTTAAGGGCAGAATGTGGAGACCAGGCCTAGGTAAATCCAATGAACAAGGGAGCTGGTGCTGGTAAATAGGCAGCTGGGTCAGGACCTATGGAAAAAACTAATGGTAACCATCAACAAAGCACTAAAAAGCAAATAAGATCTGACTACTGCTGGTGGAGGAAAGCAGTTGTTCACCAGATTCTGAGGGCCTAATGCTCACCTTATCCACTCTACCTTATGTAGTAACAAAGTAAGTTATTTATTTATTCTTGATGTTGTCTTGCACGTACACACAAACAACATATTGTGGTAGCTTGGTGGAGTATCAGGTTTTGGAGGTGCGGTTGTGTTGTGACCAGTGGTGCCACTGCTTTTTTGAGCTGGGCTCTGTGGCACCAATAAATGAGTATGCTGTCTATGACAGCTGCTCAGAAGCATGCCACCAACTTAAAACAATTTTGCGACTTCAATGAGGGAGCGACCTATCATTGCAAGGTGTGCCTTGTGTCTATATGAACTATAGTAAACACCACATCTCACCCTTTCTCCTAGTCCCACCTTTACATAGAAACATAGAAACATAGAATTTGACGGCAGATAAGGACCGCTTGGCCCACCCAGTCTGCCCATTTCCCTACCTAATGGATAAGCTGCAGATCCTAATTAACCAGCAGCCTACTTCTTCTTACCCCCACCCCCCAGAATTGCCCTATGACTGTCCCATGCATGCTTGAATTCCACCACTGATTTTGACTCCACAACCTCCTCCGGAAGGTCGCTCCATGCATCCACAACCTCTCTGTGAAAAATACTCTTAAATTACCCTGAGCTGCCCCTCTATCTTCAAATTGTGCCCTCTTGTTCTTGCACACCTCTTTTTTTGAAAGATGCTACCCTCTTGGACTTTGTTGATTCCCTTGAGGTACTTGAAAGTTTCTATCATGTCCCCCCTCTCCCTCCTTTCCTCGAGGATATACATATTAAGCTCCTTAAGTCTCTGTTCATATGTCTTCCGGTGCAGACCCTGCACCATTTTAGTTGCCCTCCTCTGGACAGCTTCCATCCTGTGTATGTCTTTGCGGAGATTGGGTCTCCAGAACTGCACACAGTACTCAAGATGGGGTCTCACCAGCTGTCTGTACAGAGGGATAATAACTTCCTGTTTTCTACTAGTGATGCCTCTCCCTATGCATCCCAGTATCCCCCAGCTCTCCTTGCTGCCCTCTCACATTGCTTGCCCACCTTTAGGTCATCTGATATGACTACCCCCAGGTCCCTTTCCATTTTTGTTGTTGTTAGTATCTCAGCCCCATTGTGTACTCTTCCTCTGGGTTTTGCTTCCCAGATGCATTACCTTGCACTTCTTAGCATTGAATCTAAGCTGCCTACATTTGACCATTCCTCTAACCTTGCCAAGTCCCTTCTCATCCTTTCCACCCACCCTGTGCATCAACTCTGTTGCAGATCTTAGTGTCATCTGCAAAGAGATATACTTTTCCTTCCAGTCCTTCCAAGATGTGCTTATAAAGACATTGAAGAGGACCGTCCTAATACTGAACCCTGCGGTACCCCACTAGTAACCCTCCTTCTTCTGAGTGGACTCCATTTACTATTACTCCTGTGTCCTATTCTCCAGCCAATTCTTTACCCAGGCTGTCATCTTGGGACCCCACTCCCAGGCTGGCTAACTTGTATATTAATCTTTTGTGTGGGACTGTGTCAAATGCCTTGCTAAAGTCTAGGTAGGCCATGTCCACAGCCCCTCCCTGATCTACTACTTTGGTCACCCAGTCAAAGAATGTATCAGATTTGTCTGGCATGACCTTTCCACTGTGAATCCATGCTGCCTAGGGTCCTGTGCCCTCTGACCTCTAGATACTCGACAATTCTTCCTTCAGAAGTGATTCCATCATTTTCCCTATCACTGAGGTTAAACTAACAGGTCTGTAGTTTCCTGCTTCTGCCTTGCTCCCACTTTTGTGAAGGGGAATCACATGCCCTCCTCCAGTCCTCGGGTACCACCCCATCCTCCCATGATTTGTTAAAAAGGGTAGTCAGTGGTATCACTAGTTCTACCCTTAGCTCTTTTAGAATTCTGGGATGAATCCCATCAGGCCCCATTGCTTTGTCCACCTTCAGTTTTAAGAGTTCTTTCAGAACCCTTTCTTCTGTAAATGGGCTGGTATCAACTTCTGTATCCAGGGTGTTACTACTGTTTGTTTTATGTACCTCCCCCTCTTCATTTGTAAATACTGAGCAAAAATATTTGTTTAGTATCTCTGCCTTTTCACAGTCTCCCTCTGCCCACCCTTCCTCTCCTTTATTAAGCCTCACTAACCCTCCCTTGGTCTTCCTTTGCTCCTGATGCACCTATAAAGGTTTATCCCCCTTCTTAACTGAGGTTGGCTATCTTTTCTCGGTTTGGGCCTTTGCTGTTCTGACTGCCTTCCCAGCCTCCTTTTGCTTTAACTGATACAGTTCTCTGTCCTGCTCCTTCTGCGATTCCTTGTACTTCCTGAATGCTTTCTTTTCTCTTGAACCTTCACTGTCACTTCCTTTGAGAACCACAGTGGTTTCTTACATTGTCTTGTTTTGTTTATTTGCTTCACACAAAGGCTTGTTGCCTCTGTGATGGCAGTTTTATTATTCTCCATTGTTCTTCCACCCTCTTTCCTGCCCATTTGCTAGTGCATTCCTTAGGCACTCACCCATTTTGGCAAAGTCAGCCTCCTAAAGTCCAGTACTTTTGTCTTTGTATGGCTTGACTCTATTGTGTGTTTATTGTGAACCATACTGTTCGATGGTCGCTAGTTCCCAGATGGCTACCCACTTCTACATCTGTGATCCTCTCTCCATCTCCATTTGAGAGAATCAAGTCTAATATTGCTCTCTCTTGAGTGGGCTCCAGTACTAGTTGTCTAAGGCATGCCCCCTGTAGGGCATCTAGAATAACTGCACTCTTCGAAGTGGCAGCTGCAACTGCACTCCAGTTAACATCTGGCATCATACCTCTCAACTGTCCCTGATTTTCAGGGACGTCCCTGATTTTGACTCAGAATTTTCCTCTGTCCCTCATAAAATTCGTGTTTTTGTGACAGAACAGTGGGGATTGAAAGTACAAAATAATGCCAAACATTAAAGTTATAGACTTGTTCTTCTTCAGAAAATGCATCTTACTCTAATCCACTTATTCTATCAGCTTTCTAAGTGAATAGTACCAATTTTTAAGATGTGTCCCTGATTTTGGGTCTTTGTCCCTGATTTTTTTAAGCGTTGTCCCTGATTTACGAGTAAAGAGGTTGAGAGGTATGTCTGGCATATTCAGATCACCTATCAGCAATATCTCCCCTTTTTCTGCCATTCTAAGTATACCTTCTATCATTTCCCTGTCCATTTCCTTCCCCTGAGAAGGGGGTCTGTATACAACCCCTGTGTGTATTGTGGTATCATTGCCTGTCTCCAAATTTACCCACAGCGCTTCTTCTCCTCCCTGTTTACCCTTTTGTTCTGTTGCTTTTATTCCTTCCCTTATGTAAAGAACTACTCCTCCTCCTCTTTACCCTCCCTGTCCCTCCTGTACACAGTGTATCCTGGTATGTTTATGTCCCAGTCATGGTTTTGTGTGTACCATGTTTCTGTGACTGCCATGATATCAGATGTTCCTCCTCCATCAAGGCCACTAATTCAGGAAGCTTGTTACCCAGACTATGGGCATTGGTACTCATTGCTCTCCATTTTTGATGGCTTTACCTTCTGTTGCAGCATCCCCCATGACCGTTCTACCTTGGTCTTTTTCTCATTTAGTACCCTGTTTTGTAGGAGAGGCTGGGATTTTCCTGCTGCTTGTCAGTGCTCTCCTTGACTAGTTTAAAAGCTTGCAAATGAAGCATTTAAACTGATTGCTCAAAAGACTTGTTCCCTTCCTGAACAGATGCAGACCATCCTGGCAGTAAGGCTGGTGTCCCTCCAGGTGGAACCCCAGTCCCCAATGAAGCCAAACCCTGTGCTCCACACCATTTTTTCAACCATTCATTAAACTGCATGGTGCCAATTACCCTCGCCTCCCCATGCCTTTGACAGGCAGCACCTCTGAGAAGGATACTGTGTGTGCTACTTGTCTTAGGTCCCTCCCCAACTCTGCAATGTCCTCCTGCACTGCTCTAATCTCATGATAAGCCAAGTCATTTGTCCCTAGGTGGACAATTACATCCAGCTCAGAATCCCTTGCAGCTGTTCTCGTGATCCTGAGGATGCGCTTCCTGTCCCTCCAAGCCATGGAACCATGTGCAGCCATTTAGCTCTATTTCAGAGCTCTTCCTCTCACTCTTCGCCCTCTGACCCTTTTCGTTCAAACACTTTAGGTGGGTGGAGCCAAAGTTTAGGAGTGAGCTCTGCCTTTAGTGTTCTCATTACAATCCGTACTGGGTGGTACCAGAAATGTACAGCAGGGAAGAGGGGGTTGGGAGGAGTGTGAGAACGCATGAATTGCTAGTATCAGTGTGGGAGAGAGCTGGTTGTTTCAATATAAGATGATAAGTCATGGCACGGGGAGAATCTGGAAACTGCCAGTATATGTCACGGGGTGCTGGCATGGGGACTGGTAGTATGAACTCTGAGCACAGTAAGTGTAGGATGCTGACATAATATGAGCAGCCTATTCTCCCCTCAGTGCCGGAGTCCTCAGTTCAGGCTTGTGCAAGTGTAGTGCTGTGCTGTACTGCACTGTGGGGTGCGGAGGACCTGGGATATATCTCATCTAATTGTCCCTGCCTACTCTCATTGCTTGCAGTGCTACCAGATTCATTTGTGATTTTTACATAGAAACATAGAAATATAGACTTTGATGGCAGATAAGGACCACTTGGCACCCAGTCAGCCCATTTCTCTACCGACTGGATAAGCTGCAAATTCTAGTTTACCAACAGCCTACTTTCTCCTTCTCACCAACTATAATTGCCTTATGGCTGTCCCATGCATTCTTGAATTCCCCCACCATCTTTGACCCCACAACCTCCTCAGGAAGGTGGTTCCATGTGTCCACTACTCTCTCTGTGAAAAAATATTTCCTCATGTTGCCCCTGAGCCATCCCCCACTGTCTTTGAATTGTGCCCCCTTGTCCTTGCACATCTCTTTTTTTTGAAAGAGGCTTTTCCTTGTAACTCCAGAACAATTTTCCTGTGGATTACAGAAATTGTAGTATTTGCCACTATACCAACGCAAGTCTATTGGGTCAGTTTCCCTGACCCTGTAGATGGCTCGATTTCCATGTAAAATGAAGGGATCGTAGTAGAGCTGGCTGCCCAGTGCTTGGTGTACAATGTGCATGATAATTACTGAAAAGAATACGTCAGGACACATTTTTTTTTGGTGGGGGGAAGCACTATGCCTATGCCCACAGTACATTAGTGGGTTAGACTGGACCAGAGGGGGTAGACCTTTCCGAGGCTACAATCCCAAGTGATAGTAATCCTTACCCTCCGTCTCTCACACCTTCTTTCTTGCTCCAGGTTCTCAGTCTTGGCTCTGCAGTCTTCCTAACACTATCATAGGGACTGCACTGCCATGCACTGTACAACCTACTATTGCACAGAAGAATGTCTGGTGCCCAGCCTGATTTGTCATCAGGGACTTAAAAAAATAAAAAATAAAAAAATCAGTGCCTCTTACAAACTTCCTCATGGGTCCAATGCCCAGTAATGCCCAATCTGGCTTATCAGGGAATTAAAAAACAAACAAAAAAAAGCCTGGCCCCTTCCTCCAGCTACCTAACTTGTCCAGTGTCCAACCAGGCCTTTTTAAAGAATAAAAAAAAATCTCTCCCTATTCCTCCTCCACCCAACTACCTGATGAATCCAGAGCTGGCAAAACTTGGGCTGTAAGGAATATATATATATATATATTATATATATATATATATATATATATATATATATATATATATATATATATATATATATATATCTCAAAGCTTCAGCAAGTGAAAGAAAACTCTACCTGTCTACTCTTTCAGCTTTATCTTCTCTTATCACACTTTCGGTTAGCAGACTTAGTGCTACATGGCCATTAGGTGAAAAGTTTGAGCTGAACTGTGCATCCATTTATTTTTACCAAGCTTTTTTGCCCTTCGAGTTACCAACCACTCCTTGCTTTGGGCCCCTGCAGGTCCGCATCCCAATCCTCCACTCCCCTGATGTCAGGCCAGTGGGGATTTGCATGGTGTGGAGCCTTTGGCTCATTCAGGCTGCTAGATGCACACACATTATTTTGTTTTTCCTCCTGTTCCCCAGCCTGTACCACCTCCTGTGATGTTGGACAGTGCTTTTGATGGCCTCAGTCACAGCAATGAATGCAGGGTGATTGCCACTCCCAGCAAGGGAGCAGGCTCCCTGGTTCACCGCTAGGGGTCACTACTGTGCCAGAGCCCGGATGTCTCTGTCCACGGGCTGGCTTCCACCACTGCCTGCAGGGAGCACTCCCGAGCCCTGCAACATCGGCCCTGGCTCCCTAGGCTCACTTCCAAACCTGAGCTGCCAGAATGGAAGCATGACATTTTTCCACTGACCCACTGTGCAGCCCTCATCCAATGTTTAAACTACTCTCTACCTCTCCCAATATAAGGCACAAGGGTGCTACAATGCTAAATATAGCAGAGTACCACAACACTACCTTGCCATGCCCCCTGAGTCTGTGTGGTGGCTGCTTGTGTTTGTCTGTGTCTGTAGCTTAGTTTTTGTGGATTTACATGTTTTTCTGCTTGTGGTAACTATACCATTCTTGCTCACTACATCCGTGAAAGTCTCCTGGACTGGATTTCTGCAAAAAAAAATCATCATCAGGTATCTTTATTTTCATTTTAAAATCAACTTTTTGGAAGCTATCCCAAGCAAAACACAAGTGAAGCAACTACATCTGACAAACTTGGTGACTCTGGGTCCTGCTGGAATCCACATTTTCGTCTGACCTGCTCCATGATCTGTATGTGGGCTTTTCAGCAACCTGTTTGAATGACAAAGAAACATACAGACAAAGGGATTTCACATCCTGCATATGTGCAGGCAAAGTTAATCACCTTCAGGAATTTTAACATTTCAGTGACTCTGGACCTCAGCAGTTGATCATTCTTTTGGCTTTTGACTTAACCACCAGGTACCTATCTGCAAGCGACTGGGTGCAACTGACAAGCTACAACAAAGATAAATGGGCATATCATCCTCTATTACTAACAATCTCCTTGCTCTGGGTCCCTAGACGCCTGCACTGGTCCAAGCTGCATAAGCCTCAGAAGTGTAATTCAATTGACTACAAAGTACAGCAACTGTCTCTTAAACTCCTACTCTTGATATCAGGAAGTGTCCACTCAAATCCTGGCCCTGTCTCCTACAGTACAACAAAGCCTGCCAAAATGGAGGGGCTCAAAATTGCTACCTTAAACATCTGCAGTCTCCTCCCAAAACTGGCCTCCTTCAAATCTTTGCCAGCCAACACAACCGGATATCCTTGCCATCATCGAAACTTGGCTGACACCTAATACTCCGGATCATGCCATCTCTATACAAGGCTACAAGATATTCAGGCTGGATAGGACCTCAAAAAGGGTGGTGGATGTACAATCTACATAAAGGACTACCTCACCTGTCTCCCTGGTTCTTATCCCACCACAGAAACCTCAGTGCAACTCCTCCCTATCAAGATACTACTTGGTGCCCAAAACAAAGTCCTCACGATTGCTGCTGTCTATATCCCACCAAAAGATCCTGATTCCGGCCTACAGGCTGTCCTCGAGTTCGTAAGTACACAACCGTCTGACATTGAACTCCTTCTCCTTGGGGACTTTAATATAAATTGTCTTGCTCCTGATGCAGGGTCAAACAAAGATGCCATCCTAGCAGCAAATTTAACACAAGTGGTAAACTCCCCTACCAGGAAAAACTACAAATCAGGGACTAGCACCCTCATTGACTGGATCCTTACCAGCCACCCTACCCGTATAACCAATGTAAGTGTTCTCCCTGACTCGCTCAGTGATCACTCTCCCAATAATATGTACCTGGACAAATAAGTTTCGTAAGCCGCCTCCAAAAACCATCTATAGCCGAGTCCTACCTTATGGCAACCTTACTCATCTCAAGACCTGTCTTAGGCAGATGGACTGGTCCTTGATTTACAAAACTCAAGATGTTGACCTAGCCCTTGATTACTTTATTACTACTTTCAACACTGCCTGTGACACCTATGCACCAGTAAAAAATCGCAAAATCAAAAGCACTCACAAATCCCTGGCTCACAGCAAAGTTATTGGCACAACTCAAAAGTAGGGATCACCTCTGGGCCACTGCAAGAGCTACTGGCACACTGTCGGACATTCAAAAGTATAAACAGGCTCGCAACCACTGTACTAAACAGATCCGCTTGATGAAGAGCTCCTACTTCAAGAATGCCCTCTCCAACTCCTGGGGTGAAGGGAAATCCTTCTGGGACAACATAAAGAATATCATGGGTCAGCAGTCCAAATCCTCTCCTATGATAATATATGTGGATGGAACCACTACATTAGACCCACAGATCATTGCAAACACCCTAAATGATACCTTCACGGACCTTAGTGCTGTCCTCTCATCTGATTTCTTTACTGATGCTGACCCTCCAATTTCTACTTCTACTACTGCCTCTCCAACCAAACCACCCTTCCATTTCAAACTAGTAAAGGCACATTAAGTCTATAAATATGTAAAGAAGGCCATTTCCAAGTCCCGAGCAAGCAGCGACACTATTGACCTTAAACTTGTCCCTCACTCTGGAGGAAGTACTGCTCCTCCTCACAAAAATTTTCAATCTCTCCCTCTGCTACAGCCAATCCCCTAGGAAATGGAAGGCTGCAGTTGTCACTCTGGTGCACAAAAGTGGTGATAAGTCACTGCCTGGTAACTATTGCCCGATATCAATACTACCACCTCTCTCTAAGGTCCTTGAACGCTTGGTGGCGGACCAACTTTCAGACTACCTGGAAAAGCACAACATCCTATGCACTCAGCAGCATGGATTTAGGAAAGGGCACAGCACATTGACTGCCCTACTTGAATTCTCAGGAGCAATCCACAATGCCATGGACAAAGGAAACCTAACTGGAGCAGTCTACATTGACTTAACCAAGGCATTTGATACAGTTCACCATGGCCTACTTATCAAACAACTTCTATCCCTAGGGCTCTCGCAGGGTCCTGGTGACTGGGTAAAAAATTACCTTGCTCAGCGCTCTCAATCTGTAAAAGTAGCTGGAGTTCTCTCAGACTCAAAACCGGTTCGCTCAGGAGTTCTCTAGGGATCCATCCTGGCCCCTCCTTTTCAGCCTTTTCCTAAACTCCTCCCCAAATCCTGTCCTGAACAAATAATCCTCTATGCCGATGATGCCATGATTCTTGCCACTCATAAAGATCCGAACCTCTTACGCCTCAACCTTCAGCATGCTTTTTCCAAAGTTGAGATGTGGTTCCTTGAACATAAGCTGTTTCTAAACCACAAAAAAACTAAATCCATGCTCTTCTCTAACCCGCAAAACAAGAAACGGCAAGTCCCACTCACCATTAATACCTACCTGGGAAATACCCTTGAACAAGTGCCAATTTTCAAATATCTTAGAATCAACTTTGATCAAGGCCTAACCTTTGCAACTCACATTGACAGTACAGCAAAAACTATTAATCAGCGAATTGAGATTCTGTATCGGAATCGACAGCTTCTTACCCATTCTTCACTGAGGATTGCCATCCAATCTTCTATCATCTCAGTCATTGACTATGGCTTAGTTATATCACGGATCTGCCACTACAACAGCACTTAGTGCATTACAACATCCTAAATAAGGCCTATCGGCTACTCACTGGTGCACATCGACGTACCCACACATGTGAACTCTATGCTGACTCAGGTTGGTTGCAACTCTCAGACCGGATAAAGTACCTTACCTGCCTGATGGTGAAAAAATCCACTCTGGGCCTCACTCCACCCTGTATCCAAGACCTGTTATGCCCGAGCGCTAGCACCCATTTTACCAGAAGATCAGAACACCAGCCTCTCCAAGTCCCCCGATGCTGGACTTCCCAGGGACAAAGATCTTTTGCTTATCATGCCCCCAGCTGGCTAAATGCCCTCAGCACTCATATTACCGCCTCCACCTCTCTAGGTATTTTCAAATCAAGGCTTTTCTCTCACCTTGTCACCTCCAGCTCCTGTGACTGCCCTGATTAAACCTCCTATTTTCTCACTACCCACCCTGTTCCGTTATTTGACAAAGACATGTTTGGTAAACCTTTTCTCCTGCTATTGTCTACTCCCCACTCCTTTCACTTAACCTCTCTGTTCTGGACTTTTTCCCTATTTGTTTCTCCTAATCTGGCATGACCTCTTTCTTGTAATAACAATAATGCGATTATTGATATCTCATGTCCTTTTGCACAAGTGATTTGATATGTATTTGTATATGTTTTCTTGCTCTTGACACAACACAAATTGTTGTGTTATCTATGTAACCTTTTGTACTGTACCTAATTGACGTGGAACCATTGTAAAAGAGCCTCTGGCTCAAAGGTAGTAATTCCTAGAACAATAAACTAAACTACCTGACAGTCTAGATGCCAACAACCCCAAGTGGTGAGCTATAAGTATCTGCAGATGAGTTACCCTTATGTAGCTTGACAGACAGCCACTAGTTGCAAGGTTATGATGGCAGGTAGCACGGCCTGGTCAGTCAGTGCATCCTTTCCTTCTTTGCTCGGCATTCTTGCACTTGGCTGCAGTAACGTAAATCAGGAGAGGAAAGGTGAAGGGGAACAAGCTTGCCCTTAAAAGTAGAAATACAGTTCATAAACCTACAATAGGTGGAATATGAGCTGACAGCCAAGAGAGTTACCAGAGTGGTGAGAGCAGCTAAGGCAAAAAAGGAGCAGTCCTTGGCTAGTGGGATCCGGAGGTGGGACATGGTTTTTTTTAGATACATAGGGGAAAAAAGGAAAGTAAGGGGGAAGATCAGCAAGATAAGGATAGGGGATGGTTGGGCACAGGAGGAGGGGCAACAGGCAGAAGTCCTAAATGAGTACATTGCCTCAGTTTTTACTAGGGAGAATGGAGGGGCTATGAACTGCGAGGGGAGCAGGAGCAAACTTGAGGAAGGGGTGGGACTGGTAGAGACCAGGGGCCCTGATGGGTTTGGGGAAAGGGAGTGGCCACCACAGACAGGTGGGGGGCCAGCAGTACAGGGTGAAAAGGGGGAGAATGTAGAGGCTGAAATCCCAGTAGAGAGAATAAGGGAATCCCTCAGATCCCTTTGGATGAAGAAAGCACCTGGGCAAGATGAGATACATCCCAGGGTGCTGAGGGAACTGGTAGATGTCCTGGCAGTACCTCTAGTGGAGCTTTTCAACATCTCTCTCTGAGGACTGGATGAGTGCCCCAAGACTGGATGGTGGCCCATGTCGTGACGATCCACAAGGGGGGATCAAGAGAGGAGGCGGAAAATTATAGGCCAATTAGCCTGACATTGGTGGTCGGCAAGGTGATGAAGGGTATTGTCAAGGAAAGGCTGGGGGGGGTTACTGGAGCAAACTGGATACTTGGACAATATGCAGCATGGCTTTGTCCCGGGAAGATCTTGCCAGACACACCTTGTTGAATTCTATGACTGGGTGACCAGGGCCTGGACCAGGGTAGGCCAGTGGATGTCCTCTTTCTGGATTTCAGCAAGGCATTTGATTCAGTACCCCACAGTGGCCTGCTGGCTAAGCTGAAGGAAATGGGGGTAGGGAGACAGTTGTTAAGATGGATAGGAAATTGGCTCTCTGCGAGTACTCAGAAGGTGGTGGTTGGAAGGTTAGCTTCATCCCCAAGGTGAGTTACTAGTGGGGTTCCCCAGGGGTCAGTGCTGGGGCCACTTCTGTTCATCGCCTGTGTCTTAGACATCAGGAAGGGAATCAGGAATGAGATGAGTCTCTTTGCAGATGATTCAAAGCTGGGTGCAGTGATGGATGAGGAGGAGAGGACGGTGGCCTTGCAGGAGGACCTGGAGGCTTTAGAAAGGTGGTCAGTAAAACTTTGAATAAAATCTAATGGGGAAGCTACAGCATGGGAACGAGATAAAAAGTGCAGAGGAATGTACCAATATTTGTACAGCCCATTGTTACAAGAAACAATAAAGCTGTTGGTGTGGCAGCAATTCTACGACCTCCTTGGCCTTACGATGATCATTGTACAACTGTGGCTTAGCCTTTGATCTCTTCTGCAGCTCTTATAACCCACACAAGCTACACCACTTGGCTATCTCCACCACCCAGGGGAGCACTCTAGATCAGGTGGTGTCCTTCAAATACTTAGGGATACAGCTTGACCCTAATCTGTCCTATGGACTTCATGTAGATAATGTAGCTAGAGCTGCTAATGCACTGCTTGGTCTCCTCTACAAACACAGACCACACCTCATGCCAGAAGCTTTGAAGGATGTAGTCTTGAGCTCTGTGATCTCTGTAATAAACTATGGTCTCATGATGTATGGCTCGGCCACAACCACAACCCTTAGATGCCTCTCAACTGCCTTAAACAAAGCATGTCAGCTCATCACTGGTGCTCACTGTCTCACCCACACATGTGACCTGTACACTCAGACCGGCTGGCTCCAACTATCAAACTGCATAAAGTTTCTCACCTGCTCCACGGTCAAAAAAATCTACCTTGGCCTTGCACCTTCTGGGGTCTCAACTCCGTTTCAACACTGAATTAACCAATGGTACCTTAGGAGATCCATGCTACGGCTACTGATAGTCCCCCACTGTCACACTTCACAGGGACAATGCTCTTTTGCTTACTGAGCACCACTCTGGTTCAATGACCTCAGCCCAACCATCTCCTCTGCCCCAACTATTGGTATGTTTACAACTAGGCTCCGGGACTATCTCACTACCAACAGCTCCTGTGACTGCCCAACTTAACCTTATTTCTCTACTTCCCTTTCTGCTCTAGTTGTCCCCCCCCCACTCCTCATTGGATTCTACCCTCACATCTTGGTATACCCAATGCTGCACTTTTCACCCTCTCCCCATCCTTCCTACATTCCTTCTCTCCCCCCTCCCCTCTTCCCTCTCCCTATGACTCTGGCACTTCTTATCTGTTGTCTATTTTCTCTGACACATGCCGCTGGCTGCCTTGTTACAATGCTACCCTTGAACTGTATTAATCTGTACTCTGTTTGCAATGTCCACATTGCTGTAATGCCAGTCTTGATGTTCCCCATAATTTGTATTTCTCTGATGTGGAACCTTTGTAAAAGAGCCATGGCTCAAAGGTATTTCTAATCCTAGACTTTATAAATAAAATAAATAAGGAGGAGTTTTCCAATGTGGTGGCACACTGATGCTGACACTAGTTCAGCCAGTGTGCCACCAACTTGAAACAAATTAGCCACTGCAATGAGGGAGCGACCCATCATTGCGGGGCGGTGCCTTGCCTGGTGTAACATTTCACAAAAACATGGTGGCGGCTGTTGCTGTCTGCTCACAGTCCCCATAAAAGCTGACAGAGGTGCCCAGTCCCTCTGTCGGCATGCCCCCAACCCAGTCCATTTGCCAATGGGGGAGCCTAGTCCCTGTCAGCATAATGTTCCCTCCCATTTGTTGTGTGTCGAGGGGGGTGCCCAATCGCCCTCGGCATCATGCCTCCCAAACAGGTTTTCTTTGCCATCGGGGGGCCCAGTTCCCAATGGCTTAAGTCCCCCCTCCCCATAAAGCAGGTGGCACACTGGGAGAACACCCCAGTGTGCCCAAAGCAAACCTGCAAAAAAAAAAACCTTCCCTGAAACAAAGAAATGGTCTCTCGCCATCGGGTCCCTCCCAACCTGCACCCACCCTCTGCACACTCACCTCCCCACACCCCCCACCCCATAATTACCTCAGGAGCCAGGCGTGATGATCTTCGGTGGACTGGGAACACATCTGCACTCTTCAAAGCCGACCGCGAACTGAAGAAATGCTTGTAAGCTGAGTAATGGCATAAATGATTTTTTTCAACTTATGTGGATATCTTGGCCATTTTTTCAACTTTTGGCACCAAATTTTCAACATGGGGTTCTTGGGACCCCTTCTCATGAATGCAGTCACTGTCATGGCGTTATTCAGTCCTGAAAAGTGATTTTGCCGTCACTGCGTGGAATCACCTTTTGGGACCAATTAACAAAATGACAGTGCTACTGTTCATGAGTTGGGATTCCAAAAAGCATATATTGCAAATTTTGTAAAAAGATTCCAAAAAATGACTGTGTTATGAACGTGCGTTGCGCAGTTTACACACACGCTAGTAAGTCTGAGAATTTTTGAGATTTTTACTCCAGATTTTCCAAATTGCGATTTTTACATACCTCCTTATGAACAGTACAGCTGTCATTGTTCACATCCTGCCTGAAATGTGTTTCCGCACATCCAGCGCACAATGACGAGGTCGCTATGGGAAATCAATGTTCGGGACAGATTAAGAAAATCACAGTGACACTGTTCATAAGCAGATGTCCCAAAATTCCTATGTTGAAAATTTGGTGACAAGGGTGAAGGTGGGGTTGGCTTGAAGTTCAATACTTCACTGCCATTCCTATTCTGCATCTGTCTAACTCCTGCACTTCCAATGCTAATACTAGCAAGCAAACTTTCAGCATTGACAAATGCTTGTTAAATAGAGCTTGTTTGTATCCCAGATTGAGTGGTACTGGTATTGTTTTCTCCTACTGCTTCTTGTGCAGTGGGGATTGGGGCTGTAATGAGGAGCTTCTGGATGACTGCGGGGAGGAGTCCTAGTTAGGGCTTCTTCCCAGAGTAGACATACTTGGTATTGCACTCTGCCTTGAAGGTTTAGCCAGTTAGTTTGTGCATAATGCTGAAAGTTAAATGTCTAATCTGCTCATGTCATTAAAACCACTTTCAAACAAACACCAGAGCATGATGCGTTTCATCTGTTTTCAGATTTGATAGTGGAAGTAGCACACATTCAATCAATCAATCAATCAATCAATCAATCAATCAATCAATCAACAAATCAAGCAAACAATCAGTCAATCACATTTTATTTCTAAACTGTCTCAACCCTAAGGCTTAAGATGTTGTGCATAAAAACATAGAAACATAGAAGTTGATGGCAGATAAGGACCAAAAGGCCCATCCAGTCTGCCCATTTATTGTTCTACCTTATAAATGTGCTATCGGCCTTTGCTCTGCCAGTGGCCTATCTATTCATACTCATCTGTATTGCTCCCTTATGCCTATCCCATGCCTGTTTGAAGCCCTGCACTGTATTCATATCTACCACTTCCTGAGGTAGGCCGTTTCATGCATTCACCACCCTTTCTGTGAAAAAGAACTTCCTCACATTATCCCTTATTCAGCCTCCCTCTAATTTCATGCTGTGTCCTCTTGCCCTGCTGTTTTTTTTTGTATTGAAACATGTTAGGTTCTTTCACATTGTTATTGCCCTTAAGATGTTTGAATGTTTCGATCATATCACCTCCCTCCCTCCTTTGCTCTAGGGTATACATATTGAGCTCTGTTAATCTGTCCTCATATGTTTTCTGATGCAGTCCCTGCACAATTTTGGTTGCCTTTCTCTGGACTTCCTCCATTTTTGTTAATGTCCTTGTGTAGGTGTGGCCTTCAGTACTGTATGCAGTACTCCAGATGGGGCCTAACCAGTGTCTTGTAAAGAGGGATTATTACCTCCCTCTTGCGACTTGTGACACCCATACTAATACACCCCAACATCCCTCTAGCCTTACCTGCTGCTTTAGTGGTCAGCTTGGATAATTTCAGGTCATCTGTGATGATGATGATGCCCAAGTCTCTTTCTTCCCTTGTGATTGCCAGCAACTCCCCTCCCAACCTATAAGTAGATTCAGGGTTTCTCTCCCCTATATGCATGATCTTGCACTTCTTTGATTTAAACCCCAATTGCCACTCTTCAGGCCATTTTGTCAGTTTTTCCAGATCTCTTCTCATTCTGCCCACCTCATCTGGATCACCTACTCTGTTGCAGATCTTGGTGTCATCTGAAAACAGGCAAACCTTACTCTCCAGTCCATCTGCACTGTCACTGATGAAGATATTGAAGATGACTGGCCCCCGGACTGTTCCCTGAGGTACCCCACTTGTGACTTGCATCTCTTCTGACTGTATACCATTTACCACCCTCTCCGTTTTCTGCCCGCCAACCAGTTTGCCACCCAGTTGACCAACTTCTGACCCACCCTGAGCCTATCCAGCTTATTAATCAATCTTCTATGTGGAACAGTATCGAAAGCTTTGCTGAAGTCAAGGTAGGCGACATCAACTGCACCCCCTTGGTCCACCACTCTGGTTACCCAGTCAAAGAAATCTATGAGATTAGTTTGACAGGACCTTCCTGTTGTAAACCCATGCTGTCTTGGATCCTGTTTTCCTATGGATTCCAGGTGTGGCACTATCCTTTCCTTAAGGAGTGCCTCCATAATCTTGCCCACTACTGAGGTAAGACTGACTGGTCTGTAGTTCCCTGCCTCCTCCCTGCTGCCACTCTTGTGGAGCGGGATCACATGAGCCCTTCTCCAGTCTTCTGGGTCCTCTCCTGTGCTCAGAGACTCCCTAAACATTTCTGCTAATGGCTCTGCTAGTTCCACCCTTAGCTCCTTTAGTACCCTGGGATGT
Organism: Neoceratodus forsteri; assembly: GCA_016271365.2. Lineage (NCBI taxonomy): Eukaryota > Metazoa > Chordata > Ceratodontiformes > Ceratodontidae > Neoceratodus > Neoceratodus forsteri. Next base: position 643,322,001 of record CM057453.1, on the reverse strand, counting down.
ATGCCATCAGGTCCTATTGTCTTGTCCACCTTGAGCTTAGTGAGCTGTTGTGGGACCCTTTCTTTTGTGAAGGGACTTGGTCACACCCCCCCCCGTGTCCATGGTGAATAGCTGTGGGCCCTTCCCTACCTTCTCCTCAGAAAATACTGTGCAGAAGTATCTATTTAGGATAGATGCTTTTCCTTGGTCCTCCTCCACACACTCCCCTTTATCCCCTTTGATCTTAGCAATAGCCCCTCTGGACTTTCTCCTTTCACTAATGTATCTATAGAAAGTCTTGTCCTCTTCTTTTACTGTTTGTGCTGGTGTTTCCTCGGTTTGGGCCTTTGCCTGCCTTACTGCCTTCCCTTAGGGAAATTTGGTATGCCTCCCTATATTCATCCTGCTGTATTCCCTAAAATACAGATAAAACACATACCACAAGAATCTAAAAGCAACAGTAGAAAAAAATAAAGTCACTCCAGTAACAGGTTGCAATTAAAAGGTGCCGTCATGTGACAGGGAGAACAGATCAGCTTTCAGGGTCCTTTAAAAAACCACATCTCTGAGATGATAAGGAGTTCCATAGTCACAGGGTAGCCATGGAAAAGGCCTTATCCCAGAAGACTTCAGGCGAGAGTGTTAACCTCTTAAGGTTTCTCCTCAGTGGAGTGGACAGCCTGATCTAGAGTTTATGGGTGCTGGAAGTCTTTTATGTAGTCAGGACCTAGCCCATGCAGGGCCTTGAATACCACCACAAAACTCTTAAAGGAGGCACACCACTTAATCAGCAGCCAGTGCAGATCACACAGCACCACTGTCACATGATCAAAATTGCTTATACCAGATATCAACCACATCACAGTGTTCTGCAGAAGCTGTTGATGATGCACTAAACCTCCCAAAACCCAAGATACAGAGTGTTACAGTTGTCAAGATGGGATGTCATAGTCCACAAATAAATACAACATACATTACAGGTAATAATAAAATAATGATCAAATACATAAATGAATCGCTCTGAGGAGCAAAAACATTCCAGCTAGCATCATAGTTCTTTAAATTAGATAAAATCAAGACGGGCAGTATGCTAATTCAAAAATATGTAACTTTAGAGCCCTTTTAAAGGCCTCTTCCATGCTGGCAGAGTGGATATTGAGAGGCAAAGAGTTTCATAACATGGTTGTGGCCACCGTGAATGCTCTCTTACTGGACAATTCCAGCCCTGTCCAGGGCACAGACAGCAGGTCAGCAATGGTGGAGCAAAAACGGGGGAATAGAGTTATGTGATGTCAGGACATCTTGAAATTGATGCACCACCAAATTAGGAAACAGTATAGTGTAGTGGTTAAGATCATTGAGCTGCAACCATGGAGAACTAGGTTTGAATCCCAGAGCCACCATGTGCATACTGTATGACCATAAGCAAGTCAATTAATTTCCCTGTACCCCCAGGATGCACCTGGAAACAAGCCTCAGCTTAGTGTGTCTTTACTGGCCAAAAAATTGTAAAATATACAAATAAAATAAAAATGTTGTGCCTTGTGGGACTTACCCTGTTACCAAAAGAATAAAAAAAGTAAAAAATTGCCAGCCAGTAAAGTTCACACAGCACCCCCATAATCTCTACAAGATGTCCTGGAGATCAAATGGCCCACTGAATTCTGGATCAGCTGCAGGTGGCAAATGAAACTCCCCGATACCCTTAGTAAAGAGCATTACAGCAACCTAGCCCAGATGTGATGAAGGCATGGATAATCATCATCAGATCACTGGGTGCTGGGATTAATCCAGGTGATGTTACAAAGATGGAAAAAAAAACACTTCAGAAAACTGCTGACTTCTGATGCTCCAGAGTCAGCCTGCAATCCATAGTAACACATAGATAGAAACATAGACTTTGACGGCAGAAGAGGACCGCTTGGCCCACCTAGTCTGCCCATTTCACTACCTATTGGATAAGATGCAGATCCTAGTTAACCAACAGCCTACTTCTTCCTACCCCCCACCAGAATTGCCTCACATCTGTCCCATGCATTCTTAAATTTCCCCACTGTTTTTGACCCCACAACCTCCTCAGGAAGGCCGTTTCATGTGTCCACCACTCTCTCTCTCTCTGTGAAAAAATACTTCCTCACATTGTCCCTGAGCCGTCCCCCATCTATCTTCAAATTGTGTCCTCTTGTTCTTGCACACCTTTTTTTCCGAAAGATGCTACCCTCTTGGACTTTGTTGATTCTCTTGAGGTACTTGAAAATTTCTATCATATCCCCCCCTCTCCCTCCTTTCCTCGAGGGTATACATATTAAGCTCCTTTAGTCTCTTTTCATATGGCTTCTGTTGCAGACTCTTCACTATTTTAGTTGCCCTCTTCTGGACTGCCTCCATCCTGTTTATGTCCTTGCAGAGATGGGGTCTTCAGAACTGCATGCAGTACTCCAGATGGGGTCTCACCCATTGTCTGTACAGAGGGATAATGACTTCCTGTTTTCTACTATCAGATTGTTGACCTTATCTACAGCTGCAATGGCAACGCCACTTAGAGAGGGCAGCCATGTGTCACTCCTTGTCATTGCCAACCAACAAGAACTTGGTTCAATGGGCATTACCTCAGTTTGCTTGGATGTAGGCTTAGCCAGTTGAAGGCTATCCAGTCACTGATTGTTTTGCACGAACTGACACAGCACAAGGCCTGCATTAACCCCATCCGGTGCTTATCACAGGTACTTCTTTGTATGATTTGCATAGCAATGAAACTCCAGACCATACCATCTGATAATCTCATCCAATGACAATATGTACATGACAAACAACATAGGGTTCGGAATCAAGTTTTGAGGCACACCACAGTTGAGCACAACTATCTCAAACATGGGATTACCTAAGGCAATTTGTGGTGTTCTTTCAGTCAGCTAGGACTCAAACCAGCACAAAACAGTACCTGTGAGTCCCACACAGTGCCTAAGGCAGTCCAAAATCATCCTATGGTCAACAGTGTCAAATGCCAATAAAAGGTGAAGCAGGACAAGAATGGAATGATTCTCTTTGTCTTTAGCCATGAGATCACTGAACACCTTGAAGAATGCAGTCTCTGTGTTGTGATGAAGGCAAAATCTTGACTGGAGAAACTCACACATGTTATACCTTTCCAGGTGAGCTTCCAACTGTGTTGCCACCAATGTTTCAATTACCTTCCCCCAAAAGGAAAGGATCGAGACAGGCCTGTAGGTCAGAAGAATGTCAAGGCTGAAGAAAGGGTAATATTTTTCAGATGGAAAAAAACACAATGGACAACAGCTGATACATGATGTTCAGTGTCAGATTGTCATCATTATGACCCCCAACACTGTACTGCTGAGTCCTTCATATCTTCTTAGACAGTTGGTCAATGCCTTATGGTCAATGGTATCAAACCCAGATGACAGATCAAGGAGGATCACAAGAGAGTATTCCCCTCATCCCTCATCAGGAAGAGATAATTCAACACTTTCACCATGGGCAGTCTGTGTGCTGAGTTGAGATCTGATACCTTATTGTAGGGGCTCAAGAGGTATCATATTGCAACAGGTGTGCTGCCAATTGTGACACAACCACCTTTTAAAGTACCTTCACTAAAAAGAGTAGGGTTGAGACTGGTCTGTAATTAGCCAGGATCTCTGGGTCCAATAATAGTTTCTTAAAGAGAGGGATCACCACTACATTCTTTCATGTGGAGGGGAAAGTACTTCCCTTAAGGAACATTGTTTGAGCTCAGCAATCAGAGGAGCCAGAGCCTTCTGGCTATTCACCACCAGTAGGGTAGGACCTGGATCCAGAGACTAGTAGGTAGGTCACAAAGAAGATATCTCTTGAGATAGCTCCCGTACTAGAACCTTCCAAAACTTGTACAGAGAATGGGAGTGCCCTTGCGCAAACTTTCCTCCACAGACAGGACCAACACCTTCTGGGAGATCACTATTCTAATAGAAGACAACCTGCCTAGACAGAAAGACCCATACTCCCTGCACTTATCTGTAGAAGCTGCTCCCCTGGACTGCAGACAGGCTGGATATGAAAGTCTGTCTACAGCCTGGAAGAGCTGAGCTGGTCTATTCCTCCATGCTGCAATCAACCCTAACAGGAATGATACATTTTTCTGGGTGATTGCTCTCTGCTACATCCCACAGTAGGTCCTTAGAACCAGTTTGACCTCCATAGCATGTGGTCTCAACAGAGCATGCTCTCGTCATCATGCAATGGTGAGTTTCAGTGAGATACCAATGGGTATATATGGAGTAGGATGAGGGTGTTGACTGATGCCCAGAGGGCCGTATTATAGCCTTCCATGGCAGTATCAGCACCCCCATGCAGTTGGCTAACATGCTTGAGATGTCTGGTATTTTCAGGAAGGCGCTATGTCAAGATCATGACATGACAAACCACATGGTCAATAACAGCGATATGCAATTGTACAAAACTGCAAGGTCCAAAACTGTGCAGATTATAGATACTAACTCTGGGACTGTGCATCATTGTGATGACCGCATGTTTTTTGACCACTTGCATTTGTGCTTGTGGTCTTGACTGGACACCTTTCAGGAACCTATCAGGGACCAGATTCCATGTTGGCCAGTACTAAATCATTTCCATAGGGGAAGGAGGTATTTAAAGGGCCCTGAACTGGGTTTTCAACATAAAACGATGTGATCAAGCTATTGGATTGCTCTCAGAACTCCTAATGTCAATTCCCAAGGTGAATACCAGATCCAAAATGTGACCATGATTGTGGGTTGTAGAGGTAACAACCTGTTCAAGGTCCCATTCATTAACTGTCTAGAGGAATCTGGTAGCAAATTGTGGAGCTCCATCATTGACTCAGGCATTGAAGTCCTCCAGCACTAACAATTTGGGAGACTCCAAGGCCAGACCAATGATGAAGTCCATTGGACTATAGGTGAGGAGAATCCTTTACCCTGAATGAGCTTTACCCTGAACTGCTGCACTTTCAAGTGATCCGGCCTCCACCCCAGGAATGCAATGAAACCCTGCTTAGATCTAAAACAGATGGCCACTCCATCTACCCTATGCCCCTGCCTCAGACAGTGTGCCACAGAATATACATTTGAGATAACAGAGTTCAGCACTGGTCTGGAGTCATCCGTGAGCCAAGTGGCCATGAAGCACACCAAATCAGCTGAGAAAGTGGTGATATAACCCCTCAACACTGTTGTTTTATTTTCCTGTGACCTGGCATTACCAATAATCCCCTGAAGGGGAGAGGCTAGACCCCCTGTTCAAGTGACTACATTCTTTTTCACTAAGGGCTTTCTGGATAGGAACATTAGACATGGGAAACCCCTGTCAGTTGGAGAAGCCCATTCAGCCTGCCTCCTGACCTTAACTCTCAGAATCTGCCTTCCAGTGACCCCAATTACCTGGCCACAGCCTCTGCCCTTGCTCTGGCCTGGAAGGATCCCAAGCAACCTGCAGCATTCCATTAATCTTGTTCCAATCTGAACATTGACATGATTAACAGAGTATCTACAATAACACTAAATATGGTAAAAAGGAGGAAATGCATTGCCGTTATCATTTTTTTTAATTCTACTTTGGACTGGAGTACTTTCCAAAACTTGTTAACTTGTCTTTCCAGACCCCCACAAATTAACAGGTTGTTAATGAATCCACATTCAAATTATTTATCTGCTTCTTAAACTGAAGAAGTGCTTTAGCCTATGTAATCATATGTCTTATCAAAATGACTAGAAGGGTATACAGAAGAAAAACAACAACTTACCTGATGCACAGAATATTGTATGTTGACTATACAGTGCTTCTCATAAGTTTCATACACCTGGAATGAAGTCCCAGACTCTTGAAAGCTGTGCATGGGCCACAGTTTGTCAACTTTTGTTTTCTGGGAGACTAATTTATTCTAAAAAACACTTTCTAAGCACCAGAGTACTTTTCCATCATTTAACAAATTAAGATGGCATAGTAAGGTAAGAGGTAATACTTCAGTTGATAAAACAACTCAGAGCTGCGCACTGCAAATTATTTTGATGTGCGTCTGTAATTACTACATTTCTCTAGGGGTGGGGTTGACTGTAGTTTCATATCATGTCTTATAATTTGCAGTGATGTGGTCCATACTTATCTGTACTTGAAAGATCTCAGAAGTGGAACATGATAGTTAAACAGTTCAGTATTAAGTGCGTATCAGCGCTACATGTATGTTCTTGTCATCCCAGGGAGCTGATGAGACAGTCTTTCAAATGTTTAAAGAATGTTTGACCACTCAGCAGGCGAGTTACAGTACAGTATTAATTCAGGTTAAAACATTCAGATGTATAAATATATTATAAATATCAATGTGTCAGCTTCAAAACAATTTCCTTTTGGCATTGTACTGCAAATTACAATGAGTCATCTAACAAAAATATGATTTTGAAGCTTTGATTTTTATATCACATCACTACTGTAATCCTTGCCTCATGACTGAGACTTCTGTCCTACAGTAATGGAGCCAGATCACCCACCTTACGTAAGGACAGGGTGACGAGATCAGCCACCCCTCCATGAAAGTGAAGGGAAAGCCACTGGCAGAGAAAGGGAGGATGGAGAGGATCTGTCACTGATAAGCACCAGCCACTCACTTCTGCAGTGCTGATATCATTTTCATCATGATGTTTATTCAAAAAAAAGCATCAGAACAGGAAGACCACAAGGATATACCCTAGGCTTATTTTCATTACTGCCCTTTACAACAAGAACAAGAGTGCAAAATCACATAGTTTTTTTAGTTGCATAAAACACACATACATACAACATAGATAAAAAAATGTAAGCATTCATATATAAATATACTGTCACCTTGAGTAGTCAATGACCTTGACAATGTGATAATCAAACTGGGACATTGTCTGTGAACTTATATGGTGCCTAGGGGGATGCAGAAGACATTTACAGTGCCCCCCAAATTTACAGGAGTCCCCAAATGTATTGAAGGAGTCAGATGACATGTTTGAAAGAGATTCATTTGCAGATTATGCCTGCACTTTGGCCAGTTCTTGACTTCATTCTATGACCACAACTTCCACTCTCATGAAAGATGTTCTGAAAGGGCACTGCCCAGCTGTCTAAAGTAGAAGGGGATGCAATGGGACACCACCTCCACAGATAGATGACAGGAGATAGTTGGCCAAGCACCCACACACTATTGGACCTTAATTTTCACTGACCAAGGATCCTCCCTTACAGTCAATGGAATATCAATGAAATGAGTGGAAGATCTTTAGCAAAAAGGAAAGAACACTCTTATGAGGAAACTTTTGGGTATTCAACGCCCTTGGTCACCTCCCCTCCAGATTTTCAGTACATTAATGTACATACAGGTAATAGCATTTGAGCATGATAGAGTTCAGTACTGGTAGGTCTATGTACATGTAATGTACAGCAGTGTCAGTGGCTCAGTAAGTTGCACACTCTCCTTTGGAGCCAGAAGATTAGAAGGTTATGGGTTCTAGTCATACCCCAATCACATCCCTATTACTGATACCGTAGTGCTGCACTGTGGGGTTCTGCACTGCTGATGAACTGTCCTTTGGGTGAGATGTTAAACTGAGGTCCCTATTGCCCATCTGATGGCTGTCCAGGTGGAAGTGAAAGATACATTCCAACACTAATCAGTTGCTTCAAGTACAACAGACCACCTGAATCATACCAGCAAAAGTCTGAGTGACATACTGCAGTTGTCACTCTTACCTCACATGGGCAAATATACTGGGGCGTCAGTTTCTTAGGGTGAAACATATCTGTACTGCTTTAGATGATTACATGCAAAGAAGTGAGCAACTAACCACATATTTTAGACAGAGGGGGTACCCAGAAAACATCATAAAGAGGGGAAAACAATTGGCATAAGTTAGGATGGAACCTGCTAATGTGTCTAATAGCATTGAAAGTGTGCTTACACCTGATGTTTTGCACTCTAATCCTACACAACTATTCCTTCAGTACAACTGCCGCTTTGCCCTGGATGCCCCCCTCTCACCCATCACTGCGATCTTTATCATACCCTATCCTTCTCCTCTCTTACAAATAGGTGACTCTCCCACTGTGCTAAATTCACCTCCAAGCACTGGTTTGGTGATCTCCCTTCCTACCTCACCTCCTTCTTTATAAAACCCCCCATCCTCCCATTCCCTTAAATCAACTGACTCCCATACCCTGGTTGTCCCCTGCAGATCCACCCAAATTGGCCAATCTAGTTACTCTCACCACCTCCCAAAAATTTGGAATCCCCCCCAAATCTGGCACTCATTCTCTGCCTACTCCATCAGCTCTGCCCTCAATAATTACCTTGCACCTAGCTGCTCCTGCCATGTCCCTCCCTAATTCCCTCCGCTATGCTCTGGACAAACCCTACCACCCTATCCTCACCTTCATTTTACCTTGTGCACACCCACCCTCCAAATCTCTAGCACTTCTCCCCTTTCCCCTAATTTCCCCTCCTTACTGGCCTCCCTTGATCTCTCAAAGAATGCAAAGGACCCTGAATGATCTCCATGTGTCCCTTTCTTTATCCCCCAAGGGGCTTGTATCTCTCATCTACTCCTTTCCCCCACCATCTTGTAGGGGTCTGTCTGGAACACTGCCTTACCCCCTTCTCTCTGGTCCCCCAGTCCCCTTGCAGGGTTCTTCGCATCCTGATGGGGTCTCCAGGGTCATGACTCTTCCCCCTTCCCCACCTCACCCCTCTGTCCCCTTTCCCCCTTTTCTTTCATGTAAGCACTTGTTTACTTATTAACCTGGCACTTATTTTTGTTCACCCTTTCTACATGTTATGCTCAAGACTGTTGTAACACTGTTTGTAACACCTGCCTTACAACTGTATGTTAATGTTGATCTTGTAACTTGAATGTTTACTATCTCATTCCAGTTGTACCACCTCCCCCCAGGTTGCACTGGGAGATAAGCAACTTGTTGCTCAGTGTGCCTTCCTGGTGAATCATTTCAGTACATAAATACATAAATAAATAAAACTGTATTTTGTGTTCAAAAGAGGTTAAAATATAGGTGACTATGTGACACACAGACTGCAGAGACCTTTGGAAACAGTGTAGAAAGTATCTCCCACTGCTTCTGCATGGAAAAATTGTGTCCCGTAGATGCAAGTTTTGCACTACTATTCTAAAAAGAAAGTTTTATAAAAAAATTCAGTGGATGAGCAGATACATGATGTACAATATTGTTTAATTCTGATACAGAAAACACTGTGTACTTAGCCGTATGTATGTAATGTAATTCTATTTATGTGGGTAAAAAGGAAAATAAGTTTAAAATTTGCTTTAGTGAACATTTACAGGATATTGGCCCCTTTGCATGAAGGGGTGGGTAATATACACCTGAGGTGCATACCCCACCTGCACAGTTATGCACTTGCAGGAGACCTGTGGATGGTTACATGCACAAACAAGGGCCACCGCTTGACTCTTGTATGTGGCCCTGGCCCCCTGGTGCACATGGTCACACGAGCAGGGGTGGAGCCACAGGCCTGGGCAGACAGCCAATTGGATGCCTGTACTGGGTCCCTGAGTGGATCCCTTGCACCCTTGTGGAGGGCACAGGGTAGAGGAGGGGTGCCGCGTTTAGTGGCAATGCTGCTAAATAAATGGGCAGGCACCTGTGCTGCTGCCCCAGGCCTCCTCTGCAGCATTGTGAGCTGGGGCAGCATGGAGGTCTGATTTGAGCTGCTGCCACACACGGCAGTGGGAGAACATGGGGGTGCATACCGGGGTACACCTGATCTTGGCAGGTATTCTTGGCGCCCCCTCCACCTGGCAACACATGGCTTTGTGAATGCTGCATAGTGTAGGCATGCCACTGACATGCCCCCTGCGAGGATGTCCTCGAGGGGCATTGGAGGCAGGCGCATAAGTGCATTGTGCTGCACTTACGTGCCCATGGTGAATGCCACCGGGGGTTCACGGGACCCCTACTGCGTGGCATTTACCCGTGCAGTTCCCTACATGCCCCGGGATCCATGGTGTGTAGACAACACAGTGTTTTGTGCATAGGGCCCCACTGAAATGAAGGTACTTGAAAATGCACAGCCCAAGCATATGCATGAAAATGGTAGTGAACACAGGTTTAAATTTATTGGACTAGACAGGGTTAAAGTACTGAGATGAGGTTAAATATAACAATACAGAGTATACCATAAGCTCACTCCCACTAAGGCATGAGGAGGGCTCCAGCTGCTTGACTTCAGACTCTATTACCTCACTCTACACATTGGACACTTCTTATAGTGGCTGGGGTGCATAGGGAGAGGTATCACCAGCAGAAGGGAGGAGGTGGTGATGCCACAGTACAGATCATTGGTGAGGCCTCATTTGGAATACGGTGTCCAGTTCTGGAAGCTGCATCTCTGGAAGGACATAGACAGGGTGGAGGCAGTTCTAAGAAAGGCAACAAAGACAGTGCAGGGCCTACACCAAAAGTCATATGAAGAGAGACTGGGAAGTAAGCAATAAGCCATGACAGGGTGTGTGTTAGACACTTTAACACATGGCTAGGAGGTGTAGTGAGGCACAAGGCCACCGGCTGAGTGCATCCAGCTTCCTAGCCGTGTGTTAAAGTGTCTAATGCACACACTGGAGTGGTTTATTGTGCCTATGAAATGGCTATCTGTAGTGCAACTGCATTTGGTAGGTTAAATTCTCAATTTTAAGTAGTAAAAAACATGTATGTTTGTGTCAGTTTTAATAAAATAGTTCCTCCACTCAAGTGTCCTGTGTGTTTCTTTTTTGCACTGAAGGACTTTTGTCCAACAAAGGCTTCTGTAGTTTAGGTGTCATTGTCATGGCAGTATTCACCCCCCCCCAAATACTGTGTGGAGAAATAGATTGCAGCTGTTTTTTTTAAATTACAAGACAAAACTAAAACTTAAAAGTGGACTGGTAGAGAGATAGAGTGAGGGGGCCGGTAGGTATACAGATCATGGGTGTTCCATTTTATTTATAATACACAAATGAGCGTGTGGGCTGAGAAAGGCAACGCTGTTCATTTCATGCTGCATCCACATGTAGACGGATTTTTAGAAATAAAAATATGAATTTCAAGAGCGAGTGGGCGGGCTCGAAGAGAGATAGAGGAGTGGGCGGCTGGTATACAGATCGTGGCTGTTCCATTTTTATTTTTTAATTTTTTACTGATGAACGAGCATGTGTGCAGTTCATTTCATGGTACATCTAGAGGCAGAAGGATTTTATAAAAATGGAAATATTCAAACACTGGGGCCTTCTGAACAGGAGGTCATAAGTATTTGCTTTATTTGTTACAGTTCAGCTGGCACCACTTATGGCACAAACAAGATGGCTGCATTTTGTTTTGTTAAGGTTCTGAGTGGGCAGCATCACCTATAGCAATGCCCACTGCCCAGTGTTGGACCTTTTTCCTGTGCATCAGAATGAATATCACATCCTTATCAGCCAATCAGGGCTCCTATTTTATGATGCCTATTTCATAAACCTCAGTAAGTACACCCTGGAGGAGAGACAGGGGAGATATGATTGAAACCTACAAATATCTAAATGGCATAAATAGGGTACCTGAGGGCAGCACCTTTCAGAAAAGAAGATGTCCAGGAACAAGGGGGCATGACATGAAGTTGGAAGGGGGCAGACTAAAGGGTAGTGTGAGGAAGTATTTATTCACAGAAAGGGTGGTGGATACATGGAATAGACTCCCAGCAGAGGTGGTGGGGGCAAACACAATAGGGGAATTAAAGCATGCATGGGACAGTCATAGGGAAACCCTAGTAAGTAAAGTAAAGTAAGGAAAGTAAAAAATTATTTATACAAGGCGCCCTTCCTGAGCGCCTTTACAATACTCCATACAATAACAATATATTTAAAATCAATAAAAAACAGAAAGATAAAATATACTCAATGTGAGAGGGAACTGTTGTGCTTTTAAGTGCTTTGCTAAATCCTCTCCAAGGATTATACCTATAAACTTGTGTTTTATAACTGTCAGTAGACCTGTGACATTCTTTGGCACTGGGACTGCAGTTCACACCTTTGGAGGACTGCTGTCTTTTGTGCTAATTAGGAGATATCACCAGATCTTGCTGACTTTATTTTATTTCTTGGGGTTTTTGTGATAAAGCTAAAAGGGTTGTACTGGTCTTTTGACCTTCACTAACTCTGGAACTCCTAATTTTATTTCAAATCTTTGCACCTGACTACTGCTTAGCCAGCGTGAGTGAGCGCCACCTGACTCGTTACTTCCTGGTTGCACTCACATTTAAACACTCGCCCTGAGTGAGTGGGGCGAGCTAGAGTGGGAAGAGCGTACCTTGTCATGCGCGGAGACACTCGCAGAGACACGCACATCTGCGCGTGTCTGCTAGGGATGACTGGGAGCTGGTGCAGCAGTATTGTTATCTGGTACTTTATATTATACCCTTCATGAAATTGTTAAAGTAGTACAACTAAACCCTCTCAAGTTTATAAAGATGTCTCAGGGAAACACTAAATGCAAGAAGATACAGAAACAATGCAGTTGTTGTTCTATGTATACGGAAGGGACTAAACAAGAAAAGTTTATATGTGAAAAGTGTTTATTAATAGAAACTCTGAAGGAGGAAATTAAAAATCTTAAATGTAGGGCCGAAGTCCGGAAAGAAATAGGGGGAGTTGGAAAACTTTCTTGGTACCATGGTGGAAAACCTTTCAGTTCAAGGACAAAATTTAGTAACTAGCACACCTAGTAATAGGAAATCAGGCCCAGATTTCATTAAAAAAGAATGGGAAATAGTTACATCAAAATACCCAAATTGTTCAACAAATATAAAACCACAAGTGTTTGGTAGTCTCCCAGCCATAATGATCAGATAGTAACTTCAAATAGATATGAGATTCTAGACCTCCAAACTTCCAATTGTGTCCAATAATGCTGAAAGTGATAGTATCATATTATCAAGCATTTCAAAACAAAATCATTATGTAACCTCAAATAAATTGGGTGAGTCAAACAGCAGCGGCCTAAATATACCTGTGATTGAAAACAATAATTTGAATTCACAAACTAAAAATCACCAGAGTCATGACAATTATTGCAACTTAAATGTGAATTCAACTCCATTGAATGTTAACAAAGAGTATAGAGACATCCTTGTTACAGGTGACTCTATTACAAGGGGAACAGATTCATTAGTATGTGAAGGGAGAAAAGAAAACACTGTAGTGAGTACCCTACCAGGGCTGAGATTGTCTGATATAGAACCATTATTGGATTGCTTCATGGAAGGGCCCTCTGCTCTATTGGTTATACTCCATGTAGGAGTAAATGACATAGGTAGAAGTCACAGAGCTACTATTCAAGAAAACTTCAAACAATTAGTAGACCAAATTAAAAACACAGGGGGTGAAATTATCATCTCGGGAATTCTGCCAATACATGGAATTCATGCCTACAAAATGAGACCATAGATAAAGTAAATGCATGGTTACAACATTTTTGTAGACTAAATAAAATTAGCTATATGGACAATTCCATCACATTTCAAAATAAAGCAGCCTACAAACTGGATGGTATGCATCTAAATAAAATGGGAACAAGGTTGTCAGCAAAAAGAATAAATGAGGTTATTCAACTTCATTTAAACTGGCCACAAAGGGGGGGGAGTCCAAATGGATATAAAGCCACAAAAAATATATAAATAATAGTACTATAAAACCTAACCAGGCATGGAAAGGGGTATTATTAAATGCAAGAAGTTTGGTAAACAAAATGGATGAATTTAAACACTTCCTAAATTCCCATGAAATTCATATAGCGTTGGTTACAGAGACTTGGTGGGATGATTCTGATCCCTATGATAACAACATAGTTGGATATACACTTTATACCAAGTCAAGAAACCATAGGAAAGGAGGTGGAATAGCTGTATATATAAAAAACAAAATAAAAAGTGAAGAAATTATTCATGAATTAAATAATTTGGAAATGCTTTGGGTAAAATTAATTCCATCAAAACACATTAAAATAAACCTTGGTTTAATTTATAGACCACCTTCAATTTCCACTGATAATGATAGCCAACTAATTGACTATATATCAAATCTGGATCCTTATGAGAAATGTATACTAACTGGTGATTTTAACCTACCAGAAACAGACTGGAGTAATTTAAAAGGAAATAATAGTACTGAATCCAGATTTCTGCAAGCAATAGATCAGGTGGGGTTAAATCAAAAAGTAAATGGTACTAGAGGAGACAATATTCTCAATCTTATATTGTCTAATAGAGAAAATATAGAAAATATTGAAGTCATAAATCCCCTTGGTAATAATGACCATCAAATAATGTTATTCCAGGTTAAAGAGGATACCCCCATAGTGAGTTCTATTAGGTCTACACAAAAATTAAATTTTACTAAAGCTGATTTTCAGACATTTAATCAGTCTATAAGAGAATGGGACTGGTATAAGCATTTTCAAAACCAAACTATAGATAAAATGTGGAATATTTTCTTAAACAAACTTACATTAGAAACTAGAATTCATATACCTAACAAATTAATACATAATAAAGTTAAAAACAACAATGGATGGTTTAATAACTCTATAAAAAAAATTATTAATAAAAAAAAAATGTATTGTATAGAACATTAAGAAAAACAAATGAGCCTGAGGTATGATAGTATATAGGGCCTTGGTAAAGGAAATTAAATCAACTGTTAGGAAAGCCAAGGCTAACTATGAATTGACCCTTGCTTCTAAAACTAAGGACAATTTTAAATTGTTCTATGCACACGTAAATAGAATGAAAACATCATCGCATGTCATAGGCCTCTTTAAAAAATTAGATGGAGATATAACAAATGACAAGGAAATGGCGGATATCCAAAATAAATATTTTTGTTCGCTATTTAATACTACCACTACTATTAATTCTCAAACAACCCCCCTTCAGTTCCAGAAAAAGTTAAATTGAGTATCAAAGAGGTACAGGGATGTCTGAACAAACTAAACATCAATAAATCTCCTGGCCCAGATAATATTCACCTGAGAATATTAATAGAGTTACCAGAAAATCTGGCACCACCATTAACATATATTTTTCAAAAGTCCCTAGATTGGGGATAAGTTGTCCAGAGCTGGAAGGATGCAGTAGTTATACTGATTCTAAAAAAAGGCCCCAAGTCGGCTAAAGAAATCTTTCAGCCTAGAAGCCTAACCTCTATTATATGTAAGATTTTGGAAGGTATAATTAAAGAGATGATTTTAAAACATCTAGATAGCCTGAATTTGATAGACCATACACAACATGGTTTCATGAAGTCCTTCTCATGTTGGACCAATATGTTGTCTTTTTATGAAAAAGTAAGTATGGCCTTGGATAAAGGGGAGGCGGTGGATGTGTTTTTTCCTGATTTTTCCAAGGCCGTTTGATAAACTGCCACATGATGAGTTGATAAGGACATTGGAAAAAATGAATTTAGATGTCACTTGCTAAATTGGATTACATCATGGCTGGAAGGGAGGAGGCAGAGAGTGACCATAAATGGATCCCTGTCAGATTGGGCAGAGGTGATGAGTGGGGTCCCCCAGGGTTCTGTTTTGGGACCCTGTCTCTTTAATATCTATGTAGCCTCACTTAAATGTGATCATGATAATATTTGGCTAACTAAGTTTGCTGATGATTGTAGGATTGGGGCAATTGTTAACAATACTGAAGATGGTACTAAAATGCAAAAACCCCTTAAAGATATAGGGAATTGGACGACTCAATATAAACTGGAGTTGAATTTGAATAAGTGTACGGTAATGCACTTGGGAGTTAAAAATCTTAATCTACCCTATAGTATGATGGATAAAACATTACCTGTCACTTGCGAAGAACGCGATTTAGGGAATGCTATAACTTCTGATCTCAATTTTAGTAATCACTGTAGTATAATTACAAAAAAAGGTAATCAAATAATTGTATATTAAGGCATATTAAGAGTAGAGACAAAAAAGTTATTGTTCCCTTATATCAGGCCTTGGTTAGGCCCCATTTAGAGTACGGTGCTCAAGTTTGGGCACCTTACAAAAAGAGTGATGTTGCTAAATTAGAGAGCGTACAGAGAAGAGCAACAAAGATGATAAAAGAATGTCACAATATGAGTTATCCAGAGAGACTTAACACCTAGATTTGTTCTCTCTACAGTATAGGAGACTGAGGGGGGATATGTGCATAACTTTTAGAGTCCTACATGACAAAGCATTATGGTCAGATTATGGTCTTATTCACAAGGAACAAATATATAATATTAGGGGACATCCATTTAAATTGGCAAATAACAGATGGAAATTACTAAAGAGAAAATCTTGGTTTAGTCAAAGACTGATTAAACAATGGAATAGCCTACCATATGAGGTGGTTACAAGCAGTACAATGGAACAGTTTAAAATAAGATTGGATGTTTTCTATTTAAAGAAACATGGGACATCTTAAATTTTAAGGCAAGCAACCTAAGGACGTCAGTCTAGACATGCTTGAAAATCCTATGAAACCTATGAAAACTGATGACACAGACAATAACAATCACTCAGTAAGTCTCTGAAAATGCCTGGTTAAACAAATAAGTTTTTAAGGATTTTTTAGCAATAGGAATGAGGAGGTAAAGCCAGAGATCCTGGGTTGTGCCTGAAAATAATCATTTCTATGGCTAGCGCACCTACCCGCTAAACAAAAACTAAATAAAATCAAGTAGGGTCTGCAGCTTTTATGGTAGGCAGTGAAAATGGGAAGACTAGATGGGCCTAGCGGTCCTTATCTGTGGTCAATCTCTATATTTCTATGTTTCTATGTAACAGCTTGAAAATAATCAACATCTTCCACAATGGAAACAGATGGAGCTGAACCTCTGCCACAGAGCAGGAATCAACCCCAAGGCTTTATTATATGCTCCATATAGCAAATGTTATTTATTTATTTAAATGTTTCACCAGGAAGACATACTGAGCAAGTTGCTTGTTTCCAGGTGTATCCTGGGGGGTAGGGAATAGGGACAAACAATAAAGTTCAGAGATGCAATGATAGTACAATGCATGTCAAACAGACTAATAGCAATTTCAGAATTACAAGTGCTTACAATAACAGATACAAGCTTGACTCCCAGTAACAAGGAGTTATGTTACATTTAGAACACCCATGGTTTCGCACATGGGGAATATCAAACAGGAAAGTAGTAATTTGGGAAAGGCAAAAGAGGTTAGAAGCAGTTGCAGGTAGGGGAGGTGAAATTATGAAGGAGGAAAGAGAGGGTATGAAGGGAGGGGATATTTTGGATGGAGGAGGGAAGTAAGTTCCAGAGCTTGGGGAAGTGGTGGAAGAAGGATGTCTGGCTAGCAGAGGATGTCCTGGAGGGAATGGCAAGGGTGCGAGCATCCCTTCATCTAAGGGAGAGGGAGGAGTAAGGAGGGGGTGAGAGAGAGAGGGCGAGAGGTAGGAGGGGAGTGAACCAGACTTTACCAAGGAAGCTGGTGCAATGAGCCAGGCATCTATCCTTGAATGAAGGGAGCACTTGAGATTGATATAAAGAGCAGTGGTGCATACAAGGAGGGCAGTCAAGAGCAAAGTGATAAAAAGAATGGAAGACAGTGTCCAATCTGGCTAAGGAAGTTTTGGGGGAGCCACTGTAGACCACATCACTGTACTCAAATGTTGGAAGGATCATTCTCTGGAGAATTGTGTGGTGGGCTGGCAAAAGGATGCATCCACAGTTCTGTGTAAGGCTCCAAGTTTGGGGAGAAGTTTGTTTGTGTATAGCAGCCACATGGCCTGAGAAGTCGAGGTGTTTGTCAAGACAAACCCCAATGTACCTGAATGAGGTAGCATCTTCCAGTGTAGTCCTATCTAGGGTGTGGAAGGAAGGGAGGGAGAGAAGCCTAGAGAGTCTCTACCTTATGCCAAAAAACATGGAGACAGTCTTCTTGGCATTCAGGAACCATTGGTTTGAGTGTAGCCAGTGCTGGACTTTGTCAAAGTCCTGCTGAAGTCTGGACACCACAATGGGAGCAGAGAGAATGGACATGAACAGGATGGTGTCATCCACATACATGTGAATGGATGCATGTGAGCAGACCAAAGGAAGATCATTACGAAAAATAGAGAATAGCAGTGTACCAAGGACAAAGCCTTATGGGACCCCAGTGTTTATAGAGAGAAGCAAAGAAAGTGAGTCCCCGATTCTGACTGATTGTGTCCTACCCACAAGGCAAGACCTGAACCAGTTGGTGGCATTGGCTGATAGCGCCTGTGGCTGTGAGTTTGTCAAGAAGGAGGGATGGGAGACAGTGTCAAAGACCTTGGCCAGGTTGACAAAGATGGCAGAAGTGATGAGGCCGTGATCCATTCCGGAGAGGATGGAGTCGTGAGCCTGAAGAGGGAGGTGGATGTGGAGTGGTTCTTCTGGAAGCCTGATTGAAAAGGGGTGACAAAGGAGGTGGAGTCAAGGTAAGAACAGAGCTGGGAGAGTACAATGCACTCTTGCAGTTTGGCAAGAATGGGAAGGAGGGGAATGGGGCAGTAATTTCCAGCAGCAGAGGGATCACCACCTTTATGGAGAGGGATGATGATAGCATGCTTCCAAGTAGATGGGACAGAGGCAAGCAAAAAGGAGAGGTTTAGAAGAGCAGCGATGGGATAGGAGATGGCAGGAGGGGACAGATTGAGTAGTTTGGCATCAAGATTGTCTGGAATCTCACCTTTGGATGGGCTCAGGGCAAGGAGAGCATGAAGAGCAGTTGAGGGGGATAATGGGGAGAAGGAGAAAGGAGGAGTAGGATGATCAGGCTGCAGTGAGGGCGGGGGAGAGGAGGAGGTGGGGACGGAGGAGAGGAATGTGGAGGCACTGGAAGTAAAGAAGGCATTAAACTCTGTGGCTACAGAGAGGGGGTCTGAAAGGGAGGTGTCACCCATTCTGAGGACTGGGGCAGGGGGGTTATTTGGAGGGGAGAAAGGGGCATCAACCACTTTCCAGAATTTTTGATGGGTGATTTATGTTCACCTGAAAGGTGCTAGAAAAGTAATTGGCCTTAGCTTTTCTAATTACCCTGGTACAGGTGTTACAGAGATAATGGTATCTTTGAAAGGCTGCAGGGGAGTGTGTGCATTTATGTTCCTTCCAGGCCTGGTCCCGAACCCATAGACATTCCAGAAGATTGACTGTAATTCAGAGGAGGAGGGACCCTCAGACCCTGGTACATCTAAAAGGGGGCATGCAGGTTCCAGATGCTGAGGAACATGGATTTGAAGTACTCAAGGGCTGTGTCAATTGAGGCTGCAGAGTTGATGGAAGACCAGTCAGTGATGGACAGGTCACTAAGGACACTTAAGAACAATCCCATTGATACCTCTGTACTGATTAGTAAGCAACTACATAGACTTCTGGGGACCAAACTCCTACATGATTCGGACTAACTGCTTACAGCGAATCCTGTTTCTCAGATCCAAAATAAACCCCTACCTCCTATGTTTCTACAACCAACAAATGTATCAACCTTGGGGCTTATGTTTCGTGGCAATACGTTAATCTCCTTTGACAAGTTCAAACCAAACAACGGTAATGTTAAGATAACATATATTCCCATTCCTGCAGTAACAACATGTTAGTGGCCACTTTTTGGCCAAGGCCATGAGTTTTCACCCAGCTGCAGGCATGGGATGAATTATACATGCTGTACTTACACAGGCACCTCGCTTCTATGAACAGAAAGTTGTTATGCCTTACAACCTCTGGAAAAAAAATATCTATGACACTGTTGGCAAAAAGAGTTCCCAGAGCTATCAGCCGCATCCCTAAGAACCAAAATGTGGTGCAATCTGCATAGATACGTACAATTTGATTGCCTTAGACTCACACGGTACAAAGTAGCTCACAATCTCTACTACACGTCAAACTTTACAGAATGGGTCATTTTGGGCTCTGACAAGTGCACTAGATGTCAACTAGAGCAAAACACGCTCAGACATACTGTATACGTTGGGACTATATTAAAGCAAAGCCCCTCTGGGATGAGAGTCAAAGGTGCATGGATCCCCTATCAGGCACTGCCTCAGCTTTCATCCTGGAAATCTGTTTCCTGGGACTGAACCTAGACTGGATCATGGGCCAGACAAGGTACCATATATCCCTAATAGCAGGCCTCACCAAGAGACTGAGCCTCAAACACTGGCTGGATGACACAGTACCTTCTTATCCAGAATGGTATAACACAATTTTGGAAGCCCTAAGAACAGAAAAAATTATAGGCAACATGCGAAATCAGTATATATACTGTATCTGATAAGATAGGAGGCCTTGGATGCCCTTCTAACCATCAGTTAGGTGATCATTTACTGGGAGTTTATTAATGACTTACATTTCTATTACTGATTTGATATGTACCTTAAGAGGATTTGTTTGTATTACCACAAATATTACCCACAAACAGCCACTCCCCCTCCCCCCGAATGTTGATTGGGAAAGGGGGGAGGGTCAGGACAAATCTGTATCTTGCTGTTTGTTTTCTGTGTTGTTTTAACATTTTCAGTAAAGTATACTTTTTTTAAAAAAGAATAGTTATTTTCTTTTTGTGTGGTATTGCTAAGCATTTCTTGAAGAATGTTTCAACATTTGAAGCAGGAGTTTTAAACAATTTATTTGTGTTTTTGAGCAATTCATACAATATTTTTTGAGCATTTCAAACACAGGGCATTCTTTTACTGAAGAAGCAGAGATCTGCAGATATATTCTTCCTTGGAACTCTTGTTGTTGAAGGCCTGCTTCCAGAGGTCGTGACTAAGATTTCTTCTATTGTTTACAGCTTTATAGCTGGGCTTACTGTACAGGAAGGGGTGACAGGTGAGAATGGAATACCTTAAAATAACAATAGGGTTGCTAGGCAATCGCTGCAGCAGCAGGATGTGTTTGAGCCTAGTCTACAGAGATGATGTCATCTAATAAGCGTAAAAAGAAAGCAGCCCAGAAGAGTCACTCTACCCTCTTCCGTCAGACGCTGCCATTCCCTTCTCCCCCTTCTCCCTCTGCCAATACTGCCATTTGTTGGCTGTCTGAGTAGTGTGAGTGTGTGTGTATGTGTGTGGGGGGGGGGGTAGAGGGAATTTCTGTAGCCCTGATCCCCCAGAGCACGCAAAGATGAGGATGCTTGTCACTGGAAATGGCTATAGCCAAGGCCACTGGTTTTCAGTTTTTTCCAGAAATTCCATTAAAATTCTAGAATTTGGACCGCCTACACACCAGTAAAAACAAAGAATTTCACAGAATTTAGCATTTTATACTAGATCAGTAAACCTACAGAACTTGCAATTTTCTTATAATTGCTTCCTGTACTATTTTCAGTTTGCTTCAATTAATGCTCTGTATGTTAAGCCTTCTTTTATTCTGCTTATTTACAAACATACCAATAGGATGACAGTAGAATCCCTGTAAAATCCAAAAATTAGATTAACAATCACCGGTGTAATTCCCCAAATTTCAAGTTTCTGAAAATGACGTTTCATTACTTTAATTATTGTTAATCAGTGGTCTTGGCTATAGCCAGAATTGTAAATAAAATGGCAAGGGGCCGTGTGGGATCACACTAAGCTGGATGGGGTTCATCTAGTTTGGGATGAAGCTTGGCAACTTGGGAGTGGAGACCATTGCTTTGTTGGTGTCTTCACTTTGGGTTGGAGGAGGGAGTTAAACTTATGGTTCAGGTTGCTGGTAATGGGCTTGCCCTGCCACTGCAGCTGCAGTGGATAGACAAGGCTTTTTATTACCTTTTTTGGAAGGTTTGGGTGACCTATTGGAGCAGCTGGACTGGGGGTTGACATAATTTTTAATGTGAACTATTCTGAACCTTCAAACTGTTTTTGATTAAAAGAAAGTATGAAATTGTTTAAAATAAATGAACTGCCCCACTTTGGGGGTGCAGGAGGGTGAGGTGGTGGTGTCTGAATTGTTTCCAAATCACCTGTAACTATATTGTGGTCACAGTTTCAGCCAATTCTTAGGCATTAAAGCATGACCTTGGGCTGGGCTGCAGTGAGTAAATATAACTGGAGGGGGCCATAAGGCACAAGGCACAGCAAAGTACTTTATGCTCTTACATTTAGATAAATGAATCTAATTCCAAATCTGGAGTACCTTAATGCTATTATTAAACAAAATTGTTTTCATTTTTTTAATGAAAATTTTTTATTGTGAAAATTCTAATTATTATTTTATACATTGGGAGTTTCAGTTGTTAACTGTTTTAAAATGCTGTCAGCCAATCAGTATGCTTTGTTGATAATATTTCTGGGCTTTTCTAATGCTTTTTCCTTATTCGCTTTGCATTTGTGAACATTACTGATATCAATTATCAGAAAATCTTGTTTTTGCAGGATATATATATACTGTACGTGGAAGTTCTTTAAAAAAAATGAAAAAGCTTGGAGCTTTGAAACAGGCTAATAAAAAGGCTATGAGATCAAGGTAATCTGATTAGTTACAGAGATTCAAAGCGGATTGCATTAATGGACAAAAAACCCTATTAGGTAACCTCACAAGTATATTAAATTACAAAAATCATATGTCAGTTATAACATTGAGGCATCCGGTGGTCAGTTTAAGTTATGTTAAACTAACCACTTTTCTTACTGCTTCACGTATAAGAATCTGAGAGGGTACACAATCTCAACCTTTCACACACTTAAGGGTTTTAACAAGACAGAAGAGTGGAAGATCACTGGGTACCAGGCTGGTAGAGTGGGTACAGAACCCCAACAGTTACTATGTGTTTGTACAACACACATATGTCATCCCTGCTTATGAAGTGGGGTGTGGTCGGGGGTGAAAGTGCTAGACCTAGAATCCCTTCTGACCATAAAGTATTATATTACTATGACAGGAAAGAAATTCTGTGTTATATAGTAACAAAGAAACATAGAAAACATAAACAGAGAAAGTGACAGCAGGAAAAGCCCAAGCAACCCATCCAGTCTACTCACCCTATCTAGTTACACTGCAAAAGCCCTTATGGCCATACTTCTGCTTACTCCTGCCCTTCCCTCTTAGTATGGGCATGTGCCTGTAGTTCTCTGTACTCCCTCCACCCTCTCATAGTCCTTATACAGGTATGGATTCTAGAACCTTATGTTGTACTCCAGATGTGGTCACACCGGTGATCAGCATAGTTGGAGGACCACCTCACAGCTTCTGCTGCTGATTGCACTCCCAACATCATATTTGCCTGGTCTACAGCCTTGTTGAAATGTGCTGTGGAGTTCAGGTTATCCCAGATAACTCCCAGGTTTTTCTCAACAGCTGTGCTTTGCTGTACCACCCATACCACTGAGTACTGAGTTCTCAGCTTCCAATCATATTTAACATTTTTTCCACTGAAGCTTGGCTGCCAGAACTTAAACCATTTTACTAGTCTCTGTCCTCCCTCGGTAACCGAATCCTCTCCTCAGTGTCCACCCTTATGAACATTTTTATGCCATCTGCAAAGAGGCAGATCTTTCCTGCATGCTCACCTCTATGTTACAAAGGAATATCTTGAAGAGGATGAGGCCCAGGACTGAGCTCTGCTGCACCCAACTTGTTATCTCTTCAACATCTGAGAATTTGTCTTTTACCACTACCCTCTGAGTCCTCCCCTTTAGCCAGCTCTCTACCCAAATGGCGGCCTGTTCTTCCACCCCTAGGTCCCTCCTTTTTTGACCAGCCTCCTCTGGCAGACTGAGTTAGAGGCCTTGCTGAAGTCCAGATACAATATGTTGACTGCTTGTCCTTTGTCAGCCCCCCTATTCACCCAGTTGAAGGACTCCATTAAGTTTAACTGGCAGGACCTGCCCTTTGTGAACTCATACTCCCTATCATCCTGCAACCCATTTAAAAGTCCATCTGTCTTTCCCTCTGCATGGCCTCATGTAACTTGCCTACTATATACATCAGGCTGACTGGTCTATAGTTGCCAGGCTCATCATTCCTTCTGCCTTCATGCAGAGGGAACCATGTCCACTGTTCTCCTGTCCTTGAGGACCAAAGTGCCTAGTGAGCAGTTAAAATCATCTGCAAGTGGAGCTGCTAGCACCTCAGCTGCTTCCTTGAGTATTTCTGAGTGTAGCCCATCTGGCTCCATCTTTTTATCCACCCATAACCCTTTCAGTTCCTCCAGCACTCTTTCTTCTGTGATACTGCCTAGTCCATTAGAGCTTCCTTCCTCCCTCCAGTCAACCCCAGTCCCCACATTCTGGTAAGGGTCCCTGCTCATTCCTGGTAAATATGAAACAAATATATTTGGTTCAGTAACTCTACTTTGCTCCTATCCTCTCCCTCCCATCCTTCCCCTTTGTCAGCCTCACAATACACTCCCTGACTTTGCATTTCTCCTGGATATACTAGGAAAACACCTTTTCTCCCAGCTTCACTTCTTTTACTATGCTGAGCTCTGTTTCAGCCTTAGCATTTGTAAGCTACCTACTGGCCTCCCTGGTTGCCCTCAGGTAATCCTCCCAGTCATCCTCCTTTTGATTCCCCCTGTATTTCGTGAATAAGCTCCTTTTCAGCCTCACTGCTTGCTTCTCACCTGATGGGAACCATAGTGGGTATCTTGCTTTCCTCCTCTTGCTAACCCTCCTGATACAGCATTCTGCAGTCTTTAATATGCCTACCTTGAATACTTCTCCCTTTTATCTCCAACCCTTCAATCCCGCATTCCCCATGTTATCCTCTAGTAGCCTTCACGCCCTTTCAAAGCCTGCTTTTCTGAAGTCTCACACCTTTTCTGCTCTGTTCCCTGTGTTGGCTTCCACATGGACCTACAGCTTGACCCCAGAAATCTCTAGACTACTACATTTTGCCCCCACTCACTGTTCAGAAGCACCAGGCCCAAAAGTGCTCCTTCCCTTGTAAGGTCCTGAATTTAATGTGCAAGGAATGCTTCCTGACATGCCTCTACCAGGAGTTGGTTCTCTGCACTTGCCATGACTGGGAAGTTCCAGTCCACTTCTGACTCATTGAAGTCCCATATTATCACTTCTACCCTGACTCATGTGCCCTCTTTAGAATTTCCCCTAGTTCCTTGACTGCCCCCTTGTCCCGGCATGGTGGCCTGGAAACTGCCACCACCATGATTTGTTTCCTCTTCCCTACAGCTACTAGTACCCACAGAGTCTTTGAATCTCCAGAGCCACCCAAACTGTTTATCTGGATCTTGAATGGCTTCCCTTACATAGTGATATATCCTTCCTTGTCCTTCACACTTTCTGTCCTAAACAATACATACCCCAGTATGGACATGTCCCACTTGTGATTCTTTCTTGCCCGCATCTCTGTGTCAGGCACCAAGTCTAGATGATTCCCTGCCACCAGTGCTCTAATTGGTCAGGCTGCTTAGCATCACTTTTTTTGATGCTACTTCCCCAACCCATCCCTCAAGATTGTTTGCGTCCACCCCCACTAGCACTTGGTTTACTGAACAGCAGTGAGTTAGCAAGAGATAAAGGCTGAGGAGCATGGTGGGAGGAGGGAGGGGTGCTGACTGATTAGTCTGGATATTTGGCACTAGCTCAGTCCCCCAATCTGTGATTGAGTTTGGAGGACCTGTGAGAGTATAACTAGCTAATTTATATTGATGGGGGCAGTCAGTCTAGGGAGGGGATGTCATAAAGATGCTGTTGGCTCCTAGCAAAAGCCAGGAGCCAGCTATCACTTTTTGTAGCTGTGTGGGACTTCAGAAAAGGGGCAGGTGGATGGTAAAGTTTGGAACCATGAGGGAGGGTGGCCAGGAGACTAATCCTGGCCACTTGGGGACAGGAAAGACCCCCCAGAATACTGAATAGGAATACAAAATACTGAATATGGGGCCCCCCAAATACAATGTTCAGGATGAATATTTTGTATAAGGTATTCACACTCCCTCTAGCCAACACCCTCTTAGTGTCTTTCATAAACACTGTGGTATCCTAAGGCACTTTACAAGCCATTGACATTTGCATTAGCGTGCACAGGAATGTTGAGTAATATAGAGGAAGGTTAAGGAATGATGAAAGAGAGAGAGAGATAGAGGGGAAGAGAAAGAGAGAGAGAGAGAGAGAGAGAGAGAGAATGAGGGGGGATTTAGACTAGGAAGGGAAGGCTAAATAACTTGTTGATAGTCATTCGCTAAGTATGTGGCAGTGGTGGGATTTAACCAAGGTCTTCAGGTTCACAGATCTGTGATCAAACCACTTGGCTATATAGCTGCGATAAAGGTACGATATTTGAAATGTTTAACTCCACTCCCAGTTACACTTAAGCAATACACCATGGGGAAAGTGTCTGTAATGCTGCTTTGGTCATATTAATGTATGAGGCAAGATATGAAGCTAAGTACCTTTAACCAGTTGAGATGTGCAATTATACTAACGTGATACATGCACTGGAGTGTCTAACATATTTTTTTAAACCTTAGAAAACACTCTTGGTCTCTGATTGGACCACATCCAGTCACATGATGTGCAATGTTTTTTAACTGTTGCCTGGTTCAAAACAAACAAACAAACAAACAAACAAACAAACAAACAAACAGGCAGTAGTTCATAAGAACCAGACGATAGTCCACTAGAACCAGGCAATAGTTCATTAGAACTGGGTAATAGTTTTTTTTTGATTATTGCCCATTCTAATCCTTGTAACTGGGGCAAGGATTAATAAAACAGATATTTACCAGAGTTGTATTAGCATGTATTGTGAAAATATATACTCCTAGGATGAATTATTGTCTTCCAAGTATTATATTGCCCTCAGCCTTTAGCTTTAGAATATATCAACTCTTGTCAGGAAGTAGTTCATCCTCCAGGTCAATATTTTCTCACTATTTTCCTCACCTCTGGTGAGTATTTGTATAACATGTACAGTTACTGTGTCTCTTATGGTTATAAGAAAACATTCTGAAGTTCTTTGGGTGAGAGAGCTATGAAGTGAAGCACAACAATTCTGGCACACAAATGAAACATAAAACATGATGGCAGAAAAAGCCTACTGGCCCATCCAGTCTGCCATACCCTACCTATTATTCGTGCAATGGCTTTTGTGACCATCTTCCTGCATTTTACTCCTCCCCTTTACACCTCCTCTTGCCCTTATCAGGCCCTTTTGCCTGTCCCACCAATGTTTGAATTCACTCACTCTACCTCCTCTAGCAGTGCACTGCACTTGCCTATCACTCTTGCTGTGAAAAGTGTACTTGCAGGCATCCCTCATGAACCTTCCTCCAGTCAGCCTTAGTGGACTTCACCCTGTGCTTTTGTTTGTACATAGAGTAAACAATTTGTTCCATTTCACCATGTTAATACATCCTTTATGACTGATGTGGTTCCTAAGGTATGGAAGGTAGCAAAGGTTGTCCCTGTTTTTAAAAAGGGAGACCCCAAAAACCTGGTGGACTATCACCCAATCACTATCCTGCTGGCTCTAAATAAGATCCTTGAAAAATTAGTCACCCAACAGGTTACTGATTACCTGCAGAAATATAACCTGTTATCCGAGGCACAGCATGGCTTCAGGTCAGGCCATAGCACCTCCACTTCCCTTATACAGCTCACTAATGATATCAGAATAGCTATGGACAAGGGTATATACACTGGTGTGATCTTTATTGATTTAACTAAACCCTTCGATTTGGTAGACCACTCTCTTGGTTTCTCCCCCCAGTCTTAGCCTGGTTCTCTAGTTATCTCAGTGACAGGTAACAGTTTGTGAAATTAAATAACTCAACTTCTCGCTGCACTACTATTAGAACTGGTGTTCCTCAAGGATCTATCCTGGACCCTTTGCTTTTTTCCATTTTTATCAATCATCTTCATGATGACATCGCTAAGTAGTCTACATTGCTTTATGCTGATGATATGGTTGTCTATACAAGCTCAAAGAATATTGATGTGATTAATTCTTTGCTTAATGCCAACCTTGGTGGTGTTCAAAGATGGTGAAATAGACTCCTTTTGAACAAAAGTAAGACCCACTTCATGTACTTTGACTCTCTTCCCAAACGTAAGGCCCATCCAACTAATTTGGCTGTTTTGTGCTCTAACTGTTACCCCCTTACTGATGTTAAGTCTTTTAAGTACCTGGGCATTATGCTTTATCATACCTTAGACTTTTCGCTTCATATCACTAATGTATGCAAACTAGTTTACTCCAAATTAGGGCTTGCCTATAGGATCAGGGATACCCTTACCCCTTCTGCTTGATTTGCTATCGATCATGGAGTATTGCTGCCCACTCTAACATATGGACTGGTACCTCTTTCCCAGGCTTGCTCATGTATTCTTTCCAACTGGACCATAGCCTACAATGGCATTTGTCGCTTTGCCTTATCTGCGCACAAACTGGCACATCGCCGTTCTCTACAGTAACCTAGGGTAACTATCCCCTATGGTTCTCATGCATTATGCACTGGGGTGTACCATCGACAAGTTAATTAGATCAGGTACCCCTGCCACCCTTGTGGCCAAGTTTAAAAAGTCCAATCAATAGTATCCCCTTCAGTCCTCCTACCATAAACAACTCACTACACCTAAATGTGTCACTAATGTGGGTTCACAAGCTTTTTCCTACTTTGCCCCTTGATACAGGAACTCTTTACCCCATATCTTGCATTCCTCACTGTCTCATTCCATCTTTAAAACTGAGCTCTTCAAGCACCTTATGTTCACTGACAGTCGCACATGTTCCTTTACTTGACACTCTGCACCTTCTAATCTGATGTATTATGTCCACCTTATGAATGGTGGGAAAGTTTTGATAGCTGCTATTTAATGTCACTGTAACTTATACTGATCATTGTTAGTGTTCTGATAACTGTTAATACTGATACTCTGTACTGCTAGTTGTATACTGACTGTCTGCCTAACCTTGTTGTTTTATTGTGATACTGCACTCATTGTATTTGTATGTTTTATTGTTATACTGCATTCATTGTATTTGCGTGGTGTAATTCTCCCAGGTTGTTCCTGAAAATGGGCATTAAATTGTTCAGTGTACCTATCTGGTCAACAGAAACTAAATAAATAAAGTAAATAAATCCCATGGAGATTGTACCTTTCTAGTATGTACCCCCCCTCTCGCTTCTTATGTCCAGGGTGTACATGTTAAGGACCCTCAATCAATCTTCATATTCTTCCCCTCCCTTCCCCCCAGCACCCAGATCATCTTGTTTACCCTTCTCTGTACAGCTTCTACCCTATCACAGTCCTTCTACAGGTGTGGGCTCTACAACTTAGTGCAGTACTCCAGGTGTGGGAAAACCAAAGACATATAACAGGGAAAGGATCCCCTTCCTGCTTCTACTACTGATCCTCATTCCTGTGCACCTCAGAATCCTGGTTGCCTTCCCACTGCCCTGTTGCACTGTGCTGTAGATTTCAGGCTTTCCAATAGTATCCTTCCCAGACCCTTTCCTCAGTTTTGCTCTCTAATACCCTTCAAGTATTGTGTGTTGGGGTTCTTGTTCCCAATGTGCAGCCCTCCCCCTGCTGAGATGGCATGCTACTGCCCTTTGAGGGGCCTGATCCCCGAGAGTCTTCTGGTGGTGACCAATCCATCTAGTGTGGGGCACTGCATGTGAGGAGGATACATGCGCTGTAGTTTCCACCTATAATAAGGTGATGTCTGATGCACTCGACTCCCTTGCACTAGTCCGTGTATGACCCAGATCTTCTCACTTGAGGTCTCCGTGGTTTGATGGGGAGCTCAAGGCGATGAAGATTTTGGGTCAGAGGTTAGAGCGCTGCTGTTGGAGGAGTGGCCTGTAGGCAGACAAGCTGGCACTGCATGCTCACTGTGGGGAGTACCAGGGGGCAATCAACTGTAAGAAAGCAGAGTTCCTGTCCAGGGAAATTGCTGCTGGCAAGAATCGATCAACTGTGCTCTTTTGGACTGTAGACAGGTTGCTAAATTCATCCTGTCTGCAGCCAAAAAAAGCCTTTTCTAATGCGTTATGCAAAGAGTTTGTTTGGTTCTTCTTGGACAGCATGTCCGCCATCAGGCAAGGAATTCCACCAGTGAGCCAATCTTTGGCCAACAGTGATTACATTGGACACCTGGAGAGCACTCTGTCTTGTTGGGGTGAGTTTAGACCAGTGGAGGTGGCTGAAATCATTAGGGTTGCTTCCAAACTGAGGCACACATATTGTGAACTGGACCCGGTGCAGATGCATTTCTTGATGGGATGTGTTGTCTCTGTTGGCCTGGTGTTTGCCTTGATTGCTCAGTGATCCCTGTCTGAGGGGGTCTTCCCAGATGCATTGAAGGAGGCACTGGCAAGACCCCTTCCGAAGAAACCATCTTTGGACCCTGACATCAAGCCAAATTACCGCCTTATCTCCAACCTTCCATTCTTGGTTAAGGTTGTTGAGAAGATTGTGGTGCTTCTGCTTGAGGAGCACCTCATGACCGTTGAGCTGTTTGAGCCTCTCCAGTCTGGGTTTCGGGTGAAGCACAGCACAGAAACTGCATTAGTTCAAGTGCACAATGACCTTCTCAGGGCAAGAGATTAAGGGGAAGGGACAATTCTCATTTTCCTTGATCTCTCCTTAGCATTTGACACAGTGGACCATTGTGTGTTATTTGACTGCCTGAGGGAATTTTGTGGACTTGCCAGCACAGTCATCTGCTGGTTTGAGTCCTTTCTCACAAACAGGAGGCAAAGGGTAGTGATGAGGTATTTCTCCTCCTCACCTAGTCTCCTGTCTTGTGGAGTACCTCAGGGTTTGGTCTTGTCACCAATGTTGTTCGCCATATACATGCTGCCCCTGGAAAGGCTCATTAGGAAATACGGCTTGGGTTTTCATTGCTATGATACCCAGCTGAATCTTTCCTTTGCACCTGGGACATCCAACACAGTAGACATGCTTAACAACTGCCTTGCTGAAATCAGTGACTGGATGGCCTCCAGTTGGTTGCAACTGAACCCCAATAAGACAGAGGTACTGGTAGTGGAGTCAAACAGAGGGCATGATAGGATGGCCTTGGGTGCAGAGACAGGACTTGTCCTGGGTTCTGTGCCTTTGAAGGCCTCCTGTAGGTTGTGTAATCTGGGCATTATTCTGGACAGTGGACTGACACTTGAGGCTCAGGTGTCAGCTGTGGTCCATACCAGTTTTTACCTTCTGAGGAATATCACCAGGATTAAGTCCCTGGTTCTGCCCCTGGACCTCCTTACCTTAGTGCATGTCTTCATGACATCGAGGCTTGATTACTGTAATGCACTCTACCTCAAGATCTCAGGAGGTACCCTCTGCTGGCTTCAGCTAGTGCAGAATGTGGCTGCCAGGTTGTTGACAGGGCAGTCTAAGTATTGTCACATCACCCTGGTACTGCATGAACTGCACTGGCTGCCAGTCAGGTGGAGGGTCCTCTTCAAGGTGGGCTTGCTCACCTTTAATGCCCTACATGGCCTGGGCCTTGGTTAACTGGCAGACCTTTTCACACCTGCTATCTCAGTCTGCTCCCTCTGTTCCTTCTTGAGGGGCCTCCTTGCAATTCCCAGGATGAGGATAAAAACTACCAGCGACAGAGCCTTTAGTGTCATTGGCCCTGTCCTGTGGGATCCGCTCCCTTTTTCTGTAAGGGAGGCTTCCTTGGTGGAGGTATTCAAGGCACGCCTCAAGGCCTTCCTGTTTGCACAGGCTTTTCCTGACCCTCTTTTATAAATATCACCCTGTTCTGACGTGTTATATTGCTTGTCCCTGATTTTTTCTTTTTTTTATTTATTTACTGTATCCTTGTTTATTATTGTAGTTTTTATAATTATTGCTACTTATTGATGTGTTTCCTTTGTTGGTTTTTATGTACAGCACCCAGAGCCTCTGGGGTTGGGTGTCTTTTAAATAAAATTTACCTTTGCCTTGCCTTACTTTGCATTTCTTGGCATTGAAGCTCAGCTGCCTCATCCTGGGCCACTTTGTAAGTGCATTCAGGTCCTTCCTCATTGCTCTGATCCCATCTGCTCCCATCCTCACTGTTCACCTTCCTGCAGATTTTGATATCATCTGAAAAGATGCAGATTTTTCCTTTAACTCCTGCCCCAATGTCACAAATGAATATAGTAAAGAGGACAGGCACCAGGAGTATTCTAACACTTTAGCACTGATTCAGACTGTGATTCTAGATCCCTAGCTTAACTAAAGCACTGTGTATTATTTTATGCAACTTTTAAAACATTTTGTTTGCTTGACTTGTGCAAGTGTACTTGAGCCCTGTTCTGGTTCAGGAACAGGAAGAGGGGTGTGACGAGGTTCCACCCAGTGTGAATTGGCAAAGTCTGTTTTTACTTAGGGACTACTAAAGCTGCAATCTAGCCAGGTTCATGGATGAGTGGACCTCGCTAGTGTTATTTTGGGCTACTTTTAATATCCATAAGCTACATTTGTACAGCACTTGGTAGTGGGAGTGATTGACCTGAGGAACACTTCTGGGTTACTCCTCACTAGTTAGGGCATCTTGCAGTGAGTGGGGGCATGCACGCTTGCATGCATGAAGACGCATGCCAAGACATGTGCGCATCTTGCATGTCAAGTGATGAAAATGGGCAAAGGGGTCATCCTATGTGAGTAAGTCCTTTTACTACATTAGCACTTGTTTGGGTCCCTATACCAGCTTCTTATGTAAATAGTGTATAGTCTGCAGCAGTAATATAGAAAATTGATAGCATAACCAGTATATAATGGCACTGTGACTGATTACAGGAGATGGGAGGCATTTGCAGGAATGCAAATCATGTCATATGTTTAAACTTATAAATGGGGATTGTATTTGCACGGAATACATATGTGTTAAATGCCTTCACAATATTGAATTCAGTAACGAGATAGGGGAGTGCAATTCAAGATTACAGGCACTGGAATTTAGTCAGACTCACATGGTCTTAAGATTCCAGGTCACCTCTAATAATACAAATGATAATAATCTAATTGAGGCAGAGAAAGCTATTCAAATGCAACTATTAAAACCACAAAATAAAAAGGTAAGAAAGTCGGGAAACAAAAACAACCAAAACCGAATACAGGGTAAGGAAATGGTTGCCTTAAAATACAAATCAAGGGAATGATCCAGGTCATGAAGGAATACATTTGACAAATAAAAGTAGAAAGACAAACAGGGAAGAAGAAATTGCTGATGAACCAGAAGAGAACTGGTATGAAATCCAGTATTGTAAAGCATCAAAAAGAGGGCTTAGAGCCATCCAGTTTCAAATCCCTTTGACCAATCGGTTTGCCCCCCTATTGTTGGAATAGAATCAGGTCAATCAATTAATTAACATTAATAATGTTCCCAATGCAGCAGTATGCACCATTTCTAACAGAGAACAAAACACACAGCTAACTATAACTGAGACTACAGATAGAACAAACAATGACATCAGCCAGATTCAATCATTAATAGATTTTGAGGTAGATGTAGTGGAAAAAGCTATGAATCTTGAAGTACACAAAACTGATCACAACATTTTAGTACTGGGAGATTCTATGATTAAACAGGGCTATATGCAAACCTAACATGGCAAAAAGAACGTTGTCAAGCTTTAGTGGTGCAAGGATTTTGGACATCACAAGTATGTTAGGAAATATCCTAAAAACTGCTACAGCAATCCCCGGTTATAATACATGCTGGGGCAAATAACAGTTTTAATGAACCAATTCATAAAATACAACAAGACTTTATTGCCCTTACAAATAAATTGATAGAACATGATTGCAAACCAGTTATAGCTGAAATACTATCCATCCCTAAAGCATCTGTTACCCAATATAAGAAACAAAAAACAATCAATAATTGGTTAAGAGCATGGTCCCACAACAAAATATTGAGTGCATACCCCATGGGGAGAAATTTGATAATAGACCTGAATTCTATTGTGATGATGGGCTACACCTCAATAAAAGGGGTAATGCAATATTGGGTCACCAAATCAATGCAAATATAGAGCAATATTTAAACTAATGGGGGGGTTATGATTCATCAAAAATGGGTAGATAATAAGGTCCATAATGAAAAAAAACAGCAAGATAATTCCTGAGGTACAAAAAGTTAATAAATGTACAAACAAGCTTATTAATAAATAGATGGTGACAATTATATTAGTGAATGCTAGAAGTTTAAGATCAAAAATTGAAGAGCTGCACCACATATTAGAAGACCGAACCATCGATATTTGTGGAGTAAATGAAAGTTGGTTCACAAATGGGGACTGGAATATCAATATCCCTGGGTATTACAACATATACAAAAATGAACAGGGGAAAAAAGGAAGTGGCATAGCCCTTTACATAAGAGAGACTTACTCAGCACTGCAATCTAAAAATATAAATGAAGTTGATAATGAAACAATTTGGGCACAAGTTAAAATATCACAAAGAACTTTGAATATTGGGTTAATTTATCTATCCCCAAATCTTGACTCTACACAAAATAATTTGCTGTTTACTGAAATTAGCAATAGAAATATGTCAGGTGAGCAATTACTTATAGGGGATTTTAATTTTCTTACAATACAGTGGGGCATACTCAAGGGAACAAACCCTGCAGAAAACCAATTCATAGAGGCTATGGTATTTCATAATTTAGAACAGCTAGTAACTGAACCCACAAGAGGTAATGATACACTGGATCTGATCTTCTCAAACCATACTGAGTTTATTAATAATATTACAGTATTACCACCTTTGGCTGATAGTGATCACAATATAGTCTACCTTAAATGCAAGATTAGTCATAACACAACAAAAGGCAAGACCACAATATTAAATTACTCAAAAGCTGATTATAAAAGTATAAAAAACTACCTCAACAATTGGAATTGGAAGGCAGAACTGCATGAAAAAACTTTAATGGAAATATGGAACATTATTAACAAACACATAATGTATTGCATTAAGACATGGGTCCCAGTTAGACAAAAATATATTAATTCTCAAAGGGTTCCACCATGGTGGACAAATCAAATCTCTAGACTAATAAGGAAAAAAAAGCAGTATCAAACTTATAACAAAAAACAGAACATAAATTAATTGGCAAAAATGTAAACAAATTGCTAAATTTAAGATTAGAAAAGCTGAAAAAGAAATGGAGCTGAGTCTTGTGACTCATGTAAAGGACAATAAAAACAGTTCTACAGGTATAGAAGTTCCCTAAAAGGAAAGCAACCAAAGATAGGACCAACTGAAACAAACGAAGGACTAATAATAAATGAGACAGGAATTGCAGTTAAACTGAACAGTTCCTTCCTGAGTGTATATGACCCTAAAGATAGTTCTAATAAACACCACAAATTAGATGATATGAATTGTCCCATATTTTCCATAAGGGAAGTTACTGATATAATAAATATTAAAAACAAAATAGCTCACCGGGACAGGGTGGCATAACACCAGCATTTTTAAAATCTCTTGTTCCTCAGTTCGTGGGTCCTCTCACTCACATGTTCAACATTTCAATTAAGGAAGGTAACACCCTGATCAAATGGAAAACAGCTACAGTAACACCTATTTTTAAGGGAGGAAATAGGGCAGAAGTAGGCAACTATAGACCCATCAGCCTTACATCAATTGTCGGGAAAATAATGGAAAGACTGATTCAGAAACAAATTAAAAATCATCTAAATACAATTGGAAGTATAGATATATCACTGCATGGATTTACACCAGGGAGGTCTTGTCTGTCTAATCTTATTGGTTTCTTTGAGCCCATGAGCGCAGCCCTTGATAAAGAAATCCCTGTTGATGTTGTATTTTTGGATTACTCCAAAGCCTTTGACAAGGTTTCCCATTCCATATTGATAGCACAGCTGGTTAAAATCAAGCTACAGTCTAACATAATCACATGGATAAACTCATGGTTAGATCTTAGAATCCAGAGGGTGACTGTTAAAGGCCATTTGTCAGATTGGGGACCAGTGACAAGTGGAGTACCACAGGTTTTTTTTTCCGGGTCCTACACTATTTAATATTATGATTGCCTCCCTTCCAACATCTGGTAATGTTTGGGTAGGTACATACGCTGATGACTGTAAGCTTGGAGGGTTGGTACAATCTTTGGAGGATGCAAATGAATTACAAAATAATTTAAACAATCTTAAACATTGGGAGGACAATAATAAAATGAGATTTAATATTGATAAATGTAAAGTAATGCACATGGGGAAAAATAACCCCATGTATCCATACATGTTGGATAATAATATCCTAAAAAATGATAAAGAAGAGAAAGACTTGGGAGTATTCATCACCAATGATCTAACATTCAACAGGCACACAACTGAGACAACAAAGAAGTGTCAAATAATTTTAGGCTGTATTCTGGGCAATATTAAAAGTAGGGAAAGCAATGTAATCATCCCTTTGTATACCGCTGTGGTGTGACCACACCTGTAATTCTATATGCAATTTTGTGCCCCACAGAACAAAAGATCACACCGTCTGGTGGAAAAAGCTTAGAGGAAAATTACTAAAAAAATAAAGCCAGCAATGCACCTGGGATACAAAGATAGACTTCAGAAATTCAACCTATACTCTACTGAATATAGAAGGAAAAGAGGTTATCTATGTCTTGTCTTTATGACTATAAAAGATCCCTATATGATGGAACCTTTATGTCTGAGGGATTTTAAAGATAATACCTCAACAAGGTCCCATAACCAGAAATTGCTTGGAGAGAACAATTCTACAGTCAAATGAAGCAATTTTTACAATCAGAAGGTGATAACAGCTTGGAATGAATTACCTAAAGAAATAATAGATAGCAAAAATATAACATCCTTCAAACAAAGTCTTGACAAATATATGGGGGATAGTAAATATATATTCCATCCATAAATTTGGGTGGCAAGTTCATTATTTATTTATTTAGCTTTTGTTTACCGGGTAAGTACACTAGACAAGTAGTATGCCTATTTTCAGGAACGACCCGGGACAGCACAAAACATACAGTATACATACATGGCAACATTGGAGAAACAGCATGATACAATAAAAAACAGCTATAACAATGCTTGTATAAGGGCAGAGATACTGCCACACATAGTACAAATTGTTACAGGACATAGATAGACATTAGAATCACTGAATACATATTTCATAGACCATCATGGACTCAGAGTGGACAATAGTGGACTGCAGAGTATTACATTACAGAGACTAGGAGCAGTCACATCTTGTCGTTTGTTTTAGGTGGGACCACAGGGAGGGCGAAAGGTCCCATGGGAAGGGGCAGAGCGAACAGAGTCTGGAATGGAGTTCCAGAGCCTAGACACAAAAGCGGCAAAGTCACGATCCCCATAAGGGTCGAGTAGAGAGAACTTTAAGCAACTCGGAGGTCTGTGACCTGAGCTGGTAGGGGATGGCGTCCAGTTTTGGGAGGAGATCGCCAGTCCGACAGGATGCCAGTGGCAAGCACTTTCCTGGTGAAGTTTCCTACACCCAAGGATCAGGAATTCCATGAGGGAGCCAGTTGAGTTTGTCATAGAGCTCACATCGGTGGGTGAGTTTGGGAGCAGCAAGTGCAAACCGACAGATATCATTATATGCCATGTTCCACCGATTAAGATGGATTGGGTGACCTGGAAAATAGGTGGTATCCATAACTGAGGAGGAGAACTACTCAAGTGCCAGCCTCGGCCCCGAGCCAGATTGTATTTGCCCTGTAGGCAAGGCCAAGCTTACACCTGGTGGCTCTGCAGATGTTTTGGATATGGCTTCCCATGTGTCAAGTTGTGGTCAAGGGTGACCCCCAAGATATTCAATTATGACTCGCTGTTGGCAACAGAGGCCTCCATCACAAGCTATTTGAGCATAGCTGATGGGGCTTTTAACTTGGCCGTGGGAACCAAGAGCATGGCCTGAGTTTTGTTAGGATTCAATACCAGTCTATGGTTGGTAATCCAGGCCGAGACTCTGCTGGAAGTCTTCAGATAGGCACTGGTTAAGGTCAGCAGCATTACGAGCATGGGCCACTAGCACAAGGTCATCTGCATAAAGCGTGACTTGGCAATGAGAGGTCACCCGTGGGAGTTGATTAATAAAAAGTGAGAATAGGAGAGGTCCAAGTACCGATCCCTGGGGAACTCCCATGGTCACAGCCCTAGGCTCCGAGAGGACCTTGTTAAAGCAGGTGCTCTGCTTTCTACCCATTAGGTAGCCCATCATCCAACTCATGGCATGCGGAGAGAACCCGAGAGCCCTGAGCTGCTCCCCCAGTAGGTCATGGTTGACAAGGTCAAAACTTTTGACAAGTCAATAAATATAGCACCTGACAGTTTGCCCTGATCCATGGCGGATCTAATACTAGAGGTTACAGTAATCAGGGCAGTAGTGGTACTATGACCCTTCCAGAAACCATGTTGGGCCCCAGAAGCAGCTCATGGTATCCACTGCTCCGAGAGTTGCTCCACCACAACCTTTTCAGGAGTTTACCAAGGGATGGGAGAATAGCAATAGAGGCGATAGTTGTCAGGAGTTTGGGATTTCTCTGCTTCAGAACAGGGACTATCCTTGCCTCCTTCCAGATGTCAGGATTATCCCGAGCTAAGGGATAGGTTAAAGATATGGGCAATCAGAGGTGCAATGTAAGCTGCTCCCAGCTTGAAAGCCTGGGCTCTCAGGTTGTCAGGCCCTGCACTGGAGTGCTGGGAGAGAGCAAGACGGTTCTGAACATCAAGGACAGACACGGCCTTAAGACTAAATACTCTCCGAGGAGGATGTTCACTCTGCATCGGAGGATATTTTGCGACCCCCATCGGTCGTGAAACAAGAGGTGAGGGCCGAAAGGTCGGAGAAGTGGAGACTGAGGTGGTCTGCTATAGTGTGGGGATTATTGCATGAGACTCCATCAATAATCATGTCCACGACACTCGAGTGAGAGGGCCCACTGACGAGGGATTTAATGTTCCTCCAGAACCTCCTAGGATCTCTGACAGAGCTAAGTAGTGCCGATTTACAGAAGTTACTTTTTGGCAGCCCTAATGGCTTTTTTACACCGATTCCTGAGTTGCTGATATCTCAGGAGATTAGCAGGATCTCTGGAACCCTTAGTACTTGCCCAGCATTTGTCTCTCTCCCGCATCTGGGCAAGTAAGTCACCATTCAGCCAGAAGGTGGCTGTTCCCCTCACCCTCCGGGTGACCCTGGGGGCGTGTCTATCTTGGAGAACACCAAAGGAATGTATGAAGCAGGAGGCTGCCACTGAGGGGTCAGAGGCTTCAAGCACCCTGGTCCAGTCAGTACATCCTAGATCGGCCAGGAAAGCCTCAGGGTCAAAACTGGAGTATTTTCTGACTTGAATGATTTTGTGTGGAATTCTAGGGGAGGGGATTTTCCAGGCACAGTATACCAGGGAGTGGTCAGATATGGAGTCTGATAGCGTGCCTGATGAGGCAATCCTCTCCAGCTGGTTGGTCAGGATCCAGTCCAGCAGGGAACTTGAGGAACCATTGGCTGCCTGTCTCGTTGGGTCATGGATTAGTTGGTTAAGGGATAGGCAGGCAAGTTGTGATTTGCATTTCCTAGTATTGCCACACACTCCCAGTTCATGTTGATATCACCCATAATAATGAGTTCATTGTCACCTATACTGGGCCTAACTGCATCTAAGAGGAAAGTGAGTCCTGTCAGATTTCCCAGGGGGTTAGAAGCACACCAAGTGCAGCTTCTAGCATCGCCCAGCAGCAGGAGCACATGAAGAAACTCACAAGGTGGATGATCAGGTTTACCTGTGCCACCAGGGAGATTTTCAGATGGGATCTGTAGTAGATGAGGTGCCACCCACCTTCCTACCCCTAGTCCTGTCTAGACGAACGAACTCATATCCTGTTAGGAAGCAGGCAGAGTCAGGAATCGAGGGTTAGAGCCAAGTCTCAGTTATCCCTAGGATGTCTGGCTTGTATAGATCAGTCCACGCTAGGAGATCGTCTCGGTTAGGAATCAAGCTCCTAATATTCATATGCACTATTTTTAGTCCCTTATTCCCACTCCAGGTGGCAGGAATATTAGAGATCAGCTTAGATGGCCCAGGATTGAGCTCAATATCTCCAGCCATGAGAAGTGAGAGTAGGGCTAGCCAGGGGAGGAACAATCTTACGAGCGGCCTACCTCCAGGCCTGTGCATGCTTCGGACTTTCTTCACCCATTAAATAGACTCTAGCTCACTGAACTTGAAATAAACCTATGAACCTAAGACTTAGCCCTGAGGAACCCGTCTGTTAACTCCTTAACCTCAGAGTTCTCCAGGTTAACTACTACCCGTTGTGTCTACCCCATTAAACAGTTTTCCATGCATTTTGCTACTCTTTACTTCACCCCTAGATTCCTCAGTTTCTTGACTAGTCTCCTGTGGGGACTGACTCAAAGGCCTTACTGAAGTCCAGGTCCAGTGTGTCTACTGCCTGTCCTTTGTCAGCTGCTCTAGTAACCCAGTAAAAGAATTTGATTAAGTTAGTGTGGCATGACCACCCTCTTGTGGACCCATGTTGCCTCCTGTCTTATAGATTTTTACCTCAAGAAAGGCTACCAGTCTTTCTTTTAATATAGCATCCAGTAATTTACCCACTATAGATCTTAGTCTGACAGGTCTATAGTTACCCAGATCATCTTTATTGCCATTTTTTCCAGGGGCACAACGTTGGCTGTCCTCCATTCCCTGGGACCATCCCAGTGTTCAATGAGTAGCTGAATGTATCTGTTAGTGGAGTTGCAAGCACCGGTACTGTTTTCCTTAGTATTCTTTAGAGCAATAAGAAAAATTATAAAGAGACATTGGCATCTTGTAGCCGTGGATAACCCCACAGCTGCAGTTTTACAAAATAAGTTAATTACTGCAGTGAAAAGGGTGCACAATATTAAAGGTAAGCTTATCGGGTCACAATTCAAACTTCCAGAAAATAAAAAGGGGCAATTGTTATTGGGCTCCCTACAGCCAGAGATGGTTCAGTGTGGGAGATGTTCTGTTTTTGGACACACTAGCAACAAAAGTATTTTTGTACATCCACACACAGGGCAGCAATTTATAATGTTACAACATAGAGATTGTACTGTGGTACTTTGCAATAGTCTCCACTGCCCAGTTGCCATAGAGATTGTACCACACATGGAGTAATATATGTATTACAATGCCCTTGTGACATGCTGTATGTGGGTAAAACAAGTAGAGCATTAAAAACATGCATACAAGAACATAAAAGTGATAATAGAAGGGCAGATGAGTCTTCAGCTGTGATGCAACACTTCAAAAATGCAGGCCATACCGGGGCATTGTTAAGGTTTTGGGGTCTGAAGTAGTTCTCCGCACAGAGGTGGGGACTATGTTAAAAAGTTAAATCAAGGAGAAGTTAAATGGATTTTCAGTTTGAAAGGCCTTAACCCTTAGATAGGGACAAATACAAAAACCAATAGGCCCATTACCCACATTTAGCATTTAACTTTGCATCTCATCTGGACCCGTTGATTTGTCCACTTTAAGCACTCTTAGTCCTTTCACCACCCTTTATTCTGCAATGTGAGTGTCAATGGTCCCCACCCCCCGATCTGACCAGACTGCACAATCTGGCAGTGAACCTTCCCACTCCTTGTGAAT
Organism: Neoceratodus forsteri; assembly: GCA_016271365.2. NCBI lineage: Eukaryota > Metazoa > Chordata > Ceratodontiformes > Ceratodontidae > Neoceratodus > Neoceratodus forsteri. The sequence continues at coordinate 643,280,404 of CM057453.1, read as the reverse complement.
ACTGAAGAAAAACATTAGTTCAGTATATCAGCCTTATTCTTATCCCCTTCCTCCCATCCTTCCCCCTTCCTCAGCCTCACTAATCTCTCTTGTGCTTCTCCCATACAAAATCCTACTGCCTACTTCCCCCTCTGTAAAACAACTTGAGAAGAAACTCTTATAACCATAATAGGCACAAGAACTTTACATGTAAACATATAATTTAAAGTCAAAAAAGTTTTACTTTGCAGCTGCATCTCAAGTTATGCAGTAGCAAAGCTCTGTCAATTTCTGTACCTCCTGTTATAGTCATGTATATTTATGTCTTTGATGTATATATTATTTTGTTACTGTAGGTTTGCTCCTTGCTCCTGATGCAGGGGAAGCTGTAGCTGTGAAAGACTGACAACGGCTCCTCCCTAGTTGGAGGAAAAAAATGTGGGAGAAAAACCTGACATCCAGCTGAAAGATGACTGGGTTCAGCCTGATCAGTGTATGTCGCTGTGAACAGATACAGTATATCCCTGAGAGATAAGCTGCTGACCAGGAGAAAACCCCAATATGGAAAAAAAGAGTCTGTCTGCATCAATTCTATAATCACTTGCTCAAAAGCTGAACAGATTATAAGCAGCCAAAGATTACAAAAAAAAAAAAAAACACTAATTAAAGTTGAATTTCTTGAGCTTTTGTGAAATTGTGGAATTTTATAATACTTTTGTCGAAGCCATGTCCATACAGTCATACATTTGAGTAGCGATCATAGAGGAAGGTAAAAGCTGAGCAAAGTTGTAATAAAGTAGCATTCATAGGAGGCTCCACAGTAAAAGTATAGTGGTGCCAAGTGTCAGGTCACATCTTGAGGGACAAACCATGAAGAATAGTCATGGACATCACTGTACACTAGCCTGAATTCTTGCAATATGCCAGTGAACCACTAGAGCTCACTGACTTAATGACTTGTGGAAACACATGCACGTGTAGCATTGTCTATGAACAGTGCCACCTGCTGATTCTTTAACAACCCTGTAGATAACTGTGTATATTTTAACTATTTGAAACAGTGACACCAAGTGACACAAAGCCTTAAAACTTGTAACGACCTAGGCCGTTGTGACAGAGGTATCTGGATATCTTTAATCATGCTGGAACATGATGCCGGCGTCACTGTTGCAGGAGTGTTGGAGGGGCATTGCAGGACCTTAATGCTAGTGCACGTAAGGTAATTCAGTGATGATAAGCGCTTTGTTAATTTCCATAAGTAGAATTCTTGCAGCATTACTTATTATGCGTCCATGAATTATTTAGTAAATGTTGCCAATTAGTAATTTCTAGAGTATCCACAGTAAATGTTAACCTACTAAGTCACATTTGTCCAGCTTAATTGGATTCCAGGACATATTTACTTTGGTACACATGCCAAATCATGAGTGTACAGTAACGGAGCTATGAACATCCAAATATTTGGAACATTTTCACACAATTTAACACATAATTAAATTGTGATATTTTTAATTCCTGTAACTTACAATTTACATAACCAACTACCTCTCTATTTAACAGTTTCTCAGACTCTCCCATTAAAGTACGCATATCAATTTTCAATCATCTACCTCCAAAGGTGGCAAAATTGTAAGCATAGAAATATTTTCCGAAATGTTCACATGAAAAATAAGTTGCCAGACTTTGAGCCTTTATAACTTCCCCACATCTTTTCCAAATATCATGAAACTTGCAATCATTTTAACGACTCTTACAAGCAATTTTTGTGCCAAATATCAGATCTCTAGCTGTAAGACTGACCAAGTTATGACCAGTGTTTGGAAAAGTCCATAAAATGTCATGATATTCATGGAATTTCATGAAAATTCAGCAAAATTGGAATTTGCTAATTTCACATAACTTTACCTGGAACGTTTAGACAAAAGCAATCCTGACTGGCTAGGATTGTTTTCATGATTTATAATTGGGGTTACAAAACCACGAAGTTTCTTATTTGTGGGTGGTGGTGGAACAGTATGCATGCACGTATGGGAGTTAGTTTACCATGAGATGCCCTAATAATGAGGCTTCAAGATGTAACCGAGGGTGTCATGCATGTGGGGGATTAATTAACTGATGATAAACTAGCCCCAAGAGTTCCTTAATGCTATCATTAAAACAAGCCCATTTCTTTTCTTCACTTTTGTTTAACCTTTTAGTTACCAGTTTATGCCTTTTTATGATGAATTTGTCTTAGTTTGTTTTGGTCAGTTATAATAAAATAGCCCCGTTTGCATGATGCACATGGGTGTCTATTTGAGTCTGTGTGAAAGGCCCTCAGCTTACAGATGCTGATCGTTCTGCTGTGCACCTGCTGTAGTTCATATGCAGCACCTTTGTGTACTTGCAGTGGTCATTGTAGCACAAAGGGCTTCCAGGAGCAAGCAGTGGTTGAGTAACCAACTTTTTCTCTGACAGCGTCACCCTGCATAGGGATTTGCTTTTCACCCTATAGTGATGGAAACTTTTTCCTCCTCTTCCTCTGTTGGGACATCTTTGATAAAAAGGCTGGTGGCTGAGGTCATTTGCTTTCGCATGGTCTTCTCTTGCTCTCTCTCTCTGGATGGACTCTGGCTGCAACACACATTCAGGAGGCATTATCCCTAGTTGGAATTTAATTCTTGCTGTTTTAAAAAATACCCCATGTGGGAAAAGTCTGTATGGCAGACCTACCCAGCTTCAAAACGTTGGTGTCTTTCTCTCTGTATCAGCTTCAGAATGAAATTACTTTGTCCAATAGCTCTGAATACGCACCCTTTTTCTGGCCTATCAGCACCTCATAGGACATGAGCAGCACTTCTAGTGCCTTTCAGAATAGAGCAGAGACAGCCTAGAATTACTGTATCCAAGTCTCTGCAGACATTTATCACTTCAGTTAGAGTTGCTGGCTTCTGGTAACCTTGTTTGTCCTGATATTGAGCACTCTGACTGCATCATCTGGGGTCAACCTTGAGCTAGTTGGGAAAGTTTTTATATGGTTTTGCTCTGTTTCTGTTGCAAACACTGGTGAAACTCAGGAATGAGTCAGCTACAATGATTCTGCTGGCCTTTTTTTTGACCCAGACAAATCTGGTCCCTGTTGTTATGGGAACTAGAGGTAGAACCTCTTTCTTTAGTTGCCCCTTTAAGGTGTTCCTTTGCTGTGGTTCCATGCTTGACTCAATAGGATGTAAAGGTAGCTTCCTTTGGCATTTCCACAGAAGTGTCACCCATCTTCCTGGCAGTCAGGAAGCCTGTTACTAGACAAATGTACTCTCTGAGGGGAAGCTGTTCAGTATCTAGTGTTAGTCAGGCCCTTGGGCTAGAGCTGAACAGAATGTGGAATTCCACTGGCAGTATTCAGGTGGAATGGCAATTCCACTTCACAATGCCTTTTGGAAATTGTAATCAATTCCTTGGAATTCCAAAAGTGTGTAAGCAATACTACTCAACAGGGTGAGTGGTATTGAGCTATACTAGACTGCCTAGGGACATAATGAGGCCCAACGCCATTGGCGGAGGGCCTTATAGCCCCTTGGAGGTTTGGTACAGCCCATACTGCCCACCCTGGAGGGTATTGTTGCACTTAGAAAATGGTGTCTGGTTAGATTTTTGTAATATAGTTAAAAAAATTAAAATAAATACTATTAGAAATACAAAATAGATGTTATTGCAAAGTAGTCCCTGCACTGGGACAATTGCCAGTAGAAGAAGCTGCTATTTTTAAACCACATTCTTGTTTTATGCAAACTCTGTCTGCCTGACCACATGTGACTGATATCTGGACTGGTAGCCTGTCTGAGAATTTTGGACAGGTCATAGTCAGATGCGATTGTTGTTCCCTGCTGCATGAATCTGAACGTACTCAGGCAGCCAGAGACAGGGATTAATTATCTCCCGTTATCAGTTGCCTGATACCAGACTAATTGTTTGGTGGCCTTATGCAATCAGGATCAAGAATTCTCTCTATCCATTTCCTAATTTCATTTAAACTGTGGATTTGTTGTCTGTGAATTAAGTAAACTGGGGAACACAATTCTGCGGTTTATGTAAGATGCAAATTACTACTGTAAATAGTAGGTTTAACAAAAACTGCAAGCCACTGTTAGAATTTTGTAATTTTGCTACAGATTGAATTCTGGGGAATTCTATCAGAAGTGGAATTTGAGAATGCTACACAGCTCTACCCTGCCTGATCCAGAGGAAGTTGGAGTACCTCCCCATTTTTCTCAGTCAGGCTTCCAGCAATCCTCATTACTTCCAATTGCTTTGTATGGAGTTCAAACTATCCATTGCGTAATCTGACACAAAATGGCCACCTAGGAGGTCCATGCAGAATGTCAGCCATCTTGGCCTTCCATTCATCCATTGACATAAATACTGTGGCTCTGCTGGAGGATCCCCACAGATATTTGAAGGGTGTTCTTTACATTTGCAAAATTTCACAAACAGAGGATGTGCTCAGTGCCTGAAGAGGTATGGATACAAAGGTGGGCAACATTTTCCATGCTACACAAAAACAGTTGTAGCCACGCTCTATACATATAATAAAAACAGGTCAGACCAAACTTATTATGTTTCCCAGCTGTTTACTTTAATTAAAATGTTGTTAGTTAAAATTCTGTAATGGTCTGCCATAAAGTGTGAAATAACACAGTACAAACAAAATATACAAACTGCAAAGTCCAGGGGCCCGATTCCAGAAGGTATCACGCAAGTCACTGACAAATGCTACTTGTGTCAATTGCTGATATGCCAGGGACCCCGCGCATGATTCCAGAACAGGCAGGGTCCCTGGTAAACATGTCCTGTTACTTGTGGCACCTCTAGCTGTGCACCAAACACAGGACGCACCTACACTGGGTGCTGCAAGCTGCAGTAATGCCCTCTGACAGGACGCAAGTCACAATGGCAAAGCACACCCCCACCCTGATGGCAGCCACCCAGAATCCTGACTGTACCCCAATATTCCTGGTAGTCTAATGGCCCCCACCCCCCCACCTGGCAGTGCCAGTCCACCCCCCCACCTGGTCCCGGTTGGTGGCTGGCTCAACCCTCCTCACACCTCTATGGCCAGAAGCCGATTGAGCAGTCCTGAGTGCATACTACTGTATACAGTACGTGTTCAATGAGCGTGTACTGTATACAGTAGTATGCGCTCAGGGCAGCTCAGTCAGTGGCTGGCCATGGAGGTGTGAGGAGGGTTGTGCCAGCCGCTGACCGGGACCAGGTCTGTGGGGAGATGGAGGTGGACTGGCACTGCTGGGTGGATGGGCCTCTAGACTGCCAGGGATATCAGGGTACAGTCAGGATCCCAGGTGGCTGCCATAGGGATAGGGGTGCCTGAATAGCCCTGTGGGGCATTGGCAAGGTGTTGGGAGTGAGGCTTGGGGTGGGCATGCAGTGCCCTGCAAGCTCTGGGGGTGACAGCAGCCCACAGAGGGCTACCCTGACATTGGGGGATGAGTGGGGGCTTCTGTAGTACCGTGGGGGGGTTGCTGTTGGGGCACTAGGCACAGAGGTGCACCAATGGTGGATGTAGGGTACGGTTAGACCAGCTAATAGCTGATCTAACTGTACTTAGACCACTGTCTTCGGGGGCTGACTTGGAATAGCACATTTGCTATTCCATTGGCCTCCCTCCTGGAATCAGGCATAACAGCTAGCTTAAACCCACTTGCACCATGTTGCAGGGGGTTTGTTGCGTAGCCAGTGGCATAGCCAACCTTTGGCACAGGCAGCCTGTGCCATGTCGCAAGCTGACTTCTGGAATACTGGTCAGCGTAACGTATGGTGCAAAGTGCCACTTGCACCATTGGGTTTAGCGTAAGTCACCTTGCAACATGCATAACCAGTTCTGGAATTGGGCCCCAGGTCTCTTACAAACGCCACTTGTTTAAAACCTTCCTTGGGATTTGTGTGAGGTTTATGGCAGACCGTAACAGCATTTTAAATAAAGCAAGCAGCTGGTAAATCTATTAGGTTTGGTCAGGCCTATTTTCGTTATCTGTTTGGAGTGTGGCTGTAGTTGTTTTTTTGCATCTGTACTAACCCTGGTTCATAAACCAGTGCCAGCCCAGGACTTTAATCAGGTCCTTGCTGCCCTGACTAAAGAACCATTTGAAGCTGTGACTTCCTGTCATCTCAAGTTCCACACATGGTAAATTGCCAGTTCCCACTAAATTCCTCACTGTGATTCCCAGTCACATTCTAAGATTAAGTGCCCCACCATACTGCGAGATGGTGCATCACTGCCACATGCAAGATTGCATGTTCCCAAAACATTTTAAAATTGTGTACCACTTCACTTCATTCACTGAGCACATACTATTTACAGTAGTACACACTCATACCGAGCTCGGTTGGTGGCTGGCCATGGTGGTGAGAGGTGGGCTGTGCCAGTCGCCGGCTGAGGATGGGTTGGGGAGGGAGCAGGGTGGTCTTGCACTGCTGGGTGGGGGCCATTTGACTACCAGGGATAACAGGGATATGACTATCATTTTTACTTTTTACAGTGCTGCAAGGACTTGGGTTCAGGGATCAGGCTTGGGGGAGTGAGATCAGCCCCTGGGGGCTGTAACTATACATGTGATCGGGACTGGGGGAGATAATATCCCTGCTGGCCATTTTAATCAGTATTGGGGGATTGGGGCTGGGGTCTCATAGCCCTGTGGGGCTCTAATTTATGCATTATCGGGGAACTGGGGGCAGGGGGTCTGATAGCCCTGCAGGGCATTTTTGATCAGTATTGGGGGATTGGGGGCTGGGGTCCCATAGCCCTGCATGGGGTTTTATTTATGCATTATTGGGGAACTGGGGGCAGGGGGGGTCACATAGCACTGTGGGGCTTTTATGTATGCATTATTGGGGAACTTGGGGCAGGTTTGATAGCCCTCTAGGGATTTTTCTACTGATTCAGGGCTGGGAGGCTGCATATACTAGGGGATCGGAGCTGGTGGCACATTGGCGCAACCCCCGGTGGAAGCAAAGTGCACTTACACCAGCTATTTGCTGGTGTAACTGTACTTTGACAGATGTCCTCCGGGGGTTGTTTTAGAATAGTAAATTAGGGGAGTTGGAGGCTGCCCTTCCAGAATAGGATGCATCTGTTCCGTAAACCTCATTGCACCATGTATCAGGGGGTTTACGGTGTAACTGGTGGTGTAAGTCCACTTTGGTGCAAGTAGCTTGTGACATGTTGCAGGCTGCTTTGCAGAATACCGTTTATCACAACTGCTAGTATAACTTGCTACTTGCGCCATTTAGTTTGGTGCAAGTCAAGTCACGCTAGGCGTAAACCTTTGAGAATCGGGCCCCTAATTTTTGGTATGAGATTTTTTTTGGGGGGGTTTAGTCTGATTCTAATTCTGCAATGTAGTGCTTTTGACCAGACTCCCTCTTAAAGGCATTAACTCTTAATGTGTTTATATCTTTTCATTTTATTTTCCTTACTGCTCCATGAATATTTCAATTATTGGGCCCTATGCATGAAAGTGTGGGTTGCCTACACGACCATGCGTAGGCAACTCTAGGTTAGAATGCTGCACAGCAGGGGTCTAGCGGCCCCCAGCGGCATTCACAAGTACATGAGTCCCTTACACACTCAATCCTCAAGCTGTTCACTAAGTCATGTACGCTGGACGTGCAAAAACGCATTTTGGACAAGATATGAAAAATGACAGCTGTACTGTTGATAAGGAGGTGTGAAAAAATGGCAATGCTGAAAATCTGGGGTGAAAATATTAAAAATTATCGAAGTTACGAGCGTGTGAGAAAACTGTGTAATGCACGCTCATAACATACTCATTTTCTGGAATTTTGCCATCAAATTTTAAACATAGGCTTTTTGGGACCTCCGCTCATGAACAGTATCACTGTGATTATCTTAATGTGTCCCAAACATTGATTTCCCACAGCGACCGTGCCATTGTGCCCCGGATGTGCGAAAACACATTTCAGGCAGGATATGAAAAATGACAGCTGTACTGTTCATAAAGAGGTATGGAAAAATGCCAATATTGAAAATCTGGAGTGAAAATATTAAACATTCTTGAAGTTACAAGCATGTGTCGGAACTGAGTAGCACAGTCATTTTTTGGAATGTTTGCACCAAATTTAAAACATAGGTTTTTTGGGAGCCCACCTCATGAACAGTGACACTGTCATTTCATTAATCAGTCCCAAAAAGTGATTCCGCACAGTGACCATGAAATCAGCTTTCGGGACCGAATAACGACATGACAGTGACTGAATTCATGAGGTGGGGTCCCAAGAATCCTATGTTATAAATTTGGGGCTAAAAGTCACAAAAATGGCCGAGATATCCACCTAAGTTGAAAAAACCCATTTATGCCATTATACAGCTTACCGGCATTTCTTCAGTTTGTGGTTGGCTTTGAAGAGTGCAGAAATGTTCCCAGTCCACCGAAGATCATTCGCCAGACTCCAGAGGTATGTATGGGGTGAGGGTGTTGGGAGGTCAGGTGAGCAGAGGGTGGGTGCGGGTTGGGGGAAGGGGTGCCACAGACAGAGAGGGATTGTTTTTTCTTTCACAGGTAAACAAAACATTTTTTAAAAACGTCATGGGAAGGTTTTCTTTTTTATAGGGACATTTGGCAAACTGGGGTGGGCTCCCAGCGTGCCACCTAGGTGTTTCTTTCTTTTTTGTGGGGGACTGGAGCCAATAGGGATTGGGAACCCCATCTGCAAAAAAGAAACGGGGTCTGTGTTTGGGGGGGTGCATGATGCCGAGGGGGATTGGGCACTCCCTTGTCACATAAATTCTATAGAGGATATTGTGCCAATGGGGATTGGGCTCCCCATTGGCAAATTAACTGGACAGGGAGCATGCTGACAGGGGGGATTGGGCACCCCCCTACATTGGCTTTCTGGGGACTAGAGGTGGACAGCAGCAGCCACCACCATGTTTAATGAAATGTAACACCGGGTTAGGCACACCCTGAAATGAGGGGGTGCTCCCTCAGTGCAGCGGTGAAAATGTTTCAAGTTGATAGCACATTTTTGTACTGCTGTCATAGACAGTGTGCTCATTTATTGGTACCACAGAGGCAAGCCCCACAAAGCAGTAGGGGCATTGGCCACAACACAACTGCACCTCCACAACCTTCTACTCTAGCAAGCTGTCGCAACATGTTTCTTGTGCCTGCATGCAAGGAAACATAAAAAGGTGGAGGATTACCTTCAAGGTAGGCTTGCTCACCTGTTATACCCTACATGGAATGGGTCCTGGTTATCTGTCAGACCTTCTGATACCTGCCCAACCGGTGCGCCCTCTCCGCTCTTCTGCAGAGGGCTTTCTTGTGGTTCCTAGGGCATGGCTCAAGACCTCCGGTGACCGTGCTTTCGAGGTCACCGGGCCAGACCTATGGAACTTTGCCACATTCTTTATGGGAAGCGCCCTCTGTGGAGAGTTTTAAATGTGGCCTTAAAGCACACCTGTTCAAGCAAGCTTTTAACCTGGAATAAGATTTTAATGGGGTTTTAAAGCTTGTAGTGCATATTGTTATAATTAATTGTATTTATTGAAATGTTTTGTTTTAAATGCTGCACCTTATATAAAGTGCCCAGAGCCCCTGGAATTGGGCGCTAGATCAGTAAAACCTTACTTACTTACTTTTTTCTTTCCTTTCCTCATCTCTATAGGGAGATTTAGACAAAATCATGAATTGATTTTCTAATAATGTTTTACTTTTAAATAGCAAAAAGACTCAAACTATACTGTTTGGGCCTCAGTCTGCTGTGTCCTTGGCAAATTCGTTCTTCTCTATTACTTTAAACTATAACCTACTTGAGCTTGTGAGTGAATTTAAATATCCTGGTCTCACTTTTGATTCTTCCTTAACTTTAAATCCCATGTTGACAAAAACTGTTTCAAAAGTTTGTCAGTGCTAGGTTGCTTAAAATGAGTCAGGCACTGTTTGTCTAGTACTGATCACAAAACCATTATTGCCCAAGCCATTCTTCCTATACTGGCCTATGGTGACACTATTTACGATCATGCCAATGGTTTAAACCTTCTCCCATTGAACACTGTTTACTATCAGCTTCTACATTTAATTTTAAAGTCTAAATGGAATGAACACCATTGTACCCTACAGTTTCAATTAAACTGGTTGTCCCCTTCTTCCAGATGCACCTCTCATTGGCTATCTCTTATTTACAAAACCGTGAACAAACAGATGCCCACTTACCTATCTGACAGGCTCATAGTTCTCATTTACAACTATAGTCTGAGATGTGTCTCAACGTGGTCTTTGTTTACCCAAGTTTCAAACTAACTTTGGGAAAGAATGTTTTTCTTGTGCTGCTACTCTCTCATAGAATCATCTTCCTCCTCGATTAAGAAATTCACTAACCCTCGGTATTTTTACACATGGCCTTAAAAATTGTTTCAGGAACAATCTGTGTACTAGTTTTAATTGATTTTGTCTATGTCAGTTTATGTATTTGCAGTTTTTATTGACTTAGGATGTTCTGTAAATGAGACTTGTTTCTTGTGGAACGTATCCTGTATTTCATGCAACTTTTAATAAATAAATATGGAGTAATATTCACATGTTTACAAAGTATTACAGTCTGGATTTGATCTCTCTTAGGATAACTGGGTTTGGCCGGCTATACTGCAAGGTCTACTGACTTGGGGAAGTTACTCCTTCTTTTGTTCCATATAAAATGGGCAAGGAAATCCCTGCATCTATATTGGTTGAGCCTGGGTTCTAGCCATTGCATTAAGACAGCACAACCAATGGCCATAAACAAATCCCATGCCAAACAGGATGCAACACATTCCATATCTGTGTGTCCAGCATGGGAAGTTCATTTACTAATGTCAGCCATTTTTCTTGTACCAGATACAGCACTTTCCCTTATGGCAAAAGTACCACATTAGCGGAAGTGTTACTTTATTGTGCTGAAGAAGAACAATAAGGTAATGCTTCAGCTTATTTTGAATTTGATTAGGATGGCCACCATCGTGTCAGTGGATTACATTTAATGAAAACCAATATAAATAAACAAAAAAACTAAAATAACCTTGAGTGACTGACATTGGATGATTACTCCACTAGTGTTCCCTGTTTACATAACTGTTGTTTATATTGCATTTTATGTTTTGTATTTTTCACCTTTTTATGAGACAGTGACTCAGTGTGGCACTGGTTCCACAACTGGATGAGGAAAAATTGGCTGGTAGTCTATGCAGCTGAGCTCCCCCTTACTATCACTGACTTTTAAGGTAAGACAGAAGATCACACCATCACAGCACTAAATTGTCCATCTTCTTTACGGATCACAGCCAACGTTTTTAATATTCATCTGCTGATAGCCCTGCTACACTAACCAGTAACTTAAAGCTATTACAGTGCAAGCATCAGCACATTGCTAACATTTTTGAAGTTTCACATCATCATCATCAAACAGCAATGACAGAAAAAACTGAAATTGCACTGCATTTGTTACCGCCACTGTTGTTCATCTTTGCTGCAGTAAAGTTGTAAAGCAAGAAAACCCTCCTCAGTCTGAGAAACATAGTCTTCCTGAGCTGAAGTATGTTGTTCCATTACAATTTTCTTTTGCAGTCTGTTCTTCTTGCTAGCTTGTTTCCCACATTCTGTAGTTAACAACCTGTGTCTTTTCCTGTAGCAATGATGAACTAACTGCAAGCCCAGATATAAAGTTTGAAATGGAAAGAAATCTTAAGCAACACAGACTTTGTACTTACTAGAATTATTAAACAGGAAGACACCCCTGATGGATGGGTGACTTTGAGTCCACAGGATGCTGTTTCTCAAAAGGGTATATCATGCACAAGCACCCTCCCCCTCTGTTTTGTCAGCTCAAAAGACATTGTCAAGAGTACTCCTCCACTAGTATTTCTTTAATTCTACCACAATCTACCCCCCAGCATTCCATTTTTTTATTTCACCACTATCTCATTTTATATGTAAAATGTGGTTCTAATTTCCTGCTGGACTGATTATGGGAAGTAATTTTCCTTGCATAGTAACACATACAATAATTAATTTATTTAAATTATTTAAAAACCTTTCTGTTTGTCAGTAATTTTAACATGGTATGGCCATTTTATGTTTAAGCAATATGGTACGATGGGACGTTGGTTGTACTAGGTTTATTCCACAGCCAGGGGCTGAGGCACTCGACTTCACCTCGTACCTTACTACACCCCTGACTGGGAGGGTAAACCTAGTACAACCAACACCCCATTGTGCCTTATTGCTTAAATTTCACCCCTCTGTAGGGTATTGCTTTGTACTTGTCTAGTGTGTGTGGCTCTTTGGAGGAGACATCCTCATAGAAGATAGTTGCATTACGTAACAGTCCTGGACAGTCATTTCCAATAATCACAGGTACAGATAACTTAGCTACTACCCTTACTTTTACTTGGTGTGACACCCCATTAATATTCAGAATCACTTGGGTGGTGGGATAGTATCAAGTGTCCCCATGGATGCAGATGACACCAGTACCTGGTCCATTAGCACAGTGTTTTCCTAGAACTTCAACATGCACTAGGGTCTGTCTGCTTTCTGAATCAATAAGTCCCTTCACAGTCTTATCTTCCACCTTGACATCGGTTAAATACTTGTCCCAATTTGCTATGGCCAAATTTGCTCCAGAGTTACCTCCTTATTTTTATGGCAATTTCTTATGATATGGCCTGGCTTATTACAGTTATAGTAAGTAAAGTCTTTGGGTGCAGATTTGTTACCCCACCAAAGTTCTTATCTGATCTGGAGTTAAATCAGGAAAAAGAGGGTCTTACAAGTCCTTGGCTGTTACTTCACTGCTGCAGTGTCTGTCTGGCCATTTGATAGTCTTCAGCCAAAGAAATGGCCTTTCCCCCAATTTTTGGTTGGTGTTCTTTTACCCAAAACTGCATATCTGTAGCCAGGATGTTGATAAATTGCTCCATTGCAAATTTGTCGATGATCTGTGGGATTGTTTTGCCCTCTGGTTGGAGCCATCTAATGAGGTGTTCTCTAAGTCGGGTGAAAGCTTCTCAAGGATTGTCGACTGAGTGGTACTTCAGGGAGTGGAATCTTTGCCTGTAGGTCTCTCCTGAGATTTCATATCTTTTCAGGATTTCTCTTTTCACAAGGTCATAGTTTCCTGACTCTGCAGTGTCCATATTGATGTAGACAAGTCGGGCTTTACCTGTCAGGTAAGGTACCAGCCTGATTGCTCATTGCTACCTTGATCACTGGCAACACTTTCAAAAGTTGTCATGTATGGCTTCTATATCATCCAAGGGACACAACTTTGTAAGTTTAATGTCTTTTGAGTTGTTTGTGTTTTGTTGCTCTTCTGGACCTGTGCCTCCAGCTTTGATAGCTTGGAAAGCATCCAGCCACTACTGCTCCTGTCATTGCATCTCTTCTCTTTTGCTCCTGTCGCTGCATCTCTTCTTTTCTCTGCTGCTCCTGTCACCGCATCTCTTCTTTTCTCTGCTTCTCTGTTTCTCTTTGTTGTACAGCCCACCATTTGAAGACGGCAGACATGCTTTCTGGTTCTTTCCCCGCCTGTTCTTCTTCTTCCATCACTCATGCCAGCTGTACAGTTTCAGTTTGGACTTTTGTCTCTGCTAGTTTGGCTGCCATTCTTCTTGTAATCACTCCTGGGAATGCTGTTGCAAGGTCTATACCTTTCTACTATGCTTCCCTGGTACCAGGTCTAGTACCCACACACAAAATTCCTGGCTTAGAGTATGCATGGTGTAAATCCCACTCGTAACACCATCTGTCATTGAGGTGCAGGTCAGGAAGCATAAGCAAATCAGGAGCAGTTCTAAAATTCACAAGTAGCATTTTATTATTATCAATAAACAATAAAATAAGAACTAACATTGTGTAGGATAGCTCTTATACAGGCAGTTCATACAAAACAAAGTCCTTCATCTGAGTGTAACTCTAAATCTAAATCTCAGGCTCTCTCTCTTTCTCTCTCTTTCTCCCTAACAAAACATTGCTGCTCTTTTTATAAGAAGTCAGTGCCTGACAATTAACTTTTGCATCCTGAGCTTGTTAAGATATCTCTTGTTTTGCACAAAATGTATCAGAACTTTGTCAGTTTCTTCCTTTGCAGCTGTAACAAAATATAACATTGTGTTCCAGAACTAATCTCCTGTTGACAACTCCATAAAATAGCTTATGGAGGTCAAACTGCATCTCAAGGTTAACCCCCTGAGTTTCAAATAGCTTTTTGCACTCATTTCAACAATATAACTATACACATTTTCAAATAAAAGTCCACATTTATTTTAATAACCACAGATAAGTTGGGGGAAGGGCAGATAGAACAGCAAGTGAAGACAGGGAAATAGTGGGAGGGGAAGACTCGTGAGACTGTCAAAAGTGATCAGTTCCTAGGTCTCCCAAGAAAATGTGATTGCGCAATCAGACAGACAAGAGACAGAAAAGGAGAGGATAGAACATATTTTTGCTTTTAACTCTTTCTGTATAACAAATGGAACAAGGTCTTATTGAACCCTATCACAGTCACCAATTGCTTTACTATTCATGTGGATGAAAAGAGGGCTTCAGTTTCCAGTGCTGTCAATCTACCAGCTTTCATAAGTACTGAAATTCACACATACACAAAATAGAAACACAAACTAACAAAAAAGTAGATTTTCAAGAGAATCTTCTCCATAGAGCCACACAACCCTTTCCTTGCCTCCATCTCACTGTGAGGAGGGGTGCTGAAATTTTCACTTCAGGATTACTGCATAGTCTACATAAAAATGATCTAATGCCAAAGGGGTGTTCAGTGGACTTATCAAAAACTGACACTTCTATACTGAAGAAGCCAGTCTGAAGTGTCCCGTCTCTCTTGGCAGTGTGGTAGTTAGAAAAAATTATTAAAGAAAAATTCTATCCCATCAGAGGGGTCAGAGCAAGTCCCATGGCCACCCTTCCCCTACCCAATCAATTACAAACCTCCTTCTCCTCCCCTTCCCACAGACGTTTTTCAGATGTTCACTTCTAGCACTGTGCCATTAGCCAATTGTATCATTTTGTTTTGCTGATCTTTTTTTTCCCCTGTCGCTGACATGATCTCCTTCCTCTTGGCCTGCTCAATCAATCAAATTCTCCTGGATGTACCCATACTCCAACTTGCCGCACTGCTCCCTCAATAGGGGGTTGTTGGAGCTCCCTTTCTCCACTGTGACGCAGATCCAGAGTTCAGGTTTCAGAGAAGGAGCTGTGGTTGCTGGTGCATGGCTTGCAGCAGGCCAGAAGTCATCCTGCCTGGTCAGAATGTTTTTCTGAAGTTCTATGTTCTATCTCATGTTGCCACTCCTGACTGCAATGCCACCTGTGATCACCCAGGTGGCAGTATGGCAGTGGAGTAAGATGTTCTCCCTCCCTGAGGGAGGACAGCATCCTCTGAGACCCTCAGTCCTCATCCTGGGCCAGCTTCACATGAGTCAGACTCATACTTGAACCCAGGTCTCTGGCATAGGAAAAAGTAACCTTAACAAGCCAACCTACCAACTGTGTCTTTCGAAAGAACCCCACTCCCTAACCTGCCCCCTCAGTCCCCAACCCAATTTTAACAAAGAGCTCTCTAAGGGTCCAGAACCCCCACATCACTCAGTACTACTACCAGGGCTCCACTTGCACTCACACTTGTAGGTCAAATAAAGTAGAGCACACAGCAGGGTCTCAAGCAAAGCATATTTCACTTTTATTGCACCAAGTGTTTCACACTTCAAGAAGTGCAAACATGCTAAAAGTAAAGTGCATTTACACACGCATATCGGTAACATGCCAGACACCACCAACTCTCCTACATGTTGCATACACTGCTCTTCTTTAGGGGTGAAGTCTGTGTGTCCATGTTAGACATTTATAGGGCAAATATGACCACATCATTACTGTTTACAAATATGTAATTAAATACAAATTTACTTAAAGCAATCTGCTGTTTGGTACTGTAAACATTTGTGCTCATACATCTATTTTTCTGGCTAACACAGGTTTCTCATTTAATACAGAGCACTTGAACAAAAGTGTTTAGTGACCCCAAACATAATGTGAATACCAGTTTAAAAACATGTCACATATGACACAGGGTAGTCAATAGCTAATATGTTAGCATTTCATCATTGTTTCCCAATATTTAATTGAGGGAACTCTTTATGACTTCACTGTTATACACACACTTATCGTAAATATGTTCTTGCTTCATATTAGCAGACTTTTTTATGTCAAACCATTTATTTCCTTTTTTTGAAAGATACAGCAAAAACACTTAGATCAAATGCTGGGTGCCTTGAATGAATTAGATTTAAGCCAATTATAACCATAAATGAAAAAAGTAGTGTAGTATAACCATACTAAACACTAGAAAGATTTAACTAATATTATTTGTATTATACAAATAACAAATGGAAGTGTGCAGAATGAGGAACAATGGGGGCATAAGGGAAGAAAATCAAGAATAAATGGAAGATGAGGGATATAAAAATTACAAATGTCAAAGTGACTGTTATTCACAAGCGCATTCTCAAAAATACTTTATCCCTAAAAGATCAAACTCTAAGCATAATTTCTTATTATAAATCTCCAGTTCTTAATCACTGTGTTAACAATTCAGACTAAATGCTTCTGGGACCTTAAAACAAAAGGGAAAAAAAAAACAGTAACCAATTAATCCCCATATTTAAAACCCCAAAGGGTCAGTTATATATTGATTTAATGTATAGGTTCTACATGCCTCTAATAGTAATCAGCCTGACGATGAAACAGACAACTGGTCTGTGGTTTCCAAACATAAAACCAAATGCAGGGGAGGACAAATATTCCATAGTGCACCCCTAGTACCCTTATCCAACAGCTACAAAGCCCTGACTATAGAATCTACAGAGTCTCCCCAAATAGAGAAGATTTATGACTCCTTGGGAACCCATACTGCAGCCTTCCCACCACCACATAAAGGTCCTGTAGGAAAAAATAAAACGAAGACCATTAGTCAAAAAATGTCCAAACTTAAAATAGAGACTACATCTGTCCAGGTCACTGAGAATAATTTGGCTCCAGTAAGTGAGAAGACCGTTTTCAAAACTAAAGATAAACAAATCTATGTTATTGGCAATTCCATAATTAAACACTTAGATCGTCCAATCTGTAATGTGGATAAACTAAATTGAACCTGTACTAGCGTAAGAGGGGCAAGAGTTACAGATATTACTACAGTGGTCAAGGAAGTACTAGTAGGGGCAGGTGATAAACCTTTGTTTGTTATACATGCTGACACAAATGATATCAATAGATCAAGTCTGGCAGACCTCAAGTATGATATCATTGCAGTTAACAACATACTGGCCGACAAGGATATCCTTGTCTGCTTTTCAGAAATTCTGGCTGTACCAAGGGCAACAACTGCAATAACAAACAAAATAAAAACCTTTAATGACTGGCTTAGGAGATGGTGCCTCCATCAGGGCATTTTGTGTTTTACTCATTGGGAACTATTCTACCAAAACAACCCGTTGTATTGCTGGGATGGACTACATCTCAGTAGAAGGGGTACTTCTTTGTTGGGCAAGAGTGTTCTTTTTTCTATCAATAAACTTTTAAACTAGAAGCTGGGGGGAGAGCAGGTTTTTCTCCTGTCCTCTAGAAAGTTAAATTAGCAATAACACTACTTATGAGACTCTTTCACTGAATGCAATATCATTAAATCAAGAGAAAATGGCAGAATTAGAAGCTAAATGCATATTGACTAATTATGCGCTCATATCAGTAACTGAAACACGGTGGGACCCTGACTCGATATGGGCAACAAGACTGCCAGGCTATAGGCTTTATCATAAAGACCGGGTAGGTCAAATGGGGGGGGGGGGTTGTTTATATGTTAGGGAAGATATAACTTTTTTTCAACTCCCTCCAACTAATGACATCGAAATCATATGGGTCATTATTCAGCTTAAGGGTCAACCACAAATAATGGTCAGTACTTGTTACAGACCTCCATCAGCAAATGCTGAGTACACCTTTATGCTCCATAAGGAGATATCAATATAGTGCAGTGGTCTAAGGCTCTGAGCTGCAAATTTGGTGACATCTAGCAGACCAGACCTGGGCTTGAATCCCACAGCTTCCACTTGCATACTGTGTGACCCTGAGCAACTCACTTAACCTGCTTGTGCTCCCAGGTCACTCCTGTAAAAAAGCTTTCAGCTTAGTGTGCTATACTTGGTTAAACAACTAAATAAAAAAAAAATATCTGATATGGCAAGTAAAGGTAATACTGTATCCTAGTATTAGGAGACTTTAATATGCCTGCCATCAACTGGAGCTCGCTATCTGGAAACAATCATAGTGAAAAGGATCTAATATCACTTACTGTAGATTTAGGTTTGGAACAGTTTGTTACAGAACCAACATGGGGAGATAATATATTAGATCTGGTCATAACTAATGTAGGGAATATAATATCTAGGGTATGTATTAGTGACCCCCTTGGTTCCAGTGTCCATTATTCTATAACTTTATCACTTACTGTTAATACTGTACATCACATAAAACACACAATTCAAAAATAGTGATTATGCTGATTTTAATATTATTAAAGAACATTTAAATAAAATTTCTTGGGAGGAAGTTTTATCCCCCCCATATCTCTAATTGGCCAAGGAATATTTAAAAAATAAGATCTACAAACTTGAAGAACTTTTTGTCCCCCCAAAAAAGAAATATAACAAAAAGGGAAAAATTCCATTATAGCTTAATCAAATTATTCAGAAACAAATCAGAAATAAAAAGAAATTATATTCTCTCTTAAAAAAAGTGAAGGTATTGATAAAGAGCATTTATTAATACAATATAAAAATGCATTCAAACAATCCATTTTACAGTCTAAAAAGAAGCTCAAATTTCATCTGGCTCACTGTAAAGACAGTTACTAATCACTTTTTTCTTATCTCAGTAACAAAAAAAAGGGAATAATAGGTACATTAGTCCCCTATTTGTAAACAACGAGTTAATAACTATTGACAAGGAAATAGCTGATGCCTTCAATACACAGTTTTGTTCTGTATTTTCCATGAAAGACTATCTCAAAATAAACCAGGGTCCAAACAGTATATCTACAGATTATCACATTTCTGATACTGATACATTGCTAGCTTTGCAATCCCTCAAAAAGACATCTAGTCCAGGACCTGATAAAATTAGCACAAGATTCTTAATAGAAACAGCAGAGGTTATTGCTAAACCCCTGGTACTAATTTTTAATAAATCTCTTCAACAAGGAGTACTACCTTATGACCAGACAAATGCCACATTCGGAGGCAGTATAGCGCAGTGGTCTAAGGCTCTGAACTGCAAATTTGGTGACATCCAGCAGACGTGACCTGGGTTTGAATCCCATGGCTTCCACTTGCATACTGTGTGACCCTGAGCAAGTCACTTAACCTCCTTGTGCTCCCAGGTCGCTCCTGTAAAAAAGCTTTCAGCTTAGTGTGCTATACCTGGTTAAACAACTAAATAAAAAAAAACCAAAAACATTAATACCCATTTTTAAGAAAGGCAATCATTTAAACCCAGAGAATTATCGCCCTATAAGTGTAACGTCTGTAGTGGGGAAAGTTATGGAAAAAATTATTAAACAATTACTGGAAGGGGAATCCATTACTAAGAACATAATTGATCCAACACAGCATGGCTTTAGGCCTGGGTACTCCTGTACAACCAACATAGTTTCTTTTTATAATTATATAAGTTTAGGACTTGATAATAATAATAATAATAATTTTATTTATGAGGCACCTTTCGATTACCAAGGCGCCGTACATAAATAACAAATCTGAACAGTAAAAGAAAAAATCATTAAAACATACATTTAAAACAAAACAGCCATAATAGTCACTGTTCTAAAAATGCAGTTTCCCATAAAAAAGTCTTCAGACCTCTTTTAAAGCCCTCTACAGAAGTGCACTGCTGCGACCGACAGGGTAGAGAGTTCCAAAGGGTGGGGTCTACATTCGCAAATGCCCGAGCACCCGAAGATTTCAAATTTACCCTTGGAACCTCTAGCAACCCATCATTGGCCGAGTGGAGTGATCAATTTGGGTGATAAGGAACCAAAAGTTCTTTCAGATAGCCTGGGCCCATATCGTGTAGAGCTTTGAAAGTCAGTAAGCCGACTTTAAAGGTGATCCGCCACCGAATTGGCAGCCAGTGCAGTTCACGGAGCACTGGAGTAATGTTTAGTTATGTTTTGATAGTGGGATTCCTATGGACATCAT
The DNA here is from genome assembly GCA_016271365.2 of Neoceratodus forsteri. Classification (NCBI taxonomy): domain Eukaryota; kingdom Metazoa; phylum Chordata; order Ceratodontiformes; family Ceratodontidae; genus Neoceratodus; species Neoceratodus forsteri. The sequence goes on along the minus strand of CM057453.1, from coordinate 643,260,114 downwards.
ACTACGTGATTACAGTAGAGCCCTCAATAATGTGCCACATGGTATGCTCTTTGATAAAATGTCCAACTTAAGATTCTCTAAAGTCCTAGTTAGATGGGTTTCTGGCTGGCTATCAAATAGACATCAGCAAGTTAGCATAAATGGGTCCCTATCAGATATAGGGCATGTTACCAGTGGGGTCCCTCAGGGGTCAGTCCTTGGACCCACCTTGTTTAATGTTTATATTAGCGATATGCAGGTCAGTACTGAACATCTTCTCTCTAAATTTGCTGACGATACTAAATTAGGTGGGGAAGTATTAACGAGAGCAAATAGAATTATTCTGAACAACAACTTAAAAACCATAGAATCCTGGGCAGTGGACAATGGGTTGTTTCTCAATTCTGATAAATGTACCGTGTTACATTATGGGAAAAACAATCCCAATCAAAGTTATGTCCTAAACAATCGGCCCCCTTAAAGCTTCCTCATCTGAAAGAGACCTTGGAGTTATCGTTAATAATAAGCTTTCATCTACTAACCACTGCAATAAAGTAGCCAAAACTTTAAATGACTTACTTACTCGTATCAAACGAATGTTTGTAACTAGGATCCAGGAATGTATTATTCCCCTCTTTAGGACCCATGTTAGGCCACATTCTCACTATGGGTCTCCTTTTTGGAACCCATACCAGAAATATAATATTGATAAAATCGAGAAGATTCAGAGGAGGGCAACAAAATTAGTACCTAGATTAGCTAATAGAGATTATCACTTTAGACTGCAGGAAGCTGGACTGCACTCTTTACGGAGTAGAGGAACTAGAGGTGATTTACTCCTTTTGTGCAAAATTCTTAACTCTCAAGATCAAATGGATCAGTGTGGCCTAAAATTTACTAATAGAAGGAGCTCTCCAAGGCTTAACAACAAACAGATTGAAATAAGAAAATCTAATACTACCAAGAGATTAAACTACTTTACTGTAAGAACTTCAACACTGTGGAATACCCTTCCATAATATTTAGTGGATAGCCCTTCGATTTCCTCCTTTAAAAATAATCTAGACCATTGGATGGAGACTAACACATTTTTGGCCTAACCAATTTCCCACCATGGTGGTGGGAGACAGTCTCGATGGGCCATTGGCCTACTTTTGTCCTATAATACCAAGTAAACCAAGAACAGAAAAGAACTGGAGTCTATAACTGCATTCAGCCCATTAGAAACTAAAGTGCCCAAATGATGGATCCAGAAAAATTCTCATTGTTGTAAGTGGCTTGATTTTAAAAGCCCCATTAGATCAGCACACCTTGTGCTGAAACCCCCAACTGTAGCATCTCAGGTGCACCAGGGACCCTGTGCCCAATTTTGTAAAAATTGGGGTCCCGGCACCAAACTCCCCAAGTTTGCTGCAAGCCATCCTGTACCCCGAACAACTGGTGCATGGGTGGAGAATGGCACAGACTGTGGGAGTTTTGGCAGCAGTGACAGCCATGGGGGGGACCCACCACCCATGCAGCCAGTGGCTGGAAGTGCCTGTGGAGGGCAGGCTGGGGGGGACTGGGGGTGGTGACAGACCCCAGACATAGCACTGGCATGGCCCCCTCAGTGGCAGACAGTAAGTGGGGGTGTACTGTGACTTGTGGCAGGGGGAGGACCTGGAATTCACCAAATGTGGCCCCACTACTGCTGCGACACTTGGCCCAGTGTGGTAGGGCAGCTGACATCCCCTGGAAGTGGCCACAATGTGGGGCACGGACTACCTCCTACAATGGCAGGCACTCAAAATGGCACATGGGCAATTAAACCAGCTCCCAGCTGGTCCATCTCTGGTGGCTCATGTGTCCATTGTAGGCATTTGCAGAACCCCAATTAAGGGGATACTGCAGGACTGTCCCGGTGCAAGTCCCCCTCCGCCTTGCTGCACCAGTGCATCCATTGCAAGGATGGTGTAAGTCTGGCCAGTACAGGCAGCCTCCCAGTTGCCACAGAGGGCATCTGAAAATTGAGAATGGTGCACAGTGTGGTGCAAGATGTCCCTTGTGACATTCTTTGTTGGTGCAAGCACTGCATGCTATTCCCCAGGGTTTGAAAATTGAGCCCAGTGTGTTACTCTTGAGCCACTACCCTCATATGTCTGGGTGCATACTCCAACACTATGCAAAGTGTATGTTGAGAGAACAACCTGACATCTGAGAACACGTATTCAGGGGTACGTGCATGCAATCAAAAACAACCGATGTTAAGTGCCCTAGGGGCACACTATGCTGAAAGACATGGTGGTAACCCAGTGGGATTTCAGTTCACAGCATTGGAGTATAGAGCCAGACATAAGAATGGTGGCTCTAGAATAACACACTCTGAATCTTTCAAAAGATGTGGTCAGTTCCTGGCACAATTTCAGGAGCCAGCATTTGAAAAACAAGTCTGGGAAACTGGGATGAGGGGAAGTAGGGCAGAAATTGATAGAGGGAAGTGGTTTATGGGGCTTTTTAGTGGCCCTTAAATGCTGCTAGGCCCCATACCATAGACCCAACATGTCTTCATCCAAATTGTTAGAGCCAAACCAAAATCACAGAGTCCAGCTCGAAGTTGAACCAAATTCTCTGCTGGTCCACTTCTCACATCCTTAGGTCTGCCTTCTGGATTACAGTGTTTTTGCTGGGCAGCCTGCATGGTTTCTGTCTTTCACTGCCTCTCATGCTATGAATGGCTTCAGGAAGATTATTGATACTGTACATCATGGTATGATTTACTGTTGCATTCAGTTAGTAACTTTTTGGACTCCAGTTGTCATCAGCAGGAACTGAAAATGATGAAGACCTCACATGTTTTGTTGGTGGCACTGCTATTTTCAGTTTTTCAAATATATTATTAAAAATAAGCTTCCCCATAACTATATTTAAATATTTAATTTGTGGCTGTTCTTTCCAGTAACAAAAAAGGTTCTGTATCTTGTTTTTGCGTTTCTTATTTTAAATAAAAAAATAAATCTGACTTCTCTTAACACTACTTTTATTTCAGGTTGTTTCAACATCTGGAATTTCTTGACTTAAACACACAGAATTACAGTTACCGCTAACTTACACAAACTAAGCAGTTGACATTTAAGATAAAATACAACATTGTTACTGTGATAGTATTTTATGGTCCTAATATGAGCCAGCATTGGAAGACTAAATCTTCTTTAGATGTACAGTGATAACGTAATGGTGTAATTCTTTGCTGTTAATAGTTTTTATTAAAAGAGACAAAAAAACTCATAATACAAACAGACAGAACTCTAGATACACAGGAACATAAGTGATCAGCATGAGCAGTCCATAGATACTGTACATCAAAGATGCAACTGATACAGTCTGTAGAACAGCTGTGGTGCCAGGTATAGTACCAATGTTCCACAGTAGAGGAAGACTACCCTATTCCACCCTGGCTCAGTGTGAAGGAGGGCAACAAGGAAAATACATGATGGATTGATAGATGAAATATAACATGCTGAACACTGAATTGCCATATTAAAATTGATAATAACTTTTCCAACAAACAATGACTTATGTATATTGTGATTTAAATGGTCCTATGTTGCAGTAGAACACATGATAAAAAGATTTCTGACTTAACATTAAGATCTCATTTTAACTATAAATATTTTTTCCTTCTTATCTCGTAGGCTCATTAACTAAATTATATGGAAAAGTCAAGTAATCACAGAGTATTAATTTATTCACATCCATCAGAAAAATATTTATACTTTGGCTTTATGAACTGCTGGGACATAAGCAATATTAATCAGATTCATTTAAACACAGTGATTGTTACTGTACAAAATATAAGCCTTTAAATTAACCAGTTATAGAAAGTAATCTTTTGTGAAATACTTTATTGCAGTTGGCTTCAGGGTCCTCGTTTGGCATCTCCCCTTGCAGAGGTGGTAGTTTCTACTGTGGTTGTTGTTGTCACTGGTGCAGTTGTTGATGTAGTTGTAGTTGTTGTAGCTGATGTAGTTGTTGGTGTGGTGGTTGTTGCAGTTAATGTAGTTGTTGGTGTAGTTGTTAATGTTGATGTAGTTGAAGTAGTTGTTGGTGTGGTAGTCAGTTTACTTGATGTAACAGTGGTTGCTATTGTGGTTGGTCTAGTTGTTGGTCTGGTAGTTGTTGTAGTTGGGGTGGTGGTTATAGCTTGAGTGGTAGTTTTTATCTAGAAAATAATAACAATGCATATCAACAAGGGTACATACATTTAAAACATGGAAAGCATTGTTAGCAGCTATACAGTTACAGATGGTACACCACAGTAAGGTGAAAATTCTAGCTGAGTAGTGATAATCTTAGGCCAGCAGTGCATGTTAAGATGACACGTTCAACCTATAGTTTTTATTTTATTGAAGATTGCCCCTTATCTCCGGTCTTGTAAGATACACTTTTTTAACCCTTTTTGATTGTGCTTTAACATTTGTTACATCTGAAATAATAAAAGGTGCCCTCCTCTTAATCTCCACATTTTAATCAAATGTCTCACTATTTTGGAACATCTATTGTCCTATAAAGACAGGGGTACCATGTGATAATGGTGAAAACCTTTTGGTGACTCGTGGGAATGGTGAGTAGCTTTGGGTGACTGTAGATAAAGTGATTTCTATATCTTCAAGGGGGCTTTGCCCCCACACCCCCTTTCTAAATATACTAACTCTGGGGGGTGCAACTTGAGGAGGGGGAACCCCCAGTCACCATAAGTGCAGTCACCCAACTCCATCGCTGTTTTTACAGTCGCCGCTATTGCTGTAGCTGTTATCACAGGTCACCAAGCCGGAGAGCAGTGTCACTTGCATGCTAATTAATTTTAGTCCAAAGAAAAGTGATGTTAAATTATGGGTGTTCAAAACCAGCTGACAAAATAATGTAGACATAAGAAGAGCCACATTAAATGGAGCATTTGTTTCATTTTTTCAACAAAAAAAATGTTAAAGCAAATCCAAAATGTGAAACAAGGGTATCTTACAAGAAAAGAGCTAAGGAGCAATCTAGAAAAGAATAAAAATTGTTTAGGTTGCAGGTTGTACCTGCACTGCTAATGTTAATAGCAAAGAAAGGCTACATTTATTATTATTTCTAAGGGAAAGCATGTGCTAATTCAACTATAAAACCTGTTCAACATATTTTAATACATCCCCCAGAGCCACTCATTGCTTGAGCAAGAACAACGAAGCAAAGCTGAACTGTTCTGGCTCTGAAGGCAAGTGAAACCACTCTGATACAGGAACGAGTGGCAATGGGGGACGTAATAATAGATTATTGATCAAAAGTGATCAATAATATATATATATATATATATATATATATATATATATATATATATATGTTTTAAACTTCCTGGAACATGCCTGTTTCTAGGGCATCTGCGCATGAGACACTCTTTACATAATAAGAGTGTCTCATGCGCAGAAGAAAGGAGCGCTTCAATTGGTGGGGAGCTCTCCCTCGATCTATAATAATTTTTGTTAAGTTCTACTTAAAATACTTAAAAAAACTTTGATAATAAGGTCATGCTAGTCAGAAAATGAGTACAGAGGGACCATGCACAGGTGACACAAATCTGGGTTGCCAAATATGTTGTAGTACAAGTGACTCAAATTTGGGTTTTCAAACATGTTGTACCACATGGAGAATTAGGCCAATCCATGGTAAAGTGCCCCTAGACATTTCTGTCCAATGCAACAGCTAAACCATACCAATTAACTCAACTACTAAATGGTATGTATGCAAAAAAATAATGCCAAATTTTAAAAGTAAAACTGCTGACTGTAATATAGTAATCTGAATCAGATGCCCTGCTATTTATAAAATGATTTCTTATTTCCTGTTTGTGGTGTAGGGACTTCCCTTGACATAATCATTTATTTTTAACACTGTAATATACAGTATTAGGTTGCTATCTAAGAATAGAGTAGGTATGGTGGAAGTCCATTCACTATGCTTTGTGTTGTCTTTATGGTGAAGTAAAAACAAAAGTAAGCATTTTCATGTAGTTATTACCATGAAGTCTTATGATGGAGGAACTTCACCTGCAAAGTTCATCATTGCACTGAAGAGCAAGTCTCATGGCTGATTCCCTGTTCAACTGATTGGCAGCAGGAAGTTCACCATGGGACCCCCATACACAGTGTGCAGTTGTTGTACAGTGTTGGGCAAAGGAACAAAAGCTATTCTTCATATGCTAAGCTAAACAAGTCTTATGTAGGTTATGTGATGCTCTGCCCTCTGCTTATGGTTATTGTATAATATTTGTATTATAAAGCAATGGTCTTTGTATGAAATTGTCTCACACAAGTTAGCAGTTTGGCTTTTAACCTTCAAGGTGTCAGTGAGGATATCATTGAACTGACCAGGGAAAAACTTAATTAATGCTTTCCTTCCAGAGTGATAGTTTATGGCCCCCTTATCAACTGCTGCTGCTTTGATGTTGGTTCCTGAATAGAATTTTATGACACCAGGAAAGGACGTAATTTGGTTGATTCCCTTGGCTTTCTCACACCTTAGTGACAGATTACGTGGTTATAAAACCTCAAAGAGAAATGTTTGATTAAAGACTGTCATATGTAGAAAATGGCTTTTTTCTGATGTTCACATTAATTAAAACACCTCCTTGTAGAAATTATGTTAGAATGAACTCTAAGGGAGGAGCTAGCTGACTCACGAAAAGGGGGTGGGGAAAAATAGAGTTAAAATGAAACACTGTATCTGGGAAATGTGTGGTATATGGTTCTAGACTCTGAGAGAGATAGATCTCTGACTTGGAAAGCACTTAGAAAGGTAACAGAGCAGAATTAAGTGTTTGTGGTAGAAGTTTGTATTCTATAACTTTCCTTTTTATTTGTAGATGACTGTGAGATTTGTGATATAATTTGTTCTGTATTTTATTTCACCTGTTTTACCATTTTTCTAGTAAACAACATTTTCTTTAAAATACTGCCTGTGCTCTTCTGTTATTTTACATATGATTGCTGAACATGTATTTAAGGCTGACAGCTGTTAAAAGCTTGATCATGTTACTGAGTGTGCTTAAAAGGTAAGAAATACCTAGGTCTCTTATAGAGTTGTAAGGGTCCATTTTGGATACATGGCTGGATGCCCTTGGGTGAAAGATTACATTTTGCATCCCCCCAAAGAGAGTATTATCTGTGTCTGTTAATTGGGTATGCTAGCATAAGGTTCACAGTTTGAATCCCTCCAGAACTTGAGGCTAGAAGGTAATTCAGACCCAAAGCAGCCAGGAGGGTTACCCTGTCTGATACCTGTGTACTCTATTGCACTCTAAGGTTGGCACTATGAGAGCAGAGGACCTGACATGTGTTTGTGACAGATTTGGTGGCCAGCAGTGTGATTTAAAAGTATTTGGTAACACAAGCTTTAACAGTTCAGTGTGTCAGCTTAATACTGTATAGCTCATGTGCAAAATAAGGCAGTGATTTATTTTTAAGAAAGTAAACAGAACTATATAATTTTGCTTACAGCCAAAGTTCCTACCTGTTTTATTTTTTCTAAAGTGCAAGTTAGAGTACCTGTTGTTAGGGAAGAAGATGGCTTCCAGCTACAGCAGACACACTGCAGACTACCTGAGGAAGTAGTGCCAGGACAGAGGAGTCCAGCATGAGGGGAAAGTCAACAAGCAGAACCTCATAGATGCTCTGGTGGCTGCTGGTGCCCAAAGCCTCAAGTCACAGTCTGTGACTGAAAAGGACCAAATCTTGGGCATGGAGTGACCAGAGTCCAGTGCAGTGTCCAGATCCAGTGAGGAGGACAGCTGGACCAGTGCAAGTCAAGGGCCACAGCAACAGGGGAAGGTCACCAGCATTCTGGAGCCAGAAGCAATCAGGCTGCAGATGGAGTTGCGGAGGATGGAGCTGGAGTTTGAACAGAAAAAGTTCCAACTGCAGATGGAAAAAGAGGAAAGAGAGAGACAGCTTCAGTGAGAGGTGGAGCGAGAACAGCAAGAAGCTGAGCGAGAACAGTGAGAAGCTGAGCGAGAACAGCGGGAGGCCGAGTGAGAAGAGCAACAGCATCAGCATCAGTGAGAGGCCAAACAAGAGAAGAGAGAGTGCCAGTGGAGATGTAAACTGGAGAAACTACAACTCCCAAGACCAGCACCAGAGCAGGTAAGTGGCCTAGGTTTAACTGGAACTACAGGACTGGGTTACAAATTAAATTCCAAATTGATAGCTGAATTTAAAGAGGAGGAGGATATGGATGCCTTTTTAAATTCCTTTGAAAAAGTTTGTATTCAGGCAACTATTCCTAGAGAGTCCAGGAGCTTCCAGCTATCCCCACTACTTACTGGGAAAGCTCGGGATACATTGGGTGAAATGGACAATGAGGATAGTAGTGATTACAGTAAACTGAAAACTGCACTTTTAAAAAACTACGAATTAACTGCAGAAGCATACAGAGCTAAATTCCGTAAGCTCAGGAGAAGCCCTGACATGAGCTACAAGGAGCTAGCCATGAAACAACATCAGTTTTTAAAACATTGGTGGGAATGAATTGAAGCAAACTCTGTAGATAAAATTGAAAATGCTGTATTGTTAGAGCAGTTTTTTGGGGCATACCCAGCAGAGTTGAAAACCTGGCTGGAGGACTGAGATCCAAAAACAGTGCAAGAGGTTGCTGAACTCTCGGACCACTATACCAGGAGCAGACCTGCTCTGAGAGTGAATAGTGCTGGCATGGCAGCACAGAAAGGGAAAAGCGAGCCTTCAGGGCAACTAAAACCCTCACTGCTTCCACTGAAACCAGGTGGCCCCAGGTTTCAAAGAAAAGATTTTCCTGAGAGAAGAAATGAATGTTGGGTTTGCAAAAAAACTGGGCATATTGCCAGACAGTGTCCCAAAAGGGCAAGTAGTACCCAAAGTGGTGTTCAAAAAGAAGTGGGTTGTTTGTGTGTCCCTGAAAGCATGCCAGTCAACATGAGGGAACACATGTACCCAGTCACTGTGAATGGTGTACAGACACACGGGTTAAGAGATATGGGGGCCTCCCTGACTTTGGTAAAAGGGGATTTGGTAGAGCCTGGTCAGCCTATACCCCATCAATTTGTGACTGTACAGGGATTCTCTGGGGAGGAGAAAACCTTGCCACTTACTAGTGTCCTCCTAGACTGGGGTGAGACAGGAGGGACTGTACAAAAGGTTGCCACAGCCAAAACTTTAGCTGTTGATGTAATTATCAGCAACAATCTCAAACAGGGGATATTGTGTGCAGTTACTTGCAGCCAAGCGGCAAAGGAAAGTTGTGGTTACCGGACCTCATATAAGCCACTGTGGAAACCACTGGGAGGCTGGTTCCCCAGCCTGGGTCTCCTGATATGGAGACTAATGAAAGGGGGGTAGACATTTCCCCAGTAGCAGTTACCCAAACAGCTATGGAGGGTTACAGGAAGGAGGGGTGACCCATTGTCAGAGGGTTAGGGATGGCAGTGATCCAGAGTGCCCTGATGTTAGAGCTAGGGACCCTAGATTAGACACTGAATGGGGACAGCCCCATGCCTTGGGAATATGTAAGGAGTTTGCAGCTGCTCAGAAAAGTGATCCTAGTCTAGAGAAGCTGAGGGCTTGGGCAGACTCTGATGGAACACATGGAGGTGACGGTAAACATAAGGTTTATTGGGGAAATGGACTGATGTATACGCAGGATGGTAAGACAGAAGAAGGGGTGATAGGCAGGCAGCTTGTCATTCCCCAGGGGTACCGTGAGCACTTGCTCAAGATTGCACACAATATTCCCATATCTGGTCATCTGGGAATTGCATGCACTACACAGCAGTTGCCTCAGAATTTCTGTTGGCCCAGCTTCACCCAGCAGGTGAAGGAGTATTGCAGGTCTTGTCACTGGTGCCAAGAAATAAGGAAGGTGGGTAAGAGAACCCAAGCCATCCTAACTCCATTGCCCAGAGTGGAGGAGCCATTCCAGAGGGTGGGAATGGATATTGTGGGGCCTTTAAATACTCCCAGCTCCTCCAGGAAGAGGTTCATCCTGACTGTGGTGGATTACACCACCTGGTATCCAGAGGCAGTCGCCCTATCCTCACTGAGGACAGACAAAGTGGCAGATGCCTTACTTGGGATTTTCTCCCATGTTGGGTTTCTGAAGGAGGCTATCACCGATCGAGGGGAGTTCCTTAATGTCAGACTTGATGAAATGTTTGTGGGAGCAGAGGGCCTGACCTGCAGAGTGCGTTTGTGACAGATTTGGTGTCACAGCACCTTATCACCTGCAAGCCAGTGGGCTTGTGGAAAGATTTAATGGTACCCTTAAGTCAATGCTCCAAGCGTTTGCTGAACAGCATGGGAGGGACTGGGAGAAATACCTTCCTCACCTGATGTTTGCATACAGGGCGGTGCCCCAAGAGTTGACAGGGTTTTTCCCCCTTCGAGCTCTTATATGGAAGCTGGGTACATGGGCCCCTAGACTTGATCCAGGATGACTGGGAAGGCAAGCATGCCACCCAGGGAACTCCCATAGTAGATTATGTGCTTAGGTTTAGGGAAAGGCTGAAGGAGCTTATGGGGACAGCCCAGAGCAACCTGACAGTGGCCCAACAAAAACAGAAGGTGTGGTATGACCTCAGAGCCAGAGCTTGCTCGTACACTGTGGGTTAAAAAAGTCATGGTCCTAATTTCAGTCCAGAAAGACAAGCTGCTGGCTGAGTGGGCAGGACCATACAAAGTAGTCAGAAAGGTAAATGACGTAAACTATATTATAGAGCTACCTGACAGAAGCCATACACAAAGAATGTACCATGTCAATATGATGAAACCATATGCTAATAGGGCTGACATGATATGTGCAGTGTGTAGTCCTGGGGAGGGGATAAATGAAGGAGACCCCCTTCTGGACTTTCTGGAAGAAAGCAAGTGGGAGTCCTCTGTGGAAGCAATTAAATTGTCACCCCAGCTGACCCCCAACCAGATACAGGAAGTAAGGGAGGTTTTAGCAGACTTTGCCCCACTGTTTAGTGTCAACAACTATCAGCTTCTGGCTGGTCAGGTTCAGGGGGGCATCAGTCATTTGGGGATGGTGGGGGGCAGACCTGGCACTAGGACACACAAGCTGCCAAGAAGGGAGAAAGAAATGGTGGGCAATAGGGTCTGGAAGGTAATAATTACTAGGGAAGTATGTGAGGCAACATTAAAGCAGTCTCACAGAGCATAGCAGAATTTCATTGCTATGGCACATTTCAAATGTAATCACTGCATGTATTACATGTACAGGTGGTCACTTCTCTGAGATATTTGAAGAGATGATATATAAACTGAAACCTGGACCATGACATTTCCAGAGAAGCAGGTAGACTATTTAGTATTCTAGGTCCATAGTTCCTAGAAGAAATTCTCTCCTGAACTTTCCTTGTAGAACTTTCATTGGTACCAGTTGATACTTGAGTCTCTTAAATTGTATGTATTGAGACAAGCTTGTAGATTATTTCTCTGTTCAACAGGCTTTCGGTTTCTAACAGTTCTGTATGTTAGACTAATGGTTTTGGATTTTACATTTATGGCGAGAGGATGTATACATACAGTAATTCCTTATGAGTTAACACCTGTGTGCCCTACATTATATGGCAGACTCAGTGGAAACCTTCATATATTATATACCATTTAAAATCTAGGTAGAATGATTTGGGGTACCCAATATAGTGTAGCAGATGGGATCTGTATTCAAGCATTGACAGGATAAATTGCTTAGCAATCATCATTTTTTTGCTTCCTTGTTTAGTGAATCCCTGTTTCTATATAGGAAAGGCAGCTTTTTTTGAACTTTTTGTAATGTTTTCAATATGGCATACCATGGAAAATTCCTGGTCAAGTATGACTTCTAGATAATTATAGATTTTTATAGACTCAATAAATGACCAGTTAGTGTTTTGAATAGAAATGTGATCTTGTCAACTTGTTAGTTTTTGTTTAATGCCAAATAAACTTTGTTTTGTCTTTTTTTTCATTGAGTATTAGCTTATTTTGCATCATCCATGTTTGTATCAGGTTATAACTGTTTTGAAGCTGTTCATGTAGACTGATGCTTAGCTAAGGATCTGATGGTAGAGGGAGGGTTTTTTATTTTTATGATCAACTAGAGGGTCATTTGGGGGGAAAAGGGATTTATACTGAGGATGGACTGGACCCACACCCAGACAGAATGGGGTATTGGGAAGGAGAAGAGGGGATTTAAAATAAAGGACAGGTTTAGGGGGCTGTTGTAGAGGACCACAATGGGCAAAAGGCAGATACAGTGGGTCATCAAGGGAAGGACAAAAGAGTAGTTGAGAATAAGTACAGCAGATCTCTTGGTGGGGGGTCAAAGAAGCATGGAGGAGCAACTATCCTCCCTTGTATGCAGGCCCACATGAGGAGCAGACTCCACAAAATGAGTGAGCTTCTGAGTCTACTGACAAGGCAATTTTTTAACAGTGCTATTCCCAGAACACTCACAACACTTTACAACAAAGTTCTAAAGGCACTTCAAAGGCCTGGATATAGTGTCCCTTGTGGATACTTGCTGGCTGGAAAAAATGACTGTGACACCAAGATAGAAGGATACACACTATTTCTGAGTGATAAGCATGACAGAAATGAGGGTGGCTCTCTTCCTTAGGGAAGGAATCACTGGGAAGAACAATGAGGACATCCAGAAGGACAATGTCACAGAGTACATCTGGGTCAGGCTATATAAAAAGGGGTCAGAAGAGTCACCCTGGGTCATTCTACCAGCTCACAAACAGTTCAGCAGAGCAGGATTCACAGCTTTTTGGGGAAATTATGAGAGCAGCCAAAGTGGATATAGTGGTGATCCAGGAGGACTTTAGTCTTCTGGATAGAGAGTTGCATCTTGAAAGGGTTAATGTCAGGGCTAAAAACAAATTTCTGTCCACATTCAAGGGCTGTTTCCTAGAGCAGTGTCCAACTGGATACTAAGTTTGAGGCCACTCCTGATCTTGTTCTTAGCAGTGGGTATGGGGTCGTCTTGAGTGTAAAAGTCCAAGAACTGGTGGGAGGCAGTGACTACAATGGGGTAACCTTCTCCCTGGTGACAGGAAAAACTAGGCAGACCTCAGCAACTAGGACTAGAAGGTTTACAAAGACAGGCTTTGCCATAATGAAGGACCTGTTGTCCATGAGTTTGGAGCTGCTGCATGAGGTTGGTAATGTAGAGCAAGTGGTGTTCCCTGAAGAAAATGCTCAAAGCAGCTGCAGAGGTTTGCAGTTCTGTAGACAATAAGGGGAAAAATGGTCCAAAAAAGTAACCCTCTAGATCAATAGGGATGCAAGACAACTGAATCTGAACAAAAAAAGTCTATGACTGCTGGAAAAAGTCACATTACATTTAGGTCAGAGGTGTGTACACTGCAGCACTGAGGGCCTGGAAACCTACAATTAAGGAGTGCAAAAGGAGTATACCCACATAGTGTGTAGGTACTACAAGGAAGGAGTGGAATCCAGGATAGCAGTAGGAGCTGCAGACAACACTAAAGCATTAGCTCATGCTATCAGAGCAAGGAGGCAGCTGACTGAGGCAGCTAGCACATTTCTGCTAGAACATTACTATCAGAAGTCTAAGGGTTATTGTAAGGATCAGTACAAGGATGAGGTTTAGTCTGGAGCAAGTCAGTTGCAGGGACTGTGGGGCCCCTCTTCTCCACAATTACGCTGTGGAGGAGGGGTCACTGCCCTTTCTGCAGAACCTTTACAGAGCTCCATGTTCAGCTGGTAGCAGCAAGGAAAGAAATATCTCTTCTGTGGCACTGGTTCAGCTAGAGCCCACATCCCCACTCTCCCAGAGGCCCATGGGTCCAGGAGTGGTGGACAGTGGTGGGGAGGTAAGGGAGAAGGGTGGCTGAGGCAACCACAAAGAGATCAACAGTCCCCCACTATCCTAATGGCAAACCACCTTGCATAGCTGGAGGAGACTCAGGCATCTGACTCCACCAGGGGAGACTCTGGGCCAATCAGGGAAATGAGAAGGATGACCTGGTGGCATCCAGGTGTGAGAATAATAAGAAGGCAGATAGGACAGTCCTACTGGTTGGGGATTCAATGATCAGGAAGTAGAGAGGGTGGTGGGTGGGGGAGAAGGGATGTGGGATGGCCAGGTCCCTTCCTGGGGTATCAGCCATCTGGAACATAAACAGAATAGGGAAGAGAGCAGAGAGGGAGGAGGAGAAGCTGGGGGTGCTGGTGCACTTGGGTACCAATGATCTGGTGAACCAACCTATGGAGCAAGTGAAGTGGAATTTTCAGAGGCTGAGGGACAGATTGCAGGCACACTCGGTATTCCTAACCTTTGCTGAGGTCCTCCCTGTGTTGAGTAGGGGGGAGAGAAACAGTAAGGAAGGAAGAGACAGAGGAATTGAATGGGTGGTTAGGATGGTGCCAGGAGAAGGGGTACAACTTTGTAGAGGAATAGGGAGACTTCTGAGACAGGAGGCTCTTTAAAGACGTCAGCCTTCACTTGACAAGAGAGGGGCACTAATACACTTTGGCAGAAGTTTGACATCCACATTAGACAGTTAAATGGACTGTGGGGGAATCATGGTAAAGTGAGAGAGGGAGGAGAACCTAGCAAGTGCTCCCTTTATACTGAGGACTGGTAGCAGTAAGGTGGGTACAAATAAGGTTGAGGTTCAAAAAGGAGTAGCAGAAGAGGAAAAGGGGGGAAGGCTGTCGTGATCTTCAAGCAGTATGAAAAATAAGAAGGGAAGGAGAATGGGAAGGAATGCAGGTGTAGGATCACAGAACAGTAAAAGAGGATTTGGAGCTAGTTGGAAGGGGGTCTGCCTTAATCACAGCAGTCAAGGTAATAAAATCAGTGAGTTCCATACATTGGTGGCAGACATGGAGGTGGACCCTGTAGTCTCACAGAAACTTGGACCACAGAGAATGAAGACCGGGACCTGTAAGTCCCAGATTACAAAATGTTTTGACAGGATAGAGGGAACAGCAAGGGGTGGGTGCATAGAACTGTATGTCAGGGAGTGTATAGAGGCTGTGGAGGATGGACACATCAGGGAAAACAAAGGGAAGAAAGTCTCTGTGAATTCACCTTACTGTGCCCTCAGGCAAGGAAATAAGGTTGGGAGTGATCTATTGACCACCAGAACAAGAGGAAGAGAAAGACAGGAAGCTCATAGAAGAGCTGGCAAGGGGAGTGAAGAAGACAGAAGTGGTGGAGGGTGATCTGAATAAGCAGAATATGCAGCTAGGCACATCAGAGGTCAGGCCCTGTTGGATATATTGTAGGACTGCTTGATGGTGCAGCTAGTTAAGGAACCCACTGGGCAGGTGGCCAGTCTTGATTTGTTGCTCACCAACATAGAGATGGTGGGTGAAGTGAGGGTAGGGGAGTCAATGGTGTCCAGCGATAATAACTCCATTTGTTTCAGACTGGCACTTGGAACCAGAGTGCCCCTATCAAAAACTGATGTCCTAGATTTCAGAAGAGCAGAATTTAACTGGATGAGGGGGCTGGTTTGACACAAATTGACCAGAGTGGACAGCACTGGAGATATAGAGGAAAGATGGGGGATGGGAGGGAATTTCTCGAGGGAGCAAAGTCATGCATGAGCATTGTTATAGAATGGAATGGGTACAATAAACCAATATGGTTCTTGATAAGGTCAGAGAAGCAGTGAAGGCAAAAAGGCTTTCACCAGGTATGAGGAAAAGCGGGGGGACTGGGAATGGTACCAAGTAAAATCTGAGGAATCAAAAAGGTTGGTGAAGAATGCAAAGGCAGACATGAAGTTGATATTGCAGAGAAGGTCAAGGGTGGGAAAAACAATTCTTAGGATTGATTAAAGGAAAAAGAAAACGGGAGGGAGAATTGTTAGGTTGTAAAGAGGAAGGGAGGGGTACTAGAGGAAGATGAACAACAAGCATCTGTCCTTAATGATTACTTCTGTTCTGACTTCACAAAAGAAGATAATTGGCCCCTGTCTGAAAGTGGCATCAAGGCAGCTGTCAAGGAGCATTCCTGAAATGAGGCAGCCAATATTTACCAGAGAAAGGGTCCAGAAGGGGCTTGAAGTCATAAAGGTAGATAAAGCCCGTGGTCTGGATGAGAGGCATGCAAAGGTGCTCAAGGTATTGGCTGCAGGACTGGCTGAACACCTAGCAGTGCTGTTCAATAGTTCAATGCAGGCAGGTGCAGTTCTGAAAGACTGGAGGGTAGCAGATGTAATCCCACTACAGGGCGTGGGGGGACAAGGAGCTACGTGGTAATTACAGACCTGTCAGCCTTACCTCTGTAGTGGGTCAACAGATGGAGTCACTGATCAAAGAAGACCTTACAGACTACCTAGAGAGCAGGGTAGTAAACAGCACTGGTCTGTGGCAGGGAGGTCTTGTCAAACCAACCTGATAGTTTTTTTGGCTGCATAACAAAGGTAGTATTTACAGCCATGCTGTGGATTTACTCTGCTTTGATTTCAGCAAGACTTTCGACTTCGTGTCACACAGAAGATTGCTGAAAAAGCTGATGGACATATGCATGGCTAGGGACAGCATTCGATAGGTATGGAACTGGTTGAAGGAGAGACTGCAGAGAGTGGTGGTAAATGGGGTCAAATCATAAGAAAGGGAGGTCATGAGTGGTGCCATAGGGATCTGTCCTGTCCTCCTCAATATGTTCATCAGTAACACTGGAGAGGGCATCTGGAGCAAGTTTTGTCTCATTACAGATGACATGAAGCTCTGCAGTAGGGTAGATAGCGATGAAGATATCTGTGGGTTGCAGAGGGATCTACAAGGGCTAGAGAGGTGATCTAAGGCTTGGCAGTTGGAATTCACCTCAAAACAGGAATGATGCATAAAACTTATCAGTGAACCAGAGTCAGTTTAAGTTAGATCCTCATCAGTTCATTTTATGATTCTTGCCTTGGCCACCATCATATTGTCTGCAACATTTTGCTGGCACCATCTGCCAGCTTTTTCAAGGGGGAGTGCTCATTTAATAAGCTTGTGATGATGGATAAAGAAGAAGTGCACCAGAAACACATCAAACCACCACACTATGACAGTCGTTACTTTTATTTTTAATAAGAAAGAAAATCAGGCATCATAAAGGGGAAATGGAAGCTGGTTTGCCAGTTTGTGTAATTCCATACATGGATATTGGGGAGATGCTGCCATATAAGGTACATGGGAAAGTTACACAGCTTGGGTTAAGAAGAGGCTTCCATTTGGAAGCCTGAGTTGCCTTCTGCTATGCTTCCAGTCCTCGTTTTCATGTGTACATGGCATTCTACAGTCACACTTGCACAGTTCCTCCAGAAAAAGAAAAGTGTTGCACTGCAGCATGTTATGTAACACATGGAAAGCATAATGTCGTTGCGAAGTACTCTCATGTAGCTGGGCATTTGACACTGTCTTTACTAGCTACGCACACATCCCGCATATTAATTGTTGAATACCATGAATGATAGGACACTTGGTACTCAAAAGCAAGTACTAATGATTTTTCCTATTGAAGGAAAAATTAGTCAGAATCTTAAAAATAATAATAAAAAAACCCTCTGTTCTCTTTCCTGGGTGCTAGGGCTAGTCCTGTGGCCATCTGTCACTTACTTGATCCTGTCTTGCCCTCCAATCTTTTTTTTTAGTAAACCCCACCTAGAGATCAGCACCCACCCACTCCGGTCCCTCCCTTCATCCCCGGGGCTTATCTCATTTTTGATAGGACGATACCCCCTGGAGTGCCCCCCAGGGCAGGGCTACTGCACCGAGCATGAACCTGCACAATGATGGGAGAAGGTTGTCACCTCTGCATTGCCTGCCTGGATTGCTCCCCAGGGTGAGGCGTGTAGTCAGGCGGCCACAGCAGACATCAGATTAAGCTGGCTTCAGGGAGTGCCACGGAAGATGACTGGGGACTGGAGAAGGGGGCATCATATATGGCAGCCACTATTTTTTCCCCCCATTAGGTTGCACCCCTTGGGGGCAGGATGCGTAATGATGGCCAGTGTCCGCCCGCCCCCTCACTTGATGGCACCAGTCATGACAGTACTCCCAACCTCCACCTGGGGTTCCTAGTAAGCTGTATACTCTCCCCCCCCCCAGAGATGGAGAGCAGTCCCTAGGATGCTCAGTCCTCCACCCCCAGGCTGTTCCTCCAATTCCTGAGTCTGTCACTGGACGTGGGATGTTGGCACTGCAAGTGGACATCTTGCCGCTGCTTCGGCAGGCTGGCCTCTTGCCCTCCAATCTTGTTAGAACTTGATTTAAAAAATACAGGCTGCTGGCATTGTGCCAGGGAGTTACATTATAATTCTAATCCAGTCTTCTTCCTTTGTCTGAGCCCTCAATCTCCAGATTACATTTTATTGAAGTCTGGCCTCCCTTGATCATATAACTATGATTTGTTTTTTTTGGAGGGGGAGCCAGACTAGCACAGTTATTGTACAGAGTGTGAGGAATTTATGGCCAGGAGGACGGGGGGTGGGGGTAGAGGGATGTGTACTTATTGAAGGTGCTAGGCAGAGACTGATCAGTCAGTCTGCTGAGGTTTAGAATGTTAGAGATTGAAGGGAATCAAATGTGTGGATTTTACTTTAACTGCACCTAGAGCATCACTTTCACAGAAACAGCAAATAGATATTTGAAAATTATATTTAGAAAGTTAAGACAAAAAAGAACTCAAACTTACACATGGACGGAACAATGGCACCTGTAAAAAGAAACAAACACAAAAACACAAACACAATAATTAACATAATGTAAATTATGCAAATATATTTCCAGTAAAAATACTGAAGAAAAAGAGAAAACATTTATCTAACATAAACTTCTAAAATCTTATTGTTTGTGCACTTTGATAATGAACTTAACTTATCAGGGCTTAGTATACAGTGTTTTCAGAACAAACTGCTGGATTCTTTGTTAAAAATTTTGCCCGTAGCTGGTGAGGCTTGCACAGTTTAAATGCATGAGCATTGTCTTAGTAGTTTGCATGCTTGCTTCTGGGGATGGAGAATGGGAGCTTGTTAGTTCTTGTCCCACATTATCTAATACTCAGAACTGTTACTGTAGCACAGCGTGGGGGAGTGTTGCACTGTTGAGGTGTTATCCCTTGCATCATGAGATGTTAAACAGAGGTCTCATCTACTCATCTCTGGTGGCTGTCCAGGTGGAATTTAAAAATCCCATAGCACTTGACATGAGTAGGGGGGCAACATTCCCTCAGTCCATATAACAAGTCCAAGTAATCTACTCCCTAGGACAAATGGGAATGAGATGCCACTGCTCAGTGTACCTTTACTGGTCAGAAATTGCAAATAAACAAATAAGTAAGATGCATGGTGGAATAATATTACTATATTTATGCTACGATGGAGAGAGGATGCAAATGTTGGAATAGCCAGCACAAGTGCCTAATGCCTTTCCCTTCTAAGTGAGAATGTTACATAAAGCTAAATAAAATCTGTACTGTTGAACATATTTTAAGAAGCATAATTACCTTCCATAAATAATTATATCCCCAAAATGGAGCATGTGGTCTGGCCTGGAAATAAAAAAGAATTTAATTAGAAAACAAATTACTGTAACAAACTGTGAATGTGAACATGTGAATTCTCTGTATATTATTGTGTTACAAATAATATTTTCTTGTTTCTGTATGTATAACTGTCTCATAAGTATGTGATGTAATTGCTGTGCACCAACTCGAACCCTGACCTTATCAGGTCCATCTTGTAAATGAGCCTTGCTCAATGATGATCGCCTGAATAAATGAAGATTTGATTGATTGATTGATTGATTGAAACTCTTTTCATAGTCACATTTGTGTGTATAGCTTGTAGAATGATTGGATTGTATCACATTAATATTCTCAGAACATTGTTATGAGGGATCAAGATGGTCCCATGTAACAGTAACACAGTAACTGAAAAGTATTTAATACGGCACTGACCTGTAAGCCCAAAGGGATATCACAGAAAGGTAGGCTACTGTCACTTTCTGTGGTGTATTAGAAAAGAGTGAGAGAAAGAGAAACAAGCATTTGTCAATGCCGAATGTTGATTGCGTTGGTCCGTTGAGCTCGCTCAGTGGCCCTCTGTCAGTCACTTGTTGTGGTTCTCCCAGTACTGCAGGCTGCTGTTTAGTACTGGGCTCCTGCCTGCATTGGCACCCTTTTCTGTCCACAAAGAAATCTGCAGCTGTCCCAACAGAGCTCCGTTGAGGTGGGTCACTGCCCCTCTCTGACTCGCTCATTCTGTTTCTCCTGGTGCTGCAGGATGGCCTTTCATACTGGGCTCCTGCCTCTGTTGGTGGCTTTTTCTGCCCACAGCGAAATCTGCAGTAGTCGCAACACAGGTCCGTTGAGCTTGCTCATTCCCCCTCTGTACTCACCTGTTCCGTTTCTGCTGGCACTGCATGCTGGCCTTTTGTACTGGGCTCCTGCCTGTGTTGCCGCCTTCTTCTACCCACAAAGAAATCTGCAGCACTCACGATAGAGCTCCGTTGAGCTCGCTCACTCACTCCCTGTCTCACTCGTTCATTCTGTTTCTCCCACTGCTGCAGGATGCCCTTTTGTACTGGGTCCCTGCATACATTGGCACCTTTTTTTGCCCACAAAGAAATCCAGAGCTGTCCCGACAGAGCTCCGTTGAGGTCGCTCACTCTGCCTGTCTTATTCGCTCGTTCTGTTTCTCCTGGCACTGCAGGCTGCCATTTTGTACTTGGCTCCTGCCTCTGTTGGCACCTTTTTCTGCCCACAAAGAAATCTTCAGCAGTCCCAACAGAGCTCCGTTGAGCTCGCTCACTCACCCCCACCTCACTTGCTTGTTCTGTGTCTCCCGTTGCTGCAGGCTGCCCTTTTGTACTGGATTCCTACCAGCATTGGCAGCTTTTCTGCCCACAAAGAGATCTGCAGCAGTCCTGACACAGCTCCGTTGAGGTCGCTCACTCCCCCTCTGTCACTCGCTCATTCCTTTTCTGCCGGCGCTGCAGGCTGGTCTTTTGTACTGGGCTCCTGCCTGGGTTGCTGCCTTTTCCTGCCCATGAAGAAATCCACAGCAGTCACGATAGACCCCCATTGAGTTTCCTCACTCCCCTTCTCTCACTTGCTCATTCTGTTTCTGCCAGCGCTGCAGGCTGGCCTTTTGTACTGGGCTTCTGCCTGCATTGCTGCTTTTTTCTACCCACAAAGAAGCCACAGCAGTTACGATAGAGCTCTGTTGAGGTCACTCACTCCCCTTGTCTCACTCGCTCATTCTGTTTGTCCTGGTGCTGCAGGCTGCCCTTTTGTATTGGGCTTCTGCCTCTGTTGGCGACTTTTTCTGTCCACAAACAAATCTGCAGCAGTCCCGACAGAGCTTTGTTGAGCTCGCTCACTCCCCCTCTCTCACTCACTCATTCTGTTTCTCCCACTGCTGCAGGCTGCCCTTTTGTACTGGGCCCCTGCGTGCATTGCTGCCTTTTTCTGCCTAGAAAGAAATCTGCAGCAGTCCCAACACAGCTCTGTTGAGCTCGCTCATTCTCCCTCTCTCACTTGCTCATTCCGTTTCTGCCGGCACTGCAGGCTGACCTTTTGTGCCGTGCTCCTGCCTGTGTTGCTGCCTTTTCCTGCCCACAAACAAATCTGCAGCAGTCACAATAGAGCTCCGTTGAGCTCGTTTACTCCCCCTCTCTCACTCGCTCATTATGTTTCTCCCGGTGCTGCAGGCTGCCCTCTTGTACTGTGCTCCTGCCTGCATTGGCACCTTTTTCTGCCCACAAATAAATCCACCACTGTCCTAAGAGAGCGCTCCATTGAGGTTGCTTACTCCCCCATCTTACGTGCTCGTTCAGTTTCCCTTGGAGCTGCAGGCTTCCCTTTTGTACTGGGCTTCTGCCTCTATTGGCACCTTTTCTGCCCACAAAGAAATCTGCAGCAATCCTGACAGAGCTCCGTTGACCTCACTCACCCCCCTCTCTCACTCGCTCATTCTATTTCTGCTGGTGCTGCAGGCTGCCCTTTGGTAGGGGGCTCCTGCATGCATTGCTGTCTTTTTCTGCCCACAAAGAAATCCGCAGTAGTCAGATAGAGCTCCGTTGAGCTCGCTCACTCCCCCTCTCTCAGTCACTCGTTCTGTTTCTTCCTCCACTGCAGACTGCCCTTTTGTACTGGGCCCCTGTCTGCATTGCTGCCTTTTTCTGCCCACAAAGAAATCTGCAGCAGTCCCAACAGAGCTCTGTTGAGCTTGCTTACTCCCCCTCTCTCACTCGCTTGTTGTGTTTCTCCTGGCGCTGCAGGCTGCCCTTTTGTACTGTGCTCCTGCCTGCGTTGACACCTTTTTCTGCCCACAAATAAATCCATCACTGTCCCATGAGAGAGCTCCTTTGAGGTCGCTCACTCCCCCATCTTACACGCTCACTCTGTTTCTCTTGGCACTGCAGGCTTCCCTTTTGTACTGGACTCCTGCCTCTGTTGGCACCTTTTCCTGCCCAAAAAGAAATCTGCAGCAGTTCTGACAGAGCTCCATTGACCTCACTCACTCCCTCCCCCTCTCTCATTCGCTCATTCCATTTCTGCCGACGCTGCAGGCTGCCCTTTTGTATGGGGCTCCTGCATGCGTTGCTGTCCTTTTCTGCCCAGAAAGAAATCCACAGCAGTCATGATAGAGCTCCGTTGAGCTCGCTCACTCCCCCTCTCTCAGTCACTCATTCTGTTTCTTCCACCGCTGCAGGCTGCCCTTTTGTACTGGGCCCCTGCCTGCATTGCTGCCTTTTTCTGCCCACAAAAAAAATTCGCAGCAGTCCCAACAGAGCTCCGTTGAGCTCACTCACCCCCTCCTCACTCGCTCATTCTGTGTCTCCCTCTGCTGCAGGCTGCCCTTTTGTACTGGGCTGCTGCCTGCGTTGGCAGCTTTTTCTACCCACAAAGAAATCTGCAGCAGTCCTGAGACAGCTCCATTGAGCTCACTCACTCCCCCTCTCTCACTCGCTCATTCCATTTCTGCTGGCTGGCCTTTTGTACTGGGCTCCTGCCTGTATTGCTGCCTTCTTCTGCCCACAAAGAAATCTGCAGCAGTCACAACACAGCTCCATTGAGCTCACTCACTCACTCACTCCCTCCCCCTCTCACTTGTTCATTCTGTTTCTCCCGCTGCTGCAGGCTACCCTTTTGTACTGGACCCCTGCATGCATTGGCACCTTGTTTTGGCCACAAAGAAATCCGCAGCTGTCCGACAGAGCTCCGTTGAGGTCGCTCACTCCGCCTCTCTCACTCGCTCATTCTGTTTCTCCTGGCACTGCAGGCTGCCTTTTTGAACTTGGCTCCTGTCTCTGTTGGCACCTTTTTCTGCCCACAAAGAAATCTGCAGCAGTCCCAAAAGAGCTCCGTTGAGCTTGCTCACTCCCCCTGGTCTCACTCGCTTGTTCCGTTTCTGCCAGCGCTGCAGGCTGCTCTCTTGTACTGGGCTTCTGCCTGCATTGCCGCCTTCTTCTGCCCACAAAGAAATCTGCAGCTGTCATGATAGAGCTCTGTTGAGCTCCCTTACTCACTCCCCCTCTCTCACTTGTTTGTTCTATTTCTCCCACTGTTGCAGGCTGCCCTTTTGTACTGGGCCCCTGCCTGCATTGCTGCCTTTTTCTGCCCACAAAGAAATCCACAGCAGTCCCAACAGACTCCAGTGAGCTCACTCACTCACTCCCCCTCCCTCACTCGCTCATTCCATTTCTCCTGCTGCTGCAGGCTGCCCTTTTGTACTATGTTCCTGCCTCCGTTGGTGGCTTTTTTGCACACAAAGAGATCTGCAGCAGTCCTGACACAGCTCCGTTGAGGTTGCTCACTCCCTCTCTGTCACTCACTCATTCCTTTTCTGCCGGCGCTGCAGGCTGGCCTTTTGTACTAGGCTCCTGCCTGGGTTGCCGCCTTTTCCTGCCCACAAAGAAATCCACAGCAGTCACAATAGACCTCCATTGAGTTTGCTCACTCCCCCTCTCTCACTTGCTCATTCTGTTTCTGCCAGCGCTGCAGGCTGACCTTTTGTACTGGGCTTCTGCCTGCGTAGCCATTTTTTTCTGCCCACAAAGAAATCCACAGCAGTTACGATAGAGCACCGTTGAGGTCACTTACTCCCCCTGTCTCACTCGCTCATTCTGTTTCTCCTGGTGCTGCAGGCTGCCCTTTTGTACTGGGCTCCTGCCTCTGTTGGCACATTTTTCTGCCCACAAACAAATCTGCAGCAGGCCCAACAGAACTCCGTTGAGCTCGCTCATTCCCTGCTCTCACTCGCTCGTCTTGTTTCTGCCACTGCTCCAGGCTGCCCTTTTGTACTGGGCTCCTGTCTGTGTTGCCTTCTTCTGCCCACAAAGAAATCTGCAGCAGTCATGATAGAGCTCCGCTGAGCTCACTCACTCCCTCTCTCATTCGCTCATTCTGTTTCTCCCGCTGCTGCAGGCTGCCCTTTTGTACTGGGCCCCTGCGTGCATTGTTGCCTTTTTCTGCCCAGAAAGAAATCTGCAGCAGTCCCGACACAGCTCTGTTGAGCTCGCTCATTCCCACTCTCTCACTCGCTCGTTCCGTTTCTGCCGGCGCTGCAGGCTGGCCTTTTGTACTGGGCTTCTGCCTGCGTTGCCACCTTTTCTTGCCCACAAACAAATCTGCAGCAGTCACGATAGAGTGCCATTGAGCTCGTTCACTCCCCCTGTCTCACTTGCTCAGTGTTTTTCTCCTGGCACTGCATGCTGCCCTTTTGTACTGGGCTGCTGCCTGCAGTGGCACCTTTTTCTGCCCATAAATAAATCCGCCACTGTCCCAAGAGTGCTCCGTTGAGGTTGCTCACTCCCCCTGTCTTACGCAGTCATTCTATTTCTCTTGACACTGCAGTCTGCCCTTTTGTATGGGGCTCCTGCATGTGTTGCCACTCTTTTCTGCCCACAAAGAAATCCGTAGCAGTCACAATAAATCTGCAGCAGTCCCAACAGAGCTCCGTTGAGCTCACTCACTCCCCCTCCCTCACTCGCTCGTTCTGTGTCTCCCACTGCTGCAGGCTGCCCTTTTGTACTGGTCTCCTGCCTGCGTTAGTGCCTTTTCCTGCCCACAAAGAAATCTGCAGCAGTTCCGACAGAGCTCAGTTGAGCTTGGTCACTCCCCCCCCCCCCCACTCGTTGGATCCTAATCTGTCCCAAACACTGATTTCCAACAGCGGCTGCGGTAATCTGCGTTGGAAGTGTGAAAACACATTTCAGCCAGGATGTGAAAAATGCCAGCTGTACTGTTCATAAGGAGGTGTAGAAAAATGCCAGTGTTGAAAATGTGGTGTGAAAATATTACTAATTTGCAAAGTTACAAGGGTGTGTGGAAGCTGCACAATGCATGCTCATAACACAGTCATTTTATGGAGTTTCATCACAAAATTTTCAACATAGGCATTTTAGGACCTCTGCTCATGAACAGTGTCAGTGTGATTTTCTTAATGTGTCCCGCACACTGATTTCCCACAGCAACTGCGCTATTCTGCTTCGGAAGAGTGAAAACACATTTCAACCAGGATGTGAAAAATGACAGCTGCACTGTTCATAAGGAGGTGTGGAAAAATGTCAATGTTGAAAATCTGGAGTGAAAATATTGCAAAGTTGCGAAGGTACGAGCGTGCATGGAAACTGCAACGCACATTCATAACACACTAATTTTATGGACTTTCATTACCAAATTTTCAACATAGGCATTTTAGGACCTCTGCTAATTAACAGTATCACTGTCATTTTCATAATGTGTCCCAAACATGGATTTCCCACAGCGACCACGCTATTCTGTGCTGGAAGTGCGAAAACACATTTCGGCTAGGATCTGTAAAAATGGCAGTTGTGCTGTTCATAAGGAGGTGCAGAACGATGGCAATGTTGAAAATCTGGAATGAAAATATTATAAATTCATGAACTTATGAGTGTGCGTGCAAACTGAGCAACGCATGCTTGTAACACAGTCCCTTTATGGAGTATCGACACCAAATTTTCAATATAGGTACTTTAGGACCTCTGCTCATGAACAGTGTCACTGTCATTTTTGTAATCAGTCCTGAACACTGATTTCCCACAGCAACTGTGCTATTTTGTGCCGGAAGTGTGAAAACACATTTTGGCCAGGATGTAAAAAATGACAGCTGTACTGTTCACAAGTAAGTGTGGAAAAATGCCAATGTTGAAAATCTATCATGAAAATATTTATAAATTTAAATTCTGACGTGCATAGCAACTGCCTTACACTAGTAAAACAGTCATTTTTTTGATTTTTCCCACCAAATTTGCAACATAGGCTTTTTGGTGGCCCACCTCATGAACACCGGCACTGTCATTTTGTTAATCAGTCCCAAAAGGTGACTCTGCGCAGTGACCTTGAAATCACTTTTTGGGGCCGATTAACGCCATGACAGTAGCAGAGTTCATGAGGAGGGGTCCCAAAAACCCCATGTTGAAAATTTGTACCAAAATTCTAAAAAATGACTGAGATATGCATCAAAGTAAAAAAAAAACCAACTATTTAGTCCATTATACAGCTTACCAGCATTTTCTCAGTTCCCGGCTGGCTTTCGAAGAGTGCAGATGTGTTCCCGGTCCACCGACGATCACTGCGCTGGGCTCCGGAGGTAAGTATGTGGTGGGTGGGTGAGGATGTGGGGTATGCAGTAGGAGGGCGCTGGTTGTGGGAGGGGAGTACAGACGGCAAGGGACCATTTTCTTCTTTTTAAGAGCGAAAAAAAAAAAGCGCGGCTGGACGGGTTTTTTTTGCAGGTACTTTTGGCACGCTGCGGTGGGCTCCCAGAGTGCCACCTGCGTGTTTTGGGGTAGGGAGGCACTGTAGCTGACAGGGATTGGGCACCCCCATTGGCACATACTTGGGGGGGGCTCTTGAGCCAAGGGGAATTGGGCACCCCCCTCGGCACACAAGAAATGGATGGGGGATATGCCGACAGGGATTGGGTACCCCATCGGCAAATACAGAAGGAGGGCTTACATAAGCTGAGGGGGACTGGGCAACCCCCTTGGCACACAAGAAATCGGGACTGGGCTCCCCGTCAGCAACAGCACTGCAATGAGGTGTCACTTCCTCAATGCAGCGGATGACACTGCAATGACAAGGCGGCCCCTGATTGCAGTGGCTAAAACTTTAGAAAGTTGTGGCACACTGGCTGAACTAGTGTCAGCAGCAGCATGCCACACCACTGGGGACAGTGGGCCAAGCCTTTAAAGGCTGGGGGGCACTGGCCACAGCAGTGCCGTGCTTCCACAACCTGCTTCTTGCAAAAGTTGCCTCAATATTTTTCTTGTGCTTGTGCACAATCAACATAAAAATGAGGAGGGGGGAGAGAGAGTGTTCTTACAATTAAGATGTTATTTCTTTTTCCATTTAACCAACATATCTAGCTACTATATAGAGACATACAGACAAGTAATTCAGTTTCTTTTCACTGTTGTCAGTTGGTTTCTAGTTCTAGCAGAGATACAGACTGTAGTCAAATCTAAGATCAAAAGATACCCAAATCCTGCTCCTTAGCAGAGCACAATAACATCTGACTTACTGTTCACCAGAGAGTAACCATTTTTTTTGACTTCTGGACTAACAGAAGCTCTAGGGCAGACCTTGAAAACTCTGTTGTGAAATGCCTGGGCTCAAGTTTCAAAGGGTAGACAGAGGGAGCCCATGGCAAAGTCTTCTTGTACCTCCTGGGATACAGGGGACAGTGACAATGCCAGCTTAACTGTCAGATAGTGGTCTAGGTGCTTAGTCCCAGTGGTAGCTACATCCACTGTTGGGTGCTTGCTGCTGTAAACCATATCTTATTGTTGTAGTCAGATGGAATTTTCAGCATTGCACTCATTGTGATAAACTAGGGAAACATGACATCACACACAGGAACTTCAATCAGGTCACCATCTTTATTCAGAGTAATAGGCATACACACGTGACAGGAAACTGAGCATGGCCTATAAAATGTTAGTGCAAAGTCACAATCAATATGCACCCATGTACTTCTTGGTGCAGGTAAGCACTCACATACTACACTCCTCCACTTAGACAAAATGTGGTCTAAAGCATTTACAGGTCCTAATTTCAGGGATGAAGTAGCCTATTTGGTCCCCATAAAAGTTCTGGATAGTATTGTGCCCCACTGACAAAATGTGTGCTAACTGCAAATACAACAGGTAACAGTCTTGGTACACAGACATTTAATTCATAAATGTGCTGTGGTGCTCTCCTCTGTTGCATGGAATATCTCCCGATGGGAACAATAACTGCTGCTGGTGGGGCAACACAATCTGGCATCACAAGAATGGAAAATTCTGGATTACCCAGTGCCTCACCTGATGAATGACCATGGCCAGGAGCAAAATACTCAGCATCGATCTTACCTTCTAAAACAATGTCATCAGCTGGACTTGAAGATGTTGCACATGGGCAAAGCAATGGCCCACCTGAGCCCTGTAGGTTAGAGGTCCATGAGCGTTGCATACAGTACCTAGCAACCCACCATGCTTGGAAGTTTGGAAGTCTAGAACCATTGCTCACTTCCCTGGATGGAAGGTCTGGATTGACATAGGAGCTTTATCATGTCCCCTTTTCTGCTGCTGTTGGTGGTTTTCCACAGTGTGGGACAGACCTGGCTTCAGCAGGGATAATCAAGTGCAGGGTTGCTGTTTCAAGAATAACTCTGCAGGTGTCCTGTCTGGGACTGTGCAAGGTGTGTTTTGGTAGGCAACCAGGGGATGTGCTGTCTGTTGGTTTGCAAGTACTGTTTGGTACCCAGAAGATGAGATTTGATTAGTCCATGCTTTCTTGGAAGTTGTTACAGCCTATTCTGCTGTAGCATCAGGTTCTGGATGGGAAGGTGGTGGTAGTGTGTGTTGGATGCCATTCTGTGAGAAACAACTCAAAAGCTTCTTAAGTGAATTATCATTGTTCGACACTATCTGTCAGTGCAGTCCATATGAAACAAAAACATTTCTAAGCATACTCACCCTTTTCTGAATAATCATGATCTGCGTTGGCAGCACTTCGAGGTACTTTTAAATCCACATCAGTCCCTACAGGGAAGTGCTGTTTGTCCACCTTAGCATTGTCAACATGCACTCCCAAGGAGTTGTGGCTCAAGATCAGGGATGGAGAAGTGCTGCTGCAGGCTGATTGAGAACTGTTGAACAAGCTGTGCATTTTCTTACCACATATTGGATGTCTTAGTCTTGTCCCGGCCTCCAAAAGTATCCTAAGAGTAATGCCTTCGTCCAAAAGGTTCCAGGATAACTCGCCTGCAAGCTGGAAAGCAACTGCTTCTGAAATTTAGAGGTATCATGCAATGGTGGAGATCCATAGAACACAGCCTTGATCTGTGGACAACTGATCTTTCTTTTCAAAGAATAGCCATAGAGTTTTATCCTTTCTGAAGTTGGGCAGTCTGTCATTTTACTCAACCCCCTCTTCCCTAGCCTGACTACTCAATCCCCAGACTTAATTCTATTGAGGTTTGGCCTCTCTGCAACCCCTTGTCCATGAGTTGGAGGGGCAGCTATGCTGAGTACAAAGGATCTTTCCTGGGGGCAGAGACACCTGGCATGTAGAGGAGTGGATATCTCTACAAAACAGTGTGCAAAAGATAGAGATAAGCACCCAAGAGATGGATAGGCAGAAAAGGGGCAAAATTCAACAGAAGAGCAGACAGCAGGGAGAACCAGGGATAAAGGACAACCAGGGAGGAGGCTGGCGTAGAACAGCTAAACAGTCCAGGGAGTTCAAATCATGGAAAGCCATGTGTGCCAATGCCAGGAGCCTTAGCTACAAGATGGGGGATCTGGAGGCTGTCATGGTGCAGTCGGACCTGGACATTGTGGCCATCACAGAGATCTGGTATAATGATAATCATGACTGGGAGTTGGCCATACCTGGCTACAACATATTCAGAAGAGACAGAGCAGGTAGGATGGGAGGAGAAGTGGCACTTTATGTGAAAGATGGCATAAAGGCCATAAAGATCCAGGAGGAACAAAATGGGGGAGAGATACTGTGGGTTAAGCTGGAAAGGAAAATGGGACCAGCCATTTGCACAGGGGTGATCTATGGATCACCAGCCCAGGAGGAAGAAACAGACAGGGAGCTGATGCTAGCCATCCAAAGGATGGCAGACAAGGGTGAGGTGGTGCTGGTTGGAGACCTCAATATTCCAGATGTGGACTGAAGCCCCCCAGGAGCAGCATCAACCACGAGCAAATTTAACCTGGACTCCCTTCAAGATGCATTCCTCAAGCGACTGGTCATGGAACCAACTCGGCAGAAGGCAATACTGGACCTTGTGCTCACAAATGGGGACAGTTTGATGGGGGTAACAGTGGGGGAGCACCTGGGGAACAGTGACCACCAGTCACTGTGGTTTGAAATCACAGAAGGAGCAGAACCAAACCGTGCAAAAACACATATCCTGGATTTTAGGGGGGCAGACTTTGGGAAAATGGGGAGATGCTTGAAAGAGGGATTAATGGGAATGGGGCAGGAATCAGGGGTCAAGGAACAGTGGGCAATATTTAAAATGGGGATTACAAAAGCAACAGAATTATGCATTAAGCAGGTTAGCAAGTGGAAAAGGAAGAGGAGGCCATTATGGTTTTCCAAGGAGGTAGCGGTGAAAGTGAAAGCCAAAAAGATTGCATTCAGGCAATACAAAAAGAAGCATGTAGAAGGGGATAGGGAGAAGTACCAGGAGAAGCAAAGGGAGGCAGGGAGGTCAGTAAGGGAAGCCAAAGCTCAGATAGAAGATCGCATTGCAAAATCAGTGGGTAGAGGGGACAAAACCTTTTACAGGTACATAAGTGAAAAAAGAAAGGCAAAGGGAGGGATAGTGAGACTGGAGGGGGAGGATGGGGGCTGTGTGGAGGATGACAACAATAAAGCTGACATATTGAACAGGTATTTCTGCTCAGTCTTTACTGAGGAAGAGGAGGGTAATGGGCCTGAAGGGAGTACAAGGGGTGGGAATGGCGCAGAAATGGACACAAGTCCCTTTACACAAAAAAGGGTCCTGAAGGAACTAGAAGGAATAAGAGTTGATAAAGCAATGGGGCCAGATGGGGTGCACCCCAGGGTCCTTAAAGAACTAAGAGAGGTGGTGGCTGAACCTCTGGCAATCCTGTTTATCTGATTACTGGAAACAGGGGAGGTACCCAAAGACTGGAGGACAGCAGATGTAGTCCTCTTATACAAAAGTGGGAATAAAGAGGAAGCGGGGAACTACAGACCAGTCAGCCTCACCTTGGTAGTGGGGAAGATCATGGAAGCCCTACTGAAGGAGAGATTAGTGGAACATCTGGTTGCCAATGGACTACAGGACCCAAGGCAGCATGATTTCGCTAGGGGGAGGTTGTGTCAGACCAACCTCATTGAATTTTTCGACTGGGTGAAAAGGGAGGTGGATCAGGGGAGGGCAGTGGACATGGCCTATCTGGACTTCAGCAAGGCCTTTGATACTGTGCCACATAAAAGGTTATTAAAAAATTGGGGAATATGGGAGTGGGCAGGACAGTAGTGTGGTGGGTAGGTAACTGGCTGGGTGGCAGGACACAGAGGGTGGTGGTAAATGGCTGCCACTCCACAGAGGAAAGAGTGACCAGTAGGGTGCCACAGGGATCAGTGCTGGGACCGGTCCTATTAAACGTCTTTATTAGTGACATTGCACAGGACCTAGAAGGCAGAATTTCCCTATTTGCTGATGACACAAAGCTCTGTAACAGAGTGGACACACCAGAGTGTGTATACAGAATGAGGAGGGAACTGCAGAAACTTGAAGAATGGTCTGGAGTTTGGCAGTTGCAATTCAATACAAAGAAGTGCAAGATAATGCATATGGGACACAAAAACCCTGGCACAATATATCAGTTGGGGGGTGAGGATATAGCATGCACCAAGCAGGAAAGGGATCTTGGCCATCTCTGATTACCTCAAGGTAGGGAAACAGTGCAACAAGTCAGCAGGTAAAGCAAATAGGATGCTGGGATGCATAGGCGGGGCATCACCAGCAGGAAAAGGAAAGTCATAATTCCACTATACGAGACACTAGTGAGGCCCCACCTGGAGTACTGTGTACAGTTCTGGAGATCTTACCTACATAAGGACATAGACAGGGTAGAGAAGTTTCAGAGGAGAGCAACAAAGATGGTACATGGATTGTATCACAAGTCCTATAAGACAGATTGAAGGACTTGAATATGTACTCCCTGGAGGAGAATAGGGAGAGAGGGGATATGATAGAGACATACATGTATCTTACAAGGAGGAACAGAGTGCAGGAATACACTATTTTTCAGCGAAAAAAATATTCCAGGACTAGAGGGCATGGGATGAAGTTGGAGGGAGGGCAATTCACAGGAAACGTGAGGAAGAATTTCTTCACAGAATGGATGGTGGACAAGTGGAACTCCCTGCCAAAGAAAGTAGTGGGGGCTGAAACAATGACAGGATTTAAGAATGCATGGGATAGACATAACCGAATTCTGAAGGTCAGGGGTAAGGGGCCAAAGACTTCTAGGTAAACATAAAGTGAACTTACAAGCTCAAATGGGCAGACTGGGTGGGCCGTAGGCCCTTATCTGCTGACAATGTCTATGTATCTATATTAATAGGCACATTACATCTCCAGAATGTTACTGTACACAAACATAGCTTGTTCACAATTACAGTACCGCTGCATACATTTATCAACATGATGCAATGCCATCCACATTGATGTGCATAGTGGCATGATGATAATAGTCATCCCAACCCCCAGCCATTAGGTTCATCTGGCCCTCTACCAATTTTCACAAAAGCATCCCTGTAGCCAGCCGGTGGCACAGTGGTAGCACTACCACTCGCTGTGCCTGTAGCCTCAGTTTGCGAATAGACTGTGTCACTCAGATGCCAACCGGGGGAAGAATTGAGTGTCCAAATGATTACTCTCCACATTTAGGAAGGGGGAATACTGCATTCTACTACTTGCTGCCCCCTAGTAGAGGCCAGGTTGCAGTGTAGCAAAGACACATGGATGAGAAGAGGGGCAGCTGACGGATGCCAAGCACACATACCTACATGAAACTGCATGCAGGTACTTTAGGGGAGAACAAAACAGGAGCTGGAGGAAAAAGCCCTTGTTGGTGATTGAACCATTACCACTTGCAGATCCATGAATGACTGATGTGGCAGGCCACTTACCATGGATGGTCCTTGGCAAGAGGTGGATAACTGGTAAGTCCATCGGAGGTTAGTGATGGAGCTGGGGGGGGGGTGGCTGCAATTGGGCGACATGGAATGAGAAAAAGCTTGATAAAAATGACATGGTCCCTAACTTGTCTCCCTGGTAATCCTGTGGGCCCTTAACACAGCCATGTTGTCCAGTACATCCCTGCTGGACCAGTGGCTTCCCCCTGCCAAACTCTAGCTGCCCTAATTTGTCCCTTGCCGATCCTGTTCCATTAAAAAATCAGTCTCCCAACATAAGTGCATACTGAGCAGCACTCTGATGGCATTATGCTGCCATTTTAATTTTCTGGTGGTAAAAAGGGGCCCTCACAAAAGTACTGAGATGTGTGCGCTGGTGGTAGTTGGCAAATTGAATGACAATGCATTCCATTTGCATACCGTCTAGACTCTCCCTCTTCTGTACACCTGTGTACAATGATGTGTACATGTGTGGAAGGTCCCCCTGACTCTTTCTGAGCATAGCTTGTAAGGGTCACAAGCAAGGTACTCGCAGAATTGTTCTACACTGATTTTAAGACAGTCCATTAAGACTGAGGGCCTGATTTTAGAAAGGCCACTAGGTCGACACAAAATGAGCCAATCCATAGCTGAGACAAACTCCAGGTACATCAGGGACCCTGTGTCTCTTCTGGAAAAATAGGGGTCTCTGTGCCAAAGTCCTGAGAGTTGTGCCAGCCACAGGATTGTGTCAGGCCTCTGGCGCAGCTGAGGGGTTTAACGAAGGGTCCCGTCAAGCTCCCACCCCAGCCTGTGCAGCAGCGAAGTTGGTGGAGGGAGAAGATTCTGCAAGGTTGGGAATGGGGGTAGAGGGACCAGTGGAGGTGCCATAGTGGGTAATGGGAGCATGGCAGTAGTAGCAGGGGTCAGAGGTGGCACCTGTTGTAGGTGATATGGCCAGTGAAACAGAGCCACTGGGCCTGGGCATATGGAGTTAGGCATGGACAGACCCTATCCTGGACCCCCAGGTGACAACATCCCTGGCACCTGCCCCATAGGTGGCATGGTTCCCGAGAGTGGAATCGTGCATCAGCCAGGCTCCATACAGTGAGTGTTTAACAGGAGAATGTCATGGTGCCTGAGTGATCTTTCCATCCAGTTGCACTTTTTACCCTGCAGCCATTGCCACCCGCCGCATGTTGGGGACTGTGTCAACTATGGGGCAGGTGCCATGGCTGTTGTGATCTGGGGGTCTAGGATAGGGCCTGTCCATACATACATCCCTGTGCCTGGGCCTAGCAGCTCTCTCCCACCGTCTATGGCACTTCTGCTGGGTGCTACCTGTCTTCCCTGCCACTGCTGCTGTGCCCCCATCGCCCACTATGGCACCCCCACTACTCCATCTGCCTCTGGTCCAGACCTTGAAAGCCCCACATTTGCCTCCCTTCAAGGCAGTGGTGCAGGGCCCCTAGACCAGCTCAAGGCTGATCTAACCTCAGCCCCCCTCTTGCGACCATGGTGGGGCTTCTAAAATCCCAAATAAAGGGATGGTGAGACCCTCTGTGGCACAAGCCCTTTTATGACCTGGTGCACTGGCATGTCTACCACAAGGTTGGGGCAGGGCAGTTTTTTTGCAAGGCACCCTGATTTCTACATGGCCTGTGTTCAAAAATTGGGATTGCTGCAAACTTTGGTGCAAGGTGCCACTAACATCAAAGTCAAATTTCAGCTTTTTAAAATTGGGCCCTGTGGATCAGACGAAGGAGCTTTTGAGTTTTCAGTTCATATACAATCAAAACAGGAAATACACTTGGACTGATTCATTGGTGATCAAAATGAGCACAGTTTTTTGGCATTGGTCTCCTTTGTTTTTTGTGTATGTCCTATAAAAGATAAGGATGTAGGCCTGGATTTTCAAAGAATTGTGCATGAGGCAAACACAATCTGTGTCAGTACTGAGACTTAAATACCAGCTACATCTTTGTCAGGATGTGGTGCAACTGTCCAAAAGATGAAAATGACTCACAACAATTTTTAATACTTGTGTCAACTATTTGTGTTACAACTATGACACAAATGCAAGACAACTGAAAACAGTAGTCCAAGCCTTGTGGCAGGTATAAAAGCCATAAAGTTAGACCCCCAAATCAAGGGTAGTACATGATAGAAGACACGGCAGAGGCACAGAGTGAGAAGTAGATAGTGGCATCAAGAGTTAACATGGATAGATCGACTCCTAGGGCAGTTTGAACAAGATGTGGCCATGTCACAAATTTGAGACATTTATAGTGCTACAATTGTGATGCAGTTATGATGCAAGTTTTTATTCGTACCATGTCATGTAATTCATAGCACATGCATGACAATATGAGGCAAGTATGTTGCTGCATCCTTGTGATGCTATTTTAAACATTTTGATGCAGCTCTGCCATTTTTGGCCACCTTTAAAAAAACCTGTTGCATTCAATATGTTTCACCTTCCTGGCTGAAAGTTTAAAAAGTGCTAGAAGTACTCGACTGTAATGACTATGCTATTTTAAATATACAGTATGTTTTACAATTTAATGCAGAACAGTCAGCACTAAGAGTCTCACACCCAAGAGTGAGGGTGGTCTCAGTATGCGCTTGGTGTGTGAAAGCATTTTCTTTTTAATTGTTGCTTACTCCCCTGATGTCAGCTGGAGAGGATTCTGAGATTTCTGGTTACAGGAAATGTCAGCAAAATTAGCCTGATATAATCGACTATACTGTAGTAAAAAGTAAATAAAAAAATGCTTTTGCACACAAAGTGCATATTGGGTCCAGCCTTACACTTGTATGTGAGGCTCAGTGCTGATCGTTCCCCTTTATCAAGCCTACAAAGTCTTCTTTCAGTGGGCCTAGAAGACAGATATGGCTGTTTACAATCAAAGATATGGTCTTTGGGTGACTCCATGGCACAGAGAGAAGGGTGTTCACTTGACACACTAGTGACCCGGGTTCGTACCCCTAGCCTGGATATCAGGAGTGGTGTCCATTGGGGAGGGAGATTAGTGTCCTTTGGATGCTTCCCTCCTTGGGGGTCTCAGACTGCTGTTTATCAGCCCCTGGGGTGGCTTTGGGTTGGCATTCTTGGCAGCATGTGGCCTCTATGCACCGCTGAACACCCTCACCCCCAGGATGCCGCCATAGCTGGCCCTATGTGGGAGGGTGTGGGTGGGTTGGAAGAAAAACAGAAAATCTGCCCTTGATGACAGTCTCAATCTATCTTCGATGACAGATGCTGGTTCCCACTTCCATGATAGCCCGGAGGTGTCTGTGCTGACCCCCAGCATGCCTGGGATATGATGTACACCTGTGGGTATTTCTCCTCTCCTGGTTGCGGGCCCATGGGGGAGGGGCCCTCATGATTAGGGGTTATATTAGGTTACCCCGGGTCACAGCACAGATGGGGCAGCAGATGGTGAGGAGGATGTGATGGCAGTGGGTCTTGGCGGCCCGAAGGAGTGGCCGACTGAGGGCTTGGGGAAGACCAAAAAAAAACCAACATATGCACTTATATTGGAACACTGTAAAACGTTCATACAGTACCTGTACAACATGAAATGTGCTTGTCATGCAGATAAACAGCAGCAGCTTCATCGTTATTGACACCACCTGCAACAAACAGATGAGATGAAAGCTATATTTATTCATTATCTTTTTAGGCGGCAAGTGATAGCTTCCGCCTACTGCTGCAGTGTGAACTGTTTTGTGCAAATTTTAAAGATTACTGCTGTTTAGTATGTAAGTTAGCAGTGGAGAGGTCTGGCATGGCCAGCAGAATGTAATTCCTGTTGAGAGATTTCTTTTACTCCTCATCCCCCTAGAAGGATTTACACATACATGATGCTTTGCATGTTTGTTTTTTGGTTTTTGCTTTACAATACATACATGTGATTTGGAGAGAGTTACAAAAAAAGTTGTAAATTATTTGTCTTCCTGCTCTTTATACTTTCTGCATGTTATCCTTTTTGCAAACTACCTTTGCTTCTCATGCACATCATGGCAACTGTAATGGGTCTGTAATAAATAAAGACGATTTATGCCAACAGAATACATCATAAAATAGTGTCTTGGTTCTCTGTGGCAGGCAGTGATTTCACAAGCTGATTACTCAGTGTCATCCTCTGCTGGACAGCAAGCAAATTGCCACTCAGTATGGTCCTCCAAACTGTGGAATGCGATGAAGGAATAAAAGCTAAAATGTGAAGGATTACTTGATTTCTGTCAGCACCTTTTGTACTCTGCCTAATGACAGTGCATGGACTGTAGAATAAATAGCACAACATTTACATTTATATAAGCCACTTCCAATTCTGCTTACCCCTCTGCGCAAGAATTTGCAAACCCATTGTGCTTCGCACTGGGTTTATGCTTCGGAATCCATGCAGTTGGACTACAGCTACAGAAACCAACCAATTAATACATACGGCCTTTTTATGTTTGCTTGCACGCATGTGCACTCTTCAAAGCTGACTGCGAACTGAAGAAACGCCCGTAAGCTGCATAATGGCATAAATGGTTTTTTTTCAACCTTGGTGCATATCTCGGCCATTTTGGGGAATTGTTTCACTAAATTTTCAACATTGGGTTCTTGGGGCCCCACCTCATGAACTCAGTCACTGTCATTTTGTTATTCAGTCCCAAAAGGTGATTTCACTGTCACTGCGCTGAACCACTTTTTGGGACTGAGTAATGAAACAACAGTGTCACAGTTCATGAGGTATGTCCCCCCAAAACCTTGTGTTGAAAATTTGGTGAAAAAATTCCCAGAAATGACTTTTACAAGCATGCATTACGCAGTTCCTATGCATGCTCGTAACTTCGCAAATTTTTTAGATTTTCACTCCAGATTTTCAACATTGTCATTTTGCCACACCTCCTTATGAGCAGTACAGCTGTCATTTTTCACATCTCACCCAAAATGTGTTTTCACACATGTTGCTCACAATGGCGTGGTTAGTGTGCAAAATCAATGTTCAGGGCATATTAAGAAAATCACAGTGACACTGTTCATATGCAGAGGTCTTAAAATGCCTTTGTTGAAAATTGGTGACAAAAGTCCATAAAATGACTGTGTTACGAGCGTGCATTGCGCAGTTTCCACGCACCCTCATAAGTTCATGAATTTGTAGTAGTTTCAGTCCAGATTTTCTACAGTGGCAATTTTCCACACCTCCTTATGAACAGTACAGCTGTCATTTTTCATACCATGGCCGAAATGTGTTTTCGCACTTTCTGCGCAGAAATGCGTGGTCGCTGTGGGAAATCAGTGTTCAGGACAGATTACGAAAATCACAGTAACACTGTTCGAAAGCGGAGGTCCCAAAATGCCTGTGTTGACAATCTACTGTAAACAATCCCCAAACTAACTACAGTTTCTATGCATGCTTGTCACTTTACTAGTTTTTTTATATTTTCACTCCAGATTTTCAACGTTGCCATTTTTACACCTCCTCATGAACAGTACAGCTGTCATTTTTCACATCCTGTTCGAAATGTGTTTTCGCACCTGTGGTGCCAAATGGCGTAGTCACTGTGCAAAATCAGCTTTCGGCTTACAAACTGATATTGCCACTGTTCATGAGGTGGGGGTCATAAAAACCCATGTTGAAAAACTGGGTGAACTCTAATAAACACCTGGGGTGTTAGGGTTTCGGCCATGGCACCCCACCCTGTGGAGACTGACAGGCATCAGGGGTGTGACTTAGGATTGTCGCCTGTAATGCTCATACCATTCCACCCCCACCCACACCCTGCAGCCAATGACAGGCATCGAGGTGTGCCTTGGACTTTTCGGCCCCAAAGTTTACCCCATTCTCCTATACTGCACCCATCTCACCATATTTCCCTATGGAATGGGTTGAGTATAAGGCCCAAAGACCCCAAGGCACACTGTGACACTTGTCCGTGTCTGTAGGGTAGGGTGTGGTGAAATGGCGTGGCCCTTATGCCTGATGCCCCAAAGGCACAACCCAATGCCTGTCAGTCTCTGCAGGGTGGTGGTGGGGTTGTCTTCAGTTCAATACTTCACTGCCATGCCTATTATGCAGCTCTCTAACTCCTACACTACCAATGCCAGCAAGCAAACATTTGGCATTGACAAATGCTTGTTTATATTTGCCATACATGCACGTGCAGCTAACATTTTAGGAAAGTGGCTTTTGAGGGGTGCGACACTGTCAGTCCAATGCAGAGTGGTCTGCACGGGGCTCATCAGTGTTACACCAATCATCAGCCAGGCTGATAATGACACTGTTCTGGCTTGTTAAGCAGACCCTCCATGTATTTCAAAGGAGAGAACCGAACCAATCATAAATTGTCTCTTTCCTTTGATCTACGCCTCCTAGCATGCACAGCTGATCTGTCATGAACAGCCCACTGAGCTTGAATTACACCCTCTAACAAAGAAAACTGTCTATGGATGTCTGTTGCTGCCCTGCCCTTACTGTCCCTCCCACCTGACCCTCCCACTCAGCACCCCCCCAACATAACACTGACACTGGGGGTGCTCAATCCTCCAGTGGTGCCATCTAAAATAAAGAAAACTGTCCTTCATAGTTTTTTTAATACACCCTGCAAAAGAGAAAAATATCCATTGATGTCTGTTGCATCCACCGCTGTTAACTGCCACACCCAAGGTTACACAGTACCCAGTCCCATGCCAGCTGCTACCCTCCACCCTGCCCATTTTAGTTATGCAGGACCAAGGAGCCCACTCCCAGTACTGCCAAACATAACACAGTTCCCCAGTGTCACCACCTGAAATAAAGAAAGCTGTCCCTTATAGTTTTTTTAATACACCCTATAAAAAGAAAATCATCCATCGATGTCTGTTGCTGCCTCACCCTACTGTCCCCCCACCCAACCTCCCTCAGCACCCCTCACAAACAT
This sequence comes from Neoceratodus forsteri, assembly GCA_016271365.2. Classification (NCBI taxonomy): domain Eukaryota; kingdom Metazoa; phylum Chordata; order Ceratodontiformes; family Ceratodontidae; genus Neoceratodus; species Neoceratodus forsteri. The sequence goes on along the minus strand of CM057453.1, from coordinate 643,220,037 downwards.
AACACTGACACTAGGGGTGCCCAATCCCCCAGTGTCACCACCTGAAATAAAGAAAACCATCCCTCGTAGTTTTTTTTTAACCCTGTAAAAAAGAAAACTGTCCATTGATGTCTGTTGCTTCAATTACTGTCCCCCTACCTGACCCTACAACTCACCCCTCACATTCCCTCAAGCCCTTACTTACCCACTGGAGGTCCAACGCTGTAATCCTCTGTGGACAACAGACATGTCTTCACTGTTCAATGCCAGACTACAAACTGAGGAAATCAGGTATGCGGTTCAATGTATTTCAATGAAGTTTTGAACTCAGTGGCATAGCTTGATAATTTTTGAATATGTTTGCCCTAGATATTCAGCATGCTTTTTTGGGGACCCCACCTCATGAACAATAGCAGTGAAATTAGACAAATCTGTCCCAAAAGATGATTTCGGGCAGGAGCTGACAATTTTCTCCACCCTTGTTCTTGAGGTAGGGTCATAAGAAGGCCATGTTGAAAAACTTGGGTACAAATGTTAAAATAAAACAACTGTTATGAGCCAGAGTTGAAATTTATGAACATAGGCTCATAATTTTGGTAATTTTCAATATTTTTATTTATTTTTCTTTTGATAACCGGGTAGGTGCGCTAGACACAAAAGTGACTATTTTCAGGCACGACCCGGGAGGTCAACAAAATAGAGAGATAACAGTTACATAGAATACAGTGTAAGGAGATGTGCAATACATCGCAAACATAAAGTGAGGTAAAGTTAGGACAAATAAAGGTACAAGGCACGAATGGTGTAAAAATTATACAATTAGAGATAAGTGCCCAAGTGTAGATTATCATAGTAATAACACAAGATATGAGGTACAGAAAGAAGAAATATACCAGTGAAGGCATCATTATGACATACTGAAAGTGAAAGGGTGTTGATTTGGAAGGGGGCAGGGAGAAGGGATAGGTTTAAAGGAGGCTGAAGGATTAGGGTGCCAGATGACAGATGACAAGTGCATATTCCAGTTTTGGATGTGCTATACTTTAACCTTAAGTATTGGCTATCTATATACCCAAATCTGAATCGTGAGTAATATTTTCTATGCACTGTTTTTTTTTAATTTTCTTTAAATAGTTTTCCATTCCAAAATATCTTTTGAAATTTATAACTAACCAATTACTGAATTTGTATCTAATTAGTCCACTTATTTCTTTTTGTCCATAAAGATCTTTAATTCTCCTTTCGATCTTAATAAATATATCCATTACTGATTTTGTATATATTTCCATTAAGCATTCCAGTAAACCAAATGGTTTTATAATTTTTTTCTACAATTTGGAAATATGAAACCAATCTCTGTATATGATAGAGTTTCATCTAGTCATATTCTTGGTAGTCTCTTGTCTAACATATTATACACTTTAATCCAGTATATAGCTCGTCTAGAGTCAACATTGCATTGTATTGATGTTTGACCTAATTCCAGTCTTACAAGACCAGAAGCGACACTTATTGGGAGCCCCAATAGTTTTTAATATATTTTATTCATTGATATCTGTATTGAATCTAATATTCCCTGTCCCCATATTTCTGCACCATACACGATTTGACTTCTAACTTTTGCATTGAGGACCCTTAATGTACCTATTATGGATTGCCTGCCATATTTATATGACTACCTCTCTATAACTGAGTCTAATCTATTTTGCCACCAACTTTTCAACATAATCATTTCTTCACAGCTCCTCATGAATGTGACAGCTGTGATTTTTCAAATCCTGGCCAAAATGTGTTTTCGAAGGTATGCCCTCCATTCAGTGAAACTATTACAGTGAACATATCGATGCCAACAATATCGACAGGTCGCTGTAATAGTCCGCCCGGGACCCCAGCACTCTTTCCCCCGGTCCTGCACCTCTCCCTGAATCAACTCTGACTCGGAATTGATAATCCATAAGTTCAGGGGGTGAAGCCGGGGGGTAGAGCCCACCACATAAGGGGTTCAGAGGGAGAAGCCCCCCAATAGAAAAGTAACTGGTTCTCCTGCTGGATTTATGTCAACTGCAACTTATGGTCAACATAAATCCATCGCTATGATATTGGTCGACAAAAAATTTGTCGAATCAGCATCGTAGATCCATTTTCGCATCCTGAAAGGAGATTTCACTGGTGGAGCTGTTGGCAGAAAAGGACCTCCTGGCCCACCTAGTCTGCCCTAAGGTCTTTACCTGTTGTGCTGCCGTAGACCCTAACTGATCTCTGGCCTTCCACAACAGCCCTGTTACTAGGGTCCCCCTGTGTCTATCCCATGCGTGTTTAAAACCTGTTACTGTTTTGGTACCCACCACCTCTGCTGGGAGTCTGTTCCAGACATCCACCACCCTTTCTGTAAGGAAGTATTTTCTCACATCTCCTCTAAGTCTCCCCCATCCAGCTTTATAATATGCCCTCTTTCTGTGCAAAATGCTACCCTCCTGTAAGTTCAAATTTATTGTTCAGCTTAACTATAAGCCTTTACAACACTTAATACAAACATTTATAAAAACAAGATATGTTGCACTTTACAAATAGTTATACCATATTCTTACTTTCTTAATCCAATACACATACTACAATTATATATTTATAAATATCTTAAACCAATAAATACATTTAACAATATACATGGTGCACTATGTATCCAGCTCATTGCACTTTGCTCATTATCTACTGTTTTGATTTTTAACCCTCATATTTTAGTGGTTAGATTCTGGATATGTTTTTTCTTATTCTCAATTATATTACAAAACCACGCTATTGCCTCAAGATGTCTTATGTTAGAAGTTTTCATCAAATAGGTATATTGGTAACGGGGCTCCATATCTAGTAGTTTAAGGATACCTCCCAGAAACTTTATTCTCTCCTGATTGTATTTAGGGCAAAAAAGAAGTAAGTGGAGTGGTATATTCCGGTTTTGGATGTGCGATACTTTAACCTTAAGTATTGGCTATCTATATACCCAAATCTGAATCGTAAGTAAGATTTTCTATGCACTGTTTTTTTTTTATTTTCTTTAAATAGTTTTCCATTCCAAAATATCTTTTGGAATTTATAACTAACCAATTACTGAATTTGTATCTAATTAGTCCACTTATTTCTTTTTGTCCATAAATATCTTTAATTCTCCTTTTGAGCTTAATAAATATATCCATTATTGGTTTTGTATATATTTCCATTAAGCATTCCAGTAAACCAAATGGTTTTATAATTTTTTTCTACAATTTGGAAATATGAAACCAATCTCTGTATATGATAGAGTTTCATCTAGTCATATTCTTGGTAGTCTCTTGTCTAACATATTATACACTTTAATCCAGTATATAGCTCGTCTAGAGTCAACATTGCATTGTATTGATGTTTGACCTAATTCCAGTCTTACAAGACCAGAAGTGACACTTATTGGTAGCCCCAATAGTTTTTTTATATATTTTATTCATTGATATCTGTATTGAATCTAATATTCCCTGTCCCCATATTTCTGCACCATACAAGATTTGACTTCTAACTTTTGCATTGAGGACCCTTAATGTACCTATTACGTTTTGCCTGCCATATTTATATGACTACCTCTCTATAACTGAGTCTAATCTATTAATCCTATTAGATATTGAGAAAATGTGCTTCTGCCAATTTAAATTATAGACAAATTCCATCCCTAGGTAGGTAAAACTTTCAATATATTCTATTGAACAATTATTACATATTAAAGTTGCTAGCTTTCCCTCCTGTACATTGTTGATCCCTTTGAGGTATTTGAATGCTTTTATCATGTCTCCCCCTTTCCCTCCTTTCCTCTACAGAGTACATATTTAACTCTGAGTCTTTCCTCATAGGACTTCTGATGCAGGCCATGTACCATTTGGGTTGCCCTTCTCTGTACTGCCTCCACCTGATCTATGTCTTTCCTGAGATGGGTCCTCTGGAACTAGACATAGTACTCCAGTTGGGGCCTCACCATTGATCTATACAGGGGTACCACTACCTCCCTCTTTCTGCTGGTGATACCCCTCCTTATGCACCCCAGCATTCTACCAGTCTTTCCCACTTCCTTATCACACTGCTTTGCTACCTTCAGGTCATCAGATATGATGACTCCCCTGATCTCAGATCAGAGTGAGCTGTCAATCAATGACAGTGTACTGCACACAGTATGCACTCAGTGACAGTTCAGTCAGTGGCCGGCCACGTTGGTGAGAGGAGGGCTGTGCCGGTCGTTGGCTTGGGGTTCTGGCTGGTGGGAGGAAGGAGAGGGGTGGAGGAAACTACTTGCCAGGGTGGGGGGCAGGGGGTCCTCTAGACCATCAGGAGACAATCGTATCAACAATGTAATATCTGGGCAGATTAGGGTGGGGTGAGGGAAGGGTTCACTTAATCACCAGGGAATTATTGTTTATTACAATTTAAGTGTTGGGCACATTGGGGCTGGGGGGCCATGGCACTCAGTGAGGGAGGGCTCCGATAGTGGTACATATGGTCAAACCCTCCTAAAGGGTGCTTAGAATATCACCCTTTGGGAGGATTTTGAGAATCACAATTTAGGGGATGTGGCAGCTTGCATCTGCCACATGCCCCCTAGTGCCATGCTTGTGGCGCGTGGATGGCACTGGCACCCTTTAGTACAGACAGCCTGTGGTTGATGCAGGCTGCCTTTGTGAATTGCTCCAGGGGCATCATTTGGACCATGCGGCACTTTGAGTCCATTCTTTGTGGCACATGCCCCTTGCACCATACTAGGAGCTTTGAGAATCAGGCCCTATGAGTTAATTGAATCTGCACTGATGTTTTTGCTGTGTTTTAATCTGCCCTTTTGAACCCCCCATCCCTGCCTTCCTTTTGTTCCTACTTACCCCCTTGAAAATGTCCCATTGGGTTTTGAACCCTGAGATAGTAAGAGCATTGATCACATTACTGGTTAAACTGTTTCACCAATTCACTACACACTCCATGAAGAAATGCTTTTTTTAAATTCTATTATAGGCACCCTTGAACCAGCCGGGATGTACCCCTTGTCAACTCTTATGGTGCCCAGCCCCCCCATGGCCCCCACAGAACTTACCAAAAGACCATTGTATCCCACACTGTGGACTCCCTCTCCTCTGGAGGCTGAGAGGGGAAGGTGTAGAGATGTGCTAATCTGGGGTCCCTGATGGTAGTAAGAGTGGAGCTGGGAGCCTGGCTTCATGTTGCTCAGCTAAGGTGGCATTCACTTGCTAGGTTCCCCTTGTGGACATGCATTGACATTGGGCCATGACAGGTGTGCTCCCACGCCTGATATGCTGATGTCCACCATTCCACCAATCCGGCAGATTACTCTGGACCCAGGTGCACAGACCCCCAGCCATTGCTAGGGGTCTGACTATTGCCCAGTGCTGTGACCCTCCCACCACAGAGGAGAAGAAGAGCTGCCTAATGGAGACTCAATCCTCCTCCTCCTCCTCCCCTGGCTGATCCTTCAAAGTTCTGGGTTCATTCCTGAACCTGGTCATTGGCGCCACAAGTGGTAGTGTTACCACTGGACCTGTGGCCTGCCAAGAAATACTTTCTGATTTCCTTCTCAGCTTTGTAACATTTACAGGTAGATTATTGCACCTATCCACTAGGGAAGGGAAGACCTGAAAAGGTTCTGACCCTTATTATCAGGATCCAGGTCAGAGTCCTGATTAGTCCTGATTCAAATCAGAACCTTTAGGAAACTGATGAAAATTGCTGGACATAATCACAAATACAGTAAAACATTGACAATAATGTATTTTTTTCTTATCTGTGTATCAGTCTGTTTTTCTGACTCCATTCTATGCTTTCATCTGATAACTATAGCTAATCCAATTGTGTTCTTTTCCCTTTCCCTTTGGGTAGAGAGGCATGGAGGTGTAAACCCACTTGAGTGCAAACTGGAAAGCACTTCCACAACTAGTAGGGGCAGTCAGGGAACTGGGGGTAACACAGCAGGTGTAAAGGGCAGAGCCTTACCCCAAGAGTGAGTACCAAAACTGATAGAGGGAAGGTTTGGTTAAGCATTCAAGGGTACTAGCAAAGCAGAACTGGCCAATGGGCAGAGGAAGGATGGCAAGTAGAGTTTATTATGGGTGGTCTGCTTATGAGCTTCAGGCAATGGCAGCAGAGGTTTTGCTCAAATACCTGAAGCCTTAAAAATAAAATGAGCGCGCTTCAGGCAATGGCAGCAGATGGCAACCCTGACATAATGGCAGTGATGGAAAATGGAGACATCACCCAACAATGACTGGGACATCATGATTCCAGGCTAGGTATTCAGGAGGGATAGGGTGAAGGGAAGGGTGAGGTTGCCCATTACATCAGGAAAGGTATCAAGTGATAGAGGATAAGAAGTCAAAGGTGTGGTAAAATCCCTATGGGTGCAGCTTACAGCGGAAGAGGAGTAGGGTTACTACCTGTCCTGATTTTCACAAGACAGTCCTGATTTGGGCAGCTGTGTTCTACAAAAAAACATGAAAAATACTACATGTCCTGACTTTATTGTAGAAAAAATATTTCTTACTTTGCACTAAATGTTGCAGAAAACTAGAATACCTTAACTAAAATACCTTAAAATGATGAAAAAAAACCCAATAGAAGCGACTAAGAAACTACAATACTTAGCCTTAATTCTGATTATATAGAGAAAACAAGTCTGTTGCATTGGTCAAGTTACGTACTTTCCTGTGAAAAATCATATTCCAGTAAGAAATGTCCCACTTTGGGCTTCTTAAAAGGTGGTAACCCTAAAGGTGAGGGATGTCTACTTGAGTGTGATCTATAGGCCCCATAGACAGAAGAGGTGGACAGGAAACTAGTGGAATATATCAGGAAGGCAGCAGCTGGAAGGACAGGCATCTTTCTAGAAGACTCCAACATACCAGAAGCTGACTACAGCATCCCAGTGGAACGGAGCACCAGAAATCAGGATGTGATAGCCTTTGGGAGGGTGAGAGAAGAGCTAAGGGGGAGAGACTTGTTGGGAACAACAACTGGATGGGGCAGTAAGCAAGTGGGAGCATATCAAATAAGAGATTCTATTGTAGCTGTGCAGCTTTAATGAACATTTGCCTCAGACAAATGGACAAGGTAAAAAATGTAAGAGGCATATGTGGTTTTCTAGGTAGACTGGGGAAACAGAGTGGGGATAAAAGGTGGCCTTCAAAGTGTACAAGGCTGAGCATACAAAGGCAAACAGGGAGCTCTACCTTGTCATGACAAGAGAAGCTAATAAGGCAGTGAAGAAGACAAAGGCAGAGGTAGCACTAAAGACTGTAGAAGGGTGAGGAAAAATGACAATGCTTGCTATAGATATGTTAGTTTAAGAACAAGGGTGAAATAGAGAGTCTGAGGAAGGGTGAGGCATGGTAGGAGGAGGATGATGGTTAAAAAAACTGATATTCTGAATAATACTTCTGCTCAATCTTCACAGTTGAAGGGAGGGACAACTGCCAGAGTGCAGCATTCAGGATGGTTAGGGAAGAAACATGGAAACATGTATCACAGAGGAAAGGGGGCTTAAGGGGATGAAGGGGTTACAGGTGTCTAAGTCCCTGGGACCAGATGGTTTGCAACCACTGGTACTCAGGAAGCTGGGGTAGGCTTTGGCAACACCCCTGGAAGGCCTATTCAAATGCTCAATTGAGACAAGTGCAGTCCCCAAGGACTGGAGGGTAGCTGACATCACCTCACCTGCAACAGAGCGAGGGGGGGACCCAGGAACTTATAGACTGGTTAGCCTACCGTCCATTGTCAGTAAACTCCTTGAGACTGTAATGAAGGAGCATCTGGCCATCTTCCTGGAGTCCCATGGGGTCTAGTACAGCAAACAGCATGATTTTGTAAAAAGGAGGTCCTGTCAGAAGAACCTTGCAGATTTATTCAACTCCATGCCACAGGCTTTGGATAAGGACCAAGTACTGGACATCCTATACATAGACATTAGCAAGGCCTTTGAGTCTGTGCCCCACAGTAGGTTGGTAAAGAAATTCGGGACTTAGATGCTGGGGAGAAAGTCACTATATGAATGGGGACTTAGCTAAGATGGAGAAGCCAAAGGGTGGTACTAAATAGTTCATACTTTGAGGCTGAGGGGTTATGAGTGGGGTTCTATAGGGGTTGGTCCTGGGCACAGTGTTCTTCAATGCATTCACTGGTGGCATTGGAGAAGGGATCCAGGGTGAGATGTACCTATTTGCAGATGACATAAAGATATGTGGCAGGGTGTATATTTACAATGGTACGATGGAATTGTACAGCAACTGAGGGTAACTGGAAAGGTGTTCCAAGATCAGGCAACTGAAATTACCAAAAAGAGCAAAGCTGTGCACTAGTACAGATGGAATCCAGGAACCAAATAATGGATGAAGAGGTATGAGTGGAGCAGACCTCAAAAGAGAAGGACCAGGGTGGGGTGGGGGTTATAATTAGTGACAGCCTCAAGACCTCAGCCCAGTGTAACAAGGCATATGGGAAAGGTAACAGGATGCTGGGGTGTATAGGTAGGGCATTCTTAAGAAGATTGAAGGAGGTGATCCTGCCCGTGTACATGTCCTTGGTGAAGTTGCATCTGGAGTATTTTGCGCAGTTCTGGAACCTTCACCTAAAAAGAGACTGAGACCTCTCTGAGTCAATCCAGAGAGAGTGACTAAAATTATTCATAGCCAGCAGGGGAGGACTTATGAGGAAAGACTGGCTGACCTCAATATGTGTTAACTGGAGGCTAACAGTGAGGGGAAACATGACTGAAACCTTGAGCACCTGAAAGGTATAAATAGGGTAGACAGCCAGGAATTGTTTAATCAGGAGGGATGGAAGGGAATAGGTCTTCATGAAGAAGGTGGTAGTAAAGTGGAATCACCTGCCAGGAAAGCGATCAATGTCAACACAGTGGCAAATGGCAAGAGGGAGTGGTATAGACACATGGGATTGTTGAGGTTTATGGGGCAGGGGTTAGTGCTACTGCTAATGGGGGTGGGGTTAGTTCAGTTGGAACTGTAGGATGGTTGATCCATTAGAGACATAGCCAGCACTAAACTGCTGAAGGCCAAGGTAGGAACTGGTCAGACTGGATGGACCATGAGTCTTCTTCTGTCTGCAAACATCTACGGTATGTATCTATGTGTCTACAGTATAGGACATTCAGATCATACAATTGTGAAGGAGTGGAAGATGGCTGCCACGACCTTTTGTGCTTCATAAGATTTTTTTTAAATCATATTTTACTGATGAATTTTCCAATTTTAACAACAACCACAAACAACGCAAATTCTTAAACACAGGGGATGATATAGGGTTACAGTACAATAAGAATAGAAAGGGAGAAGAAGGGTAGAACCCCCACATTTAATGACAATTCCCATTATCTGTTTCCATGGATGTACATGTAACTCCCCTACCAAAACAGGGGCTTACCTGCAGCCCATCGGCTCCTGTTCCTGCTCTCCCTCAGGCACCTCCTGTTTGCCTGCAATTTTCTTTGTCCCTCTAGTCCTTCTGTGCCCTTGGCATCCCGTTTTAGCCTCTCTGTAATTTCCAGCCCTCTGGGACTCCAAAAAAGCAAAACCGCGATCCTCCGCTGAAAGCAGGCACTCTGGTGCAATGGGGATCACACAGGCATGAGCGGTGCCTTTGATCTTGCAACCGCTACAGTTGCGGTCGATTGGGAGAGAGTTCCGTGGATCCCAGTGTCCCCACCTGCTAAGGGGGACCCGGTGACAACCCTAAGGGCCTGGTGTGTCCGTTTTCAAAAATAAAGAAGGAAATCCATGAGTTCTGCATGATCGGGATTCATGAATATTAATGAATCAGAGCCTGGATCTTATGAATATTAATGAGGGTGTTTCTGCCCTCAGGGAAACTTGTTCTCCACTGTGGCCAACAGGGAAAAGAAAAAGAAATGTGCACACTGACAACTAAATAAAATAATGTAACTGCAATGTGTGATTGGGAAAAATGTTTTACCGGGGGGGGGGAGGGGGAGTGTTTGAAATAAATAATGCTTGATTCTGGCTGCACCAGCAACTGTTACAACTCAGATAGATAGCTTGTCTGCTGCTGCAAGGCGTCCTTACAGCAGATACACAATCTGGGCTGATGAACTGTGGGGCATTGGGGCAAATAGCTAATTTATTCTCACTGCACCAGGACCTAATTTGAGACTGTATGGTTCTGCTTAAGGGACTGTGTGTTTTAGCAGCCATTACAGAGCAGCACAGCCAATTGGAAAGCTAGAATAGCAAAGCCAGGACTTGTGGGACATTAGCCAAAGCTTATGGGAAATTACCAAATACTCATGGGGAATTGTAGGGACCTAATTTCAGGTGCATAAACAGCAAACCAATGTGCATTGAGTGAGGTTAATGCATAAGTCATTTTCTTGACTGACAGGCCCTCCAGCTAATCAGAGGTCATGCTCCCAAAAGCTTCAGTCAATCAGGAGCCTTAGGAGAGCCCTATAAGAGACTGTGTTTTCCAGTATTTTACCAGATTCGAGCAGAAGCCCCCTCTCCCCACCCCCTAGAGTGGGGGCTCAGGTTCCCAGCAGAGTAAATGGGCCTGGTGTACCAGCTTAAGCCTCTTCACCAGGGAGAGGGGATTTCTCCTGCTGAGAGGAGAAAGCAGCAGATGCCTGCAGCAGACATTCCTACCCTGGGGGCTGTCAGCAGAATGTCCTCCAGGGCTAGTTTCAGCTTTTCCATGTTTGGGGAAAACATGGGCCAGTCAGTGACCTGATTGCAAGCCAGCTGTAAAAGAGCTGACTTTGCCTCAGCAGTGAGAGTGATGATGAATCCTAAGGCCATAAAAGGGAAAAACAACTCTGCTAAGTAATCTGAGTGTGTAAACCAGTGTCTGACAAGTGCAACTTTATCCAAGCTTTAAGGGGCCACCCAGCCCAAGCTAAAATTGTGGCTGTGTAACTTGATAATATCTACAAGAGGCAGCAAGGCCCAAAGTGTGCCAAATTGTGACTCTGTGATTTAAAAGTATCTACAAGGGGAAGCAGATGCCCAAAGTAACTGGATTGTGACTGTCTGTGTGTCTGCACCCTGCATCTGATCAACACCTGGATTGGGTGGACATCTGCTAGTAACTGGACAAAAGTTTAAAGTAAAAATATATAAATGTGTCTGAGCTGAGCTATGCCACAGGACTGAATGGGAGTTCCCTGACCATGTGGAATGTTCTGGACAGTGCCTGGTAGGCCAACAATGGATTATGTGCAGTGTGGGAGCTGCAAGTGCCAGTAAAGAACCACAAGGTACTGATTGTTGTGTTTGAGCTTAGAAATGCTACAGAAATCAGTACTGCTGAGTGCTACAGCAAAGCACGAGTTAAAGCAAGTTACAGAAGTATTGTTGAGCCCAGGAAGCTAAAGCAAATAAAGATACAGCCAAGTATCAGTGATTGCGCTGAAAGAGTTTGCTGCATCTGTTTTGCAGACAAGCAAAGTTCTGCACAGAGACAGTGATTCTTAACACAGGCTCAACCTGGAAAAAAATGTTGCAAGTGGCAGTGAGGCAAGTTTAAGCTCAGTTTAGGACAATATGGGGTCAAGTGTGAGTAGTCAAGTCTTAAGTAGGTATACTTACGTTTTCCGGAAGCTGACTATCCCGACAAGCAGTACCCCATTCAAAATTGCCCGATACATGGGATAACCCGACACTACTACACCCAACAATATTTCTCCTGACAGGGTAAGGTAGCAGATGTGATGGAATGCTACCTTAACCCTTCTGATGCGTAGGAAAGGATGGCTGGATGGTGTTGCTGGCCGAGCAGCCCCAGTGATGTGGAGGGGAATACCACTGGTAGGTCAGCTGGCATGCTGTGTGTGACCCTGGTTCTGGTCTGGGTCATGTCATTTTACACACTGCACCCCCAGTAACAACTTAACATTTTATTCTAGGGTCCGCTCCCCCTTGGAGTTAGATATTTTAGTTATGGGGGGCATCTCTCCCTCCCTCAAAGCCCTAATGGCTACTCATGAAAAAGCCTGGAAAAAGTTTAGGCTTTCCTCCCTCCCGGCAGATCTCGCTGAGTACAAAGCCCTGAGGAACAAAGCCAAGAGAGCCATAAAACTTGCTAAGAGAGATTACTTAACACACCTCCAGAAAACCAGCCTGGGCAACCCCAAGCAATTCTGGAATCATATCAATGACCTGATCAAGGGCAGCAAAAAGCCTGAGTCCTGTCCCATGGAGATTAACAGTCAGCTCACAACTGACCCTTCTCAAATATCGGCTGCCCTTAACAGGCACTTCTCAGACTTCGAGGCCTACAAGACCTGCCTGTCTCCCCAGACTCTCCCCCCCACCTCAGATGAACCACCTCACATGGAAAGACCCCCATTTCACCTGAAACTGGCTAAATGCACTGAAGTACTAAACCTCCTAAGGAACCTGAAACCGAAAGGGTCAGCGGGACCCGACGGTATCAACCCTCGGCTACTCAAGGCAGGAGCTACCTCCTTAGCCTGGCCTATAACCATGCTCCTCAATCAATCACTGAGGGATGGAGCAGTCCCTGACCTGTGGAAACATGTCAATGTTGTCCCTATTCACAAAGGGAGGCTCAAGGAAAAACTCAACAACTACAGGCCCATCTCCCTCCTCTGCTCACTTGCTAAGGTGCAAGAAAGAGTCATCTACAATCAACTCAGGGACTACCTGGAAGCTCATCAGCTCCTTGCCCCCTCCCAACATGGATTTAGAACAAACCATGGTACTGACACTGCCCTCATTAACTTCACGGATGAAGTTCTCAGGGCAACGGACAAAGGATACCCACTGGTGCAGTCTTTATAGACTTATCCAAGGCGTTCAACCTCGTCGACCACAACTTGCTGCTACAGAAGTTGCAAAATATAGGCCTAGACAATCATGCCCTGAAGTGGTTTGGGAGCTACTTATCAGGCAGGGCACAGAGGGTCTCATGGAAAGGGACCATGTCTGACCCACTACCCCTAAACCAGGGTGTACCTCAGGGCTCAATTCTAGGCCCCCTCATGTTTTCCTTGTTTACCAACGACCTGCATACCCACTGCGGGGAGAGCTTGGTTGTGCAGTTCGATGATGATACTGTCATCTTCCGACCCCTGCATGATGTGGTTGCCCTAGGCCCTCTACTCCAAAAGGATATCACTTCACTAGAGACTTGACTATGTAAGAACAGAATGGTACTAAATGCCGACAAGACCAAGGCAATGCTATTCGGGCCTAGATCTCTGGGATTTGACAGGTCCTCATCCCTCTCCTTAACCTCACTGTCTGGTAAAGCCATTAATGTAGTCCCCTCCCTTAAATATTTGGGCCTCACATTGGATCAGAATATCACATACAAGGAACACGTGGACCAGGTCACCAGGACCCTACATCGGAAACTTGGCACCCTGTGCCGACTCAGGGACCAACTCATCCCTGAAGCCAGGCTCTCCATAGCTACCAGCATCCTTCTACCCAACCTGACCTTTGCAGCCCCTATTATACAGGGCATGGCTAAACAAGAGATTGCCAGGATGCAAACCCTATATAATAAAATAGCTCATTTCGGAACCTTAGACCACCCGAGACGTCACCACTGAGACACTTTGGTCAATCTTCGTTGGCCCACATTGGTCGCCCACCTCCAACACCCCTTGCTTGTCCAGGCCTACAAGTTTCTCAAACCCCACGCTCCACCAAGCATTGCCAGGACCATAACCCTCAAACACAACCCAAGGAACCTAAGAACCTCAGATAGAACACTATTAGAAGTCCCTAGGTTAAGGACAAACGCTGGCGGAAGATCCTTTTCCTCCCAAGCAGCCTGCTAATGGAACAAGCTCCCTCCCCAGGTCCAGGCCTTCTCCTCACTCATGAACTTCCGCACCAGACTCAAGTCCCATCTGCTGACCTCAAGTGCATGTCACTGTCATGGCACTTAAAGCTCCTAAGGTACTCCCCTCCTCTCCAACTCCCGTCTCCTAACTTAACCTTCCTACTACCTGCCTTATACAGACTGCTCACCAGAGGCCACGTGTAACCCCTGAATAAACTATATTCAAAGTACTACCAATTGCTTATATGTCATGATGATAACCATGCCTGTACCCATGCCTGCATCCACTGCTTTTCTTTTACCGTGTCTGTAAGCCATGCCTGTATCCACTGCTTTTCTTTTACCATGCCTGTAACCATGTCTGTATCCACTATTTTTCTTTACTGTAACCACCTCATGATGTAACTCACAATGCCTCAAATGTTCCTTATGTCCTTGTTCATTCTTATAACTTGTATTGTTATCCCGGGGTTGCCCCTGAAAAAGGAACCTTCGGGGCTCAGTGGGCCTACCCGGTCACCAAAATTTAATAAATAAATAAATTTAATAATAAACCCCCCTGTATTTTACACTTTATTTATGCGTAATGCCAAAATGTGTCTGTCGGGCATAGGATTCATTTGAGGCCGTGTATTTCGGGTAATATTACTCGGTATGCTGAGCGTCGGCATACTGAGTTTAGGGATATCATACTATATCCCTTAAATATTGTCTGGTCTGTAAGAAATGTGATCCTAGCTCCACATTACCTGACTAATAAATGCACTGAATGTGACTATTTCAGCTTAAAATGGTTTGTGAGACAGCCTGGTAGCCTGCCACCAGCCAAGACACTGCCATATGCACTTCCCTCAAGGGGTACAGCCTGGACGTGGGGTTGAAGCGTGACAGCCTTGTTCCCTCCTGTGCATCCAGCAAAGTGCTTCCGGTCTTAAAGAGACACTGCCTTCAGAGTTTAAAATGCAAGTTTCATCTCAAAAACTGTAAGACCCTCGCAGTCAGTTTCAGGTTCCTGGCTGTTGGCCTTTGTCTTGGGTCTTGATCTTTGAAGTCAGAGTTTTGGCCTGTTGCGAGCACTAAATCCACACTTTCCTGAACTGATAAAGACATCTACTATAAATAATGCAGGGCAATCCCTGCACTACCGAACCAGACTTGTACATAGTTCAAAGGTATAATACTTGCCAACTGCAGTTATTCCTTTTTGATCCCCTTAAGGGTCCCAACCCTGCCGGCATACATACAGCTGCATCATCCATCTGGCCTGCACCATGTTTTGAGAACTTTAAAGTTACTGGATACCCAGGTTGTGTGGGATTGCGGGGTCTCTTTACTCCTTATGGGATACTGATACCAGTGTGGATATTGTTGTACATAATCTGTTTTATGCAGCTAGTTAGATAGCCAGGGCTCTAGTTTATCACCAGGGTTGGTGGGGCAAATACCATATTGAGATGTGAATTTAAACTGCATGGAGTTACCCAGCTGGAGGGTTTCATCAGCACTTGCAAATCCAAATCAACGGTAAATATTGTGAATGCATAGCATCGTTTCCATTCTCCTTTCTCCTAGACCTTCCCCATGTAAATAAACTTATTTGTTCTTGCAGATCCTGCCTCATGAGCGTGTTATTAGAGAGAGTCCATAAATGGTAAAATATCTGAACTGTGAGGAAATGTTTATTGGGTCCTGCTCTGGGTGGCTTCTTGGTAATGCAGGTGGGTACAGCATCCCGGAGGGTTGTATCATGTATCAAGCTGGCCCACTTAAAGCTAGACTCTGGGTGGAGGCACTGCGTAAATGCAAAATCAAGGAAAGAACCATTTTGAAGTAAGTTTGGGAACCCAGGCCCCTCAACCTTCATCCTAGGTAGCAGGCAGGGGTAGTAACTCTAGAAATAGCACCTCCTAGGGGTTACATACATTTATGCAACTAGTATTTATTCCTAATTTGTTGTACTGCTTCATGTAAAACTTCTAAGTAAGTTAGACAACTGCTCCAGGGTGAGGGTACTTTCCACTGTTTCTAAGTAGTCCATGAATGGTAACCAATATGGCTTGCTTTTTTCCATGTTGAGTCTTAATTTGGCTGCAAGCCATTCCATAAGTAGTATTTCTTTACAGTTTTGTATCTAGTGCTCTACCTGTGTGGATGCTGGTTGTAACCACTTCTGAGTAATGCTTTTGGAGGCTGCTGCAATGAATGAGGATCCTATAGAGGTAGACTTTGCCTTTGGTTCTAATCCCATTGACCTAAGACCCCATAGAAGGTATTTAATTTGGGTTGGGGGGTGGAAAACATCCAACCTATTGTCATTGCTACCTATTTCCAAAAAGTTGTGAGTTTTGGGCAGCTCCAAAATATGTTCTTATGGTGACCCCTTTGTAAGCATTGCCGCCAGCATCTATCTGATGGGTCGGAACCAAAGTGTGCTGTGATAGTGGGAGTCCTAAAGAACCTGGACAACACTGTCCACTGATGCTCCCTCCAATTGTTTGATGCTGTAACTTTTGAACGTGCCTCCTAGCAGGTCTCCCATTCTTTAGCTGCAAGGGTCACAGCTGCCTCTCTTTCCCATCTAGCCTGGCATCCTTGTCTGGCCTCCATCTGGAGTCTGGCACAAGCTGTGTATAGGAGGAAGATGGAGTGATTAACTATAGTTCCTTCCATAGCTGACTTGGCCAATGGTCTTAAGGGGCCCACAGCTTTCTTGTTAAATAATCTCCAATTTGTAGGAAGCAGTAGAAATAGAAGGAGCTAGATCAGGGAGGTGCAGTGAATGTGGCTTACCTGGATTTCAGCAAGGCTTTTGAGGCTGTTCCACACATGAGACTGGTTGGCAAACTGAGTAACTTGGGGTTAGATAGTAAGGTGTAACCTGGATTAAAAACTGCCTGGCAGATGGGACACAGAGAGTAGTGGTGAATGGATTGTACTCTAAAGAAGGGAGGGTGACCAGTGGGGTTCCTCTGGGATCAGTGTTGGGAATGGTTCTCTTCAATATCTTTATACGTGACATAATGGAAGAGCTGGAAGGGAAGGTTGTGATAGTTTAGATTACCCCCTGTTAGAAATAAGGGTATGGCATTTCTCTTTGTACCCCTCCAGTCTACTGTAGTAGCATTTCTAAACTTTTCTGAATAACTAATTTTCATTTTTGTACTACTATGGGTAGGCCACCCATAATAGTATCTCTCCTCCCTTGGCTATTCCCTCTTTGTATTCCTTTTCCTCCCCTGTCATATGCCCTTAAAGGAAAACTACACCCAAAATCTGAAAAAAATATATGTTGTGCAGAGTGTTTTAATTTGTATGTGAAGTTCTAGTGTTTCCTTCCCTCTGACTGGTATTAGGAGTTTTTCCCAAATTAGCCTGCTAGCTTTATACTAGTTTTACGACCCCTTGGGATCTCCATACCTGATAGTGTAATTGTATTTCTGGTTCCCACAGTGCATTTTGTCTCATGTGACTGTGATGTAAGAGAGACCCAACATTCAACACACACATGCCAAACAAACTAAATATCTTGGAAGCGTTACAAGCTGCACAAAAATTACTAGCAGCAAAGTTTTTCAGGACAGTAAAACCTTTAGGATGAGGGTGGTCACCAAGCTGAATTCTACAGATTTTAAAATATAGCCATCTATGTTGTTGTGAACTGATTGCAATGCAATGCTTTCTGCTGGATTTATGGTCTCTGCTACATCACCATTACATGAAACAAGGTGCATTGTAGGACAAAGAAATGCAATAAACCTATTTGATATGGTGATCTCCAGGGGTCGTAAAACTACCCTAAAGCTAGCAGGCTAATTTAGGAAAAACTCCTAATACCAGTCAGAGGGAAGGAAAGGAAACACTAGAACTTCACATACAAATTAAAACACTCTGCACAACATATATTTTTTCAAGTTTTGGGTGTATTTTTCCTTTAAGGAGAATGAGCACTAGAACAGTATACTGACATGAAGAAAAAAGACTAAACAAATAAATAGCAGATGTAATCTACACAGAGTTGGTTGTGCCCTTGTTTATTATGTTATGCTCCAGTAAAGAATTTAATATAATGATTAGTCAAAGACAGGACAATGTCTTTTTGGGCACTGTTGTGTTATTTGCTGTTTAAAATGTGCCCTGATGCGTGTTTGTGCTAATGAAAGTGCCCTGGAGTGAAACGCAATAAGTGAGTGTCCCCTCTGAAAAGCTGCACTCTGTTTCAAGAAATGTTTAGCAGCTGATTGTTTTTATATCCTTTTCGGTCTGCAAGGGTAGCATTAAGGGAGCACTGTGGTCTCGCTTCCTAGCAGCAGTGTAGGAGGTAGAGTGACTGATTGCACAGTTGGGTGTGTTGAATACAGACATGGGATTTGTCTTTTTAAAGCAGTTTATATATAAACACCCTAAAGAAGGCATACTAATGTGCAGACACTAAATATAGGAGTGTTTCCTTTAGTATTCTATGCAGAGAGTGCTCTTACCTGAGCTAAGCCTTCTTGGGGAAAAAAAAGTACTTCTAGGAGCCAGCAGGCCCATGATGAGGCTGTTATATAAGAAACTCCCCAGCTGTCACTCAGCTGAAAAGGGGCGGAGTTTTCTTGTTTACAAGTAATTAAGAAGTCTTTCTCGACGGCTTCAGTGACAGAGTGTTAAAGGCAGAATTAAATAACACCTTATGATTGTATGTTTTCCCTCTGTATATAGTCAGTCTGATCCCCCATATGTTTGTACTAGCCAGAATATTCCCCTGTATTAGAAAAGGGGCGGATCAGCTGACACTATTGTCATAGGAGGACTGCACTGTAAAAGCTGCCACTGAGCTAAGGTTAGTTGGACCATCCTGGGAGAGTGTCCTGAGAGGTTGGTGTGACAGCACAGAAGTTGGTAGAAAATTGTACTGGTTAAAGTATTTTACACTGTGGCAGAATCACTGGAGGGAAGTGATTCTATTTCTTTATTGTTTTCTTTTATTTATAGTCTGAAGTTTAAGACAGCATTACTTTATTATTGATTTGTTTTTAATTTTGTATAGCATGATTTACTTGATATTATTTTTACAAAAATAAACATCACACAGAATCTGTGTGTTGAACAAATCTCTGAGTACTGTGTATGCTTTCATTACCCTACCCCATGAACCCTGCCACAAAGGTCTGCCTCTTTGTAGATGACACCAAGATCTGTAACAAAGTGGACACACCTGGGGGGGAGTAGTATGTGCAAAGATCTATTTAGACTGAAAAGTGGTTAAGAGTATGGCAGCTAGATTTTAGTGTGAAAAAGTGCGAAATAATGCATATCGGCAATAGGAAACCGGGAGTAGACTACAATATGGGAGGAATGATACTGACAAAGACCAAGCAGGAAAGAGAGACCTAGGGGTTATCATATCAGATGACCTTAAGGTGTCAAGGCAGTGTGATAAAGCAATTGGGAAAGCCAGTGGGATGCTGGGGTGCATAGGTAGGGGTATCTCCAGCAGGAAGAGAGAGGTGATTATGCCCCTATATAAATCACTTGTAAGACCCCACCTTGAGTACAGTGTACAGTTTTGGAGGTCACATCTCAGAAAAGACATAGACAGAGTGCAGGAAGTCCACAGGAGGGCTACTAAAATGGTGCAGGATCTCCATCAAAACCAAATGAGGAAAGACTTAAGGAGCTAAATATGTATACCCTGGAGGTAAGGAGGGAGGGAGGATATGATAGAGACCTTTAAATACCTTACTGGGGTTAATAAGGTACAGCAGGAGACTATCTCTCAGAAGGAAAGGTGCTCTAAAACAAGGGGGCACAATATGAAGTTGGAAGGGGGTAAATTAAGGAGGGATGTGAGGAAGCACTTTTTTATAGAAAGGGTGGTGGATACCTGGAATAGCCTTCCAGAGGAAGTAGTGGGGGTGAAAACAGTAAATGGTTTCAAAAATGCATGAGACAGAAACAGTGGAATTGTGGGGGTAGAGTAGAGGATATAATAATAATATTTTTAAAAAAATTGGGCAGACTGGGTGTGCTCAGTGGCCCTTATCTGCTGTCACATTCTATGTATTTATGTATCTATGCAAGTCAGTGGTGAGTAGCAGTGGGTTATAATTTATGTCAAAAATCTTATTCCTGTCCCTGGGAATCTGGATTCCCAAATATCGGAAATGGGACTGGATCCATCTAAAAGAGCAGTTTAGTAACCAATCTTGTTATACCTTCCCACTAAGAAACATGGCCTCTAACTTTTCAGTACTGGCTTTAAACCCAGATGCTTTCCCATAATCTTCCAGGTTAGTCCTCATAGGAGTGAGACTGGTCTCAGGATTCTACACAAATAAAACAGTGTTATCTGCATAAAGGGCTATTTAGACTTCTTCCCCAGCAATCCTGATGTTTTGGATATGTGGGGCTGCTCATATAACTGCCACCAGTGGTTCTATGCTCATTGTAAAGAGAAGGGGAGAGAGGGGGCAAGAGACAAATGTCAGTGTGACAGGGTAGAATAGGACTCTGTCCCATTAGTTTTGGAGAAAGTGTTTAAATGCAAGGCTCTGTATTCTTTCCTTTTCAGTCTCTTCTGTCTGGTTGTGCAACCAAATTTTCCTGTGAGACTTCGGACTTGATCAACCCCAACAGTCTCGCAATCCTTTGCCTCTCACTGTCTCTCTGTTTTCTCTTGCTGTCTGTTTTTACTTCCTTGCATATCTATATCTGCTAATATGAAATATATGAGAATCAATGTATAGAGTGAAGCTGATATTGGGATCCATTTTGTTTGAAAGATGTTTAGTGTTGCTGTTGAAATATATATATTTATAATTTGAGATAACTGTGGAAAGCTAGAGGTTACTTGGATACAAATGTCTGAGCCTTTTGCAAAGGCTGGAGGGACCTCAGGAAGCTCTCAATGTTCTAGCAGCTCCTGAAATTTACAAAGAACAGGATGATTGCAAAGGATGGGTGTTGAAAAGAGTTATAAAAACAGCTAAGCTGAGCTACAAGGGAGATTTTTTTACAAGAGATCTTAATTTGCTTCTGTAAATCGTTATTCTAAACATGTTTATTTTATGTTACTGCTACAATAAATAAAGTTTTTGTGTTTTTTACAACTGCTCCTGGGTTTTCCCTATGCTTTCTGACCTGTGCCTCGATGACAGTCAGATTATATTAAAAGAACACTCTATCTTATTGAACATGCCACTAGAAATAATGGGCCTGATTCTCATAGGGTTACGCTTGTCGTAACCTGACCTGTGCCAAAATAAATGGTGCAAGTAGCAGTTTACGCCAGGAGATTCGACACTCGGTGTTCTCCAAAGCAGCCTGCGACATGACGCAGGCTGCTTGTGCCAAAGTGGACTTATGCAACCAGTTACACAATGAACCCCCTTCGAGATGGTGCTAGGAGGTTTACGGCAGCAGTTGAGCCCTATTCTGGAAGGGCAGTCTCCAAGTCCCTGATTTTGCTATTCTAGAACAACCCCTGGAAGAATCCGTCAAAGTACAGTTACACCAACTAATATCTGGTGTAAGTGTACTTTGCGTCCACCAGGGGCTGAGTCACTGTGCCCTCAGCCATGATTCCTCCAGTATATGCAACTCTCTCAGCCCCATCCCTAGGTCAGTAGAATAAGCCCCACAGGGCTATCAAATCCCCCCCTGCCCCCAGTCCCCCAAAACTATCATAACAGCCCCTCAGGCTATGTGACCTCCCTGTCCCCAATCCTCCAATAATGATTAAAAAGCCCCTCAGGGCTACTCAGACCCCCTTCCCAGGTCCCCAACACCATAAGAAAAGCCCCTCAGGCATAGGCCCCCTCCCTGAGTTCCCCAATTCTGTGTTAAAGTCTCTCCAGGGCTACTCGGACCCCCCGAGTCTAATCCCATAATATATTAGTAACAGCCCACAGGGCTGATCGCACCCAAGCCTGACCCCTGAACCCAAGTTCTGCAGTATTACAGACTGTAGTAGAATGAAAAGTCCCATTATCCCTGGTAAACTAGTGGCCAGCCCACCCCCCCACCTGGCAGTGCCAGACCACCCCACTCCCCCACACCCATCCCCAGCCAGAGACTGGCACAGCCTACCCTCACCACCACAGCCAGCCACTCGACTGAGCTCTCTATGAGAGCATAACACTGTACATAGTGCGCACTCAGTGAATGACAGCTCATTGATTGAGCATGCTATTTACAGCAGTACACGCTCAAATGGAACTCAGTCAGTGGCGGGCCATGGTAGTGAGAGGTGGGCTGTGCCAGTTGCTGGCTGGGGATGGGTGGGGGGAGCAGGGTGGTCTGGCACTGCTGGGTGGGGGGGACCACTAGACTACTAGGGATAATGGGAATTTTCATTTTACTACAGTCTGTAATACCACAGGACTTGTGGGGGCTGTTACTATTGCATTATGGGGATCAGGACTCAGGGGGTCGTTGAGGGGCATTTTTAACACAGTATTGGGGAACCTGGGGGGGGTCCTATAGCCCTGAGGGTCTTTTCTTTACACAGTATTGGGGGACTCGGAGAGGGGAGTCTGATAGCCCTGAGGGGCTTTTCAGGCTTGATGACTGGAGCTGGCACTTGCACCATTCCTGTGTGCGTGCCGCAGGCATGTGGCCAACCATTCAAGTATGTTCTCTGTTTGGCATACCTGTGCATTTGGTGCAAGCCACAGGACTCAGCTGTGGGGATCCTGCCCCTTACAGAATCAGGGGTATCTTGGTGCAACTGCACCCCTCGCATGTCGCAACTTGCGATATGCATAGGAGGTGCTTCTAATATTGTGCCCAATGTTCCCCCCTTAATTATTAGTTTAGATGCTCAAAAGGCATTTGGTAGAGTCTTGTGGCAATTTTTTCAATACACCCTCTCTAAATGTCATTTCTCAGAGCTGATCCAAGCAGTATCACAAGCCCTCAACAATGACCCTCAAGCAGTGGATAAAGTAAATGGTTCCTATTCAGAGAGATTTTCACTCTTTAGAGGAACCCAGCAGGGTTGTCCTCTTTCCCATCTTTTATTTGCCCTTTCCATGTAACCTTTAGCACAAGCTATTGGAGCACATGACTCAATAACTGGGATTACAGTGGTGGCAGTGGAGCATAGAGTGGGTTTTACACTGGTGACCTTTTGGACTATGATACTAAGCTGACCACTACCCTACCAGCTCTTTTTCACCAGCTGAAGTAGGTGCAGATAATTGCAGGCTACAGACTTAATGATGACAAAATAGAGGTGCTGCAACTAGCTTTCCCCTGCAAAGGAGCTGCAACAACAATTCTCCTTTAAATAAGACCGACAGGTGATTTGTTATCTAGAAGTCATAATCCCTGGTGATTCAAACCAACTTTACTCTGTTAATTATACCAACATCAAACAGACAGTACAGGAAGACCTAATATGCTGGACTCCCTTACCAATTTCTCTTATACAAAGGGTGGTCAGAATGAAACTCCTACCGAGCTTACTTTGTCTTTTTGAAACCCTCCTGTTCACCCCTCCCAAAGACAATTTCAGTACTTGGGACAAACTAATCTCTAGACACTGGTAGTCAGGACAAAGGCCAAGGTTTTCATATGCAACACTTCCGTTACCCAAACCTAAAGGAGGCCTAGCACTCCCACACCTGCTGGGCTACTGAAGAATGGCACACTTTGCCCATGCACTACACTGGGTGAATGCAGGCACTAATACACTGGAAAGAAATTGAACAAATTCTTATCTTGCCTTCACTAACCTGATCATTTGTCCCCCCATACAGATGTAACACACATATGGTGCCCCAGTGCTTTAACAGCTGCAGTTGTTAGTTACTGGGAAATGTGGACTTGAAAAGCAGCTATTAAAAAATGCTTTACATTTCTGGAAGTCCTTGCCTACAATCTTTAGTTTACTCCACCTAATACTGATGTTATACTTAAGAACTGGTACAGGCTAGGCCAGTTGATAACTTTCATTATTATGCACTAGGGAGATTTAAGTTGTTCCAGCAACTGCAACATAATTATATCCTGCGTCAGTTTGACCATTTTAGATATCTACACATTTGCTATTATCTGGAGGCCTGTTTAGGACTAGAGTGGGACTGGCACTTAGTACACCTAATTGTATTATTAATTTTGCAGGCCAGATGTGGAGTGGTCCCAGATAATTTTATTTCAGTGGCAATATCAAGCTATTGTGTAAACACTGGAAGCTACTACTGTTCCTGTTAGATGTGAGAGAGGGAATTGGGCTTCCAGACATCAGTCTGAATAGCAGTTAAAGTGATTTTCCAACCTAGGTGAAAGCAGCTACCACTCCCATACTGTGACAGTTATTGTAGACATGTTTTAATTATTAATTTTAACCCACACCTTTGCAATATTGCTCGTAACTTTTCTTTTGAGCTGGGCTGTCCAATGGGTTCTGTGTGTTGCAATCCCGTCGCAATGCCCCTGCACTCAAGGACTTAATGACGTGTGACCAGGGAGAGCATGGGGGCACGCCCTATTCAAGTAAAAGGGGCTTCTCTTTCCTGTCATTTTTATGCCTCAGGAAGGCCAGTTGTACAGTAAAGGAGGACATGGCTTGACTAACAAGGTACTTGTTACTCAAGAGGTGTCCTCCTTTGCTGTCCAAGGAGTTCACATGTACTTGACATTATGTTATGCCACACCATGCTCCACTACAGAGTTTACCTGTAACTGATATGTATACTAAAAATTTTACCAGGAATTTTAGAAAAGCATTTGAAACAGACATCATATTTCAGTTATGCCTTTTCCTAATGATATAGGTTTACAAGTAGAATCAACATCACTAAGTTGTTAAAGTGTATTTTACTATTCTTTACACAATTAGTGATCATAGTGATCTCGGAATGTCAACACCTTGTAAATGACTGACCAGTCCTTGACATTCACAGACAAGTACAACTAGTGTTTTAGTCTAAGAAAAGTGAGGAAAACATATTAAAACCTATTAGGTGTGACTTCACTTGAAAACCTATAACATAATGAACATATAAAAGTGAGGAGTGAAGTTAACTTTTGATGTTTTTCTATAAAGTCTGTACTTGTTACAAGTATTATCTACTTGTAGACCCTAGTGTGTAACATAGTGTGTTGTAGTGTCACCTACAGTGCATGTAATCAATCTCACTGACCTGTTTAAAAAGTAAGTTTTACACCATTTCAGGATATTAGTTGAATTAAAGATAGGAACGTGGTCTTGATTTAAGGTTCCTCAGGCCCTAAAGTGGCAGCTGTGGGATTCAAGCCTGGGCCACCAGATTTCTAGCTCTGTGCTCTAATACTGCATCAAATTGCCTCTCAGTTTATAGCAAAGACACTTGCTTTTAATTTATAAACAGTACTGAAATATTAATTTTAAACATCTACATCATTTAGCATATTAATTACATGCAAAGTTCTGGAAGAAAATGAAATGTGTGTGCTAAAAAAAGTGTATTTTTAGTAATAGTCAGTTATAGAAATCTGACTTAGCCATCACATATATTAAATGCAAATGTGACACCAGATTAACTATGACTGTTTATAGTTTTCTTTTAGCACCCAGATTAACTATGACTGTTTATAGTTTTCTTTTAGCACTTTATTCACAAAAAAATTATAAAGTCATGTTGTAGTCTTACAGTATATTATGCTAAACAATTCAAGCTTCATTTTCAAAGATTTGTGACATGATTTTGCCGTACTTCTTGTACTTGTGACATGACTTTTAGACCACATAAAATGTAGTCTAGCTTCATGGTGAAAAGGCTGTGAGGTGCACATCAAAAAATGACAGGTGCATCAGAAAAATGCTGTATGTGTCATTAGTGTGCTGTAAAGTGAGGAAAATGCTGCAAATGTGTTAAATGTTACAAAATTACTCACAGACATTTGGGTACTTTTGGGGTGATACAGTTGTAGCAGAACAACTGCTGCAAGTTCTGCATCATTACATTTGAAAATCATGCCCTGTGGATTCATATAGCACTTTTCATATATGCTGTATCTCAAAGCAACAAATTAAATTATGAAATACTGTAGTTACCCTTAGTGCAGAGAGTAACTGTTTAATTGCTCAATGAGATGGAAATCATTTGTTCACCATAGGACAGGTAACAGGATGTTTTTTTATTTTATTTAGTTGTTTAACCAGGAGTAGCACACTAAGGTGAAAGCTTTTTTACAGGTGCGACCTGGGAGCACAGGGAAGTTAAATGACTTGCTCAGGGTCACACAGTATGCAAGTGGAAGCTGTGGGATTCTAACCCAGGTCTAGTCTGTTGGATGTCACCAGATTTGCAGCTCAGAGCTTTAAACCACTGCGCTATACTGCCTCCCAGTCACTAGGATATTTAAATATTGAGGGCCATTGCCTGCAGACTCAAAAGAAAATTAAGAACTGGGGCAATCTGCATTACTAGACAAGACATAGGGCTATCATAAAATATGTGGGGGTCCCTGCTCTAGGTATTTAAGCCTAAAATTAGAAAGCTCACCAGAAGGTTAGAAATAGTAGAAATCTGATTAGTGCTTCAAGTATATTACACAAAGAATAATGATACCTATCACAAGGTCATTATAAAAGTTGCAATGTTTTGCAGTCACAAGCACTGAATGAACAACTTGAAAACAAAAACTTACCAAAGACAATTAGACCAGATAATATGTAGATGAATATTGCCCTGAGGATCACCTGTCTGAAAATGACTTCAAAGATGTTCTCCTTTTTCAACCTTCTACCTTCTAGTTCACAGAACTGACTTTATAATGTGAGCTATGACACATAAATGGTTGCATCACAGGATGTGAGAGTGAGAAAAGAACCATTAGTTTCAGTAGTGTGTTCTGAAGACATGATCACTGGACATTGTTATGGTTGGTAAACAGGCTGCCTGTGGCTCATAATATTGGTAACATTAATAACATGTTACAGTGGGATATGAATACTAATTACAGGGATATGAATAATAACCACTGAGTTTCACTGAATCATAATGCCCTGCCCAATTTATGCAATTTTTATAAATTCTTTAGGTAACCGAGTAAGGCCCACTGGCACAAGGCCCTTTTAGACGGGGGAACGGAAGCACAGGGTGGATAAGTGATTTGTTCATGGCCCTACACTATACATAGATACATAGAAATTATTGGCAGATATGGACCGCCAGGCCCATGTAGTCTGCCCATAAGTCCTATACTTGTATGCAGACACTCCCTCCCCACCCAATGTCCCCTTGTGCCTGTCCCAGATGTGTTTAAACCCCTCCACTGTGCTTGCCCCACCACCTCTTGTGGCAGACTGTTCCAAGTGTCCACCACCCTCTCTGTGTAGAAAAACTTCCTCACATTACCTCTTAATCTACCCCCTCTGATTTCATATCATGTCCCCTCATTCTGATATCTTTTTCTACACTGGAAAAGATCCCCCACCTGCACCTTGTGTATGCCCTTGAGGTACTTGAAAGTTTCCATCATGTCTTTCCTTTCTCTCCTTTCCTCCAGTCAGTACAAATTGGGGTCTCTTAGTCTCTCCTCATATGTTTTGTGATGCAAGTCATGCACCATATTTGTCGCCCTTCAATGGATAGCCTCCACCTTGTCTATGCAAGTGGAGGTTGTGGGAATTCAACCCAGGTCTGCTGAATGTATCATGCTTGTTCACAGCTCATTGCTATGGCCTCTAGGCTATATTGCACTTATGTGATATTAGCCCATCAGCACACAGGGCAACTGGGCCTCTAAGCCTGCATACAGTGGCCTCTTGTATAGGAACATTAGGGGTGGAACATTCTACTTCAAAGCAGGGGCAAGGGTGGCTAGATTCAAATTTAAAATGTAAAAAAGCTTGACTTAAAAACTTATTATAAATTACTCTAGTTAACGTGAACAATTTATAATAAGTTAATAGAGCTTCCATGGGGTATTTCTTGTGGCATAAAAGACTTATATGGTGAGGTTTGGGCAGGTAGAACTATCCTCTCACCCAAATGTCATGCTTATCATCTCTAATACCAGTTGTGACCCTTGACAGGACATGGGTGTGTCAAGGCATTAATGCACGTCCCAGGTGGCTGTGAGGCACAATGCCAAAGGTGAGGTAAAGGTGGGTGGGGTGGCGACTGCTGACAGTAAGATGACTGTGTGATTCTTCTACTGTATAGAAACAGTGCTATTCGCCTCTGATTCTGGCAGCAGAGAACTGCAAAGTCATATAAACTGATTTAATGTCTCATTTAAAAATAATTTAATGTGGATTAGTGAACCAGTTCAATAGTTAGGTGTTGCCATTTTGTTCCTTTCACTTCTTGTAGGGTTAACACACTAGCAGCATTCAAGATACAGCCCCAGTTGCTGCTGGTTCAACTTCAAGACTACCAGTTGTTGACCTGAGTCATCATCAGTGCCTTTGGTCTCTACCTCACCCTGTTTGGAGAAGAAAGTCCAGATGAAACATGCTAACAGAGATGGACAAATTGAGGGATGAATTTAGAAATAATTTTCTAACTTCAAAGGGGCAGGGCTTTTAAATGATCTCTAATTTGAAGCGCCACAAGCTAATACATATCATTTTGTAGCTATACTATACATTCTATACCAGATGCTGTGGACTTTTCCTTCCTTCCTTCCTTCTCCTTCCTTCTTCCTTCCTTCCTTCCTTCCTTCCTCCTCCTCCTCCTCCCTCCCTCCCTTCCTTCCTTCCTTCCTTCCTTCCTTCCTTCCTTCCTCCAGAAAGGGCTGAGCTCAGAAAAATCTCATTGCAGAGGCACCCTGAGGGAAAGAGTACGGGGATAAAAATATAAAATTCAATAACTCAAACAAAGAACAATAGAAAGCAGGTGAGTAAATTAGAACAGTGAAAATCAGGTAAATAAAAAGATGACCTGCAAAAAAAAAAATGCTTACTGTAAACTACAGTCAATTATAAATGTACAGCTAAAGCAAGGGAGTACTAGGGCTAAAACACTTGGGGAGAATGGGCATCAAGGAAACATAGGAATATAGAATTTGACGGCAGATAAGGACCGCTTGGCCCACCCAGTCTGCCCATTTCCCTACCTATTGGATAAGCTGCAGATCCTAGTTAACCAGCAGCCTACTTCTTCCTACCCCCACCCCCTAGAATTGCCTTATGACTGTCCCATGCATGCTTGAATTCCACCACTGTTTTTGACTCCACAACCTCCTCCGGAAGGCCGTTCCACACATCCAAAACCCTCTCTGTGAAAAAATACTTCCTTAAATTACCTCTGAGCCACCCCACCTCTGTCTTCAAATTATGCCCCCTTGTTCTTGCACACCTCTTTTTTTGAAAGATGCTACCCTCTTGGACTTTGGTGATTCCCTTGAGGTACTTGAAAGTTTCTATCATGTCCCCCCTCTCCCTCCTTTCCTCGAGGCTATACATATTAAGCTCCTTAAGGAGGAGAAGGAAGGAGGAAAGAATTGAAAGATAGAAGTGGATGAGGTAGAGAGAAAGGGAGAAAAACATAAAAAACAGGTAGTGGGGGGAAGGGGTATAGGAGCTTTGTGTTCAATTCGGTGAAACAATGATGAAATGGGGGGGACACGCTTCACTAAAGCAGAAGGATCTAGTAGGAGAAGTCTGACTGCCCTGCCACGATCTTGGTATGGCATACAGAGTAAGAGCAGAGGTCTGCAGAATGAAAAGAATAAGAGGAGAGATGGGGACAGTACAGGTGAGAGATAAGATAGCAGGGGAGGGATCTAAACCAGAACATGAGAGATGATGGAGGCACTGTGAGGGAGGTAGGGTTTGAGAGGTGCTGGCCACTGAGAGAGGGTGCAGTGGAGGAAGCAGAGATGAGTGTGGGCTAGGCAGTCAAAGGCAAAGTGACAGAAGTACTGGAAAAGAGGGTGCAGTCAGGTTGGAGCAGTTCTGGAGGCAGTGCTACACATTACATCCACATAGTCAAAGGTAGGGATGATCATTCTCACAATGGTCTAATACAGAGTAGTAAGGGGGATACAAGCTTTGTTTCTGTAGTGCACACCAAGCGTAGCGAGGAGTTTATTGTGATTCATGTCAATACAACTAGAGAGATGGATAGAGATGAGACTGACACACAGTTATTTTTTTTTCCATTCTTTGTTTATTCTCCCCAGACATCTGGCTGGCTGCTCAGTCCCCATCCTGCTTCCACCAACCGACACTCATCTCCACCTGGACTTACTTTGACCTGTTCCTGCACGGTTTACCCCTCTGTAGCAGGGTCAGTGAGGGGAGAACTGTCCTCCCCCCAAAGCACTCATCCAGATGAGTTGAGGTGTCCCAGGTGACAGTGCAGATTTGCAGCAAGCATGCAAGGCTTTATTTTAGCCCAGGCTCCATTTTCCACCTTCTGTTTTCTGCCACATCCCTACTGCAGCCAGAATGGTGTGTGCATATAGAGGCACACACACATCGCCAGACTGCATCGCTCCCTTCTGTGCTGCTCTGGTATGAACTACCACCAGCCTTTAAACTGCTGGCAGTCATGGACTGGGCCTTCAAGCCCACCCTCCCTAGGAGAGGAGAGAAGTCCTCCAGATGTTCAGTCCTCTCTCCCCCCCCCATCCGACCCCCAGAAACCCGAGTCTGCTTCTGAACTTGGGTCCCTGGCATGACGTGAGGTGTAGCACCCAGTGCCTCAAGCCTGAGCGCCACTGGGCCAGCCATGACATCTAGATATTTAAAGGAAGATAGTGACGCAATCTGGGAGCTAGCTGGGCTCATGCAGACTAGGTAGGCAATCTTATTGGAATTCAGGATAAGCAAGTAGGCACAGAAATAGTGCTGGACATTATTAAAGTTCTGCTGGAGCTGCTCAACCAGGTCTCAGGAAGAGGGACCACTAGCAAAGAGCACAGTGGCATCTGCATATTTGCGAATGCATGAGAAGCTACAGACCATGAAAGGTCTTTCAGGAAAATCAAGAACAATCGAGGGCCAAGGAAAGAGCCTTAAAACTTGACCCGATGGAGGTGGGGGGTGGGGGTTGTATTTTACTTGATATCTCTTATAAACTGAATTACAGGCAGTGCCAGATCCTAGGATCAATCCTTGCATCCCTGGTCTCAGAAGTTCAAACCATTCAGCTAAAGGGAAATTTCCTGTTAGCCAAGCTGTTAGACTGCTTCTTGTTCTTTGCATGTTGCAATCTCCACTTGTAACTACTGTATAATAACTGGATTCCCCTTTTTCCCATAGGGAAACCGTGGCATTATAAAGGAGTGTTTATAACTGCAAAGCTGCACAACACCACGTTAAGTTGTGCAAAGCTGCGCAAACAGTGCAAAACACCAGTAATTATAAAAAACGAAATATGGGGTGTTATGTGTAAACTCGAAGTTTACACACACCCTCAGGGTAAGATGCTTGCACAAACCCCTCGAGCTTCGCTCTAGGGGTTTATGTAGCATCTTACCCCTGGGGTGTGTGTAAACTTCTCATTATACACACCACCCCATATATTATTCTATATATAATCACCGGATTGTTTAATTACTGATTCTGTATACACGACTTTAAAAGGACAGCATGTGACCTGCCCACCAGGTAGAAACTGTACCATTTAACCACAGTGTTAAAAAAGTCCAGCACCTGTCAGTTGGTTTAGCAGGAAGGGGTCAGCAACAGTTCTGAAGGACTTGGCCAGACTGACAACGATAGAAGAGGTGATGTGGCCCTGATCCATCCCATTCAGGATGGTATCAGTAAGCCTCAGTAGGGAAGTAACAGTGGAGTGGAATTTCTTAAAATCAGAGTGGTATGGGCTAAGAAAGGCTGAGGAGTCAAGGAAAGATGAATGCTGATAGAGACCAAGATGCTTTTGGAGTTTAGCCAGAGCAATGAGAAGAAAGATACAGCATTCATTGTGTACCTGGGGCAAAGGGGTCACCACTTTTTACAGGGGATGATCCTGGCTCTCTTCCAAGCACCAGGGACTTTTCCCACGCAGAATAGGAGGTTGAGGAGATTAGAGATGAGAGAGGCAGAGAGATAAAGGGGGGGGGGGTCAAGACCATTAGATCTATTACCTTTAGAGGGTGTTGAAAGATTGTAAAGCAGATAGTGTATCAGTAGGAGTGGCAAGGGTGAAAGAGAAGGAAGGGTGAAAGAGAAGGAAGGGTGAAAGAGAAGGAAAGGGTGAAAGAGAAGGAAGGGTGAAAGAGAAGGAAAGGGATGCAGGATGGGGGAAGGCAAAGAAGAAGAGGAGACGGATCATGAAGCAGGCAGTGGGCACAGGTTGTGAAAACAATGATTAAAGGGAGCAGCACCCTCTCCGTGAGCGCAGGGATCAGAGATTGGATGGAGGGAATAAAAATGGAGTGCACTACCTTCCAGAATTTTGAGGGGCAATTAATGTTGTTCTGGAAACTGGATGCAGACTATCCTGACTGGTCTGCCTGGTAGCCTTAGTACAGGCATTACAGAGCTGTTACTTGTGGGTATAATCATGATGCGAGGAATCAAAACAAGTGCTTTATGGGCAATGCCAAGGGAAGGAAGTTAAAAACATTTTGGCTCTTAACCATGCCTACCACTTACATACAGAAGCTGTCATGTTTTGGGTATATTGTGATTTGAAAATAAGTCAAAATAACTGTCATTTACTTTTGCAGGAAAAATCAATCCTGTGAACACTTGGAGTTATTGTTTCTATACCTAGTGCCACTCATGGGTAACATACATAGGCATAGATATAAAAATTGTCCACATATTGGTTACTGTGGAAGCCCCTGCAACATTTCTCAACCCCTCCCCACTGGAGTTGTGCTTCCTGTATTGATTCTGACATTTCCGTGGAGATATGTGGGTGGCCAGGTCAGGTTGTGTGTCAGGGCCTGTTGAACTGCAGTCCTGTCCACAGTCTACTGCACCCCTTAATCCTCTGCTGCCACCAAGCGCAGGATCATTACCAATGACCATCACTGATCACACTAGGCAGGCAGATGGTCAGTCTACCTAGCATAATCAATAATGTAAACTGCTCTGCCTCCCTCATCATCCCATGAGCCTCCCAGCCCAGTGCTAATACAGTCAGATGCCTGCATTAGATACTGGGAATGCACTCTGTAGGTTAGGGAGGGGGAAAATGACTGGGCTAACCTGGCATTTGATGAACTGTCATCCCAAAATCAATGATTAGGAGACAACATGGGGCAACCTAGCTTACACAGCTATATTTGAAAATTGGGGGGGGGGGGCAGGCTAGAGAGGGGACATGTGAAAAGAGGGTGTCCTGCTCTTGTCACAGTGTCAGGATCCAAACTTTTCTGCTTTTGTTTTTTACAGAAAGTGACTTTGGGAAAATGGGAAAGGGGGTGAAGGGTGGGAAATAACTGCAGTGGGCAGGTGGGTGGGCAAGAGCTTATCCCTTGCCACCTAAGGATGGATAGATTTTTGAAATGTTTTAAAATTGTTTTATTATTTTGCCCAAATAATCAAGAACCAAATAATGAATGCCTGAGTACACGGGAAGTCAAGTATGAATACTCACTGAGTTTTTTAAAAAAGGTACTCATACGCCCCTATTTGAAAATCCAGTGCCTGACATGGCTCCACCCTAGACACCCTGCTGCACCACACATGTGTATGGGGTGTGGCTAGGGAATATGAACGCTTCCCAAGTGCAATTCATAGAAACAGAAAATTACAGCAGATAAAGGCCTAGCAGCCCATTCAGTCTGCTCAAGCCTGTCCCTACCCTCCCAATCTGCCCCTTATGCATTATTCCCATGTAGCTGTCCATCCCCTTTTGAACTCTCCCACTGTTTTAGCCCTTGTGACTTCCTCTGGAAGCTTGTTCCAGTCCATCACCACTCTTTCTATAAAAAGGTGCTTCCTGACATCCTACTTGAACCTCCCCCTGCCAGAGTCAGGGAGTTACCCCTGGTACCCACGTCACCAGACATTGTAAACAACTTGTTGCTGTTCACCTTATTTCTGTGGAGGTACTTGAATGTCTCAATCATGTCACCCCTCTTTCTCCTGACCTCTAGTGTGTACATGTTTAGATCCTCCATGCACTCCTTGTAGGACCTACCCTGTTGCTCTTTATTGTTTTGGAAGCTCATCTCTGCATCACTTCTAACATGTCCCTGTTCTTCCTCTAGTGTGAGCTCAAAAATTACACAGAATATTCCAAGTTAGGGTGAACCCGGGATATATACAGGGGCTGTATTACATCTCTCCTTCTGCTAGGCCTCCCTCTTACTATGCAACCCATCATCCAATCTGCCTTTCCCACTGCCCTACTGCAGCGTGCTGATACCTTCATGTTCTCCATTATTAATGCCCCCAGGTCCCTCTCCTCTTATGTGATCTCCACTACCACTCCATTCATCCTATACTCTGTTCTTGGGTTCCTGGCCTCTATGTGCATTATCTTGTATTTTTTGCATTAAATTTCAGCTGCTGCATCCTCAACACCTCTTCAGATTTCCCAGGTCCTTCTTCATAGCCCTTGCCCTTTCCTCAGTGTACACTTTTCCAGGGACCTTGATGTAGTCTGCAAAGATGCATGTCTTTCCCTGTCCCCCTCTCCTATATCACAAATGAATATGTTAAAGAGAATCAGTCCTAGAACCCATCACTAGGGCACCTTGCCTCATGACTTCCTTTTCCCCCTGATCATTCTTCATTCAGGATCACCCTCTGGATCCTCAGTTTTTCAACCGCCTCATAATCTTGCCTGCCACTTCCAGGTTGCCCAACCTCTTTATCAGTCTCCCATGTGGGATTGAGTAAAATGCTTTGTTGAAGTCTAGGTACAAGACATTAACTACCTGTCCCCTATGTTTTTGACACCCAATCAAATAATTCAATTAGGTTTATTTTTTCACAACTTCCCACTGGTGAATCCACACTTTTTGGAATCTTGCAGACTGTTGTTCTCAGCATGTTCCACTATCCTTTTCTTAATGTAGACTCCAGTAGATTCCTCACTATATACGTCACACTGACTGATTTGTAGTTGCCAGACTTCTCCTGCCTCTCTCTTTTATGTAGAGGGACCACATTCACTGTTGTCTTATCCTCTGGTCTTTCTCTTGTCTTCAAAAGCAGCTGAAGAGATCCACTGGTGGACCTACCAGGACCTACCCCATCTCTTAACATTGTTGGGTGCAACCCATCTGAGTCCAGTGATTTATTCATATTCAGTGTTTGAAGTCCCTTTAGCTCAATGCACTCAAGATAATATCACAGTGTTGAGCTATATGGACCAAAAATGCATGCATTGTCTGTATGCTGGCCCCTATGAAGCATATGGCCCTGATAGCTTGCTGATCTATGCCTACATGCAGTGCATGAGCATATATACAATAACGTACTGCTTCCAAGGGGGCACATATGTACTTATGACATTTGTTGACCTCCCATATCCCAGTCACTCCATGGAGCTACATGGGCTACCATGTTAAGAGCCTGTTTGGGGTGTACTAAATGTACAATCAGGGCATGTCGCACCCATCATTTGGGGGTCTTGACCTTATGCAAAGAAGGCTCTTCCATAATGTCCTGTGCACACTTTGCATGGCATTATTTGGGGCTGGGAGTTTCTCTACTGGAAGATGCTGACCCCTGCCTTGCCCACCTCCTTACTATGGTGGACTGAGGGCAATTTGTCAGCAGCTGAAGACATTTTAAAACAATTACTGACAATCTACTGGAATATATCAGTCCTTCCTGCCAACAGCTGTTTCCCATGATTTCCTACTGCCACGAACCAGACATCCATCATCAAGCTAAACTGGGCTTTCTATTTTAAGACTGCTGTCTTATATAGCTTCACCTTCAGTGGCCACCTCTGCTCCTCTTACAGGACTCAGCATATGTGTATATTTTGTGGCTTAGGATTGTGAGTGCTATCGGTGTGCAGGGCATGTGGAGCAGCATCACAATGCAGAGCTTTGTGAGTCGGCAACATGTGCACTGCACAGATGCTGGCCCTGATGAGAACAGGGGCCTGTGTGACTTTTAATATACTTCAGTCAGTCTGAGGTATAGCATAAGGCAAATTTCTGCTGCAATTTCTACCTTACAAAAGGCTTCTGAAAATCCATCCTGGTAAAAACAGTTCAACAGATTTAGGAGAAGAGTGAGATTTTTCAAAGGA
Source organism: Neoceratodus forsteri (assembly GCA_016271365.2). Lineage (NCBI taxonomy): Eukaryota > Metazoa > Chordata > Ceratodontiformes > Ceratodontidae > Neoceratodus > Neoceratodus forsteri. The sequence goes on along the minus strand of CM057453.1, from coordinate 643,184,110 downwards.
TTGAATAAATAGGCTAGTTTGCTTTTTGATACAGTTTTCTGCTTTCCTATTACCGGATTAAGTACTAGCTATAATTTTCATCCTTGTTTGTTTTGTGCCATGGTCAGGGTTTTTGATCTTACATTTATTTTTATGTCACTCTTGCTCCCTGTACCCTAAATTGTCCTGCTGTGTGGGTCGACTGTATGCACAGCAGTCTTGTAAGAAAGTAGACTTTTCACACTTAAATTCATCATTTGTCCTTTAGATGTCATTCTTGCACAAGTTATTAGTTCATAACATGCACTTTTTGTGGAGCTGCTGAATCCATTTTATAAAAAAAATGTAGTTTAAGGATGTTAGAAAGTGATATTCAAAGCCCTGTGCCTTTCCCTCTCTCTCTCATTGGCTTTGGAGATAAAAGTTAATTTTAGTAAAAAAAGATTGCTGGGAGACTGATACATTTAAAATGTTCTTTTAATGTTTCCCATTACTTTGTCTTTTGCTGCAGTCTGGCTTTAAACGTATATTGTGCCTCCAATACTGTAGTCACAGGCAAGGGGGATTTTCTTAATTGCGTCACAGTATATCTGTCAATCTTCCAATTATTAGATTCATTAGTATCTTCAGCTGCATAAGTGGTGCTGTTGACTTCACATCAGGCATTAGTCACAGGGAAGGAGCCTTGACTAGGTTTATTAAGAAATATAAAACATGTTTGTTTCTACAGGTACATCACAAAAGACAAACTATGATTGTTCTGCATTTCTGTCAGTCGCTTGTGGTTTGCTGTGCTACAATGGGGGGGGGGAGGTTAACACTAGCCATGTCCCAACTCTGCAGTAACTGCAGATGGGGAGTGGGGGCTGCTTAAGCTGATTATGAACAAAGATAGTATCCACAAGGCACCTGACACCCCAGGTAACTTCCTTCTTTGGGTGACTTGGATTATCTAGATAATGATGTCTATCCAGTTTATGACTAGAAAGACTAAAATGAGAACATAGTGAGCTGATCATTGCACCAGAAACTTCTTTTCTTGATATAGATTTTGAGTATTTGTGCAAAATTGAGCATATTTGGAGCACAAAACTGCACTAGCTAGGTACTGCAGTTTATGACCTATCTGGTCTCATTTTCTTTGAAAACAAGCATTTGTCAATGCCGAATTTTTGCTTGCTGGCATTAGCAGTGGAAGTGCAGGAGTTAGACAGATGCAGTATTGGAATGGCATTGACGTATTGAAGTGATGTCAACTCCAACCTCACCCTGCAGAGATGAACAGGCATTGAGGTGTGCCTTTGGGTTGTCACTCATGACGGTCACGACATTTCACCTCACCCTACCCTTCAGAGACTGACAAGTGTTGAGGTGTGCCTTGGGGTGTTTGGGCTTTACATTCACCTCATTCCAAAAGGAAATACACTGAAATGGGTGCAGTGTAGGAGAATGGGGTGAACTCTGGGGGAAAAGGGTCCAAGGTGAACCTCGATGCCTGTCACTGGCTGGAGGGTGGGAGCGGGGGGTACAATGGCATGAGCATTACTGTCGACAATCCCAAGTCACAACCCTGACACCTGTCAGTCCCTTCAGGGTAGGGCGTTATGGTAGAAAACACTAACACCCTGGGCGTTTCCTGGTATTTTTACTCCAAGTTTTCCACATGGGCTTTTTGTGAACCCACCGCATGAACAGTGACACTATCAGTTCATTCGGCTAAAGGTGATTTTGACAGCGACTGTGCCATTTGATGCCACAAGTTCAAAAACACATTTCGAACAGGATGTAAAAAGTGACAGATGTACTGTTCATGAGGAGGTGTAAAAAATGGCATTGTTGAAAATCTGGAGTGAAAATACAAAAAAAATGGTGAAGTCATGAGCGTGTAGAAACTGCACAATGTGCACCCATAATGTAATTAGTTTGAGGATTTTTTACAGCAGATTTTCAACATAGGCATTTTGGGACCTTCGCTCATGAACAGTGTCACTGTAATTTTCTTACTCTATCCCAAACACTGATTTCCCACAGCGACCACGCTATTCTGTGCTGAAAGTGCGAAAACACATTTTGGCCAGGGTGTGAAAAATGACAGCTGTACTGTTCATAAGGAGGTGTGGAAAAATGTCAACGTTGAAAATCTGGAGTGAAAATATTACACATTTTTAGCGAGATGTGAAAAATGACAGTAGTACTGTTCATAAGGAGGTGTGGTAAAATGGCAATGTTGAAAATCAGGAGTGAAAATATTACAAACTCTCAAAGTTACAAGCATGCGTCGGAACTGCGCAATGCACGCTCATAAAACAGTCATTTTTGGGAATTTTTTTAACAAATTTTCAACATAGGGTTTTTGGGAGCCTACCTCATGAACTGTGACACTGTTGTTTCATAAATCGATCCCAAAAGGTGGTTCTGCGCTGTGACTGCGAAATCACCTTTCGGGACCAAACGACAGTGACTGAGTTCATGAGGTGGGGTCCCAAGAACCCCATGTTGAAAATTTGGTGAAAATATTCCCCAAAATGCCCAAGATATGCACCAAAGTTGAAAAAAGTCTGTTTATGCCATTATTCAGCTTACCGGCATGTCTTTAGTTTGCAGTTGGCCTTGAAGAGTGCAGACGTGTTCCCGGTCTACTGAAGATCGTCGCGTCAGACTCCGGTGGTAGGTATGGGGTGAAGTGGGGGTGTGGGGAGGTGGGGCACTCAGAAGGTGGGCATGGGTTGGGGGAAGGGGAAAGACAGTCAGTGAGGGACCATTTTTTCTTACAGGTGATTTTTTTTTGGTTTGTTTAAAGATGACGCTGGACTTTTGCCACACTGGGGTTGGCTCCCAGCATGGCAGCTAGAAGGTTGTTTGGGGGGCAGTGGAGCCAATGGGGGATTGGGCACCCCCATTGGCCATACAGACTGTTGCCATGCTGGGGTGGGCTCCCAACATGGCACCTGAAAGTCTGTTGGGGGAGACAGTGGAGCTGACGGGGATTGGGCACCCCTGTTGGCCTTATGGACAGCACCTGGAAGTCTGTTGGGGGGCACAGTGGAGCTGACGGGGAATTGGGCACCCCTGTCAGTCATACAGTGTGTGTTGGGGGGTGTGCATGACCATTCTGGGGTGGGCTCCCAGTGTGCTACTTGGGCATTTGTTATGGGATGGGACGGAGCTGTCTATCACAGCTGTTCTAGTGCAGTGCCAGTGTGTAGGCAGTGCCGATGTGTAGGCACTTTGCATACTGCCGATGGCAGTATGCAAATTGCCTACACATTACCACCACTGATTGTAGCAGTGTTTTGTTTGGAACTGTATGCCACTGCATCTGAATTGCTGTCATAGACAGCTCAGACAATTATTGGTGTGGTGAGGCCATGCCTGCGACAAGAAGCAGGGCATTGGAAGCGAGGTGGCACATCTACGAAACTTCGTATGGTGGCACTATGTTTCTTGCACATGCGTGCAAGCAAACATAATAATGGGACATGCTAACCAATTAAAAGGATAATATACTAGTCTTTCATCTTTAATAGAGAAACAATAACAGTTTTTTGCAGTATCTCTGTCAGTTTTTCCTGTTCTTGGACTTACAGATACTTGTTATCACTACACTATACTGCATGTTACTGGAAGCCTACAATTAACAGTTATGGTGGTGAACAGATGTTTCACATTCTTGCATATGAGGGACGCAAATCAGCCTTCTCAGTGCAGTTAGCCAATGCAAGGCAAATCATGAAGGAAATATGAAAGAAAAATGTATGCTCTTCACTGGGATTTGAACCAAGGCCCCTAGCATTCTGTGCTGTGCTCTAACCCCTGAACTATGGAGGAACTCAGAAATTAGCAGACCCAGTCATCCCTTTTCAGGCCCACACATTGCTTTCTAAGTATTGCATAAGCCAGCAACTAGGCATGTCAGAGACACAAATCAACTTTCTCAGTGCAGTAAGCCACTGTGAGGCAAATCATGGAGAAAATGTGAAAGGAAAATGTGTGCCCTCCACTGGGATTTTGCCATATGAGTGTGATGTAAGCAAAAGCACTGTCTGAAACTAGCAGATTTAAATGATACAGAGCTGAGGGAGGAGGATAAGAATAGGCTGTGGTCGTAGATGTTGTAAAAATAATGCTTGTTAACCAAACAATAGCAGTAATTGACTGTTGACAGAGGAAGTGATATTACTTTTTGTGTTAGCAGCCAATCACTGATTTTGTTTGCAAACCAAATCTCACTTTAAGACAACTTGTGAAGAAGGGTTCTGGAAACTCAGACACTGGTATTTACTCACCTTGTAAAGGTGATTACGCCTGCCACCTTTATAGTACTCAGACACTGCTCACCAGTGAGTTCTCCACCATCTATCTTATAGGTTGACACATGATGCAATCAAATTTGAGCTGGCTGGAGACCAAATGCCCACAAGGGAAATAAAAGTACCAACAGTATTGAAAGTGCCAAATACGGTCTGTGAAGAGTGAAATAATTATGTACTAAAATACTGTACAATATACCGTGTGTGTACCTGGATTCAAACCACTAATCCTTTGCCTGCTTAGTGAACACACATTCAATGTGTCACTCAGTTGCAGGTGTGGGAACTGCAGTTCCTGTGTGGTTTGGGTTAAGTCAAAACCTGGAAAACAGGTGATTGGGAATCTCATCCCAGCAGGCAGTTTACCTTCACAAAATGTTGTTCTTAGCTAAATGTGCTTCTTGTGTAATTTACTCTTCCACCTCCACACCACCATGAATTGCTACTAAAGTGAGTTTCTATCTTGCAAAAAGTTTGAAAAAAGAAAGTTTCAGTCTTTGCCAGCATTCAAATTATGTTTATCTGGATTTTATTTGCTGATTCTTTGTCTGCTAAGCAAGCTCACAATCAGTGTACCACCGAGCCAGAGATTCTCAGAAAATGCTCTCCATCAAATTCAAAAAAGTTTGCTTTCAAAATTAATTAAAGGGCTTCTACAATAAAGGAAGTAGGGATATTTTGCCATATTTCACTTTTTAATAACATAGAGGATAATGTATGGTCATTGATTGTTAACCAGTTTGTTAAGCATTGAGAGGTTGCCAGGGTGACCATGTAAACCTCGAGAGTGAATCTTGAGAGGTTTACATCGCCATGGCAGCCTCGAGATGGGTTAAAAAACTGGTTGATGATCGATGTATCATACATTATATTTTATAGTGTATGGTACCGTTTATATTTAAAAAATGAGAAAGCAGTTCCTTACTGCAGTTTTTTGTGCCTGCCACTCTGCTCTGGGTCATGCTGTCACTCTGTGGCTGTTTCATGGCCGCCCGATCAAGTCGCACACATGCGCAGCCTGTTACCAGTTGTTAACCCATCGATGTGACATGCCATTGATGGGTTAACAACATTGTGATGTCACATTGATGGTAAAACATTGTTATAAAAAGGTAGATAATATAGAGGATAATGTATGGTCCTCTATCGGTAACCGGTCAGTTAGCTGTCGAGAGGTTGCCAGGGCAACCGTGTAAACCTCGAGAGCGAAGCTCGAGAGGTTTACATTGCCATGGCAACCTCGAGACGGTTAACATTGACCGGTTGCCAAAAGAGGGACCATACATTATTTTTTATAGTGTATGGTCCCACATAAAAAGGCTGCTTACTTTTTGCTAACTAGTCACCGCCACGGCCGTTCAGTCCTTCCTAACCGCTGCTGTTCATCCGTTGGTTCTCCGCTGAAAAAAAAAAAGCGCGCACATGCTCAGACCAATCGCTGTTGTTAACCTATCGATGTGATGTAGCATCGATAGGTTAACAACATGTCTACGTCACATCGATAGGTTAACAACCTTAGGAAATGATGATTTCCTAAGGTTAACAGCGTTCTACCATACATTATAATAATAATAATGATTTTATTTAATATAGTGCCTTTCGAGTCATCAAGGCGCTTCACAAATACAAAACATACACAATTGAACAATAAATAAGAATAAAATCAGTGAAAATCAGGAAATGCTTTAACCCAAAGGAAGGTCTTCAGTGCCTGCTTAAAACTCCCCACAGTCCTGCACTCCAGCAGCTGACAAGGTAGAGAATTCCAGAGGGAAGGGGCAGCGAACATAAAAGCCTGAGCCCCAGATTACTTCAATCTAACCCTTGGAATCTCCAGCAACCCCATATCAGCCGAGCGGAGTTCTCACTCAGGGATGTAAGGAATCAGAAGTTCTTTCAAGTAGTCAGGACTCGGTGACACAAGATGTGGGTTTTGATAACTCCAAATAAGCAGAGACCAGAGACAGCAATTCAAGTTCTGACCTCAATAGTTCTTGAGGACTGTTTATTTGATAACCAGAAACTTCAAAAAAAAAAAAAGAAAACAATGAAAAGAAAACACTTTGGAATAAAAATACAAAAGAAATCCTAGCTCACCAAGAGCTTTTAGGAAACACTTCTCACATAGGGTGGAAAAAGCTTAGGTCAAGTTCCCACCAACATCTATGTAAATTCACCAAAGAAAGAGAGATACTCTCTTCCCAACGTCTCTGTGGAAAATGAGCACTGAAGCTCTTTAAATATTCCTCTGACCAGGTATAATTGATCAGCTGACTAGTTTGATCCCCCTTATTCTGAAATTATTCACATAATCTACTCTAATACAATAAGTTGGGGATCAAACATAGCTATATCTGGCATACTAAAGTTTAATAAAACAAAACCTTCATATTCTTTTATTATGACTGTTGGGCCTAAAATGGCATAAAATACACAAGGCTTGTTATTCTAATAAGGGAGCCACCCACAAGGAGGAGCCAACCAGGTTGTACCCTTCAAATAAGCTTTACATTGGGCTGCTACCCTCCAAGGTCAACTTATCTCCAAGCTTAACACTGAACTCTAGGTAAGAACTCCTTGAAACAGAGTACAGTGTGTTGCTAGGACAATAAAGTAAAACAGCAAAGCTAGGCTTGAATCTATCTTAGTGTTGGAAAACCTTTAAGGATATTTCAGGGCAGGGAAAAAATGTTTTAGACTCCTGCATTTGTCTAACATTAATAATTATTTTAGGGAAAGCAGGCTACTTGCTGAAATTTCAGCATTACTTAGAGCTATACAATCTGTTTGAAAGGGGGGGGCGTTATTATACTACTCTCAAGTTTTGAACACTCGCAGAGGAAATAACTGCCCCCCCCGGATCTTGAGGCAAAGAAAAAAAAAGAAAACAGCTGAGAAGATATAGAGAGGAATTATGATAGGTGGCCACTCTATCATAATGTGAAAAAGGGAAATGTTAGATAAGTTAGAAAAGGTTAGAAAAGACTGCTGCAGTAGAGTAGATTTATTTATAGAAGGAAAAGAACATGCCTGAAGATTCTCCCTAGCTGACAGCACAAGGCAGCGCTGCCACATACCCCCACGGTTAAGCAGACACCTGTGTCAGGTTTCTATGACAACCTACCTTAATCAAATAGGTAGGATGGAGTTCCGGCCAACCCTCACCATAGAACTCCACCCCAGGGTCCCATTATAGCAAAACAAAACAAAAATATTTTTTATACAACGTTATTTCTTATTTCCTGGGTGTCATAATATCTCTCTATTTTGTTGTCTATAATATTTAATGTCTGAGAGATAATCTGCATTGCATGAGCATTACCTGCTCTGTGTTGTACAGTGAAGTCAAATGGTTGAAGTGCCAAGTACCATCGCATTATTCTATTGTTTTTGTCTTTCGTTTGAGACAGAAAGCACAAAGGATTATGATCTGTAATAAGAACAAAGGGGGGCACCCCATAGATAAAAACATAGGGATTCAATTGCCCATTTGGCTGCTAAACATTCAAGTTCCACTGTACTGTACATTTGCTCTCTAGCATGTAATTTCCTCGATATGTACACTACAGGATGTTCCTCACCATTAATTGTTTGACTCAACACCACCCCTAAGCCTGTACCTGAGGCATCTGTATGTACCTCAAAAGGATACTTGAAGTTGGGGTTGTTAAGGACTGGAGATGAACAAACGGCAGCTTTGATGTCTATAAAGGCTTGCTCACATTCCTCGGGCCATTTGACACAGTTCCCACTTTTCTTTTTCGTTAGGTCTGTTAGTGGTGCTGCTATTGAAGAAAAGTTAGGAATGAAGCGCCTATAGTACTCGACCAATCCTAGAAACGCCTAACCTGCTTTTTGTGGTTGGCCTAGGACCGCAGGCTACATGCCTTTACTTTGTCTCTCTGAGGTTCTAATGAGTCCATTACCCAGTAAAAAATCCAGGTATTTGGTTTCATACATGGCCAGGGCACATTTTACTGGATTTATTGTCATCCCTGAAGTTTGATTGCATCAATAACAGACCAGAGATGTTTCATATGACTCCTAACTTTACGAAATAACCACATCATCTAAATAGGCTGCACAAAGTGTGGTGTAGGAACAAAACTGATCCATGCAGCTGGAAGGTGGCAGGAGCCCCATGTAGACCAAAAGGTATTGTTCAGAATTGCAGAATCCCGTGGTAAGTACCAAAGGCAGTTTTTCTCCATCTGTTCCTTTGCCAAGGAATCTCGCCAATAACCTTTGTTAAATCTAAAGTTGATATATACTTTACATTTCCTATTTTATCAGTGATATCATCAACCCTTGGCACAGGGTAGGCATTGAACTGGGCAACTTTGATTAAGACCCCTGAAATCAAGACATAGTCAATGCCCCCTCCTTTTTTGGTACCACCACCACTGGGGATTCCTATGCACTGTTAGAGTGTCTCTATTATACCAAGGGAAGCAATTTCTGTATTTCACTGTGTACCTCCTCCCTAACTCGTTCTGGGAGTCTCTATATAGTCCTTTCTTAGTTGGACCGGAATGGGTACTGAATGTAATGTTCTACATATTTGGCTTTACCTGGAGTACTGGTAAAGATATTCATATATGATTGTATTTGTCTCATGTATCTCTCTTCTGCTGTGCCTGATTTAAAGCAGGATTAATAACTATATCCTGGGGCCTTTTGAACCTCCAGACATCCATAGGTTAGTTCAAAATCAATTTCCCCTCAGTTCTAGGAGTACCATCAGACTATTCTCTTCCTTGGTCTTTCATACCATTTCTTTAGTAAATTCATATGATATATTTTCTTTCCAGGTCTAATGTCAGGTGGTGTAATTTCAATTTACCTGACCAGTTTGTCGAAAACCTGATATGGTCCTGCCATTTCATCAATAATTTATTACTGGAAGAGGGTAATAATGAAGTACTGTCTCCTATTTGGAACTGTTTTCTCACCCTTCACCCCTGATCATATTCTTTTTTCTGTGTCTGTTGTGCATGCACACTGTTCTTGTGGGCCTTTCTTGTACATACCTAACTAACCTGTGGTGGAATGATGTCATATATCTCGGCTATGTTAGTATGTTTCATTTCCTTTTTCCAATAGTTCTTTACACATCTAAGGGTCCCTCTGATTTCTTCCTATAACAGGGAAAAGGGAATACCCTGTGGAGGCCTGTGGTATTCCTGATAGGCAAATAATAACGGTAAGAGTTTGTCCCAGTTAGTCCCTTCTTCTTGTATAAACTTCATTATCATGCATTTAAGGGTTTGATTGACGCTTCACGAGTCCATCAGTTTGAAAGATAGGGGGATGTTCGTATTCACTACCACTCCCAATAACTCGATAGAGTTCTTTAATAGAGCTGAATTAAAATTATTCCATGGTCAGATAATATTTCTTTTAGGGATCCTACCCTGCTGAACACACCAATTAGTTCTTCAGTTATTCGTTTTGTAGACTTCAGTAATGGAATGGCTTCAGGATATTTTGTAGCATAGTCACAAATCACCAATATGAAGCTTATTCCCACTTGCACTCTTATTAATGGTCCCATACTGTCTCATTCCAGTTCTTTCAAAGGGAGTGTCTACTAAGGGTATGGGTATCATAGTTACTATTTTCCCCACCTGGCTGATGTTGACACTCAACACAATCTTGTAATCATTAGCCACCTCGCTGTGAATTCCTGGCCAATAAAATCTTTTGTAATAGTCTATTAAGAGTTCGGTCCGACCCTGCAGTCCTGCTGAAGTCCTTGGCCAGATTAATTAAATTGTTTCTGTATGTTAAAGGGACTTCTAACCTCCACTGGTCTCTTGCTTGCCTTTGCATACCCTGTATAATATTCTATTTTGTATCATCAATTTAGGGTTACCTGGCATAGAATCCTTCCTACCTGCTGAAATAATGGTGTGAGAGGTATCCTAATTTGTTTCTTTATGTCATACTCTTCGTAAATGGAAGATACTGAGTCAACTAGATTACATTGTTCCTCTTTCCATTTCTGTTTTGGTTTCCTTTAATAATTTTTGATTTTGTCGTTTACTGGGTTGTGTCCATACATTTCCGTCCTGCAAGGAACCACTTCTGCTAATGATTGCAACATTTGTTGTTGTGATTTAGTGGTGACTGCAGCCATGCACCCTATTGTCCAGTAACCATTTAAATTCAGGATAGTCGTGACCAGTTAAAATTGGTACTGGTAATTGAAGTATTACAGTACCTCTGTTACATCTCCTCCCATCTACTGTTACATCAATTTTACTGTAGGGTATTGATGGGCATCCCCATGTACACTTACTACATTCATATCAGGCCCTGATCGAAATTATCTCTAGTGGGTAATACTTCAGTTTTATTAGTGGTTCTTGCTGCCTGAATCAATCAGTCCCATCACCTTTTGCTTACCCAGTTCACACGGTGGTCAGTAAAATAACCTGCATTTAATGATGCTAAATGGGTGTTGTCCAAGCATTTGCTAGTACAATACCTGGCTATTGACCTTTACCTGGCAATTCTCACACACAATATCTGAAGGAAAAGTTTCTTTGAAAGTCACTATTAATGTCTTTTTTAAAGTCTGATGTAGTAACCATACTGGGCCTTACCCCAGTTACAGTTCATCCTGTTGGTCCCTCCTGGGACCGAGGATTCACCTTCTGATATGACTGATGTGCAGTTAAAAAGTCTTCAGCCAAAGAGATAGCTTTCTCTGCAGTCTCAGGCTTGTGTTCTTTCATCCATATTTGTACCTCATGGGGTAGGATCTGTAAAAACTGTTCCATCACAAAGGTTTCTATGATGGCTGTACTTGATTTTCCCTCTGGTTGGATCCATTTCCAACAGAGCTTCCTTAACCAGATAAAAGTTTCTCTCAGATTATCTTGGGGGTGGTATTTTAGGGTACGGAATCTTTGCCGGTAAGTTTCTGTGCTAATATCGTACCATTTTAGAATCTCAGTCTTTACAAGATCATAGTTGTCAGCATTTCTTGCATCCATGTGGCTATATGCTAATTGGGCTCTTCCAGTAACATAGGGGGCTAAATGCACTACCCATTGATTCTGGGGCCAGTTACAAGCTTGAGCCACCCATTCAAAAGTTGTTAAATTAGCCTCAATATCATCTGAATTAGTTATTTTTGTTAACTTAATGTCTCTAGGGTTGGAGGTATTACCATCTCCACTAGTCCCTGTAGTTGTTCCCATTTGTTGTAACAATTTAACAGTTTCTACCCACCTTATTTCCTGTTGTCTCAGTCCCCTCCACCTCTCTTGTGCTTCTCGATCATATTGCTTCTCCATTTCCATCTGCCGTATAGCCAACCAATGTACCAAACTTGTTAGATCCTCTGGGGGTTCTTCTCTAGGGGCTTTCTGGTACAACTCCTCCTCCATCTCTTCCTCACTTTGTAACTCAGTTTAAGCCATGGGCACCTTCCTCTGGACAACCGGGTCTAGGCCTGAGTGCAAGGGTTCTCCTGTAATGGCCGTCTGTGTTCTGGTTATCATCCCAGTTTTCTTCTCCTCTGTTCTGGATGCCATCTCTGCACATGAGTTATCAGGGTACCATTTCAGGTTCCCAACTGGGCTCTCCCTCAGTACCTTAGGCAACCAGTTAATCCCACTCTGACACCACTTTGACACAAGGTGTGGGTTTTGATAACTCCAAATAAGCAGAGACCAGAGACAGCAATTCAAGTTCTGACCTCAAAAGTTCTTGAGGACTGTTTATTTGATAACCATAAACTTCAAAAAAAAAAAAAAAGAAAAGAAAACAATGAAAAGAAAACACTTTGTTATAAAAATACAAAAGAAATCCTAGCTCACCAAGACCTTTTAGGAAACACTTCTCACATAGGGTGGAAAAAGCTTAGGTCAAGTTCCCACCAACATCTATGTAAATTCACCAAAGAAAGAGAGATACTCTCTCCCCAATGTCTCTGTGGAAAATGAGCACTGAAGCTCTTTAAATATTCCTCTGACCAGGTATAATTGATCAGTTGACTAGTTTGATCCTCCCCTATTCTGAAATTATTCACATAATCTTCTCTAATACAATACGTTGGGGGATCAAACATAGCTATATCTGGCATTAATAAAACAAAAACTGTCACATATTCTTTTATTATGACTGTTGGAGCCTAAAATGCAGCATAAATACACAAGGGCTTGTTATTCTAATAAGGGAGCCACCCACAAGGAGGAGTCAACTCAAGGTTGTACCCTATAAATAAGCTTTACATTGGGCTGCTACCCTCCTAAGGTCAACCTATCTCCAAGCTTGAATGAGTGATTGTTTGATTATTGCTAAGTTTTATTTAAATTTATTTTCCTTTCTTTTTGTTTTTAAAGGTAATTAATTTTCATAGCAACATGGGTATACAAAATGATGTTTATTCAAGACTTAGAACCATTTGTGCTGTTTTTGGTTCTTTTACCAAAGTACACTGAAATTTTATGTATTTATTTTTTCTTTTTGTTGCTTTGGCATACTTGTTCTACCTTAAAATATATGCACTGTTTATTGCATAATTATGTAAAGCACAACTATTATGGCATTGTTTACTGTTTTATACTAAATAAATATTTCAGCACTTCTTGGATGCTCCATGCAATGTTTATGTACAAAATTATTTGAGCCATTTCAAACAAGAGACTATAAAGGAAAATCATGAGCCATTTTTCCAAAGAAACTTAAAAGTGTCTTGTGTGATTAAAAAGTAAACTATAAACAGTGCAGAACAAGCCCTCCCACAAATTGGGTGTTCTTTGTGGGAGTATTAAAGTAGCAGTATTTCTTAGTCACCATATAGTTTTATTCAAAAATAATGTTAGTCTAGCAAAATATCAAGATATTCATTAGTTCACTTTGCTACCCAATTTATTTATTTGTTTTTGATACTAGGTAAGATATACTAGGCATGCATATGCATATTTTCAGGTATGATCTGTGAGAATTACAGACTCACACCATCATCAACAGCGGTAACAATTTAAAACAAAATTGAGTGGCCACAATGAGTGAAAGCAACATACATGAAGAAAAATACAACAGTGTACAAAAGATGGCAGTAGGAACATCACTGGCAATTATAAAAGTTAGGAGGCAAGGAAGGGGTTGCCCATCAGTAATATGGTGCACAAGGTACGAAAGTACAGCACCAAAAACAGAAATACTTTACACTCACAATCCAGAAGCAGAAAAATAGGACATACAAGCAAAACAAAAATGGCAGTATAAAATATTTATTGTACTCACAATCACAGATGCTGAGATGCTGGGCTCATAGCTCAAGTGCATTCCCACAAAGTGCCACAAAATACCCAACGGTGTTTCACGCTCACTTTGTAGAGGGTAATAGTTATTATGACATATGCTTCTTTTCTATGTCTCTTAAGTGTGACATCATCACTACTCTCCCAATACTTTTGTTAAAGTGACCCCATGCTAAATTTCATCCCCTTGTATACATACAATAGATACCAACAAATAAATATTAGATTCTATCCTAAAAGATCAACAATGTTTAAAATTCTATGGTGATTCCAATCAAATTATTTATAGAAAAGCCCAAAACTGACTGATTTGCAGTTTTCTTCCCATGGTAGGACTTAACAAGCACATCATATATAGAAGGCAAATTGCTTCGGTCTTTGCTGGACTTCTTCTTCTTCATGGATCTTCTGTATGGAACAATTATTTGCACACACTAAAGGGCCTAATATTAAGAACAGATAGCAAAATTCAGTAATTAAATGGATTGAAATACACTGTTCATTTCCTCAGCTGAGATCAGAACTTAAAAATAATTTTATCAGAATCTCAGCCTGGACTTTTAAACATTTTTGATGTGCTTTAAGATATTTTGTGGCACATTGTGCTCACTTATATGGTTTCATAACTCCCTCTTGGTCTTCCTCACATACAGCCTGCCACATGGGCATTGTAAGATGTAAATCACATGATGTGACTTACAGGTGATGTGTTGCCTGATTTCATGTTTTCTGTTATTATGTGGGTTCTCTGAGTACTGTTTTTTACTGTGGTTTCCACATTGGAAAAATTGTCCACAGGGAAAACTTCCATTTTTAAGTGGGCCCAAAAGCAGTAGTTTCTCTTGTATTTTGGGTGTATAGTATGCTGTATGGACCAACTTGTCCCTTAGAGTCTGATTCTTTTTAGAAATCACTAGTGGTAACTCTCTGAACCTCCTGTTAGTACCCTCCCCTGCTTACAAAATATGCCAGTTATCTGTTAATATTCTTTTAATATCCAATATTAAATAGCTGAAAGCCATCAAGAAAACAGTCCTGTTTTCCACTCCCTCCTTTTCTTTGCCTTGTAGAAGTTCGCTTCTAGGGATGTTCGTTACTTCTGCTGCTGCTGCCTGTATGTTCATCCTTTTGCATTCTATATTTATGAAGTGATTTACAGCCATTGTTGAAGAGAGAAATAGGCTTACAGCAGAGATCCAGGGAGTTAAGGATGAATACAAGGCTAGGGTACAACATCAGGAGTTCATCACAACACTAGAGAAAATAAAAAAAGATTTGACAGAATATGAGGAGTACATGAAGCAACAGAAAATCAAAAAATTCAAAAGGGACATCATAAACTATAGAGGTAATAAAGTATACAGCTGGTTTATTAAACCCAAACCATACTGAAACAGTCATTACTTACAAGGGCAACAGAATTATCAAACAGACTTGGACAGTGGGGACAGCTATATAACAAATGCATACTCCAGACAAGGTAGATCAGAGAATAGGGAACCTTTTTTAGAGAGAGGTCAACTCCCACAGGAAAAGACAGATCCCAGACCCCACTAGGAAGCCAGTGATAGAGAGGGAATATGACAGATATGACCTAAGAGACAGAGTCTAGCAGGGAGGGGATCAGTACAGACAACCATATATAAACCAAACAGGAGGGGGAGGTGAAGGAGGTGGAAGAGGAGAGAGAGAAAAGAAAAGGCAAAGGAATAGGGGGCAATGGGGGAGACAGAGGAACAAATAGTGGTATTTAACCTGAGTGGAAGAGAAATCACAGATACCTGAGATTCAAGTCCTCGGTAAGGACTTATCTTCCCCCCACCATAGGCTTAGACATTTTTCAGTTGGAGGTAGACTTTCAGAAATGTAACCATAAGATCGGGATAGTGGATTGATTTATAGATAACCTAGATGAACCACCCAGTAGAGAACAAAATCTACAGAAGACTTTGGGAGTAAAATCCAATGTTACACCACCCAAAGGAAGAGAAGTAGTGGAAACATACATCAAGGTAGTGGAAAAAAATATTAAAAAACTTATGAATAACAAAAACGGATTTCCAAAATATAACAATATGACAAAGAAAGAGAGGGAAACCCTGAAAAAAAACTGAAGGACAAAACAGTTGTCATAAAGGCCACTGACAAAGGTGGTGGAACTGTACTGTGGAAATACCAGGAGTACAAGGAAGAATGTCTGAGACAATTGGGAGGTAGTGAAAAATATATAAAACTAAATGCAGGTCCTACAAATGAAATAGAGGCTGATATCAGGGACTTCCTAGAGCAAGCAGTGGACCTAGGATGATGCTCAGAAAGTGAAAGGGAAATGCTTACAAATATAAAACCCAGAAAACCACTTTTTTATGTCTTGCTGAAGATACACAGAAATCCTCTTAAACCACCAGGCAGGCCCATGATGTTGGGAGTGGACTCAATTTTGAAGCCGCTCTCCAAATATGTGGACTTCCACATACAACAAGAGTAACTAAAATGGGTACCTACATATAGGACATGAGAAAGAACAAAGTTGTGTGCGCACTGGAGGTAGCGGTGCTCATGCAGAGCTGCCAGCTCAGACAAACCCACAAACAAAGAAAGCACAGCACTTAAGCAGTTAAGTTATTAAGCAAGTGCTATTTAATTGTCAGCAAGGAGCCTGTGTCCAGAATCAGTAGCCTCTAGCACCTCAAGCCTTCAGTGGGTCTTCAAATGGGGATGTATCTGAGATTCAAACAAACCACTGGAGCCATTTATACAAAATCTCTTAAAGTGATACACACATAGAGATGTGCTACCCAGTGCAAAAAATTTGAAAAAACATATACAAAAGTTTTTTGACTACATTAAATCATAGCTAGAAAATTAGTACAATCATCATAAATATCAAACCAGTGTTAAATTCAAGTCCTTATTGCAATATAATTTAAAGTGCATTATTTAAAGAGAGAGATTTTCTATATGAAAAAATATAGAATCAAAAAATTACTGTTCCCAACCTCATTGATGTCTTTCTCAAATTGGTTATATAAGGATGATGACAATCATTAATTAATAATAATTAGTAGGAAATATTTTATCATGTTAGTTTCCTAAAGGAGGTCAAAAAGTCAAAATTCAAAGTGAAAGCTACGTTATTTCATTAATTTATAAATAAATAATTTCCTATACTAACCTGGTATCTCCTGTTAGAACAAGCGCAACTCCTAAAAATCTTCTCAAGCAATATTTCTTTTCATGTTGAGAATTGGTTCAGTACTTTATCCATAGTTAGTGTAGACAAGCTATCGAGGTACATGCAGTATAATGGTGAAGTGTAAATTGCTATGAATGCAAGGAGGAGCAACTGACATCCTAAAAGAATATTTGAAACAACAAAAAAGCTAATTAAGCAATAACAGGGTGTGTGTTATTGTGCAATAACATCACTCCTGGGGTGGGTTGAAGCACAGGGTGAAGCCGAGTGCTTCCACCACCCCAGGAGTGATGTTATTACACAATAACACACACACACTGGAGTGCCTTATTGATATTATACAATGGTTCATTGTTATACAAAATAAAAAACATTTAAAAAAATGTTTTTAGTAGATTTTTTTTAGTGTGGCAGTGTATCTTTGTTTCTTAAGAAAAGATGTGCAATAGAATATCATCATCCATACAGTGATGTTATTGTGTAATAACATCACTGTCTCAGGCATACTCTGACCAATCAGAGTCCAGGATTCTTTCTTGCCATTGTATAATTGAATATATATGCCATACCATATGTTGAATGTACAGTCACAAAATACAAAACCCAATTATTAGTATATTGAATAATGTTGTATTATGAAGATTTACTGTATTTGGAGGCATAAGGTGAATATTTATTCTAACAGAATGGTGGTGGAGGAAAAGTCATAAGAAATGTATATAACTTTTATAAATGAGAGTGGTACTTAATATGTCTTTTATATGTTATACAACACTGCTTTATGGGGCCTGATGAAGTGGTGTCAGCTACAAAACTGCCACCCAAGTCTTTAGTGTGGACTTACTGTCAAATAAAAGAATTTGTGTGCTTGACCAATACAACTTGTGTGTAGTAGAGTTCATCCTATATTATTGTGTTGTTTGACTTGACTGCTCCATAGGATGACCCAAATTAGTTAACATTTAGCATGTTTAGGGCAACTTGAACCAGCACAGACAGACACTATAGGAATGTACCTTTGCTATAAGCCCAGCATCTTGACATTTGTATTTATTTATTTTTCTGTTGATTAGGTAATTGCACTTGACAAATTCTGTGTATTTTCAGGCATGACCTGGGGAAGGGAGATACAAATAAATGGCAACTGACTTTGAACCAGATTAAATTGTTGGTGGTATTTTTTAGTGAATTGGAGAAAATTTGGCAAGGGCACTGGGGAAATTCCCCTACTGTCCAGTAGGGGGACTCACGATGGTCTGATGGAAGACTGTCAGTGTTGAGTTCAAGGTGCGAGAGTGAGGATGTGTGGGAGGTGAGGAACTGGTCTCCTCCCTTGCCTTAAATACCTTTAGAGACCCTGGAAGAGAAGATGGAGCAGAACAATCAGAAAAAGGATTTGGAGAGTGGCAAGACTGAGAGTGAGAAAAGGATGGAAGAGATTTGGAAAGGAAACGGAGATGAATTGTGGGAACCTGATACACTTTACATGGAGATGGAGGGTGAAAACAAAATCAGTGAGTACAAAAGCGAGTACAAGAAACAGTAAAAAAATAAAGCAGGAAAAGAGAAAGATGGTGTAAGAGTTCAGAAAACTGTTGGCAAAGACAGAGAGAGAAGGAATACTAGTAACAGGAAAATGGCCTGTCAAAAGCAGCAGCAAAATGCTAACGTAGCAGCACCAGATGGAGCCACACCCTGTACTAAGAGAAAAAATATATACCAAGGATAATCCTACACATAAAGCCCTGAAGGGAAGGACCAGAATGAGTCGGAAATGACTTGGCCTAGGAAGGGCAACAGAAAACAATAGCATAAGGGAAACTGCAAAAGGAAATCAAAAAGATCAGCAAGCAGAACAAAATGAAAAAGAAAGAGATATTTCAGACACAGACAAATTTAGTAAGTAGTAGCAGTAGTAAAAAAAAATATTTTTATACAGGAATAATACATGTCATTTGGATAATACAATCCAGTTTTCAAGACAGTCCTGTGAAAGTATTCCATGTTCCACATATTCACATCAGTAACAAACAATCTAATACAAAATATACATAAATACACAATTACAAATTTACAAAAAACACTCAACAAAGACAATAAAAATCAACATCAAACACAAACACATGAATAGACATAATACATTTTTAACCCTTTCAAAAAAATTTTAACAGTTTTCTCAGACCGCAATAAAGGAGGGTGTGTATTCCAAATTACTGATGCTTGTGATGCTAGTGTTCTATCCCCAAATTTATTTTTACGCTTGTCTGGATCAATTCTGTTTTGATACAAAACCCTTACTGAATGTTTCCTAAGTGCAGCATCCCTATCTGCCAATAGTTTGGCTATATTATGGGTTAAATAAATTGTCCTATATTTATAAATAAATAAGGACCAACTCTTCCTATATTCCAGGTCAAGAGATAACCAGTTTAACCTCATTAACAAATCACAATGATGAGTTCTAAAACTACAACATAGAACATATCTTGCCACCCTATACTGTAATTTATCTAATTTGTTCAAAAGTTGTTTAGTAGCAGTCCTATAAATAGTCTCCCCATATCTAATCACTGGAAGTATGAGCTGTTCTGCAATCAATTTCCTGTCTTGCAACCTAAAACACTTTGACATTCTCTTCAAAGCTCCTAACTTTTTATGTGTTTTAGTAATAGTAGACTCTATATGATTCTTAAAAGTTAATGAGGAATCAATATTAACTCTCAAGTAGCTATATTCAGAAACTTGCTCTATTAGTGTTTCATTCAATTATGTGATCTGTACATCTATGAATTCCTGTAGTCTACTAATACCAAAAGACGTACATTTAGTTTTATTAACATTCATTATTAATTTTGACTTGGTGAACCACTCCTGTACCCTATTAAAGTCAGCCTGTAGGTTTCTCTGGAGATCCACCAGGTTTGTTTCAGAGGCCAGTAGAACCGTATCATCTGCATACATCCTTATATCTGTATGCTGAATCACTGATGGTAAATCATTGTTAAATATCAGAAATAACAAGGGTCCCAAAATGGACCCCGTGGAACTCCCCTTTTGATGATTTGAGGGTTTGAAAGGTGATTTTGTAACTGCACTCTCTGAGATCAATCAGTCAAATATGATATAAACCATAAGTGGATCCCAGAGAGCAAACCAGCCAACCTTTCAGATAAAATGGAATGGTTCACCAAGTCAAACGCTTTTGATAAATCAATGTATATTGCTGCTGTATCATTTCCTTTATTCAAGGATGTACATATCAGATCATTGAATTCAACTAAAGCCGATGTGGTTGAAAAACCCTTCCTAAATCCTGACTGAAATTTTGTTAATAAATCACATTTTTCCAAATATTCTCCCATTTGCTGGTTTACCAGTCTCTCCAAACATTTGGATAAAATGGGCAAAATAGCAATTGGGCGATAATTATTAGGAAATGTTTTGTCTCCAGTTTTATAGATAGGTACTATCTTCCCTGCTTTCCTTAGAGTAGGAAAATGCCCTTCCTGTAAACTCCAGTTAAATATAGCTAGAATTGTATGTGCTATATATGGGGTAGCTATTTTTAGGAAACAGCCCTCCAAATTATCTAATCCTGCAGATTTATTTGGATTTATTCTAGACAGTTCTTTAGTAACTTCCAATAATGTTAATTTTTTAATCTAATAGGGGGATGTTGATTAGAAAAATATTCCTCACTTTTAATATTAAATACCATTGATGTATCTCCTATTTGTCCCAAATTAGGGAGATCTACAAAATAATCGTGTAAGATATCTGATACCTCCCCTAGATCTTCTATAATACTTTCATTTACTTTCAGATTTAAATTAACTTGTCCACCATGCCCCCCAGGATTTGACAAATTTTTTATAGTTGTCCAAAATTTTTTAGGATTAATGTTATGGTTTAATTTACTGCGATAATAAGATATTTTTGCCCTTTTTATTAGATTTGGACACTCATTTCATTTAAGTTTAAATAAGTCCCAATCATATATATTTTTTGTCTTTTTTGCTTTCCTCCAAATTCTATTTTTGACTCTAATTATCTTTTGCAACCTGTCTGTTATCCATGGAAATTTAGGCAAATCACTATGTTTTCTTATTATTTTGGGGGCATGGATATTACAAATTTTTTGGAAAGTATCAGTAAAGTACTCAATACTAAGATCTAGCTCTGGTATTAATAAACATCTCTCCCATCTTTCTGATCTAATACTCTCCAAAAAAATGAGGTTCTGAGAAATGTCTCATATCACGGGACCAGGTTTGTTTCAAGTGTTTTCCAGACACTCCCCTAGGGTGTATAATAAGAACAGTCCAAACATGATCACTAAAGTGGGGAGGCAAAATTCCCCGATCTCTTATTTGGAAAGTTTGGGAAACAAAAATTAGGCCTAATATAGATCCCTTACCTGTTGTATTTATGTACCTTGTTGATGAATTAATCAATTGAGCAAGTCCCATCTCATTCATAATTTCTTTTAATTGTTTTCCTCTGGCATTTGCCCAATCACAGTTGAAATCCCCCATTAAAACAATAGGTTTATCCTGTATACGATCCCCTATTTTGTGTAAGACTCCCTCTATAGTTTTTATTTTTGTTCAGGGGGAGAATAAATCACAGCTACTACTAAATTTAGGGGAGGACTTAAAGGACACCCTAGGCTGGGTTACAGATGCATTATTAAAAGTAGGATGGAAAAGGAAAGGAAAGAGAATGGCAAAGGGTGGTACCAAAGAGGCCTAGTACCTTAAAACAAATACACACAGAAGTTGAAATAGAAAGTGGGAAAGAAAATGAAAATCAAACTAAGAACAGGGAAAATCATAATGATACAAAGGAAACTGAGGGTATAACAGAGGAAGAAAATGGGGAAACCTCCATGGAAATAGAACAAAAAACTATACAAACAGATAAAGAACACAGCAAAGATTAACATAAGCAAAAAAAAGAATGTCTGGGGGAAAATACAAAAAAAACAAAAAACTATTCCCTTTAGAAGCAAGGCCACAGCAGGTTAAAAGAAGAAATGCTGTAAGACTAAGCTTTAGAGGGGTGGCTGCAGATGCCCTGGATAGGTTATATATAGGAAGACAGCTTTTAAAAGAAAGCATAAAGTATTACCCTTATGAAATATATGCTTTAATACATGTACCAGGGAGTACAGAGTATGATGTCAGTTTTAAACATCCAAGAGGACTGGATATATTTTGACAGCTATACCATCAAATGAAAAACACAATTATGTGGAGAGATTTCATAGCAATTCCTTTAACTAAGCCAGCTTTTAAAATTGCAACAGCACTCTTCAGGAATGAAAGTGTCAATGTAATGGACATAACTTTTTGGCTAAAACAAAGATGCATGGTACATGGGCCACTGGAACCAATATTAGATGAGGAATGTCTATGGACTGGAGAATGTAAGTACAAAGTAACATTAAAGCAAAATAATGGAGAAATAAAACACCTAACAAACTACTTCTTTTTAGGCCAAGACAGAGGAATTGTATTTTATGCTGGGCAACTGCAAGCATGCTAAAGATGTGGAGAAAGAGGACAACTGAGTTACGTGTATGAAAAGATAAAATGTGGAATGTGTGGAAACATAGGACACTATGGATCAGATTATAAAAACAAAACAAAGTGTAGCCTACATGAGGAAGAAGGGCACATTTATTTTAACTGTCCATGGGCCTCACAAATCAGCCCAGACCCCACAGAAAGGGTGGAACAGGATGTCTACCTAGCAGTAGCACAGAAAGAGAAATGTAAACAGGGCAAAGTAGTCATAGATGCTCTAAATGATGAAAGAAGAATACAAGAAAATGATATAATTGAAAAATGAATAACCCCCCAAACAAAGGAAGGAAGGAAGTGGAGCAAAACAAGAAATAAAAGAAAGGAGAGATCAAAAAGAAGAGACACCAAAGGAAGGCATGAAATGGGGAGGAAAAGCAGAAGAAGCAAAATTGACCATGGTAACAAAGTCTATAAGGAAAAAACAAACAAAAAAATGAACAGTAAAGGAAAAGGATAGTGAGGGAGTTCGGTTATCAAACAGATACACACCACTGCAAGATAAGGAGTGGGTAACCCTGGATGAAGGGTCATATATAACAAGTACTGATTTTTCAGAACATGAGGAATCAGCAGCTGGAGACACCATAGATCTACAAGCATCAAAAAAAAGGAAAAAGTCTAAGGACACAGGATAAAGGGAAAAAAGAACTAAAAAATTAAAACAACAATAAGATTAATTACTTAAACTGTATTACATGTAACATCAATAGTATTAAGGGTAGAACAAAAAGGTTAATACTGTAACATTTAAAATATTAAGTGAGTTGAATAATGACATTGTCCTGATGCAAGACACAAGGCTGCACACCTTGGAAGATCTGCAGCAAGCACAAAAGGATTGGAGATGGGGACCATCACTATGAACAATAGGGGAAGAAAGACATTTAGGGTTTGGGGTGGCTTTCATGTCTAATGAGGTACGGGGTGAAAATAGTGGATCTTGTTCCAGGTGGGCGTTTGTAGTGGATGTGGTTATAAAAAGAATACATGTAGGGAATATACTGATTTATAACCCACAAATGAAAGCAGAAAGGAATGCAGTTATGGGAACAATAGAACCATACCTATATACTTCTAAATTGGTTATATGGGGGGGGGGGTGGATTTTAATTGTGGGTTAACAAAGGCTGATTGGTGGAGGAAAGTAAGAAAAATCTATAGTGACACAAACTGTTTAAAAAAGATTTTAGAAAAAGCAGGGATGGAAGATGCATATAAGGTAAAGGGAAAAAAAGGGGAACATACCTTTTCCAAAGGGAAGCTATTGACTAGAATGGATTTTTGGATGGTTCAAAAGAGAACTAGAATTAAAGATATATTGGAGGTCCCAATATAAACTTCCGATCATATGGCAGTTAAACTAAACATAGATTTAGGGCAAAATATGACATTTGGGTCAGGGTACTGGAGGATGAAACTGAAGAATTAGAATAATATGAATGCAGTGATAAAATAAAAGAGTTACTGGAGGCTAGGATGATGGTAAAATAACTATATGATAATTTATTGGAATGTGGGAGGATACAAAGTATGATATTAAACAGCTAATGAAAGAAGAGGCTAGGACAAGAGAAACAATGAACTATGGGAAATACTTAAGCTTAAGAGCTAAACTGCATAAATTAATAACCATTCAAGAAAAGAATAAAGTAGATGAAACACAGAAAATAGAAGAGATTAAAGCAGAAATGAAAAAAAAAATACAGAAATAGAAGAATTAAGTATTTGACAATGGAACAAAAAAGTGGTACACAAAGGACCAAATATCAAATTAACCCAT
Source organism: Neoceratodus forsteri (assembly GCA_016271365.2). NCBI lineage: Eukaryota > Metazoa > Chordata > Ceratodontiformes > Ceratodontidae > Neoceratodus > Neoceratodus forsteri. Next base: position 643,159,979 of record CM057453.1, on the reverse strand, counting down.
TTGATAGTAACAGAGATAGAGTAGAGGAAAGAGTAATATATGAATTGAAGGACAGCAAAGGTATTAGACATACAGAAATATGAAATATTAAATGTACAGTACAAGATTCTTAAAACAGAAATATCAAAGGCAAACAGCAGAAATAAAAGAAGATTCATTCCAAAAAGCAAAGGTTCCCAAATTAGGGAAGGAGGAAGCAAAATCAGTAAATAGGGTGATAAAGGAAAATGAAGTGGTAGAAGCAATACAGTCCTTAACAACAAACACAGCTCCAGGCATAGGTGGTATACCGAATATATTTTATAAAACGTTTAAAGAATAATTGACTCCTATGCTCTTTGCAGTATATAATGAAATTTTTTAAAAAAGGAGAACTAACAGAAAGTATGAAGAAAGGTATAACCATTTTTATATATAAAACGAAAGGGGAGAAAGTAAATATTAAAAATTGGAGGCCTATAAGTCTTTTAACAATGGACTATAAAATCTTGGCAAAAATAGTAAATAAATGAATGATGACCTTCTCAGACCAACTACTCTTACAAACCTGTGCAGTGCCTGGCAGAGATGTAAGGCAGAATGTATTGTTTATAAGAGAAATTATAAACAAAGGGCAAGGAAATATGTTAGAAGGGTATTTATGTCTTGGACCAAGAAACAACCTTTGATGTAATTTAACATAATTATATCTTGGATGTTCTAAGAGAATATAATTTCCCAAGCAACATGATTATGCTACTTAAAACCTTATATACAGAAGCACAAACAAGCCCGATGATAAATGGACATTTGGGGATCTCAATGTATCTGAAAAAATGGGGTAAGGCAAGGCTTCCCATTAAGCCCGCTGCTGTATGTATTATGCTTAGATCCAATTTTAAGGAGACTGGAAAATGACAAAGGGATAGAAAATATTGAATGGAACAAACAAAATATACCAAAAACATGTGCATACACAGACAATTGTGTAATCTTAGTAAACGATCAAAAAGCTGGGAAAAAATGATGAAGGTAATGGAACAGTATAGTAAATATACAGGAATAATAATAAATAAAGGAAAAAGTAAAATATACCCATTAGGGAAAGCACAAATTGAGAGGGAAAGAAAGCTTGAGGTAGTACATGGTCACGTTATGATCTTAGAAAAATGGTTTGGAGGACAGGATGCTGTAAGAATGAACTGGGAGGAAAAATATAACATTGCACAAAGTAAAATAAATAAATGGAAACAATGGAGGATGATGAAGGAAAAAAGGATATATTTACTAAAGGCCTTTATTTTGCCCATCTTGCCATATATAGCGTATGTAGTCCTATTGCCACAAATAAAGCAAACAAAGATATTGGGCTGGATATTCAAACTGCACCAAAAATGTGCGCAATAGCAGGAGCAAACACAAGTCCATTGCGCACATGCGCAATAGACGCGATATTCAAAAATGGAGCAAGCCAAATTGTGCAACTAGCCAACGTCTGAATATCGCATAATCTGCACCATAGCACAACCAGGAAGGGGAAGCTGAGCAGATATGATGCACTATAGCGCAACAAGGGCAGCCCAGCTGAGCAGCTCAGAGGCACCATAGCGCAAGCAGGGAGCCCCCCAGAAGCAGAGCAATGGAACTGCACAACCAGGGAGGTAGGCAGGGGCCCACCACCCATGCCACAGATGGGCACAGGAACACACTGCAGAACTGACAATGCACCCCCACACCCCAAGCACAGCACAACTGGGGAGGGACGGAATATCCACCGCCCATGGGGACAAGCAAACAAAGCACAGCTGGGCCATGTTGCCCAGCACACCCACTGGCAAGCTGAGACTACCACACAAGGGGCGGACCACCCCATTGTCACGGCAGCCCCGTGCACACACCCTGCACAGTGACTCAAGACACCCCCATGAGCAGTGACCATCACTACAGGAATCCCCATGCATACCCCCATCACACTGCAACCTCGTGTACCACAGAACCATACAAGCCAGAGCCACCATGAGCACCCAGCAGTGGGTGGCAGCACACGGCAATGCAACAATGGCAGACACAGTGCCAACATGCACAACCCCCCTGAGGCACAGCTGAGAGACCGAACATGTGTTGCCACAAGTGGTACCCCACACGGGAAAGGGCATGCCCCTGACACCACTGCCATTGATACAGCACCCTGCACAGTAGACAGGTGTCATAGCATGACCCACTATGAGCCACAGCAGCCAGCACAGACACCCACAGTGGTACGTGGAAGCATGCAGCACACCGGATGCAACACAGTGCAGGGGCAAACACACACCCATACCCTCGGGGACACCAACACAGGGACGCAGTAGTGTGGTAACCAAGCCCCCAGTGTGGGCACATGTAAACTGTGCACACACAGCCTGCGGTCCACCATGGCACAGGGGTGACACCCACCCTGTGCATGTACTGTGGCCCTGTACGCCACCAGCATACGCCTGGATCACAAGTCACAGACAGTGCTGCACAGCCCTGCAACACACACAAGATACAGCATGGAGGTGGGACAGCAATTGTGGAGCCACAGTGTCACCCAAGGCAAACATGCACCCCACGGTGACAGGTGGCAACCCAGCATTGTGGCGGTCACAGTGGATGACCTGCAGGGACAGCACCCACTGACAAGGCAGCAGACCTGGCAGGCCACAGACATGCAAGGTGTCAGCTGCACAGGCCAAGGACAGCTTGACAGGGCACAATGGACACAGAGCAGGCACCATGGAACACTGCACACAGCAATGCAATGCACAGAGAACAACACACACCACAGATACCGACTGAAAGCCACTCCCACACCAGAGACACCTCCCCACGCACACACACACATACCCATGACTATAACTCCCCAGATGCCATGCACCCCACTGCAACTGAGCACCTATAGCCAGCTGCAAATCAGAGACCACCACAGTATTCATATCAAAATAACTGTATTAGAAAAACAACAACAAGTACAACAACAACATCAACAACTATGTACATATATACAAAACAGGGGTGGAGGTACTGGTACAAGGTAGGGGTGGGTAAGGGGCAGGGGTGAACAACTGGGAGAGGGAAGGTGGGATGTGAGGGCTAGTCAAAGGGGGGAGGTGATGCCCAGCTACTGGTCTCCAGCCTGCTCCCCTGCTGCCTTGTGCTGGTCCCAGGGTCTCCGTCTCCTCCGCACCCCATGCCGCTGGAGGTCCTGCAGGATCTCTAGGGAGTCTGTGACCACCTGCAATGGCTGCAGCATGGATCTCTCATTGCGTAGTAGTATCCGGACACCTAAGACAAGGGATCAGGGTCAATGGGTGTGACTGTCCATCTCCTGAAGCCCACCCATCATGTATGGCATACAGCCAAGTGCCCGCTCCTGTGATGGAGTGCACCCACCCACCCACCCACAGTGACCGTGTGCACAAGACATGCCCAACCAGGCAGCAACAGCCATGTGTACCACTGCACACACACACCGCCCATGTCCAGCACAGCACAACCAAGGCCGTACAGTAATGTGGCTATGCGGTGGGCAGACAGTGCCACAGCCATGTGCACAGTGCACGCATGGACCACCATTGATGCACTCCCAGACATGCAGTGCCACTGGACAGTGCTGACTGTCACATGTCACGTGCATGGCAGTGGTGTCCATGGATGGTGGCCATGCCCTGCTCCCCACCCTGTCACACAGCATGCAATTGCAATCATGTTGTCATGGCACTCACCCTCATTGGGCTGTTGCTGGCATTGTGGTTCTCCACCGCCACACTCGGGTACTGCTGCCACCACCCTCTGCTGCTCAGCCATGGCCCTCGTCCGGTCTGCCACGCCTGTGGGAAACAAAAGGTGAGAAACACATAAGTACAATCCCAAAGCATATTCCCCCTGCCCCAATGAGTGTGCCCACCCACCCAGCCAGACCCATACATCACATACCCTGTAAACACTACCACAGCCAACCCTAGACCAACCCTCCCTCATGTGCTGGACACAATAGACAGTGTTACCCATATGGACCATACAGGTGCATAGATGGATCACCCACCTGGATGAGGCACCACGCCTCTCCTGGCACATGATTGCAGATGTGCCAGTAGCTCCAGCTCCCTCCTCCTCAGGTCCCCATAGCGGTGCCTGCATTGTTCTGAGGTCCTCCATCAGCCAGTGGCTGCCTCCAGGTCAGTGGCCACCTGTTGCCACACCTGGGTCCTGGCCCTGTCCTGGGGAACCTCCCCATACAGTGGGCCATAGTGAGGCTCCACAATGGCCACCAGGTTGGCCAGCTCAAGGGCACTCCATTGGGGGGGCTCTGCTGTGTGCCATCGGACATCTAAGCGTCCAGCATGATTGGTCGCCTGTGTACCATTGCCACAGCGAACTATTGCACAGTTGTGCCACAGCGCCATGTAGTGACCGTCACCGTAGCGCCACTGGCACAATGGTGGCCGTGCCCTGAATTGCCTACCGTGCACAGCACGTCACCAGCGCGGCAGACGCCTGCGTAAGCTACCTGGGCATGTGCAGTGCGGTGTACTACGCAGTCATAGAACTGCGCCATTGGCTCGGCATGTTCAACCGTATTGTGCAAAGTGCAACAGCGCAATATTCAGCCATCATATGCAAATCATCTGATCAGCCATTCAATGGCGCAGCAGCGCGAATTGCATCTCATTAAAGTTGCTCCACACCTAATTTGCATGGATTGCACTATAAAAATTCGACACTGTTCTTCAGTGGCCATATTCAGTACTGCAGTTGATAGGTGAGTTGCATGCTGTGTGATGTTCTGGACTATGGTCTCAGGGAATTGCTGTGTACTGCACAGTCACAGGTGACCACTCTCACCCATACAGGCTGTGAAATGACTGAGCGAGGACTGGGTGAGGAGGATGATGGTGGGCAGAAGAGGAGGCCTAATTTTATGAAGGCTGAGATGGAGGCACTCTTCAAGGCCTACCTGGATGAAGAGCCACTTCTCAGTGGACGGCGGGGCACCCCTCAGGCCCATGCTGCTGCATGGGAGGGGGTGGCACATGCCATCAACCTGCATGGCAGCCACCAGCGCTCTGTGCAGGAGTGTAAAAAGAAGATGGGAACCTACAGGAGGAGGGTGAAGGAGAAGGTGGCAGCCATCAGGGCGGCATGTGCTGCAACAGGCGGGGGCCAGCCGGAGGTGGTGCAGCTGACTCCGGCAGAGGACAGGCTCACTGCAAGCATGCAGTGCAGTGCCATTGAGGGCATTCCTGGAGGTGGCTTCTAGACAGGTGATAGCCCATCACTGCATGATATGTCATGGTCGGGGGGAGGTAGATCACATGCACTAACGTGTCCTTACTTTCTGTTACAGATCCTGTGCATCTGCAGGGGTCAGTGGTGGAGGGCCTGTCCACTGTGGACAGCCATCCAGAGTTGGAGGAGGGACCATCCACCTCCCAGGTAGCCGGCAAGCATTGCACCAGTGTGCATGCCTGGCTGCCATCACTGATGTCATTGAGACAGGTGTGGGGTGCCCTTCCTGTGTCTCAGCGGTCTGGCATGCAAGCATGCCAGCATGCTGTGGCTGTGGCACAGACCTGCACCATTGATGATGCAATGACCACTATGGGCATTGACATGTGTGTGTCACAGACTGGACACACAGCAGGACAGCTCACGCCCATGGACCTAGCTGGTTCCGACATGTGTGCCAGCACATCAGAACAGTCTCAGGCTGTGCCTGTCAGCACTGGTGGGGCAGCACTGGTGGCTGTACAGGTCACTGGCACTGTTGCGGCCACAGCAGCGGGACAACTGATCCCTTGGGCACAGCAGGCGGAGGGGCAGCAGCAGTCACCCACTGGGACTGGGGGTACAGGGTTCAGCAGTGGCGTATGTGTGCCACCTGTGGACTTGCCCATACCTGGTCCTGGTGAGCAGCACCCGCCCTCAAGGGGTGCTGAACATCAAGCCCTTCCAAACCCTGAGGGAAGGTTGTCAATGTGGCAGACGACCTCTTTGATGAGCACACCCGCCTGCTGCAGGCATCAGTACAGCAGCAGATGCGGGTTGCAACACCCGTGAGGCACTGTGTGTGGCTCTGGAGTGGGTTGAGGAGTGACGCAGCAGGGACAATGAGAGGATCCTGTCACGGATTGACCATTTGCAGATGGATGTGACCACTGCCATTGACAGGCAGACACAGGCATTGGTCACTGTGGTGGCCACATTGGGCACACAGTCAGGTGCCCTGTGCCACTCACACCACACAGTACGCTATCCACTCCCCATTCCTGGTGTCGTACGACACCCACCCTGTCGATGCCGGGTTCAGCTGTGGGCATCCCGAGCACTCCTGGTGCAGGTATGTTCGGTGTGCTGCAGACCCCTGTGCAGGCAAGGTTGTGTTAGCTCAGTGGAACCCCTGGTGGACCATTGGTGCCACCCCATGAGGCCCGTGCTCAGCCTGCCAGTGCTGCTGGGTCTTGGCAGGGCCGCCCATGCATCCGAGGTGGCCATGGCACTGTGCCGCAAGACTGAGCTGTCTCCCAGTGCAGGCCCTGTCTGGTGCTGCCCTGTGTGCAATGTGTGTTTCAGTGGGCAGACACACGGACCACCTGCACACCCTCCCGACTGCTGTCCACAGGTGCATGTGCATGATGATGCCTGCATTGCGCTGTACACCAAAGTGCGAAGGTGCCCAGCATCTGACACACGTACATGGAAAGTCAGTGGACGTGGTGGCCTGTGGACATGTGTGTTTTTAGTGTCTGTGTTCCGGCTCTGTTGTGCACCTGACCCCTGTGCACTTTGTGCCTAGTGTGTGTGTGTGTGTGTGTGTGTGTGTGTGAGTGCGTGTGTGTGTCCGTCCACGTGGCATGTTACTGTTCACCCCTCCCTGGTTGTATGTGTGTGCTCCTGTGCCCTGCCACTTCCCTTGCCGTCATGCACCCCGGTGTGTTTCCCTGTGTGTATGTGGGTTGTGCCCTAGTCACTGTTGGTTGCACATGGCCCCATGACTTACCTGTGTTGGGTGAAGTGCTCCTCTGTGATGGTCTCCCAGTGCAGCTGGGCCAGCTAGATCAGTCGGGGGTCCCATCATCCAAGGGGGGGCTACCCAGCCCCATCGTCACCAGCATCACCATCGTCCCCATCGCTGTCCCCTCTTCGACCTGTATGGCTATCCCACAGTCTTTGGCCATGTTGTGCAGGATACAACAGGCCAGGAATATCCCACAGGCCTTTGAGGGGCTATACTGTAGGGCACCGCCGGAGGTGTCTAGGCAATGGAAGCGCGCCTTCAGCATCCCAAACACCCGCTCAATGATGTTGCATGTGGCGACATGTGCCACATTGAAGCATTTCTGCAATGAGGTCGTGGGCCACCAGTAGGGTGTGAGCAGCCAGGGATGGAGTGGCTATCCACTGTCACCTGTGTAGAGATAGTGGAGGTTAGTGTCTTGTTCAGGCTCAAATTGCCCCAACCTGGTGTGCCACAGCCATGACACCTGTGGCTTACCCACCCCTGCCCCCGATTTGTCAGTTCTACATGCATACTCACCCACTAGATGTCCTGTGGGGATGTCCCCACTCTCAAATTGATGGCACAGTGCCGACTGGTACCATATGAATGAATCGTGTGCTCCCCCAGGGTGCGTGGCACAGACATTGATTATGTGCCCACTGGCATCACACACCACCTGGCAGTTGACACTGGCATAACCCTTCCAATTCATATAGGTGGCCCCATCAGGACCAGGTGGAATGCAAATGGTCACATGGGTGCAGTCTATTGCCCCTAGCAAGCCAGGCATACGTGCTACCCTGTTGAACTCCTGTATGTTTGCTGTGCACTCCGCCGTGGTGCTGGGGAAATAGATGTACTCCGCAGCATGTGGCAGCAGTGCGCTGAGGAATTGGGTGAGGATGCATGATGTGGCCAACTGTGTTATGCCTGTGGTGTGCCCTGTTGGTCTCTGGAAGGTACTCGTGATGAGCAAGCACATGCAGGCTGTTACCTTTGTCTCCACTGACAGAGCGTGACTCTGTCGTGAGGGTGTCTGCATCACATCACTGCACAGCTCACAGAGCCACCTCAGTATTGCTTTGTTCAGGTGGTACCAGCCCACAATCTCAACATCTGAGTAAAGCTCAAAGCTGGTGTGGGCTCGGTACTGCCTGTTGGGGGCGTACCGCTGACCAGCCCTTCCATGGCCACGTCCCACTGCAGCATGCCTTCTCACCCCCCTCATTACGGCTTCCATGTGGAAGGTGGCACTGTGCATGTCCCTGGCTTGTGTTCCCCCCCAGCTGTTGTTGCTCTGTTCCCCCCGCTGTCCTGACTGCTACTTCCACTGCACCGGGTACACCTACTGGCCTCTGCACTCTGTGGCCCCACACACCTTCCCTTGCCCCTATTTTGTCCTCTGGTCTCCCTGGCCTGCCCTCTTTGTTCCTCTGGCCTTGTCTCTCTCCCTGCCTCATGTGGCTTCCCTGTAGTGTTCTTGCACCTCTTCCTTGCTCCTTTTTATTTTGGCTCATTTCTGCTATGGCGCAACTTCCGCCTGATCCACTGTTGGCACATTGTGCAAGTCTTTGAATATCGTACTGCGCACTTTATGCATGGTTCCACCCCCTTCAGTTGCGCATGCCTTCATTAGCATTGCGCTGTTGCTCAGCATGTTTTCAGTAGCGCAACTGCCTCCTGCTGAATATCGCAGAATGGCGCATTTTCTGATTTGCGCAGGCACAACCCTATTGCGCATTGCACAACCCTTTTGAATATCCCACCCATTGAGTCTATTTTTCCAATTATTATGGGGATGCAAAATGAATACAATAAAAAGGGGGATAACATATAGCCCTATTAAAGAGGGGGGCTTGAATATGGTACAGCCCATAGTATTTTTTCTAAACATATTGGACAGGATTCACAAACAAAGCCAAAAATCCCACAGCTGTGGGAAAAAGGCCTGCAGCACTGCGGTAACGCAGTTGTGTGATATTCTTAAACAAATTTTGTGCAGGTGCAGAATTCCATAAAATCCCTGCAGCTGTGGAAATTCAGCAGCTGCAGAAATTGAGCAAGTGCTGAAAATCCACAACTGAGGATCTGCAGCTGCAGAAATGGCTTAGGAGGCACAGCAACATTGAACCTAACTAGCTGGAGCAACAGACTTTAACATTGCTGCCATAGAATGAAGCTGAAAGCACCAACAAAGAGACCAGCAACTGGTCCCTCAACTGGGACCACTGCAGCACCACAGGTACCAGCAATACCATGGCACCACAGTGGCCAATTGTCACTGCTGGTCCTCCCTTCCTGGGGTGTTCCTGTTGCCTGAAGGGTTAGCATTTCCTGCAGTCTGGTCAGGCTCTACTGCCTGTGGGGCTGCATAATGGGCTGCACTGGGTCTGGTGGTTGCTGCATGTTGCCATCTCATGGCAATGTTGCTGTTGTTGCTGTAACATCAGTCACTGCTATACCCACTGGGATGCTATTACCTGTTCCTCATCTACACCACAATTGATTTCAATTGTTGGGGCACTACTACAGTTTGCTGAGGGGGAGTTACACTTCACACCAATGTGTATAAGATTTTTTTCCACAACTGCGGAAAAAAACTGGCTCTGAATAACCTTTGAGGGACTGTGCCATCACTTTTTTTCCCTCAGGGACTTCCACAGCTGCACTTTTTTCCACAGTCCGTAGTGTTTTTCTCCACTGCTGCGGAGGTTTTCGTGACTAGCACTCAGTGCAAATTCCGCTTTATTTCCATAGCTACGGCAGTTTGGGGACTTAGGGAAGGTTTTGCACCTTCAGAAAGCTTTGTGAATCCTGCCCCTTCTTTTGTGCAAACATAGTACCTATTCTAAAAGGGGAAAACAGGATATGGACATTTTTAATACATGAATGGAGTCCTATTGTAATACATAATATAGGGAAAAAGGAAATATAAAAGGAAAGAAAGAGCTTCCTACATATATGGAGATTGGTAGGACATATTTAACACAATGGAGAATAACAGTAGACCTACTACTGAGAAAGAACAGAAAACAGGTTTATAAAGAAATTATGGAAAATAACTATTATGAGATGCCTGTATTTAAGGGAGGAGAGGAGAGGAGATAAATATGAAGAAAATATTAGAAATAACACTAGAAAAGAGAATCCCACAAAAAATGAAAGAAACTGTTTGGATGTGCAGTCATGGGAAATTAAATGTGAAAGGAAATCAGAAAAACAAGAGACTAGAAGAAAGAGTATGTGGAGAGTTGAAATGTGAAGCACGGGAAGAAACTATGAGTCATTTATTTTTTGAATGTGGTTTTACATGTACTTTCTGTGAGGCTTTGGCAAATGTATGGGGGATGGACTGCTTTAAAAATATGACATAATACATTCTGATATATGGACAGCTAAACAAAGAACGGAAAAAAGGAATGAGAGTACAAACTATGTGATATTTACGGTACTGAAATGGACAATTTGGCAGAATAGGTGTCAAAGATTTCTACAGAACAAGGAAAGGATGATACAAGACTTGTTATTTAAGATACAGGATGAAATAGATAAGATATATCAGGATGAATGTAAAATATTTGGAGAAGAAAGAGCAAATGAACTCTGGAAAGAAATGTCTGGTATTGTATGAGTCAGTTTATGAGCTGAAATTGTAAAATGTTTGTTTTTGGTTTGTAAATGAAAACTTCCCCTCCTCTTTTTGAGAAGTGTCATGGGATTTTTAACATCCACCTGAACAGGCAGATGGGACCTCGGTTTAATGTCTTATCTGAAAGACGGCACTTCAGGAATACAGCACCCCCTCATGCAGCACTACAGTGTCAGTACTGGGATTTAACTCAAGCGCCTGGTGTGGGGATAGAACCCACAGCCGTCTGATCTCCCAGCCTCAGAGATGAGTGTACGCTACCTGCTGAGCCACTGACACTGACATTTGTTACTGTAAGTACAGTAAATCTTTTATACTGGCATTTTTTGCTTATGTGTCCTATCTGTCTGCTTAGGCATTGCACATGCCAGGTACTGTATTTATGAATGAACATAAAAATGCATGGTATAAGAAACCAAATTATAGAGTCAGTGGATGATTGGTTGCCATAGAAACTTGGTAGAATTGACTAAAAATTAGTTTATATTACCTATGTGAGTAGGTGGTGAGGAATAAATTGGCAGTGACATTAACAGGACTATAAAGGGAAAAGTGCACAGTGCTAGGTCAATCTAGGGTAAAACTTAACTAGCCATAACAGGGACAAAAGAAAGGGCCTGCCAGACAAAGAGAGCCATTTAGCACCTTGCAGAAAACAGAGTGACTGGGAGAGCAGCAACAATTTCAGTGGAGGGAGTTTTAGAACCCTGAGGCATAGACTGCAAAGGCCAGTTTTTCAATTGTTTAACCAGGTGAGACACACTAAGCTGAAAGCTTGTTTACAGGTGCAACCTGAGAGCACAGGTAAGTTAAGTGACTTGCTCAGGGTCACACAGTATGCAAGTGGGGGCTGTGGGATTCAAACCCAGGTCTCCAGATTTGCAGCTCAGAGCCTTAAACCACTGCGCTATACTGCCTCAAGGCCCATGGAACATCTGTGTTCCGTGAGTGGTTGAAAGTCCATTAATCTTAATGAGTAGGTAGGAGGTGGGTGATGCAGTTAGAAGGCTAGTGTGTGTGTGTATGGGTGGGGGGGCTGACCTCAGGAACTTCTTAATAAAAAGACCCAGAACAAAGGAACATTGGCCTGCAGGGGAGGACCAGCCCAGGCTGGTATAAAAAAGTCAGTGGTGCATGAGTCTGTGGGTGGCAAGGTGAAGCAACATACATTGCTGAATGTAGCCTCCTATTTAAAAAGGATGGTTTTAATAATTTCCAGGAATGCTAGAATGCCATAGACAAGTCTAGAAAAAAATCAAAAATGGTGCACCCGCATAACAGGAGGTGGTGAAGAGCAAGGCAGACAGCCTACTAATTCAGAAAGAGACACATCTCTTTACTTGTGGAGACCCAACTCAAGATAAAAGAACAACAAACAAGACTAAATGCTCAAATGAATTTATTTGCAAGTCAGAAGAGGAACACTGACTAAGCCCTTAACTCTGGTGCTTCATCCCACACAGGGTCTTTATAGGAGGGCGGGTCTAATCAGTGTAGGGAACAAGTGTTATTTTGCATAAGATTAAAAGGTCTATAACATTAATTCACAACAATAAGCTCCAATAACATCAGAATCTGTGCTTTAAGAGTTACACAAGGAAGTAAAAAAAAAAACTAAATTTAATGCATCCAAATTTTGACTAGCAGATAAATATTCAAATAAGTACATCATACATTGAATTATTTAAATTTCATAACTGCAGTATAGCAGGAATATCAAACCACTTTAAGTTAAAGTCAATAAGATATAATGATAAGATGAGGACAGAATAACAGAATGAGTGAGAAATCATTCAAAGTGAAAATGCAGAACAGTGTACAAAGTATAAGGGAATGAAATAAACTGCAGACAGGAGAGTTGGGGGATGGGGTGGGGGTGGAGCTTAAATTAATAATCCAAAAAGTAGAGGGAGAAACAAAATTGAAAAAACAGGAAGTATATGTATATCATCAAGGATAAATGTACAAAAGACTAACTGATATGTAGGGTAGAGACAGGGAAGGGAATATGTTAGATTAATATCAAGTAATGAAAGGAAACAGACTCAAAGAAAAATTGTGTTTGTGGGGTGTTTGCATTGATGATAAAATAATATAACCCACTACATGAGAGATATCAAAAAAACAAAAATATAAAAAATAAATAATGACAATTATAAAGAGAAATATCAGACTATGAAAAGATGACAAGAAATATGTAAAGGCGACAGACAGTGATATAGGCACAGATGAAAACAGGGAAAGAAAACAATGATCAAAGATCAATGGATGTCAAACAGACACCTAAGTAAAGACAAAGCCAAACCTATACTCTGTTTTTGTAATGCAGAAAAAAATACTAGCATGTGGTTAAAATGGGACACACCAAATAAGGATCACCATTTTTAGTAAAACAAACAAGTAAGGTAGTAGTGCTGTCAAAAAAAGGATCCCGTTTCTCCAGTGTAAATTCCAAAAATGGGATAATCTGAAAATAAAATTGTAAATATTTAGTTCTAGCACTTAAAAGAGGTTAAATCATAATATTGCATCAAGACTCTTAGCATTAATGGAATGGAATGAAGTGTTTATCCCTCTATACAGACAGTTGGTGAGACCCCATCTGGAGTACTGTGTGCAGTTTTGGAGACCTCATCTACGCAAGGACATAGACAGGATGGAAGCAGTCCAGAAGAGGGCAACTAAAATGGTGCAGGGTCTGCAGCAGAAACCATATGAAGAGAGACTGAGAGAGCTTAATATGTATACTCTTGATGAAAGGAGGGACAGGGGGGACATGATAGAAATGTTCAAATACCTCAAGGGAATCAACAAAGTCCAGGAGGGTAGTATCTTTCAGAAAAAGAGACGTGTAAGAACAAGGGGGCACAATTTAAAGATAGAGGGGGGACAGCTTAGGGGTAATGTGAAGAAATTTTTTTTCACGGAGAGAGTGGTGGATACATGGAACTGCCTTCCTGGAGAGGTAGTTGGGTCTAAAACAGTGGAGGAATTCAAACACGCATGGGACAGACACAAGGCAATTATAGTGGGGGTTGCAGGAAGTAGGCTGTTGGTTAACTAGAATCTGCAGCTTATCCAGTAGGTAGGGAAATGGGCAGACTGGGTGGGCCAAGTGGTCCTTATCTGCCGTCAAAGTCAAAGTGTATGAGTAGACCTAAGGATGAATCGGGGAACTATAGGCCAGTAGGTTTAACATCCATAGTGGGGAAGCTAATGGAGATCATCCTAAAGGATAGGCTAGTGGCACTACTGGAGGTGAATGGGGTGCAGGATGGGAGGCAGCATGGCTTTGGCAAGGGCAGGTCATCCCAGACCAACCTGGTGGAATACTATGATTGGATGACTAGCCAAATTAACAGGGGCTATGTGGTGGATGTCCTGTTCCTAGACTTCAGTAAGGCCTTTGATTCAGTACCACATGGGAGACTTGGAATCAAGCTAGAGGGCACAGAGGTGGGAACAAAAACTGGTGGGGTGGGTGGAGAACTGGTTAAAAGGTAGGCAGCAGAGGGTGGTGGTGGTAAGTGGGGAATACTCATCCCCCAAGCCTATGACAAAGTGGTGTTCCATAGAGTTCAGTTTTGGGCCCAGTGCTGTTTGACACATTTATTGCAGACATCTTGGAGGCAGCAAAATCAGCCTGTGCAGATAACACCAAGATGGGAGGTGGTGGATGACTGGGGTGGGGTGGGTGGGCTACCAGAGGATCTGGCAAGGCTGAGGCATGGCCTGCCAGATGGCAGCTGGGGTTCAATGCAAAAAAATGCAAGGTGGAGGAGAAGCTACCATCTGGGAGGAGTGCAGCTGGAGGTACCAGACAAGAAGGATCTGGGGGTGCTCATCATGGGGGCAATGAACAATTCAGCACAATGCAGAAAGGCAGCAGCAATGTCCAATGAAATGCTAGGATGCATTGCAAGGGGAATTATCTCTAGAAGAAGGGAGGTTATGCTACTGTTGTACAGATCGTTGGTTAGACCCCACCTGGAATTCTACATGCAGTACTGGTGCCCGTAGCTATAAAGGCAACATCGGACATTGTTTATCTGGTATGGATTGTAAACACCTCATTGGGTAAGCAGTTCTTCCCATTCTAGAGTATGGCAACATTATATATCGCCACACATAGGAATCATATTTTGTCCCATAAAATATTGTTTATTTTTCAGCTACCACATTTGGTTTTAAAATCCAATTGAGAGGAGCATCATTACTCTTTGTTGCATACATTAAACTGGCTATCTCCCATTTGAAAGTATAACTTTCATTGGCTATCTCTTGCTTTGAAAATAGCTAATGCCCTAACTCCCTCATATCACTCTGAGAAATTCATTATTCTTGTTCATAAATATGGACTGAGGGATGTGCCTCACTGTAGTTTTTGTCTCCCTAAATTATTTGCCGCACGTTATGGTAAAAAGTGTTTTACCTATGGTGCTCCTCTCTCCTGGAACAATTTAACCCCTTAACTTAGAAATTACCCCACTGTTGGTTCTTTTAAATCCAGTTTAAAGAAAACAGCTGTTATAGGATCAGCCACTTTGCAATCGTTTTCCTAATTTTTTAATTTTTTGTTTCAAAGTCATTTTATGTATTGGTCTTTATAATATGTTTATAATTATGACTTGACATGTTCTGCAAACTAGACATGTTTCTCATAGGATTTGTCCTGTACACTTGGAACTTTTTAATAAAAAAAAATCTTGCATATGCTACAGTTGAGGTATCTGAAGAAGCCATTAGACTTCTTGGGTAACCAGTTTAAATGTTCATTTTGTCTCTGAGAGGCTACAAAATGGAAATTCATCAAAATGTACCCTATACTGTGTCCCATGCTAAAGCTGACTCATGGCTTAGAAGGGATGTTATCTTGTAACACAGAATTTGTAAGTTAATGTGATCAATGAGCAAAGGAGACATGCGATGCAATTTAATTCAGTGTGCAAGAACAAATAAATTACACAGATATACATTCTTACTATTGGAAGTCAGAAACTGGAAAATGTCCACTGATACAAGTATTTGGGTCTATGGCTAGATGAAAATCTAAAATGGGATCATCACCTACAGTAAGTATTTTAGAGAAAAAGGGGAACTCTAGGATTAGATTTATGTACAGAAACAATTCTTTTCACCGGATGGTGAGACTGAAAATTGTACAGACAATGATACTGCCTTTATTTGATTATGACAATATCATCTAGAGCAGACTTCAAAAAATCCAGTCCTTGAGGCTGGAAGCACTATATTATAAAGTAACACATTTTGTTCAGAATGTACCCAAATGCACAAATCATTGTTTTCTTCTTAAATCTCGTGACTGGTTACCTCTGGATCAAGTTAGGCAATTACATATCCTGAACTTCATGTGGAAGTGCATTAAACAAAGAGTCCCTAAGTATGTTGTGGAATTATTTTCCCATTGGCCATTAGAAATAGGGTTAAGATCAGCTGCCAGTTTTGAGCTCAATGTCTCTTGGGTCAAAAGTAATACTGGTGAACTGTCTCTGACATTTAAGGCCCCAATTTATGGAATACTCTTCCCTGTGCACTACATAAGAGCACTGATGGACTATTGTCACTGTGTACGTTAAAACAATGGTTCAAAAGTAGCTGTCATGTCCAATGTGCATCTTGTAAAGTCATTAGCTGACTTTTTTGATCCTGATAAACTTAAGGTGTATTTACTGTATTAGCAATTGTTTTCTTTTCTAAAAAATCCCTAGAATCTGGAATAAATTGTATAATGAATTGTGAAATTCAGTAAAGCCTTTCATTTTTTATTACCTATAATTGTAGTGGCATTCCTTTTAATTGTTCCATTGTTTGATAATGGATGAATCTTCTGAATGTCTTTTGTACTATGATGTATGTTTGTGAGTATTATTATAAGTGTGTGAAGGAAGACTACTTCATTAGTCTTGCCTTAGGGTCAGGGGTCAACCTTAACCTTTTTTTGCACTAGCCAGCAGAGCAAGTTGATTCAGAATTGCACTAGCCCACAGATGGTTGCACTAGCCCTTAATTATAATGGTAAATTTTGATCACTTATACAGGAAACAATGCAAGCAAAGCCAAGAAATACTCTGACTACTACAAATTTATCCTGCTCCCATACTGCTTCCAGCTCCCCAGCAGAAAAAAAAGACTGCAATGCCATCACAGACAGCGAGCCCCCCCCATTATTTTGTACTGTAGCCTCCTCTCTTCCTCTTTCTGCCCCCCACACCAAACAGAGAGAGGATATCACAACAGCAAATGATCAATCGAGCAGTCCTAGCTCTGTGCACACAATAGCTGACATCATCATGCATCTCACCACACTGTCACCACCACCCACAGGGCAATGAACAGAGTCAGGCAGAGAAAGACACTCTCGGTCCCCACCCTATAGTCAGCTGGAAACCTGCACTTCTGGAAGTTTTTGTAAAGTCTCAAGTGAGCCAGGAGCACATCTAAGATTTCTTTGGGGTTGGGGCTAGACAAACCTAAGGGGCTTGGAAAATAGAAAACTATGACATTTTTTATTTGTAAAAGCATCAATTTTAATATGCTTTGCCCCAATAATAACAGATTTTTATTTAACAATGTCCTTTCATCAGCCCAGGGGAAATGGCACACAGGCATAACACTATGCTATTTCTGTTTCTGTATAGGATGATCTATGCAGCCCAGGAATGCCCATTTCAAGGTTTCAAATTACGTATTTTATCAAGGTTTATTTTTGTACCATACATGATCCAAAGCTTTGTTTTTAGGCTGAAAGTACATGCTGAGTGGGATAAGGGTGGAACTGTATGGATGGTGATGGCTGGCATGGTCCATTTAGAAGAGCTAGGAACCCCCTACACTTGCCAGTAATGGCAGCTATGGATCTATGGATGGTCACTTCAGATTCTGGTCTGCAATGGTGTCCAGGGAAAGAACATAGTTAAGGGATTTGAAGGGGAGAGAGAAGTTATGGTGAGGCTGGCATAAAATCCACCACCTGCAGGGCCGTTCCTGTATACCTCTTTGCATTTTGTGACTGAAATGTTGGATACAAACACTCAAAATGTAGAGAAATGAGGGGCACTGGTCCTAATAATACTGTACAAATTGTTAGACATAGACACATTCAGAAAACTGGAACCTAGTGACTTAACAGCACTCTACCCTTGATCATACCCTGGACACTAGGGACATTAAGGAGGCAGTATAGTGTAGTGGTTTAAGGCTCTGAGGTGCAAATCTGGTGATATCCAGCAGACCAGACCTGGGTTTGAATCACACAGCTTCCCCTTGCAGACTGTGTGATCCTGAGCAAGTCACTTAACTTCCCTGTGCTCCCAAGTCACACCTGTAAAAAAGTTTTCAGATTAGTGTGCAAGTCTTGGCTAAACAACTTAAAAAAAAAATAACACTAGCTGAAAGTCTTAACAGTGGAGTGATAATGACTCACATTGAGTCTTTTGTAGGATCCCTTTCTTGAACTGCCAGATAACTGCAGCTCTTAATGAGCTGTTAATCACACCTGGCCATCTGGAACATTGAGAGAGAGATTAGCATGAGGACTAGAGAATGCTAAAGTAGAGATTTTTTTAACTTCATTAACAGCCATGAAAATCTGCACTAATCAAGATGGGCAAGTAGAGAGTTAGCTGCACTAGCCCTGGTCAATTTGCACTAGTGTTTGGGCTAGTAAAACAATGTTAAGATCAACCCCTGTTTAGGGTGATGAAATAGAGTATGCAGTCATTAAGTGTTATTTTATCTATAACTTTTAGCCATTGTACAGGACGCTATTGTAAATAAGCTTTTTTCTCAGCTGATTGTTTGTCAGCTCTTCCTGTTTAAATAAAAAACTAGAAACTTGAACTTGAAACAGGCCATAGTCTATGTACAATATTGCCCATGCACCCAGTCAAAGGTTCATATTCAGTAATAAATGGAACTAGTAGGGGAGTATGGGGGCCCTCCAAAATATCAGTCCTCTTATTATTATGCATCAAAAGATCAACTCTATTCAAATGTAATACTTTCTGGAATGCCCCTCTAAAAAAGACTTCTCATAACTCTGTTGTTCAAACTGTGCCATTATCTCAATTGCCTTTTCATAAAATATGTCCAGGTCAGAGCAGTTCTTTCTCAGATGGATACATTCACCATACAGTAGGAAATTAATGAGCCTGTTATGATGGGCACTGTGTGCATGAAGCACAGAATTTCCTGCAGTGTCCTTGTAGAAACCCACTGATTTGACTGCCTGGCAGGGTGATCTATCAATTTGAGGTCCAGGAATTTGATCTCATGTTTGTTTCAGAAAAGTAAAAGACAAGTTAAATTATTTTTTGTTAATATATGCTATAAACTCCTGAATGGTAGAAACATCCACTGCCCACATGCACATGATATTGTCAATGAATCTGAACCATAGCTTAATATGGCTCAGATATTGATTGCAATTGGGATCAACAATTTATTTCTCTTCCCAATGCTCCATGAAGAAGTTGACACATGAAGGGGCTACCACCACCCCTGTAGCTGTACCACACTTTTGAAAGTAAAAATCTTTGTCAAACACAGACAAATTGCATCTTAGAAAAAAATTCTAAGGATCTGAAAAGAAATACAGAAGGACTGTCTTACTAACTTGTTATCTGGGAGAGACAAAAATCTCTACATTTTGTAAACTGTGGCAGTGGCATATTGAAGTGTACTGTATAGGCTGGATACATCTATTGTAATCCAGCTAAATTCCAGACTCCAAAGTAACTCATCCAGTTTAGATCCACAGTGTTCCTAACCTGGGACCTCAGGCCCAGAATCAACAGTTGTAAAAATCCATCAATAAAGGTGGAAAGGCTCTGGGTCAGAGACCCCATACCGGAGGCAATTGGACATACCCGAAGATCCCTGGTATTTTTGTGGGTTTTGGGCAACATGTAGAACATTGGTATAATGGGTTAATTAGCTTTACTAAATCCTGGCTAATCTCCCATTATCCAATTGCACTGAATAGCAAGGTCTACTAATTCAAAAAGTTTCAGCTGAAACTGAAGTCTAGGCATTAGTACTTCCTGAGCTATGGACAGTTGGGCCACAGGGGATAAGCAATGTGTGACCCTATGGGTCAGGCCCAGCTTAGTATTAACAGATTTTCAGACAGAGGAGATATGGGGAGAGAAGACAAAGGTGGGATCTAGTAAGATACCCAGGTACTTAAAACTGCTCATCTCTACCAGCAGGGACCCATCCATACAGGTAGGGGGTACCAACACCAGTGACCTGTAACAATCGATGCAGTGCAGAAAGGCAGCAGCTCAAGCAAACAAAATGCTTGGCTATATTGTGAGGGAGATCATGGGCAGGCGGGAGGAAGTTACATTGCTGCTGTGCAGATCCTTGGTGTGGCCACATCTGGAGTATGGCATGCAATTCTAGAGAACCTACCTGAGAAAGGATATAAATCTGTTCATGGCAATCCAGAGGAGGGTGATGAAAACGGTCCAGGGACAGCAGGGCAAGCATATGAGGATGGGCTAAATGACATCAACATGTGTTCGCTCGTGGAGACATGCTTGAAACTTTCAAGAACTTAAAAGGTATCAATAAGGTGAATATATGTGACCTCTTTTGTCTTAGTGGGAACAGGATCACAAGGGGACACTGCTATAAGCTGGGAGGGAGGAGGTTCAAGAAGGAGGTCAGGAGACACTTCTTCATGGAAAGAGTGGTAATGGGGTGAAATGGACTCTCGGGAGGAGATTGTCTCTTTGGAGATAGTGAATGGAAGGTGAAAGGGAAGGTCAGGGATACTGGGGGCAAGAAACGTGCATAGGGAGGTCAGGGATTTAAGGTGCAGGAGTGTAGAGCCCACAGTAGTTGCTGAGAAAGGGGCTCCACAATTTGAGCAGGTTAGATAGACCAATAGAGAGAATGAAGAGGTAGCACTCCAAAATATAGGTACCGCAGAATCTAATTACTGCAAATAAAACATTTATTGCTGAAATGGAAAATAACAAATAAAGCAACTAGCACACAGCAGATAAATGCCACCAGATGCCCCCTGTGCTTTGACTGTTAGGTCTTCCTTCCTCCCTCCTAAGGAAGACCTAATGGTCAAAGAGCAAGGGCGTCTGGGGTGGAGTTTACCTGCCATGTGCTAGTTGTTTTATTATTTTCTATTTCAGCAATAAATGTTTTACTTGCAGTAATTAGATTCTGCAGTGCCTGTATTTTGGAGTGCTACCGCTTCATTCTTTGGATTTATTTAAGAGCTTGCTACCCTTGTTTAACACCCAGCGTGGATCACAGTTGAAGCGCAAGCTCTTCTTTGTTACTGTTTAGATAGACCAATAGGCCTTCTTCTGATGGTTATTTTTGTATGTTTGTATGTTCATAGGTAAGGGAGAGCTTGGGATAGGTCACACAAAGTTTTGGCTTTGAGCAAAAGAGCATGACCTTTGTTTTTTTGCTGTTCAGAATTAGCTTGTTTGTTGATAATCAGGACAGAAGAAGAGTGAAAGTGCCAGAGAGGGTTTGTTGGATATCGGGTATGGCAGCTGTACTGTAGTAGAGGACAAGGCAATCTGCATATAGCAGGGAGCTGCAGTGGGTGGCAACACCCAGGAGACTATTTCTTTAGACAGACAAAAAGAAGTGAGCCCAGGATTGATCCTTGGGGAACACCAACAGTTATGTAAGCAAGGTTAGAGATACCCAGGTGTAGCCAACTTGCTGTTTTCTACCAGTTAGGTAGTTGGAGAACCAGAAAGTGGCAGCGGGAGACACCAAGGGAAGTTAGTTTGTAATAGAGGTGCAAGTGATCGACCAAGTCAAACACCATTGTGAGGTCAGTATACACCACACCTGTTAGTAGGCAAGTATCCATAGCTAGGTTAATGACATTGGTTAGTTTGGCCAGAACCACGTAGGTGCCATGGTTTTTCCTGAAATCATATTGTCAGGGGACAGAAGATTGTATTTGGAAATGTAGTCAGTGAGCTGGAATGCTACAAGTCTCTCAAAGATCTTTCAAAAGGACTGACAGTATAGCTATAAGACAATAGTTAACAAATTTAGTGACACCGATTGGACAGTTGACAATCATATGACTATTACCCTCCTCTCTTTATTCTCTACTTCTTGGGGCGGGGTTTTTAATAACTATTTACTTAAACATAACAATCTTAATTCATGCATAACTTTTGATGTAACACTGATACACTTGAACAAATGGCAGTGTTACATCAGTTGTAATGCAAAGAACTACTTACAATGTCTCATGTCTCTGTATCTTACGTAGTTTACAAACAATCAATTTCTTGTAATAGCTTTGTGTATGACAGTTGAAGCCTGGAAATATGCCATATGATTTCTGGGAATCTTTACAATATGATGTTATATTTGCATTGTACTACATTGTATCACTTAAAATTTGCTTACAATCTGAAGTTAAAACTCTGACAGCACTGAAGCACAAAATCCTTTGTCTCAGCTCAAAGTGTCTGTCTTCTGTAATATAAACTCCTGTAAATCATGTAAAATTTTGAACAGAGAAGCAAGATCATTGAGGATATCTCCTACACTGGGCCACATCTTTGGAACTGTAAGCCATTGTTGTCATGACAACTTGGAAACCTCTGCTAATTGGGGGCTGCCCAAGATGACATGCAATATTGGTGCCTATAAATCGTGGGCATCTCCCTTGCTCCTCAGTTCTTTCTGTCACCATCAAACACTTGTCAAACCTGCAGAGAAACAACATTGTCATGTTTACAATTTCTTTAATTTTCTATTTAACTTAAACTTATCCATGTTGTCCATGTATGCTGCCATCAAAAGAACCTTTATTTAGGTTTTGTATCTGCAGTTAGAAGATGTACAAGGAGGAAGCTGACTCTGTGTGTGTTTGTTGTTTGGACTTGTCCTACAGTGTGAGGGCCTGAAAAATTTGCCAGAGATTTATTTATTTATTCCTTCTCTCACTGGTCAGCCCCCATCTTGTTCTGTATCATCCCAGCCCCATCACTCGGCATCCCCCGGACTTACCTGCCATCACATGTTCTTCCAGGGCTTTCTCCCTCTGGTGGCAGTGGTGGGGCCCCCATATAACCTGGCCACAGATGGATCCAGTTCTGGGAGGCAGGGCCCAAGTAGCCAGGTGCGGGGTCTGTGGGTGAGGTCAGCATGCCAGCCACCAGGGTTTTCCCCATTCCCTCAGGACATTGGTGTAAGAGTATGCCAAGCCCATGTGCATGTGGGCATGCAGGTGTGGTGTGGCACCCGCCAACGCCCTCCCACCCATGAGCTGCTCCAGCTGCACTACCACCTGTGATTACCCAGGTGGTGGTATCATGGCAGAGCTAGCTGCCCTCCCTCCCCAGAGGAGGAGGAGAACATCCTCTGGGATGCTCAATCTTCCTCCCCCCGGCCAGCCCCTGATGACTCATGCTCATTCCCAAGTATGGGTCACCAGCATCACGAGTGGTAGTATTACTGCTGCATTGATGGGCTGGCATTTGTCAGGGATTTAATTAGGCCACAAGTAGGTACAGTATGAAGGCTCTAGAAACCTTCATAGCCTTTAAGGCCATAGAAGCTCAAGCCTAGGTCATAGGTTCCAAGCTGGCTTCTCCCAAATGTCAAGCCTTATTCGAGAAAGATACTTCTCAGTGGTTGGCAGTGCTATCACTGCCATGATCAGTGACACACTTGGAAAAAAGCAAGAAAAAGGAAAAGCATAGATCATCATTAAAATCCTCCTCATCTACCTCTCACCATAAGCATTGAAAAAAAACAAATGGCTTCACCCATGGGGTTGAGATCTCCATTGGAGGAGGGTAAGTCCTCATCATTGACTGATTCAGTGGCATCAAGTGATGCGCCCCTCAACTATCGCTGAGATGTCAAAGTTATGGCTTGGCTGTTGTACTGCCATACCTACTTTGGATGATATGCCTCCTCTATGTTTTGGTTCTAGCCTGGTGATGACGGCAGTTGCAAACCCTCTAATGGGTGTCATCAACTCTCAGGCTGTCCTGGTGTCATCTTCAGAGGTGTTGCTTCATGTGTTCCCATCATTGCCACTGATGGTACTTATGATACTGTTGAAAGAGCCTTCCCGCCATCACCATTGTCACTGATGGGACATATAAGTACACCTGCTGTTCCTGCATCACAGCTGCTGTCTCCATCGCAAGCTCCATTGATTACCCCCATAGTTATTCAACATGAGGAGAGAAGGAATATAATCCCAATCTCCTAAATATTGAGAAGTATTAGAGGATGAGCAGAGGGAGAAAGATCCCTATGAAGGAAGGCGCCCTTCCAGCTCTACCCTATCTTCTTACAGTGAGGGTCATGTGGTCTATGCACCTGGGTCACCTACTAAAGATCCATCATTGCAGGTTTTGCTCAGACAAATCCAGGATGTCAGGGACTTTGAAAGTGAAGAGGTAGACTCCAGTAAGAAAAATCTAATGAGTTTCTAGAGGTTACTGCTCCCCATACTACTGTGGTGCCTCCTGTATTCCCTGCATTGAAGAATGCTATCTTGGCTGCCTGACATAGGCCTAACACCCTGCCTGCAGTCCCTCAAAAGGCTGATAAACAGTGCCCTGCACTGTCTGTTAAGCTTCATCATGCTTCCCAGCCAGAAACTGATTATTTTGCAATCATGGCTGCTCATGATCATGCTACAATCCACAGACTCATAAGTACCTTACCTCCTGACAAGGAATCCAGGAAACTGGATGTTATGGGCAGACACATTTATGCCTCTGCATTCTAGGGCCTAAAGACTGTGAATTATCAGGCATATAACTGTGGAGGATGGCAAGCGGGGGTGGGGGGGTCCACTGGACACTAAAGATATTAAATAGATCTACTAACATGGGTGATCTAGGGGTGGAGGGACCACTAAACACCAGGGATAATACATAACCCTACCAGCATGGTTGATTGGGGTTCAAATGGGGATGACTAGACTCCAGGGATAATACAGAAACCTGCCAGGATGGGCATTCAGGAGAGGAGCACAGTCATTCTAACAAGTTTAGGGCAGGCTCTCATTTATACAGCACTGCAATGGCACTGTTTTGCACTTCCGAAATTGTTAAATATACCGCTGCACAAATATATGCATGAGGGATCCCACATTTGAGTAACTTTCTTTTACTTTTTAAAAATGTTCCCCACAGGTTCTGGTAAACAATATTTGGTAGCACAAATAAAAAGAGGGCAAAGAAATGGCCAAATCACAGCAAGGCAGCAACAAGCCCTTTAATTTATCTGCTGCTCAAAAAAAACTTTACCATTTCCTGTGTTACTGAATCCCCATCCCCCCAAGTTGAAACTCTATTTTAGTAGACCTTATGTACCACTTCTTGATATGGGGGTAGTAGGTTTAGTTTCTCAAGGAGGGCTCCAGGTTCACTCACAGATATAAAAATGTTTCCTTCACTTCAACCAAATGAAACTATAAAAATCAAGAGTTCAGATCAACTGTGAGTAGTACGTGACAACTATGTGAACCAATGTATAATTACTTGTGTGCAACACTTTCAGGACAAGCCCATGAAATTAAACTAGGAAATGGCCAGTGGCTGTTTACTTGTAAGGCTGAAACCACATTTTATGTAATGGATTCATCTGCCTACAGTATTTTGACTCACATGGTGATTATAGCTCTGTTAAAGATTTAAGTGTGGTATGATCTATAGCTGGATGATTATAGCTAATAATCCACTAGTATTTATTTTCTATCCCTTTATATTACAGATTGCTCAACATATAGGCATTCGGTCAGCAAAAAGACATTAAAATCAATATCCACACTATAGCGTAGAACAGAAAATCTGTCAGTCCTTTCTCGTGGAGATGATTATTTTATTGTTTTCATTAATCAAAAGAAAATATATACTGATCAATAAATGTTTTCCAAACCCCAGTCCCTTAACATAGACAGGAAGTATTAGTCAAGTTTCTGTGGAGACTTATAGCTGTTCTGGGATTTAAACTAATATGTTAGGAGAACAACCATCTAGCTGCCAAAGTACCTAACTGAAATTCTACTTCTAACTGAAATCTCTTTAGATATGACATTCCATCCCTTATAAATTAAAATTCCTTTTTAATTTTGTACTCATTGTTAAGATGAACAAATTAAGCTGGTTGAAGGGTTTCCAGACACACAAAGGCTGTAACCTGGTAGCTGCAGGTTCAGAACTAACTTCCAGTATTGGCTCCTTATTGTGAGTGTGTAATGGATGCTGTCTTTTGGTCTTGAAGCCATGACAGACTCCCCAGTGTTGGAACTGAACAACAACCTAAGGGGGAGCAGCCTGTACTGGGTGCAGCTTGGGTACCTGGGTGATATTTGGCAGTATCCTGATAAGCTCTTCATCAGACACTACAGGGACCAAGGGCAGAAAAAGGAAGTGACAATGTGCAGAGAAAAAAAAAATAGAAATTCGGGGGGGACATTTGGAACTGCATAGACTATTCTTGAAATCATAGTTGTAAATATTCTATCACCTCCCCCCCACCCCCATAGACAGCAATGAAATGGCTGAAGGAGTGTCTCAAGGATCATAACTAGTAAGACACTGCTGTCATTTACCACAGGTACTTCATCATCTATGGACATTCCCATTTACAATGTGTGATCATAGTAGTTGAAATACTATTGATTACAGCAAAGTGATCTTGCACACTTATGTAAAAGAGCCCTAGTGGAAAAGAGTCCCTCGCATATTAACAGTTTAAAGGTTTTTCACTCTTTGATACATAAAACAATACTTTGGAGCCCATATCTATTCTGTACGTGTGCTGTGTATTATCTCTTAGTGGTACGTGAAGCACCAGAACTTTGGCTGGTGTCAGTCTAGGATGGTTCATGGGAAATGGCTACCACTAACATTCTTCTCCCATTGCAACATGAGCCCCAGAGAAAAGCCTTACATTCCCATCATGACATTACTAATAATGAGTGTGCCTCAGATAAGATTTACATATGGTCCCTTCTCAGTACTACAATCCCATTTTGTATAGAATGCATGCTTTCTAAAATGATACTATGTAATGGTCTCTCCAGGGGTGGAGTAAATTTAATATACAGAATATTTTAGCATTTTGAATTACACTCTGTGTTAGCATACCCCTCTACTCTTCCCTATCCCTTCTAAAGTGTTTGTACCATCCAAAGCAACACTGAGTTGGCACTAAGAAGAAGCAGGAGCAGCGGTAACAGAGTCAAACAGCAAAAGAAAGAAACTGCATGAAAAATGAGAGGGACACACTGAAATAGTGCTACAGAGTGATGCTTTATTAAAACAGAGCACAACAAAGCCCCAGCACTTCAAACCCCTGTGGGTTCTTTCTCAGGGGAAATGATCAGCTGCACTTCAGGTACTGCTTAAACAGCAGAATTCTTGAAGCTTCATGCAAACATTAAATCGTATATATTGAGGATAACATGACCACAATAAATGATTGTAGGCAACAAACATTCTAATTGTGACAAATGCTTATAAAATAGTGGGAAAATGTATATCTATGTGACAATATATCTAAATAACAAAAAGAGAATAGAAAATAAAAATATATATATATATATATTTAGCAAGTAGGTACTGATGCTGCATGCAGAGACAAACAACTTTAAACTGTAAGAAAGTACTCTCAGAGTACAAAAGGGTAACAATAAAGGCTGCCCATAATAACAACAGGTAAACTTGAAAATACAAACAAAGCAGTGTAGGTAAATACAATTACAAAATGCCATAAACTAGAAAAACTTTATTTTTTCAGATAGAGTAATAAATCACACCTGTCATTAAGACCTTCTGGATAGAGGGCCCTCGTGGTGAAAATGACCCTGCTTTCTTTTTGTGAAAGCATGCATATTCTGTGCCCCCCCCACCAAGAGGCAGAACTCACTCAATTCCCATAAATTTAAATGACCCTACATCTGAGTTATGTACAAGTGTCCAATGAGACACAAAAGGGTATCACATCAGGCATGAGAGATGGACCTTATGTGTTCCTGGATACATTCTTTCAAGGGACATTTGGCACGGTCAATATATAATTTGTTACAGGGGTACTGAAAGGAATATACAACATAGGAGATTCTACATGTAATGCATTGTCTAACTTTAAAAGTAGTATAGTATATGGTTACCCTTTGTTATGTATAAAAATCAGCCTGCTCAAAATACTTGTTAAGCACATTCTAAACCATTATGCATATTCTAAAGTATTATAATAACTGGTGACCCTATTTAACAACCAGATTATGAGTACTGTCAAATGCCATAATAACCTGAAATTGGGTTATTACGGCATTCTCATCATTTTAATACACCCGCGCAAAGCCACGCAATGCCACACAAAGCCATGCTAAGCCGTGCAAACCTGCGTAAACCTGTGCAAAAAAACAGCAATTATAAAAAATAAAAGACAGGCAAGTGTGTTTTTATGGATTTTTTTTACAAACCTTCAGTGTGTAATGACTGTATAAACCTCTCGAGCGTCACTTTCGAGGTTTATGGGTCATCACACACCTTGGGTGTGTAAAAAAAAATCCATAACACACACTTGCCTATCCATTATTCTCTATGTTATGTGCATTCTGAACAGTTGTTATGCAAAGTTCAAATGTCATACAATTTTAAATTTCTCATTCATTCTACACCTAGCTACTTACTAACCACCCAGTGCCCAAAGTCATTCCTTTTACCTTTCAAAAGTCTGGAAACTTGATTTCGATATGTGAGTAGAACAAAGAAATGGCAATATTTTTTGTTTTCACTTCAGTGAGGGTCTGTCACTCTAGTGTAAAAAAACACATACTATATATAATAAAATACAGTCAACCACACACAACTCAGCATATGTTTCCATCTTGGGGTTGAGATGACAACAAGGACCTCTCGAGCTTCGCTCTCGAGGTTCATATGCTGTCATCTCAACCCCTCGATGGAAACATAGCCTCGTTGTGTATGGTTGCCCCTACATTATTCTCTATATTGTTGGTGGGACTAATAAATGTATTGCCCTCTTGGGCATACTGACAGGTATTGCATGCATGAGATTTAAAGAACCCCCACATTAAGTGTATTAGATGTAATAACAGTGTCAGTCAAATGGCTTTTGGCCACAAAATATCTCAAATACATTTTTCAGTTATAAATTTAATTTGGTTGGAAGAATCTTCTCTGTGTTTGGGTACTAGGAGTTCATTCCTGTCCCTATTCCTAGCTTTAAGGATAGCTGCAGTAAGCAGATCATTTTGGTAGCCTCTTTACAACAATCTTCTTTGTAAATTCTGTTAATGTTAACTCTATAACGATGTAAACATGTGACTCTGTACTCTCTGTATCAGCTGTCTTGAATTGTTGTTTGCTGTTTTATGAATTATTGTATGTTGTTGTATCATCTGTTTGTCCCTGTACACTCTTGATGTGGAGCCTTCATAAATGAGCCTCTGGCTCAAAGGTGCCGTAATTCTGAAACTTAAATAAATAAATAATTCATTTGCTTGCATGTCATAAGTGTGCACATTAGAAGAATTCTGCCAAAGGCAGAAGAACTGGCCATAAGGGATGCTGGTAAATAAATAGTTGCAGTGGAAACTATCGAATCTCAAGATGGCATTACCAGCAGATAGTTTTCTGTGATTTTCAGTGGTAAGTCTACTTACTATATGTCAATATTTCCAAAAAGCTGAAGATTCAAGAACACTATCTCAAATAGGGGAATGTTATAAGTGAAATTTAAATTCCATTCATTTTGATTAATCAACTGAACAAAATATTTAGTTTCTTCTGTAGTACCATCCCAAATAATCACTAAATCATCAATAAAGGAGCCCCAATATTTAATCCTATCAATATAAGGATTTTGTCAGGAGTCATAGATGGCCACCTCCCCCCACCAACGGTTGTCATAGGAGGATGCCATGGCATAGCCATAGCAGTACCACAGGTTTGGAGATAAAAACTATTGTTAAAGATGAAGTAATTACTAGTGAGAATTAAATCAGAAGCAGTCAGAACAAAATCAGGAGACAAGCTAGCATGAGTATAAAAAAAAATGGACTGCATTCAAGCCCAAATGATGTTGGATAGAGGTATAAAATGATATCATATCAGTTGTGAGGCACGTGCAGCCTTTATCCCATTTAAATTCACTCTGGGCCTCCAGCACCACCATGGTGTCCCTTAAGTATGAAAGGAGATGAACAACTAATGTTTGTAAAAAAGCATCAATAAATTTTGGGCTCTACCACTGTGGTTCAACAAAAAGCACCACAACTGTCAGTACAGCACCAGGTTCCATGTCGACTGTGAGTTGCAGTTGGCATGGAACTGCACACTTCGGACTCTATTTTTAGAACCTTCTGTGTGGTGGGTTCTGCCCCCACACCCCTGAACTAAAGGATTCTAACTCCAGGTCAGAGTTAGTTCGGGGAGGAGGTGCAGGTCGGGGGAAGTGGTTGCCCCCTTCCAGCGGCACTTCTACTGCAGCATGACACTGTTGTAGATATCAACACATGTCACCATAGAAATGTCATTGTTAGGGTGGCATACCTAAATTTTGATAGACCTTCAGGAAGGGCGCCAATCCCAGAAACAATTGGCCTACCTGGAGGGTGCGGGGGGTCCTTGTAAATCTTAGGTAATAAGTAAAATATAGGGACCTTAGGACTATCACACTTAAGGACTAGAAATTCATCCTTACTTATAAACTCAGATTGTAGGGCTATGCAGAATGTGAAATTCTGCCATGGGAATTGCTGTGGAATGGCAATTATGCTTCTGAAATGCTTTGCGGATTTTCTTTTTAAATTCTGCAGAATTTCAAAAAGCATTTCTATGAAAACTGTGGAATATTTTTCCATGGATCTTATAAACTGTGGAATAATTTTCTGAAGATTGAAGAAAATGAATCCGTGCTTTGTGTGAACTGCAGATTATTATTTGGCAAAAAATATTTTGCATGCGGAATGTTGAAATTCCACAAATTATGGAAGTCAGTGGAATTTTCTAAAATTCCACTGAATTCCATTCTGTTGGAAATTCAACATTCTGCACAGCCCTACCGGATTGCAAACTTTTATCCAGAAAACTATGTAAGCATCAAGTGAATACTGGGGTGGGGTCCTGATAAAGGAGTCAATTGTTCTGGTTGTTATTCAGTTGTGTCATGACTTCTTTGAGGTAACTGGAATGGCCCATGACCACTGCTCTACCAAGCCTCCTTTGTTTGATGGTTTAATTACAATTTGATCCATTCTTTTATGTTCCTGGAGTGCTAAAGATTCCACCTCAGGTAAGTTAGAGTGTTTATAGTGTTTCAATTGTGTCAGTATTTTATCCACTTCCTGTGTTACTAACATTTCAAAAGTTGTGATGACTGGTGATAAAGAGTTATTTGGATAAAATAACAGATTGAGGTTTGAAGTAGCTACTTTTTAAAGTGAAGTCAAGAACTGAATCAAATTTCAAAGATGCTTTATTTAAACCCACTGTTGGAAAATCCATATCAGGTTGAAATAGAGAGGTCAAATTAAGATCATGGTCACACGTCGTCACCTGTGGGCTGTGGGATATGCTAGTAATGGATGAATTAATATAAATCTCAGTAGATTTGGACAAAGAGTCCAGTGTTATTCCAGTGTTAATTCTACCAGGGGGTGTGATGGTGTCAGTCCTGACAGAATTGTTGTTGTGACCAATGTCCTATTGAATAGTAGACCTACAGCACATCTCAGCTTTGTGAGCAAAAAACTTTTTCAAATGAAATTTTCAAACTTTTTTTCCAAGTCCACCTCTGTATCGCCCATGGCAGCATGAACCTATGGAGAGAGGGTTTGTTTTCCTCCTGCTACACTACTGATGAGTATGCATAAGCCAAGCTTTAAATAGAATGCTTTCTCAGTTCCAGAACCCTCTTTTGTTTAGGAGATGTGCTTTCTAAATTGAAATAAATGCTGATTCATTTTGGTTGCTAAACAAAGTCTTATGCTTTAACATGGTGGAAAACAGTACAGTCCAATGGTTGGGATAATGAATTGTGGAATGGGAGATACCCATTCCAGATCCCGCTAGTGGGTTATTAAGTGTGAAATCAAGCAGGTTATTTGAGTTCCCCTTTCTTCAGCTCCACCTTGGACACTGCTCAGAGTGACCTCATTGTGCTGTGGCCTTAGCCATGAAACATAATAGAAGCTGTATCCCACTAAAAGCAAATGTTTGATCTCAATTGGGACTTTTTGTATTGCAAATTATATCCATGCTTAGGAGACTAAATTTGCAAGATATTTAAAACAAGCATTTGTCAATGCTGAATGTCTGCTTGCTGGCATTGGCATTGGTAGTGTAGAAGTTACAGAGCTGCATAATAGAAATGGCAGTGAAGTATTGAACTGAAGCCAACCCCAGCACCACCCTGCAGAGAGTGACAGGCATTGGGGTGTGCCTTTGGGTCATCAGGCATAACGGCCACACCATTTCACCACACCCTACCCTGCAGACACTGACAAGTGTCACGGTGCCTTGGGGTCTTTGGCCTTATGCCACCCCATTCCATCAGGAAATACAGTGAGATGGGCAGTATAGAGAATGGGGTGAACTTTGGGGCTGAAGAGTCCAAGGCATACCTCGATGCCTCTCACTGGCTGCAGGGTGTGGAATGGTATGAGCATTACAGGCAAGAATCCTAAGTCACACCCCTGATGCCTGTCATTCTCTACAGGGTGGAGCATTATGGTTGGAAACCCTAACACCTCAGGCATTCATTGGTATTTTCACTCCAAATTTTCAACATGGTTTTTGTGACCCCCACCTCATGAACAGTGGCAATATCAGTTTGTTAGCCGAAAGCTGCTTATGCACAGTGACTATGGCATTTAGCACCACAGGTGCAAAAACACATTCCAAACAGGATGTGAAAAATGACAGCTGTACTGTTCATGGGGAGGTGTAAAAAATGGCAATGTTGCAAATCTGCGTAAAAATATTAAAAAAACTGGTGAAGTCATGAGTGTGCATAGAAACTGTGCAACGCACACCCGTAATGTAATTAGGTTGGTTTTTACAGCAGATTGTCAACACAGGCATTTTGGGACCTCCAATCATGAACAGTGTCACTATGATTTTCTTTATCTGTCCCGAACAATGATTTCCCACAGCGACCACGCCTCTGCACTGAAAGTGTGAAAGACATTTTGGCCATGTTGTGAAAAAATGACAGCTGTACTGTTCATAAGGAAGTGTGGAAAATGCCACTGGTGAAAATCTGACTGAAAATATTACAAAGTCATGAGCGATGAGAGTGCATGGAAACTGCTAATGCTCACTCATAACACAGTAATTTTATGGACTTTGTCACAAAATTTTCAACATAGTCATTTTAAGACCTCTGCTCATGAACAGTGCAACTGTG
The DNA here is from genome assembly GCA_016271365.2 of Neoceratodus forsteri. Taxonomy (NCBI): domain Eukaryota; kingdom Metazoa; phylum Chordata; order Ceratodontiformes; family Ceratodontidae; genus Neoceratodus; species Neoceratodus forsteri. The sequence goes on along the minus strand of CM057453.1, from coordinate 643,126,893 downwards.
ATTTTCTTAATCTGTCCCAAACATTGCTTTGCGACACCGACTGCACCATTGTGCGCCATATGCGTAAACACATTTGGGGCGACATGTGAAAAATGGCAGCTGTACTGTTCATAAGGAAGTGTAATAAAATGGCAATGTGGAAAATCTGGAGTGAAAATATAGAAAATTTGCAAACTTACGAGCATGCGTAGGAACTGTGCAATGCACGCCAGAAACAAACATTTAGATGCCACACCAACATAGGCTTTTTGAGAGCCCACCTTATGAACAGTGGCAGTGTCATTTCATTACTCAGTCCCAAAAGGTGATTTCACGCAGTGACTGCGAAATCACCCTTCGGGCCCAATTAATGCCATGACAGTGAGAGCATTCATGAGAAGGGGTCCCAAAAACCCCATGTTGAAAATTTGGTGCAAAAATTCCAAAAAATGCCTGAGATATGCAGCAAAGTTGAAAAAACCCTATCTATCCCATTATACAGCTTACCGGCATTTCCTCAGTTCACGGTTGGCTTTGAAGAGTGCAGACGTGTTCCCGGTCCATCAAGATCTTCCCGCCAGAGTCCGGAGGTAAATATGGGGTGAGGGGGTGCAGGGAGGCAGGGTACGCAGTGGTGGGCGCGGGTGGGGCAGAGACAGTAGGGACCATTTTCCAGTTTCAGGTTTTTTTTTTTAAATGACGACGCTGGACGCTTTGCCACGCTTGGGTGGGCCCCGCGTGGCACAAGGATGGCTGGTGGGGGGCGGAGCCGATAGGGATTGGGCACCCCGCTGGCACAGATCTGTTGCCATGCTGGGGTGGGCCTCAGCATGGCACCCTGTACTGGGATTAGGAGCCGACGGGGATTGGGCACCCCCCTGCCGGCTATACATTGTGCAGCCACACTGGGGTGGGCACCCAGCGTGGCATATGGAACTCTGTTTTGGGGAGGTGCAGCGCAGCCAACAGGGATTGGGCACCCCATCGGCCACACAGTGTGTGCGTGGGGGGGGCGAGCATGCAGTATGTGTGTGTGTGTAGGGGGTGCGCACATGAGCAGGCTGATATCTTATCGCTGCTCACTGAAGCATAGCTCCCCCTTTCAACTGTACTCCACTGCATTTTGGACTGCTGTCATAGACAGCTCCAGAAGGCATTGGAGAACTGCGGCCTCACCTGGAAACACACTGACTGAATTGGAAGAGGGCTGCCACACCTCCGAAAACTCGGATGATGGCACTATGTTTCTTGCACATGCGTGCAAGCAAACATAAAAATACCTTTTGGAAAATGGTCTACAAAGAACTGCAAGCTGCAGTAACTCTATTATTTTACCAAGTTTCTGATGTAAAATTACTGCAGTTATGGTTTAAGTTCTTTAGCCACTAGTCAAGACTTCTTAGTGCTTTACTCACTTTGAAAATGAAGAATATACATTTATTGATACTTTAACAACCAAGATAAACAACAAGGAGACAATGAACAGCCCTATCTCACTACATTTCTTTGGAGTAACTTGTCATATTTTGTTTGATTAATTCTGATTCTAGCCATTGGCACAGAATATAGTTAGATATTAAAGGGGCACTGTCAATCCCCTTAGGTCTCAAAGTGTCCCTAGTTTAAAAAACACATTTTATGATTGCCAGCATTCTGTAAAGATTGCTGATGTAGCTGGTAGTTTGAGTCTGACCTTTTTTTCTTAGAAAAAGTGAAAAACACTGCCCACCATACTGGTATTACGACACAACACAGGTTTGTTTACATTCCTTGATCAGCTCCAACTCATCTTTCCTGGACTTGGGAACACCCACAACATGCCACGTGTGATGCAGTGGGAGTTTAGGAGGCTACTGCCTCATGAGTGACTGCACTATTTGGGTGTGTTTCTAATGCTCAGGAAATATGCAGTAAGAACAGGTCCAGGATTGTACCTAAAACTAAAGTTGTTTATAAATATACATTGCCATGCATTTCAGTTCTACTAAACAAGGAGATGGGCAAAACAAACAGCAACATCAATGAATTTTAGAGAAGGTAAGCAATTATAAAATGTGAGTTTTTAATTAGAAATGATATGATAAAAAACAGGTTGACAGTGTCCCTTTAATTTTGAGTAGTGGCATTGGTAGGCCCATCTTTCCTGGCCATCAAACATACATGTCCAGTTTACTAGATCAAATCCCTTTGTAGCCTCAATAGCCATTAATATGGCACCTTTCTATGAATCTCTTAACACAGATATAGCATGCTGTACCTCCTCAACAGCCTGGGGTTATTCTTGTATGAAACTTTTCTGATTCATGTGTATAATGTTTGGAATCATAGAAGTCATTCTGCTTACAATTTTTGTAATAATTTTATAATCATTGTTTAAATTCAGTTTTGAGGGGGTCGTTATTATCTTCTTATAATAAAATTACCTCTGACTGTAAGAAAGATGGGGGAACACCAATACCACTGCTCATTTTCCTCACTATACTCAATGGGGGGAATTCTCCAACAGGTGGAAAGAACATGCTAGAGGTGTGTAACCCACCCACAGAGTCCTACACCTGTGGACCAATGTGTGGTGGCCATATTCATGTCCACCGGCCACTGCGTGGCCCCTTTCCAAGGCCCCGTCCCCTGGCATGCTGGTGCACAGGGGCTCATCCACAGATATGTGTGGGCATCCAATGGGATGCCCAAACCTGGTACACACTGGATAACTTGTGCCTGTAGGGCACCACAGCATTCAGGCAGCCATGGTATGGCTGTGACACTGGGGCAGGCAGGTGACAGGACGGCTGCCCCCAGCCCTCCATGGAGTACCCAAGGACCAGGGTGGTGTGTCCATGCCCTGACATGACTCCCACAGCCAGCAGCAGCATCCAGGGGTGCACACAGTGGCTACATCTGACCCTGGAATGTGCAGCCTGTGCCTCCCCACCCGACACTCCACACTGCTGAGAATAGCGTGGAGTGCGGCCATGTGCCCTGTACCATCCCCACATGGAGATCACCGGCCAGATGGGGGAACCAGCATGTAACAGCCCCGTGCGCCCTTGGAGAATCAGGTGCAGGGGGCACAGTGGCTGTGGAGGGTCTACGCACCCAAGATATGTGGCGAGTAGACTCTCTGCACCTTAGCGAATAGGGGCCAATAGCCATTGCCTTAGTTGTACTTTAAAGGCCATAAACAATTCTGCCATGAAGCCAACAGGGCTGGTTGAGTTGCCTTTTTCAAGGACTTAAATGCTTGACATACTTCACTTTGTAACAATGAATTATCTTCCATAACCTTCTTGTGGAACTTTACAGCATTCAGAAAATCTATAATTATATTAGGGTTAGCCTTGAGTGGCCTATCATACAACTGTTTGTAGAAATCAAAAATCTTGTGGACTGTATACACATAATTAGAATGGATTTTACCGGTACTATCCATTAATTTGGAGATAATATTATGCTGTTTCTGATTTTTTAAGCTAAAGATAAATGACAGACATTTAGCCATTTTTTCAATATTATAATACAACTTATGCTTTACTTTCATTGCATTTTGTTCAATTTCTTTAGTAAGGATAGTCTCTTGTCTTTATCACAGTTTCTCCCTCTTATTTTTCTGGGAAAAACCTTTTAATACAAAATTGCTCTCAGTTACTTTCCTTTTTTTAATATCTTCGATTTTCTTTCTTTTCATTGAGGCTTAATTTCAAAAGAAATTAGACTGTAGAACTATTTATAGCCTTATAAAGTATTCATCGCGGTCTCCAAATCAATCAGTGCATCACGCCAAAGTAACATTGTGCTTTGCTACTGGTCGCTGTTCTCATCAGTCACTGGGTTTTTCAGTTTTGGGAACAGCTGACAGTGAAAAGGCTGGAATACTGCAAGCACACAGTGGCTGCCTGAACAAGCTAAGTGAGGATGCCACTGGTACATCATTTCATTTTGTTCACATTCTCTGTTACTTAGGCAGTCTTTGAATCACCCTCGCCCTCTCAGCCCTTTTGCACAGTATAACCACGCTCCTCTTCATATGTTGGAAACATTTTAATCCTTCTGCTCTTTGATTTTGCTCTGTCCCCAGCACACTCTCAGCCCTCTTGCCCCTCACACACCAAACTGTAACCACACTCCCCCTCGCATGTTGAAAACCTTTTGCTCCTTCTGCTTCTGAATAACTCTGTGCCCTACACACTCTCAGACCTCTTTGCCCCTTGCATTTTGGTAACCTTGTGCAGTACTTACTTGTTGTTTCATTTCAATGCCGCTTCTCTTGACGAGTGAGTGAGTTTGAGCTCCAGCGAGCGTAATCCAGGGAGAGAACGCAGACCAAGTGAAAAGTTTTTATTTCCCCTAATTTCCTTTTTTGGGCACTAATTTAATAAAGGTTTGCACAAGCAGTTGAATTCCTTTTCAGCGTAGTCATTAAATAAAACAGCATTGTCTATGGAGTCGCTGACATGCCACCGACCATGTGGCCCGACGTCAAACAAACACCTCTGTCAAACAAACATCATGACTTCAAGGTACAGCATGGTTATAGCGATGTTTTTCTGCCGGCTATGTATTCTAGTTCTACAGTATAAACCCTAATGGTCACCTTAAATGTGTGTCACAACTTAATTATTGGGTATAACCAGTTTTGTTAAATTCCCAGAAAATAATTTCCAGGGATGCAAAGAACTTAAACTATAAATGCAATAAATTAAGAATACAAGAAATAATATTCAGAGCATGATCAGAAATACAGATAGGATCTAGTTTTGCACTTATTGTATTTGCAATCAGATTTTTTCAAATAAAAAAAAATAATCCAAATGGGAAAGTATTCCAAATTACTTAGCAAAATATGTATATTCATGTGCTTCTGTCTTTGTAATCCTTCATATGCCTGCTAGACTGTTGTTTTTATAAAACTGATTAGTTAGAAAAAAATCTGCCTGGCATCTCCTGACCGTGAGGATGATTTATCCTGTGCTTAATCCATTAAAGAACTAAAATCTTCACCCAGGATTATGGTGTAACCACCTAATTGGAATAAATTGTGTGTTAAATCAGCTAGATATTCCACACATGCCAAAAAGGGGGCATATGTAAAACCTAATATAATATTTTTCCCATTAAGTAGGACCTTCACCAATATTATTCACAAATGAGTTTTTTAGTCTTCAATAATACATTATGATATTTGATGCCTCATGTGTAGTCTATTGCATGTAACATATTGTATTGCCAAAGTGTTTTGCAGAGGGTTATGTTGCTGCAACTTTAGCAAACACAGGTGACAAACCACATAATTAAATAAGCCATGTATTATCCAGTAACAAATACATTGACTCTAATAGAAAAGTTGGCATGTTTCACAGATGAGTGCGAAGGTTACTGCTACATAGAGACATGATTCACCCCAGGTTGTACAAATGGTTGTTCACCAAAAAATGCAAGCTGAACAAAGCTAGTAATAAACCAGAGTTTGTATATACAGTAGATACAGCACATAGACTTTGATAGCAGATAAAGATCAAGCAGTCTATCTGGTCTGACTGACCAGTATCACCTGCTATAGAAACTTTATTCAAAAATGCTTTACAAGTCATCATGAACAGTTACTGCAGCCTTTGGGTGCCCACTGAGAGGAATTGAGACTAAGGGAGGTTCAGGAAAGCAAGCAGTGGGGGTGGGGGGTTGGGATGATTAAGAAACTTGCTCAAGGTCAAACGCTGAGTACTGTAAGCGGTGATGAGACTAGAACTTGAGTCCCTGATTTTCAGCTCTGTTCTCAAACTAATAAGCTACACAGCCTCCAGTTAACATCACTACACATTACTGTATTAAAATTACTGGTCAGGTATCATATCAACCTAAAAACAGCTGTGGTCAAACTCCATAATACATGTTTGTGACATCACAAACTTACTTGTATTATAAGCAGTCCTGCAAGCTGCTCACAGTCATTTCAGTTACAGAGCACAGATGCTCTGCTTGTGTAGGTTGCCCTAGAAACCAGCATTACTTCATAAGTCTCATACCAAACCCCAATAATTACAGGAAATGAAGTTTGCCTTGTAATCATATTTTTTACACACCATTAGTGTGTGATGCATTCTTGTGATACCCTAAACAACTTATAGTACACTACTTCCTATATATTATTCTATGTATATTAATGTATACATGTGATGGAGTGTATGTCCATCATGTTTCTTTCATCTATATACTGCTTCACAAACCTGCAACATGGGCAATGTAGGTTTTGACGAACACTGTGGTGGGATTTGTACCAAACCCCTTTTGTTTGAAAGTTGTCCTTTTAAGACCTCACTGCACTGGATGTTCAACCTGTTGGCTGTCCGTCAGGGGGAGGGAGTGTGTTAACAAGCAACACCTGAGCCCAATAAAGGGAGGAGGGTGAGCAATGAGAACAATGTTTCTGTTTTCAAGTAGATGCAAGTGGAGAAAGCAAAAGACAGAACTGCAAGAAGTTTTTATTAAGCTGAATACAAGTCTTATTTTCCCTGTTAATGTAATTAAAAAAGTAAAGTAGATTTCACTTAATTTAAGCTAGTGTCTGGAGTGTTATTTTTAAGAGTGTTCCCCAGAAGCCACCTGGTTCACTACCTTGTCACAATACATTTATAAATAAGCAAGCTTATTTGTCTGCTGCAGTATAAAAATTATTACATTTAACATTTATTTTAACACAGTGTGCTATCAACATGTAAACATTTGCCCAGCTTTTGAGGGAGCTGGAGTGCTAATTTTGAAATAGCTAAAATGTGCCCTCTTTCCCAGTTTATCTAGTGGAAAAACAAATTCAAAATCTTAAAATCCTAAACCTAATTCTAGTGACTGTTTGCACTTCCCCCCAAAAGCCCACTTTTATAATGACCAATAACCATGCACTGTGCTGCAATGCATACTTTTTTCCAGTACTGTACAGGCAGTTTAACTGTGATCCTAGAGCTCTGACAAAAAAACAGATGAGACAATTTAGTAATACGGATGTAAAGATTGCATTATGCAGCTGCTTATGATGTTGCATCACGGGGGCCTGTACACTCCTGAATTTGTTGTGTAATATATACTGTGGCAATGCTCATAATGCCAGTATCTTTCACTGTTAAAGTGGTGACAGGTATAATGAAAGTAGAATTGACTGCCTCATTGTTGCTAACATATGGTCATTTGCAATGTTACAAAATACTCACACTGCTATTCAGGCTACTCTTACTTTAGCTTTTGCTCTGGAAAAATTATTTAAGCAGCCCCATACCTAACAATGTGAAAATGGCTGCACAGTTTCTTACTGCCTGACCCCCACCCACCCACCCATGCTGTGATTCAGGCTGGCATGAAAAAACTTAGCGGTCCAATTACATTTTATATTACCATGCTGCCTAGCATAGACAATTGTTATCAACATATCATAGTCCCCCAAAGTTTTAAGAAAGACTCCACACTACTGCACAGATGTGTAATCACAACACAGTGTTCTAAAAAATAAGTGTTCAATGTGGTCAGAGTCTTACTGCTCAATCTGCTGCTGCACAGCAATCACACAGCCTCACTGGTGGTCAAAGCATTATGCCAGTTCATACCTCGAATAGTCCATCATTAGAAAATGTAAACTCAAACCCTGAGAAAGTATCTCAATCAAAAGCTGATGTAATTACCAGTGTCCTGAGTTAAGTCATACTATGGTTCACACTATGGTGTCTCGGAGCTGAGTGGGTGTTAGCCCATTACCTCCATACATTATTCACAATATTCTATCTTATTTCTGGTAATTCTGTTATTATCCAAACCAATTCCTGACCTGCTTGCCTGACCTCTGTTACATTTCCAGCTCCTCCCATCTACTGTTAGTGTATATCCCCTCTTCCTTCCTAGATGACTCTCCTCCCCCTCCCACTAGTTAGTGCTTCTTATTTGCCTGACCTATGTCTGTCCTCCCTCTCCCCCCTTAATCTGCCCCTCTCCTGCCCTTACTACAGGACAAGGCTGACTCAGCTGCTTCCTCTGTCTTCACCCTTTTTCTTTCCTCCTACCCTGCCCCCTTCATTCTTCTTTCATCTTATCATGTTTCGCTCTCCCTGCCTTGATTCTCCCCACTGATTCCTTACTCTACTCTTTCTCCTCTCACCTTCCTCTGTTACATTCTGCATTCTCAGTGTAATTATCTAATCTTTTGTATTTCTTAATTTGTTACCTGTATAACACATGTTTTATTGTTATATTTCTTGAGGCAGAACCTTTGTAAAAGAGGTGTACTTCCTAGATTTAAATAAATAAATAAATAAAAACTTTAAATAATTTTTTTAGATTTGCTTGTAACTATATCTAATGGGAATTTTTTATTCCATGTGCTGATCACTCTTTGGGAGAAGTAACATTTTCATTGAGTTATTTTAAACTATCTGTGAGCATAAGTGGATGTCCTCTGGTGTCTTTTGCATCTGATTTGAAATGTATATCCAGTTTTCTTAGTAAATTTGAATCATTAATGATGTTAAATAATAAAAGGAAGGTAACTGTTCATTCCGATCCAGTACTATAAATGAAAGCATTTCATCAACATTAGCAATACTCCTCCCTTTCAGAAGTGGATCTGCATACAGATATTACTTCTTTCCCACTGTAACCTTTACACCAGTGGGGAACAGCAAGGCAAAAGGTATGATGAGTTCCTTTAATTTGCATTTCACTGCATCAAAGCCTTTATGTTTTATATGTGTAGTGTATGATCAAATGGGGGAAAAACACTTGAATTGGGCACCTGCATATTTTATGGACTGTTTTGCCCACACTGCTCTGAGGGTCATATCTATGCTCACTGCTGAGGTAATTGTTAGAAGCAGAGTGTGAGGCCCCTTATTCTGTCTACAGAGCAATGAGCAGTAATCCTATAATTTTTGACTAATTGTGTGCAGCAAATATCTAGATCCAGTTCTGTCTGACTCCATTCCACAGTACATTTCATTGGGAAATCCTGCACCAGTCCCAAAAAATGAACATTAGTTACTTAAACTAGTTTTCCCAGTTTTTCAAGCATGGACTTGATTAAGTTCTTTCCTTTCAGTGGGGACATGGCCACAGCCAACGCTTTACTCAGTATTTTGTCGGTCTCTTTGATAGACTCCACCATGCCATCTATGTTTTGTTCCCCTGTAATAAGCCTTGTTGTGTATACACTGACCTTCTTGTTTATTTTTGCATCATTTGTATTAGAGTAATCCCTCAGCCCTCCCCAACCCATAGCCTCCAAGCACAAGGTACAGCTGTAAGCCAGTGCCTCATAGTGCTATACCCTTCAAAGGTAGAGAAGTATGTCTTCCCACATGTTGCCAAAATAACTTGTTGTAGCTTAAAAGAGATCATATGTGATGTTATTTGCTCAGAGAATGGGTTGGGCATTAGGGTTGACAACCCCAAGGAAGACCCCACCAATGATTCACCAAGACTCTGGAGACCCAAAACCTTAATGTTTTTTCGTTTTGTGCCTTGGGAGATGGGAGCGGGGAGTTAGGGATGGAAACCCTAATGCCATATTTCCCTACTTGTGTGGTAAGTTACCTTAACTGGTGCATTAAAGAAGTGTTTTTTGCAAAGAATATCCTTTGTTTTTGAGATAGTGGAATGGTATTATCATTCACACAGGTTCTTTTGGGACCTGCGTGAACAGATGTAGATGTGCAGGGCCCATGGGAAGACACTGTCTACCTACAGAAGTGCAGCAATGGATGTCAAGAATTCATGGGGCTGTCTCGTGAGCTACAAAAGTGCAGGGCCCTCTGGTCCCTACTCTTCCATGTGGCCATGGATGCAGACACACAGGTCAATGAGTCCATCTGTCAGCCAATGTACAGGGCCCTCTGTCACCCACAGATGGAGAGGTGCAGGTTCCTATGCCAAGAGAACAATTGTCTTCAGTATATCATACCTGGGCCCATGCGGACAACCCTGTAGTTTTCATTCCCTGGCTGGGAAGGGTGTTACATCCTCCCACCCTCATCCCATTCAGCTGGGTCACTGAGCTCACTTCCAAACTCAGCTCACTGGCACAGGATTACAAAGCATACTTGCTGGGGTTAAGAGTGGCACTACACAAAAGTGTTTAATTTCGTTTCGTTTATTTAAAACAAAAGCCTATGGACATAAACTGCCCATTTTCATAGACAACCATGGTCAAGGCACTTAACTTACACAGAGACAAAACAAGAACCAGTACAATACAAATGGTATATACAATTTTTTCTTGTAACAATTTGAAATATCAGTAGGACTAATATATTTTCTTAAATTTGTTGCAAAGGATTTGTGAATCACCAAAAGCCTGATATTCTGATGTAGCGGGTTTAAAAATTTACAAATTAGATAATAATAAGCAGACTGACCAACCTTTTTTGGCACTTGGGCAGTTTGGGAAGTAGATCATTCAGAGACCTGTCATCTAAATGTTTGTATTTGGTGTTTTTTCTCCAGCATAGACTTTAATATGGCTGACACCTGTCCATTTAGCATCTTACAAGCTCAACAAACCAATTGTTGGTTGATTCTTTGATGTAATGATTGCCACATTGAAATACTGTATAGAAAACAGGTATGGCAATCTAATGAAAGATTAAAAGCAAACCTACAGGCTTTATTCACAAGAAGTACCATCCTTTACAAAGATTTACTTGCCAAAAAGTAAATAACAAGGCTATAATAACCGGCTTCCCCTTTTTCCCATAGGGAAACCGAGGCATAATTTGCCATTATAAAGGAGTGTTTATAACGGCAAACACACACACGATTTCCCTTGCTGTGCGCATGCTCAGGCAGCAGTGCGCGACCAGTCCGACCGCTCAATGCTTCCATCTTGCCCCAAACAGAACCACCAGAAGAACTCGATGGTAAGTTCTTTTCTTTTCTTTCCCCCCAACATACACTGTAAACACACAAAGACCTGCTCAAAGGAAGAAAAATGAGTTTAAAATATGGCAAATCTCAGCACCGGGCTAAAACTAAACCGAACTGAGGACACACCTCAAGCTCTTTATTTTATATCATTGCTGAGGTGAAAAAGAGAAAGCCAGCAATTATATAAAATAAAAAATGGATCGGGGTGTCAAACTTGATTATACATACACCCTTGTTGTGGGATGCTTTACACAAACCCCTCGGGCTTTGCCCTCAGGATTTATGTAGCATCCCACAACCTCGGTGTGTATAAAATCTCATTACACACCCTGACCCATACTTTATTCTATATGTAATCCACCAATGACAAATATGTGTTGATACAACCAGTTTTCAGCACCTGATGTAAGATCAAGTCTTGTTTCTGTACAACATACCAAACCTCTGATTCACAGATTTTATTACATTTACAATGTGTTGTTAATAAGAAAGGCAATGATCAAGGATAAAGCCAAGATATTTATATTTATTGACTTGGTCCAATAGGGTTCTATCAAGAGGTTTTATGGAAATAAAAGGTAGTGAACATAAATTTTTTCTAGAATGGAAAAACATAACTTTTGTATTTTTAAAATGTAAACATAATTTGTTTTCAACAAACCTATTTTGAACAGCATAAAACTCAGCCTGCAATATATTTACAGAATTATTTAAATAACTAATCTTAACAAAGACTACTATGTTGTCCACATACAACAAGATACTTGAGGATTTAATAATACCAGGTAATCTGTTCAGAAAAAGACTAAATAACAAAGGTCCAAGAATTGATCCTTGTGGGTTACCAAAGTTAACTGAAAGAATTTGAGAAAGGATATTATGAATTTTTACCTGTTGTGCTCAGTTAATTAGGTAATCTTTAAACCAAGTTATAACTGGTTTAGAAAACATACAAGTTGACTTAAGCTTTTAATCAAATTCAAATGCTATACCAAATCAAATGCTTTGGATAAATCTATGAAAATTGAACCAGGTAAGTCACCACTGTCCAAAGCCTCATAAATGAAATTTTATTAATTCTTGCCAATTCTGTAATAGTACTGTGATTGTTTCTAAAACCATGTTTCTCAATTGCCTGTAAATTTTATTTTTGAAAATATTCTGTAATCTGATTATTTATTATTCTTTCGAGGGCCTTTGACAGTGGTGAAAGAACAGAGATTGGTCTGTAATTGGAAATTTCTTGTTTAGTTCAATTTTAAATATACAGTAGATGCAACAAAAGCATGTTTCCAAGTTGAAGGAATTTCATTACAAATCAAATTAAAAGTGAATAATTGTTTTACAGAGACAACCAATTCCTCCAGTGTAATTTTAAACAGTTTCAAATCCAATCCAGCATGATACATGAGTTTCAGTTTTAGTTTTCATAAATATTTCAAACAAGGATGTTCAGTTATAGCTTTGAAATTAAACTTTGATTGTATGCTTATTGTCAAATCCATAACAGGATGTCCTACAGAATCACTCAAAGGCAGAGAAGATGCTCATTTTCCTATCTTGCTTGTAAAATAAAAATTGAATCCATTTGCTATATTTACAGGATCATTACATAAAGATCCATCAATGTTAACTGCATTTACTGAAGTATTGCATTTATCACCAACAAGTTCCTTTGTATTGTTTCATAAGGAATGTGTCTCACCCACCAATGTGGTCTGTCTATCACAAAAGAGCTATAATTTTGATAATCTAACTTGTTTGCTACACTGGTTTCTTAACTCTGTAAACCTTATTAAAAATTGATGATCTCTAGTATCTCTATATTTTTGCCATTCATGGTCTCTTTCTCTTATCATTTGTAATAATTCTGGCATTATCAATTTAAGTGATTTACCACTAACTATAACATTTCTTCTATAAGGGGCCAAAATATCACAAACTGTATTAATTTAGATAAGAAACAAAATCAAAGGCCAGATCGATGTTAGGGATACAATCAATAGAATTCCAGTCTATCTGACCTAAAGTGGCTTTAAAATCATTTATTTTATGTTTATGTAAAACCCTACTACTAACCGTAATACTGTAGGTGGTGACCTTTGCATTTTGTTTGTCCAGTGTTTTACCCTGGTTTGGTGCTGTTTCCTGGGCATGGCTCTCCAAGCTTTCTCTGTGTACCTGAGAGACAGCTGCCTGCCTTTCAGGACCTTCAGGAGAAGCAGACATAGCCAGTAGTTGATTTATATTAGGGTATAATAGTACCAGAGTGGCTATACAGAGGGCTGGTAGTTTGTGATGTTCCGAGCCCATTATATCTCCTGCCTCTATAATGTCCTGATCTTGTTTGCTGATTAGAAGTATTTTACCTTTGTGTGAGAATATGTCAGATTCATCAACATCCCCCTGGTGCTCATGTTTATCTGAAAATAGGGAAGGGCAGTGGTCCTGTCCTACTGTATATGTGCAAAAATCCTAACAGCCACACACTGTATGTTATTACTGCCATGCCTTGGGCAATTATATATTTTACATGTCCCAGCAGCAGCATCAGGCTCTAAATCTAGCTTACACCATCCTAATATTTTGTGAATTGGAACAGAACAATTAGGGTCTCTACAAGTCAATACACATTAATATGCCTCTTTGGTTAGCTTAACTCATTGTCTCTGGGAAACATCAATAGGTGGCAGCAAAGCTGAGCCCCTGTGTCTCTGAGAGTGAGTTGAGTTGGCAGGACAGCACTTCCTGTTTGCCCTGGACACATCTCAAGACGTTGGCAATATTTATGGTTATTACTTGCCAGCCAATCGAGTTATGGCTTATTGGACTAGTATTATGTGTAACATGTATTGTAAGCCTTCTCTTAGTGGCTGGCAAGTATATGGGTCACATTTTAAATAAAAATAGAAATCCACGTGTAAACGCCAGTGTGTCTCACATCCCACAGGCTAGATGCTGATTGCAGTGAGCTCAGGACCTGCAGTAAGTTTACCCATGTGCCATCAGCAGAAAACAAACCTGCTTTGCTGTACAGCCTTCAGGTAGAAATGTTTTTATCATGTGCAATTTATTTGTTTCAGTCATTGTTTTGGGCTGTTTTTTTGGTCAGAAGAGCCGCGTTACTGAGAAGCCTCAGAAACAGGAAGCTGTGCTTCTTAAACGCTGCTCTCCAACTGACATTCTGTTGGATAGTTCTGAATTTTGTTTTCCTCCACTGTTTTTCTGCCGTAAAAGCATTCTTGGCATTCTTGGACATTTGTTTTGGGCTGCTGTTTTGTGTCAGGAGCGCAGCAGAAGAGCAGTGTCACAGAGAGTCTTCAGAAAACAGAAAGTTGTGCTTCTTCTTGATCATGGCTCCCCGACTGGCATTCTGGTACATATTTTTTTAATTTTGTTTACCTGCTATTTTTTGGCCACAAAATCAGTAATTTACTAAGGGTATTAGTGGTAGTGCTAGTGGCCACGGAGAGCGAGCGTCATGGTCGGGTGGTGGTTTGTGGGTGGAAAGTATGATGGCCCTCTGAAACCATAATGCTGCTTCCAACAGTTGGACATCACCAGGTGGTACAGGACTATGACTGGGCTGCTGCTACTGACTGAGGATGGGGTGATTTCCTGGGAAATGGACCAGTATTCGATTAAGGTATTTTTTTTAGTTGGTGTTCAGTCCAGCAAGCCACATGTTCCTGTGTCCCACTTTTGACCTGAGACCCACTTACATTTGCAGGGGTCCCTGACTAATTTTATTTGCTGTTTTTTGGTATTCTATTTGCCCCTAGTGATTATGTGTTGCTCCCTAATAATAATTAGCAAGTGAATAGTGTTTGTGGCTGTTGGGGGGGGGAAGACAATGCCTTTTGGTAATGGGCAGTTTTTTGGTGGGGTACAAAAGAGGATGGTGATGCTGCTGTTTTTATGGGGGTGGGAGTTACAAAAGACAATGCCTTTTGGTTGGGGATGGTGCTGTTTTTTTGGGGGAGAGGGAGTGTACAGAATAGAATGCCTATTCATGATGGTGATGGGTTTTGGGATGGCTGGATGGGGTGGGGAGGGGAGAGTGTACAATACAGAATCCATTTTGTGTTATGGTGCCAGGTATCGAAGGGTGGGGAGAACCACCAGGAGAGCAGGAAATACTTTTTCTGTGATGGTCCTGTGTCTCAGAAGGTGGGGTGAGCCTTTGGACACCAGGTAACTCTTGTTGGATGGCGCCTGGTGTTCCAACACCACCCCACAAACAGCACTCCCTGTTGTCTGGGGGCTTCCCACCACTCTCCGAGACATGCCACCATCAAACAAAAAACATTCCTTGTTTTCTGACAGCTCACCCCAACCATTCAAGATTCAGCACCATCCCACAAATAGCTTGGTGTGTATGGCAAACATTTTGTCCATCAAGACTCTGCTAAGCACCTTGAATAAAACACATGTTTTGGGTTTCTCAGCCAGCGAAAAACCAAAACTGAATCGGTTACAATTGATTGCATAGCACCGTTGGAAAGGTAATAGTGTGCTGAAAAACTTTGCTGCTGATATGTTGTGTATATAATGTATACTTAAGGAGTTATATGCATTTGTTTATGGTATATTGTGTATGGTTCAGATTTGTCCCTCAAACCTCACCAAAGCATTTTGACTTAAATGGGGAAAAAGAGTGTTTTATACTACTATTTTGTTTTTTACAAATATATTATTAAAACTACATCTAATGTCTGGATGCTTAATTTGGTGTTGATATGTTACATGTGTCCCAACAAAAAAGGCTTATGTTGCCTTTTTTAGTGAAAAAAAGTGTTTTTTGCTGTTTCATCAAGCATCAAAAAAAAGCTAAATTACTTAGTATTACTTGCATACCACCATTGGAAAGGTAATGTTGTGCTGAACAACTTTGCCACTCATTCTTTGGGTCTAGCACTTATGGTTCTTGAGCTATTCGCATTTGTTTGTGGCATGCTGATTATGGCTTGATTTTGCTTAGAAAGGCCCAGGATTCACTGTTAACAGTATACTGGAGACAAGTGTTGCAACTTCAGAGAGCTCCAGTGGAGGCAATGAATTAAGTGCTCCCAAGTGTCCAATATAGCAGTAATGATAAAAACCTCTATCTTTTGTTTGACAATCAGCTAATCTATTTTCTAAAATTCCAAAATGAGTAGTCATATCCATGTCTAAACAATGAATTTTTATTAAAGCAAATTTTCACTGACAGCAATTCATGCAGAGTGAATTAACAAACAAAAATTTGTGATGGGGAGTAGAAGTGCATCCCCTTACTATAGACGCAAAAATAAAAATACAGAAAAAAATATTATGCAAGCAACCCTGTTTCTATAGCCAGGAAAAAATTGCAGTTGCTTACCACCATCAGACCAAAACCAGTTCTCAGTTTACGAGGCCCTTAGAGTTCTTTTCTGTATACAACAGGTCCTCTATGCCCTGCTGATTATCTTAGAAAAGAGTCATACCTCATATGTCTTGAAGGTAACTTACATAGGAAAAATTAAGCTGGTGGTTTTGCAGTGCAACACTATTAGTGCTGTGACTGCAGATCAATGTTTTTTTCAGCACAAGTGTACCATCTGCAATTCAATGTTTTTATGCCATAACAAACTTGGCCCATGGTTGATGCTTTTAATTATTTTGGATGTTATGACCTTGACGTTTCTATCCAAATGGTGCTTAGCATACAGCACCTGTCTTTGTAGTCTTTCCTGCCCTATCTTATCAAATGGATAACTCCCTATAGAGAAAGCAGTACTGCTGTCCCAAGCATAGTATGCTTCTCATAGATATAAATGATTGAACTTGACCATCTAAGTTTACTAGCACAGAGAAGAAAAAATAGCTTTGTTGCATAAAACCTTACTTATTTGCTTTAAATTACATGCTTTAGAGAAGCAGAATACAATTCATTTGTAGCTAAATATCTGTGTCTTAAATTAAGTTTCTTATGTTACAAAGAAAGCAGAATACAGTTAGCAGAATACAGTTTATTTGTAGCTAAATGTTTGAGTCTTAAATTTTAAACTGTTTTTATTCTCTTAAAAAATACCATTAGATCTCATTAACATCTATGTATTTTTCCAGGGTATTTTCAGCTGGTTGTTTATCAGCATTACTCTTCTCCCCCAAAGCACTGTCAGTAGTTTGTTGGAATGTCAAACCATCTCCGATAGCCCCCCCCCCCCCTTGGCTGAACCAGCAAACTAATGTCAACAGTCTGCTCCATTGCCTGAATCTCTTCCAGGGAACTGGAAGTGTCCATTTGGGCTGCAAATACATTCTATGGTTGGGCTAGCAAACTATTGTCAACAGTTCCCTCCAATGACTAGAATGCCAAAATATAACCAATAGTTCACTCCAATACCTGACTTTCTTCCAAGGAATGAGAAGGCCCAATTTGAGCCACAAATGCATTTGCAGGTAATGCACCTGGTACATTTTAAAGGTGGTTCCCAGGGTGGTAGCCTAGGTAAAACATCGGCTGGACAACAGGATACAGAAGGTAATTGTAAATGGAGTCTACTCTAAAGAAAGAAGGGTTACTGGTGGGGTACCGCAGGGTTCAGTACTGGATCCAGTCCTTTTTAATGTCTCTATAAGGGACATTGCAGAGGGACTGGAAGGTAAAGAATGCCTCTTTGCAGATGATACAAAGATCTGCAACAGGGTTGGTACACAAGCAGGTGTGGAAAGGACGAGACGGGACTTGGCAAGGTTGGAGGAATGGTCAGAAGTATGGCAGCTTGGATTCAATGCAAAGAAAAACAAAATAATGCACCTGGGAAACAAAAACCCAGGGCAAGATTACACAATGGTGGGGGGAAGTTGTAACAACAACAAAAATGAAAAGAGACCTGGGGGTAATCATATCAGATGACCTTAAGGTAAGCAAGCAATGTGAGAAGACAGTAGGGAGGGCTGGGGGATACTGAGATGTATAGGGAGAGGCATGACCAGCAGAAAACAGGAAGTTGTTAGCCCTCTGTACAGACAGTTGGTGAGACCCCATCTGGAGTACTGCATCCAGTTCTGGAGACCCCATCTCTGCAAGGACATAGACAGGATGGAGGCAGTCCAGGGGAGGGCAACTAAAATGGTGCAGGGTCTGCAAGAGAAGCCATATGAGGAGAGACTAAAGAAGCTTAATACGTATACCCTTGAGGAAAGGAGGGAGAGACAGGACATGATAGAAACTTTTAAGTACCTCAAGGGAATCGACATAGTCCAAGAGGGTAGCATGTTTCAGAAAAAGAGATGTGCAAGAACAAGGGGACACAATTTGAAGATAATGGGGGGATGGCTCAGGGGCAATGTGAGGAAGTATTTTTTCACAGAGAGGGTGGTGGATGCATGGAACAGCCTTTCTGAGGAGGTTGTGGGGTCTAAAACTGTGGGATAATTCAAGAATGCATGGGACAGACATAAGACAATTTTTGTGGGGGGGTGGGAAGAAATAGGCTGTTGGTTAACTAGGATCTGTAGCCTAACCTGTAGATAGGGAAATGGACAGACTAGGTGGGCCAAGCGGTCCTTATCTGCCATCAAAGTCTATGTTTCTATGAATGGTCATTTAATGAATCAGGGGGAATTTGTATACTATCTTAATTTGTAACTGGTAACCAATCAGTAGTAGTACCAGTGCCTGTAGGATAATTAATATGAGTTGCACATGATATAAGTTATGTAAGGGAGAATTTGCTGATAGAGTCATGAATGTATATACTGTTTTTAGTGTACCAATCAATATTAAAATCCACAAAAACTATTTTCTCAATATTTGTATTAAATTCCCATATACTGTAAATCAGTTTGCAACATTTCATACACAAACTATAACAATACAAATGACACTACTCAGACATCGTTACATGGTACCAGCTAGGAATCCCTATGGGAATTGCTAAAATTTGTCTGAGAGGTCAACAGATTGGTTTGTTGGTGTATAATTTACAAATAGCTAGCTACATCCCTGCACTATGCAGAGTGGCAGACATGTGCTCCACTGCCCTTGTCCTATAGCTTGCTTTGTGTAGGGCCCTGTGGGCTCTGTGTGAAGCAACATGCTTGCTGTGCGTGACTCTGGACCTGTAACTTGCTTGGTGCAGATCCCTGTGAGCCCTGTTCAAAGCAGAAAATCCATGTGTTATGGCCCCAGATCTGCAGCTTGGCCTTGGTTCATGACCTTAGGGTATGGGGTATGTATTAGGCAAGGCAATGCATTTTTATTTGTATTGCATCCTATCACAAAGGCAAAGGGTGCATCACATGAGAACAATACTCAATAAATTATGCAATAAAACAATTACATAAATAACTTCATCAGAACAGATAATATAAAACATTGAGGTAAAAATACTGTGGACCATCATCAGTATAAAAAATCTAATGTAAAGAGATGACGTTTTAGCCCCTTCTTAAATGGCTCTCCCAAGGATAAAATCCCTAGATGGTACAGCAATGATCTCCAGATGGATGGGGCTGCCACTGACATGGGTTGAACATTCTAACACCACATCTAAAAACTTCTGTGGCTCTTTAACCCTAACAGATGCATTAGCATATTTTTTTTTGCAATTAATTTAACTACTTTTCAAAAAAGATATACAATATAATAACTGACACCTACTTCTTTATTCACACAGTGCCTGAAGCAGCAGTCCCATTTTGCACAGCACTAGAAGTGTAACCTGCTTCACCCAGGGCCCTGTGGGATCTGTAGGAAACAACTAACCTAACAGCTTACCATACCTATAGCTTGTTTTGCAAAGGGTCTGAGGCAGCAGGCATGTTAGATATGGGGCCAGCCCTGTAACTTGCTTTGTGATGGGCCCTGTGGGTCATACATGAAGCAGCAAACTCATTTGGCATGGTGCTGGACCTATAGAGGTGCTTAGTAATAGGCGCTACATGAAGCAATAGACCACAAGGGAATGGCACCAGATCTGTAGTATGCTTTGTGCTGAGCTCTGTGGGCCCTACATGAAGTGGAAGACCCATCAGGATGATCTGAAAGTTGCCACCTGGGTGAATGTGAGGGGATAGTAACTAGTCCATCCCCAAAATTGGGTCTTACATTGTTGATATATTTTAAACTTATGGGTGATAGAAAAAAAGGTGATAAAAACACCCCACATGTCTCAGTGCATGTGCAGTTCATGTTTTTTTGGGTTGGGGGGGTTAATCACTCCTAGCTTTTTTAATAGTTAACTCACTTTTTTTCAAATTCAAGGGCCAGAGTGCTTACCATCCTCCGTCACGGCTACCAATTCTTGAGTTTGAATTTGGCCCCAAAATAAATTTTAAGGACACCAAATCTGAACTTCATTTTTGGTTAAAAAAAGTCCATGGGCATGCACAGTGTGTTTTTTTTGAGACTTAGTTTTTTGTTTACTTTTTTTTTAAGGTCAGGTCAGACAGCAGATTTGGTATACCAGAGCAGAAGATAGCAACTTGCCAAGGTGGAGGGAGGGCTGTACTAGTCACTTGCCATAGGACTGCATTCCAAGTATGTACTGGTATGGCTGGGGAGTGTGACATGGGGGACAGAGGGTGAGGAGAGGGGCAATTTAAATAAAGAAATGGTCTGGGAGGGAGCACTGGGAAAGTAATTGCACAGCGGGTGGGGAAAAGAGAGAAACGTCTGTAGCCACAAGTTGTGTATGTATTACCCCTGTGGCTGCAGAAGTGCAGGCCCCTGGGGCCTGCATTTCAGCAGACAGAAGTGTGTGTATGTCTTACAGTCTGTATGCATACTTGTGGCTACAAAAGTGCTGGCCCCATAGAGGCAGTCAGAAGAACTGTTGTAATTTGGGTATCATGGATTTGTATGTGTAGCTTCAGGGGCCTGTGCTTCTGCAAGCAGAAGTAGTGTTGTGATTCAAATATTGTGCATTTCTACCTGCAACCAGAAGTGAGTGTGTATGTACTGCAGTGTGTATGCCACAGATGCAAATCCACAAAGGTAACACATCAGTGCTACTGCATTTGTGTCATCTGGAAACAGTTGCATGTTGTTTGTGTTACCTGATGGTTGTTTATGGTTGATATTGTTGGCTTGTCTTTTTGCTGCTTGGGGTGTGGAGAATTAGAGTTGGAAACCCTAATGTCACATTTCCTTGCTTTTATTGCTTTAAAGGTAAACTACACCTTATATCTTTGACATTTAATTTGTTTCCATGACAGCAGATGACTCTTTTCATGTAGCTGTCTGCTCATGGAATGGGGTGAGCATTAGGGTTGACAACCCCAAGAAAGGTCCAACCACTGATTTGCCAAGACTCCAGAAACCCCAAACCCTATTTTTTTTTCCTTTTCCTGCTTGGGGTTGGGGTTGGGGAGTTAGTGTTGGAAACCCTAATGCCACATTTCCCTACTTTTGTGGCATTAAGTTTCCCTAACTGGTGCATTAACAAAGTTTTTTTGCAAATAATATATATAACAGGTGTATGTTGTTTGCCTTACCTGACTTGAAAATGATGGAGACCTATAAGTGCCTCATGGGGGTAAATGAGGTGCAGGAGGAGAGTCTCTTTCGAGGAAGAGGAAGAGCACTAGAAGATTGGGGCATGCAATGAAGCTTGATGGTGGGGGGCTTAAGAGGGATATGGAAATACTTCTTCACAGAAAGGGTGGTGAACACCTGGAACAGCATGCCAGAAGATATAATAGGGTGAAGACGGTAGGGAGCTGCAAGTATGGATGGGCTAGGTACATGGACATAATAAGTAGAAGAAAAGAAGGAGGGAGGGACACCTGACACCGAATTGGGGCTAGGGTGTAGTAATGGGCAAGGAAAATAAAGCAGAATAGATGGGCTTACTGGTCTTTTTCTGCCAACAGATTCTATGTTTCTTTGATCTTGGCTGTCTGTGGTTGCTTGTGTGGTCTTGTCCTTCTCCTGTGGGGGGTGGGGTAGAGTTAGAAACTGTAATGTCACATTTCCCTACTTTTGTTTCATTAAGCTGAACTCTAACTGTTGCATTAATGCAGTTTTTTTGCAATGAATATGTATTATACAGACACAGTACAGCCTGTATATTAGAATTAAATTGGGAATTCTTTAAAGTGACATTGTCAGCTTTTTTAACTATTTCTTTTACCTCATGATTCTGCTTCCTCTTGCCTCCTGTACTCTCACAGATAACACATTTGGTCACCCCATTGTACCAAAATCTGAAATAATGCTGTGTTTGAACAAAACTGAATTTTAGTTTTCCTGATCAGTTTCCCCACTGCCCTTGAATCCGGCACAGTTACATGTGTATATAGCACACAGCTCATTTATGAGCAAGTTCGTTTCTTTACAAAACATGTGAGGTTAATGTCAAATATACTTCTATGGTCTGCTCTGTACTTGCTAATATGTGTTTTACTGCAAAATGAGTGGTATACAGTATCTACATGAATCTGTCATTTGAAAAGTTGAACTGTGACTTCAGGCATGTGCATCCTCCAGTCTAGTTGCACTGTTTCCAAACAGGCTTTACTCCTTTCTAGGCTAAATAATATCCACCCAAAAAAACTCCCCCAGTGCCCTGTAGGTTAATAACAACAGCTCTCCCTTGGCTAAAAGGGAGGGAGGATGACAGCTGCTAAAATGAAATCCTTGCACACAAACTAAAAGTGGTGACCACTTGTAATATGGCAGTTTCTGATCACATGTTAGTAGGTAATATCTCCCTCATAACCTTATCCTTCTCTTTTCGTTTCAGCTTCAGTTTTGCCTTTTAAAAGTACCATAATACACACAGTAGAAAATGCATAAATATGTATGAATGAAATGTAAATCCATGAGATTCACAAAAGTTTTCTGTTTTATTTCTGTATTGCAGATATAGGCATTAATAATTAAGTCTTAAATCCTGTTTGCTTGCCTTTGGATTAGAATCCAGTCTCGGCCTGTAAGCACCTGTAACTTTTCACCTAACATTAGCCAAACTGTAGTTTTGTGAATATTTGTATTTTATTTATTCTTAGGATGTCCATATACATTTGAGTGTTTATATCAGGAGTTTTTCCCTGGCCTAACTTTTTTTATAATTTGTCTTTTATCTCCCAGACACCAGAGCCATGCCATTCCTAGGGGCTATCGCTCAGTCCTGTCTACAACAATTTCCTGCACTAACCCCTGTTTTCCCACAGTTTATACTTCTTGGTCAGACCCTAGGGCAGGAGAATAAAAGCATATGAAATGCAAGGAATGTATCTTGTGTTGTTCCATTATCTACAGTCAGGTTACACTGGGATTTTGCTGGCAAATGACACCCTCCAAACAGTTACTAGAATATTGGTAGTCTGATCGGTACTATCACTAACACTCCCCTTAGCTTAAGGATTCTAATTCTGAAAGGATTTCATTAAACAAGGATGGGCCCTCTCACCACTGTTATTCAATTTGTGCCTGGATGCTGTCTTGAGAAATCTGTATGACAACAATTGACTCTCTGAAAATCCTTAATAACATCTGCCCATATCTTGCCTATGCAGATGACACAGTGTGACTAGCCACAGGTTATCTTTGCATTAAAAGAATCATTGAAAATTTTTCAACTGAAAGTAACAAAGCAAAATTTCAAATCAGTTATGACAAAACTAAGGTTATGGTATTCAGCAGAAATAAGAAAACATGTAAGTATAGAATAAATGGTTATAATTTGGAAGTGGTCAGAAGTTGCTGTTCTCTGGGAATAATCTTCTCTGATACGTTTACATGGACAAAGCAAGATGATAAATCTAATGAAGCAAAGAAATTCATCCCAAGGTTTTCCAGTTTTGCCTACAAGACATGGGGCCATAATGTTGCAAGACATTATGTCTCATGGCAAAATTGTACTGCCAATACAGTGTGATTTCTGCCATGAGGCATGTCTTTTTTCAGTGGGGGGCTCTGCCCACCACACCCCCTAATATGGGGAGCTGTGCCCCAGGACCCTCCCATCAAAGATTCTCAACTCCGGAGGGGGGGTCCAACTCGGGGAGCACACAAAAGTGTGAAAAATAAAAGATTCTGGGATTGGGAATCAAACCTGGTCCCAGATGCAGCGCCTGGGTTCCTGCTGTTGTGGCTCAGTCCTGTGAGCCACGGCAGCTGCTCGTCAGAACCCACTCCCAGCAGAGGTCATATCCTCTGCCTGGGAGAGTGCTCCTGGTGCAATACAGTGCACAGCAGTATATGCAGTATTGTACCAGTAGCAGTTACAGACTATGCTGTAGCTGTTTAGCCATGATGTCATATGCTATTAAGTGTGCAACATTATGATCTGGTAGGTGCCTACAAATATGGAGGAACCTCAGTGAAAGGTTGCCTCAAAGTAATTAATGCAAAAATAAGAAGTCAAATCTCATATGGATCAGCTCAGACTTAAGAAATACAGAAAAAAATCACTTAAGTCTTACGATAAGAAGCTTCTGGAATTACATCAAAGTGTTCCATCTTCACTGGCTAGAGCTGAATTAGGTCAGATACCTACAGAATGTATAATTAGAGAAAGAACATTTACATGCTTGTTAAGGGTGTACATCATGGAGGAAGAAAGGCTTCACAGAAACTGTACGAAGGAAGAATTAAGTTACCCAGATCAAGGTTTCCAAATTTCCTAGCATAAAATTTTTAGTAGAACAAGTTAGACGAAATGGACTACTACATTGTCTTATTGAGGTATTTTTAAAATGTTTTGCTGAAATAAAATATACAAACAAAGAATAGGGACATACTGTATATAGGTAGAAGGAAATTAGTAAATGGGGCATTTGCTGCACCCTGCTACCCTCTTCCATTGCCTCAGGTGGGCACGGCTGCTGCACAGTGCACACCCCATCTCAGTCAGGGCTGCTGTAACATGATGTCCCCCTGTCTCATGCCACACAGTCAAGGCTTCTGCACCATGCTGTCCTCTGTCTACTGCCACCACAGACAGGGCTGCTGCACCCTGCTCCTGTCTACATAGTTGGGACTGCTGTGGCCTGCTGTGCCCAGAGGAGGGCAACCAAAATGGTGCAGGGTCTGCACCAGAAGACATATGAAGAAAGACTAAAGGAGCTTAAGGTGAATAGCCTTGAGGAAAGGAGGGAGAGGGGGAACATGATAGAAACTTTCAAATACCTCAAGGGAATCAACTAAGTCCAAGAGGGTAGCATCTTTCAGAAAAAGAGATGTGCAAGAACAAAGGGGCACAACTTGAAGATGGGGGGGTGGCTCAGAGGTAACATGAGGAAGTATTTCTTCACAGAGAGGGTTGTAGATGCATGGAATGGCCTTCCTGAGGAGGTTGTAGAGTCAAAAACAGTGGGGGAATTCAAGAATTCATGGGACAGACATAAGGCAATTCTAGTGGGGGGTGGGAGGAAGTAGGCTGTTGGTTAACTAGGATCTGCAGCTTGTCCGTTAGGTAGGGAAATGGGCAGACTAGGTGGGCCAAACGGTCATATCTACCATCAAATTCTATGTTTCTGTGTTTCATGCCTCTGCAGTTAGGACTGTTGCACCATGCTGCCACTTGCCACAAAAGTCAGGACATTTGCTTCACCCTGTCCTCTGCCTCCACAGTTGGGGCAGTTGCACCCCACTGCCCCCTGATGCCAGAATCAGATCCGTTGCTACACCCTGCTGCCCATGTCCCTTTTCCTAAACATGCATGGCTGCTGCACCCTGTCCCACAGTTTGAACTGCTGTACTCTGATACCTCCCCTGTCTCTTGCCCAAACAGTTGAGGCTGTTGCATCCTGCATCTGTCTACACAGTCAGGGTTGCAGTGCCCTGCTGCACCCTGTAGTCCCTTGCAACCACAGTTAGGGTTACTGCACCATGCTGCCTTCTGTCATGTCACCAACCAGAGTCAGATCCTTTGCTACACTACCCAAACTGCCCCCCCAAAATAAGAAAAATACTTTCATCTTGTGTTATGAGGGTCGGGTACAGAGGGCAGTAGGGTGCAGCAACCCAGACTGTTTAGGCAGGAGACAAGGGAGGCATTATGATGCAGTAGCCCAAACTATGGGACAGGGTGCAGCAGCCATGCCTGTCTGGGACAAGGAATGGAGACAGCAGGGTGTAGCAAAGGATCTTACTCTGGTGGCTGGGGGCAGCAGGCTACAACAGTCCCAACTGTGGATGCAGGGGACATGGTGCAATAAATACCCTAACTCTTGTGGCAAGTGGCAGCACTCTGCAGCTGCCCTAACTGTGGAGGCAAGGGGCCTTTGGACACAGCAAGCCACAGCAGTCCTAACTGTGTAGACAGGAGCAGGATGCAGCAGCTCTGGCTGTGGTGGCAGGAGACAGGGGACAGCCTCAACTGGGGGAGGACACAGCGTCCATTCTGTGGTATGGGATGTGCATGGTGCAATGGCTCTGCCCATTTGGGAAATGGAAAAGGATAACAGGGTGCAGCAAAAGCCCAACCTCTGGTGGCATGGGACAGCATGGTACAGCAGCTCCAACTGTGGAGGCAGGGTAGGGTGCAGCAGAGCACAGCAGTTGTGACTGTTGAGACAGCAACAGGGGGCAACAGGGTGCAGTGCCCCTGTCTGTGAGGGTGGGGGACAGAGGGCAGCAAGGTACAGCAACCCCAACTTTTCAGGCAGGGGGCAGCAGGGTGTGGCAGCACTGATTGTTCAGCTAGGGGATGAGGGAAGCAGGGTAAAACAGCCCCAACTGTGTAGTAGAAGACAGTGGGCAGCAGGGTGTGGCAGCCTTGAATGTGGCCCAGGAGGCAGGGGCTTGTGGGACAGGTGACAAAGGACAGCATGGTGCAGAAACCTTGACAGTGGGGCAGGGCACAGGGGGCTAACAGGGTACAGCAGCCCTGACTGTGGGATGGGGTGAGCATGATGCAGCAGCCCTGCCATTTGGGGCAATAAAAGTGGGTAGCAAAAACCCCACCTCTGGTGACATGTGGCAGCATGGTGCAGCAGCCCCAACTGTAGAGGCAGGGGACATGGGACTCTAGGACATAGCAGAGCACAGTAGGCCTGATGGTGGAGACAGGAACAGGGGAAACAGGGTGCAGTGGCCTTGATTGTGGGGGAGGGGAATAGAGGGCAGCAGGGTGCAGTAATACCAACTGTTTGGGCAGGGGCAGCAGGGTGCTGCAGCCTTGATTCCTCAGGAAAGGAATGGAGACAGCAGGGTGCACAATCCCTGACTGTATGGTAGAAGACAGTGGGCAGCAGAGTGCAGCAGCCTCAAATGTAAGGCAGGAGACAAGGGGCCTGTGGGACAGGGGACAGTGCAGGCACAGTACAGCTGCCACAACTGTGGGGCAGGAGACAGGGGGCATCAGGATGTCATATAGCGTTTCTAGTTACACACATACATGATGGATGTTACACAGAAATTTGTGAGTTTGTACAGTACATGTGCCTGACATAATGGAGTGTGGTAGGCACTGATTTATCAATCTGACAAGAAACACAGTTATTCTTATGTGAATCTATTTACGGAGGGTACCTCAAAGAAAAACTACTTCTATGAATTAAAACAGTTTAGATTTATTTTATATCCAATAAATAAACAACTTAGTGCTATATAGCTAGAAAAAAACACAGTTTTGATGAGAAAGAACTGACAGCTGTGATACAGATAAGCGATTTTTCACAGAGCCACATTCATACCACTTCAATTCAGCACGGAAACTCAAATGATCAACATTTTATTAGAACTGAGTGATAGATTTTAAGCTAATCAATCTAAACACAAACCAGAGACTGTGTTAGTAAAAATCCTCAAGAGCAAACAATTAATTCTACAGACTGTTCTGATTGGGAAGTGAAAAACCTCTTCAGTCAAGCGGGGACTTACACTACTACCAGTAAAGAAAGAAATTGAGGAACTCTGGAGAAGTATTTATGAAGACCCAGTTGAACATAATAGGGATGCAAAGTGGATACAGGAAATAAAAGAAAGCATTAGAAATGGTACTACTAGAGATATGGAGTGGCCTGACGTGACAGCTAAGGAGATAGAAGTGAAGATAAGGAAGGCCTCCAACTGGAAAACCCCAGGTCCAGATGCAGTACCCAACTTCTGGCTGAAAGTACTAGCATCTTTGCACCAAGATTTAGCTACCTCAAAAAACTATTTATACACACATCCTGACTTGACACCCATCTGGTTAACCGACAGGAATACCACACTTCTTATTAAATCTGAACCTGCCAGTCTCCCAAGAACTATCGCTCAATAACCTGTTTACCAACAACATATAAACTGTATACTGAATCAATGCAGATAGAGTCTACAATCATTTAGACTGCAATAAACTCATGGCAATAGAACAAAAAGGTAATAAAAAAAAATCATATGGCACAAAGGACCATCTCCTGTTGAACAAAGCCATTATGGAGAGCTGCAAAAATGCCGAAATCTTAGTGTAGCATGGATCGACTACAAAAAAGCATTTGACAGTATCCCACACTCCTGGATCACTGAGTGTTTATGGATCTACAGGATACATCCCACACTGATAAACTTCATCACAACAACAATGACAAAGTGGCAAACCACCCTGCAATTAAATCATGAGAAAGGTCAAATCACCATCCCAAATATAAGTATCCAACGAGGGATATTTCAAGGTGACTCCTTGTCACCACTTCTGTTTTGCCTTGCCCTCAATCCCTTGAGTAGCCTAATCAACAACCTAGGCTATGGATACAGCTTGAACCCCAGAAACAAAAACAATCAACAGCTAACATCTCACCTTCTATTTGTAGATGACCTAAAACTTTATAGTTCATCTGACAAACATTTGAAAGAACAACTACAAATTGTTAAGACCTTTTCTGATGACATATGGATGACATTTGGCCAAGACAAATGTGCCAAAGCAACATTTGTAGCAGGAAAGTTAACTTGTAAAGAAAACATGAATCTGGCAGAGGTTTGTGACATAAAAGAACTTGAGCAAGAGGGAGTGTATAAATACCTGGGAATAGATGAAGGAGCAACAGCACAACATGAACAAATGAGGGTACAAGTAAGCAAGGAATATTTTAGAAGGTTAAAGCTAATTTTGAAAACTGCTTTGACAACACGAAATAAAGTGCAAGCTATAAATCAACTCGCCCTTCCAGTGATATCATACAGCTTTGGTGTGATAGACTGGCCACAGAAAGTGTTGAACCAGCTAGATATAAAAACAAGAAAAATGTTTCATGCTCACCAATTAATATACAAAAATCAGTGCATGCCAAGATTATACATCCCAAGGGCAGAGGGAGGCATGGGCCTCATTGAGATTGATTGCACATATAGATCCACAATAGTGGGGGCTACATACATACTTACTGACATCCTTGGACCCAAATATAGTCAAGGTCTTGCATCATGAAGAAAATAAGCCTAAAATGACTTCACTCATCAAATTAGGAGAAGCCTTCAGAAGGGTAGCAGAGATTGATGTCAATCCACAAGTAGATAAGGAACTGTCAGCAACAGAAAATGCAAAGAAACAGAAAAAGGAGTATAAGGATAAAGACCAACAGAAAAGAAAAAACAACTGGAAAGTCCACAATTATAGTGGAAAATACAGGGAGCTACTGGAGCAACCACAAGTCGATCAAGTCCTGACCCATGAGTGGTTAAAAAGAGGTGAATTTAGGCCATGAGATGAGAGACTAATAATGGCAGCCCAAGATAGTGGGCTATGCACAAGATGGTTCGCAAAATCCATAGAAAAAATAGGAGAAACAGACAAGTGCAGGTTCTGTAGTACAGAATTAGAAACAGTTGCACATCTCGTGGCTGGATGTGAAGTACTCATGGCAGAAGGCCTGTATACTGAAAGACACAACAATGTAGCAAGATTGAGCCACTGGAAATTGTGCAAACACTATAACATACAGGTAGCAGAGAGACACTGGAAACATAAACCACAAAGAATCACAGAGAATGAAGAAGTAATGATCACATGGGATCACCCAATACCAACAGCCAAGAAAGTGGAAGCAAGAAAACCCGATATTGTAATGCAAGAAAAGAGAACAAAGGTAGCATTACTGATTGAAATAGCCACCCCTAGTGACTACAGTGTGCTGCGTACAGAGAGACACAAAATCACGAAATACCAAGATATGCAGTCAGAAACCAAACTGATGTGGAATAAGGACACACAAATTGTTCCAGCAGTGCTTGGAGCAACGGGACTAATCAAAAAGAACTTTCTGGCACATTTAAATATGCTACCAATACTTGTGACACCTTATGAACTTCAAAAGGAAGCCATTTTGAGGGCGTTGCGTGAGCTGAGAAGAGCTCTCTCAGCAAACATCAAAGATTAATACAGTACTAATTTCTTGAGTTTTGAATATGCCCTGGCTAAAGAATGGGGTCCATTCTTGCCACGGTATTAGAAATCCCTAAACATTTGGAGACACTAACCCCTGAAGCAGTATGATGTCGTTTCTACCCAAGGCTCACTCAGATAGACAGAAACAGCCTGACTGTTTTCAGTTCCTCCAGGGCAAGTTAACAAATGCTGATTTAAAGAAAACTACAAAACCAGCTAGCATGACATTTTCAGGAAACACAAATCATGACACAAGAACTTGAATTCAAGCTTTTATTAACAATATGCAAAACAGTTGCTATTGATCTTTAAACATAAATATTCTGCATTTCCCTACAAGGTGAGAAGAAGACTGAACTAGTTTATGAGAATGGCAGGTGCAACTACAGAAGGAGAATCTCTCTTTTGGGCTCTTTTCATCACATTTCCAGCATTTATGCATCAAGTAACAGTTTTCAATCCCTCTTGCTGTTATCTGTACTCTTTTGTGCCAATTCTAAGGTTACTGTTTCATCTAGTGTGTGTGAGCTGGCTGTTGAGAAGTCTGTGTAGTGACTCAGTCAGCAAAATCTAGTACCGGAAGAAACAGTTCTTATTTAGCTTACCCCCCCAAAAATTTGCATACCCATGATGCTTTGAACTGGGGTTTTGGATTTAGAGTGCATGTATGTGGATGGGAGAGCTTTACAAAAAATTAATACATTGGAAATGATCTGTCTTCTTGTAAAGTTCCTGCATTCTGCGTACCATACTTCTTACAAATGGTCTCAGTTTTATGTTTCTTCTCATGTACGTTACACTTAACAGTAATGGGTGTCTCATACATTGGTCTGTACCTGACTAGTTGGGATAGTCTAAAAGTGATAGATTTGCTCTGCATTGATTTTTTCCACTGCAGAAGTAGCAGTAATTATAAATGTTGATCCCTCACTAAGACCCTATGATGGAGTGTTGTTTACCAAGCACGTTAATAATCTCTATGATTATACATTTCAGAAGATGGTATAAAATAAGGAGATTGATAAAAATATATACAGGTATGTGAAATTAGAATAATTACTCTGTCACCATTCAGTGCATATTTTCCTTTATAAAATGGGTAGAATATTTTCCATGTTTTGATTGGCTAAGAGGCACCATTTGCCGTGTTCTTATCAGGACATACACTGGCAACTGGTACTACTTATGCCAACCAAAAGTTAGAGATCAATGCCTTGTTACTACTGTAAGAAATAGTACATGCCTTAACTGTAAAAAATAACATTCTCATATTTGAAAAAGGGAGGCATTATAGTGCAGTGGTGTAAGGCTCTGAGCTGTAAATCTGGAGACTTGGGTTTGAATCCCACATCCCCCACTTGCATACAGTGTGACCCTGAGCAAGTTACTTAACTTCCCTGTGCTCCCAGGTTGCACCTTTACACAAGCTTTTAGCTTAGTGTGCTACTCCTGGCTAAACAATTGGAAGAAAAAAAAACTATTAAGGAGTAAAATCAATAAATTAAACCCAGAATTTCATTTTCATGACACTTAAAATTACAGCCTTAAATTTCGTATCCTATTTCTTCATAAATGTGTATGGCAGGCTGCCAATCCATGGCTCCTTGGTAACTGCAGCTCCACAGGTCTAGCTATGAATAATGGGTAGGTCAGGTACTTGCCTTCTTTGTGATCTCTGCAGCACTGACCATTTATCCAATTGCAAGTCTCCACCTCTCCCAATCACAAGTCTCCAGTCTGCCCCACCACACACATAATCAAACAGCTTAAATTTGTTTTGAAAGAAACCATACTGGCATCCAGCACACATTAGGAACCCGACCGCAAAACCGGAAGTGGCTCACTCACAGGTCGGCTCATTTAGTGGTTGGTGCTACTGTAA
This sequence comes from Neoceratodus forsteri, assembly GCA_016271365.2. Taxonomy (NCBI): domain Eukaryota; kingdom Metazoa; phylum Chordata; order Ceratodontiformes; family Ceratodontidae; genus Neoceratodus; species Neoceratodus forsteri. Next base: position 643,094,847 of record CM057453.1, on the reverse strand, counting down.
TCACATCATCCTTGCCCCAGACTGTAAATAAAAAAACATTATTAGGAACAGACATAGAAGTAAAAATAACTGACACAAAAATGAAAAAATGAAATGCAAACCAATTGCAAAATGGGAAGTGGCTCAAGCATGTACAACAACCTGCCACTGAAATCCAGCCCTCTCATGCTCTGGAAAAAACAGAGGCTAATACTTAAATAAACAAAACAAATAATACAACAAACAAATAAAAAATAAATAAATAAATAAAATGTGTTGGGGCAGATGGGAGGGAGTGAGAGACAGACACCAATTCCCTCTAGTGGCTTTCTTTTATATACAGTATGCTACTTTCTACCAATTTTATAATTATAAATACAATACAAGCACAGGGACTAGTTTTCTGTTTTTTTATATTTATATTAACATACTTTTAAAACTTTTTAAAACTTGTTATATGAAATATTACAATAATATTTTTTCCAGAGGGGGGCCCATTTTATAAGCAGAATAAGACACTCCGAGGTGTGATTTATGGCCTGATAAGAGCACTTCCCAGGTACTAAAGGCACTTAGTGCAAATGCCTCATGTCTCATTATGCACCTGAGGCATGGTCTTATCAGGCCATAAACCACACCTCATTGTATCTTATTCCTTACTTAATACTGGTAGTACATGGACTGTAGAACAGCAGAGACTTGACAATTATGTAAGGCAGTATCTATTCAGCTCACCCCATCTCACAAGGATCTGCATACCCATGATGCTTTCTGGCATGCTTAAGAATGACAAAAATAAACAAAATGGAAATGATCTGTCTTCTTGTATCTTTTATGCATCCTACATAATGCTCTTCTTCCAAAGTGTCTGTTTGGAGGGCAGCTCCTTAGGGCAGATTTAATAGGTCACAGCAGCCGAGTGGAGGTGGGGAGTGATTGGAAGTTCATGCTGTTCTATTCTAGTTTACTGCTGCAGCCAACAGCCCGGGGAGAGGTTGCTGTGCAGTACTGCTGCACTGACTAACTGTGTGTCTTGAGGTGGTGGGCAGAACATCTACTGCCAACAACCCAAATCAATTATGGTCTCATATATATGACCTTCTAGGGAAAAGCAGAAGTCAAACTCCTCAGGAATTGTCAGTTAATAATGTCAGCTGTAACAGCCCCTCTACCATAGCTAACACCTTCAATTCTCTTTTCTTTGACCAGTCCTGCTACAAATCTCACATGCTCCACTTTAGCCCCATCCCCATTGCTTCCCCTTTTTCAGGTTCTCTCCTGAACTTCCACTCCATCTCATTGCCAGAAGTCCTGCGTCTCTTCAAAAATATTTCTGCCCATGGGAGTGCTGGTCCTGATGGAAAAGAACCCAAAATACTGAAATTGGCTGCCCCTCTCCTTGCTACTCCTGTCATGCGTATTTTTAATCTATCTGTCCTCCATGCCACAATCTCTTCTGTTTGGAAGTCTGCTAGGGTTGTTTCAGTGTTTAAAAAGGGTGACTGCAGTTCTGTCTTTAAGTACTGTGCCTCCAAATTGCCATCCTATCTACCTTCTGCAAACTACTTGAAAAACTAGTACACTCCCAGGTCTCTGACCATCTTCTCAAATATATAATCTGCTTTTGCCTGTCCAGCATGGTTTTAGGCCTGGACACTGTATGTCCACCACCCTCGTGCTTTTCACTAGCGATATCAAGTTCAACATGGATAAAGGTCTGGTTACAGGTGCCACTTTCATTGACCTGACAAATGCTTACGATTTAATCCATCATCCCATTTTGTTACAAAAGTTGCAATCCCTCAGCTTCTCTCACTCTGCTCTTCTTTGGTTCTAGAGTTACCTTTCCCATTATTCACAGTTCATCTTCTTTAATAAAAACCACTCATCTCTCACCACCGTTGGATTAGGTGTCCCCCAAGGCTTGATACTGGGTCCACTTCTCTTTTCTATGTTCAAAAATGACCTACCAAACTTCTCCTCCTCCCACTTCAGGACTCTATTGTATGCAGATGATCTGGCACTCTACCATGGCTCAAAATCCTTAACTGACATCAACTCTAACCACACTGAGGACCTGAGGGGCTGGACATACATACTACTAGAGAGGCTGACAGAACAGGCAGATAGCTGAGAGCACAGAGCTTTGGAGACTGGAGTATCACTACGCATGTCTTGTGTTTGTGGAGGAAACAAAGATTGCAGGACTACATCATTCATTTTATTTTACAAAAGGTATGCCATCAGTGCCTCTGAGAATGTAGTCTTACCTGTCCATCTTACTGCAACTCCAGGTTGTGTGGCTCCCTTTCTTGTTTTCTTGTCCTTACAGGGAAAAGCAGCGTGTTGATGGTGCTGATGGTAACACTGGGATTTGATTGAAAATGGACAAGAGGCCAGTCGGATGGTGAAAACAGCATGAGGAGTGAGAGCCACACTGATAGATAAATATAGTGCTCCAGGACTTTCAGAAACACACAGCTGGATTTTTTTTCTCTTGATGGGCTCCTGTTTAGTGGTTTAATTAAAGAAAAAGGGACATTTGAGGCTGTTTAGGGGTGTTTTAGACAGACGAACAAAGTGTGTATCTCATTTCGAGAGTTACATTTGAAGGCTATCTCACACACTCAGATGGTTTTATTAGCTTTGTATTTATTTTATTTTTGTAAGCATCCCTTCCTTAATTTCCTCCAAATAAAAGAGTAACATTTAAATTTTGTGACCCCCCAGAGGTCACATGACATTTAGGTATATAGTGTGCATGATACCATTTCCTAGCTCACTCTTTCTGAAAATGCCCACATAGGAGGAAGGCAGCAAACAAGGGAGCAAGTATACTGAAAATCGTTTGAGGGACTTATTGAAGTGTGCCATATTTATTTTTATTTAGCACGCTCCAATCCTAGCTCCTGGTTTAACATGAGCTCCCTTTGTATTTAAGTTGGCCATTTACTGCAGAGAAGTGGTGCTCTTGCTAGCCAAGGATGATTCATCTTGTAGCTTGGCTTCTCCTACCCTCCACAGCTTGCTACAAGTTACGGAGGCTGCAGCATTTTTCTGACTGCAACACGCCAATTCGGCAAAAGGCTCTTTATAGATTGTATGTCACACAAAGAGTAAGTAAACTTTGTAAACTCCTTATCCCTCTCCATATGTTAAAAGCTTTATAGTCAGATTATTTCCTTCTCCACGGCAGGAACTGTTGACATTTTTCTAAACAAAATAGGCCACTTTAGTAAAGATCACTGTGATAAGGGAGATCTTTATTGATGTAACAGCTTTAGTTTTTAGTGTTTAGCCTTTAGCCTACAGTCTAACAGGTTATATTATTTGTATTATCTATATGCGGCTTTATTTTTATGCAGTGCTAGCTTTGAAAGAAGGAGTACTGTCTGCAGGAACATTTCTAGTTTGGGACTGGAGAGGGATGTCAGATGCAAAGTGTCCAACATGTAAAAGATCCAGGCCTTAGATGTTAGCAAAAAAACACCTACATCTCAATGTTTTGAACTGCCTGATCAGTTTTGACTGGATAAGTACTTTTTCCTGCTACTTACTAGATCCTCTGAAGAGCTCCCACAGTACTGTATTCCTAATTTTTGCACATGATTTGAGGATTCAGCATTCAGCATCACAGAGAATGTTATGGGATCTCAAGGACTTCTGTACAATTTTATTTAATAGTATAGATCACATGCTCTTTGTATTTTAAACTATATGCAATTTTAGGATTTGTGAGAATTACTTAACAGCTGGGTCTTTTATTTAAGTGATAACATTCAGCAAATTGGTGTATACGAAGCAATAACCGGCTTCTGTGGGGATTAAATGCTGAGGCAAAGCTGAGGCATTTAATCAACACAGAAGCTGGTTATTGTGAGTATACTCCAACTCATTGAATGTTATTACTATTATACGTGTTGGAGTGTGTTGCAAAAATAACTGTTTTACTGTCAGGGAAAACTGCTGACGCAACAGCATTTTCTACTGCTTGTTTTTTTTGATGTGTGTATGTAGGGGGTTTTAGGTGAATAAACTACTCTAAGCCATTGTTTTGAAGTTTGTGGGGAAATAACTGACCAGAGTTCTGAATGCTGATTGGCTGAGTACAGATACCTGTCATATAATTAGTGGTATATTTAAGCAATTTATCCCTCCAGGGTGTGGGTACACTGGAGGATTTACCACGGCTGGTGTGGTTCGGTCGCGAGGTGCAGCTGAGTGACTAAACCACACCAGTTGTGGTAAATCCTCCAGTGTACCCACACCCTGGAGGGATACATTTTTATTATACAATGCCCCCCCCCTTCGGTTTTGGGAAAAAAAAAGAAAAATTTTTTTTTTCATTTTAAATATATTTTTTTCTAAATATTTTTATTGTTATGCGGAGGGAGGAAATAGTCCTCAGATATAGGAAATCATGAGAGATAGCAGGAAGGCACTCTGAGAGTCGGGTAGTAAGTGGTACTGGAGCTGGAGCAGAAAAAAAAAGTGGAAAGTGTAGAGGTATGTGGTGAGCAATATTGGAGAAGACATGGAGCGAGGCTCAAGTTACAAGCAGTTTCGTGCAGAGCTGCAGTTTGTGAGCTGTAGGGAATTTGGTGTCGGGTAATTAGAAGGGACTTGGGCTACAAGGAGAAAAGTGTCTGGGGAGGCGGCAAGGATGACTGTCCCATCCAGGAACTGATTTAGTCTCAGTACAAGGTGCTGTTTTTTTATTTTTAATTTTTCCACTTCACGAGTATTTTTTCTGTCAATTGTTTTGGGACAGTAAGTGTAGTTTATGTACTCGAGTTGCGGACTGGACTTGTGGAGCAGTTTAGCGGGGAATAAAGATGGCGGGTATATGTTTTGATTTTAGAGGGTCGTACTGATATTGGTAAAAAGGTTGGCTGGCACCTTTTCCAGTGGGTACACTGGATGATTTATCACGGTGGTAATTGTGCCAGCCAACCAATCAGGATGCAGGATTTGGGACTTTGGATTTACCACATTGTATAATTTAAATGTTATTACCTTTGTAGTCATTGAGATTTTTAGCCATAAGGGCAGATAATAGAGTCTACTATCTGCCTCATTAATTTATTTAATCCGAAGCACAACCACTTATTCAAATTTATTTACTTGCTTGTCTAATTTATATTTGCTTATTGATTTGTTTATTTAAAAACATATCTCCTGTATTAACATGCGAAAACTAACTGTGGTTAGATAGCTAAGTGATTATTTACAGCATAGTCTTGACCGCAGTTATAAAAGACATCACAGCTAATAATTAATAGCTAAAATTTTTAATATTAGGAGTGGCTTGACTTGTTCTTTGACAAAACAACAACAAGTAAATAAAAAAACTAAGAAATCAAGGAAGAAGGAAATGGTTAATATCAAAGACTCCATAGACATTATGGGAAGGGGAAACACCTCAAAGTAGTTACATATAACTTCTTTAAGGATTTAGCAGTTGATACTTCAACCTCAAATTTAATAAAAGAGGCAACTTTTTATGACCTACTGACTATTGGTAAAGGGGCCATGAAGGAAACTTCTACCATTACTAAAAACTCAAAAGATTTACAGGATGAAATACTTGGGTTAAATAGTAATAGTATAAGTAGCTGGTCTGATCAATCTACCAGCTCTTAGGCCCTGTATAAAGTAAATTCAGAGCTTGACTCTGGCCCTAATACTATCCCCTCATGGGAACTGTCTTCTAAGTCTGACAATTATCTTGAATCCAGTCAGGAGGTGGAGAGTACATCCAAGCTGGCACAGTGGACACTTAAATCTAATGCAAAGCCTACTCATTCTAAACCAGTGGCTTTCTCAGCCTGAGGAATTAAAAGGAAAGACACATGGAATGTGCCCAGTTCAAATAATGTGTCCCAAACTCTTAAGTTCTTAATCATACTTTACAAGAGCTTAAACAGCTGGACTCAAGTCAGGAGAGTCTTGGCTCCATTTCACCATCTTTAATATTTTCTCTGGCCTCTCCACCACCAATTGTTAATCATAACCAAGTTAATAAGGATTTAATACAAAAGAAATAAATTAACTACATAATAATTTTAGAAAATATGTGGGCTTTGAAACAAGAGTTGGAAATTTAAGAGGCAAAGGCCCAGATATTAAAAGCTTTGCATGGTGCGTAAACCATTTGCACAGGTTTAACATGGGATTAGCATGGCTCTGCAATATTCAAAAGGCCAAACAGTGCACACAAACTGCATCAGCACTGGGCAAACCATAATATATGCAAGAGGCAAACTGAACATGAATAGAGGTGCTATGAGATATTCAGCGACTAGCGCCATGCTAAATTGTTTAGCGCGACTTAGCGTGACCCTTTGCATGGTACAAATTACTGCCTGGGAAAAGCTGGTCTTAACCCAGGCCAAACAGCTTTGTGTGACATTGTGGTCTTGCACAGAATTAGCGCGGCTTTAGCATGGCCTTGCATGACCCTAACATACGACTATAACACAGAGAAAAAGTCGAACATGGAGGAAACATGCTGCACACTAATGACACCACAATGATGCCAACTGCTGCCACAAGTCTCAGCCATGCCAGGCAGTATGTGGTGACCCAGCTCCCAGGGGCCACCATGGTGGTGTGGCCATACAGCACACACCTACAGACCATACATCTGTGGGGACCAACAGATGCCAGCACACACATGCAGCACTGTGGGCATGGTGGCTGGTGAGGGGAGGGTTTATGGGTGGCCAGGCCTCACCACAGACCAGGCATGGCCACATGGCTGGGACACATCATGCAGTGCACATGGGCCAGTATTGGGAATACCCCAACACCTGTGTGTTAGAACATATGTGCCCCCCAAGCCACATACTGCACAACTGTGCAAATGCCACAGCACACACAGCTGGACATATATAGGTCACTGTGAGCATTCCATGCCAGAAGGGCAGCATTTGTGGAGCATACAACAGCATAACAGTACTGTCCACTGTCAGTACTCACCTGCACATTGAGCCTGTCACTGTGTACAGTGTAGTGGTCATCACCACCCTACATACCATAGACATTGCCGTGTCCTTCACACTACTGGCCCCCCCTGGCACTGTAGTGTCTGCTGTGCACTGTAGCATGCCCTACAGTGTAACAATTGCATGCGGCACCACCACCACCTGTGCCTATGCTGTGTTGTCCCCTGGGGGTACACAATGCTATGCTGTACTGCATACATGTAGCCTGCAGCTACCATCATGCACTGCCAGACTGACCTACAGGTGGAGTTGCAGCCAGACCTGGCCAGTCCCTCTACTTTCAGACTGATCTACAGATGGAGCTGTGGGACCCTGCAGTAATTCTGGGAAAACTGCATGCAAATCAGGGCATAATGAGATGCTAATCTGGATGTTTGCCCAGAGACTACCTAAGTAGGCTCATTTGCATGTCACTTTTGAATATGGCAAAACTTAGTGCAGGGCAAATGGCTTAGCTCCATGCTAAAGCCACACAAACATGTTAGCGCGGCGCTAATGGTTCGGGGAATATTATACAGTTTTGATCACTGTTCTTTCACATATGTTGCTGCCTGCAGCTGTGCTGGGTCCATGCATTTGCTGGCACACTCATTGGCCACATAGTTCACCTCTACCTACCTTCACATCGCTGTGCACTGTGTTGCTGTTATGGTTTGCACTTCCTGGTTGCCATATTCAGAGCTTTCTTATTCCAGGGCTAAGTTTGCCCTGCACTCCCAGCCCAGTTTGCCCGGCCTCATTCCCATGCTATATTCAGAAGCTGTTTGCCCCAGGCTATTCCTTTTCAATATAGCTTGCTTTTTGCTCTGGGCTAAGTTTGCCCCTCTGGGCAGTGCTAATTTAGCCCCGGGGCAAAGTTTTGAATATCTGGCCCAATGTGGCCTATAACAGGGCAATACTGGACTCATTAATCAGACCAAGGGCAAATAACTAGAGACCCATGTTTTTCTTTAGTAAGAAATAACAAGTATTCAAAGTATAAAAAGAAATAACAAGAAATTCAAGGTCTAACAAGACATTTAAGTTTATAAAAAGAAATAGCAAAAAATTCAACATATAAAAAGAATAAAAAAAAACACACATAAATAAAGTGAAAAAAATGCTTTTTGGGGGGCCAAAACTAAATACAGTAAATGCTTGCAGCAGTTGTTGTTTAGGCTCTGTTGTTACCACAGAGACAGTCCACAAGGAAGCGACAGCAGAATTGTTTCATTCACAAATTCTTTCAAGATCATAGCATAATGCTGCTTAATACAACGTAGTATACTAGAAATGTGATTTCTAGTGTGTATAAGATCATTTTGAGGTAGTTTATGAATGTAAATGTAATAACAAGAAATAAAACTACATTTTCAATGAATAAAAAGAAATAACAAGAAATTCCAGAAAAAAGAAAAACTATAAAAAAATAAAAAGAATTTCATATGTCTCTACAGTAATAACAGCCCTGAGATTCTGCCCTTAATGAGGAAGATATCCTGCCCAAAGCAACCCTTGTCACTAGAAGTAACAAAGCTATACAAGTCAACTTACCACCTCCCTTTCAAAAAGGTAGAGAAACTATTCCAGAACTTGGTAATTTGGAAGTAAAAGAGCAACATAAACAAGCATTTGTCAATGCCGAACGTTCGCTTGCAGGTATTTGCAGTGGTGTTTGGCATGTATGGTGCTTTACCCTAATGCCCTGTGCGATTGCTGGTATTTGCACAATAAATTTTCAGCATGACCTTTTTGTTACCTCCATTGTGCGCTACATAGGCGGAAACATGTTTTGGGCAGGATGTGAAAAAATGACAGCTGTACTGCTCATAAGGAAGTGTGGTAAGATGGCAATGTTGAAAATCTGGAGTGGAAATATTGAAAATTCGCAAACCTACGAGCGTGCGTGACAACTGTGCAGTGCACGCTCGTAAAACAGTCATTGTTAGGAATTTTTTCACCAAATTGTCAACACTGGCATTTTAAAACCTCTGCTAATAAACAGTGTCACTGTGATTGTCTTAGTGTGTGCCATACATTGATTTTGCACACCGACTGCGCCATTGTGCATTACATGGGTGGAAACACATTTTGGGCAGGATGTGAAAAATGACAGCTATACTGCTCATAAGGAGGTGTGGTAAAATGCCAATGTTGAAAATCTGGAGTGAAAATATTGAAAATTCGCAAACTTACGAGTGTGCGTAAGAGCTGCGCAATGAACACTCGTAAAATAGTCATTTTTAGGAATTTTTTCACCAAATTTTCAACATAGTCATTTTAAGACCTCTGCTCATGAACAGTGGCACTGTGATTTTCTTAATGTGTCCCATACATTGAGTTTGCACACCAACTGTGCCATTGTGCGCTACATGGGTGGAAACATGTTTTGGGCAGGATGTGAAAAATGACAGCTGTACTGCTCATGAGGAGGTGTGGTAAAATGGCAATGTTGAAAATCTGGAGTGAAAATATTGAAAATTCACAAACTTATGAGCGTGCATAGGAACTGCGCAACGCAGACTCGTAAAACAGTCATTTTTAGGAATTTTTTCACCAAATTTTCAGCACAGCCATTTTAAGACCTCTCCTCATGATCAGTGGCACTATAATTGTCTTAATGTGTCCCATACATTGAGTTCACACACCAACTGCGCCATTGTGCGCTACATGGGCGGAAACACGTTTTGGGCAGGATGTGAAAAATGACAGCTGTACTGCTCATGAGGAGGTGTGGTAAAATGGCAATGTTGAAAATCTGGATTGCAAATATTGAAAATTTGCAAACGTATGAGCGTGCGTAGGAACTGCGCAACGCACGCTCGTAAAACAGTCATTTTTAGGAATTTTTTCACCAAATTTTCAGCACAGCCATTTTAAGACCTCTGCTCATGAACAGTGTCACTGTGATTTTCTTAATGTGTCCAATACATTGATTTCACACACCGACTGTGCCATTGTGTGCTAGAAGGGCAGAAACACATTTTGGGTGAGATGTGAAAAATGACAGCCATACTGCTCATAAGAAGGTGTGGTAAAATGACAATGTTGAAAATCTGGAGTGAAAATATTGAAAATTCACAAACTTATGAGCCTGCATAGGAACTGCGCAACGCACACTTGTAAAACAGTCATTTTTTGGAATTTTTGCACCAAATTTTCAACATGGGGTTTTTGGGACCCCTTCACATGAATGATGTCACTGTCATGGTGCTATTCAGGCCTGAAGGGTGATTTCACGCAGTGACTGCAAAATCACCCTTCGGGCCCAAATAACACCATGACAGTGACATCATTCATGAGAAGGGGTCCCAAAAACCCCATGTTGAAAATTTGGTGCAAAAATTCCAAAAAATGCCTGAGATATGCAATAAAGTTGAACCCCCCCATCTAGCCCATTATACAGCTTACCAGCATTTCCTCAGTTTGCAGTCGGCTTTGAAGAGTGCAGAAGTGTTCCCGGTCCACCGGAGTTCATTGCGCCGTGCTCCGGAGGTAAGTATAGGATGAGAGGTGTGTGTGGGGAGGCTGGGTGTGCAGTGGGTGGGTGTGGGTTGTGGGAGGGGGGACTAGGAGACTACATGGGACCGTTTTTTCTTTGACAGGTTGTTTAAAAAACAGACTAGTGGGATATTTGCTACTGGGGTGGGCTCCCAGCATGGCAGAGGATGGCTTGGGGTGCCATGGAGCCGACGGGATTGGCACCCCATTGGCAAACAACATTTGCCATGCTGGGTGGGCTCCAACGTCACCAAAGCTTTGGGGGCGGCATGATGTGCAGGGGAGAGCGTGGACGGAGGGGCGGTGGTGATGCGGTAGCTCAGTATGACAGCAGTGGTTTTCTTAAAGCTTAAGACCACCGCTGTCACATAGAGCTCTTGCACCCATTGGTGCAGGACCACCATGCCTGCTCAATGGAGCACTGGATTGCAAGGGAGAGGCACACCTCCAAAGTGTGCTACTCTCCCAAAACGTTCCTTGAGCATGCGCGCAAGCGAACATAAAAAGGATGGCAACAAAAATGGACAAAGGGAAAGATATTAGGCCAAGTAACCTAATAGGAAAACCAAAGAAGGGAAGAAGAAAATTGAAGAGAAATAAAAAAAAAAATAAAAACCTAATGTCTCATCAGATGAAGAAATAAATAAACAGAGTACAAGTAATAATAGTGATCACACTGTGGTCTTCATGGTTGAAAACACCAATTTTTCTAAGGAAAATGAGAATGTATCTGATAAATTAACTCAGCTTTAGGAGGAATTGATTCCAAACTATGTACTTATTGAGGAACTGATCTCTTTCAGAGGGGAGACCAAGGGTCATTTAAACAGATCCCAAATTGGGGTGCCTAGGGAATTGAATGATAGTGTAATTCCCACTCCTAACAATCCTACCAATAATAATACACCCATTCTTATAGAGGGATTTTTGGTAGAAATGTATCGGGTGCACAGATTGGTAAATGAGACCACTTGTAAGTGAATAGATTGGATACAACCATTACTCTACATTGCCAATGATAACAGAGATATATTTGCAATGAGACCACCAAATTTCAATTATAAGGACTGCATATTGATGTACTATTCTAAATACAAAACTGTTCAAAAAATTTGAGATCTGGAAAAAGAGCTGTATAATAGAGGTGTCTATATGCTCCCTTCCCAAGTGATACCAGCTTCATATTCTGAAGCATTAATGACACAGCAAGATACAACAAGGGACAGTCTATGGATAGAGAATGTTAAAAAAGTAATTTCAAACTATAGTTCTTCTACAGCAGTGGTACTCACACTGCAGCTTATGAGTCACACGTGGCTCTTTAACACTACTCTTGTGGCTCCCACAATCATAGTCCGATATCCCTACAATGTGGCTCTTTATTTGCCCCATCCCCATTTAAAAATAATCGTGATGCATTGTTTCTTTCTTGAGAGTGAGCAAGCTCTCTATTTTCCCCTGCTTCCACTCCCATTCCAGGCTGAATCGGGCAACTGAAAATTTCAGCATTTTGAGTTAGGTCCTAACTGTTAGGACATAGCTGAGACAAGGCTGAGAAATAAAAATAACTGCAATGTATTTGTCCTTCATTAAGAGCAATCAAGTTCTCTAATTGCCTCCACCCCCACCCCTGCTCCAGTCAGAATCGGGCAACTGAAAATTTCAACATTCTAGCTGATACATGGCTAAGACATTCAGGTTGGTGATTTAAAATTTAAATGGTGGATTTTTCCTTTATTGAGAGTGAGCAAGCTCTCTATTTGCCTCCATCCTGCCTCCTGCTCCAGTCTGAATGAGCAACTGAACATTTCAGAATGAATACAATTGTATGAAATGAAATTAACAGCATACTGCTGAATTGGAGCTGTTAATTTCATTTCATTATCTGTTAATTACGTTACACATCTCTAACTGACTGCTATTCAAATATAACAGCTCTATTTCTGATTTTATTTATGCTGTTTATTAATTTAGGTTTATTTAATTGCAATAAATTGTAAATAAGTTTTGTGTGCACACTTTATTTTGGAAGTGGGAATGCAGTGTATGTGGGTTGTGGCTCCTGAGCCAAGTGAAGTCATATATGTGGCTCCTAAGCCAAGTTGGAGTAAGTACAACTGTTCTAGAGTTACAGAATGGGAGAACAGGACACTGTTGCTTTTTGGCTTTGAAGTTGCCAAAAACTACACAATAGGTTCATTAAAGAAGGAAATAGGCAAATTCTTATCTTACGCTTTAGGTATGAATATTCACAGGAGTACATCACCTGAATTACATGTACTTATGTAGAATATAAAAGGTTAATAACCAGATTAATAGATGAAGACTTTGTCTTTTCTAATGAAATCAGATATTATCTGTTTTCAAGAAACATGGTTGCTAGAAAGAGACCTTCCTTTGATTCCTGTTTTTTCAGGTTTTAACCTTCCAGCAACAAAACATAACAAAAATGGTAGATCAAAAGCTGGGCTAGGCATACAGTATATATCAAAACAATACTTACTTTTAAAATAACATCAGTAAATGTGGATCTACATAAGTGTCAGGTTCTTAAGTTAGTTAACAATAAAACCACACTAGTATTACTTACTTTCTTATTATCTATCTCCCAATAAGAAAATACCCAAAGATGAATATTGGAAACAGTTCAAGTTAATATTAAAACATCTATTAGAGGAACATGAACAAAGTTGCTAATTGCCTTAGGGGGACTTTAATGCCAGACTTTCAGAAAATAACCCATCACAAAAAGAACTGTTAGATGGAATAAATATAATAAATACAAATTTAACTTGTAAATGTATTTCAAGAGATAAGTAACACAAATGGAACACTTTTAATCAACATAATGACATAACTGGATTGTTGTTTGTTTAATTGAAGAGCCAAAAGTGATCCTGAAGGAGATTTCACTTTTATAGGTCCACACGGTTAATCGGTAATCGATCAAGTTTGGGGAAACATGGACGCATTCAGTAAACTAAGAGATATAGAGGTAATTTTAAGGCCAGAATCTTCTCATCTGCCAGCACATACAATATGGCACCAGAAGACAGTAAATATGAGTATAGGGGCTGTTCTTGAACATCAACATTTTGAAATTATAAATACAAAACAAATAAGTTGGCAAAATTCATTTTTATCTCAGTTTATATAAATTTTAAACTATGGAAACATGATTACATTAAGAAGCAATATCTTAGAAGTAGAAAAGAACAAAAACATAATTTCCAGTTGGGAGAGTATGTGCTTTTATAGTAGACCCTTTTTCATCAAGTGACATTAAAGATGAAAAAGAATTACACATGGTTCAATAAAACATGTAAAAAAGCAAAACAAAACTTGAACAAACTGGTTAGACAGCATAAAAATAATAGTACAAAAGTAACAAATAAAATATTAAAAAAAACAAGGAAACTGTATAAGGAAAAATTAAATGAAGAAAGATAAACATTTCAGTGAAATGTGGGAAACATTAAGAATGTGATTATTAAAAAAGATGTTAAATAGTTTTGGACATTAGTAAGTAAAGGTTATGACAAATATACTAACAGCATTGAAGCAGGAATTACCCCCATCAACCTGGGAACAATACTTTACTGGGCTATATTTTACACAATCTGAGGAAGACAGACAAACACACATTAAAAACTCAAGGAGCCCATTTTTTCCAAAGTCATTAGTTATTAGTCAAACAGAAATCATTGAAGTACTGGAACAGATACCATCAAATAATGCCCCCGGGACAGACAATATTCTAGCTGATATCTTTAAATCATTTAATGAGTGGTGATCTCCTGTACTATTGGTGCTGTTTAAGTACTGTTCACAAAGGGGACACTTCCCTGAATTTTGGAAGGGAAGCATAGTATGTCCAATATTTAAGAAATGCAATATAAACAATCCTACAATATACCAACCTATTAGTTTGCTTGATGCATAGCAAATATATTTTGTAAAATATTATTAAACTGAATGCAGCAATGGGCAGAACAGAATAATGTTCTTTCAGAATTACAGAATGGGTACAGGTCAAAATGCTCAACAATCCAACATTATTTTGTTCTCCAATACCTTATTTGGAAATATGTCAACATTAAACATTTAAAATTATATTGCTGCTTAATTGACCTCAAATCAAAGTTTGACTCAATCAGTAGAAAATTACTTTGGCAAAAACTGGAAGAGTATACTATAGACCCAGATATTCTAGATCTTTTAATAAAACTCCACAGTTATACATGGCTCAAAATTAAGTACAATCAACAAAGAAATCTTACAACTAAAATGAAAATAAATTTAGGCATGTGTCAAGGTGCCTTTTAGCTCCATTATTATTCAATCTGTACATAAACGCCATAGTAAAAGAACTGAATAAATTGGAGTTTCATTCACTGAACATTCTAGCACAAAAAAATTCCATGCTTGGCATACATGGATGATATTGTTCTGATACCTACCTCCCTTCTTGGTCTACAATGAAAGTTAACAGTTTTCTCTGAACTTTGTAAAAAAGATAGGCTAGTTACACATTTGAAAAAAACAAACTTGGTTATCTTTAGCAACAGAAATAAAAAAAAGTCCTTTGCTATACATTGTTAATAATAAAGATGAAAAGGGAACTTATTACGACTATTTGGGACACATATTCTCATCTAACCTTTCCTGGGCTCCACACATCAAATTAATGACACAGAAGTTGAAAACAGTGTTTAATGCTTTCAAAAGATTTAACTGGAAAATGTGCCAAAGCTTGATTACAGGTTTATTAAAAGTTATGAACATCAAAATGAAAACAAGTATATTATATGGCACAGAAATCTGGACTCCTGCAGATATAACATCATTAGAAACAGAGATTAATATAATGTATTGCTATATAATAAAAGTACAACAATCAGTCCCAGTAGAAATATTGAGGACATAATTAGGACAGTTCTCATTAGCAACATTGGCACTAGAGAGAAGGATAATTTTCATATTGAAGCTTTTTTACTACCTGATAATAGGCTACCCAGAATGTGTCTTAAAAAAACAAATAAATTATCATAAATCTAATTTTACTTCAAGCACTAACAAAACTATTAAAGAAAATATTCTTCAATGGGGCCTAGGGAATTTGTTTCACAAAATTTATGTCATCCCCTTTCCTGAGATAGTTGAGAAGGTAAAAAGGAGAATAAGGGATACATCCATATCACAGGATCAAGAAAAAAATTAATAAATTATGACATTTTCGATGGTACAACATTATACAAACTAAACATAACTTGGAATCATATTTGACTATCATGACAAATTCAGGGCAAAGGAGAGCTCTAACAAGATACAGCCTTGAGTTGTATATAGCTAATAACATCTTATATGATCAGAAAAGATCCTTAATTTCAGCTTCTGAATGTAGTTGCTCATATGGATACGAGGATGATCTCAAACATATTGTATAAATTGTAAGGAAAAAATGGCTGGCTGTGATACTGGGTACCCTTGGTCTACCCTCCAAAGAACTTATAATTTTCTTTTTCAACTCAAATGACAGAAATATTCTAATACCTCTGTATAAATTCTTATATTCTCTCAAAAGATGATAATAAGGAGATATCTGGTGATATAATTTTTAGAGTTTATGTGTTGTAATAACTTTATATTGTGGTGTAACAATTACATTTCCTTGCACATTTAAACTTTTTAACACAACTATGCACTTTACAGCTATTAATGTGCAATGTTTTAAAATAAGTGTGTGTGTGTGTGTATTTAGTTTGTAAAGATTTATGTTGAGCATTAAAAATGTACCTACCTGTCTACCACAGAGGACTCTATTCAAGCTTGGCTAACCCAAAACCGTCTCGTTCTCACTATAACTAAGACCCAATCAATGCAATTTGGATTCCCCCATAAAACATGAACACAAGACCCTAAACTAACCATCTGGCTCATAGATGGCTCCCGTCTCCTCAACTGTCTCCTTCAGATACCTAGGTGTCTCACTTGACCCTGTCCTTGATTTCTCTTGTCACATAAATGACATTTGCAGATCCATTAACTCCAAGCTTGGACTGGCTTACCAAAACTGGCATGTCCCTACCACTGCAGCAAGACTCTAAATTGCCCAGGGAGTTATTTTCTCTAAGCTTTGTTATGCACTACCCTTATTTTTCCTGACCAGCACCAGTAGACTACTAAAATGGGATGTTGCTTATAATAATGAGATCAAGTTTGCTTCATTTTCCCTTCGACTAACTCAGAACTGTCTGCTCTACCAAAACCTCAACTGGCAGCATATTCAACTCTAGTTGTTTCTCTACAAACTTGTCACTGTGCACACCTCCTTCTGGGATGTTGCCTATGCACTTCCACTCTGTGTTCCTTAATCTGTTCCTATTCTGTACTATGCAAATCTCACCTGCTTAACATCACTGTATTTTTTGTATTACTGCAAGTACTAGACTTTAACCCTTAGGCTGCTAGATGATTTAGAACATATAGGTTTTTAAGACATGTATACATGTCAGCGGCATAGCATGGGTTAAATTGTTGTCTGCATATCTCCTTTGTATCTTAAGTACCACTGCTCTATGTATCTGTTTGTAGCTCCCTGTGCTTATTTACTTACTACCTGTTATGTAAGGTATAAGACTTTAAATTGTTGACTGTATGTCCTCTGTGAATCACTGTAAGTTCCGCTGCCATACGTATCTGTTTGCAGTGCCCTGTGCTTTATTCACCTGTTACCTGTAATGTACTCTCCCGTGTCATACCTGACAATAGGCAATAGGGTCACACCTTGAAACAAGCCTCGGCTCAGTGTGCCTTTCCCTGTCATTACATTTTAAATAAAATAAATAAAATAGGCAATTTTTTTCGCCTAGTGCACTTACCTGGTAAACAAAATCTAACTAAATAACTAAATAAATACATATTTCACTGAGTGGGTCAAGGTCACAATTGTGTGTGGAAGCTATGTCTGACTGTAATGAATGTTTTATACCGTGGTCCACAGTGGACTGACAGCATTGGTGAATGAGTGAGTTCATTGTGCTGCATTGCCATGGCACTTTATGTCATTGGTAGTGATCACACAAGCTGATTTCTCAGCATGGTTTTGTTGGCAGTAGCTGATCAAACATGGATTAATGATAAACATGTATCATTGTAGTCTTATGATATGCCCTAACTGAGGTGCCCTATCTTATTTCCAGATGGGGTTCTGCTTCTGCTTGGGATAGCTTGACACTGCTCAGTGCCTTTGGTACTGCAGTGACATCATTCTGCTGCTGTCCACTGTTTATTTAGCAGTGGGAAGTGTATACAATCAATGTAACCCCACAGAAAATTTGTAAAACCATTTACGGAACTTGGCCTTCTAGACAGATTGCTGCAGTAGTGTACTTCTGACAGAAATACTAGACCAATAGTTCTTAGACTTTGTCACAGTGAGCCTCCTCAAATCTATGGAAAAGATTTTGAGCCTCCCCCAAAAACTGAAATAATCTTGGGCCTCCCCAAAGAAAAATAACATACTGTACTTTGCGCAGTACACCATGAATAAATTGAGACCCCTTTGAGTACTTGGCTCACATTCAGTTCTTTGTCTTATACTGATGTGGAACCTTTCAAGAAGAGCTGTGCTCAAAGGTGCTATCTGAATAACAAATAAACAAATATTATTATTCAGCTTATTGTAACCCCCCCCCCAGCCAACCTACTTGCTCTGCTATTTTCATTTTTGAACCATTGTTACCCCTTGTTGCAGTACCTTCATGGATCAGACTACTTGCTCCGTTCCCTCTCTGTAGGAAATAACCTTCCTATGTACTTTGCCTCTCCCCATCCTTCCCTGCTTCTAAGCAACTTCTCTTGGATTACTTTGCTCCTTCCTGCAATTTGCTCTTAGCACTTCTCAACTCAGCCCTTGTATTTGGGCTGTTCTGCCATCAGGATACAAATTGATCAATTACCTCCACTCATTATTAGTTTATTGTTCATATTTGTTTACACTATTGTTCATTGTGTATTTTCTGATTGTTTTGCAATTACCTTTTGAAATCTATTCACTCCCTACCCTTCCCCAGGTACACCTGAAATGAGCCATGGCTCTATTTACCTTCCCTTGTCACCTATTAGTAAATAAATACATAAAATTCACTTACTATTGTCCTCTTTCAGTTTGCTTCATTTCTTCACACAAAATATATAAAACTCAAAATTTAAATACAGTACTTTTTCAGACTTGCTTGAGCCTCCCCTGGAACAGGTTGGGGCCTCCCTAGGGAGGCTTGCCTCACCATTTGAGAACCCCTGTACTAGACTAATGTAACTGGAATAGATATACTAATGCTACAGAAGTGAATTAGCACATGATTACATGAGCCAGACATGACAGGATGTTGGTTGTTATTGGGTAAACACAAACCCACATGGGTTGTGAGGCACACAACTGTAGGCAGGGTGCCTTCAGAACCTGTAAATGCATTTATCACATAACAACAACATCCAAGAGTGTCTTGTTGTGCTTACAAAACAGGCTGTGCAAGTGGATTTAAAAAATTGAAAATGGGTATGAATGTTTAAAATAAACAACTTTTTCAATAAAACCATTATAACTGGAGACAAGTAGTTCTTCCACAGCTGAGCTAGCACTAAGGGGTACAAGCTAGTTTAGATTGCTCCTCTTGGAAAAAAATCTGTTTTTGTATAGTTTGTTTTATTATAGTCAACTTTTTATAAATAATAATCTATTCCATGACTATTCTGTCATTTGTCAGTGGCAGATTT
Source organism: Neoceratodus forsteri (assembly GCA_016271365.2). NCBI lineage: Eukaryota > Metazoa > Chordata > Ceratodontiformes > Ceratodontidae > Neoceratodus > Neoceratodus forsteri. The sequence continues at coordinate 643,075,603 of CM057453.1, read as the reverse complement.
TAGTCCATTTGTGCTTATGGTGTTGTGACCTGTGTTTAGGTGTATGCTTACTTCTACTTGTATAAGTTTTTTTTGTTTGGAAATGCCCTCTGACTTGGAAGTTTAGCTTATAGCAGGTTTTAAATTGGATTTAATTAAAATTTGTATTGTAGTTACATGTAAGAGGGAGTGGGCGGTGCAACCAGTGTGTCACAAGAGAGCATTCACACTTATTTCTGTTGTAGTGCAGTGGTTGTAGAAGAGAATGGCTGCAGTATAACATCAGTTTGTGTGGCCTTTGGTAACTCTCCTCTAGAGTGGAGTTTCTAACACTCACTCAAGACAGTTTGATTTTGTTCTCGCTATTGTGGGAAGCTGCTTTTTCTTCTGTAGTTCACACCAGTAAAGGACCAGATAGCTTATACAGTGTTGCCCACTTATGTTGGACACCTCCGTGCATAGTATTTTCTTTCAATATAGTGGGTGCCTGTTTTACCATTTACTGTGAATGGCAGGAACTAGAATGCAGTCTTAAGCAGTTGTTAGTACCCACAGTACTGTATTGGTACAGTATTTATTTATTTTTTTTATTTTAGCTTTTGTTGACCGGGTAAGTGCACTAGACAAATCCTGCCTATTTTCAGGCACGACCCGGGGGAGGGGGATACAGATGAATGCCAACTGACCTTGAACCAGATTAAGCTGTTGGTGGTATTTTTAGTGAATGAGGGAAATTTGTCCAGGACACCGGGGAAGTTCCCCTACTCTTTTCGATAAGTGCCATCGGATCTTTAACATCCACCTGAACTACCACCAATCCAGGCGGATGGGACCTCGGTTTAACGTCTCATCCGAAAGACGGCACCTCAGAAGTGCAGCACCCCTCTCATGCTGCACTACAGTGTCAGTACTGGGATATTAACCCAAGTGCCAGATGTGGGAACTGAACCCACAGCCCTCTGATCTCCCGGCCTCAGAGGCGAGTGTGCTACCTGCTGAGCCACTGACACTGCTATTGATATGCCTAGTATGGTGGTGTATTGCAAAAGGATGTTCAGTGGAGTTGCTGGAAGCAAAACCAAAAGGAAACATAGAAACATAGAATTTGATGGCAGATAAGGACCACTTGGCCCACCCAGTCTGCCCATTTCCTTAACTGATGGATAAGCTGAAGATTCTAGTTAATCAACAGCTTACTTCCTTCTACCCCCCCACTAGAATTGCCTTATGCCTGTCTCATGCATTCTTGAATTCTCCCACTGTTCCTGACTCTGCAACCTCCTCAGGAAGGCTGTTCTATGCATCAACATCCCTCTCTGTGGAAAAAATACTTCCTAACATTACCTCTGAGCCATCCCCCTCGATCTTCAAATTGTGCCCCATTGTTCTTGCACATCTTTTCTTCTGAAAGATGCTACCCTCTTGTACTTTGTTAATTCCCTTAAGATACTTGAAAGTTTCCATCATGTCTCCCCTCTCCCCTCCTTTCCTCAAGGGTATACATATTAAGCTGCTTTAGTCTCTCCTTGTATGTCTTCTTATGCAGACCCTGCACCATTTTGGTTGCCCTCCTCTGAACAACCTCCACTCTGTCTATGTCTTTGTGGAGATGGGGTCCCTAGAATTGCATGCAGTACTCTAGATTAGTGATGGGTGAAGTGGCCCCAATTCTCTCAGAGAAGTGATTTGCAGAGTGAAGGTGAAATTGCGCAGTGCTCCGCGACGTGAAGCGGAGTACTTCGCGTTATAATGGGTAACACTAAGTCCATTGAAACTAATGACTTTGCGTTACTCCGCCTACCACTTCACCTCACTTCACCTCGTTTTTGAGCTCCAGAGTTGAATTTTGCAGTGATTCATGGGATTTCAGGTCACATGGGCTCTAGATTGTTCTGCACAACCTCCGTTTGGAGTAGTGTGTAGGAAGCTGTAGGAGACAATCTACTCTGAGAGCTCTCTGTGATTCAAACCTTCAAAAAGCTGCTTAAAGAAAGTCTTTTTGAGTCTTTTTTTTGCTGAAACTTTAGTTCATCGATTGTAGGAAACCCTTCTGTGCCCATATCATTGAGCATTTATTGTTTGTGTATGGATTTTGAATGTTAATGTACAACATTCAGTCTGTGTACTGAGAGACAGTGGAAGTGTGCTTTGGGGGAAGGGTGTATCTGTGGTGTAGGTAGATTAACTTGGAGAAAAAGACAGTGCTTTCTGTTTTGATGATATTTTTCTTGTATAACTGTGTTAATGTACACACAGTAATATTTTCAATATTTCTTGCCATTTTTTGCTGATTGTTGTGGTGCAGCAGTGCATAATTTTAGTTTGTTTAAAATATGTGGTTATATTGCTGAAGTTTTCAATTTGCTATGCATTACTTAGTGTGTGTGAGTATATGTGTGACGTGTGTCATCAGATCAGACACCTTTTATTATGCTACATAATAATTTCAGTAATGTGAAGCTGCTATCCACTGTAGCTGTGTGATTTTTGCACTTCTTTGTGGTATCTTTACTGGTACTAGTACTAGTGACTGTTACTGCCCCCCTCCGCAGCCCACCCCAAACCAGCAAAGGTATTCTTTTCCAGATTTGAATTTCTGATGGTGAGCACTGGTTGGGTGATGTGCCTTTGTGTCTACATCTCTTCAGTGCACAGCGCAATCTTAATATGTCTGTGCATTTGCATCTCTTTAGGGCCCAATCTCCATCTGTAACTTAAGTCACAGTTGTTTCTTTGGCTTCCCTTCAGAGTACTGGACAGGTGTTGTGTTTAATTCTGCATGAACATTGTACTCATTAATATGTGTTTTTAAGTCAGGACCATCATCATGAGTCACTCGTGATACAAATCATGTTCTTCATCATCACGGTCACAAATGCAGTCACAAATCATGATTCACGATCAGGTCATGAATCACAACATTAATTATCTTTCTAGTTACTTGGATGTATTGTAAGCCTGTTTTGTAGTATGTCTCCAGGCTTCACCACCCCGCCATTGTACTCATTGGTACGTGTTTTTAAGTCTGGGAGTTTTAAGCTACAGCTCATCGGGGAAGTACAGCCATAGACATTCGTGTTCCCAGTGCAGTTTCATGCTGGTTATCTCACACCATCAGCACTGAATCACATTCTTCATTATCACAGTCACAAATCACGATTTACGATCACATCACGAATCACATTTATTTTTTTTAGTAGTTACTTGGATGTATTGTAAGCCTGTTTTGTAGTATTTCTCCATGCTTCACCACCCCACCGTTGTACTCATTAATGTTCATTTTTAAGTCAGGGAGTTGGACAGTGTCTGCAGTACATACACAGACTGGAAAGAAGACTTTACACATGCAGTTTAGCACAGTATACTTGCACTGCTCATAGTACAATGTGTCACTCATATGGAAGACAACAAAAAAGGGCATAATTACATACAAGGGTCAGGGATGGTGGAGGAATACATTTTATAACACAGCAAGGAAGGTGTGGGGGGCACATGGTGTGAGAAAAAAAATAATGTGGGATCCCATGGCGATCCAGCAGCAGTTCCAGCATGGACATAATTTGCAACTGATGTCCCTCTATGTGATCCAGCCACTGCTTCACAGCACTCACCCTCTCGTTGTTCTCCTTGACAGCACCCCAGAGAACTGCCAGGTCAGCCTGCATTACATGCAGTTCTCTGGGGTCCAAATGTTCTACAGGCTGACCTGCTGGTGGTGGTGGTGGAGGGGGTGCTGGTGGAGCAGTGGGTACTGCTGTGGCCCTCCTCTTCTTAGGGATGTTGCAATGCACAGCTGCACCCCAGAGAAGACAAAAAATGTAGCTTTTAAAAAAGCTGTTGGGTCTAAATCAAAGTTTAAAATCTCCTCGCTCTGATATCGGAGTATCAGCAGTCACAAAACACACTCCTCTCTCTCTGTCTACACAGGAGAAAGTAAAAGAGTCTGCTTGTATGACTCACTATCTTCCTGCCTAGCTAGACAGCATGTGACTTACAGTACTGTAAGCCAAGTGATGTGTGGGGGGGGGCTGCCAAATCTGAAACACCAAGTGGATCACTTAGAATCATAATGAGGAACGCAAAGTTCATTAAAAACAATGACTTCACCTTACTTCGCGTTACCATTCTGCCTTAACGCGTAGTGGCAATGACAAGGCAGAGTGAGCACTTTGCATTGCCCACTCCACGTAAATGGAGTGGCAACACAAAGTGCCCACTTCACATTCACTTTGCCAGCGACATTTAAATTTGCTGCATCTCTAATCCAGATGGGGCCTTACCAACTGTCTGTAGAGAGCAATAACAACTTCCTGTTTTCTACTGTTGATACCTCTCCATATGCACCCCAGTAGCCCCCAAGCCCTCCTTACTGCATTCTCACGTTGCTTGTCCACCTTTAGGTCATCTGATATAATTACTCCTTGGTCTCTTTCAATTTTTGTTGTTGTTATTAACTCACCCCCCATTGTGTACTCTTCCCCTGGGTTTTTGTTTCCCAGATTCATTACCTTACACTTATTTGCATTGAATCTGAGCTGCCACATATTTGACCATTCCTCCAACCTTGCCAAGTCCCTTTTCATCCTTTCCACCCCACCTTGTGTATTAACCCTGTTGCAGATGTTTGTGTCATCTTCAAAGAGACATACCTTTCCTTCTAGGTGCTCTCCAATGTCACTTATAAAGACATTAAAGAGGACCGGTCCCAGTACTGAACCCTGCAGTACCCCACTAGTTACCCTTCTTTCTTCACTGTGGACTCCATTTACTATTATCCTTTGTGTCCTGTTGTCCAGCCAGTTTTTTATCCAGGCTACCACCTTGGGACCCACTCCAAGGCTGGCTAACTTGCATATTAATCTTTTGTGTGAGACTGTGCCAAATGCCTTGCTAAAATCTAAGTAAGCTAGGAAACAGCTTTAATTCATCATTTGACACTTCAGTGTCATTTAGCTTAGGAATTTTTCATTCAGGAATCACTCACTGAGCTCATAACAGACACAGGACCTGAAATAGCGATAATAGAATATGGCAGAGATTTGTGATTAGTGGCCAATGTTTTTGTTTTATTCTGGGCCAAATATATTATTAAAGCTTTTATATAATGTAAAGATCTTAGTTGCATTCAATCTAGCTAGATTTATGTGTTATCTCAGTGTCCAGTAGCCTCTGTAATTCCATATTTTTGTAAGTTAATAGATCTGTCTGCCCATTACAACTATACACTGATGTTAATCCATGATGCACAACAAATTTATTCAATATGGAAATCCAAATATAGTATTAATTGTAGGGGTTTTATTTTTGTATATACGTGCTAATGTCAGAGTACTTCATTTAGGAAGCATACAGTCTTAATGTAGAAACTGTCACTGATGGTGACAACAGTGTGAACAAACAGCCCTTTTGTGAGCAGCTGATAGCATCTGACAATAGGTATAATTAGCACCTCGTTGCAAGCTGAAATGACAGTGAGTAACCCAAGACTCACACTGTTAGCACCCTCAGCAGCACTGTCAACAGCCAAAGTGACGGTGAGTAACCTATGACTTGTGCTGTCAGAACTATCATAAGCACTGTAAGCCATATGCCATAGATGGGTTCGTTAAATCGGCATACTGAGAATATTAATTATTAACATTTATGCGGCCAGCTTTTGACAAATAGGAATCATCTGATCAAAGTGAGCTTTAAATGTATCCAGTATGAGTGGGCTGCACTGTATGTGATTAATGTGTGGGAGGCTTGGTAGGGTGGGGGTTGGGGGAGAACAGGCAACCAGCAGTAGTAAGTAGGAGGAAACTGGCGCTGCAGCTTGCAAGCACTGAACAAGGGAAAGAAAAAGGAGGACCAAAAATTGGTGGTGGGGTTTAATTTTTTAAAAACAGTTGTAGGTGTAGTGTGGCTGTGATGTGTGTTTTATAAGAATATGAAAAATATACTATGTTTTCAAGTAATAGAAAGTAGAGCTTTTCTGCTATACCTTCATGGCTGCCAGTATTTGTAAATTTCTGGGAGGCATTGATATCTAACTACACTGTGTGCTGGTTGCCCGAAGAAGTGTCTTACCATTAGTCCGCAATCAGTGGTTAAGCACCTCTTATCTCAGGAGGGCACTGGTCTGGAACCACATCAGCCAGTCAGGATGCAGCAAACACCTCCCTACCCATTTTAGAATAGCAAAAATTAAGCATTGTGATTGGTTGGCATCCATGGCACTCCAGACATTACCTCATGGGTTTTAGCCCACCTGATAGGCTAGTGATGCACATGACCCAGATCAATTTCTGGCATATCCAGGTCCCAAAAACCCCTGCTCTCCAGTTTTGAATCGTGCATCTGATCAGGCAAGAAGCACAGCAGGAATCCCTGTCTGCTCCTATAAGGTAAGACCTTGAATCAAGGATATAAATAATTCTTTTTCAGGCATTCAAGGCACAATGTATGCAGTTACAATTTGCATTTGACTAGAATTCCAAGAAATGTTGCTAGGAGGAATATCCTAAACTAGCCATCTGCCTGTGTTAGCTAGCTCAGGTGCTTCCCTGGGCTCAACCCTAGATTGTATTCAGAATGTATCCAGAATGTTTACTGTGCATTGATCTGTTTTAAATTTTGAGTGTTGGTATACCTCTGGAAGGCATCGTAAGTTTAGTCACCCCCTTTGATCTGGACAGGCCGCCTTAGTACCACGTAGCGTGGTCCGCCACCTCCCTGCATGTTCCCCTCCCTCCCAGCCTCCTCTGGCCTGAGTCCTTGTGTTCCATGTTGTCCCAGCACTCCAGGAATGTCCTAGGCCCATTTTCCTCCATGGATTGGCTGGCGGCCTGTCCTGACCATGCGACGACCGTGTGGTCTCTCGGAGGGTGTAGTTCCCTTCCCTCTTCCTCCCTCCTCCCTCTCGCTCCCTGGATGCAGTCAGGCCATTGCATCAGCCCCTCCTGTGCCACGCAGTGCTGGATCCAGCAGCGGGTGCCTCCACTCTCCTCGCACTTGGCACATGCTCAGATAGGCCTCTGGTTGGGCCTACTACTACCACCCTAGATGCTCTGCTTCTGGTGTCTAGAGGGATCTGCTCCTTGTGACTCCATCTTCTCCCCTGCTAGGCCGCTGCTCTCGTGAGGATGCCTGCGTTTCTCTTCTGTCCTCGTGGCCTGGCCGGATGGGGGGGAGACAGTGTTCACCGGGGGGGAAGGACTTCCTCCTTCAGCATCCTTTTTCATTCACAGGCAGGATAAAGACCCCTGCAGGACATCTATCCTCCCTTCCTGTTTCTAAAAGAAGGAGGAGGAAAGTAGCGCCCCTCACACATTTTCTCCCTGGGCTGCCTCCTCACGTTCAGCCTTCCCTATGGCATCATCTTCCCCCCCCTTCAGCCTATCCTCGGGGGTGGGGAGATTGCCGAGATTGCCTGCCTTCTCATTCCAGGAGAAAGGGAATGGGGAGAAATGACTGGTGTGGTTGGATTGCCAGAGTCAGGCTTGGCAACAGGAGGCCCTGGTCCAATATCTCCCAGCCTATGAACCAGAGGCTGGGAGGGACCCCCGGATGGGGGGGGCAACAGTTTAAATAAAAAAAAAAAACAGGGGGAGTTGATTCGGCTGGGCAATCAGCCAATGTCTGGGGGCTCCACCCCCACCTGCAGGGTCCCTCCCACAGTGATCCTCCGGCGGCACCCCTCCTCCTTTTCCTCCCTCCCTTTCCCCCCAGGATTCACTCTCTACCTCTCGGGTCCCTCCCATAGTAACCCGTGTAGGTAGCCGCACCACTGGACTCCCCCACTATCCAGTCTCCACGGCTCCCTCCCATAGCGAGCCATGGCACCAGATCACTGAACACCAATTATTTCTTTCCCTTCATGGCCTCATTGTGGGGGTCCTCACACAGCACCCCCACAACCTGCATACTGTCTCAGCCTAGGGAAAGCCTACCTCATTGGTACTAGGGGGGTAAAAAGGAATCGCCCCCTTGGCGTCGTATAGTTCCATTCTAAGGTATGACTTTCTCTCTTCCCCAGATGGTGAAAGCAAAGAAATGCTCCTCGTGCAGCGCCACCCTTCTGCCCCAGACTCTGGGCCCCCTCTGCATGGCCTGCCTCCTTGATGATGACAATTCCTCCCTGGAGCAAACACCGCCCATGGGCCTCGGCAACCCGGGGACCAGCAACTCCATGTGGATAGACCCGAGCTCCCTCCGAATCCAAAATCAGCAGGCTGTGGTTGCCATGATGGGGAGCCAGCAGAACTTTATGTTCAAGATCATGGAAAAACTGGAATCTCTCACCCAACACAGGGCAAAACCACCCAGCCCCGAACCAGACAGGGCAGGAGGGCAACCAGAGGAGCTTCCGACCCCTGAGGACACCACTCCAGATGTCCTACGCGACAACGCACACGAAGACAGGGAGAAGGACGATGCGGGGGAAGAGGACGAGCAGGACTCGGATGAGGAGGACATGGATCTCCAGGCAACGCCCTCCCTGACATCGAAGTTATGCTCCTTTGACACGATCCCAGGGCTCATGAAGATTATCAAGGCCACTATGGGTTTCGACACCAAGGAAAGTAGGCCCGAGTCAAAGCTTGACCCTTGATCCAACTGAGTCAGTCAACCACAGAGACCTTCCCAGTGTGCCCCGCGATCAAGGATATTTTCAGTAAAGAATGGCAATCCCCTGAACCAGGCAGAATGTCAAACCGTAAAAACCTGGACAGGATGTACCCAGTCCAAGGGGAGAAATCAGATGCCTGCTGCAAGGCTCCCACCATTGACCCCCAGGTGGCGGCCCTTAGCAAAAAGACTGTGCTACCATGTGGTACAATAGCACTCAGGGACCCGACAGACAAGAAGGTCGAAGATATGCTCAAATGGGCTTTTGAGATCGAGGGCACCGCTGCTAAGGCAACCACCACAGCCATCTATATGGCTCGAGCACAGATCTGCTGGCTCGAGGAGCTTCAGGAGCAAGCCATCCCTAAATCCAGGGAGGCAGAACTGTTGGAATGTACTTTAGATGCAGCTAAATACCTGGCTGACATGGCGGTGGACACCCTGCGCCTTCATGCCAGGGCTACCGCCACCACCAACCGTGCTCAAAGGGCACTGTGGCTGAAACTGTGGGATGCAGACAATGAGTCAAAGACCCTGCTACAAAACTTACCACTGCAGGGAAAACATGTTTTTGGGGAGGGGCTACAAGATTATTTGAAACAAAAGGAGGAGGGCAGAGAACTCCTCAAGAATAAGTCCAGGTTCTCCTACCTCCCCTCTTTGAGGCGGAGGTTTCAGGGGGGAACAAACCATACCAACCCCGCAGGGTCACACATCAATCAGGCCACTCCTTTTGAGGCAGAGGCCCCTCTCCCAGCTTCCGTAACCTGTACCCTCAGAGCTATCAGTCCTCTTCCTTCAGAGCCCGGGGACAAAGATCCAGAGGATGAGGTAGAGGCTACAGGGGAAAGCAACAGTGACTACCCTCTCCCGATGTCACAAGGCCAGGACCCTTACCCACCAGTGGGACAAAGACTAACCCTGTTCGCTCACTGCTGGCTCACACAACATCGGACAGGTGGGTCCAAGACGAGGTAACCAAGGGATACTCCATAGAACTATCCCACGCCCACATTCCCCAAAGGTTCATCTCCTCCCTCATAACCAGGAGAAGGGCATCACCACACCAGGTCCAACAGATCCTGTCAGAACTGGTTTGGAACAGGGCCATTCAACCCGTACCAGTGCCGGAGCAGAATCAAGGGGTGTACTCAATTTTCTTCCTGGTGCCCAAGAAATCAGGGGAGCTCCTGCCTATCCTGGACCTGAAACACCTAAACCACCACATGGTCTTGCACCATTTCAAAATGGAGACCATCCGATCCACCCTTCGATGCATTCGGGTAGGCGATTTCCTGACGTCCATAGACCTCAAGGATGCTTACCTCCATATTCCCATCATTTGGAAACACAGACAATTCCTCCACTTTCACATTCTAGGTCACCACTTCCAGTACCAGGCCTTGCCGTTCGGCCTTTTCTCGACCCCGAGAGTCTTTACCAAGGTCTCCATAACCTTGGTGGCCAGACTCAGGGAACAGGGACTGGACGTCATCCTGTATCTGGACAACTGGGTCATATGGGCCGAGTCCGAGAGTCAGGCACGGATACACATGGAATCCACCCTACAGGCACTCAAAGACCACGGCTGGGTGGTAAAATGAGAGAAGAGCCACCTCATTCCCACCCAGCAGATCTAGCATCTGGGAGCACTCATCAACTTGACTCAGGGGTGGGCCAAACCATCCTCCTCGAGAATTCACAACTTGATAGACCTGGCCTGTCAGATGAAGGCCCGCCGCAGCACAACAATGGGAAAGATAGCCCAGTTGCTGGGCTGCATGGCCTCATGCATAGACCTCGTGCCCTGGGCCAGGTGGCGCATGCGCCCACTCCAAACCTACGTGCTGACTTGGGGGCACCGAATGAACACAACCTCCAGGTCATGGTACCACTACCCCATGCAGTGAGACTATCCTTGGCATGGTGGACGGTGGAGGCAAACTTGACCAGGGGAGTCCCTCTGGAGGCACCTCACTCAATCGCCATAGAAATGGACGCGAGTCTCTCTGGCTGGGGAGCTTGTCTGGGAGACACAATGGCACAGGGTCTATGGTCACCAGTGGAGTTGGAGCTCTCCATCAACATACTGGAGATGAGAGCCGTGTTTCACGCCCTACAGGCATTCAAACACCAGGTACACGGGCAGTCGGTCCTAATCTGGTCCGACAATCGAGTCATGGTGCCCTACATAGCAAAGCAAGGCAGGACCAGGAGCAGGGCAATGCTGAGGGAGGCAACGGCAATCCTCAACTGGGCCCAAGTCAACCTCAGACACCTGGGCGCAATTCATCTAGCAGGAAAGCTGAACGTCTGTGTGGACTGGCTCAGCAGGCAACAGGTGCACCCGGGGGAATGGCAATTACACCTGGACCTATTCCAGATGATCCAAGCGACATGGGGAACCGTGACCATAGACCTCATGGCAACACGGGAGAATGCTCAGGTCAGAGATTACTATTCGCGGTTCTGGGACAGTCTCTCCCAGGGAATGGACGCCCTATCACAACCTTGGAGGCAGAGTCACGCCTATGTCTTCCCACCACTCCCCCGATCCCTCAAGTCCTAACCAAGGTACGGGAGTCACGGCACACAGTTATCCTGGTGGCCCCCTACTGGCCACAGAGGTCATGGTTCGCAGCGGTTCGAGAGATGTCACTTGTCAGCTTCAGGATACCCTACCGAACAGACATGCTCTCACAGGGGCCAGTGCTTCACCCGACCCCACTGACCCTGAAGCTCATGGCCTGGCTCCTGAGAGGAGGAGACTGAGGGCAGCGGGTTATCATGGTTCTGTCATCAACACCCTACTCCAGTCCAGACGGTCTTCTACCACTTCCACGTATGGGAGACAATGGTCTATTTTCTCTCGGTGGTGCCTGGAATGGGGCAAGGTTCCTGAGCAGACTGACATGGCTAACATCCTACTGTTCCTCCAACAGGGAGTAGACAAGGGACTAGCACACTCCTCCCTCAGGGTGCAATTATCGGCCATAGGGGTGGCTACAGGTCTCATCGGGGGATACAGCCCGGGAGCTCACCCTGATGCCATATGCTTTCTAAGGGCAGTAGAGATCCTCCAACTGAGGACTCGACCGACTGTCGCCCCGTGGGACCTACCACTAGTTCTAGAGTCCCTCAACTTGGCTCCTTACGAACCCCTCCTTGAGGCGGATCTGTTCTGGGTCAGCCCCAAGACATGCTTCTTGGTGGCAATCTGTTCAGCTAGAAGGATCGGAGAACTTGGGGTCCTATCCTGCGCGGAACCTTATACAGTGTTCACCCCATTAGGGGTCCATCTGAGAATGGTCCCAGCCTTCCAGCCAAAGGTATCCACTGGTTTTCACAGAGAGCAACCCATTGAACTACCCACCTTCCCAGAAGGGTCCCAGCAGGGCCCCAGTGCGGTCCCACATTATCTTGACGTTGGATCCGCCCTCTCTGTGTACCTGGCCAGAACCCATCCCATACACAAGACAGAAAGACTGTTCGTCATCTCAAAGGGACAGAGGCAGAGCAGAGCTGCCTCCAAGGCCACCATTGCTGGGTGACTAAGGAGAGTCATCCAGAATGCCTACATAGCAAATCGGATAACTCCTCCCCAGGGGATCAAGGCTCACTCCACCAGAGCGATCGCCACTTCTTGGGCAGAAAGAGCTAACGTATCCTCAGAGGACATTTGTAGGGCAGCCATGTGGAGTTCTCTCCACACGTTCACCAGGCACTACAGACTGGAGCAGTTACAGGCCATATGGCCCGCTTTCGCCACTCAGGTCCTGGTGGCAGCATCCTCAACCCCTCACTCTTAGTCTACTCTGTTCCCCCCCTTGGGTACTACACTGCTTCTTATCTACCCATGAGGTAATGTCTGAAATGCCATGGATGCCAACCAATCACAATGGGTGTTTACTCACCTGGTAAAGGTGATTGTGTTGGTTGGCATCCATGGCACTCCAAGGCCCTCCCTTCAGAGTGCTCAGAGTGACCGGGACTGAACTAGGGGATCTCACCCATGGCAGGCCCTACAGGGACAGACAGCTATTATGGTTTCTTAATGATAATCTACCAGTCGGACCTTCGGTACTGAGATTAGACTGTAAATAGTAGGAGAAGAAGAATAAAGCCTCATCCTATGGGCCATTGATACTACATCGTAGTCCGCATCCTTTTTTGGTCTCCGACCATCTCTCTTGTTGCCATCTCTTGGTTGTGCCTACGTTGTATGTTTCTTTCTCTTGTACTAATTAACCTTAATTTTAGCTATGGAAGATTTGAACTGGAGAGCAGAGGTTTCTGGGACCTGGATATGCTAGAAATTTGATCTGGGTCATGTGCATCACTAGCCTATCAGGTGGGCTAAAACCCATGAGGTAATGTCTGGAGTGCCATGGATGCCAACTAACACAATCACCTTTACCAGGTGAGTAAACACCCATTACTGCCAGACAATAAACTGGTAAATGAATTCAAAGGGAGACTGATGTTTTAAGAGTCATATGTACAGTATGAGGTAAGAGTAGAGGCATTGATCATGGGTGATTCTCTGTCAGTGCTGCTATTTTATGGTAATTCTTATTCATTTCATTTTCATGTCCAATCTGTGTGAAATTATTGTCCATAAAATTTGCTATGCCATCAGACTTCCCTACCCAATGTCTTTGTTTAAAAAATGTCTAGTCCAGCAGATTCCATCAACACTGCAAACAAATGTTGCAGCTGTTTCCAGAAACTGTTTCCCTGACTGAAAAGTGGATTTTCTTCTCCTGCTTGTGAAGATCATCACTCAAAATAAAATGGATAATGACATGTACTACAGATGGCTACAGAACACCAGCTCAACCAGGAGCAGATGCCAAGCTGTCCTGATTATTTGCTCTGAATGTACTATCACTCCTCCCTTATTTTGTTTCTCTTTCTGCCCCTGCCTCCTCTGGCCAGTGAAGATTACAGCTAACAGTTTACCTCCCAGATAGATTGGTGCCAGGAAGACCCTGCCAAAATATGGCTGCTCAATCAATAGCCCCTGTATTCTGTGGTCCAGGAATCATCCCTCAAAGTCACTACTCTTCCAAAACAGCTTCCATAGCATTTTACAGACTGCAATTTTGAAATGTCCAGTAATGTGTCAGATAGGAGAACTTCATCCTTGTCATACAAATCTAGGCAATTCTAGCTAAGTAAAGGATGTGCTATCACTCCTATCAATATGAGTGCACAGATCTTTGTCAGCTTGCTTCCTATTAACTTCCTTGTTGGCCCTATGGCAACTGTTTTTCTGATGCCCCTCCAGTTTCTTAGTGCACAGTTTGTGACCATGCTATGACCGTGTGCAGTAGCCACTGCAATAACAGCACCAGATCATTTTTGTCTTTGTAATGGGTCTAATTACTGTGTGCTTAACTGAGTCACTGTCCCCTAGGTGTATGATGATCCCTCAAGATGGTGAATAATTTAAGCCAATTTTCCTACAGCTTGGGTACCAGCTGGTCCCAATGCATGCACCCTATTCCCCTCGACTGTCTGTATACAGATGTCCTCAATGTGGTCTTACCTGGGCCCTCTGTTCAGTTTAGTGATGTATGAATGCTCTTCAAAGTACACAGTTATTGGGCTGGCCCAGTGGTGCTGAGGGTTGAGGCACTGGATGCCACTTTGCACCACACCAGCGACCTGGGTTCGGAGGCGGACTCGGGTTGACAGGGGAGGTCGGCAGGGAGGGAGGGAGGATTGAACACCCAGCGGCAGCTCTCCTTCTCTGGGGAGGGGGGTACCGTACTCTCCACTGCATTCTGCCACCTGTTGGGGGAACCTCAGGGTGGTCGGTGCAGTTGGAGAGACGTTCCATGTAAGGGTAGATGTTGGCAGGGGACTGGCTTCGACATGCATCTCCAAGCGTGCCAGCAGCCTTGTCCCCATTGCACACCAACATTAGAGGGATGCACCAGAACATCAGGAAAAATCCTGCCCTGGTCAAGGCGATGAGTCTCAGCGTTGGTCCCGAGGCAGCACCCAAGAGAGCAGACTCCGATGTACGCACTCCTAGTCGTTGTTCAGGGGGAGATATGGGGGATCTCCGCCACCCTGCCTGGAGGGTAATCTGAGGCTCTGCAGGTATGTGGGCAGCGTTAGTACTCTACAGGCAGACTACTCAGGGGAGCTGCAGATGGGGACCTACTAGAGGAGTTCCGAGAGAGTGATCAGTGGCAGAAAGTAGGAGGAAAAAAAAAAAATTACACAGTTATTGTCCTGCTGCAGCATAAAGAGAAAAACACAGATGGTTCTTGTGACTGTGCCACAACCCCTCATTTGTCCTGTCAACACAGGATTATAGATGATCCTACTGCAGTACCACATAAGGCCTGACATAGCATCAAAAGGCACTAACAAATGCTTTCTTTTTTGCTGTGGTTTTCACGGTCATCTGAAAGTCATGAAGCTCCAAGATAAGTAAATAAAAGCTGCAACAGTTTTTTATTACTGTACTACTACTTCTTCTACTGCTACTACTGCTACTACAGCATAAGAACCATTAATACTTCTTACTGTATACTGCAACGGCCTGTACCTAGGGTTGCCGGGGGTGGACCTCCAGCACCTGCAGCTGATGCAGAATGTGGCAGCCAGGTTTTTGATTGGCTTACCTAGGTCTTGCTATGTCACACCTATGCTCTGCAGCCTGCAAAGGCTCCTGGTTCAGTGGTGGATCACCTTCAGGGTTGACTTACTGACCTATAATGCCCTACATGGACAGGGTCTGCAGTATCTGCAAGATATCCTTTCACCCTACCACCCCCTCTGCCCTTTCCATTCCTCTGATCAGGGATTGCTGGAGGTTCCCATGGTCTGTTTGAAGACCTCTGGGGCCATATCATTCACTTTTGTGGCCCCAACCCTGTGGAACTCTCTACCTTGTTGGGTTAGAGAGTGCCTGACCATTGAGACCTTTAAATTTGCACTTAAAACATATTTATTTAAAACGCATTTCCTGAAGTTTGAAATTCTGCTGCTTTTTAAATTATCTGTTTTTACCTGTTAATTAATTTTTTATTTTTATTTCTTCTGGATTTGTAAGTACAAGCACTTTGATATATTTTGAATTGTGTTTTTTTTTAAATTAATTTTGATTGATTTATTGTATACTGTACCAGTACAGTAGTTAACTACACAGCTTTACTACTGTAGGGTACTCTAGACCCCGGACTCTGATTCCTCTTCAGGCTCTTCAGTAGCAGATGTTGCAGCAGCAGAGCTCCTGTACATGTCCACTCCGTCCCATCCAGTCATTTGTAATGAGTTATGTGAAGCACTTTTGCATACTGTAACTCATTACGTAGTCTCTCATTATGGCCTTAATAATGGAACAGGGCAGATATGTAGCTCATTAGCTGTTGCATGTTTTGTCTGCTACTGAAGAGCCTGATGAATGGATTGGAAACTGAAGGACTGGAGAACTGCTCATCAGGGTCTGTTTAATAGGTCTCAACAGCTACATGGGAGTCAGGACTGGTTGGGAGTTAGGACTGTAATATTCTAGTTTACTGCTGGAGCCAGGAACTGGTGGTGGTGGTGGGGGTGGCACTGCACAGTACTGCTGCACAGACTGGGTGACTTGAGGGGGCAGAGGTCCTTTCTTTTTGATTGTATGGGTCAAAGTCACAGTTGTGAATGGATGATTGACTTGTGCTTTCGCTTTATGGTTGGGGGGGCACTAGAGTTCCGGGAATAAAGTGTTGACTATTTTGGCCAGGACGGAGGGTTGAATGAAACTCTGACAGTCTGCTTCTCTATCCTGGCAGGCAAACTTCACTGACATAGTGGACAAGCTGGCAAACTTTGCCATTTTGTCCACTCATCTTCTGAAGTGTGAAACGGCTGGTGGGCTACACAGTGTGAAAAACTTAATGTATATCCCCCTTTTCACTACACTTTCTTAGCATAGCAAAGTGCATTCAGGTTAAACAATTCTTATCGCTGTATTTTATTTTCATCTCTAGTACAATACCTCCTCTTTGAGTTCTTAGATCTACAACATTCCATGGGAGATAACATATGTTACGTTCATAACTTCCATTTTCCTTAAAACAGCCATTTGGTAATGACAAATTATTAGATCACTATAAGTTATATATCATAAATTATAAAGAATACCATATAAAGGGATGGGAGCAGAAGAGTTGTAGAGAAAGACACTAACTATTAAAATGACCTCAACAGAAAGTTTTGGGCAGGAGAGATCGGTAAAGGGGCTGCAATGTGAGAGGGAATGGGTAGTCTGCCACTGTCAGGTGTGGCCCCCAACATACACCGCTGAACAAAGACAAGCATTGGTTTTGGCTAGACACAGGGTGTAGCTCAGTGACAGAAAGGAAGACAGAAACATATAGAAACAGAAATGTATTGACAGAAAAAGACCCATGGTCCATCTCACCTGCCTGGGTCTTCTGTAAGTCCTTACCAGTCTAGTACTGGCAGGTCTTATGTGGAGCTCCCATCTCATAGCTGCACTTGGCCTACCCATTGCCTCCATTTGCCCCTTTCCCCCATCATTTTCACTAATCCCATGTGTCTACACTAGAGATGAAGTAAACTAGAACTTTATTAACGAAGTTGGCATGAATTCAGGAACTTCACACTTCACGAATTGCGAAGTTCCTGGCTTACTCACCAACTTGGCGTGGTGAAGTTTAAAAAACATTTTTGATTGAAATCCCACCCCAGTCACTTGGTTTATTTGTACTCGCTTCCTTTCTGCCACCCAGTGCTTATATTATACAGTATATCCACCAACCTACACCACCCTCTGTTGTGAAACCCCCACTGCCCCACCTCCCAGCGAAGTTCACCACTGCCAGCATAATCAGGTGTTGCTGTTTTGTGCCAGTAACTGTAAATAACTCTCACCTCCCATCTATATGCCAAAAAGAACCACCACACTTCTACACACCCAACCCAATACCTATCAAGTTTTATTATTGGCAAAGTCATCATTCATTTATTCTTTCATTCATTCATTCATTCAGTCATTCTGATACTCACAGAATGGAGAGGACATCTCTACAATGCAGCATGTTTTTCTTTTGCTATAGATACCAGTATATGTTGGGGCACAAGGGAATTGGGACAACAGGGGTTAAGTCCGGGGCATTTACTTAAAAACTGGAGTCTGTTCAGGTGAGGGCAAATGAGGGAGTTAGTTTTAGTGAGGGGGTGAGAGGAAGGGTTACTTAGAATTAGTGGCAAAAATAGAAGAACATCTGATTATGAGGGCAGCAGTGAACTTCACTGGGGTGGGTGGGGGTCACAGCAGGGATTGGTGAGGAGGGGGGTGATATATAATAAAATGCATTGGGTGTTAGTGGGTACAAATAAGTTGAGAGGGATAGGGTAGGATTTAACTATAAAAAGTTTGCTGTTATTGAGTATGAAGCACTTTTGTGTACAGTAGTTTTTCATGGGCAAAGTGTCATTTCACCCAGCTAAAAGCTACATGAAGTGTTATTGCAATGGTAATGTGGCACTTCATGTAGTTTTGACAGGTGAAATTTGACACTTTGCTAGTTGAAGAACTATGCAAGGTGAAATTTCTCACTTTGTGGAGTAACTTTGTAATGCAATGTTCCCCAGTTTTGCACATCTCTGGTCTACACCACCCTTGAAACCATCTTGACATTGACCAGCTCCCCTGGTAGTGGTTCCACCTCTCCACCACCCCTTCCATGAAGAAGTATTTCTTGCATCCCTTTAAAATTCTCCTTCAACCAGTTAATGTTATGGCCCCTTGTAATGGACCCCTGGCTAAAGCAAAACTTGGTGGTTATCCACCTTGTTTATTCCCCCTCAGATTTTTCCCTGGCCTCAGGGAGCACATGTTGATGTCAGGCAGTCTTTCCTCTTAGGACTTCCCCTGTTGGCTATGGATCTTTTGTGTTGCCCTGACTCCTTCGGAACAGCTACAG
This sequence comes from Neoceratodus forsteri, assembly GCA_016271365.2. Taxonomy (NCBI): domain Eukaryota; kingdom Metazoa; phylum Chordata; order Ceratodontiformes; family Ceratodontidae; genus Neoceratodus; species Neoceratodus forsteri. Next base: position 643,057,058 of record CM057453.1, on the reverse strand, counting down.
GTAGTCCTCGTCTCTTTTTTTTGTGGGGGGGGGGAAGGGAAAATGAAAATAAAAATAAAACAGCATATGTTAAGTTTCCAAAAATCTTTAAACTTTTTTTTTGAGAAATTCTTCCCCACCAAAATGACATTTTAATATAAAGTACTATATAAGAATCAAATTATTTCAATATCTGGTTTTACTTGCTTAACTTCCTCATTTGAAAAGATTTATTAGCAAATTAAATAAGCTTTATACTCATAGAACTCCTTCTTTGAGTTATAACTGATTAATATTATATTTTAAAGAAAGGCATGCAAAGAATTTGGTTTTATGTTAGATACTGTAGTCATCACTTTACAGTTCAGGAGAGGGAAGGTGAGAATGTTGCTGCCACTTGGTGCAATGGGAATTTCAAGCAGCACAGAGAAAGAGAGAAACTAGAGACAGGTTAAGCACAGAGAGGTTAAGTGACATGTGCAGGGTCTCACAGTGAGTGGGTGGGTGGGTGTTGTGGGATTTAAATCAGAGCTCTCAAGGTTCACAACTTTGTGCTCTAACAACAAGGACAAACTGCCTCCCAAAATTTTAAAGCTTTTTAGAATATAGATTTTTCCCCCATTGCACTACTATTTAACTGTTTGTTTTCTGATACGCAGTTATTGCTTTACGGGATAACTTTATATTTTTATTTTAATCTTAATAAATATCTTTCTTCCATTTTTTTTATAGAGATGGACAACAACAACCAGCACCATCAAAGCAAAGATATGTACCATGTCGACAACTTCAAAAACCTCCGCTCTTCTTAGGATGAGTACTGCAACAACCAGAATTTCTACTACAGCAGTTACAACCTCTCCTATTCCTATTACAACAATTTCAACCTCCACTAGTACAAATGTCATGTCAGTCACTGCTTCCAGTGCATCAAAGATAACTGCACTTTCTTCTACAACGGCAGCACATGGGGATAATTTAGAAGTACGAAGCATCTGTGCGCAAGGCAAAATATTTGTAAAGTGATCCTATAGCTATATGTTTAACTGAATGGAACATTTAAAAATAGAAATTATCCTTATGTTTAACGGAATAAAAATTTCTGATCCTTTACTGTAAGGAGAATTGATTAGGTTATATGAATTAGATTTACTAAAATCTCAGCGTTGATGTAGTAGAAAACTATGTATGGTTTGTCAAATTCTGTAATAAATGTATTATAATAACTGGTCAGCAATTTTTTCCATAGGCTGACTGAGTTATTATTTCACATTATAACCTCTGAGTTATAATGGTGAGCACATGCCGAGTCAGTCGAGAACAAACGCTTCCTGATTGGTTGCTCATCTCTTCCTGGGTGGGCCAATTAGTTCCACAAGCATGGTGACTCCTTACCCGTGTAGCAAGGAGCCAACAGTTCTGTCGCTTTTCTTTTAAAAAAATAACTTGCACATTCAAAATATATATACAAAAATATATCTGGTTGATCATACTGTTCAGAAGCCGGAGCGGACAGAAACTGCCACCAAGAATGGCTCTGATGTTCCTCTGTAAGGTAAGTGTGCTTGTGATGCAAATACCCAACTCTGTAAAAAGTTAAAGAAAAATTAAATAAAAGAGCCAACTGAAACCCCCAAAACACAAAGAAAGATGATCTCGAAAAGGCTGTGTGTGTTTGTGTGTCTGTATGAGTGAGACACAGCACCAGTAAAGTCAATGTGTCAGTGTGTCAGAAAATTGCAGACCAGCAATTATAAAAAATAAAAGATAGGGAAATGTGTCCAACTTGAATTTAATGGTTGCCCTCAGTATGGGATGCTTTAATAAACCCCTTGGGCTTCACCCTTGGGGTTTATGTAGCATCCCACACCTCGGGCGACCATTAAATTCTCATTCAGCACACTTCCCCATCCATTGTCGTATATGTTATATTGTATGTATGACAGAGTGATAATTTGATTCTCTCTTCTGTCATGTATATGTTATACATACACACTGGATCACATTGAAAACAGGACCATTGGTACTAATGGTGCACTTTCCATCTTACTGTATAAAAATAAAGATTTTTGCTACTATTTATAGCTATGTGATGTATCCAGTGAAGAGCACAGTTCTATTTATGTATGGCTGAATTTTACAGCATTTTAAATTGTTAAACACTAAAAAGATTTAGAGAGTGAGAATCTTTGACCATGTTACTTTCTAAGCTGCATATTTATTTTATGCTATAGTTCTTATTCTATGACCTCTGACTCTCTCAGTGACTGCTCTCCAATCTTCTGCATCTGGAAGAACAACTGATCCAGATAAATGCCCAGAATTTCTAAAGCAAGGCATTTCTACAAGCTTAACTTAGAGTACTTTCTGGCCACCCTATCTGACAGCAGTTGGAACCGAATAAATGAACTCCCAGACAATGATGATGCACTTGATTTCTTCATTAATATCTTTATAGTGTATAGTGTATAGTGCAACATTATTGCCACCAGAATTCAGTGTAAATACAGGCTTGTTATGGTATTGTTCTAACATTCACTTGCTGCTAACCATGTTAGAATGATATCATAACAAGAAGGAATGTTGCTGAGATTCAACATTCTGCAGCACCAGCGCTTAGCACTTGGCAGCATTCAAACACAAATGGCGGTTCCCCAATCACGGTGATTTTTAATAATAAAAATGAACGAGCATTCACAATGGTGGGAACAGTCTACTATAAAAACAAATGTCTCCACATATTTTTAATTTTTTTTTTCTCCTACAAGGCACGTGTTGCTTAAGAAGCATTTTCCAGTAGTGCCTCCCCCTTGAATGAACATTCCCGGTGGCACTTCCGGAAGACACAAAGTTCACGTTGATCCATCCTTGACCTCTGCATTCAGGCATTCAGTTTTACTTCTGAATCAGTTGGGATTTTTTTCCCTAATGTTGCTTGTGTATTAGTATGTATTCTATTGGCTAAAAGTAGGTAAAATAAAGTTTATTAATCATTTCGTAACCATCATGTCCACATCTTCACTCAGCGGTAAGCCTCACCTATGCATATATACAGCCGACTAAGTTTTTATATTTGATGAAGTTGTGCAGATCTTAAGAGAATTGTTGCTAAATGTTTGTTTTGTGGTAAAAATCACATATTGTACTGGTTCCCATACACTATATAAGACTATGTATGGGAAGCAGTTAACAACAAAAGTCAATTTGCATCTTGAGGTTACCATGGTAGCTGTAAAACCTCTTGAGCTACATTTTCGATGCCAATACACCTTTGTTGTTAACTGCTTCCCATATATTATCCTCTATCTGTTGACTGCCAACAAGAATGCTTCCTTCAGGAAGCTTAGAATAAATTAGAAATTTTATAAATACTATAAATGGTTGTTCCTGACCCCCAAAAATGATGTTTCTGAGAGACAAGGTCTGAGTCTCTTTAAAATAACTGGCTGCCTTAAAGCAGATTATGACAAGTACAGGGAGTTAAGAAATCAGTGCAAATAGTTAAAATACACAGGTCGCCCCATAGTTAGGTAGAATAGCGTGCTTGTTAAACCTCGGGGCTCCATCTTTGCAATATTCAGATTTGTACAAAATGTAGTATACATATCCCGTGGTTAGAGCATAGAAACATAACATAGAAACACACCTGGGACAGCAGATATGACTGCCACCACCCAGTCTGCTCCATGTCCTTACCTAGTGATAAGCTTCAGATCCAGCTAACCAGCAGACTACTTCTTTCCCACCCCACCCCTAGAAAGAAGTAGGCTGCTGGTTAACTAGGATCTGAAGCTTATCCACTAGGTAAGGAAATGGGCAGACTGGGTGGGCCAAGCAGTCTCTATCTGCCATCAAATTCTATGTTTCCATGTTATGTTTCTATGTTTCTACCCCACAGGATATTGCATACCACATTTTGTGCAAATCTGTTTAATGGTTGCAAAGTTATTGAAGTACAAAATTTGAGGTTTAACATTAAGCATGCTATTCTATCCTAACTATAGGGGCATGACCTTGCCCCTATAATATAGGCTGTTTTTGCCCTCTTGTTGTGGCAAGTTTTGTTTCAGTTGGCTGTGCAGATTCTGAGATCCAGACAGTGCAAAAAGCCATAAAGGTGTCTTTTTTTTTCTTCAGTTTTTCCTCATTGCTCTGTGTCCAGATGGTGTGGAATTTTTGTGTGTTTTTTTTGTGGTAGAACCAGCTTGGGTAATAGAACAGGCATGCTATGTTTTGTAAAAAAATATTGATCTGTTACAAAGTTATTACAATTTTTCGTTTCCCATTTTTTCAATAGGAAAAGCACTTTTCAGGCTAGAGGGGAAAAAATCGGTGAAGGAATTTGCTCTCAGAAAAAAGGAATCAGTCTTGTGAGAGCTGTTCTTACTGCGTGGCAAATAAATCATTTTTCATCAGAAAAAAATCCTTTTCGTAAGCCTCCATTTTGTTTGCTGTTTAAAAAAAAATTGAAAAACTACAAAAATGAAGTGCCTCCTAGTAAGTAGATGATGTATCTTGGTTATCTGGACTCCGCCAGGTGGATTGTCTTGAAATTACTACCTTGGAATGCATTTTTTTGCATTATTTCTTTTTTGCCCCTATGTGCCCAGGATCCGCCACTCCTTCTGGCAGCCATGGTCACCAATGTCCTCCTACTCCTCCTCCTCCCCCTGGAGCCCTCCTTACCTCATATGTGCAGCCTGGCCCCCGGGGTAGCCCAGTGTAACCCTTCACCGTGTGGGTCCCCCTCCTCTGAGGGGGAAGGCACTGGTGGGGACACCCAGCACACTCTTCTCTCGGTCCCAGGATGCTGCTGAGGAGAGTGAACTTCCACAGGAGGCCCTTCGGAGGTGTCAATAGGCCAGATGCCATCATCCGGCCAATCCTGGGCTGTTTCTCCATTTTCTTGGTTCAACCCTCTGTTGCGACGCTCATGCAGTGCTCCTGATCTCCACTAGGAGCCGTTGCAGAGCAAAGCGATCCCGCTCCCCACCCTAGGAGAGAAGAGCAGTCCTACAGACTCTCAATTCTCTAATCCCCTGCTGACCCCAGGTGAATGCGTTTTTTTATAACATTTACATTCCTCTTTCATGACTCACTTAGCTCCTTTTTCACGAGATTCTCTTTCGCAAGTTTATTATTGTCATCCTAGTTCACAAAAGAGGAGTTTGTCCATAATGCTATTGTTCTTTTGTGAGCTTGTGCACCACCTGCTACTAGTGAAAAAAGGCTTCTCATGATAAGGGATCCTGTTTCATGAGAAGCACTTTTCTTGTGTGAAGGGCCATTTCGAGAGGTAACATAAAAAAGATATCTCTCTCTCCGTAGTAACATCTTGTGAAACAGGATCCCCTCTCTTGAGTGGATCCTATTTTGTGAAGTCACGAAAAAAGAGTACTCACAAAAGGGGATATTCTCACAATACGTTTCCTTTTTTGTGAGATCATGAAGAAAGAACGTCTCGCGAAAAAATATTTCATTTTCCTTGAGTACTATGCAGTGCTTGTGAAAAAAAGGATTGCAGTCCACTCCACTTATACCACCCTTGGCTATCCTGGGCAGTCAGTTATTTTGGCATTCTTTGTTTTCCATTTGCCACTCCCATAGAAGTGCTGTTAAAAAGCACTGGTTATATTGTCTTGGAGCTGCCATCTATTTTGGGCAAATGTGACAAAATCAGCAAAGCTATTAGCATGTATTTAGTGCTAAATGGCTGTGCCTGTAGGTGTTAATGACACTGATTACAGTGTCTAGCCCCACCTGTGCACTCCCTTCCTCACCTTGGCTCCTCAGCCCACAAAATATGGTGCTCCGTTTAACTCCTGCAGCCTGCTAATCGAAGAGAAGACCCCAGCTCCATACCGTCTCTCATCTGGTTAGTAACTTCTCCCCATGGTTCTGCTCAAACTGTGTTATGCTAGTTTAACTAGCTAAATGGGTTAAAGGTGCTTAAATGGTGTTTTAGCTTCTAATTGGTTCCTGTAATGAAAAGAGCCCCACTTGTGCATTCCCTCCCTCACCTCAGCTCCTCAGCCTGTGTAGTCTGGTACTCAGTTCAACTCCTTCAGCCCCATCCACTTCTTTAAAAAAAAAAATCAAACAGCAGACCCCAGCTCTGTACCATCTTTCCTCTCACCTAAGATTGCTCTAGCTATGGTTCTGCTCGATCCATACTCAGATTTCTGCTGTCCCCTCCACAGCTCATTTTCCCCTTACTTCTGCAGCCACATTCTCTTATTAAGGTCCACATTTTTAACCTTAAGGGTTATATATTCCTCTGTCTATGCCAGGCAAATGCTCCTCACACAAATGTGCCCATTCTAAGCAGCTTTGACTGTTTTATGCTATGGAAGTGCGGATTTTTCTGGTATTTATCATGTAACACATTGGTCGGTAGACACCACGTGTGAATTTTAGAGGGATATATTTAAAAAAATATTTCTTGCAATGATACCTCTAAATGTGTGGGACAGCAAGGTCCACCATGGCTTTATCCTATCCCATCCTGTGCCCCTGCAGGTGACAGGAACAGCCTTCTCCACACCCCCTAAAAAACATCTTGTACTGATGAAGAGCTGATTGACTCTGTCAATGAATGAGCGCGTGATTGTACAAACATGTATTAATTCATTTACTCACCAACTTGCAGTCAGTAGCACAAGATGTTGTTCAGGGAGTGTAGAGTGGAAGGGAGCTGCTCTGGTCGCCATTGGGGGGGATGGGTAGGGGAATGGCGATGTGGTCCACGGTGCCATTCCCCTCCCCATCCTCCCCCCGCCAGTGTCTGGAGCAGCCCCCCCTGTCCTCTATGCCCTGAAAAATGTCTTGTACTGACAAACAGCTCACTGACTGTCAATTAATGAGTGTGTGTTTGTACAAAAACACATCACATCAGGGAGAAAGAAACATTGTGTACAGTAATTTTGAAAACATGAGATGCATCTACCGCCACAAAAATAGAGGTTTCCAGTTGAACCCAACACCAGCACTCTGTCAGGTATTGCCTCCCACCATGGTAACATCCCTGCTTCCCACCATGCTCATGAGTGGTACACTGTCACAGACCTCCAGCCACCTCCATGGACAGCAGCCAGCATGAGGTTCAATTCATGACGGGTGTTTGTACAAGCAGTTCGCAGTCAGTATTACAAGATGTTCTTTAGGGGGCATCGAGAGAAGTGTTGCTGCTATAGTTGCCAGAGGGGGGTGGGGTGGGATGGAGTACACAATGCCAATACACTCTCTAATGTGGGCCCCCCCTTGCTGGTGACTGTAGCTGCCCCACCCTCTCCTGTACGCCACCTGAAAAACATCTTGTACTGATGAAGACATGTCTGATTGTAAATTAATTAGTGCATGCTTGTACAAAGACATATTACATCAAAGAGAAGGAAACACTGTGTACAGTAATTGTGAAAAATTGAGGTGCATGTACCTCCCAAAAAGCTGAGGTTTCTAGTTGAACTCCACACCAGCACCCTGTCAGGTACAGTATTGCCTCCCATCATGACAACATCCCCCTCCCCACCACACATGTGAGTGGTACACTGCCACAGGCCTCCAGTCACCTCCATGGCTTGCAGCCAGACTGAGCTTAAATTAATGCACACATGTTTGTACAAGCACGTGTTTATTCATTTAGTCAGACAGTTCACAGTCAGTAGTACAAGATGTTCTTTAGGGGGCATCGAGAGGAGTGGTGCTGCTGCAGTCACCAGTGGGGGGGTGAGATGGGGAGGAAAATGGCGTTGTGCACCAGTGGGATTCACAATGCTATTCCCCTTCCTAATCTGGCTCCCCCTTGCTGACAACTGTACCTGCCCCACCCTCTTATGTACGCCACCTGAAAAACATCTTATACCAATGAAAAGATATCAAATTGTCCATTAATTAGTGCATGCTTATACAAAGACACATTACATCAAAGAGAATGAAACATTGTGCACAGTAATTATGAAAAACTGAGATGCATGTACCTCCGAAAAAGTTGAGGTTTATAGTTGACCCCCACACCAGCACCATGTGAGGTAGTGCCTTCTACCATGGTAACATCCCCCCTTCCCACCATGCCCATAAGTAGTACACTGGCACAGGCCTCCTGTGATCTCCATGGTCTTCAGCTAGACTGAGCTTAAATTAATGCATGTGTGTTTATACAAGCATGTGTTTATTTATTTAGTCAGACAGTTTGCAGTCAGTAACATGAGATGTTCTTTAGAGAGCAATGAGGGGAGTGGTGCTGCTACGGTCACCGTCAGGGGGAATATGGGGGGAAGGGAATGGTGTTGTGGACCCTGTTAGAATTCTACAGTGCCATTCCCCTTCCTAATCCAGCCACCTCCTTGCTGGCGACTATAGCTGCCCCACCCTCTCCCATACGCCACCTGAAAAATGCCTTGTACTGAAGAAGAGATGTCTGATTCTCAGTTAATTAGTGCATGCTTGTACAAGACTCATTACATCAAAGAGAATGAAACATTGTGTACAGTAATTGTGAAAAACTGAGATGCATGTACCTCCCAAAAAGTTGAGGTTGATTGTTGAAGCCCACACCAGCACCCTGTGAGGCAGTGCCTTCTACCATGGTAACATCCCCTCTCCCCACCACGGCCATGAGTGGTACATCACCACAGGCCTCCTGTCACCTCAATGGCCTGCAGCTAGACTGAGCATCAGTTACTGCATGTGTGTTTGTACAAGCATGTGTTTATTCATTTCATCAGACAGTTTTCAGTCAGTAGTACAAGATTTTCTTTAGGGGGCATTGAGGGGAGTGGTGCTGCTATAGTCACTTGCAGGAGTGGGGGTGGGGAGGGGAACGGCCGGGGTCCTCAATGCCATTCCCCTCCTTAATCCAGCCTCCCCGTTGCTGGCAACCACAGCTGTCCCGCCCTTCCCTGTACGCCACCTGAAAAATGCCTTGTACTGATGAAGAGCTGTGTGATTCTCAGTTAATTAGTGCGTGCTTGTACAAAGACACATTCCATCAAAGAGAAACACTGTGTATGGCAATTTTGAAAAACTGAAATGCATGTTCCTCCCAAAATGTTGAGGTTTCTAGTTGAACTCCACACCAGCACCATGTCAGGTAATGCCTCCCACCAGGGTAACATCCCTCTCTCCACCATGCCCATGAGTGGTACACTGCCACAGGCCTCCAGCCACCTCCATGGCCTGCAGCCAGACTGAGCTTAAATTAATGCATGTGTGTTTGTACAAGCACCTGTTTATTCATTTAGTCAGACAGTTCGCAGTCAGTAGTACAAGATATTCTTTAACAACTGTGTTCCCCTACCTAATCCTCCCCCCGCCTCCCGCTGGTTATTGTATCTGCTTCAGCCTCTCCTGTACACCACCTGAAAATACCTTGTATTGATGAAGAGCTGTCAAAATGGCATTGTGAACCCCGTTATGGCTCCAAAACACTGTTACCCTGCCTAATCCAGCCCCCCCTTGCTGGTGACTGTAGATGCCCCACCCTCTCCTGTATGCACCCATGAAGAATGTCTTGTACGGATGAAGAGCTGGCTGACTCCCAATTAATTAGTGAGTGGTTGTACAAAGATACATCACAACACATTAAAAGTAACATTGTGAGCAGTAACTTTTTACACCTGACATGCATTTAACTCCAAACCTAACACTAAAGGTTTATCATTCCTCTTATGAATGTTTACACTACAAATGAATATTTTTTATATAAAAATTCTATGTGCCAACTGAAATGCACAAAAATTAAAAAAGTGAATGAAAACATATAACGATTCTTTATAGTACAAAAATATATTCTTTGAAAATCATAAATATGACTTTAAATAAAATAAAAATCATATTATAATATGCAAATAAAATATAATTAAATCTTTCATTCAATGTTTCATATTTAAAATGGGGGGGGGGAGTTGTTCCCCCATTGTGGAAAGATGAAGACAGACTCACCCATGGACATCACGACAAGGGCCTCCTTGGGTGACAGGGAGAAGTGGAATTGGCTCCCTGTGCATGTGAGATTGAGAGGTCAGGTGTATCACACCCTCTCCTTTTCAGGTGACATACGAGGAGGGGCCTGCCCTGGAGGAGCCTGTTCATCTCAGAGAGCGTGGTTCTGCTGCTGCAATAGTATGTGCAGGGATTGCTGAATTCCTGAACTTGCCTCTAGCTGCGCATCCGCCAGCCTTAGCAGAACTCCATGGTTGGCCTCCAGGATAGCAGCCTGGTTCTCTGTCTCATTGCGCAATTGCTGCATGACATTTGTACGTTCTAGGTTGCCATCCCAGAGGCCACGGATGGCCTCACAGGTCTGCCTCTCAACCTACTCTCGATAGTGCACAAGTTCCAGAAGCTCCTACTTTTGTTCCAGCAGGGGCCTCTGTTGCACAAGCACCATCACGTTGCTGTTGAGGACAGCCTGGTGGCCATCCACCACAGTGCCCTCCAGGTGGCGCATGGCCCCACTCAGTACCTGTATTTCTGCCTTTAGTTCTGTGAAAAAAGAAGAGAAAATGAAAAGTCATTACACTGCTGAATGCGTTTCTACTAGTGGTGTGCTATGTTTAACATCTTCTGCTGTTAATCTGTTGACCTGTGGATAAATTTACTGTAACACATTCAAGTCAAGTACTGTATTCTCTATAAAAGAAATAGTGATGTTAAACTACTTTGCCTCAAAAAACGTTGCTGTCATCCACAAATCAAGAGACTTATGACACCTAAAAAAGGCAGTAATCAATAGTTTGAACATGTTGCAACAATTTGTAAATAGGTGTCATTCAGTTATTTCTGTTTGTTACAAAAAAATGTGTTTAACAGTTACAGCTAACTGTTGTAACTTCTGAGAATAAAACATCTGTTAATATTTGCTTACCCACATATCATGGAATGTATAATTAGATTTTCTTTGCCAGTTCGGCACTGTAAGGAAACGTATTACATTTGTCAAGCACTATAACTACTTGTTTGTGATGTTACTCATCAAGTAGGCAGGGAGGAGCTGCAGGTGGGGTACAGCAACACTACTTGTAAGCGAAACTCACTTTGTACATATAGTACCACTACATAATTGCCATGCAAGCTGGATTGCTAATTCTGAGGGTTGGTTGTCTGGGGTGAAGGAGGTTTAGGTAAATATGACAGCTGCAATCTGTTGCATTCTGCTGTAAGCACTACTGCTACAGTGTCACATGCTGCATTCCGCACACTCAAGCACATAAACACCGTATTGTTGAGATTGTTACGGAAGGATAAATCTTCTGTTGCTCCAGCTGTACCTGTTTACTATAAACGAGTGGTGAAGTACGAAAAACAAATATGGTTCAGGTAACAAACAGTACATTTGCTAAAGACATCACTTTAAATATATGTCACAGTAGTTAACAGGCTGCTTGTTTTCTGCATCTGTTACTTTCAACTATTTTGCTGCACTCACTTTACCAAATTGTTTGTTGTTTAAAGTATGTAAGTGGTCATGGGTGTAGTTGAAGCTGAGACAATAATTATGGTACTCAGCCATTCAACCATGCATGTAATATAGAAACGTCTCCAAAGGCTATGTGAAATTATAAAATTGTTCTCAACAATTCTATTAACTCAGTACTAAAAAACATCAATGTGTAGCTGTGGGGGGATTTTTAACACATATTGATCGAGAAGGAACAATTATATATGACCCCCCCCCAAAAAAAAACTATACAGGGCATCTGCATGTGAGAAGCTGTTCACAGAATAAGACTGCTTCATGTGCAGGGGGTAAAGGAGCAATACAGTTGTGCGGGACCTCTCTTTCAATCTATTATCTCTTTCAACACACGTGGCTGCACTTTGCGCCACGATCCGTGTGTAAGGCGCACGAAGACACATGCAGTCATGTACATTATGATTGCAAGAGCCTTACATTACTCCCTGGGAAAATCTCATGTACACCCATGTCACCGTGTCAGCTTAATCTTTACTAATAACATTACACCTTGTAATACATTTCAGTGTAGACTTTGCCTATGTTATCTTTATAGTACCATTATAAGCCACTAGGGTGTATGTGGCACTGAGCTACATCACGTGTCGAACTACGCTAGGTGGGGAATAATGCAGTTTTCATGTAACCCCGGATAATGGCATGGTTCCAACCTTAACACCCTAACCCACCCTGTCATTTTTTTTGTACTTTTTATATACATTAAACATTGCTTACCTTCAGTAGCAGAACATGTACAGTGGTGGCACTGATTTGGGCAATCCGTGGGACAGATATTTACATATACTATTTGGTTTCCTTAGTCCAAATGTACAAAAATTGCTCAGTTTAAAAGAGTTAGTTATGTCAGATCTTAATGTAAATAGTTTACATGACTACTATCCTATGCTACATACAGTACAGTGCCAGTGCTAACTGTTTTAATATATTCGTCAAATTATAACCAATTGTTGTAAACAAATATTGGTAAAAGTTATAAAACACCAAGTAAAAAAATTGGCAGTACACATTTAATCATTACAGAAACGAAATAGTTACATGTATAAATACTTGACTACTATTCAGCATACTGTCTTGCAGGTTCTGTAACAAAAGTAGGTGCACTGTTACGGACACACTGTAAAGTGGAAGGTGGGTAATTCCTAAGATGGATGATAATTTTTTTTAACTAAGTAGCAGTGACTCTGGCTACATGTTACAGTGAAGTATTTTGAGAAAGGCACCTTATCGCAACAGTTGAAATATATGTACTTATTTTTGCATTTCAATGTCTTGAGTTGTACATAAGTAGTAAGGCAGGCATTTTAGTAAACTCATGTGAAACAATTATTGTATAGATAACTGATGTACATGCAAACAGTGACTTGGTTAGTTATGTACTCTGAGGTACCTGTCGTGCAGACTACATCATCACTCATGTTAGCTAAATAAGTATGTACTACAAACAGTATCTAACATCATGTGTGACCATCTACACACAGAGAAGACTGTGTCTGTTTTGTATGACATTTACTATAACGCTTATAGTTTATCTCCAAGTAGACACAGCTATTTTGTGGGTGTACCACACCAATGACAACGAGATAGTAAAGCTGTGCAGCAAGTAAGAGGTGCTGGTTTTCATCTACTTTGTGGAGATGGATATTTTGAAATAGTGTAGCAGCCCTTACCTTGTGTCAGATTACATGCCTACATATTTTTAAGTTTACATATAAGTAAACATTAGCAATGCAAATACTTTATATTACTTAAAATCTATGTCCTAAAATAAACTTACATTTCTTAGCCAGATGCCTGCCTTCAGCTGCAGCCTCTTCACTCCCAAGGGACCAGGCTGGTACTCTCATCCTGATGGTAATCAGAGGAGCCACCAGCGACTGGTGGCACATCACCCAGCTCCACAGAGGGGTCTGCTCGATGTCTGTAGTATAGGTGTTCTCCAGTACCTCCCTCTGTGGGCAGCTCTTCAGCACCATCAGTGCCGTCCTCGACAGTCTCTTGTTCCGCAAAACATAATTGAATAAAAATGCTAAACAAATGTGTTTTCATTATGGTTAAGCAATACTCAGAATAACTACTCTTCTTTTAACATATACAGTATATATGTATATAGCATGTGCTACTTAGTTAAGATACAGTATTGTTTCCTTAAACAGTAATTGCATACTGTCACATATATTGCACACCTACAAGTACACATACCATTACATTTTTTGTATATTAATGAAAGACATCATGCATTTGTGGCGCATGAACTCAAGGGAGGATTCCATGGGGGGGGGGCACTGACAGTCTCCAAGTCTGTAAGGGATTTTGGGGTTATGTCTAATTAACTAAAGGTTGGCATACAAACTCCCAAGGCTGCTTGTTAACCTAGTGGGCTGCTGTGGTGTATAGGGAGTGGTATCACAAACAAAAGACAATAGCCTGAGTAAACAATCAGAAACATGTAGTTTGCATCAAGTCATTGAGACCTATTGAGATCACATCTGCCTTGTAGTGTATAATTACTCATACACAAATCTTCTATGTTGCAAGCAGTATGTTGTGTGTATATACTTACACATGTCCATACTATACACATAGCCTTTTACACCTTTATATGTTGGCTACAGTATGACAGTACTGCACTCAGATAAAAATTTGCAATCTATTGTACAGATATGTCACCCTCCTACAATGTTGCTCTCCCCAACCAAATACAGACATCAACAATGTCTACAGAGAGCAGTATGACATCTGAAAAATACGGTTTTTTTTGTATAGCAGTATACTACTGAGATTTTACTTTTATTACACTTTTAACATGCACCACTATGTTGGAATTAGAAACATCTGTAAGAGATAAAAAAGAATGACAAAAACACAGTATGAAAATAATAATTGTTTAAAACATTAACAAGTTATAGAGATATACTACTATCTTATTTACAAAAAATAATTAACATACTGTGCAGCATGCTGTACTACAGTTCATGCAGTAGACTATGTACTTTCTATGCCTAGTGGCTACATTGTCAGGTTGCAGCACAGTGTTTCAGAACTGAGGATTTCACATATAGGATAGCGTATAGGAACCCATACACAACAAGGCTAGTCTTCCAGTAAGTGGTTACCATAATGACTGAAGACGTCCACCTTGAATCTTTAGAGGTACCCCAGTTGTCAGAGTGACTACTAGGGGGACGAGTAGCCTTGTTGTGCATTGCAGCTCCCACACACTATTCTATATACAGTAGTGTATGTACATTACATTTTTCCTTTTGTGCCTGAAGATGGTAGTCTGTTATAATACAAATCTGCATTCCTATTAGCTGCAGACTAGAGACAGCTGGTGTGCCAAACCTAGTTGATAAGAAACCATGGTACATTAGGGATCAGGCTCATCATGTGCTCAGATACTTTTTTATCTCCACAGTTTAAGAAGTATGCTCATTATATAAGTGATGCTTAATAATATTACATGGTCACGTACTGTCAGAGTCGCGCACAAGCAGCTGCTCAACCACAGGATCCTCCAGCACCTGATCTCGGAACTGGTACGAGTTGCAACTGTTTGGGGGCGCTAGCAGGGAAGCCTTCTTTTTCTGTTAAAGCCGAAACTGGATAACATTACAGTAGTTTTGACTTTGTATGTGAAGTACAGTTGTTTGACAATGCAAAGATTAATAACATGAAACAACAAAATGTATGAGTTTTTTTTTTGCTGTTCTAGTACTTCAGTACATTACCTTAAAGTTACAGTCAACATTATGAAACACATGGTACTGAAAAAGTACTTTGTATTAATAAGTTACAATCCACACTGTCTTATCACAGAAACAAACACAGAAACTGTATTATGCAAGCAGTAAGGTAAGCATTACATTTTGAAAGCATTGCACCCTGTTTCACATTTTAATACAATATCAGAAATGCTCACAATTTAAGATGTTACTAAACCCATGTCTTATTAATTTCTGCATACCTTCTGTTGGTGTTCAAAAACACAAATCATCGGATATACAGTACTGTGCTGAACAAACAGTTACATAGTTCCATGTAAGGTAGACTCAACCAAATATCCATTTGTATTTGTCTTTCAGTACGTAAAACATGATGCTACATATTGCTGTTTTCTACACACAGATTGATACTTTGTTGATTGATTCAGTGTTATTGGGCATCTTTGTTTAGTATAGCAATGTACAATGTAAAGTATTTCTACATTGCTACGAGTGGCTAGTTACATTTTTTAAAAGTGGGTGGGAGCTAACCAGGTAAATAAAATACTTACTGCCACGATGGCAGTCTCCAAACACAGGCTTCCCTGCATCTTCCCTCATTTGGTACACAATCTCATACCAGTCCTTGTCCCTCACATGCGCTTCATCAGTTTCTTTGTTCTTATAGAACTTTTGGCGGAGCTGCTTCCACTTCTGGTGGCAATCCAGCCCCTTGTCACCCAAGGCACAAGCAATCTTTTCCAATGTTTTTTGAACAGTAAGATTGGTTACCCTCATCATGATGTCCACAGTGTCATAACATTTTAAGGCTTTAATGAGGCTGAGTACATTTTCATCTTTCCACAACTTTGGCATGATGTCCTGTATCTGTCGGAAAACAAGAAAAACACCAGATATGAGATATATTTATTTTTCTATAATTAGTATTGAGAATTATGCACTTCACACGAAGAACCATATACTGAAAAAAAACCACAATGTGCTTACACAGGGACTGATTTAAACTTAAGACAAATGAAAGCACTGTAATGCAGGAATTCATTGCAAGGTGGGCATAGTAATACAAGAAAAGAGCGATCAGATTGGTCGGGAGTGCACCCTAATTTTATGATATACGTATCATAGTAATTAAGTAAACAACTGGAGACCTGAACAACCCTACCACCACCACCCACACTACCACCACATTAAGAAGACAGTACATGGCCACATAATTTGTCAATGGTGTTTAACACCATAAACCATGACACTATTATGACGTAAAAATCATGCATAACAATAAGAAAATAATGGATAGCACAATAAAGCAATATAACTTACTGTGTGTTGTTCTGTTTCTGTAGCAGGTCTCAGAGCTAAATTCAAGCTGGCATACTTCCTGTCATTTTCCATGTTTCAGACTGGCTAAAAAAAATCCAGTTTCCTGTTTATTTTGAAATTCCTTTTTTGCAGCTCTCCTATCCATTTTCATCAGTGAGTCATGAAAAGCAGGTAAGATCTCATGAAAAAGGATTGCTTTTCATGAGATAAAACATATGGAGATATTAATCTGTATTGTTTTAAATGACCTGTTTATGAATTTTCATGTCACTAGCGACTGTACCACAGTGACTTACTTATACAGTTTAAAAAAAAAGTTTAAATTTTTTTCTTTTTTCATCAGCAAGTCCTGGAAAATGACTCTTGCGAATGGTGAGACTGTCTAACGAGAGTCTCGCATAGCGGGCTAAAGATCTTGAGGTGAAAAAACTTTCTTTGCGAGATGGTCAGACGTGGAAGCATGAATAGAAATTAATACAAATTAGCTAATCTCACAAATGGTGATACTGTCATGTGAGACTCTCATGGTGATGGATAATGTGGTCATGAAAAATACTTTCTTTGTGAGATGTAGGAAGTGGCACCATCTGTAAAAATTAATAAAAATTTCCTGTAAAAGATTTTCATTGTAAATGGTGACTGTTAGACATTTGTGTACTACTTCAGCCACAGTAAATAATTGCGTAGCATTGTTTTTCTTTATTTTTGCCAGATTGTACTGTAAATGAATCTTGAGAATGGTGATGCGATCTTGTGAGACTCTTGGGAAGAGGGATGACAATGTTGTGAAAAAAAAACTTTCTTCATGATACGTACAAAGTGCCAGCATGTGTAAAAATATATTTCAATTTTCTGTAAATTGTTTTAATTGTAAATGGTGACTATTAGACATTCGTGCCTACTCCAGCCACAGTAAATAATTGCTTAGCATTGTTTTTTCTTTACTTTCACAAGGCTGTACTGTTAAATGAATCTCGTGCTTTGCGATGCTGTCTTGCAAGACTCTCGTGAAGAAGGATAATGAGATCATGAAAAAAATACTTTCTTCATGAGATGTAGGATGTGGCAGTGTGTGTAAAAATGAATACAAATTTACTGTATATGATTTTAATTGTAAATGGTGACTATTAGACATTATTGCACTACTCCAGCTACAGCAAATACTGTATAACCCCTTTATTTCTCTGTAAATTAATTTATGCTTTATTAGCGGGTCAGATTCTTCCCGCCTATATATGTTTACAGCTGATTGAATGTTACAGCTAAAAAAAAAGTTCTCGTTTCATTTATAGCGACCGCGAGTACAGCTGCTAGTGGGGATACAGACAGGACCTGCCATATACTGTGTTCTTTCCTCGAGTGCCTCCCCCACCTTCCCCTCTGATCACAGTACCTCCTTCTAGTCGCACTCTTTCATTCTTTCAGGCTAACAAGGTAAATGGAGATGGGTGCAGACACTTTTGTGGGTGCGTAGTGAAGCCATCCTGTTCTTCCGATTTGGAGGTCACAGTTAACCATACCGCAGTATTCAGTGCTTGGTGATTTAGAGTTACAAAAACTAGGATAGTGATAGTGGGGATGCAATGTTACAGCTTAAAAAAAACTTCACGTTTCATTTCTAGCAACCACGAGTGCAGGGATACGGACAGGACCCACCATATACTGTATTCTTTCCTGGAGTGCAGATGTCAGGACTTTAACTTGTAATTTCCTCTCTGGAAGCTGAGCACAAAAAAAGTAGATGCTCTACTTTATTGGTGAAAGTTAAAAATGCTAGAGAGGCTAATAATACGTTGCAGCAAAGAATATGGGCATAGTTAATGTACAGCTCTCCTCCGGGTCCATGGATGCGCTAATATAAGGTAACGCTAATACATGGGGGGATTGAACTGCGCGGAATATAAGATTCGTGGTAATATTGCGTTATACAGTACTTGCTTAGTATTGTTTTTTCTTTACTTTTGCAAAGCCATACTGTTAAATGAATCTCATGAATTGCGATGCTTTCTCACAAGACTCTTGTGAAAAGGGATAACGAGGTCGCAAAAGAAAACTTTTTTCATGAACCATAGGACGTGTCAGCTTGTGTAAAAATTTATAAAAATTTGCTGTAAATGATTTTCATTGTAAATAATGACTGTTATACATTTCTTCACTTAGCTACAGTCAATAATTCTTTAACATGTTTTTCACCAGTGAGTACTGCAAAATGAGTCTCGTGAATGCCGATGATGTGTCATGAGACTATCTCAAAGATGGATGATGATGTCACGAGACAAAAATCTTTATTTCTGAGATGTCATATGCAGAATTGTGTATCTAAATAAAGTAAAATCTACTGGGAATGACTTCTCTTGTGTATTGATACTATTCAACTCTCCTTTACTAGTGCAGTCACACACAAAAAATCTGTTTTAAATTTCTTACTTTTTTTGCATCAAGTAATGCAAGAAAAACTTGTGAGCAGCGATACTATCTCATAAGACTTTGGCAAAGCAAGATCCCGATCTCATGTAAATCGATCCTGAATCATGAGACTGTTAAGGAGTACCCGATCCGAATTCATGACCATGAACAAAGATCTTTATTTGCGAATGCCCATCTACTGAAAATACATAATTTTAGGTGTACATGGTTGGAAGGTTGATTTTTGAGGCTAGATGTGTAATTAAATTGATTTATTTAATACTGTTCTGCCAGAAAATTACATATGTGACTCCATTAATTGTTCTTTTCTTTTTCTTTTTTTTTTTTTTACAGAACTTTGGAGAGTGAAGAATTTTACAGCAGATTGGCAGCAGACGTGAAAACTAAAGCACCCAAACAAACACGTAAAATAAGTGAGAACTATTTTGGTAGCTGTGTTGTACCTAAGGAACGTGGTGTTTATAGTCAAAATAGGCATGCAGATAAGTGCAGCAGAACTCGTTGCAAGGTGACCCAAAAAGTTATACCTCAGTTAACATGTCCTACCAGATGAACGTCAATGTTATGTAACAAAGGTCATGTTAAAGTCTCCACCAAGAGACAAACAGACAAATGTCACAAAGCAACAAAGAAACAACAAGGTAAGAAAATCAGAACCAACAGAAGTGACAGTGTATATGCCTTGCAGCTCAAAATAGTACAGTACTTTAAGAGACTCATACAAGGCAAAAACTGATCACATTATATTATCTATCATTAGACGTACTGGCAAGAAAGTTAAGACTAAACTGTCACTTGTTCATCTATGTCTGCAAGCACGACAGTTTGTGAACATGGCAATACATTTGCAGTCCCAGTTGTGGACAACTATGATGAGTGCCATTGACAGATTTTCCTCGAAGGGTGAGATTCTCGCTGCTAAGTTACATGATTTTGAGAAGCTTACCAAAGAGAACTTGTGTTTGGTGTTTGATGGCCAATTGCTACATACACGGCACAGTGAGGCATACTTCTGGGAGGAAACATATCATTTCTAGAGTATTGTGGAACCTATCTCTGTAGATGAGTGTGGCAAAGCTCAAAGTCATTTACCACTGGTACTCCATTATCTAATGGAGGAGGTGGATGATGACAATTCTGCTTCTGTTGAAGAGAAACATAGACATTATCCCACATGGACACGTGATTTGACATGCAACATCAGAGAACATCCTCTGCAGGTAGTGGAAACATTCATTTCCACATTTCTCAGCACAAAGAGATGTGACAAGCACAAACTTCTTCAACACGCTGACAAGTGTGAGGTTCGGGCACACTGTGACCTGATGGGACATTCATTGGCTTTTTTGTAAATTAGAGTATGTGACAGTATATTTTCATACTGAATTTCATACTGGAAAATAGAAAGTCAAGAAGGCAGAACCCATGTAAACTTTCCCCACAATTCAGTGGCAGTAACAAGAGTTACCAACTTCAGTGAAATATTTATCCAATCTATCCTTAAACATACCCACATTTTCAGCATCTACCACTTCCTGAGGTAATCCATACCGCATCTTAATTTACCTAAATTTAAATCCATTTCTTCTTATTTCTGTCCTACATGCTGTTTCCTTCAACTGCCTATTGTGCCGTCTCAACTGATACGGTTTGTCTTTAAATTCCATTCCCATTTCCTTCATCATACTCTTATCTCTTAGAACTTTGTATAAACCCAATAGGTCTCCCTTAGCTCTCCTATTCCTCAAGGACCACAAGCCTAACTTATCTAATCTATCCTCATAATTCAAACCCTCACACCCTGATATCAATCTAGCAAAAGACCTTTGCAGTCTTTCCACCAACTTAACATCCTTTACCAGGAAGGGACTCTATACAGTGGAACAGTAGTCCAATATGGGCCTTACCAGCATCTTGTACAATGACATCAACACCTCCCTACCTCTAGAATAAAAGCCCCTTCTTATACTATCTCCTAGAAACATAGCTTTATTTGATATGTTCCTACTATGAATACTACTTTTTAAATCATTCTGAATATCGACCCCCGAATCTTTCTCACATGTTGATACCTTCAAATGTAAACCCTTCATATAATGATATTGCTGCACATTTTGCCTTTCTAGATGCGTTTTAATGCATTTATCTTTATTAAAGTTCATACCATTAATCTCTGCCCATTCCAACATTTTTATTAGATCCCTACCATATGTTAACCTATCAGCAAATGTATCCACTACTCCCTATTTTGACATCATCAGCACATTTCACTATCTTATTTCTGCTATCTATATCCAAATCACCTATGAAAATGCTGAATAACAGAGGTCCCAGCACTGACCCCTGGGGGACACCACTCTCCACCCTCTGTGGTTCTGACAAACAACCCCGGATCCTTACTTGTTGCTTTCTATTTTTTAGCCACTGATTCACCCTTTTTACAATACAGAAGTCAATTCCCAATCTGATCAATTTTTCAACAACCTTATTATGAGGGACCTTGTCAAAAGCCCAACTAAAATCCAGCATTACCATATCCACACTTCTCCCCTCATCCTCCCATTTATTTATGTATTCATAAAAGGTGATCAGATTTGTCTCACATGACCTTCCAGACACAAATCCATGCTGGGTTCTATCAACTTGCCCCTTATTTATCATACTGTCCTTTATGGCCTCACTAAGGAAACTCTCTATTATCTTCCCCACCACCAATGTCAGGCTTACTGGTCGATAATTTACTGCCTGATCCCTTTTCCCCTTCTTATATATCGGCACCACAAATGCCCTCTTCCAATCCTCAGGCACGACCCCCTCAGCCAGTGACCTTTGCCCCAGTATGGTAATAACTGGTACCAGCTCATTTTGTAACTCTCTTCATCACATAAGGATGAATCCCATCCGGTCTTGCTGCCTTATCAACCCTCAACTCCATAATCCTTTTCATTACCTTCTCTTCTGGTATTATTTCCCTAGGATCTAGTTGGCCACACTCCACAGCTCTAATTTCAATACTATCCCCATGGTTTCTGTATAGTGAACCAAAGCATTTACCAAATTCATTTGCCATTTTCAATGGATCCGACAACACCTCCCCATTTATAGTCAAAGGACCTACCATACAACTTCCTCCCCTCTGACTATTTACCTAGGCATAAAAACTTTTATTGTTCTTACTCATTGCCAATCTCACTTCTAGTTTTTTTTAGATTGTTTTATTTCCCTTTTAAGTCTCCTTAGACTCTTCTTATACTTGTACCTATATTCTGATGTCTTTTCCTTTTTCATCTTTTAAAACAAGACCTTCTTCTTTCTATAGAGTCTTACTATGCCCCTAGTTAGCCATGAAAGCTTTTTTCCTGTATAATTATATGCTTTCCTTTGTGGGATGTATTTACCTGTTACCTCATTTATTTTTTGTATGAAAAATTCCCATGATTTCTCTACATCTTGGTTTCTTATCATCCCCTCCCAGTCTGTGCTATTTAATACTTCTCTCATTGCCCTATAATCCCCTTTTCTATATAGGTATTGGGTTGTACTACCTTTCACCACTTCCATTGACCAGTCTAACACAAATAATATGGAATTATGGTCACTTGTTCCCACTTGTGGCTGAATAGTAACTTGTTTGATGATCTCATTCATATTTGTAACAATGACATCCAGAATGTCCACCCCCCCCCCCTTTTTGCCTCCTGGATACATTGCTGAATACCTGCTGCCATTAATTCTTCCTGAAATCTACATTCTAGATTATTACCCATATGTTTTTTTCTCCATTCAATTCCTGGCAGATTTAAATCTCCCATCATTACTACATCAGTATCTTCTGCCAGATTTACAACGTACTCCAGAAATGCTTCTGCCTCTTTTAAATCTGTATCAGATGATCTGTAGAACACCGAGACCCTGCATTTTTTACTTTTTATTCCCAGGAGTTCAATTGTTATGAGTTCAACTTTACCTAACTCAACTGCTTCCTCTATTCTTCTAATTTCTAGTTCTTCCCTAATAAAGATGGCTACTCCCTCGCCTTCTATCCTCCCTATTCTTACTGATCAATTTATACCCGGGTATATGTTGGGATCAACCACTTTCATTTCTCCACCAGGTTTCAGCTACCCCTACCATATCCAATTTACCATCTTTGATCAATAGTTCCAGTTCTGACATACATGCTTAATTTAAATGTCTCGCATTACAGAACATGACCTTTAAGGATGTTACCCCTTTAACTATATTTTTATTAACAGTCCCTTTCCTCATTTTTCCCCTATTCGTCTCCCTCTCCTTCAGTTTAAACAATTTTCAATCTAATTGTTCAGCCTCATTCCCAAAATCCTACTACCCCTAAAGTTCAAGTGGTGCCCATCTTTACAAAACAGCTCATTCCTATTATTAAATGTCCCCCAATGTCTAATAAATCTATAACCATTTGATTCAGTCCACTTAGACAGCGACTCATTTGTTAAGGCTATCCTTTTCGTCTTGTATGCTGATGCCCTGGGTTCAGGTAATATTTCCGAGATTAATATCTCACTCCCTTTATCCACCAATTTCTCCACTAACTTCATATAGTCCTTTTGCATTTCAGGTAATGTCTTCTTTGCAATATCTTTTATTCCCACATGGATCAATGCTAAGGGGTGCTCACCTGCTGTCTTAAAAATATTCTCAGCCATATTACGCAGGTCAAAAATACCTGCCCCAGAAAAACTACTAACCATTCTGTTCCTTTTGTCATTTTTAGAAATATACTGATCCATAAATGTCATCACTTCTATATGATTGCTGTTCACAACTCAGGCATGCACAAATTTGTCAGAGGTTTGTATCGACTGAGATGTACTGTCAAAATCTTCACAGTATTTCATTCCTTATTAACTGATGGTGACATGTATGGTCTGCTACAGTTTATTAAGGAACTTACACTATCGAAGAGTAGCTCAGATGGTGGTTCAACAGTCAGACGTCATCTGCAGCACTTTGTGACAGTACAGAAATCACACTTGCTCAAAGTGTTTGGAACTGATATAGCTAGATCTGAGATTAGTAAGTTTGAGAAATTTGATGTCATATGTGTCTCATGTGATTGACTATTCTATCATAAACAAATGGGCACAGTGAATCTGAACAATATTCCGAGTTGGAATGGAATGTGGGGTTGTTTGGTTGCCTACTTGTTGCTGAAAACTGATTTTCAGCTTAACAAAACAGTACACATGAGTACCTACTATTTACGTAAGATACGATTGGATACTTTATCTCCTTTATCTATTTAAACATTTGTTGACTGGAATAAGCACACTCAGTTGAGGCTTATTTCCAGGTGCAACCTGGGGATGAGAAGAAATTGGAGTACATACAGTAGTAACAAAGACAGGATATTAACAAATTATTTACAAGATAGCTTAAAGTTATTTACAAGTAAAATATAATTTACAAGTTAATATATTGCAATACAAACAGAGCCAGCAGATGTTGACACATTTCAGGTTTAGATATGTTCAGATGGCATCATTGTACAGTTGCTAAACAAAACATTAATATAGAAAGCATGGCAGGAATATTTAAAATGAGTGAGGAAGATGAGAGGAGATGTAGGTGAGTTCAGAGTTCATGGTCCAGTGGGAACAGGAAGTGGTGATAGTCTCACCTAAGACAAAGGCAAGAGGGAGGTGTTAAGAGGTAAAGTTGTTTCTTGCATGTGAGGCAAGAGGAGGAGTTTCTAATGGAGGGGGTTAGTTTGTTCCATAGGGTGGGGAACTGGTAAGAGAAAGCAGCTTTGCCAGAAGATGAGGATGGATGAGGTATACCGAAAGATCTTTCATTTCTGTGTCTCAGTGAGTAGGGTGTGTTGGAGGCCAGTGATAGACTGTCCACTATGTAGGGGGGAAGCAAGTCAAACCAGAATTTGGATATAAGGTTGAGCAAGTGGATATGGCATCTGTGGGACAGCTGGGCTATCCCCAGGAGGGAGTATAGATCACAGTGATGCGTTCTTGAGGGTGAGTTGGTAGCGAAGCGGCAAAAAGAATTCAGGAGGATGTCAGGCTTGGATTGGGTGGATGCGGAGGCAGGGTAGTAGATCATGGCTGTGTAATCAAAAATTGGGAGGATCATTTTAGTTACTATTTGACATCTGGCAGAAAGTGTGATGGCATCTCTGTGCCAGCAGAGCATTCTAAGTTTGGGGTGTAGTTTTGAGATGGTTGCATCTATGTGAGGTGCAAAAGATAAGTGGGGGTCTAGCCAACCCCCAGATAACATAGAAATATAGACTTTGATGGCAGATAAGGACCACTTGGCCCACCTAGTCTGCCCATTTCCTACCTACAGGATAAGCTGCAGATCCTATTTAACCAACAGCCTATTTCTTCCTACCCCCCACAAAAATTGCCTTATGTCTGTCCCATGCGTTCTTGAATTCTCCCACAGTTTTAGACCCCACAACCTCCTCAAAAAGGCTGTTCCATGTGTTCACCACTCTCTCTGTGAAAAAATACTTCCTCACATTGCCCCTGAACCGTCTCGTCTCTATCTTCAAATTGTTGTCCCCTTGTTCTTGCACAACTCTTTGTCTGAAAGATGCTACCTCTTGGACTTTGTTGATTCCACTGAGGTGCTTAAAAGTTTCCATCCTGTCCTATCTCTCCCTCCTTTCCTCAAGGGTATACATATTAAGCTCCTTTAGTCTTTCCTTGTATGGCTTCTCTTGCAGACCTTGCACCATTTTAGTTGCCCTCCTCCAGACTGCCTCTATCCTGTGTATGTCCTTGCAGAGATGGGGTCTCCAAAACTGGATGCAGTACTCCAGATGGGGTCTCACCAACTGTCTTTACAAAGGGATAACAACTTCCTGTTTTCTACTGGTGATGCCTCTCCCTATGCATCCCAGTATCCCCCCAGCATTCCCTACTTCCTTCTCACATTGCTTGCTTACCTTAAGGTCATCTGACATGATTACCCCCAGGTCCCTTTCCGTTTTTGTTTTTCTTTCTACCTCCCCCCACATTGTGTAATCTTCCCCTGGGTTTTTGTTTCTCAGGTGCATTATTTTGCATTTCTTTGCATTGAATCTAAGCTGCCATACTTCTGACCATTCCTCCAACCTTGTCAAGTCCCTTCTCATCCTTTCCACGCCTCCTTGTGTATCAACCCTTTTGCAGATCTTTGTGTCATCTGCAAAGAGGCATACTTTTCCATCCAGTTCCTCCCTGGTCTACTACTTCGGTCACTCAGTCAAAGAAATCAATTAGATTTGTCTGACATGACCTTCCTGCTGTCAACCCATGCTGCCTTGGGTCCTGTGCCCCACTGACCTCTAGGTACCCAACAATTCTTTCCTCCAGAAGTGATATCACTTTCCCTACCACAGAGCTCCAACTGACAGATCTGTAGTTTCCTGCCTCTGTATTGCTCACACTTTTGTGAAGGGGTATCACATCCACCTTTCTCCAGTTCACAGGTACCACACCATCCTCCCATGATTTGTTAAAAAGGGTAGTCAATGGTGTCACTAGTTCTCTCCTTAATTCTTTTAGATTTCTGGGATGAATTCCATCAGGCCCCATTGCTTTGCCCACCTTCAGTTTTAGGAGTTCTTTCAGAACTCTTTTTCTGTGAAAGGACTGGGATCGACCCCCCTATCCAGAGTGCTTCTGTTAATTGGATTAGGCACCTCCCCTCCTCCTCTTTTGTGAATACTGAGCAGAAGTATTCATTCCGTATCCCTGCTTTTTCACTGTCCCTCTCTGCCCACTCACCATCCATTCTATTCAGCCTCACTATCCCTCCCTTTGTCTTTCTACGCTCCCTGATGTACCTATAAAAGGTTTTATCCCTCTTCTTAACCGAGTTGGCTATCTTTTCCTCAGTTTGAGCCTTTGCTATTCTGACTACCCTCCCTGCTTCCTTCTGCCTTAACTGGTACAGTTCTCTGTCCTGCTCCTTCTGTGTTTCCTTATACTTCCTAAATGCTATCTTTTTCTCCCTAACCTTCACCACCACCTCTTTTGAGAACCATAGTGGCTTTTTCTTTCATTTTGATTTGTTTATTTGCTTCACACAATGGTTTGTTGCCTCTATGATGGCAGTTTTGATGTTTCCCCATTGTTGCTCCACCCCTCCTTCTAGCCTATTTGCCAGTGCTTTTCTAATGCACTCTTCCATATTGCCAAAGTCAGCCCTCCTGAAGTCCATAACCCTCATTTTTGTATGGCTTGACTCGGTAGCTGAGTTTATTGTGAACCACACTTTGTGGTGGTCACTTGTTCCCAGATGGCTACCCATTTCTAGATCTGAGATCCTGTCACCATCCCCATCTGAAAGTATGAGGTCTAAGGTTGCTCCCTCATGAGTGGGTTCCAAAACTAGCTGTCTGAGGCATGCCACCTGAAGGGCATTGAGAATGGCCCTGCTTTTGGGTATGGCTGCAGCCAAGGTGCTCCATTTAACATCTGGCATATTCAGGTCCTCCATCAACACTATCTCCCCTTTCTCTGCCATCCTAAGGATGCCTTCTATTGTATCCTTGTCCAAACCCCCCCTTTTGACATTGGATTCTGTATTTATTGTTATTTATTTAGTTTTTGTTGACTGGGTAAGTGCACTAGACAAATCCTGCCTATTTTCAGGCACAACTCGGGGGAAGGGGATACAGATGAATGCCAACTGACCTTGAACCAGATTAAGCTGTTGGTGGTATTTTTTAGTGAATGTGGGAAATTTGGTCAGGACACCTGGGAAATTCCCCTACTCTTTTTTTGATAAGTGCCATGGGACCTTTAGCATCCACCTGAACTACCACCAATCCAGGCAGATGCGACCTCAGTTTAACATCTCATCCGAAAGATGGCACCTCAGAAGTGCAGCACCCCTCTCATGCTGCACTACAGTGTCAGTACTGGGATATTAACCCAAGTGCCAGATGTGGGAACTGAACCCACAGCCCTCTGATCTTCTGGCTTCAGAGGTGAGTGTGCTACCTAGTGAGCCACTGACACTATATACAACCCCTGTGCAGATTGTGGTGCCATTTTCAGTCTCTAAGGTGACCCACAGTGCCTCCTCTTCTCCCTGTTTAATCTTTTGTTCAGTTGCTTTTATCCCTTCCCTTACATAGGTACTTGTATTTGCTAACCTGGTCTAGAGGGGTACCATCCAGGGAAGTGATGGGGGGGAGGAGGAGGATCTGGTAATTTTCTGTGCTGTGCCAAAAAGCATGGATACAGCTTTAGAGGTGTTGAGTTTTAGTTGGTTAAGCAGGAACCATTTTTGAATGTTGTTGAAGTCACATTGGAGGGTAGTTTGAACTTCATGTATCAATGGGCCTTAGTTAAAGAGGATAGTGTCATCCGCATACACATGTATGCTGGATTTAGTGCAAGAGGACGGGAGGTAATTTATGAAGAGGGAGAAGGGGATGGTGCCAAGGACTGATCCTTGTGTGACGCCTGCAAGGATGGGGAGGGGGGATGACACGTCAGTGACTGTGACAGATTGTGACTTGTTGGAGATGTAGGAGTTGAACCATCATAAGGTAATAGGAGCAAGGCCTGCTGCTTCAAGTTTTTGCTGTAGGAGTGGATAGGATACTGACTCAAAAGCCTTGGCCAGGTCAACGAAGACTGTGGCGGTAAGGAGGCCTTAGTCAGAGGCAGTGTGGATGTGGGTTTTGACACACAGGAGTTAAGAGATAGTGGAGTGTTGTTTCCTGAAGCCTGACTGGTTTGGGGATAGGAGGTTGTTTGTAGTGAGATGTTCCACCAGTTTAGAGTGTGTCAGGGATTCCTGAAGCTTTGCAAGAGCAGGGAGGAGGAGATGGGCCTGTAATTTCCTGGTGAAGAGGGGTCTCCTCCCTTATGAAGAGGAATGACTAAGGTGGGTTTCCAGGCCTGAGGGACCATGTCTGTGGAAAAGGAGAGGTTGAGGAGATGGGTAGGTGGTTTTGTTATTGTGGGAGCAGAGATCTTCAGGAGTTTGGGGTGAATCCCATCTGGGCTGGATTTGGTGGTATTTAGTGAGTGGACAGTTTTGAGGACTTCATGTTCTGAGACTGGTGGGAATTTGAAGTTGTTGTGACAGAGGGGTAGGGGGAGGCAGAGGTTTTAGGTGTGGGGCTATGGGGCACAGTGCAAGTTGTGAAACATTTATTGAGGGTATTAGCAGTGCTGATAGGATCTATAAGGGTCTGGCCATGCTATTTGAAAACAGGGGTGCTGGGTTCTGCTGGAGGATCAAGAAGTGAGTGAATTTCATTCCAGAATTTGGAAGAATGAGCGTGGGTCAGTTGTAATTTGAAAAAGTTCACTTTCACCTGTCTTATTGAAGTTTGTGTATGCATTGTGAATGGTGTTGTGGGCCTCTCTGTTTTTAGGGCTAGGAAGGACTTTGAAAACAGACCAGGCTTTGTCCCTGGCCTTGCATAAAGTGAGGATGGGGGCCATGATCCATTTATGGTGATGCATTTTCACCCTGAGCTTTTTCAAGGGGCGTGGGAGTCCCAGATGTCTGTGAAGGTCCACAGGAAGCTGGAAAGGACAGCTTCAACATTGGGACAGAGTGTACATGGTGCTAGTTGGCATGACAAAGACTAGTTAGCAGGGATTTAGAGTCCAATATGTTTAGGGAGCGGTGTTTATGTACCTAGGGGCAGAATTGGGCAGGTGGGATTTTCTGATGCAGTGTGTAATGCAGTGATCACTTAGTGCATTTGTGAGTGTGCCAGATGTCACCCTGTGGGGATGCATGGTGAGGGTCCACTCAATTTGAAAGTGGTTTTGGGAGTGGGGATTGTAGGGTGGGTATGTTTAGCAGTTGGGTTAGATTGAGGGACTCTATCTTGGTGATGTGGGGTTTAGAGGAGTGGGCAAGCCAGTGCAGGTTGAAATCTCCTAGCAGAATCAGTTCACCTTTGAAGGCCATGTCTGGAAGGATGGTTAGGGTGGAGACTAGCGACTCATGTGCAAGATGGAGAGAGGTGTAAAGAACCCCAATTAATAGAAGGAGAGAGGTGGGTAGGGTGAGTTGTGCCAAGAGGACTTCATGAGTGCCTGGGCATGATTCCTCATATGCAGTCATGCATGAGAGCGGTTGTTTTGTATAGATGGCTACTCCACCACCACATTTGCTGTGATCTTGCTTGAGTAGAGTATAGTTTGGGAGGTTAAGGGAGGAGGCAGGGATCCTAGCAGAGAGCCAGGTTTCAGTCAAGCACAGGATATCAGGAGAGTGCTCCACAATCCAGCAGGTGAACTGGTCAATTTTAGGTAGTAGACTTCTGATAGTAACATGGGCAATGGAGAGACCTTTGTGGGAGCTTAGCTTAGTGGGCCTGGCAGCCCGGGTTAGGTTCAATATCTCCAGATAGAAGTAGGATGAGGAGGAGGAAGGAGTATGCAGCAGTGAATTTGAATATTCTGGTGTACAGCATGGTAGTTGGGGCAGATCTGTCTGCCTTGATAAGTGATGTGGCAGGTAACATCTGTGGAGGTAGGATGCTAGGATCGACAAAGGGAGGGATGTACCGTTGAGTAACAGGGTGCCTGTTGGGGAGCAGATTGGAGGAGCTTGATTGAGAGGTGCACAATTCTGGGAACATTTGGGAGTTTTTATTTGGGTGGGAGCTGTGTGAGGAGATTAGATGCAAGAACAATGTATAGGAAAGGCTTGGGTGGAACCATTTTGTTGAGAAGGGGAAAAATTCTGGTGGTCTGTCCAGGATTTGAAAATACCTGAGCAGAGCAGCAGAACACTCAGAAGCCTTGCTGTAGATGATTTAAATTAGAAGAGGACTGGGAGCAGTAGGTATTACTGAGGATGGGGGTGGTAATCTTGACTCCAGTTGTGTTAAACTGCAGTGAAGCAAGAGAAGACTCACTCAATGGATGGGCTGAGAGGAAGAGGTGGGATAACCAGTGGCTTGAAAGCATATGTTGATCTAGTACAAAACTGTCCTTGCATCATGTTAGAGAGAGGTCACAGAGGTGTAGCATGGTGTAGAGAGGGAGGGAGAGCGAGGTGTGGCATAGTGTAGCGAGGGAAAGAGAAAAAGAGAGAGAGAGAGAGAGAGAGAGAGACGGAGAGAGAGGAGAAGCTGGGGGCACGGCAATTGCATGTTTAATAGAGGTTGGGCCAGGGAGGGTGGGACAAAATACCCTTTCTGGTTACAACTTGGATATAAAGCTGAGCAGAGCAGTTTAGAAAATGCTCTGAATGTGAGACTCATTAAGCAGCCAATGAGGAGTCCGGTAAACATTTTGGCATCCAATCAGCTTTGAGGCTTGAGAGTCTTGCGTCCTGGAGGCTTAGCATTCATATCTTGATCTATGCAGGTGGGCAAGAATTTCAGCGTGGCTGGCTATGCACAGAGCCAGGGCCGCTTCAGCAGGAGTACCCAATCAAGGGCTGGGTGACCTGGGGAGAGAAGAGCGAGGGAGAGAATTAAGTAGCAGGCCATGAAACAGTGGCTTGAGATGCAATCAGGGTCAGGTCGGGGGACAGACAAAGGAGTGAGCGAGGGAGCGAGAGAAGTAGGATGGGAAGAGCTGGTAGAAAGGGATTTCGAGTGGGGGGGAGGATGTTGGGTTAGTGGCACCAGGCACACAAAAAGAACGAGATGGGAAAAATTTAACAGGACTGGGGTAATGGGAGACTAGGGCTGTAGTAGCTGAAAATACACAGTGTGGTAGCAGGGAGAGAAAATAGCAAGAGATAGAACATTTTCTGGGAGTCGAGAATACAAAAGTGGCAGCTGGGAGAGGGAAATAGCAGGAGAGAGAGAGAGAGAGAGAGAGAGAGAGAGAGAGAGAGAGAGAGTTTAGCAGGGGGCACAGAAGAGAAAAAGGAACCTGAATAACACAGTAAAGTTTAACAATGAATTAAGCAGCTTGGGGTACTTAGTAATTTTGGCTCTAACTCAAGACTCTAACAGGACAGAGAAGTTTAAGTTGAAAAACACAGCAATTCACTGATTTCAAATTACAACTCTAACTCACAACTCTAACAGGACAGAGAGGTTCAAGGTTAAAGCACAGCAATTCACTGATTTCAACAATGCAGTTTTACTATTTAAGTCCCAAAATACCCTTACAAAATACACTTTCTGGTTACAACTTGGATCTAAAAAGCTGTGCAGAGCAGTTTAGAAAAGGCGCCAAATGCAGGACTCATTAAGCAGCCAGTGAGGAGTCTGGTAAAGATTTTGGCAGCCAGTCAGCTTTGTGGCTTGAGAGTCTTGCTTCCTGGAAGCTTAGCGTTCATATTCTGTTATGGGTGGGCAGGCAGGAATTTCAGCACAGCTGGCTATGCAGAGAGCTTGGGCCACTTCAGCTGGAGTGCTCTATCAAGGGCTGGGTGACCTTGTTCTGGGCAGGCGGGCAGGAGTTTCAGCATGGCTGGCTATGAAGAGAGCTGGGGTGACTTCACCAACAGTGCCCATTCAAGGGCTGGGTGACCTCCTAGATCTGTACTGAACAACATGGAGGTAGATGTCACACTCACTGACATTGCCACACTGAATTTGTTTGAATGGATTCTGATACAATGAAGCCATTCCAAACAATTCTATGTTTGAATACTAAAAGCAAACATTTGCCACAGAAAGAGCTGATTAAATCATTGAAAGGCTCTATTATGTACCTACCACTCCCATTGCAAGAAAATGTTGAGACCATTACTAGAGACAACTGTAATGTCATCCTTGTAAATGGAGTTCCAACAAAGTCAAAGACCATTTGACAAGATGTAGTCAATGTGGATAAGGTGAAACAAGCTCTACACTATTTGAAACTACACAATACCTTTTATGAGTATATTAGTGTAGATCACTTTGCTAATATTGACACTCAATTTGGGGTACTTGACAGTAGTAAAGCAATGATTGAAAAGGTCTCCATGGTTACAAATGGAAATGTGTATGAACAATACACAATTCGTCCTCTACATAGAAAGGATCTAGTCATGGATAATATTGACTTGTACCAGCTGAAACAGGTAGAAGGTACACCTGTAAGTATCTGGGTTAGTACACTGGAGGATTGTTGTTTCCCTGATTGGCTCCCACATGGAACAGGTGGATGTTTGGACGAATGTAAAGTATGTGTTCCTGGAGCTGAGTACTGAATGTGTAGAGTGCTTTATTCAGATGGCAAGTTTTGAAGAAATATTCAGTATTTCTTCCACCTTTTGTGGGAGAGTGAGCTAAGTATCCTTTCTGCATCCATTGCACACATGTTGCGCCTGACCAAAGATTTTCGGGGCATGACAGAGGCACAGTTGCTTGTCAGATTGCAACAGAAGGATGAGACATTGCAGACAAATCTTAATCCCATCCTCTCCAGTATGTGTGGGATGAAAGAATACTGGTATAGGAGGCACTCAGAAGTCATGTGCATGTTGTGAGAGTTTGGTGCTGCTACATGGTTTGTTACTCGGAGTTGTGCAGAGTACTCTGGGGAAGAGTTAGCAGACCTTCTAAAGTGGGCAAATTCAGATGTAGCTGGCATAGGATCTATGGCTCTTGGTGAGATGTGCTTTCTGAACCCTGTATCTGTTTCATGACACTTCAGCATTGGTTTCAAGCAGTCCTCAAGTTCATTCTATCAAAAACCAATCCTCCTCTTGGACTTGTAGAACACTACTTCTGGAGGATGGAATACCCAGCAGGTGGTGCTCCTCACATTCACATACAACTGTGGGTTAAGGATGCTCCCCACATTGGTGACTGCAATGATTCTGACATACTCAACTTCATCATGAAGTACATCACGTGTCATATTCCTGACAAATACCGCAGTTCAACACCATGGAAACTGGTTGAGAAATTCCAGAGACATTTGTGTTGCAAGTACAGTCATAAGAAAGTGAAATGTTAGGGGACCTGGTACACAAGATGTCAGTTTAGATTTCTAAGGTGAGTGTGTGAGAATGCATGATTAAATGACATCTTCTATGCCATGCACCATCACCTGAAAGTAAAATCCAGAAAGAGAATATATGAGTTTCCAAGCAAGGAATCTGAAGTATTCATCAATGATTACAGTCCATCGTTACTGTTGATGTGGCAGGTTAACACTGACGTTCAATTTGTTGCAGACAGCTCAGTGGCTCTTGTACAGTACATCACTTCGTACATAAGTCAGTGTCAGTGGCTCAGCAGGTAGCACACTCACCTCTGAGGCTGGGAGATCAGAGGGCTGTGGGTTCAGTTCCCACATCTGGCACTTGGGTTAATATCCCAGTACTGACACTGTAGTGCAGCATGAGATGGGTACTGCACTTCTGAAGTGCCGTCTTTTGGATGAGACATTAAACCAAATTCCCATCTGCCTGGATTGGTGGTAGTTCAGGTGGATGTTAAAGATCCCATGGCGCTTCTCAAAAAGAGTAGGGGAATTTCCCCGGTGTCCTGTCCAAATTTCCCTCATTCACTAAAAATACCATCAACAGCTTAATCTGGTTTAAGGTCAGTTGGCATTCATCTGTATCCCCCTTCCCCAGGTCGTGCCTGAAAATAGGCAGGATTTGTCTAGTGCACTTACCCGGCCAACAAAAACTAAAAAAATAAATAAAATAACCAAGAATGAGCAGAGTTGTTTATAGGAACTTTGGGAAGATCTGGCAGACAGCAACAGATCTATCTCTTCATGTCTGTGGTCCCTAGGGTTGAAAACTCTGTCACACCATGAATGTGGAGCCTATGAAGCAAGTGACTGATTAACTGGCACATGCCTCTATGGCAAATTGGAATCAATTCATTACCTGAACATCTATTTCAATGAAAAGAGATGATGAGTCCTCAGACGTCATGAGGAGATTGAAGAATTGGCCTTATTCAGACCATCCTCAACAAGCATTCTGAAGAACAACCTAATTGACACATACTATCCAAAGCACCGTGATGCTATGGGTGACATGTCTCTCTTTGAAGTCGCACAATGGTTTGACTAAAAATGGGCTGAACTGGATCTTCATAGAGAAATATACAGTCACTGGCTTGTAGGGCAGTCTTGTAAAGCGATGCAAACAATGGTTGATTGACCACATGGAGCTTAGCCTGACAACCACAGAAAAGAGAGAGCATTACTAGTTTGCTCTTTTCTTTCTGTTCAAATCATGGAGAAAGGAAGTCTCATTAAAAGGTGATTGTGACTCACTTGAGGCACAATTTCAGCTTATCTATGAATTATTCCAAACTGATGCATCAGCTGCTTATATCAACAGATTGGAGTTAGAGGAACAACACCTAGAGAAAGCGAGACAATAGGTGGAAGATGAAACTCCAGTTAACTTTCAAGAAATGTGTGTCCTAGAAGGAGAAGCAACTCTGGGACCTCCTCTTCCTGCTAATGATCCTGCAGTACTGATGTCAGAAGTTGAAAGTGCTACGCAGTAGGATAGGCACTTCATCAATGACAACTACAGGCCTCAGGACATATTGAATGACCATGAGCGCCAGATTTACAGTGCTGCCATAAATGCAGTTGAACATGGCATTCAGCATTGTAATGAACAGTGCTAAAGTGAAACTTACAATCCAATTCGGATGTTCATCAGTGGCATGGCTGGTACTGGTAAAAGTTTTGTTATTGATGCCATTAGTGCAGCAATGAAAAAAAACATATTGGTGTGTCAACATCTGTGATTATGTCAGCTCCAACTGGACTAGCAGCATACAATGTAGGATATGTTACACTCCACCAAATATTTATGATACCTGTTGAGCATGGCAACACAGGAGAGTATCGAAAACTGTCATTTGAGGTTGCAAGTGAGCTACAGTCCATGTTTGAGAGCATGGAACTGTTAATCATTGATGAAATCAGCATGGTTTCAAATGTCTGCTTTCATACATTCACTTACAACTGCAGGAGATGGTCACCAGTGATGGCAATGTACCATTTGGTGGAAAAAACATACTAGTGCTTGAAGACCTATTGCAACTTGCCCAGTCAATGGTCAATAGGTTCTCACTACTCTATCTGTTGAACAGGCAAAAAAGACAATTGGTTGCATAGGTGGAGTTAATCTATGGGAGTTCTTCACTTATGCTGATCTGTCACAGAATCTGAACGTAGTGATCTGCAACACAAAGCCCTGCTTAAAGGAGCTCGCGTTGGTAACATGTTAGCTTGTAACGTTGACCTATTGAAAACATGCATCACTACCAGAAAACAGACTACAATACAGGATACATGTGACATGTTTTCTAGACTAGACACAGAAGGTGTGCACATTGTCTGTTTGATGCGAAGACTTAAGCAGTGTGCTGAGTTCAACCAAACTATGTTGGAGAGGGAACAGCAAATAATTGTCACACTGACATCACTTGATTCAATTGATGGAGTGAGCTTAAACTGTTCAGTGGTGTTTGAGATGGTGATATGACTGTAAGAACTGACCTCAGACATGTCATGTACTGCAGGGTTAGAAGCATTTCTGTTACTATGTAACTATGCTTGTGTCATGCCTTGCCGCAATCATGATGTAGATCAGAGAATTGTGAATGGTGCCATGGGACACATAGTGGACTTTCACTAAAATGTACAGAAAACATTTTTTGAGATGGTTTTAGTTAAATTTGACAATATCCTAGTTAAATTTGACAATCTTGATAGACCTATCCCCATTGACAGGTGCATTGTTAAGTTCCAGACAGTGGAAGACATTAATGTAATGAGGAAACAGTTTCCCCTCTGTCTTGCATATTCTGTGTCCATACACAAGTCTCAAGGATTGAGCCTTGATGCTGCAATGGTTGACATAGGCACTGCAATCTTCAAAGATGGCCTGAGCTATGTTGCCTTATCATGGGTAAGGACTCTAGCAGGACTGTACATAATATGTTTTCCACAGAACAGGGTACGTGTTGATGTGAAGTACATTGTTGAATACAACAGGTTGTGTACTCAATATGAACCCAGCCAGGCACTTCTGACTACCTCATAATGTGGTGATGTGTGATGTATCTATTGATGCATCATGTACACTGAAAGGTAGAAGCCTGCTGTCATGCCTGAAAATGGTACCTGGGATGAGTGCACTCACCCGGTTATCAAAGTCATAAAGAAGCCTAGCAAACTTCACTCTTCTGCATTTGTTGCTTCTAACAACACTTCAATCCATGATCATGAGTTCACTGCCAGCAAAGCAGTGCATTGGTGAAACATAAATATAGAAACAGAGATTCTGTCAGCAGATAAGGATCATATGGTCCACCTAGTCTGCCCATTTCCTTACTCACTGATGCATCCCCAGATCCTATTTGATCTGCAGCTCTCCTGCTCTATACGTCTCCAGGGTACCCTTATGTCTATTCCATGCACTCCTGTACCCCCGTATTGTTTTCAAACCCACCACTCCTGACGGAAGGCTGTTCCACAACTTCACCACCCTTTCAGCGAAAAAAATACTTCCTAACATTACCCCTCAACCTTCCACCCTTCAGCCTCATATCATGCCCCTTGCTCTTGTGCAGAGTTTTCTTTGAAATATGCTTTCCACCTGTACTCTGTTTATTCCCCTAAGGTACTTGAAAGTCTGTCATATCTTCCCTCTCCCTTTTTTCCTCCAGTGAATAGATATTAAGGTCCATAAGTCTTTCCTCATAGGACTTCTGGTGCAGTCATGTACCATCTTCGTTGTTCTTCTCTGGACTGCCTCTATTTTGTCAATACCCTTCCAGAGATGTGGTCTCCAAAATTGGACACAGTATTCCAGCTGAGGCCTCACCAGTGATCTGTACAGTGGCATCACCACCTCTTTATTCCTGCTTGTTATGCCCCTCCATATGTACCCCAATGTTCTGTTTATCCTTCCCACCACCATTTCACACTGTTTGGTCATCTTCAGGTCATTAGATATGATAACCCCTAGGTCTCTCTCTCCTGACTTGTGGTGGCCAGAATGTTCCCACCCGTCCTGTACTCCTCCCTTGGATTTCTGTGACCCATGTGCATGATCTTGCAATTTTTAACATTGAAGCTCAACTGCCAGATACCTGACCACTCATCTAATAAGCGTAGGTCCTTTTTCATTTTTTTCACCCCATCCAGTGTGTTCACTCTGTTGCAGATCTTGGTGTTATCTGCAAAGAAGCACACCTTTCCCTCAAGATGCTTTGCAGTGTGGCTAATGAAGATGTTGAAAAGGATCAACACCTGTGGCACCCTGCTGGTCACTTCCCTTTCTCGGATTTCATGCCATTTACCTGTCCTGTCCTTTAGCAAGTTTTCAACCCACTTTACCACTGTAGGACCCACTCCCAGGCTTCCCAATTTATTTAGCAATCTTCTGTGTGGGACAGTGTCGAAAGCCTGCTGAAATCCAGGTAGGCTACATCCACCACCCCTCCCTGATCTACCACCCTGGTTACCCAGTCAAAGAAATCTGTAAGATTTGTCTGACAGGACCTTCCTGCTGAGAATCCATGCTGCCTTGGATACTGTGCTATCCACCAGAAACTTCACAATCCTCTTCTTAAGTAAGGACTCCATTAGTTTCCCCACTACTGAGGTCAGACTTACAGGCATGTAATTGCTTGCCTCCTCTCTGCTTTCACTCTTGTGGAGATGGACCACATCTGCCCTCCTCCAGTCCTCAGGTACCTCCCCGGTCTCTAGTGATGCATTGAAAAGAGCAACCAGTGGTTCTACCAGCACTTCTGTGAGTTTCTTTAGTACTCTGGGGTGGATTCCATCTAGCCTCATTGCCTTATCTGCTTTTATTTTCCCAAGTTTGTCTAAGACTCTTTCCACCATGAATGGGCTGATGTCTACCTCCCTCCCTCCCCTGAATACCTCTTTTCTGAGTTTCGGTCCCTCACCTTCCCTTCTCTGGTGAATACTGAGCAAAAGTACTTTTCAGTATCTCAGCCTTTTCTAGGTCATCCTCCACCCTTTCTCCTCCTTCCTTCTTTAGCCTAACAATCCCATTTCTGTTTTTTTTTCTCTCACTAATGTATCTGAAGAAGATCTTGTCACCTTTCTTAATAGCCTGGGCTATACCTTCCTCTGTCTGGTCTTTAGTCCTTCTAATTATTTTCCCATATTCCCTCTGCTTCTTCAGATATTGTTCTCTGTCCTCATTCTTTTGTGTTTCCTTGTATCTTCTAAAGGCTCATTTCTTTTCCATTACTTTCTTGGCCACTAACTTAGAGAACCATAATGGCCTTTGCTTTCTTTTGACTCTTGCTATGCATTTTGACACAGTTACCTGTTACTTCTGTTATGACTCGCTTGAGTCTAGACCACTGTTTTTCTACATCTCCCCCTGTATGTTCCACTGCAAGGGATCTTTTTAGATTTCAACCAGTCTCCTTAAAGTTAGCCTTCCTGAAATCTAGGACCTTTATCCTTGTATGGCTTGCCTCCTCCACTGTGGTCACCTTAAACCACACTATCCTGTGGTTGCTGGTACCAAGGGGACTGCCCACCTCCACATCTGTGATCCTGCCCCCATTGGTCAGGACCAAATCCAGTATAGCCTCCTCGTGGGTTGGTTCTGCCACAAACTGTCTTAAGTTTTCCCCATTCAGGGCAGTCATGAAGTCCATGCCCCTTGTTGTACTCGCAGTCCGAATGCTCCAGTCTACCTCAAGCAGGTTGAAGTCACCCATTTCAGAAACTGTTTCGCAATACTCAATGTGGATGGGAATGCCAGAGATGTTGCAGAGCTTCAACATGGTCTCTCAGACTGACTCAGAGCAGTGCTTATGTCATGATTGTACTACAGCGGTTTAACTCATATGGCTTGAAAGTTATGATTTCTGTTACTGAGTTCACTGCTGGGAAAATCAAATTTTTTGGTGAAACCTTTGACACTCATGCTATCATTTTCCACCATGGCCCATCTGTACAGTCTGGTCATTATGTGACATGGCACAGGTACAGACGTGGATTCATCAAGTGTAATGACACAATCTGCAACATGAAGGAAAGTGCTGAAAAATCTCAAAAATGCAAATGTCATTATAGTGAGAAACATGGATCTTGTGCAGCCTACTGAAGAGTAGTACATAGAAGTCTCCCCTCACAGTTTTCCTGTTATCACCTTACAATATAACGCTTTATTCATACAGCTTAGAATATCTGTTATATTATGTTGCTGTTACTCTGTACATACTGAAAGATGATACAGCACAGTTGTTCTGTTGCTACTGGCTATTGCGTGTAATGTGACAATCATGCTACAACACATTTCCACAGTTTTGTTATATGGGCAATGAAAAGCATTACTATTTTTACTGTTTCCTTCTACAGGTTATGCCTAGATACCGTTGCTGGTAACTGCATATCACAGTTCAGGTGGGCCCGTAATATTAGGGTGCTGTGCTGCATACATATATCAGCAAGTATACACTGTCTTGGCTTTTGTAGATGATCGACATGTCTTAGTGTTGTTACACAGATGTGTAACTCAGCCACTATCTACTAACAACAGTACTAATGACATATGAACATATGAACATACGAAGAAGCCAGCAGCAGAAGAAGGCCATTTGGTCTATCAAGTCTGCTCGTATTGCAGGGTCCACAGTTTGAGCTAATGTCCCTGCCTCTCCCTACCCATGATTCTTACCTTCCCCCTATGTCTATCCCAGCCCCTCTTAAAGCTGCCCGCTGTATTCAATGAGATAACCTCTTCCGGCAGTGCATTCCAAGTGTCCACCACCCTCTCTCTGAAGAAGTGCTTCCTGACCTCCCTCCTAAACCTCCCACCCTCCAGCTTAACACTGTGCCCCCTTGTGATATGATTGCCACTCAGCTTAAAGAGACTCCCTCATCAACCTTATTTATCCTTTTCAGGTACTTTAATGTCCCAATCATGTCCCCCCACTCTCTCTCCTGTCTTCCAGGGAGTACATGTTCAGTGCCCTCAACCTCTCCTCATATGCCTTGCCATGCTGCCTGGCTATCATCTTAGTAGCCCTCCTCTGTACCTTCTCTAGCAGGTTAATGTCCTTTTTGAGGTGTGGGCACTAGTACTGAACTCCATACTCTAGATGCGGTCTTACCAGTGACCTGTACAAGGGCAGTGTAACCTCCTCTCTTCTACTACTGATACCCCTAGCTATGCATCCCAGCATCTTGTTTGCCTTTGCTGCTGCTTTCTTGCACTGTGTGGAGTGCTTCAGGTCACTAGTGATCATCACTCCCAGGTCCTTCTCCTCCTCTGATGCAGATATTCAAACTCCACCCAGGTAATACTCTGTCCTAGGATTCTTGGCTCCAATAAGCATAACTTTGCATTTTTTGGCATTGAGCCAAGCTGCCAGATCCTGGACCACCTCCCCAGGTTTTTCAGATCTTCCTGAAGGTCCCGCATCCCTTCAGCTGTGTCCACTCTCCCACAGAGCTTGGTGTCATCTGCGACTAGCCACATTTTGCCTTTAATGCCATCCGCAATGTCATTGATGAAGACATTGAACAACACTGGCCCCAGAACAGAGCCCACTGGTTACCACTCTGGTGCCAGATAACTCTTTCCCTGCCATCACCTCTGGGTTCTGTCCCTCAGCCAGTTTTTCACCCCACTGACCATCTTTTCCCCAACTCCAAGATCCACCAACTTCCTGATCAACCTTTTGTGGGGCACAGAGTCAAAGGCCTTGCTGAAATCAAGATGCAGGATGTCTACCACTTGGCCCCCTGTCTACTGTCTTAGTGACACAATCAAAGAAGTCAATCAGATTTGTTTGACATGATCACCCCCCCATGAACCCATGCTGCCTCTCATCCTGTCATGACATTGCTTCCACTGACAAAACTATGGCTCAGACTTGTACATATTATATATATTGCTGTTATCATTATTTAGTTATGTATATACTGCATTTCTTTATTTGTATTACATTTTTGTAACATAGTGCAGTTGACAGTGTTTGTTACCATTAAATACATGCCATGTATTAACATGATTAGAAGGCAGTGAAGTTTTTTACAGTCGTAAAAAGTTAAGATTGCTGATACACAATGGGCCCAATTCTAGAAGCACCCCTATGCATGTCACAAGTTGCGACACGTGAGGGGTGTAGTTGCACCAAGGACTCTGTGCCCAGTTCTATAAGGGACAGGGTCCTGGTGGCTTATTCCTGTGTCTTGCAACAAACCCACAGGTACGCCAAACAAAAGGTGTACCTGAAGGGTTTGCTGTAAGCCGCAAACCTAGGTGCGAAGGGCGCAAGTGCCCCCCGTTCCCAGATCCCCCCATCCCAAAAGCCCCACAGGCTTGCCCCATGCCCCAACCCCCAGTGCATACTTAATAGCCCCACAGGGCTGCTGCATGCCCCAGACCCAAGTGCCATTAAAGAAACCCACAACCCACAACCTGCAATCTGAGAAAATGCCCCCTCAGGTCTCCTTAATTGCAGCCATTCACAAAGTCCCGGGCATCCCTGGTAGTGTAGTGGCCAACCCCTCCCACCCAGCAGCACCCGACCACCCACTCCCCCCCATTTCCCATCTGAGGCTGGAGACTGACACAGCCCACCTCTCACCACCATGGCAAGCCACCGACTGAACACTGCAGAAGCACGTACTGTACATACACATGGTATGGGGGACTTAGTTTCTGCCCTTCCAAAATAGGGCACAACTGCTGCTGTAAACCCCCTAGTGCCATGTTGCAGGGGATTTACAGCATAACTGATGGCATAAGTCCACTTTGGTGCAAGCAGCCTGCGGCATGTCACAGGCTGCTCTGCAGAATACCATATGTTGCAACTGCTGGCAGAACTTGCTACTTGAACCATTTTGTTTGGCACAAGTTACGCCAGGTGTAACCTTTTGAGAATTGGGCCCTATGCCTTCTTCATGTATTTGTTTATTAGATTGTTGTGAATCATAAAACATGTTACATTACATTACAATTTGACACTGATTTAAAGAGCCCTGGAGAATATTATTACAAGTCTGTTGCTTTTGCTTCCTCATGCTGCATTCATGCTACACATGAATATTTTGTATTCAGAATAACAGTCTTTTCTACATAACACAGTTCCTTTATCAGTACTGTGATGTTACCAACAGTCTGCGGCAGCTATTATTGATGTAAAAGGTAGTCTTGAAGGTACTTAGCGGTTGTCAAAGGACCACAGAATGGCAGAGGGGTTACATTCAGTTACTGGGTACCATTTTTACAATGTACTTAATATGCCATTTTGCCATTTTCTGTCGTGTGTGTGTGTGTGTGTGTGTGTGTGTGTGTGTGCCACTCTGACTATGAACAAAACACTGCAAGGGACGTGTCAGCACCTCTTGAAATTTATGTGAACATCAATAAGACTCAGCCTATCATAATTTCATTACATAATACACCCAGCTAGTGAAACAGTTCAAACAATAAGAAGTACAATGGTCCAGGGAAATAGCTACACATGTGTTCATAGTCTATACGTTTGCTGAAAGCAGTAAGCTGCTTTTTATGTAAACTTCAACTACTGGTCTGCACTAGCACACAATCAACAAGTAATGTTGAGCTATTTATCTGGACCACTGTACTTTTTATTATTTGAACTTCTGTATTATATGGATGCTTTATGGAATAAAAGTGTGATAGGCTGAGAAGGCATTACATTCACATTAATTTCAAGAGGCGACAACCCATTCCTTGCAGCATTTCTTTAATGCTCAGGGTACCACACACACACACACACACACAAACACACACACACACATGAGACAGATATAGGCAATACAGTATAACTACCCAGTCCTGTGGGGTTACTAGAATCCTATTAGTACTGATCTTAGGCAGGCATAAAAGGCAGCTGGTAGGGAACTCATTAGGGGCTTTCTAGATAATGACATAATTGTTTACTCAGCTAGCCTGAGTGAGGATGATTATGTCATTTAGAACTCTCACAGCAGCATAACCATCTTCAAGTCAGCTGCTCAGGGAAAGTTTAGAATGTTCACTTATTCTGAGTTGGATAATCAGAGGGACAGGAGATCTGCCAGTTGGGCTCTGTCACAGGGAGCCCTGTGTTTCTCACCCTAGTTTGGATTAAACCTACAGTTGCCAGTGAAGTGGTGGAGACCTTTTGCAGCATGAATCCTTGATTTCACTCCAGGGGGAGTGAGAGGGACTGCCAGTTCAGTGGATCCAAGAGACAACCCCCTGAAGGTCCTAGAGTGTTTATAGCTGCCTTTGAGAAGCACATTATGTGAGAAATTCTGACAAAGCTATCATGAAGGAAAAGGGTGCATTC
Organism: Neoceratodus forsteri; assembly: GCA_016271365.2. NCBI lineage: Eukaryota > Metazoa > Chordata > Ceratodontiformes > Ceratodontidae > Neoceratodus > Neoceratodus forsteri. Next base: position 643,012,924 of record CM057453.1, on the reverse strand, counting down.
TGGTTTGTTCTCCATGCCTTAAGGAAGGAGCAACAGGTATGTGGGTACAGATTCAAAAACTGTTCCCATTAAGGAGTTGACTGAGGTATGTGTGCCCAAGATAAGGCTAGATCACACCTGCCAGGATACCTCATACAATTCGGTGTCAAATCTAAAGTTTAGAGTTCAGAGTCTTTAGCAATTTAGTGGGGATTGAAGGCTTCTTTTGCTGTAACCCTGAAGGAATGGCAGAGAGTACTGGTTGGGGCAAAGGGTGGGAGGAACACTATCTGGAATCTACAAGGCAGGGCTAACTGGTTCATTGATGGGTGCCAAGTTCACCTGGATAGAGGCCAATGCTCAGGATAAACTTAAATATGTGGCTCAGGTCATGAGTTTACACTGTGAAATGTGTTTTGGAAATAGCTCAAGAATGTGGTTCAGGCCACAAAAATCCAATTTGGGAAATGGAAATGTATTTGAAAGTAGCTCAAGTATGTGGTTCAGGCCATGAGCACTTTGGGGAAAAAATGGATAGAGAAATTGCAGTGGAAAATTGTACTGCCTAGCAAAGAGTTTCTGGAAAAAGAGTACATTTGTTTTGCCATAACCAACCATTTGGGGTCCACTTGTGCTTTAGTAACATCTGTGAACAAAGTCATACTGCACAATCCCAGCTGCTGCATTGGACATTCTGATTATTGCTTTCTGTGTGGAGTTATTGGGGCCCCCTCAGCAGTTATATTTACAAAGGTTCATTTTAGTAATTTTGCTCCACCCCTTTTCCTTTAGATAATGAGCCTTGTATACACCCTAGAGCTGAGGGTGGTGCCAATCTGAGTATTTCTGCTAAACATAAATGGTATGCCATATGTGGGTACTAGTTCTTTTAATGGGGGCACCAACTTGCCAAAAGTGGTGTGGGGGTTACAACATCATACAAAGTACATCGGAGAACAATGCACGTGGTTACTGGAAGGTCACCTACTGCCACTCTGCGGTGCTGTGAGAAACACTTACTCAGTGCAACACTACCTATAACAGCACCTGACATTGGTTTCAGTGGGTACTGCAGAATGCCATTAACATCACGGTCCTGATAAGGGACCTGTGTGATCTAGGAAACACTGTCATTTATAATACCAAAATATTCATCCATAGCATTACCGCAGCATAAGGAAACCAAAGCAGCACATTCACAGGAATATTGTCCATGGCTTCTTAAAACATAGCACCTACTATGCTATTCATGCTGTGTTGCAGATCTTTTGTTTGATCATCTTTAATAAGGGGTCAAGTGTGGAATTTTCCAAGTGCATGGTATCACACATGAGACAGCTGATGTGTAAATCTTGATATGACGCTGTCTCATATATGTCCAACTGTGAGCACTTAATTTGTTATGTTTCACAGAACACTTCTGTGTATATACTGTTGTTTACAGTTTTAGTTTCATGTTCTACAGAAGCACTTGGTTTTGCTCATTCCTGGAACACAGCATTAATTTGGCAGAAAATAATTGACATTTTTACAATTAAAACTTGCAAAATTAATCTTTTGTGTTTTGTGTCATTTTTTACAGATAGTTGACAGATATTATTACTAGAATTTGGTACAGCATTATTCTATAGACACAGCAGCTACTTAATGCTGCTGATTAGCAGGTAAAACTCTTAGTGTTATATTAAAATAAACATTTGTCAATGCCGAATGTTGTTTTGCTGGCATTGGCATTGGTAGTGCAGGAGTTAGAGATGCATAATAGGAATAGCAGTGAAGTATTGAACTGATGCCAACCTCACCCTCACCCTGAAGAGACACATTTTCAACATAGGCATTCTGGGACCTCCCCTCATGAAAAGTGGCACTGTGATTTTGTTAATCTGTCCCAAAAGTTGATTTCCCACAGCGACCATGCCATTCTGCACCATAGGTGTGAAAACACATTTTGAGCAGGATGTGAAAAATGACAGCTGTACTGTTCATAAGGAGGTGTGAAACAATGCCAGTGTTGAAAATCTGGCATGAAAATATTGCAAATTTGTGAAGTTACAAGGGTGTGTGGAAACTGCGCAATGCATGCTTGTAACACAGTCATTTTATGGACTTTCAGCACCAAATTTTCAACATATGAATTTTAGGACCTCTGCTCATGAACAGTGTCACTGTCATTTTCTCAAACTGTCCCAAAAACTGATTTCACACAGCGACCATGCTATTCTGTGCTGGAAGTGCAAAAACACATTTCAGCCGGGATATGTAAAATGACAGCTGTACTGTTCATAAGGAGGCATGGAAAAATGCCAAAGTTGAAAATCTGGAGTGAAAATATTACAAATTCATGAAGTTACGAGCATGCGTGGAAACTGCGCAATGCTCATAAAACAGTCATTTTTTGGAGTTTTTCCACCAAATTTGCAACATAGGCTTGTTGAGAGCCCACCTCATGAACAGTTGTGCTGTTATTTCATTACTCAGTCCCGGAAGGTGATTCCATGCAGTGACCACGAAATAACCTTTCGGGACTAAATAATGCCATGACAGAGGCTAAATTCATGAGGAGGAGCCCCAATAACCCCATGTTGAAAATTTGGTGAAAAAATTCCCAAAAATGCCCGAGATTTGCACCAAAGTTGAAAAAACCTATTTATGCCATTATACAGCTTACCGGCATTTCTTCAATTCGCGGTTGGCTTTGAAGAGTGCAGACATGTTCTCAGACCACCAAAGATCATTGAGACAAAGTCCGGAGTAAGTATGGGGTGGGGGTATGTGGGGCAGAGGGTGCACAGAGGGTGGGCGCGGGTTGGGGGAGGGAGCAGGACAGATAGCGAGGGACCGCTTTCTTCTTTTACAGGTTAAAAAAAAACAGAAACCATTGGGGGACTTTTTTTTTACAGGGGCATTTGGCATGCTGGGGTGGGCTCCCAGGATTGGGCACTCCCATCAGTATATACTGAAGGGGGGCTAGAGCCAAGGGGAATTAGGCACCCCCCTCAGAACCCAACAAATGGGGGAGGCATTATGCTGATGGGGAGTGGGCTCCCTTATCAGCACATGAACTGGGTCAGCGCATGCCAAGAGGGGGACTGGGCACCCCTGAAGTCAGCATTGTGGCAGGTGGTGGTAGCAGTGACTGCCACCATGTTTACTAGAATACTTCACCAGGAAAGTCACGTCAGGAGGTGCCGCTGCGTGAAGAACTTGGCTCTCATTGCAGTGGACCTTTTCTAAGATCTGGTAGCTAGTTTACGTGTTGCTGGTGTCAGCACCTGCATGCTGGCTTATTGGGGAATGAGGGACACACCTACTGATGCGTGCCCTGCATTCGACCACAGTGCCTGCACCTCCAAATCTGCTACTACTGCAATATGTTGGCTGGCAAGCAAGCGTGAGCCAACATAAAAATTGGTCTCAGAAATGCTACAATCTTATTGGCTGTTAGGATCCCAAACAGCCTTACAATAATCCCTGTTACACTGTCATTTACAGCTTAATCACAATGGTACATAGAGTCTTACTGTAAACATTCCATCTCACAACACTGCTGAATAACTGGAATGATACATTGCGATTTAGAGTCAACACTCCTAAACTCATGGTGGAAGAACTATTTTATTACAAATCTCTCTCAAAATGAGGAAAACATTCAAAAAGTATACTTTTCATACCTTTGTTTTGGAATATTTGCTTTTTAGTAGCATTAAGGCACTACCATAACTTACATTAACTGTCAGTTAATCAACAACCACGGGAAATATAGAACTCAACCACATCTTGTGCCACATTTCCCCACTAGTGGGTGACTAACAAGCTGTTAAGCTAACCCCTGGTCATGCTTTATTGTGTTTTATAAGGTAAAACATGTGTTTACAAACAAAGTATGCAGAGACTAATGTGTCCTGTATGCATCAATATACAGTACACAATGCTGTGTGCTCTATTGTGCTAACATATACTATGCAATACTAAGGTCAGTGATCAAGTGTTATTACTTATAAAGGTAGCCACTGCCTCCATTTCAAATCAAATACAAAAACAAAACAAAAAAAGGAATGAATATGCAATAGTAAGATCCATGTAATATGAACACATTTTCAAAGATACATTAATAGTGTTCACCACAACAGCGCTACTTGAATTCTCCAACTTCCTGCACTCTGCTCTTGATGCCAGAAGTCCTGCCAGTGCTGTGTGCATTGACCTTTCCAAGGCCTTTGACACGGTTTGCCATCCTCTCCTGCTTGACTCCCTCAGATGCCTTGGTTTCTCCCCCTTGCATGGTTCTCCAGCTACCTCTCTGCCAGACCTCAGTGTGTAAAAATCAATAGCACCCTATCTGACACACGATCTGTCCACCCTGGGGTTCTCAAGGGCTCCATTTTAGGCCCTCTCCTCTTCAGTCTGTACCTCAAATCCCTCCCCTTGACCTGCCCAAGTAATATCCTCCTCTACGCAGATGACACTGTGCTCTTCGTCACTGACCCCAACCCCAACACACTCCAGACCACTCTCCAACAAGCTTTTGATAGAGCTGAGCATTGGTTCACATCACAAAGGCTAGTTCTGAACCTAAAAAAGACCAAAGCTATGCTCTTCTCGCATCGCCAAAGCAAAGCCAGTGGTGCCCCTCTTGTAATACTGCCTAGCACACTAAACCCCATTGAGCAGGTTTCCTACTACAAGTATCTGGGCATTACCTTTGATTCAGCACTCTCTTTCCATTCCCATATCAATGCCCTTTCTGCTGCTTCCAATGTCAGGATTGGACTGTTATACTGCCACAGGGACTGCCTACCACAGGAGGCCCTTAGATTGGCAATCACCTCCTCTGTCCTGTCGCTAATTGACTATGGGCTGCCCATCTATGCTGCAGCCAACAACACTGCGCTTGCAAGAATCCAGCTGTCTATAAACAAGGCCTGCAGGCTAATGCTTGGAGCCCCTAAGTGCACCCATACGTGTCTGCTGTACTCCACCACCAACTTGCTCAACCTTGAAGAAAGACTCCAGTTCCAAACCTGTCTTCTTGTAAAAAAGACTCTACTAGGGCTGTCCCCCCCTGGGGTCACCACCTCCCTGCAGCATGCCTCCCCCTCAGTCTCCACCCGCAGCACTGTCAAAATCTTCCTTAGTGTCCCCAGGGTAAGGACCTCTATGGCCCAGAGATCCTTTTGCTATCAGGCTCCTTCCTGGTTAAATTCCCTCCCAGCCAATATAGCTGACTCCACTAAGCTTGGTCCTTTCAAAGCCTCCCTCAGAAGCCATCTGACAAGCACTCGCTGCTGCAACTACACATAATTAGTATATGTTAATTACATATAACATTATATATAACATTAGTATATGTTAATTATATACATAATTAGTATATGTATATATTATAATTAATAGTGGTTTAAGGCTCTGAGCTGCAAATCTGGTGACATCCAGCAGACCAGACCTGGGTTTGAACCCCACAGCTTCCACTTGCATACTGTGTGACCCTGAGCAAGTCTCTTAACTTCCCTGTGCTCCCAGGTCACACCTGTAAAAAAGCTTTCAGCTTAGTGTGCTAGTCTTGGTTAAATAACTGACAAAAATAAAATAATCCCCCACCTGCCCCTTACCTTCACCCCTAAGCTGGGTCTGCCCTGTCTACTTTTGCTGTATATACTTGGGGTATCATGCAACATCTGCTGACAAATGTAATAAAATATCTCTGGTTGCTACCTGATGTGGTACTCGTGTACCTATATTATGACTGCTGTGATCTACCTATTACCAAGCGGGTACCACCAGTGAATGCCTGTAACACTGGTTGCTTTTTAATATAAGCGTTATGTACTGTACTGTTTGTTTGCTGTGATGTATTACTCTCTTGACGAGGTGCCTTTGCAAATGAGTCTATGACTCAAAGGTCTGTAAACCGATGATCTAATAAATAAATAAATAAATAAATAAATAGACTTTCTCAAAAAGGAAAAAAAAATAATTACAAAAATCTCCACTAATGCATCAGTTAGGATTGTTATTAAAGGAACAAAAGTTGAGAAATAAGATGTCAGGGTTTCCAACCCTAACTCCTGCACCGCCCCCCACAAACACACATGCAAGCAGGTGAAGGGGCAAGGCAACAGAACCAATCAGATACAACCATCATCAGGTAAGAGAAAGAAAATACAACTCTCTGAATATACCACAAGAGACATCCATCATCATGGTCCACCAACTGTATGTGTTCTGCTGCCATCCCAGTGTCTTGGGGGTACACCTGCATGCTGGGCAACCATGGGGGTAGCCCACTGCATGCACTGCACCCCAAATTCTCCCTAGAGATTAATACATCATGTAATAGTGATATTTAAGTAGCAGCACAGGGTCCAGAGGACTCTGTGCTTCTACATTGTATGGAAATTAGGATTCTTTTGCAGTATAGGCTCTGTGGTATCCCGCAGAGCAACAGTAAGGTAAACGTATATTGCTGTGGCAGTGCACAGTCTGTAGGATCTTCCACATGCATAACATAGGGAAAGACATATCTGACTGACAGTAGACGATTTATAGGAACCTGTGGCTCTGCACCAGGAAAAAATGTAAACTATGCAGTTGTTAGTGTGGGACATAAATTGTCCCATAGTTCAACAACATGGGAAAGTTATGTTTGCATCGCCAACTGTGTTGTACAGGATATTGTACTCCAACAGCATATAATAAATATGTTTTCAATAACTATACAGTCCCACCCCACCCCCCACCACCACACAGACACATGTAAGCAGATGAGGGGGTAAGGTAACAGAAACAATCAAAGACAGTCATCATCAGTAACATAAATAAAATAACATAGAACTCTGTGAACATACCGCTAGAAACATCCATCATCATGGCCGATCAACTGTAGCAGTTCTAATGGCATACCACTGTCTTGGTTTTATATCGACATGCTGGACAACCATGGGAAATGGCCCTCCACATGCACTGCACCAGAATTTTTCCATAGAGATGTTGCAGTTCAGGATACAAAGGATCCTCCTGTCTCACATGATGTAATAATGATGTTTAAGTACCAGTACGTGGTTCATAGCACATTGCACTTGTACACTGTACCAAACCTAGGTTTCTTTTGGAGTGTCTGTAGGACCTTCCTCTTGCATAGCATTGGGAAACACATACTGTATGTGACTGACAATAGAGGCTGTAGAGAAACCTATGACTGTATACCAGAAAAAAATGTAAGATGTGCAGTTGTTAGTGCAGGATAGAAAATGTCCTATAGTTTAACGTGTAAATGTTTTGCTTGCATTAGCCATTATCGTGTAGAGTATTTTGTACTCCAACAGCATGTAAAACTTATGTTTTCATGTGACTGTAAGGCTTGGAGAAGCCTTCACTTGCACTGTATACAAAACATTATGTGAAAAGTGTGACCACAGTGTGTGTTGTAACGTATGCTTCCATATATAAAATAACAAACTCTGGATGGTAGTGCACAGTCCAGCGCATTATGCATCGCTAATACATAGAGAATATTAGGTTGGTGTGGCAAACATAGAGTGAAAAGTAACTGCACTCCCACAATATAGAAAAAATATTTTGTGTGTTACTGCAGGGTACTCCAGAGCACATCTCTAAGGAGAATTTGCTGTGCATGCAGTGGGCCATACCCCAAGGTTGCCCAACATGCAGGTGTGCCCCCAAGACACTGGGATGGCAGAAGAACACATGCAGTTGGTGGACCATGATGATGGATGTCTCTTGTGGTATGTTCAGAGAGTTGTATGTTCTTTCTCTGACCTGATGATGGCTGTCTCTGATTGATTGTGTTGCCTTGCCCTTTCATCTGTTTGTATATGTTTGTGTGTGTGTGTGTGTGTGTGGCTGTAGAGTCAGGGATGGAAACCCTACTGTCGTATTTCCTAACTTTTTTAGCTTTAATAACAACTCTACCCGATGCATTAACAGAGTTTTTTGCAATGAATATATATTATAGAGGCACGGTCGCACCCCTATATTAGGGTTCAGCAGCCAGTTCCATGTTAAACCCCAAATTTTGAACTTTAATAACTTCGGAACCATTTGGCTGATTCACATAAAAGTTTGCATGTGTCTTTGGGGCCAAAAATCTCTTGAAGTGGCAAGTTTTGTTCTAGTTGGATTTGTGGGTGCGGAGATACAGATTGCCAAAAAATGTGAAAATTACCACTTTTTGTCAATTTTTTGTCATACCACTGCCCAAAAATGAGTTGGTATTTTGGTCTGAAATTTTCAGGGTATATAGGTCTTAGGTCATAGATGTGCCTTTTGAAGGTTTGGTTAAACAATATTAATCTGTTCCAAAGTTATTCAATTTAAAATTTTCCCATTATTTCTTATGGGAGCAGTTAGATGTCCTGTGGGAAAAAAGGATCCTTTATCGCAAATGCAGAATCTTTTTTTGCAAATACAGGATGCTTTGTTGCAAATGCAGAATCTTTTTCTGTGCTGCTGCCATTTTGTTTTACAGTTAGTGGTGGCAACAAAATTAAATATTTAAAAAAATAGATGTTATTGGTAGACAACAAGAGTTGTCTTTACCTAATCAGGACCCACAGAATTCTATTCTGGGATTAGATTGTTGGCATCTTGCTTGGAAATGTGTTTTTCTAATATGCTGAAATCCTTTTCCACAAATTGTGATGAAGGAACTGTGGAAAATGACCCTTTGCTGCAATTTGTGAAAAAGGATTTCCCTGGTAGTCTAGTGGTTCCTTCCCCCTCCCTGATGTACTATTGCTGTCCCCCTATAAAAAGCTGTTTCTCTGGTAGTCTAGTGATCCTTCCCTCATCCCCAATGTGTGTTTGCTGTCCCAGTATTAAAAAAAATTAGCTGGTAGTCTAGTGGTCACCCCCCCCCCACAATGTGTCATCACTGTCTGCATATTAAAAAAAAATCCCTGGTAGTCTAATGGTCTCTCCCCCCGATGTGCGGTCATCATTGCCATATATTGAAAAAAATGACTCTGGTAGTCCAGTGGTCCTTCCCCCCCTCTCCTCTGACGTCTGCTTACCATTCCTGTATATAAAAAAATGACCCTGGTAGTATAGTGGTCCTTCCTCTCTCTCCCAATTTGTGATTGCCATTACTGTATAAAAAAAAATGTCCCTGGCTATGTTCCCCTAAGATGTGCACCTGTGAGGCCACACAGATCAAAGAAACAGCCACACAGTACAGTAGCTATGGCACACAGATCAAGACCCCACAGTGCTTAACCCTTGCTTTTCCATGGAATGACATAGCAGTCCAGAATTCCCTTACATTTTGCTTCTGTCTGCAGCAGTAGGGGTTAAATTAAGAGGGCCTGGGTTTGTCACTGCTGTCTTATATCTTCTTGTCTTAGGTTGTAAATTTTTTACACACACAGGGGCTAGCTTTGATGTTAAGGGTGCCTGTCACAGCTGAACAAATTTTATGAAGAAGGTGGCTCTACAAATAGTATGGGGGAGGATGACTTTGGCATAATCTCTTTTTGAGACTGTCTGTCCATAGAACATTCTGTTTGTTTTGTTTAAATTCCCATCCGTGCAATAAACTACAGACAGACAAGCAAGAAATGATTCGTGTTTAAAGGGAACATAAACAGGTATTTTTAAGCAAAGTACATCAGCAATAGAGCAGGTAGATAAGATGCTCACCTGCAGAATTATGTCAGTATTTTGCCTCCTGAAATGAGTAAAGATAATTTTTTTTATTCAGTGAAGGTCCTAATGAATGTTAACAATCCTCACTGTCAATTCAAACTGGGCATGCTGTGGGACACTAAAATTGTCTGCAACATCCTGGATGTCATGATATCACATTAGTGAGAGTGATCTCCATTGCTAATACAGGCTGCAAAGGTTTTTTTTTTTATAAACTATGCAACATACAGTGTCCATGCCAAACTGCATCTCTGTGAACATAACTCTGAAACTTTGTCAGAGTTATGTTCACAGAGAAGCACTTTGGCAAAGTTTTGTACAGTGCTCATTTATAATGTTCTCATGTGGCTAAATAATATCAACCTGTTACACTTTGTTAGGCTTATTTTTGTAAAAAAGCACTGTCCCAGAGTTATTTACCAGTATTCATAAAAAATCCCTCTGCAGCTTGTATTAGCGATTAATTTGCATATGCAGCCCATGATGCTTTGCATTGTGGGGGCATGTGTGAGTTTGTATGCTCTCGCTAATGTGACATCATGATGTCCAGGACGTCGCAACCATTTTAGGGTCCCACAGAGTGCTCAATTTGAATTTGCCCATGATTATTGTTTACAGTCATCTGGTCCTTTACAGAATAAAAAACGTATCTTTACTCATTTTGGTAGGCAAAATAGTGACATAATTCTACAGGTGAGCATCTTATCTACCTGCTCTGTTGCTGATGTGCTTTGCTTAAAAATACTGTACCTGTTTGTTTCCTTTAATGGTGCCAGGTTTTAAATGGCTACATCTTACTGCACATATTTCTGAGCATGGTTTTAACGACCTTCAAAAAAAGCCTAGGGAATTGCCTGAATGTCTGACAATTTAAAGAGCCCCCTGACAGTTGACTGAGACAATTTTGAAAAAAAAAATTAACATTCAGGCATAAATGTAGCTTATATTTCATATTTTATTCTGAAATTCTCATCCTTATTTCCTTATTGCTAAGGGTATTTGCATGAATACAGTATCTTTGCTCTTTTAGCTCTGGCTACTTGCATACACCTGATATCCTAATTCTGTTTATGACATCAAAATATGTTGCTGTTGAGATAAGTATGATGCCATGAACAAGGGATTGTGATGTCATGTGTAGAGAAGCACCCAGAGTGGACAAATTCCAGGGCATAGGGATCTTGTTTTCATTCAGCTTTTTTCAGTAATAAAGAAAATGTGGTATTAATTACTGAAAATATAGAAGTAATAAAAATGGGATGGAGTTGAATATAAATATTACTTTCTTCAAAGTTTTCCTAATGCTGTCAGGGGCTTTTTAAGGCCTAATTCAAATAATTGAGCAAAATGAAATTGGGACTACAAATATGCTTGAGTGCAGAACTGTAAAGAGCTGCTGACAGCACTAGCAAAACTTTGAAAAAAGTAAGATTTATATTCCATTCCATCGCATTTATTACTTCATATATTTTCAGTAATTAATTCTCCGTTTTCTTTATTACTGAAAACAGTTGCATGAAAACAAGATCCATGTTCCCTAGAACGTATCTGCTGTGGCTTCTTCTCTACACATGACACCACAGTCTCCTGTTTATGACATCTAATTATTGCCACAGCAACATATTTTGATGTCATAAACAGAATCATGATGTCAGGTGTAGGCAGGCAGCCAGAGCTCAAAGAGCAGAGATACTGTATTGATGTAAATGCCCCTAGAGTAAGGAAATAAGGGTTGAGAATTACAGAATAAAATACAAAATATAAGCTACAGTTATGTCTGAATATTAAATTTTTTCAGAGTTGTCTCAACTGTGTCAGGAGCTTTTTAAAGCAGCAGTACTGTAAATGTTATTGTGAAAAATGGAAGCTACACTTTTTAGTGACAATAAACAGTATCCCTATTATAGACTCAATTTGATTTGCACACACGAATCTCTTTCTTGGCGCCCGGTGCTGCACACACACACACACACACACACACACACACACACACATATGAGGCTTCCACCCACAGAGTCCCGATATTCGAGGGAACAGTGGTCCCTGGTAGTCTAGTGGCCCCCCCGATTGCTCTCCCATGAAAATCCACTTAGATTCCTGGTGGTCTAGTGGACCCCCCCACCCTGTGAGGTACTCACCACCACCTCACTCCCACCTCATCCCAGTCCCGGTCGGTGACCAGCACAGCCCTTCTCTTGCCTCCATGGCTGGCGGCTGACTGAGCTGTGAATAAGCACGTGCTAGACAGTATGCATTCATTCATAGCTCAACCCTAAGACTCCACCCCCACCCTGCATGCAGGAACAGGCATGAGGGGTGTGCTTGCTTGCTTGACTTTGCTTTGGTTTAAGTTGTGATGTGGCAGGCAGATATATAAATGTCCAGAATCTAAATACATTTCAGCACATTCACTACTCAACAGGTTTAGGAATTTATTGCAACTCATACCATGTACTGTATATTTGATACCCCGAAGCTCATTTGGACTAGGGCGACTAGATCTTAGGCAGCACCTGTTTACCCTGCTCACCTCCTCTGGCTCACGGGTAGAAGTGGCTGCCCTTCTTGCTGATCTGGGTTATACTGACTGCTCTCCACTCTCTGTGTGCATGGACGTGGATGATGCTCTCTCTCTTATTTTTAAATTAGTTTTACTGTGGTCTGGGATAATCATGCCCATTCTGCCATTCTTGGGTCAGGGATTTCCATTTAAAAACATAGAAACATAGACGTTGATGGCAGAAGGAGACCGCTAGGTCCACCTAGTTTGCCTCTTTAACCCTGCTGGTAGTTATTGACAGTGTGTCCATTTGAGGGATCCTCTTACCTCCGCTTTAATGCCACTGTCTGGTACCAGGCCTGCGTGTTCCTTGGTGAACATGGAGCAGAAAACATTATTTATAACAGTGGCCTTTTGCCTGTCCTCCTGTATGAGTCTGTCTCCATCTTTAAGTCTGACTATTCCTCCCACCTTCCTTCTTTTTTCTTGCACATATCTAAAAAAAGTGTTTTCCCCTGCCTAGACTGCCTCTGCCAGCCTAAGCTCTGTTGCGGTCCTGGCTGTTCTAACTGTGTTCTTTGCTTCCTTATTCTTCTGAGTGTACACTTCCCATTCACTATCCCCCATGGTTCTTTTAATAATTTCTGTAGGCCTCTCTTTTGGTCCTAATCAAGGCCCTTGAGTGCATTGTTGCTGACCAGCTTACAGACTACCTGGACAAATATAACATCCTATGTGCACAGCAACACGGGTTCAGGCAAGAGCACAGCACATCAACAGCCCTCCTGGAATTCACTGGAGCCCTTCACAACTCGTTGGACAAAGGCCATTTAACTGGAGCCGTATTCATTGACTTGACTAAGGCATTTGACCCTGTTCACCATAGCCTGCTTACCAAACAGCTGCTGAATGCTGGGCTCTCCCAGGACTCCATGGCATGGTTTAATAGCTACCTGGACCAGGGCTCACAAAGAGTAAAAATCTCAGGAGTACTCTCTGACTTCAAACCTGTTTGCTCAGGCATCCCTCAGGGATCCATACTGGGCCCACTACTTTTCAGCCTTTTCCTGAACTCCCTTCCACTATCCTGCCTAGAACAAATTATCCTCTATGCCGATGACGCTCTGCTTCTCACCCGCCCATAAGGATCTACAACCCTTACTTCACAACCTACAGTTTGCTTTCTCTGCTGTTGAAAACTGGTTCCCAAAACATAAACTGGTTCTAAACCACAAAAAGACTAATTCTATGCTTTTCTGCAGCTCGCAAAACAAACGCAGGTGATACCCCCTTGATATCAGTACAAGCACTGGGAATACCCTCGAACAAGTGTCATCTTTTAAATACCTTGGAATCTCACTTGACACTTGCCTATCTTATGGAACTCACTTTGATAGTGTTGCCAGAGTAGTAAACTCACACATTGGAATTCTTTACTGAAATAGATAGCATCTTACCCAGGCAGCACTGAAGATTGCTATCCAGAGCTCTGTGGTCTCTGTCATAGACTACGGCCTCATAATCTATGGCTCTGCCTCTACTACCACCCTCAGGTGCATAACGACCTCCCTAAACAAGGCCTGTTGACTGCTTACTGGATCCCACCAACTCACACATACATGTGAGCTTACACTCAAACGGGATGGCTTCAACTCGCTAACCGCATAAAGTACCTTACCTGCTTGATGGCAAAAAAACTACTTTGGGCCTTACTCCACCTAGTGTCCAAGCCCTCCTGCACCCAAACACTAATCCTCATAACACCAGAGGGTCTGAATGTCAGCTTCTACAGGACCCCCGATGCAGCACTACTCCACTGTGGGCCAAAGATCCTTTGCACACCGTGCACCAAGCTGGATGAATGCCCTCAGCACTCACATCACCTCCACCTCCTCACTGGGCACATTCAAATCAAGACTCCATCATCATCTCACGCCCTCCAGCTCATGTGACTGCCACCTCTAACTTCCCCCTTCCCCACTGAGATCAACCACCCCTCTCTGATGCTCTTTGACAATGCCGTGAACTGGTCTAGTCTCTTTTTCAGCTGCCACCCCTCTATCCTCTCACCTTTCCTCCCTAATTTCATCTAGGTTTCTGAAATGATTTCTTGTATGTTATTCATGTATCCTATTTACCATGATGCTGTACCTGAACTGATGAATATGGTTGTATGCTCTCTTTAATGTTGTATGCCCTTGTTTAACATGTTTAACATGTATGTATTCTCCTGACATGGAACCTTTGTAGAAGAGCCTTGGCTCAAAGGTAATTGTAATCCTAGATCTAAATAAACAAATAATTGCTGTCCTGACTTTGTTAGTGAACTACATGGGGTTTTTATGTCTGTTCTTTTTTAGACACTGTCCTTATGCACGTCTTGGTAGCCTGCAAGATGGCCTGTTTTATTTGTGCCCAAATGTCTTCTACCTCCTTATCCTCCTGTATGTTCACCAGGTTTCCCTGACTATTTCTCTTATTCTGCTGAAGTTAGCCCCTCTCAAGTTTAAAACTTCTGCCCTTGACTGAGATTTTATTGCCCCAAAGGCCAATTCGAACCACACAGTGTTGTGATCTTTGTTGGCCAGTGGCTCCCTAACCCTGTCAAAAATTATTACCTCTGAATTTGTGAGGACCACATCCAGGATGGTGTCCATTCTAGTTGGGAGTATTAACTGTATGAGAAGGCAGCCTTGTAGGGTATGAACCACCTTTTGACTTCTGGAAGAACCAGCCACTCTGATATCCCATTTAGCATCTGGCATGTTTAGATCTCCTACCACAACTGTTTCTCCTTTTTGAGTTGCACTTCTGATTTCCCCTAGAAGCTCATCGTTCTTGCCCTCTGCTTGCCCCAGTGGTCGGTTCCCCAAGTAGATTTTTTTCCTGTTTCTGAGCTAAGTTGCACCCATAGGGATTCTACACCCTCCTTTTTGTTGAAGTCCACTGAGAAGGCTTTAATCCTTTCTCACATAGTGCAGCCCTTCCCCCACCCTCCCTTCTGTCCTGTCTGAATAGAGTGAAACAGAGGACTGGTAGGTCCCAGTTGTTTTTTTTTCTGAGGCCCAGACAACTCAAAAGTACATGCTAAATGACAAGGACATTAATATAAAAGAAACAGAGTAACCAAAGATGACAGACATCTATGTAAAGTGCCTTGAATGATGGCAATGGCTGCAATTGTGGGAGTTAATTTCCTCATTACTAGTCTGTATCTGTTCTTAGCTGGACATGGCATAATAGAATAAATCATTATTCTGGTAATGGTTATATATAGTTAAGAATGTATTTATGCCAGAAAACAGCCTTAAAAACTTTTCCAGATGTATCAGAAAAATGGGGAAATTGAAACACCAGAAAACATCTTTAAGCTACACATTAACTGGGCCAGATGGTCGAAGGGTGGAGGTGCCACTAGTCCCAGGGAAAGCTTCAGTAACATGGTGGCTGGCAATAGGACAGTGAGGGGTGTCACTAGAGACCAGGGAAAGCTACACAATTATGGGTCTGGACGATCAGAGGGTGAAGGGTCCCACTACTGCACTGGGGACTTTGAGTTCTTAATGGGGCTGGATGATCAGGGGTGGAGGTCCCACTAGATACCAGGAGCTATATGTTAGATACAGGAATGGGCATTCAGGGTGTGGGGCAGGCCATTCACCACCCTGCCTGATGTGGCAGGCAACCTCTGTAGGGGCATAAACTTGCCAGTACATCCCATGCAAATGAGCTGATAATGAGCATGCATATGAACCTTAGTGCCCTGCATGCCCCATGAGCTCATTTGCATGGTGCTGGCTGAATAGTGTGCCGGGGACTCCTGGTGCTATCAGGTCAGGGGGTACAGTTCCCTATGCTTCCCTATGGGCTGCATCCAGCCCTGATCCCTGCTGGGGCAGCACTACTCAACTTTGCTCTGCCCTGACATGGCCCTGTATTCAGTTGGACAGTGCTGGTGTGCTACCCAACTGAATATGGCATTCTCAGGATTGTTGGTAAGGGCAATCACAGCATAAACCTTTGCACTCTGCTTTTGCACATATTGCAATCATTTCTGTCTCTGTGGCAGCAAAACATTTTCTGATAGTCTGCTTCAACACAGATTTTAAGTGCTTAGGTATACATATGCATGGCCAGAGGGTTTTGAAACCAAGACAAAGAAGTGAATCAGATGAAAACAGAGTCACATCGCACCCCTCCTAACCTCACACTGTATTGTTTTTGTCAAATCCACATCTACACACCAAATTGTTAGCCTGTTTGAGTATCATTCCTTGAGAATTTAAACAAACTGGATACACTGTATCACTGTGCACTGAGATTTATTACCAGTGCACCTCTTATCACCCATCATTGTTTGTTATACTCAGTGTTAGGTTGGTCCTCCCTCAGTGCCAGAAGAATGAGGAATGCCCTTCTTTGGATTCATAGAGCTATTTCAGATAAACTGCCCTTATACATCTCCAGGCTCTTCCAATGGACACAGGGGTCCTACAGTCTGAGGCGTTATTTCCTTGTCATGTTTGATGTACCTAAGGTCAGAACTCACTATGGCACCTCATCCATCAGTTTTGCCCTTCCCTCTCTTTGGAACTCTTTCCAGAACTCTCTAAGACTTACACAACTACCTGGAATTTCCACCTTTAAATCCTTGTTAAATAGTGTGCTGAATGAAACACGTACCTGTCATTCCTAAACATCAAATTTATCCAGCTGCTATAACTTACTGTATGTAACCTGCCTGTTTAACACCTTTTTACTGATCCTCTTTCCCCTCCCTCACTAACTTTTACTAAGCCACTAGCCTGTGGCTCCCCTCTCCTACTACTCTCCCCTTCCCTCCATCACCTCTTTACTGTCTACTCATGTCTCTATGCTCTTACTCTATCTACAAAGAACACCTCTAGTGTATCCCGGGTTGAGTTGTGTGCAGCCGACGATATCAGCCGTACCTAGATGTTGGCTTGCCTTCCTGTAGCTATCTAATTTGAACTGTTTAAGAAAGCTGTTGCAATCCTTGTATAAAATTGTTACTTATTGTTTTCTTTTTGTCTCCTTATTTTGTTGTACTTTATACACCAGTGTTTTGTTTGTTCATTGCCTTTTATTTTATAATATGTTATTTACTATATGTTCAATTGTGCTGATTACTGTATTGTGTTTTTGTCATCCCAGGACCGTCTTGTAAATGAGCTTGCTCAATGGTGTTTCACCTGGCTAAATAAGAATTGATTGATTGATTGATTGAATTTAAGTCAAAAATTTAATACATTGGAAGGAATTGTTGAAATTTGTGGAGAGTACCGTGCCCCTGGCTGTGCATGTCTTCCATGACAGGCACTAGACTTAGAGTGAAATTGAACTTTTTTTGAAATTAAGTTGTCCTGCATTATGGACATCAGAACAGAGTCAATAAGCTATTAATGCGCCTTGAGTGAAAGGACTAGCTTGTGTATTGTAACAAATAAAAGTGCATGCTTGCTTGGATACCCAGAATAGCGTTGCTTGCATTTTGACAGAATAGTTTGAATGACCTTGTTAAGGCAACCCACATACTATAAGTACTTGAAGTAAAAAGTTGCCTCTCAGGAATATTGGACTTAGAAGATCCTGGCTTACAACAACAATGGAACATTGCCCCAAGGACTATAGTAACAAAATGGCACCCATAGGTTTAGAACAAAAGAATTTGTGCTGTGGATGAAAACTGTGTTCAAAGTTTCCTTTATCGTTAATACAGAAGAAGGTGCTAAGTAGATGGCACTGTACCCCAGTACATCTGGTGTAGATGGGAGTTCTGGGCTCATATTTATGTTGGCGTTGCTCTCAGGATCCTGGAACAATATATCATCTTCTGTGGGACTGTTATTTAACAAAGGAGTAGTGGGAGAATAGTATTCATTGCTTGGAAGACACTCTACAACTCTCTATTCCCAGGTCTCCCCTTTTTTGGATTTTGGGGGAACCCCATACTTTGGATCAGAAAGTTTTGTTATATAAGGGACTTCTTTTTGCCACTGCTTTGGAGGAAAAAAAAAATTTACTTTTACAGTGGAGGTCAGTTGAGGTTTCATCTCTTTTATGATGGAAGCAAGCTTTAGATAAAGCAGCCATGTAT
Organism: Neoceratodus forsteri; assembly: GCA_016271365.2. Lineage (NCBI taxonomy): Eukaryota > Metazoa > Chordata > Ceratodontiformes > Ceratodontidae > Neoceratodus > Neoceratodus forsteri. Next base: position 642,994,667 of record CM057453.1, on the reverse strand, counting down.
TCCAGGGTAATTTTTGGGTGGAAGAACTAACTCCTCATGCGGTTTCATAGAGGGTGGGATAAATGGGTAGCCTTAAGGAATATTTTCATGAGGAATAAGGTAGAGTGTACTTCAACTTTGCCATGAAAGGTTTCCAGGATTAGTTTTTGGGGGAAGGGGAGGTGGATGTCCCTGTTACAATGTCTAATGTTAAAGGGTTAAAATATCCCAACAACAAATATGGAATTGTCACAATATTATTATTTACTATTGAAAAGTTAATTGTTTAATGTTAGAATGTTTACAGTTGTAATGCACAATGGTTTGAAATGCTGTATGGTGAGCATTTTGGAATGTTTTCCATTAGGTGGTATTATATATGCGCATTACAGAGACTATTGTTTTCTTTGATATTTGCTTAAAGTGACCTATGACATCTGTTAGGTGCATTCTTGTATTTCAGTGATCTTCCAATAAAATGTTTATATACAAAAAATGTTTCCTTTATCACTAGGACTGGAAATGGACTCTCAAGGGAGGAAGTTGTGGTGTAGCAAAAAATCTGGGCACCCAGGCACTCACATGTGTCTGGCACATTTGGAACCTGTATATGGGGAAGAGGAGAAGGCTGAGAGGTATGAGCTCTGCTGTAATTGGATGCTAAATGTAAACAATGCATGTGACTGTGAACTGGATTGGGTGCTGCACATACAGAGCCTTTATGTTGTGCAAAACAGGAGGTGAGACCAGTACCCTTCTATGGGATTACAATTGTTTGTAGTTTCAGGGTTGCAGTTCATTATGAAGACTGTCCAGGTATTCCTCTGCCTGCCTCTAAGGGGGTGGGGGGCAGGGGGGGAGAGTCAGTTATCTTTTTGGAAATAAGAGAAGGGATTGAAAAGTGGACTGAGTTGCCCGAGTTTACTGTTTAAATGTATACAAGGTAAAATTTTGAAAATAAAATATACTGTTGTACATACAAAGTTTTGTTAGAACTGAAAAAGTATATTCAAGCAGTGTCTGTATGTTTAACCTCAATTTGCATTCCAGGTACCAAGGCATGCTAGTGAAAGTAGCACCATGAATAGTGGTGGCATCCTACAAGGTTCATATGTACTGTATTCAGTAGCATCCTGTGCAAAACATACGAGATTCAGTATTTATATAACAGGTGTGAAAATAAATTTGCCAAGATAAACATGTTATTTGGTCAACATGAGCATTATATATTTTGTTTTTACTTTCTGTTTATGCTCCCCTGGCCTCCTGCACTCCACATCATCAGGAGTTGCCTGGGCATCTGTCCCTCTCTTACCTGATCCTCGGTGTTCCCCCATGGAGCCTTGGTTGTTCCCCCAAGGTGAGGATGAGGTGGGGCCCGTAAACCCCGAGTCTTTCCTGGTTTCGTCAGAACACCGGGAAGGTAGAAGATTGGGAATCTGTGCCGGCGCTCCATCTTCTCAGAGTGCAAGGAGCTGTTTCCCACTGCCATGACATCAAGGTGTGATTGCCAATATCTGTCATGTCCCCTTCCCTGTGAGTGGCTGGTGCTTGCTGCACCTCCAGCCTCTGCCGGAGGTCAGTCATATGCCAAGCCTTGTCCCGCTTCCCTCTCTGGAGAAGGCAAGCAGTCCTTGGATGCTCAACCCCCCCCGGCCAGCTCTGCGACACCCCAGGAATGTTCCTGAACCTGGGTTTCCCACATCATGAGTGGTAGCGCTACCGCTGTGCTGGCAGGCCAGACAACATGAGCATTATAAATGAAGGTCTTCATCAAGGATATCTCCTTCATTAGGTCACACCTTTGGAACTGTAAGCCATCAGCATCAGGAACACTCAGAAAGTTTTACTAGCCAGGGCCACCCACGATAATGTGGAACATTGGCATCTGTATAACGTGGCGATCCCATTGATCCTCATTTCTTTCTTTGGGCAGCAACTGCTTGTCAGATCTGTAGAGGAACACCATCATGTCTATGATTTTGTTGTGTTTTTCTACTTTAACTTAAGTTTTCAATGTTGTCCCTGTATGCTGCTGTTGAAAGAATCTTTATTTAAGTTTTCTGCGCCTACACTGAAGGATACGCTGGAGTGGCAAGCAACACTGAGACCATCGGAGAAGACAAGAGAAAAGGAGAAGGAAAAATCATCATCAGAGCCCTCCTCCTCTAGCCATCACCATAAGCATAGGGAAAGAAATGCTTCACAGTGGGGCTGAGGTCTCCCTTGAAGGAGGGTAAGTTCTTGTCATTGACTGCTTCGATGGCATCAACTACAGCCCCCCTCAACCATTGCAGAGACATCATAGTTGAGACTTGGCTTTTGCACTGCTGTACCTCCTACTGAAAGTATGTCCATTGTCAGCTTCTGTTCCTGTGGCTACATTAGTTTTGAACTTTCTGATTTGTGCCATTGACTCCCAGCCTGTGCTGGCATACTTTTCAGAAATATTACTTCACCTATTCTCATCACTGCCACTGATGGTACTTACAGTTCCATCAACAGGGTCTTCCCTGCCAGTATCATCATCGATGATACATAAAACACACCTACTCTTCCTCCATCACATTCGCTGTCTCCATTGCTGAATCCATCGATGCCCCCACTGCCGTTCAAGAAGAAGACAAGTTAGGCTATAATCCTGATCTCTTACAAATGGAGGAGGATTTGGAGGCTGAGGTGAGGGTGGAAGATCTGTATAAAGGTGAGCTGCCTTCCAGTTCTCCCTTCTCCTCTTGCAGTGGAGATTCTGTGATTTCTAATCCCAGGCCTCCTCCTACAAATCCCTCATTTCAGGATTTGCTCAGACAAATCCAGGATGTCATGGGCTTTGAGGGCAAAGAAGAAGACTCCATTAAAGGAAATGTAATAATTTCTGGAGGTTGTAGCTGAACCTTCGGTACTATTGTGGTGCCTCTTGTATACCCTGCATAGGAGGATGCCACCTTTGCTGATTGGAATAGGCCTCTCACCTTGCCTGCAGTCCCTAAAAAAGCTTGTAATCAGTAATATGCACAGTCTGTTAAGCCTTATTATGCTTTCCAGTCAGAAGATACTTTTGTAGTAATCATGGCTGCCCATGCTTGCTCTAGAGCTCCTAGAGTCATTGATTACTTTGCCTCCTGACAAGGAATCTAGGAACTGGATGTTATGGGCAATAGAACTTATGCCTCTGCATCCTTGGGCCTAAGGATTGCACATTCTCAGTCATATATAATATAATATCTGAATAGCCTGTGGAACTCTGCTATGTCTGCCATTTAGGTTTTCCCTGATAGTCTGTCACAGTCTGAATTGCATAATGCTGCTTCAGCTGGTGTGGCTATTAGTAGGCATCTGTTATGCACTGCATACAGTATGATGCCTCTAATGCTTAGGTCAAGGCTTCTGCCTCTGGCATATGCTTTCAGAGGTATTCATGGCTTGGGGTAGTTGGTTTTGCTACTGATGTACAACAGACTGTGCTAGATTCACCTTTCAGGGCCTCCAAGCTGTTTGGGAGTGATGTTGCAAATGTTCTATGTGAGCTTCAATCATCCAGGACAATCAAATCCCTTCCTTTACCCTGCTAGGAGGCCAGGCAGGGGTTCATTTCATAGGCCTGTGACCCATGGTGGCTGTCCTTCCAGTTGGCAGCCCTGTGATTCTGGAGGAGGTCCCCTTCTGGGTCCCCTCCCTCCTGGTGCCTCTACAAAGGCACCCAAAAGTAATGATCAAGATGGCCCTGCCAGCCCAAGTCCCATTCTGACTCCCTACTTTCTCCCCCTCTGTTACCTCCCAGGGTAAAGAGGGGGTATGGATCTCCCTTTATCTGTCAGGACAGGAAATCTGCATCCTGTGCTGGACCTGAAAGACCTAAACCAATTCCTCAAATACTAATACAAAAAGTTTTAAATGTGTCTCTTCAAGCTCTTCTCCCCCACTGAAAAGGGGAACTGGCTCTGTGCCTTTGATATGAAGGATGTTTACCTTCATGTCAATATTAGAAAATGCCACAGGTAGTACCTCTGCTTTTTTGCTGGAGGTTAGCCATTATCAGTTCCAAATCTTGCCCTTTGGCTCATCCTCAACACTGTGAGAATTCACCAGATGCTGCATGGTTGTAGCAGCAGTGCTTCAGAGGTGAGGGCTTTATGTCTTCATGTATCTGGACAATTGGCTCTGGAGGCCCAGTTCAGGGAAGTGCTTCAAAATGCATTGTGCAGATCTAAAAAATTGTTTGAGGAACTGATTGTTATGGTAAATATACCAAAATCCATACTAGTTCCTTGTCCACACTACCAGTATATTGGTGTAGTGCTGGGCACAGCAGTAAGAAGTGACTTCTTGCTTGTAAACAAGGTGGAGACTCTTGTTGACCAGGCCTGGCTGATACTCAGATGTCATTATGCCTCAGCTCGGATGATGCTACATCACCTGGTACTCATGGCTGCTGCCATGATGACACCTTGTCATGTCTCCTTTCCACATCACTCTGGTCTGGTGGAAGGACTATCAGCACCTGTTGCAGGGTATTCCATTCTTATACTCAACTCCAGTACAGATCCTTACAACAGATGCTTTGTAGTTGGGCTGGGGTGCCCATCTACGTTCCTTTCAGACTCAATGACTGTGGATTGATCTAGATTCATATTTCCACATCAGTGTTCTGGAAATGGGGGCTTTTCTGCTTGGTTTCCAAGACTTCAAAGAACACCTCAGCCCAGTCCCTTGCTGATCTGGATGGACACTGTCAGTATAGTGTATGGTGGAATTCAGTTGTGTCTGGAAATCCATACACCACAAAAAGTCATTCTGCTTCAGTATTCACATCCTCGCTAATGCAGAATGACTTTTTGTTCTGTGTTAGTGAGGACGTCACAATGCAGCTGCCCCCATCAGCGTCATTCATAGGAGAGGGGGTGGTTGGCGACTTCTGAGCATGAGTTGGCTGGCAGGCTGGAGAGACCAGGAGTGCAGGTCTCCGGCAGCAGATGCTGGCTAAAAAAATGCAAGTGATCCTGTTTTCAGGCACCATACACTATATAGAACAGTGTACAGCCTCCCAAACACCTCAGCAACTCTTCTCTCTCATGTTTTCTATGACAGCAGTGGGACCTCTCAAGCTTCGCTCTCGAGGTCATCAGCCACCAAAGAAAACACTCGGGTGAAGAATTGCCTTGTTGATTATGGGTGGCCATACACTATCCTATAAGTAGTGCACTACATAAACAAGCACGGGGTCACTCACTATTGCCCCTGTGCAGGGAAGCGATGAGAATGTGGTAATGGGCAATGTCTTACAGCATTCAGCTATCAGCCGCATTTCTCCCAGCTATCCAAAATGTCTTGGCAGACAGGCTAAGCCAGTCCCAGTCCCTGATAAATGAATTTGAACTGCTGATGCTGTAGTAAATGACCCCTTGGCTTGATATGGTCATCCAGAGTTGGATATTTATGCATTCCCACACAACACAAAACTGCCGCATTTCTGCACACTCACTCCAGGGCCTGGAGTTTTTTTGGGCAGTATGTGCTATCCGTCTCCTGGCATAGGAGGTTTCTTTATGCATTTCCTCTGATCTCTCTCATTCAGTGGGCTCTGCTCAAAGTAAAGATTACTGGTGGACCCCCTTGTGGCCTCACTGGATCTGCTTTTCAGTTCTGCAGCATATGGCAGTAAAGCCTCCTGTTCAGCTCCCCCTTTATTGGGGTCTGCTGTCACTGGACAAGAATTCTCTGATCCATTCAGTCCTACAGTCCCCGCATCTGTATGCATGGTTCCTAAGAACATAGCCAATGCTTGTCTGGGGATCCCCCTGGTAGCTGTTATCTTGCTTGCTGCTAGAAAGCCTTCTACAAGACACACCTATTCCTTAAAATGGGAGAATTTCTTCATATGATTTTCTTCCTGTTCAGAGGACCTGTTTACATGTCCTATCAATACTGTACTGGCCTACCTCCTGTCTCTGTCAGACTCTGGTTTCCAGTACTTATCCATTAAGGTGCACGTGGCTGCCATATTAGCTTTCATGCCCCAATTGATGGGTACACAGTGGCACGGCTGGAAGTGTCCCATATATTCCTAAAGGTTATTGTGCACATGTGTCTCCCAATTTGTAACCTGGTTCTGCCTTGGGACCTCAACTTCATACTTGAAAAATTCACTCTGGCCCCATTCAGGCATACTGCAACTTGTGAGATGTGTTTCTTTTCATGGAAGATGCTGTTTTTGGTCACTATAACTTCTGTTCATAGGATTTCCAAGTTTCAGGCTCTGAAGCATGAGTCTCCTTGTGTATTGTTAGATCTGCTTGGTATCTGTCTTATCTGATCATATTTTAAAATGTTGAGTTATGTTGTAGCCTGTTTTTTGCATTTTCTGACTTGTATTATGTAAAGCACCCAGACCTTCAGGATGGGCAACTTTATAAATAAACATTGCCTTGCCTTGTCTTGTCTTGTCTTGCCCTGCCTTGCCTCCTGACCTAATTTTTCACAAGGACAGGGTGTCCTTGAGGACAAATCCACACTTCTTGCCCATGGGGTTCTCTGATTTTACATTGAATCAGACCATAAACATTCCTGTGTATTATCCTGAGCATGCTAACAAGGGTAATGCATTACTTCATACGCTTGTTGTACATAGAACACTGCATTTCTGTCATGATTGTACTATGGACTGCTTGACGTCCTCACAGCTTTTTCTCTCATTTGCCCCTGGAAAAGAGGGCACCCTGTGACTGAACAGTGCCTGTCCAACTGGCCGTCTCACTGTACTGAGTTTTGTTATAGGAAGTATGGTAAAGAATTTCCTGGTGCTGGACATGGCCACTCTACATGAAGTGTGGCCACTTCTGTTGCCTGATTTCAGAATGTTTCTGCAGCTGCTTATGCTGTTGTCACATGGAGCACTGTGCATATTTTCACTATGCACTACAGTATATGCATCGTCTCTCGTAGACGTGCTGACTTGGGCCTTGCATCATTGCAAGGCCTTCTGTCCTGATTATATATCAGACATTGCCATCTCCCCATGGTGCCTTGTGTACTGCTTGGAAATCATTCCAAAGGTGTGACCCAATGGAAGAAATATCTTTGAAGATAGAACAGTTACTTACCACAATAGTACTGTAGATCTTAAAGATAATCTCCTCTATTGGGCCACAGCACACCCACCTTCCTTTCCCCTTTCTGAGATATCTGCTGGGAGGTTTGTCCACTGCCTTGTTGGAGATAGACAGCTGGCTGACCAGCTATATTAGAGGTCGGTCAGGAATGGAGACACTGATAAAACCCATTGTATCCCATGTCACCTCCAGGGACCATAATGACAATGATGTTTCTGTTTGTGTCCTTGAGCAGGGTTTCCTGGATGCTGGCTGAAGGAAAAAAGATGGAAACCAAGCTGATCATCCATCTAGGCTCCCAGCAGCCCTCAGGTTTAAATGACAGACTTATTTTCTACTAACATCTTTCAACCATCTTATGCTTTACCACTGTAGTCAATTCTTTTTACCCCCACCCTGTCATACCTTTGCTTAAATGTGTGCATGGTATGTTTGCATGTGTGGTCAAGCCTGCACACACTTCCATCCAGTGTGTGTGTGTGTGTGTGTGTGTGTGTGTGTATGTGTCTGCATATGCATGCACATGTGTGTGTGAGCACGCATACATGGGCGTCCCAGTTATTTGTGCTCATCTATTTTCATTTTCTGCAGGTCTCTGCCTCTTTCCTCTTCATTTGTTACTTTTGAGCCTTCTTACTAGGCCCTGTTAATTGGTCCCCACCTGAGGACTCCTCAGCTCATTCACTCCTACGTCTTTTAATACCCATCATCAGCTTTTGTTTTTCAGCTTCCATTCTTACCTTGTCTATTATCCCTTTTCTCCTAGATCCCCTCTTTTCTTTCCTCACATATACAATATTTCTCTTATTTCCCCTTACTTCTCCACTAACTTTGCTTTTTTCTCTTTTAGATAATTCCTAAAGAAAAGACCTATGGTCAAAATATCAATTCTTAATCTAGTTTCTACTTTCAGGATGCATTTAATATTACCATTTTATTTTATTTTCAGACCACATGCTGATGCAGCACCTTGTTTTTTTTTTTATATATATATATATATATATATATATATATATATATATATACTATTTTCCAGTCCAGTGTCTCTCCTTGGGTGCATTGTACTGGTTTGGTCTCCTGGTTCCTCATGGTAAGAGACCATCTGAGCTTGTCTCCAGTTGGGGATTGAGAAGCAATGGGGCCACACACATTATAAAGGCACAGATGTTGCACATCACTGTAGGTAGCCCCGGATAGAAAGTAGTCCTGATGCAAATGGCTTTGAGTTCCAAAGGTGTGGCCCAAGGGAGGAAATTCTCTCAAAGATCTACTGTTGTGCCAAGCAACTGTTCTTTGGTTACTGAGCATGCTCAGAAATTTCTTTCATTCATTTTGGTCATTCTGAGCATGCTCAGAAATTTATTCTCACATGTGAAGAAATTTCTGAGCATGCTCAGTGATCACCTTTTTTGTTTTCCCCAGGACACCTATGAACATGAGCGTTTATGGTTTAGTAGGCCTGTCCTGGTAAAACCCTTTTAGTAAATAAATAAAATGAGAGATGCCATTTATTTTGTGGATGAAATACAGTAGTCTATATAGTTCACATTTTTTTAAATTTTGTAGCTTTTCACCTATTTCTATCACACACCACATAAACACCTGTTGTATAAATCAAATATGCCATGGGCTGACTTAAGATATCATTTTTATCTTCATCTGAGGGAATTGGGTGGTTGCTATCTCATCAGTGACTTAGTCATTCATGAGATGTCAACAGACCGGTACCCTCTCATGGAGATAAAAATAGTACCTTAAGTTATCCCTTGTCATATTCCATATTTACAGTAACATTCTAGAGATCTGTACCTTTTACACTATGAAAACAATCCACTGCAAAATTATGTGCAACTGAGAATGTAATGGTTTCACAGGTTTAGTAAGCTTCTGGTATAATAGGATCTCCATGAGTGTAAAATACAAGAAATTTATTCCTCTCTCAGCATCAAATCTAGCTCAGACTTAAGCAGCAGATAATATGTACAGTATGGGTTTTTCTTTTTCTCTGCACTGGACACAGTGCTTAGGTTAAATGTACATAACTCTAGAGAGATAAAAAGTCCTGTACACTGGTAGGATCAATTAATCAATCAATAAAAATCTTTATTTAACCAGGTGGACACCATTGAGCAAGTTCATTTTCAAGGTGGACCTGGGATGGGTCACAGAGCCTGAGGGAGTGTACATACCTCCACAGTGGAGAGGTAAGGAAGGCCCAAACTAATTGGAAGCCAGTTCTTGATGAGGGCATCAGGGACTGCAGATGAGGGAGAATGTAACCTCTCTCAGTTTGTCATGTTCCAGTATGCCCCTCTTGAGAGCCATATTGCCATATGGTACACCCTGTCTAATGTTTATCAACTGTTGGTCATGTTGGTATGGTTTTTATTCTTGCAGTGTATAATCAATTAAATAGAGTATATATTGTAACTGATATACATGTAGGGCAACATTGCAAATAGAAATACCCAGACTGCACATTCCTGGATAAAAATAAAGCTTTTTCATTCAGTCAATAATTTATTAAATCCTGGTCAGTCTACTCTTTACTGAAGGGGAGCATCATTCTATGGACTCCAGTTACAAATGTAATTATAGTTACCAATATGAAACTTTTAGGTACTGTATGCTGTTCCAGAAAACTAGAGAATAATGCCTGTGCAGGTGTGTGCTATGAGGAGTTTTCACACACCCAAGGTGTGTGATAATCCATAAACCCTGAGAGTGAAGCTCGAGGGGTTTATGAGCTTATCACACACCAAGGGTGTGTGAAAAAGCCTCATAAAACAAAGTCTGCACAGGCATTAATTTTTATAATAACTGGTGCAGGGTTTCAGAGGGAAACTGTAAGCTGCATTTGTGCGAGCATGTCCCTGAGTAGCTGCTGTATTTGCACAAATACAGTGAAGTAAGTGCATGAGGAAAAAAATGCCATAATAATCCGCTATTAAGTTATTACGGAATTCAGCAGGTTATTATGGCATTTTATCAAGACTGGATATACAGTCATTATAGAGCGTCACCAGTTGTTATAAGGACAAAAATAACAGAAAGTAGTTTCTTCAGTTTTAGTTTTATCCTAGGAATTGTTAATACTTAAATTTACAGAAATGACTGAAAAGTGTAAGATCAATTGACTGTAGTCAACAGATTCTGCATTCATTTGGATGAGTTATATTTTAATACTATATCTAGAAAAGTATCAGTCTTTATTAAGTAGAACCTTTTCTGACTATTTCTTAACAGGTAGTCACAGTAAATGTATTTCTGCAATTTATTCCTTCAATGACTGAAACCTAGTTGTGCATCTTCCATGTAAAAAGCTTTAGAAACCTCAGGGAAACATTGAAAAACACATTATTTAGATATTATTGGTGCCATAATAACTTTATTCTTGATACCTTAGGAACTGCTAAAATGTGAACTTACATAGATAACTGACTTGAGTACAGTAAGGTGAATTGACAGAAGTCAGCAGATTGTGCATTAGTTTTTTTGGATGAGTTATATTTTAAAACTGCATCTAGAAAACAATTACTCTTTATAAGTAAAACACTTTATTACTCTGTTTCTTTGAAAAGGGAGTCACAATAAAAGTATTTTTTTAATTTATTCCTTCAATAGCTGAAAGATAGTCATGTATGTTCCATGTAAAAAACTTTAGAAACCTTGGGAAAAACATTGAAAAATACATTATCTAGATATCATTTGTCCCATAACAGTATTCTTAATATTTCTTTTAATTCTCATTCTTCATAACTATAAATACTTCACAATATAGATATATAATTTTCAAATGCAATGCTCACAAAATGGTAGCCATCAGAGTTTACAAAATAACCACATCTATTCATTTGTACAGAGCAAAAAGAAGTATTAATTAGGTCATAGTCATTTTTTTTCTGTTCTAGCAGAGGACAAAGAAATTGTATTAGTGGAGTGATTACCATAATGGATAATGCAAATAAAAATTACTGAAGCCTTTCTGCAGTACACATCAACATGTTTAGTTCTGACATGTGGTATGCTGTTTTCCACCATACAGCAGGTCTTGACAGACCACTTGATTCTGCAGTATGAAACAGTTATAAAAACTACATGGTCTTTTGCTTCCATATTGTTTTGATAATTGGCATATGGGCAGGTTTGGGCATTGACAACCAGCTGAATGGCAGAAAATAATACATCACCCTGTTCAGTATATGCCATCAGTTGTAATGAAATCTTTAATACAGTATAGTGAGCTAAGTTAAAACAAAGTCATGTGAAAGAAAGGGTCTATAACATTCTACAAACAGTGTAAAACAAACACTATTCTAAGGCAGTAAGAAATTCAAATTTTCTTGAAAAGCTTTCAAAATCTTTTAGATTGATTTTGTTAACAGTTTGGAATTTTGAATGATGCTGTATAATACTGGCATCCCACACAAAAATATATATATATTCCACAGAAGTTACATAACAGAGATTAATCATTGTTAGACACATATGTTGCCCAGAACTAAGATGTTTTGTTTATGTATGTAGTTTTTAGTGCCTGGATAAGTACACTATACAAATACATGTATATTTTCAGGAATGACCCAGGAGATTTGCAGTAAAAAACAGATTTACAATACAGAGAGGCAATGGTTATAAAAGCAGGTACCACATTGCTATGATGGTACAAGTCAACAAACAATAGTGGCAAAATGATGGCCTCCCCCCAAAAAAATCACTAAGTTAATTTCAGGTAAATTTTACAAGTAGTTATGGCTAAGACAACATGATTAAGTGTAACTGCAAGCTAAGGAAGTCAATAGGTGATTTCATAGCATCCTCCTAAAAGGATACTGGAAGGAGGAGCTACAGACAGACAAGGAAAAGGAGTTCCAACTCCTAGGGTCAAAGACGAAGAAGGTCTGCTCAGCCATGGGAAGGAAGGTTAGTTAGCTTGGTGTCATCTTGAACAGTTACAACATTTAGATAAAACAGAGGGTGATTAGACTGACAAGGAGGAGAAATATCAGCAAGGATGAGGTCAGGCTGACAGGAGAAAAAAGCAGTAAGTACAGAGAGGTCAGAGAAGTACTAGTTAAATGCACTGGATATAGTCTTAGAATAGATCTGCGTAATTCCATGAAATGGGGGTACCAATGTGCCAAATACTTTGTACATTGATTTAAAAAAAATTAACAACAGCCACTGCAGTCATGATCAGTGAATTTAAAGAGCTAATGTACTGCCTAACATTAATATTATATTTTAAAAGCAGCCAGCCATTACCTTTTATATCTGAGATACTTTTTTTTCTTTGTTTAATTAGAAGATTGTTTACCTGATGTTAATAAGTGTGATGAGTGGAACATCTGTTGGCCTGGCAGCTGACATATTTTGCTCTTCTGCCCCACACTACATCATCAGCATTGTGGCCTCACTGACTGTGACATCACTGCTACTTAGGATCAGCAAGTGAAGTGACTGCCAGGCCATTCACCTGTGATGTCGCAGTCAGTGAGATCATAATGCTGATGATGTAGTGTAAGGCAGTAGAGTTAGATACGTCAGCTACCAGGCTAAGAACTGTTGCACACATCCAGCACAATATTATCACATAGAATACTTTCTGATGAACAAAAGGAAAAAGAAGAATACTTCAGAAATAAAAAGTTACAACTGACTACTACTTAAAATTTTATTTATTTTCCTGTCTGCCTGTTTTGGCTCCACTAGCTCTTTAAAATGTAACCACAAGTACAGATATATTTCATAGTTTGAGAAACTCAGGTACACCCATTTTATTTGTATTCAATGTCCAGCTCAAAAAGGTCACAGAATATTCCTAGCAAAATGTGACATGTGAAACCACAGTACGTTCCACTGCTTCTAAGCAGACTTTATTTTAGCTGCACTTCAGTAAAGTTATGTTGAAAACTGCCTCTGGTGTTGTCTTTTGTTAATGAAGACATGTTCACCCTAGTTTTTCAATGTATATAAAATATCTGGTTCACTCAAAGTTTTGCATGGTGCATGCAACTGTGGTGTCCAAGCAGATTGCATTTTTTACACATTCCCCAACATTTCAGGAACTGTATCCAGCTTTTTTGGGTGGTGATTTTCTTTTGGGATGGGGTCTTAAAAGTACTACAGAATTTTGGTGAGAGAGGGGGTGCAGCAATGCTTTTTTTTAACTTAAACAGTTGTGTGGTGTCCACTGTTGCACGTGCAACATTTGTTGTCCACTGTTACACGTGCAACACTGAAGGTGCTTTTTTCTCAAGTCTGCTATGGAGTTATCTCACAACATAGTCCCTTTTTCACTCTTGGGCCGTAGTGTCTTGAAATGCTTAGTAAAACAAAATAAAGAAAAGTAAAGTTTTTTTCAAGTTAAACACTTGTTGTGTCCACTGCTGCACATGCAACATTTTGAGTCCACCATTGCATGCGCAACACTGAAGGTGATTTTTCACAAATCTCTGCTAGCGAGTTATCTCACAATCTGGTCTTTTTTTCACTCTTGGGTCACAGTGTCCAATTGATCTATTGTGGATTTGAAAAACTGGCCCTCTTGTCACACTTTGGTAACCACTTTTCATGGACTTACCCATCTCCCCTTGTTTCAGTGATCAAAGAAGTCAAAGTTACCATTGGTGTACTGGAAGCAGTGACTGATGTGACTTTTGTAGTAAGAACAGAGGTTACTATGGCTGTTGTAGAAGGAATTCTGGTCATTGCAGTAGTTGTCATAGGGACAGTGGTGGTAGTGCTCATTGTTGCTATGGCTGTTGTAGAAGGAATTCCGATCACTGCAGCAGTTGTCTTAGGGACAGTGGCAGTAGTGCTAGTTGTTGTTCGGGTACTTATCAATCTCTATTAAAATGGAATAAATGTACTGTATTTAATAAGATTAAAATCAAACTGTAAAGTTATCCTGTAAGGTAATAACTGCATATGAGGAAATCAACTGTTAAGTAATAGTGCCATGGAAAAAAAGTCTATGCTTTATAAAGTTTTAACATTTAAAGAAGGAGTTTTGCCTAGTGTTTAGAGTATAGGCCTGTGAACCTGCAGACCCAGGATTAAATCCCTAACCACTACATACTGTGTGACCCTGCACAAATAAATAAACCTCCCTGTGGTAAACCTCACTCTAGGTTCTCTGTCTGTGCTGCTTTATTCTCCCTAGGCACTTAAATAGGCAGCAACATTCTCACCCCTCCCTCCCCCTCCTGGGTTGAACAGTGTGTTGGATAAACTCTGAATGAAATACACTGTACTGTCAAAAAATACTTTTTTACCTTACATAAAATATAATATCAACCAATGAATCAATCACTCAAACTTTATTTAATCAGGCAGTTACACCATTGAGCAAGCTCATTTTCAAGATGGTCTTGGACAGATAGGGCATATTCATTATAAGGCATAACAGTTCACGTATAACTGACAGTAATACAATGTGTTAAAAAAAATAAAGGTCAATAGCATTTAGCTTAGGTGGTAAAAGCATACATACTTAGATATATAGACAATTCAGCAAAATAAGGTAAACTTCATATGAACAGAGAGAGGAGAGGAAGAGAGACACAGGGGAGGGAAGAGGCAAAAATAGGAGGTACCAAGACACTAGTGGGAGGGAGAGGCAGCCTAGAAGGGTGGAGGCCCCCAGGCAAGCTAGTAAGGGGCAGGTGGGAGGGAGCAAAGAGGGAAATTTACCCAAGAGGGATGGGGCCTACTGGAGGGAATGGATAGGCCTGGTTGAATGGAAGCCATGAGATTGCTTGGCCAGATGGGCAGTGCTTACCTAAAGCAATCACACACCGTATTCAGGCAGCAGTTGAGCAGCTATCTGAACATATGGGGGTTAGGCAGAATGGAGAGTTTAAGTGCTTTTTGCATGTTATTCCAAAGCATTGGTAGAAGGGAGCTAATGGCAGTAGAGCTAAACCGTGTCCTGGTCCGAGGTGGTTTAAGGAGGATAAGAGTGGAATTCCTTAGGCTGTATGTGCCTATTGAGTGCTCAAACAGTTCACTGATATAGGGTGGTAATTTGCTTGATAAAGCCCGAAAGAGCCACATGACGGCATTTTTTTGTCTCCTCAAGGAGAGGAATGGCCAGTCTAGTGCTTAGTACAACAAGCAATAGCGAGTCTGTAAGGGCAGGCCAAGAATGAATCTCAAGGCATGATGGTAGAGTGTATCAAGTTTCTGGAGCACATGTTGGGGGCAATAACTATAGAGGAAGTCAGTGTAGTCCAGCAGGGGGAGGAAAGTTGTTTGAATCAGCCTCTTTCTGGTTTCCAGTGTGAGTAGGTGCCTTATACGATAGAATATGCCAAGTTGCTGTCTACGTTTTTTAGATAACTCATTTAAATGTGCATCGAAGTTCATTTTGTTATCCAGCCAGAGTCCCAGATATTTGAATTTGTCCACTATTTTGAGAGGTTCCCCGAGGAAGGTGATGATCTGGGTGGTACCCAGGGCCTTAGTATTGGGTGTAGTGGACAGGGAGATGACCATGGCTTTTTTTTTTGGCATTTAATAACAGTTTCAGATTCAACAGGTTGTGTATGAGTATGTTGAAGTCCTGTTGTAGATCCCTGTAGGCAAGATCAAGGGAAGGGTTGGTAGTATAGATGACAGTGTCATCAGTGAAGGGGTGAATACTTCCTGCTGATAGGCCAGAGTCAATACGGTTGATATAGAGGTGAAGAGGATAGGTCCCAGTATTGAACCTTGTGGGATGCCTCATGCCAGAGTTTTTAGTGGAGAGAGTTCACCTTGGGTTTTAATTTGCTGTCTCCGATTTGTAAGGTAACAGCGGAACCACTTTACTGCAGAGGGGGTTAAACCAATGCAACCCAGTCCATCGAGAATTAAGGAATGATCAACCGTGTTGAATGCTTTGCTAAGGTCAAGGAAGAGTGCATAGATGTGCTGTTTATTGTCCAGGGTGTGTAACCAGTCATTAGAGACTGTGGCTAGAGCCGACACGGTGCTATGTCTGGGTCTAAAACCTGATTGGACAGGGTTGAGGATGTTTTCATTATCCAAATACTCCTTTAGCTGAGCGCTGATGAATTATTTTTAGTAGCTTGGATAAAACAGGAAGCAACGAGCTTGGCCTATAGTTATTCAAGTCAGTGGGGTCTCCTGATTTGAACAAGGGAATAACGTGAGCAATTTTCCAGCTAGATGGCAGTTCCCCTTGGGTTAGTGAGCAGTTAAAGAGATGTGCAATTGGTGCTGCCAGGTAGTAGTAACCTGCTTTTATGAAGCATGGTTCTAGCAAGTCAGCACCTGTGCTCTTTTTGGTATCCAAGGAGAGGAGGAGATCCTCCACCTGTTTAAAGGATACCTGCTGGAACTTGAATGGGGGGCTGTTGTAGCTGGGGGCAGAAGTCAGGCTAGGTATAGAGGTGGCACAACAAGTGGTACTCAGCCTACTAATAGGTGATGCATCAAAGGTGAGGCCTGCTGTAGTGAAATGGTTATTGAGCTGCTCAAGGATCTCAGCCCGGGCTGTGTATGTGACGTTGTTTGCCACAATTTTGGCTGGGAGAGGAGTGGCAGAAGAATTACCTTTAACCTCTCTCAAAATCTGCCAGAACTTGCCTGAGCAATTTTTGTTTATCTCTCTTAAAAATACCTCTCTTAATATTTATCAGTTATAACTCAAAGAAGGAATTCTGTGTGTACAGCCATTTACAGTACTTTCCTAAAAAATAATATCAGATGTTAGACATTAAACAAGTAGCACAAGGTAATGAAATTTCTCAAGCATGCTTATGCAGACCTTCTTAAAATGACATTTTAGAGATGTTTTGAGTAGCATTTGAGTAGCATTTCTTTAAAAACTATGACGATCACCCCTACATATCGGTAATGGCTCCAAGAAATCCTGTTTGTGCTTCAGGCAGAGCATACCTTTGCCAGTATGTCATGGCATTGGAGACCCTTTCTGTTGTTTTATCACATTTAATGTCATCCCAAATAATTATTACTACAGAGAGATGGTTGGGGTGGTGGGGAGTGTAATTGGGTGGGTGGTATTTGTATTGTTACTGTAACCTGATTGAGTGTACTTTATGCTGGGACACAGACTTCCCTGTTAATGTGCTGATTTTTGAATTGTTAACAGCTTGTATTGTTCTGTACTTTGTTTGTAGTATCAACTTTACCTTAATCAGGATTGATAAAGTATACTGAATGTTAAAAAAAAAAAACAACTATGATGATCATTGGTAACTTACAATAACATATGCTGCTTTATTTTATGATTTTCCCAATTTCCCTTTCTGTTGCCCAGCTGCACTCTTCCTCCAGCCAAAGCCAATGATTTTCCTTGTTTTGTTGTGGGGGTGGGTGGGGTGCATGAAAGCCTGGCAGACTGCACCTTCCCTTCTGCATTGCAGCCCCTTTATTAATATCTCATGTTCAAAACTTTCTGATTAGTAGTTACTCTCTTTCTTTACTAATCATCTACTCCAATCCCTTTATATGGTATCTTTTTTATCATTACTGAGATATAGTACTATTATGACATATTATTATTAGAATTTTGGTAACCAGGTAAGTCCACTCATACCATGCAGTCCCTTTTTCAGTGATGACCCGGGTGTCAATGGTGAACACAGTACAATAGATAAATACAATAATAATATACAGGATACACAGAGATTTAACAATGTTGCAAAAATTATTACCGTGGAAAGCCAGGTAATTAAATTAAAACAGATCAAGCAATAAGCATATATAAATAAACAGGATAACTAATATTATACAATATATACATAGCAGGAACATGAGAGCAGGTGGATTACAAGATACATCTATCACAATAACATAGACTAGGCATTAACAGTGCTATAAGGGTTATTTTAAAGCAATTGCAGAGGAGGGGGGTTAGTAGGAAATAGGTAAATGAGTTATCATTACCAAAGGGCTATTTTTAAGAATATGACTGTGATGAAAATAACATTGTGCTACCTCCCATGGAATGATAGGGATCTGAGAACTCAAAGAGTAGGTAACATAGCAGAGTTGAAAATACAATACAGTTATAAGATTAATGCAACAGGATTACACTTTACTAGGATTACTAGGATATATAGAACAAAAAGAAGCAGTCAATACCCATAAGTATTGTCCCCCGCATCATGCTGGCAATTTAAACCATAATACCATCTTTATAATATAGTCTATCTAGAGAGTGTTTGAATTGACCAAAATCTTCAATTTCCACTACTGTTTGTGTGAGTCTAGTCCAAGTCCTAGCACTCCTAACTGTGTAAAATGTATCTCTTTTTGTAGTGTTCTTAGTATGGTTAGTTTCTTACCATGGGATCTAAGATTTTCTCGAGATTTACTGAATTCAAAATCACAAAGGTCAAATAAATCAGGTGAATGCATTATTTTATGGAGCAAAAGCAAGTCCCCTCTCTGCCTTCTAAGTTCCAGGGAATACAGTCCAGTTTCTTTTAACCTAGAGACATAAGGTAGTCCCTTTAAATGATAAAGCAGTTTGGTCACTGTGCATTGTACCCCTTCTATCATTTTGATTTCCTTATAATAGTAAGGTGACCAGAATGGTGACCCCAAATCAAGCATGGGCCTGATATAACTCTTATACGGTGGTATAATACACTGCACAGATCTACTAACAAAGGAATGTTTGATCCTTTAAATGAGAACCCTTGCTTTAAAAGAAACCTGTCTACAATGTTCAGTAGAAGTAAAAGAGGTAGATATTGTAACCCCTAGGTCACGTTCTGATAATACTGCCCATAAGATCTGGTCTCCCAATATGTATTTATATTTTGGATTTTTATGTCCAAAATGCAGGTCTACACATTTTTCAGTATTAAACTGCATTCCATTTTCATTAGCCCATTTCATGATTTTGTTTAGATCATTGACCATAGATATATGCTTTTGAAAGGTGTCTACCTCCCCACCTAGTTTTAAATCATCCACAAATTTAAGCATTTTATTATTAATATTATGTTGGATGTCACAAATATAGATACCGAAGAGGACCGGGCCCAAAACTGACCCCTGCAGCACTCCACTAGTAACCTCTCTCTTATCAGATAATGAACTGTTTAGTCTAATCATTTGCACACATTCTAGTAACCAATTTCTGATCCATCTGATTAGAATACTACTGAACCCCAAATTTATCAATTTATTTACCAAGTTTATATGTGGTACTTTATCGAAGGCTTTGGAGAAGTCCATCAGAATCACATCTGACACACTCTTTCCATCTAGACTAGCACTTATGTTCTCATAAAATGAGATCAAATTTGTTGTGCAAGACTTCCCATTTTGGAATCCATGCTGAATATTATCCTTAATATTTAGTGTATCAATCTCTTGTTCTATTCAATTTTTAATCAATCTCTCCATGATTTTACAGGGGATAGAGGTTAGATTGATATGTCTGTAGTTATTTACAAGATTCCTATCTCCCTTCTTAAATATAGGGGTCACAATAGAAAGTCTTCAATCCAACGGCACAATCCCACTTTGCAATGATCTATTAATAATTATAGTCAGTGGAGCAGCTAGTATATGTACTCCAGTTTTGAGTATTTTAGGAGGTAAATCATCAGGACCAGGTGTAGTTGTTATTTTGACATTCTGAAGTTCTGTCTCACTTCTTCCTCTGGAAACAAATACTCATGTTCTGTGACATTTATCAATAAGTGGGGTTCTTCTACTCTGGGACTAAATATAGATGCAAAGTAACTGTTAAAACAGTCCATAATGTCACTAAGATCATTGAATGTATTACCATCTGATTTGATTTTATCAATGACCTTGAATGAAGATTTATTAGTATTAAGATATGAATATAATAACTTGATATCTTTGCTATGACTATTTTAAATTCCATTTTATATCTTGCTATCCTAATCATTTTTTTTATTTCTTTTTCTTTGTTAATATATTTGACCTTATTTGTATCAGATGGGTATTTTTTAAATTTCTTATATGCTTTATGTTTATGTTTAAGTGTTTTCTTTATTCCCTCTGTCATCCTATTTGGAATCTTACCATCCTTATTATATTTCTTTCTTAAAGGTACACATTTATCAACAACCATTTGTACAGTATTTTTGAAGAACCTCCAAGATTCTTCTGTCCCCATATTGGATAATTCACTGTTTCAATTAACTTTACTAAGATAGTTGTTCACTAATGCTATGTTGGTTGCATTATATTTTCTAATTCTAGTATGTGTGTTCAATGTTTTAGATGTACCATAACTCAATGAACATGTTATCATATTGTGGTCACTACTTCCTCTAGGTGGGAGAATGGTTAAATTGTTTATAAGATGACCAACATTTGTCAGAATTAGGTCCTGAATATTAGATCCCCTGGTGGGCTCTAGGACTAACTGCTCACAATTGCAATTGATAGAGTTATCCAAAAACAGAGTCTCTATATCAGACCTAGCCCTTAGATTAGTCCAATCGATACCTGGGAAATTAAAGTCTCCCAATATGATAACATTTTCTAGTTCGGATGCTTCTAAGATTTTAGAACAAAGACTGACTGTATCATTGTAACTGCATGTAGGAGGCCTATAACAGTTGCCAAAATTACAGGTGGATGACCCTGTGGTTCTAATTTTATCCAAATTGATTTGTTATTACTACTCATTAATACAGAATGCTGAATCAAGTGCGATGGAATTTTATTTGACACATATATGCACACCCCTCCCCCTACTCTACCTTCCCTATCTCTACTATGGAGTTTAAATCCTGAAATGTCTTTGATCCACTCCATTGAGTCATCCCACCAGGTCTCAGTGACAGCCACCACGTGTAGGTCAAGAAGTTTTATTAGCATTTCAAGTTCACTTTTCTTATCAAGATTTAAACTCCTAGCATTTAACAATGAGAGGTTATAATTTCCTAATTTTTGTTTCAGTGTTACCTCTCTTAATTTGGTGTGCAGATGGTTAACTCCAGGTAACACCCCTCCCCCCCGTGAACCTAGTTTAAACAATTTTTAATATGTGTAGCAATTTTCTTGCCTAACAAACCACTTCCACATTTACTTAAGTGGAGGCCATCCCAACACAAAAGACTGGAGTGACCTTCATAGTTTTCCCAATGAGTTAAACAATTATATCCCTTTCTTAAGCACCACTGTTGAAGCCAATTGTTAACCTCCTTAATCTTCCTAGTTATAGCCATTGTTGATCTAGGTACCAGAAGCAACTCTAAAAATGTTGCATCACATCCTTTAGAATAAGATGTACACTTAGAGCCTCAAAGTCACTTTTTATGTCCTCAATTTTGTTGGAACAAATGTTATTTGTACCTATGTATAATATTATTAATGGTCTCACCCCTGCATCCTTCAAAATCAAATCAATCATATTAGTAATGTCCGCTACCTTTGCCCCCCTATAACTAGAACATGTTCTATTGGCCTTGTCTGGATTACAGATGAACCTGTCAATATGTTTTATCATAGAATCTCCCAAAACATAAGTCTGACGTTATTGTGGGAACTTATGGTTTGGTTTTGTGCTTCTAATGATGGTCCCATGGAATTTAGGATGTCATTTACTGATGTACTCAGACCCACTGCCCCTACTATTTTATTATTTACATTACCAACTGTTACATTAGGTAATGTGACTTCCTTTACTTGGTCAGATAAATCATGTGGTAATGTGTTACCGATACTTTCCTTACTAGACTCGCTTGTAGGACAGTTATGTACATCATTTGAGATAACACTTGAACTTGTTAGAATTTCATTTCCACCACTTACAGTACGTATATTGGGTTTATGAATAACTTCTGATACCTGTGTGGAGTGGGCACAGCTACCAGAATCTACATCCTGTTCAATCATTTCCACATTAGTATTACCAGAAGTCTCAATATTATACAAGCAAGAAAAAGCATTTTTGGTTGGTACACTAAACTCCATTGCCCTATGACCTCTTTTAGATTTCCTTTGTTTATCCACTAAGTTCCATTCATTGCTAGTACAGTTTTGTTGATCTAAATCAGAATTTACTATGCGAAGCAAACATAGTGAAGTGGGGAAATAGATGAGGGGGGTATTTTCAAAGCCTATATCTAGAGGCAATATTCTATTGAGAAAATATCCCCTGTAGTATGTCCAATTATTAGTGCTAGAACAAGTTAAGTCTGATTTTCAAAATATATCAATAAGTTATGTCTAGTTTAGAAAACTGACATATAGTTGTGCCTAGACCCGTTGCTAGATCAAACGTAACCTGGTCTATCATTTACATTTATGTCTGGCCATTTGTCATCCAAAATTTGATGTACGTTGCCATAAAACAGCTTGAAATGCTGCAGATGGGACCAACCTTTGAAAATAGCTCCTATAAGATAACACATGGTATAGGCTTACCAGCACAACTCCCAACATTGACAGAACTAGGAGTTGCATCCATTTTATGACTTTTATAAAAAAAATCCAAAAGATTCTATACTTCACATAGTCTCTTGGCCATGAACCACTAGAGAAGGGAAGGGACTGAAAAGGCAAAGTCTACCATCTTGCCCACTTCACCAAGGAACTTTTCCAGCCAAGTCAAAGTAACTCTCCCTCCTGACCAAAACAGTCAACTTTATGCCTAATAATCTAGTACTCCCACATAGCATAATTCATACCAGTCACCTCACCTGACCTTGACTTTGAATCATGCAGTTTAAAAGATGCAGCCCCACCCACAGTCACACAGTGCTGCACAGCACACCCACTCCCCAAAGATCAGGGATATAGCGATGCTTAATGTCCCAACTTCCAATCTCTCCATACCCCACTCAGCTGCTGAGACCTATTAAATCTATCCTAAGGAGTAGTCCACTAGCCACTTGACTTCCAACACCTTAATCTGTGGTAGAAAGTACAATGGCTACTAAACTATAGTACATGATCACATTTTTCCATAGCCTGGAACATAATGAGAGATTACATGATAAATTATGCAAAACTGCTTCACATAACTCATTACGGTTAAGGCAATGGGTCAGGGTGGACATGTAGCTGTGCTGTTGCTGTGTCTGTTACTGAAGATCCTAAAGAGGGTCAGAGGCTAAGGACTGGGATACTCTTTTGCAGTAATGTTGTATAGTAAACTACTGAAACTATACAAAAGAACCATAGTACTAACAGTTCTTGTACTGTAGCAGGAGCAGAAGAAGCAGTAGTACAATAGTTAAAAGAGGTAGTATTTACTTACCCATCTTCGGTTTTCATGACTTTCTGAGGAATCTAAAAATCTCTGTGAAAAGTGAAACGTGTCAGTACTCAAACAGGTTTTGTGGATCAAATTGAGTATCCTAGTTTTAACAGTGGTAGAGTACCATATGACATTTGACAGACATTAGATGATACTTAGCTTTGGCACAGATGCAAATAATCAGCTACTCTACATTTTTAGTCTGACTATGCAAATGAAACATAGTGAAGTGGGGAAATAGATGGAGGAGGGTATTTTTAAAGCCTATGTCTAGATGCAATCTTCTATTGAGAAAATATCCCCTATGTCCAATTATCAGTGCTAGGACAGGTTAAGTTTGATTTTCAAAACTATGACTTAGTTATGTCTAGCTTGGAAAACTGAGATACAGTTGTGCCTAGACACAATAGTTAATTCAAGTGTAACCTGGTTTATCTTTTACATCTGTGTCTGGCCATTTGTCATCCAAAATTTGATGTACATTACCATAAAACAGCTTGAAATACTGCAGATAGGACCAGCCTTTGAAAACAGCCCCTATAAGATAACACATACCAGCTTACCAGCGCAATTCCTGACATTGACAGAACTAGGGGTTGCATCCATTTTATGACTTTTATAAAATAATCCAAAATATTTGATACTTCACATAATCCCTTGGCCATTTCACACTAGAGAAGTGAAGGTAGTGAAGAGGCAAAGTCTGCCACCTCATCCATTTCACCAAGGAACTTTTCCAGCCTGGTCAATGTCACCCTCCATCCTGACCAAAACAGTCAACACTTTATGCTAATAATCTAGTGCCCCCACAAAGGATAATTCATACCAGTTGCTCACCTGACCTTGACCCTGACCCATTCAGGATGAAAAAAGCAGGACTCCCCCCAGTCACACAGTGCTGCACAGCACACCTACTCCCCAATGATCAAGGCTATAGTATAGTGATGCTTATTGTTCCAACTTCCAATCTCCCTATCCACAACTCACATGCTAAGATCTATTAAATGTACCCTAAGGAGTAGCCCTCCAATCTCTCGGCTTCCAACACCTTAATCTTCTGTAGAATGTGCAATGGCTACTGAACTATAATACACACTCACACTTTTCCACAACCATGATCATAATAAGTGATTACATGGTGAGTTATGCAAAATTGCTTCACATAACTAATGGGTCATGGGGTTCTTTAGAGACCCATGGGAAGACTGGATGGACCACCTGTCTTTTTGTGCCATCACTGTCTATGTTTCTGTAACTTATTAAGGGTAAAGCAATGGGGCAAGATGGACATGTAGCTCTGTTATTACTGTGTCTGTTATTGAAGACCCCAAAGAGGGTCAGAGGCTAAGGACTGGGATCTGGTCTTCATGACTTTCTAAGGAATTTGAGAATTTTTGTAAAAAGTGAAGCGCATGTTAGTGCTTAAACAGGTTTTAGGGATCAAACTGAGTAAACTAGTTTTAGCCGTGGGAGAGTACCATATGACATTTGACAGATATCAGATGATACTTAGCTTTGGCACAGCATCAAAAAATCAGCAACTCTAAATTTTCAATCTGAGTTTACAGCAGCTGGCTACCTACTTTTGCTGCAAGATGTCCACCTCTCTTTCTTTAGATAACTAAGTGATTCAGTGCAGCCCATGAGGGTAAACAGTCAACCAAGGAGCTGAGGAGCTGTTTGTTGTTTGGGGATTATAGAGCTGGTAATGTGTCTAAACAGCTCCCACCACCCAGCTAGAGCAGAACAACAGCTGACCAGGTGTCTCCAAAACAGAAAAAAAAAAACTAAACTCCTTCCAGCAGTAAACTAGTTGGTGACTGAAGTGAAAATGTAGGAGTTAAGGTAGGCTATTCATGAACATTACTGCTTTTAATGAAATTTGCTGCTTAAACAAGAGTGCAGTGTAGGGTAATATGGTCTATGAAGCCTCTGCAGGCCTGTATCAATGTACAGCTCAAGCAGTGTTGCTGCTAGAGAAGCACAGCAGAGTGACAGAGCACCACATATAGCTCCAGATATGTTTGAATCACTCAGAAGGGGAAATGTTTGGCTTTTTACCTGACCGTCTGGTTAGTGCTACATGGAGAAGGAACCATGGAGCCTTATGATCTCCCAAAAAGGAGAGATACCAGCAATGTTAAAATAGCACATAAGAAGGCATGAACTAAGAAAATTAAGCTGAAGTAAGAGTAGACTAGAAAAACATTTTAGCTACTGTATTATTAAGTAATTTTTTTGTAGCTGGCTGGTCAGAGCCTACACATGCCATCGATACTGAGGGTACTTGGCTTTCATTCTGAGCAAAGGCCATTGGTTGTTCTTGTGTAGGCTGAGAAGCTGAAAGCACAATTGACTGGGCTCTGAAACTATTATATACACAAGGCTATGCCAGTAAATTAAATGATGTCTCTCTCCCTCTGTCCCTTCTCTCTCTTTTAGAGAAAGAGATGGGGGGGGGTCAGTAAATAGCACAAGGAATTGTAGCTGGGAACATGTAGTAGTCAGCCACAATGTGATGCACTGCTCAAAGTGACTTTTAGGAGGCAACAGAAACACTACAGGATGAATAAGCTAGGATGTAGCTTCAAAACTGATGAGATTTGTGGTAGAGAAAATGGACAGAGAATCACCCATGTGGCATGGAAAGAAGGCCATATAATGGGGAGGACAGGACTGCAGGCCCAGTAGAGTATGCCAGTCATCCATAAGGTTATTAGAGGTCACATATTCAATGGATGGGCCTAGGCAGAAGAAGAGGCAACCTGCAAAGGTGAAAGATCAAGCCAAGGGGGCAATATGCATACACTGTACCAGTAATGCTCACCAGGTGCAAGGAGCAAGGGATGTGCACAACATGCTCACATAGTCCTGAAGAGAGACAACCTAGGAACCATGCAATAGCAACACAGGCCAAACAGGAGCACCAGGGAACCAGACAGACGAGTGAGACAAAGCACTCTGAGTAGTGACATGTGGAGCATGCAGACTGATGAGTTAAACTGAATGTCTAACAATGCAATAAATGACATGGGGCAGAACAGAAGGAATTTTAATTATTTATTTAAAAGTTTCACCAGGAAGGCATACTGAACCGGACTGCTCATTTCCAGATGCATCTGGGGGTGGGTTGGAATGAAAAGTTCAACATACAAGAACATAAATATAGCTCTTGAGTAGGGTAACTGGTTAAAAGAGCAGATTATAAACCTTGTGGTCAGATTTGAAAACTGCAATACAGCAATAGGGATAGAATGCCACAGGTCAGGTTAGCATTATGCCTGTGGCTGCATTGCAGTCACTGGGGGATGAAACCTGGCCTGGTAGAGGTTCCAATGAGCAGCTGCCATGGTGCAGAGGATAGTGCCACAGGCAGTGGAGGATGGCAGAATGCGGGTGGACTGGGGTGTGATTCCCAGTCCTGGGAGGAATGCCTAATTTTTTTGGCATCCTGGGACATGTGTTGTTTTTTTTGTTTTCCCCCTCCTGACTTGTGGGGTTACTGTGTCTGCCCCCCACCCCTGGTTGACCTGTGCCATTCCCTTCCCCTGCATAACGCCCCCCCAATGTTTCACCCCTTTCCCAAGTTGCCTCCCCCGAAGGTGATTATATAAAGATGGGGGTGGGGTTCGATCAAAGGTGAAGTCCCCTGTAAGGGGCTGTGGTGGGTGGAGCTCCCTGCAAAAACAGAACTCTGTGTGCGTTTTCCATGCTAGCGATCCATGTCTTCAGGGACTGCTACCATTGCTGCTGTTCTTGCGGTAGGTGTTCTGGGTGTGTGATGTTGTGGAGAACTGCATTTTTACTTCACTCTTGTGGACCACACTGTTTTGACATGCGTGATCCTAACCTACTGTCCTTGAATAGTAATAATGCATAGAATATATTAAACTTGCAATCTACAGTAGGCATATAATAATAATTGGGGACAGCACAAAATAGCAGTATCCATAGGATACGTATGTATCTTGTCGTGGGGTGAGCACTCAAATTACACGTAGCATCAAAATACAGCATTAATGGTAGTAATGGAGAAAATGCTGAGCAATTGCAATGGGAGGTCCCAGGAACATAGAGATGCATCATGGACGGAGAGGGAACACAGAGGGTAGAACTGAGCTGAGCAAGGTGTGATGAGGGTAGACTTAGGTATAGCTGAAGGTAATGGTAGTAATAGAAAGAAATGCTGAGCAATTGTAGCAGGAGGTCTCAGGAACATAGAGGTGCATCACGGATGAAGGGGGAACATAGAGGTTAGAACTGAGCGGGGCATGATGGGTGAGTGTAGACTTAGGTATGGAGATGGTGAAGGTTGCCAGCTTTAGAGGAAGACTGGACTTTGAAATTAAAGGTAGGTGAGTTAGGAGCAGGCACAATAGTAAGTAGAACAGGGCTGAACCACCGTGTGGTGAGAATTAGACTAAGACTGTAGCTAAAGGTATGCAGATGTACAAAAGGTTTGTACGATAGCTGGATTGGTCCTGGGTGTGGTGGTAGGAAAGTTAATGGCAGGCACCAGCTGGGGAGGGGTAGTCATGAAGTAGGAAGGATAGGGATGATGGGGTGGGTATGTCATGGATGGAGGTGGGAGGGCTTCCACAATTTAGGGCATCATTATTAGAGGGCAGACCAACCAGCAGTAATGGACTTTTGGGGGAGAGCCAGGGATTTGTGACTGGTGTTGAAGAGGGAGTAGGAGGAAAGAGTGAGAAGGGGGTAGAGAGAGCAGAGGTGAGATAGGAGGGTAGTGACCCAAACCAGAATTTGGCCACAAAGCTAGCAGAATCGATGAGGCATCTGGATTGAAGGGATGGGTGTGAGAGGGCTTTATAGAGATCACAGTGATGGGTTCATGGGGAACAAAATAGAGCCAAATGGCAAGAGGAGTGAAAGAGGGTGTCCAGTCTGGCAAGGGTGGACTTGGGAGCAGCATTGTAGACTATATCAGCACAGTCAAAAGTGGGAAGGATCATTTTCTGCACAATTGCGTGGCATATCGGTAGTGGAATACAATCACGGTTTCTGTATAATTCACTAAGCGTGGGGTGCAGTTTCTTTTGGATTGCATTCACATGTACAGAAGTCCAGGTGCTGCTCTAGCCAGACCCCAAGGTACCTAAAGAAGATAATGTTCTCTAATGCTGTCCCACCCAGGGTGTGGAAGATAGTGTGGGAGGTGGGGTCTACAGAGTCTCTGTCTGGTGCTGCAGGTCATAGACACTGTCTTTTTGGCATTTAGTAATAGCTGGTTGGAGTGGAGCCAATGATGAACCTTGTTAAAATCCTGCTGGAGTCTTGCTGCCACATCTGCTCATGAGACACCAGAGGTGTAAAGGACAGTGTCGTCCGCATACATGTGTATGGCTGTTGTAAAGCAGACAGCAGGTAGGTCATTTAAGAAAATTGAAAATAGGACTGGGTCAAGTACTGAGTCCTGTGGGACTCCTGTGTTGATGGGGAGGAGAGGGGAAAGGGAGTTGCCAGTCTTGATTGTTTGTGACCTGCCTTCTAGGTAGGAGCAGAACTAGGCAGTGGCTAAAGTGGATAGTCTGGCAGCATTCAGTTTGTGTAGGAGGAGGGAGTGCTATACTGTGTTGAAGGCCTTAGCCAGCTCAACAAATATTGGTGAAGTGATCTGCTTCTGATCTATACTGGTGAGTATGGCGTCAGTAAGCCAAAGAAGAGAGATTGTGGTAGAGTGGTACTTACAGAAGCCAGATTGGAAAGGGGTGAAAAAAGAGGAGGAGGAGTCAAGGTAGGGGGAAAGTTGGCAAAGCACAATGTGCTTCAGTAGCTTAGTTAGGATGGGGAGTAGGGAGATTGGGTGCTAGTTACCAGGGTTGGTGGGGTCACCAGCTTTAGGGAGATGGATGACTGTTGAGAGTTTCCAGGCTGATGGGACAGATGAAAGAGAGAACGATAGGTTTAGGAGTGTCACAAGAGGAGAGGAGATAGTGGGGGCAGAGAGATAAAGGAGTTTGGAATCAAGCCCATCAGGGCTCTTGCCCTTGCTAGGGTTTAGGGCAAGGAGGGCCTTGAGGGTTTCAATTAGGGAGATGGGTGAGAAGGAGAAAAGGGGGACTACGGTAGGGTTGGGTGGGGGGACAATGGGAGCAGTGGTAGAAGATGAGGAGGGGAGAGCGAAAAGGAGAGATGAGGTGCAGGAGGTGAGAAAGGCAGTGAATGTTGCAGCCACATCGGAGGGGTCAGTCAGAGTGGAATTACCTGTCTTGAGGAGTGGCATGGGGGGTTGGGTAGGTGGCAAGAAGAGAGACTGAACAACTTTCCAGAATTTGAAAGGATGGCTTATGTTGGAGTTAAAGAACGTGGCTAAGCTTTCAGCTCAGGCATATTTGGTGGCTCTGGTGCATGTGTTCCTAAGGTAGTGGTATCTAAATAGATCTGAGTAGGAGTCAGAAGTCTTATGGGCTTACCAGGCTTGGTCATGAGTGATCGAGCAAGCCAGCAGTTCGGCATTGACCCAGGGAAGATGTGAACCTCTTACTATTGTTTATTTGAGGGGGGGCATGCAGGTTCCAAATGTCTAAAAATGTGGAACAGAAACAGCTGAGGGCAACATCTGTTGAGGAAGCGGTGGGGATACGTGACCAGTCCATCTCAGCTTGTTCAGCTAGGAGGGGGGGCAGATTTAGGTATCAAAAAGGGAGTAGCAAAATCAGTTTGTGGGTGCTTTAGGTTGCTGGACCTTGCGGATGTAGGAAATCATATGGTGATTGGTCAGGGTGTCTGGGACGATGCCGGCTTCAATTATACGATGAGGGTGTAAGGTGAGGGCCCAGTCTAAGAGGGTGTGGTTATGGATTTTGAGGTTGAGATGGGTAGGCTCAGTGATTAATTGGGTTAGATTTGGGGATTTAAGTTCGTAACATGTTTAGCCATAAGTACAGTAGGTGAGAGCCAGTCCAGTCCAGGGTAAAATCACCTAGGATGTAGAGCTCACCTGAGGAGGCACGTGTAGTTAGTGAGGTGATGAGTTTGGAGATTGATGAAGAGGGGAGACCAGGACGGAAGTATGTACCAACTATAAAAATGGGAAGAGTGTGTGGCAAGGAAAGTTTTATAAGGATAAGCTCAAAGGTGGGGGATATCATGTATCAGTTTGTGTACTGTTTGTGAACCAGTTCACGGTTCCATGAATCATGGATGAAACAGTTGTTCAGAGAAGAGAAAATTATGGTTTCCTTAATAATTTGTGAATTGGAGAGTCTGTTGTATTTATGATATTTATTGCTTGTTAGAAATTTTTATTACAATCATGTCTGCCTTAATTATTTTTGTTGTCATGCTTATATTCTTGTATTTGCTTCCTGGAGAATTTGATATGATTGCTTTTCAACCTGTATAGATCTGTTAAGATCAAACAATAAAGAATAATGATGCGTACAAGTCAGTTGTTTAACCTATTCCTCTGGCCTAGAGAACAGGCAATGACCCCACCCCTACCAAAAGAGGAGAGGCTCATGTGGCTATGCAAGCGATTCGTGGAATAGGCCTGTTCAGAGCAGTGGAACAGGGCAAGGTAGAACATATGGGCAGGAAACGTGGGATAGGCTGCATAGGGGCCTAGATACAGGTTGAAACATGGTGGCCCCTGGGAAATGTGTTTTTGCACAGAACAGTAGCCCTAGACTGGATGAGAGCTGGCAGTCTAGGTGCAATAGGCAAGGATCCTGAAAAATAACAAAGTGAACAAAGCTTCCATTTAAAAGGATACCTAGGCTAGCAGTGTGACAGTGAACAGGGCTGATATGCAGGGGCTACAGAGCACAGCACTACTGGAGTCATAGGCACTCATGAAAATGGAAGTCTAGCAGGACATGGCTTGTACCACTTTCAAAGGAACCTACCTAGGTAACTAACCATGATCTGGTGCTCTTATTGAAGTGGCTACTGCACACTGCCATAACATGTTCACAAATGGTACCACGTAGAAACTGGAAAGGCATGACAAACATAGTTGCGATAGGGGCACAAAGGAAGTAAATTTGGAGAAAGCTAATAAGAAATAGGTGCACTCAAACAGTTGGGATAATATCATGTTGCTCAGTTTGTTACAAATGCTTGGGTTTGTACCACAGGGATGGGGTTCTCATATCTGACATTGGGTTGGACATTTTAAGTGTAGTCTTCAGGGTACAGTGGAAGCTGTTTATTTAGAAGTTGTGACTTCTGGGGAGGATGCCTGCACTGTGGAAAAAAGGGCTAATAGCTAAGTTGCCATATTGTTTTAGGCTAACTGTGGCACCAATATTCTTGGGAGGAGACCCCTTAACTATCATGTTCCATGGGTTATGGAGACAGGGGCAAAGAGAGGGATAAATAATTAGGATGGTTAATTAACATTTATCTATGTTATCAATGCAATGTTGTGCAATTAAAGGATTTTCTAGATTCATCATCTCTATGTAACTTAATGCAATGTAATGTAGCAAATTCCTTTCATTATTAAGTAGTTCATAATTTTGAGACATAGCAGAAATGTTAAGCTTAGTTAAACATTATTTATTTAGTTATATATAGGGGATGCATGATGAGCAAGAGTGTGATAGGGAAAATATTCTCACCCCTGCAGAGTGAGATTATCCAGAGCTCATGATGCAGGAGTGAGAATATTTTCTATAGAACATGACCTGCACATCATGTGTGCTATCTATACAATGGGGGTGAGAGCTTCAGACGCATAGTTATGTTTTCCTCCTTGCTCTTTTATTTTAGTGTGCAGTAACTGGGTAAGGTTTTAGTGGTGACTTGGGAGCACTGGGCAGTTAAGTGATTTGTAATATATGGATTCTTAGAATAATACCCCCAAAAACCATATAAAAAAATCCTTGTAATATATTAGTTAGTCCCGTAATAGTATACTTCCGGTCCTTGTAATACTATACTTCCTGCCCAATAATGCTATACTTCCGGTCCCCATAATACTATCATTGGGATTACCGGACGTGACCACTGTATGAACCATGTGTTGTTTTTTTCTGCGAGAGAAAGAAATGGGAATGGACTGGGAGCTGGGGGGTGCAAATGAGGACCGAGGAACAACACTCGGAGTCTGACAACTCTGCAGACCACAGCAGCACAAGTAAGAACTTGAAAATTCCTCGCATCCATATATTACAAAAAATAACAAATAATTTCTGGTATTTCAAGGCAGAAATTCCATCTTGAAGCTCTGGGGACACAAGAAACCTCTCAAGCTTTGCTCTTGAGGTTTCTTGTGTTCCCAGAACCTCTCAATGGAATTACTGCCTTGTAATACACCAGAACCTATCTATTATTCTATTTGTTCAGAGTCACACAGTGTGGAAGTGGAGGTTGTGAGACTCAAACTCAGCTCTGGTGTGCTGGATGTACCAAGGTTGT
This sequence comes from Neoceratodus forsteri, assembly GCA_016271365.2. NCBI lineage: Eukaryota > Metazoa > Chordata > Ceratodontiformes > Ceratodontidae > Neoceratodus > Neoceratodus forsteri. The sequence continues at coordinate 642,961,964 of CM057453.1, read as the reverse complement.
TTACAGCTCATTACTTTAACCTCTAGGCTATACTGAGAGAACTGTTTGTGTGTTCTGAGTGTATGTGAGTGTTTCTGAATTGGCTGGGAGTGCTACATACACTTTGGGAACAGGTGAATGTGTTTGGCAATGCTAATTGAGTTAGTTTCAGCTAGCAGTGAGAAAAAGAAACTGTGTGGTGCAGCAATGTCATTATGGCCCTGTCCACACTACACTGGATCCACCCCTCTGTAATGTTACAGGGGGTCCAAACCGTTACCGCAATGGTTTGCGTTTACACCTGTAACATTACAGGAGGCATTTCTGTAACCGTTGTCGAAACCACTCGTGAGGTGGTTACAATGGTTATGAAACTGGAGCCGCCACTGTAGTGTTACTGGCTGTAGTGTAGACATATGAGAGCAGTCCCCAGCAGTGCTTGTAGCGCAGCGCGAGCTGCACTGTGGGATTGGGTGCCACCGTAATGGTCACCTGGCACCCGCAGTGAGGACCAGTGGTACCGGTCCCATACCGGACACTGCCGCAGTGTGGGCACCCTGTACCACTCACCAGCTGTAAAGGTTTGTAACTGTTACTGGGTCAGAGCGTGTAGTGTGGACAGAGCCTTAGAATGCAGTCTTTCTTGAATTTGAAAGTAGCACAGTAGTGGGCTGTGAGTTGTCAAAACACTATGGGAAACAGGTGAGTGTCCTTTGCAATGTTAATTGAGTTACTTGCAAGTAGCAGTGAGAAACAGATTTGTGAAGAGGTCCAGTTTAGAATGCAGGCTGTAGTTAGTGAGTGAGTGAGTGAGTACATCAGCACAGTATGTATAAATAGCATTTATTATCACAGTAGTGATGTCATCATCATTTATCAAACTCCAGTGGAAAGAGCTGTATTTGTCACACTCTAGAAGCTCTCACCCCTATTGTATAAATGTATTATTTAATTTACACATCCTGTAGGGTAGTGGGAAAGCAGCACAAGATAAAATACCTGTTTTTTTGGGAGTTCCAAGACGTAGCACTTTACACACACACAATGTTTCAGTACTGGATGCTGTGCAAATATAAGATACAGAGATTGCATAAAAATACTTATTGAAATGCTGTAGGTCAATAACGTACCTCTCTGCCCTTTGGGGGATGAATAATATGTGGAAAACGTGGCACGAATGCCTGCCAAGAGAAATGACAAAGTGTGTTATCTTATTGTATCTGCATTTAACTGAAAGAGATACAGCATAAAACTTTTTAATAAAACTGAAATTGTATAGATAATGAGGATTTAAAATGAAAAGAACATAGAAATAGTAAATAATGGATAAGATCATGTTGCCAAAAAAAGCATCTCATGAAGATATTCTTGGTGAGGCATTTTTTTCCATAAAGAAAATAGTCTAGCACTGAGAATGTATAGGCTGCTGTCTTAAACCAATGAACAATTGATGCTATTCATGACAGGGACCAGACATTTTTTTTAATTTATTGCTAAGTTCTCATGCGGTGCAAAACTTCAAAGTTTCACTTCCACCAGAATTCTGTAATATTTTGGAATTCTGCCTATGGTGGGCGAGGCCTTTTCCACTTCGAAAAAAAAAAAATCACAGAAAATTTTGAATTTTGCCAACAGACGGGAAATTCCATGATTTTTATTTATTTTTTATTTATTTATTTATTTTATTCTTGGATTATAAAATACCTTTGAGTGCAGAACAGCTCATTCACAAAGGTTCCACGTCATTTTGGGAGGGGGTAACAATACAGAAAAAGGAGAAAATACAACTTAATGTACAACGTACAGCAATAAAGTTATAATACATAGGTTACGTCGTTATTAGCGTTCTGAGTACAGTAGTGGAAACATAGGAGAGACATATGAGTCGGAGATAGCAAGGGCAGGTAGAGGTTCAATGTTGAAATTAGCAGTAGGTCAGTAAATGGGGAAAATGGATTGCAGCCAGGAGGCATTGTCAACATGTAAGGAGAGGTAGGAAGGAGTAGAAGGGTTAAGGGGAAAAGGGAGGCAGACACCAGGGGAGGATAGGGTGTCCGGTGGGTAGGTTGGGTGTGTTGGTGGGAGGTAGGTAAGGAGTAGGAAGGAGGGAGGAAGAGTGGCAGGGAAAACGAGGCAGACAGAGGCATCGAAGGTGAGTATTAACGACAGACTAAGAGGGTGTAGGGTGCGGAGGATTGGTGAGTGGGCGAGAGAAGGGTAGTAAAGGGGGAGGAGTGAGGGAGGCAGCCAGGGGCCTTGTCATAGATGCACGTAACAGTTGGTGGAGGGTAGGTAAGGAGTAGGAAAGGAGGGAGGAAGAGTAGCAGGGAAAATGAGGCAGACAGAGGCATCAACGGTGAGTATTAAGGATAGACTGAGAGGGTGTAGGGCATGAAGGATGGGTAAGTGAGCGGGAGAGGGGTAGTGAAGAGGGAGGAGGGAGGAGGGAGGCAGCCAGGGGTCTTGTCATAGATGCACGTAACAGCTGAGGGACCGATGAAGGGCAAGTAGCATGATTGTTTGAGGCAGTTACACACGCTTTCAATCATGATGTGCTGCCACAGATGATGCTTAAACTGGATAAGATGAGGTATGTTAATCAGTTCACAGAACAGACCATTTATCCAGTTAGGGGCTCTGTAGAGGAAGGATTGCTGGCACTGGGTGGTCCGAGCCCTTGGCACTAGAAAAAGTTCAGTGTTAGAGGTCTAAGTGTGGTGAGTCTTGAGAGATTTTGGCAAGAGATTGGCGGTGCCTGATGGTAGGACTCCAAGCAGCACTTGCTTGGCAAGTATGCACGATTGGTACTTGATCTGGTCTTGTGGTCTGAGCCACCCGGTTTGGGTGTATAGATCACATGTGTGGGTGTGGGGATCAGCACCAGTGATAAGTCTACAGGCTTTGTTTAGGGTAGTATTTAGCCTTTTGAGAGATGTGAGTGAGGCGGCACCATGTATTACCCGGCCATAGTCAATAGTGGACAGTACCAAGCTATGAATGGTGAGTTTAAGTGCTTCTGGGGTCAGACTCCTTCTGTGTCTGAAAAGCAGACCTAGCTTTACATTAACTCTTTTGGCAATAATTTCAATGTGTAGTACGTAGGTGAGGTGACTGTCCAGGGTAACTCCAAAGTATTTGAAATGTTGAATTTGGTCAAGGGGGGCTCCTTGGTTATTTTTGACTGTCAGGGCATGTGACCTGTGGTTGTGGCGAGAGGATGAGAACAAAAGAAGTTTAATTTTGTTGTAGTTTAGGACGAGTTTGTGTGATTGGAACCATTTTTCATTTTCCAGGAATCCACGCTGTAGGTCGTCTTCAAGCACATTAGGATCTGAGTGACCTGCAAAGATGACAGTGTCATCTGCATATAGGAGGGTCCTTAATTGACATGCATTTGGCAAGTTGTTAAGGAAGATACTAAACAGTAAGGGGCCTAGAATGGACCCTTGGGGTACACCTGATCTGATAGAGTGCAGCTCCGAGATGGTATTTGATATCTTAACCCTCTGTGACCTGTCAGTGAGGTAGCATCTGAACCACTTCAGTGCGTTTGGTGAAAGACCAGTTGTTGTAAGTTGACCAAGGAGGAGTTTGTGATTCACGGTGTCAAAGGCCTTAGTAAGGTCTATGAACACCGCTCCTACCAGGTTGCTTTTATCTAATGACTGTTGGATGAAGCAGGTAAATTCTAGCACAGCTGTGGTCATGCTATGTTTTTTTCTGAAACCATGCTGTTGAGAGCATTGAAGGGAGTAGTTATCAAGATAGTCCACAAGCTGATCGGTGACTATGCGTTCCAGTACCTTTGATAGTAAGGGCAGGATGGATATAGGCCTGTAGTTGCTATGTTGAGTGCGATCACCTGACTTATGCCAGGCGTGACCAGCACAGTTTTCCAGACTTCAGGGAACTGGGAGAGGTGAGGGATAGGTTGAGTATTTTAGTTATTGGCAGAACTTTTTCTAGGGTAAATGCAATAAGTTTGAGGTCAAGAGAATCCCCACTATGGCTGGTTTTCCCCAATATATTAGATAGAAGTTTTCTGACCTGGGAGGCTTAAACCCATTTGAAGTAGAACGGTGAGTGATCTGGCTTATTGTCATCCGAGCTCCAGGCAGTTGATGAGGGAACGTCGTCAAATAAATTTTTGGGAAGGACACCTGATAGATTCATGAAGGCAGTATTAAAAGTATTTGTGATTGAGAGTGAGTTGGCAGTGGGTTTGCTGTCTAGGTTTAGCATCGTTGGAGAGACCTCCTGTTCTTTGCCAGTAATGTCTTGTATGTTAGCCCAGAATTTCCTACTGTCACCCCATGAGTTAGATAGGAGCTCTCTCTTGTGGTTTTGTTTAGCCTGCCGAATTGCTCTTGTACAGGCATTTCTGGCCGTTTTGTATGCCTGGAGATCTTGCTGCCTTCCTGTTGATTTGGCAATTTACCATAGATGGCCCCATTGTTTCATTTTGCTTATGAGTTCTGGTGTGATTCAGGAGTTAATTGTTCCACGGAACTTCATTTTTCTAAATGGGGCATGGATATCACAGGCCATATTGAAAACCTTGATGACGTAGTCAAGAGCAGTATTGACAACTTTGGCGGAGTCCAGAAAGGACCAGTCATGGGACTGGAGTTGATGTTTTAGGAGATCTAGGTGCCTACGCTTTAGCATTCAGTTATAGATGGTTAAGGGTGGGGGGGGGCGGAATTTGTTTGACCAGCTACATGTGATAGGAAAGTGGTCACTGATGGAGTCAGGGTGAACTCTAGCATTAGAGATGTGATCAGGGTGGTTTGATATGATCCAGTCAGTGGTGGTGCTGGTACCTGTTTTATAGGTTATCCTAGTTGGTGAGCTGATGAGTTGAGTGAGGTGTAAGGATGCTAAGGTGTCCTTTATGGCACCATTGGCTGATGACAGCCAGTTTATATTGGAGTCACCTATTAGTATTGTCTTGGCAAGGTGCTTATGCTCCTGAAGATAGTCCAGAATACTATGGAGGCCGGGGGTCGGGTGCTTAGGAGGTATGTAGACAGAGAGTTCAGTGAGGGTTTTGTTGTGTGTCCCCAGTAACACTTTGACAGCAAGTGCCTGGCCAGGGCATCCGAGGTCCAACTGAGGCAGTGCCAGCCCTCTAATGAAGTTTTTTAGGTATATGGCGCAGCCACCACCATGCTTAGATGATCTATCCAGCCTGAAGATTGTATATCCTGGCAGGGCAACAGCTGCATCTGGAATTTTGGGTGACAGCCAGGTTTCAATGACTGAGAGTATTTCTGGTTTGTGCATTGACACCTAGACTTTGAGGATATAAATTTTGTTGAGTAGACTACAGACATTGATAGTGGCCAGCATTGTGGAACCCTGTTTGGGGAGACTGTTGTTTTGGGTTACGCCCTTGGGTCCAGGATTGGGGTGTATATTTTCTGACAGCATCAGTAGCAAGAGGGCTATCCTACTGAGGTGCATTCATAGCAGTTTGGCGGAGTGCCTGGTGTGCCTTCTGTGGCAGAGCAATTTTTCTTTATTTTCCTTGACATGATGAGGAGGTAGAGATCTGGGCAAAAACTGAGGTGTACAGGCCTGTTGTTGTTGTTATGCCAATCACCAAGTTGAAGTAGCATAAAAAAGGGGGACCATGGACCATAGTTGAGAGTGCAAAAATTGTCTGTCATACAGCCAGTTGTATATCATGGGTTACAGACCAGATCATTGTGGGTATATTCAGCACTATTTGTGGGCAGGTAATTTGTGTAGCTTATGACAAGACAGAGTAAAAGAAAATAGGGAAGAGCAACTTACACACAAGATCGAGTGAAGGACAAATACCAGTGTAGCATAGTGATTGCGAGATGGTTTATGCAGGGAGGAAAACATGAGGTGTTCCCACGAGGGAAGCAAAGTGTACAGCAGGTAGGGGAGGAGGGCAGGATAGCCAATGGGAGAGGGCTGCATGGGGCTGGGTGTATTTAATAGTGGTCAGGGTTGGGGTGGGTGGGAAACATTTAAATTTGCAGTTAAGCTGTTAAAGACAGAGCAGGTGAAATAGCCTGCCTGAGAAAATCAAGAGCTAAGGTTTCTCAGACAGCCAATAGTTGCAGGCTGTTTTAAAGTCAGTGACCAATCACTGTTCAGGTGCAGGAGAGCATCCAATCAGGCTATTGCTGGAAGTAGCTGGCCAGTCCCTGGAGAACGTACCTTCGGGTCCCGACGATGAAAGCACTCTGGGCGGCCAGGAAGAATGCGACTGCCGGCCGAGAGGAGCATGGCCCCAGCTGCAGCAGTGGAGCCCAAGTCAAGGACAGAGACCTAGAGAGGAAAGATAGAAACAGATAAGCCCTGGGATTTGGAGCTGGGAGTGGTTGCAAAACAAAAGAAAGGGAGGAGATGTGAAGTCAGCAGGGGATCATGGCTCCAGACAGCAAGAAAGAGGGGGGGTGGTTAGGCAAGGTGCCTAGAGTGATTTGCAGGACAAAGGAAGGGGCTGGGGTAGAGAGGTTTGGGAATTAGATGCAGAACAGATAAGGAGGACAGAGGGGGTTGGGGGTAAGCCAGTCCAATAAGCGCTGGGAAAAGCGGGCTGGCAGACTTAGAGAGCAAAAATCAGCTGTTGCAACTTAGGTGGCATTCAAGTCACTGAGCACACCATGACCAGCGGTTGCTGAGAGAAAGCTAATGAGAAATCGAGAAATGCAGTGAGAGATAGGGGAGTCAAAAGCGTAGGTTAATGTAGGCTGTGAGATAGGAGAGAGAGATATCAGAAGTTCCTAGAGGAGGAGGTGGATTGCATAAAGTAGCAGAACAGCGAGTAAAAAAGTGCAGTACTTTGTAAAAGACAGCTAACAATTAAACAGTACTTTGTAAAAGACAGGCTAGCAATTAAACAGAACTTTGTAAAAGACAGGCTAGCAATTAAACACTTTTACATTGGCACAGTAACCTCAAATTTTAAACAGCATATGCAGTATTTGCAGTTAAGCTATTAGAGACAGAGCAGGTGAAATAGCCTGCCTGAGAAATTCAAGAGCTAAGGTTTCTCAGGCAGCCAATAGTTGCAGGCTGTGTTAGAGTCAGCAACCAATCGCCGTTTAGGCACAGGAGAGCATCCAATCAGGCTATCACTGGAAGTAGCCGGGCAGTCCTCTGAGAATGTACCTTCGGTCCCGGTGACGAAAGCACTCTGGGTGGCCAGGAAAAATGCAGCCACTGGCCAAGAGGAGCATGGCCCCGGCCGCAGCAGTGGAGCCCGAGTAAAGGACAGAGACCTTCAGGTCCGGGCAGCGAAAGCGCTCTGGGTGGCCAGGAAGAATGTGACCACCAGCCGAGAGGAGCATGGCCCCGGCGGCTGCAATGGAGCCCAAGTCAAGGGCAGAGACCTTTCGGGTCCCGGTGGAGAAAGCACTCTGGGCGGCCATGAAGGATGCGACCACCAGCTGAGAGGAGCATGGCCTCGGCTGCAGTAGTGGAGCCCGTGGCAAGGGCAGAGACCTTCCGGTCACAATTCCATATACACAGTTTTCAATAGAGCATGTTTCTGCTTTATCAAATGTTTTAACAAACAAAAATACAAATAACTTTAAAAACCCATGTTTTACATAAAAAAGTGCTTTTCTTGGCAGAATGCCATAGAATTCATTATACAATTTCACAGTTTTTTCAGAAGTAAAATTGTTATTCCACTGGAATTTTGCCAGCTGTGTTCCACATTTCACACAACACTATGAAGCATTAGCACCAACCATTTCACCAGAATCATAGGGCTGCAAAGTCACATTTCTGTGGAATCATAGGGGCTGCAAAGTCCCATTTCAGCAGAATCATTGGTGCTGCAAAGCTCCATTTCAGCAGAATTAAAGGAATTACATAGTCCCCTTTCAACAGAATTATAGGGGTTGTAAAAGTCCTCCAACCACCAAATGTATATGCATAAATGCTAGGGAGACATTTATGGGATTCTCAGGGATTGCAGTGGACATCATAGGCATTGAAAAAAAATCATAAAGGTCTCAAATGCAACCCCTGGCTACCCAAAATGACAACACTGCTATGAAGTTCCCAATACACAGGATTTCACTAATATTAACAAGTAGGAATTTCATTGCTAAATTATGCATTATGAATATGTTAATGCCAGGGTTGAACTTGCAACTCACACCTAACAAGTACGGACGTTACTAAAAAGAGATTGTTGCCATGTTGGTTCTAGGAAAACATGAGTCACTGGATAACTTGATGCTTTTTGTTGGACCAACATGATATATGTCTTGTACAAAAATGTTATAGTACATAAGCTTTCAGGGCCAAATAGGTCCCTTCACCAGATGCAGGGGACCTGTTGGGCCTTGAAAGCTTGTGTACTACACTATGTTTGTACAATACATACAGTATGTTGGTCCAACAAAAGGTATCAAACTAAGTAACGACATTTATAGCTATTACAAAAGTACGCTTGTCAGAAATGAAGTATTATGATGGACTGACTTGCACTTTTAAGGATTATATGAAAGTCTGGAAACTCTAATATACAAATGAATGGTTAGAATTTAAGATTTTAAAGTATTCATTTAAAAAAAATGAACACTTTTACTTCAATATAAACAAAAATATATTCCAGGGGTTAGTTTGCCTTTGTTAATCTAACCTTAAGGGCATAAGGCACTCAGCTTTGCCTCTTTCCTTATGACTGCTCTAGGGTTACATGAATTGGAGGAAAACCAACTCCTGGCTATACCTTAATGTTTAAGGAATACAAAAAAATAAGCATCTAAGGGAGTGTGCTATGGTGTTTACAGAGTGAAAACCTTAACCTTTGCGATACTGTTGGCTTGGTACAAATGACACCTGCTACCACCAGGCCAAATAGAAAATTCACAGAGCGTAGCTCCTTACTGAATCTTATGCTAGTAAGCAAGCCTCACAACATCTCACATGCAAAAGTGTTCTTCAATGATATACATGACCATTGTGCCACTGCCTGTATCAGACACCTTCTGCAATTAAACCAGGCCACTAAATTTATATTGAGAAGGAGCATGAAAAAGTTCTCCCAGAACGAATTTCTGAAAGACCTAAGCATGATCAGATGGCAGAGCATCTTCCTTGTCTCCTCCATTAGCGAGGCATTCGATATCTTTCATAGCCACTTAACGAATCTAATCGATTAACATGCCCCGCTAAGGCTGATCAGATCTAAGAAAAGATCCCCTGGGTGGTTCTCTCCTCTTTTGAAGAAAGCACTTAGAGACAGGGACCACTTGTGGAAGACAGTGAGGAAATCTCATCTGGAAGCAGACTGGTGAGCTTTCTGCATCTCTAGAAATGTCTGCACTAAGCTAATTAGGTCTGAAAAAACTAGGCACTTCCAAATGGAATTAGAAGCCAATAAAAATAACTCAGCCAAATTCTGGAACATCCTCGGAGAAGTTGAAGGATACCCTGCAGAATCATCTTTACCAGCCAAAATCTTGTCCAATGGGCATACCTAAACAGACAGAACTGATATACTTGGACAGTTAAATGATCACTTTGCCACTGCAGGGCTAGTTTTTGACACCTCACCTGTTAGTAGAATTAATCCTCAGGATGACCCTACTGTTGATCTTATTAACACTCCTAATCTAAGCTTACCTTATCCTCCTGTATTTAGCTTCAATACAGTTACTTTTAAGCAGGTCGAGGACTTACTACTCTCCTTGGATACTAAAAAGAGTGCAGATGCAGACAACATAGAACTATACTTCCTTAAACGTGGATACCCCTACTTGACTGCCCCCATTACACACTTATTTAACTTGTCATTAATGCAAGGAGAACTCCCCCAGCCATGGAAAACTGCCCATATCCTACCTTTATTCAAGTTGGATGACCCATGTGATCTGAATAACTACCGGCCTATATCTATACTCCCTGCATTGTCGAAACTACTCGAAAAAATTGTTAATGCCCAAATAAGAGAACATTTGGATAAGCATGATTTATTAAACTCCGTACTATCTGGCTTCAGAGCCAAACACAGCACGATATCAGCACTGGTGAAAGTTAGTTACAGATAGACAAACTGCACTAGATACTCAGAAACATGTGATCGCCCTTTTACTAGATCTGAGCAAAGCTTTCAATACTGTTGAGCACAGTATAATGATTACAGCTCTGAGAAGTATAGGACTTGACAGCTCTGCAATCAAATGGTTTTCCAACTACCTTTCCAACAGACTGCAACAAGTCAAAGCTGCAGGTGACCTGTCAGCACAAAAAAACCTTCTGGGAGGCATTCCCCAAGGCTCCATATTAGGCCCAATCCTATTTGCAATTTATATCGATAATCTCGACAGATATCTACAAACAGCTAATACACACTTATTTGCAGATGATACTGTACTATATACCATAAACTCCTCCTTAGAAGTGGCACAGGAGAAGCTACAGCAAGACTTTAATAAGCTCCAACACAATCTCATTAAAAACAAACTTCTCCTCAATGCCAAAAAGACAAAAGTCATGGTCCTCTCACCAAAAGCTGGCCTCGGATCAACACACACTCCCTAGATTTTAATACTTTTAGATGAACCTCTCCAAATAGTTGAAACCTTTAAATACCTAGGATTCTGGTTGGACAACAAGCTGAACTTTCAATGCCATCTGAATGAAATCTCGAAGAAATTAAGGCAGCGGCTAGGCATATTCTACCAGATTAAACATCTCCTAACCCTAGATGCTAGAAAGGGGATAGTACAATCCACATTTCTACCCATACTGGAGTATGCTGACTTTATGTACTCTCACTGTCCTCTAACGTTGCTCAGCAAACTTGACACCCTATACCACTGGGCCCAAAGATTTATCCTCAGTCTACCCATATGTACCCATCATTGTTTACTTTACCAGCAATCGGGTTGGCCCTCGCTATCAGCTAGAAGGAAAAGAAATGCTCTTTTCTGGCTCCACAGAGCTCTCTCAAATAAGCTCCCACCATACATCTATAACTTATTCGTGCATGCCAAGGGTTTCTATGGACTGAGACATTTCTCAATACTCTGCTTTCAGACCCCTAGAGTAAACACAACCTTTGGCTTGGCCGCAATTAATTTCTCACTTCCATCCCTATGGAACTCCATGCAAAGCATGCTAAAACTGTCATCACTCCCAAGCCTATCCACATTCAAAAAGATGCTTGCCGCTTTCTGGAGCGAAAATTGCAATTGTTTCAGACAAAGACGATCTTCCCTATCTGCTTTCACTTATCCCGCAATCAGAACACTTATCAAGTCCCTTCCTCATAAGTGATCTTCAGCTCCCAGTATACTTTCAGCTACCCTGGCCCTTCACATCCTCTCCCTTCTCTCCTTCACGCAGCTGCATCCTTGCCTTCCCTTTTCTGATTACTACCAACAGTGGAGGTTGATTAGGACTGATGACCTTCCACACCTTTGTATACTATTATTATCCTTAATGGCATTGCTTGTAATTCTGACAGGTCAGCTAATGCTGGTCATTTGTGTATATCCTGTAAAATACTGCAGTCATCTGTGCCACATACTTTTTGTACTGTTTGTTTTGTTTTGTTATTTGTCCAAGACCACCTTGAAAATAAGCTTGCTCACTGGTGTTTATGCCTGGTAAAATAAAGTGATTGATTGATTGATGGATTAATACCAAGTAGGGAGTTTGAGCTCAACATCTTTGACACATTCTTTTGAAAATCAAAATGCTACCACATTTTGAGCACCTATTTTTATGTTTTTATGGTATATGCAGCAGCTGTGGTTGACTACCTAATTAAAGGGGAACTGTCAGCTTTCCAGGAACAAAAACACAGGACCCATAGGTCCCGATTAGCTAAAGCACACTAGTTTTAATTTTTTTAAATAACTTGACCAGCTGAAATCTGTAAGTTTATCTGTGTGATCCTGTAACATCCCCTGGCATTATTTGCCCAGAGTCCCCTGTGGCCAGCCCTCTGATGATGCAACTGATGAACTAAGTCACGGGGGAGCCAGTATAGTTGTTGGAAAATATTAACACATATACAGCGCTTGTTCGTGCTTCTAACACTGGTACCAGTCAACTGAGGAAAGTGCTTTCCTCAATTGATTGATGCCGGTGCTAGATGCTCAAATGTGCTGCGTATGTGTTAATATTTTCCAACAACTATACTGGCACATAGGAGTCCCCTGCTGCTTTGCCCATCAGTTGTATAATCAGAGGGCTGGCTGTGGGGGACTCTGGGGAAACAATGGCCATTGGGGCTGTGTGTGTCGCAGGATCAACCAGAAAAACGTACAGATTTTAGCAATGTACATTATTAAAAAAAATTTAAAGGGGGTCTGTCAGCAATCAGAGCCTCACACACAAGTGTGAGGCTGATCCCAATTAGCCCTTTGTGTGTAAAAACACTTTTTTTACCTAATGATTACTGCAGTGTAGTAGATTGTATTAGGCTAATTTCATCGACTTGTAAGCTGACACTTCCTGTAACCAGAAATGCCAGACTCCCCTGCAGCTGACATCAGAGGAGGGCTGCAGCTGTGGGAGACTCAATAGCTTGCAGTGAATGTCAGATTTTTTTATAAGCTGTAATCTTCTGTTTGCTGGTCTGTGGTTTTCCTGGGGCTAAGTACAGTCACAGAGGACTATACTAAGTCCTGTGAGCACAGCAGGACCAGCAAATATCTGTTTTTAGTTTGCAAAATCTTTAACAGGTATACTGTGGGCTGTTGAATCTCCCAGTTCTGCAGCTCTCCTTTGATGTCAGCTGCACGGGATTCTGGGATTTCTGGTTGTGGGAAATGGCAACTTAGAAGTCAGTATAATAAGCCTAGTACATTCTACTATACAGCGGTAAACAGCAAGTAAAAAAATGTTTTTGTACTCCGAGTGAAAATGGATCATAGATATATACATACATAGACACTGTCAGCAGATAGGGGCCTGTGGCCCACCCAGTCTGCCCATTTGAGCTTGTAAGTTCCCTTTACATTTTTCTAGAAGTCTGTTGCCCCTTACCCCTGACCTCCAGAATTCCCTTATGTCTATCCAATGCATTCTTAAATCCTGTGATTGTTTCAGCCTCCACCATTTCCTCTGGCAGGGTGTTCCACTTGTCCCCCAACCCTTCTGTGAAGAAATTCTTCCTCACGTTTCTGCTGAATCACCCTTCCTCCATTTTCATCCCATGCCGTCTAGTCCTGGAACATCTTTTTTTCTGGAACATAGTGTATTCCCGCACCCTGTTCATCCCTATAAGGTACTTGTATGTCTCTATCATATCCCCTCATTCCCTCCTCTCCTCCAAGGAGTACATATTCAAGTCTTTCAGCCTGTTCTCATAGGACTTGTGATGCAATCCATATATCATCTTTGTTGCCCTCATCTGAACCTTCTTTACCCTGTCTATGTACTTACATAGGTAAGGTCTCCAGAACTGTACACTGTACTCCAGGTAGGGCCCCACCTGTGTCTTGTATAGTGGAATTACGACCTCCCTTTTCCTGCTGGTGGTGCCCCAGCCTATGCATCCCAGCATCCTATCTGCTTTACCTGCTACCTTGTCGCACTGTTTCCCTACCTTGAGGTCATTAGAGATGATAACCCTAAGGTCTCTTACTTGCTTGGTGCATGCTATAGCTTCACCCCCCCAAATGATATGTTGTTCCAGGGTTTTTGTGCTCCATATGCATTATTTTGCACTTCTTTGCATTGAATTTCAACTGTCAAACCCTCCATTTTGCAAGCTTTTGCAGGTCCCTCCTTGTTCTGTTTACATCCTCTGGTGTGTCTACTCTGTTACAGAGCTTTGTGTCATCAGCAAACAGGGAAATTTTGCCTTCTAGGTCCTATGCAATGTCACTGATGACATGGTGTGAGGCTCGTATTTCTGATAGTTTACCATTAAAACTAGTGTGTTTTAGATAACCAAGACTTACAGGTCCCTTGTTTTTGCTCCTAGAAAGCTGACAGTTCCCCTTTAACTCTATGGTTATTACATACAGAAATACCATGGCAAACTTGGGTACAGGTGTCTTTCTTGACCTAACTTTAAATTTTCTTACAAGGGCTTTGTGCAGAAACTCCAAGCAGAGTTAATAAGCTTTAAATATGAACTCCCATTGAAACATGTTGCTTCTTCCTTTCAATGGAATCAGCTCTTCTGATATTATTTGAATTGTGTTTGTTAATGAAATTGTTTGGATGCAGTTTACTGCTGTCTTTTTCTGTTGCACAGACACTGATGTCTGATGCACTTTTTCACACTGATGGTCAGTGAGTAGATCTGAGCAGTGGAACTAACATCATAGAATACCCGGGAAACACATAAATGGACAACAGTAAACATATACATGATAGTGGCAGAGAAAAAGTAATAACATAATTTCTTTAATAAATAAAAAATATATGAGAATGCCATGTAATGGAAGAAGACAGTTGGTATCTGATGATGCTCACAATTATTTTTAAGCTGGAATAGTTTATCTCATAGTAATAAATCTTCATTACAAAGCATATTAAAAGGTAAACATTTATATGAAAATAATTAGAATGCCTTCAGATTTGGAGTTATATACCTTTTCATACATGAAATATCTCACCAAGGTTGGCACTGTCTTAGATTCCTACATTATTGCATTATGCCTTGTAATGTTTGTTTTATGATTTTTGCTGTAAGCCATTGTATGTAGACATAGAAATATAGGCAAACTTTACCCTCCAGTCTATTTGCAATGTCACTGATGAAGATATTGAAGAAGACTGGCCTAAGGACTGATCCCTGAGGTACCTCACTTGTGACTTGCAGCTCTTCTGACTGTATACCATTTACCACCACTCTGTTTTCTGCCTGCCAACCAGTTTGCCACCCAGTTGACCAAATTCTGACCCACCTCAAGCCTACCCAGCTTATTAATCAAGCTTCTATGTGGAACAATATTGAAAGCTTTGCTGAAGTCAAGGTAGGCAACATCAACTGCACCCCCTTGGTCCACCACTCTGGTTACCCAGTCAAAGAAATCTATGAGATTAGTTTGACATGACCTTCCTGTTGTAAACCCCTGCTGTCTTGGATTATGTGCTTCAATGTATTCCAGGTGTTGCACTATCCTTTCCTTAAGGAGTGCCTCCATAATCTTGCCCACTACTGAGGTAAGACAGACTGGTATGTAGTTCCCTGCCTCCTCCCCACTGCCACTCTTGTGGAGCAGGATCACATGAGCCCTTCTCCAGTGTACTAGGACCTCTCCCATGCTCAGAGACTCACTAAACAGTTCTTCTAATAGCTCTTCTAGTTTCACCCTTAGCTCCTTTAGTACTCAGGGATGTATGCCATCAGGTCCCATTGCCTTATCCACCCTGAGATTAGCAAGCTCTTGCTCTTCTTAACCTGCCTGACACAGGGGTTTGTTGCCTTCTCAATGGCCTTCCTTATTTTAGTCCAGCTTTCCGCTACCCCTCCCTTATCCTCTTGTCTTGATAGAGATTCCTTGAGACACTCTCCCATTTTCTTGAAATCAGCTGTCCAGAAGTTCAAGACCCTCATTTTAGTGTGGTTAGGTTCTGGCTCTGTCCTCATATCGAACCACACTGTACAATGATCATTGATCCCCATGTGCCTTCCCACTGTGATGTTAGCAACACTGTCCCTGTTTAACAGTACTATGTCCAGCAGCGCCCCCTCACAAGTTGGTTCCTTAACTAGCTGCCTGAGGAACCCTTCCTGCAGGGAGTCTAAGATTTCTCTACTTCTAACTGATGCTGCAGCAGGAGGGCTCCAATCCACATCTGGCAGATTGAATTCTCCCACTAGCAGTACCTCTCCTTTGTTAGTCATCCCTTGGATTTCCTTCTATCATATCTATCATATCCTTATCTCCTTCCTCTTCTTGTGCTGGAGGGCTGTTGTATGACCAACTCCAGGCCTACCTGGAGTACAATCATTCCCTGACAAGTGTTCAACATGGTTTCTGCAAGAATCTTGGCACTGACATCACACTGGTATGTGTGACCTTTGACATCCTCAATGCCATGGAGAACAGCATGGCTATGGGTGCAATTTTTGTTGACCTTACCAAGGCATTCAATTTGGTCAATCACAACCTGCTACTGTCCAGTCTAAAGTTAATTGACCTAGATGACCTCTCCTAGCTCTGGTTCTGCAGCTATGTGACCAACGAGAAACAGAGTGTTACGTGGCATAGTACCTCATCAGATCTCAGGGTAAGAACTGATGGTGTACCGCAAGGCTCTATTCTACACCCCCTCCTATTTTCCCTATTCATTAATGACATGCCCCATAATTATGGAGGGGCTATGGTACTACTCTATGCAGATGATGCTATATTGTATAGATCTTCTGCAGACATAAATTGGATAAACAGTAACCTGGACAGTGATTTCCAGCAACTTGAAAACTGGTTCCTGACAAACAAACTTGTCCTCAAATTACAAAAAAACAAAAGCCATGGTGTTTGGACACAGGAGGTTATGCACTGAGAGACAAAACCTACTTAAGCTGTCAACCACTGGTGGCACTCACCTCAAAGTGGTGGGGTCACTCCAATACTTTGGGGTAGTGCTTGACTAAAACGTGACCTTTGCACCATATGTGGATGCTGCAGTCAAACACTGCATGAGAATCTTGACCTCCTGTACAGGCATTTCCCCTATGTTTCTAGGGAGGCTCGTCTAGCCATTGTCAGCACCCTAATGCCTATACTCTTTTGTGGAACTCCTGTACTACAGCCCATTTGTAACACCGAACTGTGCCGGTTACAAACACTCTATAACTCTATAACAGAGTTGGATGATTTGCAGCTGGTACCCAATCCTGGGACCATCACTGCAGGGAGTTTGTGGCTCTTGGATGGCCCTCTTTTGATGCAAGACTGCAGTATGCAATGTACTGCCTAACCTTCAAGCTTATCAAACTCACTACATCCCTTAGCCTTTCAGAAATAATCAAGTTTAAGCAACATGTGAGGCTCCTGTGATCCGGTGCTAGCTATTACTTGTAATTCCTAGGGCACAGTGTGCATCTGGTAGGAGAGCCTTCTCATTTGTTGCTCCCTCTCTATGGAACTCACTACCTTCTGAGGTTCTAAATTGCCCCACTCTTGCACAGTTCAGAAAAAGGCTTAAAGTCTAACGTGCAAACATTGACCTGTTGCATCTTTGGCTAAAGTTTCTCTCTGGGATTAGCCTGGCTGGCCACCATCCTCCTGATGGACCCTATACATCTCCAGTTGCCTTCTTTTATGAACAATGCATTGCTGTAACTTGTGTTCCTAGTGCTTGTCACTAACTGTGTGTTTCACAATGCTCTGAGTCTAAATAATCCAATGTACAGTACCTTGTTTGTATGATTACTCCCCTTACATTTATTTTCTTACAGTGGTTATTCTCTAATTTCTCTGCTCTGTAAATACTGTGAATTTTTCTCAATGTATGTAACTAAACCTTTGTCTCCCCTGAAAAAGGGACTGTCATGTCTCAGTGGGCCTACTGGTCATCAAAATTCAACTAACTAACTAACTAAATAATGTGATGAGCAGGTTTTGTTTGTTTGCTGTAACTTTTCTATTTACTTTATTGTTATTTATTGAATATGTGCCTTTTTTATACTTTTCTTGAAGTAACACATTCTGGTTTTGAAGAATAATGCCTTGTAAGTATCAATACCTACCTTTTTATCTTATGAGTATATCATCATACAATTTAGTATTGCCAAGCATGTCATTTATCAAACGACCTACCTTGCTACCAGAAACGACAAGCAACTACCTAAAGACTGAACAACAGACTGACCCCATTAAGTCACTTTCTAGCCTTGTCCTTTACATTGAGGAATATCACGCTGTGACATATTTTTCACCTTGGAGAATCCTAAATCTATTTAGAATCAAGCTACTTAGTCTAAGGTGAGTTTGCCACCAGACTACCGATATTCCACCTGACAACTGTTTAAAGGGTGCTATGTTAGCCTGCAAGAACCTGTCTACTATGGCTGTAGATTACTGCAATGGCAAATTATTGTTTTCTTTTTGTTTAACATGCATTTATTAAAATGTGTTACCAGAAAGAACTCTAACATGAACTCCTCTAATTTATAAGGGTATCATGAGAATATGTTAAATATAATAAAAAATAATATAAATTAGGCGTATTTATTTTAAGTTAAACTTCAAATTAGACATAATGTTAGCTAAAAAGTTACAGGTGCTTACTTTCCGAGCTTCACTTGTTATCCAAAGGCAAGTAAACAGGATTAGAAATTTCATTCTTAATGCTTGTATCTGCAATAAACAAATCAATAAAACAGGAAACCTGCAAATCTTATTGTATTACATTTTATGCACAGTTTTATACATTTTTGTAAACGGATATGTATTATTTTTTTATAACCAATTGAATACACTGGACCCAAGGCCATTGTTGATGTTTGAACCAAGCCAAACAGGCAAAGGAACATGGTACAATGCCTCATAAGTAGGCACACATACATAGTAATATATAATCTCAAGCAACAGTTTGAGTACAAAGTGAAAATGCAGGCAGAATAAACAAGTCAGCATATCATCATCAAATCAGCACGTTATTGTGCAGATACACTCAATATGAATATACTGTATCAAGTGGGACACCAACAAATGCTTTGGGATAATAGAAGGTCCCTGGGTTGGGATTTAAACTGGGAATGGCTGGAAGAATGGTGCACAGAGCAAGGGAGGTTATTTCAATATTAAGGGGAAGATATGGAAGAGGCTTTGGATTTCCCCAATTATTCTTGCAATGAGAGCTGCCAGACAGTGTCGGTCAGAGGCCCCCAGGTTCCTGGAACAGGGTGTCATATACAGAAATTCAGACAGGAAAGAGGAGTTAAGTGTGTCACAAGGACTTATAAGTTAAGCATCTGAGGAAATAGTCTCTGCAGGTGGTGGGTAGAAACACTGCAGACTAGATTATAAGATGCAATGTTTTATGTAGAAGGGTGCAGACAGAACAAAGCAGCAGCTGCTGTAATGGTATGATATTACTGTATTTTTAAAAGGAAATCTGAAGCTGATATATAGGAAGTGGTCCCCATTTAACCATATTATTGCACAGGCATTTCATTTTAACAAAAACAAAAAACACAGGGAGGGATATTGGATTAGTGAGACCATCTCTTTGATTGTTCAACTATTCTCCTTCTCTCACCTTTTGTCCCATAGGCACCCCAGCTGAGTTATAAATGGGAAGCCAAAATTGACTTTCTCTTTTTTATTATAGTCGGAGACTGTGACATAAAGGTATCTCAGTCTGTTTAATCTCCCTGCTGATATGAGCCTTGTCCTTGCATTGATAAGCCTGAAATTATGTGATCTGGATTGTAGCACAGTAACAGAACAACAGGACAGTATTTGGGGGTGTGGCTTGGATCCCCAGTAGGACACAGGTAGTGTGGGTATAAACTCTGTTTTGACATTGGGCCTGATCTCAAAGGCCCACAATTGATGCATGGTGCTTGCATCAAAAATAATTGATGCAAGGGGCACCTTGTATCATGAGTTGTGCCAGTCCTGATTCTTGAATGCAGGCTGCATCATGGTCTGGTGCCCTTGTGCCAGACAGATCTTACACCAGCACAGCACCAAATATGGGGGTGCACCATGGAATATGGAGCCATGCACCAGACATTGGCTGCCATATCCCCATATGTGGGATTCTACAAATTAGCCAATGTCCGCAGCAGCAGCAGTCCAGAGGTAGGCCAGCCCTGTGTTGGTCTAATGCCTCTTGCGCTGAAAGGAGTCCCACCTGCAGACCCCCCCCAGAGAGTGGTGGCAGTAGTGGCAGCACCCCGCCACCATACAGGATCACTGACTGTGGGCTGGCAATGCACTAGAACCCTTGGGGCGGTGTGTCAGGCATGGAACCAGAGCCATTGCAAGTAGTACTGGGGGGCACTCAGGAACCTTGGCCCATTGCCAGCAGAGATGCTCACCTGCATAGATGGTGGTGTAGTACTGCTGAACATGGCCCATGGGCTGGCTGTAATGCTGGCAGCATGGCATGCTGCCAAGAAGAGTGTGCCCTCTGTCCTTCCAGGGGCACCTGCGGGGCAGGTGTAGCACTCTGGCTGACTTGCTGTTGGGGGGAAGCAGGGACATCCACTGATATGTCTGCCAGCAGTGCCACTGCTGGCTGACTGCATAGGTGCCAGTGGTGGAGTCAGAATATTGCAGCAGACATCGGTCCTGCACCATAGACAACACTGCTGCTGGTGCTGGCATTGCCACAGGACTGTTCTGCAACTTGTGGCATTCCCCTTCCATGCACCTTTCCTTTGACATATAGGAGTCTTTGCCACAAGCTGCGGGAGTTTGGTGCCAGGACTTTACCCATTCAAGAATTAGGTGTAGGGGCCCTGACACACCAGTGATCTGTACAACTGCTGTCTTCCACTGCTTGCACTGATGTAAGTGGTGCTTTGAGAATTGGGACCACTAGGTCTTAGTGATAGGATAGGGTATTACAGGCAGACAAGATGGACCAGTTATCTTTTTCTGCCATTAACTTCTATGGTTCTAAATAATGATTCCCACATTTAAGGGTCCTTCGTTAATGCTGATTTTTCCCCTGCCCAGAATTCATTTTTAGGGCTGTAGGCAGAGCCTACAGCACTATTGGGATTGGATTGTAGCTCTAAAAATGGCTGATCATGGAACTCCCTTTTTGGACATTTGGAAGTATTCCTCTACAGCTGCAAAATAGTGCACTCCACCTCTGAGTTTTGATATTTGCTGCTCTATGTTAAAGGCATCTGAAAGAGGGGGGGTGCTACTGTATTGTACCTCCAAACTTCTCAGGATATTAACCAAAAAAAAACTTTTGAAACTGCTGTTTCTAGCCCCTCAATTGAACCTTTGCAGAGCTGCAGTTTGAGTATCTGTCCAGCTCAGTCTAATAGATTTATTCTATTCTTTCAGCAACCTAGGGGGTTAACTCATTATCTGTTGTACTGGAACTTATTGAAGTTCTGAAACATTCTGGCAGATCACAGTGTCAGATTACAGACAGTCCAGCTACAGCTTTGTTAGCTACAGCACTAGATGGTAAACTAAAGCTCTTTGTTTATTCACAGGGACAGGTACTGTGCATCCCCCCCCACACACTCAGCCACTGTGATGAATATAGTGCTGGTGAAAAGTAGATAAAGCCCTCAGTTTATCCACAGGTACAGTACCATGTGGGGCAGGCTCAGTACAAACTTACCCACACTGTGATGGATTTACTGCTGATCCAGAAGCAAATGATTTGATACCTTTTATTGGACCTACATAGATGTAACAAAAAGAACAAAATGCTTTAGCTTTCAGACGATCCAGTCCTTCCTTAGAAGCGTAATGACAGTTATTTAGAAAATCCCATACTTCCCAGATCACGCAGGAAAAAAACTGAAAACAATTCAAATTGGTTTAAAGGACTCATTTAAAAAATAACACAAGACACATCAGAGAAGGTGGAGAATACCAGTTCAGCTAAAAGGACCTAAAGGTCAGATATGCTTAGAGCATATAAACATGCAGGGAGTACAGGATTTAGTGCTGCTAAGAGGTAAGGGACTGACACCACTTGGGCTTTAAACCCTTGGATAATCCACAGAGACAGCTACAGTCTGGGAGGCAGGTAAGTGCTTGGTTTTCACACTGTCTGCATTTAGTCCTGGTGAATGGTGACAGACTGCCAGAACTGGGGACTATAGCATTTTGCTTATCTACAGTGACAGGCTGCATGCTCACACACACACACACACACACACACACACACACAGCAGCATGTACTCTGACTAAATAAATTCAAGAGGACTGAATTAGCAGCATGCCAGTTTTTGATGATTGTGACTGAACAGCACTATACAGCGCCAACAAGAAAATAATAAATTGGTATCCGAAATGTTTATCCAAAATAATATTTGAGTGAAAATATGAAAACTTTTTTTTTAATGAAAGATGTTTTCCATATTTGACCATTGCTTCTTAATAGTCATATAATATTACTTCAATATGTAGTGTGCATTTTAAATATTTAACTTGTAAATACTGTTTATTCTTGTTGTTATGATCATGTCATGTACAACAGCAAAAATAATCTCGACTATGGTCTTGTCATTTATAGCACTGGCACTGAAACAGCACTGAAAAGAATAAAAGTACTATTAAACAAGCCCTGCAGACTAGACCTTGGGGATCATAAAATGACTCACTCATGCAATCTATATACCAAAACAGGCTGGATCCCTTTGCATCTTTGGGTCACATACCAGGCCTGTCTCATAGGTAAAAAGGATCTGCTCGGTTTAACCCTGACTCAACAGCAACCATTTTCCAGCACTCTACTACTGACCAAATGACAAGAATATCCACAAATGGTGCCCTCAAGATCCCCTTTAAATGCACCTCCTTTGCTTAGTGATCACTTGCTTACCGAGGTCCCCGGTAGGTCAGTGAACTCCTGGCTCCTCTCACAGAATGCGAGATGATTGATCCCTTTAAAAGAGGTCTCTGCCTTCATCTAGCCAGTGCTAACCACTGTGACTGCCCTTCCTAGGCACCTACCCTTTCCCCCACCCTCATAAAACTCCCTCCATCCCTTATTTTCAACAGCTTCTTCCCTCCCAACTGTACTTTGCCTGTCTGGCCCTCCACTACCTCTGCCTACAACCTCTTCCTCTGACTGACTCACCCTGCTTCCCCTAGCAGCATTCTTTGCTACTTCACCCCTCCTCTACTCACCTCTTGGACAATACCTGCATGGGCAGCTATTACATCCCCCACCCTCACTCGACCATCACTTAGTAACCTATGGCGTCCTACCTTCTCTACAGTTGAACTACTACTTAAGCCACTCTTGCCCTATTGTGGGTTGAAACTTTTGCCTAATTTCTTGCACTTGTTGGAATTTGCCTTATCACTATTTTACTTGTTAGTCATGCTTATTGTTACAATCCTAACCTACTGTTATGCCTGTTTTTTTTTTTTGCCTGTTAATAGTTACCAACCCTTACCTTTTGTATTTGCAATGTTTGCTTTGACTTGGAACCTTTGCAAAGGAGCCTCTTGGATCAAAAGTTGTAATCTGAAACTGAAATAAATAAAAAATAAATACATAAATGTTCACTACAGGATTCCACTCTACTGATGTCACAAGGTTCCAGAACTTATTAGTAATTAAATAATACATGTCATGCTGGAAATTAACAGCACCAACAAGGAATCCTAGAAATGGAAAGACACAAGAGCATTTGGAAATCAGTGCAAGAACAGAATAATACTGAGATTAAACTGTCTGCCTACTGTACATGACAAAATATTCAGCTACTGTAAATCAAAGAGTGAAAGCCAAGTTTATGCTCCCATTATGAGGAGGAATGTTTTATAAAAGCATTTTAAAGCAATGGACTTAATAATGAATTTCAAAACCATCAACACAGTTGATGAAATCATAAACTTTTGTTCTTTTTTTTTTTTTAACTTTATTTATTCTCCTACAACCCCGGGCATCCTTCAGGAGTGCTCATGCGGAGCCCTCCCTACTCCCAACCTGAACCCCACATCTCCCCTGACCTCTTCTCCTCATACGACTACAGGCAGGCCCGACCCCCAGTACCATCTCCAGGGCTGATTCCACCCTCCCTCGGCGGCTACCTCCTAAGTGTGAGAAGCCTACCTGCAAGTCATCAGGTTGCTCTGGAGAGAGATCCTGGGCGTGTCTGGGCCGGTATTTGGGATGTGGGAGTGTTCACCAGGGCCACTGTCATCTCCCAACTGTATAGGAGGCTTTTTCTTGCTTTTTCTGTCCCCCCTCCCCCTTTTTCCCCGCAGAACCTGGCCAGCAAGGCTAAGAATTGCTGTGGCTCTGCCCTCAGGCATTGCGCTGCGCTGCTACACTGGTGATCCTCCAGCCACCACCAGAGGTCTCTCCAAGAGCGAGTGTATTCCTGTAGCCACCCCCAGGAAGAGAAAGCAGTCAGTGAACACTCAATCTCTTCCCCCCCCGCTGACCTCCAGCTGCCCCGGCTGGTTCCTGAACCCGGGTTGCCGGCGTGGGTGAGGTGTGGCATCCAACGCCTTAACCGTCAGTGCCACCAGGCTGGCTATAAACTTTTGTTCTGATCACTACTTTCTCTTTAACAGTTTATTATGCAAGGAATAAAACATGCCAGAGTGTTCAGCTGCATTGAGATATACTGATACCTTTGGAGACTGTGAGGCACAAGATGCACTCAACTGCCCTCAGCCACTAGAGGAGTGAATTTATTTAACACAATGGGATACCCTGAAATGAACTAGTCCAACTATGAAATAGCTACAAAAATGAAATAGCGTTAACATTTAATAAGATGCAAGATCTGCACTATCTGGTTATGTTGAGATAACTGGATATCAGATAACCGGATTTTTCAAGCACATTTTGTAAGAATGGTTATCAGAAGGATTATTACCTATGAGATATTAATTTGCTCACCTCGGGTCAGGAAAAAGTTAAGAACTGTCTTAAAGTATAATATTAAATCTATGTGTGTTTAGATGTTTATTTACTTAAGTAAATAAAAAAGAGATTGCTGATGAGTTCTGGGTACTGTGCAGACAGACAAACAATAGCAAAACTGAAAATAAGCCCAGCACTCGCCTCTGATGACTGGACAAAGTAGGCTCTACATGGTGAAGATCAGTAAAGCCAAGAGTTTATTCAGTTCATAACACAGGCATGAACAAAGTGCAGCTTAGTGCAACTAAGAAGGTGGCTGGCATTTCCATTGGCCATTTCAACATTTCACACCCTTCTGTGCTTTGTCAAGGGATGACAATGCATTGGAAAGGTACAAAACATTGGGACGGTACACTTTATTAATTCGCACACAAAAAAAACAACCCAGTGCAAGTCTGAAACTTAAAGTCTGCTGACAGGCTGAGGAGACAAGAGGATGAAGTGCAGTGGCTTGGTAGAGAGTTGGGCAGGTTGGGGGGGAGTTTCTGGAGCAGAGAGCAACAACAGGTCACCACATGGGTGGAACAAAGGTTTGGGGGATGGGATGGGGAAGAGGGGAGAGGGCAATACAAATGGGTGGCAATGCACGAGAGGGGCAGTGGGAGCAGGAGGAAGGAGACCACACCCAGCATGGCAGGCAGGGCAGGTAACAGGTTTGGGTGCTGGCAACATTGGAGAAAGAGGAGGAGGAGGAGGAAGAGGAGGAGGTGAGGTATCTCTAGGAGGGGGGTACAAAATGGGAAGTGAGAGGATGGAATGGGGACAGGAGTCTGGTGAAGGATGGTCGTAGGGGTAAGGGGTGCACAGCTGGAAGGATGGAAGAGGAGAGCAGTAGTAAATGGGAGAAGAGCAAGGCTAGAGAGGCAAAAAGGAGGGACTTGGGGGAGCACAGCATGGAAAGGAAGGAGGGGGAGGATTGTAAGGGATCACTGAGAGGAAGCAGAGATAGGTCTGTGATGGGGGGATCCACTGGAGGGGAGTGGAAGGCTTCAGCTGAGGTGGATTCTAGCAGTAGTCACCAAGGTAAAAGAGTGGAGGGGGGGTCGAGGTCTGGAGGGGGTAGTATTAATGCTGGGGATCAATACTGAAAGGGATAAGTTGGGGCAACAAGGCGGAACGACGTAGTCATGTCTGGGTAGAGTCCATACCTGACTTAACTGCAGACAGGGTGGGGCAGTCAATTCTTAAGTGTACTAGGAGGGGTAGGAGGAAGTCACATCTCATGGTGCATGTGTGTACAAATGACCTGGCAGGGGAGACTGTGAAAGTAGTGAGGGGGAGGTTTGAGGATCTGGGCAGGCTGTGTGTGGAACTGGGGGAATTGGTGGCCTTCTCAGAGGTGCTCCCAGTACCCTGCACTAGCACGGTGAGAAAGGTAAGGATTGGTGAGTTCAACACCTGGCTGAGAGAATGGTGTCATTCGAGGGGATACGGGTTGGTAGGGGACTGGGACAGACTCTGGGACAACAATGAACTTTATGCTGGGGATAGGCTACATTTGAGCAGGGTGGGAAAGGAGGTATTAAAATGTAGGGTAGGGGAATACATCATCACGATGGTAGATTTAAACCAGGTGGGGGAGTGGCGAGAAGACAGATGGCAGGCATGGCTCCCAGAGAGGGGAACCAAATGAGCTTACACCCCAGGCTGGCAGGAAGGTGCTTGGAGCAGTGGCACGGGGGGGAGATTAAAAAGGGGGTATCCCAGAGAGGGGAAGGAGCAGGGTCAGGTTGGAGGGTGATCTCTCTGAATGCGAGGAGCCTTGGTAATAAAGCAGCAGAATTACAGGCTCTATTGGCAATAGGGAAGGTGGACATTGTGGCCAGCACGGAAACCTGGGCCACCCGGTACCAGAATTAGGATTTTATGGTCCCAGGTTATAAGATTTTCAGGAAGGACAAAGCCAAGGGAAAAGGAGGGGGCATGACAATATATGTACGGGAGGGGATAAGGTGCATAAGGGAGGAGGGTGAGGAAAGCAGAACAGAGACCCATTGGATACAGTTCCAAGACTCAAAAAGTAGGACATTGAGGATGGGGGTGGTGTACAGGCTGCCAGCCCAAGGGGTTGACCTGGATAGGGAGTTAGCTGAGCAAAATCAGATGGGTCTGTAGGAAAGGGAACATGGGACTTCAACCTACCGGGGTTCAAGTGGAGCACCCAAACCACCACAAGTGCTAAGGAGCAGGTCATAGTAGAGGCACTCCAGGACAGCTTCCTGGTGCAGTTAGTCACAGGAGCCAGCTACAGTGGATAGGACTCTAGATCTAGTCCTATCAAATGGGGAGGTTGTAAGGGATTTGGAGGTAGAAGACCCTCTGGCTGGGAGTGACCACCACATGGTATGGTTCATGCTCAGTATGGGCTGGAAATCAGGAGGATCAAGTACCAGGGTGGTTGAATTTAAGGGGGGACTTTAATAGAATGGGGGTTATTGTGGGCAGGCATATGGCGAGTATTCGACCATGCATGGATGCTAGCCAGAAATGGGATATTATTAAGAAAGGTCTGGTGGAGGCTACTGGGACATGTGCAAGAACCAGGAGTAAGACTACCGACTGAAGAAAAATAGTGCAGCTTAACTGCTAATGGAGAGTGCAGATTACTTCATAGATGCAGAGGTGACTGTGAGGCAACTCCACACTGTTGTTCGGTTTGAAAAATCTCTGTTTTCCAATTGCAGGAGGCCTCAGGGCTCCACCCACTGTAGCCCTAGAAATGGCAGTGTGTTACTAGAAAGGTACCTTTTTGGTTTTTTGTTCCTTTGCTGTAGTTTTTGTCCAAAAGATGTAAAATAGTCCTTCCACCATTTAGCTGGGGTCGATATGGCATGTGAGCTGTGGAGACTGGAAAGTCTGAACAGAAACAGAATAGCTATGCAGTATCCCAACCTTGTGATGACTAGTCTGTGAAGTCATCAGAAATGGCTGAACACTGAGTACATTTTTTAAAACAACAATAAAATTATGGAACAAAAATGAACATGTTATACAAATCTTTTAGTGAGAAATGGTCCCAACATAGAGGCAGGATAAGTAGTGTTGTTGCTCAAGAAATGGTAACCTAGCAACCTAGTGACATTCTGTCTCTGATGTCAATTGAAACGGGTCATTCTAATTTTTGGTTCACATTTGGGTAGAGGTTTTAACAGGACATTGCGAGCTCTTAATATGACAATTTTTAACAGCTTTTGTCAAGGGGTTCATATTGTGCAGAGATAGTACCCAAGGAGTGAGAATGCAGAAGGTTACTGCTGTTGCCAGGTTACTGCGAGGCAACGGTGCATGTTGTAAAAAATCTATTTTGAGGGAAAATAGGTTTTCTGTGATCCTCTTAATCCTTTTTTTGTCTAAATAGATTATATTGGGCAGCACGGCAAGGCACGTGATTGTTGTTTCCTAGTAACATTCTGACATTCAATCTGTGGGTTAAATTGTTTCATTATACCATTGCTGTATCCAAGGACACACAATTGGTTGTCATGGAGTCATGAAAACAGAGCAGTGTTTTCTTTTTAAATAAGATTTTTTATGACTGTTTTGAAATTGTTTAAAGTTGGTTACCGCAAACAGCTGATGTACCATCAATGTAGCTGAATGTAATTGTGATCCGTGAAATTAAATGGCAGCCGTTTAGACAGGTTTGGAATTTTGCTTTGGAATGCTAATTCAAAATACGGCTCTACTGTTGTCATATTTATGCGCATGTAAAACCGCTGTACATACATGGTAATAAAAAATTAAAGTAGATTCGCTGCAATGTTTGTAGCCAGTCAGAAGCAAGGGATTAAAATATCCTTTTATAATTCCTATTATTGGACTGATTACAGAATCTCACTCTGGATCTACCGCTGTTCTGTGTTATTTTATGTCCCCATTTAAAAATCTGGTCCTTGTCATAATCTTCTTTGTCCCAGTTTAATTTATTCTGTTTTCTAGCAATTAAATCATTTTCCTATTCAGTTTCTTTTGTAGTGCTTCGTCATGTGCTTTAAACTCTTTAACACTTTCATTTTCAAGTCCTGCTGACTTTCTTATTTCAGGGTCCTCTAATAACTCATCATGTTGGCTAATAGTCTCCTTAATAATCAGCTCTACAAATTTTCTTGAGCATTCTGAGGCTGCCTGTACCCATTCCTCTACGTGTTTGAAGCACTCCAACCCACTTGAAGGAATATTAGTGACCCTCAGGCTACGTGGTGCTTGCTCCTTTTCTAAGTACTTTTCTAATGTCCTGATGTCATACAGTAAGTTAAATTCAGTTCTTTACAAAGCATTTTTTCAAGTTTATTAAACAGCTTTATATCACCTGTACCAGTTACTGAAGGTTCAGTGTTCTGTAGCCTCTTCTTTGCCTTCTGTTGCTTTTATGTAGTAGGGATGTGTGAAATGTATCTTCTGCCAGTGGAATTCTGGTGAAATGCTGATTTCACTTCTGTGAAATTTGATGAAATGTCTGCAAAACAGTTGCAACCTTTTGCCAAAATTATAATTTTGTTTATTTCCATCTCATTTTAAAAGCATTTGTCCAACTTACACCAAATTTGGTAAGGCTACATTACCCATGCCCATACATATGTGCACCAAGGTTTGTGTCTCTAGCATTAAAATTGACTGAGTTATAAACCTTGAAACTTTCAGATATTTTAAAATTACCTTTTACAATTATGTAATATGCTGAATTTTAAACCCCTATAAGTTTAAAGCTGGAGAACAGAATATCACTAGTGTTGTTAGGTTCACTGACCTTAAATATTAAAATTTCAGGCAACCACCATGGCTCAGCATCAGAATTTCATGCTGCCATGCTGATGACCTGGGTTCAGAAGTGAGCCCCTGGAAGTCGTGTCGGGAGGCAGGTCATAGCTAAACCTTACAATCTCTATTTAGCAATTTTTAAGAATCTAAATTTTCAATTATGAAGCTCCAAAGGTGGCTAAGTTGTAAGCATAAAAATATTTTTAGAAATGTTCACATGAATATTAATTAAATTGCTAGACTGTAAGCCTATATAACGCCCCCACCCTTCATCTAAATGTCATGAAACTTGCTAAACGTTTAGGTACTGTACTAGATAATAAGCATGCCAAAGTTCAGTCCCTTAGCTTTAACATGGGCCAAGTTATGGGCAATTAAAAAAGTGCATAAAATTCTGAAAAAAACACGTAATTTCACAAAAACGTCAAAGAGTTTCGCAAATATTCCATGAATTCTGAATTTGCTAATTTTATCCACCTCTATTTTGTAGTGCTTCTGATTTCTTCCCTTCATTCCACCATTATTTCAAGTATTTACAACAGTTCATTTTGTATGAATAATTGTTAAAATTGAAATTCACAGAGCTTTAATTAAGACAAAATGGCAACTTTATAAAATTCATGAATTCTCCATTATATACTGTGTGTACATCTTTATGGCAAGAGATATGTTACAGAGAAAGTACCAAGCTATTTTCAGTTACAGTATACATTCATAGGATTCATAAGAGATGTTCAAGCCAGGAAGGCAATTTGCTCATAATGCCTTGCCATTTCTCAATGGTTATAACTTTTGGGGTTCTGTCATTACAGTATGCATCCAGCTTGCTCTTAAAACGTTCCATGTCCTTACTCAGCACCGCTTCAGATGAAAGTTCATTCCTGAGTGCCACCACTCTCTGTGTTAGCCATTGTCCTCATTTTTTAGTTTTGTAAATCTCTTCCTTTGGTTGGACAACATGAGTTCTAGCATTGTACAATAGTGTATTTTTTGTAGCACCAAACAAACCCATAGATCCAAATCATGAAAGACTGTGTATATCAGACAAAGATTTCCTCTCAGCCTTCTGTACTGTACATGTTTAGACTTTACCATTTTGTTCACATGACATCTGCCTGATACTTGACATTGTTTTTGTTGCTCTCCTCTGAACACGCTTCACCTGTTTTATTCCCCCCATGATTGTGGTGCCCAGAACTGAAAACTCTACTCCAAGTGAGGTCTCACAAGTGCACTGTACAGAGGCATCATCACCTTGTAGTCTCTGCTGGTTATATTTTTCTTATGCAACTCAGTATCTTAAAGAATTTCTGTGTCATCTCTCTACTACTAGTCTACACAGCCTTTCTGCCTAAAACATTGAGCCTCACAAATAGTCACAGTCAGTGGCAGTGCAAATCAATATTCCAAAAAGACATCCATTACAAGTAGGTTGGACATAGTTACTGGGGAAGGGTCCTCTGACAGTTAAGACACAATGCAAATTGATTGGCCAGATGTATGTTTGTGCAAACATGGTTTGCAGACACCAACATAATGGCTTGTGGCGGGCAGAGGGATCAGAGCTTGGCATGCTACTAGTTACCTGGGACTATTCCATGATCATATTTCCAAACCAATGGCACTGCCACCACAGACTTCCTCCCACCTACTCACTCACACTCTTAGGCCCACTTTTGGGCTGACATTTAAATTTTTCCTTTGTTGTCCTAGTCTTCTTTGGTGATTCAGTGACCCCCCAACTCACTCACTCCCAGGTGTGTATAAAATCCTTTGTTTCCAGTGCCCATTTGCCTAGGGGTTGCTTATACTCAATAGGTCCCATGTCAAGCTACTTCCCTTGCCAGCTCCTGAGGGCTTAGGCTCAGAGTAGCAACACCCCTACCTACTGACTGTAATAGTCCTACAAAACCTTGGGGTTTTATTAGACTCCCTGCTGGGTCAGTGAAGGTTGCTGTTCTTTAAGCATAGCCATCCATATAGCCTCTTAGCATGTGCAGTTAGAGTTGAGTTAGCAACCATGCAGAGAAAGACTTGCAACTCTGTTATGAATAGCATAGTGGAGGCACAAAATGAGGGACTGGTGCTAAGTGGTCATTTTAACTACTTTGGGGCCTTTGTTATTCTGCTGGGACCCCATCATCTTTTTGTTGAATTTTTTTTGTAAAGATGTCAGCCAGTAAGTCAATGAACTGAGAGACTTCAAATTCATACATATTTATTCCCATCTAGTTTTGTTGAATAAGGGTGGAATATCAGTTTTCCAATATTTGTTAAAATCTCTTAACATGACAAATCAGGAATTCATTTCTTTATTTTTGAAGTAGTCAGATAGCTTTATTTAGGTGCATCTAGTTTTAAAGAGGCTTCTGTGGTGGTTCCTGAAACAGCAGTAGCAGCAACAACTTTTGCATAGATTGCTTAGCTAAAATCTTACTTGCTGTATCTGCATATGCTACATTGACAGACACATTTAACTGGTCCTGTTGAAAAATACAATTGATACTTTTTTTTTTACAGCTTTCCACAGTTTCATCCTACATATACAGTTACACAGCATTTAGAAAACAAAATGTTCTTGTCAATAGAAGACAACAGGATGTGAGCAAGATAAGAGGTATGTTGTGTTGTAACAGGACATAGCAACTGAGTGACAGCTAGTCAATTATGCCATGCAACAGTTGACTGCTTCTTTCTAAATACTGATACATAGCTGAATTAGACAAGACTGCCCACACATAATTCATGTAGCCTGTTAATGCATTCCAGCTTTTAGGTGCCACAATGCTGTTGCCTTTTCACATATAC
Organism: Neoceratodus forsteri; assembly: GCA_016271365.2. Taxonomy (NCBI): domain Eukaryota; kingdom Metazoa; phylum Chordata; order Ceratodontiformes; family Ceratodontidae; genus Neoceratodus; species Neoceratodus forsteri. The sequence continues at coordinate 642,929,903 of CM057453.1, read as the reverse complement.
CATTCCCTTTGTTTTTAGGACAAGGAGGAATTCCACTGTCTGTTACCTTAGCTTGTACATAGAGCATATTTTGGTGAGCAGACCACTCATCCTGTATCTTCAAAGCCAAGTACTGTGTAGCTTACTCTTTATAAACCTTAGAGAGGGCTTTAACCAAGAATAGGTTGGCACTACTGTACATGGAATTTAGAATGCTGAGGAGCACTTTCTTCCATTTGAATTATTTTTTTTATTTAAATTTGTGTTGAGTGCTGGCCAACTCATTTTTATGTTTGCTTGCACGCATGTGCAACAATCATAGTGCCATCATCCAAGTTTTCAGAGGTGTGGCAGCCCTCTTCCAATTCAATCAGTGTGTTTGAAGGCACAGCCACAGTTCTCCAATGGCTGCTGGAGCTGTCTATGACAGCAGTCGAAAATGCAGTGGAGTACAGTTGAAAGGGGGACCTACGCTTCAGTGAGCAGTGATAAGATATCACCTGCTCGCGCGCTCCCCACACACACACAAACATGCATTATTACCGTGTGCCCGCCCCCACACACACACTGTATCGCCAACGGGGTGCCCAATCCCCCGTTGGCTGTGCTACGCTCTCTCCCAAACAGAGTTCCACATGCCACGCTGGTTACCCATCCCAGTGTGGCTATACATCATATAGCCAATGGGGGTGCCCAATCCCCCATTGGCTCCACTGTTCCTCCCCCCAGAGAGTACAGGGTACCATGCTGGAAGCCCACCCCAGCGTGGCAACAGATGCTATCGCCGATGTGGGCACCCAATCCCCCGTCGGCTCCACACACCCCAAACAGCCATCCTTGTGCCACATTGGGAGCCCACCCCAGTGTGGTAAACATCCGTGTTGTTGTCCTTTTTAAAAAAACAAACAAACCCTGAAACACAAAACGGTCCCGCTGTCTCTGCCCCACCCGCACCCACTGAGCACCCTGCCTCTCATCACCCTCACCCCATACTTACCTCCAGACTCCAGCCGACCATCTTCGTGGACTGGGAACACGTCTGCACTCTTCAAAGCCGACCGCGAACTGAGGAAATGCCGGTAAGCTGTATAATGGGATAGATAGGGTTTTTTCAACTTTGCTGCATATCTCAGACATTTTTTTGAATTTTTGCACCAAATTTTCAACATGGGGTTTTTGGGACCCCTTCTCATGAATGCTCTCACTGTCATGGCGTCAATCGGGCCGGAAGGGTAATTTCACAATCACTGCACAAAATCACCTTTCAGGACCAAGTAACAAAACAACACTGCCACTGTTCATAAGGAGGGCTCTCAAAAAGCCTAAGTTGAAAATTTGGTGGTAAAATTCCTGAAAATGACTGTTTTATGAGCGTGCAGTGCGCAGTTCCTATGCACACTCGTAAGTATTTTCACTCCAGATTTTCAACATTACCATTTTACCACACCTCCTTATGAGCAGTACAGCTGCCATTTTTCACATCTTGCCCAAAATGTGTTTCTGCCCATGTAGTGCACAATGGTGCAGTTGGTGTGTGAAATCAATGTATGGGACACATTAAGAAAATCACAGTGACACTGTTAATGAGCAGAGGTGTTAAAATGGCTATGTTGAAAATTTGGTGACAAAATTCCTAAAAATGACTGTTTTACGAGCTTGCGTTGCGCAGTCCCTATGCACGATCATAAGTTTGCAAATTTTCAATATTTTCACTCCAGATTTTCAACATTGCCATTTTATTACACTTCCTTATGAGCAGTACAGCTGTCATTTTCATATCTTGCCCAAAACATGTTTCCGCCCATGTAGCTTTTAATGCGCCAGTCAGTGTGCGAAATCAATGTATGGGACACATTAAGAAAATCACAGTGACACTGTTCATGAGCAGAGGTCTTAAAATGGCTATGTTGAAAATTTGGTAAAAAAAAAATTCCTAAAAATGACTGTTTTACGAGTGAGCATTGCGCAGTTTCCACGCACCCTCGTAAGTTCATGACTCTGTAATATTTTCAGTCCAGTGGCATTTTTCCACACTTCCTTATGAACAGTATAGCTGTCATTTTTCACAACATGGCCGAAATGTGTTTTCACACTTTCAGCAGAGAGATGCATTGTCGCTGTGGGAAATCGTTGTTCGGGACAGACAAAGAAAATCACAGTGACACTGTTCCTGATCGGAGGTCCCAAAATGCCTGTGTTGACAATCTGCTGTAAAAAAATCCCCAAACTAATTACATTATGGGTGTGTGTTGCACAGTTTTTCTATGCATGCTCGTGACTTCACCAGTTTTATTTATATTTTTACTGCAGATTTGCAACATTGCCATTTTTTACATCTCCCCATGAACAGTACAGCTGTCATTTTTCACATCCTGTTCAGAATGTGTTTTTGCACCTGTGGTGCTAAATGCCGTAGTCACTGTGCATAAGCAGCTTTCGGCTAACAAACTGATATTGCCACTGTTCATGAGGTCGGGGGGTCATACCTCTCAACCTCCCTCATCACAAATCAGGGACAAGGCTTAAAATGATCAGGGAGAAATTACCAAAATCAGGGACACATCTCTTACAATAGTAATATTAGTTCCAGAAGCTGTATACAACATGCTTCTTTGAGTGAGTAGTATTTTATTAATGAGAACTAGGCTGTAACACCAATGGCTGCCATTATTTTATGGTTCAAATCCCTTCTCTTCATTGACAGAAATGCCAAATTTAGGAGGGACAGAAAAAATTTCTGAGGCAAAATCAGGGACATCCTTGAAAATCAGGAACAGTTGAGAGGTATGGTGGGGGTCACAAAAAAACCATGTTGAAAATTTAGAGTGAAAATACCATGAATGCCTGAGGTGTTAGGGTTTCCAACCATAACGCCCCACACTGTAGAGAATGACAGGCATCAGGGGTGTGACTTGGGATTCTTGCCTGTAATGCTCATACCATTCCACACCCTGCAGCCAGTGAGAGGCATTGAGGTATGCCTTGGACCCTTCGGCCCCAAAGTTCACCCCATTCTCCTATACCGCACCCATCTCACCATATTTTCTGATGGAATGGGGTGTGCATAAGGACCAAAGACCCCAAGGAACACCGTGATACTTGCCAGTGTCTGCAGGGTGGGGTGTACTGAAATGGCATGGCCGTTATGCCTGATGACCCAAAGGCACACCCTAATGCCTGTCACTTTCTGCAGGGTGGTGGTAGGGTTAGCTTCAGTTCAATACTTCACTGCCATTCCTATTATGCAGCTCTGTAACTTCTACACTACCAATGCCAATGCCAGCAAGCAAACATTCAGCATTGACAAATGCTTGTTATGTTTGATGAGCATGTGCACACCGAATGTTTTGCTACAGTGAAAGGGGATTTTGAGGGATGGGGGATGTCACTGCTGAGTCCACAACAGTTAAAAATAGCATGGGCTTGGCAGTGTAGGCCAATAACTGCGTGTTGTGGTCGTGACACCACTTGTTGCTTGCTGGGTGGAACCTTTATGTATTTCAAAGGACTAAAGTCATCCAATCAGAGAGGGCTTCAGTCTAGAGACCTGTCTGACCTACAGTCCCTAATATGGACTACCATGCTCTATTATACAGCATAAGGCATATCGGTATTTACTCATGCTTGCTATGATTTGCTTAAAAACTATTATCAGCATAGTTATTTTTGTGGTGTTAGCGCACCACCTACAGCTATTAGCCATAATGCTATGATCAGCATATTTTATGAATCATTGTATTATAAATGAAAAGTACCCTTAGTCAGCATAATGCTTATCATTCTATACTTGTAGAACCTAATGGCCTTTGATGAAGCTGCCCACGGTATCCACCAATAGAATTACTTTGTTTAGCTTCTCTACTACGTAGATGAGCCGGTTACCAGGTAACGGATCCTCTTATCTCTGAGTATAATAATCCATGTAATCCAGTTTTTCACTGAGTTTCTCTATGATGACATCTCGCTGCTCAGAGGTTCTGAACTCCAAGCAGATATATCTGCCCTTTTTACATGTATTTGGGGAATAAATATTTATTCTGTGAAACCTGTCTTCTGTGTCATGTTTTGTCATCAGGTTTAGATCCTGCCAGAACCCAAGAAATGGTGACCATGGCAAGGACTTGATTGGACAGCACTGAGCCAGTATGCAAAATGATGTACAGATGAATGGGAACCACAAAGGCATTTAAACCTATGCCCTCCCATTTAACCCATACAGACAGTCTTGCAAGCACCCTGCACCACAAATGAGACTGGGAATTGTGAAGGTGCTCAGACCTACATGTCCTCATTCACCTTGTGGATTTTGTTTGTGGGATTCTCCATACCCAAACATGTAACTGTCTAGCTGTGGAGCACAAGGTGGATCAGTACACCTTGGAATCCCGGCTAGTGCAGGAAAAGGGTAACCTTCCAAAATGGCCATTAGTGCAGAGCTCAAACTAGACATCTCAAACTTTCTGACCTCCCATGGAGGTTGGTGCAATTTCGCACTGGATGCGAAGTCACAAGCCCATCCGATAAAGTATGTTTGCAAATTGTATTCAGAAATAAAAACCTTCAGTTAAGAAACATGATCAACAAGGTGTAATGGTTACCACCCTGTATACTGCATCACAAGCAGTGACATTGGAGATCCTAGTGCTGAAAACGGAACTGGGGCTCCAAATCCTGAGAGGCAGGTGAGCAATGGAGGGAATGGGAACAAGCTATTGAAAAGTTTAGGAATAAGACCCAGAATGAATTTGAAAGTACTGTACAGGAAAAAGACAGACAGATTGTTAAGTTGAGAGAGGACTGTGAAAGGTTACATCAGGATAAGAAGTATGTGTTACAGCTGAATGACTTGCTTACTGGTATGAATGATACATTGTGGTGTGAGAATGATGAGCTGAGCCACAGATAAATATCAAATACCGAAAACCAGATCTAACCAGGGGGACAAAACTTTGGTCATATTAGTACCAAAGGTCTGGAATGTAATTAAAAACAAGATGGATTTGTACAAATTGCCAACACTGGCACATTTTAGAGCATTATTAACAAGTACAGTGAGTAGGCATTGTAACTGTTTTGGTTAAATTTGCACTTCTATTGATGCAACTAATTTTGCCCTTACAGCTATGCTTTAAATTTTGTAACTATGCATGTGTGTTTGCTAGTTTTGTAAATGTTTTAATTGTTTGAATGCATTTGTAAAAGAGAATGTTTTTTTTTTTCCTGAATTGTGCTTTTCAATAAATATGGCTAAGATTATGACTATGAGTTGTTGGAAGAGTTTGGAAGGTGTCAGGAGGCATTGGGCAGGGAGATTAGGGAAAATCGTGAAGTGGGTGCCACGTACAGAGTTTTGCAAGATCATGTCATTAAGGGACAGTAAAAAGGCAGAGTGGATCATTCAATGTGTACAGCCAAGATGATGAAATTGCATCAGCAACTGGCAATCCTGAAGGGTCATGTGAGAGCTATACTATGTGTCTTACCCATCAGCCTGTCACCATCAGAGGATGATGATGGTGGTGATGGAGGAATTCAAGATGGTGGTCCCTGGGTTGCTGGAGAGTCAAAGCCTGGCCCACCAGTAGCTGCCTTGACAAGGAAGGACAGGGAGGAGGTGCAGAGACTAATTCAGAAGGCGATCTTAAAAGCTGGTGTCTCCAACTCTCAGGCCAGAGTGTTGAGACATGCAGTCTCCAACATGTTGCAGAAGGAGATGGAACAACAGACCCTCCTTCAGGGCATGACCATCACCATGGCTGAGGCAGTCATCAAGTCTATCGCAGGGTAGCAAGTGTATACCCTGAATGCTCTGCAGTCCACGCAAGCCATCCAGAACATTACAGACAAGATAGGCCAGATGGCCTCAGCTGACAATCTCAGTTGCCATTTGGAAAAAGTGAGGAATCACTGTGAAATGCTCAGCCTTGACACCAAGCACAGTGTACAGGTTTTGAAACAGACCGTGGACCCTACATTATGGACCAAGTTGCCAGAAGGCATACATAATGATATCAGAGCCCCATTTGAAGGTGTCGCAACCCACCTCTTGGTAGTGTACAACCCTAACATGGTCAGCATAATGCTAGCCTAGCCAATAAAGCAGCATGCCAAAGAGACCCTGGCCCAGTATGAAAGACACTTGTGACTCGCGTATGTAACAGGCAAAGATCTGGCTCGTGAACAATCCGGTAAGGAATCGATCAAGGACAAATGCCTGTTCTTGAAAATTCTACAGTCAACTCTTCACTAGAAGGTCAAGTCAGTGGTATTCTTGAGATGGGACAACTTCTGTGAGATCATGGAAAAAGAGAAATGCACATACCAGATTTACACACGAGACCAGGGCTAATGTTCCAATGCCAAAGTGGCTGCTGTGCAAAACAGCACTGAATCATCCACTCAGTACGTGGTAGGAAGGGAAATCAATAGATTCCCATTAGGACTAGCCTTCCAACCAGAACCGAGGAGGCTCTAACAAGAACAGACAAAGGTATCAGCAGAAGTCAAACCAGCAAAATACAAAGGGAAACAATGGACAATACCAGCGGTCCAGTCCTTTATATGGGGATTTTGTCAAGGGGAACACACAGCTTCCAGAGTTCAAGACTGAGGTCCAGTTACTGCCTCGATACTGACCAAAGTCATGGCAGCCATTCCCTCTGCTCCTCCACTGGACAAATCCGAGGGAGGTGATCATTCAAAGTCTCTGTTCTCCAAAGTGGCACAAATGCTTCTCAAGATAGACGGCACACTTGATGACTCCAAGTGGGATCCATACCAAATCCCAACATACAGAATCCCAATTTTTATAATCCTGTCACTGCAATCTAGAAAGATCGATTGCCCAACCAAATAGGTGCCCGACACACACAATCCCAACGTAGTGATAGCAGCCAATAAAAATCCTTTGTTAGTGCTGCATGTATCAAGCATGCCCATTTTACAGTAAAGTGAACTGCATAGTTGTCATTATGACTTACTTTATAAAGTTCAAAGCAGCACAAAAACCCAGCACAAGCAATTCTAACCTGAAGTGTAACCCGAAGTAAAAGCTCCTGTGCACTGAGGCAAACTGGCACTTGCAGCAACGCCGTGAATGAAATGAGCATTTTTGGGTTAGACTTTGGGTTTACCCAGAACCTATGCCAGCCAGCAGTAGGTTGTCTCTGTATCAGGTGGGTGCCACTTATATAGTTGCAAGGCCACCTGCCTGATGCTACAGGGCTACAGGTGCTTTGCAAGTGTTTCCAGCACATTCAGATGGTGGCAGCTTGACTCCGCTACTGAGTGCAGGAGCAACTTCGGTCAGGTTGCTGACAAGCACTAAAGCAGAGTGAGGTTGGTATCATGGGACACTGACCTGAGATGCACTGGAGATGGTGTCTTGCTGTTTATGTCTGTTACCTTAGTATTGGTGGAGGTGTGCCTTTCGTTCTTTGGGGGTTGTCTCCCTGTCTTTTATTCTGATCATGCACTGATCAGCGGTACCTGTGGCAGCTTTTCAATGAGTGGAGGGGGGCAGTGTTCTAGCAGCTCAGTGCACCAAAGCTTTTTCTCCAGCTTTCACTTTTGATCTGTTGCAGCAGCTTTAACAATATCTTTTAGGGGTTTGCAAAATTTAATACATGGGGCAGCATTTAATATTCACTTACTAATCTTTGTGGTGATGCTGAATTCAATACATGTGGCCACTTTTACTTCCTGCTGCTGAGTCGGGATTTCGGCATGAAAAGCACTTCTGAAGTCAGGCTAGTGATAAGTCAGAATATCGAGGTCGGGAATTAGTATGTCAGACTTTTGGATGTCGGGAAATAGTACCTAACCCCTCCAAGCAGAAACAAAGTGAATCAGATTGATGGTGCCAGGCGCTGGTTTTTATCATTACCACCTTGGTAACTGATGAGTCCAGACACCCATGTGTAGAAGCACTGGTTGGGGCTGCCAGCTTGAATTACTTCTAGATACAGGTTCTGCTGTTTCAGTGCTGCATCAAGTTGATCCGCTGCTATCTCACTGGTCCATGGGGAAGGCCACTTCCTTCCAGACCTTTGAGGGGACCATAATTACAGTATATCCGTCCAAACCAATACCAGTTGTCATTGTCACTTTAGAGATGACACACTGTTTTGACCTCTTGGTATTGTATCATCACCAGAACATTTTGGTAATAGATTTCCTCTTGTGCTACAGGTGCATCATGGATTTAACCAATCAACTACTACTCCAGGTACCTGGCCAATGCCATATGCTCCTCATTTCTGATTCATATATGGTGATAACCATGAAGGCCAATGACACAGAGTATGACATCACCCTCATGCTCCAGCAGCATGAGCTATTCCTTGAATTGAAGCCAATTTTGGAATGGCATCAGGACACCTTTGCCACACACAAACATGATTGTGGCAGAAAGGCTACCTTCATATAAGTTACTGGTAATCAACCACCATGTCAAAAACAATATCCTTTTCCAATAGAGGCAGTACCCTCTTTGAGGGCTACAATTGACTCACTTTTGAAGCAAGTGGTCATTAGACCCTGTGTGTCCACAGTCAACTTCCCTATCTGACCAGTGAAGAAGCCTAACAATAATTGGAGGCTTACCATTGACTACAAAGACTCAACAAAGTCATTCCCAGTTGTGCACCCACTGTGGCATCCTCCCCAGATGTGCTCAAGCTTCTGAAACCAGAACACATGTGGTTCAGTACCCTAGACATTTTCAATGGTTTCTGGTTACTACCTCTGGCCCCTGAGAGCCAGTACAAGTTTGCCTTCACCTTTGAAGGATGTCAGTACACATGGAACTGTCTACCACAAGGATTCCACAACAGCCCCTTCCTTTTCCACATCCACATGAAGGATGTCATACAAGGCTTCTCCACACCAGACTACCTCCTGCAGTATGTGAATGACCTTCTTTTGGCCACAATAGGCCTGGAAAGACTCCTGGAGTTCCTAGATGAGCTCCTGACACTTCTACAGAGGGTAGACCTCAAGTGCAACCCTGCAAAGGTACAATTGTGCCTCCTAGAGGTCTCCTTTTTGGGTCTGCACATTACCACTGAGGGCAGGAGCCTTGCCTTGGACAAGGTCCATGGCATTCAGGACTTGCCACTACCAGTGTGGCTTCTCAGACATTTCCTGGATATGTTAAACTATTCTAGAAACTTCATTAAAAATAAAATGCCTGCTCCTAAATGCCTGTAGTTTGAACAAAAAAGCAGATGAAATTAGATATATTATGGAGACAGAGCACATATCAATCTGTGCTATAACTGAAACCTGGTGGAATAAAGATCATACATGAGACCAGCAGATAAAGGGCTATCAGCTGTTCAAGAAATCTAGAAAATATAGAAAAGGTGGGGGGAGTGGCTATATATATATAAATGAACACATAAACAGCTAGGTCTGAAACAGATTGTAAATTTCAGTACAAGGGGATCAAATATACTGGATCTAGTTTTAACGAACAGCAATAAGCACATACAAATTGCACCACCAGGCCCCCGCTAGGGGACAGTGATCATAACATGATCAGTTTTGATATCTTGGAAAAACAAGTACAAATATAGGGTGACACTGAAGTACTTCTATGGAGCAAAGCAGACTGCATAGCTATTAGAAACAAATTGTCACAGTGGGATTGGAGAAAATCATTTAGCAACAATAGTCTGGGACAATATATTGGAGATCCTGATAGATAAGATAAATGAATGTGTAAAACAACACATACCATCCAGGAGGAAGTATAGCTGGGGTATAAAAAAAGAACCCAGCATAGATGAACCCTACATTAAAAAATTGATAGCAAGTAAACAAAAAATAATCAAAAAAATAAAACAAACTAAAACAGCAGAACAATCTTTATATCTTAAACAAATACAAAACAGAGTTAAACCGGAAGTTAGGAAAGCCAAAGCATTACATGAAACTAGGATAGCAAACAAAACAAAAGAAAACTTTAAATCCTTTTATGCCTATGTAAATGAAAAAAACAGAGCACAGGCCAAACCTTAGGTCCATTAAGAACACCAGAGGGAAATTTAGCTGTTACTAACAAAGAAATGGCAGACACACAAAACATGTACTTTGCATCAGTGTTTACTAAGGATGATAGCTTAAAAAAACAAAAACAAATGGGAGAAATAAATAATGCCACCCCAAGCCCCTTATTAATAGAAACTACAGTAGTGAGGTAAAAAATAGACTGCTACGGTTAAACATTAATAAATCAGTGGGTTCTGATAACGTACATCCAAGATTTTTGAGAGAAACAGCAGGTGAGCTAGCACCACCAATTAGCTATTATCAGCACTCCCTAAACAAGGGCAAAGTGGTCTCCGCTTGGAGAGAGGCGATGGTGATTCCATTGTCTAAAAAAGAAGACAGGAAATGTCCATCAAATTACCTAGCATGGTGTGCAAAGTGTTGGAGGGCATTATAAAAGAATACAACACCATATTTCTCCAGGAAAAGGGACTGGAGGATGATACACAGCATGGTTTCAGGAAGAGAAGGTCATGTCAAACAAACATGCTTGAGTTTTACAACAAAGCGAGCAAACTCTTGGATGAAGGTAAAGCAGTGGACATGGCCTTCTTGGATTTCCCAAAGGTGTTTGACAAATTGCCTCACAAACAATTAATATCCACCCTACAAAACAGGCATCCCAGAAAGCATTGTAAATTAGGTAACATCATGGCTCACGCAGAGGAAACAGCAAGTTAACATAAGGGGGGGCAGCATCAAGCTGGACTGAAGTACCCAGCAGAGTACCTCAGGGATCAGTGTTGGGGCCATGTTTGTTCAACATATATGTCTCCACACTAAAAATTGGAAATGAAAAGTTCTGGTTGACCAAATGTGTGAACGACTGCCGTTTGGGTGTAGAGTTATCAGAGCAAAATGACCACACATTGCTACAAACAGCATTAGGCCACATAAACACTTGGTGTAGTAGATACAAATTACATTTAAATTCAGAAAAATGCACCATTATGCATCTTGGTCATAAAAACCAAAAGGTAGATTATCACCTAGGAAATGTAGGCCTAAGGTCCACAACAGAGGAAAGGGACTTAGAAATTACTATCTCAAATGACCTGAGCTTTAGCTCCCATTGCAATAAAATCAGTAAAAAAGCTAATGGTATATTAAATTGCATTTTAAGACACATTTCTAGTAGAGATAAATCAGTTATGGCTACATTGTACAGTTCACTGGTGAGACCCATTCTGGAGTACGGTTCCCAGGTATGGGCTCCCCACAAAAAAAGGGATATTTCACGATTGGAAAATGTACAAAGAAAGGCAACTAGGCATATAAATGGGATGCAAACAAAGGATTACATGACAAGACTCAGCACTTTAAATATGTTTCCACTGCAGTATAGAAGAATAAGGGGTGATATGTGCCTCTTATATAGATCCCTAACAAATCATGACCTGAAGGTGAAACTGGGCTTAGTATTCAAGTGCAAAAATTATAATACTAGGGCTCATTCATTCCAGCTTATGGGAGAACAGTGCAACACATGGAAGAGAAAACACTGGTTCAGCCAGAGAGTAATTGCTACCTGTAACAATTTACCAGGTTCAATAATAGGTAGTACATCTATGGATATGTTTAAGCACTGCTTAGACGAGTTCTTACAATAGTGGGGCATAAAGCGAGCATAATGGATGCAAGTCTAATCAGCTCAGTATAGACCTATAAAACCTATGAATTTTGCACAAAAGGCTGCACCTCTGTATGAGCTACTGAAGAAAGATGTCCTCTGGCAGTGGGGACCAGAACACACAGCTGCTGTCACTTCTTGGAAGAAGGCATTGACCTTTGCACCAGCTTTGGTCAACCCTAGTTCAGAATTGCCATTTCATCTGGACACTGCTACCTCTGATGTGGGCATGTCAGCAGTCCTTGCACAAAAGGCAAATGTCACCCTGAGGCCTATTGCCTACATCTCACAAATGCTCTCCCTAGTGGAACAGAAGTACTCTCTGTGTGAGAGGAACCTACTGGTGACCTTCTGGGCTGTCAAACACTTCACCTACATCATAAGGTTTTCCCCTATTATGCTGTACATCAACCAAATCCCCATCAATTTCCTACTGACAGAATCAAAAATGGCAATGTGCCTAACACTAGACTTACTCATTGGTCTGTCCTCCTCCAAGATCAAGACATCACTGTGCTTCCTGCCAAAATGCCCTCCATCTTGGTACATGGACTCCTATACCAAGGAGATCACCATGAGTGTGGCTTAATGCAACCTACTCTGCCAGAACCAGGCCCCTTCCTTCCTGCTACTGAGTGTACCCTGAAAGATTCTGCACTTAGCCACATCCTTACAGATGGATCTTCCTCCTGTCATGAAGTAGAACACATTGCAGGCTTTGGGGTCCTGGTCCTCTAGCCAGCAAGTGACCCTCTGAGGTGTCCAGGAAATGTACCATTAAATCTTTCCAATATGCAGAAATTGCAGTTGCCTGTGCCCTAGAGATCATCCATGGCAAAGGAGAGGAGGATACCATCATCTTCTTTGACTCTTCCTGGATGTGCAATTCTTTGACAGCATTTCTTCCTTTCTGGAAGACCCATGATTTTGCCTCTTCAGAAGACACCCCTGTGAAATACAGGGACCTGTTCATACATATTGTCAGCCTAGCTGAGGAATTTGTTTTCAGGCTGTACATACACATGTTAAGGCCCACTTCAAGTCTGAGCCTTACCATGATTACAATGATTGACACCTTGGCAAAAGATGGTGCTCGAGTGTGGGAGGTATGGAATAAGGAGCCCCCCACTGAGGCCTATCCAGTGGTTGCACACAAAAGGGTCATATTGGTCCTTCTGGATTTGACCATATTATAAATGGTGGATCCAGAAATAAAAGAGGTATATGAATACCTCTCAAAGGAAACAGAAAAATAAATGTCTTTGAATAACCCATTCGGAAGACATTCTGATAACTTCCACCTCTCTACAGATCAGAAGTTGGTCCTGTACAATTCAAATGATCACAAACTGTGGCTGATTTCCTTCTCTGATCAGAATTCATCCACCAGGTCCATGATACCCCTACAGGTGGACACCAAGGGGTAGACAAGACCTTGCAGAGGCTGAAAACCATAGACTGGTGGCCTGGTATGATGATCGATGTTCAACATTGTGTGGACAATTGCATTACCTGTGCTCAGAACAACCCTATCCCTGGGAAGAAAATTGCTAACCTACTTCTGCAAAGTCAGTCAGTCCCCTGGAATGCAATTCAAATTGATTTCATTGGGCCCTTGCCCACCACTTGTAGACACAGCAAGTATGCAGTTATGATCACTGATCTTTCCTCAAAATAGGTAAAAGCCTTCTCATGTAGAGTGAACACGGCAAAAGGCACTGCCAAAATTCTGGTAGATCAAGTATTCACTAGATGGGTCCTACCCCTCAGGGCAGACTCTGACAAAGGGACTAGTTTCACAGGAGAAATAATGCAAGAATGTTTGGGGTTATTGGTAGTTAGCCAAAAGTTCCACATTGCTTACCACAACCAGTCCTCTGGACAGGCAGAGAGAGCTAATAGACAGATCAAACTAATGTCTAAATTTGCAAATGAGAATGCTAAACGTTGGGACACTGTATTGCCCTTACTCCTAATGGAAATCAGAGCCACCCTGGCTGCAGCAACCCAATGCACACCCTTTAAGGTGGTGACTGGCAGACAGATGAGACTCCCAGAACATCTGTGGATTGATCTGAATACCCTTTCTGCAGACAGAGTGTTGGCAGACACTTATGTCATGCAACTAAAGGACAACCTTTCCCAGACTCACCTTTTCGCTGCCAAGAATGTGGGCCAGGCCTAACAGAAATCCAAAAGGTACTTTGACAGGACTGTCACAGAAGTCGATTTGCATGTGGAAGATCAAGTCATGGTGCTGAAATTCTCCATATCAGCGCACCTGTTTGCCAATAAATGGGTGGGTCTGGTGCCAGCCCAGTGGCACTGAGGGTTGAGGTGCTGGATGCCACACCTCATGCCACACTGGCAACCCGGGTTCAGGAGTGGACTCGTGTTGCCGGGGTTTGGGGGGAGGGAGGGGATTGAGCATCCAGAGGACTGCTCTCCCCTCCTGGGGAGGGATTTGGGGTCAGCTCTGTTTTTGTATGGCTCCCAGCAGTGGCCGGGGGCAGTGCCGGAACATGAGGCACCTGTGGATACAGGGGGTGGAGTGTTGGGGGGCATCAGCACGTTGGTGCTATGGACAGATAGACAGATAGATAAAAGCTTTATTTTTTGACAAGATTACAACTTTCAGGACCATAGGCCCTGGTTATCAAAGTTGTCCTGTTTAGGATTACAGTTTCACAGTAAAATGTACATCATGTAATACAATATTACATACAAATGAATAACACACATATACCTAAGAGTCAAGGCAAAAGCCTCAATATATATCATAGGCATTGTTCATGTATTAGACAGGGAAAATATATGGAAGCAAATGGTATATGCAATACATTAGCATTCAGAAATGAAGCAGAAAGCAGCGTAAATCCCAGAAGCATTTAATATAATATGGGATCAAAAAACAAAGGGACATATTACAACAGTGTCTAAATCCATATTAATTCATCTACCCATTTCAACCAGTGTACCTCAGCCCAGAAGAAAATCCAAAATTAAAACATACAATCCCAGGGGAAAACACAGGAACAATATCACTCAGGGACACCATAACAAATACATATGTCTTTCCAGACAAGCGCTAAAGAATGTTTAAATTGTCCTAAATTTTCCATGATCCTGATTTCTGGTTCTATTTTGTTCTATATTTTTGGTAAATGGAAACAATGTTGCATTCTGCTATAAATATTTGCTTCCAGAGGGACTTTCGGGCATCTATGTTTCAAGTCTCTCAAGCTATACTTGCAGATAATATTGGCGTCAATATAATTTTTTTAATGCCTGTCTTTTCCTCCATACTCCATGTAGGCTTTATACCCTGTTTGTTTTTTTCTATGATTTGCAAGGGAGTCCCAATCTGACTTTTGAAGCAATGTGCAATCATGAGTAGAGAAAGGACATTTTTCGTCACATATCTTGCCATTTTATGATATGTTTTGTCCAGCCTATTCAATAGTGTTTTAGAACCAAATTGATATATTACACTGCCATATTCTAATGTTGGTAGAAGTAGCTGCACAGCTGTTCTGTTTCTGGATTATCTAGGAAGGATTGAGGTTTTCCTTCTAAACACGCCCAATCTGGTATTAACCTTTCCAGTCACACTATTTTTATGTTCAGAAAAAAGTAAGAGTGCTATCTATATGTATCCCTAAGTACTTATAAACCAAAGCTTGTTCTAACACTTGTCTACCTATTGTATGTATATTTAATGTCTGACTATGAGATTTTTTTACTTTTAGAGTTGAACAACATTACCTGAATTTTCTTTGTACTAAGAACCATTTTAGATTGGAGTAACCAATGTTGTAAAATGTCAACATCCATTTGGAGTTTTTTTGTAGACTATCTCTGTTTACTCCTTTTCCTATCAAGGCCATATTGTCTGCGTACAAGTAAATCTTACTGTTTTTAATGTATGATGTAAGTGGGGGTATATATATATATATATATATATTAAAAACAGCAGGGGACCTAAGATCGAACCTTGGGGGACACCCATGAAGGTACCGTCCCAATCTGACAATGTTCCATTTACACAAACCTGTTGTGTATGCACGGTCAGATAAGAAAGCATCCAAATCTGGACAGGTTCAGACATATCTATTTGGGCCAGTCTCCCTAACAATATATTGAAATTGACCAAGTCAAAGGCCTTCGAGAGGTTGATGAACACCGAGCTGACCGACTCCCCTTGCCTCTATCCCACTTGCCACCATATCAGAGAAGTCTGTCGACCTCCCAGACTTAAAGCCTGCCTGACACTCTGTCAGTAGTTTGTACTTTTCCAGGTATTTATACAACTGGGCACACACCAGATGCTCAAAGACCTTTGATATGATTGACAGCAAAGCTATCGGGTGATAGATTGATTATCTTTTTCTCTTCCCTTGAATATTGGAATCACCTTTGAGTTTTTCCAGAAATCCAAAAAACTTCTACTCTGTAAACTGAAATTGAATAGGTTGGACAAAATTGGACTTATTTGGTCTACTGAAGCTTTTAAGAAGCTTGTCTCCACTTTATCCAGGCCAATTGCCTTTCGTGGCTTTAGTTGTCTTATTTGTTTCTTTACTTCATTAATTTTTAATTTTTGAAAATAAAAACATGGAATATCCCCTTTGCAATATTTTCCTACTGTATACTTTGCTGAATGCCCCAATTCCGATTACTACCTACTTGTTCTATTATTATATCTGAGAAAATGGCAGAAATATTGATTAAAATTGTTTACCACTTGCTTTATTGGCATCTTCCCTCCCCTCTCATCCTTCCATGTTACACTTAGGTTTTTCCTTTCCCTGCCTTCCAGATCTTTCATTAGATTCTAATACTGGGTTGGATTTTTTGCTTGATTAACTTTATTTCGATAATATCTTTTCCATGCTTTTTTTGTCATACTTTTACATTTGTTCCTGATCTTTTTAAACAATTCCCAGTCTTCTATTTTTAGGGATCAGTTTGCCTTTTTCCATACCCTATCCTTCCATCTTATTTGTTTTTTAATTGCCTCATTTACCCAGGAATTATGTTGGTGTCTTTCTTTGGATTCTTTAAAGGGGGCATTTTTATCACATATTTCCTGGTAAATTTTTGTGAACTCTTAAACTGCCATGTCTTCTTCTGGGATCAGATCTATACGTGTCCAATTTATTTGCTCTATTTGATGTTGAAAAGAGGTTTTACTAAAATGTGCATAATCTCTAACCTATCTACATTTTGGCAATTCAACATAATCACAATTTCATTTTATGTTACACTCAAGAGAACTGTGATCACCCAAGTTCGGCGAATCCAGCAAGTGTATACCGTTTGTTATAAATATTAAGTCCAGAATATTCCCTGTACTAGCATGAGTACTTCTATGTGCTGGAATTTTCACAATCTGAGTAAAACCCAAAGGCTGAAATTCAGTTTAAAGCTTAAGGCCTCTGTCTGCTCCCCATGCTGCAATAAAATCTCCAATCAAAACTGCTTCCTTTGCCTTAATAAATTATTTAACCTTGTGGACAAAACCTCAAAGACTGATGTTTTTATTCTTGGATGGGATTATACCACCCCAAAACACATTTTAAACCCAGTTATATAGACCAGCATTATCTCTACACTTTCGATATTTCTTGAGAAAAGTATCTCTGTTTGACCCATATTACTTTTAATGTAAAGGGCTACCCTTCCCCATCTGGTTGGTCTGTCATACCTATGAAAATCATAATTTTCCTTATAAAATTCAGAGTCTAGATGTTTTTTTGGAAACCACATCTCAGTGTTACCAATGATATCATAATCATTTTCAAGTAGCCAGTGATCTAATATGGATTGTTTTCTTGCTAGGCTTCTGCCATTATCATTGGCTATCCCGACAATACTAGTTCGATTCACCGGGCGTGGATTTGGCTCTTTATCCTCACTAGCCAAGGCAATAATGAGGAGAGATACTAGTCCTTTACTAACTTTGGGATAGTGTAGCTTCAAAGCAACTTGGTTTAAGTTTTGTCCTGTGGACCTATATTTATCCATATAGCAGCAAATATGAAATTTGTTCCTTCTACTGGAACCGTCTATTGAGGGAACCATTCTTGTCATGGCCACAGAGACTGAGCATGTCCTAACCTCAGGGTCTGGCTAAAATCCAAGAGTTTGTTTATCCAGGACTGCCAGAACCAGCATTCCCAGCCAGAAAGCAAAATATGCCGTGATTATAAAGCTGTTAAGGCTCTAGGTCTAGCAAGAAAATAATTTAAAATAGACAAACTTTAAAAAAGTTTTTGAATGTTACTAGTAAATCTGTATTTAGAGGAAGCCTAAAGATGCATAAGCATGCAAAATCTCAAAACAGACCTACAAGTCTGAACTTCTTTTTTTAAGTTACAGGAGGAAGAGAGAAACCAAAATAAGTAGGATTGCTTAACGTGCAAAGCAAGCATTAAGGTTTCTCAGTTCCAACTGTATACCATACAATGTTTAAGCCCATAGCTTTCCTCCTAAACACATACTGCACTTCATAAAAGTACCATTATTTAATATTGCTACATAAACTGACTCTAAAATAAACCCCTTCTTACAGCACTTGTAACTTTGAATGCCATTACATGTCTACGCTCTGAGGGGAGAAAGAAAACAGAAAAGTCCCGGAGGACAGGGGAGGTGATGAGGACCCCAGGGGTCTAAGCCCCACATCCCCAACACTGGACCCTCTCTCTGATGTCCCCAGGCACCATCCACAGGATTTACCCTCTAATTTGCAAAAAGAGCCATCAGGTAGGTGAGGCAGGCCCTCCCCCAGTGGGTGATCTGGGGAAGTGGGAAAAACCTGTGGGGGGTACTTAGGAGTAGAGTCTCAGTGGAGAGTAGAGGGCAGAATGAGAGGGTACCTCTGAGAGATATGTCTCAGTCCAAAAGGTGAAGAAGTAAAGTAAAACAAAACCAAAACAAATGGGTAGGTCCTTATGACATCATCAACAAATTGAGCCCTGCTGTCTACGAAGTGTGGCTAACAGACCGCAAGTAACCCAGAGATAAATGGTACCATGTCAATCAACTGAAACTGGATGAAGGTGATTAATGCTCCTTCCCCCGGATAGGGGAAGAGATCTTTCCACTAATTTGTTAACTTCATTGTTTTTCAGAAATGAAATTAATCTTGACAATCCCCTTCCTTATCCTGGGCATCTAGAAGGCCCTATCACAACCAGATCTGGATGAAACCTTGAGGAATTTCCAGATGGCCCTTGGACCTCTACGTTACATGTTCGGGGGCCCATTCCTATTTCCAGCCTGACATCCTCAACCAAAGGTGGTCATTCAACTCCCGTCTATCCATGTGACTGTTCAAGAGGGAAGAGATGCATATCTCAACCCCGTGGTGGTTTCCCAGACAACTCAACTCTCCAAATTGAATGGACAACTGGTAATCCTTCTGGACAAGAAATTCCATACAGCCCATGCTACATGGTATAGATGGGATTTCTAAGTAGGAAAGATTCACGGTGTATAACGTACACAATATAACATGTTTATTCAATGAGACCCAAAACAAAATCGATGAATTGATCTTTTACAACAACAAAGAAGCTCAAGAGCAACACATAGGCAAGGAGAGCCTTTGTTCAACTTATGGCACATATGCCATAAACACTATCACAAATCTCTTCAGGGATCTGGAGTCAGGAAGGATCCCAGATTAAATCCATGATAGGTATATGGCTAAATGGTATTGTAAAACCCTATCATGCACTACCAGGTGCATGGTCAGGACTGTATCCTTTTCATTGGCCACAGCATGGAACTTGGGCTATGTCACACCATACTCAAATCAAGGACCATGCTACATGTCAAGTGCATGCTCCATGAGGGAAACCCTGTACATTACCTTCACCGTGTCCCTACCACTCTTTGACAAGAGCTCTTCAGTCTTTGACAAGTTGGCAAAAGTACACTCTGGGGTCATCTAGAGTGTAGCATCTACCAAGAATGGACCAACTTGCCTCCTTTGGTGGTGTTTCATCCTTGCCTGGACACCTGGGTAGCCATGCATACTGACTGTTGTGCCATCAAAGTGCTAGCACTATTTGGGCAGATGTGACCTTTTTGATATAACCACGCCAGTATGTGGTTATTCTGTGAACTATATGGACTGGTCATATACATTTGCTAATGACCTATTTGACAATGTTTCTGCTCCTGTTAATGTCACAGCACCTCCTTTGATGCTTAATGCAACTAAAATTTAGCCACAGACTGTACAACAACTCACCAGCCAGATGACGAATGCATCCATTACCTGCCCAGTTCAACTCATGAAGTGGCACCTTCCTCATGTTCATGTGACCTACAACAGTGATGGACAACACCGTGTTGTAACCAACTATGAGACCATCTCCTATGGGTCTCTTATGTGTGGTGTAACTATGCCCAACTCCTGTTTTGTACCTCATGAGCTCACTAACATTGGCCATACAGTTATCACACCTGTTCCCACTCTGGAACTTCATTACATTGATAGTGACCCTGGCTATCTGAATGCTATGGAACAGTATTTACCAGTGTTTAATCTGCATATCGACCCTCTCACCCTGAATCTTCGATCTTTGTTATACAGAAAGGATACACAGCTTATCCATATTAGTAACAACATTACTAAGGCAGAAAATTCTTTGAATGAGTTATTTCATGATGGTAATTTAAGTACTGCATTGTCCAACACTTGGTTGGAACTGATATTTAAATGTTTTGTTATTATTCATGTTTTCTTGATTGTTTTTCTGATTATTATCTTATGCCGTCTCCACCATATGCTCAAACAACCTTGTGCACAATTAAAGTTTCTTTATTCTGCTCATTCAGCTTGTCTGTAACCAACCACACTTTTCCTGGTGGTGTTGCCTTTTCCTTTGTCTGACCTACAGTCCCTAACGTGGACTACCATGTTCTATTATACAGCATAAAGAATATTGGTATTTACTCATGTTTGCTATGATGTGGTTACAAACTATTATCCAGCATAGTTATTGTTGTGGTGTTAGCATGCCACTTACAGCTATTAGCCATAATGTTATGATCAGCATATTTATGAATCATTGTATTGTAACCCAAAAGTAGCCTTAGTCAGCATAATGCTTATCACTGTACATGTGCAAAACCTAATGGCCTTGGGTGCGAGCTGCCCACTGTGGCCACCAATAGAATTACTTTGTTTAGCTTCTGTACTACGCAGATGAGCCCATTACCAGGTAATGGACCCTCTTATCTATGACTATAATAATCCATGTAATCCTGTTTTTCACTGAGTTTCTCTATGACAACATCATGGTGTTCAGAGGTTCTGAACTCCCAGCAGGTATTGCTGTCCTTTTTACATGTATATGGGGAATAAATTTTTATTCTGTGACACCTGTCTTCTGTGTTGTGTTTTGCCATCAGGTTTCGATCTTGTCAAAACCCAACAGGTCATTAGATTTACATGAAGCCGGACAGCAAGCAGCTGATCGCAGTAGTGGAGCCAGGTTTGGGAACATTTGGAAGCCAGGGGGGCCTTTCAGTCAATCATTGACTCCACAATGGGCACTAAGCATTGAATATAGATAGGGGTGGGGCACCACTACTCACACTGAGGCAGCCAGGAGGGGAGACCACCCCCCAGCCCCCCTCTGGCTCTGCCACTGGCTGATCGGCTTTCATGTCAGGAACATTGACATGGCTAAGCAGTTCTTGTGGCTGGCTTTCTCCTCTCCTTGCTCTGTTTCTCCCATCTGTACCTCCTATCTCCTATCTCCTCTTCCCCTTGCCTGCCTTGTTCACCCATTCATTCTCCCATTCTGTGTTTGCCATCCTTTGATTTGTTGTGTATTCCTCTATCCCTCTTCCTGTGTGGCCACTCTGCAGCTTATGCTCATTTTCCCCCACTCCATTCATCATTTTGCTGCAGTTTGCTCCTTGTCTCTACACCCCCGTACTTCTATTGGTCTGCTGTTTCACATATTTCTAATGTAAGTGGAGCGGGGTGCCCACCCCCACTACCACTTTTCTTGACACCCCCCGGTAGCACACCGCTGCTCCATAAGAAACCTGACACTGGGGTGCCCAATCCCAGTGTTGAAATGTAGTCCATTCTTTGATGTTTTGTTTTGTTTTAAACCCAGTAAAAAGAAAACGTCCATCAATGTCTGTTGCATCATTACTTCACCCCACCCAACCCTCCACTCAGCATCCAACACCCCACAACTCTGTAAGCCCTTACTTACCTACTGGTGGTCCAACACCTCAATCCTCACTGGACCACAGACATGTCTTCACCCTTCATGTCATATGTCCCTCCCATTGATCTGTCATCGGAGGATGATGACAATGATGATGGAGGAATTCAAGATGGTGGTTCCTTGGTTGCCGGAGAATCAAGGCCTCAGTCACCAGTAGCTGCTTTGAATAGAAAGGACAGAGAGGAGGTGCAGAGACTGATTCAGAAGGTGATCTCAAAAGCTGGAATCTCCGACGATCTGGCCAAAGTGTTGAGACAAGCAGTCTCCAACATGTTGCATAAGGAGATGGAACAACAGACCCTCCTTCAGGGTGTGGCCACCACCACAGCTGAGGAAATCTTCAAGTCCATTCCAGGGCAGCAAGGTTCTACCCTGAATGCTCTGCAGTCCGTGCAAGCCATGCAGAACATTGCAGACAAGATAGGTAGGATGGCCTCAGGCAACAGTCTCAGTTTCCATTTTGAAAAAGTGAGGAATCACTGTGAAATATTCAGCCTTGACCCTGAGCACAGGGTACAGGTTTTGAAACACACCGTGGACCCTACATTGTAGGCAAGTTGCCAGAAGGCATTCTTAATGACATCAAAGCCCCATTTGAAGCTGTCACAGCCCACCTCTTGGTGGCACACAACCCTTATCACGGCTCACTATTTCACAGATGCTGTCATCATCTGCAGGGAGGCAGATGTGCCCCTTGAGCCCTGCCCCAGTATCACAAAAGCAGATGTTAAAGAGGACCAATCCCAAGGCTGATCCCTGTGACACTCCATTGGTGACCTCCCTCACCCTAAGCACTCTGCTTTGAGGATATCACTCTGGGTTATCCCATTTAGTCAGTTCCTTACCCATCATGTAATCCTATTTCCCAACCCAGTTCATTTATCTTCTTGACCAACCATCTGTGTAAGACTTTGCTGAAGTCAAGCTACAATACATACATACGGTGTTTGACCTTTGTTCACTACCTTTGACACCCAATCTAAGAAGTTGATCAGATTTGTCTGAGACAACCCCCCCTCACACACATGAACACATGCTGTCTAGTGTCCTGAACTCTAGCTGCTTACAGGAAACCCACTAGTCTCTCCTTTATGATGCACTATAGCAACTTCCCTACTATACATGTGAGGTTGACAAGTCTATAGTTTCCTGGTTCATCCCTATGTCTGCTCTTGTACAGCAGCACTGCATCTGCTGTCCTCCAATATTTTGGTACTTCCCCTGTCTCCACTGAGTTATTAAAGAGTTTGGCCAGTGGTGCAGCCACAGCCTCTCCCATCACTTTCTACACTTGTGGATGTAGCCTGTTTGGACCCATTATTTTGTCTACCTTTAGTGTATTTAATCCTTTCAACACCTCTGCCTCTGAAATCAATTGTATGCTGACACCCCACTGGCCCTGTTGACACAGTCAGGCAGCAGACTGTTATCCTCCACAATGAACACTTGACAAAAGTACTGGCTCAGTATTCCCTTTGTCCTCCTCCTCCTCCCTCTCCCTTTCCCCAGTCTACCAATCCCAGTCTTTATTGTGCACTTCTCCTGTATGTAATAAAAAAAAGTTTAGTCACCCCCTTCTTCATTCGTTATGCTGCTTTTGTCTTAGTGCCTGACTTTGACCTCCTCACTGGCTGGCTTCCTTCATCCTATTAAGATACACCACCTTATGGACCTCCTCCTGGTTGGTTTTGCATTGTTCTCCAGCCCGCTTACCTTGGAAAACATAGAAATGCCTACCAGATGTTGCCCAACCACCTTTGATGTCATACCCTCTTGCTTCATTTTTCCCAGGTACTGTCATAGCTGATCAACTGGTACTGACCACACGTTGGGCTATCCTTGGCCAGTCATATATTCAAAAACTTCTCAAAACCCCTCCTGTATGCAGCCAGGGTGCTGGGAGCTATGGATTCCTGAGTACCTCCCAGGATTCATGATCACCAGTTCCCAGAGGAAAGCTGGAACTTCCCTGGGCACTGCCTCCCCTTTGGGTACCAGTTCCAGGAACTTCTGCCACTGAGCTACTGCAAACAAAACAGACCATAAGCAACACCATTTTTGACCCCAGGCACATTTACAGTTTTTAACTGGATATACTGCAGCTGAGGTGTAGCCAGTGAACAAGGCAACCAAAATTGGGTGCTTACAAAAATGGTGACTCAATTATGGCACCTGTGTTCATGGCTACCTAGTGGGGGGGTGACCGGATACTAGGGTGGGTGACATACAACGACAAGAAGTATGCGCATATACAAGCGGGAGGATAGAGGCAGTGGAGGGAAGGCATGTGGGAGGGAGTGTGTCAAGCAGCTGCCAAGCTGGACCGCTAGTGTGGTGGGGAAGGTGGTCAGTTGGGAGGTGCAGGGTGTAGGGTTCGGTCCAGCGTGGTATTTTTTTTTCTGCCGCAGGTGACTTTTAATTTTTAAGATTTTCACCCCCACATGCACCCCCGGAGCTGAGAATCCATAAGTAGGGTGTGGGGACACAGCCCCTGCATTAAAAACAAAACCCGTAGGTCTCCGGCACCCTTTTTCTTCTCGCCGCGAGTGTGCTTTGCCGAAATAAATTTTTGGCATTGTACACTCACTGTAACATCAATCGCTATTCTGTGGTCGCCATTATGACATGGAACCACCTGAGGATATGGAGCAGCATGAGGTCCCCAATGGAACCTTTGTCCAGAACTAACCATAAATTGCATGGACCACCTCGTATTGTCAATCCTGAAGAGGACCTTCTTATCCTGGAAGTGGCTCCCCTACACCAACAGTGCAATCACAATGATTAAGAACTCCAGGAAGGCGACCTGCCTCATCAGGCCATATTTCACCCAGGAGGCTCTTCACTGTTTGTGCACCATGCCCCCCAAAAAATATGCTCTGAAGTCAAAACCTCTGGATGCATCAGTGTAAAGCTCTAATTTTTGACTAGTGGTCACTGCTGGCTATGTGAACACCCTTTTATACCAGTTTGTGAATGCCTGCCACAGCATCAAATCCTCCCTAATGCTCTTGGTCACCTGAACTCTGTGGTGAGGCTTTTGGCACCCCAGCTCAGCCTTAGCCAGCTGTTAAAAGAAAGCCATACTCGTTGGAATAACTTTGTATGAAAGGTTAAGGTGTCTAAGCAATTGCTGCAGTTTGTGCAGGACAATCTTAGTTGCTCCCATTGCTCCTGGTCAGCAGCTTACACAGGGCCTGTACCTTCTATGGTGGCAGGTAAAAATTGGTGGCTCAAGTATTGATCTCTATACACATACACAGGAAGGACAAGGATGTACAGGATCTTTGGTCTTGTCTAGAGCTAGCTAAACCACAATGCCCCGGCACATCACCTGAAATGCCTTCAGCTGGTGCCTGCATTCCACAGTCCCTAGACTGCCCACAAACAAGAAGTCATCCAGATAGTGAATGAACCCTGCCCGCCTTTTTCACCACAACTTAAAGAAGGATCATGCTGGGCTGCTTTAATACTGTATAGGCAACCATAAACCCCATCAGCACACAATTATCAACATAATATCAGCCCTCATATTTTACTTCCAGCAGATCCCTGTCATGCAGGTGGACTGGCAAGAATTGAAAGGCAGACTTAATGTCTGCCTTTGCCATCAGGGCCCCCTTGCTGGCTGCCTGCACCATGTCTAATGCTCTGTCAAACAATGTGTACCATACCTCTGTGTAGAATGAGTCAATATGATCATTGATGGAATCTCCTTCCAGGTATGACAGGTGGTCTATCATTCTGTACCCACTCAGGGCCTGTTGAGGGCACCAAGCCAATTGGGGACACTCACAGACTTCATAAAGGTGGGGCGGGGTGTGGTCCACTGACTCTTCCTAGGGCCATTTCCTTCTATAGTTTTGCTTAAATCAGCTCTGGTCGATCCCTGGAAGATTTCAAGTTCTCTGCTTCTTAAGCCCTGTGTGGACTAGAGTACAGATTCCTGAAACCCAAGGAAAACCTGCATGCCAGGGAGCGAGAAGTCACGCAGGCCAGGTAGCTGTCCAGTTATGGTCTAATTCACTCTATCATTTTGGCATAGGGAGGCTTGTTGCACTACTCTCTTCCAACTTACATTGGGTAAAGAGGTGAGACCAACTGAAGGCTATGCATTCATGTTTGTAGCACCAGTGCTCAACCTTGAACTCACCCTGCTAAAAGTGGTAGTAATGCTCCAAGCTTGTGTCCTACCTCGGGCTCATGCCCTGTGAACCCTTCATAGGGGAGGGGGCATGCCTGACTGGGAAGTTACTGTCCCTATGCTGGGCTCCACTCCAAAGCTCAGTTGCCCACAACAACAGCATGTACTGGGACCAGTACTCTTTAATGTCTTCATAAGTGACATTGCAGAAGAGCTGGAAGGAAAGTTATGCATCTTTGCAGATGGTACCAAAATCTGCAATAGGGCAGATACTTGGGAGTGTTTGGAGAGAGAATGAGTAGAGACCTGAGGAAATTCAAGGTGTGGTTCAGGGTGTGGCAGCTGGGTTTCAGTGTGAAAAAGTACAAAATCATGCACATAGGGCACAGAAACCCAGTGGTGGTGTATGAAATGTTGGAAGAGGTATTGCCAGTCACCAAACAGGAAAGGGACTGTGGTATTATAATGTCTGATGACATGAAGGTGGTGAGGTGGTGGGTAGGGTCAGCAGAATGCTGGGGTGTGGTGCATAGGGAGGGGAATCACCAGCAGGAGGAGAATGTTGGTGTTCCCACCAAATTAATCATTGGTGAGAACCCCACCTGAAGTACTATGTCCAGTTCTGGAGACCACATCTCAGGAAGGACATAGACAGGGGGGATGCTGATTAGAAGAAAGCAACTAAAAGTATTGCTTTAGTTCCTTATACTGTTTCCTATTTGTGATCTTGTTTCTCTACCAGTGAATTTTGTTATTGGAACCCTCCCCATTAGTTATGTTTTACCCTCCCACAGTTTCCTGCATCTATGTACATTGCCCTTCTCCTTGAAAAGTGTATTGTTTGCCTCTTACCTTATTTGTAATGTACTTGTGTTTCGCGCAATTTGTTCTGTACTCTCCCGGGTCATGCCTGAAAATAGTCATAATGTTGGCTAGTGCACTTACCCGGTAAACAAAAACTAAATAAATAAAATGGTGCAGGGCTTGCATCATAAGCCTTATCAGGAGAGACTGAGGGATCTCAATATATACATCCTGGAAGAGGGGGGACATGATAGAGATCTTTAAGTACCTCACAGCGATGAATAAGGTATAGGAGAAGAGTATTTTTTTAGAAGAGAAGGCGCACAAGCACAAAGGGGCATGCTATGAAGCTGGAAGGGAGGAATTTATGAAGTATGTGAGGAAGTACTTCTTCACTGAAAGAGTGGTGGACACCTGGAACAGTCTTCCTATGGAAGTGGTGGGGGCCAAAACAGAGGTGAGCTTCAAGCATGCAAGGAATAGGCATAAAGGAATCTTGGTAGGAAAATGGTGAGTGAGGGAGTAGCTGGAGATCAGGAATGGTCTGCGGTGAAGAGTATAGAGAAGGATAAAATGGGTACACTGGGTGGGCCAAGTGGTCGTTATCTGCTGACAAATTCTATGAGCCCAATTCTAGATGGGCCGGTGCAAGTAGTGCCAAAGATGACTTGCTCCAAACACCATTGCACCAAGGATCCTGCGCCCAATTCTGTATCTACTATCTACTATGTACTATAAATAGTATGTGAATTCCATTAAGCGCATACCATTTGTATGGCAGTATGGCACAGTGATTTAAGGCTCTGAGCTGCAAATATGGAGACCTGGGTTTGAATCCCACAGCCCCCACTTGCATACTGTGTGACCCTGAGCAAGTCACTTAACTTCCTTGTGCTCCCAGGTTGCACCTGCAAACAAGCTTTCAGCTTGGTGTGCCTCACCTGGTTAAAATAATTGGTTAAAAAAAAAAAAAATTATAGTGGTATACACTCATACAGAGCTCAGTCGGTGGCTGGCCATGGTGGCGAGAGGTGGGCTGTGCCAGTCGCTGGCTGGGTATGGGTCGAGGGTGTGGGGTGGCCTGGCACTGCCTGGTGGGGGGGGTGTGGGGAGGCCACTAGACTACCAGGGATAACAGGGATCTTTTTTTCTTGGTCACTGTTTCTATCACTGCTCAGACTTGGGGTACGGGGATCAGGGCTTGGGGGTCCTTTGGCCCTGTGGGGCCCTTTTTTTTTATATATTGGGGTATTGGAGTATTGGAAGGGGTCCGCTAGCTCTGTGGGGCATTTTTTACATATATCGGGGGATCGGGGCATCGGAGGGGGCTGCTAACCCTGCTGGACTTTTATCACACATTTTGGGGGGATTGGGGGCATGGGGAGGGGTTTCATAGCCCTGTGGGGCTTGTTATTCTGATGTGGGATCTGGACTAGCGGCACATAGGCACAACCCCCTAGCTGGTGTAAATGTACTTTGACGGATGTCCTCCGGGGGTTGTTTTAGAATTACAAATTTGGGGATCTGGCATCTGCCCTTCCTGAATAGTGTGCAACTGCTGCGTAAACCCCCTTGTGCCATGTCACAGGGGGTTACGGCATAAATGGTGGCGTAAGTTCACATTGGTGCAAGCAGCCTGCGACATGTCACAGGCTGCTTTGCAGAATCCTCAATGTCGCAACTCATGGCACAAAGTGCTACTTGCACCATTTTTGTTGTTGCAAGTCACTTTGCACCATGCGTAACCTTTTGAGAATCCAGCCCTGTGTTTCTATGTTTCTATGTGCAACACATCCAACTGTCTTGCCGGGTCATTTTGTTTTCTATGGTGAACCTCCTCATCACACTCCAACCATCCATAGCCCCGCTTGCTCATGTGTATGGCCATGATCCTGCAATAACAGTTCAAGAGGCCTATGCCTTTTTCAGGGATGACCTGGTTAATGTTACTAGCAAAAATTACAAATGCCAATTTTCCCATATGCCGTGAATCGGAACCTTCTTTTTCACTTCCACACAATCATCCTTCTCTTTCCTCTCCTTCTTCTCCTCCTCCAGCTCTTTGGGCTAGTTCAGAAGTGAGAACATTTTGGCATATTCCCCGCTCCAAATCTGCTGATGCACCTCATCCAAGAGGAATGACCTGACTGACTCTGTCAGCCTCAAGTAGCTAGTGGGTGTGGCTGGGCTACCACCTGAGCCATAGCAGTTACCAAGGTACTAGGTGTCGCTGTCACACCCTGTGAGGCTGTCGGTGTCTCCCCTGATGGCTGAGGTGCTGCATAGCATTGCTTCTGCACCTCAGTGAAAACAAGCACCCAATCAAGCTTCTGCTTGAATGAAGTCAGCCACAGGTTCACTGAAAGGCTTTTTGACCACAACAGCCCAGACCACCTGGCGGGACCTGAGGAAGGGGTACTAGGGCTAAACAGTATCTCCAGTTTTTAGATCCATTGTTGACTGTATTTATTTACGATGTATAAATTATTTTGTGGGTATTATAAGCACCTGTGACGTTGGTATCGGGCACTGTATCAAAAACATTGCTTTGCCTGTGTTGCTTAGGCAGGGTTTTATACACTGCCCCTAATCAACATTGGCTACAGCTGTGTTTGATTAGCTCCCTACCTGGATGCTTCCAGAGCTTTGTTTAAC
Organism: Neoceratodus forsteri; assembly: GCA_016271365.2. Taxonomy (NCBI): domain Eukaryota; kingdom Metazoa; phylum Chordata; order Ceratodontiformes; family Ceratodontidae; genus Neoceratodus; species Neoceratodus forsteri. The sequence continues at coordinate 642,900,373 of CM057453.1, read as the reverse complement.
TCCTTCAACATTTCTAAAAAGGGAACAGAGCTTTATCCATTCTTCTGATGACATAAATTCCATCTACCACTCTGTCACACACACACACCCTCCTCCCAGCTTGGCACCACTGGGTCAAGTGGCCATCGCCGGGAGGCAGTGTACTCTGGACAGCACATCTGCATTGCCATGCAACAAATCTGCTGTGTCTCTCTTTAAAATGAAATGGTTGTAAGGACAGAAACCATCTGGTAACCCTATCGTTTTTCTCCTTGTTCCTGTGCATTCATTTTAGGGGGACATGGTTCGTGATCAGTGTAAACTGTCTGCCGAGTAAATAGTATTTCAGTGTCTTAGTCACCCATTTGACTGCTAGACATTCTTTTTCCACTGTTGCATATTTCTGTTCTCTGGGTAGCAGTTTATGACTGAGATATAGGACCAGGTGTTCCTCATCTTCTACCATCTGGGAGAGAACAGCACCAAGCCCAACTTCAGATGCATCAGTCTGTAGAAAAAATTCCTTCTCAAAATTAGATGTTATGAGTACTGTCTTGCTACATAAAGTGGTATGCAGGTCCAAAAAAGGCTTGCTCTGCCTCACCGTTCCATTTTACTGTGTCTGTGGCTTTAGCCTTAATCAGTTCTACCAACGGAGCAGCCCATGTAGCAAAATGGGAATAAAGTGCCTATAGTAGCTGACAATTCCCAAGAATGACCTAATTTGTTTCTTCCTAGGCAGGCTCGATGGAGCTATGGTCTTTTGTCATCACTTTTCTATGTTTCTGTGTTTCTAATGGGCCAGGGCCAATTCTGTAGTGCCAAAACTTTGTTCACTTGTGCTTTGACCAGACCCCTCTCCACAGTATATTCTAGATATCTGGCCTCTGCGAAGCCTATCGCACAGTTCTTTAGATTGGCTGCAGGTCCTGCCCTTCTAAGTGTGTCTAGTACAGCCTCCACTTTTTTCAAATAGGAGTCACAATCCTCGCTATAAATAATTACACCATCCATTTATAAACACAGAAACATAGAACGTGTGGGCAGAAAAGGACTGCCAGGGCCACTCAGTCTGCCCAGTATGCCTAGCATGGCAGTAGGACTTTGCTACTGCCTTCTGCCTTCCCCCCCTTCCCAGATCTAACACACCCTTGTGTCTATCCCATGCTCTCTTGAATTCCCCCACAGTTCTTGTACTCGCCACCTCCTTTGGGAGTCCATTCGAGTTTTCCTCCACTCTTTCCGTAAAGTAGATTTTTCTGATGTTTCCTCTGAACCTTCCCTCTACTATCTGCATATCATACCCCTTGTTTTTGATTGCTCCCTTAGCTGGAAAATTTCCCCTACTGGCACTCTGTCGATACCCTTGTTATATTTGAAGGTTTCAATCATGTTTCCCCTTTCCCTTATTTGTTCGAGGAAGTACATGCTGAGGTCCTTCAGCCGTTCCTCGTATGACCGGTGACTGATTCCCCTTACCATTTTTGTCACCTGCCTCTGGACGTGCTCCACCCTATCCACCTCCTTCTTGAGGTATGGCTTCCAGAACTGGAACCCATACTCAAGGTGAGGCCTGACAAGCTGCCTGTATAAGGGCATTATGACCTCCCTCTTCCTGCTAGTTATTCCCCTTCTGATATATCCCAACATCTTATTGGCCTTTGCCACTGCCTTCTCATATTGCTTTGCTACCTTCATGTCCTGTGAAATGATTAATGTCTCTTTCCAGCTCGGTAACGTCTAGGGCATACCCCCCCCCCCCACATATGGTATTCCACCCCCTGGTTATTTTTGCTTAAGTGCATGATCTTGCATTTTTAGTTGTGTTAAAGGACAATTGCCATTCCCTGGACCATTTCTCCAGTTTCTCCAGATCCTTGCACATGCTCTCAACCTCTTCAGGCATATCTACTCTATTACAGACCTTCGTGTTGTCTACAAATAGACACTGTCCCCTTCAGGTCCTACGCTAAGTCCCCAATAAATATATTGAAAAGGAGTGGCCCCAGCACTGACCCCTGAGGAACCCCACTGGTGACCATGCCCTCCTTTAATGGTACCCCATTAACAATTACCCTCTACCTTCTGCTCTCCAGCCAGCTTTGCACCCACCCAACCATGATCAGCCCTAGCCCAAGGCATCTCATTTTGTGCAGTAGTCTCCTGAGCGGCACAGAATCGAATGCCTTTTTGAAATCTAGATACGCAACATCTACCGCCCCCCCCCCAAATCTAGTACCTTGGTGACCCAGTCAAAGAACTCTATTAAGTTTGTTTGACATGACTTTCCCCTCAGTGAACCCGTGTTGTTGCCAGTCCTGTAAGGCCATTGGCTTCTAGGGAGCTAGTGATTCTCTATTTTTGTAGTTTCTCCATGAGCTTGCCCACCACCAATGTTAAGCTCACTGGCCTATAACTGCCTGCTTCCTCCTTGTCTTCCCCCTAATGAAGAGGGACAACATCAGCCCTTCTCCTGTCATCAGGGATGTCCTGATTCCAAGGATTTGTTGAAGAGGCTTGTCAGAGGTTCTGCTAGCACCATCCTAAGCTCCCTCAGTACCCTGTGGTGCATGCCATCTGGCCCCATTGCCTTATCCACCTTCAAACCCTCTAGCTCCCTCAGGACCTCTTCCACCTGGAATGGACTGAAGTCAGCCCCCCCAACACCTCACGTTCCCCTGATTTTCTTAAACTCTCCTTCCTTCTCTACTGTGAATACTGAGCAGAAATAGCTGTTGAGTATTTTTGCCTTTCCCCAGTCATCTTCCACCAATTCTCCTTCTCCATTTTTCAGCCTGACTAGCCCCTCCCTTGACTTTCTCCTCTTGCTCACATACTGGAAGAAGATTTTATCCCCCTCGACTGTGTTGGCTATTCTTTCTTCTGTTCTTGCCTTCGCCTTCCTGACTTCCATACCTGCTTCCTTCTGCTTCTCTTGGTATATGGCCCTGTCTTTCTCTTTGCCCTGACCTTCTCCGCCACTTCCCAATTAAACTAAAGTGGCTTTCTTTTTTTCCTAATTTTATTTTCCCTCCCAACATAGAGGCTAGTGGCCTCCACTGTTGCCCCTTTTATTTGACCCCACATTTGCTACACCCCCCCTTAGTCCCCCCACCCCTGCTAATGCTTGTTGAATGGTTTCCCCCATTTTCTGAAAGTCTGCATGCCTAAAATCTAGGATCCTCACTCTGGGCCTATAGACCTTAGCAGTCATTTTTACCGTGAACAGACTGTGCCGTGGTCACTGGTGCCCAGGTTCTCTCCTATGGATATCTCACCCACCCATTCCCTATTCATAAGAATTAAACCTAGGATCACCCCATCTCTGGTCAGTTCCCTATCTAACTGCTTCATGAGTGCTCCTTGAAGGGAGTCCACGATTTCCCTGCTACTGGCAGATGCTCCTGATGGGGTGCCCCAATCCACATTTGACAAGTTGAAGTCCCCCATCAGTAGCACCTCCCCTCTTTGTGTCACTCTCTGGATTTCATCCATCATTGTCCTATCCACCACATCCTGCTGAGCTGGTGGTCTATATATCACCCTGGTACATATGACTTCTCCCTTCCCTGTTTCCAATGATACCCATAAAGCCTCAGCCCCCTTCCCCTGCAATTCCATAGCCTTAATGTGTTCCTTTGTATATAAGGCAGCCCCCCCTTTCTAACCACCCTGTCTTTCCTATAAAGTACGTACTCCGGGATTGCCATGTCCCAGTTCTGGCCCTCATGACCCCACATCTCTGTGATTCCCATGATGTCCAGGTCTGCCTCAGCCATGACTGCTAAGTCTGGGATCTTATTGCCCAGGCCTCTGGTGTTGGTGCACATGGCTTTTCATTCGCCGGGCCCATTCTGTTGTCCCCAGCACGTGCTACCTTCCCTACTCCTCAAGCCTGTTTTTTTCTCCATCTGGGGGGATGCTAGTAGCCCCCCATTTCTCCTGTTCCATAGCATGGGTTTGTTCCCAATCCCCCCCCCCCGATTTAGTTTAAATTATAGTTTTGTTGTACGAAATCCAATAACTCGCTCTTTAGCACTGCTGTACCCTTCCTGTTCAGGTGCAGTCTATCTGGGGCAAACAGACTTTCATCCCCCACATTGTTCCCCAGTCCCCTACTAACCCATACCCCATCTGTTCACACCATCCTGACAGTCACTTATTAAATTCCACAATCCTCAGTCTCCTTTCTGTGCTTGCCCTTGGTATGGGCAGCACCTTCAAAAAAGCCACAGATCTGAACTCCAGGCTGCTGCAGTACCTAGCAAGTGCCCTAAATCTTGCTTACACCTCCATCAAGTTATGCCCCATCAGATCATTTGTTTTAAGGTGGAAAACCAGGTGAGTTTTCCCATCCTGCTGTCTCCCCCTTGAAGGGATATAGTGAATGACCTCTGCTGCTGACATATCTGGTAGGCACTCAATCCATATAGTACTGCTTCAGTCCCTCCTGCCCCCCCAGTGAATTCCTTTTATTACTGAGACCCCAACAAGTAAGACCCTTCCCTCCATTACCTTCTGCTTGTGTTTCTCCTCCATTGTGTTCCCAGTCTGTTGCCTTCCCTTTTTCCCCCATTCCTGCTTCCCTCTTTGCCCCTTGTATCTTCCGGAGTACTTGACTCCTCCTTCTTTCTACTCTCTCCCAGCCCTCCACAGAAATTCTCTTCAAAACCACCTCCCCCATCCCTCCATCCACTAGTTCCATCTCCCCCTCTTGCCCTACCCTTTCCCTTATGCTGACTGATGTTGCCTGTGTTCAGGTCACTTCCCCATTTCCATACTGTTTTGGCCCCCCTCAGTCATCTCTTACTGTCTCCTCTCTTCTGAGGGTTTGCCCTTTTTGGGGTGAGTTTGCCCCAGTGCCCTTGTCTTTTCTTTTTCCCTCCTCCTTGTTTTTTTCATGATGGGACAATCTTGCTCCTCCTGTTTACTGCACCCTCCATCTTGTCTGCCTCTCCTGTTCCCCCTGAGTCTGCCTCTACTCCAATTTCTTTATTCTCACCCCCATTTAGTGGCATTAGTGGTGTGAATCTGTTTTCGTGCTCTAGGCCTGTTGCCTTTTTTCCTCCTGCTTGTGCTCCTCCCCCTTCACTTCCCTTTTGTGCAGGCTTTGGGCCTTTGTACCTTACCTCCTGCCAGTACCCTTGGTCCTTCTCATGTCATTTACTGCCTCTACCTGAGCCCCCAGGAGCCCCCTCATGCCCACTCCTACAACTTCTTCCCTGCTTGTGTATTCCTTTGTGTATCCTTCCCTGATGATATGCTGAGGCATACTGGGTGTGGGGTCTTAACAGCTTATTCATGAGCTTCTGGAATGTAGCTGCAGCCCTGTGAAAACTGAAGGGATGTACATTATATTGGAAAAGGCCATCTGGTGTTGCAAAGCCTGTTTTCTCCTTGGCAGACTCTGTTAAAGGAATCTGCCAGTACCCCTTTGTCAAATCTAGGGTGGCTAGAAACCTGGCTTTACCCAGTTTGTCGATCAATTCATCCACTCGAGACACTGGATAGGCATTGAATTTCGACTCCTCATTGGCTTTCCTAAAGTTGGTAACCTGTGAAGTGGGCACATGAGGAAGGACGTCATCCATTACAGCGACACCTTCCTCGTGCAATCCACTCACGGCGACCGACAGGTAGGGCGACCAGATGAGGGGGTGGGCGAACTAGGTGACAGGATCTCACTATATGTACGTGCACAGGGGAGTGGGAGTGAGCATGGTGAGTGTGGGCTGGGAGGGGGTGGAGAGGCTGTAGGAGGTGGTGCTGTGGTTGTTGGTCGAGCTGCGGCGTGGCATCGGGGATTGGGCAATGGCTGAGGTACTGGGTTCGGGTCCGGGCGATGGTGCGATTTTTATTGTGCCTGGCCCGAACCTTTTTATTTTTACTACTTTCACCCACCCGACATGAACCCCCCTGGAGTTGAGATTCTCAAGTGAGGGGGTGCATGGTAGAACCCCTGCGAGGCGCAACCCCCAGAAAGTAGTAAAAATATGTCCTAACACCGTTAGTAAGTTGGTGCCTGCTTGTCAGAGTGTCAAATGTGTTTGGCACTCTGACTGAGTGATAACGGTGATCGCCTTTAGGCATTCGCCGTTATCACATAGACCCCCTAAAGTCATTACAAAAATGGATGAACCCATCTGGTTTGGGAACTAACAGAATTGGGCTAGACCACTCATTATGGGACTCCTCAATAACCCCTAGCTCTAGTAGTTTATTTATCTCAGCCCTTATTTATTTATTTATTTATTTAAAATTTGGTAACCGGGAAAAGCACTCTGACCTGAGGCTTGCTTCCAGGTGTGACCCAGGTTTTCAGGTGCAACCCTTACCTCTTCCCTCCCGGCTACTGGGATACAAAAGGGCTTTAGTTTGATTTTCACACCTGGCTCAGTGACTATGTCATGGAATATTTCCTGTGTTCTGCCTGGTTTATCAGAGAACATGTCCCTATTCCAGTTAACCATATGTCTAGCCTCCTCATACTGGCTGGGTGTTATTTCTTCTGAGATTCTCACCTCCAGCTCAGGTGAGTGGTTACTTTCAGGTAACATCTCTGATATCATCATATACCTGTAGGCCTCTCTATCCTTCCTGGGTTTGAGCAGATTCATGTGTTAAATTTTCTCAGACTTCCTACAGTCAAGCTGTCTAATGTTATAGTTCACCTGTCCCACTGACTCTGTGACCTCATGGGGCCTCTGCCATCGGGCTAGCAGCTTGCTTTCTGCTGTTGGTACTAAGACCATGACCCGGTCCCCTGATTGGAATTTCCATATTGTAGCCTGCTGGTTATAGTAGATCTGTTGGGAGCCCTGAACTTTCTCCACATGCTGTTGCACTATGGGAGTGACCTGAGTGATTCAGTCTCACATCTGCTCTATGTGGTATTTTATTTTTTTCCCCGGGGGTATTTGCTTCTCCCATAATTATCTGGCTATGTCTAAGATACCTTGTTGATGTCACCCATACAAGTGCTCAAGTGGGGAAAACCCAGTAGACGCTTGGGGAACCTCTATAACTGTGAAGAGTAGATATGACAGTTGAGCATCCCAGTTCTTCTCATCTTTGCTGACTACCTTATGTAGCATACCTTTGAGAGTTCGGTAAAATATCTCAACCAACCGATCTGTCTAGGGATGGTTTATGGAAGTTTTGTAGCCCATATTTTAAGGAGGGTTGCAGAGCTCACACATCAGTCTGGATACAAATGGTGTGCCCAGATCAGTCAAGATTTCCTTCGGGATACTGACTTGGGAGAACACTTGAACCAACTCTTTGGCTATAGTCTTGGAGCCATATTGCATAATGAAATTGCCTTGAGGTACCATGTTGCATAGTTGATTATAACCAATATATATTGGTGATCCCTAACTGACTTCTCAAGGGGTCCTACCAGATCCATTGCAATTCATTCAAATGGAATGCCAATGACAGGTAACGGTATTAAGGGGGCTTTCCAGTGCAGTGTAGGAGCCATCAGCTGGCAATCAGGACAGGAGGCACAGTACCGTTTAATCTCCTCATACACCCCTGGCCAGAAGAATCTTCTCAAAATTATCTCCCCAGTTTTTTCCACCCCTAAATGTCCCCAGACATGTGACTATGGGCTAAGTCTAACATCTTTTGTCTGTAGGGTTGGGGTACGAGCAGCTGTTCAACTTCTTGACCCTCAGCCTGGGCCACTCTGTAAAGTAAATCATTTTTAAGAATAAAGTAGGGTCCAGTACCTCTTGTTTTCCCATTTACGTGAACCTCATTAGTTTCAAGCACTTCCCTTTGAATGTTCTGCATTAGGGGGCCATTAGCCTACTCTCCGCCAAAGTTGTCCCCAGAGATTCCCAAGTTGCCTATGTCACTTTCCTTTAGCTCTTGGGCTGCATCAGGGACCTGCTTTCTTGTCTCTTGGTTGATCTCAGATTCACTACATTGGGTTGATACCCCTTTTCTAACACGTTTTGAAGGTTCATTAAGCAGAACCTCTGTGTGGGTTTTCTCTGAAGTTTTAGAACCCCGGAGCTTATCCTGTCTGTATTCTTGTTTCATCTTATGATGCTTACAGTTTTCCAGGTACACATCCGGGTTGGTGAATGGAAAAATTCTTAGTGGACTCTCTGTTGGGAAAATGAGTTCTGTCTCGGGTTCAGGGCTGTCCCCTAGATGTGACTGTAGCAGAGTCTGAAAGTCATGGAAGTCCCTTCCCAGTATCAGTTTCCTTACAAGGGAGATCAATTCAAACATTTGTGATCAGGTTGCCTTTCACTCTTGGAACAGCTGGCTATAGAATCTCTGATCCCTGATCATTGGAGTTACATTGGTTCTCACCAGGATTTCTGCTTTCAGATGGTCATAGTCTGCTGCTGCTCCTCCTTCTAGGTCATAATAAGCTTTTTGGGCTTCACCCAGCAGGAATGGTACCACAATGCCAGCCCGTTTAAAGTGGGACCAGGCTTCCTGAAGTACAGTTCACTCAAAGGCCAACAAGTATACCTCCACATCATCCTCAGATGTAATTTTCTGTTGGCAATGGCTCGCCTAGATTGGCCATTGTTCAACATTATGTAGCTCTGCAGAGCTGGTTGGCTCATGTGTTGCACTACCTCTCTGAGAACTGAGCAGTCCTCTTGTTGTGCAGTTGAGATCTCCACAATCTGGGACAACAGCAAATGGTGAGTCTCTTGCTGCACTCAGACCACCTCCTGCTCCACTCAGTTCATCTCCTGTTGCACTTGGTTAATCTGCTACACTCGAGTCACCTCCTGCTGTGCACATATCAATTGTTGCAGGGTTTTTAGGACCTTTTCCATTTCTTTGACACAGCGTAGGCTGATGAATCCCATCACTTGCCACCATGTGTGGTAGAGTGATCTCTGTTACATCCCAAGGGTGGGCTGATGTAGGTGTGTCCAAAGAGAATATACACAGTCTGAGGTCACATAAAACAGTGACGTTTATTTAAGGTAGCTTTGTCACCAACTAACTGGTGTTGCAGCCCCTTCAACAAACATAAACAAATCCTACTCCTGTCCAGAGTTCTAACTAAACAAAATAAACCCTCACTACCTCTGGTTACTAGCTACTCTTGTTCCCAGCCTCCAGAAAGTAGCATAAAGTCCACTTACAAACTCCACAGTCCTTTCCAAAGGTCTCTGTAACTTGAACTCTCCATTTGCTGGATAGCGTCTGGCTTTCCTCAGGCCTCTCTCTCTCTCCCCCGTGTTGCCTAGGCAGGGTTTTTTACACTGCCCCAATCAACATTAGCTGCAGCTGTGTTTGATTAGTTCCTTACCTAGATGCTTCCAGACCTTTGCTTAACCCTTTTAGCATTTCTAATAAAAGAACAGAGCTTTATCCATTCTTCTGCTGACATAAGTTCCATCTACCACTCTGTCACAGCTGAAATATTGAAACTTGTCTCCTTGTCTCGGCAGACTACAGCACTAGCTACCACCCACAGAGATGCTCCTGGAATTGCAGAGTTGATATCAGTTCTACTGCTATATTTCACCAGTTGTCCTTTCAAGCCGAACAGCAGCACACTGTAAAACTTATAAAAATAAAAAAAACATAAGTAGTCAGCAGTAGCACATCTCCACTATCCTTGACAATGTAGTGGCAGTAAAGGACATACCACGCTGTCAGACCTGTAGCAAATGGGGAAGTCACATGTTGTTGAAGGACGGCCAGTTTGCACATTCATGAAGGCTATTTCCTTCACAAATGTGTGATGTATTTGCAAGCATAGCACCAACAGTGATGCAGCCATTGATAGTGGGAGGTGGAGTGAGACAGAAAGAAAGAGAGCACAGTCATGGGTCCCACATGTGCTATGAGGTAAAGAAAATAACACAACAGAAACTACTACGCTTACTGAAACATATATGTTGATTAAGATAATAATGCACCACGATGCTCAGTCTAGTATAAAATGCACAGAGGGATCTGTAGGGCGACTGCTGTAGTCAGTGCTGTCATTACTTGACCTGTCGCCCACTCATCTGCTTCTTTCTCCCTCCTGCTGTCCCTCACTAACTTGCTCACCGGAACTGTTGAATATCTACCTGTACAATACCTCTTCTGACTCCTACATTGACCTCTCCCTGAAAATTAACTTACCATGAAAGAACCAGGCTCTTCTCTTTCTATTGTTTTCTCACTCATATCTCATTGTACTACTTGGAACGTCACTGCTTCCCCTCCCTCTCAAATGCTGGGCTGCCCCCACCTTGCCAGTCCACTGGCACAGTGCAATAATCAAAAAGAAGAAATAAAAGAAGCAAAACTTTTTTATTTACTTACTTTGTTGCACAACTTGTAAACAGCGCCATTCTGTCAATGTAATGTGTGCTGTCTCCATTACCGTGACAGCACACAGCATCCGGCTTCAGCTGAACTTCAGTTGTTTGCTTTGTTAGTAGCTCACATTGGGGTTTTGCTACAGACCTAAATAAACACAGGCATCACCTAAGAAAGCAGCATTTATGCCAAACTGATAACTATTTTAAATATTGTAAAACTAAATAAATGATTTTGAAAGAAAATAAAACAATTACTGTAAACACTTTTGCATCAGCAGCTCATAGTTATCGGTTAGAGAATTTTTTCTAAATTGTAAAACCCTATTAATCACTTAAAAAAAAATTTTTTTTTTTTGGGAGAATGAAATCTTGTAGCATGGGATCCATTTTACAAGTGCAATAAGACACTCCAGGGTGGTGGTTATAGTGGGTTAATGCACTATGCACCTTGGAGTGCTTTAACCCATTACAACCACAAAAAATATAAAAAACATTATTTTTTTAGATGATGATGCATTTAATACATATATGCAATTACATGGGTAAAGAGTTGATTTATTATAATACAAGGGGTGAGCATTTTACAGTAAAGGGTACAAGTGGCTCAGCAGCATTCACTGAATAGTGCACTTGCCCAATAAATAAACAAATAAATAAATGAATAAATTTATAAATAATTCCTATTGTCAGGCATCAATTTACACATTAATACATAAATGCTATAAACGGTATGGCATGTAAGGAAAATTTGTCTATCTGAATTCTCTGGCAACATCCTGCATCTCTGATCTGTATAGGTATTTCCTGTTGTGTTGAGTAAGCATTTGGATGGTACAATACTCAGTGGTACAGCCAGGTAAGACATAGCAATGGTAGCAGGATGAGGGTGAAAAACTGTACTCTTCTTCCAAATCTCCACCAGGTTGGCCACAGAATGCTGGCTAAGCAATACAGCAATAAGGCAAGCTTGCAGCATATACTATAGGGGAGCAGTAGCACAACTAAAGTTAGGGGTGAGTAGGCTTTTTAATGTTAAACCCCAATTTTTGCACCTTAATAGCTTTGGCACTGTTTGACCAAATAGCCCACAATTTGGCATGCACAGTCAGGATATCAGGGTCTCCGGGCAGGATTCACAAAGCAGATGCACTGGGTACAAATGAGATGCACTGCCACAAATGAAGTGCACCATCCCCAAACAGTGGGATTCACAGAAGAATGTGCTGCAAGATGCATTGTGTGCATCTCCACTGTGAATTGCACTGAAGTGCTATGGAGCAACCTGAGATCCCCCAGTGCAATAGGGATGCATAGAAGCACCCCGGACAGCACAACACTGAATATGGAGCAAGTAAGCAAAGGACACAGGAGTAACAAGGGGAGACTGCAGTGGCTCAAAGGATGCAGGAGAACACACCGAAAGGGACTGGCCAGAGTGCCAAAGGGCCAGAGAGAAGCCACCACAGACAAGGTGCACAGACATACCACACATGGAAACACCTGGAAGCACCAGACACACACCCCACACAAGGGCCCAACAGGCACAGATGACATTCACAGGGGTGCCTGGTAAGGTGAGCCACGGCAGCAAAGGTGCACCATACAGCATGGCAGAGAGTGCTGTACACGGCCTGGTGCACAGGAACCCAGTGGCATGGACAAGGCATATGACACACAGGTGCACACAGGTGGATAAGCACAATGGCAGACAGACTGAAGGCCATGCCCTGCACAGGTGGAAGATGCTCACATGTAATGTGGACTGCAATAAGAGTGGCACAACAACAGAGGACCAGCACAACAGATGCATCCATCACACACCACACACAGAAGAGGGGCACTGTGAAAAGCAGCATGATGCAATGTCCACCAACTTGCCAGAGGCAACAAGGAGGGTGCACACTGAAGAGGGCATGAAAGGGGGACAGAATGCATGTGTGCGTAGTACTACAGGTGCACACGTGTAAATGGGAACAAAGGCACAGTGAAAACCTGGAAGCAGAACAGAGCACATGCACAAGGTACAGTGGATGACCACAAACACCAGTAGCAGTATAAAACAGTTTAATATAAAATGAATGAAACAGCAATGACTATGTACAAAAACAACCAACATTAGGAACAGGGAAGGTGTGGTGTGGGAATCTATATAGGAACAATAATGACAGTACATAGGAGGGTGATGGTATTGATGTGGGGGAGCAGGGGTCAGCTACAGACAATGGGGAAGGGCAAGGTGTGTGATGTCAGAACAACAAAGGGGCTATATATAGATGTCCATGGCCCTAACATGCCAGATGGGCCACAGCACAGCGGCCACCCCTCTGTCCTCTGGTACTCATCAACTGGACCAGCATAGCGAGTGCCTGCAGGAGCTGTCCCTGCTGCCTGTACAGTGGTCGTATGGTCCTCCTCATCACCCTCTGGAGCTGCATCTCTGCAAGCCACACAACACCCTGTCTCTGCTGACATCCTGGCATACCCAGCTGGACTCTCTGTGGACCTACAGTGGGGGACACAGACAACAGGTACTAAGTGTCATATTCCACACTGGCCCCCCATTGCCCACCACGCGAGTGCGCAGGAGGCATCCACAGTGGCAATGGCCAACAGCCTGCCTGGCACACTGCACGCAAGCAACAGGCTGGCACACAGTGCCACACTGTGACTATACAATGGTACTCAGACAGCACAAAGCCCACATGTGCATGTAGAGGTAGGTGCAAAGGGGCATGCAGCCATGTCCCACTCAGCATGTCCAGATGCCAGCAGGCTGCACAGGCATGCAGGCCCCATCTGAACAACACATGAGCACCACAATGTGGCCATGGTCCACAGCAGATGTGCAAAAGGTGAAGGGACACACAGGGGCCACATGCACTGTGGCCCATGCACACACTGCCATGGCCACACCTCATGCATGTGCACAACATGCATCACACAGATATGCACAAGGGAATGGCAACAGCCTGCAGAGGGCACTGCCACAAACCCCTAAACACACAGAGGATGCACAAGACGGACTCTCACCTGCACCTGCATGACCTTGTCCCTGGTCTCCAACACTGGCCCTAGCATGCCTGGCCTCCACTGCGGCCATGGCCCTCCACCATCTGCTGGCCCTGTGAGGAGAACACAAACATAGAGCACTGTGAGGTGATGGTAGGTGTGACCACCCCCCCAACAGCAACAACACCGGTGCCAGCATGCAGTGATGGAACCACCCCCACAGTGCCCCAATGAAAGCACCCTTGTCAGCATACAGCAACACACAGCACCCCACCTCATGCCCACCATGTGTGTGTACAGCTGGACATGTGCCAAGCCAATGCCCATGCCACACTGTGTCTGCCACAGTGACCATGCACCCCCCGGATGTGCACCATGATGCATACGGCTACTCATGGTGGCCATGCCTGCCCCGTACATGCTAAAGGTGCATGGCATGCCACACGGGGTGTGTGTGTGTGTGTGTGTGTGTGTGTGTGGTGAGCAGTGTGGCGGCCCCTCCGAACACAAACCCCAGCCTGCCTGAGTATCTGTATGGTGATATGACTAACCTGGGCATGGCACTGCACCCCTGGGTGCATGATCTTGGAGGCTCCTGAGTCTGTCCGGGTCCCGGCACTGCAGATCCCTGTACCGGTGCCTGCATTGCTCACTGGTGCACTCCACCCCAGTTCTGTGCACCAGGCACTCAACAACTCTCACCCACACTGCTGTGCATGGCTCTGTGAGGTCATCAGAGCCAAACAGCTGTCCCTCCACCTACAGCACCAGTGCCACAAGGTTGATGAGCTTAACCCCCAGGTCATGGCCCTGGGCCCTGCTGCCTCAGCATGTGGCATGTGTCCACATTGTTTCTCCTAGGCAGGTGTGCACAGATTAGGTTGCTGGTGTGTAATAGCCTAGTAGTGCCACATGTGCGATTGGCAGTCGTGCACCACAGTGCACAACACGGTAATGCGGTGTGGTAATGTGCAATTGCCACCTATTGCACATCACTACATATGCGCACTGTGCATAACACGGATGGGAGACCAGGGTCAGGGATCATGACCGGGTCACACATGCGCAGTCTGCGCATATCCACCATATTGTGAGTGGAATACAATGTTACCCACAGTACACTTGTGATGCACACACTGCCAGTGTTGGGCCGTGCACTGCAGGTGTGCAGTGACACCCTATCACGTTGATGTGCAATACATGCACACAATGAGACATGCATCACAGCACCAATCGTGCATGGGGATCTGGATGTGCCGCCGTACACATTCACACGGTCAGACATACTGGACTGGTTGCGCTACTCCTGTCATGCCACTGATCCTGCATGGTGCATGCACAGAGATGCACCGAGACACTTGCACTGCATTCAGGAAACACCCCAGGTCTAACGTGCATGTGCGGGAAATGTACCATAGGGGAATGCACCCAACACATCAGTTGCGCATTGCTGATTGAGATGAGCTGGGGGCAGTTATGCAGTTCACAGATAATGCTCCCAAATCAGCTCATTGCCAGATTCATGGGCATCTCACCTGTTTAGCATCTCACTACACTTGCTCCTACTCTTATTTGCATGTCCTGAGCTATAAATGCTCCTGAATGTGCCTCCACAGAACTCAGGAGACTGACAGGAATTGCATCCTTGAAGGTAGGTTTGTCTACATTCTACCATATGCAGTGTGTCAACATGATATGACAGTGTGGAATTTAGGGTATATAGGTATACCTCTCAACTGTTCCTGTTCTTCAGGCATGTCCCTGGGTGTGCCTCAGTGTTCCACTGTTCTAACTACAGTTGTTGGGGTCTGTTGCTGATTAGTAGCGATGCAAAGTACAGCAGACTGCCAGACATGTGTGTTACATTCCAGCTCCCCTTCAGATAGTACCTGGAAAACAAAGCCAGACACATCTGCATGACATCTTAGCTTCTACTACCATTGTTAACATTGTGTCCCTGACATTGGCCATTGGTCCCTGACATTCCTATGTCTTGTACCTGATGTGAAATGCAGGTAGTTGAGAGGTATGCATACAGGGTGCTGCATGTACACATACATAGATGCACTACTGCGCTAACATCTGCATATTGTCATCCACAGAAACCACCATGTCCATACAGGACACATCAGTGGGACGAAGACGTCCTAATTTCTCTGTAGATGAGGACAGGGTGATGATTGAGGCCTATCTCACCTGGAAGGACATCCTAGCTGGCAGGGATGGCAGCTGCCAGCAGAGGGATGAGGGCTGGGAGGCAGTGGCGAGGCATGTCAATGCCCATGGGAAATTTAACTGAACACCCCAGGAGTGCAGGAAACTCTTTAGTGATGAGAAGAGGAGAGCAAAGGAGAAGGTGGCACACATTGAGGCCTTCCTGGGTGGGACAGGGGGTGGGCCACAGACAAATTTACTAGGTTTACTAGGTTTGTTTAAGGAAGAAAGTAGGCCGTGGCCCATCTAGATTTTCCCCCACACAGTGTGGGCAAGTTTTAAGACAAAGGCACCTTAGTTAGCCAGTTGTCGAGACCCCTTTTAAAAGCATCAACACTAACAGAATCAACCAAGGTTTATGGTAATTGATTCCGTAGTCTGGGTGCCCTGACTGAAAAAAAGGTTTTTCTAAGATTAGTTCGTGCATGAGGGACAGAAAGTTGTTTGTTGTGACATCTAGGCACAATTCGCCTCTCAGTAAGATAAAGTCCACACTTCTTCATAATATCAGGATTTTTCATTAATTTATAAACTAATATTTGATTCCCCCTAATTCTTCTGTTTTGCAGAGAATGCAAAGCTATTATCTGTAGTCTATCTTGATAAGAACTGTTTGATAGTCTTGGTACCATCCTAGTTGCCCGTTGTTGAATCTTTTCAGGTCGATTTATGTCACCCATGAGGTGAGGGCTCCAAAATGAGGACCCATAATCAATTAGAGGTCTAACATATGCTCTATAAAGAGGCATCAAACATTGTTCCATTTTTGTGACGAAAGAGTGCTGTATTTGTTTGAGTAACCCATTAGTTGAATTTGCTATTTTTAAACAATGATCAGAAAAGGTTAGTCTGGAATTAGCCAAAATACCCAAGTCTCTTTCCTTGTCGGTAGATTTAATCGAACTATTATTTATATAATAACTGTGGTTTGGATTTTGTGTTCCATAATGCAAAACCATATATTTGTCAGTATTAAATTCCATTTTGTTATTAATCACCCATTTTTCAATATTTGCTAGATCTAATTTAAGTGAATCGGAACCTTGAGTGTTGTCCACCACACCCCCAAGCTTAGAATCATCGGCAAATTTGGACAGCCAGTTATTAATACTTATTTGTATGTCACTAATTTATATGTTAAACAAAATGGGACCAAGCACCGAACCCTGTGGAACCCCACTGATGACTGCACCTAGGTTAGAAAAACAGTTATTTATAGCGACCTTCTGAGTTCTATTTGTCAACCATGCACTGATCCATTTTATTAGACCATAGGAAAAACCCAATGTTTCCATGTTTTAAATAAGGTTTCCGTGGGGAACTCTGTCAAAAGTTTTGCTGTAATCCAGCAGAATGACATCCATCTGTTGTCTATTTTCTAGGCCCATACTAATATTATTATAAAAGGATAGCAGATTTGTTGTACAAGAATGATCAACTCTGAACCCATGTTGAGTGATGTGATCTATGTTTAATTCCTTTATTTCTTTCACTAAGTATGATTTTATTACTTTTTCCATGGTTTTGCAAATGAGTGATGTGAGGCTTATGGGTCGAAAATTCTGAACAAATGATCTACTACCCTGCTTATGAATTGGCGTTATAGAAGCTGTTAGCCAGTCTGCTGGAATTTCGGCTAACTGTAAGGATCTGTTAAATTAGATTTTTAACAGTATAGAGTTTGTTTCTGCAGTTTCTATAAGAAATCTGGCACTAGTTTGATCAGGTCCTGGGCTAGTTGTTTTCTTTAAAGATTTAAGAAGGGGAAGGATATCAGAAACAGTAATATTATAACTGTTGTTAAGATTTTGGCTTGTGTTGGGATCCTTATGGGGAATATAATGATCTTTCTTAGAAAAAACTGAATAAAAATAGGAGTTAAAGATGTTGGCTATATCACTATCCGACTGTATTATATTGCCATTATGTGTAAGAGGCCCAATCTTTCTAGAATCCCCCTTTTAATTGTTTAAGTAGGAGAACAGTGCTTTGTAACCATCTTTGGTGTGAGCCAATTTGAATTCAATTTTCATTTTGGCTTTCTTGATCATGCTTTATAGAATTTGAAGAGATTTTTTATATTTGGTATAGATTATACTGTTCTCTGTAGAATTATTAGATTTAAGTTTTTTGAAAATCTTTTTTTTCTTTTTAATCTGTGATCTAATAGATTTATTAAACCACTTTGGTATCCTGCCTTTGTTGTTGTATTTATTTTTTATAGGTACATATTTTTCCTCTAGTTTAAAGATTACATATTTTAATTTAGGCCAGGCCTCATTTACTGTAAGTCCATGAAGGATTTTATTCCACTGGAAACTATTTAGTTTACCAATGATATCTTCAAAATTGGCACTATCATAGTTCCTATATGTTGACTGTTTCTTTAATCTATGATGTTCGCCTGATTGAAGAGTGATCACTATTACCTAAGGGATCCAATATTTTGATCTTAGTAAGTTTATGACTTATATTGGAAATAAGGAGATCAAGAATATTCCCGCCTCAAATAGGTGAGGAAATTAATTGTGACAAACCATTTTCTGTTAACATATTCAGAAAAACAATATCTTGTTTGAAATGCAAAATCACACATGCCCCCACAATGCAAAGCATCATGGGCTGCATATACAAATCACCACAGAATATTATGCTGGTTCAACTTTAAGCAGAAATGCATGGTGCCGAAAGGCCTCTCGATTGGGGTGTCAAACAGACGAGGCATACTGATGAGTCCTGGTAGGATGAAACACATGTCTATGTCATTTGTTAGCACCCTTTGCAAACCAATGGCAGAGAGGCAGCACCGGCACCTATTCTGCCAAAAGTCAAAACCAGCGCTATCCTGTGGTGATTAGCGTGTACAGCCCATGATGCTTTGCATTGTGAGGCCATATGTGATTTTGTATTTCATTGAAACTTGGCTTCCTGGCCAAATGCCCTTTGAGGTAACCATTGCCTCAGTGCTTGCACACAGAGGTTCTTTATCTTGTTTGATACTACTTGTATTTATAGACCAATCAATATGGGGCATATTAAAGTCTCCCATAATTATTATGTCTTTGGGTCTGAAAAGGTTTCAATATCTCTTAATAGAGCGTCTCTGTAAGTAGGATCTGATGAAGGGGATTATAACAGTTTCCCACTATGATCTGTGAAAGACCTTTTATCTGAATAGCCACCCAAATGCTTTCTGTATTGTATTGGGACTGTAGTTCATAGGATGGGATATCTTCTCTTACATATAGACCGACCCCCCCGCCTTTTTTGTCAGTTCTATTTTTGTCATAAAGTTTATAACCTGATATTTACTGATTTCATATGGAATTTGAATCCCACCAGGTTTCAGTTATCCCTATAATGTCCAAATTTAATAATTTACTTTTTGCTTCTAATTCCATTAATTTTGAAATATTCAGTGATCTGGCATTTAGTGACATAAATTTACATGTTTTATATGGCTGATTTTCTGAATGTTTAATAGATATGGGTAATGCCCCATTCTCCCCCTTCTTACTTAGTTTAAATAATTATTTATGATATTTAGTAAAGATTTCCCCATCATGGTACTGCCTTTTCTGTTAAGATGCAGTCCGTCCCAGCTATATAAGGGGGATTTATCTATGAAGTTTTCCCAGTGGGTTACACAAACTATGTTTTGTGACATACACCATTTTTGTAGCCATTCATTTGTTTGTTTAATCCTTGAGGTTACAAAATGAGTGACTCTGGGAACAGGTAAGATTTCTGAAAAACAAACTGTGCATCCTTTCTCTACCAGTAAGTTGTTTAATGCAATGATATCCTGTTTCAGTGAGTTATGACTTGTACTTTGTATATCATTTAGACCTGCGTGTATAATAACTAAAGGATTTGAACCAGGATTTTGCAAGATGTTAGGAATCATAGTGGTGATGTCTGATACCTTGGCCTCTCTAAAACTAGAACAGGTATGATTTAGCTTGTCTTGATTGCAAATGGCCCTGTCTATGTGTTTAATTATAGAATCTCCCAGTACAAATATCTGTTTTGGGTTAACAATGGGGTTTTGAAGTGTAGAGTTTGGGGCATCATAATGCATGAGGGGGCTTGAAATACTAGAATGTTCCTTGGACTTAGTATGTGATGAAGGAAATGGCCCCTGATTTTGTGTAATACTTGTAACTTCTGGTGATTTGGTTTCCAAGGATTTTTCAAGATTTCACAATTCACATGAAACAGAAGTTTCTGATTTGCTGGCAATGTTATGGGCCTCCTGTTCTGAAAATGATTGATATCTATTTTGCAGAGGAATCTGAAAGGGATGATAAGTCTGACCCCGTCTGTGTTTTGTTTTAGCGTTTTGAACCAAAGCCCAGTCCTCTATAGGGAGATTTGAGAAGTTTGATGCTGTTTCAGAAGGGGGAAAGTCAACAATTTGCAGTGGTGGGATGAGGGCTATTTGAAGTGTACTGATTTACGGCATCATCTATAAAGTTTTCCAAACTTTCAATATCTGTATTAACTGTTTCTCTATTAAACAAACTTGCTATATGTTCCTGGAGAACGTTTATTAGTTAGCATTTGTCACAAACAAACTCTCTGTCAGGCTCTCCCTGGCAAAATATTAAACAATCACCACACTGCTTAATGGAGCCTTCCATTTTAGGAAAGCTGTCTATTATATAAGCTAACTTACTGCTGTTAAGATTTTTACTCAGGTCCCCAGAATCCCCAGCGGATAGCAGACACGCCGCAGACGCTGCGGTCTCGCACATGCCTCGCTGATGACGACGCCGCCCTGCTCACTACAGGGTGAGTTTTAAGGCTCTAAGGACCCGGATGTAATAGCTGGAGGTCACAGGTCTTCTTGCAACCATGTTGCGAAATATTAATGTTGTCTGATTAAATTCAGCCCTATGTGTTGCCCACTCATTCGTGGGGAAGGCACAGACACTGAAAAAATGCAGCCAATATGAAAAACGATTAAAATAAGTGCAGTTATAGTTCAATTCAAGCTCCTTCAAAACTACAAACTCTCTTCTTGCTTCCGTTGAGCATCAGGGCTCAAAAATGACACTATGAGGTGTCACTGATCATAACACGAAAGTACACTGATTTTTTAAAATAATGTACACAACACAGACACTGCTCTCAGCATCTGAGTCCCCACAGTTGGCTACTGCCACAACTTGTTTGTGGTAAATCTACTCAGACAGGTGTGCACCTCACACCCACTGAGGAGCTGCTGGTGGCCAACTTGGGCCAGATTGATGTGCAGAGTGTTCCAGGAGGGGTGCTTCCAGACAGGCGGCAGTCCATCACAGCACTGTGAGTATACATGTCCCAGGAACTGTGCCTGTCCCTATGTGTGTGCCATGGGTGCCCTGACCAACCCTACAGTGGAACACTAGGTGACCATGTGCCTGTGTGAACTAACCATACAGTGGTGTGCCCCATCTGTCTACTGTGCATGCAGATGCACAACAAGCCACCCATGTGCAGCCTGGTTGGGGGGGCCTGTGGTGCTGGTGCTCATCTGGGATGTCATCCCTGCGGGTGGTGTCCAGGATGTTGTGCTGGTCACACACATGTCCAAGGGCACCTGTACAGGCACCGGTGCATGTCTGCAGCTGAGGGTGCTTGGCCGCATCAGTGGCCCCTTGCTCAACTGTTACCTGAATGGCATGTCAGACACACCTATGGCACATGTACATGTCCCCCATGTACATGCCTGTCTGATCACAACAGTCACACAAGTCAGTAACCATGTATCCCTTCTTTCTTTTACAGCTCCATCACACCTCATGGGTGATGCCGTGGTGGGTGGTCTGCAAGAAGGCCTTGCGGGGAAAGTTGCTGGGCCATCACACCGGGCTACAGCCAGAGCTGTGGATGATGCCATACCCTTCTAATGCCACAGCAGCTCTAGCCACAGCACCAGTTGTAACAGGGTCTTCCAATCCCTCTGCAACTGGTGCCATGGCTGGAGGCCAGGACAGATCATGGCTGGTCAGCATTCTGGGTTTGGCTGATGATGACCCAGTGGACAGGGTGAACATTGTGGATGCCCTGCTGGTGCTGGCATCTGGTATGCAGGGGGCATATGACAATGATGATGATCCAGACACCACACAAATCTGGGGGGACATGGCCAACAGTGGACTGGATGAGACACAGGTGCAAGCACAGGTGACACCATGCGGCATCAGCAGTCCTGTGGCCCCCAGCTCACCCACAGGGCCTGCACACCTGCCCATGGTAGCAGTTGATGAGGGCTCTGTGCCTGGTGCTGCTGTGGGGAGAGGGACCACTGGCACTGTCCAGCAGGGTGCTGTGGTGCAGTAGCGGGTGGCATGGCACCAAGATGCGGCTGTCCCTGGGTGCACAGTGATTGCCCAAGCCCAGTCCCCACCCATTCAGCAGCCTGCTATGGTGTGTCCACCTATGGTGGATGCAGCGCAGCAGGCCGGCACCCCACCTGCCCGTTGGTGCTGTTCCCATGATGCATCCCCTGCTAACGAGGTTGAGGGCTACACATGCCTCCTGCAGGACACCATGGAGGGGCAGCCATCCCTATGGGTGGAGCTTAGAGGTATTCAGATGCAGCTGGCCATGGAAAATGAGTCATCGGCTGCCTGGTGCACCCAGATGTTGGCAGAGGCTCACCTACTGAGGGTAGTTACAGCCACAGCTCTGGAGCATATTGTGCTCACTTCCGAGGAAGTGAGCGCAAACAGTGCACCATGTGGCCACCGGTTCACCAGCCACACCCACAGGAGTGCCTCATGCACCCCCCAGTGCACAGTGTCAGGTGAACTCATTGCTGCTGACACGTTACCATGTATGGCCATCCCCAGCAACCCTGGATCCCACATGGATCTTGGGAATGACACACAAGTGAACACCCATTCACGGTCTTGCTGCAGTACCCCTCCAGGGGTAGTGGTGGTCGCCTCCCCAGTGGCCAGTGGCACTGACACAGGGTCCACCAGGCATGGCTGCCCATGTGTCCGAGGCAGCCTTGGTGCCTCCCACTGATGCTTGGGTGATAGCCCACATGCCCTCTGTCATCTGCACCCATTTCAGCCCACACACCAGGTTGACTGTGCCTGGAGTGGCTTGGGTGGCACGCGCCTGCCCCAGTACGATACCTGTGTGAGTGATCTGTGTATTGCACTGTGTATGGCCAGGGGCACTTTCTATTGTTGTGCTGTGTGGCATGGGCATGATGAGTGTGAACCTGTGTCTGCAGTGCATGTGGCCAGCAGCTGTACATTGATCCATACCATCCCCAGCACATACACTGTGCCCCCTGGCCATGTGTGCTCTGCTCTGTGTGTGTGTGTGTGTGTGAGTGTGCAATGGTGTCACCCCTCATGGGTGTGCTACATAGCTGCTGGGTTGACGTCATCTGCCCTGTGGTGTGGTGGTGGGTGTATGGGTGTGTGTGGGTGTTAGGGTGTGTGTGTGGGTGTGTGGGTTGGGGGGGGCTGCCTTGTTTGACCCACCTGTGTTGCTCACCTGTGGTCCCCAAAGTGCTCTTCCATGATGGTTTCCCTGTGCCACCGGGACCTGGTGACCAGGCATGGTTCCCTGCCTGCCAGTGGTGGCCCACCATGGGGCACCTGCTCAGTTACATCCTCCTCCTCCTCCTCCTCCTCCTTGGAACTGTTGCCCTCCTCAACCTGGACAGCTATTCCGCGGTCAATGGCCATGTTGTGCAGTATACAACAGGCCTTCTTGGGCTATACTGTAGGGCACTACCTGACCTATCCAGGCACCAAAAGTGCATCTTCAGCATACTGAAGACATGTTCGATGATGGTGCGCATAGCGATGTGTGTCTTGTTGTAGAGCTCTTCTGCCTCTGTCCCAGGTTGGCAGAAGGGTGTGAGGAGCCAGGGTCAGAGGGGGTACACCACATCACCTGTGGGAGGCAAGAGCAGTCTGTTACATCCCCGCATACATGTGCATTGTGTCCCACAGCCCACCCTTTCACCATGGTGCATTGCTGCAGCTGCCAACTATCCACCCCTGACCCTGTGGCACCCCTCCCAGTGTGCCTCCATGCTGCACACACCAGTGACTGCATGCTCTGGCTGCACTCAGATGCTCTGTAGCTGCCCTTGTGTGCTTCTACAGCTGCCCACACCTGTACCATCCAGAAGTGTTTGCCCTCCATTGCCCAGCAGTCATCCATGCATGTCTATGTGCAGTGCATTCCATCCTGCCATTCATGCCTGCTGTTGTGCATCACCTTGCCTCCCATACTGTGCTGTTCTGCTGCGCTGTCCCCCATGTTGCGTGCACAGTTCCCTCAGTGTGTTTCCACCTCCAATGTGCCACCTGTGCAACTCCCCCGTGCAGACCCTGCTGTGGCCCATGCACACCTGTTCACCCTCCCATCATTTGTTGCACCATGGTGTCCTATTCGTGGGTCTGTATACATGCCCCATTCACCCACTAGGTGTCTGCTGACTATGTCCCTGGTCTCAGACCAGTGGCACAGGGTGGATTGATGCCATATAAAGGCATTGTGTGTACTACCAGGGTGTGTGGCCCAGACATTGCTGATGCACCCTGCGGCATTACAAACCACCTGGCAGTTGACAGAGTGGTACCCCTTGTGATTCACATATGTCATGGCCTCCTCACCAGGTGGTGCATGGATTGCCACATGGGTGCAGTCCATGGCCCCTATAATGCCTGGCATGCATGCCACCCTGTGGAACTGCTGCATGGCTTCTTTCCACTCTGCCTGTGTGCTTGGGAAGTGGATGACTTGCGAAGCATGTGGGAGCAGTGTGGTGAGGAACTGTGTGAGGAGACGGGACATGGACAGTTGGGATATGCCAGTGGTGTCTCCAGCTGGCATCTGGAAGGCTCCCATGTTAAGCAGGCACTTTGCTGTTGTCACCTTGGTCTCCACTGATATGGCATGACCCCTTCCAGTGGGTGTCCGCATTTCATCATGTCATAGCTCACAGAGCTGCCTCAGAATAGCCTGGTTCAGGTGGTATCAGCCAACTGTTTCCATGTCCATCAGTTGTTCAAATGTTAGTCTGGCATGATACCGCCATGGGGCAGGCCGCCTATAGTGCCTTCGGCAGCCACATTGCTGGTTTGCCCATTTCCTTATCCCCATTATCATTGCCACCATCCATGTCTGTGGTGCCAGTTGCTGCTGCTATCCTGCAGTCTGCCTGCAGGGGGCTTGCAGCTAAGTCTACTTTTATACTTATCTTTTTATGGTGCATTTGGTACTTGGGCTGTGAATGCACCATGTTTGTGCATTTATTTTGCTCTGTGATTCACTCTGTGCTGTGTCTGCAGATACAAGCTCCCTCCAGATGGGTTGCATATATTTATTTTTGCTCTCCGGTACATCCGGTGTGGCGCAGTGCAACCGGGATGTGCCGGGGCATCTTTGCCCTTTCCAAATGGTGCCATGGTGCATTTCCATGTTGTGCTGGCACATCTCATTTGTGCCCAGCACATCTGCTTTGTGAATCCTGCCTGAAAGGTTTTGTGTTAGCATCTTGTTTGGTTTCTGAGATATGGAGTGCGTAACAATAGTTAATTTTTTTCATGAAGGTTTCAGGATTGAAGGGGCCTATGCCAAAGGTGCGCCTTTCGAAGGTTTCATGAAAAAATATTACAGCGTTCCAGAGTTATGAGGATTTATTTGATAACCGAGAAATGCAAATGGTAGAAATAAACTGCCATGAGTGCTTATTTTCGTGATTTACTTTTCATTAGGAAAGAAATACCAATTGAGATGGATGATTTTTTTAAAAACTCACAAACATTGAAAATACATGAAAATGATATCTTAAAAACAAACACCTGAACCTATCTAAATGGAACCCAATTAGCTAGATTCTGCTGTTTGTTTGTTTTTTTTTAAATGCCAGAAAGCCCTTTTCTGGGAATCCCAAAATCCAAGGAGCCTAGCTTAGCGAAGGGGAGCCATTCACCTAAGTACTGTGTATGAGAACAAGACTTTCTTACATACTGAAGCTGCAGCAGGAGTTGTGCTGCTGACTTCAGTTCAAGCCGTGAGCCAGTGATCCCCTGGTCTTCCTGTCTCTGCCTCTTCTCTCTGTCTTTGTCTGGCTATCTCATTATTTCTTAAGTGGACCTGGGAGCCCACCCCCAGTACCACTTCTTACTCCCCCCTCCTCTCCAAGTTGCCTGCCTACCCTTCCCATTGTTTAATTTTTAAAATATATTTTATATATATATATATATATATATATATATATAATAGGCTCATGGGGGGAAGGGGAAGCATTAGGGAAAAGGGAAAGGGAACATTGTTTAACCAGGAGTGGCACACTAAGCCAAAGCTTGTTTCCAGATGCCACCTGGGAGCACTACATTTGCGGCATTGAGTTACTCTAACTGGTGCATTAACACAGTTGTTTTCAAAGAACTTCCTTACTTTTTGAGATACTATAATCATATCCTCATTTCCCTCCATAGATGCGTACATGTATGTTGCCGTGGAAGCTCAGGGCCTTGCAGTTCAGCTAAAACACCAATCAGATTGTCAGCATAGCCTTGTTATTGCCCCACCTCATGAATGCTGTGCTGAGAATTTCCAAATCCCCGACAAAACGTACTTTGGTGCCACCACAATGTCATTCCATGCCATAGGGTGAAAATGCATTTTGGCCAGGATTTAAAAAATGATAGCTGTGGTGTTCAGTAGGTCATGTAAAAAATGGCTATGCTGAAAATTTGTGGTGAAAATAATTAAAATTACCAAAGTTATGAGAGAACATAATAGAATTTCAAAGCATGCACATAACTTTTCCATTTTTACATATTTTGACCCAAAATTTTCAGCATAGCCTTTTTATGACCCCACCTCATGAAGAAAGGCAATTAACATTTTCAAACCCTACTTGAAAGATAATTTCACCAAGCGACTATGAAATCACCTTTTGGACCAGATTTGCAGAATTCCACTGACATTGTTCATGAGGTAGAGTCCCCAAAAGGCCATGTTGAAAATTTAGTGTCAAAATATGCAAAAATGGCCAAGTTATGCATCAAAGTTGAAAACTGGGGACTAGGAACTGCTGCCAAGAAATTAATGCTAGGGCTGACCTCTGCTTGACATGTTCTTGATTTCTCACTTTAAGTAATGTTTGGTCTGATGTAGAGATTTCTTAAGAGTTGATTTAAGTTTTGGGAGAGGTCTTAAGGTACTGTGATTTTGCTATCTGCCCTGAGCGCTGTGCCCCTTCTCTTAGAGCTGTAAGTCTGTGGGCTGCACCCTTGACCTTGGTATCCCATTAAGGCTGCTGCAGTGCCCCCCCCAAAAAAAAACTTGCTTCAGAACCTCCCTGCCTGTTCTGACTTTTCCATTAGCAGATTATATCCTTTAGCCACTAGAGGGTCCAGTTATAAGCACACTTACCCAATCCAACACAATATTGTTCCTGTCTCATTTCACTTATTGTGTGGTCAGTCTATCACTATTCATCTGTCTTTGCCCCTCCCTTTTCTACTGATTGGTACTGATTTTTCCCATTTGCAGCTTATAATCTTTTTGCCCACTAAAGGGGTTTTCCCCTAACCATTCCAAAGCTGCTCTACATCTCCTTACTCTCTACTACTCCTGGCACTCTTCCTTTACTACTCAGCTGCCATGGGTACCTACAATCCATTACTAAGTCTGCTCTAATTCACCCTCTTGGTACAGACCTCACACAGACTGGAGCACCTTTCCTCCACACTAGGCACCTCATCCCCAGACTACCCCACAGTGACTCACCCTCCCCCACCCTCGACACACCCATGACCCCCAACACCCCCACCCTGCCAACACCCCCACTCCCTCCGCCCTCCAAGGCCTGACCTGGATCCAGCTCTCCCCTGCCATTCCCACCCTTCACACTTTATCTATCCCATGCACCCTGATTCTAAAGTCCTCAGTTGGGTGTCGACCCAAGGGTCTCCATCGCCACTATCCACTAACCAGAATAATTAGACTGCTATTATTATTATCTGGTAATGTACACCCAAACCCAGGACCTATTGCTTCCAGCCCTTCTAAACCCTGTACTGCAACTGGCCTCCGCTTTGCATCTTAAACATTTGCAGTCTCCTAAAGAAATCTGCTGCCCTCCAGTGCTGGGTCATTCAACATCAACCTGACATAATTGCACTGGTAGAGACTTGGCTCTCCCAAATCCACCCCTGACTCCATTATCATTCTCCCTGGATATACCATCTACAGGGAAGACCAAGTAGGCAAACGCGGTGGTGGTTGCGCACTACTCATATGGGACTCCCTTATAGGTCAGGCACTCCCAGCACCTAAACTTGATTATGGAGCCCAAGCCCTCACCTTAAAAATCACACCTGACCCCACCCGAGGCCCTCTCTTCCTCATGGTCTCCTATGTATCCCTGAGGAATCAAAACCAAGTGGTCTAGTCCCTCATTGACTATCTCACATCTCTCCCTCACAAAGTGGAGCAAGTCATCCTAGGTGATCTCAATGTTAACTGGCTTGCCTCCACTGACTCCCATATAAGGGACTCCTTTGCTGCCCTGGATATGTCCCAGTTAGTCACCCAGCCCACCAGATTCAACCACTCTACTGGCACCAGCACTCTCCTAGATGTTGTTATATCTAACTGCCCCTACAAAATCCTGGATGTCACTGTCCTCCCCAACTCTCTTAGTGATCACTCCCCAATCCTCTGTCTCTGGTCATCCTCCACTCTGAAGCCAGTGTCTCAGGCCACTCTGTGCTGCTGTTTACACCCTGGTGGCCTCAGAAAATTAAAACAATATCTAGCCCAGCTAGACTGGTCCCCTATCCAGCGCACCCTTGACATTGATTCAGCTCTTGACCACTTCACAAATGCCTTCTGTAAGGCTTGTGACCTTGTCACCCCCTCACCAGGATCCGCTCCAAAAAATGCAGTGCCCCATGGATCACCCCACCCCTCCTCCAGAGACTCAAAAACAGAGATAATCTCTGGCACATTGCTGTAGAATCTGGAAAGGTGTCGGACAGACAGGCCTACAATGCAGAATGCAATAAGTGCACTTGGGCCATTAGGTGGGCCAAGGCAGAGAACTATCAGACCACCCTCACTTCCACTTGGGGTTCAGCCCAGACCTTCTGGGATAATATGAAAGAGCTAAATGGGAAGTCCTGCTTCCCCTACCATCTCAGCTCTCCATCAATGGCACCCCACCACAGATCCACTCCTCATAGCCGATTGCCTTAACACTGCCTTCTCTGACCTAAGCTCGGTCCTCCCCAGCAGCTTCTTTGACCCAATCCTCACCTCTCTCCCTCCCGGTCCTGCATCACCACCATTCTACCTGCACACCCTATCCCCTCAAGAAGCCAGGCTGCACCTGCTAAAAGCCTTAGGCAGCAATAACCCCAGCAGTGACCCCCTCGACTCCAGGACCCTCCGTATGGTATTGGACGAAGTCCTAGTCCCCCTGACTGACCTTCTAAACTGGTCTCTATGCCTGGGTCAGTTCCCAAGTGCTTGGAAAACTACTGAAATCACACCCATACATAAGAGTGGGGACCGATCCACCCCCAACAATTACCCGCCCATCTCCATCCTCCCCCAACTCTTTAAAGCCCTTGAAAAAGTGGTGTTGATCCAGCTCTCTGAATACCTAACCAAGTATAACATTATGTGCCTACAGCATCGCGGTTTCCGCCCAGGACACAGTACAACCACGGCTGTCCTGGAATTCTCCCAACACCTGCATGCTGCTCTCGACTCTGGCAGCCTTGCAGGAGCAGTGTTCATTGACCTCTCCAAGGCCTTTGACACTGTCTGTCATCCCCTTCTACTCGACTCTCTCCACCAACTTGGCTTCTCTGGTGGTCCCATTTCCTGGTTCTCTAGCTACCTCTCTGCTAGATTCCAGCATGTCAAGATCAGCAGCTCCCTCTCCAGCACTCTTCCCGTTCACTCCAGGGTCCCTCAGGGCTCCATCCTGGGTCCAATACTTTTTAGTCTCTACCTCAACACCCTCCTCAACTCATGTGCCAGTAAAATGCTCCTCTACGCTGATGATGCAGTCATTGTTTCCTCACATCCCAATCCCACCTCCCTCCAATTATCCCTCCAGCAAGTTTACAACCAAGCCGAAAGTTGGTTCGGAGACTGCAGACTGGTCATTAATCTAAAGAAAACCAAATCAATGCTCTTCTCCTACTACCAAAATAAAGCTAAAAATATCCCCTCTTGATTATCCCCAGCACTCTGCACCGACTAGAACAAGTGATCACATACAAGTACCTAGGCATCACGTTCGATGCTGCCCTCTCCTTCCACACCCATGTTAATGCCCTGTCAGCCACCATTAACTCTCAGATTGGCCTGCTATACCGGCACAGGGACTGCCTGCCTCAGGTTGCCCTCAGGCTGGCCATCACCTCCTCCTTCTTGTCCCTCATGGACTATGGCTTGCCCATCTATGCTGCAGCTGACAACACTGCCCTCTCCAAAATCCAACTCTCAATCAATAAGGCCTGTAGGCTCCTGACCGGTGCCCCCAGCCAAACTCACACCTGCCTTCTTTATACTACCACCAATCTTCTCAACTTTGAGGAGTGACTCCTCGACCAGACCTGCCTTCTCACTAAGAAATCTCTGCTAGGAGTCTCCCTCCCAGGGGTCTCCACCTCCCTACAGCAGCCATCTTCGTCTGTCACCACCCATACCTCTGTTAAGGCCACTTTCAAGATGCCCAGAACCAAGACCTCTCTTGCCCAGAGATCCTTCCTCTACTGAACCCCCACCTGGTTCAACTCCTTCCCTAGCTGCATCTCCAACTTGCCAAAAATTGGCTCCTTCAAAATAGCCCTTCGGAACCATATCTTTAATACCCGCTGTTGTAGGTGCAACTAACCCCTGTTGTAACCTGTGGTTCCTGACCACCTTGCCCCCTGGCTCGACAATGTCCACTGGACAGCCTCTCCCTCCCCCAGACCTACCCCTTCCCTACTTGGTCAAAACAGGGATGTAACCCACTGTCTTCTCTGAGGACCTACTATATCCATGAGTGTAACTCACAACTTTGTAACATTATGTAACCTAAGTAGCATACACACTACTACATTATGTAACCTAAGGGTATCTATGTTAAATGTTCCTTTTACTGCACTTGCAATGTTATCCTCTGTTTTAATCTGCACTATAATAACTGTCTTGATGTCTGCCCCCCCGAGATGAGGTGCCTTTGTAAATGAGTCTCTGACTCAAAGGTTGTAAACCTGATTTGTAATGAATAAATGAATAAACCCCATTAAAATACATTGAGACGCAAATACCTTAGTTTCTCATATTGCAGTCACCGGTTCCAGCAGCAAGACGTATCTTCAGTTGAAAAGTGGATCTTCACCCTGTGACCTGTACAGGCGAGTGATGGTGTGTGGGGGTGTACTGGGGGTTGTGATATGGTGGGTACTGAGTGGGAGGTGGGGGGATTGTTCGGTGAGGGACCGTTTTCTTTCTTGCAGGTTTGCAAAAAAAAAAGAAAATAAACATTTAGGGACCATTTTCTTTTTTTAAGATTGGGCAGTGAGTGGAGGGTGGGGGTGTCACTAGACACCAGGGAAAGAGTAAATTACTATGGGGACAGCAATCAGAGGTTGAGGATACCACTAGACACCAGAAAGGCAATGCTAGTAGCATGGGCCATGTCAGGTCACCTGCCTTCTTGTATAGTAAATAATGAAATTCAGTCATCAAAGGGCTAGCAAACATAGGTTAAGCAATGGATCACAGCAGCAACATGGGGTCAGAGACCCTCTCCCTGGAAGTTTCTTTATTTCCAAATTGTCTACTCCCTTGAAACTGTTAAAAGCATGTTTATTATGTAACTTCTAAACGTTACTGCCTTAAACTGTTAATAGCAAATTTATTATGTAACTTTTCCATCTGGTATTACTTGTAATGTGTATTGTTTTGTTTGATGTTCTTTGTGACGTGGAACCTTTGTAAAAGAGCCCTGGCTCAAAGGTATTAATTCCTAGACCAATAAACTAAACTAAACTAAACTAAAGAGACTCAATAAATCAAAACTGTCCACGTGGTCCAGCTGCAATTAGGAAATACTATATTGAGTGCTAAATGTCACTTTCTTGGTACTATGAGGGGGTTTGAATAATCAGTGTTGGAAACAAGAGAAGAGAGAGTGAACGGGGTTCCCCTACAGGATTACTCACCACCAACTCCTGTATGTCGAAGTATGCTATGTGTGCAGTACTCTACTCTGTGGCTGGGCAAGACTATAAAGAATCTCCTGGGCATGAAGTGTTTTACCCATAAATGTACAATCTGAAGAATCGGTGCTCTTATCAAATTATATAAAAAGGGGAGACAGTTCTGAACACTACACAGATCACCAATATTAGAGGCTACCCCTCATATTATTTAATAGCTGACTCAAGTAACGTTTCCATTCCCAATGGTAGAATATACCGCCTTTCATGTTTGATTGGTAGTCATGTGGATAGGGCATGGAGAGTGAGAGCCTAACACTGATAAAACGCAGCAGAGCTCTCAGTGACAGTGCTGCAACCATATAGAAAAGTATTAATAATAATATTTTTATTTATATTGTGCCTTTCAAATACCAAGGCTCATTCCAATAAAATGAGATACAGTACAAGATACAAAAACAACAATACAAAGAAATATTATAAAACACAACAAATTAATAAACAGTCAGACCATAAGCCCTCTCCCATAAAAAGGATTTAAGAGCTTGTTTAAAACTCCCCACGGTCATACACTCCCTTATCCGATGGGGTAGAGAATTCCAAAGGGAGGGGGCTGCAAACATAAAAGCCCGGGCCCCAGCTGATTTTAATATTACCCTAGAAATCTCTAGCAACCCCTCATTGGCTGAGCGGAGTGATCTCACAGGGCGGCAAGGGATCAGGAGTTCTTTCAGGTAATCAGGGCCCAGATCATGCAGGGCTTTAAAAACTCAGTAATCCGACTTTGAAGGTGATCCACCACTGAACTGGCAGCCAGTGCAGTTCCCGCAGCACCGGAGCAATATGGGAAGATCTAGGAGTACCCATCAGTACTTGGGCTATGGAATTCTGCACAAGCTGCAGGTGGAGGATATCAACCCCCGGAAGCCCAAAGTAAAGCAAGTTGCGGTAGTCCAGGCATGAGGTCACGAAGGCATGGATCGAGGTTGGCAGATTGCCAGACGGAATGAGGTGCTTTATTCTGGTGGTGTTTCTTAGATGATAAAAAGATGATTTTACCACCGCTGACAGCTGGGAGTCAGCCCCACATCTAATATCACCCCCAGATCACGCACCCGTTCAGAGACCCGTAGCTCAACATCCCCACAAAACACCCCAGATTTGGTGCCAACCATAGGTCCCCCTATCCAGTGATCCAGATCCAATACCAACACTTCCATCTTCCCAGGGTTCAACTTCAACCAACTGGACCTCATCCAGTCCTGGATTTCATTTAGGCAGTTGTTAAATACTGAGATAGCTTCTTCCTGGTTGGGTGCAAAGGACAGGTACAGCTGGGTATCATCTGCATAACAGTGAAACCCTAGCCCATACCGTCTCACAATGTCTCCGAGGGGAAGCATGTATGCCGCAAACAACATGGGGGACAGTATAGAGCCCTGAGGAACCCCACAAAATAGAGAGATGGGATCAGAGGAAAAGACCCCTGACACCATCCTCTGAGTTCTAATAGTATTAATTACTGTATATTATACTGGGCAAGCTCCATCTGTGGGTTGAACAACCAGCAGCCACACTTCATGGTATGTATTGGTGGGGTTAGAGACCCATTATGCACAAACTGATCCCAGACCTCCTCTGGATTGAGGAATAGATTAAGGGCCACTGAACTTCAAGCTACTGGAGCAGTGAGAGAACTCAAATAATCAATGTTAATAATAGTATAAGTAGCCAGATAGCTCCCTTTTACAGAACCATGCTGCATCAGATCTTGTAGATCGAGGGTGTCCACACAGCGTTATAAGAAGAGTGGTACAATTAAAAAGGCTGCATGTACCAGGTACCAGGCCATTACAAGGGGCGACCTCACTAGGCAGAGTTGCCCGGCGACCAACCCCTGGGACATTGTGTGGTCAGCTAGTACAGTTTAATATCAACTTCCAGAGGTATTACCCGAGGGGAAAACTGACAAGGAAATCTGCCCACTAAAAGACAAAAAAAATATTACAGGAGCCTGTTAGGGAGCATGCTAGCTGTATGTATTGCAGCTCTCCAGCAGCAAACTGCCACTAGCAGAACTCAATATGTCAGGGATGAGAAGTGCAAAGGGAGGAACTCCCCCCCCTGGAATTTTAAAAACAGTAAGGTATTTCAAGTATTACGAGTAGCTGCACAATTGCACCTAAGAGTACTTGGTTAAAGGAGTTGGGAAATTAATTTTACTCTGTTTTTGTGTATAATAAACCCTTTCAGTATCAGCTAATGCGTACGTGTGTTGTTTTATGGTCTGAATGAGTTAAAGTATATACGGTAAGATATTCACACATTAGTAACAGGGTCTGGATGGCTTTCTTAAAACAGGAGTTTTTTTTTTTATTCCTGTTCATAACAAAAGCTGCCTTATGTGGAGTGATGTAACAGACTCCCTTTACATGCTGCAGTTAATCAATAGCCCATTGAGATAGTTTTTAATGTTTTCTTTTTATGTATATGTTCCTTAGTAATTGGGTAGGTCTCAAAGTTTAGAGTGTTGTAATAAAATAACAAATAAAAACAATGCTATATTTGTTGTTATTATAAGTTATGGCTGTTAGAAAGTTTTTTAGTTTTTTAAAATGATATTCTAATAAATGGGTGTTTATGAATTTCATGGCTGCAGTTGATTGTCACATTAATAGTGAATTAGTCTTCATTAAATATCACAGCAGTGATATTTAATGAGCATTTAGCAGTTCCACCATCAGAATGTGCTGGCTGTTGTGCGCCCTGTCATTACGGTGCCAATCCCGCAAGTCATTGATCTCATTTCATCTATTTAATCTATTATTATGCACCTTGGTTTTGGAAAGGTGCGCTACAAATGAAATTATTATTATTATTTCATAAATTTAGACATGGGAAGTGGTTGTACTGTTCTGTAAAATGACAAAACTCTGTGGACGTTTCCTTGCTTACATTAACTCAATTTTCAATGCAGACTATCATTTAAAATCAAATATGTCACCCCTTCTGTTTTGTCACCCAATACATATTCTATTATGTTCCCCATCTGTCTGATCCCCGCTGTGTATTTAACAGTTTCGCCCTCAGAATGTGCTGGCTGTTGTGCGCCCTGTCATTAGGGTGCCAATCCTCAAGTTGTTGATCTTGTTTCATGCAGGGGCTGTGCCCCCGCACCACCCTTGACTTAGGATTCTAACTTTGGGGGGACCTCAGGACGGGGGAGATGACTTGTGGGTTTGGTGCCCTAATGACGGGTGCACAATGGCTGGTGCTCTGAGGGCATGCAGTGGTATTTAGCACCCAGTAAGCAAATTAAAAAATTAATAATGAAATCTTATGAAGTTTGTGTCATTTATCATTGGCCAACCAATTTCAGTACTAATGATGAATATCTGCCCCACACAATGATTTTCCTTTTTTGTCTTATAAATACAGTTAAAATCTGTTGTGTGTTGTGTTTTGCTCTGTCATTACATTTATAGTTAATAAAATTAAGTTTTGTGTTGTAGTCCATTCTGCATAAAATTGAGTCTTTCCTATATCGAAGCAGTCTCCCTTTTTTTTGGTTTTATTTTTGTTTTAAATTGTGCATTGGTGATGGTTGTGTGGAAGATATATTTGAGTATGTGTGTGTGTTGTGTTAGCATTAGAATTATTTTCTTTTTTTCCTGATTCAGTTTCTTATGATGTTACGATTGCTTGGCTCACAAATTATGTCATTTGCTAGTGGACTTCACATATCACTGTGTAATACATACCACATGGTATGTTTCCATGGCTAACCAAGTCATATGGTAAGTTATTCCATAAATTTACCATCCTTTATGTGAAAAATTGTTTGAGTGTGTTGGTTTTAAATTGTGATGTTTTTAGTTGTTTATCGTAATACCTCAGTGCATATGTTTCTTGCCCTCCAACCAAATTCAGTGTGTCCATCAAGTCCTTGTCATGGTGTATGTTAAACAAAAATAATGTCACCCCTTCTTCTACACTGTTCAAGTAAGGGAAGTCCTAAATGAGTTAACCTTTCGTCCTGTAATAAATATTCCAATCCCCTTATCATTTTCATTGCTTTATGTTGAATTTGTTCTATTTTGATATTCTCCCCTATATCCAGATATGGTGTATTTAAAAAAAAACAGATAGTGGGGACACACAGAAAGTGAATATGAAAATTCAGAGGCCTAATCCATAACCTCCTCCCTAAAGACGTTACTCTCAATCCAGGAAGAATCTCTTTCTGAGACATCAGTCTTGAGAATAAAAAGGATTAGAGGGACTTGATCACAGAACAAATTAGGAAATAGAATGGGTTGCTGATGGTATGTACCTTTTCTCGTCTCACTAATCATGAACGTAGGACCCCCTATTTCTTTGGAAACACTGAATGTAAGGACTCCCAATTTCTTTGGAGACACTGAATGCAAATAGCATTAAGAGTCACAGAAAAGGTTAACCACTTTTTCCTGTCTGTGTTCCATTGGAAGCAACGTTATCTTTTTACAAGATATGAGGCTGAAAGCTATTTTCTAAATTTCTCAGGCACAGCGACCATGGAAAAAATGTAATTTATATGGTTGTAAAAATATGTGATGGAACAGGAATACTTTTAAATAATCTGACTTTTACTGCCTCTCACCGTGTGGATAGCTACCATGTGAAAACTTGTCTATTAGATGTCACATGCCACCAGCAAAGATATAGGTTAATTTGTGTGCATGCTCACAGACAAAATCCCTCCAAGTGTACTTATTCAAAAAATTCAGCCTTTCCTTTTTACATCCAGGAAGGTAATCATGGGAGTAGAGCTCAGAAGCACTTTGTCCATTTGAGGTCAGGGATTGCAGACCAGAAATATTCTTTGTGACTCAGACTTCCTAGGTCACATGATAGAGTCAGCTTACGTGATGCTCAGAGGTAAGTGCACCCTCAAGGAGGCAATACCTTTATTTATTAAAGGGCCTCAGTCCACCAGAATTGACTATTTGTTTATCACTCAAACCCTTCAAGTTCCATCAGCATCAACTCAAGTAACAGAAATTATCATCTAATTTTATGATGTAAAATGTTGGCCTAAAACTCTCCCCTGTTAGTTAAGGAATAGCAGAGAATGAATGGGGCAATAATAGAAGAGCCTAAATTATAGGCAAAGTGGATCAATGTATTTCATGTTTGTAAATCAGTATACAGCATGTTCAATGGCATCTCCCAGTTGCGGGATGATACAAAACAGGAACTGAGTTATATTTTTTCCAGCAATACACTGAGGTGGAAAAATGGGCAAACTAACTGAAGTAACTGGAATTAAAGTCTCAATTGCAAAAGCTGATAGTAAAATCTCAATTGGACAAAGGTAATTATAGTGAATACATAAGAAACAGCAAATTGGAAATGAGGGATTATCAATACAATACGGCCGCATCCTTACAAAAGAAGATGCAATTTGGCACTCAAGGTTGCTGAGAAATATATGACTTGTTTAAGGGATGTCAAAATAGGGTAACCCATAAAACCTATTCAATCCTTAAAACACCCTCAGGTGACATCGTCAAAACATATTAAATGTAGTGGTTTACCATGCTACATTAACTTTTGTGACCATATCAATGACTGCCACAATAAAAGCCTTCTTCCAAGACCTGAGAAAGTTTTATTTGCCAGAATCAATGAAAAACAGCTTATTGAAGTCCATAACTTTGGAATAAGTTATAGAGGCTGTACAGTATTTATGAGCCAATTCTGCACCAGGCAATGATGGACTGTTTCCAGAATTTTACAAGATTTTTGTACCACAGTTGTAACTGGTCCTGGTGGAGCTATATAATTACTTATTGAAAACTGAGAAGTTGACCTCTACCATGTCCAAGGCACTACTAATTTATCTATTCAAGAAGAGAGATAAAAGCAATCTGCAAAACTGAAGATCTCTTAGCCTCCTTACTATAGATCAGAACGTTCCATCCAGAATTCTATCCAAAACACTAGCATAAGAAGAGCATCTTATCAGCAAATTCCAATTATGCTTGATACCAGATAGGTCAATCTATAATTGCTTGTTTCTAGTTAGGAAAATCTTAAAAAAAGGGGAAAACAGATGCTTTACATGGTTATTTACTGACTGTAGACAAGACAACGCATATGATAAAGTATCACACAGGTACATATTTCCAGTATTGCATAATTGTAGTTTTCAATTATGTTTAATTCAATGAATTCAGATTTTTTTTTTATAGGAATGCTGCAGTATATCCAGTCATGAATGGATGGCGGGAACTAGTTATATTGGCATAAATGGGGGGTCAGACAGGGCTATCCCCTGAGCAAGCCCCTTAACAAGCTACGTGTAGATCCCTGCTATGTCTTTTAGGTAGCTGTTAACAAATTCATGGAATAATACCCTATCTAAAGCTCTGTCGAT
This sequence comes from Neoceratodus forsteri, assembly GCA_016271365.2. Classification (NCBI taxonomy): domain Eukaryota; kingdom Metazoa; phylum Chordata; order Ceratodontiformes; family Ceratodontidae; genus Neoceratodus; species Neoceratodus forsteri. Next base: position 642,862,244 of record CM057453.1, on the reverse strand, counting down.
AAAGACATTGGATCATATGGATGAAGTGTGTCTCTTTTTAGAAGAATCTTATTCCAGTTAAAAGCCTGAGGATATCAAGGATCCTTTTTCACAAATCTCAAGTTGCAAGATTAATTGTCAAAAAATTATTGGACTCTGGAGAAGTCAAAAGACAGACACCACAAGGGAAATGGCAGAAATATATATAACTAATTCGGACATTAAGATCCTGTTATTTTTTTAAGTAGGTGATATGACGAAAAACTGGAATTTGTCTAAGCTAAGCCTACAACAAGGTGACAATGTGGAAATGGCAACTTTAGAAAAAACAGAGTTTTTCTTATAAAATTCATTCTTATCCCAATTAACTTTTTTCTCAGTTATATGTACCCCACCAACATCCATAGAAACTCAACAACAGAGTTAATTTTACAATTTTTGTGGGGCAGTTGCCTGAACCCAAATAAGAGGAACATAGCATATGAAAGTATAAAAGCTGACGGTTTAAATATGGTAAACTCACTGGCATTTTATTAAGGCATTTTTACGTGAAGTAACTTTGGCTCAGCTCAGAGATTAGTAGATAATTTATGGCCCCTATTAGTTAAAGAAAAGATAGTCCCTATTTTAGTTTCCTGGCATAAACAGAGACTAAACGTCCCCATGGCAAAATCTGATCTGATATTGCCTGAATACACCACCAATGCATTTATAATAATTAGATAGTGGAAACTGACCTTGCATCAAATAGAACAATCAAACCAGAAATGACTGGACAATTTAATCTTTGACTTTAATTTCCACTCAGATATGGATTTTAGGCTTTTATCTGTTAATGAAGAACAATAAGTATTACACCAGCTCATGATAATAGGATACTGGCACAGGTCTTGGATGTTCTATAGCTTAGCAGTTAACACAGAAACATATAAACATAGAAGTTGACGGCAGATAAGGACCATAAGGCCCATCCAGTCTGTCCATTTTTTCTACCTTATGAATGTGCCATAGGCCTGTACCCTGTCAATGGCCTATCTATTCATACCCATCTTTATTGCTCCCTTATGCCTGTCCCATGCCTGTCTGAAGCCATGCACTGTATTCATATGCACCACTTTCTGAGGTAGGCTGTTCCATTCATCCATCACCTGTTCTGTGAAAAAGAACTTCCTCACATTACCCCTTAATCGGCCTCCCTCTAATCTCATGCTGTGTCCTCTTGTCATGCTATTTTTCTTATATTGAAACATGTTAGACTCTTTCACCTTGTTAATGCCCTTAAGATGTTTGAATGTTTCGATCATATCACCTCTCTTCCTCCTTTGCTCTAGGTATACATATTGAGCTCTGTTAATCTGTCCTCATATGTTTTCTGATGTAGTCCATGCACCATTTTGGTAGTCCTTCTCTGGACTGCCTCCATTTTGTTAATGTCCTTGTGCAGGTGTGGCCACCAGTACTGCATGCAGTACTCCAGGCGGGGCCAAACCAGTGTCTTGTAAAGAGGGATCATTACCTCCATCTTACGACTTGTGATACCTCTACTAATACACCCCAACATCCCTCTAGCCTTACATACTGCTTTAGTGATCTGCTTGGATGATTTCAGGTCATCTGTGATGATGATGTCCAAGTCTCTTTCTTCCCTTGTGATTGCCAGCAACTCCCCTCCCAACCTATAGGTGGCTTCAGGGTTTCTCTTCCCTATGAACAAGATCTTGCACTTCTTTGTGTTAAACCCCAGTTGCCACTCTTCTGACCATTTTGCCAGTTTATACAGATCTCTTCTCATTCTGCCCACTCCATCTGGATCATCTACTCTGTTGCAGATCTCTCTCTTATCCCCCTGTCTTATCAACACTAGGCCCATCCATCCCCTTATTCTTCCTTCCCAACCTCGGATAGGAGCTCACTACCCTGGGTTGTGACATCCTACCATGCCCTGTACTTTATAGCATTCAATCCCGGGGCTCACACATACTCCTTTTCTCCATCCACCTTCTCTACATCCAGCTTTACCAACTCCTTTCTGTGCACCGTGCCCTTTCTCCCCCTACTTCCCTCCCTCTTTTCCCCCCTACCTTCACCTCTACCTGGTGTATATTTTTATTTTTATTTTTTTCTTCCGTTACTTCCTCCTGCAACCTTAGATAACCTGCTTTATCTTCCTATAGACACTTCTATGTATGTAAATACCGTGTAATCTGTACAATATCTGTATAATTCTATGTACATATGAACTTCTTTTTCTTCCTCTCTGTAAAGAGTATTATCTGTATTGCCTTGTAAATACCTGTGTTGACCTGTATATACAATTGTTCATGCTCCACCCAGGTCCATCTTGCAAATGAGCTTCTGCTCAACGATGAACGCCTGGTTAAATAAAGACTTGATTGATTGATTGATTGATTGATTGAGATCTTGGTGTCATCTGCAAATGGACAAACCTTACCGTCCAGTCCATCTGCAATGTCACTGATGAAGATATTGAAGAGGACGGTCCCCAGGACTGATCCCTGAGGTACCCCATGTGTGACTTGCATCTCTTCTGACTGTATACCATTTACCACCACTCTCTGTGTTCTGTCCTCCAACCAGTTTGCCACCCAGTTGACCAACTTCTGACCCAGCCTGAGCCTACCTGGCTTATTAATCAATATTCTATGTGGAACAGTATTGAAAGCTTTGCTGAAGTCAAGGTAGGTGACATCAACTACTCCCCCTTGGTCCATCACTCTGGTTACCCAGTCAAAGAAATCTATTAGATTAGTTTGACAGGACCTTCCTGTTGTAAACCCATGCTGTCTTGGATCCTGTGCTGCTATGGATTCCAGGTGTTGCACTATCCTTTCCTTAAGGAGTGCCTCCATAATCTTGCCCACTACTGAGGTAAGACTGACTGGTCTGTAGTTTCCTGCCTCCTCCTTGCTACCACTCTTGTGAAGTGGGATCACATGAGCCCTTTTTCAGTCTTCCGGGACCTCTCCTGTGCTCAGAGACTCACTAAACAGTTCTGATAATGGCTCTGCTAGCTCCACCCTTAGCTCCTTTAGTACCCTGGGATGTATACCATCAGGTCCCATTGCCTTGCCCACCCTGAGCTTAGTGAGCTCTTGTAGGACTCTTTCTTTTGTGAAGGGATTAGTACACACTTCCCTCCCATGTCCATGGTGCTGAGCTGTGGTCCCTTCCCTACCTTTTCCTCAGTAAATACTGAGCAGAAGTATCTATTTAGGATAGATGCTTTTCCTTGGTCCTCCTCCTCACGCTCCCCCTTATCCCCTTTGATCTTAATAATACCTCCTCTGGACTTTCTCCTTTCACAAATGTATCTATAGAAAGCATTGTCCCCTTCTTTTACTGTTCATGCTAGAGTTTCCTCAGTTTGGGCCTTTGCCTGCTTTATGCCTTCCCTGCTTCCCATAGGGAAGTTTGGTATGCCTCCCCATCTTCATCTCACTGCATTTCCTTATATTTCCTGAAGGCCAACCTTTTTGCTCTGACCTTTTCTGCTGCTGTTCTTGAGAACCAAAGTGATTGCCTTCTTCTTTTGCTCTTACTTTTCTCTCTAACACAATGGGACGTTGCTTCAAGTATTGCACCCTTAATGCTTGCCCACTTTGCCTGCACCCCCTCACCTGTATTTCTTCTTGCCTGGGATAGCTTAACTCTGTTGGCCATTTTATCAAAGTCAGATCCTCTGAAGTCCCATATTTTTGCATTGTAATGGGATGATTTAGTTCTAGTGGTCAAATTGAACCATACCATGTGATGGTCACTGGCCTCCAGGTGACCTTCTACCTGGAGATCTGTAAATTAAAGTAATTCAGGAGCAGTGCGCAGGGCAACTAGGTGGCATGCCACAGATAAGCAGGAAGAAGTCAGCCTGGAGAGTCTTAGTGGTCAGGAATTCAATGATCACAGGAGTAGAGAGGGTGATGGGAGGTGGGTTGGATGGGAGGGGATGGTCAGGTGCTTTTCTGGTGCATCAGCCATCCAGGATATAGATGGGATGGGGAAGATGGCAGAGAGGGTGGGGAATCTAGGGGTGCTGGTACACTTGGGTACCAACAATTTGGTAAAGCAGCTTGTGGAGATGGTGAAATGAAGCCTTAACAGACTGGCAGACAGATTGAAGGCCCACTCTTCCTCCATGGCTTTTTCCAAGGTCTTCCCTGTGTAGAGTGGGAGGGGCAAAGTAAGAAGGGATGAGATTGAGGAGTTTAATGGGTGGTTGAAGGGATGGTGTCAGGAGATGGAGTGCCACTTTGTGGGGCCTGGGAGACCTCTGGGACAGGAGGATCTTCAAGGATGATAGTCTTCACCTGACAAGAAAGGTGCCTAATGGGCTGGGGCACATATTTAATGTTTACATTGGACAGAAAATTGACTGCAAGGGAGACTGAGGCTATGGGAACCACACTGATAGGAGAGAGGAAAGGGAACCTTGCTACAGTAATACTCCCCCTAATCTGGGGGTTTGTAGCAGGACAGTGGGCAAAAATTAAGTTGAGCTTCAAGCTGGCTATGGAAAGGGACCAATGAAGGAGGCTCACAAAGCCTGCAGTCAGCATGATAAACAAGAAGTTATTGAGACTAGGGAAGAATAACGGAGAAGGACAAGTAAAATGCAAAAGGGGATTGAGAGTTAGATGGAAGGGGGTCTGCCTTAACACCTGGAGTCTGGGTAGTAAAATCAGCAAGCTCAAAGCAATGATGGCAAACACTGAGCTAGACCTCATAGCCATCACAGAAACTTGGGCCTCAGAAAAGAAACAACTGGGACCTGACAGTCCTTCATTACACAATATTTAGGAGGGATAGAGGAAAAGGTAATGGGGGTGACATAGCCTTATACTGTATGGCAATTAAGGCACTGTGGCTTTGGAAGATGGACACATCAGGGAAGTAATAGGGAGAGAGAGGGGCTGTGAGTGCACTTTATGAAAGCTCAGGCAAGAAACTATGTTTGGAGGTGTTCTATAGGCCACCAAGACAAGAGAAAGCTAGGGATAGAAAGCTTATGAAAGATCTAGGAAGGGAAGTGGCATGGAGGAGATATAGTGGTGGTGGGTGGTCTGAACCTGCTGGATATTGCTTGGAACATTCCAGCAGCCAGGAGCACCAGAAGTCACATACAGTTGGATATATTCTAGGACTGTCTGCTGGTGTAGCTGGTTAAGAAAGCCACCAGGCAAGCTGTGATTGTCCCTGTGGTGCTCACCAGCTCTGAGGTGGTTGGAGGTGTGTAGGTAGGGGAGTGGATGCAGAGGCACAGGGTACCCTGGGCCCTGCACCAAGGGAAAATTCTGTATGCCCATGGAAGTGCAAGGCCCTCTGGGCCCTGCAGTTCCATGTGACTATAGATACAAAGGATTTGTGAGGCTGTCTGGGGGGGCTACGGCTTCAGATGCAGACATGCGGGGACAACAGTCCACTTGGTTGCCCTCTGGGCCCAGTGCTTCCACATGGCTATGGGTGCAGAGATGTAGGACCCTCTGGGCCCTATGCAAAGAGAAGACTTCTCTTAACTATAAGGTTACTTGTTGCCTGTGTGGCCAACATTGCACTGTCCCTCCCCAGGCTGGGGGTGGTGTCACATGACAGTGCTGTCCCTCAGCCTTGGACCATCCAACTGGCTCACTGAGCTTATCCCCCAAACTCAGCTCACTGACATGGGATTACAACAAACTACCCACTGTGCCAAAGGTCAGCCCTGCACACAATGTTTCTTCATAACTTATTTTTGTTTCACATCTTGACCCCGCATCATGAACTTGGTTGCTAAAATGTGTTAATGTGTTAATACAGTTAAATCCCTCCTGAAAGGTGGTTTTGCAGATTGACTGAGAAATCTCCTTTCAAAATGTATTTAAAAATTCCCACCATTCTTGTTCATGAGATAGGGGCATGTAAACCATATATTCAAAATGTGAGACAAAATTATTGTAAAATGGCCAAGCCAGGGCTGGCAGTATAGTATAGAGGTTAGAGTAACAAGCTATGAATGAGCTTGGTACATCCAGCAGACCTCAGTTTGATTCCCACTACCTCCTGTTGCATAGTGGGCAACTCTGAACAAATCACTGAACCTCCCAGTGCTCCCAGATTGTCCCTGAAAACAGGCACTTACCTGGTTACCAAAGACAAAAAAAAAAAGTTTTGAGTAAAGAATGTGAGGCAAAAACATTTTCATGCACACCAAGAGCGGAATTCTTGGGTTGTACGTGTAAGAGTGACTGAATAACTTTTTGTGTGCTCCAAAAATGAAATTCTTGGTTCACACATTTAAGTGCCACCCATGAATTCCATTTTGGTGAGCATAAAAAAATTATTGGGTCACACTTAAATGTGTGACCCAAGAATTTGTGGCTCATGTCACTAGAATCATCTGACAATCAAAAAACATAATAATGTCCAAAACAAGTATTTCTGGACCATTTTTTGAAAAGTAAACAGCAGAATCAAGCTTTTTGGGTCACATTTAGCAAGATTGTTGTGTGTGTTTTTTTTAAGTAATTCATTTTTATGTATTTTTGAATGTTTTCTTGCCCAGAATAAAAAACAAGATGGCAGCCATCATGACCCAAAACATGATTATTTGCAACCTAAAAACACTCATGAAAGAAGAATTTTTGAGTCATATCAGAGGGATATCTCAAAAACCCTACTGAGCATGCTCAGAAGTAAAATTTCAGAAGCGTTATAATGCTGGAACTAATTCATATTTTATCATAAAGTCTTAGAAAAGCACACTCTTGGGACAAGTTCCTTGTGCTCTGAAAGTTTTAGAACAAAATTCCACACCATCTTGGCTATTGATGAGAGCAAATGAGAAAGTGATTTGGAGGCAAGTGCCTGTTTTAATTTCTGCAGCAAATGCTAATAGTGCTTGGGGTTGACTCAGAGTTGGGCAAGGTAATCTGTACCTGTGAGGAGGCACTCCTGTTCCCCTGAAGTTATGAGGGACAGGAACACAGACAGGCACCAGTGTTTGGGTGCTTTGAGAGGGCTCCTTAAGCTATCTCAAGTGTTGGCTGAGCTGTCTTTTTAGAGGCAGCTCATATACATTGTCTGTCCTGACAGGGAGGTAATTTCGAGCTTCTGCCCATAACGAGCATTGCCATAGCAACGGTGATATCAGCTGTTCAGGGGATAAATACAGTTGCTGTAGCAAGCAGAGTTGAGCGCAGAGTGGAGGTAATGTGGGTAGATGCCAGTGGTGTCTGACGGTGTCAGACAGAGTAAGAGGGGGAGAGGTGACTCCCTGTTGAGGATAGGATAAGTAAAGAGCCAAATAAGATTAGTGAGAAATATATATTTGAAGAGGGTTAATTAAGATAGAGAAAGTTAGAGGTTGGAGAAGAGCCTGACACTGTGAAATAAACAGATATTTATTAAAAATACAGATAAAGAAAAATAACATGGATACTAATATTGTAAGGATAGAAGGTGGTATATTGGGTTTGCAATGTTTAGTCTGTAAAATGGTAAACACTGATGTAGTAAATGAAGTTTTAATATATACCGGTGAACAATGTAGTAAGATCAATGAACTACAGGAAAGTATTGAGAAACTCAAACAAGATCTAGTCAAGTGTAGACAAAAACTGCAAGTTAATAATAAGGAAAGGGACAATGACCAATTTCAGGATGATAAAATTGAAAAAGATTCAAAAAAAAGAGGAAGGGAAAGAGATCAGGATGGAGAATAGGTGGTGGTAGAAAGAAAAGCAAAAAAGAAAAAAGCTTTAAGAAGAAGGGCAATGAATTTCTCTACATCAAGTTCAAATAGCTTTGATCCTTTATTTATATTAGAAAATGATTTGCAGTTAGGACAGCTGGAAGGGAACTCAGAAGTTAGCTACAATGAAACAATAAATGAGAATGATTTAACAGAAACAAGGAGTTTAATAAATATTGGAGATGAAGCAGTAAATAATATACTTGATGGAAGAAAGAAAGAATGGGGAAAAATTGGAGTTGATAATACAGAATTAGGATTAAATAACAGCAAAAATCAGGGAGAACAGGAAGAAAATAATGATGAAGTTAGGATAATATTAGTATATAAAATAGTAATATAAGTTTGCAATTGGGGAAAGAACATCATAATAAAAGGAAACAAAATACTGAGACTGACAAAGGAAATAATCAAATGGGTTATACAGATGTAAAAAAGAACATTTACATCTTGGGAGACTTAATATTGAAATACATGGATAGATATACATCCAAGGACAATAAGGAGATTGTAACAACAAGTTATTTTTCAGGGGCAAAGATAGGAGATGTTAAAGGAATGTTAAGGAACATTGTTAGAGAAAGGGATGGAACTGCAGTGTTGATTTTGCACTTAAGGGTGAATAATATAAAAACTCAGAAAATTGAGGAGATATAAACTGAAGTTGAGGAGATAAAATTGGAGGCAGAGGATTTAAAGTGTAAAATATTTTTTTCGGAAGTATTGCCAGTACAAAGAGGAATGGTAGAGAAAATATTAAAATAATCAAATTAAATAACTGGTTGAGACAATGGACTTTGCATAATAATTTGGAGTGTATCAAACATTGGGAGGAATATATTTGTGAACCTTCTTACCACTGTAGAGATGGGTTACATCTGAGTAAGAAAGGGAGTAAAAAATTGGGGATGGATATTAAAAAGATAGTGGACAGTAATTTAAACTAAATGAGAAGGGGAGAAAGGAATTAAAGTGTATTAGAAATAAAGAAAAGAAATGATGGGAGGAAACAGCAACTTAAAAGAAGAAAAGACAACATATCAATATGGCTGTTAAATGCAAGAAGCTTAAATAGCGATAAGAAAGCTGAATTGAAAGTTTTGTTAAAACAAGAAAATATAGACGTGTATGATAACAGAAACTTGGTGGGATCCTGATATAGATTGGCATAAAGATATTGAGGGATACAAATTGTATTCCAATTCTAGGAGAAATAGGAGTGGTGGAGGAGTAGCTGCTTATATAAAAGAGGAAATAAATAGTAGTATTTATAAAGAAAATGAAAATGAAAAAATTGAATCATTACAGATTCAAGTAATAAGAGGGGTGGATAAAAAAATTATTTTTGGAATTTATTACAGGCCGACAAATTGTAATAAAGAAATAGACAAAATATTAAATGATGAAATTGGAGAGGTAGCAACAGAGGGAGATGTTGTTGTAGTGGGAGACTTCAACTATCCAGATATCTGTTGGGAAAATGGTAGTAGTAAGAATGGGAGTAGTGGAAAATGTGTTCAAGTAATGGTAACAGTTGGTTTGGAACAACTAGTTAATAAACCAAATAGAGGAGGAAACATTCTGGATTTGTTATTGACAAATAGATCTGATATTGTTCAAGGAATTAAGGTAAGAGAACATCTAGGAAATAGCGATCATGCTATAGTGGAATTTAAAATTAAAAATAAAATGACATGCATTAAAGGGAGAATGGTGGCAAAAAATTATAATAAAGCAGAGTTTTAAAAAAATTAGGAAGAATCTTGAGAAATGGAATTGGAAGTAGAATATAGAAACAAAAACAGTAAAACAAATATGGGATGAACTGAAAAATAAGCTATTAAATCTAGAAAAAAAGTATGTTCCAGATAAAAAGTTATATAATAAAAGAGGTAGAAAACCCTTGTGGTGTACTGGTAGAGTAATAAAAGTTTGCCTAAAAAAGAAAAAGACATTTAGAAAAATGAAAATATTACAAACAATAGATTCTGTAAAATATTATAGAAATTATGTAAAGGAAGTTAACCGGATTATAAATTTTGAGAGAAGGAAATCAGAGGCAAATGTGGCTTATAGAAAAGACAATGGGAAAAGCTTCTATGCATATATAAATCAGCAAAAGAAAGGCAAACAGGGAGTAGGACCATTAGAGGTGAATGGTAAGGAGATTAATGATCCTAGTGAAATGGCAGATGAACTAAATGATTATTTTGGGTTGGTTTTTGAGGAAGGAAATGATGTAAAAAATGTAGTAGTGGATAGGAATCAACAAAATCTGGATATGGCTACTACTAAAGAGGAAGCAAAAAGGATAATAAACAAGATAAAAATATACAAATCTGCAGGACCCGATATGTTACATCCAAGGTATGTTAAGGAAGCACTACCGTTAATATTAGAAATTTTGGTGTAGATAATTAATAAATCCTTAAGGACTGGTGAGGTGCCAGATGATTGGAGATGAGCAATTGTGGTGTCTTTATTTAAAAAGGGAAAAAGATCAATAGTGTCAAATTACAGACCAGTGAGCCTGACGGCAATTCTGGGGAAAGTGGTTGAAAGTATACTAAAAGTAAAAATAGAGGAAATAGTATGAAGTTGATAGGATTTACAGACAAAAAACAACATGGATTTTAAAGAAATAGAGCATGTGGTACAAATCACTTGTGCGTTTATGAAAAAATTAAGGAGGATTTAAATAATAATATACCAGTGGATATAATATTTTTGGACTTTCAAAAGGTCTTTGACAAAGTGCCTCACGATAATTTGATAAACAAATTAAATAAAATAGGTATAGATAGTCAAATTGTTATATGGGTGAAAAATTGGCTGAGTGATAGAAGTCAGAGGGTGAGAGTATTGGAAGAGCTGTCTGAATCAGTGAGGGTGAGGAGTGGGGTGCCACAGGGCTCTGTGTTTGGTCCCATATTATTCTCATTGTATGTTAGTGACTTACACAAAGGAATTGTTAATCAACTAGTAAAATTTGCAGATGACACCAAGCTGGGGGGACTAGTAACAACAATAGGACAACAAAAAAGTATAAAAAAGGATTTAGAAAAAGTGGAAAAATGAGCAAGTCAAAATAAGATGAAATTCAGCTTAGAGAAATCAGGGGTAATGTATTTAGGAAGGGAGAGTAGAGAAAAAAGGGGTATAAACTAAATGGTAAAGAATTAAAAAAAGTTATAGAGGAAAAGGATTGTGGAATAATGATTGATAGAGAACTAAAATTTGACAAACAAAGAACAATAGCCATACAAAAAGCAAATAACATGGTAAGAAACATAAAATGTACCTTTAAAAATAAATCATTGGGATGCATGGTGTCAATATATAGGTCTTACATCAGGCCATATTTGGATTATGATTCCCAGTTGTGGAATCCATATTTAAAGAGGGAAATAGGGAGAGTGGAAAGAGTACAGAGGAGATATACTAAGATGATAAGGAATTTACATAAATATGAATATAGTGACAGATTACAGAGGACAGGATTATATATGTTAGAACAAAGAAGGATAAGAGGAGACTTAATGATGATGTTTCGAATAGTAAATGACCATGAGTTGATAGAAGAAATGGGTATAAAAATAAAAGAAGGGTTGAGAAGTCATAATAAACAAATCAAACTTAAGACAGTAAAGAAAAATGGTATATACTATTCCTTTGTTAATAGGACAGGAAGAGTATGGAATACATTGCCAAGAGACTTGGTGGAAAGCAAAACATTGGAAAATTAAAAAAAAGGAATTGATACATTTTTTTCTTGGGGAGCAATGAAAGTGGATCCACTATGGTGGATCCACTATGGACAGTTTATACGGACCTATTGTTCTTCTACTGTTCTATGCCAAGTATAAATACCAAGTATAAAATAATGGTCAAAAAGTGGTGGTTTTATGTATTTTAGATGTTTTTGGATCTCGGAATCCAGTTAAGTGGCTGTCACAAAACAACCCACATCTTGAGAACCTGCCACCCAGACCACACATGCCAAAGTTCGGCAATTTTATTGAATGTCACCAAAGTCATTAACGTGCACATATTGGGGTTTAATATTGAGCACTCCACTCAACCCTAACTATTGGGGTGGTAAGGAGCTGGAGACGCCCTGGGGCTAATTGGATCCAGGAGAGAGGCCAGATGTGTTTGGTGTCCATTCCCAGGGTTTCCACCAGACCGAGTGGGCAGGTAGCCGGTGGGCCTACAGCTTACACCAGTCCCCTATAGGCAGTGCTGTGTAATGCCAGATCAATGAGAAACAAGACTGCAATTATGGCAGACTTGATTTCATCAGTCAATCTGGCTTGCATTATGAAGCATTGCTGGGTGAAGATGCTGGGACAATTTTGAAGGCGGCCATCTCTGCCGGTTATTCTGTAGTGCACTGCCCAAGGAGGAAACACAGGGACAGGGATGTGACCTTCTGCTTCAGATCCAGCCTGAATTTTACCATGCACCCAGTGGGTTCTGCCCTGTCCTTTGAATGTGTGGTGGTGCATGGTGGTCTAGGTGTGGGCTGCAGGATTCTCCTTGTTTATCTCACTCCAGGGTCAGGGGGAAATTTCTTGCAGGAGATTATGGACGTCATTGTCAACAGGGTGTTGGAGTCCCCCAGATGTTTGATTCTGGGGGACTTCAACACCTTGATTGATGACAAATCCTCACAATCTGGACATGATCTCCTCCAGTTGATGACATCTCTGGGCCTTACACAAGCAGTTGCTTCTGTGACCCATCACCATGGCCATACGCTGGACTTGGTTTTCTCACTGGGGCTTGAGGTCAAGAACCTCAAGACTGATTGGGTTGCATGGTCCAATCATTGTATGGTGGAGTTCTTGTTTGGGGCCCCCTGATAGTCCCTCCCCTGCTGAGATGGTCAGCTATTGCCCTTTAAGGGGATTGTCCCCAGAGGGACTGTTGATGGTAGCAGATTTATCTGGTGTGACTGTTGCATGTGCGATTGGGTCGGGTGAGGTGGTGGCCACCTATAATAAGGTGATGTTTGAGCACTTGATACCATCACACTGGTCCATATATGACCTAAATCTTCTCACTTGATGGGGCTCTCAAGGTGATGAAGATCTAGGGTCAGAAGTTGGAGCACTGCTGGTGAAAGACCTACTCCAAGGAGGACAAACTGGCCTTGTGTGCTTACTATTGTGAGTACCAAGAGGAAATCAACCATAGAAGGCAGAGTTCCTATCCAGTGAGACTGCTGCAAGAAAAAATAAACCAGCTCAGCTTTTTTGGACTGTGGACAGCCTACTCCATTCAGTTTGCCTGCAGCCGATAAAAGCCTTTTCAATTGCATTGTGCCACATGTTTGCTCAGTTCTTCTCTGACAGGTTGTCCACCATCTGGTCAGGGATTTCACCAGTGAGGTTGGTACTGCCCTGCAGTGATCAGCCTGTTAGAAGCTTGGGTGCTGCTATTGTCTGGGAGGAGTTTAACCCGTGGAGGTAGCTGATTTCATTGAGGTGATCTCAAAGCTGAAGCACACCTATTGTGAACTGGACCCAGCCCTGAGGTGTGTTGAGACCGTTGATCTGGTGTTTTCCAGGATAATCCCGTGTTCACTTTTGGAGGTAGTCTTTTCTGATGCATTGAAGGGGGCACTGGTGAAACCCATCCTGAAAAACAACACTCGACCCTGATGCCCTGCTGAATTATCGACCTATCTCTAACCTTCCATTTTTAGGAAAGGTTGTTGAGAAAATAGTTGGGCAGCAGCTTGAGGAGCACCTCATGGACTTTGACATCTATGAGCCATTCCAGTCCAGTTTCAGGGCAAGGCATAGCAACAAAACAACATTGGTTAGGGTGCAAAATGACCTCCACAGAGCAAGAGATAGAGGAGTCAGTTCTTGTTCTCCTCGATCTCTCTTCAGCATTTGACACAGTGGATCACATTGTGCTGTTGGATTGCCTTAAACAGCATTGTGGACTCACTGGTACTATCATCAACTGGTTTGAGTCCTGTCTCTTGAGTAGGAAGCAGCGGGTGGTGATCAGAATTTCTTCTTCTCCCCAAAGCTCCTGTCTTGTGGAGTTCATCAAGGTTCAATCCTGTCACCAGTGCTATTCGTGGTGTACATACTACCTCTTGGTAAGCTCATTAGAGATTACAGTTTGGGTTTTCACTACTATGCAGATGATACCCAGCTGTATGTGTCCTTTGCCCCTGGAACACATGATGCTGCAGAAGTGCTTAAGAACTGTGTGGTTGAGATCTTGGACTGGATGTCCTCCAATACATCCTGACAAGACAGAAGTCCTGGTGATTGAGTCAGGTCATGGGTGTGATGGGAGTGCCTCTGGGGAGGCAAAAGGACTGGTCCTGGGAACCATCCTGCTGATGGCTTCCCTTAGGGTGTGAAATCTGAGTGTCTTCCTGGATGATGGGTTGACACTTGATGCTCAGGTGTCATCTACCATCCAAAGTAGTTTTTACCACTTAAGGAATGTTACCTGGATTAAATGCCAAGTTCTGCCTCAGGACCTGCCTTCACTAGTGCATGCCTTTGTTACATCCAGGCTTGATTACTGTAAAGCTCTGTACTTCAGGGTCAATGGAGGGACCCTCTGCTGGCTGCAGTTGGTGCAGAATGCAATGGCCAGGTTACAGACGGGCCTGTCTAGGTCATATCCATTGTTAGGAAAGTAGAACTGGGGGAGGAAGGGGAGAGGGAGGTAAGGTGCCTGCCTGGTGCCATGGCTTGGAGGGACAGGGAGCGAATCCTCAGAACAGCTGGAGCAGCTGCACAGGGAAGGGAGCTGGATGTCATTGTCCACCTAGGGACAAATGACCTGGCTAAGAAAAGGATCAGAGCAGTGCAGGAAGAGTTTGTGGAATTGGGGAGGGGGCTTAGACAAGTAGCATGAACAGTAACCTTCTCGGAGGTGCTGCCTGCCTATGGTGTAGGTGAGGCTAGGGTGCTCCACACCATGAGATTCAATCAGTGGTTGAAAAACTGGTGCAGAGCTCAGGGATTTGGCTTCATTGGGGACTGGGGGTCCACCTGGAATGATGCAGACCTATACTGGCATGATGGACTGCATCTGTCCAGGAGGGGAACCAGGATCCTAGGTGATATGTTTAAATGCTTCATTGGCAAGCATTTAAACTAGCCAAGGGGGAGGCACTGGAAAGCAGAAGAGAAATCCTAGCCCCCCCAAAAAAATGTCAGGGTAGTAAGTGAGGTAAACACCAAGATAGAGATGTCGATAGGGAGAAGGGCAGAGGTAAATGGAGAAAGTGACAAAGGCAATAAGGGCAGAGATGGGGCAAAAAGGAGTAAGGCCATCAGGAAATGGAGGGCAATGAGTACCAGTGCCCGTAGTCTGGGCAACGAGCTCCCTGAACTGGTGGCCTTGATGGAAGAGGGATGCCTGGATAGCACAGCAGTCCCAGAAACATGGTACACAGAGAACCATGACTGGGATGTTAACATACCAGGGTACATAACCTACAGGAGAGACAGGAAGGGGAGAAGAGGGGCGGGAGTAGCTCTCTATGTAAAGCAAGGGATAAAAGCAACTGAACAAAAGAGTAAACAGGGAGGAGAAGAGGCATTGTGGGTCACCTTAGAGACTGGAAATGGCACCACAATCTGCACAGGGGTTGTATACAGACCCCCATGCTAGGGGGAGGGAGTGGACAAGGATATGATTGAAGGCATTCTTAGGATGGCAGAGAAAGGGGAGATACTGTTGATGGGGGAGACTTGAATAAGCCAGATGTTAACTGGAGCACATTTGCTGCAGCCACATCCAAGAGCAGGGCCATTCTCAATGCCCTACAGGTGGCATGTCTCAGACAGCTAGTTTCGGATCCCACTCATGAGGGAGCAATCTTAGACCTCATACTCTCAAATAGGGACAGTGAGAGGATCTCAGATCTAGAAGTGGGTTGCCATCTGGGAACAAGTGACCATCAAAAAGTGTGGTTCACAATAAACTCAGCTACAGAGTCAATCCATACAAAAGTGAGGGTACTGGACTTCAGGAGGGCTGACTTTGGCAAGATGGGAGAGTGCCTTAGAAAAGCACTAGCAAACAGGCTAGGAGGAGGGGGGTGGAGCAACAATGGGAAAACATCAAAACTGTCATCACAGAGGCAACAAGCCTTTGTGTGAAGCAAATAAACAAATCAAAATGAAAGAAAAAGCCACTATGGTTCTCAAAAGAGGTGGCAGGGAAAGTTAGGGAGAAAAAAGATAGCATTCAGGAAGTATAAGGAAACACAGAAGGAGCAGGACAGACAGCTGTACAAGTTAAGGCAAAAGGAAGCAGGGAGGGAAGTCAGAATAGCAAAGTCCCAAACTGAGGAAAAGATAGCCAACTCAGTTAAGAAGGGGGATAAGACATTTTATAGGTACATCAGGGAGTGTAGAAAGACAAAGGGAGGGATAGTGAGGCTGAATAGAATGGATGGTGGGTGGGCAGAGAGGGATAGTGAAAAAGCAGGGATACTGAATGAATATTTCTGCTCAGTATTCACAAAAGAAGAGGAGGGGCTGCCAATCCAATTAACAGAAGCACTCTTGATAGGGGGTCGATCCCAGTCCTTTCACAGAAGAAAGGGTTCTGAAAGAACTCCTAAAACTGAAGGTGGACAAAGCAATGGGGCCTGATGGAATTCACCCCAGAATTCTAAAAGAATTAAGGGGAGAACTAATGAAACCACTGACTACCCTTTTTAACAAATCATGGGAGGATGATGTGGTACCTGAGGACTGGAGGAAGGCGGATGTGATTCCCCTTCACAAAAGTGGGACCAAGACAGAGGCAGGAAACTACAGACCTGTCAGTTTAACCTCAGTGGTAGGGAAAATGATGGAATCACTTCTGAAGGAAAGAATTGTTGAGTACCTAGAGGCCAGTGGGGCACAGGATCCAAGGCAGTATGGACTCACAGCAGGAAGGTCATGTCAGACAAATCTAATTGATTTCTTTGACTGTGTGACCAAAGTAGTAGACCAGGGAGGGGCTGTGGACATGGCCTACCTAGACGTTAGCAAGGCATTTGACACAGTCCCACACAAAAGATTAATTGTCAAACTAACCAGCCTGGGAGTGGGTCCCAGGGTGGTAGCCTGGGTAAAACATTGGCTGAACAACAGGACACAGAAGGTAATTGTAAATGGAGTCCACTCTGAAGAAAGAGGGGTTACTAGTGGGGTACCGCAGGGTTCAGTACTGGGTCCAGTCCTTTTTAATGTCTTTATAAGTGACATTGCAAAGGGACTGGAAAGAAAAGTATTCCTCTTTGCAGGTGACACAAAGATCTGCAACAGGGTTGATACACAAGGAGGCATGGAAAGGATGAGAAGGGACTTCAAGTTCAAGTTTATTGCAGGAACACTCCATTGAGCAAGCTCATTCACAAGGAGGTCCTGTGACAGAAACACTTAAAGTACAAACACAGATAGGTAATAACAGTATATACATGAAATGCACGTTACATGATACAGGCTGGATATACATACAAGGGTACCACATAGGGTGACCGTAGGTGGTAAACACTGATATGAGACAGAGAAGCGACTTACAGGTTGCATACTGATAAATGAAAACATGATGACTGGTGTGTGCAATACATATATTTTGGCAGCTAGAACAAACAACAGACTACAACTGATATGGGGGGAGGAGTGATTTGATAGAGTAGCAGTGGAGCGTAAGCATAGATAAAGCCAGGAGTAGAAGGGGAAGGGAAAGCAGTTAATATGACAAATCAATTATATCTTACCAGTGGATAAATATGGCACACATGGGGAAGGAAGAGACTTAATGACAGTTACAGGTGTCTTTTATTTTGGATGAACTTAGCGATTTGTAGAAGTTTATTGAAACTGTGCTAGTTAGTTTCAGTACAGTTTGTAATTGGTTCCAAATGGAGGGAAGGGCATATGCAATAGCACGTTTACCCAAAGGAAGTCCGTGTCCTTGGTATGTCAAGCATAATAAAGTCAGATTTTCTTAATGAGTATGCACTATGTGAGATACTAATAAGGGAAGAGAGATAGCTTGGCAATTTCTGCAGGAGCAGTTTAACAGTCTATAGCCCAGCATGGAGCAGGCGTCTAGTAGTAAGGGATGTCCAACCAACAGCTGCATATAAGTCACAGTGGTGCGAACGGTAGGGGGAGTTGGTAATGAACCGTAATGCACGGTGATAAAGGATGTCCAGTTTACTTAGATTTGCAAGAGTGGTGGAGGAATAGATTACATCGCCATAGTCGAGTAGGGGGAGAAAAGTGACCTGTACAAGCTTGTTTCGAGTTTCAAGGGGGGAAAAGAGGCCTATTTCTGTAGAAGAAACCTAACCTTGCTTTTAACCTTCTAGAGACATCTTCGACATGGTCATTGAAAGATAATTTATTGACGATCCAGATACCCAGATATTTAAATTTGGTTACAACTTCCAGAGGCTTGTTTAGCGTGGTGACAATGAAGTCTTGGGCAAGGGTATTGGGGGGGCCTGTGACAGCACTGTGGGAGAATATCATCGCTTTAGTCTTCTTAGCATTGAGCAGAAGCTTTGCCTTTATTAGATTATGCTCAAGTTGTGCGAAGTCCGCTTGAAGCACTCCCTTGACTTCAGATAACGATGAGCCAGAAGTATACAACACAGTATCATCTGCAAAAAAGTGCAGATTGGACGTAGATATGTTAGCATCTAAGTCATTAATGTACAAAGAAAACAAGATAGGGCCTAAGATGGATCCTTGGGGACTCCTCTTGCAACTGGCAAGGCAGCAGAAAAAACTTCCGCCTTTACTTTTGGAATCTTCCAGTTAGGTAGCTAGAGAACCACTGGGTGGTATGGTATGTGGCACCCAACTTTGCAAGGCAATTGACTAATAGTTTGTGATCAACAGTATCAAAAGCTTTGCTGAGGTCCAAAAGACTGCACCAGTTACCTTCTTAGCATCTATAGCAGAGATACAATCATTGGTTACTTTTGCTAGTGCAGTGATTGTGCTGTGATTAAGCCGGAAGCCAGATTGAGCTGGGTTAATGAGACAGAAGGTTTCAAGTGAGATTTTAACTGAATATGGATCAGTTTTCGAGAACTTTAGAAAGGATAGGCAATATGGAGATAGGCCTATAGTTGTTTACATCGCATGGGTCACCAGATTTAAATAGAGGGAGGATATGTGCTGATTTCCAGCAGGACGGCACAGTAGCAGATGTAATGGAAAGATTGAAGATGTGGAGAATTGGGGCAGTGAGATGGGCGTAGCCTGACCTTAGGAAAAAGGGTTCCAAGCCATCGTCCCCTGCGCTTTTTTTAGTGTCTAAGTTAAGAAGAGAATCTTCTACTTCTTTATAAGTTATCTCGCGCAGTTGGAAGGGGCTGGGTGCAGGACTAGATGTAGAGGGAGGGGTGTGCTGGCTCACCGCAGCACCAGCATAAGGTGACGAGTCAAAAGCTAATCCAGCTGTGAAAAAGTGGGAGTTAAGTTCATCCAGGATTAGGGACTTGTTTTCCACAATCTTGCCACTTGCAACTATCTTTGTTGGGACAGAGGGGGCCATGGGCCATCCTTCTATAGCTTTGATAGTCTTCCATATTTTATGAGGGTTATCTTTAGCTTGTTCGAGAGTAGAAATATAATAGTTAGCTTTAGCAGAGCGAAGTTTTTTCACACAGTTATTTCTGGCTGTTCTAAAGGCCTGCCAATCCGAAGATTCTTTGGAATGTCTAGCTTTAACCCAGAGCTTATCTCGAGCTATAAGGGCTGCCTTGAGATCTGAGGTGAACCAGGGGTTGGAATTGTTCCGTACCCTTACTTTGATGAAAGGGGCATGCTTATTTATTATTGTAGTGAGGTTTGTCATTAAGGATGTAAGCTGCCTTGTTGACATCTTTGGCTAGGTAGAGATCTTGCCATCTGATCATGCTCAGGTCAGATAGGAAGGACTTGGCAAGGTTGGAGGAATGGTGAGAAGTATGGCAGCTTGGATTCAATGCAAAGAAGTGCAAAATAATGCACCTGGGAAACAAAACCCAGGGGAAGATTACACAATGGGGGGCAGGGGAGGTAGTAACAACAACAAAAATGGAAAGGGACCTAGGGTAATCATATCAGATGACCTTAACGTTAGCAAGCAATGTGAGAAGGCAGTAGGGAGGGCTGGGGGGATACTGGGATGTATAGTAAGAGGTATCACCAGCAGAAAACAGGAAGTTGTTATCCCTCTGTACAGACAGTTGGTGAGACCCCATCTGGAGTACTGTGTCCAGTTCTGGAGACCCCATCTCCGCAAGGACATAGACAGGAAAGAGGCAATCCAGTGGAGGGCAACTAAAATGGTGCATGGTCTGCAAGAGAAGCCATATGAGGAGAAACTAAAGGAGCTTAATATGTATACCCTTGAGGAAAGGAGGGAGAGGGGGGACATGATAGAAACTTTTAAGTACCTCAGTGGAATCAACAAAGCCCAGGAGGGTAGCATCTTTCAGAAAAAGAGATGTGCAAGAACAAGAGGACACAATTTAAAGATAGAGGGGGGATGGTTCAGGGGCAATGTGTGGAAATATTCTTTCACAGAGAAGGTGGTGGACGCATGGAACAGCCTTCTTGAGGAGGTTGTGGGGTCTAAAACTGTGGGAGAATTCAAAAATACATGGGACAGACATAAGGCAATTCTTGTGGGGGGTAAGAAGAAATAGGCTGTTGGTTAACTAGGATCTGCAGTTTATCCTGTAGGTAGGGAAATGGGCAGACTAGGTGGGCCAAGCGGTCCTTATCTGCCATCAAAGTCTATGTTTCTATGTTTCTATGTCATGTGACCCCAGTCCTGCAAGCTCTACACTGGCTGCCTGTCAGGTGGAGGGCCATCTTCAAGGTGAGCTTGTTCACCTATATGGCCCTATACAGTCTGGGCCCTGGCTACCTGGCTGATCTCCTGAGTCCTGCCACTTCAGTCCATTCCCTTCGTTCCTCCACCAGGGGCCTCCTTGTGGTTCCGAGGGCCAGGTTAAAAATGTCCGGCGATCGTGCATTTGAAGTCGCTAGCCCAGTCCTCTGGAACTTGCTTACCATCTCTCTTAGGGAGACCCCAATGGTGGAGGCATTTAAGATGGGGTCTAAAAACTCACCTTTTCCAGCTGGCTTTCCTGGACTAACCAGATTTGTTTTATATTTTTAAGTCTGTATTTTTTTATTATTATAATTGCAATACATGCCACATTTTAATTCACAGTATTTATGCTCTATACTTTGTTCATTATTCTGTATTACCCTGCTTGTTATTGTGTAAGGTACCTAGAGTCTCTGGGATATGGCACCGTATAAATAAATGTTACCTTACCCATACTTGCGCTACTGAACAAGTATAATATATTCATTGCAAAAAACTAAATTAATGCAAACATTAGGGTTGAAGATTGCAATGAGCACAAAGTGGAGAAAAAATATATATTAGGGTTTTAGGTCTCCAGAGTCATAGTGAATCAGTGGTGGTGTCTTCTTTGAGGTTGTCAATCCTAATGCCCACCCCTCCCCTGAGCAAACAAGGTCAGATGTGATCATTTTCTTCACACAGGGTCCACATGAAGAAAGCTATGACTGATTGCGTAGACAACATGTGGTGAGCCTTACTTCCCTACCTCCAAAGAGTATACTACTATGAGGTACTGACTTGGAGCTGTACCTTATGCTTTAGATAGGAGACTACAGGCTAAAAGAGGGTAAAGGTGGCAATAAGGTTAACATTACAGTCTGCATGTCCCCATCTGTAGCCACATGGAAGCATGCAGCCCAGAAATCCCTGCATTTCTCCAGCTCCATGCATTGTTTGCATTCGTAGCCGCACAGAAGTGCAGGGCCCAGAGGGTCCTGCACTTTCTCAGCCAGACATACTCTTCCCTTGGTGCAGGACCCCGAGTGCCCCGCATGTCTGCATCTGTTTATGCAGGTCCCAAAGGGACCTGCTTGAATGAGTGTACAATTCCACTATCACAAAAAGAAGAGAAATGTGCTGCAAAAAACAACATCAATACAGATGTAGGGGCTGAAGAATGCAAAGAGAAAAAAGTAAGGAAATGAAAACATTTGTGTTTGTAGTCTCAGAAGTCTTGGCAAATTGGTGGTGTGGTGTTTCTTGGGGTTGTCAAGACTAATGCCCACCCCACGCCCATGAGCAAACAAGGTTATACATGATATCTTGCTTTATTCATGTACTGCAGGACCCTGCATGAAGAAAGGTGCATCTAATTCTTTTGGCCACATATGGTGAGTCATGCTTCTCTACTTCCAAAGAGTATGTGGCTATGAGGCATTGGCTTGGAGTTGTACCTTGTGCATCAGATAGGAGGCTACAGGCTGGGAGTGGGGATGGTCACTGGGATTGATAACACATGGAACACCACACAGCTGATTTGCCAAGACTCCTGAGACTACAAATCCCAATGTTTTCATTTCCTTACTTGCCCACTATGCATTCTTCAACTCTAATGCCTGCAATAACATAATATTTTTCCAATAAATATTATACAGGTGCCTGTAGATTAGGGTTAAGTGAAAAACGCACATTCTGAGGATAGCTTTTTTTTTTTGCATTATCAATTTGACCAAAAGTCCAGGTGGAAGTAAAAGAACCCAGGGCATTCTTTGCAAAGAGTAGGGGACATTCCTGGTGTCCTGACCAACATTCCCCTTCCCATAAAACTGGTTCATGCAGTTGTCCAGGCTGTGTGTGGGTGCTGATGTGTGATATAGCCACCACTACACATTCAGTCACTTCACTACCAGTCTAGCATTGCCTGTAAAGCGCTTTGGGATACTCTGTGTATGAAAAGTGCTATATAAATACTGATTCTTCTTCTTACTTCAAACTGCTTTCATCAGTCGGCTGACAAAAGCTGTTTGAATGAAATCAAAAGTGATTTCCTTCACACAGTTTTTCTCATCTGTCTGACAAAAGCAGTGTGAAGGAAATCACTTTCACTCACACTATTAACCAACCAAACCCTATATCCTAAGAAACCCAGCCTTCCTACCCATGTTAAATTTTACTGGAGTGTAGGTGCCCAATCCAGCTGCAAGTACCCCCCTTCTATCCTGACCCACATTTCATATTGTTTTGCTGGACAGCAGGTGCCTAACCTCATCATCTGTAGCCCCTTGCCTGACCCAAGTTTAAATTAACTGAACATTGCTGGTGGGTGCCCAGTCCTGCTGGCTGTTACACATTTCTTATAACCAACACCAGGGTTCCCACCCCCAGTGGCAACTGAGATAAGCTCCCCACCAAATGGGAAGCATGGTGCCCACTGTGAGCACAATTACCAGTAACTAACTTTGTCTCTCTAGAAATTTAAAAGGGGAAATCTCTTGTGGCTGTGGGTTAGAAAAATATACCATACATTGCACTCATCAATTTTATGGTGGCAATCACTGAGACGTCAGACTTTTCTTGGATATGGATTGCAATCAAAAGCAGTTTATTTTTAGTATCACAGACAACATTAACACATTGACATTTAAAATAATTTTAGGATATTTCAGTAGACTCAGTCTGTGTGTTTTTACCCTTACACAATCTTTACTCTATAGGTATGTGGCCTTTTGTCCCTTGTCTCTGGGTTCTTAAGGCAGTGTTCTCTCGAGAACAATCTTAATTAACACAAGTGCACAATTCTTTAGTACTAATAATCTTTGCTAGCTTTAAACAATAACCTTTTGCATTTTATCTTTATGCATTTAATACGGAACCATGATTCTTAAAAGACACGCATTAGGTAAACACCTTAAAAGTCTCTTAAATGTACTAAACCCAATGTCTCAGGTTTGCTCCTTCTCTTCCTTCCACCTGGAGATTGAATTGTCCTGAGATGCTAGATAAGTGGTGTATTTTCCTGGTTCCTGGGTGTGAAGTCCTCTTCTTTTCTTGTGCTTAAAGTAAAATTGAACAAGTTAATATAATGTCAGAGCTCTTTTTCTCTTGCCATTAGCCAAAGTTCTTTGCAGGGTTTAGAGGAATAACAGTCTTGAAGTTAAAGAGTAACGTGGAGTTGATGCTTCTTCTAGAGAAGGAATCGTGTAGTTAGATAGGAAGCAAGTTGATAATACAAGGTTTGGCCTCTCAAGATCCTCCTTTTATACAAGACTGTTTCATTGCAGATGACATATCTTCAAGTGGTATAGCAACAGATACTTGCCAATCTTTTATTGGCTTAGCCATATTTCTAGATGTCTTGGCCTGATAGAAAGGTCTGGAGCCTATGTGTCTGGGGGTTCAGCCACCAGACCTTAGTCAGCATCTTTATGTCTATTGTGCTTTTGATTGTTCCACAAGATGGCAATTAACAGATTTATGACAAGACTTTATACTGCACATGCTCAAGAATAAGGTGTTCAGAAGTTATGTCACTTGTAGTTAGGACGCTGTGGTTTGTAGTGGCAGATGGTCTTTGGTAACAGGCAGTTGTGGTTGTCTTTGAGGAACCTGTTCATGAGGTGACTGAAACGTCTGAGTGGTTGCAAGCTTTGTAGTTTCAGTCCTGTGACCAGATTAATGCTGAGCTGTGATTTTTTTTAAATGCATCTTGGCTTGTCAGCTCTCCACAGAGTTCATGAGTTTATTCAAGTCAAAATATGTCCAGTTGACATTTCCAAGGTTCTTGAAGCTGGAAGAATTGAAGAATATATTTTGATATAGGTCCATTTAATATCTGTGTTGTCCAGTGGTCTCTTTACTGACGTGCGTCCCTATACCTGGGTTAACTACTTGCAGGACTGCTTGGCTGTAGAAGCTTAGAAATAAATGTTTTATGACAGGCTCTTCAGTGCATGTCTATTGCTGATTAGACTGATGTGCCCTTTTTTTACATTTTGCCAGAATCCTTTGGATTACAGCCGAATTGTGCCTACATATTCTACCCCTTTTTTGTGGTGCACCGTCACCATGATGTCAGTGCATCACAAATGGATGTGGCACTCAAGAAACTGTCAAAATGTGGCAATGTGAGCTTATGAGAATCATGGTTCCATAATTTTTTTTTAATTTTAAAGCAAATATTCACTAAATCAATGTCTTAGAAGAAATATAGAAGTATTTATCCCAAGCAACTATCTCAGATAAAACTGAGGTATACATTTACTAAGCAAATATCTTAAAATACTGAGATATAGTAGTAGCCTCAGACATTACCAACTATTTCCAGATAGTTTGCAAAATTTCTAGAGTTTCTCTCTGCTGCCCCTACTGTGAAAATGCAGAAAGCAGGAGATTTCCCTAGAAATATCACAGAAATTTGGGGAAATAGCTGGCAAGTTATGTGGCTATTACTGTACATATTTATTTATCTATGTCTAATCAATATCATTCCTTCAATATAGAGGAAGATTACTACCAACTATATCAACATCATTAATGCAAATAAATTTCACAACACCTACGCTATAACATGGTCTATAGGGGTGCATGCAAGCATTGCCCACCATGTTTTACTTTAACTAAACATATTAAATTAAGCTCTTAATATTTAAGCCTTGCCTTTGCAGTTTCTTAAGCTATGCCCTAGTAAGCTTTTTGATGGAGCATTTTATGTGTTCCCTGGTTTTTCTAAATGTGGAACATACAGGTTCTAGAGTCATGGGGTTTTCCTAAGGGGTTCCATGTTGGCATATTCTTCCTCTTCATTTATTACAACTAATGGTGAAGAGTTAGGTTGGTTGTTAATAGATCTACAGTAGGTGAAGGGCGTGGTCGCATTTCCAATCCTAGAGCATGGTTATATAAATCTTGAATTCTCACATGGTGAGCATGGAGTTACTTGTGGGCAGAATACAATATCCCCAGGAAAGCAAGAACCAAGGTGATATTTAAGACACAAAGGAATGTGATAATAAGAGGCCATTGTACTCGTATGCGAATTCATTCCTTATTGCCAGGGCTGGACTGTTTATCAGAGACAACCAGATTGGTCTCAGAGACAGTGATTTCAATTTCATGGCAGTGCTTGGCATCAAAGAGACGCTCAAGGTCATCAGCTAAAGAAAAATGATGACCTTGAAATGCAGAAATGGGAATGATTTCCATTTCCTGGGAAACTGGATCAAGGGGATACAAATTGATATGTCCAAAACAGATATGTGCACCTGCAGGAACAGAGATGAGTACTAACATAGAAATATAGACCTTGACGGAAGATAAGGACCGCTTGGCCACCTAGTCTGCCCATTTCCCCTACCTACAGGATAAACTGCAGATCCTAGTTAACCAACAGCCTATTTCTTCCTACCCCCCTACAAGAATTGCCTTATTTCTGTCCCATGTGTTCTTGAATTCTCCCACAGTTTTAGACCCCACAACCTCCTCAGGAAGGCTGTTCCATGCATCCACCACCCTCTCTGTGAAAAAATACTTCCTCACATTGCCCCTGAGACGTCCCCCCCGTATCTTCAAATTGTGTCCCCTTGTTCTTGCACATCTCTTTTTCTGAAAGATACTACCCTCTTGGACTTTGACAAAGTCCACTGAGGTACTTAAAAGTTTCTATCATGTCCCCCCTCTCCCTCCTTTCTTCAAGGATATACGTATTAAGCTCCTTTAGTCTCTCTTCATATTGCTTCTCATGCAGACCCTGCACCATTTTAGTTGCCCTCCTCTGGACTGCCTCATTCCTGTCTATGTCCTTGTGGAGATGGGGTCTCCAGAACTGCACGCAGTACTCCAGATGGGGCCTCACCAACTGTCTATACAGAGGGATAACAACTTCCTGTTTTCTGCTGGTGATGTCTCTCCCTATACATCCTAGTATCCCCCCAGCCCTCCCTACTGCCTTCTTATGTTACTTGCAAACCTTAAGGTCATCTGATAGGATTACCCCTAGGTCTCTTTCCATTTTTGTTGTTGTTACTACCCCCCCTCATTCTGTACTCTTCCCTTGGGTTTTTGTTTCCCAGGTGCATTATTTTGCACTTCTTTGCATTGAATCAAAGCTGCTATACTTCTGACCATTCCTCCAACCTTGCCAAGTCCCTTCTCATCCTTTCTACGCCTCCCTGTGTATCAACCCTGTTACAGATCTTTGTGTCATCGGCAAAGAGGCATACTTTTCCTTCCTTCTAGTCCCTCTGCAATGTCACTTATAAAGACACTACTTTTCTGGGTGAAGAAAGCCGAGTAGTAGTACCATGTCTGTTATAAGCAAGGCCCCTGGAATTCTGCGGTTCTGCAGTTGTGGAATTTGCAGCAGAATTTGCATCATGCCACAGAATATACAGTATATAGTGCCCCAGAATTCATTGTTTTTGGTGAATTTTCATATAAATATACTGTTTCTCCATAGTGTCAGGCTTTCTTTCCCATCTTGTTTATCCTGAAGCCCCTCCTCTTTGCTCAGTATATGATGTCATCGATGACATCACATCATATTTAGCCAATGACAGGACTGCGTTCTGCCAGAGAAATGAATAAATCATGCCACAGAAATCAGAAAATGCTGCCACAGAAGCCAAGGAGCCCTGCTGCAGAAATCAGAACATTCTGCCACAGAGCACCAGGGGCCCTAGTTATAAGTAACAATGACTTCAGTAAAATTGGTGCTAACTAGCCATTAAGATCCTACAATTTCAGCATGGGTCTTTTTAGCTTCACCTGCACGGATCAAGGTAACTTTACATTTTTTGGGGGTGTTACTGTTGCTAAGGCCACAGAGAACCGTGGTGATATCTTTTACACAAGGTTTATTGGGACACAGCCAATGTTGTTTTTTAGTAGTCTGATCCATCTGTAAGTTTGGGACTAGTATACACCTGAGTTAAGTTTATGGTACACCACTATAGGTGGAGTTTTAATCTTAACAGAAGTATCTCCTTGCCAGGTACCGACATTAAGAATGGTCTTTATCCTATAGATGTTTTGTTGTTCTACCAGGGGAACATTTAATATAAACGCAATGGTCATCTCTCCTAAATTGATGTGAAAAGGAATAGCGCTTCCAAGACTGTAAGCGATACTTACATGTTTTGGCTCTATTTTCTCTGAAGTGGCTACCCACAAAATCTCTGATGTCAATTCTGGGGAACTAAATAACATGGAATTCTTCCTGCCATTAAATCTCCTAAACCACTATTTACTTCTCTCAGTAATTCTTGTGCAATTGATCTAATTTGCTGAATGATAAAATGTACAGTATTTATCTCCTTTTGGATAGAACAGAGAGTTTCCACTGAGTATTCAAAGGAAATTTCTAGGGCAGGGGATTATCCTTTATCCCATCTTCCTGATGACTGTTTATGGGGGAAAGTATTGGAGGAGCATCCTCTTGATCCCTTGGGAAGAGTCCGGGTGAAAACATGTTTTTACCTTTTAACGGTATACAGAGGAGAGAGAGAAGCAAAGGCACGAAAAGAAGTACTTCTGTTTCTTTAAATTCTCTCTTGCTCTGAAACAGCTTGAGAGTTAATTATTTTCTCTTTCTTTAGAATGGCTAGGGTAAACTGTGTTTTTTGTGAAATCTTAAAAAGAGGAAGTGGTTCCTTTCAGCCTGTGCTTGTAGTATTTGCATGAAAGAAACTATTTTTCCTTCCTAGCAGTATTTAGTGTTTTAATTGAAAGTTGACCTTTAATGCTTTTTAACAAAGTCTAAGAAAACTTTAACTGCAATTCATACCCGGATAGCTTGACGTGGCTAGAATTAACATAACTCTCAGGGCCACCCAGGGACATAAATATTTTGTGAGCACAATTATCAGTAACTAACTGCCTCTGAATAAATTTAAAAGGGGAAATCTCTTTTCGCTGTGGGTTAGAAAAGTATACCGTACCTTGCACTCATCAATTATATGATGGCAACCACTGAGACATCAGACTTTTCTTCGATATAGATTGCAATCAAAAGCAATTTATTTTTAGTATCACAGACAACATTAACACATTGACATTTAAAATAATTTTAGGATATTTCAGTAGACTCAGTCTGTGTGTTTTTACCCTTACACAATCTTTACTCTATAGGTATATGGCCTTTTGTCCCTTATCTCTGGGTTCTTAAGGCAGTGTTCTCTCAAAAACAATCTTAATTAACACAAGTGCACAATTTTTTAGTACTAATAATCTTTGCTAGCTTTAAACAATAACCTTTTGCATTTTATATTTATGCATTTAATATGGAACCATGATTCTTAAAAGACACACATTAGGTAAACACCTTGAAAGTCTTTAAATATACTCAGCCCAATGTTTCAGGTTTGCTCCATCTCTCCCTTCCATCTGGAGATTGATTTGTCCTGAGATGCTAGATGAGTGGTGAATTTTCTTGGTTCCTGCGTGTGAAGTCCTCTTCTTTTCTTGAGCCTTAAAGTAAAATTGAACAAAGTTAATATAATGTCAGAGCTCTTTTTCTCTTGCCATTAGCCAAAGTTCTTTGCAGAGTTTAGAGGAATAACAGTCTTGACATCAGAGAGTAAAGTGGAGTTGATGCTTCTTCTAGAGAAGGAATAGTGTAGTTAGATAGGAATCAAGTTGGTAATACAAGGTTTAGCCTCTCAAGATCCTCCTTTTATACAAGACTGTTTCATTGCAGATGACGTGATATCTTTAAGCATTGTAGCAACAGCTACTTGCCAGTTTCTCATTGGCTTTGCCATATCTCCAGGCAGATGTCCTGGCCTAATTGGAAGGTCTGAAGCCTACATGTTGGGGTATTCAGCCACCAGACCTAAGTCAGCATCTTTATATCTATTGTACTTTTGACCTTCCCACAGGATGGCAATTAATAGATTTATAAATACAAGACTTTACACTGCGCATGTTCAAGAATAAGGTGTTCGGAAGTCACGCCACTTGTGGTCAGGGTGCTGCGGTTTGTAGTGGTGGATGATCTTTGGTAACAGGCAGTTGTAGTTATCTTTGAGGAACCTGTTCATGAAGTGACTGTCTGAAAAGTCTGGGTGGTTGCAAGCTTTGTAGTTTTGGTCTTGTGACCAGATTAATGCTGAGCTGTGATTTTTTAAAATACATCTTGGCTTGTCAGCTCTCTACAGAGTTCTTGAGTTTATTCAAGTCAAAATATGTCCAGATAACATTTCCAAGGTTCTTAGAAACATAGAAACATAGAAGTTGAAGGCAGATAGGGACTGCAAGGCCCATTTAGTCTGCCCATTTCTTTTTCTACCTTATGAATGTGCCATAGGCCTTTACTCTGTCAATGGCCTATCTTTTCATACTCATCTGTATTGCTCCCTTATGCCTATCCCATGCCTGTTTGAAGCTCTGCACTGTATTTATATCCACCACTTCCCGAGGTAGGCCATTCCATGCATCCACCACTCTTTCTGTGAAAAAGAACTTCCTCACATTAGCCCTTAATCGGCCTCCCTCTAGTCTCATGCTGTGTCCTCTAGTCCTGCTATTTTTTCTTATGTTGAAACTTGTTAGACTCTTTCACCTTGTTAATGTCCTTAAGGTGTTTGAATGTTTCAATCATATCACCTCTCTCCCTCCTTTGCTCTAGGGTATGCATATTGAGCTCTGTTAATGTGTCCTCATATGTTTTCTGATGCAGTCCCTGCACCATTTTGGTTGCCCTTCTCTGGACTGCCTCCATTTTGTTAATGTCCTTGTGAAGGTGTGGCCTCCAGTACTGCACGCAGTGCTCCAGATGGGGCCTAACCAGTGTCTTGTAAAGAGGGATTATTACCTCCCTCTTACGACTTGTGATACCCCTACTAATACACCCCAACATCCCCCTAGCCTTGCCTACTGCTTTAGTGGTCTGCTTGGATGATTTCAGATAATCTGTGATGATGATGATGCCCAAGTATCTTTTTTCCCCTTGTGACTGCCAGCAACTCCACTCCCAACCTATAGGTAGCTTCCGGGTTTCTCTTCCCTCTCTGTTTGATCTTGTACTTCTTTGCGTTAAACCCCAGTTGCCACTCTTCCGACCATTTTACCAGTTTATCCAGCTCTACTCTCATTCTACCCACCCCATCTGGATCATCTACTCTGTTGCAGATCTTGGTGTCATCTGCAAACAGACAAACATTACCCTCCAGTCCATCTGCAATTTCTTTGATGAAGATATTGAAGATGACTGGCCCCAGGACTGATCCCTGAGGTACCCCAGTTGTGACTTGCATCTCTTCTGACTGAATACCGTTTACCACCACTCTCTGTTTTCTGCCTGTCAACCAGTTTATCACCCAGTTGACTACCTTCTGACCCACCCCGAGCCTACCCAGATTGTTAATCAATCTTCTGTGTGGAACAGTATCAAAAGCTTTGCTGAAGTCAAGGTAGGTGACATCAACTGCTCCCTCTTGGTCCACCACTCTGGTTACCCAGTTAAAGAAATCTATGAGATTAGTTTGCAGTCCCTTCCTGTTGTAAACTCATGCTGTCTTGGATCCTATGCTCCTATGGATTCCAGGTGTTGCACTATCCTTTCCTTAAGGAGTACCTCCATAATCTTGCCCACTACTGAGGTAAGACTGACTGGTCTGTAGTTCCCTGCCTCCTCCCTGCTACCAATCTTGTGGAGCAGGATCACAAGAGCCCTTCTCCAGTCTTCTGGGTCCTCTCCTGTGCGCAGAGACTCACTAAGCAGTTCTGATAATGGCTCTGCTAGTTCCATCCTTAGCTCCTTTAGTACCCTGGGATGTATGCCATCAGGTCCCATTGCCTTGTCCACCCTGAGCTTATCGAACTCTTGTAGTACCCTTTCTTTTGTGAAGGGACTAGTGTACACCTCACTCTCCCTTGTGTCCATGGTGCTGAGCTCTGGGCCCTGCCCCACCTTCTCCTCAGCAAATACTGAGCAGAAGTATCTATTTATGATGGATGCCTTTCCATGGTCCTCCTCCTCACACTCCCCCTTATCCCCTTTGATCTTAGCAATACCCTCTCTGGGCTTTCTCCTTTCACTAACGTATCTATAGAAAGTCTTGTTCCCTTCTTTTACTGTTCATGCTAGTGTTTCCTCGGTTTGGGCCTTTGCCTGCCTTGCTGCCTTCCCTGTTTCCTTAGGGAAGTTTGGTATGCCTCCCTATCTTTGTCCTGCTGCATTCCCTTATATTTCCTGAAGGCCAGCCTTTTGGCTCTGACATTTTCTGCTACTTTTTTGAGAGCCAAAGTGTTTTCCTTCTTTTTTTGCACTTCCTTTTCTCTCTAACACAATGGGATGTTGCTTCACGTATTGCATCCTTAATGCTTGCCCACTTTGCCTGTACCCCCTCACCTGTATTTCTTCTTGCCAGGGCTAGCTTAACTCTGTTGACCATCTTATCAAAGTCAGCTCCTCTCAAGTCCCATATTTTTGCCTTGGAATGGGATGATTTAGTTCTAGTGGCCAAGCTGAACCATATCATGTGATGGTCACTGGCCCCCGGGTAACCTTCTACATGGAGATCTGTGATCCTTACCCTGTTAGTCAGTACTAGATCTAGGATAGCCCTGTCTCTTGTGGGTTGTTGTTGTACCAGTTGTTTGAGGCCCTCCCCATACAGGGAATCCACTATGTGTCTAGTTCTGGCAGATGTTCCTGCTGGTATTGACCAATCTGTATCTGGCATGTTGAAGTCTCCCATTATCAGAACCTCCCCTTTAGCTGTCATGTTTTGTATATCTTCTAACAGTAATGCGTCTATGTCCTCCCCCTGTCTGGAGGCCTGTAGACAACCCCAGTTCATATTACTCTCCCATTTTCTGTTTCCAGGGTGACCCACAGTTCTTCTGGCTCCTTATGTGCATTCTTAATTTATGTAGCTTTGATATTTTCATTGACATAAAGGGCTACTACATGCCCCATTTTTGCACCTTGGTCTCTTCTGAACAGTACATAGCCGGGTAGTGAAGTCTCCCAAGTGTGGTTACAGGTGAACCATGTCTCGCTAATGGCTACTATGTCCAGTTTAGCCTCTGTCATTGTTGTCTGCAGGTCTAGGATCATGTTTCCCAGACTGTCAGTATTTGTGTACATGATTTTCCATTGGCCAGATTTCAGTGTGTTAGTTGTTGGGTGAGGTCTGGCATTACCCTGTGTGTTGTATGGGGAGCCAGACCTTTTTCCTTACCTGATAATGCAAATGAACTACAAACATACTGAACTCCTGTTTGATCACTAGCTGAGGGGGGAGGGGTGTTCTTCCCATCGACGTATCGGTGCTGCACCTCTCCCCATTTGCTAGTTTAAGTGTTCTGCAAAGATGTCAAACTTCTGCCCCAATGCACTGACTCCTCCTTAGTCAGATGCAGTCCATCAAATTTAAAGAACTTTCACTCCCAAAACTGTTGCCAGTTACCTACAAATTTATGTCCTTTTCCCTGGCCCCAGCCCTTGAGCCACATGTTTAGCTCTCCTATCTCCCCTTCTCTGACCTTCCGTCCATCTTCCCCCCTCTCCCAGACTGGCAGGATCTCAGAAAAGGAGATGCCAGATGAAATGGATAATAGTTTGTCACCCAGCCTGGTCAGGTGTTCCTTGGTCTCCACAACTGACTAGCTGGTGAGATCGCTAGTCCCTATGTGTACCAGGACTTCGATGTTTTCTCCTGCTTCCTGTACAATTTTAGCAATGCGGTCAGTGTTTCTCTACACTGATGTACCTGGGAGACATCTGACCATTACCCCTGGCTGGAGATAGGTATCAACTCCCTGAATCATGGAGTCTCCTATGATCAGAAGTGTTTTGGATTTTCTTTTTGCTTTTTTGTTTTGGTTCCTGTTTTGGGTGAGTTTTGTTGTGCTAGCTCCTGTGCTGCAGTGTCCTGTCCTGCAGTGTCCTCTGCCCCCTTTGTTTGATTTTGGAGATAGAGGCAGATACCTGTTTGTAGTTTTTATACAGTTTGTGGAGGTGATATGATGGAGAGCACCAAGTGATGGGGCACCTGATTTGCTCCTCCTAACCACCTGCCAACCTCCTGGAACAACTACCCTCTGTGGTCGAGGTGCTTCAGTTGGATGTTGGGGAAATGGCAGGTGGTTCTTATAATATATTTCCTCCTGAATATGCAATTTGAGGTGCACAATCTCTGCCCATGCTGCCTGGAGCTGAGCCCTTAGATATCCAATAGCTCAGCATGTAGGACAGTGTCCTAAATCCTGTATAACTGCCCTTTTGAAAAGTGTCCCGCAGTACCTGCAGTTAGTAATAGCCATTCCAGATAAGTTGCTGGGTTTATAACCTGATCAGAGTAATCACAAGGAGGAAAATGAAAGCAAAAGTTTGATTATGTGTTTTGTTTGTTTGTTTTTGTATAATTTCTTATAACAAGTTAAATTACTTGTGTCCCTGTAAATGAGGTCACTGTGTGGATGCCCCTCTGATCCACCCCTTCCTGCTTTGCTACAGGAAATGTCACAACTGTGCTACCCTATAAAAAGAGTGTACTGTGTGGTGGTTGGGAATGGGAGTGGGTGGCTTGAGCCCTTCCCCTGCTGAAAAAGAAGAACCACGGATGAAAGAAACAAGGAGGTAAGAGCAGAAACAATCAGCCAGCAACAAATGCAGTAGCCCTGAAAGCTTATCCTAATGATAGATAAAACTAAAACATGTAAAGCACCACCTGTAATAATTTCACAGAAGATATACCCTGTAAGAAACACTTTGCTACAGAAAAAAATAAAGCAGTAACAGAAGATATACCTTGCAAAAGACAATTTTGAAGCTGGAAGGATTGAAGAATATCTTTTGATATAGGTCCTTTTAATATTTGTATTGTCCAGTGGTCTCTTTACTGAGGTGTGTCCATATACCTGGGTTAACTACTTGCAGGCTGCTTGGCTATAGAAGCTTAGAAATAAATGTTTTACGACAGGCTCTTCAGTGCATGTCTATTGCTGATTAGACTGAAGTGTGCACTTTTTTTTTACATTTTGCCAGAGTCCTTTGGCTTATGGCCAAATTCTGCCTACACCACCCTCAGTGCTGCTGTACATGAAGGCCCCCTCCAGTTCAGCCTGCCTCCCAGTAGATGCAGATACCAGGGTGCCCACCCTCAGTGCCGCTGAACAGTGTACTGATACTGAGCGCCCAATCCCCAGTGTTGATCCTCCTGAAGAAAAGAAAACTGCCCCTTAAAGATTGTTTTTTTGTTTTATTTTTTTACCTTTTGTACCTGAAAAGAAGAAAACAGTCCTTCATTGATCTCTAAGCCCCTTCACCTTCTCACTCCCATGACACATCCCACAAACCCACCCACTCAGCACTCATCACTCCGCTTCTCCTCACTCACCTACAGAAGATTCCTCAGTGTAGATCTAGGAGCTGGCAGTATAGACTAGAGGTTAGAGTATCAAGCTATGAATAAGCTTGGTACATTCCTCTGACTTGGGTATGATTCCCACACCCTCCACCTGCATACTGTGTGACCCTGATCAAATCATTTAATTTCCCCAGTGTTCCCAGGTTACCCCATAAGACAGGCCATGGGCCTTACATGGTTACCAAAGAATAAAAAGAAGATGTACTCTCAGTAAAAAAGATGTCCTCTTCCATGAACCGCAACTGCAAACTGCGTAAGCAAGGTAAGTACTGTCAATGTATCTTCAATGCATTTTAAAGTTTTATTCATAACTTTTGCCATTTTTACATATTTTTACACACATTTTCAACATTTTGGGACTCCAATTCATGAAAAAGGTAGGTGACAATTTTTAAATCTGGCTACTAATTAGATTAAATTAGAACACCATTGTGAAATATATCAAAAGTTTGAAATCTTGCCTCCTACAGAAAGAGTTCAGTATTAAATTTCCTTCATAAAATTCTAAAACTACATGTGCCCAAAGCTTTAACTAATAGATTAATAACAGAAAACATCAGCAAATCTTTGAGCACATCCTCACTAAAATACTATCAAGAAAATCGGACTAATACTAAAGTAGCTGAATGTTCTTTAACATATAACATTCCAAGATTATTAAATGACCTTCTCCAACTGGGGCTAGATTTTCAAGTGAAAACACATACATTCAAAAGAAATGTTAAAAATGACTTAAGGACATTATCAACATACTGCAGTATGCCTCCTGTTAGGCGACACCATTACAGTGAACATGTCAATGCCGACAACATCGACAGTCTGCTGCAATGGTCTGCCCAAGACCCCAGCACTCTGTCTCCCTGTCCTGCACCCCCTCCCTGATTCAACTCTGACTTGGAGTTTGAATTCTATAGATCAGGGAATGCGGGGAACAGAGCCCCCTACATTGGAGGTTCAGGGAGCAAAGCTCCCTGATAGAAAAATAGACCAGGTTTCCTTATGGATTTATGTTGACTGCAACTTGTGGTCAATATAAATCCGTCGCTGTGATGCCAGTTGACAACATTGTTGTTGAACCGGCATCGTAGATCTACATACTGCTGTCTGGATAATACCTGAATAAGTTAACTCATGTCCATCAACTTACTTAGATACAGATGTACTCAAGTATGTACAGCTGTATACAAAGTTTATTATTTTCTCTCTTTCTGATTTTACTGTGTGATTTCATTGCATGATTTAATTTGAAGTTATGCATGTTGTAATTTTGTATTGCTGTATTCCTTGTATATTCCCTTCTCCCCAGGCATGGCTGAAAACAGTCTTTGATCCAGTCCACTTTCCTGGTAAAACAATTAAATAAAAAAATAAATAAATAATAAAAAATAGATAGTGATTTTGCAGTGACTTAATCAAAATAACCTTTCAAGTAGAATTTGAAAAATTTCACCTACAAGGTTCATGAGGCAGGGTTGTTAAAACACTATGTTGAAAATTTGGTGAAGAAATATGTTAAAATGACCACATTATGAGTGAACTTTGAAATGATCCAACCTTCACTCATAACTTTGATCATTTTCTAATATATTGACCACATTTTTTCACACCACCTTATGAATGTGAGGTGTCATTTTTCAAATCTTGCCCAAAACTCATTTTCACACGTGTGGCACAAAATAACATTTTGGCCAATATTTTATAAATACGATGTTTTATAAATAACACATGTCCTGTTTTTTTTTTTGGGGGGGGTCATAAAAACACTATGTTGAAAATTTGGAGTGAAAATGTGAAACAAAAAAAAAAGGGTAGGAAGAAACATTGTGTGCAGGGCCAACTGTTGGCCCAGTGTGTACTGTGTTTCAATCCCATACTGATGAGTGAATTTGGAGGTGAGCTCAGTAAGCCAGATGGATGGGCCAATGCTGGGTGGGGGGCCTTGCTACCGTGCGGCACCACTCCTAACTTGGGAATGAATGGTGCTTCCACAGCCAGAGCGAATCTTGTCTTTCTAATAAAGAAAGGCAAAAATGTGAGCACCCATACAGCGCAATAAAAATGGCTATAGATGGAAATATAAATCCAAATTTTAATATGCAGACCAGCACAGATACAAAACAGTGGCTTAAAAAAGTACTAACGTTTCACCTGGTATGCTGCCAGGCTTCTTCATAATAAAAAACAGCATAATGACGCTTCAATAAATACACAATGCAATTAACCATGTGACAATGATCCACCAATACATGTAGTATCCCTATTAAATGATTAGCAATCATCAATTGGTGAACCATTTGAGACTAAATTAAACTCTCAATATATTGTGTTTATCCATTAGTCCCATACTTTTACAAAGAAACACCCAAAAATCAAAACATGCTAAACTTGCTGACCGCAAATAAAATATTACATCAAGTAATGTATTAATATTGCATGAAACTTTTTCAAACACAATTCATGTTGCATATATATTTCAACATTAATCACTTTTCCATGTAATTTAACTGAATTAAAATGAGGTGACCAGGCATTATCTTTCTACTAAGCAGCAGTGGGAGAAAACAAAACTATATGTCACTTGTGCTTTTTAGAAACAGCAAACTCTATATTTTTATATTTGTATATTCTCATTAAAGCTGGTGTTTAGACAGATTTCTAAAGTGTATAACAATTGTAACTGTCATATCTTTTTATTATTTAAATCACCCCCTCTGGGGCCTATAATAATCAATCCCATATATCACTTATATTTTTTTAAAAGCTGCAATTTCTATGTTTTCATTGAGGCCCATGTTTGAACAAGCACCTAGAGTGTAGATCCAGTAGCTTTCTCTCTGCCCTATCTTTTTATTTCGGTCACCCCCTCTGGGACCTATAGTAACCAGTTCCAAACCCAGAAAATTAAAGGTGTGTTTACTTGGACTATGTTTCAAAATATGTTTAACAATGGCATAAGACATATCTCATTTCTCTACTGCCCTTACATGTTCACCTATCCTTACTTTCAATTTTCATATGGCACGTCCAACATAGTAAGACCCACAGTCACAAGTCAACAAATTTACCACACCAGAACTGTTACATGTGATAAAGTAATTCAGTTCTATGTTGTTCCCTGTGACTGGATGTTTAAAACTTTTACAACAATTGATATATTTGCAGTACATGCAGTTGCCACACCTGTGTGTGCCCTTGGGCCTAGATGTTAATAACATTTGTTTATCATTAATGTTAGTGGTTACTATGTTGGATACAACATGATCCCTTACACTTTTACATTTTCGATATATAACTCTTGGTCCATTCTTAATCACATCCTTTAATTCTGGTTCAAGTTCTAAAATAGGCCAGTTATTAACAATGATTTGTTTAACTTCATGAGCTTGACTGGAGAAGCTGGTAATAAATGGACACTCAGTTTTTGGTTTATTATTTTGTTGTTTATACACCAAAGTTTCATTCCTATTGAGTTGATCCACTTTCCTAATAGCAGATACAATACTTTTATTGCTATAACCTCTACTCAAAAACCGTTGCACCTGTTCATTACATTTTATGTCATATTCTGAACGTTCAGTGCAATTTCTTAAGGTTCTTATTAACTGTCCCTTAGGAATGTTAAATCTAGTTTGAAAAGGATGGCAACTGTCAGATCTTAACAGAGTGTTCCTATCAGTATTTTTTTCTAACAAGGTGGTACAAGCTCCACCTTTACCATCCTTATAAATTTTTAACTCCAGAAATGTGACAGTAGTCTGATGGAGTTCATATTTATATGTCAAACTACTGCTAGTGGATTCCATCCACTGAACAAATTGTCCAAAATCATCTGCTGTACCATTCCAAATAATGAGTATGTCATCAATAAAGCGCCACCACAAATCCACACTATCAAAGTATGGATTTGTGGTGGCGCTGTACAGATGGTCCAATTCCCATTTCCCCACAAATAAGTTCGCATAACTTGGGGCTATTATGGTACCCATTGCTGTACCCCGAAGTTGGTGATATAACTGTCCATCAAACAAAAATATGTTCATAGTTAGAACCAATTTTGCCAACTGTACCAAGAAGTGTGTAGGTGTTTTTACTCTGTCTTCCTCTGTTCTAGTATCTAAACAGTAAGACAGAGCTCTCAATCCCTCATCATGTGGTATTACTGTATATAGGGAGTTAACATCAACTACAGAAAAATACCAAGGCTGTTCAATACACAGCTCCTCAATAATTTGCACTACTTCAATGGAATCTCTCAAATATGATCTCAAATTCTGTACTATAGGTTGCAAAAAACCATCAAGATACATGGAAATCGGTTCAGTGAGCCAACCATTTCCTGAGACAATAGGTCTCCCTGGGGGATGTTTTAAACTTTTGCGAATCTTAGGTAGAGCATAAATGGTTGGAGTGACTGGATGTACAACTGTAAGTGTTCTGTATTCAACCTCAGAAATATATTCTTTCAGAAAGCCTGCATTTAGACAATTGTCTACTTCTTTTTTAAAGGAATCCACTATTTTGTGTGTAATTTTAACATAAAAAGTTTCATCACTGACAAGTCTATTTACATCACTTATATAGTTTACAGTACTGAGTACCACAATGGCCCCACCTTTATCTGCTGACTTGATGGTTAATAGTTTGTTAGAATTTAAATTTTTTAGGGCATCCCTCTCTTCTCTAGTACAATTGTCAAAATTCTGCCTTTTCTTATTCTCCTGTAGATGTTTTAGATCCATCTCACATTTTTTAAATAAATACTGCAACAATATTATTTATAGGTGGGCAGTATTCAGATCTTGGTTGCAATCTTGAGATGTCACCTCCAACACCATAATTGTCATCTGATTTATTCATTATGAATTTGAAGGTCAAATTTCTACCTAGTTTATGCAAATCCACAAATGTGTTAAAATAGTCAACACCTGTCATGGGGCAAAAGGACAAACCCTTGCTTAAAATTGAAAGCTCATTCTGTGTCAAAATATGGCTAGACAAATCAATGACAGCCACCAAAGGGTCAAATGAGCTTTTATCTAATGAGTTTTTATCCGACAATAATGCATCTTCTGTGGAAGTAACATTTGGTCACAATCTTGGATATCATTTTTGCACATCAGAGTAATTATCAAATCTAGATAAATCACTACAAGAGTGACCAAAAACCTCATTTAACTGGGTATCTGATTGGTTAATATAATCAGCACCCTCACTTAGGCCTAATGTACATTCCAGAGGGTCTAGTACATTTTTATTTAACAAGAGTGCGAGTCCTTTGTAAGAAAGACCACTACATGATAACATTTGACCACAACCTTGAACATTCTTTTGCACCTTATTTACTTGGGTGTCTGACTGGATAATATAATCAGTATTCTCACTTAGGCCTAATATACTTTCCAAAGGATCTGATGGATTTTTGTCCTGAAAAAGTGCACCTTTTATATAGGAAAAACCTCTACATAATGACATTTGGCCACAATTCTGAACATCACCTTGCACCTTAAAATAATGGTCAGGTTTGGGCAAATTGTCACAAAAGTGACCAAAAACCTCATCTCTCTGAATATCTGGCTCGATATTACAAAAATTGCAATCAACACACTCACTTAAACCTGATGGACTTTCCAACATATCCAAAGCAGGCACTACATCAGTAATAAATATAGGTGCTGTTTTAGAATTCAAATTATTGTCATCACAAGTCGTAGGAACAATCAAAAGTGGTTCAGTATCATGTGCTCCATTGTATAAACTGGTTTTACAATATATGTCATGCAAAATGTTCTTAATTAATAATTGGTCCTGTTTTTTCTGCCATGCTGCCCCCCCGTCCTCTTTGTTGGAAGTGCACATTTTGGAAACGAGCACGATGCTGCCACTGGCTGCGTCTGGTCCCCTGCTTGTATGGGGGGGACTGTCCTGGTGGGGATTCTCCCATAAAACCATCTAAATGAGGGTCTGAATCATCTGTATCTGATGGTCCAGTCCAGGACAGTATTGTTTAAGACAGTAATTTCACCACTTTTTTCAAAATAGATTTAGTTTCTATTTCTTTAATGTCATTCCAGTCAAAACCCCTGTTATTGAGGTAGTCATTTTCATCCCGTACAAATTTCTTTTGTTTTTGTTTTTTTAATTCTAATGTCATATCTAGTCCCTTTTTCCAACAAGTCTATTCAGCTTCTCCCATTCAATTATGTCCACAGATTCTTTCAATTTACTTTCAATGTCATTCATTTCTTGAGACAGTCCATCTTTAATGGGTTTTGCAAACTCCAGAATTAATTCAATATTTCTGACGGACGCCTCATGCATATTGTAACACCATCGTGTCATAAATTCTTGGTTTTCTGTCCCATGTAATGGTTTTTGGACAATTCGTAGCCCCTTAGGGACTCTATGTACTTGGAGATATGCCTCCAAAGTTGTTTTATGCCAAAACATTCATATGCCCTTTAGAACCAGCTTCTCAAGTTTGTGAAATAAAGATTTTGGGATTCAACTCACCACTCTCACATATCGCTCCTTCGGTTGCTCCCAACAGCGGATTTTCTCCCTCCTGCGCAAGAAAACCAAAACTAGCAAAGCCAGTGGTGTGTACACCACCTCGCGTGCCATTATCAGAGGCCTGTTGCACTCGTCGGGCTTCTTCTTGAATGTGGGTCATCACGTGGTGCAGTCCAGTTCTTGAATGATTCCCCTGGATACCCTTCCACTTGCTCTGATAGTGCCGCTCTCTGCTGTTGAATACATAATATATTGAGTTTAATTTAGTCTCAAATGGTTCACCAATTGATGATTGCTAATCATTTAATAGGGATATTAGGGTTTAGTTGGCAATGTTCATGGGGGGGCTCTCAAAAAGCTTATGTTGCAAATTTGGTGTGAAAAATCCAAAAAATGACTGTTTCACGAGCGTGCATTGCTCAGTTGCTACGCATGCTCGTAACTTAGTGAATTTGCAATATTTTCACACCACATGTTCAGCACTGGCATTTTTCCACACCTTCTTGTGAACCGTACAGCTGTCTTTTTTCACATCCTGCCCAAAATGTGTTTTCGCACTTCCGGTGCAAAATAGCTCGGTCGATGTGGGAAATCAGTGCTCAGGACAAATTAGGAAAATGACAGTTACACTGTTCATGAGCAGAGGTACTAAAATCCCTATGCTGAAAATTTGGTGACGATACTCCATAACATGACTGTGTTATGAGCGTGCATTGCGCAGTTTGCATGCACGCTCGTAAGTTCACAAATTTATAATATTTTCACTCCAGATTTTCAACATTGCCATTGTTCTGCACCTCCTTATGAACAGTACTGCTGTCATTTTTCACATCC
Source organism: Neoceratodus forsteri (assembly GCA_016271365.2). Taxonomy (NCBI): domain Eukaryota; kingdom Metazoa; phylum Chordata; order Ceratodontiformes; family Ceratodontidae; genus Neoceratodus; species Neoceratodus forsteri. The sequence continues at coordinate 642,819,938 of CM057453.1, read as the reverse complement.
TGACCAAAATGCATTTTCGCAGTGCTGGCGCAGAATAACACGGTTGCTTAGGAAAGCCCATGTTTGAGACACATTATGAAAATGACAGTGACACTGTTCATTAGCGCAGGTCCTAAAATGTCTATGTTGAAAATTTGGGGCCAAAAGTCCATAAAATTAGTGTTTTTTGAGTGTGCGTTGTGCACTTTGCAGGTACACTTGTGACTTTGTGCATTTGTAATATTTTCACTCCAGATGTTCAAAATTGGCATTTTTTCACATCTCCTTATGAACAGTACAGCTGTCATTTTACATATCCTGGCTGAAATGTGTTTTCGCATGGCCGGTGCAGAATTGCACAGTCGCTGTGTGAAATCAGTATTCGGGACAGTTTGAGGAAATGACGATGACACTGTTCATGAGCAGAGGTCCTAAAATGCCTATGTTGAAAATTTGGTGGTGAAAGTCCATAAAATGACTGTGCTGCAAGTGTGCGTTGTGCAGTTTCCACACAGCCTTGTAACTTCATAAATTTGCAATATTTTCATGCCAGATTTTCATCACTGGCATTTGTGCACACCTCCTTATCAACAGTACAACTGCCATTCTTCACAGCCTGCCCAAACCACATTTCCACAACTGTGGTGCACAAAGGCATGCTCACTGTGGGAAATCACCTTTTGGGACACATTAACAAAATCACAGCACTACTGTTCATGAGGGGAGGTCCCAAAATACCTATGTTGAAAATGTGCCTAAAAAACTCCCACAAATAGTTGGGTTGTGGATGTCTGTTGCACAGTTTGTAAGCATGTTCATTGCTTCACCAATATTTCATATTGCCACTCCAGATTTTCAACATTGCAATTTTTTACACCTCCTCATGAACAATACAGTTGTCATTCTCCACATCCTGCCCCAAACTGTGTTTTCATCCCTCTGTCACTAAATGGCACAGCCACTGTGCAAAACCACGTTTCAACTAACAAAGTGATTGCGCCGCTTTTCATGAGGTGGCCTGACAAGCAGCCCATGTTGAAAATGTGGAATGAAACTACCACTACACGCCTATGGTGTTAGGGTTTCCAACTGTAGCACTCCACCCGGTACGGACTGACAGGCATCAGGGCTGTGACTTGGGATCATTGGATGTAATGCTCACACCATTCCACCTCCCATGCCCACCCTGCAGCCACTGACAGGCATCGTGGTGTGTCTTTCACTGTTTGGCCACAAACTTCACCCCATGCTCCTATACTGCACCCATGTCAGTGTATTTCCTTATGGAATGGGGTAAGTATAATGCCCAAAGATTCCAATGCACACCATGACACTTGTCAGTGTCTACAGGGTAGGGTGAGGTACAATGCCATGAGCATTATAGCTGATGACCCAAAGGCACACCCCAATGCTTGTTGCTCTCTACAGGGTGGGGGTGGGGTTGGCATTACTTCAATACTTCACTGCCATTCCTATTATGCATCTCTAGCTCCACCACTGCCAATGCCAATGCCAGCACGACAACATTCAGCATTGACAAATGCTTGTTTCTTTCAGCTCTTAACATCACGGATTTAAACTAATAAAATAGGGGAGGGTCAAAACTACCATCTTTCCACTATTGATCATACATTCATTATGAAAGTTGCCAACCCTATCAAAACTAAGTCTCTGATAAATAAAACATCTTTAAAAACATATTAATCAATGCCCAAGATTGAATAATAAAATGGATGAACTAAAAGCACTCTGTAATCTGCATAATCCAGATATTGTTGCCATCACTGAAACCTGATGGCCTAATAAAGAAATGTGGGGGACAGTAATCTCTGATTATGATTTGTTTTTTAACAGTAGAGAAAACAGGAGAGGAGGAGGAATTGCATTATATATAAAATCTGAACTAAAACCTACAAATATTACAAACAAAATAAAAACATCTAATCACACTGAAACCTTATGGATAAAACTATTGAATAAAATAATGAAACTCTTTTAATAGGTTCATGGTACCATCTACCAGATACCAGCCCCCTAATATCAAAAGAAATTATGAATGAATTGGCAAAAGCTGTAGACCAAGCAGAGACATGTTTTTGGGAGATTTAAATATGGGTGACATTGACTGGATCAAAGGTACTGCCCAATCAAGCATCTCCAAAGATTTTTTGCATTTGTGTGGTGAACTATCCTTAACACAATCAGTTACAACTCCAACAAGGGCTTCAAACATATTAGACATTGTGATAAATTCAGAAAATATAATAAAAAAAAACTGTATGGTACAAACACCACCTGTATGTAGTGACCACAATATGATTTCATTTGACATAATTTCTGATGTTTCCATGTCTAGGAATGTCTCTGAAATCTTTCTTTATAAAAAAGCTAATTTAGATATAATCAATAAAGCACTCACTAATATTGACTGGGATGAATTATCTAATAATGCATCAGTGGAAGACATATAGACTATTCTAAAGACAAAAATCTTGCCAATAGCTAACTCAAGCATACCAAAAATCAGGAAACACTGCTCTGCTGAGAATAACCCAAAATGGCTAACTGTAAAACTTAAAAAATTGATTAAAAAGAAACATCGCCTTTATAATAAATACATATAAAAGAAAAATTCCATCTAGATTGGCAACATTTAAATAGATCCAAAATAAATGCAAACAAGAAATCAGGAAAGCAAAAAAGCAGCAGAGTTATAATTGGTGGCAGAAGCAAATAAAGGAAACAACAAGAAAGTTACAATTATATAAACTCCTTAAGAAAACAGTCATGTAAAGTAGGTCCATTAATATTTGAAGATAATGTGATATCAGAACCAACAATGATGGCCTATTTGCTAAATTACCATTTCTGTAAATATTTTGGTACCCCTTCATCAAATACCCATACCATGCAAGATACAATTCAATCGGATATTATTATTTCTGATCAAGAAATTCTATCTAAAATTACACTTATAAAACCTGGTTCTTTCCCAGGCCCAGACGGCATCTCCATGGATATGATCAAAATTATGCAAACACATCTAACCAAACCATTACAAATTTTATTCAATCACAGCATTAAAACAGGAGAAATACCAGCAGACTAGAACAAAACATATGTTATACCACCATATAAAAAGGGAGATAGAAGGGATACAGATAACTATAGTCCTATTAGACTTACCCCGATTCTCTGTAAAATTATGGAAAGTATATTTAAGGACAAAATAATTAACAACTTATCAGAAATTGACTCAAAACTAGAGATGGGTGAAATGGCCTTAAGTTGCTTCATGGAGTGATTCACGGAGTGAAGGCGAATTTGCAGAGTAATCCACAACACGAAGCAGAGTACCTCACGTTATAACGGGTAACGCGAAGTCCATTGAGAACAATGACTTCGCGTTACTCCACCTTCCTAAACCACTACTCCACCAATCTTTAAGGTGAAGCACATTGAAAACAATGTACTTCATCTCACTTGACCTTGTTTTTAAGCTCCAAAGGCAAATTTTGCAGTGATTCATTGGATTTCAGGTCACATGAGCTCTAGATTGCTCTGCACAGCCTCAGTTCAGGGTAGTGTGTGTAGGAAGCTGTAGGAGATAGTCTGATCTGAGAGCTCTCTGTGATTCAAACCTTCTAAAAGCTGTTAGAAAAGCCTTTTTGAATAATTTTTTTGCTGAAACTTTAGTTTGTCGATTGTAGGAAACCCTCCTGTGCTCATATCATCAAGCGTTTATTGTTTGTGTATGGATTTTGAATGTTAATGTACAACATTCAGTCTGTGTACTGAGAGACAGTGGAAGTGTGCTTTGGGGGAAGGGTGTATCAGTGGTCTACAGTAGGTAGATTAACTTGGAGAAAAAGATAGATCTTTCTGTTTTGGTGATATTTTTCTTGTATAACTGTGTCAATGCACACAGAGTAATATTTTCAATTATTCTTGACATTTTTTTGCTGATTGTTGTATTGCAGCAGTGCATAATTTTAGTTTGTTTAAAATACATGGTTATATTAATGAAGTTTTCAATTTGCTATGCATTACTTAGTGTGTGTGTGAGTATGTGTGACGTGTGTCATCAAATCAGACACCTTTTATTGTGCCACATAGTAATTTCAGCAATGTGAACCTGCTATCCACTGCAGCTGCATGATTTTTGTACTGCTTTGTGGTATCTTTACTGGTACTAGTACTAGTGACTGTTACTGCAGTACACTGCTCCCCGCCCCACGGCCCGCCCCAACCGGCAAAGGTATTCTTTTCCAGATTTGAATTTCTGATGGTGAGCACTGGTTAGGTGTTGTGCCTTTGTGTCTGCATCTCTTCAGTGCACAGCACAATCTTAATCTGTCTGTGCATTTGCATCCCTTTAGGGCCCAATCTCCATCTGTAATATAAGTCACAGTTGTTTCTTTGGCTTCCCTCCAGAGTACTGGACTGGTGTGGTGTATATCTCTGCATGAACATTTTATTTATTTATTTATTTTATTTATTGAAATGTTTCATGAGGAGAGCACACTAAACAACAAGTTGCTAGTCTCACGGTGTGACCTGGGGGAAGAGGTTACATAGGGTTCGGAAAGATGATCAGTTACAATAGTATGTGGGTAGTACAAACAATACAACATTGTAAGATTGTGCAACAGTTGGAACACAAGGTATTGTACAATAAACAGTAGTGGAACATTGGGTAAATTACAATACATGTACAAAATTATACAAAAGAACATATAAACGTACAAAACAATAATAATGCAATATAACCATTTATAGTGCATGATTGTACCAGGAGCAGGCTCGAGGTAGTATGCAAGTGCTGTTGGAGTAAAAAGGATGGGGTTTTGTTGTGCACACTGATGACCCAGAAGGGCAGGTAGAGAAGAGAGGGGGGAGAGGCAAGAACTGAATATGAGGAGATGTGGTAGCCATTTCCTGATTTCCCCCTTCAGGATGTTGAGAACCCTGCCGCTGGGTGATGGTAGAAAGGCAGAAACTGGGGATAGATATTAAGGTGGGTTAAAGCAGGAACAGCTGAGGGAAAGGTAATTGTGCATGGCAGAGGTAAGGGAGTAGTTGGAGGAGTAGTGTCATAATTCAGGGGGGAGGGAATTCCAGATTTTAGGGAAATGATGGGTGAAACCAGTCTAACCGATGAGGGTGGTGTGGTGAGGGACTGTCAAGGTGCGGGCATCATTTGATTTGAGAGAGTGGGTGGGGAGAGGTGGAGTGGAGAGAGAGGATGAGAGATAGGAGGGGAGCCCCCCCCGAACCCGAATTTGGAGGTTAGTTTGGCACAGTGAGAGATGCGTCTGTGAGATAGTGGAAGGAAAGTTAGAGAGTGATAGAGTTCACAGTGGTGGGAGCGGAAGGGGAGTCAATAGCAAAGCGGCAGAAGGAGTTAAAGAGAGTGTCCAACTTGGTCAGGTAAGATTTGGGAGCAGCACCATAGACTATGTCACAGTAGTCAAAGATGGGGAGTATCATGTTCTGAACAATTTCGTACCTCGCAGTCAGCATATGAATTGTACTCATTAATATGCGTTTTTAAGTCAGGGCCATCATCATGAGTCACTCGTGATACAAATCACGTTCTTTATCATCACGTTCACAAATGCAGTCACAAATTATGATTCACTGATCTCGTCACGAATCAAAAAATTTTTTTTACTAGTTATTTGGATGTATTGTAATCCTGTTTTGTAGTATCTTTCCAGGCTTCACCACCCCACCACAGTACTCATTAATAAGAGTTTTTAAATGGGGGAGTTTTGTGCTACAGCTCATCGGGGAAGTACAGCAGCCGGCATTTGCGTTCCCATGCAGTTTCATATTGCTTATCTCACACTGAGTTATGTTCTTCATCATCACGGCCACAAGTGCAGTCACAAATTATGATTCAGGAATCAGGATCATGTCACAAATCACAAAATACATTTTTTACTAGTTACTTGCATGTATTATAGCCTGTTTTGTAGTATGTCTCCAGGCTTAACCACCCCACCACTGTACTCATTAATGAGTTTTAAAATTGGGGAGTTTTGTGCTACAGCTCATCAGGGAAGTACAGCTATAGGCATTCATGTTCCCATACAGTTTCTTATTGGTTATCTCACACCAGCACCATAGACTACGTCACAGTAGTCAAAGATGGGGAATATCATCTTCTGGACAATTTCGTGCCTCACAGTCAGCATATTAATTGTATTCATTAATATGCATTTTTAAGTCAGGGCCATCATCATGAGTCACTTGTGATACAAATTCCATTCTTCATCATCACGGTCAGAAATGCAGTCACAAATTTTGATTCACGAATAACGATCATGTCACGAATCACAAAATTAATTTTTTTACTAGTTACTTGCATGTATTGTAAGCCCGTTTTGTAGTATCTCTCCAGACTTCAGCCAATCACCACCACTGTACTCATTAATAAAAGTTTTTAAATTGGGGAGTTTTATGATACAGTCTCAGCTCATCAGGGAAGTACAGCCATAGGCATTTGCGTTCTTTCCTGTACAGCTTGTAAGTTACAGTACTATAAGTAGTAGTGGGCGAAGTGGCCCCAATTCGCTCTGCGAAGTGATTCATGGAGTAACATGGAATCCGTGGAGTACTCTGCAATGTGAAGCAGAGTACTTTGCTTCATAATGAGGAACGCAAAGCCCATTGAAACCAATGACTGCACTATTCCGCCTTCCCCAAACCACTTCTTCACCAATTTTAAGGCGAAGTACATTGAAATCAATGTAATTCACCTTACTTCGACTTGTAATTCAGCTCCAAATGAAATTCTGCAGTGATTCATGGGATTGCAGGTCACATGGGGTCTAGATTGTTCTGCACAGCCTCAGTTCTGGCCTGGGTAGTTTGTGTATGTAGTGGTAGCTGGAGACAGTTTGCTCTCAGAGCTCTGCGATTCAGAACCTCCAAAAGCTGTTTAAAATGCCTTTTTGGGTCTTTTTTTTACTCAAAATTTAGTAAATCGATTGTAGGAAACCCTTCTGTGGTCATATCATTGAGTGTTTATTGTTGTGTGTGGATTTTGAATGTTAATTTAAGAACAGTCAGTCTGTGTACTGTGAAATGTGTTTTGAGGAGGGGTGTATTTGTGGTTGAAGGTACATTAACTGGGAGAAAAAGGCAGTCTTTCTGTTTTGGTTATATTTTCCTTGTATAACTGTGTTAATGTACACACAGTAATATATTCAGTAATTCTTGACATTTGTTGCTGATTGTTGTGGTTCAGCAGTGTATAATTTGTCTGTTTAAAACATTTTGTTATTATTACTAAAGGTCTTCAATTTGCTTCGCATTACTTGTAGTGTGTGTGTGAGTGTGTGCAATGCACACTATTAAATCAGACACCTTTTATTGTGCCACAGAGTAATTGCAGCAGTGTGAACCTGCTATCCACCGTACCTGCATGAATTTTTTGTACTGCTTTGTGGTATCTTTACTGGTAGTGGATTGTTATTGCCGTGCACTAATCCCCCAACTGGCAAAGGGTATTCCTTTCCAGATTTGGATTTGTGACTTGTGAGCACTGGTTAGGTGTTGTTGTGCCTTTTCATATGCATCTCTTGAGTGCGCAGTGCAATCTTAATCTGTCTGTGCATTTGCAGTGTACCATTAATTCTGGGATACTGCATTTCTTGTTACACTCTCATTTCACTTCATCGGCACTGAGGAATTTTCTGGACACAAGACAGTAGCATTTCATCAGCACTGGGGAATTTTCTGTACACAAGACAGTAACATTTTGGGGATGCACATTAATTCTGGTGACTCTGTGTGACCACTGCATGCATGACTGAGTGCGCCATTTATTCTGGGAGGCTTTGCATTCTTGTTACGCTCTCATTTCACTTTGTCAGCACAGGGAAGGTTTCTGGACACAAAACAATAGCAGTTTGGGGATGCACAATAATTCTGGTGACTGTGTGTGTGGGGTGCTGCCAATAGTGTCACTCCACCTTACTTCGCGTTAAAGTGGAATGACAACGCGAAGTAATAATCACAAGGCAAAGTGAGCCTTTCCTATGGGGCACTCTGCGTAGTGAAGTGCCAATGCGAAGTGTCCACTTTGCTGGCACTTCACAGGGAGAACTTAATTTCGTTGCATCTCTACTCAAACAACATGGTTTTTGTAAAGGTTGATCTTGTATTACAAACTTGTTATGCATTTATGAATCAGTGAGTAAGTATCTTGATAGCAGGACACCATGTGATGTGGTATTTTTGGACTTCAAAAAAGCATTTGACTCTGTCCCTCTTACTAATAAAACTGAATCTCTATAACATACACACTAGCATTATAAAATGGATAAAAAACTGGTTTTTTATTTAAATTTGAGATTGATTTATTAAATCAATCTCAAAGAGTCCTAATAGATGTCATGCTTCAGAATGGAGACTGGTTAACAGTGGGGTACCCCTTATATCGGTTAGAGATGGGCAAAGTGGCCTCAATTTGCTTTGTGGAGTGATTCATGGAGTGAAGGTGAATTCGCAGAGTGTTTCACAACGCGAAGCGGAGTACTTCTCATTATAATGTGTAACGTGAAGTCCATTGAGAACAATGACTTTGCGTTACTCTGCCTTCCCAAACCACTACTCCACCAATCTTTACGGTGAAGTACCTTGAAAACAATGTTCTTCGCCTTGTTTTTAAGCTTCAAAGGTGAATTTTGCAGTGATTCATGGGATTTCAGGTCACATGGGCTCTAGATTTTCTGCACAGCCTCAGTTCAGGGTAGTGTGTGTAGGAAGCTGTAGGAGACAGTCTGCTCTGAGTGCTCTCCATGATTCAAACCTTCTAAAAGCTGTTAAAAAGCCTTTTTGAGTTTTTATTTTTGCTGAAACTTTAGTTAATCGATTGTAGGAAACCCTCCTGCACTCATATCATCGAGCGTTTATTGTTTGTGTATGGATTTTGAATGCTAATGTACAACATTCAGTTTGTGTACTGAGAGACAGTGGAAGTGTGCTTTGTGGGAGGATATATCTGTGGTATAGGTAGATTAACTTGGAGAAAAAGACAGTTCTTTTTGTTTTGGTGATATTTTTCTTGTATAACTGTGTTAATGTACACTCAATAATTATTTTCAATAATTCTTGACATTTTTTTGCTGATTGGTGTGTTGCAGCAGTGCATAATTTTAGTTTGTTTAAAATACATGGTTATATTAATGAAGTTTTCAATTTGCTATGCATTACTTAGAGTGTGTGTATGTGTGATGCATGTCATCAAATAAGACACCATTTATTGTGCCAGATAGTAATTTCTGCAATGTGAACCTGCTATCCACTGCAGCTGTGTGATTTTTATACTTCTTTGTGGTATCTTTACTGGTACTAGTACTAGTGACTGTTACTGCAGTACACTGCCCCCCGCCCCACGGCCCGCCCCAACCAGCAAAGGTATTCTTTACCAGATTTGAATTTCTGATGGTGAGCACTGGTTAGGTGTTGTGCCTTTGCGTCTGCATCTCTTCAGAGCACAGCACAATCTTAATCTGTCTGTGCATTTGCCTCTCGTTAGGGCCCAATCTCCATCTGTAATTTAAGTTACAGTTGTTTCTTTGGCTTCCCTTCAGAATACTGGACTGGCGTGGTGTATATCTCTGCATGAACATTTTATTTATTTATTTATTTTATTTATTGAAATGTTTCACCAGTAGGGCACACTGAACAACAAGTTGCTCATTTCACGGTGTGACCGGGGGGGGGGTTACATAGGGCTGTGAAGGATGATAAGCTACAATAGTATGTGGGTAGTACAAACAATACAACACTGTGAGATTGTGCAACAGTTAGAACACAAGGTATTGTACAATCTACAGTAGTGAAACATTTTATAAATTACAATACATGTCCAAAATCATACAAAAGAACATATAAACGTACAAAACAGTAATAACGCGATAGAACCATTAATAGTGCATGAGTGTACCAAGAGCAGGCTCAAAGTAGTACGCAAGTGCTGTTGGAGTAAAAAGGATGGGGTTTTGTTGTGCACACTGGTGACCCAGAAGGGCAGGTGGAGAAGGGGGGGGGGTCAAGAACTGACTATGAGGAGAAGGGTAGCCATTTCCTGATTTCCCCCTTCGGGATGTTGAGAACCCTGCCGGGGGTGGTGGTCATGGTAGGAAGGCAGAAACTGAGGATAGGTATTAAAGTGGATTAAAGCAGAAATAGCTGAGGGAAAGGTAATTGTGCAGGGCAGAGGTAAGGGACTAGTTGGAGGAGGAGTGTCATATTTCAGGGGGGGAGGAAATTCCAGATTTTAGGGAAACAATGGGCGAAACCAGTCTGACCGATGAGGGTCAAGCGGCGAGGGACCGTGAAGGTGTGGGCATCATTTGATCTGAGAGAGTGGGTGGGGGGAGGTGGAGTGGAGAAAGAGGATGAGAGGATGAGAGATAGGAGGGGAGCCTCCTGAACCAGAATTTGGAGGTTAGTTTGGCAAAGTGAGAGATGCGTCTGTGAGATAGTGGAAGGAAGGTTAGAGGGCGATAGAGTTCACAGTGGTGGGAGCGGGAAGGGGAGTCAATAGCAAAGTGGCAGAAGGAGTTAAAAAGAGTGTCCAAATTAGACAGGGAAGATTTGGAAGCAGCACCATAGACTACATCATAGTAGTCAAAGATGGGGAATATCATCCTGTGGACAATTTCGTGCTTCGCAGTCAGCATATTAATTGTACTGATTAATATGCGTTCTTAAGTCAGGGCCATCATCATGACTCACTCATGATACAAATCATGTTCTTCATCATCACAGTCAGAAATGCAGTCACAAATTATGATTAATGATCTTGTCACGAATCACAAAATAAATTTTTTTACTAGTTACTTGGATGTATTGTAATCCTGTTTAGTTGTATCTCTCCAGGCTTCACCACCCCACCACTGTACTCATTAGTAAGAGTTTTAAATTGGGGAGTTTTGTGCTACAGCTCATCGGGGAAGTACAGCCATAGGCATTCGCGTTCCCATACAGTTTCATATTGGTTATCTCACACCGAGTTATGTTCTTCATCATCACGGTCACAAATGCAGTCACAAATTATGATTCAGGAATCAGAATCATGTCACGAATCACAAAATTAATTTTTTTACTAGTTACTTGCATGTATTGTAAGCCTGTTTTGTAGTATCTCTCCAGGCTTCGCCCAATCACCACCACTGTACTCATTAATAAGAGTTTTTAAATTTGGAAGTTTTATGATATAGTCTCAGCTCATCAGGGAAGTACAGCCATAGGCATTTGCATTTTTTCCTGTACAGCATGTAAGTTGCAGTACTGTAAGTAGTGGTTGGCGAAGTGGCCCCAATTCGCTCCACAAAGTGATTCACGGAGTAACGTGGAATCTGCAGAGTACTCTGCAATGTGAAGCGGAGTACTTCGCTTCATAATGAGGAACGCAAAGCCCATTGAAACCAATGACTTTGTGTTATTCCGCCTTCCCCAAACCACTTCTCCATCAATTTTAAGGTGAAGTACATTGAAATCAATGTAATTCGCCTCACTACACCTTGTAATTGAGCTCCAAATAAAATTCTGAAGTGATTCATGGGATTGCAGGTCACATGGGCTCTAGATGGTTCTGCACAGCCTCAGTTCTGGCCTGGGTAGTGCGTGTGTTTGTAGTGGTAGCTGGAGACAGTTTGCTCTCAGAGCTCTGCGATTCAAAACCTCGAAAAGCTGTTTAAAATGCCTTTTTGAGTCATTTTTTTTGCTCAAAATTTAGTACATCGATTATAGGAAACCCTTCTGTGCTCATATCATCGAGTGTTTATTGTTGTGTGTGGATTTTGAATGTTAATTTAGAACAGTCAGTCTGTGTACTGTGAAGTGTGCTTTGGGGGTGTATTTGTGGTGTAGGTAACTGGGAGAAAAAGATAGTCTTTCTGTTTTGATTGTATTTTTCTTGTATAGCTGTGTTAATGTACACAGTAATATATTCAGTAATTCTTGACATTTTTTGCTGATTGTTGTGGTGCAGCAGGGTATAATTTGTCTGTTTAAAACATTTGGTTGTGTTACTAAAGGTTTTCAATTTGCTACGCATTACCTGTAGTGTGTGTGTAAGTGTGTGTGCAATGCATACTATTAAATAAGACACCTTTTATTGTGCCACAGAGTAATTGCAGCAGTGTGAACCTGCTATCCACCGTACCTGCATGAATTTTTTGTACTGCTTTGTGGTATCTTTACTGGTAGTGGATTGTTATTGCCGTGCACTAATCCCCCAACTGGCAAAGGGTATTCCTTTCCAGATTTGGATTTGTGACTTGTGAGCACTGGTTAGGTGTTGTTGTGCCTTTTCATATGCATCTCTTGAGTGCGCAGTGCAATCTTAATCTGTCTGTGCATTTGCAGTGTACCATTAATTCTGGGATACTGCATTTCTTGTTACACTCTCATTTCACTTCGTCGGCACTGGGGAATTTTCTGGACACAAGACAGTAGCATTTCATCAACACTGGGAAATTTTTCTGGACACAAGACAGTTGCATTTTGGGGATGCACATTAATTCTGGTGACTCTGTGTGACCACTGCATGCATGACTGAGTGCGCCATTAATTCTGGGAGGCTTTGCATTTCTTGTTACACTCTCATTTCACTTTGTCAGCACTGAGGAGGTTTCTGGACACAAAATAATAGCAGTTTGGGATGAACATTAATTCTGGTGACTGTGTGTGTGGGGTGCTGCCAATATTGCTGCCACTCTGTCTTACTTCGCGTTAAGGCGGAATGACAACACAAAGTAATAATCACAAGGTGAAGTGAGCCTTTCCCATGTGGCACTCCATGTAGTGAAGTGCCAATGTGAAGTGCCCACTTCGCAGGTGGAATTTAAATTCACTGCATCTCTAGTATCAGTCTTGGCACCCTTAATATTTCAACTATTTATAACTGATTTATTTTATAATGTAGAAAATTATATTATAAAATATGCAGATGACTGCAAACTTGGAGGACCTTGCAAGACACTGTCTGAATCAATTTCTATACAAAATGACTTAAATATATTGCCTTAGTGGGCCACAAAGTGGGGGATTTAAAAGTGTGATGAGTGAACGTACTTAAGGAATTTTTGATTTTTGAGTGTTCAACTTTACTTTGCATAGCTCGTGAAGCACTACTCGCTCTGTAAGAGTGCTTCACGAGCTTTGTAAAGAAATACACTGATTTGCTAATTGATCTTACAGGACCTATAATAACAATAATAGATGCAGCATCATGCACTTTGGAACTGAAAATTCTATCACACACAATACAGAATACATTAACATTCAATACTCAAATAACTGAGAACATAAATAAAGCAAACTGCATTTGGTGGAGTATAAGATGGAATATTAAATGAAGGGACAAATCACTTATTCTTCCACTGTATAGATCATATATTCACCCCATATTTGATTATGCTTCTCAATTATGGTGTCCATACAATAAGAAAGATGTCTTAAGAATTGAAAAAATTCTAAGAAATATTACAGAATATATAGATGGTGCAGAGTCCTTAAATTATGAACAAAGACTGGACAAATTTGGATTAATGTCTCTTGAAAAAAGATGACTTAGTGGTGATCTTATGTTCACTAGAGATATTATAAATGACAAAAATGTAATGTTTGAAATTGGCATCAATTTCAAGCAGATAAACATTAACACAAGAGGACACCTACTTCAAATAACAAGACAATGCTTTAATACAAAAAAAGAGAATATTTCTTGTCTTAGAGAATTATAAAACCATGGAATTCACTCCGTATAGATATTGTCATCAGTAGAACCAAGAATATCTTTAAAAAAACACCTAGACAACTATTTATTAAATGACCATTCCCTTGGGTATTATGGGTGACTGATAGGAGTGTTCATGGGCTTTGGCCTTATACCCCTTCCAACTTTCTTTTTTTTAAACCATCTTTATTGACATTTTCTTAGATGTACAGACAGACACACATTAATACCTAGGACTTCCCTGGTCCCCACCCCCAAACTGGGTAGGGCAACTATATACATTTATAACTCTATACATACACAGCTGCAGTGGACACCCCTCCCAGTTGTCTTAAAAATTGATCTAACCCTTCAGAAATCATGCTAACACATTCAAAACTCAAGATTTTATCGTGAACAGCCCCCATTTGGGAAGAATCCCAATCCGGTGATCTAAATTCACTACATCCATCTATTGATTGGGGTATGGTCCTGCAGCGGTGTCCCAAGAAGAGAGAGAGAATCCCCCTATTAGAATCATTTGGCAGACAAAGAACTACATACAATAACATCCAAGTAAAACCAACCATAGTATACCCATTTCCTTAGCATATAAAGGAAAACAAATAAGCCCCTACTAGGGAATTTATTCTTCACCAATAAGCCATTAAATTAACTACACTCAGACAGACAGATCAGTGCCTGGGGACCTTTAGCCTGAAGTGAATATATTACCTCTAAGGATCTCCACCTCTTGTCATATGCTCCTTTCCTTCCGTTCTGGAACATTTGCCTCTTGATCCTGCCAAGAGTCCTCATTAAATCCCCTATCCATTGGTCATATGAGTAGATAAGGTCACTTTTCCAATGTCTCAAAACAAAAAGAGCAGACATCAACGCTATATGATATTTAATGTGAAACACTGAGATTTGGGCCATATCCCCCAATACACAGATCTCAGTCAGGATAAATTCAGCATAGTTTAGAATGGGGTCCATATTTTGCTTAACTTGAACCCAAAGGGGGGTAGATCCTAGGACAGTCCCAGAATATATGCAGTGTATCCCCTGGACTCAATCCACATCTAAAACATAGATCTGTCTGCCTAAGCCTTCTAGCACATAATTTGGAAGGGGTATAGTACATATTGGAAAATATAAAGAACTGCATGGTCCTATATTTGGGTATAGGTATATAACCAGAGCTTTTCCAGGTTTCTTTCCAATCCGGCCTCAGGTGAGTATTTTTTTTTCCCAATATGCTACCCTCACAGAGATATCCCTACTTAAGAAGTCCAACAGCACTTTGTATGCACTTGAAAGAGGTTTATGCAAGTAGTTAAGGTCCTTAAGGCTATCCCAAGTAAACGCAGTCCCCTGGGGACCTCTATTCTCTCTCTCTCAACACCTTCTGCAGCATATTGGTAACCTGTATCCTCTTAAAAAAATTAATACCTCTACACTGAGCTGGAAAAACTACCCTATCATCTAGAATAAAATCTGCCCAGTTAAGGTTGCATAATTGAGGGGCCCAGTATTTCCTAATTATTCGACCCCCGATGGTCATATTGGGATTTCCCAAGATAGGTTGGTCCCTGAAGCCCCTCTGAAGTTTTTTCTGTGACGGAGATAAAAGAGCCCACCAAGCCAAGACTGACTTATATATTGGAGTACATTTCCCTTCCTCCAGCAAACTTTCTGTATTAAAATAGAGCATTGCATCTGGGGAAATGCCCATGTCCCTCAAAATTTGTCTCTAAATGTGTAACCAGATTGGAGTATAGCCCTCTTCCTCCTGTGTCCTATTCCACCGACCCATTATAGCTAACTGTCCGACTACATAATATAAATGAAGGTCTGGGATTTTGAGACCCCCCAAACTATAGGGAAGGCGCAGTACATTATGTTTCCTCCTAGGTGGTTTAGAATTCCATAAGAAATCTGAAAGTAATTTTTGTATCTTAATAAACCAACTCTTTGGAATATTATATGGAGACAAATATATTGGATACAGAAACCTGGGCAATAGGTCCATTTTAATTAAACCGATTCTAGCCGTCAAGTTCAGGGGAATTTTATTCCACCTAATTATATCTGCTCTAGCTACTGAAAGCACCTTATTTATATTTGCTTCCGCTCCTTCCTCTGGATTAGCAGTGACCCAAATACCAAGATATTTAATCCTATCTGGAGCCCAGTTCAATTGCAGAGGTTCAAAATCTGCCTTATGCGTAAATGAGGTACGGGGGAAGGGGAGAACCTGAGTCTTATTGAGATTTAAGCTATAATTCGAGACCGTAGAAAATCTCTTTATAATTTCAAGAGTCTTTTTAAAGCTCTTTGCTGGGTCCTGCAGGTGTAACAAAATATCATCTGCAAAAACCGAAAACTTCATTTCTCTCCCCTTAACAGCAATCCCCCGTATTTCGGGGTCTGCCTGAATCGCTCTCAATAGGGGCTTCAGATATATATTAAATACAATTGGTGAGAGGGGACAACCCTGTCTAGTCCCATTATCAAGGCGAAATTCTTTCAATAAATAACCATTGCAGAGAACCCTAGCCATAGGCGCAGCATAGAGATTCTTGATACCTCTAAGGAGACCCTCCGGGAAACCCATCTTCTCCATAGTAGCAAATAGAAAAGAGTGGGAGACCCTGTCAAAGGCCTTCTCGGCATCTAAAGAGATTAGCCCCATAGCTGACCGAGAGTTAGAGGCCTCACAAAGTACATGATGAAGCTTCCGCAGAGCATCGTGTGCCCCCTACCTGGCATAAATCCAACTTGGTCTTCACTAATAATTAGAGGAGCAATCTTTAGGATTCTATTAGCTAGTATTTTAGTTAACAGCTTAAGGTCCTGGTTCATCAAAGCAATAGGTCTATAGATCCCTGGTAATTCTTTAGGTTTATCTGGCTTAGGGATAAGTGTAATATAAGCTTGGTATAGTGGTAGATGGGAAACCCCATCTGACATAATATTAGAAAATAAATCCATCAGTAGGGGTAGGAGAGTTTGCACATGGACTTTATAAAACTGAGCTGATAAGCCATCCAGTCCCGGAGTTTTGCGCTTAGGTAATGCATTAATCACTTCCCTGATTTCAGACTCTGATATGGGGGCCGCTAGTGTCTGAGCTTGTGCTTGGTCCAGTCTGGGCAAACTAATGCTCTCCAAATACCCCCACATCTCCTCCTCACTACTAAGGGAGTCCCCTTGGTAGATCTCTGCAAAGTAATCCGCAAAGGCATCCGCCATTCTCTGCGGCTCTGTTATCACTTCCCCCTGGTATTCTATTAAAGGGATCATTCGAGCTGCCTCCCACTCTTTGACTCTGTTTGCAAGAAGCTTACTAGGTACGTCCCCTTGTAGAAGATAGTTAGCTTGGAGCTTTTCAAGTCAGGCCTCCAACTTACCCTAAAGAATATCTGTCATTTCGTCCCTCAAATCCTTAAGTTCACTATCCACCTCCTCAGTAGAACCCTCTAAGGAGGTAAGTGAGTTGATAGCACCCCATATAAATTCCTCCCCTGCTTTTCTCATACCATTTCTCCTGGCAGTAATCTTTGGGCTTCACCAGCATATAGTACTTTACAGGTAGGCCACGCTAAATTCTTATTATGAAGTGTAGGAATCTGGGTCTGGACAATATCCCTCAAAACTTCCTCCAGCCGGGGTATCATATTATCTTCTAAAAATAGTGATTCATCTAACCTCCATTTGAAGGGTTTCATCTGAACAGACTCCAGCACCCATGACAGCTGCACTGGAGAGTGGTCGGATAAAATTCTGCTATGGGTTAGCATTTTCCAAACACCCTGCAGGGCCTCCTTGTTAACCCAAAAAAAATCAATACGCGACTGAGTTTTATGTACCCCTGAATAAAAAGTCATATTGCAGTCCCCTTGGTTAAACACCCGAAAAGGGTCCATCAGTGCTGTAACCTCTAGAAATCTAGCCAAAGCCACCTGCGCCCTGGAGGGTGGTTTTTTAGATGGGGGTTTCCTATCCAGCAGATTATTAGGACACAGGTTCCAGTCACCTGCTATGATTAATGGATGAGATGAAAGGGTAGCTAAATCTAATTCCAGCGAGGCGAAAACATCAGGGTTGGAGGGAGTTGGTCCATATACAGAGGCAATTGTTAATAACCTACCCATAATAGTGCCCATAACAAATACCCCCCGAGCATACTCTCTTGCTTTAATTTGCAAAGGCACAAACGGACAACTTTTCGCAATCAAGATCGCTACGCCCCCTTAAGCTTTCGCTTTCCCCTCTCCTAAAACTCGTCCCACCCAGAGTCTCTTCAAAAGAGTTAACTCTTCCTTTAACAAGTGGGTTTCCTGCAATACTGCTATTTGAACCCCCAGCTGATGTATATGTTTTAAAATCACCCCTTCCAACTTTCTTATTGAAACTTAATGAATATTTGTTAAACACACTCCAGTATAGAACAACATCTAAACATGCTCTTCGATCTGCTAAGCACCCAAATTTCTATATACCTAAATTTCGGTCTAAATGTGGAGAATTTATCTTTGCTGCTTCTGTCCGCTGAACTTGGGAAATAATTTGGAAGAAGTGTAATTTAAATATCTTACTTCCGTTGGCCCATTTCAGGGCCTCACTTGTGAGTTTGACATATAATCATTATGACTGTTTGGGGTGAACATTTCACTTTTTAAATGATGATGCTGTTTTATATTATGTATGAAACTTATTTATGTTTGTCATGCTTGTTTTGTATCTGTACCTATATTTGTAAGAGAGAGTCTTCCTAGGCCGGCCTGGTGGCACTGAGGATTGAGGCGCTGGATGCCATACCTCGTGCCACGCTGGCGACCTGGGGGTTCGGGAATGGACTCGGGGCTGCCAGGGGTCAGAGGGGGGAAGGAGGAGGATTGAGTGTCTCAACAGATGCTCTCCTCCTCCTGGGGTGGGTTCCTGGGGTGCTTTGAGCACCTGATGCACCTATGCCTGTGGAAGCATGGGCATCGGGGCACAGGCAGCTCTCTGGAGTTGGGGAGAGGAGGACGTTGTGGGCATTTGGCAATGGCACATATCAGCATGCCATCTGTCTGGACGTCAGTCCTGCATGCCGACGCCCTCAGGGGAAGGAGGGACCAAGGGAAGAAAAGCAGAAACCCCCCTCTCAATCCAAAATGATGACCGATCCTAGCCCTGATCACCTACCCATAAGCAGACCCCGTTGTGCAGGTGCTCCGAAGAGAGAAGTAAGGTAGGGGGACAGCAGAGTAAGCCTGGCACTGTAGGGACAGACACCATGGGAGGGATCCATTGGGATTGATCAGGTCTGAAGGAGTGGACTAAAACAGTAGTAAGGCGGGATAAAAAAGAAATTGAAAAAAAAAAGAGCCTTTCTCTCAATTTGCATTCCAATAAATGATGATGATGACTGTTGAGCTGCACAGGCAACAAGTAACTATATAGTGCAAAGAACTCTTTATTTGGCATACTGTCCAGAGGGGCCTACACTCTGCATCCATAGCTGCATGGAAGTGCAGGATCCAGAGGACCCTGTGTTTCCACAGCAAGATGGACGCTTGTCTTTGCATGTCTACATCTGTAGCCAAATGGAAGCACAAGACCCACAGGACCCTGAACTTCCACTGCACCCAGACAGCCCCATGGAGTCTTTGCATCCATAGTTACACTTCTGCAGGCAGACAGACTCTTCCCTTGGTATAAGGCCCAGAGGCTCACTTATAGAAACAAAGAAGTTGTCAGCAGATAAGGACCCCTTGGCCTGCCTAGTCTGCCCTAAATTCTCTACCTATTGTGCCACCACAGACCCCTCTCGATTTCTGGCCTTAACCCCTCAGCCCTATTACTATGGTCCCCTTGTGTCTATTCCATGCATGCTTGAATCCTGCTACCATTTTAGTACCCAACACCTCCACCGGGAGGCCATTCCATGTGTCCACCACCCTTTTCATGAATAAGTATTTCCTCACATTCCCTCTGAGCCTCCCTCCTGCAGCTTCATGTCATGACCCCTTGTCCTCGAACATCTCTTTCTATGTAAAATGCTACCCTCCTGAATCCTATTAATACCTTTGAGGTATTTGAATGTTTCTATCATGCCCCCCTTTTCTCTCCTTTCCTCTAGAGAGTACATATTTAACTCCTTCAGCATTTCCTTGTAAGGCTTTTGATGCAGGTCTTGCACCATTTTGCTTGCTCTCTTCTGTACCACCTCTACCAGATCTATGTCTTTTTGGAGATGGGGCCTCCAGTACTGGATACTGTTCTCTAGGTGGGGCCTCACCATCGATCTATACAGGGATGACACTACCTCCCTCTTTCTGCTGGTGACACCCCTTCCTACATACCCAAGCATTCTGCTAGCTTTTCCCACTGGCTTATCACACTGCTTTGCTACCTTTAGTTCATCAGATATGAAGACCTCCAGGTCCCTTTCCTGTTCTGTGGTTGCCAATACCTCCTCACCCAATTGGTACATTGCCCTTGGGTTTCTGTGCCCCATGTGCATAATTTTGCACTTTAGGCATTGAAGCCCAGTTGCCAAACCCTTGACCAGTCTTCCAGCTTTTTCAGATCATCACTCATTTTTTCCACACACCCCCATTGTGTCCACTCTGTTGCAGATCTCTGTGTCATCCGTGAACAGGCATACTTTCTCTTCCAGCTCTCCTGCAATGTCACTAATAAAAGCATTGAAGTGGACTGGGCCCAGTACTGACCCTTGTGGCACCCTGCTGGTTACCGTGCCTTCTACAGAGTGAATCCCATTTACCACTACCCTCTGACTCCTATTTCTTAACTGACTTCATACTCATTTTAATACTTTTGGATCCACTCCCAGGCTGCCCAGCTTGTTTACGAGTCTTCTGTTGAAGGCCTTACTGAAATCCAGCTGGTCACATCTACTGCCCCGCCCTGATCCCCTTCCTAGGTCACCCAGTCAAAGAACTTGGTCAGGTTTGTTTGGCAAGATCTCCCCTCTCTGAACCCACGCCACCTCAGATCCTGTAATCCACTGGTCACAAGATATTTCCCAATCCTTTGCTTCAGTAGTGTTTCCATTACTTTGCCCACCACTGAAGTCAGGCTGATAGGTCTGTAGTTTCCTGCCTACTCTATATTCCCATTTTTGTAAAGTGGGACCACATCTGCTCTCCTCCAGCCCCCTAGAACTTCCCCTGTATCTACTGATAGGTTGAACAGGGCTGTCAGAGGTGCAGTCAGCTCCTTCTTAAGCTCTCTCAGTATGCTTGGGTGTACCCCACCTGACCCCATTGGCTTGTCCACTTTTAGTTTTGCTAGCTCCTTGAGGACTCTCTCCTCTGTAAAAGGACTAGTATCCACCTCCCTTTCTTTAATACCCTTTTCCCTTATCTGTAGCCCATCACCTACCCCTTCCTCCATAGATACTGAACAAAAGTACTTATTCTACATCTGTTCATGTCCACATCTACAAATTTGTGTCTACATCTGTTCATACAGGTTCCTTTGGTAATCTGCATGAATGAGGATATGATTCCACTATCACAAAAAGAAAGGAAATTCATTGAAAAAAATGACATTAATACACACATTAGGGCTGAAGAATGCAAAGGGAACAAAGTATATTTCATTACGGTTGACAACCCTAAGGAACACCACACTGCTGATTGCCAAGACCTCTGAGACTTCAAACCCTAATGACTTTCATTTCCTTACTTTGTCTGCTTTGCATTCTGCAACCCTAATGTGTGCATTAACACCATTTTTATGCAGAATTATAATTGCATGGCTGGGCCACCACAGTTAGGGTTGAGTAGGCCGCTTAATATTAAACCCCAATTTTTGCACTTTAATAACTTTGCAGCTGTCCAAGGAATTTGCAAGACATTTTGCATGTCCTGTTGGAATCCCAAGGACTGTTAATATGCCAAGTTTTGTTCTGATCAGATGTGCAGATTCTGAGATCCGGAAAGTGCAAAATATGTACAAATCCAGGTTTTTTTCTGTTTTTCTGTCAGCCCCTAGCACCCAGACAGTTTGAAATTTTGGTCTGACATTCTCTGGGTTGAAAGGGCTTGGCCTAGAGTAGTGTCTTTTGCTAGTTAGATGAAAAAATAATAATCCATTCCAGAGTTATAAGAATTTGAAATGTTGGTTCTAAGCATGCTCAGTAGGCACTTTAGGATAGATGTTAGAAACAAAAAAAGAATTTTGCATTACGAAAAAGGATCCTATTTTGTATGGGGCCAATCCTTTTTCATGAGGAAAAAATCAATTTATGTATGGCTGCCATTTTCTTTTTACCGTTTAATGTTACAAACATATAAAGTACATAAAAATAATGGGCCTTTTAAACAAAACAAACACCTGAACAAGCTAAATGGGACCTGTTGACCTAGATTCTGGTGTTTGTTTGTTTTTAAAGCTGGCAGAAATACATTTTCTGGGCACTCAAAATCCAGACTGCCCAGTTTAACAAGAGGAGCCATTCATCTGCATTCTATGTATGAGAACAGCAGGACTTTGTTGACTTCTGCAGCTGCAGCTGGAACTCATGCTGCAGGCTGCAGTGAGAGCATTGAGCCACCATTTCCCTGGTGTCTAGTGGTTCCCCCCCATTGTCATCCCTTTATGTATGTGATGTTGCCCTGGTGTCTAGTGGCACCCCCCCCAACATCCGATCACCATCCCTGTAATATGTTTTTCTTTCCCTGGTGTTTAGTGGCACCTCCCACCTTCTGATCATTGTCCCTGTAATGTATTTGTCTTTTTCTGGTGTCTAGTGGCACCTCACCCTCTGATTACCATCCCTGTAATGTATTTGTCTTTCCCTGATATCTAGTGGCACCCCCAACCCTCTGATCGCTGCCCCCATAACATGTTTGTCTTTCTCTGGTGTCTAGTGGCACCTCACTCTCATATTGGCATCTCTGTAATATATTTTTCTTTCCCTGGTGTCTAGTGGCACCCCTCACCCTGCGTTTGCCATCTGGGTAATATAGTTTTCTTTCCCTGGTGTCTAGTGGCGCTCTCCCATCCAGTTGCTATCCCTGCAATGTTTTTGTCTTTTCTTAGTGTCTAGTGCCCCCCCCAGCATCCTCCAGTCAAAGTCCCAGTTGGAAATAAACAAAGCCATCCCTCAATGTTTTTTTTTAAACCTGCAAAAAACCAAAAATGGTCCCTCACCAATCTGACCCTCCCACTTCCCCCCCACCTCCCACCCCTCTTAGCACCCACAACCCCACACCCCTATTACAACCCCCACACACCCTCACTCACATGAACAGGTCACAGGGCAAAGATCCACACTCCAACTGAAGACATGTCTTACTGTTGGAATTGCTGACTGCAATATGAGAAACTAAAATAGGTGTGGTTCAATGTATTTTAATGGGGCTTTGAATTTTGGTGCTTAACTTTGTCATTTTTGCATATTTTGACCCCAAATATTCAACATGGCCTTTTGGGGAACCCCACCTCATAACCAATGGCAGTGGAATTATGTAAATCAGCCCGAAAGGTGATTTCACGGTCACTTGACAAAATCACCTTTTGGGCAGGATTTAAACTTTTTCACCATCCTTGTTCATGGGGTGAGGTCATACGAAGGCTATGTTGAAAATTTGGGATCAAAATATGCAAAATTGGCAAAGTTATGTACACACATTGAAATTTTACTACGCTCGATTATAAGTTTGGTAATTTTAGAAATTTTGACCCCAAATTGTCAACATAGCCATTTTTTTTATACCACCTTAGGAACATGATAGCTGTCATTTTTCAAATCCAGGCTAACATGTGTTTTCGCACCTGTGACCTTGAATGATGTTTAGATGCTGTGGAATGATATTTAGGCAGGGATATGAACATTTTCACAACTAGGTTCATGAGATGGGGTAATAAGAAAGCTATGCTGGCAATATAGTATACAAATGCAGTAAAATGCTCAAGTTGGGCCCTGTTCACGAAGGTGGGTCAGTTGTGGAAAAGCAACGTAAGGAGAGGTGCACAGTTACTGCACCACAAAGGCAGGGGCATGGAGCATAGAGGCATGCAGAAGTGTGTAGGGGCATGCTGATAGATATGTGTGTCCCAGAACAGTGAGGTCCAGCTGTGTCAATGCCAACAACACCTGCTGGTGGAGGTGATGGACAAGGTGGAAGGGGTGCAGGAGATAAGCAAGGTGAATAAACTTCAGTGCACAGGTGGCTGTGCTAGTCACAGACATCTGTCACCACTACGATGTCCTGTATGGGTCATGGTCCCTTTCTGCCTTCACCGAAACCAAGGCCTGCATATGGCTGGACATCCACACAGTTGTGAATGCTGCTGGACTGGAGTCACAGGCACTGTCCACCATCAAACACAAGTGGAGTGACCTCTGGTCTCAGGTCAAGAAGAAGCTGACTGTGGTGAGGCAGTCACAGGAGGCCGCAGGCAGTGAACCACCCGCACCTAAACCACCCCTGACCCCCATCGAGAAGATCATGTCAGACACCATCAGTGATGTCGTGGGGGATGGTGAGCCCGATGGCATAGACAGCATGAGAGGTATGCAACACACACAAGGAAACAGATGCACCAAGGTAACCACTGGCACACAAAGCATGCTAATCACCCTGTTCCCCACACAGGGCATGGTGATGACGGCACCAGTGAGGGGCCATCTGGACTGAACACAGGCAGTACATTACAGGACTGATGAGGTGCAGGGAGCCATGCAGCAGCAGCATGTGGCACCACTAATGTATGGATGTACCCCCCAACAGGTAGCACATTGCAGGATACACAGCAAGGAGCAGAGGTGGCCACCAAGCCAGGTAATGACAGTGGGCCACAGCAGATCAAGAAAACCCAGCTGAACAACATACAACCATCTTGTGAGACCACCATTGTGGTGGATGAAGGGACAGTGCCTTGCCACACCACAGAAAGCCTGCCAATGCTGGACATGATGGAGCCAGAGCACAATACACAGGCAATGCCTGACAACAGCAGCAGTAACTAGGGTGGCTAGGGCATCCACACAACACCCCTTGGATGATCTGACACTTAGTCCTTCCATGCCACACCCCCATCTGATGTTGTAGGACCAACACGTTCCCCGACCACCAGACAGCCATGCCGGACACCACCTAGTAGATGGCTGCAGACCTACTACCCTGCTCTGCAGAGGTTGGAGCTTGAGCAGTTACAGGCCACCTGTGAGAACATGCAGGCTCTGAAGTAGCTTATGGAGGTGGTGGTTACCAGGGTCTATGACCAGGAGAGGATGGCTGACATGCTGGAGGGGATCACCGGCCACATGGGCGTATGTGGTCAGATACAGCCCCCTGCCACACCACTGACAGATGCACAGCAGGGGCCACAGCACACATCACCCAGAGCCAATGCATTGGCACACATAGTCATGTCCCCCAGAAGCGGTGGCAATGCCAGCAGTGCACAGGCTTGGCACCGTGAGGACATCACAGTCACAGATGTGTGGCACACCCAACATGCATCACAGGCCACAGAGGACACCTCTTAGCATGGACATGCATGGTGGTGGGGCACAAGCCCTCTCACATTATCCCATGGAGGCCAGAAAAAGTGAGCAGCACAATGTACTACACAGCCATGGTCACAGCACACACCATGCACGTGAAGCCCAACACACCCTGTCATCCCAGCTGGCTGCTCTGGCACAAACCAAGCAAAGTGAGCATCACAGCCACACGCGCAAGATATGCCACATGGTCTACCCACACAGTACAGCACATACCAGCACAGTCATAGTGACACCCCCTGCAGTGGTCAGAAGCTGCAAACAGTGCCACATGCACACAGGTGTACCCTGCACAGCCACATAGCACCTGGTATGATGGTGGCAGCCATAACATGGCATACAGCCATGACTGAGTAGGGTTACATGGGCACTCAGTGGCACAGTGTCATCATTGCACCCATGTACACACACCCTATCAGCCTAGGATACTGTGCGCCACATGGTGCTGGACAACATGGTCTACCATGCACTCTGTCAAGGGTGCAACACGTGGCTGATGCTACCCATCATTGCCATGGTGCTCATCAGGGATTGGTCCTCATGATGCAGTGTATGATGCACCAGGGGGCAGCAGTAAATGGTGTCACTTGCAGATGTTATGCAGCATGGCAGATGCAGTGAACACTCTTCATGCCTTGCCTGGCATAAGCATCATCGTGTCACCACTGTGACCCAGGCAACAGAATCACATCTTCAGGAGTCCGATGGTACATTCCACGATGTTCTGTGACCTCCTATGGGCGTGGTTATAGGCATCTTCTGCAGGGCTCTGTGGTGCCAGATAAGGCATCAGGAGGTATGTCCACAGTGGATAATTGATGTTCCCTTTGGTGTTCCCTGTGGGCGGAAATGGACAACATTAGTACACAGATAGTGACGCACAGTAGCACATGTGCATGGTCAGACATGGACAGTGCGCACCTGTGATTCAGCTATCATCCTCAGCAAGTGTTGCAAGATGTCACTGTAGCTGTAGTCCACTGTTGCTGAATATGTAAGTGTCATGACATGAGCCTGGGAACATGGCGCGCGTGTTCGTGAAAATGCTGTGTGTGTCACAGACTACCTGGCAATTAATACTGTAGTACCCTTTATGATTGTGGTATGCCTCCTCGTCCACAGATGATGCCAATATGGTGAAGTGTGTGCAATCTATTTCCCACAATATGTTTGGCATTCCATACATCTTGTAGAATGCCTCCTTTCCCACCCTGATGTCCACTAGCATTGTGGAGAACCAGATGTGGTCCACCACATGGTGCAACAGCGCATTGGTGACCTGATGCAGGGCCCGTGACATGGATGACTGGGTCACATTGGTCACATTGCCCATCACCCTCTGGAATGATCCCGTGGCATAGTACTGCAGGGTGCACATGACCTTCATCTCCATGGACATGGTCATGGACTGCATTGAATGAGGCCGGATGTGTCCATGGACAGTGGCACAGATGTATATCAGGGTGGCATGGTTCACACAGTAATGCTTCTTACACTCGGCGTCATGCAATGTGTTCACCACTGACTGTGGATGGAACAAGCATAGAGGGATGCATCTGCACCTTCCCCTTTACTGCACCATGGCTTCCTCAAGGAGAATAATGTTCAGTAGCACACCAGGATACATACTGTATCCTGCTGCACCTCAGTTGTGTGTGGTGTGTACTCCTGTGGGATGCTGTGCTGTGTGCTGATCCACGCTGCACAACAGCACCCCATGCCCAGCATACCCTTTAAGAGGGGCGCTGGCCCATGTATCATGGGTGTGGGGTTTCCCCTGCAGTGTTGATGTCACATCTTTGCCTGGATGCCCCTTCCACTGTGGCAACAATGACGACTGAGGGTGGAACCATGGTTGCAGTGTGAGGCAGGCACTGCTTGCCTAGATGACTGATCTGCATTGCCAGAACCCATTTCCAGACACGCTGTCCCAAAACTGATGTGTGGAAGGTGGAGCTAAAGCCTGATGTACGTATATGTTCCCTGGGGTGTGGGTGTGCAGGGTGTGTGCCCAGATCTGTTTGTAAATTTCTCTCCTGTGCCATGTTTTTCAGCCTGTGAAAGATTATCCAGTTTTCCTGGTGCTGTGGAGGTTGGACCTGGGGGAAAGGACCACAGGCCATTTGGTGGCTGCACGGTGTCACCTGAGACCAGACATGTCAGGCTACTTCTCACTGTGGAGGGGTGGATCAGACTGGGATTACTGGGATGATGGGGGGACCACTGGGTCATCAGGGAGCCAAGTAGGGTATGTGTAAACCCTGTACAGCATACAAATCTGTGTGTGCATGTATGTGTGGCCACCTGTGGGCTGACATGGGTACTGATGTCCACCTTCCAGTGTGTTCTTCTCATTGAAGGGGTATAGAGGACCCCTGCATCCACTAGCTTTGGTGGAAAGGCCCTTTATGAGCAGCACCCCACCCGTGTCTAGTATGTCTTCATCTGACTCGGACTGACTGCCCCGTTGATGGCATTGTCTTCATGGGGGTGAGGGGTTGCTGAGCTGTGTACCTTTCCCTAATCCCTGACTCATCCCTTGCCCTGACTTTTATACTTTAAAGGGATTGTTTTGCAGCTGTCATCTCTATGTCCCTTATTCACCCTGTTACATAGCTGCAAGGGCTGGAATATGTGATTTGTGTTGTGAGGCGGTTGTCTGTTGGGGTCTGTGTGTTTATGTTGCCACTGTTTACATGCAGCACCGTGTAGGGCCCTATGCTGTGTGTGGCCTGCATGCTGTGCTGCGCCTGGGTGTTCTGTGTCTGTTGTCTGTGGTACCATTCCACTGATCTGCCTTTGCTGAGCTGTGCTGTGTGCAGTGAGCCCAGGGAGTACCTGTTTGGGTACTTCGTTGGGTACAGGCTGGGGGTACTTGCTGTACATTGTGGTAGTGGGTCACAGCTTGCATGTGTCCCTCACCTGCTGCACTGCTGTCTTTTGGAGTGTTGTAGTGGGGGGTCCGCTGTGCACATGGCATGCACCAGCACTCTGCCTTTGTGTGGCACCATACTGTTAGCAGAGCGTGTTTGCCGCACCTGCCTTTACGGCAGACTCGTAGCCATGTAGGCTTACCCCTGCTACTGTATGCTACTATCTGATGTATGTGCCTTCTTGCATATGCATACAGTGTGCTCCACTTGTCTGCTCCAAGTACCGCCACTCCGCACATGCGTGTCCATGTAAGTGTGCATCTTTGTGATCCAGCCGTCTGCATGCCACTATGCACGGTACGTGCATACTGCACCTGCATGTGCTGCATGCATATCATGTGCATCTCAGTACATGCCGTGCATACACTCTATGTATACTGCAATGCGCCTTAGCGAATCACCACCGTTATGCGTGAACATTACAGGATTTCAGCGTTCACGCATAACTTCTCTCATTTTCACTATTTTGACTCCAAACTTTCAACATAGCTATTTTTCCACACCACCTCATAAATTTGATGTGTCATTTTTAAAACACTGGATTAGAAGTGTTTTTGCACTTCTGGTACAAAATGACATTTTGGCCAGTATACTATAAATGGTACATATCATGTTTACAAGGCGAACCACAAACTGAGTAGCTTGAAAATGTGGGGTCAAATAAAAAAAAAAAAACTATATATAGTTGTTAACAAACTTTGTGTGTATTGCCACGCTTGATCCCAATAGGTATGCTTTGCAATCCCATGCTGGTGAGCTAAGTTCAGGGGTGAGCTCTGTGACTCAGCTGGATGGGGTGAGGCTGGGGGGATGGTGCTGTTATGCAGCCCCCCCCCAACCAGGGAATGAAAAGTGCACGGTTGTCCGCGTTAGGGTTGCCACCTTTGGATGAGATGAAAACCAAATACTAAACCACACCCCCAAACTCCACCCCTAACCCCACCCCTTTTATGCCCGATGATGATGAGGGCATCACTTGGACTCTAATTCACTTGATTTATTCAGCATCGCTGCTGGTATTGCATTATGTACAACTTCTTTAAATTACATCATGATTATTAGTTTTGGTTTGTTTGATTTAGATTTAAATATTTTAAATGTCAGTGTGTGTTAACATTTGGTGGGGTTAGAGAGGGGGTTCAGGGTACTTTGCATCCTGTGTACACAGCTTAGCTCACACATGGAGTGACTACAAGGACACCTCTGACAACCGGCTATTTTGGATCAGGAGGCCTTTTCTGGTAAAACTCTTTTAATAAATAAATAAATTACACCAGTAATGGTGGCTGAGATGTAATTACAAATATCATCTGCCATTTTAAGATGTGCTACTGTCCCTCCCATTGCTCCTACTGTAAAGTTATTTGTAATGTCAGAGACATTTTTAAAAGTGGTAGAAACTATTCTATGCTGTTACCTATCCTATTTTTTTCCATGTCAGTCATACATAGCATATAGCATGATATGTGATATGCAGCCTGGAGGCAGTATAATGCAGCGGTTGAAGGCTCTGAGCTACAAACCTGGAGACCTAGGTTTGAATCCCACAGCCCACACTTGCATACGGTGTGCCCCTGAGCAAGTCACTTAACTTACTGGTGCTCCCATGTTGCACCTATAAACAAGCATCATCTTAGTGTCTCTCTACTGGAAAAAAAAAATAATAATGTTTTGAGCAATTTTTGATAAATTACCTAAATCTGTAGTGCCATCAAATCTAGATTGTATTCCTTTCACCTCATCAGCTACTGCTCTCTCTCTCTCTCTCTTTCTTCCCTTTCTCATTTCTGTGGCTTAGCATGACATTAGCCACACTGTTCTGTACTGTTCATCTGAAAGGCCTGGAATGGTCTTCCTGGAATATCCAGGTAGTATGACAACTGACAGCAATAACTACTGAGGAGAAAGGGGTGTAGTATAGCTAAAATTGGAATCAAATATTAGATTCGTAATTTAACAACAAAAGGGGTAACACATATTAGAATATAGGACAGACTCTAAAAAAAAAAAAGGTGAGCATTTAAAGGTACAAAAGTATTCCCTATCACAGCAGTCAAAGACCATACTCACAATGCAGCCTGCAAATGATTAGGTTGATTTGCTGCAAATGGTCTTAATGGCCCTACTTTACACCTCTCAGACTGACGGGTATGCAAACAAAGGACTGCATAACATCAGAACTTGTTTGTAACCTGAACATGCAAGTTAGTGAATGAGTTAACAGAATCTGTTTTACAAGTATGTGAGCATTCAAAATGACTGATAAAGTACTGCCTCTGAATAAAACTGGATTAGCAGATAAGGTTTTTGAAACACAGATTATACAGCCCACACTGGGACAGGAGGCAACTATAATGTGGTGCCTGTCTGAATCTCTAAGGGTTTCAGAAAAATGAAGGTGTTAATTAAGGTGGTATTGTTTACCCTTCCCAGGAATAGCCTTCCAATTTGCTGGTGTGAAGTTAGAGGTGACAACTGGGCCGACAGGGACACATGTGGCTCCTTTATGTGCCCTGCACTTGAAGGCACTCCTGATTAGTATGCACTATAAGCAAGCAAGTAATTATGCTGAAATATCAGACACTTGCTTACAGTCAGATGAGAAGAAAATGAAACAGAGATAGTGAAGGATCTCATAGATGTTGCTTGACCCACCATAAGAAAACAAATTTGCAGTGGTGAAACAGGAGGACCGAATCTGGACCTAGAAAACAGAATCCATTCGGTCAAAAACCGAGTAGGTGGCAACCTTATTCCGCGTGGGCCTGGGTACCATATAGTGAATACAACTGTCCTCTTGGCATAGGGCGCTGCACCTCTTCCCCGTTGGGTGGTAGAGGGCCCTGTGCATTGGTTGACAGATGCACTTTTTGCCCTCTGCATCTGTAGTTGTGGCCACATAGAAGTACAGGGACCACAGATCCCTGTACTTCCACAGTCCACATGACAGCCCCATGAATTCTTCACATTTGTTGTTGCACCGAACTGCAGGGCTCACAGTCTGCAAGCCCTGCACTTCTGTAGGTGGACACAGTCTTCTCTTCATGCAGGGCATCTACAGCTGTTCACGTAGGTCCCAAAAGAACCTGCATGAATGAGGATACAATTCCACCATCTCAAAAAACAAAGGAAATTCTTTACAAAAAAACATTAATGCTCCAGTTTTGGTAACTTAATGCCACAAAAGTATGAAAATGCAGAGTCTGGGAAAGCTGTCTCTAGTTCTAATATTCGAGATGGGATTAAAGTACTTTTGCATCTAACCTTTCAGAGTTTTGTCTTGAATTTTTATATCCTGGAGTGCTAGTACCATTGTTTGCTATCTGTATAGCACCCACAGACATTTCCTGTGTCATTCCTGTATACCTCAGCATTTTTCCATCTACTCCAAGCTTCCCATGATGCAGTGATGGTGGGGTGTTGCTTCATATCCCTGGAGATGTTGCTGAATATGAGAAGCTTGTCCAGGGTGGTCCCCAATACAACCTCCTCACAATTAAACCACTTCAGGCTCAGGGAAAAGAACACAAGGGCCAAAGTGCCCAGCATGTTCAGTTCTGGGGTTGTCCAGGCAGTAAGGGAAAAGAGGTTGGCCTGTAGAAAATTCAGGAAGACCAAGAGAGAGGTGGATGGGGAAAATTACCTAAGGTTGGCTGGTGAGGCAAGCAAGGAAATCCGGTGAGCAAAGGCACAGAAGGAGCTGTAGACAGCTGATGGAATTAAGAAGGGAGGAGGCTTTCTTTCTATATAAGTGAGAAAAGGGACAAGAAGGATGGGATTGTTAAGCCTAAGAAAGAGGTGGAGTAGGTGGAGAATAATGGGGGCAAAGCAGAGATACTAAATGAATACTTCTGTTCCGTCTTCATCGGGGAGTAGGATGGACCAGTGCCTTCAGGGGAAAAAGAGGAGCAGAGAGGGAGTGAAACAGATATGCAGCGATAGAGAAGGATAGAGTGAGGGAGGGGCTGCTGGCATTGAAGGTGGCCAAATCACCAGACCTTGCTACTAAAGGAACTGGCTGAGAAGCTGGCAGGGCCACTGGCAGACCTATTTATTAGTTCACTAGAGTCAGACGTGGTACTGCAGGACTGGAGAACAGCACATGTAGTGCCCCTCCACAAAAGCGGTTCCAAGGTTGACCCATAGAAACATAGAAACAGAGACTTTGATGGCAGATAAGGACTGCTTGGCCCACCTAGTCTGCCCATTTCCCTACCTATTGAATAAGCTGCAGATCCTAGTGAACCAACAGCCTACTTCTTCCTACCCTCCTCTAGAATTGACTTATGTCTGTCCCATGCATTCTTGAATTTCCCTTTGTTTTTGACCCCATGACCCCTTCTAGAAGGCTGTTTGATGCGTTCACCACCCTCTCTGTGAAAAAAATACTTCCTCACGTTGACCCTGAGCCATCCCCCCTCTATCATCAAGTTGTGCTCCCTTGTCCTTGCACATCTCTTTTTCTGAAAGATGCTGCTGTCTTGGACTTTGTTAATTCCCTTGAGGTACAGTACTTTAAACTTTCTATCCTGTTCCCCCTTCTCCCTCCTTTCCTCAAGGGTATAGATATTAAGCTCCTTCAGTCTCTCTTCATGTGGCTTCTGGTGCAGATCCGGCACCATTTTAGTTGTCCTCCTCTTGACTGCTTCCATCTCATCTATGTTCTTGTGGAGATGGGGTCTCCAGAACTGTACGCTATACTCCAGATGGGGTCTCACCAACTGTCTGAACAGAGGGATAATAACTTCCTGTTTTCTACTGGTGATGCCTCTCCCTATACATCCCAGTATCCCCCAGCCCTCTTTACTGCCTTCTCACACTGCTTGCCTACCTTTAGGTCATCTGATATGACTACCTACCAGGTTCCTTTCCATTTTTGTTGTTGTTAGTACCTCGCCCCACCATTGTGTACTCTGCTCCTAGGCTTTTGCTTCCCAGGTGCATTACTTTGCATTTCATTGCATTGAATCTAAGCTGCCATACTCTTGACCATTCCTCCAGCCATGCCAAGTCCCTTCTCATCCTTTCCACCCCCCCTTGTGTATCAACCCTATTGCAGATCATTGTGTCGTCTACAAAGAGGCATACTTTTCCTTCCAGTCCCTCTGCAATGTCACCTATAAAGACATTAAAGAGGACCGGTCCCAGTACTGAACCCTGCGGTACCCCACTAGTAATCGCCCTTTCTTCAGAGTGGACTCTGTTTACTATTACCCTCTGCATCCTGTTGCCCAGCTCATTTTTTACCCAGGTTACCACCCTGGGACCCACTCCCAGGCTGTCTAACTTGTTTATTAATTTTTTGTGTGGGACTGTGTCTAATGCTGTGCTAAAGTCCTGGTAGGCCACATTCACAGCCCCTCCTTGATATTCTACTTTGGTCTCCCAGTCAAAGAAATCTATTACATTCCTCTGACTTGACCTTCCCGCTGTGAATCCAGGTTGCCCTGGGTCCTGTGCCCCGCTGGCCTCTAGGTACTCAACAATTCTTTCTTTCAGAATTGAGTCCATCATCTTTCCTACCACTGAGGTCAAAATAACCAGTCTGTAGTTTCCTGCCTCTGCTTTGCTCTGACTTTTGTGAAGGGGAATCATATCTGCCCTCTTCCAGTCCTCAGGTACCACACCATCCTCCCATGATTTGCTAAAAAGGGTAGTCAGTAGTGTCACTAACCCTCCCCTTAGTTCTTTTAGAATTCTGGGGTGAATCCCGTCAGGCCTCATTGCGTTGTCCATCTTCAGTTTTAGGAGTTCTGTCAGAACCCTTTCTTCTGTAAATGGACTGGTATCGACCCCTCTATCCAGAGTACTTCTGTTGTTTGGTTTAGGTACCCCACTCTCATTTCTTTTGTTAATACTAGGCAGAAACGTTCATTTAGCATCGCTTTCTTTTTACTGTCACCATCTACCCACCCTCCCTTTAATAAGCCTCACCATCCCTCCCTTGGTTTTCCTTCACTCCCTAACGTACCTATAAAATATTTTATCCCCCTTCTTAATGGAGTTGACTATCTTTTTCTCAGTTTGAACCTTTGCTATTCTGACCGCCTTCCCTGCTTCATTCTTCTTTAAGTCGTACTGTTCTCTGTCCTGCTCCTTCTGTGTTTCCTTATACTTTCTGAATGCTGTCTTCTTCTCCCAAACCTTCCCTCCACCTCTTTTGAGAACCATAGTGGTTTTTCCTTCATTTAGTTTTGTTTGTTTGCTTCACATAAAGGCTTGTTGCCTCTGTGATGGCAGTTTTGATTTTTCTCCATTGTTCCTCCACCCCTCCTTCCTGTCCGTTTGCTAGTGCTTTTCTGAGGTACTCTCCCATGTTGTCAAAGTCAGCTCTCCTAAAGTCCAATACTCTCCCTTTTGTATGACTTGACTCTATGGCTATGTTTATCATGAACGACACTGTTTGGTGATCGCTTGTTCCCAGATGGCTACCTACTTCTAAATCTGAGATTCTCTCTTGTCCCTTTTGAGAGTACCAAGTCCATAACTGCTCCCTGCCGAGTGGGTTCCAATACTAGCTGTCTGAGGCACGCCCCCTGTAAAGCATCAAGAATGACCCTGCTCTTTTTTTTAACCAGGAGAGACACACTAAGCTGAAAGCTTGTTTACAGGTGCAACCTGGGAGCACAAGGAAGTTAAGTGACTTGCTTAGGGTCACACAGTTTGCAAGTGGGGGCTGTGGGATTCAAACCCAGGTCTCCAAGTTTGCAGCTCAGAGCCTTAAACCACTGCACTATACTGCCTCGTGCTCTTGGATGTGGCTGCAGCATAGGTGCTTCAGTTAACATCTGGCATATGCAGATCCCCCATCAACAATATCTCCCCTTTTTCTGCCATTCTAAAGATGCTTTCCATCATTTTCTTGTCCTGTTCCTCCCTATAAGATGGGGGTCTGTATACACACTCCATGCAGATTGTGGAACCATTTGCTGTCTCCAGGGTGACCCACAGTACCTCCTCTCCTCCCTGTTTACCATTTAGTTTCATTGCTTTGATCCCTTTTCTTACATAGAGAGCTACTCCTCCTCCTCTTTTACCCTCCCTGTCCCTCCTATTGATTGTGCACCCTGGTATGTTGACATCCCTGTCATGGTTCTCTGTGTACCATGTTTCTGCAACTGCCACAATATCCAAGCATCCCTCTTCCATCAAGACTACTAGTTCAGGGAGATTGTTACTTAGACTATGGGCATTGGTACTCATCACCCTCCATTTTGTGATTGTCTTATCCCTTTTTGCCTCTACCTTTCCTTACTGCTTTTGTCTTTTTTCCATTTATTCCTGTCCTGCTCCCTTTTAACTTCTCTGCCATGGAGTTTGCCTTGATAACTACCCTGTTTTGTGGGAGAGGGGCTGGATTTCCCTGCTTCTTTTCAATGCCTTCCCCCTTGGCTAGTTTAAATGCTTGACAATGAAGCATTTAAACCTATCACCTAGGACTCTGGTTTCTCTCCTGAACAGATGCAATCAATCATGCCACTATTGGCCTGTGTCCCTCCAGGTGGAACCCCAGTCCACAATGAAGCCAAAACCCTAAGCTTGGTTCCATTTTTCCAACCATTCATTGAATCCCATGCTGTGGAGTACCCTTGTTTTTTAGTGTGTGCAAGTGTGTGTGTGTTTATCCCCTACACAGCATGCTGGACTGTTAAGGATATAATCGGGGTATGCCATTTGCCCTTTTGGGGAAGTGATGTTAGAACACCTGGTATAAAAGAACGTCTTACAATTGGGGGTGGGTGGGGTGAGGGGTGATGTGGGACTAAGCCTGTTTCCTCCAAAAACAATCAGTTTTAGCTCTGACCCACCACCCCGGTGAGTGCTTTCCTTTCCTTTCCTTCCCTTCCCTTCAGTAAGACGACCTGCATAACAATTTAACAGAAAATACACCCTGCAAAAAACAATATTAGCTGCTACACTCTTGCTTTCCCTTGCTTCTGTGCTGTCTTCCTAGTTTGCTGGGTCTGTCAGAATTAAAAGGCTTTGTGGAAGGGCAAGTCTGGGCAAGTCCTGTATTCAGCTGCTGCTCTCTAGCTTTCCCTTGCTTATCTGCTGTCTTCCAGGTAATTACAGACCAGTCAGTCTGACCTCCATTGTGGGCAAGTTCATGGAGACCATACTAAAGGAAAGGTTGATGGAATATCTAATATATAATATAACGTAGTCTCCAGGATGTGAGGCAGCATGGATTCATGGGGGGGGGATTTGTCAAACAAAGCTGACTGACTTCTTTGACTGTATCACTAAGACAGTAGACAGGGGCCAAGTGTTAGACATACTTTATCTTGATTTCAGCAAGGCCTTTGACTCTGTGCCCCACAAAAGGTTGATCAGGAAGTTGGTGGATCTTGGGGGTTGAGGAAAACATGGCCAGATAGGAGGAAAACTGGATGAGGGACAGAACCCACAGGGTGGTTGTGGTGGGAGAGTTATCTGGCACCAGAGAGGTAACCAGTGGGGTCCTACAGGGCTCAGTGCTAGGGATGGTGTTTTTTAATGTCTTCATGAATGACATTGGGGCTCGCATGAAGGACAAAATGTGACCATTCGCAGATGACACGAAGCTCTACGGGAGAGTGGACATAGCTGAAGGGATACAGGTCCAACAGGAAGATCTGGAAAAGTTGTGGAGGTGATCTAGGATCTGGCAGCTTGGCTTCAATGCCAAGAAATGCAAAGTTATGCATATTGGAGCCAAGAATCCCAATACAGTGTACTTCCTGGGTGGTGTCCGAGTATCTGCTTCAGAGAAAGAGAAGGACCTGGGCATGATGATCACTAGTGACCTGAAGCACTCCACACAGTGCAAGACAGTGGCAACAAAGACAAACAAGATGCTGGAATGCATATCTAGGGGATAAGTAGTAGGAGGGAGGATGTTACACTGCCCTTGTAGAGGTCACTGGTAAGGCCACATCTAGAGTACAGCATTCAGTACTGGTGCCCACACCTCAAAAAGAACATTAACCTGCTGGAGAAGGTCCAGAGGAGGGCTACAAAGATGATAGTGGATAAGCAGGATAAGGCATGCAAGGAGAGGTTGAGGGCACTGAACGTGTACTTCTCTAGAAGACAGGAGAGAGAGAGAGAGAGAGAGAGAGAGAGAGAGAAAACATGATTGTGACCTTCAAGTACTTGAAAGAGATTAAGGTTGATAAGGAGAGCTTCTTTAAGCTGAGTGGCAACCATAACATGAGGGGGCACAGTCTTAAGCTGGAGGGTGGGAGGTTTAGGAGGGAGGTCAGGAAGCACTTTTTCACAGAGAGGGTGGTGGACACTTAGAATGCACTGCCAGAAGAGGTCCTCTCACTGAAGGCAGTGGGAAGCTTTAAAAGAGGCTGGGATAGGCATAGGGAAGGTAAGGATCATGGGTAGGGAGGATGGGAGGAGGGAGGGAGGGAGGAGGGCAGGGCCATTAGCTCAGCCTGTGAACCATGTAATATGAGCAGACTTGATAGCTCAAATGGCCTTCTTCTGCTGGCTTCTTCATATGTTCGTATGTTCATATGATAGCAGTCTGACTGGCCTCTGAAGGTTGGGAATAGTTGGAGGAACATATGGATGTCTTGTTTAAATGCAAAGTTGGGTAGAAGGAGTCTTCCCTTGCACACAGGCCTGGTGAATGACACCTAGGACCAGTGCCCCAGAAGATTCTGAGCATGCTATTATGTAAAGATTGAAAGAGCTCAGTTTTCAAATTTATAGGGAGATTATCTAGTACTGTAGATATTGTATTCTAAGGGCTGCCATCATTTTGTATGCATGCGGTCTACCCCAGTGGGACAGGTGTAGCTTATTCCACCTCTCTAAGTCTAGGGTGAGTGATGCCAAGAGAGTGGGGAAGTTAAGCTGGATCATCATTCCTGGGGACCAAGAGAAGATGATACCCAAATACTTGACCTGCTCCTTTACTGGGAGTACACCCCCGGGGGAACCTGGGATGTTTGTGGTCTCCTGGTTGAAGGGTAGTAGGAGAGATTTAGATACATTCACCTTGTACCCTGGAAGTTGGGCATATTGCTCTAATAGGGACAGAAGTGTGGGGACTGATATCTCAGGCTATGATGGTATGAGTAAATGTCATCCATGTATGCCAGGGCCTTGTGTTTTTTCCCCATCCAAACTCCAGCAATGTTTCTGTCTTGCCTGATAGCATGCAGCAAGGGGTCCAAGGCTAGAATAAACAACAGTCAGGATAGGGGGCATCCCGGGGGTCTCCTCCCCAAAGGAAAGACAGCTAACTCTAGGGAATTGGTAAGGACCTTGGCTTGAGCACCTTGATATAGCGCCCATACCCACTTGTATAATTATTTAAGTACAGTGGTGACAGAGATAGAGAGAGTAAATAGGCAGGGAAACAAAGATAAAAGGCTTTCCAGTTCAACCCAGACTAGATGAAAAATATTGGGGGGGGGGCAGACTCGGAAAGATAGCATCCAGGAATGGGGAAACCAGCTCTGCTGCAGTTCTGAGCACCCCCAAACTGTGCTGACTTGGCTCTATCTGGAAAAAATGAGCCTTTCATGGCTCGACCTGGCTTGCTGAGTTGCTTCGGTTCAGAAGTGCATGCCAGTCTGGAATAACATTATCAGCACCAGTACTGCATGGAAAAGACAGTGCAGATCACAGAAAAGTGCAGAAAAAAAGTTTATTTTCTTCCTTGATCTCTGCCAAAGACTCCCAAGTCACTAGACCATCACATGCCAACATAGGAAGGCCCTCGTGATCTTGGAGCACTGAAGGGAGACTAATGAGGGCCTCTGTTCTGTGACTGACACATGCTTTAGCTAATCCTCTATGTCAGCCACCACAGAATCTCCCTAGGAAACCAAGTATTGAGTGCATTTGGGCCTTTGCAGTCAATCGAGATAGTCATGTGTGTTTTTGTGTGTGGAGATGTCCCCCAAAACAACCCACAAAAGTTTTTTTAGCAATTGAAAGGGAGAGGGGGAGAGATGGACAGTAAAGGCTGAGAGACCAACAAATTCAACAGCAGAAAACAGCAGAGTGCTGCAGATGTTGCAGCAGACTGAGAGTATTTATTAAAAAAAGGATTTTTCATTAGAAAGAGACAGTAGAGAGAGACCAATGACTTCAACAGCAGAATAGACAGCAGCCGAGTACTGCAGACATTGCAGACTCAACAGTAACATAATAAAACACTTGTTTTTGTTTAGTCAGAAAGAGAGAAAGCGAGAAATATATATATATATATATATATATATATATATATATATATATATATATATATTTATGCAATAGGTGAGACCAAAAGCCATTGAATAAATCCATTTATTTCCACATATGTGGAATAAATCTAACCACCTAGATTTATCCCACATATGTGGGATAAATGCAAACTGTCAATCAAAGCTTTTTGTTCACTTTTTGACAAACAAATGTGAATAACTTTAAAACGAAAATGATAGCATAGTACTGTGAGCACGAAAAATGTTCTGGACAAAAATATCTACAAATGAGGGTGTTTCATTTATAGATACCTTTAGTTTTTATAATTAGAAAAACAGCAAAAATCCTATTTTCTTTTCACTTTTCAGACAAACAAATATAAATAACTTTAAAATGAAAATGATAACATGGTACTATGAGCACGAAAATGTTCAGCATAAAAATATCTACAAATGAGTGTGTTTCATTCAGAGATGCCTTTTAGTTTTTTCAAAATTAGCAAAAACAGCATAAAATTCAGTTTTCTTTTCACTTTTCGACAAACAAATGTGAATCACTTTAAAACTAAAAATGATAGCATGGTACTATGAGCACAAAATGTTCAGCATGAAAATATCTACAAAATGAGTGGCATTTCATTAATAAACACCTTTTAGTTTTTTTTTATAATTAGCAAAAACAGCATAAAATTAAATTTTTGTTTCACTTTTCATCAAACAAATGTAGAATAACTTTAAAACAAAGGTAGCATGATACTGTCACCATGACATTTTGTTCAGCAAGAAGTTCTCTAAAATGAGTGGTGTTTCATTTAATAGTAACCACCCGCTGGCGGACATACACAGGAAAGTTAACCAAAAGTCCCAGAAAGTCCCAGAAATTGCCATTTAAAAAAGAACATAAACAGTCAAAACCAAATATTTCCCACACTGATAAGAAGCATCCCTATTGCATAAATAGAAATATACAATGGTAGAGCTGTCAGATAAATAGTTATCACTATACTATTTGACCTGGACACCTCACTGGTAGCTTACGCCACTCGGGTTTCGATCACATCGATGACCACTGAAAGTTAATGATCATGATATCTCACCGTGGCTTCACCACTCGTGAGATATCATGATGTCATTGGCCTCTCGTGAAGATAAATATGATATCTTCGGTCAGGCCATGTCATATCCCCTATATATCTCAATATATATGAAGAGAGAGACGAGGGACTAGACTGCGTTGCCCATCTCTGTACTGCTCTGAAAGATCATATTGCCCTAGATTCTGTGTTGCCCATCTCTGTGCCTGAACTACTACTGGGTCATACTGCCATGGCATAGACTGTGTGTTGCTCATCTCTGTGCCTGAACTACTACAAAGTCATATTCATTGTTTTCTGAGCTGGAGTTGAAATAAATGAACATTTTTTTTCACTCCAGCTCCCCTAGTAATTAAATAAAGTGTGTGCTGGTGATGTTCAGTGTTACTGAATCTTCTGTTTGATATCACTTAATTTTTGGGAACAACCCTGTCTTCTGTTTTATGTCACTTAGTCACAAATCATGCCACATAATCTTTGGGTGCAACCCTGTTAACAGAATTTTCTATTTCACGTCACTTAGTCACCATCCTCTTGAATTATGCCACTTACGGGAGAAGACTCCTGTATATTTATGATTTGGATATGTCTGATATATTTATTATTTATTACTTCAAGTACTGTACATATGTCAATAAGAGATCAGCCATTTCTTCTGTTGCAACACATATCTAGAGTTTGAGGCTCTGAAACAAGGTAGTAAAATGTCAAGCAAGCCTCTATTTACAAGCAAATGAGTCACTTGTAGTACGGCCCCTCCCATTCCTTGATGTCACTGCAGCAACAGTGCAGAACAAAACATAAGGGTATCAATGCTGTCTATCCTGATTTTAGTTTAAGTTTGCAATGGCTTAAGGCAGGCTTGTCATGCAACTCACACAGGGAGTAGTACTCGTAGCCTTAATACTGTATCTGTAGAGCAAATAATACATCTAATGGTATTTCATTCACAGGAAACAAAATCTGTAACTTTGTGCTGCTCATTTCTCTCTGTGAGACAGTTGTGACATGTTGTGGAGAGCAGTAGACTGAATCAATCAGTCAGTCAATCAATCAGTCAATCTGTATTGAACCAGGTGAACACCATTGAGAAGATTCATTACATGGTGGGCCTGGGCAGTTTACCAAAGGATCATACAAGACTGAATTATACACATCCCCTTTCAGCAGTTTGAAAGTGGAGAGCTAGATCATTTACTTCATAAAGTGTATTGTTTTACATTTCAAATGCCCCTTAAATCTGAGTTTCTGACTGGAAATACCAAGACACAGAATGCATATGACATGGGAGGAGTGAGCTAAGCAAATATAGAGCACTACAAACACTGAGACTGATTAGTTTCTTTATCTGCAATAACTGAGGTGTAGCATCTGATATGTGAGGGACATCCTACTTCAAATGCTGGTATTACAAAGTGGGGGTGGGGTGGGGCTGCCACAGCTTATCCTTAGTATCTTGAAAGTGAAGTGCTGTAGCTCTCACATCACTGCTAATGATTTATAATGGGAATGGGGGCACTTTTAAAGTCATGGACATGAGGGGCCATCACAGTTCCCAAGGGGGTTAGGGGGAACTTGTTAAGGGCCAGAGATTAAGGGGCTCTAGTAAGATTTGAACCAGAGTCTCCCACTTCTTGTGCCTGTGCTTTAACCACTAGATTAGCCTTCTTCCATATGCTGCAGCTGATGCTTCCCTGGTAACCTATTACTTGTTATAGCTGAATTCTTTATTGTCTTAAAACAGCCATCCAGTCACTGACTGCCTAGTTACAAAGAGAAAGGAACATATTTGCAGGATTGTTTATCACTGCTGGTGTCAATCAAAACAGAGAATACTAACACACACACAACATAATGCAACAACTGTATAATACTACTTAAAATTGTTGTTGTACTCAGAGTCATTTATTGGGTAAACTGTTTTTGTTAACAGAAACAGCAACACAACACATACAGGCACTTCCTTATATGAATACTATATATACTTCAAATCAGTGCTGCATC
The DNA here is from genome assembly GCA_016271365.2 of Neoceratodus forsteri. NCBI lineage: Eukaryota > Metazoa > Chordata > Ceratodontiformes > Ceratodontidae > Neoceratodus > Neoceratodus forsteri. The sequence goes on along the minus strand of CM057453.1, from coordinate 642,777,459 downwards.
ACACTCACATGGTCCTAGTCCCTATTAGACCTGCACTTCAGGATGTGCACAACACTTACAGGGTTCCTTCATCACTCAAGTGGGGAACCAAACATTGTGGGTTTGGCTTACTGGTGGAACTGCATTTAGTGCAGCACCATTATCTGTTGCTCTGATGACATCATCCTCCACCAACATTGATGGTAAAATGGAGGCCAAACACATTGATAACTTCTGGGAACAGCATATTTTTATTTATAATCTAGATTTGGAGAACAATAGGACTGCTGGAAACTGGAGGAGGCAAATAACAGTTACACATAAGGAGTTGGGAAAATATTGGTGTGAAACTACAGGATACTTCCCCTTTAAGGTCTGGGTGCAACCCTGATTGTTTACTGAATCTTTTGTTTCACATCAGTGTTTAAGTAAGTCATTGTTTCAGTGTCTTTCTGTAGCACTTTTAGTGATTTTCATCGTTATTGCATCTTCCATTTGACACCGCTTAATTTTTGCATGCGACACTGTCTTCCTTTTCATGTGACTTAGTGGTGAATCATGCCACTTAATGTTTGGGTACAACCCTGTTAAAGGAATTTTCTGTTTCAAGTCCCTTAGTCATCATCCTCATGAATCACACCACTTTATTTTGGGTACAACCCCGTTTGTTTACTGAATCTACTTTTTCATGGCTGTGTTTAAGTAAACCATTTTGTCAGTGCCTTTCTGTAGCACTTTAAGTGATTGTCAGCATTATTGCATCTTCATCAAATGCCACTTAATTTTTGAGTGCAACCCTGTCTTCTGTTCCATGTCACTTAGTCTTGAATCATGTCACTTAATTTTCGGGTGCAACCCTGTTCACGGAATCCTCTGTTTCATGTCACTTAGTCACAATCCTCACAAATCACGCCACTTAATTTTTTGGTGCAACCCTGTTTGTTTACTGAATCTTTTGTTTCACATCTGTGTTTAAATAAGCATTTTGTCAGTGACTTTCTGTAGCTCTTTTAGTGATTTTCAACATTATTGCATCTTTCATCTAATACCATTTAATTTTTGTGTACAACCCTGTCTTCTGTTTCAAGTCAGTTAGTCATGAATCATGCCACTTAATTTTTGGGTGCAGCCCTGTCCATGGAACCTTCTGTTTCACGTCACTTAGTCACAATCCTCACAAATCACACCACTTAATTTGTGGGTGCAACCCTCTTTGTTTACGGAATCTTCTGTTTCACTTCCATGTTTAAAGTGATTTTGAGAGGGTTCGCAGATGCCTTCTTCACATAGTATGCCATTGCCACCCATACTTCGGATGATGAAGCTGCATTTTGTTATTTTTTTTTTAATCTGTCATAGTCATTTTGTTTTATGTTTTATCAGCACTCTGTCCTCCAATTTTCTGTGTGTGGCCAGACTCCCAGAATGATGTCACACAAGGGAGCTGTCAATGTTTTACTTACAGCACCAAGGAATTCTGGGTACATTATAATGTTCATTTACATATGTCAGTTACTCAGAGGTGCAGTTCCTTATTTTGGTGGTGATGACTGCAGTTTAGCACCTAATATGTTGACATGTGTAGCAAGGCATTGTGGGTACAATAAAAAGTTATTTTCCATTTTCCTTACTGTGAGGTGCAGTCTCATTATTTCTGTGGTGGCTTCAACAATAAAAGCTCTCATATGTTTGTTTTCAAAACAAGGCATTGTGCATATAGTAAATTTAATACAGAAAAACTGCACTAAGACAGGGTGCTTTGGATAAAAATAATCAGTAAACACAAAAATAATCCAGCACTCACCACCAGTATAAATGATAGATGCTGTTCTCCAGAAAATATAATTTTGTCCATATTTTATTAGAAGTGTCACAAATAATGCCTTGATGTATTTTGGATATTGACTATCCTTTCTCAAAAGGCCTTTTGAGAAAGGATAGTCAATATCCGAAATGTATCAAGGTGTTATCTGTGGCACTTCAAATAAAATTTGGGCACAATTATATTTTCTGGAGAGCGGCATCTATCATTTATACTGGTGGTGAGTGCTGGATTGTTTTTGTGTAAATTGTGTATATAGTATTTAGCTGACAAGATTTCTTTACTGAGATATGTAGTCTCCTATATCAGTAGTGTAGATGTCTGCAATATCAAGACTGACCAACAGAGGTCTCTGTCTCACAACAGTGCTTACAAACTTTATTTTCCTTGCGTGATGTCATGGCTGGGGGTTGCAGCACTGAGAAAAAAAGGGTCGGGTCATGCAAATGAAGCAGAGTACAGAAATAAAAGCATTTTATTTTTCATGGAAAACAGCACTTTTTGGCAGTTTGAATGGTAGGAGATTGAATCACAAGTCCCACAGGTTACTACTTCCATTTCTTATGACAAACCTCACAAAATCACTTTAAGTAAGCCATTTTTTCAGTGTCTTTTTGTAGTATGTGTAGTAATTTTCAATGTTACTGAATCTTCTGTTTGATACCACTTAATTTTGGGGTGTAGCCCTGTACATGAATTTTCTGTTATACGTTACTTAGTCACGAATCACTTCACTTAATTTTTGGTATCCTGCCCCGACATCCTTGTTCAGAGACTCACTACTGCCGTACTGGTGACTGTTATAAACAGTATTTATTTTTTATTGCTGTTGTCTGCTTGCTGACCAAACGACACAAAAATATGCACACATTTTTCTTTTTAAGAGAAGAAGAAGAATCAGCATTTATATAGCGCTTTTCATACACAGTGTATCCCAAAGTGCTTTACAAGCAATGCTAGACTGTTAGTGAAGTGACGGAATGTGTAGTGGCGCCATATCACACATCAACACCCACACACAGCCTGGATGATTGCATGAACCAGTTTATGGGAAGGGGAATATTGGCCAGGGCACTGGGAATGTTCCCTACTCTTTAAAGAGAGTGCCTTGGGTTCTTTTACTTCCACCTGGACACCCACCAGGACAACACCAGGATGGGTAGAAGGGACCTCGGGTTTAACGTCTCATCCAAAGGACGGCACACCCCGGCAGTACAGCACCCCCCTAATACTGCACTTGGATACAAGTGTTTTTAGTTGCAAGTTCAATCCCAGTGTGGGAAGAGAACCCATTACCTTCTGGTTCAGAGGCAGAAATTTTTTGTAACAGAGGGCTCTAAAAGAATAATACTGCTGCATTTATCATACTCAAATAGACTAAAGTGGGTCTACAGTTCATCAGAGTCAATCAGAGTAAATCAGAACCTATTGGAAAAAAATCAGAGTTGGAATCAGAACCCAGTCAAAGGCGACCCATCCATCCATCCCTAGTAGCATCCCATTCCTTCCTGGGTGACTGAGGCAGGTGGTCTATCCCTGAACTGCACCTTTTTCTGTCCCACTCCAACAGGAGATATTGTTAGGATGAGGGTGAAGTGCAGTCTGAGCCCAACCACAGACTGGGGAGTGTGAGTGGTTACTGAAATCTTTGTAGTAAAGGGAGAGTAGGGCTCTCTCATCTGCTGCAGAACTCAGTCAGCTGTGGGGAGGGGAGCAGTGGGGGCCAGCATGGAGATAGCTGGTGTTGGAGATTCTTCCTTTAGTGGACAGGGTGCCTTGCAGAGTCCATATCATTGGGCCCAAGTGGCTACTAGTGTGTTCCCCCTTGAGGGGGGGTGCCAACTAAGAATAGGGCACCGTATAGCCTATAAGAAGGCAGCTTCAGTGAAAGATTGCAGACTATGAGCAAGCAGCTCAAATGTTGCTGCACGAGTGTTCAGAAGACGTTCCACAGCCATTGCAAAGGCAGAAAAAGAAGGTGGTGGAGGGATGACTGACAGGGAGGTCCTGTCATGACAGTGGACAAAGCTCAGACTAGGGACCCTGTCAGTCCTCGTACCACTCTCTCCTCCATGAGGAGTTTCAACATTATATGTGGGTATGGAGGCATAGGCAGATGGCAGCAAATGATGGATGTCTTAAAGAAATCAGGAGAATTAATGCAAAACTGCCCTTCACCTATGCTCCCCACTCCCACATAATAGCAAATGTATATCCAGTCCAGGTGATACTGGGGGGGGGGGCTCTACAGTCAGCATGATTGGAGTCAACCCCGGGACCTGCAATGGCCATTAGATGAGTAAAACCTTGAAGTACCCACAAAGTACAAGCCTGTGAAAGCAAGATTAAAATTAATAGCAATACATAAACAGTCAGGAAAGGATACAAAAGGTATTACTGCCCATATGCCAGGGCTAGCCATAGGGTGCACCTGTAGGTAATCCCACTACAGTTTTCAGGCTGCAGCATCCTGTAATGGTGCATCAGCCCAGGGAGATGAAGTTGTACTTTGAGAGGGTATGTCCCCTAGGTTAGTTGCAACTCTGCCCATCCAGGTATGGTCCTTGTTGACACCAGCAATTGGGGTTGGGGAGGCTGTGACCATGCAGTTGGGGGAGGCCTGCAATGGAGTGCTCTAAGGGGGAGTCTGACTTGCCTGGAGTTCAGGAGCTGGTTCTCCTGAAGAATTACTGCCAATGGAGAGTGCAGAGTCTTGGCTACCAGTCCTATGCATACTTCCATGTTTTCTCCTTCCAGACTGTTTTTTGTCTCTGCCCTCCATTTTGATTTACTGGTCTACCAGTCCATCTCATTTCAGTCCTCAGGATCCTCCATGTGCCGCTGCCATTCTTTCCAAGGTTGGGCAAGACATTTCCTTCTATCTTGAGCATCTGGAGGTTGATGTAAATCTTTAGCTGCAGATGGCCAGTTTTTGGGCACAAAATGCCAGGCCTCCTCTGGGCTACTAAAGACATGGGATACTCTATTGTGAGTGATTTGTAGCTTTGCAGGGTACAGGAGTTTATAGGGGATTCCTTGTTCTGGTAGATTCTTTTTTGGCTGCAGCATATCCCTACATGTCTGGGCCAGCTTCACAGAGAAATCAGCAAAGCTGTGGATTCTGTGGCTCTGCCAGGTCAAGAGGCCATGATCCAGTGCCAGCAAAAGTATTTTCTCTTTATTAGAGTAGCAGAGGAAACGTGCCAGTATCATCTGGGGAGCTCCCCTTCCCTGGCACTGGTCCAATAGTCCTGTGGGTTCAATCAATTCCCAACTTGTTTTGCCAGGTATGTCAGAGGAGCTCCAGGATCACCATGAAGAGGCAAAAAGGACAGGGATGGGACAAAAGAGAGTAAGACCATCAGGAAATGGATGGTAATGAGTACCAATGCCCATAGTCTGGGCAACAAGCTCTCTGAGCTGGTGGCCTTGATGGAAGAGGGATGCCTAGATATTGTAGCAGTCACAGAAACATGGTACACAGAGAACCATGACTGGGATGTTAACATACCAGGGTACATAACCTACAGGAGAGACAGGCAGGGAGAAGAGGGGAGGGAGGAGTAGCTCTCTATATAAAGGAAGGGATAAAAGCAATTGAACAAAAGAGTAAACAGGGAGGAGAGGAGGCACTGTGGGTCACCTTGGAGACTGGAAAGGGCACCACAATCTGCACAGGGGTTGTGTAGAGACCGTCATGTCAGGGGGAGGGAATAGACAAGGATATGATAGAAGGCATTCTTAGAATGGCAGAGAAAGGGGAGATACTGTTGATGGGAGACCTGAATATGCCAGATGTTAACTGTAGCACATTTGCTGCAGCCACATCCAAGAGCAGGGCCATTATTGATGCCCTACAGGTGGCATGCCTCAGACAGCTAGTTTTGGAACCCACTCATGAGGGAGCAATCTTAGACCTCATACTCTCAAATGGGGGCAGTGAGAGGATCTCAGATCTAGAAGTGGGTTGCCATCTGGGGACAAGTGACCATCAAACAGTTTGGTTCACACGTTAAACTCAGCTACAGAAGTCAAGCCATACAAAGTGAGGTACTGGACTTCAGGAGGGCTGACTTTGGCAAGATGGGAGAGTTACTTCAGAAAACACTAGCAAACAGGCTAGAAGGAGGTGTGGAGCAACAATGGGGAATCATCAAAACTGCCATCACAGAGGCAACAAGCCTTTGTGTGAAGCAAACAAAACAAATGAAGAAAAGCCACCATGGTTCTCAAAAGAGGTGGCTGTGAAAGTCAGGAAGAAAAAGATAGCATTCCAGAAGTATGAGGAAACACAGAAGGAGCAGGACAGAGAGCTGTACCAGTTAAGGCAGAAGGAAGCAGGGAGGGAAGTCAGAATAGTAAAGGCCCAAACTGAGGAAAAGATAGCCAACTCCATTAAGAAGGGGGATAAAACCTTTTATAGGTACATCAGTGAGCATAGGAAGACAAAAGAAGGGATAGTGAGGCTGAATAGAATGAATGGTGGGTGGGCAGAGGGGGACAGTGAAAAAGCAGGGATACTGAATGAATATTTCTGCTCAGTATTCACAAAAGTGGAGGGGGAAGTGCCTAATCCAATTAACAGAAGCACTCTTGATAGGGGGGTCAATCTCAGTCCTTTCACAGAAGAAAGGATTCTGCAAGAACTCCTAAAACTGAAAGTGGACTATGCAATGGGTCCTGATGGAATTCACCCCAAAATTCTAAAAGAATTAAGGGAGGAACTAGTGAAACCACTGGCTACTCTTTTTAATAAATCATGGGAGGATGGTGTGGTACCCGAGGACTGGAGGAAGGCGGATGTGATTCCCCTTCACAAAAGTGGGACCAAGACAGAGGCAGGAAACTACAGACCTGTCAGTCGACCTCTGTGGTAGGGAAAGTGATGAAGTCACTTCTGAAGGAAAGAATAGTTGAGTACCTAGAGGCCAGTGGGGCACGGGACCCAAGGCAGCATGGGTTCACAGCAGGGAGGTCATGTCAGACAAATCTAATAGATTTCTTTGACTGGGTGACCAAAGTAGTAGACCAGGGAGGGGCTGTGGACATGGCCTACCTAGACTTTAGTAAGGCATTTGACACAGTCCCACACAAAAGATTAATAGTCAAAGTAACCAGCCTGGGAGTGGATCCCAGGGTGGTAGCCTGGGTAAAACATTGGCTGCACAACAGGACACAGAAGGTAATTGTAAATGGAGTCCACTCTGAAGAAAGAGGAGTTACTATTGGGGTACCACAGGGTTCAGTATTGGGTCCAGTCCTTTTTAATGTCTTCATCAGTGACATTGCAGAGGGACTGGAAGGAAAAGTCTGCCTTTTTGCAGATGACACAAAGATCTGCAACAGGGTTGATACAAAGGAGGCGTGGAAAGGATGAAAAGGACTTTGCAGGTTGGAGGAATGGTCAGAAGTATGGCAGCTAGGATTCAATGCAAAGAAATGCAAATAATGCACCTGGAAACAAGAACCCAGGGAAGAATACACAATGGGTGGGAGGTAGTAACAACAACAAAAAGGAAAGGGACCTGGGGGTAATCATATCAGATGACCTTAAGGTTAGCAAGCAATGTGAGAAGGCAGTAGGGAGAGCTGGGGTATACTGGGATGTATAGGGAGAGGCATCAGCAGCAGAAAACAGGAAGTTGTTATCCCTCTGTACAGACAGTTGGTGAGACCCCATCTGGAGTACTGCGTCCAGTTCTGGAGACCCCATTTCTGCAAAGACATAGACAGGATAGAGGCAGTCCAGAGGAGGGCAACTAAAATGGTGCAGGGTCTGCAAGAGAAGCCGTATGAGGAGAGACTAAAGGAGCTTAATATGTATACCCTTGAGGAAAGAAGGAGAGGGGGACATGATAGAAACTTTTAAGCACCTCAGTGGAATCAACAAAGTCCAAGAGGGTAGCATCTTTCAGAAAATGAGACGTGCAAGAACAAGGGGACACAATTTAAAGATAGAAGGGGGGTTCAGGGGCAATGTGAGGAAGTATTATTTCACAGAGAGGGTAGTGGATGCATGGAACAGCCTTCCTGAGGAGGTTGTGGGTTCTAAAACTGTGGGAGAATTCAAGAAAGCATGGGACAGACATATGGCAATTCTTGTGGGGGGTAGGAAGAAATAGGCTGTTGGTTAACTAGGATCTGCGGCCTATCCTGTAGGTAGGGAAATGGGCAGACTAGATGAGCCAAGCGGTCCTTATCTGCTGCCAAAGTCTATGTTTCTATGTTTCTATGCTGATGAAAGCTGCTGTGTCCCGACCCTCCACTTTCTCTGGGAAGCCCACAAAGCACAAATTATTGTGATGGCTGCAATTCTCTGCATGTTCTGCCTGATGCCAGAGAACACTGACCAGGAGCTCCAGCTCTTGAATGAGAGCTTCGTGATGTCTGTCTTTGTCATCTGTGCAGGGCAGGCATGTCTCCATGTCCCTTGCCTTACACTGTAATTCATGCACTTTATCTTCTAGTGAGGCTATAGAACTTTTTAAAGTGATGATTTCTTGCAAGACCTGCTGTAGGAGAGATTTAATCTTCCCCGCCTCGCTGACAGGAATCGCTGCTGACATTTCCACCCATAGATGCACACTAGCTGCACAAAACCACAAGGAGCCACCCCAGTTTCTGACAGAAAACTTCTTCCTCAAGTGGAGTTTTGTTCTGAGAAGTAGTACTTTGTTGATAGAAGTTGTTACTCAGTGGTGCATGTCTGGCACCATTAGCTGACGAAATACCTGAACATTTATCAAATACAGAACTGGGTGTCATGGAGCTTCTCCACTACACTGTCTTTCTCCTCGGAGTCCCATGCATGTACCATGAAAAAAGATTCTGTTTCGCATAGGAGTAATCTTTTTTCATGAGAATTTTTTTTTATGTGGCTACCATATTGTTTCCAGTTTTTCAAAAAATATTTGTTTTTTGAAAATAAATAAAAATTATATCCTGCAGAGACACCAGCACATGTACCTTGCTAATCGGGCCCCTCTTCGGTGGATTCAGTAGTTTGTTTTTGGAAAAATCACCCAGAAATTTGTTTTTAAAACATTTTAAAATCTTTTTTGATTCAAATTTTTTTTCATATGGCCATATGAAAAAGAATAGGACATATGAAAAGATTCCTTCTAAAAGAAAGAATTTGGACTTAGGCTATTTTTTTAGGTTCTTTGTATAAAGGAATCTTTTTGTATGAACTAACAACCTCATGAAAAAAAGATCCTTCATACAAAAAAAATTATTTGACTTACTTTTTTTTCACATTCTTTTTTCATATGAAGCAATGTTTATTCATATAAATGACAGAACCTCTCGGAAAAAGATCCCTTCATATGAAAAAAGAATGTGGACATCATTTCTTTTCCACAGTTCAAGGACAAAGGGATGTCCTTGCCCATCTTATATCCCTCAAGCAGTCATTCTCCTGACCATTATGTATGACGTTATCAGGACCCATCTGGTTTTCATAGTATGGCCAATCATGTGCGTATGACACATCATGATGGTTTGAAGTTCTTCCCATCAAAGACTTTTCAAGTGCTTACTTAGCACCTCCCTAAAAGGTGATTGTTACTGCCACGCCCACCAATAACCCCCCCCATACCCATGGCTGCAGCCTGTGAATCAGTCAGCCACTTATCTAAAACAGTTAGCACTATCACCCCCCCAATTTATCCAAAACCCATTTTTTCTTCTGTAGCATAACCTAGCATAACTGCTCACCCACGCTTTTCGTACATAGAGTATTGTTTTGTACTTATGTATCCTCCTGTATTATGTGTTTGCCCCTGTATCTTCCTTTTACTTTGTATTACTTATCAAACCTTGTATTATTGTCTCTGTATGTCATGCATTGTCCCCTTGCAGGACCTCCTTGTAAATGAGCATGCACAGTGAAGTTTTCCTGATGAAATAAACTTGAACTTGTACTGTACCTTTTGAGGTTTGTACCCCTTCTGTCGGCTCCCCTTGGGGGTAAGGGGATGGTATTATTATCATGATTTGATTTAAAGAATGACTTGCTGTGATTACCTTGCTGCACACATCATGCTGATTTCATTGTAACTGGTATTACAGTTGTTTAATAAACACATGGCTGTGGTCATTTTTCTCCAAAGTACAGTGTTTGTCTCAGTCTGTTCTGGTGGGGGGGGGGTAATGTGGCCTAATCAGACAATCAGAGATGATGCAAAGTATTGCTGTAGGCAGAGCTTTGTTTATGGACACTTCCTATCTGAATCAGCAGGTAGCCTTAGCTAAGTAGACACCCACTGGGGGAGAGAGAGGTAGGCAGGTATGCAGGAGTTCCCTTGGGGCTGGAGGGGAGGAGCAAAGAACCATACATTTGGAGGTGAGGAAGGCATACATCCCTTTTGGCTCCTTTCTCTCTGGTTGGAACCCCACCCAAACCCAGCATCGCTAAAGCATGGAGTGGAAAAATAGTGCATAGCAGACTCGCTGTACCACCATGTGGGATCACCTAAAGGGTTGAGAATGACTTTACCCATGTTTTTTCCAACTGATTTTCCAGTTTTCACCTTCTCCAGCAGGGTTTAAAAATCAGATGTAGTTCAGAGGAGGATAATGATAGGTCAGCACAGTCATGTAATAGGTGGTGGCACAGTAGTCCTGCAAGGTATATACACATGGCTTAAGAGGGAATCACATATCTATGCAAGCCGTTTACCCTGAGGCTGGCAAGACGTGAGGGCACAGATGGCTAGAGTTTTCACTTCAGGGGGCAGTTGAAGGGATAACCTCTTCAGGCATCACTCATAGTTTTGCAACACCCTCTGATGGGAAGGGTGCATCAGTACCTGGTCCAGAGCCATTCCTTATGCCTTGGAGACCAGAGAACCTTGCAAGGTTTGTACCTATTCTATTGACTCCCCAGTGGGTAAGAGGATAGATGTATTATTATGATTTGAGGAATGACTTGCTATGACTACCATGCTGCATATGTCACACTGATTTGACTATAGTTGTTGTGATTTTTAATAAACATGTGGCTGTAGCCATTTTCCCCAAAGCATGGTGCTTGGCTCAGTCTGTTTAGGTGCGGGGGGAATAATGTGGCCTATCTAATAAGACAAGGCACACAGAATGCTGGACTGCATTTAAATGTGCAAACATGCCTTAAAAGTGATGCGATCCTGACTGTATATAGTTTACTGATAAGGCCTTACTTGAAGTGATATGCGCAATTCTGATCACCATTCATAAGGGCATTGCAACATTCAGAGGGTACTGCAGACAGCACCTATAATGATTACTGAAATGGAGAGTTTAAACTAGGGGAATCACAGCCAGGCTAGGTATGTGTTTTTGTTTTTGGTGGGGGGCTGAAAAAGCTGAGAGGAGATATGATTTTAGTTTTTAAAATATTAAAATGATTGTATGAGATGTATCATAGGTAAGCTTTTTTAGAGCAGTAGAACTAGAGAATATCTCCTTCATGTAAGGGGGAGGTGGAGTTAAGGGTAATCCAAGGAAGCATTTTTCTGCCAGAGAGTTGTAATCCTATGAAACAAGCTCCCAAAGGATGCAGTGCCAGTTGGGAGTGTTGAAACTTTTAAAGGCAGGCAGTATAATGTATTGGTTAAGAAAACTGGGCTGCAAACCTAGAGAACTGGACTTGAGACCCACAGCCACCACATGCATAGTGTGTGGCCATAAGCAAGTCACTTAGCTTCCCTGTACTCCCAGGATGCACCTGGAAACAAGCCTTGGGTTAGAGAATCTTTCCTGACCAGAAATTGTAAACATAAAAAAAAAATCTGTCTGGTTCATTTACTCATGGAGAATAACATTAGTGGATGCAAGAATTAATTCACTGAGACAAGAAATTGCCTGATGTTTCTAGACTTTTACATGAATTTGGGGGCCGCACCTGCATGGATGTCAGGAGATGAAAATAATGAACCCTAGGTCTTTTTTTCATATGGCAGTTCCTATAGTCCTGTCAAGGCTTAGTGTGTCTTTCCCTGTTACCAATTCTCAATAAATAAATGATTTTAGCTCTAAGTATAGCTTTAAATCTGCATACTGGCTTCAATTGTTGCATAAATATTGGAGGCCATACCTAAAGCATGATATCAGGCTACTGGAGGGGGTGCAGAGGAGGGCAACAAAGATGATATGTGGAAAGGAGGGGAAAGACTATGAGAGCAGACTGGGAGGCCTGAATATGTACACTCTGGAGGATAGAAGGGATGGGAGGACATGATAGAGACATTCAAGTATCTGAGGGGAATCAATAAGGATGGGGCAGATGGGGTCTTTAAGCTAAGGAGGGGGAGAGACACCAGGTGGCATGCGCTAAGAATAGAAGTGTGAAGATTTAGGAGGGTAATGAGGAGACACTATTTCACAGAGAGGGTGGCAGCAAAATGGAATGCACTATCAGAATGGATGGTATCATGTAAATCTGTGAACAGCTTCAAAAGGGCATGGGACAGGGAACAGGGGGGAGTGAGAGTGGGGAAGGTGGGGGTGGCAGTTGGATGACATAGGGGAGAGGGGGTGGGGCAGCTGCAAACTAGGAGTGCTAGCTGCACACTCGAGAAGACTTAGATAGACCATATGGTCTGCTTCTGCTGGCACATTTGTATGTTCATGTGTTCATATGTAAATATAGGACCAATGAGGCTCCTAGTTATTAGTCAAAGTTTGTTTTTTAGGAATCAGACAGTGGGAATGGTATTGAACAAGTTTACCTAAACTTTGGGATGCAGCCTCACCCTGCTTTTGCTCCATAGATAGATCTATTAGATCTGTCGACAGATAAGGGCTGCCAGGGCCTATCCAGTCTGCCCTTTTATGCTACCTGATGAAGCGGCCAGCAACCCTATCTGGTCATTGGCTTTAGTTTTTTCTTCCTATGTAATATTCCTTTATTGCTGTCCCATGCATGTTTGAAGCCGGTCTGTCATTGTACAGATGGCCACCACTTCCTGGGGCAGGCTATTCCATACATCCACCACCCTCTCCATAAAAAGAACTTCCTGACATTTTCTCTTCTGCAGCCACCCATCAGTCTTATGTCATGTCCTCTTGCTCTGGCACTACTTTTAAACTGGAATGTGTTGTCCTCTTTCACCTTGTTCATGCCCTTGAGATATTTAAGCATTTCTATCATGTCACCTCTCTCCCTTCTTTGTTCCAGCATGTACGAATTGAGGTCTCCGACTCTTTCCTCATAAGACTTGTGATGTAGACCCTTCACCATTTTAGTGGCCCTCTTATTCACTGTCTTTATATTGTCAACGTCCTTATGAAGGTGTGGCCTCCAGAACTGGACTCAGTACTCAAGGTGAGGCCTCATGGTACACCGACTGAATCGCGACACTATTACAGTGAACACGTCGATGCCGACAACATCGACAGTTCACTGTAATGGTCCACCTGAGACCCTGGCACTCTGTCTCCCAGTCCTGCACCACCTCCTTGAATCAACTCTGATTCGGAGTTGGAATCCATTAGACTTGGGGGTGGGGGCAGAGCCCACTGCATGGGGGGCACAGGACAAAGCCCCCAATGGAAAAATGACCAGGGTTTCCTGCCAGAATTATATCAACTGCAACTTGTGGTTGACATAATTCCATTGCTGAAATGTTGGTCGACAACATAGATGTTGAACTGGCATCATAGAGCCAGGTCTCACCAAGGTCCAGTAAAACTATTACCTCCCTCCTTTGGCTTATGATTCCCCTTCCAATTCACCCCAACATCTCAATGGCCTTCCCCATTGCCTTGGCCATCTGCTTTGTGGTCTTCAGGTCATCTGTGATTATGACCCCCAAGTCCCCCTCCTCCTTAGTAACTGCTAACAGCTCTCCTCCCAACCTGTGGTTTACTCTAGGATTCCTGCTCCTTACACGCATGATTTTGCACTTATTTGCATTAAACCTTAGTTGCTATGACTCTGATCATCTCTCCAACCATTCCAGGTCCTTTCTCATCCTTTCCACCCCCTCCAGGGTATCCACCATGTTGCGGATCTTGGTGTCATCTGCAAACAGGCAAACCATTCCCTCTAGCCCAGGCATGCCCAACCTTTTTGGGGTTGTGAGTCAAATTTAAATTTCTGAGTAAGATGTGAGCCACAACAATGTGTGACCCATACTATACACAACGTGTGGACCCTACCATATGTATTTAGCCATATTTAGGAGTTAAAATAATAACATAGTCATGGTAAATACAGTAGTCAATGATTGTATTTTATTAAGTTAGAGTGTTTTTAAAAAATAGTTGTAATTTTAAAATAATTATTCAAAACAGCTGTGGAGCTTTAGATTTGCTTGCAGGCTTAGTCAAAGTAGTTTGTTGAACATTCAGGCCACTTTTCAGCTGTAGTACTTTGACTTTTCTCAAATAGAAAAGACTGTAGCATGTACTTGACACATAATTGACAAACCTCTTGAGAGCCACATCAAACTGCTTCGAGAGCAACATGTGGCTTATGAGCTACAGGTTGGACACTCCTGCTCTAGCCATCTGCAGTCTCACTGGTGAAGACATTGACGAGGACCGGCCCCAGAACTGACCCTTGAGGAACCCCACTGGTCTCCTCCCTTTCCTTTGATTTGGTTCTGTTTTCCATGACCCTCTGTTTTCTGTCCCTTAACCAGTTTCCAATCCAGTTTACCACCTTATGACCCATCCCCCAACTACCTAGCTTGTAGACCAGTCTCATATGTGGGGCAGTATCAAAGGCTTTGCTGAAATCTAGGTAGACAATATCTACTGCCCCCCCTTCCCCTGGTCTACAGCCTTTGTCACCCAGTCAAAGAAATCTATTAGATTCATTTGACAGGCCCATCCTGTGGTTAACCCATGTTGCCCGGGATCCAACCCCCCTTGGCTTCTAGGTGATTGACTCACTTGTGCTATTTTTTCCCACAGCTGTGTGACTTTGAGGGGTGCTGAATATCCAGCTCTAGGTTTTTAGGGAGGCCACAAGGGGTCCTTTTCTTAGTTGGCCTCCCTCAAAACCTGGAGCTGAATTTTCAGCATCCCTGAAAAGTCACACAGCTGTAGGAAAAAACTGGCACAAATGGGTCAACACTTGAGGAGCTGCAGTTTTTCCTGCAGCTGCCGTATTTTCAGAAGTGGAGTCAGATTACAACCATCTCCACCATATGTGGCAGCTTGCAGCCATTTTTTTCGGTGCCATTTCAGCTGCAGCCGCACTGAAATGTAATGCCAAGTGGCATCAGGAGTAACAGTCCCCACAGCTGCACCTGCTGAAAATACGAATCTCTGGAGGTGCAGAGATTTCATCCTGCAGCAGTGGCTATGGCATGGGGCACTGGCCTTGATGGGCTGAAATTCCAGCCCCTGGTTTGGTAATAATTCCCTTGTGTCATGTGACCATTGTAAGGCTTCATGAGCAGAAGGTTATTTGATTTATTTATTAACCGTTAGTTGTGTTTTCTATTTCTTTGTATTTGTAATGTCTGCTTATGTATTTACAACACTACATTTTCACTATTTGTCTCAGGATACCTGAGCTAATGCTCAACTGGTTGGATGCAGACTTTCCTTTTTTAAAAATCAATCAATCAATCAAACTGCAGTAAATGTGAACCGTAGGATCTTTTTAAGGCACATAATGAATTTAGGGAAAGGGGTTTTCCTACATGTTCCTGTTTAGATATTTTAGTTTACCTTCTGAGATATTAGATTTGTGAAACATGAGATGCACTTGTTTTAGATAATGGTCTTATGTGTGACTGTAAGAACTGTTAAGATACAATCACCTGCAAGTCCTGTATGAGTAGTAGTGTAATCTAATGGTTAGTGCAATTGTTTGGGAACCAGAAGATCACGATCACATGTTCACACCTCCTAGAGCCAAACACTCACTGTGCATGTGCTAGTTTAAAACATCCCCACTTGAGAATATTTAAGTTATAAATGTTAACCTACTGCATATCAGAGCATAATCACAGTCTCAGCAACAATATGCAGGTAAACAGATTAAGGCAAAAGGTTAGTCTGTTGTCAAATAGTGTGTGCAATATGCAATACTAAATTATTAATGGACTTTTTCAATTACATGTCATTTGGCAATTTTTCCTTTTTGTTTTGCCAGGAGGTGATCTGGGCACAGTCCTTTTTCAGCCACACCTGACACAAAAGAATACTTTTACATAACAATCAACATATAGCATCAGTTTTACAAACTACAAATTCTTGTCAAACTACAATATCATTTATTTATATTTTTATTTTTAAAGTGTTTCACCAGAAAGCAATGTAGAGCTGAAGAATTAGCTCATTTCATAGTGTGCTCTTTGGGAAAGTGAGCTGGGAAGGTATGCAGAAATACATATAATACATCAGTATAGTTGGACTACAGTGCTAGAATGGCAAAATATAAGAAAATAATGGCACTGGTCTGAAGACATTATAAAGGGAACTACTACATATAATAATATAATGACTAAGAATTAGGTACAAGTGCAGTAAGGGCATTATTCATAATAGTAATAATATAACAGTTATATACTAGTATTACAACAGATAGACAGACCACTTTTGTAGCTATGTAAAAAAAATCTAAATTCACTAGTTTCCCAAACTCCAGAATTAGTGTATATATACAGATAGTACCATATTATCAAACTGTATGAAGTCATTTAATATGACTAGCAGATTTGCCAAGTTAATAATCAACTTACTTTATATAGTTTTGGGCAGAAATCAATAATTCTAAATACACAGAGATACACTATGGTCAACTCTGTAATTGTGTAAAATGAATTACAAAAAGAAACTGACACACATTGTACTGTTGTAGTCACATAAATATTTGAACTATAGTATAACACTTAAACCGCAAACGATTTGAGCTACAGAATGTTGACATTGTATAACTGTAAAGGTTTAACCACTGGGTGCTATGTAATGATACTGCTTAAAACAGTTAATTATATATGTGATAAGAAAGCATTTTTTGTCAGCTTCATAAGTCAAGCTAAGTTATTATTACACTTTAGTACATCTATATAAACTCCATATTTTCTAACATCCATGATGTTTTAATTATTGTATGGTTCTTCAGGAAAACTGCTAAGTTTACTTCTTTCATAAATACTGTAGATGTTTGATGTGCTTATGTTATGGCATTGCCCAGTCTTGTTTTCTGTTCTCTACCTCATCCAGAGTTGATGGTACTATGTCCAGAGGATTTGTTGGTGACATGCTTTCAGCAACAGATGGTATTATGTCCAGAGTAACAGCAGATGGTGAAAATAACTTCTTAACACCATCAGGGGTTTCATTACAATAAGATGCCATTATTTTACTGATTGTTGTGCGTGTCTTTATATTTTCAGAACATAGCTTTTTTCTAACTGGTGGTGAGGATGGCTCTACTTCACCAACCGCTATTTTTTCATTTTGATTCAAAAATGAACTTGTGTGAACTGCTGGGTTAATCTCAAAGCAAGGAAAGCTCCCCCTCTGTCCTGGTGATTTGTTATCCGCATATTGTGGATTTTCTTCATTGCCAAATGTATTATCTCCATTAACATGGTCACTCTTTCCTGATGGGTTATGTTCAGGACAGAGTACTCTTTGTTCATTTCTCAAAGGGTTACCTTCATGATATAGTGTATCCCCTCTTTGGCTAGTTGTAATGGGTATGCCACTTTCCTGATCCCACAGTTGGCCTCCAGGATATAGAACATGTCCTTTATGCCCCGATAGAGTTGCTTCAGGATGCTTTGAGCTAGGCCTTTGGTCCCACTGGTTTTCCTTATAAAATGGTGAGTATATGTTTTGGTCAGAAAGGTTATCTCTGTGGTCTGGAGAGTTGCTTAGAGGATGTCTTGAGTTTCCATTTTTGCCTAGAGTACTTCCCTCAGGAACTTGAGGGTAAGTGTCCTTTATCCATGGGTTACTTGCATCATATGGAAAGTTTACTCTGTTGTCTGAAGGAGTTGCTCTAGGAACAGGAGAGATATTTCCAAGATATGGTTGGTTACCTGTCTGTACAGAAGGACTAATGGTAGGAAATGGTAGGTTACCTTGATGATACCATGTCTTTCCTTCATAGTATGATGATTTTCCTCTGGGGTGTGAAGGTTCACGCCCCTGATCCCACAGATTGTTGCTAGGATATGGTGAATAGTCACCATGTCGTGATGGATAACTGTCATGATATGGTGAGTTGCCATCCTGATATGATACATAAATGCCATGATTTGGTGAGTTTATTCTATGTCTCCACATGTTTTCTTCAGGGGTTGGGTGATTTCCATTTTGGTCAATGCTTGCTGGCTTAGTTATTGGATAGTTACCTTCCTGATCCCACATATGTGCATCAGGATATTCTGTTTTTCCACTTTGACTTGTCGGATTTAATCCAGTCTTTGGAGGCTCAGCTTCATAATCCCATTGGTTACTTAGGGGGTATGATGATGTTCCTCTTATCCCAGCTGGAATGTCTCTAGTAAATTGGGAGTTGATGTCATATGCCCATGGGCTGCTACCAGAATATTGCATCTTTCCATTGTGACCAAACGGGTTTTCTTCATAAAACTGAGAACTGGGTCTTGGTGCCCACGTATTCCTTTCATGATGTGGATGCTTTCCTCTGTGATATGCTGTGTTTTTTTTATGAACTGAGTAGTCTTCTAACCTTGTTATGTTACTACCCTGGTTTATTGGTTGAACACCATAAAATGGATCAGTTTCCCTCTGTCTTGCTGGATTAACTTCACGGTCATGGTTGAATTCCTTTATGTCATATAAATTGACTTTAGGAAATGAAGAACCATCATAATGTCCTAACAGGTTACCTTCGTTATGTGCTATGTCTCCTCTGTGCCTTGATGGATGACCATTAGAGTATAGAGGTTTGTCTGGAAAGCCTCCCTGATTCAGGTGAAAATTATGATGTTGTAAATTTCCCTTCTTGCCTTCTGAAATTACTGTAGCATCTGGTGTATTATTTCTTTGCCCAAATAGATTTCTGTCAGGATTTGGTGAGCTGCTTCCATGCCCCACGGTGTTGGTACCATAAGATGGATTGTTTTCTCTAATGCCTGATGGGCTGCTTTCAGGATATGAGAAGGTTCTTTTGGGGCTGGATGGATTTGGGGCATTGTGTCTTTCTTCAAATGGAAATTGTTCAGGATTTGGAGATTTGCCCTCCCCTTGTGGTAGGTGTGTCCAGTGAGATGGCATATTTTGCTTGTGGCTTGCAGGATTACTTTCAGGATAATGTGAATGTCCTTTTTGAACAAATGGATTTACCTCAGGAATAGGTGAATCATATCCTTGTCTTAATGTAAAACCTCTAGAATCTGGAAATTTGCCTCCATATCTTGATAGTGGTAAGTGTTCATGGGGGCCTGATGGAATACTTTCAGGATATAATGAACTTACTTTTTGACCCAATGGATTTACTTTAGAATTTGGTGAAAAAAAAACCCTTTCTCCACTGGGATATTTCTAGTAACTGGCATGTTACCTATGGTTGCTGTTTGGCTGCCTTCGTATGGTGGTTGCTTACCTCTGTTTACAGATGGATTTACTCTAGAATGTGGTGAGTAATGTCCATGTCCAACTGGAATGCCTCTGTGGTTTGGGTAACTGCCTCCATATGAATGAACTGATGGATTTACTCTGTGGTGTGGTGAGTAATGTCCTTGTCCAAATGGAGAGGATTCTTGGTTTGGAAAATGGCCTCCATATCTATGGACATCTGAATTCGGTCGGTGAATTTCTTGGCCAGTATGAAGGGTTGCCTCTAGGTAATGGCAAGTCCCCCCTCTTTGTCCTGGTAGATTAACTATGGCATAAGTTGAATTGCTTCCTTGGCCATGGCCAATTGCAGGATTTGATGAATTACCTGTGGAATGCATGGTGGTCACACCAGTATCTGTTGCATTGCCTTCAAGATTAGTTGAGTTGTCTGTTTGGACTGATGGGTTACCTGCAGCATCAGTTGCATTACTTTCAGCTTGCGGTTCTGTTTCTTTTTTATTGTTTGGATTCTCATCCTCAGCATCTTTAATTTCTTCAGATGTAGGTGGTCTGACCATTGGTCCATGATGATAAGGTCCAAAATATGGTCCCTATAAAATAGGAATAGGGTATTACTTCTGTGTTTACATTACTGACTTGTTTACTTCTGATGAATTGCATATGATGTCAGGATGGGTGCATACTGAACAGTGCTTGTCAGACAGCAGTATCCCTACTAAAGCAGATACGATATGGGCTGGCAGTATAGCCTAGAGGTTAGAGTAATGAGCTGTGAAAAAGTTTGGTGCATCCAGCAGACCAGACCTGGGTTTGATTCTCACAACCTCTGATTGCATACTGTGTGACTTTGAGCAAGTCACTTAACCACCCAGTGCTCCCAGGTTGCCCTTGAAAATAGTCACTTGTGCCTAGTGGGCCTTACCCAGTTACCAAAGACTAAAATAAAAAAAATAAAATAAAGATATAGGAAGTGACTTGTCTAAGCTGGAATGTATGAAAGTCTGCCCACATAATTGGATAGTCTTCACCTACGCAAAATATCTGATACAATCTAATATAGATACAGTACTTTGTAAAGTAACATTTCACAGATTGGGCCAGCCATATGGGAGATACTGATAGTGTATAAATGGGCTTTGTGAAACTTATCAATTAATAGTTGGCTATTGGGGGTTGGATGCATTGAAATGGAATGAGAAATTAAACGATAGATAGATTGATAGATAGATAGCTAGATAGATAGATAGATAGATAGATAGATAGGCATCAGAGGAAGAATGCCCCTTATGCAACAAAAAAGAGAAACCTATTTACAGGGTAGTGAGCCAGTAACCAGGACTCCCAGGGTGCATACAACACATTCTGCTTCGAAATCTCAGTAAGTTAGATATTTGACCCCATGCAGCAGCAAAACCCCCATTCACCTTAATTTATGTTTCTAATCTCTATGACCCTGCAGTATTAGATAAGGTTTCCTCATAAGCTTGCTTCTCAACACGCCCTTGCCTTGAAACATCAGTTCCTTTCTGCTTGTTAGCTTGTGCTCTTATATTCTGAGACTCTGCAGCCCCATTTAGCTTCAGCTTGTCCTAAGACAGTATTCAAGTTTATTTTATTATTACATAGTTTTTTGTTTTCATAAAAATAAGAGAGGACAGTTCATAAACTGACAGTTCTGTAGCTGTGTACATAAAAAGACTTAAACAAATGAAGCATAAGCGTGACAGATAATTGACAGGTAATTCTTATCCCACCCCTAGTTTCTTTGCTAGTAATCACTGCGCTCCATCAACTGACTCCTCCTTGATCCATGCATCCATCCAGGGGTGAATACAGCTCAGAGGGAAAAATCAAGGGCTTACCTAACGTGGTCTTTGGAAAAGGTTTGGGTCTGACTGCCCACACCCCTATCAAAGAGAAACAGCAATTCATTTATATCTATCTACTCAGTAAGATGCTGTTGGATCAACTGGCAGATGAAAAAAGATCCTCACCACCAGTTTCTTAAAATGGGAAAATAGGTATTCTAGGAAAACTGGGCTAAGATGCAAAGCACTTAGCATAGCTAAAACTCTGAGCTGAATACTTTATTTTATTATTACTTATGCCTTAGCAAAAGCATTATGATAAAGGAATTCCTGTGCAAACATGCCAAAGGACTTGGGCTGGGCATTTTTGTAAAATGGGTATAACATGGACTGAAGTTACTGGATAAAAACACAGTTTAAAAACATATAACAAATGCGGAACTCCGTTTAAAACCATGACAGCTTGCCTGAATATAAGTGAACAAGGGGTTAAAGCCACCTCACAAAAGGGAATGCCTTAAAATATAATAATGACTGAACCAGATAGCTCCCATCTCTGAGATGAGACCTCTCAGTTATCAGATGAGCAGCCATGAATCCAGAACCCAGTGGCTTTGAAGTATTTCAACAACTCAGTGACAATGAGGAAAAAAGGGCTGATGGAAATCACAAAATATCTTGGTATATTATGGAAAAATGCCAAATGTCACAAACCTCTAAGTTATATGATTCCAAAAGTTAACAAGACTAATATCAGAATATGCTTAAAGGGCCTGTGAAGGCATTTGAACTTTTATTAAGAAAAAAGGTCAGTAATCTCATTTACATGAAAGGTGTGGAACCACCTCAAGAATAAATAGTGTACTGGACTTATTACTTTAAGCATGTAACAATGACTTCATCCCGCAGGTTTTTTTTTGCTAGGACAGGAAAAGCAAAGGATGCTGATCGATCTCTCCCTGGAGATTAGCATGATCATGCTACGGGAACAATAACAATATTTTCGGACAGTACCTTACAGTGGCAGCACAGACAAAACCATTCTGGAGATCAGGGTTTTCAAACTCTAAACTTTTGCTAAAAACCCCAGAAGGCTGAATTTGGCCATGAAAACTATGTTAGCTAACAGAACATATTTCATGTAAGATGTCATGAGAACTGAACTTCTGGGTCAGAAATCTACCAGCAAGAATACCTCCTGCCTCCCATCAGTGACTGCAGATAAAGATGTCCAATTTCATGAGCAAAAATCTGCATATTCACTTATGCCAAAGAGCATGTGTTGTGAGAAGCTGGGGGGAAGGATCAGTCCACTGTTTAAATGCAATTCAGTGTCATACATTACAGCCAAACATGTCTGATTACGTCTGCCAAAAGATACACCATAGTGTTTCTTTGAAAGAAATGCTTTTTTTTGGTTGCAGCCCTGGAACTAATGACTTATGTTGAAATACCAAATATTTTATTTTCTACAATGCAGTGTACAGTATGTGAGTGAAACCTAGTGCATTTTTAAATCTTCTGTTGTGTGTGGCACCGTTTTTACCACAAAACATGCCAACACTATTATTTTCGGCATTGTTTGGACCCAGTAACGGCAGGTGCCTAACTCATTGTGCCGCCTTCATCTCCAAACTCTGGCTAGGCTCCTTCCCACCCATCTTTCCTCCATCCTCTCCTCCCCTCATTATACCTCATATTCTAGTCACAGATCTGACACTTGTTATTTCACCCCCCCCCGGGTAAAATCTTCTGCTGGTCCAGCTGCTTTCTCCTTCCACTTCCCCAAACTTTGGAGCACCCTACCTGTTGCTATTTACAATACTTCCTCTTCCCTGTCATTAAAATCCCTCCTTCTTAACTTCATTACTCACTCCCACAGTTCCCACTGATCCTAGGCTAATTCCACTGCTCCTCCCATTGAAGTAATCCCTCCCCCTTACTGCCCTGGTTTATTGGGCCACTTCTCCCTCTGACTAGTCTCCTTTGGTACTCCCAATCTCTCTTCCCTCCACCATTTTACTGCCAGTAGCACATTGATGAAGTGTTGCTATTACTATGCTATTGATATACTATGTTTTGCACTATTTAGTTTGTGCTTCTTCTCAATTGTCTACTGCATAATTTTTACTTTTTATTATTATTTTTGTTTTATAATTGTAACATTACTGATGTAACTTACTACTACACTCTCCACATTCCCCCTCCCCCCCAGGATACATCTGGAAATGAGCTGTTGGGTCAGTATATTTTTCTTGGTGAAACTCTTGAAATAAACAAATGGCTCCATGTCCTAATGGCGATTCCTATATGGCGAGCGTCAAAACGGTGAATCCATATAAGCACATTCAATAAAGGTGGTTGCAGTTAATGGTGAGCAGTAGCAGAAGAAGAAGAATCAGCATTTATATATCGCTTTTCATACACAGTATCCCAAAGTGCTTTTACAAGCAATGCTAGACTGGTAGTGAAGTGACTGAATGTGTGGTGGCGGCCATATCGCACATCATTACCCACACACAGCCTGGATAATTGAATGAACTGGTTTTATGGGAAGGGGAATGTTGGCCAGGACACCAGGAATGTTCCCTGCTCTTTTGCAAAGAGTGCCCTGGGTTCTTTTACTTCCACCTGGACACCCACCAGGACAACACCAGGATGGGCAGAAGGGACCTCGGTTTAACGTCTCATCCGAAGGACGGCACACCCCAGCAGTACAGCACCCCCCAATACTGCACTCGAATGCCAGCGATTTTTAGGTGCAAGTCCAATCCTGGTGTGGGATGAGAACCCATGACCTTCTGGTCCAGAGGCGGATGTGCTACCAACTGAGCCACGCTGACTTGTACTATATAGCGACTTGTGACTTGCCTTGGCAGCCATGATATCATAGCTAATTATATGCACTCTGACAATGCACCGCAACCTGTGGCTCTCCACACACCTCCAGTAGACCTTAGGGAGCACCACCTTGTCACAGCGATAGATGTACCCACCATGGTGAAGCACAGAATGCCCCTTCTGACTGACCAGGTACATAGCCATCCTGACCCATCTAGCCCACAACTACACAAAGTTCATGCCTATTTATGTTAGTAGGGGGCTCCGCCCCCACTCCCCCCATGGGGGGCCACACCCCCTAAACCTCCTGCTATTTCTATTATTCTAACTCCGAGGCACACCTGGACACTGGGGTAATGGTGCACCTCAGAGTCACCCTTTAATTCTGGTCGCCGTTTATTACCTATCACTGTTGTGACTCTCACTATTCTTTACTTGCCGTTATTGACTCACTGTTATTGAGTCGCCTTCATCATGTGCTACCAAACAAACAAAAAAACAAATTACTAACTACTTAAATGGGAATTCGGTGGGCATGACAACCCAAACCATGCTTTCCTTGTAATTTTAATAATAATGTCACCAATAACATCAGAATGTGATTACACTGTAACTTCTAGTGCAGCTCTTTTTTTCACCTTCCATTTGTTATCGTTTTCAGGGTTGCTCATTTTGCAATATATTGCTGTCTATTATCCATACCACTTGGACAACATGATAATCATGAATTGTTTTTTTCACATTTTTTCCTGCTATGCCCCCTTATCTGGCTCTCCTTCCTGCTGCTCCTTCCAGCACCATCACCAGGCTTCTCCAAGAATGTACCTCTCGTTGAGTTGCCCATGGCTTGCTTACTGTGGCAGGGTGGTAGGGAGTCTCTCGACCCATCAAGTTAGGGATCCAGATTTGGGAGGAGCCTGAGTCACTAGTGTGGGGTCTGCAGAGGTCGGTGATCATCCTGCCAGCCAGAGTGTTTTTTTTGTCTTCAGTTCCTCTTCTTGTGCTGCCACACAACTCCTCCCCATAGGGACGCCAGTGTTTTGGGCTTATGTCCTCGACATGAGCATGCATTGACACACCAATGTGATATGCAGCATGGTGCATCCCTCCCACCCTGTGTCCCATGTGCCCTACCTCCCACACACTTGTAGGTGTCATTGTTGCAGTGGGACATGGCACATTCCCCCCCCCCAAGGAGAATGAGAGAGTCCTATGGGACACTTGAGCTCCTCCTCCCTTGGCCAGCCCCAATGACCCAGGCTTGTTCCCAAACCCAGGCTGCCAGCGTCATGAGCGGCAGTGCTATCACTGCACTGACACACCAGCCAGAATCATGAGTTCTTATAACTGGGATGACAACATTCCAAGAGAAAATCTCTTTGGAGTCATGCTACAACTTTGTTAAATAAGGATGTTTGGAAAGTGGTGAGGGAGGCATTAGACTGCGATTGCACTGTGATTTATTACCTTAACTGTATTATACCATGTGGGTATTTAGTCATGCTTCTAAAATGTATTGTCAATTTTTGTTATTGGCATTTCAGCATAACTCTCTTGGCATTTTACTGAGAAAACTTAGGGGGTTGCCTGCTTTCTAGACCTTTACTGATTTATTAATTTGAAAATTGGTGACTGGGAAAGGCATATTAAGCTGAAGCTCCTCTCCAGGTGTGACTCAGGGGAGCAGGTTACAGTAGAAACAGCAAACATACCACAGTACTTTTCTAGGTACAGAATAAAGTGCAGATACAGTGCAATATATCATTCTTGAAAGATCATATCCGGGTACAAATTAAAGTGCAATTATAGGACAATAGGTTACACCTATACAAGTGCAAAATAATGCCACAGATAGGCACAAAGGTGAGCATTGCAGAACATTCGAGATCTGTTAGGCAGGGGAGTGCTTAACCCTGTGCCACCATTGCC
Source organism: Neoceratodus forsteri (assembly GCA_016271365.2). Lineage (NCBI taxonomy): Eukaryota > Metazoa > Chordata > Ceratodontiformes > Ceratodontidae > Neoceratodus > Neoceratodus forsteri. Next base: position 642,751,584 of record CM057453.1, on the reverse strand, counting down.
ACCAGGAGGGGCCACCTGCAGGAAGCAGGTGCAGGTGGGAGAGGGAGAGGGAGGAATTTACTGAGAGAGTCTGGGGTTGTGGAATGGCAGAGGGAAGAGTGGAGCAGGTTCTAGAGTGTTGGAAGAAATAGGAGAAAGTGGATTGCCCAGCAGAGGAATGAGGATGAGGAGAGGAGAAGATTTGATGGTTCCTGGAGCACAGAGAGCATAGAGCGGGGGGGGGGACTAGCAAGGGGAGTGAGGAGAGGTAGGAGGGAAGAGAACCAAACCAGTGTTTGTAAAGAAGGAGGTACAGTGTGACTGGCAGCATGAAGGTAGGGAGAGGATGGATAGAGAGGAGTAGAAGGAGCAGAGGTGCATATGAAGAGGGGAGTTTGTGGCAAAGCAACAAAAGGCATAGCAGAAGGAGTCCAGCCTGGCTACGGAAGCGGAGGAGTTGGTACCATAGACTACGTTCACGTAGTCGAATACCAGGAGCATCCTTTTGCTGACCAGCTCATGGCAGACCAGCAGGGCAGGCAATCTTTATTATAGTACAGGGTACATAACATAGGGAGAAGTTTCACATGGATTACATTGATGTGGGCTGAGAAGTCAAGCTTGCTGTCAAGCCACACACTGAGGTACTTAAAGGATTGCATCACTTAAAAAGGGGAGTTATTCAGCATGGAAAGAAATATACATCTCGAGAGCCTGGCTAATTTCTGGCATGCACCAAAGGTCATAGACACTGTTTTTTTTGGTGTTGACCTGGAGATGGTTGGTATGGAACCAGCACAGGACATTGTAGAAATCCTGCTGGATCAGGTCTTCCACAGCTACGGTAGAGGGACTGGAGGTGAAGATGACTGTCATCTGCATACATGTGAATATTTGAGTTGGTACAGGTGGAGGGGCGATCATTCAGGAAAATGGAGAAAAGGATGGGATACAGGATGGAGCCCTGCAGGACCCCACCCTGGATTGGAAAGGGTGGTGATACTATGCCTCCAACTCATACCAACTGTAGGTGGCCCATTAGGTAGAAACAGAACCAGTTCAATGGCAGGAACTGAGAGGCTAGCAGAACTCAACTTGTCCAGGAGGAGTGGTTGGGGCACCAAGTCAAGGGCTTTGGCCGGATCAATGAATAAGACAGCAGTGATGTGCCCCTGATCCGTCTCAGAGAAGAGGGGGTCAGTGACACGCAGCAGGGAGGATACTGCGGAGTGGTGCTTCCGGAAACCAGACTGGAAAGGGGAGAGGAAATTGGAAGATGAGAGGTAGCCCAGAAGTCTAGAGCAGAATAGCTTCTCTTGCAACTTAGCAAGGAATGGGAAGAGGGAGGTAGGACAGAAGTTTTCAGGGAGGAAGTGGGCCTTTAACCTGTCTAAGGTATTTCTCTGGTTTAAATGTTGTTTACTCATGAAAAAATATTGCTGTCTTAAATAGTATCTGAGTACTTCAAATGTAAAATAATATTCTGCAAAATCCTATTTCAAAAAATGTTTCTTTACAGAATTTACTATGCCCTCCTTTACAGGACAGTGAAAGGTTTTTATTTTCTATGTCTTTGGAATGCAGGGCTTCTGAAATAAATTTTGCATTTTCACATACAATTGTGGCTCATAGTATAGATTTAAGGTGAGGATTTTTCAGTGCTGTAGCATATGCTATAAGGTAGAATAACTGTATTTGTAATTACCCTTACCAAATGTGACACAACGGCAACACCACAGCACCACAATGGCAACACAGTGGTGAGCTACAAAATGTGCAATGGTACTACACAGTGTTTCCATGGTTGTACTATGGTAGTTTACATTTTGATTATTTTTGGTGCAGAGGTAGGACAGTGGTACAATGGTATCACAATGGAATTGAAACAAACCACTGTGAAACCATGATTACCTTAATGGTAGTACAGTGGTAATCACACTGGTTTTGCAATGGCAAATGAGTGGTATTACAGTGGTATTCCGAAGAACTTTTTATAAGGGTAAAAAAAGAACGTACAAAGTACTGATTGTGGTTGTTTAAGTAGTTCTACCATTTTCTAGAGTATACAGTAGATAGTTTAATTACCCCTCCTTGTTCTTCTTGGCTTCCTGATCCTCTTCCATGTCTCATAGGCATGTGCTGTAAAAAAACAATCTTTGATTAGTTTGTCAAGCGTAAAAAGTATTATAGAACATAGGTAAAACTATAAAGAACCCTAGTATCGAAATGTTAGAGTTTTAGCATCATATCTTTAAAAAGGTCCCCTTTTTATTTTGAAACACTTATATTAAATTCACCTTTTGGCAAAGGGGGACAGAACAGCATCCTTTTTACCTTCCTTCAAGTACAGGAAGTATACTGGTACTGAACAATGAGATGACATATAGAAAACATAATACTAGACTTCTTTTCCTCTCAGCCACAAAGCTTAATGTCTTAATGAATGCAAATACCTAGAGCCCAATACATAGTCGCAAAGGATAACAGCACAAAATGTGGGGAAACAAGCACCCTGTTTCACCGCCACCACCTTTTGGGCTGTAAACAAAATAAAACATATTCTTCTTCCCGCTGCTAAGAAAATCCCCAGATGTAGTGAGTGCAAACTGTGTTTTCATCTGCCAACATGTGGGTTATGACTGACTAATTTTGCAGCATGGCATAGCGTTAGCTGTATGGTGTTATGTCATGCTGACTGTCCATTCTGCTCATGAGTATCTCCCCACCTATTCCCTGTCCACGTCTGGGCATGTCGTAAGTATAATTCCATGAGCCAGTTAACCATTCCTAAGTAGTTCAATGGTCCCCTCCTAAAGTCCAAGTTTTGCTTCTTCCCTGGCATCCAATGGAAGCCCTTCTCCCCTCCCCCCTCTCTGCTCCAAAGGGATCACACGTTCATCTCCTTACTCTTGCTCCATCAGCTCTGCGTGCTCTAGGCACAGTTTTGTTACCTCACTGTCTCCTGCCTGTCACAGATCTAAGGTAGAAAATACTTCAAACAGTCGTAACTTCTGTAGGTTAGCAAGGGTTGCAATGCTTTTTGAATTGTCTTGTGGGCCATCTGCATGGCAACTGCACTCTCTTCCATGCATGGTTGCAATGTGTTTAATGACTGTGCAGGGAAGGCCTGTGACCTCCCTCCCTTGTGCATTGCACAATGAGGCATAAAGTCACAACTCTAGCTGAGTTGTTACTGTAATCACTTCACTACCGTCCCTTTTGATTGTAAATAGGGCTTCATGTCTCTAAAGGGCATAGTTGTAAGTGCCTGATGTTATATTTCCATTATGTGCACTGGCCCAATATTTGATCAAGGGAAAACTGAAATGTGGACAGCTTATTTCCAGTTGCATCTTGAGTGAAGGAGGGGACATAGAAAATCATACGAACAGCAAGTCACAAGCTAATAGACATGATTCAAAATGAAGTCCATCCAGAAACTATAGGGAAGTCAAAGTAGTCTGGAAATACAACAGGTGAAATTACACTGGGGTAAAAGATAAAATACATGTTTTAATAAGTTACATAAAAGTACAGGGAATTCAAAGTGTACTGTGAAAATAAAACAGGTGTAACGGAGGCCTTCACACTGAGATACATCCTGATATATGCCACAGGTGCACCTGTTCTGGAATTGTTGGTGTGGTGTGTACATTCACTGCTATGCATTTGCAGGTACACATCAGGATGACATTGGCCGGGGGAGAAATGTTAAGTTTCAAGTACAGTATGTTTGTATATCAGGAATATGCTCATTGGCTGGTTTGGTGGCAGTGAGGGGTGAGGCACCAGATGCCACACCTCACTCCATGATGGCGATCCATGTTTGGGAATGAACATGGGATGCTAAGAGTCAGCTGAGGCGGGAGAGAGTTGAGTGTCCCAAGGACTGCTGTTCTCTCCCAGGGAGGGAGGAATTGCTGGCTTCATTGAATGACTGCCAGCAGGTGGAGGCCTGGTGGCAGTGTGGGATGGCAGAAGTGGGAGGTGCTTCAGGATTCTGTGAGAGGTACGTGCCTCCATGCACGCACGCCAATGTGCATGCCCTAGCAATGAGACTGGGAGAAAAAACAGAGAAAAATGGCACCAGGGCAAGCATTCGTGAATCCTTTCCTCTGCTCCTTCCCCTGCCTCACCACCTGGATGCTGAGAGCCAGAATCAGAGTGTCAGACTTTGGGGGAGGGGTGCTCTCCCTCTCCTGACCCCACTGGGGGGGGGGCTGTGGAGGAACACAGCCCAGTTGGTAAGCACTGGGAAGGTTGGGGACCACAGGGGTTAGGGGAACTGAAAAACAAAGAAACAAAAACCAAACAAACAAGGATGTGCTCATTTACCATGCAAAATCTTTGCCTTGTAACTACATGTAAGGGCATATAGTGCTCATGCTACTGTGCAAGACATACAGTGACAAGCTACAGGTATCAACCAGCATCTTAGGTGGTACCCCACTGCTAAGATGGGTGGTATTGTCTTCTGTCACTGGGAACTTAGCTCTTGCTGCATTTACTTTCTGTGCTGTTGCTTGATCTGCTGCACTGCTGATGAACTTCAGGGAAACAGACATACGTATTAAAGAGCAGGCATTTAGTTTCCTATGTACTGTACTTTCAGTGATACATTCTTTTCAACCATTTTCAGGCTGGGTTGTGCTGGAAAACAGTCCCTGAGACCAGTGTAACCACTCAGTGGAAAAATAAATAGCTACAACTGTTACAATTAGCAAAAAAATGTTATTATTAAAGTCAGCTTTTCTCCTCTAGTTTTTCCAAACATATGACCAACCTTCTTATGAAATCTGTATAAACAGCTATAATTGCTGCAAAATATTCTGACATGATAGCAACTGGTGTTGAAAAATGGCTCTTTGTAAAACCCCATAATTTGTTTGAGTGCAAATTGTGCCATTTCTACAATACTGAAATCAAATCTGAGCTTTGGATGAGGAAGAAAGAAATTGCCTATCCACCAATCTATTTCATTTTTTTTTAGTTGTCTATCTTTTTGTTCCCTAACAAAGTTCACTGTGTACTTAACACCTTCCAGATTCGGTCAGGGCATATGAAACACTCACCAAGGAACTGAGGTTCCATGTGATAACAGTCACCGCATAACAGCGATCACTGTTTGGGTGAGTCTGATTGCCAAAATGAATTTCGGCCATGTAGACTCACAGTGCAAAGCAAAAGGGTGCTGGACACTTGCATTTTTGTTTTTATATCTGGGGCTGTGCCCCTCTCACCACCCTATTAAAGTACTCTTAACTCCGGGTGGGGGGGTACAAAATAAGGGGAAAAAAATGAATTCCCAACCGGCACAAAAAGCAAGCAGGTGCCCAGAACCAAACCCGCCACCCTCCCAACCCTAGCCTGCCACCAACCCACCATGCTGCATGACCAGCTCAGCAACTCGCTGCCGCACTACACCCCACAAACCCTCCCTTCCCTTCTGCCCATCGCATGACATGGTCTCCCCATGTGCATGTACATATAGTGACATCCCATTGCTATATTCACTGACCCCCATCCAGTCGCCCTTCCTTCCCAGTAGCCCTGTGTAAAAGAGCCATGATTGAGTTGCCCTTTTTGAAAGTGCTCAATCACGGTCGCTCAGTACCCAGGTTACTGGAACTGAAGGTGTTGCAGTCAAACATCCCATACATAGCCAAACAACAGAAGAACTGCAAACTCATGGCCCACTCAAAAGGCAGGCTTGTTTAAGTCATCAGTCATTCCCATAGTGAAAAATCCACCTCGTAATACATTTGCTCATGTAAAAGTTTGCAGAGCTCAGAGAAGACTCCCCAACGTTTAGTGGTTCTCTTAGCAGAGTGATAAAGAAGAGCAAAACATCTGAAAGTCTTCTCAGTCTTCAGGGACGTGCATAAAGGAGCAGACTTTGGTGATATGGTCAGGATGAGAAAATGTCATTTTAAAAAAAATAATGATTAAAGACAGCAAATATGCATTTTAAATGTAATCTGAGCAATTACTGGGTAAAGCTTAGTTAACAGGCACAACTATTACATGGGTGCTAAAAACGGTTAAAAAGCTGGCAGTGTCCCTTTAATTCAATGTATTTATTTTTACTTCTCTTTTTCAGTCTTTTCCTGTTGTTCCACCCTTTTTCTGCTTCGCCTAATGGCTAGACTACAGACTGTGTGCACCATGTAAATTAATAATATGACTGCTTCTCTCTGCTGAAATGCAGCCTCCTTTGATGCCTTGAACCATTCCACTATCCTTGCTGCTGCTCATGTGCATCTTCTGAACCAGTCTGAAGGACAGCCCTAAAATCAATTATTTTTGATCTGTCTTAACCAGAAATACTGGTATCCCAATCTGTCTTGACTAATTGTGATGAACAACACCTAGGACTGAGTGTCTGCCTGGTTTTTCAGACTGGCAGATACCATCCGTTAGCCGTCCATTCTCCTAACAAATTCTTTGGCACATTTCTCTTCAGGAGAGTTGACTTTTAATTTGTTTTTCAGAAAATTACAGTGAGTTTACATTATAGGCCAAATCTGGAAAATGACATGCTACCATTTGTCATTTTTCAGATCCACTTCTGCTGAGTGCACACTAAGTGAAAAAGCTTTGCAGAGTAGCAGAAAATATATTTTTGAGAATGGCATGTATTAAAGCAAGAATATAAACACATTTCCATTACAGTATACAAAAAAAATCCATAAGTATATAAAGATTGTCTTACTCCATAGGGTTGATTCATTGGTTGAACTTGAAGATAAACAATTGGCTGGTGCAACTGCAAGAGGAAACAGAAATGTAAAAGTCATATAAGTGAAACAAGAGATAGTTATAAAGATGGTATGCAATGAAATATGACAACAGCTGGGGTCTGACATACAGTTGTAGTTGGTGGGGCACAGTTCTTGGGGGCCAACACACTGCCCATTATGCCACCATCAAAATCTGACATAAACAAAAGGGTGCCTTAATCCCTGGAGGGGAGCAGTCTCCTGAGTGACTAAGGTGCAGTCCAAATGTGGCTGCCAGATGTTTAGTGGAGCAAACAGAGTTTGTGCCAGTGAACCCATATAACGGTACCACACACAAGGAAGATTGTGTATGTAATAGTGCCACTTGTAGGACACTATTCTATGTGTAATGTCCCTGGTACATGGTGATACCATTGTAGCAGTCCTTCCACCCACCTACCTAACCCGGACACTTAGGCTCACTTCAGAGCCACCATGGAGTTCTGTTTTCTGGAGGTCCATTAGTCTTCGTTGATCGTTTTTGGTCCCCATTTCTTAACCTCCACCCAAAAGTAATCCTTGGTGTCTGATGGATCCCCCTCCTTAGCCCCATCCCCCCATGCTATCCATTTTTAAGTGAAATCTTCTGATGTCCTCCATCCCTCGATAAGATTCCTCACCACTGTCACATGCTTGCACCCCTTCTGTGGAACTACAGTGTGTGTGTGGTAACGTGGCATATGACCTTGGTGTGATAGAGCTGGTGTGCCACTAACAATACCTCAGTGAGTTTGTATATCAGCTCCTTCATTAACATGACTGCCCCACCTGGGTTCCAACAGTCCCCTTTGTGCCCATGCAGGGAGTGGCTTGCAGCCTTATTTTGCATAGCACTATGGTTTGCAACATTGAGCAGCAGTGGATTGTAACAGGATATGTTTCCCTACTAGGGAAAGCTATTTAGATGGTAGATTTGATCTTGTGAGTTCCTAAACTACACTGGTTTTATTTAGCAAGCTACATTTTACTACACAGAATGTGAAGTTTATGAAATGTCTACCGTTTCACTGAAACAGTGGTGTCATTCCACCAGTTACCTGCTACAGAAGTTATAAAGTCCATTTTACCAGAACCATAGAGCTTGCAAAGTTCTGATTCAGTTTAGTCAAAGAGAGTGCAGAATCCAATTTCAGAAGAACCATAGGGTTCCAAAGCTTCCCTACTTCTTAAAAACATGAGCGAATCACCTAATGAACAGATTTTCCATCTGCACTGCTGCTGATTATGTTGAACTGGGGAAAGTCCCTCACTTTAAGAATCTGAGCCTGAGGCTTCATTTTTCTCAGTATGCAAGTCACTTAAGTTACTACCAAAATAGGGCAGAAGCTAGGGGAACTTTATAGGTTGAGGCAATGTCTGAACACTCATTCTATGAAGTAGCTACCATTATGTATCACAGGAATGTAGTCTTCCTATCTACTTCTAAGACCATATTAAGCAGATTAATATCTGTGACACAGGTACCCACTATTGCTACCTTTAAAAGCAGCTAAAATGGTTTAGTCCCAGTCAGCACAGGGAATAGCTCTAGCACTTTCCTCCACTTTATAACATGAGCTTCAGAATCTCAGATATCTGATTGGTAGAGACCTATCAGGTGACCATTGATTAATCCATGATATATGTACAGTAAGTGGTGAACTGGCCACCCTGAGTGATCAGTGAGTGGACCAGATCTTGTTATTGTACCAGGAATGCAGTGTGAGTGGCAGCTATTTTTTTCTTGCTAAGACAGGGAGAGGTGACCTACAGGCCCCAAATCAGTGAGCCTGGTAGCACTATGAAATATTTTAGCACTGTTGTGCATGTGTGGCACTGTGTCTGTGTACCGGGTGCCAAATGCCTCTGCAGTTCCCATTGCAGGTTGATGTGCGATTGCTGTCTGTCTCTCCCTGGCACCCCCCAATGCAGCCAAAAGACAGAGAGCCAGAGCAGTGGAGCAATCAGTATCCAGGCAGCCATGGATGCCGCCCCACCCACCCACCCACCCTGTGGATCGATAAGTGTTCCCAGCAGCAGTAGAGCAGTCCTGGAATTTTAATTACAAAAGTCCCGGTGTGAAGTAATGACATGAGCCCTGATCTGCAGTCACTGAGCACGCTGAGCACCGGAGAGAGACAGAGAGCACACAATGTGTCATTTAGAAAGAGAGAGCCACACACACACACACACACACACACACACACACAAACACACCGAGACACTAGTTAATTTGAAGTTGTTGCATTCTTTGTGTCTTTCTGTTCATGTGTGTGTATGTGTCTTTCTCTCTCTCTCTCTCTGGAGTTACTCCACACTGCGATCGATAAGGAGACAGCAGGGTTTAGCCGTATGTTGACAGGAGAGAGGGAGTCGAACTCAGTACGGCACTTCAGTAACTGACTGTCGGTTTGTCTCTCACTCACTCTGTGTCTCCTTATCCAGTTTGGTCCATCCCCACCCCAAATAAAATACACCGAGTAGCTGCACCAACCCCACTGAAAGACATGCCAATGATTATGGAGAAAATAACCTGCGTTGTCCATGAAAAAAGGTCCTCAACCATGAAGGACACACACTGGGTAAGAAGCCGAGATTAATCAATGAACTGTTGTTACACTGAGATCCTGTCCAGTTTTTTTGCCAGTCAAGTAAGGAGAGAGTGTGCAGTTGACAGGGACCCTGCTGCCAAACTCTTTTTACCACCATGCTGTTGTTGCGCTGAGACCGTGTCCCGGATTTTCGCTAGTCGTGTGACAAGTGACAGTGCGTGCTTGACAGACACCTTGCTGCCAAACTGTTTTTCCACCCATAGTGTTCTGGTGATGAGATAGTGGCTGCTTGTCAGGGAACCCAATACACAGAACATACCAGCAGCTGTGGGACACTGAGTGTGTCTGTCCTGGTGCCCCTCTCACTACCCCCCCGTCTCCTCCCTAGCCACAGCAGATCAAAGCAGTTGTGCTTCACACTCTCTATATCTGTCATACATTTACTTTTTAATGTGTGTACTGTGCTTCTCTTGTGTGATTCATGTTCCCAAATATAGCAGTCTCAACAGTACATACATACTGCAGTTCAGCACTGTCAACACCACAGTAGTTGTGGTTGTGGCAGAACACATAAAAAAAAGTTCCTAGTTTTTCATGAGTTAGTCATGCTTTCCTCATGTTTTTTTCCACTCTTGAGACCACCCATGTTGTAAGCACAATAACCCACTCCAGGATGTGTGGTTATTGGGGATTAATCAACACTCTGGGTGCTGTGAGGACACTCAGCCTGCAGCCCCATGCCTCACAACGCACCCGGGGTGTTGATTAATCCCTAATAACCACACATCCTGTTGTGGGTTATTGCTTACATATAATTGTGCCCATAATTATGTACCTGACTACGTAAAAGTGTTTCTAAAGTTGGTAAAAAGACAGCTACTGTATGTGCTTTGCTTCTTTTCCTCCTTTAAACTTACTGCACCTAAGGAAAAAGAGAGACATGGCCATTGGGCCTTGACCTTTGTGGTCCCTGATGAATGGAACAAGTTACCTAGGTAGGTCAAACTCTATTCATTACTAATAAATAATACAAAAACAAGCAAGCAAAAAAAACAGCTGTGGTCACTCCTGGCTGAACCAAATGTTTGTGATCTACTGACTGCCTGTTATTTCTTTATCATAAATGACAATTAGACTGTTCTGTTCTCATTGTTAATTTGTCATTTACATTGTTGCAGATCTCAGTTTTCTGTTTTTCTGGAACCATTAACTCACATTCTGTTTGCCATTCCCATGGGATTTCCATGACAATGTAATGTTGCATCTTATGGAACTGTCCCAATGTGGACAAAATGTTAACAAAGTAAATATTTTTTTTCTTTCTTTTTTGCAGCGTCAGATATGTCTTAATATCTATTAACGCTATCTGGCACTTCCTATTTTAAGTACCGGAATTACAAGAGGGATACCCATCATCATATGCCCTGTTGCTTTATCTTAGGGAAGGATTGGGATTTTAAGTAAGAAAAGAAAAAGCAAGAACAAACATTTATTTAATGGAATGTCTGAAAAGAAGCTGTGAACTAAGCTTCCACATCAACTCTACAAAAAACAATGCAGCATGGTAGAAAACAGCATGGACAAAACCGTGAAAGTCAAAACCATACCTGTCAATAACAGTGAAGCTAAAAACAGTGACTATAGATTTAGAAATGCAAACACAATTCTGCTGTGGATCACCACTCCAGTAAATGTTTGGCTTGAGTGTAGATTTACTATTGCAACACACCGCCACCATGGATCACCACTCCAGAGAAAACTTTCACTAAAGCTGTTTTTCACTTCACTGTTATTGACAGGCTTGGTTTTGACTTCTGTGGGTTTTTCCATGCTGTATTCTACTGTGCTGCACTGTTTTTTGTGGAGCTGGCATGCTGCCATGAGCTGATCCAACCTTAATTTCTCACTTTTATAGTATTTAAAAAAGAACTCCAATTTCATTGAATTCTTCTTGTTTGCCTTCCATCTTGAAATACATTTTCCCCGTTTTATTGTTATCAGTAAGTAGATTTAACCACTGTTCTAAAGTCAGGCAATTTTGTTTTTTACAATTTGTAAGGATGAGTTTTCTGTCATTAGCTAGAACTACAGTAATTAAATAATATGGTTTATCTGCATTATGAAGATTTCCATCTTTTATTATTCCTACCATCATAATTTCAGGATTAAATGATATTTGAACATATGGAATCCTACCTATTAAGTTTTCAATTATTTTCCAGAAGCAATTTAGTTTTAGAGTTTGCAAGCATGTGTATAAAGAATCTTCTGTGATTACCATATCTTGGACAATCTTCTGATATCATTGGATTACATTTGTGTAGCTTAGTTGAAGTTAGATAAGTTCACTGCACCATGAGATATTGTATTTGTTGCAATCTAATTTTTTTTAAACTTGCCCAGGGGAGTTAATTATACCCTAGTTATTCTTCATAAATTCCATTCCTAAATCCCACATAAATCTATCCATACATGCTGCCCATATGCATGTTTTGCTAGTTACCAATAAGTTGTATATTCTGCCTACTTATGTCAATTTTTCATTAGAACATTCTTTTTAGGGCTGCATTACTCAGAGCCCTGCCGACCTTTTGCTTTGAGAGAAAAAGGACTCCACAAACTTTCTGAACAAACAACGTGTTGGTTTTAGGTCACAGTCGCCTCCCCATCCATGAAGCAGTCTGCCCATGTTGTCCCTATCGGCGCAGCACTGCACTATTTTAGAGTGCCAGTGGTCACAGCGGAACATGCCATACTCTGTCATGTCCAAGATGGCTGCCACACTCTACCATGCATGCGCTAGCTGTTGTGCATGTGCAGTAGCATGCGGCCAACTTGATCACAGCAGAGTGAGTAGTGTTCTGTTGTGACTGCCTATTGCATTTATTTATTTATTATAAAAAATCTCCCCTGAACCTCCCTCTTAGTGCTCCCCATCCCCCCAGAAACATAACTGTCACACTGGGGGTGCCCAATTCCCCAGTGTTGTGATCGGGCATTGTCCATCTTTTTTTCTTTTTTAAATTTCACCTGTAAAAAAAAATGGTCCATTGATGTCATCCCCACATAACTGTATACTGGTGGTGCCCTATTCTCAGTGTTGCTATCGGAATCATCAGTCTCTTTTTTTTACCTGTAAAAAAAGATGATCCATCGATGTCTTTGTGCCTGTTTCTACCCCCCACCCAACCCCCCACTCGCATCCACCACCCTGCAACCCCCAAGCCCTTACTTACCCATTGTGGGTCCAACGCCATAATCCTCTCTGGACCGTAGACACATCTTCACTCTTCAAAGTTGGACTGTGAACTGAAGACACAGGTATGCAGTTCAATGTATTTCAATGAGGTTTTGAACTTAGTGCCTTCATGTGGGCATTTTTACATATTTTTAGCCCAAATTTTCAACATGCCTTCTTTTGGACCCCCACTCATGAACAATGCCATTGTCATTAGGCAAATCTGTCCCAAAAGGTGATTTTGCAGTCCCTGTGCAAAATTACCTTTTGGGCAGGACTTGAACATTTTCTCTGCCCTTGTTCATGAGGTGGGGTCATAAGGAGGCTATGTTGAAAATTTGGTGTAAAAATATTGAAAAACATCAAAATTATGAGCCTAAATTGAATTTTGCAAGCATAGGTTCATAACTTTGGTACTTTTTAATATTTTTACCCCAGATCTATAAAATAGCCATATCTTTACAGCACCTCATGACTGTGATGCTGTCATTTTTCAACTCCTCTTCAAAATTTTATTTTACAACCCAATATGTGATTTCAGGGTCCCTGTGCAAAATCACCTTTCAGGCACCAGCTAAAAATTTCTCTGCTCTTGTTCATGAGGTGGAGTCATAAGAAGGCTATGCTGAAAATTTGGTGCAAAAATATTAAAAAACTACCAAGTTAGGAGCCCCAATAAAATTTTGCTAATGCATGCTCTTAACTTTGATAATTTTCAATATTTTTACCCCAAATTTACAACATGGCCATATCTTTACAGCACCTCATGAAGGTCACAGCAGTCATTTTTCAAATCCTGGCCAGTAGTTGTTTTTACATCCCAAAAGATGATTTTGAGGTCCCTGCATGAAATCACCTTTCAGTCAGGAGTTGAACATTTTCTCTGCCCTTGTTATGAGGTGGGCTTATAAGAAGGCTATGTTGGAAATTTGGTGTAAAAACATTAAAAAAACCATAAGTTATGAGCCTATGTTGATTTTTGTGAACACAGGCTCGTAAGTTCGGTAATATTCAATATTTTTGCCTCAGATTTGCAACATAGCCATTTCTTTACAGCACCTCATGAATGTGACAGTTGTCATTTTTCAGTTCTTGCCCAAAATGTGTTTTTGCATTCTGAAAGTTGATTTTGCAGTCCCTGCACAAAACACTTTTAAGCCTGGAGTTGAAATTTTGTCTGCCTGTCTTTATGAGGCAGTGTCATAACGAGGCAATGTTGAAAATTTGGTGAAAAAATATTAAAAAACAACACATTTATGAGCCTATGTTACATTTTGCAAATGCATGCTTGTAACTTTGGTAATTTACAATATTTTTACCCCAAGTTCCTCAATTGCAGCCCTATCAGCTCTGGCCAGAATTTGTTTATTAATGATGGGCCCTATTCACAATCATGGCCAGGTACACCAGAAGGAAGCATAATGGTGGGTGTGTTGTTGTGCACCTGTAGATGTACAGAAAACAGATGGCCTTCACCAACATCTCCATGCACAGATGGAGAGGTAGACAGAAGCACCCTGGAAGGTGCGGAGCAGGGCATGGGACGGTCTGCCGGAGGCGGGCACACTCCTTGATCCTACCATATAAGATGATTCACAATGCCACAGACATGTTGACACCAATGCACATGCACATATGTTCATGGTGTATGGTAGACATGGGAACAGAGATGTGTGGAGCAGACAGGACCACAGGCATAGGTGCCAGCCCAGTAATGTGATGTTCATGCCACTTGCCCATGTCCTGCTGGTGTAAGAGACATGTAGGAATAAACTATACATGTGCAAGCCCACCAGTACAGTGGTATTTCTACCACTCACAGTGCTGATGGCCCGGGTTTGGAAGCAAGCCTGGGTATTGGAGGGTTGGCCAGGGGGGAGGAGGATCGAGCTTCCTGTGGACTGCTCTCTTCCTCTGAGTGGTAGGGTGGGGAAACTGCCGGTGCCTGCATGTCCCCTAATGGAGGAAGGGGGTCTAACAGCCAGTGCTCACTGTGCCTGAAAGGCATGACAGACACATGGCATTCTTACCCCCCCAGCTTCGTTGCACATCATGCTCCTCTTAAAATACACTGGAAAATGCTGGAATAGTATGATGCCACTGCCTCACCCCAAGTCCACACAGCTGACCCATGGCATCTCTCCAGATACTGGATGTGGCATCCGATGGGGTAAGGGGTGGCCCTGGAGGCCCTGCCCTGAGGGATACGCTATGGAGTAACACTGGGGGAGGGTCAACCTCTGGGAAAGTTGATGGGGTCTTGGTGGGGGTAGAGCTGACAGGCAGCTGTTCTGGCTCCCCTATAAAAAAGGAATAAATCATCCATGCTTTATTTCTGACACCTGTCTGTGTGTAGTGATGCTATGTACATGTTTAAGTATTAGAGTACAGTACCATCCTGTGTGTTGCCCATGCACCCCAATCCAGGGCATGGTGTCTTGGCCACCAAGGCTCCCACCCCACATGTGAGTGAGAGAGACACTGCCATGTGAATCAACCTGAAAGGGGAAGGCTGTGATTGGGTATAATCAGGAATCATGCCTGGGAGCATGCCTTACTCCATCAGTATGCAGAGACTGTCACCACCCACCCAGGTCCCTGTCTGTGATAGGACTGTTAATCCAAAGGGGGCGTGGCATGCACAGAGACCCAAATGACTCATGGGATTTGGCAGTCATCTTGAGTTGAGGCAGGGAGACAAACAGGGCCCAGGTTCAGGAGCCGGAGAGTTACCACCAGCACATCATGGCATACACCACTCAAATGGCCCCTTTGGTTGGTAGAACAAAACCCTTGGAGTGATCCCAGTACCACGAGTCTGTCAGCCATGTAAGACTGAGCTGTGCCTGCAGTGGAGGACCATCAGTGAGTACACTTTCCACCCCATGAATGGTCAGAACTGTAAGGAATAGGGCTGGTGGTAACATGTTCGTGGAAGTGGCTGTGCGGTACGGGGGAGATCAGGTTGCAAGAAGAAACCAGGGATGGTTGTGTCAACCACACCTGGTGTGCCACAGAGAGATGACCTAAGGTTAGTTCACACAGGTAATGTCATCTATCAGGTGGTCACAAGGCAGATACAAGGTATACTAAACAATGGAAAGGGTGCATACACAAATGTACATAATGTATGTATGGGGATGCACAGCAACAGTAGTCCAGTCTGGTGAACCATAAAGTAAGGAGCAAATGTCGTACAGGTGTGGAAAGGCAGGGTACAATATACAATGTGTTGGACACTAATCTGTATATCTTCTTCGCAGGGCATCAGAATGGCCAGGAATGGAGACCCACAGGAAGTGACAGTACTCCTAGGTATTTATTTATTTATTTCATTTTTGTTGACCGGGTAAGTGCACTAGACAAATCCTGCCTATTTTCAGGCACAACCTGGGGGAAGGGGATACAGATGAATGCCAACTGACCTTGAACCAGATTAAGCTGTTGGTGGTACTTTTAGTGAATGAGGGAAATTTGGCCAGGACACCAGGGGAAATTCCCTACTACTCTTCAGTAGGGGGATCTTTGGCCTCGTGGATGGAAGTCTCATTTAGTGCTGAGATGGAGACGGAGGAGGTTGTGGAGCAGCTCCTGTGTTTGCAGACCTCTACTTCTGTTGTTTCTGTGCAAGAGACAGTTGGATGTGAAGCTGTGGTTAGTGGAGTGGGAGATGCGCTTGGGCTCTCTCGAGATTCATCGGCAATTGTGCAGGAGGAGCCGCAGTTACAGCTGGCAGGCTCAGGAGTGGAACTAACGATCTTGACTGCAGGCTTTGTTTCAGGTGAATTTCCCCCTTCTACTTCCCGTCAGGGGGGTGAGACAATTGCTGCGGCACCTGGGCCGCTTTCGGGAGTGCTTCAGTCGAGTTCACCAGGAGATCGGACGGTCTCCATGTCGCAGATTTTTCGGCTGCAATTTGAAATTATACCTCAGGAAGGTGATGTGGAAGATACCTGGACTGCTTCGGGTGTGCTTGAACATGCAGGATGGACTCGGTCATCCATGGGTGTCTGGATACCAGATCGTTCGTGGAATGAAGAGGAGAACGGAGTTTTATACTCCCCAAACAGGCCTGCAATGAACCTATTGAGCTCACAAAAGGTACTTAACTTACAGAGACATGATATGACTGGACAGACTGTTACTGTTCAACAAACGAAAGACTGGGGGTATATTGTGGATGCTGAGTTAAATAGTAAGAATATACCTGTTGCTTCGACTGTGGGAGATTTTGTTTCAGTTTGTGGTGTTTTCTGCTCGGGGGGGGGATTCCATGGGGTTTGTTGATGTGAGGGCTTTGGTGGGTGCTCCACCTTCTGCTTCTGTGTCCCAAACCTGTGTAAAGGGACTCCCCGATAGTGGAAGACATGGTACTGTTCATCCCTTGCCACACAATAATTCTTCAGCCTCAGGGACAGCTCCTTTCTGGGTAGCCTCTCATGGGAGTGAGTCTGGCCATCACCTTGTAGGAAAGATGCCTACACCTGTTTTGGATGGTTGTGAGAGGCAGCGCTCTGCTCCCTTTCTGGATGACCCCGGGGAGGGTACTTCAGGTAATAATCGAGCCCCGGGCAGGGGGCCTACTCTTTCTGATTTGTTTAAGCCTCTAGGCGCAAAGCAGTGCGTATTCATTATAAAGGAGGTCTCACTGAGCACCCAGATAGGAATTATGTAGCTAGAACGCTACTAAAGAATTCCATGCATTTTCAGGCCTCAGATATCTATGCCCTTATACATATTTCTGGTGAGGACACATTTGACATTAGTTTTAAAATGAATATGGGCTTGGAGAAATTCTGGTACAGGTATGGCACTTTGAAACAGACTCCCCTGTGGACCCCCTTTTATGTTATATCATTGACGAAACCGGCTATTAGGACTGTTACAATCATGTTTCATAATGAAGGGGTTAGTATTGGTGATATCTATCATTGGCTACAAAACAGGTGTAGTCTTTTGTCCCCTCCTGAAGCTATCATTGATTCTGAAGGTCTGTGGATGGGGGGATGGAAATTTCGAGTTAAGCTTTTTCAGGTTAATTCTGAGATAGTACATATTTCTAATAGTTTTTTTCTTGGAAAGGATAGGGGAGTCTGTTTCTATGGGGGTCAGCCTAGGGCTTGCTACAAGTGTGGAGCTCACACACACTTCAGTAGTACCTGTGATTTATTGAAATGTAGTCTTTGCGGGGGTTTTGGACACCCAAGTGTGAATTGTGACAACATTTTTCAATGTAATCTCTGTGACGAAAAGGGTCACGCATATCACCAGTGTACCTGGGCTAGTAGAAATAGGTCTGAGGGATGGAATCAGGACAATATAGTGTAGAAGGCACAGGATAAACAGGAACAGAAGCAGGAAGTCAGTATCCCTGCCCCTTCTCAGGAATCACCTCCATCTGCTCGCAGCAGGCTGCTGCCTCGGTGGTTGTGCACCCAGAGGTGGATGGGGAAGTCCCTCCAGAGGAGATGGAAGTTCAGGTGCAGGATGTTGTGGACTCTTTGCCTGAGACTCAATGACCAATTGAGTCACAGGATTTAGGTGATCCCATTGAGGGTGTGGAAAGTTTCTCTCAAAACAGAAGGGTTACTAGAGCTACAGCTAGGAAACCACAAAAGGTTTGTGACATCCCAACGTCTAATGCCTATGAGTTATTGCGTGGGGGGGGGATGAATCAGATGTAGACTCTGAGGCCTCTACGCTTCCCTCTGATGTGGATGTTCCCAGTGTTAGGCCTCCGGATGCGGTTAAAAAGAAGAAGGATAAGAAGAAAAAGGGAGGCAAGAAGCGCAAAAATATGGCCACTACAGATGGGAGTGGATCATTTCTTTTTTATATGGCACTGCCACAGTTTCGGATCTCTTCTTTAAATATTTGTAGTTTTAGGAACTACAAAAAGCAGACTGCCTTTTTTCATTATGCAGCTACATTGCACACTGATATTGTCCTTTTACAAGAGACAAGACTTAAAACCATTTTTGAAATTTGGCAGGCCCAAAGGGGTTGGGTGTGGGGACCCTCCTATTGGACTTTTGGAGAAGAGACGGCGGATGACATTGTCATATTGTTTAAATCCACTGCCTTTTCCATGTCTAGGATTATTGATGTTCTTCCGGGTAGGGCTTTGATAATTGATTGTAGATTTCAAGATTTTTTCTTTTGTGTAGTGAATGTTTATGCTCTGCAGGCGAAAGCTGCTAGAATACACTTCTTTGATTTAATTAAACCCTTTCTTTGTATGCAGAAACATATTATTTGGGGTGGAGATTTTAACTGCAGTCTGGATACTTCATGCAGGATGGACATTGGTAAGAAAGTGTATTGAGATTATTTAGCGTTAAATAACTTAATTAAAGATGCAGATTTAACAGATGCTTATAGGTCGCTGAGGTCAGATGCTGGGACTATTTATCATAGATGTATCTATAATACTAGAATATATTATCTTTTTACCTCTAAATATTGTACAGGTTTTTGTACAGCCAAACAAATTCTCTGATCCTCATTTACTCACTGGGGTATTTAATTTAGGATCTGCTCCCCCTATCTTTCTTTCTCAGAAGTCGTTGTGGAGACTTACTAGTTCTCTTCTTCAACAACATGATATAGTACAAGAGGTAAAGACCATTTTACAAGCTAGAATATCAGTTCTCTGTATTTATGATTCCCTTTGGGTATGGTGGAAGGATACCAAAAAAGAGCTGATGTCTCTTTTCCTGAGGGTGGGGAAATGACAGGTTAGAGATTGATATATGCAATATCTCGGATACAGGGACCAGTTATATAAACTTTTGTCTTTACTGGCCTCCTCTTCTGCTAATTATATAGCACAAATAGCAGAAATAAAGAAATGTATGTTTGCCAGTCAATATGATAGGGCACAAACTCCACAAATGGAAATGCAATTTGGTACATCTCATTCACCTTCAGCAGACCCTTTTATGGCATGTAAAGAAAGGTTACATGCTACAGTAGTGTTGGGACTTTATAATTCTGACAGTAACATTGATATTTTGGTTACTGGTATGCAATCTATTGCAGTCACATTTAAGGTTGATATTTGGTTCTGCCCCTGTTTTGGATATGTCCCTAGCAGACATCTTTACAGCACCAGCTCCAGAGGTATCTGCTCTTTCAACATCAGATCCTGTGCTACCGATCACACAGGAAGAGGTGGCTCTGGCTATTGCACAACTCAAATTAGGAGTTGTCCCAGGTTTGGATGGGCTTACACATGAATTTTATGAAACATTCACTGAGGATTTGACTGCAGTCTTGGCCACGGTCTATAATGGTATTCTGCATGAAGCAGACGGTAGTCAGGATTTTGGGATTGCGGTTTTGAAGTTTATTTATAAAAAGAGTGACAGATTTTCCTTAGATAATTGGAGACCACTGAACCTCCTCAACACTGATTATAAGATTCTCACCAAAATTCTAAGTAGTAGATTACAGAAGATGGCTTGAGAAGTAATAGATATTTCATAGACATGTGCCATCCCTGGTAGGAATATTCAGAATAATTTATTTTTATTGAGAGAAATTTTTGAAGCTAAAGCGACACTTAAGATCACAGGCTTTGTATTATCATTGGATCAGGCCAAAGCCATTGATAAGGTACACCATAATTAGTTATTTCAGGTTTTGGACCTGTGCAGTATACCTCAGATGTTTCTTACATGGATTAGACATTTGTACTCGTTTGCCGGATTTAGACCGCTGATAAATGGTTGTTTGGGTGACTTTATTCCTCAATGCACTGGTATCAGACAA
The DNA here is from genome assembly GCA_016271365.2 of Neoceratodus forsteri. NCBI lineage: Eukaryota > Metazoa > Chordata > Ceratodontiformes > Ceratodontidae > Neoceratodus > Neoceratodus forsteri. Next base: position 642,731,284 of record CM057453.1, on the reverse strand, counting down.
GGTTGTCCAATAAGCCCATTATTGTACGCCTTTGCTTTGGACCCAATTATTAGACAGATTACGTGGGATACCCAGATTATTGGTTTGGCCCTGTGTTCTGATTTATGTCCAGAAAAAATATCTGCTTATGCAGATGATGTGGTTTTATTTGTCCAGACTAAAACTGCAGGTGATAAAGTGGTCCAGATATTTCATAGCTTTTCGACTATATCAGGGGAAACACTAAATACACAGAAGAGTGTTTCTATTCCTTTAGATGCTGATTCTGTACGGATTCCGGATGTGGGGGGTATAAGGACAAGCAATGACCCTCAAAAAATTCTGGGGGTGTGGTTTAATGTCTCAGATGCAGCTACCTTTCATTGAGAGAAAAGACTGATTATTTGTGAAAATAAAGTTAGGATTTGGAAAGCATGGAAATTGGGGAAGAGGAAAAGGGTCATGATCGTGAAGAAATTTTTACTTCCTATTTTTTTATATTTAAGCTATATCTATGCTCCCCCTAATCACCTGGAGACACGTATATTCAGTGCCTTCTTTCAAATGATATGGGGAAGTAGGTTTAACCCCATTAAGCGAGAAATCACATATTTACCTGTTAAGAGAGGTGGTATTGGGATGATTAATCCTGTTGCTTTCTTTCACTCTTTTTTTCTTTATCACATATTGTGTTGTGGGAGACATAATACTCATACTAATTGGGATCTTTGGGTGAGTAGTTCTATGAAGGGAGTTGTAGAAAAATGGGATATTTTACCTCCTAAACTTATATGACATTTAAGTATACCTTCCTATGTGGTAGATTGTTTTAAGAAACTGAGACAATGGAAACTGCAGAAATCATCTATTCTTCCTCTTACTCAGAAGCAGATTTATCAGACAATTGTTGGTATTATGGAGCCTATGCTTCTCTTTCCAGAATGCACCCCTTCAAAAATGAAGTTTGCTTTACAGCTTATTTTTGACAAATGGATTCCACAACATATGTGGGATGTCACGTGGTTATGTTGTCATGGCAGATTGAATGTCCATGGTAATTTAAAACATAAATCCTTTCAGGAGAGGTACTGTCCTAAACAAATGTGTATACAACTTGAAGAAACCATGCAACACTTTTTTTTTTGAAAGTGGGGATGCTCGACTGTTATGGAAAACTTTAGCGTTTACTTGGCAATGGCCTTGTTTAAGTAGAATTACTTACCAGACTTTGATACTGGGTGTCTTTTCTGGTATATGGGGTAAATTTCATAGGAGTACATTGAGAGTTATTTTTTCTATTTGTAAATATTTTTTATGGCAAGCAAGATGTCAATATGTTTTATAGCAACTTCACTCCTCTCCTCAGAGTATTGTATTGCAGATTGAAACAGCTCTCTCTAGACTTATGGAACTGGAACAAAAATGTTTGCCGAAGGTCCAATTTCAACAGCTGCGGAAATATATTACTTTTCTTTCCTGAGATGTTTTCTGTCTGGACTTCCTCTTGGATGAATCTGTTATTTTTGTATCTTTGATTTCATTATTTTATTGCCTGATTTATCTTGTGTATTGCTTTTCTGATTTTCTTTTACTGTATTTTTTTGCATTTTTTCACCTGATTGTATCTATGTTTGTTTTCTTTTATTATTCATGATATTGTGTATTGATTTCTTAATAAAATGCCCCTACTCTTCTTGAGAAGTGCCATGGGATCTTTTACATCCACTAGAACTGCCACCAGAACAGGCAGATGGGACCTCGGTTTAACGTCTCATCTGAAAGATGGCATCTCAGAAGTGCAGCACCCCTCTCATGCTGCACTACAGTGTCAGTACTGGGATATTAACCCAAGTGCCAGATGTGGGAACTGAACTCACAGCCCTCTGATCTCCCGGCCTCAGAGGCTACTGTGCTACCTACTGAGCCACTGACACTGCATAGTATGCTGAACTGGCTGCTGAAGAGAGAGCCCAGCACAGCTCCTGCCTGACAGGTGCATGACCACTGTGATGCGTGCAACTGCAGGGGCCCCGATATAGAAACACTTCCCCTATGCAAGGGGTGCAGAGTACATGCCGGGACTACACTGCTGAAATCAACAGTATCCAAGGCTGTACCCATCAGGGAATATAAAGTATTGGAGGTGGGGAACTGGGGCAGGTGGCTCCTTGCGAAGCAAGGGCCTGTGCCACTACCACCACCCCCACCTGGGATGAGAAAATCACTGAGTGCTGATGGAGGGGTGGTGGACATCGGAGATGGTACACCTGGAGTTTGCAGATCAGATATAGAGGGGCTGCTCATGCCATGGAGTGGTGCATCCACAGATCCAGCCTTCCAGGAACAACAGTATTGGAAAGGCCACTTGGACATCCCTATGACTCCACAAGCCTCAGCTAAGACATCTTGCCCCATGGTTGCCAGGACTGTCACAGTGATACCACCTCCTGAGGGGCCATCTGTGTGACCATGGGCCAGGAAACATGGTACAATGCAGATACTCTAAGAGAATCAACTGCTACCAAGGAGCTACAGAAAAGAGCATGTCCCACCTCCTCTAGTATCACAAGGGACAGTGGCTGCAGCCAGGATGGCCCCCATGGTGCCACGTATGACTAATACCTGAGTGGTCCCAGGTGGAGAGGATGATACACTGTCGCGTGAAGCAGGAGTACCCCCTCACACCTATCTCCATGTCTCAAAGGTGCTCTGGGATGAAATTGAATGGAACTGGGAGGACTGGATGTATGAGGTGACCCTACAAAAGATCCACATGAAGCATGGACTGGGGAAGGACACAGTACTGACACTTTTCCTGGAGGCTCATGTGCATGCCTGGTCCCTCATGGACACTGTTTACAATGGATTGACCATCATGAAACATTATGTATTGTACAAGGATATCAAGGGCAACAGAACAAAGTATGTGGTGGATGCCAATGACTCGTTCAACAAGTCCTGCACCAAGCTGGACCCCTGGTACTATTTCTATTTGGACACAGGGGTAATGGAGCTCCCTATCGGTGTGGCCTATGTAATCAGTAACATCCAGGACACAGGCAGACATTCCAGGACACTTTGTTGAGGGTGCATGTTTTTAAGGGAGCCCCTGTCTATATTTGGGACACTTGTTTAATCATTAACCCTGAGATGGACCATGTTGTGACAATAGCTATGCATAAGGTTGCCATGTTGTTATGACTGACATGTGTCGGCCAAGTATATTGCTGTACTGTTTATTTGCTGTACTGACATTTGTATGGCCCTGCTGGTTCTGAGGCCTACTGTATTGACTGGTTTCTTACAGGGGTACAGGGCTGGCCAGGCCCTTTGGGCGTCTACATATAGGGACCCCTCTAGGGACCATGGGCAGTAGGGTGGGACCAGGGACTATGTGGTATGTATGCTATCATGGGGTTGTTGTACCAGGTGAAGGGATCACAGGGTTGTGAATGGGGTACCCATATGTCCCATGCATCATACCTTCACTGTGTACTGTGCAGTATGGCACAGTTGACTCTCTTTCATCAGGGGCCCCGTGTCATGCCCTGGAACACATGGTATGTATGTGTGGTGTGGGACCCTTTCCTAGGTCCATTGGATGCCCCCCAGCATGTCTATAGCCAACCACTACACACCAAAGGGTGCACTACAGGGCACTGGGGATGAATGGCCTGGACTGGGGACACTACGTACTGTGGGGTACTGACAGTGGCTGCCACTGCTAAACTGATTAGTGTACCCTCCAGGCATTCCTGTTGGGGACATCAAATGTGGTACTCTGTGGGACCATTGTCCAGCCCAGGGTCTATCCGTCACATTCCTACAACTCTGTGGCATGTGTGCCATGGGGGGGTATGGCTGCACTGTATGTTTGGGTACATCCCTGTGGCATGGTGACTGGTGGGGGTATGCCATATTATTTACTGCAGATTTCTATAGTTACCTAGCTCAGGAATTGGGCTTGGAATAAATGGTGCATTTTTACTAAGAGAAAACCTCTGAGTCTAAGACATTTGTTTTGTGTTGTGGTACTTTTATGTTACTTAATATTATCTGGCACACCTTTAACAGCACTCCAAAGCCTGATGCACAAACTGAAACTCTGAATCCAATCCTCTCTCTGCCCCTTTCTGCTGGATCTTCGTTTGTGCATCTCTCTAGGCCGGTTGCGTCTGTATGGGCTCCTTGCCAATTTTAGGTGAGAATAAGAAATGGTTTAGCTTCCTTAGATGTCTAATTGATTTTTTACGTTCCTTCTCTAGGAAACTGCTGTTTTTTTTGCATTGTTTGCCGCTTTCTGTGTGCTGAAATAATTTATTTTTAACTGTCTCTGTTTGCCTTGAGCTATCTCTGGAGCTGCCGCCCTTCCCCCAGCCAGCACAGCTTGTTTTCCTAAAGTTCTAGGCAATAGGTTTTTCTAGTATGGGTAACCTTTTTGGTTTATATGGTTAAGGTACCAGGGCACTACCCTCCATTTTGCTGCATCTAAGCCTGCACTTTTTTCAAATTAACTCCAATGTTCTTACTTTTCATACTTTTTGGAGGGGCTCTTGGTTCTCATCATCCAGCTGAACCATGATTAAGCCTGACCACTTCAGCAAAGTAACCACCTTCATTGGTCAGGTAAAAAGCATCACATTTTAACTTGCCTTATCAGAGCTGAGGTCTCCTTGCTTCCTCTATTTTTAATGAAGAGACCACTCTCCTGGCTTCATTACTTATAGTGTGCTCTGGCCAATGAAAGGCTCACAGGTGTTTATAGGGAGCTTAGCAATTAGAGGAAGGCCATAATTTTCCTACATTTAAATCAGTACAAAAGGTCTGCAAGCTCAACCCCTGTATTTACAATACAATTTAGTCAAATTCGTGGGGTGGCTCCTGGTGTGTGACTGAACAGAAACATATGGTTACATGTCCGCTACTCCATTTTGTAGGCATGGTGATGCTACAGAGCCTACATTTCTGGCCACTCCCTAGTGCTCACACTAGCACTCTGAATCTGCCCACTGAGCTAATTGGGGTATGAATTTACTAGAAGACTACACTCTTCCATTTTCCCCTTCATTTTGTGGGTTGGCCATGTTGCATGGGGCTGAGCAACTACCAATGTGACTGTCTTTCCCAGCTGAGATCTCATGAGGCACGAGATCTCAGCAGCCATTCTGAAACTCTGTCCCATGTGGAGGAACTTACTATTGTTGGAAATCATCCACTTTTGCTGAAATCTCGCAATGTTTGATATATCAGCTTCCATTATGGTGGGCACTGGCACAGATTGACTTTCAACATGGCACAGAGATCTCATGAGATTTCTGTTCTGAGAGGCCATTTTAGAAGAGAGAGTAATACTGAGTGGCATTATCTAGGCATCAATTTCTCATGATAGATCGAGATCTGAGTGGCCATTTTGTGAGACTATCTTCCTTGGCTGGGATAGTACTAGGGAACTATTTTGTGTGTCCTTCCTAGGTAGTCATTTTGCATTGGCATTACTGGCAGCCATGTCAGTTGTTGCACATTCTACTAGGGGACATACACATGTGTTATTCTTGCAGTCTGTCTTTTTCCCTGCTTATGTAGTTTGTTGAGAAATGTATCACCGCATGTTTATGTTATTTATTCTCCCACTATTTAGCTGCAGTTATACTTTTGACTGAGATTCTTTTCTGGATGTTTTGAGATCAAATGTGTATGATGTTTTAATGTTTTTTCATTGGTGTTTTGACCCTCTCCCCCTGAAGCCTTTGGGGTGGGATCCAGTCTTGTCTCAGTCAGTGTTTGTGGTTTATGTAAAGTGCTCTCCTTTTTCTGCTATTTTTTTGTTGTCTGCCTAAAGCCTAATAATTACAGTTCCCCTGTCTTCATGTTTATTATTGAAGCTGATTTCTAGCTAGTTTAGCCAGGAGTATATCTGGCCATTTTCTTATAGAGAGCTTTGATCTGAGTTCTCTGGGTGCTCCATGACTTTTAGGAGTGGTTTCAGGTTGACTGTAGTAATCCTATGAATGCCAGATCTCTTACCTACTGGTTTGTGTGGTTGGGTTGATGTGGGTGCTCTTTCACCCGATGCCTCAAAACAAACAGATGAATCCGGGTTGTAAGTCTTGGATGGTTCCCCTTCATGTTACAGCTCAGAGGCTCCTCACCTAATTTTCAAGAGTTAATGTTATAGTGTGCTCCACTTGGGAGCTTGCACTGAGCTGCTCCCAAGCTCAGAACATGCATCGCCAGTTGCACTTTCAATTTTGTTTTGATGAACACTTTTGTTTTGGGTTAGCTCCTCAACTAGCTGTTGCCAAGGGGTGACACTGAGGATGCGTGCTGGAAGCTGGACACTGCACTTGTTCATCATGAACCATGGTGGTAGACTGGTTTGAAAGAGAGGTGGTCCCTATTTGTGCTCCTTCTCCATGGGGTTGCTTTTTCGTCTCTGTAATTTGGGCTCAGTTGTGTGTATTTTGGACTCAGTTTGTGGGATGAAAGGTTTTGGTCATGCTAGGATCAATGTTGCTGAGATCCCATGAAATGTCCGATCTTTGGGGCCCTCTTTGGTGAGAAAGCATTTTTTAACCTCTGCTACTTGCTCTGGCACTGAGATTTTGTATGCTTCAGATCTTGGTGGCCATCTTAAGGTTCATGAGTTTTTCTGTGGAGCCCTTTTACAGTGCATTGAGATCTTGTGATACCACACTACTCTTGGCAACCATGTTGCATGACCTGTGCTTTTGTGTTTTGTACTTGGTTTTGCTTGGTGGACAGCATTTTGAGTTTGCCTTCCTCTCAGCAGCCATTTTGGGGGTCTGTCAAATGGCTGATATTTTGTATTGGGCCACAGCGAGGGTCATGTTGAATCCAACATTTTCAATCGCAGAGGAAATTTTGCAAACAACAGAAACTGGGGTGGCAGTACCAGAAACAGGGACTGGTTCCAGTCTAATAATGGCAACAAAGAATTCCAGGCATGAGATGAAAGGAGGACTCAGGATTCAGGTCACACAATGGGATGAGGGGACTGCAGTTTTGTTTGCTGAAACTTGGGCTGGAACAGTAAAATACAAATGGGTACTGGAAGTGATTTCAAAGGCATATGCTATTGAATTCAATCAAGTGCCCAGAAATGAAAGATTCATGCAGTCACGTCTCTGACAAGATCACCACTGCCCCAAGTGAGAGCACTGCTGAACTGCTTTCTAGAAGGTGGTGGCATAGCACCCATTCCACAGCAGGAGCAACAGGCAAGAGTTTCTTCAACCTTCTTTCTGGTACCAAGAAAACCAGGGACCTATGTCCCATACTGGACTTAATGTTCATAAATCAGTTTCTCCATTACAAGAGGTTCAAAATGGAGATGTTATGAACCACAATAGTAGCAGTCAAGAAAGGAGATTTCTTAACATCCTTATATCTGAAAGACGCCTATCTCTACATCCCCACCCATCCCATGTACCACAAGTTCTTAAGATGTTGCATCCTAAACCTCCACTTCCAGTAAAGATGCCTTCCCTTCGGTCTGACTTTGGCCCCACAGGTCTTTACAAAGATAATGGCAGTTCTGACAACAAACATTGAGAAGGGAGGAAACACATATCATCCGGTACATAGATGATTGGCTGATAAGGGCCGGATACTTGGAGATATCACTAAAAGCAATGCAAAGAACACAGGAAATACAATGCAAGTCACATTAAACTGTTCCTCCAACTCATTGCTCTTTCATAATTTATTTGTGCTGACAATGCAGTGGCAATTCTAAATGCTTAAAATGCCAACATGTTTCAACCAACCATCAACTCACATGTAATCCACTTGTAATGCACTTTCAGCCACTGTAAACTCACTTCTGCTCCCATCCAATATTCATGCAATGCATTTTCAAATTAATTTGCAGTGCAGTAGTTACTGGCATTCAGTTTAAATTAGGCTCTAACTCAGTGGTTTAGTATTTTTTATGGATTGCTTAAAGGGAACTTTCAGCAGGTATCACTGAACTTGTGTGACCAGTGTGCCTGTAATAACGTCTATGGCAAAATAAACTATTCATGTGCTCCAGTATGAGTAACAGTAGGATTTGTTGCTTAAATATTAAAAATATATACTTTAGACTTCTGGTGACGTCATTGGCTTAATGGCTGCTTAGTCGTGGAGCACTTTCCTCAACCGCGCTAAATAACTGCTCCACATAACTTAGAATCTAGCAAACCCCAAGAAATGTCAGCATTGAGCAGTGGAGGTAAATCTAGCCGATGATCCAGATCCAAACAGACAAGATCGCAGAAGGATCAATGGGGACTGAGTCCAGTGAGCTCTGCGGCCAGTGGCAGGGATTCCCTGTGATCATGGCGGACAAGGACACTGAAGCAGAATTAGAGTCTTTGTCTCGCTCACGCTTCGAGAATCTGCTTTCAGAAATAAAGCAATTCTGCTCTGAAACCAAACAGGAATTTAACAAATTGCATGCCGATTTACTGAAACTGGAAACCAGATCTACGGCATCCACGGATCTACGGAAGAGAGAATTTCGACTGCCGAAGAAGACATCATTCACCTTTCTCAAGCTGTTGAGTCCCTTGTGCAACATCAAGAATGGCTCACGGAAAAGTGCCTGGATCTTGAGGCCCGCTCCCAGTGAGAGAACCTAAGAATTTATGGCCTTCCAGAAGACACTGAGACAGGGGATATGTCCAAATTTCTTGCAGACCTACTGAGGCATGTGTTGGACTTATCGCTGGCTTTCACCTTTAAGATCGAGCGAGCGCACAGGGCTCTCATACCTAAGCCGACCTCGGAGACAGCGAGACCCCGATCAATAGTGGCTAAGTTTGCAAGTTTCAGGGATAAAGAGCTAATCCTGTGTACAGCCTGGCAACAAAAAAGAGTTGATTACAATGGGGCCCGACTTCTATTTGATCAGTACTACCCCCATCTATCCAGCAGCAACGTATGGCCTATGCACCTCTTCTTCATGCCCTGCGGGCCATTGGGGTGAAATTTCAGACACCCTAACCCTCTCACTTGTGTGTACACTGGCATACAGGAGTGGAGCTCTACTGTAAGATGGAGGAGGCAGTCAAAGCTTTTGAGGGGAAAGGGCATTCCATACCAACAGAAGGACACCGGAAAGATCAACACACTAGCTTGCGACCCGTCTGGCAATCAGCAACTTGGCATAATTCCAGGAAAGTGGGACAACAATCAGCTCCAGCAACCCTGCAGGACATTAAGACACTGCTACAGGGCGTTTTAGGCTCCAACCATACAGCACAACAAGCAGCTTCAGGACTGGGGGACACTTGAGAGTTATGGCAATATCTGTGAGTAATTCACTTGTTCTCTTCCTGCTGCATTCACATTGCTGGGGGAGTTTTTTTCTGTCTGTGGGCCGGGATCCGAAAAGGGAACCCCTAATCCCACGAGCAGACCCTGCTTTACTTACCAAGCCGCTCTCCATTTGTGTTGCTGCAATGGCTTCTAAAGGTGCCCTCAGATTTTTTAACCTGAGTCTGTTTGATTTTATTGTAGTTTTCTCTCCCCCTCCCTCTCTCAGGTGGGCACTTTCTTATTGCAGCCAGCACAAAATGAAAACTCTTGCCTTGAACTAGACTTGGATTGGATTATGCTGCATAACAGTTATAAGACAAAATCCTCATAATATGTGGTTGGGGGTGGGGATGAGAAGAGATTAAAGAAATGATGGGGGAGGGGAATTTTGAATTGGAAGTCTACTTTAAAAGGGGCCTATTTTGTAGCGTTAGCTAGTTTTGGATCATATATTTGCATGTCACAATGGCGCGGGGGGAGGACCTTAAGAGCTGTTTGTTAGACTTTGTGTGTTGAGTGGCTAATATGTTTATGTTTATGGGTTCAGCTACCATCCCAGACATTGTTTTGGGCCAATCATGGAAGGCTTACCCTCCCAGTGCTTGAGGGTGGTGCAGAAGAATGCCTTTGCAAACTCTCAGCCTGCGCTCCCCATTTGCATGAGATGACATTAATAGGCCATTTCGTCTGGCCAGGACCTGGTTTTTCAAGGGTTCAGGAGGGTCGAGCCAACACAGAGGCTCCTTTCCCTCTTACCCGAGTACCTAAAACCACTCGGGTGATTAGGAAACATCCTCGATTGTTCCCCTACCATGGGGGTCACAGTGTATATAGGTTTAAAAGCAGAGGAAGGCCATTGTTTGGTTCTAGGCCTCATCTGCAGGGTGGATTGTTATTACCTGTTTGTTGGATGTTGTTATTTTTCTGCTTAATCATTTTCATGTATAATGCCACTTCTTTGGCTATGTCCTACCTGATATTGACACACCATTTTGGGTGGGGGGATGAGAATAATGAGGAAGTTTCACCACAACACAGAGCAAAAAGAGGACATGGGGATTCGCAGGAGGATACAGTATTGGTATGGGTGTCAGGGATAACAAGGAATCCAGGGCTGCCCCAGACAGGACTCTTACCCTTTAACTTAAATGGATAGTAAACAAAACCTTACAGCGATTTCCCATAATGTTAACAGCCTGAACAACCCTGTCAAGAGACACAAGGTGCTCTCAGCTCTTAAAAAGCAGAGACCAACCTTCATTCTTTCACAAGAGACGCATTTAAATAAATCAGAGCATATATAACTGGGAACATTTGGCTTCACCCCAGTGGTGGCTTCATCACACAAAAAGGGGAAAAGAAGGGGCACCGCATATTGGTTTCCAGAGGCACCCAGTTCCAGGCGTCGGCTTCATACGAGGACCCAGAGGGTCACCTGGCTATCTTAACAGGTCATTTGGAGAGCTCTTCTATCATGTTAGCCTCTGTTTATATCCCACCAGGGTCCACTGCCACAGTAGTACGTGACTTATTGCGAAAAATCACGGAGTATCAATCAGGACCTCTGGTGGTGGGTGGGGACCTAAATCAAGCTCTGGAACAAATAGACATGACTAATACCAGATCTCTGAGGAAATCAGAAATACTTAAAGCCCTCAGAAACTACCTTAAGGGAGCATTTTGGACCTACAGTATGCATGGAGATTGCTGCATCCTGGGAAGAGGGAGTATACCCAATTTTTCCCGCCACATGGCTCATATGCACAAATTGATTATTTGCTGATATCCAAGGAACACCAATACCAGGTTAAGGATTGTTGCCACATCCTCTTGGTCCTCTCTGATCACTCCCAGTTAACAATAATGCTGGAATGGAGATCAGAAAAAGGTCAAACCCTCTGGAAATGTAATAATTATCTGTTAAATCTTAAGGATTTTACAGAAATGGTTACATCCAGAATCCCCCAAATTTTACAAGAAAACGATTCCCTAGAAATCTCTAGAGCCACTTTGTGGGATACTGTGAAAGCTGTGTTACGGGGAGACATTATTAAGTACGCAGCCCACTTCAAGAGACAACAAAACTTATGACAGGAGAAACTGTAGCTGCAACTGTAGGAACTCCAGACGCAACATGCAAATGGGGGATGGGACATTATACCCTTTGTTGCTGGCCATGAGGCAACAATTGCAGAACTTGTTAGATATTAAAACAGAACAGGCCCTCCAATGCCTTCGACAGAAATACTATGAAAGTGGACCAAGGGCAACTTGCCTACTGGTCCACAGGCTGAGGCAGCAGACCTTCGCAGACCTCTATTACTCAGGTCAGAGACCCAGTGAGTGGGCGGGTGGTAAGAACCCCGGGACAAATTTTGGACACATTTAGGGAGTTCTATCGAAAATGATACAGCTCTGAACAGTTACAGGGTGCTCCTCAGGTGGAAGCTTATCTGAGCAAATTACATCTTCCAAAAACTGTGGAGGAACTCCGACAGTCATTGGCTCGCCCTGTGACTCATTCAGAAATGGAGAATGCGGTCTGGAAACTGAAGTCTAACAAATCCCCTGGCCCCGATGGGTACACAGCAGAGTTCTTTAAATTCTTTAGAGGTCATAGAACAACCCCTACTAGAGACCTGCAGGGCGGCACAAGCAGGGGAGAAAATACCAGAGTCCTGGAATTATGCAGTTATCTCCAGCATTAAAAAATTGGGAGGGACGCTACCTGCTGTGCTGCATACCACCCCATATCAGTTTTAAATATCGACTACAAGCTGTATGCCACATTAGTGGCTAAACGCCTGGTGGGGGATCCTTCCTAGGCTGATTGATTATGACCAAACCAGTTTTGTCCCAGGATAATATTAAAAGAACCTTACACCTTATGCACCATGATGCCCGGTCGGGGTTCCCATTCCAACTTTTAAGTTTGGATGCAGAGAAGGCCTTCGACCAGGTGGCATGGGGCTTCCTGGTGGCAACACTTAGGAGCTTTGGATTCTTGGAGGCATTCTGCAAACTTATAAATAATATTTATTTCAAGCCCAGGGTCTACATCAAGGTGAATGGCAGTATTTCAGTGCCAATCTCCCTATTCTGGGGCACGAGACAGGGCCGCTTCCTGCTCCTTGCTTCTCGCTTCTTATACTTGGAGCCTCTGGCAAAGGCCCTGCGGCAGAGGGTGGAGATGGGTGTGGATGCAGGGGGAGAAACCCATAAGCTTGCACTGTACGTAGATGACCTCCTAATATAGCTTAGAGATCCAGAACAATCCCTGAATCCCTTGTGGGCATGCTTGGTGGAATTCAGTTCTGTGGCTGGCTCCAAAATAAACACAGTGCAAGCAGAAGTTTTACAATTACACTATGTCCTCTCTGACACAATAAGGAAAAACATCCCTTTTAAATGGAATTTAAAAAGCCTAAAATATCTTGGAGTCCACCTGAGTCTTGACAGCTCTCAGCTGTTTGCTCTTAAAGAGATTCCCCAATCTGATGGTTTGCACCACACACCATGGTGTCTTACCCCTTCGTGAATCATCTGGTGCACATGGCATGATAAAGAACCCTGTAATATTTCTGTAAAAACACTCATAAAATTGTAATCACTGGGTGTTGCTGACTTCCTGGTATATAGCACCACCCGGGCTCCACCCCCATGCACAGCCACGTTATGTTGTAAGGCCAGTGAGAGAGCGGGGATGTGCTCCATTCTAGCCTATTGGGGGCTATTTTCCAATTGATTTTATGTATTGTAATGGTCAACTGGGGATCAATCAAGGGCACGGATCGACTAACAAGGGTCTTGTTAGTCGATTGGTGCCTGATTGATCACCAACATGTTCATACATAAAATCGATTGGAAAATAACCCTATAAACTAGAATGGATGCATCCCATGCTTTCACTGGTTTTACATCATAACGGCTGCCAGTGGGGTGGAGCTGGTGGTGTATACCAGGAAGTCAGCAACACCTGGTGATTACAATTTTACGAGTGTTTTTACAGAAATATTACAGAGTTCTTTATCATGCCATGTGCACCAGATGATTCACGAAGGGGTAAGGCACCATGGTGTGTGGTGCAAATCTAAATATTTTGTAATTACTAGATCGCTTTAACTTTGTACCCATTTTAGAAAAATTGAAAACAGACCTTGAGAGATGGGCGATAATCCCGCTCCCCCTGCTGCAATGGGTGGAGGCTATCAAAATGGTATTGCTCCCCAAGCTTTTATATTTATCTCAGACCCTCCCCATTTCACATACCTGAGAATTTCTTTTCTAGCCTACATAGGAAGATAGCCATTTTATATGGGATCCTTCCAGACCGAGGATCAGACTTACAGTTCTCCAAATGCCCAAACAGCAAGGAGGTTTATCTCTTCCAAGCATGAAATTATATCATCAGGCAGCACAGCTGAGGACAGTTTTCTATTGGTTAAATCCAAATTACATAGCAAAATGGAAAACTTTAGAAAGCAGGGAGGAGGGCCTTGTTAACTTAAATAAAATCCTTCTAACTAAGAAGGAAACTTATTCCCCCCATGGAGATGGAAATCCACATACAACTGCCTCTATCCAGGCTTGGCACGAGGTATTGGATAGCAAGAAGTTCAGAAGATGGCATGTCTGCCTGTCCTTGATTCCATACCTGGACTCATTTATACCAGCAAAGTTGAATGTGGGCTTCCAGCACTGGGAGAGGAGAGGCCTACATCTGATTTGGCACTTTCTAAATGGCAACGAAATTATTGCATTCCAGAATTTGGTGGAAAAGTATGGAGTCCCGTGGCAGGACAGGTTTAGACACTTCCAAATTAGGGATTATATCAAGTCCCTCCTCCAGACAAGGAAGGGGGGGGGGCACTCCCCACAGATAGCTGACTTGATGAAAGCTGCGGTGGAAGGTAGGGCATTAACTGCCCACATAATTTCATGCTTATACAAGGCCCTCCTCTCCTGGCAGGGGGATACCCCCCCAGTCTATTAGACAGGCATGGACAAGAGACCTAGTAGTACACATACCAGATGATACCTAGAATAGGGCCCTGGGGAAGGCCCAATGGGGGCTGTCTGCAGAGGGTTGGAAATAATTTTCCTGGAAGTTGTTTATAAGATTCTTTAGAATCCCTGCAGTGCAGGCAAAATACCAGAATCATACTGTAGGTCTCCGATTTGCTGGCACGGTTGTGGAGTTTCCCCTGCAGCCTTAATGCATATAATGTGGGAGTGCCCTGTCCTATCCTCTTTTTTCCAAGAACTCCATGGAGCTCTTTACACTATTTTTGGCCCTGATCTTCTCCTGATCCCTATGCTTTATTTCTTTTTGGAACTACCAAAGGGTTACAGGGACCCCCTTACAAGTAAATTAGTTAAAATTATCCTCTTGACTGCTCAGAAAGCCATCACCAAAAAATGGTTATCTAAACATAGAGTATTGCTACAGCACCGGCATGACCTAATGATAGCGGTTTACAGAATGGAGGGCTTGACAGCAATTCTGAACAAGAGACAATCTCAATTCGAGCTGCAATGGTGGAGATGGATCTTGTACCTTGGCACACAAAGACCAGACTTTGTTCCTTAGATGCCAGTGTTGGGACATCCTTGTTGTGTCTGGGTGATGACTACCGGGATGGGAGCCCTGGGCCCTATCCCCATTGGCCTATAAAGGATATAGAATTGATTTCCTTATAGGGGCCCCCACCTCTTTTTTTGTCATTAATGTCATTAACTCCTTTATCAAGTTTCATTAAAGCTGTTTTTTTTTCTTGTGAGATTTCAGGCAGAAGTTATAGATTTATGTTTCCAGGTATCCTCTCAATGATTGGCTCTGAGGCTATGGAAACAAAGTCTCTCTTTTCTTACCATTGCTTTAAAAGTAAAGACCCTCCTGATCAATGTATATTTTTTATTAGTCTGCATGTTAAGTGGTAAAATCAAGTAGAACATGTGGCTATGTTTATTTGTATGTACTGTTTATGGCTGTATCAGTTGTAACTGAAAAATCCTCTTTAAATAAAGAAAGTTCAAAAAAAAAGATAAACTTTATCTCGGACTGAGTACATTACCTTGGTGCTCGACCGATCTTCCTCCGCCAGATGCCTCTTCTCAAAGTGGACATGCATTGCTCGTGTGTGAATTTCCTAAACAAGTGTGATAGTTGGGGCTAAAAGTACATGCTCTTCTGAACATGGGGATCTTTGTAAGAATAAAAAAGAGCATTGTAAGTCTTACTTTTACCACTTTGAAAACAAGATCACATACTACGCCATACGTCGTGACGTGACGCGCATGCTCAGGATCATGGTCCTGTTTTTCAAAGTGATAAAAGTAAGACTTGCAATACAAAATGGTTATATTAAATGTATGCTGAAAATAGAAAATAGAGTTAAAAATCTACATTTCGACCTTAGGTCTTCTTCAGGAAATATCTAAAAGAGAAAAAAAACAAGTTAGTGTGTCAGACTTGAAATGCTCCTTTGTACTCTTACAAAGATCCCCATGCTCAGAAGAGCATGTACTTTTAGCCCCAACTATCGCTTACACTTGTTCAGGGAAATCTGCACACGCGCAACGCATGTTCACGTTGAGAAGAGGCATCTGGCGGCAGAAGATTGGCCGAGCACTAAGACAATGTGTTCAGTATGAGCTAAAGTATGTATTTTTAACAAATCCTACTATTACTCATACTGGGGCACATGAATAGTTTATTTTGCTATAGATGTTATTACAGGCACACTGGTCACACAAGTTCAGTGATAGCTGCTAAAAGCTGACAGTGTCCCTTTAATGTGTACACTGCTCATGCACCGCATTGATAAAAGTTTCCAGAGAGCTGCAAAGTAAGCTGAAACTGAATAGTAGCTAGAAACAAATCATTTGGAAACTTTTATTAGTTCATTGCAGAGAGCAGTGCACACATTAAGCAATTCACTGAAAAATGCTAAACCAGTGAATTGGAGGGACAGTTTAATGTGACTTGTACTGTGCTCTCCCAACATTTTTGGATTGTAAACAAAACCAGGAGCATTCTCAGTCCCTCACTGACACTGGAACACCTAGGAACTGTGTTCAATACAGCAAAAGAAGTAGTGTGACCTTCAAATGACCGCATCCTCAATATAAAGTGACATTGCAGTCTAATTGTTTCCTGAAAATTCTCCACATTCTGGGACCTGATGCAGTTACTAGGGCTTGTGGCAGCCTGCATAGACTACTACAACTAGGCATGCTTATGCGATAGATCACTGCAAAGACTTCTCCTAGCCATCTGTGACTATTACTCACAGGACTATCAAAGAAAACTGTCACTTCCCAAATCCGCAAAAAAAATCAATTAGGTGGTGGACAAGAGATGTCACATCAGAATACAACAGACAATAAAGTGACAATACCATACATAAACAAACAAGGTGGAAAATAGAGCAGACAGATTACCAGAGAAGCAAACAGTCTCTTAACATGTGTAGAGATTCATCTAGTAAGCCCCTCAGCAATCCATCTAACATGAGAACTAAACAAAGAAGCAGATTGTATCAGCAGGCAGACACTCAGCCCAGAGGAGTGGCAGCTCAACCGATGAGTATTCCAGAAGATTCCAAGCTCGGTGCAGATCTTTTCAACTAGACCTAATTGCCACAAGAATAAATAAGCAGGTCATAAAGTTCTTCTAGAGATACAAAGTGCACAAATGGCAAAAGCAGTAGCCCTGTCCACTCTATGGCAGTCAAAAGGGGCACATGTCTTTCCCACAGTCTCCTTTGTAGCACAAGTAGTTCTGAAAATCCAGGAATTCAGGAGCACAGTGGTTCTCATAGCTTCAGACTGGCTCAAGAGAATGCGATACACATCAGTAATACAGATGTTGGTAGGCAAACCAGAACTCCAACCAGCACAACCAGATCTCCTGTCACTGGAACCAGTCTTATATCCAGCACCGTATAACCTCAGACTGAAGTCATGGCTGCTCCGAGGGACAAACTAATAGTGTCAGGACTTTCACACAAGGTGGTGAATAAAATGTTACAGTTTTGCAGACAATCAACAAACTGCACCTACAACAGATACTAGTCCATTTTCACTAGATGGTGTGAGTCAGAATCCATTACTGCCACATCCTGCTCCATTCTGCAGTTACTGGAAGTTTTAGAAGGTGGATTTGACAAAGAACTGACCACAGCATCCCTATGGGTACAAGCCCCTGCAACAGGGGTAATACAAGGGAAAATCAACAGGTCATTTCCCGGAGAGTACCCACAGGTACAGCCTTTCTTTAAAGCTGCAGACAATATTAGACTCAGAAAAGAAAACAACCTTCGCACCATGGCAGCTGAATGTCATACTCAATGCCTTAACCAGAATGACATTTGAGCTTCTGGACTCAATTTCACCATATTTTTTGACTCTCAAGTCTGTAGTTCCAATTGTCATTTGCTCAGCCCATAAAAATAGGTACGCTACAGGCCTTGTCTTGCAATGAATCTTTTCTGACAATTCACAAAAACAAGATAATTCTCAAGACCGTTCATTTTTTTCCCATGGTGTCCTCTTCCTTCCATCTGACCAAAGAGATCTCACTTTCTTCCTTTGATTCAGGACAAAGCCACCCTCACAGAGATGCTCTTCTGAACCTGGACATCATTAGGACTGTTAAGATTCATTTGGACAGAACAGTCTCCTTCAGAACATCTGAGAGACTGTGCCTCCTGTTCAGTTAACCTAAGTAGGGTCTCTCAGCTTCAAGGTCTATCATTGACAAATGGCTGAAAAATTGGCAGTTTCAAAGGTTTACAAAGCATCCACCCTGACTCCTCCCAAACTGAAGGCACATTCCTCCAGAGCAGTGACCACCTCCTGGGCAAAAAGAGATTCAGTCTCAGCCACAGACATACTGGGGCCACCTGGTTGTCCATGTGCACGCTCTCTTGATACTAGAGACTCAATACCAGGGAATATCACAAAGCAACATTTGGTCATTAAGCCACTTCTTTATGGTCCCACCAAGTTTTTTTCTGCCACTACAATTTAGATCACCCACTTGTGATGGCTTTGGTGTGCTGCAAAAGGTGTGATAGATAACAGAATTTTACTGACCTGGTAAAGGTAATTATAGAGTCACCTTTTACAGCACTTTGCATGCCTCCTAATAATGATGAATATGGTTTTTGATCTGAGTGTATTTCGATCCTTTCGAATGTGATAGCTTGATCACTGTGCATTTCATGTCTTTACATTATAGTAGAATACAGTCCAATTCCATGTATCCAAACTGCTTGGGGGATACCTGATCAGTTCAGATAAATGGGAGGTTGGATAAATGGGAGCCAGTACATTGATGAATGTCAGACAGTCAGACAGCGCTTTATAAGGAGCCACTCGCTGTTTTCTGTTTATAAGAATTTTGCTGTAGTGGGAGACACTGTCCTAGGGGCTTTATATCTTTAAGAGATTCTCCTCCATTCACTTCGTTTATGCCTGTCCCCCTTATGCCTTGAAACTCTTACTCTGTGACTTTTCTTTTTTACAGGGAATAACATTCCGGTGGCCAAAGCCAACTCCTCCATTACTGCTCTTACTGATACAGTGTATTATAGTACTGTATTTCCTTGGGACATTACCAAAGAAATGTCTAACCCTGAAGCCAGTTCTGTTTCTCTTATGCTGGGGGAATGTTCAAAACTCAAGACTTCTACTGCTATTTTGATTCTGACCCCAGTTCTGAATTCTGACTGGGATGTTGACCAACCTGTAGATCTGATCTCGGGTACTGGTGTATCGGCCACCGAGAGCAAAAACAACTCCTTGTTAGTTTCAGCTTCTGCCCTTGACCGAATGAGTTCTACTGAACAAGCCATCAATGAGTCTTGTAGGAGAGGGATGTTTGTGTGTTGAAGTTGACTCTGATGATTGATACATAGCCCTTTACATACAGCACATGGCACCTTGGTCCAGCTTTCTTCAATCTCTTCACCCGATTCAGCTTCTATAGTCTGCACATACAATAAGAAACTACAGTAACTGCTGGAGTTTTACTGGCTGCCCCAGTTACTTTGCTTCATCATACTCCCAAGTCTAGCCTGAAGTCTGCAGCCACTCAAGGATAGAAGCTGTACTGTATTTAACCCCTGTTTTCACCTGCGCCTTGTTAAGCTGAGCTGTCATTTACACTAATAGCTGGCAGCAGTGAATCCAGTGAAGCATACAAGTACCTGTAATTAAACTGAATCACTTGTAAACAGCATTTTTGACAGTGGCAATTGAGAGAAACAATGGAACTTAACCGCTTGCAAACAACTGTCAACACTATAGTTGGGGACACAGTGACAGTTCATTAGATAGGGAATCAGATAAAGAGGATTGGACTGTAGGTGTCTATGTAGCCTCCTGTAGTTCTAATATGTTTTTTTTCTCTATTCAGTAAGGGGTTTCTAAGTTCACAAAGTGTGCCTTAATGGTTCTCATAATAAAGTACATTGAGTCCATCTTTACTTGTCTCTGCTGGTATTCTGTTTTCTTCCATTAAGCTTGTTTTCTCTTGTCAGTTCATTAACTTGTTTCCAGGAGGAGTAGCTTTGGAAGCTTCATACTGAGGAAGATCCATCAGGAAGGGGTGGAGACAGGATTGGATTCAAAGTTTCAGTTTGTGGATCAGGCTCTAAGAGGTTGCTGCTATGTCCCACTTGTGATGACTTTGGAGTGCTGTAAAAGGTGCTCCTATAATCACCTTTAGCAGGTGAGTAAACGCTATAATCACCTTTACCAGGTGAGTAAACTCTATAATCATCTTTACCAGGTGAATAAACGTTATAATCACTTTTACCAGGTGAGTAAATGCTTTACCAGGTGAGTAAACACTATTAAATTTAACAGAAGAATTTCAGAAACTGTCAAACCTTCAAGAAAGATCAGCAAAGTATCTGCATGTACTGTAGAAGAATGGCATGCTCTGTATTATTTACTATAATGTCCTTTCTCTCAGAAGAGTCTATGATTGCCTGAGCAAAATGTTCCATGTATAGTGCATAAAGTAGTAGTGAAAGGAGACATCCTTGTCAGGTGCCCCATAGAGGTTTATTTTTTCTGAGGTGTCTGAATTTGCTTTAATCTTGGCTGTTGGCATGTTACATATCAATCTAATCTAATGAAAAAATGTGTTTCCGAAACCTACAGTACCTTTGACAAGGTCTCCAAGAAAAGGCCTGGGAGACCCTGTCAAAGGTTTTCTCTGTGTCCAGTGTGATCATAACTGCTAGATCATTTATTGAAGCCTGTATCAAATTCAGGGCTCTGTGGATACTGTGTGTTAGCCTCCATCCTCCAAAGAAGCCTGTCTGGTGTTTGTTTATAATTTTTTTATTACTGTTTCCAATCGTTTTACTATGTCTTTAGTAAATATGTTATAATTGTCATTTAAAATAATGATATTTGCCTGTATGCATTCCATTCTTCCATTGGTTTATCTTGTTTCAATATAAGTGTGACAAGGGCTTCATTGAAGGACAGAGGGAATATGGTGCTGTACTGTCTGAATTGATTAAATAGGATTTTAACTACTTGTACAAGTTCAACCATGAAATAATAATAAACATCTGCAGTTAGCTTTTCAGGGCTTGGAATTTTCCCCAACCTCAGTTTCCTAATTGCTTCAGGAATCTCATTGTTCTCAAATTCCCACTCCATGCCCTTTTTTGTTTCTGTAGTGTTATTTGGAAGTTTTATTGTCTCCAAAAATTATTTAATTTCTTGTCTGTTATGTGTAATCTTTGGAGTATATGATTCCGCATGTAATTTTTAGAAGACATTATTATCTTCTTTAGGTTTTGAAACAAATTCACCCCAAGCATTTTTGGTTTTGTTTGTAACACTGTTTGATTCTCATGCTGTAACTGTAGGGTTTGTAGCTTATCTTGGTTCTTACCCCCAAAATAATACCTGGCTGTACCCCTTAATAATGTATGTTGTGCTTTATTAGTGATTAATTTATTGTATTCTTCTCAAATTGTATTACCTCCATAAATCTGTCTCTTCTGTAGATAACATTAAATTTTATTATTTGAGTCTTTGTCCCAAAGTTTTTAAACCCTTATTCCATATCTTTTTCTTCATATCTTATAGAGGCATCTCATACTACATTATAGTAAATATTATAAAATGGGCATCCAAAATAAAAAAAAGTCTCATTGGTCAAAATATATTATGTGACCGTGCATGAAATCTGTTTCATGCACAGTCATCCTGGTCCTAAACCACATCTCACAATGAGCAAACCAGTCCTCCTACAATCAGGACTATCTTCCATCAGGCACCCTACAGCCAGAATTGATCTTCCATCACAAACATGGCTGCTACCTTTATACTGTAAAAAAAAAACTTCAACTGGGCCTAAAAATAAAACTACCTAATATAAAAAATAAAACAAGTTAATTAAATAATGTTTCCCTGATCATCACCCTTTCCTTATACATATAAACACATTAAGTATTGTTTATAATTTTCATTACAACTGTTTCTTTTCTGAGAATGAAAAATCCCCCTTCTCTCTTTACCTACTCACCAGGGAAATCTCTTCTGCTTGCCCTGACAGTGAGAAAATTGAGTCTCTGGCTGTAGACGAGGCCTTTGTCATGTAGGCAATAATACCCAACAAGGAGGGAGGTATTGGGCTATAATCAGACCACTCAGGGGTGTAAAGAGGCCTGACACCGCAGGCGGAGGGCCTTATTGCCCCTGGAAGGTCAGATGCAGCCCAATACCACCCACCAGGGTATTATTTGTTTATTCTTTTTCGATTGTTTAACCAGGAGAGACATGCTAAGCTGAAAGCCTGTTTACAGGTGTGACCCAGGAGCACAGGGAAGTTAAGTGACTTGCTCAGGGTCACACAGTATGCAAGTGGGGGGTGTGGGATTCAAACCCAGGTCTCCACATTTGCAGCTTGGAGCCTTAAACCACTGCGCTATACTGCCTCCCAATTATTGCACTTAGAAAATGGGTTATGGCTAAGATTTTTATAAAATAAAATAAATTAAGAGGAAAAATCTCTTTAGTATTAATTTCAAAAGAATATAAACTCGGTTTCTTGCAAAGTGTTCCCTCTACTGGTATACCAACTGGTAGCCAGTAGAGGACACTGCTGTTTTGAAGAGACTGTTTCTGAGTTTCCTGCTGTCACACTTTTGTTTTGTACTCTGTTGCCCCCACTATTGGCATGACCGGGCTGCTGTCTACTATATCCACCCCCCCAAAAAAAACACACACATGCATGTTACCGGTAGGATGAGGTTATCGGTGATCGGGATGGCAGAGCAGTGATGACTGCAGTTGCAGGCCAGGTTTTCTTTTCTAAATTGCTGTTTGGCTTAGGAGAAGTTACATGCTCAAAATAAAAAAAAAAATATTTGGGACCTTACTGTAAAGCGCTACTGGAGCACAAGCAGAACATGTGAAAAGAGATTTACAGTACCACTGAGTCTCTTTCTATTTATTTATTTATTTTGTGTTTGTGTGAATTAAAAGTTACTCCAGAGGTGGACATGTGCTGCCAACTTGGCAATGGGTGTACAGCTGTGGTATGGGGTTGCGAGACTGTTGTCGGGAAAGTGGTGTTGTTACAATTAAGCATAGTTTCAGGGAGATGCTCCTTTGCTGTCTCTCTTTCTGCCTCTGACTGAATTCTGTATTGTAATGTGTGGATTATTTCTTCTTTCTTTTTTTTCTGTTTTTTATTAACATTACTTGGCTTTCAGAGAGGAAGGGACAATCTGTGGTTCGGCAGAGCTCGGTGTCTGTGGAGCAAGATTTAATATGGTAGAGCATGGATCACTGGGTAACAGGATTCTTCAGACACAATGTTTTTTTTAATTTAACTGTTACAAAATGAATCAAGGGGAGTGGATGTGCCCTTTGTCAGACAAGCTAACCAATCATTTTATGTGTGTGTGTGTGTGTTTGTGCGTGTGTGTGTGTGTGAGTGTGTGTGTGTGTGTGTGTCTGTCTGTTGTTAAGTGGGAGAAAAAACTGGTGCAGTTTCAAACTCAAAATTCTGTTGGCACAAGGATTTTGGAAGGAAATCAGGCAGCAGAGATGGGGCCTCATTATTTCCCAGTCTCTGTTGCCTGGTAGCCTTAGCCAATTAGCTTTATGGATTTCCCCAACCCATTTTTTAAGTGTGTGGACAGTACGTTAGGAGAGGAACATTCTGCAAGTGGAACTGCACAGAATTTTGAATCCATGTATTCCATGGTAAACATTTCATGATAAACATTCCATATCTTGAATCTTGATGTCAGCAAAGGACAAACTTTGTCCAGTAGTAATACAATGACATCATCAATTAAATCATTTGCAGTGGGCACAAGGACTATTTTATCATAAATACACACAAGTAACTATTTTGTTTCTACATATAAACATGCTTTTCCCAACTGTAAAAAGTTTTTTAAAAAAGGAGCCCATTTTATAAGCACAATAAGACACTCTGGGCCAGATATTCAGAGCTCAGTGCCAGGCACAAAGCCGTTGCACTGGACTAGCGCTAACCTTGAGCCCAACTGCAATATTTATAGGTACAGTTAGCGCTGGTGCTAGGTGTTAGCACCAATGCTAACCATAATGTATGCAGGGGAAAGACAGACGGGAAGGGGCCCTGAATGCAGTCGCACTGGCATATTCAAAAGTATGGCGCCACGCTACAGGTATTAGCATGACCTGTAGAGTGGCACTAGTTACTGCTGAGAAAAAGCTGCTTTTAATGCATTGCTAATAGTGGCAGTGCCCCAAACCCCCATGTCCAGTAACAGCAAAACTAATCCCTGGTGTTCTAGTGGTCCCCCCACCCCCCCAGCATGATCCCAAACCCTCATTCCCCATAGAATATATCATCATCTCCCTGGTAATCTAGTGGTTTCCCCACCCAACAGCATGTATCTCGACCCTGTTCCCCGTTGTATATCTCAATATCCCTGGTAGTTTAGTGGTTCCACCCACCCCCTGGCATATATCCGACCCCGTTCCCCGCAGAACCCTAATGTCCTGGTAATCTAGTGGTTTCCCCTTCAGCACATATCCTGATCCCTGTTTCCCATAGAATATCCCAATATCCCTGGTGGTCTTCTGGTTCCCCCACCCCCCAGCATAGTTCCTGACCCCGTTCCATGTAGACACCACCCATGTCCCTGGTAGTCCAGTGGTACCTCCCACCTGGCAGCGCCATCCCTGCACATCCATCCCCTCTGCCACAAATCGAACTGGCGACTGGCTCAGCCCTCCTTACACCACCACGGCAGGCCACCAACTGAGGAATGAATGAGCTGTACTGTAATGAATGCAGTACAGCGTATTCATTCCTCAGTCGGCCATGGTGGTGGTGTGAGAAGGGCTGAGCTGGCTGCTGGCTCGATTCATGGCAGATGGGAGGGATGTGCAGGGGTGGCACTGCTGGGTGGGGGGACCTCTAGACTACCAGGATAATTAAGATATTTTACATGAAACATGGCTTGGGAAACATGCTGGGGGGACCTATTAGACCACCAGGATAATAAAAGATAACTTATATGAAACAGGGGTCGGGAAACATGCTGGGGGTGGGGGAAACCACTAGACAACCAAGAAAGTTAAGATAACTCATGAAACAGGGGTCAGGAACATGCTGGGGTGGGGAACCACTAGACCACCAGGATAATTAAGACGTTTTACATGAAATGGGGTTGGGAAATGTGATGGGGTGGAGGGATCACTAGAATAAGTAAGATATTTTACATAAAACGCGGGTCGGGAAACATGCTGGGGGGGTGGGGGAACCACTTGACCACCAGGATAATTAAGATATTATACATGTAACGGGGGTTGGGAAACATGCTGGGGAGTGGGGGAACCACTAGTTCACCAGGGTGTACAACACACACACAAAGCAGCAGGGACTATGACAGCAGGGTGGCCAGCCTGGCCCAGCCAGCCTGCCCAGGTCCCTAATGAATGGATATGAAGGGGTAATGTGAGGAAGTTCTTTGTTACAGAAAAGGTGGTGGATGCATGGAACGGCCTACTTCAGGAAGTGGTGGATATGAATACAGTGCAGGGCTTCAAACAGGCATGAGATAGGCATAAGGGAGCAATACAGATGAGTATGACTAGATAGGCCATTGACAGAGCAAAGGCCGATGGCACATTTATAAGGTAGAAGAAGAAATGGGCAGACTGGATGGGCCTTGCAGCCCTTATCTGCTGTCAACCTCTGTGTTTCCATGTTTCTATGATATGCTGCACACCCTATGTAACCTACAGCATATGTCCTTCCACCCCCAGCAGGTGTGCCTTATGCTTGTCCCATACATTCGTGGGTTCCCCCACTGTGTTCCACCAACACCTGCCGTGGGGTGCTTATGTTGTTGGGGGGCATCTACAAGGGAACATATGGCCAGTGGACATGTGTCTGACTATCTCTCTCTCTCTTTAGCTCTCTCTCTATATATCTATCTATCTATCTATCTATCTATCTATCTATCTATCTTTCTATCTATGTGTGTATCATTTGTATATCTAGTTATGTGTCACATAGTTATCACTCTCTCCCTGTGTCCCCCTCTCTACATATATGTACCTTGTGTTGTACAGCTTGCAGTGCTGCATGGGCAGGATGTCTGCTCTGTTTGTGCCTGCTAGCACGCAGTTCCTGCTGCTTCCAGCCTTTACTTCCCTGCCGACCAACAGGTGATGCTGTGTGCATGCCTTGTCTTGCTGCATCCAGCCTGTACTACCATTCTGACAAATAGGTGGCGCTGTGTGGTCCATGCAGTAGCACCAGGCAAACTGCGTGATAATGTATGCTAAGCAGCAGTTAATGAGATGCAAATGTACCTGTTTGCCCACAGATTACCTAAGTAGGTTCAT
Organism: Neoceratodus forsteri; assembly: GCA_016271365.2. Lineage (NCBI taxonomy): Eukaryota > Metazoa > Chordata > Ceratodontiformes > Ceratodontidae > Neoceratodus > Neoceratodus forsteri. Next base: position 642,705,091 of record CM057453.1, on the reverse strand, counting down.
TTGCATGGCAGCTTTGAATATAGCTCCCATTTGCCCTGGCTAACCGGCTTGCACTGGGATAATGTGTTAGCACTGTGTTATCAGGTTAGCATGGGCAAACCTCACTTCAGCATAGCACAGTTCTGCAGCATGTGGCTTACATTGTTGTTTGCAGTAGATGTGAGACATCTCTGTGCAATCTCACACAATGTTCTCCGCCTGCAACAGTGGCTTTCTCCAGGATCTAATGGGCTACAGTGGCAGTGTGCACTTCCTTGTTGCTATATTCAGTGCTGTCTTATTCCTGGGCTATTTCTGCCCTGCAATCCTGGCCCTGTTTGCCTGGCTTCCTTTGCTTGCTATATTCAGGTTTTGCTCTGGGCTATTCCTTTTGAATATAGCTTGCTTTTTGCTCCGGGCTAAGTTTGCCTGCCGGGCAGTGCTACTTTAGCTCTGGAGCACAGTTTTGAATACCTGGCCCTGTGGGTGTGTGCATGGAACATATTTTACCGCTCTTCCAATGGCTGAAGGCACTTGGCCTGTGGCCTCACTATGCTCCTGGGCATGCTGTAAAATCTGTTCCATGCACACCCCATCATGTCTCATTGCTTACTTAGTGCATTGTTCTGCATAGAATTCCATCCCTTTCAAAATGCTTTTGTACCATAGTTCAAAGGTCATGGAATGTGATTGTACCCTTTTGTGGTACAACAGCATTTTGAAACCTCTAGAGACTGTACAAGTCAGTTGTGTTCTGAAAGCAAAAGAACCACTGTTTGCACATTTTACATAATACTATACACTGTAAAAAAATACAGGATGAGTAACTTTATGCCCAACCGGTGTGATCTGCCACCTCAGGGTTCTGCTTTCCATGGACCTCTTCAGCTTCACTCCGAAGGTCAGAGGGAATCAGAACCACTCTGTGGCAGAACACACTGGTTATGCATAGTTGCCCATCCAGTATTCTCTATTTAATGCATCCCAAAAGTTATGAAATAAATACTATTTAATCAGATCAGATGGCAAATCATTTTAAGGGTCTTATGAAGTTTCAACTACAATCATAGGAGCCAACTCCATGGGTGCTTGGGTGCTCTAACACCCGTAAAGTTGACATAAGCACCCTCAATATTTCAAGCGCAGCCTGCAACAAAGGATTATTAGGGAACCTGGTCACAAGAAAAATACTACCTACTGGCGATGAGCACCCACAAAGATTCCTAAAAGTTGGCATTCCTGACTACAATCATAGCGTTACAGCTAAAATCATAGACGTCAGAAGCTATGATCATAGCAGCAGCAACTAGAATCACATGGGCTTTCAAATGCAACGTCTAAACAAAAGGCTTCAAGAGCTATTAAGTTCTGATAAAAAGTCACTGTAAATGCTCTGTCAGTGGCTCAATGAGCATGATGACCACTGGAGCAGCTTTCTACGTGATTCATGGAGTTAGAAATTATAGCCACTGGAGGACTTCTTTGGGCAGCACATTTATGGTAAAAATGCTAATTAGGTAGAAAGAAAGACAGAAAGAAAGAAAAAAGAGAGAAAGAAAGAAAGGTCTGTACAATGTAAAAACGCTGAGCATAATAGAAACATTACAAAAATATAAACAGTGCATTAATATAATCCATCAAAATAAACAACAGAATTCTAACAGTATACACACCTGGGAAACATTACAATTGAAATATATCAGGTCTCAGGCTGGAAAGGCTTATAAAAAGAGTAATGTCCTCAATTTAGTCATGAAAGAGGTGAATGTTTATTTATTTATTTAGCTTTTGTTAACCAGGTAAGTACACTAGACAAGACAATTTGCCTATTTTCAAGTACGACCCAGGAGAGTACAGGAAATTACATACTTACACACTTGGGACAACATGGTACATAATTTGGAAAAGATTACACGCCACGAGACAGCAAGGTACAAGTTAGAAAAAAACAAACTTGCATGTCACGTGCCAACATCATAATGTAGAATACACAAAGTACAAGGCATATGAGGCACATTTAGTTAGAATAGGTACAGCAGAGTAAGCGGTGTGTGCCAGTTTTGGAGCTGTACAAGGCAAGGATTGGTAGCAGCAAGTACAAAACTATCATCTTAAGGACCAGCTGTTATGCATGAATGCTAAGTGCTATCATCTGTCACAAGGGTTTTTGGCACCCGCCGGCTGATCTGAGTTTGAGATGGTTCTATAGGGAGGAATGCAGGCTGCCCTGAGAGGGGGCAACACGGACCTGGGCTGGGAAGGTGTTCCAAAGTTTGGGGCACATGCTGCAAATCCCTTTCACCCATTTGAGTCTGAGTCACAGGTACCTTGAGTGGCAGATCCTGAGACCTAAGGTGATAGGACAAGGGAACAGTTTGGGCCAGCATACTTGCCACCCCTGGAGGGGTGCCTGTGTTGAGGACCTTTCCTGTGAAGCAACCAAGGACAAAGTCGGTGTACTTTGAAGGTGAGAGCCAGTTTAACTTATTGTAGAGTTTACAGTGGTGAGTGAGCCGGGGGGGCCGCTAGGGCGAAGTGGCAGACATTGTTGTAGGCCATCGACCACCTAAAGAGATGGGCCTTAGTGGTGCTGGCAAGCAACAGGAGCCCATAACATAGTGAGGGGAGAAGCATACCTCTAGCAAGAGCAATACTCGCAGCCGGCGTGAGGTTATTTTTTGCTCTGTAAGCCAGACCCAGTTTACAGTTGACAGTTTTGCATTTGGGATGGAATGGCTAGCACTGGGGAGAGCATTCCACAATTCTGGAGCAGCTAAATAAAAAATTCGGCCCTCATCAGACTTTAATCTGGAAAGGAAGACCTTTAATAACTGCTGCCAACTCCGAGAATAATACAGTTGATGTAGCTCCTCAGTGGACAAAAGGGTTATCAAAATGTCCCAGAGGTGGAGGTGTGGGTCCAGCTTGTTTGGGACCTTTTTGGCTAGTAACAACACTATTTTTTTTCATATGTAATTTCTGGGTTTTTACAGGTTTTCTCCTGACTCCTACACCCACGCATCCCCGATGTAGTGCGTGCACGTGGAGGCACATGCACGCACACCGTTCAGGACACCCCTCCCTTCCAATCGCACCATTGACTGCATGTGCCAGCACTGAACCTCCATTCAGTGACAGCGGGACTACAGGCAGGTGACCCCACCCCTTACCTGGGAGAGGAGAGCCAGTGTTTGATTCTGCTCCCACCCTCCCCTCATGCTGGCACCCCGGTGACCCAAGGTCATTCCCAAACACGGGTTGCCGGCATAGCATGAGTTGTGGCGTCCAGCACCTCAACCCTTAGTGCCACCGGGCCGGCTAGTAAAAGCACTTTAAAGTTGATCCACCCCTACATATATGCAGTGTTACTAATGTCAGAGTAATGTGCCCTTGCACAACCACTCCCACATGGGAATGCACTGTGTAATTTGTACCTGTTTCCACTCCCAGAAAGAACAGTAAAGGTTGTACTGCACCATGCACAACTGAGGCTCTTGACTCAAATGCTGTGATGGACAATAGATTTATTTTGAAAAACCCTTTCTAATAGTGCCCCCCAATCCTTGTAACCCCCTTCCCCGATCCAGAATTGAGAGGACAGAATCCTGGCTGCCCCACACACATGCAGCTGACTTCATATGACAAGCTATGTTTTATCACTTGACTAGGAGAAAGCCTTAAATAGAGTTGCACAGTCATATTTATTCAAAGTATTGGAATATTATGGCTTACCTCAATTATGTTGCAGATTAATTAAACAGTTATATAAAGTAGCAAAAATAATTCCATTAGTAAGTGTTTTTATGTTGCTTGCACGCATGTGCAAGAAACATAGTGCCATCATCGGAGATTTCGGAGGTGTGTCACCTCCTCCTCCAATTCAGTCAGTGAGCTGGCAGGCGCGGCCCCTGTAAGCCAATGCATTTTGGAGTTGTCTATGACATGCTCCAAAATGCAGTGGCATACAGTTGAAAGGGGGAGCTATGATTCAGTGAGCACCGATAAGCATAGCTCCCCCCACACGCAGGCGTGCGCACCCCCGCACTCCTGTGGCCCGACGGGTGCCCAATCCCGTCGGCTGAGCTAGCTGTCATTCCCCGTAGCTGGGCGCCAGCTGAGGCCCACCCCAGCGTGGCAATCCACTTTCCAACGGGGTGCCCAATCCTCGTCGGCTGAATGGCCCCCGTCCTTGTGCCACTCTGGGAGCCCACCCCAGCGTGGCAAGCGTCCCTCTTAGTCTTTTTGTTTAAACCTGTAAAACAAAAACGGTCCCTTCTGTCTCCGACCCCCCTCCCACAGCCTGCACCCACCCACCACGCTTTTAGCCTCCCACACCCCCTCACCCCATACTTACCTCGGACTCCGGTGCGATGATCTTGGTGGACCGGGAACACGTCTGCACTCTTCAAAGCCGACCCGCGAACTGAGGAAATGCCGGTAAGCTGTATAATGAGCTAGAGGAGGGTTCAACTGTGCATATCTCAGGCATTTTGGGAATTTTGACCAAATTTTCAACATGGGGTTTTAGGACCCTTCTCATGAATGATGTCACTGTCTGGCGTTATTCAGGCCCGAAGGGTGATTTCACGCGGTGACTGCGCAGTGACTGTGAAATCACCCTTTGGGCCTAAATACCACCATGACAGTGACATAATCATGAAGGGTTCCAAAACCCATGTTGAAATTGGTCCAAATAAAAAATGACTGTTTTCTGACGTGCATTGCACAGTTCCTACGCAGGCTCGTAAGTTCAGCGAAATTTCAATATTTTCACTCCAGATTTTCAACATTGCCATTTACCACACCTTCTTATGAGTAGTACAGCTGTCATTTTCACATCTCACCCAAAATGTGTTTCTGCCTTATGGCGCGAATGGCGCGAGTCGATGTTTGAAATCAATGTCGGGACAAATTAAGAAAATCACAGTGACACTGTTCATGAGCAGAGGTCTTAAAATGGCTATGTTGAAAATTTGGTGAAAAATTCTAAAATGACTGTTTTACGAGCTCATGCTGAGCAGTTCCTATTATACTCGTAAGTTCACAAATTTTCAATATTTTCACTCCAGATTTTCAACATTGCCATTTTACCACACCTCCTCATGAGCAGTGCAGCTGTCATTTTCACATCCTGCTCAAAACATGTTTCCACCATGTGTAGCGCACAATGGCAGTCGGTGTCTTGAACTCAGTGTATGGGACACATTAAGAAAATCACAGTGTCACTGTTCATGAGCAGAGATCTTAAAATGGCAATGTTGAAAATTTGATGAAAATTCCTAAAAATGACTGTTTTACAGAGTGTGCGTTTGCAGTTCCACGCACGTCGAGGGTTTGCGAATTTTCAATATTTCCACTCCACATTTTCAACATTGCCATTTTACCACACCTCCTTATGAGCAGTACAGCTGTCATTTTTCACATCCTGCCCAAAACGTGTTTCCGCCCATGTAGCGCACAATGGCACAGTCGGTGTGCAAACTCAATGTATGGGACACATTAACAAAATCACACTGACACTGTTCATGACCAGAGGTCTTAAAATGGTTATGTTGAACATTTCGTGAAAAATTTCCTAACAATGACTGTTTTACGGTGCGCTAGCAGTTCCTCATGCGCTTTCGTAGTTTACCAAATTTTCAATATTTGCACTCCAATGACTTCCAAATACCTAAACAGCACATAGAAGCAAGCAACATTCGGCATTGACAAATGCTTGTTTAGGCACTGAGATTACTTTAGTTAAGGAGGCAAGACAGGGCTGTCCTTTTAGCCCTTTACTATATGTATTGTGTTTGGATCCTCTGTTGAGAGTGATAAATGAACATCCACTAATTAAGGGATTATGATACAAAGATAATACAGTGTATGTTACTATAATGACATATGGAGTTGATATCTGCTCATGTATACATGCTGCAGAGTCAGGTGAAAAGCTATTCAATGTATACAGCACTTTGGACAATGTTCTGGATCAAATATTAATGTTCTACAAAGTAAAGGCAAGAGGTTAGATAGATAGATAGATAGATAGATAGATAGATAGATAGATAGATATTTTATTTATATAGAACCCATCTCCAAGGACTCTGGGTGCTGCACAATATAAACACATATTTCATACAAAACATTTTAAAAATACAGTACAACACATTTAAAACAACAGCAACATACAAACATACTGATGCTCCTTTAGACAGAGAACCAAGAGTTCCCAATATCTGATAACCCCATGTATATTTTAGGGGTATCTTTTGGACAGTCTGATGTGGCCCACAGAAACTGAACATTAAAAATAGAACAATATGATACCAAAGTTAAAAATGGAAAATTGCTGGCAGCAGCCAAAAAAGAAAAAGAAAAAAAGTGTCTCTGGTCGAAACATTCTTATTGCCTATATTTACATATTTAAGTGTCGTATATACACTTCCAAAAGAAATGGAAACAACATTTATAGTTTAGTTTTTCAAACACTATCAGGAAGTAGATTAAATCTTATAAAAATGAATATCATCTATCTTCCAATTAAAGGTAGTGGCATGGATATGATTACCCCTTTAGCCTTCCTGTATAATCTCTTTTATTTATTGGAATATTTTTTTTTATTTTTATTTTATTTTAGTCTTTGGTAACAGGTAATATAATACCCCTGTTAAAAAATACTAAGAAAATCTGAAGGTCATGGGCAAATGGGTGGTTACATAGATACATAGACAGTGTCTGCCTATAAGGGCCTATGGGCCACCTAGTCTGCCCATTTGAGCTTGTAAGTTCAGTTTATGTTTTCCTAGAACTCTATTGCCCCTTACCCCTGACCTCCAGAATTCCTTTACGTCTATCCCAAGCATTTTTAAATCCCGTGATTGTTTCAGCACCCACCACTTCCTCAGTCAGGGTGTCCACTTGTCCACCACCCGTTCTGTGAAGAAATTCTTCTTCACATTTCCTCTGAATTGTCCTCCCTCCAACTTCATCCCATGCCCCCTAGTCCTGGAATATCTTTTTTGCTTAAAAATAGTGTATTCTTGCACCCTGTTCCTCCCTGTAAGATACTTGTATGTCTCTATCATGTCCTCTCTCTCCTGCCTCTCCTCCAGGGAGTACATATTCAGTTCCTTCAACCTGTCTTCATAGGACTTGTGATGCAATCCATGTACCATCTTAGTTGCCCTCCTCTGAACTTCTTCTTCCCTGTCTATGTCATTACGCAAGTAAGGTCTACAGAACTGTACACTGTACTCCAGGTGGGGCCTCACTAGTGTCTTGTGTAGTGGAATCATGACCTCCCTTTTCCTGCTGGTGATGTCCCTGCCTATGCATCCCAGCATCCTATTTGCTTTACCTGCTGCCTTGTCACACTGTTTACCTACCTTGAGGTCATCAGAGATGATAACCCAAGATCCCTTTCCTGCTTGGTGCATGCTATATCCTCACCCCCAAAAAAAAACTGATATATTGTGCCAGGGTTTTTGTGCCCCATATGCATTATCTTGCACTTCTTTGCATTGAATTTCAACTGCCTAGCCCCTGACCATTCTTCAAGTTTCTGCAGGGCCCTTCTCATTCTGTCTACACCCTCTAGTGTGCCTACTCTGTTACAGAGCTTTGTGTCATCAGCAAACAGTTGGTTTCCTCCCTTTGTCTCAAAAATAGAACTCAAGTGTTAATAAGATAAAGATCCAAGGTTTTTGCATATTGTTAATAAAGCTTGAATTCAAGTCCCTGTATCAGGATTAGTGTTTCCTAAAAATTTCATGTGGTTTGGTTTTGTGGTTTTCTTTAAATCATCATTTGTTAACTTGCTCTACAGTGGCTGAAAACAGTAAAGTTATTTCTGTCTCTCTCAGTCAGACTTGAGAGCGATTACATAATCTTGGAGTACTGTACTGTAGCTTGCTGCTTCAGATTTACAGACACAGCAAGCTGTAGAGTTAATGGTTTTCTTACCAGGTTTCTTACAAACTCAGTCTGTGGTTTGTGTTTAGATAGACTAGCTTAAAAGCTATCATTCTTTTCTGATAACAAGTTGATCATTTGAGTTTCAGTGCTGAATTGTAGTGAAAGTCTTTCTATGTGAGAGATCAGCTTGTCTGTATCATAGTTCTTAGTTCTTTCTCATCAAAATTCTGATTTTTTTCTACCCAATACAGGAATATTTAATGAATATAAAATACATCTCAATTTTGTTCATTCATTGAAACAGTTTGTCCTTGATGTAGCCTTCATAAACACATTTATGTAAGAAAGCTTTTTCATGTCAGATTGACAAACAGGCACCTGTCACACTCTACTATTTCAAGCACATGTGCTGTCTGAACTCACAAATTTCAGTTCTTTGGTGGATTCTGTGTGAAAATACATCATGTATGTGTATAACTAGAAACACTATATGACATCCCAATGCACTGTGTCTCTTCCCCACAGTTGAGGCAGCTGCACTCTACTATCACCTATCCCCTGCTCTACAAGCCCTATACCTTTTGCTCCACATTTGAGGCTGCTGTACCTTGCTGCCCATTGTCTTCTCCCACACAGTCTGGGTCTGTGCACCCTGCTGCCTCCATCTTCTGCCTAGAGAATCAATGCTGCTGCAACCTGCCAAACAGTTGGGGTTCTTGCACCCTGCTCCCCTATTCACCCCCGGTCAGGGATGCTGCACCTGTTGCACCCTGTTTCTGTCTACACAGTTAGGGCTGCTGTGCTCTGCTAAGCCCATGGAGGTGCTGTTAGAACTTTACTACTCTATTGGGATTTAAGAACTAGAACTCTACTACTGGAACCTTCAATTTTGGGTAAAAACAAACAAACAAACCAACAAACAAAACCCCAAGAGTTAGTGTGTTTGTCTGAGTTGGGTGAAGTGAATCTGTGCAGTTAGCTAGGTGAAGAAAGGAACTGTGAATTACAGGGAGTGGCTTAGGCAGCAGGAAGTCAGGTGTTTGCATTTAAATATGCCCTAGATAGCTTTTGTCAGAGAACAGCAAGAGGAAGGAGGTGCTGTTAGAACTTTACTATTCTACTGGGACTATATAGTCCTCCCTCTCTCCTCTCCAGCCCCCCAGCCTTAGCCAGTTCTACTTTTATAGGCACAGGATTTGACTGACAACAGGATCGTTCTGTTTGAGAGCAGGAAGGGATTGATCGCAGAGGCATAAAAGACTCACCATCCTAGAAGGAAAAGAGTAGCTCTCCATCTCCCCCCCAACTGCTGGAGGTCTGACTCTGAGCAAGTAAGAAGGAGACTACTGAGGAATACAGGAACTTCCTGTCCAAGAACAGGAAGAGCAGAAGCTTTAAGGGCACAGAGGCAGTAGGAAAGTAGGCAGAAAAGAATATATAAAATAAAAAATAAATAAATAAACAGAGGGAGGAGAGAGGAAAGAGTAAGCACACAAAACAACAGTTGAGGGCCCCAAATAAGACATGATGGGAGTAGTGCAGTGCAGTGGCTGTTGAGTGGCAGTCTTCTGGGAGACATTCTGGAGGATGAGGTGTTGTTCCATCTTCAGGCATCTCTTTGGGCTGAGGGAGGAGGTTGCTTCTCTCCAGGCTGAGTTGGCCAGGATTCAAGGGACCTCCTCTCCCACCCAGGGACAAACAGGGCCACCGCCACTGCCTCAGAGGTTGCCAAGAAAGAAGAGTGGTTGGACCACAGTAGGCTCAGAGAGGGAGAGGGTGGTGAAACAGAGGTGCATCCCTTCAGTTGTACCTCTCCACAATTCATATGCTGTTCTGGTTGAGTGTGGTTCCTTTATGGAGACACCCACAGTGAAGACAAAGGAGGATGCTGGGAACCTCCACAGAGAAGACCCACAGGAGGGTGGCATGGGATCCCACAGGGGAAGGAAACAACTCCTAGTGGGTGACTCCATTGTTAGAAGGGTACAACTGAGGGAGGCGGAGTGAGAGGTAAGGTGCCTGCCTGCCTGGCATCATGACTTGGAGGGACAGGGAGCAAATCCTCAGGATCGCGAGGGCAGTTGCACCAGGGAGGGAGCTGGATGTCATTGTCCACCTAGAGACAAATGATCTGGCTGGGAAAGGGATCAGAACAGTGCAGGAGGAGTTTGTGAAGTTGGGGAAGGGCCTTAGACAAGTAGTACACATGGTAACCTTCTCGTAGGTACTGCCTGTCTATGGCATGGGTAAGGCTAAAGTGCTCCACACCATGGGATTTAATCTGTTGAAAAACTGGTGCAGAGCTCACAGTTTTGGCTTCATTGGGGACTGGGGGTCCACCTGGAGGGATGCAGGCCTATACTGACATGATGGTCTGCATCTGTCCAGGAGGGAAACTAGGATCCTAGGTGATAGGTTTAAATGCTTCATTGTCAAGCATTTAAACTAGCCAAGGGGAGAGATACTAAAAGGGAGCAGGGAAATCCTAGCCCCCCCACCAAAATCAGGGTAGTCAGTTAGGTAAACACCAAGATAAAAAAGTCGATGGGGAGAAGGGAAGGGGTAAATGGAGAAAAAGACAAAGACAGTAAGGACAGGGATAGGGCAAAAAGGGGTAAGACCATCAAAAAATAGATGCCCATAGTCTAGGTAACAAGCTCCCTGAACTGGTGGCCTTGATGGGAAGAGGGATGCCTGGATATTATGGCAGTCACAGAAACATGGTACACAGAGAACCATGACTGGGATGTCAACATACCGGGGTACACAATTTACAAGAGGGACGGGGAGGGTAGAAGAGGAGGAGAAGTAGCTCTCTATGTAAGGGAAGGGATCAAAGCAATGGAACTAAAGGGTAAACAGGGAAGAGAGGTGGCACTGTGGATCATCCTGGCGGCAGGAAATGGCACCACAGTTTGCATGGGGGTTGTATGCAGACCCCCATCTCAGTGGGTGGAAATGGACAAGGAAATGATAGAAGGCATACTTAGGATGGCAGAAAAGGGGAGATATTATAGATGGGGGACCTGAATATGCCAGATGTTAACTGGAGCACCTTTGCTGCAACCACATCCAAGAACAGGGTACTTCTTGATGCCCTACAGGGAACATGCCTCAAGCATTTAGTGTTGGAACCCATCTTAGACCTAGTACTCTCAAATGGGGACAGACAGAGGATCTCAGATCTAGAAGTGGGTAGCTATCTGGGAACAAGTGACAACAAAACAGTGTGGTTCACGATCAAGACAGCCACAGATTCATGCTATACAAAAGTGATGTTACTGGACTTTAGGAGGGCTGACTTTGTCATTATGGGAGAGTGCCTAGAAAAGCACTAGCAAACAGGCAAGAAGGAGGGGTGGAGAAACAATGGGGAAACATTAAAACTGCCATTGCAGAGGCAACAAGCCTTTGTGTGAAGCAAATAAACAAATCCAAATTAAAAAAAAACACTATGGTTCTCAAAAGAGGTGGAGGGGAAGGTTAAGGAGAAAAAGATAGCATTCAGGAAGTATAAGGAAATAAACGGGGCAGGACAGAAAACTATCAGTTAGGACAGAAAACTGTATCAGTTAAAGCAAAAGGAAGCAAGGAAGGCAGTCAGAATAGCAAAGGCCCAAACCAAGGAAAAGATAGCCAACTCAGTTAAGAAGGGGGATAAAATCTTTCATAGGTACATTAGAGAGCAAAGAAAGACCAAGGAAGGGAAAGTGAGGGTTAATAAAGGGAGGGTGGGTGGTCAGAGGGGAACAGTGAAAAAGCAGAGGTACTGAATGAATACTTCTGCTCAGTGTTCATATAAAAGGAGGAGGGGTGGTACCTAATCAATCGAAGCACTCTGTATGGGGGGGGGTCGATACCAGTCCTTTCACAGAAGAAAGGGTTCTGAAAGAACTCCTAAAACCGAAGGTGAACGAAGCAATGGGACCTGATGGGATTCACCCCAGAATTCTTAAAGAACTAGGGAGAACTAGTTACACCACTGAATACCCTTTTTAACAAATCATGGGAGGATGGTGTGGTGCCTAAGGACTGGAGGAGGGTGAATGTGATTCCCCTTCACTAAAGTGGGAGCAAAGCAGAGGCAGGAAACTACAGACCTGTTAGCTTGACCTTAGTGGTAGGGAAAATGATGGAATCACTTCTAAAAGAAAGAATTGTTGAGTACCTAGAGGCCAGCAGGGCACAGGACCCAAGGCAGCATGGATTCACAGCAGGAAGATCATGTCAGATGACTCTAATAGATTTCTTTGACTGGGTGACCAAAGTAGTAGACCATGGAGGGGCTGTGGACATGGCCTAGCTCGACTTTAGCAAGACATTTGACACACTCCCACACAAAAGATTAATAAACAAATTAACCAGCCTGGGAGTGGGTCCAAGGGTGATAACTTGAGTAAAAAGTTGGCTGAACAACATGACACAGAGGGTAATAGTAAACGGAGTCCACTCAGAAGAAAGGGGGGTTACTAGTGGGGTACTGCAGAGTTCAGTAATGGGTCTGGTCCTTTTTAATGTATTTATAAGTGACATTGCAGAGGGACTGGAAGGAAAAGTATGCCTCTTTGTAGATGACACAGAGATCTGCAGCAGGGTTGATACAAAAGAGGGGTGAAAAGGATAAGAAGGGACTTACCAAGATTGGAGGAATGGTCAAAAGTATGGCAGCTTAGATTCAATGCAAAGAAATGCAAAGTAATGCACTTGGGAAAACAAAAACCCAGGGGAAGAGTACACAATGGGATGGGGGTACTAACAACAACAAAAATGGAAAGGGACCTGGATTAATCATATCAGATGACCTAGAGGTAAGCAAGCAATGTGAGAAGGCAGTAACGATGGCTGGGGGGATACCGGGATGTATAGGGAGAGGCATCACCAGTAAAAAACAGGAAGTTGTTATCCCTCTGTACAGACCGTTGGTGAGACCCCATCTGGAGTACAGCATGCAGTTCTGGAGACCCCATCTCCACAAGGACATAGACAGGATGGAGGCAGTCCAGAGCAGGGCAAATAAAATGGTGCAGGGTCTGCAACAGAAGCCATATGAAGAAAGACTAAAGGAGCTTAACATGTATACCCTTGAGAAAAGGAGGGAGAGGGAGAGGGAGGACATGGTAGAATCTTTGAAGTACTTTAAGGGAGTCAACAAAGTCCAAGAGTGTAGCATCTTTCAGAAAAAGAGATGTGCACGAACAAGGGGGACACAATCTGAAGATAGAGGGGGAATGGCTCAGGGGCAATGTGAAGAAGTATTTTTTTCACAGAGAGAGTGGTGGATGCATGAAACGGCCTTCCTGAGGAGGTCATGGGGTAAAAAACAGTGGGGGAACTGAAGAATGCATGGGACAGAAATGGGGCAATCTGGTGGAGGGTGGGAAGAAGTAGGCTGTTGATTAACTAAGATCTTCAGCTTATATAATAGGTAGGGAAATGGGCAAACTGGGTGAGCCAAGCAGTCCTTATCTGCCATCAAAGTCTATGTTTCTATGTTCTGCGAGTCTCGGGTCCCCCTGCCTCCACAGTTGAGACTGCTGCACCATGCTACCCTAGGCCACCTGAGGTGGGGCCTTTGCTGCACTCTGCTTCCCACTTCCATTGCTCCAAATGGGCAGGGCTGCTACACCACACACACTCTGTCTCACAGTCAGAAACTCTAAAAAGGTAGAACACTATTTGACAGATAAAAGAATTCCTATGCAGATATGGGATATAACATTGCTTTGTCGTTATGGAAAATTAGCAGTAAAGGGGAATGTGAAACATAAAAGTGTGTCCCAGGGAGAGTTGCACAGGACTAACAGAGATGGTGGAGCATTTTCTGCTCACATGTCCTTTTGTACAATCCTTCTGGAAACATTTAGCAAATAAATGGAAGGAAAAAATGGGTGCAGTTAACATAAAGTTCACCTATGCTGCAGCGACATACGTTTTATTGACACTGATTACAGCACAGACAACATGCCGCCTGGCATTAGAGCACCAGGTATTTCGTGTCCTGGGAGTTACAGCGCCAACACACCCTCCTGAGAAACAGCTGATTTCTGTGGAGGGAGCTTCGCACCCCCAAAAGTAAAAATATCCTGCCCCGGGGGTGGGCATGCTCTAGAGGGGGTAGAAGCTGTGTGGGTTCAAAGGGCAACATGAGTGAGGGGTGATCTAAAATTGAGATCGCCGCTTTCACTTTTGCCCTTGTTGAGGCATTTCATTGGGGATAGGCACAACCCGATGACCCTACAGATTATGATGCCTCCTATCTGTGTCACCCTCATCGGACATGTTCAGAAGAAGGACACTGTGGCCAGCAGCAGCTCCAGCAGTGCTGGTTACCAGGGCATGGAGGGAGGCACAACAGCTGGCAGCCAGGGTGCCAACACAAAGTACACATATTGTACTTATGAGGATACAGTATCTGTATACCACATGGGGCACCATCCAGGGCGCAACAATTTTTACCAGGAGACGTGCCCTGGTGTGCCCTAGTGTAGAGCTGTCACTGACTGTGATTATTTATTACATAGAGAATAATAGATAGGTAAGTGTGTGTTATGGAATTTTTTTACACCCTTGAGGTGCGTGATGACCCATAAACCTCGAAAGTGAGAGTGTAAAAAAATTCCATCAGCAGACACTGAACCTATGCTTTATTTTTTATAATTACTGGTGTAGCGAGTGAGTGCCAGCATACACACACTCACACAGACACAGACACAGACTCATGTGCACACACACACACACACACAGTCTCAGGTGATTTTTTCCCCCTCACGCTCAGTCGGAGAAAAGCCCCGACTGAAGCGCAGGAACGACAGGATCAAAGAGATTGATTTTTGGGATGAAGAGAAGGCAGGATCAACCAGATAGTTAAAAAAAGTAAATTACCTACCTTGTGGAGAATAGGAGTGGCAAAGATTACTTTGGGGGAACCGTGGAACCAAAAACTGTGGCTGCCATGCTTAGCCCACACAGAAATGGTCAGAAAGGCAAGGCACTATGAATACGGCTCATCTCACTATAGGGGGAAGTGAAAGTGATTCCAAGAATGCCATAATAACCCAATTTCGGGTTATAACGGCAATTTTTTGATCTAGCAAAACCGGTTATTAAAGAGGATCACCAGTAATTATAAATGATTAATGCACAATATAACAGAATAGCTCCTCATGCACCATGACACATATAGAGAAGGACATCAATAAAGTAATCCTACCTGCTGTTGTTGGTTTTGTAGCCCTGGATTCTGTGGCAACTGTATCCATAGAGATTGTCCAGCAGAAGGGTTTTGCTATTAGAAAAATACAAGTACAGAAACATATTAGTTGTCATTATGGTAAAACATGCATTGACAACAAAACAGTAATACAATAACATACTTGAGCTCATAATGAGTAGGCCTTTTTAGTGTTGAAAATCAGGGCACTGCATATCATACTTCACTAATTTGTAGCTGCAGCTTCTATTAGAAGTTTTGTGTTTGAGCCGCAGCTACAATTCAGGGGCGGATAGTATTCAAGGCAGCTTCTATTATTAGTACCTCAACTGGCTGCCATAATGCATCTCAAATCTAATCAGCTGTTCACAGCTTTTTAAATACAGTAATGTGGGCCATCTGTTTTGTGTGGCCTGTTTGTGAGCACTCCTTTCTCTGCCACCCATAACATCAGTCTAACCATCCCCTCTACACCTCCTCAACTGAAAATGGCAGAAGTTGGAGGCATACAAAACATTGTGCTCCAGATGACATGGTGACCAGTATAATGGTTAAATAACTAAAATAGAAACATAGAAAAGAGTTGGTAGAAGGGGATCCAGGGTCCATCTAGTCTGCCCGTTTGTTTCTGAGACCTCTATTGGTCCAAGGTCCTAGTCCCCCCCATTTTTTCCCCCCTAGAGTCTGCGACTGCCCTTGCTCTGACCCATGCATGCTTGAATGCCGTTACTGACCAAACCCCCACTACCCCTGCTGGCAACCTGTTCCAAGGTTCCACCATGCTCTCAGTGAAATAATGCTTTCTTATCTCCCTCTTTAAATGTCCTCCATTAAGTTTCCAATCATTCCCTGTTGTGCTTGAATCTGGTACTCTTTTGTAGAGCTCCGAGTGGGACACCTTATTAATGCCTTTTATGACTTTGAACATCTTGATCATGTCTCCTCTTTCCTTTCTAGTCTCCAATGTGTACATGTCTAGAGCATTCAGTCTTTCCTCATAGGAGAGCTCCTGTAGTTCTTGCATCATTTTAGTTGCCCTTCTCTGTATGGAGTCTAGCCTGTCTCTTTCCTTCCTCTGGTGTGGACTCCAAAACTGGATGCAGTACTCCAGGTGGGGTCTTACCAAGGACCTGTAGAGTGGTAGAATCATTTCCCTGTTTCTTCTGTCAAAACTCCTCCCAATACACCCCAGCATTTTGTTGCCTTTGCACTGGCTAACTTGCACCCACCTATTCAACATGTCACTCTCCCAGGGTAGCCTCCCCCCTCAATGGAAAATAGCCCATGCCATCCCTCTGTTAAAAGCAGGTGACCCCTGCGATCTAAATAATTACAGACCGATCTCCCTCCTCCCCATCCTGTCTAGATTACTAGAAAAAATAGTGTGTGGCCAGCTAGGGGTATACTTAGAATCCAGAAGCCTATTAAACCCAGTTCAGTCTGGATTCAGAGCAAAGCACAGCACCATAGCAGCCCTAGCTAAGGTGACCAATGATTGGCTCCTAGACCTTGACAACAAGAAGCATGTCTGTGCCATTTTCTTGGATCTTAGTAAGGCATTCGACACAGTCGATCACAGCCTGCTTCTTTCCTCTCTAAGCACCTTAGGCCTGGACCATAAATCTATGTGCTGGTTTGCAGACTACCTTGGAGAACGGAAACAGCAGGTTAAAGCTGAAGGTGATCTTTCTCCATTAATACCTATGCTGAGGGGTGTGCCCCAGGGCTCTATCCTTGGTCCCCTGCTCTTTGCAGTCTACATTAACAACATCAATGACCCCATCAAAAAAGCCAACATCCACTTATTTGCAGATGACACTGTACTGTACTTGAGTCGTCCCACGCCAGAAGCATCCTGTGAAGACCTCCAAGCTGAATTTAACCTTCTACAATACCAGCTCATAAACAAAAAGCTTTTGCTCAATGCGAAAAAGACAAAAGCCATGCTCTTCTCCCCCTCCTTGCATGTGGTAATTCCTGATGGGGGGGCACTATCCCACAAATTACCACTGTTCTTGGATAAACACTACAGTATGTAGCTAAATTCAAATATCTAGGAGTTTGGCTTGATCATAAACTTTCCTTTGCTGACCATCTCGAAGAACTACAGAAGAAACTAAGGCAAAGATTATGACTATTCTTCAGAATTAACCACCTGCTCACATAGGAGGCCAAGATTCAACTGGTTCAAGCTACCTTCCTATCTTTAATAGATTACGTGGACCTGCTCTACAGCCACTGCACTGTCTCTGCTCTGGCTAAATTGGACACCCTGTACCACAGAGCTATCAGGTTCATTACTGGCCTTCCACTTTCCACACACCACTGCTCCCTGTACTCATCGTTAGGCTGGACTTCCCTTCGCTATAGAAGGAATAGAAATGTTGCCCTATGGGCCTTCAGATCGGTGACCAACAAGCTCCCCTCATATGTCTCAGATTGTACTCCACGGAGTGTGTTAGGCACCTACGCTCTAAGGAGCTACTCCATAATTCCCCTCCAAGTTCCAAGGGTCAAAACTCATTTCAGCAAGCTGCTCTAAGCTTCTCTTTACCCACATTGTGGAATGGTTTACAAAGAAATTGGAAGCTGAGCTGCCTTGTTAGCCTGAATATCTTTAAGGTGCTCTACAATCGCTACATGAAATCACCTTGCAAATGTTTTCCTCACCGCTAGCCTACTAATTCCGTAACACCCCCTTTCCATCCTGACACTTGCCACGTTTCTACCCCGGCTCTCACTCTTTCCCTATTAACTCTTCCTGCTGCACCCATCCTTCCCTGTCCACTCCAGCCTGGCTAAAGTCTCACCCCATCCATAGTAGTGTCCCAATTATCTACCCCTCCTCCGTCATTATCATAATAAACAAGTACACGACAGCCGTCGTCACTTTCTGTGGTTTTAAGTCAATTTTTCTCCCAGTCATTGGTAATATATCCCTCCTCTTCTTTACCTCTCTAACCTGCCACCCCATACACGGCCTCTTTCCTCTAGATGTGTAGTTGCCAGCTGCCTCACTCTAGAGATCTCTACTTATAACCCCTGTATGCATATGGTTGATTGTACATCTGCTGACTTCTTCAATTGTAAAATAATGCTGTTTTTTTATTTATTTCAACATTGTACTGTACTGTATACACTGTATATACTTTTTCTTCCTTGTGTATTATTGCATTTTGTATACCTGCTTTTGTACTGTACTTTGATGTATTCATGACCAGGTCCACCTTGCAAATGAGCCTTGCCCAATAGTGCCTGCCTGGATAAATAAAGATTTTGATTGATTGATTGCTTGGGGGTGTCTGAAGTAATGACTCTCAGGTCTCTCTCCATGTGCGAGGTGCAGAGCATGTCCCTATTTATCAAGTATTCTGTCCTTGGGTTACCTTTACTGAAGTGCATCACCTTGCACTTTTTTGCATTGAATTTCAACTGCCAGATATTGGACCATCTTTTGAGCTGCTGCAGATCATTTTGAAGGTCTCTAATCCCCTCTGCGCTTCTACCATTCCACCTAGTTTGGTGTCATCTGTGAATAGGGACTGCTTACCCTGGATTCCTTCCCCTGTGTTGATGATGAATATATTATTTTATTTATTTATTGAATCATCGGTTTACAGACCTTTGAGTCAAAGACTCATTTACAAAGGCATCTCGTCAAGAGAGCAATACATCACAGCAAACAAAACAGTACAGTACATAATGCTCAGATTAAAAAAGTAACCAGTGTTACAGGAATTGGCTGGTGGTACAAGCTTTGTAATAGGTAGATCACAGTAGTCATAATATAGGTACACGAGTACCACGTCAGGTAGCTACCAGAGATATTTTATTATATTAGTCAGCAGATTAAATAGGACCGGGCCTAGGACTGATTCCTGTGGCACTCCGCTAGTGATTCTCCCTCTCCGTACCTCACCCCTTAACCACTACTCTCTTTCTCCTTCCCTCTAGCCATTTACCCACCCACTTGACAATACTTAGGGCCACATCAAGATCCTCCATTTTTTACAACAGGCACCGGTGCAGCAGAGATGCCATTACACCAGAATAATAGGGGTTGCAAAGCTCTCCTACCAACAATCTTTGATATGAACAAATCCTGGGAGGCCTTCTCTTAGGGGCTTCTAGGGGTTGCAAGAGACATCATAGGGGGTTTCAAAGAAATCGTAGAGGTTTCATCTGCAACCCCTAGCTACCCTAAATGACGCCCCATGCTGTGCGGCATAGAATCAAAGGCTTTACTGAAGTACAGAGGGTATGGGTGTGCCTTATGTAAGCTAAATACTAGTTTTGGCATGGACCACTGAAGTTCTTATACTTCTTGTCTGTGTTCCAGGGACACAGCTGGACAGTAGTATACATTAGTGTATACCTTAAGACAATAATATATGATGATGGGAAAGGTTCAGCGGGGGGATGTCTGCTAGTGAGTTAGATCCTATAGGCAAGGTGGGGATGCCACATGAAGTTCACTTAGACCACATTTGTGAAAAGAGGATTTTCAGTAACAAAATGCCAGTTTTCATGAATGTAGACTATGGAGAACCTAACCACATTCACCATGTTCACCTTGCACTGGTCGTGTGTTATCCTTCATGTATCTCCTGTCCACATACTGTGAGACCAGTTGTTGCTGGCGAGACAGGTCTGGCAGCAAAATTCCACTTGTGTAGGCTTACAGCGAGTGAATATACTATGGAGTTGGAACAGGGGGTAGAGTGTGTGATGACCAGTGGGATTTGTAGTCCAAAAGCACATAGAAGTAGGACTACAGCTTCCTGTTCTGTCATGGTGGTGTAAGCTTTGGGGCTATTCTTGGGGCAGAAACACAGAAAGGTGATTGTTAGCCCTTTTAAGGGCTAAACACACCCAGATACATAATTTTTGTGTTTTTTAAGGAGCTTTTTACTGAAGCTAGTTGATCGCTGTGGTCACGTGACCTGGAAGAGGCTTCTGGACCATGATACCATAAATTTGAATGCCCTGCGTAAGCAGAATCAATATCTGCTGTCCACATACTGTGAGACCAGTTGTTGCTGGTGAGACAGGTCTGGAGGCAGAATTCTGCTTGTGTAGGCTTCGTCAGGGGTCTAAACCTCACTTTCAGGTTCTTGACAATATTGGGAATGCAAGTAATCACAGACACATTGCATAAGAGTAATAAACTTGTTTATTACTACCAAAAAGGATAAAATCACAGTTGCCCTAATCAGTTCTTACCAATACGAACCGGGAGCCAGTGCTAAGCGTTCCCTATAACTCAAGGTTTCTTTGTGTCTCTTGGGATCTCTGAGGTACAAGACTTAGTGTATCACATTATATACCTATAATAATTACTATGGTTACTGTAAGATAGAAACATTTCTAGTTACAGAGATGAGCCCTATTGGCTAAATTAGGGGAGGCTCCACAGTCCAAGATAACATTATACAATTTTGTAGTAGTCATCAGTTTGTGAAACAAAAGAGTTCTTATACAGAGTCTTACATAACTCAGTGTAGTAATACAAATCACCAAAAGGTGGCAATGCTGACTTATATATCATAATTATTCCAAGGACACAGGTGTCCTAACATCTTATAAGTAAGAAATACACAGAAAATACATAGAAGAATGTATGTGTATTAGCAAGCAAAGTGTATTACAACAATATGCGTACATATCCTGACATCTTCTCTTCTACGGTAGATGCCCTTAGCCCTATATGTTAGTATAACGTATGCCTAAGCACTAGCTGTCTAAGGTGTACCTCTGAGGGTACCAATAAAGGTGCAGGGACCTCGTGTAACAGCTTACAGTGAGTGAATATACTGTGGAGTTGGAACAGGAGGTAGAGTGTGTGATGACCAGTGGGATTTGTAGTCTGAAAGCACATAGAAGTAGGACTACAGCTTCCTGTTCTGTCATGGTGGTGTAAGCTTTGGGGCTATTCTTGGGGCAGAAACACAGAAAGGAGATTGTTAGCCCTTTTAAGGGCTAAACAAACCCAGATACATCATTTTTGTGGTTGTTTAAGGAGCTTTTTACTGAAGCTAGTTGATCACTGTGGTCAGGTGACCCAGAAGAGGTTTCTAGACCGCAACACTATAAATTTGAGTGCCCTGCATGAGCGGGGTGTGTGTGGTCGCCACTCATGGAGATGCGCGCCAAGACACGCGCATCTGCCCATGTTACCCATGTTAAGCGGGAAGTGGAAAGCTAAGACAGAAGGCTACTTCTAACTAGTAGGATAAAAACTGCACATAATTGTGGGTAGAAATAGTGGTGGATTGAAATAACACTATGGATACAAATGTTGTGAAATTGGAGGGCGGCATGTTAGGGCTGAGATGCATAACTTGCAAAATGATCAGTACCGAGGTAGCAAATGAATTATTAGTCTATACATGTGAGCAATGCCATCGCATTAAAGAATTACAGGGGAGACTGGTAGAAGCTGAAATGGAGCTAAGTATATGCAAGCAGAAATTATTACTGCATGATGAAGCAAATGGAGAGCAGATGCAGCAAGGTACAGAGGAAATAAGTGAAATGGATAATAGAAAGAGAAGAAGGGAAAAAGAAACTGAGGGTGACTGGGTAGCAGTTGAAAGAAAAGCACAAAAAAAAAAAAAAAAAAAACAAGAAGCAGAGCTATGGGATTTTCCATGGAGGAGTCAAATAGCTTTGGGTCCTTGATTCTACTTGACATGGAAAATAATAATAGTAACAAACCGAATGAAACCAACTGAGAAATAAACATATCTCTCAGACCCTGTGATGAGGTTAATGCACCAAGCACATTTTGTTTTGAGCAGACAAGTACTGTGAACACACATATGGGGATAGATGAGGGCGTTAATAAATCTGGTAAACTGGTAAATGGAACAGACACTTGTGGAATTAGGACAACAGAAATGGATGGTCATGGAGAGAATAGCATTAATGAAAGGGAGCATGGCGACACAATTCCAGAGCAAATGAATGGAGTAAACTCTAATGAGGAAACAGACAAGGAAATTCCAACTGCAGGTGGTGGTATAAATGATCAAGTTGAACAAATGAATACAGGATATAAGGAAAGAAAGGTTTATGTACTAGGAGACTCCATACTGAAATATACAGATAGGTGTGCTGGTCTAGTAACAGCTATCACACTATTTAGAAAACCAAGGTTTTTTTAAACAATGTATTTACCAAAAAAAAAAAAGTTTTTGCTGAGGTGTCATGCAGCATCCTATTTACAGAGAGATCCAAAAGAGAAGGTGTGCAGAACAGGACAAGACCCAATGCTCTGCTGGGGTAGCCAACCCCCACTCCAAACAAATGAACCAAAGTAGCAAAGCACTCACCAGCAAAGTTTCAGCCAGGCTTGAAATTAAGCAACAAAGTCAGTAAGCTTCAAAGGATTTATTGCTGAAAGAAATGCAGAAAGTAGCAAAACATGTAGCTGAGTAGCCAAACAAACCCCTTTGAAGCTTACTGACTTTGTTGCTTAATTTCAAAGCCTTGCTGAAATTTCGCTGCTTTGCTTTGCTCCTTTGGTTCATCCATTTACAGAGAGGTCTTGATTCTACCCATTGTTATGGCTTGCAGGACTGATGCAGAGGGAAGCTGACTGACTTGCCCAAGGATACTGAGTCAATGACTTTTTTGTGACCTGAACCCAGGATTCCTAATTCACATTTCTGTGCTGCAACTACTGGGCAGGACTGCAACAAGATTTCTTGTAAATCTTAAGGTAAAACTCTGATATAATGTGCTGTGCTTTTTATAAGAAACATATCTATCAAGAAGAGCTTTAATGACTGGTACAACGTTAAGAAAAAACACTAATTTTCAAAAATAGTCTACAGTAAATTAATACATTTTAAATTGATTACAATACAAAATGTGATTTGTAGAACAGCACTCTACATGCAGCCTGCCATATTTTATACATGGTTTTCCACTTTAGACCTTATCAACACTGTTGTATCCCAGAGACATAATATCTGATCACGCATGCCACTAGCATGAGCTTAATTTTCCTCTCTCTGTCTCTCTCCTCCCTCCCCTCCCTTCCTTGCTCTTTTGCAGATGTGCTTAAAACATGGAATGAAGGGTCTTGCTCCTCTCTCCCTCCTTCCACAGTTCAGCAACTGAGAGTCCATCTGCTTTAGTGGTCAATCTCTGGGACCTAGACATGTGCAAAGTGATTTGCTAGTCTGACAAAGTGCAGAATAGTGGCTGACTTTGCTTGCAAAGTGATAGACTTTACCAGCGAAGATGCACAAAGCTGCCCACTTTGTCTTCGAAAATGCTATGCATGGAATAGGTGTAGTACGGATACTTTGCACAGCTTTTTGGGAACTAGGAGACCACCAGAGCCACTTACACACAAGAGGACCTTGAGCAAGTGACTAGACTTCCTTGTGCTTCAGTCCCGCCCAGTCAATAACTTGGGTAAAAGCACAGTCCAGCTGTACATGATGATTGTACAGTTTCACACATGCATGTTATAAGTCAGATATACTGCAAGCTCCTTTGTGTCATTATATCAATTGTTGATTAATCCGGCACTCTGAAGAAGACATAAGGAGCACTGGCGGGTAGCCTGGGTACCAACCAAGAAACCAGGCAAGAGCTTCCTAACCTGCAGTCTGTCAATCACTGCCAGCACATTAGCACATTTGAAAAAAACAAAACACGTTTTTAAAATATTACCCATCTTCAAGAAATTCACAGGGCAAAAATGCAAACATTTCAGTGTTGGAATTACAGGGAGGCTTGCCAGGGCTCGGCTCCCCCTAGGTCTGAAATGAGACTAGTAGCTCTGAATTCACTGAAATTGACTTATAATGAGAAGGAGGTTCAGTTTAAAAAAAACACTAAATCTGAATACCTGCCTAATGTTTGGATATTTTCTGATTCAAATAAAAATGTTTGCTTCCCATCTTTAATGTAACACTTTAAACAGAGCTATCTTAATGGCCAGCTAGCATCAGTGTTGTGCTGCTGTTTATTGTGAGCTGTCATCATCCATGTTTTGCATATACTGTATGCTTACTGCTTTCAGTGTGCATTGTGCTGTACAGTCTGAGCTGTAAATAGTTTGCCTACTAGTGTATTACTATTGTATGTTGAAATTATAAAAAAAAGACCTATTGCCATAAGACCACATGCAACATGCATGCCCAAGGAACTACCCTGTCAAAACAAAACAGTCTTAAAGTAGAGAATATTGTGAACAATAGTATATGACAAATATCTTACACACCCGTGGTGTGTGGTACCACATAAATCCCAAGATCAAAGGTCGAGTGTTTTTTAGGATCACACACAGAGGGTGTGTAAAAAAATTAGTTTGGTTGCCCTTATTTTATTTTATATAATTGCTGGTTTTGTTTCCTTGCATGTTGACATGAGAGTGGGGTACTGCACACTGCAAAATAATTTAGATGCAGAGCAAAATAATCGCCATTACACATGTACATGTATTATGGAGGGGGTGTAACGGAGATTTACACATACTGGTTTTCAGTTGTAGTCATACTTAACCAGTCATTATAGATGAATAAATACCTAACACAGAGGATAATGGATGGGCAATAGTGAACAACAACTCTGTGTTCACTTCAAGAGGTTGTCATGACAACCAAGTAAGTCTTGAGAACAAAGCTTGAGAGGTTTTTGGTTGTCATACAACCTCGAGAAGTGAACTCAGTGTTGTCTGCTTTTGCCCATCCATTGTCTTTTATAGTGTATGGGCAACAGTTAAACACCAACAGATAACTTCTTGAGGAATTTGTGTATTTCTTATGGTTTTCCCTTTGTGCCCAGCCTGTCCCAATCTGCCTCTCAGCATGACTGTTTCAAATTACCCCATCAAGCCCTGCTCCATCCCTGCTCACACAGACTGTATTTATTTTTCAAAAGTAATTCAGAGTGAACCTCCGATACCTGATCTACCTTGGAGCCTGCAGTGTCTCTCCGGGACTTCCTTGGTGTGGTTCTCCCGGTACTCCGGTGACAACTGTTATTAGATGTCATTGAACTGTTTGAACACTGGAGTCACAATCTGACACAGAAACAGCAGTTCACGCTGGCATTCCATGTTGTCGTGCCATCAATGTGACATACTCAGGATGGTACAACAACACTGTGACGTCACATCGATGGTACAAGAACGCTGGGAAATTATGGAAATCAGTTAATAATAACCCTCTCTCATATACTATAAATAAATATACCTCACCCAACAGTGGCAGCCATAAAAAAAGATACAGTTACGTTGGACTGAATGTCTGGTTAACATCACTGAAAGCTATTTATTAAAGCTGCATTAAATGCAGAATTCCACCGGCAGAATTTGTGCGGAATGGCAATTCTGCTTCTGAAATGCTTTTCAGCATTCCTTTTTTAATTCCTTGGAATTCCAAAAATCAGTTCAGTGGAACACTTAATCCATGGAATATCATTCCTCAGTTTGTGGAAAATGAATCCACACTATACATAAAATCCAAAATACGATTCCATGCTTAACATTCCACTGTCGGAATCTCTGCATTCTGCTTCTGACAAAATTCTGTGGAATTAGGCCAGATTTCCACAATTCCATGGAATTCCAGTGGAAGCAGAATTTAAAACATTCTGTACAGCTCTACCATTCATACAAGCACTTACGTTTTTTATATAAAGTTTGGTACATGAGGCCACAGCTTACCTGCGGCTGTGTCTGGTCCCATTGCGGTGGCTGCTGCTGGTTAGCTGCTTCTTGTGGCAGTCGCTTCATGTGGGACAACTGATGCTGCTGTGCTCCCACTGGCTGCTGAGGTGTCCCTTGTTGGTGGGACACCGTTTGATGATGTTCCTTCCCTGCTTGCACTGGTGGCTGCCTAACACTTGGCGTTTGTTGTTGCTGCTGCCGAGGCTGTTGCTTCTGCCCCTGTGCTGCATGCGGCTGCTGTCGCCCTGGTTCCTGTAGCTGGACATTTGGCTCTTGCTGAGCTGGGACTGGCTGCAGCTGCCATTGTGGTTGTTGGGGCATTTGCATCTGGATGAGTGTCGGTTGTTTTGGCTGCTGCAGGTAATGCTGCCACATGACCTGCTGCTGCTGCTGTGGCAATATAGTGTGTGCCCCATATCCATATGAAGGGGGCAACTGCATAAACTAGGGAAAAAAAGTTTAACGTTAGAAATGGCATGAACCTGACTCCATTAGAAGTAGCAGAAGTAATTTTATTTCTAATGGCACTTTTTTCCCAGAGGCTCAGGGCACCCCACAGTAAAGTACAGAAGTGAGCACACGATACATAAATAAAATTCAAACATTTTAAAATTCAGGCAATTAAAACAGGAAAAAAAGCTTTCAGCTGGGATGATAACCAATATAGGTATAAATTACTCACTAAAGACTTTTGAAGGCCTCTACCTAGGGGCCCTCAAGGGCCTTTGGGAGTGTATTGAACAAAACTGGGCCTGCCACCCTGAAAGCCTGGTCACCAGAGTTTTTTAATCTGGTCTTTGGCACCACCACAAGGTGGGCACAAGGGCAAGTGACCTAAGGTTTAAAAGTAAATGAGAAGAAAGCCAAAAATGGAGCAGTATGGTGCTGTTTGCTATCCTTGATCTGTGGCCTCTTGTAAATTGGTGTTAGTGCTAGCCCTGAATGGGGTTCTAGGGCCCTAAAATCAGAATTCAGAAATGTGCTAATGAAATTGGGGAGGGACTAACTAGGGGGGTTTGCAGAGCACATAAACAGTAGTGTTCACAAAGATTAAGCACAGGATCCACCAGAATTCTGCAGAATATTTCTGAATTCTGTAGGAAATAGTGCAATTCAATGGCATTTAATCCCCTTTTGTCGTGCAGGAATTTGTGGTATTTTTACCACTGCATTTGATGCTGCAGATGCCACTGTACAGTATATCTCCATATTTGCATACAAGCCCAGGCTAGTGAAATGCACAGGGATGGTATACAGACCTCCAGTACAGGAAAAGAAGTTGGATAAAGCACTGAGGAAAGCCAGCATTAGGATGGCAAGTAAGGGAGAGGTGCTGCTAGATGGTGACTTCATTTTGACAGATGCGGAGTGGAACCTTCCAAAACGTTTTGGCTAGGAGCAGGGCCATCCTTGACTCCCTATAAGGACCTTTCTCAGGTAGCCAATCCAGGAACCCATGAGGGGTGATTAGTGCGGGACCTGGTGCTTACAAAGAGGAAGAGTAAATTGCAGACATTATAGTGGGCAGTCTCTTAGGTACCAGTAATCACTGTACAGTGTAGTTTAACATTAAGATGGGAATAAAGGAAAACAACATGAGAACTAGTATCCTGGACTTTAGGAGGGTGGATTTTAAAGAAATTGGAGATTGTTTAAAAAGCCACCTCATGGGTGGGGGGACTGCTAGAGGGAATAGAGATACAGTGGGGCAAAAACAAGGGAGGACAGAATTGAAGCAATCAGCCTCTGCATGTAGAAAGTGAGTAAAAGCAGAAGGAAAAAGAGACCTTTATGGTTCTCTAGGGAAGTGGCCAATGTGGTAAAGGAAAAGAGGATGGTATTCAGGAGGTATAAGGAAACACAGAAGGAGGACGACAGAGAGGTGACTAAGTAAAACAGGAGCAAGCTGGGAAGGCAGCAATGGGAGCAAAGGTGCAGACAGAATAAAGCATAGCCAAGAGGGTAGCTTAAGGGAATAAGACTTTTCTGGTACAAAAGTGATAACAGGAAAGCAAAGGGAGGTATAGTGAGGATAAGGAGGGTGGTGGTGGTGTGGGGGGGACCACATAGAAGTGGACCAAGAAAAAGCAGACATCCTGAACAGGTACTTCTGCTCTGTCTTCAGGGTGGAGGAAGGAGGGGATGGACCACCAGAAAGCAGCAGGAAGGTGGACACCAGTCCATTTTCAGTGGAAGGAATCTAAAAGGGATTTGCAGCTCTGAAAGTGGATCATGCTAAGGGACTAGACGGGATATACCCAAGGGTACTAAAGGAACTTGTGGAGGTGCTAGCTGCCCCATTAGTGGCCTTATTCAATGCCTTACTGGACACAGACATGGTCCAGAGGACTAAAAGAAAGCAGATGTAGTCTCTCTCTGCATAAGAGCGGCAACAAGGAGGAGGCTGGCAAGTACACGGCAGACAGTCTCACCTCAGTGATGAGGAAATTAATGGAAACCCTCTTAAAGAAAAAGTTTGTAGAGTATCTTGAATCCAGTGGGCTGCAACACCACAGGCAACATGGATTCACAGTGAGGGGGAAGTCATGCCAGATGAATCTGATTGATTTCTTTGATTGAGTGACCAGGGAAATAGAACAGGGGAGAGGAGTAGATGTGGCCCATCTGGACTTGAGCAAGGCTTTCGACACTGCTGTACAGAAGACTGATAAAGAAACTGAGCAGCCTGGAGGTGGGATCCAAAGATGTGAACTGGGTTAGAAACTGGTTAACAGATAGAAGACAGAGAGTGATGGATAACAGCATGCACTCTAATGATGGGGCAGTAACCAGCAAGGTGACTCAGGGCTTAGTACTGGGACCAGTCCTCTTCAATGTCTTCATAAGTGACATTGCAGAAGAAGTGGAAGAAAAGGTATGCCTTTTTTGCAGATGACACCAAAATCTGTACTAGGGTGGAAACTCAGGAAGGGGTGAAGAGATTACGTAGGGATCTTGGGAAACTCGAGGAACACTCAAAAACATGGCAGTTGGGGTTATATGCCAAAAAATGCAAAATCATGCACTTATAGCATAGGAATCCAGAAGCTGACTATAGGATTGGGGGAGGTACCTACAGTCACTAAGTTGGAAGTGAACCTTGGGGTTATCATATATGATGACCTCAAAGTGGCATGGCAGTGTGATAAAGAGGTGCTAATAAATGCATTGGGTATGCATGGCACTAAGGGGCCATTAGCATGTCTATTATGGACTCATTAGTGTGCCCATAGCGCCCATGCCGGACTCTGAAACAGTTATGCCATGGTGTGTAGTGGTCCCCACCTCTGATCGCCAATGCTGAGCTGGTGTACAAGTAGCTACTCCTTGGTATCACATGGTTAGCCCCCCCCCCCCCCGATCACCCATGCTGGGTTGTTGTATGAACATCCATTTCCTGGTGTCTAGTGGTCCCCCCTCCAGATTGCCCAATCTAGGCTGTTGCACAAACATCTATCTATTACATATTGTCTTATAGTCCCACCCCGTATGCATCTTGGGCTGTTGTTAAAATATTTATCTATTCCCTAGCACACATGGTCCCTGCTTCAGACTCACTGCCCTACTCCCTGGACACCGTCAGTACCAAATTGACAGCTAGCAACACAGCCCTCTGCTCACCTCCTCGCCTGGCCGCGAATATGACTGTCAGTAACTGATCATGAGACTATACCCATGATTGCTCATTGACAGTCATATGGCAGCTGGCTGATGAGATGAGCAAAAGACTTCACTGGTCACCATCAATTTGGTACTGACTGGAGTCTGGTGTATGCGTGGGGTGGGTTGTCAGGTCTGGAGAGGGTTGGTCGGAGGGGTCAACAACTATTAGGGGGAACCACTGGACTCTAGCTAATAGACAGATGTTTTTACAACAACCCAACAGAGGCAATCGGTGGGGAGGTGGGGACCACTAGACACCAGGGAACAGAATGCTTGTACAACATCCCAGCATGGGCAATTAGGGAGGTGGGGTCTATCAATTGGACCTCTCTAAGGGCAGGGTTTTGACAGTGTTAAACAGTGCTGCAATGGCAGCTGTTTAGCACTGCCAAACTTTTTAATCTACCATTGCATCCTTTATGAATGAGGAATCTCTCATTTGCATAGGCACAGCAGTATATCCTGTGTGGCTGTGCTGTCAGATTTTGCAGTGTAGCGAGGCCTCTTAATATTACCCCTGTCTGACCTCTGGCACTATTCACAGCTAGCACATCAATGTTGGATGCTTGTGCCCCACCCCTTGCATTTATCAACCTAGACTTAAACTACTTTTACTGTATATTCACCAAATGAGTCTTATCATGTGTCATTTGATGTAACTTCTGACTAAATTATTCAGGTGTATATCAGACATCTGTCACGTATGCTTAATTGCTAAGTGTTAATTGATTCATCTGCTGCTGCTGTGGTCTCCCCTCAACCAGAACCCCATTGAAAACTTGTCACCTGCCTTGGAGTCTTCTGTGACACTAGCAAATCTCAGAAATATTTAAGACACAATGATTTATAAACCATCAGGAAATCAGAGCACAGTCTACTTGATATGATCTGGACATCATTTATGTTACCATGAAAATACATTTTTCGCAATTCTACTAAACTGGAGAAAAATAACTTAACTCATTCTCATTTCATAATATCCACTTTCCTAAAAAGCATATCATTTTAATTTTACATTATTTTTTTTTCAGTGGATTCCTGATGCATGCACATGCCTGGGACAAGCTGAATTTGTGCATACAGCCAGAATGCCATAGAAATTAATGGGTACATATTGTAATCAATGGGGATCTGTTTACAAATGTAACTGACATGCACACACATTCACCTAAGCTATCTTAAATGCTGTTCAATGTTATTTTAAGCAATATAAGTAACAGCCTTTATCAAAGCATATATCTTTTTTTGCTAAACTCAGCACTCACTGATGGTGACTCACTTCTGCTGCAGGAAGCAAGAGTGAATATGACCCTCAGTGAGTAGCATGAGTTCTGAAGTCAGATCCTTTGCCATCAGTCCATCACCCTCTGTGAGTTAATCAGAATTGAAAACTTAACAGCAATCACTATCACTATGGTGTGTGGTGGGGGGTGGTGGGCAGGTTTAACTGGATTCTGGCATTTGTCAGGGGATTAGCGGATTAGCTATGGGGGCAAACTAGTGGCTGCAAGGGAAAGACAACTGAATACAACTGTCAAAGAGGTGACAAAGACCATCTGGGGATCTGCTGGGGAGCATGTAAAGATGAAAAAAATGTGCATATAATTGAAAAACTGTGTGCATACAAACAAAATAACTAACATTGCTAGAATAGGGTAAGAATCGGGACTTCAATTTTTTGTGCATACATCCAGAATGTGCATACATCTGAATGGCATACAAAAGGAATCCACTGTATTTCATTTTGTTAATCAGGTACAGGGACCCTGGTTTTCTATTTTTACCGGTAACACCGGTAACAATCACGGAATCCTGCTTGGTTTGAGGATTTTGAATTCTTGTACCGGTGCCTCACGGAAATTGCATGTCACTGCACAGAATCTCTAAGATTTCAGTATTTTTTTTATTTTCTCTTTCTTTGTCTCCTTCTTACAGCATCAGTCTCCACTTTTCAGGCTGAGTATTCCTTAGCTTCACCCCCAGGTAATGCTCAGGAGCTCCTGTGGTCCTGCCCCTATCCTGCCTGGGTTGTACCCCTGCCAGGTGGAAAGGGAGGGGAAACCAGGACCCTTTCATACTCCCTTAGTGTGTATCGGGCAGCTCAGTGGGTACCTCATGGAGCCTGGTTATGAAGTCTGAGGCACCTTGGTCCCTTCTGCCAGTGGCCAATGTGGGGGTGATCGTTCCTGGTTTTCTGGTCTCTGCCCTGAGGGCACTGCCACTATTTATTTATTAGCTTTTGGTAACCAGGTAAGTGCGTTAGGCAAACAATCCTGCCTATTTTCAAGCACGACCCAGGAGGGGGAAAACTAGAGGAGATCCAAGGAGGGAGGGCACATGGAGACATGCCACTGCTCCACATCCTGGCTAGGGTCCTCCCCTCCTGATCACTCTGCAGCACCATTGTACCACCACCCATGGTAAAGCAGCAGGACCTGCAGCAGAACCTCCCTGGAGGAGGAGGAGAGCAGTCCCCCAGGAGCTCGATCCTACTCCCATGGCCAAACCTTCAGCAACTCAAGTTCGCTTCTGACCCTGGGTTGCTGGCATTGCAAGTAATAGAGCTACTGCACTGCCAGCAGGCCGACCCAGATTTCAGCATCTTAAAATGAATGCTGCTGTGCTTTGCATTCTTTCTGCTTTGCTGCATATAGAGTCAGTAAGGGAAATCACCCGCTCTGTTTTGTTGTAATCAGCCATTCAGTTTAACCACCCATGCCTAGTGGTTAGAGTAACAAGCAGTGAATGAACTGGGTACATCCAGCAGACTTGGGTTTGATTCCCAAAACCTCCACTTGCATACTGTGTGACTCCAAGCAAGTCACTTAACCTCCCAGTACTTCAAGGTCACTCCTGAAAACAGACAGTCCTGCATAGTGGGCCTTACCTGCTTTCAAAGAATATAAAAATAAAAATACCAATATATGTTTACTACATTATAGAATAGTAGTCAGGGTACCATGTAATTTACCTGAGTTTTACTTGGGCAGAAATGATTTTGTATAGGTAAAGATAAATGTTCAGATACATTTTATGTATTTTATAAACTTGTTTTTAGATTTTAGTCAGGTGTTGATTTTTTAGGTGAAGACATTTTATTTCAAAGAAGCAAATTCAAGTATTTTTTTTAACCCCTGGCCATTCACTCCTTCAGGCCTGCCAAGGCCCCTACCATCCCTGCTGAGTGCCAACCACCATCCACTGCCTCTTACTGCTGTGCTGCCAGGTAACTCAAAGTAACCCTTCATTGAGTGGGCCCCTACCCCTGTGGAGGCTACCAGGGAGGAGAATTGCCTAAAGAGCTTCCAGTGTATCCTGGACATGGCAGGGGTCAGAACGGACACATGTCTGGGGATTCTGGCTTATGGGGGACCAACAGCTGTCCTTCGGTTGGTCAGCGGGTGTTTTCCCATTTTCTGGGAAGCGTGACAGGCCACACAATGTCAAGGCACAAGCTGATGTCCGTCACGCCTCCCTCCTGCAGTGAGGGCTGACATGTTGTCGTGCTCTGGCCTCCACCACGGGCCAGCAAATGCTGAGCCATGAACCCACCCTCCCTCCCAGGAGAAGGTGAGTGGTTGTTGGGCACTCAGCCTTCACCCACCAGCTGGCTCTCCAACACCCAAGTCTGCTTCCTAACCCTGGTCAGCAGTGTCACAGGCAGAAATCCAATTTAGGCAGGCAAATTATAGATAGGACAAAACAAAGGTAGTCCACCTTAATGGTGATGGTTCAGATTAATTCACATCCGAGTTCTAACAAGCAAAGAGACCAAGTCATTTGTAACTTGTGCATGTGGAGTGTGGGTGCTGAAGAAAGGGGATCATAGTGCTGTCACTACTGCCATCATCCCAGAGGGATGTGGACTGCATTGTTGCTACTGGCATCACACCAAAGGGGTGGGGACTGTAGTACTTCTGCCATCACCACTGGTGGATGGAGAATGTAGTACTGCTGCTGTCCCACCTGAAGAATGGGGGCCACAGTGCTGATACTGCCATCACACCGGAGGAATGGTGAATGTAGTACTGCTGCCATCACACCTACGGGATGGGGGCCACAGTGCTGCTGCTTCTGTCACACCTGAGGGAGGGAGGGAGGTTGTAGTGCTTTTGCTGCTGCCATCTCACCAGAGGGATAGGGGCCTGTAGTGCCATTGGTGCTGCCATCATACCTGAGGGATGGGGCCATAGTACTGCTTCATCACACCTTAGGGATGGGGGCTGTAGTGTTGCTGCTGCCATCACATCTTGTACCTAAAATAACTTTAAATTGGTACAAGGATGGAAGGATGTGTAATAGTGGAAATCAAAATTGCTAAAATGCATGTTAGCAGAGTTAAAAATTGTTAAATGAAGTACACAAAACCAAACACCGGTAAAAGCGGATTTTGGCTTAGCAGACACCGGTGACAGTACCAGTTTTTACAATGTGCAAAATGGAATATGCCTTTTCTCAATCCCGGTAAACCAGTGTCCCTGATCAGGTAGGCCCACTGGTCCCAAATGGACACTTTTTCAGGGGCAACCCGGAATTAGTTATATAGAAACCTGTTGGATATATGACATTTTGATGATACATTACAAGGCAATTTTTAGGAACAATCACTGCAATTACAGGTGCCCAATATTCAAAACTTAGCTCCGGAGCAAAATTAGTACTACCCAGCCATGCAAAAATAGCCCGGAACCATTTGCACGCTATATCCAAAGGAACAGTCCAGGGGCTAAATCAGTTGAATATAGCATGCAAACGAAGGTGTGCAAACAGGACTGAGCATGCGGTGCAAAAATAGTCCGGCAAATAAAACAGCTCTGAATGTAGCAACTGTGCAGTGAAAACTGCAACAGCAGCCCAGTGACTCAGAGGTCAAGTAAGGCAGAGTTGCAGTAGGTGGCCAATGTAGGTGCTAGCAAAGAAGTGGTGCACAACAACTGCAAACAACACTGCAGGCCAAATACTGCAGAATCATGCTATGGTTGTGATGGGTTTGCTAGGGGCAATCTCATTAGCCTGGCACTAACACGTTTGCTCGGTTCAACATTTTGCTACCTTCAAAGCTCCATGCAAATGAGCCTACTCAGGCAATCCAAGGGCAAACAGCCACATTAGCATCTCATTACGGCCTGCTTTGCATGCATGCTATAGGTCTTAAGGGTCATTGGGGAGGACACGTGGGGGGACAACAGACTCTACAGCAGTGACAGGCTACATCTGACCTGGAAGGAGAGAATGAAAATTAAAACTAAAATGGGGGAATACATTACAAGACAGCTAAGTTTAAACTACTAAGGGGGTGCAGAAGAGGGGAGGACAGAGTGCCTCCCCCCGACAGCAGTGGAGTAAAGGATCAGGGAGCTAAGAAGGACAACAATTCAGAAGAGGGAGCAAGCCAGGCAGGACTAAGAGGAAGAGGAGGGGCACAACAGAGACAAAGTGGAGAGTAGTGGTGCTGAACGCACGCAGTCTTGGGAAATAGATGCCAGATCCGCAAGTGCTCTTAGGAGAGCAAGGTAGACATTGCCACCATTACAGAAACCTGGGCATCAGCTCTCCAGGACTGGGATCTACTGATTCCAGGTTACACGCTTCATAAAAAGGATAGGGGGACAAGAAAGGGGGTGAGGTAGCAGCATACATAGCAGGAGGTATCACGTGTGCCAGGAAGGAGGATTTCGGAAGAGAGAACATGGAGGCACTATGGCTCCAGCTACAGACAAATAAAGGAAGGAAGATAAAGATGGGAGTCATATACAGACCACCAGTCAGAGCGAGGAAAAGGATAAGGAGTTATGTACTCAGATAACAAAATCGGCAGAAAGATGGGGAGGTAGTAGTAGTAGGCAACCTTAACCCGCCCAAAATTGAATGGATTAGTCAGGCCACATCCTGTACCAGAAGCCAGGCAATCCTAAACGCAATCTGAGATGGCTTCATGACGCAGTATGTAACCAGTCCCACCAAGGGGAAGCAGTTCTGGACCTGGTGCTCTCCAATGGCGAACATGTGCAGGACATAGACATTGGGGATCCCACTGATGGAAGTGACCACAGCACAGTGTGGTTCAACCTGGATATGGGTAGAGAGGACATCCCCACCAAGACAAGGGCGTTAGACGTCAAAACGGTGAATTTTATGAAAATGAAGGAAATGATCAAGTGAGGACCTTGAGAACCTTGAGAAAAACTGGGGCGTGGAGGAAATGTGGGGTGTGATCAGAAGGGCCATACTGAAGGCCACAAGCAGATTCACAAAGACCAGAGGTAAAGGGGCTGGAACTCGACTGCCTAGCTGGTTTAGCAGAGAGGTGGCTAAGGAAGTGAAAGATAAAAGGGCAGCATACAAGAAAAGTAAAAGGACAGCGATGTAAGAGGACAAGGAGGAGTACCAAAAGCTGGCTAAACTAGCAAAAAGGAAGGTAATACAGGCAAAAGCAAAAAAGGAGCTCCAGATAGCAGAAGGGATAAAAAGGGGGGATAAGGCCTTCTTTCAATACATCAAAGAAAAAAGAGACAAGAAGGATGGCATTGTTAGGCTAAAGAAGGGGGAATGCATAGAGGTGGAAGATGGGGCAAAAGTGGAGCTATTAAACAACTACTTCTGCTCTGTCTTTACCAAAGAAAAAGAGGGACCAATACCGCACAGTGCAGGGAGAGGGAATGAGGCAAGCAAGGACCCACTGGAGACCATAAGCACGGAGCAGGTGAGGGAGGGGCTCACAAATTTAAAGGTAGAAAAATCTCCGGGGCCTGATGGAATACACCCCAGGATACTAAAAGATCTCTTGACACGGGGTGGTACCAGGAGAATGGAAAACTCCACACGTCGTGCCAATCCACAAGAGTGGCCCTAACTACAGGCCAGTCAGCCTGACCTTGATTTTGTGCAAACTAATGGAGACGATATTGAAAGAGGGCTTGGTCAAGTTCTTAGAGGAAAATAACCTGCAAGATAGCAAACAGCACAGGTTCATGGCAGGCAGGTCATGTCAAACAAACTTGATTGAGTTCTTTGACTGGGTCACTCAGACAGTGGACAAAGGTGAGGCAGTGGATATTATATATCTGGACTTTAGCAAGGTCTTTGACTCTGTGCCACACAAAAGGCTGATCATGAAGCTAAAGAACTTAGGGATGGGAGAAAGGTTGGTTAGATGGGTCAACAACTGGCTGAATGGCAGGACACAGAGGGTGGTAGTAGGGGGAGCGTTCTCCAGTACAACGAAAGTCACCAGTGGGGTTCCACAGCAGTTGGTGCTCGGGTTGGTGTTGCTTAGCATCTTTATTAGGGACATGGGGAAGGAATTCAGGGAAAAATGTGCATGTTCACAGATGACACAAAACTTTGCAGGAGGGTGGACACCCAAGAAGAAATAAAGGAGATGAGGGAGGACCTATCCAAGCTGGAGAGATGGGCAGAGATATGGCAGCTCGGGTTCAATGCCAAAAAGTGCAAAGTGATGCAGAGAGGGGCAAAGAACTTGAGAACAGAATACTACAGTACATTGGAAATGTCCAAGTTACACCATCGGAGTGACCTGAAGCACTCGACTCAATGCAAAAAGGCTGTAGCTAAGGCTAATAGGATGTTAGGGTTTATTGCTAGGGGAATTAGCAGTAGGAGGAGTGAGGTTATTCTGCCACTGTACAGGTCATTAGTCAGATCTCACTTGTAGTACGGAGTAAGATATTAGCACCCACACCTGAAAAAGGACATAAACATGTTGTAAAAGGTACAGAGGAGAGCATCTAAAATGATAACAGGACAGCAGGATAGATCATATGCAGTGAGGCTGGAGGACCTGGGGATGTACACTCTGGAGGAGAGGAGGCAGAGGAGGGGATATGATTGAGACGTTCAGGTACCTGAGGGGAATTAACAAAGTGGAAGGGGGAGTCTATTCAATAAGAGAGCCACCACCACCACCACCACCAGAGGGCACAGCCTTAAGCTGGTGGGGGGTAGATTCAAGAGGGATGTAAGGAAGCACTATTTTACAGAAAGAGTGGTGATGGCATGGAAAGAGCTGCCACAGGAGGTGGTGGAGTCAAAGCCAGTGGGAGCCTTCAAAAAAGCCTGGGACAGACATAAAGGAATATCAGAAGGCCCTGTAAGGAGAAAGACCAGGAAACCAAGGGGGGGAGAAGGGAGATGGGGTCACAGATGTAAACAGAAAGTCAGAAATAACCCTTATTATTATGAGCAGACCCGATAGACCAAGAGGTCTCCTTCTGCTGGCCATTTTCTTATGTTCTTATGTTCTTATTACCATGTAGATTGCCTGGCACTACTTCATGGTGCACTCAGCTCCACATGTATGTCAGACTGGAACTACAGGTTGGTGGCTGCAGGTTGGGTTTGGACACAGCAGCACCTGTATGTCAACCCTGAACAGCAGGATGGGAGCTGCAGGCTGGGTTTGGATACAGCAGCACAGACTATTGTGACCCAGGGGACTGGCACTACATGAACGGGTAGTTGTGCTGCATGTCATAAACATATTGTTACTCCCACTAGAGTGTGCATCAGATGGTGCAGTACCATAGTAGCCAGTATTGTGAGGGACACAGCAATGCCTATGGTGTGTCAAGCAACAATGAGGGCTGCTATCCACACAGTGACATACACAGCTGGCAGGCGTGTTCTGACAGTGGACGCCACAGTCATACTGTCCTGTGATCCACATATGCTTCAGTAGTGGCATGGGAGTCCCACACTAACATATACATGGCTGGCCATATGTGATGAGGAGCCTGGATAGGTGTGTGGTATGTGCCCCTGGGTGGGGGCAGACACATACTATTGTACAGGCACACTGATGTGAGGGACATTCCCGCCACTGGTACATATGCACTGTGTGGACTGCCTCAGCCGTGTGGCAGCACCTACTATGTGGTGCAGCGTGGCCACCTGTACATCCTCCCCTCAGTACCCTCCATTCCCCCAGTGCTGCATATGTGTGCTGGATTGTGGTGGTGTACCCCTGTGGAGGGACTGGACAGGTGTGCTGCATGGACTCACTGACAAAGTGTCCGCTGGGTGCTGGGGCACCCACAAATGCCTGGCAGGGTTGGGACCAGTGCCAGATGATGACAATGTGGGCAGTGCCGTCTATGTGCAGCATGTCTTCCACGGCATACGGAGTGGCACAGGGTGGCTGTCTGCCCTCTCTGCTTCCTCATTGGCTACAGTCATCAGATGCACCATGTTGCTTTTGTTGCTTATGGCCATGTTGCCTGTTGCTTCTGTGTCCATGCCCAATCCTTGTTTTGCCCAGAGTTAAGACTACCTTTTTCTGGGTGGTAATTTGCACTGTGCAAAATGTTGCGCAAAGTCATGCAAACACACTTTGCGCAGCACCAATGCACTGAATATAGCATAGCACCTGTATTCATCTACACGCCCTCTCACTTTACACAGTGCATACATTATAATGTTGCTCAGTACTAATGCAGTTTACCCACACTATTTGATCTTTTGAATATAGGGAACCCATGCAAACCCGATGCAAACGGTTTGCACCCAGTACAAAGTTTTGAATATCTGGCCCATGTCTTACACTTTAGAGGAACAAGCCTAGACATTTTATCAACACATTGTATAGAGAGGACGTGTCTACCCACAGTGACAAAGTGTTAATACAATTTATTATAAACACATTCATATAGGCAGGAGGTGGCTACCAACAATGACAAAGTGTTAATATAAGTTGCTATGGTTACAAGTAACAGACATCAAACCACACTGACTGTTTTCACATTGTTCAGTTTATGTACTTGTTCATTTTTTGCTGGGGCTTTTTACAACTCAGGCAGGAGAGGTTACTAGGGGTCTAATTGCTGGATTATCACTGATATGTGCCTAAGCTGTTTTCCAGCAGGTCCGCTCTGAGCCCTTTTCTAAAGGAGAAAAGTGAGCCAGTATTTTTCAAATGTCAGAGATCTTTTTCCAGAGGATCAGAGCCGCATGGGAGAAGGACTTGTTACCTGCTGTCATCCTTACCCTAAGAACCTCCAGGAGTTTCTGAGAAGAGGCACGGAGCAATCTGTCTTGGTGCTTGCAGCTCAGCAGCCCAGAAGGCCTGTCAGGTGAGGACCATTTTTTATTTTGTAGGTGGTGCACAGGAGAGGGTATTAAAGCCATTGGGAAAGGGACGGCCAGTTTAAGGAGTCAGGTACCTCACACTGGTGGCACCACAGGTGGGATTTGGCAACAAATCAAGCAATCTTATTATAAAGTATTTGCACCCTACCAAGTTTTCTTCTGGTAAGTGACTGCATGACTGGAGCAGCATAGGTAAGGTTGGGTAGGAGGATGCTGTTCGTAGTTGCTATCTTGGTTTCAGGGATAAATTGTGAGTTCAGCCTGTATAATAGTCTTAGCTTTTGGTGTATTGCTCTGGTGACATGGTCCACATGGCATTTGAAAGTGAGGTCTTGGTCAAAGACAAGTCCCAGGTACCTGAAGGAGCTCACAAGTTCTAGGGGCATACCTGATGAGGATATGAGGGGGAGCAGTAGGGTTCTACCCGAGGAGTGCTGGGTAAGTTACTTTTTCTATTACTTTCTGTTATGTTTGGAAACCTATAAAAAATCTTTTTATACAAAAACAATACAAAATTAATAAATAACTATAACAGATTACATTTTTTGAAGGTAATAGGTTAGTTACTAGTTACTTTCAAATAAATGTAATCAGTTGCAGTTATGTATTTCTTTTGTATAAAAAGACATAAGTAATTGTAACTGTAAGGTGTATTACATTTTCCAGTACTTCTCCATCCTTGTTAGTGACTACACAGAGCTTTCCGGAACAAGTTTCCAAAAGGAATAGGAAGTAATAGAAAAAGTAACTTACCCAACACTGTATCCGAGCCTAGAGTTCTAGGTCCATACAACATGACTTTCATTTTCTTATTGTTCAACAACAGCCTGTTAGCCAGCAGACATCTTTCTAGGGTTGTGAAGTCCTCCTGCAGCTGAAGCTCAAGGGCCGATATGCTATCCGAAGTTCTGTATAGTACAGTATCATCAGTGTATTGTATTACTGAGCTGCCACCACAGTTATTACTGAGGTCATTTATGAACAGGGAAAACAGTAGGGGCCCCAAGACAGAACCTTGGGGTACTCCCTCCTTAATAGGTAGTCGACCTGATATAGATCCTTTCCACTTAACCTGTTGGGTGTGATGGGACAGGTAACTCTCAAACCAGGTTAGGGAGCGGTGGTCTAGGCGGGTGAGTTTTAGCTTGTCTAACAGAAGGTTGTGATCCACCAAATCAAAGGCCTTAGTAAGGTTGATGAATATGGCGAAGGTGGAGGTGTCATTGTTGAGGGCCTTGAGGGTGTTGGTAGTGAATTTGATAAGCGCAGTGTCAGTTCCGTGATTTTGTCTGAACCCATGCTAATTCAGTACCAGCAGCTGATTCATTTCCAGATAGTCATGGAGTTGGTTATAGATTAGCTGCTCCTGTATCTTGGACAGGATACAGAGGAGCAAGATTGGCCTATAGTTTCCAATATGTTTCTTGAGACTTTGTTTGTGGATTGGAACTACACAGGCCTCTTTCCATTTGGCTGGAATGACACCTTCTAATAGGGGCCTGTTGATTAGCCAGGTGATGGGAGAGACTATGGCCAGGGCAACATCTTTTAGCAATCTGGGGACCAGTCAATCAGGCCCTGCAGTACCTCTGACCTTTATTTACTTTAAGAGAGGGAGTACATCTGTTCTCTTTACCCTTTTTAGGTGAATTCCGTGTGCTGAGGTGCTGGTCTGGGGAGTAGTGTGGATGGTTAGAAGCCTGGGTTGGGAAGTTAGCTTTGTACCCATCTAGATCGGTAAAAAAGCTGTTGAAGGCATTGGATGCCTCTTGATAGTCACTAATGGTTTGGCCGTTGGAGACAATTGGGCCTTGCAGGGGTTTGCTATTGCCTTTCATCAGACCATTGATTTGCTGCCCAAAACACCTAGTGTCAGTTAAGCTGACCAGCTGGAGGTTAGAAGAAAAAAATACTTACCGGTACTTGTCCTTGTGGCAAATTGAAATGACTACCGTAAAAACTGTATGGGCTCATATTCTAAAAAAAAAGAAAATATTACAGGGTTAAACTTTAAAATACGATACTCTTGGGATTAGTTTCACAAAGTACAGATGTAAGATGTTTCACTTGATGTTTTTTTTTTTTTGAGAAATGCTACAGTAGCTTACTAGTTTTAAACTGAAGAAGATGATATTTAACTGATGAAAAGAATATGCATTGGTGTGATTAGAGCAGAGACTACATACCAATATGTGCCTACTCATAATGATGCAAATGGTGGACCATTTCTGACTTTCTATTAGGCCTCAGTTAAAAGAGTTCACTGCTTGCAATCACGTCCGATAGTAATTGCAAAATAGAGTACCTATAGACATTGCAGGATTATAATAAAATGGAATTTAAAATAGAATTGCACAGCGTTGGTGAAATACCTAATCCAGCAAATTTCCTGTGAAGTAAATAAAACCACATCACAAGCATGAGAGATTGGAAATATCTTATATCGGCAAAAAAAGCTCATGTTTTTATATACTAATAATTTCATTGAGGACTGGAGAAGGGTGGTTGTCATTCCCGTACACAAGAACAGCAGCGGGGAAGAACAAGGGAATTATAGGCCAGTGAGTCTAACCTCTGTGGTAGGGAAAGTGATGAGGCCCCCATTGAAAGAGAGACTAGCAGAATTCCAGAAATCTAAGAGATTACAAAGCATAAACAACAAGAGTTCACAAGGGGAAGTTGTGCAAGACGAAGCTAATAGAATTTTGTGGCTAGGTGACAAGGGATGTAGATGGGGAGGGGGGGTAAGCTGTCAAAGTGGCCCACTTGCCTACTTGGACTTTAGTATAAGGCCTTCGACACAGTGCTGCATTGGAGTTTACTATAGAAGTCAAGAAGTCCATGGGCAGGGAACAAAATAATCCAGTGGGCGGGAAATTTATTAAGGAACCGAACCCAGAGGGTAGCACTTAATGAGGAATTTTCAGAAGAGATAAGGGTTATGAGCAGAGTACCACAGAGGTCGGTACTGTGCACTGTATGCTTCAGAATATTCAAAGGGGACATAAGACTGGATCTTGAAGGAAAAGTCTGTCTCTTTGTAGATGACATCAGGATCTGCAATAGCGTGGGCATAACAGAGGCAGAGGAGGCTATGTGGAGGGACTTGAAAAGATTAGAAGAGTGGTTCAGAATTTGGCAGCTTGGATTCAATGCCAAAAAGTACAGTCATGCACATCAGACACAAAAACCCCAGAACCGACTACAGTATAGGACAGAAGATAATGGCATGTACATCAGAGGAAAGGGACCTTGTAACTATCATTATTGATGACCTGAAAATAGTGGCCCAGTGTTCAAGGGTGATGTGGAGAGAAAATATGGTGATGGGCTGCATAAGGAGGGGGATGCCAAGCAGGTGAAGGGAGGTTATACTTCACCTATACAACTCATTAGTTTGCCCTTACCTTGAATACTGTATGCAGTTCAGGAACTTTCACCTTAGAATGACATTAACAGGGTGGAGGCTGTGCACAGAAAGGCAAGCAAGATGATACGGGGGTTCCATGTTATGATAGTGATCGCAAAACAGCGATCACTGTCATAGTGAATGTACTGTATATATCTGAAAAGCTTTTCAGCGATATACAAACACAAGCATGGGAGGCAGTATAATGCAGTGGTTTAAGGCTCTGAGCTGGTGATCTGGAGACTCGGTTTGAATCCCACAGCCCCCACTTGCATACTGTGTGATCCTGAGCAAGTCACTTAACTTCTCTGTGTTCCCAGGTCACACATGTAAACAAGCTGTCAGCTTACTGTGCTACTCCTGGT
This sequence comes from Neoceratodus forsteri, assembly GCA_016271365.2. Lineage (NCBI taxonomy): Eukaryota > Metazoa > Chordata > Ceratodontiformes > Ceratodontidae > Neoceratodus > Neoceratodus forsteri. The sequence goes on along the minus strand of CM057453.1, from coordinate 642,661,772 downwards.
TAAACAATTGAAAAAAACAAACAAACAAAAAAAAAAGCGACTGGACTTCCGGATAATTACAAGTGTTTATGTGGGGGGTGCTGTGCCCCCCCGCACCCTCTTGAATAAGGATTGTTAACTCCAGGGGGGTGCATGTCGAGGAGGGGAAAACACTGACCAGAAAAAAACAGAGTGCCGCAAGCAGCAGCAAAACAATCACTCCCAGCAGGTCCTGAACCCAGTTCCAGCTGCACTGTAGCCAGCCACCCTCACCACTACACTACGGGTGCAGCAGGATCCCCTACCTACATAAACCCTCCTTCCTATCCCTCCCCTCCACCTCCCTATCCCTCCCCTTTCGGTCGCTCTGCTTGCTATAGGATTGCTGCCCTAGCAGGGTAGCTGTTCATGATAGCGCTATAAATAAGTCGCTGTTTGTACAGTTGCCTGTTTATTATCACTATCAACATTGAGGATGAGAACTCAAGATGGCGGCCACGCTGGGCCAGCCGTCCGTCACATTAGTTTAGCTACTCTGAGTTTTGTCATTTTATACTGTTTCATTTATTTGCCGTTTTATTTATTTATTGTTCATCGTTTTTATTGTTTATGTGATTCGATAGCCATATCATTTATTATAGATTTACTTTGGCGGCCATTTGTTTTGTCGACCATCGCGTTTGGATGGTGACCTGCTGAAGTGGATCTTTGCTGGGTGTAGTAATGTGAGAGATTCCATTTTGGCTTTTCTTCCATGAACTGCTCACGAACTGCTGCCCTGCTACTAGTCTGATTTCGGGCAACTGTGGGATTGATTGCCAGGTTCTGAGCCTTGAAGATGGTCGGCGACTCTCGGATACTGGATTCCCCTGGGGCTGTTCTCTATTGAGGGTGCTGCAGCAGTGTAAGCACAGCTCTGTGAAATCTTTAAGGATAAATGGACTCGAGTTACAGGGTCAGTCAGCAGCTCACCCTCGGCACCAGTTCCTAATCGACGGTGCTGAAGCGATGTTAAAACCATCTTTTTCGGCGAATTGTCATTTGTGCTGCTGTCCTGAGTCTGACTTGAGGAGGAATTACTGGAATCATGGGAGCAGTGCATATTAACGTGGATTGTGAAATCCTGCAGAATTGCCAGTGAGAGTGGCAGACTGTAGACTGGTCTGGCCAGCTGTGATGGTGGGCGCCTGGTTTGGGGACTCCCCGTGGGGATAGAGGGCACTAGCTGGAGGGCTGGTGAAAAACTCCTTCTCCTGCACTACACTGTTGCCACCTAGTTTATCTGGGTGACTTTGGTGGGTTAAGTGGGGTGTCTCACTTCTAGGAGCCTACCTCTAAGCTGTGCTGGGCCAGTAAAATCTGTATCTAGGTCGTTTTCTCCTTCTGAACTGGCTAATTGTCTGACTTTTTTAAAAAGAAAATGTTTATTGCTTTTCCCATTTTGGCTCCTGATCAAACTTCTGGCAGTTGGATAGTTCCCATCCAGTGGAAACCCTGATTCAGGTTTGAAGATTTGGAATTATCTTGCTTTGTTGCAGCGGAGGTCCATTCATGTTATCCCGGTGTTGATAGTGAGAAGGACTCTGTCTACAGGGACAGCCCAGGTTTTTTTTTTTGGTGACTATTGACTCTGATTTAATTTTACTTTAGAAACATAGAAACATAGACTTTGACAGCAGATAAGGACCGCTAGGCCCATCTAGTCTGCCCATTTCCCTACCTACAGGATAGGCCGCAGATCCTATTTAACCAACAGCCTATATCTTCCTGCCCCCCACAAGAACTGCCTTATGTCTGTCCCATGCATTCTTGAATTCTCCCACAGTTTTAGACTCAACTTCCTCAGGAAGGCTGTTGCATGCATCCACTACCTCTCTGTGAAATAATACTTCCTCACATTGCCCCTAGACCGCCTCCTTCTATCTTTAAATTGTGTCCCCTTGTTCTTGCAAGTCTCTTTTCTGAAAGATGCTACCCTCTTGGACTTTGTTGATTCCTTGAGGTACTTGAAAGTTTCTATCATGTCCCCTCTCCTTCTTTCCTCAAGGGTATACATATTAAGCTCCTTTAGTCTCTCCTCATCGGCTTCTCTTGCAGACCCTGCACCATTTTAGTTGCCCTCCTCTGGACTGCCTCTATCCTGTCTATGTCCTTGTGGAGATGGGGTCTCCAGAACTGGACACAGTATTCCAGATGGGGTCTCACCAACTGTCTGTACAGAGGGATAACAACTTTCTGTTTTCTGCTGCTGATGCCTCTCCCATATATCCCAGTATACCCCAGCCTCCCTACTGCCTTCTCCCATTGCTTGCTAACTTTAAGGTCATCTGATATGATTACCCCAGGTCCCTTTCCTGTTTTGTTGTTGTTACTACCTCCCCACCCATTGTGTATTCTTCCCCTGGGTTCTTGTTTCCCAGGTGCATTATTTTGCACTTTTTTGCATTGAATCCTAGCTGCCATACGTCTGACCATTTCTCCAACCTTGTCAAGTCCCTTTTCATCCTTTCCACGCCTCCTTGTGTATCAACCCTGTTGCAGATCTTTGTGTCATCTGCAAAAAGGCATACTTTTCCTTCAAGTCCCTCTGCAATGCCACTGATGAAGACATTAAAAAGGACTGGACCCAATACTGAACCCTGCGGTACCCCACTAGTAACCGCCCTTTCTTCAGAGTGGACTCCATTTACAATTACCTTCTGTGTCCTATTGTCCAGTCAATGTTTTACCCAGGCTACCACCCTGGGACCCACTCCCAGGCTGGTTAATTCGACTAATAATCTTTTGTGTGGGACTGTGTCAAATGCCTTGCTAAAGTCTAGGTAGGCCATGTCCACAGCCCCTCCCTGGTCTACTACTTTGGTCACCCAGTCAAAGAAATCTATTAGATTCGTCTGACATGACCTTCCCGCTGTGAACCCATGCTGCCTTGGATCCTGTGCTCCACTGACCTCTAGGTACTCAACTATTCTTTCCTTCAGAAGTGACTCCATCACTTTCCCTACCACAGAGGTCAGACTGACAGGTCTGTAGTTTTCTGCCTCTGTCTTGGTCCCACTTTTGTGAAGGGGAATCACATCCGCCTTTCTCCGGTCCTCGGGTACCACACCATCCTCCCATGATTTATTAAAAAGAGTAGCCAGTGGTTTCACTAGTTCCTTCCTTAATTCTTTTAGAATTCTGGGGTGAATTCCATCCGGACCCATTGCTTTGTCCACCTTCAGTTTTTGGAGTTCTTGCAGAACCCTTTCTTCTGTGAAAGGACTGGGATCGACCCGCCTATCAAGAGTGCTTCTGTTAATTGGATTAGGCACTTCCCCCTCCTCTTTTGTGAATACTGAGCAGAAATATTCGTTCAGTATTCCTGCTTTTTCACTGTCCCCCTCTGCCCACCCACCGTTTATTCTATTCAGCCTCACTATCCCTCCCTTTGTCTTTCTACGCTCGCTGATGTACCTATAAAAGGTTTTATCCCCCTTCTTAACTGAGTTGGCTATCTTTTCCTCAGTTTGGGCCTTTGCTATTCTGACTTCCCTCCCTGCTTCTTTCTGCCTTAACTGGTACAGCTCTCTGTCCTGCTCCTTCTGTGTTTCCTTATACTACTTTGGACTTGTATTGAAGAAACTGGATTATTAATTTCTTATCATTTGGATGACTGGGTGGTGAGAGGACCCTGTGCCCATGTATTTTATTTATTTTGTTTGTTAGATTTGTTATGTTTATGTTATTATTATTGTTTGGCAGTGAGAGTGCTGCCCTCTCTCCCCAGTGGTGAGAGGACTGGGTGGGGAGGGAATTAATTATTTATTGTAGTGTATATTGCTTTTTACCTCTCTTCCTCAGTGGTGAGAGGACTGGGTGGGGAGGGGGAATTAATTATCTGTTTTATTTTGCTGCATTATGTGTTTGGGTTTGGGGGGTGAGAGCCCTTAAATCAAAATCCTGAGACTTGTTTTGTGTTTTAATTCAGACTTTTATTTAGCTGTTAAATCATTATATAGGGTTTTGTATTTATTTAGTTTTGTGGAGTGGGTTAATTTTGTATTTTGGGACTGTTTATTTGTTGTCATTCGCTTAGGGTGCTAAATATGTGTTGGGATGGCACAAGGACAGTCGGGTATTATTCTCCCTCAAGGCTCAGAGACCTCTGTCCTTTTTCCTGTCTTCCCCTATCACCAGTGGTGTACAGATGGTGTAGGGCTTTGGGGATTATTAGAAAAAGGAGGAGGACGAGGGCTGGGCCTGGAGAGGGAATGGAAAAGAGTGGGTGGATAGGGCTAGTGGGGACAAGGAGATGCCCTGGGGCAAAATAGGTCCAGTAAAGGGGTCCTCCCTGTCTGGTTCCCATACCCAAGGGTTCTACCTGTAGTCAGCAGGTAGCACGGTCATCCTCGGATGCTCATCCTACTCGGGCGGTGTTGTGCAACGCCAGGCCTATTAAAAACAAGACCGCTATTATAGCGGATTTTGTTAGAACATCTGACCTGGTGTGCATCACTGCGACCTGGCTGGATAAGAATGCTGGCCCAGTTTTGGCGGCAGCAATTCCAGCCGGATACTCAGTGATACACCGCCCAAGGATGGATCGTAGGGGCGGGGGTGTTGCTATCTGTTTTAGATCGGAACTGGGCCTAGTGGAGATACCAGTGGGAACTACCAACTCCTTTGAATGTATCATGGGCAAGGGTGTGGGGTGCAGGATACTTCTTGTTTACCGTCCACCAGGTGATGGGAATGTTTTCCTGTGGGAAGTCGCAGACTTCACTGTCGACCTGACATTGGGATCCCCCAGATGGTTGGTTCTGGGGGATTTCAATGCCTGGGTCGATGATGAACTCTTGCAGTTTGGTCAAGACTTCCACCAGTTAATGACTTCACGGGGCTTCACACAGGTTATTTCCTCCTCGATCCATATTGGTGGACATTCATTGGATTTGATGTTCCTGCTGGGGCTGGAGATATCCGATTTGGTGGTGGAACCAGTCGGATGGTCTGATCATCACTCTGTTGGGTTCACTTTTGAGGCCACCTCTAGTAGTCCAGCCTCTATGAAGATGGTCCGGTACCACCCTTTGAGGGGTGTTTCCCCAGATGGCCTGATGGCAGTGCTGGACATATCGGGCTTACCGGGAGATTGCATGGATCCAGGAGACTTGGTACTTGCCATTAATGAGGCAGTTTCAGGGGCCCTGGATTCCATTGCTCCTGTCCGTGTTCATCCCCTCACTCTTTGCCCCAGATCTCCTTGGTTTGATGAGACTCTGAGGGAGTTGAGGAGAGTCGGACGAAGGTTAGAGAGGTGCTGACAGAGGTCGGGCCTGGATTGTGACAAACTTAGTTTGATGGACCACTATGTGGTCTATCAATTCACAACCTCTTGTAAGAAGGCAGAATTCCTGTCCAGAGAGATTGCTGCTGCACAGAATAGACCAGCTCAGCTTTTCCAGACTGTGGACAGATTGTGCAATCCAATCTGGCTTCAGCCCAGAAGAGCCTTTTCTCAAGAATGGTGTGAGGAGTTTGCTCAATTCTTTTCAGATAAGGTTGCCACAATCAGGTCTGATATCCATTTGACCCTCCCTAATGGGAGTTGTGATGGTCGGCAGGAGATGTCGGACACCCAGTTTGTGTGGTCTGACTTCAGCCTTCCCACAATTAATGATATTGTGATGGTCATCCAATCATTGCGTCCGACCAACTGTGGTTTGGACCCGGGCCCCACACGTTTCCTAGTGGGCTGTGTGGATAAAATTGGTCCGGTCCTTGCTGAGATAGTCTGGAGGTCTTTGGAGAGGGGGATTTTTCCAAATCCTCGGAAGGAGGCTGTGGTTCAGCCCCTTCTTAAGAAGTCCTCCTTGGACTCGGATTGTCTGGCTAACTACAGGTCTGTCTCTAACCTGCCCTTTGTGGGTAAGGTTATTGAGAAGGTGGTTGCATCACAGCTGGATGATCATTTGACCAGCCACAATGTCTATGATTCTCTCCAGTTCAGATTTAGGAAAAGACATAGTACTGAGACAGCTCTTGTCCAGGTACTAAATGACCTCCTAATAGCGAGAGATCGAAGGACCTGTTCCATCTTGGTCCTTCTTGATCTCTCTGCAGCATTTGACACCATGGACCATGGTGTGCTATTGGAGCACTTGCAGTTTATCTGTGGGCTGTCTGGTACAGTCCTCAGTTGGTTTCGATCCTTTCTTGAGGGTAGGACTCAGAGGGTGGTGTCTGGGATTTTTTCCTCGGCATCATTCCTCCTATCCTGTGGGGTGCCGCGGGGCTCCATTTTGGCGCCCATGTTGTTTGCAGTGTACATGGTGCCGTTAGGAGCGATTATTAGGCGGTACGGTCTGAGTTTTCACTGCTATGCAGATGATACTCAGCTGTACATGTCCTTTGTGCCCGGCCAAGATGCTGCCTTTTCGGTCTTTAACAACTGTCTTGCCGAAATCCAGGACTGGATGAATGTGAGCTGGCTGCGGTTGAACCCAAAAAAAACTGAGGTGTTGGTTGTGGACCTGGGTCGCCAGGAGGTGGGTTTTCTGGAGGGATCACCCTCGGGTTTATGGCTTGGGGGTGTCCAGCTAACTACCTCAGACCAGGTGGGAACCTGGGCATTGTGTTTGTTGACTGTTTGACACTTAAATCTCAGGTGTCGGCAGTTGTCAAAACCTCTTTTTACCATTGAGGAACATCACCCGGGTGAAGCACCTGGTTCCTCCTGACGATCTTCCTACTTTGGCCCATGCTTTTGTTACCTCCTGCCTTGACTACTGCAATGCCCTTTATCTTGGGCTACCGGGGGTTGAGATTCGCCGATTGCAGCCAGTGCAGAATGCAGCAGCCAGGCTACTGACTGGTTCTTCTAGGTCCAGTCATATAACGCCTGTGCTCGGCGGACTACACTGGCTGCCAATTTGCTGGTGAATCACCTTCAGGGTCAGTTTGCTGACCTATAAGGCCCTCCACGATCAGTGACCTGGCTACCTGAAAGATCTCCTTTGTACCTACTGTCCCTCCCACTCTCTCCGATCCACTGACGAGGGATTGCTAGAGATTCCCAGGGTTTGCTTAAAAACTTCAGGGGCCAGATCTTTTAGTTTTATGGCTCCAACCCTGTGGAATTCTCTACCTCATCAGGTGCGAGATTGCCCGACTGTCCAAAGCTTTAAGGAGGCTTTAAAAACATATCTTTTTAGCCTAGCATACAATGAGTTTTGAACGCTGTTGTCAAGATTAATTTTAATATTGTTTTAATTATTTATCGATTTTATCATGTTACGTACAGACGCCTTGGTTTTGGAAAGGCGCCTTTTATAAATAAAGATTGATTTGATTTGATTTGATTTGATTGGCTACGTGATATGGGGGCAGCAGGGCAGCCACACGAGGAAAGGATTAAGGGTTTTAACATGTACTACTTAAAGAACAGGTTAGCTGGGAGGACACAATTTAGACCTTTCAATACCTCTGGGGGACAAACAGGGTGAAGTGTGGGGAGCTTTTAGATTGAGCACAAATGTGGTTACAGGAGGGAACACAATGATGTTAGTGGGGGAAGTTTCAAGAGGGAAGTGAGGAAACATTTTTCCCAGAAAGGGCAGTGAATAGATGGAACAGGTTGCTTAGAGAGGTGGTGGGGGCAGAACTGGTGATGGGATACAAGTATGCATGAGACAGGCAAATGGGTATCATTAAATGGAAGAATCTCCCTGAGAGAGGGGGAAAGCTGGGGGCAGCATAGGGGCCCTTGCCAACATATAGGGTAGGTAGGATTAGTGCAGACTGGATGGGCCTCGTGGTCCTTTTCTCTCAACAAAATCTATGTTTCTATGTAAGAGGAAGGCCCAACAGAATGTAAATTTATTTTGAGGACTCTTGAATGAATCTTAAAGGGGAACAACAATCAATCCATAAACAGTGTTCTGGGACTGCACATAAAACCCATTTTTCCTTACAGTACTTTGTTTTTTTATAAGCAGAAATGATTACATGGTTAATCCTATAAATCTCCCTCCCACCACACCATCTCAGCCTGAAAATGCTTTCACATGACTCCACAACTGACACCGTTGATAGGATTATCCAAGAGGACTGCACTGCTGGCCTGAAATTGTGCTTACTGTAGCAGTTAACACTACTGACAGTGTCAGAGGCACTTTTTACCTCCATGTGCCAAGAACTTCCAACCATTTGTCACTAAGTACCATCCTTGTCATGGAAAGAGAGCAGTACTGATATATTATTTTATTATTAGTTTTATTCTTTGGTAATTGGGTAAGGGCCACTAGACTCAGCTGCCTGTTTTCAGGGGCAACCCAGGAGCACTGGGGATATTAAGTGACTAGCTTAGAGTCACACAGAATGCAAGTGGAGGTTGTGGGAATCAAGCCCAGGTCTGCTGGATGTACCAGCCTCATTCACATCTCATTACTCTAACTTCTACGCTATACTGAAAATCCCCAATGGTCAGTTTGTCAATTGATATTGTCACACGCACTTGTGAATTAAACGTGAATTGATATTGTCAATAACACTAAGTTATATTGGCAATAAGAACATGTTGGAACCCAGAGCAGAGCATATCCAGACTGGAATGGTAAGCAGGGTTCTTGCTGGAACAACAAGACTATTTCTATAGTATCTCATCCGGAGTATGACACATGCAATAAGGCAACCCCTCAGTATGTTAATGAAATATCAGCATTAGATCTGAGCTGAATTCCCAGTGTAGACCTTGAACCTACAACCTTCTGGTCCAGCGGGGAGAATGCTACCAATACAGCCACAATGACACTGTGACTTACTAGTTTACAACTGAGAATAGATATTTATCCTTCCCCTGACAAATTAATATGCATTGCCTGAATTACACATGGCATAGTACATACAGGGTAGCCATCGCCATGCATAGTTACAGCCAGATATCTGTCAGAAGGCTGCACACATCTGAATAGAGTGTTTCTGGTATTGGGTTTCACAGTGCTGCACCACAATTCAATGTGGTGATGGCTATCACTATACATAATTATACTTCTATTTTATTTCTTATTTTCTTCCAGTGCTTTGCAGACATACCCTGCAAAAGCAATGGAAGGTTAAGCATTATTAGACTGGAAAGGATCCAGAAGCAAATAGTTTGACACCTTTTATTGGACCAACATAGATGTTACAAAAAGAAAACAATCTCTAAGCTTTTAGACCAACCAAGTCCTCCCTCTGAGACTTATGACCTGGACTGGAAATCAACATTTTATGTAGTACGATCCCTTTGTATTGTTTTATATAAAAAATAAAAATGTAATCCATTATTATTTATTTTACTTATGTAATAACCAAAAATCCCCAAATTATTAAGAAGTGTCTTAAATTTTTTAAATAGTCTTTCCATTTATATAATGGAAATGCATTATTTAAGCAATATACCATGACAGGGAGTGGGTATATGGGTGGATTTACCATGCCTGGTGTGGTTTGGTCACGAGGTGCAGCGGTGACTTAACCATACCAGAAGTGGTAAATCACCCTGTCTACTCCTCCTGAGTGTTATATGCTATTATACAATGTCTCAGTTTTTTTTTTTGAGAAATTAAAAAAAAAAGTGTTTTGTATTTTAAAGTGTTTGTTTTAAATTGTTACTCCGTCAGAAAAAATAGTCCTTTGCTGATAGGGAGACTCTTGTTAGCTTACGGTTTAAATGACTGTGGGAGACATTGTGGGTGCTGCAGAGCAGGAAAACTCACGAAAAAGTTGTACTGCATAAAAGATGCATAATTTATAATTTTTTTTCTCTGACTCCGCTCTGTGCCTGCCACGAACTGTGTAGTAGTTCACCGCGCAACCAAACGGCGCTGTAGTCCTGCCCCCTTTGAAATCGCTGATTGGAGTTGCTGGGGTCGATCTTGTGATTTGATAGGCTGAACCAGTTGTCCTTCTAAGAACCCACATAGCGGTGAAGTGTGATTTTAGTTACAAGTGTCAAAATGGCTAGTGAAAGAGTTAAGTCGTTTTTAACTATTGCGGTTTGCCAAGTTGCAGGCTGGATTCTGGCGGAGGCTGAGGAGATAATATGGGAGATGAGGTACATATTTAAAGTGCATTCGGTAGCTTTGGACAGGATTTTGTTATTCTTCGGGAGTTTACAGTTCGGGTTAGTGACTATGTAATCTCACGGTCAGTGCTTGACCTTGCCAGTGGTGTGTTTGCCATGATTGGAGGGATTTGCGAGGGGGTTCCTGATGCGGCTGACTGGTTGCTGGTACCTTTTCCAGTGGGTATATTGGAGGATTTATCACACTCAAAAGGTGCCAGCCAACCAATCAGAATAGAGGGATTTGTGTAGTTTGTGAAGTCCATTGTATAATAGTATATCTATGTGTACAATTGGAGTGAGTTTAAAAAGAAAATAAATATTTCTGATATTCTTCCTAGATGACAACAATCAAAGCAACATATCAAAAGTATGTTGCTTTTACTGTCATCATAATAGTTGCCCTGGAATACTCTTATGTCATAAAGACAGCACTACACTGACTGATAGGATGGTACTACATTTGGAATATAGCAGCTGCGTGACTGTCCAAAAGCCATTTGTTCAGTAGGCTTTCCAGTCAGATGCTGCTCAGTTGGAGCTGACAGGAACACGCTTAAGGGAAACATCCATCAGATTAAAGTGTATCATGCTGAAACACAAAAAATCACTGCAGATTATTCTTTTAACAGATCGACTGCTTGTACAATGACAGGTGTTAAAACAATGAGAGGTGCTCACAATGTCTGCCATTTAATGCCTAGCTGCAGGGACATTTACCTCTACTATATTGATTCACTGAATATCATATTACAATGTTCATTTGCTTGATTTACCTTGCAAGATCTTCATTTATTTGTCAATAAATGTTTCTGGAGAGCTACAAGATATAACTTCTTTTCTTCTAAGGTACCCTATGTTTAAATTAAGCCCTGTTTGTGCCCCATTTAGTTTATCATAATATTAAAAAAAAATACCAGCAGCCCTTAAACATTTTTTTCCACTAGTTCAGGACATATAACACACATTCCAGTTCATAGAAAACCTGCCCCAGTGTACTGTCACTAAAGTCAATGTTTTTCACAACTTGTTTCCTTCACCCAGTTGTTCTGTGCATAGCATAGCTGATGCCAGCAACATCTTCCTGGATCAATCCAACTGCTAATCCACCTCTGCTGTAGACTCCTTTACACCACTCCAATAAGAAGGCCTACCCATCTCCACCCTCATCAACACTGTGCTATAAACTGACTCCCACGCATGCACGGTAGTGTGGTAATGTGCACTTTAAATGTAACTAGTCATAGAGGACTCTGAAAAAAAATTAACCAATGGAAAAAAAATGATGCTAACATATCAGTTGTAAACAGGCAGACTAGCCAGCTGGATGACAAACCTTGAGACTGCAACATGGAAGAACATCGCCATACCACCAAATAGTCTGGTATGAAATTAAATATTTCTAAGCACAGGCCCCTGCAGCTAAAGATACATATCCATGATACCCAAATGACAAGACTTATTTTGCCAGTGTTTCTGTAGCCACAAGCAGTCATCCACACTGTAAGACATATACTCAATTCTGTTTGCAGACATGCAGGCATCTGAGGGGTCTGTGGTTCTGCAGCCACAAGTGTAAGACATACACTGATGTCCAGTTGTAGAAAAGTAGGTGCCATGAAATCCATGACACCAAAATGGCAACAGTACTTCTGTTTTCAGAAGCACAGGCCCCTGAGAGGCCTGCACCTCTTTAGCCACAGGTGTAAGACATATATACTGACTTCTGGTTGTAGAAGTGCAGGCCCCTGTGAGGCCTGCACTTACATAGCTGCATATAGAAATGCATGCTCTAGTGGATTCAGCAATGTAGTCAGGTAGCACCTGATATGCAATTAGGCCAGCAAAAAGTAACTGCTTTAACCTAATCTGAGTTTTAAAAGGCAACATTATACTTTTTTCAGGGAACGTATTTCCCCACTGAAAAATTTCTAGATCCGCCACTGAAACCATGATACCCACATTGCACCAGTACTTCTGCCTGGCAAAGTGCAGGCCCATGGGGGCCTGTGCTTCTGTAGCCACAGGTACTCATGCACACTGTTCAACATACACACACACAGATGTGGCAGCAGAAACACAGGGCATTTTGCAATCACAGATACAAATCCAGGAAAGTAGCACATCAGTGCCACTTCATTTTTGTTATCTGGAAACTGTTGCATATTGTTTGTCTTACCTGATGATGGCTGTCTGTGATTGCTTATATGGTCTTGACCTTTTGCTGCAGGGGGTGTGGGGAGTTGGGGTTGGAAACTCTAATGCCACGTTTCTCTATTTCTGTGGTATTAAGTTGAACCCTAACTGGTGCATTAATGCATTTCCTTTCTTTCTGAGATAATGGAATCATAACCTCATTCACACGGGTCCCTTTAGTGAACAGTTGCAGATGTGCAGGGCCTTCTGGACCCTGCAACAAGGGAAGAGTCATTCTGTTCACAAAAGTGAATTGCTGGCAATGGATGCCAACAATTTGTGGGTCTGATCTGTAGTCTGCAAACTTTCATATGGTGACAGATACAGATGCAAGGGGCAAATAGTCCATCTTTCAGCACCCCATGGGTGCAGAGGTACAGGGCCCTATGCAAAGAGAAGAGTTCTCTTCACTATATGGTATTTGGGCCTATGCAGGCAATGCTGCACCTTACCTTCCCAGACTGGGAAGTAACACCACATGACAGTTTCTCCCCTGGCCAATTTCCCACCTCCAGAATGGTGCATAATGAATACTGGATCCAGGAACAGTTGTGGACCTCCAGCATTTTTTTTTGGGGGGGGGGGACAAAAACACAAACATACATGTGCCCACAGTGGGAACAGGTGCTGTACCAGTGTGTTAGAGGACAAAACAAAAATCCACGGCAGCACTCTTGATGATTCAATAAAGTACTTAAAGACTCATAAGGTATAGATGCAACACCAAGTGTTTTTTTTCATGAAAGTTACTGAAACAAAGCCCTGGTGCTTCACCTCAGGAGTGTGAGGCTTCATAAATGGGCATTTGTGTGGACCCTGGCCTGCCATAAAAATGGTCACAATCAAATCATGTTCAAAAACCTGTATCCAAGGCAAGTATTTGTGACAGGCAGTAAAGGAAGATGGAGAAAGTCACTGGGATACAGATGCCCCCCAAAACCCAGAAGTCAAAAAAGATTAGTGAATTTTCCAACCTGTCCCTCCCATTGCCTTAGAAGGTCAGGTTCACATTTCGGAGGTGTTATCACTGTTGGACCCTGGAGCTTACCAGAAGTGCACTCTGCAAGTTAGCCAGCCTTAGAATGGGTCCCAAGGTGGTAGCCTGGGTACAAAATTGGCTGCACAACAGGATGCAGAGGGTAATAAAAAACTGAGTCCACTCTGAAGAAAGGGAGGTTACTAGCAGGGTACGACAGGGTTCAGTACTGGGACCAGTCCTCTTTAATGTCTTTATAAGTAACATTGCAGAGGGATTGGAAGGAAAAGTATGCCTCTTTGCAAATAACACAAAGATCTGCAACACAGTTGATACACATGGTGGGGTGGAAAGGATGAGAAGGGACTTGGCAAGGTTGGAGGAATTTTCAAATGTATGGCAGCTTAGATTCGACGCAAAGAAGTACAAAGTAATACAACTGGGAAACAAAAACCCAGGGGAAGAATACACAATGGGGGGTGAGATACTGACAACAACAAAAATGGAAAGGGACCTGGAGTAGTCCTATCAGATGACCTAAAGGTGGGAAAGCAATGTGAGAAGGCAGTAAGGATGGCTGGGGGGTACTGGGATGCATAGGGAGAGGTATCACCAGTAGAAAACAGGAAGTTGTTATCCCTCTGTACAGACAGTTGGTGAGACCCCATCTGGAGTACTGTGTGCAGTTCTGGAGACCCCATTTCTGAAAGGACATAGACAGGATGGAGGCTGTCTAGAGGAGGGCAACTAAAATGGTGCATGGTCTGCACCAGAAGCCATATGAAGAGAGACTAAAGGAGCTTAATATGTATACCCTCGAGGAAAGGAGGGAGAGGGGGAACATGATAGAAACTTTAAAGTACCTCAAAGGGATCAACAAAGTCTAAGAGGGTAGCATCTTTCAGAAAAAGAGATGCTCAAGAACAAGGGGGCACAATTTGAAGATAGATGGTGAATGGCTCAGAGGTAATGTCAGGAAGTATTTTTTCACAGAGAGCATTACGGATACATGGAACAGCCTTCTTGAGGAGGTCGTGGGGGTCAAAAACATTAGAGGAATTCAAGAATGCATGGGACAGACATAAGGCAATTCTAGTGGGGGGGTAGGAGGAAGTAGGCTGTTGGTTAACTAGGATCTGCAGCTTATCCATTAGGTAGGAAAATGGGCAGACTAGGTGGGCCAAGCGGTCCTTATCTGCCATCAGATTCTTTGTTTCTATGTTTCTATGTTAAGTGCCATGCCTCCAGTCTCAGCCCATCCAGCAGGCTCACTGTGCTTGCCTTCAAACTCAGCTCACTGGCAAATGACCACAAATCATTACTCACTGGGGTAAAGGCAGGCACTACACACAACATTTCTTAATAATTATTTTTTATAAATGTTGACCACAAATTTTAAAGATTGACATTTTATGACTCTTCATAGTAAACATGAAATATGACATTAATAGAATAGTGAGTGAAATGTCATTTTGTTCCACAAGTGCGAAAACATGTTTCATCCAGGATTTGAAAAATTACACCAGTTACATTTATGAGGAGGTGTGAAAAAAATTGCTATGTTGAAAGTCTGGAGTCGACAGTCAAAATATTGACAATTACCAAAGTTATGAGAAAGTATGGAAAATTCTCAATGTACATTCATAACTATGTTGTTTTGTAATATGTTCTTATGACCCCATCTCATGAACCCAGTAGGCCAAAATTCTCAAGTACCATCTGAAACCTGATTTCGCAGGCAAATTGGTATCATTAAATGGAAGAATCAACTGAGAAATCACCTCTATGTCCAGATTTGAAACATTTTGCTTGCCTTGTTCATGAGACAGAGTCTCAGAAAGGCTACAATGAAAGTTTGGTGAAAAAATATTGAAAATGAGTGAAGTTAGGACAGAACATTAACATATTTCAATGTTCACTCATAACTTGGTCATTCTACAATATTAGACACCATTTTGACAGCCAGTGTAACGATGTACATAGGTTTTGGGTCCCTGAGGCTTAGCTACTCTCCATCTCAGCTGCTGGATCTCTGTCCATTTTTTGAAAGGCACTACAGCGAGTTTGGCATTTTGAGAAGGTGGGACAATAGGTGACAGGGTGTTAGGACTGCTAATGGTGAGAGAAATAATGGGGTGGTGAGGACCAGGAGGTGCCCCTGGATGAAATGGGAACTAGAGAGATGCCAGATGTGTTTTGTTCCCTTACACAGGGCTCCTACTGGACTGAGTGGGCAAATAGACTATAGAAATGCAAACTTTGTCAATCCCCTTCAGATAGGAATTTGCAATGCAAGATTGATCAGGAACAAGACTGCAATTATAGCACATTTGGTTTCCTCAGTTGATCTGACTGGCATCATGGAGACCTGGTTGGGGGATGATGCCAGACCAGTTTTGGAGGTTTGTACCCCAGCTGTATTCTCTGTGGTGCACTGCCAGAAGAGGAATCACAGGGGTGGGGGTTAGGGTGTGCACCCAGTGGGTTCTACTTCATTATTTGAATGTGTGACCTCAAGAGAGTGTCCAGATGCAGGTTGCAGAATCTCTTTTGATGTGCTGGCCTCTGGGACATGAGAGGGAATTTCTGCAGGAGGTTGCAGATTTTGTCACAGAGAAAGTTTTGGAGTTGCCCACATGGTTGGTTCTGGGTGATTTCAATGATTGGATTGATGATGAACTCTCACAGTGTGGACAAGACTTCTTTCAGACAGTGGATTCACTGGGCCTCTCACAAGCTATTACTACTGCAACCCACAGACATGGTCACACCTTGAACTTAGTATTCTCACAGGAGGGCTTGAGGTAAGCAGTCTCGAGATTGATCCAGTGACTTAGTCTGATCATTGCACGATAAAGTTTTCATGCTGGGCCCCGAGAAGTAGTCCTTCCTCTGTGTAGATGGTCCTCTACCGCCCTTTGAAGGGGTTGTCCCCAGCAGAACTCCAGGCAGTAAAGGACCTCTCAGATGTGAGGGTTACTTGTGGGACAAGTTTTGGTGAGGTGGTAGCAGCTTATAATAGTGCTGTTGCCTTGGCACTTAACTCTGTTGCACCTCTATATATGACCCAAGTCATCTTGCTTGAGATCTCCATGGTTTGACAGGGAGTTCAGGGAGAAGAAGACCAGGAGTCGGAAGTTGGAGCACTGTTGGAGGAAGTCTGGATCTGAGGAGGACAAACTAACTTTGAGAACTCACTATGGTGAGTATCAAAGAGCAAGCTCGCATAAGAAGGCAGCATTCCTGTCAGAGAAGATTGCATCAGGAAAGAAGAAACCTGCTCAGCTCTTTTGGACTGTGGATAGGTTATTTCACCCTACCTGTCTGCAGCTGAAAAGAGCTGTTTCAGCCACCAAATGCAAAGAGTTCACTCGGTTCTTCTTTGACAGAGTGTCCTCTATCACATCAAGGGAATTCCCCCAGTGGTGAGATGGTTGTCACTAGGAGCATTCCTCCTGTCTGGAATGAGTTTAGCATAGTGGGGGTGGAAGAGGTTTGTGAGTTAATCTCAAAGTTGCAGCCCACCTGTTATGAACTGGACCCATGTCCGACCCATCTTCTTGTGGGCAGTGTGGGATCCATAGGCCCAGTGTTCCCTGAAATTTTCTGGTGCTCTCTCATGGAGGGGTTCTTCCCTAGTGGCTTGAAAGAGACACCAGTGAAGCATCTTCTGAAGAAACCATCCTTGGACCTGGACTGCTTAGCAAACTATAGACTAGTCTCTAACTTTCCCTTTCTGGAAAAGATTATTGAGAAAATAGTGGCTCAGCAGCTCAAGGCACATCTCACAACCATCAAAATCTATGAGCCTTTTCCTGTCAGGGTTTAGATGTAGACACAGTACAGAGACTGCATAGGTCGGGGTGCATAATGACCTCTTTAGGACTAGAGATAGAGGGGAATGGTCTGTTCTCATTATCCTTGATCTCTCTTCAGCATTTGACACTGCAGACCATGGTGTGTTGTTGGATCACCTTGAAGAGCTTTGTGGACTCGACGGCAGTCATCAGCGAGTTTGATTCCTTTCTTAGAGGTAAGACACAGAGGGTGGTGATGGGTAATTTCTCCTCAGTCCCAAAGCCCCTGTAGTGTGCAGTTCCTCAGGGTTCAGTCCTCGCACCCATGTTGTTCACAGTGTACATGCTTCCCCTTGGAGAGATCATCAGACATTACAGGGCGGGGTTTCACTGTTATGCTGATGACATTCAGCTGTATTTGTCATTTGCACCTGGGACATGTGATGTAGTTGAACTACTGAATTTGTATCTGGTGGAGACCCAGGATGGATGTCCTATAGCTGGCTGAAGTTCAACCTGGACAAACAGAGATTCTGGTAATTGATCTGGTCATCAGCAGGGTGCAGAGGCAGTTAGGAAGGTGACTAGTGTGATGCTTGGCTTTTCTCCACTTGTTGCCTATGCTAAAGTGAAGAATCTCAAGGTAATTCCCAGATGATAGGTTGACACTTAAGGCTCAGGTATCATCTGTCATCTGGAGTGGCTTCTACCATTTTAGGAATGTCATCTGGATTAAAGCCTTAATCCAGTTTGATGACTTGCCCCCATAAGTACATGCTTTTGTGACCTCCAGATTCAACTACTGTAATGCTCTTTACACCACTGTAAATGGAGGAGTCCTGCATCACCTGCAGCTAGTGCAGAACATTGCAGCCAGGTTGCTGACGGGCCTTCTGTGGTTCTGTCATGTGACACCAATCCTGTGTGATCTGCTTTGGCTGCCAGTGAGGTGAAGAATCACATTCAAGGTCAGTTTACTGACCTATAAAGACCCATATGGATTGGGTCCTGGCTACCTGAGGAACCTCCTGGCTCCTTACCACACCCACTGCCCTAGCCATTCCTCTGAGATTGGCCTCCAAGTAGTGTCCAGGATGTCACTCAAATTATCTGGGGATCAATCATTTGAAGTTGTAGGACTGGCTCTGTGGAACTTGTTCCCAAGATCTTTGAGGGAAGCCCCCTTGTTGGTGGCCTTCAAGAGGGGCCTGAAGGCACACCTGTTTAGGAAGGACTTTGGAATGTAGATAAGGATCCCTCACATTGATTGCCGATTAGATTGGTTTTAGATTGGAAATCACTGTTTTAACTGTATTATATGATTTCTGTTATCTATTATATTTATTATAGGAAGTTATTTAAGTGTTCTGTATTTGAAATTGTTTTATGTCGTACTGTTCTAACTTTGTACAGTACCCTGAGCCTCAGGAAATGGGTACTCCAACTATAAGGTTTTATTTACTTACTTTCTATTTTTACTTATAGACTTTTAACATGCTGAGGTTGATTTTTTCAAAGGTCAGAAAATGACGCAAGGTGGTTGTGCCAGAAAGGAATGACACAAGCAGCAAGCTGCCTCAAAACTTGCATCAATTCCAGTTTTCTAACATTGCTTGTGTCAAAAGTGGAACTGCCTGCACCACAGTGGCAGTATGACGCAGTGGTTTAAGGCTCTGAGCTGCAAACCTGGAGACCTGGGTTTGAATCCCACAATCCCCACTTGTATACTGTGTGACCCTGAGCAAGTCACTTAACTTCCTTCTGCTCCCAGGTCACACCTGTAAACAAGCTTTCAGCTTAAAGTGTCATTCCTGGTAAAAAAAAACAACAAAAAAAGGTGACTTGCATCAGGTTTGCAAGAAAAAAAAATGGATGTGCCAAGTTGCAATGGGGCTTGCGTAAAAAAAATGATGCACCACCCACTTTTCTTGGATTTTCTAAGGTAGAAGTAGTTGACACTGTGTCAAAAATGCAAGCTGCTGTTAAACCAGCGAGACGTGGTCTAACTGACACTAGAGCGTATACCGAGGCCCACAGCAGGCAGGCAAACCTGACTATGGTACTATACATGGCATTATGCTGCAAGAGTCCTGCATTGTAGACATAGTAATGCTTGCTTCTAGATGCCATTTTATCTGCTGTAGTTTTTGACTCAGCTTGCATCATTTTTCACTCCATGCATCATATTTTGACTCAGCTTGACTCATCTTTGCTCCATCTCACTCATGCATTGTATGTTTGACTCAAAGTGCACTATTTATGCTCCGTCTCACTCCATGCACTGTATTTTTGACTCAGCTTGCATCACTCTCAGCTTGCATAATTCTCACCCCAGACATCATATTTTTGACACAGCAGTCTTCTTGTGCCATTTTGGGGAACTTTGCCACAGAGAATGCTTTTTTTTACAAAATAAAGCTCACAGTATTTGGTGCACCTGCATTCGAAGCAAGGTGGTTGCTTGACACACCCTGCATCAGTCTAAAGCCCATTTGAAAATCTGGCCCACTGTTCTTATGACCCCACGTCATGAACCGGGTAGGTAAAAATTTTAAAATTCCACCCAAAAGGTGATTTTGCAGAGCAACTGTGAAGTCACCTTTCAGGATGAGATTGAAAAGTTTCACCTGTCTTGCTGATGAGGTGCGGTCCCAAAAAAGCAATGTTGAAAATGTGGCATAAAAATAGCGCAAAATAAAAAAGTTTTAAGTAAATGTTCAAAACGCATTGAAATACATTAATCAGACATACCTTATTTTCTCATAGCTGAGGTTCCTGTGGGAGAGCGTCTTTTCAATCGGAGGGTGGATCTACCTCATGGGGCAATTTTAGGTGAATGAGGATGTGTGGGCGGTGTGTGTTGAGTGTGGGGGTGGGATGGATAAGGGGTGTGGGGGGCTCAGATTGTCAAGCGACCATTTTCTGCAGGTTAATAAAATAAAATCAACAAGGGACCATTTTCTTCTTTATAGGTTTAAAGTGAAAAATAAAATGAGGAGGGACCAGACCCAACAATGGGGTTTGAACACCCGAGTGTCAGCAGTTATTAATCATGGTTTTTGTATGGCACACAGTATATCATGTTGGTGTTTCAGTAGTTGCGGGGGGAGCAGATTCACAAAGAAAGCAAAATAAAAGAACATTTAATAAATAAAAAATGTCTGTCCTGACCCTCCAGTTATCATGTATAATGGCTTTCTGTGGTTGGGGGGGAAATAAATTCTTGGTGGTCACCACTGTTCACCTATTAGGGATGGAAATATTTTTCAACCTCACAGCCAGGATACATTCAAACCCCAGTCCCTCTGCTATTTTTTTTCTGACTCAGTAGGAGAGGAGTACTGTATATAGCCACTTCATGTAATTCGTCTTTACTCTTAGCAACCTGACATTTGCATCGACTCGCCAGCACAGACAACGTACAAACTGTCATACTCATACTCACACAACTGGCCACTCTGTTATCCTGATTCTAAGCAGCAGCACCTGCACAAATGAAACAGCTTCAGCTGTGCTCTCTCCACTGAGCCCCACACTCCTCGCTGTACACTCTCTGTCACAATATGATAAAATCATACAGAGACGGATATGAATCTAACCTTATCACCTAACATGCCTCAGGATGGCAAAGCACTGACCCATAGACTGCTACAGTGTGGCACAGCAAGAACATAGAGGATAATGTACGGTCCTCTATCAGTAACCGGTCTGTTAACCACTGAGAGGTTGCCAGGGTGACTGTGCTCTCGAGGTTTACTTCGCCATGGCAACCTCAAGATGGTTAACATTAACCGGTTGCTGATAGAAGGACCATACATTGTTTTTTATAGTGTATGGTCCCAAGAAAAAGGGAAAACGGCTCCTTACTTTATGAAATAGAGTCACTGCCGTGGCCGTTCAGTCCTTCCCTTACTGCTGCATGCATCCGTTGGTTCCCGAGAGTAAAAAAAGGAGTGCACATGAACAGACCTATCCCGTTATTAACCTATCGATGTGATGTAGCATCGATAGGTTAACAACATTACTGCGTCACATCGATGGTATAACAACTTTAGGAAATTATGATTTCCTAAGGTTAACAGCGTTCTACCATACATTATAATTGTTCAACTAGTGGTTTAAATAGTTGGTATATGTGTGTGTGTGTGGGGGGGGGTTGAAAAAGTCTGGGATCACAATGAATAGATGTAATATTAAAAACAAATCCTACTCTGAGTAAACACTTTGTGGAAAGCATGAAAATGACAAATAAAACATTTTGTGTTATTTAAGTGGTACCAGTGAACTGAATGATTTAGGCTGTTTGATATACTAGCAAAGTGACAGGGAGACATCTTGATTATGAGTGATTTTACAATATTTGGACATGGTTGTGTTACAGACAGGCAGAATTTGTAATCTGAGCATTTTCCCCCCAAAATGAAATACAGTCTCACCTCAGAAGATGTGGGGGGATCATTGTTGTACCTGTTCTACTGACCTAACCAGCAAGGTTGATAGACTTCAAGTGCTACATGGCTGGTTTTGTTTGTAAGCCAAAAATTCCCCTGAATGGCTCCTGTCTCTAAGTTAGGCACCCAGGATTTTGGGTTGCCCAGAAAAAGTATTTCTGGCCCTAATTTAAAAAAAAAAAAAAAAAACAGCACTAGAATCTAGCTAAACTGGTCCCATTTAGCTAAGTTCAGGTGTTTTTTTTATTTTAAATACATAATTTTTTAGGTATTTTCCATAGTTTTTGGTTAAAAAAACACAATTACAACCAGAAAAACTGCTTTTCACGTAGTGGCAGCTAAGTGATGCGAACAAAATGGTCTTGCAACCCAAAATTTTCAGGTCTTATCAGAGGGTTATTCAAAAACCCTACTGAGCATCCTCAGAAAAAACAAACATTTGTCAATGCTGAATGTTGATTGCGTTGGTCTGTTGAGCTCACTCACTGCCCTTTTTTTGCCAACAAAGAAATCCACAGCAGTCACGATAGAGCTCCGTTGAGCTTGCTCACTCCCCGTCTCACTCGCTCATTGTGTTTCTCCCAGCGCTGCATGCTGCCCTTTTGTACTGGGCTCCTGCCTGCGTTGTCACCTTTTTCTGCCCACAAAGAAATCCGCAGCTGTCCCGATAGAGCTCCATTGAGGTCGCTCACTCCCCCTGTCTCACTCACTCATTCTGTTTCTCCTGGCGCTGCAGGCTGCCCTTTGTACTGGGCTCCTGCCTGCATTGCTGCTTCTTCTGCCTACAAAGAAATTTGCAGCAGTTACAATGAGAGCTCCGCTGAGCTCGCTCACTCCCCCTCTCTCACTCACTCATTCTGGTTTTCCCGCCACTGCAGGCTGCCCTTTTGTACTGGGCCCCTGCGTGCATTGCTGCCCTTTTCTGCCCACAAACAAATCTGCAGCAGTCCCAACAGAGCTCTGTTGAGCTCACTCACTCACTCCCCCTCCCTCACTCACTTGTTCTCTGTCGCCCACCGCTGCAGGCTGCTCTTTTGTACTGGGCTCCTGCCTGTGTTGACGGCTTTTTCTGGCCACAAAGAAATCTGCAGCAGTCCCAACACAGCTCCATTAAGCTCGCTCACTCCCCCTCTCTCATTCACTCATTCCGTTTCTGCCGGTGCTGCAAGCTGGCCTTTTGTACTGGGCTCCTGCCTGTGTTGCCGCCTTTTTCTGCCCACAAAGAAATCCACAGCAGTCACAATAGAGCTCCGTTGAGCTCACTCACTACTGCTCTGTCACTCGCTCATTCTGTTTCTTTTGGCGCTGCAGGCTACGCTTTTGTACGGGGCTCCTGGCTGCATTGGCACCTTTGTCTGTCCAC
Source organism: Neoceratodus forsteri (assembly GCA_016271365.2). Taxonomy (NCBI): domain Eukaryota; kingdom Metazoa; phylum Chordata; order Ceratodontiformes; family Ceratodontidae; genus Neoceratodus; species Neoceratodus forsteri. Next base: position 642,638,923 of record CM057453.1, on the reverse strand, counting down.
AAAGAAATCCACAGCCGTCCCGACAGAACTCCGTTGAGGTCGCTCAGTTTCCCTCTCTCACGCGCTCATTCTGTTTGTCCTGGGGCTGCAAGCTGCCCTTTTCTACAGGGCTCCTGCCTGCATTGGCGCCTTTTTCTACCCACAAAGAAATTCACAGCAGTCCTGATAGAGCTCCGTTGAGCTCACTCAGTCCCCCTATCTCACTCGCTCGTACTGTTTCTCCCACCACTGCAGACTGGCCTTTTGTACTGGGCCCCTGCCTGCATTGATGCCTTTTTCTGCCCACAAAGAAATCCGCAGCAGTCCTGACAGCGCTCCGGTGAGTTCGCTCACTCCCCTCCCTCACCGCCTCTCGCTCTGTTTCTCCCAGTGCTGCAGGCTGCCCTTGTACTGGCCTTTGCTGGGGCCTTTCCTGCCCACAAACAAATCCACAGCAGTCCCGACAGAGGTCAGTTGACCTCGGTCACTCCCCCCTCTCACTCGCTCGATCTTAATCTGTCCCAAACACTGATTTCCCACAGCGACCGTGCTATTCTCTGGCAGGAGTGCAAAAACATATTTTAGCCAGGATATGAAAAATGACAGCTGTACTGTTCATAAGGAGGTGTGAAAAAATGCCACTGTTGAAAATGTGGCATGAAAATATTACAAATTTACGGTTACAAGGTGCGTGGAAAAGTTCAATGCACGCCGTAACACAGTCATGTTATGGAGTTTCATCACCAAATTTTCAACATAGGGATTTTAGGACCTCTGCTCATGAACAGTGCCACTGTCATTTTCTTAATCTGTCCTGAACACTGATTTCGCACAGCTACCGCGTTATTCTGCGCCCGAACTGTGAAAATACATTTTGGTCAGGATGTGAAAAATGACAGCTGTACTGCTCATAAGGAGGTGTGAAAAAATGCCAGTGTTGAAAATCTGGTGTGACAATATTACAAATCTGTGAAGTTACAAGGGTGCGTGGAAAGTGCGCAATGCACACTTGTAACACAGTCATTTGATGAGCTATCTTCACCAAATTTTCAACATAGGCATTTAGGACCTCTGCTCATGAACAGTATCACTGTCATTTTTTTAATCTGTCCCGAACAGTGATTTCCCACAGCGACCGCTCTATTCTGCACTGGAAGAGTGAAAACACATTTCGGCCAGAATGGGAAAAATGACAGCTGTACTGTTCATAGGTAGGTAGGTATGAGAAAATGGCAATGTTGAAAATCTGGAGTGAAAATATTACAAATTCGCAAAGTTATGAGCGTGCGTGCAAACTGCGCAACGCACGCTCGTAACATAGTCATTTTATGGAGTATCATCACCAAATTTTCAATATAGGCATTTTAGGACCTCTACTCATGAACAGTGACACTGTCATTTTCTTAATCTGTCCTGAACACTAATTTCCCACAGTAACTGCACTATTCTGCGCCGGAAGTGCGAAAACACATTTCAGCCAGGATGTGAACAATGATAGCTGTACTGTTCACAAGGAGGTGTGAAAAAATGCCAGTGTTGAAAATCTGGCATGAAAATATTGCAAATTCGTGAAGTTACGAGTGTGAGTAGCAAGTGCTCAATGCACGCGGGTAAAACAGTAATTATTTTGGATTTTTTCCACCAAATTTACAACATAGACTTTTTGAGAGCCCATCTCATGAACACTGGCACTGTTGTTTCGTTAATCAGCCCCAAAAGGTGATTCCATGCAGTGACCGCGAAATCACTTTTCGAGGGGAGTAACACCATGACAGTTCCAGAATTCATGACGAGGAGTCCCAAAAACACCATGTTAAAAATTTGGTGCCAAAATTCCAAAAAATGACTGAGATATGCATTAAAATTGGAAAAAAACCTTTATTCCATTATACAACTTACGGCATTTCTTCAGTTCACGGTCGGCTTTGAAGAGTGCAGACGTGTTCCATGTCCACCGAAGATTGTCGTGTTGAGCTCCGGAGGTAAGTATGGGGTGTGGGGGTGTGGGGAGGCAGGATGCGCAGTGGGTGGGTGCGGGTTCGGAAGGGGTGCAGGAGACTGCCGTGGGACAGTTCCTTTTTACAGGTTAAAAAAAAGACATTGCGGGACCATTTTTTATTTTACAGGGGCATGTGGCACACTGGGGTGGGCTCCCAGCATGCCACCGGAGTCTTCCTTTTGGGGGGGCAAGCTGTATCTGACAGGGGATTGGGCACCCCCGTCGGCACACAACAAGAAGTGGGGGTGACATTATGCTGATGGGGATTGGGCACCCCGTCAGCAGACAATATAAATGAGGGGGGGTTTACATAATGCCGACAGGGAGTGGACTCCCCCGTCGGCAACATAAACATTGGGGCACTGAAGCTGATGGGAATTGGGGCCCCCATCGGCAAATAAACATGGTGGTGGGGGGTTAATATAATTTGTGAACACGGTGACAAACCGCCGCCATGTTCACAAACAATATTAGTGTGTCAAGATCCTGCCCTGCAATGACGGGTCACTCCCTCATTGCAGCGAATGGCTTATGCTGCAATGACGAGACGGCCTCTGATCGCAGTGCCTAAATTTTTACAAGTTGGTGGCACGCTGGCTGAACTAGTGTCAGCAGCAGCGTGCCACAGCATTGGGGGATGCTGGACAAGCCTTTAAAGGCTGTGGGGGCATTGGCCACAACAGTGCCACGCCTCCACAACCTGCTTGTGGAGAAAGCTGCCGCAATATGTTTCTTGCGCATGTGCGCAATCAACATAAAAAATGTAATTCTTATAACTCTGGAACCGATTAATATTTTTTCGTGAAGCATTCAAAAGGCACTACCTTGGCACAGGCCACTTCTATCCTAAATGTTTAGGAAAAAAAAAATTGGTACCATCTAGGCTGTATGTGACAGCAAAAAAGAATGTAACAGGTATAGGAAAAAATGATCCTCTTCATTAAAAATTAACATTCCATAGCTTCTTTTTTTATCCACTTTGTTTACCTTCGTCACCTCTCGCAGGGGCCCCATCGGTCACCCCACCTTATCCCGCTCTGCTGTGATCTCCTTTTTACCAGAGCTTCTGTTCCTCCAACTCACCCGTAGCACAGCTACCTGGCACCCCTCAATCTTCCTATTGAGGCGGGGTCACCATTCTGCACCACAGTGATCTTCCTTTTTCCATTAATCTTGTGCCAAGGCAGGTGGAGGTGAAGGAGGGGGGAGGTGGTCAGGATCTGGAGAGGAGGATCCAGAGTGGGTGTGGTGGTGAGAGTGACGTCTTCCTCCTGGTGAGAGGGGTGTTTCCACTTTACATGATCCCCTCGAGGCACATTTGTGCAATGACGTCCAGCGTGAGTACGAGCGTGCTTCCGCACTCATCTGCAGATGTCCACCGTCACCTTCCCCGATACCTTATGTGGCCCTGACTGTTGTACAGCATGCCTCAGTGTGGTGTCGCTGCTGCCAGGGATCCACAACCCACCTCTCCCTGAGAGAGGAGAGCTGTCCATTGGATTCTCAATCCTCTCTCCCCCAGCCAACCCCTGGCAACCCGAGGTCGCCAGCGTGGTAAGAGGTAAGGCACCAGTGCCTCAGCCCTCTACACCACCGGGCCAGTTAACATTCCACATCTTGGGAACCACTCAAGCTGCAGTCATGAAACTTACACAGAAACATAGAAACTTGACGGCAGGTAAGGGCCACTTCGCCCATCCAGTCTGCCTATTTTTATCGTTGAAAAAACAAAAAAATAGTCAGAACCAGGAAAAATACTATGGTGATAATAGTCAAAGCATATGCACAAGGAGTACAAATCCTCAGAGTGGAAGCTTGGGACTACCTGAGCGAAACATCAATTTCTAGTGGCAGTGTGCCGTGACATCATAGTTGTGTGTCAGTGATCTTTTACCACTCACTATTAGATGCTGGATGTGAACTGCACTTTTTTACTCAATAAACTGTGTGAACACCCATTTGTGTGTGGAATTCCTGCTATGGGTGCTGTGGATTTGTACTCCTTGTGTCCATTTTTATTGCGATCACTTGTGCTGCAGACCCTGCTTGGTCTATGGTGTAGTCTCTTTCACCCCCTTCCTTCCCTCCCTCTATGATTCCTATGTGCCTATCCCAGGCTTCTTTGAAGCCCACCACTGTTTTTGGCCCCACTACCTCCTCTGGAAGGCTGTTTCAGGAAGCCACCACCTTTTCTGTGAAGAAGTATTTCTTCAGATCTCTCCTGAATTTACTCCCCTCCAGCTTCATAGCATGGCCTCTTGTTGTAAAACATCTTTTCCTCTGGAAAAATATCTCCCACCTGTACCTTATTCACCCCTGTAAGGTATTTAAAGGTCTTGATCATATCCCTCTGCTTCCTCCTCTCCTCCAGGGTGTACATATTGAGCTCCTTTAGTCTCTTCTCATAGGACTTTTGATGCTTTGATGCAGACCCTGCACCATCTTGGTAGTTCTTTTCTGGATCGCCTTCACTCTATGTCTTTCCTGAGATGCAGTTTCCAGAACTGGACATAGTACTCCAGGTGGAGTCTTACCAGTGACCTATATAGGTGCAACACCACTTCCCACTGCCTGCTGGTGCTACCCCTACCTATGCACCCCAGCATCCCACTAGTTCTCCCAATTGCCTTATCTCATTGTATGCCTACTTTTAGATCATCCGATTTTATTACCCCTAGATCCCTTTCCTGCTTGGTCATTGCAAGTATCTCTCTCCCCTCATTTTGTACTCCACCCCCCAGGTTTCTGAGGCCCAAGTGCATCATTTTGCACTTTTTTGCATTAAACCCTAGCTACCAAACCTTAGACCACTCCTCCAGCCATTTTAAATCTCTTACTATCATTTGTAGCCCCCTCCGGAGTGTCCATTCTGTTGCAGATCTTGGCATCATCCACAAAGAGGCAGATCTTCCCTTCCAGCTCCTCTGCTATGTCACTAATGAAGATATCAAAGAGGACCAGCCCCAATACTGACCCCTTAGGTACCCCACTGGTTACTTTCCCCTCGTTGCAGCAAACTCCATTTACCATCACCTCGTATCCCATAACCAGTTTCTTACCCATATTACCACCTTATTGCCCCCCCACCGCTACTTAGCTTGTTTACCAGCTTCCTATGTGGAACAGTGTTGAAAGGCCTTTGTGAAATCTAAGCAGACCATGTCTACTGCCCCTCCATGATCCAACACCCAGTCACCCAGTCAAAAAAAATCTATCAGATTTGTTGGTATGACCTTCCCCTGTGAAACCATGCTGCCTTGGGTCCTGCAATCCATTGGATTCCAGATATTCCACTATCCTTTCCTTTAATAGTGTTTCCATTGATTTCCCTACCTCAGAAGTCAGGCTGACAGGTCTTTTTTTTTAAATGGCATTTTATTAGGCTTTTCAAATTTTACAGAGAAATTACAACAAACAATTTAACAAGTAAGACAGGTATGTAGTTATACAGGTTTCACATATAAAGAAAGAACATGAATCAGAAAAGAAAAAGTCAGACCAACCAACCCCGAGCAATACATTCAGAATACTACTTTTGGATTCATAGTCAGCATTATTTTGATGGGTCAATGTCTATGTTTTCCTAGTGTTTTCTCCTTTACATATCTTTCAGATAATTTAAGGTCAGTTTCCTTTCGTCATTTTGGTTTCCCTCCCTCTGTACCATATCCCACACATATCACTTAGGTGACTTCTCTTTAAAGACCTAAGGCCTCTCCCACCAGAATGCAATGTCCAGTAGTGGAACTCCTTCTCTGTTGCTTAGGAATTTAGAAAACGGGAGCCATCTAGCCTTATATTTCTCAGATTGTAGCCTAAGATGTGCAGTCATTTACTCCATGTCTTTGATTTGGTTGCAATTAGATAGCCAGTGGAGGGTTAGCAAGGGATGGTCAGTCATCCAATGTTGGGTGATTACTTTTTGTGCTGCAGCAATCAGAATGTTAAAAAAATATTTTTTACTGGGGCTATGAATTCCTTGTGGAAATCCACCCAGCAGGAGCACTTGACTAACTTTGATTGGGAATTGATGTTTCCATCATTTTACCTATGTGGTGACTTATTTTTTCCCAGAACTGCACAATTTGGGACATTCCCAAGAAATATGTAAATGCGTACCCCACTGTCTGCAGTTCCTCCAACACCTGTCTGAGGGGAATCTCCTGAAGTGTTTTGTAATAACTGGGGTCCTAAAGAACCTGGTTAAGATCTGCCATCTGAACAGTCACCAGACAGGAGAGGCGGTGGTCTTATGTGCCTGTTTCCAGATCAGGGACCACAACTTGTCCGAGAGTGCATTTCCCATTTCTTCCACCCACTTCTGTTGTATGTTGTCTCCATCTGGTTCCCCATGGTCTCTTATCTGTTGGTATAATTGTGAAATTAGATGTTCTTCTTTCCTAACATATTGTACCAGGTTATGGCAGAAAGTCACCAAGTTGTGTTCTTCTGGGGTCCTAAATATCTGCCCTTTGGGATGTGTGTTTAGGAAGTGCCTAATCTGAAGGTAGCAGAAAAAGTCTTGTTGTGGTATCCCAGATTTCCTCTGCAATTGCTGAAAGCTGTTAAGTGTAGTGTTAGAGTATAGCTGGATCACTGTTGTCAGCCCTTGCCTCTCTCATCTTTTTAAAGCTGGGGTTTCCTTCCCTGGTGTGAAATCTCTATGTGCCCTAATACTGGTTAGTCTATAGGCTTTGTCTTCTAATGGCAAAATCTGCAATGTTTCTCTCCAAGTTAATAGTCATGTTTTAATCCAGGGGGTTGGTAATTTGTTGTCAAGTTTGGGTTCTCATCTGCTAAAGAGAATGTCTGTGACCTTAGTCTTGCCGAGCAGTCCCTGTGCCATTCTTGTTCAACTTAGGGTCTGCTCTGTAGTGGCGTAGCCTGCTAGGAATTGCAGTTGGAGAATGTGTTGGATATTACCACGTTGAGTCTAATTTGGGCTAAGGGTGCTATGTATAAGGATGAAATCCAGGCCCGGAATTTGCTGCCAAACTTAAACTTCTGAAGGACTGCATCTAGAAAGCTCTATTCAAGGTGGTCGAATGTCTTTTCTGCATCTAGTGCTATCACCACATTTTGTATGTCTGCCCGGTAGTGTTGAACCCCTGCTATGGTGGTTAGGAGTCTGCGTACGTTATCGTGTAGGTGTCTTCCGAGCATGAAATCCACTTGGTCTGGGTGGACCAGTTGGGTTATGATGGTCTGTAGGCAGCTGGCAATCATTCTGGTGTATATCTTTACATCTATATTTAATAGCGATACAGGCCTGTATCCCCCACAAATTAATGTATCCTTACCAAGTTTTGGAATCACCGAAATTAATGTGACTGCCCAAGAGTCGGGTGTATTCGATTGTGTATGGATGTTATTGCAGGCTTTTAATAATTCTGGAGACAGCTCTTTATGAAATTTCTGGTAGAACTCTGCTACAAAGCCATTGGATCCTGGAGACTTATGTTTTGTTTTTTTAGTTATGAGTTTTCTCTCCCCACTGCCTGCTATCTCAGGAGCGTCCCCAGCCCGCCCCTGATGCTATCAGCCGCGCTGACCTGACCCCAGGGCTTGCCCCTCTGCGGGTCGGCAGGGGGTCCCCAAACTCCCACTGAAGTCCAGATATAGTTGGCCAGTGCTGTGGCTAGCCGGGAGCGGAGCCTGCGAGGCACCCTTCGCCATCCTGCACGGCAGTCTATTTCCTCCAGTTTTTCTCCCTAGGAGTTGGGACCATGCAATGTCACCAGCAGAGGGGGGTGCACACGTTTCTGCATGCGCTTCCTCCAGGCATCTGGCCCGACTCCTCCCAGCTTGTGGTACGGTGCCCTGTCCTCCAGCCTCCGCCGGGGGGCAAGCAAGCACCGACCATCAGGAACCTCACTTCCCCGGAGAAGGAGAGCAGTCCATCGGATGCTCAATCCTTCTCCTCCTTTGCCGACCCCCGATGACCTGTGCTCATTCCCGAACATGGGTCGCTAGCATAGCGCGAGGTAAGGCACCAGCACCTCAGCCCTCAGCGCCATCGGGCCGGTGAGACTTATGTTTAAGGGTTTTGATGACCATATTTATTTCCTCTTGTGTGAAAGGGCACTCTAATTTCTGCACCTGTTCAGTGGTTAGTTTTGGGAGGGTAATCTTCTCTAAATATGCCGTTGTGCATTCTTCTTGATTTACTCCTGCTTCCGAGGAGTATAGATTCATATAGAATTGTCTAAATATTTCTGCTATCTCCTTAGGTTTGGTGACTTGATGTTGGTTTCCCAGGGCTCATTTTATTACTGCTATATGTCTCTCTGTGGCCTGTTTCTTTAATCTATATGTCAGTAAATGCCCCGCCTTATTTCCCCCTTCATAGTATCTTTGCGCTGTAAATCATAGGACATTTTTGGTTTTGGATTTGAGTAGTTCTTCTAGTTGTGCCCTTACTGTTTTTATTTCCTTCAAAACAGCTGAAGAACGTCTCAATTTGTGTTGGTTTTCTAATTCGGATAGCTTCTGTTCTAGCAGTTGTTATTTAGCATACTGTGTCTTTTTTTTATATGAGGCATAGGCTATGGACTCTCCTCTCACTACTGACTTAAAGGGACACTGTCAACCTGTTTTTCCTCATATTATTTCTTGTTAAAAACCTACATTTTATGATTGCTTATCTTCTCTAAAATTAATTGATGTTGCTGTTTGTTTTGTCTGTCTCCTTGTTTAGTAGAACTGAAATGCATGCTAATGTATATTTATAAACAACCTTGTTTTGTTTACTGTCCTGGATCTGTTCTTACTGCATACATCCTGAGCATTAGAAACACCTCTAAATAGTGCAGTCACTCATTATACAATAGCCTCCTAAACTCTCACTGCATCACGAGTGGCTAGACTGTGTTGTGGGTGTTCCCAAATCCAGGAAAGATGCAGTTGGAGTTCATCAAGAATATAAACAAACTTGTTTTGGTGTGGTAACACCAGTATGATGGGCAGTTTGTTTTTCACTTTTTTAAAGAAAAAAGAATCAGAATCAAACTATCAGCTACATCAGCAATCTTTACAGAATGTTGGCAATCATAAAATGTGTTTTTTAAACTAGGGTCACTTTGAGACCTAAGGGGGTTGACAATGTCCCTTTAAGTCTGTCCCAGAAGAATTTAATTTGATTCACTGACCCTGTGTTTTCTTTTATGTATTTCACTATGGTTTCCCTAATTTTTGTGTTGAAGGTTTTGTCTCTAAGGTATCCCACATTTAACCTCCAGAGCGACTGTTTGTCTAATGATCCTAGGTCAATAGTAACACTGATTTTGGTGTGGTCTGACAAGTATATGGGATAAATTTTCACATCTTTTACTTTATGGCCCCACGTTTTCTGTGTGCAAATTCCATCAATTCGGGAGTACGAACCCTGTGCAGCTGAGTAGAAGGTGTAGTTTCTACTAGAGGGGTATTTCTCTCTCCATACATCTTCCAGGCCGGCTGCCTCCCTCAGTGATTTAAGTACCATTGACCCTCTTCTAGTCCCCTCATGTGGCCCTGGGATCTGTCCCAGAGGGGGTCTTCCACACAATCCCAATCCCCCCCTGCTATTATTTGGCCTTCTGGTAGGGTTGCAATCTTTCCAAAAAACATTCTAAAAAATTGAGGTGTCTGTGGTGTAGGGTCATATACTGTACATTACTTATATGCATTGCCCTGCCTGCAATTTTCCCTGATAAAATGGCCAGTCTGCTCTCCTCTTCTGCGAAGGCTCCAATCTGCTCAAAGGCAATCCCTTTCTTAACCAAAATGGCAAACCCTGCTTTCTTTGCCTTGGGGTATGAGGAGGAAATAACTTTGCCCACCCATGATCTATGTAGTTTACTCTGCTCTGTTTGTGACAGGTGGGTTTCTTGAAGTAGACCAATGTCACAATGAGCTTTAGCTAGGTCACGAAGTATGTTGCATCTTTTAACAACCGAGTTAATCCCCTTGACATTTAGGGATATGATTTTAAGGGATCCCATTTTTATTTGCTTGAAAGTAAGAGCCTCCGCCAACCCCAGAGGGCAGTGACCCCCTTCCAGGTCCACATAACTCTGCATCCATCTTACATTCCAGGTAGACATTGAATCTATTGTAACACTGTCAGAAATTCCATTGTTTTGCTCTGAAATTTTCCCCAATAGATAAAAAACAACAACAGTTATCCCCCTCCCCCAATTGTCCCTCCCATCAAAACTATTTTGTTTGAATCATGAAACAGGAAAAAGAACACAGTGAACACAGAACTTATGCAGGTCAACTGGACCTACAATTTTTAAACTGTGGAAGGAATCTCCCTCCAACCTTGAGTATGGATCGCCAGTAAGGAGGCCCTACACCACTACCTCCTCAAATGTTGTCTAGCCACTCCTTGGTACTAGCGTGCTCTCCAGGGGTGTACTAAACTGGGCACTGAGGTCTCCTCTCTCCCGCCACAAAGTTGTGGGTTGAGCAGTAAGAGGAATGCACTCCCAGTCCCGACTTCCGGTGAATAAATGAATATTTTGTTCTACATACACAAATATAATCCAACTATTGCTTATTTAGAAAATTAGATGCGGTTACATAATCACTTCCATCTGCCCCTTTTAACTTCTCGTCATCCCCTAAGGCTAACCTTTCAAATTGCCCTTTAACTGAATGTTATCAGGTGGTGTTTCTCTTCAATGTATATCCTGACTTCCCTTTGTTGTAATTGATTAACTTTCCCTCTCTTAGAAAATAACATTATATGTTGTAATTATTGTACACTTTGTTCAGACCTTAATACAATCTGGCTGCTTCGCTATACATGTGGGGAGGAGTAGAAAAACCCCATCTTCCCATTCTCACTCATTGTTCTGGCAATTTTATTGTTATTTGCCTAATAATCTGCAGCTCTATGGTAGCAAACAATCTGTGGCCTGTCACAAGACCGAGGGTTCGGTTCCTCCAGTAAAATAATATGGACTTCAGCTAAATTTTGTCCCCTAGGACTATGTCTGAGCTTTCATTTAGTCAACCAAACATAGGTCCATTTTTATAATTAACAAAAGGTCAAAGAATAAATAAAAAGTAGCCCACATGTATGCCTAGCTGCCAGTCATTGTCCTACAACATTGTTGCTGACAATCTCTGCAGCAGTTTCCATGGCACAGTTTTGATTACCGCCAGGAGGTCGGCCTACAGGAAAAGCGGTTATTTCAGCACATCAGTATGGATTCTCCACTCTACTCTAATTTAAAATAGTAAGATTTTTACCAAGTGTTTGAATGTATCTGGACTTCAGGTCAGTGGTTTATTCTTCAGTGCATTGCAGATGTGCGTCAAATCTTTGTAGATCTGTTCGTCCGGGCCAGGCCCTCTCCATCTGTTTCCTAACATCGCTTTGCTGCTAGTTTCCTAATTAAGCTGCATCAGTGAGGTACTGATGTTTTCTTGCTGGAGATCTGGTAGGGCACTATCCAGTTTTTGCAGGGCTTTTGCAGCTTGTAGTAGGTTATTGAACATCTTTTGGCCATCCTCCCAAAATATCAGCAGTTTTGCTGGATAGCATAGTTGGGCTTTGATTTTCCTCTCTCTTAGCTGTTTAATTACATTAAGAAGTTGCTTTCATTTTTGCATTGATACCAAGGGATAGTCTTGGTCTACATATACCTTTTGATCATCGATATTTAAGTTCTTCTTGGACCGTGCTTTTTTTTAGTATCATTTCCTTCACTGAGAACCTGGTGAATTTGGCAATAATGGAACGAGGTGGGGCTCTGGCTTTAGGTTTTGGCCCGAGACCTCTGTGTAGTTGTTCTAATTCAAGAGGTTCATCGTCTGTGAGTTCCAGCTCTTTGCGGAGCACTGTAGACACAAATTCTGTTGGGTCATACTGCTTGCATCCTTCAGAGAATCAGAAGATTAGGATATTTCTCTGTCTTCCCCTGGATTCAGCGTCTTTGACATGCATGGTGAGCTCTCTCTCTCTCTCTCTCTCTTTGCTAGGTAAATCAATGCCCGGCTTAGGTGCATATTGTGTTCCCACACCTCATTTAGACCAGTTTCAATTTCCATTGTTCTTTTTTTCCAGTCTACTCATGTCTTGTTTAATGTCTTTGACATTGGAATCTATTTGGAGTAGCATTTTCATAATATTGGAAGAAGTTCCTCTGCTGTCCATGGAGCTACTTCTGGAGATTGTGCCTTCCTCCTTGCTGGCTGAGCCTGCTGCTGATTCTGACACCCTGGATTGAGAACCACTTGGGCTAAGGTCAGCTCTGGCTCCTCTTCTATTTTTACTTTTGGGGCCACCTCTGCCCCTTGATTTTAGAGACTGACTCATTGTAGGATGTGGCGATGAGCTTTGTGATCAGAAATCTTGCCACTAGATACCAGATTACTGCAGATTTATTCACCACAGACTCTGAGCTTTCACTTAAGTGTCCATTGCTATCAGTGATGTCACCGGAGTTCTGACAGGTCTATAATTGCCCACCTCTTCCTTGCTGCCACTTTTGTGAAGTGGGACTAAGTCTGTGCTTCTGCAGTCCTCTGGGATCATGCTGGTCTCCAGTGAACTGTTAAAAAAGTCTGCCAGGGTTGTAGCCAGTTCCTCCCCGAGTTCTTTCAACACTCTTGGGTGTACCCCGACTGGTCCCCATGGCTTTGTCCACCCTCAGATTAGTAAGTGATTTCTTGACCCTCTCCTCAGAAAAGGGACTGGTGTCCACTTCCCTCCACTCAAAGCTCCTAGTGCCTTTTCGTGGTCCCTGTCCTTCCCCTTCTACTGTGAACACTGAGCAGAAGTATTTGCTTAAGATGTTTGCCTTCTCCTGGTCCCCCTATAAACAGTCTCCCTCCTCCTTCTTTAACCATATAATCCCTCCCTTTGTCCTCCTTTTCTCACTAACATACCTAAAAAATGTCTTGTCCCCCCTTAGATACTGAATGGGCTACTCTTTCCTCAGTTTGTGCATTTACACTCCTTACTACATTGCCAACCTTCCTCCGCTTCCCCCAGTACACTTCTCTATCCTCCTCTCTCTGGGTTTCTATATACCTTCAGAGTGCCACTCTTTTTGCCTTTACCATTTCTGCCACCTCCTTTGAGAACCATAATGGTCTCATCTTCCTTCTGCATTTGCTTACTTGCTTGATGTACATGTTTGTTGCCATGACTATGCCCTCTTTTAGTCTAGCCCATTTGCCCTCCACTCCCACCAGGACATCTCCTCCTGTCAGGTCCTTTCAAATGGATTCTTCCATTTTTGTGAAGTCAGCCCTTCTGAAATCCAGGCCAATTGCCTTTGTGTGGCTGGATTCCGCTGCTGTTCTTATATTAAACCGCACTGTGCAATGATCACTGGTCTCCAGATGACTTCCCATCCTGATGTCTGCAACACTGTCTCTGTTAGTAAGCACAAGGGATGAGCCAGCCGTAGTGCAGAAGGAGTTCAGGGAGTTGGCGAGGGGTCTTAGACAAGCAGCATGATCTGTAAACTTCTTGGATGTGCTACCTGTCTATGACAGTGGAGAAGACAGGATTCTCCACACCAGGAACTTCAACACATGGTTGATGAATTGGTGCATTGAGGAGGGCTTTAGTTTCATTAGGGACTGGGGCCCCACCTGGAAGGAAAAGGGCCTGTACAAGGGTGATGGTCTGCATCTGTCCAGGAGGGGGAACGCAGTCCTCAGGGAATAGTTTAAATGCTACATTTGCAAGCCTTTAAACTAGCCAAGAGGGGAGATGGAATAAGGCAGGGAGACATAAACTGTTCCCCCAACAAGTTCACAAGGTCAAAAATGGGTATCCTGAGGGAGTGAAACCCCAAAAAGAACCAAATAATAAAGAGGTCCAGGAAGTAGAAGAAAATCATGAAAATATGAAAAATAGTGGGTGAGACAAGGGAGGGCATGTGGGAAAAATAGGGGGGGGGGACACAACCTGGAGAGTCATGTGTATAAATGCTCGAAGTCTGGGCAACAAGGTTGCAGACCTAGAGGTCACCATGGTAGAAGTGGACCTGGACTTAGTCACCATTATAGAGACCTGGTGCAATGAAAACCAGAGCAGGGATATGGCTATACTGGGTTATACTCTGTTCAGGAAGGACAGGGTAGGGGGAGGAGTGGCTCTTAATGCAAGAGACAACATAAAAGCCACAGAAATACAGGGGGAGCAGGGAGGAGTGGAGGTACTATGGGTCACCCTGGAGAAAAGGAAAGGGGCCTCTATTTGCACAGGGGGATCTATAGACCTCCAGCACAGATGGAGAGGTGGATAAGGAAATGGTGGAAGCAATCCAAAGGATGGCTTGCAAGAGAGACGTGTTACTAGTGGGAGACTGTGGGGGAGGCATTACTGGACCTGGTACTGACAAACGGGGACAATGTTGCTGACGTCATAGTAGGAGACCATCTGGTGATCAGTGATCACTGTATGGTGTGGTTCAATATAAAAACTGGGTCAGAATCAAATCACATGAGGACGAGGGTCCTGGACTTCAGGAGGGCAAATTTTAAGAAAATATAGGAATGCCTCAGGGACGCCCTAGCAGGGGTAGGGAAACTGGGGGGAGTTGAGGAACAGTGGGCAAAAATAAGAGAGCATTGAAAAGCTACAAATCTCAGTGTCAGGCAGGTTAGCAAGAGCAAGAGAAAAATGCGACCACTATGGTTCTCTAAGGAGGTAGCAAAGAAGGTACAAAAAAAACACAGAAGGAGGGAGAATAGGGAGACTTACCAAGAAAAACAAAGAGAGGCAGGGAAAACAGTTAGGAAAGCAAAAGCACAAACAGAGGAGAATGTTGCCAGATTAGTAAAAAAAGGAGTTAAAAATTTTTTTAGATACATAAGCCAAAAGAGAAGGACCAAGGGAGGGATAGTAAGGCTAAAAGGGGAAGGAGGGGTTTGTGTGGAAGAAGACCACTAAAAAGCTGACATGTTGATCAAATACTTTAGTTCAGTATTTACGGGGGAAGAGGTAGGTAACCCTATCCACTTAGAACAGCGCTTCCTGAACAGTGCATGTTAGAACAGCGCTCTGAAAAGAGCAAAACAAGTACAGAGATGGGTAGAATAGCGAATGGCAGTTACCGCTACCCCATAGCCATCACATCAGAGGGAGTAACTGGAGGAAGTAAAGAAGAGTTGGAAAATGTTGGTGGCTGGCTAAGTTGTTCCTGTGGAGGAGAGGGCTAAGGCATAGAGCAGCTTGGCCAGCATAGTTCTGGAGACCAGGATTGTGGTCCTGGTCTCCAATATTTTTCTGTGAGACAAGTTTACAAAATGTTTTACAAGTCCCATCTCACAGTCCCCCCCCCCCCGAGTTTACAATTTCCCCCGAAATCTAACTCCCATTTGGAGTTGATTATTTTAATAACAGGGGGTGTTGGGGGGGGGACATAATTTAGTATTTTGTTTTATAGCCATGGTAACAGTCCTCGGTGTGTGTATGGACCGCTGCCATGTGGATGTGTATCTTTCTACTGGGTGCTGTTTTTTCTGGTGCCATTGTTGCTGTGCTGTTCTGGGCAGCGCTGTTGTGTTCAAGCTTCTAATCTAGTACCATAGGTAATGGACCAGTGATAAGGGACAAGGGCTTTGGGGGATAGCAGGTGGACACTAGTCGTTTTACAGATGAGAGAGTTCTCAAGGCACTAACACAGTTAAAGGTAGACAAGGCAATGGGACCAGATTGGGTGCATCTCAGGGTACTGAGGGAACTCAGGAAGGAGCTGGCTGCACCTCTGATGGCTTTGTTCAACTTGTCACTAGAAATTGGGGGGGGGTACCAGGGGACTAGAGGACTAGAGGAGGGCAGATGTGGTCCTACTCCACAAAAGTGGTGAAAGGGTGGAGGCAGGACATTACAGGCCTGTCAGCCTGACCATGGTGGTGGGAAAGTAATGGAATCACTACTGAAGGAAAGGGTTACAGAATAACTTGTCACCAGTGATCCACAGGATCTGAGGCAACATGATTTCACAGGGGGGAGTTCTTGCCACACAAACCTGATTGAGTTTCTTGACTGGGTGACCAAGGAAGTGGATCAGGGAAGAGCGGTGGATGTAACCTGCCTGGATTTCAGCAAGGCCTTTGACACTGTTCCACATAGAACACTGGTAAGCAAGCTGGGTAGCCTAGGAGTTGGTCCTAAGATAGTAAAATGGGTAGTGAGTTGACTAGACAATAGGAGTCAGAGGGTGCTGATTAATGGTGTCCGCTCTGGAGAAGGCAAAGTGTCCAGTGGGGTGTCACAAGGGTCAGTACTAGGTCCGGTTCCCTTCAATGTCTTTATTAGCCACATTGCAGAAGGATTTGAAGGGAAAGTGTGCCTGTTCGTGGGCAACACAAAAATCTGCAATGGAGTACACACGCTAGGGGGGGTGGAAAAAATGACGGAACATCTAAAAAAGCTGGCAGAATGATTACGGGTTTGACAGCTGAGTTTCAATGCAAAAAAAGTCCAAAATCATGCACTTGTAGCACAGAAACCTGGGGGCTACGTACCAATTAGAAGGAGTAGTATTAGCAGTCACAAAACAGGAGAGAGACCTGGGGTAGTCATTTCTGATGATCTGAAGGTAGCAAAACAGTGTGACAAGGCAGTGGAGAACGCGAGCGGGTTGCTCAGATATATAAGCAGGGGTATCACCAGTAGAAGGAGGGCAGTAACATAACCCCTGTATAGATTACTGGAGTGACCCCACCTCAAGTACCTTGTCCAGTTCTGGAGGCCCCATTTCTGAAAGGACATAGATAGGGTGGAGGCAGTACAATTGGGGGCAACCAGAATTGTACAGGGCCTGCATCAAAATCCCTTTGAGGAAAGGCTTAAAGAATTAAATATGTACTTCCTAGTGGAAAGGAGGGAAAGTGGGGATATGATAGAAACATTCAAATATCTCACAGGTATAAACAAGATACAGGAAGGTAGTATTTTCCAAAGAAAAAGGCAATCAAGGACAAGGGGTTACTCTATGAGGCTCAGAGGTGTATGCCGACACCACAGCAACATTTCAACACCGAAGTACATTACAGCAGTAAGTCACTGTTGCTGCTGTAATGTACCCAAAGGACCCTGGCACTGCTTTCTCTGGATTTTGCCCCCCTCCCCGAATCAACTCCAACTCGGAGTTGATAATCCTAAGTTATGGGGGGTTCAGGGGCAGAGTCCTCTGTATGGGGAGGTTGGGGGGACAATGCCCCCCTTAAAAACAGACAGTTTCCCAATGGATGTATGCCAACTGCAACTTGCGGTCGACATATATCCATCGCTGTATTATTGCGTTAGGAAAAAGTTGTTGTTGTAGTGTTTGGATCTGCTCAGAAGAAATATGAAGAAGTACTTCTTTACAGAAAGGGTAGTGAACACTTAGAACAGTCTCCCAGTGGAGGTGGTAGGGGCTAAAATGGTTACAGGATTCAAGAATGCATGGAATAAACACAAGGGGATATTAGAAAGGCAAGGGGGGGTGAAATCAGGAAACTGAGCAGGGTCTGTGATGGCACTGTAGGTAGGGAAAATAGGGCAAACTAGGAGGGCCATGAGGTCCATATCTGCAGACCACTTCTGTGTTTCTGTGTCCAGTATTGCCCCACCCAAGTGGATTCACTGACTAGTTGCCTGAGGAATGCCTGTTGCAGGCATTCCAAGATGTTTCTGGTTTTAACTGATGCTGCTGAAGGGAGGCTTCAATCTACAGCTAGCAGATTAAAGTCCCTGACAAGCACCACTTTCCCTTTTTCAGCCATTTTGCCAGCATTTCTTTTATCTAAGTCTTCCCCCTGTATTGGAGGCCTGTAGATCACTCCTGTCAGAATAGCGGCTCCATTTTGTGACTCAAGGATGACCCACAGCATCTTGTTGCCTGCATGAATTCTCTGTACCTCTATCATTTTTATGTTTTCCTTAACATAAAGCACCACTCCTTCTCCGTTCCCTCTTACCTTGTCTCTTCTAAACATCGTGTAGCCTGGTATGACCATTTCCCGGACATGGCTGTCCATGCACCATGATTTGTTAATGGCCACAGTATTTAAGTCTGCCTCCGCCATGACGGACTCCAGGTCTGGGATCTTATTTCCCAGACTTCCAGCACTGCCACACATGGCTTTGGAGATTTTGTTAGGCCTTTTCTTGTCACTTCCCCCTTTCTCCAGCTTTTCCCCCCTTCTTCCCTTTTTCTTTTGATTGCCCCCCCCCCACTAACCCCCTGCCACCTTGACTGTCTTGCATCCTGGTGGGATTCTCTCCTCTTGGGATATCTCTTCTCTCTAGGTCAGACTGCAGAGGGGGGGTACAGTTATTGCCTCACCTTTGTCTTCTGCCAGACCCCCATCTGGTTTAAATATCCATCAAAGTAACATTTAAACTTTGCACTGAGGACTGCTGTTCCCCTCCTTAATGGATGCAGGCCATGCCCCCAGTGTAAGCTCTGATCCCTCCAAGTGTATCCTCAGTCCCCAGTGTAGCATCCCCCTCCTTTCTGCACCATTCATTCAACCATGAGTTGAAGGTCTTAACACAGAGCTCCCTCCCCTTCCCCCTGTAGTAGACAGGCATCAACTTCTCATGTCTTGAGTACTTACCTCCAAGACAATACATGTCAAATTTTGGGCAATTTCATCAAACACTGAAAAAGTTCTTGAGGCACAAAAATTGGGTTTAATATTAAACACCCTACTCAACCCTAACTATACTGGTGCTACCATGCCAGTGTAATACAGTAGCCTGACTCAAAATAGGCAATTTATCATCACTTGTGAGGGGGACAGACTTTCATAACTCATCTGTGGCTCTATCACTTATGAGTTATGGTCCTGCCCGCTCACATTTGAAGATAAATTGCATATTTTGAGTCATCCCATTGCATACCCTCTATATATCAACAGAGTAGAAGTGCATTTTTAGTAAATCAATATACAATACAGTAGCATAAGGGTATTTGCCTTATTTGTACATCAATATTTTGTATGTATATTTTTACGCTGTATTAACATAGTAAAATGGAATGGTTCAACAGAGACCCTGAACATTCAAAACACTAAAGATGTTACCAGCTGAACTTCTATCTGTCTTTCTTGGCATCTATAACTTAGAGGGGCTCATCCCAAAGGACTTTACTCTTAACTGGCTATAATATGGCACAGCTGTTTTGAAAAGTTAACTGTTGAAATAATGAACACATGAAATAAATAAATATAGACTAATGTATGGGTGGGTGTGTGTAACCAGAATTTTACACACACCCAAGGTGTGGGATGCTACATAAACCCCGAGGGCGAAGCCTGAGGGGTTTATACAAGCATCCCACACTGAGGGCGTGTGTAAAATTCTGGTTACACACACACCCACCCATATATTATTTTATTTAATGACAAGCATTTTTTATGCAGCAGTTTTGTGAGGTTTTGTGCCATTTCCTGGCTGAGTGTTTTGTCTGTCAGGAAGTCTGTTCAGACAGTTCAGGGCAGGTTGCTTAGCTCACGCTAAGGTGAGAGCAAGCGAGATTGACAGGTGCCAGTTACAACCTCCCGGTTATAATCGAAAATATCAACCGGGAGGTTATAACCGGGAATAAAACTACCGTTATCTGTGCATAAAAAATGCTGGCGGTTAATTAAAAGACTATGATACACATTAAATATCTCAATAAAACAATATGATAAGAAACAAAATACTGTTTTCAAAAAAATCCTTATGCATATATAATGAGATACATTATGCACAGTACACATAAGGAAATATAAACCCTGTTATTTACATTTTTTAATACAATTGTTAATTAGGACATATGTGAAGTCTGTTAAATTACCTCAGTGCATTGTTTTGTGGGTTTGTTTTGAAATAGTTCTACTTTTACCATTATTTAAAGAGCAGGGGCTTTGTTTTCAGAGCCCTCAGAAATTGGTTCAGGTATGGGCAAAAATGGACACAGGTGGGTCTTTACTTGCAGAGATGCAGTTTTTCCTGCATGTTCCGCATTTTCAAAGCTGTAACTGCTTTACAACCAGCTCCCTGATTTACAGCAGATTGCAGCTGTTTTTTAGCACAGCTACACCAAAATGTTACACTTAGTCAACCAGGCAAAACGTCGCTCCACAGCTGTGCCTGACAGGGTTGAAGATACATATGTCTGCAGGTGCAGAGAAGTTGTAATGCAGTGGTGACTGCGGTGTCCCAAAATGGTCAAAATCAGGGTCCAGCAGTTCACTTAGTAAATAGACATAGAAACAAATAAATTATTAGTAGATAAGGACCTCTAGGCTCATCCAGTATGCCAATAAGCCCTACACTTGTTTGCAGCCTCTGCCTCTAACTGGTTAGTGGCTTTTCACTACTCCTTCCCACCTCTAAGGTTCCTTTGTGCCTGTCCCAGGTACATTTAAATCCCTCCACTGTGCTCGCTCCCACCACCTCCTGTGGCAGACTATTCCATGTGTCCATCGCCCTCTCTGTGAAGAAAAACCTCCTTACATTCCCCCTTAATCTGCCACCTTCCAATTTCATATCATGCCCCTTTGTTCTTGCACTCCTCCAATATTGGAAGATGCCTCCCCCTGCTCCTTATTTATACCCTTAAGTACTTGAATGTTTCAATCATATTCCCCTGATACCTTCTCTCCTCCAGCGAGTACATACTGAGTTACTTTAATCTCTCCTCATATGATTTCTGGTTCAAGCCCTGTACCATCTTAGTCACCCTTCTCTGGACTGCCTCCACCCTGTCAATGTCCTTACCAAGGTGCTGCCTCCAGAACTGCACACAGCACTCCAGGTGAGGCCTCACTAGTGTTTTATACAATGGCATTGCTCTCTTCCACCTTGTGCTAGTGATACCACTGCCTGTGCACCCCAGCATGCCACTGGTCCTCCCTGCAGCCTTTGCACTCTGCTTAGACACCTTTAGGTCATCTGAAATGATAACACCAGGTCACTTTCTTCCATGGTGATCGTCAGCAAGTCCCCTCCCATCCTGTAGCTCTCCCCAGAGTTCTTTTGCCCCAGGTGCATTATGTTGCCTTCTTTGAATTAAATCCCAGTTGCCACACCTCAGACCATCTTCCAAGCTTCTCCAGGTCCCTCCTCATTTTCTCCACCTCGTCTAGAGTATCCACCATGTTGCAGATCTTGCTGTCATCTGCAAACAGGCAGACCTTTCCCTCCAGCCCTTCCGCAATATCACTAATGAAGACATTAAACAGGACTGGCCCAAGGACTGATCCCTGAGGTACCAGATGGTCACCCCCTCTCCCCAAATTGGATCTGTTTACCACCATCCTCTGCCTCCTGTCTGTTAGCCAGTTCCTAACCCAGTTTACCACCTTGTGCCCCATGCCCTGACTACCCATCTTGTTAAACAGCCTTTTATGTAGGACAGTATCGAAGGCCTTGCTGAAATCAAGGTAGGTGATTTTCAACCCCCCACTAATTTATTTCTTTCATCACCCAGTCAAACAAAATTTATTTTGCCTCAGATCCTGGGCACTGTTGGATTCCAAGTGTGCCACTATTCTTTCTTTAAACAGTGTCTTTATGATCTTGCCCACTACTGAGGTGAGGCTGACCAGCCTATAGTTCCTGCCTCCTCCCTATTTCAGCTTTTGTGTAAATGGACTGCATGTGCTCTCTTCCAGTCCTCTGGGACCACTCCTGTGTTGAGAGATTTGGAGAACATGGCTGCCACTGCTAGCTCTCTTTGCAGCTGCTTTAATATCTTTGGGTGTATGCCATCTGGCCCCATTGCTTTGTCCACCTTCAGTTTTGTGAGCTCCTGCAGGACTCTCTCCACTGTGAATGGACTGGTGTCCATCCCTCCCCCTCTTTGTATCTGTTGCCCAGCTGTGGTCCCTGACCCTCCCACTCTTCAGTGAATACTGAACAGAAGTATTTACCGTATATACTCACGTATAAGCCGACCCACGTATAAGCCGCCCCCCCCAATTATTGGCTACAAAATAAAGAGAAGCCAAAGACTCGTGTATAAGCCGACACCCACATTGTAACAAACATAGGGAAACATTGGATCATTTTCCAATCACCAAGTACTTTTATTTTTTTTTGCTTATTACCATATAAATAACCAGCAACAACTGAACTGTTTTGTACACTTGCTGTGCCACGAAATGCATTGTCCCATTTAGTCCCATTTAAATTTCCTCAGACTCAGAGTCAGAGAATCCTAAAGCAGCCTCATTCTCTGCCATGAATTCTTCGGTGAGAACGTCAGCATATGTGCTGTCATCATCTTCTGGTTCTTCGTTTTCCATCTCCTCCGTCTCCTCTGTCTCCTCAAACAAGGCATCATCCTCTGTTCCATCGAGATTGTTGCTAATACCGCACTTCAGAAATGATTTCAAGACCATATCCCCTGGAATATCCTCCCAAGCAGTCTCAACCCACTTGCTTATAAGTTCGATGTCAGGTCGTTTAAGATTGCCTCCCTTAGTTAGTGCGCCTGTGCCTGACATCATCCAGTCGCTCCACAGCTTACGTAGGCGATCCTTGAAAGGCTTATTGAGGCAGACATCCAAGGGTTGGAGCATCGAAGTCAGACCTCCTGGAATAACACTCAGGTCAGTGCGATTCCATTTAGCAACCTGTTTAACAGAATCAGTCAAGTGGGCTCTAAACATATCCCACACAAGTAGCGATCGTTTTTTATGCAAAAGCGCCAGGTCTGGTACCCCATATCTTCTCAAGCCACACTCCTACAAGCTGTTCATCCATCCATCCCTTAGGGTGTGGGTACACAAGAACACCTCTGGGGAAGTCGGCAAATTTGGGCAGGGTCTTTCTTTTAAACACAATCATTGGCTTGAGTTTAGTACCATCTGCCATGCATGACAGCACTACAGTGAAGTGTGTTTTTTCATGACCTAAAGTTTTTATTAGAACTGTCTTGCTACCTGAGGGGTTCACAGTGCGGTTACAGGGGAGGTCAAAATTCATCGGTGTCTCATCCATGTTACTGATTTGAGACAACTCATAGCCATGCAGCTTCCTCATTTTTATAGTGTATTGGTGAAAGCTGTGTACCTTTTGCCTCAAGATCAGAGGGGAGTTTTTGGGATATTTTGGTACGCTTTTGGATGGTAAGATTGTTCAGCTCCATAAACCTCGAGCATCATCCAGCAGAAGCAAAGAAATTATCAATGCCAGCTTGTTGATATTTCTCTTGCTTGGTGAGTTTCAGAGCCTGCATTTGAATCGACATGCGGGTTACAATATACCCGCTCTGCCTGCATGCAAGCACCCACTCATTCACATCTGTCTCAAGCTCTTGAAATGCTGGCCGCTCACCACGGCATGCCTTTTTAAATTTCGGCATTTCATTGAGAAGCTCTCGTTGCTTTTTCCATTCATGTACTTGCTTCTCATTAACACCAAAGTGCCGTGCTGCGGCACAGTTATTGGTGCTGTCAGCATGTTCAATCACTCGCAGCTTGAATGCTGCATCGTATGCACAGCGTCTACGTTTGGAACTCATTTTCGACAATGAAAGTGTATGGTGACAACGGAGACACCTTTATGTGTTACCTGAAATTACCGACTGACTCGCGTATAAGCCGAGGAGTACTATATGACATGCTGAAAGTGTCATAAAATATTCAGCTTATACGCGAGTATATACGGTATTCAGTATTTCTGCCTTTTCTAGGTCTCCCTTCTTACACTCTCCTTCATCCCCTTTGAACCTTACAACCCCCCCTCCCGGCCTTTCTTCTTTCTCTGATGTACCTATAGAATGTCTTGTCACCTTTCTTCACCTTCTGTGCTAATCCTTCCTCAGTCAAAGCCTTTGTGCTCTTAACAGCCTTCACTGCTTCCCTTAAACACTCTTGGTACACCTCCCTGTCTTTCTTCCTTTGGGACTCCTTATATTTCCTGAAACCCACCCTGTCAGCCCTTACTTTGTCTGCCACCTCTTTTGAGAACCATTGCGGCGTCCTTCTTTTCTTGCCTTTGGATACCAATCTGACGCATTACTTCGTCCCTTCCACTGTGGTTCCTTTTAGGTGCCTCCACTGCTCTTCAACCTTCTCTCTTGCCTCCCTCTTCTCCAGGGCTACTTTGATACATCTCCCCATTTCAGCAAAGTCCGCCCTTCTGAAATCAAAAACCTTCACCTTTGTGTGACTTGACTGAGTGGCTGTCTCCATGCTAAACCACACTACGTGATGGTCGCTGGACAACTATTTTATTTATTGCATTTTGATGTGTTAGTAATTACTTTCTATTTTTATAATGAAATATTTGTTTGTGCAGTGAAACAAGTAGGTTTTCACCTTTGCTTTTTATACTTCTAGTAAAAAAAAATTCAATAGAATTCTGATATTGTGATGTTAGAAGCTGCCCACTACTTTGGAGCCCAACGTATTTCAATGAGAAACAAAAATGTTTCTATCTTTAAAAAAAAAAATAGATACTTCTTTCTGCAACAAATGTTTCCATTGTTATGTTTGCACTATTGTGGTCCATCTGTATAATTTCACACTTTTTAAATTGGCTTCTCTTTTCTTCTTCCTAAGTAGAATCTGGCAAGGAAGAAAATGCCACTTGCTTAATTATAAGAAATGACCACATGTTATGAAAAATCTCATATTTCTGTTAAATATATAATATCTTGGTGGTAGAAAGCACTGTTTCTGTATAAACAAATCTGAAAACAGAATTGCAGTTTCCCGTTGACATACACTGCCTGCTTTACCAGTTAAGCTTTTCATAATACAAGGATTCCATTGGATTATTTATTTTACTAGTAGCTGGCAAAATACAAATTAAATGATGGAATGGTAATTAAAGAAACAAATGAGCAAGCAATAATACCCAATAGGGTGGGCAGTATTGGGCAATACCAGACTGCCCAGGGGGGTGTAATGAGGCCTGATGCCACAGGTGGAGGGCCTTATAGCCCTTGAAAGGTCCAGTATTGCCTATACAGCCCACCCTGGAGGATATTATTGCACTCAGAAAATGGGCTATATGTAAAGTTTGTGTGTAATATTTAAGAAATAAAAAATAAATAAATACAAAAAATGACTAAAAATTTACTTGTGGTTGCTTTTTTAGTAAAGTATTCCCTCTGCTGGTATACTTACCAATAGTTACCAGTAGAGGGCAGTACAACATTTCTCACTAGTTTCTTACTTACAGCCCTAGAAATCATGGGCACAATGTTTAGAGCATTTCCCTCATTGGCTCCTGAAGTACCCATCCCCCGGCTCACTGTTCCTTTATTTTTATTTTATTCTTGTTTTCTTTGTGAGAGCACTGCCTAACCCCTTCCTTACCAGTCAGTTTTAGTAACATAGAAACATAGAAATTGTCAGCAGATAAGGACCGCTAGGCCCATCCAGTCTGCCCATAGGCCCTATACATTGTATGTGGCCACTGACCCTATGTGATCAATGGCTTGTCATCACTTCCTTCCCTCTCAGGCTTCCCTTGTGCCTGTCCCAAGCATGCTTAAACCCATCCACTGTGCTTGCCCCCACTACCTCCTGTGGCAGACTATTCCATGTGTTGACTAACCTTTCTGTGTAGAAGAACTTCCTCACATTACCTATTAATCTACCCCCTTCCAATTTCATAATGTGCCCCCTTGTTCTAGTACTTTTTCTACATTGGAAAAGCTCCACTGCCTGCACCCTGTTTATGCCCTTGAGGTACTTGAAAGTTTCAATCATGTCCCCCCCCCCGCTGTCTCCTCTCCTCCAGTGAGTACATATTGAGATCCCTTAGTCTCTCCTCATATGTTTTGTGGTGTAAGCCCTGCACCATCTTTGTTGCCCGTCTCTGGATAGTCTCCACCTTATCTATGTCCTTGCAAGGGTGTGGCCTCCAGAACTGCAGGTAGTACTCCAGGTGAGGCCTTACCAATGTTTTGTACAATGGCATCACCACCTCCCGCCTCCTGCTAGTTAATACCCCTGCCTATGCACCCCAGCATACCACTGGTCCTCCCTGCCACCTTTGTACACTTCTTTGATACCTTAAGGTCATCAGAGATGATAACCCCTAGGTCCCTTTCCTCTTTGGTGACAGTCAGCTCCTCCCCCCAACCTGTAGCTCTCCCCAGGGTTCCCTCTACCCAGGTGCATTATTCTGCATTTCTTTGCATTGAACCTCAGTTGCCACATCCTGACCATCTTTCAAGCTTCTCCAGGTCCCTCTTCATTTTCTTCACCCCCTCTGGAGTATCCACCCTGTTGCAGATCTTGGTGTCATCTGCAAATGGGCAGACCTTTCCTTCCACTGCCTCTGCAATGTCACTAACAGAGACATTGAACAGGACTGGTCCTAGTACCGATCCCTGTTGTACCCCACTGGTCACCCCCATCTCCCCAGATTGTACCCCATTTACCACCACCCTCTGTCTCCTGTCTGTTAACCAGTTCCTAACCCTGTTCACCACCTTGTCTTCCATGCCCAGACTACCCATCTTGTTAATCAGCCTTCTATGTGGGATGGTGTCGAAGGCTTTGTTGAAATCCAGGTAGGTGACATCTACTGCCCCTCCCTGATTAAGTTCCCTAGTCAACCAATCAAAAAAAACTATTAGATTCATTTGATATGACCTTCCTGCTGTGAATCCATGTTGCCTCAGATCCTGAGCATCATTGGATTCCAAATGTGACACTATCCTTTCTTTCAGCAGTGTCTCCATGATCTTTCCCACCAATGAGGTGAGGCTGACTCACCTGTAGTTCCCTGCCTCCTCCCTACTGCCGCTTTTGTGCAGTGGGACTACTTGTGCCCTCCTCCAGTCCTCTGGAATGACACCCGTGTTGAGTGACTCTGTGAACAGGGCTGCCAGAGGCGCTGCTAGGTCCCTTCGCAGCTCCTTTAATATCCTCGGGTGGATGCCGTCTGGCCCCATGGCCTTATCCACCTTCAGCTTTGTGACTTCTTCCAGAACTCTGTCCACTGTGAATGGGCTAGTGTTCACCTCTCCCCCCATTGCCTCTGCAACCCAACTGTGGTCCTTGATCCACCCCCTCCTTAGTGAATACTGAGCAGAAGTACTTGTTCAGTATTTCTGCCTTGTCCAGATCCCCCTCCTTAAACTCTCCCTTCTTCCCTTTGAGTCTCACAACCCCCACCCCTGTTTTTTCTTCTTTCACTGATGTACCTATAAAATGTCTCATCCCCTTTGTTTACAGACTGTGCTAAGGTCTCTTCTGTCTGTGCCTTCACCCTTCTAACAGTCTTCCCTGCTTCCCTTAGGCATTCAAGGTACACCTCCCTGTCCTCCTCCCTTTGGCTCCCCTTATATTTCCTGAAACTCAGCTTTTTAGCCCTGACTTTGTCCCTCACCTCTTTGGAGAACCATAATGGTTTTCTTCTTCTTTTCCCTTTGGCCACTATCCTAACGCATTGGTTTGTTATATCCACTATGGCTCCTTTCAGTTTCTCCCATTGTTTTTCCACCTCCTCTACTATCTCTCCCTTCCCCAGGACTGCTTGTATACATCTACCCATTTCAGTGAAATCTGCCCTCCTGAAATCTAATACACTTGCCCTTGTATGGCTTGACTGAGTCCATGTCTCCATGCTGAACCACGCCATGTGGTGGTCACTGGACCCCAGCTGCCCTTCCACCTGTATTTCTTTCACTCTTTGGTCCATACCAGGTCCAGAATTGACTTGTCCCTGGTTGGCTCATGCACCAGCTGCCTGAATCCAACCCCATGCAGGGATTCCAGGATGGCTGTGCTTCTGGCTGAAACAGCCATCTGGGTGGCCGAAGCCATACCCAGCATATTGAAATCCCCCAGTAGCAGGATTTTACCCTTAGCTGCCATGTCATGTATGTTCTCCACTAGTTCCCTGTCTACTTCCTCCCTCTGTGCTGGAGGTCTGTAGATCACCCCAGTGCATATTGCTGCTCCATTCTCTGGCTCCAGGGAGACTGACATTACCTCGGCCTCCCCTTGTCTTCCCTGAACTTCTGTAGCCTATATACCATCTCTGATGTACAGGCCACTCTCCCATCCTTTTTACCCTCCCTGTCCCTCCTGAACAATGTATAGCCTGGTACATTGACCTCCCAGCCATGATTAGCAGAGTACCATGTCTCTGTTATTGCTGCTATGTCAAGGTCTGCATCTGCCAACAAGGCCTCCAGGTCTGGAACTTATTTCCTAGGCTACGGGCATTCATTAGCATGATCTTCCATGTTTTACAGTCTTCCCTCACTCTGCTCTTGTTCTCCCTCTCCAGCATCTCCCCTCTCCCTGGTTTCCTTTCCTGTGTGCTCCTGCACCCCCCCCCGTATCACTCATTTTACATGTACTACTAGAAGAATGAACTACTGGTGGCTGAAAGTAGTAACCACAGTAGCAATCAGGGAAATGGATTGCAGAAGGTAGAGGTAAAGTTAGCAGAGCATGATTCATGTTAAAAAAAAACAGATCTGTAAATGTTTTGCAGGAGTGGACAGAGGTCCAGTGACGCAGTTTACAGAAGTGCCGACTACGAGTAGCACTGAGAATGCATGTACTAGTACTACTAATTTCAAAAGAAAACTTTTTTTTTTACTACTGTTGGAGAACTGTGAGAAAAGTGAAAAGAGTCTGGAGGGTGTTGTTGTAATGGACACTGCTTTTTTAAGACAATTAAATGGGGATACAGTTGGGGGGGGGTGACGATAATGATGGTAGTGAGCCAGCCAGTTCATTCTATGGCAATCTCTGTCAGTGCTACAAATTTATTTATTTTATTTATATAAAGTCTCGGAATTACAACCCTTTGAGTCAGGGACTCATTTACAAAGGCTCCATGTCATACATTGAATGTGGACAAATACAGAGTATAAGTACAGTGACTAAGTACAGAGACAAAATGGATAATGCATATACAGAGCAAACACTGAAGGTGTGTAACTGTGAATCATAAATTAGAATCAGAGCAAATTTAGCAATGGAACTTAGCCATTGCTAGAGGAGTTTATCAAATGAAAAGCAGCTTCATCTGGGGTGAGGCCGGCCAGCAGAAGGAGGAAAGAGCGAGAGTGTGGTCTGCTGTCCGTCATTTGTGCTGTCGAGAATCACGAGACATGGAACTAGAGGTCAAAAAACCCAAAAGAAAAACAAATGTGAATAATGAGCCCAGCAGAGATTGTGTGTGGTTTTGGCAGGCAGCTGGTGGTGAACTACTGAGTCAGTATTTCTCACTAAGGGACAGAAAAAGAATGGCGGGGATTTCAATTTAAATGGGGTGCTTTTGCCCAATAAGGAAGCAAGGTGGGCAGAAGGATACCTGATAGGGTGAAGGGGAACTGGGGCTGGTACTTTTTATTTCCTAGGCATCTATTGCAAGTTAATGTACCCTCCCTGGCAAGGGTACCAGCCAATCAGATGCCAGAAAGTAAAAAGCTTGTTTTCTAAAAGCAAACAAAATGATTACGGGGACATCTAAAGGCCCCATATATTCATTCTTTAAGATATACAGCCTACTAAGCACCTGCTCTTTAATTTATTAGCTGAGTGGATGTTACTGGGTTCCACTTCATTGTAGTCTTTAGATCAACTGATGCCGCTGGGTTCTGGAACTGCTAAGTATTTAAAAAATGAATATTAGGAGGGGGAAAAGGCAGAACTAACAAGGGACCCAATAATTTGAAGGCTGGGTCTGTAGTTCAATGGACAAGCAACCAACCACTCCCACTTCCTGAGCTATATAAGCAGTTCCTCTCAGCTTCCTTCTGAAGCACTTTTTCTTTGCCAGCCAGAGGCTCTGTCAGTCTGTCCTCTGAGCTGGCTGGGGCCTATCTTCTCCCCCCCCCCACCGTGCTGCTCCTGCTTGTCTCTGCTGGACTTCTGTGTTTATTTTCCTGCTTCTGGTTTGTATTTTGCCTCCGGCTGTGTGCTTCTTTCTGTCTTTGTTCCCTGTTTTCTGTGTTTGTGTGTCTTTGGTTTTGTCTTTTTTTTTAGAGGGGGGCCTTGTGTCTAAGCTCCTAGCATATTGTTCCAGAGCTCTACTACTTGCTCTCAGTTACTCACAACTCTCACATTACTTGCAAAGCAACTGCATTCATTATCTGTGTTTTTTTAGCTCAACCATAGCTACTCTCCATGCTGCACTTTCAATTGTTTTCACCTGATTCAGGCTCACTCTGAATCCTAGCTATGCAGCTCAATCATGCTTTCTCAGCTCATTCTACCTACCTAATTGCTGCAGTTTCATTGTGCTGCCTGGTGATAGCTGCTTTCAGAGCACTGTGCCTCCCTTCATTCTATGTTTATTGAATTTTACAACACTCAGTGTACTCAGTACAGATGCTGCTTCTATGTTTGTACACCCTGTTATACTCTAAGGTCAGCTAAAGCTACTGCTGATGCTGTAAATTAGTTTCAATACCTGTATGTGGGTCTCGGTCCTTCCATCACTTTCTTGTTTTTCCTACGGCTGGGACTTGAAGGTGTTTGGGGAGTCGTGGCCCCATGTGGCTAATTATTGCTGATCTAAATCCTGTCTCTGCCACCAAAAAAATCCTCAGAGTATTTGTCACCTTTATTGGCTTTTTGAATGTCTGGCTGGCTTGCCCCACTATTCACAGTGCTGTTCCTTTGATACTATGTTTTGCACACCTATGTACAGATCCGATTATTACCTCTACTTACTGACCTACGTGCAGACCTACTCTTGCTTATGCAATCATTGCTTCATACCTATCTCCACCCCCTTGGCTTCAGCCTCTGGGATGTCTGCTGTGCTCACTACTGCATCCGACCTTTGCAAGGTCTCAGCACTTAATGCTCATAAGGTCTCAGCACACCAGTGCTCATTCAGCTGCTCACCAGTTTCGTTCCTTATCAGTTTCTGGGGCATGCCAGCCATACCATTCTGGCACAGGGTTCTCTGCAGCTGATGGTCTTACTTTGCATTCTAAGTCTGCATCTTGAGCATGCCCAGCTTGGGGTGGGGTCCTTCTCACCTGGCCCATAGCTGGGAATGTCCTCACTCTGGACTTGGCTTTAGCTGTTTGGTGACATGACAGCAGCTCCTGGTGTAGCATTTAAGATTAGCTGTGAAGGGTGGTTACTCTGATCTCCTTTGGCTCTAGTGTTCCATTGACTTTAGTGGTTTCCCTAGCAAGGCACCTTCACCGCATTCTCCCTATGACTGCCTCTGGTTCACCTGGTTTGTGTTTAGAGCAAGTAGGCCAGGTGAGTGCCTCACCAGTCATTGCTCTCCTCCTGCTCCCACCTTGGTTGCCTCCAATGTTGCAGAGCACTCTCGCAACCTTCCATGGCATTCCCGCTAGAGGGATTGAGTGAGAGCTTGCCTCCAAGTTGGAATGTTTTCCACCTCCCTTTAATTGGGTTTCCAAATTGCAGCAGCAGAGCTGTCATTAAAAAAAATATCCCAAGCCTGGAGGGAAGGTGACTTAGGCCTTGGATCCCCAGAGATTTCCTCTTCATAGGGTTTTTTCTCTTTTCCGTGCCTCAGGTCATAACTGTTAGTTAGCATAGTAGTGTTCCCTGGTTTCTTTAGGTAGGTTCCACGTTGGATGGAGGTGGATGGTGTCCCTGCCATTCTCTCTCTATTTAGAAGGTCCCCCTCATCTCAACGGGGAACATTGAATCATGCTACACAAACCTGATCATCTCATTACGTTACCAAGCTGCCTGATGCTTTATTCTACTACTAAGTCACAGCTTCTGCATGCTTATATGCTTCGTACTATGTTTCTTTTGGGGATCCTTCCTAAGGTACCTTTAGCCATAGGCCATTGAATTGGAAGGCTGGGCCTGTAGTTTAATGGACAAACAGCCAGCTACTCCCACTTCCTGACCTATATAAGCAGTTTCTCTCAACCTCCTTCTGAAGCACTTTTTCTTTGTCCCACTATCCTCACCTCCTCCTCCTCCTCCTCCAGTGGCAGCACCTCTCTCCTTGGGATCCTTGCTAAGGTACCTTTAGCCACGGTAATCATCCCTTGGCACCTTTAGGAATGGAACCCTCTTCGAGGGTTCCTTGCCTTTGGTACCCCCACAAGGTGGTAATTCCTCTGAAATAGAAAGTGCCAACGGCCAAAACCAAACTAACACAGATGCACAAGCATAACACTATACTGGCTGCATAGGCCATTGAAGTTAAAAACAGGAATATTTCAAAACAAACACACAAGACAATATACGGAGGTGATTAAACAGACTCCACATATACCTGAATTTACAATTACATTAACAAATGTAAACAACAGGGTCTATAGTCCCTTTAAGTTATAGAAAAAATGTGTTCATGCAAGACACTTTGGAAAATACTAGTGGTTTTCCATAAAGGAGAACCACAAACTTTTCCCAGTTTTCCTTGAGCACTTGGTTTAGAGCTTTGATCATGGATAATAACTCGATATAGATTACTGCATATGGTTAATTCAGTAGCACACTGAACAGTATTCTGTCTCTGCAGGAATTAATTATTCTAAGAAGGCTTACTAGTTCATGTCTTGCTTCCTGGTAGCCTTGTTCCTCCAAAACATGTTCTTTTTAAGCAATATTGAATGAGGAGCCAGTCATTTCTTGGGGATTAGCAATTTATTTATTTTTTATTTATTGAATTTTGTTGACCCGGTAAGCCCACTGGGCCTAGAAGTCCCTTTTTCAGGGGTGACCGGGGGTAAAGGGGGTTACAGATGGTAAGCAACTGAAATTGAACCAGATTAAGCTGTTGGTGGTATTTTTACTGAATGGTAGAAATTTGGCCAGGACACCGGGGAAATTCCCCTACTCTTTTTCAATAAGTGCCATGAGATCTTTAGCATCCACCTGAAGTACCACCAATCCAGGCAGATGGGACCTCAGTTTAACGTCTCATCTGAAAGGTGGCACCTCAGGAGTGCAGCACCCCCTCCATGCTGCACTACAGTGTCAGTATTAGGATATTAACCCAAGTGCCAGATGTGGGAACTGAACCCACAGCCCTCTGATCTCCCAGCCTCAGAGGTGAGTGTGCTACCTACTGAGCCACTGATACTGGCAAATTAGATGGGTGATGGGTAGCTTTAAGCATAGCCGAATGCCACCTTCCATGAGCCGGTCATTAATCAAGAGAAAATGGCTGGCTCCAAGGTTACTATTGCAATTATAATAATAATAATAATCTTTATTTATGTCAAGCACAATTCACATGTATCAATGCACTTTTACAGATTTTAAAAGCCTTAAAACTATAAATATTTAAAATACCAGAATAAACAACAGACTTCCATAAATTAGTTATCAGAAAAGGCAAGCGAGAATAAATGAGTTTTCAGTGCCGATTTAAACCTCTCCACAGTCAGGCATCCCAATACCCAGTGAGGTAGAGAATACCACGGGGTAGGAGCCACAAATGCAAAAGCTCGAGCTCCAAAGGTCTTCAAACGAACTCTGGGAATCTCCAGCAGTTCCTCATTGGTGAAGAGGAGCAGTCACAGGGGGCAATAGGGATGCAGAACCTCTTGCATGTAACTTGGTCCCAGTCCATGTAGGGCTTTATAGATCAGCAAGCCGGCCTTAAAGGTGATCTGCCACTGAACTGGCAACCAGTGCAGCCCACGCAGCACAGGTGCAACATGGCTAGATTGAGAAATCCCAGTTAACAACCTGGCCACCATGTTCTGCACCAGCTGCAGGTGGCAGATATCAATCCCCGGTAGCCCTAGATACAGGACGTTGCAGTAATCAAGGTGGGAGGTCACAAAGGCATGGACCAATGTCAGAAGGTCACTGGGGGGGGACCAGGTGCTTAAACGGACGATATTCCTCAGGTGGTAAAATGAGGTCTTGGCGACGGATAACACCTAAGATTTCAGAGTCAACCCCTCGTCCAAAATAATGCCCAGACTCTGCATCCATTCAGAGGTCATCAGCTGGCTACCACCAAGCAAAAGCTCAGAGGTCTGCCCAGCCTAAGTCCTCTCTACCCAATGACCCAGGTCCACCACAAAAAAACTCAGTTTTGTCAGGATTCAGCTTCAACCAGTTGGCACTCATCCAGTCCTGGATCTCAGAGAGGCGGTTGCTAAACATAGAGACCACATTATCCTGGTCAGGTAAAAAGGGAATGTATCTCTAAGTATCATCTGCATAGCACTGAAAACTCAGTCCATACCACCCTACAATGTCTCCCATCAGCAGAATATACCCTGCAAATAACATAGGTGATGGCATAGAGCCCTTGGGAACCCCACATGGCAGGGAGAATGCATCACAGGAATAAATTCCCGACACTACTCTCTGAAACCTACCAGTGATGAAAGAATGGAACCATCTGAGGACTGTCCCTGGCAGTCCACAGATTACCCCCCAGGTGCTCGAGCAATACATAATGATCCACGGTCAAATGCTGCAGAGAGATTAAGGAGGACTAAGATGGAAAGACTCCTCTGATCTCTCACTATCAGGAGATCATTGAGCACCCAGACCAGGGCAGTCTCAGTGCTATGCGTCTTCCTAAATTCCAGCTGGAGAGGATCATAGATGTCATGGATGGTAAGATGGTCATCCAGCTGCAGCGCAACCACCTTCTCAATAACCTTACCCACAAAGGGCAGGTTATAGACAGGCCTGTAGTTTGTAAGGCAATCCAGGTCGAGAGAAGATTTCTTAAGGAGGGGAGTCACCACTGCCTTCAGGGAGTAAGGAAACTCACCTGTCTCAGGTGAACACTGGACTGTCTCTGCCAGGACCGGGCCAATGACCTCAATGCACTCCACAAGGAGGCGAGTTGGGTCCAGATCCAAACTACAGCAGGTCGGTCACATACTCTGGATGATCCTCATGACATCCACGATCGCCACCCGATCAAAAACCGACCAACCAAACCGAGGCTCAGCAACCTCCCACATATCAGTGTCCCACCAATTGGAATGTGCTATGCCAATCTCTGACCTAATGTCGGCAACCTTATCTGCAAAGAAGTGAGAAAATCGTCACACTTATCCTATGACAAGGCTCTCCAAACTTACAGACAGGCTGGATTGCACAGTCTGTCCACAGTTCGAAAGAGCTGAGCTGGTCAGTTCCATGCAGCAGTAATCTTCCTGGACAGGAACTCTGCCTTCTTACAGGAGATCACCGATTGATAGTCCGCATAATGGGCCATCAATCTAAGTCTGTCAGCATCAAGGCCAGTTTTCCGCCAGTGACACTCCATCCTTCACCCCTCTTTCCTCATCTCCCTAAAGGTCTCATCGAACCAAGGGGACCAAGGGCGAAGGGCAAGGGGGCGAATACGGACAGAAGCAATAGAATCCAGAGCCACCACCACTACCTTGTTATAGGCTTGTAGTAAGTAGCAAACACAAAAATAGTAGAGCACACACACCTCATAAATACAAGGGCACTGGTCTATTAAAAGAATAAATGTATTGTAGCATAATGCCTTAAAAAGTACTTGACACGTTTTGGATGCTAACACATCTTTTCTCATCCTGTATTTATGAGGTGTGTGTGTGCTCTATTTTTGTGTTTGCAGTATTATA
Organism: Neoceratodus forsteri; assembly: GCA_016271365.2. Classification (NCBI taxonomy): domain Eukaryota; kingdom Metazoa; phylum Chordata; order Ceratodontiformes; family Ceratodontidae; genus Neoceratodus; species Neoceratodus forsteri. The sequence continues at coordinate 642,603,493 of CM057453.1, read as the reverse complement.
TTGTTAGTATTGTAGAACCACGTCCTAGTGCCCACTCCATTGTGATAGCTTGTAGTAGGTTGTCTGGACCCTTGCTTGCAGATGGAAGTCCTGATAGAGCCAGCTCCACCATCAGGCCATCTGGGATCACATCCCTTAATGGGTGGTACTGGACCATCTCCAAAGGGGCAGGCCTATAAGGGGGAGCCTAGAAATTGAACCTGATGGTGTAATGGTCAGACCAACCGACCGGTTCTACCACCAAGTCGGAGGTCTCCATTCCCAGTAAGAAGACCAGATCCAGAGAATGACCAGAATTATGGGTCGCAGAGGTAACCATCTGTGTGAAGCCCAATAAAATCATTAGTTGGAGGAAGTCCTGACCAAAATGTGAGAGTTCATTGTTGATCCAGGTGTTGAAGTCACCCAGCACTCTGGGGGACTCCAACACTATATCGACAACAAAGTCCATGACTTCCTGCAAAAATTGCTTCCCATCCCTGGGTGGACGGTAGATGAGAAGAATTTTGCACCCACACCTGCGCCTAAGATACATTCAAAGGATCTGGTCTCCCTCACTGGCACATCTACCAGGCCCAATTCTGTTCTAAAACAGATGGCTACACCCCTGCCCCTACTATCCAGCCTCGGGCGATGTATCACCAAGAACCCGTCTGGAATGGCTAACTCATGAACTGGGCCAGCAGTTTCATCCAGCCAGATCTTGGTGATACATGCCAGGTCCGATGATGCAACAAGATCAGCAATTATTGCCGTCTTGTTTTTAATGGACCTGGCATTGCATAACACCGCCCAGGTAGGATGAGACTCCGAGGCAACCGGGTCAACTGCCCACTCAAAGTGGAACCCTTGGGTATGGGAACCAGACAGGGAGGACCCCTCTCCAGTCTCCATTTCACCCCAGGGCATCTCCTCATCTCTACTACCCCCAATCTGGCCACTCAGCTTCCCACCGAGGTCCAGGGGCCCCCCACACCTCCTTCCAACAATTCCAATGCCTGACAATGACCATATGCATCGGCAGGCAATGGGGGACAATTAAAGGGATGGAGGCCTTGGAGCTCCAAGGGGGAGTAGTGCCTGACCTGGAGAATGTCTAATGGCAGTAGCAGTTTTGAGGGGAGTTGTTTTCCTTCTTGTTTTTTTGAGCCAAGAGTTGTGAGGTAAGCAGTGTGGTATCAGAATGTTTCATTTTCCATGCCATGGAATTTGTCATTGGCAGTTAGATGGATTATTTTTTAGAGATGAGTTACCTATCCGGTAACCAATGAGAAGCCTGAAAAGGTTCATCAATATTTATTTAACCTTATAATTTCAATTAAAGATGATTTACCTCTCGGCTTTCACTTCCAAAGCCAGCTTTACGGCGGTGTCGAACCTATGATGGTAAAGGGTTGAATTAGTATGGAACCAGTGCTTTGAAATGGAAGCAAAATGCAGTAGGGTACATAAATAATCAGGTACATTTTAGAGTCTGATATAAGAAAGAGGAAAATATATTTAACCTGGTATTCATAAACAGGATTAAAGGAGACTATTGCCTTTTGTGAAGCATGAGAGACCCAGAAGCCCTCAAACATCCATCTTAGGGAAAGCAACCCCACCTTCTTTCTTACTTCATAGTAGGCCTTAAAAAAATTGTGATTGAAAAAAATATCAAGTAATGAGAATTATAGTTGTCCTTATACAGATGGCGGGAACAAACTGAAATCAGAAACTGGGGAATTTTATCAAGGCATTTGTATTCCTTATCACACTATACATAGAGAATACTGGATGGGCAACTATGCACAACCAGTGTGTTCTGCCACAGAGGGGTTCGGATTCCCTCTGACCTCGAGAGCGAAGCTTGAGAGGTTCATGGGAATCAGAACCCTGAGGTGGTAGAACACACTGGTTATGCATAAAGTTGGCCAACCTGTATTTTTTTTATAGTGTATAGTATTATGTGAAATGTGTGCTTTGTGTTTTTTTTTTCTTTCGGAATGAAACTGACTTGGACAGTCTCAAGAGGTTCTAGAATGTTGTTCTACCACAGAAGGGTGCAATCACATTCCATGATTTTTGAACTGTGGCACAACAGTATTTTGAAAAGGACGGATTTCCATATAGAGCAATGCTCTACTATACACTATAGTATGATTCATCCACTATATTACTTTTTTATATATTCTGTATTTGAATTTGCTTTTATTTGTTTTACCAGGAAAAAAAGCTCCATTGAGCAATGCTCATTTACAAGGAGGTCTTGTTTAAGCCAGTCAAAAGGTCCAGCACATTAGAACATAACATATAGAAAACTTAGGCAATGATACAAAGCAATAGATGCTGTACATATCACAGGTAACAGCCATCATGCAAAATTGTATGCAAAGCAAAAGAAAGAAATCATCTGTATGAATTGAAAAACATAGTCTGGAATAACTAATAGAATAAATGGTTATAGAACATCGGTTTATTATCAAGGTACAAAGTGCAAATAGAGAGCTACGGGCAAACCACAGTAACAGTAAATGTCATATCATCATTGAGACAACCCAGAACAATATTATATCATATACTGTGTAGCCCAGACAAACATCCAGCTGCAATTTGTGGAATCTACCTACAAGTACAGTAGAGCCAGCCAGGATACGATGCAATACCTTGCAGTAAATGACATGTCACAAAATACTACCTGACAAAATGTCATTGAATTACACTGTTACGTGCAGCGTACTGTATTGCAGCATTTTGTAGTAATACTGCAAGGTACTGCTTTGCATCCTGTCTGGCACTGCTGTACATTTGTCCTCACAGTGACTTTCTAGTTGTGCCTTACATGAGTTAAAACTAACCTATGAACTCAGTTAAAGGGCATGCCAGCTGAATGCCATGTCGCCATGAGATGAGATATAGAGAAGAATAACCTTATTCCTTCTCAGGTCACAAGCAGGTCTTTTTGAAAAAGGGTGTAATACATGGCGGTAAGTTATTTCATAAGGCCTTATAGAAGTGAAGGTAGAGGTTTTGTAATATTCTATTGCTTAGAGTGGGCCAGCCCATGACACCTATAGGATGCAGTGACGTGTTCTTGGGTGCAGACTGGTTATGAAGCAGAGGGCTTTATGGTATAGTACATCCAATGTGCCTAGGTGTGAAGTGGTAGTATCTCTGTATGTCAGGTCATGGTAATCTAACCAAGGCAGGAATGTGGCTTAAAATAACCTTGTTCTTGCCTCTGAAGTGAAGCAGAATTTGTTCCTGAAGTGGATGCCCAGTCTAGAACCTAATTTCTAAGTTGTTGCTGTGTATACTGATGGATAATTTACAACCTATCTGTATAGGTCCAGATACTTAAATGCATCCATCTGCTCTGGTTTGTCACCCATTAGGATGGGAATGCTGAAGAAGGGGTGTTTAGAGACTGTTTATCATTAGGCGTGAATACCATTTCTGGGTTTAGTAGCACTAAGTAGGAGCGTAGAGGCAAACAGATTACGCCATAGTGCACCAAAAGCAGCCTGTCAATCATTATGCGTGGAGGCTAGTGTGGGTCTAGAAACACACAGAGCAGTGTCATCAGCATAACAATGCAAATTACCATATTCTACATTTTCCCTATTGTCTTAAAGCTCAATGAACAATAGTAACTCTGTTTGTAATTACTGTATGTAGCAAAGTGTTATTTGGTACAGTATGCACACGTACTGGAGGTTTACATACTGTATATATCAATGTCTGTTTTTAACCTACTGTAAAGCTGAAAATAAACAGAAATTTCTACAAATTTTCTAGAGAAAAATAATATTTACAGGTGGCCAAGACCCTCCTCAGCTAGTCAGATCTCTGTATTTATCAGTGCTGTTTTGTGCTTTACATAATACTTACTGGTACAGCAAATGATGTCCCCAGAAGGCAAATAAGCAGAAGGAACGTTGCCATCTTGTATGTTGTTAAAACCTGGAGAAACATAAGAATGCAATACTTTAGAAATGCCGTATTATATTTAATTAGTTGATCTAGGAAAGAGCTGTTGAAATTAAGCGTAGCGCAAATCTGAATGCTTCTCGATTATCATATTAATTTGGCAGAGACTAAAAATGTTTGATGTTGAATAATGATTCTATATTATACAGCATAAGTGTTTTTCTTAAGATGCTTGCTTACTACAGTCTGCACCTTTCTCTATGAAAGTGTTGTCTAATTTGAAGTGGTATCAACTTCTTGGAATTATACCTATTAAAAGCACTACAATTGACATGGAGCCCAATCCCTATTTAAGTAATGCATGCAAGATTTTGAAAATTAAAATCACATTTTAATATTTACATTTTAAGAACATAAGAACATAAGAATTTGCTGGCAGAAGGGGACCTCTTGATCCATTTAGTCTGCCCAGAATACCTAACCCTCCTCTTACACTATTTCCTTTTTTGCATGCAGTGTTTATCCCACGTGAGTTTGAATTCCCTAACATTTTTTGAGTCTACTACCTCTTGCGGTAGGCTAGTCCAAGGGTTGACCACCCTATCGTAAAAAAGTGCTTCCTGATGTTTCCCCTAAATTTACTTCCTGCCAGTCGTAGATTGTGGCTTCTTGTACAACTCTCTGATTTCATCTGAAACAGGTTTTCCTTTCATGCCATGTTAATTCCCTTCGTATACTTAAACATTTCTATCAGGTACCCCTGTCTCTTCTCTTTTTTCAAGCGAGTACAGTTGTGAGTTAGCCAGTCTGGTTTCACATGGCTCCTGGTGCAAACCCTGCACCATCTTTGTAGCCCTCTGCACCGCCTCCAGTCTGTTGATATCTTTCTTCAGGTACGGCCTCCAAAACTGGACACAATATTCCATGTGCGGCCTGACCAGTGATCTGTAGAGTGGCATTATCATCTCTCTTTTTCTACTAGTCATACCCCTTCCAGTGCATCTGAGGATGCCATTTGCTTTTTAAGCTGCCCTTTCACATTGCTTGTTCGTCCTAAGGTCATCTCTAATGATTATGCCAAGATCCCTCTCCACTCATGTTACTTCAAGCTGGTATCCTAGCAGCATATATATTCCTTCCTGGGGTTTCTTTTACCCAGATGCGTGACCTTGCATTTTTTAGCATTGAGCTTCAAATGCCAATTTTTGGACCATCTTGAAGGTTGAATACAATTACGTCACTTATTTTTTTCTTATAATATTTGCACAGGTTAGCCACCAGCTTTTTTGGGGACACCATTATTTCCAACTCAAATATGCCTTCTCTGTTGAAGGTCGGTATATGGAAAGTGAAAAAGCTACATACATAAAATCTGACACAGTACATGTCTGCCAATTCCACAGTAAATGGTTGTATTTTTACAAAGATATCCATGAAATTGACAACATTCTTTTTACAAATAGGTCTATTGGTTGGTAAATTCTGATTAGGTGTTCTGTTTACCTGCATTCTGTGGAGATCACAAATCTCCTAACTCTAAAAATTACTGGATTTAAACATTTAGGTTCACTTACAGTCAATGGAGCTTCATTTTCAAGGAATGGGAGTGGCTTGCTGATGAAGTTGTTCATTGGAAATCCTCTCCCACAAAAAAAAAATACAAATAAAAAAACTCTAAAGATATAATCCATTCTATTGTTTTATAGAGACACATTAGTGCCTCTATAGTTAGGGTCGAGCAGCAGTTTCTTTGTTAAACCTGAAATTTTGCACTTTAATAACTTTGCAACCAATCAATGGATTTGCACAAAATTTGGCATGCACTGTTCTGTAGGGTAGCTCTCTTGATGTGGCAAGTTTTGTTCCAGTTGGATTTGCAAATTCTGAGATCTGGATAGTGAAAAAAGTAAAAAAAAACAAACAAAAAAAAAAACATTTTTGCAGGTTTTTCCTCATTGTCTGGCAGCCAGATGGTGTGGAATTTCTGCATGATTTTTATAGGGTATAAAGCACTTTAGTAGAAGAACAGGCAGTGAAAATTATGTGTAATAATATTAATTTACTGCAAAGTTATTACATTTATTAGTTCCCAATATGTCCTATGGGACTTTGCTGAACATTCGATTTTAGGATAGAGGTAATTTTTGTGAAGAAGAAGAATTTCACCTCACAAAGGATTGAGTCTCATGAGAGCATTCCTCCTTCATGAGATTTGGAATCCCTCTTGGTGAGAAAAAGTCCTTGGTCCCCAGCCTCCATCTTGTTTTTTCCCTCCCATCAACTAAAAAGTGTGTAAAATACATAAAACTGTTGTCCTTTTAAAAAAGCAAATGCCAGAACCTAGTTAACGGGCCTGTTTAACTAGATTCTGGCCTTTGTTTTTCAGAATAACTGCCAGAAATGCCTTTTTTTGGCACCTGAAATCCTGGGTGCCCAGCTTAGCGAGAGGAGCCTTAAGCCCCATTTTCCCTGGTGTCTAGTTTAACCCTCACTCCCTGATGTATGTCCCAAAATCATTCCCTGGTGTCTAGTGGCCCTCCACCCTCTACCTTCCCCTTCTCATTTTTTTGCTGTCCTTTGTGCTTTTTTTTTTAATTTATAAAATATTCCAACACCGGGATGCCCACTCCCAGTGTAGGATAACCCCCGCCCCTGCAGCTCTGCAGACATACCAACATCGTTGGCCCAATCCCGATGTTGGAATTTAATTCTCACCTCTCCCAGTAGTATGGGACACTGGGGAGCCCACCCTCAGTGTTCCAAAATCTGTTTAAAATAGAAGTATCCCTGAAAAAAAGAAAACTATCCCCCAACGTCTTTTTTAACCTGAAAAAAAGAAAACCATCCCTCGTCATCCCCACCATCCCCCTCCCACATCCCCCACCCTCCTTCTGCACACCCACCTCCCCTTACCACCCTTACCCCATACTGACCTCTGGAGATCGACGCTGTTGTCTTCTCTGGACCAGGATACATCTGCACTCTTCAAAACCCAACTGCGAACTGAAGAATCAAGGTAAGTATTGTATAATGGCTGTCAATGGTGTTTTCAACTTATGTTGATATGTTGGTCCATTTTTTTATATTTTTGCACCAAATTTTCAACATGGGGTTCTTGGAACTCCACCTCATGAACACTGTCACTGTCTCATTAATCAGTCCTGAAAGGTGATTTCACAGTCACTACACAGAATGACCTTTCGGGATCAATTAACAAAATGACAGTGCAAGTGTTTATGAGGTGGGGTCCTAAAAAACCCATGTTGCAAATCTGGTGAAAAAGGTCCTAAAAATGCCCATGTTACAATCATGCATTGCACAGTTTCTATGCAGACACATAGCTTTTGTAATTTACATTATTTTCACTCCAGATTTTCAACTTATCCATTATTTCACACAATCTCATGAACAGTACAGCTGTCATTTCTCACATCCTGCCCAAAACATATTTTCGCACCTGTGGCGAAGAATGGCTCAGTTGCTGTGCAAAATCACCTTTTGGGACTGATTAACAAAATGACAGTACCAGTGTTCATGAGGTGGCATCCCAAAAAGGCCATGTTGAAAGTTTGGTACAAAAATACCTAAAAATGCCTGAGTTATGTGTGGTCATTGCAATTTTTCTATGCATGCACATAACTTTGGCAATTAATCATATTTTCACTCCAAATTTTCAACATTGCCATTTTTTTTCACACCACCTCATGAATAGTACAGCTGTCATTTTTCAAATCCTGCCAAAAATGTTTTTCCTCACCTGTGGTGCAGAATGGCATTACAGTTGTGAAGAATTACATTTCAACAGGGATTTGAACATTTTCTATACTGGGTACATGTGGTGAGGTGACAAGAAGGTTATGTTGAACATTTCAGGTGAGAATTATTTAAGATGGCACAGTTATTACTATTTGCTGCAATTTCGCTATGCCTGCTCTTAACTTGATGCATGGAAGCACAGGGCCTGGAGGCCCCTGTGTTTCAACAGCTAGATGCATATGTGCATCTGAGATGGGATAGGAGTGCAGGGTCCAAAGGACCCTGTGCGCCCACAGTAAAATAAAGATACTATTATACTATCTCAAAAAGTAAGGAAATAAATTGCAAAAAACTTTGTTAATGCATCAGTTAGGGTTAAAGCGACAAAAGTAGGGAAATCTTTCATTAGGGTTTCCAACCCTAACACTCCATCCCCACCCTGCACAGACAGAGAGGGATCGGGAGGTGACATTGGCATCTTCTGCCCTAACGCTCACCACATTCCATTACAAAATAAGCTGGGTGGCCACAACATAGGAGAATAGGGTGAGAGTTAGGGCAAATGATCCCAATGCCACCCCAGATCCCTCTTCATCTGTGCAGGGTGGGGGTGGGATGTTAGGGTTGGAAACCCTAATGCCACATTTCCCTGCTTTTGTCACTTTAACCCTAACTGATGCATCAACAAAGTTTTTTTGCAATTTATATAGTATATGGTTACCCCTTATTGTGCAGGATTTCCAACCTAACTAAAAAGCTGTTGTACCACAGTTCAAATGTCATAGAATGCTGTTGTACCCTACTGTGGTAAAATAACTGTTTTTCAATTAGAATGGAAACTCATGCCACCTGGCATTTTGCTGTCATTTTCCCCAAACAGAACCAAGACCCTTCCTTAACATAAAATCTTCTGTTGTTTCATCATTTACAAAACAAAAAACAAAGAAACAAACACAAAAAAACATCTACCTTTGCTTGGGCAGATTTACAGCAACTGCATGTTGGTGAGGTTCTATTTTTTTTTAATAATTAAAAATTAAAATGAAGATTTCATGGGGGGAGCAGCATTTTATTTTTCCAACCATATACTATAGAAAATAACATATCAGCAGCCATGATTTTCCATCTCAGGGTTCAGATGACATTAGGGGCCTCTCAAATTTTATGCCCTATGTCCCTATGATATCATCAGAACCCTTGATTGTTGTGTATGCTTGCCCATGTGTTATACTCTCTACATTACATGGTTGACCTCTATTTCCAAATGATCTCAGTGATGTGAGTAACAGTGTTATTAAAGGATCACTTTTTTGTTAATCAATATGCACTCTGTTATTTATGGATGTAACATCACACCTTTGAATAACACAGTATGTTGGTAAACCAGAATGAAACACTGTAGCAGCATAGAGTAGCATATACTGTATGTGTTCTGTACCTTACAAGCTTCTATTTAACTAATTCTGGGTTGCCCCTGAAAAAGGGTCTATTTGGGCCTTGTGGGTCTACCTGGTCAACAAAATTAAATAAATAAATGAATGAATGAATGAATGAATGAATGAATAAATTACATTATGTATGCAAGGTAACTGAATCCAAATCTTCTGTAAACACTTGAAGACTTTACTACACTCTCAGTTTTCATGGTTGAACAATATAAGTAATTTAATAAAGCGGCTAGTGAAAAATATTACATCCCACAGGAGAATTTATTTTGAGATTCTATTGCATCACAGGCATATCAGCAAGCATGACAGATCCTTTCACTTTTGTGTGGTACTGTATATTGTTTAGATACCAAGTTCTGAAGTTTTATGCTGTTAACCTATGATGTCGCAAAGTTGTTTGCATCCCTTTAAGCTTAACAGCTATGAGGTAGATGAAAGCACAAGTTGTAAAAAACCTTCATGTTCTGATTTCATTTTAGAGTCCTAAAGAAGGAAACATTGTCTTCCCAGTTCTGACTAGCTTTCATTTCTGGCTGTGCTTTTCCTATTAGAAAATGTCTATACATATCTTAATATGGTTACATTTGTTAAGTAGACAGCAGGATGTTAGGAGGTACAGTACAGTATGAAGAAAGTATCAACTACTAGATTCTGTGTTGATTTGCATTCCCTCATCATGTACAGTATCTGTTAGGAATGATTATGCGGTTTCTTCATGCATTCAGTTGAAATAAAAACTGCCACTTTAATGGCCTCTGTAATAACACATTGTGCAGTACAAGCATCATAGTTTAGATTCTTTATTTGTTCAGTTAATATTTCAACATTGTTAAATCCCACCCAATCTCCAGGATCAACATACAGTACTTTTTTTTGTCAGGATTTTTACACTAAACACTTGACGCACACTTTAAAGGGCCACCAATACACATTTAAATGCAATAGAGTTAAGAGATTGTATGAGTCTGCTGTAATGTATGTTATAGCCTATGACTGATAAAGAACTTCGACAGCACATTTCTCAAAGCAACTAACATATGAAGCCTAGAAATTGGAAGCTCAATGGACTCAAGTATAAGTGCAAATGGTTAAATAAGTGTTGCTGTATTCAACATTCAGTACCTTTTTTAATGTTCAGTAACATACCCTTTAAATAATTTTGTTCAAAATGCCATCTGATGTAAAGTTCAATTACTGTACAACAAATGGGGAAATGCTTCAAGCAGATCTGCTGTGGATCAATCCAACCCTATTATCAACAGCAGACTTATGTCTGCACTGGTAGAACTAGCATATAAAGTCTGCATGCTGTCACAGCCCAGAAATGCGCAACTACATCAAAAAATGACACAAACTACAATTTGTGTCATTTTTTTAATGCAAGCTGCTTCAAATTGTTTTCAACTGTCAGAAATGTTCATGACTTTCTGAACATTATAGGGCAAGTCTCAGACACAATCAGGCAGACCCAGATGCATAGTTATATAGAAATTGTCGGCAGAGAAGGACCACCAGGCCCATCTAGTCTGCTCATTTTGCTGCCTGTAAAAGTGACCCATGACCCTACATGGTCATTGGCCTTAGCTCTACCTTCCCATAACTAATGTTCCTTTTCCCATCGCTAGTGTTCCTCTATTCCTGTCCCATGCATGTTTAAATGTGGCCACAACATACCTCTGGGTATATGCTCAACCCTTTTTAAAATCCTCCAGTATGATCTCAAAACCAAACACAAAACAGTATGCAAATATTAAGAAACTATAGTCCTTAGCTTTACCAGAATTTGTTTTTGAATATAATATGCTTTTATGTTTCATATGTAAGCTGACTGAAAATGACATTTCATCGCAAGTAAAAGTTTACTTCTACTGCATTTTTACTGATTGACAAGCTCTAGGAGATAAAAAAAATAAGGCAAGGCATTGCATACAAATAAATTACATAAAATTTGAATGCCCTAATCTTCTTAACATTTCTAGTGGCTTAATATTTTTGTGAAGAAGACTTTACTACACTGTCAGAGAAGATACACTTCATATGATCCTAAGCATCATTGAAAAGAAAATGCATTACCTGAGCATCTGCGTCTACTTAAAGAAAATGGTCAAATCAGAAGAAATAACGATCCTGGTAGTTTGTCCATCAATGTTTACTAGAAAGTTTTTCTTAGCAGGACGGCCTTTAAACTCTGATACAAATAGTGAAGAACCAATCAAAATTCAGCCATGGTTTTGCTGTTACATGACTGCAGTCACACAACATGCATGAAGATTATTGTGTATTATCATAAGTTGCCCACATCACATCTTCTTAATAACATGTTGCTGCCACATGCACAGCACCGAGCAGGTAGTTGTTTTTTAAGTATGCACTGATAATGGTTCAGTTTCAACATATTTCACAATAATTTTTGAGATTCAGATCTTTAAGAGCAGGGCTCCATTGTCTCAAGTTTTGCAGATTTGCTGAGTTAAGGATTTCCACTGCTTTAAAGCAAGAATCTTAATAGTTAAAATTAATTACCCTGTTTCTAGACTGCTTTTTTTCCAAATCTGTCTACAGAATTATGCAGCAGAGTCTCTTTTTGTAAGCTGTGCATGTGATGTGACTGTCTGTTTTATAACACCACAGAGCTGATAGACTGTTGGGTCTGTGAAATGAATGTTATAGTGCATATTAGCCTTGTGATCCTGCTGAAATGATTTGCCATAGAGTGTACAGTAGCTGCATGTCATTATTTGAAGATACCTTGTTCAGAACATGACATCCTTCAGATGAAACTGCAGACTCCTTAGACCTCTGCCTTGAAAGGGACTTACTAAAACTGCCCTAGTCTGAATCTAAGAATAAATTCATGTTTATTCAATTGACCATGCATTCACAAGTCTTGTAAAAGTTATAAAATGCATGTGATAACAAAGATATTGGATACTTACCACTGCACACGTGACAATGTCTAAGTAGTTTTTCTCTATACAGTTTCAGATACCTTAAAAACTAAGTAGAATAGAATAAGTAGGGATATTTTTTCTACTGGATTTCTGGTTAGAATTTACCCGCAGGTCCACCTCGAATATAAACTTGCTCAATGGTGATTGCCTGGTTAAATAAAGATTTTGATTGATTGATTTTTAAAATAAAAACGCGGGACTCCCAGACTAGATTCCGAAATCTCAGCAGTGTTCTTTTGGAGTCACTTTGGCACATCTCACTACAGGGGGAGTGTGCACTAGGCAGCAGTCTGTGTGTTCTGAGAATAAAACAGTGCATCCCAGGGAACCCCTACACTGATGGATGTGTGTACCAATGTGCTTTTGACATATCAAAGATGCAGGGGCCCACGTCCCCAAGAGCCCTGTTCTAATTTCTAAATACAACTGAACAAGGTAGATGGCAGGGTCTACTGTTTAGGACACAGACCTATGAACCAGCAGGGAAATGTCTGAGTCCCACTACATCTGCTGACTTACAATGTGACCTTGAGCACATCGCTTGAACTCCATATGCTGCTTCTGTCCTACATATACAATTCTGTCTGTCTGTCTATCTATCTGTCTTTATTTATCTATCTGTCTTTATCTATCTATCTATCTATCTATCTATCTATCTATCTATCTATCTATCTATCTATCTAATGTCTATTATCCTTCTTCTTTATTCTTTAATTCAGATATTTCTGTAGGGTCAGTATTGCTAAACCTTGGAACATGCCATTGGTTCTTGAGCAAACTAAAAAAAATTATTTGTGTGGAAAACTGCTGAGAATTTCTAAAAATAGTATAAAATATTATCATAATTTAAAAGACTCATACTTTCTTGTGATGTTCTTGGAAATTCTGGGCAGGTGGTTTTCTGTCCAGCAAAGTGCTTTAAAGTTTTCTGAAGCAACCAAATTGTATTTACAAAAATTGTTTATTTTAGGGGTGTTATTGCAACAGAATACATCTTTTATTTTCCTTCCCTTCAAAAGCAATAATGAAGCTTACATAATGCTAGTTATAGCATGAGCTCCAACACAATGAGCCACAAGTTCAACATATGGGCTTAGTAAATTATAGACCAGAAATTAACATGAATGCCACTGCAATACCCACAGTAAACTCCAGGACCAACAAACCAAATGTATAAGTCGCCTGCATGCCACTGTAAGGGGTTTTAATAAATCTAAGTGATTCAGTGGCAATGTGAGAGGTTACCTCTTGGGAGACCAGGGTTTTTGTGTGAGCCCTAGGGTGTTTAGCTCTAGAGCTGTCAGGTAGGGAGAGCAAGCAGTCATGCACCTCTCATCCTGGCCATCTGATCTCTGATCAATATTGGCATCATCTGTAAAGGCAGCCACTCATGCACCCTTCTGGCCAGAGGAAGAGTTATGTGGTAATGGCCCCAAGCAATTATGTGGTAGACAGGGTAAGCCATGGAAAAAAGGGAAAACTGGAAAAATAAAAAAAAAACAATCTAATAGTTAGGCAAGTGATTACACTGCTGCACATATGAATAATTAAAGTGATAACAGTCAAATCAGCAAGTTACCTCTCAAGATTCTCTGGGGACGCCTAGAGAAAACTATTTTTTGAACTGCTTGGGCCATAGGAAATTATAAGAAAATCTCCTTAGAGATCTCAAGAAATTTTGTAAAATAAGTTGCCAGATCAACTTCTATCACTATAATTGTTTGACAGAAACTAGTGAAGCATACTATAATTGGAACACCCCATTGCCTAATCCCAAAATAATGCAAATGTAGCGTTCAATGCAAATTTCATCTAGATTGGGTGGGTATGTTAATGGATTTCATACAAAATGTCATGGGAGCAACAGGGTGTCGCATCTTTACATTAACATCATTATGAGATCTCTGTTACCATGTACTGAATACAAGGGAGATTGCAAAGGAGTGGACTCATACTCTCCTATCTCTCACACCCAATGATGAAAAAAGATCCAGGCAAATGTAAATTTCACAGACCCATTTAACGCCTGAATGTGGACAAGAGTCAGGGGTGGAGGAAAAGTGTAAAACAACAGAAGAACAGCTGTCCCATCATCACAGTGGTAGCATTATTGCTCAAGATGCCAGCATGTCAGGCTTAGGCGTGTAATTAGGTCATTGGAGGCTTCTTGGGAGAAGGATGATTAAAAATCTTAGGGACAACCCTGCTCCTTTCAGGGTGGGCAGGATGGGTATCCTGCAGTGAGATATCTCCTAATAGTGGCTAGTGGGAGATATTAGTTGGGGCCACCAGAAAGGTAGGGGCTCCATTAGATGCATGCATGGCCACACATTATGGGTGTGAGCATGCATGTTCCTGCATGAGAGAGTCCTATGGAAAGAAAACCTAAGGCGAAGAAGCTTCTGGTCCTCTGAAAATGAAATCTGGCACCCTTGCAGGCCCACGCATAACCAACATGGCATATCACTCACCTTGAGGCAATCGTGGAAAAATTGTGGTAATGGTATAAGTCCATGAGAAGGTAATTAATGGGGATGGGGGATGTTGTTATAAGGGGAAAGTGGACCATGGGAACAGAGGAAAATGCTTGCTAGAAGAAAAATGGAAGAATGACTCTTGTTATAATTCCCCAGTGTGACTCCATAGTCAAGCCTTGGGTCCTACACAGACTGTCTCTTCATATAAGGTCTCACCTTGCCCAGGAAGGAAGGTGGACTTTGCCATGGGAAACAAGCCATGGCGATCTAGCCATTTTCATGATTAAGGTGGCCTGGATAGAAGGCACAGTGGGATAGAAGAGTAGAGATGGCATAAGAAAATTCCTGTAAATTACTACTTGTTTGCAGAGTATTCATTTTTAGCCCTCCTTGAGAAGCTGTAGGAGGACGTGATGGATCTAGGTGCCATTCCATACTTAAATGTCACTGCTGCTATAATCAGGGCTAGTATGGAGAAAAAGAAAGAGCAAACAAAAAAAAGAGAATACGAAAGAATAGCATAAAGTGAGCAGAACTGACAGTATGATGAGAATGTTGGTATTTTATGGTATCCTCAGCATCTAAGTTCTTCCTGCCATGGTTCCATGTGATGTTAGCGATTGAAAAACAGTGATCACTATCATCATGAATGTATGTTGCTGAAAAGCATTTAGGTGATATGCAATTGTCAGTGACCCAACGTCTGGTAAAATAAAGTGTTTTTGTGGGGTGGCTGCGCCCCCCGCACCCCCCTTAATTATGATTCTCAACTCCAGGGGGGTGCATGTTGAGGAGGGGGTGAAATTCTGTGGTGGAAAAAAAAACAATACACAGCCACAAAGCAGTGGCAAAACACTTTCCCCAAGCAGGTCCCGAACCCATTGCCTACTGCACTATAGCCAGCCACCTTCAGCACTACACCACAGGGCTGGTTCAGTTGCAGCAGGCTCACCTCCCCCTCTAAACCCTCCCTTTTATCCCTCACTACAGCTCCCCATCCCTTCCCTTCCAGTCGCTCTAGGCGCTATACCATTGCTACCGTTGCAAGTTAGCTGATGATGATAGTGCTATAAATGAATCGCTGTTTCTACAGTCACTCATTTATAATTGCTATCATCACGGGCTACCCCTGCCACAGCTTCTGTAAAAATATTATCAGGTCTCTTTTTTGTGAAGGGTTGTATTTCTAGTTTGACCACCCCTTAGCTTCCGCACCAGCAATTCAGTGCTCAGGTTTTTGGCTGTGAGCTACAGAGTGACCCAAAACTCATTGACCCATAACTGGACTCTTAGAATGCTGGCAAAGAATGCCTTCTCATATGCCAGCATTCCCAAACATTCAGATTGCAAAGATGTCTTAGGCGTTCTTACAACTTTCATTGAATGCAGATTGTAATAAAAGTTACTGGCACAGTTTGAGAGGTCCTGCTATCCTAAAACACAGGAAATGCTTATAGAATTGCATTCATGGTGTTTGCTTAGAGCAAACATTTAAAACTATGGTAGAACAGAATTTTTCTTTATCTGCTGAACTCATTTACAGTGAAAAGAAAACAACTTTATAATGGAAATGAAGATTTTTTTTTGACTGCAAACCAACAGAGAAATCCATAAAAATTATAGCTTCTTCTTAGACTTGTGACACCATCATTAACTTACAAGCGTGTTTTAATTTCTGACTGTTTAAAGGCAATATACGTACTTATGTAACAGCAACATCTGTCTAGTTTTTTTTAATAAATTAGTAAGCACAGTAAATGACGCTATGTAAGACAAAAAGTAATTTCCTTGAGAGGGACTGCTAAGCCTGCAGTTAAGAAACTTAGTGAGGAGTTTAAATTACCTGTCTAAAAAAGTGGGCACCAGAAATGTGCTGATCTGATTTGGATGATAAAGCAAGAATCATAAACACACAGAAGCAGACGTCTTGTTTAGCTTATTTGGAACTTGCACTGTAATTATAATGTCTTAGAGGTAATAAAGAGAAAGTTTCTATTATGCACATTACTTATGTCTGGCTTATAAATGTTTTGTTATGATTTTAAAATTATGAAAGATATACGAATTCCCCTTGACCAGAATGATGATTCTAAAGTAAAACATTGAGCCCCATAGTGCCAGACTGATGGTGGTGGTGGTGTGTGTGTGGGGGGGAGGGGGCGCGGGTGCTTTTCCTTCTATGTAGGAGTTACCCTAGTTAAACAGCTGATTTGCAAGAGAGAGGATGGAAATAATTTAACAACTGAAGAAGGTCACGATGCTAGACCCCTTGGCACAGCGAAAAAGAATATATTAAAAAAGAGGGTTATGGTATGGGTAGACTAGATGGGCCAAGCGGTCCTTATCTGCCATCAAATTCTATCTTTCTACGTTTCTATGGTGATTTGAAACATTTGTTTATTGTTGAATTTTGTTGACCCGATAAGCCCACTGGGCCTAGAAGTCCCTTTTCAAGGGCCACGGGGATACAGATGGTAAGCAACTGAAATTGAACCAGATTAAGCTGTTGGTGGTTTTTTAGTGAATGAGGAAAATTTGGCCAGGACACCAGGGAAATTTCTACTCTTTCGATAAGTGCCATGGGATCTTTAACATCCACCTGAACTACCACCAATCCAGGCAGATGGGACCTCGGTTTTAACATCTCATCCGAAAGATGGCACCTTAGAAGTGCAGCACCCCTCTCATGCTGCACTACAGTGTCACTATTAGGATATTAACCCAAGTGCCAGATGTGGGAACTGAACCCACAGCCCTCTGATCTCCTAGCCTCAGAGGCAAGTGTGCTTCCTACGGAGTCACTGACACATTTCTTGGGCTTTCGTCTAAAAAACAGAGCAGCTTCATCATGAGTAGTAGTGCAGTATGTGTGACTTTAGCAAATGAGTGGAAGAGTTTAAAGATTCCTAATGAAATTACATATTATACAAACAAAATGGTAAAACAGACCTTTTTAAATAATTCCCCCTTTTAATTAATTATGGTTGTTTAAAGTCACTTGTGTATTCAATAAGAGATATAGCCTATTAAGAATTATTTTTTTCCTTCAAAATGAATTTGGTTCAATAAAAATCACTTTTAACTGGATGCTGTAGTAGAGAACTATATCTGTTTTAATAGATATGCCCATTTCTTGCAGTGGTAGTCAGTGACATTATGTAGACTATCCAGATATGGTATGATATACAGTATTACAGGAAATTTCTGTTCATTTCACTTGGATTTCCTGTACTGTTTCCTGATGCATCCAGATGCATAATGTACCTATGGAAATGAGGGATCCCTCATCCACACAGGGTGCGGTGGTATATTTAGAGTTTTTGAAAGTGCTAAACAGCTGCTACTGCAGGGCTGTTTGATGCTTTCTAAGCCATACCCTTTTCACAGCATACAGTGGTGCGTGAACTCCCATCCATCCCACCACATACCAAGTGCTGGGTAGCAGACTTAAAGCAGGTGAGTTCACTCTTTGCTAGTGCCCCACCCATCCCGACCCCAACAAATGCAATTCAGATGCTCCGGAACAGTTTAAAAAACTAATCCCTGGCATTCTATGGTCCCTCTTCCCCTGATTGCCATTCAGATGCCCCTAAACAGTTCAATAAATGAATTTGTACCATCTAGTGGTCCCTCACCCCTGTTCACAGTTCAGATGCCCCCAAACAGTTTAATAAATAGATCCCTGGCATCTTGTTATCTCCCAACCCCAGATACCGATCACTATTCAGATGCCCCTAAACTGATCACTAAACTGATCCCCAGGGCCCAATTTTAAAATGCAGAAATTTGGCACAAGGTACTAACACCAAAAACATTTGACACAAGAAGCATCTAGCATCAAATTTTGTGGCAATCCAAATGTTTGAATGCAGGCTGCATCAAAATCAGGATGCCTTGCACTGAAGCTGCCCTACACCACCCCTGCGGCAGATGGGCCATATCGCAAGGCGGCTTGCGCCATGGTGGTGCTGCAGCATCCCCTTATTTGTGATTTTAGAAGCCCCGCTGTGGTCACATGAGGAGGCTGAGGTTAGACCAGCCACGAGCTGGTCTAAGGGCCTTCCGACTGGACTGGAGATACATGACTGGGGGACACAGGATCTCTGACACACTCAGAGTTTGCCACAGCCATGAATCAGTGCACCATGTACCAATCTAGCAGCTGATTAAAAATTGAGCCCAAGTGTCTTGTGGTCCCTCACACTCAATCACCATTTAGAAGCACCTGAACAGTTTAATAGACACCAGTGAACACCTATCCCTACCCCCTACCCCGGCCAAGTACCAGGTAGTGGACTGACAGCATGAGCTGTCAGTCCCTGCAAACATCTCCCCTTCTGATTTCTTTCAGATGTCCCAAACAGTTTAATAAACTAATCCCCAGCATCTAGTGATCGCCTACCCCCCTGATTGCCATTCAGATACCTCCAAACAGCTTAATAAATTGATCCCCGGCATGTAGTGATCCCACACCTAGCACCGTTTAGATGCCCCCAGTAAGTTTAATAAACTGATCCCTGGAGTCTATTGGTCATAACCATCCTCTAGTCACTGCTAAGATGCCTCTGAACAGTTGAATAAACTACTCCTGGAATCTAGAGGTCTCCTACCCCCGACTGTCATTCAGAAGCCCCAAACATTTTTTTCTATATAGCTTTTTGCTCCCCCGATATCACCTCTGCTTTATTTGGCAATGGGGAAGGCACTGATTTCTTGTTTACTCTTTACTATCTTGGGACCCCGAATTGAGGTTGCACATGTGTGTAGAGGCACACATGTGCTCCACAGCCTCAGTAACGGTCCCCATCTCCCACCCCTGGCCTAGAGCCCAGGTTCCTGTGGCTTGGTGTTGCCACCTAGCCTCCAGTAAGAGGCAGCCAATAGTCAAGGAACCTATGTGTCCCTCCCTGGAGAGGAGAGCTGCCTTGTGGCCGCTCGATCCACTTCTTCACCCTTCCCACAGGTCAACCCTTGGTGGCCCAAGCTTGCTCCTGAAACTTGGGTCAGCAGCATGGCATGAGGTGTGGCATTCAATGCCTCAACCCTCAGAGCCACCGGGCCGGCTTATTCCCCAAACAATTTAATAAACTGTTTCCTGGCATGTACAGTGGCAGCCGTAGACAAGGTCAGATATTTCTTGAAATGTGTGCGATGTCTCTGGAGAAATTTCTTGCCTGCCTGAAGTATCACTATGGGCCACCCTCTTTATATATAGCAAATATCCAAATGTACCTATGGCTGCAACTGCAGTGTTCACCACCACCATCACTGTTCAGATGTACTGATTTGATTAAAAAAATGGATCTCTGCTGTCTAGTGGTCTCCTCACCCCCAATCACAAGACTGAACCCCCTCCCATCCTGCCCAGTCAGGTGCCCTGACCCTGTCCCTGCTAGTGGCTCTCCACTCAACCAAGTTGGCATCCAGATCCCGGTGATGGTGACCAGCACAACCCCTTTGTTTACTACTCAGCCGGCTGACATCTGAATGACAGGGGGTAAGCACAGCCTACTGTGGAAACAGTTGTGTAGCAAAGCATATTTCTGTCTGAACAATTTATGTCTTATTGAGGTTTAACTTCAGAGACTAGTTTATTCTTTATTAGTTATATTTTATTGATTTTCAGACAAGAGCACAATGAAACAGATCGGCTCAAATATGATTTATCCATGTTATACAGCAAAATCAACAGGTAGACAGAAAAATAATAGACTGCATGGTGTAACATGAATCCCTCAAAGTACATCAGATTATTATTCTGTATATTGTATAGTTTGAAATTAATAGAGCTGTTCACAAAGAAATCTGCACCTACAATTGCAGTGGAGAGCTGGAGATACTTGGACACCTATTTTACTCACCTTGCAGCACTTTTTCTGTGAAGTAACGGTGTATAAACCCAGTTGTGGTAAGAAATTTGATATTAGTGCTGAAATATGTATCACTCCACTGTAAGTTGACAATGAATGTTATGTACACTACTATTTGACAAACGTGACTCTCTCTGCAACCTTTGAAACAAACTTAGCAATTACCTGTTTTCTGTAACACATACAGATGTACTCTTTGCCATATTGGTCCTTCTAAGAACAGATTCAAAAGCAAATGATTTGATTCCTTTTATAGGACCAATATAGAGGTAACAAAGAGAACAAAGTGCTTTAGCTTTCAGACCAACAAGTCCTTCCTCAGAAGCTTCTGAGGAAAGATTTGTTGGCCTGAAAGCTAAAGCACTTTGTCCTTTTGGTTACATCTATGTTGGTCCAATAAAAGGTATCAAATCATTTGCTTCTGGATATGTTTTCAGTAAAAGATTTTGTAAGAGATTATTTTGTTGTTGGTTTACGTTTTTTTAAATTGTTAGCATATTAATTGTACTGTTTGAATCCCACCTATTGCTGCCTAACAGAACCACATACTAGCATCTGGACTATCCAGTCAACTGGCATGGCTACTTAGTCAGGTGGTATAAAAGGATGTGAGGTAGTGACCACCAGCCAGCCCCCTGAAGAAGCTGTGGCAAGCAAAGTGCCAGAGCTAGTGATCAAACACTGTCTGCACTGAGGTTTCTGTTCGTCGCCACCTGTTTGAATTGAATTAATTTTCCAACTTTGCAACATGGAATTTGAGTGTGGTTGTCCTGTGTGACTGGTGCTCTGAGTGAGTGTGGCACTTTCTGTTTTTGCCTTGCACCTTTTTAGGCATGGTTAAGCCCTGTGCCATCACCCAATTCTGTACCACAGAGTATGCATTTCCCTTTTCATTTGTGTTTACTTAGTGCCAGCATTTAGAGAGAGAGAGAGAGAGAGAGAGAGAGAGAGAGCACTAAGTGGGGGGACCACGAAAATAGCATAGTTTAGCTGTAATGAGTGTTGGTGCCAGAACAGAGAAAGAGAGAGAGAGAGAGAGAGAGAGAGAGAGAGAGAGAGTGACCCAGGAGAAAAGAAGGCAAAATAGACTGGGAGAAAGAAAGAGATATAGAGGCATGTGAGAGTGGCTGGTGGCAACAGTCAGCAATATTTCAAGAGCCACATTAGGAATGTCAGCTGGGACCAGACTGGAATCAGGCAGCAGCTGCTCAGAGTATGCATCAGGAGTTACCACGGCTGGCATTTTGGGTGAAATATCAGCTATGAATACTGCTGGACTGAGAGGTACTGTATATGAACAATTTCAACAATATTGCCATTGACTGGAACAGTTCTTGAGTGCTGGATTGGAGCATAGGGCAATGTTTTCCATTGTGTGACTTTATCTTTAAATGGCTATTTTTTCATGGTTCACCAACAGAAAAAAGTGGAGCGGGTATCAAACGTGTTTTACTGGTGCTCCACGGCACACAGACAAAAAGTCACAATATTGTTCACCATGGTCATAATGTTGCAGACAGTGTGCCAACAAGACATGTGGTCACCGGTAAAGCAGTCACAGCTAAGATGTAACTACCACAACCTAATGCTGGTGATGGCATGATGGCCAGTCAGTGCAACCTTTTGTCAACTGTGAGAGATGCTTCCATGAAGCAAGAGCAACAGAAGCTCTCTCAGCAGACATGACAGGAGCTACTATATTGGTGCAGCAACACAAATCCACTTGGTGTCAGGGTAAGAGGAACTGCTGTCAGCAGCAGCTACACAGAGTCACTTGACAGACAGGCAGACAAGCAGGGCAGTCAGCAACACAGTTCCTTCTTTGCCTGTCCTTGCTTCCTCCCCCGTACCTCCTCTCTAGTTCATCTTGACTTCCTCCCCTGGGGTTTTGCTGCTTTATTCCCCACATTGTCCTCTAGTTCTGGGTCCATGCTCCCATGTCATTGTCTGGCATCCTACGCAGCTTCACAGAGCTCCCATGTTACTAGGACCTGCACTATTCCAGGAAATGCACTTTCCTTGTTTCCTCTGTATTCTCTAATGCTCCGTATAACTAACCAATGCTCCCAATTCTCAGTCATCCACTTATCTGCTATATTCTATATATATCAGCTTTTCCTCTCCCCAAGCCAAGCATAATTTATTTCATACCAGCAGCTCCATTCATCCTAGTTCCACTGCAGCTCAACCAAGCAATTCAGTATTATTCTATTCACCAGTCATTTTTAGACAGCCTCACAGGTAAGGGAACGGTGACCAATTGACCATTCTGATTTGGAATGTGCTACCATTTGACCAGCAAGTGAATATCCGGTCAACATTTTCGGTCACTATTTATTGCCCCGTGACCTAATGTCTGCGGTTAATTGACCGTGACATTATGTCCGGGGACTAAAAGTCTGTACACGTTCCATTCACCTTATGTATAGCCATGAAGTGTAAACACCTGTTATCACCAAATGAGGCTGGTTATAGTATTAGAAGGAGCTATGCGCTTTTAAAAATCCTAGCTGTACCACATACTCTGATGTCGTCAACAAAGACAGAACGAGGAAGTAGGTCTGAAACTGCAGGAATGGAGAGCTAGACTAAGGAAGAAGAATGAGGCTAATTTTAGTTAAATTAATGGATGCATGGGGACAAACGGTGTGCTGGTTGAAGTACTGGCAGCAAGCTTGAACAAGGACAAATTGCAGTGGTAGCCGAGTTGCCATTTTTATTTTTAAATGAATGGGTGTGTGGGATCAATGAGGTAAGTACTGTCATCAAGCTTGAACAAGGACAAAATGTAGTGGTAGCCTAGTTGCCATTTTTATTTTTAAATGAATAGGTGTGTGGTATTGATGTGGGATGTAAAGGTCACTGTCCTCACCTTGCTGGTATTAGGTCGCGGTTATCACCAATTGACCGCAACAGGGTTACCGGTGGCAACATGACTTTTTGGTGAGTTGCCCACTACGGTTTGTCCACAGCAAATACTAATACGATGAAATGTAAGTACCATAATTTCCCTTAAACTTCCAGTTTTATGCTTTTCCGCAGCTGTTCTGGCTCTCCGTATTTACCAAGATCTATTTAGGGCTTAGTGTCATTTCATGCAAAATAGCGGTTACTGGCAGTCCCCACGTTGGTGGCAGCAAATAACACTGCTGAATAGTTGCTCCCCAAGGGGAACCTGAAGTAGCCTAGCCATAGAGCACCCAAAAGTCCCCTTTGATAAACATCTATAAGGGACCTCATATGTGTAACACCCCCCCCCCCCGGTAGGGTGTGCACATTAAATTGGGAAAAGTGTTTGGTTGTGGGGCAATCAATGAAATAGCTAAATTGCTGCTGCTGCACTGGCAGGAGTGCTGTTGGTTGGAGGTCATTATTGGTGTGCAGGGTTATAAATTTGGGAATTTAGTGCCAAAATAGAGAGCGAGGCTGCAGGGAAAAAGTGCAAGGAGGCTGTATAGGAGAGCAGAGTCATTTGCCTGCTCTCAGGGTCAGCAGTTCATGGTGTGGGGTGTCCCAAAAAAAGTCCGGTGGTGGACGTGGTGGTGGCCACTGTTTTCAGCCATCATGTTTACCCTCTGTTTGAAGCCACCCTGGTGGAGTCGATATGTGGAGGCTGTGAGCAGAGTGCAGTATGCTCCTTGTTGTGCTCCACCTTTCTGATGAGAGAAAGAAATGCCCCGAGGGGAGAGTTGGGACCTGCAAGAATGGGATAAAGCCTTAGCCCCAGAGCAGATATGCCAACTCAGTTATGGCAGCTCCGTTGGGGCATTGAGATGGACATGGTCACAGCTGTGCCCGTGTGTCTGATATGGGAGCCAATTCCATTGTGTCAAGAGCAGTTCAGCCAGGGGGTCTCATGGAATCCTGGGCCACAAAGCAAATGCCCAGAGTCCAAAATGCCCTCCCGGAGGTTTCTGGTCAGTGGGGATGTATGCCTGTGTGCTAGGGTGGAATAGCTTATTATGGCCCACTTGTATAGAGATCCAGTGGTTGGGATTTGTAGAACAGTTCCGACCCAGTGTGGAGTTTAAGAAATATTTCTGGGAACCAAGGTGTTGTAGAGGGAGATAGATATAGCCTGCTGCTGTTTTAGTGCCTGAGTCAACCCTGAGAATGCTGCCTGACTTCATAAGTGGCAAGTCTGTTGCAGAAGAAAGCCTTCCAGGATTAGAGGGGCCATCTTAGCCACAAAACGCATCCACTAACCTCTGTGTAAGGACCCCCATGGTCCTGGTGTACAAGAAGTTGTTTAAATGGTGCCATGAGGTTTGTTCATTAAATGGGATCCACTGCTTATGTTACTCATGTGGACTTCAGTTATTTTTTATGAGACTGTTATGCCTGCTACCATGAATTACATTGCAGCCAGCACCGGAAGATGACAACCCCCGCTGTGGACCCTGCTAATGCCAGCCATCCCTGTAGTTACAATTGTTTGGTTTCTGCTGCTGTGAGGGCCCCCTCCCCATGGAAAACTACCACTTCATCCCCTGGACACCAGGGAGGGGGGCTTACAACATGGAGGCTCGTCTGGGATGGCATTTTAAAAGTACCAGGACAATTTTGGATGGACTCATTGGGTACTGGGACAGGCATGGACTTTATGAACTTACATTCTGCAATTGGGACTGGAAAAAATATGGCGCAGTGTGAGATATTTGGCACCTTCTTGAAGAATAGTAGTGCCAGTGGGTCTGTAGCTGGTGTACTTCACAGGGCCAGAACATGTGCACAGTATGTAAATGTTGTGGGGCATTCATTCCGGTTAGACTTGGGGACTTTTTGGGGAGAGAGTTGGCCATTGCTGGGCACATTTTGGACTGTGAGTAGAGAGACAGAGCCAGGTCCTTGGTGAGTGAGCAGTGTGCATTCGCTAAAGAAAGAAAGAAGCTATTTTCTGTCTTCAAAATGGCTCAAGCTCCAGCAGTTTCTGAGGTGACTGTTCCCTCTGCCATGCTGAGGTGACTTTGGGATGTGGTCAAGAAATCCACCAGCTGTATGTGCGTCTTGCACCAGTTTGAGGGCCCAGGAGTGACTTTATTGCCAGTGTGTGCGGTGTATCAACAGAGGGCTCCTGCAGATGTATGGCACCTGTCTTTTCCTTGGCCCAGAGGATCTGTGACTTCAGGTGAATCAGCCCTTGAAGGTTGGGAGGAGATGGGCAGCCAGCTCAGTGTGCAAGCAGTAGTGAAAGCTGAAGAAGCCAGTCATCAGCCTTTTATTCCCCAGGAATCCCCCGCTGCCCATTGGAGTAGCACAGCCAAAATCCACAGCTCTGCCTGAAGAGCCAGTACCTGTGGCCCGAGGAAGAGGTTGATGCCATGAGGCACAGATGAAGCTATTGACCCCTAAAGACTTTTTGATGGCAGACAAGCTGTCACTGAGTGTGCCCAAAGAACCATTGGATGCAGCTATGCCAGAACCAAAGTGGGAACCTGAGATGCCATTGGAAGGCAATTGCTCCCCTGCTGCAGTGGAGAAGCCAAGTGACCCTGAGACTATTGACCAGCCTGTGGAGGAGGATGCGAAACTTACCAATGATGACTTGGAGAGGGACATCCCACTCGTAATTAATATGTGTACTTGACCCCTTAGAAGGATCGACCTAACCTGGCTGCTAAATCCCAGAAGAGATGTGATCACTATGAAGGGGTCCAAGACGGAGATCCTCAGGTGCAGAGATACTGAGAGGGAGTGTGGCTGCCAGACGGTCAGGCTCCAAGGACCACAGTGATATGCCTGCCTGAATGGTCACAGGCTGAAAGGATCATCAGGAGGAAGATACACAAGGATTACCCCAAGTATGTGTACCTATACTTGCCTGAATGGATACTGGACATCATTGAAGAGAACAGCCAAAATAGGGTGTATTGGGGAACACTTGACAAGCTGTGTAAAAAGCATAAGTTGTGTCCAGAAAGCACCAATATGGCCCTGTTGGAGATACAGTATATTGCAAAGGGAATGTGTTCCAGACATGTCTATGAGGGACTTACCATCTTTAAGACTTTTGCATTGCTCCAAGACCTCAGTGAGAAGCAAATCAAGCACTTTGTGAGTGGAGCGGACTCCTTTGGACAAGCAACCACCAAGCCAATCCTTGTTATTATTACTTCAGGTTATGAAATGACTGTTGTGGCCTGAGGACTCTATGCAGTGTCATTGCTCCATGGTTTTTATTGTTTCTCCCCCTGGAGGTGCTACAACTGATTGAGCTAAAGGACTTAGACTGAGACTAACTGCCAACATAAAATGGGTGACATAAACCCTTTTTCTATGTTTTTGTTATAGCAATTGAAGAGACTGTTGGGCATTTGGACATTAATGTTGGAAGTTGAACTCTGCATCTTGGAGGTGAAAGGGTGGGGTGGGGTACAGTATTGCTATTTAAGGCTGCATAAAACAATGTTCCATGTTTCTCATTTATTCATATTTGCATGCTGTTTCAAAAATGTTTGCAATAGTGTAAATTAATATGCTGTGCTATGTTGTTCTAGTATAAAATATGGGCATGGCTTGGCAGTTGGTAGCTGTTAGGCAGGTTGGCAGTGTTTCAGAATAATGGGTTTTGGATCAGTGTGAGTTTAGGGCTGGTACGCCACCTCTGTTGCCAGGCAATCCATCTGGAGCATTACAAGACAGGACATGGGTCGCTAGAACAAATGGGTTGGGACGCCCATATTTTAGGTCCCAAAAGTTTAGTGGGGATGTGTGAATCCACCATCTTGGTGGTGCTGCCAGTGGAGCTGAGTCATTGGGTGCAGTGAGGGATGTACATACCTCTCCGTCACCCATCAGCTAAGTAGGTGGTGTAAATAATCACCAGGAGTGGTGAGTGTTTAAGTTGGGGAGAGATTTAACCCCCCCCTGGTGAGGTGTGTACATTAAATTGGGAAAAGTATTAGGTTCTCGGGCAATCAATTAAATGATTAAATTGCCTCTGCTGCACTGGCGGGAGCTCTGCAGGTTGGAGGTCATTGTTGATGTGCAGGGTTATAAATTTGGTGCCAAAAAAGAGAGAGAGGCCGCAGGATAAAGGTGAGGGGAGGCAGTGTAGAAGACTAGGGTTGTTCGCCTGCTGTTAGGACCAGCAGATCATGGTGTGGGGCATCTGAAAAAACAGTCTGGTGGTGGAAGTGGCGGTGGCCACTGTTTCTGGCCATCAGATTTACCCTCTGTTTGAAGCCACCCTGGTGGAGTTAACGTGTGGAGGCTCTGAGCACAGTGCAATATGCTCCTTTGAGTGCTCCGTGTTTCTGGGAGAGAGAAAGATGCCCTGAGGGGAGAATTGGAAACTGTGAGAGTGATATACAGCCTTATCTTTGGAGCAGATATGCTAACCCGGTTGTGGCAGCGCGATTGAGGTATTGAGATGGACGTGGGTCATAGCTATGCTCATGTGTCTGAGAAGACAGCCAGTTCAATTGTGTCAAGAGCAGTTCAATCAGGGGTCTCATGGAATCCTGGGCTTGAAAACAAATGCCCTGAGTCCAAAATGCCCTCCCAGAGGGTGCAGATCAATGGGGATGTCTGTCTGTGTGCCAGGGTGGAGTCACTAAGTACGGCCCGCTTATATAGAGATCCAGTGGTTGGGATTTGAAGAACAGTTTCAACCCAGTGTGGAGTGTGACTAAGTTCTCTGGGAGTCAAGATATTGCAGAGGGAGAGAGATAGTCTGCTGCTGTTTTAGGGCCTGAGTCGGCCCCGAGAATTGCAGTCTGACTTCATAAGTGGCCAGCTCGGTAAAAATAATAGCCACTCAGGATTATTGGAACCATCTTAGCTACAAAATGCATCCACTAGCCTCTGTGTAAGGACCACATGGTCCCGATGTACAGGAAGTTGTTTAAATGGCACCATTAAATTTGTTAATTAAGGGGGATCCCCTGGTAATGTTGTACTTGTTGGGACTTCAATTATTTTTATGAGGCTGTTATGCTTTCTAACATGAATTACATTCCAGCTCAGCACCGGAAGATGGCAACCCTCGCTGTGAACCCTGCTAATGCCAGCCATACCAGTAGGTACAATTGTTTGATTTCTGCTGTTGTGAGTGCCGCCTCGCCATGGAAAATTATCACCTTATATCCCTAGATGCTTGGGAGGGGGCTTACATATGCACTTGTAAATGGGGGTGTCAGGCTTTGGGGGCACACAGAGGTACCGTCCACTGCCACCCCCGAAAACTGCCATACATTAAAAGTATTACAGACCACTTTCCCTGTTATCTATAGTGGGAAAAATCCAGGAGAAGTTGCTGCATCTACAAACTGTGAAACATCTAAATAAATATCAGGTGTTAATGGATGCACAGCATGGCTTCCATAAGGGGTGTGGTATGGTGACGGCCTTGGTCAGGTTCACGAATGACCTGCAAGAAAGTATGGATCGGGGAGGTATACGGGTGCAGTGTTCATGGATCTAACCAAGGCCTTTGACTTAGTGGACCATCAAATATTGATTTTTAAACTGAAAGAGTTGGGGTTTGGAGGACCAGTGACTGAATGGTTAAATGATTACCTATGAGAGAACAGCAGGTTAGGATAAATGACATTGTGTCTGACTTTAGAAAAGACAGTTATGGGGTACCTCAGGGATCAATATTGGGGCCTCTGTTGTTCTCTCTTTACATAAATGAATTACCTATAATATGTAAAGATTCCTCCTTAGTTTTGTATGCAGATGATGCAGTTTTATATGGGGCTGAGAAAAATATTGACATGATTAGATATTAGATAATCATCTTTCGTCTGCTCCTCATTTGAATATTGTGACCAAACAGATACATAGTAGAATTGGTGCCTTATACACAGTAAGGGATTTTTTAACAGATGATACTAGGAAAACAATAGCAGTAGCATGTTTATTGCATAGATTAGATTTTGGAGGGTTGATTGGGGGGGTCATAAAAGGTAAAACAGCAAAGACAAAGTCTTTATAACTCTATTTGCAGGTTTGCATTAAGGGCTAGACATAGGGAACATCATTGTAATTTGTACAGTAGGTTGGGTTGGCTACCTCTGGAGCAAAAAGATACTATACAACAACTATGTTTTGTGTATAAATCACTCTATAGAGTTATATACACTCCTGTGAACAACTTTTTTCTTGTAGAACAAATGCTAGGCAGCTAAGATCCAGTTCCTCTGTTTTGTTGGAAATCCCTCTTTGTAAAACATCAAAGAATCAAAAATCCTTTAAATACTGTGCTACAGATTGTTGGAATAAATTGCCTGATGATGTAAGAAGTTTAGAAAGTTTAACTTCTTTTAAAGTATCCTTAAGAAGACACTTGTACTTAGGGGTGGGATGTAAGTGTTTCTAGAGGTCATCTTAGGTATTGCACTTACATTATGTATAATTTGCTTTAGGATTATATCAAATGATATGGTGTTTATATTTAAGCAATAAGCCACGAGAGGGTGTGGGTTATCAGAGGATTTACCACAGCTGGAGTGGTTTGCCCATGAGGCGCAGCCGAGTGGGTAAATCCTCGCCAGCCATGGTAAATCCCCCGATAACCCACATCTTCCTAGTGGCTTATTGCGATTATACCAAGGTTAATTTTTTTACTATAATAAAATACAACTTTTAAAGAGGTTGCTGTGTGTGTTTATTTTTATCTTATTTATTCCTGGGCTGCAGAGGATTAGGATGTAGATGACCCTTTGTACCATTAATTTTTGCTCATCAGCCAGTGGTTATCAAAGGTTTTACACCGGTGGTAAACTGCCAGCCTGACCATTTCATTGGCTGTTCACTTACGTCCATGGTATGATTATATTGTTATGTGATACTTATTGTGTTTTTGTCTGACTGTGATGTAATTTTGTTTTATGTCTAGGTCAAGCCTGTAAAAGGACCATGTGGCCCAGTACTTTTCTTACCTGGTTAACAAAGTTTTAAATAAAAAAATTAAAATAAATAAAGCATTAAACATCTGGTGCTAGATATTCAAAAATGGGCAAAGTGGAGTGCAAAGGTTTGTGCTGTGCTTGCCCATTGCTCACAATCCTAAGGATGATATATTCAGTCAGATGGTGCACTGGTTCTATCGAACTGAATATAGTGGCATGTCGGTGCAACGCTAAGCTGAGTAGCACTTCCCTAACTTGGATCTTGGCAGTGCAGGGAACACCAGCACCTGACCCAAGAGCCCCAGTAGCCTCAGCACAATATTCAGACAGAACCATGCAAATACGCCTAGTGGAAATGCAAGGTGCCAACGGGCCATTTGCATGTCCATTAATGGCACATCTGCATGGGAAGCAGCAGGTTTGTGCCCTTGTGACTGGCTCTGCTCCACTCCAGTTGCCCAGTCTCAGAGAAATCAAGTATTCACCAATGTCTAGTGGCACCCTCCACTCTCTGATTGCTGTCCCATAGCATCCCAAAACTTTTCCTGGTGTCTAGTGATCCCCACATCCACTGATCCCCATCCCGTACATCTTGAAAACTTTCCATTGTGTCTAGTGATCCCCACACCCACCCATCCCCATCCCATACATCTAGATAATGTTCCCTGATGTCCAATGGTCCCCCCACCCTCCAGTCACCATCCTATACATCTTTTATACTTTTCCTGGTGCCTAGAGGTGCCCCCCACTCTCTGATCACCGGCCCCAGTATAAAAGAATAAGTCCCTGCTGTCCAGTGGTTCCCCACCCTCCAGTCGCCATCCCCAGCAGTAAATCAGATCTCCCTGGCATCCACTGGTCCCCCCACCCTCTGATAGCTAGCTTTGGTAAAAAAAATAATGATTCCCTGGTATCTAGTTGTACCCTACACCCACGGATCTCTGTCCCTGTACACTATCACATCTTTCATGGTGTCTAGTGGCCCCCCTGCACCATGGGCACTGACCACCCACCATGCCAACCCCCCTTACCTGAAGCACTGGTGCCATGGAAGCCCATACAGCAACTGGCACAGCTCTGCTCTCACTACCTTGGCCAGGTGACATATGCAATGACAGGCAGCGCCCATCCCCTGTGGTGTAAAGGAGCATGCATACTGTAAAGTACAGGGGACGTGCACTAGTTGCCATTGTAAATGTTGGCTGGCTGAGGTGGTGAGTGGAGGGCTGTGTCGGTCACTGTATGGGCTCCTGTGGCACTGGTGCTTCAGATAAGGGGGGGGGGATTGTCAGGGTGGATTATCAGTGCCTGCAGTGTGGGATGGGGGTCGCTAGATACCAGGGAATATGTGATAGTGTGCAGAGATGGGGATTGGTGGGAGAAAGGTGCCACTAGATGCCAGGGAATTATTATTTTTTACTGGGGCCAGTGATCAGAGGGTGGAAGAGACAACTGGACACCAGGGAGTTCGGATTTGCTACAGCAGCTGGCGCTTGGAGGGCAAGGGAACCACCAGACACCAGGGAATGTTTACAAGATGTATGGGACAGTAATTTGAGGGTGGGGGACCACTAGATACCAGGGAGCTTTTCCTATACTGGGGCCAGTGACTGGAAGTTGGGGGAACACTGGAGACCAGGGACTTACATTATTTTATTGGAGCTAGGGTTCAGAGGGTGGGGGGTGCCTCTAGATTAGGGAGAAAGTGTGCTCCCCCACTACCAACCTGGTTTTTGGCTGCAGATGCTCTGCTGGCTGCTAGCGTTGCCTGGAGTAGGCCAGACTTCTTCTCAACAGTATTTCCCTTGCACAGAGTGGCCTGTGCTAACTCTTTTGTGCAGCATACATGCACTGAATATTGTTCTGTGCCTGTATTCTAGTCCCAACCCCTCCCTTTGCCCGCTGCATACATTATCATTTTTGCATGCGCTAACCCTTTTAGCACATGCCACAGCCCCCTTTGAACATTGTGTTTGGGTAAAAACCCCAGGCAAACAAGGTGCAATCATTTTTCCCACCAGGCAAAGTTCTGAATATCTGCCCCCTTCAGTGTCAGTGTGATCATTTCTCTTTTTTCACTCTTTCCTTATTTATATTTCACATTTTAAATAAATAGGGCCTGATTCTTAAAGCCTCCCTAAATGGTGCAAAGAGCTTGCAGCACAAGGAATGGTGCAAGGTGCAGCTTACGCCAAAGATGCGCTGGGAGCAATTCTCAAAAGCAGACTGCATCAAATGCAGGCTGTACGCACCAAAGGAGGCAGTATAGTGCAGTGGTTTAAGGTTTTGAGCTGCAAATCTGGAGACCTGGGTTTGAATCCCACAGCCCCCATTTTCATACTGTGTGACCCTGAGCAAGTCACTTAACTTCCCTCTGTGCCCAGGTCGCATCTGTAAACAAGCTTTCAGCTTAGTGTGCCACTCCTGATTAAATAATTGGAAATAAAAAACAAAGGAGACTTGGACCATCTTTGCGATAAGAAATGGGCTGCGGCATGGTGATAGGGGGCTTGTGGCACAACCAAGCTGCCATATATCCTAATTCAGGATTCTCAAAACCCTCCTAGAGGGCACAATTCTTTTTCCCCCCCCTTTTTTTTCATATTCTAGTTATGATCCTTGGCCTGCAGGTGGGGTATCCATCCTCCTCCATTCCCCCGGTCATCGCTACCCTGGCACCACCTTGCCCTGTTTCCCCATGGATTACCCCCATGGTGGGGCAGAAGGAGAGGGGGCCATCCTCTCCCCTCCTGTAAACATATCTGGAGTGGGCAATTATGGGAAGTACCTACGGTAGCGGAACAGACATGCTGGAGGGGCATCATGGAGCCTGCAGCCATGCTTTTTCACATTTTTAGGTTCCCTCCCCCTTGCGGCCATGATCATGCGTGTGGAGGTGTATGTGTATCACAAAGCCACGCTACTTGTCTCTCTGGCTATGGTACAGCCCCCATCCTCAGCCAGGAGGCAGCCAAGGAGCGGGACGATGTGTCCACCCATCCCTGGGAGAGAAGAGCTGTCATCGGATGCTCAATCCTCTCCCTCCCTTGCTGATCCCCGATGGCTAGAGCTTGCTCCAAATTTGGGTTGCTGGCATGGTGCGAGGTGTGGTGTCCAGCACCTCAACCCTCAGAGCCACCGGGCCGGCTCAGGGGGCACAATTCTTTTTTTTTTTTAATTAAATGTACTTTATTAGACACTTTGATATATCAGACATCAATATAATGGAACATGTCACACTACAACAGCTTTCCCCCCTTATACAGCATCAAATCTACCCATTCCAAGATGGAAAGCCGTGACCGATCATCAGAAAGTCCTAGCAAAGCACTATGTTGAGACCACTAATGGCCAGGTCTTGTTGGATCAACTTGCCTACATCCTAACCTTATACACCCCTCCCCCATACCCCTCCCACCCCTCCCTCCCTCCCTCGCAGAGCCCCTACATAAAACAGTATAAGGTTAATAGTTAGCCCGGATTATCTCCAGATATTTACCAGGCAGATAAAGACTAGAGCCATGTCTCCATATCTTTGAGCTGTTAAGAGATTTTGTAAGAGGGGATCTCCGACCCCACCTATAAACTAGGAGTTGTGGGAGTGCAGCGCATAATAGGTAAAAAGGCCATCATTGGGCCACACCTCCTGTTGAATGTCTCCTGTTGGTAATGCCGGGAAGCAATATGTCACTCCAATTCAAGAGCTTGAAGAATTTCCAAATGCCATTCCCTCAGAGAGGGGGTAGTTTGGTCTAACCAGTGTCATGTTACAACAAGTTTAGCCACCACCGAGATTACTAACATAATAGCTTTGTGGCAGTCTAACATGTCCCTAGAAAAGTGGCCCACCAGACAAATCTGCTGATTAAAGTAAAAGTCCAGGCCCAGCAGAGGATCCAGAGCACCCCGAATTTCTTGCCAGAAGGGAACCACCAGGGCACAGTCCCAGAGAATATATTTTAGTGTAACTTCTGATTGCACACATCTAATACATAGGGAGGAGGCCGATCTACCCACCCTGTATAATCTGGTGGGAGAATAATACAGGTTATGTAAGGTAGGAAATTGCAAGACCCGTAAGCGATCCTGTTTCACATACTTATATAGGTGTTTCCACGTTTGTTGCCATTCCTCATCATCTAAGTTAAG
This sequence comes from Neoceratodus forsteri, assembly GCA_016271365.2. NCBI lineage: Eukaryota > Metazoa > Chordata > Ceratodontiformes > Ceratodontidae > Neoceratodus > Neoceratodus forsteri. The sequence goes on along the minus strand of CM057453.1, from coordinate 642,569,076 downwards.
GTCTAACTTCTGCTTCCAATAGAAGCAAGTTCCTCGTGGTCTGTTGGTATCAGGGAGTTGTAAGATGGTATAAAACCTGGAAATTGGGTGAGGTTGAATGGCTGTGTCTATAAGTACCTGCAGAAGGGGGTTAGCAGGGCCCTGCCAAGTTGAGGGGCCCAGGAAGGAGGAGACTGCACCCTGAAATTGTAGATGTTTAAAGAAGTGGTAGGCGGGTATAAAAAATTTTCCTTGAAGCACATTTGCAGGGCTGACTTTACCATCTGAAATCAAGGAGGATATAAAGATCTTGCCAAAGGCTGGAGAAAAACTCAAGGGAATGGGATGATTGGCAATTCTGAAATGTGGGTTGCCAAACAAGGGTTGACAGATCTTTGTACAGTAACAAATTCAGGTGGGAGCAAATCTGATGAAGGGCTTTGAGAGACCACCAAATTGGGGATTTTCTCAGAGAGTTAGGGAGTTCTGAGATTTTGGCATAAATTAAGCTGCCCAATTCGAGACCCCTGGAGTGGCATAATCCAGAGAGAGCCATTGAGGAATATAGTGATCCAGTGAACCATCTGTGTTGACGCCCAACCTAAATATTTTACAACGGTGTATCACACAGTAGTATAGATAAAAGTTGGGAAGTCACAGACCACCCAGATCTTTCTGATGGGTCCGTTTGGAGTATTCTCTTCTAACTGCTTTCCCTTGCCATAGGAAATCTGTGAGAGTGGCTTGTAATCAAAGAAAACAGCATTTGGCGAGAAATGGACTTACCATATTCAGTGGATAAAGCACCCTGGGCAAGATATTCATCTTTATCACATTCACCCGCCCCCATAGCTAGAGTGGAAGATATTTCCACCTCTGAAGGTCCGTTCAAATAGTGTGACAGATGGAGAAAGGCTATGTTTACTTAAGAGAGAGAGAGAGAGAGAGATATCTTGATTCCTAACTAAGTGAAAACTTTGGGTTCCCATGCAAGGCCCAGATTTTCGATCCAGTGTTTTTGGACATGTATATTCAGGGGCAAGACATTGGATTTGTCCAGGTTTAGTTTATATGTCGCTACTTGAGAGAATTTGTCAATAATGTCCATAGCTGCCAGTATGGAAATATGAGGATTTTCTAGGTGCAGCAGATGATCATCTGTATAGGCCAACATCTTATACCTGTCATTACCTATTTGGATGCCCCTGACTTCTTGACTGTTCTGAAGGGAACAGATGAGAGGTTCCAAGTAAAGATTAAAGAGAAAAGGTGAAACAGGACATCTTTGCCTAGTACCCCTCGACAATGGAAAAAGGGGTGGAAAAAACTGTTACAATGGACTCTAGCCATAGGATGGTAAGAGATAACCATAAGCCACTCACAGAACTGAGCGGGAAAGCTGTATAATTGCAATGTAGTAAACATGAAAGACCAAGGGACACGGTCAAAGGCCTTCTCTGTGTTGAGAAACCAAGATCGATGGAGTTTTCCACTCTCCAGCAACTGAAATAAGATGAAGGACCTTATGCATGTGGTCTGAGGACAATCGTCCTGCTATGAATCCCACTTGGGTCTGACTGAGGGGGTAGCACCCATGTAGAGTGCTGATTATTGAGCGCTGCACTTTTGAGCGACTCAATAATAGCATTCTACAAGAGAGCGAGTGGTGCAATAGATTGCTATATCCTGTATAGAGAGAATAGCAAGGAGCTGTACTCACTACTACAGGATATAGGATCCTGTGTTGCCAACTCCTGCTGAGCTGCTCACATAGTGTAGTGCTATATACCACCACTTGCGATGTGAGCAGACCTGGATTTGTGTCCAGCTATGGGCAAAATAATTTTTTTTTAATCCAGTAACTTGCCCGATGATCCACACCCCCTTGGAGTTTGTTATTTAAGTTTGGGGGGTGTGGGGGGCTTGCATTTTGAAAGTATTGTACCGACTGTCGCTATTTGCGACGGTCGGTACAATATCCATCACCCTTTTTACTATGGGAAAATATTTGTTCGCTTGATGTGATAGGCAGTCTTTCAGACTTGCCTTTATCACATAAAACCGACTGAGGAGACCTTGCTAAACTTTTAGGAGATGGTTAGCCAGAACTTTGGCAAGAATTTTCAGATCAGAATTTAGAAGTGAAATAGGGCGATAATTACCTGGTACTGTAGGTGACTTACCTGGTTTAGGTTTAACGGTAATCCAAGCCTGGGGGTAAACGAGCAGTCCGATAACCCAGAGGATCATAAATAATTGAATAACCTCATGAGGAATTGCACCAGGTCATCAAATTAGGTGGTATAAAAGGTGTTATTAAACCCATATGGGCCTGGAGCCTTCTCCTTAGGAAGTTGCTCTATCACTCATTTCACTTTGTGTTGGGAAATAAGGGCTTGTAATACCTCCTGTTGGGGTTCAGTAAGGGAAGGCAGAGGCACTGAGTCCAGGTATCATTTTAGTAAGACCTCATCTGGGGTGTCCCCTTCTGGGGCATATAGGGTTTTATAAAATTGCTGGAAGGCCTCAGCTATTTCTCGAGGGTGAGTCAGAACCTCTCCCCCAGGTGTTGGTTGGAGACTCGGAATCATTCCTTGAGAGTCTAGCTGTTTGAGCCGCAAGGCTATGAGCCTGCCTGCCCTTTCACCTGCTTCCAAGTACCAAAATGTAGCTCTCTGCAAGGCTAGGTTGGCCTGTTCTGCTAAGAGCCTGTAGTATTTATTTATTTATTAGCTTTTGTTTACCTGGTAAGCATGCTAGACAAGGAATGCTTATTTGCAGGTGTGATCCGGGAGATTACAAGAGTAAGTTTACAAGCAGAATGAGAACAATTACAACATAGTGAAATACAGGCATTGAACAGGGTGAAACAAATAAACAAATACAGGATAATCAGATAAGCATATATATCAAGGTAAGAACATACAAGCAGTAGTAACAATTCTTTGTATAATATTGGACCCTGAGGGCATGTAACTGAGTCCACATTTCTTGATCTGCCGAGGCTGAGAGACGGTGCTCTAGTTCTTGGATCTGGGCTAGCAGTTGTCATGTCTTTTCTGCTCTCTGCCTTTTTATCTTAGAGGCAAGCCTAATACATTCTCCTCTCACTGTGCATTTTGCTGCACCCCATAACACATCCATGGAGGCCATGGTGCCCTCATTTTCCCGGAAGACGGTTTATACGAAATCTGTGATTGTTTTAACAAAATGGGTGTCTCTCAAATGTGTAGCATTAAAGTGCCATGCCCAATCTCTGTCCTCCAGCCCTCTGAGCGAATGCACCGTAGAAATTGCGCATGGTCTGATATTACAGTAGGCAAGATATTGCAGGCCAGGAGGCCCGGAAGACTCGAGGTGGTGATCAAAAAATAATCAGTGCATGAGTATGACTTTTTGGCAGAGAAAAAAAGGTGTATTGTCTATCATTGAGGTTTAGAATTTGCCAGGGATCTCCCAAGCCCAGTGAGTCCATAAGCTCTCTCAGGCCCTGTTGGGCTGGTGAAAGGCCTTTATGGTGCAGACCAAACCTGTCTAAATTCAAGTGACAAACTAAGTTTCAGTATCCACCGAGGATAAGACGGATGTGTGAGAAAGCTAGAAGCTGAGCCAAAAGATTAGAGATCAATTCTGAGGAGTCTGGGTTTGGGCCGTAGATCCTCCCATAAAGCAATTCTGTGAGCCCCAGACACCCCTGAAATAGGAGGTAATGGCCCTTGGGGTCACTGCACTCCTTGATTAATTGGAAAGGGGTCCCTCTACAGATTAAGATCCCCACTCCTCCTTTTTTGTTACTGGTTCCTACCCTGACAGCCTGATTGACCCAGTCCCTATGAAAGTATTGCATATCTTCATGTTTGAAGTGAGTTTCTTGAAGAAACATCACATCTGGCTGGTCCCAGCCCTCCCCACCCCTCAAGCCCCCACCCCTCCAGACACCCCTCCCCCAGATCCCCAAAGCTGAGACAGTGACCATTGCCAACACTTGTGGATGCGATCCTTCCCCAGCCACCCTCCTTTCTCCCTCCTCCCCTTCCCCAATAACAATTTCCCAGTAACGCCACTACAGATACTATACCTATACCAAAAACACATTCTACCCCTGACCCTGCAGGCCAAAACACCATCATTCCTCTGCCTGTGATGGAAAAACCCACCAGAATGGGCCCAAACCTCCCTCCCCCCCCGCGATCAGATTATCCCAGGTAAATAACAGAACTGCATTAACATTTGTTTAACCCCCTTAGGATAAGCGAAAAAGAAATAAGAAAGGACATAAATATGTGCAAATCCCAAACATCCTCCCACCCCCTCCACAACATCGAACAGAATCTGTAATGAACTGCACAATCTTGATTATTATCCGGCTGTGCCGCTCCAGGAATGACTTGTTCAGGGTGTGTGCCCTATGCAGGGAGACCGTGGCGGAGGGGGAACAGTACATTACTACAGCGTTCCTCCTCCCACCAGTGTACTGAAGAAAGACAGGATCTGTAGGCCACATCTAAGCAAGATGAAGGTTGACAGCAGGCACATCAGTGTGCCCCCTTCTGTCCATCCCCCCCAGGACTCTTGTGGGCAATCTATCCCAGGTGTGTATTTGACCTGCAGGCTGCATCTCAGCCTCCATCAGAAAACTCATGCCCCCACTGAAATTGCCATCTAAAGGTTCCTGGCAAGAGGCAAAATATGTTGTAGACACAAAGCGCTCACTGTATTGTGTGTTTGTAGATCTAAACTTTAACTTTTTAAGCGTTTTACCTGAGCCGTGGAGCGGAGTTGATGAGAATGCGTCCTACTCACTCAGATGCATCATGTGACCTTAGGGTGTACAATTCTAAGTACTGTTAGATCAGTTGGGGCTGATCTACAAGTATTTAGAATTGTATCCCCTGGGAGGGTTTAGAGACCATGCACTACTCCTGTAGCCTACCCTGGTCAGTAGGAAACATGTGCTACAATGTGGTTGACTAAACAGTATAGTAGATGACTTTTTCCCTGGTCAAAATCGTGGTAACAGAACGGTAAGGGATGGATTTACAAAACAAACCTGGTAGATCACAAGGCATTCAACCTGGTAAACCATGAGCTACTATTGTAAGACCTAGCTCAAAGTCACTTTTGTGCAGATGTAGTAAACTGGTTCGGAAGTTACCTAATTGGGAGGGAACAACCATTCAGGATTTTAAGTCAAAGTTTCAGGTTGTCGATGTGAATCCCACAAAGCTTAATATTGCAAACTCTACTGTTCGCCATGTTTTTGAATAAGTTGCTAAGTACATGTCCACCTTCACATGTATTATTTTACATGGACAATGCAGCTGTTTTTAAGGATAGAAAGGATCCTGTGGTCCAAAATAAATTTTTTTGAAAATATTTTATTCATTGGAAAGTATTGTTCTTAACGCAAAAAACAACAACAACAAACAATATCTAGCCAGAGCCAATAGGGCTGCAGCTGAGGGATTTGGGGTAAAATATATAAAATTGGTATTTTAATATTTTTGTACCACATTTTTAACATAGTCTTGTTATGACCCTGCATGATGAAGGGCAGAGAAAATGTTCAGCTCCTGGCCTAAAAGTGATTTTGCGCATGGACTGTGAAGTCAACTTTCAGGATGCAGAAACACATTCTGGGCAGGAGTTGAAAAGTGACAGCTGTCACATTCATGAGGTGCTGTAAAGAAGTGGGTATGTTGAAAATTTGGGGTAAAAAATATTGAATATTACAAAAGTTATGAGCCTGCATTTGCAAAATTCAACATAGCCTCATAACTTTTTTTTATATTTTTATACCAAATTTAAAACATAGCCTTCTTATGACCCCACCTCATGAATAAGGTCAGAGAAATCTTCAACTGCTGTCCAAAAGGTGATTTCATGCAGTGACCGCAAAATCTCCTTTCGGGATGTATAAAAAAAGAATTGATCAGGATTTGAAAAATGGCAGCTGTCACATTCATGGGGTGTTGTAAAGATATAGCTATGTTGTAAATTTGGGTTAAAAATATTGAAAATGACCTAGGTGATGAGCTTACATTCCCAAAATTCAATATAGGCTCATAACGTTATTGTTTTTTAAGATTTTTAAACCAAATTTTCAACATACTGTAGCATTCTTATGACCCCACCTCATGAACAAGTGCAGAGAAGATGTTCTACTCCTGTCCGAAAGGGGATTTCTCACAGGGATGGCAAAATTACCTTTCAGGATGTAAAAAAAAAACCAATTTGGGCCAGGATTAGAAAAATGACAGCTGTCACATTCATGAGGTGTTATAAAGATATGGCTATATTGTAAATTGTGGATTAAAATATTGAAAATGACCTAGGTTATAAGCCTGTATTCCAAAAATTCAAAGTAGGCTCCTAACGTTGTTGTTTTTTTTAATATTTTTATACCACGTATTCAACATAGCCATCTTATGACCCCACCTCATGAACAATAATGGAGATAATGTTTAACTCCTGCCCGAAAGGTGATTTTTATTTATTGATTTATTTGTTGAAATATTCAGAAAGACCTTTGAGTCAAAGACTCATTTACAAAGGTTCCACGTCATACATTAAGGTACAGAGCAACATTTGTTAACAGAACTGAAGGTACAGTACAGTACATATTAAGATACGTTACATTACATTACATTACAGTACATGGCAGTCATTTGTGACAGAGCTGATGGGACAGTACAGTACATATTAAGATACATTTCATTACATTACAGTATGTGACAGTCAAAGATTGATCAGTAGGAGGCATTAGAACGGGATAGCAATTGATGAGCATTTTAGCACAGCCACATAGTTGCAGGAGTACTGTAACAGGCTGATAGTCAATTAGTATTATAGGGGGGATTTTGAACTGTGATCAGGAACAGTTTGGTGCGGTATAGGGCAACATGCTGGAGGACAGTGTCTGGGGCAATCACATATGTGATTTCCCACAGTGACCATAAAATAACCTTTCAGGACAGATTTACCTAACGTCACATGCATTGTTCATGAGGTGGTGTCCCAAAAAAGGTATGTTGAAGAGCTGTGGCAAAAATATTGAAAAATGGCCAAGTTATGCTACTAAGTTCAAAACCCCATTGGAATACATTAAACCGCATACCTAATTTCCTCAGTTTGTGGTCCAGTGTTGAAAAGTGGAGCTGTATCTGTGGTCAAGAGAGGATTATGGCATTGGACCCACAGTGGGTAAGTAAGGGCTTGGGGGGGGGTTTGCAGAGTGGTGGGTGCCGAATGGGAGGGTCAGGTGGGGGACAAAATTGGGAGCAAGAGACATCAATAGACAGTTTTCTTTTTACAGGATTAAAAAAAAGAAAAACAGAGGCTCTAGATCACAACACTGAGGCATTGGGCACCCCTCAGTGTCACTTATATGTTCTGGGGGTGGGGGGAGGTTGGTGGGTGCTGAGAGGGAGGTCAGGTGGGGAATATTTAAAAAAACACAGGAGTACTGATGGTGACACTGGGATTGGCATCCCCAGTGTCACTAATGTTACTGGGGAGTATGAGAAAAAGGTGGCACGGAACATGATTGCAATGCTGGGGGATTGGGAACTCCCAGTGTCACTGTTATGTTTGTGGGGAGGGTGGTGGTGGGTGCTGAGAGGGAGGGTCTGGTGGGGGATTATCTATAATTTAAAAGGCAAAAAAGATTGGTGGTCTTGGCACACTGCGCCATGACCAAGATGGCCACCGCAGTCCACTGAGCATGCACAGCAGACTGTGGCAGCCATCTTGGAGACATCAGTGTGCACAGTGACCACTGATTTTTTGTCTTCAAATTATAGATATCCCCACCCAACCCTCCCTCTCAGCACACTGCCCCCCCACAAACATAAGAGCAACACTGGGGGTGCCCAATCTCCCAGTGTCATGATCAGGATGCCCCAATGGTTTTTGTAGTAAAAAGTCATGCAGTGTGAGCAGAGTGATACATGGATGCAGAGGTGACTGTGGGGTATGTTGTTCATTCACAAGGAATGCCAGGAATGCAGAGTCCTTTTTTGAAAGCAGTTGGTCTGCAGGGCTCCACCCACTGCAGCCCTAAAAAGGTGATGGTCTTTGGAAATAAAAGGAAACAGACAATGACTTTATTATAAGTGATAGAGAATGAGAGAGCATTGAGTTTGCTGATGAATTCAAGAATTTGAAAATCATCCTTGACAGCGCTCTTTCATTTAACTATCATATGGACTATCTAGTAAAAACATTTCTCAGAAGACTAGGATCCTTTTACAGAACTTATCAGTTTCTACTACAGTACTTGAATCAAAATAACTTTTAGCCAATAGTTATCTACTATCATTGTTAGACTATGGTATTCTCTGTTATTTTGTTGCTGGTTATGGCATGCTGTCAAGGATTAGAACCCTATATAATAGAGTATGCAGAAATACTACTGGACTTCCAAAAAAGGACTCACCATTATCACTTGTACAGTACTGTGCTGCTAATGTGCTATGCTTTTCAGACAGAGTTAAATTTAAGGTCAATACTAGGGCTGTGCGAATACCATTTACTGAATATTCAGCTGAATATTCGGTATTCAGTGCTAAAATATTTGGTATTCATTATTTGGTATGCGTTACACTTGGCCAGGAAGGGGGGGGGTTGATTAAAATTAATAAAAAAGTATCCCCCAACAGTAAAACAAAAATGTAATCCCTGGTGTCTAGTGGTTCACCCCCGCCAATCACTGGCTCCAACTGAAGAATCACCTCTGTAGAATTCCATCATTTCCCATTCCCATTGCTAAAAATAAAAAAATTCCTGTCTCCCCAGTGTCAGTGGACCCCCACCCTGCCATCAGATAGTGCCCAGTGCACATTGCACACCCTCTCGTCCCCCCCCACAGTACCACAAGCGGGCTACTGACACAGCTCTCCACTCACCTCCACGGCTGGCAGCCCAGCTGAGCACTTTAATGGATGAGCATGTTACGCACTCATTCATTGAAGTGCTTAGCCAGGCTGCCGGCCGTGGAGGTGAATGGAGGGCTGTGCCGGTGACCCACTCGCGGTACTGGGGGGGGAGTGGGGGTGCACTAGGCACTATCTGATGGCAGGGTGGGGGTCCACTGGACACTAGGGAGACAGGACTTTTTTTTAGACAATGGGGACAGCGGAAATTAATGGAAATCTTGGCTGGGGGATTCTTTCAGTTTGGGCTGGTGATTGGGGGGATGGGACCATTAGACACCAGGGACTATATTTATTTTATTTTACTGCTTATCATGGGGGGGGCCAGAAAAGGCTTTATTTTTTAATTTTAGACAATCCCTGGCTGAGTACCGAATACTGCTTGAATAGTGGGCTATTCAGTATTCGGGCCTGAATATTCGGATAGCCCATTATTCGTGGTATTTGGAAAATAATATTTGGGGGCTGCATAGCCCTAGTCAATACATTTTTTTTTCATAAGGTTGTACTAGGAAAATTGCACTTCTCAGTCATAGCATATTTCCTAAGAATATTAACCTGAGATTGACTAGAATAAACTGTTGTCAAAAGGTTGACATTTCTCTGAAAATAGCTTCTGCTGGGCAAATGACTCTTAACTATCAGGCAACTGAGTAGTACAATAACTTACTTTTAACTGTTAAATCTATTACTGCATTTAAAGCATCCTTTTACAACTTATTATCAAGTCAGGCACATTTTAACAGTAATTACTAGGGGTGGGTGGATATCCGACCTGATAAATTTATCTGGTCGGATAATAATGAAATTTGTGGTATTTGTCCCAGCCCAGATAGTACCCCTTTAAGACATCAGCACAAACATCAAACCATGGTAAAAACAATTAATTAACTAAAGCTGTTCACCTGCGGTCACTTGAAAGCACCACTATAAATGAGGTGCTATGTGTTGCTTTCAGATACACTCGGGTGCTGAGTGGTACTGAGGTGTTTGCTTGTGCAGGCATGATTTGCTGATTTGCTTAACCATTATGTCAAACAAATGTATAGTCTGGACATATTTTATGGTGGATCAGGAGAAAGATTCTAGGGCTAAGTGTTGTTTGTGCCTTACCCCAATGTTCATTTATTTATTTATTGAAATGCTTCACCAGGAAGGCACACTGAGTGACAAGTCGCTCATCTCCTGGTGCGACCTGGAGGAAAGGGGTACAATAGGAGTGAAATACTAAACATTCAAGTTACAAGATCAACATTAACATACAGTTTTAAGGCAGGTGTTGCAAGCAGTGGTACAATAGTGTTGCACATAATAGGTAGAAAGAGTGGACAATAACAAGTGGCGGATTAATAAGCAAACAAGTGCTTACATAAAAAAAAAGAAAAGAAAAGAAAAGAAAAGGTAAGGTAGGGGCCGGTGAGAGGGGGAAAGGAGAGGGAGAGGTAAGGTGGGGGGAAGGGGAAGAGTCATGTTTAAGTTACATTCAAGTTACAAGACCAACATTAACATACAGTTGTAATGCAGGTGTTACAAACAGTGTTAAAACAGAGTTGTGCATAATATGTGGGGAAAGTGAACAATAATAAGTGCTGGGTTAGTAAGTAAACAAGTACTTATGTGAAAGAAAAGAGGAAAAGGAGAGGGAGGGGTGAAGTCAAGGGCTGTAAGGGGAGGTGAGTAAATGAGGGATACAAGCCCCTGAGGGGGTAGAAGAGGGACCCATGGAGAACATTTGGCGTCCCTTGCATTCTGTGAGAGATCAAGGGTGGCCAGTAAGGGGGAGCAATTTGGTTGAAGGGGGAAAGGGGAGGAGAGCTAGACATTTGTGGGGTGAGGATGCATGGGGTAAAATGAATGTGACAGTAGAGGGGTAGGGTTTATCCAGGGCTTATAGAAGGGCATTAGGGAGGGACATGACAGGAACAGCTAGGTGCAAGGTAATTTTTGAGGGCAGAGTTGATGGAGTAGGAGGAGAATGAGTGCCGGATTTATGGGGGGGAGTGAATTCCAAATTTTTGGGAGGCAGTGAGAGTAAGCAGATTGGCCAATTAAGGTGGTTTCCACGGGGACTACCAGGGGTGGGAGTCAGTTGATCTAAGAGAATGGGAGGGTGGGGGTTGTTATAAAGGAGGAGGTTAGGTAGAAAGGAGCTCACCCAGTCAGTGCTTTGAGGTGAATTTAGCACAGTGGGAGAGTCGCCTATTTGTAAGAGAGGGGAAGGATAGGGCACAATAAAGATTGCAGTGGTGTTTGTGGGGGCATCCAGGGCAAAGCGGCAGAAGAAATTGAAGAGGGTGTCCAGTCTGGCCAGGGAGGACTTAGGGGACAGCACCATAGACTACATCACAGTAGTCGAAAATGGGCAGTATTATCTTCTGAACAAGTTCACGCCTAGCCGTAGGAGGGATGCAACCACGGCTCCTGAGCAGGGCACTAGGCTTGGGGTGCAGTTTTTTCTGGATGGCATCAATATGTCCGGAGAAGTTTAGGTTTTGGTCCAACCAAACACCTAAGTACCTAAAGGAGGATGTGACCTCAAGTAAAGTCCCATCAAGGGTGTGGAAAGTTGGTAGGGAGGGAAGCCTAGATAGTCTCTGCCTTGTGTCACAGGTCATGGAGACAGTCTTCTTGGCATTGAGGAAAAGTTGATGGTTAGCAAACCAGAGCTGAACCTTGTCAAAGTCTCGCTGTAAGCTGGTTGTAACCTCAGCAGGACAGGAGCCAGATGCATGCAGGACTGTATCATAGGCATACATATATATAGCAGTGGAGGTGGAGCAAACAGAGGGAAGGTCATTTAACTTTACAGTCTTTGACTGTACCTCAAAGGCTAAAGAATTTGAATGCCTTGCTCTAAAATTATCACTTTCCAGCGAGAAATCACTCCTTATGGCAGCACGCTACTCGACCACTGTCTGGTGGCTGGGCACTTCTGCCACACGTTCAAAACCTTCTTGACTCTGCTAATGCTGAGTATATTCTAATGGGGGATTTTAATATTAATTGCAATGATGACAGCTCTAAGAAATTGAAGGATCTATGCGATGTTAATGGTCTGTTACAAATGGCGACTGCTATAACCAGACCTAACAGAAAAAACCCTGAGCACAGCACCCTCCTGGACCTTAAGCTAGTAAACAAACCTCACACTATCTCATATACTGGAGTATTCTTCAACGACATAAGCGACCATTGTGCTACTGTCACTGACTGCATCAGACATCCTTCCCAAATAAAAACGGCCTCCAAATTCAAACTGAAAAGATGCCTGAAAAAGTTCTGCCAGTACACTTTCCTGAAAGATCTAAGCAACATTCGTTGGCAGGATTTCTATCTAGCCCCCACCTTTAACGAGGCATTTAACATCTTTCACAGACTCTTACTGGGGCTAATAGACAAACACACCCCATTAAGACTGATCAAATCAAAAAATAAAACTCCTGGCTGGTTCTCTCCCATCCTGAAGAAAGCACTTAGGGATAGGGACTACTGGTGGAAAAAAGTGAGGAAATCCCACCTGGAGGCTGATTGGTTAACATTCCATACCACTAGGAATGCTTGTACCAAGCTAATTAGGTCAGAAAAAGCTAGGTACTTGCAAAAAGAACTGGAAGACAATAAAAATAACTCTGCCAAATGTTGGAACATCCTCAAAGAAGTTGAAGGTCAGTCCACTGCAACACCCCTTCCAAACAAAATTGTGTCTGATGGTACCACCTATACGGACAAAGCTGATATGCTAGAGAAGCTTAATGATCACTTTGCCACTGCAGGGCTTGCCTTTGACACTCACCTTATCAGCAAACTTTTAGCCTCGCAAGAGACTACACTGTTGGCTTCACTGATAATCACAACCATAACTAACTGCATCCCACCCCCTTCAGCTTCCTCACCATACGCTTCAAGCAAGTGGAGGACCTCCTTTCTTCTGGATACAAAGAGTGTGGGTGCAGATAATATTGAACCTTACTTTCCTAAAACTTGGCCATATCTATCTGACTGCCCCCATTACACATTTATTCAACACCTCTCTGATTCAAGGTGAGCTACCTGTCTTGTGGAAAACTGCCCACATCCTACCATTGTTCAAGAGTGGGGATCTGAGTGATCTGAACAATTACCAGCCTATTTCTATACTATCCGTCCTCTCTAAATTACTTGAAAAAATTGTCAACATCCAACTTAGAGAACATCTGGATTCACAAAAGGCTAAACCCGGCTCAGTCTGGCTTTAGAGCCAAACACAGTACAGTATTGGCTCTTGCCAAAGTAGCTACAGACTGGCAAATGGCCTTGGACTCTAAGAAGCATGTATTTGCCCTCTTCCTTGATCTAAGTAAGGCCTTCGATACTGTGGATCAAACCATCATGCTTACTGCACTGAGTAACATCAGACTTGATAGTTCTGCCATTAAATGGTTCACCAGCTACCTAACCAATAGGTTTCAACAAGTCAAAGCCATAGGAGATCTGTCCCCACAAAAATCCTTGTTACGAGGAGTCCCACAAGGCTCCATCCTGAGCCCTATCCTCTTTGCAATATACATCAATAATCTGACTCGCAGGCACAGCAAATGTGCACTTATTCGCAGATGATACTGTACTCTATACCACAAATGCATCCTTGGATCTGGTCCATGAGTACTTACAGAAAGACTTCGTCACCCTCCAATACAACCTTCTCACTCATAAGCTCCTCCTTAATGCCAAAAAGACTAAAGCAATGATTCTGTCACCAAAGTCTACTTCCGGATGTCCACATATCACACAGATCCGAACACTCTTAGATGAACCCCTTGAAGTAGTTGATATTTTTAAATACATAGGGTTCTGGCTGGATAACAAGCCCAACTTTCTGTGCCACTTAAATGAAACCTCGAAGAAACTAAGACAGCGATTAGGTTTATTCTATCGCATGAAACACCTACTCACGTTAGAAGCCAGAATGAGACTAGTACAAACTACATTCCTACCTATGCTGGACTACGCTGACTTCCTTTACAGTCATTGCCCATCAACGATGCTAAACAAACTGGACACCCTTTACAACCGGGCTTTAAGATTTATCTTAAATCTACCCCGTAGTACACATCACTGTCGTCTATACCAGGTTTTGGGATGAACTCACTCTCAACTAGAAGAAAAAGGAATGCTCTCCTCTGGTTTTTTACAGCATTATCTGATAACCTCCCTGCATACATCTCGAACATCTTCAAATGGGCTAAAGGTTCCTATGGCCTGAGACGCTTCTCCTTAATCTGCTTCCAGATTCCTAGAGTGAAAACTACCCTTGGCTCAGCAACAATTAACTTCTCACTTCCATCACTTTGGAACACTATGCAAGACTCATAAAGTTATCCTCACTTCCAAGCATTTTCACATTCAAAGCTCTATTAACGGATTATCTGAAGGAATCATGCAACTGTTTCAGATGCCGATGACCCTAGCCCGGGTGCCACTCTCAAATCCTTATGCTAGTATCTCATCCACCCCACATTCCTAACAACAGAAACCTAGGACCTACAAGCCTAGTTCCTTAATCCAAGATGGCCCTGCCTATTCTCTACCTTACCTATTCTGGCCCTCTCTTTGGCTGCCTACTCTTCACCCCAATTTCTGCCCTATTCCTTAATACCTCCTTATTTTTATCATTTAGGTATGAGCTCTTACTTAGTGGAGACTGTATGGGATTGTTGTCTCTTCTCATTTCAGTAAAGCTTATCATTATGTACCTTTGCATGTTAATTATGTTGACCGGTATGTACAGGCCCATATTGACCGGCACCTTCACAATGTTTTTTTCTTTTTTTTTGCACCGTTGTCCACCGTAATTGTAATCTTATGAAGTGTGCTGTATTGTATTAATGCCTAGGACCACCTTGAAAATGAGCTTGCTCAATGGTGTTTATGCCTGGTTAAATAAAGTGATTGATTGATTGATTGATTAAGAAGATGGAGAATAGGAGGGCCCTAATACAGAGCCCTGGGGGACGCCAGTGCTAATTGGGAGGGGAGGTGAAGTGGCATCCCAGATCTTAACTGATTGGGTCCTGCCAATAAGGTAGGCCTTGAACCAGTTTGTGGCAGAGGGAGATAGGCCAGCTGCTGGGAGTGAGTCGAGGAGAAGGAAGTGAGAGACAGTGTCGAAAGCCTTGGCAAGGTCGACAAAAATGGCAGAGGTAATTTGTCCATTGTCCATCCTGGTTAGGATGGAGTCTGTGAGCCATAGGAGAGAGGTGGTGGTTGAGTGTTTTTTTCTGAAACCAGACTGGAAAGGGGTGAAAAAGGAGGTGAGTTTGGAGAGTACAATGTGTTCTTGAAGCTTGGCAAGGGTAGGGAGGAGAGAAATGAGGCAATAGTTGTCAGGGGATGAGGAGTCACCCCTTTGGGTAAAGGGAGAACCACTGCATGTTTCCATGAAGAGGGGACTGAGGCAGTAGAGAATAAGAGATTTAAGATTAATGACAGGGGTAGGCAGTGGCCAGAGTGGAGAGGGAGATGAGTTTTGGGTCGAGGCCATCAGGGGAGGTACCTTTAGAGGGGTTGATTGTGAGGAGGGCACGTAGAGCATTGTTTGGGGTTACAGTAATGAAAGAGAAGGGGAGGTGGGAGGGTGGTGGAGGGTAGGAAGTGTGAAGGGTAGGAAATGAGGGATTTCAGTAGCTCAGTGGTGCAGGAGGTATAGTAGGAGTTAAATACCACTGCTACGGCTGGTGGGTCAGACACTAGTGAGCTATTTACTTTAAGTACCAGGGAGGTGGGTGAGATGACGGGGTAAATAGGGCACTGACCATCTTTCAGAACTTAGAAGGGGAATTTATGTTGGTGATGAAGGCAGATTTGAAATATTCAGACTTGGCTAACCTTGCAGCCCTGCTGCAAGCATTTCAGAGGATGTGGTAGTTCGCAAGGTCACTAGGGTGTTGGGTGGCTTTATGATGCTTCGATGCCTGATCTCTAGCCCTGAGACAGGCCAGATGTTCAGGGTTATCCAAGGTAAGTGATTTGTTTTAGTGGGGCAAAGATATTCCAGTTTATAAGAAAGATTTCTTTAAAGTAGGCAGGGCCTTATCAACTGAGGGGAAGGAGGTTGGGGGGGACCAGTTAGAATTGGCAAGGTTACTCAGGAGAGGTTCAAGGTCAAGAGACTTGAAAGAGCATAGTTGTTTGATTTTGTGTGATGATTTAGTTCTGTGGACTTTCCTAACTATGAATATTGGGTTATGGCCACTGATAGCCTCAGGGAGGACACCAGAAGTGATGACACAGTGGGGGTGGGAGGTAATGGCCCAGTCAAGTAGGGAATGTTGTTTTGTATTGTGGTTTGGGCAGGTGGGTTCGGAGATCAGTTGGGAAAGGTTTAAGGCTCCAATTTAATTTTTAGTTTTTGTAGTTTTAGGTGACAATCAATTTATATTGAAGTCACCTAGGATGAATAATTCCCCAGAGTGAGCAAGGGAAGTGATGGAGGTTAGGAGGTCTAGCATGACTGAAGAATGGACATTAGGGTGGCAGTAAATGCTGGCTATGAAGATTGGAAGAGTGATGGGGAAGTCACATGGATAGCTAGGGTATCATGGGTCTCAGGATTGGAGGATGAGTAGATGATAGAATATTGGATGGAGGCTAGGACATAAATGGCCACACCACCACCCCTGCCAGCACAGTCTTGCCTTAGCATTAAGTAGCCAGGAATGGAGACTGAGTGGTCAGAGATAGTGCTTTTTAGGTAGGTTTCTGAGATGATTAGAATGTCTGGTTTTAGAGTGCACACCATGGTCTGAATCTGGTCTATTTTTTTGTAACAAGCTGCAGGTGTTTAGATGCAGGGGCTTTAAGCCCTTTGGTGGGGCTAAGAGAAGAGAGCAGGGGGAGGTGGCAGAGGATGACGCGCCAGAGGAGTTAGGGGAATAGGGCCTGAGTTAGGGTGGATATCCCCAGCGGAGAGCAAGAGGAGAGTGAGTATAAGAAAGTGGAGCTTAGGGTAGTTAGGAGAGTTTGAAGGGGCTGGTGAGGAGGTTGGTAGATTTGAGGAGAAGGGAGTGGATGAGTGAGGAAAAAAAAGGTGGAGAACCACAGTGAAAGTGAACACCGTTATCAAAGCTGCATGAGGAATAGTGGTAGTGATGTCATAGTTCAAACAGTGGGGAGGGAGTGATAGCATGGATGTGGGTAGGGGATTGGAGATAGTAACTGATGGGGTTGGGAGAGTTATTAGGAATAGACAAGTAGTGAGCAAGTGGAGGTGGTAAAGAGAGGGATATGAGCAGAACAAGGGTGAGAGAGGAGAGTAGGAGTTGCATTGTTCTTAAAGGCAGTGAAAATTGGTGAACAACTGATTTATGAACAGGAGATATATGTAAGCAGGGAGCATGGGGGGGGGCTGGTCAGATGGAGGTGGTAGCTGTAATTTAGGAAGGTATCTAAAAGAACAGGGAGAGATCCCTTTGGATGAAGATTATGTCCCTCCAGTGGCAGTACAATATAACTCGCTAATGGGAAAATGAAAAAAGTCATGGCTCTTCATTCAAGAACTTTGGGACTCAGGTTTGCTTAACCATTTAGGATATGGCTCTCTGATGCCGGTTCGACAACTAATTTGTCGACCGGCATCACAGGATCAGGCTCCATGTCGACCACGATTTGCAGTCGGCAGGGATCCAAGCACATCGGACTGTGTTTTTTCTTCAGGGGTCTCTGCCCCTCCCCGTACTTTTAGATTCCAACTCCTAGTCAGAGTTGGTTCAGGGAGGGGGTGCAGAATGGGGGAAAATATTGACGGATCCCGGGTTAACTTCTAGAGCGACATGTCGCTGGTGCCGGTATTGATGTATGTCGCTGTAGAAGTGTTGCTGTACAGGGGTATACCTTAAGAAATAAACATAAAAAGAATATGCTGAGCTGCAGACTGAAAAGTCTAAAACAGAACTTGAAAAGCAGGCAGAGTCTTTCTACTAGCCACCAGCTAAAAAAATAAAACGTGAACACCAGACTATAGAGACTTGCATAGCTCCGCACACACACCCTAACCAGTGACCACCCCAGCGCTGTAGAAATTACTAATGCAGTGGCTAAAATGATAGCTGTTGATGAGCAACCTTTTTCAATTGTAGAAGACTTTGGTTTTAAGAAGTTAATAGCAGTGATAGAGCAGAGATACAGTCTGCCCTCCAGAGGTCACTTTTCAAAAGTAACAATACCAGAAATGTATTTTAAGCTCAGGACAAAGATGATGGAAGAGTTGTCCAAAATTCAGTCATTTGCTTTTACCACTGATACTTGGACTGCCAAATGTTCAATAATATCTTATCTGCCTGTAACAGCCCACTGGATTGATTCAAGCTTCAACAGGTGCTCAGCACTGCTTCAATTAAAACACCTCAATGAAAGGCACCCAGGTGAGAATCTTTCCCAAGAGTTCCTGAGTGTATTTGAAAACTGGGGTATTGTCAGTTCAAAGAGACACCTAGTTATCACAGATAATGGTCCCAACATAGCCAAAGCTATGAAATTAAGTGCAATTCCCACCTCTGGGTGTGTTGCTCACACACTTCAGTTAATTATACATGATGCAGTCCTGAAGCAAAGTTCGGTTGATGAATTATTGGCAACAGGGAGGGCTATGGTCGGCCACTTCAAACAGTCTGCCTCTGCCACTGCAAAAATGACCGAATTGCAAAAAACACTGCAAGCTCCTAATCACCGTTTAATTCAAGATGTCCCCACCCAATGAAACTCTAAATTTTATATGTTGTAGGGGCTTTTAGAGCAGAGTAGCATTCTCACAGTTTATGATGCTAAATCTCATACATGGACATTCAGTTCTGCACAATGGTCCTTGGCAGAAAATATATGCACAATTCTTCGCCACTGTGAGACTGAGACAAGGAGACTAAGCTCTGACAGTGCATACATTTCAGATGTTATCTCCACATGCACTGTCCTACACCACACATTCGAAAACATAAAGCTACCAGGTTTGCAAACACTGAAAAACAATATATTGGCTGCAATGGACAAACGGTTGCTACATTATGAATCAATGAAAGAAGTTGTAGTTGCCACAGTTTTGGATGCCCGATATAAGATGCACTTTTTTCGAAGTGAGTGTGGCCGAAGTTTTGCATGGGCAGTGCTGAAACAACTGATTGAGGAGCTATCAGATGTCCATCAAACACCCACCATTAAACCTTTACAAGACAACCCTGTAGTTGAGCCAGAATCGGAGCATGATGATCTGTGGGAAGTCTTCTCACCAACAAACTTCTTACTAGAGGATTGTAAGTGTGTTTTGTGTCTCATTAAATCATAACATTTATTTTAGCTTTCCACAGTAGAATCATTTTTTTTCAGCTGCTGCTATAGATGGACACCCACATAGAAATACTGAGCTTGACACATACCTGGCTGAAAGCATCATGCCAAAAAAAAAAGTACCCCAGATGCGCTCCATTTCTGGAAGACACAAGATTCCCATTTCCTAACTTTGGCTGCAATAACAAACCACTACCTTGCTCCTCCACCAAATAGCATGCCCAGCGAAAGGGTTTTCAGTGTGGCCGGGGACATAATTAATAAGAGGAGGTCACGGTTCTCACCCAAAACTGCCAACATACTCCTTTTTATTAAGCACAACATATCAGGCTTTCACTAATACTGTATATTACAGCTGCATGTGGCTTTTTATTGGCCTTTTTATGGGTTTTACCTGAAATCTTATTAAACAAGTTTTTCACAGCTTTGCCTGCATACTGTATGTTTATTTTATTTTATTTATTTGAGTTTTGGTGACCAGGTAAGTCCACTGAGATAATACAATCCCTTTTTCAGGGTCGACCCATGGTCTTGCTGAAATAGCAGAGAGACAGTTGCAAGAATACATTGGTACAAAATACAATGGCAGATAAGGAGATACGGCAAGTACGATGGTGGACATTGAGGTACAGCATAAACAATGGTAAAAAATATAAAGATACAGCATATAGGTATTTACAAAAAATAGTCAAGCAAGGGATAAGTACTTCAAAAACAATCAACATTTCAAAGGTATATACAATAAACTTAGAGTAGCAACTAAGAACTAAAGGAAGAAGGGGAGGAGGGGAAAGGGGAGGGGCAGACAATGAGGAAGAGGGGGATGCAGGGCAGAACGCATGGATGTTCATTCAGGAGTCACATGGGATATGTTAGCAGGCTGGAGATATATGTCGGTAGCTTACCAATTAGAGCTCTGTAGGTCCGGGTGGCAGCATTTCGGAGTCTTCTGGTTTTTAATGATTCCCAATCCAGCATAGCATGTAGTGTACAGTGGTGTATCCTGAAGGGGGAGGCAGTGATAAATCTTAGGCTTTATTATGTAATGTGTCAAGGTTCGTTTGAAAAGAGCTAGTGCCTTGACTGCATGATCCAAGAGTGGTAGAAATGTGGAATGCACAAGTCTTAGCCTGGCTTCACAGGTTAGGAGGCATTTGAGTCTGAAGAACAACCCTAGGCACTGTTTCAACTTCTTACCCAGTTCCTCAATGTGGACTGTATAAGAGTGTTTATTATCGAACCAAAGCCAAAATATTTGAATTTTTCTACAGTTTCGATAGGCTACCCCAGGAGGGATGTTGTTTGTTGCCCGGTTCCCTAGGAGGGGGAGGAGTCCTAGATTTGTTTGGGAGCAAAGATCATGGTATTGTTTTCAATGCCTGGGTCGATAACGAATCCTCGCATTTTGGTTACAAACTCTTCCAGTTGATGTCATCACTGGACTTTGCGCAAGCAGTTGCTTCTGCAACCCACCAGCATGATCACACACTCGATCCAGTGTTCCAGCTGGGTCTTGAGGTTGACAACCTCAGGATTGATCCTGTCTGTGGTCTGATCATTGCACCATGGAGTTCACGCTGGTGCCCCCGAAAGTCCCTCCCCTGCAGAGATGGTCAGCTACTATCCTTAAGGGGCTTGTGCTACCAGAGGGACAACTGGCACTAGTTCACCTATTTAGAGTGGTGGAGCTTGTGAGATTGATCGCCGAGAGGCGGTGGTCACCTACAACAGGATGGTTTCCGAGGCACTGGATGTCATCACTCCAGTTCATGTATGGCCCAGATCCTATCACTTGAGATCACCCTGGTTTGATGGGGATCTCAAGGCAATGAAGATCAGGGGTCGGATGTTGGAGTGTTGTTGGTGGAAGACCAGGCTGAAGGCCAACAGACTGGTCCTGTGCGCTCACTATGGTGAGTACCAGGAGGTAATCTCCCATTAGAAGGCAGCATTCTTGTCCAGGAAGATTGCTGCAGGGTGAAACAGACCTTCTCAGCTTTTTTGTTCTGTGGACAGGCATTGCATCCTGCCTGTCTACAGCTGAAGAAGGTTTTTTCATCCACGTTATGTGAAGAGTTTGCTCTGTTTTTCTCTGACAGAGTGTTGTCTATCCAGTCTGGGATTCCATCAGTGTGGCATTCTATGCCTCGCACTGGTCAAACTGAGAGGAACAGAGTCACTCCATCAATCTGGGAGGAGATTAAACCAGTGGAGGTGGCAGAGCTCATTAAGGTGAGCTCAGAGCTAAAGCACACCTATTGTGAACTGAACCTGGCCCTGACACATTTCTTAATAAGAAGTGGTTGGCACGGTGTTCACCGAGTTTGCCAGGTGTTTGATGGTGGAGGGGGATTTCCTGGCAGTTTGGAAAGAAGTGCTGGTGAGGCACTTCCTGAAGAAACAACCTCTCTTGACCTTGATGTCCTGGCGAATTACCATCCTATCTCCAACCTGCCATTTTTGAGCAAGGTTGTCGAGAAACTTGTGGCACAACAGCTTGAGGATCACCTCATGTCCTTTAAGATCTATGATCCATTTCTGTTGGGTTTTGGACCAGACACAGCATGGAAACAGCATTAGTAGGGTGCATAATGATCTACTCAGGGCTAGAGACAGATAAGTCAATTCTTGTTCTCCTCAATCTCTCTTCAGCTTTTGAAGCTGTGGACCACTTCATGCTTCTCAATCGGCTCTGTGAGTATTGTGGACTCACTAGTGTTGTCAACAAATGGTTTGAGTCCAATTTCTCTGACAGGGTGCAATGGGTGGTGATGGGGAATTTCTCCTCCTCCCCAATGCCCCTGTCATGTGGAGTATCACAGGGCTTGATCTTGCTGCCAGTGTTGTTCACAGTGAACATGGTGCCTCTGGGTAA
The DNA here is from genome assembly GCA_016271365.2 of Neoceratodus forsteri. Lineage (NCBI taxonomy): Eukaryota > Metazoa > Chordata > Ceratodontiformes > Ceratodontidae > Neoceratodus > Neoceratodus forsteri. The sequence continues at coordinate 642,546,975 of CM057453.1, read as the reverse complement.
GATCATTCGGCAATTCAGTGTGGAGTTTCACTGCCATGCAGATGATACCCAGCTGTATTTGTCATTTGCGCCTAGAACATCTGATGCTGTAGACATGTTTAACATCTGTCTGGATAAAATCAATGACTGGATGTCCTCCAGCTGGTTGTGACTAAACCTGGATAAGACGGAGGAGCTGGTAGTCGAGCCAGGTCACGGGCATGATGGGTTGCTACCTGGAGTGGACACAGGTCTTTTCTTGGGATCTGTTCTGTTGGTGGCCTCTCTGAGGGTGCGTGATCTTGGTGTAATCCTTGATAACAGACTGATGTTCAAAGATCAGGCATCATTTGTTGTCAAAAGTGGTTTTTAAACTTAAGAAATATTGCCAGGATTAAGCCCCTCATTCCGCCCGAAGACCTGCTGACTCTAGTACACACCTTTGTTGCCTCTCTATACTTCGGGGTTATGGGAGGGACCCTCCGCAGACTGCTGCTGGTGCAGAACGCAGCAGCTGGGTTACTAACGGGCCTGTCTAGGTCTAGTCATGTGACCCCAGTTCTGTGTACACTGCACTGGCAGCCGGTCAGGTAGAGGGTTCCTTTTTTAATGTGGGTTTGCTCATCTTTAAGACCCTATATGGACTAGGTCCTAGCTACCTGACTGAGCTCCTGACACCTGCAACTTCTGTCCACTCCTTATTGAGGGGTCTCCTGGACATTCCCAGGGTTCAGCTCAAAACATCAAGTAATCATGCTTTTAGTTTGGCTGGGCTGACCCTGTGGAACTTGCTACCACCTGCACTCCAGGAGGCCCCTCGACTGAGGGTTTAAGCAGAGGTTAAAGGCCCACCTGTTCTGCCTGGCCTCTCTGAAATAATTTTCCACGCATGACCGTATGAGCCTCCCTGATATTATATTTTAAGATTGTGATTGTTTATATATTATTTTTGTCTGTGAGTCTGAATTTTATCTTATTTATGTTGTGTTTTATGACCTGTACTTCTCTCTTGTTAGGCACCCAGAGCCTCTGGGAATGGGCACCATATAAATAAAAGTGGTCTTGCTTTGCCTTCCAGGATGATTGACTCCTCAAAGCACAGTTCAGAAAACACCTGCTGCAGACTCTGGAACATACCTCCCACCTGTTGCAGGAGCTGGGCATCACAATCAATCTGCCCAAGTCAGTTTTGTGTCAGCACCTCTAGTACATACGGGTGATCCAGAACACAGCTCAAGGTATGGCCTTCCTGCCCCAGGATAGGGTGGACAGTCTAATGGTTCTGGCACACCTGCTGTATAACAGCAGATATGTCTCAGCCAGAACCTTCCTTCGGCTCTTTGGCTTGATGGCGGCAGCTATAGTCACAGTACCCCTAGCCAGGCTACACATGAGGGTTCCCCAATGGACACTGGGGTCTCAGTTCTCAAAAGGATTTGAATTCTACAAGCCCCGGGTACACCGAATGCATGGCACATGGGGCTTGTGGCATTCCTGGGGCGGCAGTCAGGTTCTCAATCCCCAATGCCCCCATACGCCACATGCAGCAAGTTAGCTCAGCTTTTGCTGGTCTAAGTTTGGTCTAAGTTTGGTGACTTTTCTACAGGGTTTGTGTCAAGTAATTGGCATGAGCCACCATAAAAAGGGTAAAGTGTTGCAAAAGTGAGTGACCCATGAAAATTGTGCACACCATGTGACAAAGTGTTCAGGGCAGTACAGGGTTTGATGCAGGGCTTGTGAATGCCCTGAAACAACCTTCAAGAATTGAGCCCTGCAGGTCCAGTGGGATCAGGGTACCGATGACCTGGAAGAGCAGGTCCTGGTCTCCTCTCCAGTAAAAAGGGTGCTGCTTTGGTGGCTGGAACCCAGCAATTTGCTACAAGGGCTTCCTTTCCTCATTCCCTCTCTGAGGCAAATCCTCACCACAAATGCTTCGAGGTTGGAATGGGGGGCTCATCTCGGGCCCTACCAGACACAAGGGATGTGGTTCAGGATGGCGTCGTCTCTCCATATCAATGCCCTGGAGATGCGGGCAGTCTACGCCCTACAGACCTTCCAGAAACAGCTCTTGAAGGGTCTTCCGCTGATGCAGATGAACAACATCAGTGTCATCCACTACATCAATAAATGGGGGCACTCTCTCATACCCTTTCTGTCAGGAAGTGATAAGACTCTGGTACTGGGCTTTAGAACGTGGTCTAGAACTGTTGATCATCCATGTTCCAGGCATCCACAATGTCCTGGTGGACAAGCTCAGCTGGTTGCAGTCCAAGATACGTGAGTGAGAGCTGCTAACCTCCATCATAGAAGACCTGTTTTACAGGTGGGGTCTTCCAGAGTTGAACCTTTTTGCATCCTCACTAAATGTAAAATTGCCCCTTTTCTGCTCGCTCTCTCCAGGCCAAAAAGCAAGAAGCCACAGTCCTCTTCTGGTGAGCTGGTTATTCATTTAATTCATACAAATATAAAACAGACCATGCAAGAACATATAGAATCACACTGTTACCTCGACCAGTTTCATACCCGGTATATCTTACCCCGATGATGTACTGGGTATAGAACTGGTCGGGTAATAGTGTGATTCCTACATGCTCTTGTGTGGTCTGTTTTATATTTGTATGAAATAAACGAATAATCAGCTCACCAGAAGAGGAGTGCGGCTTCTTACTTTCTGAACTTCATGTGCATTGCAGTGTGCACCCTCTTCGACGCAGTCAAGCTGTCTTGCTCTTCTCGCTCTCTCCAGGGCCTGGAGTTTTCTGGTGAGATGCGTTGTCCCTCTCATGGAAAGGGAGTTTTTTTTTTATGCTATCTCCCTTTCTCAAGCTTTAGAGGGTTCTGCTCAAGCTACAGATGGAAAGGGCTGCTATGATCCTCATTGTTCCCTTCTAGAATTGTCATATCTGGTTCCCCTTACTGCAGCAGTTGACCATGGAACCTCCAGTGTCCCTGCCTCTGTGCACTGGCTTGCTCTCCCAGGACTAGGGTACCCTGGTCCATCTGGACCTCAAATCCCTGAATCTTCATGCCTGGCTCTTGAAGACATAGCCATGGCTAGATTCGGGGTGTCCTTCAAGGTAGCTGATGTCCTGGTGATGGTGAGAAAGCCTTCCACCAGGGCCATGTATTCCATGAAGTGGAAATGCTTTGCTCTATGAGCAGATTCCCATCAACTGGATCCCTTCACTTGTCTGGTGAACCAGATTCTGGAGTACTTGCTGTCCCTTTCAGACTCCGATCTGAAGTTCTCCTCTCTCAAAGTGCACATCTGCCATTTCTGTCTTCCATGTGCCCGTTGATAGCTGTATGGTGGCACAACTAAAGTTGTCATGCACTTTCCTGAGAGGCATTCTTCACCTGTAGCCTCCTTTCCACAATCCAGTCCCACCTTGGGACTTGAATGTTTTGTTAGAGAAACCTACTTTGGCTCCATTTGAGGCAGCTATGACATGCAAGCTATGATTTCTGTTGTGGAAAGCATTATTTTTAATTGCTGGTACTTCTGCTCAAAGGATTTCAGAGCTACAGGCTGTCATGTGTGAGCAGTCTTATTTGATTTTCCACAAAAACAGGGTGTCTTTGTGCATCAACCCTAAGTCTCTGTCTAAGGTGGTGTCAGAATTTAGTTTAAATCAATCTATCCACCTGCATGTTTATTTTTTGGAGCATGCCAATCCACGGAAAACATTGCGTTATACTTTGGATGTGCACAGAATTCTGCATTACTATACACACTGTACGAAGGACTGCAGGAAGTCCTCTCAGTTGTTTGTTTCCTTTGCCTCTGGAAAAGGGGGCATTCCTGTCTCTAAACAGTACTTGTCCAAATGGTTGGCCAACTGTATTACTTTTTGTTACAGAAAGAATGGCAGGGACCTTCCTGACACTATTCAAGGTCATGCCACCAGAGGCAAAGCCACTTCTGTTGCCTGTTTCAGGAATGTTTAGGCTGCAGAGATCTATGCTGTTGCTACTTGGAATTCTGTCCACACCTTTACCAAGCACTACAGTCTGGACATTGCCTCTAGGTGTAGGGCCAGTTTTGGCCTAGCTGTTCTTCAGGGCCTACTCTCTTAGGCCTTTGGTGCCCTTCCACCTAGACTGGCAATGCCACTTCCACAACTGCTTGGGACTCATTCCATAGGTGTGACCTGCTGCAAGACATACTCTCAATGAAGATAGTACAGTTACATAAGAACTTACTATAACAGTGGATCTTTGAGAGGATCTCTTGCAGCAGGCTATGCCGTCACACCCTCCATCCCCTGGCCTTCAGGACTTTCCTGCTTTTACTTTTCTCCTTTTGTTTATTGGCAGGAACCTTCATCTCTTCCTCTGTTCCCCACCAGGAGACAAGCTGCTTCTGGTCTCTGGCAGGAGAACTGAGGAGGGTGCGAGGGCTGCCCACTGTTATAGGATAGGGCGACGCCAACATGTGATGTTGGAGTGGGCGGCACCCTGGAAGACTGCTAGCTAGAAAAGTTTACATGTGATCCTGTTGCCTGATAGCTATAGTTCCATAGGTGTGGCCCACTGCAAGAGATCCCCTTGAAGATCTACTGTTACAGTAAGTTCTTTCGTAAATGTAATTTCCTTAGCTTGATTTGCAAAAATCTTGTTGTTATTCCCTATTGAAAGGTCCCTTATTAATTCTGTCTTTTTTTCTTCCAGATATTCATTTTTGAAATATTGATCAGTTCCAGAACGACAGTAGGTGATGTCAGTTGAGGAATACTGTAGATCGCAATGCATTCCATTGCAGGCCACCACTTACATTCTAGAACCTATAACATCAGCTGACTGGAAGCATGTAATGAAACTTCAAACAGTGAGTGAAAAAAAAATACAGTAGAGAAATTAAGGAAATGTAAACATGCCTAATATATATTTATATTAAAAAGGGAAGGTCAGGGATATTAGAAAGGGAAGGTAAGTTTATATTCCATTAAATATAAGTAATGGTTTGAGGAATTTCATTCAGATGGAAACAGGCTAAGGTGAGTAGACAGATGTGATCACTTTCCTTGGTAGGGGATGCAATGGAGTGGAGGTAATATTAACTACAAGAGGGAGATAGGAATGGCACAGAGAAGAGCAGCACCCAAGAATACTGGTGCAAAGTAAACAAGACAGTACTGCAGTAACAGGTGAGACTGAAAATGTGGGGGAACTAACAAGTGGGGCTGAAACTATGTTGACTCCTGATGTTAAAGAGCTACTGACGCCTGAAAGAAAACTTTGAAAAACATAATAAGTAGGTCAAATTCTGCTTGTATTCCATATATATTCTAGATTTCTCCTCCCCATCATTTATTACTGAGGAAATGTGCATGAATACATGATTGTTATCCCTTTCAGTTACTTTAAAGTTAATCTGCCTCTGTAGCTTACTCTCTACTTCAAGTCATAATGCTCTGTTGTGACATCACAATCTGTTGCCATGAGCGTAACTGCGATGTCACAAGCACTGCATTATGACCTCAGGTAGGGAGACAGCAACAGAAATAGATGAACTCTTCAGGAGCAAAAATCATGTTTTCATTGAACTGACCTCAGCAATAAATAATGGGGAGGAGGAATAAAGAACTAATGTTGAAATACAAGCTGAACTGTATCTAAATATTATGTTTTGTTAAAGTTCTCCTGAAGTTGTCAGCTGCTCTTTAAAAGTCCAGAGTCTGATGCTGACCCAGTGTTGCTGAGGGTGGATGCACTGGATACCACACCTCACGCCACACTGGCGACTCGGGGTCGGGAGCGATCTTGGGTTGCCGGGGGTCGGCAGGGGAGGGAGAGTATTGAGCATCTGAAGAACTGCTCTCCTCTCCCGGGGAGGGGAGGGTTGTCATCCCGCTCCTTGGCTGCCCCTTAGTGGAGGTCAGAGAGCAGCACTGGAGGCCGGGAGACACAGAAGTGTGGTTACATGATGTGCTCGTGCCTCCACACATGCACATTCATGCCTTGAGGGAGAGGGGTGTACAGAGAAGAAAACGGAAAGAGAAATGGAAAAAAGTAAAATGGAAAAAAGTCCAGAGACTGTACCAGAGTTAAAGTCTGCAGAAGTGTTGTTAAATTAAGTACCATCAGAGTTGGGATAGCTGAATGACGAAGCAGGAAATGTAAGCAGTGACCCCATCTCTCATTGATCATTTTCTGTAGCAGACACATCTGGTATACATAGTATTAATCAAGGCCCTCCTGTTATCCAGTTTGGGATACCTGTACCAGACCAAGACAGCTCTGAAAAGCTTGCAGATGTACGATACTCCACAAGACATTATGTACTTGTCAGACCCCCCCCCCCACACATGCACAGCTGGATAAGTAAAAGATAGATCTGCCTCCTCTGCAAATTTGGCCAAGAAGGTCAATTCGGAGCCAACTGCATCTAGCAGGTTCCCCTTTATTAGAAAATAAATCTGCATAATGCCTTGTGGAGTCTCTTACATTTGCAAGCTTTTCAGTGCTGTGTGGTGTGGTTTGGGTATCCCTAACTGGATAACAGGAAGGCCTTGATTAATACTATGTACACCTGATGAGCCTGCTACAGAAGATGATACACGAGGGGGGAGTCACTGCTTACATTTCTTACTTCATCATTCAGCTCTCCCAACTCTGATGGTACTTCATTTAACAACACTTCTGCAGACTTTAAAGACCAGTTGTTCCGTTATGAAGCCCCCCTCCATCATATACGGCAGCTCACTTATCCCTAACTCGACTGGCACATAATGTAAAATTTTTGCTTGCTGTTTTAAAAGAAGAAACACTCGTAAAAATGTTCCATGGAGCTCACAGCAAAAATGTTACAACTTCCTCAGTCAGAGACAAACCCCCTTGCTAGCACATTTTGGATGTCTGTTCAAGAACAGCGTGGGGAGCGCTCCATAGACTATAATGGGAACAGTATTTAAAACAGATTTTTAATACTTCTGAGTGTTGATTTTGACAAAGGAAGGCCACTACTCAACTAGCAAGGTCCAGTTGTGATAACTTACTTGATTTATTTTGCCAGCGTAAACTTTTAAATTGTTTTCCAGCCTTTTACAAATAAAGCTTACTCTGTGCACTGAATGTAGACTGATGGATTGGATAAAAAAATGATGTTCTGAAATCACGGACTGTAACATACAGAATACCTATGTAATGCTCATCACTGCTGCACTTGATGGCGTGCATAGTACTGTGTGGTGCACATATTTAATTTGTTTTGTTTTGTTTGATCTTCAAGTCCGCATCTCCTTACCCCTCCCCTGACAACCACCACACACATTTATATCTAAACTTGCTCTGTAAACCAACAGTGTGAGTGCAAAACTGTAACAGCTGTGTGCCTTGTAAGCATTAACCCATGATGAAGGAGGCTTCTACTGGGGAATTAATGCATGGTTGGGGGTCTGTGGCACAAGGCCAAAGGTCGAGTGCCTACAACCACCCAATCATGCATTAATTCCCAGTAGTTTCTACTGAGTAGATTAACGCGCTTGTAACATGGGAAGCGCTAGTTATGAGGTATTATAAAAATATGATTAATTTGTTCAAAACGATTAAAAATGCAGACAACCAACTGTTTTTAGCATAGCACGTCATGGCTATTATATTTATTTATATTGTGATGGAGGGAAACAAACAGATGCCTATATACCAGTTTGTGCACACTATAGTGCATTGCAGTAGTTTTTTTTTATTTTTATGTGGTACATTTTTCTGTACAGCACTCGTTATTATACCATGATACATTTCAGTCTGGTCCACAGTGATGCCGCTAAGAATGCTGTTATTAAGCTTTCTAGATTCCCGCATACCGATTAGTGTTTGCCTCGTTAGTGGAATCACTACGGTTTGCATTTTTAATATTAGCTCACAACTTTTTGGGGAGTTCTGTGTGGCCCTACTGCTCATCTTACTTTCCACAGTCCATGACGGTGACATTCCTTGTTGACATCTGGTGGTGTGACTACATGTGAAGAGGAGTCTGAAAAGGTTCACAGACAGTTTTTCAGGCTCATCAATTGGGATCAAATGTTACACAACATATTTTACACTATTGGGACGATTTGTGGTGCATCGCTGGATACTTACTATTTTGTTGACTGGATCGATGGGACAAAACGTGGTATTTGCTGCATTACATTTATTGTTATACTATAATACAGCTATAGTTGAGAACACTATTGTTTATCTCTCTGTCTCTCTTGCTCATTAAGCGTGGTCCCGATGTTAGGCACACACTACAGCGCATTTCTGGTGGTGATCTGAGGTACTGCTGTTTGAAGCGGAGATTATTGCCCTGTTGGAGCGGGCATTACCAGTGATTAATCCCTGCTCCAACTTTAGTCACCTGCTCTTTTTCCTCCAGTGGCTTTGCATTATTGTTCATTGCTGATTCCTGCCATGTTACAAACCCATTTGAAACACATAACCTATCACACATAGAAATGTAGCTCTCCCCCATGTCTAGGGGTATGGATGGAATATGTTCTTTGGGAGGGGGTGCCCACAGCAGCAGAAACACTTCCACTGGCTACGTTATGCAGGCCCAGATGTCACACACAGGGTCCCCTTTCTTTACTGGTGCTGGACGAAAACAACAAATTAATGCATATTAAACAGTTCCTTTCAATAATGGAATGTCCACTTGTAACTTGAAGAAACAACAGAGATCCCAAATATTCACACATAGCTCCGGGGGGCATCAGTTAATTCATGGGGAGCACATTCAGTTTTCACGCGGCTGGTATGGTCATAATAGCAACTTTTACCAGGACCGAGGAGGCTACACAGTCCTTAAGGCAGCAATAACTCAGGACCACTATGGTCACAAAAATTTGAAGGCAGCACAAATCCCAAAACAGTTCACAGTGCCTAACAGCCCATTATTCTTCACAGGCACCCTATTTCTCAACCATTCCCATCTCTCTCTCTCTCTCTCTCTCTCTGTCTCTCTCTCTCTCTCTCTCCTGCACTAACTCAGTGGGTTCCCCTTGGAACATGCAGTCCTTGTGGTTTGGGAATTTGCTGGTTCCCTCGTCATGACCCCTGCATCCTTTTCCAGAACTGTCTGAGACTCTTCCCTGAATTGAGAAGGGGGACATCTCCTGCAGAACTCCAAGGCAACTCACTCTCTGGACACTACACTCCCTTCCGCATTCTTGCCTACTGGATCTCTACATGAATTGGTGCAGGCTGCCAGGGAACTCTGCAACTTGAGGATGTTGGCGCCCCTCTCAACATTAGCCACCCTCCAAGATACTCTGCAGCTTGGTCTACTTGGTAGATTAGGACAAAAGAAGGCTGAAGATCATCGGGAATTTCCCCCACAAAATTGTGGCCCATTGTTCCTAGATGTTATTAGTTTTAAGCCATTTATCTATGCCATTTCCAAAGGCAGTAAAGGTACTGATGTCCATCAATTGCTGTGGGAGCCTATTCCACAATCTAGGCACTCTTATGGTGTAAAAGTTAAGTCTCCTGTTTGTACTAGCCTTGCTTACTTTGAGTTGCTTATTGTGAAGTCTAGAAACTACCTTCCTCTGTGAGAAGGCAAGTCCACATTGTTGCATCTGTTCTGGTATATGAAGGATTTTAAATAAAAAGAGGAGGTCACCTCTACACCTTCTTGTTTCTATGGAATGTTTCTGGCTACTTGCTCCCACTTCTTCCTCTGTGTCCCTCTAAGTGCCACTGGGGCCAGAGTGAGCAGTCGTCCCCGCCTGACCCCAACTCAGTCTCACTACTTCGCTGTTCACTCCTCTGAATGGAATGTCCCCTCCTGCCTAAACTGCTGGGTTTCATCTCCTCACACACCTATGGTGACCTCCCAACCTGCAGGATGCTCCACCCGAGTATTGAGAAGACTTAACCATTTGCCCTACTGGGCTGAATTAGGTCACAAAAACCCAGGGAGGGGCGAATAGACTAGTAATCTCCTAGGGGGTGTACATAAACATAGACACTGATGGCAGATAATGACCTCTGGGCCCATCTAGTCTGCCCATTTTTAATTAAGATCACTTTTGCTGCAGACCTATCTTGATCTACAGCACTGTCTCTTCCACCCCCTTCCTCCTAGGATTCCTTTATGCCTGTCCCAGACATTTTTTAAACCCACCGCTGGTTTCACCCCCAGTGCCTCCCATGGAAGGCTGTTCCAGGAATCCTCCAACCTTTCTGTGAAGAAGTACTTCCTCACATCTCTCCTGAACCTGCTTCCTTCCAGCTTCATATCTTGGCCCCTTGTTCTACAGCACCTTTTTCTCTGAAACATATCTCCCTCCTGTACCTTATTAACCCCCAATAGGTATTTAAAGGTCTCCATAATATCCCCACTCTCCCTCCTCTGTCCCAGGGTTGACATATTGAACTCTTTCAGTCTCTCCTCATAGGACTTCTGCTGTAAACCTTGCACCATTTTGGCAGCCCTCAGCTCTCTTCTTGCTGCTTTCTCCTTTTTGCAATTGTTCCCCCTTCCACACCTGTCTCCTTTGACTGCTCCTCCCCCATTCCTTTGCTAACTTCCTGCTTTCTTGAATAACTTTCATCCTGATGGGACTCTTTCCCCTTGGGATCTCCTTACTCTCTAGCTCACCTTGTGGTGGCCCACTTTCTGCCTCCTCTATTTTCTTCCATCACCCCATCGGCTACTTTAAATGTCCATTGAAGTATACTGGCCCAGTGGCACTGAGGGCTGAGGTGCTGAATACCTTACCTCATGCTATGCCAGCGACCCATGTTCAGGAATGAGCTTGGGCCTCTGAGGTCGGCAGGGGAGGAGAAGGATTGAGTGTCCTTGGCACTGCTCTCCTTCTCCGGGGAGTGGGGTCACCAGCAGTTGGTGCATGACTTGGCCCCTAGCGGCAGCTGGGGGACAGTGCACCAATGCTCCGGGGGGGGGAGAGAGGAGGCAGACACAGAGGCAGATGTGTGCGTGCTCTCTCCATAGAGTGTCATTGCACACCTCCTCTCCTAAGGGAAGAAAATGGAGGAAAGTGTTCCAGGTGTGACAGCATGAATCCCGATCCCCACAGGCCACGTTCCCGTGAACAGGCAGTAACTTCCACTCTGGATCCATTTACAACAGGTTGAGGGATCCCTGTCACCCTGCCATGGAGGTAAGCAGAAGGTGAGCGGGATACAGGGATGGGGGATCGGGTACGATGGAGAAACCGCCTAGAAGGAGAAAAGAAACAAATGAACTGTAAAAAAAATGTCCATTGAAGTAACATTTGAATCATCCACTGAAGACTGTGGTTGCCTCCTGGATGAAAACAGGCCATCATCTCGGTATAGGTTCTTATCCTTCCAGGTTGGTCCACAGTCCCCAGTGTAGTCAAACTTCTCTTCTTTGCACCACTCCTTCTACCATTACTTGAAGGCCTTGGTGCAGATCCCCCACTCCTTCCCCATATAGTACAACAACGTGCTTGCCACTCGCATTCTAAACACATGGGAAACACAGGATCAACCAGATAAATGATCTATCTTTACCAAACATGAAAATTTACACAGGGTGCTGACTACGGCAATTTATCTTTATGTTGAAGCTCATGAAACACCCTTATCAAGTTAATGCATTAGCAGCCATAGTGGCTCTGACCAGAGTTTGTTTTATATTGGCACTCTTTTTTTTGGTCCAGCACTATAGAACAATCCTCTAATGCTTGATATTACTGCTGGACCTAAATATTGCATTCGTGTCCCAGTATGGCTTTGTGTGGACCCCAAAAAGCACTACTAGGATAAGGAACAAGCAATCTGCCCCGATAGCAGTGACAAGAAAAGGAGTGGATCATCAAGCAGTGTTCAATCAAAAAAGGGCGCCAATATAAAAAAATAGGGTAACTCATGGAGGCCCTCAGAAACATAGGATTTGTTAGCAGAAAAGGACCACTTAACCCACACCGTCTGCCCTGATGTTTCCTGCCTAATCTGTGTCTGCAGACCCTAGCTGGTGTCTGGCAACTCTCTCTCTCTCCCCTCTCTGCTTGTTTTCTTATACACCCCATGTCTATCCTGCACATGCTTGATCCCGCCCCCACCATTGTGTTTGCCTCCACCACTTCTGCTGACAGTCTGTTCTAGGCATCTACCACCCTTTCATTGAATAAATAGTTCCTCACATCTCTCATAAACATCCTCCCCAGCTTCATCAACCCCACCCCCAGTCCTAGTGCTCCTTCTCGTTTGAAAGAGACTTCCCTCCTGCACGTTGTTTGCCTTTGTGAGATACTTGTATCTCTCTATCATATCCCCTCTAGCTCTCCTCTCTTCCAGGATGCACATGTTGAGATCCCTCAGTCTCTCCTCATAGGGCTTCTCATGCAACCCCAGCACCATTTTAGTTGCCCTCCTATGGACTGCCTCTACCCTGTCTATGTCCTTTCCAAGAGGCGGCCTCAAAAACTGGACACAGTATTGCAGGTGGGGTCTCACAAGCAAGTGATACAGTGACAACACTTACCTCCCTCCTCCTGCTGGCTATACCCCCTCCCTATGCACCCCAGCATCCCACTATCCCTTTCAACTGCTTTGTCACACTGCAGTGCTACCTTGAGATAGTCATAAATGATAACCCCAAGGTCCCTTTTTTTTTATCAATTATTTTACCAGGTGAGACACACTAAGCTGAAAGCTTGTTTGCAGGTGCAACCTGGGAGCACAAGGAAGTTTAGTGACTTGCTCAGGGTCACACAGTATGCACCTAGGGGGCTGTGGGATTCAAACCCAGGTCTCCAGATTTGCAGCTCAGAGCCTTAACCCACTGCACCATACTGACTGTCAGCAACTCATCCATCTTACATTCAACACTTGTCTTCCTATGCCCTAGCTGCATGATTTTGCACTTATTGTCATTAAACCTCAACTGTCATGCTTCAGACCACTACTTGAGTTTCCCCAGATCTCTGTTCATTCTCTGCACCCCTTCCCCACTGAGTTTCCACTTTACTGCAGATTTTGGTATTACAGTCTAAGCCGCTTAATGTGGGTGCATCCGTGTTCTACCATAATGCCCGACATACAGAGTGGTCAGCATATCATTCAGTGCCAAAAAAATAAAAAAAATCAGTGCTACAAAAAAATCCCAAAAGTGCTTAATTTTATTAGCACACAGCAAACAAGTGAATGAGAAGTACTGTAACAGTTAAAACAACAACACTGAAATGTAAACAGTGTAAATAATCTGCCTTTCGGCAGTCTACTTAAAGAAGTTCGTACAGGGTCATAATGTTGCATGCTTACTAGCGTACGGCATTATGGCAAAACCCAAACCTGTGCGCTCCCTGAGTTGGACCTCCCTGGAGTTGAGAATCTTTAGTGGGGGGGGTCTGGGAGGCACAGCCTTCTGTAATAGGGGAGGTGGGGCGTGGAGCCCCTCACAGAACAAATACATGATGCCTCATGGCATTGATCACGCAGCATGATAGTGCCATGCAGCATTATGTCTTACAACATACTGACCCTATGCCAAAGAAGTCAGTAATCTTCCTTTGCTTTGTGGCAGGGTTGCAGTAAGGTCCCCATGTTCTCTCCACTGAGGCTAGCATGTCCCTGTCTGGTGTAATGTCCTTAAACTGCTCCATTGCACAGCGAAGGGTAAGAACAGCTTCATTTACATCCCGTGAGCTCACTGCTTTCTCCTCCTCATTGACTCCATCCTCACTGTCCTCACCGTCTCCTAGCTCCGCATCATCGGCTGCTTCATCTGGGCACATAGCAGTGACAACATCCTGAATGTCGTCAGTACCCTCTGACAGCTCAGCGTTCACATCTCCAAGGTGACAGAGCTCGCTGAACTGCTCGCTAATAAGTCCAAGTGGAGGTTCCAAGGACTCGGTCTCTTCCTCAGAATCATCAGCATTGTCAGCCTCCCATATTTCTCTGGTGATGAAACCAGCTTTCCTAAAGCAGCGCTGTATTGTTGTCTGGCTAACAAGATACCATGACTGTTTCAATAGATACACAGCATCGAGTAGGGATATTTTTTGACACAGTCACTGGCAGTCATGTTTTCACTTGAGTCAATTGCATCCAGGACCTTTTGACACATGCAGCGAACATAATGCTGCTTAAGGGAGTAGATTATCCCTTGGTCCAGAGGCTGTGTAATGCAAGTTGTGTTTGGTGGTTGGAAGCACATCTTAAGGTTTCTCAGGTTAGGGATTGCTGGATGTCCCGTGAAGTTGTTTATCAACAACAGAATCTTTCTCCCCCTGAGAGAATGATCCCAACTTCTGACCCACTCTGTGAAGACATTCACAGTCATCCAGGCAGTTCGGTTTCCCTGTAAATGACCGGAAGATGGTGGATGCCTCTGAAGCAACGGGGAACTGCTGCCTTTCCAAAAACCAGCAATTCCCTTTTGTCACTGCCGTCCATGTTACAGCAGGCAAAGAGCGAGATGCACTCTTTAGCTTTTTTTTGACCAAGCAGTGACTTGGATTTGAATGCCAGGGTGCCATAACCAACCTAAAAAATGCCAGTCTCATCAGCATTATAAATGTCCTTAGGCTCGTACCCTTCAATTACCCCTGGCAGAACATCACTGATCCATTGGCTAGCCCTAGCTGCAACAGCATTGAGCTTTTCTCTGTGTGCACGCCGAAAACTTATGTTGTGAATTTTCCAGCACCCTAGCCATCCATCCGTAACAGTGAAGTCAGACCTGCCTAGCACTACAGCAATTTGCTCTGCTTTTTTGCACAGCAGGGGCCCACTTATGAGCGCATCACGGCCCCTTGCATTCTCAAACCACCTTAACAGACCTTCCTCGACTTCACTGTCTTTCTCCTCTGTTTTTCTCTTGTGCTCCAGATTAGCGTTACTGTGCCACTCTGCAAGAATTTTGTCCTTGAGGTACAGTAAATCCACTATTGTGGACTTAGGGACACTGAGATGCTGTGCCAAATCATGTTGGCGCATCCGGGGGAGATCATCGATTTTTTTCAAAAGCTCCGCTTTCTCCCCCAAGCTCATAGCCTTGCATTTCGACATGATGCTGCTGTGAACTGAGTGAATTGGAAGAGTGAGGGAGTGGTCAGCTTAGTAAACTTTGCTTGTATTAAGTTCGGTCAATCGGATAATAAAAGTAATAATGGATTAACCGTCATCATTTCACTAACTGAACAGCTGATTTTGACAGCTGTCAAACACTGAAACTGCCGAAATAGCAGGCATGTAACAATCGCTGTAACCACTGAGTTTTAACATTGTGATTAATCCAAGTGGCAAATGGATTTAAGGAACTGCTCATTTTAAATGATTACCCAGTATTTCTGTGGACGAAATAAGTGGCGCAGACTATATCTACAAAAGGTCCTGCCTTTCCTTCTGGTTCTTCAGTATTGCCACTTATAAAGACACTGAAGAGGACTAGTCCCAGTACTGAGCCATGCAGTACCCCACTGGTCACTACTCCATCGTTCTAGTGAGTGTCCTTCACCACCACCCTCACTATCTCTTAACTAGTTTCTAATCTGATTCACCACTTTGGGTTCTACCCCCTGCTTAGTTTCTTAGTAAGCCTCCTGTGTGGCACAGGTCAAAGGCCTTTTTGAAGTCCAGATAGGCCATGTCCACTGCCTTACTTTGATCTATTTTCCTGGTCACCCAGTCATAGAAATATATTAGATTCATGTGGCATGACTCCCTCCAATGAATCCATGCTACCTGTGGTCTTTCAACACATTGCAAGACCATTCAACATACGCTACCAGTCTTTCTTTTAGCAGGATTGCCATTAATTTCCCCACCACTGCAGTAAGACTGATCAGCTTATAGTTACTAGCCTCCTCCCTGCTGTCTCTCTTATATAGATGGACTGCATCAGCTCTTCTTCAGTCCCCTGGAACAATGCCTGTTTCTACTGAGCCGTTGAACAAGGCTGTCAGTGCAGCAGCTCATATATCCCTGAGTTCCTTTAGAACCCTAGGATGTATGCCGTAAGGTCCCATAGCTTTGCCCACTTTCAGTGCTGTAAATCTCTTCAGGACTCTTTCTTCTGAAGATGGGCTTGTGTTCCCCTCCCATTCTCCCTATTCCTGCTATTCTCTGGTGGTCTGTCCACCACCACCCCCCACTGTAAAGACTGAGCAAAAATACTGGTTCAGGGTGTCTGCTTTTTCTTGTACCTCTTCTGCACAGCACAGTCTCTCCCCTCTGTCTTCACTAGCCTGCCCCCTGCTTTCCTCTTCTTACTTATGTATCTGAAGAAAGTCTTATCTTCCTCAGTGAGCCATTTGTTGATTCTCTCCTCTGTCTGCACCTTTGCTCCCCTCACCACCTTGCTTTACTGGGTAAACCTTAGGTCTAGATAGGGAGGGTTTAAGGGACTAAGATTGTAGGGGATGCATTTTAGTTGTTATAAAGCTGCAAGCAGACAGGCTAATGAGTAACAAGCATTTGTCAATGCCGAATGTTGATTGTATTGGTCTGTTGAGCTAGTTCAGTGGCCTTCTGTCACTGACTCAGTCTGTTTGTCCCGTGCTGCAGGCTGCTCTTTTGTACTGGGCTGCTGCCTGTGTTGGCACCTTGTTCTGCTGAGGAAGAAATCCGCAGCTGTCCCGACAGAGCTCCACTGAGGTGGCTCACTCCCCCTCTCTCACTCGCTCATTCTGTTTCTCCTGGCGCTCCAGGCTGCCCTTTTGTACTGGGCTACTGCCTGTGTTGGTGGCTTTTTCTACCCACAAAGAAATCCACAGCTGTCCTGACAGAGCTCCATTGAGGTTGCTCACACCCTCTGTCTCACTCACTCAGTCTGGTTCTCCTGGCACTGCAGGCTGCCCTTTTGTACTGGGCTCCTGCCTCTGTTGGCACCTTTTTCTGCCCACAAATAAATCTGCAGCAGTCCCGACAAAGCTGCGTTGAGCTTGCTCACTGTCCTTCTCTCACTCGCTCATTCTGTTCTGCCGGTGCTGATAGAGTTCCATTGAGCTCACTAAGTCCCCTTGTCTCACTCACTCATACTGCTTCTCCCACGGCTGCAGGCTGGCCTTTTGTACTAGGTCCCTACCTGTATTGACACCTTTTTCTGCCCACAAAGAAATCTGCAGCAGTCCCGACAAAGCTGCGTTGAGCTCGCTCACTGCCCTTCTCTCACTCGCTCATTCTGTTCTGCCGGTGCTGTAGGCTGCCCTTTTCTACTGGACTTCTGCCTGCGTTGCTGCCTTTTTATGCCCACAAAGAAATTTGCAGCAGTTACAATGCAGCTCTGTTGAGCTCACTCACTCACTCATTCTGGTTTTCCTGCCACAGCAGGCTGCCCTTTTGTACTGGGCCCCTGCATGCATTGCTGCCTTTTTCTGCCCACAGACAAATCTGCAGCAGTCCCAACAGAGCCCCGTTGAGCTCACTGACTCCCCTTCCCTCACTGGCTCATTCTGTGTCTCCTGGCATTGCAGGCTGCCCTTTTGCACTGGGCTCCTGCCTGCATTGGCAACTTTTTCTGGCCAGAAAGAAATTTGAAGCAGTCCCGACACAGCTTCACTGAGCTCGCTTACTCCCCCTCTGTCACTCTCGCATTCCATTTCTGCCAGTGGTGCAAGCTGGCTTTTTGTACTGGGCTCCTGCCTGCATTGCCGCATTTTCTGCCCACAAAGAAATCTGCAGTAGTCACACTAGAGCTCCGCTGAGGTTGCCCACTACTGCTCTGTCACTTGCTCATTCTGTTTCTCTTGGCGCCGCAGACTGCGCTTTTGTATGGTGCTCCTGGCTGCGTTGGCACCTTTGTCTGTCCACAAAGAAATCCGCAGCTGTCTTGACAGAGCTCTGTTGAGGTCACTCAGTCAGCCCTCTCTCATCGCTCATTCTGTTTGTCCTGGCGCTGCAAGCTGCCCTTTTGTACCGGGCTCCTGCCTGCATTGGCGCCTTTTTCTGCCCACAAAGAAATCCCAGCAGTCCTGATAGAGCTCTGTTGAGCTCACTAAGTCCCCTTGTCTCACTCACTCATACTGCTTCTCCCACGGCTGCAGGCTGGCCTTTTGTACTGGGCCCCTGCCTGTATCGATGCCTTTTTCTGCCCACAAAGAAATCCGCAGCAGTCCTGACAGCGCTTCGGTGAGTTCGCTCACTCCCCCTCCCTCACTCGTTCTGTTTCTCCCAGTGCTGCAGGCTGCCATTTTGTACTGGGCTCTTGTGTTGGGGCCTTGTCTGTCCACAAACAAATCTGCAGCAGTCCCAACAGAGCTCAGTTGGGCTCGGTCACTCTGCCATGTCACTCGGTCGATCTTAATCTGTCCCAAACACTGATTTCCCAGAGTAACCGTGCTATTGTCCCGCAGGAGTGCAAAAACATTTTCGCTAGGATGTGAAAAATGACAGTTGTAGTGTTCATAGGGAGTTGTGAAAAAATGCCACTGTTGAAAATGTGGCATGACAGTATTACAAATTTGCGAGGTTGCAAGGGTGCGTGGAAACAGTTGAACGCATGCTTGTAACACAGTCATGTTATGGAGTTTCGTCACCAAATTTTCAACATAGGGATTTTAGGACCTCTGCTCATGAATGGTGCCACTGTCATTTTCTTAATCTGTCCCGAACACCGACTTCCCACAGTGACCATGTTATTCTGTGCCGGAACTGTGAAAACACATTTCGGTCAGGATGTGAAAAATGACAGCTGTACTGCTTATAAAGAGGTGTGGAAAAATGGCACTGTTGAGAATCTGGTGTGACAATATTACAAATCTGCTAAGTTACAAAGGTGCGTGGAAAGTGCATAATGCACACTTGTAACACAGTCAATTGATGGGCTATCATCACCAAAATTTCAACATAGGCATTTTAGGACCTCTGCTCATGAACATTATCATTGCCATTTTCTTAATCTGTCCTGAACAGTGATTTCCCACAGTGACCGCTCTATTCTGCGCCAGAAGTGCAAAAACACATTTCGGCCAGGATGGGAAAAATGACAGCTGTACAGTTCATAAGTAGGTCTGGGAAAATGGCAATGGTGAAAATCTGGAGTGAAAATATTATAAATTCATGAAGCTACGCGCGTGTGTGCCAACTGCGCAATGCACGCTCGTAACACAGTCGTTTTATGGAGTATCGTTACCAAATTTTCAACATAGACATTTTAGGACCTCTACTCATGAACAGTGTCACAGTCATTTTTACGTTCACTTGCGGGCATGCGCAAGGAACGTTTTGGGAGAGTAGCACACTTTGGAGGTGTGCCTCTCCCTTTCAATCTGCTGTTCCGTTGAGCAGGCATGGCAGTCCTGCACCAATGGGTTTGGGAGCTGTGTATGACAGAGGTGGTCTTCACTTCAAAGAAAAACAACCACTGTCATACGGAGCACCGCACACGCCGCCCCGCATCCGCCGCCCCCCACTCTGCTGCCACGCTGGGAGCCCACCCCAGCATGGCAAACGTCCCTGTTTGCCAACGGGGGTGCCCAATCCCCCATTGGCTCCATGGCCCCCCCAAACCATCCTTCTGCCATGCTGGGAGCCCACCCCAGCGTGGCAAACGTCCCACGTTGTTTGCCGATGGGAGGGCCCTATCCCCCGTCGGCTCCTCGGTCCCCCCAGCCATTCTTGTGCCCAGTGTGGCAAACGTCCCACGTAGTATTTTTTTTTTTAAAACCTGTAAACCAAAAACCGTCAAACGGTGCTTCTCCCAGTCCCCTCCCACAACCCGCACTCACCCACTGCACACCCAGCCTTCCCACACCCCTCACCCCATACTTACCTCCGGAGCTCAGCGATGATCTTCGGTGGACCGGGAACATGTCTGCACTCTTCAAAGCCGATCGCGAACTGAGGAAATGCCGGTAAGCTGTATAATGGCTAGATAGGGGTTTTTCAACTGTATTGCATATCTCAGGCATTTTTTGGAATTTTTGCACCAAATTTTCTAACAGGTTTTGGGACCTCTTCTCATGAATGATGTCACTGTCATGGCGTTATTGGGGCCCAAAGGGTGATTTTGCAGTCACTACGCAGTCACTGCATGAAATCACCCCTTCGGCCCGAATAACGCCATGACAGTGACATCATTCATGAGAAGGATCCCAAAACCCCATGTTGAAAATTTGGTGCAATAATCCAAAAATGACTGTTTTACAGCGCTTTGCGCAGTTCCTACGCAGGCTCGTAAGTTCATGAATTTTCAATATTTTCACTCCAGATTTTCAACATTGCAATTTAACACACCTCCTTATGAGCAGCACAGCTGTCATTTTTCACATCTTGCCTAAAACGTGTTTCCGCCCATGTAGCGCACAATGGAGCAGTCGGTGTGTGAAATCAATGTATGGGACGCATTAAGAAAATCATGTTGATGCTGTTCATTAGCAGAGATCTTAAAATGGCTGTGTTGAAAATTTGGTGAAAAAATTCCTAAAAGTGACTGTTTACAAGTGTAAGCGTTGCGCAGTTCCTACGCACGTCAGGGTTTGTGAATTTTCAATATTTCCACTCCAGATTTTCAACATTGCCATTTTACCACACCTTCTTATGAACAGTACAGCTGTCATTTTCACATCTCACCCAAAACGGTTTCCACCCATGTAGCTACTAATGACGCAGTTGGGTGCAAAATCAATGTATGGGACACATTAAGAAAATCACAGTGACACTGTTCATGAGCAGAGGTCTTAAATGGTTTTGTTGAAAATTTGGTAAACAAATTCCTAAAAATAACTGTTTTACGAGCGTGCGTTGTGCAGTTCCTACGCACGCTCTTAAGTTTGTGAATTTTCAATATTTTCACTCCAGATTTTCAACATTGCCATTTTACCATGCCTCCTTATGAGCAGTACAGCTGTCATTTTTCACATCCTGCCCAAAACGTGTTTCCACCCATGTAGCGCACAATGACGCTGTCGGTGTGCGAAATCAATGTATGGGACACATTAAGAAAATCACAGTGACACTGATCAATGAGCAGAGGTCTTAAAATGGCTGTGTTGAAAATTTGGTAAAAACATTCCTAAAAATGACTGTTTTACGAGTGTGTGTTGCACAGTTCCTACGCGACGCTGTAAGCTATGAATGTTCAATATTTTCATTCCAGATTTTCAACATTGCCATTTTACCACACCTCCTTATGAGCAGTACAGCTGTCATTTTTCACATCCTGCCCAAAAGCGTGTTTCCGCCATGTAGTGCACAATGGAGCAGTCGGTGTGCTAAATCAATGTATGGGACACATTAAGAAAATCACAGTGACACTGATCAATGAGCAGAGGTCTTAAAATGGCTGTGTTGAAAATTTGGTGACAAAATTCCTGTAATGACTGTTTTATTTATGTTCATTACAAGAGTTCCTATGCACGTCAGAAGTTTGCGAATTTTCAATATTTTCACTCCAGATTTCAACATTGCCATTTTACCACACCTCCTTATGAGCAGTACAGCTGTCATTTTTCACATCCTGCCCAAAACGTGTTTCCGCCCATGTAGTGCACAATGGCGCAGTCGGTGTGCGAAATCAATGTATGGGACACAGTAAGAAAATCACAGTGACACTGTTCATTAGCAGAGGTTTTAAAATGCCAATGTTGAAAATTTGCTGAAAAAATTCCTAACAATGACTGTTTTACGAGCGTGTGTTGCACAGCTCCCACGCATGCTCATAGGTTTGCGAATTTTCAATATTTCCACTCCAGATTTTCAACATTGCCATTTTACCACACTTCCTTATGAGCAGTACAGCTATCATTTTTCACATCCTGCCCAAAATGTGTTTCCGCCTATGTACCGCACAATGGGGGTAACAAAAAGGTCATGCTGAAAATTTATTGTGCAAATACCAGCAATCGCACAGGGCATTAGGGTAAAGCACCATACATGCCAAACACCACTGCAAATACCTGCAAGCGAAAGTTCGGCGTTGACAAATGCTCGTCTTAATCTGTCCTGAACACTGATTTCCCACAGCAACCACGCTATTCTGCGCTGGAAGTGCAAAAAACACATTTTGGCCAGGATGTCACCAATGACAGCTGTACTGCTCACAAGGAGGTGTGACAAAATGCCAATGCTGAAAATCTGGCATGAAAATATTGTAAATTGCAGTTACTTAGCGTGACACAGCAACCAAAGAACGATGTTAGAAATAGTCATTTTTGATTTTTCCATCACTTAACATAGGCTTTTGAGAGCCACCTCATGAACACTGGCACTGTCATTTTGTTAATTGGCCCCGAAGGGTGATTCCACACAGTGACCGCAAAACCACCTTTCGGGGCCGATTAACGCCATGACAGTTCAAGAATTCATGAGGAGGGGTCCCAAAAACCCTATGTTGAAAATTTGGTGAAAAAATTCCCAAAAATGCCTGAGATATGCACTCCGATACAGTCTGGGTTTTCACTGCTATGCGGATGATACCCAGCTGTATATGTCTTTTGTGCCTGCCAGGATGCTGCCTTGTCGGTATTTAATAACTGCCTTGCAGAAATTCAAGACTGGATGAATGGGAGTTGGCTGAGGTTAAACCCGGAGAAAACTGATGTGTTGGTCGTGGATAAAGGCTGCTGTGAGGAGGGTTTGCCGGATGGTTCACCCTCAGGATTATGGCTTGGGGGAGTTCAGTTGGCAACCTCAGATCAGGTGCGGAATCTTGGCGTAATAATTGACAGCCATCTGACGCTTAACTCTCAGGTGTCAGCGGTTGTCAAAACTTCCTTTTTCCATCTGAGGTATATCGCCAGGGTGAAGCACCTGGTTCCTCCGGAGGACCTTCCAACATTGATCCACGCCTTCGTTACCTCCCGTCTTGACTACTGTAACTCCCTATACCTAGGGCTATCGGGGGTTGAACTTCGCCGTCTGCAGCTAGTGCAGAATGCGGCAGCCAGGCTGTTGACTGGATCTTCTAGATCCAGCCATATAATGCCTGTGCTTCACGGACTGCACTGGCTGCCAGTGGCTTGGCAAATCACCTTCAAGGTCGGTTTGCTGACCTATAAAGCCCTACATGACCTGGGACCTATCTACCTGAAAGAACTCCTTTGCCCCTACTGTCCCTTCCGCCCCCTCCGATCCACTGATGAGGGATTGCTGGAGATTCCTAGGGTCCGTTTGAATACATCAGGTGCAAGATCATTTAGTTTTATGGCACTGACCCTATGGAATTCTCTACCTCGTAAGGTGCGAAATTGCCTGACCGTCCTTAGTTTTAAAGGAGCTTTGAAGACCCACCTTTTTAGCATAGCTTTTAATGATTTATAGTAGTTTTAATTTTATTGTATTTATTGTTTGAAATGTACAGGAGCTTTGGTTTTAAGAAAAGCGCCTTTTAAAAATAAAGTTGAATTGGAAAATTGAATTGAATTAAAGTGGAAAAAACCCTATTCATTATTTTATACTGCTTACCGGCATTTCCTCAGTTTGCGGTTGGCTTTAAGGAGTGCAGACGTGTTCCCAGTCCACAGAAGATCATCGTGCTGAGCTCCGGAGGTAAGTATGGGGTGAGTGGGGGGTTGTGGGGAGGCAGAGTGCGCAGTGGGTAGGTGCGGGTTGAGGAAGGGGGGCTCCAGAGGCTCGAGGGACCGTTCCTTTTCAGGTAAAAAAGTTGTGGGACCGTTTTACCTTTACAGGGCATGGCGTACACTGGAGTCTTGCTTGGGAGCAGCTGTAGCCGACGGGGATTGGCCACCCACATCAGCAAACAACAAAAGGGGGTATTCCTTTCTGACGACGGGATTGGGCACCCACCAGCAAACAACAAAAGGGGAGGGATTCATTTCTGCTGACAGGGATTGGGCACCCCATCGGCAAACAACAAAAGGGGGGGATTTGTTTCTGCCGATGCGGATTGGGCACCCAGTCGGCAGACAATAAAAGGGGGAGGGTTACAGTATGCCGACGGGGAGTGGGCTCCCCCGCTGGCAAATAAACATGGGGGGTAGATATTGTTTGTGAATACAGCAGCAAGCCCCCACCATGTTCACAAACAATATCAGACATCCTACATCCCGCCCTGCAATGACGGGTCACTCCCTCATTGCAGCAGATGGCTGACGTTGCAATGACGAGGTGGCCCCTGATTGCAGTGGCTGATTTTTTAGAAAGTTGTGGCCGCTGGCTGAACTAGTGTCAGCAGCAGCGTCCAATCGGCGCTGGGGATGGGGACATGCCTTTTGCAGGCTGTGGGGCATTGGGCATAATATGCCATGCCTCCACAACCTGCTTGTGGAAAAAGTTGACGAACATGTTTCTTGCACATGCGCGCAATCAACATAAAAATGAATGGGGGCAGTCTCTGTCTAACGACTGGGGCAGTTTCTGTTTAATTTCTGCAGCCAGTCCTAAATTCTGTGGTTGGCCTAGATTTCTGTGGCAATTGTGCCACAAAACCAGAGAAATCAAGAGGCCTTGGCCTCTCTCTCTGGCAATCGTGTGACAAAAACAGAGAAAACATGGGTCCTTAGCCTCAGGACAGAGCTTTTGCTACTCTGCTGTCATAATTTATCAGATTTCCTACCATGCTATATACTTTATGTTCACTCATTTCTCACATACCAACTGATGCTGCAGCATCAGTTCAGCTGGTGTGTAGGAGGCACCACTGCTGCAGGAGCTTTCACTCATGCACTCCTAATGTCCACCCCTGCTCTGGGAGTCTCACATCAACCTGTTCCTTACTGTCACTGCTTGATGTCCTGGGTACCAGTGCAGCCATGCACACCTCAGCCTGCTAACTCTCTGTGGTTGGCAATCTCCCCAGGATCTCAGGCAGAAGCCGACTCTTCAATCCCCAGCCCAGTTTGGGATTCTCCATGCAAATAGTGGGCCCATCTCCAAACTGTATCAGAACTTACTCTCTGTCACCAGGTCTCCCACCATTGTCAGCAAGGTTGGTGGCACTTCTGAGAATACAGGACAGAAATCACACCCAATAGGTGAACATTCACATCGGTGAGATTCACTGTGTGCTGCAAGACTGTCGGAGGGGCAGTCCCTCAGGATACTAACACCCTCTGTGTGTCTACCTTATACTCCCACCAAAATTAATTGTGATCTGCACTAAATGGTCTTCAGATTCCAAATCCCCATAGTCATCACCACTGTCCTGGTGTTTATCCCTGGAGGCTACCAGTTGACTAGTCGATGAGTTCTGTTGTTCTCCCACTATGGTTCCACAGACTACTGCAGCAAGTGAGAAACCCACATGATTAAGCCCTCACCCCCCTAGAAAAAAGCCATCATATATTTTCCCATTTTATGTTTGGTCATAATTATAAAGGAAGGGTTTCCCCTCAATTTGCCTAACCAATACACTATCAATTGATTAATTGACATACTGTACATGAGGGTAGCCAATTAGCAGATACAAAACCAATTAAGTACTTCCATAGTACAAATGTGTTAGTAACATCTTACTAACAATACTACCTAACAAACATACTATGGCCCACACTATTACACCTTCAATAACACATTTAACAAATGCCTAATAACACATGCAGCAGCCACTTTATTAACACAATGAGCAGTCACCTTATTAACACATGGGACAACCACACTAAATCCCTCCATACCTCATATAAACAGCTCTGACTCAGACAACACAGCAAAAAAAAAATACCTCCAGAAAACTTTGCTACCCTGCACTCTAATCACACCCCAACACCTCCCTCCAGCCTTACTCACCAAAGTGCCATGTCTCTCGATGCTGCAGGTCTCCATGTTACAACTACTAGACAAGGCAAGGCAAATTTTATTTAAAGATGCCCCATCCCTGTGGCTCTGGGCGCCATACATAAAAACAAACCAATAAAAGAAAACATCAATAAATAGCAAAATAATTAAAATTACAATAATAAATAAATAAAAACTCAGTGAATAAATAGAAGGACATCAAGGGCATGCAATATAAGTAGTCAGAACAGGGCAATATTTATAAAACAGGGTCAGGAAAAGCCTGCCTAAAAAGGAAGGCCTTAAGGTGTGCCTTGAATGCCTCCACCGAGGGGGCCTCCCTTACAGATGGGGAGAACAAATTCCACAGGACGGGGCCAGTGACACTAAAGGCTCTGTTGCCAGCTGTTCTTAGCCACGTCCTAGGAATCACAAGGAGGCCCCATGAGGAGGAACGGAGGGAGCGGACTGAGGTAGCAGGTGTAAGAAGGTCCACCAGGTAACCAGGGCCCAGGCCATGAAAGGCCTTAAAGGTGAGCAGACCCACCTTAAAGAGGACCCTTCACCTGACTGGCAGCCAGTGGAGTTCATGCAGTACCGGGGTGACGTGACAATATTTAGACTGCCCCATCAACAAACTGGTAGCTGTGTTCTGCACTAGCTGAAGCCAATGGAGAGCACCTCCCGAGATCCCGAGGTAGAGCGCATTACAATAATCCAGCCTCGATGTCACAAAGGCATGCACTAAGGCAGGGAGGTCCAGGGGCAGAACTAGGGGCTTAATCCTGGGGATATTCCTCAGATGGTAAAAACTGGTACAAACAATGTCCGACACCTAAGCCTCAAGTGTTAGTCCACTGTCCAGAATAACGCCTAGATCATGCATCCTAGAGGAGGCCTTCAAAGGCACAGATCCCAGGACAAGGTCTGCATCTGTGCCCAAGGCCATCCTATCACGCCCTCTGTTCGACTCCACTATCAGTAACCAGCTGGAGGCCATCCAATCATTTATTTCAACAAGGCAGTTGCTAAGCACATCCGCTGTGTTGGATGTCCAGGGACAAAGGAAAGATACAGCTGGGTATCATCGGCATAGCAATGAAAACCCAAGCTATACTTTCTAATGAGTCTTCCCAGGGGCAGCACCTACATGGCAAACAACATTTGCGACAAGACCGATCCCTGAGGTGTTCCACAAGACAGGATGCTAGGGGAGGAGGAGAAATTCCCCATCACTATCTTTTGCCTCCTGTTTGCGAGTAAGGACTCAAACCAGCAGATGACTGTGCCAGCAAGTCCACATAATTTCCCTCAGGCGGTCAAGTAACACACAATGGTCCACCGTGTCAAAAGCTGAAGAGAGATCAAAGAGAACAAGAATTGTCCCCTTCCCTCGGACTCGTGCTCTGAGAAGGTCATTGTGCACCCGAACTAATGCAGTTTCTGTGCTATGCCTTGCCCGAAATCCAGAATGGTGAGGCTCGTACAGAGCAAGGGCCACAAGGTGCTCCTCCAACTGAAGTGCAACAATCTTCCCAACAACCTTACCCAAGAATGGAAGGTTGGAGACAGGGCGGTAATTTGCCTTGACGTCAGGGTCCAAAGATGGTTTCTTCAAAAGGGGTCTCACCAGTGTCTCCTTCAAGGCATTTGGGAAGACCCCCTCCAACAAGGAGCACCAAAGAATCAAGGCAAACACCCAGCCAATGGAGTTGACACATCCCATCAAGAAATGTGTCGGCACCGGGTCCAGTTCACAATATGTGTGCCTCAGGTTGGAAGCAGCCTCAACGACCTCAGCCACCTCCACTGGTCTAAACTCGCCCCAACCAGACGGAGCCCTCTCTGGAGACCCAAGGTGATCACTGTTGGCTGAGGACTGGCTCACTGGTGGAATTCCCTGCCTGATGGCAGACACTCTGTCCGAGAAGAACCAAGCAAACTCTTTGCATAAAGCATTAGAAAAGGCTTTTTTCAGCTGCAGGCAGGCTGGATTTAACAGCCTATCTATAGTCTGAAAGAGCACAGTTGGTCTATTCTTCCTGACAGCAATCTCCCTGGACAGGAACTCTGCTTTCTTACTGTTGATGACCACTGGTACTCACCATAGTGAGCACACAGGGCCAGCTTGTCCAACTTCAGGCTGGTCCTCTGCCAGCAGCGCTCCAATCTCCGAACCAAAATCTTCATTGCTTTGAGCTCCCCATTATACCACAGGGACCTCAAGTGAGAAGATTTGTGGTCATACACGGACCGGTGCAAGGGAGTCGAGCGCATCAGACATCACCTTGTTATAGGTGGCAAATGCAGCACACGTACCCCTCTCACATGCTTTGACCATACTAGATATGTCAGCCACCACCAGAAAACCTAGAGGGTCAAATCCCTCAAAGAGCAGTAGCTTACATCTCAGCAGGGGGAGGGCTCTCAGGAGGTGCCCCGAATGAGAACTGTACCGTGCAATGATAGGACCAAACAACCCAATCAGTCTTGAGACTATTGATCTCAAGGCCCAGAAAGAAGACCAAGTCCAACATGTGACTGCCCTGGTGAGTCACAGAGGAAACTTCCTGCAACAGGCATAGAGATGGCATAGTCTGGAGGAGGTTATAACCAAGCCTGAATGATTCATCATCAGCCTAAACATTGAAGTCCCCCAGAATTAAACATCTGGGGGCCTCCAATGTTTCGCTGATGATGAAATCAGCTACCTCCTACAGAAATTCTACCACTGCCCGGGGGTGTTAAATCAAGTGAATTTTGCAGCCTGTGCCTGAACCCCCACGAATGGCCACACATTCAAAAGAACCCGGTCTTTTCACTTGGTGCATGATGAATCCCAGCTCAGATCTAAAGCAGTTGGCCACTCCTCCGCCCCTATTTTCCACTCTGGGGCAGTGTACTACAGAGTACCCAGGGCAGACGGCAGCCTGTGAAATCGGGCTGGCATCATCACCCACCTAGGTCTCAGTGATGCAAGCCAGACTGACTGACGAAACCAAGTCTGCTTTAATTGCGGTCTTGTTTCTAATCGCTCTGGCATTGCAAAGCACTGCCCACAGCAGATTGGTGGACAATGCAGCCCCTCTGGCTACATGCCTACCTGCCCACTCTGTCTAATGGGAACTCTGGGGATGGGTACCAAACATGTCTGGCCTCTCTCTGGGGCCCAACGAGCCCCAGGGCAACTTCTGCATCTGACCACCCCTATTCTGACCCCAACTAACATGCACGAGGTGCCCCACCACAGTCAATCAATGCGGTTACTCCTAATTCCAGCCTCCCAACAATGATGAGCTGTGGTTATGGAAACTGGGAGGTTGGAGAGGGCCACAGATCAAGCAGCTGGGATGCCCCACACATGCTCCTGGCATGCCCCAGGCCTTCACCCTTCCCTTACCACATCCTGTCCGACTATGATGTCCCCAAACAAACCCAATTCTAACTAACGAAATACACAAACACACTTCACTCACTTGTCCAGCCACACACTAATACAAGAAATAGCCTAACACCATTCACTAGTCCTCTAGTCCTCACTAGTCCTCCCTTCTTCTGCTTCCAACACCCACAAAGCTTCAGACTGCAAATAGCATGTTTTCCATCCTCCACTCTGGAGCACGCTACCATCCACACTCTGCCCCAAACTACCACTCAAGAAGGCAGTCACAAT
Organism: Neoceratodus forsteri; assembly: GCA_016271365.2. Classification (NCBI taxonomy): domain Eukaryota; kingdom Metazoa; phylum Chordata; order Ceratodontiformes; family Ceratodontidae; genus Neoceratodus; species Neoceratodus forsteri. Next base: position 642,517,730 of record CM057453.1, on the reverse strand, counting down.
GCCCTTCGTATGCGCATGCCACTCCCTGTCCAAAAGACACGAAGGGGAAGACAGCAGAAGCCATGCCCTCTTCTATAGGGGGCCCCTGCACTAAAGAAACACTACAAGGACAAAACCATAATGGTCCCACAAATGCCACTGCACTAAGCAAAAAAACTCACTACACTACAAAACCAAACAATACCTGGCATATCACTACACTTCAGAAAAATCCTACACTACAGAAAATCTATGAAAATCAGGAAACAGTGTGTCTAAACTAAGGTATTATATAAAATAAAAGATGACACAGTCCAGTATACTCATGAAAGAATAACATCTCATAGTTGAACAAACTCCTTAAAGAAGGACTCCAGCCAAAAGGGCTACATTGCAGAATTAGAATAAGCGTACCCCTAATAAATCTAATACCAAAAATTTAGGTTTTCATGAACTATTTTGTAACACTGATTTCGCTATCTGTTCAAAAAGCCAGTTTCATTGAAGAGCTGATGTTGATGTCATCTCCTGAACTCACAGTCTAGCCCTCCCTGTCAGCAAGCTTATAAAATCTGTTTCTACAAACTTTAAAGATCGCATGCAATGGTTTTCACATGTAAAACATGCAGTAACATTAAAAAAAAAACATTGTTACAAAAACTACAGTATGTGCATTTCAGGTTTGGTAACAAAGCTGACAAATTCATATTTTTAAATGCCTTTTTGGTTTGGACCATCTCTCCAGGGTTGCTGGATACTGAGTCAGCATGTCTCCAGGCTGCTGATAATATCTGGGGTGCTACTCTACTGTGGCAGTTAGGCAGTTGTATTGCTACTATTATTGTAATGTTGGTAACTTCATTGCTCTTTGTCAGAGTCTGCTGTACAATAAGTTTGAATAGGGGCCTTATATGTGTTAATTCCGACAAGGGCTGGAAGTGTTAGCCCTGGTTAAATAATCATTTTAATGTTGAGTACAGCATAGTAGGGCATGAACATAGGTCAAGTAACAGCCTGCCAGGGAGAAAACACTGGGCTAGCTATGGCATAGAAACTCATAGTAAAGTTTCAAAACAGCATTGCCTCTCCCATCGCCCTTTACAAGGAGAAGGAATAATTGCTTTAAAGTGCCATACTGAGAAAACACATCAACTGAGTGACAGGTGTGAATGATCACAGCCTTTCACCACATCAGAGTTATCTAGTCTACAAACCTCATGGAAATGTCCTATGTCTCAGCATCCAGCAACCCTGGAGAAAAGGAACACAACAAAAAAGGCACCAAAAAATGAATTTGTCGACTTTGTTACAAAACCTTAAACACACATAGTTTTTAAAGCAACATTTATTGAATGGTGCTGCCTATTTCACTTGTGAAAGCCATTGCACATGATCTTTAAACTTTTGAGAAACAGGTTCTGTAAGCTTGTTGACAGGGAGGATTAGACTATGAGTTTAGAAGATGACATCATCATCAGCTCTTCACTGAAACATGCTTTTTTGAACAGGCAGTGAATTAAGAGTTGCAAAATGACTTGTAACTTTTAAACAAAGTAACTTAGAGATCTCATTTTTGACATGAGGCTGATTGGGACTGTGCTAATCCAAATTCTGAATTTACTGATGCCAGAAAGTTTTACCATAGTCTCTCTTTAAGGCCACTGAGCCTTTTAGGCTTGTGACTTTATGGCTTGTTTGACCCCTCGATGATATTGTTTCCTTGTACTAGTTACAGTGCTCCCTTGCTATAATGAACCCCATTATAGCGAATTCCTGGCTATACTGAATGGGGTTTGTGGCTCCCGATGTCAAACATGAAACTGCATTTGTGAAAGTATACACACGTGCTCCTTTCCTTGTCTGTGTTAGGAGGTTAGCACATCAGTACTCATTTTAGCACAATAATTATGCTGCAGTCAGGAGATCTGGACAGTGTCACTAACACATTGCCAAGGTAAGGCTACAGCAGGCGTCTGAGTCCATTTTAGCAGGCAAATTAACAATGGAGTTTACAATGGTGTTCCTGTGGCAGTGGTTTCTCTGTGCTGTAGGTCTCTAAGTGCCAGAAATCTCAGCCTGAAAATAGCCCAACTGCCAAATGCTGATCTTATCTAATTCTGAAGCTTTCCACAGTTTTGCCCATGTGGTTTAGTCACAGACTAAGCTCAGTAAGTAACTCTGCTGTTCACTGCTGCTGCTTGAGATCAACCTCCCAGTTCAGATTCTTACATCAGTAGTGATATCCTGATGTGATCATGAACAGAATGCTTTTTAAACAGTATGACTCAATGTTCTGTCTTCAAATCCATTGCTGTTCAGCAGATATCCCAATTTATTTATAAAAAAAAACAATGGACACTAAGTCACGGTTACCAAACATGCTCCTCGCTTTAACGAACATATCAGTACAGCAAATGTGTTATACATCCCCATTTTGTTCATTATAACAAGGGAACACTGTACCACAGTTTGCCATCATTTATCTCTCTCTCTCTCTCTTAATAAATATATATCTTTATTGCAAAAACTATGTTAATGCAGACATTAGGGTTGAGGAATGCAAAGGGCACTAAGTAGGTAAATTGAATTTTGGGTCTCTGGAGTCTTGGAGAATCAGTGGTTGGATGTTCCATGGGTTGTCAACCCAAATCCCCACCACCTTCCTCCAGTCCATAGCCTTCTCTACAAGGTACAGCTCCAAGTAAGTTCCTCAAAGTGATATACTCTTCAGAGGTGGAGAAGTATGGCTCGCTATATGTTGCAAACACAATCAGTTATAGTTTTTTTCACACCTGACCTTGTTTGCTCATGGGAAGGGGTGGGCATTAGGATTGACAGCCCCAAGGAACACAGCATCACTGATCCACCAAGACTCTGGAGACCGAAAACCTAATGTTGTTTCCTAGCCCTACTTTGTGCACTTTATGTTCTTCAGTCCTGATACCTGAATTAACGTAGGTTTTGCAATTAATTTTTCTTCTCTTTGTGATAGTGGAATCATATATTCATTTGTGCAGGCCCTGAAATAAATAAACAGAATAGTGTAGATATTTCAGCCCTATTTTTCATGTCAACCCACTTCTCTTGACCTAGTATGTTGCCCCATCACCCAGGCCTTGACACGCACATCACATCCTTGTGAGGAAAGTCTCCCTGGTCTGCCACAAGGTGTCATGTATGTGGCAGAACACTTCCCAGAATAGTAATGGTGGCACACAGCAGCACTAACCCCTCTCTTCATGCTGCCAAACCAGGTCTCCAAGCTTGTTCCTGACTTCAAGTCAGCTGCATGGGAACACAACACGCTATCCACTGGGTCAACAGCCAGCCCTGCACACAGTGTTTCTTCATAACCCCTTTTTTTAACATTTTGATTGACCCCAAATATTCAGCATTGTCTTTTTATGATCTCCCCTTCTGAACATGACAGGTGTCATTTATAAAATGCTGTCTGGAACATCTTTTCATGCCACATGTGTGAAAACACGTTTTGGGCATGATTTGAAAAATGACAATTGTCACGTTTATGAAATGGGGTGAAAAAAATGGTGATGTTTAAAATTGGGTGACAAAAGATTGAAAATTACCAAATTTATGAGCAGTATTAACATTATTTTTTTAACCAGGGGAGACACACTGTGAAGCTTGTTTACAAGTGCAACCTGGTAGCACAAGGAAGTTAAGTGACTTGCTCAGAGTCACACAGTATGCAAGTGGGGGATGTGGGATTCAGACCCAGATCTCCAGGTTTACAGCTCAGAGTCTTAAACCACTGTGCTATACTGCCTCCTTCTATGTACCTTAATCATTTTGCTGTTTTTTTAATACATTGTACCTTGTTTCCTCAGCTGGCAGTTTAGTATTGAAGGAGCAGGATGTGCTTCTGGTTCAGAGAGGATTACAGTGCTGGATCCCAGTAGGTAAGTAAGGGATACAGGGGTATGTGAGTTGGTGGCTGTTCAGTGAGCAAGTTGGCTATGTGGAGGGGAATGGCAGTGGCAGCATAACAGATATCGATGGATCATTTTCTTCATTACAGGAACAAGAAAAGATGTTGAGGGAACATTTTCATTGCAGTTACTGACACTGGATAGTAGGGGCTACAGTGTAGGCTTGATATTTTTTGGTACTGGGGGTGGGTACCCTGGTTTTGCACAGTGTTACAGGTGGGGGGGATTGGAGCCGGCACCAGAGATTTGGCATCCCAGTGTCCATGTGTAACAGGCCGTCGGAAACACTACCACCCTGGGGGGGGGTTCTAACTGGGACCAGGGGTAGGAACCCTGGTGTCAGACGTACACTTTTTTATGGCTGTGGGCAGAGCCGACAGCCATCTTGCTTTCTGTAGCTTGAAAAATGGAGTATCATTGAACACCTTTTTGGAGTATTCAATGTATTCTTCCACATCTACAAATCACTATGCCAAATTGAAATAAAATACCCCTTTATTCTGTTTAGAATGTTGGAAACATAACTCAATCTGCTTATCAGATGGTCATTAGGAAACTGAAGCAGTTTGTTAAATACTGGGTGCCAATTAAATTGGAGATTTGTTTACCCCTTTTCAATGCAATAACTTGCACATTTAAATACTAAGCATTTAAAACGTCTTGCTGCTAGCTTCAGTTGGGAAGGCATTATCTTTCAAAAAAGATTCATACCGCATAAATATCAACCTTTCCCAGCAATGAATCTAAAAAGATTTACATTGTTTTTTTAACCTCTTAAGACACTATCCGATAAGCACTGTCTCAGACATATGCCAGGTTTTCTGTGAACTATTCAGGATAAATATATAGCAATCAGCAGGCATTTTTTACTATGCTTTTTGGGAAAAAAATATATTGAGCTACAGTAAACACACAAACACACACACACACACACACACACACACACACACACACACTGTGCACACCATCCTTATGGCCACAACATTGGAAATAAATACTGCAATTTAATATGTAATAAAACAATAAAGAAACTGTTTATGTCAGTGAACACAGTGAAGTTCAGTTTACAGTAGATTTTCTTTAAATATTTCTTATCCTATATTTTGTATCCTGGATAGTGCAGGGGAGATGCTACAACTCATTGTCATAGGGATCTTCTTTTGCACATTTTTGTACTGTATTTACTCAGGATGTCCTAGATTAGATGCAACATCTTGTTTTCAGTGGGGTCATGATTTTACCATTTTTATAATCTATTTATTCAGGGTAGCGTAGTCCAGATGTAACATATTGTTTTGAGTGTGTTCTGATTTTACGCACTGCAGCATAATATTGTGTAGATGTAGAGCCCCACTGAAATAAGATGCCATGTCTTCTGTGAACTATCCAGGCAAAATATATAGCAATCAGCAGGCGTATCTTAGGAAAACACGTTGTAAAAATGTGTAATAGGAAGACCACATTGAAACTGCCTCTCAGCAGATCTGTGTTGTGCAAACTCATTAGAAATAATGGGTAAAAGCATCCCAAAAGCTCCCCACAGTCATTTTGGCTCTGACCAGAGTTTGTTTAATATTGAGCTGACACCAGGTACTCAGCACCTTGGTGTCAGATGACTGTGTGGGATGGGCAGGCAAGATGCAGTACCAGACTATGAGGTAGGTTTTTGGTGGACACACTGGTATTGGTATTTCTTATCTATATATTGTGCCTGCACCAGGGATCGAGGACTCTGCAGTCTGGTTGTATTAATACAAATTCCCACTTAGTGTGATGTGGCAAATGGCCACCACAAAGGAATGCTCACTTAGCATTCATTCAGCAGGGATGGGGCCATGCAGCCTGGTAGCCTTGCCCCCACTGAGCAAATGCTGTTTGATAAGAAACTGACACAGATTTCAGCAGCAGGCATCACCTTGTGGTGATGGCTTTTGCCCCACCCCTTAGACATGCATTAATTTTCTTCAAATGACCGAGAGGACAGGGAGTCTCAAAGATGGCTACCATACTAGGTAGTAGTCTCTGAGATCTGCCAAGAGCTCAGTTTTAAATTGTATGCTGGAATCTTTCAGCTAAATTTAGCTAAGATTTTAAGTTAGTTTTAGTGTAGGATTTAGAATCGGTCAGGGTAATTGTTTAATGGGCTACTGTAGAAAATGCTGACAGCATAGCTTTTATTTTGCAGTTAAGTGTCTGAGTTCAAGTTTTGTTTGTAAAGGGCTGGCTATAATATCATTATTAAATGCTGATGTTTAGTCCAGTTCAGAGTTTTTAAAGTTAAGGACATTTCATATAGTAACCTGTTCTTTCTGCCATCTCCCCAGTTTAGCTGCCATGATAGTTTTTATCAGTAGCGGGGGTGGTGCTATTAAGTTTACTCACTGGAGCTAAAGGTGGATTGTTTGTTCCCAGTTTCACATTTATGGAGAGAGTTTGTAATAGCAACTGGTTGCACTTAGTCATGTTTCTTCTAGTGGACCCTCAGACTGTTGAGTGATTACCCACAGGAGCGTATCTGCATAGGCGGTGGGGTGTATCTTGCACGGGAAGTTTGGGGTGGAGGGTGAAGAAATCCCTTCCTCCAAAGTTAGTTCTGGATTCTGGATGTAGTGCAGCCCATAAATACTGCCTGCTGGTTTTAGCTGAAAACTTTCCTTTCCATCGAGAACCTGTGGTGGATCTTCCATTCTGAAGTGGAATTGGTGGTGACAGTATCTTTTCCATTGTCTGGCTGAGTCTGCTGTAATTTGTGGGGTGCTCAGTGGTATGAGCTTACCCCATAAATTGCTGGAAAACTCTGACTTGGGGGGTTGAGGCCATTGTGTGAGAGTGCCCCCTGCCTCTGCCAATCTGTGCTTCTGGGACCACTCTGCTTTGTTGGTCTCCATTGAGTAGAACATTTGGTCATTCACGCACTGTTTGTAATATTAAAGTTCTGTGTTCTCTAGACTTATTTTCAACTTGTGTTTAATATATTTCTGAGTAAAACTAATGATGGCCCTCTACCTGGTGGCAGTTGGTGGGGAGCTAGAATTAGAATTTTCTTTTATTTTTCTTCTGTTTGCTGGACTAAAATACTGATTTGCAGTAATGCCTGGAATTGGAATACTGGACTCTGACTTTTTTTTTTGTTATATATAATTATTTGGTTTATGTATGGGCATTTTAATGTATAGATATTTATTGTGTTAGTGTGTGTTTGTGGTTTGACTGGTGGGTTAGGGAGGATATCAGGGTTTAGTGCTAATGGGTTATTATATGTTGTTGCATAGTGGTTTTTGGGGGGTTAAAGCTGTTTTGTTATCAGGGATAAGATGTGCATGGGAGATACAGGTGTAAGCATGTTTATTCCAGAGACCACCTGTGGCAGTTCTGTCCTTTTGTTGGCTCCCCATTAGCCCTCCCTGTTGGGTCCTCAACCAATGCAGGGAGCTGGGGATCTTCAGGAGGTGGTACCATAACAACAGGGGAGGTCCTAGGTATAACGTCCGTGGGTAGACAATTCTGTTGGCTATGTCTAGGAGGTTCCCAGGGAGGATATGAAACCAGGAACTGGGGCCACCATGCCAAGTTCCCCTCCCTAGGGCTCTGCTTAATATCAACAAGCAGGACATAGCATGTGCAGCTAGCTGTGCTCCTGCCCTTCGGGCCATGCTTTGTAACACAAGAACAGTGGTCATGTTGGATTACATTGCCAATTTCTTGACTGACCTTGTTTGTATTACTGAGATCTGGTTGGGGAATGATGCCGGCCCTATGCAGGAGGTGTGTATCCCACTGGGTTATTCTGTGGTACATTGCCTGAGGTGGGATTGCAGGGGGGCAGGGGGGCCATTTAGTTTACATCTGCTTTGGCACTCACTGTGTAACCTATGGGAAATGTTAGGTCCTTCGAGTGTGTTGCTGCAAGATGCATCCTAGGTGTTGGTTGCAAGATCATCCTTATATAACATCCACCAGGGTATAGGGGTGATATTTATGCAGGAACTGGCAGATTTCACTGTTGTTCAAGCACTGAATGCTTCCAGACTTTCAGTGCAGGGGACTCCAATGCCAGGGTCAACAGTGAGAACTTGCCCCTTAGTCAACAGCTTCTCCAGTTTATGCATTTACTGGAGTTAGCACAGGCTGTCGCCTGCAGTACACATCAGCAGGATCCCAGTCTGGATCTGATCTTCTCTTGACATAAGTGCAATCAGGGTTGATATGGTATTTTTTGTCAGATGATTAGGCAGTGTTGTTCCTCTGTGGGGTCTCCTGTTTTGGTACTCCCCCGTGGAGAAAATCCAGTACCATCCAAACAACAATTTGGAGTCTTGCAAACTCCTGGAGGTATTTGATGTCTCAGGCATGATGCTCACCTGTGCGCAGGGGTCTGAGAATGCCATAGAGCACTATAATGGTATTCTCACTTCCACCTTGGATTCCTTAGCACATTACTGCATTCATCTCTTGACCTCCTGATGTAACTCTCCATGATATTGTGATAAGCTGCACTGGTTGAAGACTAAAGGACAGAGGCTAGAGCATTCTTGGTGCAGGTCCCAGTCTATGGATGATAAATCAGTGTTAAAAACTCATTGCAGTGAGTATTAATGAGCATTTGCCTTAAAAAAGACAGAGTTCCTTCCACAGATGATTGCTGCAGGTAGAAATTATCCTACTTGACTCTTTTGCATAGTGCGAGCCACGTTTCTGTGAAATCTCAGGTGATCCACAGGAAATTATCTTGTTTTCAACTTGCTGCCACCCAGATGCTTATGCAAATATCCACTCAAACAAAGGGGGCATACAAATTCAGAAAAGAGACAGCTGCAACTTCAAATAACACTGATTTCAAATCTTTATTGTCAGCATTACTCAGGCATATTTCCTCACCGCTTCACCTAACATATAATTAGCATCTTCAGGAGGTTCGCATTTAACCTGTTAATAAATATATAAAAGCAATTAAACAACTGCCTTGTATACATTAATGTTTCTAAAATAACAGCTGCATGTGTTAATTACAGTTGTTATTGTCTGCAATGAATTGTTGTTGCTTCACAGCTAATTTGACATATTCGTATAAATAACCTAGGAGCAATGCTGGGAAATAGTTCCACTTCTTTTTAAAATTTGGGTGATTCATCCAAAATGCTGTTCCATCACCATATACAAGCATAACCAATATTGCTAACACTTATTTAAAATTAGGTAAAGATTTACCTTACTGCCCTAAAGCGTAACTTTATGTCCCTCTGATGTCCATCGCTGTCAATATGACCTGCCTATACAACATAAAATAAAATATTTGATTTTATTTTGTCATTTTGTTATGCTCTTTAACTTAATTCATAAACAATATAAATGTTCTCAGGCTCTAAATCAAAAATATTATGATTCAGGGTCCATTTAAACCTGACACCTCTGTAATCAAACATTGTTTTTTGGCCTTATGAATACACCATGAAATTCAATGCTTATTATCTAAATTTCTTTCTCATAACTGTGCTGCATTGAAGGCCTCAACTGCCAGTCAAGTGTACTATTCCCACCAACTTCCCACATTTTTAAAACCATTCTTCTCAATATAATGCCCACATTTAACTGGTTTCTAGCATCACTTCTTTTCTTACATAGGCAGAATTTAAGTAAGTGCTTTTACTTACTCAGAAAATTGTATTATGAAACTGTCTTGAGGGGCAGAAAGAACACCAGTGGCTTTGCCTGCTGTTTATGTCCACCACCATGGCCCCACACTGATGACTTCACTCTAGGGATTGCCGACATCTTCTGCCCTTCACTGACTCCTCTGCTCAGATAGTGGCTGTGAAAATTCTCCTTCTGTCTTGCGGGACTGGGGAGGTCCTACCCACAAGGGACATGCTGTTAGTGTTGAGATTCTGAGAGGACATCAAGCAGAGGCTGAGGGAGTTTGACTCTTGGGTGCAGTAGGGCATGGGTAGATGGAAAGAGGAGCAAAAGCTGGTGAGGTGAAGCGAGGGACAAAAGCATAAAGTAAACAAATTCTGGTAAGAGCCAATATGGCTGCTATGCTGCTTTGAAAGGACATTGTCAACTTAAAATGAACAAAGTTATGAGTGTACATTGGAAAATTGAAATGTACATTCATAAGTTTGTTGTTTTGTATTATTTGTACCCATATTTTCAAAAGAACCTTAATATGACCCCACCTCATGAACAAGGGTTGAGAAACATTTCAAAACCTACCTGAAAGGTGATTTGATTTTGTGCAGCGACAACGTCATTCCATAACATAGGTGCATAAACACATTTTGGTTAGGATGTGAAAACTGACAGTTGACACGTTTATGAGATAATACGAAATTTGGCTATGTTGAAAATTTGAGGTCAAAATAGTGAAAATTATCAAAGTTATGACTGTGAGTAGCAACATTTCAATGTGTGGTTATAACATTGCTATTTTTTTTTTATATTTTCTCCTCAAATGTTCTACATAGCCATATCATGACACCAACCCGATCAACAAGGTCAGTGAGTATTTTCATATCACGCCTGAAAGGTGAGTTCACCAGGCAACCATGACAATGCCTTTCAGACCTGATTTGTATAATTCCACCTCCATTAGTTATGAGGTGGGTCCCACAAAGGCCATTTTTAGAATTTGAGGTGGAAATATACAACACAGTCAAAGCTATGCATCAAAGATCAAGACACCATTGAAATACATTAAACCAAAGTTTCTATACCTCCTCAGTTTGCAGTTGCTGGTTGGAGCAGCAAGAGGTGTGCTTGATCACACAGAGGATCTACACTAGGTGACCTGTTCAGGTAAGTACGGGCATGTGGGCGTGTAATGGGGGCATGGGGCGGTGACTGCTGAATGAGAGATCAGGGTGGGAGGGACCAGATTGGTGAGGGACCATTTTGTTTTTTATAGGTTTACACAGGTTAAAGACAAAAAAAAAAAATCCTTGTACTGTTTTCTTTTTTACAGATCACATATGAGGAGGGCAACTGGAGTGTAGTGGGGTGCCACTAAACAGTTGGGAAACTTTAGTGGTAAGTGGGATCGGAGGGTGGGGGGCCACTGGACAACAGGGAATACTATACAGGAGATGGCTAGTGGAGGGTGGTGGGGTGCCACTAGACATCAGGAAAAACTTTATCTGGGATGGAGATCATGGGGTGAGGGTTCCACTAGACATAGGGAAAACATAAAAAACCTGGAGGTGAGGGGTCCCACTAGGCATGGAAAACATTACAAAAAATTGGATGGTGGGGGTGCCAGTAGATACCAGGGAAACATTACAGGGGACGAGGATCAGAGGTGGTGAGTGTCACTAAATGCTGGGAAACCTCCATTGAAATAATTCAACCACAGTTTCCATAGTTTCTCATCACAATTGACAGTTGGAGCAGCAAGACGTGCTTCGATGGCAGAGAGGATCTACACCAGGAAACCAGTTCAGGTGAATGAGGGTGTGCAGGGGTATTCTGGGGTGTGGGGTGGTGACTGCTGAGTAGGAGGTTGGGGAGGTCAGATTTTTCTTTTTACAGGTTCATGACAAAACAAATCAGGGGCTGTTTTCTTTTTTACAGATCACATATGGGGAAGGAAACTGGAGGATAGCAGGGTGCAACTAGATAGTAGGGGAAACTTTATTGGTAACTGGTATCAGAGGGTGGGGGGCAGTGGACACTGGGGAAAATAGTATAGGAGACGGGGATTGGAGGATGGTGGAGTGCCACTAGACATCAGGGAAAAACATTATATGGGATGGAGATTGGAGGGTGAGGGGTTCCACTAGACACCAGGGAAAACATAAAAAAAAATCAGAGGGTGTGGGTGCCACTAGACACCAGGGAAAATATTATATGGGATGGGGATTGGAGTGTGAGGGGTTCCACTAGACACCAGGGAAAACATTACAAAACAATTGGAGAGTGGGGGTGCCACTAGACACCGGGCAAACATTATGGAGAATGGTGTTCAAAGGGGGTGCCACTAGACACCAGGGAAACATTGCAGGGGATGAGGATCAGATAGTAGGGGGTGCTACTAGACACCGGGGAAAAACCCCATTGAAATACATTTAACAGCAGTTCCGTAGTTTCTCATATTGCAGTTGCCAGTTAGATCAGCAAGATGTGTCTTCAATGGCAGAGAGGATCTACACCAGGCAAGCAGTTCAGGTTAGTCAAGTGAGGGTGTGTGGGGGTGTACTGGGGGTTTGGGGTGGTGACTGCTGAGTGGGAGGTCAGCTGGGTGGGGTAAGATTGGTGAGGTCCATTTCTTCTTTACAGACTTATGACAATAAAAAAGAGGACTGTTTTCTTTTTACAGATCACATATGGGGAGGGCAACTGGAGGGTAGTGGGGTGGTACTAGACAGTAGGTAAACTTTACTGGTTACTAGGATCAGAGGGTGAGAGGGCCACTGTATACCAAGGAAAACAATATACGAGATGGGGATTGGAGGGTGGAGGTGTCCACTAGACACCTGGGAAAAGCATTATATTGGATGGGGATCAGAGGGTGAAGGGTTCCACTAGACACCAGGAACACATAAAAAAATCAGAGGGTGGGGAGAGCAACTAGACATCAGGAAGCGATTATATGGGATGGCGATTGGAGGGTAAGGGGACCCACTAGACACCATGGAAACCTTATGGGGAATGGTGATTGGCAGGTCAGGGTGCCACTAGACACCAGGGAAACATTACACTGGATGAGGATCGGAGAGTGATTGGTGCCACTAGAGACTGGGGAACCCCCATTGAAATACATTGAACCACAGTTTCCAAGGTATCCAGTGAGGATGGTGACTGAATATGAGTCACTGTCAAAACAGTGACTCACATTCAGTGCTTCCTCCTGGGCTACCCTACAAGAGTAGCGACTCTACAAAAGCAAGCATAGGAAAAGATGACTGGAAGGAGGAGATAATGAGGAGAAGAGGAGGGATTGGAAATAAGGTTTGTAAGGGGTAGTGTACCTGCTGCATCCAAGCTAACCATGTAGTGTGGTGGTGAGGGTGGCTAGCTGCGGTACAGTAGGTACTGGGTTTAGGGCTGGTGTGGGTAGGAATTTTGCCACTGGCCATAGCTGCGTCTTTTTTTTCTTGGGTCAGAGTATCGCCCCTCTCGACATGCACCCCGGAGTTGAGAATCCTTAAGTAGGGGGATGCAGAGGGGTCCTGCCCCACTGCATAAACACTCGGACTCCTTGCCGGGTGTCTCTTTGCCAGCATGCGTATATCGCCGATTAGCTTTCTGGTGATATACACTCGCCACAATAGCGATCGCTGTTTTGAAATTGCTATTATGACATGGAACCAGTTTCCATAGTTTCTCATATCACAGTTGCCTTTTGGAGCAACAAGATGTGTCTTTGATGGCAGAGAGGAACTACACCAGGCAATCAGTTCAGGGGAGTGAAGGTGTGCAACACTGACTGCACCACTGTGGAAGGACACAGTGGAGGTATCTGGTCAAGTGCTTCCACCGTCCCTTCTTTCTCCCCTACGTCATAGCAATAGCTCAGCATGACTCTGCCCATTCAGCTATAAAAAGAATAGTCTCTATTCTTTTAGAAACATAGAATTTGATGGCAGATAAGGACCGCTTGGCCCACCTAGTCTGCCCATTTTCCTACTAACAGATAAGCTGCAGATACTAGTTAACCAACAGCTTACTTCCTCCTACCTCCCACTAGGACTTCCTTATGTCTGTCTCATGCATTCTTGAATTCCCCACTGTTCTTGACTCCATGACCTCCTCAGGGAAGCTGTTCCATGCATCCACAACCCTCTCCATGAAAAATACTTCCTCACATTACCTCTGAGCCTTCCCCTCTATCTTCAAATTGTGCCCCCTTGTTCTTGCACATCCCTTTTTCTGAAAGATGCTACCCTCTTGGACTTTGTTGATTCCTTGAGCTACTTGAAAGTTTCTATCATGTCCCTCTCTCCCTTCTTTCTTCAAGGGTATACATATTAAGCTCCTTTGGTCTTTGTCCATTATGTCTTCTGGTGCAGACCATGCACCATTTGGTGCCCTCCTCTGGACAGCCTCCACTCTGTCTATGCCTTTGAGGAGATGGGGTCGCCAGGACTGCACACAGTACTCCAGATGGGTCTCACCAACTGTCTGTACAGAGATGACAACTTCCTGTTTTCTACTATTGATGCCTCTCCCTATGCATCCCAGTATCCCCCAGCCTTCCATGCTGCCTTCTCACATTGCTTGCCCACCTTTAGGTCATCTGATATAATTACCTCCAGGTCCCTTTCCATTTTTACTGTTGTCAGTATCTCACCCCCATTGTACTCTTCCCTGGGTTTTGTTTCCCAGGTGCATTACTTACAATTCTTTGCATTGAATCTGAGCTGCCATACATTTGACCATTCCTTCAACCTTGCCAAGTCCTTTCTCATCCTTTCCACTCCATCTTGTGTATCAACCCTGTTGCAGATCTTTGTGTCATCTGCAAAGAGACATACTTTTACTTCCAGTTCCTCTGCAATGTCACTTATAAAGGCATTAAAAAGGACCGGTCCCAGTACTGAACCCTGTGGTACCCCACTAGTAACCCTCCTTTCTTCACTGTGGACTCCATTTACTACTACCCTTTGCGTCCTGCTGTCTAGTCAATTTTTTATCCAGGCTACCACATTGGGACCCACTCCAAGGATGGCTAACTTGTGTATTAATCTTTTGTGTGGGACTGTATCAAATGCCTTGCTAAAATCTAGGTAGGCCATGTCCACAGCCCCTCCCTGGTCTACTACTTCGGTCACCCAAATCTTATCCTTCTTTAGATGAGAGTTCCAAGACTGCACAAAATACTCCAGGTGTGACTTAACCAATTACCTATACAGCACCTGTAGATACTGTACACTCTAATACACCTTACAAATGTACATAGATACTGTACACTCTAATACTCCCTATAAATTTGCATAGATACTGTACACTCTAATACTCCTTATAAATTTGCATAGATACTGTACACTCTAATATTCCTTATAAATTTGCATAGATACTGTATACTCTAATACTCCTTACAAATTTGCATATATACTGTACACTCTAATACTCCTTACACATGTGCATAGATACTGTACACTCTAATACTCCTTATAAATTTTCAAACACTGCTATTTTTAAAATACAAACAATATTCTTACTTTCCTGACAAGCGTAGTTTACAGATAGGACACAACAGGTCAAGCAAATCAATCATACAGATAGGACACAACAGGTCAAGCAAATCAATCATTTTTTTACAATCCCCATCTCAGGAGATGAGCGTAATGGAAGTATACAAGCCTACTGTATATCATATCAAACATATCATTATCAAATCAAAACTGTAGTTTGATTTTTACCTCTGTCTTGTGGGGAACCAGGAAGGCCCAATTATTTTTTTCATCTAGCTCTCCTCCCTAAAACCATGTAGTCCTGCTAAGCTGGAGGTTTGATTAAACATACCCTCTGCTCCAGCAACGAGCATGAAGCCACCTGCCACTGTAGCATTCTTTCAAATACACCTCCCAGAGTAGTGAGAATGCAGCCTTTTGCCAAGATGGTGGTTTGTTTAAACACATTCCACCCTCCAGCAGGAAGACTTGAGCAACCTGCAAAGACGCATTTTTTTTTTAAATTAAATACACTCCCCTCAGCCCCTGAGTGTCAAGTACACAATCACCAATCGAGTTTAATTATGGTTTCCGCTCTAGCGGTCAGAGTTGAAACACCCATAGAGATGGCATTTTTATAAATACACTCCCTGCTTCAGCTCTTTGCAGTCTTCTCAGTAGGACAGCATAGGGCCACCAGAATGGCAGTTTCTTTAGAGTAATGTGAACCACCCTTGTCTCTTTTAGCTAGACATGAAACTTCCAGAGGCTGGATTTTAAAAAGTCTTGACACCGGCATGGTTCCCAGTTTCTAGCTGTGTGCCATTTGAATACAATAAATGTTCCAAAATGTTTGATTACTGTTTGAAAACATTTTGATGCATTTGTGACAGTTTATCTGCTTTACAGGAAAAAATTTGACATGCATCATTTGTTTGTGCATGCATCATTTTTAGTGAGCAAGTTGCAGCAACTCTGCCAGAAAGTTAGAACATGTTTATGCAGTCTTAACATTTTATCTCAGTTTGCATAATTGCGCTAAAACAGTGCCAGAACTCCCAGACATTCCTGTGGAAATGCAGCCCTAGGGCCTCTTACGTTAGTTCATATGAACACCACCTAGTATCCGTTTACATCAAAATGCTTTAACGTTTATTGGGGTGGGGGCTGCTCCACCATTCCTTTCACAGGGTGAATCCCAAGGTCTGCTTTAGGTGCTATCAAAATGGAAATAGCTGGAGGACTTTCATTATTTCTATGTGACATACACTTGCGTTCCTTAGAAACAGTCTGTACAAAACTTGGGCTCACTCACCAAATATATCTATATATCTATATATATATATATATATGTATATATACATATATATTGTTTACATTTTTTTCTTATTCTTCTGGTATCCATAAAACCACAATATTTACTGTGTCAACATTTGACAAGTCTGAATATTTGCTCCATCAGGAGCAATATGTGGATTCTATAAAACATATACAAATATATACATTCATGTTTAGTACATTGCAATTGATGGGGTCTTATGTTATTTCTGAAAGGTTTCTGGAAACACTCAGGCTGAGGTCTGGACGAACCAGTGTGGAAATTATAAAAAGCTCTATGGATGAATAAACCTCTCTAGAGTTTACTGTACTACTGTTTTTTACTCATTTTACAAATTTTTACTCAGTTAAACTATAACATGTCATTTCCAGTGATGCCCTGCTCAACCCAGTTTCACAGCTGAGAGGACTGAAACACAGAAAGGCAAGTAACTTGATTCAGGTCACAACATGAGCCAGTCACTGTTGTGGGATTCGAACCGATGATCTTCAATGTCATAGAACATTGCTCTAACTGCTAGACCACACTGTCTTCTTGCGACTTTAGTTTCCGGGCTCCATCAGCCATGTTATTTTTATGTTGATTGCACACATGTGCAAGAAACATTGCAGCAGCTTGCTGCAGAAGCAGGTTGTGGAGGCACGGCACTGTTGTGGCCGATGATCCCACTGTCTTTTGAGGCTTGGCCCGCTTTCTCCAATGGGATAGCATGCTGCTGCTGACACTAGTTCAACCAGCGTGCCACAACCTTGAAACATTTCAGCCGCTGCAATCATGGGCCACCTCGTCATTGCATCGCCAGCCATTCCGCTGCAATGAGGGAGCGACCCGTCATTGCTGGGCTGAGTGTTGGTGCTGTAATATTGTTTGTGAACATGGTGGTGGCTTGCCGCCATGTTCACAAACAATATGACTGAGCTCCCAGTGCTGGGGAGGGTGCCCAATCCCCCTCAGCAGCATGTGCCCCCCCACAGCAGTGTTTGTTTGCCAGTGGGGGCCCCAATCCCCTTACGCTTCAGTCCCTGCATGAGTTCAGGTTGCCGATGGTGGAGCCCACTTCCCGTCGGCATAATGGTTCCTCCCCCCACCCAAACATTCGGGCTATGCCGAGGGGGTGCCCAATCCCCCTTGGCTCATGTCCCACCCCCAGCACTCCATATGTACCAACGGGGGTGCCCAATCCCCCATCAGCTACAGCCCACCCAAACATTCAGGTGGCATGCTGGGAGCCCACTCCAGTGTGCCCAATGCTCCTGTAAAGTAACAAACATCCCACAATGTTTTTTTTTTTAACCTGTAAAAAGGAAAACCGTTCTTCGCAGTCTCCCTGCCCCCTCCCCTGCCCTCTCACAACCCGCCCCCCACTGCACACCCTGCCTCCCCACACCCCCTCACCCCATACTTACCTCTGGAGTCCAGTGCACTCTTCAAAGCCGACCATGCGAACTGAGGAAATGCCGGTAAGCTGTATAATGGCATAAATAGGGCTTTTCAACTTTTGCATATCTCAGACACTTTCTGGAATTTTGGCACCAAATTTTCAACATGGGGTTGTTGGGCCCCTCCTCATGAATTCAGCACTGTCGCTAGTGTTAATCGGTTCCGAAGGTGATTTCACAGTCACTGCATGGAATCACCTTCGGGACCGTTAATGAAATGACGACTGCCAGCTCATCAGGTGGGCTCTCAAAAAGTCTATGTTGCAAATTTGGTGGGTAAAATCAAAAAAATGATTGTTTTACGAGCGTGCATTGTGCAGTTGCTACGCATGCTCGTAACTTCGTCAATTTGCAATATTTTCACTTCAGATTTTCAACATTGCCAATTTTACATACCTCCTTATGAACAGTATAGCTGTCATTTTTCATATCCTGGCTGAAATGTGTTTTCGCAGTTCCGGCGCAGAATAGCACGGTTGCTGTGAGAAATCAGTGTTCAGGACATGTTAAGAAAATCAGAATGACACTATTCATGAGCAGAGGTCCTAAAATGCCTGTGTTGAAAATTTTGTGACAAGAGTCCATAAAATGAGTGTGTTACGAGCATGCGTTGCGAGGTTCCGTGCACGCTCATAACTTCGCAAATTTGCAATATTTTCCTCCAGATTTTCAGTGTTGCCATTTTCCACACCTCCTTATGAACAGTACAGCTGTCATTTTCACATCCTGGCTGAAATGTGTTTTGCACTTCTGGCACAGAATAGCCTGGGTGCTGTGGGAAATCAGTGTTAGGACGCATTAAGAAATCACAGTGACACTGTTCATGAGCAGAGGTCTTAAAATGCCTCGTTGAAAATTTTGCGATGAAACTCCATAAAATGATTGTGTTATGAGCATCGTTGTGCAGTTTCCACGCACCCTTGTAACTTCACAAATTAGTAATATTTTCATGCCAGATTTTCCACACTGGCATTTTTTCACACCTCCTTATCACTAGTACAGCTGCCATTTTTCAAATCCTGGCCGACATGTGTTTTTGCGCTTCCTGCGCAGAATAGCTCAGTCACTTTCGGAAATCAGAGTTTTGGACAGATTAGGATTGAGCAAGTGAGAGAGGGGGAGTGACCCAGCTCAACTGAGCTCTATTGGGACTGCTGTGGATTTCTTTGTGGGCAGAAAAAGGCGCCAATGCAGGCAGGAGCCCAGTACAAAAGGGCAGTCTGCAGCGCCAGAAGAAAGAGAACAAGTGAGTGAGGGAGGGGGCGTGAGTGAGCTCAATGGAGCTTTGTTGGGACTGCTGCGGATTTGTTTGTGGGCAGAAAAAGGCAGCAATGCAGGCAGGGGCCCAGTACAAAAGGGCAGCCTGCGGCTGTGGGAGAAACAGGACGAGCGAGTGAGAGCGGGGGAATGAGCGAGCTCAAAGGAACTCTGCCAGGACTGCTGCAGATATCTTTGTGGGCAGAAAAAGGCGCCAACAGAGGCAGGAGCCCAGTATAAAAGGGCAGCCTGCAGTGCCAGGAGAAACGGAATGAGCAAGTGAGAGAGGAGGAGTGAGTGAGCTCAACGGAGCTGTGTCGGGACTGCTGTGGATTTCTTTGTGGGCAGAAAAAGGAGCCAATGCAGGCAGCACCCCAGTACAAAAGGGCAGCCTGCAGCGTTGGCAGAAATAGAACAAGCGAGTGTGGGGGGGAGTGAGCCAGCTCAATGAAGCTCTGCTGGGACTTTACAGTTGCCCACCATCCCACCCATGGTCCTCTGTGGTCCTATATTACAGCAAAGTCTCTGGAGTGGAGACAGAGCAATGATCGGATACTTTAGGATTGCTGTAATAATACAGATTTAGTTGTTCTGTTTCTTTCTCTAACTGACCTAAGTACTGAACTATACTGTTATGATTGCTGTAATAATACATATTTATTTGTTCTGTTTATTTCTCTAACTGAGCTGAGTAATACTTGGAGTGCAATAGGATTTCTAACTGGGCTAAGTGAAACTATATGAGAGCCAAGAACAAAAAGTATAGTAGCTGAGGGGTGAAAAATGGACAAGGAGGCTTTAGGATTGCTACAGTAATACAGTATCTAATGGATGAGATTTGAGACTGAATTACCCCGGTCGGCAAGGGGTCAGTAGGGGGACTACTGTGGGGGGACAGAAACTTGAGTAAATAGGGGCCTAACAGTTGTAGTAGGGTACAGAATCCGAGAGTAAGAGCCCGTAACATAAGATGGGGGCCAAAATAGGGCAGGTGCCACATGTCAATAGGGCGGTCATCTTTGGAAGGGTGGTGGGGTGTATAGGGTGTGGGTCCACCATGATCCTGGACTGGGCTTGGAGGATGGGGGGTGTATGGTCTGTAAATGACTGGCTAGTTTGAGGGAGGAACTGTGGAGGATAGGGAGGAGTCTAAGTGGCAGGGCAGATGAATATGGTAGGCATCCTGAGGGGGGAATAGGGGATGGCAAAGGGGGATGGAGGAAGAATAACTATGGACTGAAACTGACCCCAGTATCGGAGGCACTAGCAGGAAAGAGAGGAGAAGGGAGGGGGTGCCCGAGGTGAGGGCGGGGGGGCCTCCTGATGGGGGAGGAAGAGACCACGAGGAGTACCAGGGGAAAGAGCAGATGGCTGCAGGTAGGGAGGGACCAGGGGTGGCAGAGGGAAACAACTAGGAGGGTGAAACTGATAGGGGGAAGAGATGTAGGACAGGTATCGACTAGGAATAGATTCAAAACTCTGCTATCGAACAGAGAGGAGGAGCAGGAACATAATGAAGGGGGAGGACAAGCGCAGCATGAGAGGGATGGCAACAGGTAGGGGAAGAGATAGCAAGGACAAAGGGTAGAAGGGCAAGTAAGGAAGGAGTGGTGGTGATTGAGGGAGAAGGCTACGGGAAGGGGAAGGATGGGAGGGCATCCACTATCGGGGTAGAAGGAATGGGGCTCAAATCAACAACAGTGGGGGTAGGAGGGTTGGAAATCAGCAGGAGGAGGAGGTCGACATGGGAAGCCCAGTAGGAAGTAGTCAGGCTGGGAAGGGGTTCAGGGGAATGGGAGGAATAAGGCAGCGAAAAAGGGTGAGGTGGAAGTAGGGGTACAGATACAGAAGTCACAGATGGTGCAATTGGTGGGGGTAAGGGACAGGGAAGAATGAATACTGGGGTGGTGGGAGGGGCATTATAAGGGAAGGGGGTAAGGAGCAGGGGGTACTCGTCCTGGGGGATTCTATCCTGAAATGGGTGAGCTGGGGCAGAAAGGGGAAAGGCACAGCCATATCTGGGTTGAAGCTGTCCCCAGGTTGACTGCAGGAGGGGCAGGGCAGGCACTGCTCAAGCGTGCAGCAAGGGGGAAGAAGAAACTTCATTTGCTGTTGCATGTGGGTACAAATGACTTGGCGGGGGACACTGTGGAAGTAGTGAGCAGGAGGTTTGAGTACTTGGGCAGGCAATGTGAGGGGTGGGAAGTCGGTTGCATTCTTGGAGGCACTGCCGTACCATGTGCAAGCATGGGGAGGAAGGATGAGCGAGGATTTGAGTGGCTAAGGGATTGGTGCCACGAAACATTATGGGTTAGTGACTAACTGGGGTAGGGTCTGTGGAGAATAATGACTTATGCGTGGGGACATGGTACACTGGAGCAGGAAGAGAGGGTATTAAAGGCAGCATTGCTGCCGGGCCACTGGCACTGAGGGTTGAGGTGCTGGATGCCACACCTCACACCAAAGCAACCCAGGTTCTTACTCAAGCCGGACATGAAGTTGTAGGGAGGGATAGGATTGAGCATCCGGTGGACTGCTCTCCTATCCTGGGGCAGGATCAGGGACCCACCGCTCTGTGGCGGCCCTGGTGACAACTGCAGATGCTACTACAGTGGTGTAGTAAAGGGTGGTGGACGTTAAACATCATTGCACATCCACACTCCACAAAGGGAGAAAAGTGGATAATGGGCTACGGTCAGGCAGCATGAGCTTCCAACTCCCCGCCCACCCAAATGGTGCCTCCTCAACTGGATCCTGCTCCGGTGGGTCGACCTGGGAAGCTCCTCACCACCCCAGCATGGGGTAATCCTAGGAGGTGAGCAGGTCAGCCTGATGTCGGGGACAGGGCTGGGGGTCAGGTCAGGATGACCAAGCCGACCGTATCCCTTTGAGAAAATATGTAAAAAAAAAAATAAAAAGCCAGGATTAGAGGGGTATATCTCTACTAAGGTGGATTTAAACAAATGGGGGGGGTCAAAAGACTGAGGTTGGTAGAAAGGTCTGGACAGGGGAGCCTGATGAGGTCACCACCCTAGATATAGGTAAAGGTGGAGACATAGTAACCCTGGAAAGGGGCAGGTAGAGTGGTCTGAGTGTAATACAGAAATCACCACCACCCAGTAAGAATGAGGAGGAGAAAGGGTGCGGACTACCAGGAACAGGGACACAGGCAAGGAGGAGAAGAGTGAGGAGAAGGAGGGGTACGGGTGGAAGGTGGTCTGACTAAATGGATAGAGAACAGGTTACGGGGAAGGTGCAGAGGGTGGTGGTGGTGGGGTAGCTCTTGGCACCCAGAGCAGTGACAAGCAGGGTGCCACAGGGCTCAATGCTTGGCCCAATGCTATTTGGGCTCTTTATCTCTGATATAGCACATGGAGTGGGGAGCAGGGTTAGTCTGTTTGCACATTATACCAAATCCTAAGCAAATACTTATAGTAGCAGAGCCCCCCCACTCACACACACATACACACTCCCCGAAAAGCTGCTTAAAAGCCTGCAATTCATTCAAATCAATTCCATTTTCTTACGTACTTGGGGTTCAATGCTAATAAGTGCAAAATCATGTACCTAGGGCATAGGAACCCCGATGCTGGGTATAGGATGGGGAGAGGTACTGGTACTCACTAGACATGAAAGGGTCCTTGAGGTTATTATATCAGAGGACCTCAAGATGGCAGTACAATGTCACAAGGCTATGGGCAGGGCAATTTGGATTCTGGGGTGCATAAGGAGTGGCATCTCCAGTAGGAGAAGGAGGGATGTTGTGCTGCCATTGTATCACTCCCTGCTATACCCCCAGCTGTAGTGCTGTGTCCAGTTTTAGAGTCCACACTTCAGAAAGGACATAAGGTGGAGGTTTTACACAGGAGGGCAACTAAAATGGTTCAGAATTTTCACAGGAATCTCTACAAAGAAATGCTGAAGAATCTCAACATGTACACTCTGGAAGAGAGGAGGCCGAGAGGTGACATGATCAAGACCTACAAAGTACCTCACAGGGGTAAAGAGGGTACAGTTGGGAGTTTCCTTCAAATGAGGATGAGCACCCAAACCAGGGACATACAATGAAGCTGGGGGGCATTCAGGATAGATGTGAAGAAATATTTATTTGCTGAAAGGGTGGTAGGCTTTAAACAGACTGCCAGAAGAAGTGGTGGAACCTAAAATGGTAGGGCATGAAGCATCGTGGGATAAACATAGGGTATATTAGAAAAGGGGAAGAGGGTGTCAACGGAGATCAATAGGGCTATGGAAATGGAGTGGTTCAAGTTCATTGCAGGAAAAATCCATTAAGCAAGCTCATTCACAAGGAGGTCCTGATGGGCATGCAGGCAGAATAAGACATACAGTAACATATACACACAGGGTAAGGTACAGTAAATTATTGAATTAGATGCAGCCCATTTACAGTGCAATAAACACAACCCCAGTGCTTCGAGAAGCTTTTATTCTTCATAAGGCTGCTTCAAGAGCTGGGGTTCTATTTGCAATGTCCACACCAGTATGCTGATCTTAAAATCGACACCGCATCTGAATGAGTACTTCATTCTTGCTCACTCCATTTCTTCCCCACTTTGAAACCTGCTTGTCCTGAGTTACTTTTCTGCTGGCAGTGCCTCGTCTGTGTTGGAAGATGACCAATAAGCAGCACTGGAAGATGCCAGACTTCACAGACTCTGAAGGCAGCTGCTCATGGACAGACATAAGGCTGTTCTACTGGGGTGGGGTAGGAGGAAGTAAGCTGTTTAACTAGAATCTGCAGCTTATCCATCAGGTAGGGAAATGTGCAGACTAGGTGGGCCAAACGGTCCTTATGTGCTGTCAAATTCTATGTTTCTATGTTTCTTACCCATCATCTTGGCAAGAAGAAGACTGCAGCTGTGGCCACTGATGACCGTTGGGGTGTGGGGATAGGAGAACCAAAGGGGACAGATATAAGGAGGTTCAATCATAATATAAATTGTGAGACCTTCACCAGCTTTCCAAAATGCTGACCAGTAAAATAACACTCTATGAAGTTGTTCAAATGGCAACACAATCTGGTGAGCCTCTGTCTGCCATCTGACACCAGGCATCAACCAACATAAAATTGCCTACAGAAGGCAGTGTGGTCATATGGTTACTGAAATACTGGAGATTACAGATTTGAGCGAACAAAAGAATATCACACAGAAGCTGGCACATATGCCTAGCAGCTGTCTCCTGCTTCTCGGTAGTTATATTTATACCCTTGAGGTACTGAATTTTCTATCCTATCCTCTCTTTCCCTCCTCTCTTCCACTCAGAATATATTGAGGTCTCTTAATTTCTCCTCATAAGTCTTGTGTTGCAAGCTCTGTACCACCTCATTCCCTTCTCTGGACCATCTCCAGCCTGTTAATATCCTTATGAAGGTCGACCTCCAGAACTGCATACAGTACTCCATGTGATGTCTGACCATGGTTTTATATAATAGCATCACTGCCTCCCTCCTTATGCTGGTGATCCCCTGCCTATGCACCCCAGCATGTCACTGGCCCTCCCAGCTGCCTTACCACTTTGACATTTTCAGGTCATCTGAAATAAGAACCGCCAGGTCCCTTTCCTTCTTTGTGACTGTCAGCAACCCCCCCATCCTGTACCTTTCCCCAGGGTTTCTGTGTCCCAGGTGCATAATTTTGCACTTTTTTGAATTAAACTTCAGTTGCCAGTCCTCAGACCATTTCTCAAGCTTCCCCAGGTCCCTCCTCATTTTCTCCACCTCCTCTGGGGTATCCACTGTCTTACAGATCTTGGTGTCATCTGCAAACAGGCAGACCTTTCCCTTCTGACCTTTTGCAATGTCACTAATGAAGACACTGAAGAGGGCTGGCCCCAGGACCAATCCCTGCAGCACCCCACTGGTCACCCCCTCTCCCCAGACTGCACCCCATTTACCACCACTCTCTGCCTCCTGTTACCCAGTTTCTGACCCAGTTTACCACCCTTTCCCCCATGCTCAGCCTACCCAGCTAGTTTATCACCCTTCTATGTCGAATGGTGTCAAAGCCTTTGCTTACATCAAGGTAAGCGTTGTCCACTGCCCCACCCTGATTTATTTCCTTTGTCACCCAATCAAAGAGATCAACCAGATTTGTCTGACATGACCTCCCCACTGTGACTCCATGTTGCCTGTCGTCCTGGGCTCCAATGGCTTCTACATGCCCCACTATCCTTTCTTTAACCAATGTCTCCATGGTCTTCCCCACTACTGAAGTGAGGCTGACCAGCCTATAGTCTTGCAACTGCTGTACTGTGTGGCCTTGCCCTCCCACTTCTGTGAATACTGAATAGAATGATACAGTGGATGGTTTGGGGGGTGCACATGACAGTTCTTAGGTATGGTACTTTCACTTCCAAATACCTAAACGGCACATATAAGCAATCAACATTCGGCATTGACAAATGCTTGTTGAGCTGAAGTTCTGCTTTTGATAACAGAATTTACTTGATTTTCACTCACAAAGACACAGGGGAGTTGCATGGATGATTTTGCCCAGAGGGGGATTGAGATTAATTACATGTATATTTAAAAATGGAACTGTCATATTGATCGGTGGAGGCAGTTTCCCAAAAATGAACCATGGATTAAATTCCTCTTTAAAACAGATGCTTCCCATTTTAACACAATTTAAATGAACGTGAATGACATGAGGGAAATGTTTCTTATTATTTATACTTGGGGAGATGGGACAAAAATATTTAGCAAATGAGAAAAAAATGACCGCAGATCTGAAAATTACAATTTCCTTGACACAATTTTTTTTTTGAAGTTATGCATCCTAGCTGACAGGACTCATTTTTTGCCCTTGGATTTACTGTCCTAATGTATGGGTCCTAGCAGATCAGGATGCAAGGATTTCTGTACCTATTTATAACTCTTGGAGGCAGTATAGCGCAGTGGTTTAAGGCTCTGAGCTACAAACCTGAAGATCTGGATTTGAATCCCACAGTCCTCACTTGCATACTGTGTGATCCTGAGCAAGTCTCTTAACTTCCTTGTGCTCCCAGGTTGCACCTGTAAACAAGCTTTCAACTTAGTGTGTTTCTCCTGGTAAAAAATAAAAAAAAACTGTAAATAATTGATGACAGATGATGAAGAACACATGTAACAACCCTCTCCTTCCAGCAGGAGGTAAAGGTGGTTATTATGATATAGGTGCCTGGACTCTGATCTGACAGTCTGGTATAAGGCTGAAGGGATAATTTGGTGGGGGGAGTTTAGAGAAGAAAAGGAGGGTGGCATCACAGTGTCAGGAGTTGACAATGATGTCCTCACCTAAAGTAACACCTGACTGACTGCTTTTCAGTCAATCTGATGTTACTGTTGGTGAGAACATCATCATTCATTCATTCTACTGCAGGACACTGAGTGAAGAGGGCATCTCACTCCAATACTGCATGTTGTTTTTTGTTTCTTACGGGTCAGAGTGGTTTGTATCCTTTATGTTTGGGCAGGTGATAGGGAGGTTGAATGTTAGAGAGCGAGAGAGTGAGGGGTTCACTGTGGTTGACTCAGGGGGAGAGAATCACAGGGTGGGGGAGGTTAGAGTGTTTTACATGATGTGATGATGTGGGAAAGGGAATATCAGTAAACTTTGTCAGGATTGTGGAGGAGGAGGAGGAGGAGGAGGAGGAGGAGGTAGGGAGGTGGGTTCTACAGGGTGGTGGTATAGGGGTACTTCATTTCTAAATGTTTGGGTGGTGAAAGGAGGGCTGGAGCCATCTGTCTCAGTGGGTGTGGGGTGAATTAAACAATAACACAGTTATAATAACAAGAACTTCACCATGTGAAGTTGGGGTGAAGTCGGGAAACTTTTCAACTCACTACACATGATGTGAAATTCCGACTTTGTGCTAACTGCGGCGAGTTAAAATTAATATATATGCACTCCAAAGTCTCTTAGGTATGTTATATGGTGAGTTTAAAAGTTTCTAACACAGATTTTGTACTTATAATGTGCTTAATCTCAGTGCCCTGAGTCCACACTGTGATTGGAAATTTTTAGTTTTTAATTTTTTATTTAGTTTTTGTTTACCAGGTAGGTGCACTAGCTATAGCAATGACTATTTTCAGGCATGACCCGGGAGGGTACAGAGCAACGACAGGAAACAAATCACAGTACATACAAATTACTGTACAATGTAGACAATAGCATAGCATATGAACAGTGTAAGCAGGTGTAAACAACAAAACAGGGTAAAATACATAACTGTGAAAGTACAGCAAAAATACTAATAGCTATACACTAAATCATAACTATGAGTATATTGCAGAAAATAGGGAGGAAAATACAATGATGGCTATAATCTATAAAATAGTCAATACAGGATAGTGTAGTAGAAAATATAAGGCGTGGAGGGTAGAGGGTGGGATAGGGTAGAGCTTGGGACAAGATAAGAGGAGAATTAGTTGGTGTTAGGGCAGTAAGAGCAGGTAGGAGCAAGTGCAGGCGTTAGCGGGGCTAACAGAAATAGCCAGGGTAGTGAAGGTTAGGAAGAATACGTAAGCTAAGGCGTTTTGAAACAGAGATCACATGCTGGAGCGGTGAGAGATTCCGTAGCTCCTTCTTGAATGTGGCATGGGAAGAGGCTGGTGTAAATTTAGAGGAGGAGTTCCAGTACTGTGGGCGTGACAGGCAAATGCACTTGCACCTCTGGAGGTGCTGTGTTTGGGGATATGGACAAGGGCATTTTCGCCGATCATAAGCCATAGCAGGAAGTGTGGTTTGGGAAGACAGTTGCCAGTGGCTTGGGTATCTGTGATCTGATAATGTTGTCAACGATGGTGCCATATGCATAGTACCGTGATGCTTGTAGTGAGAGCCACCCCAGATCAGAGTAAAGGAGGCAATAGTTTCAGCCGGTGAGAGGAGGAGCATAACGACAGATGTTGTTGTAGGTAACATCCCATTTCTTAAGGTTTGATTTACCTGCAGAGGCATATGTTGCAACAGCATAAGTGAGGTTGGTAGGAGTATGACTCATGCTATGGTAAGCCTTGCTGAGGGTAAGGACATAGCTGGTTCAGTAGGCAATACTGAGGTTTCATATTGACCAGCTTGCAGGTCCGTTGTATATGGAGATTGAAGTTAAGTAACGGGTCAAGTATTATGCCTAGGTATTTAAATGAGTTTACCACCCGACTGATGTGCCATTGGAGGAGGAGACTCTGAATTTTGGTTAGGAGTTTTTGAATTTCATAATGGACCCAAATAGCATGGCTTGGGTCTTAGATTAGTTCAGGACAAGTTTATGTCTCAACAGCCATTGTTGTATTAGTTGGAAATCTTGGGAGAGACTTTGGTTGATCTCTTCAACAGTTTTCACTCCTTTATAGGATAATGTCATCCATATAACAGGAGGTGGTCTGCAGGAGGTTAGAGGTGATACTGTTTATTAGTATGGTAAAAAGCAGCGGTCCTAAAATAGACCCTTGTGGCACACCAATGTTTGTGGTTGTTTTATTTGAGAGGGTGGAATTAAATTTAACAATTTGTGTCCTATCTGATAGGTAGCTGTCAAACCACTTGACTACATTGGGCGAAAAGCCTAGAGATGTGAGGGTGGCTAAGAGGATGGGGTGGTCAACTAGGTCAAATGCCTTAGTCATGTCGATAAAAATGGCTCCTGTGAGAAGACCAGAGTCCATGGCCACTAGGGCATCCGGCGTAAATTTGAGAAGGGCAGTGGTGGTACTGTGACCTCGGAAACCATGCTGTGCAGATGTTAGAAGGTTATATTTATGGAGGAATTCGATAGTTTGGGTAGCTACAAGCTTTTCAAGGATTTTGCTGAGAACTGACAAAATGGCTATGGGTCTGTAGTTTGAGGAATCCTTGCAGTCTCCCTTTTTAAAAACAGGGATAATTTTAGCAATCTTCCAGATGTCAGGGACAAAATCCTGGCATAGGGAGAGGGTAAAATCCTAGCTAGTGGAGCAGCAATGTAAGCAGCAGCCAGTTTCAATAGTTTAGGTTCCAAATTGTCGGACCCTACTGCAGTGAAATCAGAGATGCTGTTTAGTAATCTTAGTACCTCTTGGTTAGAGATCATTTTGAAGAAGAATTTAGGGCTTGTATAGCCAGGCAGGGTGCTAGTGTGAGGTAGGGTGGTGAAAGAGGAAGTGTATTGGTTAGGTCTGAAAAATGTGAGTTGAACATTTTGCAATGGTTAAGGGATTGATGCAGTGGACCCCATTTAGCAACATGTCATTAGGGGTAGGGGATGGATTCGAACCCAGGAGGAACTTTATGTGGGACCAGAATTTTGTGGAGTCACCATAGGAGGTAGTTAGTAGATCTTTACAGTAGTCACTTTTGGCCCATTTGATTTCCTTTATACAGGAATTTCGCAGTGCCCTATAGGCATTTAGGTCAGGTATTTGCCCAGAGCTTTTGTACTGGAGCCAACTTTTGTCCCTCTGCCTGAGTTTAGAAAGCAAGTCTGAGTTTGTAGCGGTATGCCTATTTTTACCAGCAGGTAGTAAGGTGGCAGTGTTTATCCTGAAGCGTAGAAATTGGGTCATGAAGTGATTTAGAGCTGCTGGAGCATTGTTGGTTTGGAAAAGGGGACAATCAATGATACCCGATGTCAAGAAGAAGGCCTGTGAGTCGAAGTGCGCATAGTTCGGAGAAGCGATAAGCGTGGCTTTGATGGAGATGGTCTGCTTTTTGCCCCAGATACAGAAGGTAGGGGAGTGGTCAGTGATGGCGTCGGCTAGTACCCTGAGGTTATTATGTTCAGGGTGAAGAAGAGAAGAAGAATCAGCATTTATATAGTGCTTTTCATACACAGTATCCCAAAGCACTTTACAAGCAATGCTAGACTGGTAGTGAAGTGACTGAATGTGTGGTGGCAGCCATATCGCACATCATCACCCACACACAGCCTGGATAATTGCATGAACGGTTTATGGGAAGGGAAGGTTGGCCAGAACACACGGGAATGTTCGCTGCTCTTTGAGAAGAGTGCCTGGGTTCTTTACTTCCACCTGGACACCACAGGACAGCACCAGGATGGGCAGAAGGGACCTCAGTTTAACGTCTCATCAAGGGCGGCACACCCCAACAGTACAGCATCCCCAATACTGCACTCGGATGCCAGCGATTTTTTGGGTGCAGTGCAATCCTGGTGTGGGACAAGAACCACGACCTTCTGGTCCAGAGGTAGATGTGCTACCAACTAGCCACGCTGATGCCTGGTGGTTAGTCATTATCCAGTCCAGCAAAGTACTTGTGTTCGAGCGCAGGGCAGTTCTGGTAGGTTCACAGATCAGCTGGTGCAGGTTGTGGTTTTGTAGCCTGGATAGGGATGTGCATTGTGAGTTGCCTAGCCAGTTGATATTTAAGCCCCCAAGTATAAGTACCTCATTTCTCCCAGGAAGAAATGAGGTTTGATCCAGCAGCTCATCTAACCCTTTTAAGCTGCTAGCAGGGGGGTTGTATGCACATATGATGTGTAATTTTTTGGTGCCAAGAGTGAGAAGGACATGTAGCACTTCACAGTGGGTTAGTGGTGGTGAGGAGATGGAGGTGAGTTGGAGGTGGTCTTTGAAGTGAGATAGCCCTACCCCCTTTAGGTGCTGGTCTATCACATCTCAGGAGACTGTAAGATGGGATGGAGCAAGGGAGTCAGGGGTAGAGGTTTGAGCCACGTTTCAGTTAGGCATATTGTATCAGGCTTGTAAAGCGAGGTCCAGGATTCGACTTGGCAAAGTTGTGCTCAAGGCTCCTTATGTTGTGGTGAGCCACAATCAGACCTTGGCATATGTAAAGGACTGGGTGTAGTATTTACTGGACGGGTTGAGGTGAACATCACCTGAGAGCAATATGGCCAGTAGGAGGATATACCATAATTTGTGGCGCAGGAAGGGGCATAGAGTATTTATATGCAGGTGAGAGTTTTTTAGGGTATATGCAGCCATGCTGATCCAAGCCCTATTTAATAGTAATGGAGTGGAGTCATATCGGATAGTGGGCATCAGAAGAAGATTCGAGTAGAGGTAATCATTGGGTGGGAAGGGTGGGTTAGCTGAGGCAGCTGTGGATACTGTGGGCATAGATAGGTGGAGTAGAGGTAGCGAGAATGCAAAAAATGACAGTAGTAAGTTTTGGTTCATTGTAAGATATCCTACGGGCAGATAGATTTGTCAGAGAAGAATCAGGAGACTCTTGGTGGATTAAGGAAGAGAGGTAGGACTGTAACTGGACTGTAACTGGACCCAAATTAACTCTCTTATATCGGTTGATAGGGTGAGAGTCTTTAAAGTAAAGATCCTAGGAAATAAGCTGAAGTTGGGGTGGGGTTCCTAATTTTCTTGTGTGGAGGATATTACATTGAACAGCCCATGGATGTAGGTCACCACTGTTTCTAAACATTATACCTATCTGAAATGTAAAGCACTTATCAAGCAAGAAGCACTTAACAAGCACTAAGTGCCAAGTGGCCACATATTTTTCTGGTAGAATGGCAGGTAATGCCCTACAGCAGCCCACAGGGTAAGCTGTCTGTCTGGGCATGCAAACATCATGTCTGTCTGACATTTAAGGACTGGAAGATGAAACTTGGAGAGACTGAAGCTAGGAACAATGGAGTATGACTCTGATGAGAAAAATGAGACTTAAGGTGCTTGCAGCTACATACACTGGAGTAGGCTCCTGATAAGTAAGATGATGCATGCAGTAACAGCAGGGAGGTTGGGTGCTAGAGAGTGGTAGGATGAGGGTGGGGGTTCTGAAGCTAGGCACACTAGAGTAAGTCCCTGATGAGGAAGATGATGTTTGGAGTGATTAATGCTAGGCACACTGGAGTTAGTCTCTACTGAGGGTGATGCTTTGAGGGGCTAAAGCTATGTACACTGCAGTAGGCCCCTGATGAGGAACATGGTGCTTGGAGTGAATGAACTAGGAACTCTTGAGTAAGTCCCTGGTGTGGAAGGTGATACTGTAGAGCCCTCTTAAATGTATATTCTGTTTACATGCTGTGCGTATATGTTTAAGTGAGCTATGCATTAAATGGATCTTGTATATTATCTATTGGGAAAACAAAACTGATTGCAGTTGCAAATATGGCCAGTTCTGCCGACCACGAGCTACTCTTGGTTAAGCTTCTGTTCGGACCACACAATAGGCGCTGGTCGCTTGCTATCTATCTCCCTCCTAGGAATGCCATTGAGGGCCTTAGCAAAGTACTTGGGGCCATGGCCAACTCTACCAAAGACTCTGAACTTATTGCCACAGGGACTTTTATATACATTGGCTCAGTGATGCCTCGGCACACCAGAAAGATATGGTGGCCAGCTGTTACCTCACGCAGCTAATCTCTGAACCTACAAGGCTAAATCACAAAACCAGAAACCACACTCTCCTGGACTGGCTCCTCTCAAGCACACCTGATAGGTTATTTGATGTCGCTGTGCTTGCCGATACACTGAGCGACCATTTGCCTATCTCCTGCAAATGGTCCAATAATTAAAAAAAAAAGTACAAATCTTTGTAGAAAGCAGAGTCCTGGGGAAAAGGCAGCTTGACTTAGTGAAAAAAGAATTATCCCAGATAGACTGGTCACCCCTGGACACAATACAGGATCTCAGTGAAGCATTGCAATACCTTATAGATAACTTCAATGCTAAATGTGACAAATATGCCCCTCTCAAGGAAAGAAAATCCCATGGGTACAATAATGGGTGGATTACTGGTGAACTCTTGGATCTAATGAGGGGCAGGGACAACCTCTGGAGCCGGGCCAAATGCTCTGGTAAGATAGATGACCTACAGAAATATAGGGTTGCCAGAAATAAATGTACACAAGCTCATCAGGAGTGCTAAGGCAGATTGCTATAAGGGTAAATTAGAAAGTAGATGGGGTGAAGGGAGGTGTTTCTGAGATGACCTGAATGACCTCCTGGGAATGGACGATAAGAAACAATCCCTGCTGCTCAATATCAGCAGCATGAACACTGTAGAACCTTTCACCATTGCTGAGGAGTTCAGTGCTGCTTCATGGACTTAAGCTTTGTTCTCCCCACTGACTACCTAAAGCCAACTGATACGGACATTGACAGCTTACCTACTGAGAATCCACACCCTACCTTCTACTTCAAGTGAGTCACAGTGAAGGAAGCCATAGGATATGTTAATAAAGTTTTGGGAAAGATTAGACAAGGGAGTGATAACATCGACATGAAACTAGTCGCACTGGCTATATATATAGATGAGCTAATAGTGCCCATATCCAAAATATTTAATAAATCACTCACCCTCGCTAAATTCCCTCACTTTGGAAACAGGCACTAAGTGACCCCTGTGTACAAAAGTGGGGACAGTCTGCACAGCAAACTATAGGCCTATTTCCATTCTAACTCCCTTATCCAAAGCCCTAGAGGATATGGCCAACCAAATAATGGACCACATTCAAATACCAACTTCAATGCCCCAGCAGCATATTTTAGGAAAACTATAACACTACCTCAGCCCTGGTTGATTTCACCGACTATGGCCATAAGGCCTCAGGTGAGGGTAAACTGGTCGGCTCCATCTTCATTGACCTTAAAAAGGCCTTCAAGACTGTCAACCATACCCTCCTTCTGTATCAAGTGCGGACCATAGGGTTGGCCCCCAACACAGTCCTTTGGTGCAAGGACTACTTATCAAACAGGTCACAAAGAGTTAAAATAGGCCAGTCACTGTCTGCATCCAAAGTGGTCTCATTGGGTGTTTCCCAAGGTCCATCCTGGGGTTCTTGCTGTTCAGCTTGTTCTTGAATGCTCTCCCCAAGGCTAGCACTACTAAAATTATCTTATATGCAGACAATGCTGTTATGCTCAGCAGTCACCCTCATCTGGATACCCTTCAAGCTGAGCTGCAGATTGCTTTCCAATCACTTGAAAAATGGTTCAGCTTTCATAAGTTACTGCTAAACTACAAATAAAAACAAAAATGATGCTCCTGTCAAGCCCACAGTTAAATCGGAGGTACTCCACCTTAACAATCACCAATAACAATTCTGACCCCTTGGAACAAGTGCACACCGTCAAATACCTAGGTGTCACGATAGATGACACCCTCTCCTATGTGCAGCACATAGGCATGGTTATAAAGGCAGTTAACACCAAACTTGGAGTCCTTTACAGGCAAAAAAGCCTCACACCCAATGTTCTATGAATCTCTATCTCCAGTTCCATTCTATCCATAATTGATTATGGCCTGATAGTTTATGGTGCTGCCACAGACTCGGCTCACAAGAGGCTAGTCACTGCTCTTAACAAGGCATGCAGACTGTTACTTAGTGCGGACCGCTTCATGCATATTTGCACTCTCTATGATCACTCCAACCTGCTATCCCTAAGGGAAGTATCAGATTCAAACGTGCCTTCTAGGAAGGAAAGTAATACTGGTACAAGCCCCATCTTGCATCGCCAACTATATGTTAGCATACACCAACTCCAAGTATAATACTCGAGGCAAGGAGCTAAATCCACAAAGTGTCCCTTTTCAGTAGGATAGTCAGGATCAACGGTCCTTCTTCTACCGAACCCCTCTGTGGCTAAGCAGGCTCCCAGCTACCTTGCTAAATATTTCAACCCCAGAACCTTCAAATCTGAATTAAAGCAGTATCTGTTAAACTGGAGTGTCTGTGAGTGCTACTTTTGATCCTTGAGGTTCCTCTGAGAGCACCTCATCCCCTTCTACCCGTGGTTTCCCCCACAGGCCTAGTAACACACTCCACCACCTTTCTATGCCCCTGTACTCAGGGGTTCAGTTAATTTATTTTCAATGGAAGTCTACAACTTCCAGGAGGTGAAATCTGGAAGTCATTCCAATTTTTTGTAAGTCAAAATACTTCCAGTATCCCTCTTTTGGAAGTCAATATTCAAGGAAGTACAAATTTATGGATCTTAATATAGTAAATCGGTGGTAAAATACACATTCTTTCAGAAAAATTCATCATTTCTGACTTCCATGTGTGCAGTTTTGGAAGTCATCTAATTCTAGGTTTTACATCTGGAAGTCAATGACTTTCTTCCTCTTTATTTTGGAAGTTTTTGCCTTATTTTTGGAAGTCAAATACTCCCAAAGTGGAGTTAACTGAAGCCCTGCCTGTACCTTATACCAGTTCATCCCCCAGCTCCCTCCAGCCTTCATCCTGTGCTGACTGGTTGAATCCCTTGAAGCATAGCTCACCTTTTTGTCTGTCTCCCTCCCCTCTTTCTCTCTCTCTCTCCCTCCCTCCCTCTCTCTCTCTCTCTCTCTCTCTCTCTGTCTCCTCTCTCTCCTTCTCTCTCTCTCTCCCTCCCTCCACTGCCTCTATCTGCCCCCCCACACACCCTTCCTCACCCTCTCCCACTCATCTCGGCTAATTCTATCTCTTATTTGACTGTGCCTACTTCTACAGTTCCTCAGGTTTTAACTCCAGGCTAAAAACCCAGAGACTACCCTAGTCCTGGTTGAGCCAAGTCAGATCATATTTTCACGATACATGACTTCTCGTCACCCTCTGATGCTATTGTTGACAAGGCCCCAAGCTGCCGCACTGTGAGTCTATTTTAAGCTTAATAATGAGTCTATATGTTCTGTAAATACACTATTTATTTCTTCTCCCTGTAATCAAATTGCCCTCACTTGCCAATTGTATTGTAAATGAGGTAACATTTTGCCTACAACCTTATGTCTGTAATGTTGTTCACTGACCTGACGGAACCCTTCAATCAAAGTACTGTCACTTTGCCATTTGTTTCTTACTGATGTAACATTATACCTGTAACCTTATGTCTGTAATGTTTGTCCACTGTTTTTGATGTGGAACCTTCATAAAAGAGCTTGTACTCAAAGGTGTTATCTGAATTATCAAATAAATACATTTGCATTGGACTCCCTTGTCTTGCTCAGGTTAGAGATTATAAGTGATTAAGAGGGATTGTGTGCTTCACTGGCACTGTATAAACAGCTACCAACAGCTGTTAATGACTAAGGGCCTGACCCACAAAGGTGCAGTTGCACGAAGCAGCTGCATATTAAGAACACACAGGGCAATATGTGTAAAGATGTGTATCTACCCCACACCGATCCACAATGTCCCTAAAACAGGCACGCAGATCCAAATGGTTGGCCCACATAGCATTGACACTGTGTTGTCACTGATACACACCTTCTCCAGGAAGGAACGCTGATCCGCAGCCCCACAGCGTCTGCCACATGGGTATAGAGGAAGGGGGCTGCTGTAAGGGAGGAAGCCACACAGTGGTCGGTGTGCAGGGATGCACACATGGCAAGCACTGTGCGGTGCCAGCAAGGAATGCACTGGGGCCCTAACCACACACTTACCAAATGGTCATAGTCACAATGTGCCCAGTATCCTATACTCTGCCCCCCCAGAATCAATGGAGGACATGGGAATGCATGGTTGTCATACAGGCATGTATTGTATAAACATAAATACAAACAGAGCAGTATACAGAACAACTCAGAATTGCCCCACATTACAAGGCAGTGGAACAACTGGTATGAAATGTCCCACAGTCCTGCAAGTTGGGGTGTTCCATCACACCCTGCATGCTGGTACACAGCGTCTGCCACACTCAGAGGCCCGTCACACCCAGGCACCATCAGTACTGTTCACCGGTCCAACAGTTCAACTGTTGCACATTCCTGCCTGCTATGTGGCATGTCCATGGTCATAGAACGACCAGCCCCATGTCAGCCCATCCAGCACCCTGGTCTGCTTCCCCAGCGATAGTTGCACCATTTCCATTCCCATCACCTTCACCTCGTTCAGTGGGGCCTGTCCTCCGTGTCCCTGTCCAAGTCAGTGTTGTAGGTGGTCAGTGGGTCCCCCTGTCTCCTTGGCTGCCTCTGTCTTAGTGTCCCAATTGGCTTCATCAAACCTTAAATGACATAGGAAAAAGCAATCAGTGCACATTGGGACATTTGAGAAACTATAATGACATATTGGAGGGCAGCATTGCTGTACACACAGTGCAACCTATCTGATCTTGCTCCATGAGTCACCCGTACTGGCTGAACTGGTCACAGTGCCCATTGCCTTAAAGGTCAGGATAGATAGCACACAGGCCATCAGTGGGAGAGACACAGGTCTTGGACATGTTAGTTTGTTGTGGGGCATCCTGCTGGTATCTTCCCACCATTTCAACTGCTGTCCTGTATTTATGGATGCTCAGCTATAAAGCCATGATGCCACACCCATCAGACCCACGCACACATGTCTGATTGTAATTGGGCCGCACAGATGGCATTTAAATGGGCCTACAAGTGGCAGGCTAAGTGCAGCACCAGTGAGGTGTGGGCAGATCCACGTGTGCAGGAACAGTGTAGCAATCTGTCCTAGCATTCTGAATAACACTGAGCTCCTACAGATGCACCATGAGGTGTGGAGCACCACTGCCATACACACCACCAGTGAATATACTGACCTTGGACAGACACAGCTATGCTGACTGAGCTGCAGTGCATTGGCAGGTACCACTTCAATACAGATGCCAAAGGGGAACTGTGTTAGCTGCTGGGGCCCCAACTGCAAATGAGGACTTGCTGGAACCATGCACTGGAGGTCAGGATACTCGTGCTAATGACCCTGACATTCTAAGGGATTGGCACCTTTCAATGCATGACAGGTGCCATGGTCAGTATGAGCCAGTTGTCCATCATCAGGTGCCTCTGACAGGTGAGAGATGCACTCCTGGAACACTGTGGTGACAACATTAGGGTGTTCACACACTGGGTATAGCTTGAGGGACACAAGGTGGTGTTCTATGTAGTGCTGGCATGCCCCATACCATCAGTGCCATTGACTGCACACACATGGCACTCATTGCCCTGTACCAGGTGAAGAAGGCATACAGGAACCATAAAGCATACCACAGCATGAACATCCAGGCCATGTGTGATGCTACTGGCATAATTATGCATGTATTTTTAAGGTACACAGGCTCAACACATGACTCCTATACTGGGCTACTCAGGATTGTGGGCGATGCTGTGTGCCATGCCAGCTGACTAGAGGTGACTCACTGGGATGTGAACATGCAGGGGGGACACCTGGGGGATCCAGGTAGACACACAGAAACTATCCTACCCCTCTACAGGTCATAGCTGATATCCATTACGCACATTCCAGATTAACCCATTCATGCAGCCACATACTGAGGTGGACAATGACGCTTATCGCCGAACAAGGGGCATCATCAAATTGTTCTGCCTGCTGAAGATGTTCTTCAGGTGCCTGGACAGAACAGGGAAGACTCTGAAACTGTTACCCATCTAGGTGGACTGGGTGTTCACAATACACTGTATGCTATACAATATAGCTGTTTGAAGCACCTATCTGTACTTATCTGCATATGATCGCATGGATCCACTTCCATTGATCTTCACCATCTATCCCAGTTGCACCTCGCAATTTTTTCTTCCCTCCTATTTCTATTAACTACACCTCGTCCCCTTGCAGGGTTTTCAACATCCTGAAGGGAATTAGGTTGCAGTTGCACTCTGCTTCCCTTTCTCCATTATTCTTTTCTCTTGCTTGTAGGCTCCTAGCCCCCTGCAGGGTTCTTCACATCCTGAAGAGGGTCTTCTAGATGCTGGCTGGCTTCCTCCTCCCTCCCTCCCTCCTTCCTTCTCCTCCTCACCTCCCTCCAGCATTACTTAGCTAACTCTATCCTTACTCTGTCAATGATAAATGGTTTCTCCCCCGGACTACACCAGGAGCACTTGTTTACTGTTTACTACTTACAAACCTAGCACTTGGTATATCTTAGCACTATGTTTGTTTTTGTTGCATACTGTTCTGTCAGCATTATTGGATGTATTAATTTTAGCAAGCTCTTAGTCTGTGCTACTTCCTATTTGTAATTGAAATTGCAATTTAATATTGTCTAATGCTTTATCCTAATTGTAACTGTTCATGCAATTTACTATCTGTTTGCTTTCTGTCGTCCTCCACTCATTGTAACCCCCAGGTAGCACCAGGAGAAAAGTAACTTGTTGTTCAGTGTGCCTTCCTGGTGAAGCATTTGAATAAATAAATAATATCGATGATGGAGAGAACATTCACTCTGATGGCAGAGGCCATGCTGGTGGACATGGCTTGGGGTACCTGGCAGGGCACACATGAGTGTTTGGGTCATGCAGAACTACTTAATGCACTAATGGAGATGTCACTGGGTGGTGGGATATGTGAGATAGGGTGCTGGACTCCAATACTGTGGTGTGCATACATGTATACATGATAACTGCCTGTTGTGGTGTGTGCTGTGTGCCCTATGGTGTGTGCCATGTGGCACAAGTGTCCTCACTGTTATGCACTTTATACAAGCATGCACTGTGCCACCTGCCCTCCTATGCCTGCCATCTGTTTCCCTGTGGCACAGGGCAGGCATTGAGGTGGGCTGTGGGAGCCTGTGGACCACTGTATGCCTGCACTGCCTATGTCAGGAGTGACAAGGCCTCATCCAAGGATCTCAACTAGGCATACAAGGCCACCATCCAGGGGCAGGTGGATGGGTTGCTAGCTCCTCACACATACTTGGTGCATATGGGGCTAGAACCTCCACCACCTATGACTCCATATTTCAGGTCCCATCCATATGTGGTCCCTCCATGAAATACTGTGAGTGGAGCACCACCACCTAGGAATGGTCCCACTACTTAGATGTGTAGCCATTTGAGGTCCACCACCTACAAATTACTTGCACACTACACAGAGGTGTCACTGTGTGTTCCCCATGCCTCACCCTGCACCCCTACTCATGCCTTGTGTTGCATCATCCATTTTCTCAGCTGCATCTGGTGCAGAGGATGCTGGTACACACCTTGGCAGGACATACAGTATGTCTGGTTAGTTTTGGTTCATACCCATGCCTCATGCAGACCTGGGAGTGCCTGCACACACACACAGTATTTTGTGGTCCTCATCATTCCTGCCAACTGCGTGATGGCTGTTGGTGTCAGCCATAGTGATTTCCAACTCTGTGATCTCTGGGTCCCCTGCTGTACTGCCTTCACCTATCATCAGCTGTGCCTGGTGCTGTGCCTGGTGATGCTGTGTCATCTTCCTCTTCACTGCCCCCCACAGGTAGCGCCATTTGTGCACAGCACTGATTATTCATGATGTATTTTCTGCCATGTTCACAGCATCCTGTATGCTCACCATACCAGCTGTTTGTGGGTGAGTGGCTGTCCCCTTTAGTGCCCCATAGCCTTACAGGGTAGCATAGTTTGCACGTAGCTCCACTGCTAGTATGGCTGTGTCTCCTCAGCTGTGAAGGTGGGTGTCTATGGCTTGGCCCAGCATCCACAGATGCCATGGTTGCCTTGACCCCCAGGCCATGGCTCGATCCACCCTTGGACCCCCTTCCATAGTGGCAGTGCAGTGGTGGCTGCAATTCTGCTATTCCTGTGTGGTGGTGCACTCCACCTGTTGTATCCCCAGTTGACATTTCCAGATAGCTGTCCATGGGGCTTGCCATCACCTTATATGATATGGTCAGTAGACATTCTGTGGGTGTGTAGAGCCCCATGAAGATGCCTGGCC
This sequence comes from Neoceratodus forsteri, assembly GCA_016271365.2. Classification (NCBI taxonomy): domain Eukaryota; kingdom Metazoa; phylum Chordata; order Ceratodontiformes; family Ceratodontidae; genus Neoceratodus; species Neoceratodus forsteri. The sequence goes on along the minus strand of CM057453.1, from coordinate 642,477,091 downwards.
AGACTACTCTGTACCCCTCTGCAGTGCTGTCATACTTGTCAGTCCTGCCCACAGCCTCTGTGGATCACTCCACATGTGCAGATGGTGTGCAACACACAGCCACAGGTGTGCACTGCATGTAAGATCAGTGGTGGGTTCCATGCCTTTCTGTGGATCAGCCTCTAAAACACTTAGGTCATGAAGTATCAGATCACAGCCCTGTGGAGCTAGATCTATGCATTTAAACAGGCTCAAAATGCATTTAACAGATTAAATTAACACTGAGAAAATATAGATGCAGTTGGGACTTTAGTAATGTGTGCATCAAAGTGGCTTATGCATTTAAGAGGTATGCATTTAAGTGGTCTCTACATTTCTTGAAGTGACTGAAGCTGGGCACACTAGAATAGGTCCCTGAAGAGGAAGATGATGCATGGAGTAACTGAAACAATGTACACTGGAGTATATCCCTGATAAGGAAAATCATGCTTTGTGTAAATGACGCTAGATACACTGGAGTAGGTCCCTTATGAGGAAAGTGATGCTTGCAGTGACTGATGAACCATGACAAAAAAACACTGTTTCTCTTATATAATAGTTATAATTCATTTATTTATTTATTTATTACAGATCGGGTCTACAACCTTTGAGTCAGAGACTCATTTACAAAGGCACCTCGTCGCGGGGGGACAGACATCAAGACAGTTATTACAGTGCAGATTAAAACAGAGGATAACATTACAGGTGCAGTAAAAGGGACATTTAACATAGATACACTTAGGTTACATAATGTAGCAGTTTGTATGTTACTTAGGTTACATAATGTTACAAAACCGTGAGTTACACTCATGGATATAGTAGGTCCTCAGAGAAGACAGCGGTTACATCCCTGTTTGGACCTAGTAGGAAGGAGTAGGTCTAGGGAGGCTGTCCAGTGGACTTGGATAATGCAAAATTGATGTTATATTATTTGTTTTGTTTTTCAGAAACAGTGATTGTGACATGAGCCTGAGCATGAAATTACTGTGAGCATGACATGGGTGATAGTGATTATACATAGAGTACATGTAACATGAGCACTGAGATGTACAACAGAACTGCTGCTTCACAGCTCTATACAACTACAAGACTAAAAAAAAAAAAAGTATCCTATAAACCCTGAAGAAAAACTGTATCTCTTTACACTACGGAGGGCTGAGGAACTAGACTGAGAAGCTTCCTGCTTAAATATACTTATTAATCGGCTGCCTAGTGGACTAAATCTTTAAACTTATACAATTTTTCAACTAAATTTTATTTAAGGCTTTGGTACCTGGGTAAGGCCCACTGTACAACTGCCTGTTTTCAGGGGCCACCTGGGAGTATTGGGCAAGTGACTTGCCCAGACTCAAACAGTATGCAAGTGGAGGTTGTGAGAATCAAACCAAGGTCTGGTCTGCTGGATGTACCAAGCTCGTTCACAGATCGTTACTCTAACCTCTAGGCTATACTGCTAGCCAAAGCTCTCAGGCAGCACTACAGTTAAAGTTTCCCACAGGAAAATGGCTAAGCAAAATAAAAAACGTTTCCATATCCTTACAGAGATGGAGGAGACTGAAGATCATGGCCTGTCCGACTTGGAACAACTACCCAAAGCAGAAAGGGGGCCAAAAACTGCTGAATTACCCCAAACTGACCCAATCCTATGTGCCATAAATGATTTTAGAACAGAAATGAGAGACTACATTCGGGACTTGAGCTCACACCTAGGCAACCTCCAAAACTGCATGGAAGAGGTCAGCAAACAAATTTCCACCAACATGGACCACCTCAAAACCCTAGAGACCTCTGTTATGGCCCTAGGAAAAGAGCAGCTGTACATATCTCAGTGCCAGGAAGACATTGAAAACCGTGGGAGGAGGAAAAATATTCGCATCTATAGCTTCCCTGAAGGAGAGGAAGGCCAGGATCCACTGGCATTTTCTGATTACCTCCTGTGACTGGTCTTGGAGATAGGGCCCAAATTCTAACTAGACATGGAGAGGGCACATCAAGCTCTCGGGCTGAAACCGACCCATCAGGATGCAAGACGAAGGTCATTTGTTATTAATTTCCAAAGTTATAACTAGGGGTGGTCGGATATAGAATTTGCAACGGATATCGGATCCGGAGTTTTGACCTAACTTATCCGATTGGATATGGTTATCCATCAGATCAGAGTTGGTGCATGAATAAGTAGATGCTACCTGTTCATCCTCACACCCTCACATAACCACATATCTCCACATATTCCCCAATGTAAATAAAATATTGACAGCTGTCAACATAAAAATATGATTATTTATTTTTGTTTCAAAGTTCACAAAGTTGTGCATTGGTTAGGCACTAGAATTTATTCATATTCTGTTTTATGAACAGTAGCATATTTGTGTTCTCTGGGGATAGTCTGGACCTCTGATCGGTATGCTTTTGTGAGCCATGACAGACTGAGGCAGGTCCAAGTGAAAGACACAGGTAGATGTTTGAATCTCAATAGCTTTCTAGCTGCAAGTTGAACAGCACAGCATGATGAACTTGAAGCAGATGAAGCCGCGGGTGAATGGGGATGAGGCATCTGAAATTCAGTGCTTGCAATTAAGTTAAATATAAGTCCACTTCACACCTACTTAACAGGGAAGCAACCAACGGCAAACAGATTGCTAACAGCCTAACAGCGTAATGAATACCAGCTGCTCAATTACATAAATTAGATAAATGAAGTGTGTTTTTTATCTGCACATTGCATTCTTCAGCTATAACAAGCAAGATCCGATGGATGATGTTTACACTATCTGAACAGAACAGTTTAATTGGGAATGGTCAAAATCCGATCAGATCCATTTATCAGATCGGATATCCACCCATCCCTAGTTATAGCATTAAAGACCAATTACCTTCCAAAGCCAGGAGGAAACAAAAGATAATGTACGGAACCCACAGATTGCTCTTTGACAAGGATTTCACCCCAGCCACATAGTCACACAGCGTATGAGGACAGAATATGCTCCTCTGTTTCCTCTCTTGAGGACCAACAAATTAAAGTTTTGTACACTGTACCTGGCTAAAGTCACATGCTTTACCCCACTGGTCAGAGAACTTATTTAATGGCAATAGAGAGAGAGGATCTCATTGCAAAGGCCTCTGTAAAGCCGGAGGCATCAGAGCGGACTCTGAAAGACTCCTGGCGATGTGATGCCTGACAGGAGAAAGCAAGACCAAAACCTCACACTGGCTGAAATCATGGACAAACTTAAACAATGCAGAAACCCCACCTTGCAGTCTTGAATGCTGTTGTGCAGTGCATGTTGTCAGGTTAGTTGACCGGGGCTGAGTCTGGGGGGGGGGATTGGATCTGTGGGGTGTGATGGCAGAGACAAGCTCATAGACAGACCCTTTCATCCTTGTGGTTGCTGACCACAGTGTGGGGGGAGCAGGTTCCTAGTCTGATGATGACAGGGTTGTTATCCTGGCTGGGGGACTACAGCATTGATGTGTATGCCCACCTTGCTGACAGTGCCCTGTCAGCTCTTCTCTCCCTCCCTTTTCTACCCCTGGGGCCATTACCCTGGTCCTGACTAGATGGTGCGGTCCTTCCCACGATGCTGGACTGCTCCTGAGGAGTGTATGTATTTGTCCTCTGGCTAGACCTTCATCTTGGCTAAGAAAGATGTTGGGTCCCATGAATCTCCCCTCATTATGGCAATATAGAGGGTTTTCTTCGATGGAGTTGCATCACTTTTAGTAATATTCAGGTGACCACGAGGACACTAACTATGGGGTGACTACTTCCATCCCTGCTTATGGCAAGCCAGACTTTCACCCCAGCTTGTATCTGACTTTCTGGGACTGCGTGCCTTCCACTAATGGGAGATGCACTGGAAAAGAGGCCCCCTGTGAACTATTACATTTACGGACTATAATCATTTAATGTGCTACTGAATGTCCATTTCTACTTGGGGGAGACAGATGTGGAGGAGGGGGTGCTGGGGTGCTTGGGGTCTTGGGTTTGAGAGGGGGATGATATCCCTCTTACAGTTTTTTTACATCCCCTCTGGGGGTGACATCCTCCCTCTCCTCTGACTGAGAAGAGTCATTCAAAAGGAGAGGTTAATCCACCAAGGGCACCTACCAATTACAGTTTATTGTGTCCAAGGAGTCGGGAGGAAACAGCTTTGGATGTTGTTTGGTACATAGGGGGTTAAGGGAGTTCTCTCTACCCCCCACCAGCAATGATGGTGTGACGGGCTGACCTTGCAGTCTCTTATGGATCAGTGGTAATAAGCATCAATCAAATACCGGTCTCATTTAAATGAAGTAGGGAGGAATAAATGCTTTTCAATACATCAGGGCACAAGGGTCAGAAAAGCTACTTCTCCCCTCCCTTTTTCAGGCAGCCAGGCTGTCTTTACTTGGGAGGCTTGCAGGGGAGGTGAATATTGATTGATGATCTCCTTGCTGCCCCATCAGGGGGTTTGAGGTAGCACTCTCTCTTCTATAGCAGCAAAATAATACTGGGACACTATGTCTTTTGAGTTCCAGGTGGTCTGGTGGGTTGCCTCCCTCTCATTCCTGCTACAGAGCCTCCCCCCCCCTTTTTCAGGATCCCTGTTATGGATACCCAGGGTGCTACTGGAAATTCAATTCAGTTCATCAGGAGGAGGGAGGGGGTTCTGAATAGAAGCATAAACAAATGATTTGGGAATGGGGAGGGAACAGGGACCTTTTCAGAAGGTATCTCTTGAGGAAAAGGGATTTCACAATTCAGGGAGAGAGAGGGAGACCAGAATACACTTTGCTGGCCAGGGGACCAATGAGTTGGTGATGGGCAGCAAGGTTTCCATGGAACTGGGAAGGATTGGCTTTACCCCATTGGGACGAGCCACACGGGCTACCCATGGGGCTGTTTAAGTTTAACTTTAAGGGTACACCTTAGTAAGATAAGGGATACTATTTTCTGGGGGGGGGGCACTCCTCTTAAGAGAAACTGGTATTCTGGAGCCACCAAACCTAGGTTCCTGCTACGGGTATGTAGTATGGATCCTATTAGGGGTCCTTTTGACCCTGAAGTGGACTTATACCTACCCGCTAGGGGAGGTTTCCCACTTCACTGAGGAGGAATCCCATGTTAGGAATCCCTCCTTCGACTTCTTGAGGGGCAGCGATTTCCCATCCTTGCATATGGAAGACAAAATGTATAGTTTGTTTAGGGGTACCTAAAAGTTTCTCTCAGGGTGGGGGGTACAGGTAGTCCTACAAGGTTACTAAAATTTATTGCTTATGTGAAAATATACAGGTTTCAAATTTTTTGGAAAGCGGTGGGATTTCTAGCGGGGTTTCAAAGAAGTTTGTTAACACTAGTTTTGACACTTGTTTGGGTCAATATCTGTTATAATTATCCACAAGAAAAAAAGAGAAGCACACAAGATAAGGTTTGCTTTAATTTGATTCTTTATTCAGAGAGGTGGGGGGGGCCTGCTTGGAGGTGGCGGAGGCTCCTGATGTCTCCAACTTTGGTTTTCTTCCTGGCTGGCTGCGTTTGGTCCTTCAGGATGGCTGGGTGAAACGGATGTTGCTGGTTTCTTCCTGGGGACATCTTGGTGTTCTGGTCTGCTCTCTGGGTGGCTCCTCTCCTCTTCCCAAGCTGGTTCAAAATGGCACTGAATCCTGTTAAAATATTCTCACAGAATGTGAATGGTCTACACAGTCCTATAAAACGTACTCACTTAATGCAATACCTGGGAAAACAGGCAGCTGATCTTTATCTCATTCAGGAAACCCACTTGTCTGAGGGGGAACATCAGAAATTGCAATGGGGCCATCGCTATAAAGTATTTGCGTACTCTCACCCTGGCGGTCGTCAAAGGGTGGCCATATTGGTGCCTACCTCCCTGCCACCATTAAAACAAAAAGCTGCACTGGTAAAAAAAAACCAAAAACATTTTAAACATTATGTTAATTAACACTAATACTGGATGCCCAGAACCCACCCCCAATAGATTCAACTCAGATGCATTGTGTTGCATTGTAAGAAAATGCACAGTGAAACCTACAAACATATTAGCTAAAAGCATTTTCTTTGTAAATAAAAGCTTTCTGAATACCTTATGCAATGCCTCAGCACTGAAACTAAGCAAAGAGTTGTGCACGGAGTATATATATATTTGTTCAATCTAACCAAGGCTGATTGTTACATAGAGAACAGCTCTTGTCCATTCTCCCAGCACTAGGAAGCACCTCACACTGTGAATGGGGTCCCTTGGTGAACTTCCTGCTGCAGTATGTACCATGTGACCATTCATTTGGACATTAAGTCAGCATATGACTTGCTCATTGGTGTGCATTTCGTAACATATTTTGGAAATTGTTGGTGAAGTTTTGCCATCACAAGACTATGCCAAGTCCACCATTCCACTTCGCAGCAAAGGCTGAAAAAGGTGTATTGTTTTACTTCACTGCAATGACTACGTAAGGTGTAGTGGATGGACTTCACCATGCCTAATGAAAAATAATATTTAGGACAGTGAAGGACTCTTTATGCTTGGTTCACATACAGCAGTAGTACTATCGGATCTGTGTGATGTAAGCACTGACAACTGTCAGGGACTATTATCTCAAGGAAAAGTTCTGAAATATATTTAATCCTTAGGCTGCTGATATACCGCACTAGATAGGAACTGTTTGTCACTGCTTACTGATAGTACAGTACGAATTCCTAGCCTGGTATTACATATATAGACACAGAAATATAGATAATGTCTGCAGAAAAAGACCCAGAGTTCTATCTAGTCTGCAGTTTTCCCTAACTAACTCTTGTTTGGCCTAACACAGCACTGGATTTTGAGATCCCATAACCATAGTAGCTGATTGTCACCCCTTTACCAGGTATCCCTTCCCCTTTTCCACCTGTAGGTCCCACTATTCCATTATGTCTGTCCAACCCAAGTTTAAATCCAGTCACAGTCTTGGCATAAACCTCCTCTCAGGGCAGTATATTCCATTTAGGTAGCACCCGCTCAATGAAGAAGTACTTCCTCGCATTCCTCCTGAATCTTCTTCTGCTGGTCTCCACCCATGTCTTCTAATCACTGTACACTTTTCTCATGAACAAGTCTTTACAATCAACCCTGTTGATTCCTTGCTAGAACTTGTATATCTATAATCGCACTACCCAAAGTGCGAGACAGAATGCTACTGTGGTCCCAGTGTTGCCACCTGTCTTTCAGGACTACAAATTCCTAATGAATACTCCATGATGGATCACGGTGAGCTTTTCTTTATTTAGTTATTTATTTATTACAACCTTTGCGTATACACTGTTTTGCAAAGGTTCCACGTCAGGATGTAAAACAGCAGAGACATAACAAAATTTGACAGTTAACACAGAACATAAGATTGCTATGAAATACAGAATATAGATAAATTTATTTATTTATTTATTTAAAATTTTGGTGACGGGTAGGCCCACTGAGACCATAATGGTCCCTTTTTGGGGTGACCGGGATTAATTACAGCTACAGGAGAATAAACATTAGGAACAGCTCAAGGGAAATTGAGAAATACAGACATTACAATCAGGACATGATGTATGATTCACAGACAGGTTAGGTACATTTGAAGAATAACATGATAAGAAAAACGTTGCACATGAATGACAGTTACATTGTTCATTGAAATGGAACAGTTCCACAAAATTACAGTTACAAGTGCCTCATCAGGTGGTAAGGGTCCCAATATGGGAGAAAAGGCATGCTAGGCAGCTGACAGTAGCTACGGGGTAGTCAATGTAGTGTATTGATCCTCAGTGGTAGCATGCACAGAGGCTTAGCCCAACTGGTAGGTCTTGAGGCCTTTTTAAAGCTGCCAGGAGCTGCAGTCTTGAAGATTAGTAGGAAGGCCATTCCAGAGGGATAGAGTGTAGGCCGCAAAAGACTGAAGACCTTGACATGTCCGGACTCTAGGGACATGGAGGAGTTGCCAATTAGAGGACCTTAAGGTTCTTCCAGGCTGCTTACACATTAAGGTACAACTCAGGAGACTTCCGGTTCTGCCACGGATGACTAGGCAGCTCGACTTGTACATTCTCCACCTTGCCTGTCAGAATTTAATATAAAAAACCCCACTCGGAGACTACAAAATGGGAAAAAACCTTCAAGCAGGTTGAAGGACCCTCGAAGGAGAGACAAACATGGTTCCTAGAGGCTGGGTTATTGAAAAAACTGGCAGATGCAGGCGTTTTACAGAAGGACATAGGCTGCATAGTTGGAGTCGTCATACAGCACACGAGGTGGGACTACGACACTGAGGGGGAGGATAAACTGACTCGGGTCACATTATGAAACGATCCTGCTGGAGATTCAGTCATCCAGATTAGAGATGAAAAAGATCTTCAAGGGCTATCCACACAATTGTCGAAGCTGGATAATAGAATTGAGGAGGCTGAAACCAGAATATAGGGAGTAGAAGATCTAAGTACTTGCTTAGGCTGCGCGGTCAGTGCTCTAATACAGCAATCAATGGCGCTACAGGCCAAGTCCATAGACCTGGAGAGCAGATCTCGAAGAAATAACCTGAGACTTTATGGACTAACAGAGGGCGCTGAGATGACCCCGGTGGCAGCCTTTATAGAAAATTTACTTCTGGGCATCTTAGAGCTTCCACCAAATTATGACCTAAAGATTGAGAGAGCTCACAGAGCGTTGGGCGCAAGACCACAAGACCCGAAAGTACGCCCACGCTCCATTATATTTCTAGTGGTGAGCTACCAAACCAAAGAAGATATACTACGTAGAGCATGGGCAAAGAAAGAACTTACCTATCTATCGTTGAAAATAACACCAGATCATGACTACCCCATGGAGATACAACAAGCCAGACAACAATACACTCCGATAATGCATGCACTGACAGAGAAAGGAATTCATTTTCAAACCCCCTTCCCTGCAAAGTTAAGGATCTTCTGGCAGGAAGGCACGCAAATATATGGGTCTCCTTACAAGGCATTGGAAGCTATGAAGCAGAGAGGAATTACATTGGCGACTGAGGATGCAGAATGAATAGGCAGGAGGCAAGTGTTCCTCTCAGACTGGTTTCAACCAGGGTTGCAGCAAAGGGGAGCTACAACGAAGGTACTCCAGGAGTCCCTAAAGAGGATAAGGGCTATGGCGAAGAAAGGTGCATTGCGTGGTTGCCTGGAGTCACCAGAGAATGGCAGATGAACAGTAGCTAGTTGGTGCATAGACTGGTCATTATCTCCTCCCCTAAAGGGGGAACCATACTGGGATGCTACAGCCTATGTGGCCAAGAACTGTAGTTACACATGAAAAGGACTCTCCTTGGATAGGACTGGACTGAAATATATATCCCATAGTTTGACTCCCCCCCCTTTTTTTTATTTTGGTACCTAGCTCCCTTCCTGCTGGGTCCGCTCCCCTGTGTCATGTTTGCCTCTGTACCCACCCCTTTCTTCCCTTTTGTGTCTTTTCCCCCTCCTGCCTGTCCAATTCAGAGCTTTTTTCAATTAAGATCAGTAAGACAGATAATCACTATGCCGCTGTCAGGCTGTAACTGATGGATTCAAATGGTACAGCTCATTTTCTTCTTCTTCCCTCTGTGACAGAAGGGAGGCAGAGGGATGATACGAAGACAGATGGGGACTTGGAGGTGGGGGGAAGGGAGGGTTGAGCTGATCTTTCAGGGAAGAGGGGTATGGAGGGGAGGAGTGATGGAATTGATTGGTTTGGGGGGCTGACTGGTTCTGGGGAGGCAGCATTGGAACAGCAATAAGGAGAACATTATAAAGGGAACAATGTTTGCTGTGGAGGAGGATGGGCATAATTCAAGCAAAGTAAAAAGAATACTGGCTACAGAACCTCCACAGACCATTATGACTGGATGCCAAGGGGATAAGGGAGAAAATGTAGGAAGGTCCGAGTGGGGGGGTTTACAGAAATCTAAAGTATGCGAGGTGGGAGGTGAAGGAAGGGCATAACTTTACTTTTGTGCATTAAACAAATTGGGCCTGCCTGTTTCGTACGTGGGCGACTTGCATATTGGAGAAGCCACCAATAGCGGAGGCATTCTCATGAGGGAAATCTCTAAATAAAAGAGATAAGTAACCCTTGTTGCTGCCCAAACCTCAAGCTAGCAAAGGGCAGAACAAGGGCACCACTGAGTTGGGAGTCCCTATCTTGGAAGTAGCGACGTTGTTAATATAGTTAAAAATAAAGAGTTAATTAACTTTTATAGTGGTTAAAGTGTTAGAGTGATAATGAATAGAGGGGTTACTGGTTTAAGAGGTACCCCAGTTGAGTTTGACATGTGTTTAGGGTTTGCTTTAAAGTTGGATAAGCCTAATTCATATGAAAATAATTTTAGAGCGAAGTTGATATGCCTAAACTGTTGGTTTAGAATATTGTATGAGATGCCACAAAGGAATAAAGATAAAAGAGGTGATATTTTATGGAAAGATATGAAAAGATGTAAGAATGGATAAAACCACTGTAATATGTTCTATTAATGTCAATGGGCTGATGAACCCGATTAAGAGGAGTAAAGTACTAGCGGGGTTCAGAAAGGAGAAACCTGATTTTATTTTGCTGCAGGAAACGCATCTCTCCCCTCTAGAACATACCAAATTGGGGAAAATGAGCATCAATTATGAGGTCAGTGCCTCTTATGGGCTGGTAAGAAGAAGGGGGTATCAATATTAATACCAAAGAAAACAATATTTGAAGTAATAGACAAACAAACAAACTGACAAGGAGGAGAGATATGCGTTTTTGAAAGGTAAATATAAGGGGAAAATGTTAACATTGGCTTCAGTATATGCACTGCCTAATACAAATTTTCAAACCTACAGAACTATTTTGCTCAAATTGCAGGAGTGGGCAGAAGGGCGAATTACATTGGGGGGGACCTAAATATAACACTGGACCCAAGTGTGGGCAGCACGACTCAGAGTGGGCGAAGGGAGAGAGGGGTCTCAAAGAAATTAGCTAAATTCCTGGGGTAAATAGGGTATGTGGATGCGTGGAGAACAAGACATCCCAAACAAAGGAATTATACTTTTTTCTCACCTCCACACAAGAGTTACTTGAGGTTAGACTACTTTCTCCTGCCAAAAGAATCGATGGCTAGAGAAAAGGATAGTTGGATGGGGAGTGCGGTGGTCTCAGACCATGCCCCGATATTCCTTCAATTAGATCTGGGGGGTTTTCAGAAAAAAACGTTCTGGAGACTGAATGTCTCCATGTTACAGAACAAAGAGGTTAAGCAGCAGGTGAATGACGCCATCAAATAAGCCATAGAAGAAAATACATCCCCAGATACAACCTCGGTGCTCCTATGGGATACAATAAAGGCCATAGTGAGGGGAAAATTAATATCTATAGCGGCGTATAAAAAGAAACAGAGGGAAAGAAAGGTGGAATCCCTGAAGAAAGAAATAAACGCTGGGGAAACAAAATTAAAAGAGAAATATAACAAAAAGGTGTTTCAAAGATTAGGTAAACTAAAGAAATAATTAAATGGGTAACTGGAGTACTATATTGAACAGAAACTGCTATATATTAAACAAAAATATTATGAAGGTGGTCCAAGGGCAACCAGAATCCTAGCAGCTAGGCTACATATCCAAAAAGCAAGGGCTCACATAGCCAAAGTAGAACACCCACAAAGTAAAGATATTAAACAAACTACACCGGATATAGCAAAAGCCTTTAGATCCTACTACAGGGAACTCTACAAGGCCCCCCAACCCCAGAGGAGCTGAACATGGAGGAATATTTAAAGAAGATCTCCCTGCCTATAATCTCAGAATCGGCACAAAGTCAACCCATGAAGCCTGTGACCAGTGAAGAATTAAGACAGGAGATAGTTAACTTAAAGCAAATAAATGTCCAGGGACTGATGGATACCCCTGGAGATGTACAAGCATTTTCAAACAGTTGGCCCCATTATTGTTAAATGTATTTAATGAAACCCTTACATCAGAAGCTTGCCCCCCAGAATCTTGGTCACAAGCAGTCATCTCGGTAATACCTAAAGAGGGTAAAGACCCTAAATTATGCCCCTCTTATCGATCCATCTCTCTTCTTAATACAGATTACAAGCTATTTATGGCAAGACTATCCTGTAGAATACAACAAATTTTACCAATGTTAATACAAACAGATCAAACAGGGTTTGTCCCAGGTAGGCAAGCCCAGAATAACCTAAGGCGGACCGCACATGTTCTGGATCATCTTAACCGCACTAGGCAGCCTGCTATCCTTCTCAGCTTAGACGTGGAGAAGGCTTTTGATAAAGTCTTGTGGAGCTTTCTATGGGCAGTGCTTGGGTGGTTTGGCTTTCCAGAGCAGTTTGTGGCCTTGATTAGAAAGATATATGCTACCCCTAAGGCATACGTAAGAGTGAATGGACACCACTCAAACGCACTTGTACTAGAAAGAGGAATGAGACAGGGATGCTCCCTTTCCCCACTTTTATTTGCTCTATACCTGGAACCCCTGCCCAGGGGCTTGGGAGAATCTTGATATATGTAGTGTACAAATAGGGGACCCAGCAAAATTAGCTTTGTATGCAGACGATATCTTACTCAACTAGTACAGTTAAATTACCTGCCATTGGTGAAACAGATACAGGAGGATATGTGAAGGTGGAGATTTCTCCCTGTTTCCATCACAACAAGGGTACAAGCAATAAAAATGAATGTCTTGCCACATTTTTTATTTTTATTTCAATGTGTACCTGCACCAATATCACTTAAACAGTTAGAAGAGTGGCAAAAAAACATTGGGAATTTCATCTGGTTAGCTAAAAAAACAGAATTAAAAAGCAAACCCTATATCTCCCCAAAGATGCAGGAGGGCTAGCTGTCCCTCTGCTGGTGGGATACTGGATAGCAACTCAGACGAGAATAGTTTTGTTATTACAACATTCGGGCTATGTAGCCAGATGGAAGGAGTTGGATCTAGTCGTAAACCTGTCTCCCTCTTTAATGGCACAGTGTACGAAATTAAATCCTGGGGTTAACAGGGTGAAAATGCCTTATCAGGGGATGGAAATGGCTATACAAGGTTATAGGCAAGGACTTATGAGAGGACTGCTCAAGGTCTACCTTTGGAAGTACACCTGGTGGTCCATAAATGTAGAGAGGAATCGGGCAGCCACAAACCCGTGGTATAAAAAACAGGAGAGACAGGGCTGTGTAGCCCGTAGCAGCTCCTAGAGGAGACCAGGTTATATCGTTTGAGGAAGCACAGACTAAATTTGGATGGAAAGGGAGAGTTACTATACCATTATCAGATGAGAGATTATATAGCAACAGAAATGAATATCTCAGCTAAAGAGGGTGTGGTTCACCAGTACCGAACACATTTGAGGCAATTTGGAACTCGTGTAGGAGAAAAAGCCATTTCTATTTTGTACCAAGCTATATAAAGATCTCCAAATACACAACAGAATATATTAAAGTAAAATGGTAACGAGAGTTAGGGATTACACTAAGTAATAAGGACTGAATAAGTATGTGGAAAATACATGGAGCACAATATCATCTCCGGGGTGGAGGGAATTTTATGGAAATTAAGGGTATGATTTTTAGGGCCCTCTCTCAGACAGCAAGTTGGCATAAATCTAATTCCAATAGTTGGAGAAATTGCAGTTCGGGGTGCCAATGAAACACATGTTTTTGGCAATGCTCTGAGTTAAAGGGATTCTGGTAGAAAATACAAAAGCACATGGAAATGTTCGGTACAGAGTCTCCCTGGGACCAGAACACATGATTTTGGGATTGTACCCGAAAATCTTAAAGGAAAGGAGGCAAGGTATCTCTGGAATATATTGATTGCCGCAGCTGGAGCGATCTCAGAAGATGGCTTGCCCCTAATGCTCTACTGATTCAGGAGTGGAAAGAGGTGGTCGAGGAATAAAAGCAGAGGAGGGTCACGACTCACTCAGACAAAATCGACCACAGTTAGAAAATAGGTGGAATAGATGGGAGCTGACTTTGAGTGATGGAGAGGAAGAGGAGACCTGAAATTTCATAAGTGAGAAAGTAAAACAGAGAAGAAATATATAATCAAAACAGGGTTGGGGATCAAGCTCTTAAATGAGAATTGAGGCAGTGGTAAAGGATTTAATGGACCTTTTTGTTGACATCTCATCATCCAAACCCTTTGTAGATCAAATGTGAGGAATTAGTGTAAATAAATAAGGAGAGGATCTTGAAAATGGAACAGAGGCGTTTGAAACATGAGCAAACAAATAAGGTATTGTTCTGTCCTTTTATTTACTGTGAGGCAATAAAATGGTAATTGAAAGGGAAAAAAAAAAGAGTTAAGTAGGATAAGAGGAGAATATAGGAGATGGGCCCTCAGCTGAAATGAATAGAAGCTTTGGGTGGTTCTTGTCCATATAGGATACCTGTAAGAAAGAAATGAAGTTATAGGTTTTTTGAAAGTGGCTATCATACTAATAAAATATAACATAATGTAGTGAACATGGAAAACACTTTGGGCCAGATATTCAAACTGCACTATTTTGTGGCGCAAGCCTAAGCTGCACAAAATAGTTATAGCAGAAAGAGTGTGTGAAGCGATATTCAAGGAGTTGTGCCTTGAGCAACTCCTTTGAATATCACCCAACCACAGCCACTGTGCATGGTGCAGTGGAACTTGCACCACCATAAGTGGACAAGTGGTGCATTCAACTTGCGGTGGCGCAAGTACAATTGCGCCATGTGCAAATTTCGATATTCAAAGGTGACATGCAAATGGGGCCATAATTCATACAAGCGCGAGGGGGCCATTTACATCTGATTATGGCCCCATTTGCGTGCCATTGCATGCAGGTGCCCGATCTGAGGACTTGCGCCTGGCGCCCTGCAGGCAGCAGCCATTGGACTGGCGGCCCTGCAGCCCGATCATGGGCAAAAGGTAAAAGTCCCCACCACCCCACTGGCCCGATCGCGGGCAACAGCAGAAAAGTCCCCTCCCAACTGGCCCGATCGTGGGCATAGCTTAAATCCCCACCAGCCCGATCGCGGGCAGCAATATATCCCCAAACACATCCCTGGTGGTCAGTGGACCGATAAGCCCGATCGCGGGCTGGGTTGTATAAGCACCCCCAAACACATCCCTGGTGGTCCAGTGGACCGATAAGTCGATCGCGGGCTGGAGATGTTAGAGATCCCCGAACACATCTCTGGTGGTCCAGTGGACCGATAAGCCCGATCGCGGGCTGGGTTATATAAGCACACACCCCGAACACATCCCTGGTGACCTAGTGTCCCCACCCCATCCACCCATGAAGCCCCCACCCGCTCCCCGCGCGCGGTAGCGGCAGCTATCCACTCACCTGCCGCCCGCCGCCCGCTGACTGACTGCCGGTATGGCTGCATGCCCATTGGTGCAGAGCAAGAGCCAATGAGCGTGTAGCCCATACGTCAAAGGCTGAGTCCAGTTTTGTGAATGAATACATTGTTCACAAATCTGAACTATCTTATACGGTATGGGCTGCATGCCCGGTGGCTCTTGCTCTCACCAATGAGCGTACGCCACTGGAGCAGTCAGTCGGCGGGCAGCGGGCGGCAGGCGGTGGATGCTACTGCCCGCTGGCCGCGGGGAGTGGGGTGGTGGGCTCGTGGGTGGGTGGGTGGGGACACTTGGTCACCAGGGATGTGTCTGGGGGTGTGTGCTTATACAACCCAGCCCGCGATCGGGCTTATCGGTCCACTGGACCACCAGGGATGTGTTCGGGGGTGTGCTTATACAACTCCAGCCCGCGATCGGGCTTATTGGTCCACTGGACCACCAGGGATCCGCTCGGGGGACACTTTGCTGCCCACGATCAGGCTGGTGGGGGATTTAAGCTATGCGGCGATCGGGCCCGTCGGAGGAGGACTTTTCTACTGTTGCCAGCGATCGAGCCAGAGGAGTGGGGGATGTTTTACACTTTTGCCCCGATCCGGCTGCGGGGGCACAGGAGTGGGTTGAGGGCCAGCTACGTGGCAGCTGCTGTGTTGCACCTGCAATGCGGCAGCTCACCTGTGGGTGGCCCTCGACTAATCCTTTTTTGAGCTCAAAGTTGTGCAGGCGCAGGTTGGGGTTGCGCCTGCACAACTCTGCACAGCCCGACTGAATATCGGGCTGTGCAGTTTATCATAGTTCCTCCCTCAGTTCAGCATGCATTCAATTGCATTGCGCTGTTGCTCAGCATGTTTTCAGTGGTGCAACTGCCTCCTGCTGAATATCGCAGAATGGAGCAATTTCGGACTTGCGCAGGCGCAACCCTATTGCGCATGGCGCAACCCTTTTGAATATCTGGCCCTCTGTCTCTAAGTTATCTAACCTTAAATATGATTGGTGATATCAAGTAAATGGAAATTAGGCTGAAGTTTTTTTTTATTTGAGTAGAGTAGATTTATTGTTCATAGTATATACTGGTATATTGACTGTATGTATTGAAAAATGGAATTGTACATTGTGATGTAGAAAAGATTTGCGTGTATTGTGATGACAAAAGAAAATAAAAATGAAGTATAAAAAAAGGTGCAATTCAGACTGGGGGGGCATTATTTTGTAGAAGTTTGTAGGCTAGGCATAGGGAGGGGTACATCAACCTACCCTCAAGGGAAGGCCACTTTAGTGAGTGCAATATGTTACAGTGGTGTTCTAGAGGTGGGGCACCCAGGGCAAAGCGCCCGACTCTGTGATACAATATTTTTAGTTTTTTCAAGTCCATGTTTTGTAGTGAGTGTAGCACTGGGGCCCCATAGAACAGGGTGGGGAGGAGCATGCCAGTGGCTACCCTTAACTTGGATGTCTGAGTGAGAAAATGGCTCAGATGATACAGGAGACCAAGCTTCTGGTTTAGTGTCTTGGTTAGTTGATCAACATGACCCTTGAAGGAAGAGTCTTGATCAATATATCGTCCAGGTATTTAATGCAGTCCATAACCTCTATAAGAGAACCAGTGGACAGGCAGGGGACAATCAGCGTGATCTATCTGGGCCTAGCCTTTGGGTCCAAATAGGATGGCTTTGTTTTTTTCACATTAAGGACTAGCTGATTAGTCAGGAACAAGTTTTCCAATATGGAGAGGTCCCGGTTCAGAAACTGATTGAACTGTGCCACAACAGGAGCTGATCTGTACACCACGGCATCATCGGCATAAAAGGGTCACCTTGGCACCTCCACAATGCTAGGCAAGTTATTGATGAATAGGGAGAAGAGGAGGGGTCCCAATGTTGAACCTTGGGTGACCCTTCAGAGATGGAGCGCTTGTCAGATTTTGCCCCAGCCATCTGACTATTTGAGATCTACCATGCAGGTAATCTATGAACCACTGTACTGAGTGGTTGTCAATCCAAGGGATCCGAGCCGTGAGATGAGCAGTTTGTGGTCCACCAGATCAAAGGCCTTGGTAAGGTCTATAAAGATCACACCAGTTAGTTGGCCATTATCTTGGGCTGCGAGAATGTCAGACGTAAAGCTAACCAAGGCAGTATCTGTGCCATGTGGTTTTCTAAATCCGTGTTGTCGTGGAGTAAGGAGGTTATATTATTCAACATATTTCTGGACTTGTTGGTACATGATTCTCTCTAGCATTTTGCTTAGTGTGCAGAGTATGGAAATCGACCTGTAGTTCTCGACCAACTCACTTTGCCCCCCTTTGGGGATGGGGGTAACCAGGGCATTTTTCCAGGCTGTGGGAACTTCACCTTCCATCAGCAACCTGTTGAATAACCATGTGATTGGTGTGGCAATTTCTCGGTCTGCTAATTTGAGTAAACTAGGTTCTAGTTTGTCACACCCTGCAGAACCAGTGACTTTAATGTTCCTGATCAGCTTTAGGACCTCAGTTTTAGACACCAACTTAAGGTGGAAGTTACGTGATGAGGTAGGATCCTCTGTGTCATCAGCAGCTGTCTGGCTAGGGCTGCAGAGGTGAACCTTATATTTGTCAAGATCAGGGAGGAATACATTAAAGGCATTAGCAGCGTCTTGTGGGTTTGTGGTGTACACCACCACAACAATGTCTGAACATTTTCGTGTAGTGCCCTTCAGAGCATGTTGATTTGAGACCAGAATTTTCTGGGGTCAGAGAGAATTTTGTTTGCAGATTCGTGAGGTAATGTCGCTTGGCCCGCTTTTAGGTCTCTTTTGCAATTGTTCCTGAGCATTCGGTACAAGACCCAGTCATTGGCCAGTTTAGTGAATTTATATCTCCCTCAGGTCCTGTCTCTTTCCCTAATAAGCTTTTTTAGATCACATGTTAGCCACCTGGATTGCTGACCTTTGACCCTCATTTGTTTAAGGGGGGCATGTTTATTAGCAGTAGAAAGAAAATCCTTGTTGAACAGGTCCAGGGCTATGTCTAGACTGGGGCGAGTTTTTGCTGAGCCCAGTCCACTGCTGATATGGTATCTTGGAAGGAGTTAGCGTCAAATTTAGAGTAGTCACTTGCCAGAATGGTTCGGGGGGAGGGGTTGGATAATCATTTTTCTATATGCCAAAGATAGGGGCATGGTCGCTTAAGGAGTCGGCAAAAGTGCCGGCCAGCTTGAATCTATTGGGGTTGGATGCCAGGATCCAATCCAGCGTGGTGTGGTTTCCGGATTTCAAATTCAGTGTGGTAGGTTCCTGGATAAGCTGGGTCAGGTTGGCCTCTTGCAAATTGGACTTAATGTCACATTTGGTCGAGGGGCCCCAATGGAGGTTAAAGTCACCCAGAATTATTTTCTTCCAGGAAGGTAGGTCGGGGATGAGTTTGGCAAGGGCCTTTAGTGCTTCTACTGCAGTCTTGGGAGGGTTGAATACACAACCATCAGCAAGGGCTTAGTACCACCAATAGTAGTTTAACAAATAGTGCTTCGCAGCCTGCGTCAGTCATGATTGGGAGCGCTACTATTGAGGCTGTTATTGATGCTTTAACGTATATGGTGACCCCTCCACCCCTTTTTCCCGATTCTGTCCTGCCGAAATTTTTAAATCTAGGGATCTCAATCTCATGTGCTAGGATGCTAGGTTTAAGCCATGTTTCAGAGATGGCTAATACATCAGGGAGTACTGGTCAACCAGGCCTCAAGTTCTTGTAATTTGGGTCTGAGACTGTTTACATTGGTATGAACCAGTTTCAGTCCTTTTGTATTAGCCCAGCTGGGCAAGGAGGGAGTTCCATTTGGGATATTGATGCAGGGAGGACCTGGGTTAGTTTCAATATCCCCTGCTAACAAAGCTTTAAACGGACCCATACCTTCCTGAACCACTGGATTGGGAGATGAAAAAACAGGAGTTTGTGTAGCCTCAGGTATACAATACAATCATAGAAATGTCCACCTTTCCTGAGACTATTAGAGGTAAGTAGGCTGGGGTAGGGGTTTAGTTGGGGGTAGATACAGGGATAATGGGCTAGTGTGAGATCGGGTGGCCAGTTATTTCCCACCTGAGAGTTCATCATCAGTTGGTCTGTGCATAATGTGAGCAGGGTATAACCACTCCCCAGAAACATGCCCAGAAACATTTTCAGTCTAGTACAGCAGTTAATAATATTGTAGTGCTCATCAAGGCAACCGACTGGGATGCCACAATATCAAATTGTGTGTTTAGCAGGGTAGTAGGTATGATAAAGCAGATTGTGATATCACAATGGCAATTGTGTAGTTAGCAGGGTAGTAGGTATGGAAAACCACTTCACATTAGCTCCACATTACACGGGTGTAGTGGGAGGTAGGCACCACTAGAGGGAGTTGATAGAGTGTAGTATTGAATCAGACCCCCTTTTCTTTTTTTTCTTTTTGTAGCGGCCACTAGAGGTAGAAGCAGATAACCTGCAGGTGGAAAACTTGCCTAATAGGCTAAATTCAGTCAGGTGTCTGTAGCTATAAATAGTAGTGTCGACCAAGGGTGGTGGTTGGGGGCGGCGGGGCCAGCAGTCGGCGTGTGCGCTGCAAGTAGCTTGCCAGGGATCCTTTACCTTCAGATTCAAAAGTTTGCGCATTTGAGCTGTGGGGAGGGCTGCTCAGTCACCCGCCCGCGACCCTGGGGGCTCTCAGAGAACCGGCTGCAGTCTGTGGGGAGACAGGAGAACAAGAACTTAAATACAGGTATGGACAAAAGGAGGGGCTAGGAAAAAAAGGGTGTGGGGGGTCACGATAGTCGAGTGAGGCTGTTTTGCAAATGCTGTACAAATTAATTGATTTCAACTGGCGGTAATTCTAGGTAACAGAAGGCAGGGACTCAGGCATACAAAACAACTTATAGTGGCTCTGATAAAATGCTGTGCAAATTAGCTGATTTCAACTGGAAAATGCTATTAACTGATTTCAACTGGCTACTGGTAATTCTAGGTAACAGAAGGCAGGGAGTCAGGCATACAAGACAACTTATAGTGGCTCTGATGAAATGCTGTACAAATTAGCTGAATTCAACATAGTGGTTCGATCTCCTGATTTAAGTTTTACTACTGCTGGAGGTTTGTTGTGAGTAGTGCTTTGGAAGCAGTCCCTGATTCAGCTTGAGGTGCTCTGCTAAACTGTGGTGAAGCGGCACTAAGGAACATCTCCTTTGTACAGCTGGGGCAGGTAACAAGTCCGTAACAAACCGTCTATGTCCCAAGAATTAAGGCGCTCAGCCAGAATATGCATTTAGCCAGCCAATCAATGTACCAAAATGAAGGTGCTCTACCAGAATATGCATTTAACCAGTGCTAAGAGAGGAAACTTAGGTTAGAAAAACAATCAGCATATTATGGAGACTAAAAATTTGTTGTCTTTAAATATGGCACCAGTCAGCCGTCTGCACTGCAAGTAGCTTACCAGGGATCCTTTACCTTCAGACTCAAAAGTTCGCGCCTTCAAGCTGTGGGAGGCTGCTCAGTCACCTGCCCTCTGACCCTAGGGGCTCTCGGGAACGGCTGCAGTCTTCAGATTCAAAAGTTTGCACCTTCGAGCTGTGGGGGAGGGCTGCTCGGTCACCCACCCTTGCGACCCTGGGGCTCTCAGAGAACCGCTGTAGTCTGAGTCTACATTTGAGCAACCCAGACAACTAAACTTAAACAGCGGGTGGGGATTCCCAATTAGCAGCGTATGGCATAGCTGCCCCAGGGGGCCTGTCCGCGAGTAAGAAAGGGTGGAGAAAGAAAGAAGGGGATAGTGCAAACAAGGGTAGATTGAAGAGAGAGAGAGAGAGAGAGAGAGGAGAGGAGAGAGAGAGAGAGAGATGATAGTGGTGTGATGACATGGACAGATTTCTAGTATTCACCACTATGAAGAATCTACAGTGTATGATGGGCAGCATGCACTGGTATGCTGATAGCACTTTAAATCCACCCCACCATTGTTTTCACAATTGTACACCATACATGGGGTCCTCTTCAGTGCAGTCATCTGTAGTGTCTTCATATTGATGTCTAGCAGAACATATGGCAGCTAAGTTAAAGTACTAACTGCAGTAAAGCTCTATGTTCTCAGCTTGCCCCGCAGTCAATAATGACTGATTTCAACTGGCAGCAGTAAAAGCTTTTTTCATCCGAGTTTCCTGGGTCAGAGACAAGGGGTGTTTTTTCCACTTGTGCCAGGCCATCTGTCATAAAATTCAAGATATACCAGAAATCCACAAAAACTATATGCTGTATGAATATTTTGCTCTTCACATTCGCATGTTGCCAACCATAGTATGTTGAAGTGATGTCTACTTTGAGAGCCTGAGATGTGGTGATTTTACTCAACATGATGCTCTCCTGACCCCATTAGTGGATTATTTTGAAGATACTTGGATCGGGCGACAGGTGGGTCACTGTTGGAACCACAGACCACTGTTCCCTCTAGAATTTTGGAACTGTCACAGTGTGTGACTGAAGGCCTCCCTTGGACCATCAGTGCTGTGGAGGGATGGCACAGGAGCTTTAACGACCTGTTAGGTGCAAGCCATCGTACCATCTGGAAATGTATGAAGGCACTAAACAGTGAACAGAATATGAATCAGCTAAAGCTGGAGCAGTATATCTCAGGGCAAGATCCACCAGCACCACGCCACAAGTACCGTGGCACAGCTAAACATATCATGGCTGTGTCAGTGGATGGCAGCTGCACTGAGATGAATTACCTCAGAGGAACAGCTCATAATTTCCAACTTCAGATTTAGAAGTTTGGTGGGAGCTAACAAAATTTAAAATCTTTTCATGTTTATTAGTATGTGTTGTACTGTGCCTTTAAATACAAATAAAGTTTAAAGATTTTGTGGTCCATGGAGCTGCAGGAACATTCCCTCTGGAATGCCAGTGAGTTCATTTCTCTGTGTTGCACTGTTCCTTTAAATACAAGAGAGCCTTGTTACTGTTCCTTTAAATCACGAGAGCCATGTTATTGTTCCTTGAAATACAAATGAAGCTATGGAGCTAAGGAGCTGCTTGAACATGGAGCTGTGGAGCTATGAAGTTGCTTGAACATGGAGCTATGGAGCTAAGGAGCTGCTTGCACATGGAGCTATGGAGCTATGGAGCTTCTCGAACATGGAGCTATGGAGCTAAGGAGCTGCTTGAACATGGAGCTATGGAGCTATGAAGTTGCTTGAACATGGAGCTATGGAGCTAAGGAGCTGCTTGCACATGGAACTATGGAGCTGCTTGAACATGGAGCTATAGAGCTAAGGAGCTGCTTGAACATGCAGCTATGGAGCTAAGGAGCTGCTTGGACATCTGTTCTACACACCGTGTAAACAAGTCCAAGAGAGCTGCGTTCTGTAGATCGGGAAGGAAGGTAAACGGTCTTTTTTTGCCAACACTGGATAGCACCGTTTATTGCTGCTTATCATGCACTTTTGTGTAATTCTTGTGGATGCACAGGTGAGGGTGTGTGATTCCAAATTCCAAAATGTGCAGCAATCTAAACAAATTGTGTTCTGCTGAGATGATTTGTGTTTGCTAATGGGGGTTCGATTCTGAATTCCAAATTAAATATATAATAGAGTGAATCAAGTGGCTCATTGATGAGTGCTCTGCACTTCAGTATTGTATTCTGCTGAGACTGCACTGCTACGGTTTGGGGTTGGGGTCAAATATCACTGACTTTTGATAAACCGCGATGTACTGACATGAGATGAAATTGTAATGCACAGTTTTGAGTTATGGCTAATTGACCACGCTAGTATCTACCATGCTGCATTTTCTTGCACATTATTGACATGGAACCATCTCAACCATAACCCAGTTTTTCCTCCTGGCCTCCACTGTTTACATGTAAAGGTCTGCCAACCTGTTTGTTCTCCAAGTTCAGCCTTACCAGGGTCCTGTACAGAAGCAGAATCACCTCCTTCCTCATTCTATTAGATTACCTTCCTACATCCTAACATCCTGTTTGCCTTCCTGTGCATTTTGTTGCACTGAGTGGTGGGTATAAGATTGTGCCTAGCGATGATTCACATGTATCTTTTGTCAGTAGTCTCCACCACCTTTACTCTCCCAGCCTGTAGTTCATTTTAGGGTTCTTTCTTCCAGTGTGCATTATTTTGCACTTTTTGTTTGCATTGAACTTTGCATGCAGATTCAAGAGAGGGTGGGACATATTCAAGGGGAAGGTTGCAGTTAATGGGGAGGGGCATACGACTTACTGTACACAGTTTTCTCAATGGGCCCCTATTTGGCAGATTCGGTAGACCGTATGGCTTTTTTCTGCTGGCAGTTTTGTATGCTCATATATTAGTGACTTCAGTTGCCAGAATCTAGAAAACTTTTTCTATTTTTCCAGGTCTTTTTTCATTTTCCTTACTCCCTTCTCAGTGTCCACTCTGATGCAGATCTTAGTGCCATCAGCAAAGAGACAAAACGTATTCTGTATTCTCTCTCCTATGTCATAAATAATGATGTTGAAGGTCACTAGACCCAGAACGAATCCCTGCAGTGCTCTGCTTGTGACCCCCCTGTTTTTTGATTGCACCTGGCTGATGACCACTCTTCGTGTCTTTCGCCCCCAAGCCAGTTCCCTGTGTTTTTCCTCTATGGTGAGGTCACTCATCTTTTGCCTTCTTTGTGGAATGGAATCAAAATCCTTGCTAAAGTCAAGGTACAACACATCCACTGTTCAGTCCCCTATCCACCACATTTGTGAGTCAATAAAATAAGAAAATCATGTTAGTTTGACAAGATCTCCATGCTAAAATCCCATGCTGCCTTCTGTCCTGCAACCCATTTGCATCTAAGAATGCCACTCTCTGTTCTTTAATGATGGTTTCCAGTAGCTTGCTTACAATCAAAGTTAGACAGACCTCTGTAATTAAAAGGGTCATCCCTGTCCCCTCTCATTTAAAGCGGCACCACATTATCTAATCTCTAGTCTGCTGGAACCACCCCTGTCTCCAGGGAATAATTAAATGGATCTAGCAACATAGCTGCCAGTGTCTACCCCACCACCTTCAGCACTCTAGGGTGCAACCAATCAGGACCAGTTCTTTGTTCACCTTCAGGGTTTTGAGGCCCTTGAGCAACCTTTCCTACAGGATTGGTCCTAACTCCAGTCCTCTTACCCCCTCTCTTTGGCCTTGATGCCACACTCTGTTAGTCGCCCCCCCCAGTCCACTGCAAATACTGAACAAAAGTAATCATTCAGTATATCAGCCTTTTTTCTATCCTCCTCCACCCATACCCCTTTCTTCTTTACTCTAATAACCAACTTAGTTGTCCTTTTTCCCCCAATGCACCTAAAGAAGAGTTTCTCTTCCACCTTCACCCTCTCCTCTATGTTTAGCTCTATCTCCGCTTTTATTAATATTATGACTTCCTTTAGCTTTTCAGATAATCCTCCCAGTTGGCATCACTTTGTCTCCGCTTGTATTTTTGGAATGATACCCTTTTTGCCCATACTGCTTCTCCCACCCCTCTGGAAAACTAGATTGGCTTTTTGTATACTTTGTTCATCCCAGTCTCTCTCATGCATGATGCTTTCACCTCTGTTATGCCCCTTTTTATGACATCACATTTGACTGCCACCTCTTCCTCTCTCTTCCCCTGCCAGCTTATCTTTCAGCATTTCTCCCATCTTGCTGAAGTCTGCCCTTCTGCAGTCAAGGACCACAGTTTCTGGACTGGTGTTATGTATTCTTCTTGTTATGTTAAACCAATCTGCATTGTGGTCACCTGCACCAGTGGTTTCCCCCACCTCAACTTCTCTGACTATAGCAGCATTACATGGAACCAGATCAAGAGTGTTCCCTCTTCTAGTCAGTTGGCTGACCTGCTGCATTAAAAAGCAGTCTTGCGTCACATCCGCCTGGCACCTGACGTCTTGCACTGCTTGCTACCCAGCAATGCCAATCTATTCAGCATATTCTGGTCAGCTGCCAACACCAGCTTCCCTTTGGCAAATGTTTTTCTGATCTGCTCCCCTGATTCCCTGCCCTTCCTTCTTCTGGTTTGGTGTCTTGCACCACTTTGACCTTGATCTTTGTATCCCCTTTTGTTGTCACTTGTACCCAAATGGCTTCTATTCCATGCCCCCCCCCGGAGTAGTATCTTCTAGGGGCTCTAAACCTTCTCTTCCCACCTCTGCCTTTTCACCTCTCCTTCCTGTACAGTGAGTAGCCCAGTACTACAAAGTCCCAAGTGTTGTTTTCCTGTTTCCCACACTTCCAGTACGGCTAACTGGTCCATCTTAGCATATGCCTTCACTGCCTTGATCTTACTCATTTTGTTTCTGAGGCTTCAGATATTTAAGCAGGCCATCCTCCACGACCTCTGTCTCCCACTCTTACCACTTTTACTTAACAGATCTAATGTATTTCTTCCCTGCATTATTTCACCTTCATTACCTCTCCTTTACAGAGTTCCTGGTCTCTGATGTACAGTAGGTCCCTTTCACAATCCCTATCAAAATTCTCCTTTTCCTCTTGACTGTTCATACTGGTTGGAAGAGTGCTAGCTAGGCCCCACTCACCTTAGTATTCTTCATAGATTTCATTAGTCCCAGCATCCTCACTGCTAGCTTAAATGCCCCAAATGCTTCCAACTATATACAGTCACACTGTAGAATCTGAGTAATGCAAGAAGGTGTCACTGATTCAGAACCTTGTTGCATTGTAGTCTACCTGCACCTACTAGACTATTTTTGAAACATGCCTTGATAAATAAAAAAAAAAAAACCTTTTTAATTTATATCTAGATCTATGTTTTTGTTTCTGTACAGTGCCATCTAACTAAAACAGGAAGTACCTAATCAGTTGCAGTACATATCTACCACTCGCAGTACCTGCCTATGTGCCGATGCAAAATATATGGTATGTAGTGCTTACATATATTATCTACTGTACCAGTAATTAGAAAAAAATCAACCAAGTTGCATGCAGTGAAAGTTCACTTCATTGTCACCAAGAAGTGCTTCACCTGGAAAATAATGTTCAATTACGATGGCAATCCAGCCTATTAACCTGGCACTTTATTAGGCTAAGCTAATGATAAGCCTTCCCAAAGTTCACCTAGCCATAGGCAAGTGATCCTTCACGTTCTCAACACCAGAAAAATGGAATACTCTCCCACATAGTTTACTCTCATGTACACCTCTTCCCCAGTTCAAAAGTCGCTTCAAGGAAATCTTCTTTCCCCCTCCAATTTGCAGCGGCAACTGCACTTAAACCCCTCCTCTTACCCCAGAGCACTAGTGCTGTGCTGAATGTGGAATTCTGCTGGCAGAATTAATGCAGAATGACCATTTTGCTGGAATTTTGCTGGTTCTTCTGCTGATTTCCACCCACTGTGATCTGTGGAATAGAACAGCATTTTATTCCGCGGAAATTTATTCTGCAACAATTTCTGTGGAAAATATTGAGATCCACAGAATAATAATCTGTCGAACAGCATTATTTCCACAGAAAATTATTCCATGACTATTTTCTGCTGCAGAATTGCACCATTCTGCTTCTGGTGGAATTTTTGAAAATTCCATGGAATTTCACTCCGCAGGAATGTGAAAATTCCACACAGCACTACGGAGCACCCTCCTTCCCTCTCCCGCCCTCCTTTTCTCTCCCTCCTCTTACCCCTGTATACTCTCCTTCCCTCTCCCACCCTCTCTGTTTTTTCCAATCTCCTCCTAATCCTCTCCCTCTCCCTCTCCTGCTCTTGCCTTTCCCCGCTCACATATTTTGTACATGTGTAAGATAATGTATTATGAGTAGTTTTCTGCTGTACTACTACTGACAAACTCACCTGCTCTAGTACCTTGGTCTATGCCTGTTCAAAGGATTACCAATGAAGTACTTCTCTGGAACAGATTGAAATCAACCTTCTGATACATAAGAAAACTGAACTACCGCTCATAGCATACCTAGGTATATATCTGTAAATATATATACTGTATATATTTTGTATCTTGCCTCAGTTTATTTGTCTTCTTAATGCTTTGTATCTTGTATCCAATTGTACTGTATACTATTGCTTGGAATGTCTCTATTCCTTGGGTCGCCCCTGAAAAGGGACATGTCTGTCTCAGTGGGCCCACCCAGTTCACTGACCTTTGCAGCCAGTGTAGTGTTATGCTTGTGCAACTGTGTTAGTTTGGTGTTTGCCATTCGCACTCTCGAGTCCAGAGGAATTACCACCCTGTAGGGAGTACGAAGGCAAGGAACTCTCGGAGAGGGTTCTACCCCTAGAGTGCAACGGGATGATTCCGCTGCTAAAAGTACCTTAGAAACCCCTAAGGAGAGTGCTGCTGCTGAAGGAGGAGGGAGGATGGAGGGCAAAGAAAAAATGCTTCACAGTGAGGCTGAGAGGAACTGCTTATATAGCTCAGGAAGTGGGAGTGGCTGGCTGCTTGGCCACTGAACTCCAGGCAAAGCCTTTCCAATTCACTGACCTATGCAGCCAGTATAGTGTTATGCTTGTGCAACTGTGTTAGTTTGGTTTTGGCTGTTCACACTCTCTATTCCAGAGGAATTACCACCTTGTAGGGGTATGAAGGCAAGGAACTCTCGGAGAGGGTTCCACCCATAGAGGTGCCATGGGATGATTCCCATGGCTAAAGGTACCTTAGGTATCCCCCTAAGGAGAGAGAGTGCTGTCACTGGAAGAGGAGGGGAGGATGGTGGGGCAAAGAAAAAATGCTTCACAGTGAGGCTGAGAGGAACTGCTTATATAGCTCAGGAAGTGGGAGTGGCTGGCTACTTGGCCACTGAATTCCAGGCAAAGCCTTTCCAATTCACTGACTTATGCAGCCAGTATAGTGTTATGCTTGTGCAGCTGTGTTAGTTTGGTTTTGGCTGTTCGCACTCTCTATTCCAGAGAAATTACCACCCTGTAGGGGTATGAAGGCAAGGAACTCTCGGAGAGGGTTCCACCCCTAGAGGTACCATGGGACGATTCCTGTGGCTAAAGATACCTAAGGAATCCCCAAAAGAAATGTAGTATCATCCCCAAAAAGGAGGCAACACGAAGCATTAGAGCAAGCAGTAAATGTGACATTGGAGCAGTAACTATAATGTAGTAGTGGAGAAATATAGGCAATTTGATAATGCAATGAGATGCTCAGTTGGATGATGTAATGAATACCCAGGCTTGCATAGCATGATACTGATGGTTTGCATTGAGATTAAGGGATCCCCTAAGGAGAGAGAACAGCAGGACATCCTCCACCTCCATCCAACAACAGAACCTACCTAAAGAAACTAAGAGAAACAACTATGCTAAGTGTTATGACCTGAGGCAACGGAGGAGAGAAAAAACCCTATGAGAAGGAAATCTCTGGGGATCCAAGACCTAGGTCGCCTTCCCTCCAGGCTTGGGATAGTTTAATTAGTGATGGCTCTGCAGCTGCAATTTGGAAAACCCAATTAAAGGGAGGTGGAAAATATTCTAATTTGGAGGAAGGCTCTCATTTAAACCCTCCAGTGGGAACGCTGTGGAAGGTTGCGAGAAAACTCTGCTACATTACATGCATCCAAGGTGCAGGAGGAGAGCAACAACTGCTGAGTCACTCACTTGGTCTACCCACCCTAAATCAAACCAGGTGAACCAGAGACAGTCATAGCGAGAATGCGGTGAAGGTGCCTTGCTAGGGAAACCACTAAAGTCAATGGCTAACCGTTATAGTGGAACACTAGAGCCAAAGGAGATAATTGTAACCTCTGTTCACTGCTAGTCTTAAATTCTACACCAGGAGCTTCTGTCACATAGCAGGCAGCTAAAGCCAAGCCCGGGGTGAGGACATTCCCAGCTATGGGCCAGGTGAGAAGCATCCCACCACAAGTTGGACATGCTCGAGATACGGACTAAATGCAGAGTGAGACCGTCGGCTGCAGGAACCCTTCGCCAGAATAGAATGGCTGGCATGCCCCAAAATTGATTGAGAGCTGAAAAGCTGGTGAGCTGAATGAGCACAGCATGCTGAGATCGTAATGAGCATTGAGTGCTGAGACCTTGCAAGGGCAAATGCAAATTGAATGCAGCAAAATTCCCAGGCTGAAGCCGAGGGGATGGCCGAAGGCATGAAGCAATGGTTTGTGTAAACAAGGAGCAACTGTTGTGTAAGCGAGTGTGGACCTGCACATAGGTCAGTAAACAGAGCAGTAATAATTGAGCCTACACGTAGGTCTGCATAACATAAGGCAAACAGCACGGAATAGTGGGGCAAGCCAGCCAGGCAATTCAAAGCCAAATCAAGGTGACAAACTCTGAGGATTTTCGGTGGTGAAGGCAGGATTTAGAACAGAATTAATTAGCCACATAGGCCACAACCCCCCAATCACCTCCCAGTCTCCACCATAGGACTAACAAGGAAGCGATGGAAGGGCCAAGAACCACATGCAGATATAAAAGCAAATTTAATAGCCTCAGTAGGAGTTTTAGCTAACCTCAGAGTAAAACAATGTACAATAGCAATGAAAGTAAACAAAACAGTAGCAGGAAGCAAGTAGGCCTGTGCAGCAGTAGTAAAAACAAAGGAGTACACTGAGTTGTAACTGCAATAAATAAAAGGAGGCATAATGCTCTTAAAGCACTGTCAACAGGCAGTGCAATGAGACTGCTGCAATGAGGTAATTAGAACAAGCAGGAGTGAGCTCTATAGCTAGATTCAAGTAAATCTGAGTCAGGTGAAAGTAATAGAGTATGCCACATGGAACAGCTGTAGTTGAGCTGAAACACACAGATCAGGTTTGCTGTTGCAGTGCAAGTAATTTGAGAGTTGCGAGTAACTGAAAGCAAGCAGTATGACCACTGAAGAAGCAGTATGCTAGGAGCTTAAAAAAGTCCCCCCCCCAAAAAAAGGAAGGAAGCACACACAGCCGAAGGCAAAATACAAACCAGAAGCAGGAAAATAAACACAGAAGCCCAGCAGAGACAAGCAGGTGCAGCGGGGGGTGGGGCAGGCCCCAGCCAGCCAGGGAGGCCCAACCACTTGGGACCTGCACAAACTGAATTTTTTGAACTCTCCCATGGGGCTCCTAGGTCATGGAGTCAGACCACGAGGGGAGAGAGAGAGAGAGTCAGGGAGGAAGAAAGGTGCCAAAATCAAACTGCTGGAGCAGTTTAAATTGCAGGCTTCAGCCCGACCGCAACTTTCAGCATTTGGGCATCAGGGGTTGGAGGTGTGGACTGGTCCTCGCTGGGACACCCTCCTTCCCACTTGGGAACTGCACAAACTGAGTTTTTTCCCCCCACCCACCCTGTTCCTCCTCCCTTAAATGCTTGCAAGCCTCGCTAATATGTACAAGTACCCTATCAGCAGATTGGGTGTGGAGAAAAGAAAAAAAAAATAAACAGTGTTCTGTTCTTTGCCCTTTTCACTAGCTGATGTCAACTCACCTCGTATAGGGTTTAATTACTTATGCTGCTTACATTTTCCTGTACCAGTTTGATTACTGAATACTTCTGCCTACTCTGTAAAATTACCCTGGAATGTTGCTCTGGTGTTTGCTGGGCTATTAATGGCAAAGGTTACTGTTCTCCAGGTTTCATGCTAGCATATTCCCCAATCTGTCTGTTTCTCCCTAGGATGTTGTATTGGGAATTTGCTGGGCTATCTGCATAATTAGTTAGGGCACTCAGACTTCATACTGTCTCTTTGAGTTGGGTATCACTGGGCACTGCTGAGTCAAAATCTGAAATGGTGACCCCCATGCCTACTAGGGAAGGTGTCCTGCCCCCCTCACCTCGAGCTGCCCTCTCCATCGGCCTCCTTGCTGGCCTTTTTCTCTCCCTAATGGCCATAGACTCTTCTAGGTTGCATGGGGACCACTGGTGGATGACTGCCCCTTATGAGGTGCTTGATTTCACCTTCTCTAACCTTCTAGCTCATGACAGACTGTCTCCCTGCCCTAGCAGCTGTCTTGACCTTGGATGTCTTCTGGGTACTGCCATAGAGAGAAGAAGTCCGGCCCACAGACCCTCGGTCAGAGGTACCCCTCCCCCTGTCAGGCTTCTCCCCTGGCTCTTCCTAGTGATACTGGCCCTTGCTGGTGACATTGAGCTAAACCCTGGTCCTACCTATCCGGCCTCTTCTATCCCGGAAAGTTGGAAATTGGGAAAGGGGTTAAAAATTGCTCACCTTAATATTTGCAGTTTACTACCCAATTTTGGCGAACTATCTGCCTGTGTCGTCCACTATAAGCCTGACATACCAGGCATTACAGAGTCCTGGCCGAAACCCTCAATACCAGACTCGGCCTGTGCACTTCCTGGCTATGAGTTTATTAGACATGATTGGCCAGGAAAAAAGCAAAGGGTGGTATCCTAATTTACTATAAGAGTCATCTGAAAGTATCTGAGGTAATCCATCAGCAGTCCTCCTTGTCTTCCTATGAGTTGCTGCACACTGTGTTGTTACTTGGAAATACAAAGAAGCTGCATGTTGTATGTACATACAGTCCCCCCAAGGGTGGTCTGCCTGGGCTCACCCACCTCCTGGATACCACTGGTCCTTATGTTGGGGATAATGAACTTTTGATCCTGGGTGATGTGAACTTAAACTGGACAGGAGGTGACTCAAAGCAATTTGAACCTCATTTAACAAGTCTTGCCCTGACTCAGCTTATCCAGGAGCCCACTAGATGATCTACTAATGGTGGAACTAGCTCCCTACTGGACTGGGTACTATCAAACTGTCTAGATAGGATCAGCTCCACAGGAATCCTACCTGACTCCATCTTGGATCACACCCCGGTGTTTTGCGTGTGGAAAGTCCCTTCACCAAAAATTCCCCACAAGATCATTCAGGTTAGGGATTTCTCTAGGTTTGATCTGGGGTCATTTCATGAAGATCTGAGGATCACTGACTGGTCAGAAGTGCTTAGTACCCATGACCCCTCTGCAGCTGTATCCCAGTTTCTCACTGTTTCTGGCACCCTGCAGGACAAGCATACCCTCCCCCTTATTAGGCGGAGGGTAAGGGGGTCTGCCACAAAATGGCTGCACGGGAGCCTCTTAGCCCTCATGCGTGCAAGGGACAAGTGTTGGGCTCACTTCAAAAGCATGTTGGATCAGTCCATCTTCCAACAGTATAGAAAGCTCAGAAATGAGTGCAAAAAAGCCATCAGGGCGGCAAAAAGCAACTACTGTAAATCTACCCTGCTTAGCTCTGCTAAGGACCCACGTAGGTTCTGGAGGAACATAAAAAACTTAGTCAGCGGCTCCTCCAACTCTGGGGTATCTGAAATGATCATTGGTGGGTTGAGTTCTAATAATCCACTTACAATTGCTAATGCTTTAAATTCCCACTTTTCTGACTTGTCTGTGCTTACCTCCCTTTTCCCTGCTGCTGAGAACATTGGCAGCCCTTCTGCCTCTGTCCATCAGGAGGATCACTCCTCTTGCCCATTATTTTATCTCAGGGCTGTGTCTGTCATGGAGATGCAGAGACTCCTCTCTGGTCTATCTCCACACTCCAGCGCTGGCCATGATAACATGGAGCCCAAGCTTCTGAACCTGGGTGCCCCCTACATTACCATCCCACTGGCACATATCTTCAATCTGTCCCTTGCCACTGGTGTTATTCCTGACATTTGGAAAGTAGTGAGGATTGTCCCCATTCTGAAGCAAGGGAACCCCAAAGTCCTAGACAACTATCATCCAATTGCCATCCTATTGGCCATTAAGCAAACTCTTAGAGAAAGCTGTGGCCGAACAGCTCACAGAGTACATCCAAGCTCATAAGTTGCTGTCCCCTGCGCAGCATGGTTATCGAAAAGGGTATGACATGTGCACAGCCCTTGTCTCTGTCTCTACTAGCATCAGGTGAACATGGACCAGGGCGAACTCTCTGGGGCTATATTCATAGACTTATCCAAGGCCTTTGACCTTGTGGACCATGCATTACTTTGCTCACAGATGCAGTCCCTAGGCCTGTCCCCTCCTGCCTTGAGTTGGCTGAGAAACTACCTCCAGGGCAGAATACAGCAGACTAAATTCAACAAGGTCCTCTCTGACCCCACTCCGGTGACCTCTGGTGTCCCACAGGGATCAGTTTTGGGGCCTCTTCTTTTTTCTGCATTTGTTAACCTCCCTGCTGCTGCTTCCAACTGTAGTGCCACTCTTTATGCCAATGATCTTGTCATCCTTGCACACTCCCGGGACATTGGGATTCTCAACCTTCAACTGAGTGAGGCCTTTAAGAATATTCAGTACTGGGTAATAACTCACAAGCTGGTCCTCAACCTAAAGAAAACTCATGCCATTTTTTGAGGGTCAGTCGCCAAGATCAAGGTCTCCTCTGTCTCTCTATGTGTCAGCAGTGCTGACGGCTCTCCCCTCTTAACCAAGGTTTCAATAAAATAGCTTGGAGTGACACTTGACCCCTAACTTGACATGGGGTGTCACATCCTAAATGTTTGCAGAACCATAAACTGAAAATTGGGTCTTGCCAACAGGGCAAAGAAAAACTTGACCTCTGCAGCTCGCTTGGTGTTGGCCAGAGGTGTGCTGCTCTCTTCACTTAGCTATGGCCTTCTCCTGTTCGCTAGCACCTCCAAGGTCCACCTTGCTCGATGGAACGTGACCTACAACATCTGTCATTTTGCTCTGGCAGGCCCACGTCTCACCCATCATTGTAAATAATATGACAAACTGGGCTGGCTTTCCCCAGCCAATCACTTGAAATATGAGTAGGGCTGCTTTGTAGGAAAGGTGTTCAGAACCAGAACCCCTCCAGGGCTGGCACAGCTCCTCAAGCCTGCTGAATCCTCCCCCTACTCCCTCAGGTCTCAATGTCCTGGGGTGCTCAAAGTTCCTTATACTCGAACCCTTACGGGGGAAAGGGATTTTGCTACATGTGCTCCGAGGCTATGGAACTCCCTTCCAGACCATGTTCGCACCTCCCCCTCCCACCGGAGCCTCCAGAATTCCCTGTGGGGGCACTTGAAACTGTTCTCTGTGTGTGGGTGTCCTAAATCACCTTAATCAGGTCTCCAAATTGGTCTCATCCAGTCCACTGTCCACTGTCCTTTAACTCTGCAAGCATGTGATTGCTTGCTATCTGCTTATGAATTATGTGGCCCTGGTAAAAGGGTCACTCATACAATGTAATTGCCATTGAATGTCTTAGTCTGTTTATTCTGTATGTATATTATATGTATATTTTACCTATTTACTGCTCATTGTAGACTATCTGTTCATCTTGCTCTCCTGTAACTATGTACATTGCCCTCTTGTCATGTACCTTGTTTGAACCTATATTTTTCACTGTACTCTCCTGGGTCGTACCTGAAAATAGGCATACAGTTTGTCTAGTGTACCTACCTGGTCAACAAAAGCTAAATAAATAAATAAACCAGCTAAGAGGACAAACTGATAGAGCCTTCAGCTGCGAAGAAAAAATGCTTCGCAGTGAGGCTGAGAGGAACTGCTTATATAGCTCAGGAAGTGGGAGTGGCTGGCTGCTTGGCCACTGAACTCCAGGCAAAGCCTTTCTAATTATCAAAATTCAAATAAATAAATAGGCAGCAAAATGAAAATCCTCATTGCTATACTGACTGAAGTACAAAGCAAATAGAAAGGAGATATAGTAATATACTGTATAATAAAGTATAAAAGCAGGTAAACAGAGAGTCAAAAAGATGAAGGAAACCTTCCTTCATACCTAGGCAGTGGTGGAAGTAAGCAAAATAATTTTTGGAAGGTGATGACTCTAGTGACCAAGTGTACAAATGGGCCAAGAGGTGCATTTTTTCCTTTGTTGTTGTTGTTGTTGAAAATAAGGCCCAGGTGTTCATAGATGCCCTAAATAAAATTCTATGTGATGTGAGGACTTTAACTCCTCCTGAAAGTAGACCTATTGAAAAGTTAAATGTTCTGAGTGGGTATTTGCTCACAGTGGAGACTGTGGCAAACAAAATGAAAAAACATAAAATGAATAAGGTCATGGGACCAGATTTGATCCCAAACTGGATTTGGAAGGATGGTGCTGATAAATTAGCATATTGGGTACGTAATATTTTTAATAAATCATTAAAAACTAGGAAGTTACCTAATCAATGGAAGCAAGCGAGAGTAATACCCTTCCTAAAGTCTCCTCCCAGGTGAGATTAGTAAAGATTTCAGACCAGTTTCCTTAACTAGTGTTAATTCAAAAATGTGCAAAGGTTTCATTACAAATCGGATCACAAAAATGATCATGGGAATGTTGGATGTAAATCAGTTTAGTTCCCTGAGGGTGAGATCCATAGTATACCAACCGTACAGCAAAACTAAACCCACAAAGGGAATTACAACGACAAAATCGGCAGTTCGCTGTAATGGACACGCGGTCGACCAACACGGCTTCTCCGGAGCTTGTGCCCCTCCTTGAAACAACTCTGACCTGGAGTTGATTATTTTAAAGTCTGGGACATGCAGGGGCAAAGCCCCCTGCATGGAGGATGTGGGGGGTACAGCCCCCCACAAAAAACATTATTTTCCTGATGGCACAATGCCAACTGTTGGCATTGTGCCATCACTATAAAGATGGTCACCAAGTTTCCTGTTGAACCACTGTAGTGGAACCGAGATCCATTACTTTGGCAGTTATAAAGTTTTTGCATTCATGTGTAAAGGCATTGGATGACATGGAATTTGTAAGAGCAGGTTTTGTAGATTATAGAAAGGCATTTGAACTTATCGACCATAATATTGTTTAAAAAAGAGTAGAGCAATTTCGAATCTTCACGTTTGAGGCAGTGGGTGTATGATTTTTCAGAGGTAAAGGTTCAGTGAGTAGAGTTAAATGGGTTTAAATCCATACATGGAGTAGTTTGTGAAAGTGTCCCTCGGGGAACCAGACTTGGGCCAATTTTGTTCATGATTATGATTAATGACCTGGTAACTACTGGGTCATGTAACAAATATGTAGATGACCCTGCAGTTATAAATACATTTTTGGACAAGACAGGCAGTACTACGTAAGCTGATTTACTGCACATTCAAGATTGGTCAGAGAAAAACCATATGCAAATCAACCCAGACAAAACTAAAGAAATTACATTTTGAAAATTAGTAAAGTGGGACCACATGCCATTTGTTTTTGGGGGTCATGTGTTGAGGTTATAGACAAAGTAAAGTTTTTAGAGCTGATTGTGCAACAGGATTTGGGGTGAAGGGAGCAAGTGGAACACATACACATTCTCAAGAAAGCAAACAGCAGACTTTATTTTCTTACCCTGTTAGGCAGAGCAGGTGTGAGCCAGGCAGATTTAGTATACTATTGCTGTACTGTCATTAGACCTGTTTTAGAATATGGATGGCAAGTTTGGAATGGGGATTTAATTAAAAGAGACATTGAGGATATTGAACGAATCCGAAAAGAGCACTTAGAACACTCTTGGGATGTGAGATTGGGTATGAGTAGCTACAAGGATGTGCAAGCTTGAAAAATTATGCAACCCTTGGGCCCTATGCACAAAAGTGAGGAGTGGGTATGTGCCACGTAAACCTGGTGCGTAGCCCACTCCACACCTGCCTGGACCCACTGCGCCCCCTGCGCAGCATTCACCATAAGATGACCACCCCCCCTCCATGCCGGATCACCGGTTGCATGCATCCCTATGTGCGGGGGGAAGACCAGGGGTGGTGCAGGGGGCATTCTGGCACTCCGTGGGATGCACGAATGTGTGGAGTGCCAGGCACAGGAGTCGGCACCTCCACCAGGTTGAGGCAGCCATAAAGGCAGGGGGGCCTGTTACATGACCCCCCCAAGAGTGACAGCCATGGGCTGCAGCTGTGAGGCAGGGTCCATTGCACCCCCACCGAGGGAGCCCCAGCATGTGGGCACACCAGGAGGCTGGTGGGTGGCCAGCTGTGCACTTGCCCCCACACCGCTTTTGGCACACTATGTGCCAGTCTCATCGCCAGCATCCTCAGGCACAAGTGATCCACTACAGGGTCTGGGCCGGGTGGCTGATTGGCCGCCTGCCCAGATCTGCAGCTCTGCAGCCAACTATCCCCATGGGCCTGCACACCAGGGGGGTTGGGCAATGTATGGGAGATGCACAGTGGTCACTGTTTGTGAATGTGGCCACCTGTGGCTGTCCCACGGGTGCAGAGCTGCACGTATTACCCACTCCTTCATACACAGGGGCCATTGAGAGCATGAAGACAAAGTGGTTACAAGAAAATTGTAATTCCAGCCATAAACATTTTTCCCTATTAACAGCCAAGGATAATGTTGGGTATTGTTTGAGAACGCATGGGAAGTGGCAAATTCTGAGTGCCAGAACTGAGACATACAGTACAAGAAATATTTCTTGATGGGGAGTTTAATGGGGGGTATGAGCTAGTGATAGCAAAGGTTTCCTGTACATTTTTTCTCTCCCCTTTTCATCTGTGAAACCCTAGGATTATTAACTGAACCTAGGTGCTTATGAACCTCCAAACAGTGGAATTTATTGTTATGTGCTAGACTGATGATTGTATGTAGCTAAATAAAATAAAATGGGCCTTTTGCAATATATAGTTAGAAACAGGATAAGAAAGAGTGCTTTTCCAAGTTTATGCTACATTATGTGTGTTTTACTGTGTATGCAATAATGTGTGTTTACAGGCACTGTGTGTCCTATATAATCATGTTAGTAGGTAGACTTTTAAATAATTATGTATTCACATTGTAGTGATTATAAACTTGTATATATCTGATGTATGTTTTGATCACCTAGATTGTAGTAAACTTCAGGCAAAGGCAGAGATCAAAATTTTTTCCTACACTACAATCTAGTTCTACAACTCCTATTTTTTTTTATTTCTGTCGATAAAAAATTTTTTCTTACTTAAAGGGCTTTATCAATGTTTGCTGTAAAAAATGGAAATCGTAACCTGTCGGGGTTGTGAATCAGTCTCTTACCATTCAAACTGCCAAATAGTGTTGTTTCCCATGAAATAAAACCTTTTATTTTGGTGCTCTGCTTCATTTGCATAACCTGACCTTTTTTTCTCAGTGCTGCAACACCCAAATGTGACATCATACCAGAGAAACAAAGTTATAAAAGGGGCAGTGCCATTTTCTAGTTTTAGATAGACAAATCAGCTATGTACTGTACCCACAATGCCTCACTGTGTACATTAGTATACAGACTATTATATTTCTGTGCTCACTGAAGAAATAGGGGACTACATCTCTCAGTATAGAAGTCTTGCAGCTAGATATGGTGTGCACAATGCTTTGCTGTGAAAATAAACATACAAAAGCTTATATTGTTGACACCCCTACAGAAATATAAGACAGCATCTCACAGTAAGGAAATTGGTAAACAGGTTCTTATTTTACCCACACTGCCTTGCTATGTATATTTACATATAAGTGCTCGCCACTGTCAATATATGGGACTGTACTTCTCAGTAAGGCACATTTAAGTCAATGTTATAAATTACCCATAATTCCTTGTTCCTGTATATAAACTATTGACAGCTCCCTGGTATGACATCATTCGGGTGGGTGGGGGCACACAGAAAACTAAAGGACAAAATGCTGACAAAATATAAAACAATGACTATGGTAGATTTATTTACAGAACAAATTGCAGCTGCAACAGCTAAAGCATGGCTAGCAATAGCATACTATGTGAAAAAGGCATTTGGGGATTCTTATTATATCATTTTATTGACTTGGTTGCAACACAGAGATCTAAAAAGAACCATTTTGTTTCTGACGATGTGCTCACCAATGGATTTGACCCAGAAATACTTCAGGAAAACTGCCACCAACCTTCCCTCCCTTCTATCCTAAATTTATTCATAAATCTAATATCTTGTCCTTCTCTATCATCCTTACTGATGAATACTGCCTGAAATGCAGGACCCTCTTCTTCCCAGCTGCTACCGCACCTAATCCCCACACCTTCCTCACTCATCCTATATTAATGGAAGTACTAATACTTCTGTTTTTCTCAGAGGGTAATGAGCTTATGAAGTAGTCCACCAATAAATATGTTACAGGCTAAATTACAAAGCATCTGTAAGGTGAATTTGGACAGGTACTGTATATTGGGGAGGTAAACCTGAAGTATTATGTTGACAACTGATTAAATAGGGAATAATGTACTGTATGAATTCTTTCCCTCAGTTTGTCAGATTGCAGACATTACAGGTTTTCAATGAAAAAGCCTTGTTTTTTTTTCAGCCAAATACTCGGCCTCTCCCTTTGAAACTTGCTAGAAATCAAGTTATCAACTTGACTATTACCTTTAAAAATGTGATACAGTACATGATTTTGGCCCAGTGCTTCTACAGTACTGTTACTGTATCTGCTATCAGAATGGCACTATGTTTTCCCGTTATGTTCCCAATACTCACAGCCAACTCATTTGATTCCGTTATGAATGTAATAGGCCCTTGAATATTAGTTCTAATAGCGTATTCCTAGCTTTCTTTCTGGCAAATTCACATGCTTTTTCTAACAACACTTTTTTTTATATCCCCTCTCTAGAAATCTGTTCACAAGATCCTTTGCTTGTTTTTCAAAACTCCAAAGAGGAGCATTTATGTCTTATCCATAGGAAAATACTGTGTGGTATTGATTCCTTCAGGGATCGCAGATGGGCACTTTTGGCCTTCAGAAGACTGTTTGTGGCTGTGGGTTTTTATTATCTTTTGTTTTTATTTTAGAATTATGGTCTCTGGAAAATGTTACAGTATATATAAGAAATGTATGTTGTCTTCACTGGCATGTGAGTGAATCTGAGATTGAAGTCACTGTTGTTTAACCAGTTCAC
This sequence comes from Neoceratodus forsteri, assembly GCA_016271365.2. Taxonomy (NCBI): domain Eukaryota; kingdom Metazoa; phylum Chordata; order Ceratodontiformes; family Ceratodontidae; genus Neoceratodus; species Neoceratodus forsteri. The sequence goes on along the minus strand of CM057453.1, from coordinate 642,436,943 downwards.
AAATGTTGTGCCTTTTCCTTGGGGCCATTTATGCACAGACAGCATCATCAGTATATGTATATCACTTGATGATGTTGTCTCTAGACAGATTCCCATTTACATCAAAAATGGTGTCAGATTCCTATATTCCACAAAAAAGTTTTGACTTAACAGGGGCCATGCATGTTCCCATCATCATCATCCCACATATCTGCAGAAAGTGATTTCCATCAAATTTATTATTACTATATGGTAGGATAATTTCAAATGCTTGTCACAATGAATTTCAGTGAGATATGAGTTCTATTTGGGTGCCTTTTCAGTGCAAATTGACAGTCTTATATCCCATCCCTATGGCAGATTGAAGTATACAGGGATTCAACATCCACACTCCACCAGAAAAAAATCATTTTCTCATTTAAAGTTGTTACTTTTATCTAGGGCCTTCATAGTATCTCATCTCTGAGATAGGTTGGTAGACTACACATCTTGCAGAAAAAAAAAAGAAATCAACACGCTTGGATAGTTTGTTCATAAGTGTGATGCATGCGTCGGAGTGGTTGACGCCGGGGTAGACGCCTATAATAAGGTGCTGTCTGGTGCCATCGACTCCCTCGCACCTGTCCGTGTACGACCCAGAACCTCATACCTGAGGTCACCTTGGTATGATGGCGATCTCAGGGAAATGAAGAAGCTGAGTCGGAGATTAGAGAGTCGCTGGAGGAAATCCCGTCTGGGGGCTGACAAACTGGTCCTGTGTGTGCATTATTGCGCGTATCAGGAGGCAATCAACCAAAAGAAGGCAATATTTCTGTCTCGGAAGATTGCTGCTGGGAGAAGCCGACCAGCCTCACTCTTCTGGACTGTCGATAGACTTCTTCATCCATTCTGTCTTCAGCCCGGAAGAGTTTCCTCAAATGAGGATTGTGAGGAATTTGCTCGGTTTTTCTCGGACAGGGTGTCTGTGATCCGGCGGGAGGTTTCCTCAGCCAGTAATATCATTGCTGTCAGTAGTCGTCAGTTGTGTTCTAAGAGCACTCTTTCTGGTTGGGGGGAGTTTAGGCCAGTGGAGGTTACGTGGTCGTTGAGATAGCGGCCAACAAAGTATACCTTTTGTGAACTGGATCCCGTGCCAGCGCTTCTTGATGAGGTGCATTGACACTGTTGGCCCAGTGTTTGCCCTGATTGTCCGGGCTCCTTGAGTCGGTGTCTTTCCAGATGCCTTGAAGGAGGCTCTGGGGAGGCCTCCTTTTTAAAAGCTTCTCTGGACCCGGAGATTAGGGCAAATGCCTGTCCTATCTCCAATCTTCCATTTTTGGGAAGGTTGTTGAGAAGGTGGTATCACTTCAGTTGGAGAACATCTCATGACCCACGAGTTGTATGATCCCTTCCAGTCAGCTTTTCGGGCCAGACATAGCACTGAAACTGCATTAGTCGGGTGCAAAATGACCTCCTCAGGGCTAGAGATCGGGGGGACAAGACAATTCTTGTTCTCCTCGATCTCTCCTCAGCATTTGATACTGTGGACCTTTGTGTGTTGCTTTTCTGCCTGAGGGAGGTATGCAGACTCACTGGTATTGTCATCAAATGGTTTGAGTCATTTCTTACTAACAGGAGGCAGTGGGTTATGATGGGTAATTTCTCATCCGTACCCTGCCTCCTTTCGTGTGGAGTCCCTCAGGGTTTGGTATTGGCCCCAATGTTGTTCGCAGTATACATGCTGCCCCTGGTGGGGATCATTAGGAGGTATGGTTTGAGTTTTCATTGCTATGCTGATGATACTCAGCTATACCTATCCTTTGCCCCAGGAACATCAAATGCAGTGGATGTGCTGAATATCTGTCTGGCTGAGATAAATGACTGGATGTCTTCCAGCTGGCTGCGACTGAACCCTAACAAGACTGAGGTACTGGTAGTGGAGTCGAACAGAGCTCGTGATGGGATGGCCTCTGATTCTGCAACTGGCATTGTGCTAGGAGCTGTGTCATTGATGGCCTCCCCATGGGTGAAATCTTGGCGTGATCTTTGACAGGAACCTGTCCATGGAGGCTCAGATATCCTCTGTGGTTCATTCCTGCTTTTTCCATCTTAGAAATATCACCAGGATTAAGCCCCTTGTTCCGGCTCTGGACCTCCCTACTTTGATACGTGCCTTAGTCACCTCTAGGCTTGACTACTGTAATGCCCTCTATCTCGGGGTCTCTGGAACTTCTCTTCGCAGACTGCAGCTGGTGCAAAACGCTGCTGCCTGGCTTTTGACCGGACAAAGTAAGTTTTGTCATATTACTCCAGTATTGCGTGAATTGAACTGGCTGCCTGTCAGGTGGAGAGTATTGTTCAAGGTGGGTTTTCTCACCTATAAGACCCTACATGGACAGGGCCTTGGTTACCTATCTGATCTCCTGGTACCGTCCACCTCTGTCCGAGATCTCCGCTCCTCTAGTGGTGGCCTTCTTAAAGTTCCGAGAGCAAGGTTGAAATCAGCAGGGGATCGATCATTTGGAGTTGCTGCTCCAGCTTTCTGGAACTCGTTGCCGTTCGAAGTGAGAGAGGCCCCCACTATAGATGCCTTTAAGAGTCATCTGAAGACCTTTTTATTTATGCAGGCTTTTGGGGATTAAGTTTTTATGCGTATTATATTGTAATGTAATGTATACGGTATGACATACTGTACAGTTTTTGTGTGGCGCCCAGAGCCTTCGGGATTGGGCGTCTTTTTAAATAAATTTGATTTGATTTGATTTGATAAGTGACCCCCATCTCAGGTCTTTACAACTCACTTCCTCTAAATCTTCAGCTTTCTCAAACACTGGGCTCTTTCAAGTTCTGAGGAGATACATTATGGAGCAAGCTTTTCCCAGAGGACATCTTTAGTTCTTACGTCTACAAGAAATAAACATTAATGCACTGCATAAGTGCTTTCTGTATATTAGATAATCCCTACAAAAACTATATTTAGGCATTCATTAGGCATTGTCCTTAATGCTACAAAAGTAAAGAAATGCAATTCTAGGCTAAAAAAAATAATCTGAGCTTCAGTAAACATCTGACGTGGTGTTTCTTGGGCACTGAATGAGTGTGCAATGCAATGTTTGCATTGCCCTAACTTCAGCACTATCTGTCCAAGGAACAGCCACATACTCACACACCAAACTTGGAAAGAGGCTGCTAAAGTTAGGGTGATGCCAATGCTGTGGGAAGATCTTTGGCAACACCATGATTGGGTTCCAAGTGACCACATAGTGTTTTCTATTAAGTAATGTTTGCAGCACTGAGGTTACACACCCTGGGCCAGGTATTCAGAAGAATACCCAGGCACAGTCTTTGCACTGTGCCATTGCTGTGCTTGTACTGGGACCACAGCGTGCTATATTCAAAGGCATAGTGTCAGGGCTATGCCACCTGAATACAGGGCATATGTGTGTAGAGTGCGCAGTGCCATGCAATGGCACTGCATTGCACACAGTACAAAAGATGGTGTGGCCCATGCGGGGGCTTGCAATGGCACTGCTCTGTCAAGGGCACCAGGTATGAAGTTGCACACTGTGGTGGCTGTGGGTGGGCAGAGAGGGCACCAAGGACAGACACACAACACAGTTCCTTCAGTGTCAAAAATAATTTTGTTAATACGGCAACAGGCCAGTAAAAGAAAGGAAAAGGGGAGGGTAAACAGGGGTGGGTAGCAACACATGGTAGAGTGAGCCCATCAGGAAGCATTGCAGAAGGTGTGGCTTCACCTAGGACAGCTTCATGGTGCTGGTAAGGGTAGTGCAGGAGATATTGCCAGGTTTAAAGGCCTGGCCACAGTTGCTGCCACCTAGACAGCCTCACTGATCTCCTCCAACTGGCATAACATTAGGTGATGCTGCCTCACCACCCACCTAAGGAGGTCGTCTCAACCCTCGAATGTCTTGGGATGCCTCCATTGGTTTAGGCTCTGCTGTACACCTATGGACAGAAACAAAAATAAATCAGCCTGCTGTGTGCACAGGATGGGGATGCAAGTCCTGCCGATTGTATGCCACCACTGTAAATCTAGCCAGCACATGTGCCACAGTGCCTCTCAGGAAGGATGGGTGGACAGCATTCTCAATGGACCAGACATGGAACACCATGAACTGCACTGTAGACCCCTACACTGAAGGAGTGCTATGCCATACAGCACATGCTGTAGTCCAGCCATGGCACACACACACACACACACACACACACACACACACACACATGCACATACGCACACACACACACAATCAGCAAGCGTGGCAGAGGTATGCCAGTGGTACAGGCATTGACAGCATCAACCAGGGTCCTTGGGACAGTCATGTCCTGTGGGTATAGAAGGGTGCCCACAAAGCCTGTGGCCAATGCCGCAAACCCTGGAGAGTAGGAAAAGGACATCCAGGATCCTCCCCAGGTTGCAACCAGGACAGGGCATAGGCACACACAAGGGGCACACAACACAGCTGTACAAGAGTGGAAATGGCACAAAGCACTGTGTACAGCTCCATGGTGCATGATACTGCCCCAGTGGTGTACGTGGGAGGATGAAGAACCCACTGTACACCTATCAGCACAACACCAGTGTATGATGTGCAGCATCTGGACATGTCTGACATCTGTGTCATTACTGATGCAGCCTAGGTAGAGTGCAGCCTGAGTGGACATATCCACTGGAATATCCAGACATGTCCATGAGGGTACTTCTGGTAGGTATGTGGTGTCTCTTCATATCCTGACCCTCACCACATGTACAGTATCACTCATATCTTACCTGACTGAGGCTGATGGTTCACTGTAGCCACTGTAACAGTGCCAGCACAGCATCATGGTAGTCCAGTGACTCTGCCCATGTGTGAGACCATGTGTCCCCATGGCTGGTCCCAGGGACTGGCCCTGTTGGCCCTGCAGTGCCTCATAGGGCCTAGATGGCTAATCCCTGGGGCCACCCATGGGGTTTGGCTCTGTAGGCCCTGCAGTGTCTCATAGGGACTACATGGCCAATCCTAATGGCTGGCCTCAAGGACTGGCCCTGTAGGCCCTGTGAGATACTGCCCAGATATGTTGCCCACTCGTCTCCAACTGTGGGTATATACACCACTACAGGGCCTGTATAGGACACTGGTCGCATGGTCTCAACATGGCTGATGTGTGGCCATTGGTCCCATATGCACTGGGGTCACTATGGCTGAGTTGACACTGTGTCCTGTGTTCTCCACCACTGCTGCAACCTGATGCATGCATACATGGTCCCTGACATGCACTGCCTATCCAATGCCCCACTGTGTGCCACCCCCTGCCAGTACTGTGGCCCACCATCATGCAGCTGGGGCATGTCACACACCACATGAGGCATCGGATAGTCCAGCAGTGCAAAAGAACTGCCTTAGCGGGAGTCCAGGGCACACATCTGGCCATGGCAGTGTACTTACTGATACAGACAGTTGCTTGTCACTGCTCAAACCTGTGTACACTGTTCTGGTTACAGAAAATAGGGGTCTACCACCTGTGCGGCATCCCCAACGTGGCTGGTGTGCACTGCCACCATGCCATGTGGCAGCTGTCCAGCAGCACAGGGAACTCACATCTACACAATGGGGAAATGGCATGGCATGGGACAGAGGCACATGCAACATGCCTGCAGCACAGATGACCATTGTCATGCAGTGCACACATGTTGCAGTGCAGTGGCACCAGCTGCCCAATGCCCCTGCACATGGTGTGTGTGTGCTACCTGAATCCATGAGGTGATACCTCCACAGGGTTACTCCCAGCATTGTGGACTACACAGAGACACATGCACCAGACACAGGCACAGGCAACATAGTGTGAACATGTGACAGACAGGATGCATGCCACTGTGCTAGGCATGGTAGGGGCATGGTCCCCACCCGGGGCAATCGGCTACCATGGATCCAGCCTCAGAAGGTGAACATGACCAGTACATATCCCCACACTCCCAGTGCTGGTCCCCCATGCATGTAGCACACCATGGACACTGTTTATGGGTGCCCATTGTACCATGCCCCAGTTAGGGATGACTACTGGTGCCTTTGGCTGCATGTCCATAGGCACTGCTGTCCTCTGGTCTGCTGGCTCCTGTCCTGCCATGCAAATGGTGTGGTGTCCAAACTCTCTCAGGCAGCCGGTACAGTGGTGACAACGAACAACTCTCCATAGTCTCATATAGACAAGGGTACACCTTGGAGGGCTAGGCCCAATGTCCATGATTGTGGTAGTGCTATGACCACCACTATGCATCATGTGCTGGCACCACACATGTATGTATATAGCCCTGGGTGCTGTGCATATGGCAGCCTGCTCACTGGTTCTCCTCCTCTCCACAGCTCCATCTGTGGCCCCCTCCCTGGACAGTCTCCTGTGCTGTTGGGTTTGCACCTGCTCCTCCTGTTCCTGTGTGGGCCTGGTGTTGAGATCTGTAGAGGAATACAAGAGATGTGATTAGTCCTCCCCAGTGGTACACAGTGCCCCATCCAGTACACACTACCTAACGTAACTGCACATCTGCTCACATTGTGGCCCTACTGCAATGTATGCCATGCATGGGAGGATAGGGTGGGAGGAGCTGCAAGGTACCTGTGGCACAGCCAGTGATGCCACACACAGGCAAGCCCATCATGTGCAACTGCAATATGGTCCCCCATGGAGTGGGTGGAGACATCCACAATGCATGCCACCCCATGTATTGTCTAAAGCTTGTCGGCCCCAGTACCACTGATGAGGCATGTGAGCCTTAGGCTTTGTGTGACCATGGGTATGCATGGTACAGCAGATGACACACCTCAAGGATGATGGTGCATATTGACATAACTGCCAGGGGTACATTGTAGGAGTCCACTGGTGGCATTGCTGATATCCCCGCAGCTCAGAGAGAAAGAAACTGTTTTGACAATATAAATTAAGAAGCCAAGTGATAGAACCACACAGTTAGGAAAATGTAATTTATTAGAGATGACTTGACTTAAAAAAAAGAAAGAAACCCATCAGTAATAGTTAAAGAGCCCCTGATGGTGTTGTGGACAACTTGGCAAAAAAATTTATATTTAGACACAATCCAGCTTATATTTAATATTTTTCTGTATGTAACCAAGGATCAGCCCCTATCTGCTCTGGCTGCTTGCCTTCACCTGACATTGCAGTTCTGTTTATGACATCACAGTCTGTTGCTGTGGAGATCATTATAATGCCATAAACAGGGGATTATGATAACAGGTGTAGGCAAGCAGAAACAGCAGATAAAGTCTAAGGACAGTAATACTCTTTAACACAACAGTCCTCAGTAATAAAGAAAAGAAATGATTATAGAAAATAAATGAAGTATAAATTGAATTGTGTCTAAATCTCACATTTTTTCAAGTTTTTCAAATGGTGTCAGGGACTCTTTAAGTATATGAGTTTAACAACACAGTGGGCCTGAGGAAGTGGCGACATCACAAAATGTATTTATTTAAACTTTTTTTATCCAGGTAAGCGTATGAGCTGAAGCCCTTTTTCATACTTTACCCAGGGCCAAAGAAGCCATTGGTGTTACAAAAATATAACAGAAATCAAACATTAAATACGGTTAACATAAATACGTGAATACATTGCTTACATATTAGGAGTAAATAGACTTGACATACAATACATAACAGGTCAAACAAAACAAGCACAACACAGTTGGTCATGATAAAATTGTTTAAGACCTTCTTTGAAGGAAGCATAGCTGGACGTCATATGTAATACTTTTGGAAGGGTGTTCCAGCATCTAGCAACACATACACTGAAGGCACGGCCCCCCATAATAGTTTTAACTCTAGGAATAACTAAAGAGGAATTGTTAGAAGATCTCAAAAGTCTGGCCTCCATTTAAAAACAAGCAAGAGAAACAATGGTGAGTAGCACCTTGCCATAAAGGTCTTGTCAACTAAGCACAACAAATTGAATTTGCAACTAAATGTTGGAGGTAACCAACCCAGCTTGCTATATAAGGTGCAATGATGTGTCCTAAGGGGTAGCTGTAATACAAACGGACATACTATATTGCATTAAATGTAATATTAAGTAAGAATAAACATGATTTTGAAAGCTGAGTAAACAAACAGGAATTATATTATAAGGCTGGTAAAGTATACTATTTCTAACAGTGGTTCTGGCAGGCAAGGACAAATCTTTTAATTTAAATAACACCCTATTTCACAATTTACTTGGCCATACTATTTTTAAATGCTGGGTACAAGTTAACTGAGGATTCAGTAGGTTACCCAGGTATCTGAAGAATGTTACCTGTTCAATCAATTCACCACTCCCGTTATGAACTTCTAGAGGACTACTTTTTGATATTTTGGATGTGACCCAAATAACATTGATTTGGTCTTTTACTGTTCAACAGTAACCGATGTTCCCTAAACCAGTTTTCCAATAAAAGAAAGTCAGAACCTAAGGATTTACTCAGTGCATTAACTGAACCTGAGCTGCGATATAATAGCACATCATCAGCATACATTAATATATGTTGCTGTGAGGTTGTGTGGAGTTAAAATAAAGAAGAGTATCTTGGCTATAAGTGGTGTTCATCTTTTCATTTAGTCTTTCTGGTATTTGGGACACGTCATCATGCCTGCACAATGACCATAGGGCACTCAACCAGTCATGGTGCACAAACACATGTGTAGGAGCAAACCTGGTCAGCATGGTGGGCAAACCTGCAATATTCAGCCAGGTTATGCAAATGAGGTCATTGGACAGTCCTTTGGCAAACAGCTACACTAGCAGGTCATTACAGGCTATGCTGCATACATTAGCATGTCAACTTGCACCTGGGCTATTTAAGAGAACACACTGCACCACCTAGACAGCATAGTGGAATTGCAGGTGAATGGAGGTAAGTGTCCTGTGGAATGCTCTAGACTGTGAGGTGTGTGCAGTGAGCAGTGTGTATGCGCCTGTCTCAGCATGTCCCTCAGATGGATGTGGCATGGCCAGTGCTCTCAGATTGTTCTGGCAATGTCCCTGTATCCCGGGTCACTGTGTATGTGTTCATGTGGTGGACATTCATGTCTGTGCTAGCCACTGTTCCCTACTGTCCCATGTTAGCATTGCAGCTGTATGACATAAGTCCCTGTAGACAAACATGATGCCCTGTAACATACATGAATCCTGGTAATTCTGGCAGCACTGTGTGTAACAGGCAGCTGTAGCAAATCTTTTTTTCAATATAAAGTTTATTAAGTTTTACAAATTACAAAGGACAGGACCACTTTTGTACAGTAATGGTTGTAACCAAATCTGAATCAACATACATGATCCCATCCCCCTCCCCCCCACCTCCCAATCCCCTGCCCCACAGTCCGGGTGTAGAAAGAGATAAGGTTCCATCTTCAACACCAAACTTGCAAGTTAGGTAGAATATAACGTATGTAAGGGAGCCCATATCTTTTGATACTTCACTTTGTTATTATTTAAACTGGAAATAATCTTCTCTGTTCTAAGATTCGCTAGAAGCTCATTAAGCCATTCAGAGTAGAGACATACCTGAACATCCTTCCAATGTTTGAGAACTAACTTTTCACAGACATAGAGATCATGGCTATGTGATATTTCTGACACTCACCAATATCTGAGAATAGTCCCCAAGAAGGCATATCTCAGGTGAAAATAAGTCTGACAACCCCAATAATGGATCCACTCTGTCTTGTATCATTCTCCAAAGAGGAGCTATCTTGGGGCATTTCAGAAAATGTGTAACAAGTTACTTTCCTCTGTGCACATCTAGTACATAGATTGGAAGATACTACACCCCAGTCGCCAATTTCTGTGGGAATAATAAAGATTATGTAATATATTAAATTGCATCAACCGTAACCTATCTTGAGCTACAAAATGATGACAAGTGTTCCATAGGACCTGCCAGTCTGCCTTCCATTGTGGTAGAAGTTCAGACCAGTAACTTGAAGGTCCAAAGGCCTCGGGAAATCGCCAGTCATATAAAAGGCATATAATTTGGTGATTACCTTTGTAGAAGTAATTAGGGACATAGATCAGTATAAAAGAGTACTTTGATTTGATAGGAATTACCCTGCAAATGTTTTAACCAAGAGATGTCTTAATTGAATTATTTTAAAGTGCTCCTTCGATGTTATATTAAATTTTACTACAATCTCTTGTAAGGATAACCAAGTTCCGTCATCCCTCACCAACAAGGACAGAGTACCTTCTCCTAATTCGTGTATCCATGAGGGTACTAAAATGCATAATCTATTCTAAAAAGAAGTTCCAAATTGACTGTGACATATCTGTGTGATGCCTATATTTAAGAAGCCACATAATTGTGAGTGAATTCTGATTGACATTTCAATGGTAGTTCCTTTTAATTTTTTTGGTAAATCTGATTCTTTTAGGAATAACAAAGTGTAAGGATCCATTTTGCATGAATGAATCATTTCCAATTCGATTTTCAACCATGGTGGAATAACATTTGGGTCCTTGGGAACCAGCCATTGAAGATATTTGGAAACTTGACTGGCTCAATAATATAACTTTAAATGGGGTAATCTTAGTCCTCCTTTAAATTTAGAAGCCGCGAGTTTGTAATATGCTAATCTTGGTTTCTTTTTAGCCCAGATAAATGTCATTATTAGGGATTGCACTCTTTTAAACCATACTCCCGATAAGTAAATATTCAATAAATGGAGAGGGTAAATCAATCTTGGGAGCACGTTCATTTTAATTAAATTTATTCTTCTCCACAAGGAAAGCTGTAGCAAATCTAATGGGCATTGTGTCATGCACGTAGCCCTAGAGCCATGGATTGGACTACCTTCCCCAGGTATCCCATCAAGATCGTGAAGAAAGAGCCATGTAGTCAAAAACTGTGCTGTCAAAACACTGTGCATGGTTTGGAGTTAGTCTATTTATATTATCATTTTTTGACCCGCACACTTTAGGGGTGTCCTTACAGGGCATTGTTTTACCACATGGGTTTCCACTGCACATTTATTTATTTATTTTATTTATTTATTTATTAGCTTTTGACGACTGGGTAAATGGGTAATCCCATTCCCCATACCCTTGCATGGGTTTAATGGGACAACAGAGCTAGGTGGCCATATGCCATATGCCATTCTTGTATGCTTCAGAGAAACAAGGAGCATGTGTTATTGAGCAATAGAGTGTATGGCACAGTGGTACAAGTGCAATGCCACTGTGTTTCTGGGCCAGGATGTGCTGTGTTCTGAAACCTTCCATGTTGTGCTGTGGTGGTGGACATTGTGGGTGATGTCCCTGTGGAGTCACTGGACCACCATGGACACATTGTCCAAGGGCATGCAACCCTTGCCCTGTACATTATGGAACTACTGTGCAGTTGTGGGGGCACTACCACAGAAAATGTGCTGCAGTGGGGGTCTGCCATAGCCCAGTGATTGTTGTCTGCACTGTGGGGGTGTTGTCCATTACCTAGTGGTCTACCTGGGGATGCAGAATGCTGGTGGTGGCCTGCCAGCAGGGTGTTGGGGTCATGCCAGTATAAAGGATTATAAAGGAACAATGCACGACAGGGTGTGTGTCATGCTGGGATAATGTCACGCCTCGGGTGTTTGGGAATGAGGCTACAGGCCGAGTGTGTCCAACCACCCAAGGCGTGATGTTATCCCAGCACAGCACACACCCTGGAATGAATTATTCCTATTATACAGTGGTTTATTTGTATGAAAAGCAGAAAAAGGCAAAAAAATACATTAAAAATACCATTTCAGTTCATTTTTAGAGGTGGAAGCATACATATTTAAAAAAAGAGTCCATTTCAGTGTCGACCAGTAGGTGGTGCTGCTCAATAATGTTGTGCAGCATTGTGAAGCCTCTGCCACTCTCAAGTAGAGAGCTGTCACAGCTCACCCCCCACCCCCCAACCGCAACCCCATAGTAAGAAGCATGGCTGGAAGAACTTTTTTTTCAGACTTTTTTTTATCATGCATTTGAAGTCTTGTAAGGAATTATACTGAGCGGGACAGCGGGGGACTGAAGTTGCCAGCGAGGATTGGCACCCACTAGTGAGTTCCGGAAGAATGTTCCGGTTGTTAATTTTCATTACATTTTTTTTTTGACATTTCAAGTCAGGAGTTACACTGACTGGGGTCTGGGAGGGGGGAGGAACTGAAGTAACTAGCTAGAATCGGCACCCATCGGAGAGTTGTTCGTGACTGAAGCATGTATTAAGAGAGGTGCTCATATGCCTACTCAGTCAATGTAGATCAACAGACTGCCATGCTGATAAGTGCAATCGCGGCATTTACAGTTGGGAGTCTTAATGTGGAGAGCAGGGCAGTCTCAAATAACTTGTGCTGCTTTTTTTTTTAATTTTTTATTTTCCTTCTCCTCCCTCAGCTCTGGTCTCTCTTGGGAGCAGAAGGAGTCATCCTCTGCAGTCCGCCCTACCTGGACAGTCCTCCATCACCCATATAGCCTCAGTTTACCCTCAGGCGGGACGAGGTGGGCTCCTAACATCCCAAGCAGTCAGTGGCGTCAGTCAGGAGGGTGCCAGGTGGGCCGCAGATTGAGGGAAAGCTCCAGTGTCTGCCTCCACCAGAGCTGAAGGGTGTTTTTCCTTGTCTTGGGAGTGGCTGGCGCCTGATGTCAAGGCATGGAACTGACTTCTGCCACTCCCCCACCCCTTCTCTACATTGTCAGCAATTGCTGCATCTCTGGCCTCTGCCAGAGGGCAGCCGTGCACTGACTTGGGACCCCTATCTCTCCCGGAGGAGTGCAGTCCTCCAGATGCTCAGTCCTCTCCCTCCCTGCTGACCCCAGCAACTCGGGCTTGTTCCCGAACTCGGGTCACTGGCATGGCTTGAGGTGTGGCATCAGCGGCTCAGCCCTCAGCACCACCGTGTGCTCTTTTTTGATACTGTTGGCATCTTTCATCACCACCACCACCCCAACATACAAACATAACCCTTTCCTTGAGTTGAATTGACCTGGTCCCGCTGCCTGCTCTGGGACTGAGTGAAGATGTTTGAAGCTGCCCGCCCTATCCGCGAGTTTGAAAGTCGCAGATAATGGTTGGAGTCTGTGTGTTATTGGAATGTTGTTTGTACTGGGAGAATAAAAAAAAAGCAATCTCTGGTTTGAAAAGCTGAAGCGCGCCCTCAGCTCAATGTGTTGGTGGGGGAGGTGAAGCCAATGACAGTAATAACAGCTCTGCTGCGATTGAATGGCTGAGTTAAAGTACATTTCTTTCTTTTGTCTTTCCTATCTTACTTTTGTATTTTTTGTTTTAGAAGTTTAGCACTTTTTGCACTGACTAGGTTGCACACTGTTTACATGTTTAAATGTATGTAGCACTTTAAGTAGCACTTGTGTGTAAATACTCCCAAGGTTTATTTGAATTCTAGACATGCCCCCGTTTGAAGACCCACTGAAGGGTTGAGGCGCTAGGGGTACAGGTTCTTTGTTCAGGCTTTTTTGCCGACCAATAAATAAGTACTTTATTTTTGAATTGCTGCGGAGTGCTGTGCTTTACTTTGGATTGATATTCTTTTTGAGCTGGCAGCTCTGCTCGTACACCATCACCTAAGCCAGTGCACACAGTTTTGTCTTCTCTATCTTATTTTTGAGCTGCTCTAAATTTGCTTACAAGCTGGGTCACTTCCTAATGTGCTGCTGATCAGAGTTACTGATGACTGCTGGCCAGGAACAAAGAAGCCAGTTATGCTGATGACTTAACTTTCATGGAGTGGTTTAAAAAAAAAATAATGATGTGGTCTATATGTGTACTGGGACTAGATCCATGATGTTATGCTAGGATAACATCTCGGGTCCAGTGCCAGACTGACCAGTCAGATCCCAACATTCTTGCTTGCCATTGTATAATGTCACAAAACAGCATAGACACATGGACAATGATGACAGGCAACAACCACTGGTCCATCCAGTCTGCCCAGCCACCATAGCATACCCGGGTCCAATTGTCCCTACATGGTTCTACACCATCATGCCTGATATGGGGCTGCAGGGAGGGGCCTGTGGGGTATACTCACTGACAAGGTGGCCACTAGAGATGACCCCACATTCAAATCTCCAGCACAGAATGGTGTAATGCTATATGAAGTCATCATGATTGCTGCCTGGGTATCTTGCCAGGACATTATTGGTGTGCTCTGCTGCATCACACACTACCTGGCAATTGATGGAGTGGTACCCTTTCCTATTGCGATAGGTATCCACTCCAACACCAGTGGGTGCCCAGATAGCAACATGGGTTTGGTCAATGGTACCAAGTACAGCTGGTAGGTGCACAACTCAATGGAACTACTGCATAATTGCTGCTCACTCCGCCAGGTGCTGAGGAATATGACAAACTTGCTTGCATGGTCCAGCACAGCATCTAGGAACTGTCCCAATAGGCACAAAGTGATGGACTGTAGTACACTAGTGGTGTCCCCAATCAGTGCCTGGAATGTTCCTGTGGCCGGAACACACTGCAACCATCACCTTGAGCTCAACAGACATAGCTGGCTGCGCTGGGTATCTGACAAGAGCTGGTCATGCAGGAGCTCACACAGCTGCGTGAGCATGTGCCTGTTGAGCCTGTACCATCCCATGAGCTGCTTGTCACTAAAGACTTCACATGTAACTCATGACCGGTACTGTCTGCATGCAACATAGTGCCTCCACAGCCTACAGCTGGGTCCAGGGTGGGCATCTGCCCTCACCACCTCCTGTAGCATGTACACAAATGTGTGCTCTCCCAAATGCAGTCTTACAGTGTTGCCTGCATTGTCTCTGCCCACCCCTAAGGTTTGCCTGGGTTTAAGTCAGCCTTTTTATAGGCGGTAATCACGCAGTGCTAAGTGACCTGCACTAACTCCATTGCACAGCACTAAAACGTTGAATATCAAGCTGTGCTTGGTATGCATGGTTCCATCCTCACCTTTCCAGTCTACATACATTTTCTTAGTTAGCATGTGCTAACAGTTTTCATGCATGCTGCACACCCCTTTGAATGTGGGATTCCAGTGCAATCTCCATGCAAACCAAGGGAAATGGCTCTGCGTGGCACATTAAGCTTTGAATATCTGGCCCCTAGTGTCTGAATAAGGAGAGTCTTCAGTGGCTTCCAGTGTCAAAATGGGGGGGGGGTCATCCTCAGCAGTACTGCGCATGGGCTTTTGTTATTCGAAAGTATTATTTTTTATTTAAAGATGTTTCTGATACAGGGGTTGGGTACCTAGTGTCGGAATGGGGAAGAGGACCTTCTTCAGTGGCATTGGGGTTGAGCTCCTGGAGTCCACTTTTTTTTTAACCTATCCTCACAACAGAATGCCAGACAAAGTAAATACAAAACATGTAGTTATTATATAAACTAAGTGAAGGCAACATTTCCACCATAACATTATAGAAGGGGATAACTAAAACATAATAAAAAAAAAAAGATTACGTGTAGTTTTATAGAGTAACCAATGTCTATTGAGAGCTCTTGTAATTTTCGGAATGTAATAACATTTCTGGTTTGAGGTGACAGCAAATCCAATGTCTTAGGTGTGCTGCACTGAAACGTCATTATCTCACACTTCAGTTTTACCCTAGACCCAAGTAAACCCTGAAAATATGTCTCCCTCAAAGAAAGTTAGTAATTGCAGTGCATTTTTAAATAACCTTGCATCAGCGCATTAGTCATGTTATATGCCATAGCAGCCTACTATTTGTTTCTCCAAGTCTCCAAAGGTAAAGAATACTTTGGGCTGCGAGTTCTGACTACCAACTAACTCAAGCATAAAAATCCAAAGCTTTATTATATCATAATAAGAAATTAGGTAACTTACAAGAGACAACCAAGCACCCCTAGATTGCTTATCACAGAGGAAGGCTAAAGGTAAAAGTCCAAAACATTATTATGTCATAATATGAAATCAGGTAACTTACAACAGACAACGAAGCTCCTGGATCGCTTATCACAGAGGGAGACTGCAGAGCGGCCTGTGGAAGTTACTTGCCCCTTCTTCTGGAGTAGCTAGCTAGCTCAGCTCACTAATCAGGGTTCAACAGGGATTTATTGTACTCTTACACAGTTGCTGAGGCAATTTGTTTCCTTATTTCGTCACAACTGAGAGGTCTAGTACATTTTGCCAAAAAAAAAAGAACCATCTAACTGTAGGGTAGGCAACAGATGCATGTTATTTTTTCCTGACTTTCTCAGAAAACACATCTTTTCCTGACTTTCTTAGAAAAAATATATTTTTGACTCAGAAAACCTACTTTTTCCTAAGCTTGTGGTAACCTTTGAAGCCTCGTGCTTCTGTGGTCCAAATGTGTTGCCCGATATGAGGAATCTATGCAAGGCTGCTGTGTATCATTTATATTCCCACCTTTGTGCATGTGTAGAACTGTCATGCGGAAAGCTTCTATAATATTTTTCAGAAAGTTTTTCAGTTGTCTGGTTTCAGTTTGCTTCTGGCTTGTCATAATTACAATCCAAAATGCCTTCGGGCCTTACTGATTATCACTGCAGATCCTAACAGTCACTACATTATACCATTAGTATCCTAGCAGTGTCAGTGGCTCAGTAAGTAGCACACTCGACTCTGAGGCCGGGAGATCAGAAGGCTGTGGGTTCAGTTCTCACATCTGGCACTTGGTTTAATATCCCAGTACTGCCACTGCAGTGCAGCATGAGAGGGGTGCTGCACTTCTGAGGTGCCGTCTTTCGGATGAGACGTTAAACCGAGGTCCCATCTGCCTGGATTGGTGGTAGTTCAGGTGGATGCTAAAGATCCCATGGCACTTATCGAAAAGAGTAGGGGAATTTCCCCAGTGTCCTGGCCAAATTTCCCTCATTCACTAAAAATACCACCAACAGCTTAATCTGGTTCAAGGACAGTTGGCATTCATCTGTCTCCCCCTCCCCCTGGTCGTGCCTGAAAATAGGCAGAATTTGTCTAGTGCACTTACCTGGTCAACAAAAAATAAATAAATAAACAATACAAATGTCTAGCAATCCATAAATATACATAATAAGCTGGTAGCATATTCTGGTGTCATTATAATTCCTCCCCACTAAAGCCTGAAAGATTGTAACTTTCAGGGGTTCATCAAGCAAAATGAAGAGCAGAATAGTTAATATGAGCAGAAGAGATTGAAACAGGGGAAAGTGGGAGTGGGTATACCTGTGGTTCAGTCCACCCAGTACTGGGGTATTGAGAGGCAAAAGGTTGGGCAGCAGGCTCTGGTGAGAAATGCAAGCAAAATACGTATGCTGCAAGGAAAAAGAAGTGAAAAGGTATTTTTTGTTGAAAAATGTAAGCTGAGCCCTTCCATAGTAAAGAGTTTTGCACTCTGGAAGCTGGAGAGAGTATCACATCCATTGGTTCTGGCGTGCTGCCCATGGATTTGATTAAAAGAGTCAGCTGATGGACTTGGCTGAAACCACCACATCAAACTCATGCCCTTTCAAGCACCTGAACCTCAGATGGAGGCTCTGTAATGCCTTCTCTTGGGGCCAGGGGTAAGGGTCATTAGGTAGGTTAATTTTGATTTCAAATTCAGGAGCACACTGGGGTGCCCTAATGTGAATAAGGGAGTGACAACATAGAGGACAGTAAGAAGCTCCACAATAATAAAACTCTCCCAGATCCATGTCCATCTACTTCTCAGACCAGACAGAGGATTGCAGAACCAGGTCTGTACCTTAGAAATAACATCCCATAACTTTTAGGATTGAACATTAAAGTATTATTTTATGTTGTTCTGCCAAATCATTTCATCAGCACTATGCTGTATATCAGATGTAAGAGATATCAGGGTAACAGTTTCTTTCAAGTCAGCAAAATTCTTCAATCCATAAGGCATGGAAATAAAATGAATATGCTCAATGGCAGGGTACACAGTGTATACCCCAGGTACAATGGGTAAGAAGTCATAGTCATTTTCTTGAATATGTGCTAAAAATGTGAACAGTGTTGACAATGTTGAACCATTGGATAAAATACAATCAGGATTCAAAATTACTTAAGTACTGTTGCCTAGTCTATGTACTGTATTATGTGCAAGGTCTGATACCTTGTTAACTTTCAGTGGGCACGCTTTGGACATTTCACAAGTAGTGTATGCCTTCCCTTCACAGGTGTACAACATTTCCTGCCATGGTTCTAAGATTCATGGATATCCCTTCCTTGCTCCTTCACCATATGTAATGTAATCATAAGTGTGTCTATGACAGCATAAAGCATATGATCAGGGAAAAAAATACAATATTAACTATGGTATACCCAGTCCCAGATTGTCCCTTGAATATAATTGGCATACATATGATAAACTCCAAAAAAGGTGCAACCCTTTGAGGCTGAATGATATGGATACACTTTTGCAGCAAAAGCCACGGTGTCTAGATCTAGGCTGTGAACAAATGTCTGGGTCAGTGCTATATATTAATTGTTGTATAATGACTGGGTTTCACTTTTTACCATAGGGAAACCCATCGCATAATTTGTCGTTGTAAAGGAGTGTTTATAACGGCAAACACACACTGGGTTTCCCCTCTCTCTGCGCCACCCACATCTCTTCCGTGCTCTTCACCGTTCACAGCACTTTATTTTTTATTTATTTATTTAAACATTTGGTAACCAGGAAAGGCACACTGAGCCAAGGCTTGATTCCAGGTGTGCCCCGTGGGGACGGGAGAGAGGAAAGGGGAGTACAAACACTTGCAAAGTAAACTACATTAAAGCATGATTATGTAAACAACAGAAGGATACAGCAGTACTGAGGAAATACAGATCATTAGACATACCTGACCAAAACTGCACCGGTACTCTGACTCGGTGGTAACTTATTTATTTTTTTAATCACTGCTCAGAAACAAAGTACCAGGAAACAAAAAAAACAGACAAACACGGACTGTGCTGAAGGCCAACCAGACCACGGCCGCACTGGAACCTCTCTTATTTTATATAATTGCTGTGGTGAAAAAAAGAAACCCAGCACTTATATAAAAATAAAATATAAGTGGTGTATGAAACACAAATTTTACACAGCCTCGAGTTGGATGCTCAGATAAACACCTTAGCCCGCCTCGGGCTTATGTGGCATCCAACACCTCGGTGTATGTAAATGCTTGTTACACACACACCACCCCATACTTTATTCTATATATAAATTCAGCCCCACTAGTTCAATTTGGTATTATGCCATTTCTTAAAGCAGAAAACATTCCTCCAGGAGACTATTCACTTTTGATTGAACTATGCTATCATGCTGTGCCTCCAAAAAAATGTTCTGTGGATATTAAAAGTCATTTCTATCCCTAATATGATATTCTTAAAATTTCGGTCTGGTTTATTAAGGGCTTCATTAGTACTGTTAATTGCTTTGATTATGGCTTGATAACTGCCTCGCTGGGCCATAGTTGGTGCATCATAAATGCCCAGAAGGGTACCAATAAGACCTATAAATCACTTCACTCTGTTTGAAAATGTATAGCTGTCCCTTTCCAATGGTTCATAAAAAATATAGTTGACTTCCCTGGCTTCTCAGCTCTGCCATTTTACAACTGCTTACCACAGTATTCCTAAGTCTCTCATCCCCTTGTTTGTTCACATGTTCCTAGGCCAATAAAACTATCAGGGAGATATTTAGGATTACACAATACACTGGATGTCTCTCCCTATATACACAGGCAATAGAGGGAGTTTCATCCTCATAACCCTTGATGATTATATCCCCACAGTTGTTATGGTCCAGAATTTTGCTGTACAACTCCTGAGGCGAGGTATGGAAGTAACTGGCTACAGTTTCATCTCACCCACTATTGTCTACCATCTTTATCTCATAATATCCAAGTACGTCATGTGAAACTTCCTGACCTGCTACTCTCTGTACTTGCACTTCTTGATTACGGTAACTTATTCTGCACCCCAGGGAGGATCTAAAGGACTGACGAAAAGTATTAAATGATAACCTATCAATTTTATATTGTCATGAACCATGGCATCAACAAACATTTGGCATGAATTTTTGATGGGGTCATGGAAGCCATACAACTCATCAGTGTGAGTCAAAATAGATTTATGTTGCAAAATTGCAGTCTTATTTACAATCAGGGTGGGCCCAAATGAGTGCCCCATGATGTAAACCTCCATTTCACCATATAACCGTAGTCTGTATTTACTATTTTCCCCAAGGATGATTACAGCACATAGCCCGAAGACTTCAAAGCACTTCTGCTGCTGGTTCCCTTTTCCAAAATATGGGTACCAAAAGTAGAAGTCAGAATTAAGAATGTTTCTCATATAGATGGTGTAAAGATTTTCTAAGTCCTTCCTGACTGAGTCCAATAAGAACCATCTCCCTTTGTTTGATTTTGTCAATCTAGTTATATAGCTCATGGCCTCAACCATCTACTAATAATGCCCCACTGGGCTCAGGAATTTTACTGGTAGGATAAGAGTTTCATTACTTACAAATATCAGGCACATCATCTGATCATTCATAATCCCTTTTCCCACCAGTATGGGCATTTCCCATTGAGAATAGGCTGTCTCCAAAAGTTCATATTGCATTATCAAACCCACATTCAAGGTAATGTTGGTGGCATTCCAAGAATCATGGAGATCACTTACATTATAGGTAACACTGGTGGTGCAGCCCCAAGGGGTAGCATGCCATCTTTCTGCATAAAATTAACATAGCCATACCTTCAATACACAGGCTGCAAATGCGGCTGCCCATAATACAATTGCAAAAATAAAGAGAGACCAAAGGTTCTTCATCATTTCCATTGCAAAAGAGTACAAAGCAAAATAGTAGAATTCAAAGCAAAACAGTCAAAACCAAACAAGTTTTTCTGCCCTTGAGAGTCCCAATGATGTAGTATTCTCAGCTTGCAGTCTTTGAGGTAGATAAATGAATATAAAGTCCAGCGTCCATCACTCAAGCAATTAAAACAAAAGCTGCATTGTCCTGAAGATTCTTTGGATCCTACTGGTGCTCTATTCCATCACTGATCTGGTTACCTTTTTAACAGTTCATTAGCTGGCACTTTTTTATTCAAACCTTGAAGAAGAGGAAAGATGCTGGAAGAAAAAAAAAAATAGTACAGGCTGTAAAAATCAGTTCCCTTTAAATGGTTTCATCTGATTTACATGCAGCCACTGTTCCACTGGCTTCTGTTTGTCTATAATTTGAACCTTTACAACAGTGGCAGACAATTTGACTGTTACTGCAAATTTTCCCCTCCAAAATTTATGTAAGGCATGGTCAGGGGTCCGATAGTCTGGAATCATGACCCTGTCTCCCAACTGAAACTCCAAATGACTGACTTTGGCATCAAAATGCTGCTTTTGCACCTTCTATGCACGACCCAGATTGCAGGATACAACTTTGTTAATGGCTTGCAGATTTTCTTTCAGAACAGACATATATTTGTCTAACTCCAATGTATCACAGGTGGCTGTTCCCAGTCCCTCATACCAAAGATGAGAAAGTGTCCTCAATGTCTGTCTCCCCATCCTTACCTCAAATGGAGTGAGTCCAGTTGAGGTGTTTGAAGTTGCCCTTATTGCCATAAGCACCAGGGGCAACTTGAGATCCCAGTCTTTCCCATTAATTGCTACATACTTTCTTAGCATTGTTTTTATAGTTCAATTTGCTCTCTCCACCTGGCCGGATGACTGAGGATGGTATGGGATATGATATTTCATTTTAATCCCTAAAACAATTCTGCATTTCCTGACATGTAAAATGAGTCCCTTGATCTGACTCAGTGGTGCCTTGGGCCCCAAGACACAGAACACATTTGTTTGTTTATTTATATTTTAACAGGATATGGTACTATGAAAAGTCTGTTTTCAGGGCAGTCCAGTATTCAGGCAAAGGTTATATTACAATACAAAACATTCTATATATACGCAATTTTAGATAAAATACGCACATCACAAGTAATGAATACAAATAAGTAAAATAATCAAATCTGAATTATTTTATTTTTATTTTATTTTAGTCTTTGGTAACCGGGTTAGGCCCACTAGGCACAAGTGCCTGTTTTCAGGGGTGACCTGGGAGCACTGCACAGTTAAGTGACTTGCTTAGAGTCACACAGTATGCAAGTGGAGGTTGTGAGAATCAAACTCAGATGTGGTCTGCTGGATGTACCAAGCTTGTTCACACCTCGTTCCTCTAACCTCTAGGCTATTACACATCATAATAAAAAAGGTTTAACTTAACATAAGCATTTTTTAAAGCTTAGGTAAGTGAGTTATGAAGAGCTGGAGAAAGAGAATTCCACAAGGTTCAGGCAGTATAATCAAAGCAGATATGTCCAAACTTTGTCTTTGTATGAGGGACTATGACACTCTACCCTTTACAATGCATAGAAGGTGGTCAGGTTTATTGAATAATAATTTAGAAAAGAGGTTATCAGCGGCCATCCCATTTGCTGTATGTATTAATATAAAGACAGCTCAGGAGCTTTCTTCTCCAGAGTACTAATGATGTCCAACGCAACTGATAAAGCATATCACAGTGGTGGTGCAGTTTCCAAAGACCTGTTAATCCCAGTGTAAATCTGGCAAGGTGGTACTACAGTCTGTCTAACTTCTGCAAATTACTTTTATTTGATGATCGATATATTATACTAACATAATCTGTAAGAGGCAATATTGTTGTATTTACCAGTTTTTCTTTTGTTTCACGTGTCATGCTATGTTTGTGCCTATGCAGGGCTCCAAGTTTTTGAGAAACCCTTTTAAAAATGTAATCAATGTGTATATCAAAATTTAAGTGAGGATCCACCCAAAGTCCAATATATTTGTATGAGGTAACCTCTTTCAGGTATTGTCCATTGATGGAATTTATTGATATGCCTGATGACACAGTACCACTTTTAATAGATATTAATAGACAAATTGTGTCTGGAAATTGAACTATTGAATCAAAGAATTAAGACACAGACATAAATTACAACATTGGAGCAATTCATTGATTCAATGGCAGAAGGAGTTTTAGAATCACGTTTGCATGATACAGCCACATCTATAGAATCCCAAGAATCTAAAGATACTGAGGAATGGTGTTTAGTTGGTAAAACAAAAACTAGTAAGAAGGGTAGTAGGAATATTGGGGGCTCTTCAAATGTACTTACCCCAAATAGGTATCAGGCTCTTGCACCAGTCAAAGGTAGTGAAGAACAAATGTAGTCTAATGACCAGATGATCTCTGTGGTACAAGATATAACTCATATTAATATCAGTATAGCTCAGGAGGCAGGAAACAATACCAATACTCTGAGAATAATAACTCTCAAGATTTATTGTATATAGGGATTCCATGTTACCATACCGGTCATATATTATGTAAAAGCAGAATGAATACACTACAGTTAGTGTATTGCCATAGGCAGATATTAGAGATATTAAACAGTTGATGTCGGGATTATTGAGAGTACATCTCCACCTGTAGTAATACTGCACATTGGAGTAAATAATGTTGGAAAAATGGGACTACCTGAAATACAAAGTAATTTTAAATATGTAGGGTACTTACCTAAAAAATAGGGGATGTGACTTGTTAATTTCAGGAATACTACCTGTCCCTCAGGCCAGTGTTATGTTAAACAAAGATATTCAGAGACTCAATGGGTGGCTAAAGAGGTGGTGCTATTGGGAAGGGTATGCGTATATTAATCAATGGCAGGATTTCCAGGATTTCCACCTATTTGCACAGGATGGGTTGTATTTAAATAAACACGGCAAGTGAATGCTATCCCAGAAATTGAGATATATTATGGAAACTCATTTAAACTTTCTCTGGAGGGGTGAGGGGGCGCACAAAATCTAAGGCCACTGATCCAAACAAAAATGTACAGCCAAACTGGAATTTTCTATTAGTTAACGCTAGAAGCCTCATGAACAAAATGGATGAGCTGAAATTAATATTGTATACTTCCCAAATACATATTTGTGCCATCACTGAGACCTGGTGGAATGATAAGACTACCTGGGGTAGAGAAATTCCAGGTTATACTCTTTTTACAAAGGACAGAAGCTTTTCTAGAGGAGATGGGGTAGTGCTTTACATATCAGACAATATATCTTTTGAAAGTATAGATACAACAAGCTGGGGTAACTCTGAAGTATTATGGATTAAAATCACCCCACCAAATGCCTTCAATATTAACATAGGTCTTGTGTACAGACCACCATCCATGGCTAACCCTAATGATCTCATACTGCTAGATTTTATTAAACAATTGGCTTCAGCAAATAATGTAATACTACTGAGGTTTAATCTCCCTGGAGTAAATGGGACACACTAGAAGCTGTTACCCTATGGAAACTAAATACCTAGATTCTAAAGTTTAGCTGGATTGGAACAACGTACTAAATAATACCAGGTGAGACACATATTGGATCTGGTATTGAGCAACATGAAAAGTAATATCCATAACCTACAACATTGTCCCCACTGGGATCAAGTTTATCATGCCATGGGATAGCTTTGAGTATTTGGTAATTTGAAAATTGATTCCGTAGTACCATCATTCACAGGTATGATAAAGTGAATTTTGATTTGATGAGGAATGAGTTGGTGGAATCAGAATTGGCAAAGTGAATTTGCAGATCTAACACTAGCTGAAATGTGGAGAAATTGAATAATACTGTTGGCTCATTGATCCATAAGCATGTACTAACGAAAAGAAATACAATGGATTTCAAAAACCTCTTCCCCCATGGTTAACTACCCCAGTTAGAAAATTAATTAAAAAAAAATATAGCTTATCTAAAAGCAAAAAAGAGTAATAATAGTTTTTTTTGGAGCTAGATAAGGAGAGATTAAGAAATGCAAAAAAAAGCAATAACTTTAGCAAAAAGGAAGTATGAATATAAATTAGCAACTGAAGTGCAAAATAATTATAAATCTTTTTATTCATACATCAATTCTAAAAGGGGAACAATGGAACTATTATCTCCTAAAAGATCCAGATGGCAAGCTGACCTCAGATAATCAGAAATGGCTGATTTATGTAACACATACTTAGCCTCAGTATTTAATAAAGGGCAATGTACACCAGCAAGCAAAACAGTACACCCCTGGGCTGAGTGTGATAAATACCCTGATGTAGCTCACAGACTACTGGATATAAACCCTAATAAGGTAGAGACTAGATGGACTGCATCCAAGAGTTATTAAGAGACTAGCGCATGAGTTGAGGGTCCAGTCACTCACATTTCCAGAAGTCTCTGGATGTGGCAGGTGCCTGATGACTGGAGGCAGGCAATGGTTATACGTATACAGAAAAAGGGCTTGAAACAAGAGTTGGCAAACTATTGACCCATTAGCCTGACCTCGGTCTTGGGTAAGATCTTGGAGAGTATAATCAAGGATCAAATCCTTGACTCCTTATGCAGTAAAGGTGCTATTGACCATACACAGCACAGGTTTACTAGGGGTAGGTCATGTCAGACCAACCTTCTAGAGTTTTATGGCAGGGTCAACAAGGCCCTGGATATGGGCAACTCAGTGGATGTTGTTTTCCTTGACTTTGCAAAGGCATTTGATAAAGTGTCACATGAAGAGCTAATTGGAGCTCTCAGGGAAGTGGGGGTTCATGAAAAACTATCTTGTTGGGTGGAGGCCTGGTTGGGGGATAGGAGACAGAGAGTATGTGTGTGAGGAGAATGTTCAGAGTGGGTCGAGGTGACTAGTGGATACCTCAGGGATCCGTTTTGGGCCCCTACCTCTTTAATCTATACATTTCTACTATGTGTGTTAAAGATTGGGTGTGGTTGTCAAAATTCACAGATGATACACATTTGGGATACCTTGTTAATAATATTAAAGAGGCTACTATTTTACAGGCAGCACTAACAAATTTGGAAGTATGGGCAAAAACAAAGAGACCTACATTCAACACAGATAAATGTGTTGTTATGCACATGAGCAAAATAATATGCAGTATAAATACAAACTGGGAGGTAGGAAGCTGAGGATAGTACAAGATGAGAAAGAGCTGGGAATAAGAGTCAATAATGAACTAAAATTTGGAATACACTATAACCAGGTGGTTAAGAAAGTGAGTAGAATACAGCACTGTGTATTCAAACATATCAAAAGTCGAGATAAAGCAGTATTACTGCCCCTGTATACCTCACTGGTACGTCTGCATGCAGAATATTGTGCACAGTTTTGGGCTCTAGGATATAGGAAAGATATTAAAGCCTTAGAGAGGGTGCAGAGAAGAGCTACCAAAGGCATAAGGGAAGTCCGGGGTCTGAGTTATGAGCAAAGACTACAGCACCTCAGATTGTATTCACTAGAATTTCGCAGATTACGTGGTGATATGTGCCAGATATTTAGGACACTTAAAATGATCAATTAAGGGACCAACTAGGCCTGGAACTAAGGAAACAAATATATGATACTAGAGCACACTGTTACCAATTACACAAAGATAAATACAATACTAAAGGAGGAAAATTGGTTTAATGTGAGAATTACAGGAATATGGAATACACTTCTAGTGAAGTAGTGACAAGTCCTACTATGAATATTTTCAAAACTAGGCTAGATTCCTATTTGATAGATAAGGACATACAGAGAAATTTTAGAAGATTGGCGAGCTATATGGACATGTGTCTTCTATGCTCTGATATAACCTATGAACCACTGCCCCACTCGTGTTTTTATCCCTGAATAACATTGTGTTTGCTTTCTTTAAGTTCAAAACCAATTTATTTTTTCACAAGCATTGTTCAAACTTACTGAATTCTTGCTGGAATACTTCCTCAATATTAGAATTATTCATGCCTGGGTGCAGCAAAACTGTGTTATCTGCATATAATTTTGATGCAGTTAGAATTTTGGGTAGTTCATCAATAAACAGGATAAATAGAAGTGGACCTAATATGGATCCTTGGGCACATCTCTATTTACCTCTTTAAGTTCTGACATAGTTCCTTGTGAGATTACTACCTGATTTCTACCATATAGGTAAGAAGAAAGCCATTTAACAACCTCTGTGTTGAAACCCTTGTTCTCCAATTTGTGTATTAAAAAGGGGTAGCCGACAGTATCAAAAGCCTTAGATAGAACAATGAACACTGCCCCCATGCACTGTTTGAGTTCCAGTGTATGGGAGACGGGGTCCATGAAATCTATCAAGACAGTGTGTGTAAAGTGTTGGGGCCTAAAACTGGACTACTGAGGAGCAAGAAGGTAGTTAGTTGATAAATGAGAATAAATCTGCTTGTGTATTTCTTTGTCAAATATTTTTGATATATTTGAAAGTAGAGCTATGGGTTAGTAGTCATGTGCTGATTGTGGATCACCCCCTTAAATATAAGTGTTATTTTAGCACTCTTCCATATACCAGGGAAGGTGCCACTGCATAAACTCCAGCTAAATAGTTTAGTTAAGGGTGAGGCTAATATATAAGCACCCTCCCTCATTAGCCTGGCCTTGAGTCCATCTAGGCCCCCGGATTTTGATGTATTTAATGTTTTTAGTTGTTTCCATATAGCCTTTGAATTTAGAATTTTTAACTTAAATGTTCAACAATTCCTGATCCCTATGAGTTATTTTCAGTTTCCTTACTATTTATTTTAGTATGATGTTTTGAGTTTCCCTTGTTCAGTGATGGCAAAGGGAAAGAATGTTTAAAGCGACAGCCATCAATTTCAGATCTGCTGTAACTTCTCCATCCACTTTTAAAGACTTTGGGAGTGTATTAGTAATAGGAGATCGTAATCATCTAACAGTTCTCCAAAAATCCACAGGGTTAGTTGCTTTCCTAGCTATTTTCCATATTCTGTTGTGTACGCTAATGCATTTTAGAAATTTTCCATTTATCCAAGGTAAGCTATTTTGTTTCCTTTAAATTGAGATTTGGGGGTGATGTATGCCACAGATAGTTAGAAACTCATCAAGGAAGAATTTTACAGCAGTCTCTAAATCAGATATTAAATCAAATCATTGCCATTTAACTGTATGTAGGTCATTCAGGAAACTTACTGTGTAGAAATTCCTATATGATCTAATGACCATGGTGGGATTAACTGTTGGTCCAAGATGCACTTTCAAATTAACTGTATATCTGATAACACAATGTTCACCCAATAGGAGTTCTCCAACTTGCCAATTATTTTCTATTAAGTGATTGGATACAAATATCAAGTCAATTGAAGTTTTAGTATCACCCATGTGTCTAATTTGAGCAGCTGCTTGTATTAGTTGTTCAACATTCAAGGGGGCCATAGCTTCATTTAATCTTTTGCCTGTTGGTCCATCCCAGTGGGCATTAAAGTCACCCATACATATGACATTTTTAATTTTAACATGGTTCCCCAAAAAACACTGCCAGATCATCAAAATATTTGATGTTTGTATGAGGTGGTTTATAGACAGTTTCCATTTTTTTAATTCCAGTAATGTACCCTCAGTTCCATTTACCTTGAATGGAGTTTCCTGTGTGTAGGGTCCTAGCTCCTCCTTTGTGTACAATAAAACTCCTCCACCTTTTCAGTTTCTGTCACTTTGTGTTTCATTATATCCCTGTATTTTTATAGCAGAATCGATTATTGTACTATCTAGCCAAGTCTCTGTAATTCATAAAAACACTGTGGTATTTTGATTGTACCAAATTCTTAGTTTATCAATTTTTGGTAACAGATTACAGGCATCAGTGTGACATATGTTAAGATCCCTATGTGTAGTTGGCCCAGGATTGCTTTCAAAATTTCATGCCAACAACAGTATGAAATAACTAATACTATTTGCATATCATATACTCTCTTTGTGGCTGTTCAGACCAAATCCTATGCATATTTCCGGCTTTACAACTTTGTTTTTCCTCAATGAAATTAATAGCACATTCTGAGCTTTGGTCTCTGTCCTTAGAGCCAGTAATAAGCTAGATCTTTTTCCTGTATGTTTGTGTTGGGTGGTTTAAATGATTTGAAATGTGAAGTGACCAAAACACACACAACAGTATTCCAAGCACAAGCAATAACTTCATTGTAGAGAGAAACAAAGACACATTCACAAATCATGGAGTATAAAGAAGCAGATCTAAGACACATTGTAATATCTGTTAATAAGCTAAGATGATGTGGTAAACCAATGTGCTTGTGTTCTAAAATAAAATTGTGGATCAGTCACCTCACTGACCGTACGAGACAATAGTAAAACTCCAGTTTAGTAGTGAAACATGTGGTAAGGTGGACTGTTGTACTAGTAAGTTAAAATGAAACTTTATCTAATAAATTAGTTATGGTACATTAGCAATCATGAATAGTCAGCAGTCCAACTTACCCTAGTTTAGGAAACATTCACCCTTATCCAACAGATACATGTTAATACTTATTAATTACTGGGTAGCTTTTTCCCATAGGGAAACATGATTATAATTTGCCGTCTATAACCAGCTCGGTTGGTTATAATGGCAAACACATGCCAGGTTTCCCTTGGAACAGCCATCCCTCAGTCGCTGTTCTCTGATGTTCACGTTCTGTGAAGCAATCCGATGGCACAGCACACTTCATGGTTCCTCATATTCAGCGGTAATGTACTTTTTATAAAAAAAAAATAACTCTTTTTCTGAATTAAACCACTTGAAAACAGAAGCAAAATAAAAGAAAAACCTGTGCTGTGTTTTTCCATCAGCCTGACATTGCAGCCGAGTCCATGCCACAGACTGCCCCTGCCTCTCGTAGCCCAGAAGGACGCCGCAACTGCCGCTCAGTGGTAAGTTTATATTCAAACAAAAATCAAAGTTTCTACACATTTTTTAATAAAATATCTTCTTCCTTTTCCTCCAACAAGTGCAGCAGTATAACTAGGAAGACCGCAGACTGCGCAAAATCCAGACTGGTCCACTGCTTCCTGAACACTAATCTGTTAGCTTATTTTATATTTTATAATTGCTGACACAAAAAAGCACACTCCTGCAATTATAAAAAATAAAATATGGGGTGGTGTGTTTAAAACTCTGTTTTACACACACCCTCATTGTGGATGTTTATAAACCCCAATGGGCTTCGCCTTGGGGTTTATGTAGCATCCCACAACTGTGTGTGTAAAATTTATTAAACACACCATCCCATATATTATTCTCTATTTTAAGACTATAGTTCCTAATCCTAACTAATAACCCTTAGTTCTGTAAGTTTAAAGCAATAAAATGTTGGCTTTTAGATTACTTAACTGTATTAAAATCAATAACCCAAGTCCTTTTCAGTATATGGTGGTGAGGATTTCCAAATTTTACTATTTTTCCTTTATTTCTTCTGAGAGGTGCTTTTCACTCATTACACGTGCATGGGGCACGCCTTTGGGTGGTATGGGCTTTTGATATTGGTAGCCTGCCCTGAATGATGCTCTGACCTTGATCTCTTTAAACATTGTAGCAGCAAATTCAGGCAACGAAAACAGAGCACAAGCAAGTCTTAGGGCTGCTTCTTTATTCTCTGTGGTTTGTGAACTTTCTCAACCATAGGCATTGCCATGGCAGAAGCAGTGCTAGCTTACTTTTTAATGTCTTCAACCTGCTTTGAGTACAGATCTGTAACGGTCAGGATATATTTATAACCCTAGTGGTGGATGGAAGTCGCCTACTAAATCAGTTTGCAAATTGCATCATGGTCCGCTAACCTGTGGTCTCAGTAAAGTCTTTTGGGTATGCTGATCAGGACTGGTCTGTGCACATACTATACAACTGTGACAATGGTTCCTTACATCAGCTAGCATTTTGGCCACCAGGTTAGTTGCCTGACCAATGGCTGGGGCTTGTAATGTAGATCCCTTGGTACCCTCCTTGATCGTTACACAACTTAGCAACTCATGTCTGATATGTTCTGGGGCCACAAGCACAATGTCATCTGTTCTTAAGGAAGTTATACATCAGTAAGCGTGAGGTCTTGTCTACATACATTTTTGAAGCATTCTGTTCATTGTTTCCAATCTGAGTTTTAAGTTGATTCAGCTGAGGGTCCCCATCCTGCATCTGTTTTTAATCTAAGATTTTTAATCCTATTTGACAGTGGCCAACATGGCGGCCACCTTAGGAGACAGGAGTTCCCAACTCTGACCAAGGGTGCCCTGTCGAGCAAGGGAGTCTTCTTTTGTGTTCTCCCCTATGAATAGGGCACACTTAGAGTGTGCTTTGACTTTGAGAACATAAATGTTTGAAACCTCATGGAAGGGCAGTGTGGAGAGAAAGGACAAGTAGGATAAATATTTTATAGGTTTGTAGGGAGATGATTAGAAGTTTTCTTTTGCTGCCAAATGGGTAGAAACTCTGTCAACACCAGGCTGATCCAGGAGGAATCAGAGCAAATAACCACAGGTAGCGGGAGGGAAAGGGTGGGTAGTAAATGCGGTAGTAATTGCAGTGCACAACAGATGGCTGTGAATTCTGCTGCCTGCGCTGAATGTAGGGCACAGCATTTGGCGATATGGAGAAGTTGAGGGTCAGAATAAACACCCCGAAACCAATATGGGATGCACAATCCATATAAAGGTAAGCATCATCTGTAAAAATGCATGAAGCAGTTTTAGCGAACTCTGCCAAAGGACATTTTTGAAAATAGAATGCTCTGGCTGGGTCACCGTGGTTGGGGATGGAGAGGCTGCACCATCATGTGGCTCCCCTTAAAGTAGAGGACTGGCAATCTGGGAGGCTGCAGTGGTTGAGACCTCAATGTTCTGGTCCTGCAATAACAGTGCCCACTAGTAAGTCTTAAATGTAACAGTACCCTCCTTCAACCAAGGTGAGAGAAGAAATAAGGTGTATTTGCATGGGGAGTGCAATATAATCTTATCAAACCCTGTAATGTATGTGAAGTACTTAACAGCCCAAAATGTGCCTAACAGATACTTTTTACAGGGGGTGTGATGTAGAAGATACAGCCACTTCCAAATGGAAGGGTTTAGCTGAGTCCAGGTTAGCTAAACAGGGTGCTGTGGCCAGGGTTTAAGTTCCTCCACTGCTTGTGTCTGAGCAGAGGCCTAAACCCAAAGTACATTCTTAAAACACACAGATGTTATTACAAAGTACAAGTGGTTTATGAGCTTTCCTGAAATCAAAGTGGTAAAACAAAATGAAACATTCTGTACTAGGGCTGATCTCCTGCTTGCAATTCTGTAAGCAGGCTTGCAGAGGGCAAAAGGCTTCTCAAGGTAAATTTCCTGGGCTCCAGACTGACACATATGTATTTTTTCTGATAAACCCAAATGGCTTTCTGCAAACATTTCAATAATATTATATATGTTTGCAAACCAAATAATCCCAGTTTCACACAAACATTCACACTTTTTTTCCTTTAACCACTGTAAAACGAAATAAAGAATAGAAATAACAAGTAGAAATTGTGAAACTGTTAGATTGGCCAGACACAAAGTTCCACAAGAATAACTAGATTGCATAATCAGACAGACAGATGGGCAGACAGACAGATGACAGAATAGGAGAGGACAAAAAGATTCTTGCTTAACTGTTTCCCTGAATAACAAATGGTGACACCATTCACTAACTTCTTGCCAGTTTTTATTTGAGATATAATCTTTAGTTTGAAAACAGGGTCAGTCTGCATTAATACATTACTAATTATTGCATTCCTACACTACAGATGTCTTTGCCTTCTAGGGGAGCTGGTGCAAGGTCAGAGGCACCTGTTTTGGAAACTCCCCAGGAAAAGACATCTAGGGCCAGATTCACAAATCTCTGCCTGGTACAACCAGTTTGTGCTGTGCAAACTGGGTTTTATGCCACCTGATATTCACAAAGCTCAGTTTGCACTGCAAAACTGGGTTTACTCTGGGAAAAGTTGTGAGGAGGGCTGCAGTGCAATGATGGGGTGGCTGCATATCCACACAGTCCCATTCACAAAAGATACTTCCCATACTTGGGCCTTTTGTGACAGTCCTTGCATGGAGAAAATAACGCTGAGCAAGACTTGGCAGTATTCTGCACTAGTGGTTGTGAGAGGCACACTGCCCCTCCACCCCTCTCTGGTCTCCAGTTCCCATCCTGTAATGCAAAAATAGTAACCATGGTAGTCTAGTGGTTTCCTCCCCCCTCCCCGGTCTCTGATCACCATCCCGTAATGAAATAAATGTGTCACTGGTAGTCTAGTGGTTCCCTTCCCCCTACCCAGTCTCCGATCACCATTCTGTAAGAAAGTAATAGTATCCCTAGCAGTCTAGTGGTGCCTGCCCCAGTCCCTGTTCTCTGATTGCTGTCCTGAATTCCCAAAGTAATATCCCTGGTAGCGAGTGGTCCCTCCCTCTTCTTGGTCTCTGATCGCCATCCCGTAAAAATAATAGTATCCTGGCAATCTAGTGGTGTCCTCCCCAATCCCTGTTCTTTGATTGCCATCCTGAATTCCCAAAGTAATATCCCTGGTAGCTGAGTGGTCCTTCTCCCTTCCCCAATGTTCCGATCATCATCCCCGTATAACCAGTATCAAATCTTGGTAGTCCAATGGTCTCTCCTCCCATCTGTCCAACACAGAGCAATACATACACCCTGGTGTCACACAAGGAACACAAAGAAACAGTCTCCAGCTTAGTGTGCCTTTCCTGGTTAAACAATTTCCCCTTCCCCTTATCTTTGTTCCCCCCAGGTCCCACATCACAATAGCAAGGGGTCAACAGTGACCGCCACAAACAGCCCAGAGAGAACAACATGAGTTGAGGGTTCTTTTTGCTTTACCCCCCACAACCCCATACTATATATACAGTACTAACTCTGGGGGAGACGCACCTCAGGGTGGGGGGCAACTGTTGGTCACCACATGTGCTCAGCTGTGTATCTGTCGCTGTTTTTGCCATGCCCTATTGCCTCATTATCTGGATGGGTTACCTTAACACAGGACTTGCAGCAGTATTTCTGCCTAAGCTGCAGCACTATGAATGCATTCGATTTTCAAACATTTTGATGTATTTGCTACACTTTTCTCACTTTACTGTCCAAAAAATGACTGATGCATTTTTTGATGCACATATCAGTTTTGATGCACAGCATGAAGGAGTTGTAACATAAAGTTAAGTCACCTGTTTTGTGACCTAACTGTCATGTTGCAACTAGTACAATTGTGATGCAGTTCTTTGAAAATCCAGCCCATTAGGTTTTCTGTGAGTGCAGTACTATGAAATGCTATACTCAAAAGCACGACTGTTGTACTGTTAGCAGGAATTCCCTTCCAGGTTGGAATACAACTGCCTGTGCACCATACACCATCACAGAAGTAGCTGCTCCTTGCTGCTTTAAATTGCTTCTTGTTGATTTCGGTTGGTAAGGTGATTTTTTTTTTCTTACTACTTGTAAGGCTAGTAGGGAATTGTTTTGGGGCTGCTGAAATTTTGAAACCTATTTTGGTGTGTTTTAATGGTGTTATTTTTGTTGTCTCACTTGGTAGCAGCTGAGTTTTTCTTACTTCTTAAAAGGGGCTAGCAAGGAACTGTTTTGGAGCTGTTGAAACTTTGAAACCTATTTTGGTGTGCTTTAAGTGGGGGCTGTTATTTCTTTAAATTGGAGGCCTGTTTCTTCTAATTTCAAGCCTATTTTGGTGTGTTGTTGGTGAGGCTTTTGTTTCTTTGAATTGCGGACCTGTTTCTTCTTGTATCAAATCTGTTTTTTGTGCTTTTAGTGGGGTGGTGATTTTTTTCTGCTGTCTTCACTAGTTGCAAAGTTTAGTGCATAGTGGGGGAAGGGTGCTAATTGTCTGGCCTGTGGTCTCAGCTACCTGATTGTTTCTAGAGGGCATGGGCTTGGTCCCACCCACACTGCCTCTCACCCCACCCACCCCAGGTACATCATTTCCTTTATACCAGGGGTTCTGACATCATGTCCATGAAAGATCAAGGGTCTGCAGGAGGAGCTAAGACAGGCAAGGCAGAATGAAGGAGGTTATAGCCCAACACTGGAGGAAGGAGCGGAGATGAAGAGGGAGGTTAATTTGGGCCATTGTGAGGGGGAAGAGAGTCAGAAGAAGGGAAGAAGAGACATGGGTACCCAGGCCAAGGGAAACAGCATTGGAGGAACCCAGTTCAAGGGAAAAAAGACAACAGGAAGGAGGAGAAATGGACTGGTGAATGGAGGAGGAGAAGTGGCAACAGTCATGGAGTTGAAAGGAGGGAATGGGCTAGCATGAAGAGGGAGGAAGCAGGCATAGGAGAAGGGTCTTCAGAAAATCATTTTGCAGTACTAGAGGGAAGGGAAGAGGGAGGTGATGAGATTAAGTTTAAGTTAAGTTTAATTTTATTGTCAGGAAGACTCCATTGAGCACACTCATTTTCAAGGAGGTCCTGTAAGAACAACGTTAAACAACAGTGTACAATAAAAGTGATGACATAGCATATATGTACAATAATTGGTAGAAAAAAGTGTATATATGGTCAGTAAAAACAATAACAAAACAGATCAGAGGTAAGCAGCGGTGACATACCATAAGGTAACAATATCTGGTAGGAAATACATACAGGGTCAGTGAAAACAAAAACAACAGTGAAGCACACAGGAACCAATTCATAATAAGAGGGAGAACAAAAAATAGTTTCAGTCAGAACTTAAACCATTGCTGTTAGCTAAGGGTAGAGATAGACTGGGGAGGACAGGGGCCAGGGAGGACAGGGAGACTAGGGAGAAGGATACAAGAAGTCTGAGGGTACTCACTTGATATCAGTGGCATGAGACTGGCATGATATGCTAGGACCTATGGCAGTGAGAGACTACCGGGAAGAATTTGTTGATCAGGGCTCTAAAGAAATTTAGTGAGACAGTGCTGGTGAGCCTGAGTGATGTCTGGATGAGATTCCACGCGGATGGGATGGCATAGCCAATGGCACCCTTCACAGGGAGATGTCGCATCCAGAGGTACATCGAGGCGGTGTAAGTGGATTTCTAAGGAGAAGAACAATGGAAAATATTAACAAGTGAGGAGATGCAGGTCAGTAATTTGTTTAGTAGACTTTGAGGGTCCAGGTACCTAAATGGAGTAGCCACCAGGTGGTGAGGGGCTGCCAGCCGACTTCTTATAAGTCACAGTGGTGTGTCCTGAAAGGTGCTTAGTAATAAAGCTAAGAGCCCAATGGAACAGTATATCGAAGTTTGCAAAGGTTGGAAGCAGTGGCACAGTTGTAGATGATGTCACTGTAGTCTAGAGTGGCAGGAATGTGGCCTGTACTAGTCTACATCTAATGTCAGGGGAAAGAGTGCTCTGTTCCTGAAGAAAAGAGCTGAGTCATGCTTTCAACTTACTAGAAAGGTAGTCAATGTGCACACTGAAAGAAAGTTTGCTGTCTATTCAAACTCCCAGACATTTGAATTTATCAATCACATCTAGTGATTCACCTAGGATAGCCATGATGGGTACAGGTGATGCACTGTGCCGAGGGAGGATCTATTGCTACTAGGTGCAGAATAAAGGACCTTGTTTTTTTTTTATGTTGAGTAGTAGATTGCAGTTGATTATGTTGTGCTTTAGCTGTGCGAAGTCAGCTTGGAGTACATCACATACTTCGGATAAGATTGTCTTAGAAGTATTCAGAATGGTATCATCCACAAAGAGATGTATTTTGGAGTTGCTGATACTGGAATCTAGGGAGTTAATGTAAACAGAAAATAGTATCAGGCCTAAAATAGAGCCTTGCGGGACACCTTGTTTTATGGGGAAGGAGTCGGAGACTGACCGCTTGCTTTGGTTTTCTGAACTCTACCTGTAAGGTAGCTCGAGAACCATTGAAGTGTGGTGTCAGCTGTCCCTAGTTTACTGTAACCACTGAGGATGAGGTTATGGTCGATGGTATTGAATGCCTTGCTGAGATTAAGGAATATGACAGCTATGATTTGTTTGGTTAGATTGGAGCAGTAACTGATAGAAGTCTGGATGAAACTGGAGAGGGGGGAAGCTCTGCTGGGGGGATTACAACAGGGGAGGAAGGGGGACTACTGTGCAGGAGGAGGAGGAGGAGGAGGAGGAAGGAGGAGCTGGGAGTGAGAGATAGGGAGAAAGGGAAGCAAGCAGTTGGTAAAAGGGGTAGAATCTTGGTGCTAGGGGACTTGATACTAAGAGGAGTCAGGTGGGGTAGCAAAGGGAAGTGGCATAGTTGCATTTGGGTGGAGGCCATGCTGGGAATGATAGTGGAAAGAGTGAGGATGTCTGTTTTAAAATATGCTAGAAGGGGTAGGGGCCTCATTTAATTATACATTTGGGGACAAATTACTTGCCTGACAGGACAGTAGATATAGTTCAGAGGAGGTTTGAGGAGCTAGGACAATTATGTGAGGGGGCAGGAAGATCAGTAACTTACTCAGAGATAGTTCCACTGCCAAGGGTGAGTGCAGCAAGAAAGCTGGGAATAGAGGAATTTAATGGATGGCTAAGAACCTGGTGTCATGCTAAAGGATATGGGCTGGTGGGGGGGAGAGACCTGAGAGGACAATAGTCTCTATGCCAAGGATTGACAACACTTGAGTGAGGAGGGAAAGAAAGTGTTGAAACAGAGGATAGAGGAGTACATTGAGGTAGTTGGGAATTTAAACTAGGAGCGGGGGGTGGCAAGTGGGCAAGGGACATGCAGAGACCACAGGTTGGAAGCCATAACAGTGACAAAGGGCAAGTACTAGTGGTGATGCTAGTAAATGAGGGCAGGATGGGAGGGGAGGGGTGGAAGGTGATCACCCTGAATGCTAGGAGCCTTGGGAAGAAAACTGCAGAGCTACAGACTCTCATGGACTAGGGAGAGGTGGACATGGCATCCATCACCAAAACACGGGTACACCCAGTACAACTACTGGGACCTGTCAATACCAGGGTACTGGATATTTCATAGGTATAAAGCAAATGGGAAAGGAGGGGGGTGGCACTATATGTGAGGGAAGAACTAAAGTGTGTATGGGAGGAAGGGAAGGAGGGTAGTATGGAGTCACTATAGATGCAAGTCCAGGATTCCAAGAATAGGACTCTCAGGATGGAAGTAGTGTAGGGCTGCCTCCTCAGACAGAGGGTTAGACAGGGAACTAGTGGGACAGATCAGGAGGACCTGTGAGAAGGGTAGTGTGGTGATCGTGGGGGACTTCAACATGCCAGGAGTGGATTAGAGCACCCAACAACCAGGAATAGAAAGAGCAGGTACTGCTGGATGCCTTCCAGGACAGCTTCCTGATGCAATGGTCAGTGAACCAACCAGGTTAGGGAATACCCTGACCTTGTGCTGTGCAAATGGGGAGTTTTGGAAGGAACTGAGGGTGGAAGAACCACTGGCAGAGAGAGACTGCCATCTGTATAGTTCATGTTGGATATGGGTAAGGAAGGAGTGGAATCCGGCACAAGGGTGGTGGACTTCAGGGGGACTGACTTCGGGAGGATGGGGGAAGTGGTAAAAGGGTACCTGGCCAGAATTCAACCTAGCATGGGCACTAACCAGAGGTGGGAGCTCATAAAGCTGAGGATAGTGGAGGCAACCAGAACCTACAACAAGGCCCAGAGCAAGAAGGCTAGTGCAAAGAAACCTAACTGGGTGAGCAAGGAGGTCATGGAAAAGGTAAGGAGGAAAAGAGGTGCCTTTAGGAGGTACAAAAAACACAGGGAGGGGGGAGGACAGGGAGGAGTACCTGAAGGAATCGACGGAGGTGACAAGGGCAGTAAAGGCAGCCAAAGCGTCTAAGGAGCTCAGGCTGGTGCAGGGCATTAAGAAGGTGGAAAAGGACTTCTTTAGGTACATCAGGGAGAAAAGGAGCTGTAAGGACCATATAGTAAGGATTATTAAGGGTGGGTGGGTGCAGGCAGGAGGGATAAGGCAGACGCTAGTATACTTCTGCTCGGTATTTACTAAGGTGAAGGGGGTGATACCCAAGGGGGGAGGGAGGAGGGTAGGAATGGAGGGGAAAGGGGTGACTGATGGGGAAATCATGAAGAGCAGAGTTCTGGAGGGTTTGAGGGCACTGAGGGTGGACAAGGCACCAGGCCCAGATGGCATCCACTCCAGGGTACAGAAAGAGCTGGCAGAGGTCCTGGTGGGACCTTTTGCAGACCTATTCAATGCCTCACTACACTCAGGGTATGTACCTCAGGACTGGAGGATGGCTCATGTGGTACCCCTCCACAAAAGTGGCCCCAAAGATAAACCAATGAACTACAGACTGGTGAGCCTCACATCCATCGTGGATAAGCTGAGGGAGACTATCCTGAAGGTGAGGCTGATGGCCCTCCTGGAGGCCAAAGGGCTACAGGACAGCAGACAACATGGCTTCATAAGTGACAGATACTGCCAAACCAACCTGATGAAGTTCTATGACTGGGCAACTAGGCAATTGGATGGGGGGGCATGCAGCAGATGTCCTGTACCCAGACTTCAGTAAGACATTTGACTCAGTGCCACATGAGAGGCTGGAAAGTAAGTTAGAAGGCACAGAGGGGGGTGTAAAGCTGTGAGATGAGTAGGGAACTGACTTAAGGGAAGGCAACAGGGGTGGTGGTGGGTGGGAGCCTCATCCCCAAGGGTGAGTGACGGTGTTCCACAGAGGCTTGGTGTTGGGACCAGTGTTGTTTTGGATAGTTATTGCAGACATATCATTGGGCATCAAGCAAGACCAGTCTTTTTGCTGATGACACCAATATGGGAGCAGTGGTGGACAACCTGGGGGATAGCAGGGGTTGTAGAATGATCTGACAAAGCTGGAAACCTGGTCAGACACCTAGCAACTGGGGGTCAATGCCAAAAAGTGCAAGGTGCTGCATTTTGGGGCAAAAAATCCAAGGATTAGTTACCAGCTTGGGGGAGTGAAGCTAGCTGAGACAGAGGAGGAAAAGGATCTGGGGGTGCTCATTATGGGGTCAATGAACAACTTGGCACAATGTAGTAAGACAGCTGCAAAGGCTAACAAAATGCTGGGATGCATTGCAAGGGGTATATCCTCGAGGAGGGGGAGGTGATTCTGACACTGTATAGATCATTAGTTAGACTGCACCTGGAGAAGTGCATGCAGAACTGGCGCCATATCTGAAGAGGGACA
Organism: Neoceratodus forsteri; assembly: GCA_016271365.2. Classification (NCBI taxonomy): domain Eukaryota; kingdom Metazoa; phylum Chordata; order Ceratodontiformes; family Ceratodontidae; genus Neoceratodus; species Neoceratodus forsteri. The sequence goes on along the minus strand of CM057453.1, from coordinate 642,396,967 downwards.
TTAAGTTACTGGAGGGAGTGCAGCACAGGGTGACAAAGATGTTCTAGGGGCTGGGGGACTTACCATATGAGAAGAGGCTGAGGGAATTGAACATGTACTTGGTGGAGGAGGGGAGGTATGGGGGGATATGATTGAAATCTTCAAGTACATGAAAGGAATAAACAAGACAAGTACAGAGGATTTGTTCAAAGTAAGGGAGGGGTGAGACATCGGGGGCCATGATATGAGACTGGAGGGAGAAAGGTTCAGGAGGGAGATGAGGAGACACATTTTTATGGAGAGGGTGGTAGCTGGGTGGAATGTATTACCGGTTGGAGTGGTATCCAGTAGAACAGTAGGCTGCTTCAAAAGGGGCTGGGACAGGGCAAGGGGGAGGGTCAATGGAGGAGGATGGTAGGAGAGAGGGGCAGCTGCAGAATCAAGGGGTGCTAGCTGCACATTCAAGCAGGTTTGATAGACCACTAGGCCTTTATCTGCTGGAAAATTTCATATGTTCGCACTTTTGAGATGATAGCAGCAAATTGGTCTGTAATTTAACAAGTTGTTTATCCCTCTTAATAAATTGGTACTATATTTATATATTTCTAGTATCTAGGAAATGACCTTCTGTCATGCTCCAAACAAATAAGTGCATTAAAATGGGAACTATTATGTCTGCAAATTCCTTGCAAAACTTGGTCCAATCCAGAAGATTTGATTCCATTCCATTTTGTAATTTCTTTGCAGATATCTTTGTACTTTATGGTCTTAAATCTTAAAGACATTATTGTGAGTGACTCATTTGAACTGCTGTCTGTCATCCCAAAGGTGTACACAGTTGTTCAGTCCATCTTTCCCTCATCAGGAGTTGAGATATCTGGTACTGTACAAAAATATTTGTTTAAAAATAAAGCAGAGGCAGGAAACTACAGACCTGTTACCTTGACCTCACTGGTAGGGAAAATGATGGAATCACTTCTGAAAGAAATAATTGTTGAATACATAGAGGCCAGCTGGGCACAGGACCCAAGGCAGCATGGATTCACAGTTAGAAGGTCACGTCAGATGAATCTAAAAGATTTCTTTGACTGGGTGACCAAAGTAGTAGACCGGGGGGGGGCTGTGGACATGGCCTACCTAGACTTTAGCAAGGCATTTGACACAGTCCCACACAAAAGAACAATAAACGAATTAGCCAGCATGGGAGTGGGTCCTAGGGTGGTAGCCTGGGCAAAATATTGACTGGACAACAGGATACAGAGAGTAGTAGGAAACAGAGTCCACTCCAAAGAAAGGGGTGTTACTAGTGGGGTACTGCAGGGCTCAGTACTGGGCCCAGTCCTTTTTAATGTCTTTATAAGTGACATCACAGAGGGACTGGAAGGAAATGAATGCCTCTTTGTAGACGATACAAAGATCTGCAACAGGGCTGATACACGGGGGGGGTTGGGTGTGGAAAGGATGAGAAGGGACTTGGCAAGGTTGGAGGAATGGTCAGAAGTATGGCAGTTTAGATTCAATACAATGTGCTCTTCCTAAACCATTATATAAATATAACAGTATTTGATAAGCAAAGGAAGATCGATAAGATTAAGAGGACAGTCCGCTTTGTTTTCCTTCCCAAATCGAGAGCATCTAATATCAGTCCTCTATCGTGCCTTGATATCTTCTCATGCGGCTAATCTGGTTGACACCCGTGAAAATGGCAACATGAGTTGGGCAGACCTATAGAAAAAAGCAGTGGGAACAGGCCTGGCAGGCAGGCTGCCTCGCACATCTAGCTCACACCAATGGCTAGAGTACTCCTGGAAATTCCTTGTTAGATACTTCTATATACCAGAGGTCACTAGTCACTACACTCCAGGGAGCTCTGCAGCTTGCTGCGGCGGCTATGTGGTGAAAGGCAAAGCTCATCTTACACATGTAATGTATACATGCCCTAAACTATCCTCATTTATCCAAGCCTTACAACTTAAGCTCCAAGAGATTTTTGATAAGCCTTTTCAGCTCTCCCTGCAGATGTTTATCCTTTTAATTTTCCCTGAGGACCTCGGAGATCAGGGCGCCAGTTATCTTTTAGCCATTCTCTTGTCAGCAGGGAAAAAGGCTATTACCAAACTGTGGTTGACCCCTGATACCCCAACCCTTCGGGATTGGTGGAGTATATCTAAGCAAATCTACTACATGGAAAAAATAACCTATAGATTAAATAACAGAGAAGAAAAATTTAACTCAAGGTGGAATAGATGGCTCTTATATTACATGCTTAAAGACCCAATGTTTGTCCCATAATTTAAAGAATTCTTTCTCCTCCCTTTGGCCCTCCCCCCCTTCTGCTGTTCCCCCCCCATCTTTCAGCTTGGGTGTGGCTGGCGTGGTGCTGGGGCCCCCCCCTTCCTCTTATTACTGAGGTTTGGGTGCCTAGAGGTTGATTTATATGACAGTAAACTGTTTTACATTAATGCTTTTTATCTACTGAGGTTTATCTCTGTCATCTAGGACCTATATCAGCACTTCCTATGAAACTAATCGCTTCAGACTCATGGTCCTCTGCACTTCCTGGACCTTTTTGGACTATAATCTTATAATTGTTGGAGTTAATTCTAATACTCTGTCAGACCATTAACTGCTCTAATGTTTATAAGAACACTCTGTGTACCTGGGCCTGATTCCACTTTTATCTATGTATGGACACAATCGAATGGAATGTACTGTACGAAAATCAAATAAAGAAGAGAATAACAAAAAAAAAGTCCATGTAGAAAAAAATATACACTTAAAATTCAGAATAGACATGAGGTCCGAACACTGAATTACCAGGTGTCAAAATATTGGAATAATTTGCCATATATAATTCGCACTTCACCTTCATTAGGAATATTTATCCAGAGGATAAATGAAATAAATCAATTTAGATGTATATATAGGTAGATGGTAGCACTTTAATATCTGTATGGAATATATAAAACTTGTGGATTGCCTTTTATGATTTTGTCTTATGTACATTATATTTGGCAATCCTTATTGAGTATACTGTTAACCTTTGGTGCTGTATAATTGTTTGATTGTATTTGTAAGTGTGTTACTTGTATGTGATTTTTTTGTCAAACAATAACAGGACTGTCTTGCAAACTGGGTTTTTACCTAAATGACATTACCCTGCATAAAAATAAAAGTTTTACTACTACTTTACTACTACAAATACCAATTAACTTAAAGGAAGTAGAGTGGAGTGTCTGAAATGGATATCAATACCCATACACTACTGTATGTAAGCAATAATACCCAACAGGGTGGGCGGTACTGGGCAATACCGGACCGCCAAGGGGCAGTGTGAGGCCTGGACGCTTGGAGGCGGAGGGCCTTTATAGCCCCTGGAAGGTCCGGTATTGCCTATACCATTGCACTTAGAAAATGGCTTCTGTAAAAAATTTTTTTAAGAGCAATAGATAATAATAAAATAGATTAAAAATGAACTTATAGTTACTTTGTTAGTAAAGTAGTCCCTTTGCTGGGATCCTTACCAGTTTATACCAGTAGAGGGCTGTGCAATCTTTACATTTCTACTGTTTTTCTATTGCTGTGTACAGCATCTTCTTGGCTCCTAAACCATCACCCCCAAATTTACTTGCATTACTTTTTGTGTTTTGTTTCCCTTTCCTTTCTTTCTGTGACTGCAGTGTAACCCCTCCCCGCTAAGCTTGCTGGTGGTGGAATTGCAGCCCCCAGTGACCAGCAGTACAGTGGCAGCTCAGTACAAGATCAGTGCGACCGGGCAGAGCAGCATCGGGGACGGGCTCGGTAGGCACATGGAGCCGGGGTACAAGGAGGGGGAGGCGGCAGCAGTGGAGGAGCTGGCAAGCTACACCAGGCAGGAGGGCGGCGGGGACTGCTGCTGCAGAAGCAGGTGTGGGCTGACTGTACAGTTGCTGATGCTGCTCTCCCGATTCCTCAGCTGCTTGTTCTCCAGAAAAATCAATCTAAATAAACAAACAAGAGGAGAGGGGAGGAACTCTTCAATTAAAATCGCAGCCTCCTCCACTGAACTATTAATATTAACCTCTTGCAAGGAGTTAGAAAAACTCCTAGTTGCAGTTTGCAAAACATAAAACTTGGTTGAGAACAGTTTACTGCAAATAAAAAGAATGTAAGAAAGGAAACTGGAGCAAATGTTATCTCTAACGCAGAATACTGCAAGGCAAGCCTGCATCTGGTCCGAACTCAGCATAACCGATCGGGATATTATTTATCACAGGCTTATTTTTTGGCTCAGAAGCTGATCCTCACCACTGGCAAACTTTTCTTTTACTCATTCGTTGGGTGCTGTGTTCCAGTGGGACCAAGGGCGAGGAGCGGGTCATGCACAGCAGCACCGATCAAGATATTATTGCCAGTGGTGAGGATCAGCTTCTGAGCCGAAAACTAAGCCTGCAGTTTTTGTTTGTAAAAGTTCGTTACAGAAGGTTGACTGACTTGGGACAAGAGAGAAACTACTGCTGTTCATTTTTCTTTTAAATGTTACTGGGTGGGTAAAGAATTGAATGAGAGGGGATCTTGGTAGCTCTCTCGCTAAGTGAGGGGATAAAATGGCAGCGAATTTGAAATAAAAAGTTTGTGTTGTAGCCAATTAGGAAGCAGAGTGGGTGCTAGGATAGTTCAGTGGGTGAAGGGGCACTGTAGCCTGGCTCTCATTTTTAGCTGGGCATCTATTGTCTGATAGATGCCCACCTAAAAATGTGTCTCAGCCAATCAGGAGAGCGAGTTATCTTTAGCCATTTTCTAAAAACTGATAATGTATGGGTATCTATACACAGACAAGCATATGTCTTTATCTTAAATTTTCTATGGCAACAAGGGAACATCTCGAGCTTTATGCTCAAGATTCCTGATTGTCACAGAAACCTCTTGATGCAGACACAGGCTTGTTGTGTATGGCTGCCCATGTATTATCATCTATGTTACATCACTCTTCAGCAGTTTGAACCTAAGAAAAGGAACTCTATCAAATCTAACTAACTAAATAACTAACTAACTTTAAGCTTTGGTTGAAGCAGGACCCCAGCAAAGTGAGATGTTGTTGCACTTCATTTAGGCCAGTCTGATGAAATGAAACGAATATACATTTTAAAATGATTAAATCATTCTAGTGCTAAACTGGAACAATGAAGTATTTAATTATGTTGCTGTTCTATTTTAGATTGACTACTGTAAATTATAGACTACTAAAAGAAAACAAGGCCACAGAACATTGTGATACAACCCAAATGTTTTTCACAAATATTTTATAGGCATATACAATCATTACAGCTTAATCAAAACTCCTTACAAGCATATGAGTACACATCATTGGTGAATCAGTATCTATTAGTCAATAGTAATATGTTTCAATGAGCATCAATAAATATGTTATTATCGGTTATCCTGGTGACATATTTTTTTACACAACATGAAGCATTATTACCATGTTATTACAGCTACAGTGTTCAACTACTGTTATTATAAAGTAGCACTTCTGGCAATGCATTTACTTCATAATGCTTACAATAAATACTGGATGTTGATGGTTATAAATGTGCAGAAATACTGTTAAATGACCTAAGTATATTTCAGGAAATAATTTACCAGATTGTTTTAAAAGGATCCAGTAAAACAAACTGCATATTATTTTTGTTTGATAAATGACACATCGTTTCTTGAAATATTTAATGCAAAAACAAAGATCAACTGGTAGCTTTATCACAGTTCAGTCACTGAACTGGTCAGCCACTCATATTAAACTAGCACTTTTGTGAAAACACATATGAAAGCCACTTTAGTTTGCTAATGTATTTAACATTTCAGTACTCATTTTTGTAACCCAAAAAACATTTATAGGGTCTCAAGGATACCATGCTCCTCCTACACCTGGTTGGTTAAGGCCCTCATAATAGATGACAGCCATGCCACCTTCATTAGGTGGTGCTGTAGCAGCAGCAGCAGGATTTCCTGGTGACAAAGCAGGTACACTGTTTGGTGTAGCAGGCCCCCCTTGATTCGGTGAGTTGACTTCAGGGTTTTGCAGAATTCCTCCTTGGCCTGGACTTGATGGGTTGGGCTGGGGATTGGTGGGTTGCCAGCCTGACCTGTTGGGTCGCCTCAAGATTTGGGACATTGCCTGCTGGGCTGGATGGAATTTACCAGCATTTGGCAAGTTCCCTTGGGGACCCGTGTACCTGTTCCTGGCCTGCTTGTCCTTTGTCTCCTGCAGCTGGATGATCGTCTTCAATAGTGGCATCCACTGGGGAAACAGGCCTCTAACAGGAGCTCCAAATCCTGGGAAATTAGCTGCAAATGCTGGGAACATGCTATTGAAAACAGGGCAACTCCACCTGCTCTATTTGCCTGTAAAAAACATGAGACTATATAATTAACACTGTAATAACTATGCACAAAACTGAGTTTACTTTTATTGCTTTTTCATAACAAGCTCTGAAAAAAGAAGTACCCCAGATTATTAGTAATTGTGCCTCCAAGCAGCAAACCTTAAGCTGTTATGTTGAATGACTTGTGTGTAGTTTTGCTATTAGAATATTTCTTTCTCCCATGAGAAGGCAGTAGAGGACAACAGTTAAAGAGCTGGTATCTGCTAACATAAAACGCTTATAGCTATTAGCCTGGATTTTTCTGACATTTTGAAGTAGCACTTGCAGCACGTTTACTGTTACAGCAGTATCCCTGTGAATGCATCAGAGTACCTGTGGCTAGTTTCAAACATTCTGATGAATTTACAACACGTTGCTCACTTTCTGGCAAAAGAATTAAGCATGCATCAGACTTTTGATGCAATGTCATTTTTGATGCACCTGTTGAGGTAACTGCATCACAAAATTTAATGTTTTTACGAACAAATCAGCTTATTACTAGATAAAAATGTTCCAGGCGATATTATTTACATTGATTTTAGTAAGGCTTTTGACATCATACCTCATTGGGCTTTAATTACTAAACTTCACAAACTAAATATAAACAGGTTTCTAGTTAATTGGATAATTAACTGGCTTATAATCACTCTGCAAGTGACGTATTAATGGGAGCAATTTCTGCTAGGTAAAGTGACTAGGGTGCCACAGGTTCAGTCTTGGGCCCATGCCTGTTTCAGGCATTTATTGCTGACCTTACTTGGCTGTTCTTCATTTACTATTAAGTATTCTGATGATGCAAAAATAGGTGGCCCATGTGCCTTGACCATCAAGTTGATGCCATTCAAAAGGACCTGGACCACATTACAACATGGATTAAGAAATGGGGTAAGACTTTGAACATCTCCAAATGCAAATTAATGCATTTGGGTCTTAATATTTACAAAGTCCCTATTATTTGGATGGTATACTACTCAACACTACATCTGATGAAAGGGATTTGGGTGTCAATATCTCAGATAACTTTTCTTACATTAATCATGCATAACATCATTAACAAATCCAATAAAGTGGTATGGTCTATATTATGTAATATTAGATCTAGAAAACAGGAAGTACTGTTGCCTTTGTATCGAGCATACATTAGACCACATTTAGAATATGCCTGACAGCTTTGGAATCCATATAAAAATCCGAATGCCTGTTATTGGTAGAGTTCAGAGAAAATTTTCAAAAAGTATTTGGGCTATTCAAGTTCCTATGAGAACAGACTAGATATTTTAAATCTCATGCCCTTATCTACCACGTCGACTTCATGGCGATCTTATGTTATTGTATGACATTATTCAAGACCCTTATTTATTGTGTGAACTGTTGCCTTTGTATCGGTACATTAGACCACATTTAGAATATGCCTGACAGCTTTGGAATCCATATAAAAATCCGAATGCCTGTTATTGGTAAGAGTTCAGAGAAAATTTTCAAAAAGTATTTGGGCTATTCAAGTTCCTTATGAGAACAGACTAGATATTTTAAATCTCATGCCCTTATCTACACGCCGACTTCGTGGCGATCTTATGTTATTGTATGACATTATTCAAGACCCTTATTTATTGTGTGAACTGGGTCTAGAATTTAAAAACTGTGGTCACAATACCGGGGGACATCCCTTACAATTCGTTAGAAAACCCTTTGCGAAGTCAAGTCGTAAATATTTTTTTACTATTAGAGTTGTTGGTCCATGGAAGAGGCTACCACTAAATGTTGTTATTAGTGAAACTAGAAGTATATTCAAAAATAGATTGGATGGTCTTATTTGTAAAGGGTATGACCTCTCCTATTATGTTTTGGATTAGTATAAAACTTCATGGGCTTCTGACTTCTGCTCTTAGCAACTTACCTATATCTGAACCTAGTATGAACAAAGTTGAACTACTTATTTTTGTAGTCTAACAGTCTTGGTGCAAGTGATGTAATTGTGGCCCAGTCGTTCTGCAAGTGTTTGAAAATCCAGCCTTTTGTGTCTTTAGCCATTGTGTAAAGTTTCACAGGTTTTGAGTTTTGTTCCACTATCACTCCTTTTTTAATCAAGGATTTTATCTTCCACTCACCCAACTGGTCCTTTTCTGACTGGTCCCATCAGCCCTGTCACCCTCTATCTCTAGGGATTCTCCTACCCACTCATCCTCCATAACTTACCCTACATGGCAGGACCCTCAGGACTGGTCATACCCCTTCAGAGCAGTATACAGCATGCACATTCCCAAGACAGTGGTGTGGGGTCTGCACCACGTGTCCATCCAGATTCAGTCAGGTAGGTTTCCTCCATATCTCTGTTCTTTGAGGATGTCCAGTGTGCAAGCACAATGCACAGCAGTCCTGGTATCTATCAGAAACCCATCCAGCTGGTGCTCTTGACTGTGCTAACACCTAATCATTGCTATTTGTCAAGCATGTTGCTGGGAACAAATCCCCTCCCACTCCGAGGAAGGAGAGTAGTCCTCAGGACACTCAGTTCTCCCCTCCACTGGCCATCCCTTGTGACTGGAGTTTGCTTCACAACCCTGGTCGCAGGTGTCATGTGTAGTAACACAAGTGATTCACGGACAGGCTGACCTTGTCAGTCTTTTAAATATTTAGAATTAAAGTGGTATCTATTCTGCTGTCTATTTTAAAAGCATCTGACTGTCCCTCCTGACTCACAGAGATGGTCAGTACCTGACATCACAGTTTGTTGTCATGGTATGTACTTTCATAATAAGTGCATTCAGAAGTCACAAAATCCTGACTAAAGCTCTTTAGTATACAAGCTTCATGAACGGACAAGCAAAATGTTGCTGCAAAATTAGGAAAGACAAGTACAATTTTAAAAAAGGTGTTCTCTTTTATGTCCCAATTGTGCAGCATCAACAACTTACGCTTGCATTACCACCAACCTGGAGTCGTGTCCTGAGTCTGGATAGAGAGCTGGTGGGGAAGGCTTGAGCATTTCAAAGGGTACTCTCCTCTGGGGACTGGTCGCATCCCTGACTGCAACATAACCACCTGGGTGACCAAAGGTGGTGGTTCAGCAGAGAATGCCAGTGTCTCAGATGGGTGATACCAAGCAGAGCTCTGCAAGAAAGATCTGCACTTAAGCATGCATGCCTTTGTTGATCTTATCCCTGGTGCCCCCTGGGGAAAACAGGGTAGAAAACATCCTGGCAGCAGGATAATGACCTGAGTACTCCCAGACCCTATGCTTCCTACTTGCTGGGTGAGGATTTAGTTCCATAGGCAAGTAACCCCTGCCCACATGTGGTCCCCTCCACATGAGCAAGCTGTTGGGTAACTCAGTGTGGAGATAAAAGTGACAGGGCTGGAAGTGGCCTAGAAAGGGTAAGAGTAGAGCAGCCTGCATGAAGGAAGGGGCTATAAATGAAGTTACAATAAGTGGTCTATCGAAATGTTTTATTGCTGAATGGAGTATATTGTTTATAAAATTATATATCAAAATGGATACCGCTCATTAAAATTGTAATAGTGGTGTTCAATAGATTATACATTTTATTATGTATAATGAATAAACTTACATGACCTAGCTCATGACTGACTAATTCAATGATCCACGAGAAAGGAAAATAGTATTACAACTTCAAATAGAACTGCTTTTAACATGTAAGCCGGTATTTTCTGTAAAAGTGTATTCAAATGCAGTTTTCAGTTCTGTTACTGTTTGTATAATACTTTATAGACCTCTTTGTAACTTCAGTGGGTGTTTGTAATTCACAGACAGGTAATGAAATCTATTTTACAATTGCATAATAAAGTTTATGTCTTGAAAATGCTTTTACATTGTTGTTACAATAAATCCATGTTTTATTATACAACTATGAGGCTGGAAAAGGCACAAATAATATAATACAGGTCCAAATGGTACCTACAGTACCCCCAGTGTGTAAAGCAGAAGTGTCCATTAAGGACCAGTGAAGATGAAACAAAACTAAATATAACAAGTATAACAGAAATATCTTCTACTAGAATAGATCTACACATTAAATTTATCTAGAATTGATCACGTATAAAATTTTCTCCACACAGTGGTGCACATTTATGAGTATAAAGAGGGCATCTATTGAAAAGAACATGTACTTTATTGAATTGCTTCTTCAGCAGTTTGTTTAGTGAACATAAAAGGAGCCAGATAAACAGTCATGGCAAGCACAGTACAAGTAGCTGCTGTCCCATACCGGCCTGCCAGTTTCACTAATCCTGCCATGCAAGTAATGCTTTAGTAAGTGAGAAGACCGCTGATATTCCATGGCCATTTAGTCTTTGGTGCCATGCAATAACGCTTGAACAAGTAGTCATTTCCTAATGAATAAAGCCCAGCTAAGGAATGTCAATGACCCCAGCAAGGGTCTTAAGCCCAGCAAATGCCCGCTAATCTTATCAGTTAAAAAATGCTTTTTAAAACAGAAAACAAGTTTCAGGAAGGTTTGTTCACATTGGTCTTTCCCAGGACTCCTCAGAAATGAATAGCCCAGTACAGTGGTCAGTTAGAGATTGAACTGGCCTTGTGAAATGTTAATTACACTTCTAATGTCTAAAAGGGCCCCAATGCAGTGCCCAGTGTGAGTTTGTTTTTGGGGATGAGGACACTTATCCAGTACATACTTGACTAATACCCTTGCCCATCCATAACTGATTTCATGAACTTTATCACATAAATATTTGTTGATAACATTTTAGCCGCTACCAGCCTTGGCAGGATTTAAACCAAGGACTCAGAGATATATGATTTCATCGCCAACTGCCAGTCTACTTAACCCTCTTGTCTTTTTACTTTCATGGTCTCTCAATAAATGAAAGAATGTTATGATTACTAATAATTTACTTTTTAGAGATGGCTTACCTGCATTTCTTCTGAGCTTATTGGACTAAAATTAGCAGGAAGCCCTGCAGAAAAGAAATAAAAATAAATAAGTCATGCCATCACATTCTCTTCTTTAGATGTGCTTCTCTGTTTAAAGTCATGCTCCATGTTATACCTACAATGCTGTGCTCACATTTGTGAAAGAAAAGGGGGGGGGATTGAAAGGCATTACAAAGTAAAAAAGTATTTTTAAAAGGGTAGATGCCTTGAAAAAGGCAGAGAAAGATAAGAAATGTGAATGTGTATAGATGGGAAAATTGAGTATAGACACTGCTTAGTAGTGAGAGGCAGAGACAAGATGGACCTGAAGTCCCTTCCACCTCTACAGTACTGTTACATGGTTTAATAGACTGAAACTAATGAGAATCGTTGTTGAAGAAAATAACATCTTGCACATAGTGTTCTCTAAATGTGGTATGCCTTATAAATATTTGTAGCTGAGGCAAGTCTGCATATTGAAAAAACACCTAAACACACGCATTCTGGGGGTGCTGTTGCTTTCCTGAGGCCTGCAGATAAACCAGTCCAGGGTAGAGCTGTATCAAACATCAGAAGAACAGAAAATCACTGTGTGCAATCTTTCCAAAGAGGCTGCAGTAGCAAAGTATTTGAAATAAGCATACCTGTGGCTGCTGCTGTTGTTGCTGCTGCTGCTGCTGCTCCTGTCCCAGCTGTACTACCGATGGTAGGAAGTTATATGTTGGAGGAACCTGATTAAAATGAGAGATTAGGAATAACAGAGAGACTCATACATGCCACCGTTTGGAAAATGCTGCGATAGAAAATTAGTTGAAGAAGAAAAACTTACCTGTGGCAGCTGCTGTTGTTGCTGCTGCTGCTGCTCCTGTCCTGGCTGTACTACCGATGGTAGGAAGTTATATGTTGGGGGAACCTGATTAAATGGAGAGATTAGAAATGACAGAGACACTCATATATGCCACCTGTTTGGAAAATGCTGCGACAGAAAATTAGTTGAGGAAAAAAAACATACCTGTGGTTGCTGCTGTTGCAGCTGGTCCTGCTGCTGTATGATCGCTGGTAGAAAATTAAATGCTGGATGCATCTAATAAAATTGAAAGGTAAGAAATGACAGTATGAGACACGCCCTAAGACAAACATGTCAACAGTGATCTATTGAAGATTTCTGGGATTGGAAATGTATATAATATGTTGGTACTGTGTGTGGAATAGGACCAAAGGAATAAACTTCTTTAAACACGTGGACTTCTCTTAAAATCCTATGAATGTGTGTGACCCAAGATATTGTAGGTAACATTTGGGTTCTGTAAGACTGCTAGGTATATTATTGTGGCAAGGGGATTAGGGTTTTTATGTATTTGTTCAGTGGTCTCTAGGAACAGTGCTGACTGAATTGCTTGACATGCAGTTTGTAATATTACTTACAAGATCGTCAGGGGATGCAAACTTTCTCTAAACATAGCAGAGTACTTCTCCCAGGGGGATATCCATTAACCTTTATTTTCCCTAGATATAATCATTTAGTAATCAAAATTCTTTGTTTAATTTAGTTTCAAATTTTAGGATTTTTCTTTCCTTCTTAGCTTGTACATGTATTGACCAAGTTTTACCATAACACATTTTAGGTTTTATGTGAAAAATACAGAATTTTCTTTGATGAAAACTCATGGATTCAAGCAGACCCACGTCTCGCCAGCATTAAGATATACATCACCAAGTTCAACATTTTTTGAAATATAAGGGAGTTTCACCCTTCAAAATATGCATATTAATTCTTAATTTGCTTATAATGCTCCCTGCCAAGATCTGATACCTGGAGAAGCCTCAGCCGTTTTCAATGCATTGGCAGCGGTATCACCATCAGGAGGAGGGAGGTGGTGTTGCCATTGTATGGCTCACTGCTGATACCCTATTTGAGGCATTGTATCAAGTTTTGAAGACCGCACCTCAGAAAGGACATAGACAGGATGAAGGCAGTCCACAGGAGGGCAACTAAAACAGTGCAACGGTTGCACCAAAAGCCCAACGAGGAGAGACAGATGGATCTCAACATGTATACCCTGGGGGAAAAGAGAGCAAAGGGGGGACATGATAGAGACTTACAAGTACCTCCTGGAGTTGAACAGGGTACAGGAGCGGATCCTCTTTCGAATGAGAGAGAGCACCAGGACCAGAAGGCATGCAGTGCAGCTTAGGGGGAGGAGTTTAAGAGGGCTGTGTGGAAGTATTTCTTCATTGAAAGAGTGGTAAACACCTGGAACAGACTGCAGTGGAAGTGGTGGAGGCTAAAACAGTAAGAGGCTTCAGACATGTGTGGGATAGACATAGGGGAATATTATCATGTAGACAGGGAGGAGGGACAGTCCTGGAGACCATTTAGGGTCTGCGGAGACAGACTAGGCAGGGACCATCTGGACAGAATGAGTGGGCCAAGCAGCACTTGTACTGAAAAATTCTGTGTTTCTATGTTTATAATCCCATGCCATCACATAATGCCTTTTTCCCAAAACCTTTAATCTGTAAGGCTATTCCCACCTCTTAGAGGCACTGTATCTCAAACTGTCAATCTAAAAAATCTCTATCCCAAGTCACACTGATGAAAGCAGGCCTGCACACTAACAATGGCTAACAGCTCCAGTACTCCCCATCATTGAGACTGCACATAGTCAGAGTGGTTTACCTGGCCACCTGTGATTGGTTACATATTGGGTGGCCACACAAACAAACCATGGAGACCAAGAGTAATACCTCCATGCCAACATACAGCCACTGCTGTCCTGAGGTAGTATGCTGGTTATAGAGGCACAGACACCAGTCTCTCACAAGGTAATATAGAGAACGCTCCCAAGAAATCAGGCCAACCCTAACTTTACAAACTTGTAGGTATATATGCTGAGTTACAAAATGGCTAAATTTTAAATAAGTGGGCTATACACTTACTACTGGCTGTTGTCCCTGCTGTCCGGGTACTTGTGGTAAATTTTCAAATGTAGGGAATATCTGTATGTCAGAGAAAATTAAACAAGTAGGTAGTTGGGAATGCATTAATAACTAGAATCATAATAGTTTACTTTCAAAAAAATAGTACAATAAGATGCTGGATAAGAAACTAAAGTAAAGATGAAAAAAGTCAGATTGCATGACTGATTTAACCCACCCCTGCTGACTCTAGAACATTAAGGATAGACATGTGTTTTGGACAGCATCCTAACTGGTTTAGAGGCACTGGGGTTGGGCCAGAGCCATCTTTACTTTGGATCCACAAAAAATAATTACAGCAAAAATCAGTTATTTCACTAAAGTTATTTTTAGGTTAAAGCAGCCTGACTCAGGAAGGGAGACGACATACTCCTTACTGAATCAGTAGCAGGCAGCACTATTTTTACAGCCAGCCTCAACTGCCACTTTAAGAGCAAGGGGTCAGATTGAGGGCCAGCAGGGCAGATCCTATGAGAATTGACTTACGGCCCTGAACATGTGCTTGCTGGATAATAGAATTGAGAGGGGAGATATGATGGTGACTTTCAAGTTCCTGAAAGGAATGAACAAAACAGATTGTGGGGAAATATTCAGCAGGACTGATGAATCAAGAGCACAGCATAAAAACTGGCGGGGGGGAATTCAGGAGGGATGTGAGAAAGTTTTATTTTGCAGATTATATACATACATATATATAGAGAGAGAGAGAGAGAGAGAGAGAGAGGGAGAGAGAGGCAGAGACAGAGAAGAGAGAGAGAGAGAGGGAGAGGGAGGAGGGAGAGGGAGAGAGGAGAGGAGGGAGGGAGAGGGAAGGGAGAGGGAGGGAGGAGAGGGAGAGGAGAGAGGAGAGGGAGAGGGAGAGGGAGGGAGGAGGGAGGGAGAGGGAGGGAGGGAGAGGGAGGTGGTTGAGCTGTGGAGCAGCCTATCAGAAGAGCTGGTGGGTGCAAAACCATTAATGGTTGGAAACATGACTGGGACACAGTATATGGGTTAATACTTATATGGGGAGAAAGCAGATGAGGCCAGGGGTAGGGACGGGGAGAGGTTAGGGCAATAACCCTGACTAGTCACTAGGTCCTGGGTTGGAAAAGGGTAAAACAGGGCAGAATGGATGGACCAGTGACCTTTTCCTGCCCACATCTTCTATGTTTCTGTGTTAAACGAAAGAGGAGTAATACATGTTGATTACAGTATCATTATCCCATTAAAAATGTCCTCATTTATTTGAAGGCTCAGTATTAAAACATCTTCACAAATTGAAAGAATGTAAACACCCCATATGAAATTTAGGATGCACAAGGCAGTTAGAGACTGCATTATATAGAGGGTATATTAGGATATATAAAATGATCATTCTAGGGGACTCCAAGAAGAGCATTGCATTTCCTACAACCTAATGAACCACTGTAATCCAGAACTCATTACTTAACTACATACAGTATAGGGAACTTGTAAAAACCAAACAGTTACTTCCCTGCTTTGGTGTTGCATGTTTCTTTAAAAGTTGCAATATATTTCACAGAATAATATCCACAAATATATTATTTTCAGTAGATATAAGAAAGCAGGCAACATTTGCTGTTTTATCTAATTTTACATTTTAGGAATTCTTTTTTTTTCTCCCCATGCTTGCTTTTCATAACCAGGGTTCCATTGCAAGCCAGAAGATCACACAGATAATCCACTCCCTAAAGCTGCTGGGTCATGGTAAAATCCCAGGAAGCACCAAGGGAGGTCACAGGAAAATGCCGACCCCCCACAGCGAGTGGCACAATGCAGACAGGGTATTGTGCTGCCCGATGTCGAAGTTTTTCTGTGGGGCTGTGCCTCGATTCCAAGTGTAGGCTCTGCCCCCGCACTCAGACTTTAGGATTATCAACTCCAGGTCAGAGTTTGTCCAAGGGGGTAGGACATTGAGGGAAGGGGAAACACGAAAAAGGACCATTACAGTGATTGTCGATCTAATGGTCTTTTTTCCTGTTTCGCTGTCGCGGTGTCGAGCTGAAGGGGGGCACCAGAATCACATTGGTTGACCTGTGGCCTCAGGCCTACTACATGGCCACAAGGAGCAGTGCTGCTGAGACATCAGGTTGGTGTTTTGGGGCATTAACACTGGTGCCAGGCAAAGCTTTTCCACTTTAACTAGCACTGGCTTTAATGAGAAGCCAGGTGAAAACATCAGAATCAGATGTCAAACGGAATTTGAAAAGGTTCTTTTTTCTATCCTTTTTTTTGTAATTGGATTTATATGCATATCATATATATGACACATGCATATCAACTATCCATTTGCATTTCAAACCCACTCATACTGTTTTCTATGGGTTGGTGCTTCCTGATTTAAAACTGTAGAAACAGTCAGAATTTAGTGGGTTCTTTTATGTGAGCCCATTGTAAGCATTCCTAAATTTACGAAAATGATGACAATATATGAAAGCTAACTATGCACTTACTACTGGCTGTTGGCCCTGCTGTCCTGGTACCTGTGGCAAATACTGAAATGTAGGAAACATCTGCATGTTGGAAAAATAATCAAAAATGATAATATATTACAATGTATTGGTGAGTATAATGCAATCTGTACATTTCAGTTAGAACAGTAGAAGTTGCTACATGAGAAACTAAAGCTACAAAATGAAACTTCAGTGGGAAGATTTATGAAACCACCACAGGGCTCTTGGATTCTAATTGAAACTCCAGCTCATTTATGGCCGTGGTTCACATCTGGTGATGCTACAAATCTGTCACAATTTGTGTCAGTTTCCTCATTGTATGGCTGTTTGGTGGAAACAGTTCTGACAATCCCCCCATCACTGTTGCATGTCCCATATTGCCACCACCAGGTTAAGTGCTGCAGCTACAGCACTGCCCAAATCATACTACAGCCGTGGCACTAGTGAAATGTAGCATGTGGCACTTTGGAGAGGAGGTAGGCTTGCCCCTTCTAAAATCAGAATATGATAGGTAAATTACATGCACACACTTCATTTGTGATATGAAAACCAAAGTGGACAAGTAGCATTTTTATGAGGTAAATTATAAATTACTGTATACTCCTTTAGTAATCCATGTTTGAAATGAATTAGAAGTGTGCAAGAGCAGGGGTTCATAAGAAACCAGGAAGCATTGCAGGTTCAGAAGTGTTGAGGTCTGAGGCACTGGAAGCCACTCCTCACTCCACATTGGCAACTCATGTTAAGGAATGAACACAGGTTGTCTTGCCAGGGGTCAGCTGGGGGGGGGAGAGACTGATCATTATGGTCTCCTCTGCTGAGAAGAAAGACTTCTGGCATTGCTGAATGACTGTCATTAGGTGGAGGCTTGGTGGCAGTGTGGGTCGAGGAACGGCAGAATATGAGCGTTGATTTGGGACTCCACAGCATGCATGTGACTCCACATGTGCTCATTGACAATCATGCCCTAGTGTGGGAAAGTGAGAACAGCTGGTGGAAAATGGTGGCAGAGTAAGCTTACATGACACCCTGCCCATCAATCCCTCACCCACCTCATTGACAGGATTCTGGTAAGTCCTGGGAGGTAGGGGATGGTGTGGCAGAGCTGAATATAGCCTTTCCTGTACCGGCCACAAGGAGGATAAAATGTATTTGGAAAAAAACAGAAACCAGCAAGCAATGAATATTGGTTCCCACTAGCCTGTGGTACAAATGCTCTGACATTCAAAACGGAATGCTCAATCTTAAAAGCCCTTCACAAATAAAAAAAGAAAATCTGATACTGTACCATTGCCATTTGCTCTGGTGGTTGAGGCTGCTGTGCTTCCTGTGGTGTCTGAAAAACAGGTCCATCTACCTGCAAAACAATGATTCTGTCAGCACAGTATCAAACTATTCTTTTAATGACCTCAGGCAGTCATGTTAAGTCAAGTGACAGTCATGAAGACTTTGCTGGCACAAGTAAATGCTTCCTTTTGCAATTAGAGTCTGTTATGAATTTTATCATAAATATTTCATAACTAGGTAGCCCCAAGATTTATTTAATGCATTTGTTTGTTTCTTGCCAATATTCAAAAGTGTTGTATGATACAGTGCCCCCTGATGGATAAAAAAACTACATCACAGTCTCAGCCAGTGATACCCTGCAGGATACTGCAGAAACCTATGTAATCTGATGGCAATTGCTCAAGTTTGTAATTACATAGCACTTCATTCTGATAGATGGCACTGTACCTATATACATAAATACACTACAGTTGCATGATAGTGCCACTTTAGTTGTAGTTGAGAAGGGATTTCCATACAACCCCCCAGTTTGGGCAACTTATAAATCAGCCATGTTTTGATGTAGGGATAGAAAATTCATAAGGTACAAACTCTGTGACAGGGTCTTCAGACCTGTCAATTTTGATGACATTTGGCTCAGCGGTTTCTGTGCTATTTGGTGGTAAAAAAGTTAAAAAAATATGAAAAGGGTGGTTTTGATGCCAATACTGGGATCCCATCCAGGGTGTTGCTCCCTGAAGTTTAATTATTGGGCAGACACCAAGACCACAACTCCAGTGACACTGAAGGCACTTCCACTCCAACACTGGGCACTCAACCCTGGTGTCAGAAATACTTATTCCAAAAAATATGTGGCCACTGGGAACCTAAACAGTACGACACTGCAGACACCCCCAAACAATTCTGACGTCAGGTGCCCAATCCCAGTGTTAAAAGTATTTATTAAATAACAATGAAAAATAATTCCCCTTCCTCTACCTACTGATACCCACCCCCCTCTTCCTCCCTCCCCACGTCACTTAAGTATAACCTCCTTTCACCCTAGCCCACTAACTCACCATCCTCCTTCCCTATAACACAAATAATTAAACCAAAAGGGATGGTGACTGGCAAAGCCCTCCTCTTATCGCCTCATCTGGCCACTGTATGACTGAATAAGAGCACAATCACAAAACAGTTATTCACTGTCATTATTCCCAGTTGCACTCTCATTCATTCAGATGGCAGCCAGCTGAAGTGGTGCAAAGTGGGCAGCACTGATCACTGTCTCTGTTTTTTTTATCAACCTTATAATTTTTGAATATGGTATGGGGAAGTGGAGGTAATGAGTGCTACAGGGGCTGGTGAAAGAATAATATTTTTTCATCACATCGTTCCCTGTTTTGTATCATGTCCTCCAGCCTGGAGGACAGGTAAAATTAAGCAGTTTATCTCTCCAGGGTGTGGGTACACTGAGGATTTATTGATGGTTGTGTGTGATTCAGTCATAAGTACAGAGCTGAGGACCTTCTAACCACATCAAGTCAGTTAAGTCCTCCAGTGTACCTACAATTCTGAGGAATAAATTATATTATACAATGGCAAATGTTGTTTCTTTAATGTTTTTAACTATTTTCTAACTCACTGAGGTCCCTACACTTCGAAAGAGGATGTCATTTTGTAAACAATTTACCGCGGTGTTTTAGCGAAGCGGCAACAGGACAAATCATGGCAGTTTCGTTTGAAGTGAAAGCGACCAGATTAGCACGATATAAGGTTGACTAGCACTTTTTCCAGTGGGTACACTAGAGGATTTATCATGGTGGTAAATGTGCCAACCAACCAATCAGGATGCAGTATTTGGGACATTGGATTTACCACATTGTATAATAGTTAATTTATACCAAAACATATAGGATAGTGTATGGTAGCCCATACACAAGAATGTTATTCTTACATCAAGTTGTTACTATGACGTCAAGGACCTCAAGAGCAAAGCTCGGGAGGTCCCCTTGACGTAATAGTAAAAACGAGGTGCCAGAAGAGTGTAGTTGTGTATCAGAGCTACCATACACTATTCTATATAGTGTATGGTGGACAGAAGCCCAGAACCACTTACTTTATTTTGTTTTCAGCACCCATTCTCTCTGCTCCACCACCCACACTACACCAACAACTACCCGCTGTCCAGCTCATGCACGCAACTCTTCACCCGCCACTGACCAATCAAAAGTGCTGATGGAGTCGCTTGTATTGTGATATCCATACTAACTCAGAATGAAAAGCCATTCTGTGTTAGTATGGACGTCACTACTGCAGCAGAAAGACATTTTATGGTATATGGATCAATAAACAATCGCATTCCATCATACACTATAGTTTACTAGTTATAACTTTTAGACCATCAGTTTGTATAAAGATTAAACTGTTTATTTCTGATTTCAACTGCTGGCTACAGTGCTGCATGTGGTTATTGTGACATTAACAGCATTATGAAAGCTAGTCTTTATATAATCTATGACATAACCAACTCATGAGATAACATGATATAATACATGGGTGAAACTTTTCCCCATAAAAGTGGTTAGCAGATATTTCTCTGTATACCCTTTCCTTGCATACATATTGTAATTATGATCAAAAGGAAAGGGTATACAGGGAAAGAGATAACACTTTTCTTGTGTACATAATTATGATAAAAACAAACAGTAATCATTCAAATGTTTTACATAAAAAAATAGACAATTGTAGTATACTTGTGAAATATCCAATCGAGGAGAGTTCATGAGGCGATTACTGCCACTCGCCCTTCGGTTCTGTGGCTACTTACCTCATGAGCTCCCTTGATGGTACATTTCTTTGTACACTACAGTGGCCTATCATGTGTTCTATATATACTGTGAGTCCGGTATCGGACAATACATTTAACAATATCTTGTCATTTTATCCCAACCACTGTTTGATGCTATATGTATATATCTATATATATATATATATATATATATATATATATATATATATATATATAATAATAAATGACAGAACAGTACCATATACAAGGACAAAATATCATTAAAGGGTGAAAGAACTCATAGACCACAAGGTCAAAGTACCTAAGATGGTATTATTGCATTGCCTGAAAAATGACTTGATTTTAAAACATTTTTTAAAAGTATGTGATATGGATTCAGAAGTGTGTGATATGGAGAAATAATGCATGTTTTTTTTATGGACAAAAAAGGCCTAAACATGCATATACAGAACAACTATCACTATATCTATATCTATAATCTATATCTATATCTATATTTATATCTATATGTGTCAGCATGGCCCAGTTGGTAGCACATCTGCCTCTGGGCCAGAAGGTCATGGGTTCTAATCCCATACCAGGATTAGGCTCATACCTAAAATGCTGGCACCCATGTGCAGTATTGGGGGGTGCTGTACTGTTGGGATGTACTGTCCTTCAGATGAGACATTACACTGAGGTCCCATTCTGCTCATCCTGGTACTGTCCTGGTGCAATGTCCAGGAGGAAGTAAAAGAACCCAAGGCCCCTTCTGCAAAAAGTTGGGAACTTTACCAGTGTCCTGGTCAATATTCCACTTCCCATAAAACTGGTTCATGCAATTGTCCAAGGCTGTGGGTGGGTGTTACTGTGGAATATGGCTGCCACTACACATTCAGTCACTTCACTACCAGTCTAGCATTGCTTATAAAACACTTTGGGATACAATATGTACTGTATGAAAAGCACTATATAAATATTGATTTTTCCTCTTCATCTATATTTATATCCCAGTCAGTCAGTCTGTCTGTCTGTCTATCTATCTACAGTATCTATTTATAGATCTATCTATCTAACTATCTATCAATCTGTCTATCTGTCTTGCTGTCTCTCTATTCATCTTATGGGATATATGGTGGTCTGACTCAAAATATGCATTTTATTTTCAAATGTGAGAGGTCAAGACCATAACTCATGAGTGGCAGAACCATGGGTGAGCTATGAAACGCCTGCCTCCCTCCACAAATGATCATAAACTGTGTATTTTGAGTCAGACTTTTGCACATTTAATTTATAGAACACTGGTTTACTAGTTATAGTTCTAAAATCTGCTGTTTTTTTTCTGAAGACTGAACTGTTTTTGTTTGATTTTAACTGCTGTCTTCAGGGCTGCACTAAGCAATTGTGATGTCAACAACACTACGAACACTGATTTATGATTGGTTGGTCTTAACTGATATCTTAAAGGTTATATTCATCACAATGGAGTACTGAATGCATAAACATGCATCTATATCTTTATCTATTTATTTATATAAATAGATAAATTACACAAGTGGGATAGATAAAAACAGAGGCAAATCAATCCCATTATTTAGACCTGTAGGTAGACCTACATGAAATTTTTTTCATGCATGTCCATAAAAATACATGTTTATTTCTACTGTATGTGTGTATGCCACCAACCATTTCCCTAATCAAAAGTAGCTGTTTTTTTATAGTATGTTTCTTTGTTTTTTTATTTGCTTAACGGGTAAGCACACTGGAAAATTAAATCGATTTACAGGTGTGACTCACAATTAATACAACAGACACAATTACACATATCATACACAAAAATATGATTGAGAATTCCACATCAGAATTAACAATAAAGTTCAATTAAAACATCCACATTCAGATAATATTGTAAAATGCTGTAGCAGAGCGTGTGAAATGGATTTAAAAGTTATTACATTGTTAACAATGAGTGGTATACTATTCCAATTACATGGAGCAGAATAAACAAAAGCATGTTGACCACTTGTAGTTTTTATTAAAGGAAGCTACAAAGTCATATTATCTACCCTTTGTCAAGAATAAAAACCCAGTTCATGTTTCTGTAAATGTCTAAACAGACTTAAAGGGACTACCAGATGTGATGATTCTGAAAGTAAATTTAGCCACAGAATATTTTAGATTCAAATGGACTGGTAACCAACCTATCTGCTTCAGAATCACACAATGGTGTGCGGTTCTAGGAGCCAATAATGCAAACTTTCCACATAATTGTAACAATGCAGATTTCTTAGCTACTAAACTAGATGAAGTATTGTCTGTGACCAGCGCAGCACAATTTACAATTGGGCTAAGCACTGTTTTGCTATTACAATTCTAGATTCACTGGTAAAAAAGGAGCATAATCTGTATAATAATGTCACCTTAGCATGAACCTTAGAGGTCACCTTGGAAAAATGGGATTCAAAACTTAAGTGAGGGTCCAGTAAAACACCTAAATATTGAAAGGGGTCAACATTCTCATAACAAGTTCCATTAAGTGATTTCACCTGCAGACTCTGCCCTCTTTCTCTGATCCTTGCTTTTGTACCAAAAACATTGTTTTTGTTTTCAATTTATTCAAAACCATATTAACAACATATCTTTTTGTTGAACAAAACAGTTAGTATACTTTTCTTGATAAAATGTTCAAATTACTTTCCACTCATACCTCCAAGCCTAATTAAATACTTATGACTTTGACATTTGTAAATAAAGAGCCATGGAGGTACATATGAAAAATGAGTACAATTTTTCATTCAGAGCAAGTGTAAAATTCCCCTAACCTCTATAATCTATAGTAATATATAATTATATAATGTCTTACAACAAATTTAAATGAATCTTACAGTACAATGAAAAGTTCTATGAGACAGTGTCAACATATTAGGTGAAATAATACCTTGGACTGACAAATATTTCAAGTGTTCAACCTTACACAGCCTACTGTGTGTAGACTGTTTTATCTTTGAAAGCCCATATGTTTAAATATACTGTATATTAGTTTAATAAAAACACTGAAAAAGCATACACAGGAGATGTGGTGCTAATAATACAGATCAATACTTAAAACCAGAAATTGGGCACTCACCACCTCCATATTTTTGCAGAAAGTGACACTCTATATGTTTATGTAGAAGGCAAAAAGTAAATTTATTACAAAGTGCATTTTAAAAGGGATTGATGCCCAAATTTCAGTCATCTAATGGGTTTTGGACATTGCAATCAAAGGTCCATTTTAAAATGCACTTTGTAATAAATGGATTTTTTTTTACCTTCTACATGAACTAAAGAGAAAACATGGAGGTGGTGAGTGCCCAATTTGCCAGTTGTAAGTGTATAGTACTTTAATATATATGGCTCGATTTTCAGACCCCCCAAGAGTGCCACAAGCCTCTGGTGCACTGATCATTTGGTGCACAGGGCTTGAGGAGACTTATTCAGGCCGGAAATCAGTATTTTCAGTTCAAGGGTTAACTGACACAAATTAGACCAGCTTTTCCCTGGTCTAACTTGTACCATTTGAGGACTCCTTTTTACAGGGCTTAAGCTTAAATCTTTGGTGCAAGCTGCCAAAAAGTGTGGAAAGTGTTGCAGCTGCACCTGTTGTACTAAAATTGGATGCAGTTGCATCAAAGCAATTTAGCACAGCTATGCTGAACAATAAGGTTGATGCAAGGCTTGATGGAAGCCCTGTGTGCCCTTTTGAAAATCAAGCTCATAATTTCTTAATAAGAAATTCTGTCTAAAAGTTCTATTAAAACATTCTTTATAGGACAGTGGCATCTTTATGATTTATTTTATCCTATAATAATATTACAAGCTATTCCAGGATCTTCAATGAATGTTTCATAGGATCTTACAAGATTTACATATTCACTGAGAAGCTGTAAGGAGAAGAAATGCAGTCTGTAATTGTTCACATACAGTAGATTTTGTGCTGCATGGTAGGCTTGTAATTAGAAACAGCAGCCAAATTTACGAATGTCTAGGAAAAGGACTTTAGGAAAAAGTGTGTATTCTGTAGCTCTCTGCACTATAAACAAACATGTCCTCAAGTAAATCTGACTAGGTGCCGCCATTTTAAAAATCATTTATTTACTTCTTTTTGCATGTATTTATCTATTGCAAAAGCCATCAGGATGGACTCCCTGATAAACCACATCTTATCTGCTACACCCCATCACATCATTTGATTGAAAAGCATTTATTTTCAAAGCCGAAAGCTATTTTCATTTAGATGGGAATTGACACAATAAGTTATTCAGTAGCATTATCAACTATAAAAAGGGACATTACCTTTGGTTGCTGACCCTGTTGTGATGGCTGTGTGGATGGCAGCTGACCCTGTTGCGAGGGCTGCTGTGGGGACACTGCTGGCTGCTGTGGTTGCACTGGGAACTGCTGAGGTGGCTGTTGTGGTGGGTGCACTGGAAGTGTATATTCATACTGAATGAAGAGGGAGGGTAAGAGTTACGAGAAGGTAAAGATGAAGTGCACACAAATTCAACAACCTTAGAACATGGCATAATAATCCAGTAAGAGAAGCAATGTGGTGCAGTGCCCATAATTTTAATTATAGCTGCAGCTCTTCCTAGGGTATTTTGTCATCAGACTCGTTGTATTTCTGTTCATGCCACATCATCATTTGAAAATGTTTACTACTTACTGTATATACTAACAAACAGTGTTCCAGATAATGCTGGCATTCAGGTGTAATGTACTCATCATTTTTAATATTAGGTAATTAAAATATCATTTTGATGAGAAAAGGTGTTTTAAAATTGGAAAACATCTTTTTAAGTATTAATGGAGCATTCCCAAGGGTTGGAATGAATGACTATTGGTATTCATCAGATATATTTTTTAAAGACTATTTCTTACAAATTAGTGAGGAAAAAAGGTCAGTACTCACCTTATCTGGAGCATTGCAAGCAAACTGTGTTGGGTAATCTATATATATATATATATATATATATATATATATATATATATATATATATAAAACACATATACACACATGTATGTATAACTGGCTATTCCTTAAGCAGCATTGCTAACTGCAAAATAGGAACGGAATTTTTTTTATGGTGCCTTTCATACAAACTGCAATAAAGTTGCTTTACCCATCTGGAGAGAATGTCATTGCCATTCAGGCACACTGTGAGTGTCAATCAAAATGAAGATCAAGTAGAAAGGTGGAGATTACCAAAGGTTAACTATAGTGGGGTTATATGACTTGCTCAGGGTCACACAATAAATACAGCATATGGTGGTTTTGGGATTCAAACCTGTGTCTACAGGCTCACAGTGCTGAGCAGGGGCCACTCATCCAAACTACCTAAATCAGGATTGATAGCTGTCATAAGTCCACATCATTTAGTTTTCAATGCCTGAAACAGCAACCACAGATATGCAGATTGAGACTCTGTATTGCACCTATAATCCGTCATTGATTAACACCAGGGTAACATGTAAGAGATTTCAGACTTGTGTGCCCATTCTTGTCATCAAAATTGTAATGCCTGCTTATTTAAAATCTTTTGCTATAGAAGACTATGTGTGTATTTCTTTTTCAAAAGGCATAACATTCCTAGTTATGTCAGGCACTATTTTCAAAAGTCATTAGTGAGACACAATTTAGTTATAGTACCTCAAGTGGAATTTTCAGACATCACAAAATGG
This sequence comes from Neoceratodus forsteri, assembly GCA_016271365.2. Taxonomy (NCBI): domain Eukaryota; kingdom Metazoa; phylum Chordata; order Ceratodontiformes; family Ceratodontidae; genus Neoceratodus; species Neoceratodus forsteri. The sequence continues at coordinate 642,370,486 of CM057453.1, read as the reverse complement.
ATGCTACTCCTATAGTGTAAGTTTCAAAAGTCATAAGGTGGACACAGCTCCTAGTTTCATTAATATCAGAGAGTGCCCTGATATGTCTAGGCTATATCTTGACGGTGCTATTTTCAAAAACTGGCCTTATCGCCAGCATTTCAAGTTGTTTTATGGTACTTTACATCCAATTTTGGATACAAAGTGCCAAACACAGAAGAACTTGATGTATCAGATGACATTGTTTAAAAATTGTGTCCATGCACATTTAAATCTGAACATTGCAAATGGGCTATAACTAAGTCAGTGCTTTGTAAATTGAGCTTAGTTACATTATAGCTTTGAACAGGGGCATGAGGGTAATTTGACGTATGCCCAAAGTTGTACAACAGAAAATTGCATCTGGGCATAGGCTTTGAAAATACCACCTATCTTCTTTAGAGTGAGAAGGGATGTTTCCTAAACTTACAAAACATATAGACTCAGCTAATGCCTTGCAGACGACAGGGTGCACAATAAGCATGCCATGCCAGTCAAGAATCCATCTGAAAACCAAGCCTCAGGGTTACATTACCTCCTCATGGGTTCTGCTGTGGTTTATGAACTGCTTATAGTATATGGTTAGGCATTGTTAGGTATGAACATCCATATGAGCTAAAAAGCTGTTGTGCTACAGTAGTGACCTGAGAAAGTTATTGTGCTATAGTAGAGATTGTAGTCATGATGGTCTTTGGAAAACAAGAGCTACTGGACAGTTTGATACCTTTTATTGGACCAATAAATATTTTCTATGATGACAGTATAATACACAAGCTTTCTGGGCCCAACATCTCCAGATGAAGGGACTTGTTGGACCCGAAAGTGTGTGTACTATACCATCCTTGTCCAAGATGTGTTTGTCCAATTAGGGATCAAACTATCCAGTGATTCCTCTTGTGATAAAGTAGTAATGTTACTTTTATGGTGCAACATTTCAATGCTAATCTCATGCCACTTACAATGTAACCTCTGTGCCACTGTTTGCATCTCCCAAAGCACTAATTCACGTTTTTTTGTAATTTATTGAAAAAAAATAAATAAATTGACAACCAGATGAGTGAACTCTGCTTGGTCAAATAAAAACAGTTATGGGGTAAGGAGTCAACATCCAGTGTTTTTTTTTTTTAACAAGTGAAGAAACTTACATTTTTTTCTTACTGTAATATACTGTATGCAGTATGATTTAGGGCACTCAGTGGATGGGTAATCAGTGGCTGGGTGTGAGGATTTTGTTTTATAAATAACAACCCCCAGAGAAGTTGTGTTTCCAGAGGCATAAATAATATTTTAATTAGTATTTTATCTCCTGTTGTCCCCCAACTTGCCTCTTCCAGACTGGTCCCACCAGCCCAGTCACCCATCTTCTCTGCAACATACTTTGTGCTCTGATTGTCCCTTGCCACAGGACCGAAAGTGCCCAGTCACTGATGTGGAGCCAGTGGGGGACTAAGCAATCATCAACTTTTGGTTGGGATTTTTTGCAATCGTTTTCTCCCCCAGAGCCCACAGTACATGCAGTGACACACTGTGCATACTCTGTCTCCACAGAGATACCACCCCCCGTGTCTTGTGGGTGGGATTCATTTCCTTTGCATCCTGCTGCAGGGCCACTCATATTCCTCCAGGTGGCAGTCACCTAGCAGGATGTGTATTCTCCCCTCCCCCAAGGAATGACAGCAATCATGGGATGCTTAGTTCTGTCTCCTCCAGCCAATCACCAAAGGACCCATGTCTGTTACTGATGCTGGGTTGCTGGTGCGGTTGGTGATATGGCAACCAGTACCTGAGTCCACCACAACACTGGGAGAGTTGGGGATAAGTGTTTCAACATACACTACAAAATATAATGGAAGATATAACCTCCCACAAACAAGGTCTATGTTTCTGTCTCATGCTCTGATTACATCAGCAGCTTCTTCAGCTTTGTTCTAAAAGTCTATGATGTCATTAGAAACCCTAGATAGAAACACAGCCCTGTTGTTCATGGTTAGCCATCCATTGTTATTTTATTTATTATGCTTATAGAGTTTATGGCATTTGTAGAAGATTTAGATTTATACTTATAGAGTTTCTGGCATTTGCAGAAGATTTAGATTTAAACTAAATTTTGTAATGGATCCCTGGATATCTATTTTTCTGGCCTTAATTTAAAGCAAAAAAATCCTGAGCTTTGCACGGCATCGATATATTAATCCAATGTCGTATTTTGCATACCATGGAATGTTAAACTCAAATTTCATTATTTGTTTCACAATATGTGTCATTACAAAAGTTAAAAAGGACAGAAAGTATATTAAATAAAATTTTAAAAGCAAATAATACAAAATACAATTGCCATCCATATATGAGATTTACAGTGCAAGTGTCAGGTTGAAGGTAATTCTCCACCACAATTTTTTATTTGTACACTTTGTTTCTATGCCTTACCCTTGGGGAACTCTCTCCAGCATCTTCCAGTCCCCCAGTCTCTACCTCCCACTCTGAAGTTGCTCCTACTCCTCACCGGTGACCTGGCTAACCCCTTGATCTGAACCCTCATGGGGAAGGGCCACCCTATCCACCCAGGGTGTTCTATCTAGAGTGTAAATGGCTGGGTCAGGGTGGGCAGCCAAAAGAGGAGAGCAACCAGCATTGGGAGTGTGGTCCAGAGGGGGAAGCACCTCTGCTTATTGCCAAGGGAAGGGGATTTTGCTTGTACTGTCCCAAGGAGTGCGGATGTGCAATGATATCTGCATGGCTGAGCTGTAGATGTCTGCCGCACTCCTCCCCTATGTTCCTCCATGCTTTTTGTACCTCTGGTCACCACCAGGGGTCCCCAAAGCATCAGAGGTGCCCTGGATCCCTCCCCAGGGAGAGGAGAGCAGTCCTCAGATGCACAATCCTCTCTCTCCCCTGCCGACCCCCAGCGCCTGAGCTTGATCCTGAACTTGAGTCACCAGCATGGTGTGAGGTGTGGCATCCAGTGCCTCAACCCTCAGCACCACCGGGCCAAGCTCTATGACAAGCTTGTTTAAAAATATTCTTAAATTTTACATAATACAGTTTTCAGTAAATGGATTGTAAAGTTAAAGTCATACAACAAAATCCATCTGCCGTACCTTAGGAAGAGCTTGAGTAAGTTTATTACTGTACCAATGAGCAATTTTCTACTATGAAAGCTTAAAATTATTAGATTAACAAACTGTGTTTAACTTAAGTGTTTTCTACTTTGCTTTAATTTTCCTCTTGTTGGTGTGCTACCTATTTCCAAGTAATGCAGTACATATTTCACAGAGCCTTTCAAACAACATTGGCTGCCCCAACAGAACCTCACACTTGTTGTTTGTAACATCACAGTCTGATGTCATGGTAACACTATGACATAAACAAAAATACTGTGAGGTCAGTTGGGACAGGTAAACATTTTCTTTATTTAGACTTTTAGGATTGACTAATAATATGTTATAAACACTGGAAACTAAAACAGAGATTAAAATGTATTTGCTAGTGAATTGTAATTGAAACAGAATACTCATGAAAATAGGTGCTGATGTTGAGAGTTGCTCATTAAAGAGCTGCTGACACCTCAGACAATATTTATATAAAAATATTCAGCTAGTGCCTCATTATCTGAAGGTTTCTCCTCATTATTTATTGCTGAAAAAATTAGTACAAAAACAGAATCTTTATCCTTAGAGTTCATCTGTAGCTTATTCCACACTTGAAATCCTACTCCTCTAGTTAGAAATGTACAAAGTTCCACTTTGCTGGCAACATGGCTGTGACATGGCAAAATCTGCCTTTGTGAATAACTTTGCAAACTGCCCACTTCACCACTTTGTAATGTGTATTTTTCAGGTGAAATCATGGTGAAGCTATAACGTTGCCAGCAAATTTGCATGGGTTTGCCTGAAAAAGTGCTACTTCTACTACCAAAAACTTTGAAAAGTTGGATCTTCACAAATTTGACAAATTAATTAGGAAAGCAAAGTTTGCCCATTTCACAGATCTCTAAATGTAGTGTGACATCACAGTCTGTTGCCATGGGAATAACTGTTATGTCACAATCGGATAATTATCATCTTAGGTAGGTAATAAGCAACAGGACCAAACAGACTCTTGAGGAACAAATGTCATGTTTTTGTACAAATGAACTCAGTAATAAATAACAGAGAGGAAAAATACAAAGTGATGTAATAAATAAGTGGAACTGTGTCAAACTATATTTTTTTCTTCAACTTTTCCTGGAGCTGAGGTTCCTTATAATTAAAGCATTGTTTTTCAAACCTAATAACATCTTTAACATAGTCATTTATGTAACAAGTCCACCTGCCATGACTCACAGTAATAATTACTTGATTCAGGTTCAAAGCTATTAATTTTGAGGGAGGCAGGAGTGGGGGCTGTGGGTCATACTGTAAGCATCACAGCACAGTAAATTCGATTAATTCAATGGGAGACATATCCATCATTGACTGGACTCTCCAAGGTTGATTCATGCATGTAACAGTGCTGTAGCCCTTTTAATAATACCAGAGTGGTGTTTACTGGCAGAAGGCAAGACTAAAAAACAAAATAACAGGACATAACAAGGACAAAAAAATCCTACCTGTTGGTTTTCTTGTTGGGGTTGCTGCGCCCATGGAAACAGGGCTGGTAATAAAGGCTGGAGTTGCTGCAACCATGGTGGTAATGACTGGACCTGATCATATCCATTCATTGGAAACTATCAGAGTGACAAACCACATATTAACATCCTGTATTTGATGCAGTTGTACAGTACATGTTATAGCTAAGTGAGCAAGGCTGCTGAGTAAATGAGGCCTGCAGTATTTTTGGGGGGAAGTTACTGTACCTGAGCCTGTGGTGACATGGGCATATGGAAGCGACCATACCTTCTCATCCTCTAAGAGATACAAAACAAGCAAGATTACAATCTTATTAATTTAGTACTTAAAAAAAGCTGCTAACATGCAAAACTGTATAAAGTAGGGACCCCTTTACACCTTTTCTTTGTGTTATTCTCTTGCAAAAAGATCACCATTTGAAGCACATGTGGATACTACTGTGAAACAATCAGTTAGACAATTTCCATCAACATGCAGTATGTCAGTTAACTGATAATATTGTGGGACAGCTTCAGTCATGGGCAGATCATTAATAGGACCAGACAACCCAGTAGTAGCAAAGGCTAAACACGCTGCCACATACATTTGTAAATATATGTAGTAATAGAAGTGGTAAATATGTTTATGTGGCAATCAGGCCAATTGAGCTGCTAGCGCCTTTATTATTGCATCCATTCAAAATCACTTGATGATGTACAGTACATATATATAAATAATTGAAAAGAAATTATTATTATACAGTAGGCACAACAGTGGTATACAAAGTATTTCCTATATATTTAGTAATTATAATTTTGGACATTTCAAGTAATAGCATAAAGTACATGTTAAATAGCCCTTTTGTAGACAGTTATATATAATAGTGAACTTTAAAGTTTCTACATTTGGAATTTGTTCCTAAACTAGCTGAACAAAGGAGACGCAAGAGAAGAGAAGCCAAAACTTTCTTCTCAAGTTCAGTTCTTAGGAGCTATTCAAAAACTATGATTTAGGCAAAATGATCACTTAAAATTACTATCCAGTATTGACATCACAGTTGCATTAGGGATGTAAATATTATGGTTTTATTAAGGATTTAAAGATGATATTACTGTTTATAAAGATCAGATGTCAACCAAATATCAAAGCATACTTATTGCTGGATAACTGATATGATTGTAAACATGTGGGGGCATTCATTTCCAAAGAACTGTAGCTGAAGATGTACTGTAGCTGCATACATTGGGTTCCTTAATTTTACAGTAAACTGTACAGAAAACCTTGTTGTAATCTAATTCATTTAATTGGAAGTGAATATTGTCTATGTTCTATTCTAGGCCATACAATAGTTACTCTAGTTTTCAAAGTTATTATATTTACTTTGAGAAGAAATGGTATAGCCACTAAGCAACTGGGTGAAATCTGTTAAAGCATATTAAATTAATTTATTCCTGTGTTCATGATTGTACATTTTCAGCTATTTTTTGTTGGTGTTCAACTAGAGCAATATGGTTTATACTGCTGCCTCCCAGTATGTCCATTCCAGACTGCACCCTTTGTTTCACTCTTTCTGTTGGTTCTTGCTGCCACCTAATTATACCCATCATTGCTCCCTCTACCTTAGTACTGTATCTCTCTCCCCCTTCTCTCTAGAATCTTGTTGCTTCCTCTAGTGCTCCTCTTTTCTTGCTTACTTCTGGCTCTCTTCTCTTCCCTTCTATTTGCCAACCCTTCTGTCCCCAACCATCCCCTCCTACTCCCTTCACTCATATGACTCCTGCTCTCTCTCCAGCCCTCACTGCAAAATCTCAGCTGGTAAATCTGCCTTCTCTTTCTGACTCCCTCATCTCTGGAATAGCCTCCCTCTTCTCTGCACAGTCTTCTCTTCTCATCTCTTCCCTCTCTCAAACTGCTCCTCTTACTTCAATTTACTCTCATCTGCACCTATCACTAGTTTAGTTGCCAACCCAGGTTTCTATCTCTACTACCAAATTTACCCTCCACCCCCATCTGTCCTTCTCTTACAACATCCTGATTTGGGTGTTTGGGGTCTTAAGTCACATTTCTTGGGTCATACTCTGCTGATTATTTGATACATACTCTGTTCTCTTGATTTATGTGATTGTATACCTTGGCTAATTGTGCCCTCCTGGTTACCAAAGTTTAGATAAATAAATGCAATTCCATTTCATGAGGTTAGGTGAAATGTGAATCAGTAAAGTACTGAAAATGTTGAATAGTACATTTCTTTTCTCATGTGCATGCAGACTGCTTTACTATGATATTAATAAAGAGAAAATGAGTTATGTTTACCTCAAGACTGACACTGGCCAGACCAGGTGTCCCAGCCTGTTGTGGAAACATCTGAGAAAGAAATAAGTTTAACAATATGTTTTGTAGAAACAGTATTATTGTATAATATTTTTGAATTCAGTGAAACTGAAGCTGTCCATTTAAGGTTGCCAATCTGATATCAGAAGTTAAAAAATCAAAATATTCAAGATTTACTTTGTTGTCTTTTCCTTACTTTACTAAACTAAATAGTCAAATACATTATTATACTTACCGGCAAAGCACAGGATGTGACAAGGAAGCACATCAACAATATCAAGTCCTTCATAATTCTGAGGAGTGCCTGAAACAAATGGCTGTATTAAATTTTGCAAAGGAGTGTAAAAAATGAAGTTGCAGTATGATGCAATTTTTATTCTATATTTATGAAAATAGGCTATGTACAGTAGCAATACGTACATTGCCTCTATATCTGGAAGTGTCATTGTATCTGCAGGGCAACATATACAGTAAGCTAAAAAGACAAAGAATCTCAGCACAAAGGCACTGAGGCAAGGGTTACCTGAAAAAGGCATTGGCAACAAAGCTAAGTTTCCAAGAAATACAAAATCACACATACCCTCACAATGCAAAGCATCATGGGATATATATGCAAATCAAAATGACTATTTAGGTTGGTTTTAAGCAGGAATGCATGGTGCCAAAGGGCCTCTCATACAATCTGCAAAGGATGAGAACAGGAGACACAGACACATGTTTCATTTTACACATGACTCATCAATATATATGCATTATAGATATGAATATTTACAATATGTACTTTTTACACTTACAAAACAGTTACTTAAACAGATCCTCTCTATATGAAGTAATAATGACTAGGATGCTAGTGTATCTAGACCAGTCTTAGATATTAAAATATATTTTAAAAACTGGAATTCAGGGTATTATTGAATTATATGCTAAGAACAAATTATTGGAAAAAACTGCAGAAATAAATGATGCATGCAAATTAGATTTTTAGGCCTGTTAGTGGTTGTAATCAGGATGGTATTTAATATATAGTTTGAGAGCCACTGGAAACTAGTCTCATAAAGCAAACAGGGCAGTAGCCATTAACATATTAGTTCTGACTACATTTTTCAAACATGTCAGCTTATACTAATTGCCCTACTGCAAAGGCATATTGTTTTGTAACACACACAGGTACAGTATAACATGTTTTCTACTTTAGCTTGTTATCTTGGGAGGCTGTTCATCCGTATGCTTTCTGACACAGTACAGCCAAGTAAGGACTGTGGGAGTAAGTTTGTAATGTAATACAACACCCCCATCCCACTAAGTTAAAAATCTTAATGAAATATTGGAAGAGTTAAAAAACAAGACTAGATAGGACTTTCTGTCACTTAACAAACTATAGTACATACAGTGCCAAGTCAATAGAGTAACTGAGGGATTCTTAAAGTTTTCTAATATATTCTACCTTGAACTTGAGAAGGGATGCTAGCAGAATGAGCACTCACATTTGGTTTACTGTCTGAAAGCAAAATAGCTACAGTAAACTGGAGAAATTACAATGTGTGTGTAATTAACTGTTTGACAAATAAGGACTCCAGAAGGTAAAATTAACATGCAGAGCAGCTGGAAAGCCTGAAGAATTACCTTTTCCTTTGTATGCCAGTGCAGTTCTTGTCAATGCAGTGTAGTGATGATTCAGTTACAAAAACACGTAGTCTGTCCTGATGCTGTACTGCTGTTCAGATTCCTCCAAGGCAGAATTTAAGCCTTGTACCTGCAACCGGAGACCCAATCAGTGCTCGAGAAATGTTCATGGAATCAGCACTTAGTTGATAACATATAACGTTTCCTTACATATAAGGACATGACATTCAGTGTACTCTGTTATTATTTTAATCACATACTATAATGGCCTGTGTTTAAATGAATTATCTTGCAACAAATTAACTGCATGTAGACACTAGCTTACATGAGTTTATTTAGCTAACTTGTCTATGGAATATAATCATTCAAAAGTGTCTTGCCAGAGGTAAAACATCACATCCAGGAGATACCCTATGGGCAAAGAAGGGACCATTAAGGCAAAAATGCAGTGAAAATGAACATGTTTTAAATGTAGTGAGGTCATTATAGTAATAAAAGTATGTACTACTGATCTTATTGTACCTGCAACATTTTCTGTCTATGCTGAATTTTCTCAGCCTGGTTTTATGAGTCACTGATTATGTTAAACCAATGAGACCATCTTTAGTGTAGAAGCATAGAAACAAAGGGCTCTATTCTCAAAGGTCTGTGCAGGGCTTACATAAGCCCTGTGCCAAACTGCACAGTTGCCTCGAACTCTTTGGCACACAGTGCAGCCGATTCTAGTAGGTCGATCCCTTTTGTGACTCTACACCCTTTTTACGCTGGTTTGCGCCAATTACTTGACACAAACCCAATAAAAAGGTCAGTGAAGTTAGATCAGCAAAAGTTGGGCTAACTCACTGTTTGTGGTGCATGGAGGGCTAGGGGAATGAGAATCCCGATGGCAGCCCAGAGAATGATGCAAGCACCATGCGCTGTGCGTTTGGCATGCCAGGGGCTTGTGGCAATTGAATGCCTTTGAGAATAGAACAAGAATCTGTCAGCAGAAAAAAGCCTGTTGGCCCATCATGTATGCCCATTGCTGCTAACTAATGTTGAATGAGAGAGCCCTAGAGGCTTTTCCCTCTCCTTTTGCTCTCCCATTCTATGTGCTCTTTACCAAGCTCTTGCATTTGTCTCATCCTGTTTTGAATTTTGGCACTGATCTGGCATATGTCACATAGTCTAGCAGGCTATTCCACCCCTCCAGCAGCAGCACCTCGTTCTTCCAAAGCACCCTCCTAAAGTCCAGGATGTTAGCCTGGGACTGATGTTTTTGTGCCTGAAGTCTGACACTGAATCAAACTATCTAATGATTGTTGGTTCCCAGTGAGTCCAGCACCATCATCTACCCCAAACTATCACTATTGGTAAAGGGGAACTGTCATCACTAAGAGCTCCACATTCAAGTTTGGGGCTGATTCCAACTTGCACTTTGCATGCAAAAACATTTATTTTTACTTACCGTTTACTGTACTATAAGTGGATTGTGTTGGCCTAATTGTGTTTACCTCTAGCCAGACATTTTCTGTTGACTACAAATTCCATTTCAGAATAGATTCCCAGAATCCCCTATAGCTGACATCAGAGCAGGGTTGCAGCAGTGAGTGATTCAGTAGCCTGCAGTGCATGTTAGAGTTTATATTAGGAGCAAGTGGGACTAGCCCACTTGGTGTGTCAGGCTAGTGTTCAGTGGTACCAGGGATGGACACCAAGGTACCATGATGTAGATAATTGGAAAAAGGTGGTGACCTGGAGGGGAGGGAGGGTGAAGAGAAATGGCACCAAGGGTGGGAACCCCAGTCTGCTTATTCCATATTAAATAAAACATGGGAAAAGAGGGATGGGTAACCTGGAGGGAAGGGGAGAAAGAAGGAGTACCAGGGGTAGGCACCCCAGTTCACTTATTATTACTATAATAAATAGACAAAGAGAGAGAGAGAGAGAGAGACAGAGATGGAGAGAGCAGCAGATTGCTGACTCACTGCTTCAACTGAAGGTGGCAGCATGACTCCAGCTGTGGCTTTGCATGTCAAGAAAGTCTCACTGTTCTTATACTGAGAACTTGGGTGAATGTGTTGTGGGACATGTTCAGGTGAGTGAGGGTGTGCAGTGGGGGTGTGGGGTGGTGGGTGTTGAGTGGGAGGTCAGGGTGTGGTTGGTAGGGGTTGTGGAGGGGTCAGATCAGCAAGGGACCATTTTCTTTTTTACCGGTGTAAAAAAAGGCAATGAAGGGTAGTTTTCTTTATTTCAGGGGACTTTCTGACACTGGGGATTGGGCACCCCAGTGTTGGGCTAGTGTTCAGCAGTACTGGAGTTGGGCACCCTAGTGCAGCAATGTATACAATAGGAAAAGGAGGCTGGTGACCTGGATGGGAGAGGGGTGAAGAGAAATGGTACTGGGGTGGCCATCCCAGTCAGCTTATTCAATACAAAATAAATGGGAAGGGGTGATCAACCGATGGGAGAAATAATCAATACTGGGGTGTGCACACTGGTCTGCTACTAACTTACGATAGATAGATAGATATATAGATAGATAGATAGATAGATAGAGACAGAGAGAGAAGAGAGAAGAGAGACAGATATGGAGAGAGCAGAGGCTCCAGCTCACTACTTCAACTGAAGCCAGCAGCACAGCTCTAGCTATGGATTCACAATTCAAGAGAGTCCCACTGCTCTCATACTGAGAACATGGGTGAATGGCTCCTGTCACTATGCTGGGCACCCAGGATTTTCAGGTGTCCATAAACATTGTTTTTAGGGCAATTTTCTAAAGCAGACCCAAAATCTAGCTAAACTGGTCCTATTTACCTAGGTTCAGGTGTTTGTTTTGAAGTGCTTTTCATCTATTTTCAATCTTTTTGGGTTAACAAAAAACAAGATGGCAGCCACCATGATCTTTTTTTCTCATGACAAGTAACTCATTAAAATAAGCACTTGCGACTGTTTTTGTTTTAACGGTTGAGCTTGACAGTTATCAAAAAAAATGCTTATAACTCTGAAACCATATAATATTTGGTCAGGAAATCTTTGAAAGGCACTACCTTGATACAGACTGCTTCTACCCTGAAACCTTTGAAAGACACTATCTCCGTACAGGCCGCTTCTACCCTGAAAGTTTCATGAAAAAAAATCTATATCATCTAGGGTGTGGGGGAGAGAAAAAAAAGTTCAGTATTGGAAAACCATAAAACATTTTTTGCATTTTTTTGTGTTCTACATCTCAAAAATGGAGCAAGATGATGTTACCAAAATTTTTCACATCCTGAGAGTCTGCCAGCTTGATTGTGCATGCCAAATTTTCAGCTATTTTGTTGAATGCTGCCAAAGTTATAAAAGTGCAAAAATTGGGACTTAGCATTAGGACAACTTTAATAAAACATATTATTTAGACACAGTTCAGCTTTTATTTCATGTTAGTTCTGTATTTCCCCTTCCCATTATTTTATTACTGAGGCCACTTGCATGAAAATGGAATATTTTCTCCTGAAGAGTTCATCTATTCCTGTTGCATTCTCCCTACCTGAGGTCATAATGCTCTACTTGTGACATCACAAAATTACATGTGGTAACTGATTGTGATGTCACAACAGAGACTATGACATGAAGTAGAGAGTAAACAAAAGAGGCAGATGAACTCTAAGGGATATAGAGCATGTTCCATGCAAATCTCTCAGTAATAAATAATGGGAAGAGAAGTCTAGTGAATACATATGGAATGCAAGCTGAATTGTACCAAAATATTATGTTTTTCAAAGTTTTCTTTGAGGTGTCAGCAGCTCTAGGTGTCAACAGCCTACTCAACCTAACTATAGGAGCATTACCATGCTCTTATAATTCATTGCACAAAACTACCTTAATGCACGGTTAGGTTCAACTCAATACCATGAAACTGCAAAGAGACTAACTGGATCCTGACTTTAAAACAATTTCTCCCCATAGTTTAAATGATCAACTGGACTTAAAACTCTTTTCTAGACTGTGGTTACTATAACACTTTGTTGTACTTCTTGGGCCCACTATACTGACTTCATTTTGTTTTAATTCCCACCTTAAAATGTATTTAAAATGAAACTGTATATTGTCAGCCCTACTGACAGCACTGCCTCTTCTGATACTCAACTGGCTTGGCTCAGTTTGCAGTTATTTTAATGTTTGTCACCACTAGACCCTGACAACCCCATCTCCAGTCACTCCAGGGTACATCAACATATCTTTTTAATGACTCCCCCACCCAATGTCTCATACCTATCTCCACAACACCCCCAACAACACCTCCCATTTAACACTACCTGACAACCCAGCCCTCCCCTTTCTTTTCAGTATCACTTTACTGGAACTTTCTTAAAACTGATTACACTTCTTTGAGGTCCATAATAAGCTGTCAAGTTGACCATTAACTCTGATGTGATTTCTTCAAGTGCTTGTCCTTATGGTCTTTCTGAGTGATAATGTATCCGTTTACTACCTGACCGCATATTTTGCTTGTTTACAATTACTACCAATTATTAACTATGAGAAAGCAGTGCAAATGAGCCATCGTGCTGTATATACCTTATTTGTTATCTAATTTGTGTAACTGGCTATTTTGGTAATTGAATTATATTTGAATTTTTGTGGTCACCACCTCACTGGTCACTTCTTTTTGTAATTACCCTATGGAAACTTCACATATCTTAGACAGGGGTATAAAAGAAGCATCAGCCTAAGCTGACTCTGCCCTCTGATGAAGCCTCCTGGCAGAGGCAATATGTTGGGGTATAAGCCTTGTATTCACATGTAGTTTGTGAGCAAATAAAAGCCTAACTGACCTGGTACCATCTGGTGTGTGCACAGTATTTTCTCTTGTTTGCTTCACTGTTGAAGTGGACAGATGGGTGAAGAGGCTACACAGGAAACCTTAACAATAAGCCTTTGGTGCTTACTGTGCCACTCTTATATATTGGGCCCCAAATGCCCCAACCTAGCAATTGCCCCATCCCTCTGAACCTGTAGGGAGGACTTGGAGATAAGATGGGAGATTATTTTTAATGCTTTGCAATGTTTTAAAAGGTATACAGCAGATCCAGGCTTTCATCCAATCCAGATCCATCAACTTGAACATTACTGCCAGGACCAGACAGGGCTGAGGATGCTGTCTGTTGGGCTGGCAATTAGCAATGTAATAAATATAGGCTAAAGTATGGGGAGAAGTGTGTTACGAGAATTTAACACACACCCGAGTTGTTGGTTGTGAATGCCATATAACAACGAGGGTGTGTGTTAAATTCAAGTTTGATACACTTCTCCCCATATTTTATTTTATATGATTGAAGGGCTCCGTTTTTTCTTTTGTTAAGCTTTAAGTTTGCAAAAAGGCGTGGAGGCTTAGCTTGCAGATGAACGCTTTTATTTCTGTGAGGAAAACAGAACTGTAGTTGAACATTAATTTTAATTATTTAAACTGTTAATAAAATAAAGTGCATACAACTGTTAGAAGTCCATGAGTGTGGAGATTCTTCTGTATCATTTCCCGTTTGAAGGGTATTTTGCTTTGTTGTAGTCATTTGGCCTGCAGAGGAAAGGTTAGGGTTGAAAGGGAGAGAGTTAGGGATAGTGGTAAGAGTGTTAACTGCATAAGTTAGGCTCGAGAGAACAAAACGTTATTTATGTATGTATGGATATTTGCGATGGAGGTAATGCCGAGAGGTGTTTTTTAGTCAGCACTGCTTGAGGTAACAAGGGACAGTTAGAAGCTATGTTTATTTAGTTGTCTCTGGCGCTTTGGTGTGGAAAGGGAGGCGTGAATGCCGTAACACCTACTCAGGTGTTACGGTATTCTTCAATGACGGTTTTGTCAATAGCAAAAAATAGAGACCGTGAATTATTAAAGGTATACTGGCCTAAATGTGGATTGGGCCTTAGATAAGGTGGACACATTCAGTCCTTAAAGGCTATACAGTAGGTCTGTTGTATCAGACACAGATACAGTACTGTTTAAAATGGCACTGACTAAATAAACAGTTATATTGGAAGATAAGTCTGACAGCTTGAATATCTTGTGATGTTTTGTCATACCTAGGCTTTCTGGCTTGCAGTGTAATTTGTACTCTGCTGAGTAACACCAAATGCCACAGACAAGCAGCTGTCTGCTGCCTTTTAATTCGTATAAAGACAGCAGACAGCTTTAACAAGCACTTGTGCATGGTTTACAAGGTTGCCCATCCCAAAGGTTTCTAGGTAATAACCCAATATGATGTAGGGCACAACTGATTATCCTTCTCTGGTATTTTGAAGGCATGAATAAACAGGCAGGCAGTGGTTTCAATTAAAAAATGTTTCACCAGGACAGAAGGAGGCACGTCAAGCTATGTCAGACTGTGTTTAGAGAGATGGAATAGTACTTACTGCAGATAAGTCAAATATTTTTTAAAGTTCACATACTGTAACTGTTAGCCATAGAACAGCTAGGCAAGTGGCATATGAAGACAAATGTCCCTTTGCTTTCATTTCCCTTTGTACCCCCCCCCACCCTCAAGTCTGACCTGGAAATGAGCTTTGGTCCAGTGTGCTACCTGGGTACTTATTTTTAAATACTAACACAAATTAAATGCACAGTAGTTGAGCTTGTGATATGGTATTGTTTCAGTCAGACTTGTTTTTCTAATGATAAATCACTTATGTGATTTCAGCTGATCAGCACACAGAGCCATTGTGCCTGTATCCCATATACGGGGGCTCTCATACGAACATGCCAGCAGAAGCAGGCCTTGCGGTCTATCGAGTCTGCTTGATTGTGCAGCTAGCACCTCATCTCACAGCTGCCCCACACCCACACAACCTCCCTCATCATGACCCCACCTTACCCTGCCCCACCCCCTCTTAAAGCTACCTACAGAACAACAGGTCACCACCTCCTCAGGCAGAGTATTCCACCTATCCACTACCCGTTCCATGAAATAATATCTCCTGATTTCCCTCCTGAATCTTCCCCACTCCAGTCTTAGCTGGTGCCCTCTCATATCCCTCCCCTTTCTGATCCTGAAAATTCATTCTGTGTTAACCTTGTTTATTCCCTTGAGGTATTTAAATGTTTCAGTCATATCCCTCTGTTCCTCCTCTCCTCCAGGAGTATATCTTCAAGTCTCCCAATCTTTCCTCATAGGACTTCCCCTTCAATCCCTGTATCATTTTTGTTGCTCTCCATTGTACCGCCTCCAACAATTTTATATCCTTCCTCAGAAACGGGCACAAGTACTGCACGCAGTATTCCAGGTGCGGTCTGACCAGGGACCTGTACAGAGGAAGGATCACCTCCCTATTTCTGGAGGAGATTCCTCTCGCTATACATCCCAGCATCCTGTTAGCTTTCTCTACCACCTTCCTGTACTGGGCTAAGTTGTTCATGCTGCCCGTTATGAGCTCTCCCAGATCCTTTTCCTCCTAGATGCTTTCAAGCTGCCCCCCTTCCAGCTGATAGCTCCTCCCTGGTTCCTAGCTCCAAAATGCTGTACCTTGCACTTCTTGGCATTGAACCCCAACTGCCATGTTTCCTAACCATTCCTGTAGTTTTGCCATGTCCTCCTGTAACCCCTTCCACCCTTCAGCTTCATCCATCACAGCTCCCATCTTCGTATCATCCGCGAAAAGACTGATCCTACTCCGTATCCCATATGAGATATCCACTGTAAACATCACAAACAGCACTGGTCCCAGTACCGATCCCTGTGGCACCCCACTTGTCACCTTCCTTGGTGTTGAGAGTTCCCTCACTACCACCCTCTGCTGCCTACCATCAAGCCAGTTGACAATCCATTTGATCATCTTTGTTCCAACCTCTATACTCCAGCTCCCCCCCAGACTCTGATGTGGCATGGAAACAAATGCTTTGCTGAAGTCTAAAAACAGGACATCCATCACGTGTTCCCCATCCAGCTCCCTGGTCACCCAATCGTAGTACTCAATCAGATTTGCCTGGCAGGATCTGCCCGAGACAAACCTGTGTTGAGGTCCATCCAGGAGACCATTATCCTCCAGAAAGGCTACTAACCTCTCCTTTAGTATTGTCTCCATGAGCTTTCCCACAATTGAAGTGAGGCTTACCGGCCTGTAGTTACCTGGTTCATCCCTTGGTCCACTTTTGTGAATGGGCACCACATGGGCCATTCTCCAATTTTGTGGTATGCATCCTGTGTCCAGGAGGTGTTGAACAGGTCAGCTAGTGGTCCTGCCAGGATCTCTGCTAGCTCCCTGAGTACTCTAAGGTGAATGCCATCTGGTCCCGGTGCCTTCTCCACCTTTAGCACCTTAAGTTCTTCCAGAACCCTGTCCTATGTAATCCATACATCAGTCACCCCTCCCCTCATCCCACTCACAGTATCTTGCTTTTCCCCCTTGTAGACACATAGCAGAGTACTCATTTTATGCCTCTGCAGTTCTCCCCTTTTCTACCCACCCTTCCTCCTTAATCCTTACAATCTGGTCTTTGTTTTTCCTTCTTTCCCCAATGTATCTGAAGAAGTCTTTTTCACCTTCCCTGATACCCTGTGCCAGTCTCAATTCTCTTGAAAGCCTTGACTGCTCCGACTAACCCGGTGACCTCCCTGGACTTCTTTGCATACTCATTCTTGTTGTCCCCTCCTCCTGAATCCTTGAGCTTCTGGAATGCCTTTTTTTTGTCCCTCACTGTCTCTCTAACCTCATGAGTCAACCAACTGGGCTTCTTGCTTTTCCCTTCTTGCTCCTTGTCCTTGTACATGTCCCAGTGGCCTCCATCAACCCTTTTTTAATACACTCCCATTTCTGACTAGCATCCATGTCTGGATGAATTCCTGCCAGATATCTACCCAATATTTCTCCCATCCTTCTAAAGTCTGCCCCTTTAAATTAAATCACCCTGGTTCCTGTACCCCCCATTCCCTACCCATATTGAGTGTGAGCCACACTGAGTGGTGGTCACTCCCAACCATGGGGTCCTCCACCCCAGATCCTTTACCGCCTCCCTTTTGAAAGTATCAGGTCCAGCGTCCTCTCTAACCTAGTTGGTTCATATACCAACTGCACCAGGAAGCTGTCCTGAAATGCATCTAGTAGTACCTGCTCCCTTGCACTAGTGGTGGTTGGAGTGATCCAATCCACCTCAAGTAGGCTGAAGTACCCCCACCACCACCACGGTGTTCCCCTTTGTACAGACCCTTCTGACTTGCTCGGTAAGCTCTCTATCCAGGTCTGCCCCTTGCGCCGGTGGTCTGTATACTACCCCCATCCTTAGTGTCCCACCCCTCCAGTCCTAGAACTACATCCATAGGGCCTCTGTTCTGCCTTCCTCCCCCTCCTCCCTTATAAACCTTATCCGCTCCTGTACATACATTGCCAAACTCTTCCTTTCCCCTTAGCCCTATCCTTCCTAAATATTTTATACACTGATATCATCATATCCCAGTCCTGGTACTGGGTGGCCCATATTTCCATGATGGCTGCCATGTCAGTCCCCCCACTGCAAGAAAAGCCTGCAACTCAGCGGTCTTATGACCAAGACTCCTCGCATTTAGCATGACCACCCTCCACCCAGTCTCCTCCCTTGCCCTTCCTTGGCATTTCCACCTCCTCTTCTCCCCCATGTGCCCCTACACTGACCACCTCCCTATCAACTTGGGGGGTAAGCTTGTCTGGTACCCCTCTCCAGTAACCCTGCCTACCAGTTGTCCACTCATTACCCCCTGCTCCGAGTTTAAACCCACCATTGTTGCTATGTACCTCTCAGTCCCCTTCTTTAATACTGCCTTCCCCTCCCTGCTCAGGTGTAGCCTGTCCCTTGTGTATAGGTCATTATTGTCCCAGTTATCCCCCCAGCCCCCACTACCCTGTACCCCTTGGATCGACACCATTCCCCAGCCATGTGTTGAACTCTCTGATCCTCCCCTTCCTTGCTGTACTTGTGCATGGGACTGGGAGTACCACCAAGAAGGCCACCGATTCTCCCAGCTCCTCACACACCCTTCCCAGTTCCCCAATCCTCTCCCTCACAATTTCCACCATTTCCCCTGCCAGGTCATTCATGCCCACATGTACCACGAGATGTGGCTTCCTCCTTCTCCTCCTTGCACACTTCAGAATAGACTGCCCTGCACTCCGTCAGCCCAGGTAAGGATTCTAACCATATATGACTAAATCTTTAGCCCTTACTGCCCCATCTTATCCCTTTAAGTATGGAATCCCCAGCACTTGTATTCCCCCTCATCCTCCTTGTTCCTCCCTCTCTTACTGAGGTACTTCACTCCAGTCCTATCCCCTCACCCTCCCTGTTACTTTTCTAACCTTCCCAGTCCTCACAATCCCCGGTTCCCCTCCTTCATGTCCTCCCTACCTACACAGTTCCCTCTCCTCTCTTTCTACCCCTCCTCCAGCTGACTAATCCCTCTTGTGCTTTCCCTCTTATTCCCCCGCCCCTGCTGGAATCCTCCCTCAGCTTCCTCCACTAAAGTCATCAGTGCTTCAAACATATTAACTACCCCCACTGAGTCGACATGTGTTGGCTCCTCCTCCTAAATTAGGCCTTCCCATAGTGTTAGGTCCTATGTTTGACTTTCTACGCCCCTCCCATCCTTTCCTTGATCAGAGGCTCTTTCCATAAGGCTACCCTGTGTCACACTTTGTGGGTGTCCCTCCCCCCAGCAACCCCTACCATCCTCCAACTCCTGGCAAGCCACCGTACTTCTTCCTCACTATCTTAGTCTGTGACAGATTGGACATCCACAAGGTCCCACAGGATAGTCATCCAAACCAATGTCCCACATCCATTACAGCCCACTATTCTGCCCATGTTTAAACAGTATGATTAACAGAAGGTTCCCACCAAGCAGAGTTCAGTCCTCCTATAGTTTTATCAGTTATTAACTTTATTTCAGCTAGTCTTGTCCCATACAGTACTAACTCATTTTTTCTGTCCTCTTTACACAGTTGTGTCCCCACCTGCTACACAGTTTCTTCTGCCCAGAACACTCGGGGTTCAATAATGCAAGCCAGTGTAGCCTACCCAACTGACTAGTCAATCTTTGTACAATATTACTTCCTTGCTTGGAAAAACATTGATTTCGCAATGTACAGTGTAATGCATACAAAATTACTTTCTAGATCAAAAAAAAATAATTTTCACAATGTAAAGTGTTCTATACTAGCCTATACTTAATGCTATAATCCTGCCTTTTTCAGCCTAAAGTACCAAACACACAAGAAGAATAATGAAAAACTCACCATCTGCACTCAGTCTGGGTCTGAGAAGTCAGAGTAGTGCTCATCTCCTTCCTGGTTCTCTCCTTTGCTTGTGCCACCCCTTAGAGGGTGTCATCTTCCTCTGCTCAGCTCCCCCACCATGCTACTCCCTGAAGCTGGCTCCTCCCACCGTGACCATTTAACAGAGGTCAGGGCAGGGCTGGGCTGGGTGGGAGGAGGAGAAAAAAAAACTCTGCTCCTCATGCTGTCTCTGGCGGCTCCCCACCTGAGACTTCAGCGGCACATCCCCCGCTCCCTCCTGCTGGCTGCTCATCCCTGCAGTCACTCACTCCCTCAAACGCTCACTATGCTAGAGCAGTGGCTGGTCCCAGCCCTTTAAAGCCCAGCCACTTACTTGAATCAAGTGCGGCTCTGCCCGATTGGCTCCTGAGCCTTGACCTGATCGGTTTCCAAAGTGCTGCCCAATTGGTGCTTCTAGCACTGGGAATCTCTCTCGCTTTCTACTCTGTCCAAGCAGCTCCTGCCACTCCCTTCCAGCCACCAATGTGGCAAGAAAAACTCACTCTGCTCCTCTGCCCAAGTGCTTCCTGCCGCTACTCTCCAGCCACCGATGCAGCAAGAAAAACCCTTCTGCTCCTCATGCTGTCTCTGGCAGCTCCCCTGCCCAAGACTTCAGCAGCGCGTCCTCCACCCCCTCCTGCTGACTGCTTATCCCTGTGCCCACTCATTCCCCCAAATGCTCACTATGTAGGAATATTAGTAGTGGTCCATTCTACTAAAGAGCTGCAGGGAGAATGGGATTTATTTAACAGTTAATAGAGTCTTTGTTAGGTGTTTCTTAAGGCACAGAGACTTCTCTCATGAGGTTTGGGCATCCAGAACTGCTCAGTTTAGCATCACTGTCCTCTCACCTAAACCCTATCTCTCAGAGTCTCTTATACCATAAGAGACTTCTAGCAGAGGCCCTATTAAGAAACTGTATATCAAAGTTTTCTTGACCAGTAACAGGTATACAGTATATCAGACCCTCACAGGCAACCTATGAGCCTTGACACCAGTCCCGTCTGGTCTTGCAAGGTTGGTGCAGGGCCAGCAAGTACTGGGCCATCACCTTCACAGTTCACTGTTTTCCCTAATTGATTTTTTTTTTTGCTCATCCATTTTTTGAGTCCAGGTACAATCCTTGTACCACAGAAGAAGTCAGTTGACTGACTACACCAGCTCTTTTGCAGCTTACAGGTCATGCGCTGTTTGTATTCATGTCTATGCTCTACAGCTGATGATGTTGCTTCCTGTGTGGGCACAAATTTGACACTTTCTTAGAAGTGAGACAGATGACATTTTTTGTGCTCTACAGTCTGGCTTGCAGACCAATACTTCCTAAAATACTACAGAGTGACGTTTGGTGATGTGTCTGTGCAGTTTAAGATGTGAGGTAGCTAGTTTAGTCTAGAGTGCAGGAATTTCAAAGGGCTCCCATAGCAATTATGACACAGCCCTGCAATTTGCACTTCACTTTTGGGTGTATTTGTTGCAACTTGCTTGATGAAAACTGATGCATGTGTGAGGCTTTTACCAAAAGCAGGTGAAAATATTGCAGATTCATCCAGATATTTAAATATAGACTTCATGGGCCTGATTCCAGAAGCCAAGGCTCAAGTCGCTAACAATTGCGACTTGTGCCAAATGCCAATATGCCGGGGATCCTGCATTCAATACCAGAACAGCCAGTGTCCCCAGTGGCTACATTCACCACTTGTGGCACCCCAAGCATTGTACCAAAGGGACTATGCACCTGAAGAGAGTGTCACAAGCCACAGTAAAGCCCACCAACAGGGCGCAAGCTCCCGCCCCAAGGTCCGGTGCCCAAGTACAGCCCTTCAGGGCTGATCATGTCCTCCCGGTCCCTGAGAAGTGCCCCACGGGGCTGATCATGTGTCCCCCCATCCCCAAGCCCTGATCACCAGCTCGCAGGTATTACTAATAAAATGTACCCGTAATCCCTGGTAGTCTAGTGGTCCTCATTCATTGAGTGTGTACTGTATACAGTAGTATGCACTCAGAGGAAGCTCAGTTGGTGGCTGGCCATGGAGGTTAGAGGTGAGATGTGCCAGTCGCTGACTGGGTACGGGTGTGGGGGGGTGAGGGTGGACTGATACTGCCAGGTGGTGGGGTGGGGGCCACTAGACTACCAGGGATGACAGGCACAGGTTGTTACTAATACCAGAGAGATGCTGATCAGGGATTGGGGATGGGGGGCCTGATCAGCCCTGCTGGGCACTTCTCAGGGATGGGAGGGGACATGATCAACCCTGTGGGGCAATTCTCGGGGAGTGGGGCTTGGGGGTGCCAGTGGGCAATTCTCAGGGATTGGGGCTTGGGGGTGCCAGCAGTCAGCAAAGGGCAGTGATGTGCGGCCCCAATGGCAGATTGGTGGGTGGGGCATCTGTGGGTTTGTGGGGGGTAGCTGTTGGGTGCACACGGCACAGTGGTGCACCCCCAGTGGATGCAGAGTACAGCTAGACCAGCTCTGGTCTAACTGTACTTGGACCAGTGTCCTCTGGGATGTCTCCTGGAATAGTAATTATGCGCTATGGCAGCCATCCTCCCAGAATAGAGTGCAACTACTGCCATAAACCCCCTTGTGCCATGTCGAAGGGGGTTTATGGTGTACATGGGGGCATAGGGCCACTTTGGCACAGGCAGACTGCCACATGTTATGGCAGTCTTTTGGAATACTGAATGTTGGAACTCATGCTGCAAAGTGCTACATGCAGCATTTGTTTTGGCACAAGACACTTTGCGCCATGTGTGTCCGTTCTGCAATCAGGCCTCAAATGTTTTGATGCACTTGACATAATGCAGGTTGTGTCTGACACTGGGAATTACACCTGCAGTTTGCCCTTTAAAAATCCTTCCCAGAGTGTTTTTTGGTCAGATATCTGTCCAGTCCCTTTCAGTGTGTTTTTTGGGGGGCAATTTATTTTCAATTTTTTTATTTACTATACTTTTTCTCTTCCCTGACTTGCTCTCATCAGCCACCTTCTTGCTCCCAGTCCTGTCACCTTCTGTCCATGGGATTTATCTCTGACCTGAACAGTGCCCCATGGTTTACTGCCCGTGGTGGAGCCTCTCAGGCTTCACAAGCCTGGGACGAGTTAGAACTGGATTGTGGTCAGCAACCCAGTGAGTGGTGCAGAGCCTGCAGAGAGATAGAAAGAGGTGGCATCATGCTACTGCAGTGAAGGGAGTCTTTTTTACCCTTAGGTTCCCTCCCCAAGCATCTTATGGGCAAGGACTAGGCAGACATCTGCACACAAGCATGCAGACATCCCAGTCAGGAGGCGCTCTGCCCACCCATCGTGGTTCCGCTGCACTGCCACCTGTAGTCACCCAGGTGGCAGTATTGTATGTGCACACAATACTACCTCCCCAAAGGAGGAGTGCATCCTCTGGGATGTGATCCTCCCCTCTGGCTGGCTCCCAATGAACCGGGCTCACTTCAAAGCCTGAGTTGCTGCCATTGCAAGTGGTAGTGCTACCACAGGACCGATGAGCCTGCCTCATGCTCTGGGTCTGAGTCCTCCATGTGTGACCAAAGAGGACAGCCTTCTGACTCTCCCCCATAGCTTACTATGCAACACCTTCCTTTGTATGTGCTACTTCTCTTATTTATTTATTTGATTACAAGTAGATGCACACTGCATGAGCTTGCTTCCAGGTGCAACCTAGGGGAAGGAATACAGAAGACAAGAAAAGGCAGGCAGTAGAAACAAAATGCAAACTACAATTGCATGAATGAAAAAATTCAACCTAAAACACTGGCAAATTAATACCTACAAGAAAAGTTAGAAAGCCAGACAGTATTTACAGCAACCATACCCCAATAGGGATAACAGTACAAATTTTTCAAATGTGTACAAGTAAAATAACATTGAGTAATTCCGAAAAGAGGGAGGAAAAATCTATGACATGAGGTTGGGGAAATGAAGGAGTACATAGGTTGAGGGAAATTGAGCAGAGGGGTTATAGGGGAGAAAAAGGAGAACATAAGATAACTAGGTACAGGATCAGAAGTAGGTGTGAACCAAAATATTGTGAAGAGATGTTCAAATGAATGAGAAAAGGACTGAGGAAGGGGATCCCAGAGGCTAATGAAGTGAGTGGAGAAAGCCACTTGTCCTGATAAGGTTTTTGGACTTAGGATTTCTGAAGAAGTAGGAGTTGATAGAGTAGAGTTTGGGGGGGCAGGGAGGAATGTAGGCAGAAAACTAAACTAGAATTCAGAGAGAAGAGAGGTGAATTGGGAGATGTGTCCGCCTTTGTGAGGTGATAGAGAGAGGCTGGTGTAGTGATAGCAGTGTGGCTACAAATGGGAGTTGTTCAGGGCAAAGAGGCAGAAGGCACTAAAGAAGAGGTCCTGTCTGGCCAGAGTAGATTTAGGGGCAGCACTGTAGACACATCTGAATGGTGGAAGGCCCATCGGTTCATCCTGAAGACAACCTCATGGCACTGTAAGAATGGCAGGAAAGGCATGTCATGGTACAGGGTGTTGAGCCTGGAAGTAACTTTTTATGCATGGAGTAGATGTGGGAGGAGGTATCCAGGTTACAATCAAGCAATGCACTGAGGTACTTGATGCTAGGCACTTTTATGAGGGGGCAGGCATTGAGTCATGCTGCTTTTTGGCTGCTGCATATCTGGTCTGCCAGGCAACCTCACAGCTACCTCTACATCTCTGCTGCAGCAAGTTTGGTGTACAACCAGGGTATAATTGGGCTATCACCATCATTGCTAACAGTGTTTTTCCCTATTTTGCTTGTGTGGGGGGACTGAATGCAAGCCCAGGTCCAGTTCCTGTGCAACTGAGGAAGAGTAGAGGCTGATTGACAATCACCCTTAGTTCTTGTTAAGACAAAATAAAAATAGCTACAAAAAGAACCTGAGGGAGATCCAAGATAGCCAGCAAACATACAGAAGGTGAAGTTTAGTACTGTAGGCTGAAAATGAATTTCTACTTTTCCTGTACAGCTAGGAATTTAAGAATCTTCAAGTCCCAGGTTATGCTCTATTTAGGAAGGACATGAAGGATGCTGGGAGTGGAGTGAGGGTGGACATATGTGGAGAAGTCATTAGCAGTGTTGGAGAGAAATCCATATCTGTGGGGGAGGCAGTAGAGTCACTGTGGCTTTTGGTGACTTGGGGGATAGACAACTCAGGATAGCAGTGGTCTATAGGTCACCAAGTTGTACAGCAGAGATAGATGAAGTAATAATAATAGAAATTAAGGAAGCAGCAGGCCAGGCAAGTCTTAAACTCATGGGAGATTTTAATCTCCTAGCTGGAACTGGAAATCCTATAGACCAGAAGTCAAAGGAGTCAGAGAACTGTGAAGACAATACAGGAATGCCTTTTCAACCAATGGGTGAGGAAGTCAACAAGAGGGGAGAACATCTTAGACCTAATTATATCTAACAAGGACAATATCAGTGACAACAGAGGTTGAGGAAGGATCAGGTCAAAGTGGCCACAACTCTGTGAGATTTAGTATAATGCTAAAGGTCCACTATTTAACCCAAGCAGAATGGTCCTTAACATTAGAAGAATGGGAAATATAATAAGTTATAGACTGAAAAACACAGATGAAAGAAAGGGGTTGGGAAACAAATGGGCAGTCATAAAAAATGCACTATTGGAGGCTTCCCAGGAGTGCATTAGGTATGTAAGTAAAGCATACAAGAAAAGGAAGCCTGTTTGACTGAAAGGTCAGGTTAGGAAAGCAATCAAGAGAAAAAAAGAGGGGATTTTTAGTACTTACAACGGGGGACAATCAGAGGCCAGGTGTGCAAAGGAAAGCTAGAGGAAAGCAAACAACTTAGTGAACTGCAAAAGCAAACAGTGAATCAAAGACAACAGAGAGGGTGTAGGAAAATGGTATCATCTTCAGGTATGATGGAAAAAATGAGAAAGGCAAAGGGCAGAGTTGAAAGAGATACTAAAGAAGGGTGAGAGAGTAGAGGATGACCCGAGAAAAGCAAATGCTCCAAATAAGTACTTTACTATAGTTCGGTGTTTATGATAGAGCCTACAGGCCTAGTACCTTTCAGTAGATGAAATGTGCAGGATATGAGGGAGAAAACTGGAGATAGTAGGATATTCTTAGAAAATGCATGTAAGAGGTTTT
Source organism: Neoceratodus forsteri (assembly GCA_016271365.2). NCBI lineage: Eukaryota > Metazoa > Chordata > Ceratodontiformes > Ceratodontidae > Neoceratodus > Neoceratodus forsteri. The sequence continues at coordinate 642,344,548 of CM057453.1, read as the reverse complement.
TTGCTGTCCAGACCCGACTTCATTGGCGGTTGCCAGTCCCATTCTGCCTCCACAGAGCACCCCTCCAGCTACCTACCCCCAAGCACCCTGGGGTTCCCTCTGGGTGCGGAGCCACTGGCTTCTGGCATATCTTCAACAGTACTGGGGAGGAGGGTTTCCATCCTGGATTGCCCCTTGGGCAGAGCTAGAGTTTCCTGGCACTGCTTCAACAGTGCCAGGAGGAGAGAGGACCCGACCCATGATGCAGGACTGACACTGACATCATTCGTTGGTGGACTTATTTTTTTTTGAATGCTGGATCCCTGGGGGTGGGGACATGCAATGACACCTCATCTGCCCTATGGCAATTGTTTCAGTAGCAGTGGTATCCCCAGCCTCTGCCAGGTTCCACAAACTGCCAGACACTCTGCTCCCCCTCCCCCCCCGAAGAAGGCGAGCTGTTCCCGGGAGACTCAATCTGTCTCCCCTGCCACTTTCTCTGACCTCAAGGCCCATAACTGGAACCCAGGATGTCGGCTACCACAAGCAGACGCCTTGCCACTGCACTGATGGTCCGCCCCATGCAAGAGGTTTCTCATTCATAAAGTTCCCAGTTGGCCAATCTGCGGGTGAATAATTTACTCCTTGTGCAGTGTTCAGACTGCATGAGTTTGATCGTATTTCATGATTTCAAAGAATAGCCATACTCAAGAGGAGTCTTTCTGTCCAACATGTGTGGAAGTTGCCAGGAGACTCAGCTGGTTGTACTTCCCTCATATCTGTTTTGACTTGTTCTCTGTTATTTGCGTATTGGTTTCTTTTCCACCCCATCATGCTATCAGTGAGACAGCATAAAACCAAAAAAAGAAAGAGGAAATAACTGAAATAGAGGGAAAACTTACTCTAGAAACAAAAGACGATCTAGGAAGAATAAAACAATTGATAATCAGCAATGATGTCTGGTAACCAGTGGAAGCAGGCCCATAAAAGGAAGAAGAGCCATTGGGAATGAAATACATATGTCTAATATATCCTCTCAACCTCTAGATCTAACATATCGACACAAAAGTATTACAACCAAGGTCATCTCATATTGAGGCCCCAGTACTTGAACCTACCCCCGTCTCAAATAAGGCAAACTTTTGTACTAGTGGATTCCATTATTAAATATACAGACTGTTACATTTGTAACTCAGACAAAGAACATAATGGTTAGCAGCTTCTCAGGAGCTTAAACAGGTAACTTTAGTAATATGGTGGACAGCATACTGCAAAAGGCTGACAAAGAGTCACTGGTGCTTATTCCTGCAGGCACCAATGATACAAGGGAAACTCAAAGCATACAATTAAGGAAAGCTTCAATGTACTGGAGTTCAAGTTAAAAAACAAGAGATGTAAAGTTGCCTTTCTGAAATTCTCCATGTCCCAAAGCAATCGGATACAAGACAAGCAAAATAAGGGATTCATTGGCTGAAGGGACTGGACTGAGGAAATGGGGCATGCGTTTTGAGGAGCTGAGACACCTTTGAGGGCCACTCTGACCTAAACTGCCCAGATGGATTACACTTAAACCAAAAAGGGGTAGAGGATTTTGGTATTAAAACTGGACAAATTCATTAAAGGCAATTTAAACAAATAGGGTGGGGAGAAGGAAGACTCTTTGATGACACTGTTGAGGCAGTGAAACTGGTTAAGTCCATATAGTGCCCATTTTTAAAAAGGAGATAGAATAGATATTAAAAACTATAGGCCTGTGACCCTATTGGCTAGTTGGAAAATATTTTAGAAGGAATAATAAAAGATGAAAGTGAGAGGCATATTTATTTATTTAGCTTTTGTTGACCGGTAAGTGCACTAGACAAATCCTGCCTATTTTCAGGCACAACCTGGGGAGGGGATACAAATGAATGCCAACTGACCTTGAACCAGATTAAGCTGTTGGTGATATTTTAGTGAATGAGAGAAATTTGGCCAGGACACTGGGAAATTCCCCTACTCTTTTCGATAAGTGCCATGGGATCTTTAACATCCATGTGAACTACCACCAATCCAGGCAGATGGGACCTCGGTTTAACGTCTCATCCGAAAGACGGCACCTCATAAGTGCAGCACCCCTCTCATGCTGCACTGCAGTGTCAATACTGGGATGTTAACTCAAGTGCCAGATGTGGAAACTGAACCACAACCCTCTGATCTCCCGCCTCAGAGGCGATGTGCTACCTACTGAGCCACTGACACTAAACCATACTGGCACTGATCATATCATAGGAGAAGGATTAATGGACCCATTACAACTTGGTTTCACAAAGAACAGAAGTTGTATGACTAACCTATTATATTTTTTGACCATGTTAGCCACTGCCTGAGCTCAGAATGAGCACACATTGTACATCACCAGTGACTGACAGCTGCTGTCAATCACTGAGTGTGTACTATACATACACATTCATTCAGAGCTCAGTCAGTGACTGGCTGCAGTAGTTAGCGGTGGGCTGTCCAGTCACTGGCTCAGTTACAGGTTGGGGGAGTGGGTGGTAGGGCACCACTGAGTTGGGGGGTGGGGTCCACTAGACCACCATGTGTAGAAAACTTTGATGTAACAGGGGATCGGGGCTCGGGCAGTCCACTAGACCACCAGGGTTATTTTCATTATTATTGTTACAGGGTATCAGGTCTTGGGGGGTCCACTAGACTACCAGGCATCATTTTTCTATTATAACAGGGGATTGAGCTTGGGGGGGAGGGCGAGGGTCTGTTTATGCACATTGCTGCAGGCTTGCAACAACCTATACAGGTGCGTCCTCTGTTTGGCAAGCCACGGGACTTTGCCACTGGGATCCTGCCCAATAGAGAAGTGGGTGCAGGATCCGTGGTGCACAGGCGATCATCGCAAGCCACCTTTGGTGCGGCTTGCACTGAGTTTTAAGAATTGGGCCCCTCAGCTTAACTGCTGCTCCCAATTCTGGAACTCACATTTAAGAACAGATATAGAGATCATTGAGAGGGTTCAGTACCATGCCACATGATTAATACCTAAACAAAGAAGTAAATCATATGAAGACAGATTGCTATACTTGGGTCTACTGTACATGCAAAAGAAGAAGGTTATGGGGTGACCTTAGAAACATAGAAACATAGACATTGATGGCAGATAAGGACCGTCAGGCCCATCTAGTCTGCCCATTTCCCTACCTACAGGATAGGCCGCAGATCCTAGTTAACCAACAGCCTATTTCTTCCTACCCCCCACAAGAATTGCCTTATGTCTGTCCCATGCATTCTTGAATTCTCCCACAGTTTTAGACCCCACAACCTCCTCAGGAAGGCTGTTCCATGCATCCACTACCCTCTCTGTGAAATAATACTTCCTCACATTGCCCCTGAACTGCCCTCCTTCTACCTTTAAATTGTGTCCCCTTGTTCTTGCAAGTCTCTTTTTCTAAAGATGCTACCCTCTTGGACTTTGTTGATTCCACTGAGGTACTTAAAAGTTTCTATTATGTCCCCCCTCTCCCTTCTTTCCTCAAGGGTATACATATTAAGCTCCTTTAGTCTCTCCTCATATGGCTTCTCTTGCAGACCCTGCACCATTTTAGTTGCCCTCCTCTGGACTGCCTCTATCCTGTCTATGTCCTTGCGGAGATGGGGTCTCCAGAACTGGACACAGTACTCAGATAGGGTCTCACCAACTGTCTGTACAGGAGGGTAACAACTTCTTGTTTTCTGCTGATGATGCCTCTCCATACATCCCAGTATACCCCCAGCCCTCCCTACTGATTTCTCACATTGCTTCTAACCTTAAGGTCATCTGATATGATTACCCCAGGTCCCTTCCTTTTGTTGTTGTTACTACCTCCCCACCCATTATGTATTCTTCCCCTGGGTTCTTGTTTCCCAGGTGCATTATTTTGCACTTCTTTGCATTGAATCCTAGCTGCCATACTTCTGACCATTCCTCCAACCTTGCCAAGTCCCTTTTCATCCTTTCCACGCCTCCTTGTGTATCAACCCTGTTGCAGATCTTTGTGTCATCTGCAAAAAGGCATACTTTTCCTTCCAGTCCCTCTGCAATGTCACTGATGAAGACATTAAAAGGACTGGACCAATACTGAACCCTGCAGTGCCCACTAGTAACCCCTTTTCTTCAGAGTGGACTCCATTTACAATTACCTTCTGTACCCTGTTGTCCAGCCAATGTTTTACCCAGACTACCACCCTGGGTCCCACATGAGGCTGGTTAATTGACTATTAATCTTTTGTGTGGGACTGTGTCAAATGCCTTGCTAAAGTCTAGGTAGGCCATGTCCACAGCCCCTCCCTGGTCTACTACTTTGGTCACCCAGTCAAAGAAATCTATTAGATTCGTCTGACATGACCTTCCCACTGTGAACCCATGCTGCCTTGGGTCCTGTGCCCACTGGCCTCTAGGTACTCAACTATTCTTTCCTTCAGAAGTGACTCCATCACTTTCCCTACCACAGAGGTCAGACTGACAGGTCTGTAGTTTCCTGCCTCTGTCTTGGTCCCACTTTTGTGAAGGGGAATCACATCCACCTTCCTCCAGTCCTAGGTACCACACCATCCTCCCATGATTTATTAAAAAGAGTAGCCAGTGGTTTCACTAGTTTCTCCCTTAATTCTTTTAGAATTCTGGGGTGAATTCCATCAGGACCCATTGCTTTGTCCACCTTCAGTTTTAGGAGTTCTTGCAGAACCCTTTCTTCTGTGAAAGGACTGGGATCGACCCCCCTATCAAGAGTGCTTCTGTTAATTGGATTAGGCACTTCCCCCTCCTCTTTTGTGAATACTGAGCAGAAATATTCATTCAGTATTCCTGCTTTTTCACTGTCCCCCTCTGCCCACCCACCGTTCATTCTATTCAGCCTCACAACTCCCTCCCTTTGTCTTTCTCACGTCGCTGATGTACCTATAAAGGTTTTATCCCCTTCTTAACTGAGTTGGCTATCTTTTCCTCAGTTTGGGCCTTTGCTATTCTAGAATTCCTCCTGCTTCCTTCTGCCTTAACTGGTACAGCTCTCTGTCCTGCTCCTTCTGTGTTCCTTATACTCCGGAATGCTATCTTTTCTTCCTGACTTTCACAGCCACCTCTTTTGAGAACCATAGTGGCTTTTTCTTTCATTTTGATTTGTTTATTTGCTTCACAAAGGCTTGTTGCCTCTGTGATGGCAGTTTTGATAATTCCCCATTGTTGCTCCACACCTCCTTCTAGCCTGTTTGCTAGTGCTTTTCTGAGGCACTCTCCCATTTTGCCAAAGTCAGCCCTCTTAAAGTCCAGTACCCTCACTTTGTATGGCTTGACTCTGTAGCTGAGTTTAACGTGAACCATACTGTTTGATGGTCCCTTGTCCCAGATGGCAACCCACTTCTAGATCTGAGATCCTCTCACTGCCCCCATTTGACAGTGCAGGTCTAAGATTGCTCCCTCACAGTGGGTTCTGAAACTGTCTAATGCCTGCCACCTGTAGGGCATCAAGAATAGCCCTGCTCTTGAATGTGGCTGCAGCAAATGTGCTCCAGTTAACATCCTGGCATATTCAGGTCTCCCATCAACAGTATCTCCCTTTCTCTGCCATTCTAAGAATGCCTTCTATCATATCCTTGTCCATTCCTTCCCCTGACATGGGGTCTGTACCTAACCCCTGTGCAGATGTGGTGCCCTTTCCAGTCTTCAAGGTGACCCAGTGCCTCCTCTCCTCCCTGCTTACTCTTTTGTTCAGTTGTTTTATCCTTCCTTTACATAGAGAGCTACTCCTCCCCATCTTCTCCCTGCCTGTCTCTCCCTGGTTATGTACACTGGTATGTTAACATCCCAGTCATGATTCTCTGTGTACCATGTTTCTGTGACTGCTACAATATCCAGGCATCCCTCTTCCATTAAGGCCATCAGCTCAGGGAGCTTGTTGCCCAGACTACGGGCATTGGTGCTCATTACCCTCCATTTCCTGATGGCCTTACTCCCTTTTGCCCCAGCCCTGTCCTTCTTGCCTTTGTCACTTTCTCCATTTACCCCAGTCCTTCTCCCTATCGACACCTCTATGTTGGTGTTTGCCCTTACTACCATGATTATTTGAGGGCTGGATTTTCCTGCTCCTTTCCAGTGTCTCCCTTGGCTGGTTTAAAGCTCACCAATGAAGCATTTAAACCTATCACCTAGGATCCTGGTTCCCTCCCGGACAGATGCAGCCCATCATGCCAGTATAGGCTTGCATCACTCCAGGTGGACCCCAGTCCCCAATGAAGCCAAACCCTGAGCTCCACACCAGTTTGTCAACCACTGATTGAATCCCATGGTGTGGAACACCTAGCCTCTCCTATGCCATAGATGGGTAGCACCTCGAGAAGGTTGCAGTGCATTCTACTTGACTAGGCCCTCCCCAATTCCACAAACTCTTCCTGCACTTCTCTAATCCTTTCTTAGCCAGGTCATTTGTTTCTAGGTGGACAATGACATCCAGCTCCCTCTCTTGTGCAGCTGCTCAAGCAATCCTGAGGATTCGCTCCTGTCCCTCAAGCCATGGCGCCAGGCAGGCACCTTACCTCCCTCTCCCTTCCTTCCCCAGTTCTACCTTCCTAACAATGGAGTCCCCACCAGGAGTTGTTTCCTTCCTGCAGGGTCCCTGCCACCCTCCTGTGGGTCTCCTTTGTGGAGGTTCCCACAACCTCCTTGGTCTCCACTGTGGGTGCCTCCATAGAGGAACCACACTTTTCCAGAATGGCATAGGAATTGTGGAGAGGTACAACTGGAGGGATGCACCTCTGTTCCACCACCCTCACCCTCCCTGAGCCCACTGTGGTCCAACGCTCCTCTTTCTTGGCAACCTCTGAGGCAACAGCAGTGGCACTGGTGGTCCCTGGATAGAAGAGGAGGTCCCACAAATCCTGGCCAACTCAGCCTGGAGATGAGCAACCTCCTCCCTCAGCCCAGAGAGGTGCCTGCAGATGGGACAACACCGCATCCTCCAGAACATCTCCCGGAAGACTGCTGCTCCACAGCCACTGCACTGCACCACTCCAATCATGTCTTATTTCTGGCCCCTTAACTGTTTGCAATCCTTACTCTTTCCTGTTTTTTTTTCTCTCCTTACTTTCTGCCTGTGTGCCCTTTAAGCTCCTGATTGTCCTGTTCTGAGACAAGAATATCCTATATTTCTCAGTAGACCATTTACTTGCTCAGAGCAGACCTCCAGCAGCTAGAGGGGCAGAGGCTACTCTTGCCCTTCTAGGATGGTGGGTCCTTGGTGGTTCTGTGATCACTCACTTCCTGCCCCTAAACAGGAAGTTCCTGTTGTCAGTCAAATCCTGTGCCTATAAAAATAGAACTAGCTTTGGGTGGGGGTGCAGGGGAGGGAAGGAGGGTAATATAGTCCCAGCAGAGAAGTTCAGTCACACAGCAGTCCTTTCTCCTGGTGTCTTCTGGCAAGCTATTAGCAGAATATTTCTAAGGCAGTCTTTAAATGTAGCTTCCTTCTAGCTAAGCCACTCCCCTACTTACCAGATCTTTCTACAAGTAATTTAAACCACACAGCAGTTGTCCTTTCAGTCACCTGAGATTTACACCTAAATAACTCTTCAGATACCCATTCAGTTCAGTTAACCCAAACACACTTTTTTTTTGGGTGTGTTAGTTGTTTTACCCTAAATTAAAGGTCCAAGTACAAAAGTTCTTCTACTTTAGTCCCAGCAGAGAAGTTCAGTCACACAGCAGTACTTTCTCCTGGTGTCTTCTGCCAAGCTATTAGCCTTCTACTAGTTTATAAAGCAATCAAAGACACAACATTGATGGGACAGATTGTCTCAAACACAAAAACTTGAAACACTACTTAAGCAGGCATAGTCAGCAAATAAAACTGTAACAGTTAAAAATGAGTTTATGCAACACCGTTTTATGATCAAAGTGTTGGGTCTCTGGACCACACAGTAAACATGTTTAAAAGTAGAATAGACAAATACCTAGCAGCTAACAACATAAATGGATACCACCACTGAGAAATGAGGGGACAGTCTCAATAGACAACTACCTTTTACTATCTGCCAAATTCCCAATATTAATCCCAGTATAATCCTGACCTTTCTCCTTCTCACTGGATTGCCCCACTCTTCACTTGAGTGAACTAAGTTTTCAGGTTTGAAAACACGCTACACATCAGTGACACAATCATTAACCTCATGACAAGCATCATATACTACTTCGCTACACTTGTTGGAGATCTCACTATCATACGGCGAACCACACAACACTTCCTTTGCTACCACTTTAGAACCACATCCTAGTGTTGGTACCGTATGCATGCTATGGTATGCCTGCCTTTCACTTTAAATCCAAATTGTTGGTTTCTTGTTTTTCAATGGTCATAGCTGGAACATCAGCAGGGACTGGAGCACCTGGCACTGCGCTACCTGCCTTTTAGGAAGAAACATCCTCCACTGTTAAGGTTAAACTATTTGTATTCATTGTCTTTTCCTTGCTAGAACTAGTAAATACCATCACCTCTGGGACTGACTCCCTTTACCATTTTACTTTTTGTTTGATGAAATGAACACCTCAACCTCCCATCCATTCCTAATCAGCTTTCTACTTCACCTGTTTCAAGAAATTATGGGACACTTCTTTCCGTATCTTTATTTGTCATTGCTAGAATTCTTCAAGGGGCATCGTACAAACTTGTTTATTATTCAAAGGTACTGTGTGTGTTAGGGTTGGCATTAGGGTGCAGGCAAGGGATGTTTGGTAGATATTTGTGCAGAGATGGGAAATAGCTTCAGCAAGATCAACTAGATCATTTTGGGGATGGGGAATATGCTTGATTACAAATTATGAAATGGGTGGAAAGAGTGCTGGCTCCTGATTGGCCAAGAGGTATTTTCAGCTGGGTCATTATCCCAGCAGAACAGCCCAGCTGAAAGTTGTAGTAGTAAGTTTACAAAAAACATAGAAGCAAAAATATATTCACTCCACTATAAAGTGCCTTAGTCAGCTGTGCAAAATATTAAAAAACATAGCATCCTAGTAAAATACAACTCCAGCTACCCCACCAAGTTGCTGGGTACTATGCACCCTGGACTTTGATTAACAATAAATAATCTAATGGCCATAATAAAACAATAATGCACAATATTACTTGAAATTGCATGAAATAGTGTGCCATCTACAGTTGCAACCAAAGACATGGCCAGATATCTCTTGAAATTTCTGTGATATCTCCAGGTGTAAGAATGAAAGGAAAAGTGTGACTACTACTGGGATTTGAACCCAGGGTCCTTGCCATTCTGTGGTATGCTCTTAACCACTTGAGCCATAGGAACCCCAACTCATTAGAGCTTCGAGTTTCCTTGAAACACATACATTCCTTTCATGGTGTTTGCAAACAGAAACTAACCAGTCTCAAGACTCAAATTGCTTCCCTATTTCTTTCTCTCTATGCAGTTAATAAGCCCCCAAAAATGCTTCACAGCGGATTATTAACTGTATAGAGAGCAAGAAATAGGAAGTAATTTGAGTCTTGTGTTATCTAAATTCTCTGTCTGCCTGCAGTACCACTGTAGGTCACCAGAGAGAATCTCTTTAGATATATCACAAACTATCTGGACATATCTGAACATATCTATGGCTGAAACTGTATATGTATACTGCTGAATCATCATTAATAGTAAGGACTTTTTTATTAGTTAACATCCTAGCTGTTAGAAAAAGTCTAAATGTATTTTGTTTTCTACTTATGTATATAAAACAGATTTTTAAACATCCATAGTCCATCAATTTTATTTTTAACAGTGAGACACATTAAGCTAAAGCTTGTTTACAGGTGTGACCTGGGAGCACAAGGAAGTTAAGTGACTTGCTCAGGGTCACAGAGTATGCAAGTGGAGGCTGTGGGATTCAAACCCAAGTTTCCAGGTTTGCAGCTCAGAGCTTTAAACCATTGTGCTATACTGCCTCCATTATAAACCACTCAGAGCTCTAAACCACTGTGCTATACCGCCTCCACTATATTTTAATATAACATTTCACCAGTTCAGTAGAACAGTCTGAGTACAGGTTTTTTTAACTTGGCCTTAAAAAATCTATGCTCAGACCGGTTCATCATAATCAAGCCTGCAGATAAAGGTGGTGCTGTGGTCATGATGGACTGGCAGGCATATCAGTCTGAGATAAACTCTCAGGTTCAAGATAACACCTTCTATAGAAAGCTTACAGGTAATCTAGCCAAAGTTTTCCAAAATAAAATTGACAAATGTTTATCTACTGTATACAGTATTGGTTGGATTACTTTAACTGAAAGGAACCCTAAAAGAGACAGATATAGAGCCAGAATGTTTTTTTTTTTGCTACAGTAGACATGAAATCAATGTATACTGTACTTGTATTCCTCACTGACAAGGGCTGGCGGCATTATATTTTTATCTTGAACAATGAGATGAATTTGATGATCCACCCACAGAGGTTCTGTTTGGATCATCAGAAATGATCTTATGCTTTCACATGTTTTGTTGAATGGCAGTGATATCGTACAACATACGGGCACAGCTACGGGTGCAACATTTGCACCCAGCTATGTCAACCTATTTCTGTTAAAATGGGAGGCTGATTTTGTATGTAGCAGTGCCAGAAATCCATATCTGTCAAAGATGGATTTGTGCCACTGCTAAATTAATGATATATTAATTATATGGAAAGCAACAACAGATGAATTGACTAAGTTTGTGAAGTAGCTAGATTCTACCAAACCAGCTCTAAAACTGAAACTTACTATTGGAGGGGGTAGCATTGACTTTTTGGATATGGCCATATAGAGAAATGGGCAGGGTAATATACTGTCTGAGGTATATAATATACATACAGACAGAAATATGGTACTTTTAGCAACATCCGAAACATACTACCAGAGTTATACTAAAGGGCCAGTTATTGTGTGTTAAATGAAATTGTACTAGTCAAAAATCATGTGTGTACAGATAGGATCAGCAAATAGTGAGGTTTCTGGCGGGGGTTATGATGGTGCTGATATTAGAAAGCAGTTGAAGAAGTAGCCCATGTCCAAAGGGATACCTTGTCAAACAATACATATCAAAGACAAAACAGTGGGGAGGAACATAAAAACAAAACTTCCCAAGATTGATTACTACTTATACACATGGGGTAGGTAAATTCAGAGATTTAATACAGAAGCATTGGGGAATAATAAAAACAGTTCCCAAGGTAGCAGCAGTTTTGCCACCATGGTCAAATATTACATACAGAGGTGCTAGGAAGATTAAAGATATGGTAATTTGTTCACATTACAAACCCACAGTTACTCAAAATAATTTCTGGACATTTCCAATGATTAATAAAAGCTGTGGGCATTGTATGTATTGTAAATACATTTTGAAAACTAACCAGATTAAACATCCATGTGATTGAGGAAACATCTATTGTAATGAGTTTATCAATTGTCTATTGAAGGAGTAGTGTACATGTTATGATGTCAAAGTGGCTCCTTTTATATAGGAAGAACCAGTTGGGCTTTCAGAATTTGGATAGGGAAACAAGTGAGGGCCAGGCAAGAACACGACAATGAATTTGCTATTGGGCATCATGTTAAGGGGAAAGATTTGAATGGGTACTGGATTGAATTTTTTGGCATACAAAACAAAGATAAATGCACGAGGCAGAGATTAGGAAAGACAAGTTAGTCAGGCAGAAAGTAAATGGATATTTTGAACACAGGCCTGTCACCTGCCCAGTCTTAATGATTCTGAAGAACTAGTGCATTTGTTGTAAATGCCAGAAAACCAATTCTTTACTCCAAATTACTGTATACTGTATATTGTAACTAATATTGCAATAGTACTGTAATTCATCTTGCACTGCTACTGTCTGTAAGTTAGGATCAGATATGAACTGTTTTTTTTGTTTCTGTACCTAGATATCCAAATATTACAATGCCTGGTGAACACGTTAATCCTCAAGTCATGTATAGGATAAAGAGATATGAAGTAACCTTATTACTATCAGGATGTTCTACTGAACTGGCAAAATTCTGACTTGAAATTGATGGACTATGGATGTTTAAAATATAGAATAATATAAGGGATGGTGTGTGTAACAAGAATTTTACAAACACCCAAGGTTTTGGATGCCACATAAACTCCAGAGAGCGAAGCTCAAGGGGTTTATCTAGGCATCCAACACTGAGGGTGTGTGTAAAATTCGAGTTTCTGCACCACCCCATATTTTATTATATGTAATCGCTGGGTTCCACTTTTTTGCCACAGCAATTATATGAAATATCAAATATTCCTGTGCAGCCATGATGTGTTTTACCGCAGTCTGTGGTTGCCTGCTGAAAGTTAACTTTTTTTCTGGTATTTGCTTTGTTTAAAATGATTTAAAGCAGTGATTTTTTTTTTTAAATAACTTACCACCAAGTCAGAGTGGCAATGCAGTTTCGGGCGGCAAGGCGGCCAGCAGTCAGGAATGGAAGAGCTGCAGCAGGTGCATGCGTGGAGCAAGGGAAACCTGGCACATGTTTGCCATTATAAACACTCCTTTATAATGGCAAATTATGCAATGGGTTTTCCACGGAAAAATCGAAACCAGTCATTATAATCTATTTTATGTACATAGTATAAAAAGTACATTACATTTTTCTGACAGCTGGGACATTAACTAATACCCTTGCTTGCTGTTAGTGATGATTCAGCAGTATGCATATATGTGGCACACTATTTCATGCCACATTAATCTAATATTGTGCAATATTGTTTTATTAGGGCCATTAGATGATTGTAATAGTTTTTAATGCAGTATAGATATTTATTGTCTATCGTAGGATTTTTATAGGTTTTGAACTTTATATGTATTGCAAAATGTACATTGTGAAAGGAATATAGTTGCTTTGGTAACATGCAACATTGATGAGTATATAAGGTGAGGCATGTAGGTTGCCAAAGTAGATTGGCAAATTAACTCTGAACAAGCCTAGTGGAGACTAGATGAAATGTCAGTTCCTGTTCATTACTGGTCCAGGCGTGAGGCTTAGCATGTAGGCTATGTCGCAATATCTTTACTTTTTCTCCATTTATGCATGTGTGTCACTTGCCAGCATTATGTTGTATGTATGAAAACTTGTTTACTTCTTTCTGAGCTGAGTAAATAAATATAATTGTTTTCTGTTACTGAAAAGTGGTTATGATGGGCTTCTATATTTACATCTTTTGGGCAAAAGGCCAGGGTGCGCAGTAGCTGGTAGCTTGGTGGCACAGCTGGTGCTATATTCTACTTGGATGCTTAAAAAATGCTGCATAGGAGATTGAATTTATGTCTGGTAAATCACGTGGTTTCAGACGATCTGACATTTTCATGCCAGTTTGAACTGGTGCAAGCTCACTTGTCAGGTACAATGATCAGCTGATTATCACATCAAGTCAATGTCACTTGATCTCCGCCATCATCTCCTCCCAGCTTTCTGTTTCTTAGCAGCTCTGCATTATTTTCTTTGCAACTCTGTGTTACTTGCAACAATGTCAATACTTGCCTGGCTGACAACAAAGTCTTTAAAGCATGAATACACACTCTGGCCCAGATATTCAAAGGGGTTGTGCCTGGCACAATTTGCATTGCACCCTGGTGGGGTATTGAGAAGTCTGCCTGGAGCAGCACAAATCCTGATGTGCTGGAGCACAATGATAATGTATGCAGTGCAGATCCAGGGGGCGTGCCCATGTATATGCAGCACATCCTGATATTCAGCCTGGGATGTACGGCACGTATGCCGGCGCACTCCTGCACTGCGCCGCATGGGGGCTTAAAGTTGAGCCCTTGCAGAATAGGAGCAAATCCGGCCACCCACAGGTGGGCTGCTGTATTCAGAGTGCAACACAGCAGTCCAGCCATGGGTAGCCACCACCCTCAGAACACCATCTGCAAGCACTCATGGCGCTGGTGATCTAGTGGAACCCCCCTGCCTGTAGCCACGATCACACGGTATATGTTTATAAAGATATCCCTGGTAGTCTAGTGGCCCCTCCAGTCCCTAATTCCCCAATGAGGTGGAAGGCTAGGTTTGCTGACCAAGGCACCTAGCTTCAGCTGAGCTCTTTCCTTCTAGCTTGCTTGAAAGGACAGAACTAAGAACCTTACCAAACTAAGGGAAAGGATTAAGACTTTTGGCTAGGCAGATTTACTGTGTGTTGTTGTTTTTTATTTTGTACACACAGGGATTGTTAATGTTTGTTGCTAGCATTTTATTGCTTTATTTTTCTCTGATTCACATTGCTGTTGCTGGGTATACCTTCTGCTGCAATATTACAAGGTGTGCCTACAGGTGTGTGCTAACAGATTACTGCTGTAATCTTCTGATTCAAATTTTCTTTTGCAAGGTATATCTTCTGTTACTACTTTATTTTTCTCTGTAGCAAAGTGTTTCTTACTGGGTATATCTTATGTGAAATTATTACAGGTGGTGCTTACATTTTTGTGACTTTTTATCATTAGGCTAAGCAAAATTACTGTTTGCCCCTATTTTATTTATTTATTTTTTGCTGAAAAGTTTTTTTTTGTCTCAGAGGTGTTGCAGTCTCCTTGTCACATTGAACTAAATTATTACTTTTTGGACCTGTGTATGTAACTAGTATTGATTCTGTTTTGGGGATGGACTTTTCTTAGTTTTAACTTTAATTTGCCAGGGAGGAACTGTAGCTGGGAGATATTTGCAGTCAGTTGTGACTAGGCCTGTTACTTAGCCTTTGTGAAATAGATGTCTGAAAGGAAGTAAGGCACTCCCCGGGGTGGAGGGTAAGAGTTGTAGGTGATTGTTCCTGGACAGCATAGGTTTACTCCCACTGACCCTTCCCCTCACCCCACCTGCCCCAAGCGCATAACTTCCTTTATAGCAGGGGATCTGACATCACTTCCTCAAAACTGCTAACAACATACATCTGTTCATGTCCTTAAAGGCACAGCACACTGAATGGGGTAGAGACACTCACAAGCTTGCACACACCAAAACAAGAACAAAAAACAAAGAAAGCATCCGTAACTGGAAGGGACACAGATATGTGAGGAGTGGTGCAATGCACTGGCACTGGCTGTGGAGTAGCAGTCTTCCTGGAGACATTCTGGAAACTGTGTTGCTGCCCTATTTCCAGGCACCTCTCTGGTCTGAGGGAGGAGGATGTTCGTCTCCATGCTGACCTGGCAAGGATTCAGGAAACATGTTCCCCCACCCAGGGACCACCCAGGCCACTGCCACTACCTCAGAGGTTGCCAAGAAAGAGGAGTGGTTGGACCATGGTGAGCTCAGAGAGGGTGATGGAACAGAGGTGCATCCCTCCAGTTGTGCCTCTCCACAATTCATTCACCACTCTGGCAAAGCATGGTGCCTCTATGGAGGCACCTGCAGTGGAGACCAAGGAGGATGCTGGGAACCTCCACAATGGTGACCCACAGGAGGGTGGCCCAGGACCCCACAGGGGAAGGAAACAACTCCTGCTGGGGGACTCAATTGTTAGGGGGTAGAACTGGGGGAAGTAGGGGAAAGGGAGGTAAGGTGCCTGCCTGGCACCAAGACTTGGAGGGACAGGAAGTGAATCCTCAGGATCGTGGGAGCAGGGGCAAGGGGGAGAGAGCTGGATGTCATTATCCATCTAGGGATGAATGACTTGGCTGAGAATGGGATCAGAGCAGTGCAACAGGAGTTTGTGGAGTTGGGGAGGGACCTTAAACAAGTAGCACACATGGTAACTTTGTCAGACATGCTACCTGTCTATGGCATGGATGAGGCTAGGACTCTGCACCATTGGATTCAATGACTGGTTGAAAGCTGATGCAGAGCTCATGGATTTGGCTTCACTGGGGACTGGGGCTCCACCTGTTGGGATGCAGGCCTATATGGGGTGATGGTCTGCATCTGTCCTGGAGGAGAACCAGGATCCTAGGTGATAGGTTTAAATGCTTCAGTGTCAAGCATTTAAACTAGCCGGGAAGGGGCACTGAAGAGGAGAAGGGAAATCCTAGCCCCCCCAAAAAATCAGGGTAATTAGTGAGGTAAACACCAAAATAGAGCAGTCGATAGGGAGAAGGGCGGGGTAAAAGGAGAAAAACACAAAGGCAGTAGGGACAGGGATGGGGCAAAAAGAAATAAAGCCATAAAAAAATGGAGGGTAATGAGTACCAATGACTGTAGTTTAGGTAAAAAGCTCCCTGAAATGGTGGCCTTGATGGAAGAGGGATGCCTGGATATTGTGGCAGTCACAGAAACATGGTACACAAAGAACCATGACTGGGATGTCAACATACCAGGGTACACAATCTACAGGAGGGACAGGGAGGGAAGAAGAGGAGGAGAAGTAGCTCTCTATGTAAGGGAAGGGATAAAAGCAACAGAACTAAAGGGTAAACAGGGAGGAGAGGAGGCACTGTGGGTCACCCTGAAGACTGGAAATGGCTCCACAATCCACACAGGAGTTGTATACAGACCCCCGTCTCAGGGGGAGGAAATGGACAAGAAAATGATAAAAGCATCCTTGGGATGGCAGAGAAAGGGGAGATATTGCTGATGGGGGACCTGAATATGCCAGATGTTGACTGGAGCAACTTTGCTGCAGCCACATCCAAGAGCAGGGCCATTCTCGATGCCCTACAGGGGGCATGCCTCAGACAGATAGTTTTGGAACCCACTTGGGAGATAGCAATCTTAGACCTGGTACTCTCAAATGGGGATCAAGAGAGGATCTCTGATCTTGAAGTGGGTGGCCATCTGGGAACAAGCGACCACCAAACAGTGTGGTTTATGATAAACTTAGCTGTAGAGTCAAGCCACACAAAAGTGAAGCTACTGGACTTCAGGAGGGCTGATTTTGTCAAAATGGGAAGAGTGCTTCAGAAAAGCACTAGCGAACAGGCAAGAAGGTGGGGTGGAGCAACAATGGGGAAACATCAAAACCGCCATCACAGAGGCAACAAATCTTTGTGTGAAGCAAATAAACAAATCAAAATGAAAGAAAAAAACAAAATGGTTCTCAAAAGAAGTGGCAGGGAAGGTAAAGGAAAAAAAGATAGCATTCAGGAAGTATAAGGAAACACAGAAGAAGCAGGACAGAGAACTGTACCAGTTAAAGCAGAAGGAAGCGGGTAAGGCAGTCAGAATAGCAAAGGCCCAAACCAAGGAAAAGATAGCCAACTCGGTTAAGAAGGGGATAAATCATTTTATAGGTACATTAGGGAGCAAAGAAAGACTAAGGCAGGTATACTGAGGCTGAACAAAGAGGAAGGTGGTTGGGCAGAGAGTGACAGTGAAAAAGCAGGGATACTGAACGAATACTTCTGCTCAGTATTCACAGTGGAAAAGCAGGGAAAATACCTAATCTGGTCAATAGAAGCACTCTGGATAGAGGGTTGATACCAGTCCTTTCACAGAAAGGGTTCTGAAAGAACTCTTAAAACTGAAGGTGGATAAAGCAATGGGGCCTGATGGGATTCACCCAGAATTTTAAAAGAACTAAGGAAGAACTAGTAACACCACTGACCACCTTTTTAATAAATCATGCAAGGATGGAGTGGTACCTGAGGACTGGAGGAGGCGGATGTGATTCCCTTCACAAAAGTGGGAGCAAGACAGAGCAGGAACTACAGACTTATCAGTTTGACCTTAGTGGTAGGGAAAATGATGGAATTACTTTGAAGGAAAGAATTGTTAGTACCTAGAGGCCAGTGGGGCACAGGACCCAAGGCAGCATGGATTCACAGTGGGAATGTCATGTCAGACAAATCTAATTGATTTCTTTGACTGGGTGACCAAAGCAGTAGACCAGGGAGGGGCTGTGGACATGGCCTACCTAGACTTTAGCAAGGCATTTGACACAGTCTTGCACAAAAGATTAATAAACAAATTAGCCAGCCTGGGAGTGGGTCCTAGGGTGGTAGCCTGAGTAAAACACTGGTTGGACAACAGGACACAGCGGGTAATAGTAAATGGAGCCCACAGTGAAGAAATGGAAAGGGACCTGGGGGTAGTCATATCAGACAACCTAAAGGTGGGCCAGCAATGTGAGAAGGCAGTAAGAGAGTTAGGATACTGGGATGCATAGGAGAGGCATCACCAGTAGAAAACAGGAAGTTGTTGGTCCTTTGTACAGACAGTTGGTAAGACCACATCTGGAGTACTGTGTACAGTTCTGGAGACCCATCTCCAAAGACATAGACAGGGTGGAGGCTGTCCAGGGAGGGCAACCAAAATGATGCAGGGTCTGCATCAGAAGACATATGAAGAAAGACTAAAGGAACTAAAGATGTATAGCCTCGAGGAAAGGAGGGAGAGGGGGGACATGATAGAAACTTTCAAATACTTCAATGGAATTAACAAAGTCCAAGAGGGTAGCATCTTTCAGAAAAAGAGATGTGCAAAAACAAGGGGGCACAATTTGAAGATAGAGGGGGGACGGCTCAGAGGTAATGTGAGGAAGTATTTCTTCACAGAGAGGGTTGTGGATACATGGAACAGCCTTCCTGAGGTGGTCGTAGAGTCAAAAACAGAGGGAGGGAATTCAAGAATGCATGGGACAGACATAAGGCAATTCTAGTGGGGTAGAAGGAAGTAAGCTGTTGGTTAACTAGGATCTGCAGCTTATCCGTTAGGTAGAGAAATGGGCAGACTAGGTGGGCCAAGCGGTCCTTATCTGCCATCAAATTCTATGATTCTATGTTTCTAAACATGACCATCCCTGGTGGCCTAATGGTCCCCCCTGCCACCCGAGTCCTTGGTTCCCTGTAAAATGACAATATGACATCCCTGGTGGTCTAGTGGAAACCCACCCTGCCCATTGCCACGATCATGGTAAAATCCATATTGAAATGCCCTGGTGATCCAGTGGCCCCCCCCCACCCACCCCACCCACACAGATTCCCTTGCTCACCCCACTCCCCTATCAATGGTGGGTGGCTGCATCCCACCCGCACACCACCTGGCCAGCCACCGAATGACAGGTACAGTATGGGCTGTAAACCCATTGGTCCCCAGTGTGGACAAATAGGATTGCAGGGCATACTGTGCTAGACAGTCCCAAATATGTGAATGGAGTCATTCACAGATTCAGCAGGGGTGGAAAGATTAACAAGATACTATCATTCTGATAGTTTTCATACCTGCCATTCAGCAGGCAGCTGGGCGGTGTGCAGGTGGGATGCAGCTGACCGCTGATGACGGGGGGGGGAGCGGAGTGGGCAAGGGATTCTGTGTGGGTGGGTGAGGGGTGCCACTGGATCACCAGGGCATTTCAAGATGGGATTTTACCACAATCACGGCAATGGGTGCTCCCTATCAGTGGCTTGTCCTGGTGCAGTGCCATTGCACCATGCACAGTATGTGTGCTTACCATGCCATATTCAATGGTGCTGCAACATGGCACAGCACCATTGAATATCACCTGGACCTGTCCCTGGTGCATCACAGTTGCGCTGCACTCAGGCTTGCGCCACTGCCTGGAGCAGTCTGAATATCCCGGCCTCGATGTCACTGAATAAACTGGGGAGTCAATATGGTCCCTATTTTCATACCAGCATTGGGCACAGACCTACTGCAACCTCTGGATAGTTTGATAATTAAACTGTTTAAAGAAGCCTGTGAAAAACTTCACCAGTTGATATGCAGAATTTATGTATTTATTTGTTTATGTCTTTCAAAAGTTGCACTGGGAAAGGCATACTAAGCTGCTAACAGCTCATTTTCGGATGTATCCTGGGGGTACAGGATGTGGAAAATTATATAGAGAAAATACAATATATCAAGAAGCATAATCAACAATGAGGACTGGACAGACTAGCATAGTATTGCTAATTTATAATTTGATTAATAATAATTTAATTTAATAAGTTAATTTTATAATTATTGACTTGTTGCAAAGAATGTGTCCAAAGGCAGCCAGGAATTTAAATAAGACTTCAAACTGCATCGCCTGAATGAGAGGCATGCTACCTGGCTAGAAGCCAGCTTTGTAGAACTGCCAGCAAGGAAAGAAAACCCCATTAGGGGCTTTGAGGAGGCAGGGATTTTACATTCTTGTACAAACTGCTTGAACTGGACAAGTGCTCACCTGTAGTCTTTTTTATCTGTTACTGACATTACTAATACCATGTTATTACAATGCCTTATTCAGATTCCTATTTTTTTTTCAGGTGCAACTAAACTGCTGGCATCAGATGCCATCCAGGTTGCTGATGATCATGTGGTCACAAATGCTGACTGCAACAGCGGACTGAAATGCGAAACAGACCCAAACAATATGAATTAAACTTTTGTTTGCTTTGTTTTGCTTGATCTTTTTAAACCAACAATTATATTTACTTAAAGTAAAGTTTGTTACGCTCACAGCAGAACCGTGGGGTGTATTTTCAAATAAGACAGGAGGGAGCATTTCACGAGCTGTGGGAGCAGATAACTCAGGTAAGAAAGCATAACATAAGTAAATGACACAGTAATGTAGGTGCAGGGCAGGTGATGGGATCAGTAGAGCATCTTTTTTATGTTTTTTGCCTCATATTTGCACCTTTAACTGCCGGATCACATAGCCCTTATAGTGACATTATTTTCACTGGCAGAAACATTTTGCTGGATTTTCAAAATCATGACTATAGTGAACATTTTATGCTAGTATTTATAATGCCCAATATAGTACATCCAATTTACTAAAAGGGCGATTTCAAATTCACGATAAAGGCACTCAGGGATGTGCTATAGTAAGCTAATAGCCTTTCTCATGTGGTGAAAGCACTCTGCTTTGCCTCATGCTTCTACCCACCTGAGGTTTGCCATTATCCCACCATAATACACCCCCTGCCCTGCCTTCCTGATTAAATAAAACATGACCACTGCCTTTCAACAGCTTCTTTGTCTGAAGGATTGACAGCAAAGAACTGGGGTTGTTGGTGATCCTTTTAGCAATTATATCAATACAATTGTCAGTTTTTAACTTTTAACAATAAAAAAATATTCAACATTCAAAACAGAAACTTGCATGCAGGGGTGGAAAGATTAACAAGATACCGTTTTTGTGGGGTTATGAGGGTGGGGTAGCAGGATTAAATAAATCATTTTTAGAGAGTGTCATGGGAGAGAGGGTTGAAGGTTGGATTAAGCGTAATTGGCAGGATTTTGAATAGACTCTGCCACTGTTTTTAACCAAATGTTTTGACACTATTAGGCAGTCTAACTTTATTTCATTTATTTATTTATTTATTGATGTATTTGATAACCGGGTGAGTACACTGGTCCCAGTGACCCTTTTCAGGCATGACCCGGGCCATCTAGATGGCACATCAATACAAAAACAGAGTATCAGAGCAGAGGTACATTCAGGAAACAAGTACTTCAGATCAAAGTAATGGAGTACAGGTAACATCAAGTTACAGAATAGAAATGCATTCACAGTTAGGTATTTACAAAAAACAATATTGTGTGATACAAATCAATGTACCCGGGTATAAATACATTCACAGTTAGGTATTACAAAAAACAATGTAGGGTAAGGAAGGAGTGTGCTACACCAAGGTAGGTAGTACAATATCACCTATGGTAATGAACCCTTTTGACGTGCAAGAGGTGTATTCTTATCTACAGTCAAACACATTGGACAACAAACAGAGGATACATGCAGTATACTGGGCCTTTCATGAACTCCTAGCTATGTGTGTTGGGATATAGCCAAGGGCAGGGGTCTCCATCCACATACACATGTCACACTGCTACCCCTCCCTAGCAGACCCCGGAGTCAGTTGAAAAAACAATTATGACTGTCTTACCACACCTTACGACTGACTTTTCCAACTAGTTTGAAATTTCTGACTTCAACAAAATTAAGGAAATCCAACCAATGTTTTCAACTTTCACCATCGTTGAACTTTATTATGTAGTACTTTGTCATACTTTTTTAATTTCGTATCTTTTTTTAATAAAATTTCAACTATAAAAGTTAATAAAATGTATGGAAAAGTCAACCTTCCCCCTTGAAATCAATGGGGCACGCACACACACAGCCTTCACCTTCTGACATCACAAAACGGGGCTGCATGTGCCTACGTCGGGGGGTGTTGGTGGGTTAAGGTCAGGAAGCAGCTCCGTTTTTAGTATTTGGCATTTAGCAGCATTATAACTTCATAAATGGGCAGAAACAAAAGGAATTATTTATGCCCCTCAACTCTGGGGCAGGTGAGGTATTGCATATGTTGGAGGGAGCAGCAACTAGGCAGCAGCAGCTAAGAAGCTGGCTGCTCTGTAAAATGCAAATATAAAGTGCAGTGAAACAAATCTGCACACAGTAGGGACCCACTAAAGCACAATAACCAGTCAAAACAACAACAACATATAGTAAGTCCCTGGAAGTAACAAGCTGATGCAGGGCATTAAAACAGTATATGGTACAGAAAAATAAGCAGCAGTAATATACTATATACAGGGACACTGGTTTTCCAGGATTGAGAAAGGGCACATTCCGTTTTGTACATTGTAAAAAACGGTATTGTCACCTGTGTCTGCTAAGCCAAAATCTGGTTTTACTGGTGATTTGGTTTTGTGTACTTTATGTAACAATTTTTAACTCTGCTAACATGCATTTTAGCAATTTTGACCTCCACTATTACACATCATTCCATCCTTGTACCAATTTAAAGTTTTTTTAGGTACAAGATGTGATGGCAGCAGCAACACTACAGCCCCCATCTGTAAGGTGTGATGGAAGCAGCACTACGCCCATCCCTCTGGTGTAATAGAAGCAGCAGCACTATGGCCCCATCCCTTAGGTGTGATGGCAGCAGTACTACGGTCATCATTCCTCAAGTGTGATAGCAGTATCACTATGGCCCCCATCCTCAGGTGGGACGGCAGCAGGCCTACATTCCCCATCCACCAGTAGTGATGGCAGAAGCACTACAGCCCCCACCCCTTCGGTGTGATGGCAGTAGCAACAATGCAGTACACATCCCACTGGGGTGATGGCAGTAGTGACAGCACTATGATCTCCTTTCAACACTCACACCCCACATGCACAAGTTACAAATGACTTGGTCTCTTTGCTTGTTAGAATTCAGATGTGAATTAATCTGAACCATCCCGCTAAGGTGGACTACCTTTGTCTTTTCCTATCTATAATTTAACTGCCTGAATTGGATATCTGCCTGTGACACCACTGACCAGGGTTAGGAACAGACTTGGGTGTTGGAGGGCCAGCTGGTGGGTGAAGGCTTGAGTGTCCAACTGACCGCTCCCCTTCTCCTGCGAGGGAGGGTGGGTTCACAGCTCAGTATTTGCTGGCCCATGGTGGAGGCCAGAGGCACAACAACATGTCAGTCCTCACTGTGGGAGGAGTGTGATGGATGTCGGCTTGTGCCTTGACATCATGTAGCCTGTCACGCTCCCAAGAAAATGGGAAAACACCTGCTGGCCAACCGAAGGATGGGTGCTGGTCCCACCATACACCAGAAGCCCCAGACATGTGTCTGTTCTGACCCTCGACATGCCCAGGATACACAGGAAGCTCTTTGGGGCAATTCTCCTCCCCTGGTAGCCTCCCACAGGAGTAGGGGCCCACTCAATGAAGGGTTACTTTGGGTTACCAGGTAGCACAGCAGTAAGGGTCAGTGGATAGTGGTCAGGACTCAGCAGCGGTGGTAGGGGGCCTTGGCAGGCCTGAAGGAGTGGATGGCCAGGGGGTAGGAGGAGCAAAAAAACCTGCTTGAATTTGCTTCTTTGAAATAAAGTGTTTTCACCTAAAAAATCCACAAGTGATTAGTGGAGGACCTTTAAATGGATTCATGCATCTCCCAGACATGTGGATGCTTTTTTTTTCTACTTGGTGTCCATGAAAAGGGTGTCTCCCAGTTTTCATGTCTTTGTTCAGATGTGAATTGAGCACTACTCTGCCCACCAGCATCATACAGCCCCTGGGGTCTTACCTTCTGTATGTCATTGAATGTGCTTTCACAATCCACTGGCCAAACATAAGACCTCTTAAATACTTAACATTTGCTTTTTGTTGAAGCAGTCAATCAGAAAACATTTTGTTGTCACAGAGACAGAAGCAGCAGGTGGGAGAAAAGGTGCAAATGATCCAATTCTCCTAAATGGGGTGCTAACTGTGAAGTCTTTTCATAAGTAATAAGGCAGTTTCTTCTTTGTGAACATACTTTCATTCAGACTAGTTTTCATTCAAACAACTGAGGATTTTGGATGGCCCTACTGATTATAAACTTGAATAAGTTGGTTGGTAACAGTGATCCTGCGTTTAGCAATCTACAACCTAGATGTTTATATGCAAAGAATATAATAAAAACCTGATGAAAATCTAACAACAAGCTTATAAAATGTATCTGAATATTTATCTTTACCTATACAAAATCATTGCAGCCCAAGTAAAACTCAAGTAAATTACATGGTAACCTGACTACTATTCTATGATGTAGTAAACATATATTGGTAATTTTTTTTATATTCTTTGTAAAGCAGGTAAGGCCCACTAGGCATAATTGTCTGTTTGAAGGAGTGACCTAGAAGCACTTGTGAGATTAAGTGACTTGCTTGGATGCAAGTGGAGGTTGTGGGACTCAAACCCAAGCCTGCTGGATGTAGCTCAATTGCCATTTGTTACTCTAACCACTAGGCATGGGTGGTTAAACTGAATGGCTGATTACAACAAAGCAGTGTGGGTAATTTCCTTACTATTTCTATATGCAGTAAAGCAGAAAGAATGCAAAGCACAGCAGCATTTATTTTAAGATGCTGAAATCTGGGTCGGCCCGCGGGCGCTGCAGTAGTACTATTGCTTGCAATGCCAGTGACCCAGGGTCAGAAGCAAACTCGGGTTGCTGGAGGTCTGGCCAGGGGAGTAGGATTGAGCAGCTGGGGGACTGCTCTCCTCCTCCGGGGAGTGTGGGCTGCAGGTCCTGCTTCTTTGCAACCACCGGTGTGACCATGGGTGGTGATGCAATGCTGCTGCAGAGTGATCAGGAGGGGAGGATACTAGCCAGGATCTGGAGCAGTGGCATGTCTCTATGTGACCTACCTCCTTGGATCTCTAGTGCCGGTGCTCTCAGAGACAGAGACCAGAAAACCAGGAACAATCACCCCACATCGGCCACTGGCAGAAGGGACCCAGGTGCCCCAGACTTCATAACCAGGCTACATGAGGGACCCACTAGGCTGCCCGACACACACTAAGGGAGTGTGGAGGGGTGACCTGGGGTCCTCACCTTCCCACCTGGGGTGCAACCCAGGCAGGATAGGGGCAGGCCCACAGGAGCTCCTGAGCATTACCTGGGGGTGAAGCTAGGGGATACCAATGTTGTGAGAAGGAGACATAGAATGAGAAAATAAAAACAATTTAAAAACATTCTGAAATCTTAGAGATTCTGTGCAGTAACATGCAATTTTCATGAGGCACCGGTACAAGAATTCAAAATCCATAAACCAAGCAGAATTCCGTGATTGTTACCGGTGTTACCGGTAAAAATGGAAAACCAGGGTCCCTGACTCTATATATATATATATATATATATATATATATATAGAGGGGGATGGCCCAGAGCTAATGAGGAAGTATTTCTTCACAGAGAGGGTTGTAGATGCATGGAACAGCCTTCCTGAGGAGGTCATAGAGTCAAAAAACAGTGAGGGAATTCAAGAATGCATGGGGCAGGCATAAGGCAATTCTAGTAGGGTGTAGGAGGAAATAGGCTGTTGGTTAGCTAGGATCTGCAGCTTATCCATTAGGTAGGAAAATGGGCAGACTAGGTGGGCCAGGCGGTCCTTATCTGCTGTCAAATTCTGTTTCTATGTTAATACTAGTTACTTAGAAAAAGAACTGTGAGTCTGAAATACAATATAGGTCGGGCCTCTTAAACACCCCACATAAGCTAGAAGGTACCCTTTTGCAAACAGAGCTAACCATCAATATATGTTAGTTTACTAGAAGTCATAGAATCTGTGAGACTAAAAACAGTTTAAGGGAGGACCCCTAGAAATACCTCCTGTATGGTATACCAGAACGGAGATGTATCCATAGTTTAAATTTAAAGCTAAAAAAACCTCAAGCATATTAAAAAAAAAACATTTTCTGACACAGTTTCTGAACTTATTTTGGCTTTCAGCATGTACACTAATGTGTTAATTGTAACATTTTATTTATCTTGCCATGAGGACTTTAATATTTAGTCTATCTGATTCTTACAGTGACAAACAAACATTTTGTCCATTGGTCCCGACTGACCATGCTCCATGCTCTGGCTTCCTATGGGTCCGGGAACTCACCAACCGACCACCTGCGCCTGGCCTGCTCCTTGACCTTGTGGGGAGTCTGACTTACTCACAATGCTACCACAGTCAGAGAGAGCCCAGCTGGGCCACCAGCAGATGATGATTGATAGCCTTGGCTTTTCAAGTTCGGCCCCCCGGGCCCCACAGCCCCCAAGCCCTCGACCAGCCAGACAAGCCAGACAGGCATGCAGCAGACACACAGACAGACTGAATAGTCTGTGATAGACCATCCTCCTCCTCCTTCCTACTGCCCACTGCCCAGCCCTGGTGGGCCACAATCACATCCCATACAGTATCTTGCTCACTGTGGTAGTCTGTTGCCAGTTTGGTCAGGTGTTGGGTGATGATTTGGTCATTGGCGGCGGGTGGCTCGGCTGCCACTGCTGCTCTACTCAGTGGTAGTGCCAGTATTTTTTTGGAGCTGTGTGCTCCCTCCTCCCAACCCACACAGTTGGTCCCAACACAGACCCACATCCCCACTCTGGTACTCCACCCAGTGGAAGTAGTGCACCTACCACTCCTCCTCCTCACCGACTCTGAAGACCTGACTGAGACTGAGACTGAGTGAGAGTCACCTGAAGGCCTTGACCAGACCACTGACTTGCTGCCTGGCTTTGCTGAAGGACTGACTGGGACCTGCACAGCTACACACTAATCTCTCTCCAGGCATTGGACACATGAGGACAGTAGACACAATTAACTTATTTTTAAATTAAAGGCCAAACTGCCAGACTTTGTCCCTGCAGAAAAATGGTGCTCCCTCCATTGCCCACACACCAACACAGATGCCTCCTCTTCTGACAGTCTCCTCTCCTACCTAGGCACGCTCTCCCTGCAAACTCATGCAGCCAGTCACAGACACTCTCAAGCTCCTGGCTCCTCCTTCTATCTCTCCTAATTGGTGGATGCTTCATGCCAGGAGTCAGGGGTGCATTTTGACTCTAAGGCTTGATGCTGGTGGTTGAGGACCATTAGGTATCCATGCCCCCTGCCCCCTCCTCCCCCAGCAAAAGGAAAAAAAGAAAACACACTGTACTGCACCACAAAAACAAACCTGGATGGGTCATGGAATCATCAACTGTAGTGGATTTCAACTCCACTATTTTATGACTGCAATCAATGCAATTGCAAAGAATTGGAACTGCACTGAATTGCAACTGACTATTTCAACTGCCGATGACTGCTCTGGGGTCTACTCCTAGGCTAGCTATCTATCCTGGGTTTTTTTGTCTGACAACAACTAACCAGCTATTCCTGGTGGATTACACACAAGCATCTAGAACCAGCCAGGCTGTCATTTAGTGTGGTGGATAGTTACAGCTGTTGGCAGCAGCAATACATTTTAGATAACAGTGAATTTTTTAAGTGCCATTTGACAGTATTGGGGAACCCCAGGGCATGCAGCTCTCCCAGTAGAGAGTTCCAATACTCTGGGGCAGCATAAGAGAATGCTGTCTTTCCCATTTAGGTGTTGGATTTAGGGCAATCAAGTAGTCATTTCATGGGTTCTTTGAGGAGGGGGTTGACAAATAGGGAGTACATGAGTGGTCCGAGAACAGACCATTGTGGAACTCCTGTGTTTACCAGCAGTTGTCTTGACAGTGTCCTTCCTATACATACCAACTGAGTTCTGTCTGTAAGATAATTTTTGACCCAGCCTGAGGCATTCGGAGGAAAGCTGCATGAGACAAGCTCACTGAGGAGGAGATCATGATCAACCATATCAAAAGCTTTTGAGAGGTCTACGTAGATTGCTTCTGTGAATTTTCCCTTATCCGCCTCACTTATTATGTGGTCTGCAAATTGAGCAAGAGCTGTGTTGGTGCTGTAACCTTTGTGTAATCAATGCTGGTCTGGGGACAACAGGTCATACTTTGCAAAATGATCAGGGATTTGTTGGAAAACTACCTTTTCCAATATCTTGCTGATGTGCGATAATATGGACACTGGTCTGTAGTTCTTGGGTAGACTAGGGTCTCTGGATTTGAAGATGGGTACAATTCTAGCTTGCTTCCATAGGTTTGGTATGGTTCCTCAGGTTAATCTGATGCAATTTTAAGAAACTGCAGCAGAAATGGCAGTGGAATTGTTTTTGATGCAAGCTGCTGAAAATTTTGAAAACTTTTATAAAAGCATACATTCTTTGAAACAGGGTACTTGAGTTTTGGTAGAATTTGAGGATGCTGAGAGATGCAAAAATAACATATGTGTCAATGTTCTCCACTTTTAAAAATCCTATCAAAGGTATTTGGTGAAAAACAGAGGTTGCTGTGGGGTTTGGACAGAATTACAATGTAAGTGTTTTGGGGAAGGGGTAAAGGAGGGTCTCTGACAAATTACATATGATTTCATTTTAGTCTAGGTAAAGGGAGGCAATGGTTAAAACATGGAACAAGTATTCAGGCTTGTCTCTGACTAATGTTCAGGTGGGAAATTACTAGAGAAAAGGCTAGTCGATAAAATACTGTTAGGGTACGAGAACTCAGACAACACACAAAAATCCAAATTCACTTGTAAAGATCTGTGATTCACATTTGCACATTCCTCATGAGTCATTGTATTATACTTAAGTAGTAGTTTTTCTGAAGTAGTAGTATTAAAGTATTATGTTAAGGTATCAGGTATGATATTAATGTATGGAGACAAAGTAGCAGTATTAGTCATCATGCCATTTTTTTGGTAATAACATACTTCTTAGTAAAAAAAAATCACCATATCAATTGCCTTTTCATCTTATTATATTCTAGAACTGAGATACATGATTTTGGATTTTTTTAAAGTTTGTAATCCCTTGCTATGTGCACCATGAAAAAATTAAAGATATTGATGTGGTGCAGTAATATTTACCATCGGAAATGTGTGGTAGCATTATAAAATAAAAATGTAGTTATAAAAAAGCTGTTTTTAAGTATCTTAGGAAACCAATAAGATAGGACTATGAGTCTTAGGATATTTAGAAATGCATTTTTGCAAAAAACTATAGGATTAAAATGAACAAATATATGGTTAAAAGGAATCCATTCATTCAAAATAGATAAACATCGACTGAAACATTGTCTTGAAGCCAGTGCAGTGACAAGTGAAACAATATTACCGGTTTGTTTGAAACAGAAAAATATTAAGATATTTCTAATTATTATAACAAAAAAAAAAACACCTTTCAGTCCAATGAATGACAGTCCATTACTTCAACAACTCATTTTCTTAGAAGTGTTATTTGATGGTGTAGCTAGAATTGCAATAAATGATGATGATTAGACTCTACTGGAAAAAAAATACAATAGCACATCTGTTTGAGAATTATTGTACATATGTATTCTTACAGCAGGTTTAGTGTGTCTAGATAAGACTATGCATTGTAATTTTTTTTTTCACTTCTATAGTATAAATATAGAGATAATACATTTTGGTTTCTCAAGTAAAAATGAACAGTTAAATTAAATTGATAATTTTAGGTTGACATATTGGAATCTCAGCATATTTTCCTCTTCCAGTATCTTTTTCACTCTGTGTATTTTCTCTTGTTCTTGATCACCTTTGCCTCCACTGACCAGAAAATGAAATGATGTAACCCTTGGGTTGCAATTACTGAACACAGTACATATCCATAGTATAGAAAATGCCTCATTCTGTAAGACAAGAAAGGAAATTCTCTAAGAATTATATTTAATTGGAGAGATTTTAAAGCAAGGTCAGACTGGAGTACAGGGGGCCCACCTGGAAAATCAATAGGAGAGGGCCCAGGGTGACACACTCACATCAGTATTCCCCTTCAACCTGATACACTAGCTTTGTGCTTGCATCTTATATTTACCTACAGTGCCCCAAATATCCCATTTAATTAAGAAAAAAGATGATAAATGAAATGATTTTCAGGAAGTAGGCAGGTACCCAACAGAGGGGGGTCCATCTGGAAATTCCCAGGTATCCTGGTGGGCCAGTGCAACTCTGTTTTAAAGGAATGAGTCTAAATAGAATCCTAACCAGTTCGTAGTTCCCTATGTAAAGTTTATAACTTAATAAATGCAACTGGGGCCCAGTCTCTGGTGCAAAAGATGGCAATGAAGAGTAGCTCATGAAATGCACTGGAGCTATGAGAGGTACCATTGGATGCCAGGGAACTATGTGATGTGCAGGGAGTGGCTGAGGGGCACTGTACTGTCTGGCGGTCATGCCATATGGCTACCAAAGGGATTACCAACTGACACACTAGGGCACAAAATGTAAGGGGGCTGGGAGCTTTTGTGTAGAAATACCATTCATTACCTAGTTGCAACATGTCTTAGCACCATGTCTTACTCCATGACGTGCTGCAACTCAGTTGCTTTCAGTAATCATGTTGTTTGCACCTGGTAAAACCTACATTACCAATTTGCACTGCAACAGTGTCACAGGTGACTCCCCGGCATGGGAACAGTTTGTGTATACAGAAAGCAGTCATTAAAATGGTGTAACAAATTTATTTAGTTAGCTAGTTAGCTACTTAGTTATTCAGTACTCATAAAACCCTTTAGGCTGTGCCTGTTTTCAAATGG
This sequence comes from Neoceratodus forsteri, assembly GCA_016271365.2. Classification (NCBI taxonomy): domain Eukaryota; kingdom Metazoa; phylum Chordata; order Ceratodontiformes; family Ceratodontidae; genus Neoceratodus; species Neoceratodus forsteri. The sequence continues at coordinate 642,313,734 of CM057453.1, read as the reverse complement.
TTTTGCTTCAAGGGTAAACAATAAAAAGCATATTACATAGATTGGAGCATAACAGCATCAGTGGATAGTACAAATTACATGGTATGGTGCATACCAGTGACAGTGGAGGTGCCGAGAAAAATACAGGTAACCAGGTAACAGTTTTTATAGGAACAAGACAATACAGTAACACTGCACTACTGCAGTACTAGATAAAGCGCAGCGACATACAATTACAAAGTATGTTTCATTGTAGGCGAAAGGTAGAAGTGCCATGTCAAAATTAATTCAGAGATGTTAGAGACTTTTCATTTAAAGCAGTTGCAGGTGCCAGAGGGAGAATGTGAGGAGAGCAGTTTTGCCTTGAAAGGGCTGGCTGAGGAGCCAGTTTTTAAGGAGAGAGGAAGGTCCTTCCATCGTCTTGCAAATCTATAGGAGAAGCACAATTGGCCTAAGGTGGATTTTTTTCGTGGAATTAACAGGAAGTGGTGATCCATACCTCTTGTAGAGTATTTGTTATCCATGGCAGTGAACATATTCAAGAGACCAGGGGACAGTAAGCCACGAAGGGATTTGAAGCCTAAAAGGAGTGTGTGGTAGTCCAGTTGTGTATCTAGGTCAATTCAGTTAAGGGATTCGTAGAGCACACAGGGTATGTGTGTTGAGTTTATAACTGAAGGCAGACCAGCAGGCCCTAATAAGAAGGCACCTGACTCTGTACAGTGCATAGTCACAGGCAGAGCCGTGACAGCAATACCATAATCTACAGTATACGACTTTTAATAAGACTCTGCGAAGCTGCTTCCTGATTTCAGGGATGAAGTTGTGCCTGTGCCTGTATAACATGCCTTGCCTACAATTAGCCATTTTTATGTTTGCTTGCATGCATGTGCAAGAAACATAGTGCCATCATCCGAGTTTTCAGAGGTGTGTCACCCCCTCTTCCATTTCAGTCAGTGAGTTGGCAGGCGCGACCCCAGTCCGCCAATGCATGCTGGAGCTGTCTATGACAGCTGCAAAATGCAGTGGCGTACAGTTGAAAGGGGGAGCTACGCTTCAGTGAGCAGCGATCAGATATCGCCTGCTCATGCGCAGCTCCCCCTACACACACACACACACACACACACAAACACGCATGCGCATACTGCGTACTGCCCCCATGCAAGACACGATAGCCGACGGGGTGCCTAATCCCCGCCAGCTGTGCCTGTGCCTCCCACCAAAGCCTTCCACATGCCATGCTGGTGCCCACCCCAGCGTGGTAACTCATAGTAGAGCCGACGGGGGTACCCAATCCCCCGTCAGCTCCACTGTCCTCCCCCCACCAGAGTACAGGGTGCCACGCTAGGAGCCCACCCCAGCGTGGCAACTGATGCTATGGCCACGGGGTGCCCAATCCCGCTGGCTCCAGGCCCACCCAACCAGTTTCATGCCACGCTGGGAGCCCACCCAGCGTGGCAAACGCCCCATCGCTAATTTAAAAAAAAAAAACTGTAAATTAAAACGGTCCCACGCAGTCTCCGGCCCCCCCACAACCCGCACCCACCCACTGCGCACCCTGCCTCCCCACACCCCTCACCCCATACTTACCTCCGGAGTCCCGCGAGCATCTTCAGTGGACTCGGGAACACGCCTGCACTCTTCAAAGCCGACCGTGAACTGAGGAAATGCCGATAAGCTGTATAATGGGATAGATAGAGTTTTTCGACTTTGTTGCATATCTCAGGCATTTTTGGAATTTTGCACCAAATTTTCAACATGGGGTTTTGGGACCCCTTCTCATGAATGCTGTCACTGTCATGGCGTTAGCCGGACGAAGGGTGATTTACGCAGTCACTGTGAAATCACCTTTCGGACCAATTAATGAAACGATACTGCCAGTGTTCATAAGGTGGGCTCAGAAGCCTATTTTGAAAATTTGGTGGAAAATTCCCAAAAATGACTGTTTTATGAGCGTGCGTTGTGTACTTCCTAAGCACGCCTGTAAGTTCGCGAATTTTCAATATTTTCACTCCAGATTTTCAACATTTCCATTTTACCACACCTTCTTATGAGTAGTACAGCTGTCACTTTCACATCTCACCCAAAACGTGTTTCCCCCATGTAGCGCACAATGGCACAGTCGGTGTACGAAATCAATGTACGGGACAAATTAAGAAAATCACAGTGACACTGTTCATGAGCAGAGGTCTTAAAATGGCTATGTTGAAAATTTGGTGAAAAAATTCCTAAAAATGACTGTTTTACGATTGTGCATTGCGCAGTTCCTACTCACTCTCGTAAGTTCACGAATTTTCAATATTTTCACTCCAGATTTTCAACATTGTCATTTTACCACACCTTCTTATGAGTAGTACAGCTGTCATTTTTCACATCTCACCCAAAACGTGTTTCCGCCCATGTAGTGCACAATGGCGCAGTCGGTGTGCGAAATCAATGTATGGGACAAATTAAGAAAATCACAGTGACACTGTTCATGAGCAGAGGTCTTAAAATGGCTATGTTGAAAATTTGGTGAAAAAATTCCTAAAAATGACTGTTTTACGAGCGTGCATTGCGCAGTTCCTATGCATGCTCGTAAGTTTGCAAATTTAATATTTTCACTCCAGATTTTCAACATTGCCATTTTATTACACTTCCTTATGAATAGTACAGCTGCCATTTTCATATGTCGCCTCAAAATGTGTTTTCGCATACGTAGCGCATAATGGTGCTGTTGGTGTGCGAAAGCAATGTTTGGGACAGATTAAGAAAATCACAGTTACACTGCTCATGAGCAGAGGTCTTAAAATGGCTATGTTGAAAATTTGGTGACAAAAGTCCATAAAATGACTGTGTTATGAGTGAACATTGCACAGTTTCCACGCACCCTCGTAAGTTCATGACTTTGTAATATTTTAAGTCCAGATTTTCACCAGTGGCATTTTTCCACAGTTCCTTATGAACAGTACAGCTGTCATTTTTCACAACATGGCCGAAATGTGTTTTCACACTTTCAGCGCAGAGATGCGTGGTCGCTGTGGGAAATCATTGTTCAGGACAGATAAAGAAAATCACAGTGACACTGTTCATGATCTGAGGCACCAAAATGCCTGAGTTGACAATCTGCTGTAAAAAAATCCCCAACCTAATTATATTATGGGTGTGCGTTGCACAGTTTCTATGTACACTCGTGACTTCACCATTTTTTTAATATTTTTACTGCAGATTTGCAACATTGCCATTTTTTACACCTCCCCATGAACAGTACAGCTGTCATTTTTTACATCCTGTTCGGAATGTTTTTGCACCTGTGTTGCTAAATGCCGTAGTCACTGTGCATAAGCAGCTTTCGGCTAACAAACTGATATTCCCCCTGTTCATGAGGTGGGGTCACAAAAAAACCATGTTGAAAATTTGGAGTGAAAATACCAACGAATGCCTGAGGTATTAGGGTTTCCAACCATAACGCCCAAACCTGTAGAGAATGACAGGCATCAGGGGTGTGACTTGGGATTCTTGCCTGTAATGCTCATACCATTACAAACATACGAAATTTGCCAGCAGATAAAGGCCTAGAGGTCTATCAAGTCTTTCTAATGTGCAGCTAGCACCCTTATTCTGCAGCTGCCCTCCCTTCCACCCTTCCCTTAATTAACCCTCCCCTTGTCCTGTCCCATCCTTGTTTAAAGCAATCCACTGTTCTACTGCATACCACTTCAGGAGGTAATGCATTCCACCCAGCCATCACCCTCTCTGTAAAAAAGTGTCTCCTCACCTCCCTCCTGAACCTTCCTCGCTCCTGTCTCATATCATGGCCCCTGGTGTCCCTCCCCTCCCTTACTTTGAACAGCCCCTCTGTACTTGTCTTGTTTATTCCTTTCATGTATTTAAAGGTTTCAATCATGTCACCCCTGTCTCTCCTCTCCTCCAGTGAGTACATGTTCAACTCCTTCAACCTCCTCTCATATGATAAGTCCCCCAGCCCCTTGATCATCTTTGTTGCTCTGCGCTGCACCCCCTCCAGTAACTTAATGTCCCTCTTCAGATACAGATGCCAGTACTGCACGCAGTACTCCAGGTGTGGTCTAACTAATGACCTATACAGTGGCAGAATCACCTCCTCCCTCCTCGAGGATATACCCCTTGCAATACAACCCAGCATTTTGTTGGTCTTTGCAGCTGCCTTCCTACATTGTGCCGAGTTGTTCATTGATCCTGTAATGAGCACACCCAGATCCTTCTCCTCCTCTGTCTGGGCTAGCTGCACTCCCCCTAGCTGGTAACTCCTCCTTGGGTTCTTCATCCCAAAATGCAGCACCTTCACTTTTGGCATTAAAGCCCAGTTGCCAGGTGTCTGACCAGGTTTCAAGCTTTGCCAGATTATCCTGCAACCCCTGCCATCCCCTAGGTCATCCACCACCGTCTACCTTGGTATCATCAGCAAACAGACTGATCTTGCTCTTGATGTCCCATGATATGTCTGCAATGAATATCCCAAACAACACTGGTCCCAACACGAGCCCTGTGGAACACCACTCATCACTACCCTTGGGTGTGAAGCTCCCCACCCACCACCACCCTCTGTTGCCTTCCCTGCAGCCAGTTTCCTACCCATCTCACTAGCTTTGCACCCGCCCCTGTGCCTACTAACTTCCTTCCCAGCCTTCCATGTGGCACTGAGTCGAATGCCTTACTGAAGTCCAGATACAGGACATCCACTGCATGGCCCCTGTCCAGTTGCCTAGTTACCCAGTCATAGAACTTGACCAGGTTGATTTGGCAGGATCTGCCATGTATGAAGCCATGCTGTCTGCTGTCCTGTAGTCCTTTGGCCTCTAGGAGTGCCACCAGCCTGTCCTTCAGGATAGTCTCCATTAGCTTACCCACGATGGATGTGAGGCTCACTGGTCTGTAGTTTCCCGGTTCATCCTTGGGGCCACTCTTGTGGAGGGGCACCACATGAGCCATCCTCCAGTCCTGAGGTACACACCCAGAATGTAGTGAGGCATTAAATAGGTCTGCAAAAGGTCCTGTAAGGACCTCTGCCAGCTCCTTCAGTACCCTGGGGTGGATGCCATCTGGGCCTGGTGCCTTGTCCACCCTCAGTGCCTTCAAACCCTCTTGAACTCTGCTCTCCATGATTTCCCCATCTGTCACCACTTCCTCACCCTGCTTCTGCCATTTCTCCCACCTTGGGTGTCACCCCCCTCTTCTCTTTAGTAAATACTGAGCAGAAGTACTCATTTAGTGCTTCTGCCTTATCGCACCCTGCTTCCACCCAACCCCCCTCCTTCCTAATCCTTACTATGTGGTCCTTACAGCTCCCTTTCTCCCTGATGTACTTAAAGAAGTCCTTCTCCCCCTTCTTAATGCCTTGTGCCAGTCTGAGTTCCATAGATGCTTTGGCTCCCCTTACTGCCCTTGTCACCTCCTTCGATTCTGTCAAGTACTCCTGCTCCTCCCTCCTCCCTGTTTTCTTGTACTTCCTAAAGGCAGCTCTTTCCTCCTTACCTTTTCCATGACCTCCTTGCTCAACCAGATCAGTTTCTTAGCCCTAGCCTTCTTGCTCTGGGCTTTGCAGCAGGTTTGGTTGCCTCCACTATCCCCAGCTTTATGAGCTCCCACCTCTGGTTAGTGTCCATACTAGATTGAATTCTGGGTACCCTTTACCACTTCCCCCACCCTCCCAAAGTTGGCCCTCCTGAAGTCCAGAACTATTGTGCCAGATTCCACTCCTTCCTTGCCCATATCCAATGTGAGCCATACTGAGTGGTGGTCACTCCCTGACAGCAGTTCCTCCACTATAAGTTCTCTCACAAAGTCCCCATTTGCCAGCACAAGGTCAAGGGTATTCCCTAACCTGGTTGGTTCACTGACCATTTGCAACAGGAAGCTGTCCTGGAAGGCATCCAGCAGTACCTGCTCCTTCTGTTCCTGGTTGTTGGGTGCTCCAGTCCATTCCTGGCATGTTGAAGTCCCCACAATCACCACACTACCCTTTTCGCAGGTCCTCCTGATCTGTCCCGCTAGTTCCCTGTCTAACTCCTCCGTCTGAGATGGTGGCCTGTACACCACTCCCATTCTAAGAATCCTATTCTTGGAATCCTGGATTTGCATCCAAAGTGACTCTGTACTACCCTCCTCCCCTTCCTCCCTTACACACTTCAGTCCTTCCTTCACATATAGTGCCACCCCTCCTTTCCCAATCACCCTGTCCCTACGAAATAACCTGTACCCTGGTACAGACAGGTCCCAGTCATTGTATTGGGTGGCCCATGTTTCTGTGATGGCTGCAATGTCCACCTCTCCCTCTGCCATGAGAACCTGTAACTCTGCAGTTTTCCTCCCAAGGCTCCTAGCATTAAGGGTAACCACCTTCCACCCTCCCCTCTCCCATCCTGCCCTCCTTTCCTAGCATCACCAACAGTACTTGCCATTTGTCCTTTGTCACTGTTATGGGGGGTAAGCTCATATGATTTCCCAACCTGTGGTCTCTGCATATCTCTTCCCCAACTGCCACCCCCCACTCCTAGTTTAAATTCCCAACTTCCTCTATGTACTCCTCCAGCCTCTGTTTCAACACTTTCTTTCCCTCCTCACTCAAGTGTAGTCTGTCCTTGGCATAGAGACTACTGTCCTCCCAGGTCCCTCCCCACCCCCCCCAACAGCCCATACCCTTTAGCACAACACCAGGTTCTTAGCCATCCGTTAAATTCCTCTATTCTCAGCTTCCTTGTTGTGCTTGCCTTTGCCACCAGAAGTATCTCTGAAAAGGTTACTGATCTTCCTGCTCCCTTACATAATTGTGCTAGTTCCTGAAACCTCCTCTGGACTGTATCTACTGTCTTGTCAGCCAGGTCATTTGTCCCAAGATGTATAATTAAATGAGGCTTGTCCCTACCCCTTCTAGCATATTTCAGAACAGACTGTCCCACCCTTTCCATTGTCATTCCTGGCATGGCCTCCACCCAAATGCGACTATGCCTCTCCCCCTTGCTACCCCACCTAACTCCTCTTAGTATTGAGTCCCCCAGCACTAAGATTCCACCCCTCTTACTCCCTGCTTGCTTCCATTCATCTCCCTCTCTCATTTCCAGCTCCTCTTCTTCCTCCTGCACATTATTTCCCCCTTTTACCCCTGTTGCAATTCTCCCAGCAGAACTTCCCCTCTCCAGTTTGGTCCAGGCATTTATCAATTACTCCTCTAATTTCATCATTTCCTCCTCCACCTTCTTCCTCTCTAGCAGTGCACAACTATTTTCTGAAGGCCCTACACAAATGCCCGCTCCCTCTCTCTTCATAGTAACCTGTTCTATCCTTTCCACTTCATGACTTTTGCCACTTCTTCACCTCCCTTCACAAGTCCCTATCTCCTCCTTCCATTTGTCTTTTGTCTCCTGACCTGGTTTCCCCGGCAATTGTTCTTCCTGGCCTGGGCCCCTTTGTCTCTGCTTCCCTTCTTCTGACCCTCTCCTCACCACTGTTAGCCAAATCGCCTCCCTCATCTCCCTTCTTCCTCCCTCCAGTATTGGGCTAAACCCACCCCCAATCTGCCTTGCCTGTCTTAGTTCCTCCTGCAGACCCTCAATCTCCTTTCTAAGTTTTTCTATGTGGTTGCACACTAAACATCCTCCCACACTCCAGGCAATTTTTAGAAAGATTGATGCACTGCAGTTGTTGCAGCCTACCACCCTACCCATTGCTGTCGTTGCCCACCAGCGACCCCCCACCCTTCCAGATGCAGGATACCAAACACTCCCCCAAGTCTCCCCTCTCCCTCCTCTATCAGTGCAAAACATTTTCTTTATTTCCCTTACCTCCTTTGCTGCACACGTTTAGATATATTGAGCAACTGCTTTTTACATTCCTATCCTTCCTATCCACACTCAAAAACAGGCTTTAAGTAGCCATTGCACAACCTTCTTCAAACTCCTACTCCTCCTTTCCCCAATGCAATATCAATGCGAAGAAGTAATAATGAAAGCTCCTAGATTTGCATTTATTTCCTTCCACTGAAAGAGCAGTCACCTCTTCACTTGCTGCTGTTCCTTTCCTGGTATGCCCCTCCTACTCAACACCCCTTACTATACCCAGTGTTTAGCTCCTAAATTGAAACCCAACAGCAGCAGCTCTGTGATGTAATCCCAAGGTCAGAGCAGCAGCCCCACTCTCTGTAAAGAGAATCCTGAATTGAAACCAAACAGCAGCAGCTCTGTGATGTAATCCCAAGGTTAGAGCAGCAGTCCACTCTCTGTAAAGAGAATCCTGAATTGAAACCAAACAGCAGCAGCTCTGTGATGTAATCCCAAGGTCAGAGCAGCAGCCCACTTTCATTCCACACCCTGCAGCCAGTGAGAGGCATCGAGGTATGCCTTAGACTCTTCGGCCCCAAAGTTCACCCCATTCTCCTATATCGCACCCATCTCACCATATTTCCTAATGGAATGGGGTGCGCATAAGGGCCAAAGACCCCAAGGAACACCGACACTTGTTAGTGTCTGCAGGCGGGGTGTGGTGAAATGGCGTGGCTGTTATGCCAGACAACCCAAAGGCACACCCCAATGCCTGTCACTCTCTGCAGGGTGGTGGTGGGGTTGGCTTCAGTTCAATACTTCACTGCCATTCCTATTACGCAGCTCTGTAACTTCTACACTACCACTGCCAATGTCAGCAAGCAAACATTCGGCATTGACAAATGCTTGTTGTTATTAAAATTGATATGTGTACTAAAAGTCAGGGTGCTGTCCAGTGTTACTGCAATATATCTGAAAGTTAATGCTTGTTCTAGCATGGAACCAGATGATGTGGTGGTGGTAAGAGATGGAGCTGAGTTTAGCTTGCTCTTAGTGCAAAAGAGCATACATTTAGTTTTCAACTGGTTCATGACTAATAAACTGGCAGAGAACCATGTCTGAATTGCTTTAAAATCAGGCTGCAGTTTCTGCTGCAATTTTTCAAAGCTTGTGTCATTTGCAAATAGCACAGCATCTTCAGCTTATAGTAGGATGTTGGTGAACCTACGGACAGCAGGTGCACTATTAATAAACAGGCTAAATAGAAGGGTCCCAGAATTGAGCCCTGGGAACCCCAGCTGAGACAGGTAGGTCTTGTGAGAGGGCATCCCTACACTTTACTGCTTGTGTATGACCTGACAGGTAGTTATTGAACCAGCCAACCAATTCAGTGGAGAGACCCAGAAGTTTTAATTTGTTACAGAGGAGAATGCGGTTCACAAGATCAAAGGCCTTTGTTAGGTCGATGAAGATGGAACCAGAAGATTCTCCTCTATCCAAGGCACCATGGATGGAGTCGGTATATTCAATCAGGGCGGTCATGATGCTGTGATTTTTCTGGAAGCCATGTTGCTCCCGGGCCAGTAACTCATATTGCAAAGGTAATGGGAGAGCGTGTCATTTACTACCCTCCCCAAAGTTTTTGATGGGGGGGAGGATTGATATGGGGTAATAATTTGTAGTCACCTTTTTTTAGAACAGGAGTCACATGGACTTTGTTTCAGATGTCAGGAAATGTTCCAGTATATAGGAACAAACTGAATATGGCCTGTAATGGAAAGTGATTTCCTGATAGCAGCCTTAGAAGTTTTATGTCAACATGATCAAGGCCAAGTCTTGTTTTGATTTTCATCCTTTTCAGATACCCATAAAGCTCAGACCAGGTAAGCCTTCTGAAGTAGAACAGGGGTCTGTTAGGGGCAGAGGTGATTCATCAGTGGAGTCATGACAGGCCCATTGACCAGGAGTGTATACTGAGAGGTCACTGAAAGTTCTGTTGAACGTGTCTGCTATGTTTTTATTTCCCTCGATTGATGTTCCATCATGCATGATTGAATAAGGTAATGTTTGTCTAGGTTTTCCAATGATTTCATTAATGGCGCCCCACAGTTTTTTTTTTTAGTAGTAGTGTTGTTGCTGGGTTTTATGGAACGCGGCCTTGGCAGCTTTACTATGACCCTTGACAAGGTTCCACACTTCCTTGTATTTGGTAAGGTACGCGGCACAATCCAAGGCTTTGTACAGGGCCCAGGCTCTGTCCCTTTGCCTAGATAGGAATTTGAGGTTGGAAGTATACCAAGTTTGGGAGTTATCTTTTATGTGAAAGGTTTTCAGTGGGGCAACAATATTACAGACCCTGTTAAATTGGTGGATGAAAAACTCCAGGGCAAGGTTATCATCTTGAATATGCTTGAGGAAGGACCAATCCACCTGCCTGAGAAGGGCTTGAAGAAGAGGGAGCTTATGGGAGCAATATACCCGGGCCTTTTTAGTGCAAGGTTCACCTTTGACTGCTTTGGTGGACCATTTGCAGGTGACAGGTGAATGATCACTGAGAGCATCAGGTAAGACAGCACTGGATATAACCCTATCTGGATGAGTGACTAGGATCCAGTCAAGTAGGGTGGAGGTTCCAGTTTGTAGTTAGTTCTGGTGGGATAATTTATGATTTGTGACAGGGAACATGCTGGCTAGCTTGTCTTTGAGATCACTATTCTTACTTGCCAACCAGTTTAAATTAAGGTCCCTAGCAGGATTTTCTCTTAATGGGGAGTTCGATTAGCTATAACTTCATTGAGAATGTTGAAGCTCTCCCAATAATTCTTCGTGGTATATAGGCAACTAGTGTGTTTAGATTTGTTTTGCCTCGTGGACTAAGCCTCAGGGTTGGCTGCAAGTAGCTTACAACCTGGGGATTTTGGGAGAGGGAAGTCTCTGGGCCAAAGAAAGGGTCTTATGTAAAGTAGGCAGCCCCACCTCTTTTAGAAGCTCTATCATGTCTGAGGGTCATATAGCCATCAATGTGAATTTCTGTATCAGTGATAGGCTCATTCTGCTGGCTGTGGAGAGAGGTAGGAGAGTGAGTTTAACTCTGTAACTGATTTTTTGTGAGTTTGCTTTTGGTTTGGGAGTAGCTCAAATATTTCTTTAACTGGAGGACTGTTGCTTAAATCTTTCTTTAACTCTGTAACTGATTTTTTTGTGAATTGCTGCTGGTTTGGGAGTAGCATACATCTCTCTTTAACTCTGTAACTGATTTCCTGGAGGATTGTTGCTGGCTGGCTGGGAGAGGGGTTTCTTTGCCCAGAGACAGATCAGCCAATCAAGTTTGTTTGGAATTTAGCTTGAATCTCTATTTAAGTGTTCATAGAGCCAGTTTGTCTGCTCATTCTGCTGGTTGTGGGGAGAGGTATGAGGGTGAGTTTAACTCTGTAACTGATTTTTTGTGAGTTTGCTGTTGGTTTGGGAGTAGCTCAAATCTTTCTTTAACTGGAGGACTGTTGCCTAAACCTTTCTTTAACTCTGTAACTGATTTTTTGTGAGTTGCTGTTGGTTTGGGAGTAGCATAAATCTCTCTTTAACTCTGTAACTGATTTCCTGGAGGTCTGTTGCTGGCTGGCTGGGGAAGGGGTTTCTTTGCCCAGAGACAGATCAGCCAATCAAGTTTGTTTGGAATTTAGTTTGAGTCTCTAATTAAGTGTTCACAGAGCCAGTTTGTCTGCTCATTCTGCTGGTGGGTAGGAGGGTGAGTTTAACTCTGTAACTGATTTTTAGTGAGTTTGCTGTTGGTTTGGGAGTAGCTTAATTGTTTCTTTAACTGGATGACTGTTGCTGGCTGGAAAAGCCCCCCCCTCCCAAGCCTTTCTTAAATACTGGAAAGCCACTGGGGTTGGCCTTGGAGGCTGTGAGGGAGCAGCTTGGGGAGCTGCAAACTGCCCATATGAACTAACCCTTAAAGCTAATAGTCAGGTGGTGAAAAGTTCAGACACTCAAGCTTTTACTAGTTGGATTTTAAAGTTTAAATGTTTTAAAATTGCAAGTTTGAAAGTCAAACTGACAAGCTTGGGTTAAGGAAGGGTAACTGCATATTTTAAAGTTGAAAGTCTAAAGTTCAAACTGGCAAGGTCATGTATAAATGTGTTAACTAGAGTTTCTGAGCTAGCAAGCTAGGGAGAGTGGGGTAAAGAAGGACTCAGAAGCAAGCTAGTAGGGTCACATATGGTATCCAGCTATTGCTGTACAGACTGTGTGATAAGGAATTGAGGTTATGTTTAAGTTAAATGAGAATAATGGAGGGAAGTAAAATGGGGCATTTTGGGAGAGATTGCACTGGGGTGGAGGGGCACGAATAAGGGTGGTGGGAGACATTGAATAGTGGATAGAATGGTGGACACCATGGAGTGAGGGACAGGCACAGGGAAGATAGTGGGCTGCAATGGTTGTTGGGTGCCTGTTTGGATGAATATACTATGGAAACTGGGAGGTTGTCCAATTTGTTACAGGGTGAGGAGACTGGAAGAGGAGGTACAGGGGCTCTGAAGGGATGGAGAGGGTGAAGAATGGGGGCTGGGGCAGGAGGGACCCTGGAGAGGAGTAGCTGGGAGAAGCAGAGGAGGAACAGCAGGGCTATATCTCATGAGGATGTAGGGAGGGAGGTGGTTGGGTGAGGAAACCAGAGGGCAATAAGTGGAGGAAAGGCTCAGGGCAGGGGGAAGGAAGAGATGGGCACCACTGCAGGGGTAGCAAGTAAAGGTTTGCAGTGTTGGCATTGGAGGTGGTAGTGAAGGTGTTGGAGATTATGGGGGAGGGGAGGAGAAGTGTAGTGAAGGCCCAGGAGTTAGGAGTCAGGCTGGGAAAGGAAGAAGTGGGAGTGGAAGAGCAGGGTAGAGGCAGAGAGGAGAGTGAGAAATGGGGGAAGATGTAGGAGTCACAAGCGGTGTGGATAGAGGTAATAAGGAGCAGGGCAGTGTGGACTCTGGAAATGTGGACAGTGAAGAAGACAGGAGGAGGGGTACAGGGCAAGAAGATGGCGACTAGTGCTTGAGGATTCTATACTGAAAGGGATCAGATGGGGTGGAAGGGAGAAAGGCACAGTTGTATCTAGGTTGAGGCTATTCCAAGGTTGACCAGCAGGCTCACGGGCAGGCACTTCTCAAGTGCGCATTTAAGGCGGAGGGAGAAACCTCACATGGTGATGCATGTGGCTACAAATGACTTGGTGGGGGAGATGGTAGAGGTGGTAAAGGAAAGGTTCGAGGAGTTGGGTAGGCAGTGTGAGGAGGTGAGGGGGGTCTGTGGCATTCTCTGAGGTAATCTCAGTACCATGTGTGAGTACAGTGAGAAAAAAAGGATAGAGGAGTTCAATGAGTGGCTGAGGGATTGGTGCCATACCAAGGAGTATGGATTAGTGTCAGACTAGGGCAGGACCTGGGGCAATAGTGACCTATATGCAGGGGACAGGTTACATTTGAGCAGGGAGGGGAAGGGAGTACTAAAATAGAAACATAGAAACATAGAATTTGACGGCAGATAAGGACTGCTTGGCCCAACCAGTCTGCCCATTTCCCTACTAATGGATAAGCTGCAGATCCTAGTTAACCAGCAGCCTACTTCTTCCTACCCCCAACCCCTAGAATTGCCTTATGACTGTCCCATGCATGCTTGAATTCCACCACTGTTTTTGACTCCATAACCTCCTCTGGAAGGCCGCTCCATGAATCCACAACCCTCTCTGTGAAAAAATACTTCCTTAAATTACCTCTGAGCCGCCCGTCCCCCATCTTCAAATTGTGACCCCTTGTTCTTGCACACCTCTTTTTTGAAAGATGCTACCCTCTTGGACTTTGTTGATTCCCTTGAGGTACTTGAAAGTTTCTATCATGTCCCCTCTCCCTCCTTTCCTCAGGGGCCTATACATATTAAGCTCCTTAAGTCTCTCTTCATGTCTTCTGGTGCAGACCCTGCACCATTTTAATTGCCCTCCTCTGGACAGCTTCCATCCTGTCTATGTCTTTTGAGGAGATTGGGTCTCCAGAACTGCATGCAGTACTCAGATGGGGTCTCACCAGCTGTCTGTACAGAGGATAATAACTTCCTGTTTTCTACTGGTGATGCCTCTCCTTATGCATCCCAGTATCCCCCAGCCCTCCTTGCTGCCCTCTCACATTGCTTGCCCATCTTTAGGTCATCTGATATGACTACCCCAGGTCCCTTTCCATTTTGTTGTTGTTAGTATCTCACCCCCATTGTGTACTCTTCCCTGGGTTTTGTTTCCCAGGTGCATTACCTTGCACTTCTTAGCATTGAATCTAAGCTGCCATACATTTTGACCATTCGTCTAACCTTGCCAAGTCCCTTCTCATCCTTTCCACCCCACCTTGTGCATCAATTCTGTTGCAGATCTTTGTGTCATCTGCAAAGAGACATACTTTCCTTCCAGTCCCTCTGCAATGTTGCTTATAAAGACATTGAAGAGGACTGATCTATACTGAACCCTGGGGTACCCCACTAGTAACCCCTTTCTTCAGAGTGGACTCCATTTACTATTACTCTCTGTGTCCTATTCTCCAGCCAATTCTTTACCCAGGCTGTCATCTTGGGACCCACTCCCAGGCTGGCTAACTTGTATATTAATCTTTTGTGGAGACTGTGTCAAATGCCTGCTAAAAGTCTAGGTAGACCATGTCCACAGCCCCTCCCTGATCTACTACTTTGGTCACCCAGTCAAAGAAATCTATCAGATTTGTCTGGCATGACCTTCCTGCTGTGAATCCATGCTGCCTTGGGTCCTGTGCCCCATTGGCCTCTAGATACTCAACAATTCTTTCCTTCAGAAGTGATTCCATCATTTTCCCTATCACTGATGTTAAACTAACAGGTCTGTAGTTTCCTGCTTCTGCCTTGCTCCCACTTTTGTGAAGGGGAATCACATCTGCCCTCCTCCAGTCCTCGGGTACCACCCCATCCTCCCATGATTTGTTAAAGAGGGTAGTCAGTGGTGTCACTAGTTCTACCCTTAGTTCTTTTAGAATTCTGGGATGAATCCCATCAGACCCCACTGCTGTGTCCACCTTCAGTTTTAAGAGTTCTTTCAGAACCCTTTCTTCTGTAAATGGGCTGGTATCAACTTCTGTATCCAGAGTGTTTCTACTGTTTGTTTTAGGTACCTCCCCCTCTTCATTTGTAAATACTGAGCAAAAATTATTGTTTAGTATCTCTGCCTTTTCACAGTCACCCTCTGCCCACCCTCCCTCCCTTTATTAAGCCCTCACTATCCCTCCCTTGGTCTTCCTTCACTCCCTGATGTACCTATAAAGGTTTATCCCCTTCTTAACTGAGGTTGGCTATCTTTTCCTCGGTTTGGGCCTTTGCTGTTCTGACTGCCTTCCCAGCTTCTTTTGCTTTAACTGATACAGTTCTCTGTCCTGCTCCTTCTGTGATTCCTTGTACTTCCTGAATGCTTTCTTTTTCTCTAGAGCCTTCACTGCCACTTCCTTTGAGAACCATAGTGGTTTCTTACATAGTTTCCTTTTGTTTATTTGCTTCACACAAAGGCTTGTTACCTCTGTGATGGCAGTTTTTATTATTCCCCATTGTTCTTCCACCCCTCCTTCCTGCCCATTTGCTAGTGCATTCCTTGGGCACTCACCCATTTTGGCAAAGTCAGCCCTCCTAAAGTCCAGTACTTTAGCCTTTGAATGGCTTGACTCTATTGCTGTGTTTATTGTGAACCATACTGTTCGATGGTCGCTAGTTCCCAGATGGCTACCCACTTCTACATCTGTGATCCTCTCTTCATCTCCATTTGAGAGAACCAGGTCTAAGATTGCTCCCTCTCGAGTGGGCTCCAATACTAGTTGTCTAAGGCATGCCCCCTGTAGGGCATCTAGAATAACCCCACTCTTCGAAGTGGCTGCTGCAACTGCACTCCAGTTAACATCTGGCATATTCAGATCACCCATCAGCAATATCTCCCCTTTTTCTGCCATTCTAAGTATACTTTCTATCATTTCCTTGTCCATTTCCTCCTCCTCCTGAGAAGGGGGTCTGTATACAACCCCTGTGCGGATTGTGGTGCCATTGCCGGTCTCCAAATTTACCCACAGTGCTTCTTCTCCTCCCTGTTTACCCTTTTGTTCTGTTGCTTTGATTTCTTCCCTTATGTAAAGAGCTACTCCTCCTCTTTTACCCTCCCTGTCCCTCCTGTAGATAGTGTATCCTGGTATGTTTACGTCCCAGTCATGGTTTTGTGTGTACCATGTTTCTGTGACTGCCATGATATCCAGATGTTCCTCCTCCATCAAGGCCACTAATTAGGAAGCTTGTTACTCAGACTACGGGCATTGGTACTCATTGCTCTCCATTTTTTGATGGCTTTACCTTCTGTTGCAGCATCCCCCACTGACCTTTCTACCTCAGTCTTTTTCTCATTTAGTACCCTGTTTTGTAGGGAGAGGCTGGGATTTTCCTGCTGCTTATCAGTGCCTCCCCCCTTGACTAGTTTAAAAGCTTGCCAATGAAGCATTTAAACCAATTGCTCAAAAGACTTGTTCCCTTCCTGGACAGATGCAGACCATCCTGCCAGTATAGGCTGGTGTCCCTCCAGGTGGAACCCCAGTCCCCAATGAAGCCAAACCCCTGTGCTCCACACCATTTTTTCAACCATTCATTAAACTGCATGGTGCAAAGTACCCTCGCCTCACCTATGCCATTGACAGGCAGCACCTCTGAGAAGGATACTGTGTGTGCTACTTGTCTAAGGCCCCTCCCCAATTCTACAAAGTCCTTCTGCACTGCTCTAATCTCATGATGAGCCAAGTAATTTGTCCCTAGGTGGACAATGACATCCAGCTCAGACTCCCGTGCAGCTGTTCTCGTGATCCTGAGGATGCGCTTCCTGTCCCTCCAAGCCATGGCACCAGGCAGGCACCTTACTTCAGTTTTCCCTGCTCCCCCCAGTTCTATCCCCCTAATAATTGAGTCCACCACCAGGAGCTGCTTCCTTTCCCTGTGGTGTCCTCTGCCTCCTTCCTGTGGGCCTCCCTTGTGACAGTTGTCCTCAGCCTCCTTAGTCTCCTCTGCGGGTGCATCCATAGGGGAGCTATGCTCTCCCAGAATAGTGTATGGATTGTGGAGTGAAACAACTGACTGGGTGTGCCTCTGTTCCACCATCATCTCCCTCCCTGAGCCCACTGTGGTCCAACTGCTGTGCTTTCTTCACAACCTCTGAGGTAGTGGTGGTGGCTCTGGTGCTCCCTGGATGAGGGAGGTTCCCTTCCTACCATCCAGTGTGGCCTGGGGGAGGTTCCCTTACTACTGTCCAGTGTGGTCTGAAGACTGGCACTTCCTCCCTCAGGGCAGAGAGTTGTCTGCAAATAGGCAGCATCTCAGCCTCCAGAAGAACTCCCGAAAGACTGCTGCCCACAGCCATTACATTCACTACTCCCCACATGTTTATCTACTTTTTTTGTGTGTGTGTGATTGGTTTGTTATATAGAATATATATATTATACAATGTGTATGCTTATATTGTCAGTGCAGTGTGCTAGAGAGGATGTGACAGTGATATGCCTTGCACTCTTGAGGAAATGACGTCAGAACCCCAGGTATAAAGGAACTATTTCCAGGGTGGGTGGGGTGAGGGGTGGTAAGGGGTTGGGCCTAAACTGTGCCCTCATGAAACAATCAGCTAAGCTCTGACCCACAACTATGATGACTGCCTTCCTGTCAGCAAGATGCCCACACAACAATTTGACAGAGAAAATACCCTGCTAATCAAACAGAAAAATCCAGACATCCAAGTCAGACACAGGTAAACCTCCCCAGCCCTAAAACAGCCTGGTGGTTTGTGCTCTGAAAACAGTCAGCCCCAAAATAAGTCAGCTGTGCTTTAAACTCTTCCTGCACTGAAAATCTTAAGAATTGTAACAAAAGTAAAGCTAGATCCACCTCCCTCTGTTGCTTGAAAGACTGTCTTTTCCTGATAGTTCCTTATTTCACCTTTCAGTTAGAAGTAGCCTCCACCTGCAGAATATCAGCTACAGACCAAAGACAATTGTAAGGTTCACCTCCCTCTGTTGTGAGCACAACTTGCTTTCTTGCAAATCCTATGTTCAGTATTGCAGCTTCCAGCCAGAGGTAGCTTCACCTGAAGAATATTAGCTGTACAATGAGGAATAGAGGGGTATATATCAACAAAGGTGGATTTAAACTTGGGGTGGTGGTGAGGGACTGCTGATAGGAAAAGGGTCCAGAAAGGGGAACTTAGTGAGCTCACCCCTCCAGTTATGAGTAAGGGCAGTGGAGAAGTGGCACAGGGAGGGATAAAGAAGGGAAGAATAGGAGTAGGGAAGGAGGTGAGACAGGCTGGAGGGAGGTCTCACTGAATGCAAGAAACTTAAGGAATAGAATAGTGGAGTTACAAGGTCTCTTGGCAGTGGAGGGGTGGACATTGTGGCCATCATGGAAACATGGACCACCCAGAACCAGGACTAGGATATGACAATCCGGGGTTCAGGTTATTCAGAAAGGAGTTAGGGGCTAAGGGGAAGGGGGAGTGGTGATCTATGTAAGGGAGGGATAAGGTGCGTAAGGGAGGAAGAGGGAGGAGGACAGAAGCACTATGGATGTAGTTCCAAGATGCAAAGAATAGGACACTGAGGATGGGTGTGGTGTACAGGCCACTGGTTCAGAGGATTGACCTAGACAGGGAATTAGCTGAACAAATTAGGAGGGTCTGCAGGAAGGGGAGCACAGTAGTGGTGGGGGACTTCAACCTACCAGGGGTGGAGTGGGGCACCCCATCCACCATGAGTGCATGGGAGTGGGTCCTGCTAGAAGTATTTCAAGACAGCTTTCTGACACAGCTGGTTCAGGGGCGACTCAGTTAGAAAGGACTCTGGACCTTGTACTGGATAACGGGGAAGCTGTAAGAAATCTAGAAGTGGAGGAACCACTGGCAGGGAGTGACCACTATTCGGTGTGGTTCATGCTCAACATGGGGAGAGAAACAGGGGGCAATGGTACAAGGGTGACTGAGTTTAAGGGGCAGACTTTAAGAAGATGGGGAAAATTTGTGGCAGGCACCTGGCAGGAATGCAACCACACATGGATGCAGACCAGAAATGGGACATCATAAAGAAAGGGCTGGTGGAGGCATCAGAGTCTTGCACTAGGAAGAAAAGCAAGAAGGGAAGGGCAAAGAAACCAAGTTGGCTGACACAGGAGGTTATGGAAGGGGTGAGGGCCAAGAGGGCAGCGTTTTGAAAGTACAGGAATTCGGGGAAGGGTGAAGATAAGGATACATACATAGGGAAGTCCAGGGAGGTTACCAGACTGGTGGGGCAGCAGTGTTCCAGGAGACATTCTGGAGGCTGTGATGCTGCCCTATTTGCAGGCACCTCTCTGGTCTGTGGGAGGAGGTTGCCCGTCTCCAGGATGACCTGGCTAGGATTCATGAAACCTTCTCCCCCACCCAGAGACCATCAGGGCCAATGCCACTACGTCAGAGGTTGCCAAGAAAAAGGAGAGGCTTGGACCAGGGTGGGCTCAGGGAGAGAGAGAGAGGGTGGTGGAACAGAGTTGTATCCCTCTAGCTGTATCTCTCCACAATTCATGCACACTTCTGGTGGATAGTGGTTCCTCTATGGAGGCACCTGCAGTGGAGACCAAGGAGGATTCTGGGAACCTTCACAAATGAGAACCACAGGAGGGTGGCATGGGACCCCACAGGGGAAGGAAACAACTCCTGGTGGGGGACTCAATCATTAGGGAGTAGAAATGGGGGAGGAAGGGGAGAGGGAACTAAGGTGCCTGCCTGGCACCATGGCTTGGAGGGACAGGAAGCATATCCTCAGGATCGTGGGAGCAGCTGCACGAGGCAGTGAGCTGGATGTCATTGTCCACCTAGGGACAAATGATCTGGCTGGGAATGAGATCAGAGCAGTGCAAGAAGAGTTTGTAGAGTTGGGGACGTGCCTTAGACAAGTAGCACATACGGTAACCTTCTTGGAGGTGCTGCCTGTCTATGGCAAGGGTGATGCTAGGGTACTCCTCACCAGGGAATTCAATGAATGGTTGAAAAACCAGTGTGGAGCTCAGGGTTTTGGCTTCATTGGGGACTGGGGAGCCAGCTGGAGGGATGCAGACCTATACTGGTACGATGGTCTGCATCTGTCGGGGGAACCAGGATCCTAGGTGAGAGGTTTAAATGCTTCATTGGCAAGCATTTAAACTAGCCAAGGGGGGAGGCACTGAAAAGGAGCAGGGAAATCCCAGCCTCCCACACAAAACACGGTAATTAGTGAGGTAAACACCAAGGTAGAGAAGTCATTAGGGAGCAGCAGAGGTAAATGTAAAAAGGCAAAGGCAGTAAGGACAGGAATGGGACTAAAGGGGTAAGGCCATCAAAAGTGGAGGGTGATGAGTACCAATGCCCATAGTCTGTGTAACAAGCTCCCTGAACTAGTGGCCTTGATGGAAGGAGGTTGCCTGGATATTGTGGCAGTCACAGAAACATGGTACACAGAGAACCATGACTGGGATGTCAACATCCAGGATACACAATCTACAGGAGGAAGGGAGGGTAAAGAGGAGGAGTAGCTCTCTATGTAAAGGAAGGGATCAAAGCAACAGAACTAAAGAGTAAACAGGGAGCAGATGAGGCTCTCTGGGTCACCCTGGAGACAGGAAATGGCACCACAGTCTGCATGGGGGTTGTATACAAACCCCCATCTCAGGAGGAGGAAATGATAGAAGGCATCCTTAGGATGGCAGAAAAATGGGAGATATTGTTGCTGGGGGACCTGAATATACCAGATGTTAACTGGAGCACCTCTGCTGCAGGTACATCCAAGAGCAAGGTTATTCTTGATGCCCTACAAGGGGTCAAGCTCAGACAACTAGTGTTGGAACCCACTCAGGAGGGAGCAATCTTAGACCTGGTACTCTCAAATGGGGACAGAGAAAGAATCTCAGATTTAGAAGTGGGTAGCCATCTGGGAACAAAGCGACCACCAACCAGTGTGGTTCACAATAAACACAGCACATAATCAAGCCACAAAAGCAAGAGTATTGGACTTTAGGAGGGCTGACTTTGGGAAAATGAGAGTGCCTCAAAAAGCACTAACAAACAGGCAAGAAGGAGGGGTGGAGGAACAATGGGGAGTAATCAAACAGCCATCACAGAGGCAACAAGCGTTTGTATAAAGCAAATCAACAAAACACAATGAAGGAAAAAACACTATGGTTCTCAAAAAGGTGGCAGGGAGAGGTTAAGGCGAAAAGGATAGCATTCAGGTAATATAAAAGGAAACACAGAAGGAGCAGGACGAGAGAACTTTATCAGTTAAAGCAGAAAAGAGGTTGGGAAGGCAGTCAGAATAGCAAGGCCCAAACCGAGGAAAGGATGCCAACTCTGTTAAGAAGGGATAAGACCTTTTATAGGGTACATTGGGGAGCGAAAGAAAGACCAAGGAGGGATACTGAATGAATATTTCTGCTCAGTATTCACAAAGGAAGAGGAAAGGAGGACACTAAACCAAACAAGAGAAACACTCTGAAGACGGGGTCGATACCACTCCATTTACAGAAGAAGGGTTCTGAAAAAACTAATAAAATTGAAGGTGTACAAGCTATGGGGCCTGATGAGTTCACCCAAGAATTCTAAAAAGAACTAGGGGTAGAACTAGTGACACCGCTGACTACTCTCTTTAACAAATCATGGGAAGATGGGATGTACCTGAGGACTGGAGGAGGTGGATGTGATTTCTCTTCACAAAAGTGGGAGCAGGACAGAGGCAGGAAACTACAGACCAGTTAGTTTGACCTCAGTGGTAGGAAAATGATGGAATCACTTCTGAACAAAAGAATTGTTGAGTACCTAGAGGCCAGTGGGGCACAGGACCCAGGGCAGCATGGATTCACGATGGGAAGGTGGTGTCAGAGAATCTAATAGATTTCTTTTGACTGGGTGACCAAAAGTAGTAGACCAGGAGGGCCATGGACATGGCCTACCTAGATTTTAGAAGCAAGGCATTTGATACAGTCCCACACAAAGATTAATACACAAGTTAGCCAGCCTTGAGTGGGTCCCAAGATGGTAGCCTGGATAAAAATTGGCTAGACAACAGGATGAAAAGGGTAGTAGTAAATGGAATCCACAGTGAAGAAAGGAGGGTTACTAGTGGGGTACCACAGGGTTCAGTACTGGGATCGGTCCTTTTTAATGTCTTTATAAGTGACATTGCGAGAGAACTGGAAGGAAAAGTATGTCTCTTTGCAGATGACGAAGATCTGCAACAGGGTTGATACACAAGATGGAGTGGAAAGGATGAGAAGGACTTGGCAAAGTTGGGGAATGGTCAAAGTATGGCAGCTTAGATTCAATGCAAAGAAGTGCAGGTAATGCACCTGGGAAACAAAACCCAGGGAAGAGTACACACAATGGGGGTGAGATACTGACAACAGTAAAATGGAAAAGGGACCTGGTGGTAATTTATATTAGATGACCTAAAGGTGGGCAAGCAATGTGATAAGGCAGTAAGGAAGGCTGGGGATACTGGGATGCATAGGAGAGGCATCAATAGTAGAAACAGGAGGTTGTTATCCCTCTGTACAGACAGTTGGTGAGACCTCACCTGGAGTACTGTGTGCAGTTCTGGAGACCCCATCTCCGCAAAGACATAGACAGAGTGGAGGCTGTTTAGAGGAGGGCAGCCAAAATGGTGCAGGGTCTGCACCAGAAGTCATACGAAGAAAGACTAAAGGAGCTTAATATGTATACCCTTAAGGAAAGAAGGGAGAGAGGGACATGATAGAAACTTTCAAGTATCTCAAGGAATCAACAAAGTCCAAGAGGGTAGCATCTTTCAGAAAAGAGATGTGCAAGAACATAGGGCACAATTTGAAGGTGAGGGATGGCTCAGAGGTAATGTGAGGAAGCATTTTTCACAGAGGGTTGTGGATGCATGGAACAGCCTCCCTGAGAGGTCATGGAGTCAAGAACAGTGGGGAAATTCAAGAATGCATGGGACAGACATAAAGCAGTCCTAGTGGGGAGTAGGGAGGAAGTAGGCTGTTGGTTAACTAGGATCTGCAGCTTATCTGTTAGGTAGGAAAATGGGCAGACTAGGTGGGCCAAGCGGTCCTTATCTGTCATCAAATTCTATGTTTCTATGTTTCTAAGCCATCCAGGGAGCTGAGACTAGTGCAGGGAATCAATAGTGAAGAAAAAGACTTCTTCCGCTACATCAGAAAGAGAAGAAAGAGCAAGGATCAGCTGGTGAGAATTAAGAAGGACAGGGGTGGGTGGAGAAAGGGTGGATCAGACAGAGGCACTGAATGAATACTTCTGCTCTGTATTCATGCAGGAGAAGTGGGGACAGATATCCCAGGCAAGATGGGGGTGGGTAGGGTGAGGGGACAACAGATGTAGGGATTACGAGGGCAGGGTACTAGATGGGTTGATGGCATTAAGGGTGGACAAAGCACCTGGGCCTGATGGCATTCACTCTAGGGTACTAAGGAGTTGGTAGAGATCCTGGCAAGGGCACTGGCTGACCTGTTCAATACCTCCCTGGACATGGAATGTGTATCACAGGACTGGAGAATGGCCATGTGATGCTCATCCACAAAAGTGGCCCAAAGGATGAACCAGAAAACTATAGACCAGTGAGCCTCACATCGATCATGGGAAAGCTCATGGAGACCATACTAAAAGAGAGCGTAGTGAGCTTCTTGGAGGAAAACGGTCTCCAGGATGGTCAAGAGCACAGATTTATAGTGGGCAGATCCTGTGAGACGAACCTTGTAGAGTACTATGACTGGGTGATGCAGGAACTGGAAAAGGGCCATGGAGTGGATGTTCTGTATTTGGACTTCAGCAAGGCCTTTGATTCAGTGCCACATGGAGGTTGGGCAGAAACTGGAATACGTGGGGCAGTACCAAAATGGTGAAATGGATCATAAATTGGCCAAAGTACGGAAGCAAAGGGTTGTGGAGGGGGGGACCTCTCATCACTGAGAGAGGTGATGACCAGAGTACCACAGGGATCGGTACTGGGACCGGTGCTGTTTGGGATTTTTATTGCAGATATCTCACACAGGATCTGGAGCAAGATCAATCTGTTCGCAGACGATACCAAGATGGGAGCTGTGGCTGATGATGTGGAGGGGTGGAAGGGGTTGCAGGTAGACCTGACTAAGCTGCAGGAGTGGGCAGAAACATGGCAGTTGGGGTTCAACGCCAAGAAGTACAAGGTTCTGCACTTCAGAGCCAGGAACCAGGGGAGGGATTATCACTTGAATGGGGTACAGTTGGGGAGCTCCACAGAGGAGAAGGACCTAGGAGTGATCATTACGAGGAGCATGAACAATTCTGCTCAGTGCAGGAAGGCGGTAGCAAAAGGCAACAAAATGCTGGGGTGTATTGTGAGAGGGATCTCCTCCAAAATGAGGGAGATTATCTTACCCCTGTATAGGTCATTGGTCAGGCCCCACCTGGAGTACTGCATGCCGTACAGGTGCCTATTCCTGAAGAAGGACATCAGATTGTTGGAGGGGGTGCAGCAAAGAGCCACAAAGATGATCCAGGGATTGGAGAACAAGCCCTACAAGGACAGGCTGGGAGTGCTGAATATGTATTTGCTGGAGGAGAA
Organism: Neoceratodus forsteri; assembly: GCA_016271365.2. Lineage (NCBI taxonomy): Eukaryota > Metazoa > Chordata > Ceratodontiformes > Ceratodontidae > Neoceratodus > Neoceratodus forsteri. Next base: position 642,289,325 of record CM057453.1, on the reverse strand, counting down.
GAGGGATGGTGGGGATATGATCGAGACCTTTAAGTATCTGAAGAGGATAAACAAGACCAACACAGAAGGGATTTTTCAGATGAGAAGAGGGAGGGACATGAGAGGGCATGGACTGAGATTGGAGGGGGGAAGATTCAAGAAGGAGATGAGGAGACATTTTATCACAGAAAGAGTGGTGGACAAATGGAACACCTTACCAGATGAGATAGTGTCCTGTAAGATGGTGGACAGTTTCAAGAGGGGTTGGGACAGGGTAAAGGGAAGGGATACTGGGAAGGGGGGCGGTAGGGGCAGCAGCGAGATGTGGGACTAGCTGCACATTTGAGCAGACTCAATAGACCATGAGGCCTGTATCTGCGGGGAATTTTGTATGTTCGTATGTTTTCAGTAAGTCACGTCTCCATGACAACTGCAACATCCAACTTGGCATGTGTCACCCAAAGTCTGAATTCATCAAACTTGGGCAGGAGACTGCTGATATTCACATGCACCACCTCCAGACAGTCTCTGTAATTAGACTGTGAAGCAGCAGGGCCAGGATTAGGGTGAACATTGCCTCCTCTAATTATTAGGAGGAGTAACGCTAGTCTTATAACAAGGAGTCGTCTAAGGGGAAGAGGGACACGATGACCCCTTTTGCATATATTCTTACATTTAACAATGGAAGTTTACTGGATGAAGCTGAACGAAGTGGCACCAGCATGCCCATTTAGATTTGTATCAGGAGGGGTAGCCAATCCCTATTTTGCACCATCACCTGTTGCAACAAAGAATAAGGCCCATTATGTCATAAAGGGATTCACTGTGTTCCACTGCCTCTGCTAAATCATGCAGAGTACAGTCTTCATGGTGGTACAGTATCCTTACATTCCTTCACTTCCAGAGCTCTTATGAGTAACCATAGGTGCATCATCACTGAAGGGGTCAAACCTTTCATTTGACTGTCTCTACACTGTCATCCTGATCAGTCTGTGATAAAGAAAAGAAGGTAAAAGAATTTCTCTATCAGGTAAATTTAACTGGAACAATTTCAAGGAAAGGGTCTCAAGTACATTTTTCAACAGTAATGCAGTTTTCTAGGTAAAGTTCACAAGTAGCAGAGGCATGAAATATTAGACAACTTTGTTTTGTTCTGTTGCTTATTCTGACATCATCCATGGCACTATGTTTATTGTGGTGTTTTCACATCCTTCTTTCACTTTGAGTTTTTACCTCTAGTAAGAGGTGCATCTCCACAGGCTGGGTGATTCCGTACATCTATATGAATTAGTCTTGTTCAAGTCATGAAATACTCAATTTTCCATAATCATGTGTGGTAGGATTTTCTTTCAACGTTCTTATAATCCTTGAATCAAAGCATCTGTACTGGACCCACAGTCTCTTCTCCTCCAGCCCTTGCCTCTCCCTTTCACTTTGCCTGTGCCTCCATTCTTTCTGTTTCTGCCACCTAACTCCTCCTTTCCTGGTTCTCCTTGTTGTCCCGGATTCCCCCCTTTTCCCTCACAAAAAAACAGAGACCATGATTGTTGTGTTCAGATTGGCAATTAATTTATTTATATATCATAATTCCATGTTCCATTTCATCACCTTTTATTATTATATTTCTCACACTTGCATTTCTTTCGCATCCATATATCCAATCTCTGATCATCCCTCTTTCTTCCTCTTTTCTCCCCCCAGGGGAAAACCTGGGTGCCTTCTTCTTCTCCTTTTCTGTTAGGTAACGGTGAAAACCGAGACCACTTTCCTCCTTCAGCTTCTTCTTCTTCTTTTCATCTTATTCCTTTTTCTGCCCCCCTCCCCTCCTTCCCCACTTTTCCCCATTAGCCAGTCTCCAGCTTGCGTTGGACTGACCGGCTTTCCCCTCACTTTAGGGTATCGTTTCCCCCTACCTCAGGGAAACTCCCTCTCTGTCCTTCTCTCTCTCTCTTTTTTTTTTTAATATTCCGTTTTTTGCATAGCTCCTCCATGCTTCAATAAAACCCATCGTTTCTGTATTAAACTTGTCTATGGCTAGATCTGACAGATGCATGCCATCTGACCTGTAGAAATCTTCTACCCACTCTTCCACACCCCGCAGTACTACCTGTCCTCCCATTTTCTTTATCAGCATCCCTACCCTTCTGTTCATCTTTCTCCTGGCCCTATCCACAGCTCTATGGCTGTGCTCATGTCTCCAAACCCTTCTTGGGATCATATCTGACCAGGCAAGGACACTTTTTATCTGCAAGTATGTGTCCAACCGTGGCTTACCCCCAAGGTCATTACCCCCTAGATGTATAATAATTAGGTCTGGAATGGGTCGCCGCTCCTTCAGCTCTTTCAGGGTAGGAAGCAGTTATGCCTATCTCATGCCCCAGATGCCGCGCCAAACCAACCTACGTTGCTTCACATCTTGGTACAGCTGTTTTCCCCCAGCCTTTTTCTCAGCTCTCCTTTCTGCCCAATAAATATAAGAGTGGCCGCAGATCCAGATTTCCGTGATACTCCCTCTTCCTATAGGGTTTAAGCAGAATAAACATCTTATATATGGTCTTAACTTCCCTTTTTTACTATATCACTCCTCCCTGTCTCCCCCCCCATGTGGGTCCAAACCTGGAACAAAAACACAGGTGATACGTTAGTCTCCATACTGCAGTGCTCGAATGTATCTCTTATAACTGACAGACCGCCAACGCCCCTCCTCCAAAATATTATTCACCGTCTCACCTGCTGCTGCCCACTGTGAGGCAGCCCCTATCCATAGGGAGTGAGATGAGTAATTAATTGAATCCTCCCCCAGGACTTGCATGCCTTTTTTGAGCAAGGATGTGACTTGATAACTTGTGAACTTCTTTCCATCTCCATGCACAAATAATCTCCCTGTCCTATTTCCATGCTCTGCAGTGAAAGCCTACAAAGCTTTCACTGGGCACACTGCACCCTCCACATGTTTCTTTAGTGTTACCGTGCAACCTTGCCCCCTTTGATCCATCTTTGACCTCCTAATCGTGATCTGTATCTCCTTCATCTCCCAGCTTATATCTTCCCATTCTAATCCCCCTTCCTTGTCTTTACTGCCATGGCCTACCACCTCACTCACTCTCATGGCCCCTGCAAACATTATAACATAAATCATGTGAAATAGCTGGGCCTCGGCTCTTGATCTGCATATTGCCGGTGTCACATCCTTTAGTTTCACAAGCCACTGTTCCCCTATTGCTCTTCTATTATCCACAGTCCCTTGTTTTAACCTACCCCATCCCTGCATCATTCTTCTAATGAACATTGATTTTGTCAGGTCCTTCCATCCTTTTAGACTGCAAATAACACTAATCCCTGCCAAATATACCTCAATTGTGGTTTGGGCTGTTCCTTTTTGCCATTGCTCTACGGTGAACTTCCTCAATTGTTCTTCTGTGAGTGGCCTACTTACCTCCATATGGTATGTTGCCCTGAATGTTTGAAACACTCGCCAGGCCCCATCGTAGGCCCTCAGAATCCATGGTGCCCATTAACTGCGAAACAACAGTTCTGCTCCTTCTTGCCAAATTCCCGGATGTTCGTTGGTATGGGTGTTTTTTGGTCCTCCGCTGTTGGTGCCAGCCTCTGGAAATGATCCAGCTGCAGATGGGAAAGACTGTCAGCCAGGGTATTGTGTACCCCTTCTATGTGTTTTGCTCTGAATGACATGTTCAACTGCAAGGCCCTTAGCACCAAAAGTCACAAAACTTGCATGACTGTTTCTGATCTGGCTCCCCTGTTGTTTAGGACCTCTACCACTGCTCTATTATCACACCAGAATGTCACTTTCTGATTCCGTAATTCTTCCTTCCAAACCAGGGTGCATGCCCAGATGGGCATGATCTCTAACAATGTTATATCTTTACCTTACTGTCCCTCACCCAGTCTGATGGCCACAGTTCTACAAACCATCTGCCCCTCAGATAGCCCCCCATGTCTAGGCCCCTGGCTGTGTCTGTGTAAAGATTGAGGTCTGTGTTATACACCCATTCCTCCTGCCAGAAGGAGCAGCCATTATATTCCCTGAGGAATTCCTCCCATACTTTAAAATCCTCCTTGACTCCTTTTGTCATGTCTACCCAATGGTGTAGTCTGGTCATTCTGGTTGTAGCCCTTGCTAACCTTTTGGTGAAAGCTCTCCCTGGCCCAATAGCCCTGCACGCGAAGTTCAGATGACCCAATACGTACCTGTTTTAGTTGTACTCTTCTTCTACTGGTATGTATCTGAATCAGCTCCTTCAGTTTTTCCACTTTTTTTGTCTGGCAGCTGAAATATTTCCCCTGGAGCATCTATCTCAATACCCAGAAATTCTAACACCTTACTGGGCCTTCTGTTTTTTCCAGTGCCAATGGAACCCCTAGTTTTTTACACAGCTCTTGGAAGCTGGCTAACATTTTTTCTGTCTCTCTTCTCCTACTGCCTATAAAAAGGAAATCATCCAAATAGTGAATCACCATTTTATAACCAGTTCTTTCTTGAAATATCCACTGCAAACATGTGCTGAATGCTTTGAATGTCGCACATGCTGTAGAACAACCCATGGGCATGGCTTTGTCAAAATAGTACTGTCCCCCAATTTTAAACCCCAACAGGTCCCAGTCCTCTCTCCTAACCGGAAGTAATCTGAAAGTGGACTCTATGTCTGTCTTTGCCATCCATGCATCCGAAGTTGCCCGGATGATCCAGATTGCATCTTCCAAAGTGGAATATGTCACTTTACTATATTCCTTGCTGATAAAATCGTTCACCGAACTGCCTTCTGGAAAGGATAGATGATGAATCACCCTGTATTCCCCTTCCTGTTTTTTGGGGACCAAACCCAATGGTGAAATCCTCATATTCTGCAATGGGGGGGGTATCATATGGTCCCTCTACTCTCCCTGCTGCCTTTTCCTTCTCTATTTTTTGTCTTAACATTTCTTCCCTCCCTATTACTGAACCCAGATTGTTCGCCTCTCTGGCTTGCCTTGGGCCCTCACACTGCAACGAAAAACCTGTGCAAAACCCTTTTTTAATCATCTCTGCTGTTTTCCTATTCAGGTATCTGTCTAACCATTCTTTCCATGCCTCTATCCTGATGGGGTTCTAGCTTCTTTAAATTGCTCCTTGTCTTCTTTTCTTTTCTCTGCAAGGTATCCCCCTCTGATTGATGTCTGGCCTTGCTGATCAGTGATTCTGAATCCCTCTACTTGCATGTCCCCTGCCCCTTCCCCCTCTATTCCATGTCTGCCCTTTATATCCCTGCCCTTCATGAAAAAACTGTTGACCTGACCCTTGCCTCCCAGATCCTTGGGCTCCCTGGACCCATGTCATCCTGCATCTGCTCGCTGGATGTGATCCCCCACATTTCGCACATGCATGCGGGAACGGCATTGTGGCCAGAAACAAAAGGCCCTATTGTAGGCCCAGCAACATCTCTGTGGCATGGCACCTCTCTTCCCCAACTCTCCCTCTGGCATGGACTGATCAGTTATGTAGTCTGTCTACAAGTCTAGTTGTTTCGTGTCCCATCTTACATCCCCATATGTCGCCATTCTCTGCCGAAATAATTCATCATAGTATATCCACCCCACACCCCCTTTTGCTTTTGCTCTCCTTATTATCAAGGAGTATGTGATGAGTGGGATGCCCAGCTCAGGTCTCTTCTCCAATACTATGGCTGAGAATGTGGCGAAACCAACAAACCACCCTTCCCAGGTCTTCCCTTTAGTGAATTTGTCCTCCTCTTTCTTACCTAACAAAACTACCGCTGCTGCCATTTCACTCTTCCCTATATTCTCTGCCTCCTCATATTTTGCTGCCGCTTCCCGGCTTACCAAGGCAAAGATATCCACATACTCTCCCTTCAATATTTTCTTTTTTGTGGCCAACGGAACGTGTTCACCTACCCTCATCTCAGGAGCTCCTATCTCCCTCGTTCCTTTTCCTTCTTTCTCCACTCCTCCTTCTTTTTGTTTCGGCACTTCCTTTTCTGACCTAATTTCTGCTAGTGCTGACTCCATCTGCCCTAAACCCCCTGTCCCTAGTGCCAAAACAATTTGGTTTATATACTCTTTGATGCTGATACCCACTGAGCTGGGTGTGTTACCCGTGGCCTTGTCCGCTCCTTGTTGCCTGCTGTCCTCCTTGTGCCCAAGTATGGTGCCCTGTGGTTGAAGGGGTGGTTGCTCTACTAGTGGCTGTGAAAGAACCACTATGAGTTGGGTATCTGGTCTGGCTTCCACTGTGGGAAACCCAACCTGGTCCTGGGGAGGTACTGGTGGCACCGGGTCAACAGGGTGCAGAGGTACTGGACTAGCCACCTTGTTGGGTCCCACTATCGGCGGCTGTATCCTGGCTGGACTGCTTGGTCCCTCAGCTGGCCGCTTCCCTCTGCCCCCTTTCCCCTTCTCCGCTTTCATTTTCTCCCCAAGTCTCCCCGGTTCCTCCCCTTCCACCAGCTCCCACATTCTATTGGCTTTTTCTGCAAGCTCCACTATAGCCCTGTAGGTGTCCTCCTTTGAAGGCCTGTTCCTTTTTGGTGCCATGTTCCTTGCTGTCCACAAACTGTGGAAACAACTGAAGAGAAGAAAAGAGAATTTCCATTAATTACAACTCAGCCCATAATATTCCCCATCTGACCAGGCCCATTTTTCAAGAGAAACGGTCGACTAATGGCGACAAAACGTCCCCCTCTTTTTTTTTTTGCACAGTCCTCTGTTGCTATCAGGTCGATTCATTCCCAAAGCTACGGCTTCCTTTTTCATGCCTGTAGTGATGCTATAAGGTTCTAAAATCCTCCTTATATGCTGCCCTCTTGTAAGCCAGCTGCATCATACCTGATCTTCTGCCTGGTGCCTTCCTCCTCTGTAATCCTTCAAAATTACCCCACTTTTTTTTTTGTCTTTCCCTCCTTACTGTTCTTATTGCCTCTCCTGTCTTCTATCCACCTCTCTTTTTCAGTGCCCCCCCAGGTCTCAAAAACGCCTTAAGCATCGCCTCTTGTGGCCTTCCAGGCCTAACCATATTCCCCTTGCATGCCTTCACATTGTTATGACTGCTGACCCTCCCAGGCCTCTCTGTTCCCCTTCCCCTTTTCCCCGTTTTTCTCCAACCATGCCAAGTGGCTTTTTTGCTAAAAAATCCCCATTGCCCTTCCTCTTGAGAGCCCCGTTTTTGTCCCTACTCTCCCCCTGGCTTCCTTCGCCATGCTTCTGGCCTGCTGGGCCCACTTCTCTCTTGTCCTTCCATGGTTGATGTCCAAACACCTGAAGGCCATGCTGCATCCACCGTGCTGTCGCTTGTGGCCTCATTTTGGCCTATACCACCCCCACTTTTGCATGCCCTCAAATGTCTGTGACCATATCCCCTTCTTTCTGTTGCTACCCTGTTCACTTGGGTTGCTTCTTCCCCCCATTGCTCCCTATGACCATTGTTTCCTCATCCCTAGGCCCTTTTCTAGCTCGCCAGGCCATCTTTGTTACCACCATGTGGTTCCCCTGGCGTGTGACGTCATGCCATGTTTCTTTTTTCGGCGCTATCCTGCACCCAGGCCTCGATCGCCTGCCTCCCCCTCTTGTTCCCCATGCCGTCCCCCTCACTTGCCCATCGCTCCCAGCACTCAGCCCTTAGGTCGCCATCAACCCTGCTTCTGCTGTCCACGCTCCTTTTCTCCAGGAGCCTTCTCCTTCTCCTCTTGTGACGGATGCCTTCCCCCTCCCTAGCCTATCACTTTTAGCTTTCAGCCCCTTAGGCCGCCACAAAACTACGCCTGCTGTCCTCGCTCCCTTTTGGCAGGCACCATCTCCTTGCCCCCTTTCGGATTACCCTCCTCTCACTTGGCAGTGAGATTCTTTGTTTTTCCCTGCAAAAAGCTGAAAAGTGCCCTGTTTTCCCCTAAAGATTGAGCGAACAATAATCTTTTGATTTTAACACAACTGTGGTGTTCCACAGCATCAGACCGTAGCACAGTTCATGTCCACGTGCTTGCTCAGAAAAAGATTTCAAAAATAACTCCTTCAGATTCAAAGCTGCTTTCTAAAAACCCCTTGAAGGCCGAGGCCTTGCCTGCTCGCTTCACCTTTTTCTGGTACATGTTCCTTGCATGCACCCAGAAACCAGGCAAAAAACGCTGTACAAACACTGAAAAAATAAAGCCCTTACTCGTACAATTGCCCTAATAGCATTCCACACCTCCTGCAGCAGCATAGGTTCAGCTCAATTCGCTTGCTCGGTGATGCCCTTAAACGGAACATACAAAACTGCAAAACTTTTTCTGCCTGTATTCCCCTTTGTCCAGAACGTGTTTGCAAGTTCAAAACTTCAAAATTAATGGAGCAGCTGGCGGCGGAAATGCCAAAGAGCTATACTTACAAGTATCTCAACCAGGATTCTAGAAACTAAGCAAACGCTGTTACAGCCTTATTCAATTTAAAGAAAAACTTCCTCAAACAGGGTCCCACTCAAAAACTTCATACAAACAAGGGTCACAATCTAGGCCTACTGAGCCATTCACATATAATTCACCTTCAACAATTTTTTCTTGTAAAGTAATACAACTTGTCATTATATCTCGTTATTAATTTATTTATCTATATTTATTGCCATATATTTTTTTTTTTAACTTTGTTCATTGTGAGCTGTCTTACCTATTGTATCTTAGTGCACAAACCTATCCTGTTGTTCAGCCATTCTGATGTGCTGCTGTTTCAATTAAATCAAAACTCCAGCAAAAGTGGCTGAACCACTCCTGTGCTGCCATTATGTACCTCCTCTTGACCCTCCCTTCCTGTTGCTTGGCGTTGTTCTACCCCCTGGCCCTCCCCTTCCCTCTCCCCTCCCCTTCTGAGCACACCATCTTAATGAAAAGGGAAGGGGTGCACCAGGACAACCTGGTCTGCCCCTTAAAGGGCAAACACCATTGTCCTGGCAGTATTCTCTGTCTCAGGCTGTGTCAAGAAGGAGCATAGTATGTCTCCCCCTTCCTCTACTCTAAAAGAGAGCTTTTGGCACTAGAGGAATTCCCTTCTCTATCACTTGCACTGGTATCAGTGCCAAAGTCAGGTCAGTCTGTTTGATCTCCTAATTGCAGAGAGTAGCCGGGATTATGTGGGGGAAGAGCTCCTCCCCTCAGCCTATTTATGAAGCAGCTGACCCTGGGCTGCTTAGAGCGAGCCTACCGCCAGCATTCTGCAGGTTCGTGGCTGCTCTCTTCCTGTCTGTTTTGCTGTTCCCCCACTCCAGTCCTCTTGTCCTGCGAGTTTGTTGTTTAGTTCTCCCCCCTCCTTTTTTGTTCTACTGTTCTGTGTTTCTTCTTGTACCTTGTCTTTCTTTCTGGGGGTTTCCTGTGGCTACTCTCTCCTTGACATGCTACGCTCCGTCTCCTGTAGCCGCCCGCTCTCCCTTCTCTGTTCTTACTCTCCTTCTGCTGTCACTGTGCTCAGCTCTGCACATTTGCTCTGCTGCTGTCCTATCCCTCTTTCAAGCAGCCACCGTTCCGTGCAGTTTAGTTCACTACCGCCGAGTCTGTTCATGTTGCTCTCGGCACTTGCGCCTGCCTACGCTGCACCCGCTCCTATGGATCTCCGCGGTGGCCAGATGACGCCACCGCAGTGCTGGGCTTCCATTCCTTCAGCTGCTGCTTCCCAGACTCCTGGATTATTTCCCTTCAACCTTCATGCCTGCTGTTGGAGCTTTTGCTTTCCCTTCTTCCTGGATGCCTTCCACGATCATTCCTCTTTTCTATTGGACCTCGTTTTGTTTCAAGGCAGCTCTGCAACTTGAATATTGTAACAGCCATTGTAATGTTCCTTTGCCTGTTGAGCACTCTAACTTTCTCCATGATCAATAACAGCGTATTGAGTGCATTCCGGTACCTGTGGCAGTGTTTCGCATGTGGCTCGGGCTTTACTGATTTCTCTATTCCCGCATCTGAGTGCAGTCATTGTAGCAGCTCCAGCTTTCTGCTCCGTTGCTAGCTAGTGGCTTTGAGGGAGTATACTGGTACTGGATTCGTCTGACATTGCTTATCATTGACATTTATCTGCATGGCATTTCTGCCGTTCTCCTACGCTGCCTGCTTCTAGTTTTGCCTATCTAGGTTTGCCTTCTAATCTACAGCACCGCGCTGCATTGTCTCTTCAGGGCCTTTGCCTATTTACCCTGACTTTCCCATATATTGGCATGTACTGCTGCCACCACCCTGAATCAGCTGCCTAATCGGAGTTGCCACAGGAGTTGCTGCATATAATTCACGGGAATTGAACTATGCTATGGACTCTTCTCTGTTCCTGCTCTATTGTACACAACCTACCCTTCCGTCCTGGATTATCCATCCCATGCCTCCGTTCACATCCACCTCCTGTCTCATAAATCAAAGGCGAGACATCTACAAACTCAGGGACGACGGTCCAGCATCGGGAGCCCGTCTTCATGGTAGGAGACTTCCTTTCAGGAAGCAGGTGACTACAATGCTTAGTGTGCACTGCATTTCCAAGGTAGCCCATGTATGTGTAGCTTTAAGTTTGGTGTTTTGCTACTATCTCAATGTTTAGCTGTGGCCACTCCAAATTCAGGGAGGCCTACGCACACTTTGGTGGCTCAGTATGGAAATCCCTGTATATCAATGGCAGTCAAGAGGTGTGCATGCCTTTCCCCTGTTCTCCCTGTGCTTGGCGCTCTATATTTGGCTCGCTGTTACCTTCGCTTGCTCGTTTTCTAGTTCTGGATTACAAGCTATGCTCTGAATCACTGCTGAGGTATTGAGAAGTGTGCTTCTTCCCTTCATGGCTATTCCAATGCCCTACGGCTTATACAGCATCGTTTTACTTTCATAAATCTGCTTTACAGTTGCAATGCTACTTCGCAATTCATTGCCTCAAGCTCTTGCATCCCTTACAATACCTATTTCTCCTCCGCCCACCTCGCCCAGTTCGGGGCCTGGAGATTCACAGCCTCTGCGACCTGCCTTCGCACTTCAGGCTGGGAGGTTTACCTACTTCTACTCTATGCCTGCCTCATTCAGCTCGGGGCCTGGAGATTCTCAGCTCTGCGATCTGCCTTCGCCCATTGGGCTGGGAGGTTTCCCTACTTCTATTCTTGCCTGCTCGCTCTGCTCGGGCCTGGGGATTCACAGCTTTTACAACCTGCCTTCGCCCTTCGGGCTGGGATGTTTACCTGTTCTGCTCTTCTGCCTCGCCCTGCTCAGGGCCTGGAGATCCTCACTTCTATTATGGGCCTATCTGCTGCCGTGTCATCTGACCAGAAACTCCTTTCTGGATTGCATCTGACGTTTATTCTTCCTTATATGTTCTTGGACGTTTTGCCCTGCTGCCTCAGCCATGGAATTACTGCTGCTTTACTTTCCAGGACACTTGGTTGGAGTCTCCTGCAGACTTTCATTATCATGCTTGTGCTCTACTGAATTCAGACCCTGTGACAATGCTACTTCATTTGATTCAGCCTCTTCAGTTATCTCCATCTAGGACTCCCGGGTCTCGTCTGGTTTTCCTACCTCGAACTTTGCATACCTTCACTTTTGGATGTTATTCCTCTCGTCCAGTTGCCATATCTCTGCCTCAGTTTCTTCACTGTAATCCCTGCCTTCCTTGATCTGGATACCTCAGTCCTCAGCATCATTACATTCTCTAGGTTTGCCTTACAGCTGCAGTACTACTGTGCTCAAAGATGATCCAAGATGCGTCTCATGGAGGCTCTCTGCCACACTTATTCTATTAGCTGACATTCATAGTTATAGCTGCATTCATGTTACCTAGAGCTACTTGCCTCTCTAAGTGCCTCTCTAGCTGATAGATTGCTGCACACCTCATTGAGGGACTATCGGCTACACTCAGTTTCTGCCAGCAGACATTCCTGGGTCTGGCTGTGCTTCACATACTGGAATCGGCTGCCTCTCTCCTACCTCACCAGCTATCGGTTCAGCTGCACTTTCTTCAGGGGCTGATTGCCATGTCCTGTACCTTCTCATTTGCTTCGTGGGGGCAATCCCTGCTCCTACAACCTCTCACTTTGGATTAGCTGTCCAACTGATTGCTTGCTTTTTTGGGCTCACCATATTCTACTACTTGGATGCTTCATACCTCACACCAGTGTCCCAGATTATCCTCCACAGCCTGCCATTATTCCAGCTCAGCTCTACAGCCGTGGCCTTCATATCAATTTCTAAGACTATACTTACTTATCAGAACCAGATTCGTCAATCGATAGCCTGGCCTCAAGCCTTTTCTCATTTGTCGTACTAAAGAAGCCCTCTATTATTAGAAACCTGGAAGTCGTACTACTTCTATTCGTCCTGCCTCGTTGACGTCAAAGCTTGGATGCAACTATCTTCTGGTCTCCTGTATTGAGTTCGTCAGTCATCAACTTCATCTCCACCATCATACAATTCCATGGATTATGTCCTCTATCAACTGAAGTACGGAAGACGGTTCTTCAATATATCTACTCTCCATCATTCCGAATTGTACATGGATTCTCGGACTCGGAGTTCATTAGGAGGAAATCACTTCTCTGGACATTTACAGTTCAGTTCTTGCTTAAGCTCCGTTTATCTGGATTAAATTCTAGCAAATTAGAAATCAGATTAGCTGATTAATTAGTTTAATTAGGATCTCTCTCCTTTAGTATGCCCAGAAGGATGGGCAGGTCAGTAGCCATGGGTCCTCAGAGGTTTCCCCCCAAGGGGGTTTTTCCTCTCCTGAGTGCTACTGGTCACACTCTCCGGAGTTGGAGGAGGTGATCGTCTATTCCTATCATTAAGTTATTTGCATGACTTCTTCAGCATACAGTTACTGAACAATTGTTGATATTTATTCTTTTTTGGGGCTTTCATAATTTTAAACCAAGCTTCCTTCCTACAGGTGGGATACAGAGAAAGGCCAAAACCTTCAAAAATTATCAAACGACTCTATCCAAGCATCCAAGTACCTAAGCACAATACATTCTATACTACTCATGTGGAACATTGTCCTCTCTATACTGGCCTCTGTATCCAGCAACCATATTCATCATTCAACTATATGTTACATAAGCACTGAGCTATGAACCACACATAATTGCAGGGAGTAGCCCGGGATTATGTGGGGGAAGAGCTCCTCCCCCTCAGCCTATTTATATGAAGCAGCTGACTCCCGTGCTGCTTAGAGTGAGTCGCACTCACCCACCATCCTCCCCGACACCTCCTCCTTCTGCGGCACTCTTATCCCACCTGGGGGCTTTCATAATTCTAAACCAAGCTTTCTTCCTACAGGTGGGATACAGAGAAAGGCCAAAACCTTCAAAAATTATCAAATGACTCTATCTAAGCATCCAAGTACCTAAGCACAATACATTCGATACTATTCATGCAGAACATTGTCCTCTCTATACTGGCCTCTGTATCCAACAACCATATTCATCATTCAACTATATGTTACATAAGCACTGAGCTATGAACCACACATAATAATCAGTTAATTCTGTGTCACAGACTTTGCCTGTAGTCTTTCTGTGTTTTCTCCGCAAAACTAGTATGTGGCCATTTCCATAGTCTCTAGTGCCCCAATCAAATCTACCTTTTTTCAAGGTTTTTAGGCAGTATTTTCCTTAGAGAGATTCTTCCTAAGATTCTTCTTTTATTGATGAAATTCTGTGCCCTGCTGTGTTGTTGAAAAGCTTCTTCACCATTTTTAAGCTCCTCTGTCAGTTCTTAGTTCACATTTAAATATGCTTCCAAGGAGGCTTTTACCCAGAAGTTTTTTTATTTCTGGCATTTACTGTGACCCTATTGAACTATGGGAAGGCATGCAGTATATTAAGGGGACCTGACTCAAAGGTACTGATTGTGGCCAACACATTGGTGGGGACAAGGAAAAGTTTACTAAAATTGGACACCAGCTGTAATACAAGCTCAGCCAAGTTGGATGAGGTACTGGCTTTACTTTCTTCCCTATTAGGGTCACATACATTTTATGTTAGCAGAATTGTGTGCAAAAAATAGCAGTTTTATAGATATATCAACCCTGGTGCTGATAGCAATACAGACAGACTAGGAGAAGAAAGCAGCACCCAGATACGCTAGTGCAGAAACAAAACAAGTTACAAGGGAGCAAGGAATCTGCACCCAGCTGACTGAGAACAAAGCATCACAGGCACTTCATAAGCTGTACCAAGTGGAGCTTTCATTAAAATGCATAATGTGCTTAAAAGTACTAAAACAAGAAAAGCCAAAATAGCAGCACAGTACCTCACCCAACAGGCAAGCCTCATGTGTTTCGTACCTTTCCCAGGTGCATAAAGACAGAAAATAGTGGTTCCTTAGAGGGGAATTCACAATTTACATTGGGGGGTGGGGCAGCTGCTAATATTGGTTGATTTAAAAAAACAAAGTGTTAGTGCAAATGCAAATCACATGCTGTATGTAAGAAAATGTTCAAAAGGTTATAACGGTTTAAAAAGGATTCTTCTCCACAGAGCGTGATCTTCTGTGTTTGGACTTTGTCATTACCTCACAGAGCTGCCTGCTATTGGAATAACCATCCCTCCTAAGTTTTGATGTTCTATAGTCACCAAGTCAATTTACATCAGCTGTTGGTTTTAATATTAACAGATTAATTTACTCCGCTTAGTACTAGAGTATCTGAGAGTAGGTGGGTGATCAGAAAGTGACGTTGTGAAAAAACACAGCCTATTTTTCTTTTCATTTTAAATACTTTTTATAGTCATACCATTTAGCCTTAGATCACAGATTATGCTCTCTTTTTGTTATGACAGTCCAAAGTACACTCCTATAACCTATAGAGAGTTTACAATGTATTACTGGTTAGTGTACAACTATATTCTGATGTAGCCTTTATGTAGGCTTATATACTGTTGTTACATTTTGTGATATAGAGATTTCACTTAGGGTCATATTAGTATAGCAATATATAATAGTATATTAGTATAATAAAAGAGTTATTGTATTTCTGTAGGCTTATATACTGTTATTGCATTTAGAGTTTTAGAGATTTCACTTAATCTTATACATTATTAGTACTGATATAGCATTGCAGTTTTTGTAAAAATTGGCAAGAGGAGATGTAGGACCCTAACTGGTACACTCAGTGGAGGGGCAGGGTGGGTGGTGGGTGGGGAAGGGAGGTATGAGGGGGGGATATGGGGAAGGGAACAAAGTGGGGAGATAATCAATTGTAACGGATGTGAGGTGGCAGTATTCATGGATTCAATGTGGAGAGCAGAGGGCTGCCTGGTGTTTGGGTACCTGGGGCAGCTGAAGGTGGAGGTTAACTGGCTAAGGTGGATAATAGAAGGGAGGGAGGTGGATGGGGGTTTGGCAATGGGAGAAGGGTGCAGTTTGGGGATACTGCTGACTTAAGTGGAGTCATGCACATGATCGAGGCAGGGGAGGCACAAAGGCTTCTGTAGGAGGAGGCAGATCCACATAGACCAGTTGACATGGGAATTGAAGAATAGAAGGAGGTAAGAAAAAATGGAAAATGGAGGTGAAAACCTGTATATGAAAATTGCTAAAGGGTAAGGGATGAGGGAGCCTCCACTGGGGCAAAGGGACCTGCATCAAATAAATGTGTGGTACTGGCAGGTTTGGTGGACCAGGGGGAGCATAAGGTAGTTGGGACTCAAAAAAATCCTGATGTAAAAAAACAAACTATAAAGGAAGATGGGAGATAAGTAGAGTGGGGGGAGAGGGAAGAAATAAAGGGCAGAAAGAGGGCACAGATGGAAGAATTAGTGGGACTGTGGGAGAAACCAGGGAAGGGGGCACAGCAGGGAAGGGCAGGGGACAGGATGGAAAATGCGAAATGCGGGAGGCAGTGGAGGAAATGGAGCACTGTGGGAGTTTTCTCAGTCAAAATAATGGGGAGGAAAGAGATAGGCTGGGGGAAGGAAACTCACTAGAGCAGCCATGGGGCAAAAATTATGTCAGTGAGGGAAGAAAAAGTGGTGGTCTTTGGAGATTCTATAATAAAGGTCTTACACTGGGTAAGGAGATGGGACCCAAACCATAGAAGATCGGTCATCTGTGAACCAGGTATGGAAGCAGTAAGGGCAGGTCCAGGATTATGAAAGAGGCAAATCAGGTGGGGGTAAAGCTCACTTGATTATTTACCTGGGAACAAATGATTTGGTGGAGAATGAGGTGAGAGTTGTCCAGCAGAGGTTCAGGGAGTTGTCAGAGTGTTGCAGGATAGTAGCGAGCTCTATAGCATTCTCTGAAGTTATTCCAGTACCCTGCACCAGCATAGGGAGGAAAAGGAGGACTTTAACGAATGACTGAAGGACTGGAGCAGGGTAGAAGGGGTTGTTTGTCTTGGAGGATGGGGAAATGGATGGTTGGATGAGAGACTTTTTGCTAAGGATAGACTGCACCTAAGTGAGGAAAGGTCGAGAGTCTTTAGTGGGAAGCTAAAAGGGTATATGGATGAGTAAACTGTTAAGGGGGGGAGTATGAGGCTAGGAAGAAAAAAAGGGTCATCAAGGAAAGTGGGAACCTAGCTGGTGCTCCCCAATAGTGGATAACAAGAAAAAAATGGGGAATGATACCAATGGATGGAAAAACACATGAAGGACCAAGTGTGAAAATGCCCATAACTTGGGAAATAAGATCCCTTACTTAGAGGCCTTCATACTGTGGGAGAACCTGGATCTAGTGGCAATCACAGAAACCTGGTGCAAGGAGCATCAGAACTGGGACTTGGTCATACCTGGTTTTACTCTGTTTAGGCAGGACAGGGTAGGGAGAAGGAGGGAGGGGTAGCTCTTTATGTAAGGGACTGCATAAAGGCTACAGAGATACAAGTCAGAAGTGGGGGAGCGGAGGTACATAGATACATAGATACATAGACAGTGTCGGCAGATAAGGACCTATGGCCCACCCAGTCTGCCCATTTGAGCTTGTAAGTTCAGTTTGTTTTCCTAGAAGTCTGTTGTACCTTACCCCTGACCTCCAGAATTCCTTTATGTCTATCCCATGCATTCTTAAATCCCGTGATTGTTTCAGCCCCCACCACTTCCTCTGGCAGGGTGTTCACTTGTCCACCACCCGTTCTGTGAAGAAATTCTTTCTCATGTTTCCTCTGAATCGTCCTCCCTTCAACTTCATCCCATGCCCTCTAGTCCTGGAACATCTTTTTCGCTTAAAAATAGTGTTTTCCTGCACCCTGTTCCACCCTGTAAGATACTTGTATGTCTCTATCATATCCCCTCTCTCCCTCCTCTCCTCCAGGGAGTACATGTTCAGTTCCTTCAACCTGTCTTCATAGGACTTGTGATGCAATCCATGCACCATCTTTGTTGCCCTCCTCTGAACCTTCTCTACCCTGTCTGTGTCCTTACTAGGTATGGTCTCCAGAACTGTACACTGTACTCCAGGTGGGGCCTCACTAGTGTCTTGTATAAGCGGAATTATGACCTCCCTTTTCCTGCTGGTAATGCCCCTGCCTATACATCCCAGCATCCTATTTGCTTTACCTGCTGCCTTGTCACACTGTTTCCCTACCTTGAGGTCATCAGAGATGATAACCCCAAGATTCCTTTCCTGCTTGGTGCATGCTATATCCTCACCCCCCAACTGATATATTGTGCCAGGGTTTTTGTGCCCCATATGCATTATCTTGCACTTCTTTGCATTGAATTTCAACTGCCAAACCCTGACCATTCTTCAAGTTTCTGCAGGTCGCTTCTCATTCTGTCTACACCCTCTGGTGTGTCTACTCTGTTACAGAGCTTTGTGTCATCAGCGAACAGTGAAATTCTGCCTTCTAGGTCCTGCGCCATGTCACTGATGAAGATGTTGAATAGGACCAGTCCAGCACTGATCCCTGTGGTACCCCACTGGTCACTCTTCCCTCTGTGGAGTGACAGCCATTTACCACCACCCTCTGTGTCCTGCCACCCAGCCAGTTACCTACCCACCACACTACTGTCCTGCCCACACCCATATTCCCCAGTATGTGTAATAGTCTTCTATGTGACACAGTGTCAAAGGCCTTGCTGAAGTCCAGATAGGCCATGTCCACTGCCCTCCCCTGATCCACCTCCCTAGTCACCCAGTCAAAAAATTCAATGAGGTTGGTCTGACATGACCTCCCCCTGGTGAATCCATGCTGCCTTGGGTCCTGTAGTCCATTGACAACCAGATGTTCCACCAATCTCTCCTTCAGTAGTGCTTCCATGATCTTCCCCACTACTGAGGTGAGGCTGACTGGTCTGTAGTTCCCTGCTTCCTCTTTGTTCCCACTTTTGTATAAGGGACTACATCTGCTGTCCTCCAGTCTTTGGGTACCTCCCTGTTTCCAGTGATCACTAAACAGGATAGCCAGAGGTTCAGCCACCACCTCTCTTAGTTCTTTAAGGACCCTAAGATGCACCCATCTGGCCCCATTGCTTTATCAACTCTTATTACTTCCAGTTCCTTCAGGACCCTTTCGTGTAAAGGGACTTGTGTCCATTTCTGCACCATTCTCACCCCTTGTACTCCCTTCAGACCATACCCTCCTCTTCCTCCGTAAGACCGAGCAGAAATACCTGTTCAGTATGTCAGCTTACTGTTGTCATCCTCCACGGCCCCCATCCTCCCTCTTCAGTCTCACTATCCCTCCCTTTGTCTTTCTTTTCACTTATGTACCTGTAAAGGTTTGTCCCTCTACCCACTGATTTTGCAATGTGTTCTTCTGTCTGAGCTTTGGCTTCCCTTACTGACCTCCGTGCCTCCCTTTGCTTCTCCTGGTACTTCTCCCTATCCCCTTCTGCCTGTGTCTTTTTGTATTGCCTGAATGCAATCTTTTTGGCTTTCACTTTCTTTGCTACCTCTTTGGAAAACCACAATGGTCTCCTCTTCCTTTTCCTCTTGCTAACCTGCTTAATACATAATTCTGTTGTTCTTGTAATCCCCATTTTAAATACTGCCCACTGTTTCTCAACCCCTGATTCCTGTCCCATTACCCTTAATGCCTCTTTCAAGTATCTCCCCATTTTCCCAAAGTCTGCCCCCATAAAATCCAGGATACGTGTTTTTGTGTGGTTTGGTTCTGCTCTTTCTGTGATTTCAAACCACAATGACTGGTGGTCACTGTTTCCCAGGTGCTCCCCACTGTTACCCTCATCACACTGTCCCTGTTTGTGAGCACAAGGTCCAGTATTGCCTTCTGCCGAGTTGGTTCCATGACCAGTTGCTTGAGGAAGGCACCTGAAAGGAGTCCAGGATAAATCTGCTCTAGTTGATGCTGCTACTGGATGCTCCAGTCCACATCTGGAATATTGAAGTCTCCAACCAGTACTACCTCACCCTTGTCTGCCATCCTTTGGATGGCTAGCATCAACTCCCTATCTGTTTTTCCTCCTGGGCTGGTGGTCTATAGACCACACCTGCTGCGGATGCTGTCCCATTTTCCTTTCCAGCTTAACCCACAGTATCTCTCCCCATTTTGTTCCTCCTGGATCTCTGTGGCCCTTATGTCATTTTTCACATAGAGTGCCACTCCTCCTCCTTTCCTGCCTGCTCTGTCTCTTCTGAATATGTTGTAGCCAGGTATGGCCATCTCCCAGTCGTGGTTATCATTATACCAGGTTTCAGTGATGGCCACAATGTCCAGGTCTGACTGCACCATGACAGCCTCCAGATCTTCCATCTTGTTGCTAAGGCTCCTGGCATTTGCACACATGGCTTTCCATGATTTGACCTCCCTAGACTGTCTCACTGTTCTACTCCAGCCCCTTCCTTGGTTGTCATTTATCCCTGGTTCTCCTTGCTGTCTGCCCATCTGCTGAATTTTGCCCCTTTTCTGCTTATCCACCTCTTGGGCACTAATCTCCATCTTTTGCACACTGCTTTGCAGAGATAGCCACTCCTCTGGTTCACTGGTTCCACTGCTAGCTGTGGGGGGTGAGCAAGTAGGTAACCTCCTTGCTGGCCTGCCACCCCCCTTTGCTAGTTTAAATGCTTGTCAATGTAGCATTTAAACTTATCATTAAGTGCTTGGACTCCCCTCCAGGATGGATGCAGGTACTGTGGGTCACATTAGAGAAGAGTAGAGAAAAGAGTCAGTTATACATATGGGGGTGGTATTCAGACCTCCAGTGCAGGGGGAGAAGAAGAAGATGGAGAGCTGCTGCAAGCAATACAAATGATGGCTAGCAAGGGAGAGCTGTTGTTGCTGGTGGGGGACTTCAACCTTCCAGATGTGGAGTGGAGTCCCCCAGGAGCAACAACTTCAAGGACCAGGGACATCCTAGGCTCTATGCAGGGGGCGAGCCTCGGCAATTTGTAATGGAACCCACTTGGGAGGGTGCAGTGCTAGACTTAATACTAACAAATGGAGACTGTGTCAATAATGTAGAGGTGTCAGACCACCTGAGGTCCAGCAACCACCGGTCAGTGAGATTTAATGTAAGAACTGAGCCGGAACCATACCACATTGAAACAAGGGTCCTAGACATCAGGAGGGCAGATTTTGAGAAAATGAGGGTATATCTGAGGAGAGCCCTGGCAGAACTGGAGGAAAAAAAAAGGGGTGGAGAAACAGTGGGCTATAATAAGACATAGTATTGATAGAGCAACCAAGCTATGTGTTAGGCAGGTCAGCAAGAACGGAGGAGGAAGCCGATCTTGTTCACTAGGGAGGTGGCGAAAGTAGTAAGGGTGAAAAGACTAGCCTTCATTAAACACAAAAGAATGCAGAAGGGGCAGAAGCAGGACAATATAGAATGTTACCAAGAGAAGCAAAGGGAGGCGGTGAGGGCAGTTAGGAGAACAAAGGCAATAATGGAGGAGAGAACAGCCAAGACAATTAAGAAAGGGGACAAGATATTTTATAGGTACATTGGAGAAAGGAGGAAAACAAAGGGAGGGACAATTAGGCTAAAAGGGGTGGGTTCACATAGAAAAGGACCGTTAAAAAGCAGACATACTGAATACGTATTTCTGCTCAGTATTCACTGAGGATGGGGAGGGGTCAGGATCGAAGATGGAGGACAAGGGCATAACCAGCAGAAATATGGACACCAGTCCCTATACAGAGGAAAGAGTCCTGAGTGAGCTAAAGAAGCTAAGGGTGGACAAGGCGATGGGCCCAGATGCAGTGCACTCCAGGATGCTAAAGTAACTCTCGGAAGAGTTGGCTGCTTTCCTCATGGAGTTGTTCAACCTATCACTAAGACAGGGGACGTGCCAGGGGACTGGAAAAGAGCAGACGTGGTCCCACTTCACAAAGTTGGTGATAAGGATGAGGCTGGAAATTACAGGTCTGTCAGCCTGACTTCAGTAGTGGGCAAGATAATGGAATCTTTGCTGAAGGAAAGGTTAATTGAATACGTTGATACGAATGGCCTACTAGACCCGGGACAACATGGTTTTACCAAGGGGAGGTTCTGCCAGACAAATCTAATAGAGTTTTTTGACTGGGTGACTAAGGTGGTGGACTAGTGCATGGCGATGGACGTAACCTCTCTGGACTTCAGAAAGGCCTTCAACACTGTCCCTCATAAAAAACTGATAAACTACAACCTAGAAGTGGAACCTAAAATAGTACTATGAGTAGAGAACTGACTTACTGGCAAGAGTCAGAGGGCGGTGGTAAATGGGGAACACTCTGGGGAGGGAGAGGTAGCAAGCGGGGTGCCTCAGGGGTCAGTGTTGGGGCAGGTCCTCTTCAATGTCTATATTGGGGACATTATAGAGGGGCTGGAGGAGAAGGTATGACTTTTTGGGGATGGCATGAAGGTATGTAATAAGGTAGATAGGCCGGGGGGGGGGTTTGAAAAAATGAGGGAGCACATTAAAAAACTGGAGGAATTATCTGGAGCATGGAAGCTGGGATTCAATACAAAAAAGTGCAGGATCGTGCACATGGGGCACAAAAACCCAAGGGTAACTTACAAACTAGGAGGGGAAGTACTAACAGTCATAAAGCAGGAGAGAGACCTGGGAGTTATCATTTTGGATGACCTAAAAGAGGCTAGGCAGTATGACAGGGTTGTGGGGATGCTAGCCGGAGGCCTGGATGCATAGGGAGATGTATTAAAAGTAGAAGGAGGGAGGTCATTTTGCCACTGTATAAGACACTGATGAGACCACACCTAGAGTACTGCATCAAGTTCTGGAGGCCTCATCTGAGAAAGGACATAGATGGGGTAGAGGCAGTACAGAGAAGGGCAAGTAAAATGGTGCAAGGCCTGCAGGAGAAGACCTATGAGAAAAGACTAAAATAATTAAATATGTATTCCCTTGAGGCAAGGAGATAGAGGGGGACATGATAGAGACATACCAATACCTCACTGGTATAAACAGAGTACAGGAAGAGATCATCTTCCAAAGTAATAGATGTTCCAACACAAGGGGTACATATGAAGCTGGAGGGGGGACAGCTCAGGTGTAACTTGAGAAAATATTTTTCCACGGAGAGGGTGGAGGACACTTGGAATGGCCTACCAGAGGAGGAAGTTGGGGTTAAAATGGTCATAGGATTCAAAAAGGAGTGTATCCTGGAGGTAAGAGGAGGTGCTCTGGAGTTCAGTTTGTGCATCAGACCTCATACTAGGTAGGGATAAATAGGGCAGACTGGGTGGGCCAGGAGGTCCTTATCTGCCATTAACTTCTATGTATCTATGTAACATTTCAACAGCCAATGTCAATTTGTGTAGCTTCAAGTAAGAACTTCAAATGTCTTAGTTTGAAAAGACAGAGAGGATAGTTCACTTCAGTACAGAAGGTAACAGTGTTACCATTCTAGCAATAATAGCAGTCCTGCCAACTACCAAACCATAAAAACATTATCCCACTTGTTTGGTGGGGAGTGTTTTAGGGTTTTTTGTTGTTGTTGTTTTTAGTGGTGTGGGGACAGGATTGTACTACTTGAGGCAGCTGAATCTGGGGGTGGGGGTGGGGTTCTGGGGAAAGAAGACAAGATGACAGAATGGGAACCAACTGGGGAATTCAATGTATGTGAAATGCCTGGGGAAGATGTTTATACCAGAAATGGTCCTACTTCCATCTTGTCGTTCAGGCCTGGCCACCTTGTTGCAGCCATCTCATAAATCCAAAAGACCTCCTATTGCCTCAGTCTTTTGTCCAAATCTCTTACCCTCCCCTCAGATGTTCTGTCACATTCTTGACCCCCATAACCATTATGGTGTACCTGTGATGCTTTGTTATCAGTGAACTGGGTGTAGAGTCCTTGCTGCCTTGTATTATGGTAAATCACTCTATTATCGCTCATCAACACTTTTTCATGAATTGATATTTCATGTAGGAAATCATTCTGTAGTGGTAGGCACTTGATTGCTTTACAGTGATTATAAAGTTAGGTAAGAGTATAGCTTGCTTAAAATTAAATTTTTCCAAGTTGTAAATTAACAAAGGAGAAATCACTTACACGATGCACTGTGCGACAGGCTGAGTACTCAGTAGAAATACAAAGATGCCTTGCATTAACGTTCTACAGTATGACTGACCATGCACACAAGGCAGATAGAAGATGTAAAAAATAAGGCTCATTTGGAAGCGTGGCTATCATGCTACTCACCTGACATTCTGGCATTAAGAGAGACATGGCTAAAGCCCTCCATTCCTGACCCTATATGTGTGGTACAGGGCTATAAGCTGCTCCGAGCTGATTGCCTCTCCTCTAAAAGAGGAGGAAGTGTTGTTCTCCTCTTCAAAGAACATTCAAACATTAGGGCTCTGTACACAGCTCCTCTGGGCTCTTGTGAAACCCTTCATGCAGTCCTAGTGCTGGGGAAGACAAAGAAACTTCATATGATATGTGCCTTTAACCCACCAAAGGTGTGGCATCACTGGATTAAACGATATCATTGAATGTCTTACTAATCTAAAGGGCAATCATGTGATACTGCTACTGGGGATATAAATCTTGACATGCGTGGAAAAAATGCTGTTTCCTATCACTCTGTTCTATGAAAATTGCTGCTCACCCAACTCATTAACTGCCCAATCAGAGTCCCTACGGTGGTAACCATCTCTCCCTGCTATACTGGATTGCTACTAACAGAGTGGACAGAATCCTGGCAGCAGGCACACTAGCAGACTCCATAAGCAACCACCTACCAGTCTATTGTGTATGGAGTACACGCAGGCAGAAGCTTCTGCCAAAAGAAATTCAGTTTAGGGATTTCTCGAAACAAAATGCAGGGGCAATACTAGCGGATGTGCGAAATGTGGACTGGTCTCCTTTGTACCGCACTATGGATGTTGAGTGTGCTCTAAACTATCTCTTAACCACTATTCTGGCTCTCCAGGATAAACATCTGCCCTTAAGAGGAGACATGTATGGGGCACTATGATGAAATGGCTTCCAAGGACTTCCTGGTTGTGATTAAGGAAAGGGACAGAGCCTGGGCCAAAGCTAAGAAATCCTCACCACAGGGAGATTGGGAAGAGTACAGGCGATGGAGAAATGCCTGCAAGAGAGAAATCCAGGAAGCAAAGGGAGCCTATTGTAAGAAGCTGCTACAGAACTCTGTGAGTGACTCTCGGGGCTATTGGTCTTACATAGAGTCCCTAATGGGTCAGGGAAGCAAGGCAGATATCACTGAAATGACACTGAATGGTATCAGCTGTAAAACCTGCATGCTATAACCAACGCTATGAACTCTGGCTTCTCAGACCTCTCGGAATACACCAACCTACTAGGAAATTCCTCTGATCCAGTCACTACCAATAAGGGTAATAAACCATGCACTTTCAACCTAAGGATGTTAACTACAGGGGAGGTTCAATGACTCTTAAAATCCATCCCAGCCTGTGGATCTGTGGGGTCAGATGGAGTACTGCCAAACTGACTGTAGCCATGATGTTTGACTCTGCCCTCAAAATCAAGTCCTGTGCCATACCTCTTACAATTCCTGGCCCTGATGGCCCTACCTTGGAGGTAGTATACAACTTTAAGTATCTGGGAGTCACTCTTGATCCCTCGCTCGACTTCAGTCTTCACATAACCAACACCTGCAGAGCTGTCAACGCCAAACTGGGTATAGCGTATAGAGTCAGATCATCTCTAATGGCTACTGCAAGACTAGATAATGCTCAAGGGGTTCTCAAGCCGGGACAATCCTATGGCCTTATGGCTTTTCAGGACTCTAATAAAGGAGCTCTGCAAAAATTGGACACTTACTACAACAATATCTGTAGTTTCGCCTTGGCTGTCCCCAAACGTACCCATCATTGTATGCTCTACACTAATCTAGGGTGGCTATCCCCCTCATCCACTCGTCAATACACAGCGGGCTGCCTCATAGACAACATTATCTGAACTGGAGCACCTGAATCCCTGGCTGGTATGCTACATCATAGCTCTCAACCGTACCCACTGAGATCTGCTGGTAGACCATTGCTCCATGTCCTTCGAAGCACAACAAAAAATGGAGGAACATGCTTTTGCTGCAGCTACACCAAGGCTCTGAAACACCCTCCCAGATCACATCAGGAGCTCACAGTCTCACCTGACTTTTAAGAAAGAGCTCCAATTGTTCCTACAAGCTAATGACAAAGGCTCCTGTGCTGTGCCCTGAGTCTCCCTTATACTTTTAGACAACCCATCCACTTAAACCTTAGCACTTAGTCACTTGCTTTAGCTATAAGGTTGCTTAATCAACTGCTCCTACTACAACACTGCTTACCCCTAAAATGTCTTATGGTAATTACGTAGTGTCCTACTGACTGTATACACTGCACTATTCCTTGTAACCTGATGTTGTTGTATCTTCTTTTGAAGTTATGTTTTGTTCTAGTGTCCTATTGTACTGCACTGTCCTATGTTATCTGACGTTGTTGTATTTCTCCTGGGTCATGCCAGAGAATAGGCAGTTTCTGTCTAGTGCACTTACACAGTAAACAAAAACTAACTAACTAAATAAATAAAAAAGCTTTTACTTACACACATTAGTGTCATATTGCCCCATACAGAGGTACCTGCAGCCTCATCAAATCACCCAACACAGTTTGTGCTCTCCTCTAACACTTTTTCAAAGGTGTCCCTTAGAAAAGTGCTAGGAGAGTGCATGAAACATGTTGAGTGATTTGATCAGGCTTCGGGTACCTCTGTATAGAATGATGTGCCCAGCACCTTTTATGGAACTGATGTAAGAAAACAAAGACTTATGCCAGCCCGCCAGCACAGCGGCAACATGTCCAGCTGTGACACTGACAATGCGGGTTTGGAAACGGACTTGGGACGTCAGAGGGCCAGCCAGGGGAAAAGGATTGAACATCCTTGGGACTGCTCTCCTTCTCCAGGTGGGTGGGGAGGTTGTGTGTCCAGCACACTACGGATCCCTGGCAGCGGCTGGGGAAGCCACAGTGCCTGTGCCATATCATTGGGGGGAAGGGCAGACACTGGTCATCATTACACGTCCCTGCCCCGATACAGCCTATAAAAAAATGCTGGCCCCGCATGAAGCTCTACCCAGCCACATCCACTGCCTACCATATCTGCTGGGTGGGGCCCCGTTCCCATGGCCCCACCCTTGGGGTAAGCCAGGGTAACCTACTGTTGACCTGGGAAGAGAGCACCCGCCAACCCGGCAGCCCCACCCGGGGGGTAAGCCTGGGCATAGGGAGGCAGCAAGGAAGGGTCTGAGAAGACCCCTATGGGGGTAGGGGAATGGCCATAAAATAAATCAAAACTTTTTTACATCTTCTATCTGCTCTGTGAGCATGGTGAGTCATACTGCAGAGTGTTAGTGTGAGGTGTCCTTGCTTTTCTATCATTCCAAGTAGCATTCTCAAATTGAGTCACCGATATTGCTCCCTTCGTAGCTATGATGACTTGTGTTTTCACAATGCTTTACTCTCTAACAAAGTCTTTGCAAGTCTGTAACTACTTTAGGTTACCTTAAGCAATCATGACAGTCAGTCTGCTGCAGAATATCTTATCTCAACACATATTCCATCTTGGAGTTGGATTAAGTGAACTCCTAGGGATGGTATGCTCATAGTGTTAGGAA
Organism: Neoceratodus forsteri; assembly: GCA_016271365.2. Classification (NCBI taxonomy): domain Eukaryota; kingdom Metazoa; phylum Chordata; order Ceratodontiformes; family Ceratodontidae; genus Neoceratodus; species Neoceratodus forsteri. Next base: position 642,262,366 of record CM057453.1, on the reverse strand, counting down.
ACTTCAACGCCAACTGGGACTCTTCCTCCTCAAAAGAAATAGTACAAAAAATGTGGGCCATTCATCTCATGCAGCACATAATGGAACCTGTTATAACCAGCCCAAACCCCCTCCACAAACAACCACTATGTATTGATTTATTTTTACTGATGTTTTGAAGTATTTCTATTTCTATTACAAGTTGATGACTAGGAGGCTACACTGATCCTAATCTCATTTCCAGACAGGACTTGTTGGAGGGGTATATGGCAGGAAATAAGCAGCACAAATTTGCAGTATTTTAATTTGAATATGGCCAGGCTTGTTCCTCCCTAAGACACTATATTATGGAAGCAGGCTCCCTCCCTGATGCCTTCATTGACTATGGGATTGTCCTCACTGTCCCAAAGGCCCCCTCCACCAAAACGTAATCCCACTGGAGTCACTCAGGCCTGTCAATGTATCAACCCTGCTTGCTAACTGTATTACACTGATTGGTTCTTCATCACTCTATCCTCTGATGTGGATGATGCTGTAATCTATTTGCTTTAGCAAGTCACTGCAGTTAGACAATCATGCGCCTCTAGAAGGGCCTGTAAAGGCTCCCTTCTCCCATGGATCTCAGCTGAGCTTATTGCCTGTCCTAAAGTTCATGACTCAACCTGGTGCGTTAACTGGATTATTCACTACATGTCCTTTTGACATCTAAAATTAACTCTAGAAGCTTGAGATCTGTTTTGTTCTTACTGACTGTTCAGTCAGCATCGATGAACATGGATCAATATGCTTTTTCTGCCACTGCTACTGAATTGTGGAGCATTTACCAGCCTCAGTGCATCAATGTCAGAGTCACTCTATATTCAAAGTCCATCTAAGGAAAGATTTACCAAAAATAAAAAAACAACTCCCCCTTCCCCAACCCTTCTCTCCCCTCCTAAGCACTTTATTATAATCAGCTGCCTACTGGGGGGTCCTCAAGATTGATGTACTGCTGCATCCTGCTGGTTCCAGCTTCAGAAAAGTTGTAATTGCCCAGTAGTAGTGCTGTTCAGAATACAGAATTCCGCCAGTGAAATTGGTGCGGAATGACCATTCTGCCAGCGGGACTTCTGCCAGAATTTCACTGGTTCTTCTTCGGAATTCCACCTATCATGATCCATGGAATATTACAGCATTTTTCTGCAGAAAATTATTCTGCCAAAATTTCCACAGAAAATATTGAGAGCTACAGAATAATATTCCATGGAACAGCATTTTGCCCATGGAAAATCATTCTGCAACTATTTTCTGCTGCGGAATTCCACCATTCCATTTTTGGCGAAATTCAGTGGAATTTTGAAAATTCCATGGAATTTCATTCCGCCAGAATTTGAAAATTACACACAGCACTATCCAGTAGTCCCACCCAAAGCATTTCAGGTTGATGAGATGAGAACGATGTCACAAAAGATGACTCCCCTGCAACCCAACCTCCACTACCCTCCAGCAAGTCCCATTTCCCCAAGTAATCTGATCCAGATTCCTCCCTTCCCGACTCTCATCCAAGCACTGAGCCCATTCCCATTCTCGATAGGTAGGTATCAATAGTAAGTGATATAATGTCCATCAGCATTCTAAAGCTTCTTGCTCGGTCTCTGAACACTTGCCTCCTGCACGAGTTAGGTTGGAATATATATCATAAGGAGGTGTTAATTGCCTTTCAGTTACTTGGCTTTGCACTGCACCAATGTCCTTTTCACTAGCATTGTGTTTAGGCCATGCTCTCATTCTTTAGTGAATTACACTGTTGCACTAGATCAGGAAAGAGCTGACCTAACCACACAGCCAGAGCCACCAACTTCTCAGACTCTTAAGCCCCGCTGGGCATCGCTGCACCTAGGGATCAACAGGGGGATGCCATCACCCCCTCCCAGACATCACAAGAGTAGCTTCACCTGAGACAATGACAGTCTCTCAACTCCTCTGACCCCGCCTCTCCTACCACCAATTGGGCAGCTTCCTTTGGAGGGTAGGCAGAGTAATAGCAACAGCAGAAACTCTGACATTAAACAAGCTGCTCTTCACTTTACTGCATGCCACCGGACCCCTAAGCCCTGTGGGCATCACCACACCTAGGGGTTGAGAGAGGATACCATCTATCCCCTTTCAAGCACTACAAGAGTAGCTCTACCTGAAAGTATAATGGTCTCCCAGCTACTCCACCATCTGCCTCTCCTACTGCCAATGGGCAGTTTCCTGCAAGGAGTGGGCAGAGCAACAGCAGTGTTGGGACCTTTGACTTTAAACAAAGCTGCTCTTCATTTCACTGCAGTCCTTTTGGACTCCTAGGGCCCTTTGGGCATTGCCACGCCTACAGGTTGAGAGAGAATGCCATCTACCCACTCCACCCTCCTAGATGTCAGAAGAGTAGCTCCAATTGAGACCATAATGGTCTCCCAGCTCCTCCACTCCCTACCTCTCCTACCACCAATTGGGTGGCTTCCTGCAGAGTGTGAGGGGAGCAACACTACTACTCCTCCCTCTTAAACAACAGACTGTTAGCAGTCCTGCATGCTGCAGTCTGCCTGTGGAGTCAGCCAAAGAGGCAGCTGGTGACTGACCACTCTGTCCAATTCAGTGAGTGTGCTAAGACTTTCAGTGTTCATCTTTCTATTGTTTAAGCTGCCATCCATTTGCCTTTCTTCTTCATTTCATACAGCCTGCTGCTGGGTACTGCTACTTCTCCATTGTAACAATGGCTAGGCAACCAGTCTTTTAATGCACTGTTGTAATTCTGCGTGCTGCTGGTTAATGTAATTTCCTTGCTGTAGTTATGTGTCAATGACCAGTCCAGTAATTTACTGTTCATTGATTTTCTGCTGAAATCATTAATTGTAATTAATTTACTGCTCATACCATACCATCTGTTGCAGGTCAGTGTCACTCATTGCTCCACTGCCTCTGTTTTCTGCACTTCATTAGTCATACCTATATTGTTCTTCCTATTTGGTGCAACTCACGTCCCCATTTCTAAATGTTAGAATTACCATCCTCCCTGAGTGTAGTTCTTACTTTAGCTTTGTCCCTATCTAGGTGTAGCTCCCATACTCCCCCTCCAACATATCCCACTCCCTGTCCTTGAGTTTATTATACCCACTACTGTTTTCACAGCCTTCATTTGCCCATTCAATTAATCAGGGCAAATGATTACCATCTCTCCATCATGGTGTTAGTTACCCTCGCTCTCTTCCACTTTTTAGTCCTCTTCTCCTCCTTCCCCCACTCTACCTTCCCTTCCCCTCCCCTCCTGTCATTCTCCCCTTACACTCCTCCTCTCCCATACTCCCTTCTGCTGGTCTTCCCCCCTCCAACACTCCCACTGGCCTCCTGGGTGCAGCCTCCTCCCTTCCACCTGGATCCACCATGATGCACTCAGGGGCCTCTGCCCCTTCTGTGTCCCTCTCCCTCACTCCACGTCCCCCTCACCTGCATTCACCTCAATCAAGCATCTCATATGCTCCCTTAAGGTCTTCATCACCTTGCTACTCATTCTAGCAGGAGAGGTTGCACTCAACCCCAGTTCTGCCCCAACAAGTGCGTTTCCTCTCCCAAAGCTTTGAGAGTAGCCCTTGTTAACATCTGCAGCCTCCTCTTCAATACTGACCTTCTACACTCCCTAATGGTGAACCTCAACCATGATGTCCTGGTGAGCTCAGAATCTAGGCTGTCCCCCAAGATTCTGGATACTGCTATAGCCATCCCTGGCTTCTTAGTCATCAAACAGGATCATAGTAAGATAGGCAGAGGTATAGCCATTAGGGCTATGTGAACCACGAAAAGGTTGACCATGCCAGCTTTGACCATTGAACTAGGTAAATTTCACCAAAGTTCTCTTACTTGTGGACTACTTTGCACTGGTTTGACCATTAAAAAGCATTAGGGAATGGGATAAAATTAAATAACATAATGCACTAGGTTGATAAAGCACCCCAAACAGCAGGATGGTGCAGTGCCCACGTTGAGGGATAATAGTTCAGGAAAGGTTTTCAGCATCTTTTTAATTTCCAATATGTCCACAGCACCCACTGTAGTCTGAGGAGCCATTGTGGTGATTTGTCCAGGAGCTGCAGTCATTTCCAGCTTACCCATCCCAAGCCGCCAAGCTGGTGAGAGGAAAAAGAAAACAGGAATCCATCCAGTGCCAATAGCCTAACACGTACTCTTTTTGCACCTTTCGGCAGTCGAAGTTCTGAAGAGAGCGAGTGTCTAGTAGTGGCAGAAATGGCAGATATGACGACTCAAACTATAGTCCAAGTGACTGACCTGACAGAAATTTAACTATTGCTGCAGTCTCTGATAGAAGACACACCCAGAAAATGGAAACATGTTACTGAAATAGAGCAACGAGTTGAGGTGGCTGAACTCCGTATCACAGATAACGAGTTATTTGTCAGTCAGGTGGAGTTCAAAATGGCCCGCTATTTTGACAAAACTGAGGAGTTACAATGGCAAGTTCAACTGCTTTGGAGTAAACTGGATGACCTAGAGAACAGAGGTAGGCAGAACAATCTGCGGATTGTGGGGGTCTCTGAGGGATCAGAAGGAAAAGATATGGTTATGTTCCTCCAATCCCTTATTCCACAAACTTTAAACTTTTACTGGGATTCAACACAAGAAGTGGAAAGGGCACACGGGACACTTGCACCAAAGCCAGCCCATGGATCCCTATCAAGGCAAATAATTGCCAACTTTCAAAGATTTAGTATTAAAAAGCAGATTTTAAAACTTGCACAGAAAAAGGGATCCCTGTATTGGAATGGGCATTGAATCTATTTCTTGCAAGACTTCTCGAAGGAGGTTGCTGATAGAAGGAAAGTTTACCCTGCAATAAAAAGAGACTTGGCAAGAACTAATGTTCCCTGTAGTATGGGATACCCTGCAACAATGCAGGTCTACTGGACTGACAAATGGTTCACTTCCCAAACCCCTCAGAAAGTTGTCAGCTTTGTGACTAAAACTAAGATATTGGGGGGCTACCAGCTGTCTGAAGGGAACTGCTGAGGTAAAGATGATCTGAATAATTCACTGAACAGATTGCTCTCACAGATGTGTGCCAATACCTCTCAGGGTCACAAGTACTGGGGCAAGCGGAGCAACCTCTTGTCATAACAGAGTGGTGGCAGTCTGTTAAACTGGAGGGGCACAGACAGAGAGGTCTGGAAAAGCTTAAGAAAACCTCCCATACTTTGAGAGATGAAAGGAGCCAAAGTCGTGATACCTGCCCCCCATGCCAGAATCCAGCTTTCCTTTTTGGGATCTGCAATCGTTGCTGAAGCTATTAATCCAGCTGGAATGTGAAGAGGTGCAGGATCCACAGGAAGAAATGGAAAGTGAGGACTTAGAGGACCCAAACCTAATGTGCCTGCACGCAGCTGGGAAAGAGGATTCTCTCCATCCCATTTGGGATGCAATAGTTGAGGTAGCCCCAGATTAAAGACATGAAAGATGCAACTGCAGCTGCCTAGGAAAAACCATGAAAAGGAACTGTGTGCCACTGATTATATAGGACTTTTACTGTATATGTTCTTCTATTTCTGCATTCTGCTGTTTTTCCTCTCTTTTTTTTCAAATTGCAGGGGTGGATCTGCAGACATCAGGGGTGCCACAGCCACTAACAGGAGAGGAGGACATTGATCTATGAAATGGGGTAGGTTCTACCATTATTACACCTCTATAGAGATCAGTGGTTTTCTTTTTTTTCTTTTCCAAGGGGATGGCATAGAGTGGGGGATGGGTCTGGGTTGCTTCTGTCACCATGATCTGGTCTGCCGCGATGGGCAACGGTGCTTGGGGGGGAAGGGTGGGAGGAATCTGACAGTTGCCTGATATTCTGAATGTAACATGGTATGGTTTCTGGGGATGTGGGGTGTCTGTGCTCCTATAGTAAATGTGTCCTTTGGGTATCAGATGGGGGAGAGTGTAGTTCTGTAGATAGTGAGGTCAGTTACTTGAATGTGAAAAGAGGCGACAGGGTTAACATGGTGTGGATGATATGGGGGTTATGATTTGGCTGCATCAAGTTCTGTCACTATGCATCATTTGTTTATTTTTCTATCCCATTTGTTGGTTTCCTTGCCACTTCTTCCCTGCATTACAGGATGTTATTTCCTGCACTCTGTAAGGTCATGAGCTCCCCTGCTAGATGACTCATTAATGGTCACAGCTTGCACTATCACACATTCGTAAGCGGAGCTAGTTCGAGAAGGCTGTGGAGGAACATGCACAGAGTGGGAAAGGGGGGAGAGCAGCACATTTGGGTTCTAAATTCATTGGCATGGGGTTTTCTTTTCATCACTACAGTATGGGTCAGGGTATGAATGGAATAAGGACCTAGTGCTCTGAACCTAGCAGGCCCCCATGTAACTTTCATATCTGAGGTAGTGGCCGAAAAATGCAGCACAGAGGGTAGCGCAGTTGTCATGGGAAATACTAAGGGGCCTGCAGTTTGAGCTAATTTTTGGCACTGCGATGTTATGGGTATTTAGGATCATGGGGAAAGGTGTTTGCATATAACTGCACTAGACCCCTTTAGTTACTTCAGGCTAGTGTGGTCCGGGTAGGGGGTTTTTGAGCAGTCCTGCCTGACATCCTCTCCTGTGGTTGGGGACCAGATTTAATTAACCTTATTGGCTGCACACAGTAATGGGAGCAGACACAAAATTGCTGCAGCCCCATGTTCCACAGGTGCATGTCTGACACTGAGGTGCACCCTAAAGTGGTAGGCAAAGTTCTATATGGATCACTAATTAATAATTAATTCCAGGTCGCACTGGGAGATGAGCAACTTGTTGTTCAGTGTGCCTTCCTGGTGAAACATTTTAACAAACAAATAAATAAATAAATATTGCTGGACAAATGTGCTGAGAGTATTCCCCCCCCCCCCAAGAGCTGGTATATCCATTTACCTCCGGTCTACTGGGAGACAGGTAGCTGCCTCAGCAGGGAGACATGAGGGCCTGGGGGATGAGAATATAATGCTCCTGCAGATGTAGCAGTGAATCAGCAGGCTTCAAGTATTTATTTGGGTGCATCTCCCAATTGCTACCACACCAATACCTTGGTTCTGAATTGCTCAGCTCTCTCTTAGATTCATAGATGGATGGGATTTGGGGGACAATGGAGGGTTGGAGTATCTGGCAGAGGTCTGGCATTATTTCTGAAGGTGGGTCCACGTTGGAGGTTTGTTTTTTTTCTTCTCTCCCGCTGCGGATTTGAATATTTAATTAGGGACTTAATACTCCCACAAGGCTAAAATGGGTGGCTGGATGGTAGAACTTATTTTAAAGCCACAAGGGAATGGGTTTATGATTTTGACTTTGGATCTGTGGCAACACAGACTCCATATTTCAATGGAGTTAGAAAGGGGATCCAGTTAAGAATTTCGGTTACTCCTTCCCCGACGATGGTGCCAGAGAGGATGGCACCATAGGTGGGTGCTTGTTGGCAACAGTATGGCCTATGTAAGGAAAGGAATTGGGGCTGGAGTCAGGGTTTTGTGCCAGACACGTACAGTAACAGAGCGTGTATAGCGCACTACATTAGGGTTTGGGACTTGGGTGATGAGAGTTGCTCTTCCATAGCAAGAGTCCCTAAACAGGTGGCTAGCTTCAGCTAAAGGTGTTTTAGTTTTTCTCTTACTAACTTTTATCATAGCTAGGATCCTATATATGATTATTTGCTTTGCTGAGAGTTATGCTTTTTGAAACATATTTTGTGACAGGGGTCAGCTCTTCTCCACTAAAGTAATGGATGACCAGATAGTATTTTGTAACACTCTTAGTGTTGTTCATCCCTCTTTACAATGGTGCATAGTTTTTTAAGTGGCAGATGTGCTACCAGAACATGTGAAGGACCGACGTTCATGAGACATCAGATCAGGTACTCATTTTAAACATGCATGAGGGATGTAGGTATGGTGCAGGTAAGGTTAAGCTTTATTTACATTTCACTTGGGTAACCATTGAATTCGTGAAACATTATGACTGAACTGATGGGTGATGTGGAACGTACAAGGGATTAACCATCCAATAAAAAGAAATAAAATACTTGCCTTTCTCAGATCAGTCAAACGTATGATATTGCTCTGCTGCAGGATACCCATTTAGTGCAAGAAGAAGCTCAGAAGCTAGTGAGGGGATGTGTTTGCCAACAGTTTTCTAGTTCCTTTACATCTAAATGGTGAGGGGTGGTTATCTTGATGAAGTGGGGATGCCCCTGTTTCGTGGAGGAATCAGAGGCAGACAAGGTGTGTAGGCGGGTAATGGTAAAGGGCAAGGTACACACTAGAGAAATGGTTGTTACGAATATTTATGGACCAAGCATGGATGATCCCTCGTTTTATCTGCAGACGGCATTACACAACAGATAGCAAATAAAGTCTCAGAAAATACTTTTCTTATAGTGGGAGGCAATTTTAATTTTGTGCAGGACCCCTTTCTCAAAAAATCTCCTCCACTAAGGGGGGAGCCATCCCACACGTGGGCTCAGGAGGTGGTGGCACGTTGGGGACAGGAGTTTAAACTGTCAGTTATTTGGTGGCTGCTCCACCCTATGACTATAGGTGATATGTATCGCTCACCAAAACACCATAGATACATAGATACATAGCCAGTGTCGGCAGATAAGGGCCTATGGCCCACCCAGTCTGTCCATTTGAGCTTGTAAGTTCAGTTTATGTTTTCCTAGAAGTCTGTTGCCCCTTACCCCTGAGCTCCAGAAGTGTAGTTGGATAGACTATTTCTTGGTTACTCTGCAGAATGATACAGAGGTGTTGGACAACATGATACAGCCAGTCTTGTTGTTGGATCATGCACCAGTGTTGATGACAACCCTCATAGACATGACAATCCCTCAAATCCCTAGGTGGAGGCTCAATCCTTTCTTGCTCCAGTAGCCACACTTTGAAGAATGGCTGGACGAAGAAATTAATATGTATTTTGACTTGAATCAACACCCAGATTTAAAGGAGGCCACAATACGGGCTGTGTTTAAAGCCTACATTCGGAGGTGTATCATTAGTTATACTTTGGCTCAGACCAAGAGACATAAGCAAGAGGTTTGCACTCTGATTCTACAGTTAAAAGAGGCATAGATTAAATAATATGTGCTTCCCACAAAATCAGCAGCTGACTAATGGAACATTACACTGCTAAAATATAAACTGAATGGTATTTCTATGCAACAGGCAGAGAGGGCTGTCTTTTTCACTAGGCTGCAGTACTGGGAAAATGGTGAGAGGGCAAGTAAACTTTTAGAATATAGACAGAAAAAGAAGAAAACTGAGTCTATGATCTTGAGAATATGAGCACCAGAGGGTGGGGTCACTTCTAATATATGCAGGAATAAGGAAATATTTCAAAGTTTCTACGAGAAACTATATACTTCACATCTTCACACCACTTGCCTTTGAAGCAGCTTCCTTGGGATTTAGTATGAGTTCTTGAGATGCCACTTACTCATGAGGAGCTGCTGAGTGCCACTAATAGCACAGCTAAGAAGAAAGCTCCAGGTCTGGATGGACTTAGTGTGGAGTTTTACCAAGGGTTTGGTAAGACTCTAATGCTGCACTTTTTTTTTTTTTGGTGAACTTTATTTCTTCACCCCTGATCCTGAACTCTCTCAGGCTACCCAGCTCGCCGAGACACTCTACCACCCACCGTGATCCTGCTCCTCATATGTATTACTGCCCCCCCCCCGCCGAACCCATGCCAGACAATCCCTCCCAGCTCTGAGTCCCCTCGGGCAGTGCCGCCATCCACTTACTTGGCACTCTATCTAGAATCCAGAGTGTCCGGCTGGGTTGGCGAGGAGACTGAAGGGGCGGAGACAGAGATCCGGTCCTGGGCGCGTGGCAGCCATCACTGTGTGAGTTGTCACCTATCAGGTTCGGGGGGGGGTTCTATGTTGTGTTCTCCCCGACCCTCCCTCGGAGCTTGGACGTGCAATGATGGCCAGCGTCCGCCGAGCTCCGCCCCTGCCATACAGCTGTGACACTGTTTCTACAGCCCCCCTGACAGCCACCAGAGGTCACTCAGGAGCGACGTTAAGCCCTACACCCTCCCCGGGGAGGGAGAGCTGTCCTCCAGATGCTCAATCCCTCCCCGCCCTTGCCGACCCCTGATGGTCCGGGCTTGTTCCTGAACCCAGGTCACCGGCGTGGTGAGAGTTGAGGCATCTAGTGCCTTAACCCTCAGTGCCACCGGGCTGGCCCTTCTAATGCTACACTTGATGTGGGTGCTTCAGGAGGCAGAGGAACTCCAGCAATTATCAAACTCAATGAGGGGAAGCAACAATAACTGTCCTCCCCAAACCACAAAAAGATCTTACCTTATGATCCAGTTATTGACCAATTTCTTTGTTGAATGTGGATGCCAAAATCTTGGTGAAATTGTTGGCCAAATGATTGGAGAATACCCTTCTCCACATTATACACAAATCCCAAACAGGATTTATGAATGGCAGAAATGGGTCTGACAATAAGAATGGTTGTGCATCTGTCGGAAAGAGCTAAGAGGTATCTGGGGTCAGCAGCTTTTGTTGCAATAGATGCAGAGAAAGCTTTTGACTCGGTGGAGTGGAAATATCTGTTTGAGGTTTTACAGAGAGTTGGTCTTGGACCCTCATTTGTTTCATGGGTTAGGATGCTTTATGCATCTCCCCTGTCAATGGTTTTTACAAACATGGTAAATTCCCCTACTTTTCCACTCCACCAAGGAATGAGGCAAGGCTGTCCTCTCTCCCTATTACTTTTAGTTCTTGCCACGGAACCACTATGTGTGGCTATTAGGCAAGATGTTAGTATATGGGGTTTTGAGTTAGGCTCCTTTAGCTGCAAATCTCTTTCATACCTGGATGACCTTCTGTCAATACTCTCGGAGGTACAGAGTTCGTTGCCAAGAGCTCTGCAGCTTATCCAACATTTTGATACTGTCTTGGGTTTACAGATTAATTGGGACAAGACAGAGTTCCTTCCGCTCAAAAGGTTGACTTCTTCAATGGCACAAGTCAGGAGCTACAGATTAAAATGGTCTCCAGAGGGTATCACCTATCTCAGCATCAAGATTATAACTAATACAGTGACCTTACTTAAGACTAACCTTGACCCTCTTATAGATAGTCTAGCTAAGGACATTCCCAGATGGCAAAAGTTAAACCTTGCCTTAAGGGGCAGGATAACCGCTTTTAAGATGATGGCATTGCCCCACCTTATTTATGGCCTTAGAAATCTTCCTTTATTACCTTCCCCTAAATTTTGGTCTAAGTTGGACAAACTCCTCTCCAGCTTTGTATGGGAGAGCCAACCTCCAAGGTTCAGTAAGAAAACTCTGCGGGCCCCACATCATCAGGGAGACTGGAAGCTCCATGGTAAAAGTGAAGTGAACATGGGGCATAGAGTGATCAAGACATTGCGGTAATAGGCGTGCTCTCGAGCATAACATTTTTATCACTAAGGTTTTATTAAGTGCTGCTTGGTGTGAGATGGTTTGTTGTGGTGGACTAATCTGGTAGGAATAAAGTCAGGCATCACAGTACTGAACAACAGAACTAAGATGGCAGGTTCTGATAAAACAATTTTATTTCATTACAGAACAGTTAAAAAACAGCAGCTGCAAAAGATCCCCCTAGGTAACTTGCCAAAGTTTCATGGAATACATCCACTTTTTCAAAGCGTCTTTTAGGCAGATACCTGTTTTTAAATGTGATTATATGGTGGCATTTAGTCATGGTAGAGAGATGCTCTCAGCCTAACTTGAAATCTTTCCATACAGTTCATTATATTCTTTTTATTTTTGTTACTACTACATTTGGTATTCATTTGCTGTTATTTTCCTACTGCTGCCCCTGATGCCTTTAAGACTGAAAGATTTTATATCCTGATTCAAAAGACTAATCCTGCTACTACTCTCATAAGGCTGTGGATTGACACAACTTGACCTTACTAGATGTGGGGCTTCTAAGATAGTTGTTAGCAAGTCTCGTTTTAGGCTTATCCTTTCATCATTGTTGGTAAATTTCAAGTATGTGTCTGGGTCTACCACAAAGTAGTCTTTTTCATGTTTTATCATTAGTCAGCAATCTTTCAATTTCTGTAATGCAATCCTGGGTGGAGTAGTGAGCAGGCCTTCACACACACAGCAGCACAGCTAAGGATGATACATCCAGGTTATGAATGAAACTGTCTGTGGTGCAGCTCAGCAAGCCCATAATAAGGAACAGAAAGGTTAAAAGAGCACCTCTGAAGGAGTAAGCAGAAATATAGCTGAAGTCATTTTATGGGATTGCAGGGTCACCACAGGCCTGAAGAAGTGGCCCACTAGGCCACAAAATGTTGGCCTTGCTGTTTTTATGTGGCTAAACACACTTTGTATAACCAAAAAACACTGTTAAGAAATATTTACGGAGTTTGAGTCTTCCTCAACCAAGCAAAGCATAGTTCTGGTCCCCTGTCTACCTGCCTCAGATAAGATCTGGTGAGGAAACCTACCGGGTCATAATGTTGCACGCTTAATAGCATACGGCATTATGGCAAACCCGGACTTGTGCACTCCCCGGGTTGGACCCCCGGAGTTGAGAATCTTTAGTGGGGGATCCGGGGACACAGCCCTGTAACAGGGGTGCGGCAGAGCCCACATCAAAGACAGGCGCCCCATGGCATAAATCGTGCAGTGCAGTTGTGCCATGCGGTATTATGTCTTGCGACATAATGACCCTGTGCCGGGAAGAATGGGGTAGCTCCAGTATTGATGAGGATGGCATGTCCTCTGTACATACTGTACGGAGGATATGGCTCATTTTTATGTTTGCTTGCACGAATATGCAAGAAACATAGTGCCACCATATGAGTTTTCGTAGGTGTGCCTCCCCCACTTCCAATGCCCTGCTGCTTTTTTCAGGTGCGTCCGCACCACGCCAATGAATGTCGGAGCTGTCTATCACAGCCGTTCAGATTCAGTGGCATACAGTTGAAAGTGAAAAACCGCAGCAATCAGCGGTGGTAACGTGTAACCAGTTTGCATACTGACATTGGCAGTATGCAAAGTGCCTACACGTCGGCACTATACTGAAACAGCTGTCATAGACAGCTCCATCCCCCCCATAACCAGTAGCAAGCTGGGAGCCCACCCCAGCGTGTTCATGCGCTACTCACGCACACACACACACTGTATGGCCAACAGGGTGCCCAATCCCCTGTTGGCTCCGCTGCACCCCCCCAACAGACTTCCAGGTACCACACTGGGAGCCCATCCTAGTGTGGCAACAGTCCGTAAGGCCGATGGGGATGCTCAATCCCCGTCGGCTCCACTGTCCCCCCCAACAGACTTCCAGATGCCACGCTGGGAGCCTATCTCAGCATGGCAACAGTCCATATGGCCGACGGGGGTGCCCAATCCCCCATCCGCTCCACTGCCCCCCAAACAACCTTCCAGCTGCCACGCTGGAAGCCCACCCCAGTGTGGCAAAAGTCCCACAGCGTCTTTAAAAAAAAAATGATCAGTAAGAAAAAGCGGTCCCTCACTGATTGCCTTGACCTCATCCCCCAACCCATCACCACCCTTTGGTTGCCTCACTTCCCCACACCCCTCCTCACCCCATACTTACCTCTGAGTCCGGCGCGATGATCTTCGGTGACCAGGAACACGCCTGCACTCTTCAAAGTCAATCGTGAACTGAAGAAATGCCAGTAAGCTGTATAATGGCACAAACAGTTTTTTTTTTTTACTTTGCGATATTCATATTTGGGAAATTTTTCACCAAATTTTCAACATGGGGTTCTTGGGACCCCACCTCATGAACTCAGTCACTGTCATTTTGTTATTTGGTCCCGAAAGGTGATTTCGCGGTCACTGCGCGGAACCACCATTCGGGACTGATTTATGAAACAACAGTGTTACAGTTCATGAAGTAGGCCCCAAAAACCCTATGTTGAAAATTTGGTGAAAAAATTTCCAAAAATGACTGTTTTACAAGTGTGCATTGCGCAGTTCCTATGCACGCTCGTAACTTTGAGAATTCGTAATATTTTCACTCCAGATTTTCAACATTGCCATTTTACCACACCTCCTTATGAACAGTACAGCTGTCATTTTTCACATATCGCTTAAAATGTGTTTTCGCACATGTAGCGCACATTGGTGTGGTCAGTTTGAGAAATCAATGTTTGGGACACATTAAGAAAATCACAGTGACACTGTTCATGAGCAGAGGTGTTAAAATGGCTATGTTGAAAATTTGGTGACAAAAGTCCATAAAATAACTGTGTTACGTCCGTGCATTGCGCAATTTCCACACACCCTCGTACTGTAAGTTCACGAATTTGTAATATTTTCAGTCCAGATTTTCAACATTGACATTTTTCCACACCTCCTTAGGAACAGTACAGCTGTCATTTTTCACACCCTGGCTGAAATGTGTTTTCGCACTTCCAGGGCAGAATAGCGTGGTCGCTGTGGGAAATTAGTGTTCGGGATAGATTAAGAAAATTACAGTGACACTGTTCATGAGCAAAGGTCCCAAAATACCTATGTTGAAAATCTGCTGTAAAAAATCCTCAAGCTAATTTCATTACAGGTGTACATTGTGCAGTTTCTACGCACGCTCGTGACTTCACCAGTTTTTTTTACTCCAGATTTTCAACAATGCCGTTGTTTATACCTCCTCATGAACAGTACACCTGTCACTTTTCACATCCTGTTTGAAATGTGTTTTCGAACCTGTGGTATCAAATGGGCAGTCGCTGTCAAAATCACCTTTCGCCTAACGAAGTGATAGTGTCACTGTTCATGCGGTGGGGTCACAAGAAGCCCATGTGGAAAACTTGGAGTAAAAATACCAGGAAACGCCCAGGGCATTAGGGTTTTCTACCATAACGCCCTACCCTGTAGGGACTGACAGGTGTCAGGGGTGTGACTTGGGATTGTCGACAGCAATGCTCATGCCACTGCACCCCCCACCATCCTCCAGCCAGTGACAAGCATCGAGGTGCACCATGAACCCTTTACCCCCAGAGTTCACCCCATTCATCTATACTGCACTCATTTCAGCGTATTTCCTTATGGAATTAGGTGAATGTAAAGCCCAAACACCCCAAGGCACACCTCGACACTTGGCAGTGTCTGAAGGGTAGGGGGAGGTGAAATGTCATGACCATCATGGGTGACAACCCAAAGGCACACCTCAATTTCTGTCCATCTCTGCAGGGTGAGGGTCGAGTTGGCATCAGTTCAGTACTTCAGTGCCTTTCCTATACTGCATCTGTCTAACTCCTTCACTTCCACTTCTAATGCCAGCAAGCAAACATTCGGCATTGACAAATGCTTGTTTCTTTTTCTCTCCACGTAAAAATGTACCGAGCAATCATGCTGCAAGGACAGCTGTCTGTTGGGGGGAAGGGCAGCACTTTGTTTTCCATCACTATGCACTGGATTAGTCATATCCAGAGCTTCCTGTCTCTCTCTCTTTAATCTTTTTTTTCCTTTCTAAACACCCCAACAAAAACAGAATTTCTTAAAAATAAAAAGTAATGCCTGACTAGTAATTTCCTCTGCTCTACACATTAAGTAAAAAGGAAAGAGGGAAGAATTGTCATGCTTGCCTGGCTCACCATGGTGAAACCACATCTAGATTACAATGTGCAATATCTTATCTTAAGAAGGAAATCAGCTTGCTAGAAATGGTTCCAGCGCTAGTGAACCACTATCCAATATGGCAGCTTAAGGGGGGAGCTCTGACAAGCCTAAGAGAAAATCCTAAAAACTCCATCTATTCTGCTCATCTCTCCATAGTTTAATTATGCAAACTGAATAGCCCACAACCTCACCTGTTTAAAGGTGCAAAAAGAGTAAGTGTTAGGCTATTGGCACTGGATGGATTCCTGTTTTCTTTTTCCTCACACCAGCATGGCGACTTGGGATGGGTAAGCTGGAAATGACTGCAGCTCCTGGACAAATCACCACAATGGCTCCTCAAACTGCAGTGGGTGCTGTGGACATATTGGAAATTAAAAAGACGCTGAAAACCTTACTTGCCTGCATACCTACCAGCACACAGTCAGCTGTGGAGGTGGAACAGAGGGTTGAAGTCATGGAGATTCCCATTGCTGACACAGAACTCTATGCATTGCAGATTGAGTCCCAGACAGCAGCACAGAAGGATTGAACAGCTGTGCTCAAGAAGTAACTCAGTCAATTATGGGCCAAGGTCAACGACCTCAAAAACAGAGGTCGCTGAAATACTTTCTTAGGTATTTAGGTTTAAATGGGGTAGATGTGCACCATTAGGTGCTTCCAGTCTACCTCCCCCACTATATAGTGGTAATCCAAGAACCCTCTGTGGTGTTCATATGATCGTACATCTTTTTTGAACCATTCAATATTTGGGGCATTGATAACATGTTGTGGTAAGTGGTTCCAGTATTTCACAACTCTTTGTGTAAAAAATGCTCCTCTTTTGTTGGTCTTGTATGGTCTGGCTATGAATTATTTAGGGTGAAATAACAATCAAGATTGTGTGTAATTGGGAGGGGTCTGAAAGCTCAGACATGAACACATTTATACAATTGCTCATCCCACAACTATTTATTTACTAATGGGACTGTCCGCTTGAGGTTGAACGGGTCCTCTGGTCACTGGCACCGAAACCTGGTAGTCTACCCCCCCCCACCTGATCCCAGCCTATGTCCTATGGTATAGAGTGAAGGAATTCATACTCCAAAGAGTCAGAGAAAAGAGCTGCTATACTGGAAGAGCCATAGAGTTAATATATTTGAAAATTTTTCCTGGGACCTCGCTGAAACAAGAAAATCCTACACGGCTGTAAAAAGGGACTTGGCACAGGCTTCCCTACTCTCTAAAATATCGGTTTATTCTTCAAAACCTCTGTACTGTATATTATCGTATTCATGCAACTGATTGAAAATAACTCCTTTGTACAAAATTATGTGATTGTATGTAATAGTCTCATGTATCTATTTTATGTATGTATACTGTTGTAACTCCTTCCCCCTCACCCCTGGGTTGCACCTGGAAATGAGCCTTGGCTCAGTCTGCTTTTACCGGTTATCAAATGTTTAAATAAAATAAAAAATAAATATCCAGCTACCCTCCAGGTGTTAAGGCATCAAAAATGGCACTCATTCCCAAATCCCCAAGAGGTGACAGCTTTCCTGAGGCAGACTATGAGAAGGAGTGCAAGACACACAAGCAACAATGCTGCCTGCCTGGCTGCAGGAAGAAAGCCATCCCCAACTAGATTGCTGAACACAGGGGCTGTGTACTGCTCTGGCCCCATACCACATCCAAAATATACAGAGCAATCAGGGTGAAGACACCAGTGGCTAACCTGGGGTTGCCAAAACACCGCAAGCAGCAAAGGAGAAACAGGGATAGGGGGACATGGAGTTGAACAGCATCCCCCTAATCCACAAACTGGAGCGGGAGCAGGGGTCCAGATACTCATCCCCAGGATTCAGTACTCCACCTTGGAAACAAAACCCAACGAACACACTGCATAGAGCCATGATTACCACTTCAAGAACCCCTGGCAGCAACAGGGACACGAGAGGTGCTAGTGCTAACTGCAGTGGAGATGGAGACGGAGATGCCGGCACTGCCCAAGAAGGAAATCTCTGCAGCCTAGCTGGGCTGCCATTGTGGAAGGAGAGCCTGCTGCACAGACTGTTGGAGCCAGACCCAGAACCATCCAGCTAGCTACTCACCCCTGGAGCGCCTCATGACTTGCTGTATGAGAAGAAGGATCCCTGCTGATCAGAATGGACTACTGAGGGCTAGAAATGGGACTGCAATGTATCCTGAAGGATCTTATTTAACCTCTATTTGTATGTGTCTTCTTTTTTCCCTCTCTTCCTTCCTTCCCTCATTTAGGTTGCTTTAAACTGGACCAGAGCTGCCACCCCCCAACTGACCAGCAGTCTCACCACAGGCAGCCCAGTGGCCCTGGCAGGTACTGTGCTTTGGACATTTTTCCCTATGTAATTTATGTACAGGTCATTCTATGTTATCCCCCCCCCCGCGCTTAATCTGTGAGGGATTACTGCCACTGGGCCATGCAAAGGGGGGGGGGCTCTATTATACATGGTGCTCTGCTCCACTTAACATTTCAGCACATGGGGAACAGTCTGAATGGGGAGCTGGAGTGGTCTCTCACCCATGTGACAAGACTGTGGTCATTCTCCCCATAATGTGGGAAAAGGCAGAAGAATGTGGCTTCAGTTAAAAGGTCGCCCATGGGTAGCTGGGGGAGGGGGAAGGGATACTCATTCCACATAGGTAATAAACTGAAGGTGTGGACCGGGGAATAGGTGCAGAGATACCAGGCATGGTAGTACACAGAGCACAGTATTAGATCACCCTGGATTTGATTAGTTAAAAATGGGACCATCAATAAGCAGCTGGGAGGTTGAGGTGAGCTACTAATGTTGTTATTGTAGTGGTGATATTGTTGAGAACAGGAGGCTGTGGTGCTAGCCAGCCACCCCTCTTGATGTTTGCCCATGCTGGTGAGATGGATAGGGAACTGGCATCAGGGAAGGCAACAGAGGGTGGTGGTGGATGGGGAGCTCTCACACCTAAGGGTAGTGATGAGCGGTGTTCCACAGGGCTCGGTGTTGAGACCAGTATTGTTTGGGATATTCATTGCAGACATATCATTGGACATCAAGAGCAAGATCAGTCTGTTTGCTGATGATACCAAGGTAGGAGCGGTGGTGGATGACCTAGGGGATGGCAGGGGTTGCAGGATGATCTGGCAAAGCTTGAAACCTGATCAGACACCTGGCAACTGGGGTTTAATGCCAAAAAGTGCAAGGTGCTGCATTTTGGGATGAAGGACCCAAGGAGGAGTTACCAGCTGGGGGAAGTGCAGCTAGCCCAGACAGAAGAGGAGAAGGATCTGGGGGTGCTCATTACAGGGTCAATGAACAACTCGACACAATGTAGGAAGGCAGCTGCAAAGGCCAACAAAATGCTGGGTTGCATTGCAAGGGGTATATCCTCAAGGAGGGAGGAGGTGATTCTGCTACTGTATAGGTCTTTAGTTAGACCACACCTGGAGTACTGCATGCAGTACTGGCACCCGTATCTGAAGAGGGACATTAAGTTACTGGAGGGGGTGCAGTGCAGGGTGACAAAGATGATAAAGGGACTGGGGGACTTATATGAGAGGAGGCTGAGAGAGTTGAACATGTACTCATTGGAGGAGAGGAGGGACAGGACAGACATAATTGAAACCTTTAAGTACTTGAAAGGAATAAACAAGACCGGTACAGAGGGGCTGTTCAAAGTAAGGGAGGGGAGGGACACCAGGAGCCATGATATGAGACTGGAGGTAGGAAGGTTCAGGAAGGAGATGAGGAGACACTTTTTTACAGAGAGGGTGGTAGCTGGGTGGAATGCATTACCTGCAGAAGTGGTATCCAGTAGAACAGTGGGCTGCTTCAAAAGGGGATGGGACAGGACAAGAAGGAGGGTTAATGGAGGGGAAGGGTGGAAGGGAGGGGCAGCTGCAAAATAAGGGGTGCTAGCTGCACATTCAAGCAGATTTGATAGACCTCTAGGCCTTTATCTGCTGCCAAATTTCGTATGTTCGAATGAGTAGCCAGATATTCCTTTTACACTTATGGACTGCCTTGTGGCAGGCAACCAGAATGAGTAGGCTGGGCCAGCCTTCTGAACTTGTAACAAGGATGCTGCACATATCCTGTGGTTTGTAAAGGCAAGGGACTGATGCCATCACAAGAGTTGGCTCAGCTTAGCTTCCAAAATGAATGGCAACCATACTATGTCAGATATTGATGTGGAGGGAATTTCCAACTACAGTTGACCCTAACAAATGGCTGGAGAGAGGGGAGGACACAACACAAGTGGCCATCCATGTAGTGTCATCATGGCAAGGTTTAAGTAACTGCCTCATGCCTCCCCCAGTTGACATTTCCTGTGCTGTTGTAGTTTTTCATCCTAGGGACTTGAGTAACCAGGGCTGTTGGCATGGAATGTGGTGGTGACAGAATGGACCCCAATATAGCAGGGGCCACATTAGCTTGACTTGAGCAACTCAGAGTGCTGTAAGTAGTACATAGGAGGGGTCCCTCATTTTTAGAGGGAAAAGGGTACATTTCACAGACTGTAGAGTGCAGACCTATCAGAAACAATGACTGGTAGGGCTGACCCCCATGTCAGCTCTACAGTTGCAAGTTGCCAAGTTGTTTGACCCAGTACATCTATTTTCTCCAGGGTCAAGGGGGTTAGTTAAACCCAGTTTAACTCTTGAGGGCAGACAGTAGGTGATGCAGGGGTGCTCTAGGGGCTAAAGATGAGGGCACTGGGAGTACACATTTGGTTCTAGTGGGGCAATCAGAGACAGAATATATCCAGTATACAATGGTCTGCCTTCTCTTCCTCCTCCAGCTCCTAGCATACTATCTGTCATCCAGCCACTTGAGTTGCAGCATCTGTAGGGGACTGGTTTTTATTTATTTATTTCAGTTTGGGATTAATACCTTTGAGTCAAGCACTCATTTCCAAAGGTTCCACGTCAATTGTTTAAAACAGACATATCAGTATAAAATACAGGGTTAAAAGTAAAAGGAACATTGAAGCATATACACAACCAGTAATAGAAAAAGTTTGGGGTATTACACATCAATTTAGTATTTAATTACACAAGTTTGATTCAAGGAAGAGAAGGGGGTGGTCAGCCAAAGGTGGCATCATCGGGGTGGGGGGAGTGTTCAGCCATGGGGAGACGTTGTTAATTACAGGGGGGTAAGGGTAAGGGGGGATCCAAGGGAAGGTGAAATTTAGTGAAGTGATAATTGAGGAAAGGAGTAGGTACTGGGAGACTGTAGACTGAGGTATTACCGCATTAGCACTAGCAAGTATGGGTCATTTTTGAGCCAAGGAAGTTTCTGAGCCCAGTTTTGAAAGTACTAATCTTCAGTGTTTCAGAGAGGTCAGTGGGTGGTTCATTGTCCCACTTTGGTCCCTGATACAGGATGGAGTTTTGGGCAAGTTTTGTCCTTTTGAAGGGAATCATCATCCTGTCAGTGGCTGTACTTCGGTTAATTTTGTAGGGGCAGCCAGCCTAAAGTAGCCTCCCAGTGTGGAAGACGACAGACCCAGCAGCACCTTTTTCAGAAGCAGGCAGGTTTGATCTTGCCCTTGAAGGCTGAGTGGGAGCCACCCAGTGTTTTTGTAAAGCATGCAGGTATGGGTGTCAAAGGCAGTCCCCAGAGCGAGTCGGCAGGCTTTATTGAGGAGTGTGCTGATCCTGTTTAGGGCTGTTTTAGTGCCCACCCCATAAATAAGCAATCCATAGTCTGTGGTAGACAGTATTGAACTACTGGTGGCTAGTTTGAGAGCATCAGGAGTCATTGAGTGTCTATGACAGTAAAGCATGCCCAGCTTGGCATTTGCGGTCTTGATAACAGAGTCTATGTGGCTTGAGAAGGTGAGGGTGTCATCAAACGTGATGCCGAGATATTTAAATTTGGTTACTTGGTCTAGAAGCTCACCCATATGGGTATGTATCAGTAGTGGCTGGTATTTCTTTTTGCTTTGGGAAGTGATGAAGAGCATACTCTTAGTTTTTTTGATGTTTAAACAGTAGTTTGTTTTATGTGAACCACGATTCAAGTTGAAGTAAGCTGCTTTGGAGATCTGTTGTGATGAAGTGGAGGTCTTTACCACCGATTGATATTACTGCATCATCAGCATAGAGAACTGTGCTTGCTGAATATACTGTAGGTGTAGAGTTGATGAAAAGGCTAAAGAGTAGAGGGCCAAGGACTGACCCCCGCGGGACCCCAACGGTCACCTCTTTAGCAGCAGATAGGGCATCGCCTATTTTGCCTCATTTTGTCCTGTTGGTGAGGTAGCTGCCAAACCAATTTACTGTCTCCGGGGATAGACCTGTGCATAGAAGGCAGCTTAGGAGGAGGTTGTGATTTACAGAGTCAAAGGCCTTTGTATGGTCGATGAAGACCGAACCAACTGTATGCCCATTGTCCAAAGTGTCATATAAGTGGGATGAGTAGTCCACTAGTGCAGTGAGTGTGGAGTGCTTTTTTTGGAAGTCATGCTGCTGTGAGCAGAGTAGATTATGTTTCTCTAGGTATTCCGTAAGTTGCTCAGAGACCATCCTTTTGAGTACTTTACATAGGGGAGGGAGGATGGAGATGGGTCTATAGTTGGACGTGTGACGTTTGCTGACTTCCATAAATCTGGGAACACTCCCGATTTAAGAGAGACATTGAAAACCATGGTAAGAGGACCAGAGAGTTCATTGAGGAGTAGACCAACCAGCTTCATGTCAAGCATATCCACTCCCATCCTGGTCTTGCCAAGGGCCCCTTTAGTGTGTTTAATTGTTTCAGCCTTGGTGACACATCTAAAGTGAAATGTAGGTACCTCTTTTCTTAGTGGGTCATGAGGGGAAGTTTGTTGTTGTTGTGCTTGTGTATCCATGAAATAGTCACTGGGGAATACACTTGCGAGGTCAGTGAAGGCATTGTTGAGCTCATTGGCAATATCGATGGGATCCTGCAAGGGCCCCTTTGTGGTCATAAGAAGGTCAGGGGGAGCCTTAGTGGCCTTGCCCATCAGGGTTTTCAAGGTCCCCCAAAAGTCTTTGCCAGAGCCCCATGTTTTGTTAAGTAAATCCTTGTAATAGGAGGCTTTGGTCTGTTGGATGAGTTTGGTGCAAGCATTTCTGGCTGCCTTGTAGATGTTTACTGCAGCAGGTGTTCCAGTTGCCTTTGCTATATGCCAAAGATTGTCTCTGTTCCACATGAGTCCAGTTAGGGCTTTGGAAAGCCAGGGATTGGTGGTTCCCCTAATTGTTTTAATTCTATATGGTGCAAAAATATTGCAAGCTCGGTTTAAGACCATTATGAAGTATTTAAGAGCCTCATTGTCATCAATATCAGCTGCCAACAGAGACCAATCCATATGTATCACGTACAGTTTAAAGTGCTCGAGTAGCCCTGGCCTCAAACAGCTGTTTTTGCATACCTTAGGTGGGCTTTTTGTGAAATTGTTTGACCAGGTACACTTCACAGGGGAGTGGTCACTGAGGCTGTCAGGCAGGATGGCAACATCGGTTATTTGCTCCAGGTGAGTGGTCCCACTGCCCAGGCCATAATGACTCCAGGCTGCAACACCTTCAAGGCATGAATGAGTCACGTATAACTATGAATGAAGATAACCAGGCTTACCCCTCCCCCCATATGCATCCCCTTGTGCACAGCAGTTAACAACTCCCCATCCTGCCATTTTCTGTCATCCCATATGGTGGCAAACTGAGGAGGTGAGAGATGGGTTGTGCTGGTCATCGTATTGGGATGCCCACACAGCACTGTCTTCACAATTATGGGGGGTTGACTGGATGGTGTGCTGGGTGCAGATTTTGTGGGGGGTGCTGCTGAACCACCTTTTTTCACTGGTCCAGTTGGCAACCAGCAGTTGGGGGGAACCACTAAATGCCAGACATCACTCAGCTACATGAGCTTGCAGCTGGGGGGGGGGTTGCCACTGAACACTTCAGTTGTAGGGGACTGTACAGACTGTTGGATGTGGGGGAGGCCTTTGCCACTGGGAACTCAGAGGTGGCAATGGGGCAGGTGCTTGGCAGGTAGAGGGTACCACAGGGACTGTGTACACATTTCACAGACAGGTGATTGGAGGGTGAGGGGTGCCACTAGCTACTAGGGACATGGTGATTCAAACTGGGTCAGGTATTCAGAGGGTAGTGGGTGTCACTAGCCACCAGAGACATGGTGATTTCAACTGGGTCAGGTGTTCAGAGGGTGGGTGGGCCACTTGCCACCAGGGACATGGTACTCCACACCAGGACAGGTGTTCTGAGGGTGAGCGGATAACACTAGACAGCAGGGAGTACATTTACATTGAGGGGACGGGCATTCTGGGTGGGGGGAGGAATTGGTCGTCACCATGCCTGATGTGGTGAGCAACCACAGGATGGGTGAAAACCTGCCACTGCTTCCCATGAAAATGAGCCCATAATGGACATGCATATGGCCCCTTAGCACCTTGCATGCCCAATGGGCTCATTTACATTTTGCAACTGAATATCGTGCCGTGGCTCCCAGTGTTATATGGTCTGGGGGTGCCATTCCTTATGGGCTGCATACAGCTCAGGTCCATGTCGGGGCAGCACTACTGAACTTAGCGCTGTGCTAACACAGGTTGATATTCAGTCAGATGGTGCCAGTGCACTATCTAATTGAATATGGCAACTTAAAGGTCGGGCACAAGCGCAGCACAAATTATTGCACGCTGCTTTTGCGCATATTTTAATATCTAGCCCTAGATGTCTCTCCTGTTTTTGGTCAGGACACAGTTCCAGAAACCCAGGTCATCCTGGTCTTATGAGGACAGGTGGCAAACCAAAAATTATTAGTTTCTATATGAAAGTAGAGAAGTCAGTGTAGTATAAAGGTCAGAACACAGAGCTGTGAACCAGGGGATCCCAGGTATGAGTACCACCACAGCCACTGCTCAGTGTTAGTGTTGAATGATTCACTGCATCATTTTTAAGCAAATCACCTGACCACCTTGTTAGAATCCGTTTAATTCATTCAACACTGTCATTTACTCATAGTGCTCATTTTTAAGATGGGGGCAGAATTTTCAAAACATATCTGTTTCACATTCATCCACCCGTATTTGCAAAGTGGACTTCTGTCCATGCTGCTGGATCATCTATTAGAAATCCAAGAACAGGCAAAGCGTGGCAGTGCGGAGTCCAGCCGGCATCCTTCCCTCTCTCAGTCATACCTCTGCTGCACTATCACCTGTGGTCACCTAGCAGAGCATGATCTGAGAACTATACTTTCCATAATCCTGATGATGCCATGCTTTATGCCCCTCATTTATTTTAGATCCCCTCCCTCCTCCACAGGACACCTGCTAACATTAACTGTCAACTTGCACACATGTAAATGTCCTTTGTGGAAGAACAAGCTCCCTGGCTCTCAACAACACAGCCGTGGCACCAGAATCCAATATCTTGTCTCCCTGGCTAGCAGCACCTCCCAGCCTGACCCAGCCAGCTCCTGAGTCTGCTCACACAGACAACACTAACGGCTTCTTTGTTCTTCTTGGACAGTCACTGTTAAACAGACAACATGGTTTCTTTTTTTATTTGCATTTTTTCTGTTATAATTTTTTTGTCCCCTCTGGCCTTACATCCATCAGCAGGATAACCCCTGACACAGAAACAGTAGCCAATTAATCAGTACCTACTGGCTCATTATCATCAATGATAGCAAAACGACTTTGTAGAGAACTAGTGGAGCCAGCAAAAAAGAGAACAAGGTTTACTTTAATAAATATCAAACATTCCACATTTTCAGTCAACAAACGGTTATGTAGATCTAACACAACACTACCAGTGGTGCTGAAGATTATCTTAGAGTAGACACTAGTCAGAAGGCAACTTAATCATAAAATGGCAACTCTGAACAATGCAGACCAGATTTTTCTCTTATTTCCCAATATTTCAAAGGGTTATCTGATACGTTGAGTTTCCCATGGTCATTTAATCTTTAACTATAGTGGTAGCAGTATGACCTTGGACAGCAAAGGAAGAATTAATGTCTTTATCAATATCATGTAGCCCTGACTAAATGTCACCATCTTTGTCTTTTCCATTGTTCTCCCTCTGGCAGGGAGGTTGGGAAGGGTGCATGCTCAGCTAATTGTAAAATTGAAATTGAATTCATAAGTTCATCTGACAGTTTTCAGTGAGTAGGCTTTTATACCTGCTAATGTGTATGAAGCCAGAGGGGAGAAAAGATGACAGGCTAGCCTTAACTTGAATGTCTAACATTGTGGCCAGAATATAATGTACTGATACTAACGTCATTGATATTCTGTGGTCCACTTCCAGGGTACAGCTAGCATTTTGACAAGAGAAACAGCACTGCCTTTCTTGAGCAATGTTGATTTCTTTTCTTGGTGTTAAAGATTTTTATTATACCAACACACAAACAACAGACATACAGACCCCCCTTGGAGAAACACCGCAACATTTGGTGACCCTGGGTGGGTGAGCTAGACATTTAATTTCATTTTTAATTTTTATACTTGTAAGAAAGATGGGCAAATTACCCATTTTTACAAGCGATAAGTTCAAAATAAAAAAACACACATCATACAAATTCAGGACATGGTACAAACACATATAAATGCCATTAATATTACAATTCACAATCAAATGACTCATACTGTTAGTGAAAGCAGTTACACTCTGATTTAGCAGCCAACCATTGTACCAACCTATTCCTAAAAATCCTCACCTTCCTTAAATTAATTAAGGTTAAGGGAATACTATTAAAAAACATAATAGAGACATATAAACATAGACTTTGATGGCAGATAAGGACTGCTTGGCCCACCTAGTCTGCCTAGTCTGGACAGTTTGCTTCTTTAGCCAAAACACAATGATGTGTATTATATGGCAAATCAGTCATAAATAGCAAACTACCATGATAAGTAGATCTAAGTTTCTGTAACATTTTTTTTCATTTGTACCAGAGTAAATTAGCAATCCATAATCCAACAGATTTAGTAGTAGACTATATGCCACTAACTTTTTAGATTCTGGAACAAGAAAAGATCTTATCCTAAAAAGCATACCCAACCTCTGATGAATTTTCTTAGCTAATGTATTAACATGGTCTACAAAAGAAAATTGAGAATCCAAAGTAATCCCCAGGTAGTTAAATTTATAAACAAATTAGATGACATTACCCTGTAAATCTAGAATGGAAACAGAGATATCCTTAAGTTTCTGGACAATAAAATACCATAACCTTAGTCTTGGATGAATTCAAGACCAAACTATGAGAACATAACCAATTCTGAAATCTATCAAAGTCAAGTTGCACAGTTACCAAAGCCATATCAGGATCAGGGCCTTCTGCAAATAATACTGCATCATCCATGTATAAAATGATTCTTGAGTCAACACAAGATAGGGGGGCAGCATTCATAAAAAGAGAAAAAAGTAAAGGGCCCAATATTGAGCCTTGTGGTACTCCACAATAGATTGGAAGAGACCGGGAAAATATATTGGAGACAATTGTCTTATGTTGCCTTTTTTGTAAAAAATAAAATAACCATAGTATCCCATCATGTGAAACTCTAACCGCCCTCAAAGACTCCAAAAACAAGGAGTGGTCAACAAGATCAAAGGCCTTGGTGAGGTCCACAAACAAGGCAGCAATGGAGTGGCCCAAATTCAGGGGACCTCTTACACTGCTTGAGAACCCCACTAAGGCTGTATCAATATTACAACCCCTCCTAAAACCATGCTGACATTCAGACAACAAATCATATTTAAACAGAAACTCCTGAAGTTGATTAAAAACAATACGTTCAAGAATCTTAGACAAAGGAGACAGCAATGAAATAGGCCGATAACTTGAAACATCCTACAGCCAGCCTTAAAGATGGGCTTAATAATAGCCGACTTCCAAACTCCTGGAAAAACATTGTTACATAATGAAAAATTAAAAATAACTGACCATGGAGTAGCCAAAACTTTAAGACCAAGGTTAAATAATCTAGGATCAATGAAGTCCTGACCAATAAGAGGCTTTGGATTATACTTAAGAATATAAGATGTAACAATCTCTGGGGTTATCATCTGAAAATAAAAATGAAGATGACCATCACTCCCTTCATCTGGGGAGACTGGGGAGCAGATGATACTAAATTTTTATGATATTTTGATAAATCCCCAAAGTATTCATTACATAGAGTGGATACCTTACTCAGGTCACTCACCAAACTATCATCCTTCATTAAAGAAATAACTTGATCATTAACATTCTTTCCCATTAAATTATTAAACATATGCCAGGTTTGTTTAGGATTTCCCATGGATGATAATTGTTTATTTTTAAAGAAATCTATTTTCGCCTTTCTGATAGTTGATTTACACCTATTCCTCGAGATTTTATACTCATGTAGGTGATTATGATCCTGACATTTCTTAAAAGATTTCCATGCTTTATCTCTTAATTTCATAAGGGACAATACTTCTTTTGCAACCCACTTATTTTTGTTAGATCTAATTCTCATTTTTTTAAGGGGAGAAATGTAGTTAGCCACCTGATTAAACAATAAGGAAAATTTAGCTAACATTTGATCAATATTTTGAAAATTTCTAGTGGTCGTCCAATCAATCAACTCACAAGCTGCAGTCACAATCTCAGAAGAGATATTTTTAAGATTTCTAGTTACAATATAACATGGGGGGCTATGAACTTGTTTAGTTGATCTTAAACAAAATACAGGGCTGTGGTCACTCACCACATCAGGCAGAACACCTGAATATGTAACCCTGGGTGGGGTGAGTAACCACTACCCAGTCAGGAATATTATCTCCCCCTCCCACAGCCCCACTCTTAGCTCTTGTTATTTGAGATATTAACTGTTGGACACCCATCTCCTGAAATAGGTCAGCTACAGAATGATTAGATTCAAGACCCCATTTTAAATTAAAATCTCCCATCAAAATCCATTCACTATTATTAGACAGTATTTTTTTTAAGTTAGAAATATAATGTAATCCTTCTTTAGACTGACCTGGGGGAAGATAAATAGAGGTAGTGGTAAGATTTTTATTAGGGCCAAGTAAGATGTTAACAGATATCACCTTACAACTATGTGCAGGTTATTCTTATATTAGGTACCTAGGGGAGCATTTATTACATTGCAATCATGTAAATCTGGCTCTCCCCTCTGATCTACAGGCCACCAAAGTTCTATCCCCTGTGTGTGTGTGTGTGGGGGTGAGGTTTGGCATCTCGGCTGCCTCTCCAAAACCTTGTACCCTTGTACCTGCTGCTCTTGGTCCACCGGTATTCCTGTCCTTGTTTTCAAACTACCTCTACTTCTACAGGAATACTGAAACTGACTATATACATTCAGGCAATCACAGTTGTGGTATTCCTTGTGACCTTATCTATAGCATGTGGGGAGTGTCTGGGGGTGTTACAAGATTTGAGAAGTCTACCAGTCCAGGTATGAGAGGCCCTGTTCATCCTGGGTCCAGCTGAGCCCTGTGGCAATAGTCTGAGTCTAGAAAGGGTTGCCAGTAGGTGGAATATTTGACCATAGTACCTGCTGTGAAGCTTGATAGCCTCTCATAAGTGGCCACCTGTGGGAGTGACTGGAGAAATTCAGAGAAGAAGAGGCTCTCTGTGGTACACCATTTCATCAGAATTAGCCTCTTGTCTGTTGCCCCCACTACCATGGCCCATTCTGCTCCTGGACTGTTCCTGGGGAGGCCTGTCCTTTCGCACCCAATGACCAGCAAGGGGGTTCTGGGAGTGCCCCTGAAAAAAACCCTTTGACACATGTCTTGTATGTCTTCCCAGTATGCGTGGCGTCATGGGCACTCCCAAAGGACCTGATATAGGTGGACATTTGCTTTGCTGCATCGCCAGCACTTATCATCAGTGGAGAGTCCTAGGGGTTTGAGTGTTGCTGGGGTGTAATACCATCTCGGCAGTGTCTTATTCATGATGAAACAGGTACACCCATCTCTGCAAGCAGAGTGAATTCTCAACCAACTGTGAGCCCATTGCTGCTCGGAGATGTGGGAGTTTAGCTCCTGTTCCCAGAGGGCTCTGGCTGAGTGTGTTGTATCCAGGGAGGCACCCCGTAGTAAGGCATATATACTGCTGACTCTTTTGCTGGAGAGTGTTATCCATGCCCCCAATAGGTGGGTCTCTGGAAGTGTCACTCTGTGGGGGGGGGTGGCTTTGGGGGGTGGACAATAGCATCCCGTATTTGCAAGTACCTCCAAAGGTGGTTAGTAGGGAGTTGGTGCTTGGCTCTTAGGATGTCATAGGCCTCTGTTGTGTTTGTACCCGGGATCAGCAGGTCCTGCACCTGTCTGATGCCCCGAACCTCCCAGATCCTCCAGTGGATAGTCTTTTCCCCAATTCTAATGGCCAATTTGTGCCACAGTGGCATGTATTTCCATGGGGCAGGATCCTGTTTCAGTGTGGAGTTCACCTTTTCCCAATATTTTATTGATATCATCATGGGTGGGGGGTAGGGGATTGAAATTATGCTTACCTCTGTACAGAATTGCTGCTGGGGAGGGGGCCCCTGCCATAGCTGCCTCAAGAGGGAGCCAAGTCAGAGAAGTCGAACTGACTAGTGTAAACCATCTTATGACTTGGGCTGAGATGAAGGCCATGTGATACCCCTGAAACCAAGGGAGTACCCATCCTCCTTTGCTCCTGTGTTGCCTCAGTTTTAGTCTACTAAATTGTGACGGCTTCCCTTCCCATAGGAAGCCTCCTACTAGCGCATCTATTTTTGAAACCATTTCTGCGGTACCTGTACAGGTAGGTGCGCAAGCACGTAAAGCAGTCTCAAAGCTGTCATCATTCTGACCAAGTCAATCTTCCCTGTTAAAGAAAGCTTCAGCGCCTTCCATCTGTCTACCTCCAGTCTGAGCGAGACCAGTAGGGACGTGAAGTTAGCCGAGATCATTTTGGAGATATTAGGGTGTAGTGTGATGCCTAGGTATTTGATGCCGCAGGGGACCACTTGAGACCTGGAGGCCACATCTCCGTAAGGATATAGATGCGTTGGAGAAGGGCAACCAAGATGGTGAAGGGTATGCAGGGAAAGTCATATGAGCAGAGGTGTAAGGAGCTGGATCTGTACACACTGGAGACAAGGAGGGAAAGGGGAGACATGATTGAAACTTTTAAATATGTAAAGGGGCTCAATCAAGTGGGAGAAGAGGGTTTACTTAAGAGGAAGGAGGGGGTCAGAACTAGAGGGCACAGCCTCAGACTGCAAGGAAAAAGATATAGGGACAATGTGAGAGGGTGGTGGAGCCCTGGAACAGGCTGCCAGACAGAGTGGTGGAGGCTAAATCAGTGGAAGAACTCAAGAGGGCATGGGACAAGCATATGGGGCTGAGTATCGGGGGAGGACGGGGACTTGCAGGGAGGGGGAGATGTAGGGGGAAAAAAAGGGCAGACTAGATGGGCCAGTGTGGTCCTTTTCTGCCGTCAAACTTCTATGATTCTCTTATTCTATGAGACCTGGAGTCATGAATGGCTGTTCTGACCGAGCCAAGTTTAACGGGAGAACCTCGTTTTGCCTGGTTTACCCAAAGCCCGAAGACCTGTGCGAAGTCAGCTAGTGTGCTCTGAACTGTTTGGACCACCTGAGGGTTATATGCTGTGGTGATCAGCAGGTCATCTGTGTACAAGAAGATTTTAAAGGTGACCCCTCTTACCTGTATGCCAGGAATCCTCCTAGATTCCCTGATAGCAATGCCCAGCGGTTCTATTGCAAGGACGAACAGGAGGGGGGACAGTGAGCACCCCTGCCTTGTGCCCTTTTGTAACCCAAAGGGTGGGGACATTATGCAGTTGGTGAGTACGGAGGCCATCACAGAGGTGTACAGTAGCTGAGCCCATGCTATGAAGCTTGGCCGTATGCCCATTGTGGTGAGGGTCTGCATCAGAAAAGGCCGTTCGACCGAGTCGAAGACCTTTTCAAAATTGACTACTAACGCTGCCATGAGGGGTTGAGAGGACCTAACCTCTTGCATTAATATGATCAGGGTTCTATGGTGGTCTGATCTCGGTCTCCCTTTGACAAACCCCACTTGGCCTGGCTGTATGAGGCCCGGTAACACCTGTTCCAGTCGTCCAGCTAACACCTTCACCAGTATTTTGCATCAGCATTTATGAGGGAGATGAGGCAGTATCTCCCTGGAGCCAGTGGGTTTTTGTCTTTCTTTGGGAAAACCATTATGGTTGCTTCCCTCATCGATGGGGGAAACACCCCTTTAGCCATCGAGTTCCCATATGCCCTAATCAAGTATTTGGCCAGGTTGGCCCCCTTCACTTGATATAGGTCAATGGGGAGGTCGTTTTTCCCAGGTGCTTTGTGGGGATTCATGGCCCAGATTGCCTCTTCCACCTCGTTTTCAGTTAGAGGGGTGTCCAGGGCCTCAGCTGTGACATCTGCCACCATTGGGATGGGAAGATTGGCCAGGAACTGCTTGACTTTGAGGGGATCTGGGTGGTTGAGGGATGCGTACAGTTGCTCATAGGACTGTGCCATAATAGCATTAATCCCTTTCTGTGAAAAACATTTATTCCCTGCTCTTTCGGTGAGTGCATGGATAGTCCTTGCCACCTGTTTGCTTTTCAGCCTGTAGGCTTGCAGTTTGCTGGCCTTCTCTCCCCCTTTCCAATAGGAATGGCACAACCTTCTTAGGTTCAGCTCAGCTTGCCTGGTGAGGTGGGTGTTAAGCGAGACCCTGGCGCTGGTAAGTTGTGCTAACAGATTGCGTGGGGGGACCCTGGATTTCAGGCTTTTGTACTGGGCCTCCAGTAAGGCTAGCTGGTTCTCCAGGGTCCTCTGCTCAACCTCATGCTGCCTTTGTCTGGCTGTGGTGAAGGCAATTATTCTACAACGCAGTGTGGCCTTGAAGGCCTCCCACAGGGTAGAGTGAGAGACCTCTCCATTATCATTATTCCTCCAGTATTCTTCAACCTCGGGCCACAACCACTTGTAATTCTGAATCCTCCAGTAGAAGGGTGTCTAGCCTCCAGGTCAATGATGGGGGAAGGGGTCTTGTCCCCTTCTTATCACCAGCTCCAGGGTGTGGTCTGAGATGGCTGTGGGGTGTGTTTGAGCTTTGATGACTCCTCATATGTAGAGCTCGACATGAGCCACCAGTCGATCCTACTAGAGGTCCTATAAGGCTGGGAGAAACATGTGTAATTATGTACCCCGGGGTGTAGGGATCTCCAGGCATCTAGCAATGCTTGCTCGTGCATCATACTATGGATTGCTTGTGCTGCCTGCCTATGGGGTTCGGGGCTCCCATTGCTCCTGTCTATTGTGTGGTCTAGCATGAGATTAAAGTTCCCCCATTAGTGCCTTGCTAGTGTTAAATTCCTTGAGGTCTTAGTTCAGGCCATGAAAGAATTGCAGTGAGTCCTGGTTAGGGGCATATAGGTTAGCTAGGATGTTTGGCCCTTCAGGAGTTTCTAGCTCAGCCATAACCCACCTCCTCTTTATCCCCTGGCTTCTTAATCATTTTCCACCCTAGGTTCTTGTGCAGAAGGATGGAGACATCTCTTTTATGGGATGGGGCGGTACTATGGATCTCTTCCCCCACCCAGCTTTGGCAAAATTTTCTGGCTTCCTCGGTAGAGAGTTTGGTTTCCTGAAGGAATACAATGAGAGGGTTCAATTTCTTTAAGTGTAAAAGGACTTTCTTTCATTGATGGGTGAATTTAGCCCTCTGACATTCCAGGTTAGTAGTTTAGTATCCATCGGGCAAGTATTTGGTAATGATCAGAGCTAGTGTCGACCAAACTCTCCAGCCTGGCATCCTTGGGCCAGTGTGTATACCCCGAACATCCCCTGCTCCCCCCTGCTGCCCTCCCTTTGTCCACCACTCCATGAACTGCCTGTAAACTTATTAACACAGTAAACATGAACAGCATAAAACTATGTAAGTGTAACCACAATAAAACAGAAAATGAGTGTAGTACCCGGATGCTCCAGGGTCTTCCCCCCTTCCCACCCCCTTCCCTCCCCTGCAACCCAACTTTGGGCCAGCGTCCACATTCCATGTTGGCTGGCCAGCAGCCCAGACATCTGTGGGGCTCGCTGGGGGTGCACCTCCTTGGTGAGCTGCCAAAGCTTGTGCCAACTTGCACCTTACTTTATTCAGCTTCTCCCTAAAAAGCTGTTTCTTTTCTGCTGGTTCCTTGAGCCCCTGCATTGGCGGACTTGTTGGGTACTAGACCAGCCATCTTGTCCTTTGACTCCATAGACTGTACCCCCTAAGCTGACCTTTGGTGGGGTGGAGGCTCTGCAGTGGCTATGGATCCTCCTGTTATCCTCCTTTGTGGAGCGGTCTTCTATTGTGTCCACCCCTCTTAGTGGACATCATGGGGTGGCAATCTGCCCAAAGTGTCTCTGATTAATGCCAGTAAGTCGTGAGCAAATAGAATCCTCTTAGGGGTATAGGATACCCATTTTGCATGGGGGGATGCTCAGCTGCAACTGGTGCATCCCACCTGTCCACTGCTAGGCTGTAGGCAAGAACAGAAAATGGGCCCCCTAACTTCAGAGCAACTTTCAACAATCTGCTAACATTAGAGCAACATTTAACTGCAACAGTACTGAAACAGCAGCACTTAACAGAATGAACATAGGTAAGAAAGAAAAGAAAAGAAAAAG
The DNA here is from genome assembly GCA_016271365.2 of Neoceratodus forsteri. NCBI lineage: Eukaryota > Metazoa > Chordata > Ceratodontiformes > Ceratodontidae > Neoceratodus > Neoceratodus forsteri. The sequence goes on along the minus strand of CM057453.1, from coordinate 642,228,062 downwards.
AACCTGTTACACAGGCGCCCAACCTACGCATCTCGCAGCCCGATGTAATCCACCTCTGGGGCAAACCCACTGTGTGCACAGTCACTTTAAATATCAGCCCTGCAGCCCTTTCCCATCCTGTCCCTCAGTCTCCCCACAAATAGTGTTTTGGTGAGGGGGGGGTGATGCAAGGGTGGAGTCCATGTCAATTGGTGTTAAGCACAGTCATTTAACAACAGTCCCGGTTCTCCAGACCTCCTCCGTCAACCCCGGTACCTGGAGCAAATCGGTTTCCCCTGAGTGTGGGGCCTCATGACATTGGGCCTGTAGTGGACCCTGACTCTCCGTGGGTTCGGCTTCTTTAGCCCAGGAGCAGGCCTCTTCCTCCCGGTCTCTTGACAGGGCTGCAGCGTACTGCCTGGGTGGTAATGGAGGACGTTGCGGCCTTCCGTCATCCGATAAGTTGATCAATGCCACAAACTGGTTGTTTTTCATTGACAAGCCTGAGAAGGCCTCTGAATCGGAGCTACCACTGTGGCTCCTGGAGTGGAGCCTAGGGGGTTTTATCGATGTGTATCCCCTCTTCTCTGGCTGGTTTCCTGTTGCGCCACTTACCTTTCAGGGTTGCTGGTGGTGGGACCTCCTTGACCTCCTTGGATGGCTGGTGCGGAGTGGGCAACTTCTTTGGATGGGTTTCTCTCTGGTGAGTTACCTCAGGCTGTTGATAGTCCATCGGGAGGTCCCTGTAGTCGGGGCCTGGTGGCCTGCTCATGCCTCTGCCCTTGCCTTGACTTTTCTTGTTGGTATATGCAGTAGTGAAGGACATTGCAGCTTCTGGAGCATCGATCAGTCTGGGGGCCCCATCGACCATGACCCAGAGTGAAGCCAGGTACCTCAGGGGAGTACTTCAGCCCAGTATTGACACAGACCTTCCTCACCATTGTGAAGGCCTACCACATTGCCAATACCCCTTGCAAATAATTGGCAAATATTTGAATTCTCTGACTCTTCCAACTCAGCTGTTTTCTCTGCTGGGCAAGTCTGGTTATTGTTTCCTGGTCTTGGAAGCATAGGAAATGGGCCAGCACAATACGGGGATGCCCCCCTAGGGCTGGTCGAGGGGCCAGGCTTCTGTGATCCAGGTCAGTTTCCAAGGGATCCCCACTATGCCATCTCAGGATCCCTGGGATCTCCTGCTGCAGAAATAGAATGGTGTCATTTCCTTCGCAGCCCTCTGGAAAACCCAAGAAGCAGAGGTTATTCTGGCAGTTGCAGTTTTCCAAGTCCTTTACCCTGGCATAAAGCATCTGGAGCATGTGGCCCTGTTACCGCATATGCAGGTCAGTCCTGTGCCAACTGTCTTCCACTTCAGACAGCCTATGTTCAGCGACTCCTGCTCTTTGTGACAGGTCAATAATGTCTGCAGTGTTCTTTTTAGTGTTTAAGTCCATTATGTCCATCTGATGTAGGATTTCAGCAAACATTTGTTTAACTTCTTGCAGGTTGCTTCGTGGTGTCGGCAGTGCTACGGGCTCCATCCTGGGGCTCAGTTCATGCGTGAGGGCCTCTTATGCTAAAGTGTGTGGGAACCACATGTAGCTTCAAAACACCAGAGATCTGGAGCTCAAGATGGGAGTCTGTCGGTAGGTAAGTTGCTGATGAGCAGGAATATATCTATTTAGGCACAGAATATGCAGAAAGAATGGATGCAATTACCGGATAAATGCCAGGGAGTGAGGAGCTGATCGACTACACGTCCATTTCCTTCAGCTGCTGGCCACGTCCCCCCACAATTTTGACTTCTGCTTTTGGAATTTGTTCCTAAGAAGGAATATCAGTGGTATTACTTGATTCTGGCTGGCATTGTCTGCACTCATTTACCTAGAGGCTTCCTCAAATGGCTGTGCCATCAGGGCCCACTGACATGAACACATCTCCTTTCACTAGTGAGTAATCCATGGTGTACTGATGCACTGCTTTATGCTACTTAAGGAACCGTTGTACCGTACCATGTAGAAGGTGGAATTCCACTTGGTGACCACTTCATTCTTCAGCTGATGTTGTGGAAGATGATTGCCCTTTTGTAGCTGCCACAATAATTTGGATGCTTTAGCAGAATGATTAAAAGGTCTGTATATTTTGTGTGCAACACTCAATGCATTCTTTTTTTGCATAACATTTTATTCACAAATCAACAACATACAAGAAAAAGAACATGGTACAGCACAGATAATAACAAGGACTATACATTTCATAGCAATAAGCAGTCATCACTCAATGCATTCTGAATACTTCTGTCAACTTTAAAGAGATCGTGTGCTACAAGACTGTGGGTATGAGCAAAGCAAGGTAAGTAAATAACTACATACGAGTTTATTTATGAAGTGCCCTATCCCTGGGGCTCAAGGTGCTGTACAAATACAGGCAGTGACAGTATCAGCAAAACATTAACATCATAATTAAAACACATAAATAAACAAGAACAACTGTATAAACAGTATGAAATAGTAACAGGGGAAGTATTCCTGGGAGAATTAGTGGATCCCTAAGGCCTCCAAAAATAAATGTGCCTTCAGTACCTGCTTAAAGGCCTCCAATGAGGGGGCCTTCCTCAAAGACCTTGGAAGTGAGTTTCACAGGGCTGGTCCTGCCACCTCAAATGAACAGCCTCGAGATGTTAGCCATAGGAACTGCTAGGAGGCCCTCCGTGGAGGAGTGGAGAGAGCACTGAGAGTGGCAAGGAGTCAGGAGGTTACTCAGGTAGCCAGGATCCAGTCCATATAGGGCTTTGTAGGTGAAAAGGCCCACCTTGAAGGTAATTCTCCACCTCATTGACAGCCAGTGCAGATGATGCAGGACTGGGGTTACATGACAGGACCTCAGAAAGTCACTCAGTAACCTAGTCGCTGCATTCTGCACTAGCTGTAGGTGAAGCAGGACACCTCCACTGATCTCAAGGTAGAAAAGCATTACAGTAGTCAAGTCTGAACTTCACAAAAGCGTGCACTAGTGAGGGCAGGTCATCTGGTGGGATTAAGGCTTTAATCCAGGTGATATTCCTTAGGTGTTAAAAAAACACTCCAGATGACATCTGAACCTCAATCCATCATCCAGAATGACACCCAGATTTTTCACATTGGCAGAGGCCACAAGTGGGAAGGGGCACTGCATCAAGCCAGTTCCTAGCCCAGCCACATCTGTACCCCACCAATGACCAGGCTCAGTCACTAGCACCTCCATCTTGTCTGGGTTGAGCTTCAACCAGTTAGAGGACATCTATTCCTGGCTCTTGGCCAAACACGCATTCAGTACCTCCACAGTGTTGTGGAGCCCGGGTTCAAATAATATATACAGCTGGGTATATATACATAGCTTCCATCCTTCACAGCACATATAATTTAGCCCCATTATCAGATACCAAAAAATCCAGGGGAAAGACCATAAGGAGTAAGCCATTCTACAAACTGTCTTCTCAGTTCTTGTAAGAGGTTTACTGCAATGCAATTTTCAACTAAAACATGGTAATATGCAAGACAGCCTGCTTCATACATGTTGTAACGCACATGATTGGGGCAGAGGGTGAGGCAGAGGAATTGTGAAAGGATGCAAAGTGACCAGTGACTGTCACATAGTCCCCAGTGTTGCTGCTGGTCCACATGTATTAGAAGTAATATGTATCTGTGGTACTACTGTGAGCTTCAAGGCCTGTGTCACTTTTTCACACAACTCACAATAGTCATTTTGTACTGCCTCGGTGGCAAAATATTTTCTGTATGGTATTTGATATTGTGGAACTGCAATCTGCATTACTTGTTTGAAGCCAACAGATTCAACAAAACAGAAGGGATGCGGGTCAAGACCTATTGTTTCTGCTGTTGCGTTATTTAATTTCTGGGCAACTGGAAGGGTGTGATTATCTTTTCATGCCTTTTGAAATGACTCTTGCGTGGTTAACTGTTTTGGTTTGGGGTATGGTCCGCTGTGAGAGGAATGGAGAGTAGGTAACCGAGGGGAGCTAACCGATACAAAGGTGACAGGTGGTGATGGTGGCAGAGATGAAAGATCACGTTGTTTGCTTGTTTTGTTAAAGTGGACTTGAAAAATAGTTGGCTATGCCACCATTTTTTGATAACAAAGAAACACCTTCTAGGTCACTGTCACCTGCCTGATTCTCTGTTGCACCAGGCACTGATGACTGATCTTTTCTGTTTCATGCAATTGGCTGCATTCTCTTTAAGTATCTTATTAAAGTGAATGCTCCAAGGTGATTTTCCAGTCCTCCCATGGACAAAGGTTTTACAGAGCATGCATATTGCACGATAAGAATTTTGGGAGTCAATATAAGAGTAGTTCCATACCCAAACAAGCATTTGTCAGTGCCGAATGTTCATTGTGTGTAGGGATAAGGAAGTGTGTGAGAGTGTAGTAGTGCAGGAAGAGTTTTATTGATAATGAGCAATAGAAAGTTGTAAGAAGGAATTGAAAAAGTTTATTTGCTTTGTAGACAAAATTCTAATGCTAAGGTATTTAAAAAACAGTTATCAGTGTATGCCTGGCCCCTAGTGGCAGCTGGGGGCTGGCACACCGACACTACAGACATCCGGTCAGAGGTGGGGCAGACGCCTGATGGGGTGCACACACAGGAGCATTCATGGCACCACCGCTGGCATCCTTGCACACTCCATCCCTGAAGGGGAGAAACCAGGAGGAAAAAAGCTCACGGTGGATGATAGAGAGAGCTTGCAGGTCCCGCCCCTGAACTGTCACAGTGTCAACCCCTGTACTGGATCTGGTCTTTTGGGTAGCTGGTCAGCGTTGGCTGGTGGACATTGGGGGATGGGGCTAGGGCTCCCCCCAGATAGAAAGGGCCATGAAGCAAGAGTACAAATAATTTAAAAAAAGTGCTAACATTTAAGGGATCTGCAGTTACTGGCATGTGTACTGAAATTGTAATAACTGGCCATAACTGTGTCATTTTTTTCATATTTTGACCCCAAATGTTGAACATTGTCTTCTTATCACCCCACCTCATGAAACCTGTAGGTGAAAATATTCAAATCCATGAGGAAATGGCATTCCACACCACAGGAGTGAAAACACATTATGGGCAGGATGTAAAAAGTGACACCAGTACTGTTCATGAGGTGGCGTGATAAAAAGGCTATATGAATATCTGGATTGAAAATGACCAAAGTTCACACATGCGTAGAAAATTGTGTATGACTGGGTGTAACTTGACCATTTTGTGGAGTTATGTCACCACATTTTCAACATGGCCTTTTTGGTACCCCACCTCATAAAGAGTGCCACTTTCGTTTTGTTCACTCATGCCGAAAGGTGATTTTGCAGAGCGACCACGCCATTCTATGCCACAGGTGCGAAAACACATTTCACGCAGGATGCAAAAAAAATTACAGATGTACTGTTTATTAAGAAGTGTGAAAAAATAGCAATTTTGAAAATCTGGAATGAAAATTTTAAAAACTGGCAAAGATACAAGCGTGCGTAGAAACTGTGCAATGCACGCTCATAACACAGGCATTTTGTGGAATTTTTTCAACAAATTTTAAACATGGCCTTTTTCGGACCTCCCCTTATGAAGAGTAGCACTGTGATTTTGTTAATCCATCCTGAAAGTTGATTTCTCACACCAACTGTGCCATTCTGGACCACAGGTGCGAAAACACATTTTGGGCAGGATGTGAAAAATGACAGCTGTACTGTTTATAAGGAGGTGTGAAAAAATGTCAATGTTGAAAATCTGGAGTGAAAGTATAAAAAATTAGTGAAGTTACAAATGTGCATAGAAACTGCACAATGCACACTGGTAATGCGGGCATTTTTGGGAATTTTCCACCAAATTTGCAACATGGGCTTTTTGGGACCCCACCTCATGAACAGTGGCACTGTAGTTTTGGTAATTGGTCCTGAAAGGTGATTCCACGCAGTGACCGTGGAATCACCTTTCGGGACCAAGAAATGAAATGACACTGACATGTTCATGAGGAGGTGGGGTCCCAAGAATCCCATGTTGAAAATTTGGGGCCAAAATTCCTAAAAATGGCTGAGCTATCAACCTAAGTTGAGTCCCATTATACAGGCTTACCCGATTCCTCAGTTCCTAGTTCGGCTTTGAAGAGTGTAGATGTATCCCGTCCAGTGAAGATTGCATCTTCCGACTTCTAGAAGGTAAGTATGGGTGGAAGGGTGTGGGGAAGTGGGTGCTCAGAGGAAAGGTTGGGGTGGGGGATGGGGGACTTGAGAGATGATGCTGGAAGATTTTCTTTTTTACAGTTAAAATAAATAAAAAGAAAAGACTTTGGTGGACAGTTCTATTTTACAGGGATTTTTTGGAATGTTTAGGCACACTGGGGTGGGCTCCCAGTATGCCACAATAGTGTGTGTGTGTGTGTGTGTGTGTGTGTCTGTGGGGGGAATGCCATTGCTGACATGGGGATTGGGCACCCCATTGTTAGCTAACAATATAGACAGGTGTGGGGGGCACATCCGACACCAGGAGTGGGCATCCCGGTGCTGGAAAGAGGAAATTGTTTAACCAGGACAGACACAGTAAGGGGCTGCAGGGAACATGGAAATTGTTTAACAAGGAAAGAGACACTGAGCTGCAGCTGAAGGACTCGCATTTCAAAGGACAGAGCCGCATGCAGCGTAGGCTCTGTCCTTTGAAATGTTTGCTGAGTCCAGCCCCCTCAGCAAAACAGTGTCATCAGAACACTGCCTGCTGATTTGCCGGCCACAGACCGGCCCCTGAAGCAGTGATGGTCATTGGGCTGGCACCTCTCACACCCCTGTTTAGCGACTCTCATATCAACCTATTCATTTGTGCTTGCACGCTCGATGAACATAAAAATGGCCTTCTGGGTTTTACCTCCTGGCATAGGTACCTGTTGGCTACCAGTAACACTGCTTTCATTCATTACGTCATTATCATCATCATCATCATCATCATCAGAGACATCATCCTCCTCATGCAAATAATAGTATCAGCAGGGGAGACAGTACTACCATCCTTGCCACCTACTCTCCTGATGGCACATCTCCAGGGTTTTTGATGGGACTTTTGCCATGCACCATGTCAGTATCAAAAGAATAGTAAGGTGCCAGATATTCAAAAGATTGTCATGAGGCAAACCCCAATTTGTCCACACAAACTGGGTTTTCAGTGGAAGTGCCACATTCAAAATCACAGATAGCGTGGGCACACTGGCCTTGCAGCGGGGAAAGAGTGGAGGAGAGTGCAAGGAAAAACAATACAAATGGGGTGCAGGGACCTGAATATTGGCACAGTCCAATATTCAGGATTTGCTCTGTGCAAGGGAGCTTTGCACGGTCCCATTGAGTGGACAAAATACCGCCGACCAAAACCCAGTCTTAATTTGGTGCAACCCTAGTGGTTGCCAGAAGTAGTGCATCTGCACCTCCCCCACACCAATGCAGTACTCCGTAGTGGCAAGTGGTGCCCACCCACCCTCTGATCCCACTGCAGTATATATAATCATAAGTCCCTGGTGTCTAGCGGAGCCCACCGATCACACTCCTGTGTGTTTACGCATAAGTCCCTGGTGTCCAGCAGTGCCCCCACCCTCTGATCCTGGTCTTGTTATGTACGGAAATACCCCTGGCATCCAGTGGTGCCCCCTTCCCTCCCTGTGTTCGACGATCGCTACCTGATATAAAAATGTTATGGTATCCCTGGTGTCCAGTGGTCCCCTCCACCCGATCCCTATTCCCGTACATAGGAATGCCCCCCCAGCCCCAGTGTGTCACAACACCCCCCACACATGGCCACGGCTTGCCCATCACAGCCATGCAACTCCTGTATAAGGTAGCCCCCCAACAACAAAGCCCTGGCCCATTGTAAAGACATAGGCATGCCGACAGCTCCAGCCAACCCCATTGGTGGTAGTGGTCCCACCCACCCACCTGTGGCATCGATGACCCACCCCCATTCCCCTTACCATACTATCATTACCATGCTGTAATGATGATGGGTGACACAGCCCCACCATACACCACCTCAGTCACCCACACTCTGATAGTAACAGGGAGTGCACTGCATATTTATATGCTTTGTTGTTGGAGAGGGCTCCCTCATATAGGAGTTGCACAGCTGTGGCGGGCCAGCTGTGGCTATGAGGGGGGGTGTTGTGACACACTGGGGTGGTGGGAGACATTCCTATGTAGGGGATGGGGATTGGGTGGGAGGAGGGACCACTGGACACCGGTGAGATAGTACTACACTATGGGAATGGGTGTTGGGAGGGGAAGGGGGAAGGACCACTGGACATCAGGGATATCTTATAGATTTCATATTCTTAAAAAAAAAAAAAAAAACTGTCCCCCTGGTTTTTGTATTCTCCTATAATTTAAGAAAACTGAATACTAACAGTTTTAGGCATGCTGTGGCCTCCATCGACAGGCCAACAAAGGAGCGGTCCATGGAGGTGGATGAGGCCTTAGCTGTTTTTTACGTTCGCCTGCGCGCATGCGCAAGGAACATTTTGGGAGAGTAGCACACTTGGAGGTGTGCCTCTCCCATCCAATGCAAATTGCTCCCTTGAGCAGACGTGTGGCGCCCTGCACCAATGGGTGCAGGAGTCTCTGTATGACAGCGGTGTTCCTCTGCTTCAGAAAGCACGCTGCCATACTGAACCGCTGCCATCATGCCGTCCCCCCTCGCGTCTGCCCCCGTGCACGCCCCCAGCGGTGGTGCCACGCTGGGAGCCCACCCCAGCGTGGCAACGCCAGTTTGTTTTGCAGACGGGGTGCCCAATCCCCGTCGGCTCCTCGCCCCCAGCCATCTTCTGCCATGCTGTGAGCCCACCCAGTGTGGCAAACATCCTATGTCGTCTTTTTTTGTGTGTTAAACCTGTAAAATAAAACGGTCCACATGGCGATCTCCCAACCCCCTCCCACAACCCGCACCCACCCACTGCGCGACCAGCCTCCCCACACCCTCCCCACCCATACTTACTCCAGACTGCGCGACGATCTTCGTGGCCGGATCACGTCTGCACTCTTCAAAGCCGACCGCGAACTGAGGAAATGCCGTAAGCTGTATAATGGGCTAGATAGGGGGTTTCAACTTTATTGCATATCTCAGTCATTTTTTGGAAGTTTTGCACCAAATTTTCAATATGGGGTTTTTGAGACCCCTTCTCATGAATGATGTCACTGTCATGGTGTTATTCAGGACCGAAGGGTGATTTCGCAGGCACTGCGCAGTCACTGCGCGAAATCACCCTTTGGCCTTGAATAATGCCGTGACAGTGACATCATTCATGAGAAGGGGTCCCAAAAACCCCATGTTGAAAATTTGGTGCAAAAATTCCAAAAAATGACTGTTTTACGAGCATGCATTGCGCAGTTCCTACGCAGGCTCGTAAGTTCGCGAATTTTCAATATTTTCACTCCAGATTTTCAACATTGCCATTTTATCACACCTCTTATGAGTTGTACAGCTGTCATTTTTCACATCTCACCCAAACGTGTTCCGCCATGAAGCACTAATATGGCGCAGTCGGTGCTAAAATCAATGTATGGAACATTAAGAAAAATCACAGTGACACTGTTCATGAGCAGAGGTCTTAAAATGGCTATGTTGAAATTTGTGAAAAATTCCTAAAATTCCTGTTTCTGACGTCACGTTGCACAATTCTCCTTGCGGCAAATGCGTTTTGAATTTTCAATATTTGCACTCCAGATTTTCAACATTGCCATTTTACCACACCTCCTCATGAGTAGTACAGCTGTCATTTTTCACATCCTGCCCAAAATGTGTTTCTGCCCATGTAGCGCACAATGGCGCAGTCGGTGTGCAAACTCAATGTATGGGACACATTAAGAAAATCACAGTGACACTGATCATGAGCAGAGGTCTTAAAATGGCTGTGCTGAAAATTTGGTGAAAAAATTCCTAAAAATGACTGTTTTATGACTCTGCATTGCGCAGTTCCTACGCACGCTCGTAAGTTTGCGAATTTTCAATATTTTCACTCCAGATTTTCAACATTGCCATTTTACCACACCTCCTTATGAGCACTGCAGCTGTCATTTTTCACATCTTGCCCAAAACGTGTTTCCGCCCATGTAGTGCCAATGGCAATAAATGCTGTGCGAACCAGTGTATGGGACACATTAAGAAAATCACAGTGTCACTGTTCTTGAGCAGAGATCTTAAAATGGCTGTGTTGAAAATTTGGTGAAAAAATTCCAACAAATAACTGTTTCTGACGCGCATGCTATGCAGTTCCTACGACGCATAAGTTTGCTAATTTCCAATATTCACTCCAGATTTTCAACATTGTCATTTTACCACACCTCCTTATGAGCAGTACAGCTGTCATTTTTCACATCCTGCCCAAAACATGTTTCCGCCTATGTAGTGCACAATGGGGGTAACAAAAAGGTCATGCTGACAATTTATTGTGCAAATACCAGCAATTGCACAGGGCATTAGGGTAAAGCACCATACATGCCAAACACCACTGCAAATACCTGCAAGTGAACGTTTGGCATTGACAAATGCTTGTCTGTTACTTATTTAACACAGTTTGCAATGAACTTGTTCCTTTAAAGAAGTCTAGGATTAGAGGCAATAAACAAGACTGGGTTACCCCAGATCTCCTTGATCAAATGAGAACTCGTGATAGATTATGGAAGGCCTATAGGAAGACTCCTAGTCAAGTTATGTTAATTTCTTATAAAGAGGCTAGAAATAGATGTAAAACACTGGTCAGGGGGTTGAAGAAAAATTATTTCCTAGAAAGGCAGAAGCATTTTCTGGGAAAGAATGCCTTAGAGACTTGGAGATTAATCAGTGAACTCACTGGCAAAAAACATACAGCATCCATACAATGCTTAAAGACCCCAGATGGGATTGTGACTGAACTGCACCCAATTTCTCAGGAGTTCAATGATTTTTTTCTCTGACCTTTCTATGTACCTTTCAGATGATACTTTGGAGCAAACAAACATGCATTATCAGGATTCAGATATGGCTATTCCCAAATTTATTTTTCGATTTTTGATACCTGATGAGGTCCTGAGGTACCTCCAAAAGATGGATCGTCATCCCTCTGTAGGCAACCATGGAATTGACTACTGGCTCGTGAGAATCACTGCAGACATTCTTTGTTTCCCTTTCTGCTAGTTTTAATGTATTCCTTTGCTCTTCTGCCTTTCCCAAAATTTGGAAAAATTCAGTTGTCCCCATTTTAAAATCTGGGGACTCTACAGACAAGCATAATTTTCGTCCGATCTCACTTCTGGCACCTCTCTCGAAGGTTTTAGAGAGAAGTATTTTTAACCAAATTATGGAATACTTGTCCAATAATAACATACTTATGCCTTCCCAGCATGGTTTCAGGCCAGGACATAGTACTACAACTGCCTTGGTGGGGTTCACGAGCACAGTGCATATGGCCCTAGATAATGGGCTTATTTCTGGGGTAGTGTTCGTGGACCTCACCAAGGCTTTTGACCTGGTTAATCATGGTCTTTTGCTTTTTTCGTTGACAAAGTTGGGAATAGCTATAGAGGTTGCTGGTTGGTTTGGGACTTACCTGAGTAAATGTACTTGGGAAACAAACACTAATGAACACTTTTCATCTCCTGCCTTTGTTTCACTGGGTGTTCCTCAAGGTTCTATTTCACAAATCTTTCTTTATGCTGTTGATGCAGTAGTCCTCATGAGCGGGTCCCATCTTAGTGATGTTCAGAATAATTTGGTAGCTGATTTCTGAGAGGTCCAGAACTGGTTTAAGAAACACAGGTTAGTTCTTAATGCTCCTTAATCTGATTGCCAGGTTTACTACATTGTTGCCACTTAGGACACACCATTGCAACCTGCTGGCACAAGCGGGCTGGTTTCCCTTAGAATATAAATATAAATTCCAGATTGGTCTGTTAGCCAAGAAAGTGACATGAAACAAGGTACCTGTCCCCTTATTATCAATTTTTAAGAAGCAGAATTTCCCTGTTACACAACCATTAGTCCTACATTACTTTTCCATACCCAAAATGCGTACATCTAAGGGTCAAAAAACACTACCTTACTCTTTCCCATTCTTTTTTAATTCCTTGCAAACTGTATTTGAATGTATAAATGTGTCACTTTTTACATTTGGGCATAAGCTGAAAGAGTACCTATAAGTTTTGAGCAAATGCAAATGCATTGGTTAATGTGTTGCTGAATGTTTTATTATGATTGTACTGTGTCTTGATGTAGTTCATTTATTGTCTGTTTTTATTGTTATATGTACACTGGTCACCCATGTAAATGGGTCTTTGGCCCATGGTCTAACCAGTTTAAATAAACAAAACAAACAAACAAAGAAACAAATCAGGCAGTGATTGGTGATAGGCAAACATGGGGGGGGGGGAACCACTGGAGACCAGGGGATATATCTGTATGGGACCAGGATCGGAGGGTGGGGGGCAGCCACTAGACACCAGGGCCTTATAAGTAAACACATGTGAGTGTGATTGGAGGGAGTGGGCAGCTGCTAGCACCAGAAACAACTCAAGGGGCAGGCAATATTCAGTGCTAAAGGACCTCCAACCTCATGCAAATGAGCCCATAATGGGCATGTGAATGGCCCCTTAGTACCTTGCGTGCCTCGTGGGTTCATTTGCATGGGGACTTTTGAATATTTTAAGGTTTGTTAGCCATTGCTGGGGCACTATCTCGGGGGCACTATTGGGTGGGGCTAAGTGGCTTAGCCCTGGGCAACACAGGACCTATATTCAGATGTACAGTGCCCTGCATTATTCATCTGAATACAGCATTTTTGCCCACCGATGCTATCAATAGACATAGCGCAAATGTTTGCACTCCAGTTTGAACTTTTTTGAATGTTGGGCCCCAGATAACTCGGACTCAGGTCCATTGGGCACAAAGATGCTACCACTGCTGTTATTGCCTGTGCTAGAGTCTGATCATGTGACAATGATTGGGACAGCGGAACATTGAAAGCATATGTGTTCACCCTTTCAGTGCCTCTGCGGGGATGCCCTTGATGACCTTTGCTTTTTATGTTTGCTTGCACACATGTGCAAGAAACATAGTGCCATCATCCGAGTTTTCAGAGGTTTGTCACCCCCTCTTCCAATTCAGTCAGTGTGTTGGCAGGCGTGGCCCCAGTCCTCCAATGCATGCTGGAGCTGTCTATGCCAGCTCCAAAATGCAGTGGCATACAGTTGAAAGGGGGAGCTATGCTTCAGTGAGCAGCGATCAGATATCGCCTGCTCATGCGCAGCGCCCCCCACACACACACACACACGCACGCATACTGCGTGCTCCCCCACGCACACTTCCATAGCCGACAGGGGTGCCTAATCCCCATCGGCTGTGCTGCGCCCCAAAGTTTCTTCCAAATGCCATGCTGGGTGCCCACCCCAGCGTGGCAACTCAGTGGTAGCTGACAGGTGCCCAACCTCCTGGCTTCACTGTCCCCCTCAGCAGGGTGCCACGCTGGGAGCCCACCCCAGTGGCAACAGGATGCCATGGCCAACAGGGGTGCCCAATCCCCCATCGCTCCACGCCCCCAGCCATCTTCTGCCATGGGAGCCCACCCCAGCGTGGCAAATGACCCACGCCGCCTTTTTTTTTTTTTAAATACCCGTAAAGAAAACGGTCCCACGCAGTCTTCTTGCCCCCCTCCCCACAACCCGCACCCACTCCACTGCACACCCTGCCTCCCCACAGCCTCCCACCGCATACTTACCTCTGGAGCTCGGCCGGACGATATTCAGTGGACCGTGAACACGTCTGCACTCTTCAAAGCCGACCGCGAACTGAGGAAATGCCGGTAAGCTGTATAATGGGATAGATAGGGTTTTTCAACTTTGTTCGTAGCTCAGGCATTTTTGGGAATTTTGCACCAAATTTTCAACATGGGGTTTTGGGACCTTCTCATGAATGATGTCACTGTCATGAAGAGTTTGCCCGAAGGGTGATTTTACTTACTGCATGAAATCACCTTCGGCCCGCCGATTAACAAAAACAACACTGCCAGCGTTCATAAGGCACTCTCAAGAAGCTTATTTTGAAAATTTGGTGAAAAAATCTAATAAATGACTGTTTTACTACGTTATGCTGTACAGTTCCTACGCACGCTTGTAAGTTCACGAATTTTCAATATTTTCACTCCAGATTTTCAACATTGCCATTTTACCACACCTCCTTATGAGCAGTACAGCTGTCATTTTTCACATCTTGCCAAAAATGTGTTTCCGCCCATGTAGCGCACAATGGCGCAGTTGATGTCCGAAATCAATGTATGGGACACATTAAGAAAATCACAGTGACACTGTTCATGAGCAGAGGTCTTAAAATGGCTATGTTGAAAATGTGAGAAAAAATTCCTATAAATAACTGTTTTCTGATGGTTAGCAGTTCCTATGAATGCTCAAAAGTTTGCGAATTTAATATTTTTACTCCAGATTTTCAACATTGCCATTTATTACACTTCCTTATGAACAGTACAGCTGCCATTTTCATATGTCGCCTAAAATGTGTTTTCACATACGTAGCGCATAATGGTGCTGTTGGTGCAAAAGCAATGTTTGGGACAGATTAAGAAAATCACAGTTACACTGTTCATGAGCAGAGGTCTTAAAATGGCTATGTTGAAAATTTGGTGACAAAAGTCCATAAAATGACTGTGTTACGAGTGAGCATTGCGCAGTTTCCACGCACCCTCGTAAGTTCATGACTTTATAATATTTTCAGTCCAAGTTTTCACCAGTGGCATTTTTCCACACTTCCTTATGAACAGTACAGCTGTCATTTTTCACAAAATGGCTGAAGTGTGTTTTCACACTTTCAGAGCAGAGATGCGTAGTCACTGTGGGAAATCATTGTTCGGGACAGATAAAGAAAATCACAGTGACACTGTTCATGATCAGAGGCACCAAAATGCCTGAGTTGACAATTTGCTGTAAAAAATCCCCAACCTAATTATATTATGGGTGTGCGTTGCACAGTTTCTATGTCGCTACGTGACTTCACCATTTTTTAATATTTTTACTGCAGATTTGCAACATTGCCATTTTTTACACCTCCCCATGAACAGTACAGCTGTCATTTTTTACATCCTGTTCAGAATGTTTTTGTACCTGTGGTGCTAAATGCCGTAGTCGCTGTGCATAAGCAGCTTTCGCTTAACAAACTGATATTCCCCCTGTTCATGAGGTGGGGTCACAAAAAACATGTTGAACATTTGGAGTGAAAATACCAACGAATGCCTGAGGTATTAGGGTTTCCAACCATAATGCCCAACCCTGTAGAGAATGACAGGCATCAGGGGTGTGACTTGGGATTCTTGCCTGTAATGCTCATACCATTCCACACCCTGCAGCCAGTGAGAGGCATCGAGGTATGCCTTGGACTCTTCAGCCCCAAAGTTCACCCCATTCTCCTATATCGCACCCATCTCACCATATTTCCTAATGGAATGGGGTGCGCATAAGGGCCAAAGACCCCAAGGAACACTGTGACACTTGTCAGTGTCTGCAGGGTGGGGTGTAGTGAAATGGCGTGGCCGTTATGCCTGACGACCCAAAGGCACACCCCAATGCCTGTCACTCTCTGCAGGGTGGTGGTGGGGTTGGCTTCAGTTCAATACTTCACTGCCATTCCTATTACGCAGCTCTGTAACTTCTATACTACCACTGCCAATGCCAGCAAGCAAACATTCGGCATTGACAAATGCTTGTTAACAGTTGCTCTACTACCTTATCCCTTACACCTCTTACAAGGCACAGCACCAGAGCCTCTCTTATTTTTGCTTGATGTGCCGGGGAGTGGATCATTTGTAGGGAAAGGAGATGTGCTTTTGGTGTCCCTCACAGGCTGAAAACCATTGTTTTGTTTGTTTTTTTGTCAAACACAATTCAGCAGTGCTACTAGAAGGAGTCTGACTAATGGTGCTGCTTACAGTAGAATCAACTTGTTGCTTTTTTCTGCCTTTCTTGGCAAACTGCCCTGTACCCACCATCATTCTTCTTCTTAGTCCCAGTTTTGTCCGTGTTTTTTGGAGAACAAAATGTTTTTTTAAACAGCAGGATGACCTGGAAAACACACAACAATATTTTTTTCAAATGTGATTTTTGGACAAAGTTTGGCTGCTAGCCCAGTAGGCTTATGGCACACACCAAGGGGCTTCTGCTTTGCAGGATGGTCAGGATCCGATTGAGAAAAAAAATATTTTAATTTTTTAAACAGATTATTTAGGAACCGCACAATATTTTTTCAAATATGATTTTTGGATGAAATTGGGCAGCTAGCCCAGTAGGCTTATGGTACATTAGTCAAGGGGTTTCTATTTTGCAGGATGGTCACGATCAGGACAAGAACAAAATGTTTTTTTAAATAGCAGGATGATTTGGAAAATACAGAACATACATACATAGATATATAGAAATTGTCGGCAGATAAGGACCGCTAGGCCCATCTAGTCTGCCCGTAATCCCTAAACTTGTATGCAGTCACTGACACTAAGTGATCAATGGCTTTTCATCACTCCCTCCCCACCCAGTATTCCCTTGTTCCTGTCCCAGGCATGTTTAAACCCCTCCATGTGCTTGCCCCCCACCACCTCTTGTTGCAGACTGTTCCAAGTATCCACCACCCTCTCTGTGTAGAAAAACTTCCTCACATTACCTCTTAATCTACCCCCCTTCAGTTTCCTATTGTGTCTCCTCATTTTGATATCTTTTCTACATTGGAAAAGATCCCCCACCTGCACATTGTTTATGCCCTTGAGGTACTTGAACGTTTCTATTATGTCACCACTTTCTGTCCTCTCCTCCAGTGAGTACATATTGAGGACTCTTAGTCTCATAGATACATAGACAGTGTCGGCAGATAAGGGCCTATGGCCCATCCTGTCTGCCCATTTGAGCTTGTAAGTTCAGTTTATGTTTTCCTAGAAGTCTGTTGCCCCTTACCCCTGACCTCCAGAATTCCTTTATGTCTATCCCATGCATTCTTAAATAATGTGATTGTTTCAGCCCCCACCACTTCCTCTGGCAGGGTGTTCCACTTGTCCACCACCCGTTCTGTGAAGAAATTCTTCCTCATGTTTCCTCTGAATTGTCCTCCCTCAACTTCATCCCATGCCCTCTAGTTCTGGAACATCTTTTTCGCTTAAAATAAGTGTATTCCTGCACCCTGTTCCTCCCTGTAAGATACTTGTATGTCTCTATCATATCCCTCTCTTCCTCCTCTCCTCTAGGGAGTACACGCTCAGTTCCTTCAACGTGTCTTCATAGGACTTGTGATGCAATCCATGCACCATCTTTGTTGCCCTCCTCTGAACCTTCTCTACCCTGTCTATGTCCTTACGTAGGTATGGTCTCCAGAACTGTACACTGTGCTCCAGGTGGGGCCTCACTAGTGTCTTGTATAGTGGAATTATGACCTCCCTTTTCCTGCTGGTGATGCCCCTGCCTATACATCCCAGCATCCTATTTGCTTTACCTGCTGCCTTGTCACACTGTTTCCCTACCTTGAGGTCATCAGAGATGATAACCCCAAGATCCCTTTCCTGCTTGGTGCATGCTATATCCTCACCCCCAACTGATATATTGTGCCAGGATTTTGTGCCCCATATGCATGATCTTGCACTCCTTTGCATTGAATTTCAACTGCCAACCCCTGACCATTTTTCAAGTTTCTGCAGTTCCTTCTCATTCTGTCTAGACCTCTGGTGTGTCTACTCTGTTACAGAGCTTTGTGTCATCAGCGAACAGTGAAATTCTGCCTTCTAGGTCCTGCGCAATGTCACTGATGAAGATGTTGAATAGGACCGGTCCCAGCACTGATCCTGTGAGTCCCCACTGGTCACTCTTCCGCTTGTGGAGTGACAGCCATTACCACCACCCTCTGTGTTCTGCCACCCAGCCAGTTACCTACCCACCACACTACTGTCCTGCCCACCCCATAGTCCCCAGTTTGTGCAATAGTCTTCTATGTGGCACAGTGTCAAAGGCCTTGCTGAAGTCCAGATAGGCCATGTCCTGCCCTCCCTGATCCACCTCCTAGTCACCCAGTCAAAAATTCAATGAGGTTGGTCTGACAGACCTCCCTGGTGAAAGCCATGCTGCCTTGGGTCCTGTAATCCATTGACAACCAGATGTTCCACCAATCTCCTTCAGTAGTGCTTCCATGATCTTCCCATCACTGAGGTGAGGCTGACTGGTCTGTAGTTCCCTGCTTCCTCTTTGTTCTCACTTTTGTATAAGGGGACTACATCTGCTGTCCTCCAGTCTTTGGGTACCTCCCATGTTTCCAGTGATTGGATAAACAGGATAGCCAGAGGTTCAGCCACCACCTCTCTTAGTTCTTTAAGGACCCTGGGGTGCACCCATCTGGCCCCATTGCTTTATCAACTCTTATTACTTCCAGTTCCTTCAGGATCCTTTCTCGTGTAAAGGGACTTGTGTCCATTTCTACACCATTCTCACCCCTTGTACTCCCTTCAGACCCATTACCCTCCTCTTCCTCAGTAAAGACTGAGCAGAAATACCTGTTCAGTATGTCAGGTTTACTGTTGTCATCCTCCATGTGGCACCCATCCTCCCCCTTCAGTCTCACTATCCCTCCCTTTGTCTTTCGTTTTTCACTTATGTACCTGTAAAAGGTTTTGTCCCCTCTACCCACTGATTTTGCAATGTGTTCTTCTGTCTGAGCTTTGGCTTCCCTTACTGACCTCCCTGCCTCCCTTTGCTTCTCCTGGTACTTCTCCCTATCCTCTTCTGCCTGTGTCTTTTTGTATTGCCTGAATGCAATCTTTTTGGCTTTCACTTTCTTTGCTACCTCTTTGGAAAACCATAATGGTCTCCTCTTCCCTTTCCTCTTGCTAACTCTCCTCATATGTTTTATGATGCAAGCCATGCACCATCTTTTTTACCCTTCTCTGTGGTCTCTAGTACTGCATGCAGTACTCCAGGTGAGGCTTATCAGTGTTTTATATAAAGGCATCAACACCTCTTGTCTCCTGCTAGTAATGCTTCCGCTTATGCGCCTCAGCATGCCACTGGCCTCCCTACAGCCTTTGTGTACTGCTTTGTTACCTTAGGTCATCAGATATGATAACCCCTAGGTCCCTTTCCTCTTTGGTGACAGTCAGCACCTCCTTCCCTATTCCGTGGCTCTCCCCAGGGTTCCCCCTACCCAGGTGCATTATCTTGCACTTTTTTGAATTGAACCTCAGTTTCTACACCTCCAACCATCTTTCAGGCTTCTCCAGGTCCCTCTTCATTTTCTGCACCCCTTCTGGAGTATCCACTCTGTTGCAGATCTTGGTGTCATCTGCAAATAGGCAGACCTTTCCTTCCAGCCCCTCTGCAATGTCACTAATGAAGACATTGAACTGGACTGGTCCCAGTACTGATCTCTGTGGTACTCCATTGGTCACCTCTCTCCCCGGAATTGGATCCTATTTACCACTACCCTCTACCTTCTGTCAGTCAGTCAGTTTCTAACCCAATGTATCACCTTATGCCCCGTGCCCAGACTACTCATCTTGTTAAAGCCTTCTGTGTGGGACAGTATCAAAGGCTTTTCTGAAATCTAGGAAGGCAATGTCTACCACCCCTCTCTGATTCACTTCCCTAGTCACTCAATCAAAAAAATCTATCAGATTTTTTTGACAAGACCTTCTTGCTGTGAATCTGTGTTGCCTCAGATCCTAGGCACCATTGGATTCCAGGTACGCCACTGTCATTTCTTTCAGCAGTGTCTCCATGATCTTCCCAACCACTGAGGTGAGGCTGACTGGCCTCTAGTTTCCCACTTCCTCCCTACTGCCACTTTTGTGCAGTGCGACTACATGCGCCCTCCTCCAGTCCTCTGGAACCACACCTGTGTTGAGTGACTCTGTGAACAGGGCAGCCAGAGGGGCTGCTAATTCCCTTTTCAGTTCTCTTTATATCCTCAGGTGTACGTGGTCTGACCCCATGGCTTTTTTCCACCTTCGGCTTTGTGAGTTCCTGCAGAACTCTCTCCACTGTGAATGGACTGGTGTCTACTTCTCCCCCCCCATTGCCTCTTCTCCCCAGCTGTGGTCCTTGACCCTCTTCCTCCTTACTGAATACTGAAGAGAAGTATTTGTTCAATATTTCTGCTTTGTCTAGATCCCCCTCCTCACACTCTGCCTCCTCCTCTTTGAGCCTCACAATCCCTCCCTGGTTTTTCTTCTATCATTGATGTACGTATAGAATGTCTTGTCCCCTTTTTTTCACAGTCTGTGCAAAATCCTCCTCTGTCTGTGTCTTGGCTCTCCTAACAGCTTTCCCTGCTTCCCTTAATCATTCAACATACACCTCCCTGTCCTCCTCCCTTTGGGTTCCCTTATACTTCCTGAAACTTGTTCTTTTAGCCCTTACTTTGTCTGCTACCTCTTTAGAGAGCGATAGTGGTTTCCTTCTTTTCTCTTTGGCCACTATCCTAACGCATTGGTTAGTTACCCCCACTATGGCTTCTTTTAGGTTCCTCCACTGTTCCTCCACTTCCTCCATTACCACTCCCTTCTCCAGGGCTGCTCTTAAACATCTACTCATTTCAATGAAATCTACCCTCCTGAAATCTAATACGTTTGCCCTTGTGTGGTTTATATGTGACAATATTCCTTTATATGCAATTCTGGATTAAATTGAGTAGCTGGCCCAGTAGACATTTAACACACTAGCCAAGGGTCTTCTGTTTTGCAGGATGATCAGGGTCATGTCGAGAGCAAAATGTCTGTTTTTTTTTTTATAAACAGCAGGATAATGGGCAATACTGTTTCAAAATAAGATTTATAAATACAGTGGCCACTGGCCAGCTAGCTTAGTAGGCTTACAACACAGTAGCCATGGGGCTTCAGCTTTGCAGGATGTTGCAGAACAACCTTTTTTTTTTCCTCTATTTTTGTCCAGGCCCTAGCAGCAGTGGAGCAGGCTGTGAGACCCCAAACTGCCTCTGTCTCTCCCTCCCCCACTAGTCTTCATTAATCTTAGTTATTTTTATATTTTCTATTGTGAAAATAAAATTGTATTTAAACTTGTCTTGTAGTCATTTTCCTGACTTTGTCCTCCTTTTTATAGTTTAAGCCCACACTGCCACAGCCCCAATCATTTGTCACCCTCCCTCCTATCAGCACACCTTCCCGAACCCCAGCTGCAGTTTCTTTCCTTTCTCTTTTGCTATCTTCTTTTCTTTCTGCATTTAAATGTAAGTTTTTTCTTTTTCTTGATGTCTTCTTTTGATATTCTTAGTTTGTCCTCCATAAGCACCTCCCATGACCTTTTGTCAGCCTCCCTTCTTTCAGCCCACCTCCGCAACCCCCAATTTCCCTTCTCTCTTCTGTTTCTTTTTTATGTTGGCTTCCCATGCTTGCGCTCAAGTCAATATCATGGGACAGTGCAGATTTGGAGGAGCGGCCGCTGTTGGGCAAATGCAGGGCACACATCAGTAGCTGCGTCCCTCATTCCCCAATCAGCCTCCATGCCGGTGCCACACCATGCATGCTAATGTGGTGAGCACATCTAAGGAAAGGTCTGCTACAATCCGAGCAAAGCTCGTCAGATGCAGCGGACCCTTCCTGTGTGCTCACCACATTAGCAGCATGTGACGGCTGACTCTCGGGGTGCCCAACCCCCAGCCGGCTTTCTGTGGCATTACAAATTAGCCAACAGGGGAGCCCACTCCTGTCGGCATACAGAAGCCCCCCATTTCTTATATGCAGAGGGTGCCCAATCCCCCTCGGTTCTTGCCTCCCCCCACTTTCACTGTGTGCCGATGGGGGATCCCACTTCCCATTGGCATAAATCAGCCCCCCTGCATTTCTTATATGCCAAGGGGAGGTGCCCAATACCCCTCGGCTCTTTTCTTCCTCCCCGGCTGTCATTGTCTGCCAACGGGGGTACCCAATCCCTGTCGGTATAAATTCAGCCCCCACCCCATTGTCTGCAGACGAGGGTGCCCAATCCCCCATCGGCTGCAGCAATCCCCCAAAACAGTTAGGGTGGCACGCTGGAGCCCACCCCAGCATGCCAAGTTCCCGAAAAGAAAAAACTGTTCACGATGTTAGGTTTTTTCTTCTTCACTGTAACAAAAAGGTCCCTCGTAGTCTCCTGCCCCCACCCGCACCCACCCACTACACACCCTGCCTCCCACACCCCTCACCCCTCTCTCACCCCATACTTACCTCCGGAGTCCGGGCGCGACGATCTTCAGTGGACCGAGAATACATCTGCACTCTTCAAAGCCGACCACGAACTTAGGAAATGCCGGTAAGCTGTATAATGGAATAAATAGGGTTTTTCCAACTTTGTTGCATATCTCGGCATTTGATGGAATTTTGGCTCCAAATTTTCAAAGTGGGTTTTTAGGGCCCCCCATGAATTCTATCACTGCATCGCGGCCGACTCGGTTGAAAGGTGATTTCACAGTCACTACGTGAAATCACCTATTGGGACTCATTAACAAAATGACAGTGCCAGTGTTCATGAGGTGGCCTCTCAAAAAGCCTATGTTCCAAATTTGGTGGAAAAAAATCCAACAAATGCCTGTTTTACTAGCGTGTGTTGCGCAGTTGCTATGCAGGCTTGTAACTTCGCGCATTGCCAATATTTTAAAACCAGATTTTCAGCATTGTCATTTTTGTACACCTCCTTGTGAACAGTATAGCTATCATTTTCCACATCCTGCCCGAAATGTGTTTCCTCACTTCTGGCGCACAATAGCACAGTCGCTGTGGGAAATCAGTGTTTGGGCCAGATTCTGAAAATGACAGTGACACAGTTAATGAGCAGAGGTCCTAAAATGCCTATGTTGAAAATTTGGTGATGATACTCCATAAAATAACTGTGTTACGAGCATGCGTTGGCAGATTGCCTTGCGCTACGTCCGATAAATACATTGTGATATTTTCACTCCAGATTTTCAACATTGCCATTTTTATACCTCCTCATGAAAAGTATAGCTGTCATTTTCACATCCTGTGCAAAATGTGTTTTTTCTCACCTGTGGCGCCAAATGGCACAGTCGCTGTGCAAAAATCACCTTTCGGCTAACAAACTGATAGTGCCACTGTTCATGAGGTAGGGTCACAAAAACTCCATGTTGAAATATTGGAGTGAAAATGCCTCGAGCATTAGGGTTTCCAACCGTAACACCCTACCCTGTAGAGACTGACAGGTGTCAGGGGTGTGACTTGGGATTGTCGGAAGTAATGCTCATGCCATTCCACCCCCACCCCCACCCTGCAGCCAGTGACAATCATCAAGATGTGCCGTGAATGCTTTGGCTCCAAAGTTCATCCCACTGTCCTATACTGCACCCATCTCGGTGTATTTCCTTATAGAATGGGGTGGCGTAAAGCCGAAGACCCCAATGTACACGGCACTTGTCAGTGTCTGCAGGATATGAGGTGAATCGGCATGAGCACTATGGCCAACACCTGTGCAGGGACGCCCCAATGCCTGTCAGTCTCTGCAGCATAGGGGTGGGTTGGCATCAGTTCAATACTTCACTGCCATTCCTATTATGCATCTCTTTAACTCCTGCACTACCAATGCCAATGCCAGAAAGCCAACATTTGGCATTGACAAATGCTTGTTTAATTATATTATAGTGTAGTGTAAGGGCTAACATGATTCTTAAAAGAAATCCATACACAGGAAAATGCTGTTGTGCTTCAGTGGTGATGTATCTAATACAGCACAATGAGTTTTCATTGTGCTGCAGTAGATATCTCATCAAACAATGCTGACGTTTAGCTGTTTTAGTTGTGTTACAGAGGGAAAGCAAGCAGTCTGTAGCTCTTGTAAACAGAGAGTTCGGATTGAGGGGTGGCATGATTGGGAAGAATAGGCATATAGATGGTTTGTAGCACGGGGGTGCTGCAATAATCAAACATGCAGTGTGGCATTATGGAGAGGTGTGACTGGGTGGGAGGAATTATCCAACAGTCAGTGTGGAGGTTGTGAGAGTGGCAGTGAGATCAGGGACAAGAGAAAACGCCAAAAAAGTGTACTGGACCGGAGCAACCAAAACAATCATGATTTTTCTGTTCTGTTGCCTATACACTATGACGGTATGGGCAACCATACATTCCAAGGCTGTGTTTCAGCCTCAGGGTTTCCATGATGACAGGGACCGCCCAAGCTTCTCTCTTGAGGTCACTCTGTCCTCATGAGAACCCTTCAGTTGACACAGCCATTATTCTGTATATTCTCTGTCTGTGTCCTTCTGGACATGTGGCCTCTAGAACTGTATACAGCGATCTATACAGAGGCAGCACCACCTCCTCTCTTTCTGTTGGTGATAACCTTTCCCTATGCAATCCAGAATCACACTAGCCCTCTCAACTGCCTTGTTGCACTGCCTGAACACCTTTAGGTCATCAGAGATTGTTCCCCTGAGGTCTATAATTCTATGTATAGTTCTCCTTCTTTTTTTCTCCCACTTTTACTTTATGGTCCCCCCTGTCCTCCATCCTCATAATGGTGTCAACACAGCTGCACCCTTCTTCTGGAAAGGGGGTTAAGGGGCTGCCGTCACAGCTGTACCCAATTCTAATCCATGGTCAGCTGGCAGGGGATGTATGAATGACAGGTCATCTATGTCCTTCCTTGTCCAAGAGCTGAAGGCCTAACTTCTGCAAGGCACGTGATCTCCAACTAACCCCAACTTGGGATTCTGGTGCACGCAAGTAAACCCTGGTCACACAGGTGTTAGTGTGATGTATTACAGCTGTGTCACTGGGCCAGCCCTGTTCTGTGTATTTTAGCACTTTCTATTTACTGCCATAATGAGAAGTTTATAATTTATGGTTTTATCATTATTTTCTTATATGGTATGTGCCTAATTTCTCAAAATGCTATGTACTAGCCGGCCTAGTGGCACTGAGGGTTGAGGCGCTGGATGCCACACCTTGCTCCACGCTGGCGACCAGGGTTTGGGAACAGAAAGAATCTGGTTGGCAGGGGAGGGAGGGATTGAGCATTTGGAGGACTGCTGTCCCTTCCCGGGGTGAGTTTCGGGGTAAGCCTTACTCCAGAGTGGCCCCTGGTGGAGACTAGGGACCCTACGGGTAGCAAGGCTTGACACAATGTTGGGGGGGAAGCGGCCACGAATGGCTGCATGTTAGGTGTGCTGCTGTCATTGAATGTCTGCGTTCCATGGAGTAAGTTGCAGAAAATACCCTGGTGGACGAGTGGAGGCAAAGGGGGCCACAGAGACCTGACAACATCCAGATGCCAGACCTGCCTCCTGAGATCTCCTACCCCTTATCAGATTCCATGGCTGTCCCTCTATTTGCAGAAAGGCCACCGATGGTGGGAAGGCCCTCCCCTGGTGGGTGATCCAGGGGGCTAAACAAAGCCATGGAGCTGGTGGAGACCAATAGAGGAGGTTTCAGGCAGGGAGTAGAGGCAGTAGTGAAGTGGGTACCCTGGAGAGATGCCTTGGACCTCCAGTGAATAAACAGAATTCACACAAAAAAAAAAATATGCTATGTACTTTTAGATAAAATGAAAAAATAAAATAACAACTGTATACTGATTTTAGATGAAGATTTTACAAAGTAAAGAAAACATACTGTACATTGACAGTCACGGTAAGTTAATGCTACGGTCAAGTATCCAGTTTTCAAAGTGTCCAGTTTTAATAAACCGCTGTTCCAAAATACAGTAACTTTTTACCCCCTTGATCCATTTTCCAAATTTCTGATACTGCTGATGTGCATTTAAAACATATACATGGTAAGGTATGACGGGGGTGGGTAACCATGAGGTAATCCTACTATCTGTGTGACTATTTTATTTTTATTTTTTTATTTATTAGATCATCGGTTTACATACCTTTGAGTCAAAGACTCATTTACAAAGGCACCTCATCAAGACAGCAATACATCACAGGAAACAAAACAGTGCAGTACATAACACTTAGGTTAAAAAAGCAACCAGTGTTACAGGGATTCACTGGTGGTACAAGCTTGATCATAGTAGTCATAATATAGTTATACGAGTACCATGTCAGGTAGCAACCAGAGATATTTTATTACATTAGTCAGCAGATGTTGCCTGAGACCCCAGGCATATACAGCAAAAGTAGACAGGGCAGACCCAGCCTAGGGGTGAGGGTAAGGTGCAGGTGGGGGATTATGTGCAGTTGGCACTAACCATGTAAACTAAAGGCAAGTGCGGTTGGCCATGAGATTCTATTTTAGAACTTAAACAACATACTTTCTCTTCCATGAACATGCCCTGCATTTAGTAATGGCAGGGAGCTTGTGACTCATGTGACTACTGAGTGGTAGTCACATAGTCCAAGCCAAATCAGGAGGCTGGATTCCTGAGTCCAGTTAGATAATGAAGCAATAAGACATGGCAGGATGTGTGTTCCTGTGGGATTTTGGCATGTCTTGGGAAGAGAGACACAAGGCAATGCCAAGTGCCTTAAGCATGAAAAGTGCCATCATCCCACAGCTACGCACACCCCGGAGAGCCTAAATGTGATTATAAACTGTGCACTTTGGTTTTTATATTAAAACTTAGTAATGAGGTTCAGAAAGTTAAGTCTGATTTTTATGTTGATTGTGCGCATGCACAAGAGACATGTTGTAGCAGCTTGCTGCAGAAGCAGGTTGTGGAGGTGTGGCACTGTTGTGGCCAATGCCCCCACTGCCTTTGGAGGCTTGGCCCCTGTTCCCCAATGGAGTGGCACGTTGCTGCTGACCTCATCATTGCAGTGTCATCTGCTGCATTGAGGGAGTGACCCCTCATTGCAGGGCTTGCCGACGGGGCACCCAATCCCTGTTGGCATAAGCCTCCCCACTTTCGTTCTGTGCTGAGGGGGGTGCCCAATCCCCCTTGGCTCTTGTGTCCCCCTGTTCGGTATGTTCGTAGGTTCATAGGTTAATCAGAGCTGAAAAGACTGAAGTCCATATTGCTCACCATATATTAATTATAACCCTTGATGGAATTTAAACTCAAATAGACATCCAATCGATTTTTAAATAAATCAATACTCTCGCTTGCGACCACCTCCAAGGGCAGACCATTCCATATCTTAGAAACTCTAACTGAAAACCAAGAACTTCTCTGTTTAGTTCTACAACATTCCACCTTTATCTGTAGTGGATGAGCTCTGGTATCATAAACTACCTTTCTGAGTACTAGACCCAGTAATTCCCATAACCGATCATCGTGTAGGGCTCTGTAGACCATACACAGATCCCCCTTCATTCTACGAAACTCCAGGGTATAAAGCCCAAGTTTCTGTAATCTATCATAATACTTCATTCCCCTTACTTCCTCCATCCTTCTAGTTGCCCTCCTTTGGACTCTCTCAAGGGCATTTATAGAACCCTTATCTCCTGGTGCCCAAAACTGAGCACAATACACCAGGTAGGGCCTAACCAAGGAGGAATATAGTGGCAACAAAACTTTACTACTTGTACTTTTTATGTGTTTGTTAATACAGTGGAGTATACCCCCAGCCTTCTTGATTGCTTGTTGACAGTGCAATCTAAAACTTAGGTCATTTTTCACCCTTACACCCAGGTCTCGTTCAGCCTCAACAACTTCTAGTACTCTACCACCCAGCATGTACTTCGTTTGTGGATTATTCCTCCCAAAGTGCATCACTATACACTTATTTACATTAAGCATGAGTTTCTTTATATTGGCCCAACTTTGTAATTCACCCAAGGCATACTGTAGAGTATTAATGGCTTTGGGATTATTAACTATATATCCTATGCGAGTGTCATCAGCAAATTTGGTTAACCAAACTTCTGTGGTAGTATTTAGGGAGGAAATATAGATGTTAAAAAGAGAGGGTCCCAAGACTGATCCCTGAGGGACCCCACTAGTCACTTGCTCATATCCAGAGTAGAAACCATTTATGCAGACTTGTTGTGTTCTCCCAGTCAACCAGGATTCTATCCATCTGGTAATATTTCCCTCTAAGCCCATATTTATGGTTGCATCAATTAATTCACCATGGGGGATCTTGTCAAAGGCCTTAGAAAAATCAAGAACGATGACATCCACAGCTTCTCCTTTATCCAGTGCCTCACTGACACTACCATAAAACTCCAACAAGTTAGTCATACATGATCTTGATTTCACAAACCCATGCTGGATGGTATCAGTCTGCACAACTTCCCCAATATAATTTTTTACTATGCCCTCAAGAATCTTACCCAGGACAGACATTAAACTAACGGGTCTGTAGTTTGTTACATCCTGCTTAGATCCCTTTTTTAAAAATAGGAACCACTGTTGCTTGTCTCCATACATCAATAACTTGTCCCTCTATAATAGATTGAGTAAAGAGGGCAGCAACTGGGCCTAATAGGGGGACAGCTAGTTCCTTAAGAATACGTGGATGAAGTTCATCAGGGCCAGCTTATTTATTTGGGTCCAATCCCTGTAGTAGTTTTTCAACTTCAGCTTTTCCCACAGTAAATTGCCCATTTGTTAGCTGATCACTATGACTTTTTTTGGGCATGGTTTTACTATTGAAAACTGAGGAAAAATGTGTATTGCATGCTATAGCCATTTGGGATTTATCAGTAATCAAGTCACCTGTCTGATTTTTTAATGGACCTGTGATAGATGTTCCTCCTTTTTTTTATTTATATATTTATAAAAAGTTTTATAATTGTCCTTAACTCTACCTGCTAATCTAAATTCATAATCTTGTTTAGCTTTTCTAATACTTTTTTTGGTCATCCTTAACTGATCTTTATATCAGTCAATCAATCAATCAAATTCTTTATTTATCCAGGCGAACACCATTGAGCAAGCTCATTTACAGGGTGGACTTGCATTACACAAGTCAAGTAACAATGCATTTATATACAGACAAATAGACAGTAGATGCAAGAGTACAACAGTACAGGTAGGCCTGCAATAGACAGGATAAGTAAAAATACATTTGGGTTCAGGTAAACGACAGTCGGCAAGGGTATACGTAACAATAGGGCAGCAAGTCAGTAAAAATGTATACCAGATACAACAACATACAGTACATGGTTTAGTATTCCTGTAAGGTAAAGGCATTATAGTCCAGCGAAGAGATTAGTTGATGTGGATGCTACAAGTGAAGAGAACAACATAGTCAGTTTGAAAAGACCCAGGCATATCAAGGGGGAGACGTGTCGGGAGAAGTGGGCAGCCAGTGGGGGGACTGGAACTGGGATAATACTAGGAGTGAAGGAATGAGATGCTGTGGGTATACAAGAAATAGGTGGGTGAGGGAGGGTGAGACTTAGGGCGGTAGACAAGTAGGTGGCTCAGGGACAAGTTATGCACTGATACAAGAAGGAAGGAGGTTAGGAAAAGCAGGGAGGATGTGAAAGGTGGGGGTGTAAGTAAGGTAGGATCACTGGAAGCAGTTTCAGGCTTCTGTAATGTATTTTGAGTATAAGATCTTAAACACAGTGAGACTAACAGGAGTCCTCAGTTTCAATGATTTCTGTAGCACATTCCAGAGCTAGGATCGTTAGAAGCAGTTACAGGCTTCTGTAATGTATTTTAAGTATAAGGACTTAAACACAGTAATACTAACAGGAGTCCTCAGTTTCAGTGATTTCTGTAGCACATTCCAGAGTGAAGATAGAATGAATTCTATGGCAGCTCTCCCAAAACGCATTAGGGCTTTGGGCACTTTCAGAGAAATCAGTGAACAGCTTCTTAGGGCATAGGTTCCAGGCATATTGAGAGTCTAGCAATCAACAATGTACTGTGGAAGTTTGCCAGTGATAGCTCTGTATGTCCAGAGAGCTGCATTTTTATTTCATTTGTAGTGTAGGGAGGTCCAACCTACAGCCGCATATAAAGAGCAGTGATAGGTGAAGAATTGGAGACCAGTGATGAAGCGCAGGGTTCTGGGTAAAGTATGTCCTATTTACTGAGGTATGAAGTAGCACATTGGCTGTATGTAAAGTCGGCGTAATCAATTAGGGAAAAGAATATAGACCGAACTAGCTGTCTCTTGGCTTCTGTAGTTAGTAGGCGGTTTAACCTGAAGAAGAAACCTAGTGTCTGCCTCAGTTTTTTTAACAAATCCTCCTGGTGGTCTGCAAAGGAGAGTTTGAAGTCTAGCCAGACCCCCAGGTATTTGAATTTCAGCACAAATTCCAGGGTTTCTCCTAAGAGGGTGGTGATGGGGGGTAGAGCAGGGTAGGTTGCATGGTTAATAGGTGAAAATAACATCGCCTTTGTCTTTTTGACGTTAAGTAGCAATTTTTTACTAAGGAGCTGGTATTGAAGTATGTTGAAGTCAGCTTGCAGGTTGCTACAGGCAGTTTCAGGAGTTGTATGGCTTAGGTAGATCACTGTATCATCTGTGAACAGATGAATTTTCACCTCATTGATGCCTGAGTCTATATTGTTGATATAGATGGCAAATAGGAGTGACCCCAGGATGGATCCCTGCGGGACGCCTCTTTTTAACAGATTTGAAAGGTAGAATTCACCTCTGGCCTTGACCTGTTGGTGCCTATCAGAAAGGTAGCTTTGGAATCAACACAAGGAGGTAGAATCTAGACCAATAGCTTTTAATAAAGAAAGAAAGAGGCTGTGGTCAACAGTGTCGAAGGCCTTACTTAGGTCTAGAAAAAGGGCGCAGACACATTTTTTGTTCTCTAGCTCACACTGCCAGTCATTTGTCTCCTTGGCCAAAGCTGTCATTCCACTATGTTCATTTCTGAAACCAGATTGCATTGGGTTTAGCAGGTTAGTATCATCTACGAAAGATTTCAGCTGGGCATTCACGATTTTTTCCAGAAGTTTTGATAGTATCGGGAGAAGGGAGATGGGCCTGTAGTGGTTTTGATCACAGGGGTCTCCGGATTTAGACAACAGAATAACATGTGAGGTCTTCCACAGTTTGAGGAGGATCCCTTGAGAAAGGGACAAGTTAAATAGATGTGTAATAGGTATGGCCAAGATATGATAGACAATCTTTAGGTAGTATGGATCAAAGGTGTCAGCGCCAGTACTTTTTCTGGTGTCCAACTGGAGGAGGAGATCTTCGACCTCTTTTAGTGAGGCAGGAGAGAATGAAATGACTGCATCTGAGGGACTAGATTCTGAAGGTTGTGTGGTAAGCTGGGAGCATAGGTTGCATGCAGGTGAGTTATCAAAGGCTAGCCCTGCAGTAGCAAAGTGATAGTTGAAGACTTGTAGTATCTCTTTATTGTTGTTGATAGTTACATTGTCAGAAATAATTTTTGAGGGTAGAGTGTTTCCTGTGGTATTACCAGAAAGTTATTTTATTGTGGACCAGAACTTGGTAGGGCATTGGAAGCAGTATCAAGTTCAGAGCAATGGAAGTTGGACTTGGTTTCGAATTAGCTTTATACAGTGGTTTCTGGATGTTCTGAAAAGATGCCAGTCTTCTGCTTTATATTTTGCCCAGTTTTCTTGGGTGCCACTTAATTTGGCTCTCTTGAATGCTTTATTCCTTTTTTTTATATGTTTCTTTACTATTACATTCATCCAAGGCAATTTGGGTTTCACATTTTCAGTTTTCTTTGTTTGGGGGGATATATTTCTTAATAGCTATAGAAAGTTTGGCATTTAAAATCTGCCACATATCCAAAAGGGATTTGTTTTTGAAATCCGAGTTCCAACCCCAAATTGCCATTTAATTTACAAAATCAAAAAACTTAGCCTATTAAAGTTATAAATAATCATACTACCAGTATCATATCCTAGATTTACTTTATAAGTAAAGCTGATCATAAAATGATCGCTAGACCCAAGGGGGGGGGGGGGGATAACCATACAGTTTATAATATTACTACTCAGATTGCTTAAAACCAAATCCAGAATATTTTCACCCCTTGTATTACATTTAACTGTTTGCTCCATATTAGTCTGTAAGAAGGTCTTTAGATAGACACTTTCTACAAGGGTTTTTGTTTGTAGTGTACTCCAGTTTATTCCTGGGAGATTAAAATTCCCCATGAGTATGGCAATGTTTGTGGATAACAATTTATCTATAAACTCTAACAATAGGGAATCATCCCTCTGAGAGATAGAAGGGGGCCTATAAATAACTCCCAAATTTATACATTCTGAAGTCTTTGGAATTATTTTAACCCACAGGGCTTCAATACTGGGACACTGAATTAATTCTATATTTTCAGTATTTATGTTGCTTAAGATATAGAGGGCTACCCCACCTCCTCTAGTATGAATCCTGTCTTTATGAAACATTGTATAACTTGGGATATTCTTATCCCAAGGGTCATTGTCTTGCCACCAGGTCTCAGTAACTGCATATATATGAATGTTCAGTTGAGAAGAGTATACATAAGTTCGTCAAATTTATTAAGACTCCTAGCATTTATAAATAAAAAAATTCTAATCTGAGGGACATGTAGGGACAGTACTAGTTTTTTTTTTGTTTGGAAAAATGGATTGTTCCCCTCTATTTATTAGTTTAAATTGTAATCTATTTGTTGTCTTAATCTGCTAGTAAAGATCCATTTTCCATGTTTATTTAAGTGCAGTCCATCCCTGGCAAATGGGTCCTGATTTAAAAACCCATCCCAATTTTTGAGAAAAGTAAACCCTTCTCTCATACACCAACGCTTAAACCAACTATTCAAAAACATAATATCATTTTTTTGGGAGGGGAAAGCTCTAAGGACGGGCAATAGTCCTGAGATAATTAGGTCACCCCCTCGATTTTTAATCAAATTTCCTATTGATTCAAAATCCCTTTGAATATCTATGATGGGTCTTCTGCCCAAATCATTTATTCCTGCATGTATAAGTGTAAGTGGGGTCTGTGTATGTTCTTGTAATCCTGGGAGTAAATGCTTGATGTTATCTATACCTGCTCCTGGTAAGGAACTTACAGTGGAATACAGATTTATACTCCGACATATTATATGGTCTGTGTAATGCAGCATGGAATCACCTATAACTAAAACATCTCTAGGCATATCCATATGTCTTGTCTTACTTATACTGTGCATAGCCTGGACTGAAGGCAGATTTGGTACTGAGTGCATTGGTGGAGCCAACTCACAAGAGTTTTTGCTACAGGGCTCGTTTATCAGGGCACTGTACCTGTTGGCAGTTAAAATATTAGTACTCCACCACTATATTTCTCCTCTCTTTTTTACCAACATTTTTTATAACTTGACACCAATCCTCTCCCTCAGATTTTTTGCCATTTTTTATTTCACGGGGAAGTGGTTGCTTGTGTGATTCTGTAACTATAGTATCTGCCATGGAATCAATATAATCTTCAAGACTACTAATTTCTGCTCGAACCTGCAACCATTGTTTTAATCCAGTAATTTCAGCTCTTAAACTCACTATCAGTCTACAATTGTCACATTCGTAATCCACACAAGTGTCACCATCAGTTTGATACCTGTTTTCGTGGCCATTTTAAAGCTGCTCTATAGTAAGAGGCCCAATGCCCAGTGGCCCAGCAGACACAGCAGACATGCGCCGACATGTGCCCTACTAGTGCTCACCCTGCTCACCGCAGGGCCGAGCTTTAATCCTACAAGGACCCAGAAGCATAACTCTCAACTGTCCCTGATTTTCAGGGATGTCCCTGATTTTCAGGGACGTCCCTGATTTGGCCTCAAAATTTTCCTCTGTCCCTCGTAAAATTTTTGTTTTTGTGACAGAACAGTGGGGATTAATAGCACAAAATAATGTCAAACATTGAAGTTACAGACTTGATGTTCTTCAGAAAATGCATCTTAACACAAATTCATTTATTCTGTCAGCTTTCTGAATGAATAGTATCAGTTTTTAAGATATGTCCCTGATTTGGGGTCTTTGTCCTTGGTTTTTTTAAGCCTTGTCCCTGATTCATGAGACAAGAGGTTGAGAGGTATGCCCGGAAGTACCTCCAGGGGTCACGGGACGTTCGCGGTGCAAAAGTATGTTTTATACTGTCAGAATACAATAAGGACAATGCTCCAGTCCTTCTGTGTTCCCCTAAATACTGCTAATGTGCAGGAAACACAATTTAAAATACAGTTTTAGTGCCATGTAGTTCAGCAGTGAAGCCTATCGAACTACAGGCACTCTCTTCCTACTTCCTGCAGAGCAGGGGGTAGGGCTCAACATATTGCTCTATCAGGATAGTAGAAAGGTGTACAATTAAAATGTTTCATCCACACATCCGTAAAATAAAATAAAATAAATATCACTGCACCCAGTATATTAGAGCCCTTGTCTGTCACACATCTACTTTCTTTTTTATCTTGCCCGCTCACCACAGGGCCAAGCTTTAAGCCTACAAGGACCCAGAAGTACCTCTAGGGGTCACGGGACGTTTGCGGTGCAAAAGTATGTTTTATGCTACCAGAATACAATAACGACAATGTGCCGATGGGGGTGCCCAATCCCCCGTTGGCTACAGACCACCCAAAAAACTCAAGTGGCACACTGGGAGCCTACCCAGTGTGCTAAATGCCCCTTAAAAGAAAAACCGTCCCTCTATGTGTTTTTTTTTTTAAACCTGTTAAAAAAGGAAACTGTCCCTCGTGGTCTCCCTGCCCCCTCCTCCACCCACACCCACCCTTTGCATGCCCTGCCTCCCCACACACCCTCCTCAACCCATACTTACCTCCAGAGTCTGGTGCGACGATCTTCAGTGGACCGGGAAAATGTCTGCACTCTTCAAAGCCGACCGTGAACTGAGGAAATGCCGGTAAGCTGTATAATGTCATAAATAGGGTTTTTTCAACTTTGGTGCATATCTCAGGCATTTTTTGGAATTTTGGCACCAAAGTTTCAACATGGGGTTTTTGGGACCCCTCCTCATAAATTCAGCCACTCTCATGGTGTTATTAGGTCCCAAAAGATGATTTCGAAGTCACTGTGCGGAATCACCTTTTGGGACTGATTAATGAAATGACAGTGCCAGTATTCATGAGGTGGGCTCTCAAAAAGCCTATGTTGCAAATTTGGTGGAAAAAATCCAAAAAATGACTGTTTTACGAGCGTGCGTTGCGCAGTTGCCATGCACGTCACAACTTGCAAATTTGCAATATTTGCATGCCAGATTTCACATTGGCATTTCTGCACTCCCTATGAACAGTACAACTGTCATTTTCACATCCTGGCCAAAATGTGTTTCGCACTTCCGGCGCAGAATAGCGTTGCTGTGGGAAATCAGTGTTCGACACATTAAGAAAATCACAGTGACACTGTTCATGAGCAGAGGTCCTAAAATGCCTATGTTGAAAATTTTGTGATGATAGTCCATAAATGACTGTAGTTATTTAGTGTGCTAGCAGTTTAGGTAATGACGCTTTGTAAATTAGCAAATTTATAATATTTTCACTCCAGATTTTCAGCGTTACCATTTTCCACACCTCCTTATTAACAGTAGAGCTGTCATTTTACACAACCTGGCCAAAATGTGTTTTCACACTTCTGGCACCAAATAGCATGGTCGCTGTGGGAAATCAGATTTCGAAATAGACTGAAAAAATGACAGTGACGCTATTCATGAGCAGAGGTCCTAAAATGCCTATGTTGAAAATGTGGTGACAAAAGTCCATAAAATGACCGTGTTACAACTGTGCATTGTGCAGTTTCCACATACGCTTGTAACTTAGCAAATTTGTAATATTTTCACACCAGATTTTCAACACTGGCATTTTTTCACACTCTTTATGAATAGTACAGCTGTCATTTTTCATATCCTGACCAAAATGTGTTTTTGCACTTCTGGCGCAGAATAGCGCAGTCACTTTGGAAAATCAGTGTTTGGGATAGATTAAGCTCGAGCAAGTAAGGGAGGGGGAGTGCGCGAGCTCAACGGAGCTCTGTCAGGATTGTTGCAGATTTCTTTGTGGGCAGAAAAAGGCATCAATGCAAGCAGGAGCCCAGTACAAAAAAGGCAGCCTGCAGCAGTAGGAGAAACAGAACGAGCGAGTGAGAGGGGGAGTGAGCGAGCTCAATGGAGCTCTGTCAGGACTGCTGCAGATTTCTTTGTAGCCAGAAAAAGGTGCCAACAGAGGCAGGAGCCCAGTACAAAAGGGCAGCCTGCAATGCCAAGAGAAACAGAATGAGCGAGTGAGGGAAGGGGTATGAGTGACCTCAATGGAGCTCTGTCGGGACAGCTGCAAACTTCTTTGTGGGCAGAAAAAGGTACCAATGCAGGCAGGAGCCCAGTACAAAAGGGCAGCCTATAGCTCTGGGAGAAACAGAACGAGCGAAGTGAGAGAGGGAAGTGCGTGAGATCAGTGGAGCTCTGCCAGGACTTTACAGTTGCCCACCCCCGCCCGTTGTCCTCTGTGGTCCGATATTACAGCAGGGTCTCTGGAGTGGAGACAAAGCTATGATTAGATACTTTAGGTTTGCTGTAATAATACAAATTTAGTTGTCCTGTTTCTT
Source organism: Neoceratodus forsteri (assembly GCA_016271365.2). Taxonomy (NCBI): domain Eukaryota; kingdom Metazoa; phylum Chordata; order Ceratodontiformes; family Ceratodontidae; genus Neoceratodus; species Neoceratodus forsteri. The sequence continues at coordinate 642,191,669 of CM057453.1, read as the reverse complement.
CCTCTAACTGAGCTAAGTACTGAGCTGTACTGTTATGATTGTTGCAGTAATACATATTCATTTGTTCTGTTTATTTCTCTAACTGAGCTGAGTAATACTTGGAGTGTAATAGGATTTCTAACTGGGCTAAGTAAAACTATATGAGAGCCGAAAACAAAAAGTATAGTTGCTGAGGGGTGAAAAATGGACAAGGAGGCTTTAGGATTGCTACAGTAATACAGTATCTAACAGATGAGATTTGAGACTGAATTACCTCGATCCGCAAGGGGTCAATAGGGGGACTACTGTGGGGGGGGCAGGTATTTGAGTAAATAGGTGCCTAACAGTTGTAGTAGGGTACAGAACCTGGGAGAAAGAGCTTGTAACATAAGATGGGGCCAAAATGGGGGCAGGTGCCACATGTCAATAGGGTGGGCATCTTTGGAAGGGTGGAGGGGTGTACAGGGTGTGGGTCTGCCATGATCCTGGACTTGGCTTGGAGGATGGGGGGGGTGTATGGTCTGTAGATGACTCGCTAGTTTGAGGGAGGAACTGTGGAGGTTAGGGAGGATGAAACTGGCAGGGCAGATGAGTATGGTAGGCATCCTGAGTGGGGCATAGGAGATTGCAAAGGGGGATGGAGGAAGAATAACTAGGGACTGAAACTGACCCCAGTATCAGAGGCACTAGCAAGAAAAGAGAGAAGAAGGGAGAGGGGCCTGAGGCGAGGGTGAGGGGCCTCCTGATGGGGGAGGAAGAGACCACGAGGAGTACCGGGGAGAGTGCAGATGGCTGCAGGGAGGGAGGGACCAGGGGTGCCACGGAAGGGAACAAGTCGGAGGGGGAACCTATTGGGGGAAGAGATGTAGGACAGGTATCGACTATGAATAGATTTGAACCTCTGCTATGGGACAGAGAGGGGGAGCAGGAACACACTGAAGGGGGGAGGACAAGCAGGGCATGAGAGGGATGACAACAGGAAGGGGAAGAGATAGTGAGGACAAAAGAGTAGAAGGGGCTAGTAAGGAAGGAGGGGGTGGTGACTGAAGGAGAGAAGGCTACGGGAAGGCGGAAGAATGGGAAGGGCATCACTATCGGGGTAGAAGGGAATGGGGACTCTAAATTAACAACAGCGGGGATAGGATAGTGGTTGGAAATCAGCAGGGGAGGTTGACATGGGAAGCCCAGTAGGAAGCAGTCAGGCTGGGAAGCAGTTCAAGAGGGGGGGATGGGAGGAATAAGGCAGAGAAAAAGGGTGAGGCAGACATAGGGGGTATAGATACAGAAGTAACAGAGGGTGCAGTTGGCAGGGGTAAGGGACAGGGAAGAACAAATACTGGGGTGGTGGCAAGGGCATTAGAATGGAAAGGGGTAAGGGGCGGGGGTGTACTCGTCCTGGGGGATTCTATGCTGAAATGGATGAGATGGGGTGAAAGGGGAAAGGCACAGCCATATTTGGGTTGAAGCTGTCCTCAGGTTGACTGCAGGAGGGGCAGGGCAGGCACTGCTCAAGCGTGCAGCGAGGGAGAGGAAGACCTCATTTACTGTTGCCTGTGGGTACTAATGACTTTCATAGATACATAGACAGTGTCGGCAGATAAGGTCCTATGGCCCACCCAGTCTGTCCATTTGAGCTTCTAAGTTCAGTTTATGTTTTCCTAGAAGTCTGTTGCCCCCTTACCCCTGACCTCCAGAATTCCTTTATGTCTATCCCATGCATTCTTAAATCCCGTGATTGTTTCATCCCCCACACTTGCTCTGGCAGGGTGTTCCACTTGTCCACCACCCATTCTGTGAAGAAATTCTTCCTCATGTTTCCTCTGAATCATCCTCCCTCCAACTTCATCCCATGCCCTCTAGTTCTGGAACATCTTTTTCTCTTTAGAATAGTGTATTCCTGCACCCTGTTCCTCCCTGTAAGATACTTGTATGTCTCTATCATATCCCCTCTCTCCCCTCCTCTCCTCCAGGGAGTACATGTTCAGTTCCTTCAACCTGTCCTCATAGGACTTGTGATGCAATCCATGCATCATCTTTGTTGCCCTCCTCTGAACCTTCTCTACCCTGTCTATGTCCTTATGTAGGTAAGGTCTCCAGAACTGTACACTGTACTCCAGGTGGGGCCTCACTAGTGTCTTGTATAGTGGAATTATGACCTCCCTTTTCCTGCTGGTGATGCCCCTGCTTATGCATCCCAGCATCCTATTTGCTTTACCTGCTGCCTTGTCACACTGTTTCCCTACCTTGAGGTCATCAGAGATGATAACCCCAAGATCCCTTTCCTGCTTGGTGCATGCTATATCCTCAACCCCCAACTGATATATTGTGCCAGGGTTTTTGTGCCCCATATGCATTATCTTGCACTTCTTTTCATTGAATTTCAACTGCCAAACCCTTGACCATTCTTCAAATTTCTGCAGGTCCCTTCTCATTCTGTCTACACCCTCTGGTGTGTCTACTCTGTTACAGAGCTTTGTGTCATCAGCAAACAGTAAAATTCTGCCTTCTAGGTCCTGTGCAATGTCACTGATGAAGATGTTGAATAGGACCGGTCCCAGCACTGATCCCTGTGGTACCCCACTGGTCACTCTTCCCTCTGTGGAGTGACAGCCATTTACCACCACCCTCTGTGTTTTGCCACCCAGCCAGTTACCTACCCACCACACTACTGTCCTGCCCACACCCATATTCCCCATATTCCCCCGCTATGTGGCACAGTGTCAAAGGCCTTGCTGAAGTCCAGATAGGCCATGTCCACTGCCCTCCCCTGAGCCACCTCCCTAGTCACCCAGTCAAAAAATTCAATGAGGTTGGTCTGACATGACCTCCCCCTGGTGAAACCATGCTGCCTTGGGTCCTGTAGTCCATTGACAACCAGATATTCCACCAGTCTCTCCTTCAGTAGTGCTTCCATGATCTTCCCCACTACTGAGGTGAGTCTGACTGGTCTGTAGTTCCCCACTTCCTCTTTGTTCCCACTTTTGTATAAGGGGACTACATTTGCTATACTCCAGTCGTTGGGTACCTCCCGTTTCCAGTGATCGGCTAAACAGGATAGCCAGAGGTTCAGCCACCACCTCTCTTAGTTCTTTAAGGACTCTGGGGTGTACCCATCTGGCCCTATTGCTTTATCAACTCTTATTACTTCCAGTTCCTTAGGACCCTTTCTCATGTAAAGGGACTTGTGTCCATTTCTGCACCATTCTCACCCTTGTACTCCTTCAGACCCATTACCTCCTCTTCCTCCGTAAAGACTGAGCAGAAATATCTGTTCAATATGTCAGCTTTACTGTTGTCATCCTCCACGCGGCCCCCATCCTCCCCCTTCAGTCTCACTATCCCTCCCTTTGCCTTTCTTTTTTCACTTATGTACCTGTAAAAGGTTTTGTCCCCTTTAACCACCGATTTTGCAATGTGTTCTTCTGTCTGAGCTTTGGCTTCCCTTACTGACCTCCCTGCCTCCCTTTGCTTCTCCTGTTCTTCTCCCTATCCCCTTCTGCCTGTGTCTTTTTATATTGCCTGAATGCAATCTTTTTGGCTTTCACTTTCTTTGCTACCTCTTTGGAAAACCATAATGGTCTCCTCTTCCTTTTCCTCTTGCTAACCTGCTTAATGCATAATTCTGTTGCTTTTGTAATTCCCATTTTAAATACTGCCCACTGTTCCTCAACCCTTGATTCCTGACCCATTCCCCTTAATGTCTCTTTCAAGTATCTCCCCATTTTCCCAAAGTCTGCCCCCCTAAAATCCAGGATACGTGTTTTTGTGTGGTTTGGTTCTGCTCTTTCTGTGATTTCAAACCACAATGACTGGTGGTCACTGTTCCCCAGGTGCTCCCCCACTGTTACCCCCATCACACTGTCCCTGTTTGTGAGCACAGGGTCCAGTATTGCCTTCTGCTGAGTTGGTTCTATGACCAGTTTCTTGAGGAAGGCACCCTGAAGGGAGTCCAGGATAAATCTGCTCCTAGTTGATGCTGCTGCTGGGATGCTCCAGTCCATGTCTGGAATATTGAAGTCTCCAACCAGTACTACCTCACCCTTGTCTGCCATCCCTTGGATGGCTAGCATCAGCTCCCTATCTGTTTATTCCTCCTGGGCTGGTGGTCTACAGACCACACCTGTGCAGATGGCTGGCCCCATTTTCCTTTCCAGCTTAACCCACAGTATCTCTCTCCCATTTTGTTCCTCCTGGATCTCTGTGGCCTTTATGTCATTTTTTCACATGCAGTGCCACTCCTCCTCCCTTCCTGCCTGCCCTATCTCTTCTGAACATGTTGTAGCCAGGTATGGCCATCTCTCAGTCGTGGTTATCTTTGCACCAGGTTTCAGTGATGGCCACAATGTCCAGGTCTGACTGCACCATGACAGCCTCCAGATCTTCCATCTTGTTGCTAAGGCTCCTGGCATTTGCACACATGGCTTTCCATGATTTGACCTCCCTAGACTGTTTCCTGTTCTCTCAGCCCTTCCTTGGTTGTCCTTTATCCTGGTTCTGCTTGCTGTCTGCCCTTCTGCTGAATTTTGCCCCTTTTCTTTGCCTATCCACCTCTTGGGCGTTAATCTCCATCTTTTGCATACTGCTTTGTAGAGAAAGCCACTCTTCTGGTTCACTGGTTCCACTGCTAGCTGTGGGGGGTGAGCAAGTAGGTACCCTCCTTGCTGGCCTGCCACCCCCCCTTTGCTAGTTTAAATGCTTGTCAATGTAGCACTTAAACTTATAATTGAGTGGTTGGATTCCTCTCCATGATGGATGCAGGCCGTCAGGCTTGAACAAACCTCCATCCCTCCAGGTGGGTCCCCAGTCACCAATGAATCCAAACCCTTCTTCACAGCACCAGTTCTTCAACCATGAGTTAAAGTTCCTGGTGCATGCACCCCTATGCTCTCCCTTATCTCTCGCAGGTAGTACTTCTGAGAAAGTGACAGAAGTAGCTACTTGCTTGAGACCCCTCCCCAATTTCCTAAACTCTTCCTGAACTTCCTTTGACTCCCCATTTTCCAGGTCATTAGTACCTAGGTGGATAATGACATCCAGCTCACCCTCCTGTCTTGCCTTCCCAGTGATCCCCAGGATCTTCTTTCCATCCCTCCATGCCGTGGCACCTGGTAGGCACCTCACCTCCCTGTCCTCCCCGTTCTGTGTTCTTAGCTGGATCCCTCTTATGATGGAGTCCCCCACCAGGATTTGCTTCCTCCTCCTCTGGGGTCCACTGCTTTCCCCACTGAGGTCACCTCCTTGACTAACCTCCACATCCTTTCCATCCACTTCTCTGGGTACCTCTATTTGGTTGTCCCCATTTGCCACTGTGGCATATGAGTTCTTGAGTGGAATAGGATCTGGGATGTGCCTCTGCCTGACCGCTCTAACCCTTCCTGAGCCCACTATCATCCATGTGCTTCTTGTTCTTGGCATCCTTTGAGGCAGTTGCATTGGACTGGGTGGTCTCTGGATAGGGGTGATAGTACTCCTGACCCAGTTTACTTCTACTCTGAGTCTGGCTACCTCATCCCGCAGTCCAGAGAGATGCATGCAGATAGGGCCGCACCTCAGTGTCCAGAAGATCTGCCTGAATATGGCTGCCCCACAGCCACTGCATTGCACCACTCCCCACATTGTACTGCAATTATACTGCTATTCCACTACTTGTCTGCTACTGAAGCTCTCCTAGTTCCCTTTTTATTAATTTACTGTCCTAAAAATCCTGCCACTGATCCTCAGATACTTTTCTTTTTAAAAAAAGAAAATAAACCAAGAAATAAATAAATGAATCAAAACACTTGTCATGCTGAGGGTGGGCTTCTTCACCCTAATGCCCCTCCTGCTCCACACCCCTTATTATACCCTGTGTTTACCTCCTGTCAATCAGATTTAACAGGGCATATAATTAAGAGTTGGGGGAAGGGGAGGGAGGGGGGTGAAAATTTGCAGCAATTAAAGACAGCAAAGAAATACACCACCACTACATTTTAAATTTTCAACAGCCCAAAAACAATTCTAAGTAAAGACAACAAAGAAAGTACAGTGTCACTAAAAGCCCACAATCTCTAAGTTTTAAAGAAAAATAGCAATTACTAGTTACTGTAAAGCACTGAATTGAATATGTTTCCCTCTCCTTCTGGCTTCTTCTTGGCAGGGGACACTGTGGAAGTAGTGAGGGGGAGGCTTGAGTACTTGCGCAGGCAGTGTGAGGGGGTTGGGAAGTTGGTGATATTCTCGGAGGTACTGCCGGTGCCATGTGCAAGCATGGCGAGGAAGGGTAGCCTTGAGGAGTTTGAGTAGCTGAAGGATTGGTGCCACACAAAACATTATGGGTTAGTGACTAACTGGAGTAGGGTCTGGGGGGAATAGTGACTTATATGTGGGGAACAGGGTACACTGGAGCAGGAAGAGGAAGGGAGTATTAAAGGCAGCATTGCTGCCGGGCCACTGGCGCTGAGGGTTGACACGCTGGATGCCACACCTCGCCCCATGCAGGCAACCCAGGTTCGTATGCAAGCCCGACAACCAGGGGTTGGCAAGGGAGTGATAGGATTTAGCATCTGGAGGACTGCTCTCCTATCCTGGGCAAGATCCAGGGACCCACCGCTCTGTAGCGGCCCCTGGTGATGACCGTGGGTGCTACTACAGCGGTGTAGTAAAGGGTGGTGGAGTGTGGTGGACTTTTGCATGCTGTGCCTAAGTGTCATTGCATGCCCGCACTCCACAAAGGGGAGAAAAGTGGAAAATGGACTACGATCAGGCAGCATGAGCTTCCAATCCCCCCTTGCCCACCTCGAATGGTGCCTCCTCAACTAGATCCTGCTCCAGTGGGTCAACCTGGGAAGCTCCTCATCACCCCACCATGGGGGTAATCCGTGGAGGTGAATAGGTTGGCCTGATGTCGGGGGCAGGGCTATGGGGGTCGGTCGGGATGACCAAGCCGACCATAGGCCAGTGAGAAAATATGTAAAAAAAAAAAAAAAAAGGCAGGATTAGAGGGGTATATCTTTACTATGGAGGATTTAAACAAATGCTGGGGAAGGGGGCAAAAGACTGAGGTTGGTAGAAAGGTCTGGACAGGGAAGCATGATGAGGTCACCGTGCTAGATATAGGTAAAGGCGGAGGCATAGTAACCCTGGAAGGGGGCAGGTAGAGTGGTCTGAGTGTAATACAGAAATCACCACCACCCGGTAACAATAAGGAGGAGAAAGGCTGCAGACTACTGGGAGGAGGGACACAGGCCAAGGAGGAGAAGAGTGAGGAGAAGGAGGGGTACAGGTGGAAGGTGGTCTGACTAAATGGATAGAAAGCTGGTTACAGGGGAAGGTGCAGATGGTGGTGGTGGTGGTGGGGTAGCTCATGGCACCCAGAGCAGTGACGAGCAGGGTGTCGCAGGGCTCAGTGCTTGGCCCAATGCTATTTGGGCTCTTTATCTCCGATATAGCACACGAAGTGGGAGGCAGCATTAGTCTGTTTGCACATTATACCAAATCAAAAGCAAACAGTTATAGTAGCAGAGCCCCCCCACCACTCACACACACATATACACTCCCCGAAAAGCTGCTTAAAAGCCTGCAATTCATTCAAATCAATTCCATTTTCTTACTTCGTTGTGGTTCAATGCCAACAAGTGTAAAATCATGTACCTAGGGCATAGGAACCCCGATGCTGGGTATAGGATGGGGGGAGGTACTGATACTCACTAGACATGAAAGGGTCCTTGGGTTATTATATCAGAGGACCTCAATATGGCAGTACAGGTGACAAGGCTATGGGCAGGGCAAATTGGATTCTGGGGTGCATAAGGAGTGGCATCTCTAGTAGGAGGAGGGATGTTGTGCTGCCATTGTATCACTCCCTGCTATACCCCCAGCTGGAGTACTGTGTCCGGTTTTAGAGTCCACACTTCAGAAAGGACATAAGGTGGAGATTTTCCAGAGGAGGACAACTAAAATGGTTCAGAATTTTCACAGGAATCCCTACAAGGAAAGGCTGAAGAATCTCAACATGTACACTCTGGAAGAGATGAGGGTGAGAGGTGACATGATCAAGACCTACAAAGTACCTCACAGGGGTAACGAGGGTACAGTTGGGGAGTTTCCTTCAAATGAGGATGAGCACCCAAACCAAGGGGCATACAATGAAGCTGGGGGGAGCATTCAGGATAGATGTGAAGAAATATTTCTTTACTGAAAGGGTGGTAATCGCCTTGAACAGACTGCCAGGAGAAGTGGTGGAAGCTTATATAGTAGGGGCATGAAGCATGCATGGGATAAATATAGGGGTATATTAGAAAAAGGGGAAGAAGAGGGTCAATGGAGATCAATAGGGCTATGGAAGTGGAGTAGGTTCGAGTTCATTGCAGGAAACATCCGTTAAAGGGACACTGTCAGCTTTTCCCCTTCGTATTTAAAAAAATGCAAGCACTGTGCCTCTTGGCACATATCTGTCACACATGTGCTCTAGAACTCATCTATGTATACAGAATTGCAGCCTTTTTAGTATTTTTCCAAAAATTTGCTTTAATATTTGGACACTCGGTTTGATGGTAATTTACCATGTCCCAGAAGTACATGGAGGTCTGGAATACGCGTCTGCCCCACGCACTGTCCGAAAATCTGTTTTTTCCAGATGCATACTCTAACAGTACACTGAGCTAGTCCCTTGTGGTTTAATAAAGTGCTGTTGGTATGACCGCCTAAAAAACGAGCACTGCGAGGTGTATAATTCCGATTCTAATATTACAGCCGGAATCCTGCGCATGCGCTTGAGATGCATGAACAAAGATCTCATGCATGTGCAAGAGCATGATGTTTGTACGCATGCACGGGATTCTGGCTGTAATATTAAAATCGAAATTATACACCTCGGAGTGCTCGTTTTTTAGGCGGTCATACCAACAGCACTTTATTAAAACACAAAGGACTGGCTCAGTGTACTGTTAGAATATGCATCTGGAAAAAACACATTTCGGGACAGCGCGCAGGGCAGACGTACGTTCTAGACCTCCATGTACTTCCGAGACGTGGCTGAGTGGCTGTCAGACCAAGCATCCAAATATTTAAGCAAGATTTCAGAAAACTACTAAAAAGGTTGCAATTCTGTATACATACTCTAGAACACATGTGTGACAGATATGTGCCAAGAGGCACACTGCTTGCATTTTTTTAAATACGAAGGGCAAAGCTGACAATGCCCCTTTAAGCATGCTCATTCACAAGGAGGTCCTGATGGATGCATGCAGAATAAGACATGCAGTAACATATACAGGCAGGAGTTACAAGTAGGTAGAGAACACTTGGGCAGACTGAGTGGGCTGAGTGTTCCTTTTCTGATGACACATTCTATGTTTCTATGGCACCATGTGTTAACTCAGTTGCAGTGTTTATTTAAAGTTCGGCCTACCGTACATCCAGATGTAAGGTACAGTAAATTACCGAATTAGATGCAGCCCACTTACAATAAACAGAACCCCAGTGCTTTGAGAATCCTTTACTCTTCATAATGCTGCTTAAAGAGCTGCGGTTCTATTTTCGGTGTCCAGACCAGTATGCTGATCTTAAAATCGACGCTGCATCTGAATGACTACTTGGTTCTTGCTTACTCCATTTCTTCCCCACTTTGAAACCTGCTTGTCCTGAGTTAATTTTGGGCTGGCAGTGCCTCGCCTGTTTTGGAAGATGACCAGTAAGCAGCACTGAAAAATGTCTGACTTCACAGACTGTGAAAGCAGCTGCTCACGGACAGACAAGGCAATTCTACTGGGGGGTAAGAGGAAGTAAGCTGTTGATTAACTAGAATCTGCAGCTTATCCATCAGGTAGGGAAATGTGCAGACTAGGTGGGCCAAGTGGTCCTTATCTGCCATCAAATTCTATGTTTCTATGTTTGTCACCCACCATCTTGGCAAGAAGAAGGCTGCAGCTGTGGCCACTGATGACTGTTGGGCTGTGGGGATGGGGGCACCAAAGGGGACAGGCATAAGGAGATAAAATCATAAAAATTGTGGGACCTTCGCCAGCTTTCCAAAACACCTGCCAGTAAAAGAACACTCTATGAAGTTTTCCAAATGGCAACACAATCTGGTGAGCCCTCTGTCTGACATCTGACATCAGGCATCAACCGGCATAAAACTGCCTAAAGAAGGCAGTGTGGTCATGTGGTTACTGAAATACTGGAGATTACAGATTTATAAGAACAAAAGAATATCACACAGAACCAGGCACATATCCCTGTAGCAGCTGTCTCCTGCTTCACAGTACTTCTATTTATACCTTTCAGGTACCTGAATGTTTCTATCATATCCCCTCTTTCCCTCCTCTCTTCCAGTGAGTACATATTGAGGTCCCTTAATTTTTCCTCATAAGTCTTGTGTTGCAAGCTCTGTACCATCTCATTCGCCCTTCTCTGGACCATCTCCAGCCTGTTAATATCCTTAGGAAGGTGCGACCTCCGGAACTGCACACAATGCTCCATGTGAGGCCTGATCACGGTTTCATATAATGGCATCACTACCTCCCTCCTTATGCTGGTGATACCCCTGCCTATGCACCCCATCATGTCACTGGCCCTCCCAGCTGCTTTACCACTTTGACATTTTCAGGTCATCTGAAATAAGAACCCCCCAGGTCCCTTTCCTTCTTTGTGACTGTCAGCAACTCCCTTCCCCAATCCTGTACCTTTCCCCAGGGTTTCTGTGTCCCAAGTGCATAATTTTGCATTTTTTTTTGAAGTAAACTTCAGTTGCCAGTCCTCACACCATTTCTCAAGCTTCCCCAGGTTCTTCCTCATTTTTCCACCCCCTCTGGGGTATCCACTGTGTTACAGATCTTGGTGTCATCTGCAAATAGGCAAACCTTTCCCTTCAGCCCTTCTGCAATGTCATTAATGAAGACATTGAACAGGACTGGCCCCAGGACCACTCCCTGCGGTACCCCACTGGTCACCCCCTCTCCCCAGACTGCTCCCCATTTACCACCACTCTCTGCCTCCTGTCTGTTACCCAGTTTTTGACCCAGTTTACCACCCTTTCCCCCATGCCCAGCTTATGCAGCTCATTTATCAGCCTCCTATGTGGGACGGTGTCAAAGGCTTTGCTTACATCAAGGTAAGCGTTGTCCACTGCCCCACCCTGATTTACTTCCTTTGTCACCCAGTCAAAGAGATCAACCAGATTTATCTGAATTGACCTCCCCACTGTGAATCCATGTCGCCTATGGTCCTGGGCTCCGATGGCTTCTAGATGCCCCACTATCCTTTCTTTAAACAATGTCTCCATGATCTTCCCCACTACTGAAGTGAGGTTGACCGGCCTATAGTTCCCCGCCTCCCCACCTACTGCTGGATTTGTATAGAGGGACCACATGTGCCCTCCTCAAATTCTTCGGTACCACCCCTGTGTTGAATGACTCAGTGAACATGGCTGCCAGAGGTACTGCTATTTTCCTTCACAGTTCTTATAATATCCTTGGGTGTATGCCATCTGGTCCCATCACTTTGTCCACCTTCAATTTACTGACCTTCTGCAGGATTCTTCTGCCTGCGAATGGACTATTGTCCACCTCTTCACACCTTTGCAACTGCTGTACTGCTGTGATCCTTGCCCCTTCCCCTCTTCTGTGAATACTGAACAGAAAGACAAAATGGATGTCTCGGGGGCACATGACAGTTCTTAGGCATGATACTTTCACTTCAAAATACCTAAACAGCACATATAAGCAATGAACATTCGGCATTGACAAATGCTTGTTATTTTATAGTATGCGGTTGCTGCAACAAAAACATTACAGCAATGTTGTCGACAGCAACAACGGCGGATCCCTGTAAAGTCCGCTCAGGGTCCTGGCATGGATTCCCCAGGTGTTGAACCCCCTTCCTGAGTCAGCTTCGACCTGGAGTTGATAATAATAAAGTGCAGGGGGGGGGTGTGGGAGTGCAGCCCCCTGCAAAAAACATATTACTTTTCCAATGGCACAATGCCGACAGTAATTGCGACTGACATAGTGCCTTCGCTGTAATGGCGGTTGACAGATTTTCTGTCGAACCAGCATTTTAGAACCTTATGGCTGGATTTACAAAGCTTTCAGAAGGTGCAAAACCTTCCCTAAGTCCCCCAAACTGCTGTAGCTATGGAAAAAAAAGGGGAGATTGCTGTAAGTGCTATTCACAAAAACCTCCGCAGCTGTGGAAAAAAACACCACGGACTGTAGAAAAAAGTGCAGCTGCGGAAGTCCCTGAGGAAAACGGTGTGAGATAAGTAAGGCACAGCTCCTGCAAGGCTATTCTCAGACAGTTTTTTTTCCGCAGTTGCAGAAAAAATGTCACACACAGTGGAATGTGGTGTAATTCTTCCTCAGCAAACTGCAGTAGTGCCCCAAAAATTGGATCAATTAAGGTGGAGGTGAGGCACAGGTAATAGCATGTCAGATAGTATAGCAGTGGCTGGTGCTACAGCAACAAAAGCACATATTGCCATGATACAGTATAGCAACAGGCAACAACCACCAGACCCAGTGCAGCCCAAGACAGAGCCCCACTGTCAGTAGAGCCTGACCAGCCTGCAGCGAGTGCCACCTCCGCAGGCAACAGGATCATTCCAGGGAGGGATGACCAGCAGTGACTGTCGGCCACTGTGGTGCCATGGTATTGCTGGTACCTGAGGTGCTGCAGTGAGCCCAGTTGAGGGACTGGTTGCAGGTATCCTTGTGAGTGCTGTCAGCCTCATATAATGACAGCAATGTTAATGTCTGCTGCTTCAGCTACATGGATTTCCTATTGCTGGGCCTCCTCAGCCATTTCCACAGCTGCAGATCTGCAGCTACGGATTCGCAGCACTTACAGGATTCCCACAGCTGCTGGAATTCTGCAGTTGCGGGACTTTTTGACAATTTCCCTCAGCTGTGGGATTTTCTTTAACAATATTGCGCAACTGCATTTCCGCAGTGCTGCAAGCCTTTTTCCCACAGCTGCAGGATTTTTGCCGTTCTTTGAGAATCCTGCCCTTATTTTATAAACTTAGTAATGAAGTTCAGAAAGTTAAGAATTTATGACCCGTGTTATGCTAGAATAATGCATGGGCATGCAATCACATCTGACCAATCAGAGGTTTCTCTTCTCCATTTTATAATATGATTTCAGTGCAAGGTGTGCTCAGGATAGATACAGCTAGAGTACTCTTGTGAAAGGACTGCAAATTGCAAAACATCCTCCTGACATTGTAAAAATAGCCCTTCTTTTGTATGACCTTACGTACTGTAAATAAAAAGGTATCGTTTTACACCGTATTTTTCTCAGAAGTGTATTGAAATTAAACTGTTGTAAGTAGCAAGCTGGCAATAGTAAGAAGCAGCAGCCTGTCAGATTCATTGCTATAAATCAGACAGGTAATTTAACCATTGGATTAACTTGTATATGTACTGGTATATACATGAAATTGCAATGACTGAGACTCAAAAGACAGAGACAGTCAGACAAATCCTGAAGTGCAATTACCAGTACCTGCTGTACAGCACATTTCTAAGGAGGAAGTAAATCAGCCTGTCTCAATGGTATCCAAAACATAAAAAAATGTAAAATGAAGATGTGCTGATGGTCTGCACTTTGGGGGTCACTGCATTTCTTCACATGATGGAACAGCAATGATGGTGGTGTAGAACCTTTTATTTAAATATTTAAATTGGATTCACCCTTTTTTTCACAATACAATGGTTAATAATATTACTATATTGCATATAATGCTATGGGAAAACTTATTTTACAATTTGAGTTTGGAAACCCAGATGCCATCAGATTTTGTATTTCTCTGAATACATGTGGTGTCACACATGGCCTCATCTGATCAGCGGGGGTGTGTCAGATATTGAAATAGACTGGATTGTAATAACTGGCATTAGTATTTTCCCATTGCGAATGTAAGTTATAATTTGCCGTTATAACCCACAGGTTATAACGGCAAACATGCGCTGCATTTCCCTGTCTGTCTGCATGCATATAACAATCTCCAGTGGACAGCTCCACAGTCAGCAAACAAAATCACCTGTTTTCTCGTCACAGTGGTCGGCAGCATGGACGAAATGCTGCCCGCAGCACAAATTCCCTTAGCACAGCCGCACTCTCAAATGGACACTGTCGTCTTCTTTTTAACAAAATAAACTAACCTTTCTATTCAGTCTGTAAACTGAGACTTTGCCCTCAGCCTGACCGCAACTGCCATTGCTGTGCCGCTATTCTGTTCACCGCCTCTACCACTCCAACTGCTGGGACCAAATGAAATTAAATAACTTAATTTCTTATGAGGCACAATAACAAATTAAAACAAAATGAAGCTGCTATCACTCACTGAGCTCATAAAAATTACAGTATACACTCATAGAAGAGCTCAGTTGGTAGCTGGCTGCGGTGGTGAGAGATGGGCTGTGCCAGTCGCCAGCTGGGTGTGGGTCGGGGGAGCAGGCTGTTCTGGCACTGCCGGGTGGAGGAGTGGGAGGGAGGCCACTAGACCACCAGAGCTACAATACCTGGGGGAGCCTTTTTGTTTGTACTAACAGCTGTACAGAACACATTATGGGAATCGGGGCTTGGGGAGGTCCACAAGCCCACAAAGGCTTCTTTATTGCAATAATCAGGCACTGGGGCTTGGGGGCTGGTAGCTCACAGGGGCATAATTAATACAACTGTTGGGGATCGGGGCTTGTGGGGGTCCGGTAGCCCACCCAGCATTTTTGATACAACTGTCAGAATTGGGAATTGGGGGGACTTCTGTGTGATGGGGGTCTGTAGGGTTCATTTGTGGCACAATGGCACAATCCCCAGTGGATGGCAAAGTACACTTACACCAGCTTATAGCTGGTGTAAATGTACTTTGGTGGATGTCCTCTGGGGGTTGTTTTAGAATCCCAGTATTAGGGGATATGGCAGCTGCCCTTTGTGAATAGGGTGCAGCAGCTGCCATAAACCCCCTTGCACCATGTTGCATTGGATTTATGGCACAATCATGGTGCAAGTCAACTTCGGTGCAAGCAGCCTGTGTCATGTCACAGGCTGCTTTTGTGAATCATAGATGGCACAACTAATAGCGTAAAGTGCTACTTGCATCATTCCTGTTGGCACAAGTCACTTTGCGTCATGCTATCACTTTGAGAATTGGACTCTTAGATTCTAACCTCTACTGTTGCAAGGTACATAGTCCAGCCCCAGTCGGGAACTGAGCCTTTATCATTTACACAGTATACAGAGTATGCAATTTGCTCCATTTCTTATTAAAGGACGAAAGTTGATTACGTATACTGGCAATCATCCGTTCCACCGGAATAATGAACAGGAGTTCCTACAACCATTCATGATATGATAGAGAGGTGGTATCAAGCCAATGATGGAGCACCAACCTTTTACCAGATAGGGAGATCAGAGCCATAAACTATTAATACTCTGTCACCTCAATACCGCTATAATTATCTCCTATGCAGATATCAGGAGTAAAGTCATCAGCAATCCCAAGAAGGGGATCAACTTTATCCCTAATTAAGTTCCACAATGGTGCCACTTTAGGACACTCCCATAGAATAAGGAAATGTGACCCCTTGGCTTGCCCATAGCGCATTCATATAGAGAATTGAAGTTTGCCCATCTTCGCTAATTTAGTGAGAGTAAAATACAAATTGTGCAGAATTTGAAATTGGATAAGCCATAACTTATCTTGAGAAGTATAGGTGTACAAATCCTTCCATATCTTGCACCAGCAAAAGGTATTCTTTGGGAGTTGAGAGGTTCAATACTGGGAGGTACTGTCAAGTTCTGGGAAAATTTTAGGAAATAAGACAGAATACAATTTGGAAACTGAATGTGGCTGAAAAACCAGTACTTGCAATGCTTGCAGGAACTCTGATAAAATTGTGTCACCAAATGTAGTCCCAAATCTTTGTAGGACAACATGTCGAAGTTGATAAATCTTAAAGTCTAACTTCCTATCTAACAGAAAAAGACCTAAAATTTCCTCCAAGGATAGCAATCTACCATTGTGGAGCAAATTACGTACTCTAACATTCACAGGTTGAGGTAACAATGCTTCTATAAGGACCTTCCCTAGAAATTTGAAATTAGAATTCTGGAATACTGGCTGGGAGGTATCCCACTCCAGGTTATATCTCAAAAGTGTACACAACTGCAAGTGAACCTGAACTGAAAGACCAATTACAGAGCTGCGAAGGCCCACAGGCAGTTCTTTAGGAGAAATGTATAACAGAGCCCCTGGGGACGAGCCCACCGTAGCTATCTGGTCTTTCTCTAAGGACAGCCAAATGGGGGAAAAGGCCTTTCTATGTTGAACTACTTCATTTGAATAGTCCAGGTATATGAAAATATGGGC
Organism: Neoceratodus forsteri; assembly: GCA_016271365.2. Taxonomy (NCBI): domain Eukaryota; kingdom Metazoa; phylum Chordata; order Ceratodontiformes; family Ceratodontidae; genus Neoceratodus; species Neoceratodus forsteri. Next base: position 642,175,345 of record CM057453.1, on the reverse strand, counting down.
TCCCTTCTAGTACAACTCCCCGTTTTCTCTGGCAGCCCTCAGGAGCTTTTCTTTAATGGAGTACCTTAAAAGTTACACACTGATGGGATGAGATCTGGTGCTGGGGGACTACTAGTGTAGTACACTCTGTCCACCATGGTTGTCCCTGCCATCTCAGTGCTACTAGTTGCAGCAAAAGGTCTCTCAGGAACTGCTCCATATTGGCCCCTTCCACTCTTTCTGGTACCCTGAGGATCCAGATATTGTTATGTCTGCTGCAGTTTTCTTGATCTTCGGCTCATTCCCAGAGCCAGTACAGTCTCCTGTCATGTTCTGCTAGATGTCTAAGTATGTGGTGCTGGGTGTCCTCAAGGTCTCCAACATGCTGCTCAGTGGCATTAACTCAGTCTGTAAGGTATCAGACATCTTCCGATGTGGATGCTGTGGAAGCTTTCAATTTAGCCATATCTGCCACTAAAGATTCCAATAAGAGGGTAATGTAGCCCAGCGATGCCTGATTATGGACCAGCTGACCCTTTTTTTTTTACTCCTGCCATCATGCTCATTGCATGCTCCAAGGCTGCATGGGAAGAAAATGTGGTCAGAAAGGCAGCAAATTGCATCTGCTTTTCAGCTGAAATTAAATTATATAACAACGGCAGTATATAGAACCAAATGTTACTACGGTGATCTTTGTGCTCTTCCAGGCTCATTACAGTACTTCAGTTCCACAGGATGTCCATAAAATGTGTGAAAACAGTAGTTTGTACACGGGCTGGGACAGAGCAGTAAATTCAGGCAGCTGCCAGTGTCCAAGCCACCGGCCGCTCAAGTCTTTGACCCCTCAGTCCATCAGAAGGCAAGGTAGGGGCTTGTTTCGTAAGCCTGCTGCCCTTGGTGTCCATGCTTCTCATTAGCAGTCCCATGCCTGTAGTGGAGGTCCCCTCCAAGGTTCCCTCCCCCTGGTGCCCATACAAAGGCACCCAATTATATCAGTCAAAGGTGGCACCTCAGCAACCCTGATATCTTCTGACTTTACACTTCCTCCCCCTCCACTGTTGCATCCATGGGTGCAGGTGGGGAAGGGAGGATCCCCCTTCATCTTCAAAACGGATGAGTGGGTCCTGGAAATTGTAGAAAAGGGGCATGCTGTGGAGATTTTGTATACCCTTCCAGTACAATTCCCCCTCCTTGTCATTATCCCCTGGCCACTTGTTCTTTCTGCTAAAGGAGGTTCAGTCGCTTGTACAAAAGCAGGCTAGCAAACCTGTTCCACCTCAAGAAAGAAACAAAGGGTTTTGTTACAGAAACTTTCTGATTCACAAGTAGACAGGAGAGCTGCATCCTATAGCAGACCTGCCACACAGAAAACTGGGCATACAAACTGCTGGACCAAGTAAAGATTTGCAGTCTGCAAGAGGTAATGCAGACAACACATTTACTGATACAAAAACAGCTGGAGGCAAAAACGTGAAACATGATGGACAAACAGCATCATTGTTTCACACGTCAAGTGCTTTTTCTAGAGACTAAGAGCCCAATTCTCAAAACTTGGTGCAAGCCACACCAAAGGTGGCTTGCACCGATCACCGGTACACCGTGGACCCTGCACCTGATTCTCTGTTGGACAGGGTCCCAGTGGCTAAATCTCGTAGTTTGTGGTAACTGTACTGGTGCACCAAACAGAGGGTGCGCTTAGACAGGTTGCTGCAAGCCATGGATGGCCATGCAGCAATGTCTACAAGCAGTCCCTGGTAGTCTAGCAGACCACACCTCCATAAGTCATGAGATCCCTTATAAGAACAAAATGATACCTGGTAGTCTAGTGGCCCCCCCAAGCCCTGATCTACCATTATAATTATAACAAACCCTAGTTGGTCTAGTGGACTGCTAACCTGTTAATGCAATCCCAATATTCCTGGTGGTCTAGTGAACCCCCTACTCCCCACCCTGCAGTGCCGTACAACCCCGCTCCCTTCATCCCATAACCCAACTGGCGACCACCACTCACCGTCATGGCCAGCCACTGACTGAGCTCTGAATGAGCATGTACTGCATACAGTATGCACTCATTCAGAGCTCAGTCAGTGACTGGCCATGGTGATGAGTGGTGGGCTGTTCCAGTCATCTTCAGGGTTATGGGATGGGGGAGCAGGGTGGTAGGGCACTGCAGGGTGGGGGTCCACTTGACCACCAGGAATATTAGGATTTGTATTAATGAGGGATCGGGGCTGAGGCAGTGTGCTAGACCAACAGGGATATTAACAATTATATTAACAGGAGAACTGGGCTGGGGCAGTCCACTAGAACACCAGGGATATTTTTATAATTATAATGGAAGATCGGGGCTTGGAAAGGGGGGGTGCAAGATTATCAGGGATATATATATTTTTTTTTACCAGTAAAGACACATTAAGCTGAAGCTTGTTTCCAGGTGCGACCTGGGACCACAAGGAAGTTAAGTGACTTGCTCAGGGTCACACAGTATGCAAGTGGGGGCAGTTAGGTACATACAGAAAGGGATCAGGACTGGGGGGTGGCACATTGGTGCACTCTCCCAGAGGATTTTTAAGTACTGTTAGACCAGCCCTTTGCTGGCCTAACAGTACTTAGACCTTTGCCCTATGGGAGGTTTTTGAGAATAGCAAATTAGGGGCTATTACAGCATACATCTGTTGCAAGCCCCCTAGCACCATGCTGTAGCCCATTTTGTGGTGCAAGACTGGCACAATCCCCCTTTGGTGCATGCCACAGGCTGCTTTTGAGAATAGCTTAGGGTGCATTTTTTGATGCAAGATGCCACTTGCATCATGTATGTTTGACATAGACACCTTGTGTCAATCTAAGGGCTTTGAGAATCACGACCTGTGTGTGCCCTCTGCTGTAGCCCTATAAATGCAGATCAGTAAAAGGGACAATGCGGGGGATGAGGAACTTCCAGGTCCTGTTCTTGGTCACTCTACATGTGGTATAGCCACTTCTGTCACTTGCTTTTAGAATGTACTGCTGCCGCATGGAGCACTGTGCATACTTTTACTAAGCACTCCAGTCTGAATATCACCTCTTGCGGATGTGTTGGCTTTCTGTTTGCAGTACTACAAGAGCTCCTGGCATAATGTCATATCAGACTTCAGAAACTCCATATAGTTAGGTATTTACTTTCAGGTCCCTTTGCTGTTTGAACCAAATGGAGGAAGATGAAAGTTTGGAAAAAAAATACTCTAGGGATTCTTGAGAGGAATGTGAAGCTTCATCTTCATATGTCTTATACAATATTGTACTGTATATGACATTATGGGGCCAACAAATACATTTAGCACTGAAAGCCCAGTATATTTCTTTTCTTAACATTTTCACTTTTTGGTTTTTACCCTATACCTAGCTTCTTTCTGCCAAGCTTATCTGCCATTGTGGTGGATCTCCAGGGTAGGGACTAAAATCAATGCAAATCTTCATCTTGCTTTAGAATCTCAAATGGAACTGGTTTCACAGTTTTCTTTGTTATTGCATCTTGGTCATCCTGTAACCACTACAAATTGGAGCCAGTTAAAGCCAGACCCCAACTCCACTGGTTGGCAGACCTGTGAGTGGGACCCAGGACAAAGGAAGTGTGTTGAGCATATCACCAACAAGAACTCCCGCTGAGAACATGACTGCATTTCCTGTAGTAAGATGGGGCCTGGAGTCATTGCTTCTGTGCACTCCCAATAAAATGCTTTCTTTACATCCATCTATAAGGGGATAGAGATAGAATTAAGGTAATTTTGGTATGGAATGCCTTCTTCTCCCTGGGCCATCAATTGGCAGCAGGCATTCCTCCCTGGAGGAAATACTGTAGCATTTTAAGGCAGAGCCTGCCTACCTCCCCAAACTGACAGCTAGGATTGGGGCTATGGAATCAAACCCCTGGCCCATGGGCAGTAGGCACACATTTTAACTGCTAGTTCATTTTTGCAGCCCCAACACATTATTGCAACAAAACAACTAGTTAATTAGCTGCAGCAGAACCTGGAGTGGCATTTTTATGCAGATGTGCAACGCTGTTGCACAGAGACTGGCAAGTAGGTGTCTAGGACAATGAGTCAACCACTACAAAGATTTCATCAACAATGATGTGAATACTGTCCAGGGTTATGCTAGAAAAACTGTACACAGAAATGTTAACAACAGATAGTTTTGCATGCGCATGCTGCAATTTTCTCCATCTGCGATGATATTTATTAACCTTTGATGTCTAATAAGGCTTTGCTGCCCAAGGTAAAATAAGTTTTAATTCATAAGTAGAAACAGGACTGTGAAATATGAACATTCAGAACTTCACAGGTAGAAGTGTAATGTTCATTCTGTATGTGTGTAGTAATAATACGAATAATAATAGAAATAGAGAAACAAGTTGTCGGCAGAAAAGGATGTGCTGGCCCACCTAGTCTGCCCTAAAATCCCCACCTTCTGTTCTACCATAGACCCTAATTGATCTCCAGCCTTATCGCCCCCAGCCCTGTTATTAAAGTCCCTCTGTGTCCAGGGCTTCAGAAAAATTTTTTTGGGTGGAAGTCAAATACTTCCATGGCTTGAACTTTGGAAGTCATTTCAGTTTACCGGAGTCAAAATACTCCAGATGTCAATTTTTTGGAAGTCACAATAATTTCCATCTGACCAATTTTGGCAGTCACAATACTTCCAGTCCTATACTTTTAGAAGTCAACTCATTGGCCTTCTGAATACCTCACTGACACAAGCTAATATGCAGTGACACAGCAGGACGACGTAATGTGGGTTGTGCCTGGGGCAGGGGAGGTAAGTCTGTGAAACACTATATAGATATTGGCAGCCAGCTAGCAACCAGCAGGGCAGTGCAGGCTGATTTTAAAGAGGCAGACTGGACACAAACTATCACTAAGTTGCTTCACTCCGTGATGCTGAGAAGTAGAAAAGTCAGGTCACATTAATATGTAGCGCTCAAGTGCATTTTGATAAGGAGCAGTCAGCCACCACGTTGGTGTTTTAAGTGTACATTTTCACATCATGCCTTCTTTCCCTTCTAATGCCCTTACCTTCGGATAAAAATAAAATTAACATAAAATTAAGTATAATGAAAATTAGCAGATGTTATGAGGATTCCACTTAGCAACTGCACTTTATGATTTAGCAGTTTACCAGTACTCAGACTGATATGATGATTTATTTGCTGCTCTTTGTGAAATATATCAGAGGTCAATGTATTATGCAGAGGTCAAAGGCACTGATATGATGCACTGCATTTTTGAGAACTGGGGCCTCAGTAGCCCTTCAGAGCATTTGAAACCAAACATTCCAGGGCTGACCCAGTGGCATGGAGGCTGCATCATGTCTTGTGGCTATCTAGGTGTCTAGGGTTCACATACAAGCTATGGAATCTCGTGCCAAGACCAGCTGGGTGCTGAGTGCCTTATATTGCTGAGGTGCTCAGATTTGTGGGATGAGGGCCGCCTGACATTGACTACCTGCTTGCTGGATGACCAAGAAGCAGCATTTGGCATCTGGGCTGAGAAGGTAGCTGCTTGTCTGCCCTCTCCTCCAAATAAATGTGTCACTTTGGTAATCCCAACATTTGGTGGTGGGGGGTAGAACCAAAAAGAAAGGGGGAAAACATGTTAAAAAAATAAACAAAATAGGTGCTTCGTGGGCTTACTTTGGGCAGTCCTTCTGCCACCTCCCCCTTGCTTATAGACCTACAAAGTCTGTAGCCTATTGCTCTTAGGAAAGCTTTTTGCCAAACCAGCATCACCACGTTGTGAGCATGGTCTGCATGCTTGTACATTATCTGGCTCTGCCTGCGGCAGCAGATTGATTGTTTGGAGAGCACCAAATCTGGATCTTAGTTGTACTCTGTGAGGTACACTTGTCTTGTCTCTAGTAGCCTGTATTAGATTTTGCATCCTAGCTAGAGACATGAAAAGAAAATATACTGTTGTATTTGGTAATGTCACACAGTCAAATACTTAGATTGTCTGTTTGGGCCTGTGATCACTTAATAGTACAGTACTACTAGAAAATTAAATAAATAAAATAGTTACCTGATGCACTGAATTGTGCTTGGCACTGAGACAAAGCCGACACTGACATTAACATGGTCACGATCCTCGCTCGGGCTGACAACTATTCACCCCCCCCCCCCCGGCTGCTGGCTTCCTTCAGATACTCACTCTTCTGGGATGGCCCCTCTATACAATCACGGACCACTTCAGGCTCCCAGATAGTCTCCTTTTCCTAATTTAATTCCAGGCTCCCTCCTGAGTCACGCACACCTGGCCGGCATTATCTGTTCTGTTCTGCGGCGGTGCCTCCGCCGGCACCTATTATGACTGACCGGACCACGGGATGAGGGTGGCCAGTACCACCCCCACACACGTGTGTGATCCACAGCCCTTTACTCCCTCCAGATCCTCCTCGGTTCTAGTTTGGGTGAGGTTCGTTCACTAGGCTGCTGCAGCGCATGGCAAAAAAAAACTTTCTTTTTTTTAAATGTCAGCTACTCCCTCAGCTTCCCACACTCATGATGCCACAGCTCCCTCTAACCACCTCACGACGACTAATGACTTTGGCGCCAAATGAACTGTCTGTGCTTGCCCATGTGCATGTGTGAATGATACATGCCAAGGGAAGGGACTCCCATGGCAACTGCTGGCTTGGCAACCCCCATAGGCTAAAAAGAAAACTTGATGTCCACACCATGAAAACCGGATGTCAGCATTAAACAAGAAAAATATTACTGGACGTCACTGACTTCAGATAGTACATTTTTGGATGTTTTGAGCTGATTTTTGGACGTACAATACATCCAAAATAGAGTTATCTGTGTCTATCCCATACATGTTTGAAACTTGTTACTGTTTTGGTACCCACTACCTCCACTGGGAGGCTGTTATAGGTATCCGTTTCCGTGAAAAAATATTTCCTCATATCCCCTCTAAGTCTCCCTCCCTCCAGCTTCCTATCATGCCCCCTTGTCCTTAAGCATCTCTTTCTGTGCAATATGCTATCCTCCTGGACCTTATTGATACCCTTGAGGTATTTGTATTTCTCTATCATGTCCCTCCTTTCTCTCCTTTCCTCCAGTGAGTACATATTTAACTCCCGAGTCATTCCTTGTAGGTATTCTGATGCAAGCCATGCACCATTTTGGTTGCCCTTCGCTATACCACCTCCACCCAGTCTATGTCCTTCTTAAGATGGGGCCTCCAGAACTGGACAGAGTACTCCAGGTGTGGCCTCACCATTAATCTATACAGGGGTAACACTACCTCCCTTTTTCTGCTGGTGATACCCCTCCCTGTGCTCCCCAGCATCATACTAGCATTTCCTACTGCACTATCACACTGCTTTGCTACCTTCGGGTCATCAGATATGATGACCCCCAGATCCTTTTCCTGTTGTGTGGTTGTTAACACCACCCCAACTGATACATTGCCTTTGAGTTTCTGTGTCCTACGTGCATAATTTTACATTGTTTGACATTGAAGCCCAGTTGCCAAACCCTTGACCAGTCTTCCAGCTTTTTTAGATCTTTCTTCATTTTTTTCCACCCCCCCTTTGTGTGTCCACTCTGTTGCAGATTTTTGTGTCATTACAAATAGGCATACCTTATGTTCCAGCTCCTCTGCAATGTCGCTAATAAAAACATTAAAGAAGGCCAGTCCTAGTACTGACCTCTGAGGTACCCTGCTGGTTACCTCACCCTCCTCCAAGTGAACTCCATTTACCACCAGCCTCCGAGTTCTGTTACTTAGCCAACTTCATACTCATTTTACTATCTTTGGATCCACTCCCAGGCTGCCTAGTTTGTTTACCAGTCTTCTGTGAGGAGCGGTGTTGAAGGCCTTACAGAAATCTAGGTAGGCCACATCCACCACTCCTCCCTGATCTGCCTCCCTGGTAACCCAGTCAAAAAACCCTATCAGGTTTGTTTGGCACGCTTATGCCCCTGTGAACCCATGCTGCCTTGGATCCTGCAATCCACTGTTTTTTAGGTATTCCTCAATCCTTTTCTTAAGTAATGTTTCCATAACCTTGCCCACCACAGAAGTCAGGCTCACAGGTCAGTAGTGTTCTGCCTCCTCCCTATTTCCACTTTTGTGTAGTGGGACCACATCCACCCTCCTCCAGTCCCCCAGAAATTTTCCCTTGTCTATTGAAAGACTGAACAGGGCCATCAGTGACACAGACAGTCCCTCCCTTAGTTCCTTCAGTATTTTTGGGTAAACACAGAAACATAGAAGTTGACGGCAGATAAGGACCACAAGGCCCATCCAGTCTGCCCATTTCTTTTTCTACCTTATGAGTGTCCCATTTGGCCCCATTGCCTACTTTTAGTTTTACTAGTTCCCTGAGGACTACCTCCTCTGTAAAGGGGCTAGTGTCCACCTCTATTCCCCAATGCCCTTCTCCATGTGGCCCATCACCTACCCCTTCCTTTGTGAATACCGAACAAAAGGACTTATTCAGTATGTCAGCTTTCTTCTGGTCCTCTTCCACACCCTCCCACTTCCCCTTTTAGTCTTACTGTCCCTGTCTTGCTTTTCTTCTTTTCGCTTATGTACCTGAAGAAAGTTTTATCCCCCCTTTTTGCTGATTTGGCAATGTTTTCCTCCATTTGTGCCTTTGCTCTCCGAAATGCCTTCCCTGCCTCCCTTTGTTTCTCCTGATAATTCTCCCTATCCTCTTCCTTCTGTGTTGTCTTGTACCTTTTGAATGCCTACTTCTTTCCCTTTCCCTTTCCCTTCTCTGCTACTTCCTTGGAAAACCATAGCGGTCTCTTTCTTCTATTGCTCTTCTTAACCTGCCTGACACAGAGATTTGCTGTCTTCTCAAATCACTGTAATCATAATACAGTTTTCATGTATACCAAAGGGAAAGCATTAGCACAGTCAGAGGTCTGTGAGGAAGAGAACCATGACAAGGTCCTTCCTTGTGTCAGCTGAAAGCTCACACATTTACTTGCAGTTGACCTAACCAGGTGAACCCACTAAACATAGAACTGCCATTCAACTGACATTTAGGCATTCAAAGAAGTTTAACCTAGCTGATGTCACTGACTGCCTAGGAAACATAATGTGACTGGAAGGCCAAAACAGAAAGTGGGTGGGACTATTAGCAGCATAGTGAAGGGTTAGCTAAGCCTGGTTCCCTGACTTTGCCACTCAGTTTGAGGTTTGCTCATCTTAGTATAAATGGTCTCTGCTACACTTTGGAATCCTTGAGTAAGTATATGGTTTCATTCCAGTTCATTTTAATTTTATTTAAAAGAAGGCCTATGGAGAAGATTGTCCTTCTTCATAGGTGGCCTTACACAAATACATAAAATAAAACATATAAGTATGCATGATTCCATTCTTATTTACTGTATTAGTGAAACAAGCTACTGGAAGAGAGGCCAGATATTGTCATGGGGCAAGTCAATCTTGAAACCCATATGGTCAGTATTAAATGAAAATGTTTTATTAAATGTAAGTATTAGATGATGTCAATTTTCTTAGTCTGCAAATAACTATTTTGAAATTGCTGTCATTTTAGTACATAGGGCAGATCCTATCAGGAGCTGCTAGAGATCCTGAATATATACTCACTGGAGGCCAGAAAGGAGGGGATGACATGATTGAGAGCTACAAGTTCCTAAGAGGAATAAACATGAAAGAGTGAACTGCAAGGACTCATTCAATAGAACAAGGGAATCAGTACTGAAGGGGCATGAATGGAGGTTGGCAGGAGGAAGGTTCAGGAGGGATGTGAAGAAGTTTTACTTCACAGAGAGAGTGGTAGAGCCATGAAAGAGCATGCCAGCAGATGTATTAGGGACAAAGACTGTAAATGGATTCATGCACAACTGGGACAGGTAAGGGGTCTGATAGTTACACCAAGGGAAACTAGTATGGAGAAATTAGTAAGGGGCGGGGATGGAAACCCACCTGGAGAATAGGTCGAGGGTGAGGTAGGGATCCTTATTTGGGTAGACTAGATGGGCTGTTGGTCTTTTCCTGATGACAGTGCCGATGAGTGTAACTTCCTACCAGATGCCTTTGGAAATGAGACCAGTCCTCATTTAAGTTTACCCGGTAAATTGATTTAGAAACAAAGAAACAGAATTTAATGGCAGATAAGGACTGCTTGGCCCACCCAGTCTGCCCATTTCCCTACCTAATGGGTAAGCTGCATATCCTAGCTAACCCAGCAGCCTACTTCCTCCTACCCCCTACTATAATTGCCTTATGCCTGTCCCATGCATTCTTGAATTACCTCACTGTTTTTGACTCCACAACCTTCTCAGGAAGGCTGTTCCATGCATCCACAACATTGTCTGTGAAAAAATACTTCCTCACATTACCTCTGAGCCACCCCCCCCATCTTCAAATTGTGCCCCCTTGTTCTTGCACATCTTTTTTTCTGAAATATGCTACTCTGTTGGACTTTGTTGATTCCCTTGAGGTACTTAAAAGCTTCAATCATGCCCCCCCTCTCCCTCCTTTCTTCAAGGGTATACATATTAAGCTCCTTTAGTCTCTCTTTGTATGGCTTCTGGTGCAAACCCTGCACCATTTTAGTTGTTCTCCTCTGGACAGCCTCCAACTTGTCTATGTCATTGTTGAGATGGGGTCTCCAGAACTGCACACAGTACTCTAGATGGAGTCTCACCAACTGTCTGTACAGAGGTACAACAACTTCCTGTTTTCTACTGGTGATGCCTCTCCTTATGCATCCCAGTATCCCCAGCCTTCCTTATTACCTTCTCACAGTACTTGCCCACCTTTAAGTCATCTGATATGACTACCTTCAGTTCTCATTTTGGGTTTTTTTAGTATCTTACCCCCCATTGTGTACTCATCCCCTGGCTTTTTTCCCCAGGTGAATTACTTACACTTCTTTGCATTGAATCTAAGCTGCCATACATTTGACCATTCCTCCAACCTTGCCAAGTCCCTTCTCACCTTTCCACCCCATCTTGTGTATCAGTATCAACCCTGTTGCAGATCTTTTTGTCATCTGCAAAGGGACACACTTTTCCTTCCAGCCCCTCTGCAATGTCACTTGTAAATGTATTAAAGAAGACTGGTCCCAGTACTGAACCCTGCGGTACCCCACTAGTAACCCCTCTTTCTTCTGAGTGGACTCCGTACCCTCTGCGTCCTATTGTCCAGACAATTTTTTACCCAGACTACTACCTTGCAACCCACTCCAAGGCTGGTAAACTTGTTTATTAGTCTTTTGTGTGGGACTGTGTCAAATGCCTTGCTAAATTCCCTACTGGGTCATAATGTCGTATGCTTAATAGCGTAGGACATTATAGCTAACCCGTAATAGCGCTGTCTAGGACAGCGAATGGTATAATATTGCGTATACTGCTGTACACAGTTTTGCACCATTCACACACTCCAGGCAGCAGATAAAACCTCTGCTGGGAGTGGGTTCTGCCGAGCAGCTGGCGTGGCTCACTGGACAGAGCCACAGCAGCAGCAACCCAGGAGCTGCATCTGGGACTGAGTTTGATTCCTGGTCCTAAATATTTTTTTTTTTTTTTCTGTCTTTGTGTGCTCCCAGAGTTGGACCCCCCTGGAGTTAAGAATCTTTAGTGGGGAGGTCCAGGAGGCACAGCCCCCTGCAGTGGGGGTGTGTGGGTGCGGAGCCCCACAGAAAAGAGTTATGCCACATGGCATAACTCGCACTGTATTCGCAGCATGATTTAGCCATGCGGCATAATGTCTTGTGACATTATGACCCCATGCCGCTAAATTCTAGGTAGGCCATGTCCACAGCCCCTCCCTGGTCTACTACTCTTGTCACCCAGTCAAAGAAATCTATTAGATTCATCTGACATGATCTTCCTACTGTGAATCCATGCTGCCTTGGGTCCTGTGCCCCACTGGCCTCTAGGTACTCAATAATTCTTTCATTCAGAAGTTATTCCATTATTTTCCCTACCACAGAGGTCAAACTAACAGGTCTGTAGTTTCCTGCCTCTACCTTGCTCTATAAATAAGACTAAATAAGCAAAACAAACTTTTCCTTTTGAGTATATTATGTGAAGGCTAAGGAGGTCTATACAGTAATCACATTGATGCCTTTCAGTACTTTACATACAGTACTTTATTTATTTATTTATTTAGTTGTTTATTTGAATTTTAATAACAAGATAAGGCCACTGAGACAATTACAATCCCTTTTTCAGGGCCGACCCGGGATAGACAGAGTTACAAAAGAATTCAGTACAACAAATCATATAGACACGTCACAGAGGTCACAGTCACTATTATAGAAAGATATCTGGATAGAGGAGATAACAATAGCAACTATGGAGTAGCTAAACACTATACAGGAGTAAAAATTAAGTAACAAATGATTATATACAGTGTGAGAAAAGGTCAGTGATTCACAGCACATTGGATATGTGCAGGGTAGCTAACAGCAGGTAGGGCAGAGCCACAAAAACCTGCACACAGGTGCAAGAAACATAAAAAAGGGAACAATAGGATATGGGGAGGGTTTTGGAAGGAGTAAAGAAGGGGAACGTTCAAATAGGTGGAGTGTCTAGAAAATTCAAAAAGGGAGGGAAAGGATAAGGAGGGGGGAAGGGGGAAGGGAGGAATAAGGAGGGTAGAGTTCAAAAGGAGTTTCAATGGAAGCAATTACAATTAGCGACAGAAGAAAGGGAGGCAAGTAGGGAGGTGTGGAAAGAAGGGAGGGTAGCACAAGACAGGATATGGGGGCAGGGAGTTCCAATCAGATACTGCCGCATACGCGAAGGACTTACGGGCAACAGTAAGCTTAAAATTAGGTCTGAAGAGAAGGGGGAGGGAGGTGGGTCTAAGGGCCCGTGGTGCAGGCCTTGGACATATAATGTCAATGAGATATGAGGGGTTAATTTGTGAACAAGGTTGAACATGGAGTTCAGGGTAGAGTATCTCAATTTCGATTCAGAATTATATGTATTTCACAAAATCAAGAGTAACCTTTGCATTAACATGGATCAAAGTAGCGCAGCATTGAATCACTCCTGTTCAGTCCCCATGTCAAAATGCATATTTCTTTATTATGCATGATTGTCTATCTTTTCCCCTACTGCAAAAGCTGTATATACTTAACTTACTATATGTTGTTAATCAAAGATCACTGTTTCCTATAGGGATTCTCCTGGGGATATAAAATCTAAAGGTGCCAAAAAAGTCAATTTATGCACCATTAAATCTCTCATTCATCTACCTACGGTAATTAATCATGTATTACTGTTTATTAGACAGGTAGGAAGCTAAAACTTTAATTTTTAACAGGTTAAGATTATTAGGACAAGTCCTGTTTACAAAACTGTCCTGAGTAGACAGGTTACAAAAATATGAATTAATAAAGAATACAATACATATACAATACATAAAGCAACAATGTAGTATAAAAAACATTAACATGTACTCTGTCCCAAACAAAGAAGTGAACTGACATAAATGTTTTAACAAATTAGCATCGTGACTATAGAACTGCTTCTTTATTTCAACACTTCTCAGATCAAGTGGAAGTTTATTCCAAGTAATAGCAGCATTTGACTCTTTTCTCTACTGGGTCTGTAGACATAGCTTCTTGGCTCCTGTCCAAAATAGCTCTGATCTGGGACATTATCTCATCCCCTTCCGGCACTCAGAGCGCTGGCATTATGGTGCTGGGCAATCAGGGTGCCAAATGTGGGATGTGCCCCCCTCCCCAAGGTTCACCCACACCCGGAGTTAGAATCTGTAAGTGGGGGGGGGTGTGGGTGGCTCAGTCTCCCACAAGAGGGGATGTGGGTGGTGCATCCCCCCACAAAAAACATGATTGGTGATATTGCTGATTGCCACCCTAATTGCATGGTACCGGACTACCAGATTGCAGGCATGTTCTGGTGGTGGAACCATCTCATCTATATTCATTCTACCTCAACTTCCCCGGGACTTTCTACTCTCACTCTTCTCCAAGTTCTCATCTTCCCCACTGCCTCTGTCTCTTGGCACTACATAACATAGTAACACAGTGGTTTAAAGTCGTAAGGGACTCTACAGTAGGTCCATCAAGGCTGCCCCCCCCCCACTTCATAAGCAGAGATTTAAGCAATAAACCATGACAGGGTGTGGGTTATGCTGGGATTTATCCAGGCCTGGTGTGGTTTGCTCACAAGGCCGCAGGCTGAGTGACCAAAACAACACCAGAAGTAAGTAACTTCCAGTATAACCCACACCCTGGAGTAGGTTATTGAGATTATACAATGTCCCCTGTATTTTGGTGACAAACAAAAATAAAGAAAAATAGTTTTTCTATTGTATTTTGTATTATTTTAATGGAGTTTTTTTGCGCCGTCAGAAAAAACAGTTCTGTGTTGTTATGGAGACGGAGCCTGTTGTAAGGGCAGCATTACATGAATATGGGACAAAGTCTGCTAGTGAGTTAGAAAAGTTACAAGGGGGTGCTGGGGCATCCCCGGGCAACCCCCCCACACACCATATACAGGCACACAACTAGATACTTGTTTAAGTTTTTTTTTTTTTTGTCTTCTGTGAGACACAGATTGGTGCATCTTGTGTGTCTCCTGTAAAATTAAGCTTGCTGCAACCACCTGCTGTGCTGGACCATGGTACATGCTGTAAGCAGCTCCTGTGTTCCAGGAATCAGTACAAACTGTCTGAGAAGGTTTTCACCCCAAGTTTCAGTGCTTTTTTTAAATATTTTGTTTTTTAGCTGAGAGAGCAGGATGGCATCCAAGAGAGACAGCGAGAGAGCCAGAGTGGACTGAAGAGCATGCGAGAGGTGAGGTGGGTGCAATTCGGGACTAGGGCACACAGGGTGCAAGATGAGGCAGTGAGAAAAGAAGACAACATTTGTTTGTAAATGATGGGAGACAGAGAGAGCGGGACTGTACCTAAGGCTGTGACTGGGAAAGGACGAGCCAGATCAGAAGTGGAGCAGAAAGCTAGTGAGAGATGGGGCGGATGCAATCTGGGAGCATAGTGGAAAAAGAAAATAACATTTATGTTACAGTGGGTTCAACTTCCTTAGGTGCTATGGAGCTGAACATAGCTTCTGGTTCTTATGGATAAGAGCTCTTTTGAGAGGTGTACTGTGTTTTTTTTCTTTTTTTAAGAAAGTTTTTATGGTTTACTTTATGTCAGTTGCTGGAAAACAGAAACAGCCAGTGGTTATGTGGTTCCACTTCCATTCTGGGTTTTGCATTTGGGAGGATGTGTGTCCTGGTTTCCATCTGGTGATAACCTTTCACTTACTAGTGGCATTTATGCTTGGATTTCCCAGCTGCCAGCTGACGGTGTCATGGGGAATGAGAAACACTGTCCATAGCGGGAAACGTGGGAATAGAGGTGAGCTGGGTGCACCTTGCAGCATGTCACAGAGGAAATATTTAAAAGAAAAACAGGTTTTGTGGTATTTGCAGTGGGCTGGGTGACTGTTGGAGTTGGTGTGGTTAATTATTCAGTCCACTTCAAGCGACAGTTTTTGTATCACTTTAACAACTGTAGTTTGAAATTCGCGCTTCAGCGTCAGTTTTCAGATGGATTAGTGGGCAGTTAAGATGGCAATTTTAACCTTAGATGTTGGGGAGCTGTAATGATTTTAAAAGGGAGGATTAGAGATGCAGCTGACTGGCACCTATTACATGGGTTATGCCAGGGTTTACCATGGTAGAAAGGTGCCAGTCAGCCAATCAGAGTGTGGGATTATCGGAGCCCATTGTATAATACTCAGTATACTATGTAAACATGAACTAATTTGTAGAGACTCCCATTCACTGTACTATGGCAGGATACCCTGTGATTTCCTTAGTAAGCAGACATTTGTCCAGGCTTACCTTGTAGGCCAGCATTGCCTTCAGATTCACTGCCTCCACTGGCAGGCTGTTCCACAGGGGTCACTAACCTCTGGCAGAAGGACTCTCCTAACTTTATGTCTAACTTCACCAACTTCAAGCTTCAGGACATGTTACTTTGTCCTGCTTCAGTACACCAGCACACCGGGTCAAACATCTGTGCCTGTCTGACCAAGACAGAACAAACAGCAGAGCTGCTCCATTCTGTCCTTGGTGCTACAGTTTGTCTCCAAAAGCAATGAATTGCAAAAAACAAGGAGATAGCACTCACCCGAGAGTAAATAAAAAGATGTGCTCAACACTCTGAAGTATCAAAATATGCCTCTTTATTAATTTACAAGGAGTGGCGATACATAGAGCATAATGGCTGGGTAGGTGGTAGTAACAAGAATTTTATACACACCCAAGGTGTGGGATGCCACATAAACCCCAAGAGCAAAACTCAAGGGGTTTATTATTATGGCATCCAACACCAAGGGTGTGTGTAAAATTCAAGTTTTGCACACCTACCCAGCCTTTATTTTATATAATTTCTGGGTCGCAGTTTTTCACCACAGCAATTATATAAAATAAGACTGCATTAGAACTGTTACTTGGGCTGTGATATTGTAACTTTGGAGGCTTGGGAACAGTTGTTTGGCAGGGATAATTACAGTGAAATTTAAATGTGTTGTTTGCCTGGTGTTAGGGGGGAGGGGTCATTAACTGGAATTACCTTGGCTTTCATTGTTCACTTGGGAACATAAGCAGAAGGTTGGTAAGGACAGAGGTCTGGGGTTATATTCTGTTTTAACTGAAATATTTGAATAGTTTTGTAAGTGAAATTAGTTCTATGTGTTAAACATTATTACCTTGAGTTAGAACTGTTACTTGGGCTGTGATATTGCAACTTTGGAGGCTTGGGAACAGTTGTTTGGCAGGGTTAATTACAGTGAAATTTAAATGTGTTGTTTGCCTGGTGTTTGGTAAGAGTCCTCCCACCCACCCTGTTTTGTAGGTTTTCTTAAATACTGAAAAGCCACTGGGGGTTGGGATTGAAGGGCTGAGTATTTCTGTTTGGGACTGAAATTCGAAGCAACAGGAGCTGGTGGGCCTGTGACATCATACGGTACCTGATGTCTGCATACACACTCTGTTAGTGGGACTGAACACACTGGACTGTATGTGTTTGTGAGACTTGGGAACTTTACTGGTGGGGTTGAAATTGGGTTTGTAAATAACTGCAGTCAGTATAAAGAGAAACTGTATTCCAGGGAAGGGACTGAGAAAGAGGGTGTGCCATTATAAACAGAGGGATAAACAGGGTGGCCATATTCCACCATGGCAGGCATCTTCGGAAGGGTGTAGGCTGCACAGGCTGTGGGATGGCAATAATTCTCAATTGGGCCTGGAGAGGGAGGCTGCCCACTCTGTGAGACAGCTATCTTGTATCAGGAGTGAGGTACATTGGTTAAGGAGTAAGCTGTGGGGGCTGGGGGGGGTGTCCAAGGATAAGGGGTGTGGATATGGGCAGCAGAAGGGTGGGCTGAGGGGAGGCTGGGGCAACGCTCTGAAATTACAGGACATTATGTTACAGCAAGCAGGAGTGGGGATATAAGGGACAGAGGACCCTTAGGGATGTTACGCTAAGGGGAAAGCGTACGGGGTGAACATTCTGAATACAAAGAGAGTGGAGGAGGAAGAGTCAGGAGGGGCTGTTGTGCGGAAGCCTAAAACAGTAGACTGTGGGAAGGAGCTCCAAGGTGAACAGAGCAAGAGGGAAGAAGAGGGCAGTTTAGAGGTGTAGTCAGGAAACTTCGGGTTACTTGATGGAGGCTGACATAGAGTGTCATAATAAATTTGAGCTACTAAGCAACCTAGAGGGGAGGAAGGGTTGGTGGAAATGAGGAAACTTATACAGAGGCCAGGGGAGGAGTCAGATACCCATAGGGCATCACAGACCGGCAATGGAAAGGATAGAAATAGTCCCAGAGGGAGAAGGGAAACATAAATGTTAAGCAAATGGGAGATGCAACATATTGCAGACATGAGGAGGGAGCATGATTGGAGAAACTGGGAGACAAGGGGTGAGCTGAGCCCCCTTCAGCAGGGGTCAGTACCAAGGATGGGGCCCTAGCTAAAGGGGACCCACAGAAAGCCTCTGGAGGCAGGGATACTATTACAAGGGGGAGGGTGGCGGTGTGGGGGAAGGGGAAACCATCAGGGCCAGGATAAATGGTTCGGATAAGAGAGGGTTAAAGGGAACACCTATTCAGAGGGGGTTTGAATTAAGTGGACAAAATAACGAGGGAGGCAGAAAGGGGAGGGTGACAAGGGGGTCTCTAATAATGTAGGAAGACTCCCATGGAATTGAGATCATGAATAAAGGGGGGGAAGGGGGCTGAGAGGGCATAGTGGAGGTAACCATAAGGATGATGGGTGTGTTAAGGTTCTTGATTGGGAGACTCGATGATTAGGGGTATCCAGTGGGAGGACAGGGGGTGGATGCCATAGCCAGGTGAAGGTAGTGAGTATCTCTGGGCTGACAGTGCACAGAGCAAAGTTCATGGTGTGTATGAAATGGTTAGGGATTGTGGAGGAAACCGGTTTCTGGTGCATTTGGAACTAACGATCTAGAGGAAATGCGTTTTGAAATCAAGCAAGGTTCAAGAACTTGCCAGAGTCTGTCGGGATAATGGATGCAACATTTCCTTTTCAGAGATATTGCAGTACCAAAGGCCTCAGTGGAGAAAAATGAAGCTCACAGAGGTTAATGACTGGCTCAGGAAGTGGGGTGAAGAGAGTGGGTTGGGGTGTTAGGAACTGGAATGGAGTTTGGGAGGATAAGGACTATATGCCAAGGACAGGCTTCATCTTGCCCCATTAGGGAAGAAAGTCCAAACAGGGGATGGCTGACTACATTCAAGAAAGGTGGGGTTTAAACTTGGAGGGGGAAGGGATAAGGAGGGGCTGACCAGAAGCCTCTCCTACAGATGAGGGAGTAGCCTCAAGCCCAAGGGAGGGGGAAACAGACTGGGGTGGAGGTTTCAGGAGGAGCAGAGGGAGGATGGAAGTATAAGGAATTTGGGTGGGGGTCGACAAAGAGGATCAGGGATAAGGGGTGGGGTTGGTGTTAGTAAATGCCAGGAGCTTGGAAACAAGTTGCCAGAGTTCCAGAGCCATGCTGTTTGGGGGGTGGATGTGGTGGGCGGTCACGGCGTGGGCCAACAAAAACATGACTGGGACCTAAGCGTAAGGGGTACACTGTGCTTAGGAAGGATAGAAAGGAGGGCAGAGGGGTGGAGTGGCTATGTTCATTAGAGATGACATAGAAATTGCTAGGGTAGAAGAGGCAGAGGAAACGGGAGGCCTTATGGGTCACCTTACGATCCCTAGCAGGAGATAAGGTCAAGCTGGGTGTAGTATATAGGCCCCCGGGATGAGTGATGTTCTAGAGGATGGTTTGCTGGACAACATCATTGCCCAGTGTGGACCAAAAGGGGAAGGAGTGGTGTTGATGGGGGACCTTAATATGCCAGGTACAAACTGGGGAACCATGTCCTCTAAGGTGGCCAAGGAGCAGAGGCTGCTAGACGGCTTCCAGGATGTGTTCTTAACACAGCATGTCATGGAGCCCACAAGGGAGGGGCATGTCCTGGACTTGGTTCTGGCAGATGGGGATCTGGTAAGGGACCTGGTTGTACAGGACCCCCTGACTGGGAGTGACCACAATACTGTCTGGTTTCAAATAAGCATGGGGGTGACATCTAGGACACTGGCAGTGGACTTCAGGGGCAGACTTTGAGGGCATGGGAATATCCTCAAGGATCACTTGAAGGGATTACATCAATGACAAGTGTGGAAAGGAGATGGGAGGTTATAAAACGGGACTTCAATGAGGCAGTCAGGATCTGCGCTTAAGTTGAAACGTAAGGAACAAGGTCACATAAACCATGCTGGTGGTCCAGTGAGGTACAGGTAGCAGTCAGAGAAAAGAAGGCGGCCTACAAAAATATAAACCAACAAGAGGGATAGGGATAAGGAAATGTACCATCTTGCATCTAGAAAAGTCACCCATATGGTGAGGGGAGCAAAGTCAAGTAAAGGAGCAGCGGCTGGCACAGGGATACAAGGAGGGAAGGGGTTCTTCCGTACATTGGGGAGCAGAGAAAACTAAGGGCCATCTCAGCAGATTGAGATCAGAAGGAGGGTGGTGGAAGAGGCGAGGGACCAGGCAGAGGTATTTAACGAGTACTTTGCCTCTGTGTTCACTAGTGAGGGGATGGGATATCTACAAAACAAGGCATGAAGGGGATAGAGCGGCAGTGGGTGGGATCAGGAGAGCAACAGAAATGGAGCAAGAGGAGGGAGAGGTACCCCAAGGGTGTCACATCTGGATAAGGATAAAAATGCCAGTAAGGTGGAGGGGACGGATGATGCTATCTCTGCCAAAAGGGTGTGGTTAGCCCTCAAGGCCCTAAAGAAAGACAAATCTCCTGGGCCAGATGGCATTCATCTGAGAGTACTATGGGAATTGGCGGACATAATGGCTGCACCCCTGGCGGAGCTCTTCAACAGGTCACTTGAGACAGGGAGGGTACCTAGGGATTGGAGAGAGGCACATGTGGTGCCAATCCATAAAGAGGGGTCGAGGGAAGTACCAGGTAACTATAGACCCATCAGGTTTGACCTCAGTGGTGGGAAAATTAATGGAGAGTATACTAAAGGAACGATTGGGGTGTACTTGGAGGAGGTGGGAGGTCTGGATAGTCGGCAACATGGGTTTGTGCCAGGTAGATCATGTCAAACCAATCTTGTGGAGTTCTATGAATGGGTAACATCAGAACTGGACAGGGGAAAGCTTGTGGATGTATTATTCTTGGACTTCAGTAAGGCGTTTGACTCTGTCCCCCACAATGGTCTGGTGGAGAAACTGATGGGGTTAGGAGTAGGCTCTTTGATGGTCAGATGGATTGAAAACTGGCGAGCTGGATGCACCCAGAGAGTAGTGGTCTGTGGGGAGCTCTCGAACCCTAGAGAGGTTGGTAGTGGGGTACTGCAGGGCTCGGTCCTGGGTCCAATCCTGTTTAATGCATACATATCGGACATCAGGGAGAGTATAGGGTGTGAAATGAGTCTCTTCGCGGATGACTCCAAGATGGGAGCAGTAGTTGAGGGAGAAGAGGGGAGGTTGGCCCTGCAAGAGGACCTGGACACCCTGGAAAGCTGGGCTCACACATGGAAATTAAATTTCAATATCACTAAGTGCAAGGTGTTGCATCTTGGTCGGAAACCCTAAACACAGGTACACTCCCTGGAGGAGGCGCTGGAGGCCTCAATAGGGCAAAAAGACCTAGGGGTCATGGTGGATGCATATATGAATAACTCTGAGCAGTGCAGAAGAGCTGCCAGCAAGGCAAACAGGATGTTGGGATGCATCGTGAAGGGGGATCACCCTAGGAGCAAGGAAGTGATTCTGCCGCTGTACAATGGACTGGTTAGACCACACCTTGAGTACTGTGTGCAGTACTGGAGACCACACTTGAAGAGGGACATACAGCTCCTGAGAGGGTACAGAGGAGGGCAACTAAGATGATACGAGGGCTAGTATTTGACGATGAGGACAGACGGAGGAGCTCCTGCCTGTTTTCATTGGAGGAGAGGACAGACAGGGGGGGACATGATTGAGGTCTTCAAGTACCTCAAGGGAATAAATAGGGTAAACATGGAGGAGATCTTTAGACTAAAGCAGGAGGTATCACCAGAGGCATGGTTTGAAGTTGGAAGGTGGAAGGGTGAGGGGAAAGGAGGAGGTTTTTCACTGAGAGGTGGTGGACCCTGGAATGCACTGCCTGGCGAGCTGGTTCAGAGATCCACAGTGGAGGGCTTCAAGAGGGTGGGACAGACACAGAAAGTGGATGTCTCAGATGATGGCCTGTCCCAGGGGGGTGGGGATGGATGATAGGGGTTTCTGGAGCACAAGGGATGGGAGGGCCTCGACACCAAACTAAGGAGCTAAGGTTCGAGCAGACTCGATAGACCGTAAGGCCTAATCTGCTGGCAAATAGTATGTTAGTATTCCTGTTCAGCCACGGTCGCGACTTATGAGACATTTTGTTTCATTTTTGGTTTTAATTTGAAAGGCTTCTTTGCCCATGCACTTTGTAAAGAACTGTAGGGATCCAGGGTTACAGTCTGTTTTATTTAAAAAAAAATTACAGCCAAGAGTGAGTGGCGCTGCGGTGTTCTGGTGACCTCAGGGAGACAGCTGTATGCTTTGTCATAGGTAAGGAACAGTTTACCATTATAACCAGTTGGTTATAATGGCAAATTGTAACTGGGTTTCCTTGTGGGAAGAACCATGACCCAGTAATTATAAAACAGCTAAAACGCTTGCTAGTGTGGCTTCCAGCTCCCCATGGGACAACATAATGTTTCACAACAGCTTCGTCAGAGGTGATGCCCTCCTCTGTTTAAATAAATGTACAAAATAACATGTTATTCATTAAAAGGACAGCTGGTGGTGCCAAAATGATTTACAACAAACCAGTATACAAGGCCAGCCCGGTAGCACAGAGGACTAAGGCACCTCATACCTTGCCTCTCCCATGCTGATGACTCTATGTCAGAAACGAGCTTGGATGACAGGGGACCAGCCTGGGGAGGAGGAAGATCGAACAACCCAGGGATGCTCTCCTCCTTTGTGGAGGGAGGGAGGGCAGCCAGCTCTGCTGCTGTACTGCTACCTGGGTGACCGTAGGTGGCAGTGCTGCTGGGGTAGCTAGTGGGTGGGAGGTCATCGGCAGGCATTGCATAATTCGCACTTGCCTGGGTACACGGTTGGTGCACCCATGATGTTATCATCCGGGGGAACCTTAGAGGAAAACTTTGAAATACCCCAAATGGCAGGATGAAGCTGACCAGCTCACAGGCCCTGCACCTGGCTACCTCGGCGTGGTCTCCCACACTGGATGCCTCTGTGGCGGAAGTAAAGAGGGCCTCGCTGCCTCTGCCAGAGGGGAAAGCTCTGGTGGTACATGGAGAGTACATGGTAAGACTTGGGAGATGTCAGGATGATGGGGCTGGGGATGGGTCAAGCAGAAGGGGGCCACTGGAGAGCAGAGTGCTTAAACAGAAAAACAAAAATAAAAAACAGTATACAAAGCACACCAGTATTAAAAACTCCCTAGTGGTAGAATGTGCTGCAAGGTTCCATCAATCAAAGGTGGAAATCCAACAGTGTACATTAATAGGATCTGAAAAATAGAAATACATACAAATCTACACATAGTCAGACAAAACACTTCATTAAAAAGTCATCGTCTGCCGAAATAGTGTGCAAACACATGGGAGAAAAGATGTCATTTTGGCGCCACCAGCTGTTCTTTTAATGAATAACATTTTTTTTTATATGTGTACCTAAACAGAGAGACTAGTGGGTTTCAACTTTGACAAAAGCTACTGCAAAAAGTTAGTTTGTCCCACAGGGCACTGGCAGCCACGCTAGGAAGCATTTTTACTGTTTTGTATCACCAGTCCTTGTGAATTAATAAAGAGGAATTTTTTGATACGTCAAAGTGGTGAGTACATCTGTTATTTACTCTGGGGTGAGTGCTGTCTCTTTGTTTTCACAGCAAAAGACCAAGATACAGAATTTTTCATTCATCATTGTCTCTTCCTGCTTCTCTGTTCTTGCTCCCTATATTAGCAATATTGTTAATCAATCCTTTTGCCTTAAAGGGGAACAGTCAGCACCAAGGGCCCCACATTTAAGTACGGGGCTGGTCCCAATGTGCACTTTGTGTGCAAAAACCTTTTGGTGCACTTACTGTTTACTGTAGTGCAGTAGATTGTATCAGACTCATTTTGCTTACTTCTATGCTGACATCATCTGCTACTACAAATCCCAGAATCCCCTGCAGCTGACAAGAGAGCAGTAGTTAGTGGTGGGAGATTCAATAGCCAGCAGTACATGTTAGAGCGTTTATAATCTCTGATCAGGTGTTTTCTGGGTCTGTTTTTCTCCAGGGGTTAAGTACAACCCACTGTGACTGTAATTAGCCTAGGAGCAAAGTGGGACTAGCAAACAAAAGATCAGAACTTGTATAAACTCTAACGTGCAGTGCAGGCTATTGAATCTCCCACTGCTGCCTACTGCTCTGATGTCTTCTGCAGAGGATTCAGCGATTGATGATAACAGATGATGTCTACAACTAAGCCAGATTAGTCTGATGCAATCTACTATACTACAGTAAACAGTAAGCAAACCAATACCAATAAATGCCTTCCCCATCCTCCATCACCCATTACTGTTACATACCTTCTTAGAAAATCCTTTCTGGACCCAAACTATTGCCCCTTTATAACCTCACATTGTTCAGTATAGTAGTTGAGGAAGAGGCTTTTATAGTGAATAGTGGAGTGCTGTTCTGTAAAGAATTCCATCCCTTTCAAAATGCCATTCTATCACAGTTCCAAGGTTATGGAATGTGATTCTACCCTACTGTGGTAGAACAGCATTGTAGAACCTTTAGAGACTGCATGAGTCAGTTTCATTTTGAAATAGAGAATAATGGATAGGCAAGTGTGTGTTATGAATATTTTTTTCACACCCAAGGTATGATGACCCATAAACCTCGAGAGCGAAGCTCGAGAGGTTTATGTGGGCATCATGCACCGAGGGTGTGAAAAAAATATTCATGGGCACACACTTGCCTATCTGTTATTTTTTCATAATTACTGGTGCATGGACTTTGTATGTAAAATAACTTGAAGCGAGAGAGAGAGACAGCCTGGAGCCGAGCCGTGTTCTATTTTCATCATATGCCCTAAACAGCACAAGAGAGTGTGCCTGGCAGCAGTAACGCTAATTTTTCCTTAGTTTTGAACACAGCCGAGTGTAGAGCTACGAAGTGAGTGACTCGGCAGCTCAGAAGGTGAGATCGCATGAATGAGTGCTGCTATTAAGCAACACTCATTCATGCTTGAATCTCGCTCTGAAGCCGCTGAGTCACTCGCCTCATCAGTCTACACCGCGGTTTCTATTTCAAAACTAGGAAAAATTAGCTGCTGCACCTACAGATGACACCTTTTTATATACAAGGCACTTTCTTGTGTGTATTTTGGGGCATATAATTTACTGAAACGAACACTGCTTGGCTACGCTACCAGCTCAGAAAAAAGGTGGAACTGATCATCACAGACAGTGTAAGGGAGAAGTGACTCAGAGCTAGTCAAATGCCGTAATAACCCGATTTCGGGTTATTACGGCGTTTGAAGAGTATCTGAAATCAGGTTGCTAAAGGGGGTCACCAGTAATTATAGCAAAATAACTCACACACACACACATCTTTCTCACAGTACTATACACTATAAAAAATACAGGATGAGCAACTCTATGCACAACCAGTGTTTTGCCACATCTGCCCTGATTCTATGGACCTCCTTACGCCTCGAGGTCATAGGGAATCAGAATCCCTCTGTGGCAGAACACATTGGTTCTGCATAGTTGCCAATCCAGTATTCTCTATTTATTTACTATTTCAGCATCTTTCATAGTAACATGCTAAACTATTTTCAGTCAAGCACAGAAACCAAACAGTCACAGCCATTATCTGGAACCTGTACTAATCTGTGTCCAATGCTCTTCTTTTGTTAGCCGTCAATGGCTCCTTCTCCCTTGTCATTCCACTCAACCTCATTGCTGCTGTTGTCACTGTTTTGTTTTCATGTTTATTTATTTGTATACAGGATACAGTCACTAGGTAGTCATCCTGCAGTAAACACCAACACATTTCAGTTGCTTTATCATAGAAACATAGAAACATAGAAGTTGACGGCAGATAAGGACCGCAAGGCCCATCCAGTCTGCCCATTTCTTTTTCTACCTTATAAATGTGCCATCGGCCTTTGCTATGTCAGTGACCTATCTATTCATAGTCATTTGTATTGCTCCCTTATGCCTATCCCATGCCTGTTTGAAGCCCTGCACTGTATTCATAGCCACTACTTCTTGTGGTAAGCCATTCCATGCATCTACCACCCTTTCTGTGAAAAGAATTTCACATTCCCCTTAATCGGCCTCCCTCTAATCTCATGCTGTGTCCTCTTGTCCTGCTATTTTTCTTATATTTAAACATGTTAGACTCTTTCACCTTGTTTATGCCCTTAAGGTGTTTAAATGTCTCGATCATATCACCTCTCTCCTCCTTTGCTCAAGGGTATACATATTGAGCTCCGTTAATCTGTCCTCATATGTCTTCTGATGCAGTCCCTGCACCATTTTGGTTGCCCTTCTCTGGACTGCCTCAATTTGGTTAATGTCCTTGTGAAGGTGTGGCCTCCAAACTGCACAGTACTCCAGATGGGGCTAACCAATGTCTTGTACAGAGGATTATTACCTCCCTCTTACAACTATGGATACCTCATTAATACACCCTAACACCCCCCTAGCCTTACCTACTGCTTTAGAGGTCTGCTTGGATGATTTCAGGTCATCAGTGATGATGATGCCCAAGTCTCTTTCTTCCTTTGTGACTGCTAGCAACTCCCATCCCAGCCTATAAGTGGCTTCAGGGTTTCTCTTCCCTATGTGCATGATTTTGCACTTCTTTGCATTAAATCCCAGTTGCCACTCTTCTGACCATTCTGCTAGTTTATCCAGATCTCTTCTCATTCTGCCCACCCCATCTGGATCATCTACTCTGTTGCAGATCTTGGTGTCATCTGCAAACAGACAAGCCTTACCCTCTAGTCCATCTGCTAGGTCACTAATGAAGATGTTGAATAGGACTGGCCCCAGGACTGATCCTGAGAGTACCCACTTGTGACTTGCATCTCTTCTGACTGTATACCATTTACCACCACTCTCTGTTTTCTGCCAGTCAACCAGTTTACCACCCAGTTGACCAACTTCTGACCCCCCGAGCCTACCTAGCTTATTTATCAATCTTCTATGTGGAACAGTGTCAAAAGCTTTGCTGAAGTCAAGGTAAGCGACATCAACTGCTCCCCCTTGGTCCACCACTCTGGTTGCAGTCAAAGAAATCTATGAGATTAGTTTGACAGGACCTTCCTTTGTAAACCCATGCTGTCTTGGATCCTGTGCCCTATGGATTCCAGGTGTTGCACTATCCTTTCCTTAAGGAGTGCTTCCATAATCTTGCCCACTACTGAGGTAAGACTGGCCGGTCTGTAGTTCCCGCCTCCTCCTGCTACCACTCTTGTGGAGTGGGATCACATGAGCCCTTCTCCAGTCTTCTGGGACCTCTCCTGTGCTTAGAGACTCACTAAAAATTCTGCTAATGGCTCTGCTAGTTCCTCCTTTAGCTCCTAGGTACCCTGGGATGTATGCCATCAGGTCCCATTGCCTTATCCACCTGAGCTTAGCAAGCTCTTGTAGGACCTTTCTTTTGTGAAGGGAGTAGTGCTCACCTCCCTCCCCTGTGTCCATGATGCTGAGCTGTGGGCCCTGCCCTACCTTCTCTTCAGTGAATACTGAGCAAAAGTATCTATTTAGGATAGATGCCTTTACAGGGTCCTCCTCCTCACATGCTCCCTTTCTCCATTAAGCTTAGCAATACCCCTCTGGACTTTCTCCTTTCACTAATGTATCTATAGAAAGTCTTGTCACCTTCTTTTACTGTTTGTGCTAGTGTTTCCTCAGTTTGGGACTTTGCCTGCCTTACTGCCTTACCTGCTTCCCTTAGGGCAGTTTGGTATGCCCCCTATCTTCATCCGCTGTGTTCCCTTATATTTTCTGAGAGCCAGCCTTTTGGCTCTGACCTTTTCTGCTACTGTATTTGAGAACCAAAGTGGTTTCCTTCTTTTTTGCACTTCCTTTTCTGTCTAACACAATGGGATGTTGCTTCAAGTATTGTATCCTTAATGCTTGCCCACTTTGCCTGTACCTCCTCACCTGTGTTTCTTTTTGCCAAGGCTAGCTTAACTCTGTTGGCCATCTTATCAAAGTCAGCTCCTCTGAAGTCCCATATTTTTGCCTTGGAATGGGATGATTTAGATGTAGTAGCCAAATTGAACCATACCATGTGATGGTCACTGGCCCCCAGGTGACCTTCTACCTGGAGATCTGTGATCCCTTCTTTGTTAGTCAGTACTAGATCTAGGATAGCTCTGTCTCTTGTGGGTTGCTGTACCAGTTGTTTGAGCCCTCCCTGGGGAATCCACTATGAGTCTAGTTCTGGCAGATGTTCCTGCTGGTATGACCAATCTGTATCTGGCATGTTGAGAGTCTCCCATTATCAGAACCTCCCTTTAGCTGTCATGTTTTGTATATCTTCTAACAGTAATGTGTCTATGTCCTCCCTCTGGTCTGGGGGCCTGTAGACAACCCCAGTTCTTATGGCTGTCCCATTTCCTGTTCCAGGGTGACCCACAGTTCTTCTGGCTCCTTATGTGTATTCTGAATTTCTGTAGCTTTGATATTTTCATTAACATACAGGAGCCACTCCCCCCTTTTTGCCTGGTCTCTTCTGAACAATACATAGCCAGGTACTGAAGTCTCCCAAGTCTGGTTACTGGTAAACCACGTCTCACTAATTGCTACTATGTCCAGTTTAGCCTCTGACATTGTTGCCTGCAGGTCTGGGATCTTATTTCCCAGGCTGTGAGCATTATGTACATGATTTTCCATTGGCCAGATTTTGGTGTGTTGAGTTGTTGGGTGAGGTTTGGCATTACCCTGTGCATCGTGTGGGGAGACAAACCTTTTCTTACCTGGTGATGCAAATGAGCAGCAAACACACTGAATTCAGTTTGACCACTAGCTGAGGGGAGGGTGTTCTTCCCATTTAACGTGTATGGTGCTACCTCTCCCCATTGCTAGTTTAAATATTCTGCAAAGACATCAAACTTCTGCCCCAATGCACTGACTCCCTCTTTAGTCAGATGCAGTCCATCAAATTTAAAGAACTTTCGCTCCCAGAACTGTTGCCAGTTCCTACAAATCTGTGTCCTTTTCCTGGCACCAGTCCTTGAGCCATGTGTTTAGCTCCCCTATCTCCCTTCTCTGACCTTCTGTCCACTCTCTCCTTCTCCCAGACTGGCAGGATCTCAGAGAAGGAGATGCAGACGAAATAGATGATAGTTTGTCACCAGCCTAGTCAGGTGTTCCTTGGTTTCCACAACTGACCGGCTGGCGAGATCATTAGTCCCTATGTGTACTAGGACATCAATGTTTTCTCCTGCTTTGTGAACAATTTTGTAATGCGGTCAGTGTCTCTCCATGCTGATGTACCTGAGGACATCGACCATCACCCCTGGCTGGAGATGGGTATCAACTCCCGAATCATAGAGTCTCCTATGATCAGAGTTTTTGGATTTCCTTTGTGCTTGTTTAGTTTTGGTTCCTGATTTGGGTGAGTATTGTTGTGCTAGCTCCTGTGCCGCAGTGTCCTGCTCTGCAGTGTCTTCTGCCTCTTTATTTGATTTCAGAGATAGAGGCAGATACCTGTTTGTAGTGTTTATATGGTTTTTGGAGGTAATGTGTTGGAGAGCAGAGAGTGATGGGGCACCTGATTTGCTCCTCCTAACCACCTGCCAACCTCCTGGACCAACTACCCTCTGCGGTTGAGGTTTTCTGTTGGATGCTGGGAAATGGCGGGTGGTTCTTATAATATTTCCTCTTCAATATGAAATTTGAGGCGTGCAATCTCTGCCCATGCTGCCCGGTGAGACCTAAGATCTCCAAAGGCCCAGCATGTAGGACAGTATCCTAAATCCTGTAAGAATGTCCTTCTGAAAATTGTTCCACAGTACCTGCAGTTAATGAATCCATTCCAAATAAGTTGCTGGGTTTGTAACCTAGTCAGAGTAATTAGAAGGAAAAAAAAAAGCAATAATGGTTTAATTGTGCTTGTTTAACTTGTTATAACAAGTTAAATTACTAATGCCCTGTAAATGAGATCACCTTGTGGAGGCCCACTGATCCGCCCCTTCCTGCTCTGCCACAGAAAATGTCACAACTGTGGTACCCTATAAATGGAGTGTAGCGTGGGGTGGTTGGGGATGGGGTGGGTGGCTGGGCCCTTCCCTGCCTAAAAGAAGAACCACGGACGAGAAAGAACAAGGAGGTAAGGCAGAAACAATCAGTCAACAACAAATGCAGTAACCCTGAAAGCTTAACCTAATGTTAGATAAAACTGTAAAACCTGTAAAGCACCACCTGTAATAATTTCAGAAGATATACCCTGTAAGAAACACTTGCTCCAGAGAAAAATAAAGCAGTAACAGAAGATATACCTTGCAAAGACAATTTGAATCAGAAGATTACAGCAGTAATCTGTTAGCACACACCTGTAGGCACACCTTGTAATAATGCAGAAGAAGGTATACCAGCAACAACAATTTGAATCAGAGAAAAAAATAAGCAATGAAATGTTAGCAACAAACAGTAGCAATCCCTGTGAGTAAAAATAAAACACCACCACACAGTAAATCTGCTTAGCCAAACTAAGTCTTAATCCTTCTCCCTTGCTCTGGTAAGTTTCTCTACTCTGCCTTTCAAGCAGTCTTAGAAGGAAAGAGCTCAGGTGAAGCTAGGTGCCTTGGCCAGCAAACCAAGTCTTCTACCTCCAAGATATCAACTAACCTGACTTTTTAACCCTTCTTTCAGGCTTTATCAGGCTTTATTCTACACATCAGCTCAGCTCAACTTCTGTCGGCAGGCAGAATTCCCGTGGCTTGAACACAGGGAACAGGAAAAGACAGTATCAGGCTTCCCCTAAAGGGAATATCTCTGACTATCACTATAGTGTGTAAGAGAGCCTTATTACCGGTAGAATTTGGTGATTGGAATCGGCTTGTTGTGCTGCACTCATTACGTCATGATGTTGTTGTACTGCACTAACTACATCACTAGTGCAGCACAATAACATACAATGTCTCTGTGCATGCGCAGTTGTGAATCCTCCGCACTTCAGGAAGAGGCTGTGGTGGTGAGTGCTGACCCAGGACATGAGCGATGATGGTAAAAACAGATCAGTAAAGACACATTCTTATCGTAACTGGTGTCCATATACTATATAAGACTGTGTATGAGCTATCATAAACAACAAGGCTCTGTTTCAATCTCACAGTTTCCATGCTAACAAGACCTCTTGAGCTGTGCTTTTGAGGTCTCTTGTTACCATGGAAACCGCTCGATTGAAACATAGCCTTGTCGAGTATAATAGCTCATACACAATCCTCTATATTATTATGCAGTGAACACTAACTAGGGAACACAGAACTATTACAATACGCAGACCACTTTATAACATCCCTCCTTTTCTAAAATCTGACTACATATTTAATCTGCCTGGCACCCTTATGATACTTTTTAACTTACATAATACAGGTACCACTGGATCACCTCGAGGTGACACATCTCCTTCTCCCACAACTCCTGTAGCTCGATCCTGTTCAGAGGCCATCTGTGAAACATCCCTGGGTGTCTTATCCCTCGCCATTACACCCACAGAGTCTACTGTCATTGTCGTACTTGTTACGCCTGGTGCGACTTGGTTCATCCATATTTGTATGACAGCCATTTTGTCAACGCCAATTAGGGCTCAGTCAATATGCCACCTGGCATTGCTATGCCAGGCACTGTAACTCCTGGAAGTGACAGTGACAAAGCACTGTCCCGGGAAATAGAAACATATAAGTTGACAGCAAATAAGGACTGCAAGGCCCATCCAGTCTGCCCCATTTCTTTTATGAATGTCCCATCAGCCTTTGCTCTGTCAATGGCCTATCTATTCATAATCATCTGTATTGCTCCCTTATGCCTATCCCATCCCTGTTTGAAGCCCTGCACTGTATTCCTATCGATCACTTCCTGAGGTAGGCCGTTCCATGCATCCACCACCCTTTCTGTGAAAAAGAACTTCCTCACATCACCCCTTAATCAGCCTCCCTCTAATCTCATGCTGTATCCTCTTGTCCAGCTATTGTTCTTATATTGAAACATGTTAGGCTCTTTCACCTTGTTAATGCCCTTAAGCTGTTTGAATGTTTCGAGCATATCACCTCTCTCCCTCCTTTGCTCTAGGGTATACATATTGAGCTCCATTAATCTGTCCTCATATGTTTTCTGATGCAGTCCCTGCACCATTTTGGTTGTCCTTCTCTGGACTGCCTCAATTTGGTTAATGTACTTGAGAAGGTGTGACCTCCAGTACTGCATGCAGTATTTCAGATGGGGCCTAACCAGTGTCTTGTAAAGAGGATTGCCTCCCTCTTCTGACTTGTAATACCCCTACTAATGCACCCCAGCATCCCCCTAGCCTTACCTACTCCTTTAGTGGTCTGCTTGGTTGATTTCAGGTCATCGGTGATGATGATGCCCAAGTCTCTTTCTTCCCTTGTGACTGCCAGCAACTCCCATCCCAGCCTATAGGTGGCTTCAGGGTTTCTCTCCCCTATGTGCATGATCTTGCACTTCTTTGTGTTAAACCCCAGTTGCCCCTCTTCCTACCATTTTGATAGTTTATCCAGATCTCTTCTCATTCTGGCCACCCCCATCTGGATCATCTACTCTTTTGCAGACCTTGGTGTCATCTGCAAACAGACAAACCTTACCCTCTAGTCCATCTGCAATGTCACTAATGAAGATATTGAAGAGGAAGGGCCCCAGGACTGATCCCTGAGGTACCCCACTTGTGACTTGCATCTCTTCTGACTGTACACCATTTACCACCACTCTCTGTTTTCTGACCGTCAACCAGTTTGCCACCCAGTTGACCAACTTCTGACCCACCCGAGCCTGCCCAGCTTATTAATCAATCTTCTATGTGGAACAGTTTAAAAGCTTTGCTGAAGTCAAGGTAGACAACATCAACTGCTCCCCCTTGGTCCACCACTCTGGTTACCCAATCAAAGAAATCTATGAGATTAGTTTGACAAGACCTTCCTTTTATAAACCCATGCTGTCTTGGATCCTGTGCTCCTATGGATTCCAGGTGTTGCACTATCCTTTCCTTAAGGAGTGCCTCCATAATCTTGCCCACTACTGAGGTAAGACTGACTGGTCTGTAGTTCCCTGCCTCCTCCCTGCTACCACTCTTGTGGAGTGGGATCACATGAGCCCTTCTCCAGTCATCTGGGACCTCTCCTGTGCTCAGAGACTCACTAAACAGTTCTGATAATGGCTCTGCTAGTTCCACCCTTAGCTCCTTAAGTACCCTGGGATGTATGCCATCAGGTCCCATAGCCTTGTCCACCCTGAGCTTATCGACTCTTGTAGGACCCTTTCTTTTGTGAAGGGATTAGTGCACACCTCCCTCCCCCCTGTGTCCGTGGTGCTGAGCTGTGGATCCTGCACTGCCTTCTCTTCAGTAAATACTGAGCAAAAATATCTATTTAGGATAGATGCTTTTACATGGTCCTCCTCCTCATATGCCCCCTTACCCTCTTTGATCTTAACAATACCCCCCTCTGGACTTTCTCCTTTCACTGATGTAGCTATAGAAAGTCTTGTCACCTTCTTTTACTGCTTGTGCTAGTGTTTCCTCAGTTTGGGCTTTTGCCTGCCTTACTGCCTTCTCTGCTTCCCTTAGGGAAGTTTGGTATGTCTCCCTATCTTCATCCTGCTGCGTTCCCTTATATTTCCTGAAGGCCAGCCTTTTGGCTCTGACCTTTTCTGCCACTGTTTTTGAGAACCAAAGTGGTTTCTTCTTCTTTGCATTTCCTTTTCTCTCTAACACAATGGGATGTTGCTTCAAGTATTGCATCCTTAATGCTTGCGATTGCCTGTACCCCCTCACCTGTATTTCTTTTGCCAGGTCAAACTTAACTCTGTTGGCCATCTTATCAAAGTCAGCTCCTCTGAAGTTCCATATTTTTGCCTTGGAATGGGATGATTTAGTTCTAGTGGCCAAACTGAACCATACCATGTGATTGTCACTGGCCCCCAAGGGACCTTCTACCTAGAGATCTGAGATCCTTTCCCTGTTAGTCAGTACAAGATCTAGGATGGCCCTGTCTCTTGTGGGTTGTTGTACCAGTTGTTTGAGGCCCTCCCCTGCAGGGAATCCACCATGTGTCTAGTTCTGGCAGATGTTCCTGCTGGTATTGACCAATCTGTATCTGGCATGTTGAAGTCTCCCATTATCAGAACCTCCCCTTTAGCTGTCATGTTTTGTATATCTTCTAACAGTAATGTGTCTATGTACTCCCCCTGGTCTAGAGGCCTGTACACAACCCCAGTTCATATGGCTGTCCCATTTCCTGTTTCCAGGGTGACCCACAGTTCTTCTGGCTCCTTATGTGTATTCTGATTTTCTGTAGCTTTAATATTTTCACTGACATAAAGCAGTACCGTAGAAAGAGTGGGGCAGGTGGGGCAGCCGCTTCAGGTGCAAGCCTCCTGGGGCTCAGTTTCATCTCTTATTAACTTGAAAAAGTGAGCACTGCAACTTTTTTTTTACTTTCTTTAGGTAATTACTATTTGTTGCCAGCAGGGTGCATCCGCGGACCAGCAAGTTGGGGGGGGGGGGTCAGATAATATGTTGCTGCAGCAAGAAGAACAATCGTGTGGTAAACAGAGTAGACAGTTTGTCTGTGGGGGCAGGCTGGCACCAAGTATATAATGTAACCTAAGCAGCAGACTCCAGAGCTTTGTTAGAGTGGCAGAGCAGTTGAGCAGAGGTGGTTAAAGGAGAGATGGAGAAAAGGAGAGCGTGACTAGTATAGTAGACAAAGAGACTTTGTGTAGCAGCATGTAGCAGATAAGAGAATGAAGCTTCCTTCCATGTCCATAATCTGTCTAATTAAATAAATGATAATGATCTGTTTGTTGCGGGGAAGGGGGTTGAAAAAAAAGTAAAAACTACTTACTGATCGCCCCTTGTTCAAAGTAGGCAAAGGGTTAACCTGGGATATATAGGATTAGATAATTTGGCTCAGGGCTGGCTGCTGTGCATAACTTGTCCATTTTACTTTGCTTTTGGAGTGGACCATTGTGCTGACTGACTGGCCAGCACGGCCTTGTTCTCACTCATCCCTGCCCCATCCCCCTGATTCATTCATCCTCCCTCTGATCATTTGTAAATGTTGAGATTCCTTCTGGTCTGGCCCTGGGTCCCAGTCCCCTGCCCCTCTTGCTGACTCCAGAGGTGATTTTTTATTTTTACAAGACAGAAAACAACATCTTTCTTGTTCTCCATATCCATGGTCCTGGACTTCCACCTTGCAAAAGTTGATTCAATGATTCTTGATTCCCCGGTCCTAGGTCCCTGCCAGCTGCCCCACCCACCTGTCTTGCCAACTCCCGATTAAGTCTGGAGGCTGCCTGGCCTGGCTGCCCCTGCCAGCTGCCTGCCCCACACATGCTGCTTTCCTGATCCCGTCCGGGTGTCCCAGCACTAGTTACTTAGTTCGTGCTGCTCAGTGCTGCCGGCTCCGCTGCCTTTGTAACCAAGTCTGCTGGCTGGGGCCTAGGCTAGCTGCATTCTTTAAAATAAAAGCGCGGTGCCTCACACCTCCAGAGTCGGTCCTGAGTCCGACCCAGACCTACTACAGAATCAGCAGGAAGCAGTATTTACAGAAGCAAAAATTATTCTGTGTGTGTGGGGGTGCGGGGTGGGGGGTGGGGTGGATTAGCAGTAAATAAAAAGTAAAATAAAGCAGTTGAAACTCAAGTGTCCTTTCTTTCTGTGTGTCAGTCTGGTGGGGTATTGGTGGTATTAAAAAATAAAATAATTAATCTGCAGGGAGTCTGAAGGGGACTATGCTTACAAAAGATCAAGAGACACAAGTGAGACATGGGGTCCTCTTACTGAAGAAGCTTTGCTATGCATGCTTGGGCATCCTGTGGGAATGCAGGAAGGGACTGAAACTCTGATTTCTGTGTGCTGGTGCCAGTAAACAAGGGACAAGGTGGGATTAAAGGAGGGTAAGGAGATATCCAGAATAGTGGTAGAGTGGGTGAAGATTATGGGTTTTTAAGTGACTGCTAGAGAAATCTTGTCTGGGATACTCCTGATAAAAGGGTCTCTGCCCATGAAATAACTTCAGCAGTGCTAGTGAAGCACTAGGGATGGGGACCCTATGTCAACAGGTAAAGCAGGGGCATAAGGGAGTCATTCGAGAAGGATGTGGAGAGATATGGGGGACAGGGTAGGAAGGAGGCATCACAGGCTGCAGTACCCTTAGTGCAGTCATCTTCAGGAAAGTCCTTGGGGGGCAGCAATGTTGCCTGGTGTGCAGCAGGTTTGCAGCACTCACTGTGGAGCTGGGTGCAGTAAAGGATGAACTTAACCTTTTTACAGTGAGTCCCAGTGGACACTGGTGCAAGCAGCCACTACTCCTTTCCACTGCACACCGTGCCTCACCTACTGTAGGTGGGGGGGAGGGGGGAAGAAGGGTCTATATAGACTGAGACCCTGAGGTGGCAACAGCAAACGGATTCATACCTCATGTGCAATTTGGTTTGTCTAGTCCCCTAAGTGAAAAGGCCGTACCCTGCAGGCATGCAAGAGACCAGGTCTGTGCTTAAGAGTACACCTTACATGCAATCGGAGTCCAAGAGGCAAGGCAGTGCTAGGAAAGAGCTTGTGATAGGTGATTCCATCATAAAGAGGACAGAGGGGGTAGTGGGTGCAGAGAAGCACGGGACAGGAAGATGGATGTCTTCTGGAGCTTTGGTTGGATGGGATGTAAACAGGGTAGAAAGAATTGTCAATAGAGTGGAAAGCAGTCCTACTAGGCACTGATAACTTGGTTTGCAGACTCCTAGAGGAGGCTAAGAATAGCTTTAGAAATTTTGTGGGGGACATCCAAGCTGGCAGCTGCCTCACTGACTTCTGAGTTTTTTCTGCCAGTTTGAGCAGAAGGGAGAACTAGAAGAGGGTTCATTCAATTGCTCACTTCAGCTCATGGCTGATGGAGTGGTACAGGCAGGAGGGATGGGGTGCCTGGGATATTGGAGCCACTCTTGGATGGATTGAAAGCTATTCAAGCTGGATGGCCCTCAACCCTCTGAGGAGGGCAGTAGGATACCAGGGAGCAAGTTTAAAGAATTATTTAAAAAATTAGGCAGCTTTAAACCAGCAGAGGGAGATGCTGTGCAGATGCGGACAACAAATGCACCTACTAAACTGCTAAAAAACATGGAAGGAACAATATGGCATAACAAATGTAGAGAAAGAGTGAGGTTGGATCAAGTTGGAGGAGAGGGGTTGCAATACTAGATCTGGGTATCTAAGAAGGAGGAAGAGGAGATAGTCAGGGCCAAGGCTTGAGAAGATAATTCAGTTTTAGTTTTCCCTTTGTTTACACACTTCTTAAATATTGTCTCTGTCTGCTCATGTTCAAAGATTGCATTTTTTCAGATTTTACTTTTCTGTATTAAAAGTATGTTTCTGTTCAGAAAAGCCCCAAAACCCACCAAAGATCATGTAAACCCTCCAGAGCTTCTGGGAGCCTTGTAGCTCCCAGACCCCTGGCCCTTTTCTGAGGGGGAGGGGGGCGCAAAATTAGTCTCTTGCTCAGAGCACCAAAATGTCTTCCTACGGCTTTGACATAAAGGGCCACTCCACCACCCCCCTTTTTGCACCTCGGTCTCTTCTGAACAGTACATAGCCAGATACTGAAGTCTCCCAAGTGTGATTACTGGTAAGCCATGTCTCACTAATGGCTACTATGTCCAGTTTAACATCTGTCATTATTGCCTGCAGGTCAGGGATCTTGTTTCCCAGACTGCAAGCATGTGTATACATGATTTTCCATTAGCGAGATTTCGGTGTGTTAGTTGTTGGGTGAGGTCTGGCATTTTCCCTGTGCATTGTATGGGGAGCCGGACCTTTTTCCTTACCTGGTGATGCAAATGAACTACAAACATGCTGAACTCCTGTTTGACCACTAGCTGAGGGGGGGAAGGGTGTTCTTCCCACTCGATGTATGGGGTGCTGCACCCCTCTCCCCATTTGCTGGTTAAAATATTCTTCAAAGACATCAAACTTCTGCCCCAATGCACTGACTCCCTATTTAGTCAGATGCAGTCCATCAGATTTAAAGAACTTTTGCTCCCCAAATTGTTGCCAGTTCCCTACAAATTTGTGTCCTTTTTCTTGGCACCAGCCCTTGAGTCATATGTTTAGCTCCCCTATCTTCCCTTCTCTGACCTTCCATCCATCTGCCCCCCTCTCCCAGACTGGCAGGATCTCAGAGAAGGAGGTGCCAGATGAAATGGATGATAGTTCATCACCCAGCCTCGTCAGGTTTTCCTTGGTCTCCACAACTGACCGGCTGTCGAGATCGTTAGTCCCTATGTGTACCAGGATGTCAATGTTTTCTTCTGCTACCTGAACAATTTTAGCAATGTGGTCAGTGTCTCTCCATGCTGATGTACCTGGGAGACATCTGACCATTACCTCTGGCTGGAGACTGGTATCAACTCCCCGAATCATGGAGTCTCCTATGATCAGAAGTTTTTTGGATTTCCTTTTTGCTTTTTTATTTTGGTTCCTGTTTTGGGCATGTTTTGTTGTGCTAGCTCCTGTGCTGCAGTGTCCTGCTCTGCAGTGTCCTCTGCCCCTTTTTTGATTTTGGAGATAGAGGCAGATACCTGTTTGTAGTTTTTATATGGTTTGTTGAGGTGATATGTTAGAGAGCACTGAGTGATGTGGCACCCGATTTGCCCATTCTAACCACCTGCCAACCTCCTTGACCAACTACCCTCTGCGGTCGAGGTGCTTCTGTTGGATGTTGGGGAAATGGCAGGTGGTTCTTATAATATATTTCCTCTTGAATATGCAATAGTCAGGTTTTGTGGGGGGCATTGCCCCCTGCACCCCCCAATATGGGATGCTTTGCCCACCGCAACCCCCCCATCAAAATATAACCTCCTCCTTAGTGGACATGCCCTGAAGAAAAAAGAAATTGTTATGGTGCCGAAGATGTTGCGAGTGCAGGGTGATCTATAATCAAGATCTTCCCTGTCACTGTTGCCCTTGTTGCAGTGCCCTAATTGCAGTGCCATAAGGAAGTCACCCCGCTAACATTATACAGTGTAATTTCCCAATCCTCCATGCTCTCCCACTCTGTATTCCCTTCCAGTCCTCCAACAAGGGAGGGAATTTTTGTCAATACCCCATGGATGTGGTCCATATGTCTTTTTATCACTTTCCCCAAAGCCAATTGCACCTTAAAGGATAATGGACCAGTTTGTGCACATAACACCTCTGGTATCCAACAATTTTTGTCTCCAAAACTTGCAACTCAAATAAAATTCACCACTTGTGAGGAACTTGGGTCTGTCCTATGCCCTCTGGCCTCCTGCATTTCTGCCTGACTCTAATGCACTTTGGTCCCCAAAACTGGGTGGATTTAATTCAAATGGGAGGGAAGTGTCCTGCCAAACAATAGCTCCACTGGCAACACCCCTGTCATTACATGTAGTATAACCTGATATCGCAACACAAAAATATCACGCTGGGGCCTATTCACAAAGTTGTAGAGTGGGTACGCGCCAAGTAACTCCGGCATGTACCCCACCCAACACCTGGTCTGCCACTGTGCCCTGCCCCGTGCAGTATCATAAAACAAATACCCCTCCCCCATGCACCCAGTCTCTGGCCAATTGTGGAGCTCTGCACAGGGGCGGTGGGGGGCATATAACTGCACTTGCATGACTTACAAATGTGAGAAGTGCTGAGTGTGGGGGGCCAGTGGCTATGCCAAGTTGGGTGAGACGTAAACCTGAGAGACAAGTTACGAACCCCCTGAGGTTGCAGCCACTGGCCATGTTGATGATGGCGGGGGTCATGGGAACCCTAAATATGGCTGCCCCAGCCTTTGGGGCACCCTGGGAGGGCTGAAGATGGACAACTGGGCTAACCCCCCCTTTGCAGTCAGCACACTGTGCACTGGCTGCCAACGTGGCACCCCAAGTGCACAAGTCATCTACTGTGGGACCCGGGTCGAGCAGATGATTGGCCACCTGCCTGGGTCCGCCACTTTGCACCTGACCACCCCTGTGAATCTGCACACCCGGAGGGGGGGGAGCGCCATGTGTGTGAGCTGTGCGGTGGCTGGTGTTTGTGAATATGGGCACTGCGCAGATCTCCCAAGGCTGTGGAGCTGCACGGGTGGGATACGCACCTTTTTCATGTACCCCCACCCACCTTAGTGAATAGGCCCCTATATGCATTTGCATAGATCCTGAACCCAACTAGTGCAACCCTTCTTTCTCTGTTTGCACCACCCTTTCAGCGAAACCATTAATGGATGGGTGATAAGGTGCTGTCAGAATGTGTCAGTTTCTATTGTGTTCCATAAGTTGTTGAAACCCCCTTGATGTAAAGGTGGACCCACTGTGTGACACAAACATTTCTGATAACCCATAAATTGAACATACTGTATTTGCCTAATCTAGGCCACAGTGGTTACTGAAGACATTACCTGCACCTCCAGCCACTTGGAAGTATGCATCCACTAGGATTAATAACATTTTCCTCAGAAAAGGCCCTGCAAAATCAGAAGGCACCCCTACCCTGGGTCCATCTGGCCACTCCCATGGTTGCACTGGTACTGGGGCTGGTGCGTGGTGTGTCTACTAAAAAGCTGTATGCTTGCTCACCAGTTCCTCTATTTTAGTGTCTTTACTCAGCCACCAAATCACACCCCATGCATACGGCTTGACGCCAGTGGAGGCACTGATTTGAATTCAGCAGAAAGGCTCCCCAGAGGCTTATGATCTGTGAGGATTATGAACTGGTATCCATACAAAAAACTGACTAAATTTCTTTATTCCAGTTATTATTGTCAATGCCTTTTTGTCTAACTGAGAATATTTTTGTCTGTGGGTGCCATCGTGCACAATGCAAACCCGTTGTGCTTCTCAGATCCATCCTGCAATACATGTGAGAGAGGACAGCCCCCACACCCTACTGGGATGCATCACAGGCCAGGACCATCGGTAACTTTGGGTCGAAATGTGTCAGCAGTTGAGAAGACTGCAACAACTTCTTTGTAGCCAAGAATGCCGCCTCCTGGGCCTTCCCCCATGTCCATGGAACCTGCCTGCATAAAAGAAAATGCGATGGTGCTAACACACTGTTCACAACTTGGGCAGCAATAAGTGGTAATAATTTAAAAGCCCCAAATATGCCTTCAGTTCAGACACTGACCTTGGTGCAGGGGCTTCTGCAATTGCCCTTACCTTATTCCCTATAGCGTGCAGGCCCTGCACATCAGTTACATGATCCATTAACTGTACAGCCTGAACCAAGAATGAACATCTGTCCCTGTGGAGCTTCAATCTTGCCTAATGCAGTCTCTAAAGCAGAGTCCATAAAGTGTCCAAATGGGACTCATGGGGCCCAATATTCAAATCTGGACAAAGCAGGGGCAAACCTTTGCGCTGCCTCCTGCAGTTGCCCAGGCTTCCAAAACTGCTATATTCAGTGGAACAGTGAGCGAGTACTATTTGCCTGAATATAAGGCCAGTGAGACTCAGTGCTAAGCCATCTAGCGCCAGGCAGACATGTACCCCAAAATAGGGTGGCACAATGGCTTGCACACACTCTAAATTCTCCATATTCAAAGGGTTCTATGCAAATGAGCCCACTGGGCATGCAAAATGCTAAGAGGCTATTTGCATGCCCATTATGGGCCTATCTGAATAGAGAGAGAGGCTATACTGAGCAGCACTGCCCCCAGTTTGCCCGTGTCCTGAAAAATATCTCTGGTGCTAAGTGGTGTACCACCCCCCCAGTGATTGCTGTCCCATTCAGAAATAATATAAAACTTCCCGATGGTCTAGTGGTCCCTCCTCCGTTGCCAATCACGGTCCCGTTCAGACATAAAATATATATCCCTGGTGGTCTAGTGATCCTTCCCCCATCATTGATCGCTGTCATGTTCGGAAATAATATAAAACTCCCTGGTGGCCTAGTGGTTCCTCCCCCATTGCCAATCACCATCCCATTTAGAAATAATATAGAACCTCCTGGTGGTCTAGTGGTCCCTCCCCATCCCTAATTGCCATCCCATTCAGAAATAGAAATATCCCTGGAGGCAAGTGGTCCCTCCCCCCTCACCCAATCAGCCACCCAATACACATAACAAATATTCCCTGGTGTCTAGTGTAACCTCCCCCAGTTCCCGACCCCCTGTATACTGTAGCTAACATAACCCTCTCCCTGGTGGTCTAGTGGAACCACCCACCACCCCACCCTGGCAGGTAGTGACACACCACACCACTCCCCCATCCCCGAAACCAAGCCAGTGACCAGCTCAGCCCTCCTCTCTCCACCACGGTTGGCCGCTGACTGAGCTGTTACTGAGAGTGTACAGTATATGGGGTGGTGGGTAACTACCTGCCAGAGTGTCGGGGGTCCACTAGACCACCAGGGAAAGGGTTATATTAGCTATACAGGATCAGGGATTGGGCTGAGGGTTACACTGGATGCCAGGGAATATTTGTTATACATATTGGGTGGATGGTTGGGAGGGGGGACCACTAGCCTCCAGGGATACTTTTATTTTTTGAGTGGAACAGCGATCGGCGATTGAGGGGGTCCACTAGACTACCAGGGAGTTCTATATTATTCCTGAATGGGACAATAATCAGTGATGGGGGTGGTGCCACTAGGCACCAGGGACCACTGTATTGGGGGTCGGGGGCTGCAGCACTTCCTCCGCCAACCACTAGGGTTGTGCAGGGCTAAGTTGGGGTTTCAATTGGTGGTATGAGCATTGTGCAAGGGGGCCATGCAAAACATCAATGCTCGGTTCACATACTCTGAATATTGGACTGCGTCAATATTCAGGTCATGTCCCTTAATTCACATTGCACCCCTTCTGTCTTTTGCCCAGGTGCAAACCACATTTGCCCATAATAACTGGGCTTTTCAATATAGCCCTTCCGTGCAAAGCCCAGTTTGTGCGGGCAAACTTGGTTTTGCATCTGGTCAAAGTTTTGAATTTTGGGGCCCTGGTCTGGTCTCATCAGGAGTATGTCATCCAGATACACCAGAACATTTGGTATGCCCTGTAACAGTCCATTAGTTGCTGGTTGAAAAATTCCTGGGGCTGGCACAGCTCAAAAGATAGACAGATATACCTGAACAACCCTCGATGTGTACTGATTGTTGATAGCTCCTGATATTCCTCATCCAACAGTAACTGCTAGCATAACTCAGGTCCAGCTTGGAAAACAATGTGCCCCCCCCCCTCAGCTAGTGAAGCAAACAAATCTTCGATTTTAGGAATTGGGTAATAGTCCACTTTAGCCACTCTTTTCACTGTGATCTTATAGTCCCCATAAATCCTGACTGACCCATTACTCTTGATCACAGGCACAATGGGGGTCACCCAATTTGAAAACTGGACAGGTTCCAGAATCCCTTCCTACTCCAGATGAAGCAATTCTTCTGCCATGTTACCACAGATAGCATATGGCACAACACAGGGTTGAAAAACTTGGGGCTGAGCCTCCAGGTTCACCACAATCTGAGCAGTCATTTGACATTCCCTGCAAAGTCCCTAGTCCTGGCGAAAATACAGAAGCTACCTGCTGCTGCTGCTGCTGCTGCAGCACCTCTTCCTGTGTTACAAGCTGGAGCAAGCATATCCCCTGCTGATCCAGTATCAACTCTTGCAGCCAGTTATGCCCCATCAGGCACAGACCCTCTCCCCACACCACCAGTAAGGGCAATAGATTCTGCTGTGACCCCTAAGTCACTTGGACCAGCATCTTTCCCACCAATGGAATCAGTTCACCTGTATATGTCCAAATTTGCACCCCTGCTGGTTGTAGCACTGGCACGTCTGCAGGGGCACACAGGGTAGGAGAAAGCTTCTCCCCCGTCACCGAAAATGATGCCCCTGTGTCAACCTCCATATCCACAAAACATCTGTCCATTGTCACTTGCATCTGTATAGGAGGCAAACGCTGATCAGCAACTGTATAATATAGAGTAGACTCCATCATTGCCCTCTGCCTCTGGCTCTTCCTCTTCTACAAAATTGGTTTGGCCCTTGTGATTTGTTGATTGGGATGACTGGCACGGGGCATACTCCCAAAGTGACAAAGTCAGGCCACATTCCTCCTCTCGGAACCTGCAGGTGTCTAGGTCATGTGTACCATCACAACGGAAACATCGCTCATCTGTGTTTCTATGAGCAGAGCTTCACGGTAGGCCCCCATGTGCAGAGCATGACTTTGATGATGGTAAGGCAGATCAGCGAGGCTGTTCCACCTGATACACCACAGCAGCCCCTTCCATCATGGAGCTCTGCAACTCTTGAGACTGTTGAGCTGCAGCCTCCATAGCCAGGGCAATGTCCACTGCCCTGTTCATATCAGTTACTGTCTGGGCTAACAAACAGTACTGAATGCATTCATCCTGTACTCCATTTA
The DNA here is from genome assembly GCA_016271365.2 of Neoceratodus forsteri. Classification (NCBI taxonomy): domain Eukaryota; kingdom Metazoa; phylum Chordata; order Ceratodontiformes; family Ceratodontidae; genus Neoceratodus; species Neoceratodus forsteri. Next base: position 642,131,153 of record CM057453.1, on the reverse strand, counting down.
CCAACTGACCCCGGAGCATATAATCCAAAGTGTCTCCAAATCCACAAAACTCCACCAAATGCTGCAACTTTGCGACATAGTCTGCAATTGTCTCCCCCGGCTGATATATCCTGCCATGAAACTTAAAAGACTGCACAATAGCTGAAGGTCAGAGACTGATGCAGTTTTGAATTGATGTGCAGAGTTCTCGCATGGTTTTAGCCTCTGACTGCTGTGGAGCCACTAATGGATCAAAGAATAAGTGTTTTGGCTACAAACAGAGAGGAAACTCGAGCATTGCTGATCCTCATCTGGGATTTTATTTACATTAAAGAAATGTGCCAAATGCTCCACATATTCGGGCCCCATAGCCCCAAACATTGCCATTCTGGGCCTGGTCTGTCCTCGTTGTCAATGTAGTAGACAGCAACATACCTCAGTTGCTTCTTATCAGGCTGTATTTTTAACATCAACTCAGCTCAACTTCTTTTTCTTCCAGGCAGAATTCCTGTGGCTTGAACACAGGAAACAGGACATGACAGTTTCAGATTTACTCTAAAGGGACTATCTCTAAATATCACTATTATTACAGGTAAGGCAAGGCAATTTTATTTCTGTGGTGCCCAATCCCTGAGACTCTGGGTGCCTTACATAAAAGCAGGTAGGAAAAAACAGATAGAAAACATATATGCAGATAATATACATAAATATTAAAACAATAACTATAGTACTATAAAAACAGGTAAAACTACAATTAAATTAGCTCTGGTCAACATCATATTTCATCAGGGAAGACTAAAGAGAACAGATGGGGCTTTAGACCCTTCTTAAATAATTTGACCATCAGGGCCTCCCTCATGCCAGTTGGAAAGGAGTTCCACAGGGCCAGACCGGCAACTTCAAACGCATGGTCACCTGATGTTTATAATCTAGCCCTGGGAACTGCAAGGAAGCTCCTGATTGAGGAATGGAGGGAATGGGGAGAGGTAGCTGGTGTCAGAAGAACAGCCAGGTAGCCCGGGCCCAGTCTGTATAGGGCCTTATATGTGAGCAAGCCCACCTTGAATGTGATCCTCCATCTGACAGGCAGCCAGTCACATGGGTCACATGACTGGACCTAGACAGGCCCATCAGCAACCTAGCCTATGCATTCTGCACTAGCTGCAGCCAGTGAAGGGTCCCTCCAGTGACCCCAAAGTAAAGAGCATTACATTAGTCAAGCCTGGAAGTAACAAAGGCATGCACTAGTGATGGCAGGTCTCCAGGCATAACTAGGGACTTAATCCTGGCGATATTCCTTAAGTGGTAAAACCCACATTGGACCATAGATGATACCTGAGCTTCAAAAGTCAATCTGTCATCTAGGATAACACCAAGATCCTGCACCCTAGGAGAGGCCATCAATGGAGCAGATCTAGGAACAATCCTGTAGTCGCTCCGGAGGCACGCCCATCACCCCATGATTTGGCTCAATCACCAGAAACTGTGTCTTGTCGGGGTTCAGTCACAACAAACTGGAGAACATCCAGTCATTAATCTCAGCCAGGTAGTTGTTAAGCACTTCCTAGGTGTTCTGTGTTTCTGGGGCAAGGGACAGATACAGTTGGGTATCATTTGCTTAGCATTAAAAACCCACATTGCAACGCCTAAGGAGCTCTCCCAGGGGTAGCATATACACTGCGAATAACATTGGTGACAAGATTGAGCCCTGAGGCACTCCACATGGCACGAACTTTGGGGAGGAGGAGAAATTCCCCATCACTACTCGGTGCTTCCTGCCAGAGAGATAGGACTCAAACCAGTTGATTACAGTACCGGTGAGTTCACAATATTCTCAAACAGAAGCACAATGTGATCCACGGTGTCAAATGCTGATGAGAGATCAATGAGTACAGTAATTGACCTGCCTCCTCTATCTCAAGCCCTGAGCAGGTAATTTTGCACCCTGACTAACGCTATTTCGGTGTTATGCCTGACTCTGAAACCTGACTGGAATGGCTCTTAGATATCAAAGGATGTGAGGTGCTCCTTGAGCTGCTGCACCACTGTTTTCTCAACAACCTTACCTAAGAATGGAAGATTGGAGATTGGTCGTTAGTTCGCCAGGACATCGGGGTCAAGAGATGGCTTGTTCAAAGCAGGAACTAACCAGAGCCTCTTTCAAGACATCCAGAAAGCCTCCTTCCGACAAGAAATGCCCAGCGATCCTAGTGAACACCGGGCCAACGGTCCCGACACATCTCATCAAGAAACTAGTTGGGGCTAGGTCCAGTTCACAGTAAGTGTGCTTTAACTTTGCGATCACTTCAATTACCTTGGCCACCTTCAAAGGCCTAAACTCACTCCAGACAATTGGAGCATCTCTGCCACCCTCAAGCTGACCACTGCAAGGCAAAACTTGCCTCACTGACGGGATCCCCGACTGGAGTGAGGACACCCTGTCAGAGAAGAACTGAGCAAACTCATCGCATAAAGTGATTGAAAAGGCTTTTTTACAACTGTAAACAGACAGGATGTAGAAGTCTGTCCACTGTGCGAAAAAGCTGAGATGGTCTGTTGTTCCCTGAAGCAATCTCCTTGGACAGGAACTCTGCCTTCTTACAGTTGATTGCCCCTTGGTACTCATAGTAATGAGCACGCAAGGCCAATTTGTCCTCCTCCGATCGGCAATTCCGCTAGCAATGCTCCAACTTCTGGCCCCTGATCTTTATTGCCTTGAGATCCCCATCAAACTAAGGGTATCTCAAGTGAAAGGATCTGGGTTGTATATAGGTGGTGTGATGGCATTGAGTGCCTTAGATACTGCCCTATTATAGGTGGCAATCGCTTTGCCCGTAACCACCGCACATGCAGAATCAACACTAGATAGATCAGCTACCACCAACAGTCCCTCTTAGGACAATCCCCTTAACGGGCGATAGCTGATCATTTCAACAAGGGATAGACTTTCAGAGGGGCCCCAAACAAGAACTTCACTGTGCAATGATCAGACCATACGACCTGAACAGTCTTGAGATTCATCACCTCAAGCCCCAGTGAGAAAACCAGATCTAGTATGTGGCCATGGTGGTGGGACACAGAAGTAACTACTTGTGTCAGGCCTGGTGATGACATCAACTGGAGGAGGTCAGAACCAAATTGCAAGGATTCATCGTTGATCCAGGCATTGAAGTTCCCCAGAATCAACCATCTGGGGGACTCAAAAACCTTGTCGATGACAAATTCTGTGACCTCTTCCAGAAACTCTCCTCCCAACCCTGGAGGACAGTAAATGAGGAGAATCCTGCAACCTGCACTTGGACCCCCAGGCACTGCCGCACACTCAGAGGACCTGGCTGACTCCACTAGGTGCATGACGAAGCCCAAGCTGGTTCTAAAGCAGATGGCCACTCCCCTGCCCCAGCATTTTCTCCTCAGGCAGTGCACCATGGAGTACCCGGATGGGACGGCTGCCTCCAATACTAGCCCCGCATCATCACCCAACCAGGTCTCCGTAGTGCACCCCAGATTGACAAAAGAAATCAAGTCTGCCATAATGGCAGTCTTGTTCCTCATCGATCTGGCGTTGCACAGTACAGCCCGAAGGGGACTAGTGGACACTGCAGGCCCACTGACTACCTTCCCATGGTTCCATGTGATAATAGCGATCGCCGAAAAGCAATTCAGTGATATGCATTTGCAGGTGACGGGCACCTCCCCTCCCCACGATTATGGTTCTCAACTCCAGGGATGTGGATGTCGGGAAAGGGGGCACAGCATGGTTAAAAAAAAAAAAAAAAGTTTACGTTCCGCTGCCATGAGAACAAGCAAAATTTCCCTCACCCCAAGCCCTGAACCTGGGACCTGCTCCATCAAAGCCAGCCTCCCTACCCTCCACACCACATGGCTAGCTTGGGGAAGCAGGCACACTAGAGGGTAATAACCCTCTTCCCTATCCCTCCCCTTCCCTCGCTATATTCCTTTTCCGCTCACTCTTCCCTCCCCTCGCAGTCGTACTCCTGGGTATTCCGGCAGGTGGTTCATGATAACAGCGCCCTCATATGGGTCACCGTTTTGATGGTCACCCACATGCTAGCACTATTATCATGGTATACCCCTTCCCACTTAGTCTGGCAGGGTCCCTTGGGACAGAGAAAACATGTCTGGCCTCTCTCTAGGCGCCGTCTAACCCCAGGGCATCTCCTGCACCTAACCACCTCAATGCCCCTCACGTCCATCATGCCCCCTGTGCCTTGTCATCACCAACCTACATGCTCTCTAGTAATGCCGGTCTCCCTGCAGCGCCTAACTGCGATGACTGAAATAGGGAGGTCAGCAAAGGGGCAGAGGTCACGCAACTGGGATGCAGCATAGGCAGTGCGAGCAGGTCCAAGGCTCCAGCACATCCCCAGTACTAACCAGAGTACTTCAACAGTTCCAGACTAAAAGGGATAACGCTATACCTGCTAAAACTATTTAAAACCTATCACATTCATGCCCACAATCAACTTAATACAGAAAAATCCTAAACACATTCATATCTCACACACACACACACACCCCTACAATACCATCCCAATATCTCCCACCCTTCCTAAAATAATAAAAGGAGTTAAACCAATTTTAGTTCCTAGGAAAAATCAGAAAGAAGGTGCTCTGGAAATAACATTCAGTATAGTAATTTATTCCGTATCAGCAGCAAAGTCCAAAAAAGTCACTGTGATTTTAAATCCAGCACAGCCTCTAATATAGTAACAGGTATCTGCAATAAGCTCTCACCAAGCTGCGGACAGTCATCAAAATGGGGCTATGTTCTCACTACAGACTCCCAGATGTTAAACAATACAGGTCCTGCACAGTTAATAAATTGCATAAAACAGGAGGAAGAGTACTGGAGGAGATGTTTAAAAATGTTCTCTACCCCAAAGCTACTCTCACTTGCGACAGGAAGTTTACTTGAAAGCCGATCGAAATTAAATGTGGAGGAGGCACAAACTCACAAGCCTAGTGTCCCTAAAATGACATCCCACACCGCTGTCACTTGCTCTTAGATGTCATCCAGAATGGGCAGTTGTTAAACAGTAGAGAGAAAACTCCCCAAAACCAAAACTGGCACCTATAGAATGCAATAGATGCAGCAGTTCGAGATCCCCAGTTGAGAGACCACACCTGCAGGCACTTCACCATAGCCGGTCCACCAAGCCCAACAGAAATGACAGCCACAGCCAATGCTCCCGGTAGTCCCAAACACAGCCCACACTAACAGACTCACCGCAGGCTCCTACCAGTACAGAATGCTCCAATGGAAGATGTTCCTGGATATTCTGAGTGCAGTAAGCACTCCCAGAGCAATCCCCAGCCAGGTTGGATCGAAAAAGAAAGGCCACACCCCAGCTCCTGTTATCCTTCCTTGGGCAGTGCACCATGGAGTACCCGGAGGGAACAGCGGGCACAAGAATTGTGGGCCAGCGTCATCACTCAACCAGGTCTCTGTGATGCAGGCCAGGTCGACAGAGGATTAGAGGACATGGCTGTTCCTCTAGCTACCTGCCCACTCTGTCCAGTGGGAACCCTGGACACGGAAATCAAACACATCTGGTTTCTTCCCAAGTACCACTTATGCCATGGGTGTCTTCTGCACCGGATGACCTCAATATCACTAACCACCCCCTCCTCAGCTGCCTGAAACCCATGACCACTCCACTACCTTGTTATCCCAACCTCCCTGCAGTGCCTTGCTGAGGTGGCTGGAACTGGAAGGTCAATAAAGGGGCGAAGGTCCCAGAGCAGGACAGCAGCATAACTAATGCAGACCGGGTCGCAGCACAAAGACATCTTGACCTGGCAATTCAGTCCCTCAAATAGCAGAAACCACCCGCCCAAATGCCACAACAATAATACACACTCAAACACACACACACTCACACACACACACACACACACACACACCACACTAATAAATCACTAAAAGTAAAATAACTTCAAAATAACCCCCCCTTACCACCAGTAAAATAATAAAATATATAACAATCTAAAATAATCCTGCCCCACCCTCTCAAACAAGAATTTAGGGAGAAAATAAAATTATCAGATTGAGAAATGTCCACAAAAAGTCCAGCTTTATCAAAGCAGCCTCTTTGCAATCACTCAGGTAACGACTTGAATAAATCCCAAATAAGTCTTGATGCAAAACCTTAGGAGCTCTCAGCTCTCTTTATAATAACCCACATCATACATCAATCCAAGCAACTCTCACTTACTGGTTTCTGTTTTTCCAGAATTAACTAATGTGTTCATTGTAGGCACTCTCACTGCCCAGATCTTAGGAATGCAGAAAATTAGATTAAGGACCATCCTACCCTGATCAAGCTATAATCCTTGCAGATACTGAATCTCCAGATAAACTTCTGTTCTTACAATTCTTCCCAGGCAGCAGGTAGTCCAAAAAATCTTCCACTACTCCAAAACTCCATGAAGATGAGGCTAGACAACAATTGCCAGCCCAATACATGACCCAAGCAGGCCAAGGTGCCAACCACCCTCTGGTAGCTGACCCCCAGACCAACAAAGGGCCATGACCTAGCCAAGCGTGCTGCCTTTCAAGTAAATCCAAAACAGACTCCTCAAATCCTTCATTTCCTGAGAAGGAGAGCAGATTCGAAAAGGGGGCTTCCCATGAACCAGCCCACTCAGCTAGTCTTAGCTGAGACACCGACAGCCTTCTGACAGCCAGTTTCCAAACCAACCAGGGTCGCTCTCAGACCCAAAGAAGCCTCTCCCTCTATCTGTCAATCTGACACTGTGACCAGATCAGATTAAGCTTCTGTTTCTTAACTGCAGCAGGGCAACCATCCAGATTTCTTCATCAGTAAAGGCTCCACTCTCCTCACCATCCATAAACAGATGTCACTCATTTCCTCTCTTCCAAGTCACTTCAAGCAGATGATCAAGGAAGGCAGATCAGGTATGTAGTCAGTCCTCAAAATGAAATAATGAATGAAGTTCAATCAAAGTCAGCAATACACGCCGAGTGCAAACGTAGCGAAACAGGCAGACTAAGCATGCAGAGTGCAGACACACTGAAAACAAACGGACTCAAAGTCTCTATCTCTCTCTAAAAAACTAAAAATCTGACTCCTGCACCTTACTCACTGACCCATCCCTAACTAATAACTGAAACCCTAGATCTCACCGCTAACTAAAACTTTTAAAACTGGAGGACTTGGGCACAGAATACTGCTGCAAAGTCACACTCAGCAAATTTAAACTCTCCTATACTTAAAATTTTAGAAAGAAAGTAGCAGGGGGTAAGATTTGCACTCTATTCAGAGAGCTTGCAGACAGCAGCCCAGCGTGGCTGCCATCTTAGCAACCCAAAGGTGGAGCAAGAGGAAGAAGAGCACACACTGCTTCACTTGTTGGACCCATTGGACTTATTTACCCACAACAGAGGATGCCTTAGAGAGTCTTTACTCAGCCTGCCCAGCCTACTATACCACTCTGGATTTTTAAAGTGGGTTCTAAGTCTCCATTGATTCAGCTTCTCATCCATACATGCTTGGTGCTGTCACTTGGAACTTTTCCGGTTCAAATTACTGCCTATGGGACTTCAGAACAGTTCAGCCACATTCCAACATATTATGGAAGCCGTACTAAGTGGGTTTTCCTTGAAATTTTGACTAGTCTATCAAAACAATGTTATTGTCTTCAGTAGAACTTTTCTGGAACACCTCCAACACCTCAAAAAAGTGTTTGAACCCTTCCAACATGCTAACCTCAAAAATGTTGTTTTGCACAGCATCAGATTAATTACCTGGGACATGTTGTTAGTTCTCATGACACCTCTCCAGACCCAGACAAACTCTTTGCATTCAAAGACTATCCAGAACTATCCAGAACCTTCCAACCTGAAATACCTCAGAGCTCAGTGGTCATCTGTTTTAGATCCAGCCTGAACATTGCCATGCACCCAGTGGGTTCTACCTCATCCTTTGAATGTGTGGTGGTGCATGGGGGTCCCGGGGTGGGTTGCCAGATTCTCCTTGTTTACCACCTTCCAGGGTGTGTGGGGGGGGATTTCCTGCAGGAGGATGTGGACTTCATTGTTAATGAGGTGTTGGAGACCCCCAGATGGGTAATTTTGTGGGACTTCAATGCCTGGGTCAATGAAGAGTCCTCACATTTTGGACGTGACTTCCTCCAGCTGATGACATCATGGGGCCTGACACAAGCAGTTGCTCCTGTGATCCATCAGCATGGCCACACCTTGGACTTGGTGTTCTCACTGGGGCTTGAAGTTATGAACCTCAAGACTGATTGGGTCACTTGGTCCAATCATTCAATGGTAGAGTTCTCATTTAGGGTCCCCCCAAGAGTCTCTCCAATGCTGAGATGGTCAGCTATTGCCCTTTGAGGGGATTGTCCCCAGAGGGATATTTTGCACCAGTTGATTTATCTGGTATGAGTGCTGCATATGCAATGGGCACAGGTGAGGCAGTAGATGCCAATAATAGGGCAGTCTCTGAGGCACTCAATGCCATCGCACTGGTCTGTACACCACTCAGATCTTCTTGCTTGAGACCCCCATGGTTTGATTTGGCTCTCAAGGAGATGAAGATCAAGGTTTGAAAGTTGGAGCATTGCTGGCTGACCCTGTTGTCCTGGCGAATTATCGACCTATCTTCAATCTCCCATTTTTAAGGAAGGTTGTTGAGAAAATAGTAACACTGCAGCTCAAGGTGCACCTTGTGACTTATGACATATATGAGCCATTTCAATCCGGGTTTAGAGCAAGGCATAGCACCAAAATGGCATTAGTTAGGGTGCAAAATGACCTCCTTAGGGTGAGAGATAGAGGGGAATGGTCAATTCTCATGCTCCTCGATCTCTTCTCAGCTTTTGACACTGTGAACCACATTGTGCTTTTTGATCACCTTAGAGAATATTGTGGACTTGCCGGTACTGTCATTAACTGGTTTACGTCCTTTCTCTCAGGAAGGAAGCAATAGGTGGTGATGGGGAATTTCTCCTCCTCCTCCTCCCCAAAACTCCTGCCATGTGGAATTCCTCAAGGGTCGATCCTGTCGCCGATGTTGTTCGCAGTGAACAGTACATGCTACCCCTTGGCGAGATCATTAGATGGTACAGTCTCGGTTTTCACTGCTATGCAGATGATACCCAGCTATACATGTCTTTTGCTCCTGGAACATATGACGCTGTGGAAGTGCTTAACAACTGCCTGGCCGAAATTTAGGACTGGATGACCTCCAACTGGTTGAGGCTAAATCCAGACAAGACAGAGGTACTGGTGATTGAGCCCGGGCATGGGTATGATGGGAGTGCCTCTGAAGTGATGACAGGATTGGTCCTGGGAACCACTTTGTTGATGGCTTCCCTTAGGGTGAGGAGTCTAGCATCTTCCTGGACAACAGATAGACACTTGATGCTCAGGTGTTGTCACTTGTCCAAAGTGGCTTTTACCACTTAAGTAATGTCGCTCACATCAAACCCCTAGTTCCACCCGAAGATCTGCCATCACTAGTACACAGGTAGAGTGATGGTGTGCACAGGAATTGTCAGTGCATGAGCACTGCTGTCAGCCATTAGTTCCAAACTCACAAAAACATCTCGGCACCTGTGGATCAATAAATCAAAGGCTTAGTACAGTTTTATTTCAGCAAGGTGCCTTAAGAGCACCTTACAGCCCCAGCGCTTTAACACTTCTACGGGTCTTCCTCAGGGGGCAGCATAGATGTCGATGGAGGCATAGATGTAGTTTGGAAACAGGTGTCCACAGGTTGTGGGGGAGGTGACAAATTGAGAGATGGAGGGAATGTGTAGATATGTTTGTAAAATTTACAGATAAGTCTAAACCTATTAAAAAATGGAATCAAAGTAAGAGTTTTCTATCTTTATTCAACAAATTGGGAGAGGAAAGGATCTTATAGGGGTAAACCAGAGAATGGATCGATCCGTTCTCTGGTTTACCCCTATAAGATCCTTTCCTTTCCCAATTTCTGGAATAAAGATAGAAAGCATTTAGTTTGATTCCCCTTTTTAACAATAGGTTGATTGTGAAAGACAACCCTGTAGGCTCCAGGAAGATATAAAATTTGTGCGGTAGATATTCGTTGGAAGTCAGAAGGATCAACACATTTATTTAGTGTGGTCTTTCTACTCTGATGTGGCTAATTTTAATACTATAGTTTAAACCCTTTCTGAATGTGCCTTTGGTGGTGTCTGATATTGAGAATCTAAGTGTCATTTGTGGGTATCCTGTCTGTTTTGGTAGGTACTTTATTTTCTCTGTTAAACAACTGAGTATACCTATTGCCTAATACTTTATAGTACATTGTATCTTTTGCTCTGTCTCTAATTTTCTCTTCTTTCTCAATGTTTTAGAACTGTTTAGTTATTGTGGCAGAGGTGTGGTACTGTGTTCTTTCTTGTAGTTCAAGGTGCTTTTGGAACTGCTGATTTCTATTGGTTTAAACAATTACATTTTCTTTTCTATTTAAAAAAGCTACATCAACTTGGTATGTTGTCACCTGTTTGTTGTTGCTAAGTAGCAGATGTTTTGCATTGTGCTCTGATTCTGTGATAGAATCTGTATTAGTAGAAGGTAGATTATTGTGATTGTAGTTACCTTTTGATTGTAAGGATAAAGAGCTTAAATAGAAGTGTATGTATTTTCAAATATTATGGGGAACAGTGGCAGGATTTTTAAGACAGTAAATTAATAAAAGGGAACTAGGAGGCCGGTGTAGCAGACAAGTGAGTGAATTGCAGTATAATGTGGGGGTGGTGCAATGCAGTGGCTGTGGGGCAGCCATATTCAGGCAGACCTTCTGGATACTGAGGTGCTGCCCTATCTGCATGCATCTATCTGGACTGTGGGATGAGGTAGCCAGACTCAGAGTGGAAGTAAACTGGATCAGGTACCATCACCCTATCCAGGGACCACCCAGTCCAATGCAACTGCCTCAAAGGATGCCGAGCGAGGAGCACTTGGATGACAGTGGGCTCAGGGAGGGTTAGAGCAGTCAGGCAGAGGCACATGCCAGATCCTATTCCACTCAAGAACTCATATGCCACACTGGCAAATGAGGACAACCAAATACAGGTACCCAGAGATGTGGAAGGAAAGGATGTGGAGGTTAGCCAGGAGGTGACCTCAGCGGGAAAGCAGTGGACCCCAGAGGATGAGAGTGAGTCCTGGTGGGACTCCATCATAAGAGGATCCAGCTAGGAACACAAGAGGGAGAGACAGGGAGGTGAGGTACCTACCAGGTGCCAGGCATGGAGGGATGGAAGGAAGATCCTGGGGATCACTGGGAAGGCAAGACGGTAGGTGAGCTGGATGTCATTATCCACCTAGGTACTAATGATCTGGCAAATAGAGTCAAAGGAAGTTCAGGAAGAGTTTAGGAAACTGGGAGGGTCTCAAGCAAGTAGCTACTTCTGTCACTTTCTCAGAAGTACTACCTGTGAGAGACAAGGAGAAACATAGAGTGCATGCACCAGGAACTTTAACTCATGGTTGAAGAACTGGTGCTGTGAGGAAGGTTTGGATTCATTGGTGACTGAGGACCCACCTGGAGGGATGGAGGTTTGTTCAAGCCTGATGGCCTGCATCCATCCTGGAGGAATCAAAGCACTCAATGATAAGTTTAAATGCTACATTGACAAGCATTTAAACTAGCAAGGAATAGCAGACCAGCAAGGAGGGTACTTACTTGCTCACCCCCCACAGCTAGCAGTGGAACCAGTGAACCAGAGAGTGGCTATCTCTGCAAAGCAGTGTGCAAAGATGGAGATTAGTGCCCAAGAGGTGGATAAGCAGAAAGGGCAAAATTCAGCAGGCGGGCAGAAGCAAGGAGAACCAGGGATAAATGACAACCAAGGAAGGGGCTGGAGTAGAACAGTGAAACAGTCTAGGAGGTCAAATCATGGAAAGCCATGTGCAAATGCCAGGAGCCTTAGCAACAAGATGGAAGATCTGGAGGCTGTCATGGTGCAGTCAGATCTGGACATTGTGGCCATCACTGAAACCTGGTGTAATGATACCACGACTGGGAGATGGCCATACCTGGCTACAACATATTCAGAAGAGACAGAGCAGGCAGGAAGGGAGGAGGTTGGCACTCTATGTGAAAAATGACATAAGAGGCCACAGAGATCCAGGAGGAACAAAATGGGGAGAGATACTGTGGGTTAAGCTGGAAAGGAAAATGGGACAGCCATCCAGCACAGGTGTGGTCTATAGACCACCAGCCCAGGAGGAAGAAACAGATGGGGAGCTTTGCTAGCCATCCAAGGATGGCAGACAAGGTGAGGTAGTACTAGTTGGAGACTTCAATATTCTAGGCGTGGACTGGAGCATCCCAGCAGCAGCATCAACTAGAGCAGATTTATCCTGGACTCCTTCAGGGTGCCTTCCTCAAGCAACTGGTCATGGAACCAACTCGGCAGAAGGCAATACTGGACCTTGTGCTCTAAAACAGGGACAGTGTGATGGGGTAACAGTGGGAGCACCTGGAAACAGTGACCACCTGTCATTGTGGTTTGAAATCACAGAAAGAGCAGAACCAAACCACACAAAACACGTATCCTGGATTTAGGGGGCAGACTTTGGGAAAATGGGAGATACTTGAAAGAGGCATTAAGGGAATGGGACAGGAATCAGGGGTTGAGGAACAGTGGGCAGTATTTAAAATGGGGATTGCAAGAACAACAGAATTATGTATTAAGCAGGTTAGCAAGAAGAAAAGGAAGAGGAGACCATTATGGTTTTCCAAAGAGGTAGCAAAGAAAGTGAAAGCCAAAAAGATTGCATTCAGGCAATACAAAAGACACAGGCAGAAGGGGATAGGGAGAAGTACCAGGAGAAGCAAAGGGAGGCAGGGAGGTCAGTAAGGGAAGCCAAAGCTCAGACAGAAGAACACATTGCAAAATCAGTGGGTAGAGGGGACAAAACCTTTTACAGGTACATAAGTGAAAAAAGAAAGACAAAGGGAGGGATAGTGAGACTGAAGGGGGAGGATGGGGCCGCGTGGAGGATGACAACAGTAAAGCTGACATACTGAACAGGTATTTCTGCTCAGTCTTTACTGAGGAAGAGGAGGGTAATGGGTCTGAAGGGGTACAAGGGGTGAGAATGGTGCAGAAATGGACACAAGTCCCTTTACGAAAAGGGTCCTGAAGGAACTGGAAGTAATAAAGTTGATAAAGCAATAGGGGCCAGATAGGGTGCACCCAGGGTCCTTAAGAACTAAGAGAGGTGGTGGCTGAACCTCTGGCTATCCTGTTTAGCCGATCACTGGAAACAGAGTACCCAAAGACTGGAGGACAGCAGATGTAGTCCTCTTATACAAAGTGGGAACAAAGAGAAGCAGGGAACTACAGACCAGTCAGCCTCACCTCGGTAGTGGGGAAAATCATGGAAGCACTACTGAAGGAGATTGGTGGAACATCTGGTTGTCAATGGACTACAGGACCCAAGGCAGCATGGTTTCACGAGGGAGGTCATGTCAGACCAACCTCATTGAATTTTTGACTGGGTGACTAGGGAGGTGGATCAGGGGAGGGCAGTGGACATGGCCTATCTGGACTTCAGCAAGGCCTTTGACACTGTGCCACATAGAAGTCTATTACACAAACTGGGGAATATGGGTGTGGGCAGGCCAGTAGTGTGGTGGGTAGGTAACTGGCTGGGTGGCAGGACACAGAGGGTGGTGGTAAATGGCTGTCACTCCACAGAGGAAGAGTGACCAATAGGGTACCACGAGGGATCAGTGCTGGGACCAGTCCTATTCAACATCTTCATCAGTGACATGGCTGCGAGGACCTAGAAGGCAGAATTTCACTGTTCGCTGATGACACAAGCTCTGTAACAGAGTAGACACACCAGAGGTGTAGACAGAATGAGAAGCAACCTGCAGAAACTTGAAGAATGGTCAGGGTTTGGCAGTTGAAATTCAATGCAAAAGTGCAAGATAATGCATATGGGGCACAAAAACCTGGCACAATATATCAGTTGGAGGGTGAGGATACATGCACCAAGCAGGAAAGGGATCTTGGGATTATCATCTCTGATGACCTCAAGGTAGGAAACAGTGTGACAAGGCAGCGATGTAAAGCAAATAGGATGCTGAGATGTATGGTGGGCATTACCAGCAGGAAAAGGGAGGTCATAATTCCATTATACAAGACACTAGTGAGGCCCCACCTGGAGTACAGTGTACAGTTCTGGAGACCATACCTACAGTGAGGACATAGACAGGGTAGAGAGGTTCAGAGGAGGGCAACAAAGATGGTGCATGGATTGCATCACAAGTCCTATGAAGACAGGTTGAAGGAACTGAACATGTACTCCCTGGAGGAGAGAGGAGAGAGGATATGATAGAGACATACAAGTATCTTACAGGGAGGAACAGGATGCAGGAAAACACTATTTTAGCGAAAAGATGTTCCAGGACTAGAGGGCATGGGATGAAGTTGGAGGAGGGCGATTCAGAGGAAACATGAGAAAGAATTTCTTCACAGAGCGGTGGTGGACAAGTGGAACACCCTGCCAGAGGAAGTGGTGGGGGCTGAAACAATCACAGGATTTAAGAATGCATGGGATAGACATGAAGGAATTCTGGAGGTCAGAGGTATGGGGCAACAGACTTCTAGGAAAACAAACTGAACTTACAAGCTCAAATAGGCAGACTGGGTGGGCCATAGGCCCTTATCTGCCGACACTGTCTATGTATCTATGTATCTATGTTTAGATTTATCCGTACATTTTACAAACATATCTACCCTTTCCCTCCATCTCTGAGTTTGCCCCCACAACCTGTGGACACCTGTTTCCTAACTACATCTATGCCTTTCTTAAATAAATCTTTTTTCTCCTTCTGTCATATAGTTTTACTACTTAGGCTTTAGACATTTGTACTTGCAAATTTAGAAATATTTGCAGGGTTACTGTGCTAAAGTACTGAACTAATGATTTATGAAATTGTTTGATGTCTAGCCTAGTTGTAGCCTAAAACGTTTTGTACTCTTTTGTAAAATAGATTTTTTTTCACAAATTATTATCACTGCAGGTGTATCACTTTAATTAAATTTGTATAAATGATAGTCACGTTTGTTCACTCCTCAGACTTGCCCCCTGAGGAAGACTCATAGAAGAGTTGAAGCACTGGGGCTGTAGGGTGCTGCCTGGGCATTTTGCCAAGATAAAATTGCACTAAATCTTTGACTTACTGATCCACGAGTGCTGAGATTCTTTGTGAGTTCATCACTAGTACACGTCTTTGTTACTTCCAGGCTTGATTACTGTAATGCTCTATGCTTCTGGGTCTATGGAGGGACCCTCCCCCGGCTGCAGCTGGTGCAGAATACAGTGGCCAGGTTACTGACAGGCCTGCCTAGGTCATGTCATGTGACCCTGGTCCTGTGTGATCTGCACTGTCTACCTGTCAGGTGGAGGATCATCTTTAAGGTGAGGTTACTAATATATAAGGCCCTGTATGGTTCGGGCCCTGGCTACCTGATGGATCTCCTTACCCTTGCCACTCCATTCCACTCCCTCCACTCCTCCACCAGGGGCCTCCTTACATTTCCAAGGGTTAGACTGAAAACTTCCGGTGCTCGAGCTTTTGATGTCACTGGACCAACCCTCCAGAATTTGCTTCCCAGTTCTTTTAGGGAGAACCTGTTAGTGGAGGCATTTAAGAGGGGTCTAAACATCCAGCAGGCCTTCCCGGTCTAATCAGGGTGTTTTTTTAATGTTTTAGTTGGTATTTATTTATTAATAATTTAGAGCTGCTAGTTTATGGTTGTATTTTTTTTTTTTTATAATTCATTTTTTATTGGTAATTTTCTTTACTAATACAGGGGACAGACAAGTACCATATACAGTGCTTATACACAAAGTAATACATGAACTGTCCCCATCCCCCCTCCCCCCAACCCATACAACAGCAGGTACTTACAAAAATAGAAGAATACAATATAGTATCACAAATCAAAGAACATTGAATATATAGACTCATTTAGCAGCTCTGACCATAATTAATGTGTGAAGGGGATCCCAAGTATTCTTGTACCACTGCAACTTATTGTGGAGGTTCGCTATCGCTTTCTCAGTACGTAAGTTAGCCAAAATGTCATTAACCCATTCCTGATATGTTGAGCTTATTTTATCCCTCCAATGCCGAAGCACAATCTTCTTAACAGATAGTGCAATCATGGAAATATGAAACCTGATTCTAACCTTGATAGAGGATAAATCCCCCAACAAACATACAGTACGTCTGGGGTGAAGTATTCCTGCAAACCCAGTATGGGGTCTAAGTTATTCTGTATGGCCATCCATAATGGCTTTATCTTTGGGCATGACCAAAAGATGTGAAGAAGGGTACCTTCCTCTTGACATCCTCTGGTACAGGCCCCCGAACTTACAGTATAAGACCCCATTTCCTTAGCTTCACAGGGGTATAATACAAGTTATACAATACATGGTATTGCATAAGGTGGAATCTATCCTGAGAAACATATTTATGGCAGTACTTCCATAAAGCTGACCAGTTTGAAGTATATTGAGGAAAAAAAGAAACCCAGAGCCTAGTGGGGCCTTCAGGTCTCCCATATTTCCACTGATATAGGACACAATATATTTTAGAAATAGCACCTGGTGACCCCAATAAAGGGGAGAGATCTGATACAAACAGAAAAGCACGTGGACGAGGAGGGATATTACCAAATATTGCGGAGAGTAGATGTTTCAATTGGGCCACCCTGAAGTAAAAAGTTAACGGGATATCAAACTTGCGAATTATATTAGAAACTGAGAGCCATTCCCCTGCATCATCCAGAAAAGTAGAGATTATCCCATCCCTGATCTGGGGCAACCATTTACGAGATATCATCTTTTTGTTTATTGAGAAAGATGGGGAATTCTAAATGGACTGGGACAGGTCCATTTCTGGGGAATACTACAGAAATGAACAAAGCTGCCTGTGAACTCTGAGGGACGTTCAGATAATGGGACAACTAATAGTGTCTGGAAGGGAGGCAATTTTAAGATAGAACATTGTCTGGGGGTCAGTATTCTCAGATTGAATAGAGTCTAACTCGATTTTGAGCCAGACCGGTCTTAAATATTCCGGACCCGGATTAACCCACTGCAAATATTTTGCAATATGACTAGCCCAATAATACATTGCTAGATAGGGGATCTGTAGTCCTCCTTCTACTTTTTGAGCAGCTAGTTTGTAATATGCTAACCTGGCTTGTTTATTAAACCAGATGAAATTTGTGAAAATTCCATGCATTTTATGAAACCGTGATAATGGTGTAACGGAGTTAAGAAGCAAGAGGGGATAAAACAAACGGGGAAAAACATTCATTTTAATGATATTAATGCGACCCCAAAGAGAGAGAGGGAGTTTGGACCATCTATTGAGATCCTGAACTATCACTTGAGAGAGAGGGTTCAAATTTCCCTTAAACCAGGAGTAGGGGTTACGCGTCAAATTAATGCCAAGGTATCTGAGAGCACGTGGAGACCAACCGAGACCAAAAGATGACAAGTCATTTTTAAAAACCTTATGATTAAGAGGGAAAATGGAGGATTTATTTATATTCAACTTATAATTCGAGACAGCACTGAACTTGGCGATTTTCCTCAACATGACAGGAATTGAAGTTTTTGGATGAGGTAAATGAAGAAGGAGATCGTCAGCGTAAGCCGTGATCTTCACCACCTGATTGCCAATCGGGATACTGCTTATCTCTGGATTATTGAGAATGTTTCGGATAACAGGCTCTAAGTATAAATTAAATAAAAGGGGGGAGAGAGGGCTGCCCTGCCGGGTGCCAGAAGACAAAGGAAAGGGTTTGGAAAATGCTCCATTGCCAGAGACTCTGGCAGATGGAGTTTAATATAAGGCCCGAATCCACTCTATAAACTTAGCTGAAAAACCAAATACTTTAAGGGCCTGAAACAGGAAATTCCAATTGACACGATCAAATGCTTTCTCGGCATCCAAGAAGACCAATCCCGCGGGAAAGGCAGCATCCCTGGACACCAAGACTACGTGTGAGAGAGTACGTAGATGGTCAGCTGATGAACGTCCCCTCATAAACCCTATCTGAGACATATTAATCGGGTCAGGAAGAACTCGTGTTATTCTATCCGCCAATATCTTAGAGAGAATTTTAACATCTTGATTCAATAAGGAGATTGGTCTGTAGCGTTGCATTAATTCTGGATCTTTATCGGGCTTAGGGAGAAGTACAATCAGGGCCTCAAACAAATGTGAATCTATTTTGGGACCAGAAAGAATGTGACAGTACAACCGGTGGAGAACTGGCAATAATTGTGATCGAAAAGTTTTTTAAAATAAAGCGGAAAAACCGTCTGGTCCTGGGACCTTATCTGAGGGTAAAGCCCCAATGACCTCTGAAATTTCCTCTAGCGATATTGGTGAGGATAAAAAATTCCTCTGTGATTCCGATAGAGAAGGTAGAGAGGAATCCCTCAGGTAGGCCTCAAGCTCTTCTAAGGAAGGAGGGTTGTCCATATCCCTATATAAATCCTCATAGTAAGAGGCAAACTCCTGCACAACCTCAGAAGGGGATACCTTCAAGGATCCATCTGCCTGGGCCCTAATTGGAGGTATAAATCTAGCTGATTCTTGCTGCTTTAACCTTAAGGCTAGCAGGCGACCAGCCTTTTCCCCCTGATCGGTATAGTTTGCTTTGGTGCAAATAATAGATAATTCTGCTTTTTCCCTCAATAGATCTAAATATTTATCTTTTGCTACCGAGAGCCTCCTCATATCCTCTTCTGAGGCATTAGAGGATAACCTGGTTTCTAAAGACCTAATTAGAGATAATGAAGCTAGTAATTCCGCCTCTCATGCCTTTTTCCTTTTTGTGGCTAAACTAATGATGATCCCTCTCATGTATGAATTGAAAGCACCCCAAAAATATCAGGTGTCGTATCCTCAGAGGAATTAGTGGAGAAAAAGAAATCAATCTTCTCCTTTAGTAGATCACAGTATTTAGTGTCTTTGAGCAATTGACCATTTAATTTGCATCAGGTTTCTTTATGGGGAATGTTAAGGAAGGCCAGCTTGAAAGTTACCAAAGAGTGATCAGACACTGGACCTGGCTGGATCGAGGTAGTTAAGACCCCCGGTAAAAGAGCCTGAGAGAGGAAAAGATAGTC
Organism: Neoceratodus forsteri; assembly: GCA_016271365.2. NCBI lineage: Eukaryota > Metazoa > Chordata > Ceratodontiformes > Ceratodontidae > Neoceratodus > Neoceratodus forsteri. The sequence goes on along the minus strand of CM057453.1, from coordinate 642,111,970 downwards.
AATGCGAGACTGGGTTCTGTGCACCGGTGAGTTAAAGGTATACTCCCTATCCTAAGGGTGTAACACATGCCACTCATCGCACAGTCCGCACTGGTCCAGAAAATCCCTAAGGGCCCTCTGTCTGGGCGTCAAGCCCCTCAACCCAGTCCAGTACCGGACCTTTCTACTTCAGGATCAAGAACCAGATTGAAGTCCCCGCCTATTATTATACCAATGGGAAGCATGGGAAGGAGCATGGAGATAAGCTTCATGTAAAAGGCCGGATCATCTGCATTAGGCCCATAAATGCTACCAAGTAAAATAGGCATAAACCAGAGACTCCCTTGAACTAGGACATATCTGCCATCTGGGTCTCTGAAAACTTGTTGGGAAATAAAGGGAATGTCTCTATTAATTAGAATCATAACCCCGGAGCTATTAGTGGATCCTGAGGCGTTAAAAACCTGCCCAATTTGTTGCCTCCTAAGTTGCAGAGATTCACTTTCCGGTAAATGAGATTCTTGCAGGAATGTAATCTGAGAAGATAATAAACTTAAGTGTTTTAACACTTGGCATTGTTTAACTCTTTTCCTTATCCCCTTCACATTCCATGTAGCAATGTTTATACTACTGGCCATCTAAACAGAAAAAGTGAAAGGACATTATATGAAATCCACGAATTACAACAATCAGACTTAAATGACCCGAACCCCTGTTTGCTGCTGTATACCTTTCCCACCCGAGTATCAACTTTCCTCACACCCACCACCCCCCGCCCCCCAAAAAATATTCCATCCCTTTCCAACTAACAATATGACAAACCTGAACACAATATCACCTCCTCCCCCCAACCGTCCTGAGCAACGTTCAGCACAATACCGCTTTCTTTCCTCCCCCTCCAACCTCCCACGCATGTACCCAAAAACCCTGCCTTAGAATGTAAACCTTCTTATAGAAACAGTGATCAATAACATCACATCAAAGATAAAGGTGATGTAGACAATGATAGGTAAGCACTGGACTCCTGAAACCCAGAACAAAAATGACAAGAACGAGAAATAGAGAAGAGAGCAACCCCTACTTGGGAGCAATCCAGAAAACCCCGAATTCCTGAGAAAAAACAGAAAATACATGATGTAAGGCACACTCGCCGAATATGCTCTCATAACTGCTGCCGTTAATAAAATTGAAAACTTTTCCCGAAACATGTATTCACCAGTAAACTAAATGCTCCCAAGTAGGGGGCCTCCATCTGTGTCCAGTCCCCCACTGCTATCTATACTGATAGAAACAGATTCCAGAAACAAATAGCTAATGGGGGATTGAACCACCAAAATTAGAGCAAAAGCGCCCTCTAGTGGTATTATCCCAAAAAACATTGAAACCAAAAGGACACTCTCTCGAACCGTGCCCCAATAATCAAAAACATCAGACTTGAGGGTTTTCCTCATATTAACTATATCATGTAAAATAATTAAGTGTCCCTGGAAATGAACAACCAGAAAATGTGATCTGTGTGAATCGAAAGGGAGCACTTCCCAGATAAAACACTACCCCCCCCAGAGAGAAAGTCCCGAGATGCGAGGATGCTCCAAAACACTGAGCGTTGAGATGGAAAATACAAAAGGTCAAGACTCCGCTGAAGATAGTCCCTTCCATTACAAAATTCGAGAGTCCACAAAACCAGACTAGTACTCAGTCCTCTTTTGGTATAACAACTTGAAAGAGTTCTTCTCCTTTCTAAAACCGGGTGGGGTAAGACTATGTATTGTCTATTATCAACCTGGGGGGGTCCTATACCTTTGCTGCCCCTAGGCCTGTATGTACCCTATGATATATGACCCACTAGTGTCGCATATATGCTTATCTCTATACTATGTACTACTGCTTTAATAATCATTGTTGTTTCACTCCTGTGTTGGAGCATGCCACTCCAGGTTTGTACTGTGACTATGTATTTCTCTCATGTATACCTTGTAACTATGTATTTCTATCATGTATACCTTGTAACTCTCCCGGGTCGCACCTGAAAATAGGCACCAGCTGTCTAGTGTGCTTACCCGGTTACCAAAAGCAAATAAATAAATAAAACCAACCAGATCAGGTGTCCCAAAACAGAACAGGTAGAGCAGCCTTCAATCCCGAGAGAGCAGCTTCAAGATTCTCATATACTAACCAGGTACCGTCCACTAGAACTTGTAGCCTAGCTGGATACTCCATTTTGAAGCGAAGGCCTGCAGCTATAATTTTTGATACAATAGGATGCAAAGCAGTACGCTTTACCCTGACCGACCCCGGCAGATCTTGGACAATTCTAAGCCTGGTATTTTCCCATTTCACTTCTTGTAACTCTCTCACTTTTCCCAGAAAGTGCTGTCGCTCTAGGTAATTTAAAAAGCAGCAAGTAATGGGACGTGGCATTGCTCCTGGGGATGGCTTGGGTTGCAAGGATCTAAGTGCCCTTTCAATTATGTAGTTAGCCCCATAGGGAGAGGGACGGGTGATCTTTTCAATCAGTTTCTGCACAAACCCCAGCATATTCAGGCCTTCTTCTCCTTCTGGAAGGCCCAGGATAACAATATTATTTCTTCAGCTGTGGCCCTCCACATCTTTCAACTTAGCTTCCAAGCTAGAAATCTTTTGCCGCATGACTACGAGACCAGGATCGATTTTTTTCCACTTGCTTCTCAAGAGATGAGATACGGGTTGCATTATCTGAGGCTTTCATTGTGACCTCCTCAAGTTTTTTAGAAAGGGATTTAATTTCAGCTGAGATTTCTTCAATTTCTTCCCAGAAGGGTTTGAATTCTTCAAAAAATCTGCTCAGAGTTAGGGGCTCTTGCTCAGAGATCAGGCTTTGAAGCTCTGGCTTATCCACAACACTCGAGGCCCTTGATTTTTTTTGGAGCCTTCTCAGGAGTGACCGGCGGTGTATGCTTCTGCGGAGGCTTCTTCATATAAACCTCCATAGTCACTGGCAACGAGCAAACAGGAGCCCAGGATGTTAAGAAGGCGATAATTTATAAACTATCTGTTTTTTTAGGAAAGAATTACGACCAAAATAGCGATTATTTGTGTTTAGGAGGTTGAAGCTATGCAGAGGAGCTTCTACTCGGTATCCTGCATCACGTGATCCTCATGGTTGTATTTTAAATCTTAGTATATATTTTTAGGGTGTTGTTTTTATTTATTGTTATCCTGCCTGTTTTAACATTGGGAGGCAGCAAAAGCCCCTTGAATTGGATGCCATGTAAATAAACATTACCTACCTTACCTACCTACCTTTCCTATGCCTGTTTGGAGATTACAGAAAGATCATAGAAACATAGAAACATAGACTTTGATTGCAGATAAGGACCGCTTGGCCCACCTAGTCTGCCCATTTTCCTACCTAGAGGATAAGCTGCAGATCCTATTTAACCAACAGCCTATTTCTTCCTACCCCCACAAAAATTGCCTTATGCCTGTCTCATGCATTCTTGAATTCTCCCACAGTTTTAGACCCCATAACCCCCTCAGGAAGTCTGTTCCATGTGTCCACCACCCTCTCTGTGAAAAAATACTTCCTCACATTGCCCCTGAGCTGTCCCCCCTCTGTCTTCAAATTGTGTCCCCTTGTTCTTGCACATCTCTTTTTCTGAAAGATGCTACCCTCTTGGACTTTGTTGATTCCACTGAGGTACTTAAACATTTCTATCATGTCCCCCTCCCTCCTTTCCTCAAGGGTATACATATTAAGCTCCTTTAGTCTCTCCTCATATGGCTTCTCTTGCTGACCCTGTACCATTTTAGTTGCCCTCCTCTGAACTGCCTCTATCCTGTCTATGTCCTTGTGGAGATGAGGTCTCCAGAACTGGACGCAGTACTCCAGATGGGGTCTCACCAACTGTCTGTACAGGGGATAACAACTTCCTGTTTTCTGCTGGTGATACCTCTCCCTATACATCTCAGTATCCCCCAGCCCTCCCTACTGCCTTCTCGCATTGCTTGCCAGCCTTAAGGTCATCTGATATGATTACCCCCAGGGTAATAACTATGCCAAGATTGCATCTCCACTGTATGCCCTCACCAAAAAGGTATGTGACTATACATGGACTTTTGAGTGCAAAAAGGCTTTTGATACCTTGAAAGGCAAACTGAGCTCCACTCCTGTATTGGCCTGCCCAAGGTTCAACCAAGCCTTTAAACTCTACACAGATGCTACTTCTTTTGCAGTGGGTGCTGTGTTACGTCAGGTTCAAGGCAGAACAGAATGGGTTGTTTCCTACACTGGGCGCCCTCTTTCCTCTGCTGAGCACAACTATGGCATCACAGAAAAAGAATGTCTCACCATGGTATTTCCTGTAAAGAAATGTGACTGCTGTCTTCGTTACTCCTCATTCACATCGATCGCTGATCACTGGCCTCAGATGGTTGTTTGAAATGAAGAAACCTGTAGGAATGTTTGCCTAATGGATTGCCATGCTCTGCCATGCTCCAATCCTACTGTACAGCTTCAAAATTGAATACAGACTAGGTCAAATTCACTCCAATGTGGATGGCATTAGACAATGACAATATCTCTCTGCAGCACCATCACCAGATGAGAAATTCTGCTTACAAGCTCTTCCTTTCAAGCCACATATGTGCTTCCTGTGGACACCTGTACAGCACCCCAAGTTACTTTGCTGCTCCCAAAGGCTTTTTCAGAAAGCAGCACTAATCCTCAGTTACCACAATCTGCCTAAGAGCTTTTCATCTCTTTTGCATCTGAACTCTTCCTGGCAACAGTCAAAACTCAACAAAGAACAGATCCTCAGTTCTCAGGCATAATCACTTAGTGTCTGGAAATCTTCTGCAACAGATGCAGCATCACCAGGATGTTCTTTTCCTAGCTTCACAATACTTCCCCAATGAAGGTGTGCTATTTCACATCTGGATCAAGGAATGCAAGGGCCATCACATGTGCAGAACTCATGTACAGTTAGTTGTACCTGTCTCTTTAATCATTGAAGTTCTTCTCTCCACTTTCTGGAGGTCATATAGGAATCCACAGAACTCTTAAAAAGATAAAGGCTCCATTTCATTTGGCCTCACGTGAACATGGACATGTCCAATTTGTCAAATCCTTCCAGCCCAGCTTCCAAAGAAAGCCTGCTGCCAAACTGACAAAGGCACACCTCATTCCAATGCCTGTAGCTGTAGAACCATTTCAACAAGTCAGCACAGACATTCTCAGGCATTTACCAGCATGCACTGACTCAGGAACAAATATTTCTGTTTTTGTGGACCACCTTACAAAATACTTAGAGCTAATACCACCGAAGAACATCAAATCTACTACATAGCAAATGCCTTCCTCAGCAGTTATTTGTGGTCATGAACCCCTTTGTAATTGCATTCAGACAGAGGCACTAACTAACTTTCACCCATTGTTTGAGAAGCTTACAAGATCCTTGACATAAAAAGACTCACACAATGAACTATCGCCCACAGTGTAATGAACAAAGTGAAAGAGTGATGTCTACCATTCTAAACACACTTCCCAAGTACCTAGATGAAACTCACGACACTTGGGACCACTTTGTTCCTTTTGTTCAGTCTGTCTACAACACAAGACTTTGTGTTGACAGTACAGAGTACATTCCATTCTTCTTGGCCCATGGACACTATCCAAGAACTCCACTGGACCTGGATCTTTCGCTGTTAGAGGTTCCAAAATCAGCTTCCTCATACATTATCCCTGTACTGGAACAGCTTGAACTTGCTAGACATGTTGCAATAACTAGACTGGGACCGAAAATATCTGCCATGTAGAAAATGTCAGCAGCCAAGTCACACGAACCTTAGTTTTCTGTGGGGGGCACTGTCTACTTATTGACTTGTCTATGTTCCAGGCACCACAGAGAAACTGCTTTGCCCTTGGATTGGTCCATTCCACATTGTGGAAAGGCTTTCTCCAGTTCATGTCTGCCTGAGACACAAGTCCAATGGAAAGCTTGTGCCGAACAATGTCCACATCAATCGTCTGAAGGATGGGTACCTGAGCAACACCCTCCCAGATGATCCCAGTGTTCCTGGTAATATAAACAAAGATATTGATGGCAGATAAGGACCACTTTGCCCACCTAGTCTGCCCTTTTTGCCTACCTACTATAACACCATAGAACCTGCTTGATCTCTGGCTTTACCCCTCCTTTCCCTGCCTCTAAGGTTCCCTTATGCCTATCCCATGCATTCTTGAAACCTGTTACTCTGTTTGCCCCCACCACCTCCACTGGGAGGCAGTTTCAGGCATCCACCACTCTTTCAGTGAAGTACTTCCTCACATCTCCCCTGAGTCTCCCCCCTCCAGCTTCATAGCATGTCCCCTTCTTATTGAGCATCTTTTTTTCTGAAAAATGCTTCCCTCTTGAACCTTATTTATACCCATGAGGTATCTGAATGTTTCTATCATATCCCCCCTCTCCCTCCTTTCCTCCAGGGTATACATATTGAAGTGCTTCCATCTCTCCTCATAGGCTTGTGATGCAGACCCTGTACCATTTTAGTTGCTCTCCTCTGGACTACCTCTACCCTGTCTATGTCCTTCCGGAGATGTGGTCTCCAGAACTGGACACAGTACTCTAGATGAGGTCATACCAGTGATCTATACAGTGGTAACATCACCTTTCTCTCTTTCTACTGGTGATACCCCTCCCTATGCACCTGAGCATTCCACTAGCTCTCCGCATTGCCTTGTCACACTGTCTGGCTACCTTTAGGTAGTCAGATATGATTAACCCAGGTCCCTTTCCTGTTTGGTGGTGGTTAATACCCCCCAATTTTGTACTCACCCCCTGGGTTTCTGTGCCCCAAGTGCATGATTCTGCACTTCTTCACATTGAAACTTAGCTGCCACACCCATGACCACTTCTCTAGCTTTCTTAGATTTATGTTAATTTTTTCAGCTCCCCCTTGAGTGTCTAACCTATTGCAGGCGTTGGTGTCATCTGCAAATAGGCATACCTTCCCTTCTAGCCCCTTTGCAATGTCACTAACAAAGACATTAAAGAGGGCTGGTCCCAGTATCGATCCTTGTGGCACCCCGCTGGTCATCCTCCCTTCTTCAGAGTGAACTCTGTTTACCACCACCCTCTGTCTCCTATCCCCAATAAATTGTTCACCCAGTTTACCACCTTTGGACCCACTCCTAGGCTTTCTAGCTTGCTGAAGACCTTATTGAAATCAAGGTAGACCACATCCACTGCTCCACCCTGATCTACGTTTGGGATCACCCAGTCAAAGAAATCTATCAGATTTGTTTGACATAATCTCCCCCCCTCCAATGAATCCTTGCTGCCTTGGATCTTGAAGGCCACTGGATTCAAGATATTCTACAATCTTCTCCTTAAGTAGTGATTCCATTAATTTCCCCACCACTGACATCAAGCTCACTGGACTGTAATAGTCTGTCTCCTCTTTGCTCCCACTTTCATGATGTGTGACTACATATGCCCTCCTCCAGTCCTCTGGAACCACTCTGGTCTCCAGTGAGTTGTTGAACAGGGCTGTCAGAGGTGTAGCCAACTCTTCCCTGAGTTCCCTCAATATCCTAGGATGTACCCCGTCTGGTCCCATTGCCCTGTCCACTTTCAGATTTGCGATTTCCTTCATGACCTTCTCCTCTGTAAATGGACTAGTGTCTGACTCCCTTCCTTCAATGCTCCTGGCCTTTATGAAGCTGCACTTGAGGCTGCCATCCTTTTAGAATCAGCAATTCCTCCTGATAACCTGCAAGCAGCTCATTTAGATCTTTAAGCTCCTAACTTTCTTCAGCTGGATTCTGTTGCACCTGACCTTCACTCAGATGAACCTCCTGGGACCTCCCAGACCGTTTCTTCTCAGGACTATCTTGTACTTACCCCCTTGTACCAGATCAAGAAGATTCTACACAAGAAATATGTCAATGTGCCCTGCACTTATAGAGTCAAATGTGATTTTGACAGTCTGCAGAATTCTTGGGTTGCTTTTGCAAACCTTACCCCCTCCTGTCAAAAACTAGTTGAAGCAGCTCATACTACCATTTCAACTGACTGGAAAAGTCAATGTAAGTCTTGAACTTTTGTGCAACTACAGCAGACTCAGTGTTTCTTGCAACTAATGATTCTATTGCCCATGGTATTCCTCCTCACTGTCTGTGCTTAATTGTTCTTCTGCAGAAAATGTTCTAGTGTACCTGTTTCTATGCATAAATGTGTTTTTGCTGATAGTACAGAATACTACATCTACTGCACTAATGTGTTTTCCCCACAGAGGTAGTTTCATATTTAAAGTACTTTTCTTATATTCTGTTTACATGTTCTGCAATGGTTTATTTAAAGTTTGCATATCTTAGCTCTGAGTAATCTCCAGATGCAATCCCTTCCCTCTCTTTCCTTCTCCCTTCCCTGCATTGTGGCACTTATTGCTCTGACCAAGCTTCAGGTCACTGTGATGTTCCCCCTTCCCTGGTAGTACTCTGATCAGTGACGAAAGTGAACAGGAACACACAGGAACTCAGTTCCTGTACCTTTTTTGCAGCAGGAACGAAGTTCCTGTACTTCTTCCCACTGACACTGGAGCTGAAATTCTTAAACCAGCAACATAATGATAGTATCTGGGCCTGTGACCTGAAATCAGGGTTTACATAACAACATTTGACTTATACAACAATGGCATTTTCCTAGAAATACTTCAATATCGCTAACCGAATCTACTAAAGTCTGAACAGATAGAAGTGTCTTGACACAGTCATCCTTCAGATTGACGATCTTCATTCTGTATTTCATATTTGCCAGTGCATGAGTTCCTGTACTTCTTGTCTACCACTTGCACCACTGACTCTGATTACTCATCATTGTAGTCCTGATCCATTCTGCCCCCCCCAGCAGTGGAGTACTCCTATGGTCAGGTTGTGTCATGTCATGTCTGATATTTTTGGTTCTATGTGACAACGGCGACTGCTTAAAGGTGATCGCCATTATCGTGAAGTCAGAGTAAAAACATTTTCGGCACTCTGACACCCTCGACGCACAGAACAATGGCACCAGGGACATGTATTTAATGCTTTCTGTGGAAAGGATTCTTAACTCTAGGAGGGTGTATGTTGGGAGGGTATGAAAGCATGAAAAATAAAGGTCCAGGCCAGGCACAATAAAATCGTACCAGCACCCAGACCCGAACCCGGGTGCTCACCCACCCCAACCACAGGCCAACCCCCGATGCCATGACGCAGCTCAGCAACCTACCACAGCACCACCCCCTACATCCCCTCCACCCCCTCCTAGCCCACGCTCACCGTGCTCACTCCCCCCACGCAGCGTGTACATATAGCGACATCCTGTCACCCAATTCACTCACTCCCACATCCAGTCACCCTACCCTCCCCATTGCCATTCGGGATTTTGCCCTGAAGGCATTGCTGTTATGGATGTTGCCCTTCCCCATGCGCCCACATCACAGGCTACCATATTTTTCAACTGTTTTCATGTTTGTACTGTTATATTATCGCTCGTTCGAGTAGTACTCACTTTTACAACAATGGGGGTGATATTTAGCTACTGCAGAACACTCAGAACACTGTTTGTTGATACAAATTATTACACCTCCTAGCAGTAGCTTTTCCTAACAGGGGCTTTGGAAACCCTTCAGTCTGAGGCATAGCCTCATTGTGTGCAAACGTTTTTTGTGCTAAAGAAAGATATTTTCTACTTTTATTTCATGCATCCAGCTAAAGTTATTCAAATGATCCAGCAAGATGGCAACCATTGGGGCAGATACAGAGATGGGCATAGCAGACTTAAGGAGACAGTAAGGGTTCTCGTGGCAGACTGACAGCAAAATGTCACTCATACAATAAGAGGCCATTACAAGATGCTGCCTGGGTTGGGTCAATCCTGCTGAGCATGTTAGCCTACTCTATAGTCTTGGGCACTACCTTTAATTTGAACTACCGTTTCTATGCAGATGAAACACAGTTAAATATAACATTTGGCTCTTTTAGTGACCCTTCCCTTCTCACACTGTTAACTCTTGACTACACCTAATGTTACTACAACCCGATATTTCTAAGGCAAAAGCTCTTCTCTTGGGTAAGAGGCACATACTAAGCCATAATTCTATTTTCATTATCACTTCCCTTGATTTTTACCATACTTTTTTCATCTTTTGAACATAAACTTTTCTTCTCCTCCATTTATTGCACCTGTAAGACTGCCTTTTACTATCTTTGTACTATTGTTCATGTTTGCCACTGCCTTGAGCTGAAATTGTAGCCCATGTCTTTATTATGCTTAGATAAGACTATTTTTACTCCTTGTTTTATGGCACTTAAAAGTTATAACTATCCAGACTTCAGATTGCTTATAATGTCATTTCCCACAATCTCAGCTGCAATGAAGAACATACTCAAATCACCCATCTCCTCCAGGACCTCCCCTGCTCCCAGTCTCCACAAGGATCATATTTAAGATTATCCTCCCTGGTTTCAAAACTCTGCATGGACTTTATACTGCATTTCTCAGTGATTTAGTCTCCCCATGTTATCCCACTTGTCCTCTTACCTCCTTGCTACCCCTCCACACACCTTTGTCGCAATTGGTGGAAGAGGCTCATGTTCTACATATCTGCATACCTAAAGGTCTGAAACTTTCTGGTCTATATACCTGATTATCACTCTCATCAAATTTCAACTAAAAGAACACAATTTCTCCCCTACTATTAGTTCCCAACCTCTTTCCTCCAGTTGAGAACTGAATATGTTTGAATGTATATAGATTGTGGACATACAGTATATGTATATATATGCCTGCAGTCTTCTGTTTTTTTTTCAGAACAGACATTGTATTCTGTCAGTAAAATGCTTCAGCATAGTCTTCCTGTATTAAGTGCTTTATATTGTAAAATTGCATTATTGCACATATTTACTCCATCACTCTTGGATTTTTGATTAGTTTTATAAATCATGTGATGTGTCTTGGAATATAATTTGTATTAAAGAAGTTGCTCAAAATAATTGTTGTACTGCTTTGTATTGTTTTAATGCAGTACTGTGACTAATGTATTTTTATGCTGTGGGTGGAGCCTACAGCCATCTTGCTGTCTGTAGCTGGAAAAATGGAGTATCATGGAACACATATTTTGGAGTTTTCAATGTATCCTTCCAATCTACAAATTACTATGCCAATTGAAATAAAATACTCCCTTCTTTCTGTTTAGAATGTTGGAGACATAACCCCAAGCTGCTTATCAGATGGCCTTTAGGAAACTGAAAAAGCTTGTTCAATATTGGTTGCCTATTAAACTGGAAGTTTGTTTACCCCCTTCAAAATGCAACACATTGCACATTTAAACATTTTATTGCTACAAGCTTCAGTTGGGCAGGTATTGTTTTTCAAGAAAGGACCATAACTCATAAATGTTACCCTTTCCCAGCAAAATCTAAAAAATCTAAAAAGATTTACTTTTTTTAACCTCTTAAGACACTATCTGATAAGAACTGTCTCAGACATATGCCAGGTTTTCTGTGAACTATCCAGGCAAAACATATAGCAATCAGTAGGCATTTTATGCTATGCTTTCTGGTAAACAAATATATTGAGCTACAGCAAACACACACACACATACACACACAGACACTGTACTCACCATCCTCATGGCAACAACATTCAAAATAAATACTGCAATCTAATATGTTATACAACAATAAATAAATTGTTTGTTTATGTCAATGAACACAGTGAAGTTCAGTTTACAGTACATTTCCTTTAAATATTTCTTATCCTGTATTTTGTATCCTGGATAGTACAGGGAAGATGCTACATCTCATTGTGATAGGGATCTTCATTTACACATTTTTACAATGTATTTACTCATGATGTTCCAGATTAGATGCAATATCTTGTTTTCAGTGGCGTCATGATTTTATAATTTTTATAATGTATTTATTCAGGGTTGCCTAGTCTAGATGTAAAATATTGTTTTCAGTGTGTTCTGATTTTACACAATGCAGCACAATACTGGGTAGATGTAGAGCCCCACTGAAAATGAGATGCCATGTCTTCTATGAACTATACAGGCTAAATATATAGCAAACAAAAGGCATATTCTAGGAAAACACATTGTAAAAATATGTAAAAGGAAAACCACATTGAAACTGCCTCTCAGCAGATCTGCATTGTGCAAATTCATTAGAAATATTGGGTAAAAGTATCCCAAAAGCTTTCCACAGCCATATTGGCTCTGACCAGAGCATGTTTTGTCTAGTTATGTGTGTTGGAATATGGCATATATGGAAGATGCTATATAAAGTAAAGTTGCATTGCTTATATTTGGAACTCAGACACTCACACCCAAACAACTGTTTTAGAAAGTTTTATTACTACATCCATATCCATTCTATTTGAAAGGCAATATTGTCATCATAGTCTCTGAGGATAACATTGCTAAGTACAGCATGCAGTTATGTAATTGTAAAATATGCATCGCTACATGCACACACAGTTAGGTATTTCACCAGAAGATTTCAACTGGTGTAGTGACAGTTTCACAAGGATGTACACAACTTTCCTCTTGGGGTTTAAGAGGCCTTTGTAACATAAGTGAAACTGCAGTTGTCTTTAACCACAGAAACACCATTTTTTGTTTAACTTTTAGAACACAGTCTTGATGTCGAATCATATTCTACTGAACTCTGCAGTAAGAAGGATGAAAGTGAAAATTGGTTAAATAATGAGCTGCGATTTAAATCAGACTCCAGCCCTGTGATTTAAACCACAAGGTCCATGCTTGCACCTGTTTTCTTATTTCCATTAAATCATAAAAGTAATTACCTAGCATTATTTCTCAGTAACAGACACATGTTTTTGGAGACATAATTAGAGTTAGTCATTCAAGGCCCCCACCCCATTCAGACTCTGTCTCTGATTGGTTGGGCTGTAGTGATGGCCTCATGGCAGTATGATTCTACACTGAAAGTTTCTGTCTAGTCCAGTGATGCCCTTTGAACGATGTCTCAATAAGGCACACTGAATGAAGCTAATACAGTACATTCAAACAGAGACTGTATAGTTCTACAAAGCAACTACAGGGACTGAGGTTGTTGTAGGCTGGATATCATGATTATATGGCAACAAGATTTTATTTATTACATTTATTATCTTTATCGATTTAATAGAAGAGTTTTTAAGCAACAAGTACCAATTTCCCAAGATGGCATGAGTTAAGCAAAATAACAGTACAAATAGTAAATTGTCTTGGCAAGAAGATATAGGCAAATAATATCATAAATATTGCAGGAGTAAATGATCACAGACAAATCTGTCATAACATTTAATTAAAAATTACAGTGACAGCTAGACTGATTCATTAGTGCGTATCTTACTAGAACTGGTTTGTATACAGTAGTAGGCAACTGATTGTTTAAATCCATACATAAAAGCAGATGAAACTGAAAGAAAGAGGTTTGCTTTATTGGTTTAAATTCTTGATTACAATAGGTATGAAAGTTCCTTTAAAGCTCATCAGGAAATTGACAGTGGCTATGTTTCTATCACATTGAGTTACAAGATGTTTAATGTAACCTTATTCTCAGAAAATTAATACCCTATTGTATAGACAATAAAAAAATTAAGTAATTATGTTTACGTGAATTAATCCAAAATTGTATATTATTTCTTCTATGATAATGTTACTGCAGTATATAGTACTTAATACGTTTCCTTTAAATGATAGGCTTTAATTATATATATGCTTTTGCTTGTTACGGCCGTGCACATAGTAGCTATGAAATTATAGATTAACATGTGTCTCTTTATTGTTTTATTTATTGTCCATTTTTAAATATGTTTTGATTTATGCTTCACCAGTGTTAGCCAAATTTGTACATATTTTAAACCTTTCATGTAATGTCCAAATTGTGCCCACCCTTGTTTTCTACACTAGAATAAATTAATGACAGACTGATAACCAATATTAACTAAAATGTAGCAACCCCCTAACCACACCCTTGTCTGTTTTCTCCACAGTTGCATATAACCATATCATTTTTCTTTTCATAATTGAATTAAGGTGCAAACATTACAAGTTTGCAGGTATTAACCAAGCATTGTTTCTCTTGGACATTTCTTACCCTTGCCATTTTCATGAAGGCTACTAATCTAACTCCCTTTGTGGCATATAGTCATCTCCCCTGAGCAGATGTTCTGGCATAGCAACACCTATAGCACTGAAGAATGGGCTTTGTCCTCTAGGTGCCAACATTTGTTCCTCAGAGTTAGGTGTTTGCTGCTGGAAACCATTAGGGTCTGCACCAGGTGCAGCAGCTGATGGCTCTACAAACATAGCATCTGTTACACTGCCAAAACCACTTGTGGCAGTTACTCCAGCACCCTCTGGAAATACATCACAGTTTACAGTGTTGGTTGGGTTCACATCAGGAACAGCAGGAAACCTTTTTACACCCACAGGAAGTGTAGCTCCATTCTGAACAGGTATGTAACCCCCATGGGCTGTTGGATTTGGAAAAGCACCCTGTGGCTGGTCAGGAGCTGGAACACCCTGAACAGTAGGATTAATTCCTGCTTGACCAGCTGGATTAACACCTCCCTGACCATTGGGTGTAACTCCTCCCTGGCCATTGAGAACAACTCCTCCCTGTCCTGCTGGTATAACTCCTCCTTGTCCAGCTGGATTAATGCCTCCCTGTCCTGCTGGAATAACTCCTCCTTGGCCAATTGGAAGAAATCTGCCTTGAGCACCTGTGTTAGCCCCCATTGTTGGTAAAAGAATTCCTGTGTATGTAAGAGGCTGTCAACAAAAACAGAAAACACTGTTAGTATGCTATCATTTATGATTCACACAATTCATATACAATGCATACAAGTCAATAAAGCCCAGAACAAGTGAGCAGGTGTACAAGTCTATAGTGAACTCATTAATGCACTATATTGTCAGGTGGGCAGGATTTGGGAGTCAATACAGTCACCTTTGAGCCAGAAAGCCATGTGACAATCCCACATCGGGAAGTTGGACTTATACCCAATTCCAGTACTTCAGTACAGTGCCAAGGGTGTATGTGTGCATAAGGGAATGAACTGCTTTAGATGCTAGCCTTTAAATGAGACATTTAACTGCAGTCCATTCTGAACGCCTCTTGTATTTTTGTGGGTTGAAGGTAAAGGCAAAGATTACATTACTATCTGGAAATAAAATGGGATTACCCTGAACAGTATTTCATCTAAATACTATCATAAAATATTACACATTGATGTAGCATAATGAAGTTAAATATGTGATATGTGTTTTGTTTTATAAACTCACACATGAAACTCAAATTTCAAAAACAGCACACCTGGCTACAATTGTGCAGGAATGTATGTGAGGTATTAATATTGATAATAGGGTCAAACTTGTTCTTTTTATGTTGTCTTGTGCACGCAGCACAGACAACATATTCTGGTTGCTTCAGTGGAGAAGCGGGTTTTGGGGGTGCGGTCCTGCTGCAGTCAATGGTGCCACTGCTCTTTGTGGCCAGGATCTGTGGTGCCAATGGCATAGCACTCTGTCTATGGCAGCAGTTCAGAAAATGTGCCACCACCTTGAAAGAAATTAGCCGTGGCAATCAGGAAGCACCACAGGGCGGTCCCTGATTGCAGCAGCCAATTACTGCTTGCCTCATCTGGTATCCCCATCAAGCAACATGGCAGTGGCTTCCCTGTCAGCTTCTCATAGTCCTCACTGAAGCCAAGGGACAGCCACCTCCTTTCACAGTCCCTTTGAAAGCTGACGGGGGTGCTCAATCTCCCTGTCAGCATGCCCCCTCCTAATTTAACTTGCCGACGGGAGTGTCCAGTGCCTGTCAGCATAATGTACCCCCCCCCATTTCTTGTGTGCTGAAGTGGTGCCCATTCCCTCTTGGCTCATGCGACCTTCCCCCCAACTATGTATGTGCCGGCAGGGGTGCCCAATTCCCATCAGCTACAGACCGCCCCCATCAAACACACAGGTGGCACGCTGGGAGCCAACCCCAGCATGCAAAATGTCCCTGAAAAAAAAAACAGTCCCGCAATGTTTTTTTTTTTGTTTTAACCCTGTAAAACAGAAAATGGTCCTTTGTTGAGTCCTTGGCCCCTTCCCCAACCTGCGCCCACCCTCTGCACATTCTGCCTCTCCACACCCCCCTCACCCCATACTTACCTCTGGAGCCCAGCGCGACAATCTTCGGTGGACCGGGAACCTGTCTGCACTCTTCAAAGCCGACCGTGAACTGAAGAAATGCTGGTAAGCTGTATAATGGCATAAATAGTTTTTTTTAAACTTTGGTGCATATCTTGGGCATTTTTGCGGAATTTTGGCACTAAATTTTCAACATGTGGTTATTGGGACCCTGCCTCATGAATTCAGTCACTGTCTTGGCATTATTCAGTCCCGAAAGGTGATTTTGCGGTCACTGCGTGAGATCACCTTTCAGGACTGAGTAATTAAATGACAGTATTGCTGTTCATGCGGTGGCCTCCCAAACAGCCTATATTGCAAATTTGGTGAAAAATTTTCAAAAAATGACTGTGTTATGAGTGTGCATTGCGCAGTTTCCATGCGCATTCGTAACTTCACCAATCTGTAATATTTTCATCCCAGATTTTCAACATTGGCATTTTTTCACACCTCCTTATAGACAGTGCAGCTGTCATTTTTCATATCCTGGCCAAAATGTGTTTTCGCACTAGCGGCGCAGAATAGCATGGTCACTGTGAGAAATTAGTGTTCAGGACAGATTACGAAAATCACAGCAACACCGTTCGTGAGCAGAGGTCCTAAAATGCCCATGTTGAAAATTTGGTGACAAAAGTCCATAAAATGACTATGTTACATGCGTGCGTTGCGCAGTTTCCACGCGCACTCATAACTTTGACAATTTGTAATGTTTTCATTTAACATTTTCAACATTGTCGATTTTGCACACATCCTTACGAACAGTATAGCTGTCATTTTTCAGATCCTGCCCAAAATGTGTTTTCACACAAGTGGTACACTATGGCGCGGTCACTGTGAGAAATCAGTGTTTGGGACAGATTATGAAAATCACAGCAACACTGTTCATGAGCAGAGGTCCTAAAATGCCCATGTTGAAAATCTGGTGACAAAAGTCCATAAAATGACTATGTTACAAGCGTGTGTTGCGCAGTTTCCAAGCGCACACATAACTTCGGCAATTTGTAATGTTTGCACTCAACATTTTCAACATTGTCAATTTTGCGCACATCCTTATGAACAGTACAGCTGTCATTTTTCAGATCCTGCCATAATTGTGTTTTTGCACAAGTGGCACACTATGACGCGGTCGCTGTGGGAAATCAACGATCAGGACAGATGAAGAAAATCATAGTGACAGTGTTCATGAGCAGAGGTCCCAAAATGCCTATGTTGAAAATTTGGTGAAATAATTCCACTAAATGACTGTGTTACTACGTATGCTTATAAATTCAACCATTTTTAACATTTTCACTCAAGATTTTCAACACTGCCATCTCTTCACACCTACCTATGAATGGTACAGCTGTCATTTTTCACATCCTGCCCAAATGGTGTTTTCCCACATCTGGCGCACAATGTCTCGGTAGCTGTGAGAAATCAATGTTCAGGACAGATTAACAAAATTACAGTGCCACTATTTATGAGCAGAGGTCACAAACACTTTCATGAGGTGGGGGCCACAAAAATGCTGTGTTGCAAATTTGTAATGCAAATACCAACAAACTGCTGGGGCATTAGGGTTTCTAACCATAACGTCCCACCCTGTACAGACTGACAGGCGTCAGGGGTGTGTCTTTCCATTGCCGGCTGTCATGCTCATGCCATACCACCCCCCCACCCTTAAGCCACTGACAGGCATCGAGGTGTGTCTTGGACTCTTCGGCCCCACAGTTCACCCCATTCTCCTATGCTGCACCCATTTCAGCATATGTCCTTACGAAATGGGGTGACTGTAAAGTCGAACACCCCAAGGCACACCTCAGCACTTGTCAGTGTCTGAAGGATAGGGTGAGGTTAAATACCATGAGCGTTATGGAGAATGGGGTGAGCGTAAGGCCCGAGGACCCCAAGGCACAATGCAATATACGTCGCACTGCAGGGTAGGGTGAGCTGAAATGCCATGAACATTATGGCCAATGCCCAAAGGCACACCTCAGTGCCTGTCAGTCTCTGTAGGGTGATGTGAGGTTTGATGTCACTTTCATACTTCACTGCCATTCCTAGTATGCATCTGTTCAACTCCTGTGCTACCGATGCCAATGTCAGTAAGACAACATTCAGCATTCGGCACAAATGCTTGTTTTTTATTTGTGAGGTGGTTTGTGTCAGATACAATGCATATAAAAGATACATAGAAACCTATTTTATTGCACAGTGTCCCCATAGTTGGTAGCATACTATGCAGGTGCAGTGCAAAACGCAAACACGGTACTTGGTTGTACTGCTAGGGTAACAGAACACATGTGATGGAAGATGGTAATATAATTACTATGCACACAACTGGTTAGACTTTAACTAGTGTAGCAAGTATAGTTCTAGTGAAAGGATGTCAATACACTTCTATGGAGTCAGTATTTTCAGACCCTGGGAAAATCATCCAGCTTCGTGACCAACTAGACTCCACGTGGTTGCCACATAGAAACCACACAAGTGTAACACATGCTATACCATTCCTTAATACAGTGTGTGCAGAGAAGGTACATTTTGTTTAAGATTATACAATTATTATGAACACATTTAACAGTCATGCGATGTGTTTCAGCCAATGAAGGTGCAGGATTTTCTTGGCCCATTTTATAATAGTTAGTAATTTCATGTCTTAATGCTTTAAAAGGACACTGTCAACACCCTTTGGCATCAAAGTGTCTCTAGTTTAAACAAGCATTTGTCAAAGAATGTTTGCTTGCTGGTATTAGCATTGGAAATGCAGGAGTTAGACAGATGCAGAGTAGGAATGGCAGTGAAGTATTGAACTTCACGCCAACCCCACCTCCTCCCTGCAGAGATGGACAAGCATTGGGGTATGCGTTTGGGTTGTCACCCATAATGTTCAGGCCATTTCACCTCACCCTATACTGCAGACACTGACAAGTGATGAGGTGTGCCTTCCGGTATTCGGCTTTACAGTCACCCCACTCCATAAGGACATATGCTGAAATGGGTGCAATATAGGAGAATGAGGGAACTCTGGGGCCGAAGAGTCCAAGGTACACCTCGATGCCTGTCACTGGTTGCAGGATGGGGGGGGGTGTAATGGCATGATCATTACAGTCAGCAATCCAAAGGCTGTCAGTCTGTATAGGGTGGGCTGTTATGGTCAGAAACCCTAATGCCCCAGGTGTTTGTTAGTATTTGCACTACAGATTTTCAACATGGCCTTTTTGTGACCCCCACCTCATGAAAGCATTTGTGACCTCTTCTCATGGACAGTGGTACTGTGATTTTCTCAATATGTCCTGAACTTTGAGGTCTCACAGCAACCGTGCCATATTACGCCAGATGTAAGAAAGCACAGATTGGGCAGGATGTGAAGAATGACAACTGTGCCATTCATAGAGAGGTATGAAGAGATGGCAATATTGAAAATCTGTAGTGAAAATATTAAAAATGCTCGAACTTCCGAGCATATGTGGAAACTGCGCAACGCATGTGTGTAACACAGTCATTTAGTGTAATTATTTGACCAAATTTTCAACATAGGCATTTTGTGACCTCTGCTCGTGAACACTGTCACTATGATTTTCTTAACATGTCCTGAACATTGATTTCCCACAGCAACCGAACTATTCTGCACCAGATGTTTAAACGCATATTTCGGGCAGGATGTGAAAAATTATAGCTGTACTGTTCATAGGGAGATGTGAAAAATGCCAATGTTGAAAATCTGGAAGTGGAAATACTACAAATTTGTGGATTTATGAGGGTGCATTGAAACTGCACAATGCACGCTTGTAACACAGTCATCTTATGGCAGTTTGTCACCAAATTTTCAACATAGGCATTTTAGGACCTCTGCTCATGAACAGAGTCACTGTGATTTTACATACGAACATACAAATGAACATACAAACATACGAATCTGCTAGCAGAACAGACCAATCAGTCTATCTAAGTCTGCCTAAGTGTGCAGCTAGCACCCTAGATTGCAGCTGCCCCAGCCTCCTCCCCCTCAGTTCCTCCCCCGCTTGTCCTAGCCCATGTTCCCCTGACTCTTGCTTTATCCCACTCCTTCTTAAAGCTATTGACTGTCCTACATGTTACCACCCCCTCTGGCAGTGCATTCCAACTAGACATCACCCTCTCAGTGAAGTAGTGCCTTCTCATTTCCCTCTTGAAATGTCCCCCTTCCAACCTTACTCCATGCCCCCTCATCTCTCTTCCACTCCTCAGTTTAAACACCCCCTCGGTGCTAGGTTTATTTATCCCCTTCAGGTATTTAAACACATTAATCATATCCCCCATCCCTTCTCTCCTCCAGTGTGTACATGTTCAGCTCATTCAGTCTAACTTCATATTCCTTTCCTTCCATCCCCTTTAACATTTTTGTTGCCCTCCTTTGCACCCCCCTCCAGTAACTTTATATCTCTCCTCAGGTATGGTGTCCAGTATTGCACACAGTATTCCAGGTGTTGTCTGACCAATGATCTGTCGAGAGGTAGGATCACATCCCTATGTCTGGATAAGAACCCCCTTGCGATATAGCCCAGCATCCTGTTTGCCTTCACTGCTGCTCTCCTGCACTGGGCCGAGTTGTTCATGCTCCCAGTTACCAACACCCCTAGTTCCTTCTTCTCCTCTTCTGTGATCCTCAACCTCACCCCACAACCAATAGTCCCTCTTCTGGTTCTTAGCCCTGAAGCGCTTCACCTTACACTTGATTGCATTGAATCCTAGCTGCCACTCCACTGGTCATGTCTCTAGTTTGGTTAGGTCCCCCTACAGTTTTTCCCATCCGTCCTCTTTGTCCATCACCTCACCCAATTTAGTAGAATATGAGAACATACTAACCCTGCTCCCCAGTCCATGTGCTATATCAGAGATAAAGAGCCCAAATGGCACTGGGCCCAGCAGTGACCCCTGCGGCGCCCTGCTTGTCACTGCTCTGGGTGTCGAGCGCTCCCCCCTACCAACACCCTCTGCATCCTCCCCTGTAACCAGTTCTGTATCCATTTAGTCAGGTTTTTTCCCACCCCACTGCCATCAGCTTCCTCCCCAGTCTCCCATGAGGCACTGTATCAAAGGCCTTACTGAAGTCCAAGTACAGGACATGTACCACATGGTCCCTTTCCAACTCCCTTGTCACCCAGTCATAATACTCTGTTAGGTTGGTTTGACAAGACTTCCCTGAGATGAACCCATGTTGCCACCCATCTTGCAGGCCATTACTCTCTAGGAATGCTACCAGCTTCTCCTTCAGTATTGCCTCCATAAGCTTACTCGCTATGGATGTGAGACTGACTGGCCAATAATTTCCTGGCTCCTCCCTAGGCCCACTCTTGTGTATGGGCATCACATGGGCCACCCTCCAGTCCTGGGGCACACACCCCATTTCCAGGGAGGTGTTGAACAGATCTGCCAGTGGCTCAGCCAACAGCTCCACCATCTCCCTCAGCACACTGGGGTGGATGCCGTTGGGACCTGGTGCCTTGTCCACCCTTACTGCCCTCAGCCCCTCTAGCACCCTACTCCCTGCAATCACTTTATCCGTCACCTCCTCCCCCCCTTTCCCCACTCCCCCTATCCTATGCTGGTAGTGGACCATACCTCTCCTTAGTGAAAACAGAGCAGAAGTACTCATTTAGAATTTTTGCTTGCTCCTCCCCCTTTTCCACCCAATCCCCTTCCCGCTTTATCCTAAAATATGTTCCTTGCACTTCCTCTTTTCCCTGACATACCTAAAAAAGTCCTTTTCCCCTCCCTTTATACCCTGTACTAACCTTACTTCCCTGGAGGCCTTAGCTTTTTTCACCCTCCTGGCCACCTCCCTTGACCAACTCCCATAAGCCTCCTTATCCTCTCCCTTCCCTGTTCTCCTGTACTTTTGGTATGCAGCCCTCTTTCACCTCACCCCTTGCAGCAATTCCTTGTTCAGCCAGAATGGTTTCTTTGCTCTGCTCTTCTTATTCCTGGCCCTGGTGCAGGCTACTGTCGCCTCTGTTAGCCCAGTCTTTATGACTCCCCACTTTTGTTCTGCATCCATCCCCAGCCTTATATCCTGGAGTCTCCCTTGCAGTATTGCTCACATCCTCCCAAAGTCCACCCTACTAAAGTCCACCACCTTGCTGCTGGTGCCTCCTGTCTCCCTGCCCAGCACGAGAATGAGCTACACTGTTTGGTGGTCGCTACTCGCTAGTGGATCATCCACCCTTACCTCCCTCACCGGCTCCCCATTTGCCAGTACTAGGTCCAGAGCCTTGTAGGTCCACTTACCAATTGCGTCAGAAGGCCATCCTGGAATGCATCAAGGAGCACCTGCTCCCTGGCACTGCTAGTGGCCGGGGTGCTCCAGTCAACCCCTGGTAGGTTAAAATCCCCCACTATCACCACACTCCCCCTCCTACACACCCTCCTTATCTGCTCTGTCAACTCCCCATCCAGTTCCCCAGATTGGACTGGTGGTCTGTACACCACTTCCAGCCTCAGCTTTCTGCCCTTGGAGTTCAGGAGCTGCACCCAAAGTGCCTCTGTCCTCTCTTGTTCTCCCTCATCCCTTATGCATTTGATCCCTTCCCTCACATAGAGTGCAACCCCCTCTTCCAACCCCCCAGTCCTTCCTGTATATTCTGTATCCCGTGATTGCCAAGTCCTAGTCATGGTACTCTGTGGCCCAAGTCTCTGTCACTGCAGCAATGTCCACCTTTCCCTCTGAAAGCAGCGCCTGAAGCTCTACAATTTTGTTCCCCAGGCTTCTTGCGTTGAGAGAGACCACCTTCCACCTGTACCCCTCCTTCTCCTCACTCTTCTCCTTGGCCTGTGTCCCTCCTCCCAGTAGTCTGCACCCTTTCTCCTCCTTATTCTTACCAGGTGGTGGTGCCTTCTGTATTACACTCAGACCACTCCGCCTGCCCCTCCAGGGGTTACTATGCCTCCGCCTTTACCTATATCTAGGGGGGGTGAGCTCATTAGGCTCCCCTGTCCGGACCTTTCTACCAACCTCAGTCTTTTGGTCACCCCCCCACTAGTTTAAATCCAGCTTAGTTTTTTATCATGTCACTCTTTCTCCTTTAGTGGAGTGGGCTCTAGTGACCTCCAGCCACTGGCTCCCGCACTCCCAGACCATGTCATGCACATGAGAGAAACTCGCCTTTCGCCCAGGGTCGGCCGTATCCCCGGGGGAGCGCTGCTCTCGTGTCCACAGGTGCAGGGCATGGCCATCAGCCAGCGAGACTGCCCAGCTATTTTTCACCTACATTTTCTCCCTGGGACCTGGATGTGCAATGGCGTCAAAGGCACGTAGTGCTGATGCCTGCTGCAATCCCCCCTTTCGAGTATGCAACTGCAGGGCAGCTGGCCTCTGCCATCTGCCTCTGCAGCTTCATGCCATACACCCACCCACCCCAGAGGAAGGAGAGCAGTCGTGGGATGCTCAGTCCTTCCTCTCCCCAGCCAGCCCCAGGCAGGCAAGGACTGTTCTCGAACCTGGGTCGCTGGTGTGGCATGAGGTGTGGCATCCAGCACCTCAACCCTCAGCACCACCGGGCCTAAATCCACCTTAGTAGAGATATACCCCTCTAATCCCACCTTTAATACTCCCCTCCCTGCTCAAGTGTAGCCTGCCCCTGCATACATGTCATTATTCCCCCAGACCCTACCCCAGTTAGTTACTAACCCATAATTATTGGTGTGGCACCAATCCCTCAGCCACTTGTTGAACTCCTCAATCCTAACGTTTCCTCCCTGTGCTTGCACATGGTACCAGGAGTACCTCCGAGAATGCCACCGACTCCCCCAACCCCTTACACTGCCTGCCCAACTCCTCGAACCTCCCCCTCACTACTTCCACAGTCTCCCACACCAAGTCATTTGTACCCACATGCAACACTAAATGAGGTTTCTTCCTCCCCTCGCTGCACACTTGAGCAGTGCCTGCCCTGCCCCTACTGCAGTCAACCCGGGGATAGCTTCAACCCAAATACGGCTGTGCCTTTCCCCTATTCTGCCCTATCTCCCCCCTTTCAGTACATAATCCCTCAGGATGAGTAACCCCCTGTCCCTTACCCCTTTCCCTTCTAATGACCCTTCTACCACCCCAGCATTCGTTCTTCCCTGCCCCTTACCCCCACCGGCTGCACCCTCTGTGCCTTCTGTATCTGCACCCCCTACTTCTGCCTCACCCCTTTTCTCTGTCTTATTCCTTCTATCCCCCTTGAACCCCTCCCCAGCATGACTACTTCCTACTGGGCTTCCCACGGCGATATCTCCTCCTCCTCCCCTGCTGCTTTCCAACCCCTCTCCTATTTCTGTTGTTGTCAATTTACAGCCCCCATTCCCTTCAACCCCGATAGTGATGCTTCTTCCATCCTTCCCCCTTCCCACAGCCTTCTCTCCCCCCCAGTCACCCCCTTCCTTACAAGCCCCTTGTACCCTTCCATCCTCGCTATCACTTCCCTACCTGTTGCCATCCCTGTCATGCACCACTTGTCCTCACCCTCTTCAGTATGTTCCTGCTCCTCCTCACTCTCCCATAGCAGAGGCTTAAATCTATTTCTAGTTGATACTCCTCCTACATCTCTTCCCCCTACTGGTTTCCCCCTCCTACTTGTTCCCCTCCGTGCCTCCCCTGGTCCCACCCCTTTTCCCTCCCTCCCCACAGCCATCTGCTCTCTTCCCTGGTACTCCTTGTGGTCTCTTCCTCCCCATCAGAGACCCCCCTGCCTCAGGCACCCCCCCCTTCTCCTTTCTTTTCTGCTAGTGCCTCTGATACTGGGGTTGGTTTCAGTTCCTAGTATTTCTTTCCCCGTCCCCCCTTGCCATCCCCTATTTCTCCCCCAGCCAGGATGCCTACGATACTCATCTGCTCTGTCACTTGAACTCCTCCCTAACCTCCACAGTTCCTCTCTCAAACTAGCCAGTTGTCTACAGACCATACACCCCGCCATCCTCCAAGCCCAGTCCAGGATCATGGTGGACCCACACCCTGTACATCCCACCACCCTTCCAAAGATGCCCGCCCTATTGACAGGTGGCACCTGCCCCATTTGGGCCCCCATCTTATGTTACGGGCTCCTACTCCCGATTTCTGTACCCTTCTACAACTGTTAGGCCAATATTTACTCAAATTCCTGTTTCTCCCACACTAGTCCCCCTACTGCCCCCTTGCCGACCGGGTTAATTCAGTCTTAAATCTCATCCGTTAGATACTGTATTACTGTAGTAATCCTAAAGCCTCCTTGTCTGTTTTTCACCCCTCAGCTACCATACTTTTTGTTCTCAGCCCTCATATAGTTTCACTTAGCCCAGTTAGAAATCCTATTGCACTCCAAGTATTACTCAGTTCAGTTAGAGAAGTAAACAGAACAAATAAATCTGTATTATTACAGCAATCCTAAAAGTATCCAGTCATTGCTTTGTCTCCACCCCAGAGACCCTGCTGTAATATAGAACCTCACCGGACCCTGGGCGGAAGGGTGGGCAACTCTAAAGTCCCGACAGAGCTCCACTGAGTTCGCTCACTCCCCCCCTCACTCGCTCATTCTATTTCTCCCAGTGCTACAGGCTGCCCTTTTGTACTGGGCTCCTGCCTGCGTTGATGCCTTTTTCTGCACACAAAGAAATCTGCAGCAGTCCTGACAGAACTCCGTTGAGCTCGCTCACTCCCCCTCCACTCGCTTATTCTGTTTCTGCTGGCGCTGCAGGCTGCCCTTTTGTACTGGGCTCCTGCCTGTGTTGGAGCCTTTTTATGCCAACTAAGAAATCCATAGCAGTCCCGACAGAGCTCCATTGAGCTCACTCACTCCCCCTCTCTCACTTGCTCGTTCTGTTTCTCCTAGTGCTGTAGGCTGCCCTTTTGTACTGGGCTCCTGCCTGCATTGGTTCCTTTTTCTGCCCACAAAGAAATCTACAGCAGTCCTGACAGAGCTCCGTTGAGCACGCTCACCCCTCTTCACTCGTTCTGCTTCTCCCGGTGCTGCAGGCTGCCCTTTTGTACTGGGCTCCTGCCTGCATTGGCACATTTTTCTGCACACAAAGAAATCCGCAGCAGACCCAACAGAGCTCCGTTGAGCTCGCTCACTCCCCCTCTCTCACACGCTCATTCTTAATCTGTCCCAAACACTGATTTCCCACAGTGACCGCACTATTCTGTGCCGGAAGTACAAAAACACATTTTGGCCAGGGTCTGAAAAATGACAGCTGTACTGTTCATAAGAAGGTGTGAAAACATGCCAGTGTTGAACATCTGGCATGAAAATATTACAAATTTGAGAAGTTATAAGGGTGTGTGGAAACTGTGCAACGCACACTTGTAACACAGTCATTTTATGGACTTTCATCACTAAATTTTCAACATAGGCATTTTAGGACCTCTGCTCATGAAGTGTCACTGTCATTTTCTTAATCTGTCCTGAAAACTGATTTCCCACGGCGACCGCACTATTCTCCCCCATGGTTGGACGGTACCCAGCCAGCCGAGACCAGGACACCCGCCTGCAGCTCCTTGGAAGCTGCCTGCCCTTGAACAGGGCTGTTTCAGCTCCCCTACGGTCAGACGGCACCCAGCCAACCGAAACCAGGACGCCCGCGTGTGGCTGCTTGGAAGTTGCCTGCCCTTGAACAGGGCTGCTTTAACTCCCCCAAGGTTGGACAGCACCCAGCCGACCGAGACCAGGATGCCCGCCTGCAGCTCCTTGGAAGGTACGGCGACAGCGCAGCCAATTGGAAGACGGGTGCTTCCAGCAAACCCACTCCGATTGGCCAGGACTTTTTCCCCTGCTTTTGCCGCCTGGTGCTTTTTACAAATAGATTTAGCTGCAACTAAGCAAAATTCAAGTGTCTCATAGAAGAATTTCAACTGTATTAACTGGATTGTAATTTCTACTACTGTTTTAAAGTGCTTACAGCTCTTCTGTTGTTTCCTTGCTCCTGCACCCCCACCTCTCCATCCAAGCACTCTGCCTTGGCACCGAAAAGTCTCACTCTCCTATGTCTTGCTAAATTGCTCAATCTAAACCTGTCTTGCCTCTACGCTATTTAACCCCTGCTATTTTTCTTCTTTCCAGCTGCCTGCCCTTGAACAGGGCTGCTTCAGCTCCCCCATGGTCGGATGGCACCCAGCTGACTGAGACCAGGACGTCCGCCTGCAGCTCCTTGGACGGTACTACGACAGCGCAGCCAATCAGAACACAGGCGCTTCCAGCAAACCCGCTCTGATTGGCCAGGACTTTTTCCCCTACTTTTGCCACCTGGCACTTTTACAAATAGATTTAGCTGCAACTAAGCAAAATTCAAGTGTCTCATAGAAGGATTTTTGGCCTCCACCCACCCCTCCCCTTCACTGATTAAATACACCTATTACCCGCCCACATTCCTCTTGCTCTATCACTGGTTAGTAAGTCTAGCAACACTCGCTCCCTCATTGATTAATAAGCCTAGCAGCACTGCTCACTCCCTCACTGGCTACCTAAAACCCTCATTCCCTCTGCTCCCCCATTGGTTCCTAGTCCTTGCAGGTCCCTATCATTTCCCTGCCACCGCATCCTAGCCCTCCACCTTCTCCACTAAGTAACTACAGCACCTACCTTCCGCGCTAAGTAACCACAGCAATAGGGTCCTCCTAGCACCTGATCCATGCCATGATCCTTCTACCAGGCCACCTGACCCTGCTCATCCCTATTCTCTTCTCCCTCCATCCCTCCCTTCCTTTCCAACATGCCACCCACCTCTCCCATGCCCCCTCCCAAATCCTGCCAAACCTTGTTGAGCTCTCCCACCCCTCCAGCCCGGCGTCCACCTCCCCTTTCACCCAAGCATGGACACACTCTGCCATACATCCCAGCCCATTTCTTTTCAACCCATCACTCCCCTGGGTCATTTTTCAACTTATTCCCTTATGCCCAGCTCATATACACCATCAATCTAAGAGATGACCGCTCGCAGTCAGTCATATGCAGCTATTTGCTCACTACCTAACTCTCGCTCTCCTGCTCCTTGCAGCAGGTGACATCCACCCTAACCCCGGCCCCAATACTACCCCTCCATGCCCCTCTCCAACATTGGCCTCTTCTTCACCTCACTCTGGGGACCTTCTCCCACGTGGCATGTGCCTCCTGCACCTAAATATAAGAAGCCTTGTCCACAAGCTTGACTCCCTTCAGATTCTTGCCATCAACTGCAGTCCAGATATCCTCACCCTGTCCGAAACCTGGCTCAACAAAAACATCAATGACTCCTCTGTCACTATCCCAGGCTACACTATGGCCCACCAGGATAGAGCCTCTAAAGGTGGCAGAATAGCCATCTACGTATAGTCAGACTTGCACTACTCAGTGGTCGTGACCAAGTCTGAACCAAAAGTCCTTGAAGTAATACTAATTCAACTTGTCCTTCCCTTTTCGCTACCAATCTACATTGCTGGGATATACTACTGACCTGGAACACCGTCTTCTGCTGTCACTGACCTCCTCAAGAAAATCTCCTGCCTAACCACGACAGGGGAACTCTACATTATGGGCAATCTTAACCACAATTGGCTAGCTCCTGCCCTCAACAAAACCAGGACTGAAATCACCCTAAACCTCTCACAAATCATTACTGAGCCCACCTGACTTAACCTAAAATCTGGTAGCCACTCGTTCATCGACTGAGTCCTTACCCGCACCCCCCCGCTGTGTCAAACAAGTCGGTATTCTTTCTGACTCCCTCAGCGACCACTACATAACCTTCTTAGTGCGTAAAATCTGCTGCCCAAAATCCCCCATTAAATTTGTAGTTCAACGCTCCTATAAATCCCTCAATCTAGCCCCTGCATTAGATGACCTTGCACTAGCAAACTGGGCCCCTGACCCTCCTGAGATCTCCATTGATGATGCCTTCCTACACTTTAAAAACACATTCCTCAGCATCTGGAACACACACGCCCCCACTGCATCATACAAGAGTACGAGGAAACCACCTACCTTGGATCACCCAAGAACTGACTGCATGTCAAATCGCATGGGACAAAGCCTGGAAAATGCATAAATCCTCACGCCTCCCACAACACCTCTCCACATACCGCATGCTCCGTAACAAGTACATGAGAGCCACTCATCTTGCAAAAGCAGAGTACTTCAGCAGCTCCCTCTAGTCAAACCTAAATAAACCCTCAAAATTCTGGAAGGTCATTCACTCCCTTTTCACCCCACCGGCTGCCAATCCCACTCCAATGATAAATGTTAATAACTCTCTCCTATCAGAGCCCACAGCAGTCACCACTGAGTTCAATGTGTACTTCTCTACTTGTGCTGCCACCCTCCTCTCTTCCCTACCCAACACTACACCTCTTGCACAGACATAAAGACCCAGACAGGCCTTGCTCCTTTTCCTTCAAAGACATCTCTGCAACTGAGGCCCTAGATGCATTACTTTCTCTCAACCCTTCAAAAGGCAAATCCCCGGATGGATTAGACCCCAAACTTCTATACCTCTCTGCCCCCGCTATAGCAACTCTGCTTGCCAAACTCCTAAACCAATCCTTTGCTGCCACTGCCATCCCCCATGCATGGAAGCACGCCATTGACATCTCTCTGCCAAAAGGAGGTGCCTCTACCTCCCCCTGTAACTACCACCCTCTCTCCCTCCTCCCAGCCCTAGCAAAACTACAAGAGCACCTTGTGCTCACCAAACTTACCTCCTTCCTCACTGACTCCAAATTCTTCACGCCATTTCAGTCTGGCTTCAGGAAGGGACATTTCACCACCTCCTCCCTGATAAGGCTTACAGACACTATCCTGACAGGCATGGACAGTGGACTGATCACCTCAGCTGTTTTTGGCGACCTTGCAAAAGCCTTCAACACCATCTCCTACCCCATATTGCTCTTGAGTCTCGCTGAATCAGGCCTCTCAGTCGCAGCCACAAACTGGTTCAGATCATACCTCTCTGATAGAACTCAGTCCGTTAGTGTCTCAAATGCGATCTCCACCCCCCTTCCTTAACTACCGGTGTCCCACAGGGGTCGGTTCTTGGTCCCATTCTGTTCTCTATATCCCTAAACATCCTGCCACTCATCTGCTGTACTTCCTCAATCCACATGTATGCAGACGATACTGTACTCTACTACTCGGGCTCCACCTCTGATGTGGTACAATCAAACCTCCAAGCTGACTTCACCAAGGTGCAGCAATGGTTTAGCTCGCACCAGCTCTCCCTAAATACAAAAAAAACTGTCCCTATGACCTTTGGCACATGACAATGCCTGGCCAGATTCCCCTTCCTTCCCTACTTCACCACCCTGGATGGCCAAAACTTGAAGATGTCTCCTCATTCTGTTACTCGGGGGTCTGGCTCAACAGCCATCTCTCCTTCTCTGACCACATCAATGCTATCTCAAAAAAACTATGCCCCATGCTCAGTGAACTATCTAGGAACTGCAGCAGCCTCCCTCCCCGAGTCCAATGTGAACTGGTCCTGAAGATGATACTGCCCTCCATTGACTACTGCAACATTGTATACAGTGCAGCCCCTAGGTCCACCCTATCTAAACTGGACACACTTTATAATGCCTTCTGCCACTTTGCTCACAATGCCTCTCCCCTCACCCACCACTGCGACCTCTACCGAGCCTTGGCACTACCGTCCCTCGAAAACCGCCGCATCTCACACTGTGCTAAATTTGTCTCCAACCTATGGCTCGGGTCCATCCCCTCCTACCTTGCCACCATGCTCACAGATGCCCCACCCCCTCCCATCATCTTAGATTCAGTGACTCCCGCCAACTTTCAGTCCCTAGGCAGAAGACCTCTGCTGGTCAAGCTGCCTTCTCACACCAGCTACCCAAGCTCTGGAATGCCCTCCCACTGCAAATTTGGCATTCCTCCTCTTCTTACTCTCTGTCTACCACCCTAGCAAACTTCCTTACTACAAATTGCTCCTGTTCCTGAACCTGCCATGCTCCACTATCCCTTCCCCAATGCCTGACCAGCAGCCTTAGCCTTGCTACAGAAGCTGGCATATAACCCCAACCTTGCACTTATGTCCTGGGCCTATTTTGCCCTATGTACTGTGTATAACTGTGATATACATCCTCTGTTGTTACAGCTGTTACTACTGTGCTAATTTACTTTGTCTGCTGCTTCT
Organism: Neoceratodus forsteri; assembly: GCA_016271365.2. Classification (NCBI taxonomy): domain Eukaryota; kingdom Metazoa; phylum Chordata; order Ceratodontiformes; family Ceratodontidae; genus Neoceratodus; species Neoceratodus forsteri. The sequence goes on along the minus strand of CM057453.1, from coordinate 642,080,686 downwards.
TGTCCAAAAATTGTTATTTGATGCTATAATATCCTAAGCACTCAATGTGCGCTGCTTGTATATTCATGTAATCGTGTATCCTTATGCTGCTTTTTATTTGCTTCTGTTAACTGTTCACTTGATAGCCTGCATGTTATCATATCCATGTGTACCCTCCCCTCCAGGTCGCACCGGGAGATGAGCATCTTGTTGCTCAGTGTGCCTTTCCTGGTGAAACAATTGCTATAAATAAATAAATACAATAAATTCTGCACCGAAAGTGTGAAAACTCATTTCTGCCAGGGTGTGTAAAATGACAGCTGTACTGTTCATAAGGAGGTGTGGAAAATGCCAATGTTTAAAATCTGGAGTGAAAATATGACAAATTTGCAAAGTTATGAGTGTGCGTGGAAACTAAGCAATGCACGCTCATAAAACAGTCATTTTTTTGGATTTTTTTCACCAGATTTGCAACACAGGCTTTTTGAGAGCCCATCTCATGAACAGTGGCACTGTCATTTCATTAATCAATCCTGAAAGGTGATTCCACACAGTGACCATGGAAATCAGCTTTTGGGACTGAATAACGCCATGACAGTGACTAAATTCATGAGGAGGGGTCCCAATAACCCCATGTTGAAAATTTGGTGCCAACATTCCCCAAAATGCCTGAGATATGCACCAAAGTTAAAAAAACCCTATTTATGCCATTATACAGCTTACCAGCATTTCTTCAGTTTGCGGTTGGCTTTGAAGAGTGCAGACTTGTTCCCGGTCCATGGAAGATCGTTGCGCTGGGCTCCGGAGGTAAGTATGGGGTGAGGGGGGTGTGGGGAGGCAGGGTGCACAAAGGGTGGCTGCAGGTTGGGGGAAGGGGCACTAGACACCACAAGGGACTGTTTTCTTGGTTTCAGGGAGGAAAAAAAGACATTATAGGAAGGTTTTTGTTTTTCAGGTTTGTTTTTGCACACTGGGGTTGGCTCCCAGTCTGCCACCTGCATTTTGGGAGAGGGGGAGACTGAAGCTGATGGGGATTGGGCCCCCCGTTGGCAAAGAAATACTGTTTGGGAGGGCATTATGCGGTTGGGGAGTGGATTCCCCTGTCGGCAAATGAACTGGGTTGGGGGCATGCCAGCAGGGGGATTTGGCACCCCTGTTGGCTTTCATGGGACTCTGAGGCAGCATAGCTGCCGCCTCATTGATGAAATGTTACACCAGGCAAGGTAGGTACTGCCCTGCAATGACGGGTTGCTCCCTCATTGCAGAGGAATGGTTGATGCTGCAATGATGAGGCAGCTCATGATTGCAGCAGAGAAATCATTGCAAGTTGGTGGCACTCTGCAGAACCAGTGTCATCAGGACATTGGGCTTGCATTGATTGAGCACTGCCAAGCCCAACAATGCAGTGCTGACATTGACTGCCACAGTACCGCACCTCCACAACCTGCTTCTCTCTTAAACTGCCACATAATGTTTCTTGCACATGCACGCAAGCAAACATAAAAAAATACATATTATGATTGGTTATATTCTGTAGAGATTGCTGATGTAGCTGGTAGTTTGATTTAGATTCCTTTTTTCCTTTTTAAAAGTGAAACACAGGTTGACCACCATACTGGTGTTACAACACCACACATAAATGTGTTTGTTTACAGTCCTTGATCAGCTCCCACTGTGTCTATCTTGGACTTGGGAACACCTCTAACATAGTCTAGTTATTCATGATGTAGTGGAATGAGAGGAGAGGAGAAAACAGCATCATGAAAAGCTGCACTTTTTATGGGGGCGTGTAATGTTTTAAAAGTATGCAATAAGAGCAGATCAAGGATTTGAAACAAAACTAATTTTGGAATAGTTACATCATTAGCATGCATTTCAGTTCTGCCAAGAAAGGATGCAAATAAAACAACCAGCAACATCAATTGATTTTAGAGAATATTAGAAATCATAAAATATGGGTTACAACTATAAATAATACAATGGAAACAGGATTGACAGTGTCCCTTTAAGTTATGGTGGAAAGGTCATGGGAAATAAAGGTTTGTACATCACTGGAACAAAGGAGCTTTGTGGTGATCTGTTTGATATTCTATCTGTCTGTTTGTCTGTCTATCTATCTGCCTACACACACACACCAACACACACACACACACACACACACACACACACATATTTGCAAAAAAAGTACATTAATGCATCTATTAGGGTTGAGAAATGAAAAGCAGACAAAGTAAGGAAATGAAACATTAGGGTTTAATGTCTTGTAAGTCTTGGCATAGCAGTAGTGTTGAGTTCCTTGGGGTTCTCATTCTTAATGCCTATCCGCTGGCCCCTAGCCTCATGACCCAAGGCCACGCAATAGGTCAGAAGTCATGCCCCGTGGATCTGCTACTTAAAACTACAGGTGTGGACCTGTGTCCCATAACTCTGCTATTTCTCATAGGCCATGCAGAATCAGTCACAACTTTCTTTCTGTGCCTGTGCAAATCAGGAGATCATTCATAACTCTGTGCAGGACCCTTGGGCCAGTCTCAAAATTGGAATTTGTTTCTAACCTTCTTTGTACAGAGCCCTGTGGGCCCTGTGCAAATCTGGATAGCATTTATAACCTTCTTGTATGGAGCACTGTGGACCCTGCACAAAACTAGAGATCATTTATAGCCTTCTTTGTACAGAGCCCTGGGGGCCTTGCTCAAGGCTGGAGGTAATTGATCACCTTCTTTTTAAAGAGCTCTGCATGCCCAGGACAAAGCTGGATACCATTTATAACCTTCATTGTAAAGAGCCCTGCAGCGTCAGTCGTAACTGTCTTTCTGTGCCTGTGCAAAACAAGAAATCATTCATAATTCTCTTTGTGCAGGACCCTGGGGCCTTTCTCAAAACTGGAGATAATTTCTAACCTTCTGTGTACAGAGCCCTGGGTGCCCCATGCTAAGCTGGAGATCAGTTATAATCTTCTTTGTATAGAGCCCCGCAGGCCCTGTGCAAAGCAGGAGATCTGTCAACAGCTCCAGACACGTAGCTTGGCCTTGAGTCATGAGGCTAGGGGCTGGGAGAGGAGGTTGGGCATTAAGGATGAAAACAAGAAGAAAGGATGACAGAATTCAGTAGAATTTTAAAAATTCAACCTAATTCCATAGAATTCCATCAGAAACAAAATTCTGAAATGCCAGAAAGTGGTTTGTGGCCTTTTATTTTAATGGGTGGATTAGTAATTCATGGTTTGCTTAAACCATGGAATAGTGTTCAGCAGTTTATGGAAACCAATGAAAACTAATCTGCGTCTTCAAATAAAACACTTTTGGAATTCTGTAGAATTTTTCAAAAAATAGTGAAAAGCATTTTGGGTGTGTTATTGCCATTTTTACTACTTTCCACCGGCAGAATTTCACATTCAAGATTTCAGCTCAAGATTTCATCTGCTCCCACATCCACAACTTATTCCCCACCTGAAGACATAATCCTCTGCTTGATACTTCATAACCTTTTCCATGATGTTCAGTTATGATTTCATCAATAAACTGTCATGACTTCAGGTGAGGAAAAAATCAGTGGAAATAGATGAATCCTAAGGGAAATGTAGCCTGTTTGCATATAAATAGCCTTAATAGCAAAGCATGAAGGAAACATGACTACAGAAACTAAAAGAAATATGAACAGAGATATGTACAAACACGGGACTTGATTGTCAAAGGGTGATACAGGGCTTGCATCAAGCCCTCCGGCAAACTCTTTCTTTGGCCAGCTGTGCCAATCACCTTTGCCGCAAATGCACCCGAGTTTGATAGGTCAGGTGCCGTTGTGGCACTTTATCCAGTTCATGCAGCACTTGCATAACCCCTGTAGTTGTGTTCCCAACTAACATCATTACAGGATCAGCTGTGGGGTCGGTGAGATATGTTGTCAATCAATGTGTCAGGTAGTGGTTCACAAGATCAACCATATTAAGACGTGAGTTTATTAAAAGTAAGTAGCGCCAGACCATTGTCACAGCAGTTGTGTTACTGTTCACAATGCTTGCAACTGAGGTTCAAGCAAAGAGTCTGGATAATCAAGGGCCAGCCAGAAAGGAGGACTGAGTATTCTGCAATACATGCTACTCCTATGGGGATGGTGATGGTTGCTAAGTCCTGGTGTAATACTACTACTCAGGTGACCAGAGCAGAGCCAGATGGGAGGTAGGACACTATCCGACATCAGCACAAAAGTACTATCAGAGTGAGCATCAGGGCTTCAACCTAGAACATAGACATAGAATCTGTCAGCAGAAACAGACTGATGGTCATCAGCTTTGGCCATATTTTCCTACCTCAGCCCTGACCCATTATCCTGGGAGATTATCTCCCTCTTCCACCCATCAATAGCCTTCTCACCTCTAGTACTCCCAATTGGACTATGAGTCCTCCTGCTGTGTCCCAGCCATGTTTTAACCTATTTAGGGTGCCTGACCTCACCACTTCTGCCTGCAATCTCCTCCCCGGCTCCACCATCCTCTCAGTGAACTGTAACTTTCATCCCTCTTGAATTTATCCCACAACAACCTCCTCTCATGGCCTCTTGCGAATGTGTCCCTATTTTCTGAAATCCAAGTCTTCACAATTCACCCTGGTTATACTCCTTGAACACATATATATCTTAATCATGTCTCCCATCTTGTGCCTGGCCTACAGCAAGCACATGCTCACAGCTACTAGCCATTCCTCACAGGATCTGCCTTGCTGTCGCTGGATCATTTTGGTGACCATTCTGTGAATAACTTCAGCCTCTCTAAGTTTTTTCTAAGGTGAGGGCCCCAGAACTGAATGCAGAATTCCAGATGAAGCCTCACCAGCAATCTGTATAGGGACAGTATTACTTTAGTCCTCCTGCTATCAAATCTCCTCCTGATACACCCCGGTATTTGCAATGCCTTATTCTATGCTTTATTGCACTGGCTGGTTTACTCGAGGGAGTCACTGAAGATGAACCCCTAGGTCCCTCTTCTCTGTAGTTGTTTCTAGCCTAACCCCACCCATCCAACACTCCATGGGGGAATTCTTTTTCCCTAAGTGCATCACTTTGCACTTCTTGGCATTAAATCTCAACTGCTAGATTTTGTAGCACTTTTCCAACTTGTCCAAGTCATTTTGAAGCATCCTCACCCCTTCTTCACTGTCTACCTTACTGTATAGCTAATGTCATCAGTTACTGTAAGAGACATACCACATGCTTGATATCTTTCTTTATGTCACTAATAAATATACTGAGTAAGACAGGTCCCATGACTTATCTTGTGGCACCCTGTCCATGACCCTATTCTCCCCTGATTTGTCCCCATTTAATACTAGCCTCCATTGCATCCCCCTTAACTAATTCCCACTGCCTGACTAAACCCTTTTCTACTCGCAAGTCCGCCAGCTTTTTCAGCAGCCTCCTGTGTGGCACCAAATTGAAGGATTTGCTGAAGTTGAGGTAGAGAAAATCTACTGCCTGCTGTCTATCTGTATTCCTAGTGACCCCGTCAGAAAAACAGTATCAGGTTGGTCTAGCATGACCTCCCTGACACAAACCCATGCTGCTTGCCATCCTCCAGTCATTTGTCTTCTAAGCAGGCATCAGATTTTCCTTGACTATGGTCTTTATTAGCTTACATACAAAGGTGGTAAGACTATCTGGCCTGTAGTTGCCTGGGTCCTCCCTGTTCTCCCACCTTGTAGAGTGGGACTGTGTCTGCAGACCTCCAATGTCCTGGCACTACTTCAGAATGCAGTGAGTCATTAAATAGCTGAGTTAAGGGTTCCACTAGCTCTGAGGCCTGTTCCCTAAGTTCACTTGGGTGCAGAACGTTATCCATTCTTAGGGTCTCCAGTCCATTTTACATCTGTTCAGCCATGGTCAATACCCTCACCATTCCCCCCCCCGGTGTGGCTGCCTTGATCCTGATCTCCAGTAGAGGTCCATCATCCTCAACTGAGAATACTGAGTGGAAGTAATTTTTCAGTGCATTTACATTCTGCTAGTGGTCTTCTACTACCTTCTCCCCTCAGCAAGACTGACACTGTCCCCCCAGCTTTCCTCATCTCCCCAGTACACATTAAAAATTCTTATTCCTCTCTCTTTACACCTTCAGCAATCCACAACTCCGTGACTGCCTTTCCCCTCCTAACAGTCACCTTCACCCCTTTTAGCCTGGTCTGATATTCATTCCATTTTTCCTCTCCCTTATTGCACTTGTACCTTATGAAGGCCTATTGTTTCTCCTTCACAACATTACTTAATTTCTTTGAGGACCAGATTGGCCCTTTGTGCTTTCTTCTTTTGGGGACATTTCTTGCACAAGAAAAATAGAAATATAGACAATGAAGGCAGAAAAACACAGAAAGTCCATCTAGCTTTCCTGTAGTTTCCTATCTAACCCCAGGACCTATTGTCCATACAGGGTTCTAGCCTTTCTACTCCACCCCCTACTCCCCTCCTTTCTGTTATCACCCTGTGTAATCACTAAACCATTCACACTGTCCCAGCCATGCTTGTAAACATTTCTGGCCTTGGTGCCCACAACAACCACAGGCAGACTGTTCCATGGCTGTACCACCCTTTCTGTAAAATATAGCATTCTTGCATCCCTCTTAAACCTCCATCCCAACAGCTTCCAATCACCCCCTTGTGTTCTTCACCTTCAGAATTGTCTCTTGATCTTTCCCTACTATTTCTCTACACCCTTGATATGATCTAAACCCATCAAGCTTTCCCTAACCATATCCTGCATTTGGCAAAAATCTGCTTCTCTGAAATCCCAGCATAGCAGCATCCTAGATGGAGGGTGAAATTCACAGGACAAGCCCCAGCCACAGCATGATGATGTCACCTCCTCTCATAGGCTTTAAACCAGTGACAACAGCTCCAAACCTTTGATGTTAGTTAATATTATACATTCAAGGGGGCCTGCAGAACCACTGGGTATGGCCCCACTATGAATGAAAACCGTGGCAGCACATAGGAGGTAAGTCCAGGAGAAGGCAGATGACAGAACTAGGGAGGAAGCTTGCAGATAGGAAAAGGCTGGGGATGAAATAGAAAGTAAAAAAAATTAACTAGCTTAACATTATGTATTTGAACATATCAGTTTGTTAATTGGCACTGTAGGAGGCTGTAACATTAATTTAGGTGCTGATCAGGATTCATATTTCAGAATACTTTGTTGTTTTTTATTTACCTGCTCATCTGAGTCACCAACACCCTAAAAGAGAAAAAGTGTGAACATTAGATTCTGAAAAAAACGTTTAGAAATCTTGCTGTTTTCCAATCATTATGCTACAAGCATTATGATTAAGTCATCTTTACTTGTATCAAAATTACTGAAAAACTTGTAATTTCAGACACAGACATTTGTCATTTGAAAATTCCATGTAAGTCGTTCAGTTCACAGTGAGTATTGGCTACTGCAAAGTTTGTAGTCTACCACAGTTACCTCAAGTTGCTGGTAATTTTATTCTGTGCTGCCATACTGTTCAACCTCCCATGAATGATACAGGAATTTTAGATTTAGTAAGAAAAATCCTGTTTTACAGCTGCAGTGGGCATAGCTCTGCAGACGTCTTGTGAGTACTATAGAGAAAAGTGAGCTCACCGGATACAAAATGGACTTTTTAATAGTGGCAGAGAATGGCAATCACTGCATGTTCACCCCACGCTATTTTGTCTGTTGGTATCAATGTGACACGGCACTGTCCACAAAGTTCAAGATGGTGGCAGAAGTTCACTGTGCCTGTGTGTTGACTCACGCATGAAAACTCCTGGGCATGCCAGCAAAGTCGGCTGTTTCAAGATGGCCGCTGGAGCCAAGTGCACATGTGTGAGTTGTCGCTCATGTGCAGAGGACTCTGGCAGCCATCTTGGACATTATAGACTGAGCTGCCATGTCCCGTAGTTCAGTGTGCATGTGAGAGTCATTCCACATGCACAGTGAACTCCAGCCATCATCTTGGACATGGTAGCACAGTCCGCCGTGTTGCTCCGTCAGCTTGACTGCAGCCATACCAACTCTGGCTAGACTTTGTTTAGTAAAGGTATAACAGTTGCAGAGCATGCCTAGATGAGCTGAAAAGTTTTATAGGTATGACAGCGGGAAGCCCTATTCATGTTCTGTTAAACAGGGGAGTAGCCAGGATTTCAAAACCTAAAAGCCCAAGCATCAGTCTGTGGTGTGTAAAGCAGGTTGGTATCCATGGCCATCTAAATTAAGGCAGATTTAGTTTAATTTCTTTAATCCAAATTGATCAATCAAACAAACTTTATTTAACCAGGCAATATCACCCTTGAACAAGCTCATTTATAAGATGGTCCTGGACAATTAGGACACACACAGTTAGTAGCACTAACAGGGTTGCAGAATACTTACACTGCACACAACAACAAAGAGAAAAACACCAGATACAAGGTTTCAGTGCTGGGGAATACATACAATACACAAGTATTCAAAAAATAAGACTGGGTATACAAGGTTTCAACGGTGGAGGTACTTTAAAGAACAGCCATTGCATCGTTACACTAACTGAATGGGGTAGGTAAGAGTGTGATTATGAGTATGGACAGAACAGGCAGAGGGGAGATGTGAACAGTTAAACAGAAAGTGGACATGAACAAGGCAATGTGCTAAGGGACTACCTGTAAGTGCCTAGTGTTCGGGAGCCACAGGAGAGAAATGTAATGTGGTCATCTGCGGCAAACACACAAGACCCTCAGATTGTGAATAATCAGCCTCCTAAAAGTGTAAGGCCCCGGGAGAGAAGAAATCCTAAGTGTCTTTTGTATAGAATTCCAGAGGGAGGACAGGGAAAAGTTAATAGCTGCTGAGCCATGTTGTGTCCTTATTTTGGGTACCTTAAAGGAGACTAGAGAAGAATTCCTTAGGCCATACATGCCCTTGGTGCACTCAAAGAGAATAGTAATATAAGCTGGTAGCTTGTCGGATAGTGCCCTGTGTAGCCACAAGAGAGCATTTTTTGTCTTCTCCAGGTGAGGGAGGGCCAGTTTAATGCCTGATAGAGCAAGCAGTGATGGGTTCTCAGTGGCATGTTTAGGATAAATTTCAGTGTGCGATGGTGGAGGGTGTTGAGTTTGTATAACACCTGGTTGGAGCAATGGCTGTAAAGAAGGTCTGCGTAGTCAAGCAATGGTAGGAAAGTTGTTTGGACAAGTCGCTTCCTGGCTTCAATTGAAAGTAGGTGCCTTATTTGATAAAATATGCCTAGTCATTACCTAAGTTTTTTTGATAACTCATTAAGGTGAGCCATGAAGTTGAGCCTGTCTTCCAGCCAGACTCCCAGTTACTTGAACTTGTCCACTAGTTCCAAGGCTTCGACAAACAATGTATAAATCTGGAGACATGGGGGTGATCCTGTGCTGAGGGAGGCGTGGGATGAGATAATCATAGCTTTGGTCTTTTTGGCATTAAGTAGAAGCTTGAGCTTTATTAAATTGTGTTGGAGGATGTCAAAGTCTAACTGGAGCTCCTTGTGGGCTATGAAGGAACTAGAAGGGGGACAGGATCAGATCTACAGTACAGTAGCTTCTTGTTTTACATTGTTTTTCATGGATTCTACTTGGTAGAATGTTTATTTTCTTTCTTACTACTAAGGGGCTAGCAGGGTATTGTTTGGGGCTGTTGGAATTTTGAAACCTGTTTTGTAGCTAAAAGTGGGCTCATTTGTTTGGTTTACGTGTGTGGCAGGCTGCATTTGTAGAGGCCTATTTTCTTCTTTAAACATAATTGTGTAATTTAACTGGTCTGTTTCTTTGAATTGAGACCTATATCTTATAATTCCAAACCTATTTTGATGTATTGTTGGTGAAGCTGTTTGAATTGGTGTCCTGTTTCTTTGGGTAGCAAACCTATGTTGGGGCTTTGAGTAGAATTGATTCATTGTTGCTGGCTTCACTAGCTGCAAAGTTTTGAGTGGGGGAAGGGTGCTAATTGTTTGACTAGAGGCCCCAGCTACCTGATTGTTTCCGAAGACTTGGGCTGGTCCACCCACCCAAACCCCCACCCCACCCACCCCGGTCAATTATTCCTTTGTACTAGGGTTCTGACATCACTTCAAACAGGCAAAGGATTTGCACCTGTCATAACAGAAGCAGACATCCAGGAAAGGAACTGCAGCAAGTGAAGAGGTGACTGCCTCTCAGTGGAAGGGAAGTAAATGCAAATTCAGGGCGCTTCATTATTACTACTTCACATAGTTATTGCATTGGGTAAAGGAGGAGTAGGAGTTGAAGAAGGTTGTGCAATGGCTACTAAAGTATTTTTGAGTGTGGATAGGAATATAAAAAGAGTTTCTCAACATATCTAAACATGTGCAACAAAGGAGGTAAGGAAATATAGAATGTTTTGCACTGATAGAGGGGGAGAGTGGGGACTTGGGGAGTGTTTGGTATCCTGCATCTGAAGGGGTGGGGTCGCTGGTGGGCAAATCTACAGCAATGGGTAGGTGGTAGGCTGCAACAACTGCGGTGCACTAATCTTTCTAAACACTGCCTGGAGAGGGAGGATGTTTATTATGCAACCACATAGAAAAACTTAGAAAGGAGATTGAGGGTCTGCAGGAGGAACTAAGACAGGCAAGGCAGATTGGGGGTGGGTTTAGCCCAATACTGGAGGGAGGAAGAAGGGGAGATGAGGGAGGGCAATTTAAGCCAACAGTGGTGAGGAGAGGGTCAGAAGAAGGGAAGCAGAGACAAAGGGGCCCAGGCCAGGAAGAACATTGCCGGGGAAACCAGGTCAGAAGACAAAAGTCAAATGGAAGGAGGCAATAGAGACTTGTGAGGGGAGGTGAAGAAGTGGCAAAAGTCATGGAGTGGAAAGGAGAGAACAGGTTACTATGCAGAGAGAGGGAGCAGGCATTTGTGAAGGATCTTCAGAAAATAGTTGTGCACTGCTAGAGAGGAAGAAGGTGGAGGAGGGAAGTGATGAAATTAGAGGAGTAATTGATAAATGCCTGGACCAAACTGGAGCGGGGAAGTTCTGCTGGAGAACTGCAACAGGGATAAAAGGCGAATAATGTGCAGGAGGAAGAAGAGAGCTGGAAATGAGGGAGGGAGATGAAAGGAAGGAAGCAAGCAGGGAGTAAGAGGGTGGAATCTTAGTGCTGGGGACTCCAATACTAAGAGGAGTTAGGTGGGTAGCAAGGCGGAGAGGCATAGTCGCATTTGGGGAGGCCGCTGCCAGGAATGACAGCGAAAGGGTGGGACAGTCTGTTCTGAAATATGCTAGAAGGGGTAGGGACAAGCCTCATTTAATTATACATCTTGGGACAAATGACCTGGCTGACAAGACAGTGGATATAGTCCAGAGGAGGTTTGAGGAACTAGCACAATTATGTGAGGGGCAGGAAGATCAGTAACTTTTTCCGAGATACTCCGGTGCCAAAGGCAAGCACAACAAGAAAGCTGAGAATAGAGGAATTTAACAGATGGCTAAGAACCTGGTGTTGTGCTAAAGGGTATGGGCTGTTGGGGTGGGAGGACCTGGGAGTACAGTAGTCTCTATGCCAAGGACAGACTACACTTGAGTGAGGAAGGAAAGAAAGTGTTGAAGCAGAGGATGGAAGAATATATAGAGGAAGTTGGGAGTTTAAACTAGGAGTGGGGGGTGGCAGTTGGGGAAGAGATATGCAGAGACCACAGGTTGGGAAATCATATGAGCTTACTCCCCATAACAGTGACAAAGGACAAATGGCAAGTACTATTGGTGATGCTAGGAAAGGAGGGCAGGATGGAGGAGGGGAAAGGGTGGAAGGTGGTTACCCTTAATGCTAGGAGCCTTGGGAGGAAAACTGCAGAGTTGCAGGCTCTCATGGCAGAGGGAGAGGTGGACATTGCAGCCATCATGGAAACATGGGCCACCCAATATAATGACTGGGACCTGTCTGTACCAGGGTACAGGTTATTTCATAGGGACAGGGTGACTGGGAAAGGAGGGGGGGTGGCACTATATGTGAAGGAAGGACTGAAGTGTGTAAGGGAGGAAGGGGAGGAGGGTAGTACAGAGTCACTTTGGGTGCAAATCCAGGATTCCAAGAATAGGAGTCTTAGAATGGGAGTGGTGTACAGGCCACCATCTCAGATGGAGGAGTTAGACAGGGAACTAGCGGGACAGATCAGGAGGACCTGCGAGAAGGGTAGTGTGGTGATTGTGGGGGGCTTCAACATGCCAGGAGTGGACTGGCCCACAACCAGGAACAGAAGGGAACAGGTACTGCTGGATGCCTTCCAGGACAGCTTCCTGCTGCAAATGGTCAGTGAACCAACCAGGTTAGGGAATACCCTTGACCTTGTGCTGGCAAATGGGGACTTTGTGAGAGAACTTACAGTGGAGGAACCGCTGTCAGGAGTGACCACCACTCAGTATGGCTCACATTGATAGGGCAAGGGAAGGAGGGAATCTGGCACAAGAGTGCTGGACTTCAGGAGGGCCGACTTTGGGAGAATGGGGAAGTGGTAAAAGGTACCTGGACAGAATTCAATCTAGTATGGATACTAACCAGAGATGGGAGCTCATAAGTTGGGGATAGTGGAGGCAACCAAAACTCTACTGCAAAGCCCAGAGCAAGAAGGCTAGGCTAAGAAACTGAGCTGGTTGGAGCAAGGAGGTCATGGAAAAGGTAAGGAGGAAAAGAGCTGCCTTTAGGAAATACAAGAAAACAGGGAGAGGGAGGACAGAGAGGAGTACTTGACAGAATCGAGGAGGTGACAAGTATGTAAGGGGAGCCAAAGCATCTACGGAACTCAGGCTGGCACAAGGCATTAAGAAGGGGAGAAGGACTTCTTAGTACATCAGGAGAAAAGGAGCTGTAGGGACCACATAGTAAGGATTAGGAAGGAGGGGTTGGGTGGAAGCAGGTACGATATAAGGCGGAAGCACTAAATGAGTACTCTGCTCAGTATTTACTAAAGAGAAGAGGGGGTGACACCCAAGATGGGAGAAATGGCAGACGCAGGGGGGGAAGTGGTGACAGATGGGGAAATCATGGAGGGCAGAGTTCGAGAGGGTTTGAAGGCACTGAGGGTGGACAAGGTGCCAGGCCCAGATGGCATCCACTCTAGGGTACTGAAGGAGCTGGCAGAGGTCCCTTGCAGGACCTTTGGCAGACCTACTAATGCCTCACTACATTCGGGTGTGTACCTCAGACTGGAGGATGGTTCATGTGGTGCCCCTCCACAAGAGTGGGCCCCAAGGATGAAACGGGAAACTACAGACCAGTGAGCCTCACATCCATCGTGGGTAAGCTAATGGAGACTATCCTGAAGGAGAGGCTGGTGGCCCTCTTAGAGGCCAAAGGACTACAGGACAGCAGACAGCATGGCTTCATACGTGACCGATACTGCCAAACCAACCTGGTCGAGTTCTATGACTGGGTAACTAGGCAACTGGACAGGGGACATGCAGTGGATGTCCTGTATCTGGACTTCAGTAAGGAATTCGACTCAGTGCCACATGGAAGGCTGGGAAGGAAGTTAGTAGGCACAGGAGCAGGTGCAATGCTGGTGAGATGGGTAGGAAACTGGCTGCAGGGAAGGCAACAGAGGGTGGTGGTGGGTGGGGAGCTCACACCCAAGGGCAGTGATGAGCGTGTCCCACAGGGCTCGTGTTGGGACCAGTGTTGTTTGGGATATTCATTGCAGACATATCATGGGACATCAAGAGCAAGATCAGTCTGTTTGCTAATGATACCAAGGTTGGCGCGGTGGTGGATGACCTAGGGGATGGCAGGGGTTGCAGGATGATCTGGCAAAGCTTGAAACCTGGTCAGACACTCTGGCAACTGGTCTTTAATGCCAAAAGTGCAAGGTGATGTATTTTGGGATGAAGAACCCAAGGAGGACTTACCAGCTAGGGGAGTGCAGCTAGCCCAGACAGAGGAGGAGAAGGATCTGGGTGTGCTCATCACAGGGTCAATGAACAACTCGCACAGTGGTGGAAGGCAGCTGCAAAGGCCAACAAAATGCTGGGTTGTATTGCAAGGGGTATATCCTTGAGGAGGAGGAGGTGATTCTGCCACTGTATAGGTCATTAGTTAGACCACACCTGAGTACTGCATGCAGTACTGGTGTCCGTGATTCGAAGAGGGACATTGGTTACTGAGGGAGTGCAGCAGGGCGACAAAGATGATCAAGGGTCTGGGGGACTTATCATATGAAAGGAGGTTGAAGGAGTTGAACATGTACTCACTGGAGGAGAGGAGAGATGGGGGACATGATTGAAACCTTTAAATACATGAAAGGAATAAACAAGACAGGTACAGAGGGGCTGTTCAAAGTAAGGGAGGGGAGGGCCTCCAGGGGCCATGATATGAGACTGGAGCGAGGAAGGTTCAGGAGGGAGATGAGGAGACACTTTTTTACAGAGAGGGTGGTGGATGGGTGGAATACGCTATCTGCAGAAGTGGTATGCAGTAGAACAGTGGACTGCTTCAAATTAGGATGGGACAGGACAAGGGAGGGTTAATGAGGGAAGGGTGGAAGGAGGGAGCTGCAGAATATAAAGAAGGCACATTCGAGCAGACTTGATAGACCTCTAGGCCTTTATCTGCTGGCAAATTTCGGATGTTCGTATGTTCGTATGTCTAGGGAGGGGTTAATGGTATATAGTACTGTATCATCAGTGAATAGATGGACAATACCTGAGTGAATGCAGGAGCCTATATTGTTTATATAAATTGCAAAGAGAATGGGGCCCAAGATGGAACCTTGTGGCACACCACACGGCATGAACTTTAGCAGGGACAGCTCCCCTTGAGCTTTAATTTGTTGCATTCGGTTGATGAGATAACATTCAAACCACTTTAGGGCAGTGTTGTTTATACCGATACTGTTTAGGATATTAAGTAAAATCTGATGATTTACTGTATTGAAGGCATTGCTAAGATCTAGAAAGAGGGCATAAATATATTGCTTAGTGTCCAGAGTAGTTTGCCAGTCATTGGATACTTTGGCGAGGGCAGATACAGTGATGTGTTTGGGTCTAAAACCCGATTGTGCAGGATTTAAAATGTTTTCAGTATCAAGGTACTCCCTAAGCTGGGAGTTGATGATTTTTTTCCAGGATCTTTGAAAGGTTAGGGAGAAGGGAGATAGGATGGTAATTGTTCAGGTCGGTAGGGTCCCCAGACTTGAAAAAAGGAATGATGTGTGCTATTTTCCAAATTGGTGGTAACGCTCCTTGGGCCAAGGAACTATTGAAGAGGTGAACAATTGGAGCTGTCAGGTGATAACAGCCAAGTTTCAAGAAAAATGGTTCTAAAAAATCAGCGCCAGCACTCATTTTTGTGTCCAGGGACAGCAGGAGATCCTCCACCTGTTTAAAGGTTACTGTGTGAAAGTGAAAGGAGGAATGCCTCGGGTTAACAGTGGTGCCATGGCTAGGGCCAACGTTGGCATCCCAGCAGACACTCACTTTACTGGCAGGTGAGACACTGAACGCAAGACCTGCCATGGCAAAGTGACTATTAAGCTGGTCAAGGATATCTGCCCTGTCCGTGTAAGAGGCATCTCCTACAAATATCCTGGCAGGTAAGGGAGAGGCTGATTAGTGACCTTCTACCTCTCTAAGAATTTTACAAAATTTGGCAGAGCAATTTTTATTTCCTTTGACTGTGGACTGGAAGTAGCCTGACTTTTCTGTTCTAACGAGGTTGGTGCAGGCATTCCTGGCTACCCGAAAGGCCAGCCAGTCAGTGTCCAATTAAATTTTTCTTGCCCTTTTCCATAATACATCCCTATCCCTGAGAGCATTCTTAAGTGCAGGTGAGAACCAGTCAGGTGACCTCTTCCTAGATTTAATCTTCCTAAGCGGGGCATGATTGTCAATCACCTTCAAAACCAAGTTCTGGAAAATACTATAGGCTTCTGAGACTGAGGGTGCCAGATAAAACTCCTGCCAATTAATATTCCCTTGATCAGCCAGGAAGGCAGGTTGGCAGAGGTGTTTTAAACTTCATTTTAGTTTAAATGTGGAGAGAGGAGATCGGTAAGTGGAGCTTCTAATACAGGCAGTAGCACAGTGGTCATTCAGGTCATTGTGGAAGACCCCTGCATAGGAAATATTGTGCGGCTTGTTAACAAGCATAAGATCCAGTAGTGAACTGTGGTTGGGGGATTTCTTGTTAGGATGGGTATTCTCGGGGGTAATCTGGGTTAGCCCATGTTCATCACAGAACTCTTTGATTTTAGTGGAGCAGACATTATTCCAGTTGAGATTAAAGTCCCCCATTATTATGCATTCTAAGTTTACTTTTTACAGCAGGGAGTGAAGGTGACTCAGTATGCCAAACCCAGCAGAGGGGGGCCGTAGCAATCGGATAATAGGGAGGGCCACACCAGGAGACAGGATTAACTTCAGGGCAAGGCAATCATATTCCTTAGGCATTGAGGTATGAACAATGTCAGAGACAGAGAGTTTGTCTTTGGTATAGATAGTAATTCCACCACCCCTTGTAGGTCTGTCGCACATGAATAAGTTATAGCCATGGATTAACCGTGTTGTCAGAGATATTGTTCGAGAGCCATGTCTCTGAGAACATGGCTATATCTGGGGATGTATGTAGTACTCAGGCTTGCATCATGTCAAATTTATTAGGCAAACTGCAGACATTCATGTGTAGAAAGCTGAGACCCTTTAGCTGAAGGAGGTCCGCAGGTGCACCTATAGATAGGGGTGGACCGGGGTTTAACTCCACATTCCCAGAGCAGAGTAGGAGAAGAACTATTATTTTCCTGAGGCAGCTTATAATCATTTTCAATGTGAAATTCTGTTGACGTTTGGTGTGCAAGCTTTTATGGGCTGCATTATTAGGGATGGCAGTACAGCGAGAGAGGGACAGGGCATATACCGCCACTCTAACCAGGAGAGGGAAGGATAAATGAGTCTGGATGGTGGGTCCGGACTGAAGAGATGTGGAGAGTTTATGGTGGTCAGTGCCTTTGGTACAGGTCGAATAATGAGCTAGCACCACCCCATACAAAGCTTTGTACTTTGGTGTATCATGCTGGAAGGTATCCCCGATTCGTTTAACATTAAAATCATATGGGAGGAGTAGGATGCAGCCGTAGATAAAGACAATTGTCAGTGGAGCCATTAGGTTAGGCAAGGAGGGCAGGCTTGTGGCTCTAACTTTGTACAGGAAAGCAGTATCCTTTTAAGTGAGAAGACAGCTTATGTGGTAGACCAATGGGCAGAAGGGAGGGGTGGTTAGCTCCCTGTAGGAGTATTTAATTAAGGTGGGAGGCGGGGGAGGGAGAGGGGGCTGAAAATCAGCTAGTTCTCGATGATGGCAGCAGGCAGGAGCTGGCTGCACATTTAAAACTGATACAGCGCCAGATTCAAGTTCTACAGTGCCAAGCTACAAAAAGCACACCTCGAGTCAGTCCCGGGTGCCTGGCAAGTCCCACTGTGAGCAAGGGGAGCCAATAGCGACTAGAATGCACTCTTGATTGTCCGATGGTAAGACTGGCTATTAAGCCGAAATAGGTCCGGTGCCTGAAGGTTCATACCTGTGTTGTTGGAAGCAGGTGGCCTGGCTGGCAGGGAGCGCCTTGGGGCCGAGGTGTTCAACAGCCCTCAGCAGGCAGTTCCTAAGGGACTGGCTACTCCCTAGGTTAATTATTTGGTTGTTTCCACAGTGTGACCTCACTGGTACACTGTTTGGGCCCAGTACAGTAAAGATCCGATCAGTCTAGCATTTTTGTAGTATTTCATATGTCCCCTACAACTCAGCGGTACAGAGCCAGTCTTTAAGAAAAATGATTTTTGATCATCTGTACTCTTTTATCATGAATTAACATGTGATATTTTCTTCCTAATTAGACCTAACTTGAGAAGAAGCAGAAAACAGAAGACAATTACTTTAGTAATGAAGCAATAATACACTATGGGGTGTGGGTTGTACTGGGTTTAATACATGCCATGGGACATTGTGCGCCACAATGCTGTAGGCCGAGTACCTTCAACCTCTGGGTGCATGGTCAATCTAGCACAGCAGAAGTCAAGGAGTTGCTTATTGCTTATATGAAATGGGTATTTGCTTAAATAACAAATGTAAAAATAGAAAAAAAAGGAAAAGATTAAGAAATACATAAAGTAATATTACAGTACAGTAAAAACAGATAAACAGTTCCATTGCCTGTCTGGTGCCAGCAGAGGTCACTATATTTTCTGCTGCCTATCAGTGAATTAATATGTTTTACTCTCCAAACATGAAACAACCATTTTAAAATACTTGTGTTTATTTTGTATTTCTTTTTTATTGTGTGAGGCTGTTTTTTGGGGTTGGTCTGCATAGCAAACCAGTTGCTATTGTGATCAAAGTCAGGAATTGTATTGCAGCTGTCTCACTGAAATGCATTGGGGGATGGTAAATAATTGTTTATGGTTGTCAACGAGTGAGTGCTGCACCTTGCTATTGTTCCTTGCAGTAGTCTGCACTGCTTTGTTAACTTTCTACTAGGGAGAACAGTGTGTGTGTGAGCCTGAAAAATAAGTAGGGAATCTCATGTGAATGTGCAGCTGCCCTAAGTGATACACTGAAGAAGTCCTCAGGCTGTTTAGCCTAGTCTTCCTCATGTGATGACAAGAATGACAATGAATGATCTCAGAGAGGAAGTACTAATCAACTCTCAGTCTGCACAACTTTGTGAGAGGAAAGCTAACCTTTATTTTTTATGAAAAATATGAAATCTCTGACATCTGTAATTGCTGCAGTTTACAATAGCTAAATAAATAACTTAATATGTGGAAAACTGAGCATTGTCATGTTGACCTAGGTGATACACTGAAGCATTCCTTGGGTTGATTAGCCTTGTCCACCCCCACAGAGATGACAAGAATGACAATGAATGAGTTCAGAGAGAAAGCACTGATAAACTCAGACTGCACAAGTTTGTGAATGGAAATGTAACTTTTTTTTCTGAAAACAAAAATGAAATTGCCTATCTAAAATCAAAAGTTTTTGTGCAACTAAATTATTGCAATACAAAAGAATGAAGAATAACAGAGTTGTGGCACCATTTGATGTATGTAGGAGCTAGGAAGTATTTTTCCTAGTGTCTTGGTGTGATGAAAAAACAGCTGAGTTTCCAGTCAATCTGAGTAGCTGGGCCAGGGACAAGGAAAACAATGTGCGGTCATCTGTTGGAGCAAGAGGCTGCCAGGGAGTGGAAATTTGCAAAACAGTACTTAGCCAACACAAAATGGAGAATAATGGATAGGCAGGTGTGTGATTTGAATATTTTTTCCACACCCGAGGTGTGTGATGACTACATAAACCTCGAGAGCGAAGCTCGAGAGGTTTGTCTAGTCATCACACACCAAGGGTGTGAAAAAAATATTCATAGGCACACACTCGTCTATCTTTTATTTTTTAGAATTATTGGTGACCCCCCTTTAATAGCCCAAACCCTAGTGCAGAACCACATCAAAGCACTGTTTTCTTTTATTGTATTTTAAAATGCTGATGTAGTTGTGAGATTGTGGTTTTCCCAATGCAACGTGAAGGAAGTGTTACTGTGCTAAGTAAGATCTTCCGGTTGCTGTGGGGGACCAGGTCCAAGTACTGAGAGTCAGCGTTTTGTTTTTTTTAAGCAGAGTTGTGGAACAATAAGGGTTTTGGGGGCATTTTTTATTTAAAAGAGCTGTGGATATGTGCTGCAGAAGACACAAAACAGACGAAGACTGCTTCAGTGAATTTAGCAGTGGCAAGGCTTTGTGGTTTGAAGCAGTTGTTTTACTCCTCAGACTGTCTCGTGCTCAACTGAGTTTGAGAGATGTGAATATGGAGGTTCTGAAAACGCCGTAATAACTCGATTTTGGGTTATTACGGTGTTTCAGCTGTGTCTGAATACAGGCTATTAAAGGGGGTCACCAGTAATTATAACAGTTTTAATTTATCTCACTAAGCATCGCACAATTTGAGACAGAGGCAAAGCATACAGGATTTAGTAGAACAAAAGGCTAGTGACAATGTTCAAGCAAGGTTGAGTTTAATTATTATAACGGGTCAAGAACCTGGGTGAGCTGGTTTGTTTGTTTATCAAGTTGGGACACAGGCTGTTCACAGCTTAGTTCAAACAGACAGGAAAAGCAATGTATGGAGCTGAGAAACAGTTTCCTAACCTTATACAGTGCAAAAACATACCTGATTCTAAGACTGAAAATATTTAAAAATTATCTTTCAAGTCTAAACATTTGTGGAATATGACATTTGGGCAACCTCAGGTTTGTGGTAAAGTATGATTTTTTTCTGATCAGGACAGAGTTTTAATTAGATGAGGTAATATAACCAGGAACTAAAAGATCTATTCTATTTCAGATTAAAACTAAACTTGAAAATAGCAAAATTACAAAACATGAAGACTTTAGTAGAATTTGAGTTCATTGTGATATTTTCCTTTGAATAAGGCCACTCTTTAGTATTTTAAATGTATAAAGACAGCTTAGCCTTATGCTACTGCATTGTTATTGCTTACCAACAGGCAAGAAAAAAGCCTGTGGTTTTATATAATGCTACATTACATAAGGTAGAAATAGTTGATCCCCTTTTATGTAAAAATTAGCTATGGACATTAGAAATCTTTCTGTGCATTTAATTTTTTTAAATTGATTTAAATCAGTGGTGCACAGCTTTTTTTTTGTGGAGGGCTAGACTGAAGACTTGAGTCAAGGCCGAAGGCCAAGGACCACTGGCCGAGAGCCACTGTAAAATGGCCTGCGGTGACAAGTGTCCAGCAAGACATTATTAAATGTACACATAAAACAAATCAAAACATACATTTATCTATTTATTTGTTGTTTATTTATTTATCAACATGCTACTGAAACTAAAAACAAAAACAACAAAAAATAAACAGACTGCAAGTGGAAGCTGCTAGGTCCTCGGGGCCCACAGACAGCTGCTGTTGGGGCCATTTGTGGCCCCTGAGCCACACGTTGTGCACCCCTTATCTATATCAATCGTCTGACCAAAACAGTAGACACTTAATCAGATTTATTTTTATGCAGTATATCTTTTAATTGTAAGGTCGGATCATGATTAATTACCAGCCCTGGTACCTGATACAATCAATAGGTACATTACTGAGCACACCAGTGCTATTTAGTAGCTTCCATAAAAATAGGGCAGCAGGAAGTGTCTATGCCCATGCCCCCTTCCTTGCAGCACAAGGTAGCATCCAGCCAAGATGGAACAAGGTTATGTAACCAATGAGGGGAAGTTAGTAGCACCATACCTGTATTCAGCCAAACAGAGATGAGGAGGAGCAAGGTGGTGAGCAGAGAGTGACGGTGGCGCTCAGCCCCTGGGTAGTAAAATGCTGCTCTTCTCATGCCCATCCATTCAGGTTGCAGTGAAGGGCTCAAACACTGCATGGGAGGTCTGTGCTGCTACTACTGCACTGCTAGAATTTCCAGAGCCGAACCCGGTCTTTCAGGAAATAAAAAAAAAGTCCCCTTCCCCCAACTACCTAAGGGGTATAGTGCTAAACCTAAGCTGGCAGAGGAATTAAAAAAACACAGTGCACCTTACCCAACTATCTGATGAGTCCGGTGAACAGCCTGATCCATGATGGAATAAAATAAACTGTCCTCCTCCTCCTCCTCCTCCTCCCCCAAACTACCTGATGAGTCCAGGGCACAACATGATCCATCAGAGAATTAAAAAAAAGGTATGTCCCCTTTCCTCATCTACTGTACCTGATAGATCCTGTACATGACCTATCAGGGAATAAAAAAAGATCTAGCCCTGACCCCCAAAATACCTGACATGTCTGGAGTCCAATCCATCTGGCCAGGCAATAAAAATAAACCTGTCCGCCCCCTCCAATTATCTGATGGGTCTGGTGCGTGACCTTGCCCATCAGAGAATAAAAACAAGCATTTGTCAATGCTGAATGTTTGATTGCATGCTGTTGTACAGGGTCTTGGTTGTACCCATTTTTTACAAGATAGACCAGATGAGATGTTTGTTTATTTATTTATCAGTTTTACCAGGAAGGCATGCTGAGTAGTCTACTGCTCCATTCCAGATGGGTCCTGGGGGAGATGGTAGTAGAGAAGTGCTGCACAGCAATAACAAAACCAGGAACAAAACAGTACATGTTCATGACATGAATACAAGCAGGTACAGTAGCATATTTTGGGATGCAGCCCAATAATGTAATGTGTAGAGCAATCCACAGACAGGCAAGTACAAATGAGCAATAGTGTGAATGGCACTAAACTGCAAGTGAGAAAGCCTGCTAGAATGAAACTGATATAGTGGAAAGTGACTAGCTATGTCCTGTGAGGTCAGAGATTAGTTGCATGCGCAGGTGGAAGAAAAGTATGCTAGAAAGAGGAAGTTGCTGTGTGGAGGGGGGTGAGCTGAATGCTCGCTGGGAGTGTGTTCCATAGTTTAGGCAAACTGTACCTGAAAGCTGCCTGGCCAACACCAGTAGACATGTGAGGAATGGCCAAAGCACGGGAGTCGTTGTTTCTGAGTGGGTACGCTGGGAGATTGGGGGCTGTTATGGCAGAGGCGAGGTAGGGGGGCGGGGATTGAGGCCAAAATTTGGCCATGATCCTTGCAGAGTGGGACTGTCTGTGACCATTTATTGAGGGGGGGGGTTCAAGGCCTGGTAGAGGGCACAGTGGTGGGTGGAGTAGGGGCAGTCAAGGGCAAAGTGACAGATGGCGTGGAAGAGGGAGTCCAGTCTGGCTAAGGTGGACTTGGGAGCAGCACTGTAGACTACATCCCCATAGTCAAAGATGGGTAGAATCATTTTCTGCACAATTTCCCTGCGAGCCGGCAGCGGTATGCATCCACGGTTGTGGTAAAGGACACCAAGCCTGGGGTGCAGTTTCTTGTGGATGGAATCAATATGTACAGAAAAGTCAAGGTGCTGGTCAAGCTAGACCCCAAGATATCTAGAGGAGGAGCAGGCTTCCAGAGTTGTCCCATTCAGGATATGGAAGGTAGGGGTGGAGGGGAGCCGAGAAAGTCTCTGCCTAGTGCCGAAGGTCACGGAGACAGTTTTCTTGGCATTGAGACATGGCTGATTTTTACAAAACCAGTGCTGGACATTGTCAAAGTCCTGCTGAAGTCTGGTCACCACATCAGAGGGGGTGGGGCCTGATGTAAACAGGATGGTGTCATATGCATACATATGTATGGATGTGTGTGTGCAAGCAGAGGGCAGATCGTTGAGAAAAAGGGAGAACAGGAGTGGGCCCAGGACTGAGCATTGGGGTACACCAGTTGCAACAGGGAGGGAGGCAGAGGGGAATGTGCCAGTTTTGACGTATTGGAACCTACCTACTAGGTAGGAGTGGAACCAACTGGTGGCCAAGCTGGAGAGCCCTGCATGTGCCAGCTTGGATAGGAGTAGCGAGTAGGAGACGGTGTCGAATACCTTCGCCAGGTCAATGAAAATGGCTCAGGTAATGTGCCCTGCATCCATACCAGTTTAGATGGAGTTGGTGAGCCTTAGGAGGGGAAGTGGTGGCGCAGTGCATTTTTCTAAAACCATACTGGAAGGGAGTGAGGAAAAAGGAGGAGGAGGAGGAGTCAAGAAAGGTGGAAACCTGAGAGAGAACTAGGTGTTTTTGGAGCTTGGCTAGTATGGGGAGGAGAGAAATATGGTGGTAATTTCCTGGGGCAAAGTGGTTACCTCCCTTGGGGACGGGGTTGACATGGGCATGTTTCCACTCAGAGGGGACAGCATTGAGAGAGAAGGCTAGGTTTAAAAGTGAGGCCAAGGGGCTTGCTATAGTGGGAGCTGGCAGGTAGAGCATTTTAGAGTCCATGCCAGTGGGGCATTTATCCTCTATGGGGTTGAGAACAAGCAGGGCATCGAGTACTTCGGTCAGGGAGACCTGTTTAAATGAGAAAGAGTCAACAGGAAGGGGGTGCTCCTGTGCGGGGGTTGTAGGGGTGGGGCCTGCTGGGCTGATTGGGGGAGGTTAGCAGTGAAGAGGAGCAGCTTGTGAAATATGAGTTGAATTCCGTGGCCACCGCAAGGGGGTCAGAGACTGTGGAGTTACCTATGTTTAGGACCGGGGTTGGTGGCTGTGATGGAGAGGTGAATAGCGATTTTATCACTTTCCAGAATTTGGCAGGGTGGTTTAAGTTTGTGTTAAGAGAGGATTTGAAATAGTTAGCTTTGGCCCGGTGGATTTGCCTTGTGCTGGTATTTCGTAGTGTACGATACTGTTTGAGATCCACTGGCATACCGGAGGCCTTGAAGGACTTCCAGGCCTGGTGTCTGGCCTGGAGTAGAGACAGTAAGTTGGCTGAGATCCAAGGCCGGTGTGCGCTCTTCACTCTGGCCCATCTGAGGGATGCATAGTTTATTTATTTATTGAAGAATTTCACCAGAAAAACACACTGAGCAATAAGCTGCTCATCTCACGGTGCATCCTGGGGGAAGGGGAAGAGGAGAACAATAGGCAATACAGTATAGATAAATCAAATGTACATTTTCTATTTACAGTTTGGTATGGCATATACATAGCAAACCAGTGCAGATAAAGTGAATGCACTTATACAAAAGTGGTTGCATAAGACATATACAAAAGTAGAATCGAGCCAAATATATTTATAAGGTTATACATATAGTGCAACAAAGAAAAATAAGCTTGAAGTGCAATAAATATTGGGAAATACAGCAGAATCTTCATTGACAAGTACAGTTTGAGAAGTAAAAGTTGTGTAGGGCCTGGGAGATGGATGAGGAGGATGAAGAGTGTCAGATGGGCATAGGTAGTGAGTTCCAGAGTATAGGGAAGTGATAAAAGAAAGCACCTTGGCAGCTTGTAGTAGTACGTTGTGGAATAGCCACAGTGCGAGAGTCAGTGGATCTAAGAGAATGGTGTGAGGGAGATGGAATGGAAAGGGAGGAGGATAGGTAAGATGGGAGAGAACCAAACCAGATTTTAGAGGTAAATTTCACGCAGTGCAAGAGTTGTCTGCACTCCAGCAAGGGGAAAACAAGGGAGTGGTAGAGAGAGCAGTGGTGGGTACGAGGGGGGAGAGTCAAGAGCAAAGTAAGAAAAAGCAATGAAAAGAGAATCCAGTTTGGATAGGGAAGACTTAGGAGCAGCAAAATAGACTATGTCGCAATAGTCAAAAATAGAGAGAATCATTTTCTGAACAAGGTCACGCCTAGCTGACAGAGGTAAACAACTGCGGTTCCTGTAGAGGGCACCAAGCTTGGGGTACAGTTTCTTCAGGATGGCTTCAACATGTTCAGAAAAGTTTAGGTGTCGGTCAAGCCAAACACCTAAATATTTAAAAAAGGTGGTATCCTTAAGTGTGGTCCCATCTAGGGTGTGGAAGGTGGGTAGGGAGGGAAGCCTATAGAGTCTCTGCCTTGTGCCAAAGGTCATGGAGACTGTTTTATTGGTGTTCAGGAACAGTTGATGTGACTTAAACCAGTGCTGAACATTATTGAAGTCAAGCTGGAGGCTCGCGGATACAACAGAGGGAGAGTGGCCAGAGGTGAACAAGACTGTGTCGTCAGCATACATATGGATAGAGGAGGAGGAGGAACATACTGATGGCAGGTCATTAAGGAAAATAAAGAATAAAAGTGGGCCAAGTACAGAGCCTTGAGGCACACCAGTTGACATGGGCAGTGGCGGGGAGGTGGAATCAGCTATTTTAACTGATTGAGTTCTTCCTACCAGGTAGGCTTTAAACCAGTTACAGGCCAACTGGGATAGACCAGCTGAGGAAAGGGTCTCAAGAAGGAGAGGTCTGGAAAACAGTGTCAAATGCCTTGGCAAGGTTAACAAAGATGGCAGATGTGATATGACCACTATCCATGGCAGAATGGATACAGTCAGTAAGCCTAAGTAGGGAGGTGATGGTGGAGTGGTTCTTCCAAAATCCAGACTGGAATGGAGTGAAAAAGGAGAAGTCATCCAGCAAAGAGGATAGCTGAGATAGAACCAGGTGTTCCTGACGTTTAGCCAGGGTAGGTAGAAGTGAGATAGGGTGATAATTCCCTTGAGTAGCGGGGTCACCACCTTTAGGTAGAGGAAGAACAATGGCATGCTTCCAGGCTTCAGGGATAGTGGCAGTGAGGAAAGATAAGTTGAGTAAATCAGTTAGGGGGACGGAGATAGGAGGGGCAGATAGGTAGAGTAGCTTGGGGTCCAGGCCTTCAGGCAAATTGCCTTTTGTAGGGTTGAGAGAAAGAGAAGTGCATATAGGGTGTTGTGAGGAGAGATGGGAGAAAATGAGACACTCAAGGCTGGCAGTTGTGGGAGGGGAGTTAGAGTAGGGGTAGCCAGGGATGTATGTGGCGAGGATAGGGAGGTTAGCAGAGCTGATGCGCAGTGGTCCCAGACTTTAAAGAACTTGGTTTTGAAAAACTACAATGCGGAATCTATGGTAGGGGCTCAGTTAATAAAGGACCAGTCAATGTAATATGTCATTTGGAATGGGTTCCTGATTTTACACAGTTTTATACTTTATTTGCCCTGGATAGTAGAGGTGAGATGCGATAGTTTGTTTTTAGTGTGTTCCTGCTTTCATACTGTATTTTTCTAGGACTGATCATCTTAGATGCAACATGCCTTTTTCAGTAGAGTTGTGCTGTAGGGTCCCGTCTTTACACATTTTTGCAATATATTTACCCAGGATAACCCAGCTGATATGGAATATATAGGGCATTTATAGAGCTGGCAATATAGCCTAGAGGTTAGAGTAGTGAGCTGTGAACAAGCTTGGTACATCCAGCAGACCAGACCTGGGTTTGATTCTCACAACCTCTACTTGCATACTGTGTGACTCTGAGCAAATCACTTAACTGCCCAGTGCTCCCAGGTCGCCCCTGAAAACAGGCACTTTTGCCCAGTGGGCCTTACTCGGTTACCAAAGACTAAAATAAAAAATATATCTGATTTTCAATGGGATCCTGCTTTTACACCTTTTTGTACTATATGAGCACAGCTCAAATGCTATCTTGTTTTCAGTGAGATCCTGCTTTCCCCAGCTTTTACAATGTATTTACCCAGGATAGCACAGCTGAGATGCAATATCTCATTTTCAATGGGGCCCTGCTTTTACCTATTTTTATTCATTTATTTTATTTTATTTTATTTTTGTTGTCCAGGTAGGTACACTAGACAAACAGTTGCTTATTTTCAGGCATGACCCAGGAGGAGTACATACAGCATTTGAAATACAATCAAGTCAACACAGAGATTCAGAGTTTTCAAACATATGATAAACAACAAGACAGGTCAAACATTTAAAAAATGATCCAAATCAGTAGTGAGGGTCTTGATTTACATTCATATAGTAAACGGTGTGGCATGTTAAGACAGGGTACAAAGCAGGGTCGAGTTTCTCAATTATTACATATCATTATACGGTTAGTACATAGATATGAGGCCTAGGTACAGGAACAAGCATGTGATTGTAGGAGTTGGGTTCGGAGGTGGTTCCAGAAAGTGCCAGCAGTAGTGCATTGTCTAATGTTGGAGGGGACTTTATTCCACAGTTTCGGGGCGGTTATTGCAAAGCACGATGAACCGTATTTGGTTTTAACCCTTGAGGGGATAGCAGATCCAGATCTGCAGACCTGAGGGGGTAGGCAGTTTTATATGGCACCAGGAGAGAGGAGAGGGATAAGGAGGCGTGATTGTTAAGTACACTGTAAATTATATTCCCATGGGAGGAATCATGCTGACCAGCAGGTGGCAGCCATCCTAGCTTTGAATATAAGGTATCATGGTGGACAAGTCGACTACTAGATAACGCAAACTGACATATATTGTTATATGCTGTGTCCCATTTGTGAAGGTTGTGACTGGAGGTGTTTGAGAAAATGGGAAGGCTATAGGATAATTTGGGTAACAGAATACTCCTGCCCACTGACATGCGGGCAGAGGGGGTGAGATTCTGACTGGCTCAGTAAGCTATTCCTATTCTCACACTGACGTCCTTACAGATATTACTTAGATGAAGGGAGACATTTTATAATGTTTTTAGCCATGATAGCTCATCTGAAAGCAAATTACATTTTCAGTGGGGTTCAGCTTTTACAATGTATTTTCCCCAGGATTGATCAGCATAGATGCACATTTCAGTGGGGGCTCTACACTACTGGAGTCCTGCTTTTACACGTTAATACTATGTATTTACCCTGGATAGACAGCTGATATGCAATATCTCATTTTCAGTGTTATCCTGCTTTTACACATTGTTATATTGTATTTATTTATTTATTTTTATTTATTTCAGTTCCGGAATTACAACCTTTGAGCCAAGGAGGCTCTTTTACAAAGGCTTCATGTCATGGACATAAAAACAATACACAGCAGAAAGACTTTCAGTGGCAATAATAGACAGCATAGGTAGTTAAGATTAAATCTTTGGGACTTAAAAAAAAAACTAGAAAACATAGGCAGACTTAGAAAAAAGCAGGGTATCTAACTTAACTCCAGTAAAGTAGTCACAGATAAAAACAAAACCAGTTGCTAAGTGCTGAGAAGTCAGTTGCTAAGTGCGGGAGGTGGGAAAAATAGCAGCCAGAAGTGGCTGTCAGAATAACCCAGAATAAGCCGACTGAGAGGTAATGTCTTACTTTCATGGGGCTCCCACATTTTGACCCCAAATTTCCAAGATAGTCTTTTTATGACATGATGTCATGATCAAGACAGGTCGAAATTTGTAAACCCCATCCAAAAGGCGATTTTGCAGTGCGACTGAGAAAATATGTTTCAGAGGGGATTTAAAAAATTACTCCTGTCATGTTCATTAGGTGATATAACACAATTGATATGTTGAACATTAGGGGCCAAAATCTGCAAAAATAAAGTTTTGGGTAAATGGGACAATTCAGCATTTCTTCATAACTTGACTTCATAACTTGGTTGGTTTTTCACATTGTGACCACAAATCTTCAACATAGTCTTTTTATGACCTCATGTTATGATCAAGACAGGTGGATTTATTAAAATCCCGTCTAAAGGGGGTTTTGAAGAGGGACCACGAAAACATGTTTCAAAGGTGATTTGAAAAATGACACCTGTCATGTTCATCAGGTGGGGTAACAAAAGTGGTATGTGCACATTTGGGGTCCAAATCTGCAAAAATCACAATGTTATATTTTTTTCTTGGCATTTTGACCCCACATTTTCGACACTATCTTTTTACGACCCCACCTTATGATCACTGCAGGTGAAATTTTTTAAACCTCATTCGAAAGATGACTTCATGGAGCAAATGCAAAAACATGGTTCAGAGGAGATTTGAAAAATTACACCTTTCATGTTCTTGAGGTTGGACAATGAAAGGGCTATGTTGAAAATTAGGGTCCAAAATCTGCACACATTGCAATGTCCTGAGTAAATGTTAAAACAAATTAAGTGTTTCTTCATAACTTTGTTATTTTGTGATATTTTGACCCCAAGCTTTTAACACAGATTTTTTATGACCACTCCTTCTGAATATAACAGGTTTCATTCATAAAATAGTGGTCCAAACATCATTACATGGTACAAGTACAAGAACACGTTTTGGCCAGGTTTGACAACTGACACGTCTTGTTCATGACGTGGTGTGAAAAAAAAGCTATGTTGCAAATTTGGGGTGAAATACTGAAAATCACTTAAGTTATGAGTAAGCATTGAAACATGTCAATGTACCTTCATAACTTTGTTATTTCTTAATATTTGGACCCCAAATTTTCAACATAGTCTTTCTTATGACCCAACCCCATGAACCCAGTAGGTGAAAATTTAAATCCCACGCAAAAGGTGATGTTGCAGAATGACAGCAAAATAATCTTTCAGGCTGGATTTGAAAAGTTTCAGCTACCTTGTTCATTAGGTGGGGTCCCAAAAAGGACATGCTGAAAATTTTGGGGAAAAATATTGAAAAATTACCAGGTTATAAGCACAAGTTCAAAACGCTTTGAAATACATTGACTACACTTACCTAATTTCTTAAGCTCCCAGTCTGGCATTGAAGAGTGAAGATGTGTTACCAGTCCAGAGAGGATTATGGCATTAGAACCCTAGTAAGTTTGTAAGGGATAGGGGGTGTGGGGTGGTGGGTGCTGAATGGTGGGGTTGGGTGGGAGAAGGGTAACAGCAGCAGCAGCAGCAGACATCAATGGACCATTTTCTTTTTTACAGAGTGTAAAAAAAGATATCAAGGGGTGAGTTTCTTTATTTCAGGCATTGACACTGGGGACTGGGCACCCCAGTGTTGTGCTTCTATTTATGGGGCATGGGAATTGATAAGAAAGTAGGAGACATACTTGGCAGAGGGTGGGATTGTTTAAAAAGGGGCACAAGAAGTGATGGGGAGGTGGTAGGGATACTTGGTGGAGGGTGCGATGATTTAAATTGGAACAGGAAGTGCCAGAGAGGTGGGAGGGGAGACTTGAAAAGAAATGCAGTTCTGCCACTTAGGTCTCAGTGGAATGGGAGTAGTTAAAAAGAATGCTGCTCTGCCACTTTAGTCTCATTGGTAGGGGGGACATGAGTGGAAACACAGCTCTGTCTCACTGGACTTGGAGGAAAAGGAGGGGCCCTGTTGTTGGCTAAAGGGAGACTTGCAAGAAGAAATGTAGCTCTGCCACTCCAGTCTCAGCAGGAGGGGGAACTTGAAAAGAAATGTGGCTCTACCACTAGAGGTGTGTGAAAAAAACTTCTGCAGGTGGAATGTAAGCGAAAGTCTGACTTTCGCAGAAATTCTGCATGCCCTGCATCCCACTTTCCCTGGTATCTAGTGCCCCCCTCACCAGTCGCTGATCACTGCCCGATTGCCCTAAATAAATAAACTTAATCCCCGGTGGCTAGCAGTCCTTCCCCCCCACCCAATCACCAGCCTGTGTCCAGTACAAGTCAATAGTCAGAGATGTAACCCCTCATCCTTGTCCCCCATGTTTATAGCAAAAAATATTTTTTCCCTGGTGGTCTAGTGAAACCCTCTCCCTCCCTATCCACGATCCCCAATCCCCAGTAAGTAGTTGTTTTTTTTTTACTTATTTCCTGGTGATCTAGTGGCTCCCCTTCCCCCTTCCCCCACCCTGGCAGATAGTGTCCCACCCTGCTCCCCGCATCCTGAAACAGAGCGGGTGACGGACATAACCCTTTGCTCTCCTCCATGACCATCAACCCACTGAGATGTCAATGAATGAGCGTGTATAAGATAAGGAAGTCACTGATAGTATGGAATGCTGAAGCAGCATCCTTTCTCAGGAGAGACATCATGTCTAATCCACTTATGAGGCCAATTTTTACTGTATAAAAGTTAGGGATTTTTATGTGTTTGTACCATTTGGACTTTGACAAGATGATGTCATCTGCTTCCCACTGAGTGGTCCAGTTGTGAGTATTAGGCTTCCTTATTACTTACAACTGTTTGCTTAGGTAAATAGGCATATTATGATACCAATGCTGATGTATCTTGCACTTACTGTCTATGCACTTACACCCTAGTGGCCTCAGTAAAAGACAAATTCTGTGGTGAATATCTGTGTCTCTGTCTGGTCTGTACCTTTATAAGTTACAGTGTTATCATTCTTATTGGAAAATCTAATATTTTTTTAGCAGATCTAACAGGCAGGACTTTGTAATCTGCAGGATAAGCCCAGGCAGAAACAAAACTGAAAAACGTTCTGCTTTGTTTGTGTATTGGGGCCCCAACCCAAGTAAAGTTTACAATTCAAGTTTCAAATTGTGGCTCTCCCTGCATCTCCGAAGTGCAGCGCCCTTATGTTGTCTGGTAGGCTACCAGCAACCCTGTTCGGTAACCACCACAACAGACAGTAATAAACTTTATGGCCATGGAGGAAAGTCGGGTGCACCTGCAGGGTTGTATTGGGACTATGGGGGTACTACTGTGAACCAAAGTTGTACCTGTTGCATTTCTTCCCCATTCCCCATTCCTGTAATAAATCTGAAGTTAGTTCTTGATAACACTGCTGTGCATAGTTATTGCCTGGAAGTGTAATTCTGCTGTGTAAGGAAACAATCACTGTGTGTGGGAGGAAATTAATACTTATTCCTGGGGGGTGGTAACTTTGTGTTTGATCCACAAGGTACCCCATTCCATTCCTCAGGTGGAGGTACTGTGCCATTTTACTCCTGTGTAGCACACCCAACAGTGAACCCTGGTCGGCCCCCTTGGAAGGTGTGGTTAGGTGAGACCCTGAGGGCCCCGGAAAAGCCAAGTGGTAAGTGGGCAGCAGTTCCAGTTGGAGACAATGCTGGGATTTGTTGCCCTACAAGTGTGTTCCCCACACCTGGATTCTGGAAACATTTTTAGTACCCCCCAAAAATGTGAACATCAAAATGGCACAAGAAGAGTTAGAAGACTGGTGCACAGAGGAGCACTTGGACCTGGAAGAAACAATTCTGGTCACCGGGATCCCTGAGGGTACTGAAAGGACTGCTACTTTGGAGTTCCTTGGTGATATACAAGGTTTGGGAAACCTGAAAGTGCATGGTATGAGGTGTGACTACACAAATCAAAGCACCACTGCCCTAGTGAAAAGTGCTGTGGAGACAGATGTAAGTAAACTACCTGCCATTATTAAACTGGAAAGGTCCTAGGGTATTTGGAACCTGTTTGCCAAGGGAAGCAGTCCGCAGTCTGACCCCCATCCCTCCCCAGCACCGGAAACAGACTGGATGGAAAAGGTTATATTGTTGTTAGCAGCTCAGGGAAAACCTGTCCAAGATGTGAAGAACTTATTTAAAGAGAAAGAGTCCCCTCAGCCAGTGCTGCCTAGTGGACTTACAGGAGTGGGACCTGATTGGACCCCTTATTTGATTGCACCTTATGAGCAGCATAAGAGATTAGGTACCTTCTCAGGAGTCATTCCCACTCTCTCTGGAGAAGATGATTATGAGAGTTGGATGAGCCAAGCTACACAGATGGAACAAGAGTGGAAGTGCTCAGATGATGAGAAGTGTAAGATCTGTACAAAGCTTGAGGGGTTTGTACTTGGATGTAATTCGTTCCTTACTTGCAAGTCAGCCTAACTGTACTGCAAGTGATCACCTGGCTATGCTAAAAAGTATGTTTGGAGCTGTGCAGAGGAAAGAGGACCTCATTTTTCAATTGGGGGCCAATGTGCAAAGAGAAGGAGAACAGCTGTCCCATTGCATTTCTTGAGTGGAGACAGTGATACAGAAAATTGCTGAAGCTGGAAGAGCCACCCCTGCTCAGATTGCACAGATGAGACTAGACCAGATTTTGAGATGTGCTGCATTTTAACAATGGATCCTGATATCACTCAGGTTAAGAGATTGCCGAGCCGAACCCACAAACTTCAATCAGTTGCTGGATGAAGTAAGGGGAGAAGAAGTGCAAGAAGATAGTGCAGATTTTCTCCCGGCACCCACTGGGAAAGTTACACCTTTGCAGACCCAAGTGGACAGCCACAAAGAGTCTAGTATCATTCCTGATCTGGGTGCTGAGCTCAAAGAGTGTATGAAGGCACTGCAGATGGCTCAGACCTCTCAACCCCAATCTCCCACCTTGGTGCCCAAACAGGGATACACATTGAATCCTACTTCTGCCCAAAGGGTCAGGCTCCAACCCTCCACATTACCTAGAGATGGCTTGTTTTGTTATCATTGTGGGGAAGATGGACATTTTGCATGTGGGTGTGGTCACCCAGAGAATCCACAACTGGTAGATGAGAAAATGAGAAGATGTCAAACCCAGAAGGGAAACAGTGGAGCCCAGTGAAGGAGCAACTTGGGTCACCGACTGTGCAATGCTCTGTGAAATGGACTGAGCCTAAGACCCCTCCAGAGAGCAATTTACCCTCTGGGCTATTGGGCCCTTGAGCAGATGTTCAGATTTTTGTTGAAAGACACCCCTGTAATGCACTGCTGCACAGTGGGTCACAAGTTACCATTATCCACCATACTTTCTACAATCGCTACTTGAGACACCTGCCACTCCAGTCATTGAAAGGACTCTCACTGTGGGGGACTGAGTGACTCCAGCTGTCCCTATGATGGTTACTATGTTGTGCAATTGGAGTTCCCTGGAATGGGCATGGAAATGTCACACAAAATTGATGCTGTAGCACTGATTTGTCTGGAATCCAAGGCCATGGATGATAGCACTGTGCTGATTAGAAACAATGCAGACATGATCAGCATGCTGGCCCAAATGTGCCAGGAGAGAGAGAAGGAGCCCAAAGCTTATGACATCCATCTTTGCAAGCAGTAGTGAAGCGAGTGAGTTTGAAGCCTGAGGACCCAGTGACTATGCTGACAGACGAACACATTATAGTAATTCACAGAGTCGATGGTATAAATAATGGCCCCACCTAATTCGCTATGCTGAGTAGTTGGTGTTGCTGAGTTCACACATCATTCAGCTGGGCCAGTGCTTATCATTGATGCTCCCCCTGAACATAGTCTGCCAGAGTGACTGATGGTACAGAGAAAAGTGATGACCCCCTGCTATGCCCTGGGCCAGATGAGTGACTGTAAGGGTAAAGAAAGAGATGGAGAAATCTATCACCATAAGAAAAGGATAATGATGGCACGTATCTTCCATGTTGACAGTGTGATCGGAGTAGACCCTACTTTGGCACTGCTACTGAGATAGACCCTGGACTATTTAATTTTGGGGACTCACTCATACCAGACCAGTACTGGTGGAGCCTGAGTAACAAGTTGGCCTAATGCCATAAGGTATTCTCTTTGCTTGAGTGGGATGTGGAATGCGTCCATGAAGACAAGCACCATATAAGACTGAGAAATGACTGCACTTTCTGAGAGAGGTCTCAGGGATTGGCCCCTGGGGACATCTAGGATGTCCAGCACCATCTTCAGGAACTATTGGCAGCAGAGATTATAAAGGAATCAAGGAGCCCTTACACATTGCCTATAGTGGTGGCCTGAAAGAAGAATGGTGCTATCTGGATGTGCATTGATTACTGTACCCTGAAGAAGAAGACAGTGCCTGACCAGTATACCATGCCTTGAGTAGAAGATGGCCTGGCTAGCCTAGCAGGGAGCTGATGGTTTTCAGTACTGAATCTGCACAGTGGCTATTATCAGATCACCATGGCAGAGGAAGATAATGAAAAAACTGCCATCGTCTGTCCTGTACGATTTTTAACAGCTTGAGAGACTGCCACAAGGAATATTGGGGGCCCCGGCCACCTTTCGGAGACTGATGGAGAAAGCAGTGGGTGACGTGTAGCTACTGGAAGTAATTGTGTACCTGGATGATTTGATCATGTTCAGAAGGACACTGGAAGAACGCGAAGAAGCCTCATAAAGTGTTGGGCTGGCTGGAGGAGTTTGGCTTGAAAGTGTCCATTGACAAATGTCAGTGTTATGAGCCCTCAAGTGAAGTATGTCAGCCACATTGTCTCAACCAGTGGTGTAAAGACAGACTCAGCAAAAGTGGAGGCCCTTACTACCTGGCCCAGGCCGCACAGTCTCAAAGCTTTGACATCCTTTCTTGGCTTCCATGGCTACTACAGATGTTTTGTAAAAGTCTACTCAATGGTTGTTCTTCCTCTGAATGATCTCACCCAGGGCAACCACCTATCAACAAAATGAAAGCCTGTTCGGGGGGAGAAGTTCTCAAAAAGAACATTGGAAAGTGAACAAGCTTTTTGGTGATCGATGGACAGAAACATGTAAAACAGCTTTCAGAGAGATCATTAAGCATTTGAGTGAAGCACCCATGTTAGCTTTTGTAGACCCATCCAAGCCATATATATATCGCACACAGATGCCAGTTTGAGAGGTTTAGGAGCTGTTCTGTACCAAGAACACCCCCAGAAGGGCTATAGCATTTGTCAGCTACAGTTTCAGCCCTTCAGAAACACAAGTTCTTACCCCTCAAGTGGTCAGTGAATGAAAAGTTTCATGACTATTTATATGGCACCCACTTCACAGTTAGAACAGACAATAATCCTCTCACATATGTGAATACAATTGGCATGTTAGATGCAGCTGGACATCGATGGTCGTCTGCTCAATCAACATACCACAGCTTGAAGTACCGGAGTGGCAAGAGCAATATTGATGCTGATGCACTATCCAGAGGCCCTGACCCTGAGCAGCGAGATTCAAATGTGCAACTTTCTGGTACCACAGCGAAGGCCATGTGTGCAAAGCTTGATACCACGATCATGTTAGCCCAGTCAACCCTGACAGAGCCATTACCATGTTGGGAGCCACCCCAGATGCTATTCCTGCTACCTATCTCAATTTCACTGGGTTGAACCTGTTGTCTTTGCCCCTGTCAAGCAAGCCAGAACTGCAACATGCTCAGAGAGAGGTTTGTGTGTTGCAGGGAGTAAGCCGGGCATTAGAGAAAGGACATGATGCAGACCAAGTACACATAACCCACCCTGATGTGCCATTGTTACTGACAGAATGGAGCAAGTTTTCAATGAAAGATGGACTTTTAGTATGCACTAGCCATGTCAGTGCCTATCCCGAGTTTCCTAGAAAACAACTGGTATTGCCCTGGAAGTACCAGAAAGCAGTCATCACATCTTGGCATGATGACATGGGTTATTTGGGGTTTGAATGCACTCTGGACCTAGTGAGAGCCTGATTCTATTGCCCACAAATGACAAAAGACATTGAGAAGCATTGTAAATCCTGCCTTAGATGAATAAAAAGAAAGACTCTGCCCAGGAGAGCTGCACCTTTAGTGAATATAAAAACAAGTGGTCCATTAGAATTAGCATGCATGGACTTTCTTTCTTTGCAGCCTGATAGTAAAAACATGTCCAACATCTTGGTGATAACAGACCACTACACACATTATGCCCAGGCATAACCTACTAAAGATCAGAAAGCAAGCACGGTGGTGAAAGTGTAGCAGCAATACGTCAGTCAGTATGGAATCCCGCAGAGGATCCATTCTGACCAAGGGACAGACTTTGAAAGCGTATTAGTCAAAGAGTTTCTTGCTACACATGGTATCAAAAAGTCCTGCACCATACCATACCACCCTTAAGGGGAGCCACAACCTGAACGTTTTAACAGAACTTTATTGGACAAGTTGGGTACCTTGGACCTGCTGAAAAGTCCAATTGAAGCCAGAAAGTGAGTTCATTGGTGCATGCAAATAAATGTATGAAAAATGACACACACACAGGTCACTTTTCTACCTAATGTTTGAGTGAGAAGCACAATTGTCTATAGAATTATGTTTTGGAGTCTCAGCCGATGGGACCTCTGAGGACACTTATTTAGAGTACGCAAGGAGATTACAGCAACAGTTTCAAAGAGCCTATCAACTTGCTTCTGAAGTTGCAGCCAAAAACAGCCAAACAGACAAGAATAGATATGATAAAAAGGTCTGTCACCAGGTACTACAAGTGGGAGATTGAGTCTTTCTAAGGAACTTGGGTCTGCAAGAGAAGCACAAGACACAAGATCGTTGGGTGCCAGAAACTTACAGTGGTGGAACAAATGCCTGACATGTTGGTCTACAAGATTCATCAAGAACAGGGTAAAGGCCAAGAAAAGATGGTACACAGAAACCATTTGCTACCCATTGGATAAATTGTGCCTAACCCAGCACCAAAGAAGTGAACACCCAGTGGCAAGAAGACTAAAGACCAGGAGTCAAATCTTTCAACAAAACAGTGAGAGGGCACACCATGATTCTAGTACCTCAAATGCACAGCCTGCTCCTAAGCCCATGACTGAGCTGTCAGAGGAGAGTGGTGATGATGATGCCTCGCACTACCCCCCAGTGTCTGATATGACCCAATGTGTTCCTAACCTACAAATGGACTGGAGAAACTGAGAGGAATCCACCAGTACTGCCCCTGTTGAGGACTCTGCGACTGTTGAACTGCCATATCCGTTGAATCCTGATGCTGCACCTTTTGTACCTGAGGAAAGGCCCAGTGAGCAAATCGCAGAGCCTATGATGGACTATGAAATGGACTTAAATAGTTATGAGCAAAACCCGGAGACTGATGCAAATGCTGTTATTCCTGACAATGCCCCTCTGGAGGACACAGAGCTAGAAGAGGGGGTAGTGCTACCTGTTCCTAAAGAATATACAGTGCTGCTTAGAAGGTAGTTTTCCCTGCTGAAAAGGCCACTAGGAAAAGGTGAAAGTACACTTGCAGAGCCTGGAAACTGACTGGTCAATAGGAGTGAGGACTGAGAAGGCTATAAAAAGGATAGCCCTTTCAGAGGAGAAGGAGTTCGAGGGGAGAGTTTGAGAGAGACTGAGGGAAGGACAATATTAGCCTGTAAGTAAGCCTGGGTGTTAAAAGGCCTCTCTGAGCCCTCAAGAAAGCTTGGCAGAGTGCCAACTCACCCAGTTAGCCAGCAGGGAAGAAGTGGGACTGTGGTGCTGCTTCTTCCCTTGCTCGGAATTATTGGAACTGCTGTTCTGAAGTGTTTCCAGCCTGTAAACTAAGTGGACTGTGTGAACTGTTCTTCAATACAGAAAGAAAAGTATTTGAGATGGCTCAGAGACTGTTTAAGACCCCAGCTGTGTTTGAGTTCCTGCTGGATGTCCAGGGTGACGTCAAGCCTGCTGAAGCACCTAGGTCCAACAAGAGGCCCATCAGGTGAAGACGGCGAGAGGCCACTCAGGTGAAGATGATGAAATGCCCAGGGGTCAAAGACGATGAATGGCCTGCTAGTGAATGGTCCAGTTTTGCTGCACATCCATAACCGGCTAATGGTGTCCCGTCAAGAAGGTGGGTCAAAAACGAAGAGTGGAAAGCTGTGACTCAAAAACAGCGCTCAGCATTTCAGCAAGGTGGTAATTACAGCTCAAGTGAAGTTTAACGCTGTCGAGGGTATTGCTCTTCTGCTCTACTATGGCTCAGAGATGGTTATTTAAGTTAAGGGGGGTTTGGGGGTGCAGCCCCATGCAACTGACATAGAATGGGGTTTCGCTCTCATTGTTCAACACTGTATTGCAAAGCACCACTGTGGGTCTTGCTGTTTTCCATTCACTGTTTTTGCCCGGCGCCATTTTGCAGGTGCGGTTTTCACATGGAACCGGCTGATGTGGCACACCAAAAGACTGTCTGCTGATACTAGAGTGGTACTGTAACCTGTATTTTCCTCCACATCCCCTGAAGCCTTGAGGAACTGTAATTGAAGGGGGGAGGGGAACATTGTTTAACCAGGAGTAGCACACTAAGTTGAAGCTTGTTTCCAGATGCGACCTGGGAGCACAAGGAAGTTAAGTGACTTGCTCAGGATCACACAGTATGCACCTAGGCAGCTGTGGGATTCAAACCCAGGTCTACAGATCTGCAGCTCAGAGCTTTAACCCACTGTGCTATACTGCCTCCTTATGTAGTTACCTGTAAGTACCTTTGAGCTGTGGCTCAGAGGAGGTCGACTGCAATTTAGTTAAACAGATAGTCTAAAGAGGGTTAAGTCCTGGGCAGGACTTTGTAATCTGCAGGATAAGTCCAGGAAGAAACAAAACTGGAAAAAGTTCTGTTGTGTTTGTGATTTGGGGCCCTAACCCAAGTAAAGTCTGCAGTTCAAGTTTCAAATTATGGTTCTCCCTAGATCCCCGAAGTGCAGCGTGCATCCCCGAAGTGCAACGCCCTTATGTCATCTGGTTGGCCACCAGTAATCTGGCTAGGCACCCACCTCAACAGACAGTAAACATTTCTTTCCTATTGCTAGTGTTCCCCTATGCCTGTCCCAATGTAATTTTGAATTCCTCCACAGTGTTTTCATCCACCTCCGCTAGGAGTCTATTCCATGCATCCACCACTCTTTCCATGAAGAAATACTTCCTCACATTACCCCTTAGTCTACCCCCTTCCAACCTCATCTCATGCCCTTTGTTCCTGAACATCTGCTTTTCTGAAAGATGCTACCCTCCAGTACTCTATTTATGCCCTTTAGATGTTTGTAGGTTTCTATCATACCTCCCCGTCTCTCCTCTCCTCCAGGGTATACATATTGAGGTCTCCCAGTCTCTCCTCATATGACTTTTGGTGCTGGACATGCACCGTCTTTGAACTGCCTCCACTCTTTCTACATTCTTGTGGAGATGCGGCCTCCAGAACTGAACACAGTACTCCAAATGAGGCCTCACCAATGATCTGTACAGTGGCTTCCCCATCTCTTTTCTTCTGCTGGTGATACCTCTCCTTATGCACCCCAGCATCCCACTAGCTCCCCCCACAGACTTGGCACATTGTTTGGCCACCTTTTGGTTATCACATGATTACTCCCAAATCCC
Organism: Neoceratodus forsteri; assembly: GCA_016271365.2. Classification (NCBI taxonomy): domain Eukaryota; kingdom Metazoa; phylum Chordata; order Ceratodontiformes; family Ceratodontidae; genus Neoceratodus; species Neoceratodus forsteri. The sequence continues at coordinate 642,040,493 of CM057453.1, read as the reverse complement.
TTTCCTGTGGGTGACCATCAGTATCCCACCATCAGGTAATAAACTTTACAGCCATGTGGGAAGCCAGGTGCACCCACTTGGTGGTATTGGGACTGTAAGGGGTTGTACTGTGAACCAAAGTTGTTGCCTGTTGTGTTTCTTCCCCTGTTCTTCTTTTGTTGTTTCTTCACCTCAGTGGTGGGTAAGAGCATGGAGGCACTACTTAAGGAAAGAATAATGGCACACTTGGAAGCCAGAGAGGCCCAGCTTCTGAGACAACATGGATTCACGGCTGGAAGGTCATGTCAAATTAATCTGATAGATTTCTTTGACTGGCTGGCACAGGAGATTAACTAAGGGGAGCTGTAGACGTCACCTACCTAGATTTTAGCAAGGCCTTCAACACCGTCCCACACAATAGCCTATAGGGGAAGCACCACTTGTGGCTGACAGTAAATTTGCCGACCTCACGCACAGCGATGGGACAATACTGACACCGGTATTGTGCCATCACAAAAGGAAGTGTTTTTTTGTGGGGGCTATGCCCCCTGTACTCCCCGTATTTCAGTATAATCAACTTCAGATCAGAATTGTTCCGGGGAGGGGGCAGAACACTGGGAGAAAAGTGTCAGTGAAAACAGACTATTACAGCAACTGACACTGTAATGGTCTGGTTTCAGGTTTTGCTGTTGAGGTGTCGCTCTAGAGTGGGCCACTGCACAATAGGCTGGTTAACAAGATTAGTAGTATAGGCATGTTGCACAAAGTGGTAAGGTGGGTCAGAAACTGGCTAACAGGCAGGATGCAGAGGGTGGTGGAAAATGGGATCCAGTCAGGGAAGAGGGGGGGGTGACCAGTGGGGCACCTCAGGGTTCAGTACTTGGACCAGTCCTGTTTAATGTCTTCATTAGCAACATTGTAGTAGACCTGGAGAGAAAGGTCTGCCTATTTGCAGATGACACCAAGATCTGCAATAGGGTAGATACTCCAGAAGGGGTGCAGAGGATGAGGAGGGACCTCAAAAAGCTTGAGATGTGGTCTGAGAGATGGTAACAGAGGTTCAATTCCAAATAGTGCAAAGTAATGCACCTGGGAAGGGGAAATCCTGTGGTAAGCTACAAAATGGGGGGGATTGTTGAAGATCACCAAGGAAGAAAGGACCTGGGAGTCATCATATCTGACAACCTAAAGGTGTCTAAGCAGTGTACGAAGGCTGCAGGGAGGGTCAGTGGCATACTTGGGTGTATAGGCAGAGGTATCACTAGCAGGAGACAGGAGATAGTGATACCTTTGTATAAAATGCTGGTGAGGCCTCACCTAGAGTACTATGTGCAGTTCTGGAGGCCACACCTTCGTAAGGACATTGGCAAGTTAGAGGTGGTCCAGAGGGCAGCAACTACGATGGTGCAGGAATTGCAAGATAAAACATATGAGGAGAGACTCAGAGACCTCGGTTTGTACTCTCTGGAGGACAGGAGGGATCAGGGGGACATGGTAGACACATTCAAGTACCCAAAAGGTATAAACAAGGTGCAGGCAAGAGAAATCTTCCACTACAAAAGCTGTACACATGCAAGGGGACATGACATAAAACTGGAAGGAGGCAGGTTAAGGAGAAATGTGAGGAAGGTTTTCTTCACGGAAGGGTTGGTGGACCCATGGAACAGACTGCCACAGGAGGTTGTGAGAGCAAGCACAGTAGTGGGTTTTAAACATGCCTAGGGCAGGCACAGGGGAACCTTAGAAGTGGGGAGAAGGGGGAGTATGCCATTGATCACTGAGAGTCAAAGGACGCAAACTAGTGCAGATTTAGGGCAGACTGGAAGGGCCTGGTGGTCCTTATCTGCTGATAATTTCTATGTTTCTATGTTTCCCATCCCTGTTATAAATCCTAAGTGGGTTCATGTTAACATTGCTGTGCATGGTTATTGCCTGGAAGTGTATTTCTACTGTGTGGGAAAATTATCACTGTGTGTGGGAGGAAATTAATACTTATTTCTGGGGGTGCTAACCTTGTCTTTGATCTGCCAGATACCCCATACCATTTCCTCAGGTGGAGGCACTGCACCATTTTACTCCAGTGTAACACACCCATCAGTGAACCCAGGTCGACCCCCTTGGAAGGTGTGGTTAGGTGAGACTCCGAGGGCCCCGAACAGCCAAGTTGTAAGTGGGCAGCAGTTACAATAAATTTCTCAACTTCACTGCACAAGCATGGTAAAAAGAGAATGTACCAAACAAGGTGCTATTTAAGCAATAATGCATGACAGGGTATGGATTGTGTAAGCAATAAGACATGACAGGGTGTGCATGGAACATATTTTACCACATGGCCAGGGGCATAATAAGGTATGAGGCCGCAGGCCTAGTGGCTTTAGCCACTGATCATGTGGTAAAATATGTTTCATGCATACCCTGGAGTGTCTTATTGCACTTATAAGATGGGCTACAGTTTCATTTTCATTAAAGTCCAAAAAAATAGTGTTTTTATGCAGAAAACATGTAGTTGCGCATGTAAATTTATGATAAAATAGTCCTTCTGCCCACCAGACAATGGCATCATCATGCATGTGCCATTGAAGTTTGTCCTATACTGCCATCAGTAGTAAAGCTTGCTGATAGCCTGATTCAAGATCACTATCCCCTTCCTGTATTTGTGTGGTGTTTTTTCTGTTTTGTGTTTTGTACTGTGAGAGACAGGAGAGGAGAGTTAGAGAAAAGCATTTTTATTTGCTTTTTTACTGTGATAGGAAAGGAAGGAGAGTGAGGGGCAACTGTTTATTTTTTTTAACTGTGATAAGAAAGGAGAGCGAGCACTTCTTTTGTCTAGTTTTTGTTTGTTTTTAAGGAAGACTCTTAAACCAGATTCACTTGAATGTTGAATTCTGCTTCAGACCGCTGTTATAACTGTTGCTCTCATGGCTACTGCTTTGCCAGAAGCAGCAGAGAGCGGGAACAATCAGAGAGCAGGCGCAGTATGCTGTGGGACTGAGACTGGCAGCAGCATCAAAAGAGTGGACAAGACAAGTTGAGTTAGTTTTTTCCTTACTCTACTTTGTTTTCTACTGAAGGGGGAACTAAATAAGTAGCTAGCTGTCCAGAGTTCCTGATCGTTAAGTCCAGGAAAAAGGAAGATCAGCATTAGCAAGGGAAAAAAATGACAGTACTAAAAAACAACATTCTAAATCCATGCTGATTTTTGTAATGCAGACTTGCTTTGTAATACTTGTCATTGCCTGAGCAGAGAACAGATTTCATGCACAAATAATTACCAATTACAAAACCAGGTCTGCTATCCCCATTTTATAAACTGAAATAACCTCTCACCTGGGTTGGGTGATCATAAGGCCAAAACCACAAAACACCCTAGAAATAAGATTATCCCAGTATAATTCACATTTTTGAGTGCATTATTGCTATTATACAATGGCTCTTATTTATTAATATTGTGGGGACACAAATGAGCAGGTGTAGATGGCTATTAGTCAGAGAACAAGTGCTGGAACATCCCTTTTATGTTGAGGGATATCTATTTTATAGTATCAGTTGTACAGTTTTATTTTTGAATTACATTTTTTTAGGACACACTCCCCATGTGAAAGCACTGCATCATGGGAATGCAAATAATCAATTGTTTTTTATCACTGTAGTGTGTTATGCAGTACCAGGCAATTGGGTGTTTGCATACCTGTGATGCAGTGCATTCATGTGTGATGTGTTTCCTCATAAAAAATAGAACTGTAAAACTGATACTATAAAAGAGATGTCCCCACACTATAAAGAAGATGTTCTGACACTTGTTCTCTGCCTAACTATGAAATGACTCAGCCTTGACAAAATTGTTTGCCCCCACAATATAAGTAAATATGTTTTTTATGTAAAATTAAGCTTTTGCGTTTGTACTACTATTATTGCAATCCTTTAGTCTTTCTTTTTTTGGAAGAGACCTGTAGTTTGTTGTTTAGGCTGACATGTAATCATCTGTATGTTTGAACTTGCTACTGTAAGGTTGTGCTTAGGTAATCTTATTGTAACAAACACACGCTGAATAATCCAAGTCCAGGAAATGTTTTGTTATTGTATAATATTCTTTTTAAGAACATTCCCTTGCTTTTCAGCATTTCCATGTCAAAATTGTATTTTTTTAGCCCAGTGTGTGATGGTCATCTAATCATTTAACATTCATAACAAAAACATAGTTTGCCATGCTTTTTTTAAATTACATTGGTAAGAATTAATCTCTCTTTATGGAAAAATCTGGATGGAGTCAGATTATTTTATGTGGTTATAACATCATCATTTTTAGCGTGAAAGAAAATGTGAAACAAGGACACTTCATTTGTCATGAGTCTTGCTTCATTTTTTTCCACAAATGCAAAAATAAAGAGTAAATTACCAATACTATGACACCCTCTTTAACTGATATTCCCCAAAAAGGGGGAACATATTTGTATGTTGTTATACATAAAACCATTTCAAACCCATGTCATTTTCATAAAACATTTCTGATAGATGTAGAATATGGTTATGAATATAGAAACAGAAAGAAATACAGGGGTTGCCATGCTTCTTCTGGTTATATCTGCTTTCAAAGTTGCAGTTTCAGAGGTGGTCAGCTCAGGACAAACATGATTGAAACATCCCAATAAAAAAAAACTTGCAAGAATTCTATTCAAACAATTCAAAACTACATGCAGACTGGCAAGGACTTTATCATAAAATTAACAGTGTAACCAAAGACAGACAGATATGTAGGTAAAGTGCCTTGAATGATACCAACTGCTGCAATTGTGGGAGCTAATTTCCTTGCTGCCGTCCTATGTACATGCTTAGCTGGACATGACATGATAGGATAAATCATTATTCTAACAATACTTCCATATATTTAAGAATGGACTTGTGCCAGAAAACAACCTTGAAAACTTTTTGAGAGCATCAGGAAACACAAGGGACCGTCTTTAAGTTCTGTAGTTTTAGTGAAATTCTAGTAAAATAACATTTACAGTACTGTTCTGTAGAGCTGTATACACAAATTTTGATGAGAAAGAAATAATGTGATCATACTCAGAACTGAACCCAGGCTCATGGATTACCTTCCTAGTTTTCTAACTGTTGAGTTGATGGAGCATAAGGGCAGTTTTCTGGAGATCTGGGTTAAATTTCCAGTCAGGTCACATTATTTCTTTCTCATTACAATTTGTGTTTAAAATGTTCATAAGTGACTAATACTGCACCAATAATGAGTTACTATCTCAATAGTTTTATATACATATGCTGTATATGTGTACAGTATACTGTATGTATCAGTTCTTGTTTATAATTCTCTTCAAGCTCATCAAATATTGTAGGAATTCTTACATTTGCACCAACTGGTGAGAGTGTAGAAATAACCATCCTACTGTATCATTGTGTTAAATTTGTCAATTTACAAAATAACAATTTCAGAATTCTCTTACCTGCTGTCCCAGTGATGCTACTAAGATTGGATACATCTGAAAAATGCAACACAAAGAAGACGTAATTTAAATTATCATAGCAAATGAGAAACTGTAAAACACTTCATTTTACATATGCGCATTAAAGGCTGTACTGATAGAGCATATACAATACAAGTGCTTGAAACGTACTTCAGTCTCATAGTTATTAAATAGTAACTGCGTTTCTATAGTTAGGGCAGAGTAGGCACTTCTATGCAAAACTTCAGTTTCTGGCTGCTTGTATCTCAGTTGCCTCTTGATATTCTGACATGAAATTTTGAAGACACTAAGTGTGGTCTACATTTCCAGCATGTGCCAGTTTTAGACTTTGACTTTGACGGCAGATAAGGACTGCTTGGCCCACCCAGTCTGCCCATTTCCCTACCTATTGGATAAGCTGCAGATCCTAGTTAACCAACAGCCTACTTACTCCTACCACCACTTGAATTGCCTTATATCTGTCCCATGCATTCTTGAATTCCCCCACTGTTTTTTACCCTGTGACCTCTTAGGAAGGCCATTCCATGAGTCCACCACCCTCTCCATGAAAAAAATACTTCCTCACATTACCCCTGAGCTGTCCCCCCCCGTATCTTAAAATTGTGCCCCCTTGTTCTTGCAGATCTCTTTTTCTGAAAGATGCTACCCCCTTGAAAGTTTCTATCATGTCCCACCTCTCCCTTCATTCCTCGAGGGTATACATATTAAACTCATTTCGTCTCTCTTTGTATGGCTTCTGGTGCAGACCCTGCACCACTTTATGTCTAAAACAGTCTCAGCACACCATAGTGAACACAAGTAAAATTCTCCAGGCAAAAGATGTTATAAATGTAATACTTTACTCACAGGTTTCAAAAAAGAACAGAGGCAAAAACCGAGTACTTAAACAAAGTGCTATGTGCAGGTCCCCCAATAATCTCAGAACATTTCCTGTGTCTTTAATAAATGAGGGCAAAGTCCTCACTATTTTACCAATGTTGTCGTCTATCAACTTGGCCAGGGGTTCCATCACTGACCCTACACTAGATATAATGGGACGCCCAGGTGGATTATCCAGAGATTTATGGACTTTTGGCAAAATATAGAATTGAGAAAATAAAGGGTGAAATACTGTCATGTATTTCTTTTCCCTCTCATTTATCAATCCTTCCCTTTCTGCCCATGCAAGAAAATTATCAACTTCCTGTTTAAATTGCACAGCAACATCCCTTTTAACTTGTCTGTAATATTCTTTATTCAGCAATTGTCTTTCCGCCTCTCTCTCATAATCACACACATCCTGAACCACCACACTTCCACCTTTGTCTGCTGGCTTTATAACAACATTTTTGTTGTTCCTTAGGACAAACAGAGCTTCTTTTTCATTAGCTGTTAAATTGTTAACTCTTGGCACATAATCTTCTTTTCTCATTTTTTCTATATCTTGTTCACACAACCTCTGAAAAATCATTACTGCATAAGGTAGGGGTGGACAAAATGAAATTTAATATCTGACATATAGTGTGATCTTTTCAAATTTTAATGTTTGTATCACTTGGTGTTATGTGTCAATATAGGATGTTTATATGTGGTAGATAAATGAAGCACTTACACTTTAAGGAAGGTCACATGACTGGGGATGTGTGCTATTTAAGCTACCTAACACTAGGTGGTAATTACCTTTGATAAAGCCCATGTTCGGGTGAAATGTGCGTGAGGAGTTTGTCTGTGTCTGCACTTAGCACTTTGTTTAAGTACTCGGTTTTTGCCGCTGTTCTATTTTGAAACCTGTGAGTAAAGTGTTATATTTATAACATCTTTTGCCTGGAGAGTTTTATTTGTGTTCACTATGGTGTGCCAAGACTGTTTTAGACATGTACCAAATTGTCTCTGAGCACCCATCCCTCTGTGCAGCTCTATTTGGCTGTCCTGCACCGTTTTAGTTGCCCTCGTCTGGACTACCTCCATCTTGTCTATGTCCTTGTGGAGATGGGTCTCCAGAACTGCATGCAGTACTCCAGATGGGATCTCACCAACTGTCTGTACAGAGTGATAACAACTTCCTGTTTTCTACTAGTGATACCTCTCCCTATGCATCCCAATATCCCACTAGCACTCCTTACTGCCTTCTCACAATGCTTGACAACCTTTAGATCATCTGATATGACTACCCCCAGGTCCCTTTCCATTTCTGCTGTTGTTAGTAACTCCTCCCCATTCTGTACTCTTCCCCTGGGTTTTTGTTTCCGAGGTGCATTACTTTGCACTTCTTTGCATTGAATCTAAGCTGCCATACTTTTGACCATTCCTCCAACCTTGCCAAGTCCCTTCTCATCCTTTCCATCCCCCTTTTGTATCAACCCTGTTGCAGATCTTTGTGTTATCTGCATACTTTTCCTTCCAGTACCTCTACAATGTCACCTATAAAGACATTAAAGATGACCAGTCCCAGTACTGAACCTTGTGGTACCCTGCTAGAAACCCCCCTTTCTTCAGAGTGAACTCTGTTTACTATTTTCCACTGTGTCCTGTTGTCCAGCCAATTTTTTTACTCAGGCTACCACCCTGGGACCAACTCCCAGGCTGGCTGACTTGTTTATTAATCTTTCGTGTGGGACTGTGTCAAATTCCTTGCTAAAGTCTAGGTAGGCCATGTCCACAGCCCCTCCCTGGTCTACTACTTTGGTCACCCAGTCAAAGAAATCTATTAAATTTGTCTGACATGACCTTCCTGCTGTGAATCCATGCTGCCCTGGGTCCTGTGCCCCGTTGGCCTCTAGGTACTCAATAATTCTTTCTTTCAGAAGTGATTCTTTTATATTTCCCTTAACTGAGGTCAAACTAACAGGTTGGTAGTTTCCTGCCTCTGCCTTGCTCCCACTGTTCTGAAGGGGAATCACATCCACCCTCCTCCAGTCCTCAGGTACCACACCATCCTCTCATGATTTGTTAAAAAGGGTAGTCAGTGATGCCACTAGTTCTTCCCTCAGTTCTGTTAGAATTATGGGGTGAATCCCATCAGGCCCTATTGCTCTGTTCACATTCAGTTTTAGGAGTTCTTTCAAGACCCCTTCTTCTGTGAATGGACTGGTATTGACCCTCCTATCCTGAGTGCTTCTATTGTTTGGTTTAGGTAACTCCCCCTCCTCTTCTTTTGTGAATACTGAACAGAAGTGTTCATTTGGTATCCCTGCTTTTTCATTGTTACTCTCTGTCCACCCCCTCACTTTTATTAAGCCTCTCTATCCCTCCATTGGTCTTTCTTCACTCCCTAATGTACCTATAAAAGGTTTTATCCCCTTTCTTAGCTGAGTTGGCTATCTTTTCCTCAGTTTGGGCCTTTGCTATTCTGACTGCCTTCCATGCTTCCTTCTGCTTTAACTGGTACAGTTCTCCATCCTGCTCCTCCTGTGTTTCTTTATACTTCCTGAATGTGATCTTTTTCTCCCTAACTCTACCCGGCACCTCTTTTGAGAACCATAGTGTTTGTTTCCTTTGTTTTATTTGCTTCACAAAAAGGCTTTTTGCCTCTGTGATGGCAGCTTTGATTTTTTCCCATTTTCCTCCACCCCTCCTTCTTGTTCATTTGCTAGTGCTTTTCTAAGGCACTTTCCCATTTTCCCAAAGTCAGCCCTCCTAAAGTCCAATACCCTTGTGTTTGCATGGCTTTACTCTATGGCTGTGTTTATTGTGAACCACACTGTTTGGTGGTCGCTTGGTCCCAGATGGCTACCCACTTCTGAATCCAAGATCCCGGCTCCATCCTTGTTTGAGAGTACAAGGTCTAAGATTTCTCCCTTCTGAGTGGGTTCCAACACTAGCTGTCTGAGGTATGCCCCCTGTGGAGCATTGAGAATGACTCTGCTCTTGGATGTGGCTGCAGCAAAGGTGCTCCATTTAACATCTGGCATATTCATGTTCCTCATCGATAATATCTCCCCCTTTTCTGCCATTCTAAGGATGCCTTCTATCATTTCCTTGTCTGTTTCCTCCCCCTGAGACAGGGGTCTATATACAACCCCTGTGTGGATTGTTGTGCCATTTCCTGTCTCCAGAGTGACATACAGTGCCTCCTCTCCTCCCTGTTTACCCTTTAGTTCCATTTCTTTGATCCCTTCCCTTATGTAGAGTGATACTCCTCCTCTTTTACCCTGTCCCTCCTGTAGATTGTGTACTCTGGTTTGTTTACATCCCAGTCATGGTTCTCTGTGTACCATGTTTCTGTGACTGCCATGATATCCAGGTGTCCCTCTTCCATCAAGGCCACAAGCTGAGGGAGCTTGTTACCTAGACTATGGGCATTACTACTCATTGTCCTTCATTCATTAATGGCCTTACCCCTTTTAGCCCCATTCCTGTCCTTGCTGCCTTTGCCTTTTTCTCTATTTACCCCTGTCCTGCTCCCTATCAACTTCTCTACCTCAGTGTTTACCTCACTAACTACTCTGTTTTGGGGGGTGGCTGGGATTTCCCTGCTCCTTTTCAGTGCCTTCCCCTTTGGCTAGTTTCAATGCTTGCCAATAAAGCATTTAAACCTATCACCTAGAATCCTGGTTCCCCTCGAGGACAGATGCAGACCATTGCACCAGTATAGGCCTGTTTCCCCACCCAGTCCCCAGTGAAGCCAAAACCCTGAGCTCCACACCAGTTTTTCAACCATTTCTTGAATCCCATGGTGTGGAGTATCCTAGCCTCACCCATGATATAGACAGGTAGCACCTCTGAGAAGGTTACCATGCGTACTATTTGTCTAAGAACCCTCCACAACTCCACAAACTCCTCCTGCACTGCTCTGATCCCATTCCCAGCCATATCATTTGTCCCTAGATGGACAATGATGCCCGGATCCCTCTCCCATAAAGCTGCTCCCACAATCCCGAGGATTTGCTTCCTGTCCCTCCAAGCCATGGCGCTAGGCAGGCACCTCCCTCCCTCCCTCCTCCAGTTTCTACCCCCTAATGACTGAGTCCTTCACCAGGAGTTGTTTCCTTCCCCTGTAGGGTCCTGTGCCACCCTCCTGTGGGTCTCCTTTGTAGAGATTCCCGGCATCCTCCTTGGTCTCCACTGTGGGTGCCTTCATAGAGGAACCATGCTCTGCCAGAATGGCATATGAATTGTGGAGAGGTATAACTGGAGAGATGTGCCTCTGTTCCACCACCCTCTTTGAGCTCACTGTGGTTCAACTGCTCCTCTTTCTTGGCAACCTCTGAGGCAGTGGCAGTGGCCCTGGTGGTCCCTGGATGGGGGATGAGGTTTCCCGAATCCTCGCCAGGTCAGCCTGGAGATGGGCAACCTCCTCCCAGAGACCAGAGAGGTGCCTGCAAATAGGGCAGCATCACAGCCTCCAGAACGTCTCCTGGAAGACTGCCATCTCACAGCCAGTGCATTCCACCACTCCCCACATGTCTCTCTCCTTTCCTGTTTAATTTGTTTCCATTTTTGCTAGTGTGTGTGAGTGTGTGTGCATTTACCCCCTATGCTGTGTGCTGGGCTATTAAGGATATGACAGGTGTATGTCCTTTGCCCTTTGGGGAAGGGATGTCAGAACCCTTGGTATAAAGAAAATGACACCCTTGGTGTAGCTGGGGTGAGGGCAGGGTGGTGGGACTAAGCCCCTGCCCTCCAGAAGCAATCAGCTACAGCTCTTACACACCACTCCAGTGAGTGCTTTCCTTCTTTTCAGCAAGACAACCTGCGCAATAATTTAACAGAGAATATACCCTGCAAAAAACAATTTCAGTCTATAAAGTAAAATAAATCCCCTCTGCTGTGTAGTTCTTTTCAGCTCTTCTTAACTGAACCCACAACCAACTTCCCCTTTTAAACTCTTCTCCTCCTGAAAGCCTGCATCAGCCCCTCCTTTAAACACACACCTGCTTCACATGTTGTAACTGTCCTTCCCCAGCAACAAGATACTGCCAAATGATCTGCTAACTACAGCAGTTCCCTTTCTTGGCTACTAAGAATTACAGAACAGTAACCAAAAGCAGAACAGAAGAAATGCCTAATCTAAAGCCCTTCTGCTTATTTACTTACACAAACCCTGCAAGTTTAAAATGAAATGAAATAAAATAAATCAACTCTGCTGTGTAGTTCTTTTCAGCTCTTCTAAACTTTGTTTTTTATTATTTTCAATATAACATGGACATAATTCACATTCTCATACAGTGTATTAAAAAGCAGACATTATACATTCAAAAATATAGATACATAGATACATAGACAGTGTTGGCAGATAAGGGCCTATGGCCCACCCAGTCTGCCCATTTGAGCTTGTAAGTTCAGTTTATGTTTTCCTAGAAGTTTGTTGCCCCTTACCCCTGACCTCCAGAATTCCTTAATGTCTATCCCATGCTTTGTTAAATCCCATGATTGTTTCAGCCCCCACCACTTCCTCTGGCAGGGTGTTCCACTTGTCCACCACCCGTTCTGTGAAGAAATTCTTCCTCACGTTTCCTCTGAATCGTCCTCCCTCCAACTTCATCCCATGCCCTCTAGTCCTGGAACATCTTTTTCGCTTACAAATAGTGTATTCCTGCACCCTGTTCCTCCCTGTAAGATACTTGTATGTCTCTATCATATCCCCTCTCTCCCTCCTCTCCTCCAGGGAGTACATGTTCAGTTCCTTCAACCTGTCCTCATAGGACTTGTGATGCAATCCATGCATCATCTTTGTTGCCCTCCTCTGAACCTTCTCTACCCTGTCTATGTCCTTACGTAGGTAAGGTCTCCAGAACTATACACTGTACTCCAGGTGGGGCCTCACTAGTGTCTTGTATAGTGGAATTATGACCTCCCTTTTCCTGCTGGTGATGCCCCTGCCTATGCATCCGAGCATCCTATTTGCTTTACCTGCTGCCTTGTCACACTGTTTCCCTACCTTGAGGGCATCAGAGATGATAACCCCAAGATCTCTTTACTGCTTGGTGCATGCTCTATCCTCACCCCCCAACTGATATATTGTGCCAGGGTTTGTGTGCCCCATATGCATTATCTTGCACTTCTTTGCATTGAATTTCAACTGCCAAACCCCTGACCATTCTTCAAGTTTCTGCAGGTCCCTTCTCATTCTGTCTACACCCTCTGGTGTATCTACTCTGTTACAGATCTTTGCGTCATCAGCGAACAGTGAAATTCTGCCTTCTAGGTCCTGCACAATGTCACTGATGAAGATGTTGAATAGGACTGGTCCCAGCACTGATCAAATAGTTGATATTCAGAGCTGATCTCCCTGTATTCTGGCACAATGGTGGTGGTGATTGGGGGGGGGGACTTGAACAGTACATTTTATAGTCCAAAGGCTGAATATCCATAAATATGAGCCATCTCAGTGGCTATGGAAAACCATACACAGGGAGAATTGACAGGACTTGAACTAAGCCTAAGGAATAAATTGTGGTTCTAGCAGTGGGGAGAAGGGACACAGTTAAAATGTTTAATTAAGTTTGAAGTTCATCTATTTGCCTTCACAGCACCTCTTACAGGGTACATGTCAAACTCTTTTGGGACTGGGCCTGTGGCACAGATCATATGGGCCCCTTGTGGTGAGTTTCTCATCACTTTGTAGAATTGGAGGAAGATGGTTACTGCGGACCTGTGCTGCTAAGAGTAGCTCCAGCAGTTATGCTTTTATGCCAAATTTCTATTTATACAAGATATGCCATGATTGCCTACTAACTTTGTTCTATTAAATTTACACCCATCTTGTACTGGTGGCCTTTCCCTTGCTTTCTGTTTGATTGCCCTTAGTTGTGGCTGATGTTGAGAGAGGGAGAAGACTGTAGAGAGACTGTGCAGAGCACCCTATCTGAGATTACTAGCTGGGAGCTGTGGCAGTCATAGAACCATGGAGCTGTGGGAAGCATGGAGAAGTCAGGAGAAAGAACACAGTGGATGGGCTGTAGACAGATGAAACACATGACTGTCAGCTTAAAATCATGGAGGGTAAGTGAAAGGACTTAGGAGCAGTGAGTAGTGTGACTTTAGACCTGGATGCATCACTTTTTTGTTTTTATTATATCCCACTTTATCAGAACTCTGTTAAAGCTAATATGGGATAGTATCTGTGGGTTTGTCTTTCTCTATAGAGATTCTTTTGGGTATCATTTTTATTGTAGTGATCATCTGCTGATGTTTTAAGCACTTTGGGCTACTTGGCTACACTTTATTATTTGAACTATTAGAATATTATTTGCATTATAGTATTTTAAAATGTGCACAGTTTTCTACCACGTGACTGGTTTGGGAATATTTGTATGACCAGGTGAGGGATCTCCCAGACTGCTTCATGATTCTGGGCCATCATGTGACTGGTGCGGTTGGCATCTGAGCAGTTGGAGCTCATACTGCAGCTTACTTTTGGGGCATGTAGAGAAAACTGAACTAAGGTGAACTAAGCTTCCACCAAGTTTAGCTTGCTTTGCCTTGTCGCATCATTTTAAATGAGATTGGTGCTTATAAAAAGTCTGATTCAGTCTTCTTTAATAATGTGTCCCAGAAGTCGAGTTCGCACAGCGAATGTGCCATTCTGCACCACAGGTGTAAAATCATGTTTTGGGCAGGATGTGAAAAATGATAGCTGTATTCTGTTCATGAGGCGATACGGAAAAGGGTAATGTTGAAAACCAGGAGGGAAAATATGAAAACAATGGCAAAGTTATGAGCATGTGTAGAAACTGCACAATGCATGCTCATAACATGGCCATTTTTTGGAACTTTTTTACCAAATTTTCAACATGAGCTTTTTGGGAAATCCCCTGATGAACACTTGCACTGTGATTTTGTTAATCCATTCCGAAAGTTGATTTCGCACAGCGACACACCATTCTGTGGTAGAGGGCAAAAATACATTTCTGGCAGGATCTGAGAAATGACAGCTGTACTGTTCATGAGGAGGTATGCAAAAATGGCAATATTGAAAATCTGGAGTGAAAATATTAAAAATTGGTGACGTTACAGGCGTGTGTAGAAACTGCGCAACACATGCTTGTAACATGCCCGTGTTGGGGATGTTTTGCACCAAATTTTCAACATCAGCTTTTTGGAACCCCACCTCATGAAGGCTGGGACTGTCATTTCATTAATCAGTCCCAAAAGTGGATTTCACATCCCAAAAGGTGATTCTGTGCAGCGATCATGAAATCACCTTTCTGGACCAAGTAATGAGATGACAGTGACATTGTTCATGAGTTGGGGTCCCAAAATGCCTATGTTGAAAATCTGGTGAGAAAATACAAAACAATGGTTGTGATATCCACATTTAAAGTCTTTGTTTGTATCAGAATCATACGAAGTAGGATCCTAGATCGTATCATCATACAAACTAAGATCCTATGTCGTATGACGCTGATACAAACAAAGAATTTAAATGTTAAATAACACACATTTTAAGGGCATTTTCTGAACAGTAAGGTGCAGACTGCACCTAGGGGGTCACAATAAGCAAGCTACATGTGTTGGTTCTTCCCCAGAATATCATTTTGGGAGGTTTCCAAATTTGAATTTCGGGCAAACTGGAAACAAGATGGTGGCCATACAAAAGAGGAATTTTCTCATACAATGCATGATTCCTCTTTCGTATCAACCAGCTATATTGAAGTGCCTACTGAGAGTGCTCAGAAACAATTTTTTCAAATTTTTAAATGGTAATAACTTAAAAATGGCTTATTGTTTTTTCTCTAGACTAGCAAAAGGCACATCTGTGGGGAGTCCCTTTCTGACCTGAAACTTGCATACCAAACAAACAAACTCTCTGGGCTATAGGCAAGTTCAAAGAAAAATCCCACCAAAGTCAATGGGTAAAAACATGTATTTTCACCTCTCCATAACTCAGAGACTGCACATCTGACCAGAATAAAACTTGCCATATCAAGAGATTTACACCACAGGAAGAAGCATACCAAATTTCATGCAAATCTATTCTATGGTTTCAAAATTATTGAAGTGCAAAGTTTTGAGTTTAACATTGAAGTGCCTACTCAACCCTAACTATAGGGGTGCAACTGCACCCCTATAATATATCTATACATATATATATATATATATATATAGAGAGAGAGAGAGAGAATAAAGGATGGGGGAGTGTTTGTTATGAGAATTTAATGCACACCGAGGGTGCTCATTAAATTCTCATAGGATACACACTTCCCCATTTTTTAATTTATATAATTTGCTGGAGAGCAATTTTTTCAAACCCTAGTGCTGTGATTCACACACACACACACACACACACACACACACACACACACACTCACTCACTCGCTCTCTCTTCACACACACACACACACACACACACACACACACACACCACGTTGTCTCCCTCCGTCCTTCTCAAGAAATCCCCATGGCAGCTTTACTGTAGTTCTCTGGGGCACCAAATGCAGCAGCTTCCTTTCTCCCCCCCCAGCTCCCACTCTAAAGTCCCCAGCTGAGCTGTGCAGCAGTCCCCAGTCCCTCTCCCTCTTGCCCCACATCACCCTCCAGCTCACTGTACTCTCAGATTCAAAAATATATTTTTTAAATTTAACAGCTAAAACCGCGATTGCGATTACACTCGCGCTTACCTGCATCAGCCACAGACTCATTCCCACCAATGGTGTGTGTTGCGCAAAGCTAGTGAACTGCAGGATCAACCAATACTTTATAAAAAAATATAATGGTACTATTTAAAGTAGGAGCAACAAAATAAATTAAAAGAACGATTAGGTGAAGATGTAACTGTGGCGGCTCCTCGTTAACTAAGATACGGAGCCGCCATGTTTTCAGAACTGTTTAGCCTGCCCACACAGAAAATAAGAGCCAATGAGGGAGCGCTCCCTTTTGATAGACAGAGCGCGTGAATGCCATAATAACCAACTAGTTATTATGGCAAATATCAACTTCGTGATCCAATTGAAAAAATTGATCACCAGTAATTATATATTTATATTTATATATATATATATACACATAAATATATACATATATATGTGTGTATATGGAGGAATTCAGTGATTTGGGGGAAATTGGGCTTCTACCTTGATAAACTACAGAAACAAATTCCGCTCCACTGCTGTGATGTGTTGGTGTCCATTATAATCCAATTGGAAAAAAAAAACCAAAAAAAAAAAACAAAGGACCACATCACCATCCATGAAAAAAGCTTTATTCAGTGCAGCAATCCAACAGCATACAGGTCAGGTACTGGATCCTTGACCGGTTTCACAGCTAGTGTGTCTTCAGGAGGCTGCAGGTACACACTACATCACATTTAAAAATGCTGCTGAAAGCACCAACTCAGCACAGACCAAAACAAACTGTTTTCTTCCCACTCCCAATGAGGTGTCATCACCTAACCAGTACTTGCGGGCTATCAGGCCCTCCTTGTGTGGCATGTTTGTATAGATTGAGGTGATATCCATAGAGACAAGTAACCAATCTGGTTCAATCTGGATATCTTCCAGGATATTCAGCATATCCATGGTATCTTTTGTACAAGAATGTAGCTGGGATACAAATCCCTTTATATGTGCATCCACAAAGTGTGACAGAGGCTCTGTCAAGGTGCCTATCTCTGTCACTATGGGTCATCTTGAAGGATTGTGAAGATCTTTGTGTATTTTGGGCAGCATAAATAGGCACACCCTGATTGGGTGTGCCACTGTTAGGTATACCAGTTCATTTGATGCGATAACCCCCTCAATATGAGATTCTTCTAGAAACCCATCAATCTGTTGTTTGTTTAAATGAGGATTCAAATTAGAAGTATAGTGATTAAATTCATGATACAAATGTGTCTTTTTAAATATTATTAAATATATAGATATTGTCTTTTCATTTTACACTGTCACTTTAACAGCAGCATTTTTAAATGTGATGTAGATATGTACTTGAAGCCTCCTGATGACACACTAGTTGCAAAACTAGTCAAGGATCCAGTACCTGACCCGTACGTTGTTGGATTGCTGCACCGAATAAAGCTTTTTTCAAGGATGGTGGTGCTGCCCTTTTTTTTTTCATGATAAACCCATATCACTGAATTGAACCAACAAAGTGAATTGTGATGTGTCATGAACAAACCGGATGAAATATTAACAAATAATCTAAATTTGGGGTGGCTGCAGGATGTAAGAATGCATACAGGTCCCAGAGATGTGAATGTTGTCTCAGTCAGTGGTATTAAGCAGAATGGTTATGAACCTGGTTTCAAGTTAAAGAGCATGATTCAAAATCTTTTTGAAAATGTCATGAGTATGGACCTACAATACAATGACATAATGTTTGTTAAATGGATTGGAAGAATGAGAGCTTCAGTACATTTGGATGTACAGTGAAGCTCACCAGGATCAAGCCCAACTCTGCAGAATTCTGCAGTAAAGTTACTGAAGGGAAAAATGCAATTTCAATGGGCGTGTAGTTTTGAGAACATAGGATCTGGTATCCAAGGTTTTGGAACTGCAACATAAAGTATAACCACTTGGAATTGCAATTCAAAATGGTATAAAAGAAGGCCGTGAAAACTGTATGTTGGCTATAAAGGAACAAAAAGCCCAGAACACGTTGGGTAAAAGAGATTCATTTTCTGGTAGAAGTACTACTGAGGTTGGTTTAATGTACCAACTAGTAATCATTTTACTCACCTAGGGCAGCACTGTAATAATATCAATGGACACCATTCCATTCATATGGAAAATATAACTAAGGATGTAATTCTTACAAGGGAGGAGAGAACAGAGGAAAGTATGGCAGATGGCATTCTCTTCCTGTCTTGGAATGTTGCACATTTAATGAAATGTGCTGACCCTGAATACAAGGATTTCATTCTAAAACATAAAAATTATTGCTCTGCAAGAACCCTGGAATTCACATACCGCTAGTTCAGCGATGAACAGATTTCATGATTTTAATGTAACTGCTAGAAGGGATACAAAAATGGGCAGACTGAGCAGTGGTTTCATCTTGTATATGAGGGTTAATAAGTTTTAAGGACTCTGTATTATTGTTTAGCTCGTATACTGGATGTGGTCCTGGCAGACAGTGACCAGATTAGGGGCCTGGAGGTAAGGGACCCATTGGCGGGGAGTGACCATGCCACGGTCTGGTTCTGCCTGGACCTAGGAGGGCTAGAAGACTGCACAAAGATGGAGGTAACTGACTTCAGGGGAACGGATTTTAAGGAAATGGGAAGGATCCTTAAGGAGCATTTGGATGTGATTGGGTCAGACATGGACACTGATAGTAGATGGGAAATCATCAGGAGAGGGGTGCAAGATGCTACCAGCACCTGTGCAAGAGTAAGATGAAAATGCAGTAGGGCCCGAAAACCCTGCTGGTGGACCAGGGAGGTCCAGGAGGTGGTGCGGGGAAAGAAGGCAGCCTATAGGCAATTCAAGTGCTCAAGGAGTGAAAGAGATCGAGGGGAGTATGAGCTGATGGCTAGAAGGGATACTAGGGTGGTGAGGGCGGCTAAGGCAAGGAAGGAGCAGAACCTGGCCAGGGAAATTAGGAGAGGGAACAAGGGGTTCTTTTGATACATTGGGGAAAAACGAAGGGTGAAGGGGCAGATTAGCAGGATTAAATCAGGGGAGAGATGGGCACAAGACCCGGGGGAGCAGGCTGAGGTACTAAATGAGTACTTCACCTCAGTTTTCACCAAGGAAAATGGGGGTGCTGCATCATACATGGGAGGAGACAGAGATACTGAGGGGGGGACCCTTACCGATCGGCGGGTCTGGGGAGAGGGGGAGGCATCACTGGCAGGAGGGGGAGGGCTAAGCAGGGAGAAGAGGTACTGGAAGTGGAAATCACAGCAGAGAAAGTGAGAGAAGCCCTCAGCTCCCTTAAGACGGAGAAAGCACCAGGGCCGGATAAATTACATCCCAGAGTGCTGAAGGAACTTGAGGATGTCCTGGCGAAACCCCTGGCAGAACTTTTCACCATCTCTCTGAGGACAGGGTGGGTGCCCCAGGACTGGAAGGTGGTGCATATAGTGCCTATCCACAAGGGGGGATCAAGGGAGGTAGCAGGGAACTACAGGCCTGTCAGCCTGACATCGGTGGTGGGCAAGGTGATGGAGGGCATTGTCAAGGAGAGGCCAGGGGGACCTGGAAAAGTCAGGGTGCCTGGACGATAGACAGCATGGATTCGTCCCCGGGAAATCGTGTCAGACAAACCTTGTGGAGTTCTATGACTGGGTGACGAGTGCCTTGGACCTGGGTAGACCAGTGGACATCCTCTTTCTAGACTTCAGCAAGGCATTTGACTCTGTTCCTCATGTGGGCCTGTTGGATAAGCTGGGAGAAATGGGGGTTGGGAACCAGATGATCAGATGGATAGGCAATTGGCTCCAGGACCGGACCCAGAGGGTCGTAGTTGGCGGGATAGTCTCATCCCCAAAGAGGGTCATTAGTGGGGTCCCACAGGGATCAGTCCTTGGGCCCCTCCTGTTCAACGCCTACGTCTCTGACATAAGGACAGGAATCAGGAGTGAGATGAGTCTCTTTGCGGATGACTCAAAACTGGGGGCGGTGGTGGATGGGGAGGAGGGGAGGATGACCCTACAGGGGAACCTGAAGGCTCTGGAAAGATGGTCTAGAAAGTGGAAGCTGAGGTTCAATGCAGGGAAATGCAAGGTACTCCACCTGGGGGCCAGAAACCCGGGCCAAGTGTACACCCTGGGGGGAAATGCTACAAGTCTCAATGGCTGAGAGGGACCTGGGGGTGGTGGTGGATGTCAAGATGAACAACTCGGAGACTTGTAGGAGGGCAGCAGCCAAGGCCAACAGGATGCTGGGATGCATCGCTAGGGGATCACCTCCAGAAGGAGGGAAGTGATACTCCCTCTGTATAACTGCTTGGTGAGGCCACACCTTGAGTACTGCGGCAGTTTGGAGGCCACACTTAAAGAGGGACATTAAACTCTTGGAGAGGGTCCAGAGGAGGGCAACCAAAATGATTTGGGGCTTGGGGACAGGACCTATGAGGAGAGGCTCGAAGAGCTAAATATGTACATATAGAAGAGAGAAGGACCGGGGACATGATAGAGGGCTCCTCAAGTACATGAAGAGGTAAATAGGGAGGAACAGTCAGGGTGCTTCAAAGGAAGGAGGAGGGGCCACTAGAGGGCATGGGTGGAAGCTGGAGGGGAAGATTCAGGGAGAAAGGAGGAGGTGCTACTCACTGAGAGGGTGGTGAAGCATGGAATGCACTGCCTAGGGGGCTGGTGGAGGCAGAGATGGTGGAGGGGTTCAAGAGGGGCTGGGACAGGTACAGGGGAAGGGTTCTGGAAGCAAAATCCAGTGCAGCAAGAATATCCGGAACTGGGAAGGGAAAAGCTAGAGAAGGTGAGGGGGGCAGCAAGGTCAGCACCCAGGGTGGGGGCTGACCAATCGAGCAGACTCGAAAGACCGTTAGGCCTATTCTGCTGGCATTTTAGTATGTTAGTATGTTAGTATAACTGCTTGATGGTAATAGTTTGTATTGAAAAGAATCCTCAACTTTTGGTTAAGGTTTTGGACAGTGTTATCAGATACATTGCTAAGGTACTGGGAGACAGTAGATTTTTGTGACATAGTGATTATTGGGGATTTTACTTCATGAGTAGGGGGTGTTACAAAATGGATTAATAAGGAACCTTTCCTTGAGTGATTCAGCAATATACAGATGGGATTACATTTGCATGAGAAAACAAATGCAAACACAGACTGCTTATTAGGATTTATTAATAACCATCAACTGATACTTCGGAAAAGCAGACTGCAGGGTGACAGTCCTGGTAACTGTACCTACTTTTCAGGTAAAGGGATTTCTGTCATCGATTGTTTTATGTGTCAATCGAATGACTTAGTTAACTTTCAATGGAGAAAAATCATTACTCTCGAAAGTGGTCATTTTGCTGTATTATGCGGCAGGTTAAAACAGCACCTCTTAGATCTAAGATATAACCTGATATCATAATCCATACAAAAACAGTTGTATACTGCTAGAGTCAGGTAACAGTGGATTCCAAGCAATATCTGGAATTTAAAAACAATTTGGAAACTGCTGTACCTGGTGATGTGAGCCATTTTATATTTTACCAACTCTTCACTGATCAAATGAATAATATAAAAAACAATATACCTAAGCAGATGAGAGAAAACCAAACCCATAATCTCAAATTCTGGTTCTAACAGTGGATGCAAGCTAAAACAAGCATTTGTCAATGCCGAATGTTGATTGCACTGGTGTGTTGAGCTCGCTCACTGCCCCTCTGTCGCTCATTCAGTCTGTTTCTCCCGGTGCTGTAGGCTGCTCTTTTGTACTGGGCTCCTGCCTGCATTGGCACCCTGTTCTGCCCACTAAGAAATCTGCAGCTGTCCTGACAGAGCTCCATTGAGGTGGCTCACTCACCCTCTCTCACTCGCTCATTCTGTTTCTCCTGGCACTGCAGACTGCCCTTTTGTACTGGGTTCCTGCCTCTGTTGGTGGCTTTTTCTGCCCACAAAGAAATCTGCAGCAGTCCTGACACAGGTCTGTTGAGCCTGCTGACTCCCCCTTTCTCACTCATTCTGTTTCTGCCGGCGCTGCAGGCCAGCCTTTTGAACTGGGCTCCTGCCTGCGTTGCCGCCTTTTTCTGCCAACAAAGAAATCCACAGCAGTCAAGATAGAGCTCCATTGAGCTTTCTCACTCCCACCCCCCCTCTCACTCACTCATTGTATTTCTCCTGGCACTGCAGGCTGCCCTTTTGTACTGGGCTCCTGCCTGCATTTGTACCTTTCTCTACCCACAAAGAAATCCACAGCTGTCCAGACAGAGCTCCGTTGAGATTGCTCACTCCCCCTGTGTTACTCACTCATTCTGTTTCTCCTGGCGCTGCAGGCTGCCTTTTGTACTGGGCTCCTGCCTCTTTTGGCACCTTTTTCTGCCCACAAAGAAATCTACAGCTGTCCTGACAAAGCTCCGTTGAGCTCACACACTCCCCTTCTCTCACTCGCTCATTCCGTTTCTGCCTGCGCTTCAGGCTGCCCTTTTCTATTGGGCTCCTGCCTGCATTGCCACCTTCTTCTGCCCACAAAGAAATTTGCAGCAGTTAAAATAGAGCTGTGTTGAGCTCACTCACTCCCCCTCTTTCACTCTCTTATTCCGGTTTCCCCGCCACTGCAGACTGACCTTGTTTACTGGGCTCCTGCATGCATTGCTGCCTTTTTCTGCCCACAAACAAATCTGCAGCAGTCCCAACAGAGCTCTGTTGAGCTCACTCACTCCCCCTCCCTCACTCGCTCATTTTGTATACCCTGCCACTGCAGGCTGCCCTTTTGTACTGGGCTCCTGCCTGCATTGGCAGCTTATTCTGGCCAGAAAGAAATCTGAAGCAGTCCCGACACAGTTCCATTGAGCTCTCTCACTCACTCATTCCGTTTCGGCCAGCGCTGCAAGCTGGCCTTTTGTACTGGGCTCCTGCCTGCGTTGCTGCATTTTCTGCCCACAAAGAAATCCACAGCAGTCACAATAGAGCTCCATTGAGTTTGCTCACTACTGCTCTGTCACTCACTTGTTCTGTTTCTCTTGGCGCTGCAGGCTGCGCTTGTGTACGGGGCTCCTGGCTGCATTAGCACCTTTGTCTGTCCACAATGAAACCCGTAGCTGTCCCGACAGAGCTCCATTGAGGTCACTCAGTCTCCGTCTCTCACGCACTCATTCTGTTTGTCCTGGTGCTGAAAGTGGCCCTGTTGTACAGGGCTCCTGCCTGCATTGGTGCCTTTTTCTGCCCACAAAGAAATCCGAAGCAGTCCTGATAGAACTCCGTTGAGCTCACTCAGTCCCCCTGTCTCACTCGCTCATACTGTTTCTCCCACCACTGCAGGCTGGCCTTTTGTACTGGGCCCCTGCCTGCATTGATGCCTTTTTCTGCCCACAAAGAAATCCGCAGCAGTCCTGACAGCACTCCAGTGAGTTCGCTCACTCCCCCTCCATCACTTACTCTCTCGTTCTGTTTCTCCCAGTGCTGCAGGCTGCCCTTTTGTACTGGGTGTCACAAACCCACTCAGCAGGTCAGGTCCTCTACTCCCAAAGTGCCAACCTCTGAGCACAGTCTTGTGAACAGTGTAACAGACAAGGTAACCCTCTTGTCTGTTTTTGTGAGTTCAGATCAACCTTTGCTCTCAAGTTCTGGAGGGATGCAAACTATGAACCTCTTGCTAGTGTACCCAATGCACAGGCTCAGATATTTCTGTCTTTGGGGGGCCAGATATCTTTGCCTACCAGCACCTAACCGGGTATACAGAGATGAACCCTTTTAAAACTTTAATAAAGACCTCAGATTTAAAACGCTTCTCTTTCCAGTTTGGTATCACCATTCAAGCTTATGTCTATTGTCTGCTATAACCATGTACTTTTCTTACAAATAAAAAGAAGTCAAAGACAGACCAAGTAAGTTCTAAAACGAATTTTACTATAATAGATAACAATATGTAAAACACAATATAGAACTGTTATATCACAAGACATACACATCTTTTAAAAGAAACAAGGTTTAAACAGTGCAATTCCTACTACAATACTTAGTCTCTAAATACTTGCTTAAAAGTGCTCCCAAGATGATTTGTGGTCTGAGTCTAGGTAAAAATGTGTCTCTGTGAAGTAAAACAGACTAAATTAAAAGCTGGCTTTTACCCCACCCCTTTTCAGGAGGTCACCTAGCTCCTCCCTGTCAGGATATATGAAAATATATATCTTACACAAAAGTATTACATTTCGTAACTTCAGCATAATTTTCATGTCCTTCAAATGACACTTTGTTTGATCCCATGCTGTATCCTCCCTCACACAGGCTTCACAGAGACATTTACAACCTTGCACCCCTGTGTAACAACCTAGGTTCCTCTTCAACATCATAAACATTCTTTATGATTAGTCTCTTAACAAAATTAACTTAAACAAGTCTGTAATTAACTCAGAGAAACAGGATCCTTGATTAAAGTCTTCCAAGTAACACATTATCTCTAAAAACTGAGTGTGTGTGAACTCACATGCTGTCAGCATTTCCTCGTGGCTTCCATCTCTCAGCTAAAATCTAGGGGGGGAGATGACTGAGGTCATTCTAAGAGCACCAGCTTTTCAACAGAGACAGTCAGTAATACATTTTACATTAAAAAGAAATGATACAGCACTCAGAACTGGCTGTCTATGTCACACTCCTCCCCACCTAGACTGAATTTGGGGTGTCTATCCTCTATATGGGATGAGCTTCCCAAATCAGTTCACTCCTCCTAGACCCTAGACAGCCCATCTGAGTTCTGGTTCTTCGCTCCAGCCCTATGTACGATTTTTAGATCATACCATTGTAAAGCAAGACTCCATCTTAGTAGTCTGCCATTGTTCTTTCCCATCTGCATCAGCCAAACCAGGGGGTTATGGTCAGTCTGCACCACAAGATGCTGCCCGTACAAGTATGGCTCTAATTTCTTCAGGGTCCACACTATGGCAAGACACTCTTTTTCCACCATGGAGTACGCTTGCTCCCTGGGAAGCAGCTTTCTGCTCAGGTACACTACTGGGTGATCTGTCCCTTGGCTGGATGTCTGGCTCAGTACTGCCCCAATACCCATGTCTGAGGAGTCCATCTGAACTATAAAGGTTTTGCTATAGTCAGGACTTGTCAAAACAGGAGCACTGCACAGTGCCTCCTTTAGTCTGGTAAAGGCTTCCTGACTGGCTGGGTCCCAGGTAATTTTCTTTGTCATCTTTTTCTTTGTCAGGTCAGATAGGGGAGCAGCCAGGGCACTGTAATTGGGTACAAATTTCCTATAGTACCCTGCTGTCCCTAGAAAGCTCCTGACCTGCTTCTGGGTTTCTGGTCTGGGCCATGCCTGGATCACCTCTATCTTTATTTGAATAGGATGGAGCTGTCACCGGCCTACCACATGCCTGAGGTATGCCACTTCTCCCATGGCCACCTGGCACTTCTCGGCTTTGACAGTGAGCCTGGCCCTCTGTATCCTGCCCAGTACTTCCCTAAGGTGGGATTGGTGTTCCTCCCAGCTGGTACTAAAGATGGCAATGTCATCCAGGTACACCACGGCATACTCCTAAGCACCATTTAACACCTGGTTCACCAACCTTTGGAAAGTGGCTGGGGCGTTCTTCATTCCGAAAGGCATTACTTTAAACTCAAATAAGCCTATTGGAGTGATGAAGGCTGATGTCTCCCTAGCTTCTTCTGTCAATTCTACCTGCCAATACCCCTTGGTCAGATCAATAGTCATAAGGTAGGTCACCCCTCCCAACTTGTCCAGAAGTTCATCCATCCAGGGCATTGGGTGAGCATTGGACTTTGTGACTGCATTCAGACCATAATAGTCCACACAGAAATAAGTTGAGCCATCTGGCTTAGGTACAAGGACTATGGGTGAGGCCCAGGGGCTGCAGGATCTCTAGATTACCCCTAAATACAGCATCTCCTCCACTTCCCTCCTAATGTCCTTTTGGATAGTCTCTGACACCCGATATGCTGTTCACCGTATGGGCGTCTGTGTCTCTGTCTCCACATCGTGTGTTGCTAAAAGAGTTAGTCTAGGCTTGGCGCTAAACAAGGGGGCAAAGACTGCTAAAACCTCCCTTACTTTCTGGACCTGGTCTGGGGCCAGCTGGGGAGACAATTTTACTGCCTCCACAGAGGACTCCCACTTACTTTCTTCCAGCAAATCCAGAAGGGGGTCTCCTTCATCCATCCCCTCCCCATGACTACACACTGCAAACACCATGTCAGCCCTATTCACATATGGCTTCATCATGTTGACATGGTACATCCTTTCAGTCTGCCTTCTGTCAGGTAACTCCACAATGTAGTTCACGTCATTTGCCTTCCTAACCACTTTGTAAGGTCCTGCCCACTTAGCTTGTAGCTTGTCTTTCCAGACTGGGATAAGGACCATGACTTCCTGACTCACCATGTACGAGTGAGTTCTGGCTCTGTGGTCATACCACACCTTTTGTTTCTATTGGGCAGCTGCCAGGTTGCTCTGGGCTGTCCCCATAAGCTCCTTCAGCCTTTCCCTAAACCTAAGGACATAATCCAGAATGGAAGTTCCCTGGGAGGCATGCTTGCCTTCCCAGTCTTCCCAGATCAAGTCTAGGGGCCCACGTACCCAGCGTCCATAAAAGAGTTCGAAGGGGGAAAATCCTGTTGACTCTTGGGGCACCTCCCTGTATGCAAACAACAGATAGGGAAGGTATTTCTTCCATTCCCTCCCATGCTGTTCAGCAAACGCATGGAGCATTGACTTTAGGGTACCATTGAATCATTCCACAAGTCCATGGGCTTGTGGGTGATACGGTGTTGTGCATCTCTGCACCACCCCACACTTCTCTCATAAACTTTTCATCAGGTCCAATATGAAGGAACCCCCTCAGTCGGTGATTACCTCATGCGGGAACCCAACATGGGAGAAAATCCCAAGTAAGGCATCTGCCACTTTGTCTGTCCTCAGAAAGGATAGGACGATTGCCTCTGGGTACCGGGTGGCATAATCCACCACAGTCAGGATGAATCTCTTCCCTGAGGAGCTGGGGGTATTTAAAGGCCCCACAATATCCATTCCCACCCTCTAGAATGGTTCCACCACTATGGGCAAGGGGATCGGGGCGGCTTGGGTTTTCTTGCCCACCTTCCCTATTTCTTGGCACCGGTGACAAGACCTGCAATACTCCTTCACCTGCTTGGTGAAGTTAGGCCAGTAGAAATTCTGGGCTAACTGCTGCATAGTTCATACGATTCCCAGATGACCAGATAAGGGAATATCATGGGCAACCTTGAGCAACTGCTCATGATATCCCTGGGGAATGACAAGCTGCCTGCCTTACATCCCTCCCTCTGTCTGTACTGCCTGTGTATACATAAGTCCATTTTCCCAATAAACCTTATGTCTGCTGTCACCTCTCTGTGTGCCCTCTGAGTCTACCCAAGCCCTTGGCTTCTCTAAACTAGGGTCACCCCTCTGAGCAGCTGCAAACCCTCACACATTCCAAAGGCATGGGACAAGCCCCCTTCAGTCACTAAACTAGGGTACATAGCACTAGCGTCAGGGCCCTCAGGATCACTGTCAATCCCAACCCTCTGACAAGAGGTCACCACTCCCTCTTCGGAGTAACCCTCTGTAGCTGTGTGGTTAGTTGCTGCTGGGGAAATTTCTACCCCCATTTTATCAGTCTCCCCATTTGGATACACAGGCTGGGGAACCAGCTTCTCAGTGGTTTCCACACTGGTTTCTGTGGGGTTCAGGGAGCTACAATTTTCCCTTGCCACTTGGCTACAGGTAACTGCACATACCATCCC
This sequence comes from Neoceratodus forsteri, assembly GCA_016271365.2. Classification (NCBI taxonomy): domain Eukaryota; kingdom Metazoa; phylum Chordata; order Ceratodontiformes; family Ceratodontidae; genus Neoceratodus; species Neoceratodus forsteri. The sequence goes on along the minus strand of CM057453.1, from coordinate 642,012,766 downwards.
CTGCTGGAGATTGTTACCCAGGATCCCATCCACTGCTAATGTTTTGGCTACAGCCACCTGTTGCACAGTTCCCCCTGTTTCACCCCAGTCCAAGAGAACACTGGCCAGTGGCAATGTTTTCTCTTCACCCGAAAAGTCCTGTACAGTGGCATATTTATTGGGTATAAGCTGACCAGGCTGTACCAGATCCCTCTTTACTAATGTCAGGGATGCCCCTGTGTCCCTTAACCCTTGCATCTGCACACCATTTACCATGACTGGGTGAATGTGCTCCCTTATGTTCACTGGCATGCTCCCAGGGACGCACAAACAACCCACTTCTTTTCTAGCACCCTGTTATGTATTATGACTTGCCTTTTTTGGGACACTGTCTGGCAATATGCCTAGTGTCTTTACACAGCCAACATGCATTTCTTACTTCAGAGAAATCTTTTTGTTGAAACCTGGGGCTAACTAGTTTCAGTAGAGGCAGTGAGGGTTTTAGCTGCCCTGAAGGAGCACTTTTCCCTTTCTGCACTGCGATGCCTGCCCCATTCACTCTCAGAGCAGGTCTGCTCTTGGCATAGCGGTCCGAGAGTTCAGCAGCCTCTTGCACTGTTTTCAGATCTCAGTCCTCTAGCCAGGTCTTTAGCTCTGCTGGGCATGCCCAATAAAACTGTTCTAATAAAATCACATTTTCAATTTTATCAACAGAGGTTGCCTCAATTACTTCCCACCAACGTTTTAAAAACTGATGTTGTTTTGTGGCTAGCTCCTCATAGCTCATATCAGGGCTTCTCCTGAGCTTACAGAATTTAGCTCTGTATGATTCAGTAGTTAATTCAAACATTTTTAACAGTGCAGCTTTTAACTTGCTGCAATCATCTCTTTCCTCATTGTTCATTTAACCCAATGCATTCCAAACTTTACCGGTAAGTAGCGGGGATAGCTGGAAGCTCCAGGACTCTCTAGGAATTTTAACTTGAGTGCAAACTTCTTCAAAAGAATTTAAAAAGGCATCCATGTTGTCCCCTTCCCTAAACTCGGCTATTAATTTGGAGTTCAATTTGTAACCCAGTCCTGTAGTCCCAGTTAAACCCAAGCCACTTACCTGCTCTGGTGCCACTGGTCAGAGTTGTAGCTTCTCCAGTTCGTGTTGCCACTGGTGCTCCTCTCTCCTCTCCCCTCTCCTCTGCCTTTCTGCATTCTCGCTCTCTCTTCTCCTCCTCTGCCTCTCTGCGTTCTTGCTCTCTCTTCTCCTCTGCAGCTCACTGGCACTCACACTTCTCATGTTCTGCCTCCCTCTGTTGTTGCTCTACCTCTCGATCTGCCTCTCTCTGTTCTTGCTCTGCCTTTCGGGCTGCCTCTCACTCCTCTCACTCTGCCTCCAGTTCCATCCTGTGCAACTCAATTTGTAGCCTGAGTACTTCTGGATCCAGGATACTGGTGACCTTTCCCTGCTGCTGTGGCCCTTCACTAACAGTGGCCCTGCTGTCCTTTTCAGTCACAGTCGGTGACTCGCTGCTCTGGGTATCTGCTACCATCAGGGCCTCTATGAGGTTCTGCTTTTTGGCTGTCTCCTCGAACGGGACTCCCTTGTTCCCGCACAACTGCTTCAAGTAATCTACAGTGTGCCTGCTGTAGCCGGAAACCATCTTCTTCTTCCCTGACTACGGCTACTCTGACTTGCACTTTAGAGAAAAAAAATTAAATGGGTAGGAACTGGACTGTACGCCAAGTGATATATAGTTCCGTTTCCTTTTTAAAATAAACTCTGCCTTTTTCTTTCTTTGTAAGAGAGCTTACGGTCTCAGCTGACACAGAACAATACAAGCTTGTGATACCAAAATTATGCCACTGCTGCCAACCAATCTGTCACAAACCCACTCAGCAGGTCAGGCCCTCTACTCCCAAAGTGCCAACCTCTGAGTGCAGTCTTGTGTACAGTGTAACAGACAAGGTAACCCTCTTGTCTGATTCTGTGAGTTCGGATCAACCTTTGGTCTCAATTTCTGGAGGGATGCAAACTGTAAACCTCTTGCTAGTGTACCCAATGCACAGGCTCAGATATTTCTGTCTTCGGGGGGCCAGATATCTTTGCCTACAGGCACCTAACCAGGTATACAGAGATGAACCCTTTTAAAACTTTAATAAAGACCTCATATTTAAAACACTTCTCTTTCCAGTTTGGTATCACCATTCAAGCTTATGTCTGTTGTCTGCTATAACCATGTACTTTTCTTACAAATAAAAAGAAGTCAAAGACAGATCAAGTAAATTCTAAAAATAATTTTACTATAATACATAAGAATATGTAAAACACAATACAGAACTGTTATATCACAAGACATACAAATCTTTTAAAAGAAACAAGGTTTAAACAGTACAATTCTTACTACAGTACTTGGTCTCTAAATACTTGCTTAAAAGTGCTCCCAAGATGTTTCATGGTCAGAGTCTAGGTAAAAATGTGTCTCTGTGAAGTAAAACAGACTAAATTAAAAGCTGGCTTTTACCCTACCCCTTTTCAGGAGGTCACCTAGCTCCTCCCTGTCAGGATATATGAAAATATATATCTTATACAAAAGTATTACATTCTGCAACTTCAGCATAATTCATGTCCTTCAATGACACTTCATTTGATCCCATGCTGTATCCTCCCTCACACAGGCTTCAGAGGGACATTTACAACCTTGCTCCCCTGTGTAACAACCTAGGTTCCTCTCCAATGTCATAAACCTTCTTTATGATTAGTCTCCTAACAAAATTAACTTAAACAAGTCTGTAATTAACTCAGAGAAACAGGATCCTTGATTAAAGTCTTCCATGTAACACATTGTCTCTAAAAACTGAGTGTGTGAACTCACATGCTGTCAGCATTTCCTCATGGCTTCCATCTCTCAGCTAAAATCTTGGGGAGGATGACTGAGGTCATTCTAAGAGCGCCAGATTTTCAGCAGAGACAGTTAGTAATACATTTTATATTAAAAAGAAATGATACAGCACTCAGAACTGGCTGTCTACATCACACTGGGCTCTTGCATTCAGCCCTTTTTCTGCCCACAAATAAATCCACAGCAGTCCCAACAGAGCTCAGTTAAGCTCGTTCACTCCCCCCTCTCACTCGTTCAATCTTAATCTGTCCCAAACAGTGATTTCCCACAGCGACCGTGGTATTCTCCGGCAAGAGTGCAAAAATATATTTTAGTCAGGATGTGAAAAATGGCAACTGTGCTGTTCATAAGGAGGTGTGAAAAAATGCCACTATTGAAAATGTGGCATGAAAATATTACAAAATTGTGAAGTTACAAGGGTGCGTGAAAACACTTCAACGCATACTTGTAACACAGTCATGTTATGGAGTTTCGTCACCAAATTTACAACATAAGCATTTTAGAACCTCTGCTCCTGAACAGTGCCACTGTGATTTTCTTAAAGGGTACCTAAACAAGCAGTTTTTTGAAACTACAAACTCCACAATCTGGCTTCATTGCGAGGTAAAGTAAAGGCTGCTGTTTACATGTATGCTAAAACTGCATTTATGTAAATAACATAAATGCAGTTTCATAGCATTTGAAAAATGTAAACATCAGCCTTTCACTTTTAAAAAGCAGCCTTGGCTTCTCCTTAAATGTCTGCCAAGTGTGTTAAGTGATGAGTCATGATGACATCATCAGAGCCAGATATCCACATATATTTCTATAGTGCTAACTAGTTCTTCTTTCCCTCTTTATTTTGAATTGTTGTACCAGAATGATCAACCCCATGTATTACCTCATAGATTATTTTGAGCAGTACACATGTTAGGCTATGATTTTGTTCATTTTATTTACTTTAACTTGCAGAAAATGTTTTGCAATCCAGCTGACTTTTTCTTTGGCAAACCATTACAGTACAATACTTCAAATACCTGATGATCTAGTGGTTATATGATGCACTGAATTTTGTATTTTTTGTTAACCAGGAGAGACACACTAAGCTGAACACTTGTTTACAGGTGTGGCCTGGGAGCACAAGGAAGTTTAGTGACTTGCTCAGGGTCACACAGCAAAGTACTGGTCTTGTTCAGTTCCAAAGCTCATGCTCTCTTGTTAATCCACAAATTAGGCTTTATTTTTCCATGTGAACCCCCTGCAGTTAGCCTGCCTTCTGTTGAACACCCCACAATCCACACCTTGTCCTCAGTACTGCCTGGGGCCACATATGAGCTTGCAGTCTCATGATTCTAATCTTGTACCTCAGAGGGTTATGTATACCTATACTGATACATATCATCAGCTGGCACTGTTAAAAAATGCCTCCCAAATCACTTTCCAGTTCACATTCTCAGTGTTTGACTTCTGCTCCCACAGTAAACATTGAGTGGATCACCACCCTTCTGCACAGTGATGGTATTATGCACAGTTCTCTGTCGTGTTTTTCTCTCACCTCATTAATCAACAACTAGGTCTTTCTGGAGGGACAAGCAGTAAGCATCATGACCCACCAGAAAAACTGCTGTTCGTACTCTCCTAAGGGTTGCACTTACAATGGATAACAATATTATTAGCAGGAGAGGCATACTAATACCTTGAGCGAATCAACCTGACTTCTAGTGTCAGTCTACTCCTTTACCTTTGATCTGCAGAACCCCGCAGGACAGTTCCCAGCAATTCTTCTCCAGTACTTTTCTGTGCTGTACTCCACAATGTGAGTCGGCTGGTTACCACCCTTCCAAATCTTGAATGAGCTATACAAAACTCCCTCAATATTGCCCTAACAAATGTCAACATCCCCCCCCACCTGAGTGTAAACTCCCTACACTGAATGCAAGTAACAGTTTAGGTGCAGCCCTGCCACTCTGAGTATTTGTCATTTCTGGCTACTACCATCCACAGTCAGGTAGTGATCAAGATTCTGGTAGACCCACATTTCAGGTCTCGCAGTGATCTGTTCAGTGTACTCCTTTATGTCTTTAGCTAACCTGAATATAGCTGTACCCTGCTGTAATGGCCACTTCAGTCCCTCCCTTGCATTCATTCTTCTCACCTGCTCCACACCAAAAACTGGTGAGTTCACTACCCTTCCACATCATGAATGTGGTTAGTACAGTCTCCCGTGTTACAGTTACATATTAATAATAAACATGATCTTCTGGTAAGCCAGCTGATAGCAACATGGCACAAGTGGAAAAATAGGCTTTCTTACCCATATAAAATCTCAGCCACCTATGATTAGGCACTATTAAATGACGTGCATAATGATGCGCACACTCATCATTTAATAGTGCCTAATCAAAGGTAGCCTAGATCTTTTAAGGCTAGGGAAGCCCATCATTCCCCTTGTTCCCTGCTGTTATCAGCCTGACTTACTGGAAAGATATGTTTATATTTGATATGTCAAAATAAAACAGGGACTGTACTACTTGCATTCATGATGCAGAAGGGTGATGAGCTCGCCAGTTTTTGGTGTGAGGAGGAATAGTGAAGAATGAATACCAGAGGGGGACTGAGAAAGCCACTCTTGCAAGGTACTGCTATATTCAGGGAAGGAAGACAGAAGGAGAGAAATATGAGCAGATTACTGTGAGAAATAAGATGTGGGGCTGCCAGCACCTTGATCACTACCTGACCCCGTTGTCCTGGCCAGCATTCCCCTTCCCATATAACCAGTTCATGCAATTGTCCAAGGCTGTGTGTGGATATTAATGTGTGAAACAGCTGCCACTACATGTTCAGTCACTTCACTACCAGTCTAGTATTGCTTGTAAAGCACTTTGGGATACAATGTGTATGAAAACCACTATATAAATGCTGATTCTTATTATTACTATTATTTTCAATGGAAAAAAGAAGACAAGCATATATTTGAGTTTTGAGAAAGTATGAACTCTAACATTGGACTGCACAAGTACTTTGCTACAAATAAGTGGTGGATCTTGGGGTGGTGAAGGGTGTGGCTGCAACCCCCCCCCCACATAGTAACATACTTGCTTGCTGCTGCTGCTGCTGCATTTCACTTTGTTGAAGAAGTCTGATTTATTGATTGTACAAATGTTTACATTAAAACTATGGATTACATTTGTAGGTTATGTCAAAAATATACTAGAAAAGAATAATAGCAGAAAATATAAAGGTTTAATAAACATGTTAAAAAGTGCATATTAAGCATGCACACCACCCCAGCACCCCCATTGCAGCATCCTGGATCTGCCATAACCACTAGACCACCAGGTTATTCAAGATTTGTACTGCACTGTGGCTTGCCACAGAGAAAGTCGGTTGGATTAAAACACATTTTCATCATGTTAAAGTAAACATAATGAACAGAACCATAGTCTAACGTGCATTATAGAAAATAATCGCATGGTTTGGACTATTTGGGTGAAACAATTCTATACAAAGGGAATAAAGGACTAGTTAGCTCTATAGAGAGCCATATAACTCTCTGACTTTGGCTCAGATTATGTCATCACATAACACATTTGGCAGCCATTTTAGGAAGCAGGTAAGACAATTTTTTTTTAAATTGGAAGGCTGATTTTACAATTTTCAAATCCTCTGGAAGCACATTTAGGTAAATTATATAAATGTAGTTTTAGCATTAATGAATACAGCAGCCTTTCCTTTAGTCACCTAAGGTGTCAAATTTTTTAATAGTATGTTGTCAAAATGTTGTTTAGGTATCCTTTAATCTGTCCCGAACAATGATTTCCCACAGCGACTGCATTATTCTGCACCGGAACGGTGAAAACACATTTCAGTCAAGATGTGAAAAATGACAGCTGTACTGCTCATAAGGAGGTGTGAAAAAATGGCAGTGTTGAAAATCTGGTATGACAATATTACAAATTGACGAAGTTACAAGGGTGCATAGAAAGAGTGCAACGCACACTTGTAACACAGTCATTCAATCGGCTATCATCACCAGATTTTCAATATAGGCATTTTAGGACCTCTGCTCATGAACAGTATCACTGTCATTTTCTTAATCTGTCCCAAACAGTGATTTCCCACAGCGACTGCTCTATTCTGCACTGGAAGTGCAAAAACACATTTCAGGCAGGATGGGAAAAATGACAGCTGTACTGTTCATAAATAGGTGTGGGAAAATGGCAATGTTGAAATCTGGAGTAGAAAATATTATAATTTTAAATTAAACATGCAAACTACCAATGCAGCTTCTAAATAACACAGTCATTTTATGGAGTATCATTACCAAATTTTCAACATAGGCCATTTTAGGACCTCTGCTCATGAACAATATCACTGTCATTTTCTTAATCTGTCCCGAACACTGATTTCCCACAGCGGACGTGCTATTCTGTGTTGGAAGTGCATAAACACATTTCTGCCAGGATTTGAACAATGACAGCTGTACTGTTCACAAGGAGGTGTGACAAAATGCCAATGTTGAAAATCTGGCAAGAAAATATTGCAAATTCATGAAGTTACGAGCGTGCATAGCAACTGCGCAGAGCATGCTCATAAAACAGTCATTTTTTTTTAATTTTTTCCACCAAATTTGCAACATAGGCTTTTTGAGAGCCCACCTCATGAACAGTAGCACTGTCATTTCGTTAATCATCCCTAGAAGGTGATTCTGCGCTGTGATCGCGAAATCAGCTTTTGGGGCCGATTAACGCCATGACAGTTCAAGAATTCACGAGGAGAGGTCCCAAAAACCCCATGTTGAAAATATGGTGCAAAAATTTCAAAAAATGACTGAGATATGCATTAAAGTTGGAAACCCCCTTATTTATTCCATTATACAGCTTACCGGCATTTCCTCAGTTCATGGTCGGCTTTGAAGAGCACAGACGTGTTCCCAGTCCACTGAAGATCATCGCACCAAGCTCTGGAAGTAAGTATGGGGTGAGGGGGTGTGGAGAGGCAGGGTGCACAGTGGGTGGGTGCGGGTTGTGGCAGGAGGGCCAGGGAGACCACCGGGGGACCGTTTTCCTTCTTTTCAGGTTAAAAAAAAAAAAAGACATCACGGGACCATTTTTTACAATACAGGGCAATGTGGCATGCTGGGGTGGGCTCCCAGTGTGCCAAAGGACTCTTTCTTTGGGGGAGCAGCAGTAGCCAATGGGAGATTGGGCACCCCTGTTGGCACACAACAAAAGAGGGGGCTTAGATTATGCCGACGGGGATTGGGTACCCCATCAGCAGACAATAAAAGTGGGGGGGTCGGCAAAATCAACATTGGGGCACCAAAGCTAATGGGGATTGGGGCTCCCGTCGGCACATAAACATGGTGGGGGGGTTATATTGTTTGTGAACATGGCAACAAGCTGCTGCAATGTTCACAAACAATATCAGGGTTTGGAAGTTCTGCCCTGCAATGACGGGACACTCCCTCATTGCAGTGGATGGTTGATGCTGCAATGACGAGGTGGCCCCTGATTGCAGCGGCGAAATTGTCACAAGCTGGTGGCAAGGTTCCAAACTACTGTCACCAGCAGTGTGCAACGGCATTGGGGGAAGCGGGACAAGCCTTTGCAGGCTGTGGGGGCATTGGCCACAACAGTGCCACACCTCCACAACCTGCTTCTGAGCAAGCTGTCCCAATATGTTTCTTGAGCTACGTGCAATCAACATAAAAAGACAACTTTGGAAACTTCTTCAATTTACTAAAAATCCCCATCAGAGAAAATAAAAGAAACCTGAACATCTTCAGGAAAAATAAAGGCACATATCAGTATACCTAAAGATGAATATGCCAAAAGATTATGGGAAAAATGTTAATGGTGGTGAACAAGGGGAATGAAAAAGATTTCCTTGTGGCCAATGATACACTGAACTACAAAACTTAAATTGATAGATATATCAAACACCATGTATTAATTAAATATTTTTCATCTCTGTTGCATAATCCTAATAAATCTGTTAATATAGCATTAGCTGTAGAATATGACATGATTTCCCCAAATGTTCAATGATTCCAGGAAACAGAAGTCTTAAAAGCCATTTTAGTAACCAAAAGTAATAAGGCCCCTGAACCAGATAATATTTCAGTGGATGTCTACAAAATGGACCCTGAATGGTGGAGCACGGTGCTCACATTGTTTTCTAATAAATGCATCCAATATGATTATTGTCTCCCTTCTTGGAGAGGTAATTACTTTGTACCAGTTCACAAAAAAAGATGATAAAACCACCTATCTATATAAAGGCCTTTAGTCTCATAGATATAATGGCTAAATTGTATGCCAGAGTCCTTTTGGATCAATTAGAAAATCCTTAGAAAATAATGTCCCATTATTTAACTAACAAGTTGATTTTTCATGATGGTAGAAGTATTTTAGATAACCGTTTCATCTTCGTGCATCTTATTGAGAAATATGTTATGATTAGGAAGAAGAAACTGTTTACCATTTTCATTGACTTTAGTTCTGCTTTTGACACTCTGGTTAGATGTAAATTTTGGGGAAAAATGCTTCATAGCGGTATTGATCTAGATTTAGTCTTCTTAATTAAAGAGCAGGTTCTTACTTTAACAGTATAGCCCCCTTCCCCAACCTTTAACAAACTCTTGCTGGCCTTAAGTGGACTCCCATGAAACATTTAATTTATTACTGTCTGAACTGAGCAATATAATAGATCAGACTTTTATCTGGGCAGCCAAATGAGAAATCACTCACACTTCCCTGTTGTGAGGCACTCCCCCGCACTAGCACGTTTCATGAGGTCAGTAAATGGATCGTGCATAGACTACAATAGGTGTTTTCTTAACTGCTTTTTGTTATACTTTAGAGTTGCAATTATGACAATTCAAGGCAACTGCTTAACTAATAAGGCCCTTTTGTGTTTTGTTTGCTCATCAATAACTAAAATAAATATCTGGGATTTGAAACATAACACTTACAGGGTCATTGGATTATGTAAAGGTGCTTTTGGTGTTTTGAAAATGAAATTTTTTTAAAAAAGAAGTTATTAATAAATTAAAATACAAGATCTGCATTGGTGCAGTTAAAAGATGCCTGAAGATGGAAAAAAGCCTATTCACATGCCACTGCAGTACCTGTTTTCATGTGTGCCCACACACTGAAACTTACATTTTACAGTGGCCTGTGACACCAGGAAGTAACAATGTGTTCACCTGAGCAAACACATCTTTACCTTCTGGTTTGGGAAGAACGTATAAAACAAGCATTTGTCAATGCCGAATGTTTGCTTGCTGGCATTGGCAGTGGTAGTGTAGAAGTTACAGAGCTGTGTAATAGGAATGGCAGTGAAGTATTGAACTGAAGCCAACCCCACCACCACCCTGCAGAGAGTGACAGGCATTGGGGTGTGCGTTTGCGTCATCAGGCATAACGGCCACGCCATTTCACCACACCCCACCCTGCAGACATTGACAAGTGCCACGGTGTTCCTTGTGGTCTTTGGCCCTTATGCGCACCCCATTTCATTAGGAAATATGGTGAGATGGGTGCGATATAGGAGAATGGGGTGAACTTTGGGGCTGAAGAGTCCAAGGCATATCTCGATGCCTCTCAGTGACTGCAGGGTGTGGAATGGTATGAACATCACAGGCAAGAATCCCAAGTCACACCCCTGATTCCTGTCATTCTCTATAAGGTTGGGCGTTATAGTTGAAAAGCCTAATACCTCAGGCATTCGTTGGTATTTTCACTCCAAATTTTCAACATGTTTGTTTTGTGACCCCACCTCATGAACAGGGGGAATATCAGTTTGTTAGCCGAAAGCTGCTTATGCACAGTGACTACGGCATTTAGCACCACAGGTGCAAAAATATTCCGAACAGGATGTAAAAAATGATAGCTGTACTCTTTCATGGGGAGGTGTAAAAAATGGCTATGTTGCAAATGTGTAGTAAAAATATTTAAAAAAATGGTGAAGTCACGAGCATACATAGAAACTGTGCAATGCAGAACCGTAATATAATTAGGTTGGGGATTTCTTACAGCATTGTCAACTCAGGCATTTTGGTGCCTCCGATCATGAACAGTGTCACTGTGATTTTCTTTATCTGTGCCGAACAATGATTTCCCACAGTGACCATGCATCTCTGCACTGAAAGTGTGAAAACACACTTCGGCCATGTTGTGAAAAATGGCAGCTGTAGTGTTCATAAATAAGTGTGTAAAAATGCCACTGGTGAAAATCTGGACTGAAAATATTACAAAGTCATGAACTAATGAGGGTGCGTGGAAACTGTGCAATGCTCACTTGTAACACAGTCATTTCATGGACTTGTGTCACCAAATTTTCAACATAGCCATTTTAAGACCTCTGCTCATGAACAGTGTAACTGTGATTTTCTTAATCTGTCCTAAACATTGCTTTCGCACCAACAGCACCATATGCGCCGCGTATGTGGAAAACACATTTGGGCGACATATGAAAAATTGCAGCTGTACTGTTCATAAGGAAGTTTAATAAAATGGACATGTTGAAAATCTGGAGTGAAAATATTAAATTTGCAAACTTACGAGCATGCATAGGAACTGTGCAACGCACGCTCGTAAAAGTCAATTTTAGGAATTTTTCCACCAAATTTTCAACATAGCCATTTTAAGACCTCTGCTCATGAACAGTGTCACTGTGATTTTCTTAATTTGTCCTGTACATTGATTTCGCACACCGACTGCGCCATTGTGCGCTAAATGGGCGGAAACACGTTTTGGGTGAGATGTGAAAAATGACAGCTGTACTGCTCATAAGAAGGTGTGGTACAATGGTAATGTTGACAATCTGGAGTGAAAATATTGAAAATTGCAAACTAACGAGCGTGCATAGGAACTGTACAACGCACGTCAGAAACAGTCATTTTTTGAATTTTTCACCAAATTTTCAACATAGCCATTTTAACACCTCACCTCATGAACAGTGTCACTGTGATTTTCTTAATTTGTCCCGTACATTGATCTCGCACACCAACTGCGCCATTGTGCGCTACATGGGCGGAAACATGTTTTGGGTGAGATGTGAAAAATGGCAGCTGTACTGCTCATAAGAAGGTGTGGTAAAATGGCAATGTTGAAAATCTGGAGTGAAAATATTGAAAATTCACGACCTTACAAGCGTGCGTAGGAACTGTACAACGCACGCTCGTAAAACAGTCATTTTTTGGAATTTTTTCACCAAATTTTCAACATAGCCATTTTAACACCTCACCTCATGAACAGTGTCACTGTGATTTTCTTAATTTGTCCCGTACATTGATTTTGCACACCAACTGCTCCATTGTGCGCTACATGGGCGGAAACACATTTTGGGTGAGATGTGAAAAATGACAGCTGTACTACTCATAAGAAGGTGTGGTAAAATGGCAATGTTGAAAATCTGGAGTGAAAATATTGAAAATTTGCGAACTTACGAGCCTCGTGTAGGAACTGCTCGATGCCGTACGTAAAACAGTCATTTTGGGAATTTTGGCACCAAATTTCAACATGGGGTTTTGAGACCTCTTCTCCATGATTGATGTCACTGTCATGGCGTTATTCAGGCCTGAAGGGTGATTTCGCAGTCACTGCACAGTCACTGTGCAAAATCACCCTTCGGGCTTGAATAACGCCATGACAGTGACATCAATCATGAGAAGAGTCCCAAAAACCCTATGTTGAAATTTGCAAATCAAAAAAATGCCTGAGATATGCAATAAAGTTGAAACCCCCCTATTTAGCCCATTATACAGCTTACGGCATTTCCTCAGTTCGCGGTCGGCTTTGAAGAGTGCAGATGTGTTCCCAGTCCACCAAAGATCGCGCGCAGAGTCCGGAGGTAAGTATGGGGTGAGGGGTGTGGGAGGCTGGTGCGCAGTGGGTGGGTGCGGGTTGTGGGAGGGGGTGAGACTCGCCGTTAGACCGTTTTTCCTTTACAGGTGACAAAAGGGAACCAGGCGGCGTGGGGCGTTGCCACGCTGGGGTGAGCTCCCAGCGTGGCACAAACGTTGGGGGCCGTTCAGCTGGTCGGGGATTAGGCACCCCGTTGGCCTACAATTGCTTGCCACGCTGGGGTGGCTCCCAGCATGGCACTCACTACTGGGGGTGGAGGACAGTGCAGCCGATGGGGATTGGGCACCCCCATTGGCTATATGATTAGCTGCCACGCTTGGGGAGGGCACCCAGCGTGGCATTTTGGAAGCCTTTGGGGGGCCGGGGAACGCAGCACAGCAGACAGGGATTGGGCACCCCGTCGGCTATACCGTGCATGTGGGGGGCGCGCACGCCTGCGGGCGTCTGTGTGTGTGGTTGGGGGGGAGCTGCGCGGGAGCAGCGTTATCTTATCGCTGCTCACTCAAGCGTAGCTCCTCCTTTCAATTGTATGCCACTGCATTTTGGAGCGTGTCATAGACAGCTCCAAAATGCATTGGCTTACAGGGACCGCACCTGCCAGCCCACTGACTGAATTGGAGGAGGAGGTGACACACCTCCGAATCTCCGATGATGGTACTATGTTTCTTGCACATGCGTGCAAGCAAACATAAAAAATAGAAAGTTCTTCTGACCACCCATATCAATATGGCCATGGAAAGCCCAATCCTGGTTCTGCCACAACCCATTCCAACACTGGGTGCTGAAATCTGTTGTCAGATAGCTTTCCTTTAGAAAATACTATAGCCACTGAGAGCCCATCCCCAGTGCAACCAACACCCCCTTCCCCTCTGTGACTCAGGTGCCTAACCCCAGTGTCTGACACATTATATTTTTTAAAACCAAACCCATGCAGCCATCAGAAGAACAACCCTGGCGTCTCCAGGCTAACCTCACCTAATTCTGAAACCCACTGCCCAACCTTGGTGTCGGAAATAATTAATCAAGTTTTAAAGTAAAAAAATGTGTAGTAAAAAATGAAAAATAAATAAAAATAAAGGAAGTAAAGAAACAGAGCCCTTCTCCCCACCCACTAGCACTTATCCCACCCTCTTCCCCCTCAGCACCACATGTATGACTAACAATCCTTTCCCCAGTCCAATATACCTCATCGCCACCATCTTGTTCCTGTGCCACTGATACAGTAAAAACAATAAAAAAGTGAGCTGGCATTGCCTTGGCTGGCCGTTATTTGAATGAATGACAGTGATATTGGCTGTTCACAACTGGCTTTTATTCAGTCAGATGGCAGCTAGCTGGGGTGGTGAGAGGAGGGTCATTCCAGTCACCAGCTCACTTTTTTATTTTAATCATAGGTGACATCATGCAGGAGGAGGGGTGGTATGGGGTACTTGTGGGCTGGGGGAAGTGGGTTGCACTGATGTGTGGTGGGGCAAACATTGTTGGATGGGTGCTACTGGGGGGGAGTTAAATAACTGTTTGCTTTTTATCATCAAATTGTTTCTGGCATCCAGGTTGTACACTCAGTGTCAGAATGGAGGGAGTGTAGCAGCCACCATGTCTGGGTACCCTGAGGCTTCACGTGTTTTTTTTTAAAGTAACAGAGAAGCAGTGGTAGGTGTCACTGGACTCCCAGGACTAAAAGGTTTTGGGGCAGGGTAATTCAATTTAATTTTAATTCAATTCATTTTTTAGTCAAGAAAAAAATTAAGTGAAACTTGTTTACAATGGTATCCTGTTAAGGGAAAACTTCTAATGACAATCAAACAGGAGGTCACAGATACAAATTGTGTTGGGCACATTGTACAACTTATAAGGCATTGTATGTTTACATAGGCATAGCAAAGTTTCGTGTGCAAGGTAAGGCCGAGTGCAACAGGAGTACAGACAGAGACTCATGGTTGTGGCTTCATATGTTATGACCCTGGAATGATGCAACAAGATTCATGCCCAGAGGAGACTAAAAAGAACCAGTTCATGACTTTTGTACTGGAGGGCAAGTGGCAGTTTACCAGGCATAGGGATTTGAGCAGTGAGTTGTATGCAGCTGGGCATCTGTAACTGAAGCTGAGGGAACTGGGAGTTGTATTTCTGTGCAGGACCATCAGTTTGAATAATCCAGTGGAATGTAGGGACCTTGGAAAGGACTTGTGGGTAGGCTTTAAGTGAAAATAATAAGAGATAATGCCTTTGACACACTTTAGGGAGAACAGGATGAAGTTCAGTTTCTTCCTGTTACCCAGAAACAGTCAGTTTAACACACTGTAGAGTTTATAATGGTGAGTGTCACAAGGGCAGTTGAGTATCAGCCTGGCTAGACTGTTTTAAAGAACATCTAATTTGGGCAGTCTGGACTTAGAAGCACCACTGAGCAAGATGTCCATGTAGTTAAAAGAAGAGGGTATCATAGACTGGATTATTCTCTCTTTGCAGTCTAGGAGAAGAAAGGATTTCTTTCTGAACAGGAGGCTAATCTTTGAGCCAATGGCTTTTGATAAGTTTTTTTACGTTGATGTTTCCTAAGAGGACTGAATTAACCCAGGAATCCAAATATTTGTATTCACTAACAAATTACTGGGATGATCCATCTGTGGTAGCAATGAGTAGAGGGCCAGAGTCAGCGTAGCTCTACAGTCATGGGACAGACCCAAATGCTATAGCTGTGGTCTTCACTACATCTGAAGACAGTTTCGAGTTGACGATAGAGGCTTGGAGGTTATGAAATTCCTCCTGGAGAGTGATCTGAACAGCTGGGATGTTGGCTCAGGAGGCATAGAGTGCAGTATCATTCATGTACAGCTGGGAGTTCACCCCTCTGACACGCTGATCCAGGTCTTTCACACATAATGAGAACAGTAAGGGGTCAAGTACTGAGCCCTGTGGTAGATCTTTAATGAGCTGGAATGGTCAGCATTGGTGCCATGTACCCTGATGATCTGTTTGTTGCTAGTTAGACAGCTGCTGAGGGAAGAGGTACCACAAGGTTCCAGACACGTAACAGTTTTTGGGTAGGGTGAGTGAGGGGTTATTAATATATGCAAGGGATGCTTGGCATGGGGTTAAGTGTGGTAGAGTGTATCACTGTACTCCATATAACATCTTGTTCTTTATGTATTAAAAATGCTGTCAAAAGGCCAGCATAGTTAATACAAAGTACTATGCAACTGTTTTTAAACTATTTTTTTAAGAAAGGAACTTCATTGCAAAAAACTACAATGAGTCATCAGTTAGGGCTGAAATTTGATGCCATGAAAGTAAGAAAATGCTACATTAGAGTACAAGAAGTTCCCTGAGCCTTGGTGAATCCGTGACATAGTGTTTCTCAAGGTTTCAATCACTGTGTGATGCAGTGTTGGCATTGTCCTAAGTTTGTCATCCTCTCCAAGCATTGTCTTGTGAATATTTTTCTGTGAAAGTACAGTGCCGAAATTGGGACAATTCCAGTGCTGCATTGCACAGTCATTCATACCATAAGAAATACCCTACCAGAGATTCAAGGAAGTGCAAGAATTTTTATTTTACCCTAACATCACATTTATTTACTTTTGTGGTGTTTATGTTCAAGACTAATAACATCATTTTTTGCATTAAATTCTTATTTATTCAATATACATTAGCATGTTCTCACTAAGATAAAAGCTCTATCAAAGGCACAGTCCCCTAACTAGCTGGATACATTTCTTTATCTTGCTAGCAGAGTATGTCATCTCCTTTATCTTACTAGTGGGGTACGTCACTCTGTACCTGCACTGAGCATTGTGTTTCACATTCTGCTGAATGACACAGCAGCCACAATTCCTACAGTCTTTACAAAAACACAAAAAAGTAGATTGTATAAACTGGACATCTGATAAATGGCTGTCAGATATCATTTTTATCTTCATTCATGGTCAGTGACTTCTCGAACTCTCGCTTATGGCTTCACCACTCGTGAGGGTCAAGAAGTCACTGACCACCCATGAAGATAAAAATAATATCTGGTAGCCACCCATCAGATATCCCCTATGTCAATAATATAGTCAGGAACACATAGTGCTGTTATACAGTACAGTATGTTTGTCTGGATCCATGACACCGCATCAATAATTTCTTGTCGACATGACAGTTCCGAAACATGACTGTGTCAACCACAATTACAGTTGGCACGGTGCTGTGGAGAACAAAGTTGATTTTTGCTGGAGGGGCAGCACCTCCACCCCTTATGCAGTCGGCTGTGCCCCCACACCCCCCAACTTACTATCATCAACTCCGAGATGGAGCTGATTTGGAGATGGGGCACAGGACCTTGGGAAAGGGTGCCAAGGTCCTGAGTGGACTTTACAGCAATGTTTCGATGTTGTCGGCATTGACCACATTGCTGTAAAGTTAGCACTGTAGAGACTGCATAGCTGTTTGTCTGAGGTATCCATTTTCACCAGGTGGTTCCTAGAGAAGGAGGGTACAGTACAGTAAAGGAGATGAAACTAATAATGAACAGTAGAGAGAAGAAATATGCACTTGAGAATGGAGTATTACACCAACATTCGCAGTATTAGAGGGACTCTAAGAAGGGACACAGATCCTGGACCTCCAGGCAGTCACAACTGGGGGTGGTACAAAATGTGTGTACAAACTGGCTTCCTGTTGCACAGCCATCAGTTTCTGCTAGGCACAAGGTTAGGATTTGCTCACTAAGGAGGCATCTCCCCTGCATCTAAGTCTCAATACTGATGTTGCCAACAGATAGCTCACAGGCTGGATTGTGAACTCCACATAGGTTTTTGAGATGTGGTACTTCTGCAATGCAATTTTCCTGCCTCCTCCCCACCCAAAAAGAGCAGAAAACCTGCACTCGAGGAATAATGCATCCAAATACCAGATGAAAGCTTGCAAAAGGAATTTATTTACACTCCAAACATCAGTTTTAGAGGATTGCTAGTCCTGGCATTTCAACCCTAAAGAGATGTTCATCAGAGGACATCTCATCCATTTATCCAGTGTCTGGATGCGTTATTCTTCTAGTGACAGTTTTCTGTTCTGTCTGGTTTGTCGAGCCCATTCATGCATACTAATCCAGGACACACTGCTGTTAGTATTTGGTTTTGCCCATGCCCTCCCAACTCTGACATTTATGCTTACTTCTGAGATGTAATCAATTCATTTTTTTTTAAATGTCCATGGTGTTACATCCCTGGTGGTTCAGTTGCCCCCCCCCCATTTGGCAGTTGTTAGGCAGTGTCTTGCATTGAGTGACCCCCCTTCATCTCATTGCCCTATTCCACTGCTCAGCTGATCATGTAACCTTCATCAGAGCCACTTTGATGAAAGCCACATGACTGAAATGTCAGTACATGATGTTAGGTCATAAGATAGTGCTCTGGCATTTCAGGTGCTCTATCATACTCAAACACAATCTCTTCTAATGGGACACGTAGAAGCTTTTTGAGGATATAGCAGAATATGTAATGGATTTAGGCTACCTGTGAAATTTTGGGCAAAACAAGAAATAAACAATATAAGATGGAGAGCCGAATTTCATGAGGCATGCTTATTCCCAGATGTAGACATTTTACAGCCTTCACAGTTAACTACGGTAATTAATAATCCCTTATATGTGGGTAGATGGCCTGTTTATATGCTCATTTACTCAGTAACAAAGAATGAGATAAGAAGCGCTGTATAAAATAATAAAATATATTCCAAGTTGTGCCTAAAAGTTGTGTTTGTGAGTAGTTTAATACAGTACTTGATCTAAATCTTCAACAATATGAAAGAAGGCATGTTTCTATTATATATACTGGGTATGGCCAGATGGCATTTTGCAAATACTTTTAGCACATTAGTCACATAAATAAGCTAGTAACATCATAATTCTAAAGAATTAGTCTCGGGTAGATGGACGTATGCTCTTCAGACAGATATTTTATCAGCCTCACTTACTTGCTGCTGCTGTTGTAGGTTCAGGCCGGGGGCTGGTAATATTTGCTGGGTGACCGGTGCAACTCCAGATGGGGGAAGAGACTGTATGAACAGAATAAACTACTGTAAGAAAACAATACATTGATAGTTCTTGCTTTTAAAAGTAGAATAACGAAGCATAACCCCAGGCACTAATGACTCAACTATGTCACAGTATCTGGTGTAAACTTTTCAATTGCAATCGTCTCCTTGTTTTTGAACACTACCATTTTTATTTCCAGTACCATCAATTGTGCACCTTGGGTCACTCAAACCACTTTGATCAGACTTTGTACCTCAAAAGGAATGTTTGTTCCACTGAGCTTACATGTTTAACAAAATAAATAGATACAATAATAAACGGAGGTTTCAACACAATACTGTTTAGGTTTTGCACTTTTTAACAGTGCTGGTCAGTTTTCTTGGGATTCATCTCACTCGTATACTGAGTACAGGAAACACTGAAAAGAGTTAATTGATCCTTTTTCATTTTGGTGCACTAAAATACATGTTAACAGACTGTGGGAGTTTTCATGGATCATTTCTACATTAATCTACTTGTCCTTGTGCTGTAATCATAATTAGCATAGGATATACAAGAGATTAAATAGAATCTGTTGTGACAAGTGAGCTGAATGGGGGGGGGGCACAATATGTTCTAACAGTGAAATCTGTTAATTTGTTCTCTACTCAAGTTAGTGTTTATAGCTGAATGTCCATGACTCCCAAGTTAGTGTCTATAAGCTGAATGTCCATGACTCTGCTGTTTGCACTGTTGATATAACAGTACATCTCTATAGTCTGCATAGTCAGAACTTATTAGGTGCCGTGATCCCTTATAGAATTGATGTTGTACTCGGGTAAACCTAAAATGGTGACCTCCATGGCAGCTGCATGGTGTCATGACCAAGATACAGTATATCCTTTAGTGCTGCTTTCTGCATCAATAAGGGGTATCTCTTGTGGGGGGCAGGGCACACTACAAGTCAAGATTGGGGAACTAGATCCAGTTTTCAACATGGACACGCACATTACATTTACGACAGAGGAACGTTAGACCTCTTGCTCCTTACATAGAATTGGCAAAGATGGAGTACTGGGTATAGTTTAAAATGTAATTACTTACCCTAATGGCTGCTGAATTATTGAATTGCAAATAGAAGCTTTGTGGGAAGCACCAACTGAGCTAACTTTATGATTTACAGAAGGCATGCCAATGTAGGCAGGTTACAAAACTAAATGGTTAATTTAATTTGATGATATTTTACTTTACATTGGCTGCGATATTGGCTCCATGTGCAAAATATTTATAATTGACTTTGGTGAGTGCCCTTTATTATAGGTCCTTCATCAGAGTGTGTGGCAAACTTCCTTGTTTATTAAATTGTACTACAGTATTTTATGTATTCAGTCTCTCCAAGTAATATACTTTGTTGTATTGTATTTTATATATAATTCAATAAAAATAAAGTAAAAAAAAAACGCAAAACAGTTTGTGGGGTATTATTGGTTTTGATCCATACTGAGTCTTGAGAGTACAACCGGGCTAGTGTCTGGCAGATAACAGCTATCAAAATCTCATGCACTTGGTAAATCAATTAAAAATCCCTCACCCGCAGCCTGTGGCTGACTTCAAGTATGGGAGAATTCTGAGATGTACCAGAGTGTCTCGCTTTACAAAATGTCAGGAAGGGGATTACAGGATCAACAGGACTGTTTAAAAATTACAAACCTAGACAGTATGAAAATCTTTTTATTTTCCACTAAATCTCCTAATCAGGAGTAGCCCCACACTTAAATATAAGGCTTAACACATGAGCTTTTCCCTTTAAAACTGTATTTACTTAGTTGTTACAGACCATGATCAAGGCCACTGTTTTTCATTTTTTACTGGAAAATCCGGTAAAATTCCAGAATTTGGGCTGCCTGAAGACCAGTAAAAACAAAGATTTCATGGAATCTGGCATTTTATATCAGATCAGTAAATCTACAAAACTTGTGTTTTTCTTTTAATTACTCCCTGTACTATTATAAATTTGCTTTATTTAATGCTCTGTATATTAAGCCTTCTTTAATTCTGATTATTTATTCACATATTAAAAGAATGATAGCAGAATCCCGGTAAAATCCGGAAATTAGAGTAACAATCACCAGTGCAATTCTGGAATCTCAAGTCTTGAAAATGGAATTTAATTGTTTTAGTCACTGTAAATCAGTGGCCTTGACCATGATGCTTTCCACCACAGGCTTTACCCCCAGACTTGGAAAGTTGTATAGAAACAAAGCAGTATCCCTCTCCCTTCCCACATGGTGTTAGTCAGGAATGTGATTCTTCCTATCTTTTACTATGGTGACATTGTCTACAGCACTGATCACAAGTCCTCCTTTGCCAAACTGGCTTCCTCATCCACTTTTTCCACCACATTGCCTTGGACTGCAAATTTGTGGATGATATAAAATTAGGAGGCCCAGTAAGTATGCCATAAAATTGTAGCAAACTAGCAAATGACCAGAAAAAAACTGAGCACTATGGTTCTCAAAGGAGGTGGCAGTGAAGATTCAAGAGAAAAAGAAAGCATTCAGGAAGTACAAGGAATCACAGAAGGAGCAGGACAGAGAATTGTATCAGTTAAAGCAAAAGGAAGCTGGGAAGGCAGTCAGAACAGCAAAGGCCCAAACCAAGGAAAACATAGCCAACTCAGTTAAGAAGGGAGATAAAACCTTTTATTGGTACATCAGGGAGCGTAGAAAGACCAAGCGAGGGATAGTGAGGCTTAATAAAGGGGAGGGGGGTGGGCAGAGCATGACTGTGAAAAGGCAGAGATACTAAACAAATTTATTTGCTCAGTATTTACAAATGAAGAGGGAGAGGTACCTAAACCAAACAATAGAAACACTCTGGATACAGAAGTTGATACCAACCCATTTACAGAAGAAAGGGTTCTGAAAGAACTCTTAAAACTGAAGGTGGACAAATCAATGAGGCCTGATGGGATTCATCCCAGAATTCTAAAAGAACTAAGGGTAGAACTAGTGACACCGCTGACTACCCTCTTTAACAAATCATGGGAGGATGGGGTGGTACCTGAGGACTGGGGAGGGCAGATGTGATTCCACTTCAAAGCGTGGGAGCAGGGCAGAAGCGGAAACTACAGACCTGTTAGTTTAACCTCAGTGATAGGGAAAATGATGGAATCACTTTTGAAGGAAAGAATTGTCGAGTACCTAGAGGCCAGAGGGGCACAGGACCCAAGGCATCATGGATTCACAGTGGGAAGGTCATGCCAGATGAATCTAATAGATTTCTTTGACTGGGTGACCAAAGTAGTAGATCAGGGAGGGGCTGTGGACATGGCCTACCTAGACTTTAGCAAGGCATTTGACACAGTCCCACACAAAAGATTAATATACAAGTTAGCCAGCCTGGGAGTGGGTCCCAAGATGATAGCCTGGGTAAAGAATTGGCAGGAGAATAGGACACAGAGGGTAATAGTAAATGGAGTCTACTCTGAGGAAAGGGGGGTTACTAGAGGGGTACCGCAGGGTTCAGTATTAGGACTGGTCCTCTTCAATGTCTTTATCAGCAACATTGCAGAGGGACTGGAAAGAAAAGTATGTCTCTTTGCAGACGACACAAAGATCTGCAACAGAGTCGCTGCACAAGGTGGGGTGGAAAGGATGAGAAGGGACTTGACAAGGTTAGAGGAATGGTCAAATGTATGGCAGCTTAGATTCAATTCTAAGAAGTGCAAGGTAATGCATCTGGAAAACAAAAACCCAGGGGGAAGAGTACACAATGGGGGGTGAGATAGTAACAACAACAAAAATGGAAAGGGACCTGGGAGTAGTCATATAAGATGACCTAAAGAAGGGCAAGCAATGTGAGAGGGCAGTAAGGAGGGCTGGAGGAATACTGGGATGCATAGTGAGAGGCATCACCAGTAGAAAACAAGAAGTTGTTATCCCTTTGTACAGACAGCTGGTGACACCCCATCGGGAGTACTGTGTGCAGTTCTGGAGACCCAATCTCCATAAAGACATAGACAGAATGGAAGCTGTCCAGATGAGGGGCAACTAAAATGGTGCAGGGTCTGCACTGGAAGACATATGAAGAGAGGCTTAAGGACCTTAATATGTATAGCCTCGAGGAAAGGAGGAGGGGGGACATGATAGAAACTTTCAAGTATCTCAAGGAATCAACAAAGTCCAAGAGGGTAGCATCTTTTAGAAAAAGGTGTGCAAGAACAAGAGGGCACAATTTGAAGATGGAGGCTAGCCCAGAGGTAATGTAAGGAAGTATTTTTCACAGAGAGGGTTGTGGATCCATGGAATGGCCTTCCAGAGGAGGTTGTGGAGTCAAAAACTGGTGGAATTCAAGCATGCATGGGACAGTCATAAGGCAATTCTAGGGGGTGGGAGTAGGAAAAAGTAAGCTGCTGGTTAACTAGGATCTGCAGCTTATCCATTAGGTAGGGAAATGGGCTGACTGGGTGGGCCAAGTGGTCCTTATCTGCCATCAAATTCTATGTTTCTATGTTTCTATGAGCAATGGGCCACAAACAACAAAATGTAATTTAATCTAGACAAGTGTGTCACAATACACCTAGGACATTACAACCATCAATATAATTACTGTATAAATAACAATATCATAAAAATGGTAGAATCAGAGAAAGATCTCAGAGTACTAATGAATAATGATTTGAAGATTAGCATATTTTGTACAAAACATTTTAAAACATCAAATAGAATATTTATCTGTAAAAATAAAAGCCTTTGTAAGTGGAAATGAATATTGCATTATCCCTTTCTAAGATCACATGTCAGACCACATCTGGCTACTATTCTTAGTTATGGAGCCCCCTCTTGAGAGACACTAACAATATTGAGAAGGTTCAATATAAGGCAATCAGAATAATCTCAGGAGTACAACATGAATCATATGAAGACACATCAGTTCACTTGAATTATATCATCTGGAAAAAAGACAAATAAGAGGAGACTTGCTGCACATGTATAAAATAATGAATGATCACGATCTAAGGCTAAAGCAGGGACTTGAACATCAGACAAAAAAATTCAGTTTACATTCCCATAATCAACAAATTAAGTAAGAGAATACAACAAAAAATGAACTCATTTATAAGGTTATGAAATGGTCTACCAAAAATAATAATAGAGTGACACCATAACAAAATTCAAAAACAAGTTAGACAAATATGTCCTTTAAGAAGGGACACAATTGACCCACACTTGATGGGCAAACAGCCTTCTTATGTTACCAAGTATAATTGCTCCCTGTACTGTATAGCACTTGTATCTTAATTTGCATTATATTTCATCTTTGTTTTGTGTAGCCCTGAATTTTCTGCTTGTAAACTGTGACTGGGCACTGTTATTTATAGTATGTTTACTTTATTTTGTTGTATGTCTTTGTTTTATACTGTACTGTATTTATTTTGTTGTATGTCTTTGTTTTATATTGTACTGTATTTATTTTGATTTCTACTGCACCTTACATTATGCATTTTCACTTGCACGTCATGTACTGTATACTCCCCTTACCCAGTGCTCCCTGGACACATTTGGAAATGAGCTGTTACATGTTCAGTATGTCTTTCCTGGTGAAACTTTTTAAATAAATAAATACATGTAAGCACACTAAATAAATAGATGTAAGCACACTAAATAAGTACATGCCTATTTCTAGGAGTGACCCAGGAGGTTACAGAGTAGAGAAAGACAGTGTAACATCACCAGTCACAGTAGTAGAGAAGTATTGGGAACAATTTGATTGTAGGGGCACAATGTCAGAAGACACAAGATGACAATAAATAGCACAAAATAAGCAAGGTAACAGGGAAGACTAAAGGACTACACATATCACAACACATCAGAAAAGGGAGCTTTATGAAAGCACCCATTAGCAAAGCACATTACTTTATAGGGAGAAGTTAGCAGAGATTACATGACTAGGAGGCACAGTGTCTGTTGCTTAAGACAATTGAAGCAACAGTACTACTGTAGTTATAAAAGATTTTCCATGCTGTCAATCATTCTGTCCAGCAAGCCTTACTATTAACAAATCCTTAATTGTTCCTTTCATTTTTTCAGTTTTCTTTGTATTCTTTATTTTTTCTAACAGTTCTGCTCTGACCCTTGTGAGATACACCATGTTCAGAAGGAAAATGGGTGAGTACTGTTCTTTTATTGGTTATTTTGCCTGGTGTTGCTGGCATGCACTGCTGCTTCCTTTGGAGTTGAGTGTTCATGGGATCAAGCAATGTAAACAAATGACACACACAAAAAAAATGTAGTGGTAGGTGGGACTCTACGTAGCATTCTAAATGTTATAAAAATCAAGGGATGCAGGCTGCCTTGATAGCCCAGGGGCAGCGCATTGTGCTGCTGTGTGAATGATCTGGGTTTAGGAGCAGATGTGGGTCTCTGCATTGGGAGGTGGGCCAGGCTGAGGTAACAGCTGGGTAGCAGGGCCCCTCAGTCAGGGAGGGCCTTTGGTGAGTGCTGGCACCACAGTGAGCCGTTTAGTGTGGCCAGGGAGCTCGCCATCCCTGCAGGGGCACTGTGTGCATACAGTATTGAAAGAGGCACTGCTCATGCTGTGGGGTGAAGGGAAGGACTTTGGACTGGGGAGAAAACCAAAGAAAAAAATCATGTGAACTGAGACATCTAAATGAAGGTCACTGGCACCCTCAGGCCCCACTCTGTGTAGGTCCCCACTGGCCATGGCAGAGATGGGAGAGGCAGATGAGGCTGAGGTGTCACTGGCAGTGCAAGACTCAACAAGGCAGGACTAGTTGGCAACTCAGGGGCCAAAGAGCTACATGAAAACAAAATTAGAGGAAACAATGATCAGAAAGTACTAGAAGCACCAAAAGTGAGGGGATCTCTGTTTACCCAAAGTAATGCAAATTTATGATCTCATAACAAAAGGGTCACATCTCAGTTTCCCTGTTAACTTATATTATTGATAACACTTCTTTTGGTTTGCTCTTCTGTGGTAAAATATACCCTAAAACACAAATTAGTTACTGTAAATTACAGATAAATATAGCAAATAATCAAATACACTTTACTTTATAGATTAATGTCAAACTATTTGAATCCTCCCGCTGCAGCAATGGAGGATGGCATGCCCCAACAGTTTGCATTAGAGTACAGTTGTACGATACACAGGATAACAGACAGGGAGCATGTCTCAAATCCTGCACTGTGAGACGATTGTGAAGAGAGTCAGACCAGCCAGATTGCGTAGCGTAAAAGGCTACAGGAATCGCATGCCGCCTTTCGCTGAAAACGTAGGTGCCGCTTCATGCCCACGTAGCGAAACACGTGCACCATCCTTACATCCTTCACATAACAAATTAATGTCATCTTTCATGGGGCTGTGCTCCCACATCCCTCACATAAAGTAAACATGTAATGTAAAAAATAAAAATTAAAATCCTCAAAAGATGGTAACGTATGACCTGTGTCACACACGGTAAGCGAGTTACGCAGTAAGCGTAGCTCCTTGGCTGGTCCGACTCTCTTCACAATCACCCACTGTGATTGGTGGTTTCATTTCATTTTTTATTCATGTGATCATGACATACACATAGAGCAGTAGCTCATTTTCAATGTGACCCTGGGGTATACAACAAGTTACAATAAATAAATAAATAAATAAAATAAAAATATTATTTAAATAAAATAAATATAAAACAGTCACCAGTATAAAATGTAAAGTAACACTGGACCTCAGACAGTTATGGGACTGTTAGAACTTACAGTAAATGTTATATAATAGGCTTAATAGTAGCACAGTGAAAAAAATTAGAAAATGAAGCTTACTTGTGGAATGTCCAGCCCAAATACCTGAGGGAACTGAGATCCCAGTGGTATGTATGTAAATGTTGGATACATCTGCAGAAACAAAAAAGTGAAGTACAAAATAAACCTGAGCACTAGGAAAGATTATTTGGCCCAAAGAAGTACACCTTGTTAAGGATAATATTAGTCTCACTCACACTCTCCCCACTTTGTCACTATGTGCCTCTGTCACCATTTGCTCTAGAAAGACATAATACATTGAGCATATAGTAGACTGTGTTTGCAGAAAAAGACAAAAGTTCATGCAGTCTGCTCATTTCCCTGCCTTGCTTCATGCTCAGTCTAATGCTGAGCTTAATTTAGAGATCCAGTACCCTAGTGGCTGGTCACCACCCTCTTCCTCAGGTACCCTTTCTCTTCTTTGGCTGATGGGTCACACTATTCCCTTATATCAGTCTTGCTCAAGTTTATACCTCATCGTAGTCTTGGATCCAAGCACCTCTCTGGGTAGTCAGTTCTATCTGTCCACCACCCACTCCATGAAGAAGAATTTATTCACAACCCTCCTGAGTCTCCCAACTAGTCTCTGTCCACGTCCTGTAATCACTGTGCTGTCAATCCTTGTAAACAAGTACTTACAATCCATCCTGTTGATACACCTACACATGAGGCTGGGTCATAAGTGTGTTTCTAGAGTTTGCTTCAATGGCCTCCTCCACTAGTTTATATACATATCATGCATTTTGAGTAAAACACAGACAAAACTATGTCCTGGATTCCTGGTTTCTGAGTATTTAGATTATGTTCCCTAGATTTTAAACCCTTTGCAATAGTAAATAGTGCATGCAACTTCATACACTTTGAGCATTCCTTTTAAGTTACCATGACATCTCCCTTTGTCCATGAAAAATACACCTAACTTCATTGATCTATGCTCATAACTTTAAATAGGAAGTTATTTTTCTTGCCCCTCAAAGCACTCTGTCAAAGATTATGATGTTATTTTTATGGTATGATGACCAGTAGTGTGCATAGTTTTCCTGAGAGGTTCTAACCAATGTACATGTAGTGCAGTATCACATCCATTCATTGAGATCCCATTTATATCCCTCTTATTTAATAATGTAACGCCCTGTTACAGTACTTTCGGTAGAAGTGGGCAATTTTTTAAATCACCTGTGAAATTAGTGAAAAGTATCCCACTATGCACTTCGTGTAGTGAAGGCAAATTGCCAAATTCATGTAAAGCCAGAATTTGCATAGTGAATTTGATGAAACCAGCTGTGAAGTGTGAAAATTAGTGCACTTTGTGTAGCTTTCCACTATGCAACATTTGAACTTTGCACTCCACATAGTCATGTAATGTGAATTTCGTAAAGTGTCTCACTATGCTAAGGTCGCACTTCGTGTAGCGCTACATAAAGTGAGAGGTTTTTGCACTTTGCCCACACCTAACTTTCAGATATCCTAGATATTCCCACATCAACAGTGTATTGTACAACAAAATCACAGAGTCCCAGTTATTTCTCCTCAAGGACAAGAGGCTAAAACCGACAGAGTTCCATCAAGGTGATGTAGGCCACAGGTGCCAATTCCATAGACAATGTTATTTAGGAAGAAAACATCCTGACATTTTTTCCAGAGTATATGGCTGGATTAGACTCAGGAGAAAATGGTGCTTTATGTGCCCCAAAAGTGTAAAATTAATATGCAATACAAAATTGTTCTGGGTACAGTCTGCATGGATAAAACCCAGACTGTTTATTATTTATTAAAATTGTTTTACGAGGTAAACATACTGAGATCAAGGAAGAAATCTCATTTACAGATGCAACTGGGGGAGGGGGAGAACATCAGGAGGAATATGGAGGATAAATAAATTAACAAAAATATATTGTAGTAGATTTTATAGGTACAGTACATTACATAGGCAGTACAATGAACAGTATATACAGTGACAGCAGTTAATAGTGATAATATTAAAAGTACATTCTGTTTGTGTGTGATCAATCTTTTTGAAAATATTAGAAGTAGTTACACTACCTGTGATGATACGGACCCAATTCTTAGACATTATTTTTATTTTGACAAATGGGTCAAAAAGTGTGCCCCATGGTATAGGAATAGGACAATCTGATACAATGAAAACATTGCAAAGTGCTGGCAGGAGAAGCAAAGGGTTAATGAGAATATTTCTGCACTAAGGGTTTCTTGCTAATGTTCTTTCTGCTGAAAAAAAATAGACTTGCTAGTTAGTACACTGTATACATCTTGGTATTATGATAAGGACACTGTACTGTGCGGTCTATCTGTACAAAATGCTAAATTAGAATTACAGCTAACAAGAGCTATGTGAGACATGCAGTTTTAGACTGAAAGAATGGTGATGTACCCCAACATCTAATTACCTTGTATGGACATATGCTGAGTTTTGTAACATAACAAGTGGAAAGTGTACATAAGATGAATTGTGAGAGGTGGAGGGTGAGAAGCTGCAAACCCCAAAATGAAGTGCTGAAGCCTTCACGCCTGTCTGGTTCATCTCCCAGGGGAAGGTAACTGATCATTAGTCTTTCTTTGAAAACTGGACTGCTGGGCTAAGCAATATATGTGTTAGTTCAATAAACCTTACTTTGTGTTGTGCAATTCTTCATTTACAGTGTAATCACTGGCTTGATACCCCAACACTTTGGCACCCCTAGTTGGAACAAGGTTAATTTGTACCCCAACGTCAAGGACTAGAGGTATGCAAGGATTGCAACCCAAGTACTTCTGTCAGTGTGAGCTGCTAGTAGGCTAGAGATTGTTAATGGAAGGTTTCATTTTCTGAAACCTGGTCTAGCTAAACAAAACAGGTTATGTAACATGCAGAAATATATTTTGAAGTGTGTTACTTTTCACAGGGCCCAAGATTTTTGTAAAGATGTTAAACATTGAGGAGACCCCTGGGAATATGTTAAAGAACAGTTCAGTTTGGAACATGATTAGAAAATTAAAGATAAATAAAAGGAAGGGTATTGTATGCAAGGTTTATATGTTACTGTTTTTGGCTTTGCAGGACAAAGTCAAATGTATTAGGAAAAATGTAACAGAGGTTTAAGATCTTAACTTTAAAAATTGAGGAAACCAAACAAAGAGAAATACAGAATACTGTAGCACAATGTAATTTAACAGCTCAGCTTGTTGTTACACAGTGTTGTAAGGACACCTTGCCACGAGAGTTGGCAGCTTAGGTAAGAATGAGAGGCTTTGAGAAAACAGAATGAAAATTTAAAAGCAGCTTTTAAAAAGCAGAGTGAGATGATGGTGAATCTCAGGAGAGACAAGGAGATAGATCATAGTTATTGCAAGAGACAGATAGAGGAACTGAAAGAAGAGATGAAGGCCCAGAGAGGCAATAGTTGCAGCTATAGCACCAGACATCATGCCAGCAGCCACTGTCCCACTGTCTTACGAGGCTGTTAAACCGTGGGTCTTTTCTTTACCCTACATTTGATTAGGAGTTAGGATAGTTTGAGTATGGTGAAGAAGGTGATGATGATGACTGGTAGGAGACTGCCTCTAAAGGGTCGCAGGCTAGGAGCAATGATGAAAATCAGGGAACTACTGCTATGGCCCATATGATACATACTGTACAACTAAGACACAAGGGGAAGAAGAGCCTGCTAA
The DNA here is from genome assembly GCA_016271365.2 of Neoceratodus forsteri. Lineage (NCBI taxonomy): Eukaryota > Metazoa > Chordata > Ceratodontiformes > Ceratodontidae > Neoceratodus > Neoceratodus forsteri. The sequence continues at coordinate 641,982,564 of CM057453.1, read as the reverse complement.
TATTACAGAAACTACAGATGCTACCCCAGACATGGCAGATAAGCTAATATCACAGGTGGTAAAGTTTAGAGTGGGTGAGGATGATGTCTTTAAGCACATGTTAAATGTCATCCAAGCAGGGGCGATGAACAATTTTTCAGATGTCAACAATGCTAAACTGCTAATTTCTAACCCCAGTAATACTCAGGTGTTCACAACTTCTGCAGTATCCCTTTAAGACTGAACTGCCTGGTGAGATGGAATGCTTTGCAAATAATGGAATCTTTGTGTGTGCTATTTTTCAAATGCTGCCTTGAACTAACTGCCCTGGTTCTAAACCCTCAGATTTCACTCTCTGCCTGTCAAGACCAGAAGCTCGCAGATCCTCTCCTCATCTCTTGTCCTGACACGATAAAACTTATAAAAATACATAAGTATTATTTATCCTTTTTTGCTTCCTTTAGCTAGGTTTTTTTGTTTTAATAAACCGTTGTTTTGGTGTTAAATTAATCCTTTCTCAGTTTCTCCCAGTGCAGTTTAACCGGTGGTGAACCGGGGCTTTTCATAGAGATTTTCTGAGTTCCCTGACAAAGAAACCCCCTAGTTTTATTTAAAATTTAAGTTTTATATTTAAATTGTGAACTGCTAATCCTGGTTCTTGAACTGCTAACTCCAGTTTGTTTCTCGGTTCGGTTCCTGGTTCCAAAAGGTTTCTCAGGAACCGACCGCAAGTGCTAAATAGGGTTTTAAAATCCTTCTTATTTAGCGGTTATTGATTTTATTCATTTTCTGCATCAGAATGTCTGAAAAACCAAAAAGAAGAGCCGGTGAACCTGGTTTCAAACCTTGTTCTGATTGTGGTGAGATTTTTGCCAAAGCAGACAAGTACAATCTTTGTGTTGTCTGTTTGGATTTTGAACATTTAAAAACAGACTGTGATATTTGTGAAACTTTTCCAGAAGAAAACAGTGGAAAAGTGCCTTGAAAGGCTTAAGAAAAAGATATCTGTTTCCAAGGGTCCCTTGAGCTCTGACCAGCTGACACCCTCTGTTCCTGTGGGTGAAATCACTTTGATTTCAACATCTGTAACTGCTAACCCTGAGACGGGTACACAAGCAGTTCCAAAGAGGCTTGCTGAACCATCTGACTCTCTGGTTCCCTCAAAAAATTGAAAAAGACAAAACACACAGAACCCCCAGCTGAGAAGCAACTGGGGATTTCTCTGCCTGCAGTAAAAATGCCAAGTGCAGATGAGATTGCACAGGCCTTTTGTGTTATCCAGGCTTTACAAGGGCTGACTGCTCCTTTGCCTCAGAGGCCAACCAAACAGACTGGCTCTTCTTCTCAGTCTTCTCTTTATGAACAAGAAGAGTATCTGGATATTGATGTGGAGGAGGAAGGGGACCCAATTGAACCAGAGGTTTCCACTGAACAAGAATTTGGCTCTCCTCCAAGGGTATCAGAGGATTTTTTTCCTCTCATTTTACCTTTGTAAAAAGGATGGTGGATGCATTAGACATCCCCACAAGTGAAGTTATTGAGGATGAAGAAGAAGTTGAATACATGGAACTTATTGGGTTAACACCCACTAAAAAGCTTATTCTTCCTATTAACAAATTATTTAAAAAAGATGCCCTAAAGATACTGCACACATCAAGTACTGCTTCACCTCTGGATAAGAGACTGGATAAAAAGTATCAGTTAGAAAGGCAGAGTGCTGAATTTTTGTTCTCTTACCCTGACCACCAGGGCGTGGTGCAAGTGGCAGCCTGTGACAAGGCAAGGCTTCCACTAGCCTCCCATTCCCCAGACAAGGACTCAAGAAAAATTGACAGCATGGCCAAAAAGGATTACCTTTCAGCCTGTTTGGCTATCAGGCAGGCCAACTTCCAGGCCTATGCCACACAATACCAGACATCTCTCTGGCAATCAGTCCTTGCTATGTCAGATAAGGTGCAGTCTCCTATTTCAGCTGACCTAGCTGAAACAGCTAGATTTGGTCTGGAAGCAGCCAAATATCAATTTCAAATGGCTGCTGATTTAAATGACACAGCTGCCAGGTGGATGGCAAACACTGTGGCTCAGAGAAGGTTTGCTTGGTTAAGAGCCACAAACCTTACCCAGGATACACAGACCAAGGCACTAGATTTCCCATTAGAGGAAAATTCCCTCTTTGGGCAAATGCTACAGAGGCTTACATGAAAAAGGTGGATGAGTATAAGGCCACCTACAGAAGCAACTCTGCAAAAGAGAACACTTCCCCATCCACTAGACCCTATGGAAGGGGAGGCAGGGGAAGATCATTTCAAAGCAGGCCCTTTTTCCAGGCCATGGCTACCCCTCAGTATCAGCAGTATCCACAGCAGGGATATTTTAGAGGCAGGGGTAGAATGGGTTCCAGGCATGGTTCCCAGGCCCAAGCTCAGCCCCAAACAAAGCAGGCAGCCTGATGTGTCTATAAAAGCCACCTCCCTACTGCCTGTAGGAGGCAGACTGGCTCACTTTTCACACCTCTAGGAAAACATCACCACAGACAAATGGGTCCTGGAAGTAATGAGCAAGGGACTGTCTAAAATTTCAAATCCCTTCCACCTTTAAGAACTTGTGTTTTCAAGCCATCCTCAAATCTAGAGAGAAAACTCCTGGAAACAGAGGTTCAAAAACTGTTTCAGTCTCAAGCAGTGGAACCAGTGGCAATCAGTTTGAAGGGAAAGGGATTTTATTCCAGATACTTTCTTACCACAAAGAAAAATGAGGAGTGGCAGCCCCTCTTAGACCTCAGAATCTTAAACAGATACCTCACAAAACCAAAGTTCAAAATGGTAACTTTGGCACTGATCTTGCAAACCCTCCAAAAGGGAGACTGGCTGGCTTCACTGGACCTACAAGATGCCTATTTCCACATCCCCATAAGGGAACCTCACAGAAAATACCTCAGGTTCAGACTCCCTTCAGGTCACTATCAATTCCCAACCCTGCCATTCAGTCTCACTTCAGCCCCAAGGGTGTTCACAAAGTGCTTGGCAGTGGTAGTGGCACACCTTCGGAAGCAGGGTGTCACAGTCTTCCCATACCAAGATGACTGGCTGGTGGTAGGAAAATTACCTCAGCACATCAGGGATCAGCTGCGACTCACTCAAGAGCTCAATGGAGTCCCTAGGATTCCTGATAAATCTAAAAAAGTCAGTCCTTCAGCCAGCTCAGATATTGTAGTTCATAGGAGCCGAGTTAAATACATTGCAGGGCAGGGCATACCTGCCTCTGGACAGGGTAAGGAGCATCCAGCAGCTAGCAGGCTCATTCATCCTGAACAAATCAAAAACTGCAAGACAGTTCCCTCAGATCTTGGACCACATGGCAGCTGCCACTTGCACAGTACTGGGATCCAGATTCCAGATGATAGACATCCAGTTTCACCTCAGAGCTCACTGGTGCCAGAAAAGAGAGCCTTTTTGATTTCAGTAATTAGAACTCTGTTACATGATCTTGAATGGTGGAAAGAGGAAAGCAACCTGAGAGAAGGGGTTCCTTTCCAACAGGAGCCTCCATCAGTAATTCTCACAACGGATGCATCACACCTGGGGTGGGGTGCCCATCTGGGAGATCACACTACCCAAGGCACATGGTCAAGTGCAGAGTCACTCCTGCACATAAACCTGCTGGAGCTCAGAGCAGTATTGCTAGCACTGAAGGCCTTCAAGCCCCTGCTACAGGGAAAGTGGGTACAGATCAGAACAGACAATACCAGCACTATGTACTACATAAACAAGCAGGGAGGGACAAGGTCAAGTCCTCTCTGCACTGAAACCATGAAAATATGGAGTCTGGCATACTTCTTAGGAGCTTCCCTACAGGCCAGTCCACTGCCTGGCAATGACAATACCTTGACAAACACCTTGAGTCAGATCAATCAGGTATGTCACAAATGGACTCTGAATGGGCAAGTGGTGCAAGTGATTTTCAGGAGGTGGGGTACTCCAGAGGTAGACTTGTTCGCATCCCACCGGAACCACAACCTGCCAAAATATTGTTGCAGACCACCAGAGCGGGGAACAGTCCCCTTGGATGCTCTGATTCTGGATTGGTCAGGGAAACACCTGTATGCTTTTCCTCCTTTCTCCTTGGTGTACAGAGTGTTGCTCAAGCTCAGGTCCCTGTCAACACCCATGATCCTGATAGTGCAGTATTGGTACAGGCAGCCATGGTACTCTCTTCTGCTCTCCATGTCTGTGGCCGAACTGATACACCTTGCCAGGAGGCGCAACCTGTTAACCTCGAATCAGGGGAAGATCCTGTACCCGAATCTTGAATCCCTCCGGCTCAAGGCCTGGCTCTTGAGTACTTAGAATATGCAGGCGCAAACATTCTGAAGGTGTCCTGGACATTTTGAAGGGTTACAGGAAGCCCTCCACTAAGAAAACCTATGCTACAAAATGTACACAGTTTTCTATTTGGTGTTCCATCCAGAATATTGTGCCAACACAGGCTGGGGTACCAGCCATACTGAATTATCTTACTGTACTTATTTGTATTCTTTGTGCCTTCAGCCCAGTACCCTGAAGGTACATTTGGCTGCAGCATCTGTTTAAATTTCAGCCAGGCATAGAATTTCCTCTAGCCTCAGACCCTATCTTTAAGAGGTTCTTTAAGGGCCTTTCCCATTTTCGCCCCCCTCACAGGGAACTAGTGTCAGCATGGGACCTCAATGTGTGTTGCCAAACTCATGGGGTCCCCTTTCGAGCCCTTCAGCTCATCTAAAATATGTTGAATGGAAAACAGTTTTCCTAGTGGCAATGACTTCAGCTAGAAGGATTAGCAAGCTCCGGGCTCTTTGCATAAATCAGGACTACATCTCCTTCCACAAGGACAAAGTGGTCCTGAGAACAAACAGGAAATTTCTCCCTAAAGTGATTTCTTATTTCCACTTGAACCAAACCATTACCTTATCTGTCTTTTTTTACTGAGCGCTCCACTTCTGGTGAAAGGAGGCTCCACAGTTTGGATGTTAAGAGAGCTCTTACTTACCACATGTCAGCCACTAAGGACCATAGGCAGGACATAAAACAGCTGTTCCTGACTTATGGGGATGTGGGAAAGGGTAACCCATCATCTAAAAGGTCCATTTCTCGATGGATAGTACAGTGCATCCAGTTTTGATACTCTAAAGCTGGAAGGGAACTCCCAACAGGGTTGCGGACCCATTCCACAAGGGCCACAACTGCTACCTTAGCAGCTACCAGAAATGTTCTATTAGTGGACATCTGTAAAGCAGCTACCTGGAAAACAGTACACACCTTCACAAAGCATTACAGTTTGGACATCCTACTCGGTTACTCGGTAAATGGACAAAAGAAGGCCCATTGAGATTGTCCTCCACACCTTGTGGATCACTGTACCATGTCATGTTATTATATATTATTTTAGAAGCCATTTGTCTAGTTTTGTTTTAAAATTATTAATACTATCACATTCAACAATGTCATGTGGTAAAGAGTTTCAAATTCTTGGAGCTCTGACTGTGAAAAAGTGCTGTCCTGCCTAGTCCTCCTGTCCAGGAGTGATACCAGGTTTGGCACAGCAGTCCTGCAGAGTCTGTTTCCAAAGTTGGTTCTGTGCCCACCTCCAAAGGTACTGCTTCGTAGTCTACAGAAGTTATGAATACCTGAGTATTACTGAGGTTAGAAGAAACAAGCATTTGTCAATGCCGAATGTTTGCTTGCTGGCATTGGCTTTGGTAGTGTAGGAGTTACAGAGCTGCATAATAGGAATGACAGTGAAGTATTGAACTGAAGCCAACCCCACCACCACCCTGCAGAGACTGACAGGCATTGGGGTGTGCCTTTGGGTCATCAGGCATAACGGCCAAGCCATTTCACCACACCCTACCCTGAAGACACTGACTAGTGTCACGGTGTGCCTTGGGGTCTTTGTCCATTATGTTCACCCCATTCCATCAGGAAATATGGTGAGATGGGTGCAGTATAGGAAAATGGGGTGAACTTTAGGGCCGAAGTGTCCATGGCACACCTCGATGCCTCTCACTGGCTGCAGGGTGTGGGTGGGGGTGGAATGGTATGAGCATTACAGGCAACAATCCCAAGTCACACCCCTGATGCCTGTCAGTCTCTACAGGGTGGGGCGTTACAGTCGGAAACCCTAACGCCTCAGGCGTTCATTGGTATTTTCACTCCAAATTTTCAAAATTTTTTTTTGTGACCCCAACTTATGAACAGTGGCAATATCAGTTTGTTAGCCAAAAGTTGATTTTGCACAGTGACTACGCTATTTGGCACCACAGGTGCAAAAACACATTTCGAACAGGATGTGAAAAATGACAGCTGTACTGTTCATGGGGAGGTGTAAAAAATGGCAATGTTGAAGATCTGCGTGAAAATATTAAAAAACTGGTGAAGTCACAAGGGTGTGTAGAAACTACACAATGCACACCCGTAATGTAATTAGTTTGGGGATTTTTTACAGCAGATTGTCAACACAGGCATTTTGGGACCTCCACTCATGAACAGTGTTACTGTGATTTTCTTAATCTGTCCCGAACAGTGATTTCCCACAGCGCCCACACATTTCTGCACTGGAACTGCGAAAACACATTTCAGCCATGGTGTGAAAAATGACAGCTGTACTGTTCATAAGGAAGTGTGGAAAAATGCCACTGGTGAAAATCTGGACTGAAAATATTACAAATTCATGAACTTACGCTGGTGCGTGGAAACTGCACAATGCTCGCTCGAAGCACAGTCATTTTATGGACTTTTGTCACCAAATTTTTAACATAGCCATTTTAAGACCTCTGCTCATGAACAGTGTCACTGAGATCTTAATCTGTCCCGAACATTGATTTCGCACACCGACTATGCCATTGTGCGTTACATGTGTGGAAACACATTTTGGGTGAGATGTGAAAAATGACAGCTGTACTGCTCATAAGGAGGTGTGGAAAATGGCAATATTGAAAATCTGGAGTGAAAATATTAAAAATTTGCGAACTTACGAGCGTGCGTAGGAATTGAGCAATGCACGATCGTAAAACTGTCATTTTTGGGAATTTTTTCACCAAATTTTCAACATAGGGTTTTTGAGGGCCAACCTCATGAACTGTGACACTGTCGTTTCGTAAATCGGTCCCAAAAGGTGGTTCCGCTCAGTGACCGAGAAATCACCTTTCGGGACTGATTAACATCATAACAGTGCCAGAATTCATGAGGAGGAGTCCGAAAAACCCCATGTTGAAAATCTGGTGGCAAAATTCTCCAAAATGCCTGAGATATGCATCAAAGTTGAAAAACCACTATTTATTCCATTATACAGCTTACCGGCAATTCCTCAGTTGGCAGTCGGCTTTGAAGAATGCAGACGTGTTTCCGGTCCACCGAAGATCATCGTGCCAGCCTCCGGAGGTAAGTATGGGGTGTGGGGAGGCAGGGTGCGCAGAGGCTGGGTGTGGGTGGGGGGTCAAGACAGTCAGCGAAGGACCATTTTTTCTTACAAGGCATGTTTTTTTAAAGGCGACGCAGGACTTTTGCCACACTGGGGTGGGCTCCCAGCGTGGCAGCTGGAAGGCTGTTTGGGGGGGCAGTGGAGCCGACGGGGGATTGGGCATCCCTGTCGGCCATACGGACTGTTGCCATGCTGGGGTGGGCTCCCAGCGTGGCACCTGGAAGTCTGTTGGGGGGGGGATACAGTGGAGCCGATGGGGATTGGGCACCCCCACTGGCCATACAGTGTGTGTGTAGGGGGAGCACATGAGCACGCTGGGGTGGGCTCCCAGCGTGCTGCTTGTTACAGGGGCCAGAGCTGTCTATGACAGCTGATTCAGTGCAGTGCCGACATGTAGGCACTTTGCATACTGCTGACGTGGCAGTATGCAAATTGCACACGTTACCACCGCTGATTGCAGTGTTTTTTTGGCTTCAACTGTATGCCACTGCATCTGAAGGGCTGTCATAAACAGCTCCAACATTCATTGGCAGGGTGTGGCTGCTCCTGCAAAAGGCAGCAGGGCATTGGAAGTGGGGGAGGCACACCTACGAATTCTCGTATGATGGCACTATGTTTCTTGCACATGTGTGCAAGCAAACATAAAAATTACTTACCATAGTACTCTTATTTGTTCCCAGTGATACTCAAGTATTATTAACTTCCTACTATATAGGCGCCACAGTCAGGCATTAGTATTTGCAAATTGGGTTCTTCTTGTTTTTCTTCCCCTTCAGGTGATTTCTGACATTCAAGGGTGTTATTGCATTTTATGATCCCTAATTTTGGGGTTTTTTGTCCTCCTCTGGGAGGGCTTTTGGGTGTTCTTTTATTGATCATTATAATTCCAATTATTACAGTACATATATATATATATATATATATATATATATATATATACAGTATATGTATGTATATATATATATATATAAAAATCTGTGTAGTTTTTGAGGCCTGTCTTTCCAGGCTCCAAGGAAATCTGAGGGTTTAGAAACAGGACAGTTAGCTCAAGGCAGCATTTGAAAAATAGCACGAGCAAAGATTCCATTATTTGCATAGCATTCCATCTCTTCGGGCAGTTCAGTCATAAAGGGACACTGAAGAAGTTATGAATACCTGAGTATCACTGGGAAGAAACAAGATTACTATGGTAAGTAATTTTTTCTTCTATGTTACCCTCCAAACAGTAGAATGCCATTCCCATTAAAATTATACAGGAATGAGACCCCTGGCATGCAGTAGTCGGTCATTTTATGTTGATGAGTGGGCTCCAGATTTCAGACCCCTATAGTGCCTTGGCTGAATGCAAACAGGATCAGGGGAGGCCCCCATGGTTTATGCCACCTGACTGTACTCCATGTACAATTTCTTCTTTAACTCACAACCCCTGACCTAAAAAACTGCCATACTTTGAAGCAAGAATCTATGTCACTGGGGGATGGCGACCTCCTGGCACAGATCCAAATAGTCATACGATGGTACCCAGATGTTACTGTGTGCATGGATGTGCATGGATGTGCATGACACAGTGCCTTGCACACACTGTATATGTCTGTAGTAGTATGACTGACACAAATATCCTCTCCCTCCCCCCCAGCCAGTACCCTTGGACTGCTTCTAGAACTCTGTGATACAGTAACTCTGTTGGTATCCCTCACTGGTCTCCCTGGTGGTCCAGTGGGTCCCTCAACCCATATATTACCACATAATCATTCCTAGCAGACTAGAAGAGTCCCCATTCCTAGCCCCACATAACCAGGTCCTATGAGGATCTGTGGCCCCTAGCATCCTTGCTCACTGGGTGCAGCACCCCAATAACCCCTTAATACCATTTTGTCTGGCTCTATTTTGGTCCATTGCACAAGTGCTGTAATTGATGCACTAGCAGAAGCTGGCTAGGTGAAAGTCATTGTATTCCATTTTATATGCCAGTTTCATCCTCTTCTTCACACCAGCACACTTTGATGTGCATTGCCATGGAAAGGCCCCCAACTCCTTTCTGGGCATAATTAACAGGCAAAGAACTGGTGCAAAATCATTTGACAACAATTTAGTATCCATCTGTTGTGAATGAGAATGGGCCCTCTGTGATTTTAAGCTACAGCCTTTTTTGTTTCAGAATAGTCAAAGAAAACTGTCCGTACATATTTTACTGCAGTCATTTTTTTATTAAACATTTAACAACTCAAACACTTCTAAACAGAGATTATTTGCATTTTTAGCATTTTTAATATGACCGACATGCTTGACAATCATTACATCAAATATATCAAAGTCAGTAACAACTTTATAGGTCAAGGACAAAATGCCAGTAATCCCAAACTATTAAAACATAATCACTCATGCCTCATGCAGTTGTCTTCTTACCTGTAGTTGGGGCTGCACTGGTGCTAGAGGTAATATTTGGCCTTGTGGCATAACTGGTCCTTGGGATATAAAAGGTCCTTGTGGAATGACTTGTCCTTGTGGAATTACTGTTCCTTGTGACAACACTGTTCCTTGTGGTATTGCTTGTCCTTGTGACACCATTGGTCCTTGTGAATATACTTGTCCCTGTGACACTAATGGCACATTTCCATATGCAGGTTCCACCTGAAAGAACTTTCATTGGATTGAACAATTAATGCCAGCATGACTGACAAGACAAAGGCGAGCTACTATAGAACTTTCAATTTAATCTACAGTATGTGGGTTGGAGAATTTCAGTAAAAATTTCTTGGGCTGGAAAAATTGGATTTTTGAATTTTTGTAAATTTTTTTTCACTAAAATGCAAAAAATCATTCAAAAATAATTGAATTTCACAAAACATTGTACAGAAATCTCCCTATCTGAGCAAAGTTCATTCACCAGTCACCATCACCAAAATCATGATCACTGCATGACAATTCCTAAATTGCACTAAAACAGTCCTTTTCTGTGCCCAATTCTGAATATGGGCATATTCTTAGAATATTCACAAAAATGAATATTGAATCACAGGGTAGATATTTATTTATTTATTTAAACACTGACAACCGGGACAGGCACACTGCACAGAGGCTCATTTCCTGGTGTGACCCAGGGAAAGTGGAAGGGGAGAAGAACAGTTTCAAACAAAATATAGACAGTCAGATGATATGATTACAATGACAATGACATAAAGAGCATAAGTTGAGTGCAGTGCAGACAAAATGGCAAAACACTGCATATGGAGGACAAACAAATTAGCATACAAACCATCTATGCAAATTGGGCAAACTTAAAAAAAACACATAGTGCCAGAGTGAAGGGAGGCTGAGCTGATGCTAAAAGGAGGAGGAGTCCAAACAGGTTGATAAACTTCAATGAGGCTGCTGGAACTATGAGATCAGTGGGGAAGGAGAGGTAAGGGGTGGCAAAAGCCAGGCAAGGGTAAGGAAGGTTTCAAAAAGAGGGTTGGCAGGAGCAGGGGTGAAGGTTGAGGAGTTTTAGCCGGCATCTAATGGAAGGAAGGAAGGGGGACAGATGGATGGAGGAGGGTAACCGGGAGTGGAGGCAGTAGGAGAAAGCAGATTTCCTGTCTGAGGAGTGTGGTAGGAAAGGGAGAAGGTGCACAGGTCCCTTGAGCACAGTGACGAGGAGGAAGGGATGAGGTATAGGAGATGGGGTAGGTATGAGTAGAGGGACCGAAACCAGTATTTAGAGATGACAGAAGCACAGTGGGACTGGCAACATGAGAGAGAGAGGGAGGATGGATAGAGAGGAGTAAAGGGAGTAGTGATGGATACAAAAGGGTGAGCTGGTAGAAAAGTGGCAGACGGCATTGGAGAGGGTGTCATTTCTGGCAAGGGAGGTGGAGGGGCAGTGCCATAAATTACATCTACATAGTCTAAGTTATTCAATTTTTGGGGTACAACAAGTACAATGAGTCAAATCTTGAGGTTGATGGTTCAAAAATGTATATAAGGAAGTTGTTTACTAAGAGGGTGGTCTATAGATGAAACTGGCTATCACAAGAGGTACTGAATGCAGACACCATCTAAAGTTTCAAGAATAAATGGGAAAGGTATAGAGGGGTCATGAATCTAGTACAAGATCCCGATACCAAAAATTCCAAGGATTGAAATCCTGCCACCACAATTCCGACGGCCACAGTCCTGATGGTAAGAAATCACCAACAGCACAATTACGAATACTGTTCCATGAGGGGTTCTGCCCCTGCATCCCCCATAAAATATTTATAAACACCTCAGGTCACCATACCATGAGGAATGTGACTGTTGGGAGGTTCACCATACAGTCGAGATTGTGGCTGTTGGGATTTTAGCATTGGGATTTCTGGTGTCAGGATTTTGGACGTCAGAATCTTGTATGGATACCTGGGTCACTGGGTCATCAGGAACAAAGGCAATCCCCAGTATGCTGAAATTTAGTCAGAGAGCCTGTCAAACTGGGCAGAAATTTACTACAGGATAGACCAGATGGATAAAAATCCTTATCTGTTCACAACTCTTGATGTATCAGAGCTGGCAAGTTATTTTTTGTGAGCAAAACTCGTGCAAAAACAGTACAATATTCATTTTTGTGAACATTCTAAAAATTTGCCATTTTCAAAACTGGGCATAGAAAATTACTATTTTGTGAACTTTAACCACTTGCATGCAGCAATTGTGATTTTGGTGCTGGCGATCAGTGAATGGTGATTTTTATGCAAATAGGGAGATTATTTTGCTATCTATTGTTTTCTCCTTGTATGTAGTTCTGTTGGCTGCTGACTGCTCTCTCTCTTTCTTATACTTTCTAAATACTTTCTGCATATCTTTAAATACCTTTTTCACCTGTCCTGTGAACCGTAGTGGCTTACATAGTGGCTTTTTACTTTTCCTGACACACTTCACACCCAGGAGTACCTGATTTTTTGAGCCTTCCTTCTAGCACCACATCAGATTTCATGGTATAGCAGTTTCTAAGTCCTATGGATTTTCCAGTTCTTATATCTGTAATAATTTATTGATTACTTAGGTTATGGTCAGATATAGCCTCACCCCTAGAGACATTGTGCATCCACTGAGTGAGAAAGCCCTCTTGCACTATATCCAAGAATTTCTGACTGTTTTGATTATCTGCAATGCCTACTCACCAACAGATGTCTGGGAAAATTGATGTTTTCTATAACTGCTCTGCTTTGTTCTGCCTCTTTCAATATCTTCTGTCCCAATTCTTCACCTCTCTACTCATCCTGCCTTGATGGCATGAAGGGAAAAATGTGTCTGTTTGTGGACGACACCAAGCTTTGTAGGAGAGTGGACTCAGTTGAGGGGATATACAGTAGGAGCTTAAAGAGGACCTAAGAAGACTTGAAAAGTGGTCCTGGATCTAGCAACTGAGCTTCAATGCCACAAAGTGTAAGGTTATGTACACTGGAGCCCAAAACCCCAGGACTGTGTACTACCTGGGAGGGGTCCAGGTATCTCTCACAGCAGAGGACAAGGATTTGGGAGTGATAATAACTAGTGACCTGAAGCACTCTACATGGTTCAAGAAGGCAGTTGCAAGGGCAAACAGGATGTTAGGGTGCATAGCCAGGGGGATCAGCAGTAGGTGACAGGAGGTGGTATTGCCTTTGTACAGGTCACTGTGAGACTGCATCTGTAGTAAGCTGTGCAGTTCTGGATCCTTAAAAAGGATATCAACCTGATGGAGGCAGTCCAGAGGAGGACTATGAAGATGACTGTGGGGCAGCAGGGTAAATTGTATGAGGAGAGACTGAGGGCCCTAAACATGTACTCCCTGGAGGACAGGAGGCAGAGGAAAGACATGACTGAGACTTTCAGGTACTTGAAAGGGATCAGTAAGGTGAACAGGGAAGGTATCTTCAGGCTATGCTCCAGCAAAACCACGAGGGGACACAACCTAAAGTTGGAGGGGGGACGTGTAGGAGGGAGGTTAGGAGACAATTTATCTCAGAAAGGGTGGTGAGCAAATGGAACACGCTGCCAGAAGAGGTGAGCTCATCAAGGATGGTGGGCAGCTTCAAGACTGGATGGGCTAGATATAGGCTGAAGATGAAGGTCATGAAAGGGGTATAGGAAAGAGATGGAAAGGTAGGGGAGGTGGGAGCAGGGACTCCAGCCTAAGCAGAGAACCCTGCACAATGAACCCACTAGATAGCTCAAAAGGCCTAATTCTGCTGGCTTCTTTGTATATTCACATGTCTGTCTGGTACTCCAGCAGTACTGTATACTTCTCCACCCATCATCAGTAGGTTGCAGCCAAAGTAACTGTAACTGCTCTTTCTCTTTGGTTTTTCCTGCAAGACCCTTTTACTCTATTTTACATAGTCATCCCCAACCCTGTATCCTTTCTGTCTTCCCTGAAGATTGAGTAATCTGGTATGTTCACGTCCCAGCTATGCTCTAGGATGGCCTGCATCTCTGTATGATCTATGATGTAATTCTCTTTGGTCATTTCCATTTCTTTGTTTTCATCAATCTTATGACAGATGCTCCTAGTGTTAGTATACATAACCCTCCATTTCCTTTATTTTTCATTATCTATGTTGCAGTTGTTCCAGTTTTCTGAGTTATATGATTTAGGCCTCGATGCAGCGGTATACCCCCTACACTATCATGTACTGGGGAGACCCATCCAGTCACAAGTTGTCTAGAGACACCTCAGTGACTGACATGTCTCCCTTTACCTAACCTGGGCCCTGAGCTTCTCATCTAGTTTGAAAGCTGACTTGCCACAACCTGTAGCTTTTGTCCCAGCACTCTGATACCCCCATGGATAAGATATAACAAATACTTGAAGTACAGTTTCCATTCTTACCAGAATGTCCCCCTACCCCCACCCTCCTGCATGACCAAATCCTAGAGCTGTGCAGAATATAAAATTCTGCCTGTGGAATGACCATTCCTATTCTGCAAGATTCTGTGGAATTTTCATGAAAATTATGCAGAATTTTGCAAAATTGTACCTTTCAGTTATTTCACTATAATTCTAAAAGTATGCATCCAAATAACACCAGATTTGGAACATGAGCAGAACCTCATGGCTTACACATGAAGTGTACCTAATTTCAGGGCTCTACAGTGAAGGGGAAGTTATGGGTGGTCAAACATTTAATCAAAATTAAATTTTCAGTTATTTTGAGATAATTTAAAAATTTCTTCTCAAAATTTCACTAGAATATCAGGATTTAGGGAAGTACATAGAATGCATATATGCACCATGTTTTAAGGCTCAGGCTTTAATGGGAGCTGAGTTATAAGTAGTCAAATATTTTGCCAACATTTGGATTTCTGTAATTTTAGTATAATTTTAATAGTATTCATTGAAATATTACAAATTTTGCCAGGTATACAGGTTATCACTACATTTCTACATGCACATAGTTTCATATTTCTAGCTTTAAATGGGACTGCATTATAGCCTGCCAGACATGTTGCCAAAATTTAAATTTCGGTTAGTTCCCTCTAATTTTAAAAGTACATATCCAAATTTAACCTGAGTTGAAACATTTAAACTACCATACCACATGGTCATTTCTGAAAAAGTTAACATTTTCAGCTTTAAATGAGATTAAATTAAAAATAGTCAAACTTTCACAAGATTTAAAAATTAAAGTATGCAAGAATGTAAACTACAAATTTATAAACCCCAGAAACTTTAAAACTAGAGAATACAATACCATTAAATTTGGCAGATTCATAGACCTTATGAGGGGACTGTGTGTGCCAATTTTGTTAATTGCTAGCTTTGAGAAATTGCAAAATAACATATGTACTTAATGTCAAATCCCATGAATCTTTGTGAAAATTGCAGAATTTCATAAAACATTCCATAAAACTGGAATTTTCTAATTTCAGTCAGCCTTATCGGAGGGGGGTTTCTAATTAAAGGTTAGGGGTATAAGAGGCAGGTAGCACAGGGGGTTACCCAATTCAGGAGTTAGATGCACAGTTTCACCAAGAAATGGACAGCTGAGCCTGGTAGCACAACAGTGCTAGACCCCCAGGTTGGAGCAAGAAAGCACAGAGTGTCAACAACACCATCCTGAATGCAGGATATGTAAGGATCACATCCAGTAAATTTATGATCCAGTGAGCCTGGTGTACATACAAGTCTAGGACCTAGAGGTACTCAAAAAGATGTAGTGGGGGATGACAATGTCTTAGGCAGCAGAAAGGAAACATTCTGGCTATTCCAACAGGGTAGGTTGATAGGAAAAGGAGTAGGTGAATCATTTTAAGGAAGTTTGTCACTGTAAAGAACAAAGAGGACATCAGTGGGATCAATAGTTCTACTGAGTCAATCTGGCTATGCCAAAAGAGAAGGGATGGGGGGATAGTCACCCAGTGAGGAACAGCAGGACTACAAAAAGCTCAGCTCAGCTTATCAAATGAAATAGTGATAAGTGCATTGTTAATGTTAAATTCCACAAAAAAAAAACAATTCTAGATGCTTCATCAACAGAATATGCTATCATAAATATGTGAGAACATGTTACTAATCATTTTTTTCCTCTGCAAAATTAAAACTACTTAACCAACTTATCCAGATGTGTTAGACTCCAGGATACGCAGACCATGGATATGCATGTCAAATGTTAACTCTATGCATGCAAGAGCAGAGAAGTTACAAACATTTACATTTTTGATAGTTTTCAGAAAGTTTTGCAATATTTACTTAGTAAAGTTTTGAACTCCTGTAACTTAAACATATCTTATTTAATTCTCTCCATATTTAGATCATCTTATAAGCATTACAAAAAGATTATCCATACTAATTTACACATGTCTAGCGCCAAAGGTGCCCAAGTCCTATGTAGATTAAATTGTTTCATGAAATTTCCAGAAACAAATAAAATTACATTTTGAGCACGTATAATTTTGAGATGATGCATCATATTGTCATGAAATCTAGCACATTGTTAGAACACCTATCATTAAGAAATCATGCCAAATTTAAGATCTCTGACCTAATAGATGGTTAAGGTATGTGCAGATAAAAAATGTTCATGAAAGTTTGCACAAACAATAAAATGACATTTGAGCACCTATAATTTTGAAACTATCCAACCAAATTATAGGATGTTTGTCCCAAAGAGTATAAATTTCAAATTTCAGAGCTCTAGCTTGAATGGTTGTTGAGTTACAACCAAATTACTACATTTTAAAAATTCCACAAAATTTTGACAAAATTCTGCAGACTTTCACTGAATTTTGTAAAATGTCATTGAAATTCCATGGATTTGGAATTTTCCCATTCTACACAGCTCTACCAAAACCCTCCTCCTCATATCACCACTTTAGCCATGTATTAAAGCCCTTGATTGGTATTGTCTTGTATGCTTGTACTATGAATTTGTACCCTCTTATTCCCAACCCCACCCCAGGTTACAACTGGAAACGGGCCTTGGACTCTGTGAGCTTACCTGGTAAAATATGTTTTAATTAAAATTCTCTTCTGCCTGACACTGGTAGAACTTTAGAGAAGGTTTACATTTCTGCCTTAGTCCTTAAGGCCCTGGACACACTACAGAACTGTTTTTGAAAACCATGTTTAAAACCAGTTTAGCTAAACAATTTCAGTGCAGCTACACTACTCAGTAACCATTTTTGATAACGGTTTAGTGTGGCCACACTGCTAGTGTTAAACCTGTTCTTCTTGTAACTATTTTGTGTTATGTCCAACACACAGAACTGTGCTTACCTGGACACACTGCAGCTAGAACTGTTTCAGTTAAACCATTACAGCTTAAAACATTTTACTCCTGGCCAGACCTGTAAGTAAAACCATACTAGCTCTAAAACATTTTTAAAAATGGTTTTAAGACTAGATATCTAGCAGGGTTTAAAAACACTTTTGGTAAAACATTTTAAGGGACTTGTGGTCTGCAAACAGCGCTAGGGGGATTTAAAATGTTTTAAGGCACTTAAACCGATTTAAGTTCCCCATTGTGTCCAGGGCCTAACTGTCTACCTAATACTCTGAATGCTTTTTCACACTGTGTACCTTGCCAGGTCATTGGTGCTTAAGTGCAGCACAGCTTCTGGTATTTCTCCATGACCTCATAGTAGCCCTATATCATGGTAGCCCTATAAGCTTGGTGTGACCTTATTTGTCATTCATTTGGAATCACTAAGAAATTAGGAAAGAAGGAGCAAAAAAGGCTGAAGCCCAAAAACAGCTCCTTAGGACATGGTATAATAATTCATATTTCCCTGTCAGCTGTATATCTGTCTAGATTTCTTTTGAAGGATTCTTTATTTGTACCTATTATCACTTCCTTGGGTAGTCTATTCCATAAATTTTGCTGATTGCACTATGCAGAAGAATGTTCTTTTATTTGATTTATACTTGTTTAATTTAACCTGCAAGGGATGTCCCCTTACATCAAATTGATCAGATTTATATTCAATGTTTAGTTCAGTCATCAATATGGGATCATTCATTATGTCATAACAAAAAAAAGTCACCTCTTTTTCTTTTCAATTCTAGACTATTTAAACCCAGGTTATTTAACCTTTCATCATTAAGTATTGCACCTGGAAGACATACAACTGATCTCTCCATCTATCTTGAGTGGCCCACTACTCTGCCCATCTCTTTTACTACTGAGTTCCCTGTTAGTATGTTGTGCTGCCTTCTGTTCCCCTGCTCTCAACTGCCTTAGGTTCACCATTTCCTGCTGACATCTCCCTCATATATGCTCCAGGTGTTTCACAGGTGCTGCTGCCTTCTTTATATGATTCTGCTAGAGGTGCAACTCTGTTTTGGTAGCAAGTCCCTGGAATTAGCTTCATAGTGTGGCTTTCTCCTTTCCTGCCACCCTTACCTCCCACTGCAGTCCATCACCTTGTTCCATTTTTTGTGCTTTTGGGGTTGATGGAGCTGCAGTTTCCCTGTAGCCTGTTCTTATGGTACCCCTCAGGATCCATAGCTTCACTTTGAGGCCTACCAGCTCATCACTGAGGTTCCTGAATCTCCTGCAGATGTGAGTAATGCTGACTGGTAAAAATACTGATTGCTTTACTATTTATTTTAAATCTTAACAGCTTGGGAGCAACATATATAATCTGTCTTCAAACAGGACATGTTAATGAATAGAAAATGTAAGTGTGGGCTTCACATTTGGATTAACTTGATGCTTAAAATGTCCTGACATAATTTACATTATTATTTTGTTGAAAATACATTTTTATATCAGATTCCAGATTCCCTGATGAAGGGGTACTCTGACCCCGAAACTTTGGTATTTTAAAATAGATCTGGATGTTGAGTAATAAACTTGAACATAATTTATTAATATGTGACGTGAGCCTCTCATTCTAATCTTTGTTTGCACTTAATAATATCCAACTGCAGCTTTTCTTTAAACATCTGGAAATGAGTCATTAACAGCTCAGTATGAAACATAGAAGTATAGATTTTGTCGGCAGATAAAGACCTATAGGCCCATCTATTCTGACCCTTGTCCCTGCCTATTTCATCGCTATTGACCCTAGTTGGTCATAGGAGTCACTCCCTTCACCTGTCCTTCAACGTAATGTGGCCATTTGCCTACCCATGCTTGCTTGAAGCTCCCCACAGTATTTGCCCTCACTACCTCCTCTGGCAGACAGTTGCATTCATCCAACACCCGTTTTGTGAAGAAGTACTTCTACACATCTCTCCTAAACTTCCCCCTCTTAGCTTCATTGCATGCCTTCTTGTTGTAGTGCCTTTCTTTTTCTGAAACAGATCCTCCACTTGCACCTTGTTCACTCGTGTGAGGTACTTACAGGTTTCAATCATGTCTTCTCTCGCTCTCCTCATTTCCAGGGAGTATACATCGAGTTCCTGCAGCCTTTCATCTTGTAGTTTCTCATGCAACTCCCTCACCATTTTGGTTGCCCTCCTCTGTGATGCCTCAACCCATTATATCCTTGAGGAGGTGCAGCCTCCAGAACTGGACACAGTACTCCAGGTGGGGCCTCATCAATGAGCGATACAAAGGCAGCACCACCTCCCTCTTCCTGTTAGAAACCTCTTTCCCAATGCACCTCAGCATCCTGCTAGCATTTCCCACTGCTTTGCCATACTTCTCTGTTACCTTAAGATCATCAACTATGATGATTCTTAGGTCTGTTTCTTGCTTGGTGACTGTAAGCTCCTTGGTTCCCTTTGCATTCTCTTCACCCCTTCCTGAGTGTCAGCTCTGTTGCAGATTTTTTTATTGTCAGCAAAGAGACTTACCTTACCCTCAAGCTCCCCTGCAATGCCAGTTATGAAGACATTGAAGAGGACCGTTCCCAGTCCTGAAGGCACCCCACTGGTCACTTGTCTACTGCCTGAGTGGCTAACATTTTCCACCACCCTTTGCCTCCTATCCCTTTACCAGTTTGATACCCAGCTTGTCACTTTCCACCCTATCTCCAGGTTGCTTAGTTCCTTAACTAGCCTCCTGTGTAGTACAGTTTTGAAAGCCTTATTGATGTCCAAATAGGCCACGTCAACTGCTCTCCCTTGATCCACCTTACTGGTAACCCAAAGAAATCTGAGATTAGTTTGACATGATCTCCTCCAGTGAAACCATGCTGTGGTGGTCCTTTTGCCCCTAGGTGCTCCATGAGCCTCTCCTTCAGTGGTGTCTCCATTGACTTCCCCACCACTGATGTGAGACTAACTGGTCTATAGTTGCTAGTTTCCTCCCTACTGCTGCTTTGGTGCAGAGGACCATATCAATCCTCCTCCAGTGCTCTAGAACATCCCCCATCTCCACTTAGGTTCTAAGAAGTGCTGCCAGAGGGGTGGCCAACATCATGCTCAGTTTCTTTAGGAGACCTGGATGCATTTTTATTTATTTATTTAAACAAGATTACCAGGAAATACATACAAAGCCATGAAGTTCATTTCCATATGCATCCTGGGGGAGGGGGGAAGAATAAGTACAAACAAGTAGAAGCACAGTAATAACAATTCAGCTATACACAATATGTACAATAGTATACATTACCAGTAATAACAATACTATTCACAGTATGTACAATAGTATACATTACCAGTAATAATACTATACACAGTATGTACAATAGTATACATTACCAGTAATAACAATACTATACACAGTATGTACAATAGTATACATTACCAGTAATGACAATACTATACACAGTATGTAAAGTACTATAATAATATAATAATAGTATAGTAGTATAATAGTAGGATGAGAAAGAGAGGCGGGGAGGTGGAAAGGTAAAGTAGTGGTGGAAGTAAAAGAGAAAGGAGAAGAGAACAGATTATGGTTGATAGGGTAGGGGACTAGAGTGTAGAGGATTAGGAAGCAGTAGAAAGGGTGATAACTGTGGGTGGGACTGAGTGTGAAAGAAGTAAGGGAGTGAGAAGAAGTGGTGAAGGGGAAAGGGGGAGAAGAAGGGGAATAAGGTGGGGTGGTGAGAAGTATAGAGGTAGGAGTAGATACGGAGAAATGTAGGGCAATGGGGCTAAGGGCATTTCCAGGAGGGGGCAGTGTGGCCTTGGAGAAGAGAGGAAAGAGAACATTTGGAGGTGGCAGAATGAATTGTTAGTGGAATAGAGTTCCAAAGATTAGGAAGGCAGAAGGAGAAACCAGACTGGCCAGCTAGATATTTACGAGATGAGAGCAAAAGAGAATGATAACCTGAGTTACAGAGAAAGTACACAGAGGGGGACATAGGGTCGAGAACAGAGCTGAGGTAAGGAGGGAGCAAAGCCAGCCAGATATTAACAATAAAGGAAGCACAGTAGATGAGACGGCAATCATTCAAGGAAGGGAGGGAGAAATCAATCTACAGAGAACAGTGGTGAGTCTGGGGGGACAGGCCAAGGCAAAATGGCAAAAGGAGTGGAAGAGGGGATCCAGTCTGGCCAGGGTGGAATTAGGTGCAGCACCATAAACTAAGTCACCATAATCAAAATTGGGGAGGATCATTTTAGTGATGATGTAATTGAACGTGTCCAGGATGATGTAATTGAACGTGTCCGGGAATTTAAATATCTGAGTGTTGTATTGGATCCTGACCTGAACTTCTCCCTTCAGATCAAAGCAGTTTGTAAATAGGTCAGTCAAAAGCTGGGACTGCTATATGAGTTCGAGAAATACTTCTCTGCTGACAGCAGTAGAGCAATTGCGGTTGGGACATTACTCCCACACCTGGATTATGTTGCTTGCCTTTATTATATGCTATTAGATAAAAAAATTAAGATATTGTCAGTTACTTATAATAATGCTTGTCGCTTTGTATTGGACTCTTCTTATCGTCTTCATTATTGTCGACTTTATGTTAATTTGGGTTGGCTGTTTCCTTCTTCTAAAATCACGTATTTCTTCAGCTGTCAGGCGGTTAAAACTGTTTTCTTGAATGCTACTTATCCTCTAAGGGACTTGGCTGATATTAAGACTTCAATTAGTTCCTTACAGTCATCTAATGCTGTTCTTTAAACTATCTTACATCATTACAAGATTGGTTCCTGGTCATTTTCAGTTGCTGCCCCAATGTTTTGGAATTCATTACAAGTAGATCTCCTCTCTTCTAATTCAATGTTGCAATTCAAACAAAAGTTCAAAATGTATTTGCTATCTTAAGATGTTTGTAATTGTGTTGTTTAATTGTTCTTCATAATATTGTTACGTGTTATTAAAAATGTATTGTTATTGCTTTGTCTTATATGTCGGGTTGAACCTGAAAATGGACTGGTTCCAGTGTTCTTACCCAGTTAACAAAATTTTTAATAAAAAAAACATGTCCTGGAGGGCAGCTATAGGGATACAGGTTTTGTTCCTATAAAGTGTACCGTGCTTAGGGTGGAGTTTTTAATACATGGCATCTATGTGCTGAGAAAAACCAAGGTGGTGGTCAAGCCAGACACCGACATACTTACATGAGGATATGTCATCAATTTTTCCCCCATCGAGGGTGGGGAAGGTGGGGAGTGAAGGTAGTCTAGAAAGCCTCTGTTGTGTACTGAAACACATGTAGACAGTTTTTCTTAGCATTAAGGGATAGCTGATTAGTCCTGAGCCATTTCTGGACAGTGTCAAAATCATGTTGAAGCCTGAATGTTAACTCTGATGCAGAAGAGCCATCCATCCGGCCCCACTGCCCCATTCTCCTTTAAAGCTCCAATACCTTCTGAACCCTCTGCGCCAAGAATTGTGTTCACTCCCCCTTCCTGTTGCATACAGCAGCATGTTGATCCATCCTCTCTATCCTCTATCATGAAGATCAAGCAGAGGTAATCATTCAGTACTTTTGCTTTCTCTCGCTCTTTCTCTGCGCAGTCCCCCCGTCTTACTGATTTTCATTATCCCATCCCTTGTCTTCCACTTTCTTCACAAAGCTGAAGAAGATCTTGTCCCCTTTTTGACCTAATTAGCCATCCTCTAATCTGTTAGTGATTTAGCTGCTCTCATGCTCCTTCCTGCCTTCCTTTGTTTTGCCAGCAAAACCTCCCTGTCTTCATCTTTCTGGGTCTCCTTGTTCTTTCTAAATGCTGTTTTCTTCTCTTTCATGGCATTTGCTACCTCCTTAGAAAACCATCATGTTTGCTGTGTATTTCCTAGTAAAACATTTAAAATATTTAAGTTTCCAATCATATTATTTATTTATTGAATTTTGTTGACCGGGTAGGCTCACTGGGCCCCGGAGGTCCCTTTTTCAGGGGCGACCCGGGGGTAAAAATAACATACAATAACAAAAATAACATACAAGTAACAGAACAGTACAAGTTGAAAGATGACTTATTGTGTTACAGAGCTGGATTACATAGGGTTACAATCAGAGTAGGAAGAGTTGGAACATACAGTCAGAGAGACCTCCAGAGTAGGAAATATAACAACATGTTGCATGCACATAAACATGAAGATCTAGGGAGAGCACGGGATAACAGCTACATTGCTAGGAGTCAGGTCACCTTCCTAAGAGGGATCAGGGGGGTGACTTGAGGTCAGGTCCTAAGGCATTGGCAAGTACTCCTGTTGAGCAGGTGGGCTTTGAGTTTGGACCGGAAGCAGGGGCCCGACCCTGCCTCCCTTACCTCCTGTGGGAGGTTGTTCCAGCTGGAAGGGGCTGTGAACGTGAAGGATCTGGACCCAGCTTTGGTCCTTGTTTTAGGAACCACGAGGAGAGTTTGTCCTGAGGTGCGGAGGCTCCTATGAATGGACTTGACCGTGATTAGCCCTTTGAGGCTAGGGGGAGGAGAGGGCCCAGTAACTTGAAGCCAGGCAAAGAGTTGGGTAGATGAGGGGGCTTCCAGTGACGGCCACCTGAGCCTGGCCTGGGCCTCACAGTGGTGTGTTCTAGGGTGGGACATTGTGGCAAACAGGCGATCTTGTTGTATAAGGTCTGGAGCCGGCTTAGTTCCGTGAGGCCACACCGCATAGAATGGTAGCTGCATAGGTGAGCTTAGGGAGTATGGAGCTGGTTGCAATGGCAACCCTGGCTACGAGGGATAATCTGGTCCTTTAATCTATAGAGGATGCCGGGTTTCACATGGATGGCTTTGGTGGGTTGGTCCACGTGATTTTTAGGGAGAAACCTAGTCAATGGTTAGACCGAGGTACGCCGTGGTGGGTAACCACCTCGAGTTTGTCTCCCTCTGGACTGCAGTTGAAGGAGCATCGAACGCTCAGATGCCAGGGATCTGGGCCCAAACAGCATCGTCTTGGTTTTGCTGGTGTTTAATACCATTTTGTTCAATGTGAGCCAGTCCTCCATCTGAAGGATGTCCTCTTGGAGGGCAATCTTCAATTCCTTTACATCAGGGAGGCTTGGTAAATGACAGCATCGTCCATATATGGATGGCGCTGCTGCTCCACAGTGTAAGTGCAGGTCATTAATGAACAGGGTGAAGAAGGGGGCTAGTATTGACCCCTGTGGTACACCCTCTTTGAGCGGTGTGGTCTGTGAAACATTGTCCTCCACCTAACCCTCTGGGTTCGGCCAGTGAGGTAATTCTCAAACCAACCTAGTGCATGGGTGTCCAGGCCTATAGCGCTCATTTTATGCAAGAGGAGACTATGATTTACCAAGTCAAAAGCTTTGGAGAGGTCAATAAATACCACGCCTGTACTGGCCCCTGAATCAGTATTGCTCAGGACATCCGCTGAGAATTTGGTTAGGGCAGTATCTGTCCCATGCTTGGCTCTGAAGCCGTGCTGAGATGAGGAGATTACCCGGTGTGTTTCCAAGTATTCGCGAAGTTGGGAGTAGACTAGCTTCTCTTGTATTTTCGCTATTGCAGACAGCAAGGAAATAGGCCTGTAGTTCCCTATAGATTCAGTAGGCCCTCCCTTGTGAATGGGAATCACTATGGCCTGTTTCCATGGTTCGGGGACCAACCCCTCCAAGAAGGACCGGTTTATCAGCCAGGTTAGTGGCTTCGCTAGAGCTGGGGCCCCTTCCTTAAGGATTCTTGGCTGGATCCCATCAGGGCCTCCAGTGCCTCTCGCCTGTAGGGATTTAGGGATAAGCAGAACTTCCTGTACCTTAACCATCCGCAGATGAAACTGTGGGCGGTCAAGTTCACGGGGCAGAGGCTCATATGGCTTATGCCCGTTGTCTATATGCCCCACCTTGTATGCATCCAGATTAGTAGTAGCCGTTAGGGCCTTCATGCAAGACCCTCATCAAGTACTTGCCTGTTCACCAGGATAGAGCCGGTTGTGGATTTTTGTGACCCTTTAGGAGTTCATTAATATGTGACCAGAAGAACTTAGGGTTTCCAGGTTAGTTTTTGGAGATTAGAGATATAATCTTTCTTAGCTTTTTTATGTTCTGTTTGCATTGGTTTCTCAGGGCTCTGTATCTGACTAAGTCCTCAGGAAGATTAGTTCTCCTGCACTTTTCCAAGCTTTGTCCCGGGTGGTCATCTGGGCTTTTAGGTGGGGAGAGATCCACTTATAGCAGTTCCCCTTAACCCTGTGGGTTTTCATAGGGGCTACGAGGTCGGTGATACCAGTTAGGGTGGTTTGGAAAAATTTGACCGCTTCCTTCAGGTTGGGTAGAAGTCTTATGGGATTCCAGTCAATGCCATTTAGGTAGCCAATGAACTGGTCCGGATGGAAGTTAGAGTAGTCCCTGGCAGTGATAATTCGAGGCGGGACTTTAATCCCATTATTCTTCCATATGGCAAATATCGGTGAGTGGTCACTAAGGCATCTGCCAGAGTCCCAGCCAACTTCATATTACTTGGGGATGAGGTCAGGACCCAGTCTATTGTGGAATGTCTCCTGATTTGTAGTTCAATCTGGTTGGGAGGAGATAATTTGAGCAAGGTGAGTCGTTTAAGACTCCGTTTATTGTGGACTTAGCCTCTTGTGCCCAGTTTGGGTTGAAGTCACCCAATAGGATAATCTCTGAAGCTGAGTCCACCACAGGGCTCTTCAGGAGCAAATCAAGGGAGCCGAGGGCATTGGTTGGGGGCTGATATACAGCCAATAGGAGGTGTTTAGCCCACCTAATGTGACCTTCAGAAAACTGCTTCTGAGTCCAGGGACAAGTCAAGGGGCTGCCTAACTAATGAGGCTGAGATAGTGTCTTTAACGTAAATTAGTACTCCACCCCTCTTTTCGAGGGTCTGTCCTTTCTAAAAAGGGTGTAGCCGAGGGACTGCAATCTCGTGATCCAGAATGTGGGGTTTAGCCAGGTCTCCAAGACCGCGAATAAGTCCGGTTTGTACACAGCCAGCCATGCTTGTACCTCCTGGATCTTTGGCCTCAGGCTGCGGATGTTCATGTGGACCAGCCGCAGACCCTTAGCTCCATCCCAGGCCATATCCATTGGGGAGGAGATAGATGCATTCAATGTCCCTGGTCCAGGGTTAGGTTGGATGTCCCCGGCCAGTAGGAGTAAGGCAGCAAGACAGCTAAGGAGAGAGAGGGTAGGGGGAGGTAGCGCCAGCTTTACCTGCCATAGGGTCGGGTTCCTGGTACAGAGAAGGACTCTGAAGAGGACCCCCTTCCTAGAGAATTCATGGGCCGCTAGGAGAAGGATGTTAATCCTTGGCTTAAGGGCATAAGAAGTGCCTCACCATATCTTCCTGACCCTCGTGTGTCGGGGGCTGTAAGCATTTCTGATTAGGGTATCGGTCCCAATTTGAGCCAGAATGTAGATTATGGACAGGATAATACCATTGTTCCAATGAACAGGGTACATGATGTTTCCCTGTCTGTATCTGGTAAGGGTTTAATAATCAATTCAATAAGGAGTTAATAATCAATTCACCACGAGTCTGAATTTGCATTGATCTGGTAAGGATACTTAGGTGCAGACAGGACAGGATGCAGGAGATCGTGTAGCATCGGCTTAGCTTGTAGCAGCAGACTAAAGGATTTGAGCTGACACCACAGTTGAGTTAAATTAATTATTTAATTGTTATTAAACCATTTAAATCATTGTTTTACTGTGTGGTATATTTTAGCCATCAAGTTTAACATTTAATTGCAAAACTTTTGGCACTGCAATATATATCATTCAATATGTAGTGGTGTCCACCTGGATTAGATACAGTGTCATCACAGTTTTCTTCATGACAACTGCCACTGAATTTCATTACATCCTGCAACATTCTGCAGAATACTGCAGAATTCTGCAGGATTAGGTAATTGATCATGGTGGGCACCATTGCACACACAGACACCAACAGAATAACTACAGTAACTATTTTAAAATCACATAATCTGTTTCCAGTGCATTTCAGCGTATAAATACTTTTGTTTTTGGCTTGTACTCTGTTTGTTTATATAATTAAATATGAAGACTGTTGCATAATATTTATAGTCTCTAAGTAACAATTTGTCTTGCAGGGATGGAGTAACAAAACTATGGCCCAGCAAACTACTAAATCAGACAGAGAGAGAAAGAGAGCAAGAGAGGAGCGAGAGAGAGAGTGAGAAAAAGAGAGAGAAGGAGAGGAAAAGGGAAAGGGAGAGGCTCATCCCTAAACAAGTCCAGTACTTATATTATTTCCAGGCATTTGTGAAAATCTTATGGCTGTGCATTTGTGCTAGCAGAGACAGGATCCTTGATGACTTTAGCTAGCAGTCACCTTTAAGACCTCACTACTGGGCAGGTGGAATTGCCA
This sequence comes from Neoceratodus forsteri, assembly GCA_016271365.2. Taxonomy (NCBI): domain Eukaryota; kingdom Metazoa; phylum Chordata; order Ceratodontiformes; family Ceratodontidae; genus Neoceratodus; species Neoceratodus forsteri. The sequence goes on along the minus strand of CM057453.1, from coordinate 641,955,023 downwards.
GTTTTGTCTTTAATAAGGCCAATTAAATTAATATTTTGCAACTTTAAAGAGATTTATCAAGTTTTAACGTGTGTGTGTGTGTGTGGGGGGGCTTCCACTGTGAGAAAGCTTAGTGTGGCAAAAACCTACCAGTGTGGGTTTGATCATTTTTATCTGCCTCTGGTCTGTTTGGAAGGGACTGTACTTTTGCCCTGAGGGGCTGCTAAGCTGACCCCTTCCCTTTCTGATGCTTGCCCCACCTCCTCATTGGGATACGCTGTGACATATACATGTTTTCTGTCAGATGATGTATATGCCCATCAGGTATTAAAGTTAGGGTCAAGATGAGTAAAAAAGTATTGAATTTCTTTCAGTGTTGAATATAAGAATGTTTCATGTTTTTATTTTTTTAAAATTTTGACTGGTACTAGACAACATGGTGTTCATTTTCATCAGCAAAGTAGTAGTAGTAAAAGAATCATTATTTTTTATACAGGATAAAGGTTTAAAAGCTGGTTGGTGATTAACTTATAGTGCATTAGATACACTACAATGATACATATGTCAGTGTATGATGCATGCATGATTATTTTGCAATAAATCAGTGTCAGCTGCTAAAAATGTGGCAGAAGGTTTGTAAACAGCAACCAAACATTTTGCTGCATTTGCCCTGTTACACGCACACACCAAAATCAGAAACTGCATCTGTGTCAGGAATTTGAAAATCCAGCCCAATATCTCCTAACTCAATTGCTGCTTCTATCCTTATAATTCCAGACATACTGTTGTGTCCACGGTTGTCTGCCAGCAAGGAACTCTAATAAACACCAAATACTTTATTTCTCATTCCCTTTATCCTGATCTTGGCCAATATAGATGCAATTTCATAATTATCATCCCTTATACCTAAAGCTAATGTTGCTCTTACGTTATCTCAGATATAAAAGGCAACCCCTCAACCTCATTTTTCCCTTCCTGTCTCCTCTGAACAGAGAACACCCATCAATATTCATCAGTACTCTACTTTCATCACACGTGTCTTCCTCATCCCATCAAATTTCAATAATTTCCACCTTACTGAGACCATACATTTTAATCCAGGCCATTAATGCACCCTTTTTGTTAGTTATGCATCTTCTGGCATTAAATAGTAAACATTTGAGTCCCTTATTAATCTTAGCTTTAGTGTGTTTTGTAGCATTTTTTATTGATGACGGATATTCCTTATCCTTTTGGGAATTAGAGGTTGCCATGGGGCTGTGAGGCTTTATTTGTTTAGTAATCTTTCCTCACACCCCTCTTTACGTAGTTTAAAATGTTAGTGATTGTTTCGACAAATCTCTCTCTCCAAGGATTGCCATCCCCTTCTTGTTTTACTGCAGCCTGCCCCTCACATACAAGGCATGCTGTTTTGGAAAAATAGTTTCGCTGGAATTGAAAACACTCCCTTCTGGCCCAACTCCTTAGACAGGCATTTGTCTGCATTGTTGCAAATGTCCTTCCTGCCCTTGCTGTGGGAACCAGTACCATTTCTGATATTGCCACCTTGCACACATGTGTTTTAAGTTTAACCCCTGTCTCTTTGAAGTCTTTCTGAATGCCATCATCGAGATGCCTCCCAGTATCAGTTGTACCTGCTCTTCTTAACACTTCTTTTATTCTTACTGTGATGTCTCTTACTTTGCTCCTGGTAAGCATGTGAGTTGTATTTTCCTTATCGTTTTTGAAAACAATACTACTGTTAAATCGAATAACAACCTCACAGGATTATTTTGTAAGTGTTTTTGCCCTGTGTATTCTTCTTGGTGTCTGCTCTTCTCCCTCACACGTTACTAATTACCAGTTAGAGTAACAACATTCATGGCCATTTGGAGACAATAGGGGAGGGCTGGGTTAGGGAGAGGAAGGTGATTAAATTAATGGGCTGTGCACGGAGTCGTCAGAGTACCTGCTTTACTATATATGACCTGGAGAAGGGAGGAGAGGTGGGAATCACTGAATGGGTTCCCTGGGGATGAGGAGAGGCTTTGTAAAGTCTTTTTCCTTATTTCTGACAAAATAAAAAATAATGAATGCAAATAAGGAGTTATGAATAATATGGGGTTCTGAATACAACTAACTGATAAAAATTCACCAGTAGGTATTCACAACCATTTGTACAAACAGCATTAAAACTGGAATTTCATGCATGTTTAAAGAAATACTAAACTGAGACTTTAATTTTTGACCTTGGTTAATTTAAAATTCCTCTTTAAAAGGAAGAGCATTAGAATAATGCAGTATCTAAGAATCTTCAATCACATTTACAAAATATCCACCACTAAAAGTCCTGAAACATGACTGTGTAACAAAACATTTTAAAATACTCACAATATTAACAATAAAGATCTGGTACACTGTAAGTTATTCAGCTTCAGTCAGACTCTAGCAATATATTCATGACTTTACTTCTAGCTTTTTAAATCTGATCATTTAAAGACCTTTGATATGCATAAGATGAGTCTCTTCTAGATATTCTCAATTGAATTGAACATCATCAGACAGCTTGTGGATGCTGGTGTGCTTTTTTAAAGGTCAAGGGAGACACAATTTACCTGCTTTGGCTGCTGCTGCTCCTGTTGTACTTGCTGAGTTGGTGGTACCAGCCGTTGTGGAGGCAACACGGATGCGGGGTTCTGTTTTTGTTATGTGACAATAGAAGAGAAGCTCAGTAAGTGTTATTGCATGAATCCAGCATACAGCTAGGTTATTATTAACAGAACAGAAACAGAGAAACAGGATTTGTCAGCAGAAAAGGACTGGTAGGCCTATCTAATCTGCCCTATTTCTCTGCCTATTTCTACTCTCTTGACCCTATTCAGTCTCAGGTGTCCCTCCCTCCTCCCTTTCCACTACTTATTTTGCTCATGTGCCTGCCCCACTCATGTCTGATGCCCCCACTGTCCTTTCCATCACCTTCTCCACCAGCAGGCTGTTCCAGGCATCCTCCACCCTTTCTGTGAAGAAGATTTTCTCACATACCTCTTAAACTCCCCCACCCTCCAGCTTTAAGGGTGACTTGAAGGAAGGAAAAGAGAGATTCTAAATTCTGGCATGGATGTAAAACAAGTTCCATCTGTTCAGCTTTGGAACTCATTCCAGTTTGGAGGAAGTCAAAATACCTTACAGATCCCATATTTTGAGAGCCAGCTTTCTAAGGCAGATCAATTTTGTGATGTTAATATCTAATACTAAAACCATGTCAGGAGATTTGTTTTATTAGCACCATGCATTTCTGACATATACAGTATTATATGCAAGCAGTCCAGAAACCAATCAGCATAACTTCCACTTCAAAATTTGGCATCATCCTGTTTTATTTTCTTAATTTATGACTCATATAACCCCCAACCTAATTTTTTGGACATTTATACATTAATTTCTGAAGTAAAATACTTCCTCACTTGGATTTGCTCTACTCTTATGTTATCTTCTTGACCCCCTACCATTTGCCTGTGCCATTTATTTACCTGTCTGCCTGCCTGACTGGCAGCTTTCTCTGTTCAATGCTTGTACTAATCACATTCAACTCCCTGGCACCAGAAACCAGGACACCCCCTTGGTAAAGGCCTTTAAAGGGGGTCTTAATACCCATCTTTTTGCACAGGCCTATAGGGAGTGAGATTCCTCAAAGGCCATCCCAATATGATTTTACATGGCTCCTGAAGTTTTTATCTTTCTATACTGAAATTTTATTTGTATTAATTATTGAACTGGGATGTCATAATGGAAATGTGAAAGGAAAGTGTGACTCCCCCTGGGACTTGAACCCAGGCCCCTAGCATTCCATGCTACTACTCTAACTCCTAAGCTATGGAAAGTTGTCTGGTGTCTCTGGCATATGCCTAAGTTTACACCTCCATATATTTTCCTAATGATGTGTATGCCTTCCTCAGAACAGAAACTAAAACAGATCTTGCTACTTACAAATCATTGTGTTGTTTCTCCATACCTCCTTAACTATTCCACACAACTTCACTAACTTCATTATACAGCCCTGGTGGTTCTGACTAGAACTTGTCTTAAGGATAAACAGCCCACTCCTTTACATAACACTACTACCAGGGAGCAGGACAGAACCCCTTATAGACATTTCATCATCCATAACACCTTCAGTTATGCAGATGGGCAGCATCTAACACTGCAGGAAACAGTCTTTTAATTGAAAAAAACAAAAAAAAAATACTGGTGGGGGAGCCTAACACAGGAAGGGGATACACACAATAAAGAAGGGGATCACTAGTACTAAGGGACACAATTAGGACACACAGACAGGATGTAAGGAGTAGTGCAGTGTAGCGGGTGCTGGGCTGCAGTGTTCGGAAGAACATTCTGGATCATGCAGTGCTGCCCCATCTGCAGGGACTTCTCTGGGTTGAGGGAGGAAGTTGTTAGCTCCAAGCTGAGCTGGCCAGGATACAGGGAACTTTCACCCCCCCAACTCAGAGGCTGCCATGTCCACAACCTCAACCTCCAAGGATGCCCAGAAGGAGGGGTGGTTGCACCACGGTGGGCTCAGGGAGAGTGCAGGAGGGGGGTGTGAAGCATGTCCCCCAACTGGTCCAGCTAAGTAACTCCTATGCTGTCTTGGAGTAGTGGGAAAGCCCCACAAGGGCACCCAAAGCTGGAACCAGGCAGGATGAGAGGGTCCTCCATGATGGAGCCCCAGAGAAGGGGGATAGAGGACCCCAGAGGAAGAGGAATCTTCTGCTGGTGGGGGACTCAATTGTCCAAGGAGTGGAGTTAAGGGCATCTAGAAGGGGGAGAAGGAAGTCAAGTGCATTCCAAGAAACACTGCATGGAGGGATGGAAAGTGCATGCATAGGATCGCAAGGGTGATAGTGAGGATAGAGGAACCAGATGTCATTGTCCACCTGGGGACAAATGACCTGGCAGGGGACAAGATGGATATAGTCAGAACCCAGGAGGATTCAGGAAGTTTGGGTGGAGCCTAAAGCAGATAGCACATTCCATCTCCTTCTCGGAGGTGCTACCTGTCCATAGCAAGGGTGTGGCTAGGGCACTCAGTATCCAGAAATTCAACTCCTGGTTGAAGGAATGGTGTGGAAGAAAAAATTACTCACCTTAGCAATTCTGTTTCTTCTAATGAAGTCTTGCTGTATTCTGACTAGTGCAATTAGTCCCAGCATTCAAACTGCCCTGGAGAGAAGAGGGTTAATTTTCTATGCAGAGCATAGAACATTGAGCTCGAGCTCAGTTTGAACCTCTGTCTGCTGCACTTAGAAGCACAACCGTCAGATTCGTATGAGCTAATACTAACTACTATGTGGAAATTGTAAAATTTTTACTAGCCAAATGGCAACCAAATATTTTGGATCCCCAAAAGACTCAAGTCAAGAAATCCAAAATCAAAAACCAGGTTGTGAACAACTTAAGACTGTTAAATTAATAATATAACCCACTGCCCCTCTCTAAAAGGAGGGAGTGCCCAAATGCACCCCTTGGGTGCAACACTGCACCTGCCAGCCCCCTTCCCAAAAACAGGTTCTGAGAGAGAAGACAGGGAGGGAGGGAAGTCAGAATACAGCAAGTCTCCATTAGAAGAAACATAATTAGTACGGCGAGTATTTTTTTTCTTCAAACCACATGAAGTCTTGCTGTATTCTGACTATTGAAGACTACCAAGCAGTACCTCCATGGAGGAGAGAATCAAACCTGCCTTGGGAATAGGCTCTGCAGTACCAAACTGAGCATCACTCCTAGCCTGGATGTCCAGGGAGTAATGTTTGGTAAATGTATGGACTGTTTTCCAGGTGGTTGCTTTACATATCTCTAGCAAAGGAATATCTCTGGCCGCAGCCAGGGAAGCAGCTGTACCTCTAGTCGAATGAGCCCTCAGACCTGAGGGAGGTATTTTGCCTAGCTTCTCATAGCAGAATTGAATACAAGAGAAAATCCACCTGGAAATAGTTATCTTAGTAGCAGGTTTGCCCTTCCTCACTTCCCCATAAGTGAGAAACAACTGGAGGGAGTCAAACATGTGAGCCTTAGTATGCTCAATGTAGTAACTAAGGGCTCTTTTAACATCCAAATAGTGTAAACTTCTTTCTCCTGAAGAAGAATGATCAGTGAAGAACACAGGAAAAGACATTGATTGGTTCAGATGAAAATCTGAAACCACTTTAGGTAAAAACCTCCTGTTAGTTCTAAGGACCACCTTATCTCTATGGAATGAGATAAAATCAGGCTCCACTGACAGAGCTTGCAATTCACTGATATGCCTGGCAGAGGTAATAGCTACCAGGAACATAGTTTTCCAAGTCAAGTACTTAAGCTCTGCTGAAGACAAAGGCTCAAAAGGGGGTTGCATAAGCTGAGCAATGCAAACATTAAGATCCCAAGCAGAAGTAGGATCCCTAAAGGGGGGATTGGTATGAAGCAATCCCTTGAAAAAATTACAGAACACAGGGTGAGATGATGGTGTGGAAGGCTTTCCCACTGACAGAAAAGCAGAAACAGCTGACAAATGTACTTTGAGAGTAGCTGGTCTGAGGCCTAGGCCATTAAGATGAACCATATAATCCAGAACTGTAGACAATTCAGCAGTGTCTGGGGATATTTGCTTCTTGGAACACCAAATGCTGAATCTTTTCCATTTGGAGTTATAAGTTTTTCTGGTGGCAGGCTTTCGAGGGGCTTTGAGAATATCCAGAACCCCTTGGGACAGATGCAAATCTGCATACTCTAACTCTTCAGGAACCATGCCTTGAGATTGAGAGACCGAAGATTGGGGTACCAAATCCTCCCCTGAGAGGAGGTTAACAGGTTGTAATTCCTGGGAAGAGACAGGGGAAGATGAACTGCTAGGGACAGCAACAGGAGGTACCAAGGCTGCCTGGCCCAGCCTGGAGCAATCAGAATCACTTTGCAGGGTTGTGACCTTATCTTGACCAGAACGTTGAACAGTAGAGGAGAAGGAGGGAAGGCATATAGAAATTTCCCCTCCCAGTTCAAGATCAGAGCATCCAGAGGGACTGAGCCCAAGACAGGGAGTCTGCAACAAAACAGAGGAAGTTGGTGATGTCTGGGGCTGCAAAGAGATCTATCTCTGGAGTGCCCCACCTTGAAAAAATCACTTTCAACACTGGAGGGTCAAGGGACCATTCGTGATGGCCCTGGGAGATCCTGCTCAATGTATCTGCTAGCACATTGTCCTTCCCTGGAAGGTGGACTGCTGTCAGAGAGGTCTGCAGAGAATAAGCTAGGGATCCCAATTTCATGTCTTCCATGCACAAGGCCGTGGACCGAGTGCCTCCCTGCTTGTTGATGTACCACATGGTGGTGGTGGTGTTGTCTGTCCTGACCTGAACCACCTTGTTCTGCACTGACTGAGAGAAAGCCTGTAAGGCCAGAAGGACCGCCCTGAGTTCCAAGAGATTGATATGAAGAAGAGATTCCTGAGGGGACCACAGTCCCTGGGCTGTGAGATCCCCCAGATGGGGTCCCCACCCCAATAGAGAAGCATCCGTGGTTAAGACCACAGAGTGAGACTGAGTGATGAATGGGACTCCTTGTCTGAGGTTGCCCTGATCCTGCCACCATTGGAGAGCCTGGATCAGAGTCTGAGCCACTGAAACTAGTTTGGTTAGAGAATCTTTCTTCTGAGACCAAAAGGCCCTCAGATGAAACTGAATGTCCCTCATCTGAAATCTGGCCCCTTGGACCACCGCTGCAGAAGTGGCCATGTGGCCCAGAAGCTGAAGGAAGAGTCTTGTTGGCCAAGAGACCAGAAGGTGGAATGAAGAAGCCAGCTCTACAATAGCCCATGCCCTTTCCAGGGGAAGAAAAGCTCTTGCTTTGGCTGTATCCAACTCTGCACCTATGAAGGTGAGGAGCTGTACAGGCTCGAGAACTGACTTAGGAAGATTGAGAAGGAATCCTAGGGAAGTGAGCACTTGTTGAATCACTAGCAGGTCTGACTTGACTTGATCTGGGGACTGACCCACAATGAGCCAGTCATCCAGGTATGGAAATATGGAAATATTCTTCCTTCTTAAAAAGGCCACTACTACTACTACTACTAAGCATTTTGTGAATACCCTTGGAGCTGATGTCAGGCCGAAGGGCATAGCTTTGAACTGATAATGGCCTGAAGGCAATTCTAACCTGAGGTACTTTCTGTGGGAGCACCTGATGGGAATGTGAAAGTAGGCATCTTTTAAGTCCAGGGAGGCTAACCAGTCCCCTGGCCTTAGAGAGGGAAGGATTATTCCCAGAGTCACCATTTTGAATTTTGGTTTTAAAAGATGTTTGTTCAGGTATCTTAAGTCTAGGATGGGTCACCACTCCCCTGTCTTTTTTGGGGTAAGGAAGTACCCGGAGTACAGACCTTTGCCCCTGTGCAATGTAGGAACTCTCTCTACAGCCTTTAGAGCCAGTAGAGATGAAATCTCTGCCTCTAAGGCAATGGTTTTGGAGATGCTTGCAGGTGGAAAAGATCTGGCCCTCAATTTTGGAAATTTCTTGAAGCTGAGAACCAGCCCCTGGCTTATCACCTCCAGGACCCACTTGTCTGAGGTAGCAGAGATCCAGTCCTGGATGAAGTAAGCCAGCCTGCCTCCTACTGGAATGGGGTAGTCGACCCGTGCTGACACATCAGGGTGTCTGCTTGGCAGGAGTCCTAGGCTGAGGGGTGGATGCAGCCCTGCTCATCCCCCTTCTGTCTCTCCCCCACTAAAGAACCCCTTCTGAGGAAAAGGAGAAGAGGCCGGTGCTTGGTACAAAAGCTTATGAAAAGGCCTGTCCCTGCCCCTAGCTTGCTGCCTTTGAGGAGTCGCCTATCTTTCCTTGGCCTGTGCACTCCTATAGGTGGTCCTATACTCATCCATCTTTTTCATGTAATTCCCTGTCTGCTCCCCAAACAGAGAATTACCCACCACAGGGAAATCCATGGCCTTAGCCTGGGTGTCCTGTGAGAGACTAGTACATCTGAGCCAAGCCATTCTCCGAAGAGCCACAGATGTAGCCATGACTCTAGATGACACATCACTGCAGTCCTACAGCAGCATGGAACTGTACCTCAGATGCCTCAATCCCATCAGCAGCCACCCCCTCCAGCTCTGAGGCTAGCTGGGGGGAGGCCTGCTCAGCCAGTGCCAGTACAGTGTCCCACCTGGACTTCTGGTACCTAGCTGCATAGGCCATATAATTAGCCTGCCTGAGTCCCAAGGCAGATGCCATGTACTGTTTCTTTGCCATGGCATTCAGCTTCCTAGAGTCTTTATCTGGGGGATGTGAAGCCAAGGATACATTAGCCTCATCACAGGCTGCAGCCTGCACAACCCTAACATGGCAGCATTGTTGATACAAGTACTCTGTACCTGAACCTGATAAGGTGTACCTTTTATCTATCCTTCTGTCGACAGGAGGTACAGAATTTGGAGTTTTTAAAATCTTTTGTGTCTGTTTTCCAAAAGACTTATGAAGGGGAATAGACAGTCTCTTGGACTCTGGGATGTCCATCATCTCCACATAATCAGGTTTCTCTTGTTCCTCCACGGCTTCCTCCACGGGGAGCTGGAGGGTTTCTGCTACTTTCCTGTAAAACATGTAGTGCGAAGAGGACTCAGAAAGCCTAGGAGGGGAAACACCAGAAGGTCTGTCTGGGGAGATGTCCAGTTCAATGTGCTCATCCAGACCTTCCCCACCATCGTCATCGACATCATCATCATCATCATAATCTTCATCCCCCTTCAAATCCAGTTCATAAAAATCTTCAGAGGCATAACCTTGAGCCAGAGGAACTGACCGAACCGAACGCCTGCCAGAAGGCGCCGGATCAGACAGAACTGGGTGAAGCAATTCTACAATCTTTATCGCTTTGGCAATCTCTTCGGCGGTCGGAAAATGGGTTTCTGGATCCGAACCGGCTGATTTTTCTTTTCTTTGTCTTTTTGTAGGAACCAATCCCTCAGGATCGGCTATCCTCTTGCCTGAAGAAAAGGCAGACCTGGACATAACAGCAATAACAGAGACATGGTGTACTGCTAATCATGGGCGGGACCTTAATGTACCAGGTTATGCTCCGTTCAGGAGAGATAGGGTGTGTAAAAAAGGTGTGTGGGGGGTCCCTGTATGTCAGAGAGGGTATAAAGGCAACAGAGGTGCAGGGTAGACTGGGGGAGGCCGAGGCACTGTGGGTCACCCTTGAACCTGGCAATGGCACAGCAATATGCACAGGGGTGAGCTACAGGCCTCCAGCACAGAGGGAAGAAGGGGACAGGGAACTAGTGGATGAAATACATGAGAGGGCAACTAAAGGTGAAGTTCTGCTGCTGGGGCATTTCAATATGGCCGTATGTAGATTGGACCACCCAGGCAGCTGCTTCAGCCAGAAACAGAGGCATCCTAGATTCCCTACAGGGAGCAGGGCTCAAGAAGCTAGTGCTTGATCCCACCAGAGACAGGGCAATTCTAGACCTGGTATTGGCCAATGAGGACAGAGTCATAGAAGTCCAGGTAGAAGGACAACTGGGGTCCAGCAATCACCACATTGTGTAGTTTAGCATGGAGACAGGGACTCAGTTGGTCACACAGCAGTGAAGGTTTTAGATTTCAGGAGGGCAGACTTTGCTGAAATGGGGAGATGTATCAGAGTCAGACAAAGCAAGGGCTAAAAGAGTGCAATTCCAGAAGTATAAGGGGATCCAAAGGTAGGAAGACAGGGAGGTGTACCTTGAATGTCTAAGGGAAGCAGGGAAAGTTATTAGGAGCACAATGGCACAGACAGAGGAGGAATTAGTGCAGACAGTGAAAAAAAGAGACAAGACATTCTATAGGAACATTAGCAGAGAAGAAAAATCAGGAGAGGGATTGTAAGGCTTAATGGGGAGCAGGGCAAATGTAAGGAGAGAGACCTAGACAAGGCAGAAATACTGAATTAGTACTTCGGTTCAGTATTCACTAAGGAGGGGGGAAGGTCAGGGACCACAGCTGAGTAGCAGGTGTAAAGGGGGGTAGGTAGAAGTGGATACCAGTCCATTCACAATGGAGAGAGTTCTGGAGGAACTCACAAAGCTGAAGGTGGACAAAGCTATGGGGCCAGATGGCATATACCCAAGGATACTAAAGGAGCTTCGAAGGGAACTAGCAGCACCTCTGGCAGCCATGTTCACTGAGTCACTCAACGCCAGAGGACTGGAGGAGGGCACATGTAGCCCCTCTGCATAAAAGCAGCAGTAGGGAGGAGGAGGCGGAGAACTACAGGCCAGTCAGCCTCACCTCAGTGGTGGGGAAGATCATGGAAACACTGTTGAAGGAAAGGACAGTGACACACCTGAAATCAAACAGTGCCCAGCATCCAAGGCAACATTTGTTCACAGCAGGAAGGTTGTGTCAAATGAATCTTATAGATTTTGTTTTGATTGGGTGACAAAGGAAGTAAATTAGGGAGGGGTGGTGGATGTAGCCTACCTCAATTTCAGCAAAGCCTTTGACACCGTCCCACACAGAAAACTGATTAACAAGATAGGTAGTCTGGGCATGGGACAAAAGGTGATACACTGGGTTAGTAAGTGACTGACAGACAGAGGGTGATGGCAAATGGGATCCAATCAGGGGAGAGGGTGGTAACCAGCGGAGTGCCTCAGGGATCAGTCCTGGGATGTGTCCCGTTCAATGTATTTATTAGAGACATTGCAAAAGGGATAGAAGAAAAGGTCTGCCTGTTTGCAGATGACACCAAGATTTGCAACAGGGTGGATACTCCAGAAGGGGTGGAGAAAATGAGGAGGGACCTGGGGAAGCTTGAAAAGTGGTCAGAGGTGTGGCAACTGAGGTTCAATGCAAAGTAGTGCAAAATAATGCACTTGGGAAGAGGGAACCCTGGGGCGAGCTACAGGATGGGAGGAGAGGTGCTGACAATCACCAAAGAGGAAAGGGACCTAGGGGTTGTCATTTCTGATAACCTAATGGTGTCAAAGCAGAGCACAAAGGCTGCAGGGAGGGCCAGTGGCATGTTGTGATGCATAGGCAGAGGGATCACTAGCAGAAGGCGGGAGGTGGTTTATGCCATTGTATAAAATACTGGTAAGGCCTCACCTAGAGTACTGCATGCAGTTCTGGAGGCCACACCTGCACAAGGATATTGACAGAGTGGAGGCAGTCCAGAGAAGGGCGACTAAGATGGTACATAACTTGCACCGCAAAACATATGAGGAGAGACTAAAGATCTCCATATGTACTCACTGGAGGAAATGAGGGAGCTGGGAGACATGATAGAAACTTTCAAGTACCTTAAGGGCATGAACAAGGTGCCCGGGGGAGACCTCTTCCAATGTAGAGGGAGTACGAGAACAAGAGGGCGTGATATGAAATTGGAGGGAGGTAGATTAAGAGGAAATGTGAGAAAGTTTTTCTTCACAGAAAGAGTGGTGGATGCATGGAATGATCTGCCACAAGAGGTGGTGGGAGCGAGCACAGTGGGGGGGGGTTAAACATGCCTGGGACAGGCACAAGGTAATCTTGAGGTGGGAGGGAGTGATGAAAGACCACAGACCGGATAGGGCCAGAGACCGTATACAAGCGTAGGGCTTATAAGCAGACTGGATGGGCCTAGCGGTCCTTTTCTGCCAACAATTTCTATGTCTGTATGCTAACATTTTATAATACAGTATTACAAGGCCATATTGAAAGTGCCTCAGCTCACACCAGAAGTGTATTAATACCCCATAATGAACACACACCATTTCATATGTTATAGGCCTTATGTGGTATATAAATATTTATATAAATATGGGATTATAAAATAGTCAGACTCAAAACACACAAATTAGTTTCATTAGTGGGAAAGCAGGACTATACATCATGAGCTGGGAAGTCAAAAGTGAGTTATGAAAGTTTTGCTCCCTTAAAACACATTTGTTCCCATAGACGTCATATGGCATCAGAACCATCCATTGCTAGATCTGACCCAGAATAACCACCGGGAGCAAATGAGTTAAAAGTAGTGATAAGATATGCATTTTATTTGAGTCAAGCCACTGTGTATTTGATTTATATGCTATCAGTTATAAAGATAATTTGTCAATTATCTGTTTGTGGAGTATGAAGATTTAAGTTTCTCTTTGAGTTCAACCATGGCTACAGGGCTGGACAGGGTTACTGTGATATCATCAGCATTGAGGAAGCTGCTCTCTTAATTGTTACAAAAAGCTCTTTCTGCAGAATGCTTGGTATATGCAACCTATTAATGATATGACTGTGATGTATGTAACTTCTAACATAAGTGATTGTGGCATAACGTATAAAGTCATATGTTCGTTTAGAGGTTTCGTGTGTCATCTGCTATTTTAACTTTTTTATCTATGCACTTTTCTCACCATAAAGAGTTTTATTATACTTATCAAATGCATATAACAGAGTATATGCACATATTCTCAGAGTGTTATCACATATGTAAAAGGAGTCCATGTTGAGAAACCATACCTAGCTGACAGCAAACAACATGTCAACACAAATGAGGTTGTGTAACCATTTCTACTCGGGCAGTGTTGGGTCCCCTAATGATGCATCCTGAGGTTTCTGCTGTTCCTCCTGTACATTGATGATGCCCACCAAAAGTCAAGTTTAGCTAAATACAGTATATATACTGTATGCTGATGACACAGTCCTATATAATACATGCTCATCTAGCCAGAAAGCTCAAAGCAAATCTCTAGGAGCCATCTTGCAGCTTCAATAAAATCTAACATGTAATATGTCCTTTAAAAAGTCCCAAAACCCAAGTTATAAATTTTGGCACCCAAGTGAAATTTACTGGCTCAGAACAAATTGGTCATAGCTCTGCTAGACAGTGTAATTCCATTATGCGTTATAGAGTGTAAATATTTGGGAGTATAGCAGGCTGGTCTCACGTTAAATTAAATGGTAAGGGACAGTTGGAGTAACACTAATCACTGCCACTGAAAAATAAATAGTAATGAGAAAGAAATAATGTAACATAAGAGAGTCTAACCCAGGCCCAGGCCAACTGGCTAGCTTGAGATTCTTGCAGTTTCTTTCTTTGCCTGCAAACCCTGAAGCTATAGGTAGCAACAACTGTAATTGCAACAAATAGCTGGTGCAGCACTTGCCACTGCTTGACACTTGTACCACAAATTGTAATAAGAAAAAAAACACTATTACTATACCAAAGTGGGAATAATATCTGACTGTCTTGTTAATGTATGTAACTGCTTTTGTTTCTGCATCTTGAAACGGTAATAAAGAAACACAGAATTTGTTGGCAGAAAAGGATCGGTAGGCCCTGACAGTCTGCTCTATTTTCCCTGCCTATTCCGACAACCTCAGACCATATTTGGTCGCTGGCATCCTTCCTGCCTCTCTTTCCTCAATATATTATACTGTACCTGTGTACCTATTCCATGCATGCTTGAAGCTCCCTGCTATTTATACCTTCAACACATTTTCTTCTAGGCTGTTCCAGACATCCATTACCCTTTCTGTGAAGAAGTATTTCCTCACATCCTTGGTTGCATTAATCATCAGTTAATCACACTCTAAGGGTGTGATGTGGCATGAGGTGAAGCCAAGTGCTACATACCCTTAGGATGTGATTAATGTAACCCCTGGGAGTACCTTATTGCTTTTATAACAATGCAAAAAAGGCAAAACAAAAAAAACAACTGTTTTCTTTAAAAAACTCTTTTTAAGTAACATGCCCAAATTTGATGCCAAATAGTTCTTCCACCAATTAATCTGAAGGGGCATTCCATTTTATATGTTCTGTAGATTCCTAGCCTTACTATATTCTAGTAACAGAATTTTGACCCAGCATTACTAGGTGCCCTCCAAGCTGTGGCAAAATACTGACTCGAGAATTTATGGTATGACAAAGACATATTTTAAAAATAAAAAAAGCATTATGCCACTGTTTATTAAAAAGTCTGTCAATCTTATTTAGCTGTCTCAGCTGCAGCATGACAGACAGCATGATAGAAGTCGGGTGGGAGAGAGTGAGAGATCTCAGCAGGCAGTGTCCTGTAACTGCTGTCAGCTGGAGGCTGAAAAATGAAAATCTCTCTCTCTCTCTCTCTCACATTCCTTTGATCCATCAGACCCCCTACCTACACTCTTTCACATAAGTTGGGGTTGTGGGGACAGTAATTGAAGTAAAGAGTTTAGTGCATACCTCACAGATGTGCTGGTTTCTATGGAAAGCACCCAGTTAATGTGGTCATCGCAGGCACAATGACAGAGCTTAATAAGGACTTCCTGCTTCATAGGGACAAGATGGCTGTTACACTAAATGTGTGAAGTCCTCAGTACAGCCTACAGCAATTTTAACACCGTTTTAATATTCACATTTGGAGCTCACAAAACCTGAGATCTCTTAGAGGTTGTTCTTGTTTACTGGGCACTCATAACCCCTATGAAGTCTGTCAGTACAGTTCCTACTGTATTGATTAAAAGTCAGTCTCTTAGACAGCTTGGGGTTCATAAGCTACAAATACTCCATTTCAAACAAGTATGGTAGACATTTCCCCTTCAAACACCAGTACAGGTAGGAGTCAAATGGGAAATCAGGTGGTATGGAGGGGACTGAGGCAAAACTATCTGACATGTAAAAAAACAGTAAATGTTGCCATTCTGTCCTGAGAGTGCAATACCATCATATCATATTTGTCTGTATTTGTGTGAAGGAATTTGGCAGTGCAGAGTGAGCGGAAATGGCCACATGGAAGGAAGCTTTAGAAAGAACAAAAAAAATTCAAAAAACAGTAATCAGGGCTTGTCTTTATTTATTTGCAATTAATAAGGGTGCTCATGATGAATATGTTAGAGGTGTGTCTGTTTCCACAAGGGAATCAGTTGGGTGGTGATCAGAGTTTGCTTAGCAGAGAAAGTAAAGACCATCAGAATTTGTATAACATGAGTACTCCAGGATCAACCAACCTTTCTGGATCTTGGGGCAGGTGATGAGGCCCTACCTGCTTATTAATTAAAGATTAATGTAAGGCTGAGAGGCTGATAAGGTAGCATGTGATGTAGGTGAGTTAAATTGAGCCTCTCAATTTGAGTGACTCAATTTGACCACCCGTAGGAACAGCCAGGTAAAAAATGTAGTGAGAAGTCATGTATAGTGAGTATAGCAGTGAGTTACACCTGCTATAGCAGGCTATGGGGCTGTGTTTGGCCAAGTGCTACTGAGTTGGTCATTTGGTGTAGTGGCTTGTGTCACCGCCACTGGAGCTGGTGGATCTGGGTTCATGGCCTGCTATAGTAGAATTTTTTTTTTGGTTTTCTTCTTTCCCCTATGTTTTCCCTCTCCCTGGAGTTGATTATTATAAAATTGGGAGGTGCAGGGGGCATATCCCCCCCACATAAACATGTTTTTTTACATTGCTGTATTTTGGAATGTAAGTGACCGTCACTGTTTCGGCGGTCGCTGTAATTGTAGTTGCCCTTCTGATGGCAGGCGATGTTTTGTTCACTTTTTGTGGTCGGCACTCTGAAATAGTCACCGTTACCACATAAAACCACTGATAATAGCCATTCAAATTGCAGTATAGCAACCACCATTGCTATAATATATAATAATGCACTACTGTTGCCAATGCATTCTTGTCAGATAGGTATCTCCTCCATCAATGAGTTTTGATCCTCTGGTAAAATAAAATATACTGACAGAAAAATGAATGAATGGATTCTTGAAAACATTCTAATTATTGTTATCCAGTGGACCTTGGAAACCATCTGGAAATCTCTGTGAAAACAGAACTTCTTTACCTGTGGTTGCTGGGGTGAATTTCTTAATCTGTTGTTGTACAGGTTCCACTGACGTAGTCTCTGAAAGGGGAAAGAGTACAGACGAGCAATGAATTACATGAAATCCTTAACTTTTCATAATCCTCATTTATATAGCACTTTTTAATATCGCCTTATTCATAACCCCTGACTTCATATAGATTGTTAGCTGAGAAGGGGGAAGGCAGCAGGGTGCATAGCACCCTTAGTTACCTAATAGAGGGGGCTAACAGGGCTCCATCCCAATCAGGGCAGCATGGGGAAGAGCTAGATGAGAAGGGTGGAGGAGGAGGGGATGACTGAAGGAGGAGGAGGGTGATGGGGGCAGATCAAGATGAAGAAAGGTCCCGAGTCATGGTGGAGGGTGGTGTCTCTGAATGCCAGAAGCCTGAGAACAAGATGGCAGACTTGCAGACACTGATGGCTGAGGGTGAGGTGGACATAGCAGCCATCACAGAGACCTGGGCCACACTAAAACACTACTGGGACCTCAGAGTTCCAGAGTATAAACTATATAGGAAGGCTAGGAGGACAGGAAGTGGGGGGTTGGCTCTTGTACCACAGAGGAAGCAGCAGAGGGTAAGACTGAAGTTCTGGTGGTACAGGTACGATCCACTAGGGGGAAAAAACTAGGGATGGGGGTGATCTACAGGCCACCTTCCTAAGAACAGGAACTGGGCAAGGTACTATGGTCTGAAATCACCGAAATGACCAGCAAGGGGGAGGTAGTAATAATGGAGGATTTCAATCTAACTCGAGTGGATTGGAAGATCCTGGCTATCTCCTGCACTAGGGAGCAAGTACTGCTGTATGCATTTCAGAGTGGTTTCCTAGTCCAGAGTGTCTTGAAACCCAATAAGGAGAGAGCTGAACTGGACTTGGTCCTTCCAACTGCATGCATGCTCAGGATGTGAAAGTGGAAGTGCCACTTACAGGTAGTGAACACCACATGGAGTGGTTCAGCAGAAAGAAAAGGGTTCTGGACTTTAAGAGAGCTGACTTTGGTAGGAGGGGCCCCATACACAGTTGTAATTTTGTGCCACTAAGTGGCCAGAATGACCATTTTGTACCACTGTTCTAGTTTGCACTCCATTATGATATGCACAATAGGATCACAAAGATTTCTCTGCACTACCACAATGGGTAATGCAACAGCATAGGGAATGGGACAGAGGTCATCATGCATATTGTGTGCTGTGCTGTGCTATGCACATAGACATGCTAGCCCCTGAAAACCCCAGTTGCATTCTGGAGCACCACTCTCCTTGTAGAAACATTACCAGCCATTCTTCAAGGTGATGCAGTTGTGTGATGGGGTCAGAGATGATCATTGGGAGACAGAGATTAACAAGAGGTGGGACTGTACAGCATACCTACGCGTGCAGAGGAATGAGGTTAGGTAGGGGGTTCCACTGGATGGCAGGGAGACAAATGCACTCGGGAAGTGGGTGGGATTGCTTGACTACCATGAGCTTTACATTATGGGTCTTAGAGCACGGGAACAATTGAAGCAGTAATGCCACACACCGTGACCTCTGGATATGGCACAGTTGCATGCGAGTGTTGCTGTGCCATTCCCAGGTGTGGCCACATTATCAATTAGTCTTAATCAGACTGGAGTCTTCTCCCCTGGAAACTAAGTTAGGGCTTTGTGTCTGGCAAACTTTGGTGGTGGCACAAAGGGGAGACTCTTTGCACCCCAAATATGCACCACCACCAGCTGTGACTGTGCATTTAGTTCATATAGTCTTGTTGCACCAACCACCGTATGGGATGTCACAAACTACAAAAATCAAACAATTATTTTATGTACCCTTCTAAGTATAGCCTGGACAGCAAAAGGCATAAGGCAAAACTGCTACTATGCTCAGCGGATAGGATTTCCCTCCTTCTACTGCTGAAACTCTCTGGAGACATCCATCCTAACCCTGGGCCTCCTGCTGTCAACCCCTCTAAGGGTAAGATTGGCTGCAGCATAAAAATAGTTGCTATGAATATCTGCAGCTTACTCCCAAAGATGGCACAGTTTCAAGCCTGGACCCAGTTACACAATCCCGATGCCATCTGCTTGACTAAGTCCTGGCTCAAACCATCAGTTAAGGATAACTCTATTGCACTACAGGGGTTTGAAACTTTTAGGCCTGATAGACCTGGGAAATGAAGTGGGGGATGCCTTATTTATACTAAGGAAGGACTAAAAGGGAGCATTTTACCGATCTCTGAGATTACCAGTGAGTATGAAATACTTGCTGTGAAACTACTCATAGGAAGGCAGAACAAGGCACCTACCATTGCCTCTGTGTATCTGCCACCAAGCAAGGCTAAGCTGGGTCTCCATTCTGTCCTAAAGGTTATCTCCAAGTTAAAGAAGAACTCTGAGCTCATTATCACAGGGGACTTTAACCTAAACTGGACCTGTAATGAAACTGACCCCCATAAGGAGCAGGTGGCCAATCTGTATCTCACGCAGATGGTCACTGAGCTTACCACACTCAATTGTGGCAGCGGCTCACTGATAGATTGGATACTGACCAACTGCCCCTCAAGGGAAAAGAAATGTCTCTGTGCTACCTGATTGCCTCAGTGATCACTCACCTGTTGCCTGCACTTGGGTTAAGGCAAAAAAAGGCCCCTCCATCTTCATACTTGGGTCCTCAAACGAGGTGCAACACGTGCCTTTAAAACTGCCTAGGACAGTGTTGACTGGTCCTCCCTTGATAGCTTCCCTGATGTTGATCAGGTGCTGCAATTTCTTTCGAATACATTTAATGGCATTTGTGATATTTTTTCCCCTCTGAGGAAAAGAAAGATCAGGGCTGCTAAAAACGGTTGGATCACCCTTGACCTTCTGAACCAGATGAGGGAGCAGGACAATCTATGGAGTTTGGCCAGAAACTCTGGTAACCCTGCAGACCTTCAAAAGTACCGGGCTGCTAGGAACAAATGCACCAAACTCACAAGGTTAGCCAAAGCAAAATTTTATAAAGAACAACTTAAGAGTAGCTGTGGCAATGGGAAATGCTTCTGGGATAATATTAAAGACCTGCTTGGCAAGGAGGTCTGAAGGCACCCACTGGACGAGCTTGTAGATCCTATCACTAAAATCTTTAATAAATTGCTTGCTCTTGCAAAGTTCCCAGCTGTTTGGGTGTTTTATGTGATAACGGCAATTGCCAATAGGCGATCGTCATTAGGGCGAAGTCACATTGCTAAAATTTTTTTCAGTGATGGACTCCCTGGCACACAGCAACACGGTGCCAGGGACTTGGATTTGTATTGTTTATGCGGGGGGCTGTGCCCCCAGAAACCCCTCGGGGGGCTTCACCAACACACCTTTCTACTTGAGAGATTCTCAACTCCAGGGGGTGCCATGTCGGGGGGTGTGCAACATGGGGTAAAAAATTCGGGCCAGGCACAACAAAAGGCACCAGTGCCTGGACCCGAACCCGGCACCATACCCGCCACAGCCGTGGACCAACCCCCGACACCATGATGCAGCTTGGCAGCTCATTGCAGCACCACCCCCTACAGCTCCTCCATCCCCTCCCAGCCCATGCTTGGTGTGCTCACTTCCCCCCCGCACATGTAGACATATAGAGACATCTGGTCGCTATTTCACCCACCCCCACCATCCGGTGGCCCAGCTTCCACAACTGCCCCATTCACAGGCGCCGCGATTGAGTCGCCCTTTTGGCAGATGCCAAGTCGCAGTTGCCATCAGCACAGGATACCCCATTTGGAAATTGGCACTTATGACTCCTTTGCTAAAAAGTGGGGACCGGTCCGTCACATCCAACTACAGGCTGATCTCAATCCTCCCTCCCTCCCTCTCTAAGGCACTTGAGAGGATTGTGGCTGACCAGTTATCTGAGTACCTTTTGAAGTATGGCCTCCAGTGCCCACTACAGCACAGTTTCTGTAAGTGCCACAGCACTGCGACATCCCTAGTCGAATTCATGAACTTTGTTCACAAGGCCTTGGATGGTGGTAATTTAGTGGGATCTATTTTCATAGATCTCACTAAAGCCTTTGACACTGTCAACCACCCCATCTTGCTGGATCAGCTTCTTGATATGGGTCTTGCCCCCAAAGCTGTCCTCTGGTTTAAGGACTATCTATCTAGCAGAGTCCAGAGTGTAAAATTCGGGACAGCAGTTTCTTCCTCTAGGGAATTTAAGCTCGGGGTCCCACAAGGGTCCATACTGGGCCCTCTCCTTTTCAGTCTGTTTATTAACCATCTTCCTGAAACTTGCAATAGCAAAGTCATTCTTTATGCTGATGATGCCATTATCCTTAGTAGAAGCACCTGGTTGCATCTTCTGCAGGATGAGCTACAGTGCTCTTTCCATCGCCTGGAGGACTGGTTCAGCTACCAGCAACTGTTACTTAATTATTAAAAGAAGAAGATGATGCTGTTATCCAGTCGTCGGCTAAAGAAATCCATCCCAGCCTTGACTATCACCAATAAAATGGGTGACATGCTAGAGCAGGTTCAATCGTTCAAGTACCTTGGGGTCATCATTAATGACACGCTCTCCTTTGTGCAGCATATTGAACTGGTCATAAAGGTGGTTCACACTAAACTGGGAGTCCTCTATAGTCAAAGGGATTATCTCACACCTGCTGCCCTACTACTCTCTGTTTCCTCCTCCATCTTGTCAGTTATAGACTAGGGCCTTGTAGTGTATGGAGCAGCCTTGGTCACGGCACTCAAACATGTGGTCACAGCCCTCAATAAGGCCTGTAGGCTGACTCTTGGAGCTGACTGACTCACCCACTCCTGCTCCCTTTACAAGCAAACCAACTGGCTTACACTCACCAATAGGATTAAATTGCAGACATGCCTGTTAGGCAAGAAAGCACTAATTGGCAAAGCACCTCTGTGTCTCAGCGAATTGCTCCATACCTGTTCTTCAGGATAATGGACCAGGGATCAGACTTGGGGCTCGTTGGCTGTCCCATTTAGGAAAACATTTCTTGGACAGCAGTCCTTTACCTACAGGGCTCCCTTGTGGCTAAATGAAATCCCTGCTCACCTATTATTTACTGACAGCCTCCCTACATTTAAGTCAGAGTTGAAACAGCACCTGAATGCATCTGGGGCCTGTTGTTGCTGATAGATGGTGTACTACCAGTCCCTCTCTACCCATCTCCTAATATGTATGAATGTTGATACTCCGGCCCCCTCCCTCACCTGCCCCACATTGTAACTGTTGTAGCTGGCCTTAGCAGTGGGTAGAGTTTCCTCACCTGCCCTCCACACTAACTGCCCCTGCAATTAGGTGAGCCTGGCTTGGATCTCTCCTCTACAGGCATGCACTCTGTTCTGATTTAGCACTTACTGTCATACTGGAGGATATGCCTGATACTAACTGACTCTCAACCCCCCCCCCATGGCCATCCCCCTTCCACCCAAGTCAGCTTTTTTTCAGTCCCCATCCCTGTTACCAGGACAAGGCCTGTACCATGGGCTGCTGAGGTCCTTGTCTCTGTGTTCCCCCTTAAGCTCATAGTCATACTCTGTATAAGGTTTTTGGCAGTAGCTTCAGTAGCTGGCTACTTGTTCTTCTGTGCTTATATTCCACATTATGTCTCTCTGTTCGCATTACCATTGTACTGTTTGTCTAAATGGTCTCTGAGTTGTTCTTTTTGTGTGCACTCCTTCTCATGACGTGTGAACCTCAGAGGGAACCATTCCTCTTCTGTTGTACTGTAAATGCCATGTACTTGATGTGGAACCTTTGCAATAAATAAATAAATGTACAAATTATGCATACTTTTGGTGGAGGGCATGGAAACTGATCACTGAGGGAATAATCTTTGTTGCAAGAGATAAAACCTGTAGGAGGTGACAAGGACTGGGTGCATGCAAAAGCTGTGCAAACTTTTTTTTTCCTGCCAGCAAAATTTTCAGTTTCTACTTTCAAAGATTTCATAACAACGTGCAGAAAATGCTGCCATGGTTACTTTGACACAGAGTCTAGAGACTGAACTGACACATCATGCAACTTCTTTCTTGAATGAAAACTTCCTCAAGACCTTTACTTAGTCATGGTTAAAGCTCAGTAATTCTGAGGAACATTTTTCTCAATTGCCGTACTTAGGATTTTTTTGTGAGTGAAATTTTCATACTTCACCATCTTCACATATCGTGGATCTGTCATAAAGACTTTTTTCCCTTTCTCAAGCTTTGGAACAGTCAAAGTTCATCAATTTTTGCACAGCTGGTACTCCCCACAAGACATTATTAGCATACAGTTTTTGTGATGCACTTTTATAAATGAATGGTACTTTTTCGTTTAAGTTTATGTATCTTTGATTGGAATTTTCACTCTTCCTGCCCACACTCCTTGAAATTCTTTTTTCCTGGGCATGAATCTGACTTAACATTTTCTTACCAGAACTGTATTCCTATATGTTCTCATGCCCAACCATTTCTATCACTGCATAACTTAAAGCGAGTTTCCGTAATGGAAAATGTTTAAAAATATACTGTTTAGGCACAGTACAGTTCATATTTTCTTAATGCTCAGCTTTTATCTCCCTCATTCTTCATTACTGAGAACATTTAAATGAAAATAGGAATGGAGGCCCCCAGACTTCATCTTACCTGCCTGGTTTTCCCACATAATGCTCTGATTGTGAAATTAGACTCATTTCCACAGCAGATTATTATGTCACAAACATAACATTTTAGGGGAAAAGCAGAAGGATGAGATGAAATCTTGGGGATATACTGTAAATCCTGATATAGGTTTCATAGGTATTTACAAAGCTCTGTTAGACTGAGGTCTTTTGGGCTCGCCAAATCAAAAGTATCTCGGTATGTTATTTTTGATGAGGTGTTTGTCCAGTTTGGATTTAAAGCTATTCATACTATTACTAGCCACTACCTCCGATGAGAGTTCATTCAGATTTTCATTATTCTAACAGACAACCAATGTTTCCTTTTGGTAGATTTAAAACTCTCAACTTCAAGTTGCAGGGGGTGGGCTCTAGTATTGTAATGGAGATGTATATAATTTAATCCCAGGAGTTCCCACAGTTGTGGGTCCGTAAGGGCTCTAAAAATCATGGAAATGTCCTCAGTAATAAAAAACCAGGGGGATAAACACAGGATGTTAATAAAATATAAGCTGTACTGTGTCTAAATATTACATTTTAACATGTTTTCTTGAATAATGGAAGATTCCTCCAATAAGATTATCTATATGCTAGCTGGAATACTGCAGTTGTCTTAATTTTGCTAGATAGAAAGGCACGTGTGGGCCAGCCCAGGGGTTCAGTGGCAGTTAACTGCTACCTGTGAGACTGGAGTCTCTCTATGAGCACTGGAATACCACCCTTTTGTCAGCACAGGGCATGCCATAGAGGTGAGTTGCTCCTCTGCTTGGGGCAGATTGCACAGGCCATCCTGCAATCATGCCCAACCATTGCCAGACAAATAAGGAGAAGCGTCAATGTTGGCTATGAAGGCAGCTGATTGCCAATCTCCTGAGCAGAGGAATGGTGCAACTGTGGTGATCCTGATAATTGGGGGAAGGGACAGGATGTTCCAAATGTGAAAATGGGGGAGAATAATAGTTATAACAAAAAGAGATATGCTTTATTTGGACTTGAATATCGTTATTTTTAGGATTCATGGATCTTTACTAGGACTTTATTGACTTACAGTAGTGCTAGACAAAGGGACATTATTAAAGAACTCTATTTTGTGTCATATGGCCCATGGTTATGGTGCATAAGTCATCTGTGTGATGTTGGTACATGTTATTTTTCTTTCTATGTTCTTGATTTGTTAGCCCTCCAATGTTGTATCGCAGGTGTATAAGTGACGAATCCTAGTGTGGCATTTCTAGGTGCATTTTTGTTCCTTTCTACCATGAATACCATTTTTTTAAAGTACTATATTGGAAACTGAATAAAAATAAAGTACCAAAAAACAGAAATGCATTAGCATTGCCATCACTGTTTGTATAAAATGTAAAGGGGGCGCCGCTTACAGGTAACAAGAATCACAGCTATCATTAGTAGATTCCCGTTCCATAATAACAAATAAAATAGAATTTCCAGTCCTTGTGCTCTTTAAATTAAGCATACTGTACTGTACATCAAGACATAGTCCTAACCTTTTAAGGTACATTTTTGCTCTGCTGCTATTCAGGAGCTGGGAATATGATTCACTGCTCATATCACACTTAGCTCAATAGTAACAGACTGTGTGGCCACTAGCAGAGGACTGTGATTTCAGCTTCTTATTAACATCAGGACAAACAACTGTAATGGATAAGGGTTATGTTTTCATACCCACAGAATATTCTTATTAATAAAGAGAATATTTTTATTATTACTATTATTTATTATTATATTTTGGAAAGCTGGCTGACTGAGATTTGCTGATGCCACCTGAGATGTTTTTGCTAATGAGCGACCAGAGTCCCTCTTTGAAACTGCTTGAACTGGCACTAATCACACTAATTAATTCCATAAGACAAATTAGAGCACATCTTTAAATTAATCAGAAAGCATGGAGTGCAAATGGGCACTGTACAGTAAGCTGTCATTAGGATTGTTTAAAATGTTTATCCCTACTGTACCTAGCACCTTCAAGAAATGTGCTTTTGTTGAAAAGCAGCCATGCTTGCATTGCAATGAAGAAACGTTATTAATATATAAGGTTCATTGTTTCTAAGAGCCTAAAAACATCACTGTTTCATAATGATTTACAGGAGTAAAATATCTATGAAATATATAATGTTATATTTGAATAGTGCTGAAGTGCCATAGGTTTCTTTACCTCTCTGCTGCTGCTTATATATGGGGGCCCAGCCATCTGACGCATCTAGGAGAAAAAGTGAGATGATATAACAGATCCATGAAAGTATGCCTGGTACAACACTGCTATAGTTATTTGCTATTTTATGATACAGTACATGGTGATTTGTGCCTGCTCCTGTACCTGCACCTGCCTCCACCCCACCTTCCCATGTTTTTTACTTTCCTTCCTTGCCACATCAAGGCCTCCTTCAAACATCTGGGCTCTACTTGCCACAGTATCTCACTCTACTATTGTTCCCTTTGACTGCCTATGTGCTCTTTATTTTTATTTAAATTGTATTTAATTTTTTTACTGGCCATTTGGGAGCATTGCTGCTGGATTTTAGTTGGTATATGTTGTCATGGCTTATTTCCTCAAACTGTCCTGTTATTGATCTTATTGTTCATGATTTATCTACTGTTAATTTTGTTGTATCATGCTCTTCTATATATCTTCCCCCCAGGACACCTCTGGAAATAGACTCTTCACAGATAGCTCAGAAAGTCAGTTCCTGTAACTCTTCAATAATGAAAAGCATTGTAGGTTTGTTATACATTGGATTTTATTTTATTTTATTGCTGTACCATACCTTCTCCAGTAACAACATCAGTATGATGGTGCAAGCAGAATGGGTCAAACAAGGATATATCAGGTTTACTGCCAGTATTATCAGCTCTTTTGCTGCTCTACCTCCTTTCTAACTTTCTGATTCATTCAGCAATCACTAGTTTAATGCATAACATGTGACTATATTGGCTATCTCTTAAACACATGTTTCAATGTAACTAATCATTAATTACATGCAAAAGGGTAGTTACATGTTTGTTGCATGAAAATATATTGAAATTATAATGTAGTTACAATGTAATTACACTGTAACTACAGTGCAGTTAAGTGACTCTTAAAGTGTAGCTTTGAAACTTTAAAGTGATTAAAAAAAACTCCCACAAACTCTACTAGTGGGGTAAATAAACATGGAAAATTTACACAAGTCACAGAGTTTTGTCCAAATGCAGATGATTTTTATGAAATTGTCTTAACTGAAGTGATTATACCCAGTGTGTGGCTTTTCACTGGGAACGTTTCTAATAAAATGCTACAGACTGATTCAGAAAGTAGTTGACAAAATAATCATCTACTGTCTGAAACTTTTAACATTCTTGTCATCAAGATAACATATAATTGGGGCAAGCAAATTCCTCAGCTGTACCTTATTTCAAAAAAAGAACTTTGTAAATTTGCCCCGATATACTATGGTTAACGATGTGTAATGGGTGTAATTCTATTCTATGTGTCCTTAATGCTTGAACAACAACTTAAACATTACCAAACTCCCAAATTTATAGTATCTACATTACGGGAGGGTGACTTTTTTATATTTTCTTTATGCCTTGTCATTGGTGCTGTCCTCCTTGGCTCAGTCACCTCCCAGCCTAGTGTTACATTTCTCTGTCACTTTCCTGCCTCCATTAGGGTACTCAGGGCACTCACGCTCTGCAGTGAACTTCTTTTGTGGTGGAGGTGGGCTCCCCCGCAGGTCTGCGTGATATGTGGGAAAGTGGCGGACAGTCAGAGCAACATGGCCTGAGAGTTCTAGTTTTATGCTGTGCTCTCTGGGCTTTTTTGACTTGAGATTCTCCACCTCCATCACCGAGATGTGAATGTCAAGGACTTCATGGAAAGCACATGTATGTAATGCATGCCCACATTCCAGAGTTGACTGGTGCCCTACCTCACTCAGACAACTCTGATTGCACCACCAACTGTGGCAGTAAAGCAGCAGCATCTGTTGCCTTCCTCCCTACAAACATATGCACATATGAAGAAGCCAGCAGAAGAAGGCCATTTGGTCTATCAAGTCTACTCATGTTGCAGGGTCCACAGCTTGAACTAATGCCCCTGCCCTCCATTCCCACTCCTCCCACTCTCCCTACCCATGATCCTTACCTGCCCTCTTTGCCTATCTCAGCCTCTCTTGAAGCTGACCACTGTCAACAAGATGCCTTCTTCTGGCAGCGCATTCCAAGTGTCCACCACCCTCTCTGTGAAGAAGTGCTTCCTGATCTCCCTCCTAAACCTCTCACTCTCCAGCTTAAGACTGTGCCCCCTTGTGTTATGGTTGACACTCAGCTTAAAGAGACTCTCCTTATCAACCTTATTTATCCCTTTTAAGTACTTGAGGGTCCCAATCATGTCCCCCCTCTCTCTCGCCTGTCTTCCAGAGAGTATATGTTCAATGCCCTCATCCTCCCCTTATATGCCTTACCCTGCTGACCCACTATCATCTTTGTAGCCCTCCTCTGGTCCTTCTCCAGCAGGTTAAAGTCCTTTTGGAGGTGTGGGCACCAGTTCTGAACTCCATACTGTAGATGTGGCCCTGAAGATGGAGAGCATCTTGTGGGATGCTCAGTCCTCTTTTTTCATGGCTGGCCTCCAACATCTCAAACGTGTTCCTGAACCTGTGACACTAGCATCACAGATGACATTTTGAAATTCAAGTTTTGTGATACTCTGGGGAAAAAGATATCTATTGAGTTTATGAAATTCTGAAGATTCATCATGTGGACTCCATGACATTATATCAATTCTGCATGGCAGAAAGCCTGTGAAATAGCTGCCCAAGGAAATAACCACACCATTAAAATCCTATAGTTCACATACCCTTAGTTTATAGTCCACTACCTATGCCCGACCATCTGCTCTCATTATCACTGAATAGCATTTTATAGCATTTGGGGAGTATGCTATTTGAAAGGAGTAATCATTTATTTTTAAAATGCAACCAGTTTCATAAGAACTTATTTGATTAGAAAAACAAATGTAAAAAGAAATAAAAGTAGGTTGTAATATCTTTTATTTGACTAACAGAAACTTTTTGTCATGCTCAAATTCTTCTCTTGATCTAAAGCAAAGTATTTTGCATATCCCCAGCAAATTTCTGATGCCTTAGTTGTACTCACTAAAATCTGCACTGTATGTTCAGTAACTGTCGCTCATATCTATTATTTTTTTTGTAGCTTTACAATCATCGTGACACTTTCCCCCTTTAAAACTGTATATTACTATATTGTAACAGCCAAGGTTGTGCCTGAAAATATACAATTTCATGTCTAGTGAGCTCATCTAGTCAATAATAAGCAAAAAATATAAAATAAATAAACATATTATGCAATCTTTCAGTGCCACATGGGCCTCTTCCCCAGGCACTCCAATAAAACTGTTACATAGAGAGGACACTATACGGAGAACTCAGTCTAATTAGAATAATAAATTCAAGCATTTTCGATGTCTATAAACGTTTACATGAGTGTGAAGTTCTGTTTATAGGGAATTATCATAGCAAAAGTAGCAAGAGATCTATGATTGGATGTTGGCATGTACAAAAATGGCAGTCTGAAATACTAGGTTATAAATCAGCTTGGAAATGTACACCCTTTTCCAGAGAAATCAAACTTTTAATGCTGGCATGTGACAGCAGGAGATCTATAAACTCTCTAGTATTTATATAGCAAAAGTCTCCATAAAGCAGGCTTTGAAGTAATCTATTAATCCTGAAAATTGTATTTCTGGAAATTACAAGCCTGCAAATTGTAGCAGGTAATAAACTTCACATCTCTGTTCAGCCTATATTCATGAGTGTTGAATGATGCTTTGAATTTTATTTCCCATAGACTCCTTTCCTGAATGCCTTTAAATGTGTCCGTTAGTACTATGATTGACAAGGAAATCTGGAAGATACTTACTGGGAAAGCAAAGGCTGTGCCAAGAAGGCTGAGAAGCAAAATTATAATCTTCATCCTGCAAATTGCTACCTGAAACAAATGATAGTGTGAGATGACTTCTTCTGTAATAAGTACACAGTGTTTAAAATGTAACAACTGCCTTCAGGTAAGTTACCTTTCGATGTGTTCCTGAGAAGTACTTCAAGATGATTTCTGGAGTTAAAACCAGGACACTATGGAGAATTAATAAGTGATCCTTGTCCTTGTTGCTCTTGTTATACATTCTGTTGTGTCCAGTGGCAGTTTTAAATGCTGCTTCAAATACTGAGCATCCAATCAGAGCAAAAATCTTATATGATGTCATTTGCTTCTTTTTCCCACTAGTTGCACAAGAATTCATTACAAATGATTTCAGACATGGTTATATCACGTAGTGTCTGGCTCTTTTAATAGTAGGGTATTATGGGGCAGCCTTCATTTTTTTGGTAAGACAAATAGCATGACATAAGCAAAACATGGCCAAAAAGGTAACCTCATTCTTCACGTCAAGAGCATTCAAGTCTATAATAAACTTGCAAATAGCACATTTAATTATTTTTCCCCTGAATATAACATTTCCTGAAGTAAATGAGGGTTAAGTACTCACAGTGAAGGTATTTGAAAAAACATCTAATTAGATCTACTTTCTGCACCAAAAAGTAGTAGCGTGATTAGACACACGCAAGTCTTAAAAAATAAAAGCAAGCAAAAAAGACAAAAGCAAATTGCCAAGTCCTCTAATATGGATTTAAGAAAATAGGAAGTGGGTTTTTTTGTTTATTTTTTTCACTGCAGGTTTGCATTGCTACAGTTAACTGTACTTACTGTATTGTTTGAAGAACAAAAACAGCATTATAAAAGTATTTTCTTTCCTGTCTAACAATACACAGTGAACTGGAATGTAACCTACAGTATATCCAGTTTAAATCACAACATGTCATGGGCCTATTAGACAGTAAACTGCAATGTGAACTAAAACATATGCTGTGATGCATGAAATATAGTACAAAGCTACATGCAATATACACTGGATGTAACACTAGGAGGGACATTTCATAATGCAAAGCACAAGAAAGGGGGTCTCTCACTCTAACTATGCCATGTGCACATACATGGGAGTCACTTTAGGAACACACAAACAACACTCACAAGAAGTGGGGTGAGGTCAGCACCATGAATTCAACCAGACCAAAAAGGCCAAAAGGTATACAAATATCTGGCTTTTATTTACATAGGTAAATAGGAGGCTTACTCACACTCAATGAAGTCTACAGAAGGAAAATAACTGGACTGGGTAGGTACATAGAGGGTAACATTTCTTTTAAGCTTAAAACAATACAATCAGAAGAGCTCAAAACAACTGGGACACCTCTGATGATGACTCAACTACTCGATATGTAAATGTGTAATATGCTTGAATAACTAGGCGGGTTCAGGTTATCTGAGGCATCCCGGTTGTTTTAGCTCTTCTAATTGTATTGTTTCAAGCTTACAATGCCAAATTAGCTACATGGTTGTGGCTATGCAGACATTTAACCATGGCATCTTGACTGATTTGTAAACAGGCAGGACACTTCCCCGTATCATACTCTAAACACTTCCAGCATGTATTCTCCCCATACACACACTCCCTCTGATACTGATAACTGGCATCCATCAGAAGAGGAGCACCCTTCTGACTATGAATAAATTGTAATGGCATCAGAAACTGGTACTTGTAAAGCACAATGTCACTCAGGACACACACTTCAGCAGCACAGCATGGCCAAAAAGTAACCCACAACCAGTCCCATATAACTACCAGCTGCACCTGACATCAGTCACAGGAACCAGTCACTAAAGCAGAACACCTGCCACTTTAGTAACACACAAGCAGCACCCCATTAATCCAAAATACAATTTTCTACGATACTGTAAACATTGTGCCACTATTTCATGTATTTGGACATATGCCCAGTATGACATGTGGGGGGTGTTCCCTTGCGCCCCATAAAACTTACATACACAGCCTCCAGACTGGACTAATCAGCACACCAGCGCTATACTGGCCGCACGCTCAAAGGTTCACCACACTATTTATGCTCCTGTTGTCCTTTACATGTGGTTTTTAATGCACATTTTTTAACACTTTTTTTGACTGGATACCAGGCCAGACATATGCCCTCTACAAGGACATAATAACCTCCACATTCTGACTATTAACATTTTTCTTTATCCTCCACTATACTGTTAATGGCAGAATCACATTGATTATCATGCCCAAATTTACTATCAGTAAGCACCCCCAAGTCCTTTTCTTTATTGACAGCTATGACTGCTTTGTTACTAAAAGTGTATGCATGTGAGATGGACTGGTTTCCTAAATAAATAACACAACACTTATCAGTATTAAACCTCATCCCCAATCTGTACACCCATTTTGAGATTAGAGCTAAATCAGATTATATAGATTCTACATTTGTACTGTTGCAGTCTGTTCCCCCATGTTTACGTCATCTGCATACTTGCTAGCCCAAATGTGCAACATTTACACACATGTGAAATATAAGGCTCTTTAATAGTATAGGGCCAAGAATTGACCCCATAGTACCCCACTAGTAACATGTCTGAGGTTAGAGAGGTGGCTATTTATACTAACTCTTTGGGTTCTGTTTCTGAGCCAGGAGTTAATCCAGTTCATGATATGATTATGAATGCCAATGATAGTTACCTTTGTAAGATAGCCCAATGTGGTACTGTAACAAAGGCTTTAGAAAATCTTATAATATATGCTCAACAGGTTTTCATTTATCAAGGTTGTCTGAGACTTTTTATTAAAATCTGAGGAAGCTTGTAATGCATGAGTTCACCGGGGTGAAGCCATGTTGCTCCATATCACCTTTAATTATGAAATGTTCAAGTATTTTATCATTTAATGTTGATTCAAATAATTTGCCAGGAATGAAAGTCAAACTTATGGATTGATAATTGTGAAAATCACTTTTGTTTCCTTTTTTGTGCATTGGTATCACAACAGCAGAGAACCAGTTTCTTGGAAGTACACCATCTTTTAACGAACCTTGGAATGTAATTTTCAGTGGGTGGGCTATGTCATGTAGAAGTATTTTCAGTTTGTGTGAGGAAACTCCATCAGGTTCTATAGAACTTTAATTTTTCAGCTTGTCAACCTTCCTTACTATGTGTCCAACAGTGATTATCAGCATTACAGTGTTACATGCTACCAGGTAACTTGAACAAAAATACTGGTTGAAAGAATTAGCTATCTGTCAGTTCAGTAGTTAAATTACAATCAACTGTTATTGGGTTTAATTTTCTATTAGAGGTCCTTAAATAATTTACATAGCTGTAGCATTGTTTCATATTGCATTTTTGTGCATTTAGTTGCCATTTTCAGTTCCCATCGATGTTTTGCATTCTTAATTTTAGTGACTGAGAAGGTAAGAGTGAAAAAGTTGGCTTTCAGGAAGTACAAGGAAAGACAGAAGGAGGAAGACAGGGTATTGTATCAGGATAAGCAGAGGGAGGGAGGCAGGGAAGGAAGCCAAGAGAGCGAAGGTGCAAACAGAGGAAAAAATAGCCCAGGCAGTAAAGAAAGGGAACAAGACATTTTATAGATACATTAGTGAAAGGAGAAAGACAAGGGGTGGGATTGTAAGGCTTAAGGGGGAAGAAGGGGAGTGTGTGGAGGGGGACTTGGAAAAAAGCAACAATCCTGAAAAAATATTTTTGTTTGGTATTCACAGAAGAGGAAAGTGAGGGACCACAATTAAGTGGCAGGAACAATAAGGGGAGGGAGGTGGACACCTGTCCATTTTAGGAGGAGAGCATTCTAAAGGAACTTACAAAGCTGAAAGTAGACAAGACAATGGGATCAGATGGGATACATCCTAGAATATTAAAGGAGTTTAGGGTGGTGCTGACAGCACCACTGGTAGCCCTGTTCAATGAATCACTGGAAGTGGGAGTGGTTCCAGGGGACTGAAGGAAAGCAGATATAGTCCCTCTATACAAAAGTGGGAGCAGGGAGGAGGCTAGAAACTATAGACTAGTAAGTCTGACCTCAGTGGTTGGGAAAATATCAAAATCACTCTTAAAAGAAAGGCTCGTGGAACATCTTGAATCCAGCAGAGCACAGTATTTGAGGCAGCACGGATTCACAGCGGAAAGGTTGTGTCAAACAAATCTGATAGATTTCTTTGACTGGGTGACCAGGGAAGTGGGTCAAGGGAAGCAGTGGATGTGGCCTACCTGGATTTTAGCAAGGCCTTCAAGACCATTCCACATAAGAGGCTTGTAAACAAGCTAGGCAAGTTGGGAATGGGTCCCAAGGTGGTAAACTGGGTTAGGAACTGGTTGAGGGATAGAACACAGAGTGTGTTGGTAAATGGAGTTCAGTCTGAGGAAAGGAAGGTGACCAGCAGGGTGTCACAGGGATCAGTCCTGGGGCCAGTCCTATTCAATATATTCATAAGTGACATTGTGGAGGGGCTGGAAGGTAAGGTATGTCTCTTTGCAGATGACACTAAGATCTGCAACAGGGTAGACACCCCGGAAGGGGTGGAAAAAAATGAGAAGGGACCTAGGTAAACTAGAGGAATGGTCAAGAGTGTGGTAGCTAAGATTTAGTGCAAAGAAAGTGCAAAATAATGCATTTGGGCAAAAGGAACCTAGGGGAGGCTTACACAATGGGGGGAGAGATACTGACGACTACCAAACAGGAAAGGGATCTGGAGGTAATTATATCAGACTACCTAAAGGTGGCCAAACAATGTGCCAATGCTTGGAGCGAGCCAGTAGGGTACTGGGGTGCATGGGAAGAAGTATCACCAGCAGAAGGAAGGAGGCGGTGATGCCTCTGTACAAGTCAGCAGTGAGACTGCATCTGGAGTACTGTATCCAATTCTGGAGGTTGTGTCTCCGTAAGGATATAGACAGGGTAGAGGCAGTTCAGAGAAGGGCAACAAAAATGGTGCAGGGCCTGTACCATAAGTCATATGAGGAGAAACTGGAGGACCTCAATATGTATACCCTGGAGGAGAGGATGGAAAGGGGGGGCATGATAGAGACCTTTAAATACATCCATGTATCTTCGGGCATAAATTAGGTAGAGGAGGGTAGTATCTTTCAGAAAAATATGTTCTAGAACAAGGGATCATGACATGAGGCTGGAAAGGGGTACACTAAGGGGTAACGTGAGGAAGTGTTTCTACACAGAATGGGTGGTGGATGCATGGAACAGCCCTTCCGCATAGGTGGTGGGGGCAAATTTGGTAGGGGAATTCAAAAATGCATGGGATAGACATAGGGGAACCCTACTGATAGGAAAGAAATCAAAGATGTAGATCAAGTAGATTGACTGTGATTTCAGAAGCAGGTAAAAAAAAATGGGCAGACTGGGTGGGCCTAGCGGTCTTTATCTGTCATCAAATTTATTTTTCTATGTTTCTCTATGTAATTGCATGTGGGAGCACAGGGCCCTCTGGGCCCTGCACTCCTGTCCATGCATAATTTTTGAGATAATTTACTGCTAAAGTTGTTTGCCTATGGGAAGGCCCTGTGCTCCCATCCCAAGTGTGCACAGCCAAAGAAACGTCTGACATTTACATGTTATCCTGTATAAAACACAGTTGAATCTCAAACCTGTGTAAGTTGACACCAAATTAATATATTTTCATGAAACCAGCAAAAAGCACATCGGTGGGCAAAACCCTTTGTACCCTGAAAATTTCAACACAAAATAGCAAACTGTTTCTTCACAGCAGAGTGACAAAGAAATGACTGGGTAGCCCTCACATTACAATATTATCCTGTGGAAAATGAAGCAAAATTTAACCCAACAGAACTGCACAGCCATTCTTATTGCGTCTTTGTAAAAACAAGTTTAACACAAACCGACTTGTACTTTGCACAAATAAGTTCAATAGAAACCAACTCATACTCAATTCAGATTGTTCGACCAGTTTAAATAGGTCAGTGAATTGCAAAGTGAGTTCTTGATATGAGTTCGGATTTCTTTAGGTCTAATACTTCAATGCCACAAAAATCATTTAGATGTGGTCTAAAGTAATTTTTAAGGAAGAGACACCAAATGTTTTCAGACCAGGAACTGTAAATAGAACCACTCTGATTTAACCAGTTCAGCTTTGTTCTTTGCTGTTTTATGAGTTTTCTTTTTAGCTAAGTTTCACACCAAATCATGCCAATAAATTTCCAGTGCCGACAGTTAACATACAATTACAGCACAAAAAAATTAACTAAAAAGAACAAACTTAATAAAATAATAAACAAATTTAAAAAGGCATAAATTGCTTCATAAGACCTAACACTTATAACAGTCCCAGCAGCTCATGTCCACCAGTAAAAGTCATTCTTGAGGCTTCTTGCAGTAGCAAGTTCAGTGGAAGCTAACCTCACTCAATACTGGTTCAATTAGTTCGAACAGCTCAGGGAGTTTAGGCTGAATCAGCTTTCTTAGCGTCTGGCAAATGGCTACTACCATTAATATAGTGTTAATTTGGAGCTAATACTTAATTATTCCTTAAACAGTCTGAAAGCTGGATGGTGCCAGAAAATCTTTTGTTATTTTATAACCTTAGGAGCATCAGTTTGTCTGGGAAGCATGCCAAGAGATTTACTCTGCACTTATGTTCAGGGTATTACAATAGCATCAGATGCAAATGCGCATAGCATTCAGAAATCCATCTGCACATTGCCCTCAAGGAAATACCAGGGAGAATTATTAGGAAAAACATTTTATCTGTCTAGTGGAGATATTTCTTCAGATCACTCCCCAAGGCTTAACATTGATAGTGCTCGATTGAAATAACAATGAAACAATGAGGAGCGTGAACTATAGGGCTCTGCTGACTTTATCCCCTTTCCTTCACCAGGAGTCCCCCAAGTATTCTGTAGATATCCTCAGCTACCAATTTCCCTCTAAAAGTCTTTAGTATATCCCCTCTTTATGTTGGGCTCAACGACCTCTGGGCTCCCAGACGTTGGTCTCTTTTGCTGCCATACTTCCAGCCTTCAGATGTGCGTTCACTCCAAGCTCATCTGGGAAGTTAAAGAGACAATTATTTATTTATTTATTTATTTATACTTTGGTAACCAGGTAGGCCCACTGGAATCTTGCGGTCCCTTTTTCAGGGGTGACCCGGGTTTAGTTACATGTACCTAGAGGGAGGGAAAAACCAATGCAAATGGAAATATGTACAGTACAACAAGGCTTTACAAAGGGAGCGTGAACAAACATTGCGGTACAGAGACTGATACGACCAATACTCCAGACTTTTGTTAGGTACATACAATTGACAGTTGAAAAGCCTATATAAGTGCGAGGGACAGTTCTACCCCCGGACTGAGTGGACCCATCTGTCCATGTCCTACTGTTCTTTATTTCACTGAATGTAGTAAACTCAAATACAGTTTAGACTCAAAAAACCCCATCCCAGGTAATGGGGGTTTTTGAGTCTAAACCTTTTAATTATAAAAATTAATCCATATACACAGTGCATCTTCAACTCAGGCTCCAGCTTACTGCATTCTTTCTCTGGAATCATAATGTGCCATAACAGGAATTAAAAGGCTGCTCCTGGCAACCATTACTGAGCCTTCTATCTGAATTGTCCAGGCTCTGTCTTCAGAAAGTCCATAGTCCAATAAAACATTATAAGTGCATCTGCATAACCACGGCCCCAAACAGCTTTATAAAACTCCTTTTCACAAATTGTGAAAAATAATCTTCTTGAGCTTCCTCTTCCACAATTTAATGCAAAAGACCAATCCTTTTTTGAAAATTGTGGAAAAGGATCCTGTTTCGCAGTAAAAGAGAATCCTTATTCGCAAATTGCAGGACAGGATCCTATTTCATGGTAAAAGATCTTCTACAGATAAAATAAATACTTTACTGAACTTTTTTTTTTAAACTGACCCCAGAATCTGATTCCTCTGGCCCTGATTACGTTAACACAGCTATTGGTATTTACCAATCCCTTCATTATTTTTAAAATTTATCTTTGTTTGCCTCACTAAGCAAAAAGCAAAATGTGGCAGCATGAACTAGGATTCTGCATTTGTGGAACAGGATTCTGCATTTGCAAATGAGGATTCTGCATTTGTGATCAAGAATCCTATTTCGAGCCTGACATCTAACTTTTCCCATAGGAAATAATGGGAAACTTTAAAATGCAATAACTTTGGAACGGTTTAATAGTTTTTCACCAAACCTTCAAAAGGCACCACAGTGCCCCAAGACCTAAATAACCTTAACATTTCAGACCAAAATTCCACACAGGTTTTACACAATGTGGTGACAATAAATGTTTACAAAAAATGGTAATTTACAAATTTTTCAACACTCCGTATCTCTACACCCACACATCCAACTGGAACGAAACCTGGCATGTCAAGAGATCTTTGGTGTCTCATGGCCCATGCCAAATTTAATGTGAATCAGTTGAATAGTTGTGAAATTATTAAAGTCACACATTTTCAATTTTACATAGAAGTGAAGATTTAACCCTAATATAGTGGCATGACCGCACCCCTGTAATATATATCCTTTGCAAAAACTACGTTAATGTAGACATTAGGGTTGTAGAATGCAAAGTGCACAAAGAAGGGAAATGAAAAACATTAGGGATTTGGGTCTCCAGATTATTGACGAATCAGTGGTGGGGTCTTACTTGGGGTTGTCAACCTTAATGTCCACTCCCTCCATCCCCCAGCCTATAGCCTCTTGTCGAAAGTGCAATATATAGTTCCAAACTTGTGCCTCATAGTGATACAGTACGGCCAACATTATCTGTTGGAGCTTTCTTAGGGCCCTGCGTGAAGACATAACATTTGACCTTGTCTGATCAAGGCAGGGGCTGAGGGGGTGAGCAATAGGATTGACAACCCCAAGTAAGACTGAGAAAAGTGACTGAAAGGGCAGTGTCAGTCTCAGTGTTCCCTATAATCAAGGGCATAAACATGATTAAACAACAGGTGGCCATAAGCAGGATGAGGGGACACTATCAGAAAAATAGAGGTGGTAAACTCAAAGGTAACATTAATAAGCAATTCTCACAGAGTCCGGTGAAACAGCTTTCTTGCAATGATGGTTGATCTGGAATCAGCTGCAGGCCTTCAAGGAATGTCTGGATAGGTTTCTGATTAATTGCCAAGAGAATGACTGAGTACACTAAGTTGCAGAATGTATAGGAAAACAGTTTAAATGAGTTCTTGTTTGAATTCTTTAATTGATCATATTTTAATTTTTATTAGCCACTTGTAATGTTTTGTTGGCCATTGGTTACCTCTGTTAAGTGGACTTATACATCAGATTGTCTAGGTGCAGTGTCACTTCAGTGCTATAATCTTCGAATATGAGAGTGTGGCCTTGACAGGACCAAAGATGGCTAACTCATCAGCTCTGTGGCTAATCTGCCCAAAATCCTTTTACTCCTGCACATTTAGCACCAAGGAACATTTTAAGGATGCTGATCTAGTCATGTAAATGGCACTTGCCTCCAAACTGAGAAAAAAAGGCACAGCTTAGTTTCAGGTTGGCCAAAGGGACAGGAGAAAAAGACAACCCTTCCCGCCAAGCAAACACAGGAGTGGGTGCAAGCATGGAACACGCCACAGCAGCAGGGGCTAAAGCAGTGTTAGTGGTTCTGACTCTAGTGACTTTGTCAAATCTGCTTTTTAAGAAGAGAAATGACATGAGGACAGGTTTTGAAAACTTATCTGCACAGTTCTCCACACAAGCAGAAAACAGTCAACAACTTGTGTGATACAGTGGATGGCCACACAAAAAGTTTGGAAGAGCTGGAGATGTGGGTGAGTGACCAGGAAGACCCCCTCACCCAAGCCAGCATCAAACTTCATGCTGCTCACCAGTTGACTGAGGAACTGGAGGAGGTGGCAGATGATCATGAAAACTGCGAACAGTGTAACAATGTGCAGCTCATAGGTTTGCCTGAGGGGGTGGAGGGGAAGGACCCCATACAGTTTTAAAACAAAAAGTGGTTGCCTGAAATTCTTGGCTTAGAAAGTGGCACTGTAACTGAAGTCGAGAGGGTACACAGGTCTCAGGGTCACAAATATGAGAATATGGACCCCCTCCTACCACTTCCTAATGAAGTTTCTGTAGTACGCAGACTGCCAACTCATGCTACAGGCTGTCCGAAAAAAACAAAAGGACAGCTTCGAGTCAAGAACTTGGTGGCGCACCTTTTACTAGACTATGGTCACTGAATGCAATCCAAAAGGCAGGAGTTAATGGATGTCAAGAGGTGGCTGCATGCCAATCAATGGCAGCCTGTACACCTGTACCCACTGAAGCTTATCACCCAGCTGCAAGGCAAGCCTCCTGAAATGTTCACTAGCCCAGCCGTGGCAACAGCCTTTCTGGATCAGGAGTGTTGGAGAGGTCACTGGGGCCTAGGAGGACAGAGCTCAGTACCTGAATGCATGTCCAGCTGCTTTCTACCATAATATGAGACTATGTGACTTAGGACTTGAGGATCACACATAAGTAAGTGGGGGTTATTAGATTCAAACACTGATCTCAGAATTCACACTTGTTTACTCTAAGCCCTAGGCCAAATGGCCTTGCTATTAGTCCCTATTCTGTTTGACCTCAGCCCAGAATAAAAAGATTTTAAAAAAGTAATAATAAATGAATTTATGGTGACAAAGTAAATTTTTATACACCAAAATATTCAATATATTTCTTTTTAGCAGTAGGAAAACTCTGCTGTGACCAAAATATCATTATGCTGTTTCCATGTTCACTCAAAGCAGAGAAAGCAAAGGTAGCAGTGGCAAAAACAAAATTTTAATACAATAAACATCACCAAGTTTATTTTATGTTTCCATTGGTCTTTAAACAAATAAACAGTTAGGGCCTTGATGAGACTGCTTGATCTTCTACCATCCCTCAAACATACGGTGGTATCCGTTCATACAAATGCTTTAAAAATGTTGGTATTTTGTGTGTTTTCGCCCAGGCTTGCATGACGTAAAAAGCATGCTTTCAGCATTAAGTAGCAGGCAGTTCCCTTTTGTACAAAAATCCAGACTAGTTTATTATTTCAGCAAATAAGCTAGGAGTAAAGTTTAGTCTTTCTGATTTACCTGAGAAGCTATTCAGAAACAAACCAACAACCATCATCAGAAAACAAGTAATTTCCTGCACATGAGTGGCCGAGTCTACAATGCAGTAATGAGCATCACAGCTGTAATTAGACCTATTTAAAGTGGAGGATGTCAACTACAGATACCCCTCAGTGGTGTTGTGGACAGGTTAAAATATGAAAACACAAGCAAAATTGTAAAACTGTGGTCAGGGTGGCCAGGCTACATGCAGGTTTTATGATTCTAGTGAGTCAGAAGCAAAACCCCCAAATATTTCATAATATCTGAGCACTCGCTATAACACAAGAAGTTTCTTCAAATGCTTGGAGTACAAGTGCAATACTGAAATGGTGTCACTTTAATAACTGAAAAATAGATAATTGAAATTTTTTCTCCATATGGTTTTCTTGTAAAGAAATGATTTTTCAGTTAAATAAACCAGTTATACCTCAATGCCAAGAAAATGGTCTCTGTGACTTTTCGCTTCAGCAGCAGCTTGATAGAGTGTCCCCTTTTCCCTTCTTTCATAACCTTGATGGTGCAGCTATTTAAGCTGTCTCCTCCTTCAAGTATCCTGGGGTCTGACTGGACCATCACCTTGATTTCTCCGTTCATGTGGATGCAATCCACAAGAAGTTCCACTCCAGACTTGGTGCGCTTTATGGGTATAAGAGGAGCTGCCTGCAGATAAATCCTCGCTAAGATGATGCTTCCGATTTTTGACTGTGGAGATATCATTTACAGTGTTGCTTCCAAATCCACCTTAGCTAGACTGTGCCTCCACTTTCACTCCTGTCATTTTGCCCTTGACAAACCCCTGAGAACTCACTACTGTTCTTTGTACAATTCCCTCTCCCGCCCCTCTCTTGATTCCAGACACTTTACCCACTGTACCTCCTTTATCTCCAAATTTTAGTTTGTCCCCCTTCCCTTGTATCTTCCTTCTCTACTCTCTCCCCCGCTTACTGTAACTTCTTACTCCCTTTGCAATGCTTGCTCTTGCTCTCCCACAAATGAAATCCACTGCAGGTCAAGTAGCTTTCTCATTCCGCTTCCCTAAACTATGTAGCGCTCTCTTTCTCCCTTCCATGTGCTCTGCTTCTTTCCCTCATGTCTGAAATCCCTGCTCTGTGATTCCTCTACTCACTAAAGCAGTTGCTCCTGATACTGGGGTGGAATTCTGTCCACTGCCCTCCACCCTACACTGACACTAGTAGAGCACCTCTCCCCAGTTATCAGTCACTACCTCTGTCCCTAATATTACTGCATTGCTGCTCACTGCCTAGTGTTCTTTTGCTCTTGTTTCTTCAATTTATTGTACTACACTTTTATTACTTAGAAGCATGCCCCTGTAATTTGCTTATTTTATAATACTTATTTCCATATTGTTGTATTATTTTTGTACCTTGTACTTCACATTTGTACTGTTCTCTACTTTTCCTCCACCACAGGGATGCATTTGGAAATGAACTGATACCAGCTCAGTATGTGTTTCCTGAAAAACTTTTGAAATAAATAAATACATGAATAAATAAAATCTTTCCTATGATACTTGAGCCATTCATTAAAGTAACTTTAAAGCAAGGTGCCGTTGGCATGATGTATATCTAAGTATAAAGTGAATATACCTTTAGGGTTTTTTTTTGGGTGGAGGGTGGTGCTCACTCTGCCCCAAACCTCATTTAAGTTGATTACTTCGTTGCTTCCCTTGTGCAGATCAGTCACATCTGAGAATTATTCAGGAACTGAAGTCAGGATTCATGGATTCTAACATCACAGTTTGTAGCTATAGAAATTGCTGTGATGTCCCAAGCAGGGTATTGTGACTTCCTTTCTGTAACAAGCCTTAGTTGTGCATGAACAGTAGGGAGAGGAGATAGGGAAATTATTTAACCAGCAAGGGCATGCTAAGCCAGAGACTGTTTCCAGGTATGACCTGGGAGCACAAGGAAGTTGAGGGAATTCTTTCCTCCCCCCA
The DNA here is from genome assembly GCA_016271365.2 of Neoceratodus forsteri. NCBI lineage: Eukaryota > Metazoa > Chordata > Ceratodontiformes > Ceratodontidae > Neoceratodus > Neoceratodus forsteri. The sequence goes on along the minus strand of CM057453.1, from coordinate 641,912,554 downwards.
AATACACCACTCTTCATCCCTTCCCTCTATCTCCTCTGCATTGCACAATTACCTATCTGTGAACTGTAATTGCAACTGAGCAACCTGGTTGGTCCATTAGGGCTGCATATAGGTATCCTATTATTGCACTTAATGCACTTCTGTTACTGTGTTTAAATGGAACTTACATACAAATTATTTCTTGATGCCTGTTATTGCTTGTATATTGCTCCGTACTATGTACTGTACCCAATGCATATTGGCACTATCTACTGTTTTTTTTCTGTTTACCTACAGTACGTCTCAACTGTTATATCCATCCAACATTTATTGCTATGTATACTGTTGTGCTGTTCATGATTATTGTAACCTCCCAATTCCCCTTCCACCCAGGATACACCATGAGATGAGCAACTAGTGGTTCAGTGTGCACTTCCTGTTGAAACTCTTAGATCAATCAACCAATCAATAAATAAATAAATAAAATAAAAAAGTGACTTGCTCAGGGCCACACAGTATGCAAGTGGGGCTGATGGGATTCAAACCCAGGTCTCCAGGTTTGCAGCTCAGTGCCCTTAACCACTATGATATACTGCCTCCTAAGGGGCAAATCTCCTGTTTCATGTAAATGCTCTTAGTGTTGAAGAACGGAATGGCTTGAAATCCAGGGGCAAGATTTTCAGAAAAGAGGGTGTCGACCCAAGAATCAGTTTGCGCTGTGCCAGCATCCTCCTGACTGGAGTCTAAAATGTGTGGCTTCATTTTTAAAGCCGCCTGAATATTACAACTGTTTCTGTGATAGCTTGTGTCAGAAAAGTGATAGATGCATTATTTTTTTTTTATATAAGCAGTGTCTTCTTCAGGGCAAAGCAGTTATCATACCATACAGCTTTCTTTTAAGGTCTGTAGTTTGTTTGAATTCTAATGAGTATCTTTTTCTAGTAGTAATATATCATTGATGGCATTCCTGGGGAAACTCTTCCTCAGTACTATACAACCCAGTGCTGGGGTCTGGTGCAGCACAGCATCCTGCATTCCAGCAAGCAGCAGCTACTGGAGACTTATGTGGTGAGTCATCTCTCTAAGTTAGTTGCATTTCTGAGTAGGCTATTCATAACCAATCACTTGCAAAACCCATCACATAGAAACATAGAAATTAACAGCAGAAGGAGACTACTAGGTTCATCTAGTCTGACCCTTAGTTTTAGTCCTGTTTTGACACTCTAGCTGCCCTTTGTAGTAAGGACTCCCTTGTGTCTATCTCATGCATTCTTAAATTCCTCCACAGTGTTGACCCCACAACCTCTTGGGGCAGGCTGTTCCAGGCATCCACCATTCTTTCTGTGAAGAAAAACTTCCTGGTGTTGATAGATAACCTTCCTCCTTGCAGCCTGTGGTCATGCCCCTCGTCCTGGAGCCCTTTTTGAAGTGAAAAAAGTTCATGTGCCTGTACCTTGTTAATGCCTTGTATGTACTTGAATGTTTCAATCATGTCCCCCCCCCTTTCTCTTCTCTTCTCTGCTCCAGGGAGTACAAATTCAGTTCCCTAAGTCTCTTCTCATAGGACATGTACTACAGACCCTGAATCATTTTTGTTGCCTTTCTCTGTACTGTTTCTGCCCAGTCAATGTCCTTCCTGAAGTGAGACCTCCAGAACTGTACTCTGTATTCCAGAAGAGGCCTGACCAGTGATCTGTACAGTGGTAGTATCATCTCCTTCCCTCCTCCTGCTCGTGAATCCCCTCCCAATGCAGCCCAGCATTCTGTTGGCTTTCAGTGTTGCCTTCTCACACTGCTTACTAACCTTCAAGTCATCTGAGATTATGATTCCCAGATCTCGTTCCTGGTTTGAGGCTGCCAGCCTTTCGCCTCCTAGGTAATACTCCTTTCTTGGATTTCTCTTTCCTATGTGCATGACCATGTGAATCAATCAATCAATCAAAGTCTTTATCCATGTGATCACCATTGAGCATGCTTATTTACAAGATGGACCTGATACCAAAAGTAAACAAAGTATAACAAGCACAATCCAAACAATGTACAATATATACAGTTACAAACATTGCAAAAACAGTGATACAATGCAAAATTAGTGAACATTAGTAATCATATACAGGAATGAAGGATAGCTTGGGCTAAGGGTCCAGTTCGGTGAAAGGACAATTATGGCCTTTATATAAGCTGAGGGGTGACATATAATGGTTTAAGTGTTTTTGAGTATCATGCCTATCCTCTGGGAGCCAGGCGGGCAGTAGATTAAGGGGAGGGATAAGGACGGCAAAAGGGCAACAAGGGAGGGGATAGGAGTTGGGGCAGGAAAGGTACAGGCAAAGTGGAGGGGGATAACTCAGGACAGAAAGCCACAGGAGGGGCACATAGCAGGTGGGCATATAACACCATTGATAATTGGAGAAAGAGCAGGGAGGGCCACACAGTCTAGGATGTAGCGCGGGGGCCATGCTGACATAGTCAGCCAAAGTGTAGGTTTTAGAGACAGGGGAAGCAGTTGCAGATTTCTTTAACTGAATGGTCATAGTAGGTCTTAAAGGAGGATATCCTGATCGGAGAGCTAAGCTTCAGTGTTTTTTTGTAATGTATTCTACAAAGAAGGCAGCACAAAACTTATAGCCATTCTCCCAAGGTGTGTTTTTAGCTTAGGTACCTTCAGATAAATGAGGGAGTAGCTTCTCAAAGCATAGGTTCCAGGTTCATATAGTGGGAGACAATCGGAGATATACGGGGGAAGTTTCTTGATGATGGCTCTAAAAGTCCAGAGTAAAGCATTTCTGTTTCTCCTGAAGTGGAGGAAGGGCCACCCCATGGCTATGTAAAGGGCACAGTGATGAGTGGCATGAGGTAGTCCAGTAATGAATCTCAGGGCCCTGTGATACAATGTATCCAGTTTAGCAAGATGTGAGGTGGGGCAGTGACTATAAAGAAAGTCGGCATAGTCAACCAAAGAGAGAAATATGGTTTGTACCAGCCGTCGTTTGGCATTGCTGGTGAGGTAGTTATTAATCCTGAAGAAGAGGCTAAGCCTCTGTCTTAATTTCTTTAGGAGGTCTTCGACGTGATCCATAAAAGAAAGTTTATAATCAAGCCACACCCCCAGATACTTGAATTTACTAACAAATTCTAAATTTTCACCCAGAATTGTGGTAATCTGCAGGACGGAGCCAGCAAGGCTGGGTTTGCATCCAGAAGAAAAGGAATAAATAGCATAGCCTTGGCTTTTTTTGCATTTAATAACAGTTTTTTTTTGTTTCGAAGTTGGTGCTGAAGAAGGTTGAATTCTGATTGTAGGTCTTTGCAGGCTGTTTCAGGTGAGGAACAACTTAGATAGAGGACCGTATCATCTGCGAATAGATGAATATTGGCCTTAGTTATGTTATTGTCAATGTTGTTCACGTAGATTGCAAACAGTAGTGGGCCCAGAATCTATCCCTGAGGGACCCCTCTTTGCAGGGGTTTAAGGGGAGAAAGTTCACCATCTGACTTTACTTGCTGCCACCTATCAGAAAGGTAATCAGCAAAGCAATGCAGGGACAATGAATCCAGCCCCATTACCTTAAGGGAGGAGAGGAAAATGCCATGGTCGACAGTGTCGAAAGCCTTGCTCAAGTCTAAGAACTCTGCACAAATTTCTTATTTTCCAGGTCTCGCTGCCAGTCGTTGGTTACTTTAGTGAGGGCCGTGATAGTGCTGTGCTCTAAAGCTGGATTGCATAGGATTTAGAAGATCCATAGTTTCTACGTATGTTTCCAGTTGCTTGCTTACAATTTTTTCCAGTAATTTAGACAGTATAGGTAGTAATGAAATCAGTCTGTAATTATTTAAGTCACAAGGGTCCCCAGATTTGAACAAAGGGATAACATGAGCTGTTTTCCATAAGGGTGGGAGGATTCAGTGGGACAGAGAAAGATTGAATAGGTGGGTAATTGGTGCAGACAGGACATGGAAAGTGACCTTTAGAAAGTAAGGATCCAGAGAGTCGGCGCCCGTGCTTTTCCTATCGTCTAACTTTAATAGGAGTTCTTCGACCTCCTTCAAAGAAGTACGCTGAAGGGAAAAGACTGAATTGGTTAGAAGAGGTTCTGAATTTTGCACATCCAATTGAGAGCATAGGCAACATGTGGGTAAGTTGTCAAAAGCAAGACCTGCAGTGGCGAAGTGGTTGTTAAAAGCATCCAGGATTTCCATTTTGTCACAGATGGTGACATTGCCAGAGATGATCTTTGCAGGCAAAGAATTACCCAGGGTATGTCCAGACATATTCTTAATAGATTTCCAAATTTTGGAGGAGCTTCTAGAGGCAGAATCCAGTTCCATATGGCAGAAGGATGCCTTAGCATCTCTTATCATCTTGGTGCAAGCATTCCTAGCTTTCCTAAAATTACACCAATCCAACGGAGCCTTAGTAGTCCGTGTCTTTTTCCAAAGCTTATCCCTGTTCAGTAATACTGGTTTGAGTTCAGATGTGAACCAGCGACAGGTTCTTCCCCTTACCCTAGCTTTTACAAAGGGGGCATACTTGTTTAAAGCCTCAGTCATAATTTCGGAAAAAATCTCATAAACTAACTGGACTGAGTTAGCTAAGTAAAAATCCTGCCAGCATATTGAGAATTTTAACTCAGCAAGGTAGGCAGACAGATCAAAGTTGCGTCTGGACCTCTTGGTGGAGAACCTTGACATGGACGGTGGGTTCTGAACTGACCTTATGCTAGCAATAATACTATGATCACTAACATCAGAGAAGAATACTCCTGCATGGGAGAAAACGTACAGTTTACTTACTAGAATGACATCCAGCAATGTACTACTAGCAGGGAACTTTTTGTTAGGGTGTGTGGGTTCACCAATAAGTTGCTATAAACCAAGGGTGTCACAAAACTCATTAAGAGGTGCAGCGGCTTGGGACAACCAGTCGAAGTTTAGGTGCCCAAGGATAACTGTTTTAAGGGAGCCATGCTCCATAACATTAGTTAGATGGGTAAGGATTTGAGAACCAGCAGAGGGTGGTCTATAGCAGCCTATAATACATAGCACAGAAGATGAGGATATCTCCAGCTTTAGAACCAAGCATTCGAACTGGTTAGCAACAGATGACGATTCTAGACATGTAACTGTGTATTTATCCTTAACATATATGGCCACTCCTCCCCCCAAGTTAGCCTGTCAGTTCTGAATAAGGAGTAATCAGGGATGTTAATTTCCCTATCAGGCATGGAGGGTCTGAGCCAAGATTCAGAGATAACTAATACATCCGGTTTGGTGTGACTGACCCAGGCCTGAATCAATGTGAACTTTTTTAATAGGCTGCAAACGTTCATATGCAAAAATTGCATACCTTTCAGGTTTGCTGGCTCCGAAAGTGAGGTAAGAGTTTTAGCTGGGCTAGGATTAAGCTCAACATCTCCAGAGCATAACAAAAGGAGAAGAAGGAGCTTCCTTAGTGTAGCAAGAGACATTTTAAAATTTCTTGTCCATGAGAGTCTGCTGCGGGTGTCAGGCCGAGTAAATAGGAACCCATAATTAGACCTGGACCGTCCTAGTACCGCAGATACCAAGACCCTGGCTAGGAGATATAAGGGGAGGTAATTGCTTGGGGAGACGGTGAGTATACTCTGCGGTGACAGTTCTACACCAGTCCCACCTCTGTACATGGTTCTGAAAAGAGGCTGCAAGTAGGGAAGTCTGAGGGCGCAAAGGTAATTATATGAAGAGAAACGGTAAACACAACAGCCCACTGGAGGGCTATAGTCTCCTCTGCTAGTGGATCGGGTGAGCTTGGGTACTGTGCAGGGCACAAGAAGGAGAAGAAACAAAACACGGAGCCAGAGAGGCACAGACATGGTGAAGCCTTGAGTGTAACAGATGTAGTTGAACTGTTTGGCCCTTACAGCCTAAGCTTGATTAGCAACCTACACCACTGCCTCAAAGATTCGTCAGAGAAGCGATAAAGAAGTCTCCAATAATGCCGTATCAAGGCACCACCTATTAATTTTCTGGAAGACTGGTTCAAAGTACTTTTTGACATTAAATCTCAGCTGCCATGTAATTTGTGTACAGATGTTATAACGGTTGAATATAGTATGGGCACCTAAAGAGAGTAAATAACTTATATTTGCAGATAAGAGGAACAGTGACACTGAACTAGGCTCTACAATATGTGCTTCTTCTGCTTCATAGCTGCCATTAACACAACAGTCAGTGTATTCTCCATGATGGCAAGGGTAGAAGGGGTTGGAGACAGCTGTAATCAGAGAAGAGAGTTGCAACAGATAACCAAACTAATGAGCACAAGCACTGCTGATATAACACCCTTCCCCCTTCCCCACTATCTCCTGGTTTAACCTTTTACATACAGCTGGGCAGCTGTGTGGTCTGAAGCACTTGCGAGTTAACTGGCTAGATCAAGGTCAGAAAGTATTTGGCATTATGCATTCAAACCCCATCAGAACCAAATTGGCTCTGGTGGGTTATGAACCTCTCATCTCCCCACTGTCCCAGTTATCAGGCTCCTGCTCGAACCACTAGACCACTCTAAATAGTGGGGCCAGCAAACAATTCTGATGTGGAACAAGAATGTAAGGAATGTGTAAAACTTTTAAAAACACAAACTATAAACCTTTTGACCATGTCTCCTAAAGTTCTGGCTCTCTTGGATAGTAACAGACAGCATGTATCAAATGCCACAGTTCTTTGTTGGATGTCCCCAGGCATGCAATCAAAAGTCTGAACCCATGGTAAAAGAATTTTATTGTCATCGCCTAGTAGGCAAGCTATACAGAACCAAGATATTCCAAAGCACAAACTTAAAAAAACACTTTCACCAATGTTTTCAAAGTAGCTGGATCTGTGCACATAACATCTGACAATCCTTAACCGTGCATGTGTTTCGTGAAGGAAAAATAATGTTCTTGTCCAGCTATTATACACTCTCTGCACCAGTCCAGCAGACTGACCAAATGTCACTGAATATAAATCGAGGTTCAAGTCCAGGGTAATATGTATTATGCACACATGAACCCCTGTGTATGACACACTTGAAGAGGATCCTTTAGTACCTCCTAGCACTTGTCCAATATTTTGCACAATTGTGTAGGGATTTTTTAATAATAATAAAATGTATTTGTTAAGTGCCTTTCAAACATCCAAGGTGCTGTACAGTTCAAATAAAACAATTATGCAATAAATACAGAATAAAATCAAGGAACTACTGAAAAAGCTTTCCCCCAAAGAAAAGTCTTAAATGCCAGCTTAAAACTCCCTACCATCCTGCACTCCTGAAGCTGACTGGGCAGAGAATTCCAGAGGGTCAGTGCCGCAAATCCAAAAGCACGCGCACCAGATGACTTTAAATTGACCCTCGGAATCTCCAGCAACCCCTCATCAGCTGAGCGTAGCTGTCGCAGAGGGGTGTAAGGAACCAGGAGCTCTTTCAAGTAATCGGAACCCAAATTGTGTAGGGCTTTGTAAGTCAAAAGATCTACCTTAAAGGTGATCCACCACTGAATAGGCAGCCAGTGCAGATCGTGCAGCACAGGGGTAATATGAGATCTTCTAGATACCCCTGTTAACAAACATGCTGCCGCGTTCTGCACTAGCTGCAAGCGGCTGATTTCAACCCCAGAAAGCCCTAGATAAAGGGAGTTGCAGTAATCAAGGCGGGATGTCACAATGGCGTGGACCAAAACAGGTAGGTCACTGGATGGAACAAGATGCTTAACCCTAGCAATGTTCCTAAGATGGTAAAAGGCCAGCTTGACGACTGCCGAAACCTGATGAGAAAGAGATAGACCGTCGTCAAGCACCACCCCTAGGTTATGCACCCATTCCGAGATGAGAATCTGGGCTTCCCCCAGGACTAAACCAGAAGGGAGCCCAGTCCTCAACCCCTCTGCCCTACAACCTGGGTCCACAACCAAAACCTCAGTCTTCCCTGGGTTCAACTTTAGACTGCTGGTGTTCATCCAGTCTTGGATTTCTATGAGGCAGCTATTCAGTACTGAGACTGCACTAACCTGGTCGGGAGCAAAAGACAGGTAGAGCTGGGTATCATCAGCATAGCAGTGAAACTTAAGCCCATACCATCTTACAGTGTCTCTGAGGGGCAGCATATATACTGTGAACAACATGGGAGACAGCACCGAACCCTGAGGAACCCTGCAGGGAAGAGAGAAAGCCGCAGAAGAAGATAAACCTGAGACAACTCTCTTTGTTCTACCACTGAGGGAGGATGAAAACCATCTGAGGACTGTACCAGACAGCCCACAGACGAACCTCAGACGTTCAAGCAAAATCTCATGGTTCACAGTATCAAAGGCTGATGATAAATCTAGGAGAACCAAGATGGAACGGTATCTCCAATCTCTCACCATCAGGAGATCATTGAGCACCCGAACCAGAGGGTCTCAGTACTATGCCTCTTACGAAAACCTGATTGGAGACATTCACATAAATTATGGATGGTTAAATGGTTGTCCAATTGAGCAGTCACAACTTTCTCAGTAACCTTCCCCGCAAAAGGGAGGTTAGTAATAGGCCTGTAGTTTGCTAGGTTCTCTGGGTCTAAGGAAGCTTTCTTCAGAAGGGGGATCACCACCCCCTCCTTCAGGGAGCTAGGGAACTCACCTGAATCCAGAGAGCACTGGACAATCTGAGCTAAGAACGGGCCGATAATATTACTACAACCCAGAATCAGGGAAGTAGTGCCGGGGTCTAAACTACAGCATGTGGGATGCATCTCCTGGACAATCCACATAATGTCTATGAAATCCAGCAGGTCAAAGGTACTCCAGGAAATTCTGGGCATTGTGACAAGGCACCGATCAACAGCACCCCCCATAGAATGAAGTTGGAGGCACTCTCTCTTGATGTCAGCCACATTATTCGCAAAGAAGCAAGCGATCTCATTGCACTCATTCTGTGAAAAAAATGGACAGAACTGCTGACAGGCTGGGTTGCACAGCCTGTCAACAGTTCTGAAGAGTTGAGCCAGTTGGTTCCTTGCGACAGCTATTTCCCTGGACAGGAATTCTGCCTTCTTACGGGAAATTTCTGTTTGGTAGAATTTGTAATGTTCTAACAAAATAAGGTGGTCGGCATCAGAGGCAGTCTTCCTCCAATGACACTCTAACCTACGCCCCAAACTCTGCAACTCCCTAAGAGCCACATCAAACCAAGGGGCCCGAGGGTGATGCGGGAGGGGGAGAACATGGATAGGAGCAATCAGATCGAGGGCTGAGGATACTGCCCCATTATAAGCCGCAACCAACTGCTCAGGATCTGTGCAAGACTCGTCCAATGATGAGAGGTCAATTACCACCATCTGGTCTTCAGGGTCCACATCCCATAAAGGGTGATAGCTGACCAACTCCACAGGGGCTGACCTACCCAGGGAGGCCGAAAAATTGAACCCAACTGAGTAGTGATTGGATCAACTGACTAGTTCCACCAAACCCTGTTAACATACTGCCTTTGTTCTCAGTGTCCATTTTGTCTCTATTTATTTATTTACTTACTTGAGTCTTGGATTACAAAATACCTTTGAATTAAAAGCTCTTTTACAAAGGTTCCAAGTCATATTGGAACATTACAAATATACAAGAAAATAATGAATGCACCAAATGAAATGGCAAAATCAGTACACTGAGTATCAGCTAAAGGAATGGAACTTGGTTACATAACCATTCACCTAAAGTGAGCAAGGTCTAACAATCACAGGTTCTATGTTAAATCACAATATTGTTCTAGGATTAACAAGACAGCGGGAAACAGGCTAACGGGCCTTGTCAGAGGCAATACAACAGGGAGTTGGGTAATTTGTGGGGAAAAGAGGGCATAAGAAGGGGTGTGGCCTTGTTAAAGGCAAAGCCACAGCGAGAGGAGGGTATCATGGAGGGTTGCAAAGAGGGGGCAGGGGATGGCTGAGAAGGGTAAGAGGGAAGGATAAAATTAGTGAGTGGGGGGAGGAGGAAGGGGTGAGAAGGGGAGGGTAAGTTGGGGGTATTAGTGGAAAGAGAAGTGGGGCAGGCAGGCTAGCTGCTAAGAGCTATTCTAGTTAAGGTGTGTTTGATCAGGCTAGCTGCTAAGGGCTATTTTATATCTCCAAATCCCCCCCAACATGACACAAGAACATTTTCTCTATACCAAAAAATTTAATAATATGTTTCCCATGGGGTTGTCTCCCCCCTGCACACTAGTTGCATATTTTAGGTTTCCTGCCTCTTGTGATCTTATTTGTTCACGTATACAGATTTTGAACTTACGAATAGTTCTACCCACACAAAAACATTTGCATGAGGAGTTAAGTATATAAACTATTTGTATCACAAAAAAAACTTCCTTGGCTTTAATTTTACCACCCTTTGGATGATCTATATCCACACCTATCTGAAAGTAACTACAAAAAACTGCATTTTGCATACAATCCCTAGGTGAAAACTACCATCAAGGGTAGTAGACAGAAAGATGTAATGAAACCTTTTAAGATTGTATCAACTAATGCTTGTTCTACTATTTTTATTTTTATTCTTTTTAGTACTTCCTCTGGCTACCCTGCTTGGTTTCCGGTACAAACAGCACATGCTTACCAATTCCTACCTTTATTAATATATCTAGTGTTTTTATTTCAGTATAATAAAACACAGTGAGTCCAAACCCTTCTTAAAGAAGACAAATACTGCTTATTCCATGTTTGATGAATCTGTTCTGTCTCACGCAGCATCACGTAAGGTTAAGAACAAACCTCAGCAATGCTCCACATGTAAACTGTTGCAAAAAGTTATTACAGTATTCTTCATTATCATGTTTATCTTCTTCATTTACGCCTAGCTCCCATAGAAACACTAATACTTTATCAACTCAGTACCATTCATAGCTCCAACAATTCTACCAGGCTAACACCAGTGGTTAGTGACAGTTTTTACATTGTGTTAATTGTGTGGTTGTCTCTGTGGTTCAAGTTAATTTCAATGTGTCAGTTGCAATAAGTTCTCTTTTTGGTGGGGCCAGAGCACTTCAAATGTCAATATCTGATCTTAATTGGTGGCACAGGAATTGTCAGATAGGCTGTACTCGGTTTCCTGAGAGCGAGTCATATTAGTAGACATCATTTGGGCCATCAGTTTTGCTACACAACAAGTGCGGAGTAAACAGACATGGAGATCGCCAACCAGGCTTGGGATACTCTGCCACACATTATCACTTTAGCTGGATGTCTGTGGAGTCTTTACTGTATAACTTGTAGGACTAAATTTATTACAATTGCACTGCAAAATAGTTAAATGTCCCCCTCATATTATAAATTCCAATAGTCACTACCGCACAACAAGGCCTCATTCATGATTCAGCACTGTTCTAGGAACTGTGCTAATTTTCAAGCTTACCTTTACAAGCAAATACACGCAATTTCAACAAGCACTCAACTACACACAATACACAATACAATGCATACACAATCCACAAAGTCTCATTTTAACACACCTAAACATTTTTGCAGCAGCACATTGTGAAGCTTCAGTTCCCTTATTACAGATAAAATCCACTAAATTAGATTAAAACATTGTATTCCTGGTTATCTTCCTTACATACAATACTGGTGGTACTTGGTCTTGCTATTGTTGCCTTACTGTTCTGTAAGTTGCCAAAAATAGAGTGCACCTCTGCTGTCATCCTGTTTCTGTTGCCTTTCAGAGAATGGCCATCAGTACAATAAGGTCCACGTGCCAATTTTTATATAGCCATAGCTATCTGTTGAGACATCACAAAGGGTATGCAAACCCCATTGGCATAAGGAGAAAAAAATATCTCTGCCACTGCTCTGTTCCTTCAACCATTCACCAGCTCTCATGTCAGATGTACTGTATCTTGTGTCCTGACATCAAATGAGTGACAGCATCAAAGTTCCTATGCTACCACAACATCCTGACTATAACCACTGCTTATCATTCCAATATAATGGCCAAATTTGTCTCATGGTTAATATTATCAACACTTATGCTCTGCATCAACCAGCATATCCAGAATTTTCTTCTCCAATATATTTTTGAGACAGGGATGGAAATTGCAGAACCTGCATTCCCCTCGAGTCCCTATTTGAACTGCCTGATCCAAATATTTCAAAGAAGCAGAACCTGCAATCCCCTTAAGTCCCTATTTGGACTGCTTGATTCAAATATTCCAAAGAAGCAGCTTTTCCTAGAACTAGAGGACATGATGGAGCAAGAACCAGCTATTTCCCAGAGACAAATCGACAAATAGATATGACTTATTGACTTTTCTCTAAATTAAATAATGACAATTGAAAACAGCATTACTTCTGCTTTTTCCTAAATTTAATTAAATGCATCCTTATTACCAAGCATAATTCTGTTTAGCCAATAAATTGAGTGTGTCCTACTATAAAATAGTTTAAAGATACATTTAAATCAAAACTGATTATAGCTTCTTTGCAATATTTGGTTCTAACATTCACATTTTACAGGTCAAAGAAAATGTCTTGTTTTAAAACTAGCTGTAGAATGGGGAAAATGTATTTGAGGAAGTAAAAAAGAACTCTTCAAGAAAGCAGCAGGCTAAAACAAGTTTCCTCCATAGCACATACGTTATATCATTAGTATTTGTAAGTTGCAAACATTATTATTATTGAGTGTGCCTTATAAACAGTTTGAAGATAATTTAAAACAAGAATGATTATACAGTAGCTTTTTTTGTGATATTAACAAATTACAGTTTTAAAAGAAAAAATATATCTACATGTCTTATTTGGCACTAACTGTAAAATGGGGAGATTTTATTTGAGGAAGTGAAAAAGAACATATTTTGTGCTAGACAGAATGCTAGCTGAACCACAGTTTCCTCAGTAGCAAAAAAACAGAGATTACAAAACAATGTTCCAGTAAAGCAAAATCTGAGATGACATTCCACTTTTAAAATAAGATATTTTTGTTGCCACCTTCCATGATTAACACACTTCTACAAGAGATGTGTGGGTCACGGGGCATACTTCTACCAGAAGTATAACACATGGTACATCCAAAAAACAAATAAATTTAGACTCATGTAAGCTAAAGGAGGGCAGAAGAGAGGAAGGAGCTGTGGCAGCATGTCCTTCTGCCTAGGACTTCATTTGAGACATCAAGGTATGGCACTGTGTGTTTATAATTTGCTATTATCTCTGATTATGAGCAGAGAGGGATGATGCTTGCATTTTATATTTATTTAATTTTTACTTTTTTTATATGATTGTATCTAAAAGTAGGAGAGAATTCCTCTCCAGTTAAATATACTGTATATTGTTTGCTTGCAGTGCTGATCCAAATGATGTTAATTCTGTATACCACTTTTAAGTAAATAATTAAGACAATATGACATTTCCTGGTATTTCTTTTCGGTTAAATATTTTTACTTATAAAGTTGTTGACTTACAATACAGGGGTAAAGCTTACTTGTGACTATTGGTATATATAATTGTACCAGAATATTAAAAGAGAAACTATAAAGGTTTAGGATAAGGTAATTTTAATCAGACAAATAGACTAGACCATGATTGAGGTTGTGTGGTTTTAACTGAACACACAGCCAAGTGCATGCTGACATGCACACCCAGTTAGACTTCCCCATTCAAGCAACATTTCTGAATGGGGTGGTTGCTCCCGACGGTCTTGGGAGATCAAAAGGTCATCCCATGCACATGGGGTAAACCTAAGAAGGCAAGCTGGGGGTCAGGTTTGAACCCCAGCCAGCTCACCTCCTATTTCCTGCACTTAACAGTTGTAACCACAGGTTCTGGAGACTATATAGTGTTGTGAGCACCGCATCTTTTATGTTTGTTGGCCATCTAAACATTATAGTAGGATGGCATTCTGCCAAATCCCTCAGGTGCACATCACTGTAATATTGGCCAGTATTTCTTCAGGATATTCCTCACTAGCCCCAACCCCTAAGCTGACAGTATTGCCAGTCAAAAATATGTTTATTCTTGCCAGTTGCCATTTACTTTTCTGAGTTCCTGAAAGCATGAGTGTGTAACAGCAGGAAAGACAGCAACATGTTTACACAATGAATAGGAGATTTCAATGTAAATGTTTCAGTATTCAAATCAGAGCAATTCTATGGCAAATACATTCACAGCATAATTTAATGCTGTGCAAAGCAATGCAAAACTGCATAAGGAAAGTGCAGAATAGTTAGGCAGCATATAACAACAATGGTTAATGAAATGTTTAAACATTGTCATGGTTCAGTGCACCCAAAAAGGGACAGCACTGCAGTTTCATATGGGCAATTTAAAAGTGTAAATCAATGTTCTTTTTAGGTAAATTTTTACTGATGTACCCACCACCACCCAAACCAAGAAGTTTTTTGCCATGACCTTCATTGTAACAGTGAGAGAGAGAGAGAGAGAGAGAGAGGGAGATAGAGAATCAAAGAGAAAGGGAGAGAGTGTGTGAGTGAGAGAAAGAAATGGAATGTAAGACAATAAAAAAGAGAAAGGTATAGAGTAAGAGGACCAAGGCATTCCTTTAGGTAAAAGACTATTGTAGAATCCATATTTTTATTTTATTTATTTATTATAGGTTTTTTTTGGGGGGGGCTGAGAAAGGAGGACTAGGCAATTCTGGTTATTTTTAGCCTCATCCCAGGGGGGAGGAGGTACTGGTGGTATCCAAATGTAACTGAACCAGATTAAGCTTATGGTTACATTTTTTGTATATGTGGGAAATTTGGACAGGACGCCAGGGGGAATTCCCCCGTTGTTTTTAAGAAGTGCCATGGGATCTTTAACATCCACCTGAACAACCACCAGAACAAGCAGAGAGGACCTCAGTTTGATGTCTTATCTGAAAGATAGTACCTCAGAAGTACAGCAGCCTCATGCTGAACCACAGTATGAGTACTGTGTTTTAATGCAAGTTCCTGGTGTACAGCAGGATCATGCAATCTTCTGATCTTCTGGCCTCAGATGCAAGTGTGCAACTTGCTGAGCCACTGACACAGCTGCATCATGTGCATGCAGCTAGTCTTGTGAGGATGAAGTCAATGCCTTAATTAAAAACATAATCTCTGCTGATCTATAAACAGGGCCCATACTGTACTGTGGCACTTTATGCTGATTTCTGTGACAGTAATCTTAGACTTCTGGCAGCATTTTCTGATTTCTGAGACATGAATTGTTCAGTTGTGTAGCATAATGTAGTTGGCTTACATATAATATGATGTCAGAGATGACATTACATGTTGTTTGAGGAGGGTCTTCAGGATAAACAAGATGGGGAAAGAAGATGGGCTCTAGGGAAAAACTGTATATTTGAATGCAGGTTCACCAAAAAAAACATTCAGTTCTACGGTACTACTGTATATACTGCAGCATGAAGCAAATCCATTGCAGAGTCACAGAATTACAGGATCCTTGTCTATAAATTTAATTATATGATAGATGGACATCTGTCATAGTGTGTGTGTGTGTGTGTGTGTATGTATACTGCCAGCCCAGTAGTGTTTATAGTTTTAATTGCTGGAGTCAGCAGGTCAGGTATTTCATTCTTGTTCATGCATACCTAATGCTGCAACATCACTACATGATTCTAGTCTCAACAAATCCAGAAGCATGTTACTTGTCCAAATACCTGATCTCATTGGTTACTGATCTTTGAATTAATGCACTGGAATGAATGAAGTGAAAATATTGTGAAATGGAGAACTTAGGCCTATGTGCATTCTATGCATTATGAGTGACGTGTGTGTGTGTGTGGGGGGGGGATATGTGTATGTGTGTGGGTATGCAAGTAGTGAGTACTGACTTGATTTCACTTAATGGCACAGGCTATGTTGCTATTGTATGTGTAATACTCTTCTACACAACATAAGCATACTTTAATATTTTATATATGCCTTGCTTATATTAGATAATCCCTGATGCATGGTCACATTTTTTTTTTTTATCAAAGTTAACATCACCATCTTTATTATAATATTGACCATCTGCACACTACAGTGCACCTAACCTGGGCATACGACAGGAACACACACACAAATAAATAGGAAGACTTTACATGGAGATAGTAGATTAGCAAATGATGGAAAGCAACTCTGTTTAATATAAAAAATGAAATTTGAATGATTTGTGGTCAACCATCAAAACATAATCAGCATGCAGAGCTTTATCTCTGAATTTGACAATAGCTCAGTCATCATTTCATGCTAGTATACCACTCTTAGGAGCTTCTGTACTTCTGTACTAGATTGCGTCTGCTGATACATCCTATTTTTTGCATCTGTATAGCACATGCAGTCACATGTGGATTCCATATGATGTCTTGGGTCACATACAATATCCTTTTCATTACATGACATCAATATTAACAGTATTTGAATTCAAAAAGGATTCTGTGGAATGTATTTATTTTTACATGCAAGTAATTCAGCTATGCAGGACTGTGTGTGTGTGTGTGTGTGTGTTAGGTGTGACTATTTTTTAAAAAGGAAAGCATGTTATATTTTTAGTAATTTAGTTTTTTTTACAGAAAGCTGTATTTTCTAATCAGATTCTGGTCAGATCTGTACAGTACCGCAGATGTGGACACTACACTTGAACTCTTTATCACCAAATTCAACGCTACTTGTGACAAGCACTCACCAGTCACAACAAGAAAAGCTAAAGGGCACATTAACCCATGGATTACCTCTGACCTACTGGCTCAGTTAGCCACTAGAGACCAACTCTGGCTATAGGCACCAGCTCATGGCACAGCGGATAACATCCAACTTTATAAGACGGCCTGAAATGAGTGTACAAAAGCTGTCCGAGTTGCTAAAAGTAACTTCTACAAAGAAGCTCTAGCTAAGACCTAGAACAGCAGCAAGTCCTTCTGGGCTAACTTAAATGACATCACTGGGAAAGACCAGAAAACACCTCCAGCAATGCTTACAATTGAGGGCGTACTTATCCTGGACCCACTGCGTATTGCCAACTGGCTGAACCTTGCATTCTCAGATCTCAGTAGTGTGCTCCCTGTGGACTTCTTCAGCACCTCCGCCCCTAGAGCCAATGCAAAAAAAACATTCACTACCTAACTGGCCACCTTTCCATTTCAAGCTGGTCCCAGAAGCCGATGCAAGAAAATATCTTGAAAAAGTTCTTGGTAAATCCAGACACAGCGGGGACACCTTGGACCTCAACTTTGTTCAGCTAGCACTCAATGAGATACTTGGTCCCCCTCACAAAGATAATTAACCTGTCCCTCTGCCAATCTAGGTTCCCTCAAATCTGGAAGTCTGCCACAGTCACGGCGATACACAAAGGTGGAGACCGGTCACACCACAACAACTACAGGCTGATCTCTATACTTCCCCCACTCTCAAAGGCCCTTGAATGAATTGTGGACGACCAGATGGTGGAGTACCTCAATCTGTACCAGCTTCTATACTCTGAGCAGCATGGGTTCTGAGCTGGCCACAGCACCATCACGGCTTTACTCGAACTTTCTGGATTCATTCATAGAGTGTTAGACAAAGGGCACGTTGTGGGGGCAGCCTTCATTGACCTATCAAAGGCATTCAATACGGTTCATCATGCCCTCCTCCTTCAGTAACTCTCAGACATAGGGCAAGCCACTGAAACCATGCATTGATTTAGAAGTTACCTGAGCCTACGCTCCCAGCAAGTCAGGATTGGGGATGTCCTCTCTGAAAGTAGGCGTGTCAGATCAGGGGTACCACAAGGCTCCATTCTCAGCCCATTACTCTTCAGCGTCTTCCTAAACAACCTTCTAACATCCTGCCAATGCTGCATGCTCCTCTATGTGGACGATGCGGTGATCTTTGCAAGCAACCCTGACCCCTTACTCCTTGAATTGGACCTCCAAACTGGCTTCACAGCTGCCAAAAATTGTCTCAAAGGACACAGACTGGTCTTGAACTATAAAAAGACCAAGACCACGCTCTACTCCTCAGCCCAAAGCAAGCAAAAAGACTTCCTCCTAGCAATCCAGAACTACGCCGGTTTCACCCTGGAACTAGTCCTCCACTTCAAATATCTGGATATCACATTGGATTCCACCCTGTCTTTCACTCAGCATATCGACAACACTGCTAAAGCCCTCAACACCAGGACTGGCATCCTCTACAGACACAGACACAACCTAACATTTGAAGCCCTGAATCTGGCAATAAACAGCTCGCTCATATCCCTCATTGACTATGGCCTGGCTATTTAAGGCAATGCAACTGACTCTGCTCTCTAATGCCTCTCAACTGCTCTAAACAAAGCCTGCCATCTGCTCACCAATACCCCAAAGCTCATCCATACCTGTGAGCTGTATGCACGGACTGGCTGGTTCCACTTGAGTGATAGAATCTGATATCAAACCTGCCTTCTTGCAAAAAAGACCGCTCTACACCTACTCCCCCCCTGGGGTACAGAGACTCCTAACTCCACCTTCGAATGCCAGACACACCAGGAGCTCATCCGCCCAAATCTTCCATGTGCCCCGGTGTCAGACTATCATGGCTCAGCATTCTTTTGCTCACCGTGCTCCTCTCTGAACAAATGGCCTACCGCCTGACATCGCCAATGCCACTACACAGAGATCCTTTAAACGTAGGCTATGTCAGCACCTCGCTGATAGGTGTTCCTGTATGTGTCACTGCTAAAACCCTGCTCACAACAGTGGACTACCCCCAGCACTTTCCCATTCATATCCTACCAGGATAGTCTCTCACAGCACTTTGCCTCACCCCCCTATACACTCTATTGCTTCCTCACCCATGCCCTATCCTAACCCCCCTCCCACTCATGCCTTTCTTAGCACTTCCCCCTATTACATTATCCTCCTCCTCTGTCTTTGTCACTTTATAGGATGCAGGCATACATTGTACAGTGCCTCAGCACACCTTGTTATCTGTTGTCTGAGCCACCAACTGTATTGTTTGTACACTGTATTTTGTATATATATGCCTATCAAATCTGTATTTTGTCCACCATGAATGTGACTCCTCAGTTAATATAATGACGTGGAACCTCTCAATGAGCAACCACTCACAGGTGTGTTCCAAGATCTTTAATAAATAAATAAATAAATAAATCTAAATACCCTCATTCTGTGTGTTACTATGACAGGGCATACTAGCACAGAAAGTGTTAAACCTGCTTTCACACCAACCTAACAGTCTGAGCTGCTGAATAAAATAGGACTGTGTGAGTGAACGTTAGTAAAAACAGCTGTTTCCTCAATCTTCCCCTCTACAGCACTGTCCCCTTCTGTTCATTCAGTCTCTACTGACTAATATATCAGCCTTGATGCTGTGTTATCAAAGCACATAGGGTGTCTGCTAAAATACACATAGCTATGCAGCTGAGCGTGTGGAGTTCAGCTCCACATTCCAGATGATCAGAAGAAAATGTAATTCTCTTTCCATTCAGATATCCATATTTTAACCAGTTTTGGAGGAAGGGGACAGCCCTTTGGCAGTTGTGTAATAGTCTCCTGTCTACAGCGTCACCAGCCTTTTCTTATGCAACTACAAGGCCATTTTTGTTTTGTGTAGTCCAGTAAAAAAGATAAATTGTGAAGGCAGAGCAGGTTAAGGCTTGTATCACAAGTGAAGCCTTTTTGGGATGGGGAGGGACACACCTTTGGCAGTTGCATAGAAGCCCCAACTTGTAGTCTTGCTATTGTTTGCCAGTTGTTACCGTGTCTTAAGGTGTGCACTCATTATTGTCACCTATTTCCCAAGGTGACTGAGGAATAGGGATGGGAGAAACTCAAAAGGATCTGAGGTTCTAAAAGGTTCTGATAAGCAAACAAAAGTTCAGATCCTTATCTGAACCTTACCCAACCCTTTTATACCCTTTATTGTTTTATGGTAACTGTATGTTAAAAAATCATTTTAAACTGCTTTTAATCAACATGTCTGTAGAAAAAAAAATATTAAATCACTGTTTAGTAGTAATAAACAGCATGATTAGTGAAATGAGATGAGAAGGAGTGAACAGTGTGACTGTGGAAGAGTGTAAGTGCCAGTGCTGTCATATGTACAACTGCCACAGACCTCTAAGACGACGATGGTGGTGATGATGATGATGATTTTGTACAAAGTCAGGGAAGTCACAGAACTCTGACCCGCCCTTATAGCTTAGTAGTTAAAGCACCAGTGTGAATCATGAAACTCTGACAGCTACCCACCACATACTGTCTGTGGGATTGTTTTGTCAAAAGGTAGGTAACTCCCAGAATGCTCTCTAATCACTCTTCTGTTTCTGACATTTAAGAAAGTAATACTAATACTGTGTATAAGTTATTAAGAGTAGTGATTTATATTTATCAACAGGCACCATTGTGAATGTCTCTTAGTTAAGTAGTGAAGAAGAAGCCAGGAACACAAAAACAGCACCAGGCCAGAGCAGAGGACAGCCAGTCAGAGAGAGCCAGTCAGTCAGCCAGCTGCCACTTCAGGACTGCTACTACCTCCGCCTACTACAATCAGGGGAAAATCAGAAGTAGTCTACCGGCACTGAGATCAATATGGTTAAGGTACACTTACCAAAAATGACTGTTTAGAAAAGAATGAGAAAGTGACTGTGAACATGAGTAAGTCCCAGACCAGATCTTTAGTTTGTTAATAATCTCCTTCTGAGTCTATTTACAGTTGTGTGGGCCAAGCTCCGTAGATGTTATGCCATCATCAAATTTGTATAAGAGCACTGTAGAAGCATGTGACTGGACTTCTGTCTGGTGAGCTGTCACAGTGCTCCGGCATAGTTTCCAATGATTTTGTTTATGCAGCCCCTACCTTCCACAGGACGCATAAACACCCCCCTTCCAGGGCACTACTTTTTCTTTCCACAATTGTGGAAGTGACTGCTGCCGTGTGCAACATGATGCCACTGACTTAAACTGCGCACGTGTGAGTATCGCACATATGTGGTCATGTCAGTGCCATCATATATTGCATGGCTGACTCTTGGGCAAACTGCGCATGTGCGAGTATCATGCATGTACAGTACTGTAATCACTGCAGTATTACTTATGACTGACTCCAGTGTGTAACAGCACTGCATATTCTTTTCAATGCTCTTGCTGCTCCTAAAAGCTCTCCACAGCCGTATCCGCTCTGACCAGAGTTTGTTTCCTCTGTTTGCGCCATTGCAGTCCTGACTGCTTTCCCTGCCTCCCTCTGTTTTTCTAGATACACTTCCCTGTCCTCCTCCCTCTGTGTTTCCTTGTACCTCCTGAATGCCAGCCATTTGACTCTTACTTTCTTGGTCACTTCCTTTGAGAACCATAGTGTTTTTTGTTTCATCTTGTGTTTGCTTGATTGCTTAATGCAAAGGTTTATTACCTCCTCTATGGCTCCTTTTAGATCTGCTCACTGTTCCTCTACATCCCCCCACCCCCCCTTCCCCCTTCAGGGCTTTCCTGAGACACTTCCTCATCTTTGCAAAGTCTGCCCTTCTTAAGCCCAGAACCTCGCTTTCATGTGGTTACTGTGTGTGGTTATTGTGTACATGGAACAACACTAACTTCACTCAATAAACAAAAATGAAATCAATATAGTCAAACTACATTGAAAAAATAATTCAGTAGAACACAACTAGCTGTTCTACAGTACTAAGATTACACACCAAAGAAAACAGGACAAAAAAGCACACAAAACACTGACTACAAAAGCACTAGTACTGCTAAGACAGAAAAGGCTGCCTAACCTGCCTTTTTCTTTATGGAAGTTGTTTCAGCTATGATCCCCTCCGCCAGCAGTACTGCTTCACTACACAATACAGAAAATTAAACTACAACTTTAAACCAACTAAATCACAAAAATACCATGAATATTTGGTGATCTGAATGCACAAGGCACAGTAGACACAATGCGATGATTTGTTGGAAAAATAAATTGCCTGTTTTAAATGCTTTTCAAAAATTATTATGCACAGACACAGTGTACACTTAACACCAACTGTCTCTTCCTTACACTGCACTAAATTCAGTCTACACATGGCAATACAGCTCATTGCAGCACCATGTGACATCCAGTCCCATAGATCCTTGCAAACTTCACCTCAGAGCCAAAATTCACAAGCAACGTTTACAATTTCACCATTCGTGAAGTTCTCCTTTAAGGCAAAGGAGAACTTCACCGTAAAAGAGAATTTCATAAATTTGGTAAAATATGCAAATTTCTCTACGAAATGAAGTTCTCTAACTTCACACACCTGTACTTCTGAGACGTCTTCTCAAGCCAGGAAAGATCCTAGCCACAAGACCAAGAGGGATTTTAACCAAAGTGTCAACTTACAGTACAAACGGTACACATTCATAAGCACTTTAACATGTACCCTAACCTGCTGAATGAGTGAATTAGAAGGCTATGCAGAAGGCAAGCTACTTGCTTCCCTCCAGTCATTATTATAGGGGCAGACTGCCTTGCCATGAATGTTGCCACAACTCCTTCCTGCCCTCCCTCACCTGCATGTCTTTCTCTTGGGAGGTGATGTCTCTTCAAAACCCATATAAAGATGAATACAGGAGGTGGAAAGGTGGAATGGTGGAAAGGGGCTGACACTGTGCCAGCATGCCAGTTCTATTTAGTAATTGCATGGGGAGTCTTAGGATGGTGGTAGGGTGGGATTAAGGATGTTGGATGACTGGGGTGGCCTTGGGGCTAGCACTTGTTAACTGGGAAAGGATAGAGATTCTTTTATTTTTACTTTTCTTTGAAATTTCCTTGGGGTCAAGTAAATATGAATTGTCTCAATGTGAGATTCTGATTTAGTCTTAAAAACTGGAGATGGGTTGGCATTCTGAAATGAGAAATATTGGAAATCTAGTAATTCACATGTGATAAAAAATAAACAAATGGAAACATTTAAATGATTAGATTGAAAGTTTCATTTTCAGAGATAATTTTAAATATGGTTTTGTGAAAAAATAAAATATAAGTTTCACAGGTAACATGCCTTTTAATCTGAGAAAGAGCAATGGATTTGGGTCTAGGAGGTAACTTAGTAACATAGTAATTTATGGTCAAAAGGAACACTAGGTCTATAGTGTCCACCCGCTGCTTCCTAAACAAAAATAAATATGTTGTGCAAACATCTGCCTTTTTGAGATTTATCTCCCCACTCTACCACCCAGAGTACAATGTAATTCCTTTGGTAATTAGAAATTTGTCCATAACCAAGAAGGCCTGCACTGTCTTCATGTTCACTGCCTTCACTGATAGACTGTTCTACAGGTTCCTCACTCTCTGGGAGAAGTGTCTACTAGCATTACCCCTGAAATGATCACATTTGAGCATCAGGGTGCTTCCCTCATTTATGTCAAACCGATGCACTTTGCTCAGAATCTTGTCATTCACCACAGTGTTAAAGGTCTTGCTAAAATCCAGGTAGACTACATCTAGGGCTGAGCTTCTATCCACCTCCCTGATCACCTCCTTAAAGAAGGTGATCAGGTTGGTTTTGCATGATCTGTCATTTATGAAGTCATACTGATTGGGAACAAGAACCTTGGCCTCTGCCAAGTGCTCCATTATGCTGTCCTGGATAATAGCTTCCAAGACCTTGCCCAGCACTGATGTCAGGCTGATGGTCCTGTAGTTTTCTGGCTCTGACGATGCCTCGTTATTGAACATGGGGGACACACTGGCTATTTTCCTGTCCTCTGCCAGCACACCTGCCTGGACAGACTCATGCAAGATTATTGCAAGTGGCCCCACCCATTGTTCCCTTATTTCCACCATGATTCTGGGGTGTATCCCATGTACCACTTGGGACTCATCTGGCTTAATCTTCACCAGGTTATTAGTAACCACAGTAGGATGGATGTCCAAAGGCAGGATGCGTCATTTCAACCTCTGATGCCAGGATCTCTCCAAATTAGCCCCCTTTCACTTCATCAAACCTAAAAAAGGTTTTGAAACTAGAAATGTGGATGAATTTGAGATTAGTTTAGATTGTTTTATGGATGGGGGAGTGTTTTTGCAATGTTACCACTTAGATGTGGTGGTGGTCATTGGGGGGGCAGGAACAGCTTTAATGGACCAGTGGCCTTCTTCTGTCCCTATCTGCTAGTATAAGCTATAGTATTCATTCAGCATCTCAGCCATCAGCCCTGGATCTCTCACAGGATCTTCCCCATTTTCTTGTTTTCAGGGACCCAATTCCCTACACCTTCATCCTTTCATTTATGTACTGAAATAAGGCTTTGGGGTCATCTGTAGCTCCTTCTGCTCTCCTAGCTTCTAGCCCCATCTTGACTTTCTTAACTCAAGTCTTATAGTCACTCAGTGTTGCTCTGTACTCCACTCTGGCACTGAGACAAACTATCTTATTTTTGCATTCATGGACTTTTTTTTCTGTCAGAATCAGTTGATTTAGGTGCCTGTTGAGTCATGGATGAGGGGCTCTTCTCTGCCTTTTTTTACCTTATTGCTTATAGGGATGCAGAACTCTGTGACTGCTTTGAACACTTTCTTCAGTGAATCCCTCATGTGCTCTGCACTACCAGCCTTATGATGCTGCTTCAAATCATTATATACTGGGTCCTTCATCTTAGGAACATTTGGATTTCTAAAGTTCCTGATGACTGAGACATAGCTAGTTTTCCCTGTCGCAAGGGAGAAGGTTACCTAATTGTGGTCACTGCCTTCCACCCATTCCTTGACATTCACATTGGAGATGATCAAATCCCCACTGCAGAGAATAAGGTCAAGTGTGGCCTCAAACATAGTGCTGCTACATGCTGATTTGGAAACACCACAAACACAACCCCTGTTACATGCTGATCTAGGAAGCAGTCATTGAAAGTGCACAAGTAGCCTGTCTTGGCCATGCCATTAGCCAACTTGAGCTACCAATCTAAGGTTGAGAGATTGAACACCCCAGGACCACCTCTGCATCTGATTGGGTAGCATATGTAAACTCAAACAAGCTTGGCATCATGCTCCACTGAGCTATTTAGAGGCCTGATGCAGACCACCAGGATAAATCTTTTGCCCCCCCTTTCCCCTCCTTCACCCCAGATCTCTATGGCACTGATTGATCCATTATATTTTTGTCCTTCACAGTGACACTCTCCCTTGTAAAGAGAGCCACCACACCCTTCTTTCTGCTTAGTCTTTCCCTTCAGCATAGTTTGTATCCCTGTACCCTGGTTTCCTAGTCAGTTGTTCCCGTCCAGGTATCTATGATCTGGACGGGGTCCTGGCCTTCAAAGTAGATTAAGCCCTTATGTGCACCCATCTTTCTTGGTGTACTCCTTATATTGGCCTGCATGCAAATGAAGACAGTTGCCCCTCAATGCTTCCTTGCTCCATGGAGATCTACTCTCCTTGTACTTCCTGTTCTTCTGTCCTTCCTTCTGCTGTTTCCTACATCTTCATTTTGCCCTTGGTGATCCCTAGCATGTGACCACTTCCCCTATCTTCTTGGCAAATCCCCCCCCCCAAATGATCTATCCAGTCCCTGAGCCAGTACCCCCACTGTCTCGGAGAGCATGTGCAGTCTATACCTGCCATACAGAGGTGCCCTATTCCACAGGAGGCCCAGCAGTTGGCCAGCTAACCAAACTTTACTCTCCCTTTTGCACCAGATCTATAGTCAAATGTTAGTTAGACAAATTGGCTTCTGCCAATCCTCACTAGTACCTATGTCAGGTATCATATGCCTGGACTGCCCCTACCAGTCCCAGTCACCTTTGACTCTCCTCCTCCCTCCTCCCTTAATCTGGCTAGCCAGATGCTGATAGCTATTGCTTCTCTCCCCATGATGGTGTTCCTTATGTCCAAAGTATTAATGTATTTATTAGATATGTTGTATGTCTAGCATCAGGAGAATTCTGGGAATGCCAGGAAGAAACTAGGAGTGATGGAGTATAAAGCAGAAGAAAGAGAATTAAAGATAAAATTGGCCCACTGTTTGTGAGAACTTATTCTTCAGGGTTGTCTCACAAGTCTACATTACAGTGTCAAAGGATCAAGAAATCAGAAAGACTACAGAACCCAACACCTTTAAAAAAATCAAAATGGGGGCTGAGATATAGGAACAATAGTAAAGCAGCAATGCATGATAGTGGTGAAATTTTTTTTTTTTTTTAATTTTTCCCTCTTTTTGTCCCCACAGCCAGCCGCCACACATCAGCCTGGTCACGGCACCCCTGTGTTTCCACATCTGGGCCACTTATGCTCTTTCACCCCAGTACTCCTGGCTTACCTCCTAGAGGGCAGGAATGTGGCACCCAAGTGCCACTTGACTAGTAACTGCCTGGGGAGAGTGGGACCCAGAGGCTAATCAAAGCCAGGGGCAGGCTTCACAAGCATGGCCAGCTTTTTCCTTGCTTTGACAGGGGAAGGGATGTGCAATGACATCCAGCATCTGTCCTGCCCCTCAGATGTTGGCACCGGTAGCTGTGCAAACCCCCAGTGCCCGCCAGGGGTCCGTCGAGCACTGAGCATGACCCATACCCTCCTCTGGAGAAGGAAAGCAGTCCATGGGATGCTCGATCTTACTCCCCCCGGCCGGCCCTCCAGTGACCCAGGTCCGCTCCCGAACCCAGGTCATTGGTGTCGCAAGTGGAAATCCAACCGCTGCACTGGCGGGCCGACTGATAGCGGTGAAAATGTTGTCCTGTTTTATTTTAGCTTGCCCCTTATCTTCTGACTTGTATGATAACGTTCTTAACCCATTCATCAAGATAAATGCATTTTCAGTTTTTTGCAGCTCTCTTCTAATGTACTGTTAGTACTGAATGTGCTTTCTTTTCTCACTACATCAAGGGAGTTTTCTTGTCTTAATGTATTACAATTGTTGCTGTTTTACAGAGTCACATTTTTGGATATTTGTTTTATTTTTAATTTGGATGACACCAACATTTACATGTTCTGTATGTCTTGTATGGCAGAGACTGGGCACCCGTTTTCTTTTGGTCCATTCATTTTTTGAATAAATAGGGTATCCTAGCCACCATAGCACCTCCAGACACCACCACCACCAGTAGTTTGTCATCCGTTCCAACTAGATAAAGTGCTTGCTATCTCTAGTACCAGGATTTGATTACAGTGACTGCACTCGGTACAGTACTTCAATATGTTTCTGTTTTACTTTTGTTGCTGCTTTGTAATAGTACTCCTGTTTGGGCACTATCCCACTATTTGATGCAATGACATGATGTTAAACCTATTATATATAGAAAGGACCATGAGAAGCTGTTACTCTGCCCCCTGATGAAGCCTCATGTAATGGAGGTGAAACACTAGGGTAGTTCTCAGCTCTGTGCTTTCACGTTGAGAATGGTTAATAAACAGCTTTTGTAGTTCAACCATTTGGTCTCCATCTTCATTCTGTTCCACTGTATACTGCCCAAGTATGTTCCTGAGCACGAGTTTCACATTGCCCCCCTCCCCTCCAAGTCAGAGGAAACCTTGTTCATAATAAATAGGTCAATGAACAACATTGATTACACTTAAATACTTAATTGTTTTTTCCCATATGTACTTTTGGCTTTTTCCCCTTTACGTCTCACTCCCACATGTTCCTGATGTGATGCATGCATTTGGAGGCACACGTATGCACGCCTTGCGGGATGCACCCCACCCTACCAGTCACACCGTTGCTGCCTGCGCCTATCACAAGAGCTCTATCTGGTGATGGTGGGACTACGGGAGGGTGACCCCACCTTCCCGGAAGAGGAGAGCCTTCACCCAATCCTGCTCCCACCCTGCCCCCATGCTGGCATCCCAGCAACCTGAGGTCATTTCCGAACCCGGGTTGCCGGAGCAGCATGAGGTAAGGCATCCAGCGCCTCAGCTCTCAGTACCACCGGGCTGGCATTCAAATACTTTTCTTATTATAGTTTGACCATCCACGTTCTCTGTCTTGTGACTGAGAGGACCACCCTCACATCATGGCTGTATGACTATAGTAACCCCAGATGAGAGTTCACTGCTTGGAGGTATCAAAGGAATTTGGTCCACATGGCTGAAGGAAATGTAGGGTAATCAGATAGTAACCAACCACCTAAACCTGAGAAATAGAATGGGGGAGCATAAATGACAGCTAACTGGTCAATATTCAATCCCAACTTGTAGTGATTTATGATTTTCCACATGGAGGAGAGGACCCCTTTCTTGGGGGAAACCTCTGAGGACCCAAGGCCTTCAGTCCTCATTCATCAAAGTTTTATGGTTTAAGTTAGGACTTGGAACAAGAAGCAGCAGTATGTGATACCCCCCCCCAAAAAAAAATGGAGTTGAAGAAGGTGCAAAGCAGGGCCTGAATAAATGACAGTGGGAGAGAAGCAATGAGAAAAGCAAGGACAAATCCTCTGATCTTGCATTAGGTACTTTAAGCCTTGGCAGAAAGAAGTAGCTTACACAGATAACTGCAGTAGATTTTGCAGGTTGCTTAGCAGCTTCAATAGGGGCCTGCACAAGCAGTTTTGGTGGGTGCTTCAGGGTGCAACTTTCACAGGCAGCCACAGAAAAAAGCTTTGATAGGCGGCTTTAGCAATCAGCTTTGGTAAGCTGCTGAGTCAAGAATCTGAGACAGGGTTGTGCATCTGAGGCAGGACTTTATTCAACAACAGTAATGAGAGAATGTAAAGCAAAATGACAAGGTGAGCAGAAATTCATGTTTGTGAACTATGATAGACATGAACACAGTAGCGGATCTGGGGGGGGTTTAGAGGGTGCAGGTGCACCCCCCCATTGTAACTTACTTGCTTGTTGCTGCTGCATTTCACTTTGCTGGAGAAGTCTAATATATTGATTATAAGAAAATGTACACTCAGAACTATAGATTATGTTTATATTTTCAGTCAAAAGTCCAATGAAAAAGATAGTGTAAAGGATTAAAAACACTATAAAAAGTTACATATTAAGTAGGCACACCAGCACGGCACCCCCCATTGTAAAATCCTGGATCTGCCACTGCATGAACAGGTCATGAATATTTACTAACTGACAAAACTGTTACTCTGTAGTCAAGACCGATTTGACAACAGTTTTACTTTTTGCATCTTACTCCCACCAAATACCCCCCTGAATATACAGTACTGTAAGCCTGCCTAATGTCCGTGACTTTTTCTGTGCAGCCCAGCTGACTGCAATTTGTAGAAGCAGCACATCAGTAAGTGACAGCCTGTAACTGATAGAGTTTGTGTCATGAGGCTGCCATAACCATAACTACAACTATAACCATAACCATAACTACAACCATAACCATAACCATAACTACAACTGTAACCATAACCATAACTACAACTATAAACATAACCATAACTACAACTGTAACCATAACCATAACTACAACTATAATCATAACTACAACCATAACCATAACCATAACTACAACTGTAACCATAACCATAACTACAACTATAACCATAACCATAACCATAACTACAACCATAACCATAACTACAAATATAACCATAACCATAACTACAACCATAACCATAACCATAGCTACAACTATAACCATAACCATAACTACAACTATAACCATAACGATAGCTACAACCATAACCATAACCACAACTATAACCATAACCATAACTACAGCTATAACCATAACCATAACTACAACCATAACCATAACCATAACTGCAACTATAACCATAACCATAATCATAACTACAACCATAACCATAACCATAAGCATAGCTGTCAGCACTTCCAGTGTTTACAAGTTTTTTGAATTAGAAGACAAGCTGAAGCTAGGAGTAGAACGTTGAGCCTATAATACATCATTATGAGTATTCACATATTATGAGCAATTCTACAGTTCTATGAGCACATTTTATTAAGGCATTAATTTTATGAAGGAAGTTTACTGCATGTTCACTTACAAATAAACATATGCAACCACTGGTGGCAATGTTTAGAGAGTGTTTAGTGGGTTGTTGTTTCCACTGATACATGTGCTGATAAATGTATTAATACTAGAGATGTTGAAGACTAAAAGTTCAGTCTTTACTTCCTGAGGCCATTGTTGCACCTTGCAGTAATCTGAACAATTGGTTTGATCATCCCAATGAGATATAGTCCTTCAGGGCTATCCTCTTTAAATTGCATTAATTCTTGTAGGAGTCTGTAGCACCCAAGGGTAGGTATGCTATAACCAGTTGTCTTTAATGTGTTAAGCAAATCAGCACCATCTGTACTGTTCTATGTTTCAGGCAAATAATTCCCTCCTAGGTCTCACAATCAACAACTATAGTACCCTGATGAAGGTGGTATACAGTAGCCAGCAAAATGTTAGTATCACTGAACGTATGGTGGTGAATACAATTTGAGAAGCAAGAGTGTGAGTCAAGGTTCTCTTTTTCATTCATTGTAGTATGCATTAATTCACTATAACCCCATACCCTGTTGAGGATTACTGTATTGCTTGCACATTTTTATTAACAGTATTGTTTTATACCTTGGTTTTATAACAAGGCTACTAGGGATACTCATGTCTGAAAATGATTACTGGCCAGATTGATAATATACAGTAATTGGCATACAGTTTACAAACCGTTAAAACATGTCTAATCAATCTGGTGTTCTCAAACAAAGAACAAAGGATCAAGATTAGGTATAGTGCTACAGACACTAGCATGGCAGGCATCTAAAGAAAACTGTATATCTTAACAAAGACAATAACACAAGACCAAGCAATGTGAAAAAGGCAGACAAATGAGATATATAATTTCAGCATATTGCATTTTAAACAGAGGCCTAAACTAATAAATCGAGGCCCTAAACTTGACTAGAAAGCCAACCCTGTAGGTCTTACATTATAATAATTCTTTTATTTGTTAAGCGCAATTCAAAAACCAAAGTGCTGTACAATGATAAAAACATAAAAACGACAAAAATAGAAAATCAGAAATTCCAGCATTTTATAAAAAATATGACAGCATTATGCTGCATAGTCACTAAATGCCAACTAAAAAAGATACGTTTTAAAGGCAGTTTTGAAGCTCTCCACGGTCCTGCACTCTCGAATCTGATGAGGTAGAGAATTCCACAGGTTGGAGGCTCCATACATAAATGCATGGGCCCCAGATGTTTTAAGCCGTACCCTGGGAATCTCTAACAACCCCTCGTCAGCTGAGTGGAGGAACAGACCCTATCCTGGTATAGAGATGATGCTTGAATCATCTTTCATGGTTTCACAAAAATAATACAGATTTGATGTTAAACTTTGGATAATGATAATAATTAGCAAACTATTTTAAAACTGCAACATGCAAAAGGTACACAAACACAGTGGAGCGGCATCCGGAAAAGCAGTGGGTGCAAGCCAACAACTCACAATACAGAAAACCCACCAAGAGCTACACTCTGGGCAGAGCTTAAAAGCTCAAAAGCTCAAGCTTGAACTTCTAAATCAAACATCTTTTAAATAAAAGACAAAAAGAGAGGGCTGTTTCGAAAGGCCTGAGCCCACGGCATGGAACCCCAGCACTTCAGGTCTAATCATGACCCTTTGTCAGGGGGTATGGCAAACATGCGAAAAGTAACATGCGACAAAAGGATAATTTAACAGAAACAATCTTGAATTTTTTTTCTGTAGTACACCCTGACTGATTCTTCTAAGCAGGTGATATATATTGCTGTAGGTATATTCCTGCAACTCATCCCCTCTCTATAGTACAAGTAAAAGCCATTTATGTGGTACTGCATCCCAGAAATCTATGTAAGTGATGTCACCAATAGCGACTCAATTGAAAAACAGGTGTCCTGAAATTTTCCAGTGCTTCAACATGCTGGTCCTGCACTACTCCAGAGGCAAAGTATACTAAGCGATACATGTAATTAGTATTGGGAGTACTGTGTTACCAATAACCAGAATGCTGAAGTATTAGAAACCTCCAGTATGCCTATTTTTCAACTGAATCACCTATAGCTGATCAATGTTGGTGACATCAGCTGTTGGGGGGAGTCTGGGATACTGTACAAGCAGCATCTTTGTGTTCTCTGACAGCAGGGTGGGTCTTCTGATCTTTGAATATACAGTGCAGTAGGTGCACATACAGTTCTTTTTGACCGAAGTAAGTAAAACAGTTTTAATGGCATGAAAAATACAGTGTTCCCACTATGCAGTGTGGGGAGGTTAGCACCAACTGACAGACTCTTATGGACAAAACATCTTGTAAAAAAAACTTTATTTCAACAAGAACTACAATTATTTTTAAGTACAAAAGCCAGCAAAAAGCAGTGCAAACATACAATTGTGCAACCAAAAGCAAAACTGGAAATACAGCGTACCCACTTTGCATTCTCAGCAGGCCTGTTTATTGGCATTTAAAAAGGTCACCTGAGCTATTGTAGATATACCTGTGTGCAGGTACTGTGCCAAAAAGTACAAAATAACTTCAAAGAAGTTGAAAAAGACACGGCTTAAGAAAATGCTGTTCCAAAAAACACAGAAATGTTTGTAATTCCGATTCCAAGCTTGTGTGGCCAAAACAACAAACTGGTGTACCAAAACGTCCATCGGACATGCCGGCAAGTGAATCAGATGGATCAACGTGCTTATGTATCGACCATTGTATGGGTCATCATCAGAGCGAGCATGCCAAGAAACAGGACTGCCAAGAACGCAAAGTGGGTGAGCTGCATTTCCAAATTTGGTTGCACAATTGTATGTTTGCACTGCTTTTTGTTGGCATTTGAACATACAGATATTTGCAGTACTTCCTGAAATAAAGATTTTTTATGAGACTTTTTGTCCGTAAGACTATATCAGTTGGTGCTAATGTTTTAAGTTAAGGCTTGGAGCAAGAAGCAGCAGTATGTCTTAGTGGGAACACTGTGTTTTTCATGATTTACTACACTCCTAAGGTTGTGCACTCTGATTTATAGTGTGTGACCCCTACCTTTTGAACTTTTCTTATTAACTGTTTTAATGGCACTTAAAGGGCACTTCAGGAGCAGTCTCACACATTAGATGTGAGGCGACATACAGGAATGTTTCCCCTTTATCAAACCTTAGGAAGTGATATGTATGGTAACCTAAGAGCATTATAGATACTTAAGCAGAGATGGGCGAAGTTGGCAACACTCGCTGTGTGAATTAATCCTCGAATTTAGCGCAATTCATGTAGATCGCGTAGATCGATCCGCGTAGTGCAAAATTCTGCCCACGAAGTGCGGAATTTCACCCATGAATGGATGAATTTCACCTGTGAATGGTGGAACTTCACTCCATCAGTAGAATTTCACAATTTGCAAGTGAAATTCCATTGTTTGTTGGTGAAATTCCACACTTTGCAGGTGAAATTCCGCACTTTGTGGCAACATTTCTGGCAAAGTCACACAGGTGAATTTCCAGCCTAATAACAAAACTTTGCAGATTGCTTCATGAAGGCAAAGTGGGTGACTTCAGCGGAACTTCACCAGAGAATTAAAAGGTCAGAACATCTCTATACTTAAGTCGAAATTGAGGTAGTGTGGTCTAATGGTTAGAGTACTGACTTGGGAACCAGTGATCACAGGTTTAAACCACGTCAGAGCCAAATTCTCACTGTGTGCGAGTGTCTCTCAGCCTTTCAGTGCTCCAGTCCACCCAGCTGCAGAAATGGACAGAAGCAGGAACCCCTGGAAACAGTGTTGCATCTCAGCTGTGCTAGCCTGGGTAAATACATTGTAAAATAAAAAAAAATGATAAATATAAAAAGTACTGTAAGTGTGTTTGCCCGAAAGATGCACTTGCAATAGTAAAGGAAAACAAAACAAAACATAAAAACACATGTTGATTAGAGAATTAGATTCACTTAGGAAGCTAATTAAAATACCCTTTTCATATTCACTAATGAAATTCTCTGAACACCATAAACATATTTCTGAAATTATGATAATGAAGATATTATTGGCAATTCATGAATAGAGTAAGGATATTTTTCTTAAGTTAATCAACTATTTACATCAATGGCATGACTAACTTTACAATATAATCATGAACATGTAATAAAATATGTATGACATGCTTTATGAACTTTACTGAAAGTTCAATGAAGTTCAGGAACATTTTGTGATCATTCATGAGCAATTTTTACTTACCCTACTTATATTTTGCTAGTAAATGATAATTTTTTCCCCTGCTCAACAGACTGGCCCCAATCTGCCCTGTGGTCCACCTAACTTCATCATTCACCATCTGTGGTACTTACCAGAGGAGCTGCCTATTCCTCCACAGCTTGCACCCTGTGGAGGGGCTTTCGGAGGTAACCCAACCCCTCCAGATGTCTTGCTCTGTTGGTGGGTCCTGTACCCAGTAAGCATTGTAGGGTCTGCAGGTATTATCCTGCTGCAGCTGGCTTTGTTTGTTTTTTTCCTTAATTTTTCTTTCTGACCTTTGAATACTCTACGGAGCGGATGGCTTCATGTGTGCAAATCAGAAATGCTTACATTTTCACCGGCCCATTGACACTAAGAGATGAGGTGCTGGATGCCACACCTCGTGCTACACTGGTGACCTGAGTTTGGGAACAAGCCCAGGTCACCGGGGATCGGCTGGGGGAGGGAGGAGCTGGATTGAGCTGCTCATTGGCAATTCTCCACTCCTAGGGAGGGTTAGGCACTGCTCCGGCAAGTGGACGGTGTTGGGAGGGGAGGATGCCATTAAGTGCTTGGTGGAAGCTGTGTCAGCATGGCTTCTCATCTGGACCTCGGTCCTTCACGCCGGCATCCTTGGGGTGGGGATTAGGGACTTCTGAACTCTCTCTGGTAACTACAAAAAAGCCCCAACCTTGCAGCTGCGCAGCGTGATCTCTGCATGGGGGCACAGACACCATGGATAGAAGATACGCTGCTACCAAGCCTGGGCCAGCCACTGGAGAAAAAACTGTACTATATAAAAAAAAAGAAATGCTGACATTTTCTACTGTGGAGTGCCCCTCTTCCAGTTTGCTGCTCCTGCCTGTATTACCACCTATGATCATCTAGGTGGCTATGTTGTGGCAGTTTATGTTGCCCTATATCCCTCCCTGGAGAAGTAGAGCATCCTCTGGAATGCTCACTTTTCCTCCCCCCCCGCTGGCCCTGATGACTCAGACTCACTTTTGAACCCAGGTCCCTGGTGTTGCAAGCAGTAGCACTACTGCTGTGTTGATGGGTCGGCCCAGTAAATGCTATTTTTAAGAGGGTGTAATATTTTAAATGTTTTAAGAGGGCTTAAAGGGATTTACCAGTGATTGCCACAAGAAATGGAAATAGTAACATGTAGGTGTTGTGAATCAGTTTCTTACCATTCAAACTGCCAAATAGTGCTGTTTTCCATGAAAAAAAAGATCCTTCATTTGCATAATCTAATCTTTTTTTTTTCTCAGTGCTGCAACACCCAACTGTGACATCAGAACAGGGAAACAGTTATTAAAGGGACAATGTCACTTTTAAGTTTTAGATAGACAAAACAACTATGTACTGTACCCACAATGCCTCACTATATAAATTAGTATACAGGTTATTATATTTCTGTGCTCATTGCAGAAATAGGAGGTTACATCTCTCAGTACAGAAGTCTTGCAGCTAGATACAGTATGCACAATACATAGTTGTGAAAATAAACATACAAAAGCTTATACTGTTGACACCACTACAGAAATATGAGACAGCATCTCACAGTAAGGAAACTGGAAAACATGTTCTTATTTTACCCACAATGCCTTGCTAGGTACATTTACATATAAGAGCTCACCACTATCAACATATGGGACTGTACTTCTGAGTAATAACATTATAAATTACCCAGAATTCCTTGTTGCTGTATGTAAAACATTGACAGCTCCCTGGTGTGACATCATTCTGGGGGTGTGGCCACACACAGAAAACTGGAGGACAAAACACAGATAAAACATAAAAAAAATGACTATGAATGACAGATTTTTTTTACAAGACAAATTGCAGCTGCAACATTTGATGCATGGCTGGCAATGGCATAATATGTGAAAAAGGCATTTGGGGAACCTTACTACAGTATATCACTTTAAGTAATAGAAGCTGGGAAGAGAGGTTTCAGCTACTTGGCTTCCTGGTCCTGGACCAACATTCAGAAAGACCTGAAACTGACCTCCGTGATCTCACTGAACAGCTTTAAAACCCTAATTGCAGACTACCTAAGCAATCTGTGTACATGTCTTCAATAATGATAGGTCTGAACATGTGTCTTCTTAAATCTGCATAATAATTATCGTTTATTGCATTGTGAGTACCGTAATCATTTATGTACAACACATGTGAACCCTGTACTCATGCTTTTATTTATTAGCCCTCCTTACAAAAGAGACTTCCCTCTTAGTGGTGTATTATGTGATAATATAAAAGTTAAATAACATGAAATAAAAGCAAATATTGTTTGGTGTCAGAAAATGCTGTATGTACAGGAGTATGTGAGTGAGTATATGTATCCATTTCAAGTAATACTGCCCTATACACAGTGCTAGAGAAGCTGCTTCACTGGTAGGTGTTTGTTAATCCCCCTTTTCAGACAAACTGAATTAGATAATCTCTTTAACTGTACACTAGACAGTCCTCATGCAAGAGCAGTTGCCATAGAGCCCTGAGAAAGTAAACAAACAGTACATGCAGTTCAGAATTGCTTGCAAGCAATTTATTGCCAGTGTCCTGTTCTTTTATTGAAAAGTTAAGCTCATGAAGAAAGGCCCACTGATAGGTAATATCTTATTTACAATAGGGTTCCATGGGTACAGCACAACCTAATCAAACATAGAACATGGTTGGTTAGACAGCAGATTTATTCATGCTGTGTAATTTATATATTTATTTGAAAGGTTAACTAGGAAAGGCCCACATATACTTTCACTGGACTACTTCAATGTTTACATCTTGCTGAAGACACTGATAGAGCTCTCATGCTTGGCACTGCATTCCAGTAGTGGTCAGCTCTAAATGCAAATGCTTGTCTCCCTCTTCTCTCTTCTATGTAGATCAGAGGAATGAAATTAGTTGGACTTTATTTTTTCCGCAAAATAACATTTGTCTAAAATGGATACTTGTGATAGTTCTCTGTCAAACCCTGGGACCTACTGTCCATACAGCATACTAGCCCTCACTATCCACTCCCCTTTTGCTCTCTTTACTACTTCCATCCTGAGTAGCCATCCCAGTCATGCTTGTAGCCATTAATGGTTTTGCACCTACCACCTCCATTGGCAGACTGTTCCATTTTTCCAACACTCTTTTTTGTGTATTCTTTTCATGTGTCTTTTTATTGTAAGTTTTGCTTGCAAAATTTATAGAGTTAAAAAAATTAAAACTTTTTTTATATCTCTCTTGAACCTCCCTTGTGTGAGTGTTCACTCATGCCCCCACATCTTTGAACTGTTACAGATGCTAAATACTGTAGAACTAATATATTTTGCTTCCCAAAATTTTCATGCTCCTGGCTGTTATCTGCTTTTAACATTCATTATTATTCATGCACGAGCCACCCGACCTGTCCCACTTATTTGCGCTTCCCCACACGGGTGACTAACTGCACTGATGCCATTCCAAAAATATTTGCCATTCTAAAAATATTGTATTTGTCATTTAACAGTTGTTGACTGATGGCTTAGTCAGAGCAGCAGACACAGACAGGAGTTTAGATTTAAACTTTTAGTTTTTCAAAGGACCAGCACACACCAAGACAAGCATGAAGTTTTGGATCGGGCACTGTGAATTCGGGGAAGGAGATGATAGCAGCAGAAATGGGGGTCAGTATGCTTTAATTAAAACAGAAAGCAGAAACGGGGGTTAGTATGTTCTACTAAGAAAAGTTGGAGAATCATTTGGCTAATTTTGACAAATGCAGTGTGTGTGTGATTAGTGAGTCTTACATGATGTGCTTAACTAAAAACTGGCTATTAGCAATGCATCACTTCGGATGAACTGCCCTTCAGCTGTTTTCATTTTAATTATGGCATATGTTACATTCTCAGAAAGAATCTCAGGTCTGCTGTTTCCTTAGCCCAGTATTCTGTAACAGTGGGAAGCCGACTACACCTTACTGTGTTGCTGTATGCGACCTTTTTTTAATTATTTGTATTTACCACTGCTGATAACAATAGATGCTATAGCACATTACTGCTTTGAACAGGTGTTACAGCTTTACTGGAAGCAGTTCCATTCTAACATTGCTGAATCAGAGCAGACAGACTGAACATGTATTGTGGTGCAAGAGTAAGCAAATATGAGTAAAGCAAGTACAATTTTACTGAATTTGCCAAGTTGTTTTTGCCGTGTGTTTTTAATGCTTTTCTATTCTGTGTTTATTGTTAATAAACTTGTTACATGTAACCATTCTTTGGATAATTCAGTACACACGTGATGTTCAACATAGCGCACAGTAACCAAAAGTGTAACATTATTTATGCTTCACCAATATTTCACTTTCACCATATTTTTGTGGACCAGCCTTGTTCAGTGAATATAGCGAAAATAAAATGAAAGTGAAATATTTTAGTTCTACAGTACTTCCTTGCACTTCACCATGTTTATTCCTTTCGGGAACTTGAGAGTCTCTATCATATCACCCCTGTCTCGTCTAGTCTCCAGTGAGTGCATGCTCAGTGCTTTGAGGCTATCCTCATTAGATCTGCCCTCCTGGCCCTGAATCATCTTGGTCACCCTTCATTGCACTGTCTCTAGCCTGTACTTATCTTTCCTGAGGCGAGGACTCTAGAATGAGACACAGTACTCCAGGTGTGGCCTCACCAATGATTTATAAATGATTTATAAAGAGGTAGTAAAACTTATTTTCTTCTATTGTCAGTACCCCCTCTGATGTATCTCATCATCCTATTTGCCTTACTATAGGCCTTGTTGCATTGGCTTCATTGTTTAAGGGAGTCACTAATGATGACTCCTTGATCTCTTTCCTCAGCCGTAGTGCTCAGCTTCCGCCCTCCCATCCAGTACAGACATATCTCCAACAAGGGCTGTACTTCTCCTTGGTTGTCTGAACAACTGGCATTTTCAAAAGTCAGTTGGACCACAACGAATTATAATTATGATCTCCACTATGCACAGCAGAATGAAAACAACTCTGATATCAAAAGATAGATGACTAAACAACTCCATGTTACCAAGCCTTCTCCTGTGGGAGGAAGTACAGGATGAAAAGGCATCATGCTAAGTTTCGGACTTTAATAACCTTGAAAGCCTTATTGCTATCTGCTGCTGGTGAGTTATTCAATATTAGACAGCACTCCATCCACCACTGTCTATAAATTAAACCTTCACTAACTTGGTGTCCCAATGAAACAGGTCCTTTATTGAGCTGGACTGAATCTGATTGTTTTTGTTTCGTGTTCATAATCCAGCTTCAATGATATGTTCATATATGTAGCTGATGGCTTGTCATTTTTTAATACATTATTCTGTTGCTACCACTGCATGTTGCAGATGATGTCACTATTTCTGCTGTCACTGAAAATCAATTATTCATCATGCACATACAGGCAGTTAGATGCCCTTGCCGTCACTGATTTTTAAAAGAAATTTAAATAATACAGTACTGCATGTCTCTATCTATGGATAGCTTCCATTACAGGAGAAAAATCTGTTGCACTGACAAGGCCAAAATATTACACCTGTATGAAACTGTACTAGTGGAGCAGGGTATGTGGGATGGAATGGACAGAGAGTGACATGCCACTGGTTCACAATAGAGTTTTCAGTGCAACAGATTCACACCTGCTGGGTAACACAAACAATATTACCTTGAGTCTTGTGTTTTTTTATTGATGCCATAATTATGTCATTTACATGTAAATTGTCCCCATGTGACTCATCTTCTCATTTCCTTTATTATTCTCTAGCTGCCAACTCATGCTCCAGACCACTGTCACTCTTCTTGTTGTAGACTGTCCCTATGTGACTCCTTTTCTTGTTTTTTTCATAATTCTGTAGCTGCTACTGTGTGCCCCAAACCACCATTACCCTTCCTGTTTTAAATTGTCCCTATGTGACTAATCTTCTTGTTTCCTTTACAATAATTAGACAAACTAGAGGCTATCATAGGAAGAATGGGCATGGGGTCATAATGTCACAAGACATTATGCCGCAGCAGTATACCACACTGCCAGTACAGCACAATATATTGCATGCAGCATAAGCCTTGTTTTTGTGGGAGGCTCACCCTACCCCCATTACAGGGGGCTGAGCCTAAACCCCCAACTAAAATAACTAACTCCGGGGGTGTTAAAAATAAATATCACACAAAGTGCAAAAAAATGAAAACTTTTATGTGTCTGGGACCGGGAATCAAACCTGGTCCCAAATACATAGCCTGCCTCCCTTGCTGCTAGTGGCTCATCCTATCAGGCCACAGCAGCTGCTCAGCAGATCCCTGTCCCAGCAGAGGTCTTATCCTCTGTCTGAGACAGTGGGAGAGTGCAGTACCGCACACAGACTCATCACAGTATTGCACCTTCTCACTGTCCTATACTGCACTGTTTTTGTTTTGGGGTTTTGTCATACACTATTTAGCATACAACATATTGACCCAGTGGTGAAAGGGTGGACTTAGAGATAGAAAGCAACAACCATGAATACCAAAAGCACCAGAAGACACAAGTAACCCCAATACAATTGACAATAAAGAGAGGAACATGGATACAGACAGACATGGCAAAAGGTGTAGAGTGAGGGAAACAAAAAGGCAGAGGAGAGGGCAACACAGACAGGCACATATGATAAGCTCTGAATTAATAGGGTCAGCATTCTTGAAAGCAATGAAGGGAAGACTGACAATGAGCAGATACCTGACAATCATGATGGAGGGAAAAGAGAAAATAAAGAAACTGTAACAACCGAAATAATAGTAGTAGGATAACACTACATATAACGGAAATGAGGAGCACACCCTGTTTCTGTGGTGTAAGAACTAGATACACTGGAAATAGATAAAAAAAAACTAATAAAGCCACAAGCTGCCCCCCCCGTGATACAAACAATATAAATAAAATTCCTGAATCACAGATACAAAATGAATTCAGAGAAACAGGCAAACTCATTAAAGAACACAATTGAAAGCTATATTTTCAGAAATCATACCAGCACCAAGACCAGGAACAAATCAATCTACAGCTGCAGTAAAGTTTTATTCAAACTGATACACAAGGGGGATGGGTAG
The DNA here is from genome assembly GCA_016271365.2 of Neoceratodus forsteri. Taxonomy (NCBI): domain Eukaryota; kingdom Metazoa; phylum Chordata; order Ceratodontiformes; family Ceratodontidae; genus Neoceratodus; species Neoceratodus forsteri. Next base: position 641,871,447 of record CM057453.1, on the reverse strand, counting down.
CAAATAATATTGCAACAATGCCTAATAATTAAATAAACTCAAACCAATACGGCAACAAGTCTCTAATAAAACTGTTAAACATAACATAACATAATATAATGTATCTTAATGCTAGATCATTAAATAACAAAGTGAACTAAGCGCAGTAATAAACAATGAAATGTTGACATCATTTTAGTAAATGAGACCTAGTGGGACGATGACAAAAACATGGGGCAAGAATTGATGGGTACAAATTATATGAAAACAGTAGACAACATAGAAATATAGAAGTTGATGGCTGATAAGGACTGCAAGGCCCATCCTGTCTGCCCATTTTTTCTACCTTATGAATGTGGCATATGCCTTTACTCTGTCAAGGGCCCATTTATTCATACTCATCTGTATTACTCTCTTATGTCTATCCCATGCCTGTTTGAAGCCCTGCACTGTATTCATATCCACCTCTTCCTGAGGTAGACAGTGCCATGCATCCACTACCCCTTCTGTGAAAAAGAACTTCCTCATATTACCCCTTAATCGACCTCCCTCTAATCTCATGCTGTGTCCTCTTGTCCTGCTATTTTTCTTGTATTGAAACATGTTAGACTTATTCACCTTGTTAATGCCCTTAAGATATTTGAATGTTTCTATCATATCACCTCCCTCCCTCCCTCCTTTGCTCTAGGGTATACATATTGAGTTCTGTTAATCTGTCCTCATATGTTTTCTGATGCAGTCCCTGCACCATTTTGATTGCCCTTCTCTGGACTGCCTCCACTTTGTTAATGTCCTTGTGCAGGTGCGGCCTCCAGTACTGCACACAGTACTCCAGATGGGGCTTAACCAGTGTCTTGTAAAGAGGGATTATTACCTCCTTCTTATGACTTGTGATACCCCTGCTAATACACCCCAACAACACTCTAGCCTTACCTACTGCTTTAGTGGTGTGCTTGGATGATTTCAGGTCTGTCACCAGGCGTGGATATAGGATAACACAATTTCAGGCAGACCACAAGTCAGGTGCATAAAAAATGCATGGTTGCATATATCATTTTATTTTCATCAAGTAAAAGTTACAGAAAATAAGAAAAATTGGTTAGACAAAATAAGTCAGATGAAAACTGCTTTGCTTCAGCAGTGTCCAATGCTCTTTCTTCAGCCTAACAATGTGATAGCACACACTCCCAGGAGGTCTTTCACCTTCCTCATCTCAGTCTAAAAACAAAATCTAACTCCTTTCAGCTTTTTATAGTCTCTTTGGGAATTAGGAAAATACCATTCATCAGATAACATAAAATTAGCCGCTATAGGTCACTGTTGCTCTATACAGAATAGTTCAGATAGCACCTGCAGGTTTGTTTACACCATTGGAAAAGGTCAGACCCAAGGTCAGAACATTCTGTACTCTCCAGCAGGGACATTCTGTTTGCTGTAAAATACATCTTAGCAGTTTTATACATAATAATATGGAGCAGCAGGGAAACTTCTTAAAAACACAGACACAAGCTTTTGCTATTCCCGTGTCAAAACAGTTCTGTTTCAGCCAGCCAAGCAGCATGTTGGACATTATGCAAAACATAGTAACTGCTTGGGAAGTAGTTCCAACATATCCCAGGGATGTCCACTTTAACAGGGGTCACACTGTCATCAGGTCATCTGTGATGATGATGATGATGCCCAAGTCTCTTTCTTCTCTTGTGGTTGCCAGCAACTCCCCTCCCAACATATAGCAAGCTTCAGGGTTTTTCTCTTCTCTATGTGCATGATCATGCACTTCTTTGCGTTAAACCCCAGTTGCCACTTTTCAGACAATTTTGCAAGATTTTTCAGATCTCTTCTCATTCTGCCCACTCCATCTGGATCATCTACTCTGTTGTAGATCTTGGTGTCATCTACAAACAGGCAAACCTTATCCTCCAGTCCATCTGTAATGTCACTGATGAAGATATTGAAGAGGACAGGCCCCAGGACTGATCCCTGAGGTACACCACTTGTGACTTGCATTTCTTCTGACTGTATACTGTTTACCACCACTCTCTATTTCTGCCTGCCAACCAGTTTGCCACCCAGTTGATCGACTTCTGACCCATCCCCAGCCTACCTAGCTTATTAATCAACCTTCTACGGGGAACAGTATCGAAAGCTTTGCTGAAGTCAAGGTAGGCAACATCAACTACACTCCCTTGGTCCACCACTCTGGTTACCTAGTCAAAGAAATCTGTGAGAATAGCTTGATAGGACCTTCCTATTGTAAACCCATGCTATCTTGGATCCTGTGATCCTATGGATTCCAGGTGTTGCACTAGCCTTTCCTTAAGGAGTGTCTTCATACTGTTGTCCACTACTGAGGTAAGACTGACTGGTCTATAGCTCTCTGCCTCCTCCCTGCTTCCACTGTTGTGGAGCAGGATCATGTGAGCCCTTCTTCAGTCTTCTGGGATCTCTCCTGTGCTCAGAGACTCACTAAACAGTTCTGCTAATGGCTCTGCTAGTTCCATCCTTAGTTCCTTTAGTACCCTGGGATGTATGCCATCAGGTCCCATTGCCTTATCCACTCTGAGCTTAGCGAGCTCTTGTAGGATGTTTTATTTTGTGAAGGGACTTGCGCACACTTCCCTTCCCCCTGTGTCCACGGTGCTGAGCTGTGGGCCCTGCCCTAATTTCTCCTCAGTAAATTCTGAGCAGAAGTATCTTTTTAGGATAGATGCTTTTCCTTGGTCCTCCTCTACACACTCCCCCTTATCCCCTTTGATCTTAGCAATACTCCCTTTGGATTTTCTCCTTTTATTAATGTATCTATAGAAAGTCTTGTCACCTTCTTTACTGTTTGTGCAAGTGTTTCCTTGGCTTGGGCCTTTGCCAGCCCTTCTGCCTTCCCTGCTTCCCTTAGGGAAGTTTGGTATGCCTCCCTATCTTCATCCCGCTGCATTCCTTTATATTTCCTGAAGGTCAACCTTTTGGCTCTGGCCTTCTTTGAGAACCAAAGTGGTTTCCTCCTTTTTTTGCTCTTGCTTTTCTCCCTAACACAATGGGATGTTGCTTCAAGTATTGCATCTTTAATGCTTGCCCACTTTGCCTGTATCCCCTCACCTGTATTTCATCTTGCCAGGGCTAGCTTAACTCTGCTGGCCATCTTATAAAAGTCAGCTCCTCTGAAGTCCCATATTTTTGCCTTGGAACAGGATGATTTATTTCTAGTGGCCAAATTGAACCATACCATGTGATGGTCGTTGGCCCCCAGGTGACCTTTCACCTAGAGTTCTGTGATCATTTCCCCATTATAACATAAGATCAGTGGAGGACCGGCATTGTACATTAGTAACTACTAAAGGGTATACAAGTGAATGGATTAGATACTGGAAATGGAATGAAACTGGAAACATTTTTGGTTGAAATCATAGAGAAAGGCATAACTACAATTGTGGGTACCTGCTATAGGCCACCCAAGAGCAAGAGTGATTACAATAATGAACTCCTTGAGGAAACTAAAATCAAATGTGACATCAGGAAGTACATACTATTATTAGGAAGCTTCAGTTTCAGCAGCATTTACTGGAATGAAGTGACAACAAACAGAGTAAAACCCAGGTCATTAAACATCTTTAATGAATTTGGATTGATACAAATGGCCAAAGGACCAACAAGAGGAGGCAAAAATCCTAGAACATGTTATAACTAATGTGAAAGGAAAACTCAATAGTTTTAAGATTCACAAACTGCTAGGATCCAGTGGTCATGCTATAACTAAAGCAAAACTTGATTGCAAAGGTTGGCAAAATCATTAACAGAAATAAATTATACAATTACTAATCAGGAAACTATGCAGGAATAAAGAAAGAACTAGAACTCTGGAACTGGAAGGCAGAATCCACAGATAAAACTGTAAATGAAAAATGGAATAATTCTGAAGAATAAAATCCAATATTTAGTGCAGAAAGGGATCCCAACAAAGAACAAATAGACAGGGGATAAAAGCAAAATGGCTGAACAAAAAAAAAGGCAGCAGACTACAGTACTACTAAGGAAGAAACACATATATAAAATCCTATCCAGAGAAAATACTGAGTCAACCACAAAAATATATAAAGACATAGTCAAAGAATGCAATTATGTTATAAGCAGAAGTAAAAGAAAATTCTAATGGCACTTTGCAACTAACTGTATTAATATCAAAGAATTCTATGGATACATAAGTTCATTAAAGGTAAACACAGCAATAATTGGACCATTAGTATATGGGAATCAGACAATTGATACAACCAGCAATATGGCTAATGCATTTAATGATTATTTCAGATTGGATTTCAATTTAGATAACAGTACAGATTCTGAACTCATAAATGAGGTAAACATTGAGAAAACAGAGGAGGATCTATTCATCATAAAGGGGGTGAAGGAAGAGTACTGATTAAAATTATGGAAATATTAATAAAAAATACATACTTGGTAGAATGAGCAAACATGGACGGACAGATTATTCCCAATATGGTTTAACTAAGAATAGCCTTCTACGAACCCATAAGCAAACTGCTAGACATAAACATGTGGAATACCTTGATTTTAGTAAAGCTTTTGCTGGGGTACCACACGAGGAAATAAGTGGAATAGGACTGGACTCATGATTAGTGAAGGGGATAATGTGTTGGTTAAATGACAGGTACCAGAAAGTAAGAATATGCAAATCATTATCTGACAAAATCAAGGTTAGTAGTTGGGTACCACAGGGTTTGGTCTTGGGCTCAGTTCTATTTACACTATTTAAAGCAGCTATGCAGATTGGAATCTGAAGCAATGTAGTTAAACTTGCTGTTGATACCAAGTTAGGGGGGACCAACACTAACTGGATTGGACACAGTAAGATTACAGGAAGATCCGAACAAAGCACCTGAGTGGGTGATGCTGTGGGGTATGCACTTCAGTGAAAATAAGTGTGAGGTCATGCATTTTGTCAAGCAAAATGACAGAAAACAACACTATTTAGGAAACCACATACTTAGAAATGTGGAGGAAGGAAGAAAGACAGCTAGGAATAATTATTCAATCAGATCTGGCATTTTCTACTTCTGATAAAAATAATACCACCAAAGCACTTAGATTTCTGGGTAACATTGAGAGAAATTTCAGTAGTAGACATAAAGACATTATCATTCCACTGTATAGATCATTGGCAAGGCCATATATGGACTACTGTTCACAATTCCTGTCACCATAACTAAGGCACTAAATAAAATCAATTGAGAAAGTACAAAAATGATTTCTCAGATGCATATGTGGAGTAGAGGAACTTGACTATACTTTGATACTAGAATCTCTGGAATTACACATTACAGACAGAAAGAGAACAAGAGGGGACAGAATCCTATTATATAATATAATGAAGGATAAATACCTATGTGCTGAGGTGGGTCTTGTACAGAAAGGGCCCACAGTATCAGGGGACACAGTCTACAACTTCAAGGTGAAAGTGTCAGACTAAGGCTAGAGGTTCCTATTACACTCTGAGAGTAGTGAAACTCTGGAACAGATTGCCTGAGGAAATACACAGCTATGACAAAAGATATTAAGTTTCAAAGTTCAGCTAGATACTGTAAGTATACAGGAAAATGGATATATCTGTCCACTTTGCAGTGGGGGAATAGGCTTGAAGAACCACAATCGGTCTATTCCTAAATACCCTTAGTATACTGAGGTAGGTCTCAGATCCAAAGCCACAGTCCAGCTATCACCTGGGACACCTTTTATACCACTCAGAGTCTGGCTATCTGTGGATATCCCATTTGGTGTGGCCAACATCATTAGGAAGACCCTGTTTACCTTCTTATATCATTCTGTGCTAAATAATCCTCCAGACTGAAGAACACAATCATAAATGTCACAAAATTATTTTAAAAAAGTGCAAGATACTCTGAAATGATCTTTCAGCAGTTTCATGAGATTTAGCATTGCATAAGGTAGGCATGAGAAAGTTCTAAAACTGATCTAACGAATAACCAAAATTCCTTTTTAGATTATTAGACCAAACTTTTGGTACCTAAAAAAAATATTGTCCTCATCTTGTAGAGAATATGCAGAAATGTATATCCTGATTTTTTGATTTTATTGCTGTTGTTATTGTTTCTTTTACAGCTTATTGTTGCTTTCAATTGGTACCAGGTTGCTTTCTGACTTCATTTGGAAAGGTACCTGTTTGGGGGATTTTACTGGTACAGCTGAGGGTTTCTGGGGGTTTTTGATTGTGTAACTGATTGTCTCTGGTGGTCAGGAGGGGCCAGGTGCAGCATCTCTGGAAGTGAACACCATGGAGGTTGAGGATGGAACCCCGAGTGCAGATGCAAGTAGAACACACAGGAGAAGGAAGCAAATCCTGGTTGAGGACTCCATTGTCCAAGGGATTGAGCTGGGGTTAAGTAGCAATGGTGAGAGGAAGGTAATGCTCCTACCTGGAGGCACAGTTCAGAAGAAGGACAAGCGAATCCTTAGGATTGAAAGGGTGGTAGCAAGGAGGGGGGAGCTGAACATCATTATTCACTTGGTGACTAATGAAATGACTAGAGAAGGGGGTAGATATAGGAAGAGTACAGAAAGAGTTCAGGGAGCTGGGGAGGAGTCTTGGGCAAGCAGCACACTCTGTGACCTTCTCAGACATGCTACCTGTCCATGGCAAGGGGGAAGGGAGGGAGGGACATCAGCATCATTGTGAATTACTCCAGTCCCCTGTTCCCTTGCAGGGTTCCCCACATCCCAAAGGGGTCTCTTCAGGACATGACTGCACTATCTGTCATCTCATCCTCTCTCTCCTTCACTCCTTGTTTCATGATAGCACTTGTTCACTTATTACCATTGCACTTATTAATTGTTCTCATAAATTACATATGTATGCGACACTATTTGTAACAACTGCCTTAATTAATTGTTTGTTATGTTGATCTTTGTAACCTGAATATAAAATGTCTCATTCCTATTGTACCCCTTCCTCCCAGGTCGCACTGGGAGATGAGCAACCTGTTGCTCAGTGTGCCTTCCTGGTGAAACATTTCAATAAATAAATAAATCATTAAATTCAACAAATGGCTAAAGAAATGGTGAGAAGAGGTGGGGTATGGCTTCATTGGGGACTGAAACTTACCTGGAGGGATGAAGGACTATAGTCTCCAGATGGCCTGCATCTATCCAGTGGGAGCAAAGTTATCCTCTCTGAGAAGTTTAAGTGAATCCTTAGTGATCATTTAAGCTTGCCAAGGGGGGCGGCATAGACAGTCAAGGGGATTATCATAGTCCCCCCCCAACAGGACATAATTGAAAGCAGTGAGGACCCAATAACTGGTGTAACCCCCTTGCAAATGGGGGTTCTTAATATGCCTTATGCCTGGTTGGTGATCGGCATGAAGCCGCTTAAATGGGGAACCCTGGAGTGCTCCTAAAAGCCTCCATAAGCTGTCCCTTTAAGGGTGGCCTGTTGCAGTCAGAATCAGTCGGAATGGGAGGGGGTTTGAGTGTTGCTATGCTCGAATCCCACCTGGGCTGCAGAGTAAGCGCTCCCTTCTGCCATAGCTAGTGATGCAGGGAGAGCCCTGATGGAAGATGTGATGGTTTGCTTAAAATAACGTAAAACAATGATGATAATGTAGTTGTTCTAACCTGCCTTGTTTTGCTGCACAGAAGGTTTTGATTGCCTCCTCCATTTTGGTCCAGAACTATTGAATTGGACCAATCAGTACCTTGGGACCCTACAGAGCTGGCTAACCAATAGAGGGGCTGTTTGTATCAGAGAAAGGGATTATGGGCTATGGCGCTTTTTCGCACCAATGAGAGCTGGAAAAAGTGACTGGCAGGTTCCGCCAGCCAATGGAAGTGGGTAGCGCCCAAACTGAAAGAAAAGCCCCTTGTTGCTGGAGGGCAGATGCGTTGTGGTTGGTGAAGGGAGAGGAGCTGTGTGCTTCTGCGCTGGAAAGTGTTTGCACGGGAAGCGCGTGAAGGCCTGAAGCGGCCGTTTGTGTTTTCGGCCCCAGCTGACTAAATCTGTCGGCGGGCGGTTGGAGGAGGCTGTGTCCTGCATAGCTACCCACCAGGCTCGACCTGTTTGGAGGACTGGAGAAAATTGCTGAATCGCGCTCAGTCTGCGGGTGGAGTGAAAAGCTGCCGTTGCAGTGCTTTTGTGACTGTGAAACCTGGAGAGTCCAGAAGCAGCCGCCTGGTGTGGTACCCCTCTGCTGTTGCTGTTTGCCATATAAATGTGTGAGGAGGTTTGTGGAGCTCAGGCTCAGCCCTGCTGGAGTTAAAGGACTCTGTCTTGTCTGGAGGTTGTGAGTACTAAATCAGGGTAGCTCCCTGCTAAGTGTGCATCAGTGGATCCAAAACTGCTGACTGTTTACTCAAACTTTTTTCTTTCTCCTCTGAGTGACGGGCCCCTACCAGCTGCCACGGTTTGGATTAGCCATTAGGGCTTGGGTACCCAGGGACAGTAAATGGTAGGGTTTAGGCCTGTGCACAGAGCCCTAGGTAGATAAGGATAGTGTAAGCCAATTAACCTGATTTCCCCCATTCCCCTTGTTATCTGCCCTTCTAATAAATCAGATTGCTGTGTTATAGCTACACCCTGGCTGGTTTGTACACTTCTGATGAGCTGCTGCATGGTGACTATGATATAACTGTACCTTACTTTACCGGGGGTCTCTGGAGTGAACTGGAATATACTCTCCATGGGGCAAGTGTACTGGGGAAAAGAAGTGTGGGCTCCCAGTGCGAGTCACTAGTGGGACGACAGGGGGTTGCAGTAGCCCAGAGGGCTGCAACCGAGGTAGGCTAAACTGTATCAACCCCAACCTCTGGGTGAAGGCACCCATCCACGGATCTGGGCCCCTCACCTTGTCTTATTGGAGGCAGGCAGGGGTAGTAGCCCTAAGGGTAGCACCCCCTGGGGGTTACAAATTGGAGGCACCACTGGGATTTGTGTCCCCTAGTGGCTCAGTGAGGAAATACCTCAGAAATGGAAAACATGGAAGGGGATGTGTTGGAAAAAATTAAACTGGGGCCCATTAAAACCATGGTACACAGACTGATGGGTTGGGGTGAATCTGAGGAGCTAGACTCCCAGAAGATTGTATTGTTGTTAGATGTGCCCCATGGTACCTCAACTGTTGATATTGTCTCTGTTGCAGAGCGAGTAAAGTGTTTGGGCAAGGTTGAGGTGAAAGGGCGTATGGCTGATCTGCTTTACCAGACACTGCAGGTGTTACTCCTATGCAGTGTGGCCATCGACCCTGAGAAGGTACCTCCTGTGATTTACCCGGAGGGTGCATCCCAGGGGTGGAGGCTAATTCATGTCCGAAGTGGGTCAGTCACCCCTTGGGGGTCTCCCCAGATGAACAGTTTTAAAGACAAACTGCTTAAATTGTTAGCTGTGAAGGGGAGGACTACCCAGGAGTTTTTGCAAGCCTTGGATTTGTCCAGTGATACTACCCCTCGGGGTTCCCCGGGCACCTTCCTTTGCCCTCCCAAAAGTTCCATGTTGGCTTCTTTGCCCCTGGCAGTCCCATCCATACAGCTTGATTCCTACCGTAAGTTAAAACTTTTCTCTGGTACGGTACCCGTGCCTTCCGGGGAGGATGACCTGGAGGCTTGGATGGACTATGCCACCCCTTTAGTCCAGGAGTGGCAATGCTCTGAGGGGGAGAAGAGGAAGAGGATGATGGAGAGTTTGCGGGGTCCTGCCTTGGAAGCCATTAGATTCTTCCGGGCCACCCATCCAGAAGCCACTGCTGCAGAGTATCTCTCTCTGCTTTAGAAGGGGTTTTAGGAGTACAGAGACTGGTGAAGATTTACTATGGAAATTCAGGTCTGCTAAGCAGTGGAGAAATGAAAAGCTGTCTGCTTTTGTTACTAGAGTGGAGCGGGCATTGCAGAAGGCTTACAGAAAAAGGGGGAATCACTGCTACAGCCCTGAATCAGGTTCGGTTAGAACATATTTTAAAGTCTGCCAGATTCTCTAGTGTAACGCTGCTGAAACTCAAGTTGCATGATCGGAGGGCCACCCCACCTGAATATTGTCAATTGATGAGGGAAATTCGGGAAGTGGAGACTGATGAAGAGGGGTGGGAACCCTGTGTGAGGGCAGTGAACCCTAGTGGGACCCCTGAGTCTAACACCCCTGAGGAGACTGGCTCACCTGGAGGGTCCGAGGGGTCCCCAGATTTTCCAGGTACTGTGGGAATGTGAGTTGTTTCCTCTGACCCTTACTTGGAGGGTGAGTTGAGGGCTGAGATCAGGAATTTACAGGAATTGGTGAGGGACTTAAAGCAGTCTACTGTGTACCCTACTCGGCCCGGGGCCCCTGAGTCATGTAGAGCCCTGAACCCTAGCCCTAGAGAGCTTTCTCACTCCCCTCAGGGCCTCCCTCAGAATAGTGATCCCCGGGGACCCCGAGTTTTGTTATCACTGTGGGGAAAATGGGCATTTCCAGCCTGAGTGCCAGAGGCCGGAGAATTTAAGGAAAGTTAATAGCAGACTGATCGCCCGACACCGCCAGGCCCAGTCTCGAGCCCCTAAGAAAAGTTTTGTGACTCAGGCCCATGCCCGGCGGGCTACCAATGCTGCTACCCCCAACTGGTCTGATGTGGTCGGGCCGTCTATGGAGACCCGGGTGCAGGTGAATGGAATTCCCACTCGAGCTGTACTGGACAGTGGCTCCCAGGTGACCATCATGTTTCAGGACTGGTATCAAGCACACTTATCTGAGGTGCCCCTGCAGCCTCTAATTGGTCTACATGTATGGGGGTTGAGCGACAAGGCCTATCCGTATTTGGGGTACATCCGTGTCTGGTTATCCTTCCCTGCAACCGTGAATGGAATAGATAAGCAAGTGGAAATCTTAGTTTTAGTTTGCCCACCCACTGGACTGTACAATGGGGTGCCCTTGTTGATTGGGACAAATGCACATATGTTTGGACGATTGGCCCAGTTGTGCTCAGAGAAACGAGCATTCCAGACTGGGTGAGCTTTGAGCGTACCTGCTGTGATTCAGAAGGTTAGGGCCACTCAGAAGAAGGGTAATCTGGAGGAACCCGAAGGCCCTGTGGGGGTGGTGTGGAAAAAGGATCCGGCCCCCATGGTACTTGCCCCAAATGCACAATGTGTTCTGCATGGAGAGGTACGACTAAAAGCAGATGTCAAGAATAAGTTGTTGATGCTGGATGCACCTGTGGAGGGAGGATTACCTGAGGGGTTGATGCTCAAACCCAGCATTCTGCCGGCTAGAGCCCATGCTTACATTAAGAGGGTGATGGTCCAAGTGCACAATGTGTCTGATAAAGAGATTCGAATAAGAAGAGGGTGTACCCTGGCTAGTGTTCATTGTGCAGATACTGCTGTACTACCAAATAGAAAGAGTTCCCGGGCGAGTGATAGAGTTACTCCTGATCTGTTTGACTTCGGTGACTCCCCGCTGCCCGCCGACTGGAAACAAAGGGTCAGTGAGAAGCTTGCCGAGAGGGACCAGGTTTTTTCCCTCAAGGAGTGGGATGTAGGATGTGTACAAGGAGCTGAGCATCACATTCGACTGCACGACCAAAGACCTTTCCGAGAGAGATCCCGACATCTGGCTCCCACTGATATAGATGATGTAAGGCGGCATCTGCAAGAAATGTTGGCTGCTGGCGTAATTCAAGAGTCTAGGAGCCCCTATGCCTCCTCATCATAGTAGTAAGGAAAAAGAATGGGGCAGTTCAGATGTGTGTAGGCTATCGCACTTTGAATAGGCGGACCATTCCGGATCAATATACCATGCCACGCATACAAGACGCCTTGGATTGTTTGAATGGTAGTAAGTGGTTCTCTGTGTTGGACCTTCGGAGTGGATACTACCAGATCCCGATGGCCCTAGATGACCGGGAGAAGACTGCTTTCATTTGCCCCTTAGGCTTCTATGAGTTTGTTCGGATGCCTCAAGGAATTTCGGGTGCCCCAGCCACTTTTCAGCACTTGATGGAACGAGCTGTGGGGGCCATGAACCTACTCGAGTGTTTGGTTTATTTAGATGATGTTATAGTGTTTGGACGATCATTGGAAGAACACGAGCAACGATTATTCAAAGTCCTGGATCGGTTGGAGGATTTTGGCCTTAAGTTGTCTATCAACAAGAGTCAATTCTTCCAGACTTCCGTGAAATATGTGGGCCATATAGTGTCCACTGAGGGCATAGAGACTGACCCTGGCAAGGTGGAGGCGTTGACCACTTGACCTCAACCCAGGAATTTAAAAGAGCTGCAACAATTCCTGGGGTTTTGTGGATACTATAGACGGTTTGTCAGAGACTATTCACGAGTGATTCGCCCCCTCCTTAATCTCACTCAGGGGTATCCGCTTACTCACAAAAAATATAAGAGGGGTGTGCACACTGGCATAGAAAAGAAGTATTTTCAGCCAAATGATATGTTCAGGGATCAATGGACTGCTGAGTGTGAGGAAGCTTTTCATGACATCATATATCAACTTACCCACGCTCCAGTACTGGCCTATGCCAACCCAGTCAAGCCCTACACTCTTCATACTGATGCAAGTCTACAAGGATTGGGGGCTGTGTTATACCAGGAGCACTCGAATGGGCTGAGACCTGTAGCGTTTGCCAGTAGAGTCTGGCGCCTTCAGAAAAAATTACCCGTGCACAAACTAGAGTTTTGGCTTTAAAGTGGCCATTGTTGATCAGTTTCATGACTATTTGTATGATGCCAAGATATTAGTAAAGACTGATAACAACCCTCTGACCTATGTACAGACCTCTGCCAAATTGGATGCTACTGGGCATAGGTGGCTCTCTGCCTTGGCCACCTACGATTACGCTGTAGAATACTGGGTGGGCCTAAACCATATAGATGCGGACGCTCTCTCTCGGAGGCCTGTGCCCCAGACTGAATGGGTCCGGTTGTCTGAACCTGACATAAGAGCCCTCTGCCAGAAATTTGATAAAGAAGAACAGGTGTCTCCTGACACAGTGGACTGTGTGGTAGATTGTTTGGGGCCGACGGAAAACTGTATACCTGCCGCTTACTGTCATTTCTCTGCTTTGGACACCAGTACCCTGCCACAACTCAACAATGATGATCTTCAACAGGCTCAATCCTGTGATCCTATGATAAGAACGGCTGTAGAGGTTTTGCGGGCCGGACGGGATGTATCCAAACTCCGCTCCACTGACTTACGGACTACCTTGTTGTATAAAGAAGGGCCCAAATTAAAGCTGATCAACCAACTACTATATAGAGAGACTGCGGATAAGGAGGGCCGGGTACACTGACAACAACTGGTGCTGCCCTCAGCTCTCAGAGAACTCGTCTTGAGGTCATTGAATAATCAAATGGGGCACCTGGGCATAGATTGAACACTTGACCTGGTACAGGCTCGATTCTATTGGCCAAAGATGAGTGCGGATGTGGAACAGTATGTCAAGACCTGTGGTCGTTGTTTGCAAAGAAAAGCGTTACCTCAGAGAGCTGCTCCCCTGGTCAACATTACCACTAGTGCTCCTATGGAACTGGTCTGTATTGATTTCCTGAGTTTAGAGCCTGATCTGAAAAGTGTCAGCAACATATTGGTGGTCACCGATCATTTTACCCGGTTCGCACAGGCTTTCCCGACTAAGGATCAGAGAGCGACCACGGTGGCTGAGATACTTGTTGAGAATTTTTTCATCCACTATGGGGCCCCGCAGAAGATTCATTCTGACCAGGGAAGGGACTTTGAGAGTCGTTTGATTAAAGAGATGCTATCGCTGTGGGGGTTGCGAAAATCACAAACCACCCCCTATCATCCGTAGGGAGACCCTCAGCCTGAAAGGTTTAATCGTATGTTGCTTGACATGTTGGGCACCTTACAATCAAAAGATAAATCGAGATGGAGTCAACAGATCAGCACTTTAGTTCACACCTACAATTGTATGAAAAGTGATGCCACAGGATTTTCCCCCTATCGACTGATGTTTGGGAGAGAGGCTAGATTGCCAGTGGATGTGTGTTTTGGGGTTTCCCCCAATGGGGTGTGAGCAGAAAACCATCTACAGAGATTAAAGGCCCAATTAAACCATGCCTACCAACTGGCTCAGACCATGGCTGCTAAACAAAACCTGGCTAACAAGGAGAGATATGACAAAAAATTGAAAGCAGTAGAGTTGAGAGAAGGGGATAGAGTGCTGTTGAGAAATCTGGGACTGCATGGCAAACACAAGATTGCCAACAGATGGCATCACCTCCCTCATGTTGTTGTGGGACAGCTGGCAGACCTACCAGCATATAAAGTGCGGCCTGAAAACAATTCGAAAGATGTGAAAACCATACATAGAAATCATCTGCTGCCGATTGGGCAGATCTTGATTGAAGCTGAACCTTCCACTGCCACCCCTTCCTGGCCTGTGACTAGATCTGTTGCTAAGAGAAAAACCAAGCCCGTGGAGCCTTCAGCAAGTCCACCAAGGGAGCCCTGTCCTACCCCTCCTGCAGAAGGAGATGATCAACACTCGGTGTCGGAAGATAGCGAAGGTGATATTGAATACTATCCCTCCTATGAACTGAGTCAATTGTTTTGGGGCAATCCCCTTGTTAACTCAGGAACTGAAATTGGCCCATTTGTACTGATCGAGCCCTCTACTTTGTCCCCGGAGGCAATGCCTCCAGAAGATGAATGGGGTAGCAGACAAGCTCCAGGGACTGAGTCCTTAGGCCTGGCTGAACTGTCTGGCCTGGCTGAATTATCTGACTTTTCAGAAGAAGAGAGTGAGATGGGGGAACAAGCCAGTGATATGCCCGAATCAGACAAATATTTTGAATGCCCTGATGGTTCCTCTCTAGTACCTAAACTGCCCCCAGATGGGCCCAGTGGAGTGTGTTCAGGGATAGAAGGTCAAGCCCCTAATAGTATTATGAGCACTGAACCTGTTCCCATTGAGGAGGTTCCCGTTGCTAATATCACTGATACTGAAGTGGAGTCAGGGCCTGGTTTGGGATCCCCCGAGACCCCTAGACGATCCAGCCGACAAATACAGCCAGTAATAAAGTTGAGCTATGAATCTCTGGGTCAGCCAGTGGATCTGCCCTTAAATGTGGTTCACAAGGGGGTATATGTGTCCCCGAGTTCTTTCCCTAAGTTAGCCTTGGGGGATAAATCCAGACGTTAGTGGTGCCCTTTGAGTATGTCGTCCCTGCCTCGGGGGACCCGTTAGTAACTAGGAAAAGAGGGATTCCCTCAGTCCAGGTGTCATGAGCAGAAACCAATGACCTGGGTTAAAGAGGATCAAGACTTTATATGTATAATGTGTATAAACTATAGTACACTGTGAAGTTAATATTCATGTATGTAAGGTAAAATGTTATATAGTGTTAATTGGGTTGTTAGCCTAAAGTGTCTCAAGGGTGAATGCTTGACGCGGACGTCAAGCTTTTCCAGGCCAGGGAGGGTGTAACCCCCTTGCAAATGGGGGTTTTTAATATGCCTTATGCCTGGTTGGTGATCGGCATGAAGCCGCTTAAATGGGGAACCCTGGAGTGCTCCTAAAAGCCTCCGTAAGCTGTCCCTTTAAGGGTGGCCTGTTGCAGTCAGAATCAGTTTTAATGGGAGGGGGTTTGAGTGTTGCTATGCTCAAATCCCGCCTGGGCTGCAGAGTAAGCGCTCCCTTCTGCCATCGCTAGTGGTACAGGGGGAGCCCTGATGGAAGATGTGATGGTTTGCTTAAAATAACGTAAAGTAATGATGATAATGTAGTTGTTCTAACCTGCCTTGTTTTGCTGCACAGAAGGTTTCGATTGCCTCCTCCATTTTGGTCCAGAACTATTGAATTGGACCAATCAGTACCTTGGGACCCTACAGAGCTGGCTGACCAATAGAGGGGCTGTTTGTATCAGAGAAAGGGATTATAGGCTATGGCACTTTTTCGCACCAATGAGAGCTGGAAAAAGTGACTGGCAGGTTCCGTCAGCCAATGGAAGCGGGTAGCACCCGAACTGAAAGAAGAGCCCCTTGTTGCTGGAGGGCAGATGCGTTGTGCTTGGTGAAGGGAGAGGAGCTGTGTGCTTCTGCACTGGAAAGTGTTCGCACAGGAAGCACGTGAAGGCCTAAAGCGGCCGTTTGTGTTTTTGGCTCCAGCTGACTAAATCCATCGGCG
This sequence comes from Neoceratodus forsteri, assembly GCA_016271365.2. Taxonomy (NCBI): domain Eukaryota; kingdom Metazoa; phylum Chordata; order Ceratodontiformes; family Ceratodontidae; genus Neoceratodus; species Neoceratodus forsteri. The sequence goes on along the minus strand of CM057453.1, from coordinate 641,855,321 downwards.
GGCAGTCGGAGGAGGCTGTGTCCTGCACAGCTACCCACCAGGCTCGACCTGTTTGGAGGACTGGATAAAATTGCTGAATTGCGCTCAGTCCATGGGTGGAGTGAAAAGCTGCCGTTGCAGTGCTTTTGTGACTGTGAAACCTGGAGAGCCCAGAAGCAGCCGCCTGGTGTGGTACCCCTCTGCTGTTGCTGTTTGCCATATAAATGTGTGAGGAGGTTCGTGGAGCTCAGGCTCAGCCCTGCTGGAGTTAAAGGACTCTGTCTTGTCTGGAGGTTGTGAGTACTAAATCAGGGTAGCTCCCTGCTAAGTGTACATCAGTGGATCCAAAACTGCTGACTGTTTACTCAAACTTTTTTCTTTCTCCTCTGAGTGACGGGCCCCTACCAGCTGCCATGGTTTGGACTAGCCATTAGGGCTTGGGTACCCAGGGACAGTAAATGGTAGGGTTTAGGCCTGTGCACAGAGCTCTAGATAGATAAGGATAGTGTAAGCCAATTAACCTGATTTCCCCCGTTCTCCTTGTTATCTGCCCTTCTAATAAATCAGATTGCTGTGTTATAGCTACACCCTGGCTGGTTTGTACACTTCTGATCAGCTGCTGCATGGTGACTGTGATATAACTGTACCTTACTTTACAGGGGGTCTCTGGAGTGAACTGGAATATACTCTCCATGGGGCAAGTGTACTGGGGAAAAGAAGTGTGGGCTCCCAGTGCGAGTCACTAGTGAGACGACAGGGGGTTACAGTAGCCCAGAAGGCTGCAACCGAGGTAGGCTAAACTGTATCAACTGACCTCTGGGTGGAGAGCACCCATCCACGGATCTGGGCCCCTCACCCTGTCTTATTGGGGGCAGGCAGGGGTAGTAGCCCTAAGGGTAGCGCCCCCTTGGGGTTACACTAGCATAATATTGAACCATAAAACTACCACGGTTACAATGGGGAGCAGAGAACAGAACATATATAGCTAATGCAGTGCAGGGGAAAGACCAATAAACAAAGAATGCTAAGGGGGTACACAGAGTGGAAGGTCATGTGCACAAATGCCAGCAGTCTAGGAAACAAAATCCCAGACCTAACGGCACTGATGGCTGACACAAACCTAGACATTGTGGCTATTATGGAGAGATGGTATGCAGGGAACCATGACTGGAATGCAGCCATACCAGGGTATACACTTTTTAGAAAGGATAGGGAGGGAAAGAGGGGAGGAGGGGTTGCTATACAGTATATATGTGAAGGAAGGGATTAATACTATGGAGGCTCAGGGATCCAGGGAAGAAACAGAGGCATTGTGGGTCAGTCTGGAGACAGAGAACAAAACAGCCATCCGTGCTGGATTAGTTTACAGGCCTCCCACACAGGGGGAGGATAGGTTCATAGGTAAATTACAAGTCAAGGGGCCAGAAGAGTCATATTAGACTTGTCATCAATCAGTGGGAATATGTCCATTTTTGATTCACCCATGTGCTTGTCAAGGATATAGATCTAGTATTAGTGAAGGACATCCCTAATATGGTGGCCAAAGGAGAAGTACTACTAATGGGGGATTTCAACATGCTGGATGCAGATTGAAATATCCAGACTGTGAGTACATCAAGGAGCAGGGACCTCATGTCTGCTATGTATGGGTCAAACCCATGGCAGCTTGGGGTTGTGCCCACCAGGGAGGGGGTGGTACTGGACTTAGTGCTGAGAAACGAGGACAAAATTATGGATGTTGAAGTGGGCAGTCCCGTTGGTACCAGTGATCTGAGGGGGGTTGGGTGGAAGCAGGGTGCAATAAGGCAGAAGCACTAAATGAGTACTTCTGCTCAGTATTTACTAAAGAGAAGAGGGGGGTGACACCCAAGGTGGGAGAAATGGCAGAAACAGGGGGGAAGGGGTGACAGATGGGGAAATCATGGAGGGCAGAGTTTGAGAGGGTTTGAAGGCACTGAGGGTGGACAAGGCACCAGGCCCAGATGACATCCACCCCAGGGTACTGAAGGAGCTGGCAGAGGTCCTTGCAGGACCTTTGGAAGACCTATTTAATGCCTCACTACATTTGGGGTGTGTACCTCAGGACTGGAGGATGGCTCATGTGGTGCCCTCCACAAGAGTGGCCCCAAGGATGAACCGGAAACTACAGACCAGTGAGCCTACATCCATCGTGGGTAAGCTAATGGAGACTATCCTGAAGGAGAGGCTGGAGGCCCTCCCTAGAGGCCAAAGGACTACAGGACAGCAGACAGCATGGTTTCACATGGCAGATCCTGCCAAATCAACCTGGTGGAGTTCTATGACTGGGTAACTAGGGCAACTGGACAGGGGCCATGCAGTGGATGTCCTGTATCTGGACTTCAGTAAGGCATTCGACTCGGTGCCGCATGGAAGGCTGGGAAGGAAGTTAGTAGGCACAGGGCGTGCAAAGCTGGTGAGATGGGTAGGAAACTGGCTGTGGGAAGGCAACAGAGGGTGGTGGTGGGTGGGGAGCTCACACCCAAGGGCAGTGACGAGCGGTGTTCCACAGGGCTCGGTGTTGGGACCAGTGTTGTTTGGGATATTCATTGCAGACATACATGGGACATGAAGAGCAAGATCAGTCTGTTTGCTGATGATACCAAGGTAGGCACTGGTGGTGGATGACCTAGGGGATGGCAGGGGTTGCAGGATGATCTGGCAAAGCTTGAAACCTGGTCAGACACCTGGCAACTAGGGTTTAATGCCAAAAGTGCAAGGTGCTGCATTTGGGATGAAGAACCCAAGGAGGAGTTACCAGCTGGGGAGTGCAGCTAGCCCAGACAGAGGAGGAGAAGGATCTGGGTGTGCTCATTACAGGGTCAATGAACAACTCGGCACAATGTAGGAAGGCAGCTGCAAAGGCCACCAAAATGCTGGGTTGTATTGCAAGGGGTATATCCTCGAGGAGGGAGAAGGTGATTCTGCCACTGTATAGGTCATTAATTAGACCACACCTGGAGTACTGCGTGCAGTACTGGTGCCTATATCTGAAGAGAGACATTAAGTTACTGGAGGGGTGCAGCGAGGGCAACAAAAGATGATCAAGGGGCTGGGGACTTATCATATGAGAGGAGGTTGAAGGAGTTGAACATGTACTCACTGGAGGAGAGGAGGGAGGGGTGACATGATTGAAACCTTTAAATACATGAAAGGAATAAACAAGATGGGTACAGAGGGGCTGTTCAAAGTAAGGGAGGAGAGGGCCACCAGGGGCCATGATATGAGACTGGAGAGAGGAAGGTTCAGGAGGGAGATGAGGAGACACTTTTTTACAGAGAGGGTGGTGGCTGGGTGGAATTAGTTACCTGCAGAAGTGGTATCCAGTAGAACAGTGGACTGCTTCAAAAGGGATGGGACAGGACAAGGGGGAGGGTTAGTGAAGGGGAAGGGTGGAAGGGAGGGGCAGCTGCAGAATAAGGGGTGCTAGCTGCACATTTGAGCAGACTTGATAGACCTCTAGGCCTTTATCTGCTGGCAAATTTCGTATGTTCGTATCACAGGACTGTGTAGTTTAGAGGCAACATGTTGGCAGAAGAAAGCCATACAAAGAATAGATTTCTGGAATGCCAACTTCATGGAGATGGAGGAACTGCTCAAAATTGCCCTGGCGGAAGAAGGTACAGGGGAAGGGTAGAAGAACAGTGGGTTAGGCTCAAAAGATCCATAGCAGGAGTGACAAGTCAATATGTCAGACTGCTTAGCAAAAGCAAAAGAAAGAAACAGCCACTGTATTTCTCTAAGTCAGTAGTAGAGAAAGTGCGAGAAAAAAGTAAGGCATTCAGGAAGTACAAAGAGACACAGAAAGAAGACAAGAGAGTGAAATATCTGAAGAAATATCTGGAGAAGCAGAAAGAAGCTGGAAAAGCCATCAGAGGGGCTAAGGCAGGAATGGAGGAAGGAATAGCACAGGCTATTAAGAAGAGAGACAAGACCTTCTTCCATTATATTAGTGAGAGGAAGATGACCAGAAATTATATTGTTAGGCTAAAGAAGGGAGAGGGTGAGTGGGTGTAAGATGACCTTGAAAAAGCTGAGATACTGAACAAGTATTTTTGCTCAGTATTTACCAAGGAAGAGGCAGTGGAGGGGCCAAGACTCATTAGGAAAGGTTTACAGGGGGGGAGAGGTGGACACCAATCCATTTACGGTGGATGGAGTCTTGGAGGAACTAGGGAAAGTAAAGACAGACAAGGCAATGGGGCCAGACTGGATTCACTCTAGAGTTTTGAAGGAACTCAGGGAAGTCCTAGCAGGACCACTGATGTCCCTTTTCAGCCAATCACTAGAGACAGGGGAGGTATCTGGGGACTGGAGAAGGGTAGAGGTGGTCCCACTGCACAATAGTGGAAGTAGACCTGTAAGCCTGACCACAGTGGTGAGGAAGCTGATGGAGTCCCTGCTTAAGGAGAGGGTAGTAAAGTTTCTAGAGTCAAGTGGTGCAGAAGACCCAAGGCAGCATGGATTCACCAAGGGAAGGTCCTGTCAGACTAATCTTATCAATTTCCTTGACTGGTTGACCAAGGTGGAGGATCAGGAAGGGGTACTGGATTTGGCTTACCTGGATTTCAGCAAGGCTTTCGACATTGTTCTGCATAGAAGGTTGCTTAACAAATTGGGCAATCTGGATGTGGGCTCTAAAGTGGTAAAATGAGTTGAAAATGGCTAAAAGGCAGGACCCAAAGGGTGGTAGTAAATGGCAGAAAATCTGAAGAGGGGAAGATGACCAGTGGGGTGTCAAAGGGATCAGTGCTGGATCCAGTCCTATACAATGTCTTCATAAGTGACATTGCAGAGGGACTGGAGGGGAATGTGTGCCTGTTTGCAGATGATAACAACATCTGCAACAGAATCGTCACACAGGAGGGGCTAGATAAAATGAGAAACATCCTAATAGTATTTGAGGATTGGTCAAGGGTTTGGCAGTTGGGTTTCAACACTAAGAAGTGCAAGATTATGCACCTGGGACACAGAAACCCAAAAGAGGAATACAGGAGGGGGGGGCAGATTTTAGTCACAAGTCAGGAGAGAGACCTGGGGGTTATCATATCCGATGACTTGAAGTTGTCCAAACAATGCAAAAAGCAGTGAGGAAGGCAAACCATGGGTGCCGGAAGATAGTAAAAACTGAGGGGGCGGAAGCTTAGAGGGGCACTTATGAGAGTACAAAGGGCACTTTTTCTACACTAGTTTTTGCCATACCAAAATACAATAAATCATGTACACATATGATGATAACGTTAAGAATGCAGTCCCATATAGGAATATTTATGCAACTACAGACATACAAATGTGCCAGCAGAAATAGACCACCCAGTCTAAGTCTGCTTAGGTGTGCAGCTATATTAAGAACGCAGCTGTCGACCCATTCCTTCCAATAGCTCCACATGACGTTTGAACCATACACTCCTTAACCTGTTACAGTGGCTGCCCAGGTGAAACAGAGAGATGCCATAGTAATGTGCATCACCAGTCCCAAGCATGCAGTCTTCACACTAATGAGTTAGGAGTTTTTGGTTCCACTAACTTCAGGATAGAAGTTAGCAGTTGCTTCAACCACTAGCGACAAGGTAAACTCCTGAGGCTGGGAAATAATGACACAGGCCATTAAGTTTATACAGCTTATTTATTAATGAATCACAGTGTACAATGTAAAGTGTATTTATTAATGAATCATAGTATACAATGACAGTAAACAATATTATTGTACAACAATATGGGTATAAAAAGATTTTACAGCAAAGTCTGGATGGAGGAGTAGGATACATTTGGAAATGGGCCACTGTTCCCTAAGAATTCAATACAGGAAAGCCATCTTCTCATTCATTCCTGTACTGTTGCAACTGCATACCACAGGCTCACCCAATCAACCAATTTACCATCACATCTATACTTCTGCCATGAATTAATCCTTTGGATGCTCTGGTCACCAGTTCAGGCTGGTATGCCTGTACAAGCCATTACCAGGCCCTGGTGGCCACCAAATCATCCCATGAATGCTTTGGTCACCACTTCAGGCTGGTATGCCTGTACAAGCCATTACCAGGCCCTGGTGGCCACCAAATCACCCAATGAATGTTCTGGTCACCACTTCAGGCTGGTATGCCTATACAAGCCATTACCAGGACCTGGTAGCCACCAAATCACCCAATGAATGCTCTGGTCACCACTTCAGGCTGGTATGCCTATACAAGCTATTTCTAGGCCCTAGTAGCCACCAAATCAACCAATCAACCAATTTACCACAAAATCTATACTTCTGCCATGAATGAATACTCTGGATGCTCTGATCACCACTTCAGGCTGGTATGCTGGGCAAGTCATTCCCAGGCCCTGGTGGCCACCAAATCACCCAATCAACCAATTTACCACCATATGAATTGTTCCCTAAAGTAAAGATTATCACAATCAGATTTTTCCGAAAAAGTTACGTCGTCTTTTATTTCGTTGCACAAACTCCTGAACAATTTGTGTCCGATCCAACTTGTCTGTCCTCTCTTTGTGAATGTTCAACAGCATTAGGTGATTGTACCTCTTCTCTGTCATGGTGCTTCTTAAGTAAGACTTTATCCTCCGCTGTGTTGAAAAGGATCTCTCCCCAGTTGCTGTACTCATTGGGACGAGGAGGAAATTTGAATGAGCTTCACTACTTCTGAATACAGTATTTGCTGCTGGCTTTTTTTTCCTACTAAGGCATCAATAATGGTGTTGATTGAAGTTACTGCCCTCACCTCTGGCAAAACCTGCTGCACAAGTCCTGGGAGCAAGTTCAGTTGTGCATTCAGAATGTCAATGTCCAAGTCCTTATCTCTATACAACTGTGTGATCTGAGGAGGAACTGAAAATGCCTTTGCATTGGCTGCCTGAAGCAACAAATTCTCCATGAATGACAGCAAAGTGTAGGTTTCTTGATCAAAATGTCGGTCAAGTTCAACAAGACAAGCATCAGTGGCTTCATAGTACATCTGTCAATACCAGTCCTTAGCAAATTCGGGATAGTGATGCAGTGCACTACCATGTTGCAGCCTTGCTGGGACATAACGCTGTCTGGGAAGTTTTGGCTCCTTTACATTTTTTAGTAGTTGTGCTTTCTCTTTGATGCCTTCATAGACCTGGTCAAAGTCATTGCGCTGGCTTTGTAAATTTTTCTTCAGGGAGTTTACACTCATCGTTGTACTTTCTGCTGTCAATGTTTTTGTTTGCAAGACTGAAGCCACTTGTTCTGATACGCTGAATATATTGTATGATACAACCAGTCCAAAATAGGTCAGAAACTTTTTCATCACTGACAACAGGCCTTTGACCTTAGTTTGTACATCCATAGATTTGTCTTGTTTCAGCTCCTCTAAAGTTTCATAGAGTGCTCCATAGTTTTTAAGAACCGACTTGATACTCTTTGTTCGTGCTGTCCATCTTGTTGGACAAAGTAAGTGCAGGCCTTCTATCATCATGTAAGAGTCCTCACTGTCATTCACTGCAATATTTTCATAAAGAGCCAGCCTCTGTGGGGATCCCCAATCAACACACTTAAATACTGGACAAAGTTGAGGGCATCTTCAATTGCATCACTTGTTTTGCCACAGTTTTGCAACACCAGGTCCAAGGAATGATTTGCACAATAAACATTCAATGCTAGTGGATTTTCTCTCTTAATTCTTGTTGCAGTTCCAGAAATACATCCACTCATATTTGCTGCTCCATCATAAGCCTGTCCCCTCATGTTGTTGATTAGTAAATTACATCTTACTAAAACATCCTTAATGGAACTGGTGATGGATTCTGCATCAGTCTTTGCCATTTCATACATTCCAATAAAATCTTTATGTATAACAAAATGGGGCAGGGAAACCCATCATATACATATTGTCATCTGTTCATGTTGGCTAATATCCCAAGATTCATCTGCTATGGTTGCATACAGTTTTGATTCATTGCGTATCTCTTCCAGAAGGTTCCTCAGCAGCTGATGTGCCATGAGTTCCATGACTTCATTCACAATATCTGAACTCTGATATTTCCCTTCCTAGATCCATCTCAGTAGTTCTGGTATGTCAACTGCCCTACTCAACATTTCCTGCCTCAGGTTGCTTTCCTCTTCTTCTTCTTTGCCACGAATTGCTAGTCCTTGGTGTACTAGAAACTGTATTGCATTTAGCTGTTTCTGGAACATTTCTCAGTTTCTTGCCTGTTCCTGTGCAAGATGCTGGCTAAGCTGAGCACCAGTATTCATCCTTGTGTTGCTAAATGCAGTATACTTCTCAACAGGTTCATGGTGGAACGATGATGCCTGATGTTTCTTAAGTCTGTCAATTGCTTTCCTCCAATCACTAAATCCTGATGAAATAAAGGTTGGTTCACCACGACTGGCTGTGATGAGTTTTTTTTCACTGCTGTCTGACAGTAGAAGCAGAATACACATCCTTTTGAAATACAGTAGGTTAGCCAGCTGAAAGATGAAAACCACCGTGTTTGACAAGTTCTTGTTTCAGTTCTCCCATGGGTTAGTGGAATGACTTGTTTGATGGACGTGTCTATAACACTGCTTGGTTGAAAAACACTGATAATATTGTGGTAACAAACAGAAGAGCAGGAGGGGAGTGACAAAGAGACAGCAGATTCAGACACTGGTTTAACCGAAGTGACCCAGGTATTCTCAGAACAGGAGGGGAGAGACAGAGACACAGCAGATTCAGACTTTGGGTCAACTGCAGTGACCCGGGTATTCTCAGAACAGGAGTGGAGAGACAAAGAGACAGCAGATTCAGACACCGGGTCAACTGCAGTGACCTGGGTATTCTCAGAACAGTTGAGGAGAGACAAAGAGACAACAGATTCAGACTCTGGGTCAACTGCTGTGACCCAGGTATTCTCAGAGAAATGCATGATGTTGCCATCGCTATTGTTGTTCATGGGGAGCAGCTCTGCAGCTCTGTTTTCTGTATCAGAGCAGGCCTTACCATCCAGGGGCACTGGAATAGCAGTTGCAGGAAAATCCTCAACAGGCAAGGAACATGTCAGTTCTGGCACTGATGCAGTGTTTGAAACAGACATGACTGCATTTGACTCTATAAAAGCCATTGGCAGCAGCGAAGCTGTATACACAGTTACATTGTCACTTACTGTACCAGTACAACTGACAGCTGCAGTGTGTGTGGCAGTGCCAGTGTCAGTGGAATTGTTCTCAGCAGCGATGTCCCTTGCATGCTCTGAAGCTATTGGTATCTGGGCACTCCCAAACCAGTAATTTAGTTTTCTTGGCATCTTAGCAGCAATATCAGCCAGTTGTTTCTCCATCTGTCTTTTTCGTCTCTCAGATCTTGGCATATTTGAATGCAGTGACACAAACAGTGCAGGCTCTGAGAAAGAATTTTGAGTATACAGTTTAGTGAACCCATCTGGTTACCATCTTCTGACAAGGCACTGCAGCATGAACATTATTAAGCATGCTACCAATGAAGTGTCAATGGCAAAAAAGCATTTTTTATATCTTGACCTTCCTCGCCCCCCCCATCTTTGTCAATAGTTATTTGTCCTCAACTACTGGGGGTACTTTAACTATTCTTGGCTAGTGACCCATGCATCAATGCATGTGTACTGCACCACTATTGTACAAGACATGTGGGTCCAATAAAATTCATAATGCATGATTTGGCTGGTATTGACAATGAACCTATTATTTTTGTATGCCACTGTGTTTGCTCAGCTGCCCAACAGTTACAATGCCAGTGCTTTCATCCATGATCGTTCAATACTGGGAAATTTGCCTCCTCCTCCCATATGTCACATATCACCCTGAGCCAACCTATCCCAGCAACTGCAATTCACAGAATTTTCAAATGCCCCCCAGCCTCCCCCTTCTCTGAAATGCTTTCTGCCCCTTGCTGCTGGGTCCTCTATTCCCAGTCACTGCCTGGCTCTTCAACCAAGGGTGTGACTAGAGAAAGGCCAAAGTTCAGTGCACGTAAGCACGATATACAATTCACCCAACACTGAATTATTTTAATATGAGGATTACTTCAAACCTCAGTTTTTTTATATAAATGGTGCCCACAGGGAGGACTTTGACGTAGCGGCACTTCTTTTACCAATGCTCCCTATACCACTCACAGTGGTTTATCTCACAAGTCATGCAGAGTGCCAGCTTCATTTACCACTCCAAACTCATCAGTGCCATACTCCAGTCCAACATGTGCATGCAAGACAGATTCCTTACATGCCATTATCTGCCACCACAAACAAGTGCCAAACTATGCAAATAACACCACATGAACAGTATAACAGAAACAATACCAGACTTGGCTATAGAAATAAGTACAGTACAGTCACTCAACTAAAACTTTAAAATTAAACGTTACTGCTCTCTGGAACCTACATAAATCAGAAGCATCCTTAAATCATTTTTATTTTGCCCAACAATAAGCACACTTACTTATGGTGGCACTGATGGATACATTATGATGCCTAGATGCCTATTATAGCCCAGGTGAGCCTGAGAGGTTAGTACTTTGAACCAATCATATCACTTAATTTAAAAAGTTCATGCAAGTCTGGTGATATCTAGGGTGCACATAATAGGTGCACATCACTCTAGTCATCTCAATTTGGGCATGTTTATCATATGTTTGAAACAAGAGGATACTTGCTAAATTGATATGTGTGTATGTATGTATATAGAGAGATAGGGGGTGTGAGTTATTTCTTTTGTTTGCGTTTACTGAGTAACCAATTGCCAGACAGGCAGTTGGCTAAAATAAAAAAAAAAAATAAACTATACATTAAACCACCATGAGCCAATTAATGTGGGTGCTGGGGAATAGCATTTAATGGATAACTGGACCTAAGGTCCTTAAAGATCTCTCCTGTTCAGAGGAGAGGTTCAGATAAAGAGATCTGTGGCAGGAGGAATTCTGCCTTACTTTACATTTTACACTTTCTTATTGTTCTTCTGTAATATAGTTCCAGAGAGGCATTTTTACTTTGCATTTTGAAGTCAGCATGTACAACCAATGCAGAGAAGGAAACAAACTAAATATATTACCGGCACCAAGTCTTAATACTGACCCCATGAACTACCTTTACCTTTACTGTCAGACCAATGAAAACAAAACAAGCTGCTTAATCGCAAATTAACTTTTGACAACTAGAAATAAAGTAGAAGAGAAGTATACCAAGAAATATTCAAAAATATTGTCAAAAGCCTTTTGAAGGCAGCCAAGCCCAGAGCCTAGTAATTAGTATTGAGAGCTGTGAATGTGTAGACTCAGATTTGAATACCACCACCACTGCCACATGATGTGTGATCCTGAACATGTGACCTCTTGCAGTCTCATTTAAAAATGTGTATAACTGCAGTTTCCCTTATGTGTTTATACAAATTTTATGTCTAATTCCATAATAGCGATGTTGTTGAGGTCTTTGATAATGAACCTAAACACAGTGTTGCAAAGGGCACAGTGCATATTTGGGCTTAACAAATTACAGGGGGATAACCTCAAGGAGTCGAGAGGTGTTCCTTCCACTGTTCAATTACCTGGTTAAACCACACTTTGAATACTGCATGCAGTTTTGGCATCCCTACTTAAAGAGGGACATTTTTCTTCTGGAGAGGGTCCGGAGGAGGGTGACCAGGGTGACACTGGGACTAGGGACAGGCCCCATGAGGAGAGAATGGATTGCAGGAGCTCAACATGTACTTACTGGAGGAGAGAAGGAACAGGGCAGGGGAGATATGATAGAGGTTTTCAAATATCTAAAACAAATGAATAGGTAAAGCCTTTAGGGGGTGCTTCAGCTGAGAGAGGTTGGGGCCAGCAGGGGACACTCAATAAAGCTGGTTGGGGGGAGACTGAGGGGGCATCAAGGAGATGTTACTTCACTGAGAGGGTGGTGGAACCCTGGAATGAACTGCCCAGGGGAGTTGGTAGCTGATGCAACTGTGGAGGGGTTCAAGAAAGGCTGGGATAGGTATACGGGAAGGGTACATCCCAGAGCCCCGCTGGGGTGGGTGGGTGGCCTTGTAGGGAGGGAGGAGGTAAGTAATAATACCCAACATGGTGGGCATTATTGGGATATAACGGACCACCCAGGGTCGTAATGAGGCCCGACATTGGAGGCCGAGGGCCTTATAGCCCCTGGAAGGTCCTTTATAGCCCATAACGCTCACCCTGGAGGGTATTATTACACTTAGATAATGGGTTTACATTATTATTATTTTTAAATAATAAAAGTGTATGGAAAAAGACTAAAACATTGGAAAAAAAATAGAGAAATGTTGGGTTCTGTAAAATAGTCCCTTTGGTGCCACTAGAGGGTGCTGCCGTTTGTTATATCATTTTTTTTTTTAAATTAGTTTGGTGTACAAGTTTTCAATAGTGTTAAGCACTGAAGTTTTAGTTTTACATGTTTGGCATCATTTGTTATGTAGTGGGTTGATGTGGTTACGGTTGCCAGAGATTGATATACAGAGAAATCGGCCCCATACAGCAATGTACATATTTTGAAACAAAAAGTAAGTACCTCGTTTTTTTGTGGAGAGCTGATCAGTCAAATTCCGTTCCTTGAAATAGCATGGTACAGGAAAGGGAATTATTTTGGCTTCACATCTAAAACTCTCAATCTATGGAGCCGAGTAGTAGCGGTATGACCAGATACTTGGAGAGCGGAGGACTGGGGAGTGAGTTTCTTGTGAATATGCAGAGAGAGTGGCGTTGGTGGTATCAGCACCTGCTACAGTGGGTAGTGGGGGGGGGGTTCCGGGAGAGGTGTTGAGTTTTGCTAGCGCCGGAGTCGGAAATGACTCAGTAGTAAGCAAAGAGGAGAAAAACAAGATTTTAACTTTTTTTTTTGTAAATAGTTGTTACTGTTTCTATTCCGTTGGTATGGACTACTATTTTGAGGAGTGACTGTGTATGGGGGATGACTTGGTGTCTTGCTAAACAAAGTAAAAAAATGGTGGGTATCAGAGCATGGGCAGAGGGATATAAGGGGTGCTGGGTACTGCCAGGCGGGGACTTGTTATTTTGCAGTCGTTGTCAAGAAATAACAGCCCGGGTGGCAGGCTGTTTCAGCCAATCAGGATACGAGTTTTACTTCACCCATTATCTGAGTACTAATAACAGTGCCCTGGGAAGGCACCAATCATCTAGCAGACTCAGTAGACCATGGGGCCTAAAGTTCTGGATTCTTAGAGTCAAAGTCAAATTTATTTCTAAAGTGCTTTTCTATAACCAAAGCGCTAGTACAATATAAAAACATCAAATTTAAACAATATCCTTAAAATATACACACCGATTAAAATAACCATAAAATAAACCACAGCAATTCTGGAGTCAGTCATATTCCCCAAACGCCTTTTCAAATAAATAGGTTTTCAGGAGTGATTTGAAAGCCTCGACGGACAGGCACTCTCTAATCCGATGAGGCAGAGTATTCCAAAGGGTAGGGGCTAGAAAGGAAAAAGCCCAAGCTCCAGATGTCTGCAAAGAGACCCTTGGATCCTCTAGCAATCCCTTGTCAGTGAAACGGAGGGAGCGGAGGGGGGCAGTAGGGCCGAAGAAGGTCTTGTAGGTAACCTAGTCCCTGTCCGTGTAAGGTCTTATAGGTCAGCAATGCAACCTTGAAGATGATCCTCCATCACACTAGGAGCCAGGGCAGCTCACGTAGTACAGATGTGACATGGCTAGATCTTGACGACCCTGTCAACAACCTGGTCACCGCAATCTGCACCAGCTGTAGGCAATGGAGTTCCACCCCCCCCGGTAACCCTAGGTACAGGGCATTGCAGTAGTCCAGATGACAGGACACGAAGGCGTGAATCAGTGTAGGCAGGTCCTCAGGTAGAACTAGGTGTTTTATCCAGATGATGTTCCTCAGATGATAAAATGAGGACTTGACAACTGATGCCACCTCTGCTTTCAATGTCAATTTGTTGTCAAGTACAATGCCAGATTCCACACCTGTTCAGAGGATCTCAATTGGCTACCACCACCTAGCTCAAGGCCAGATGGTTGACAAGGAGTCAACTTCTCTCTACCTGCTGACCTGGATCCACCACCAACACCTCAGTCTTATCCGGATTTAGTATGTTAGTATTAAAGAACAGGTGCACACTGTGTTTCTTCCAGCCCCTCCTAAACACACATGACAGCTGACCTGCTCCAGTATTGAGGCGTTTTAAAAATCCCATGTGGTTCAGTCCAGTAAAAAAGTTACAGGACCCCTATGTGTACTCCCGGAAAAGCAGAGCTGCTTCCTGAACCTGCTAACAGGTTCCCAGGCTGGCACCCAGTCCCACAGACCCCTTTTGTGATGTCTGAAGATGAACGCGTTGTGTGTGTTCCATTGACTTGTATGAGCCCAATTTTTCTGTAGCTTTTAGTACTATTTGGAGTTGCAATAGATATAAACAAACCAAAGTGACAGCTGGAGTAGCAGTCCCTGTAGGTCGAGTAGTCACTTTGACTTTTCTAAATCACATCTCTAAATATTACTAAAAGCTATAGAAAAATACCACTCATGCAGGTCAATGGAGCATGCACACAGCCCTCATTTTCTGACATTGTGAAAGGGGTCTGTAATGCTCCTGCCTGGGGGTTTATCAACATGTACAGGAAGCATCTGTTTTTTGTGGGGTACAAATTAGGGGTCCTGTAACTTTTTCAATAGACTGAACCACATGGAATATTAAATACCTCTCAACACTGGAGCAAGTAAGTTAGCATATATGTTTTGGATGGGCTGGAAACATTATAGTGCACACAAGCTCTTTAAACACCTGGATGAAACATTTCCCCAAATACTGACTGTGTACCATTTCCTTTATAGCACCACCATGCTCTTGGAAATACTACAAACTCAGACTGTAATATTTTCCTACAATAGCACATGCTATTACGCAATACGCTACAGGGTAAAATCTGAAAATAACATAATATGTGTATGTTCCTAATCAAATAGCATTGCAGAGCTCAGACCAGGACATAAGAACAATACACAGGGATGGGATACTGCAACTTTTGAGTAACCACAGGTCCCAGCTTGAGTAGGTACACACACTTTCATGTCATAAATGAATCCCCTTGCAATCATGTCTACACTCTGCACATTGCTGCTGATAATAATACAAACTAAACCTATGAAAGTGCTTTCCTGCATACCCTGTTGTGAACTTGCTGTCCATCATCTAATGGAAAAACACAGACAGTAATAAAAAACCAAAGATTGTTAAGCATGAAACTGTCGGAGTTATAATACATACAGTATATACAGTAGTATATAGTGGAGTGTTGTTCTGTATAGAATTCCATCCCTTTCAAAATGCTGTTCTGCCACAGTTCCAAGGAGGTCATGGAATGTGATTCTACCCTTCTGTGGCAGAACAGCATTCCAGAACCTCTGGTGTCAGTTTCATTTTGAAAGCGAAACAACTTACAAAACATATACAGTATTTCACACAGTACTATACACTATAAAAATACAGGATGAGCAACTAAATGCACAACCAGTGTGTTTTTGCCACCTCAGTGTTCAGATTCCTATGGACCGCTTGAGTCACATTCGCTCTCGAGGTCAGAGGGAATCAGAACCCCTCTGTGCCAGAACACACTGGTTCTGCATAGTTGCCCATCCAGTATTCTCTATTTACATATCCTATTCCTGGCTGTTGTTAACTTGTAATGGAGTACCCAGAATAAGTTTCTCAAGTTCACTGACTGGGCTTTACAGGAGCGGGTCTCAGAGTGTGTCTCCTTATATAAGCTGGGAGTTTTCAAGAGCAGGTCTTCCTTTCCCTTACATTGAAATTTATGAGATCAGCTCCATTTCTTTCTCTGGATGAGGCAGGCAACCCAGACAGTTAATACCAGCATCTGGACAGACCAGTAAAGTGTTTGTCATCATGTTGGGGATTTGGTACCTATCTTGTCCCCAGTCCCCAGTAAATATATGGTGCTTGTACTTCTTGCTCTCTGCATGGGTTACATAGCGACTTCAGCCTGGAACAGACTGAAACCCAACACATAGTTTTTTGATTTCCTCTGTGGTCTGATTCATTGACTGTAACCTTGTTTTAACTGTTTATTCCCAGATTAGGTCACTTATATACTAAAGCCCGGTCAGTGAACTTGAGAAACTTATTCTGGGCACTCAACTCCCGTCTCTGCCCAAAACACTCACAGCCAAATGGGGCCAGTCCTGCATCATGGATTATAACAAATGTGGCCACTCTGTTTCTTTTAGTGCTAGCCCTTCCACTGCAACATGCAGCAGAGCAGAGAAAGAAATGGAGCTGAACTTGTACATTTCAATCTGAACCTAATAAAAGAGAACTGTGTCCGCTCCTGAAAACTCCCATTTTTATGTTGCTTGCATGCATGTGCAAGAAACATAGTGCCATGAACGGAGATTTCGGAGGTGTGTCACCTCCTCCTCCAATTCAGGCACTGGGCTGGCAGGCGCTGCCCCTGTAAGTCAATGCATTTTGGAGCTGCTCTATGACACGCTCCAAAATGCAGTGGCATAACCGAGTTGAAAAGGGGAGCTACGGCTAGAGTGAGCAGCGATAAGATGCTGCTCACGCGCAGTCCCCCCCAGGCGCAGCCCTGCAGCACTGTATAGCCAACGGGTGCCCAACTCGCCGCTAAGCTACTGTCGTCCTCCCCTGTAGCTGGTGCTACACTGGGAGCCCATCCAGCGTGGCAATCACTTATGTAGCCGACGGGTGCCCAATCCCCGTCAGCTGAACGCCCTAAGTGCTTGTGCCACGCTGGGAGCCCACTCCCAGCATGGCTAACGCCCCAAGAGTTTTTTTTTGCCGACGGGGATGCCCAATCCCCATTGGCTGAACACCTCCAAGTGCTTGTGCCATACTGGGAGCCCACCCCAGCGTGGCAAACGGTCCCACGTTGTCTTTTTTTACCTGAAACCAAAACCGTCCCACGGGAGCGTATCCCACCCCTCCCACAACCCGCGCCCACCCACTGTGCACCCAGCCTCCCACGCCCCCACACCATACTTACTTCCGGACTCTGCTACGACCGACTCGGTGGACCGGGAACACGCCTGCTCTTCAAAGCCGACCGCGAACTGAGAAATGCCCGGTAAGCTGTATAATGGGCTAGATAGGGGGTTTCAACTTTATTGCATATCTCGGGCATTTTTGGGAATTTTTGCACCAAATTTTCAACATGGGGTTTTTGGGACCCCTTCTCATGAATGATGTCACTGTCATGGAGCTATTCAGGCTCAAAGGGTGATTTCACACAGTGACTACGCAGTCACTGTGAAATCACCCTTCTGGCCTGAACACTGCCATGACAGTGATATCATTCAAGAGAAGGGGTTCCAAAAACCCCATGTTGAAAATTTGGTGCAAAAATTCCAAAAAATGACTGTTTTACAAGCATGCATTGCGCAGTTCCTACGCAGGCTTGTAAGTTCGCGAAATTTCAATATTTTCACTCCAGATTTTCAACATTGCCATTTTACCATACCTGCTTATGAGTAGTACAGCTGTCATTTTTCACATCTTACCCAAAATGTGTTTCCGCCCATGTAGCGCAGAATGGCGCAGTCGATGTGTGAAATCAATGTACGGGACAAATTAAGAAAATCACAGTGACACTGTTCTTGAACAGAGGTCTTAAAATGGCTATGTTGAAAATTTGGTGAAAAAATTCCTAAAAATGACTGTTTTATGAGCGTGCGTTGCGCAGTTCCTAGGCACACTTGTAAGTCCGCAAATTTTCAATATTTGCACTCCAAAGACTTCCAAATACCTAAACAGCACATAGAAGCACGCAACATTCGGCATTGACAAATGCTTGTTTTTTATTAATTGAAATATAAGGCAATCTGCTCCAAGACCCACTCTTATAAATCCATGACAAGACCCCAAGCCAACTGAGGCAATAAATGGCAGGAGTGAATGTGCATGGTGGGTGGGGAAGTTGCCACACTGGGGTCGTTTCTGCAAGCTCAGGGTAATGGGAAAGGCAGTTCACTGGCCCAGATTACAAGGATTGTTCAATGAAAATGGTTGTTCCAATTTCTCCAACAAAGCTTGCACTTTATAAGATGCAAAGAAAAAATATACTAGATTTCAAATGCATGCTATCTCACTATCTCAGCATTGGCCAGACAAACGTTTTCACCTGAGCTGAAAAATCAAACACCTCCATATTTTGGTTTAGAGGCTAAAGAGTTTATGCTTGATTAGGAAAAAGTATTGAATAAAGGGAGCTTTGAATTAATTTTGTTAACAATCAAAAAAGCAAAAAAAAACAGAATGTGATGCTCTGTGTGTTCAAATTCAAGAACCGGATAATAAATTAACTATCACTAGTCTTTTTCTGATGAACAATTAAGAGAACTGAAGCATAACATCGATACCCACTTGAAGAAGTTTAAAAATGAATCAAAAATATATAAACAGCAAAAACACGACAGAGACACATGTGATTATACGGATGGCATAATATACAAGTGGCATGGCAAACTAAAATATTTTAGAATCAAAATGTTTTTTTCATGAGGATGCAGATGGTAATCTCTCATCAGATATGGAGAGTGATGCATCTAGCACTAAGACTAATGAGCAACAATGAAGGTGAAAAGGGAGAAAAATGGGTGGAGGTTACAATATATCTCGAGGTCAAGGAAGACCAGGAGAGGGAGGGGCAGGAGGCAGAGGCAACAGAGTCAAGGACAAGGATGAGGGCAGTGGAATCTGGCACTCAGTCAGGTATGGAGATCTGCTGCCTCCAGGTACAGGATGGGAATCCGAACTGGAAGCCATTGTAAAACAAATAAAATCTTTGACTAATGTACACATTGTGGATTTAAAAAAAGGTCTCTGTCTGCCTCCCAGCAAATATTCCTAATAATACCCCAATATTAAGACTGACCAACAATGTTTTTTCACTTGCTTACTGACTCAGAGAATTTTTCCTGCAACAGATGGCATCATGGCAGTGCAGTTATTTAATTTTTTAATGACATGATATGCAAGCAGCAAAAGGCTGAGCAAAGCTCATTAATTCAGACTGAACTGAGCTGAAACTAAGATTTAATACAGCACAATCAGTCCACACCGACTGCACTGCAGCAGCCGTCAGGTGCAGAGAAAGGTAGAGAGAGACTGCTGTAGGGTAGGAAGTGGGAACTTGCAGCCAGGCAGCACAGACTCAACACTAGTAGTCCCAAATTCAGAAAGGGAGTCCTGAGCCTGAGGTCACCATGCGATAGGCAGTTGGGGGGCCGGGGGGCAACAACAAAAAAATAAATAAAAAAAAAAGGAAAATAATTTAAACCAATACAAAAAAATAAAGTAGTGGACTTACTCACTCTGACTCTAGTTTCTCAGTGATGGTCAACACAGCGAAATAGCTGTCCTGTCCTCTGCTCCAGTCCGGATTCTTCTCACTCCACAGCAGCCAGCAGCAGCAGCCAGTCCGGTCGTTGCATTGCACCCTGGGTCACTGTTGTGATTTGATTAATTTAATTAATTCAATTAAAGACATTTTACTAGACTAGTCTAAAAAAACTTAAACTACTGAAGTTGAACTGAGCTGCAAAAACTAAGAAATCAATCAGCGCTCAGCATCCAGCGGCAAGCGCAAGTTTTAGCAAGCAAAGCAAAGTTCCCCACAAGCACCACGGAGCACCGCACAATGAAGTCAAGTCAACAACACTCAACCCAGCAGCCCCAAGCAAA
This sequence comes from Neoceratodus forsteri, assembly GCA_016271365.2. Taxonomy (NCBI): domain Eukaryota; kingdom Metazoa; phylum Chordata; order Ceratodontiformes; family Ceratodontidae; genus Neoceratodus; species Neoceratodus forsteri. Next base: position 641,835,613 of record CM057453.1, on the reverse strand, counting down.
TCAAAAGCCAGGAGATGGAGTCAGCCCAGAGAAATGTTCGATTTGGGGATATGCAGTGTGTGAGTGTAGCTGACTACCTTTTATATTCATGTGAGCATTTCTTCTCTTCTCTTCACGTTCTCGGGCAGGGTCGCTCAGCTCCCTCTGAACTTCCATGGCAGTTGGATAGTAAAAAAAAGCTGACTTTCAAATTAATTTACATTTATTTTACTAGACCTAGAGGCGCCACTCCAGTGAAGGCAGGACACATTACTTAAGTCTTGAAAACGCAGTTAAACGGAAAACGGAACCGCCTAATGTGATTATTTATTATCTGGCAGCTGGCTTACAGTTTAGGCTAATGGCTTATGGCTAAGTAACTAGGTGCTAAGTATCCCTCCTCCTCCCAAAGTCCCAAAACAAAGGGGAGATGAGACAGAATCTGAGATGTGTTAAGCTGCCTAGCCGAGCTGCTTGAATTTGAACAGTTAAGTTCAGGAGTTGTAAAGTAGAGTTGTTATAATAACGACTCTACTTTACAACTCTGCTGGCTGAGGCTGAGGCATTTAACACAGCAGGAGGTGTTTCTTTTGTTTTGTTTAGTGGCGGGCAGCGTGGGGTGGCAGCAGAACAGATTCCAACCAGGCACTCACTACTGTCACGCAGTGATGGTCACAGAAAAAAATAAAAAAAATGTTCAAAATGAATCGCAGCAGGGGCAATCTCCTAGTGCACAAAAATACTGGTGGGACTCACGCCCCTCTCGCCCCCCCCCCCAGTTCCGGTGCCTATGAGGCAAACAGAATGCTGGGGTAGGAGGAGTGAAGTGGTGATGCCACTGTATAGATCACTGGTGAGGCCTCATCTAGAATACTGTGTCCAATTCTGGAGACCGCATCTCAGGAAGGACATAGACAGAATGGAAGCAGTCCAGAGAAGAGCAACAAACATGATACATGCACTGCACCACAGGCTTTATGAGGAAAGACTCAGGGAACTTAACATCTATTCACTGAAAGAGAGAAGGGAGAGAGGGAATATGATAGAGACTTTCAAATACCTTAGAGGAATAAACAGGATACAGGAAGGCAGCATATTTCAGAGAAGAAAGTGCACAAGGACTAGGGAATATAACATGAGGCTGGAGGGAGGGAGGCTTGGGGGGGATGCTAGGAAGTATTTTTTCACAGAGAGGTTGGTGGATCTGTGGAACAGCCTACCAGCAAAGGTGGCGGAGGCAAAAATAGTACATGGATTCAAAAGTGCATGGGATAAGCATAAAGGCACCCTGCTGTGCAGCAGAGAGGGGAACAGTAGTCCAGATTAGGGTAGAGACTGCCAAACCAAGTAGGGAAATGGGCAGACTAGCTGGACTGGTCGGTCCTTATCTGCTGTCATATTCTGTATTTCTATGTTTCTGTGTACAGAGCTAGAATCTCAGTCTGATATGCGGATATGTCCATCAGCAGATTCAGAAAACATTTTATAAAAAGTTTACTTCTCTAGTTAAGTCAGCAACCAGGGTGAGAAGTGAGCTATTGGTAGATTTGGTTCAGCACTGAGTTTTGTCCCATGAATTCAGTTAAACTTCAAGAATTAAGATAAACTACTTTAGCTTCCAATGCAGTAATTGGCCTGGGGTAAAATAGATTACAAATGGGGAGGGGTAAAAAAGCTTTGAGGACAGCAAAGTATATTTATTATTCTGGCTTACTTGGGCAGGCCAGTGCTAGGATTAGTGTGTTTGTGGTGCGGTAACAGGATCTGATGCCTACCATGACCCAGTGCTGAGCAACAGAAATAGTTAAGCTTGGTTGGTGAGCTCAAGGCTTATTCTTTACTGTAATCTATGCTTTAACTCAAAGCTAAATACTATATTATCCATGGTAGATTTTCAAATCATATACTACCCCCCCCAAAAAAAATTGCATCAAAATACAAAAACAAATGAAAAGAAATTAAACTTAGGACATAGCATTGCCCTTTACAGTATTTTACCATTCTTCAATGAGGATTTATTTCTTTTTGTTTTTTTTTTATGTTGGTGCGCTTGCGCAGCCAACATCTTGCGGCAGTGGGGATTTGGAGGCACGGTCGCTGTTGGGCGAATGCAGCTCACGCACCAGTAGGTGCGTCCCTCTTCCCCAATCAGCCTGCATGCTGATGACACACCATGCATACTAAGCTGGCGAGCACGTTTAAGGAAAGGTCCGCTGCAATCTGAGCAAAGCTTGTCACACTTAGTGGACCCTTCCTGCGTGCACGCCAGCTAGTAGCATGGCGGCACAGTGGCTGCTACACTGCTGACAGCACCGACTTTGGGGGGTGCCCAATCCCCCGGTCTGCTTGCCCTGCCCCATGAAGTATGTGGCAATGGGGGAGCCCAATCCCCATTGGCAGAATGTACCCCCCACCTTGTTGTTTGCCAATGGAGGTGTCCAATCTCTGTTGGCATCCGCCCCCCCTTCCCACTGTAATGTGCTGACTGGGGAGCCCACTCCCCATCGGTATGATACCCCCTCTTCTTCTGTGCTGATGGGGGTGCCCAATCCCTCGTCAGCTACTGCAGCCCCCCCAAACAAAAGAAACCACCTGTAAAACAGAAAACTGTTTTTTTTTTTTCGGTTCCTGTAAACTGAAAACGGTCCCTCGTAGTCTCCCAACCCACCACCCGCACCTACCCACTGCGCACCCTGCCTCCCCATACCCCCCTCACCCCATACTTTCATGCCAGATTTTCAACATTGTCATTTTTCTACACCTCCTTGTCAACAGTACAGCTGTCATTTTTCACATCCTGGCCAAAATGTGTTTGCACACTTCCAGCGCACAATACCGCGGTCACTGTGGGAAATCAGTGTTCGGGCCAGATTACAAAAATGACAGTGACACTGTTCATGAGCAGAGGTCCTACAATGCCTATGTCAAAAATTTGGTGACGATACTCCATAAATGACTGTGTTACGAGTGTACATTGTGCAGTTTGCACGCACACTCATAACAATGTGCATTTGTAATATTTTCTCTCTGGATTTTCGCCATTGGCATTTTTCCACACCACTTGATGAACAGTACAGCTGTCATTTTACATAACCTGCCCAAAATGCGTTTTCACACATCCGGTGAAGAATAGCATGGTCGCTGTGCGAAATCACTTTTTGAGACAGCTTGAGGAAATGGCAATGACACTGTACATGAGGAGAGGTGCTAAAATGCCCATGTTGAAAATTTGGTGCCGAAACTGCATAAAATGCCTGTGTTACAAGTGTGCATTGTGCATTTCCTACGCACCCTTGTAACTTCACATATTTGCAATATTTACATACCACATTTTCACCACTGCCATTTTTTTGCACCTCCTTATGAACAGTACAGCTGTCATTTTTCACATCCTGCCAAAAATGTGTTTCCACACTGCACTACCAAAGCCAATGCCAGCGCGACAACATTCGGCATTGACAAATACTTGTTTTCTTTTGTGTTATATTTTATATTGAAGTTTTTTACAATATTAATTGAACTTTGAACACAGTTGTGGCCTGCTGGCATTGAAAGTTGTAGTCAGTTGACTACAAGAGGTTCAAATGGAAAACCTGTTCTCCTGCATGAAGCTGATTACTCATTCTGTGGCCATCCCTTTTACAGTGTGTGGGGTAAGGGATGTTATTTACCTGATAATAACTGTCTTTGAGTGACACACATGATCATATTGCATTTGTTGGTGATTATAATGTAAAAGTCATCATAGTACCATAAGGAGGAGTGATGGTCAGGGCCTGCATCAGTGTAGTCCTTGTGCTATCTTTGTTGTAGACAGTGGTGAGCCAGACCGTGGTGTCAGTGGAAGCCCCAGTAGATGCACCACCAGGAGGTGTAAGAGTAAGAGTTGTAGTATATATCACTTGACGAACATGTGAATAAACAAATTAATGGTCAAAGCTGATCTGTGGCAAGGTTCAGTTTAAGAAAGTCTAAGTATTCAAGAACTTCGTGATCTAGCCTTGAGTGAATTAGTGAGGCAATATCCCGAGTTGTACTGAAATGTCTTTCTGAAGCAGCAGATATTGGTGGGCATTCAAGTAAATACACGGAAATAGAAAAACATAGAAGAAGACAGCAGGAAAAGACCCTGCAGTCGATATAGTCTATCCAGCCCTACCTATTGTTAGCTTTGATGGCCTTAGCAGCCAGCCATACCTACTTTCCACTCTTCCCCTTTCCCAATGTATTTATTAATTTCATATGTCTATCCCATGCATGTTTGAATCCCACCACTGAACTAGCACAAGCAATTTCACTTGGCAGATTATTCCAATTATCCACTACCCTTTCACTGAGGAAATATTTCCTGACATCCTTCGTAAATCTTCCCCTTGTGAGCCTCATGTTTTTCTGTGGTGCCAGTGTTCCCACTCAGAGTGAAGAGCTCCTTTCTATCCATCATATTTATCCCAGTTATTTATCCCAATATGGTATTTACATAGAAACAGTGAAGGCCAAATGATCCACCTGCCTTGCCAGAATTGTATTGGACCACTACTGCTGCTACACAGTGGCTCTGCTTGTTACCTCTGCACCACATACTCTTGCAACACATCAGAATCATTCTTTTTTTTAGCTCTGTGGGATGGCCTGAGTGGGGCTAAGCAGGCAGAGCAGCAGCAGGTGATACAGTACAATTTGGCTGATCATGCTGTTGGAGCTAGAAGAGGGACTTTTCTGTAGATTTCCTTTTTTTTTCTTTTTGCTCACCTCTTTTTCATTTGCTTTTAAATTGTACCATCCCCATGCATGGTGGCCTCTCCTGCTCAGCATCACACTCATCATCATCACCACTAGTCACTGGTGCAACTAAAATGAGACTTTCAAGCTTCTCTTGCATGTGCTTCCTCATATCCTGCTCTTCTACTTCTTCTTACTGCTTCTCCGCTCATCATTTTTCCCTCTCCTCTTCCTTTTGTATGTCTTCCCTCTGCTCCTCCCCTTCTCTTCCTTTTGTGCTTCTACTTTCTCCTTCCCCTCCTTCTCCTTGCATAGGTCATGTGTTTTCCCTGCCCAATTGTCTCCTTCTCCTTAGAATAGCCTGATTCCATTCTTCTTGGTGACCCAGTTATTTCTCCCCTTCACCATGTCTCTGTTAGTGCTAGCCTTCTATGTGCATCAAGCTGTTAAGTATCCCAGTTTTGTTGGCTGTGAATCTCAAACTGGCCTACAGTGAATATTATTGCCCCTCTATGCTTCCTTGCTTCCCCTATGGATCTCTTCTTCTGATGCTACTCAGCTCCACTGTCATTCCCCTGGTGCCCCCAGCATCTGAATCCTAACCTTAGTAAACCCTATAATTGCTCCCTCCCAGTATCCTCTAGTTTAACTTTCTCCTGACTGCCTTGTACATACTCCAGGCCATTACCCCCACCCCATCTTGGCAGAGGCACAGCATACCTTAGGAATGCAGGCATATCTTGCCCAAAGAATGCCCTTAAGTTGGCCAGGTAAAAAACTTCTCTCTTACAACAGTTAATTTACAAAAGATTCACTGTCATTCCTCAAGGTCCCAGGACCACAAGGATCTTTTATAGTTTCATAGTTTCATAGTAAGATACAAATTCATTAGGCAATTAAGCCTTGTAAGGAATTTGCCACCCAAGAATGTTATGGGTGGAAGTCAATTTTTTTTATTTCCCATGAAGTGATCTAACCCTTTTTTTAAAGTAGTTAAGTTCCCACTTTCCACTATCTGCTGTGGTAAGGTGTTACAAACCGTTATTATTCTCTGAGTAAAAAACTGACTTCTCTTTTTTGTTGTATTTTTTTCACCTATTAATTTGTGCTTATGCGTTCTAGTAGTTTTATTGGCGTAGTATGGTGTGAGCCCTAATGTTGCAGTATTAAGGTCATCTTGCATTGCCTTATACAGTAAGTCAGAGGTCTCCTCTCAGTTGTCTGTATTTAGCTGAATATAGACATAGAGTGTTCAATCTCTCTGTATAGGTATGTTCTCCCATGATGCTTATTTTTTGGTTACTTTCCTTTGTATTCTTTCAATTAATTTAGAACTTCTCATGGTGTGAGGTTGCCAAAACTGAGAGCAATATTCAAGATGGGGGTGCACTAATCCTGGTGTACAAGGGGATAATCACTTTTTTCTTCCTACATTTAATGTTATATAAAATACAGTTTACAGTTCTTTGACATTTTTTGACTGTTATCATGCAGTGTTTATCAAAGGACAGGTTATCTGTTATTCAAATTTCAGGGTCTTTTTCTTTAGTTGTACTTTCTAGTATACCGTTACTCAGTTTATATTTCATTTGTTTATTCTTTGGCCCTAAGTGCATTAACTTGCTTTTGGTTAAATTTCATTTTGCTTTTTATTGCCAACTCTTATATTTGATCTAGGTTGTTCAGAAGCTGTTTACTGTCAGTTATACTTTGTACAGCACCTCCTAATTTGCAGTCATCTGCGTATTTGTAGAGCCATACATTATTAGGAGTTTGGAGTGTTGACACCATTATATTAAATAAGGTGGGACCCAGAACTGACCCCTGGGGTACTCCAATTGTAACTGTTGACCAATCAGAGAGATATCCTTTAATGGCCACTCTTTACTGACAGGATTCTAACCAGGAATTTATCCAGTTGATTATGTCTGGATGTAAATGAATATTACTCGGTAACTGAAGTAGTGTGGAATGTGAGACTTTGTCAAAAGCTTTGGCGAAGTCTAGAAAGATTATGTCAGTGGGAATACCTTTGTCCAGGGCAGCACTTACTGGTTCAAAAATGTTGATGAGGTTAGAAAAGCATGATCTGCTAGTGGTGAACCTGTGCTGTGAGGGATCAATAAGGCTGCTATTATTAATATGGTCTACAATGCAGCTATGTAATAGATTTTCCATTAATTTTTCTACCACTGACATCAAATTTATTGGCCTATAGTTGATAGTGTCTTTGATCATTATAAATATGGTGCTCCTTGCAATTTTGTCTAATGTGCAACTGTTATGCTTTATTCCTGTTGGATGTTTTTAATTGAATTAATTGTGTTAATTGTGCCTCTGATTACACATGTATTTTTGCAGAATTATTGTGATAAAAAATGTTAGAATTTTTATTGCTATCTTATTACTTGGCTGCTTGACTGCTTGTTGTATACAATTTTTTGTTTGTTTCTGTGACCATGCTGTTCCCTGTCGAAGCCACAGATCTAAGGTACAATGTTAGTGTTTTTGTCATGTCTGTCTGGTGTGCATAACCTGGGTAAAACACGGGCTGGACAACAGGATACAGCGGGTAATAGTAAATGGAGTCCACAGTGAAGAAAGGAGGATTACTAGTGGGGTACTGCAGGGTTCAGTACTGGGGCTGGTCCTTTTTAATGCCTTTATAAGTGATATTACAGAGGGACTAGAAGGGAAAGTATGTCTCTTTGCAGATGACATAAAGATCTGAAATAGGGTTGATATGCAAGGTGGGGTGGAAAGGATGAGAAGGGACTTGGCAAGGTTAGAGGAATGGTCAAATGTATAGCAGCTTAGATTCAATGCAAAGAAGTACAAAGTAATGCACCTGGGAAACAAAAACCCAAGGGAAGAGTACACAGTGGGGGGTGAGATGCTGACAACAGCAAAAATGGAAAGGGACCTGGGGTTAGTCATATCAGATGACCTAAATGTGGGCCAGCAATGTGTGAAGGCAGTGAGGAGGGCTGGGGAGATACTGGGATGCATAGGGAGAGGCATCACCAGTAGAAAACAGGAAGTTGTTGGTCCTCTGTACAGACAGTTGGTGAGACCCCATCTGGAGTACTGCGTGCAGTTCTGGAGACCCCATCTCCACAAAGATATAGACAGGGTGGAGGCTGTCCAGAGGTGGGCAACCAAAATGGTGCAGGGTCTGCACCAGAAGACATATGAAGAAAGACTAAAGGAGCTTAAGATGTATAGCCTCAAGGAAAGGAGGGAACGTGGAGACATGACAGAAACTTTCAAATACCTCAAGGGAATCAACAAAGTCCAAGAGGGTAGCATCTTTCAGAAAAAGAGATATGCAAGAACAAGGGGGCACAATTTGAAGATAGAGGGAGGATGGCTCAGAGGTAATGTGAGGAAGTATTTCTTCACAGAGAGGGTTGTAGATGCATGGAACAGCCTTCCTGAGGAGGTCGTACAGTCAAAAACAGTGGGGGAATTCAAGAATGCATGGGACAGACACAAGGCAGTTCTAGTGGGGGGTAGGAGAAAGTAGGCTGTTGGTTAACTAAGATCTGCAGCTTATCAGTTAGGTAGGGAAATGGGCAGACTAGGTGGGCCATGCGGTCCTTATCTGCCATCAAATTCTATGTTTCTATGTGTGTCTTCATGCGGTCAGGTTTAAGTGCTTGTTTTTATGCTATTGCACTTTACTTTCTGAATAAACAGATTTTTCACCTCATTTTGAGTTCCTAGTAGACTTGTGTGCCCTACATATTTTGTTTTTTAGTTTTCTTTGAAAAGAGCACTCTGGATCAGGACTGGTTGAAATTAGCAAATTCTGATTTCACAGAATGTTCACAAAATTTCACAAATTTTGTGAAATTTCACAGAATTGTTTGAACTTCTTTACTTGGTAGGGCTTATGGATAGAGATATAGAATTTGGCATACTTACTGTTTGGGAGAGTCCTTAAAATGATGCCTGCCAGGTTGCTTAACATTTAGATTAGGTATGTGGATGTTATGGGACACAAATCTGTCCATTTATTATTTATGTGAACATTTCTGAAAATATTTCTGTGCTTGCAACATAGCTACTTTAGGAGCTAGATAATTTAAAATTGATATGCATACTCTCTTGGAAAAGTCTTAGAAACTTCTAAAAAAAGGTTGTAAAGGTATAAAACAGAGCACTCACCACTGGCATGAAAACATATCACCACACTGTATTGTGTGCAAAAACCCATTTGCATCAGGCTCCACCAGAGACAACTGCCTGACGCATTTCACATTCCTCAGAATGTTTTCTCAAAGGCAGAGGTGCTATGCCAGTGTTGAAAATTTAAAGGGTCAGTCTTAAAGTGACAGGGACTCACTTAGTTAAAATTACAGCAGTAAACTGCAAAGCATCAGTTGGTTGTCTCTGGTGGAACCTGGTTTTAATTATTTTTTCAGACACAGACTACTAATAAAGGATTTTTTTTTGCACACAATGCAGTGTGATGATATGATTTCAAGTTGGTTGTGAGTGCTCCATTCTGAACTCTTAAATGCTGTATAGCCTTTACATGAGCACCTGGTCCTTGTACTGTTTCTTTGTTTATTTTGTCAAATAAGGGGGTGGTTGGTTACATGACTTGTACGTTACAGGAGTTCAAAACTTCATGATTTAATCATTTAATAAATTGTGTAAAAAGTTTCAAAATATTTGGATGCTAACAGCTACATTGCTGTTGCAGGTGAAAACTCCAGATTTGATATTCATATCAATGTAAACATGTCCTGGAATCTAATTAAGCTGGATGAATGTGGTTTAGTAGGTTGAAATTTATTGTGGGTACATAAGAAATTACTAACTGGCAAAATTTGCTCAAAACTTCATGGACGCATAGTAAGTAATGCCTGTACTATTCCACTTGCGTAACTTAACTTTCACAAAGCACTTATCACTACTAAATCATCTTACCTGCACTAGCATCTTGGCTCTGCAATACCCCTTCCACTGTCCTGCAAAATTGATGTCCAGCATCAGCTCCATCATGACTTAAGATATCCAGATACTTCTGTCACAATGACCTTAGTCACAACTAGTTGCAAGGCTTGGCGTCACTTGCTGCCACTGTTTTTATATAGTATAAATATACATTGTTGTCTACAGAGTTCTTAAATATTCAGTAGGTGGCATTGCACAGAAACAATGCCATATGTCCATGTGTTATCAGAAGTCATTAAGTCATCAAGCTCTAGTGGTTAGCTGGTATATTGCAAAAAGATAAACTAGTGCACAGTGATGTCCGTTACTATTCTTCATGGTTCATTACTCAAGATAGTGATCTGACACATGGCACCACTATACTTTTATTATGCAGCCTCCTATGAATACTGCCCTATTGCCACTTTACCCACACTTTAGTTCCATCTACAATGGCAACTCAATTGTACAACAGGGCAAAATGTATGGGCACGACTTTGATAAAAGTATTGCAAAATTCCACAATTTCACAAAAGCTCATGAAATTCGACTTTAATTACAATGTTATTTTGGTCTCTTTTGCTGCTATTAACTTAGCCAGCCTTTGAACAAGAGAATAGAGAGCTGACACACTCGGCCTCCTTTTTTGTCGTATTGTTTTTTTCTCCTGGCCAGTAGACCATCTCTCAGAGATATAGCCTGTTCACAGGAATATATCCTGATCAGGCTGAAGCTAACCATTATTCAGTTGGCTGCTGTTTTTTTCCCCCACATTTTTTCCCTCCTGCCTCCCCTGGTGGGGGTAGTGCTTCTGTTAGCCTCACACAGCAACAGCTATCCCTGCACAAGAGCAAGCTCCCTTGCCCAGCCGCAGGAGTCACTGTGCTGGTGGATCCTGCTATCAAACCCCCTCGACCAAGATGCACTGCCAAGCTGCAGCTGTCTCAGCTATGGCCTGCTTGCCAAAGTGACTTTCTGGTCTCACTTCTGATCCCCAGTTGTCAGCATGGCAGTGCAATGCTCTGCTTCTGGCCATAGGGGCGGCCTCAACGCCCAATATTTGGGGTCAATGAACCTAACAACATTGATGATATTCAGTTCTCTAGTGTTAAAGTTCATTTGGAGGCTTATAACTCTGACTCCTTTAAAGACAGACATTTGAAACTTGATACACTTCTGTAAGGACCTTGGTAAAATCATCATTTAATGCAGTTTGGACACATACTTTTAAAATCAGATGTAAATAATGGAAATAACAATTTTGGCAAAATTGCATGAAATGTTCACAGACATTTTTTGTGAAATTTCATGGAAGCAAAAGTTGGAATTTCACAAGAATATCATGGCAGAGGATACCTTTCACCCAGCCCTACCCTGGATACCTTTATGGTTAGGAGCATCCCTAGTTCTGTCAAAGAACTTCTCATGCCATCAGGACTTGTGCTTCTTATACCATGAATGCCAATGTGGACACCAAAAGTCTTTTCCTCCCCTCCACCTGCAATGCCTGGCTAGCCCTTATTTGAGCTGTTCTATAGGCAGGCACATCATCACACCTGCAGTACCATCATGGTTATACAATGCCCTTTCATCTCACCCACTGTCCCGACTATGGAGTCACATAAGAGCACAACTTTATTGCTACTCCACCCAAGCTTTTCCTTCCTCCTCCATGGCAGGCTTGATGTATAGCTGGAAAAAAATCATGGACATGGCTTCTGCAAAATGTACAGAATGCCATGATTTTTCTGAAAAAACAAACACATTTGTGAACTTAAATGTTGAGTACAGTTGCAGCTATTGTGATGTGAAGATATTTCCAGGTATTTTGTGATATTTCTAAAGGAAATCTCGTTGGTGGCCCTTCAGTGGTACTGCTGACAGTCAGAAAAGTTCTCTAGAGATACAGTATCACTGAAAGTTTGCCAAATATGTAGATATGTCAGTGGCTGTAACTTTCCTTCTGTTAATTTGCTACTGCTGGCAGATTGTACCTTGACTATCCCTTAGGAAAGAGGTTTCAAGATTGCTGTACACACACACACTAACAGTCTGGGTCTATGCACCTGCAACTTTAATGATATTATGTTACCTAGTTTAAAAGTTAGAGGCACTAAAAATCTTGGGGCTGGATTTTCAAAACTCGGTTGCAAGCTGCGACATTGGCAGCTTGCATCATGTGCAGCTGCGTCCAGGACCCTGTGCCAGAATTTCCAAGTGATAGGGTCCCGGCGTCTAAGTCCCCTATTTGCTCCAACAGTAGCAGTGCGCCACATAAGGGGTGCACCCACAAGCTGTGTCACAACGGCTGCAGGGTGGAGGGGTGGCAGCTGCCCCAATGGAAAGGGGTGCAGTAGTGACTTCTACCCCCCTCACTGCCATGGGTGGCCCCTCTTTGCTCGACACCCCGATGGTGAAACATGGAAAATGACCACTACAGCGACAGTCGCTGTAATGGTCCAAGTCTGTGTTTTGCTTTCCCCCAGTGTCCTGCCCCCTCCCTGGACCAACTCCAACCTGGAGTTGAGAATACTAAAGCCTGGGGGATGTGGGGGTGCAGCCCCCCACAGAAAACATTGGGGGCTTGGGTGGCACAATACCTGCATCAGTATTGTGCCATCTCTGTGTGGGTGGTCAACAGATTTACTGTCAACCAAACTTGGTGCTTCCCACTGCCACCAATCCACCAGCAATGTGCTGGCATGCAGAACTAATACCCTGGTGATGTAGTGGCCCCCCTACCTGGCAAGCGGTGCCCACCACCCCACTCCCCCATCTATCAATATCTCCAAGATCCAGTGACTGACACTGCCCTCCACCCACCACCACAGCCAGTAGCCAAATGAACTGTCACAGTGCACACTGTATGGTATGCACTGTGATAGTTCATTCAGCGGGCAGTTGTGGTGGTGTGCGCAGGGCAGTGCCAGTCACTGGATCTAGGGTATTGATGGATTGGGGGGAAGTGGGGTGGTGGGCACCACTTGCCAGGTGGGGGGCCACTAGATCACTAGGTATAACTATCCAGGGCCATGTCAGGTGTACCAGGGATCTGAGTGGGGAGAGGAGGGTACAGGAACAACAGTACTGTCTGTGAATGCCATGTACAGGCAGCTCTGGTCTTGGGGAGACAATGGGGCCCAGGACATCAACTGGTATGGCCACATTGGTGTTGGAGGAGGGCGCTATATGTAAATGGATGCTGCTGGGAGGGGGTTAAAAAGTGTCCAGATGCAGTTGACACCCTTCCAGGGGCTGTCTAAGTCCTGTTAGATCAGCCCTTTTCTGGTCTAATGGAACTTATCTCTTTGTCCCTGGTTCAGGTTTTGAAAATCCGACTGTCAGGGCTGTGGCAGCCAGGGTCTGCTGTAAGCCACTTTGCTCCATGCTGCAGTCATTTTTGTGGCGCAAGGCTGGTGCAAGCCCTTTTGGCGCATGCAGCCTGCTGTTTGATGCAGGCTGCATTAGAAAATAGCTCCGGGTGCATCTCTTGGCGCAAGGTGCCTGTTGCATCAGACTTGTTTGACACAAGTACCTTGCGTCATTCTAAGGCCTTTGAAAATCCAACCCCTTATGTTTACCTGCTTAGAACATTTCTTAAATACATTAAGAAAATGTTGTTGCTTATAACTCAGCTGCCCATAAAACCAATGACCATATTATTGACATGCACACTCTTTGTGTTCTAGGGGAAAGAGCCTTCTAAATGTCATGACTTATAGTTTAGTCGTTCTGCAGTTACAAGGGATCACAATAAGCTGGTTTGCATATTTACAAATCTTTTCTGAAAACTTGTAAGATTTTGAGGGGCTCATAGTTTGGTTGTCCTTAATGCTGTAGCTCTGCAGCTTAGTATGTGTACTGCTACAGTATGGCCCTTTGAACCTGCCAAATATTGCAAATTTTGATCAAGTAGTTTTAAAGGTAAATTACATTTAACCTGTGAGTCATTTTTTACAGCTGCATGGGCAAAGCTATGCTGATGTATTGTTATGACATAGGAGAGAGAAAGGGACTCTGGAAGCACATGACTGGATACCTAGAATGTGTTCTGCCACAGTGGAATCAAAGCACATGCAGTCCCTTCCATTCAGCACATAGAAACATAGACTTTGACGGCAGATAAGGACTGCTTGGCCCACCTAGTTTGCCAATTTCCTTACCTACAGGATAAGCTGCAGATCCTAGTTAACAAACAGCCTATTTCTTCTTACCCCCCACAAGAATTGCCTTATGTCTGTCCCATGTATTCTTGAATTCTCCCACAGTTTTAGACCCCACAACCTCCTCAGGAAGGCTGTTCCATGTATCCACCACCCTCTCTGTGAAAAAAATACTTCCTCACATTGACCCTGAACCACCCCCCCATCTTTAAATTGTGTCCCTTTGTTCTTGCACATCTCTTTTTCTGAAAGATGCTACCCTCTTGGACTTTGTTGATTCCACTGAGAAACTTAAAAGTTTCTATCATGTACCCCCTCTCCCTCCTTTCCTCAAGGGTATACATATTAAGCTCCTTTAGTCTCTCCTCATGTGGCTTCTCTTGCAGACCCTGCACCATTTTAGTTGCCCTCCTCTGGACTGCCTCTGTCCTGTCTATGTCCTTGCGGAGATGGGGTCTCCAGAACTGGACACAGTACTCCAGATGGTGTCTCACCAAGTGTCTGTGCAGAGGTATAACAACTTCCTGTTTTCTGCTGGTGATGCCTCTCCCTATACATCCCAGTATACCCCCAGCCCTCCCTACTGCCTTCTCACATTGCTTCCTAACCTCGAGGTCATCTGATATGATTACCCCCAGGTCCCTTTCCTTTTTTGTTGTTGTTACTACCTCCCCCCCAACTGTGAAATCTTCCCCTGAGTTTTTGTTTCCCTGGTGCATTATTTTACACTTCTTTGCATTGAATCCAAGCTGCCATACTTCTGACCATTCCTCCAACCTTGCCAAGTCCCTTCTCATCCTTTCCACCCCCCCTTGTGTATCAACCCTGTTGCAGATCTTTGTGTCATCTGCAAAGAGGCATACTCTTCCTTCCAGTCCCTCTGCAATGTGCACAGTGCCGTGTCTCCTCCCTCCCCTCTGCCGCTCTATTATATTGCTCCCATGCTCACTTCCAGTTCACTTCTGGGTTCAGAGCACTGCTTTTACTTTTAAAAACAATAGAACTTTTTCAGGGTCACACAGAAACAGAGCTATGGGGGGCATGGGGAACAATGGCCCCCTCAGCACCACAGGCTGTGGAGTGGCATCCTTCTCTGAAAATTGATGACTCAGCAATGAGCAAGCCCATGCCACTAATACTTCTCTTTGTTACTTGTGGTGGGCCACTACAGTGGGCTAGAGCTATGTTGGAGGAGCCTGGGGAATCACGGGGGGGGGCCTGGATGTGTCACAGTAGAGGTGGGGGAGGATTGGTAACTGAGGAGATCAGGAGGTGAGGCTGGATAGGTAATAGCATCCTACTGGATGGACGAACCAGTGGGAGTTTTAAAGTGTTTCAGTTTTTCAAAATCAGAGCGACAGTGGACTCAGCAACATTAACCGGCAGGCAAACAGAGTCAAGCACGGCTGCAGACTCAGTGGCATTAACCAAAGGAGAAACAGTGCAAGTGTGAGCAGTCCCTATTCGGCAGAGGAATTGGATCATCAAAAAGGAAATGGTCAGAGAGTTAAATCTAGGCAGCAGGGCTGACAGAAAAAATGCTCAGTGCAAAATTTCCAGCTGCCAGCAGTTCAGACTACTATCAGAAAATCAAAAATCATCATTGTCAAAGCAGCTGGGGAGTTTGTGTGGTGCCATAGAGCTCAGGGGAAGATAAGGTGGCTAAAAGGTCTGGCTGGGATTGAGCTTGGTGGCTGGTAGTACAAGGGAGGGAGAGAGTCGAGAGACAGTCTTAGATAAGGATACAGTATTTTTACTATCCATTTTATAATGGCCTAATGCCTAGCTATAAAAATCTTAAGAGATGAGGGGAACAAAGGCCAAATTACTATGGCAGTCTATATCCCACCAGAACGACAGCAGCCGAGGCTTGAAGCTGTCGCTAGCTACTATACACAGGCAAGCCAGAACAAGGAAACCATCGTCCTGAGTGATTTTAACTCCAACTGGCTTGCCAACTCCAGCACTGCACATAGAGACTTGATCTCAGGACTCTGCTTAATGCAGGTGTTCAAGAGCTGCACCCATACAAACTACCGTATGGGTATAAGCACTCTGACTTGACTGGGTACAAACAACACACCCAGAATGGCTGATGGATGTCAAGGTACTCCCTGATAGCCTCAGTGTCCATTCGCCTGTCCAATGTGTACGGTCGACTAAACGGGCCAAGCCTCCCCCAAGACTGGTATTGAACAAAGTAATCAAGCACAGCTCCATGGATAACTTCCGGAATCAGCTCAAAGGGATAGACTGGAGCTTCCTCGATTCATGCCACTCTGTTGCCACTGCTTTGCAGTTCTTCATCAAACACTTCAACGCAGCTGCTAACAAGTTCACCCCATACCTCAAGAAGATGATCAAAGGAGGCTGTACAGACTGGGTCACCCCTCAAATCATTGACATGATGTAGCAATGGGATCTCCTCTGGCACCGAGCAGAGGCAACAGGGTCTACAATAGATGCTCAAAACTATAAAATGGCCTGAAACACATGTACCTGGGCTGTCCGTCAGGCCAAGGCCACGTACCACAAGAACTGGCAGTCACAATGCTGGGGGGATGAGAAGAAGTTCTGGGCCTCACTAAAGAACCTCATCGGAACTAGTGATAGGTCCCCACTACGCATGCTACACCACAATAATGAGGTCATCCTCGATGAAGCTGCTATGGCCAATATCTTTAACAATGCATTCACGGACTATAGCGCAGTCCTGCTGCCCATGCTGGATTCTAAACCTGGTGGAAAATCGACTGTAGACCACTTGTCCACCCACTCTAGCACTAGTACCTGCCCACCCTTTTACTTTCATCAGATATCATCCAAGGAAACAAGAAAATACCTTGAAAGAGTTCTGGGGAAAACCAAAATAATAGGGGATGGTATTGACATGAAACTGATATCTATTGCCCTACCAGAGGTCATTGTCCCCATCACTAAACTGTTCAACTTGCCCTTTCATCTGGCCATTTTCCCTCTATCTGGAAAACTGCTCTGGTCACACCCATGCATAAAGGAGGCGACTGGTCTCTGGTGTCCAATTACAGACTCATTTCAATCTTATCCCTGCTCTTCAAACACTGGAGAGAATCATTACTGACCAACTTATCTGTATAAATACAACCTTCTCTCCCCCCAACAACAAAGTTTCCACAAGCGGCGTAGCACTAATACCGCACTAACTGACTTCACTAGGTATGTACATGAGGCACTAGACCAGGGTCACTTGGTCAGGGCAATCTTCATAGACCTGACTAAGGCCTTCAACATCATGGACCATCAAATGTTGCTCCACAGATTAAGTCGCCTGGGGCTGTCCTCCACCACAGTCAGTTGGTTTTTCAGCTACCTGTCCAGATGATCTCAGAAAGTACAAAGCAACAGAGCAAACTCTGAATCCTGCGATGTCACAGTAGGTGTCCCCCAGGGTTCTATATTGGGTCCACTCCTGTTCAGCCTCTATGTGAACAACCTCCCTGATGCTTGCCCTACCTCTAAGATCCTGCTCTATGCAGATGACATGGTCATTGTCTCCCAAAACACTAGCCAAGAAGCTTTCACTAGGGAGTTACAATACAATTTTGAACTCTTGCAGGACTGGTTCAAAGATAGCATGCTAGTGCTTGACATAAAAAAACAAAACAAGGTAATGCTCTTTGCCAGGTGCCAAAAGAGGAGATCTACAGCATCCCTTTCAATTACCTGTCACTCTAATACCACTCTGGAACAGGTGACATCATTCTGGTATCTTGGAATCACTATAGATGAGTCCCTATCATTCGATGAGCACATCTGAAATATCACCACTGCAGCCAACAGGAAGCTGGGGGCCCCCTACAAGCTCCGTTTCTGCCTCACACCCTAGGCTAAACTCCTGGCAGTTATAGGTACTGTACTACCCATCCTGGACTATGGAAATGTGATATATGGCTCAGCCTCTGAAACAAGCCTACTTAGAGTCCACACAACCCTCAACAAAGCCTGTAGATTTGTCTTAGGTGCAGATCGCCTAACACACACATGTGACCTGTAGTAGCCACAGACATTGCCAGCTATTTCCAGATATTTTGCGAAATTTCTAGATTTCTCTCAGCTGTCCCTACTGTGGTAATGCAGAAAGCAGGAGATTTCTCTAGAAATATCACAGAAATTTCGGAAAATAGCTGGCAATGCCTGTGGCTACCACTGTATACATCAAGACAAAATGGCTTCCTCTCATGGATTGCATTAAGCTCCACTCCTGCCTGCTGGGAAAGAAGGCCCTCCTAGGGCTTGTACCTTCCTCCCTACAAACTTTATTCAACCCTGCTCCTAATGAACATGCTACAAGAAGTGTCTCAAGACAAGCCCTAACAGTCCCATTCAGGAGAATTGCCCTGGGGAGATGAGCCTTTGTGGTCAGGGCTCCCGCCTGGTTAAATGAGCGTCTTCTCTCCACCAGAAGCCTAACTTACCTCGGACACTTTAAGTCTGAGCTTTGAAATAATATCTCCCCTCCAGATCACTGCTGCTGTCACAACTGACTTGACCTGGTACTAGCCTCCTACAACTGGGCAATCACCCTGAGTCACCATTTTTGGTCACCACCCCCGGTTGAACCAGTTCTCTGATTATGAAGTTCACCACCCCAACTTCCCAGGTTCACCAGCCTTGTACCCCACCCCGTTTCCACCACCTACACCAGATTTGCCCCCTACTGCCTCCCCTTCACTCTCCCCAATTACACTAGTATGTGCCATGATGTCATCCCCTCCCCGCTCCTGACACACTTCTTTGATGCTATCCCTTCTCCATATAGTTCAGTCACCTATCTGGCTCTCTTCCTGGCCCTAAGCCTGAAGCATACCCTCCCAATGGTTGTATTCTACAGGTGATTCTCCAGCTAACAAATATGGTACTGACATAGTTGCTATAGCTTCCACACTTGGTCTCTCTTGCTTATGCTGGTATTGTCTGATACATTTTCTTACTGATGCTGCCAAGGATACATTATCCCATTGTACTCTGTACCTGTGCTATGATTTTTTTATAGTATGTTGTATTATGCTTTGCCTTATCTTATCCTGTTGTGATTACTGTATGTAACTATTTGTTGATTGCTCACAATGTTGCGATTACTGTATGTAACTACCGTATTTGTTGATTGCTGACAATGCTGCGATTACTGTATGTAACTATTTGTTGATTGCTGACAATGCTGCGATTACTGTACGTAACTATTTGTTGATTGCTGACAATGCCTCTGGCTGTTGCTGTCTCCTACCCCTGTTTGTTACTTACTGCCTATGTCTTGATGAGGATCCTTTGTAAAGGAGCTTTTAGCTCAAAGGTTGTAATTCCGACTTTTCAATAAAATAAAAAAATTAAAATAATACTGATTGTTTCAGTACCTGTTTCTGTCTCGAGTCTGAGCACCAGTTGGGGAAAAGTAATGTTGGGAAAAAGGGACCAGAAAAGTGCAGCCAGTGCAGTGCAGATGAAGCAAGACAAGTGATCCTCAGTTGTGATGGTGAATACAA
Source organism: Neoceratodus forsteri (assembly GCA_016271365.2). Taxonomy (NCBI): domain Eukaryota; kingdom Metazoa; phylum Chordata; order Ceratodontiformes; family Ceratodontidae; genus Neoceratodus; species Neoceratodus forsteri. The sequence goes on along the minus strand of CM057453.1, from coordinate 641,816,286 downwards.
GTGCGAGCAGCTGTAAAAGACACAGTGAATAAATAAGTTAAGAACTTTAGTGCAGTATACAGTCTTCTACCTGTCTCTTGTCATGTGTTGTAGTGGCAGGCAGTCAGTGTGTTTGTGACAGGCAGTTGGGGAGAGGGCAGGTTGTGGCATGGTTTACTTTTTGAGTTTTGTATTATGTGTGTATTAGATCTAAACCAACATAACAGCAGTAATTAAAAGCACTCTCTCCTGCTAGATAACTTAGTCTTTTAGAGCAAAGAGGTTTTCAGGAGCATTAGACTGCAAATGCATTAGTCTTCCGATTGTGTAGTTCTAAAATCTGTCAGCAGAATTTTTTTCAGTTCACCTCATTCTACAATAAGCAAGCAATAACGTGTACTAAGCAGCTAGAAAACATCCACCACAAAAGGCCCTATCCCAAACAGTTATCATAAGAAAAGTTAAAGCACAATTGCCAAAAGCTAGTAATCAAGCTGACAGCACAATATTAATAGCAATAACCAACTAAACTGTTCAGTGCAGTGCTCAGCATGCTGCTTGGTACTGTCTGGGAATCACAATTTTTTTTTTTTTTAACAAAATGGATTGAATACTGCCTTTTGATACTCACAGTAGTTTCACAGAATCATAGCAAGTCCACGTGTACTGTCATTTACCCAGACAGTGCCCCCCCCCCACACCTAAATTGGAACATCACGACGAATGTCTGGAGTTCCAGTTTGAATGCAGACTGTTTTCTGTAATGGGCAGAGTAGTTAAAGATCGGCAAAATCATGCATGTGAATTGAAGAAAAAATTCCTGATTTATTTGAGCACTGGACTAAGCAGAAATACATTTTACTGATTACTCACAGGGGACTGTTTTTAATTAACTGCTGGTATGTTGTTTGCGCCACTCAGTTATTCATTTAAATTGTTCATTTGTTCAGAAATATAAAGCAATACCTAGTTAGTTTTAAAATGTACTACTTTTTTGTAAATTAGCCATCCCAGCATACTTCAAGTTCTGTAGCCTCCATAGGTTGCTAAGGTTGTCATAAACTTTTGTTTCAAATAAATCAGCAATCACATGCAGCACATTAAAGGATGTTAAATGTTTCAACAGATGCTAAATATTAAAGAATTTCCTGAATTTTGGAACATTAGTTTAAACTGGAACTCTTTTGTGTCTTGATGCCCCTAGTGCCCCAGTTTTCACTGTTTTCATGGCTCACATGACAGGTCAGGCTGGCTGGGGAGGGGGAGTTCCATGGAGCATGTTGTTGGAATGCATGGCATTTGTAAAGCGTCATGCTCTCCAAGTGTAGTTAGCCTTCGTACTAGAGCAGAGTTTCCAAGTGCCAAAAAATAACCTTTTCCATAACTAGGGTTACCACCTGTCCTGCGTTTCGCAGGACAGTCCTGATTTGGGCAGCTGTGTCCTGCAAAAAAACATGAAAAATACTACATGTCCTGACTTTTTAGTAGAAAAAATATTTTCTAACTTTCCTCTAAATCTTGTAGAAAACTATAGTACCTTAACTAAAATACATTAAAATGATATGTAACCATAGAAGCAACCAAAAACTACAATACTTAGCCTTAATTCTGATTATATAGAGAAAACAAGTCTGTTGCACTAATCGAGGTTACATACTGTCCTGCGAAAAATCATGTTTTAGTAAGAAATGTCCCACTTTGAGCTTCTTAAAAGGTGGTAACCCTATCCATAACCCCCCAAGCATTATGCTTTAATCTGAAATTGTGCTAGTAATAACCTAATAACCAAGTATATCTAAATGTCTACAATCACCAAGTTGATGGCAATGCATGTTGTGCAGGAAGACATGTAATGTCTGAAGACGTGCATGCATTTTGTTTTAACACAGCATATTTTTCAAAGCCCAGTATCCCACAATGAAAAATAAAATCAAGCTATACTGTCATCTCTGATATTACGTTGCTTTTTTCCTTCTTTGAATTACTTTTGCAAGCTTGCTCATTTATGCAAAAAGAGGGTAATCAGAATTCTAATGCTTGAGAGAGGGATGCATAATCTGGGAAAATGGTGTATGTGCAACTGCAATGCACTCTGCTGTCCTCTGCCTCATGTAGCATTGTAACAGTCTATACATTTATTTTTTTCATAGACTGTTCACAAGCGAAGCATACCATAAGAAGTAAATCCCTACTGTATTATATCATGCTATTCTGTTCTCATTGCCTCAATTTGCAACTAAAATTGCAGGATCCTATGGTAACAAGTGTTACCAAGACCACCTCCCTCCAATACACTTTCGCATCTATCCCTGGGGTAAGACATCTGATACCCTATAAGTTTGGGTACTGCTGACCAGTGGCTCACTGTAGTAATTCCTGGCCACACCACTGACCTGATCTGTCAGGGACTCGGTGCCGGACGAGGCTGGTTATCACTCTTAAGTTGAGCACAGTGGGCTATGGGGAACTTATTCCCAGGGGCCCAACTATCCCTACCGCCCATCCATCCCTCCTCCCCACCTGGCCTCCTCACCAGCATGATGCCCTCCATGCTTGGACCCCCTCTCTTGGCTGCCCAAATAGAGGGCTCCTACTGGCTGTCCTGTACCTCCTCTTCCTACACTGGGCAGATAGGACTATAAGCACAGGAGAAGTCCCCCCAAACTTAACATTCCCCCACAACATTTTTGGGACCACTACACCCTCCCTCTTAATAACATGGAGGCGCTTCTGACTGCCCATGTATTCTGCAGGAGAGGCATCCTCTACTCAACTCTACTCACTGCTAAACGGAGACTCTGGACTAAGTCCTTACCCCTCAGTCGGCTTCCTTCTTTTTGCCTCCTTGCTACCGTCCTGCTCATGGCAGGGGACATCCAACCAAATCCTGGTCCCCTCCTTATGATATTCTGGTCTCCTCCCAGTGGATCCACTGGGTGCCAATAAGGCCTGAGGATTACGACATGAATATATGTAGCCTGAGACCCAAGATGAGGAACTTCAAGCCTGGCTGGACCGTACAACCCAGACATCCTGGCTGTATCGGAAACCTGGCTCAAGCCTCACATACCCTCTCCACGAGGTTGCAGCCCTAGGATACCTCTCCCATAGACAAGATAGACTGAGGAAAAGGGGTGGAGGGGTCCTAATCTACACAAAAGACACCCTTAACTAAGTGTAGGTCAATCTGCTACAGGCCACTAGTATGGAAGGTGAATCAATCTTCGTTCGCATCACCCTTGGCCCATGTAAGCATCTCAACATTGGATGCGTATACAACCTCCCAACCAATGTGCGCTCATCTCTGGAGGCGGTCCTAAGGGACATCTCTGATGAGGTCACCTCTGAGCTAATCATCCTGGGGGACTTCAATCTGAATTGGGCCCCGAAAGACAATCCCTCCCTACTAGGGCTGATACAGGAAGCTAACCTTATGCAGGTTATCACAGGGCCCACCCAAATGAACAACAAAACGGTTAACCATTCCACACTTGATTGGGTGCTTACTAGCAAACCCGCCAATATAAATGTGGCTGGCACCCTAGCAGATGCCCTGAGTGATCACTCCCCAATCTTCTGCTCCTGGAAAAACAGGGCCCTCAGAGTCCCCCCGCGAATACTCGCAACATGGGACTACTCAAACTATCAACCTGAACACTCGATTGGCTGCCTAAACGGGATTGATTGGAGCCCAATCAAACTACTCCCCACACTGGAAGAGGCTACGGCCTTCTTCCAGGGAGCCATCATTATGGTTGCTGACTGCTTGGCCCCTTTGAAGAAATTCCACACCAAGGGGAGCTGCTACAAGTGGATCACCCCTCAAGTGAAAACACTGATGAAAACTAGGGACACTGCTTGGAAAAAATACAAGCTCTCCTCCCTATCGGCTGACCTAAACCGCTACAAGACGCTGAGAAATAAGTGCAAACTGGCCATCAAAGTGGCCAAATGAGACTACCTCACAGATCTACAGAAAAAGAACCTAGGCAACCCTAGACTCTTTTGGGCTCACGTAAACGGGCTTATAAAGGGGAGCGGGAAGACTGCTCACTGCCCCATGGAGGTCAATGGCCAATTAACTAACGATGACCCTAGCATCGCCATGGCTCTCAACCACCAGTTCACAAACCTGGACCTGCTCAAAGCGGACTTACCACCCCTCCTCCCAGTCTCGAATGATCCCATCCCCCAAAGCCTGGACCGCCCAACCTTCCACATCTGGCTTGTAAGACCAAACAATGTCCTCCCATTACTAAAGTCCCTCAAAATGTCGGGAGCTATGGGACCCAATGGCATCCCCCCCCCGGATACTAAGGAAAGGGGCCCCTGCACTTGCCAGGCCCTCACCTGGCTCCTCAATCGATCCCTTATCGCAGGTGCCATCCCGGAACAATGGAAACTGGCCCATGTAGTCCCCATCCACAAGGGTGGTTCAAGGGAGACTACCAACAATTACAGGCCCATCTTCCTGCTATCTAGCCTTGGTAAGATTCAAGAGAGACTAATTTACGGACAACGCCGGGACTACCTAGAGCTCCACCATTTACTTGCCCCCTCCCAGCACGATTTCAGAACCACTCATGGGACTGACACCACTCTTATCAAGTTCTCCACTGATGTTCTCAGAGAACTGGACAAGGGATCCCCATCGGGGCAGTATTCATTGACCTTTCCAAGGTTTTTGACCTTGTAAACCACAACCTGCTCCTTACAAAACTGAGCCAGGTCAGGTTAGACAGCCACTCCCTATCGTGGTTCAACAGCTACCTCACAGGGAGGACACAGAGGGTAAAATGGAAAGACTCCCTGTCAGAGCCTCTCCACCTAACGGATGGGGTGCCCCAAGGATCTATCCTTGGCCCCCTTCTCTTCTCTCTTTTCACAAACGATCTCAGTAAACACTGTGGGGGTAGCTCAGTGGTACAGTATGCGGATGACGTGGTCATATACCGCCCCTCCTCTAATCTGGGAGATCTCTGCTCTGGGCTACAGGAAGACCTGGGTTCCCTTGAGCAATGGCTTGTCACCAACAGAATGATCATTAACCCTAACAAGACCAAGGCCATGCTATTTGGCCCAAGAACCCTCAGCCAGGACAGAAGCCCACATCTCAGGCTGATGACCAAATCAGGAAAAAGACTTGAGGTGGTTGAATCGATAAAATACCTTGGCCTCACCCTGGATTAGTGCTTCTCCCTCAAGGATCATGTTGACCAGGTAACCAAAAATATTCATGCCAAACTCAGGACCTTGTGTAGGCTGAAAGACCAGTTGATACCCGCGGCCAGGGCCTCCATCGCCACAAGCGTCCTCCACCCTACCCTCTCCTATGCAGCCCCGGTGATACAGGGAGCTGCCAAACAAGAGGTGAACAGATTACAAGTTCTCTATCACAAGGTGGCTCACTTCGCCACCCTATCCAACTCCCGCGCTCACCACTGTGACACTCGGTCCCAGCTAAACTGGCCCTCCTGGGAGGCCCAGCTCCAATACCCCCTACTCTGCCACACTCATAAACTACTCAGCCCATCCCCTTCTCCCAGCCTCACTGGACTCATTGCTCAAAAGAGAAACCCTAGGCTCCTCAGAACAACGGACAGAACCCTCCTTGCAGTGCCAAGGGTTAGAACCAAGGCAGGGGGTAAGTTATTCGCCATCACAGCACCCACCCTATGGAACTCCCTGCCCTCTGGTGTTCAGGATGCTACCTCTACCCACACCTTCTGCACAAGGCTGAAGGCTCATATGATGGTCACCTCCATATGCAACTGCTTAAGTGAGAGGCTCCTAAGTGGAAGCCTACCCCTCTCCCTCATATGGAAATGGCGACTATCACTGCACCCCATCTGTAGAGCTTACCCAGGAAATGTTAACTGCTAAAAAGCTACTATGTCTTACCTCTTAAATGTAACTGCTGAAAAACTACTATGTATTATGTTCCTCGCTGTCTAGTGTAATGTACCTGTGCTGTATGCTACCCCGTGTATTATTCCATGTAATTCCCCGGGTCACCACTGAAAAAGGGACCTTCGGGGCCCAGGGGGCTTACCCGGTTATCAAAATTTAATAAATAATAATAAATAAAATTTGTATTGGTTTAAAAAGAAAGCACAGGAGATTACAATCAATTAAACTGAAAACAATTTAAATTTGTACAAATCATACAATCAAGGTGTAACTACAAACCATCAAGTAAATGCTTACATAGAAACATAGACTTTGACAGCAGATAAGGACCACTTGGCCCACCTAGTCTGCCCATTTCCCTACCTATTGGGTAAGCTGCAGATTCTAGTTAACCAACAGCCTACTTCCTCCTACCCCCCACTATAATTGCCTTATGTCTGTCCCATGCATTCTTGAATTCCCCCACTGTTTTTGAACCCACAACCTCCTCAAGAAGGTGGTTCAATGTGCCTACCACCCTTTCAGTGAAAAAAATACTTCCTCACGTTGCCCTTGAGCCGTCCCCCCTCTATCTTCAAATTGTGCCCCCTCGTTCTTGCACAACTCTTTTTCTGAAGGGTGCTCCCCTCTTGGACTTTGTTAATTTCCTTGAGGTACTTAAAAGTTTCTATCACAACCCCCCCCCCACCCCACTTTCCTCAACTGTATACATATTAAGCTCTTCTGGGCTCTCTCTTCATATGGCTTCTGTTGCAGATCCTGCATCATTTTAGTTGCCCTCCTCTGGACTGCCTCCATCCTGTCTATGTCCTTGCAGAGATGGGGTCCCCAGAACTGCATGCAGTACTCCAGATGGGGTCTCACCAACTGTCTGTACAGAGGGATAACATCTTCCTGTTTTCTAAAGGTGATGCCTCTCCCTGTGCATCCCAGTATCCCCCCAGCCCTCCTTACTGCCTTCACACATTGCTTGCCTACCTTAAGGTAATCTGATATGACTACCCCCAGGTCCCTTTCCATTTTTGTTGCTGTTAGTACCCCCCACACACTGTGTACTCTTCCCCTGGGTTTTTGTTTCCCAGGTGCATTACTTTACACTTCTTTGCATTGAATCTAAGCTGCCATACATTTGACCATTCCTCCAACCTTGCCAAGTCCCTTCTTATCCTTTTCACCCCTCCTTGTGTATCAACCCTGCTGCAGATCTTTGTGTTGACTGCAAAGAGACATACTTTTCCTTCCAGCCCCTCTGCAATGTCTCCTATAAAGACATTAAAGAGGACCAGTCCCAGTACTGAACCCTGCGGTACCCCACTAATAACCACCCTTTCTTCAGAGTGTACTCTGTTTACTATTATCCTCTACATCCTGTTGTTCAGCCAATTTGTTACCCAGGCAACCACCCTGTGACCCACTCCCAGGCTGGCTAACTTGTTTATTAATCTCAAGAGCAGAAAAAGTGAAGCAGCTCTGCGACCGACAAAAGGACCTGAATGCTAGGTCGAGTTCAAGATCGCTTTATTCAGATAAAACATAAAAAGCTGATTGGGACGCACAGCACCCCTCCACCAATGTTTCATGTAACTCTTACACTTTATCAAGGCGGGATCATGTTACACCAGCAGCACCATTTAAAAAGGGTGCTCTTAAAGAGATACTCTAATATAAAACACAATATGGTATCATACCAATCACATAATTAATAAATATAATTTCATTATTGTCACATGACCTACATGTGCAACCAAGTATAACCATACTGTAAAGCATACACTATATCTAGAATAAAGTGCAAGTCAGTGAATGATCATGTAACTAACAACACTCCTATAAATTAACACGCATGTCATATACAGCCTAACAGTTCAATGAAACACAATACAAGATAATAAATAAGTAACTCTATCCAAAGTGGTTGAAACAGACAGAAGGCACAAAAACACCAGCAGTAATACCAAAACCTATCCTATTGTTGTTAAAAAATATGTATGTATGTGCCAAATTGGCACTCGGAAAGATACTATATTTTTACTATATTTGGTTATACGCTTAACTAATATATACAAGTGCAGTTCTATACTGAGGTCTCCTAAATGGAAAGTATTCCCCAATACCAAAAAAATTACATGTTGAGGCCTGATAGTTTGTGTTACAAGATACTGAGCAATATACTATAACAGATTTGGACTCTAAAGTGTACAGCTAGAAATATGTCTACTTATGACACACATTCTCATTGCTAGATAAAAACAAAAAACTGGAATCTGGAAGCAGTGTGCAAAAAGCTCCACTGCCTCATGCATAAAGCACAGTGCACTGCAACACTTCAAATTTCAGTTATGCACCTAAGCTATACAAACAGTTGCCCTAATAATAATATACTCCAGTCACCACACTCACATATTTTATCTGTACTTCAAAAATGGTTTAACACTGAAGCTCTCATTGAGACCCTTTGGCCCATGGGCCCTTAGTGTGCATTGCCACCTACTCTTAGCCTGCAACAATTTGTTGTCAGCATCGCCTCCACGAATGTTCATACACATCTTTTCCAGCCCTTGAAATACAAACTCATGGCCACTGCCTTTCAACATTACATGCAGTGCCAGAACATTAGTCTTACCCTGTTTGCTGATGCTCCTTAAGTGTTCAGCTATTCTATATTTCAAGGACCTCTTGGACTTACCCACATAGAAGTTTCTGCATTTGCAGCTCGCCAGGTAAACCACATGTGTTATTGAACAGTTTATAAAGTGTTTATTCTGATACTCCATGCCAGAAATTGGATGTGTAAAGAATGTACCCATTTTCGATGCCTGCACTGTGTACAGTTATTGCACTTAAAAGTACCACCTGGCAAGCTCGGTCTCCTCTCATCCTTTGGCTTAGTGTACAGACCTCAGGTGACAAGATTTCCAATATTGGGTCCCCTCTTGTAAACCATTCATGGTGGCTTCTGGGTCACACTGTTTAGTCTTGGTTCCAGCTGTAGCAAGCTTCAGTTTTTAATTAGAGGCTCTCTAATCTTGTGGCTTTGTGGAGTATATTCTGAAATGAAATTCACAGAAACATCTTTTTTAAGTTCTGTTTTCTTAGTGTTCCTTAACAATGCTTTTCTATCTATGTAGTCAACATCATTCCTAACTTTCTGCACACAGCTATAGTTATAACCTCTAGCAAAAAATATTTGGGAAAGGTCCTCAGTCTGTTTCAAATAGCTGGCTTGGTTGCTCGTATTCCTTTTTAACCTCAAGAATTGCCCTTTGGGGATGCCTTCTAACATATGTCTCGAATGACAACTCTCAAAATATAATAGGGCATTTTTTGCTGTTTTTTGTTGTTGCTAGTACCCCCCTCCCACATTGTGTACTCTTCCCCTTGCTTTATGTTTCCCAGGTGCGTTACTTTGCACTTCTTTGCCTTGAATCTAAGTTGCCGTACTTTTGACCAGTCCCTTCTCATCCTTTCCACTCCCCTTGCGCATCAACTCTATTGCAGATCTTTGTGTCGTCAGCAAAGATGCATACTTTTCCTTCCAGTCCCTCCACAATGTCTCCTATAAAGACAGTAAAGAGGATCAGTCCCAGTACTGAACCCTGCGGTACCCCACTAGTAACCCCCCTTTCTTCAGAGTGTACTCCATTTACTATTACCCTCTGTGTCCTGTTGTTCAGCCACTTTGTTACCCAGGCTACCACCCTTGGACCCACTCCCAGGCTGGCTAACTTGTTTACTAATCTTTTGTGTGGGACTGTGTCAAATGCCTTGCTAAAGTCTAGGTAGGCTATATCCACAGCCCCTCCCTGATCTACTACTTTGGTCACCCAGTCAAAGAAATCCATTAGATTCATCTGACATGATTTTCTCACTGTGAATCCATGCTACCTTGGGCCCTGTTCCCTACTGGCCTCTTGGTACTCAACAATTCTTTCTTTCAGAAGTGATTCCATCATTTTCCCTACCACTGAAGTCAAACTAACAGGTCTGTAGTTTCCTGCCTGTGCCTTGCTCCTACTTTTGTGAAGAGGAATCACATCCACTCTCCTCCAGTCCTTGGGTACCACACCATCCTCCCATGATTTGTTAAAAAGGGTAGACAGTGGTGTCACTAGGTCTCCCCTTAGTTCTTTTGGAATTCTGGGGTGAATCCCATCAGGCCCCATTGCTTTGTCCACTTTGAGTTTAAGGAGTTCTTTCAGGACCCTTTCTTCTGTGAAATGACTGGTATTGACCCCCCCCCCCCATCCAGAGTGTTTCTTTTGTTTGGTTTAGGTACCTACCGCTCTTCTTCTTTTATGAATACTAAGCAAAAGTATTTGTTCAATATCTCTGCCTTTTCACTGTCAGCCTCTGCCCATCTCCCCTCCCTTTTTTTAAGCCTCACTATCCCTCCCTTGGTCTTCCTTCGCTTCCTGGTGTACGTATAAAAGGTTTTATCCCTTTTTTTAACTGAGTTGTCTTTTTCTTGGTTTGGACCTTCACTATTCTAACTGCCTTCTCCGCTTCCTTCTGCTTTAACTGGTACAATTTTTTGTCCTGCTCCTTCTGTGAATTTACTTGTACTCTGAGAGGAAAGGAAAATTAATATCTGAAATGTATAGGTTTGGATTCTGAAATTCAGTTAAATCAAGAATGAAACTATACAAGGTAAAAGTCAGGTCAAATCAGAGTTTTATGCTAAATAATAATAATAATAATAACTTTTTTTTTATGGCGCCTTTCAAGACATTGAGGTGCCTAATGAATTTAAAATAACGTATTAAATATCCAGGTCATAGAGTAATCTAAAAACAGATACTCCATTTACACAGTTATTCATTCACCAAAGGCTTGGACCCACAAGTGTGTTTTTAAAGCTTGTTTGAATCCCTCCTTGGTCTCGCACTCCCATAACTGATGGGATAGAGAATTCCAAAGGGTTGGGGCCATGTGTATAAAAGCATGGGCCCCAGATGATTTCAAACACACCTTTGGAATCTCTAGCAACCCCTCATCAGCTGAGTGGAACAATCATCCGGGGCAGTAGGGGACCAGAAGCTCTTTCATGTAATCCGGGCCTTGTCCATGTAGGGCTTTAAAAGTCAGAAGACCAACTTTAAAGGTGATCCGCCACTGTACCGGCAGCCAGTGCAGTCTGCGCAGCACTGGCATAATATGACAGGATCTAGGAGTTCCCGCCAAAAGCCAGGCCACAGCGTTCTGCACTAGCTGCAAGCAGTGGATTTCCATCCCAGGTAGCCCTAGGTAAAGGGAGTTGCAGTAATCGAGGCACGAGGACACAAAGGTGTGGACCAGCATAGAAAGATCACTAGACGGAACAAGGTGCTTAGTCCTGGAGATATTCCTCCAATGGTAAAAAAGAGGATTTGATGATGGCTGACACCTGCGAATGCAGAGTCAGCCCCTCGTCAACAATTACCCCCAGGTTTCGCACCCATTCAGAGGTCAGGAGTGAAACGCCCCCAAGAAAAAGCCCTAAGGGTGAACCCACCCCCGGCCCCCCTATCCAGCACGCCGGATCCACAACCAACACCTCAGTCTTTTCCGAGTTCAACTTTAGTCAACTGGAATCCATCCACTCCTGGATTTCTGTGAGGCAGCTATTAAAGGCTGAGAGAGCTCCATGCTGGTCAGGTGCAAAAGAAAGGTAGAGCTGGGTATCATCAGCATAGCAGTGAAACCTCAGCCCTTATCTTCTTACAATGTCTCTCAGGGGAAGCATGTACACTGCGAACAACATCGGGGACAACACTGAGCCCTGAGGAACCCCACAAGACAGAGAAACTGAGTCCAAGGAATAAACCCCGGGACACCACTCTCTGAGTTCTTCCAGTGAGGAAAGATGTAAACCACTTGAGGACTGTACCTGACAGTCCACAGATGAACTTCAGGTGGCCAAGCAGAACCCCATGGTCCACAGTGCCTAACGCAGATGAGAGATCAAGAAGAACCAAGATGTAACAGTTTTTCCAAGTCCTAGCCATCAGGAAATCATTGAGCACCAGAACCATCGCTGTCGCAGTACTATGTCTCTTTTGAAATCTGGACTGGAGGGGTTCATAGATGTCATGGATGGTCAAATGGTTCTCCATCTGCACAGTCACTATTTTCTCAATCATCTTCCCTAGAAAGGGAAGGTTAGAGACTGGTCTGTAGTTTGCATGGCAGTCTGGTTCCAAAGGAGCTTTCTTCAAGAGGGGTGTTACCACCGCCTCCTTCAGGGAGCTAGGAAACTCACCTGTTTCCAAGGAACACCAGCCTATCCATGCCAGAACTGGATAGAATCAATACAACCCAAAATCAGGGAAGTTGGTCCTGGATCCAAACTACAGCACATAGGGTGAGCACCCTGGACAATCCACATGACATCCATGAACTCTGGTCAGTCAAAGGTACTCCAGGAAAGCTGAGAGGTAGTGGCCACGAGCCGATCCACAGCAACGCCCACAGAGTGTGCTGGTTGGAGTACCACCCTGATGTCTGCCACCTTAGACGCAAAGAATCGATCAAGCTCATTGCACTCTATTTCCGAAAAGGCTTTTTGAACTTGTAGGCAGACTGGGTTGCACAGTCTGTTCACAGTTCGAAAAAGCTGAGCTGGTCTATTCTGAGCAGCCACAATCTCCCTGGACAGAAACTCTGCCTTCTCATGGGTGATTGCAGATTGATAGACTTGATAATGATCCATCAATCTAAGGTGGTAAGCCTCAAGGGCAGATTTCTGCCAGCAATGCTCTAACCTTCGTCCTAGTCTTTGCATCTCCCTCAAAGTCCCATCAAACCATGGGGACCAAGGACAAAGGGCGAGAGGACAAATCCGGACAGGAGCAATGACATCCAGGACCACCGAGATAGCCGAGTTATAGGCCATCACGAGGGTGTCTGGATGACTGCATGCCGCTAGGAGGGGTGATAGATCAAGTACCGCAGCCAGGCCTTCAGAGCTTACATCTCGTAAAGGGTGATACCTAGCCATCTCCACGGGGTAGGCCTATGAAGAGAGGGTGCTAAAACCAAACCCCACGGTGTAGTGATTGGACCATCCAACTGGTTCCTCCCACAAATCAGAGGCTTCGATCCCCAGGAGGAAGACTAAGTCAAGAGAGTGACCATGTTTATAGGTAGCAGTGGTAACTATCTGTGTAAGGCCCAGAGATGTCATCAACTGGAAGAAGTGTTGTCCAAATTGCGAGAGTTCATCATAGACCCAGGCGTTAAAGTCACCCAGGACCATCAGCCTGGGCGACTCAAATGCCATGTCAACGACGAAGTCCACGACTTCCTGAAGGAACAGCTTCTCATCTCCTGGTGGATGGTAGATGAGGGCGATCCTACAACCTACACCTGCTACCACAGTACACTCAAATGACTCAGCCTCCTCAACTGGTACACTCGTGAGGTTAAGTTAGGTCTTAAAACAGACCGCAACCCCACCCACCCCACCCGCGAGCCAATCTCAGGCGGTGGATCACTGAGTACCCAGCTGGAGTTAAAGCCTCCAAATGGGGTCAGAATTTCGCCAGCTTGGTCTCGGTGATGCAAGCCAGGTCCACCATTCCAACAAGATATGCAATAATTGTAGTCTTGTTTTTAGTGGACCTGGCATTGCATAACACCGCCCAAGTTGAATGAACCTCCTGGGCTGCCCGAACCACCTGCCCACCAAAATTGGTAGTGTCCTTGGGTATGGAAACCAGACAAGGTGGACCATGATCTTGGTTCCATTTCACCCCAGGGCATCTTCTGGATCCTACAACCCCCAATACAATGGCCCCACTCATTCACCCTCCACTGTTCACACCCCCCACCCCCCTCCTCCCCTACAGGCAATTCCCAGTGCTATAAAGCGCTGGTAAGTTGTAAACTGCAAAGTGGGGGGAGCGGTGGAGGATACAGAGAGCAGAAGGTGAATAGCGCACAACCATGGAGGGAGGCCTCCAACACATTCTGGTGACTAATATAACAAAACTGCACTCCCTTAACTAAATCAATTATATACAAAAACAACATGCAAAATACCATAAAAATAAAGTAAAGTTACACAAACCTCTTACTTAAGAAAAAATATCCCTCAAACGTCCATGCCCCATAATAAAATTAATACCTCCAAACAAACCTCCCCAATAAAATATAACACAAAATCTAAATAGCATAATCTACTTAGAAAATTTGATCTAAAAAATAAAACTAAACCTTTATAACACTATAAATTAAACCAAAAACTACAGCAAAAGAAAAAAGAAGTACATCAAACAACCAAAAAATCTTTATCTCCCCAGGCCCTCCCACAGCCTCAGGAGATAAACAAAACAATATCAAGCTAAAACCAAGTAAAATAAAACATCAAATCATGAGGTCTGAAACAACAGTTCAAGTAGAACAAAAGCAATTAAAGTCAGTAAATGAATCTTTAACACTGTAACTGAAAAAACAGAGTATTTGGGGAAAAATTCAATTTTCCAGACCCCATTGAGCCTCTTGCCACCAACAGAGACTGAAAAGCCCTCAGGAGCTCCCACCTCCTGAGCAGATTGATGAAAGTATCTTGAAAGTTTCACCCAAAGAAAAGAATAAAACCAGATAATTTCCCAAGCTTCAGGCACTCTCACCGACTGCGTTTAGGAAATAACATATGGCACTCTCACTGCCAGTCAAATGAATGGAGTTGAAAATCTGAATGTAACCGTAACTGGAAAAAGGGGGGACCCAACAAAACCTCTTCTGTAAGTGGATCGCTCTGGGCCAGGTGTGGACCCCGAAAAATCTATACGGGCCGCTGACTATGGTCTACAGCAACTGCTACGGGTCCTCAACCAAACCCACCAACTAGTAGATCCCACGGGGACTCCCTAGGGGCCAATGGACCCAGCCACTGTGTCCCCTGCAGAAAAAGGCCCAGGCCCCCGCACCACTGCAAACCCATGCCGAGCCCACCCACAAGATCAGGGCTTACAACACCCGGAATCAAATCAAGCCATTCATCTTACCACCAACCAGCTGCTTTAGGTCCTGACAGTCAATTCCTCCCCAACAAAAAACCAGGAGTTGTAATCCACAGTTTTTCTCTTGAGTTGTTTCAAACCAAATGTTGTCCAAACTTTAAACACACTTCAGCCTCCTTTTACAGCATTCCCTCTCCAACTCACATCCAGTCCATATAAAAACACCCAGTGGTGTAAGCAATCCAGGGATTCCATATATTGTTATACATGTCTCTCTTTTCAGACAGTAAATAACAGATTTTTACATTTTCCGCTAGGATGGCCATGTTGTCAAATCACTCTGTAAGAGTTGGGAGAGCTGGTTCTTTCCCTTTAGAACGGAGTATGCACTCTAAAACTAGTACAGCTGCTAGACCCCAATCAGCTTTAAACCTAGGAAGATTAGCAAGGTGTGAAGAGATGCCTAGTATGAAAGTCAAAGGTGAGAATAAAATCAGTTCCAGTTACTGTCATACACAGCTCATGCATTATTTTCCAAATGTTGAGAATACGTGGGCTGTCCCAGAGCATGTGTAGGAGATTTACATGTGGCATACCACACCTCCAGCAATTACCCCCTACACAGTAATTCATCTCCTCCAGCCTAAACAGAGAATAATAATAGTAGTGAAGAATTCTGAACTGTATAGTTCAGATCTATGTGAAAATGGCAATTGCCGATGGGTGATTGCCGTTAGGGCAACGGCACATCATCAAAAAAATATTTCGGTGATGTACCCCCCTGCACACAGCAAAACAGTGCTGGGAAGTTGGAGTTTTTCATTTTATGTTGGGGGCTGCACCCCCGCACCCCCCAGGAGGCTTTGCCCCCCCTACCCCCTACTTACAGATTCTCAACTCCAAGGGAGTGCATGTCAGGGGGGGATGCAAACACGGAACAAATAAAAACCCAGCACCATTCCTGCCACAGCCCTGTACCCACCCACCACACCATCGAAGCAGTTTGACAGCTCACCACGGTGCCACACCCTACAACCCATCCATCCACTCCCACCCCACGCTCGGCGTGCTCACTCCCCTCCATGCAAGTAAGCATGTAGTGACAGGATGTTGCTATTTCGTGCACCCCCCCAATCCGGTCACCCACCTTCCTCAGTTGCCCCGATGACAGGTGTCACGACTGAGTCACCCTTTCGGTAGGCATCCAATTGCGGTTGCCAAAGTCACAGGATACCGTATAGTTCTACCTTGTATCTCTCTGCATGAGTAATAAGCATTAGAACATAAGGTCATCCAGTCATCTTCAGATATACATACACAAAAAAGTGTGCACTAGGTCTGTGTGATCCTTAGTACTGAATCCAGATACTGCAGTTCAAACAAATTTGGGCACTCACAAGCCATATATGGCTGGACTCAAATGCTTGAAGAACTGTTACTTCATTTTATTTAAAAGTCAAAAAGGTAACAGACAAATTCTGTATCACTTGACGCGTTTCGGATAGCAATCTATCCTTACTCAAAAGCTGAATACAGATAACCAAAAAACACACATATAAATCTCTTAATCCTACTGACAAAATTCATGCTGTCATAATTGTTCTGTTTGAAAGGATTGGTGCAATACTATCACATGTGCAATAAGGCAATTAAAGTGCAAAAATGGCTAAAAACACTTATAAAGACCAACAGACATATACTAAACTAACAGGCAAACAGACTAAAAAACCAAAAGACCATAGTGCTAATATATACAGTGTGAAGACAATTTATGAACATTTTTTAACATTGCACAATTCTTCATATTAAAAATAAACTTATAAAAGCTTATGGGGGTGGGAAAGGAGAAATGTAGAAACCTAGTCACTGCAAAAAACTGTCTTTTTCTTATGACACACTCAGGTAAATTCTTTTGCCAGAAGACATTAAATTTAACACAGTTTTTTGTTGTTTTTTCACTTGTTTTCTAAATAAGGCTTTAGATCAATGGGGGCCTATGCTTGATGGTGTGGAGTGGCTAGCCACCATACATCTGTGGCGCATAGCCACTCCTTACCCAGTGCACCCCTTGCATGGGATGCACCAAATAATGTGTGCAGCCCCTACACACCCGATCCCCCAGCCACACAGACAGCATCGCACTGGGGGTGGGTGGGGGAGTGCCAGCAGTATGTGCCTTTTACGAAGGCGCATAGTGCTACTTGCAGGGGGATGCAGAGGCATGCAGGTTATGCCAGTGTTGACCCTGCCATAAGTATAGTACATGCTGTGTGCCAGCGGTACCCCCATCCGGTTCAGGCATCCGGTGTCACCCTCCTAATGACCCCCCTCCTGTCCTGCATGCCTGTCCATAGCCACAGCCACACAATGGAGAGAGAGTCCCGTCTGTGCGAATATCACCCACCCTGCACATAACAGTACCCCCGAATGTGGCATCCCCCTCCCACTGCAGAGCATCCACCCTGGTTCCGTATGCTGATCAGCCTCCATACACCGCTGTGCCCCGTCCCTGTAGGTGTGCAACCCCCCCAGCACTGTTGATATCGCCCACAAGCCCCCTGCACTGGCCAGGCAGTGCCGTGGCTATGGACGGCCAGCGGCACATCCCACTGCTCATCTCCATGGTTGCTGGCCTTCCATCTGACCTGTGCCTTGAGGAAAATGACACATACATAGGTGTGCTCCAGGACTGTCCAAGGCTGTGTGGCAGCCTGCGGATGACGGCCGTGCATGCACCGGTAATCCTCTGTCAGCGGGTCCCATTGGAAGTCAGGAGAGGTGTAGGGTTAGTGAGGGAATCTGTGCATCAGTGATAGGCATGATCAGTGAACCCCGCTACATCCGGTACACCCACCAACCAGGGGTCACCGGGCTGTACCCCCCACACCCTAGAGCCTCGAGGCATCCATGGAACAGGGCATGTCCCTGGGTGATGTGACAACTGCAGGTTCTGTGGCATCGATAGTCACTCCTACACAGCCACTGAGCTAGCGCTGTCCCAATAGTCACATCGTGGGTCTCCAGCTTTCAGAGGATGTCTAGTGTGGCATCCATCACTGTCATGGTCCCCCTGACTCTACAATGCTGCAATCCACTGCACCCATGGCAACCCTCACTGCCTGCAGCCTGTGACCATACACACTGTCCCTGTTGTGTTCGGGGATGCCCCATCATGGGGTATTATGATTGTGTGATCCATACAGTAGCAGATGTCTGACCCTGGTA
Organism: Neoceratodus forsteri; assembly: GCA_016271365.2. NCBI lineage: Eukaryota > Metazoa > Chordata > Ceratodontiformes > Ceratodontidae > Neoceratodus > Neoceratodus forsteri. The sequence goes on along the minus strand of CM057453.1, from coordinate 641,798,230 downwards.
CACACAGCGGTCTGTGAGGGATTACCTCATGTGCTATGGTCTGTTCCATTGACTGGATGAAGGGCTGCTGCCTGAGGTGTCTGTCGTGCATGGTAGCACACTAGCTCTGGGGGTGGGTTTCCTCAATTGGGGGATGGGACACAGCTGTGTACTAGGGGTGGGCCGGAGTACAGCACAGGGTGCTTGCACTGCTGGGGGGGGTGTTCTGACACATATGGGGACGAGGCTCCAATGTGTGTGTGGGGGGTAGCATGATCACGGGAGGAGCCAGGGCTTGGATGTGTGCGAGAGCTTTCTGGCCACAGGTAGACAGGGCTGTTTCATGTGCATGGGGGGTACATGTTGTGTGGCAGATGTGCCACAGGGGCTGGATTTGGGTAGGGGGTCTATCAGACATTTTTGGGCATGGCCACATGGGTCCGGGTGCCTGCAGTAGATATTGATGTACCCGGACCCACACCCTTATGCACAAGGGATCCACTCTGGGTCCAGGATGGGCATCCGATTGGATGCCCGTCCAGGTCCACAGCTCCACCCCATCTGCCCTGTCCACCCCATGTGAATCTGTGTGTACCCACATGCTTGGGGCGGGGCCGTGGACAGGTGGCTGATTGTTGTGAATGCCACTGGTGTGCACCTGTCCAGAGGTGCAGAGCTCCGTGTATGGGATACATGCCTTTGGCATTTTTTTAATTTTTCCTTAATTTGTGTTTTTGTTTTTGTTAAATTTTATTTTGTTTTATATTATTTGTGGAAATTAGTTTGGGCAGTGAGAGAGCCCAGTAACAATCTGTATTTTCATCCTCTTTTAGATAGTGTGAGAGACTATTCTGGGGGTGGTCTATTAAACTACTTTCCTTTAATTTCTTTGGTTTGTTTAGTTTTTGGTTTTATTATTTTTCTTTTGTTAATGATTTGTATGATTGTCCTCCTTCGAGACTTGTGAGAGATTTCTTTGGAGGGCGAGCCTTTTGGGTTTTATTATCTTTGGGGTATCATTTAGTTATGTTAAATTAGTAATTTGGTAATTTTAGGTATCTAGTTGGGTTGAATCTCATAAGTGGTTGACTCTTAGGAGTACGATATTTTGTTTTTAAATTGTTTAGTTTTGAGTGCTGGGAGGTTGTGGATTTATGAGATGTGTATGCCTGTTAACCCCCCAGTCGTGCGTTACTCAGCCTCTGCTCTCCACTTCCTCCACCCTTTTCATATCCCCCCTCTGGTTTTTTCTATCTACCAGTGTTGTCGGGCCTTCGGTAGTGCCTGTAGGAGGGGGGGAAGGGGTGAACAGTGGAGGCGGAAGGAGCGGGGTGCTCTCATTAGGGTGATTATGCCCAGGAGACTCCCTGGGGTGAAGTGGAGCCTGGAGCATGGACCATATTGTTTGGTCCCCATACCCAAGGGCACCATCATTAGTGATGGGCAGGTAGCCAGGGCAGCCCAGGAGTTTTGTCCAACCTGGGCGATGTTGTGCAATGCCAGATCTGTCCGGAACAAGACTGCTGTGATTTCAGATCTTGTTGGCTCGACAGATCTTGCTTGCATCACCGCATCACCGAGACCTGGCTGGATGATAATGCAGGACCAATACTTGTGGCCGCAATTCCAACTGGGTATACGGTGATACATCGCTCGAGGTTGGACCGCTGGGGGGGGGGTTGCGGTCTGTTTTAAGACCAAATTGGCACTCACTAGTGTTCCAGTTGAGGAGACCATCTCTTTTGAATGTGCTGTTGTAGCAGGTGTGGGCTATCGAATTGTTCTCATCTACCGTCCACCTGGAGATGAGAAGCAATTCCTTAAGGAAGTAGCGGACTTCGTTGTCAACATGGCTTTTGAGTCTCCCAGGCTGATGGTCCTGGGTGACTTTAATGCATGGATCGACGACGAACTCTTGCAATTTGGACAACACTTCCTCCAGTTAATGGATTCACTGGGCCTAACACAGGTGGTTACCACTGCTACACACAAAGGTGGCCATTCTCTTGATTTGGTCTTCCTCCTGGGGATTGAGGCTTCTGACGTGGGGGTGGAACCAGTCGGTTGGTCTGATCATTACACTGTGAGATTCAATTTTGGCACCCCACCTTGTAGACTGACCCCTGTGGAGATGGTCAAGTACCGCCCTTTGAGGAATATTTCTTCTAATGGCCTTGCTGCGGTCCTTGACCTATCACAACTTCCTGTGCATTGCAGTGATCCTGAGGCACTGGTTGTGGCCTATAATAATACCATCACCTCTGCCCTGGATTCTATTGCTCCAGTTCGTGTGCATCCTCTCTCCCTTCGACCTCGGCTCCATGGTTTGATGGGGCCCTGAGGGAGTTGCGGCAACTTGGACGCAGGTTTGAACGTTGTAGGCGGAAATCTGGCCTGGATGCCGACCACCTTAGGCTCTTAGAACACTATCAATTCTATCAGTCAGAAATTTCTCATAAGAAGGCAGAGTTCCTATCCGGGGAAATTTCTGCCACTTAGAACCGACCAGCTCAGCTGTTCAGAACTGTGGACAGATTGTGCAACCCAACCTGTCTACAGCTCTGCAGAGCATTTTCACAATTACAGTGTGATGAGCTTGCTCGGTTCTTTGCTGATAAGGTGGCTGACATTAGGTCAGAGATCTGTTTGACATGTTCTATGCGGGTTGCCGTTGGTCAGGACTTGTCCACCACCCCTTCATTTTCCTGGAGTACCTTTGACCGCCCGGAAATCGTGGATGTTATGTGGATTGTCCAAGGGTTGCGCCCTACTTGCTGTAGTTTAGATCCAGGCCCTACTTCTCTAATTTTGGGGTGTGGGGAGTCCATTTTCCTTGTTCTAGTACAGATAGTCTGGTGCTCCGTAGACTCAGGTGAATATCCCTGTTCCTTGAAAGAGGCAGTGGTGACACACCTGTTGAAGAAAGCTTCTTTGGACCCAGACTGTCTTGCCAACTACAGGTCTATCTTGAACCTCCCATTTGTGGGGAAGGTGATCGAGAAAGTAGTGGCAGCCCAGTTGGAGAACCACTTGACCATCCATAGCATCTACGAACCTCTCCAATCAGGTTTTTGGAAGAGGCACAGTACCAAGACTGTGCTGGTTCGGGTGCTCAATGATCTCCTGATGGCGAGAGACCAGAAAAAATGGTCCATTTTGGTACTATTAGATCTGTCATCAGCATTTGACACCGTTGACCATGGGGTTCTACTTGAGTGCCTGAGATGTATTTGTGGACTTTCTGGGATTGTTCTCAGATGGTTCACTTCATACCTCACCGGAAGAACTCAGAGGGTGGTGTTGTTTTTTTTTTCCTCTGATCCCATCTCTCTATTTTGTGGGGTTCCTCAGGGCTCCATATTTTCCCCCATATTGTTTGTGGTGTACATGCTTCCCCTCGGAGACATTGTGAGATGGTATGAGCTGAGGTTTCATTGTTATGCGGATGATACCCAGCTATACCTGTCCTTTGCACCCAACCAGGAAGGAGCTATCTCAGTATTCAACAGCTGTCTCAATGAAATCCAGGACTGGATGAGGTCCAGCTGGCTGAAGTTGAACTCTGGGAAGACGGAGGTGTTGGTATTGGATCCAGATAGCCGGATAGGGGGACCTGGGGCCATCTCCCCATCAGGATTGTTTTTTGGGGATGTCGAGCTACAAGTCTCTGAATGAGTGAGAGACCTGGGTGTGATATTAGATGCAGGGCTGACTCTTTGGTCCCAGGTGTTAGCGGTGGTTAAGTCATCTTTCTACCATCTAAGAAACTTCACTAGGATCAAGCACCTTGTTCCGTCCGGTGATCTGCCAACTTTAATCCATGCCTTTGTGACCTCGCGCCTAGACTAAATACTCGCTTTACTTTGGGCTTCTGGGTGCTGACATCCGCCGCATGCAGCTGGTGCAGAATTCTGCAGCTCAGGTGTTGATGGGTACTCCTAGATCTTCCCATATTACACCGGTGCTGCGGGAACTGCACTGGCTGCCAGTTCAGTGGCAGATCACCTTCAAAGTCGGATTACTGACTTTTAAAGCCCTGCACGATCTGGGCCTTGATTACCTGAAAGAACTCCTGATCCCTTATCAACCTGTGAGATCACTCCACTCAGCCAACGAAGGGTTGTTAGAGATTCCAAGGGTGATTTTAAAATCTGTTGGGTCCCGTGCTTTTATGTTCGCAGCCCCTTCCTTTTGGAATTCTCTACCCCATTGGACTAGGGAGTGCGCAACTGTGGGGAGTTTTAAACAGGCTTTGAAATCCTTCCTGTGGGAAAAAGCCTATGGTTTTACTGTTCATTGATCTGTTTTTATCTGTTTTTATAATATTGATTTCTGTATTTTTATCTTATTTATCTTATTGTATTGCGCCTTGATATTTGAAAGGCGTAAAATAAATAAAGTATTACTATAATTATGTAATTCATGCCCATTAGAGCATAGGCTCCAATACCTGTATTCAAACAGGGTTTTTTTAAAGCTCCCAGTTTGATGATATAAAGCCTTATTTAGAAGACAAGTGAAAAAAACAACAAACTGTGTTAAATTTAATGTCTTCTGGCAAAAGAATTTACCTGAGTGTTATAAGAATATTTTTTTGCAGGGGCTAGGTTTCTGCATTTCTCCCCCCCAACCAATAAGCTTTTATAAGTTTTTGTTTTAACAACCTCAGGATATGCCACCGGGGTGTCATTTGGAGGAGGCTTTAAATGTGTTGCTGGAGTTGATTTGCTTTGCTGGGCTTCTTACATTGCAGAGTAGGGGTTGACATGCATATTTGTGTTGGCAGCAGAAGTAGGTGCAGGTGCTGAGGGAGATTGAGCAGGCAGGGTACCCTCATCAATATGGACTCGAGCCAAAGGTTCTGAATTAGCTTCTTTGTGAGTCGACCGTTGGCGTTCAAAATCTGTTGAGCCCTGAACAACTGCCATACTTTGTCCACTGAGTCACAAACTGTATAGGTGCCACCATTACAAGAAACAGCCAAAGAGGCAGGGTATTTCATGAAGTATGACTACTCCCTTCATTGCAGCACTTTCCTTACTTCTGTAACTCTTTTCTTTAAGCAGCAGTTTCTGAGGCAAAGTCTTGGAAGACATACATGCAATCACCTTGCCAGTGTAGTTGCCCCTTGTCCCTCAGAATTTCCTCCTTAACAAAAAGCATAGCAAGTTCACGATTATTGGTCTGGGTCTATTACCATTGTGGGGCATGGAACTAGAGAGGGATGAGCTCTCTCAATTTCTAGGGGCCACTGCCACAGGTTTTATAGCACTTCAGAAAAAAACTGCTGGAAAAGGGGACCATTTCTCTGCCTTCCACACCTTCTGTGAGCCCCACAGTTCTCAAATTATTTCTAAGTTCCCTGTCCTCTAATTCTTCTATTTTATTTAACAACACCCCAATTTGTCTGGTGTATGTCTCGAGAAGATATTCTGTATAGTAAATTGAGTCTTCCATCAAACCTATCTCCCCTCTGCCACCTCAATTCGTCTTTTAATCTCTGCTGTTTCTTCACCCAGTTTCCCTACAGACATTTTTATTTCTTCAATATCCATTTGTATGGTTGTCAATATGCCTTTGATATCCAAGAGTTCTGATTTAACATTACCTTTGCTGCTACTGTTTGAACTAAAAGGTGCTTGCTTTGTAGTTTGAGTCTGCTGCAGTTCTTCGGCTATTTTCCCACCAGGCAGCGCCAATTATCATGAAGGATTTTACCACAGGATTTAAAAACTTAGCAAAAAAAACCTAACCAAAAAAGGCACCAATTCACCTGACACAGGTACTGATTGAAAAGCTACTGAACAGTGGAACTGAATAGTGTACAGAAATGCCCACGTTAGAAATTGTTAAAACAGATTTCAGGATTATTGAAAGCGGCTGCTGGTGGAGCTGACAGTTCACACCATCATTTTGACTGGCGCCCAGCATGAGCTCCTGTCATTGTCTCTGTCCTTTGAATGTGCATGTCTCCAGATTTCTCATTATGAATGTGCATGTCTCCAGATTTTTCATAGTGAATGTGCATGTCTCCAGAGTTCTCATAATGAATGTGCATGTCTTCCGATTTCTCATAACGAATGTGCATGTCTCCAGATTTCTCATTATGAATGTGCATGTCTCCAGATTTCTCATAATGAATGTGCATGTCTCCAGATTTCAAATCTATTTAGATGCAGACATGGATGGCAACAGAGCAGATGTATCCTGCTTCTGACACTGGGTACTTTCACCCCAAGGGAGGACACAAACCAGCTGCAAAATGTAATGAACAATGCTATATTATAAGCCTATACTATACAATTACATATAAGGTTTTATTGCAAACAATGAGATGTAGTGCTGGTGACATATCTTTTGGAGTTCCTTTTCAGCCCCCACCCCACCATCACCACCAAACCCGAAAGTGAAAAAAATAATTCCTAATTACAGGGATCCATTTATTTGTATCATATATTTTCTTAGATTTCGATGCAAATAAAATAAATCTAACTCCAATTTTAAATTCACACATATCATTTTTACAGATTTATAAACATTGCTTCGTTAAAGAGAGTGTGTCTTACAACAGCACTGTCATGTCATTCTAAAATAGTGCTACCACATCGTTCTTGAGTGAACCTCCATTTGGTGGCAGCCAAGAGCCAGGAATTCTTTACCTCCCACTGCAGGAGAGGAGAGCCGTCAAGCGGCTGCTCACTCCTCTCTCAGCCCTGCCCCCCGACCAAACCCCAGGCAGCCCAAGCACATTCCTGAACCCAGGTTGCCAGTGTGGGAGAGTTAAGGCACTCAAGGCACCTCACCACTCTGTGCCACTGGGCCAGCATCCAACTTTGGTATTTTTACATGGGCAATGTCGCTTTAAAGCAGCATAGCAGCCATGTTGGCTCTGACCAGAGTTTGTTTTCTGTAGAAGCTATGTTTCATAAAGTAAGTCCCATCCTATTGTTGCCCAATCTTTACTGACCTTTTAGTTGACTCAATAGATATTTATTGGTGCTAAGTGTCATTTTAGAATTGTATGATACGATTTATGCCCCCTTGAACCTAAATATTCAATATTACAACATAGATGCATTTGTACCAACAATGTCAGTTCTTAACAATGACATAAACTACATAACACTGTTCTAAAATGGTCTTGACCAGCAGTGTGTAAATTAGAAACACTCACTGAATTTGCCAAAAAGCCAGTAAAGATACAGTAATAACAGAATGTGAACTGGTATTTTAAGAAAATAGCTTCTATTAGCCTGCTGATTCAAGGCAGTTCTTCTTTAAAATAGGACAAACAAACAAAAAAAAAACAACTGGAAGAAAACTTCTGGTGAAATCTGAGGTACTGGTAATGCTACTGCCAAAATGTAAATTTTACACAGTGATATTGAATATCTATTTGTTAATGGAAACACAATGTTAAAGCAAATCAGAACCTAATTTCCGAAACTCAACAATAGTAGAAACAGTTTTACTGATGAAAAGAAGGAACTATCTGTATACGTTTACACTTGCCTTACTTTGATTGGGATATTAGGCAGTTGGTTAAGGACGGACAGTTATGCAGATTGCCCAACATACTTTAAAAGCCCATGAAGGACTCCTTTAAATTGAGGTATTAGACTTACCTGTAGGTGGCAGCAGTCTAGTAATTTCAATGACTAAGTCTGCCCAATATTGATACACAATTTCTACAAGAACCTTGTGCTGCCACGCAGGGTGACACTGTGCCTAGCCACACTGTATAGAAGCTAGGCACAGCTTCACCCTGAATGACATCCCAATGTTCTAAAAATGGTGGCGCACTGGCGATGTAGTGTTAATACCGGGCAGACTAACTATAGTCATCAATATCTCAACTCAGTGATTTCAGCTGAGTGAAAGCCCTGCATGCTAAGCTTCTCTCTGGGCTCTGACTCCACTGATACCAGTGGGGTTAAAATGTAAATGCTGCAAGTAATTAAAGAATGAATACTGGGTGGCAAAAAAGGGTTCATTAATAAGAGACCCTGGGCTTGATTCTTAATGGGCAGCGCAAGCTGATTGCTGGTATACCAGGGACACTGTGCCCAATTCTCTATTGGGTAGGGTCCCAGCAGCAAAATCCAGCAGCTTGCAGCAAAGGTGGCCCTTTGCCAAAGACACAGCACACCCAAGAGGTTTGCTGCAAGCTGCAGGCACGGTCAGGTGGCACTAATAGCAGGGAAGAACAAAGTGGTGGGTTACCCCCTCAGCCCCGATCTCCCTTTTAATAAAAGTAACTACATCCCTGGTGGTCTAGCGGACCCCTTTCTGCAGTCTCCCCTTAATAAAACGTCTTATCATTCCTCGATGGTCTAGCAGATCCCCCTTCCTGTCCCTGATGAGATCAGAGATGGGGAGGAGGTCTGCTAGACCAGCAGGGAATGATGTATGTATATGTTAAGGGGAGTCTCGCCACACACACATGGAGCAGGGATGACACAAGATCTCTAGCCTCCCAGAGGACACACTTCTAAGTACCGTTTGGCCAGCCCTGCTTGATCTAAAGGTAGTGAGAAATTAGCCCTCAGGGAGGGTTTAGAGAATACCGATTTTGGGCATATTGCAGCCTGCATCTTTTGCAAGCCCCCTAGTGCCATGCTGCAGCCCATTTTGTACCTCAAGGATGGCACAAGCTCCCTTTTGCATATGCAGCCTGCGTTTGATGCAGGCTGCTTTTGATAATTGCTCCCGGCACATCTTTTGGCGCAAGCTGCACCTTGCACCATTCCTTGTGGCGAAAGCCCCTTGTGCCATCCAGGGAGGCTTTCAGAATCGGGCCCCTATCTAGAAATATAGAATGTGTCAGCAGAAAAGGAATGGGGGGCCCATCACCTATTTTCCCTGCCTAACATTACACCCTGCACCGTATTTGGTCCAGTGACCTTCCCTCCTCCCTTATATCTACCTATTATACCCATGTGCATATCCAATGCATGTATGAAGCTTCCCATTGTCTTTCCCCTACCACCTCTTCTGGCAAGCTATTCCAGTCCTCCACCACCCTTTCTGTGAAGAAGTATTTCCTCACATCCTGCTTAAACTCCCCACCCCTCAAGCTTCATGGCATGCCACCATGTTCTGTGCTCCTCCTCCTCCTGTAAAATAGACCTTGTCCTGCACTTTGTTTACCCTTATGAGGTACTTACAGGTCTCAGTCATGTCCATTCTCACTCTCCTCTCCTCCAGGGAGAACATGTTGAGCTCCCACAGCCGCTCCTTGTATGACTTCTTGTTCAACCTCTCACACCATTTTGTAGCCCTCCTCTGAACCACTTCCACCTTGTCAGTGTCCTTGCAGAGGTGTGCCCTCCAGAACTGGACACAGTACCCTAGATGAGGTCAAACAAGTGGGTGATACAGAGGCAACACCACCTCCCTTCTCCTGCTAGAACCCCCTCCCTAGGTACCCCAGCATCTGGCTCGCCTAGCCTACTGCCTTGTCGCACTGCCACGCCACCTTGAAATCATCCGATATGACTATCCCAAGGTCCCTCTCTTGCTTGGTAACTGTAGGTACCTCCCCCCATCTTATAGACAGTCCCTGGTTTCCCTGCCCCTGTGCACGACCTTGCACTTTTAAGCACTGAGGCTCAGATTGAAGTCTCAGATTAACACATTTGAGAACAAACTCATTACATAGATTCCACATCAGAAGATAACAAACATTTTTGACATTATACAGATTGGTATGAACAAAATAAAACTATTGAACATGGTTGGTTATAACTAGCAGAAAGGCACAAATAGGCTATGAACAATAGCCTGAGTCACTTATGAAAACTTAGACACTAGCAGGATGTGAGGCAGAAGATGACAGACTGGGCTACAGGATAGGGGGAACCTAAACATAAATCCATAGGGCATCATTACCAAAAGAAAAGTAGAGATGGCAGATAGGAGGGCACAGGTTGCTTGGCCAGCATGGAAGCCAGAGGGAGGGGCACAGGTTTCCGGGTCAGTGGGCATTAAAGGGTGGTGATCTCTGAGATGGGAGGAGGGAGGATAGGAGAGAGCAAGGGAAAGAGGGAGGAGGGTGGCAGGCGATGACTGAGCATACTAGGAGGCAAGCAGGGGGAGAGTAAGAGCATAGGAGGTAAGTGCCAGGCACTGTGGGGCAGGAAGAAGAGTCAGGAAGGAACAGAGACGCAGTAGTTGTGAAGATTGTCAGTGGAAGCAATCAGAGCTGGCATTCGCTGTTAGCTGCCACTCCTTAGACCACTCATGTAGTTTCCCCAGATCCATTAGCATTTTCACCACCCCTTCCTGGGTGTCCACCCTGTTGTAGATTGTTGTGTCATTCACAAAGAGACACACTTTCCCCTCCAGTTTCTAGCAGTATCACGAAGACATTGAAGAGGACAAAACCCAAGACCAATTCCTGTGGTATTCCACTGGCCACACTCTCATCCTCCAAGTGACTGCCATTTACCACCACCCTCTGCCTCCTATCTTTCAACCAATTTGATATCCAACTCACCACCTCCTCTCCTGTCCCCAGGCTGTTAAGTTTCTTTATTAACCTGCTGTGTGGTACAGTGTCAAAGGCTTTACTGAAGTCCAGAGAGGGCACATCCACTGCCCTCCCCTAATCCACCTCTAATGTTACCTGGTCAAAGAAATCTATGAGATTTCTCTGTCATGACCTCCTCCTTAATAAAGAAAAAGTACATAGTCATGTGGGGAGTAGTGCAATGTAATGGCTGTGGGGCAGCAGTCTTCCGGGAGTCTTTCTGGAGGCTGAGATGCTGCCCTATTTGCAGACAACTCTCTGCCCTGAGGGAGGAAGTTGCCCGTCTTCAGGCCACACTGGACAGCAGTAAGAGAACCTTCCCCCAGGCCAGACTTGATGGTAGGAAGGGGACCCCCATCCAGGGAGCACCAGAGCCACCACCACTACCTCAGAGGTTGCAAAAGAAACACAGCAGTTGGACCACAGTGGGCTCAGGGAGGGTGAGGAGGGTGGAACAGAGGCACACCCAGTCAGTTGTTCCACTCCACAATCCATACACCATTCTGGGGGAGCACAGCTCCCCTATGGATGCACCCACGGAGGAGATTAAGGAGGCTGAGGACACCTGTCACAAGGGAGGCCCACAGGAGGGAGGCAGAGGATGCCACAAGGAAAGGAAGCAGCTCCTGGTGGGGGACTCAATTATTAGGGGGATAGAACTGGGGGGAGCAGGGAAAACTGAAGTAAAGTGCCTGCCCGGTGCCATGGCTTGTAGGGTAAGGAAGCGCATCCTCAGGATCACGAGAACAGCCGCATGGGAGTCTGAGCTGGATGTCATTGTCCACCTAGGGACAAATGACTTGGCTCAACATGAGATTAGAGCAGTGCAGAAGGACTTTTTAGAACTGGGGACGGGCCTAAAACAAGTAGCACACACAGTAACCTTCTCAGAGGTGCTGCCTGTAAATGGCATGAGTGAGGCAAGGGTACTATGCACCATGCAGTTTAATGAGTGGTTGAAAAAATGTTGTGGAGCACAGGGGTTTGGCTTCATTGGGGACTGGGGTTCCACCTGGAGGGACACCAGCCTATACTGGCAGGATGGTCTGCATCTGTCCAGGAAGGGAACAAGTCTTTTGAGCAATCGGTTTAAATGCTTCATTGGCAAGCTTTTAAACTAGTCAAGGGGGGAGGCACTGATGAGCAGCAGGAAAATCCCAGCCTCTCCCTACAAAACAGGGTACTAAATGAGAAAAAGACCGAGGTAGAAAGGTCAGTGGGGGATGCTGCAACAGAAAGTAAAGCCATCAAAAAATAGAGAGCAATGAGTACCAATGCACGTAGTCTGAGTAACAAGCTTCCTGAATTAGTGGCCTTGATGGAGGAGGAACATCTGATATCGTGGCAGTCACAGAAACATGGTTCGCACAAAACCATGACTGGGACATAAACATACCAGGATACACTATCTACAGGAGGGACAGGGAGGGTAAAAGAGGAGGAGGAGTAGCTCTTTCCATAAGGGAAGGAATCAAAGTAACAGAACAAAAGAGAAAACAGGGAGGAGAAGAAGCACTGTGGGTAAATTTGGAGACCAGCAATGGCACCACAATCCGCACAGGGGTTGTATACAGACCCCCTTCTCAGGGGGAGGAAATGGACAAGGAAATGATAGAAAGTATACTTAGTATGGCAAAAAAAGGGGAGATATTGCTGATGGGTGATCTGAATATGCCAGATGTTAACTGGAGTGCAGTTGCCACAGCCACTTCGAAGAGTGGGGTTATTCTAGATGCCCTACAGGTGGCATGCCTTAGACAACTAGTATTGGAGCCCACTCGAGAGGGAGCAATCTTAGACCTGGTTCTCTCAAATGGAGATGAAGAGAGATCACAGATGTAGAAGTGGGTAGCCATCTGGGAACTAGCGACCATCGAACAGTATGTTCACAATAAACACAGCAATAGAGTCAAGCCATACAAAGGCAAAGGTACTGGACTTTAGGAGGGCTCACTTTGCCAAAATGGGTAAGTGCCTAAGGAATGCACTAGCACATGGGCAGGAAGGAGGGGTGGAAGAACAATGGGGAATAATAAAAACTGCCATCACAGAGGCAACAAGCCTTTGTGTGAAGCAAATAAACAAGACTAAACGATGTAAGAAACCACTATGGTTCTCAAAGGAAGTGGCAGTGAAGGTTCAAGAGAAAAAGAAAGCTTTCAGGAAGTACAAGGAATCGCAGAAGGAGCAGGACAGATAACTGTATCAGTTAAAGCAAAAGGAAGCTGGGAAGGCAGTCAGAACAGCAAAGGCCCAAACCGAGGAAAAGATAGCCAACTCAGTTAAGAAGGGATAAAACCTTTTATAGGTACATCAGAGAGCGAAGGAAGACCAAGGGAGGGATAGTGAGGCTTAATAAGGGGAGGGTGGGCAGAGGGAGACTGTGAAAATGCAGAGATACTAAACAAATATTTTGCTCAGTATTTACAAAGGAAGAGGGGGTACCTAGAACAAACAGTAGAAACACACTGGATACAGAAGTTGATACCAGCCCATTTCTGGAAGAAAGAGTTCTGAAAGAACTCTTAAAACTGAAGGTGGACAAAGCAATGGGGCCTGATGGGATTCATCCCAGAATTCTAAAAGAACTAAGGGTAGAATTAGTGACACCACTGACTACCCTGTTTAACAAATCATGGGAGGATGGGGTGGTACCCGAGGACTGGAGGAGGGCAGATGTGATTCCCTTCACAAAAGTGGTAGCAAGGCAGAAGCAGGAAACTACAGACCTGTTAGTTTAACCTCAGTGGTAGGGAAAAGATGGAATCACTTCTGAAGGAAAGAATTGTCAGTATCTAGAGGTCAGAGGCACAGGACCCAAGGCAGCATGGATTCACAGCAGGAAGGTCATGCCAGACAAATCTGATAGATTTCTTTGACTGGGTGACCAAAGTAGTAGATCAGGGAGGGGCTGTGACATGGCCTACCTAGACTTTAGCAAGGCATTTGACACAGTCCACACAAAGATTAATATACAAGTTAGCTAGCCTGGGAGTGGGTCCCAAGATGACAGCCTGGTAAAACATTGGCTGGAAAATAGGACACAGAGTAATAGTAAATGGAGTCCACTCTGATGAAAGGAGGTTACTAGTGGGGCATGAGGGTTCAGTATTAGGACCAGTCCTCTTCAATGTCTTTATAAGCGACATTGCAGAGGGACTGGAAGAAAAATATGTCTCTTTGCAGATGAACACAAAGATCTGCAACAGAGTTGATGCATAAGGTGGGGTGGAAAGGATGAAAAGGGACTTGGCAAGGTTAGAAGAATGGTCAAATGTATGGCAGCTTAGATTCAATGCTAAGAAGTGCAAGGTAATGCACCTGGGAAACAAAACCCAGGGGAAGAGTACACAATGGGGGGTGAGATACTAATGACAACAAAAATGGAAAGGGACCTGGGGGTAGTCATATCAGATGACCTAAAGGTGGGCAAGCAATGTGAGAGAGCAGCAATGAGGGCTGGGGGGATATTGGGATGCGTAGGGAGAGGCATCACCAGTAGAAAACAGGAAGTTATTATCCCTCTGTACAGACAGCTGGTCAGACCCCATCTGGAGTACTGCGTGCAGTTCTGGAGACCCAGTCTTCACAAAGACATAGACAGGATGGAAGCTGTCCAGAGGAGGGCAACTAAAATGGTGCAGGGTCTACACCGGAAGACATATGTAGAGAGACTAAAGAAGCTTAATATGTATAGCCTCGAGGAAAGGAGGGAGAGGGGGGACATGATAGAAACTTTCAAGTACCTCAAGGGAATCAACAAAGTCCAAGAGGGTAGCATCTTTCAAAAAAAGAGGTGTGCAAGAACAAAGGGGCACAATTTGAAGATGGGGGGCGGCTCAGAGGTAATTTAAGGAAGTATTTTTCACAGAGAGGGTTGTGGATGCATGGAACGGCCTTCCGGAGGAGGTTGTGGAGTCAAAAACAGTGGTGGAATTCAAGCATGCATGGGACAGTCATAAGGCAATTCTAGGGGATGGGGGTAGGAAAAAGTAGGCTGCTGGTTAACTAGGATCTGCAGCTTATCCAGTAGGCAGGGAAATGGGCAGACTGGGTGGGCCAAGCGGTCCTTATCTGCCATCAAATTCTATGTTTCTATGTTTCTCCATGTGAAGCTGTACTATCGGTTGTCCTGCAACCCATTTGTCTGCATGTGCCCATCAGTCTCTCCTTCAGCAGGGACTCCATTAATTTCCCCACTACTGATATGAGACTGACTGGTCTGTAATTGTTAGCCTCCTCCCTGCTGGCGTTTTTATGCAGAGGGACCACATACGACCTCATCCAGTCCTCTGTAACACCCCCCAATAAGGTGCTAAAGGGTGTTGACAGAGGGACAGCTAGTAATATGCTCAGTTATTTTTGTACCCTTGGGTGGATCCCATCAGGCCTCATCACCTTGTTTTCCTTTAGAGCCTCCAATCCCCAGTGGACTCTCTGTTCAGTAAATGAACTTGTGTCCACTCCCCCTCCCCCCGGTGCCTGTTAATGCATGTTGGGCCACCCCCCCCATCCCTGTGAAAATCAAGCAGAAGTATTCATTTAGAATGTTAGCTTTTTCTTGGTCTTCCTCTGAACAGTTCCCCCATCTCCTGATCCTCAATATACCACCTCTTGCCTTCCTCTTTTCATTCACATACCTGAATAAAAGTATTATCCCCATTTCTGACATCCCAGGTGATCCTCTCCTCAGCATGAGCCTTTGCTGTCTTTACCCTCCTTCCTACTTCCCTTTATCTAGATATACCTCTCTGTTGGCCTCCATTTATGTCTCCTTGTACTTCCTGAAAGCTGTTTTTTTCTCCCTTACCACCTTAGCCATCTGAGGACCACAGTGGCCTCTTTCTCCTCTTACCCTTGCTTACTACCATCAAACAGCTTGACATTACCTTACTTATTCCCTCCTTTTTTCTTTTCCATTGAGCCTCCACGCCACCCCCATTTATCTCCCCCATCAATGTATTTCCTAAGGTATTCTCCCATTTCTTCAAAATGTGCACTCCTGGAGTCCAGGACTCTCATCCTAGTGTGGTTTGTCACCTGTTCAATCCATATGCCGACCCACGCTGTACGATAATCGCATCTACCCATGGGCTACCCACTGTGACGTCTGCAATACTGTCTCTTTTCATAAGTACTAGATCCAGCACTACCCCCTCTCTAGTGGGATCTGTAACCAGCTGATAGAGAAATTCATCTTGCAAGGAGTCAGAGATGACCCGGCCCCTAGTTGTAGCAGTGGCCAGGATGGTCCAGTCTACACCTGGCAGAAAAAAATTACCCCATAATTACTACTTCCCCTTTGCTTGCCATTCTGCCAGTGACCTCCACCAGAATCCTTCCCGTGTTAGTGGTGTGTACATCTTCCTTACGTGGATAAAGGCCACCCATCTCTAATCTGACCCAAAGAATCTCCAGCCCCTCCATTTCCCCTGCTGTGTCCTTGTATCTCTGTGGCCTTTTTACCTTTCCTTACCTATAAAACAATCCCCCTTTCCTCCCTGCCCTGTCCTTTCAAAACATGATGGGCTTGATTCTCAAAGCCCTGAGAATGACACAAGGTGCCTGCACCAAACATAAATGCCATATCCTAGCTAGTCCCAGGTAGTGTTTGTTATAAAAAATGTGTACTACGGGTCACCAAAGCAGGTAACTATAGGGGGGGTGCCGTGGGCTGCGTGCAATAAGGGCCACTTTGGCAGGCCATTGAAAAAAGGTGAATGGTACAGGAACTGTGAAGAAATTGTTCATGTAAATGAGGTAGCAGTTAACTGGGACACAGTTTACAGGAAGGGAAATACACTAAAGGGGGTAAAAAAACAGGATTTACTGTATTGCTCTTCTAATACTTGAATACTAAGTAGCTTGCTGATTACTGGACGAAAGGCTGGTTGCTGGTTTGGGGGCTTTATTAGTCAGTGCAGGAATAGGAATACAAACCAAAAAGCCTTGTCAATCAGACTGCTCTAGGAGGCCAACACATATGTGGAGACGAACACCTCGGACCAGGGGGGACACAAGTGTGAGGTGGGGCTGACAGGGAGGGAGGAGGAGGGGGTCAGCAGATATAGCCTCACTGGGGAGGAGGGGGACCCACCAGGGAAGGCAGGGCAGGGGGACACCTGGAGGAAGGAGGATAGTAGGATGTAATAGTTGTGGGGCTGCAGTTTTCTTGAGCACTCTGAGGCGGTTAGGTGGGTGCCCTAGTTGTCAAAAACTAAGGACGATTGAGGCAGAATTGACATGGTTGTAGAGAGAGAGCTGGAGTGGAGAGAAAGGGAAGAGCACAGAGGGAATTGTGGAGGGTAGCTGGGTGAAATGAATAGGAGGATGGAAGAGAGGCAAAGGAGGTGGGAAAGGGATGGAGGATCACAGCAGGCAGAAGGAGTCGAGCTCACAGACAAGAAAGCAGTTCTCTGGCCTTCTCGGAGGTCCTCCCAGTGCACTGTGCCAGCACGGCTCAGCAACTCAGAATAAAAGATTTCAATCTTTGGCTGAGACAGTGGTGCAGGGAGGAGGGCTTCATATGTCTGGGAGACTGGGGGGATATGTGGGTAGATGAGCACCTGTAAGCGAGAGACAGGTTGCACATAAGCGCGGTAGGGGCTAGACTGTTAAGAGCAAAGCTGCAGGGGTACATAGATGAGAAGCTAGGGGTAGACATAAATTTAAACTAAGTAGGGGAGAGTGTGACTCTGTGAGTGGAGGGGAAGGCCGACCAACCTAGATTGCACTCTCCCGTTGCGACAGGAAACAGGCAACAAGAGAGAGAGAGAGAGAGATGACGGGGGGGGGGGGGTGAGATGGAAGGGAATATTAGCTAATGCCAAGAGTCTTTGGAACAAAATGGGAGACTTGGAGGCAGTGGTGGGAATGGATGACCCAGACCTTATTGCAATAACTGAGACATGTGTAACCCCTAGGTGGCTCTATCCCAAGGGATACTACCCCTGCCTGCATGACTAGTTGCAGGTTATGGGGCCTGGGTACTGAAAACAGGTGCCTCCACCCGGAGGACAGGGTTATTGGTAGCGTAGCTGATCTGGGTACAGCCCTCCAGGACACTGTAACCCCCCTCTTTCCCCTCTAGTGGCCTAAACAATGTACAACAGACACAGTTACAATAACCCCTAATCAGCATACAAATCCCCACTCTATTTGCACTTACCACCAGGGCTGGTTTCACCAGTCCGACCTTGGAGACCCCTTTTAAAATAAGGTTACACACAGCAGGTAACAACAGTACAGTGCTTCTGGTACAAAATGGAACCACAGTCAGGTTAAATGCAAAAAGAATTAGATCTGATTTATTCGGGGGAATGAACAAGGGAGGGGTATAATTTGGCTGATTAGTTCTGTAACTGATTCAATCAGGCAATCATGCATGCACTTTAGAGTTCCTTCACAGTCAGACACTCTGGGTACCCAGCTGGAACAAAGGTGAGCTAGCCTAATTCGTTGCCCAGGGTAGGCCGGCATTGCAGCTGGTCGGGATCCTGTAATGGAAAGAAGGAGCGTGCACAACCTCACATAATTTGTAATCTGGAGCCTGGAGACTCAGTTTGTGACAAGAAAACAATAAAGAAATCAGATGACAACACTTTTGATTTAGCTGATGTTGCAGGGAGCTACCCTGGGGTTTACTCACACTACCCAATACGAGACACAGGCTGGACGAGATGGAGACTGCAGGTTGACAAGCTGGTATGCCAGGAGAAGCAGGGCCCACACGAATCACCGAGGTGTCATTCCTGTTCAAGATGGTTGAGCAAGGGGCTGACCTCAGGGTGAGTCTCTCATCGATGGTGATCTCTGAGCCTGGAGTAGCTGGCTGGGCCAAGGTGGCAGGGCCCAGGCTAGGTGAACAGTTTGGATTCAGTCCAGTAAATGCTGGAGACAGCTTCCAGCAAGCGTGACACACTTAGGTAGTGGGGAACCAAATCACGACCCACTGACAGCATACAGCACATTTATAGCAAAGCAAAACAAAATACCATAGGTCGGATGATAGTCTGGTTGCAATTTCAGCTTTTCTGAGCAAAACTGTGATCTCTGTGGTGATTTCAGATGTCATAATAGGCTGATTGCTTACAACAAATCTTCAGTCTTCTTCAGGCAATGGTACAGTCACAATGCAGTGGCTTTTGTCTCAGTTGGTTTGGATACAGTCCTGTTATTTGAGCACTCTCTAAAGATCCCTTTCAAGGGACAGTAGGCAGACAAGCCAAACTCAACTTTTCCACCAGTTTTCTACGCAACTACACAGGAACAGCTGCTCGAATGTCTCGAGCTGTTCACTCTCTCGATTCCAATCTCAGACTGACTCTCTGCTCGCCAGGCCCATTAATCAGTGCACAACAAAATGTCTCGGAAACGTAGTTTGAAATAAAGCTTCTCTTATCTCTCCCCATGGGAGAGCAGAAGGCAGGCAGGCCAGACTCAGCCTTCCCACCATGTCCCCACGCTACCCCGTGGGGCAGCAGCTCATCGAGCTGGAGCTGCTCACTCTTCCAGCTCCAACTCACTGCTGCAGGCAGCTTGGGGATTTCCCTATGATCCAAAAGGTTCAATTGGTTGATCCATCTGTCTGTCAAAGCAAGGGCTCCTCCTCCAGGTCTGTTTTGGCACCAAAGTGGAAAAACTACAATTCCTACAGAAATTCACTCCCACAAGAGCCCTGGGGACAGACTCCATTTTAGGGTCCCCAAAGGTACTGATTGGTCCAAATAAGCAGTCCAGAACCAAGATGGTCTTGATTCACAGAAATGTCCATGCTGCAAAGAAGGCAGGTTAGACAAACTACAATATCACTACTATGAGAATAGATAATCAGCAAATAAGTACAGCTTCTAACAGAGCTCCCCCTGTGCAATTAACGATGGCAGAACGGAACAATTATCTAGTAGCCCAGGCAGTGCTCGAGCTTAGAAACACTCAGCCCCCACCCAGATTAATTATACACTGCGATATAGGCAGCTCTTAAAGAGACAGAACACAGAGGCTATAAAGGCACTCACATGCAATAGCTTTTAACTGGCTAAGACACAGGACACCAGCCTGGCAGTGGGCATTTAGGCACACCCAAGGAAGGTTTTTAGGAACCCCCATTTGTAAGGGGTTACACATACTTGACAGATTACCACAGTTGGGGGTGGGATTACAGGGGTTTAGTCTTTTCAGGAGGGACAAAAGGGGAAAAAAAGGTAGGGGGGTAGCCCTGTATGTTAGGGATGGGATTAGAGCAGTGGAGGGCAAAGAGAAAAAGAATTATACAGAGATCCTCTGGGTTACCTTATGCAGGAAGGAGGGCAGACGTTAAGGGTAGAGGTGGTCTACAGACAGCCACATCAGGGAGAGGAGGTGAATAGAGAACTGGCTAAGAACATACAGCAGAAGGACAGCAAAGGGGAGATCCTGGTGTTAGGAGACCTGAACCTACCCAATGTGGACTGGGGAATACCATTGTCCGGATCTGAGAAAAGTAGGGAATTTTTAGAATCCCTGTAGGATGCCTTATTCACCAGCTAGTAAGAGAACTGATGTGTGGAGAAGCCACACTGAACATAATACTGTCAAATGGGGACAGCATAGAGGAGGTAGAAGTTGTGGAGAATTTAGGACACAGCGACCACCGGATGATCAGGCTCACTATTCAGGAGAGGGCTGTAATGGGCAGGTCTACCACCAGGTTACTGGGCTTCCAGAAGGCAAAGTTTGGGAGGATGAAGGAAATTGTGTGGAAAGAACTCGAAGGGAAACAAAATCTCAAGGATGTAGAAGAGCTTTGGGGGGCAATTCAGGAAATATCCTCAAGGCCATGGAGCAATGCGTCCAGAAGGCAACCAAAAGGAAAAGAGGGAGAAAACCCCTGTGTTTCACAGCAGAGGTTAGGGAGGCAGTTAGGGAGAAAACGAAGGTGATCAAAGCCTACAAAATGTCACAGGGTTTAGGGGAAAGGGAGGTCTATAAGGAAGAGCTTAAGGAGGCAGGGAAACTATCAGAAAGGCTAAAGCAGCAATGGAGGAGAAAATAGCAAGGGAGGCTAAAAGAGGGGACAAACAATTCTTTCAGTATGTGAGTGATAGGAGGAGAAACAGGCAAGGGATTGACTTGAGGGGGAGGGGGTACACCAGTAGAGGGGGAACGAGGAAAAGGCAAATCTGCTATATGAATACTTTGCATCAGTATTCATGGTCAAGAGAGAGGGGAGTGAGCCAGAATTACAGCTAAGGGAGAGGGAGGGAACAGAGGTGGACACCAGCCCCTTTATGGAGGGCAGAGTATTGGAGGAGCAGGGCAAAATAAAAAACAATAAAGCTATGGGCCCAGATCAAGTCCATCCCATTGTACTAAAGGAATTAAAGGAGGAACTGGCAGCACCTTTTGCAAAACTGTTCAATCTATCTCTTTAAGCGGGTAGGGTCCCAAGGAACTGGAAGCAGGCGGAAGTGGTGCCACTTCACAAGGGGGGGAGTAGGGATGAGTCAGGTAACTCCCACCCAGTTAGTCTTAACTCCGTGGTAGGAAAAGTGACGGAAACCCTCATAAAGGAAAGACTAGTACAGCACCTAGAGGAGAGGAACCTTATTGATGACAGCCAGCATGGGTTCACTAGTGGAAGGTCATGTCAGACCAACCTGATAGAATTTTTCATGGATTTTATGTAGGTGCATGATCGGGGTGGGGGGGTGGATGTGGCCTACCTGGACTTCAGGAAGGCGTTTGACTCCGTCCCCCACAGGAGGTTGGTAAACAAGCTAAGAAGTTTAGGGGTGGGATGCAAACTGACAAATTGGGTAGAAGATTGGCTAGGAAAAGACTCAGAGGGTAGCGGTCAATGGGGTGCATTCCAGGGTACAAGGGGCAACTAGTGGGGTTCTACAGGGATCGGTATTGGGACCCATATTGTTTAACGTATATGTAGGGGACTTAGCAGAGGATCTAAATGGGAAAGTGTGTCTGTTTGCAGACAACATGAAAGTCTATAACAGAATGGACACTCCGGGGGGGGTGGAGAAAATGGCACAAGATCTGTCCAAGCTGGAGGAGTGGGCGGAAAGGTGGCAGCTTCAATTCAATGCACAAAGTGTAGATAATGCACATAGGCTGTAGTAACCTCAGGGCTACATACAAGCTGGGGGGGGGGGGCACTGCAGGTTACTGAACTAGAAGAGGACCTGGGGATTCAGATTTCACATACCCTAAAGGTTAGGTATCAGTGCGATAGGGCAGCAGGAAAAGCGACAAGAATGCTGATGTGCATAGGGAGGGACTTCACAAGTGGAAGGAGGGAGGTGATAATGCCACTCTACAAATCGCTGGTCAGGCCACAGTTGGAGTATGGTGTGCAGTTCTGGAGGCCTCACTTGCAAGGAGACAAAGTTATGCTGGAGAGGGTCTAGAGGAGGACAACCAAAATGGTACAGGGGATACAGGGGATGTCACATGAGGCAAGACTGGAAGAATTAGGTCTGTACACACTTGAAATGAGAAGAGAAAGAGGGGATATGGTATAAAACTTCAAGTATCTGAAGGGAATTAACAAAGTAAGGGGAGGTAGCCTGTTACGGCTGAGAGAAAACACAACCACCAGAGATCATGCTTTCAAGTTGGAAGGGGTAGATTTAGGGGGGACATAAGGGGGCATTATTTCTTAGAAATGGTGGTGGGCCCATGGAACAGATTACCAGAGTGGGTTGTAGGGGTGGATATGGTGGACAAGTTCAAAAGTAGCATGGGACAGCTATATGGGCCTAAACAGAAGGGGAAGGGTGGTACAGAGAAGAAAATAATAGGAGGGTGGGTGGGGTGGGCCATTTCTCAGGCAAACTAGATGGGTCAGTTTGGTCCTTTTCTGCCAGCGGAATTCTATGATTATATGAAGTGGCGCCTTGCATCAAATACTGCCCCTGAGCTATTAACAAAAGCAGCCTGCATCAATTGCAGGCTGCCTGCCCCAAAGGGGGCTTGCGCTGCCTATGCACCCAAAACTGGGCTGCGACCTGGTGCTAGGGGGCATGTGGCAGATGCAAGCTGCCACATCCCCATAAATGGTATTCTCAGAACTCTCACAGAGGGAGCAATTCTAAGTACCCTTAGACCAGCCAGGGATGGTCTAAGGGTACTTCCAAAATACTGCCCTGAGAGAGTGCACCTGTGTGAGGCAATGTGCAGTGATCCCCCTTCCCGATGTCAGCAGTATGAACAGTACAATAATCATCTCCTGTCCTGGTGGTCTAGTGTCCTCCCTCCCTGATCCCCGATGACTGCCCTTTTGTTATTAATGAAGTATTCCCCTACCCGATCCCCATGTCTGCCGTTTTTCTAATTATTACCGCTGTCTGAGCCCCGATGTCCATTATTTTGTAATGAAATACGTTCCCCCTCCCCGATCCCCATGTCTGCCATTATGTTATTAATTATTCACTCTCACTGATCCCCAATTTCTGCCCTTTGTTAATAATGAGCATTGACCCCACCTTGATCCCCAATGTCTGCCCTTTCGAAAATACATATTCATTCCCCCTTTCCGATCCCCGATGTCCCCCATTACATTATGGAAAATTAAAGCCCACTTCCCTGGTGGTCGGGTGGCCCCCCATCTCCACACCCCAGCAAGTGGTGCCCACCACCCCGTTCCCCCCATCCCGTAACAAAGCCAGCACTGGCACAGCCCTCCTCTCGCCTCCACAGTCTGCACTGACTGAACTGTGATTGAGTGCTGTACTGTATAGTGTACACACATTGCGTGCACTATACAGTACAGCACTCAATCACAGTTCAGTCAGTGCAGGCCACGGAGGTTAGAAGAGGGCTGTGCCAGTGTCGGCTCTGTTACGGGATGGGGGGAGCTGGGTGGTGGGCACTATCTGCTGGGGTTGGGGAGGCCACTTGACCACCAGGGAAGTGGGCATTATTTTTCTGTAACATAGCAGGGAACAATGGGGATTGGGAAGGGGGAATGAATATGTAATTTCAAAAGGGCAGACATCGGGGATCAAGGTGGGGGCAATAGTCAACAAAGAGCAGGATCCGGGGATCACAGAGGGGGAATAATTAATAGCATAATGGCAGACATGAGGATCGGGTGGGAGAATAAGTATTTTATTACAAAACGGTGGACATCGGGGATTGGGGAGGGGGCCCACTAGACCACCAGGGTAGGATATTCTTTATGTGACCCGGGGGTTGGGGAACAGCTTGCATTTGCTCCAGGGGCCTGTGGTAAATCTCTCCTGTACATAACGTGTTTGTTGCATGGGAGAGGTTGTCACAGGTTTGGGGACATAGGCGCAGGGACCCCCTTGTCCCAGAATCGGGTGCAGGGTCCCTGGAGCACCAGACTTCAGCTCAAGCTGCTGTTTGCTGCTGCTTGCGCAAGTTAAAGCCCCTTTTGAGAATCAAACCCGATGTAATCCAATAGTTCTACCTCCCAACTGTGGTGTTTCCTACATAAAGAAAAAAAAGACACCACATGAAACAATACACTAGGGGTATTCAATCCATTTTGCAAATGTTCAACTTTCCAATTATATTAAAACAGTTTATTAACAAAAAAAGGTTTGTGTTCCTTTTAAAATAACTTTCAGTTTATCATAGAGTATTTTTTTATAAGTATGAATTTCCTGTGCCACAGGAAGAAATAAGTGCTTTTTCTCCAAATGCCTGAACAATAACATGGTGAACACTGCCATCAGTAGGTAAAACAAAGAATTGCACCTACTTTTTTTCTTCACCTTATGTTTTGTCCATACAGTAAGCGTCTCTTCATAAGGTTTTTAAACATTATACAACACACTGGTCAGGATTTGACCTTACAAAGCACCATTCATTCATGCTGTATCTCAAAGTATTTTAAAAGTGATACATTACTGTATATATGAGCGCTGCACTGAATGACTGTACTGTAGCTGTTTTCAGCCTTTGCAGATTGTTTGTGAGACCTAGTGCTTATTGTTGTCCTGCTTAAAGTACCCCCGACTTCATTGGAGACTTCTTGGATAACATAATTTTTAGATGAATACAGCTGCTATTTTTTAAAGGGACACTGTTAGCCTTTGAGACTAATTTGAAAGGCTGAGGATGAAGGTGTCCAGAGCAAGGTTTAGTAATGCAAATACATAAACAGACCCATATTTGCAGAGAAGTGCTAGAAATGTATTATTTTTGTTAAAGTGACATTTTTGTCAGCCCACCCGATATGTTGACTCTGTGCATCCATGAGTTACAATGGAGCAGAGCCACGGAGAAACTCATTCATGAACAAGTTACTTTTTCTTGGTTGTATTTGCAAAAAGGTCTTATCTATTACCTGTGACAACAGTGATTTGTCCAAAGCTAGTCCCATTCACAAACAAGTGCTGGAGCCTGTTGTATTTTACATTCAAAATGCAAAGTTGTGATTCCAGGCATACGCATTACTATAGCAGGTAATGGGCATACCCGGAGTCACGGCTCCAGTTTTTGAATAACAGTACAACAGGTTCCAGTGCTCATTTGTTAATGGGACTAGCTTTTGACTACTGTCTGTTGTCACAGGTAATAGAGAAGACTTTTTTCACAAATATGACCCCCTTAAAAGTAACTCATTCATGAATGTGTTTCTTCATGGCTCCGCGCCATTGCAGCTCATGGGTGCACAGAGTCAACATTTCGGGTGGGCTGACAAAAACTTAATTTTTACAAAAATAATAAATTTCTAGCACTTCTATGCAAATATGGGGCTGTTTATGTATTTTGCATTACTTAACCTTGCTCTAGATACCTTCATCATCAGACTTTCAAATTAGTCCCAAAGGCTAGCAGTGTCCCTTTAACATGAAAACATGATCGCTGTCCAACCAGCCCAGTGATGTAGAAGGCTGAGGTGCTATGCCTTACCTTTCTCATACCAAGGACCTCAATTTGGGAATGAGCTCAGGTTGCCGGAGGTCAGCTAGGAGGCTGGGAGAGGATTGATTGGCCATCTAGCAGCTCTCCTCTTCCAGATTGGGGTGGCAAGCCATCCTGGCTCTTGGCTGCCACCAGGTGGTGGTCTGGTGGTAGCACCAGTGCTCAGGTAGCTGGTGGTATGCTGGGTGGGTGGAATGGGTTTGGAGGTTCCAGAGTACATTTGTATCTTCCTATGCATGCGCCATCCATGTTTGCTATAGCCCCAGGGAGGGTGAAAAACAGGAAGAAAATGGATAGGAGGAACTATGCTTCATGAAGCCCTGCCTGAGGTGCTCCAGTCTGCCCTACCACTCTGGCAGAAATGAAGGAGCTAGAGAGAGAGAGAGAGAGAGAGGTAGAAGGCCTCTTGATGGCATGCAGGGACAGGGCAGAACAAGCTGCTTGGTCCCACCCAGGAGCACAAAAGCCTTTATATTAAAAAAATGATCACTGTCCAGTAGGCTTTATTAGGACTGGTCTGCAAAGCAGGCCAGTTACTACTGTGACCATAAACCCAGTAAGATACCACATGTGGCTAAAGACTGAAGCTGTGGCTTGGCAGAAATCTCCTCAGGTCAGTGCATAAAGTGTGTAGAAAATAACTGCCAGGTCTCTGAGGGTCATAATTATAAAAAGATGCAGGGACTACCAATGTGGAAGTCCCTTTTCTCCTTCATAGTGTGGAATTTGCCTTTGTATTAATATTATCCAATTTTTCAATAATAAGTCAAAAACTTAGTGGCAGTCTCCTCTTGGGTCCTTTGGCAGGGGGGATGCACATCAAAGTAGTGGCTCAATGGAATTCTGGTAACCACACTTGCCTAATTGCTGAAACATAGAAACATAGAATTTGATGGCAGATAAGGACTGCTTGGCCCACCTAGTCTGCCCATTTCCCTACCTGATGGATAAGCTACAGATTCTAGTTAATCAACAGCTTACTTCCTCCTACCCCCACTAGAATTGCCTTATGCCTGTCCCATGCATTCTTAAATTCTCCCACTGTTTCTGACTCCACAACCTCCTCAGGAAGGCTGTTCCATGCATCCACAACTCTCTCCGTGAAAAAATACTTTCTAACATTACCTCTGAGCCGTCCCCCCTCTATCTTCAAATTGTGCCCCCTTGTTCTTGCACATCTCTTCTTCTGAAATATACTACTCTCCTGTACTTTGTTAATTCCTTTGAGATACTTGAAAGTTTCTATCATGTCCCCCCTCTCCCTCTTTTCCTCAAGGGTATACATATTAAGCTGCTTTAGTCTCTCTTCGTATGTCTTCTCGTGCAGACCCTGCACCATTTTGGTTGCCCTCCTCTGAACAGCCTTCACTCTGTCTATGTCTTTGCGGAGATGGGGTCTCCAGAAGTGCACGCAGTACTCCTGATGGGGTCTCACTAACTGTCTGAACAGAGGGATAACAACTTCCTGTTTTCTACTGTTAATGCCTCTCCCTATGCATCCCAGTATCCCCCCAGCCCTCCTTACTGCTTTCTCACATTGCGTGCCCACCTTTAGGTCATCTGATATAATTACTCCTAAGACTCTTTTGATTGTTGTTGTTGTTATTAACTCACCCCCCCCCATTGTGTACTCTTCCCCTGGGTTTTTGTTTCCCAGATGCATTACCTGCACTTCTTTGCATTGAATCTGAGCTGCCACATATTTGATCATTCCTCCAACCTTGCCAAGTCCCTTTTCATTCTTTCCACCCCACCTTGTGTATCAACCCTGTTGCGGATCTTTGTATCATCTGCAAAGAGACATAGCTATCCTTCCTGGTACTCTCCAATGTCACTTATAAAGACATTAAAGAGGACCGGTCCCAGTACCGAACCTTGCGGTACCCCACTAGTTACCCTCCTTTCTTCACTGTGGACGCTGTTTACTATTGCCCATTGCATCCTGTTGTCCAGCCAGTTTTTTATCCAGGCTACCACATGGCACCCACTCCAATGCTGGCTAACTTGTATATTAATCTTTTGTGTGAGACTGTGTCAAATGCCTTGCTAAAATCTAGGTAGGCCATATCCACAGCCCCTCCCTGGTCTACTACTTTGGTCACCCAGTCAAAGAAATCTATTAGGTTCGTCTGACATGACCTTCCTGTTGTGAAACCATGCTGCCTTGGGTCGTGTGCCCCACTGGCCTCTTGGTATGCAACAATTCTTTCCTTCAGAAGTGATTCCATCATTTTCCCTACCACTGAAGTCAAATTAACTGGTCTGCAGTTTCCTGTCTCTGCCCTGCTCCCACTTTTGTGAAGTGGAATCACATTTGCCCTCCTCCAGTCCTCAGGTACCACCCCATCCTCCCATGATTTGTTAAACAGAGTAGTCAGTGGAGTTACTAGTTCTACTCTTAGTTCTTTTAGAATTCTTGGGTTAATCCCATCAGGCCCCATTGCTTTGTCCACCCTCAGTTTCATGAGTTCTTTCAAAACCCTTTCTTCTGTGAATGGACTGGTATTGACCCCCCCATTCAGAGTTTCTCCCTTGTTTGGTTTAGGTACCTCGCCCTCCTCTTCCATTGTGAATACTGAGCAGAAATATTCATTCAGTATCCCTGCTTTTTCACTGTCACCCACTGCCCACATTCCCTCCCCTTTATTAAGTCTCTGTATCCCTCCCTTGGTCTTTCTTCGCTCCCTAATGTACCTATAAATGGTTTTATCCCCCTTCTTAACAGAGTTGGCTATCTTTTCCTCAGTTTGTGCCTTAGCTATTCTGACTGCCTTCCCCTGCCTCCTTCTGATTTAACTGATAAAGTTCTCTGTCCTGCTCCTTCTGTGTTTCCTTATATTTCCTGAATGCTATACTTTTCTCCCTAACCATCCCTGCCACCTCTTTTGAGAACCATAGTGTTGTTTTCCTTCGTTTTGTTTTGTTGATTTGCTTCACACAAAGGCTTGTTGCCTCTGTGATGGCTGTTTTAATTATTCCCCATTGGTCCTCCACCCCTCCTTCTTGCCCATTTGCTAGTGCTTTTCTGAGGCACTCTCTCATTTTCCCAAAGTCAGCCTTCCTAAAGTCCAATACTCTTGTTTTTGAATGGCTTGACTCTATGGCTATGTTTATTGTGAGCCACACTGTTTGGTGGTCACTTGTTCTCAGATGGCTACCCACTTCTAAATCTGAGATCCTGTCTCCTTCCCCATTTGAGAGTACCAGGTCTAAGATTGCTCCCTCCTGAGTGGGTTCCAACACTAGCTGTCTGAGGCATGCCACCTGTAGGGCATCAAGAATGACCCTGCTCTTGGATGTGCCTGCAGCAAAGGTACTCCAGTTAACATCTGGCATATTCAGTTCCCTCATTAACAATATCTTCCCTTTTCTGCCATTTTAAGGATGCCTTCTATCATTTCCTTGTCCATTTCCTCCCCCTGAGATGGGGGTTATGTGGATTATGGTGCCATTTCCTGTCTCCAGGGTGACCCATAGTGATTCATCAACTTCCTATTTACTCTGTAGTTCTGTTGCTTTAATCCCTTCCCATATATAGAGAGAGCTACTCCTTCTCCTCTTTTACCCACCCTGACCCTCCTGTAGACTGTGTATTCTGGTATGTTAACATCCCAGCCATGGTTCTCTGTGTACCATGTTTCAGTGACTGCCACAATATCCAGGCATCCCTCTTCCATCAAGGCCACTAGTTCAGGGAGCTTGTTGCACAGACTGCTGGAATTGTTACTCGTCACCTTCCATTTATTTTTTATGGCCTTACCCCTTTTAGCCCCATCCTGGTCCTTACCACCTTTTTCTGCATTTATTCCTGTCCTGCTCCCTACTGACTTCTCTACCTTGGTGTTTACCTCTCTAACTATTGTGTTTTGGGGGGGAGGCTGGGATTTCCCTGCTCCTTTTCAGTGCCCCCCACTTGGCTAGTTTAAATGCTTGCCAATGAAGCATTTAAACCTGTCAGCTAGGATCCTGGTTCCCCCCAGACAGATGCAGACCACAGCGCCAGTATAAGCCTGCTTCCCTCCAGGTGGCTCCTCAGTCCCCAGTGAAGCCAAAACCCTGAGCTACACACCAGTTTTTTAACCATTCATTGAATCCCATGGTTCAGAATACCCTAGCATCATCCTTGCTATAAACAGGCAGCACCTCCGAGAAGGTTACCTTACATGCTACTTGTCTAAGGCCCCTCCCCAACTCCACAAACTCCTCTTGCACTGCTCTTATCCTATTCACAGCCAGGTCATTTGTCCCTATATGGACAATGACATTCAGCTCCCTCCCTTGTGCAGCTGCTCCCATTATCCTGAGGATTCACTTCCTCTCCCTCTGAGCCATGGTGCCAGGCAGGAACCTTACCTCCCTATCTCCTTCCTCCCCCACTTCTACCCCCTAATAATCGAGTCCCTCACCAGAAGTTGTTTCCTTCCCCTGTGGGGTCTTGTGCCACCCTCCTGTGGGTCTTCTTTGTGGAGGTTCCCAGCATCCTCCTTGGTCTCCACTGCAGGTGCCTCCATAGAGGAACCACTCTTTGCCAGAACAGCATATGAATTGTGGAGAGGTACAACTAGATGGATGTACCTCTGTTCCACCACCCTCTCCCTCCCTGAGCCCACCTTGGTCCAACCGCTCCTCTTTCTTGGCAACCTCTGAGGTAATGGTGGTGGCCCTGGTGGTCCCTGGGTGGGGGAAGAGGTTTCCCAAATCCTAGCCAGGTCATCCTGGAGACGGGTAACCTCCTCCCTCAGACCAGAGAGGTGTCTGCAAACAGGACAGCATCACAGCCTCCAGAATATCTCCCAGAACACTGCTGCCCCACAGCCATTGCACTTCACCACTCCCATCTTGACTTATTTTGTGTCCCCTCTCCTGTTGCTTTGTATACTTACTGTCTCCTCCCTTTGTGTATTTTTACACTTAATTTCCTACTGCCTATGTGCCCTTACAACTCTCACCCTTCCTGTTCTGGGGCAGGAACTTCCTGTAGTCTTCAGTAGTCTCCTTCTTCTGTGCTTGGATTCAGACCTCCAGCAGTCAGCAGGGAAGAAAGAGTTATTTTTTAGGTTCCTTCAAGGTTAATGAAACTAATGTGTCTCAGTGATCCTTCCCTTCCTACTGCCAAACAGGAAGTTCCTGTTATCAGTCAAATCCAGTGGC
This sequence comes from Neoceratodus forsteri, assembly GCA_016271365.2. Taxonomy (NCBI): domain Eukaryota; kingdom Metazoa; phylum Chordata; order Ceratodontiformes; family Ceratodontidae; genus Neoceratodus; species Neoceratodus forsteri. Next base: position 641,767,677 of record CM057453.1, on the reverse strand, counting down.
TATAAAAGTAGAACTGGCTTTGGGTGGGAGGGTGGAGGGGTGGGAAGGAGGACAATTAGTAAAAAATCTGTAGTTCTAGATGATACAGCCCCTTTATCAGAGACCCACACAGTGACTTTCTTCTTTTTTTTACTTAAATGAGACCCCCTTCTTCTAATAAAGTATCTGTTTGCTTAATCCAAACAGGTACTAACTCCTGCTGAGATAGAAGTGATTTATCAGTAAAAAATCAGTAGTTCTAGACTGCTGTTTCTTGCTCTGAAACCAAAGTTCTCTTCTGTCAAAAACATGAGGAAGCTGCAATTGGAGACAACTGCTTTTGTACTCCTAAACTGCTAAGCCACACCCCAATTAGATTCACCATCTGCTCTGACTCAGTAAATTAAGCTGATACAGCCCCCTTCCTCAGAAAAACACACATTGACTTTCTTCATTTTTTACTTAAATGAGACCCCCTTCTTCTAATAAAGTGTCTGTTTGCTTAATCCAAGCAGGTACTAACTCCTGCTGAGATAGAAGTGATTTATCAGTAAAAAATCTGTAGTTCTAGACTGCTGCTTCTTGCTCTGAAACCAAAGTTCTCTTCTATCAAAAACATGAGGAAGCTGCAATTGGAGACAGCTGCTTTTGTACTCCTAAACTGCTAAGCCACACCCCAATTAGATTCACCATCTGCTCTGACTCAGTAAATTAAGCTGATACAGCCTCCTTCCTCAGAAAAACACACATTGACTTTCTTCATTTTTACTTAAATGAGACCCCCTTCTTCTAATAAAGTGTCTGTTTGCTTAATCCAAGCAGGTACTAACTCCTGCTGAGATAGAAGTGATTTATCAGTAAAAAATCTGTAGTTCTAGACCGCTGTTTCTTGCTCTGAAACCAAAGCTCTCTTCTGTCAAAAACAGCAGGAAGCTGCATTTGGAGACAGCTGCTTTTATACTCCTAAGCTGCTAAGTCACACCCCCAATTAGATTCACCCTCTGCTCTGACTCAGTAAATTAAGCTGATACAGCCCCCTTCCTCAGAGAAACACACAGTGACTTTCTTCTTTTTTTTAACTTAAATGAGACCCTCTTCTTCTAATAAAGTATCTGTTTGCTTAATCTAAATAGGTACTAACTCCTGCTGAGATAGAAGTGATTTATCAGTAAAAAATCTGTAGTTCTAGACTGCTGTTTCTTGCTTTGAAACTAAAGTTCTCTTCTGTCAAAAACAGCAGGAAGCTATAATTGGAGACAGCTGCTTTTGTACTTCTAAGCTGCTAAGCCACACCCCAATTAGATTCGCCCTCTGCTCTGACTCAGTAAATTAACCTGATACAGCCCCCTTCCTCAGAGAAATACACAGTGACTTTCTTCTTTTTTTCTACTTAAATGAGACCCCCTTCTTCTAATAAAGTATATATTTGCTTAATCTAAACAAGTACTAACTCCTGCTGAGATAGAAGTGATTTATCAGTAAAAAATCTGTAGGTCTAGACTGCTGTTTCTTGCTCTGAAACCAAAGTTCTCTTCTGTCAAAAACAGCAGCAGCTGCCTACTAAAAGAGCTCTGTAGGCCAGCTGCTTATGTTTCCCTCTAAGTGCATTTGTTGCTGGGAATTTTTACTGAAAAATGAGTGAGAGTGAATACTCACATGATGGACAAATCTGGCAATCCAAAACAACAGCCAGAACTAGCAGATGGAACAAGATTACTGACTGCTGACTCTGATAATGGGGCCTTCTAGGCTTCTAGTATGATGCATGCACATAACTCCAACCTGGGCAGCTTAAAGCAGGGTCCTAAGAAGGGGAAAAATAGACTACTTGATTTGAAGAATTTAAAGAGTTCCATGCAGAAATTAAATCCGTTGTACAGATGCACACAATGGTTCAGGATATTGAGATTCGCATGCAGGTGGTGGACAAGCAAATTAGGTAAAAGGACTACAGAGCTGATGAAGCAGATGCTCTGATGCTGTAGTTTCACAAGCAACATTATTTTTGTCAAGACAGACTTGAAGACATTAAAGTCAATCATGGCGCAACAATGTAAGACTCTGAGCTCCCATAGGGACAGGAGGGCCAAAACATAATGGTGATAACAAGGTTTATTGATGATTTACTACTTCAGTCCTTGAACCTCAAGCTAGACTGCCAATTGGATCAGCAGCATGTCCATCCTGCACTGGACCTCAAACCAGTAGACCCATTGGCTTGCTTTAAATTAGTGGTCATGCACTTCTTGAAATATACTTTAAATCAGAATGTTCTCACTACAGCTTGGTGGATGAATGAGGCTTCCTTTGCAGAAACATTATCTGTACTTTTGCAGTGACTATTTGTCTACAATCATGGCCCACAGATAAGAGCATGTTCCGATGAGGAAGGTGATTCATTAACATAAATTCAAGTTTCAGACTCCTTTCCCTGCTGGAATGACTGTTCAGTTCCTAGATAGTTAGTGGGCATGCCAGTGAGCTGCACAGGAAATTTCAGACTTGAAGGACCCAAGGAACCCAGTGCTGGACTTCATCTGCAAGCAGCAGCATGACAGAGAACCACCGACAACGGGCTGTGCATGACAGTGGCCTATCTGGGACTGGAGGAGTGGACAGGGACAGAAAGAAACATGTGATCTTCCCAGTGGAAGATATCATAGCCCAAATTCAAGCTAAGGCAGGCTCATTAGCCCTCACCCTCACAGCTGAACATACAGCCTAAGTGACAAGTACTTATTTCATTGAGTAACTGTCCCACATTAAAGCAGTCTGTTCAGTCCTCTCCCCCACTCTACAAAGTTTTGGGCATTATTTGTTGATTTGGGGGATACTCTGGTGGGGACCTACGGAGCAGTATTTATTTGTTTCCCTCACCCCTTACACTCCAATTGCTGTGCTGGTATTCTGGTTCTCTTGGGCTGATACTTTTATTTTGCTTAGTTACTTATTTTCTGCTGTGTTTTCCTTGGCTGCCTAGATGAAGATTTTACCATCTTCCTGGGTGGGCATGTGATTGTTGGGGACTGTTGGAACTTCCTTCTGGTTCAATGAGGACACCACATGGTGTAGAATTAAAGATTATGTATAGAGGTATATCCCTGAGTCTAGTGTTACACTGGGTTACATACTCAGATCACAGCAGCCACATTATTTTTGAGTACAAGCAGCAATTCAGATTGAGGTATAAGCCTGAGATAATTTTAGGTTTAGATTTGCCAACAGCCCCAGGTGCAACATTCTTTAACTGGAATTCTGCTTGTTTCATGGATGGGGATTATTGGGGGTTAGGGAACTGCCCTGAGTTTCTGCTGGATTACCTGACTTAGCACTATTCCTGTAGAGGATCAGGAAACTGCTTTGGACTGACTAACAAATATACAGTTCATTACTTGTCTGTTGGTTTTTGCTGAACAAAAAAAAAAATTAATAATAATAACAGCAAAATGTTTAAAAGGAAATAATAAAGAAACAAACAAAAATTTGATTGGTGCCAACAAGCCCTGTCCTACATTTTTATGTTGTTATCTTTTTTGTTTATTTTTGTTGCAGGCTTTTCTGTTTCACAAGTCTCACTTTTACAGTTGTTGATATCTGAGAACCACATCCATCAGTTGTATACAGTACCTACAGGGAGGGCTCTGATGCAGTGACACTGCTTTTCAGTAATGCTCCCTACATTGTATACAGTGGTCAAAGTCTACCCAACACCAGACAATTAGTCCTCCCCAGCACCAAACTCACTTATAGCCCACCTCTATTTTTATGTTCACCATGTGCACATGTGCAGCCAACATTTTGTTAGCAGAGTGGCTTTTGAGGGGTGTGATGCTGTCAGTCCAATGCATAGAGGTCTGCAAGGTGCTCGTCAGTGTCACATCAATCATCAGCAAGGTTGATCATGACATTGGTTTGGCTTGCTGGGAGGAAACTTCATGTAGTTGAAAGGAGAAAGCTAACACAATCGTAGTTTGTCTCTTTCTTTAGATCTACATAACTGCCACCCAGCAAGCACGGCTGATCAGTCATGATCAGCCCGCTGAGGTTGAATTATACCCTACAAAAAAGAAAAACGTCCATCGATGTCTGTTGCTGCTGCCATTAGTCCTCCCACCTGACCATCTCACTCACCACACACCACCCACCCTACCCTGACGAAAATAACACCAACACTGGGGGTGCCCAATCCCCAGTGTTGCAACCTGAAATAAAGAAAACGGTCCTGCATAGGTGTTTTTTATGTCCTGTAACAAACAAAACTTTCCATTGCTGTCTGTTGCTGCCACAGCCTTTACAGACCCCACATCCGACCTTCCCACTCAGCACCTTCCACCCCCCCACAAACATAACACCAACACTGGAGATGTCCAATCCCCCAGTGTCACCACCTGAAATAAAGAAAATCATCCCTAGTAGTTTTATTTATATTATAGTGGCATGGTAGTGCAACTACAGTTATGGTTGAACAGGCATTTCTATGTTAAACCTCAAATTTTGCACTTTAATATCTTCGCAATCATTAAATGGATTTGCATAAAATGTTGCATGCGCAGTCTCAGGAGATAGATCTCTTGATGTGCCAGGTTTCGTTCCAGTCAGATGTGTGAATTCCGAGATGCAGATAGAGAAACAATTACAAAAAAATCCCTGTTTGTTTCTTTTTTTTTTTTTTGTCATTGTCTTGCACCCAGATGGTTAATAATTTTGGTCTGAAATTTTCAAGGTAGAAAGGGCTTGGCCCACAGATGTGCCTTTCACTGATTTGGTGAAAAAATATGAATCCATTCCAAAGTTATTACGTCTTAAAATTTCAGTTCTGAGCATGCTCAGTACAGTCTTTTGGCTAGCTCCTTGGAACAAAAAAAGAATTTGGTCCATACAAAAAAGGATTCTATTTTATATGGGGCTAATCCTTTTTTGTGGGGAAAATCATTTTTCATATGGTCACCATTTTCTTTTTACTGCTTAAACTTATAAACATTTAAAGTACATAAAAATAATGTTTTTTCTAAAAAAACAAACACCTGAACCTCGCTAAACGTGATCCATTTAGCTAGATTCTGGTGTTTGTTTTTTAAAAAAGTTGCCAGAAATGCATTTTCTGTCACCCAAAATCCAGGGTGCCCAGCTTAGCAAAAGGAGCCATCCACCTGCATTCTCGGTAAGAGAACAGTAAGACTTTCTTGAGTCCTGCAGCTGGAGCTTGTGTTACAGACTGGTCTGACAGCAGTGAGCTGATGTTCCAACTGCTGCCTAGTGGTGCCCCACCCCCCCTTTGCCATCTCCTTATGTAATGTTTCTCTGGTGTCTAGTGGTGCTCCCCCACCTTCCTATCGCCATCCCATAAGATGCTGATCAGAATATCGAAGCTAAAGCTGCCCCAAAATGTCTGTTTCTCTTAGCGGCACCACAGCAGTTGAGGCTTGCTGCTCCTAGAAACATAGAAACATAGAATGTGTCAGCAGACGGGGACCGCATGATCCATCTAGTCTGTCCATGGCGTCAACCCCCCCATTTAGTTGTACTCTTGATGATCCCCTTATGTTTGTCCCATTATAGTTTAAATTCCCTCATCATCTTAGCTCAGACAACCTCCTGAGGCAGGTCATTCCAAGGATCCACCACCCTTTCTGAGAAAAAGTACTTTTTCACATTACTCCGGAGTCTGCCTCCCTTTAAGCTCATGTCGTGTCTTCTTGTTCTAGTGCAGTTGTTCACCTGAAAAACGTTCTAGGCTGAATCTTGTTTATACCCCTTGGGTATTTGAATGTCTCTGTTATATCCCTCCAATTGCAAAGCTGTTTCAGGGAGTATAAGCTGAGTTTCCTCAGCCTTGGTTCATATGGCTCTTGATGCAAACCCTATGCCATCTTTGTTGCCCTACTCTGCACTGTCTCTAATTGATCTACATCTTATCTGAGGTGTGGTCTCCATAACTGGATATAGTACTCCAGGTGAGGCCTCACCAGTGACATGTACAGTGGCACAATCACTTCCTGCTTTCTACTAGTGATGCCCCTCCCTATGCATCCCAGGATGCCACTAGCCTTCAATGTTGCCTTTTGACATTGTTTGCTAACTTTTAAGTCATCTGAAATAATGACCCCTGTGTCATGCTCATGCTTTATGGCCATTAGCTGTTCCTTTCCCAATACTTCACTGTTATTCCTATTATGCATCTCTAACTCTGGCACTACCAATGCCAATGCCAGCAAGACAACATTTGGCATTGACAAATGCTTGTTTTTGTTCTGTAACAAGATATGTTGGGACTGGGAATTCTAGAAGTGCAGCAGCAGCAGCCACTGCAACCTGAATGGATGGGCGTAGGGAGAGCAGCATTTTACTATGCAGAGGTGAGCGCCACCTTTTCCACCCTCTGCTCTCTGCTTTCCTGCTGCTCCTCACTACCTCTGGCTGCATACAGTGCTATTAACCTTTCCCTCATGGATTTTATAACATTGTGCAGCTTTGTCTGGATGCTTCCTTGTGTTGCTGGGATGGGGCTGTAGATACAGACACATCTGCTGCTCTATTTAAGGAATCTGCTAAAACAGCACTGTTGTGCGCAGTGATGTTCCTTTTGATTGTACTGTGGATTGCAAATTAAGCACGGTCTATCCTTACAATTAAAAAATATGTAGTGCTCCTAGCTATATTGAGTGGTACAGAGAAATTGTTTTTGCCTTACAAGCACAGATAATTGTAGCCAGAATAAACCATCATAATAACAAATTCAAACATATATGGGAACCCCTCCAAACCTGATTAATGGTTCATCAGCCGTAGATATTTTGGCTGCCATTAAAGTCCTGACCTCATGGTCTCTTCCATAGTAATCTACTGCACCACACAAGATCCCACTATGGACTGGCATCGAAATAATCATGAATGGTCTCAATTAGCCATTTTGCTACATTTCACCAGTTATTTTGGTGGCAATGGGTTGGAGGGTGGGGGGCATCTTAGGGGGCTTGGGGCTGCCAAGGGAGGGTGTAATTGTTATTGTAAAATCTGCTTGATTTAATGTATGTAATCCTTGCATTTGTGTCCTCTCTGGCTCTTGATGATGACTCAATAAAGTATATTGAATTTAATATATCTATATATATATATAGATATATATATAGATATAGATATATAGATACATATATATATAGTATATGGTGAAACATTATTATGCCCTAAACTCGATTGAAAGACAAGCCAGTTGTACCATCGATGTGAAATAATATTGCTGTTATACCATCCTGAGTATGTCACATCGATGGTACAACAGCATTGAATGCTCTTGTGCATGCGCGTTAGTAAAGAGCCACACTTCGGGGAATGTCTGCGGTGGTGAGACATGTACTGAGGGGGGAAGTATTACTAGTAAATTAATGGAAACAAAATTTAGTCTGTGAGATCACGGGTTCAGGACAAAGTGTGACTTTTTTTTTGGGGGGGGGTTGAAACTGCATTTTTCGAGAGACAAGTAAAGTAAAACTCTCCAGGAAGTGAAGGTAAGGTAATTTGAGTGCAGTTACTGACAAGCGATGGTGCTTTAACTTGAAATGCCACAGTTCATGCTTTGTGCTCTTTCACTGGTGCCCATACACTATACAAGACAATGTATGGGTATCAGATAACAACCACGTTGAATTCACTACTCAGGGTTAACAGGGCAACAGTACACCTCTCAAGCTTCGCTATTGAGGTTTACACAGTTGCCGTGGTAACCTCTTGAGCTGAATACAGCATGGTTGTTAACTGATGCCCATACATTATCCTCTATGTTGCATATAAATAAATCTGATTAACTCCTGTTTTGGGCAGACACTTGGTTTAGATCAGTTTAACTAATTCTATGCCCAGCAAGATGTCTAATGTCTATAGCTCTTGTTTAAATAAAGAGGGGATTGAGTACTTCAACATCATGTAATGAAGCATGATGTAAAAACACAGTCCTGTTTTGGGACTCCACCTTTTGGCACAATAATTCAAACTTGACTGAGGTGACCTTTTGGTGCCCGCTGTTATTCCCATGTGTTTAGTCTTTTTTTCTTGCCTGTTCGCAAGCATTAAAGATGCAGTAGCATGTGACCAAAAGGAACATTCTTTATACATTTAGAATACTAAAGAGGGGCCTTAATCAAAGTACAACATCAGAAAGCACTTCGATTCTACCAAAGTCTTCATGTTTTGTAGTTTTGCTAATTTCAAGTCCCTCCCCATTCAGCCTCCTGTACCTGTTGTTCTCCTCACCCCTTGCCACAATGTGGGCTTATCGTATTGAGCTTGTAGTCGTACTCATGTTTGTTAGCTGTGACTCTGTAATATTGTCTATTTGCTGTACTCTGGCCCCACCTGTGTGTGGGTGAGATTGTTCCTTGTCTATATAATGAACTGTGTACTGTATTCTCTCTGGCCCACATGTAGTTGCGGGCCTGTATGCTACCCTGAATATGTACCATGTTTATTGTTTCTGTATTTTAACCTCCCTGGTCACACCTGAAAATAGGCACTTGTTGTCTAGTGTGCTTACCTGGTTAACAAAAACAAAAAAATAAATAATAACCTGCAATTGAATAGATCTTTTAGTTCCTGTTTGTGTTGCCCCCATCAATTTGAAACTCTGCCATGGTAAAAAAAAGTATGTTTTGCTACTAACCTGAGGTCACTAAAAGTTCATTTTCCCTGAGTGTTTAGCCCTGAAAGATAATTTTTTAAATATTTTCATTCTTAGAATCAGATATATTATTGTGTTGAATAGGGTTAGGAAACTGTTACTCAGCTCCTTTGGTGGACTTTTCTCGTCTGCTGGAACTGACCTGTGTTCCAGCTCTATAAACTGGAATTTGTTTTGTTATGATGATATATACTAGGCACTGCCCTACCACACAAACCTCTTTGTATAACTACCTGCACTAATGTTACTCTTACTCAATTCATTCATCCCTGTGTCTTTTGTTTGCATTCACTTGAAGTATTGTAACATCTGTACCCCATATCTCATGTACTAGTTTATTTATTTATTTATTTATTTTATTTATTGAAATAATCAGTTTTACAACCTTTGAGTCAGAGACTCGTTTACACAGGTACCTTGTCACGGGGGAGACAACAATTAAGTGCGGTTTTAGACAGAGGTTACATACAGGTGAGATACATACATACGTTGAGTTACACGCATCATTATATACACACAGTTGTTACAGTTGCAGTTGTTACAGTTGCCCAGTCGTCCATGAAACCCAGTGAGGACTTAGGGGGCTATTCGAGATAGGGTTATGTTCCACTACAGGCATTTACAGCACCGGCTGTCGATAATGTGTTTACGGAGGGCAATTTTGAACCGGCCAATCCCGGGGATCTTTGTTATTCCCTCAGGAAGGTAGTTAAACCAGGCCGGGGCTTTATGATGGAAGGATCTTTGGCAGAGAGAGGTCCTTGCCCTGGGTACTAGGAAGGTGGTTTTGGTGGAGTTACGGGTTAGCACCGGCCGGACGGCTGGTTGCAGGGATGCGGAGACCCCTGGTGGACATAGCCCAGACAGGGATTTTTTTAGCCAGAAGGCAGGTGTGGTATTTCAGCCGTTCCTCAAGAGTGAGTATGTTAGTGGCAGAGTATAGCAGGCAAGTGTGAGTTCTGCTGTGGGTGCCGGTCAGGAGCCTACAGGCTTTGTTAATAGAGGTCTGGACTTTAGACAGGGTGGAAGGGTCTGCCGCTGCGTATATTGGAAGTCTGTAGTCGGCCAGAGACAACACAGATGAGGTGATGGCCAATTTTAAGGCAGATTCTGGGAGGCAGTCTTTGTGGCGGTAGAGGAGCCCAATCCTGGAGTTCATGGCTGAGGACAGGGTTTTTAGATGGGCGTGGAATGTAAAGCCTGCCTCAAAAGTGATGCCCAGGTACTTATATGTTGTTACCTGTTCAAGTGGGAGGAGTGTGCTAGGGGTGATGAGAAGGGGAGTATCCTTGGCGCTGTTTTGCCGATGTGCGAACAGCATTGACTTTGTTTTTTTCAGGTTCAGGACTAGCCGATGGTTACTGAACCATTTTTCAGCTTGGAGGAAAGTGCTTTGCAGTGTGCTTTGGAGTAGGAGTGGGTCTAAGTGTGATGCTAGGATCACTGCATCATCCGCGTAAAGCAGTATTTTGTTGGAGCAGGAGCTTGGGAGGGTGTTTAGAAAGAGACTGAAAAGAGTGGGTCCAAGGATGGAGCCTTGCGGGACCCCTGAGAGTACCGGTAGGCTGGTGGAGAAGGTCCTATTTAGCTTAACTCTTTGGGATCTGTTGTGCAGGTAGCTTGAGAACCAATTCAGGGGGCCAGATGAAAATCCCAGTTGGCTAAGGGAGTTTAAAAGCAGAGGGGTGGCACATGGTGTCAAAGGCCTTGGATAGGTCGATGAAAACTGCCCCTGCAAATTGACCTTTATCAAGCACAGAGTGTATGTGGTGGGAGAATTCCAGAAGGGCAGTGGATGTGCTGTGGCCCGGACAAAACCCATGCTGCTCAGGACATAGGATGTCGTATTTAGACAGGTATTCTATTAGCTGAGTGGATACTATTTTTTCCAAGGCTTTGGAGAGGGGGGGAAGGATGGAGATGGGCCTGTAGTTATTTGGTCGTGTTCGGTCATAGAAACATAGAAACATAGAAGTTGACGGCAGATAAGGACCGAAAGGCCCATCCAGTCTGCCCATTTCTTTTTCTACCTTATAAATGTGCCATTGGCCTTTGTCAGTGACCTATCTATTCATAGTCATTTGTATTGCTCCTTATGCCTATCCATGCCTGTTTGAAGCCCTGCACTGTATTCATAGCCACCACTTCTTGTGGTAAGCCATTCCATGCATCTACCACCCTTTCTGTGAAAAGAATTTCCTCACATTCCCTCTTAATCGCCCCTCTAATCTCATGCTGTGTCCTCTTGTCCTGCTATTTTTCTTATATTTAAACATGTTAGACTCTTTCACCTTGTTTATGCCCTTAAGGTGTTTGAATGCCTCAATCATATCACCTCTCTCCCTCCTTTGCTCAAGGGTATACATATTGAGCTCCGTTAATCTGTCCTCATGTCTTCTGATGCAGTCCCTGCACCATTTTGGTTGCCCTTCTCTGGACTGCCTCAATTTGGTTAATGTCCTTTTGAAGGCGTGGCCTCCAATACTGCATGCAGTACTCCAGATGGGGCCTAACCAATGTCTTGTAAAGAGGGATTATTACCTCCCTCTTACGACTTGTGATACCCCTACTAATACACCCTAACACCCCTAGCCTTACCTACTGCTTTAGAGGTCTGCTTGGATGATTTCAGGTCATCAGTGATGATGATGCCCAAGTCTCTTTCTTCCTTTGTGACTGCTAGCAACTCCTCCCAGCCTATAAGTGGCTTCAGGGTTTCTCTTCCTATGTGCATGATTTTGCACTTCTTTGCATTAAATCCCAGTTGCCACTCTTCTGACCATTCTGCTAGTTTATCCAGATCTCTTCTCATTCTGCCCACCCCATCTGGATCATCTACTCTGTTGCAGATCTTGGTGTCATCTGCAAACAGACAAGCCTTACCCTCTAGTCCATCTCGAGGTCACTAATGAAGATGTTGAATAGGACTGGCCCCAGAACTGATCCCTGAGGTACCCACTTGTGACTTGCATGTCTTCTGACTGTATACCATTTACCACCACTCTCTGTTTTCTGCCAGTCAACCAGTTTGCCACCCAGTTGACCAACTTCTGACCCACCCGAGCCTACCTAGCTTATTTATCAATCTTCAATGTGGAACAGTGTCAAAAGCTTTGCTGAAGTCAAGGTAGGTGACATCAACTGCTCCCCCTTGGTCCACCACTCTGGTTACCCAGTCAAAGAAATCTATGAGATTAGTTTGACAGGACCTTCCTTTGTAAACCCATGCTGTCTTGGATCCTGTGCCCCTATGGATTCCAGGTGTTGCACTATCCTTTCCTTAAGGAGTGCCTCCATAATCTTGCCCACTACTGAGGTAAGACTGACCGGTCTGTAGTTCCCCGCCTCCTCCTGCTACCACTCTTGTGGAGTGGGATCACATGAGCCCTTCTCCAGTCTTCTGGGACCTCTCCTGTGCTCAGAGACTCACTAAACAATTCTGCTAATGGCTCTGCTAGTTCCTCCTTTAGCTCCTTAAGTACCCTGGGATGTATGCCATCAGGTCCCATTGCCTTATCCACCCTGAGCTTAGCAAGCTCTTGTAGGACCCTTTCTTTTGTGAAGGGAGTAGTGCTCACCTCCCTCCCCCCTGTGTCCATGATGCTGAGCTGTGGGCCCTGCCCTACCTTCTCTTCAGTAAATACTGAGCAAAAGTATCTATTTAGGATAGATGCCTTTACAGGGTCCTCCTCCTCACTTGCTCCCTTTTCTCCATTAAGCTTAGCAATACCCCCTCTGGACTTTCTCCTTTCACTAATGTATCTATAGAAAGTCTTGTCGCCTTCTTTTACTGTTCGTGCTAGTGTTTCCTCAGTTTGGGACTTTGCCTGCCTTACTGCCTTCCCTGCTTCCCTTAGGGCAGTTTGGTATGCCTCCCTATCTTCAACCCGCTGTGTTCCCTTATATTTCCTGAAGGCCAGCCTTTTGGCTCTGACCTTTTCTGCTACTGTATTTGAGAACCAAAGTGGTTTCCTTCTTCTTTTGCACTTCCTTTTCTGTCTAACACAATGCGATGTTGCTTCAAGTATTGCATCCTTAATGCTTGCCCACTTTGCTTGTACCCCCTCACCTGTGTTTCTTTTTGCCAGGGCTAGCTTAACTCTGTTGGCCATCTTATCAAAGTCAGCTCCTCTGAAGTCCCATATTTTTGCCTTGGAATGGGATGATTTAGATGTAGTAGCCAAATTGAACCATACCATGTGATGGTCACTAGCCCCCAGGTGACCTTCTACCTGGAGATCTGTGATCCCTTCTTTGTTAGTCAGTACTAGATCTAGGTCCCCAGACTTATGGATGGGGGTGACTTCGGCCTGTTTCCATGCTTCTGGGAATTGGCCAAGGCATAGGGATCTATTAATGGCAATCGTGAGGGGGATTAGCATGACCTCCAGCGTGAGGCGAAGTATCCTGGAGTCAAGAGGGTCATTACTTGGGTTTTGCGAGGCGAGAGATTTTAGTAGGAAAGGCTTGGCATCATGGGGTGAGATCGTCCGGAAGTGGAATAGCGGCCGGGAGGTGAGTGTGTGGGTGGGCAAGGGGACAGGGTCAGAGAATTGGGCAGGGAGAACTGCACTTAAGTCCGTGAAAGTTTTATTCAGGCAGTCTGCGATATATGATTGGTCTGTCGAGACTGCCCCATTTATGGCAATCTGAGACGGTGGGGGGGAGCGGGTTTTGCCATTCAGTTCTTTAATATTGTCCCAGAAGGCTCTGGCTGAGCCCCAGGAGGATGTCAAAGCAGCCTGATAGTGTCTAGCTTTCGCTTGCTTGATGGCCCAGGTGCATTGGTTGCGAGCAGCTCTATAGGCTTGCCTGTCTTCCACCCTACCAGACTCATTTGCTATGTGCCAGAGATTGTCTCTTTGTTTTAGTTGCTGGATCAGTGCAGGGGATATCCATGCCGAAGCCCGTTTTTTTTTTCTAGATGTGGTGATGGGGACAAATAGGTGTGAGCATTGTTGAAGGCCCTAGTGAGGTAAGTTAAAGCAGAATTTATGTCAGATACTAGGGTCATTGGAGTCCAATCGACTTGTGCGAGGTGATGTTTGAGGTTGTCAAGACCCCTGGGGAGAAATCTGCATCAAGGGGTGCTGCAGCACTCATTGCTGAGTGTGGGGGAGGACCAGAAGCAGATGACAGGGGAGTGGTCACTAAGTGAGTCCGCTAGGACTTTTACAGATTCCAACTTGTGTGGCCAATTGGAAAGAACTATGTCAGGAGGGCTAGTTCCTTAAGCTTCTTAAGTCTGGTGGGCTGAGTGACCATTTGAGATAGGTCAAGGGCTGCAAGATCGTCCTTTATATTGTCAGACGAGGGGCTGAGCCAGTTGGTGTTTAGGTCTCCCAAGATTAGTTGTTCAGCCTTTTGAGGTAAGGTGGATAGATAGTCTAAGAGGGAGTTGATTGCTAAATTTTTGGTACTCGGGGGTATGTAAGCCGTGGTTAGGTATAGGGGGCCACGACCAGGGTGTGGGGTGATTTTTAGAGTAATGGCTTGTGCCCCATGGTTGAGCTCAGGGATTGGGAGTGCATGACCTAGGACTGAGTTACGCAAGTAGATTGCGCACCCCCCTCCACGCTTGCCAATCCTATCAGCCCTGAAGAGGGAGAAGCCTGGGAGGGAGACAGCTGAGTCAGGTGTAAGCTGGGAAAGCCAGGTTTCCACTAGCATAAGAATGTCAGGGGAATATTGTGCAACCCAGCCTTGAGTGCCTGAGTTTTCTTGGGGAGACTACATATGTTCATAAAAGCAATTGGGAGACCTTTGCCAGGGGTGTGCGAGCATGGCAGAGTTGCCAGGCCCAGGGTTTGGGTGCACATTTCCTGAGAGCAGGAGAAGCAGGGCAATAAGAGCGCATCATAGAGGCGGTTGCTGTAGGTGGGGCGTTTTTGCAGCTGCCACGTCATTATATGGGTGGTGCACGGGATGGGGAAAGTGACTAGTACCGGAGACACTAGAGAGGAGACAGACCATTTGTGACAGAGTTCATGGTACAGAGGGTTGTGTATTGGCGGTGGGTGGATGGGGGTAGTGTGGTAGTCCAGTGTTCGGGATGGATTTGGGGGGATGGACTGATAGGTAGACAGGCAATAAGCTGTGTGGAAAACAGGGTATTGTGTGTGGAGGGACTGAGGTTCGGGCAGTGGCACGTCAGTGGATGATATAAAGGGTTCCATGGTAGACAGTGGGTGCTGTGGTAAGAGGAGAGCCAGCATGGCAAGGATCATGGTTAAGTGTGATTTTACAGTAGAGAGAATTGGTTTAGAGTGCAGGCTCCCTCTCGTGCTAGAGAGATATAACCTGCAAATGGAAAAGTTGGCTGATTGGTTCTGGCACCCCATGTGATTATAGCTATATAAGGGAATGCTGACCAAGGGTGGTGGTGGGGGCGGTGGGGAGCCGAACGCGTAGCGTTCGACGGGCTAGACCTAGCACCGAGAGAGAGAACACTAGCCGGTTCCCTTTTACTTCTCGAGCAGAGTGCAAGCAGTAAAAAAGGCGCCAATCCAAGGATTCAAAAACTGTCCACAGCTAGGCTCGCTCCACAGGGACCAACGGTCGTGAATGCAGCAGAGCGTTTTTCAGATTTTTACCTAACAGCAGCTTTGGGGCTTTCTGATTGCAGGGAGGGCTTCGGCAAGTAGCCCTCGCGACCTCCGGCTCCTTGGGGGAGGGGGGTTCGATCTGCAGGAGAGTGAGAGAGAGAGCACAGATTAAATAGGCAGGTAGGAGAGTCAGATTAGCGTTGGGAGGCGGGCAGAGTTGGGGAAAAAGGTGTTATTCAGCTTAAGGCTCTGCTGTGGCAATATTTGTAACTGGTAGCTCTTGGACAGCTTGAATCAGGTTAAACCCTTTTTTCAGATTCCAACTTCATACATTCTCCACATACAATTTAAAATGATCACTTCTAATTAGGCAGCAATACAAATAAAAGAAAAGTAAAAACAGTTTCAGTTCACTAGCACCGAGAGAGAACAGTAGCGGTTCCCTTTACTTCTCGAGCAGTGTGCAAGCAGTAAAAAGGCGCCAATCCAAGGTTAAAACTGTCACAGCTAGGCTCGCTTCACAGGGACCAGCGGTCGCGAATGCAACAGGCGTTTTTCAGATTTTACCTAACAGCAACAGGGGCTTTCTGATTGCAGGAGGCTTGACCGTAGCCTCGCGACCTCCGGCTCCTCGGGGAGGGGTTCGATCTAACAGCAGCTTCAGGGCTTTCTGTTGCAGGGAGGGCTTCGGCAAGTAGCCCTCGCGACCTCCGGCTCCTCAGGGGAGGGGGGTTTGATCGATTTTTACAATGTTTGTGCCATCTTTATGGCCTGGGTCATGCCCGAAAAATGGTACCTGGGATAAATGTGCCCATCTGGAATACAAATAAACAAACCACTTCATCTGGGTTCCTGACCTGCCATAAAAATGACCTCAACCTTGCTTTATCAGTATCATTAGTCTTTTGTTTCACTAAGCCCTGCATGGTTTACCTCCATCTCAAATTACGTGACGCTCAATCAGATAGACTTACACTGTTTTTGTGTTGGATTAGTGTTGTTTTGAAATTGCTTCTCCCTAGCCCCATCTTGCTTCAGCAACTAATCCCCCCCCTTGTTACATAGATACATAGAAAACAATGGCAGAAGGAGACTGAGGGTCCATAGATTCTTCACGTGAGATACCCAGGACCTGTTGGTGATCCTGAGAGCCACCCTCCAACCCAGATTACATTGCTTGTACCTACTTTAGTGCCCCTTAATTGAACCTTGTATTCGTCCCACCCATGCTTGAAACTTTCCACGTTTCTTGCTGCCATCACCTCCGCTGACAGACTGTTCCATGGCACCAGCACTCTTTCAGTGAACTGGTGCTTCTTTAGATCCCTGCTGAAACTCTCCCCTCTCAGTTTCCACTTGTGTCCCCTAGTTGTTGAGCAGGTGAACCTATGGAATTGCTCCTCTGTGTCCAGCACCATTTGTATGCCTTTCAGGAACTCAAATGTCTCAATCATATCTCCTCTCTTCCTCGTTTCCAGTGAGTACATATTTAATAATGCCTGCTGCTCCTCGTAGGTGAGTTCTTGTAGACCTTGGACCATTTTTCTTGCTCTCCTCTGCACTACCTCCAGTCTGTCCCTGTCCTTCTTCAGGTGCGGTCTCCAAAACTGAACACAGTACTCCAGGTGCGGTCTCACCAGAGATCTATAGAGGGGGATGATCACTTCTCTATTCCTGCTATCAATCCCTCTGCCTATGCATCCCAGCATTCTGTTCACCTTGCTGTATTCTTTTCTGCATTGGGTTGTTTGTTTCATGGTGTCAGCAATGATGACCCCCAAGTCCCGCTCCTCCATGGATGTACTTAATCTAACCCCAATTCAGTCAATATTCCCCCCTAGGGTTCCCTTTTCCCAGATGCATTACTTTGCACTTCTTTGTATTAAATTTCAGCTTCCACAGATTACACCATCTTTCTAATTTTGGAGGTTTTTTTGTAGGTCCCTAGCCCCTTCCTGATTGCCCACTCACCCTCCCTGCTTGTTATCATCTGCCAACAGGGCAGTAATGCCCTTGATACCATTGCCGATACCTCCAATGAAAATGTTGAACAGGACAGGGACCAACACCGAACCCTAAGTGACTCCACTTGTGACCTCACCTTCATCTGATTTTGTCCCATTTATCACTCCTGTCCCTGAGCTAGTTACCCACCCATCTGACAATGCCCTTATGTCCTCCAACATTTTCAGCAGTTGTCTGTGTGGCACCAAGTAAAATGCCTTGCTGAAATCAAAGTAGAGAAGGTCAACTGCATTATCCATATCCATTTCAATTGTCACCCAATCGAAGAAAGTAATTCGATTGGTCTGGCATAATTACCTCCCTGCCATGAATCCGTGCTGCCTTTTTGTCCTGGAGCTCATTTCCTCTAGGTATTGCTCGAGGTCTTGTTTAAGAACTCCATTTGCTTTCCCACAACAGAAGTGAGGCTAACTGATCTATAATTCCCCAGCTCCTCACTACTCCCTCCCTTGTGGAGTGGCACCACGTCAGCCCTCCTCCAGTCTCTCAGTACCACTCCCATTGTCAGTGATCTGTTGAATAGGGTTGCTAGTGGTTTAGCTAACTCTTCTGCCAATTCTTACCCATGTACCCATGGGTGTGTTTCATCTGGCCCCTGTGCTTTGTCTGGCCTGAGGGTTGTCAGTCCCTCCCTGATCCTGTCTATGGTAAAAGCTGGTGTTTCCATTATCTTAATCCCTCTACAGGCCGCCTTTCTCCCACTTTCTGGCAATGGTCTGGTTTTCTCCTTGGCAAATATGAAGCAGAAAAAGCTGTTCAGGACCTCAGCCTTTTGATTATCCTCTACCAGTTTATTCCTGTCTGACAATTTTGCAACCCATCCTGCTTTTTATGTTGGCTCGCGCTTGCGTGCCAGCCAATCTATTGCATTAGTGGCAGATTTGGAGGCGCGGTCACTGTTGGGTGAATGCGGGGCATGCATCAGTATGTGCAACCCTCATTCACCAATAAACCAGCATGCAGGCACCACACCAGGAATACATAATGTGGCAAGCAGATCAAACAAAAGGTCCACCGCAATGACAGCTATGGGCGTCATGCAGAGGTACCAGAGCACACCCTCCCTTCGTGCCTTTCCTGATGCCCTTCAAGAAACATGGTGGCGCTGACTGCTGCCCCACAGGGAGCCGACTTCAGGGGTGCTCAATCCCCCTGTCAACATGCCGTCAGTCAGTTCATGTGCTGATGAGGGAGCCCAGTCCCCATTGGCATAATATCCCAACCCATTTGTTCTGTGCCGAGGGGGGTGCCCAATCCTCCTCGGCTCTTGCCCCCCCTTCACTATGTGCTGACTGAGGTGCCCAATCCCCCATCGGCTGGCCCCCCCAACACTCAGGTGGCATGCAGGGAGCCCACCCCAGCATGCCAAATGCCCCTGTAAAAAAAAAAAAAAAAAAAGTCCTGCAATGTTTTATTTTCCCCTGTAAAAGAAAACTGTCCCTCACATTCTGTCCTGTTCCCTCCCCAACCCGCGCCACCCTCTGCGCACCCTGCCTCCCCACCCCATACTTACCTTTGGAGTCCAGCGCGATGATCTTCGGTGGACTGGAAACCCGTCTGCACTCTTTAAAGCCAACAGCAAACTGAAGAAATGCTGGTAAGCTGTATAATGGCGTAAGTTGGGTTTTTTCAACTTTGGTGCATATCTTGGGCATTTTAGGGAATTCTGACACCAAATTTTCAACATGGGGTTCTTGGGACCCCCTCCTCATGAATTCAGTCAGTGTTATGGCATTATTGGGTCCCAAAAGGTGACTTTGTGGTCACTGTGCAGAATCACTTTTTGAGATTGAGTAACAAAATGACAGTGCCACTGTTCATGAGGTGGACTCTCAAAAAGCCTATGTTGCAAATTTGGTGGAAAAAATCCCCAAAATGACTGTTTTAAGAGTGTGCATTGCTCAGTTTCCACACACGCTCGTAACTTTGTGAATTTGTAATATTTTCACTCCAGATTTTCAAAATTGGCATTTTTCTCACCTCCCTATGAACAGTACAGCTGTCATTTTACATATGCTGGCCGAAATGTGTTTTCACATGTCCGGCACAGAATAGCGTGGTCACTGCACAAAATCAGTTTTTGGGACAGTTTCAGGAAATGACGGTGACGCTGTTCATGAGCAGAAGCCCTAAAATGCCTATGTTGAAAATTTGGTGACAAATTTCCATAAAATGACTGTTACAAGCATACGTTGTGCAGTTTCCATGCACCCTTGCAACTTCGCAAATTTGCACTATTTACATGCCAGATTTTCAACACTGGCATTTTTTTACACCTCCTTATGAACAGTACAGCTGTCATTTTTCAAATCCTGCCCCAAATGTGTTTTTGCACCTATGGTGCACCATGGCATGGTCATTGTGATAAATCAACGTTTCGGACACATTAACAGAATCACACTGCCACTGTTCATGAGGGGAGGGCTCAACATGCCTATGTTAAAGATGTGGTTAAAAAACATCCCCAAAATAATTGGGTTACTGACATCTGCTGCACAGATTCTATGCATGCTCATACCTTCATCAATTTTTCATATTTTCACTCCAGATTTTCAATATTGCCATTTTTTTACATCTCCTCATGAACAATACAGTTGTCAATTTCCCTATCCTGCCCAAAATGTGTTTTCATCCCTGTGTCGCCAAATGGCATAGCCACTGTGCAAAACCACCTTTCAGCTAACAAACTGATAGTGCAGCTTTTCATGAGGTGGGCTCTCGAAAAGCCCATATTGAAAATTTGGAGTGAAAATACCAACACACACCTACGGTGTTAGGGTTTCCAACTGTAGCACACCACCCTGTAGAGACTGACAGGTGTCAGGGGTATGACTTGGGATCATCGGCTGTAATACTCACACCATTCCACCCCCAACCCCACCCTGCAGACAGTGACAGGCATTGTGGTGTGCCTTGCACTGTTCAGCCACAAAGTTCACCTCATTCTCCTATACTGCACCCACGTTTTCCGTATTTCCTTATGGAATGGGGTAAGTATAATGCCCAAAGACCCCATAGCACTCCACAATACTTGTCAGTGTCTACAGGGAAGGGTGAGACAAAATGGCATGAGCATTATAGCTGATGACCCAAAGGCACACCCCAATGCCTGTCAGTCTCTACAGGGTGGGGGTGGGGTTGGCATAATTTTAATACTTCACTGCCATTCCTATTATGCATCTCTAACTCTGGCACTACCAATGCCAATGCCAGCGAGACAACATTTGGCATTGACAAATGCTTGTTTTTGTTCTGTAACAAGATATGTTGGGACTGGGAATTCTAGCAGTGCAGCAGCAGCAGCCACTGCAACCTGAATGGATGGGCGTAGGGAGAGCAGCATTTTACTATGCAGAGGTGAGCGCCACCTTTTCCACCCTCTGCTCTCTGCTTTCCTGCTGCTCCTCACTACCTCTGGCTGAATACAGTGCTATTAAACTTTCCCTCATGGATTTTATAACATTGTGCAGCTTTGGCTGGATGCTTCCTTGTGTTGCTGGGAAGGGGCTGTAGATACAGACACATCTGCTGCTTTATTTAAGGAATCTGCTAAAACAGCACTGGTGTGCGCAGTGATGTTCCTTTTGATTGTACTGTGGATTGCAAATTAAGCATGGTCTATCCTTACAATTAAAAAATATGTAGTGCTCCTAGCTATATTGAGTGGTACAGAGAAATTGTTTTTGCCTTACAAGCACAGAGAATCGTAGCCAGAATTAACCATCATAATAACAAATTCAAACATATATGGGAACCCCTCCAAACCCGATTGATGGTTCATCAGCCGTAGATATTTTGGCTGCAATTAAAGTCCTGACCTCATGGTCTCTTCCATAGTAATCTACTGCACCACACAAGATCCCACTATGGACTGGCATCGAAATAATCATGAATGGTCTCAATTAGCCATTTTGCTACATTTCACCAGTTATTTTGGTGGCAATGGGTTGGAGGGTGGGGGGCATCTTAGGGGGCTTATTGTAAAATCTGCTTGATTTAATGTATGTAATCCTTGCATTTGTGTCCTCACTGGCTCTTGATGATGACTCAATAAAGTATATTGAATTTAATATATATATATATATATATATATAGATATCAATCAATCAATCAAATATTTATTTATTCAGGCGATCATCATAATATATATATATATATATATATATATATATATATCAATCAATCAATCAAATATTTATTTATTCAGGCGATCATCATATATAGTATATGGTGAAACATTATTATGCCCTAAACTCGACTGAAAGACAAGCCAGTTGTACCATCGATGTGACATAATATTGCTGTTATACCATCCTGAGTACGTCACATCGATGGTACAACAGCATTGAATGCTCTTGTGCATGCACGTTAGTAAAGAGCCGCACTCCGGGGAATGTCTGCGGTGGTGAGACATGTACTGAGGGGGGAAGTATTACTTGTAAATTAATGGAAACAAAATTTAGTCTGTGAGATCACGGGTTCAGGACAAAGTGTGACTTGTTTTTGAGGGGTGGGGGTTGAAACTGCATTTTGAGAGACAAGTAAAGTAAAACTCTCCAGGAAGTGAAGGTAAGGTAATTTGAGTGCAGTTACTGACAAGCGATGGTGCTAACTTGAAATGCCACAGTTCATGCTTTGTGCTCTTTCACTGGTGCCCATACACTATACAAGACAATGTATGGGTATCAGATAACAACCACGTTGAATTCACTTCTCAGGGTTAACAGGGCAACAGTACACCTCTCAAGCTTTGCTCTTGAGGTTTACACAGTTGCCGTGGTAACCTCTTGAGCTGAATACAGCATGGTTGTTAACTGATGCCCATACATTATCCTCTATGTTGCATATAAATAAATCTGATTAACTCCTCTTTTGGGCAGACACTTGGTTTAGATCAGTTTAACTAATTCTATGCCCAGCAAGATGTCTAATGTACATAGCTCATGTTTAAATAAAGAGAGGATTGAGTACTTCAACATCATGTAATGAAGCATGACGTAAAAACACAGTCCTGTTTTGGGAACCCACCTTTTGGCACAATAATTCAAACTTGACTGAGGTGAGCTTTTGGTGCCCGCTGTTATTCCCATGTGTTTAGTCTTTTTTTCTTGCCTGTTCGCAAGCATTAAAGATGCAGTAGCATGTGACCAAAAGAACATTCTTTATGCATTTAGAATACTAAAGAGGGGCCTTAATCAAAGTACATCAGAAAGCACTTCAATTCTACCAAAGTCTTCATGTTTTGTAGTTTTGCTAATTTCAAGTCCCTCCCCATTCAGCCTCCTGTACCTGTTGTTCTCCTCACCCCTTGCCACAATGTGGGCTTATCGTATTGAGCTTGTAGTCGTACTCATGTTTGTTAGCTCTGACTCTGTAATATTGTCTATTTGCTGTACTCTGGCCACACCTGTGTGGGGGTAAGATTGTTCCTTGTCTATTTAATGAACTGTGTACTGTATTCTCTCTGGCCCACATGTAGTTGTGGGCCTGTATGCTACCCTGAATATGTACCATGTTTATTGTTTCTGTATTGTAACCTCCAGGGTCGCACCTGAAAATAGGCACTTGTTGTCTAGTGTGCTTACCTGGTTAACAAAAACAAATAAATAAATAATCACCTGCAATTGAATAGATCTTTTAGTTCCTGTTTGTGTTGCCCCCATCAATTTGAAACTCTGCCATGGTAAAAAAAGTATGTTTTGCTACTAACCTGAGGTCATTAAAAGTTCATTTTCCCTGAGTGTTAAGCCCTGAAAGATAATTTTTTAAATATTTTCATTCTTAGAATCAGATATATTGTTGTGTTGAATAGGGTTAGGAAACTGTTACTCAGCTCCTTTGGTGGATTTTTCTCGTCTGCTGGAAATGACCTGTGTTCCAGCTCTATAAACTGGAATTTGTTTTGTTATGATGATATATACTAGGCACTGCCCTACCACACAGACCTCTTTGTATAACTACCTGCACTAATGTTACTCTTACTCAATTCATTCATCCCTGTCTTTTGTTTACATTCACTTGAAGTATTGTAACATCTGTACCCCATATCTTATGTACTAGTTTATTTTTACAATGTTTGTGCCATCTTTATGGCCTGGGTCATGCCTGAAAAATGGTACCTGGGATAAATGTGCCCATCTGATAACAAATAAACAAACCATTTTATCCGGGTTCCTGACCTGGCATAAAAATGACCTCAACCTTGCTTTATCAGTATCATTAGTCTTTTGTTTCACTAAGCCCTGCGTGGTTTACCTCCATCTCAAATTACGTGACGCTCAATCAGATAGATTTACACTGTTTTTGTGTTGGATTAGTGTTGTTTTGAAATTGCTTCTCCCTAGCCCCATCTTGCTTCAGCAACTAATCTCCCCCCACCTTGTTACATAGATACATAGAAAACAATGGCAGAAGGAGACTGAGGGTCCATAGAGTCTTCACATGAGATACCCAGGACCTGTTGGTGATCCTGAGAGCCACCCTCCAACCCAGATTACATTGCTTGTACCTACTTTAGTGCCCCTTAATTGAACCTTGTATCTGTCCCACCCATGCTTGAAACTTCTCACGTTCCTTGCTGCCATCACCTCCGCCGGCAGACTGTTCCATGGCACCACCACTCTTTCAGTGAACTAGTGCTTCTTTAGATCCCTGCTGAAACTCTCCCCTCTCAGTTTCCACTTGTGTCCCCTAGTTGTTCAGCTGGTGATCCTATGGAATTGCTCCTCTGTGTCCAGCACCATTTGTATGCCTTTCAGGAACTCAAATGTCTCAATCATATCTCCTCTCTTCCTAGTTTCCAGTGAGTACATATTTAATAATGCCTGCTGCTCCTCGTAGGTGAGTTCTTGTAGACCTTGGACCATTTTTCTTGCTCTCCTCTGCACTACCTCCAGTCTGTCCCTGTCCTTCTTCAGGTGCGGTCTCCAAAGCTGAACACAGTACTCCAGGTGCGGTCTCACCAGAGATCTATAGAGGGGGATGATCACTTCTCTATTCCTGCTATCAATCCCTCTGCCTATGCATCCCAGCATTTTGTTCACCTTGCTGTATTCTTTACTGCATTGGGTTGTTTGTTTCATGGTGTCGGCAATGATGGCCCCTAAGTCCCTCTCCTCCATGGTTGTACTTAATCTAACCCCAATTCAGTCAATATTCCCTCCTAGGGTTCCCTTTTCCCAGATGCATAACTTTGTACTTCTTTGTATTAAATTTCAGCTTCCACAGATTACACAATCTTTCTAATTTTTCGAGGTTTTTTTGTAGGTCCCTAGCCCCTTCCTGATTGCCCACTCACCCTCCCTGCTTGGTGTCATCTGCCAACAGGGCAGTATTGCCCTGGATACCATTGCCAATACCTCCAATGAATATGTTGAACAGGACAGGGACCAACACCGAACCCTAAGGGACTCCACTTGTGACCTCACCTTCATCTGATTTTGTCCCATTTATCACTCCTGTCCCTGAGCTAGTTACCCACCCATCTGACAATGCCCTTATGTCCTCCAACATTTTCAACAGTTGTCTGTGTGGCACCAAGTAAAATGCCTTGCTGAAATCAAAGTAGAGAAGGTCAACTGCATTACCCATATCCATTTCAATTGTCACCCAATCGAAGAAAGTAATTCGATTGGTCTGGCACAATTACCTCCCTGCCATGAATCCGTGCTGCCTTTTGTCCTGGAGCTCATTTCCTCTAGGTATTGCTCAAGGTCTTGTTTAAGAACTCCATTTGCTTTCCCACAACAGAAGTGAGGCTAACTGATCTATAGTTCCCCAGCTCCTCACTAATCCCTCCCTTGTGGAGTGGCACCACGTCAGCCCTCCTCCAGTCTCTCAGTACCACTCCCATTGTCAGTGATCTGTTGAATAGGTGTGCTAGTGGTTTAGCTAACTCTTCTGCCAATTCTTACCCATGTACCCATGGGTGTGTTTCATCTGGCCCCTGTGCTTTGTCTGGCCTGAGGGCTGTCAGTCCCTCCCTGATCCTGTCTATGGTAAAAGTTGGTGTTTCCATTATCTTAATCCCTCTACTGGCCGCCTTTATCCCACTTTCTGGCAATGGTCTGGTTTTCTCCTTGGCAAATATGAAGCAGAAAAAGCTGTTCAGGACCTCAGCCTTTTGGTTGTCCTCTACCAGTTTATTCCCGTCTGACAATTTTGCAACCCATCCCGCTTTTTATGTTGGCTCGCGCTTGTGCGCCAGCCAATCTATTGCATTAGTGGCAAATTTGGAGGCGCGGTCACTGTTGGGTGAATGCAGGGCATGCATCAGTATGTGCATCCCTCATTCCCCAATAAGCCAGCATGCAGGCACCACACCAGGAATACATAATGTGGCAAGCAGATCAAACAAAAGGTCCACTGCAATGACAGCTATGGGCGTCATGCAGTGGCACCAAAGCACACCCTCCGTACGTGCCTTTCCTGATGCCCTTCAAGAAACATGGCAGCCCTGACTGCTGCCCCACAGGGAGCCGACTTCAGGGGTGCTCAATCCCCCTGTCAACATGCCGTCAGTCAGTTCATGCGCTGATGGGGGAGCCCAGTCCCCATTGGCATAATATCCCCCCCATTTGTTCTGTGCCGAGGGGGGTGCCCAATCCTCCTCGGCTCTTGCCCCCCTTCACTATGTGCTGACGGAGGTGCCCAATACCCCATCGGCTGGCCCCCCCAACACTCAAGTGGGACGCTGGGAGCCCACCCCAGCATGCCAAATGCCCCTGTAAAAAAAAAAAAAAAAAAAAGTCCTGCGATGTTTTTTTTCCCCTGTAAAAGAAGAAAACTGTCCCTCACATACTGTCCTGTTCCCTCCCCAACCCGCCCCACCCTCTCGCACCCTGCCTCCCCACCCCACCCCATCCTTGAGTCCAGGTGCGATGATCTTGGTGGACGGAAACACGTCTGCACTCTTTAAAGCCAACAGCAAACTGAAGAAATGCCGGTAAGCTGTATAATGGCATAAATAGGGTTTTTTCAACTTTGGTGCATATCTTGGGCATTTTAGGGAATTCTGACACCAAATTTTCAACATGGGGTTCTTGGGACCCTCCTCATGAATTCAGTCACTGTTATGGCGTTATTGGGTCCCAAAAGGTGACTTCGTGGTCACTGCATGAAATCACTTTTCGAGACTGAGTAACAAAACGACAGTGCCACTGTTCATGAGGTGGACTCTCAAAAAGCCTATGTTGCAAAATTGGTGAAAAAATGACTGTTTTACGAGCGTGTGTTGCGCAGTTTCTACACATGCTCATAACTTCATGAATTTGTAATATTTTCACTCCAGATTTTGCAAACTGCCATTTTGCCACACCTCCTTTTAAACAGCACAGCTGTCATTTTACATATCCTGGCCAAAATGTGTTTCGCATGTCCGGTGCAGAATAGCGTGGTCGCTGTGCAAAATTTGTTTTCGGGACAGTTTGAGAAAATGACAGTGACACTGTTCATAAACAGAGGTCCTAAAATGCCTATGTTGAAAATTTGTTGATGAAAGTCCATAAAATGACTGTGTTACAAGCGTGCGTTGCGCACTTTCCACGCACCCTTGTAACTTCGCAAATTTGCAATATTTTCATGCCAGATTTTCAACGCGTTGACATTTTTTCACACCTCCTCATAAACAGTACAGCTGTCATTTTTCACAGCCTGCCCAAAATGTGTTTCCGTTTTGTGGTGCACAATGATGTGGTTGCTGTGAGAAATCAACTTTTGGGACAGATTAACATAATCACAGTTCCACTGCTCATGACGGGAGGTCCCAAAATGCCTATGTTGAAAATGTGGCTAAAAAAATCCCAAAAATAATTGGGTTACAGATGTGTGTTGTGCAGTTCCTATGCATGCTCATGACTTCACCAATTTTTCATATTTTCACTCCAGATTTTCAATGTTGCCATTTTTTCACACCTCCTCATGAACAATACAGTTTTCATTTTTCACATCCTGCCCAAAATGTGTCTTCATCCCTGTGTTGCCAAATGGCATAGCCACTATGCAAAACCACCTTTCTTCTAACAAACTGATTGTGCCGCTCTTCATGAGGTGGGATCACAAAAAGTATATGTTGAAAATTTGGAGTGAAAATACCAACAAACGCCTTCAACATTAGGGTTTCCAACTGTAACACCCCACCCTTTCAAGGCTGACAGGCATCAGGGGTGTGACTTGGGATCATTGGCTGTAATGCTCACACCATTCCACCCCCAACCCCACCCTGCAGCCAGTGACAGGCATCGAGGTGTGCCTTGGAGTGTTCTGCCCTAAAGTTCACCCCATTCTCCTGTGCTGCACCCGTCTCAGCATATTTCCTTATGGAATGGGATAAGTATAAGGTCCAAAGATCCCAAAGCACACCATGACACTTGTCTGTGTCTACAGGGTAGGGTGAGGTACAATGGCATGAGCGTTATAGCTGACAACCCAAAGGCACACCCCAACGCCTGTCACTCTCTACAGGGTGGGGATGGGGTTGGCGTCAGTTCAATACTTCACTGCCATTTCTATTATGCATCTCTAACTCCTGCACTAACAATGCCAATGCCAGCGAGACAACATTCGGCATTGACAAATGCTTGTTTCCCTTTTTCCTGAATATATCAGAAAAAGTGTTTTTCCCCTGACTTTATCCCTTTTGCAGTCTTGAGCTCGGCTTTTGCCTTTGCATCCCTTACTGCCTTCTTTGCTTCCTTGTTTTTTTCAGTGTAATCTTCCCATTCTCCTACCCCTTGGTTCTTTTTGAACCTGTGAAAGGTCGCCCTTTTGTTCCTGATCACTCTTTGAACTTTGTTGGTGAACCAAATGGGTTTCTTGTACCTATTTCTTTTCTTCACCGTTCTGATGCAGAGTTTTGTTGTTACCATCCAGGACGGATTCCTTTTTGGCCACCCAGATGACTTCAACTTCTGTTTTGTCTGTGATATTAGCCATATTGTTTCTTACTGTCTGTCTTAACCTTTCAAAGTTTGATCCCTTGAAGTTCATGACTTCCGTCTGTGATTCATGTTTTTCAGTCCCATAGGAAATCTCAAACCATGGTGTTATGGTTATTATTGGCTAGCAGTTCCCTGACCCTGACTTCCTCTGCTGCCTCAGTGTTAGTAAGAACTACATCCAGGATTGCCCCCAACCCTGGTTGGATCCTTTACTAACTGTGTGAGCATGCTGTCTTGTAGGGAATCCAGAAAGACCTGACTTCTGGGATTTCACCACTGGAACAACCCAGTTTATGTAAGGTAAGTTCAGGTCTCAGAGCACCACTGTATTTCCCCTTCCCAAAACCTTTTTAATTTCCTCTGTGAACTCCCTGTCCCTCTCTTCCCCCTGACTTTGAAAGTCTGTATAACTGCCCCAAGTACAGCTTCTTCCCTGATTCTGAGGTCAGTTGAACCCACACAGATTCAACCTCCATGTGACTCTCCTTCTCATTAACTGTGGCCCACTATGCCCACCCTAATATGAAGTGCTACCCTTGGCTGCCTTCCTATCCTTTCTGTAGAGTGCATACACTGGGACTGAAAGGTCCCATTCATTGTACTCCATGGCCCATGTCTCAGTAATGGCAACCAGGTCAACCTTTGTGTCAGTATCCAATGCTTGTAGGTCACTTATGTTATTCCCTAGGCTACTGACATTCAAACAAACCACCTTCCATGAACCTGGCTGTACTCTATCTTCCCTGCATACCTTACCTGCATGTTGTTTATCATCCAGTTTTATTTCCCAGCTGCCCTTGATGTTCCCATGTAGGTTAGCAAGATTTTTTTGAGAATCATCACTTTTGATCTTTATTTAAAGGGGGAGTGTCAGCTAAGTTGCTATCCTTTCTGCTGATGGGTTCCTTAGCCTCCTGCTACCCCTTGCCTAGTTTAAACAACTGATGTGGATGTTGAATTTTTTGCCCCAGCGCCCTTGCTCCCTCCCTTGTTAGGTGCAGCCCATCATATCTGAAAAGCCTTCTGTCCCAGAAGTCCCCTCAATCCCTCACATACAGGAATCCCTTTTCTCTGCACCATTGTTTCAACCATCCATTGAATTCATGAATCTTCTTTTGTCTTATTTTGTCTCTTCTCCCTCCTTTACACCAAACCAGAAGAACCTCAGAGAAGGCCAGGGATGTTCATGTTCTCGCCAGTCTTTCATCTAACTTTACTAGGTTCTGTTTCACTGCCTCCTCCAACTGGTTTGCTAGGTCTTTCATTCCTAGGTGCATCAGCACTCCCAGGCCTTCTGTTACTTGGTCCACTGTTCTCCCGATGAACTCTCCATCTCTTTTATCTGAGACCCCTTGAAGGCACCAGACCTCCATGTTAGTCTGTCTATTTTTACTTAACTGTGGTTTGATTCCCCTGATCATTAAGTCTCGGATGATAAAATATTGTTTGCACTTGTTTTCCTTTTACCACTACGCAATGCCATTGCATTGTTCAGTGTTGGTCTTTCTACTGACCTATTATCCCCCCCAAATCAGGTTTCTGCAGTTCCACTAGGGGTGCAAATCTGTTTGCAGTCAGAGTGACCCTAACCTGAACAGTGCCCTTCTGTGCATTCTTCATTGTTTTTACCCTCCTCCTCCTCCCACCCCTTCCCCACCACTTGCCATTCCCCTGGGCCAATGGGCCTTTGGGAAAGCAAGTGAATGGGGTGGGAGCCGCAGGCCAGCTGATGGTGCAGCTTGAAGATTTCTGCTCAAGCTGACTCCAACTGTACCCTGAGCTCCTTTAGTTGCTAGCATATGGGGTGGTACCCATCCTCCAGAGTAGTTCCCTGGAGACTAGGGCCCCGCACCGCTGTCCCCATTTGGTTAGCTCTGACCTTACATCTTACAGCTTGAATGGTTTAGGTAGAGCTATGTTACTTATCTTGGAACAGCTTCCCCTCTAACGTCCTCACAGATGACACCTGCTGTTAAAAGAGCAAGATGGCCACCAGGCTAGGCTGCCGTTTGCCTGTGCTTCCAAACGCTTAACATTTAGCACAGTTTTTTTTCCCTTTTCTACATTGTTGAAGCTAGTACTGAGTAGAACTAGTATGTTTTGTGGAGAACTCTTTTGGAGAATCGTTTTTTTTTTTGAGAATCCAAACTCCAGTTAGTCAGCTAGATCGCTTCGTTCAAATGCAACACAAAGCGTTAAAATTCTTAAGTCATTAGTTAGTAAGTAATAGGTAGCCTTTTTGACAGGGTGGAGTAACGCAGGTAGGATAAATATAGTGAGAAACTATAAGAAGCTAGAATTTTTTTGGTTTTAAGGCAGAAAACTTACTCGTTGAATCCGGAAGTCCGGGGGAGACTGGGAGCTAAGTCTCGGTTGTTGGGAGTTGAACTGGAGGCTGAATCCATCTGTTGGCTGGAAAGTGCTGACTAGGAGCTGAAGTGGTTGATCTGGGCTGTTACCAGGGGCACTCTTTGTCAGGAATGCCATAGAGAGATGTTGCATGGGGAAGGGTGGAAAATTTGGGGCTGAACTGTGAGGTGAAAGAGGAGCTTGCAGCTTTCAGTGTAAAGTCGAAGACATATTATCCAACTGTGTTTCCTGGTGTGAGGATTTATTGCTGGTTATTGTTATCTTGGTCTTGGCGTAAGTACTCAAAATGGATCTGTTTCCCTCTTTGTGAGGGGGAATTAAAACTTTTGAAGCCGGGGATTGCCAGGGGCCTGGTGATCTTTGAGACATAGGCCTGAGAGTGACTGTTGGTAAGATCAGTGGGCTGAAAGATTGGCAAATTGAATGGGGACTTTGGTGACTTCTAGCACCAGGCACAAGTTTCCTGGTGGCTGTTGTGGACTCTCACCACTTTCCCATGAGGAATTTTGCTTTGCCTGATAGATCCAATGAGACTGTGTAGGCGGCTGGTGTCTTAGACACAGTGAATGCTGAGTTCCAACCCCTTCCTCTCCGATCCTGGTGACTAGCCTGTAACTACTTTCTATCAGTGAGTGGTAGCGAACGTTCCACTCACTAAACTTGTTTTATGCTTGAATGACATTGGGCTGTGGTGTGAGCACTGTCCAAAAGGCCTAAATCTGAACTGCACTTTTTGCTTGACAGTGGTGAGAGCACTGTCTAGGGTGCTTCTTTGGTGATTCCCAATTGAATTATCTAACTGAATTTTCCCTGGTTACAAACCTAAGACATCTCTTGATTCGAACTGATACAGGATTCCCCTTATTTATTTATGTATCGTCTGTATAATTTGGGGTTGGTTGTGGGAAGGTACTGGGCGGACAGGGATTAGGTAGTATATGACTGGATGGTAATGAATGTGTAGTTAAATCAGATTGTATTTATTGTATGAATGGTGACTGAATGATTAGCTAGGATTCTGCAGCATTGTTATATTATTATTTTTGTCTAGTTGATCTAGCTGCTTAGATATGTGTAGGAGTTTTGGGCCCCTCTGAATTAGTTACCCGGCAGCCCTGCTGTGTGACCTCTGGCTCTTTTATAATCTCCTCCTATCAGCTGTTGCTATAAGGCATTGCAGGGAGGTGGATATTTGTAGGGGGCAGATGGCAGTGGAGTAACCAGCCTTACAAAAAGTGTATGCACAAAAAATGTAAAACATAGACCGGGGGTCTGTGGGCCGCCTATGCCCCCCCCCAAAATATTTGAGTTTTGGTGCACTTTGGTGCATTCTGGGGGTCATTTGAAGAAGAATTTGCTACCCTGTTACCCCACTCCCCATGCCTAGTAAGTTGTACTTTAGCCCCCTTCCCAGAGTCCCCACAGTCCAGAATGTTGCCCGAGCCACCCTCGCCATTGCTTAGCCACCTGCCCCAGTGCATGGCCCCCAGCCCTCTCCAAACACAGCAAGTTTTGCCCTTGTTCCCTTCCCTATAATCCTTAGCCCATCCCTGCCACAGCAAGTTGCATCCTACCCTCTTATCTGGAGTCTCCATCCCTCCCTGCAGCCAAGCATGTTGCCCTTTCTCCCAGTCCAGCAAGTTGCTCCCTAGCCCAACTTCCCAGATTCCCTGGCCCTCCCCCAGTCCACCATGTTGCCTTTTCCTCTTGCCCACCCAGCAAGTTGTATCTAACATCCAAGCCCAACCCAGCTCAGCCAGTTGCATCATAACCCACTCCACAATGGTTGTTTCTCCACACAAAGTGAAGTGAACTAAGCAGGTGCTGAACTCATGAATTGAATACCTCCCCCAAAGAAATTTAAACACGCTCTTTATGCAACTTAAGTCACTCTAATCTAGCACAGCGGTGACATTTCATAGAAAACTATGCCGTTTCTTTCACAATACCAGTTCAGATCTTATTAGCAGCCCCAGCTTATTTGGATACAGAACAAATGAAAGCTACAGTGCTGTTTTCTTTTAAAGAACCTTATGTGTTGAGATGCAAGAAAAAATACAGCAAATTCATAAACGTTGGCAAAAGATAATAATCAGCAAATTCAAGAACTGCAGTCCTAAAACTGCAAAATAAATAAAAACAAGGATGATCTGCGACTACAGCATAGTTCTGGTAGCGCTATTCGTACTTTGGTTTCCAGTTAGCTCTCTTATAGTGTGATGTAACAAAATCCAGTTTACAGAGTTAAAAATGAGCCAGTCAGAATGTCACTGAAATAAAGTGCATCACTGTGGCTCCTTCTCCTACCTGGGGGGGGGGGTCTGACTAGGCAGCCTGATTATATGGTCCTTTTATACCGTATGTGTGTATGTGGGAGGGAGGGTTCCCAGCCTCTGCTATACTACTGCCACCTGGGTCTGGAGCTGAGCTCAGGGAGGACTGGTCTTGATGAAGCCTTGGCATTTTGATGCATGCTAGTATGCATGTGTGTCACTATCTCTGGCTGTTCCTGATGGAGCCTTGGCGTGTTGATGCGTGCTAGTATGCATGTGTTTCACTATCGCTGGCTGCTCCTGATGGAACCTTGGCATTTTGATGCGTGCTAGTGTGCATGTGTGTCACTATCTCTGGCTGGTCCTGATGGAGCCTTGGCATGTTGATGCATGTTAGTATGCATGTGTGTCACTATCTCTGGCTGGTCCTGATGGAGCCTTGGCATGTTGATGCGTGTTAGTATGCATATGTGTCACTATCTCTGGCTGGTCCTGATGGAGCCTTGGCATGTTGATGCGTGCTAGTGCGCATGTGTGTCACTATCTCTGGCTGGTCCTGATGGAGCCTTGACATTTTGATGTGTGCTAGTGCGCATGTGTGTCACTATCTCTGGCTGGTCCTGATGGAGCCTTGACATTTTGATGCGTGCTAGTGCGCATGTGTGTCACTATCTCTGGCTGGTCCTGATGGAGCCTTGACATTTTGATGCGTGCTGAGTGCGTGTGTGTCATATCTCTGGCTGGTCCTGATGGAGCCTTGGCATGTTGATGCGTGCTGAGTGCGCATGTGTGTCACTATCTCTGGCTGGTCCTGATGGAGCCTTGGCATTTTGATGCGTGCTAGATGCGCATGTGTCACTATCTCTGGCTGGTCCTGATGGAGCCTTGGCATTTTGATGCGTGCTAGTGCGCATGTGTGTGTCATTATCTCTGGCTGGTCCTGATGGAGCCTTGGCATTTTGATGCATGCTAGTGCGCATGTGTGTCACTATCTCTGGCTGGTCCTGATGGAGCCTTGGCATGTTGATGCGTGCTAGTGCGCATGTGTGTCACTATCTCTGGCTGGTCCTGATGGAGCCTTGACATTTTGATGCGTGCTAGTGCGCATGTGTGTCATTATCTCTGGCTGGTCCTGATGGAGCCTTGGCATGTTGATGCGTGCTAGTGCGCATGTGTGTCACTATCTCTGGCTGGTCCTGATGGAGCCTTGGCATTTTGATGCGTGCTAGTGCGCATGTGTGTCACTATCTCTGGCTGGTCCTGATGGAGCCTTGGCATTTTGATGCGTGCTAGTGCGCATGTGTGTCATTATCTCTGGCTGGTCCTGATGGAGCCTTGGCATTTTGATGCATGCTAGTGCGCATGTGTGTCACTATCTCTGGCTGGTCCTGATGGAGCCTTGGCATGTTGATGCATGCTAGTGCGCATGTGTGTCACCATCTCTGGCTTGTCCTGATGGAGCCTTGGCATGTTGATGCTAGTGCGCATGTGTGCACTATCTCTGGCTGGTCCTGATGGAGCCCTGGCATGTTGATGCGTGCTAGTGCGCATGTGTCACTATCTCTGGCTGGTCCTGATGGAGCCCTGGCATGTTGATGCGTGCTGAGTGCGCATGTGTGTCACTATCTCTGGCTGGTCCTGATGGAGCCTTGGCATTTTGATGTGTGCTAGTATGCATGTGTGTCTCTATCTCTGGCTGGTCCTGATGGAGCCTTGACATTTTAATGCGCTAGTATGCATGTGTGTCTCTATCTCTGGCTGGTCCTGATGGAGCCTTGACATTTTGATGCGTGCTAGTATGCATGTGTGTCACTATCTCTGGCTGGTCCTGATGGAGCCTTGACATTTTGATGCGTGCTAGTACGCATGTGTGTCACTATCTCTGGCTGGTCCTGATGGAGCCTTGGCACATTGATGCATGCTAGTGCGCATGTGTTTCACTATCTCTGGCTGGTCCTGATGGAGCCTTGACATGGAGCCTTGACATTTTGATGCGTGCTAGTGCGCATGTGTGTCACTATCTCTGGCTGGTCCTGATGGAGCCTTGACATTTTGATGCGTGCTAGTGCGCATGTGTGTCACTATCTCTGGCTGGTCCTGATGGAGCTTTGACATTTTGATGCGTGCTAGTGCGCATGTGTGTCCTTATCTCTGGCTGGTCCTGATGGAGCCTTGGCATGTTGATGCGTGCTAGTGCGCATGTGTGTCACTATCTCTGGCTGGTCCTGATGGAGCCTTGACATGTTGATGCGTGCTAGTGCGCATGTGTGTCACTATCTCTGGCTGGTCCTGATGGAGCCTTGGCATTTTGATGCGTGCTAGTGCGCATGTGTGTCACTATCTCTGGCTGGTCCTGATGGAGCCTTGACATTTTGATGCGTGCCAGTGCGCATGTGTGTCATTATCTCTGGCTGGTCCTGATGGAGCCTTGGCATTTTGATGCGTGCTAGTGCGCATGTGTGTCACTATCTCTGGCTGGTCCTGATGGAGCCTTGGCATTTTGATGCGTGCTAGTGCGCATGTGTGTCACTATCTCTGGCTGGTCCTGATGGAGCCTTGGCATTTTGATGCGTGCTAATGTGCATGTGTG
Source organism: Neoceratodus forsteri (assembly GCA_016271365.2). Lineage (NCBI taxonomy): Eukaryota > Metazoa > Chordata > Ceratodontiformes > Ceratodontidae > Neoceratodus > Neoceratodus forsteri. The sequence goes on along the minus strand of CM057453.1, from coordinate 641,732,287 downwards.
TCACTATCTCTGGCTGGTCCTGATGGAGCCTTGGCATTTTGATGCGTGCTAGTGCGCATGTGTGTCACTATCTCTGGCTGGTCCTGATGGAGCCTTGGCATTTTGATGCGTGCTAGTGCGTATGTGTCACTATCTCTGGCTGGTCCTGATGGAGCCTTGGCATTTTGATGCGTGCTAGTGCGCATGTGTGTCACTATCTCTGGCTGGTCCTGATGGAGCCTTGGCATTTTGATGCGTGCTAGTGCGCATGTGTGTCACTATCTCTGGCTGGTCCTGATGGAGCCTTGGCATTTTGATGCGTGCTAGTGCGCATGTCTGTCACTATCTCTGGCTGGTCCTGATGGAGCCTTGGCATTTTGATGCGTGCTAGTGCGCATGTGTGTCACTATCTCTGGCTGGTCCTGATGGAGCCTTGGCATTTTGATGCGTGCTAGTGCGCATGTGTCACTATCTCTGGCTGGTCCTGATGGAGCCTTGGCATTTGATGCGTGCTAGTGCGCATGTGTGTCACTATCTCTGGCTGGTCCTGATGGAGCCGTGGCATTTTGATGCGTGCTGAGTGCGCATGTGTCACTATCTCTGGCTGGTCCTGATGGAGCCGTGGCATTTTGATGCGTGCTAGTGCGCATGTGTGTCACTATCTCTGGCTGGTCCTGATGGAGCCGTGGCATTTTGATGCGTGCTAGTGCGCATGTGTGTCACTATCTCTGGCTGGTCCTGATGGAGCCGTGGCATTTTGATGCGTGCTAGTGCGCATGTGTGTCACTATCTCTGGCTGGTCTGATGGAGCCTTGGCATTTTGATGCGTGCTGAGTGCGCATGTGTGTCACTATCTCTGGCTGGTCCTGATGGAGCCTTGGCATTTTGATGCGTGCTAGTGCATGTGTGTCACTATCTCTGGCTGGTCCTGATGGAGCCTTGGCATTTTGATGCGTGCTAGTGCGCATGTGTGTCACTATCTCTGGCTGGTCCTGATGGAGCCTTGGCATTTTGATGCGTGCTAGTGCGCATGTGTGTCACTATCTCTGGCTGGTCCTGATGGAGCCTTGGCATTCTGATGCGTGCTAGTGCGCATGTGTGTCACTATCTCTGGCTGGTCCTGATGGAGCCTTGGCATTTTGATGCATGCTAGGGTGCATGTGTGTCACTATCTCTGGCTGGTCCTGATGGAGCCTTGGCATTTTGATGCATGCTAGTGCGCATGTGTGTCACTATCTCTGGCTGGTCCTGATGGAGCCGTGGCATTTTGATGCGTGCTAGTGCGCATGTGTGTCACTATCTCTGGCTGGTCCTGATGGAGCCGTGGCATTTTGATGCGTGCTAGTGCGCATGTGTGTCACTATCTCTGGCTGGTCCTGATGGAGCCTTGGCATTTTGATGCGTGCTGAGTGCGCATGTGTGTCACTATCTCTTGGCTGGTCCTGATGGAGCCTTGGCATTTTGATGCGTGCTAGTGCGCATGTGTGTCACTATCTCTGGCTGGTCCTGATGGAGCCTTGGCATTTTGATGCGTGCTAGTGCGCATGTGTGTCACTATCTCTGGCTGGTCCTGATGGAGCCTTGGCATTTTGATGCGTGCTAGTGCGCATGTGTGTCACTATCTCTGGCTGGTCCTGATGGAGCCTGGCATTTTGATGCGTGCTAGTGCGCATGTGTCACTATCTCTGGCTGGTCCTGATGGAGCATTGGCATTTTGATGCGTGCTAGTGCGCATCTGTGTCACTATCTCTGGCTGGTCCTGATGGAGCATTGGCATTTTGATGCGTGCTAGTGCGCATCTGTGTCACTATCTCTGGCTGGTCCTGATGGAGCATTGGCATTTTGATGCGTGCTAGTGCGCATCTGTGTCACTATCTCTGGCTGGTCCTGATGGAGCATTGGCATTTTGATGCGTGCTAGTGCGCATGTGTGTCACTATCTCTGGCTGGTCCTGATGGAGCATTGGCATTTTGATGCGTGCTGAGTGCGCATGTGTCACTATCTCTGGCTGGTCCTGATGGAGCCTTGGCATTTTGATGCGTGCTAGTGCGCATGTGTGTGTCATTATCTCTGGCTGGTCCTGATGGAGCCTTGGCATTTTGATGCGTGCTAGTGCGCATGTGTGTCACTATCTCTGGCTGGTCCTGATGGAGCCTTGGCATTTTGATGCGTGCTAGTGCGCATGTGTGTCACTATCTCTGGCTGGTCCTGATGGAGCCTTGGCATTTTGATGCGTGCTAGTGGCATGTGTGTGTCACTATCTCTGGCTGGTCCTGATGGAGCCTTGGCATTTTGATGCATGCTAGTGCGCATGTGTGTCACTATCTCTGGCTGGTCCTGATGGAGCCTTGGCATGTTGATGCATGCTAGTGCGCATGTGTGTCACCATCTCTGGCTTGTCCTGATGGAGCCTTGGCATGTTGATGCATGCTAGTGCGCATGTGTGTCACTATCTCTGGCTGGTCCTGATGGAGCCCTGGCATGTTGATGCGTGCTAGTGCGCATGTGTGTCACTATCTCTGGCTGGTCCTGATGGAGCCCTGGCATGTTGATGCGTGCTAGTGCGCATGTGTGTCACTATCTCTGGCTGGTCCTGATGGAGCCTTGGCATTTTGATGTGTGCTAGTATGCATGTGTGTCTCTATCTCTGGCTGGTCCTGATGGAGCCTTGACATTTTAATGCGCGCTAGTATGCATGTGTGTCTCTATCTCTGGCTGGTCTTGATGGAGCCTTGACATTTTGATGCGTGCTAGTATGCATGTGTGTCACTATCTCTGGCTGGTCCTGATGGAGCCTTGACATTTTGATGCGTGCTAGTACGCATGTGTGTCACTATCTCTGGCTGGTCCTGATGGAGCCTTGACATTTTGACGCGTTCTGGTGTGCACGTGTGTCTCTATCTCTGGCTGGTCCTGATGGAGCCTTGGCACGTTGATGCATGCTAGTATGCACGTGTGTCACTATCTCTGGCTGGTCCTGATGGAGCCTTGGCACATTGATGCATGCTAGTGCGCATGTGTTTCACTATCTCTGGCTGGTCCTGATGGAGCCTTGACATGTTGATGCATGCTAGTGCGCATGTGTTTCACTATCTCTGACTGGTCCTGATGGAGCCTTGGCATGTTGATGCATGCTAGTTCGCATGTGTGTCACTATCTCTGGCTGGTCCTGATGGAGCCTTGGCATTTTGATGCGTGCTAGTGCGCATGTGTGTCACTATCTCTGGCTGGTCCTGATGGAGCCTTGGCATTTTGATGCGTGCTAGTGCGCATGTGTGTCACTATCTCTGGCTGGTCCTGATGGAGCCTTGGCATTTTGATGCGTGCTAGTGCGCATGTGTGTCACTATCTCTTGCTGGTCCTGATGGAGCCTTGACATTTTGATGCGTGCTAGTGCGCATGTGTGTCACTATCTCTGGCTGGTCCTGATGAAGCCTTGGCATGTTGATGCATACTAGTGTGCATGTGTGTCACTGTCTCTGGCTGGTCCTGATGGAGCCTTGGCATGTTGATGCATGGTAGTGCGCATGTGTGTCTCTATCTCTGTCTGGTCCTGATGGAGCCTTGGCATTTTGATGCGTGCTAGTGCGCATGTGTGTCACTATCTCTGTCTGGTCCTGATGAAGCCTTGGCATGTTGATGCATGCTAGTGCGCATGTGTGTCACTATCTGTGGCTGGTCCTGATGAAGCCTTGGCATGTTGATGCATGCTAGTGCGCATGTGTGTCACTATCTCTGGCTGGTCCTGATGAAGCCTTGGCATGTTGATGCATGCTAGTGTGCATGTGTGTCACTATCTCTGGCTGGTCCTGATGAAGCCTTGGCATGTTGATGCGTGGTAGTGCGCATGTGTGTCTCTATCTCTGTCTGGTCCTGATGGAGCCTTGGCATTTTGATGTGTGCTAGTATGCATGTGTGTCTCTATCTCTGGCTGGTCCTGATGGAGCCTTGACATTTTAATGCGTGCTAGTATGCATGTGTGTCTCTATCTCTGGCTGGTCCTGATGGAGCCTTGACATTTTGATGCGTGCTAGTACGCATGTGTGTCACTATCTCTGGCTGGTCCTGATGGAGCCTTGACATTTTGATGCGTGCTAGTACGCATGTGTGTCACTATCTCTGGCTGGTCCTGATGGAGCCTTGACATTTTGACGCATTCTGGTGTGCACGTGTGTCTCTATCTCTGGCTGGTCCTGATGGAGCCTTGGCACGTTGATGCATGCTAGTATGCACGTGTGTCACTATCTCTGGCTGGTCCTGATGGAGCCTTGGCATTTTGATGCATGCTAGTGCGCATGTGTGTGACTATCTCTGGCTGGTCCTGATGGAGCCTTGGCATGTTGATGCATGCTAGTGCGCATGTGTGTCACTATCTCTGGCTGGTCCTGATGAAGCCTTGGCATGTTGATGCATGCTAGTGCGCATGTGTGTCACTATCTCTGGCTGGTCCTGATGAAGCCTTGGCATGTTGATGCATGCTAGTGCGCATGTGTGTCACTATCTCTGGCTGGGCCTGATGAAGCCTTGGCATGTTGATGCGTGCTAGTGCATGTGTCTCTATCTCTGTCTGGTCCTGATGGAGCCTTGGCATTTTGATGCGTGCTAGTGCGCATGTGTGTCTCTATCTCTGTCTGGTCCTGATGGAGCCTTGGCATTTGATGTGTGCTAGTATGCATGTGTCTCTATCTCTGGCTGGTCCTGATGGAGCCTTGACATTTTAATGCGTGCTAGTATGCATGTGTGTCTCTATCTCTGGCTGGTCCTGATGGAGCCTTGACATTTTGATGCGTGCTAGTATGCATGTGTGTCACTATCTCTGGCTGGTCCTGATGGAGCCTTGACATTTTGATGCGTGCTAGTACGCATGTGTGTCACTATCTCTGGCTGGTCCTGATGGAGCCTTGACATTTTGACGCATTCTGGTGTGCACGTGTGTCTCTTTCTCTGGCTGGTCCTGATGGAGCCTTGGCACGTTGATGCATGCTAGTATGCACGTGTGTCACTATCTCTGGCTGGTCCTGATGGAGCCTTGGCACATTGATGCATGCTAGTGCGCATGTGTTTCACTATCTCTGGCTGGTCCTGATGGAGCCTTGACATGTTGATGCATGCTAGTGCGCATGTGTTTCACTATCTCTGACTGGTCCTGATGGAGCCTTGGCATGTTGATGCATGCTAGTTCGCATGTGTGTCACTATCTCTGGCTGGTCCTGATGGAGCCTTGGCATTTTGATGCGTGCTAGTGCGCATGTGTGTCACTATCTCTGGCTGGTCCTGATGGAGCCTTGGCATTTTGATGCATGCTAGTGCGCATGTGTGTCACTATCTCTGGCTGGTCCGTGACCAGGGGCAGGACAACAGCAAGAGAAAAAAAACTTGTGGCAGGACCCCTGCTTCAATGGCCCTGTATCTCCTGCTCAACACCCATCTCTGGAACTGAGCTGTACTTCCAGTAGGACCTGGCCTTCCCCAGTTGATCCCACCATATGGGGTGAGCCACAGAGGAACAATTAGGAATGGTGTACATCTAGGATAGTAAGGCAGGGGATAAGGCTGGGAGCAAGGGCAGCAGATGGGGCAGAACAAGGAAAAGGGTGCAAAATAACAAGATAAATACTAGACGAGGCATATTTCTATGGCAAAATAGTAGACATGACAGAATGTGCAACTTTTCTGCAGAACAATAATAGTGAAGGCACTGTGTGCAGTAGTTCCACTGCAAAATACTAGACAAGACACCATGTACAGTGTAACCTTCGCTCTGTAAAATGCTAGATGAGATGCTACATGCAATGCAACATTCTCACAGCAAAATACTACACTTATGTGCAGCATTTTTTTACAGACATTATGTGCAGCTTTTCCATGACAAAATACAAGACACTACGTGTAACATTCCCACAGCAAAATATTAGATGAGACACTGTGTGCAGCATTTCCATGGCAAAATACTAGACAAGACACCATGTGCAACATGTTTGCAATAAACTAGTAGATGAGGCACTATATGCAACTTTCCCAAATCATACTGTACCTACTGGGCCCTGGTCTCTTTCTTTCTTAATTTCAGTTTCCTTGGCTAATTAAACCAGCTCTGTGTGTATCCCCTATAGTACTGCTCCAAGTCTGCTGGCAGGATTATGAAATATAGCTGTTTGTTTCTCCAAGAGAAAGTAAGAGACATGGGTGCATCTAAAGGAGGGACAATCAGGCAAGCCCTTAGGACATCAGTCATTTGGAGTGAAACTTGCAAAATGGTAGGGGCACACCAGCTGAGCTGAGTGTGTCATCATGATTGACTGACCAGTCCTAAGTGCAGCTCAGCAGCCCCCCACCCCAATCTCTGCCCATCCATCAGGGAGTAACTTCTTTAAAGTGCTGCCACTGCCTGGCCATCTGTAATGTGAGGAACTGTGGAAAGCAGGAACACAACATTGTAAAAACAAATAAATAAAATAGTTACGAGCACAGATTGTTTGCCTCTTTGCTGACCAAAATCGATACTTTTAGCATCACAGGATGTACAACTGTGGGTGTTGTGATAGAGTTGGTGTCAAAAGCTAGACTGTCCTGTGGGAAACAAACAGGATGGGTGCATTGGGTGACACCATTCACAACTGAATTTGAGTGTGGGAATTTACTGTTTGGTTTCGTCTCACTGTATGACACTTAGTCAGTCCCTGTCCCACTACTCTGTCTGAATCTCATGATCCAGATTCCCTCCCAGATGGCCAGAAATTCCAAGCAGGCAGAACAGTGCAGCCACAGCAGGCATCATGCCTTGTCAAGTGAGTGGCAGTGGGCTAATAACGGCAAAGATGTTCCACCACCAGCAGCTAAACTAATTTAAACTACTTTGTCTTGTCTTGTCCCTCCGTTTGGACTTTGCTGCTCCTGTTAGCAATGATGACTATGTATTGCTCTCATGTAAATTCCACTGTTGGAGTATGCCACTCCAGATTGTTATGCTTACTATGTATTCCTTCTATGTAACTACCCTGTAATTCTCCTGGGTCGCACCTGAAAATAGGCACTTGCTGTCTAGCGTGCTTAGTTGTCAGCGTGGCTCAGTTGGTAGCACATCCGCCTCTGGACCAGAAGGTCGTGGGTTCTCGCCCCACACCGGGATTGGACTTGCACCTAAAAATCGCTGGCATCCGAGTGCAGTATTGGGGGGTGCTGTACTGCTGGGGTGTGCCGTCCTTCGGATGAGACTTTAAACCGAGGTCCCTTCTACCCATCCTGGTGTTGTCCTGGTGGGTGTCCAGGTGGAAGTAAAAGAACCCAGGGCACTCTTCGCAAAGAGTAGGGAACATTCCCGGTGTCCTGGCCAACATTCCCCTTCCCATAAGCTGGTTCATGCAATTATCCAGGCTGTGTGTGGGTGATGATGTGCGATATGGCCGCCACCACACATTCAGTCACTTCACTACCAGTCTAGCATTGCTTGTAAAGCGCTTTGGTTGTAAGAAAAGCGCTATATAAATGCAGATTCTTCTTCTTACCCGGTTACCAAAAACAAATAAATAAATAATAAATACTTTTCATAGCCCACAGTACCACTCGAAGATGATCTTCTCTTCCATGCATTCTCTTACTGGCTACTAGAAATATTTGACATTTGTTCCTGTAACTTCAGGGTGTTTACTGCTAAATTGTATTATTTCCAGTGGAACCTTTATTGCTGTGCTTTCCTGTGTAAGCAGTGTAATTGATGTCAGCAGTTTTCCTGTAGGTCAGCTGCATAGCCCGGGACCCATGGTGATCTCCGGAGCCCAGGCATGCATTCATTTATTCAACATGCAAATTATGTCTGGTATGGAGATATTCCAAGCATTTCATGTTTCTGAGGATATTTTATTAGGATTTCAGTGTCAGCTGCTTTCTATTGCAATTGATATGCCATTGCACGAGGTAGGGCAAATTAAGAAGCCAGCTGTAATACACGTTCGTTAGTAAATGGTATGCCCTATGTACTGACCCAGGGAATATAAGGATCTTTGCACGTTTCTGTATTTCCTGAAAAAATGTAAGCAGCTAATTACCCACAGCATCTTATTTCCGTGGTGTTCCAGGGCAAGTGACAGTATGCTGTTTACACATAAGACCATGAAGCATAATAGATACTTGTGCATCCAGGAGGCACCACACTGAGAGTTGTCCATTTATGTTTACCTCTCTTGCATCCTAATGCAATTAGGTCCCTCCAGTCTCAAGGTCAGATGTACATGACCAGTGACGGGTCCTCTCCAGCGGTGGTCAGGAAGGCATGGTTGACAATGACAATCTGAGCATCACATAATGAGTGACATTTAAGAAACTAAATAAGCATGCCATATGCATGTGTTTTATTGTAGTACAAGTAAATCTTGTTTTCTTAGCAGGTATCATTAGCCCCTTAAAGCTAATGCTAGTAAAACTGTACTATATTTGCTGGGTGCTACTCAGCATGGCTAAGAGGTGCTAGATCTGAATTTGAGTAGTTAGCTCTGATACCCAATGCCAAGTACAATGGGCAGAGGTTCTTTCATCTTCTTTGAATAGATAGTCAATCCTAGACAAAGCCCTGTAAGGCTGGAGCATTGTAAGATGATCTGTTTCTTTCAGCTCCTCTAAAGCTCTGCAGCGGTGGAAGCTGAAATGGTTCAGGAGATTTAAGTCCCTCTATAAATACTCTATACCACCTGAAGAGGTGCACTTACAGTGCTGAATGCCAGCAGTGGGACATAAATAAAACACAAGGAGAAGCTAGGCTGCCTGCAATACTTCCACAGCTTCTGCATTGCTCAGCGGCTCCTGTGTGTGGACACACTGGAAATGGCTACAACTCTGCATTCCACACACAGGTGTTGTAACTGAGCCAAAACCCAGTGTGTGTGTATAAACACATCTTATGTTAGTGAGTTTTCAGCAACCACTGGACCTCTTCTCTCACTCCTAGGACTCCCACGTTCTAAGAATCACCAGCTAAAATGTACAGTTGGGATACATAACATACCGCCCTCCCAAGAGTAAACCCATCACCTTCATGATGCATCTGATGTACAGCATCTCTGATAATCAGAGGCTCAAAGCCCTTGGTCTTCAACTCTGTAGCACGGTACACAGTCAATGAACCTTTTTGGTAGCTCATGTCGATGGTTTTTTTTTTGTTATAATTTGCACATTGGCTCCATAACTTCTGTCATTTTTAACATTAATGATTCTCCCCCAAAATAATTTTACCTCTAATATAGTTTGACAGTCTAAGAAAGAAATGATGTGTGTTAGCAATAGAGATGCAGCAAATTTAAAATCCGCCTGCGAAGTGGCCACTTTGCGTTGGCACTTCGCTACACGGAGTGCCCCATAGGAAAGGCTCACTTCACCTTGTTATTATTACTTTGCGTTGTCATTCCACTTTTAATGCAAAGTAAGGTAGAGTGACAACAATTTTGGCAGCACCCCACCCACACAGTCACCAGAATTAATGTGCATTCCCAAAGTGTCACTGTCTTGTATCCAGAAAACTCCCCAGTGCTGACGAAGCGAAATGAGAGCATAACAAAAAAAGGCAAAGTCTCCTAGAATTAATGGCGCACTCAGTCATGCGCGCAGTGGTCACACACAGAGTCATCAGAATTAATGTGCATCCCCAAAATGCTACTGTCTTGTGTCCAGAAAATTCCCCAGTGCCGATGAAATACTACTGTCTTGTGTCCAGAAAATTCCCCAGTGCTGACGAAGTGAAATGAGAGCGTAACAAGAAATGCAGTCTCCCAGAATTAATGATGCACTGCAAATGCACAGACAGATTAAGACTGTGCTGTGCACTCAAGGGATGCATACGAAAAGGCACAACACCACCTAACTAGTGCACACAAGTTACAAATCCAAATCTGGAAAGGAATACATTTTGCCAGTTGGGGGATTAGTGCACGGCAGTAACAATCCACTACCAGTAAAGATACCACAAAGCAGTATAAAAAATTCATGAAGGTGCGGTGGATATCAGGTTCACACTGCTGCAATTACTCTATGGCACAATAAAAGGTATCTGATTTAGTGGCACGCATCGCACACACGCTGACACACACACTACAAGTAATGTGTAGCAAATTGAAAACCTTTAGTAATATAACCAAATGTTTTAAACAGACAAATTATACACTGCTGCAGCACAACAATCAGCAAAAAAATGTCAAGAATTACTGGAAATATTACTGTGTACATTAACACAGTTATACAAGAAAAATATAACCAAAGCAGAAAGGCTGCCTTTGTCTCCCAGTTAATGTACCTACAACCACAAATACGCCCCTCCTCAAAACACATTTCACAGTACACAGACTGACTGTTCTAAATTAACATTCAAAATCCACACACAACAATAGTCACTCAATGATATGAGCACAGAAGGGTTTCCTACAATCGATGTAGTAAATTTTGAGCAAAACAAATGACTCAAAAAAGCATTTTAAACAGCTTTTAGAGGTTTTGAATCGCAGAGCTCTGAGAGCAAATTGTCTCCAGCTACCACTACACACACACTACCCAGGCCAGAACTGAGGCTGTGCAGAACAATCTTGAGCCCATGTGACCTGCAATCCCATGAATCACTGCAGAATTTAATTTGGAGCTCAATTACAAGGTGAAGTGAGGTGAACTACATCGATTTCAATGTACTTCACCTTAAAATTGGTGGAGAAGTGGTTTGGAGAATGCAAAATAATGCAAAGTCATTGGTTTCAATGGACTTCGCGTTCCTCATTATGAAGCTAAGTACGCCACTTCACATTGTGGAGTACTCCGCGGGTTCCGCATTACTCCATAGTACTGTAACTCACATGCTGTACAGGAAGGAACGTGAATGCCTATGGCTGTACTTCCCCAATGAGCTGCAGCACAAAACTCCTCGACTTAAGAACATGTATTAATGAGTACAATGGTGGGGTGGTGAAGCCTGGAGAGATACTACAATATAGGCTTACAATACATCCAAGTAACTAGAAAAAAAATTAATGTTGTGATTCATGACGTAATCGTGAATCATGATTTATGACTGTGATAAGGAAGAGCATGATTCGGTGTCGGTGGTGTGAGATAACCAGTATGAAACTGTATTGGGAACGCAAATGCCTATGGCTGTACTTCCGCTATGAGCTTTAGCTTAAAACTTCTAGACTTAAAAACATGTTTCAATGAGTACAATGATGGGGTGGTGAAGCCTGGAGAGATACTACAAAACAGGCTTACAATACATCCAAGTAACTAGTAAAAAAATTAATGTTGTGATTCATGACCGGATCGTGAATCGTGATTTGTGACTGCATTTGTGACCATGATGATGAAGAACGTGATTTGTATTACGAGTAACTCGTGATGATGGTCCTGACTTAAAAATGTATATTAATGAGTACAATGTTCATGCAGAATTATGCACCACACCTGTCCAGTACTCTGAAGGGAAGCCAAAGATACAACTGTGACTTAAGATACAGATGGAGATTGGGCCCTAAAGAGATGCAAATGCACAGACAGATTAAGATTGCACTGCGCACTGAAAAGATGCAAATAGAAAGACACAACACCTAACCAGTGCTCACCATCAGAAATTCAAATCTGGAAAAGAATACCTTTGCCGGTTGGGGTGGGCCATGGGGGGGGCAGTCTACTGCACTGCTGCAGTAACAGTCACTAGTACTAGTACCAGTAAAGATACCACAAAGAAGTACAAAAATCACACAGCTGCAGTGGATAGCAGGTTCACATTGCTGAAATTATTATGTGGCACAATAAAAGGTGTCTGATTTGATGACACGCGACACACACATACTCGCACACACACTAAGTAATGCATAGCAAATTGAAAACTTCAATAATATAACCACATATTTTAAACAAACTAAAATGATGCACTGCTGCACCACAACAATCAGCAAAAAAATGGCTAGAAATATTGAACATATTACTTTGTGTACATTTACACAGTTATACAAGAAAAATATCTCTAAAACAGAAAGCACTGTCTTTTTCTCCAAGTTAATCTACCTACACCACACACCCTCCCCCAAAGCACACTTCCACTGTCTCTCAGTATACAGACTGAATGTTGTACATTAACATTCAAAATCCATACACAAACAATAAATGCTCGATGATATGAGCACAGGAGGGTTTCCTATAATCGATGAACCAAAGTTTTAGCAAAAAAATGACTCAAAAAGGCTTTTTTAACAGCTTTTAGAAGGTTTGAATCGCAGAGAGCTCTCAGAGCAGATTGTCTCCTACAGCTTCCTACACACACTACCCCAAACTGAGGCTGTGCAGAACAATCTAGAGCTCATGTGACCTGAAATCCCATGAATCACTGCAAAACTCACCTTTGGAGCTTAAAAACAAGGCAAAGTGAGGTGAAGTACATTGTTTTCAATGAACTTCGACTTAAGAATTGGTGGAGTAGTGGTTTGGGAAGGCGGAGTAATGCAAAGTCTTTGCTTTCAATGGACTTCGCATTACCCATTATAACGCGAAGTACTCCGCTTCGCATTGTGGAGCACTCCGCGAATTTGCCTTCACTCTGCAAATCACTTTGTGGAGCAAATTGGAGCCACTTTGTCCATCACTAGTTAGCAATATAGGATAATTCCAACTGCACATACAGCACTGTGTATAGAATAGTAAGGCTTTTTCTAGCTTTAAAGAGCATGAAATTAAATACTTCATGACGGTTTCTAGGTAAAGAAAACGTAAACCAGACTTAATACAAGAGTATCTTTAGAAAACTTAGCCTTAGAAAGGAAATATAACAAAGAAATATCATGGTGTTAACAGCATGCCACCAGTGGAATGTAAGGAATGTGAATGTATAATTGTGTTGCTAGCTTTGTAACCTGCCAAAAAGTCAGACCCATGAAAGAATGCACATGGAATGGATTCTGTACCATGGTCATACTGGAAATCTTAAGATGAGGGGCTCATCAGTGTCTTTGTAGAAGGAAGATCTTTCAACTTTTGGAGAAGGAACTGTTCTATTGTGTTCATGGAATATGTTGTCAGAGAGCAGGGTGGCCCTTACAGTTGTCGGCACAGTCCTGGCCAGAAACTCTCATGTCAGATTGTAAAAGAAGTTGGGACTGAGTTCCTATGAGGTTCTGCTCATTTAAGCATTGGTGCAGCATTTGCATAATAACTCAGTTGGTCAGGATTAGAGAGGGGCAAACTTAACAGCTCCACCACTGGAATCATCATTCAGTATGGTGGAATTTTCAGAGATATTCCCACAAGAGTTCAGTAGAATTCCACTATATGGAATTTACAGTTTTTCTGGCAAAACTGCTAGAATTGATGGAAAAAAGAAACACAGGCCAGCAGCACTTGAAGGGAAATGAATAAAACAGCACAAAGCTTAAAATAAATAAATAAACCAGACACCAACTGAGAATTTAAGAAACAAGGAGCCCACATCTGCAAACCCCAGTGCTTCGAGTCAAAGACGTGACTTAAGAGTCATGCCTTTGACTCAAAGCACTGGGGTTTGCAGCCTTGGGCTCCTTGTTTGTTAAATTCTCAGTTAGCATCTTGTTTATTTATTTGCTTTAAGCATTGTTCTCTTGATCCATCCGACGATAACCCACGCTACAAATATGTCAGTACCTGACCTCCAGACAGGTTCTTCAGTTAGAGGATGCTTTGTTCTGCCATGTCTGCTCTCTCAAGTCCTGTATTGTTTTGCTGCTTTCTGCATTGGTGGTACAGTACTAGTAATGGCAGTCGACTAGACTCTGTCTGGTGGCTATGGCTTGGGGTGTGGATGGCAGTGGCACAAATGGAGGGGTGAACTAGGGCAGCTCTTGAATTATCGGTTTGAGTCTCTGTCCACTCTCCCTCTCGACGACAGTCCTACTTGTTGCAGTGATCTCTGGAAAAATTCTAGGAGCTGGTTGACGGAGCCTGGAAACACGTGGACAGTAATTGTCCAGTAAGCACTGAGCTGCTTCATGGGGGTGCTTGCATGTCTGAGTGGAAGCTGGAGGGGGAGTGAGAAAGAGAGACCCCCTGCGCATTACTCCACAGCACCAGGAGCCAGTCAGCTAGCAGACTAGCACTGATTTATTTTAACTATTTAAAATAAAAAAAAATACTACTGTCAAGGACATTTTTCTGTACGCACATGCATACGGGAAGTATGCATGGTTACACCACTGGCAGGAGGGTCTGTGGCAGGGCACCAGGGGCTTAACAGAGGTGAGAGGGATTGAGGTGGTCAGGAGCAGGAGGTGCCCTAGGAGAAAATGGAGCCTTGAGAGAGGCCCGACATGTTTGGTCTCCGTTCCTAGGGTTCCTACCTGACCACGTGGGCAGGCAGCTAGAGGGCCTATAGCCTACACTGGTCCCCTCCAGGCAGTGTTGTGCAATGACAGATCAATGAGAAACAAGACCGCAATTATGTCAGACTTGATTTCTTCAGTCAATCTGGCATGCATCACGAAGTCCTGATTGGCGGACGATGCTGGTCCAGTTTTGGAGGCATCGGTCCCTGCTGGGTACTCTGTGGTGCACTGCTTGAGGAGGGATCGCAGGGAAGGAGGTGTGGTCATCTGTTTTTGATCCAGCCTGATTTTCTCTGTACATCCAGTGGGTTCTACCTCATTGTTTGAATGTGTGGCAGTGCATGGGGGTCCAGGTGCGGTAGCAGAATTCTCCTGGTTTACCACCATCTGGGGTCGGGTGGAGTATTCTTGCAGGAGACTGCAGACTTTATCACTGACAGGGTGTTGGATTTGCCCAGATGGCTTGTTATGGAGGACTTTAATGCCTGGATTGATAATGAATCCTTGCAACTTGGTTCTGATCTCCTCCAGCTGATGATATTGCTGGGTCTTGCACAGGTAGTTAGCTCTGTGGCCCACCATCACGGCCACACCTTGTACTTGGTATACTAACTGGGTCTTGAGGTCACTGACCTAGGAATTGATCAGGTCACTTGGTCTGATCACTGTACAGTGAAATTCTGATTTGGGGCCCCCCCCCCACCAATCATCTCTCCCCTGTTGAGATAATCAGCTATCACCCTTTAAGGGGATTGTCCCCAGAGGGACTGAAGGTGGTAGTTGATTTTTCCGATGTTAGTGCTGTTTTTGTAGCTGGCTTGGGTGAAGCGTTGGCAGCCTATAGTAAGGCTGTCTCCAGGGCATTTGATGCCATCACATCAGTCCGTATATGACCCAGGTCCTCCCACCTGAGATCCCATGGTATGATGGGGCTCTCAAAACAATGAAGACTGTGGTCAGAGATTGGCGCATAACTGGCATAGGATTCAATCAGTAGAGGATGGACTGTCTTTGAGAAATCATTATACTGATTATCAAAGGGGACTCGACCATAGGAAGGCAGAGTTTCTGTCCAGGGAGATTGCCACAGGGAAGAACAGACCAGCTCAGCTCTTTTGGACTGTGGACAGACTGCTTCATCCAGTCTGTCTACAGCCAAAAAGAGCCTTTTCAGTGGCACTTTGTGAAGAGTTTGCTCTGTTCTTCTGTGACAAGGTATCTTCTATTCAGTCCAGGTTCCCATCTAGATCAGTCCTGCAGGGTGGGGTCTGGGTGGAGCGGAGGCAGTCCCATTGTCTGGGCAGAGTTTCGGCCAGTGGAAATGGCCGAGTCT
The DNA here is from genome assembly GCA_016271365.2 of Neoceratodus forsteri. Taxonomy (NCBI): domain Eukaryota; kingdom Metazoa; phylum Chordata; order Ceratodontiformes; family Ceratodontidae; genus Neoceratodus; species Neoceratodus forsteri. The sequence goes on along the minus strand of CM057453.1, from coordinate 641,716,663 downwards.
CCAAGGTGATTTTGAAGCTGCAGTCCACTTGTTGTGAACTGGACCCTGGCTCGATGCATCTCCTAGTGGGCTGTGTCGAAGATATAGGTCCAGTGTTCTCCAGGATAGCCAACTGTTCGCTTCTGGAAGTGGTCTTCCCCAATGCCCTGAAGAAGGCATTGCTGAAGGCCCTTCTGAAAAAACATCTCTTGACCCTGACATCCTGGTGAATTATAGACCCTTCAACCTCCCATTTTTAGGGAAGGTTGTCAGGAAGATAGTGGCTCTGCAGACCAAGAAACACCTGGAGACCTTCGACATCTACGAGTCATTCCAGTCCAGGTTTAGGACAAGGCACAGCACAGAGACAGCACTAGTCCTGGTGCATAATGACCTCCTAAGGGCAAGAGATCAAGGGGAACAGTCAATTTTCATTCTCGTCGATCTGTCATCATCATTTGATACCATGGACCACATTGTGTTGTTGGATTGCCTTAGAGAGTATTGTGGACTCAATAGTACTGTCATTAACTGATTTGAGTCCTTCCTTTTGGGCAGGAGGCAGAGGGTAGTGGTGGGGAATTTATCCTCCTCCCCCCTGATGCCCCGACCTGGTGAGCTCCTTAGGGTTTGATCCTATCACCGATGTTGTTCACTGTGTACATGCTGCCCCTGGAGAGGCTCATTAGACAGTACAGCTTGGGTTTTCACTGTTGCACAGATGATACTCAGCTGTACACGTCTTTTGCACCAGGGAAAAATGGTGCCATTGAAGTGCTGAATAAATGCCTTGCCAAGATCCAGGATTGGATGGACACTAACTGGTTAAGATTTCACCCAGACAAGACAGAGGTACTGGTGACTTGAGCTGGGTCACGGGCATGATAGGGATCCCTCCAGGACAGCAACAGGTTTGATCCTGGGGTCAACCCCATTGATAGCGTCCTCTAGGGTGAGAAATCTGGGCATTGTCCTCATCGACAAGCTGACATTTAAAGCCCAGGTGTCAGCTGTTGTCAAAAGTGTTTTCTACCAGTTGAGTAACATCGTCCGGATTAAACTGCTAATTTTGCTCAAGGACCTGCCATCGCTGGTGCATGCCTTTGTAACATCCAGGCTCAACTACTGTAATGCTATTTATCTCAGGGTCAGTGGAGGGAACCTACACCAGCTGCAGCTAGTGCAGAATGCAGTGGCCAGGCTGCGGAAAAGACTGTCAAGTTCCTGTCATATGACCTCAGTCCTGCAGAGTCTGCACTGGATGCCAGCTAGGTGGAGGGTTCTCTTCAAGCTGGGCTTGCTCACCTATAAGGCCCTATATGGATCAGGCCTTTGCTATCTATCAGACCTCCTTACCCCTACCATCCCATTCCACTCCGTCCGTTCCTCCACCGAAGGCCTCCTGGTGGTTCCGAGGACCAGGCTGAAAACCTTGGGTGATTGCTTATGCAGGATGGCTGGCCCTGTCCTCTGGAACTCACTGCCAAGACCTTTGAGGGAGGCCCCTGTGGTGGAGGCGTTCAGGAGGGGCCTAAAGACCAACCTTTTTAGTTTAGCCTTTCTTGCTGATGTTTGTAATTAACACAAAATGTTAATTATTTTTAATCTGTTTTCTGTTAATTGTTTATATAATTTGTTATGTTTTACTGCTCTGTCAAATTTTTCTACTGTTTGGCACCCAGAGCCTCTGGAATTGGGTGCCAACAAATAAATTACTTACTTACTTACACAAACAGTTATGCATATAAACTTTTTTTTTAGAGTTTAGCCCAGTAAGATCAGAACATGGTATACAAATCCCCAGTGCCCACAAAATTACTCACGGATCCCCAAATAGGCACAAAATTCAAGCCTGCAGAGAAAAAGCTATGTTTTGCAGTTAATTCAATGCAGTTCAGTGATCACAGTTTAATCCTATGTGGCAATAAAGTCAACAACTAAAACCCAAGCCTGTTAGAGCAGCAGAAATTAAGTTACAAATATAAATCCAGCATACTGTATATGAGCCCCCAGTACACACAGGCATCGCTAGCGGCCCTTACTTATATAATATAAAACAGTTCCGGTATTATACAAATTAATCCTGCACAATAAGAAAACCACAGGTATAATCCAGCATATGAACTCTCAAAATACACAAAAATGTTAACTTATCTGATTGATCTCTGCCTCCTGTTCGCTCCTCGCGATGCACTTCCTCTTGATGATTATCTGGTTGATCTCTGCCTCCCATTTACTCCACATGATGCATTTCCCCCTGATGTCACTCCTCTCCCCCTGTAGTTCTCAAGTCTTGATGTCAGTCTATATGGATATTGGGCAGGTGGGAGTGGGAGGGAGGGCCATCATGCAAGCACCCCTTCCCATGAAGGGCAGAATCAGCCCAGCAACAGCAAGCACTAAAGGTGCTTTCAGAAAATGGAGTGTCCCACAGTGCAGGGGGAGGTCAGTGAAGCATAAATTATCTGCTCAGTCCTCCAACCCTTGATAGAAATAAAACAAAAAGTGCTCCTGCTGTAGTTGTGCTCCAGCACCAACTGAAGAGTCCACTGTGGCGCTCTATGAATTTAAAGGCTCCCGGCTCTCAGTCTTGAGTTTGAACTTGGTGCTCTTGTTAGGGATTGGCTGCCAGTTCAACTGCAACATACAAGCACCCCCCCCCATAAAGGGAAAATGAGCCCAGCAACTGCAAGCACTAAAGGTGCTTGTGTCCCATGGTGCCGGGGGGAGGGGGAGTAGGGGTCAGTGAAGCAGAAACTATCTGCTCAGTCTTCTGACCCCTGATAGAAATAAACGAAAAAGCGCTCCTGCTGTGGTTGTGCTTCAGCTCTGACTGAGAAGTTTACTGTGGAGCTCTGTGAATTTAAAGGCTCCTGGCTCTCAGTCCCAAGTTTGAACTTGCCACCTTTTCTAGGGATTGGCTACCAGTTAAACTGCAAAATACAAACCCCCCCCCGTGAAGGGCAGAACGAGCCCAACAATGGCAAGCACTAAAGGTGTTTTCAGAAAATGAAGTGTACCTGGTCAGGCTACTCCGATTGACTAGAAATGCAGCTGTTGTTTCACAGTGCTGAGAAACTAGGAGAGATACTTCCTAGCTTCTGCAAGCATCAAATGGTGAGGTAACTGTCCTATTCTTTCTACATTTGCATTGCAATAGTTTAGTAGCACAAAAATACTCAGTTCTAAAGGACAGCTATGGGCAAAAACTGAATAAGTATGAGCTTTGAATTATGTCTGAGCTTCTGAACAGTATAAATGTGTCTGTGACTGTGTAAATTGTTTAAATCAATTTTTAATTAATTGTACCTGTTTTTGGGTGTGGGGGCAGTCATTTGTAAGATGCTATGTTTTAGTCCTGGCCTAACATTTCCCACAATGCACCAAATTGTGATGCTTGTCCACCATGTCCTTTCATTCATTTTGTTTTCTGTACTGAGAAAGAACTGTGTTGCCTTTTGTACAGGTTTCTTTTCACCAGCCATTATTTATTTATTTATTAGCTTTTGGTAACCAGGTAAGCGTGTTAGGCAAAAGACCTGCCTATTTTCAAGCACGACCCGGGAGTGAATAACAATAAAGGAGAACAATATTACAGAGGACAAGACAGGTATATGTACAGAAACACTGGACCACCATGCAGGGTGGTCAGACAAGGGTACAAAGTAAAAACACCCATGTATGAGTGGGTAACAACAAATAATCCAGGTAATTATACAGGAACTCAGTATGACTACTTAGCAATGTTAGACATGGAGTAAGCAGAAGAAACCAGAGTGAGAAATTAGGGGGAATTACAGACACCAGGAGAGTTCAAGTAAGAAAAAAGTGCTTTTTTGAATAAGTAGTGAGATAGGAAATGCTTCATGTCAGTGGGAAGAGAGTTCCAGAATTTAGGAGCAAAGTGGGAGAAAGCTTGCTCACCCATTTTAGTAGAACAAGGAAGGAACGGTGAGCAGGGGAGAAGTCGAAGACCTTAGATGACGAGTTTGGGTAACAGGTTTAAGCATAGCTGCATGTACGTCAGGACATGGTGGACGTGACAAGGAATAAATAAGGTTACCCAGAGTGTAGGAGCGCATGCCATCAGGTGACAGCCAGTTCAATGTACAGTAGAGAAGGCAGTGATGGGTGAGACGGGGAGCCGACAGGGCAAATCTGCAGATGTTGTTGTATGTGGTGTCCCATTTATGTAGATCCGCTACTTTGACATGAGAGAAGACAGGAAGAGCATATTTCAGCCCCAGAAGCAAGACCCCATGGGCTACAGAGACACGGGCTGAAGTAGTGCGTGAGTGAAGTACCCTGTAAGCGGCTCCTATCTTCGAGTTGACGTGTTGACAGACCTCATTCATATGCAAGGTGAAATGGAGTTGGGGGTCAAGAGTCACCCCTAAATATTTAAAGGTCTTTGTGTTGGTTATTACAGATCCATAAGGGCATTGGACCTGCAGGTTGTGGGATTCAACATTGACTTTCCTTAGGGACCCAAAGAACATGGCCTGAGTCTTAGATTGATTGAGAATTAATTGGTTAGTGTAGAACCAGTCCTGGATCTGACAAGAAAGAGGATGATAGGTGCGCATTGATATCACTGACAGATGTGGAGGTAGTATAAAGTAGCAGGTCGTCAGCATACATGATAGATTTACAGTGGGTAGTGGAGGCTGGAATAGAGTTAACAAAGATGGAGAATAGCAGCAGGCCCAGTATTGAGCCCTGAAGTGCACCGCAGGAGATGGTAGAGGGAGATTATTGGACTTTGCAGAAGGAGGTAGTTTGGGAATGACAATCAAGATAGCTTTTGAACCTGGACAAGGTGGGATGAGTAGAACCAAGGCCCTGTAGTTTGCGCAGTAGAAGGGGCTGGTTAACCAGGTCAAACATTTTATTACGGTCAATGAATACGGCCCTGGTGAGTTGACCATTATCCATGTTTGTCTTAACATCACTGGTGAACAGGGTAAGAGCCGTGGTGGTGCTGTGTCCAGGCCTAAAACCATGCTGGATAGGAGACAGAAGATTGAGTTCTGTCAGTTGAGAGATGACCTGGCCATGAATCAATTTTTCCAGCAGTTTGCTAAGGGTAGGCAGTATAGCAATGGGCTTATAATTAGTTAATCTGTTAGGGTAGTCTTTTTTTGAACACTGAAATAATCCTAGCTGATTTCCATATGAGGGGAACAGCAGAGGTAGAGATAGAGAGGTTGAATAGTCTAGTTACTGGTGTTGCTAATAGAGAGGCCACCAGCCAAAGGATCCTAGGTTCAAGACCATCTGCACCCACACTACCATGGGGAGAGATGGATCTGAGAAGTTTTAGGACTACAAATCTAGTGACAGGAGCAAGCTTCAGAGGTGCTGGGGCATCAGAGGTATCCTGGAGGGAAGTAGGAGAGCCAGGGGGAGAAGCCTGAGGGAAGGTGGGGAGCATTGTGAAGATAGAGTTAAAAGCTTCTGCAATAGTAAAGGGGTGATTACAACTAACATCATTTACCAACATTTCCCTCAGAGTCTGCTGCCTGTTGTTCCCAAGGATTTCATTTATTCATGCCCAATATTGTTTTGGATTGGATGAGGAAGAGTGAAGTAATTCATGGTAGTAGTTACTTTTGGCCAACCTGATATCCTTCTTGCAGGCATTTCTTAAGGCATGATATTCCTCATAGTCTGAAGGCAGGCAGAGGATTTCCATTTCACCCATAGTCTATCCCTTAGTTTTAGGTGCTGGAGTAGAGGGCACCTAAGCCAATAAGTGGGTTTGCCCTTGACCCTATGGGTAGAGGTGGGGATATGTCTCCTCTGTAGGGATAGTAAGATGTTGGGGAAGTGTTCAGTAGCTGTGTTGACATCATTGGTGATGAAAATAGGGGACCTGTCAACCAGACTGAGGTCCTGAAGAAAGGCTGCTGTGTCCAGGAGGGCAAAATTTGAGAAGGATAGAATTTTGGGAGGATAAGTTGGGGGAGAGGCCTCCCACATGCAGTATATAGGACAGTGGTCACTGATAGAGTCCACTAGGACTCCAGAGGAGTTAATCCGGTCCACTCTATTGGTGAGTATCCAGTCGATGAGCATGCAACTGGAACCATTGGTGGAAACTCTGGTAGGAGATGCGATAAGTTGAGTTAAGTTAGCTTTGCTAAGGGTAGATGCTAGGTGAGAGGCATTCAGGCCCAGCCAGTCCAGGTTAAAATCCCCAAGGCAGATATGTCACTTTTAGAGGATACCGTAGGTATTAGGTCAATGAGTTCTTCAAGACCGAGCTTACTGTTTCTCAGAGGGGTGTAGACACTTACGATGTGGAGTTTCTTTATGCCTCCCAATAGGAGAACCGAATGCAGTACTTTACAATGAATAAGCAGAGTACCTGGTACAAGAGACATATTGAAGTGCAGTTTGAAATACAATGCCAGGCCACCCCCTCTCTTGGATGTGGGACGGTCCGCACGAAGCATGTTGTACCCTGGGAGAGCACATGCAGAGTTAGGGACTGAAGATTTTAGCCATGTTTCGGACAAGGTAAGGATAACAGGATTATTAACATGTACCCACGCTTCCAGCTCAGGGAGATTGGCTGCCAAACTTCGGATATTAATGTGGGCGAAGGATAGTCCAGGGTGTTTGGGCACTTTAGGTAAGTTGACTTGAGGATGTTGCATGTTCGATCCCACAGGACCAGGGTTTGGCTCAATGTCACCAGGAAGTGTGAGGGATAGTGTTGCTATCCAGATTGTGGCATGCAGGAACATGCGAGAGGCACAACCATGGTTAAAGATTTTCTTTCTGATCAGGAATCTAATAATAGAACCGATAGGTTTGTAGCTGAGGCCCAGAGGAGGTACCTGATATGGGGATTTATACAGTAACATGTTTGAGTAGGAGAAGTCATCTTAGGAGGCAGCAGACAAGGTAGAGGAGTTCCCAAGAATTAGTAACAAAAAGTCTAGAGCCAGTGAGGAGAGAAAGATGAGGAGGTATTTAATCAGAAGCAACATCCTTAGGCTGTTGAGAAGGACAGGAAGACAAGTGGGGAGAGAGTGTAGAGAGGGAGGTGGGGTGAGAGTCCTCAGTGTGACCAGAACACAAGCAGTACAGCTTACTGCAGCCTGTTAAAGGTACTGTGATAAGAACTAATATATGGGGACCTCTAGTGGCCAGCAGTTATAAACTGCAGGTGAGAAATTAGGGAGATAGTTTTTTTCTTTTGAACAGCCCACGTGATAAGTTCACATGAGATTCCAGGCTATATATTCAACACCAGCTAAGGGTGGGAGAGAATTGGGGAGTGGGTTGGGAGCAGCCGCACAGCAGCTGCAGGGTGATGCTAGACCCCTTTCCCGAGCTGCTACCAGGATCGGCCTGCAGTGAACAGCTGATTGGGGAGTGCTACTCAACTCTGCTGTCACCTGCTGAAATCCCTCGGTGAGCAGACCAGCTGACTTAGATGGCTTGCAGTTTTTCTTGTTTATTTCATATCTAGTAATTTAGGGTTTTAAACAAGCTACCAAAGTTGTGAGAAAAGAGCCCAGTCCTGCCCAAACATTTAAATAGGGAGTCCCTCGGCCAACAGACCAGCCGGTTTAGGTAGCTTTAGGTTTTCTTTGTTAAATTGAAGCAATTATGGAATTAAAATCAACAAGCTACTGAAGTTATAAGTAGGGAGCCCAGCCCTGTATACAATTAAGTAGGCAATTTGATTAGCTTAATAGCGAGGGGCAAGTGAGTGAGAGCACTCCATTCACCAGTAGCAGACAAAGAAAAAGGCACCAAGATTCGAACTCCTTGGCCAGAAACAACAAAAGAAAATGCTGTCTCTTCCGTGGGTGTTCCAATAGCGTACCTTGAATGTATGTTTTTGCACTCCTTCTCAGCACTGACTTTCATTTAATGCAATTTAGAAGCTCAACTACAGTTTTCTATAGGCCTTTTCTTTGTTTGGGGAGTATCTGTGCTTAATTTACTGCTTTTTGTCAAGTGACAAATTTCTGTGCTGCACGCTTCCCCTCCAGACCAATCTGACATTTTCCTATAGCTTCAGATCAATTTTCCAGTGTTCCCCTGTAGATTATATTTCTTTGGAATTCCTAATTTCTCTGTTTTCCCACATGACAAAAGCAGTCTGTGGGAACAGCTTCCCTATAGATTACTACATTTACCTATAAATACTGAAATCTAAAAGTTCTGCAAGTTTAATGAAACTTCAGCCACTGGACTGCAGAGTGGCACATCATTGTCAAGAAACAAAGGGATTAACACAGCAGATAATGTGGAGGAGGTGAAGCTAGCAGCACCATGTTTACCAGTTAACAAAAGACAGTAAATTAAGCACAAATACTCCCCAAACAAAGAGAAGGTCCATAAAAAAACAAAAAAAAAACTATAGTTGAGCTTCTAAATTGTACTAAATGAAAGTCAGTGCTGAGAAGGAGTACACACGTTCACTTTAAGGGCTGGTAAAAGGAAACCTGAACAAAAGGCAACACAGTCCTCTCACAGTACAGAAAACCAACTGAATGAAAGGTCAGGGTGGACAAGCATCACAGTCTGGTGCATTGTGGCGAATGTAAAGCCAGGGTATAAAAAAGCCTCTTGCAATGGCTGCCCCAACACCCAAATATGGGTGAGATTAATTAAAAATTGATTTAAGCAATTCACACAACCACAGACACATTAATACTATTCAGAAGCTCAGGACATGGTTTAAAATATATATTAATTCAGTTCTTGCCATAATTGTCCTTTAAAGAGCTATTGACCCCTCAAAAAAAACTTTAAAAAAGCATAATAATTTGGTACAATTCTGCTTGCATTCCATTGATAGTTTAGAGATTTCTCCTTCCCATAATTTATTACTAAAAAAATGCTTATGAATATATGATTGTTGTACCTTACAGTTCATTTTGAGTTCATCTGCCTCTATAGCTTATGGGCCAGATATTCAAAACTTTGCCCAGGGCTAAATTAGCACTGCCCGGCGGGCAAACTTAGCCCGGAGCACAAAGCAAGCTATATTGAAATGGAAATAGCCCAGTGCTAATCCTGCTGAATATTGCAGTCTAAGGAAGCCAGGCAAACTGGTCTGGGAGTGCAGGGCAAAAATAGCCCAGGAATAAGACAGCACTGAATATAGCAACAGAGAAGTGCAAACTGCAACTGCAGCTCATTAGACTGTGTAGCAAGCCAGTGTTGCAGGTGGAGAACATTGTGTGTGATTGCACAGAGATGTCTCATAGCTAATGCAAACACACCTCTCAACCTCCTGACTCATAAATCAGGGACAAGGCTTAAAACAATCAGGGACAAAGGTTTAAAATCAGGGACACACCTTAGAAATTGGTGATATCCACTCAGGAAGCTGGTAGAATAAGTGGTGTGTAAAATGCATTGTTTAAGGAAGAACACATCTGTAACATTAATGTCTGACATTATGTTATGCCTACAACCCCCACTGTTTGGTCATGGAAACACAATATGTAGGAGGGACAGAGTAAAAGTTTGAGGTAAATTCAGGGACGTCCCTGAAAATCAGGGACAGTTGAGAGGTATGACTGCAAACAACACTGTAAGCCACACACTGCAGAACTGTGCTTAGAGTGCTATGTTGAAGTGAGGTTTGCCTGGGGCTAACCTGATTGCACAGGGCTAACACATTAGCCCTGTGCAAACTGGTTAGCCAGGGGCAAACGGGAGCTATATTCAAAGCTCCCATGCAAATGAGCCTACTTAGGTAATCCATGGGCAAACAGGTATATTTGCATCTCATTAGGTGCTGCTTAGTATACATTACCATGCAGTTTGCCCGGTGCTACTGCATGGACCACAAAACTCCCCCTTTTTGTTCAGAATAGAAGTACAGGCTGGGCGCAGCAGGCCAAGGCATGCCCACAGCATCCCCTGTTGGTCAGAACAGAAGTACTGGCTGGAAGCAGCAGGAACTGTGTGATGGCAGGCACAGTAGGAGCATACATACCTCACAACCCCTTGCCCAAAGAGAAGGGACAAGGCTTCAAAGGATCAGGGACAAAGACCCATAATCAGGGACACAGTTTAAGAGGTATGCACTCAGAATGCTGATAGAATAAGGGGATTTGTGTTAAGAAGCAGTTTCAGAAGCAGAACCAGTCTGTAGCAGTCATGTGTGACATGAATGCGTGAGGTTAATCCCCACTGTTCTGTCACAGTAATACATATTCTGTGAGGGACAGAGGAACATTTGGAGGCTAAATCAGGGACCACCCAGAATAGTTGGAACAGTCAGGAGGTATGAGTGCATACAACGCACCCTTGCATATGTATGCTTGATACACACAAGAAACCCTGGTGTTCTAGTGGTCCCCCCCACCCCCCAAGCCTGATCCACAACCCTCATAGCCATGTTCATTTCATAATTTCCCTGGTGTTCTAGTGGTCCCCCTACCCCCATGCGTGATCCCCGACCCCCGTAGCCATGTTCATTTCATAATTTCCCGGCAAGGAGAAGCAGGGATAAATGACAACCAAGGAAGGGGCTGGAGTAGAACAGTGAAACAGTCTAGGAGGTCAAATCATGGAAAGCCATGTGCAAATGCCAGGAGCCTTAGCAACAAGATGGAAGATCTGGAGGCTGTCATGGTGCAGTCAGACCTGGACATTGTGGCCATCACTGAAACCTGGTGTAATGATAACCACGACTGGGAGATGGCCATACCTGGCTACAACATATTCAGAAGAGACAGAGCAGGCAGGAAGGGGAGGAGGAGGGCACTGTATGTGAAAAATGACATAAGGGCCACAGAGATCCAGGAGGAACCAAATGGGGAGAGATACTGTGGGTTAAGCTGGAAAGGAAAATGGGGACAGCCATCCGCACAGGTGTGGTCTATAGACCACCAGCCCAGGAGGAAGAAACAGATAGGGAGCTGATGCTAGCCTTCCAAAGGATGGCAGACAAGGGTGAGGTAGTACTGGTTGGAGACTTCAATATTCCAGATGTGGACTGGAGCATCCCAGCAGCAGCATCAACTAGGAGCAGATTTATCCTGGACTCCCTTCAGGGTGCCTTCCTCAAGCAACTGGTAATGGAACCAACTCGGCAGAAGGCAATACTGGATCTTGTGCTCACAAACAGGGACAGTGTGATGGGGGAACAGTGGGGGAGCACCTGGGAAACAGTGACCACCAGTCATTGTGGTTTGAAATCACAGAAAGAGCAGAACCAAACCACACAAAAACACGTATCCTGGATTTTAGGGGGCAGACTTTGGGAAAATGGGGAGATACTTGAAAGAGGCATTAAGGGGAATGGGACAGGAATCAGGGGTTGAGGAACAGTGGGCAGTATTTAAAATGGGGATTACAAGAACAACAGAATTATGCATTAAGCAGGTTAGCAAGAGGAAAACGGAAGAGGAGACCATTATGGTTTTCCAAAGAGGTAGCAAAGAAAGTGAAAGCCAAAAAGATTGCATTCAGGCAATACAAAAAGACACAGGCAGAAGGGGATAGGGAGAAGTACCAGGAGAAGCAAAGGGAGGCAGGGAGGTCAGTAAGGGAAACCAAAGCTCAGACAGAAGAACACATTGCAAAATCAGTGGGTAGAGGGGACAAAACCTTTTACAGGTACATAAGTGAAAAAAGAAAGACACAGGGAGGGATAGTGAGACTGAAGGGGGAGGATGGGGGCCGCGTGGAGGATGACAACAGTAAAGCTGACATATTGAACAGGTATTTCTGCTCAGTCTTTACTGAGGAAGAGGAGGGTAATGGGTCTGAAGGGAGTACAAGGGGTGAGAATGGCAGAACTGGACACAAGTCCCTTTACACGAGAAAGGGTCCTGAAGGAACTGGAAGTAATAAGAGTTGATAAAGCAACGGGGCCAGATGGGTGCACCCCAGGGTCCTTAAAGAACTAAGAGAGGTGGTTGAACCTCTGGCTATCCTGTTTAGCCGATCACTGGAAACAGGGAGGTACCCAAAGACTGGAGGACAGCAGATGTAGTCCCCTTATACAAAAGTGGGAACAAAGAGGAAGCAGGGAACTACAGACCGTCAGCCTCACTCGTAGTGGGGAAGATCATGGAAGCACTACTGAAGGAGAGATTGGTGGAACATCTGGTTGTCAATGGACTACAGGACCCAAGGCAGCATGGTTTCACCAGGGGAGGTCATGTCAGACCAACCTCGTTGAATTTTTGACTGGGTGACTAGGAGGTGGATCAGGGAGGGCAGTGGACATGGCCTATCTGGACTTCAGCAAGGCCTTTGACACTGTGCCACATAGAAGACTATTACACAAACTGGGGAATATGGGTGTGGGCAGGACAGTGGTGTGGTGGGTAGGTAACTGGCTGGGTGGTGGGACACAGAGGTGGTGGTAAATGGCTGTCACTCCATGGAGGGAACAGTGACCAGTGGGGTACCACAGGGATCAGTGCTGGGACCGGTCCTATTCAACATCTTCATCAGTGACATTGCGCAGGACCTAGTAGGCAGAATTTCACTGTTCGCTGATGACACAAAGCTCTGTAACAGAGTAGACACACCAGAGGGTGTAGACAGAATGAGAAGCGACCTGCAGAAACTTGGAAGAATGGTCAGGGGTTTGGCAGTTGAAATTCAATGCAAAGAAGTGCAAGATAATGCATATGGGGCACAAAAACCCTGGCACAATATATCAGTTGGGGTGAGGATATAGCATGCACCAAGCAGGAAAGGGATCTTGGGGTTATCATCTCTGATGACCTCAAGGTAGGGAAACAGTGTGACAAGGCAGCAGGTAAAGCAAATAGGATGCTGGGATGTATAGGCAGGGGCATCACCAGCAGGAAAAGGGAGGTCATAATTCCGCTATACAAGACACTAGTGAGGCCCCACCTGAGAGTACAGTGTACAGTTCTGGAGACCATACCTACGTAAGGACATAGACAGGGTAGAGAAGGTTCAGAGGAGGGCAACAAAGATGGTGCATGGATTGCATCACAAGTCCTATGAAGACAGGTTGAAGGAACTGAACATGTACTCCCTGGAGGAGAGGAGGGAGAGAGGGGATATGATAGAGACATACAAGTATCTTACAGGGAGGAACAGGGTGCAGGAAAACACTATTTTTAAGCGAAAAAGATGTTCCAGGACTAGAGGGCATGGGATGAAGTTGGAGGGAGGACGATTCAGAGGAAACATGAGAAAGAACTTCTTCACAGAACGGGTGGTGGACAAGTGGAACACCCTGCCAGAGGAAGTGGTGGGGGCTGAAACAATCACGGGATTTAAGAATGCATCGGATAGACATAAAGGAATTCTGGAGGTCAGGAGTAAGGGGCAACAGACTTCTAGGAAAACAAACTGAACTTACAAGCTCAAATGGGCAGACTGGGTGTGCCATAGGTCCTTATCTGCCGACACTGTCTATGTATCTATGTATGTATCTATGGTGTTCTAGTGGTCCCCCCACCCTCCAAGCATGATCCTCAACCCCCGTAGCCATGTTCATTTCATAATTTCCCTGGTGTTCTAGTGGTCCCCCTACCCCCAAGCATGATCCCCGACCCCCGTAGCCATGTTCATTTCATAATTTCCTGGTGTTCTGGTGGTCCCCCACCCCAAGTCACGATCCCTGACCCCATAGCCATGTCACTTTCATAACTTCCCCGAGAGCGTTCATGCATACCGCAGTCCGCGGCCAGCCGTGGTGGTGAGAGAAGGGCTGAGCCGGTCGCCGGTGCCATACCAAGTCTGTCTACAGGAGGACAGGTGGCGCACTTTGTGGGAGGGGGAGCACTAGACTACCAGGTTTTGCTGTAATTTCGGGGCTACCGGGAGTTGGGGATCATGCTTGGGGGTTGGGGACCACTAGAACACCAGGGACATTATTAGATTAATGTGGCTATGGGGGTCAGGAATTGTGCTTGAGGTGGGGGACCACTAGCACACCAGGGAAATTATTAGATTAACATGGCTACCGGGTCAGGGATCGTGCTTGAGGTGACCATGAGAGCAATTCAGGAAATTACATACAAATTATCATGGCTATGGGGGGACGGGTCGGGGGTCGGGATCGTGCTTGAGGGACCACTAGTACCAGGGACATTATTAGATTAACGTGGCTACGGGGTTGGGGATCATGCTTGGGGGTGGGGGACCACTAAAGCACCAGAGAAATTATTAAATTACCCCGGCTAGAGGGGACGGGGGTCAGGGATTGTGCTGGGGGGACCACTAGCACACCAGGGATTACTGTGCCTATTGTTGCTACTGGAGCTCAGGGATCATGCTGGGAGGGGAAGGGGGCACCCCTACATTATTGCCAGCTTTTTTTCAGTGGTATTTAGCACTGCGCTACAGGTCACGCTAATGCCTGTAGCGCGGCGCTGTACATTTGAACATGCCATGCAGCCGGTAGTCATGGCCACTCCCCTATCTCCCACCCCAGCATATTTTTTATTTATTTTTTTATTTTTAGTTATTTAACCAGGTATAGCACACTAAGCTGAAAGCTTTTTTACAGGAGCGACCTGGGAGCACAAGATATATATTTACTTTTAGCGTCGGCTCTATCACACAGCACCGGCGCTATTAGGCCTTCTGAATATTGCAGCCTTTCGCAAATCCAGCACTATTACAGTGCTACAGCTTTGCGCCAGGCACAATGCTTTGAATATCTGGCCCTATATTCCCACTTCAAGTCATAATCCTCTGTTGTGACATTACAGTCTGTTGTCATGGGAATAACTGTGAGGTCTCAAGCAGTGCTCTATGACTTCAGGTAGGGAGAAAGCAGCAGGAATAGATGAACTCTTCAGGAGCTAAGATCCTGTTTTCATGCAAATGACCTCACTACTAAATAATGAGGGGGCAGGAATACAGAACTAATGGGAAATAAAAGCCTGACAGTGCCTATATTATGTTTTGTTAAAGTTCTCCTGAACATGTCACCAGCTCTTTAAACACCCCATTTCATTTTTATCAGAAAAAAATTAAGGTTAGCTATTCACTCATAAAATTCTGCAGACTGAGAGTTTATTAGTACTTCCTCTTTGAGCTCATTCATTGCCATGGGGGGGAGGGATCTAAGCTAAGCAACCCACACATTTCTTCAGTGTATCACCTAAGACAGTTGCACGTTCACAAGAAATTCCCCTTTTGCTCATTAGGCTTTCATGCACTGTTCTCATTGCAGCAAATAGAAAGTTAGCAAAGCATTATAGACATCTGAAATAGGAAGAGCAATAGCAAGGCACACCACTCACCCATTGACAGCCATAAATATGTGTGTTCCATGCTCACAGTGCATTTCCATGGTACAGCTGCAAACCACTTCCTCACTTTGATCACAATAGGAGCTGCTCTGCCATGCAGACCAGCCCTAAAAGTCAAAGTAAAGATGAACAATTGGAAATGAACTACTAGGTGAAAAACAGAGTCGGCATAACATTGCACTCTCTTGGATGACTGCCTGCTGGAATATGTCTCATGCATTTCACTGCATTAAGAATTATTTATTCTTTGCAAGCTTTTCATTTGAACATGTAGTGCGCCTCAATGTCTGGCTGTAACATACTATGTCATGTGGGGGAGTAGGAGCTTAGGACTACACATATGAAGCTAAATAAAGCATTATGTTGCTTGTAAGTTTCTTAAGTTAAGACTTACATATTTACAGTATGTTTTCATACAGTATGTTCAATACCCTTTTCACGATTATGTGACAAGGCTGGAGGGCTTTCTTTTCAGGTCACATATTAGTGTGCATGGGTTTTGCAAACCTCAGACGTTCCTCCTCCATACTTTTATTGTTTTTTACAGTGTTTTAATTTGATATCTATGGCAGCAGGAGTGAGCAGATGATTGTCTGGCTGTGTACAGTGGAGCCCGCAATGATGCAGTGCAGTAACTACTGCAGTAAAACATGGCTTAATTGCAATTGAACTGCACTGTCCCCTTCAGTAAACCACTCTGTTTTGTGATGCACTGCAGCATTACTGTGTTGCATTCTGGTTGGTATCGCTGTATATTTATGCATATTATAGGCAGAATTAGTTAGTTTCTATATTTGTCCTTGTAAGAACAGATCCAGAAACAAATAGTTAGATACCTTTTATTGGACCAACATAGGTGTAACAAAAGAAAACAGTGTATAAACTTTCCCACCAACCATGTCCTTCCTTGGAAGCTTAAGTTATTGAAACCCTAAAGCCACATTTCCCTACTTTTGTCGCTTTAATCAGTACCCTAAATGTTGCATTAATGCAGTTCTTTGCAAAGAATCTAATAAATAAACAGTAAGTAACTTCAATAAACTTATCTGGGTGACCCTGTGCAAGCAAATACATCTTCATTTGATGTTTAAAGCCCCCGCCCCCGATACGAACAGATTTAATTATATCTGCAGGGAGTTCCAGAGAAGGGTTCCATGTTATAAAGGCGATCGCCGTTACAGCGAGTGTATATTACCGAAAAGCAAATTGGTGATGTACACTTATTGACAACACCACATCTGGCAACCAAAACAAACTCCCCCCCCACCTCTCTGATTATAGATTACCAACTCCTGGGGGTGCATGTTGGGGAGGGGGAGACGGTCCCAAATATAAAAAAATCCAAGTGCAAGTGTTAAAAAATATACTACTCCCCAGCCCTGAACCCTGTACCTGCTACATTGAAGTTAGCCATCCTCACCACCACACCACATGGCTAGCTTGGCAATAGTATGCTGCATTGCCCTACACAAACCCTCTTCCCTATACATCCCCTTCCAGTCGCTGTCCTACACTACTGGTAACCCTCCCTCACTCATCCCTACCATCACTGTACTTTTTTCTTGCTACCCTTACAAGGTAGCTCAAATGTCAGGTGTTGCAGATGAGTCACTATTAATGCAGTCACTCATTTGCAGTCACCAATATCACTGGCTACTCCAGAGAAGTGAGGCAGCAACCCCAAATACTCTGTCCCAAAACTGCATAAGGCAGGAATGAAAGACATAATACAAACCTTCAGTGGTGGATCGGAGGGGGCAAGTAGGAATGCAGGACATCAGAAGATCTTTCAGATTGTTTGGACCCAATCCATGTAGGGCCTTGAATGTTAACAAGTATATCTTAAAGGTGATACACCATCGTACAGGCAGTCAGTAAAGTCTGCACAGCACTGGTGTGAGGAGGTCACTCTGAGAAGGTCCCATCACCAGTTGAGCTGCAGCATTCTGGACAAGCTGCAGGTGGCGCATCTAGATAATCCTAAATCAAGAGAGTTGCAATAATCTTGTCTGAAGGTGACAACGGTATGGACTGTCCTCTCCAAGTCAGCTGGCACTAGAAGTGGCTTGATCTAGGCAATATTATGAAGATGGTAGAAACCGTTCCTAACTACTGCTGCTGACACCTGTTATTCTAATGTCACCTTGAAGTCCAAAATGACGCCCCAGATTTTTCACCACATCCACATTTCGAAGTGACTGAATACACATGCACACACACACACACACACACACACGTAGCTGTTATAACAGTTGTGCACGCATATAGGGTGTGAGTGTCCTTAGTAGGATAGAGCAGCTACAATGTTTCATTTTCAGTGGGGGTCCTGCTTTTACACATTTTTCCAATGTATTTAGTAGAGTTCGCACAGGTAAAATGCAGAATCTAATTTTTACTGGGGTCCTGCTTTTATACATTTTTACAATTTAGTTACCCAGGATAGGTCAGCTAACATGCAGTATCTCATTTTCAGTGAGGTCCTAATTGTACCTATTGTAACACTAACAGGTCTGGGATGCCCTAACTGAGGTGGCTCCATCACAGCCGGTGTGTTTTCAGTAGTCAGATGCTGTATCTCTCTTTGGCCAGCAGGGGGATGTGAATTATGCTGAGAGCACATTTTAGTACCTCACTTTTGCTTTGGGGGGCTATATTCAAACATGCTTGGGGCACTCACACTTTGCTCCAAACATGCTTGAGTACAGCAAATTTAGTGAAATGTGTTAATTTGCACTAAGGAAATGGACTTTGCAAGGGGCAGCCTGATACCTTTTGATATGGGGCCATTACTCCGTGTAGTTCTGGTTTCCAGTTCTAGGTTTGTCTGCCTATTTCTGTCCCAAGATTTTAGCCATGGACTGAATTGCTTTTAGCCACTGACTGCCATGCCATCAACCCAGATTCAAGAAAAGACCTGGGCTGCTTGGGGACTGGCCTGGGAGGGAGAATGCACATCTAGGTTGCAGCACCATAGGACAGCATGGGAAGGGACCCCACACCTGGATAGCTGAGGTGTCCCTATGGAGGCTGAGTACACACATCCCTGGACCCAATAGGGGAGATAATAGGAGTAAAAGCCCTGCAACTGTAGAACAGTGATGGTCTGCCCTCTAGCAGGCCCCACACCAATGACTAGGTACCTCTGATCCAAGGTCCTATGACAGAACCACCAGGAAAGGTAAGTGCCAGAGAAGGTGGGTGACAGGTCTGGGAAGAGCAGCCCAGATGTGAACAAGTCAGGGTGCTGAAGGAGATAAACAGCTTTGTCCTGGGGACACAGTGGGGCACCATGCCACTCATCATGGTTGTGTACTGCATGCTGGTGAATGGTAAGGGACTGCCTGCATGGAGGAGTGATGCTGAGAAGCAATGCATGAACACAGTGAAGTGACATGGTACCCATCAAGGTGGTGTGCTGTGTGCTGATGAAATGTAAGGTACTGCCTGCACCGTGAAATGATGCTCAGAAACACTGTATGAACACAGTGGAGCGATGTTGCACCCATTACAGTGGTGTACGGTGTAATGGTGAAATGTGAGGTACTGCCTGCACTGTGGAGTGATGCTCAGAAGTACCGCATGAACGTAGTGGGGTGGCATGGCACCCATTACATTTTACCCATCAAGGTGGTGTACTGTGGCCTTGTGAAATGTGAGATACTACCTGTACTGTGGAGTGATGCTCAGAAGCACTGTGTGAACACAGAAAGGGACTGCTTGCACAGAGGTGTGATGCTGAAAAGCAATGCATGAACACAGTGGGGCGACATTGCACACATTACAGTTGCGTTCATTATGGTGGTGAATAGTGAGAGATTATCTGCACTGTGTAATGATGCTCAGAAGCACTGCATGAACACTCTGGTGTTGCAAGGCATCCATCATGGTGGTGTGCTGCTTGCTGGTGAAGCATGAACGAATTCCTGCATAAGGGATTAATGTCAGAAGCACTGTATGAACACAATGGGGTGACATGGCACTCATCAAGGTGGTGCACTGAGTGCTAGTGAAAGGTGTGGGACTACCTGCACTGTGCAGTGATGCTCAGAAGCACAGCTTGAACACAGTGGGGTGACAAGGCACCAATCATGACAGTGTACTGGGTGCTTGTGAAAGGTGAGGGAGTGTCTGCTCTGTGGAGTGATGCTCAGAAGCAGTGCATGAACACTGTGGAGTGACATGACACCCCTCATTGTGGTATAATGCTGATTGGTGAATGGGTAGGGATTGCCTGCACTGAGGAGCGATGCTCAGAAGCAGTGGAACATCATGGCACCAATCCCTGTTTGGTACTGTGTGCTGGTGAAATGTAAGGCACTGGGGAGCAGTGCTCAGCAGCAATGCATGAACACAGAGTGGTAACATGGCATCCATAAGAGCTGCATACTGCATTCTGCATGCTGGTGAAAGGTAAGAGACTGCCTGCACTGTAGAGTGATGCTCAGAAGCCCTGCATGAACACAATGGGGTGACATGGCACCCATCATGGTGGTGTACTACATGCTGGTAAATAGTGAGGAATAGCCTGCACAGGGGAATGATGCTCAGAAGCACTTCATGAACATAGTGGGTGACATGGCACCAATTACAGTGACATGCTGCGTGCTGGTGAAAGATAAGCGACTGCCTACACGGGGGAGTGAATGCTTAGAAGCACTGCATGAACACAGTGTGGCATCATGGCACCCATCCCTGTTGTGTACTGAGTGCTGATGAAAGGTAAGGGACTGCCTGCACTGGGGAGCGATGCTCAGAAGCACTGCTTGAATACAATTCGGTGACATGGCACACATAAGAGCTTGTACTGCATGCTGGTGACAGGTGAGGCACTGCTTGCCCTGTGGAATGATACTCAGAAGGACTGCATGAACACAGAGAGGCATGATGCCACTCATCACAGTTGTGTACTGTGCGCTGGTGAAAGGTCAGGGACTGCCTGCAAAGGGAAGTGATGCTCAGAAGCATTGCATGAGCACAGTGAGGTAATATGGCACCAGTCACGGTAGTGTACTGTGTGCTGGTGAAAGGTGAGGAAGTGTGAAGTGCAGTCATCAATTTCCGCTCCAAACTGCTTGATTCTGTGCTCTGAAATACTTATAAATCCACTTTATCAACAAATTCCATCCTTCTTATGATGCTCATTCTGAGTGAAACCAGTTGAGGTCCTGATATCCTGAGCTGTATGGAGCACTTGGCAATCCTTTGGTGGAATAAAGCCTTTTTTGCACTCATATCATCTGGTGCTGGAATTTGTTGGTAAAGTGAAAGGTGAGGGAGTGCCTGCTTTGTGGAGTGATGCTCAGAAGGACTGCATGGACACAGTGGGGCAACATGGCTCCCATTACGGTGGCGTACTGTGTTCTGGTGAAAGCTAAGGTACTGCCTGCCTCTAGAATGATGCTCAGAAGCACTGCATGAACACAGCAGGGTGACATGGCACCCATCACAGTGGTGTAATGTGGGCTGTTGAATGGGTAGGGACTTCCTGCTCTGTGGAGTGATGCTCAGAAGCACTGCGTGCACACAGTGCAGTGACATGGCACCCATGACAGTGATGTACTGCATGCTGGTTAAAAGGTGAGGGACTGCCTGCATTGTGGAGTGATGCTCAGAAGCACTGCACGGACAAAGTGGTGCAACATTGCACCCATCACAGTTGTGTACTATGTACTGGTAGAAGGTCAGGAACTGCCTGCACTGAGGAATGATTCTCAAAAGTACAGAATGAATACAGTGGGGAGTCACAGCACACATCTCTGTTGTGTACTGAGTGCTGGTGAAAGGTAAGGGACTGCCTGCACTGGGGGAGCAATGCTCAGAAGTAATGCATGAACACAGTAGGGCAACATGGCACCCATTCCTGTTATGTACTGCTTGCTGACAAAAGGTGAGGGAGTGCCTGCACAGGGGAACGATGTTCAGAAGCACTGCATGAACACAGTGGGGTGACATGGCACTCATCATGGTGAAGTACTGTGTGCTTGTGAAAGGTGAGGGACTGCTTGCACAGGACAGTAATGCTCAGAAGCACTGCATGAACCCAGAGGGGCCACAAGGCACCCATCATGGCTGTGTACTGTATGCTGGTGAAAGGTCAGGAACTGTCTGTGCTCATTTAACTGTTTATGAGAAATAACACATACAGTGCCATGTACAGTATGGCATTTATTTACTTATACATCTAATCCTAATTTTTACTGTATTTAGGATAGGCACTTTGACACACTAACATGCATGCACTGCTTCATGTTCTAAACAGTACACAGGTAGAATTACAGCCATTTGCAAACTGACTAGGAAAAGGTTAATGTACCAGGAAAGGGTTAAAAGAGTTGCACATAGGCACACCCATGCCAGTAGAATTTAGAGATCTTTGTCTCTGCCTTCATGCAACATCCCATGTTAGCCTTTTTTGTTGTACTAACTTTCACCAATTAATTTCAAAAATATGAACAATAACCAGAATAAACAATATATAACAACTCATTAAGTAATTTACATATATTAGTGTGCTATTTACTGTGGCCCTTTTTTTTAATTCTTGCAGATCTCAGCATCTGAAATGTTAACCTCCTTCCTCAATCTCAATTACAGTTTATGGCTGGAAAAGGCTATGTTGACATATTTATGAGCAATGAATCTTTCTTGCTGGGAAAGGCTGACTAAGTTAACATGTTGATGATGCTGGCCTGATTCTTGTGGCCGCCATTCCCTCTGGGTACACCATGGCACACTGCCTGAGGAAGGACCACAGGGGCGGGGGGAGTGGCCATCGTTTTTTGATCCAGCCTGGGCTTCTTGGTGCTCCCAGTTGGTTCCACTCGATCTTCTGAGTGCATTGCCGTTTGTGGGGGTACAGGTAGAGGTTGCAGGATTCTCCTTATTTACCATCCACCTGGGGTGGGGGGGGAGATTTCCTCCAGCAAGTAGTGGACTTCATCATCGATCAGGTGTTGGTGTCCCCCAGATGTTTAATTCTGGGGGACTTCAATGCTTAGATCGATGATGAATCCTCATGTTTTGGTTATGACCTCCTCCAGTTGACACAGTCTCTGGGCCTGTCACAAGTAGTTGCTTCTGCTACCCACCAGTTCGGCCACACACTCGGTCTGGTGTTACATCTGGGTCCTGAGGCTGATAACCTGAAGATTGAGCAGGTCTTCTGGTCTGATTATTGCACCATGGAGTTCATGTTTGGGACCCCCCCAAATGTCCCTCCTCTGTAGAGATGGTCAGCTATCATCTTTTGAGGGGCTTGCACCCAGTGGGACTGTTGGTGGTAGCTGATTTGTCAAGAGCTGACCCAGCATGTGTGTTTGGCACCAGAGTAGCAGTTGCCATCTATAATAGGGTGGTTTCCAAGGCTCTAGATGCCATCGCACCAATTCATTTATGACCCAGGTCCTCTCATGTAAGATCCCCATGATTTGATGAGGATCTTAGAGTGATGAAGACCAGGGGTTGGAAGTTAGAGTGCTGCCAGTAGAGGACCTGGCTGGAGTCCAGCAGACTGGTTCTGCATGCTCACTACTGGGAGTACCAGGGGGCAATCTCCTGCAAGAAGGCAGAATTCCTGTACAGGGAGATTACTACAGGGAGGAACAGACCAGCTAAGCTGTTCCAAACTGTAGACAGGCTTCTTCATCCAGTCTGTTTGCAGCCAAAAACAGCCTTTTCATTCACTTTATGTGAAGAGTTTGCTCTGTTCTTGTCCTCAAGAGTGTCGGCTATCCGGTCTGGATTTCCACCAGTTGAGCCTTTGCCCAGCAGTAGTTGAGCTGGGGGGAATAAAGTCACTCTGTCCATCTGGGAATAGC
Source organism: Neoceratodus forsteri (assembly GCA_016271365.2). NCBI lineage: Eukaryota > Metazoa > Chordata > Ceratodontiformes > Ceratodontidae > Neoceratodus > Neoceratodus forsteri. The sequence goes on along the minus strand of CM057453.1, from coordinate 641,693,631 downwards.
TTAGGCCAGTTGAGATGTCTGAGGTAACTAAGGTGATCTTAGAGCTGAAGCTTACGTTTTGTGAACTGGACCCAGCCCCGACACGGTTCTTAATGGGATGTGTTGAGGCTGTTGGCCCAGTGTTCATCAGGATTGTCAGGTTCTCGATGGCTATGGGGATTCTCCCAGCTGCCTTGAAAGAGGCGCTGGTGAGGCCCCACCCTAAGAACTCTTCTCTCGACCCTGTTTTCCTGGCAAATTACCATTCTATCTCCAACCTGCTTTTTCTGAGCAAGGTTGTTGATAAGTTGGTGGCACTACAGCTCGAGGATCACCTGGTGTCCTCAGACATTTCTGAGCCTTTTCAGTCTGGTTTTCAGGCTAGACATAGCACAGAAACAGCTCTAGTGAGGGTGCATAATGATCTGCTCAGAGCTAGGGATAGAGGAGACAGGTCAGTTCTTGTGCTTCTCGATCTCTCTTCAGGTTTTGACACTTTGGATTATGCCATGTTACTGGATTGGCTCCGTGAGTTTTTGTGGACTTGCCGGTATGGTCATCAAGTGGTTTGAATCCTATCTCTCAGACAGGGTGCAGTGGGTGGTGATGGGAAATTTCTCCTCCTCCCCAATGCCCCTGTCTCATGGACTTCCACAGGGCTCAATCCTGTCACTGATGTTATTCACAGTGTATATGCTGCCTCTGGGTGAGATCATAAGACAATACAGTGTGGAGTTTCACTGCTATACAGACGATACCCAACTGTATTTGTCATTTGCTCCTGGAGCATCAGGAGCTATTGATGTGCTTAACATCTGTCTGGCTAAAATCAATGACTGGATGGCTTCCAGCTGACTGAGACTCATCCTGGATAAGACAGAGGTGCTGGTGATCGAGCCTGGTCACTGGCAGATTGGGTTGCTGTCTGGGGTGGATTCTGGCCTTGTTCTAGGGTCTACTTCATTGATGGCTTCCTCAAGGGTGCAAAATCTGGGTGTGTTCTTTGACAGCAGGCTGACTTTTGAAGATCAGGTGTCATCTGTTGTCAGTAGGGGTTTCTGCCATCTATGGAACATTGCCCAGATTAAGCCCCTTGTTCCACCTGAGGACCTGCCAATGCCAGTGCATGCCTTTGTCTCCTCCAGGCTCAACTCCTGTAATGCTGTTTACTTCAGGGTTATGGGAGGGACCCTCCACCGACTGCAGCTGGTGCAGAATGCAGCGGCCCAGTTGCTGACTGTCCTTTCTAGGTCTAGTCATGTGACCCCAGTTCTATGTGCTCTGCACTGGCTGTTGGTCAGGTGGAGGGTCCTTTTTAAGGTGGGGCTTCTCACCTATAGGGCCCTAAATGGACTGGGTCCTGGCTACCTGTCTGAGCTCCTGACAGCGATGACCTCTGATCACTCCCTCCGTGCCTTATTGAGGGGCCTCCTGGCTGTTCCCAGGATATGGCTCAAGACCTCTGGAGACCAGCCTTTGGCATAGCTAGGCCATGCCTGTGGAACACTGTTCCATCCGTAGTCCAGGAGGCTCCCTCAGTTGAGGCTTTCAAGCGGTGGTTGAAGGCAAACCTCTTTGGCCTGGCATTCAATGAATTTAATGATTTCTGAATAATAACCTTTTGTCTTGTCCCCTTGATATGCTACTGTCTTAGATTTAGTAGTTTTACTGTATTTTGAATTGTTTGTAATAATGTTGTATTTTATATTTGGTTTAGTTTTATTTTTTTTGTTCTGTGAGTCACCCAGAGCCCCCAGGAATGGGTGTCATACAAATAAACCTGACTTGCCTTGCTTTGCCTTATAAGTTATGAATATTTATTGAATGAGAATATGTGGAGTGATTGCACAAAACCTCCAATTTTATTATAGTCCATTCAAAATCTGGAGAGCTCCCCTTTTCTACTGTAATAGCAATACATCTGCAGGGCTCTACCCACTGCAGCTGTAAAAATGACTCAAACTTGAACTCTGTAATCTCAAAATTATCATTTTCCCAATAAATACATTAATTTACTTGAAGGAAACTACAATCTCAAAAACATATCATACTGGACTGGGTTTCAACAAATAATGTTGGTAACGTTTTTGTGTGTGGTACATTTTCAGATTCTATAAGTGATCTTTTGTTCTTGGAGAAGTAAAGTGACTAAAGCAAAGCCAAAACTGATCTCTTATGCTGATTTAATAAAGTTAATGAGACAGAATCATTTAATGAGGTGAACAAATGATTGGTCTTTCATGGATGCCATCCCATGTGTCAACTGAGCTGTGCATTTTCTTACCAGCAATCTGACTGTTGTCCAGCTCAAGCTTTTCCCAAAGAAATCTAAATGGGTACAGAGTTTGGAAAATAAATGGACTACGCTGGATTTATATTCTCTTATGAAGCGATGAGATAAATGGTGGAAACTGTACAAACTAAGGAGCATTTCTTCTGACTCGAACTGACACTGACACTTATGGAATCTGTGCAAGACTGCATTTTGCCTTAGTAAATCCAAGCATTTGCAAAGTACCCAAGCTCAATAGATTGGAAAACCTAAGAATTCGGGACAGTTGTCAAAAGTCTAGTAGATTCAACTAAGGAACAAGTAAATATAATTCATTTTAGTGATATAAATTATTCTCAGTCAATCGATATTAGTGAGGTATTTATTAAAAAATTTACTCATTCAACTAAACTAAAGACAGATTTTCCAGCCCAGGACCCATCCTTGAGAAATGTGGGGAAAACACATGTATTTCCCCTGTTTATTTTTGGAAAATAAATTCTTCATGTATTTTGAAATTGTTGAAACAAATGCCCACAAATAAGACTATGGGGATAAGATAGACTTGACCCTAAATTGTTAAAACTAATGGCTTATATGTATCACCTTTTAACTAAAATGTTTAATTTGTCTTTTATTACTGGCAATGTTCCCACATTATGGAAAAGCACCACCATCATTCATATTTTAATATTTGGTTCTAATGAAAACACCAGTACTTTTTGCTCTATTTCTATTCTCTCGACTGTCAGTAAATTACTTGAAAACTTGTAAACAATCAAATGATTTAATATTTATAGACCCATGGACATCAAGCTCCCAAGCTGCATGGTTTACAAAAGCATCACAGTACAAGAATGGCCTTAGTCAACTTCACAGATCATGTCAGTCAAGCAGTGGACAGAGGTCTACTCACTGACACAGTCTAGGCCTTTGACTCTGTAAATCATTCCCTGCTGCTCAGGAGCCTGAAGGATATGGTTCTGTCAGATATGCTCTGTTCCTGGTTTCAAAGCTATCATATCTCATGTCCTCTCAGTGTCTGTTTCAAAGGTACAGACTTCAGTTCCAAATTACTGACTGATGGAGTCCCTGGGGCTCCAGACGTGGACCACTTTTGTTTTCCATTTTCATAAATTCCATTCCCTCCATCCTCGAACAAACAATACCAATTCATTATGCAGCTAATATCATTGTGTTAATCAATTCTACTTCTGTTGCAGAGATTAATACAGCTCTCAGTAAGAATTCAGAAACTTTAAATATGTGGTTACTTAATCACTTACTAATTCTAAATAGTACCAAAACAAAGTGTATGATCTTAGGAGCAAAACCAAATGTCCTGAAGCTCTGAATCTCATACTATAACTAATACAAGGAGCAGTTATTTAGAACAAATTAACAGTTGTAAATACCTTAGTGTCCATCAGGACCCCAATTTGACTTTGAAGAATTACATAAATTTGCCCTGCAAACAAGTGAATCAAAGACTGGGGTGCTTTACAGAATAAAAGATTGCTTAACCCCTAAGACAAGACTAATCATTGCCAGTAGTGTTGTCTTACCTATCTTTTTTTAATTTTTATTTATTGAGATATTCAGAAAGACCTTTGAGTCAAAGACTCATTTACAAAGGTTCCACGTCATACAATAGGACAGAGACAGGGACGATATTTTTACAGGGTGCTGTACATAACATTATATTACAATTCACTAACCTGGTTACCCATTTGTTCAGTGGGTGCACTATTCATCCAGGATACATGATTTACTACAAGAGATTAGCACAACCATAAGGCAGCAGAGAGGTATTGATGGGGCTGCTTGTCCAGAAAAAAAAGATTTGCTCATAGAGGCCATTGGCATGGAGGACTCAGAGATGCTCTGGGTCACTTGCAGTCATAAAGGTTGGAGGCCAGTAGGTGATTTCTTAGCCTGGTTTTGAAAGGGCCCAGCCTAGTTTCATCAGTTATTTGGCAGGGGAGCGCTTTAGTCCAGGAAGGGGCTTTGTAGCTGAAAGTTCACTGGAATTGGGATGTCCGGCCATGGGGCACACATAGCAGCAGTTTGTTCGAGCTATGAGTAGTTTTGCCAGGTGGTGTTGGGTGGATAATTTGGTCCAGGGCAGGGGGAGTGAGGCCTAGGATTACCTTTTTGGACATTATGCAGGTGTGATACCTGATTCTGTTATCCAAGTTTAGCCAGTTTGTGGTGCTGTAGAGGGAGCAGGTGTGTGTGAAGCGGTCACATCCAAGGATGAGATGGCAGGCTTTGTTGAGCACAAGCTGGAGTCAGTTTAGGGCTGTGGAGGGTGCGGCACTGTAGACTAGAATGCCATAGTCTAGCAGGGAGAGGATAGAGGAGTTTATGGTAAGCTGCAAAGCTTCAGGGGTGAGGCAGTGTTTGTACCTGTAGAGTACGCCTAGCCTGGAGCTAAGGGCTGTTGATAAGTGCAAGATATAGTGATTAAAGTTGAGGGCAGGGTGTAGCGTGATCCGTAGATATTTAAAGTTGCTAACTTGTTTGAGGGGGGTATGATTAGCAGTGAGAAATTGGGGGCAGAGTTTTTTGAGTGGGTTCAGGGGATGGGAGAAAATCATAACTTTGGTCTTATTGTAGTTAATTATAAGACACTGGGTGGTGAGCCAGTGTACGATTTCATGGAAAGAGTGTTGGAGAGATTGGTGGAGTTTGAGGGGTGCAGGGTCAGAGGCAAACAGGACTGCATCAACTGCATACAGGAGCGGGTTCCCAGGGCAGGCCAACGGGAGGGAGTTAAGGTAAAGGCTGAAAAGTAAGGGGCTAAGTATGGAGCCCTGTGAGACACCGGAGTGGATAGGGAGGCGGGGGACAGGACAGGGCCAACCTTGACAATCTGTGTTCTGTCAAAGAGATAGCTGGTGAATCAATTTATGGCATCATTGGAGAAGCCCGTGTAAGCCAGGGTGTTCAGTAAGAGGGCATGGTTTACGGTATCAAATGCCTTAGATAGGTATATGAAGATGGCGCCTGTGAGATGGCCATGGTTCAAGGCTGAGTGGACATGGGAGGTAAATTCAGGGAGGTCAGTGGTGGTATTATGACCCTTATGGAAGCTATGCTGCTGTCTGGATAGAAGATTGTATTTATTAAGGTGGTCAGTAAGTTGGTCGGTGACTATGCATTTTAGTGCTTTACAAAGGGGAGGTAGAATAGAGATGGGGTGGTAGTTGTTTGTGGATGTGCGGTCCCCACTTTTATGGATGGGTGTGATGTAGTACGATTTCCAGTGGGTGGGGAATTTCCCTTGACAAAGGGAGCAGTTGAGAATGTGGGTGAGTGGAGCCAGGACTTCCAGGAGGATGAGGCAAAGAAGTCTGAGGTCCAGGGAATTGTGACTATAGTGATAGTGTCTAATGGCTTTGGTTAGGTAGGGCTTAGCTGCCTCCGGGGTGAGGATTCGTAGGAAGAAAGGTGGAGCAAGGGGAGGATTGGGGGCGATTTGGGCTGGCAGGGGATCGAAGAAGTTTGGGGGGAGCACATGGGAGAGATCAGTGAAGGCGGAGTTTAAGGCCGAGACTATACTGAGGGGGTCGGTGGAGAGGCTTCCATCAATTTGCATTTAGTCAGATGGCAGATTTGGGGCTTTGCCGCAGAGCTCCTTAATGTTTTCCCAGAACTTGCGTCCAGTGCCCCAGGTGAAGGTTAAGGTAGCTTTGTAATAGTTCACTTTGGCGGTGCTCATGGCCCAGGTGTACTTGTTTTGGGCCTCCTTATATCGTTGCCTGTTCAGAGGCCATTGGGTCTCATTGGCAAGGTGCCATAGGGCATCACACTGTCGTAGTAGGCCTTGGAGGTGGTCCGAGAACAAAAGGGCATGATTTCCCTTGGACATAGTTTTGGTGAGGGGGTCGAACTGGTCACAGGCTGCATTGAAAGTGGTGATAAATAGTTCGAAGGCATGGTCTGGGTCGAGGGTTTTTGTTAGAGGTGTTCAGTCCCAGTCTCTGAAGTGGGCCTTGAGTTGGGCTAGTTTACCAGGCCCTAGTTTGCATTGAGAAGTAATTTTAGGAGGGGTTTTGAGGGGAGTATCAGACCAGTTGCAGAGTACTGGTAAGTGGTCACTTAGGGCATCTGGGAGGACTAGGGTGCTGGTTATTTTGTGGGGGCATTTGGTGAATACTAGGTCTAGTAGGGAGGATGTTCCCGTGCAGGCATGTGACTGGGTTGGGGTTGTGATGACCTGTGAGAGATCTAGAGCTGCAGCCTTGTTGACGTATGGGGCGGCTGTTTTGGCCAGCCAATTTATGTTGAAATCCCCCAATAGTATTTTTCATGCTTTGGGGGAAGGGTAGTGAGGTAGGACATGATGGCTTGGAAAGCTAGTCTCTGGTCTCGGGGAGGGACATGGGCAGTGGTGAGGAGGAGAGGGGAGGTTGACTTACCTAGTTTTAATTTTAGGGTGAGGGCCTGAGCCCTGGAAGTTAGTTGGGGCAGGGGAAGTAGGTGGCCAGAGAGCAAGTCCTTGAGGTAGAGAGCGCAGCCTCCCCCTCGCTTGCCCACTCAGTTGGAGTGATAGAGGAGGTATCCAGGGAGGTTAACTGCCGAGTCGGGGACAGAGGGAGAGAGAGCCAGGTTTCACTCAGTGCAATGATATCAAGGTGATGCTGAAGTACCCACCCTGAAAGAAGTCCCATTTTTTTTGAAGGCTGCAGATATTTAGTGAGGCAATGCGTAGCCCATTTCCTGGAGATGGGTGGGATGGTGGGGAATTTAGTGGGTCAGGGTTTGGGTGAACATTTCCCATCAGAAACAGAAGAAGTATGAGTGATCTGAGGCAATAGCTGCTTGCTCGATGAGCTGGTCTATAGCATTTATGCTGTGTGTGTCCCATGGTGGGTATTGGAAGTTACAGGGTCAGGGGGGGCAGATAGGAGGAGTAAGTGGGGAAGGGGGGAATCACTGTGGTAAGGGTGTGGATGAAGGTTGGCAAGAGAAGGAGGGGCCCCAGAGGATTTCTTGCCATGGGAGATGCAATCCAGGGGTGAGGGTGTAGATGTTGAAGTATCTGTGTATGTATGTGGTGTGGTGGGGGTGTGTGCTGTCGACTGTTTTTCTGCTTGGGCTTGTACAGACTGGTAGTACATGTGTAGTGTGGGGAGGGTTGGGAGCACCAGGCTGCATGGGGATAGGATGTGGCAGTTTTGTTCCCCTTTGTCGCGTTATAGGTGGGAGGATGAGGTGTTTGAGGGAGTAGTAAGAGGAGAGGAGAGTGATGAGGGTAAGTGGGAGCATGGTTGGGCTAGAGAGCTAGATGTAAGAGTCATGTCTGCAGTATGAAAGAAGGGGACCTCTAGTGGTGGGAGAAAATAAGCTGCAAGTGGGAAAGTAGACTGATTGGTTATTTCGTGATCATGTGATCATAAATCTACCTATATATTGGAATGCCGACCAAGGGTGGTGGTGGGGGCAGTGGGGAGCCAAACGCATAGCGCCTGCCGGGCAAATCCAGCAGTTCCTGTACATGGTCTCGATCGGGAGGCTGTCGCTGTGTTAGGCACCTGGCACTGTAATCTCGCGCCTTCCTGTGGGTGGGGAGAGCTGGCTGTAGCTCTTGCGACCTCCAGGCTTGCACTGGAGGGGTTCTGGCACTGTAATTCGTGCTCCAGTTTCCATGGGGTGGGGGAGAGCTGGCTGTAGCCCTCGTAACCTCCAAGCTTGCACTGGAGGGGTTCTGGCACTGTAATTCGGTGCTCCGGTTTCCGTGGGGTGGGGGAGAGCTGGCTGTAGCCCCCGCGACCTCCAAGCTTGCACCAGAGGGGTTCTGGCACTGTAATTTGGTGCTCCAGTTTCTGTGGGGTTGGGGAGAGCTGGCTGTAGCCCTCATGACCTCCAAGCTTGCAATATAATACCTATATTTTGACTCAGTTAACTGTTACTGAGTCTGCTCTTTTGACAACTGTTTAATAACATTTGCTGTTTCACATTAAAAGCATATTTAGAAAGCATCACTGGGATCTGTTGGTTCATCTGTGATGGTTTACCCTACATTTAAACAGCATTTCTAATCTCTGTTGCTTAATTGACAAAACCGTAAGAAATCAATGTGTGTTGTCTTTAACTTTGCTTCTTATCTATGAAACTAACTCTAGAAACCAAAGGTCCACAGACAAAAAGTTAGTAACTGTCCCCAGTGGTACTACAAATATGGGGGAGTGAGTGATTTACTTTACTGCAGCCAAAAATTTTAATAGTCTTCTGTTACCCATTCAAAATGCAAAAAGCCACATTATCTTCAAAAAAAAAAACTCTCTGTAACTGTTTATTGGCCCAAATGGTCTGTAACTGTTTTTAGAATGTGCATTACTTTGTAATGCATTATAGTAAGTAAGTTGCCTCCATATTGCATGTATCTGTTAGCTGTTGATAGTTTGCTTCGTATGTTATATTGTATTTTTATTTTGCCATTTTGAAATTTGTATTGTGTTTTATTTTCTGTAGCTGTTTTCAGCTTCAGCTCATGTTCCAAAAAGGGTGTTTGGCTTCATGTGTTTACCTGTTAACAAAGTGCTAAAAAATAAAATGAATAAGAAGAAACAATTTTAAAACTGTGTTTAAAAAATAATACAAACATAATGTTAATAGCAGCAGTTTTATTGAGCAAAGTAAATAGGTTGATACAATATACCAAGAGTATAATTCAAAACAGGAAATAAAGAATACATTTTGCAAACTTTCAGTCTTATGCTAAATCAGACTAAATTGTATTAGCACTAAATTATTAATGTGATCTTTAAATATTTATTAGTAGAATGCTTCACAGAAATGTCACACTTCATGCCCAATGCAGCAAGAAAAATTAAGATTTTGCAGCAGACTTTAGGTGGCTTTCAAGCAAGCTGGGTTTGCTGGCGATTGGTATCACAACAACCTGGTAAAAAGTAGAAAGAAAAAGCATAGGTTATTGACTCTTAGTTAACAAGTCGTTATCACAGACTGGGCAATTGTCTATAGTGTGTAGCATTTTCATACTGTCAAGAGCAAAATTACATCCTGGCAAATTAGTACAGTAACACTACTATTCAGTTCATGCTTCTGATTCATTGCCAACTTATTTGTGAGCCCACGAGGAAGCCATGGCATTTCTATGAGTAGGACATTATGCAGATTGCTGGGCTGGCAGTATAGTCTACAAGTTACCGCAACATGGTGTACTTGCTACAACTAGCAAATCTAGCCCTGATTCCCACAATCTTCACTTGCATTTTGTGTGTCTGGGACAAGCCACTTACCCTCCCCTGTGCTCCCATGTCACCTTCGGCCCAGTGGGCCTTACTCAGTTACCAAAGAATTTTAAAAAATGACTAGTGAGGTAATTGTTATGCAAGCCTTCTATAATAACTGGCTCTCATTTTTTCCCTAAGGAAACCCGTGGTGTAATTTGCCATTATAAAGGAGTGTTTATAATGGCAAACACACACCGGATTTCCCCAACTCTGCACACATGCCAGTCACCTCTGTGCCTCTCTAGTAGCCGATGCCATGGCTTACAGTCGGATGCCTTGCCACCACTCCAACTCGCTGGTAAATTTTTTTAAACTAACAAAAGACTTTCCTGCCTGAAAATACTGAAGTCACATAATTTAAATTAAAAAAAGGTAAAGAAACAGAAACTTCATCTCCGGCACATCCGACTATGGAGAAGGGAACAAACACGATCGGACCGCAGCTAAACTGAAACTCTTTATTTTATGTAATCGCTGAGGTGAAAAAAATGAGAGCCAGTAATTATATAAACTAAAATATGGGGTGGTGTGTGTAAATTCGAAGTATACACACTCCCTCAGTGAGAGATGCTTTAATAAACTCCTCAAGCTTCACTGTCAGGATTTATGTAGCATCTAACACCTTGGGGGTGCGTAAACTTCTCGTTATACACACCACCCCATACTTTATTCTATGTTTTATATATGACAATTATTTTGTTTGATATTGCAAGGAGAAATCTTAAAACACTGTTATTCTTCTTAGGAAGTTTACTTGACCTAGGGATTCTGCTGTCCTTCTATTTGCATGCCCACAAACCCATAAACAGTGATCTACTGGTAGTGGAGAAATTAGAAATTCTGATCTCCTGTTTCACAGTTCAGTTGACTGTGAATAACTTCATCATTATCATAACTATGGTGCTAAAATGTTAAAGAGCAACTCTGCACTCCAGCATGTACTTTCACAAATAAGATGTTTCTGCTATTGCAATTTACTAGAGAATACATATTTTCATTTTCAATGTTCCTTTCCAGAGTTTACAGCGCATCTTGATGGACTGTCTAAAAAGTCTGTATAAAAAATGTACCTCTCCCCTACTAACCTCACAATGGTTTGTTTATGACATCATAATTATCACCATGGCAACAGACTGTGATGACACAAAACAACTATTGTGTGGTTAGCAGGGAAGAGTAAGATTCATTTTGAAAGACTCAGTGAAATAAGTGCTGCATTGCCTACAATATGTAGCAGACTAATAGCAGGGAAAAGTAAAAAAAAGAGTGACAAATAAATAGCAAACCATTAAGTTAAAACATATAAATGGTGTAAATCTAATGTTTTTAAGCGTGTTTATTACTGTAGAGAGTGGCTCTTTACGGGGTGTGCACATCAATGCAACGATCCAATACAAGTTTAACATGTGAGATTTTCAAGGAAAATGTAAGCATAACGAAGGATTCCCTGCACTCTTGCATCACCCAGCTATAATATTTGAAATGTGTCAGTAAGGGAAGTCTCTGGACTTAAAAAAATAATGCAAGGGACTATGATTGGGTGAAGCAAAGCTATGCAAGAAAGCTTTTATCCTTGGAAAGCTTTTGACAAAAACTTGCATTTTCATTCCTCTCTTTAATTGCATTAGGCCTTGTACTATCTTTGATGATTCATCTGTATTTGTGGTTCTTAGGGATTCATTAAAACAACAGGCATTTCACATCAAAGTACAAGTTTGCAAAAAAAACACGAAAGTTTATAAAAAAAAAAGAAGCAGTGCAGCATATTTGTATGTAACCCCATTGATATGTCCAGATAGACAGTATTAGAAAATGATATGCACTGCATGAAACTACGTAGGGTACCTCCAAATGTAAACATTCTCATGTAAGGAAGATTTGTATTGCAAACGACAACCAGTAGCCAAGTTTTATCATTAGTCTAAAAACTGAAGTTATGTCAGACAGAAAACTAAGTCATAAATTACCACATGATTTGATTTAACACAAAACATTTAAAGAGCAGCTGACGCCTTCAGGAGAACTTTAACAAAACATAATATTTAGACCCAGTTCAGCTTATATTTCACATTAGTTCCGTATTTCCCCTCACCATTACTTATTACTGATGCAATTTGCATGAAAACAGGATCATTGCTCCTGAAGAGTTCATCTGTTCCTATTGCTTTCTCCCTACCTGAGGTTATAATGCACTCCTTGAGACATCACAGTTACTCCCATGGCAACAGATTGTGATGTCACAACACAGGATTATGACTTGAAGTAGGGAGTAAACTAAAGAGGCAGATGAACTCTAAGGTATAAAGATGATGTATTCATGCAAATTTCCTCAATAATAAATAATGAGGAGGATAAATCAATAGAATATATATATGGAATGCAAGCTGAATTGTATCTAAATATCATGTTTTTTCAAAATGTTCTTTGAGGCGCCAGCAGCTCTTTCAGGACGAGTGGCCATTTCTGTAGACATTTTTTAATGAGCATTGATACTGAAATGTTTTGCTAACAGTTTAGAGCAGGATTTTGAAACTTAAAGTGATTTCTCCTTCACTCACACATTATTGCAGCTGATGTCCACAGTAGTCATCCCAGCTGCTTTTAATAAGTTTGCTTTATGTCCTTTTATTTGTGGAAGGGATCATAATTTGTCCCTAAGGTGGTGGCCAGCCAATCCCTTTCACTTCCCGATAGCTCTGACACACCCCTGCACTCATGCACATAATGACGTGTGACCAGGGAGAGCACAGGGGGGTGCCCCATTGAAGTGAAGTGAATAGAGCTCCATTTCAATGTGATTTTTATGCATAAGAATGGCCAGTTTGAGATTAATGAAGGCCACCACTTGACTAACAATGTTCTTGTTAGTTGAGCGATGACCTTCATTAATCTCCAACTGGCCATTCTTATGATTAAAAATGGCACTGAACTGGAGTCTCATTCATTTCAATGGGGCACTCCCCCATGCTCTCCCTGGTCACACGTCATTATGTGCCTGAGCACAGGGGTGTGTCAGTGCTATCAGGAAGTGGAAGGAATCAACTGACCACCACATTAGGGACAAATTACAGTCCCGTCCACAAATCTGCAATTGGGCAGGAATGTCTGTGCTTCACACAATTGCAACCAATGCAACTGAGCCCCTAAAGGTGATCTGTATTGGAAGACATCTGCAATGTCCAACCACCCCGTTAAAGCATTGTGCTATCAGAACATTGCACCAGCTAAAAGGGTGATTCGGGGGGGGGGTGGAGCTGGACCAGACACTAGACTTTCAGTAATATGCCTTGGTCAGTTGATGAGAGGATCCTCTGCTTCACACAGAGAAGGGAACTATGGGATATGAAATAAGATGCATTGCAAGTTTCAAGAGATGTATTAAAAATTAAGTCAACAAGTGCTGCTGCTGTTGCTGCTGTAGTCATGCATACTGAGCTGGACTGTGCTCTAAGTTAGCTGCATAGCAGCATTATTAATGTGCACTTGTGTACTTTAACAACATTTTATAACGCATCTCTTGAAGCCTGCAAAAATGCATCTTTTTTCTGTTCTCTTCAGTTGATTATATGAAGACTGCACCTGGACAACTGGAATGCTCTTATTCTTTGGAGTTTTTTAACTATTGGGTATGGCAGTCCAACAGGACAGTTGTATCCCCTTCCCAACTTAGAAAAGTCTGTTTTTAGAAATTAAAATATGTGTTTGCTGTCCTTCCCAGACCTCCAAGAGACTATAGAGGACCAGAGACAAATAATGAGGGGCCTGTTAATGGCCCCAAATGTCTGAGGCACCTGCATCCAGAGATGCATTCAATTTACAGCAGCAGTCCAACCATTGTAATCTATGTGCCTTTCTGGTGGCCTCTGCAGAGTGCATCATGCATTGTGGATGGCCACAGAGCCCAAATATGTAGATCTGTGGATCAGGTCAGGGCCGCCGTTCACATGCAGAGAGGCCTCTTTGGATCAGACCTTAGGAATGTAGTTTTTTCATTTATGACATACAGTATTTTAAAGTGGTGCCAACAAAATAGGAATGGGCAGTACTATATTGTGCTTTACTAAATAATAGTGTAAAAAGAAATCTGTACCTTCTTTAAATATTTGCTTTGGAGAAAGAGATTTTTGCTTCTTTAAATTATCAGTTGAATGGAAACAAGCCATTTCGTAAGCTGTGTCACTATACTACATTCTACAGTAATCTGCCATATTTAGAGTTATTAGGTTTGGCCCTACCTAGTGCTGGAAACAAATCATATTTCCTAATGCTAAGTATCTTTCTAAATTGTATTAGGGATACTTACAGACTACTTTTCCTTGGTATTCCTCAAGGCAACATTTTGGAATTACTAATGGGAAACAGAAGTTAGCACGTGTTAGAAAAACAATAATGCAGAGACTTAATATCAGTTATAAAAGTCTACAGCTTGCCTCCCCACCTTGTTAGCAATTGACAAATTACTGTATAACTTGCAAACTCTAATTGATAGAAAGTTGAGAATTTGCATGCTACCTGCTATAGCCCTGTATCATACTAACATGTTTTAAAAGTTTGCCCAGTTATTTGCTGTAAACTGACAGGGTTTTCTTAGAACCATGTTGGATGCAGGGCTAATTATATCCTAGATTCCAAACACAGGGTGGGCTTGTATCCAAAATTTCTTATGTCTATGTTTTCCATTATGCTTGTACCTAGAGCTGTGCGGAATGGGAAAATTCCAAATCTGCAGAATTTTGACAAAATGTCATGCACTTACATGAGATTTCATGGAATTTCATCAGAAGTTTGTGTTTTTTTTAATGTAGTAATTTGGTTATAACTCAGCCGCTATTTAAGCTAGAGTTCTGAATCTTGAAATATGTATTATATCCATTAATGGCCACTAACTTGCTAAATATCATGACATTTGGATGGATAGTTTCAAAATTATAGGTGCTCAAATGTTGCCATTTTATTGTTCGCGCAAAATGTCATGAACATTTTTATCTACATATACCTTAACTGTCAATTGGGTCAGGGATCTTAAATTTGGCATGATTTCTTAATGATAGGTGTTCTAACAATGTACCAGATTTTATGAAAATATGATGCATCATCTCAAAGTTGTAAGTGCTCAAAATATGTCATTTTATTTTTTCAGGAAACTTCATGACAACATTTCAGCTGCATATGACTCAGGCAACTTTGGAACTAGACATGTGCAAATTAGTGTGGATAACTTTTTTGTAATGCTTATTAAATTTTCTAAATATGGACAGAATTAGATAAGAGATTTTTAAGTTACAGGGGTTCAAAACTTTACTATGTAAATATTTGCAAAACCTTGTGAAAACTATCAAAAATGTGGATGTTTGTAATTTCTCTGCTCATACATGCATAGCATAAACATTTGACATGGATATCTATAGTCAGTGTATCCTGTGTGTAACACAACTGAATAAATTTGTTAAGCTGTTTTAATTTTGCAGAAGAAAAAAAATGATTAGTATCATTTTCTCACATATTTATGATAACATATGCTGTAGATGAAGCATCCAGAATTCTTTTGTGGAATTTAACATTAACAATGCACATATTACTACTTCATTTGATAAACTGGGCTGAGTTTTTTGCAGTTCTGCTGTTTCCTCCTGGGTGACTATTCCTCCCTTCTCTTTTGGCATAGCCAGACTGACTTGGTAGAACTACTAAGCCGACTGATATACTCTTTGTTCTTTACAGTGACAAACTCCCTTAAAACGTGGGTCACCTACTCCTTTTCCCATTGGCATACCCTGTTGGAATAACCAGAATTCTTTCTTTCTGCTGCCCAAGAAATTGTTTTCCCCCACTACATCTTTTTGAGTACCTCTAAATCTGAGACTTGTATGTACACCAGGCTCCCCTGATCATAAATTTACTGGATGTGATCCTTAAATATCCTGCATTCAGGTTGGAATTGTTGACACTCTGTGCTTTCTTGCTCCAACCTGGGGGTCTACCACTGTTGTGTCACCCAGCTCAGCTGTCCATTTCTTGGTGAAACTGTGCATTTAACTCCAGAACCTGGTGACCCTCTGTGCTACTTGTCTCTTAAACCACTGTCCTTTAATTAGAATCCACCACATAAGGCCGAGTTAATTAGAAAATTCCAGTTTTATGGAATTTTTCATGAAATTCAACAATTTTCACAAAGATTCATGGGATTTGACTTTAAGTACACATGGTAAAATTGGCACACACAGTCTCCTTGTAAGGTCTAAGAACCTGCCAAATTTAATGGTATTGCATTCTTTACTTTTAAAGTTTCAGGGGTTTATAAATGTGTCATTTACATTCTTGAAAAATCAAAATTTTAAATGTTGTGAAAGTTTGATTACTTTTAATTCAATCCCATTTAAAGCAGTAAATATGAACTTTTTCAGAAATGACCATGTGGTATAGTAGTTTAAATGTTTCAACTCTGATTAAATTTGGATATGTAGTTTTAAAATTACAGGGAACTAACTGAAATTTATATTTTGGCAAAATGTTTGGCAGGCTATAACTCAGTCCCATTTAAAGCTAGAAATCTGAAACTATGTGCATATACATATGCAGTGATAACCTGTATATCTGTCAGTTTTTGTGACATTTCAATGAATACTATCAAAATTATACTAAAATTACAGAAATCCAAATTTTTGCAAAATATTTGGCTACCTATAACTCAGCTCCTATTGAAGTTGAGTCTTAAAACATGGTACATACATGCATTCTAGGTGCTTCTCTAAATCCTGATATTGTAGAGAAATCTGGATAAGAATTTTTAAAATTATCTCAAAATAACTGAAAATTAAATTTTAATTAAATGTTTGGCCACCCATAACTCCGCCCCCTTTCATTCTACAGCTCTGTTATTTGGTACACTCTTGTTAGCCATGGGTATTGTTACTGTTTCAAAATTGGTGTTATATGAATGTATACTTTTTAAGATGAACATGCCAGGGACAGGCATAGGGGAACCTTACAGATAGGGCAGTGAGAGTGAAAGCTCTGACAAGATAGGGTTAAGCATAGGGCTAATGGGCAGACTAGATGGGCCTTGTGATCCTTATCTGCTGACAATTTCTATGTTTCTATGTTTACATCCACCTGGAACACCACCCCATGTTTCAACAAGTTTTCGTCAATGCCAAATGTTCACCACTTGCATTGCCGTTGTAATGGGTCTTGCTTGTAAACATTTTTACTGTAGATTTACCAGGATAGACCAGATAAGATACATTATCTCATTTTCATTGTTCTCCTGCTTTTACACATTTTTAGACTATATTTACCCAGGACAGGCCAGTTGAGAGGCAATATCCAATTTTCGGTTGGCTGCCACATTTTGACCCCAAATTTCCAACAGTCTTTTTATGACCTGACATTATGATCAAGACAGGTGGAATTTTTAAAATCCTATCTGAAAGGTGATTTCACAGTGCGACTATGAAAGCAAGCTTTGGAGAGGATTTGAAAAGATGACACCTGTCATGTTCAGGAGCTGGGGTAACACAAGGCATGTGTTGAACATTAGAGGCCAACATCTGCAAAAATAAAGTTATGAGTCAATGTTAGAACAAGTCAACATTTCTTTGTAACTTTTTTTTTCACATTTTGACCCCACATTTTCAATGTTGTCTTTTTATGACCACTCCTTTTGAACACGACAAGTGTGATTTATAAAACAGTGGGCAAAAATGTTTTTCATACCACAACTGTGAAAATACATTTTGGCAAGGATTTGAAAAATGACAGCTGTCACATTCATAAGGTGGTGTGAAAAAATGGCTATGTTGAAGATCTGGGGACAAAATATTAAAAATTATCAAAGTTACAAGTATGCACTGAAACAATGTCAATATATGCTCATGTTTTTTTTTTTATATTTTTACCCCACATTTTCAACATAGCCTTCTTATGATGCCATCTCATGAACAAGGGCAGAGAAAATATTCAAATCTTGCCTGAAAGGTGATTTCTTGCCACAAGTGCAAAAACACAGGTTGGCCAGGATTTGAAAAATGACAGCTGTCAGGCTCATGAGGTGATGTGTGAAAATGGCTATGTTGAACATTTCTGGTCAACATTTTGAAAATTACCAAAGTTACAAGCATACATTGAAAACATTTCAATGCATGCTCATAACTTTGTTGTTTTTTTTAAATATTTTTTACCCCACATTTTCAACATAGTCTTCTTATGATTCCATTGCATGAACAAGGGTAGAGAAAATGTTCAAATGTTACCTAAGAGATGATTTTATGCAGTGACCACAAAATCACATTTCTGGACATTTTTATATAATTTCACCACATTTGTTCATGAGGTGGTGTCCCAAAATGTTAATGCTGCAAATTTGGGCAAAACATCTTAAAAATGACCAAGTTATGAGGACAAGATCAAAACCTATTAAAATACATTGAACTGCATACCTGATTTCTTCAGTTCTCAGCTCAGCATTGAAAAGTGAAGATATGTTTCCAGTCCAGAAAGGATTATAGTGTTGAACCCCCAGTAGGTAAGTAAGGAGTGGTGGGGTGGTGTAGTAGGTGCTGAGTGGGATGGTCAGTTGGGGAAGGTATGGGAGGTGGTGTACTAGCAGCAGGAACAGCCATTGATTAATGGTTTTCTTTTTTACAGGGTATATAAAAATACTAAAGTCTGTGAGGGATGGTTTTCATTATTTCAGGTACCAACATTGACGACAAGGAACCCCAGTGCCGGTGTTGTGTTTGGAAGCACTATGGGTGGGCTCCCCAGTGTTGCACACTGAAAACAGACTGGGTAGGGGGCTACTAGCAGGCACTGTAGATTGGGCACCCCAGTGTCATAAAATGAAAAAAGTCTGTGAGGGACAGTTTTCTTTATTTCAGGTACTGACATTGGGGATTGGGCATTCCAGTGTTGGTGTTGTGTTTGGCGGCTGTGGGGGTGGGCTCCCCAGTGTCAAGCACTGAAAATGGGTGGGGTAGAGAGTACTAACCAGAACCAATTATTGGGCATCCCAGTGTTAAAAATGAAGAAAGTCTACAAGGAGCAATTTTCTTTATCTCAGGTACCAACACTAGGGATTGGGCACCCCAGTGTCAGTGCTGAGTTTGCCGGCACCAGGGATGGGGTCCTTGGTGTATCACACTGAAAATGGTGGGGGGTACTAGGCAGCACCAGGGATTGGGCACCTCAGTGTCAGAAAATGAAAATAAAGGGGTGGGGGTAAAGGCAGCAGTGTGCCAGTGGCAGCAACAGACATCAATGGATGTTTTTCCTTTTTAGAAGGTTTATAACAATGAAAATGTTTGTGAAGGATGGTTTCATTTCAGGTACTAACACTGGGTATTGGGCACACCAGTGTTGTTGTTATTTTTGGAAGCCAGGGGGGGAGGCTCCCTGATGTTGCACGGTGAAAACATGCAGGATGGGAGGGTACTAGCCATTGCCAGGGACTGGGTACCCTGGTGTCAAAGAATTATGAAGTGGGAAGCAATGGGAGGTGGGAGGGATACTTGGCAGAAGGTGGCAGGGATCATTTTTACATTGGAGGGAAAGACCAGAGAGCAGGCTGATCATGCTGCTGATTAGCTCTGCTTGCTGAGTGGCTTATGCAGCTCAAAGGAAAGAGCTGCCATATGATTTGGGAAGCTCTTTCCTTTGAACTACATGAACTTTCCACCCAGCAGGACCAGAAGAGTGTCACAATGGTCTGACACGGATGAGCCCCTCGAAAACTGCCCTGTATTAGACTTACAGTAACACTCCTCTCAAAACCCATATTCATACCAATATGTTTGCTTTGCACACATGCAAGTGTGAAGATAAAAATGGCACTAAGCATTTTTAATAGTGTGCCACATTTTTGACACATTACATTAAATAACATGCAAGTTAAATGAGTTTACATTTAATTTTATATTTGAAAATCAGAAAATACATATGATTTTGAGATATTTCAGTTCTATCTAGCTTTAACTTGCTGATTTCCAGTCTTACATTTGAACATGGTGTTAAGTGCCTAAAAACAAGAGGCAGCATGGTAAGAACATTGATTCAGGAACCAAGAGACTCAGCCTTTTCCACCAAGAGTCACTTATATGCTGTGTGACCTTAATCAAGCCACTTAACCTCTCAGTGATTTGTTCCATCAAGCTATAAGAAAGGTCAAAAGTAGAACCTCATTGAAAATGAGAAACAGTACTTCATCTCAGCGGGGTATCCTAGGGAAATAACTGCAAAATTATTATTTGAATCCTGATAGCAGTACTTAGGACATTTTGTAGTGCAAAATGAGAAAAAAATATAGAGACTAGTAGATGGGAAACTATGCACGACCAGTGGATTGTGCCACAGAGGGATTCTGGTTCCCTGTGACCTCGATAGTGAAGCTTAAGAGGTCTCTGGGAATCAGAACCACAATGTCGCACAACACACTGGTTGGGCATAGAGTTGCCCATCCACAATTTTTTATAGTGTATGGTGCCCTTAAAAGTAAAATAAAAAAGAGTTTGATTTTTTTTTCCAGAAAGTTATTTCTGCTGCTCAGTCTTATTCTGTAATTTAAGGTTGGTTGCTAGGGTCTGTGATGTGGTCATTAGGGACCAGATGTCCCTGTGTTTATAGCATGGGTTTCTATTGGAAGCTAGCTGCATATGGCAGGGATAAAAAAAAACAACAAAACTGCCGAATTTCTTGCTAAGCAAGATGAGTTATAAGTAATTTAGATTATCTGGTTGATCTGGCATTTTTTGAAATATAAGTGTTAAATATCTGGTTAATGCTGCATGGGCATGTTCTGTTTCAGACACAGGTGCTTCAAGTGATCGATCGTGCTGCCACTGCCCTGACTTACTATCTGGTTGATACTGCAGTTTCTGTTTCCACTGCTGTTATGTGTGGCTCGAGCACTTCAAAACCAGGTGAAATGTTGTACCACAGTGTGCTTATTACCACATTCCATGACCTTTGAACTGTGATACAACAACATTTCTGCTGGGATGTATTCCCATCCAGAACAAGCCCTCACCAGACACCATAAATGTTTTCTTCAATTACTTTTTTAAAATCATTGTACAAGTAGTACAGTACCATGAGATGTTAGGGAAATTAACCAAATTTTGCAAACTGCATTTCTCATGTAGATAGCAGAAACAGTGGATTGACTTACATTGTCAAGCGTTGATTCAGTAACTGGTTCTTCTGGGTAAGCGTTTCCAGTGTGTGGGCCATACTCATCTGGGGATGGAGTTTCTGCTTCCTGTGAGTATATTGAAACAAATGAATAATATTAAATACAGTACTGCTGGGACCAGCCAGGCAGTGCTGCCTGGCAGTGCAAAAATAGAAGACCTAAGATTGATTCTCAGTCCTGACATCCAATTGTGGGCTGCTGGAGTCAAAGACACAAAGTGCAGATATTCCTAACTGGTCATGGGGGGGGTAGGCTTGTCCATCGCAGTAGCACCCTGGTGAGTGTGATGGGTGGTGACATTGACATTGTGAGTGACAGCACACCGCCTGTCACCTCCCTGCCATTTGGAGTCCACTGTAGACAGGACAGCTAATAGGACTGGACAGTGGGAGGGTTTAGTCATGGGGAAAATCCAGTACTATGCCATTGGTGATGTTCACCCCCTCAATTCTGCCAATGCTTGGAGTCCTCCTAGCTCCTCTGCTGTTTTTTTGTCCTCATTGGTTGAAGGAGCATACACTAGGTCAAGTCAGAGCCCAGCCACAGGGGTAAGTTATGTCAGTTCTCTGAAGGCAGCCAGTATCTTGACTGATGACTCTTGTGGCAAGGAAGTGTCACAGAGGACCAGGAGTTCAGGTTAGGATACTGGTGGTATGGAGGGTTGGGTTAAAAGAGAACAATAAAAGTATAGTGGTTAACACATGCTGTACACCTATTTTCTTGTTTTCAATAAAACTAGCAAATGAAGCTAAACTTGTAACACAATTGAAGTATATCTTGAATTAAATTGTGCAATTTTAAATTTTTTTAAGTCAAATAAACTCCATCTCACATAATGGATTAGCCTTCAATTTTATTTAATTTGAGGCACTTCTGACGTGTTGGTATAGCCCTCAATTCATGGGACTAGCATCATGGAATCTTGGGCCAATGCACTGCCAGTGTATTCCCCAGTCCCCATGGAGTGCAGCACAAGGGATCAAGAGACAAAGAGGGAGCAGCAGGAGCATGGCTGCCTTTAAACCCAAAATGCTTTGCATTGTTGACATGGTTGGTGCTTTTCATCTTTAGTTTTGCAGGTGGTGATATAGTGACTTCACTGCCACAGACAGCAGACTTCATGGCTGGGAAGCTTTACAAAGATCTCCAGCCACAGGACAGGCAGAGGGGCTGTGATGAAAGAGAATGCACAATCAGGTACAACCACGTGGGAGTGTGCTTGGGGAGAGCAGTCTGTTGCCACCTCCCCCCACTGAACCAGCACAATTGAGCTGGAGTCTGTGACACACCAGGTAAACTAGTCCCTGGCCCCATGGCAGGCAGAGGTTCAAGGTAAGTTCTGTGAGCATCCTGGGGTACAAAACAAATACAACTGAGGCTGAAAAAAAACTAAAACAAGTACTCATATAATGCTATATAATGCAAATAAGCATGGCACAACTACACTCCATAGTCTTTTATGATTAATGAGATGGAGTCAGAGAGTGCCTAGTTTTGGTCATGAATTTCAGCCTGTGAGAAGCTCACAATTTGCAGAGCAAGGCTCTGTCAGACAGCTGCATGGGCTCTGTTACCAAATCAAGCAGTAAGTTCACTCTATATTAGACACTGCAAAACAAACATCTGGGCTCAGTTCTAACTGCTGCTCAGAGAGGTATGTGTGAGCCAGCAGTACAGGCATTCACATTCTGCTTTATAAGGAGGTAGCTGCAGTGCTTTGCATTGCAGAATATGAGAATGGTTGTTGGTGCTTGGACTCATGCAGGTTGACAGCTTGACTAGACACTATATTCCATGTGGGGTGTTATTTGTCCAAACCCAGACGCTAATTTGGGTTGGGCCTACAGTCTATTTAGCTATGTTCCAGCTGAAGCATCTTTGCAAATAAAAGAGGGCTCCATCTTGTGGCAGTGACTGCTCCAAGACACCACCTGTGTTGTCAGTGACATCATTACTGTGGGCAGAAGTGGAGAAAAAAGTTCACACCAAAGGTTGAAGAGAAAAGCCACGACACGGGGGTTAACCATTGAAGAATGATGGTTCGCTCAACCACACTTTGCTCCTGCAAGCCCATTGAGCTGCACTGACCACGGTGTCACTGCCCAGGGGCTCAGCAGTCAAGAATCAGCTAGATCACAGAAGCTGGATCCAGACAGAGACCTGAACCATGTATCAGAGGGGTTCCAGGGTCTGTGAGGCCTGCAGTACTGTAAGTACTCTGTTGGTATCTCAGCACAGCAACCTTCATGTTTGTGAGCTTGTTAAGTAGCTAGGGCCAGTAGAGTGATGGAAAGTCCTGAGTTGTGCAGGTAATGTATAGGGGCACATATCTGACAGACATATGGTTGTGCGCCATTAAATCTGGGATTACAATTTTTTTTGTTTATTATTTGAACTGTTGTGCACGAATTAGTACTCATGAGTCATCTACAACAAACATTAGGCTTGCAGTGATTTAGCTCTCTCGTAACCAGCAACTGTATAAAGGGAGCTCCACTTATTGGTGGGTTAAAGTAACAGTGGTGCACCAGCTAGCTAAACACAGATACATAGACAACGATGGCAGGAAAATACCGAAGATCCAGCTAGGCTATCCAGGTTTGCCTGAGTTCCCTATTTAGCCCAGGGGCCTACTCTTCCTTCAAGACCCTAGCCCTCTCCATGCCCCTCACTTCTTCGCCCCAATTCTGACACCCTGAGCAACCACTATATCCTTTGTTCTGTCCCAGCCATATATAAAACCACTACTGTTTTTTTGCATCCACCACCTCAGCTGGCAGCCTGCTCTAGAACTCCACCCCCTTTCTGTAAAATAGTATTTCCTCACGTCCCTCCCGAACTTCCCTCCTGTTAGCGTCCATTCATGACCACATGACCGCAAGCTAGTTAAATAGCTCCCCATAATTCACCCTGTTTATTCTTTTTAGAAATCTGAAGTCTCTATTATATCCTCCCTCTCCTGTCTGGTTTTCATCGAGTACATGTTCAGTTCCTTGAGGCATTTGTTATAGGTCATGCCCTGCTGGCCCTGAATAATTTTTGTTACCCTGCACCACACTGTCTCAAGCCTATCCCTGTCCTTACTGAGGTGAGGACCCCAGAACTGGGTGCAATACTCCAGGAGTGGACTCACCAAGGATCTATATGGGGAGGTATTATCTCCCTTTTTCTGCTATCAGTACCCCTCCCTATACATCCAGACATCCTATCTGCCTTACTATAAGCCTTGTTGCACTGACTTGATTGCTTTAATGAGTCGCTGATAGTAACTCCAACGTCTTGTTCCTCAACAGTAGTACTGAATCTCGCCCCTCCCATCCAGTACTCCATCCTGGGGTTCTTGTTCTTTTTGGCATTTATGTTAACAGCAAAACTCTTGACCACCCCTCCAGCTTTTTCAAGTTTTTCTGTATTTCCTTTATTCCCTCATGATTAGCCACCCTCACATAGAGCTTCATGTAATCTGTGAAGAGACACAGCCTGCCCTGGATCCCCTCACCAATGTCACTGATGAATACGTAAAGAGGACTGGACACAGGACAGATCCCGTGGAACCCCCCCCCCATCACCTCCTACTCTTCTGATTTACCCCTGTTAACCACTACCCTCTGCTGCCTCCCCTTTAGTCAGGTATCTACCCAGTTACTGTGACCTTAGCTGCACCCAAATACTCCATCTTCTTCAGTAAGTGCCTATGGGATATGAAGACAAAAGTCTTTCTGAAATCAAAGTAGAGCAAATCCACAGCATGGCCCCTATCCAATTCCATTGTCACCCAATCAAAGAAAACTATCAGATTAGTCTGACAAGACCTCCCTACCACAAATCCATGCTGTTTACTGTGCTGGAGACTGTTGCTCTCCAAGTAGTTCATGAGATCCTTTTGACCAGTGACTCCATCAGTTTTCCTACAATAGTGGTAAGACTGACTTGTAGTTCACTGCTTGTTCCTTGTCCATCCCCTCAGAGCAGAACTATGTCCACCACCTCCAATCCTTCAGAAACACCCCTGTCCTTGGACAGCCATTGAATAGACTTAGTGGAATCAGCCCATTCCTCTGCCAATTCTCTGAGTATCCTTTGATGACATGGGGGGTTTATGACTGCTGGAGTCATCATGCCCCGAGGAATGTGGCACACCGTAAAACCATCACCACAAAAAAATTTGCTATGTAAAAGAATCAATAGCATGGGTTTCTATTGGTTGCTAACTGCATATTGGAGGGATAAAAAAAAATGGCCGCCGCATTTCTTGCTAAGTGAAATGATTTGTAAGTAATTTAGATTATCTGGTTGATCTTGCATTTTTTTAAATATACATGTAAAATATCTGGGTTGATGCTGCATGGGAGTGTTCTGCTTCAGTCATGGGTGCTTGAGTGATTGAGCGTGCCGCCACTGCCCTGACTTACTCTCTGGTTGATCCTGCAGTTTCTGTTTCCACTGCTGTTCTGTGTGACTTGTGCACTTTCAAAACCAGCTGAAATGTTGTTGTACCACAGTGTGGAATTACCACATTCCATGACCTTTGAACTGTGGTACAACAACATTTCAGCTGGGATGTATTCCCATCCAGAACACGCCCTCACCAGACACAATAAATGTTTTCTTCAATTACTTTTTTAAAATCATTGTACAAGTAGTACAGTACCATGAGATGTTAGGGAAATTAACCAAATTTTGCAAACTGCATTTCTCATTTAAATAACAGATATAGTGGATTGACTTACATTGTCAAGCGTTGATTCAGAAACTGGTTCTTCAGGGTAAGCATTTCCAGTGTGTGGGTCATACTCATCTGGGGATGGAGTTTCTGCTTCCTGTGAGTATATTGAAACAAATGAATAATATTAAATACAGTAATGTTGGGGCCAACCAGGCGGTGTTGCCTGGTTGTGCAAAAATAGAAGACCCAAGATTGATTCTCAGTCCTGACATCCAAGTGTGGGCTGCTGGAGTCAAAGACACAAAGTGCAGATATTCCTAACTGGTCATGGGGGGTAGGCTTGTCCATCGCAGTAGCACCCTGGTGAGTGTGATGGGTGGTGACATTGACATTGTGAGTGACAGCACACCGCCTGTCACCTCCCTGCCATTTGGAGTCCACTGTAGACAGGACAGCTAATAGGACTGGGCAGTGGGAGGGTTTAGTCATGGGGAAAATCCAGTACTATGCCATTGGTGATGTTCACCCCCTCAATTCTGCCAAATGCTTGGAGTCCTCCTAGCTCCTCTGCTGATTTTTTGTCCTCATTGGTTGAAGGAGCATACACTAGGTCAAGTCAGAGCCCAGCCACAGGGGTAAGTTATGTCAGTTCTCTGAAGGCAGCCAGTATCTTGACTGATGACTCTTGTGGCAAGGAAGTGTCACAGAGGACCAGGAGTTCAGGTTAGGATACTGGTGGTATGGAGGGTAGGGTTAAAAGAGAACAATAAAAGTATAGTGGTTAACACATGCTGTACACCTATTTTCTTGTTTTCAATAAAACTAGCAAATGAAGCTAAACTTGTAACACAATTGAAGTATATCTTGAATTAAATTGTGCAATTTTACATTTTTTTCTAAGTCAAATAAACTCCATCTCACATAATGGATTAGCCTTCAATTTTATTTAATTTGAGGCACTTCTGACGTGTTGGTATAGCCCTCCAATTCATGGGACTAGCATCATGGAATCTTGGGCCAATGCACTGCCAGTGTATTCCCCAGTCCCCATGGAGTGCAGCACAAGGGATCAAGAGACAAAGAGGGAGCAGCAGGAGCAAGGCTGCCTTAAACCCAAAATGCTTTGCATTATTGACATGGTTGGTGCTTTTCATCTTTAGTTTTGCAGGTGGTGATACAGTGACTTCACTGCCACAGACAGCAGACTTCATGGCTGGGAAGCTTTACAAAGATCTCCAGCCACAGGACAGGCAGAGGGGCTGTGATGAAAGAGAATGCACAATCAGGTACAAGCACGTGGGAGTGTGCTTGGGGAGAGCAGTCTGCTGCCACCTCCCCCCACTGAACCAGCACAATTGAGCTGGAGTCTGTGACACACCAGGTAAACTAGTCCCTGGCCCCATGGCAGGCAGAGGTTCAAGGTAAGTTCTGTGAGCATCCTGGGGTACAAAACAAATACAACTGAGGCTGAAAAAACAACTAAAACAAGTACTCATATAATGCTATATAATGCAAATAAGCATGGGCACAACTACACACTCCATAGTCTTTATGATTAATGAGATGGAGTCAGAGAGTGCCTAGTTTTGGTCATGAATTTCAGCCTGTGAGAAGCTCACAATTTGCAGAGCAAGGCTCTGTCAGACAGCTGCATGGGCTCTGTTACCAAATCAAGCAGTAAGTTCATTCCTATATTAGACACTGCAAAACAAACATCTGGGCTCTGTTCTAACTGCTGCTCAGAGAGGTATGTGTGAGCCAGCAGTACAGGGCATTCACATTCTGCTTTATAAAGGAGGTAGCTGCAGTGCTTTGCATTGCAGAATATGAGAATGGTTGTTGGTGCTTGGACTCATGCAGGTTGACAGCTTGACTAGACACTATATTCCATGTGGGGTGTTATTTGTCCAAACCCAGACGCTAATTTGGGTTGGGCCTACAGTCTATTGAGCTATGTTCCAGCTGAAGCATCTTTGCAAATAAAAGAGGGCTCCATCATGTGGCAGTGACTGCTCCAAGACACCACCTGTGTTGTCAGTGACATCATTACTGTGGGCAGAAGTGGAGAAAAAAGTTCACACCAAAGGTTGAAGAGAAAAGCCATGACACGGGGGTTAACCATTGAAGAATGATGATTCGCTCAACCACACTTTGCTCCTGCAAGCCCATTGAGCTGCACTGACCACGGTGTCACTGCCCAGGGGGTCAGCAGTTAAGAACCAGCTAGAGCACAGAAGCTGGATCCAGACAGAGACCTGAACCATGTATCAGAGGGGTTCCAGGGTCTGTGAGGCCTGCAGTACTGTAAGTACTCTGTTGGTATCTCAGCACAGCAACCTTCATGTTTGTGAGCTTGTTAAGTAGCTAGGGCCAGTAGAGTGATGGAAAGTCCTGAGTTGTGCAGGTAATGTATAGGGGCACATATCTGACAGACATATTGTTGTGCGCCATTAGATCTGGGATTACAATTTTTTTTATTATTTGAACTGTTGTGCACGAATTAGTACTCATGAGTCATCTACAGCAAACATTAGGCTTGCAGTGATTTAGCACTCTCGTAACCAGCAACTGTATAAAGGGAGCTCCACTTATTGGTGGGTTAAAATAACAGTGGTGCACCAGCTAGCTAAACACAGATACATAGACAACAATGGCAGGAAAATACCGAAGATCCAGCTAGGCTGTCCAGGTTTGCCTGAGTTCCCTATTTAGCCCATTGGCCTACTCTTCCTTCAAGACCCTAGCCCTCTCCATGCCCCTCACTTCTTCGCCCCAATTCTGACACCCTGAGCAACCACTATATCCTTTGTTCTGTCCCAGCCATACATAAAACCACTACTGTTTTTTTGCATCCACCACCTCAGCTGGCAGCCTGTTCTACAACTCCACCCCCTTTCTGTAAAATAGTATTTCCTCACGTCCCTCCCGAACTTCCCTCCTGTTAGCGTCCATTCATGACCACATGACCGCAAGCTAGTTAAATAGCTCCCCATAATTCACCCTGTTTATTCTTTTTAGAAATCTGAAGTCTCTATTATATCCTCCCTCTCCTGTCTGGTTTTCATCGAGTACATGTTCAGTTCCTTGAGGCATTTGTTATAGGTCATGCCCTGCTGGCCCTGAATAATTTTTGTTACCCTGCACCACACTGTCTCGAGCCTATCCCTGTCTTACTGAGGTGAGGACCCCAGAACTGGGTGCAATACTCCAGGAGTGGACTCACCAAGGATCTATATGGGGAGGTATTATCTCCCTTTTTCTGCTATCAGTACCCCTCCCTATACATCCAGACATCCTATCTGCCTTACTATAAGCCTTGTTGCACTGACTTGATTGCTTTAATGAGTCACTGATAATAACTCCAACGTCTTGTTCCTCAACAGTAGTACTGAATCTCGCCCCTCCCATCCAGTACTCCATCCTGGGGTTCTTGTTCTTTTTGGCATTTATGTTAATAGCAAAACTCTTGACCACCCCTCCAGCTTTTTCAAGTTTTTCTGTATTTCCTTTATTCCCTCATGATTAGCCACCCTCACATAGAGCTTCATGTAATCTGTGAAGAGACACAGCCTGACCTGGATCCCCTCACCAATGTCACTGATGAATACATAAAGAGGACTGGACACAGGACAGATCCCGTGGAACCCCCATCACCTCCTACTCTTCTGATTTACCCCTGTTAACCACTACCCTCTGCTGCCTCCCCTTTAGTCAGGTATCTACCCAGTTACTGTGACCTTAGCTGCACCCAAATACTCCATCTTCTTCAGTAAGTGCCTATGGGATATGAAGACAAAAGCCTTTCTGAAATCAAAGTAGAGCAAATCCACAGCATGGCCCCTATCCAATTCCATTGTCACCCAATCAAAGAAAACTATCAGGTTAGTCTGACAAGACCTCCCTACCACAAATCCATGCTGTTTACTGTGCTGGAGACTGTTGCTTTCCAAGTAGTTCATGAGATCCTTTTGACCAGTGACTCCATCAGTTTTCCTACAATAGTGGTAAGACTGACAGGTCTGTAGTTCACTGCTTGTTCCTTGTCAATCCCCCTCAGAGCAGAACTATGTCCACCACCCTCCAATCCTTCAGAAACACCCCTGTCCTTGGACAGCCATTGAATAGACTTACGTGGGAATCAGCCCATTCCTCTGCCAATTCTCTGAGTATCCTTTGATGACATGGGGGGTTTGGGACTGCTGGAGTCATCATGCCCCGAGGAATGTGGCACACCATAAAACCATCACCACAAAAAAATTTGCTATGTAAAAGAATCAATAGCATGGGTTTCTATTGGTTGCTAACTGCATATTGGAGGGATAAAAAAAAATGGCCTCCGCATTTCTTGCTAAGTGAAATGATTTGTAAGTAATTTAGATTATCTGGTTGATCTTGCATTTTTTTAAATAAAAATGTAAAATATCTGGGTTGATGCTGCATGGGAGTGTTCTGTTTCAGTCATGGGTGCTTTGAGTGATTGAGCGTGCCGGCGCTGCCCTGACTTACTCTCTGGTTGATCCTGCAGTTTCTGTTTCCACTGCTGTTCTGTGTGACTTGTGCACTTTCAAAACCAGCTGAAATGTTGTTGTACCACAGTGTGGAATTACCACATTCCATGACCTTTGAACTGTGGTACAACAACATTTCAGCTGGGATGTATTCCCATCCAGAACACGCCCTCACCAGACACTATAAATGTTTTCTTCAATTACTTTTTTTTAAATCCTTGTACAAGTAATACTGTACCATGAGATGTTAGGGAAATTAACCAAATTTTGCAAACTGCATTTCTCATTTAAATAACAGAAGTAGTGGATTGACTTACATTGTCAAGCGTTGATTCAGAAACTGGTTCTTCTGGGTAAGCATTTCCAGTGTGTGGGCCATACTCATCTGGGGATGGAGTTTCTGCTTCCTGTGAGTATATTGAAACAAATGAATAATATTAAATACAGTAATGTTGGGGCCAACCAGGCAGTGTTGCCTGGTTGTGCAAAAATAGAAGACCTAAGATTGTTTCTCAATCCTGACATCCTGGGCTGGTGGAGTCAAGGACACAATGTGCACATATTCCTAACTGGCCATGGGGGGGGGGGCACAGGCTTGTCCATTGCAGTAGCACCCTTTTGGGCATGATGGGTGGTGACATTGACACTGCCAGTGACAGCACACTGCATGTCACTCCCCTGCCAGTAGGAGTCCACTGTAGACAGAACAGCTAATAGGACTGGGTAGTGGGAGGGTTTAGTCACTGGGAAAATCCAGTACTATGATACATTCTATTGGTGATGCTTTCCCCCTCAATTCTGCCAAATACTTGGAGTCCTCCTAGCTCCTCTGCTGATTTTTTGTCCTCATTGGTTGAAGGAGCATACACTAGGTCAAGTCAGAGCCCAGCCAAGGGGTAAATTATGGCAGTTCTCTAAAGACAGCCAGTATCTTGACTGATGACTCTTGTGGCAAGGAAGTGTCTCAGAGGACCAGGAGCTCAGGTAAGGATACTGGTGGTATGGAGGGTAGGGTTAAAAGAGAACAATAAAAGTATAGTGGTTAACACATGCTGTACACTTATTTTCTTGTTTTCAATAAAACTAGCAAATGAAGCTAAACTTGTAACACAATTGAAGTATATCTTGAATTAAACTGTGCAATTTAAAATATTTTTCTAAGTCAAACAAACTCCATCTCACATAATGGATTAGCCTTTAATTTTATTTAAATTGAGGCACTTCTGACATGTTAGTATAGCCCTCCAATTCATGGGACTACCATCATGGACTCTTGGGCCAACACAGTGCTAGTGTATTCCCCCAGTCCCCATGGAGTGCAGCACAAGGGATCAAGAGATAAAGAGGGAGCAGCAGGAGCATGGCTGCCTTTAAACCCAAAATGCTTTGCATTGTTGACATGGTTGGTGCTTTTCATCTTTACTTTTGCAGGTGGTGATATAGTGACTTCACTGCCACAGACAGCAGACTTCATGGCTGGGAAGCTTTACAAAGATCTCCAGCCACAGGACAGGCAGAGGGGCTGTGATGAAAGAGAATGCACAATCAGGTACAAGCACATGGGAGTGTGCTTGGGGAGAGCAGTCTGCTGCCACCTCCCCCCACTGAACCAGCACAATTGGGCTGGGGTCTGTGGACACACCAGGTAAACTAGTCCCTGGCCCCATGGCAGGCAGAGGTTCAAGGTAA
Organism: Neoceratodus forsteri; assembly: GCA_016271365.2. NCBI lineage: Eukaryota > Metazoa > Chordata > Ceratodontiformes > Ceratodontidae > Neoceratodus > Neoceratodus forsteri. The sequence continues at coordinate 641,662,064 of CM057453.1, read as the reverse complement.
GTTCTGTGAGCATCCTGGGGTACAAAACAAATACAACTGAGGCTGAAAAACAACTAAAACAAGTACTCATATAATGCTATATAATGCAAATAAGCATGGGCACAACTACACACTCCATAGTCTTTACGATTCATGGGATGGGGTCAGAGAGTGCCTAGTTTTGGTCATGAATTTCAGCCTGTGAGGAGCTCACAATTTGCAGAGCAAGGCTCTGTAAGACAGCTGCATGGGCTCTGTTACCAAATCAAGCAGTAAGTTCACTCCTATATTAGACACTGCAAAACAAACATCTGGGCTCAGTTCTAATTGCTGCTCAGAGAGATATGTGTGAGCCAGCAGTACAGGACATTCACATTCTGCTTTATAAAGGAGGCAGCTGCAGTGCTTTGCATTGCAGAATATGAGATTGGTTGTTGGTGCTTGGACTCATGCAGGTTGACAGCTTGACTAGACACTGTATTCCATGTGGGGTATTTGTTCAAACCCAGACGCTGATTTGGGTTGGGCCTACAGTCTATTGAGGTATGTTCTAGCTGGAGCATCTTTGCTAATAAAAGGGGGCTCCATCTTGTGGCAGCGACTGCTCCAAGGCACCACCTGTTTTGTCAGTGACATCATTACTGAGGGCAGAAGTGGAGAAAAAAGTTCACACCAAAGGTTGAAGAGAAAAGCCATGACATGGGGGTTAACCATTAAAGAATGATGATTCACTCAACCACACTTTGCTCCTGAAAGCCCATTGAGCTGCACTGACCACGGTGTCACTGCCCAGAGGGTCAGCAATCAAGAACCAGCTAGAACACAGAAACTGGATCCAGAGAGAGTCCTGAACCATGTGTCAGAGGGGTTCCAGGGTCTGTGAGGCCTGCAGTACTGTAAGTACTCTGTTCGTATCTCAGCACAGCAACCTTCATGTTTGTGAGCTTGTGAAGTAGCTAGGACCAGTAGAGTGATGGAAAGTCCTGAGTTGTGCAGGGAATGTATAGGGGCACACATCTGGCAGACATATTGTTGTGTGCCATTAAATCTGGGATTACAATGTTTTTTGTTTATTATTTGAACTGTTGTGCACGAATTAGTACTCATGAGTCATCTACAACAAACATTGGGCTTGCAGTGATTTAGCACTCTCGTAACCAGCAACTGTATAAAGGGAGCTCCACTTATTGGTGGGTTAAAGTAACAGTGCTGCACCAGCTAGCTAAACACAGATACTTAGACAATGATGGCAGGAAAATACCGAAGATCCAGCTAGGCTATCCAGGTTTGACTGAGTTCCCTATCTAGCCCAGGGGCCTACTCTTCCTTCAAGGCCCTAGCCCTCTCCATGCCCCTCACTTCTTCGCCCCAATTCTGACACCCTGAGCAACCACTATATCCTTCATTCTGTCCCAGCCATACATAAAACCACTACTGTTTTTTTTGCACCCACCACCTCAGTTGGCAGCCTGTTCTACAACTCCACCCCCTTTCTGTAAAATAGTATTTCCTCACATCCCTCCAGAACTTCCCTCCTGTTAACTTCCGTTCATGACCACATGACTGCAAGATGATATTCAAGTTAAATAGCTCCCCATAATTCACCCTGTTTATTTTTTTTAGAAATCTGAAGTCTCTATGATATCCTCCCTCTCCTATCTAGTCTTCACTGAGTACATGTTTAGTGCCTTGAGTCACTTCTCATAGGTCATGCCCTGCTGGCCCTGAATAATTTTTGTTACCCTGTACCACACTGTCTCGAGCCTATCCCTGTCCTTACTGAGGTGAGGACCCCAGAACTGGGTGCAATACTCCAGGTGTGGACTCACCAAGGATCTACCCGGGGAGGTATTAGCTCCCTTTTTCTGCTATCAGTACCCCTCCCTATACATCCAAACATCCTATCTGCCTTGCTATAAGCCTTGTTGCACTGACTCGATTACTTTAGTGAGTCACTGATAATAACTCCAATGTCTTGTTCCTCAACTGTAGTACTGAATCTCGCCCCTCCCACCCAGTACTCCATCCTGGGGTTCTTGTTCTCCAGGTGAATCACCTTGCACTTTTTGGCATTTATTTTAAAAGCAAAACCCTTGACCACCCTCCAGATTTTTCAAGTTTTTCTGTGTTTCCTTTATTCCCTCATCACTAGCCACCCTCCCATAGAGCTTCATGTCATCTGTGAAGAGACACAGCCTGCCCTGGATCCCTTCACCATGGTCGCTGATGAATACTTAAAGAGGACTGGACACAGGACAGATCCCATGGAAAAAAAAAACCTCATCACCTCCCCCTCTTCTGATTTAACCCTGTTATTTATTTTATTTATTTATTTAGCTTTTGTTGACCGGGTAAGTGCACTAGACAAATCCTGCCTATTTTCAGGCACGACCCGGGGGTAGGGGATACAGATGAATGCCAACTGACCTTGAACCAGATTAAGCTGTTGGTGGTATTTTTTTAGTGAATGAGGGAAATTTAGCCAGGACACCGGGGAAATTCCCCTACTCTTTTCGATAAGTGCCATGGGATCTTTAACAGCCACCTGAACTACCACCAATCCAGGCAGATGGGACCTCGGTTTAACGTCTCATCCGAAAGACAGCACCTCAGAAATGCAGCACCCTTCTCATGCTGCATTACAGTGTCAGTACTGGGATAATAACCCAAGTGCCAGATGTGGGAACTGAACCCACAGCCCTCTGATCTCCCAGCCTCAGAGGCGAGTGTGCTACCTACTGAGCCACTGACACACTGTTAACAACTACCCTCTGCTGCCTGCCCTTTAGTCAGGTATCTACCCAGTTACTGTGACCTTAGCTGCATCCAAATACTCCATCTTCTTCAGCAAGTGTCTATGGGAGATGAAGTTGAAAACCTTTCTGAAAGCAAAGTAGAGCAAATCCACATCATGGTCCCTATCCAATTCCCTTGTCACCCAAAGAAAACTATTAGGTTAGTCTGACAAGATCTCCCTACCACACATCCATGCTGTTTACTATGCTGGAGACTGTTGCTCTCCAAGTAGTTCATGAGATCCCTTTGACCAGCGATTCCATCAGTTGTCCTACAATAGGGGTAAGATTGACAGGTCTGTAGTCCACTGCTTGTTCCTTGTCCATCTCACTCACAGCAGAACTAAGTCCACCACCCTCCAATCTTTCAGGAACCACTCCTGTCCTTGGAGAGCCATTGACTAGACCTACTTGGGGATCAGCCCCTTCCTCTGTCAATTCTCTGAGTATCCTCTAATGACATGGGGGGGGGGTTGGGACTGCTGGGGTCAGCATGTCCTGAGGAATATGGCACACCATAAAACCATCACCACAAACATATTTGCTATGAAAAAGAATCAGGACTGCTTACCTTAAGCTTGTGCAAATTCTTTAATGGTGCAAAAAAGGTGTAGGACAAATAAACATTCCTATAGCTGAAGTGCAGTGCTGAGTATATAATAGGTGGCTAAAATACAAACAAAAGAACCACTGACACCATTACGGTGTTTCCAAGTGGAGAACTGGGCAGCCTGCAGACAGCGTGCATCCCAAAGGGGTCACGTACAACATGCTGATGTTTCAGCTAAATGCCTTCCTCAGAAACAAAATGTGTTTGTGGTGATGGTTTTATGGTTTGTCACATTCCTCGGGACATGCTGACTCCAACAGTCCCAAACCCCCCATGCAGCTCAGTACATCTGTATGTGAGCACCCACCAGTTTTTAAAGTATATTCAAGACTTTAGAGCTCTCTTAACCATAGTGTCTTGTTTTATCCTCAGATGACACCCATTTAGCCCTTGGGCCTTATCAATTTTTAGGACAGACAACCCTTTCAGGACCCTTCTTTCTAGTAAATGCTGGCTGCCTCACCTCCGAGAACCCCTCAATGGCCAATCTGATAGCATTCTCTGGCAAGGGCCTACCATCCTCCATAGTGAAAACTGAGCAAAAGTAATCGTTATGGATGGTGACGTTTTGCCTATCTGCCTCAATTACCCTATCCCCCTCTTTTAGCTTGACAATTCCCCCTCCTTTCTTATTTTTTCACTATAATACCTGAAGAACTGTTTTTCTCCACTATTTACCCCCCCTACAGTACGTAGCTCTGCATCTGCTTTTACCTCCCTAACCGCCAACTTCGTCTCCCTATTTTTCAGTAAATATTCTTCCCGTTCTTTCATCCCCCATCTTTTCTTTACATTTGTAGACCGCCTTTTTGCCATTATGTATTATTTTATTATTTGCATTTTTTGCACATTCTACTACTAATATTAAGTTTAGTACTGACTAGATAGTGTTCCTTTTCCACAGTTGTCACTATCGTCACTATTTTTGTCTCATGACCAATTATTACTGTTGTATTTTTGCATCCCTTCTGCCCTTTCCCCAGGTCATACGTGAAAACGTACTTCAGCTCAGTGTGCCTCTCCTGGTCACCAATGTTTATTCACATAAATAAAAAAAATAAATACATTTTTCTTGGTCCTCATTGCTTCCCTGGCCCTTGCCAAAAACCATAGTGGTTTCTTGAACCTGCTACTTTTGGTTATCATTCTCATGCATACCTTAGATGCCCTTAGAATGGTCCCTTAAATTACCCCCACCTCACATCCACTTCATCTATGTTGTGAAGACTAAGACACTGCAGGATTGATAGTGTACAGTGGGGAAAGGTGAGGGATTGCCACTGTTGTTTACTGTGTACGTCCTTGGTTACATTTACTCCTTTCTTCCCTAGAATCTTGTTCCTGCTTTCCCTTAAGAAAAAAAAAACACCTAACCCACCTTTGTTTGTAACTTATTACTGAATATGGCTGTTCATTATGCGGGCTACTGTGTGTGCATTTTTTATAGCTCTGTCTGGTGGTACTGTGTGGGACAGGGAGTAGTTGTTATTCTCTGGGGGCCATGTCTTGAGTGCCAGAAGTTATTTACCAGGGACCTCCCAGATGGAGGCAACACTCCATTTAAACTCCTCTAAACCAGTCTAAACTACCAGAACCCGAACATATTTCCTTACAGGAGCAGTTGGAGTAGTGGCCCATGAGAGCCCCAGGTTTACTTTGGCCTCATGCTCTACTGAAGTAAATGCAAAAGAAGATACTTGTAATTTATGTGTGTCCACATGTGTTGAATCTAGAAGCACTGCACACAAATCCTGTCAACAGACTGTTGTAAGACCAAAATGGTTGAAGGGAATCTTAGTTTGTAGGCTGCAAAAGATTGTAGGATAGAACTTAGAGCTCAAGTAAAGGAAACTCTAGTTGCTGCAAGAGCTTGCCTAATAAAATCATTATGAAGTTTACAGATCAAAAAAAGAGGTTGCACATGGAAGCAGGTGCAGGGATATATAAGAATTAATCTAAAAAACAAAGAAATCCCACACTCTGCTAACAGAATAAGAGGACTGCTAACCAAAAACTTCCAATAAAGTGCTTCATTTTATTCCAGGTGCCATGTGCAAAGCCATGCACATGGCACCTGGAATAAAACGAAGCACTTTATTATTAGGTTTTGTTGAGCAGTCCTTTTATTTTGTTAGCGGAGTGCAGGATTTCTTTGGTGTTTAGATTCATTATGAAGTTTATCATAGGGCACTGCTTGCATAATGATCAATACATCTTTCTTGAATCACTTTATCAGGGAAGAATTGCCAGGTATCTGTCTTTAGGTTGACAGGTGGTTATTAAATCCTAATGCCAGAGATGCATCTATATGGGGCAAGTTGTGGAAAAGGGTTCCATTAAATACTAGGGATACTGGGTCATGGGCTAGGATGTGGGGGAGTACTGGACACCAGAGATACTTGGAGATGAGATGTGGCATGGGAGTGCCACAGGATGCCAGGGATACTTGGACATGAAGCAGGGTCTGGGATGATGGTACCGCTGGATGCCAGGGTTACATGGACATAGGGCAATGTGTGGGAGGGAGCTACCATGTGAGGCCAGGGACACCTGGAAAAGTGCAGTGTGTGTGTTTGGAGGTTATCACTGGACACCATGGATACTTCAGATAAGGCAGAGCATGGGGGGGTTCCACTGGATTCCAGGTATATTTGAAATGAGTTATGGTGGGATGGGTTACAACTGCAGCACACGACATGTCCAGATATTCTCTAAAATGTCTGTGATACTGTACAGTATCTCTATAAAAAATTCCTGTCTGCCTGAACTGCCATGGCAGGACCACTCTTTATGAATATATTGTGACTATCTGGAACTATCTGGGCAACTTCATGTTATAACTCTTCACTGGACACCAGGAAGGGTGTGAATGGGGCAGGGGAGAGAGGTTTACCACTCTGCACCAGAGTCTGTGTGGTAAAGAAGTGGGGTGAAGAAGGGGAGTGTATTCTTGAGCAAGTCACTTAATCTCCAGTGTAAATGTCCACCCAGCTTCCAAAATTAGCAGAAGCATTGCCAGGTGCATGCCTGGCCCCTAGCGGCAGATGGGGGCTGACACACTGTCTCCATATGTGCAGGGAGTGGAGGCAGAGCAGACACTCAGTGTGCCATATATGGAAGCATGAGTGGCTCGACCATTGGCATTATTGCACGCTGCTGCACTGCACTCAGGGAGGGGAGAACTGGAGGATGAAACCCACCGACCGGCGAGATGAAGCCAGTCCCCCAGAGGCTCTGCACCCAGCCAGCTGGCACCTCAAAGCTATGAGGTGAGTTCCTCTGGATACTGGGGTTATGGGGCTGGGGGAGCTGGAGGGGTTGGTGGGCAGTGGCCATTCAGCAAAGGAGATAAAAAGTATATATATATATATATATTGTATATATAAAAAGATGTTGCATCTTAGCTAGGCTATCCAGGGTAAATGAATTGTAAGTGAACATAAAAGAAGCATTGGGGTTGGACACACTGGGGACATTTTTATAATATGCATCCTTGATGTTCCCTTTAAAAAAATATGGGCCATGAACTTCTGAAATTTCTCACTAAAGGCAAATGATTTTGCAATATTCAAGAAAACATTTCAACATATAATATTCTGATACAATTCAGGCTATAGTATGTACTTTTTTATTTCCCTTATTTTTCTCTTTCCGTTTTTTTATTACTCGAGACATTTGTATGACAATAGGATCTGTAGCCTCAAAATTTCATTTAATCCTTTTGTTTTTCCTTCATCATTTCTGTTTGTGGCATCATAATAATTACCACAGCAATAGACTGTGATATCATAAATGGATGGTTATGAGGGAAAAGCAAGAAGATGAGATGACATCTACAGGACAAATATCAGGTTTTAATGTGCTTTTCCTCAGTGATATTGGCTGACAGAGAAAAAACAGAAAATTAATAAAATATAATCTGCACTGTTTCTCAATATTATGCTTTATAAAAGTTTCTCTGGATTCTGGAAAATTACTTTAAATCTGAAAAAAATATCCTGGAATTAAATTTGAACTCGCTATTTGGTTCCTGATTTTTTATGGATTCACAAATGAATACTTTTTGACAATTGTTTGACAAATCAGAATAAATTGCATTTTTGCCACTTAAATACTTTTTTAGTATTTGAAAAACCCATACTGCACCATACATGTTATGAAAATGTTAAGAAGCTTTGCAAGTTGCCTTTCTCTTGTACAACATTGAAACTGCTTCACTTGGCCATGTGTATATACTTACTTGAGGAAGTAAGACTTCAGGGACTGGTTCTGGATAAATTACTCCAGTATTTGGGTCAAAACCGGATAGGTTAGGATAGTCTCTTCCCTGTGAGCACAGTAAAATGAAAGATTAATATTATGTACTGTATAGCTCTGTGGAACAAATGCACATCCTTCTTCATCTTGCGTGAGGCCAAATGGAGCTGAACCTCTAACAGACTTTGGGCTTAATCAATGAGACACCACAGTTTTCTACACTATTTGGCCCATATACAGGAAATTAAATGTGACATATAGAATAAAGGGTACCCAAGTGTATATATAAAGAGGCTCTAATGTCAACACAGAATTCTGGAGGCATTTATAAACCACAAATGGTTTATATTTGTCGCTAGAGCACCAAGGTGTCATTACAGCCTGGTTTGTATATTTAGGCTATATGTTAACTGACATATTTTATGCAATTGCCAGTTATCTATGCCTGCTTCAGTGCCAGTTTACTTTTCTAAGATATGTGCATCAGGGAAGAATTGTCTGGTATCCTTTTTTAGGACAGTACAGTAAGACAATGTTTTTAATCATGTATGAATCCTGTAATGACTGTTGTGACTAAGCTTTGTAGGATCTGAGCCATTTCTTTGGTATTAAAAAAAAGTTTCAAGGATTAGGTCAGCAGTTTCCCTTGCTGGATCCGTAATTGCACCAGAAGCTTCAGATATTGATTTGATACATCTCAAAGGGTGTGGACACACTTCTGCTAGGTATACATGGATATGTGCTTAGCATGTTGTTAGCACGTCATCCTACTTTCTGTGTGTTGTCCCAGGACCACCCATACTCCTACTGGTTGAAGAGTCCTGACTCTAGTATTTTCGGAGGTAATTAATGCCTCATTAGTTGGTTGGGGAGTTTACAGTATATTAGCAACTAATAGGTGGTGGTGTGATTCCACTTCAAGAAGGAAAGTTAAGTGCTTATGATCCTAGCCAATCTTAAATCCATCTTCAACCTGCTGTTCCTGGGAGAGGTAACAGAGAATGCTGTGGTGACAAAATTCTCGGCTGCTTTAGAACAGGTGTTGTAAACTTCTATGAACTGTTTCAGTTTCAAATAAGGCTATGCCACAGCACTGAAACTACGCTGATCAGAAAAGTTATTGTGTGGGATAAAAGGATATATTTGCTATAGGTAATGTTTCATCTCTAGGCAGAGTTTGACACTTCAGATCCTCATGATCCTCATGGAATGCACCTGAGGGTGCTAAAGGAGCGAGCAAGTGAATTAGCAGGTCCCTTTGCACGTTTATTCAGCAGAACACTTCAGACAGGGGTAGTGCTGGGAGACTGGAGAAGAGCTGATGTGGTACTTTTCCACAAGGGAGGGAGGGAGTTGGGAGGAAGCATGCAACTACAGACTAGTCAGTCATATATCAGTAATGGGGAAACTGATGGAAACCTTAATAAAACAAGACTTGGTACAGTACCTAGATAAGAATGGTCTGAAGGATGACAGGCAACATGGGTTCATGGTGGGAAGGCTGTGCCAAGCAAGCTTAATCACATTTTTGACTGGGTCATTAGGGAACTAGACAGAGGTTATGCAGTGAACCTCCTCCACTTCGATTTCAGTATGGCCTTTGATTTGGTGCCGCACAACTGCTTGCTGAAAAAGTTGGAGGACCTGGTCACAGCCAAGTGCATAGCCAGTTGGGTCAGTAATTTGCTTAGGGACAGAAAACAGTGAGTAGTGGTCAATGGGGTGAGGTCTGATGAAGGTGCGATCACTAGTGGTGTGCCCCAAGGCTCAGTGTTGGGGCCAGTCCTGTTTAATGCCTTTATGAGTGACATTGGCAGAGGTATCCACAGCAAAATTGCCCTATTCATGCATGATACCAAGCTAGGAGTAAGGGTTGACAGTGAGGAGGCAGTTAAGGACCTACAAAAAGACCAACAGAGGCTGGAAAGATGGTCCAATGTCTGGCAGCTGAAGTTCAATGCAAAAAAAAAAATGTAAGATGATGCCTCTGGGTAAAGGGAACCCAAGGACAATGTACCACCTTTACGGAGTCCAACTCAGTATCACGCAGGAAGAACGGGACCTAGGTGTCATCATAAGCAGCACCCTTAAACAGAAAAGCCAATGCAACAAAGCTTATAGCAAGGCAAACAAAATGCTGGGGTACATAGGGAGGACATTCAATAGCAGGAGGAAGGAGGTAATACTGCCACTCTACAGGTCCCTGGTAAGGCCCCATCTGGAGTACTGTGTCCAGTTTTGGAGTCCACATCTGAAAATGGATAAAATCAGGTTGGAGCTGTTCAAAGAAAAGCAACCAAAATGATCCAGGGCCTTCAAGGGTACTCATATGAGGAGCATTTGGAGGAATGTACTTAATTGTACCTATGATATATTTCAGAAGTAAGAAAAGTCATCTTACTTCTATATATTTGTGACATATGTGTGGCATCATACATTTATAATGGGTTGTAAGTGTATTTAAATGTCCCTCCCATCTTCTAATCACACCCCTGAGGAAGATTCATGAGGAGTCGTTGGGCTGGGTGGTTAGTTGGTGTGCCATCACCGTTTCTATGAAAAAGTTGATTAAGTTTATTGCACAGTCTCAGTTACTTCTGTTATTGACAGTGTGTTTCCAGGTTTTTCGTGACGCTATCCGCGACCTGGGAAGGTCCAAGGAACACATGGGCATACTAAATGGATCCTTTGTCTCCTGCCGTCTTTTTTGTTATGTTTCTGTGTTGATTAATTGTCTAATGAACTTAGGAAGGCTGTTTAAAATTATATTGTCATGGTTTAGCTACTGGTTAACAGATCATTTGCAACATACAGTGCTGCAGATATACTCATCTCTGTCCTCAGTTGTGGATTTCCACAGGGATTGAGCTTATCCACAGTGTTATTAATTGGGCACATACTTCCTTTGCAAAATATTTTCAGACAATATAAACTGGGCTTCAGCTGTTACACTGTCACCCACCTACTGTGTAGCTTTTTGATTCTGATCAGCACCAAGCAGTAGCTGAAACTGAACCGTGTTTAACAGAAATCCATTGCTAAATGGCCTTAAGCTGTATTTGGCTAAATTCAGAAACTATGAAAGTGTTCTTGGTAGGATATGACTGCAAGAAAGAGGTTGCTAGCCGAACTCTTGCATGCATGAGTCTGAGTGTTCAACAGACATGGGAAAGGATCTTGCCATGGTCTAAGCACTGACCAAATCAATCATTGAGGTACTTGAAGTGGGGGTACTTCTTTAAGGGAACACTATCAAGAGCCTTAAAGACAGGGTTTGATGGGAGCATACTGTAGCTAGCCTCTGCTGTAATGTTTGGCCCTAAGGTACACAAAGGTAATGCTTTTTGTGTTTGTGGGACATAGTACCTTAAAATTAGAAAATTATATTTATCTTAAACCCAGGAAATGAATGTGCACTCATACAGTATATCCTCAACATGGTGCATGACCATTCAAAAATGTTATCCTGTATACAATAACTGAAGTATAGTAATAGTATTTTAAGAAAAGTTGTTGCTCATAACAAAATGGAAAACGGTAAAGATTCAAACCTGAAACATTCATGTTGTTTTAATAATGATAAACATTTGTTGATTACAGAACATAATACTTTGAAGTTTTAAGGTTATTTAAAAAAAACTGTATTGTAAAATCAGAAAGTGAAAATGTGATATTACATCATGCATAACAACTGGGAACTGTAGTTGCATAAATGTGGAGTGCAATAACAGTTTGAATGGGTATTTATGAGTCTTTGCTATTGGAACAGGATGGAAGATGGAGTGCCACTAGATGCCAGGGAGTGTTTGGATAGGGGTAAAGTTAGGGAGGGGTGACACTGTACACCTTGGGCTGCTTGACACAGGGGTTATGTGAGCAAACAGGAGTGTGGCTGGATTCCAAAGACTTGCTGACAGTGGGTGGGTTGAGAGCAGTTGAGGGCTTGGAATGCCACTGTACACCAGAGACATAGTCAAGTAGTAATCTTCTGTTCTGAAAGGAAATTCATTACAAATGAACCAACACCTAGGCATCAGTTAGAGCTAAGCACAAAGCTTCAAAATTATGCAAATGCAATGTTGGGGTACTAAAGCTCCCTGGTGTGCTATGGTGTTCCTTTGGTTATGAATGATTGCATCATTGACATATCCCTTATTTTGGCACCTGCTCTCAAAATGCTGGTGTTTAAGCCAAATTATGTACCTTGAAATACAGTTCCGAGGTTAGGATAATACCAGTGCTGCACTGAACAATTGTTCATACTCTGAGGAACACCATAGCACATCATGGGGATAGGGGCTGGGTGCGGTAGGGTAGCATCATATTACCCTCATTTTGTGTCTTTGTAACCCTAATGCTTGCAATAACACAGTTTTTACCAATTCATTTTGTTACTGTTTGAGAAGGTAGAATCATAACTAGCTTTATGCAGTGTGAAGCAAGAAGTGAGTATTAACGTGCTTCAGACAGGTCTCAGAGAGCTCTGAGTTAAGTAAGATGTACAGGGCCCATCGGACCCCACACAAAGCAAGATGTATATGAATGCCTACTAAGTGCTTCTGTAGATGTTGATTGTATACTGTGAAGTGTCTTAAATTATAATGAGCAACTAGATGCATTAACTGTTATATTACTTATTATCTAAACATTGAATCAGAATGGTTGAATCTTATTTGTATGCTGGCTAACTTAGAGTTCAATGCAATATCTCTTAGGCAATGTGCACCTAAACATAATAAACTGTATAATGTTAAATAATAGATATGTGATGTATTTATTGGGGAGAGAAGCAGAAGCCTTCTTCATTAGATTTGTAGTTACAGTATCTATAATTAACTTCATATCAAGCACCTTTATAATTATATTATGTACAATAGGAAAACCAGAGGTCTCCTCATGCACTTGTTCACAATTGTGTTACATGGAATAAAAATGATTCTACAGTACATGGCATTTTCAACTACCTTAAACAATCATGTTTAAAACGGAACATGGATTGTTGACACTACTAGAGTATTGTCACAGAAATGCGCATATTGATATAAGTGGTTTTCTATATTAATCTAAGACATTACAAAAGCTCAATTTCTCCATTACATTATTGGGCAGGTCCCCAAATTAGGTTTCTTGTTTTTCCCTCATAGCAGATTGTATTGTATTCTCTTGTACAACCAAACAGTCAATTAGAACTTTTTATAACCAAGGTCCCTAGATTTCCATAGAACTACTGCAGCTACAGAGCCTACATGTTGCCACATTCCATAATTCATTTTTGGGTGGTCTTTAAAATAAATATTACTTTTCCAGAGTAACAGAATCCTTTCTCCACTTAGTTTTTCCTGAAGCTCCATCCCATGCTTAATCTCTGGTGGCATCAATGATAGACCGCATGGTGTTTTAGCCAATGGCTGGATAGGACAAAATCTGCCCCAGAAATAAACAATGTTCACTGAACAAATCAAAGAAGCAAGTCACTGAAGCTCTGAGTCCTGCAGAAGAATTTACGGTCAAAGTGCTGCAGAGAACCAATGACCCTGACAGCATGATCATTATGTAGTTAGACATTATGGGCCTGATTCTCAAAGCCCTGTGTCTGACACAAGGTGCCTGTGCTAAACAGAGATGGTGCAAGGTGCACCTTACATCCAGGACCACCCGTGGCATGATTCACAAAAGTGGCCTGTGTCAACCGCAGGCTGCCTGCCCCAAACAGGACTTGCGCCAGCCCTGCGCCCTGCACTGCCCTGTGACATGGTACTAGGTGGACTGCGCTGATGCAAGCTGCAGCTTGCTATTCATAGACATCACCCAGTGGGAGAAATCCTAAGGGACTTTACACCAGCCAGGGCTGGTGTAAGGGGACTTAGACATCTTTCCCCTGGGTGAGCTGTGGTAGCATAGGTGTTGGGGGTCCCACCTCCACAATCAGGATGTACCCCACATGTACCCTTTATGGGGCAGCCCCATCCATGATGTGTCCCCTTGGCAATACAGAGCAGCCTCCCCCACCAGATCCCTGTTGTGGCCCTCTCCAACTATGCACCTGACCCACACACTGCAGGTCCTGTACCCCTCTACCCAAACAGATAGTGTCCACCCCATCCCCAGACAGAGCAAGGGACCAGCATAGCCCTCTGCACACCTCCGTGGCCAGTCCCCAACTGCACTGAATGTGCAGCAGACTGTACAGTGTACACGCTAATATTAGAATGTACACTGTACGGTCTGCTACATTCTGGACCAGCCACAGAGGTGTGGCAGGAGGGCTATGCTGATCACTGAGATGGGGAAACACTGCTCACTGGAGTAGGGGGGGCTGGACCACTACTGGGAGGGTCATTGTACTGTGCTGGTGTCATCAGGGATTGGGGGGACCAGCTGGACATTGCCACAAGGGGCTTGAGGCAAACCCCTTCCATTCACCTTGTGTTTGACACATGGGAGAGATGCCTCATGGAAGGGGAGTTAGGCACCGGGATGCCTCCTGTACCTGAATTTGGTGCAGGGTCCCTGGTGTAGGGGGCATTGGTGCAAGCAGCTGTTTGCCGCAGCTTGTGCTGGATGCAGCCCCCTTTGACAATCGGGCCCTATGAGTGAGTGATATGCTAATTTCCCTATTTATCCCAAAGCCACATATTAATAAATACCTTATAATTATTGATGGATAAGATTAATTCTTTTTTAATACTAGAAATTTTTAATTCCAGTGTAATCATGTTAAATATTTTTACCTGCTCTTCAGAGCTGTCTAAAACTCCAGATTCATTAGGTGTGACGGACTGAGTCTGCAAAGACATAATGCACAAAATAAGCACTTTTTTTAACTTTGTCAGAACTATCTAAGATTTCAAATAAATTAAATAAAAACTGATCTAACCTCCAAGTAATGGTCATAATAGTTTATTATGCTCTGATTTTTATAGAGTTAGTAGAAGGATAGCATTTTCATATGATCATAACTATACTATATCTAGGGATGGTCCAAGTGGCTGAAATTTGCTTTGCAATGTTCAGAAAATTCACAAAGTGCAAATTCATGATGTTTAATCTTTGTGAAGTGCTGTTTATAGGTGAAGTGGGCAAAATTAACCATGCAGTGACAATTTTGCGGGAGCAAATAGCCATCTGTGGTAAAACTTTACCAGTTTGGGCAAAGTCAAAGTTGCTAAGGCCAATAGAGACTTTGTAAAGCTTCATGAAGAAACAAATTCTAGCCACTTCATGGCAGTTTCTCTTGCAACATTTAAATTCACTGCATCTCTCAATAGTTCTTATAGTGACACCACAAAATAAACAAAATGCACATATTATAACTCAATCATCTTTGCTGGAATAAAATAGGATTGGCTACTACAGAACTACTTGAATCTAGTCATCACAGGAAGGCTAACCTTGGAATTGTTTGGCAAAAAATATTTTTGATCAGTGAGGCTTGTGAATTTTAACCCACATCAAAGAAGGGAGGTCCTCACAGACCTGTATTGAGAAGCCATGGCAGGTCATTGTTCCTGCTCCGCAGATAAATAAAGGGAATAATCCACTAGTGTGACCAGATCTTCATGTCAGTGAAGCACATAATTCAATTAAAGCAGCAGTATTTATTAGTTGACAAAACATTTTAGCATACAGTTTTTTTTCTAGCAAAAATGTACAGTAGAGCAAGATGCAAAGTGATACCTTGCAGTATATGACATCACAAAATGCACAGTAAAAGGGCTTAATTGCCATTGAATTACACTGTTCTCTGCAGCCTACTTCAGCAGTCTGCAGTAGTAATGCATGTTGCTGCACTGCATGCAGACTCTGCTGTATTTGTTACATCCTTAAATTAATACTTAGTCAATTTATAATCTTCTCAGATTGCCTAAACAGCTGTTATAACTCATTTTGTGATTAATGATTCATGTCATTAAAGTTGGTCGCAATTCAGAATTATTTTAAATCTCTTCAGTTGAGGTTACTTTTGGAATGTAGATACTGCTGTAGATACATACTGTGGATGCATTAGGATGGTGCTACCATGAATTTCTGAACGTGATAGTAAACACCATAGACTCATACCAAGATACTTTACTTTTTTATGGTGGGTGAGGCAAAGGAGTGGAAACTGAGCTGAGGAACTGCCCACCAGAAGAGGTGGTGGGTGCAAGAACCATTAATGGTTTCAAATGCAGCTGGGACAGAGTAAAGGGCTTAATGGTTACTCAGGGGGAAAGCAGAAAAGCAGAGGCAAGGGGAGGGAAGTGATGGCAATAACCCTGACTAAACATTTGGTCCCAGGGCAGGATAGGGTAAACCAGGACAGACTTGATGGGCCACTGGTCTTTTTCTGCAGACATTTTCTATCTTTCTATGTATGCATTTTAAAAACTTAAAATCCAAAATTTCAGTTCAGGAATGAAGGAAAATAAAAAGTGGATATATTGATATCTTTGCCATAACAGCATTATTGCTGCAATAAACATATGGTGGCTAAGAAATATAGCGGCTGTAAAGGAAACATTTTCAGAGTCACTCAAATTGTAAAAACCCACAAAAAGATGTTTCAGACAAGGTATTAAGCTTACCTGTAGGTGACAAGATGTACAGTAGGTGTCAGAAGTTCTGAGATAGAAATATCTAAATTATCTGTAAGCTAAATCAAGGCAGCAGTCATTTTGTGGCTGCCTGTCAAGAGGGGCATGGAGTGAGGATGGCATGGACATGATACATCTAGAGTGTCTTCTGACCCTAAATGACTATGTTACTGTTGCTGTGTTACTAATTAGCAGGTAGGGATATCAGTGGTTAAGCAGAAAAAGTGATGAAAGGGGAGGATGATCTTATTTATAGTCTTGTAAAATGTCATAGCACACTATCAATAATATATGCCTTTGCTTTTTCCCTGCAGCTGTGAAAAGAAGTGCACTATCCAGCACCCAACATCATTATATATGGCGAAGGGAAGCAGACACATCCAAAAAACTAGTAGGAGCAACAGTCATCAAGTATCTGTGACTAAGTGTTTTAAAAGGGTTCAAAACCTTGAACCCAGACAACCTGAGTCATACAACCTAAATAAACCAATGTACTGGGGTGGGGGGGGGTTAAATTTTAGAATAAAGGTAAGAAACACTGTAGAAAGATTATTTTGAATGATTTATGAAAATAAATCCTGTACCTAGAAATGACATTGGAAACATAACATTTTCTCCAGGAGGGATACAGTATGCAGAGGAAAATGAAGTGCCTCTGCGAACATTTTCCTTTAAAGATCATTTCTGTGGAAAGCTTCACAGTTGAGGGATGGATGAACCAGTTCTTATTCTGATTAAAGTTGTAGGAGAAAGCAAGGACAGCATCCCCTCATCTGAGACAGGCCAACTCAGCTTGACTCATGGGAACTGAGTCTTTTGCAGATTGCTTGGATGCCAGAAATGGTCCAGGGCAGATCTGAATCCACTCAGTCTGGCTCTTTTGTTGTGTTATTTGCTGCTGAAACCTCAGCAATCAGAAACATCATTCCAGAGTTTCCCACATATGGTACTATGTGATGTACAAAAATATACATTGTGTGTTACATGACAGATTGGGCAAGCCAGGCAGCAGAAATTAAATATATTTTCTGTAGCGCTGCAATATCTTTCAAGAAAAAAGTTTCGACTATTTAAATGTGGGGGAAACTGGTTATTCTGAAAATATTAAACAATCAATTATTTGGTATCAAATAATTAAAGCTGGGCAGTTTTAATGCAGGCAACATTTTGCACAACCCTCTGTACAACCATCTTTAATTTCATGACAGGTGAGGTATGTATCGTGAACCATAATTTTTTGGAGATATCAGTGACCTACTCAACCCAACTCCCCAAAATTAAGGTGGCTTTATGTGTGGTGCACTTACTCCTGGAAGGGTTTTAACTTCAACTTACATGCACAGAATCAGACCGAGTGAAAGACTCTTGAGGTCAGCACTTCTTAAGTGCAAGTCTATTGAAATTAAAAATACTTATGAGTATCTCATGAACAAAAGCTTTATTTTCACCAGCATGTATTTTATCCCCAGTTCTGTACAGGTTTTTACTCAGCATGTCACACCTCCTTTAACCCCTCTGCACTATCTGAAGATTCTACTCTATATGACAAACCATTTCTAATTATATTCTACTATCATTTGCATTTGCTTTTGCTCTTGTTTTTATGCATGTCTTCTGCTGGACCCTGAAAGTCAATTAAGTGTCGTACAGTATGTCTAAGCTGTGAACACGTGCAATAATGTATGCACTTTGCTGTGTAAAAAACAAAATGATATAACTGAAGTATAAATGCAACATTTGAAATATATTTGTAGCAAACTGTAGAATGATGTCTCTGATGTTAATCAATCTAATTTTTTGTAGCTGAATCTCTGCCTTTTTGGCATTTTAATATTTAACAGAATTGTTTAGATGATTGTATCTGTTATTAGAATGTACAAAAGTCAAATATTGTAGTTTATCATTGGTTTCAATAAAGAAAGAACCTGCAAATCCCACACAATATTTTAAAATGCAGGATTTTTGACCATGAAGTTTTTGCAATTTTTCTGACAAAAGACCCTTTACAAACCACATTTTGCAGACATTTTTCCATACTTCATAAAGCAGTGCAGACATTTAACTCAACTCTAAAAATATAATTATCTTCCCTATCACAAGATATATGTCTCAGGTATGATACAATGCAAATAAAATTGTTTCAGAACTTACTTCTGCCTGCTGTCGTGCTGGTGCATTCTGAAAGAATGGAGGGAATATCTGGAAATTTCATGAAGCAAAGAAGTGAAATAAAAATGGTTTTGTGAGACTGTAGAAAACATTAAATGAGTAACTATTCAGAAATGTTTGCAGTCCCATTATTGTCACCATAGTTACAGTAAAACAACCAGTTCTTACTCTTGTAGCAATAAGTCCCCACAAACTGAAGATATACAGTATGTATGATAGTTCAACTAAAGGAGGATTACAGAAGTTGGGCCTTCAGTAAAACAATTATAAACCTTTATCTTTTACATGCAAGCTGTAATGGATAGCTTTATGAAAATCAAGATTTCTCTTTGTGGACTATGTTATGCCAGTAACCATAAACTATTTCATTAGTAGTAGTAAGTTTATTTATAAGGTACACTTCCCAAGAGGCTCGCGGTACTGTACATGCATAAACAGGCTGATCAAACCAATACAATAAATAAACAACTTTAAAACAAAATAATGCAGATTAAAAGTAAAATAGTTACATCAGTTAAATGAAATCAGCAGCAACATATAGAAGATACATGGAGACTAATTTTAGTCCCCAAAAGCCTGTCTAAACAGATGTGCCTTTATTAAGGTTCCCACTGTGGGGACCTTGCTCTGTACCCTAGGTAGAGTGTTTCAAAGCAGAGGGGCAACAACCTCAAATATATGATTCCCAGAGGATTTAAACTGGGCCCTTAGGACTAAAAGGAGGCCCTCGGGGAGGAATGACGGGGGCATGAGAACTGGAGAGGATTCAGATGATCTGACAGGTAGCCTGGTCCCAACCCAAGTAGACCTATGTAGATTACCAAATCAACCTTGAAGGTTACATGCCACTTCACAGAAAACCAGTGTGGATCATGCATGACCAGGGACATGCAACTGGTCCTCAAGAGGCCAGCCAGGAACCTGACGACTGCATTCAGCATCAGCTGCAAGCATCACAGGGCACCTCCACTAACCCCAAAATAGAGCACATTGCAGTAGTCCAGCCTGAATGTCATGAACCATGCACCAGTGTTGGCAGATCATCAGGTAGAATAAGGGACTCAATATGAATTATATTCCTAAGATGGTAAAAGTCACTCCTAACTACAGCAGACACCTGAGACTCCAGTGTCAGCCAATCATCAGAAATGACTCCCAGATTTTTTACTTTTGCAGAAGCCAACAGCCTAGATGACCCAAGCCAAAGCCCTGCCTCTCCAATGACTACTTCCACTATCTCCCTCCACTCCAGCTCAGTCACTAGTACCTCAGCCTTGTCTGAGTTAGGTTTTAGACAGCTAGATTCCATCCACTTCTGAATTTCAGACAGGCACAAATTCAGCACTTCGACAGTGTCAGGCATCCTGGATGCCAAAGAGAAATACAGCTGGGTGTTGTCTGCATAGCAGTGGCAACCCATATTGTAGTGCTGAATGATCCTCCATGGGGCAGCATGTACACTGAGAACAACATAGCTGAGAGGACCAATCCCTGGGGCATGCCACAGAGAAGGGGCATTGGGGATGATGAGATGGTTCTCATCACCACCCTCTGTGTTCTATCCCTCAGGTAGGACTCAAAACAGCAGATAACAGTGCCAGTGAATCCTCTGTACTACCTCAGATGATCAAGCAACAACCCATTGTCCACAGTGTCAAATGCTGAAGAGAGATTGAGGAGAATGAGAATTGGCCATTTACCCCCATCCCTAGCCCAAAGGAGGTCATTATGCATCCTGACTAATGCTATCTCAGTGCTATGCCTGGATCTGGAACCAGATTGGAGGGGATCATATATGTCATGAGCTACATGGTGCGCCTCAAGCTGTAGTACCACAGCCTTCTCAATGACCTTACCTAAAAAAGGTAGGTTATAAACAGGACAGTAATTTGCTGGAATATTCATATCCAGTGATGGTTTCTTCAGAAGGGGCTGAACCAGTGCATTTTTCAATTCCACTGGGAAGACTCACTGTGAAAGGGAGTACCAAACAATTCCAATGAACACCAACCCCAAAAACTCCATTCAACTCACTAGTAGATGCATAGGGCCTGGGTCTAGTTCACAAAACGTGGCCACAGCTTCAAGATCACCTCACAGACCTCTTCCATTGTGACAGGTCATAACTCACCCTAAGACAACTGAATATGTCTATGAGTTGTAGGCTCAATTCCACCGGGTAATGACAGCCCACTTGGAGGATCCCGGCCCAAGTAGTGGACACTCTGTTCAAGAAGAATGGAGTGAACTCTTTGCGTGTAGATGATAACCTCATTCTTACTGGCTGAAGCCAGGTTCTATTTAATAACCTGTCCATATTACAGAAGAGCAGAGCTGGTCAGTTCCTCCCAATCTCAATCTCTCTTTACAGAAATGATGCCTTCTTATGGGAGAGTGCCCTTTGATATGCATCACAATGAATCATAAAAGCCAGTTTGTCCTCCTGGGCCCTGGACCTTCTTTAACTGCACTGTAATCTCCAACCTCTGGAGACTCATAAATGGATACCCAGCCATCTAATTAGGTTCAAGTAGTTAAAAAATGTATTGCAGAAAAGACCGATAAAAAAGGGCAATTACAATTGGTGTAGAAAGCATCAGAATTAAGGTCTATACAGACTGCATTTTATTGTAAAAATAAGATTAAGGTAGCTAACCATATATATATTCTGATAAATTGCTAAAAATGAAAAAAAAAAAAGCATTTGAATGCAAAACCAATCTTGTGTACTACAGACCAAAGAAAGTATTAGTCTGATTAAGAATTACACATAGAGTCACTAGACCTTAAAAGAACAATGATTTTAAGATTTAGAGGGGGAAAAAGACAAGACTTCCATGAAAAAAAGTTATTTATGCAAATAATGTCAACAGAAATTGTAAACACAATCCTATGACTATAAAAGACAAATGCAAGATAATAATCTAGAAAAACATCAAGGAACTAGATGTCATGAAAAGGCAAGCCCAAAAGTATGATGGGTCACAGAAGTGTGATTATTATGTTTATAAAGACTGCATTATTTTGTTCAAGTAAAATTAAGGTAGCTAACCATACTGCACATATTGTGCTAAATTAATCAAAATACAAGAAGATGGCATTTGCATTAAAAACCTGTCTTGGCTAGCACAGCAACAAAAACATGTTAGTCTCATTATAAGTTACACATAGAATCACCAGGCTAAATCTGGCCCGCTGATACAGTGGTAAGACTACTGCCTGCATTGCCAGCAACCTGGTTTCAGGAGTGAGTTTGGGCTGCTGGAAGGCCAGCCGGAGGAGGATGGTTGAGCATTCCATGGCATGCACCTCCTCATAGGAGGGAGGGATCCTGGTCTCTACTACATTACTGCTGCCTGTGTGACTGCAGGTGGCAGTGCCATGGAGTCAGTGGACAGGGAGGGGAGCATCAATATCCTGCCATATCAGCATCAAATATAACCTCTCATGATACTCCGGGTGAAAAGGAAGAAAGCCAAAGGAAAATCCCCAACCATGCTGGGTGCCACACACTGTCCTATCACAAGTCCTGCACCACTGGCTATGGCTCTCTCTCTCCCCTCAGTTGAAACTGGAGGGGGGGAGCATACTCATCCTGATATCTTGGCATCAGACACAACCTCTTGTGATGCTTGGGGGAAGGGAAAAAAGCCAAAGGATAATCCCAACTATGCAAGATGCCACCTGCCATCCTGCTGCAGGTCCATGGGGGAGCATGGAAGAGAGGAAAGTCCCAAAGAAGGTGGCTGATGGGGTTGGGTAGGGTGGAGGGGCTGAAGGGAACACGTCAGTGCAGGGATGAAAAAGTAAAATAACTTTAAAAAAAAAGAATCACCAGACTAACAAAAGACTAGCAAAAATTATTTAAAGATTTAAAATGAAATAGAGACAAGACTTGCATGAAAATGATTTTAATGCAAATCATGACAGTGGATACTGCAAACATGACATCATGTCCATAAAAGAGGAAAAATACAAGATACAGTAATCTAGAAAATAACAAGCGACTAGATTTCATAAATAAATAAGCCCCAAAAGGAGGGAGGGCCACTTACTGTAAGTGAGATTGCAGAAAAAAGATAAATATACACACAAGGATCCTTCAACTGAGGATCAAAACCCAGAAGTACTTTGGTATTAATTTAAAAAACATAGACCCAGATAAAAAAATAGGACATGCATGAAAAAACAATCTTTATGCTAAAATTGATAGATGATAACATCAGTGTGATCCAGTGATCAAAATAGATGATGTTATGGGAAAAAGGGAAAAATACATACATAGTAAATGTAATAGCAGACTTTATAGCGCTCATGACAAAACAAACCCAGACAAAATTTAAAGGGACAGTCAGCGTTTTCATTTATTTTTTGTCATGAATGATTGCTGTGGCTTTCACAGTTGTTATCTATTCTTACTAAGAAAAAAAAATCAATAGATATAAAAAATTGCCTCAACGAATTGTATTATGTACAGATAAAACTGAATTTAAAAACAAGCTAGACAGATATATATTGGATGGGTGTAGTTTGCATTATTACACATAAATAATAGGACCAAAACATAGGCTGACGCTTTCTAGGCGCCTATCCCTCTTTAGTATGATCTTTGTAATCTGCTCTGATTCTGCTTACTGTTAAAGATATCTGAAAAATCTTTATCCTGAGTGGTTTATGCTTATTTCTAACAGCTTGACCTGCCATCCACAGCTGCATGGCTATCTGCATTCCCAATGCCCTCTTTCTAACATGGCACCACAGACCTGACCATCTACTCATGCCTGCATGCACGAGTGTTTTCATTTCTTGGCATTGTCATGGCTTCGGATTTCAAATTGCTCATTTGACCATTATACTGCTCATTTTAAATCTACACCTACATGGATCTCCTTTATAGTAAGATCTCTTTTTATGAATTGAAAAAAACTGGGGGGTATAGAAATGACAGCACTACTGCATGCACAAGAACATGATCAGGTAGGGGCACCATGTTAGCAGGAGTGTGTTTTGAATGCGCATAGCCATGCAGCTGGGTATCATAAATTGAGCTTCTAGAAATAAGCATGGATCACTCAGGGTACTTATTTTACAAATATCTTCAACAATAAACAGAAACACAGCAGACTGGGGACAATTTCTTAGTAAGAGTAGATAGCAACTGTGGATACCACACTAATCACTCATGACAAACATGCATTTGTCAATGCCGAATGTTGTCTTGCTGGCATTGGCATTGGTAGTGCAGGAGTTAGTGAAATGCATAATAGGAATGGCAGTGAAGTCCGGAACTGACGCCAACCCCACCCCTCCCTGCAGTGACTGACAGGCACTGAGGTGTGCCTATGGGTCATCGGCCACAACGCTTATGCCATTTCACCTCACCCTACCCTGCAGACTCTGACAAGTGTTGCATTGTGCCTTGGCATCATTGGGCCTTACGCTCACCCCATTCCATAAGGAAATATGTTGAGATGGGTGCAGTATAGGAGAATGGGGTGAACTTTGGGGCCGAAGAGTCCAAAGCACACCTTAATGCCTGTCACTGGCTGCAGGGTGGGGGTGGGGATGGAGTTGCATGAGCATTACAGCCGACAATCCAAAGTCACACCCCTGACACCTATCTGTCTCTACAGGGTGGGACATTACGGTTAGAAACCCTAACGCCCAGTGCGTTTGTTGATATTTGCACTCCAAATTTTCAACATGGGCTTTTTGTGACCCCACCTCATGAAAGCATTTGAGACCTCCACTCAGGAACAGTGGCACTGTGATTTTGTTAATCTGTCCCAAACGTTGATTTCCCACAGTGACTGTGCCATTCTGCGCCAGATGTGTGAAAACACATTTTGGGCAGGATGTGAAAAATGACAGCTGTACTGTTCATAAGGAGGTGTGAAGAAATGGCAAAGTTGAAAATCTGGAGTGAAAATAATAAAAATTCATGAATTTGCATGCATGCGTGGAAACTGCGCAATGCACACTCATAACACAGTCATTTTGTGGAATTTTTTCACCAAATGTTCAACATAGGCATTTTGGAACCTACGCTCATGAACAGTGGCACTGTGATTTTTTTTAATCTGTCCTGAACATTGATTTCCCACAGCAACTGAGCCATTCAGCACCAGATGTGGGAAACACATTTTGGGCAGGATGTGAAAAATGATAGCTGTACCATTCATAAAGAGGTGTGAAAAAATGTCAATGTTGAAAATCTGGAGTGAAAATATTAAAGATTCTTGAACTTATGAGCGTGTGTGGAAACTGCACAATGCACACTCATAACACACTCATTTTTTTGAATTTTTTCACCAACTTTTCAACATAGGCTTTTTGGCAGTCCACCTCATGAACAGTGACACTGTTGTGTCACTAATCAGTCCCAAAAGGTGATTCCATGCACTGACCACAAAATAAACTTTCAGGACAGAATAATGAAATGACAGTGACTGGGTTCATGAGGTGGGGTCCCAAGAACCCCATGTTGAAAATTTGGAGCCAAAAGTCACAAAAATGGCCGGGATATCCACTTAAGTTGAACACCCCCCCATTGATGCCATTATACAGCATATTGTGATTTTCTTCAGTTTGTGGTCGGCTTTGAAGAGTGCAGATGTGTTCCTGTTCCACCAAAGATTATCGTGCCAGGCTCTGGATGTAAGTATGGGGTGAGGGGGGATGCAGGGAGATGGGGTGTGGGTTCGGGGAGGGGGGCCGTTGTGACCACGAGGAACTGTTTTCTGTTTTACAGGGTAAAAAAAAAAAATGAACATCTCAGGAAGGATTTTTCTTTCAGGGTGTAACAAGGACATTTTGGCACACTAGGGTGGGCTCCCAGTGTGCCACCTGTGTTTTTTGGGGGACACGGGACAGAAGCCGACTGAGATTGGGCCCCCCATCAGCAAAGAATGCGTGTCTGTGTTTGAGGGGGCTTGATGCCAAGGGGGATTGGGTAACACCTCAGCAGACAAAACAAGGGGGAACATTATACCTATGGGGATTGGGCTCCCCCATCAGCAAACAAAATGGGGAAGGGGAATGCCGACAGGGTGATTAGGCACCCCCAACATCGGCTTTCACGGTACTGTGAGAGCTGGATGGCTGCAACCGCCACCACATTTATTGAAATGTTTCAGCAGGCAAGGCATGGTCTGCAATGAAGGGGCGCTCCCTCATTGCAGGGGCAAAATTCTTTCAAGTCAGTGGCATGGTTCTGAACTGCTGACATAGACAGAATGCTCATTCATTGGTGCCTCAGAGATCAGCCCAAAAAAGCAGTGGTGCCATTGGCCAAAACATGGCTGCACCTCCGCAACCTGCTACTCCAACAAGCTGTCACAAAATGTTGCTTGTGCTGCGCACGTAAGACAATATAAAAATGACTGAAAATGCTGACGCTGTCCCCTTAAGCCATATTGATGCAATTTTAAACAATACTGCTTTAGTCATCAAATGACATACTGTGCAGTGGTGCTACTTTATCAAAATATAATTAACTGAAACATTCAGGCATTTGCAAGAAGGCACAAGAATAGTGAAAAGGAGTCACAAAATACCATAGAAAAGTGTGTGCTGGTGTGGGTGTGAGGGGGAGCTTCAGTGACCCTTATTAACATGTTTCTTTAGTCACTGACAGTGCTAATCTGGGATTCTCCTTCAACCCCTGCTCCCACTCATGCTTTTTTCTGTATTTTATTGTCCTCAATTGGCAATCCAAACTATGTTTGGATGAAAAACTGAGGTCAGACAACTGTTTCATGCTTTACCTGGCTACAATGTGCTTTGAATGGATATTTGATTATATTGTTTTGGTTCAAACCATACATAAAAAACTTGTGAATCTTGGACTGAATGAGCATAGAGGCAGAAAGCCCTTATCAACACAGGGTGGGCATTACAGTAATTGTTGTATTGCTTTTAGTAAATGCATAATGGGCCCTATGCACATAAGAGCAGGAATTACGTGCCAGAGGCATGTATCCCATCTGCAGAGCTCTGCACCAGTGGACAGGTGTGCGCCATGTGGCATTCACAACCGCTAGCCACCTGTATGTGGCCCTGCCACAGGTTCATTCTGGGCAGCCAGGGGTGGAGTTGCAGATCCAGGTGGACATCCAACTGGATGCCTGGCCTGTGTCCCACAGTGGATCCCTTTCATGGCAGGGTGGATGGGCCATTGGCCATGGAGGTGTGTGTGGAGGGCAGAACTGCCAGCCATCTCGAGCCATGGCGCTGACCTGCTGGTGACAGGATGGGGGTGCCATCAGTGCCATGGGGGTGTGGGCAGGGCTGTGATTGGGGGGGGCATGCAGGATGTTGCTGTTGTGGTGGAGGGTTGCCACTGCCATCCTGGACCAGGAGGGGTTGTATGTGCATGCTGGTGCATGTAACAGTTATGGCAGTGTCGCTTCTGCCATATCCAGTGTCCTCCTCTCCACCCTCATGGGCAGCGCTATGTGGCTTAGTGCATGACGCACAGTGCTGGCACACCACCTGCTCACTCTGAAGCATTGCTATCTGTGTGGCTGGGGGATTGGGTGCATAACTCACTTGCACCCCATTTGCGAATGGGGCAGGGGGTCCTCCGGACCCCACTGCATGGCATTCACACATAACAATTCCAATGCATCTAGTTTCCATGATACATTGGCATCATACATAGGGCCCATTATAAGTTAGTATCAAGCTCACCACTCATCTTTCTTAAGCAAAACACACCAGGATATTTTAGAGGAGGAGATTAGAAATAATTCTGAAATGCCAAAAACCATTACACATTTGTGAGGGTAAGAGTTATGACCTACCAGGAGTCAGGTGATCCTGTATGTACTGCAAGTAGGTTACTGACTTAGTGCATCACCGAACTCACCAGGAAGGGGGCAATCCTTTATCTTGTGCTGGCATATGGAGACCACATCCAGGGTGTAAAGGTTGAGGAGTTCCTGGGTGGAAGTGACAATTGCACAATGTGGTTGGAGGAAGAAGGTCCCCACTAAGACTAACATCCTGGATTTTAGAAAGTCAGATTTCAGAAAGATGTGCAAGCTGTAAAGGAGTCACCTGGCCAGCATCCAAGTACATATGGGGGTGGACCAAAGGAGGTCCAACATCAAGGAGGGAATTAAGGTTGCCACAATGGAGTGTGCTAGGCTCAAAGATAAGAATTCAATGGCCAGAGCACCAAACTGGTTTAGTACTGAGGTCACCCAGGCAGAAAGGGATAAGAGGTCAGCCTACAAAAAATTCAGGCAGACCCAGAGTGTGGAAGAGAGGAAGGATTACCTGAAGATGGCTAGCACTGCAGGTAAGGTAGTTTGGCAGGTTTAAGCTCAGAAAGAACTGCAGCTAGCTGAGTGAATTAAGAATGGATGAAAGAATGTCTTTCACTATATTATTAAGAAAAGGGACAAGAATGTTGGGATTGTTAAGCTCAGGAAAGGAGATGGGTGTGTGGATTCCATCTTCACCAGGAAGAAAGATAGATAGACCGGTGCCACTATGGGGGAAGGAGAGGAGAAGAGGGACTGAGGGGCACAGATGTTCTGATAGAGGTGGATAGAGTGAAGAAAGGCCTGCTAGCACTGAGGGTAGATAAATCAACAGGCCCAGATGGCATACACCCAAGGGTGCTGAGGGAACTGGCAGAGAAGCTTGCATATCCATTGGCTGGTATATTCAGTAGTTCACTGGAGTCAGGCATGGAACCACAGGACTGGAGAACAGCATACATAGTGTCCATCCAAAAGAGCGGTCCCATGGATGACCCAGGGAACTGTAGACCAGTCAGTCTGACCTCAATCATGTGCCAGCTCATGGAGGCCATACTTAGAAATAGTTAGGGAACTATCTGGATGAGCATGGTTTCCAGGATGAGAGGCAACATGGGTTTATGGGAGGGATGTCATGTCAAACATATTTGATTGACTTCTTTGTCTGGATCTCTAAAACAGCAGACAGGGGCCAATCGGTGGACATCCTTTATTTAGTTTTTGCTTACTAGGTAGGTGCACTAGACCAGTTAATGCCTATTTTCAGACATGACCCAGGAGAATTACATCATACAACAGTAAACAATGACTACAACAGAAACTAACTTAAACAGGACCTGGCAGACAATCAGCATACAAACCAGCAGTATAGGAACAGAATTAACAATCTCCAGGATTCAGTAAGGAATTTGACTCCCCATCCCACAAGAAGTTGATCACCAAGTTGGTGGATCTTGGAGTTGGGGAGAAGTAGACCAGATGGTTAGGAAAGTGTGGGGCAGGACCTAGAGTGTGGTTGTGGGGGATGAGCTGTCTAGCACCAGGGAGGTCACCAGTGGGGTCTCACAGGGCTCAGTGCTTGGACTGGTGCTGTTCAATGTCCTTATCAACAATACTGGAGATGGTATTAAGGGCAAAATTTCCCTATTCGCAGACAACACCAAGCTCTGTGGGAGGGTGGACACAGCAGACGGGATTGAAGACCTAAAGGAGAATCTGAAAAACTAGACAGATTGTATGGGATTTGGCAGCTTGGCATCAATGCAAAGAAGTACAAAGTTATGCACATTGCTGTCATGAACTAAAGGACCGAGTACAGCTTTGGATGGTTCCAGTTATCTGTATCAGAGGAGGAGAAGGACCTAGGAGTGATGATCACTAGTGATGTGAAACACTCCACATAATGTAAGAAAACAGCAGCAAAGTCAAATGAGATGTTGAGCTGCATTGCCAGAGGGATCAGCAGTATGCAAGGAGGTAATACTGCCATTGTACAGGCCATTAGTGAGGCCACATCTGAGTACAGAGCAAAGAACTGGTGCCCATTCCTTAAAAAGGCATTAACCTGATAGAGCTGGTCCAAAGGAGGATAACAAAGATGATTATAGGCCAGCAGGGTAGGACATACAGGGAGAAGTTAGAAGACGTGAACATGTACTCCCTGGAGGAGAGCGGAGAGAGAGGGAGGGAGGGAGAGAGAGAGACAGACAGACAGACAGACAGAGACAGAGACAGAGAAAGAGAGAGAGGGTGAGGGAAAGGGAGAGGGATGGCGAGAGATAGAGAGAGAGAGAGAAAGAGAGAGACAGACAGGAGAGAGAGAGAGAGCAAGAAAGAGAGATACATGATTGAGATCTTCAAGTATTTGAAAGGAATAAATAAGGTGGATAAGGAGGGTATTTTCAAGCTTAGTGGGAAGTAAAACATGAGGGGACACAGTCTCATGTTGGAGAAGGGGAGGTTTAGGAAAGAGGCTGGGAAGTACTTCTTCATGGAAAGGTTGGTGGTGGGTTGGAATGTGCTTCCAGAAGAGGCAGTTTCATTGACAATGGTGGGCAGCTTCAACAGAGGCTGGGACAGTGTAAAGAGGAAAATAAGGATGGGGCAGATGGAGAGGAAGGACAGACTGGGGGGGCAGGTTTGGTATCTTATGCTAAGGACACTGCACTATAAGCAGACTAGATTGACCTAATGGCTACAGTATAATCTGCTGGTTTCGCTGTATGTTTATATGTTAATATAATGAAATTTGCTATGCTTTACTCACTGTATGATACCTACGGTGGTAGTACACCATTGGTAGAGGGAAATCTGGAAACTAAAAGTGACAAAGTCAAACATCTGTATATTGTCAGAAGATGATATCATTGTTTTAATGTTACTTAAAGGAGGATTGGGTAATGATTTATGGAACAAATCTTAGTTTTTGATAAAAAACAGTGAACCAAAATGTTCATGTATGAGGTCTGGAAAATATCCATCTCATTCCCTTTGGAGAATTATTTCTTATTATTAGAAAACTGTGTGTAAAGCTTAGATTAACCGATATTTAGTTATAAGGACTGTCTGCATAAAAAAACATTTCCATCTTTCTTTACTCCCCCCTAACCATTTCCTCAATCTCCAGTATCCTGACTTCATTACATTTCAAAAGAGGTACTTTTAACACCTCTTAAAGCTTACCTGTCCTCAGATGTACAACTCTTTTTTATATATAGTAAATGATATCAGCAGACTGCACTATCCTCTGAATAAAAGCTTGCTTTGTGTAGGAACTGGTGTACCTGAAGAAAGGCTCTGTGTAGTCTGAAAGCTTGTGTTCTGAACATTTCTTATTGGTCCAATAAAAAGTATCAAATGACCCACTTTGTTTACTTTTCCATTATTGGTTCTCTTCCATAATACATTTGTTTATCTTGTGCTATTGCTACTGACGAATAAAAAAAAGAATCTTTAGGATTTTTGGAAAAGAAATGCAAATGTACAAAAATGTAATAGCGATTGCCTAAGAGGTTTAACAGACAGTACAGAACTTTCTATTACCATTCAAGTTAGAAGAGAACCCAACTAATGTAATCCCCAAAACACAAGCAGATTGTTCTTCTATGTAACTCAAATAAAACAGATACTGTTTATCACAAAATGAGCACATAGCACTTTTAATAAAATGTGAATTAGCAGTGTTTTTAAGAGCTCATAGCTTTGCTTTCCTAGACCCGTCATCCTCTCCCCTGGTATGTCTAGAACATTTTGGTTCCATGTTAAAATAGCAATAATAAAATCGCAACTTCAATATTAGCGTCTTTTTCGGCGACTCTAATAACAAGAGCTCTGCAACTTTAGCGCCACACATAATTAGCTACCCTGTAAAAACAGCGCTTGGTATCAATACACAATCTTCAGCTCTGGTTGTTGTTACCTCTGCATATTGATTTCATGTGGCATAATTTCAGTGAAAGTGCTGACTCTGGCATCTTGTGCATGTACAACACTCTGTGGAGGTACCAGTGCTAAATATTAAAGTATGAATGCTAGCACTCAGCAGCAGTTTTATGAGGTAGAATTATTGTGAAATTTCAACTGCTATTTTCTGATTCAGGAAAAGTTTGTATCTGCTGCATTGAGATTTTTGTAATGTCGAGTTTGTGTGTTCAAGTCTGCAGTCTCTTGCTCTCACTTCTCTATTTCAATTGAAAAGACATTTAGGGGAACTGTTAACTCCGTCCCCGTCTGGGCTGTTGAGGGTATTATTTTTTAAATGTTTTATGAAACCGAGCATTTTTGCTGTATGGTCTGTGTCAAACCAAAATTCCCAATTTGCTAGTTCATCTCTAACAAAGTGAAAGCTTGACAGTTGTTCAGAGACTGGGGACTCCTGGTGTCATGGGCTCTCTGCTTCTCCCATCCTTCAGACAGGTGTTTGGGGCTTTCTTTTAGTAATTATATTTTTGTTACAATTATTGAATACTTTTATTTTGATTCTCTTGTGGGGATAATTAAGGTTGCATGATCTTAACATGATTGATCTGGAGGCAGTGCTGGCAGATGTCAACTATCTGATGGCAATGAAGAAAAGCAAATGCACTCCAGCTGCCAATGCCAGTAAGAAAGTCATTCTATCTGAATGCCAGTCGCTATTTTTTACATGGAAGCTCACTGTTAGTCACCATTTCAGACCAATCGCTCAAATGAGCTGGTCGCTCACATTGCAGTCGCTGAAAAAAAATTGCGATATTGCTGTCACTATTATGTAGTCGCCGATTGAATGGGTAACTGAACATTTCTAGATCTGTTTGTCATATTTTTACATGATTGCAATAATTGTAAATTATATTTAACCAATGTTGTATTCTCTGTGCAACTGTAAAGTACTGACCTTGCTGCTGTACCACCCTCCCAGGACCCTCTTGAAATATAGCGGATTCAACTAAATGATGCTATCTTGGTGTGTAACATACTAAATTAAATAAATTAAAAAAAAAATCAGCACACAGAAAATTATGTTAATTTTTATGGCTGCAGTGGGTGTAGCGCTGTAGACATCTTGTAATTCCTTTAGGAAAAGGGAGCCCATTGGATACCAAATGGACTTTTCAAATAGTGGAAGTGAACAGCAATCCCACAAGAAGTTGATCACCAAGTTGGTGGATCTTGGGGTTGGGGAGAAGTAGACCAGATGGTTAGGAAAGTGCGGGGCAGGACTTAGAGTGTGGTTGTGGGGGATGAGCTGTCTAGCACCAGGGAGGTCACCAGTGGGGTCTCACAGGGCTCAGTGCTTGGACTGGTGCTGTTCAATGTCCTTATCAACAATACT
Organism: Neoceratodus forsteri; assembly: GCA_016271365.2. Taxonomy (NCBI): domain Eukaryota; kingdom Metazoa; phylum Chordata; order Ceratodontiformes; family Ceratodontidae; genus Neoceratodus; species Neoceratodus forsteri. Next base: position 641,629,596 of record CM057453.1, on the reverse strand, counting down.
GGAGATGGTATTAAGGGCAAAATTTCCCTTTTCGCAGACAACACCAAGCTCTGTGGGAGGGTGGACACAGCAGAAGGGATTGAAGACCTAAAGAAGAATCTGAAAAACTAGACAGATTGTACGGGATTTGGCAGCTTGGTATCAATGCAAAGAAGTACAAAGTTATGCACATTGCTGTCATGAACTAAAGGACCGAGTACAGCTTTGGATGGTTCCAGTTATCTGTATCAGAGGAGGAGAAGGACCTAGGAGTGATGATCACTAGTGATGTGAAACACTCCACACAATGTAAGAAAACAGCAGCAAAGTCAAATGAGATGTTGCGCTGCATTGCCAGAGGGATCTGCAGTATGCAAGAGGAGGTAATACTGCCATTGTACAGGCCATTAGTGAGGCCACATCTGGGAGTACAGAGCAGAGAACTGGTGCCCATTCCTTAAAAAGGCATTAACCTGCTAGAGCTGGTCCAAAGGAGGATAACAAAGATGATTATAGGCCAGCAGGGTAGGACATACAGGGAGAAGTTAGAAGACGTGAACATGTACTCCCTGGAGGAGAGGGGAGAGAGAGGGAGAGAGACAGACAGACAGACAGAGACAGAGACAGAGAAAGAGAGAGAGAGAGAGGGCGAGGGAAAGGGAGAGGGATGGCGAGAGAGAGAGAGAGAGAGGGAGACAGACAGGAGAGAGAGAGAGAGAGCAAGAAAGAGAGATACATGATTGAGATCTTCAAGTATTTGAAAGGAATAAATAAGGTGGATAAGGAGGGTCTTTTCAAGCTTAGTGGGAAGTGAAACATGAGGGGACACAGTCTCACGTTGGAGAAGGGGAGGTTTAGGAAAGAGGCTGGGAAGTACTTCTTCATGGAAAGGTTGGTGGTGGGTTGGAATGTGCTTCCAGAAGAGGCAGTTTCATTGACAATGGTGGGCAGCTTCAACAGAGGCTGGGACAGTGTAAAGAGGAAAATAAGGATGGGGCAGATGAGAGGAAGGACAGACTGGGGGGGCAGGTTTGGTATCTTATGCTAAGGACACTGCACTATAAGCAGACTAGATTGACCTAATGGCTACAGTATAATCTGCTGGTTTCGCTGTATGTTTATATGTTAATATAATGAAATTTGCTATGCTTTACTCACTGTATGATACCTACCGGTGGTAGTACACCATTGGTAGGGAACGGAAATCCTGGAAACTAAAAGTGACAAAGTCAAACATCTGTATATTGTCAGAAGATGATATCATTGTTTTAATGTTACTTAAAGAAGGATTGGGTAATGATTTATGGAACAAATCTTAGTTTTTGATAAAAAACAGTGAACCAAAATGTTCATATATGAGGTCTGGAAAATATCCATCTCATTCCCTTTGGAGAATTATTTTTTATTATTAGAAAACTGTGTGTAAAGCTTAGATTAACCGATATTTAGTTATAAGGACTGTCTGCATAACAAAACATTTCCATCTTTCTTTACTCCCCCCGAACCATTTCCTCAATCTCCAGTATCCTGACTTCATTACATTTCAACAGAGATACTTTTAACACCTCTTAAAGCTTACCTGTCCTCAGATGTACAACTCTTTTTTATGTATACTAAATGATATCAGCAGATTGCACTATCCTCGGAATAAAAGCTTGCTTTGTGTAGGAACTGGTGTACCTGAAGAAAGGCTCTGTGTAGTCTGAAAGCTTGTGTTCTGAACATTTCTTATTGGTCCAATAAAAAGTATCAAATGACCCACTTTGTTTACTTTTCCATTATTGGTTCTCTTCCATAAAACATTTGTTTATCTTGTGCTATTGCTACTGACAAATAAAAAAAAGAATCTTTAGGATTTTTGGAAAAGAAATGCAAATGTACAAAAATATAATAGCGATTGCCTAAGAGGTTTAACAGACAGTTCAGAACTTGCTATTACCATTCAAGTTAGAAAAGAACCCAACTAATGTAATCCCCAAAACACAAGCGGATTGTTCTTCTATGTAACTCAAATAAAACAGATACTGTTTATCACAAAATGAGCACATAGCACTTTTAATAAAATGTGAATTAGCAGTGTTTTTAAGAGCTCATAGCTTTGCTTTCCTAGACCCGTCATCCCTCTCCCCCTGGTATGTCTAGAACATTTTGGTTCCATGTTAAAATAGCAATAATAAAATCGCAACTTCAATATTAGCGTCTTTTTTTCGGCGACCCTAATAACAAGAGCTCTGCAACTTTAGCGCCACACATAATTAGCTACCCTGTAAAAACAGCGCTTGATATCAATACACAATCTTTAGCTCTGGTTGTTGTTACCTCTGCATATTGATTTCATGTGGCATAATTTCAGTGAAAGTGCTGACTCCGGCATCCTGTGCATGTACAACACTCTGTGGAGGTACCAGTGCTAAATATTAAAGTACGAATGCTAGCACTCAGCAGCAGTTTTATGAGGTAGAATTATTGTGAAATTTCAACTGCTATTTTCTGATTCAGGAAAAGTTTGTATCTGCTGCATTGAGATTTTTGTAATGTCGAGTTTGTGTGTTCAAGTCTGCAGTCTCTCGCTCTCACTTCTCTATTTCTATCGAAAAGACATTTAGGGGAACTGTTAACTCCGTCCCCGTCTGGGCTGTTGAGGGTATTATTTTTTAAATGTTTTATGAAACCGAGCATTTTTGCTGTATGGTCTGTGTCAAACCAAAATTCCCAATTTGCTAGTTCATCTCTAACAAAGTGAAAGCTTGACAGTTGTTCAGAGACTGGGGACTCCTGGTGTCATGGGCTCTCTGCTTCTTCCATCCTTCAGACAGGTGTTTGGGGCTTTCTTTTAGTAATTTTATTTTTGGTACAATGATTGAATATTTTTATTTTTGATTCTCTTGTGGGGATAATTAAGGTTGCATGATCTTAACATGATTGATCTGGAGGCAGTGCTGGCAGATGTCAACTATCTGATGGCAATGAAGAAAAGCAAATGCACTCCAGCTGCCAATGCCAGCAAGAAAATCATCCTATCTGAATGCCAGTCGCTATTTTTTACATGGAAGCTCACTGTTAGTCACCATTTCAGACCAATCGCTCAAATGAGCTGGTCGCTCACATTGCAGTCGCTGAAAAAAAATTGCGATATTGCTGTCACTATTATGTAGTCGCCATTTGAATGGGTAACTGAACATTTCTAGATCTGTTTGTCATATTTTTACATGATTACAATAATTGTAAATTATATTTAACCAATGTTGTATTCTCTGTGCAACTGTAAAGTACTGACCCTGCTGCTGTACCACCCCTCCCAGAACCCTCTTGAAATATAGCGGATTCAACTAAATGATGCTATCTTGGTGTGTAACATACTAAATTAAATAAATTAACAAAAAATCAGCACACAGAAATTATGTTAATTTCTATGGCTGCAGTGGGTGTAGCCCTGTAGACATCTTGTAATTCCTTTAGGAAAAGGGAGCCCATTGGATACCAAATGGACTTTTCAAATAGTGGAAGTGAACAGCAATCCCACAAGAAGTTGATCACCAAGTTGGTGGATCTTGGGGTTGGGGAGAAGTAGACCAGATGGTTAGAAAAGTGCGGGGCAGGACCTAGAGTGTGGTTGTGGGGGATGAGCTGTTTAGAACCAGGGAGGTCACCAGTGGGGTCTCACAGGGCTCAGTGCTTCGACCAGTGCTGTTCCATGTCCTCATCAACAATACTGCAGATGGCTTTAAGGGCAAAATTTCCCTATTCTCAGACAACACCAAGTTCTGTGATAGAAAGTAGACACAGCAGAAGGGATACAAGACCTAAAGAAGGATCTGAAAATCTAGAGATATGGTCCAAGATTTGGCAGCTTGGCAGTAATGCAAAGAAGTGTAGAGTTATGCACATTGCTGTCATGAACCCAAGGACTGAGTACAGCCTGGGAGGGTTCCAGATATCTGCATCAGAGGAGGAGGAGGACCTAGGATTAGTGATCACTAGTGATCTGAAGCACTCCACACAATGTAGGAAAACAGCAGCAAAAGCAAATAAAATATTGGGCTGCATTGCAAGAGGGATCAGCAGTAGGCAAGAGGAAGTAATACTGCCATTGTACCACTGTGCCATTAGTGAGGCCACATCTGGAGTGTAGTGTAGAGTACTGGTTGCCATTTCTTAAACAAGGAATTAACCTGTTGGAGCTGGTCCAAAGCAGAACAACAAAGATGATTATAGGTCAGCAGGATGATGTACGGGGAGGTTATAAGAGAGAGAGAGAGAGAGAGAGAGAGGGAGGAGGAGATGGGGGAGAGAGAGAGAGAGAGAGAACATGATTGAGACCTTCAAGTGTTTGAAAGGAATAAATATAGTGGATAAGGATGGGCTCTTCAAGCTTAGTGGTAAGTGAAACACGAGGGGACATGGCCTTGAGTTGGAGATGAGGAGGTTTAGGAGACTAGGAAGCACTTCTTCATGGAGAGGTTGGTGGTGGGTTGGAATGTACTTCCAGAAAAGGCAGTTTCATTGAAGATGGTGGCAGCTTCAAGAAAGGCTGGGACAGAGTTAAGAGGAAAATAAGAGTCGGGGGCAGATGGAGAGGAAGGGCAGATTGGGGGGGGCAGGGTTGGTATTTTATGCTAAGGACTCTGCACGATGAGCAGACTAGATAGACCTAATGGCCATAATCTACTGGCATCTCTGTACTGTTGTATGTTCATATAATGAAATTTGCCATGTTTCACTCACTGTATGATACTTACCGGTGGTAGTACACCATTGGTAGGGAGCTGAATTCCTGGAAATCCTGGAACCTAAAAATGACAAAATCAAATATTTGTATATTGCCAGAAGATGATATCATTGTTTCAATATTACTCAAAGCTGGACTGGGTAAGGATTTATGGAACAAATCTTATTTTTTGATAATAAAACAGTAAACCAAAATGAGATCTGGGAAATATCCATCCCATTGCCTTTCGGGGATTTTTTTTTTTTTAGTAAACTGCATGTAAAGCTTAGATTAACAGATATTTAATCATAAGCACTGTCTGCCTAACAAAGCATGCCCATCTTTCCTTACTCCCCCCACCCAACCATTTCCTCATTCTCCAGTATCCTGACTTTATTACATTTCAAAACATAGAATCTGTCAGCAGATAAAGACCATATGGCCCACCTAGTCTGCCCATTTCTCTGCTCACTGCTGCAGCCCTGGATTCTATTTGATCCGTGGCTTGCCTGCTCTGCAGATCTCCAGAGTACCCTTATATCTATCCCATGCACTCTTGAACCCCCATATTGTTTTCACCCCCACCACTTCTGCTGGAAGGTTGTTCCACCACTCCACCACCCTTTTGTGAAAAAGTACTTCCTAGCATTACCCCTGAGCATTCCACCTGTCAGCCTCATATTGTGCCCCCTTGTTCTTGTGCAGTTTTCTCTGAAATATACTTTCCGCCTGTACCCTGTTTATTCTCCTAAAGTACTTGAAAGTCTTTATCGTATGCCCTCTCTCTCTTCTTTCCTCCAGTGAATAGCTATTAAGGTCCTTAAGTCTTTCCTCGTAGGTATTCTGGTGCAGTCCATGCACCATCTTCATTGACCATCTCTGGACTGCCTCTATTTTGACATTGTCCTTCCCTCAGTCCCTCACTCTCTACTTCTCTGGTGTCCTTCCAGGGATGTGGTCTCCAGAACTGGATACAGTACTCCAGCTGAGACCTCACCAGTGATCTGTACAGTACCATCACCACCTTTTTCCTGATGCTTGTTATGCCCCTTCCTCTGTACCCCAACATTATGTTTGCTCTCCCCACAGCCTTTTCACATTGTTTGGTCACCTTCAGCTTATCGGATATAATAACACCTACTGTAGGTCTCCCTCCTGACTTATGGTGGCCAGAATTTCCCCACCCATCCTGTACTCCTCCCTTGGATTCCTGTGACCCAGGTGCATGATCTTGCACTTTTTAGCATTGAAACTTAAATGCCAGACACCCGACCACTCCTCTGATAGGCTTAGATCCTTTCTAATTTTTTCCACCCCCTCCAGTGTGTCCACTCTATTGCAGATCTTGGTGCCATCTGTGAAGAGGCACGTCTTTCCCTTCTGATGCTTTGCAATGTAGCTAATGAAGACATTGAATAGGACTGGCCCCAGCAACAACCCTTGTGGCACCCCACTGATCACTCTTCCTCTCCTCAGATTTCATGCCATTTACCACCACCCTCTGAGTCCAGTCCCTTAGCCAGTTCTCAACCTACTTTACTACCATAGGACCCACTTCCAGGCTCCACAATTTATTTAGCAATCTCTTGTGTGGGATGGTGTCGAAGGCCTTGCTGAAATCCAGGTAAGCTACATCCACCGCCCCTCCCTGATTTACCAGCCTGGTTACACAGTCAAAGAAATCTATAAGATTCATCTGACAGGACCTTCCTGCTGAGAGTCCATGCTGCCTTGGATCCTGTGCCCAGCTATTCTCCAGAAACTTCACAATCCTCTCCTTAAGTAAGGACTCCTTTAGTTTCCCCACTACTGAGGTCAGGCTTGCAGGCCTGTAATTCCCTGCCTCCTCTTTGCTTCCACTATTGTAGAGAGGGACCACATCTGCCCTCCCCCAGTTCTCAGGTACCTCCCCCATCTCTAGTGATGCATTGAAAAGGGCAGCCAGTGGTTCTGCCAGCACTTCCCTGAGTTCCTTTAGTACTCTCAGGTGGATCCCATCTGGCCCCATTGCCTTATCTGCTTTTATTTTCCCTGAGTTCTTCTAGGACTCTTTCCACCGTGAATGGGCTGGTGTCTACCTCCCTCCCCTGAATACCTCTCTTAGTGAGTCTCGGTCCCTCACTCTCTACTTCTCTGGTGAATTCTGAGCAAAAGTACTTGTTCAGTATCTCAGCCTTTCCTTACTTTTTCAGCACAACGATCCCATTTCTGATCTTTTTTCTCTCACTAATGTATCTGAAGAAGGTCTTGTCACCTTTTTAATAGCCTGGGCCATACCATCCTCTGTCTGTGCTTTAGCCACTCTAGTTGTTTTCCCAGATTGCCTTTACTTCTCCAGATATTGTTCTCTGTCCTCATCCCTTTGTGTTTCCTTGAATCTCCTGAAGGTTCTGTTCTTTTCCCTTACTTTCTCGGTCACTACCTTCGAGAACCATAATGGTCTTTTCTTTCTTTTATTCTTGCTGTACATTTTGACACAGTGACCTGTTACTTCTGTTATGACTCTTTTAAGTCTAGACCGCTGTGTTTCCTCATCACCCCCTGTACCTTCTGCTAGTAGGGCTCTGTTGAGATTTCTACCCATCTCCTTAAAGTTAGCCTTCCTGAAATCTAGGACCTTTATCCTTGTATGGCTTGCCTCCTCCACTGTGGTTACCTTAAACCATACTGTCCTGTGGTTGCTTTTACCAAGGGGACTGCCCACCTCCACATCTGTGATCCTGTCCCCATTGGTCAGGACCAAATCCAGTATAGCCTCCTCATGGGTTGGTTCTGCTACAAGCTGTCTTAAGTTTGCCCCATTCAGGGCAGTCATGAAGTCACCTCCCCCTCCTTCCCTTACCCATCACTACTTGATACTCGATCTTCTCCACACCTCCCCCCTCTCCTGACTTCACCTTTCTCCACTCCTCTATCTGTACATAATTTGTAATGTATTGTATTATATGAATATATAATCCTGTTGATTGCTACATGGCTATGCATGCCATGCACTTGTACCTTGCTTCACGACCCAGCAAAGAATTACCAGCGATGGATTACATGGATCTGAAGGAATCGATGATTGCTATGGAATTTCATGGATTTGGTGTTTCCATTAATATACCTTTTTACTTATGTATTTGTTTATGGCTACCAACTGTACAGTGCATTATCTCTCTATTCATGGAATGTCTGTATTCCCTGGGTTGACCCTGAAAAAGGGACATGTCTGTCTCAGTGGGCCCACCCAGTCATCAAAATTCAAATAAATAAATAAATAGTTTAAATACTTGTGGAAGAAGCATTTGAACTTTTCAGTGAGGATACCTTTGCCCCCCACAGGCTAGATGCAGGCCAGCTGGTGAATGCAGTTCTTCATCCCTCCAGGTAAGATCCCAGTCCCCAATGAAGCTATACCCTTCCTCTTCACAGCAGTTCTTCAGCCATGTGTTGAATCCCATGGTGCAGATACCTCGACCCTCTCCCTTCCATGGACAGGTAGAATCTCCAAGAAGGTAAAAGAGTGCCATACTTTCCCAATACACCACCCCACTTCTCTAAATTCCTCCTGCACTTTTCCTACATTTGTCCCCTCACCAGCCAGGTCATTTGTCCCCATGTGGACAATGACATCCAGCTCTCCCCTCCTTGCCACCACCCTAGTGATCCCTAGGATTGTCATGCTCTCCCTCTGAACTGTGCCTCCAGGCAGGCACACCACCTCCCTCTCCCCATTGCTGCCCACTCCCAGCTCTAACCCTCTAATGATGGAGTCTCCAAACAGGATGTTCTTCCTCCTCTTGTGCATTCTCCTTCCATTTATGCTCAGGTCTCTGTCATGGATGACCCACTTATCCCCCTTAGTGTCCACTTCTGGAGATGCAATGTGATCATCCTGTTCTGCCAAGATGACATATGAGTTTTCAATCAAAGTCTTTAACCAGGCGATCACCGTTGAGCAAGCTAATTTTTGAGGTGGACCTGTCTGGGGGATGTGCCTCTGTCCCACCTCCCTCACCCTCCCTGAGCCCACTGTAGTCCATCCATCCATCCCCCCTTCTTACATGTATCCTCTGAGGGAGTGGTGGATGATGTGGTGGTCTCTGTGTGGAAGGAAGGTTACCTGGATCCTCGCTAACTCTGCTTGAAGTCCTACAACTTCTGCCCTCAACACAGAGAGGTGTCTGCAGATAGGGCAGCACCACAGTGCCCAGAAGGTCCTCCTGAACACCGCTGCCCTGCAACAACTGCATTATATGACATCCATCATTTTTCTTAGCCTATCCTTTCCCTTACTTGTCTGACCCTTTTTTTTCTTCCTTCTTATTCCCTGTTTACTTTACAGCTATGTACTGTCAATAAATGTTAGTGGTATAAGTGGTATAATGTATCATTGTATGTGGATATACATCAGGGTGTGATGTGTGGTTGTGTAGTGTACAGAAATTTGATGGCTAACAGTATGTGAATGCAGTCAGCTGGTACTGTATGATGTAACATGCTATGGGTATAAAGGAAGTGATGCGCTAGGGGAAGGTAAGTGTGGGAAGGATGGGTTGGGCCCCTCCGGACCACCAGTAATAATCAGCTGCACCAGCAAAAAAAACAGAAACAATCAGCTGCACCAGCAAAAAACCTCAAGCAGGTACTTTCCAAAAGAAGTCAAAAGGCAACCTGCTAAACAAGTGAAACAACAATAAGCAACAAAAGGAGCAATAAAATCAGCACTGAGTAGTTATTCCCCTGAAATGAAACTGATTCTTTATCCTTCAAGCCTCTTATGAGAAGCCAAAAAGCAACCTGCTACCACCAATCTGACTCAGCCCCACCTCCAGTTATCAAGCAGCTGAGGCTCCAGGCCAGAAAATTAGCACTCCTCTCCCAAACTACAGGGCTAGACAAAAATCAGTTCCTGCACTCTAATGTTAATGGAGTAAAGAAAACAAGATAAGCAAGAAAAGCAAAACAGTAGCCCAAGTGAAATCAGCAATAAGCAGTAAAAGATGTAAAATCAGCAATGAGCAGGTGTATGGACCACCAGAAACAATCAGCTACACCAGCAAAAAAAAAACAGAAACAATCAGCTGCACCAGCAAAAAAAAAAAAACAGAATCAATCAGCTGCACCAGCGAAAAAAAAACAGAAACAATCAGCTGCACCAGCAAAAAAAAAACAACAGAAACAATCAGCTGCACCAACAAAAAAACCAGAAACAATCAGCTGCACCAGCAAAAAAAACAAAACAGAAACAATCAGCTGCACCAGCAAAAAAAAAAACAGAAACAATCAGCTGCACCAGCAAAAAAAAAAAAAACAGAAACAATCAGCTGCACCAGCAAAATCTCCCAAGCAGGTACCTTTCCAAAAGAAGTCAAAAAGCAACTTGCTGCCAAGTGAAATCAACAAAGCAGCAAAAGAACACATAGCCTGATAGTTTGTGTTCTGAACATTTCTCATTGATCCAATAAAAAGTATCAATTTACCCACTTTGTTTATTTTTCCATTATTGGTTCTCTTCCATAGAACACTTGTTCACCCTGTGGTGTTGCTACTGATGAATAAATAAAATCTTTAGGATTGTTGGAAAAGAAATAGAAATGTAAAATCTATGATATTGATGGCCTAAGAGGTTTAATTGACAGTACAGAACTTACTACTAACATTCAAGTTAGAAGAGAACCCAACTAACGTAATCCCCAAAACATAAGCAAATTGTTCTTCTGTGTGAATCAAATGAAGCAGATATTGTTATTCACAAAATGAACACATAACATGTTTAATAAAATGTGAATTAACAGTGTTTTTAAGAGTTCATAGCTTTGCTTTCCTATACCCATCTTCTCTCTCCCCCCCGATATGTCTAGAACATTTCTAGATCTGTATGTGATATTTTTATATGATTACAATATTTACAAATGATATTTAATCAATGTTGAAAGTTGTATTCTCTGTGCAGCTGTAAAGTACTGACTCTGCTGCTGTACCACCCTCCCAGGACCCTCTTGAAATATAGCTGATTCACCTAAATGATGCTATCTTGGTGTGTAACATACTAAATTAAATAAATTAATAAACAATCAGCACACAGAAAATGTTGTTCATTTTTATGGCTGCAGTGGGTGTAACCCTGCAGACGTCTTGCAATCTCTTTAGAGAAAAGGTAGCTCACTGGATACTGAACAGACTTTTTAAATAGTGGAGGTGAAATGGCAATCACTGCACTATTTCACCCATCGGTATCAGCAGAGCATGGAACTATCTGCTGTGTTCAAGATGGCACCTCATAGTTTTCCATGCATGTGCAGGAACTTCAGTAACATGGTGGCACAGTCCGCCATATCCACTATGGCTACTGGAGCCCAGTACACATGCAAAAGTCATTGCACATGCACAGAGAACTCTGTCTTAGATACAGTGGACTATGTCACTGTGCCAGTGGAGTTCACTACACATGCAAGAATCATCGCACATGCACAGAAAACTCCATGCCACCATCTTTGACATGGCAGCATAGTCAGCCATGTTCTGCTGAACCTCAGCTGTCCAGACCTCAGCTGCAGCCATAGTGGCTCTTGCTAGAATTTGTTAAAAGTAGCCAGTTGTTAGAGATAGTATTTCAGATATAAAAAGTAACATGTTCTTGAACTATTGACAGTTCAAACCTGGGATTCCTCTTCAACCCCTACCCCTATTCACACTTTTTCAGTATTTTACAATCCTAATTTGGCAATCCTAACTGTGTTTGGATGGAAAACTGAGGTCAGGCAACTCTGTTTTATGTCTTCTCTGACTACCATATGCTCTGACTGGACAGCGATAATTCTGTTTTTGGTTCAAACCATATCTCAAATGACTTCAGGCATTTTGGATGGAATGAGTATGCAGACAGAAGGCCCTTAACAAAGGGTAGGCATTACCGTGATTTCTGCATTGCTTTTAATAAACACACAATAAAAGTTAGTACTAAGCCCACCACTTAATTTTTATAAGCACAATGTAACAGAATATTTGGGAGCTGAGATTAGAAATCATTCTGAAATGCCAAAAATACATCTGGAAGGGTTAGAGTAAATTACATTTGCCATGCTTCACATACTGTATCATACTTACCGGTGGCAGTACAGGATAGGTTGGAAACCGAAATCTTGGAAACTAAAAAATGACAATGTTAAATATTTGTATATTGCCAGAAGACCATATTATAGTTAGATTTTATTGAACAAATCTTAGTTTTTGATAGTGAAGCAATGTACCAAAATGTTCATATATGAGGTCTGGGAAATATCCATCTCATTCCCCTTTGAAGAAAATATTTTTTAATTTCAGTAAATTGTGTATCCAGCTTAAATTAACATATTTAGTCATAAGCACTGTCCTCATAAGAAAGCATTCCATCTTTCTTTCTTTACATTTCTCCCCCCACCCCTGACACACACTCTCTCTCACACACACTATTCATTACATTTTAAAAGAGCTGCTTCTAACACCTTCTAAAACTATCCTACCCTAGATGTGCAACTCTTTCCTATGCATCCTACTTGATATCAGTAGCTTGCACTATTAACTGAGTAAAACTTGCTTTGTGTAGGAACTGGTTTACCTGAAGAAGGGCTCTGTGTAGTCTGAAAGCTCGTGTTCTGAACATTTCTTATTGGTCCAATAAAAAGTATCAAATTACCCACTTTGTTTACTTTTCTATTATTGGTTCTCTTCCATAAAACATTTGTTTCCTTTGTGGTATTACTACTGATGAATAAAAATATCTTTAGGATTATTGGAAAAGAAATGCAAATGTAAAAAAATATAATAGCGATGGCCTAAGAGGTTTAATTGATGGTACAGAACTTGCTATTACCATTCAGGTTAGACGCGAATGAAACTAATGTAATCCCATGAATGCAAGTAGATTGCTGTTCTATGTAACTCAGATGAAACAGATATTGTTAATTACAAAATCAGTGCATAGCCATTTTAAGATAACATGTGAATTCAAAGTATTTAAAGAGCTCCTAGTTTTGCTTTCCTATACCCATCTTCCATCTCCCCTGATATGTCTGGAACATTTCTAGATCTGCATATAATTACAATATTTGTAAATGATATTTAAGCAGCAGTGCAATGAAAATGGGCAAAAATTTGACCCCATCTTTTTTTCTTCCTAATTGATGCCAGATGTCTTCCAGCTTATGCTGCTGGTAACATTTTCAGTTCCTGTCATCAATCAGGAATTTTATGAAAGTTTTAAAATAATTTCTCAATAAAAAAAGATAGCCCCTTCATTTTTGCATAGGAATAATATTGAAGACCTGAGGAGGGTAAACATCTAGACAAAAATGCAAATGTACAGTACAGAGCATAGGAAGCATCCAGAAAACCCAAATCATCAGTTCTGCCAGTATTTTTCATAACCGTAGCAGAAAATTAACTTTTTGGAATAACGTTTCTTGTTGCTCTGCTGTTTTAACCAATGCTGGAGAGTCTTCTTCTCAGTGTAACTGTAAAGTATCGACTCTGCTGCTGTACCACCCTCCCATGACCCTCTTGAGATATAGCTGATTCACCTAAATTAAGCTATACTGATGTATAACATTCTAAGTTAAATAACAATAAGCACAAAGTAAATGTTTTTAATTTTTTTAAAGTAGGCAGTTGTTAGAGAAAGTATTTCAGATATAAAAAGTAACCTGTTATTGACAGTTCAGATCTGGGGTTCTTATTCAACCCCTACCCTCACTCATACTTTTTCAGTACTTTACATTCTTTGCTTGTCAATCCCAACTTTGTTTGGATGGAAAACTGAGGTCATGCAACTGTGTTTTGTGCTTTATCTGGCCACCATATACTCTGGCTAAATAGCTATTGTACAATTTTTCATTCAAACCATAAATAAAATGACTTGGGGATCTTGGACCGAATGAGCATAGAGATGGAAGGGTATCCATTTGAAAGATAGAAACTCTGTTTCCCCGAGTTGCACAATCCCGATGCTGGCTGAAACATTGCAACATTTTTGACTTTCTCTGCCAATTCGCCAGCATTTTTTATTAAAAGTGCCAAAAGGCTGCCACCGCACATCTACTGTGCATTAAGCTTCCACCCCATCCCACCTACTAGAAAGTTTAGGAACATATCCCCTCTCATTCCCCACTAGCACACTCCTCCATCCCTCCTGCCCTGTTGAAGTTTTACAAATAAATTGCTCTCTCTCCCAACTGCTTGTTATTAAAATCAATCAGACCACCCACCCACCTGCCCCCACTCCATTCCAGTGTTACCCTGTGCTCAAACATATAGGTACAGCCCCCCGACACTAGGTTACCTTCCACCCTCTAGAACCCACCTTCCTCCTCCTCCCACCATGCCCCCATAATATTTTTCTTAAAATAAAGAAAACTGTTCCTTCTAGGTGTGAGACTGGTTAACTCTTTCTCTCACAAAAGCTAATGTCAGAATGAATGACAATGATGTTGAGCCTATAGTGACACCTGATTGGTTGCTGTCAGTGTACTCTAAACTATTAATTTATTTGTTGATTGTAACATTGAAAAAGTCTGCAGTTATTTTTCTTGTTGTTATTATTCCTCTGAAATTGCTGCACCAGTAAGATTTCTGTGGTAAAAGTAGCCAAGAGTATAGCTATTTTTCATCATCACATTAGTATCCGACATTGGTTTTACCAAGTCGCTTCAACAACTTTGTTGTCAAAATTCCCCACAATGACAGGCAAAACTTCGATTGTCAAAATTTTGCCCATCAGAAACTCACTTTTTTTTGCAGGAGGTTGTGCCCCTCACACCTCCCAAGCGTGGGGCTCTTCCCCCTGTGCCCCCTGATTTTTGAATAGTCAACTCTGAGGTGGAGTTGATTTGCATGAGGGCAAAACCAGCACTGGTGTACAGTGGGATCATTACAGCGATAATCTCAAATTTGTCTCTGTAATGATCTTTGCTGTAATTTATTTGCTGTTTCACTGGTATACAACATTAAAGTACAGTGCTCTTAACTTCTATTTTTGTTTTATAACTTCTGTTTGCATACTTTAATCTATTAATTTATAACTTCTGTCTGCATACTTTAATCTATGAATTTATCTGTGACATTGGAAAAGGTTATTTTTCTTGAATTTACTGTGATTAGGCCTTTGAGATACTGTAGCCAGCTGTGGGGCTGCTATATTTCAAGGAAACCGATAGTCTATATTTATTGTTGCACATTACAGGCTCTGGCCATAGTGATCCTGGAGACCCTGTGTAAACCTCTTTGCTGAAGCCCCTTATGTGGAATATGGGAGCCCCTAGGAACCGCCTCATCCCTGTGGTGACAACCCCTAATCCTCCTGTTTAGCTACATCTGTGTTATTTTTGTTCTCTCCTTGGCTTAGAATATAACCCCCTAGAGATGAACAGAGTAGGATTGCCTCAAATTCTGCTTTTCAAGTACTGGTCACCAGAGATGTGTTGTAGGCAAATGACTGTGAGTGGGGATTTTTCAATTAACTTAAAAAAGAAATGAATTGCGGGAATTGGGAATACAGAGTTACAAAGCATTATCTGTTAAACCTCAAAGGCAACAGCAGAAAAAAAGATGCAAGTGGGAATATTTACAGAGCAGAGATTAATGTACCAGCAACGATTATAGAGAGGTTAAGTAGATCAAGATAAACATATTGTGTCAGTTAACTGTACTGTAAACAATTCTGGGATTTAAATCCACAGAGCTTGAAATGGCAAATATATCCATAACGTATGTGGATCACCTCTTAAATAATGTCTTTGATGCAGGAAAGAGACCACCATTTGTAAAAAGCCAGAGAAAAGAATAACAGCTGGTTTTGGACAAAAATAAAGATAACTTTTGTATTAGCGATGCATGAAAGAGAAAGCATTTGATACTGTAATTTATGGAATATTCTGCAAAGATTATTGAGCAATGACAGCGAGACACAACAGTTTACGGGACACTGTCAAGCCTTATTGCAGCATATTATTTCTAGTTGAAACCTCACCTTTTATGAATGCTCACTTTCTCTAAAATTCATTGGTGTTGCTGGCAGCTTTATCTACTCCCTTTCTTAGTAGAACTGAAATGCATGCTAATAGTGTAGTTATACCCACGCTTGTTTTGTTTCAAATCCTTAATCTACACTTATTGCATACTTCCTTGAGTGGCTAGACTGTGTTGAAGGTGTCCCCAAGTCCAGGGAAGATGCATTTTTTTGTGGTAACACCAGTATGGTGAGCAGTCTGTTTTTTTTTTACTTTAAAAAGAAAAAAGGCAATCAGAATAAAAGTACCAGCTACTGTACATCAGCAATCTGTACAGAAGTTGACCATCTATAACACATGCAAACTAGAGACACTTTGAGGCCTGGGGGTGGCAGTGTCCCTTTAAATGCTAAATTGCTATGTAATATGAACAGTACAGAGTGTTTGCATAAGTGGAGCTGTGCCTCGGTCAAGGACAGTTAAAATAGCATGGTTGTATAGGGAGGATTTGTTCCTGGACCCTTTCTTTTTCATTGTTTTATTAATGTCCTACCAAATGTCTGTACCTCCTCCAAAGTATGTTCATATGCAGATGACACTATCCTATTATGTCTGGATAAATATGTGAAAAACATTGAGAAAAGCTTAAGTCATGACATGACAAATGTTTCCCAATGTCTGTTGAAAACCACTTAAAGCAACAGTATTTGTTCGTCGGCAAAGCGTGTCACCAAATACTTTTACCAGTAAAAATGCATTTCTGACATCCATATATATATATATATATCCTCAGAGTATTTTTAATTTTCTCAAATAGTTTTAAAACAGCTTTTATAATTAATTTTGTAATTCATGACTCACATCATGAAAGATGGCTGCCATACTCAATTTCTAAAAATCTCTTCCGTTGAGGTTACCTGTTGAAAGTAAATGCTGGATTCATACTGTGGATATATTTGGCTGGTGCTGCCATATGTTTCTGATGGAAAACAGCACAGCGCTGTGCCAAGGTATTTCATTTTTTTATAGAGGGCATGGTACAGGAGTGGGAACTTTTAAAAACTTTGTAATTCTGTAGCTTCCTTCAGGAATGAAAGAAAACAGAATGATACATTTGTATATTGATTTTTTTTTCAGGAAAACATTACTGCTAAAAGACTATATGACTAATAGAAACAGCTGCTTTAACTATAAATATTGGACAAAATAGAAAGCCCCCCCCCAAAAAAAAACCTCAGAATCTAACCCATGTCTGCCCAGAATTCAGAACTTTCCTCTTGAATCTGTGAGCACAATTTAATACTTGGGAGTTTACTTTGATAGTTATTCTGCATTTAATACACATCTGTCTAAACCAGTGTTGGAATTATGGGGGATGGGTGCCAGAGTTCAGCTCCCACAGCTCTGAAGCGAGCCCCTGACTTTCATGTATCACTGCCATTGACTTAAAATGGGAAGGGAGGCACAGCTTAAGAACAGGACCCGCATAGGTCCCCATACCTCCCAAAGCTAATACACTATAATTCCAGCACTGCAAAATCAATTTTTGTTTTGTAATGAATTGGCACAATTATCTTTCTTTATGAAAATTAGACATTCCATCTCAGAGAAAATGGCACATGCAGACTACAATGCAATAATTCTACAACACTTTAATTTGGTGGTAATGTAAAAGTGAAGAACAGCCAGACAGACTACAGGTTTTAGAAAATAGGCAGGGCAGGCAGAATAATATGTAGATGCCAAGTGAATATACAAACTGTATATGTTTTTTTGTCAATTCTTTTTCACTCTGGTCACTGGCATCCTAGGCATCTCTCTGACGGGAACCTACTCAGCATAGCCTCTACTGCCCACCGTACCCTTCCTCTGACCAAAAAATCTGGTGCTGGATCCCCTTTCCCATGGCCCTGAACAGGAGAGGCAGGGACCATGGAGAGCCAAGTCAGGATCAGGGCCAGTATTGGGAGTGGGGGCTCTGCCATTCGAGACCCGCCATCGCCTTCCAGGAACCTGGGGGTTTCCACCTTGGTTACATCCCTGGTGAGGTGCAGACATGCAATGAGGTCTGCACTGAAGGTTTACCCTTTGCTCATGTCCACCACCACCTCACCCCTGTAAGTGGCTCGCTGCTGTGGTACCTCTGGTCTCCACTGGGGGCTGCTGCAGAGTGGTGCACCCCCAGATACCCACTCCAGGAGAGGAGAGCAGCCCTCTGGATGTTCAATCCTCCCCTCCCCTGGTAGCTCCCGATGATCCAAGTCCACTCCCAAACCCAGGTCGCCAGCATGGTGTGAGGTATGGCATCCAGCACCTCAACCCTCAGTGCCACTGGGCCAGATGCCAAGTGAATATATAGATAAATAGTTGTACTGGTAACCATTAAATATCATAAGAAACATGCGTCTAGCTATCACTATATACAGCAATCATAGCCACCAATAACATGATAGAAAAGTACCAATCCTAATTAAGTGCCCACTTCGAGAAACTAAAAGCTATATAAATGGCAATCTAGATATCCCTAAAGTTAGAATTAAATACAGGTTAAGCATAGTTTCTGTACTCAGGCCCCCCATACTCCACTTCCCCTGATATTAGAACTCCTCCCAGCCTTGCTGAATTTAGAAGGACTGGTAACTAAACTCTTTGAAACAGAGAACATGTACAGTATGTTTAAACCTGGAAACATAATATGCTTATGTACACCAGAGCCAGCCAGAATGCTATGCAGTACCTTTCAATAAATTACATGTCACAAAATACAGCATGACAAAAGGGATTAAACTGCCATTCAATTACACTGTTTGCTGCAGTGTACTGCAACATTTTACAGTAATACTGCAAATTACTGTGCTGTATACTGGCTGTCACCATTGTAAACATATTTTTTGCTACCTTTCAGTATTTTGTAATCATATAACATTGTCTCTGTACCTGATAGCCATCTTGGGAATGACCCTATTGTAAACAATCTCGGGGCTTAATAGTTGGTTCTTCAAAACAAATATTTAAATAAATAAGATATCAGTACCTGAACTAGTGCTAATACGGAAGGCATTGCTTCTTCTCCATTACTGTAGGTATAACTCACTGAAATCCTACAATCTCTGACAGTGGCAGTGAACAAAACAATGTCTAGAATATACAGAGGGATTCATGTATCCCCCAGCTACTTCAGGAAAAAGGGGATCCTCACATAGGATATGTGAGTAAATTTAATTTCTTTTCCACTGTGCAGAGCTTGGTCATGCATGGTGAGGAAGTGCTATGGTGAAAAAGTAGCCAGACAGCAGTGTGGCCATTTATAAAATGAGCTACATGAGAAGCAAGCCATTGGAAGAAAAGGGGAAACAAATACAAAAGCATGTTATTGATTTATCTGTCAAATCCCAAATAACTGTCAATGCCCAAAACCTTGGGGAATGGTATACTGTATATACACCATACTCTTGTACAAGGCACATTTTAAAAGGAGAAGGAGGTCACCGCATGGATACATTACAATGTCAAGCTCATGGGTATTAGTGTTCAGTGACAATTAGATACCTTTTTTAACTTTTATTTTTCTTCCCACTGCCAGACCTATCCCCATCTGCAGCTTATCCCTCTAGCCCCATCACCAGCTACCTCTTGAACTTGCTTTCTTGCTTATATTTCTCCACAGCTTACCCCCTGTGGCAGGGATATCAGGGTTCCCCAAACCCCTTCCGATGACATGCTTGTTTGGAGGTGGGTGCCCAGGAGGAGGTGTGCGGCCTGTAGAGGATAAACGCTTTATTCCACTTCTGTCAGGCATTCATTTTCCATTCTCTTCTCTAAATCCCTAGATGCTGCATTGGCTGGAATGGCAGTAGTGCACACATGCAGAATGTGCTCACAGCCATTGGAAGACATCTGCCTACCCACTGTGGCTCCTGCTTGAACCACTACCTCTGGTTACCTAGGTGGTGGCATTGCAGTGGAGAGTGCTACCCTTCCTCTCTTGAGGAGGAGAGCATCCTATGGAAAGCTCAGTCCACCACCCCCACCCAACCCCAACAACCTAAGCTTGTTCTTGGTGCTATGAGCAGTAGCTCTACCACTGCACCAATGGGCCAGCTCAATGGGATATCTTTAAAATACATATTGACTGGTTAAAGCAAGAATGCATCCCACAGTGATGGAAGTACAACAGTAAAAGATGTATGCCAGTGTGTACAGTATGGTGACTAAGGTACTTAACGAAGGGAGAGGCACACAGGAAGGGCCAGATTTTCTAATGTGCCATAGCCACCACAAGGGACTTGAGGCCAACAGTTCACCACAAGTGGTGACTTGCACCAAACTGTGCCACAAATGGGATTTTCAAAAACCACTGCCAAAAGCCCCATGCCATAAGTCCATTGTGGCAAATGCAGCAAAGTTAGAACATCTCCCCCGGTCTTACTTTGTGTCCGGCAGGGACCCCTTTTACGGTGCTTGTGCCAAAGGTTTGGCGCAAGCTGCCATAAACTGTGGAAAATGTCACAACTTGCGTCCTTGTTATAAAACAGGGCACAAGTTGCAGCAGCCCCTTAGATGCAGGTGAATCAAAGTTTGTATCAGATGCAGGGCTGGATGCAAGCCCTGTGTCCACTATTGAATACTGGGCCCAAAGAGTAAAGTGCAAGAACCCAGTAAAAATGGACAGAGCTTAAGAGACAAGCTTCAGAAGATCAACCACAGAATCAGAAGGTTAAAACAAGTGACTGAAGTATAGGTAGCACCTAAGGCCATAATGATCAGAATAATATGCAATTGAGAAGAGAAAACAATGAAGAATTATTGCTCCACAATAGCACGGAATAGACAAATGTCAGAATGTCTGAATGAGTATTTAGTATCAGTGTTCACAGTTGAAGTGGATGCTGCAATATCAGACAGAAAAGTTCTATTTATGTGGAGCGGAAAGATCTACTTCAGGACATATCTATCCTCATTATAGTGGTGCAGTAATGCCACTACAGTACAGTTAGGGTTGAACAGGGGTTTCTATGTTATAGCCCAAACTTTACTCTTTAAAGCAAGGGCTATTTCCACAAATGGGTTAATATTTGCTGTATTGCATCATGTCTCACTTATACGTTAATGTACTGCATATGGATTATTTGTTTGTATTTTAATAACTGGGTCTTCCTTTTTGCCATAGAAAAACCATGGCATTATTTGCCATAATAAAGGAGTGTTTATTACAGCAAACATGTGCACAGTTTCCCTCTCTCTGCACATGCACCCACCACAGCTCTTCCTTCTGGACCGCTGGCAGCCTCATCTTTCCACCAGACACAGAACCGCCACTGGGGCTCAGTGGTAAGTAACTGCCACAAACAAAATCAATAAATCATAACATAAAAGAGTAACATTTCAGCTCCAGGCAGAAATAAATTAATTAAAAAAAAGCTGAAACAAATAAAAAAATACAACTGTGGACCGTGCACTCTAACCTAAGTGAACCGTAGCTGCACAGGAACATCTTTTTTATTTTATATAATTGCTGTGGCCAAAAAAGAAGATCCAGCAATTATATAGAATAAAATATGGGGTGGTGTCTGTAAACACAAAGTTTACACACACCCTCAGGGTTAGATGCTTTTCACAACCCCCTCGAGCTTTGCTGTCAGGGTTTATGTAGCATCTAACCCCTTGAGTGTGTGTAAACTTTTCATTACACACACACCACCCCATACTTTATTCTATATATAATTAATGGGTTCTGTTTTTGTACATTGAAAAAAACGCATATTAAATACCATAACACCTGAGTATGTGTTATGGCATTCACATGATCTCTTCCCCTACGAATGCGCTCAAGACACTACAGAAACACAACTCGAGTTTAAAACTGTCCATTTGTTTCTCTTCACACACTACTAAACTGAAAAACTCAGGCTGCTTCTTCAGCGGGTCAGCAGGCTGGTGGTATTCTCACAGTGGGAGGAGTAAGGGAATTTGTGTCTGAGGACAGCCTGGCATGGACGATAGACGACAGTCATACGCGCTGCGGCTTTTCAGTGCAGCCGACGGGGGACCGAGATTAAACTTTTAAACTAAACGTCTACAGGTAAAAAAATGTCACCCTCAATTATAAATAACAAAATATGGGGTGCAGTGTGTTTCACTTGAATTTCACATACACCCCCATTGTTGGATAGCTAAACCCCTTGGGCTTCGCCCTCAGGGTGTATGTGCTATCCAACAACTCGGGAGTGTGTAAATTCTCACAACACACTGCGCCCCATACTTTATCCTATATATAATGTACATACTTATCATGTCTACCTTGTGTAACCACTAGTAGCCATGCAACCGAGGCTCCACTTGAGCTTACTACCATGAATGCGAACTGTATTTTGTAACCTATGTTGTCTACTATATTGTCCTAATATGACATGGAACCTTTGCAAATAAGCAATTTGTGCTCAAGGGTTGTTTCTGATTATTTCAATAAATAAACAAATAAAAGCAGTAGTGCATGAATCCGGTGAAAATTTTGATCATTACTTTTTTATTCTATTTTAGATGGACCCTTATCTCCTGACTTGTATGATACCATTCTTTCTCCATTTTGAGTCTGCTTTAGTACTTCTCTTCACAGCTGAAATAATAAAAGGTGGGTTCCTTTTAATACAGCTCGGAACAGATTTTCATCACTATTCCCAGCTGTTTTTGAACACTTACTGTTCCATAAGGTCAGGAAGCACAGCCTGCTACATGCTAGTTCATTTTAGTCACAACAGAAGTGATTTTAAACAACTGATGTACAAAAACAGCTGGGAATACTCATGAAAACCTGCTTCAAGCCATATTACAAGGAGCACTCATTTTATTATGTTTGCTTGCACGCATGAGCAAGAAACATAGTGCCACCATACGAGAATTCATAGGTGTACCTCCCTACTTCCAATGCCCTGCTGCCTTTTGCAGGTATGGCCCCACCATGCCAATGAATCTAAGAGCTGTCTATGACAGCGTTTGCAAATGCAGTGGCGTACAGTTGAAAGAATGAGCCACAGCGTGTAGGCAATTTGCATACTGTCACTGTCGGCAGTATGCAAAGTGCCTCCATGTTGGCACTGCAGTGCAAGAGCTGTCATAGACAGCTCCTCCCCCCCAACAAGTAGCATGCTGGGAGCCGACCCCAGCGTGCTCACCGCCTCCCCACACACACAAGTATGGCCGACGGGGTTGCCCAATCCCCCGTTGGCTCCAGTGCCCCCCCAAAACAGCCTTCAAGGTGCCACGCTGGGAGCCCACCACAGCGTGGCAAACGTCTGTTTGGTGGCCCCCAACACACTTCCAGGTGCCATGCTGGGAGCCCATCCCAGCATGGCAAAGCTCTCTATGGCCTACAGGGGTGCCCAATCCCCATCGGCTTTGCTGGCCCCCCTCAAAATACTTCCAGCTGCCACTCTGGGAGCCCACCCCAGCATGGAAAACATTCTGCGTCATCTTCCTACAAGAAAAAAGAAACCTAGAAAGAAAGAACAGTCCCAGCTGACTGTCTTGACCCCTCTCTTCCACCCATGCCCACCCTCCGCACACCCTGCATCCCCACACACCCCCACCCCATACTTACCTTCGGAGTCCATCGCGACAATCTTCAGTGGACCATGAAAAAGTCTGCACTCTTCAAAGCTGACTGCAAACTGAGGAAATGCCAGTAAGCTGTATAATGGAATAAATAGGTTTTTTTCAATTTTGATGCATATCTCAGGCATTTTTTGGAATTTTTTCACCAAATTTTCAACATGGGGTTTTGGGACCCTGCCTCATGAATTCTGTCACTGTCATTTTGTTAATCATCCCTGAAAGGTGATTTTGCGGTCACTGCATGAAACCACCTTTTGGGACCAATGTATGAAATGACAGTGTCGCAGTTCATGAGGTAGGCCCCCAAAAACCCTATGTTGAAAATTTGGGGAAAAAATTCCCAAAAATGACTGTTTTACGAGAGTGCATTGCACAGTTCCTACGCAAGCTTGTAAGTTCATGAATTTTTAATATTTACACTCCAGATTTTCAACATTGCCATTTTACCACACCTCCTTATGAGCAGTACAGCTGCCATTTTTCACATCTTGCCCCAAATGTGTTTCCCTGCATGTAGCGCACAATGGCGCACTCGGTGTGCGAAATCAATGTTTGGGACAGATTAAGAAAATCACAGTGACACTGTTCATGAGCAGAGGTCTTAAAATGACTATGTTGAAAATTTGGCAAATAAATTCCCAAAAATGACTGTTTAACGAGCGTGCGTTGCCCAGTACCTATGCACACTCGTAAGTTTGTGAATTTTTAGCATTTGCACTCCAGATTTTCAACATTGCCATTTTACTATACTTCCTTCTGAGCAGTACAGCTGTCATTTTTCACATCTCCCCCAAAATGTGTTTCCACGCATGTAGCACACAATGGCGCAGTCGGTGTGCAAAATCAATGTTTAGGACAGATTAAGAAAATCACAGTGACACTGTTCATGAGCAGAGGTTTTAAAATAGCTATGTTGAAAATTTGGTGACAAAAGTCCACAAAATGACTGTGTTACGAGCGAGCATTGCGCTGTTTCCACGCAGCCTTGTAAGTTCATGAATTCGTAATATTTTCAGTCCAGATTTTCACCACTGGCATTTTTCCACACTTCCCTATGAACAGTACAGCTGTAATTTTTCACAACATGGCCAAAATGTGTTTTCACACTTTCTGCGCAGATATGCGTGGTCGCTGTAGGAAATCACTGTTCGGGACAGATTAAGAAAATCACAGTGACACTGTTCATGAGCAGAGGTCCCAAAATGCCTGTGTTAACCATCTGCTGTAAAAAATCTCCAAACTAATTACATTAAGGGTGTGCATTGTGCAGTTTCTATGCACACTCTTGACTTCACCACTTTTTTTACTATTTTCACTGCAGATTTTCAACATTGCCATTTTTTACACCTCCCCATGAACAGTACAGCTGTCATTTTTCACATCCTGTTTGAAAAGTGTTTTTGCACCAGTGGTGCCGAATGCTGTAGTCACTTTGCAAAATCAGCTTTTGGTTAACAAACTGATATTGCCACTGTTCATAAGGTGGGGGTTACAAAAAACCCATGTTGAAAATTTGGAGTGAAAATGCCAATGAATGCCTGAGGCATTAGGGTTTCCAACCATAATGCCCCACCCTGTAGAGACTGACAGGCATCAGGGGTGTGACTTGGGATTGTCACCTGTAATGCTCATACCATTCCACCCCCCACACCCTGCAGCCAGTGAGAGGCATCAAGGTGTGCCTTGGACTCTTCGGCCCCAAAGTTCACCCCATTCTCCTATACTGCACCCATATCACCATATTTCCTGATGGAATGGGGTGAGCATAAGGGCCAGACATCTGAGGCACACCGTGACACTTGTCAGTGTCTGCAGGACAAGGAGTGTGGTGAAATGGCATGGCCGTTACCTGGCGGAAAGGCACACCCCATCAATGCCAATGCTGGCAAGCAAACATTTGGCATTGACAAATGCATGTTATTTCAGATGTGGAAAAAGTACTAGAGCAGACTTAAATTGTGGAAAGCAGTGTGGAATACAAATCAGTAGATAAGGTGCAATCCAAAATAGAATAAAAAAGTAGGTCAAAATTTTTGCTACATTCATGCACTGCTCCTTTAATAGCATTGCAACCATTCAGCAGATTTGCACAACATTTCTTTATGCACAGTCTCAGGGCAAGATCTCTTGATTTGCCAAGTTTTGCTCTGGTTGGATGTGTGAATTCCGAGATCCAGATAGAGAAAAAAGTGAAATCATTGGTGAAGTTCACTGATTTATGTCATCGCCTAGCACCAAGAAGATTTGGAATTTTGTTCTGAAATTTTCAGGGTAGAAAGGGCTTGGGACACAGTTGTGCCTTTTGCTGCCTTGGTGAAAAAACATTAATCTATTCCAAAGTTATAACAATTTGAAATTTTGGTTCTGAGCATGCTCAGTGGTTTTTTTGGATAGCTGCTTGGAACTGAAAAATAATCTGGTCCTTATGAAAAAGGATCCTTTTCTGTATGGAGGTAATCTTTTTTCATAAGAAAAAATTACCTTTTCATATGGCCACAATCTCGTTTCTGCTGTTTTCAAAACATTGTTTTGAAAACCCATAAAAGTGAGATCCTACACGGACACCAACACATATATCTTGCTAATCGTGACCCCGTTAGGTATATTCTGGAGTTAATTTTGAGGAAAATGACCTACAAATGTGTTTTTTGTACATTTTAAATCTTTATTGTGATGTGATTTTCATTTTTTGCATGGTCATACGAAAAAGGAATTGGGCCACACGAAAAAGTATTTGGACTTAGCTTGGTTTTTTTTTTGTTCTTTTTTTGTATGACAGCATCCTTTTTTGCATGAATGAAACAACCTTATGAAAAGGGTCCCTTCATGTGAAAATAGAATCTGAAAAAAATTGAGTCCAAATTATTTTTATGCATGAAGGGATCCTTTTTCGTGAGGCTGTCTTGTTCATACTAAAAAGGATCTGTTCATACGAAAAAATAATTTGGACTTAGTTGTTTTCTCACATTTCAACTTCAATAGCCACAACTCCCTCAATATTTACAGTTAAGGGACAATATATATATCAAAACAAAGGTCTTAATGAGTACTACAAGAATACCATATAATATCTTCTCTAACAAAATTTAGGACCATATAAAAAAAACATAAAAATTAAAACAAAAATTAAAAATTTCCATAGGATAACACTGGAAGTCTAACAAGCTATACAACCTAGCAAATAAATTGAATTTTGAGAGAAATGGAAGTGCAGGAACCAGAGGGCCATACACGTCCATAGGCAAATGGATATATGCATGCCAGTCCCGAAGAGACTTGTGTAAATGAGGATTCAATTACACTGTCTCAAAAAGTAAGGAAATTCTTAGCAGAAACCTTTGTTAATGCAACATTTAGGGTTCAGAATAAACTAACAAAAGCAGGGAAATGTGGTGTTAGGGTTCTCAACCTAACACCCCAACCCCATCCTGCAGGCAGCAAAAGGGAAAAACATTATGGTTTCACCTCTACTGAGCCTTCACAAATGAGACCTGGGGTGTTCCTTAGGGTTGGTAATCCTAACATTCACACCACTCTCATATAGTCTGCACATCACTGCTTCTTTACTAATGGAATGGGGTGAGCGTTTGGACTGCCAACTCCAAGGAACACCCAGGCCTGATTTGTGAAACTCAAGAGAGATGAAACCATAATGGTTTTTCCTTTTGTTGCCTGCAGGGAGGTGGTGGGGTGTTAGGGTTGGGAACCTTAACACCACATTTCCCTACTTTTGCCAGTTTAATCTGAACCCTAACTGGTGCATTAATGAAAGCTTTTTTTTTTTCAAAGAAATATGTTTTATAGATAGATGGGACCTGTGGAATAAACAATTGAATTTCACAAGAGCTGTTTGACCATGGGTAACCTCATGAGATTCATAAGCCACAAGTGATGTGTCCAAGGGCAAACAGCTTGAGTGAAAATAAATCATTTTTCCCACAAGGTCCCTGCTGTGTATTTCATGTATGCACAAAGCAGGGACCTTGTGCTTGTGTATTTTTTTATTGACTGAAAAATAGGAATCCCAGTTCTGGCATGCTGTATGACAGCCCCTCTGGATTCCCTACCACACCACCTGACCAGGCAGGCTTTATCACATCTGGTCATCTTTTCAGAGACCAAAATGTCACTCCTGTCCTAGTGGCAGCAGGACGGCAACCAGGGTTAAGCCTGAACCAGTGGATAAGTTGAAAGACCAAGAAGAGCAGATGACAAAGACCAGTAGTGCAGGGTGAATTGTGTTGGGTACTGGGAGCAGCAGAATGGCAATAAAGAGATGAGGCAGAAAGAACTTTGTGAAGCATCATGAATTACAAAGACATCCATTTCCCTGCAAGTTTACCAGCACAGTTTAAAATCTCTTATAAACTGTTACATACTGTATGTTACAGTAGTACATGAGAAATTATAAATTTAAGATCTCATGAATTACCAATAAAGAACACAATTAGTATTATTGCATGCACACAGTAAGGTGGCTCAGAACACCAAAGGATGGAGCACAAGCAAACTGGAAAAATTACTGGAAGCAAAACACTTGGCTTCACAACTGAGACAGAAGGGCCTCCCAGATCTTGGAGCAATTAAACAGGTGTTAACATTTCACATCACCCTGATGCTTTTTCAGATGTCTTGAAAAAGGGTCATGATGATGCAAAATGTTGATGCCTACGTGAGTGTAGAGGCGATATTCCAGTGACCTTTTTTTACTTGCAATAAAGTGTTTAACTCCTCCAAGGTCTGGGAGACTGTTTTGTCCAGACTGTGCAGTCGAGCATTTTGTTTCCGGCAATAAGTGTTATTTATTGACCTGTATTAATTTGTGATCAGCAATGCATTGTTAGTATGGGTATCTATATGTAACAAAAACATGTCATCCAATGAACTTTAGTTACATAAAGAAACTGACCTCTTTTGTAAAGATTAATGAAGACAATTTCATTATAAGTAATTGTCATCTGAAACGACTGTGATAAAATTAAATATTCTGCTATAGAAGCTAAACAAAATCTTCTATTTAGTGAGGTCAGAGACTTACAGGGATACTGTCAACCATTTTTGTGTCATATTATTTCTAGTTAAAAACCCACATTTTATGACTCTTTACCGTCACTAAAATTCACTGATGTTGCTGGTTGCTTTATCTGCTTCCTTTCTTAGTGGAGCCGAAATGCATGGTAGTGGTGTAATTATGCACAGCATTGTTTTGTTTCAAATCCTTGAACTATTTCTTTTGCATACTTTGTGAACATTACGAACACTCCTAAACAGTGCAGACACTGCTGATGCAATAGTCTCCTCTTCTCCCGCTGCATCACAAAAGGCTAGACTGTGTGGAGGTGTTCCCAAGTTCAGGAAAGATGCAGTGGGAGTTGATCAAGGAATGTAAGCAAACTTGTTTTTGTATGGTGACATCAGTTGGTGGCCAATCTGTTTTTCACTTTTAAAAAGAAAAAAGGAACCAGAATTGAACAATCAGCTACATCAGCAATCTACAGAGAGTGTCAGCAATCATAAAATGTGGTTCTAAACTAAGAACAATTGGAAGCCTAAAGGGGCTGACAGTGTCCCTTTAAAGAAAACAATGTCATTTTTTTAATGTTGCTTTTTAACCTAGATCAGAAGTATTTGAGGTTTTGTCTCCCAAAACACATGAAGAAGTAAATCACTGATAAAAACACCCTTTGAAGTTAACAGACCATAAACACCCCTGGAGCTTACCACTGACTCTTCCAGACCAAGGCTCACTGCCACACTGCAGCTGCTCCTGCATGGCCTGCTTCCCGATATGGCTACTCGAGTTTGCTCCTGAACTGGATTACATGCACAGCAGCATTTATGTGTTACCACTTGGCCATTAGTGTTCTATAAATACTCTCTACATGGATATATTGAGCATATTTTCTCAAGAAAGAACAGAGTTCTTCTGCTGGAATTTCAAGCAGGTCTGTCTCAGATCCATACATTCGTATTTCTAAAGTTGGACAGCTGTCCAAACTGTTAGTCCATCAAGATGGTCTGCATGCATCCTTGTTTAGGGCTCATTTGGTACAGAGTGCAATGTCAGTGGCTCAGCAAGTTGCACACTCACCTCCAAAGCTGGACGATTGGAAGGTTGTGGGTTCTAGCCCCCACAGCGGGAACTTGGTAAATCCCAATACTGACACTGCAGTACAGCATGAGGGGGGTGCTGCATCCTTGAGGTGCTGTCTTTCAGATGAGATGTTAAACCAAGTCTGCCTGTTCAGGTGGATGACACACATCCTATTGCAATTCTTGAAAAGATTAATGGACTTTTCCTGGTGTCCTGTCCAAATTTCTTCCTTTCACTAAATATACCACCAACAGCTTAACATGGTCAGTATTTCAGTTTGCAACTGTACCCTTCCCCAGGATGAGGCAGAAAATAGGCAGAATTGACTAGCCCTCCTTCCCTGGTCAACAAAAAATAAATAGCTAAATAGACAAACACATTTGGATCAAACAATGGCACTTAAACTCAATTTGCATAATTTTTTAATGTAAAGTGTTACAAACCACAACTTTTTGTCGCGGATTTCTGGAGCTCTTTAAATACCAAGTGGCCAGCAATGAATGGATTTAGTAAGACACAGATGCAGGTGGATTATGCACTTGCATCTGTATCTGACACATTTTGTAAATCTGGGCCCTTATCTTTGTCTTCATAAAGCAAAGGTTTCATGCACCTTCAAAGGAGCCAGCTAAACAATCATGTTATGGTGTTTGTTGTCAAGGCAGAAAAGTATCCCCAAGTGTAAACACTTAGGGTTACACAGAGATGAGTATTGATGGCAGCAACTGTTCTAGGAATTATACTCTTTATACTGGCGAGTGAGTGAGTTGTGCACACTCTGTAATCAGAAAAAAATGGTCATACTCAGTTGATGCTGAATGGCAGAAATGCAGCTGTGCCTCATGGGTTTACACTTTCCTTTATAGGACACCTGAAAAGAGTAGGGAGTGGAGCAAGGCAATATTATGACAAGCACAGAGCCGTAAGTAAATAAAGTTCTTACCTCTGCACTAGAGCCACCAGAACGCTTATCCTTGTGGGTCTCTCTGAGCTAAGAAAGAAAAGATTGATTTTACTTTATAACTCATTATCACAACCTAAATATCACATAACACAATGTGGCTGTAGTAAATTTAGAATATTGTATACAGAATGCAATTTAAAATGTATACATACAGGTACAGCAACCGCTGCAGCCAAAAGGCAGGCAAGCACCAAAAGTGTGTTCATCTTCTCTCTGAAAAAAGATTAGTGCACACAGTATTGTGGGAAGTAAGTAAACATTTTACTCGATCCTCTGTTGCTTGACTCTTGCTACATAAAGATTTACTCTTCATACTGGAGACTGAAAGTTACTTTGCTCACAACAAACATAATTATACTGTTTTTGGCAGTACTGTATATAGACAAAATACTATAGCAAAATAAAATAACACTATATGTCATCACAAGTCCCTAAAAGTTAATAACAAACTTCTGACTTCAGCTAAACTTTTAGTCCTGTTTGAGGCAACAATCTTTAAGCCCTTTTACAGATGAAGCCTGTGTGCTTGACTGTGTGATTAACATGTTTGGTGTGTTGGCATCATTTCTTGTGTTGTTGTGATGGATTTTGTGTTTACCAAGTTTACAACCATGATTGACTCGGTATTGACAAGACTGAATTATTTGTCAACAGAGGTTTACTTCTGTTTCCTCAGGATTAATATTGTATCATCAGAACTGATTTAGTATTGACATATTGACGTTATGTCAGCTTGATTGATGTCCATTCAAGAAGATTCCTTTTGTGTAGACAGGACTGAACTTATGCAAGCTTATTGATGTTATGCTGGCTTGATTTTTGTCATCCACAAAACTACTGTACCTAAGATTATCCCAGAGATGGGACAGTCCAACACACTACCTGCCACTGACAACCCCTGAACTTTCTCTTCATACACAGGGCTGTCATCACTGCCCAGGAAAATGCAATCTTGACCTGGAAAATTGAAAAACATTGAAACATAGAATTTGTCAGCAGAAAAGGACTGCTGGGCCCACTGAGTCTGCCCAAATGGTCCCTACCTAGTCTGTCTCCACAGACCCTAACTGGTGTCTGGTGACCCTTCCTCCTCTCTGCTCATTTCCTAATATTCCCCATGCCTATCTCATGCATGACGGCTGCCTCTACTGTTTTCACCTCCAGCACTTCCACTGGCAGCCTTTTCCAAGTGACCACTACTCTTTCAGTGAAGTAGTACTTCTTCACATCTCTCTTAACCTCTCCCCCACCTTCATTGCATGCCCGCTGGTCCTGGTGTTCTTTCTTATTTGAAAGAGACTCCATTCCTGCTCCCTTGTTCTTCCTTGTGAGGCACCTGCAAGCTCGATCATAGCCCCTCTCACTCTCCTCTCTTCCAGGGTGTACATGTTGAAATCCCTCAGTCTCTCTTCATAGAGATTTTGATGCAATTCCTACACCATTTTAGTTGCCCTCCTCTGGACTGCTTCCCCCCTGTCTATGTTCTTTCTGAGTTGTGGCCTCCAGAACTGGACACAATACTCAAGGTGGGGTCTCACAAGTGAGCAACACAGTGGCAACACCACCTTCATCCTTCGGTTGAAATTCTACGTCTTTATTGTTTTATCATAAAACCAGTTTACAGAGGACATAAACAGGTGAAATAGCATGACTGACATAAAGTACTATCTAACCACTCCTCCCTCCCCTGCCCCCCACTAATCCACCCTTGAGTGTTCCTTTAATAAATGGACGAGGTACACCATATATTAAAGGATTAGACACATGGAGAGTTAGAAGGGGTTGATACAATTAATGCAAATATAGAGCATAAAGTTTGCCCCACTTTTTATCAAACAGCTTGAGCCTGTTATGGGAGCTGGCAATTAAGTGTTCAGTCCAGAAACACAATGAAAGTTCATTCAGCCATTCATTGTAAGATATGGCTAGTTGATCCACCCAGTGTTTGAGTACCAGCTTCTTTACTACCATTGAAATTAGGGCCATGTGGTATATTTTCCCCTTGACCCGGATGTTAGAGTAACAACCTAGAATACAGATTTCTGCAGTGAAGAGCCCATCCAGACCCAGCAAAGGGTCCATCCTAGCTTGGATTAGCTGCCACAAGGGAGAGACCTTAACACAGTGCCAAAATATTTGTAGGAGGTTACCCTCAGAGTTATCACACCTCAAACATGTAGAAGAAGGGAGGTGGCCCATTCTGGACAGTTTAACCGGGGTGTAGTACATGTCATTTAGGATATGGTATAAGGTAAGTCTGAACCTGTCCTGAGAGTTGTAAATATATAGGTTCTTCCAGATTCTAGGCCAGTCAAAATTAACATCAGGTAGGAGAGATTTCCAGACCTTGGAACCTGGAAGGGGTTCGGGATGATTTATAGATAGAAGACAGGAGTATAGAAGGGAGATGGCATGTGGTTTGGTGGCTAATACCCTGAACTGTTCCAAAATGGGACCTAGAACAGAGGGCTTAGGGGTTGTGCTAAATAATTGGTCCACCTCCATCCTCCTGTTGGAGATATCACTCCCTATGCATCCCAGCATCCCACTAGCCCTACCCACTGCTTTGTCACACTTCCTTGCCACTTTGAGGTCATCAGTTATGATAATTCTAATGTCCCTTTCCTGCTTAGTGGCTGTCAGTACTGTCCATCCATCTTATATTCATCTTCTGGGTTCCTATACCCTAGGTGCATGATCTGGCACCTTTTGGCATTGAACCCCAACTGCCATACTCTTAACCACTCCTCAAGTTTCACAAAGGTCCCTATGCAATCTATCCACTCCCTCCTGAGTGTTCACCTTATTACAGAAATGAGTGTCTTCTGTAAAAAGGCACACTTTCTCTTCCATTTCTTCCACAATTTCACTTACGAAGACGTTAACGAGGATCAGTCCCAGTACTGAGCCCTGTGGCACCCCACTTGTCACTCTCCCCTTATTATAATGAGTGCTGTTAATCACCACCCTCTTCATTTATCCATTAAGCAGTTCTTACTCAATTCACCACTTTGGATCCACCCCTAGGCTGCTCAATTTCATTATCAGTCTCTTGTGAAGCACAGTGTTGAAGGCCTTGTTAAAGTACAGCTAGGCCATGTCCACTGCCCTTCCTTGATCTATTTCCCTGGTCACCCAGTCAAAGAAATCAATGGGATTCATCTGACATGACATCCTGCCCCTGTGAATCCATACTGCCTTTGGTTTTGTAGCCCATGGGATTCAAGATACTCTATCAATGTTTCCTTTAACAAAGTCTGTAGAAATTTCCCCACCACTGATGGGAGACTGACCAGCCTATAGCTGCTAACCTACTCTGTGCAGCTGCTCTTATGTGGCCCTATGTACTACAGAGTGGAATTCCTATGTGCAGCATATCTGAGGCACTTAGGCAACCCTAAGTGAGAATACCACACAGCAGGGGTCCAGCGGACCCCAACAACATTAACAACAGTGGCACAAGGCCCTTGCACATATGATCCCCTGGCTAATCACACAGGTATGTGCCACAGGTGGTCCAAGGGTGTGTCATGGACCATGACCATACTCTACACCATTCACTAAGACATGGAGTGCCAGGCATGGGGTTGCAAGACACGTCAATGAGGACCCTGCTATAAATGTTATGCACCCACCTAATGGACACCCACCAACAGCAGTGGGACTGGAACATCCTCCACACTGCTACCCCAGATCACCAGGCTAATAGGGAGGGCAGGAGGCAGCCATTCAGGCACACTCCCATGGGTTTCCAACATGGGGTTCTGTGTCTTCCCAGGATCCCCTCCTCATGCACAGTAGGTGATCTACTTCAGGACACAGGAAGGGTATCCCAATGGATGCCTGCCTGTGTCCTATGATCTAACCCCAGGCAGCTAGGTGCCAGGGGTCAGAGTTGTGGACAGGCACCCTGCGGTTGCATGCAGTTGTACATACCACACACCCTGTGCCTGTCTGTGGGTTTGTAGCTACGCAGGCTGGGTTTGTGCAAATCACTCATACCCAGCTTGCGGTCATGCATAGGCCCCATGGAGAGGGACCATGTCTGCTCTTCTCCAGTCCTCTGGAAACATGCATATTTCCAGTGAGCTGTTAAATAAGGCCATCACTGAGGCAGCTAGCACCTTCCTGGGTTCCTTTAGTACCCTTGGGTGTATGCCATCTGGTCCCATAGCCTTGTTCACTTTCAAAGCTGGAATTCCATTCAGAATTGTTTCCTCTGTAAACAGACTTATGTCCACCTACCTGTCATTGTTCCTGCTGGTCCCTGGGGGTCTCTGCCCCCTCCTTCCACTATGAAGACTGATTAGAAATACAGTACCTGTTCAGAATGTCTGCTTTTTCTTAATCATAGTTTGCACAGTCTCTCCCTGCCGTCCTTCTTAACCTTGCTATCGCTCCCCTTACTTTTCTCTTCTCATTTATGTACCTGAAGAAAGTATTTTCCTCTTTAACTACTACTTATGCTATCCTTTCCTCCATCTGTGCCTTTGCTTCCCTCACTGCCTTTCCTGCTTCACTCTGTTTTACATGTAGTAGTAATAGTAGATTTTATTTCTTTGTGGCACTCTTTCCCTGAGGCTCAGGGCATCATTACAATAACACAGTAGAGACAATGAAGCATGCATTAGAAGAACTAGCACAATATAATACAACCATTTCCAATAAATAGTCACATAAACAGCTACTTTAAACTGAAAGTCAGTACTGGGGCAGATAACCATGGGTACCCTCATGCCTCATAAGCCTGTGCAAAAAGATATGTTTTAAGACCCCTTTTATTTATTCATTTATTTATTTATTTCATTTTTCTTGACTGGGTAGGGTGCACTAAGCATATATTTGCCTATTTTCAGGCATGACCTGGGAGATAACAAGGTAAGAAATTCACATTAAGGATAGCAACAACAAGCCATGTAGGATTATACAAGGTTCAAAGAGTATTACACCAAAGCGATGCAGATTTTGAGTAGAACAATAACAGGGGAGTATCAGGTACATAAAATAAAAAGGTACACAATAACAAAGTAGTGTATGATGCATGGCAAGGGTACATAATGGGTAGAATACAAAGCTATACCAACGCTACCTCAACAACTTTACTACGACTGACACTACAGCAACAACAGTGCCAGGTCACTGTAGTGTCAGCATGGGGACTCCGGCACTGCTTTCTGGGGGTATTGCACCCCCTCCCCGAAGCAACTCCAACTCAGAGTTGATTAAGTAGCAGGGGATGCAGGGGGCAGAGCCCCGCACATGAGGTGTTTGGGGGGCCAAGTCCCCTGAAGAAAATAAAGTTGGATGTGACTCCCTTTATGCCAACCACAAATACAGTCGACATAAAGGAGTCACTGTAACGTCAGGTGACAATGAATTTGTCGACCAACTGTCATAGATCCAAATTCAAATATCAATAATAGTAGTTACATAGTGTGATCAGCAGTCAGAGGTTGTACAAACAGTAAATGATTTTGCTGGTGAAAGCTGAGAGGTGGAGAGGAAGTGCAATTGGTAAAGAAGTGCATGTGTGGAGTAATTAACTTGGCTGTAGGTGAGATGACCATGGGGGAAAGGGTAATGATGTAGTGAGTAAGGTTATGGATGCTTGCATTGGTAGTTTTGGAGCAGGAGAGTTTGGAACAGTGATCGTAGGGCCGGCAGATAGGTTCTGCCGTGTTGGTAGAGGTGTACTGTTCCAGAGTTTGGGTGCTGCAGAGGAAAAGTCAAGTTCACCATATTTAGATCTTGTTCTTGGAATGGATAGTTGTTTGACTGCTGGTACAGTCCATCTGGACCAGCAGATTTTGATTCTGGAATTCTCTTTGGCGAAGTGTAAAGACCTCGCTAGGGGAGACCTGTCTAAATAGGAAAGGTGGTGTTGATCTGCAGGAGGAGAGGAGGAGGAAGGGGTCAGGCCATCTAATTACATATTTAGTGTATCAGCTGAAGAGGACAAGTTTGTGAACTGCTGATGAAAAGAGTTTGCAATGGTGTGATGGTTATTACAGTTCACACCTTCATTTTTTAAAGGACTCTACTGAGAGGACCTCCATCAGGGCCTCCAGAAAAGAGGTCCAAAGAATTAGACCCACCACCTCGAAGGCCTGGTCCCCCAAGGTCTTTATCCTTGCTCAGGGAGGCCCTCCTCCGTGGAGCAGAGAGGACGTGTAAGAATGCAAGAGATCCAACAGGTAACCCAGGCCCATCCTGTGTAGGGCCTTATAAATTAGCAACCCAATTTAAAAGGAGATACACCACTTAAAGAGCAGCTTCCTAGTTCCAGCTCACCCCCACATATGTAATAGTTCACCTGCCCCAGAGCTGAGTGGCATAAATTAATCCTTTTGTTTTTGCCCACATAAGAAGTTATTAGCCTTGTACATTTTAAAAAGCACATCTCAGTAAAAAATGGAGCCATTTCCTTAATCCGCCAACATACCCCCACGTAGGCACACACAGCCCTGTTTTATGATGACAGAAAATGAAGGCTACATGTGCGTGCCCCATTGATTTCAATGGCGGTGAGTTATCCATACATTTTATTAACATTTATAATTGCAATTTAAAAAAATCATAGGGACCCTGTTAGTCAAGCATTTGCTTTTATTTCTTACAATCGCAACTACAAATGTTAATAAAATGTATGGAAAACTCATCCCATTGAAATCAATGGGACGCGCACATGCAGCCTTTGTTTTCTGACATCACAAAATGGGGTTGCGAGTGCCTATGGGGGGGGGTCCCCTGGCTTAAGGGAAGTGGCTCAGTTTTTACCGAGATGTACATTTTAAAATTTACGAGGCTTATAACTTCTTACGTGGGCAAAAACAAAAGGAATGATTTATGCCACTCAACTCTGGGGCTGGTGAGCTATTACATATGATGTGGGGAGTGTCAACTAGGCAAGTAGGAAGCCGCTCTTTAAGTGGCAGCCAGTGCAGTTTATGCAGTGCTGGGGAGTCTTGGTTAGACCTTAAAAGGTCAGTCAGCAGCCTTGCAGCTGTGTTCTGCAATAGCTGCAGGTGCCGCAGCTTGCCTCCACTGACTCCAAGGTATAGAGCATTGCAGTAGTTGAGCCTCAAAGTCACAAACGCATGCACCAGTGTGGCTAAGTCATCAGGGGAGATAAAGGATTTAATCCTGGAGGGGTTCCTTAGGTGGTTGAAACCATTCTGGATACTGCCAACACCTGAAAGTCACAAGTCAGACCCTCATTCAGAATGACTACCAGATTTCTCATCTTAGCAGCAGCCACAAGCCCAGAAGAGGCAAGCTGAAGCCCTGTCTCTCTCTCTCTCTCTTTCTGAAGCTGCTACTCTCCCCCTGCAATCTGGTTCAGCCATCAGTACTTCTGTTTTGTCAAGGTTGAGTCTCAGCCAGCTCGATGACTTCAAGTCTTGGATCTCAGACAGGAACTTTGACCACACCACATGTCCCATGAGCAAAACACAGATAGAGCTGGGTATCATTTGCATAGCAGTGAAACCCAATCCCATACCACCTAATGATTCCTCCCACGAGCAGCATGTACACTCAAACAATATGGGTGACAGGACTGAACCCAGGGGCACCCCACAAGGCAGGGCCATCAGGAGCAAATAAAAATTTCCCAACACTACCCTTTGTGTCCTACCAGTAAGGTAGGACTCAAACCAGCAGATGACTTTGCTGGTGTTTCCTATGTACTCCCTCAGTAAGTCCAGTAACAGCCCATGGTCCACAGTGTCAAATGCTGATGAGAGAACATGGACAACTCCCCTATCCTTCACCCTGAGAAGGTAATTGTGCACTCAGGTCAGCATGGTTTCTGTGCTATACCTGGACCTAAACTCAGACTGGAGAGGCTCATCAATGTCAAAGACACTGAAGTGTGCCTTGAGCTACAGCACAGCTATCCTTTCAATAACCTTTCCCAGAAAGGGAAGCTTAGAGACAGGTCAGTAATTTGCCAGGATGTTCAGACCAAATGCAACCATACAAATCTTCTCTGACAGGGAACACCAGGCCCAGCCACTCAACACAGCTCACTAGTAGCCTGGTTAGGCTTGAATCCAGTTCACGAAAGGCTGGCCACACTTCCAAAATCACCTCATGCACCTCATCCACCATCACTGTCCACAACTCTCCCCAGGACCACTAAATGTCATTTTATTCCATTGTCCTTACCCTGTTGGGCTGCAACAGCCCTCTTGGCAGGATCCCAGCCCAAATACAGGACACTCTGTCTGAAAAGAACCAAGGAAACTCCTCATGTTTTGCAGGTGAAACAGCTTTCATGGGCTCTGAACAGACAGGATGAAGAAGCCTCTACAGTCTGGAAAAGCTGAGCTGGTTGGTTCCTGCCACCTGCAATCTCCCTGGACATAAATGCTTCCTTCTTACAGGTGATTGCTCTTTGATAGTCACTGTAGTGAGTAATTAAAGCCAGTCTATCATCCTGGGCCCTGGACCTCCTCTTACAATGCTCCAACCTCTGCCCTTTGTTTTCAACTCCCTCAACTCACCATCATACAGTACTACAGCAAGCCAAGGCACAAAACCACAGGCATACACAAACTGGTGCCACAAGGTCAATGGTAGCCCCCATGGCTCTATTATAAGCCACCATAAACTCCTCTGAACCTGCACATGCTGCCAACATGTCTGAGGTGTACAAAAGATGGAACTGGACAAACTCCACAGGGGTGGACTAGAGAGTGGGGCCCTGAACCCGAAACTGATGCTGCAATGATCTAACCAACTGACAGTAACAGTCCTGAGGTCTTCTACCTCAACCCAAAGCATGACTACTAAGTCCAAGGTGGGGCAGTGTTGGTGAGTCACGGAAGCAACCACTTGTGCAAGGCCAAGGGACTTCATTCTCCAGAATAAATCCTGCCCAAAATGCGAGAGTTTGTCATTGATATGGGCATTAAAGTTGCCCAGAATCAACCATCTCAATGACTCCAACACCCTCTTGATGATGAAGTCCACAATTTTCTACAGAAAATCCCCCTTGCATCCCAGAGGTTGGTAGACAAGGAGGATCCTGCAACCTGTATCTGGACCCCCACGCACTGCCATATTTATGCCCCACTGGGTACGTCACTTGGTATACTGCCCTGTCTTCCTCCCCCTTCATTTCCTTATACCTCCTGAATTCCAATTTTTTTCCCCATACCACCTTGACCACTTCCCTAGAGAACCATAATGGTCCCTTTTTCCTTCTATTTTACTCACTTGTTTCACACAGAGGTTGGTTGCATTAATTATTCCCTTTTCTTATTTTGTCCCCACTGTGCCTCTGTCCCACCCTGGCAATCCCCCACAAGGCACTGAGGCAGTCTTCATTTCTTTAAAGTCCACCCTCCTTAAATCCAGGACACTCATCCTTGTGTTGTTGTTCTCTTTTAAATATTAAACCACACTGTGAGGTGAGGGTGAATTTGAACCTAATCATCATGCATAGTCAGAAGACATTTTTCCTGTGAGATGCTGACATTTCAGACTTCACTGTGTGTATGCAAGTGTCCAACTGGTATATTTTCCTTGCAGTTAGTACCCTGGTTATATGCTCTGAATCCCTGGTCTACTAAAGGGCAGTTACACAGTAACCCATTACAAACTTCTACCCTGGAAGGAGAGGTATCCATTCATACACCATGGAAGTTCTGGGTCTGGAAAGTGAACTTTATCTCTCACTTGGCTGAACAATGTGTTGCCACCAGCATCTTTGGCTTACGTTGAACTGATTGACTTGTTATTGACAAGATTGACTATGTGTTGACATGACTGACCATGTAGTACTCTAATTTACTTTGTGTTTACTTCATCGCCCTTGCTTTGGTAGAATTTACTTTTGTGCTGACAGGACTTGATTTATGTCAGCTTAAGAACTGACGGTGTCAGCAGGATTAACGCATGTTTGGCACACTTGACATTGTATCATCAGAACTAACATAGTTTGCTGATATTGATATACTTCATATACATGTAACTTCAGAAAGGGTGTAGTCCTCTTTTATAGAACAGTATGTTCAAATAACCCCAAATGTCAAGCTATCAGTTAAAACAAATGATGTTTATATCCCTGGCAGTTAAATATAGGAAGGTTTTATGATTAACATTTATCAATACACTTGAAGAATATACTGTAGGTTACAATCGTTGATAAAACTTTATATCAAAACATGAACACTGAATTAATATTACGTCTCCAAGCATGCATATAAAACAATTTCTATCCCAAATGGTTTCAAAATGAGCCCTCTTTACAGATAAATGTCGTGTATAAGTGATAACTCTGCAACAGAACGAGCTAGAAATGTTTTCTAAGTGGAAGTGTGTAATTAAAGCAATATTAATATAATGTACAGTTTTAGTCTTTATATATCAATATACGAATGGTGAATCATTAACTATTATCGATACATTTTATAATATCGTTTACAATTATCTCTATAGCTTTGTATTGATACATGTATGTTGTATATCACATATCAACATTGTCATGACTCCCAGCTTTCATTTAAAGAAAACTTGCTTTCCCAAGCAGTTCCAAACTTAGCTCTTTCTGAATATAATGGGCTGGATTTTCAGCCAGCAGTGACATTTTTCAGCCACGCTTGGGGTACTTGCAACAAGAGTGACAGAACACAGGAAAGACAGTCTGTATTTTTTCAAGTGGCACAGGTTGCACACTGAAAATGAAGCATGCATCAAATATTGGAAGCGTGTGCCATTTTTTTTACCGTAAATTGTGCAATGTGTCGTAAATGCATCAGAATGTTTAAAAAAAATCCTGCTAACATTACGGCACATTTACACAAATGCGGCTGTGGCAGTATAACTACAGCAAGTGCTATGTTGCCAGAGTATTAAAAATCCAGGCCAACTGTTTTTTTTTTTTTTGTTGTTTGTTTGTTTTGCTTGTTTTTTTTCTTTCAAAATGCGAGAACTCTGGGACCAAAGGGGCTAGGAACTTAGTTTTTTAATGACAGCCTGTTCTTAGAGCACATCTGCTGTCACCTCAGCGACAACTTTACAGTGATTTCGGTGACAGCAACAAGATCGACAGATCACTGTAATGTCCGCTTAGACCCCAGCACTCCTTCTCCTGGTCTTGCACCCCTCCCCAAATCAGTTCTGACTCGGAGTTGATTATGTAAAATTAGGGTGCGGTGGGGGGGGGGGTGCAACTCCCATGCAAAAAAGCTCATTTGTTTTCTGATGGCACAATGCCGACTGCAATTGCAGTGGACATAGTGCCATCACTGGAATGTTGCATTGACATATTTATGTCGATGTGGTGACATAGATCCATTAGAACAATATTGATATATTGTATATGTGCAGTTTTTAAATATTGATATATTTAAGTTGTATTGATTATCAAATGCTTTAGGAAATTCATGACAATTTAAAAGAAACAATATTTTCAAAACATTCTGCTTTTTTCTGATTTTTGGTTATACTGTGGCCTATTAAATATTTATCTATAGCATTTTCAGGTACATATGACCACATTTATTGCCTCTAAAATAGAAAATTATCCTCAGTACCCCTAATCTTCCTGCACTTTATGTGGCTTACCCTACAAAAGCAGTGGAAGAAGATAAATCTTGTGACAATAAAATTATGTTCATAAAAATATCGAGGACGATGAAAAAAATAAAGTCAGAAAGCATTTCATGCTGGCCCAGAGGCATGGTGGGTTAAAGTGCTGGCTGCCTTACTGCCTGCCGCATCAGTGATCTGGGGTAGAGAATGGACTAGGTTTGATTGAGACCAGCCAGGGAAGGAAAGACTGAGCATCCCAAGAACACCTCTCCTCTGTTGGGGGGGGGGGGTCTGAGTCCTGAAACTTGCCTGCTACCTGACGGTGGATGGGAGGCTGCAATGATGGGACCAGCACATATGAGGGAGACGTCTGTTGAAGCATCATGCAACTGTCTTAACATGCAGTTTTATGCCTTATGATGATGCAGACATCCCTTGGCTGGAAATAAAGGAAAAAGCCCTGTCTCACTTGACATCCCTAGGCATCTCCCAATCCTTTATGGCAGGCCACCCACCAAACATGGCTCTATGTAAGTGATAGTTCACCACTAAGTCCACAAGATGGGTCAGTAATGGAGTTTGGGGGGTACTGCCAAGAACAGGGATAAAGGAGAAAAAAAGTATGTGGATGAAAAAGAAAAAGCATTTCT
Organism: Neoceratodus forsteri; assembly: GCA_016271365.2. Lineage (NCBI taxonomy): Eukaryota > Metazoa > Chordata > Ceratodontiformes > Ceratodontidae > Neoceratodus > Neoceratodus forsteri. The sequence goes on along the minus strand of CM057453.1, from coordinate 641,587,082 downwards.
ATCAAAACAAAGAGTGGTAAAAAAATTAAAAATAAACTAGATTTCAGTGGTTCCAGTGCATGGAGAAAGAAGCAAATATGGGTCTGAATAAGATGCAGATGTACTTCATTGCTCCAGATCAGCAGTCACAAGGCAATGTAGACAATGCAGTCTGCATTCAATGCTCCTTAAAGGTGATTCAGTCTGTCTGCCGTACACGTAAGTGTGCATGTTTCTATATTTACATGCATTTCTATCAACACAGTTACTGACTTCCACAGGTACAAATAGCTCCCTAAACCTGTTGCTTGCTCTTTTACATTAGTGGAGCACTCCATGGTATCCAAGAATCCCCATAGGCTTTGGAGCCTTAGCACCTGTTTCATCTGAGAGTCTTTTAACTGTGGAGCTGCATTCCACTCCTTTTCACTAAACTAAGCATGCCTGGGTTTGTGCTAAGGAAGGTACAGGTAGTATATGGATCAGACCACTGGCATAGCTATTCTGTGACCCCCGTGCTGAGGGTTCCTGTGTCTTTCAGGGCCCAAATAGGCCTCAGTACTTGTCCCTTAGTTCTCCAAAATAGCATGGAGTGCTGGGGCATGCAGTTTTGCTGTTTCTGTAATTTTGTAAAACATTTAGTGCTTCCATTTTAAGGGATTGTAAGAGTAGACTGTGTTTCCTGCAATCACCTGCTCATGCTGAGGAAGGGATTCAATCTCTGGCTGACTTGAGCTTCTTATTGTAAACCCACTGTCCAGCCCAGCTCTGCCCCCATTACTGCCCTAGTCCTGTGAGGAGCTCCATGGCAGTAGACAGGCCACCAGGGGGTCTGGATGCAATGCACAATCATGATGTGGAGCAACACTGGAGACCAGAGCAGTGCAGGCCAGCAATCCAGAAGTCAAATATATAGAAACTTATCTTTAGATCAACCCCTTAGTCACAGTAAAACACTTCTCTATCAAAGGGGGACTAGAAGGGAAACTGAATTTTACAAACCTACAGTAAGAGCTGTTCAAGAAATGGGATCATTGTTGAGAAAAATTAATTAATGAATAATCCATGATGGGGTGTGGGCTGGGCTGGGATTTACCCATAACTGGCATGATTCAGTCTCAAGGATGCAGCTTGAGTTACCAACCATGCCAGTTGTGGGTAAATTCCAGCCCAACCCACACCCCATCATGTTCTATTCCAATTATACAATCAGTAAACATGAGAATTACACAAAGAAAGGGAAGGAAAAACTTTATTTTGTATTAGTTTTATGCTGATTTTAATAAAATATCCTTCCCCTTACAATAAACAGTTTGCTGTTGCTAGGCAGAAGCCTGTTATGCCCTTGAAGACAGCTGGCAGCAGTGTGAATGAGCTGAGCCAGGGGAGACAGCCATTGAAACTGAAAATATACCGGTTAGCTCTGGCTCGCCTCCCACTTCAAAAACAGAAGCTTAAATCTAACTTTTTTTTATTGTTTTCCTGAATGGCTTTTTATCTTGTGACATGTTGCACTTTGTGGGAGAAAAAAATGGCCGCTTTGCAAAACTGTTTTAGAATGCTGAGGGTTCTGTGTGGAGTGATTTTTGATGGTACCTTATGTTATGCAAAAATTACCGTACAGCATAAAGTAGCAGCTGACCAATCAAAATAGTAAATTTTTAGACCCCATTGTATAATAAATAGTAGTACTGAGCAGAATGCAGGAGTCCGCTGGTTGAATTCCAACATATCGCAATTCCACTTCTGAGAAGTTGGTGGAATTTCACAGTAAAGTCATAGAATCTGGCAAAGTCAACTTCAGTTTTAATAAAGTAAACTGCAAGTTTTTAATGTGAACTGTAGATTTGTTTTCTTAATCTCAAAAACATGGTCTGTGAAAAAATTACAAGAATGGAAGAATTTTGCCATTTTCCATGGAATTTTACATCAAGTGGTAAAATTATGTATTTGCCATGATTATTTAGAGCAGAAAAGGCCTCTACTACATTCGGCATAATTCAGCGGAGTTTTGCATTGAAATTCTGCCAGCACCAGTAGTAAGTGATTGTTTGTTTATGGAAACGAAACAAATCCCTTACCTGCAAAAACATCATTTGGTACTTTAAACATTGAGACAAATAATAAATACATAAAAGTTTCAAAAACAGATTTAAGTAATAAATATATTTAGAATGGTGTATGGGTAACCATACACAACAGGACTGTGTTTCTACTGAGGGGATGTGATAACATCACACAGACCTCAAGAGTGAGACAATACAGTCTTTCTTAGTAAAAATTGGCTTTGAAATGTAAAGCCATGATTTCAGGCATGCACATAAGTACTGGTAGTGAGTCACAACATTACATTTCAAAGCTGATTTTTACTAAGAAAGACCACTTGTTTTAAATAAGCATTTACAAGTTCCAGCTCAGGAAAGCTGATACTTGCTATAGATACTTTTGGATAATATGACTTAAAAAATGCAAGACTCAAGCGTGCATGAGCTGACTGACGCCACTGCACTACTTTGACCTCAGGAATGCGCATCAGCAACGGGAGGCAGCAAAAAGTCAGTTTGCTCCTAATTCTATTTTTAGCATACTATGATAAGAAATAGTCATTTAATGACAATCAGGGGACTGGCATTGGCTTCAGGTAACACAGAGGTTGCAAGAGGCACCATCTGCATTACAGCAGTGAACAGTGCACTGCTGAAAAAAACGTTTAGTATAAACATAGAAACATAGAATTTGACGCCAGATAAGGACTACTTGGCCCACCCAGTCTGCCCATTTCCCTACCTAATGGATAAGCTGCAGATCCTAGTTAACCAGCAGCCTACTTCTTCCTACCCCCCCAGAATTGCCTTATGACTGTCCCATGCATGCTTGAATTCCACCACTGTTTTTGACTCCACAACCTCCTCTAGAAGGCCATTCCATGCATCCACAACCCTCTCTGTGAAAAAATACTTCCTTACATTACCTCTGAGCTGCCCCCCATCTTCAAATTGTACCCCTTTGTTATTGCACACCTCTTTTACTGAAATATGCTACCCTCTTGGACTTTGTTGATTCCCTTGAGGTACTTGAAAGTTTCTATCATGTCCCCCCTCTCCTCAAGGCTATACATATTAAGCTCCTTAAGTCTCTCTTCATATGTCTTCGGTGCAGACCCTGCACCATTTTAGTTGCCCTCCTCTGGACTGCCTCCATCCTGTCTATGTCTTTGCAGAGACTGGGTCTCCAGAACTGCACACAGTACTCCAGATGGGGTCTCACCAGCTGTCTGTACAGAGGGATAACAACTTCTTGTTTTCTACTGGTGATGCCCCTTCCTATGCATCCCAGTATCCCCCCAGCCCTCCTTTCTGCCCTCTCACATTACTTGCCCACATTTAGGTCATCTGATATGACTACCCCCAGGTCCCTTTCCATTTTTGCTGTTGTTAGTATCTCACACCCCATTGTGTACTCTTCCCCTGGGTTTTTGTTTCCTAGGTGCATTACCTTGCACTTTTTTAGCATTGAATCTAAGCTGCCATACATTTGACCATTCTTCCAACCTTGCCAAGTCCCTTCTCATCCTTTCCACCCCACCTTGTGTATCAACTCTGTTGCAGATCTTTGTGTCGTCTGCAAAGAGACATACTGTACTTTTCCTTCCAGTCCCTCTGCAATGTTGCTTATAAAGACATTGAAGAGGACCAGTCTGAATACTGAACCCTGCGGTACCCCACTAGTAACCCCCCCTTTCTTCAAAGTGGACTCCATTTACAATTACCCTCTGTGTCCTGTTCTCCAGCCAATTCTTTATCCAGGCTACCATCTTGGGACCCACTCCCAGGCTGGCTAACTTGTATATTAATCTTTTGTGTGGGACTGTGTCAAATGCCTTGCTAAAGTCTAGGTAGGCCATGTCCACAGCCCCTCCCTAATCTACTACTTTGGTCACACCATCAAAAAAATCTATCAGATTCATCTGACATGACCTTCCCATAGTGAATCCATGCTGCCTTGGGTCCTGTGCCCCTCTGGCCTCTAGGTACTCGACAAGTCTTTCCTTTAGAAGTGATTCCATCATTTTCCCTATCACTGAGGTTAAACTAACAGGTCTATAGTTTCCTGCTTCTGCCCTGCTCCCACTTTTGTGAAGTGGAATCACATTTGCCCTCCTCCAGTCCTCAGGTACCACCCCATCCTCCCATGTTTTGTTAAAGAGCGTAGTCAGTGGTGGCACTAGTTCTACCCTTAGTTCTTTTAGAATTCTGGGATGAATCCCATCAGGCCCCATTGCTTTGTCCACCTTCAGTTTTAAGAGTTCTTTCGGAACCCTTTCTTCTGTATAAAGCTTTTAGTCCAACAAAACTGGGAGCTGATTCGTCCCACCCCCAATAGATTCAGCTCAGATGCACCATTACAATAAGCAGAGTAAAACCTATTAAAATACCTCCTAAAATCATTTTCTCTTGAAAAAAAACTTTTCAGATCCCTTCTGCAAAGTCTCAGCACTCACACAGAGCAGAGACTATTGCAGTTAATATGAATTTCTCAAACTCGTGTGACTGATTTTGTTAAGCAATCAGAGTCACATCTGGTCCTTTCTGCTCTCACTCTCCATCTGTGCAGTAAGCATGGGGTTCTGTGGCATCCTAAGGCAGCATGCATCATGTGATCCTCTTCATAAACTGGAAATCACAAGTGATCTGTGGAAATAAGTCACGTGACCTTCTCTTTGGCACAGACTTTGCTGGTGAGTCTGTTAGGCAATGCAAAGTCTCTCCCCATCTGCTTTGCAGCAGAAACTACACTGCAGAAACCTAGTTTTCTTACTTCACCATGAAAACTTTTCAAAGTGCTGTATAGTGGACCATGTTGGCCCATTCTTAATAATAATGTATTAAGCACTGTAACCATATTACAACAGAAAATCCATCTGTCCTAAGTAGTCTTTGATGTTTTTTTATTGTCACAGGATGTGCCCATAGAATTTTCAAAGGACGATTATTGTTTACTAATTGATATTTAATTTCCACTGAAGTCTGCTTGTCAGTAGTAGTTACTTGTTTTAGCTGATATGTCGTTGAAAGCCTGCTTTGAACAGTCACAGTTGTTTCTGTCTTTCATTGTTCTCATATTTAGGCAAATATTATATGAAAAAAATGTACTTGTCTGCTGTTTATTTAGTATAACATGTCACACTAAAATCAAATGTAAATGTATGAAATATATCCCTATCACTTTAAAATGTTCTTGTGTAGCAGAAATGAGAAATTGATGCTTTCCATTAAAATCTTTCCCACTGAATCACATCTGGTTAAAACAGCAGCAACAGAACTGAGCTGTAGTATTTTATTATCAGTAGTTCTGATCCTACAGTATGCAGCTGGAGTACAGTAATTGCATGTAAAAGTATGCAGCAGAAAAGGAAACAGATGAATAAACTGTTGTCTATGTTTGTTATTCAAGCAGACCAGTGTAAAAACTTACCCTTTGCCGATATGCTGCCAATACAGAAATGCAGTATACTTCAGTTCTTCCTGTCTGGTTCAGTACTGTGTGGCTCAGCGTCCCACAATTTATAGTCTACCTCTATGGGATTTAGCAATACTCAGTGACCAAGAAAAGGATAAAGATTTCATTAAGTGATCAGTACTCAACCAAAGTATTACTGTATGTATTTCATCACATGTTCTTGCTCTCTAATTACTATTATTGATGCAAGAGTTGTCCTCATTTCCAGTTTCACTAAGTGTAGTGGTTGTATTTACTCTTGCTTCCATCATGAACACAGTAAAGTTTCATCAGGTGTGGATGAACTACTGAAAAACTTGTTATGGCACTTCGTCATACTATACAGAATTATAGTTGGCAGGTTAGTTTTCTCACCCATCTCTGGGGGGGGGGAAATATAAAGTTGCCAGGTAAGGAAGCAAGTGATGTTATATTCTGCGATGTAAGAGGAACTAAAATAAATGTATTTAATCTTTAATTTCCATTATTTCTACCTTTCATTTGTTATTGCCCCCCCCCCCCACATACACACACACACACACACAAACCAAAGGGTGAGTCAATGTGGAAATTGACAAGTTTGGTTTGGCTTCAGTTCAGATCCATCGTCTTCAGGACAGCTCTGTTAATTTGTCAAAATACACTTTTGGGCTTTCTTATTATTATTTAGTTAACCAAAAAGCACACTAGACAGTCAAAGCTTATTTTCCGGTATGACCATGGAGATTACATAAAAGCCACCATATATGGCAATATATACACAGTAGAATACATTGAAATAAAATGGGCAGTGGGGGGGGAGAAAACATGATACATGTCATTGCTTCATTGAAGGGAAACTACTTGCAAGGTGAGGCAATTAATCCAGTTCATTAAAATATGGTAAATGGTACATAAACTATGTAAACAATTATGCAAAGTAGGATAACATAACAATACTTTATAGTACTATAAACAAGGAAAGGAAGAAATATATTATTTAAATGTCATGTTATAGGAAGGGAGAATTTGGGAACAGTATCCATCCTTATAGAAGTACACAAAGGATGTATAAGCACCATGATAATATACCATATATGAGTGCCATACAGAGGTTGCTCAGGTTCAGCTGCTAGATCAGTGTGCCAAGCGATGGAGGTGGTCTCGGTTCCTGAGATGGAGGGTAGGTGTTAAGGGGCAGAAAGGAAGTTCAGGTGGTACGGAGTTCCAAAGCTTAGGAGCTGCATAGGCATCAGACGAGTCACCAGTGTGTGTTCAAATGTTAGGGATGCCAGCAGGACATTGTCACCTGATCTCAAGGGGTAGACACTGATTACTGGTTTGAGAATATGGGAAGGGATTTCGGCAATCCATTATGTAAAATGCTAAAGATCACACCCCAAAGCTAAGATCCTGTAGGGAAAACAGGAGCAGCCAATCTAGCCTGTCGTAAAAACAGCAGTGATGAGTGAGCCAGTGAGACGCTGATGCAAAACAACAAATACTCTTGTATGTAACATCCCACCTTAGGAAAGTAGATTTAGGGGCAGTCAAGGAAAAAAGGGCACCATAAAGGAACTAGAGGAGGAGCATCCTCCTCCTAGGGGCGATGGCATGGTAAGCCTGTGTAGTAAGGTTATGGCCCACTTTATAAGACATGCTCAGAATGGAGTTAACTGACTTGCAGACTTCCATGGCATGAAATAAGAAATTTAGTGAGGAGTCAAGTGTGACTCCAAGGTATATGAAGGAGGAGACCGAGGGGACTAAGGTACCATCGTGGTAAGCTAGAGATAGAGGAACAGACATGTTCTTAATCTGAGAGCAATACCAAACAGCATACACTTCATTTTAGTCATGTTCAGAATCAGTTTGTTTGCAGACAACAAAGTGTGCACAGACAGCAGGTCAGACATTAAGTATTGGTTTATTTGATCAATACCATTTGAGCTGATAAAAAGGACCACATCATCGGCATAGACAATGGCAGAACAGTGGGACAGGCTTTGGTTTATGGACATCATGTGTTGAGCAAACAAAAGTGAACCTACTGTAGAATACAGCCTTGGGGCACACCCAGCAGAGCTGAGGCAGGATTAGAGAGGGAGGTCCCCAACTTCACTCTTTGGGATCTGTTAGCTAGATAGTTACAAAACCAGGGGAGAGCAGCTGGTGAGATTCCCAGGTTAGTGAGTTTGCTACTGAGTAAGGAGTGATCAACAAGATCAAAAGCCTTCGTCAGGTCAATAAAGACAGCACCAGTGAAGCAGCCAGTATCCCTTGCTGAGTCAATACTGTTGATTAGGGTGATGAGGGCAGTGGTGGTGATTTGACCTTTTCAGTCACTATGTTGCGCAGCAGATAGGATGTCATAGGTGGAGAGGTAATTAGTGAGTTGTGGGGCCACAACCTTTTCAAGTATTTTGTTGAGAGCAGGGAGGATAGCAGTGGGCCTGTAATTATTTATTCCTTTGGAGTTCCCTTTCTTAAAGACAGGAACAACACAAGAGGTTTTCCATAGGTCAGGCACTATAACAGTTGCAATGGACAAGTTGATTAATTTAGCAATGGGGGAGGCTAACTCCTTGGCAGCAAAGTTAAGGAACTTGGCTGTATTCCTTCAGATTCTACAGATCTGGAAATAGAGATCTGCAGCAGCAGAAGTCTATGAGTCTCAGCAGAGCTGATCCATTTAAATAAAATGGAGACTTTACAGTGGATTCATGTAAGGCTTTAGCAGGCTACAAATATGGGTAAGTGGCACCCCTTAACCACACCTTACTTAACCCAGTCGGTCCCAACCTGTTCCCCTTGCTTCTGGACTTTCAGTGTGATTAAAAAAAAAAAAAATGAGTCAGCACCTGGCACAGTGCCAGGAGCCAGAATATATATATATATCATATGGGGGCGCAATCGCTCCCCTATAGTTAGGGTTATGAAGTCACTTTAATGTTAAACTTTAAATTTTGCGCATTAATAACTTTGGATCCGTTCAACAGATTTGCATGAAAGTTTGTATGCACGGTGGGACATGGCAAAGCTCTTGATTTGCCAAGTTGCGTTCTGTCAGATTTACGGTTTTTGCGCAGCAAAACACTCAAAAATGCACTTTTTGCCACTTTTGTGGGCAGTTTTTCAGATTTTGTCCGTGGTGCTGCATGGCCACCATGTGGCCTGCTGGTCTGAAACTTGACAAACAGAAAAAGCTTGGGTCAAGGAGCATGACACTTTTTTTTTTTTTGAAATCGTAATTTGTACTGCCTCCTTTTCCTGCCAGTCCCGACCCTTCGGGACTGCCAAGGAGTCATCCTCCTACCTCTCACTCAACCCACATCCACCACCAGGCCACATGGAGCTTTGGCTTACCCCCCAAGCAGGGACGAGGTGGGGTGGCAGCACCCCTAAGCTACTTAATCTCGTTGGTCCGGAGGTGGCAGGGTGAGCGCGAGCACATCAAAGGCCCGCTTCAGGCAGCCCATCTTCCCGGTGCTGCCAGGCATTTTTCTCCTTTCCTCTCTCCCCTACAGTGCGCAGCCCCCTGACATCAACGGGACAAGCACCGACATCCGCACTGTAAAGCTGCTGTCCATTCCCCTGCATTCAGGGCTTGGAGTCAGACAAGTGCTCGGGCATTAGCTGCAACCCTCCCCGGAGAAGGCAAGCTGTCATTGTACGCTCAAGCCTGTCTCCCCCGGCCGACCCACCAGTGACCCGAGTCTGCTACCAAACCCGGGTTGCCAGCATGGAGCAAGGTGTGGCATCAAGTGCCTCAACCCTCAGCGCCACCGGGCCAGGAACATGACACTTTTTGTTTGGTGAAAAAATATTAATCCATTCAAAAGTTATTAAACTTTTTAGTTCCCATTATAAGTCTATGGGAAAATTTATATGGTTATTTTGTGAAAGAAGAATGGTGTTTTGGCCATCTGGTCACTCCTCACGATCAAAGAATTTGCAGGCTCCTGATCAAAGAATCTTTGATAGTGAGAAATTTATCGTCTGTGACGGCCGCCATCTTGTTTTCAGTTTGGGGTTGGAAAAAGCAATTATCTCAGCCCAGGGGTGACTTGTGAAGTAAAACTAGGATGGGTTCTGCTCAGGGGGCCTCCCTCTATTGACCCATGCCTGTGACTTAATGTAGTTGTGTGAAAAAATGGAGTTTTAAAGTTTTAAATTCTTTGGTCGCAGCTCGCTAACAATCTTTGATCGTGAGCCTGCAAATTCTTTGGTTGCAAGATTGTTTTTGATCGCAAGCTTATTTCATGAGGGCGGTATGAGATGGCCAGATTTTTGCTGGACCAGATGTCTCTGGAAAGGACCAGATAGTCCAAATTTCATGACCAGATGTCCCCTCATGACCAAAAATGATCTTAGGTCAAGAGGTCGTGGCTGATTCTCACGATTAAAGAATTTTTAAAGGTGGTAAAACTTTAAAATTAAATATCTCTGAATGTGTTTGGTCTTTTAACTTGAAATTTGGAGGGTATTGAGGGGATGTCCTGTGGATGTGAGTTAAGGTGTTCGGGTATTGGAAAATTAATTCAATGCGGAGATATTGCGTGACATAATTAACATTTTGTGCATAGCATTCTGCATCATGCTAGTGGCTTGAAATTTATAGGATAGGTAGCTGTAGTGCCATGGAGGTACTTTTCAGTGGTTAGGTGTGCAAAATGTAAACAGGTGCGGAATTATGTCACTCCAACCATGAAAATTGGGTTTGTTTCGCTACAATAACTTTTGAACCGTGTGTCCGATATGCCTGAAATTTGGTATGTAGAAAGAGTAAGCATAGGCCTTGATTGTGTTGGTGACAGTTACGGTTGTTGAGTTATAGCACATGTTCCTTACAGTTAATGGGAAAGCATTATGTGCATTGTGAAAGACATGGTGAGCACATATTTGGTTGTGTAGGAAGATGTCATTATAAGGTATAGGCCAGTTCAAAATATATGGCAGATCTATGTGGTTATGCAGTGCTAGGCAATGCGGTGGGAGCGAGGGGCCCAAAGGGCCTCGCGCTCCCACCAATAAATATGATATTTAGTTCTTGTACTGTGATGTTAGGCAGAAATGTACGAGTTGGTGGGAGAATGGGGCTGAAAGGGCCCCGCGCTCCCACCAATATTCACTCTCACCAATACATATGATATTCAGTACTTGTACTGTGATGTTATGCAGAAATGTACAAGTTGGTGGGAGTGTGAGGCCCAAAGGGCACCACGCTCCCACCAATACGCGCTCCCACCAATACATATGATATTTAGTACTTGTACTACGTTGTTAGGCAGAAATGGAGAAGTTGGCGGCTCCACGCTCCCAGCAGCAGAGAAACAATCTATTTGAGTGACTTCAGATTGGGTTGCATGCATGGGTGCTGGGTTGTGTTGGTGTCCTTTGAAGATTTCATAAAAAAATATTGCTCAGTTATAAAGTTAAGTGTTTTTTTTGGGCTGTCATTATAGTCAATTGGAAAAAATATATATGTGTATTGTGAAAACAGTGATGATGTCATCTTTTGGTGTGTAGCAAGAATGTATTTGACTGACTTCAGATTGTTTTGTATACATGGGTGCTGGGCTGTGGTGCTCTTGTTTGAAGATGTCATGAGAAAATGTTGCTCTGTTGACAAGTTACGACAATTTTTTGGTGTCCCATTATAGTCAATGGGTAACATAGATGTCTAGTGTGCAAACATCTGCTTGTGTGACACCATGTCTGTAAAACATTGTCCTGGCTGTTTCTTTCTGTGGAACTCTGTTGTATCACTGCATTGTGCTGGTTGACGCATATGTTGTGGGTGACAAGTCGTCGTGCCACAGATGTCAGTTTTGCTGTGATAGTGCCCCTATCTTTAGGGTTCAGTATGCACTTTCATGTTAAACATTGCATTTTTTGTGTGCTTATAACTTTATAACTGTTAAATGGATTTGTGTGCCATTTGTAATACTTGGTCTACTATGGTACTTCTGTGGATTTACCAATATTTATTTGACATGTGCATACGGTTTTTGCACAGTGAAGTGCCAAAAATGTATTATTCGCCACTTGTCCACTCGTGCTGCTCTGGAATTGTTGAACAGATTTAGGTAAGATTTGGTATACGTGGACTGGCATGATACATCTCTTTATTTTCCAATTTCTATTTCACTGGTGTATATGGTTTCTGTGCAAAGAAGCTCCAAAAATGCAGTTTCTGCTTTTTTTCCACACTGTCTTCCATGACATATAGCACAGCCACTGGTTGATTTGTCTGAGACTTGGCATGTAGAAAGCCCTTTCTTTAAGGAACACGCCTGTGTTTAGTTGGTGAAAATATCTTATTCCTTTCCAGAGTTATAAGGGTTTGAAGCTGCCCCTCCACAATCAAAAATTTTTTGGCTGCGAGGTCCGCCATTTTAGCGCATTTTTGGCCGTGAGGTCAGCCATTATGTGATGGTCACGGCCGATTCTCGCAATCAAAGAATTCTTAAAAGTGTACAAACTTTGAAATTGAATATCTCTGAAACGGTTTGGTGTTTTAACTTGAAATTTGGAGGATGCTGAGGGGATGTGCTGGAGATGTGAATTTTGCTGTTTAGATGTCGGAAAATTAATTCGCTGCGGAGGCACTGCATGACACACTTAAAGTTTTGTGCATAGTGTTCTGCATTGTACTGTGGCTTGAAATTTATAGAGTAGGAAGCCCTAGTGCCACGGAGGTGTCTTTCAGTGGTTTGGTGTGTAAAATGTAAACAGGTGCGGAATCATGCCACTCTGATGAATTAAAATTTTGTTTGTTTCACTTCAATAACTTTGTACCATGTGTCCAATTTGTCTGAAATTTGGGATGTAGAAAGATTAATCATAGATCTTACATTGTTAACATTTTTTTGTCAGTGCCACTTACAGTTGCTGAGTTGTGGCATGTGTGTGATTGGCTTGTGTACATTGGTCGTGGGTGTGCTGATGCTGTTTGAAGATTTTGTGTAAAAAACATTGATCCGTTGAACAGTTATGCCAGTTTGTGTCTGCCATTATAGTCAAAGGGAAATATATATGTGCAGCGTGAAAACATCTGCTCGTGCAGCACCGTGTCTGCAAACCATTATCCTGGCTCTTTCATTCTATGAGACTCTGTAGTATCACTGCATTGTGCTGGTGGGTGTATATCTCGTGAGTATGAAGTTGTTGTGGCACAGGTGTCAGTTTTGCCATGATAGTGTCCCTATCTTTAGGGTTCCATATGCACTTTCATGTTAAATGTCACATTTTGTTTGTGTGCTTATAACTTTACAACTGTTGAACGAATTTGCTTGCCATTTGTAATACTTGGTCTACTTTGGTACTTCTGTGGATTTATCAGTTTTCGTTTGACATGCACATACGGTTTTTGCACAATGAAGAGCCAAAAATGTATTATTCACCACTTGTGTGCAGTTTTCCCCTCATGCCACTCTGGAACCGTTGAAGAGATTTGGGTAAGATTTGGTATACCTAGACTGGCATGGTACATCTCTTTATTTACCAATTTCTATTTCAGTGGTGCATACGGTTTTTGTGCAGAGAAGCGCCAAAAATGCAGTTTCTGCTATTTTTGCACACTGTCTTCCATGATGCATAGCACAGCCACTCTGTGGTTGAGTTGTCTTAAACTTGGCAAGAAGAGAGCCCTTTCTTAAAGGAACATGCCAGTTTTTGTTTGGTGAAAACATCTTATTCCGTTCCAGAGTTATAAGGGTTTGAAGTTGCCCCCCCTCGCGATCGCAGATTTTTCGGCAGCAAGGTCTGCCATTTTAGCTCATTTGCGGCCGCAAGGTCCACCATTTTGTGGTGGTCATGGCCGATTCTTGCGATCAAAGAATTCTTAAAGATGTACAAACTTAAAAATTGAATATCTCTGGAATGGTTTGGTCTTTTAACTTGAAATTTGGAGGGCATTGAGGGGATGTCCTGGAGATGTGAATTATGTTGTTTGCATGTTGGAACATTTATTTGCTGCGGAGATACTGCGTGACGCAATTAATGTTTTGCGCATAGTGTTATGCATGGTGCTAGTGGCTTGAAATTTATAGGGTACGTAGCCCTAGTGGTATGGAGGTGCCTTCCACTGGTTTGGTGTGTAAAATGTAAACAGGTGCGGAATTATGACAGTCCGACAAATTAAAATTTGGTTTGTTCTGCTTTAATAACTTTTGAACTGTGTCTGATTTGCCTGAAATATGGGATGTAGGAACATTAATCATAGATCTTAGATTGTGAAAATTCTTACTGGTGGGAACATGGGGCTATGCACCTTTGCGCTGTTATCGCAGAAACAAAGCGAGATACAGACTTTTCCCTACTGGTGGCTTAGATCACCTTTGTGCTGTCATCTCAGAAACGAAGCAAGATACAGATTTTTCGCCACTGTTGGCTCACATTACCTTTCCACCATTATCTTGGAGATGAAGCGAGATATATACTTTTTTCTACTTTTGCCGCACATCAGCTTTGCGCCTTTATCTTGGAAACAAAGCGAGATACAGACTTTTCGCTACTGGTGGCTTAGATCACCTTTGTGCTATTGTCTTGGAGACGAAGCTAGATATAGACTTTTCACTACTGTTGGCTCACATACTTAGCGCCGTTATCTCGGAAATGAAGTGAGAGACAGACTTTTCGCTACTGTTGGATCACATCCACTTTGTGCCGTTATCTTGGAAACGAAGCGAGATACAGACTTTTGGCTACTGTTGGTTCAGATCACTTTTGTGCCGTTATCTCGGAAATGGAGCAAGATACAGAGTTTTCGCTACTGGTGGCTTAGATCAGCTTTGCACCATTATCTCAGAAAGGAAGCGAGATACAGACTTTTCACTACTGTTGGTTCACATTACATTTGTGCCGTTATCTCAGAAACAAAGCGAGGTACAGGCTTTTCGCTAGTGGTGGCTTGGATCACCTTTATGCTGTCATCTCAGAAACAAAGCAAGATACAGATTTTTTGCTACTTTTGGCTCACGTCACCTTTCTGCTGTTATCTCAGAAATGAACCAAGATACAGACTTTTTGCTACTGTTGGTTCACATCAGGTTTGCGCCATTATCTCAGAAACAAAGCAAGATACAGACTTTTCGCTACTGGTGGCTTATATCACCTTTGTGCTGTTCTCTTGGAAATGAAGAGAGATACAGACTTTTCGCTACTGTTGGTACAGATCAGCTTTGTGCTGTTATCTCGGAAACAAAGCAAAATACGTGCTTTTCACTACTGTTGGCTCACATTGGCTTTGTGCCATTATCTCTGAAACGAAGCGAGATACAGACTTTTTGCTACTGTTGGCTCACATCACCTTTGCACAGCTCTCTGAAATGAAGCGAGACACATACTTTTTGCTACTGTTGCCTCAGATTGCCTGTGTGCCGTTATCTCAGAAATGAAGTGAGATAAAGAGTTTGAACTACTGGTGGCTTGGATCATCTTTGTGCTGCTATCTTGGAAACAAAATGAGATACAGGCTTTTTGCTGCTGTTGGTCCTGTTTTCCCATCAACTTGTGTGACAATGTACTTAGTGATGCTTTTTTAAAAAGTAAGGAAATTCTTTACAAAAAACTGCATTAATGCAACAGTTAGGGTTTTCTACAGCGACAAAAGCAAGGAAATTCAGCATTAGGGTTTTCAACCCTAACTCCGACTCCCCCACTACCACACATACACACACACACACACACACACACACACACACACACACACATAGACACACACACACAACATACAACTAGGGGGCGGTACAAGGCAAGACAACCAATCACAGATACACACCATAATGCAACAGAAATAACATAAAACTTCTTAAACATACCATAACAGGCATCCATCATCATATTTCACCAACTGCATCAGTTGTACTGCCACCAACTTGCCCATTTCTGCATAACAGCATACCCCATGCTACCACCAACTTGGCCATGTAAGCAATAAACCACTAGGGGGTGTGGGTTATTGGGGGATTTACCATGGTTGGAGTGGTTTGCCTACAAGGAAACAAGGGGCTTGATCCTGAAAACTGAGATTGTGATGTGAGGTTACTGTGTCAAACAGACGTGATGCAAGCAAGAAGCACCTTGCATTACAACTTGCAGAGTTTGTGAACCTGGAACTGTTGGCTGCAGCATAACAGGGATCCCCTGCACCAGTCTGGCCATGTGCCAGGTCTGCTCCAAGGTCAGGGGTCTGGCACCCATCTGTGCACTACCTGCCCTGCCCAACACCTGTCCTGTCCTGCCCAACATTGCCAGCCTCCAGGCTGATCCCTATTACTGGGCGTTGATGCCACCCAACCATCCTGAAGCTTGTGGCTAATCTCTCCTGCATGTGCCTTGCCTTTGGTGCATGGCAACATTTGCTGCAAACTGTGAATTTTAGCACTAGGATCACACCCATTCATGAATCAGGTGCAGGGTCCCTGGTGCACCAGTTGTTGGTGCTAGCTGCCTTTGGCGCAGCTTGCATTGATCTTTGAGGATCGACTCCAAGGTATTGTATCTGACCTGGGCTATCCTGGTTAAACAAATAGTGAAAAACATTGGTTCCCTAACAACTAACTTGTTTTGAAATCCAACAACACAAAAGCAATGTTCAGAGTTTATTCTCCAAAGCAACTGAATAAAATCAAAAAGGTATGTATATTAAATTACAGAATTAATAACAATACAAACATTACATTTTATACAGAATGATTCTACTCTCTAACATGGAAACATAGAATTTTTTAGCAGAAAGGACTTCTTGGTCCAAGTCTGCCAGATGTTCCCTGCCTAATCTGTCTCTGTGAACCCTAACAAGTCTCTGGCAACCTTCCCTTTTCTCTTTCTAGTTACTAATATGGCCCTATGTCAATCTCACGCATGCTTAAAGCCCCCAACTGTTTTCACCCTCCATCACTTTTACTGGAAGTCTCTTCCATGCATCTATCACCCTTTCAGTGAAGTAATATTTCCTCACAACTTAATGCAGCTCTCCATGACAATGAGATTTCAATGACCAGGAAATGGAGACCCCATTGAACAGTTACAGGGACTGGTATGAACAGTGAAAATAAACTAAGGCAAACACATATATCCCCTACAGCTTCATGAAAAGAGTTATCTGTTGACAAGGAAACATAAGACATTCACAAGCTATGAGGGTGTAGTACTCCTTTAACTCCATAAACTAACTTTCCCTTACTCGGTCTGCCTTCAGACCTCAGCATTTGTCTACCATAGTGCTTGGGAAAGTGGAAGAGACATTTGCTGTGGATACTGTAGAAACCATGTTACATAGCTGTCCTACCTGAGGCCATTAACTTTGTTGGCAGCTGCCTCTTCCTTTATGAATTCAGTCAACTCATTATTGAAGAGGCTTGCATTAGACTGTTCCCAAACTATTAGATCATACACAGTGGGAAACTGTCAATAATACCATGTCAGGCTAAAAGAAAATCTTGGTAGGTGTTCCCCAAGGGTCTATATTTGAGCCACTGTTTTCTGCTGTTGCCATGAAACTTACTGCACAATGGGATCACTGTTTCATACAAATGTATACTGATAAGACCATCCCACATAATAGTACTTTGGCCATCCTTGATGTGGCTTATGACCTCAAACTACAATTTCATAGGCAGCCAAGCAGGGTAGTCTAGTGGTTAGATCACACACTTGGCAACTTGCAGATTGCAAGTTAAAATGCTGTTTGAGCCAAATAGTCACAGTGTGATCTTGGGCATGTCCCTTAAACTCTTAGTGCTTCAGTTTACCCAGCCATGGAGTGGGCAGAAGCAGGACCCAACAGAAATCAAAGTGTTGCATCTGAGCTGGACAATCCTGGCTAAACATACTGTAAAAACATTAGTTCCCTAACAGCAAACTTGTTTTGAAAGCCAACAACACAAAAGCAAAGTTCAAACTTTATTCTTCCAAAGCAAATGTATAAAATCAAAAAGGTATGTACATTAAATTACAGAATAAAAAAATACACACGTAACACTTTATACAGAATGTTTCTACTCTCCAACATGGAAACATAGAATTTGTCAGCAGAAAGGACCACTTGGCCCACCCATTCTGCCCAGATGCTTCCTGCTTAATCTGTTTTATCAGATCCTAAAAGGTCTCTGGCAACCCTCCCTTCTCCCTGTCTATTTACTAATATGCCCCCATGTCGATCCCCTATGCTTGAAGCCCCCTACTGTTTCCACTTCCACTTCCACCACTTCCACTAGAAATATGTCCAAGGTATTTCTCACCCTTTTAGTGAAGCAATTTTTCCTCACGAATCTCTTAAACTCCCCCCCCAGCTTTATCACATTCCTGCTGATCCTGGTGTTCTTTCTCATTTGAAAAAGACTCCCCTCCTGCACCTTGTTCACCCCAGGTAGGTGCTTGTAGATCTCTATCATGACCCCTCTCGTTTGCCTATATTCCAGGATGTACATGTTGAGATTCCTCATCTCTCCTCACAGGGATTCTCATGCAACCCTTGCACCATTTCAGCTGATCTCCTCTGGACTGCCTTCACACTATATCCTTTCTGAAGTGCAGTCCCCAAAACTGTGCAGAGTACTCCAGGTGTGGTCTCACCAGTGGGCAATACAGTGGCAACATCACCTCCCTCCTCCTGCTGGAGACACCCTTCCTATGCACCACAGCATAGCACTTGCTCTACCCATTGCTTTGTTACAGTGCCCTGCACTCTGAGGTCATCAGTTATGATAAACCCAAGGTCCCTTTCCTGTTCTGTGATTGTCAGTAGTCCCCCCCTCCAATACTTAGATCCTGCATTCCTATGACCTAGGTGCATGATTTTGCACAGTTTGGCACTGGATCCCAGCTGCCATACTGTTGACCACTCTTTGAGTTTCCCAAGATCCCTGCACATTTTCTCCACCCCCTTCAGAGTTTCCACCCTATTGCAGATTTTGGTATCATCTGCAAAAAAGGCATACCTTCACTTCCAGTTCTTCTTCAATGTCACTTATAAAAACACTGAAGATGACTGGTTCTAGTACTGAGCCCTGCTGCACCCCACTTGTCACTCTTCCATTAGAGTGAGTGCCTTTAACCATCACCCTCTGTTGCTTATCCATTACCAGTTTATAACCCAATTCACTACTTTGGATTCACCCTAGGCTGCTCAGTTTCTTTATCAGTCTCCTGTGCAGCACAGTGTTGATGGCCTTGCTAAAGTCCAGATAGGCCATGTCCACTGCTCTCCCCTGATCTATTTCCCTGGTTTCTCAGTAAAATAAATCAATCAGAATCATCTGGCATGATCTCCCCACTGGATTCAAGATATTCTATCATTACTTCCTTTAACAGGGTTTCCATTAATGTCAAGAACAGACCTTGCACACAAGCAAACCAAAAAAGCACACTGCAGCAAAAGACACAAGGGCCAAATATGGGGGCACCAAGCACTAACTCATGCTCATAAAACACTAATTAGCACCTACTTCTTTAATTCTGAAGGAAGCAGGTGCTGGATGTAGCATTATCTTCTTAACACTTGCTGCAGTTGCTGAGGGCCATTTTTCTGTGGAGGTACACTGCTGCCATATGCTCCTGCTATATGCTCCTGGCTGACTCATGCACACTCATGCTTTAAGGACATGCTTGAGGGAGAAAAGACCATGGCACAGTACTGGGAGGACCACCACACACTACTGACTCAGATGGGAGGAGAGGGGAGGGACATGGTTCTGCAAGTTGAGAGGGGGAGTATCACTACTGAGGGAGAGAGAGTCAGAGAGGAGGATGTGGGGGGACTTGTCTCTGATAGTGTGGCTGTCTCTGAGTCAGGAGAGGGATTGTCACTACTGAGGGAGGGAGAGTCACAGAGGAGGATGTGGGGGGCTTGTCTCAGCCATGAGTCTGCATCTCACTGATTTGGGAGGAGGAATGACTAAGAGTGTCTGGATGACATGAAGTTGAGGGGGTGAAGATGCTGAAAACTGCCAACTGAGGGATCAGAGATTGATGTGCTCATTTGGGTGTGATTCTTGGGGACTGTGTCATGTGACCTCCCTTTGTAACAGGCTAATGAACAATCCTCATTTTCACTGATAGAAAGTGTCTGCACATAATTGACTATATGCTGTGTCAGACACTATCTTTCAGTGAATCAGGTATTTTGGTGAATGTGACTTGAAGGGTTTTCTTCACTGACAACTGTCTCTCCTGTCACAGTTCTACAGTGGGAGTAGGTAGTGTAGGACAAATCCACTTTGAAAGTACAGCTATCAATGACTGAACAGCAGAAAAAAATCATTTTAGGAACCTGTGTGCTGAGAAGTTTAGGGGAAGCAGTTTTTGAAACTGTTTTCAGTTATTTTCTGCACTCCAGTTGCCTGTTAAGCAAACTGAGCAGCAAAACAACTGCTAGTATGGAGATGACCTTTGATTTGTGGCCTCCACTAGGCATTTGTGAAACTTTTTATATAAAAAAATACATTTGAGAAAGAAAATAAGCATTTCTGCACTGCAGACTGCTGAGTGTAGTCAAGCAGCAAAGCAGGTAAGCTTTGTGATATATTTTTTTACCTGCACTAGGCATGTAAAAGCTTTTTTCTGTATAAAAAATACTTTTGAGGGGAAAAATAAGCATCTATTAACTGTACTGCAGCCTGTTGAGCACAATTCAAAGCAGTACTGTCAGATAAGCTTGTGACATTTGCTGCCTGCACTGGGCATTTGTAAAAGATTTGTCTGGAATAAAAACTACTATGGAGGGAAAAAATAAGGATTTCTTTCTGCACTGTAACCAAGCAAAATACAAAGCAGTACTGTCAGATAAGCTTGTGAGATTTTCTGCCTGCATTGGGAACTTGTTAAAGACTTTTTTTGGTTTAAAAAAATACTTTTGAGAGAAAAAAATAAGTATTATAATGTTCTGCACCGCATCCTGCTGAGCAAGATTAAAATCAGTACTGTTAGTTAAGCCTGTGAGATTTTCAGCCTGTTGCACTGGGTATTTGTTAAAGATTTTTTGTGGTATATAAAAATACTTTTGAGGAGAAATAAAGATTTATTAATTATTTTCTGTACTGCAGCCTGTCGAGCAAAATGCAAAGCAGTAACTGACAGATAAGCTTGTAAGATTGTCTGCCTGCAGTCTGGGCATTTGTTAAAGATATTTTGGAGGTATAAAAAAAATACTTATTGGGGAAACACAGAGAATACTGGATGGGCAACCATGCAGAACCAGTGTGTTCTGCCACAGAGGGGTTCTGATTCCCTGTGACCTCGAGAGTGAAGCTTGAGAGGTCCCCAGGAATCAGAGACGCGAGGTGGCAAATACACAGGTTCTGCACTGGGTTGTCCATACAGTACTTTTTATAGTGTATGGTGCCTGAGAAAATAGTTTAAAGACTTCAATTTTACACTGAAATAAAGTTTTGCTGCTTTGTTTTAGTCCGTGTCACTGGCTGGTTGCTAAGTTCGCTGGTCGTTGCTAGGGAACCAAACCAACATACATCACTAGCACATCTTTCAGTTGGCTGTCAGTTTAATTAGGGAGGGACTTTAAAAAAAACATGGCAGCTGTATTCTCGCTAAGCGAGAGAACTGCACATAGTAAAATAAAATATCTGGTTGATCCTGTGCTCATTTAGTCTACTTATCTGGTTGATCCTGCCAGTTTGATGTTTGTATCTAGAATAGTTCCTCTCACCGAGGTGCCATTGACACTGGGACTGATTATCTGAATGATCCTGTGGTTTGCAGTGAGTGCAGCACATGCGTGTACATTCTGAAATGCTGAAGCTTTTGAATGAGTAGAATGCTGTTCTGCATGTACGGGCTGAACAGCATTCTATGAACTTTTTTATCTGTGCTGAATAGCTTTTCAGCACAGATAAAAAATGAGCAAAAACAATGTTTCACCACACACAATGATGGTTATTCACTATCACGTGTGGGGGTACATGCGAAAGGCATATACCTCCCCTTGCACAGCTCCGCACCCCGGGGAAGTCCACACGTCATCCATAATCTCAAACACTGGCCAATGCATGGCTCCCATCCGCAGCCCTCCCCAGCGCGCAGGTTCATGGGGGTGAGCGGGTGCAGAGCTGCGGACCTGGGCTGGCAGCCAATCAGCTGCCCTACTCGAGTCCCTCAGTGGATCCCTTGCACCTGTGAGGCAACATTTTGGTGGCCAGCACATATCGTGCTGACAGTGTGGTGGGGGGTTCCCAAGATGTCTATCCCAAACCTATCCTGTGCACCATGATGGCTGAGGTGGCCTGCATGGGGGGTCTGATGACCCCCACCATCCCCACCATGACATATGGTGGCACCTCAGGGGGGCATATAGCTTTTACAGCTGCCTGCAGAAGGCATAGCCATTGCCTTCCATGCACCACATTCTGCACCATCATGAATGGCATGGATTGTGGCCATGCCGCTCCAACTTCCGGCCCACCCCAATGTGGAGCTGCACGTTCGGCCAGAGACTCAGAAATGTAGAGAGGGCATAACCTGTTTCTGCATACCATGGAGGGGGTGCATTGGGCATGGCCGAGTGCAGGCAGGTGCAGGGTGGGCTATGTGCCGGGTTACATGGTGCATGGCCCCTCCACACCTTTG
Source organism: Neoceratodus forsteri (assembly GCA_016271365.2). Classification (NCBI taxonomy): domain Eukaryota; kingdom Metazoa; phylum Chordata; order Ceratodontiformes; family Ceratodontidae; genus Neoceratodus; species Neoceratodus forsteri. The sequence continues at coordinate 641,565,038 of CM057453.1, read as the reverse complement.
GTGAATAGGGCCCTATATGAGCATTACTAATTTTCTGCAGTGAAGCCTGCTGAGCAAAATTCAAAGCAGATAAGGTTGAGATTTTTTTTCTGCACTGGGCAGTGGTTATTTTGCTAAATTAAAATTCGTAGAGCTTTGCTAATTGCACAACATGTCTCAGCAAGCAAATCATTTTTTTTTTTTGCGGGGGGGTGCTTTTCAAGCAGTGTTTTGCTATTTAAGACTACCTAACAATATAAAAATATTTCCTGCCAGCCTGTGAAGTAAAACTGTGTGTGAAGATTTAAAAAAAAAAGTCCAGGTCACTCCGTGACAAATCTCGGGGAGCCCTAACGTATCTATGTTAAAAGTATCACAGACTCTCAGGGAATTACTGGGTGGCACTCTTTGTTGCCTTCTACAGGCAGTTGAGTTTTCATTGTTTTGAAAAATCCTAACAAATAAAATCTGAGCTCTTATGTCCCTGCCTCTGTGTGCCACTTGATAAAAGCACTTTACTTCACTGTCTAAATCTTAGGGAGCTGGGAGTTTATGTGCCGTGTTGCCTTGTGGCACTCAATGTAAGAAATATAATACCACCTCTGTCTCATTTGACCACACTGTTAAGTACATCAGTCCCTAGCGTATAATCCATTCTTGTTGCCTGTGACATTTATTTTTCAGTGTTTACCAAAAAAAAAAATTTACTTAATCTCTACATCCCACTATCTTTGTGACCACTATTGTTTATAAAGGCACATATGTTTTTGGAGTTTAATTTATCCTGGCCTAGTTTGCCTTCGTGGCATTGATTAGTCTAAGTGTTTAAACATTTACTGTGTAGAGTAAATCTCTATGTTTGGGTCTCAGTGTCTCTGAACCAAAGTCATCTGCCCTGTCTTGCTAAAATTCAGTAAACGACACAGAGTTTTGTTGAACCATTTACATTTTAGTTAAATATCCTAGAAGTTACCAGCAGCAGCAGCACAAAATCTAGTGACCAAAGCCTGCAATAACAATCTGTTAGGTCAGGGTGAAACTGTCTCCTTCTCATTATTGTTCCTTGCCAATCACTGACAAATGTCACTACTAAATTTTGGATTTATTACTTCAAAAAAATGCAAGCACCCTGATCCCACTCCAAAGGAAACTGCAGCCTCATCTTCTACCTTCTTCTTCTTCTATGAGGCTGCAGTTTCCTTGGAATGAGATCAAAGTGCTCTTTGAAGCAATAATCCAAATTTAGTAGTGACATTGTCAGTGATGGCAGGGAACAATAATGAGAAGGAGACAGTTTCACCCTGAGGGTATGAGGCACTGTGGGTCACCCTGGAGACAGGAGATGGCACCACAATCTGCATGGGGGTTGTATACAGACCCCCATCTCAGGGGGAGAAAATGAACAAGGAAATGATAGAAGGCAACCTTAGAATGGTAGAAAAAGGGGAGATATTGTTGTTGGGGACCTGAATATGCCAGATGTTAATTGGAGCACCTTTGCTGCAGCCACATCCAAGAGCAGGGTTATTATTGATGCCCTGCAGGGTGCATGCCTCAGGCAGCTAGTGTTGGAACCCACTCATGAAGGAGCAATCTTAGACCTGGTACTCTCAAATGGGGACGGAGAGAGGATCTCAGATTTAGAAGTGGGTAGCCATCTGGGAACAGGCGACCACCAAGTAGTGTGGTTCACAATAAATGCAGCTGTAGAATCAAGCCATACAAAAGTGAGTGTATTAGACTTTAGGAAGGCTGACTGGCAAAATGGAAGAGTGCCTCAGAAAAGCACTAGCAAATGGACAAGAAGGAGGAGTAGAGGAACAATGGGGAAAATCAAAACTGCCATCACAGAGGCAACAAGCCTTTGTGCGAAGGAAATAAACAAAGCAAAACAAAGTAAAAAACACTATGGTTCTCAAAAGTGGTAGTGGGGAAAGTTAGGGAGAAAAAGACAGCATTCATGAAGTATAAGGAAACACAGAAGGAGCAGGACAGAGAACTATACCAGTTAAAGCAGAAGGAAGAGGGGAAGGCACTCAGAATAGCAAAGGCCCAAAATGAGAAAAAGATAGCAAACTCAGTTAAGAAGGGGGATAAAACCTTTTATAGGTACATTAGGGAGCGAAGAAAGACAGAGTGGGATAGTGAGGCTTAATAAAGGGGAGGGGAGTGGGCAGAAAGTGACAGTGAAAAAGCAGGGATACTGAATGAATACTTCTGCTCAGTATTCACAAAAGAAGAGGAGGGTGAGGTACTCAAACCAAACAATAGAAGCACTCTGGATAGGGGGTTGATACCTGTCCATTCACAGAAGAAAGTGTCCTGAAAGAACTCCTAAAATTGAAGGTGGACAAAGCAATGGGGCTTGATGGGATTCACCCCAGAATTTTAAAAGAACAAAGGGGAGAAGTAGTGACACCACTGACTACCCTTTTTAACAAATCATGGGAGGATGGTGTGGTACCTGAGGACTGGAACAGGGCAGATGCGATTCCCCTTCACAAAAGTGGGAGCAAGGCAGAGGCAGAAAACTACAGACCTATTAGTTTGACCACAGTGGTAGGGAAAATTATGGAATATTTTCTGAAAGAAAGAATTGTTGCATACCTAGAGGCCAGTGTGACACAGGACCCAAGGCAGCATGGATTCACAGCAGGAAGGTCATGTAAGATGAATCTAATATATTTCTTTGGCTGGGTGATCAAAGTAGAAGACCAGGGAGGGGTTGTGGACATGGCCTGCCTAGACTTTAGCATGGCATTTGACACAGTCCCACACAAAAGATTACTAAACAAATTAACCAGCCTGGGAGTGGGTCACAGGGTGGTAGCCTGGGTAAAAAATTGGCTGGACAACAGGATGCAGAGGGTAATAGTAAACGGAGTCCACTCCGAAGAAAGAGGATTATTAGCGGGGTGCTGCAGGGTTCAGTACTGGGACCGGTCCTCTTTAATGTCTTTATACATGACATTCCAGAGGGACTGGAAGGAAAAGTATGCCTTTTTGCAGATGACACAAAAATCTGCAACAGGGTTGATATACAAGGGGGGTGGAAAGGATGAGAAGGGACTTGGCAAGGTTAGAGGAATGGTCAAAAGTATGACAGCTTAGATTCAATGCAAATAAGTGCAAAGTAATGCACCTGGGAAACAAAAACCCAGGGAAAGAGTACACAATGGGGGGGGGTTACTAACAACAACAAAAATGGAAAGGGACCTGGAATAGTCATAGCAAATGACCTAAAGGTGGGCAAGCAATGTGAGAAGGCTGCAAGGAGGGCTGGGAGATACTGAGATGCATAGGAAGAGGCATCACCAGTAGAAAACAAGAAGTTCTTATCCCTCTGTACAGATAGTTGATGAGACCCCATCTGGAGTACTGCATGCAGTTCTGGAGACCTCATCTCCACAAGGACATTGACAGGATGGAGGCAGTCCAGAGGAGGGCAACTAAAATGGTGCAGGGTCTGCACCAGAAGCCAAACAAAGAGAGATTAAAGGAGGCTAATATGTATACCCTCGAGGAAGGAGGGAGAAGGGGGACATGTTAGAAACTTTCAAATGCATCAAGGTAATCAAAAAAGTCCAAGAGGGTAGCATCTTCAAGAAAAAGAGATGTGCAAGAACAAAAGGCCACATTTTGAAGACAGAAGGGGGACAGTTCAGGAGCAATGTGCGGAAGTATTGTTTCACAGAGAGGGTGATGGACACATGGAACGGCCTTCCTGAGGAGGCTGAGAGGGTCAAAAACAGTGGGAGAATTCAAGAATGTATGGGACAGACATAAGGCAATTTTGGTGGGGGGTAGGAGGAAGTAAAGAAACCAAACAACTCGCACTCCAGAGCCAGGGGAGTGATACCCCAGTGAAGGAGGCAATAATGCCACAAGTCATGTTTGTAATGAAGTGAATTTCTTTTATTTTGTTGCTTCAATCCAAATCACTCTGGATACTCTGGACACAAACAAGTGTAGGAGGAAGTAGGCTGTTGGTTAAGAAGGATCTGCAACTTATCCAATAGGTAGGGAAATGGGCAGACTGGGTGGACCAAATGGTCCTTATCTGCCGTCAAAGTCTATGTTTCTATGTTACCCTACCTGGTACTACAACTATACCTAAGCAAAAGAAAAAACAGGCTAATTTTTGCCACGTATCCACAATGAGATTATGGCAGTGCCAGAAGAAAAACCCAGATTTGTTCTGGTTACTGTTTGAATCAGAAGACAGGGTTGTAACTAAGATTTGGTGCAAGTTTTTGCAAAGAAGAAACAGATATCTTTCAGCCTTGACTAGGCCAGGGACCCCTCAATTTCTTGAACCTAAACAGTGGTTCAGAAATCCTCCATGAGCTACAGCTCAGCTGATACTGCAAGGGATCCAGCGAGCCTTGACTAGGCCAGGGACTCCTCAATTTCTTGAACCTAAACAGTGGTTCAGAAACCCTCCATGAGCTACAGCTCAGCTGATACTGCAAGGGATCCAGCGAGCCTTGACTAGGCCAGGGACCCCTCAACTTCTTGAACCTAAACAGTGGTTCAGAAATCTTCCATTAGCTACAGCTCAGCTGATACTGCAAGGGATCCAGTAAGCCTTGACTAGGCCCAGAACCCCTCAATTTCTTGAACCTAAACAGTGGTTCATAAATCCTCCATGAGCTACAGCTCAGCTGATACTGCAAGATACTAGCCCTGACTTTTGGATTTGGTACCAGTGGAAGCTGATTTCCAAGTGGCCCACACTATCTCCTGTTGAACATATCTCTAACTACTGTACCTCCCTGTGTCTCTCTAGTTGAATTTATGTGCCAGGGTTTAATAATTTGTTTAATCCTTACAGTCATTTTAAGTTCTGAGTTGATATTAGAAGTGAATTTTGAGCCTTGACTGTGTAAATCCTTCTCCTGCTCTCTGGCCTGCACTCTGTGTCTTCCCCCAACCCCAAACAGTCTGCTGTGCTCTCTGTCCCTGCCCACTTCTTTTGTTCTCTTTTTTCTGATGTAACAAGCCTCATCTTCCAGCCTTTAAAAAGCCTGTTTTCTGCTTTATTTCAGGGTTGCTTTTTTTTTTTTTTTTAACTGTTGACTTTACCATTAGCAAATTATATCCTCTCACCACTAGAGGGCTATATCTCTGGTAGCAGTGACATTTTCTGTGCCTACTTCTCTATTAGCAGGTTATATGCAGCTGCCACTAGGAGCTCCTATCCTATCTGGCACATCACACACTCTGTTCCCCAGATTTTATCAACTCAAATGTATCAACCCCAACCGCCGCAGCCCACTCCTCAGACTTATCACCTTACTTCTTCTGCTCTCCGGAAACGTCCACCCCAACCCTGGTCCTGGGTCTTCTACCCCCCCCTCGCACCCTGCTGGGTGTGGCCTCTGCATTACCTCAATGAACATCTGCAGTCTCCCAAAGAAAACTGCTGCACTCCATTGCTGGGTCGCACAACACAGGCCCAACATCATTGCCATAGTGGAGATCTGGCTCTCTGCATCAACCTCTGACTCAGCTGTCTCCCTCCCTGGTTTCACCCTGTTCCAAGAGGATCGAGTTGGTAAGCGTGGTGGCGGATGTGCAGTCTACTTGAGTGACTCCCTTCTTAGCCATGCTCTCCCTGCCCCCAAGCTCGGTCATGATGCCCAAGCCATCACCTTAAAAATCTCCCCTGACCCGGGCAGGGGACCTCTCTATCTTACCACTACATACATACCCCCACGGGCCCAAGGAGCAGCAATTCACTCCCTTACTGACTATCTCTCTACCCTGCCTCACAAAGCTGAGCAGCTCATCCTAGATGACCTCAATGTCAACTGGCTAGGCTCCACTGCTGCAAATATAAAGGACTCCTTCACTGCCCTTGACTTAGCTCAATTAGTCACTCTTCCTACCAGATTTAACCAGTCAAGTGGCACCAGCTCCCACCTTGACATAATACTTTTCAGCCACCCCCACAAAATCAAGACTGTTAATGTCCTAGCTAACTCCCTCAGCGACCATTCCCCTATCCTCTGTTTCTGGTCCCCCCCATGCAAAAACCCACGTGCGAAGTCATCTCCCACCACCGCTTTTGCCCAGGGGGTCTCAGTAAACTGAAGCAGTACCTAGCCCAACTTGACTGGTCCCTGATCTCACTCACGACTGATACAGACACTGCACTAGCCTACCTCACCAGAGCCTTCTGCAAGGCCTGTGACCTCTTTACCCCCTTTACCAGTACCCACTCTAAAAGACATAATGCCGCCTGGATTTCCCCTTCCCTTATTCAACAACTGAGGCAGCGAGACAACCTCTGGCATGTCGTAGTCAAATCAGGTAGGACAGTGGACAGACAGGCCTATAATGCCACTCGTAACCAATGCACCTGGGCCATAAGGCAAGCCAAGTCCAAATACTACCAAAGCACCCTGGCCACCTCCTGGGGCTCTGCACGTGCGTTCTGGGATAATATTAAGGAGCTCAATGGAAAAACTGACTCCCCCCCATCTCGGATATCTGTCAACGGCGCTATTACCACTGACCCCCCGCATATTGCTGACTGCCTGAACACGGCTTTCTCTGACCTAAGCACAATCCTTCCTGTCCACTTTTTTTGATCCTATCCCTACCTCAACCCCCACCCTGAATCGACCCCATTTCTCCTCCCCACCATATCTCCCCATGAAGCCAAACCACTCCTACTAAAAGCCCTCTCCAGCCACAACCCCAGCTGTGACCCCATTGACTCCAGGATTCTCCATCTAACTCTAGATGTCATGCTAGCCCCTCTCACCGACCTGTTAAACCAATCCCTGTGCCTCGGTCAATTTCCGAGCGCCTAGAAATCATCTGAAATTACCCCAATTCATAAGAATGTTGATCGCACATTACCAAATAACTACAGACTGATCTCCATCCTCTCCCCACTCTCTAAAGCCCTGGAAAAAATAGTATCCACCCAACTCATGGAATATCTAACCAAATACAGCATATTATGTCCAGAACAGCATGGCTTCCACCCTGGACACAGCACCACCACAACCCCCATAGAGTTCTCACAGCAAATACACTCTGCACTTGACTCTGGGGACATTGCTGGGGCAGTGTTCATTGACCTATCTAAGGCCTTTGACACTGTGTGTCACCCCCTATTGCTTGACTCCCTCCATCAGCTAGGCTTCTCATCTGGCCCCCTTGCCTGGCTCTCCAGTTACCTCCATGCCAGATCCCAGCAGGTCAAGATAAACGGTACCCTATCAGCTGCCCTACCTGTTTGCTCAGGTGTCCCCCAGGGTTCCATCCTGGGCCCCACATTGTTCAGTCTCTTTCTAAACACCCTTCCTAGCTCCTTCTCAGGCAGTATGCTCCTACATGCCGATGATGCGGTTCTCATCGCCTCCCACCCCGACCCATTACCCTCCAGAACTCTCTGCAACTCACCTTCAGCCAAGCTGAAAAATGGTTCCTCGACCATCGTCTAGTTCTGAATCTCAAGAAGACAAAATGTATGCTTTTTGCCCACCACCAGAGTAACTCCAGAAATGCCCCCCTTATCATCCTCCCCAGCATCCTACACCCCCTTGAACAGGTGTCTGCATACAAATATCTGGCATCACCTTCGACTCGGCTCTCTCTTTCCACTCTCATCTTAATTATCTGTCCATTGCCGTAAACACCCAAATTGGACTCCTCTACCGACACAAAGACTGCCTCCCTCAGAATGCCCTCCGGTTAGCTATCACCTCCTCCATCCTGTCACTGGTCGACTACGGGCTCCCTATCTATGCAGCTGCTGACCTCATCGCCCTCACCAAAGTTCAGACCTCGATCAATAATGCTTGCAGGCTCCAGACCGGTGCACCCAGCATAACGCACACATGCCAGCTCTACTCCTCGAACTTACTCACCTTTGATGAGTGCCTGTGGTACCACACCTGTATACTGGCAAAAAAATCACCACTTGGGCTCTCCCCCACAGGGGTTGCTGCATCTCTAAAATTGGCCTCCCATTCGGTCACCACCTGAAGTGCAACCAAAGCCACCTTCCAGGTCCTGAGAGCCAGGACCTTTCTCACCCAAGGATCATTCCACCACAGAGCCCCCCTCTTGGTACAACTCCCTCCCCACTCATATCACAAACATCCCCAAAATTGTCCCCTTCAAAATTGCCCTCTGAAACCACCTCACTGACACTCGGAGCTGTAAATACCTCTGACTGGCCCATACCTAGAGCTCTGCCTGGCCCAATTTACAGACAACGTCCTTCCAGACTGCCTTCTCCCCCAGCAACCACCCCTTCCTCCCCCAGGTATTGCTCTCTAGAACCCCTAGCAGTACCTTATTATTTATATACTAGACTAATTGTAACTAATTGAAGCCTTTGTACACCTTTGTATTACTGGAATTGCTTTATGTGTTCTTTTATTGTATCCCACCTGTAATGTTCTCCATTGTTGTACTCCACCACCAATCGTTGCCTACCCTCCCTGCGATGAGGTGCCTTTGTAAATGAGTCTTTGACTCAAAGGTTGTAAATCTGACTTATGAAATAAATAAATAAATAAAAGAAAAGGGCCACTAAAGCAGGGAAAATGACTAATGTGGATTCTTACATTTCCACCATAAACAATGTGAAAAAACTAATTGTGAAAAACACACAGTATGCAAAGGGCATAAACAAGCAAAAGAAAGGGTCTTAGCTGAGGCCAGACCATCAGGTGGTGAGACAGAAAAAATGTATTTTAAAAATGAATAAGAAAATTCCTCATAAACTTGAAACACTTTCTGATACTGCCTACCATCTGGCCAAAGAAGAGGACCCCTTCCAAAAATTTAAGACAGAAATTCTTGTTGCCGTTTTTATTTATTTATTAAATTTTGATAACCGGGTAAGCCCGCTGGGCCCCAAAGGTCCCTTTTTCAGAGGTGACCCGGGGAATTACATGGAATAATACATGGGGTAGCATACAGCCCAGGTACATTACACTAGACAGCGAGGAACATAATACATAGTAGTTTTTCAGCAGTTACATTTAAGAGGTAAGACGTAGTAGCTTTTTAGCAGTTAACATTTCCTGGGTAAGCTCTACAGATGGGGTGCAGTGATAGTCGCCATTTCCATATGATGGAGAGGGGTAGGCTTCCACTTAGGAGCCTCTCACTTTAGCAGTTGCATATGGAGGTGACCATCCTTGTAACACAAGATCCACACAAATAGATGATTTGTTACCTTCTATTGGACCAACCAGAGTTGTTAAAAAAGAAAGTATGTGCTTTGAGCTTTCGGATTACACAGAATCCTTCATCAGAAAACAATGACAATTGGTTTGGAAGAATACACTTTCTTAAAGTCCAAAGCATACATAAAAAAAAAGTTAAAAAAGTTATTAAAAATCCCATTTGCCTAAACTGCCTTTAAAAATCAACATAGGACCATATAAAGGTAACAGAGTTACATCAAATGAAAAGTATTTCAAGGTCAAATGTCACCGAATGGATAGCTCCTTCCCTGAGAACAGCCATAAAATATACTAAAGCTACATTTGTGCATCTGTGCATGCATAAGTAAATGTCTATGATTTTAAACCACAAGATAAAATAAGCTAAAAAAATACAAAGTATACAATGTTAAAAGTCTTCTAAACAGGACAATATCTTTGTGTTAGGCAAAAAAGTGGGGTTAAAGACAGCCTGCCCTAGTGTAAATTCAGCATTATACAATGGCAAGAAAAACTCCTAGACTCTGATTGGTCAGTCTTGGGCTGGAGCCGTGATGTTATCCCAGTACAACATCACGGGTCAAGTATCAGCCTCACTGTGAACCTCTTGATGATTTTTTGGACCTAGAGCTCTTTTTTTGCATCTCCTCTTAAGAAACAAAAATATTTTTCCACACTAATAAAAACATTCTTTAAAATTATTTTTTTATTTTATACATAACAACGAGCCATTGTATAATAGCAATAATGCCCTCCAGGGTGTGTGTCATTTGGGATAACATCACGCCTCAGTTGTTGGACGCACTCGGCCTGCGGCCTCGTGCCAACCTCCTGAGGTGTGATGTTATCCCAGCATGACACACACCCTGTCGGGCATTATTGCTTAATTAACCAGCTGTTTCACACATTTATACATTGTAAATAGAGATGTTGTGAAATAAAATTTCACCTGTGAAATTCCTGCAAAATCAGCAATTTTGCCTTGAGGAATATTTCACGAAATATGCTGGGGTGTTTCCTTTTACATGAGTGTGATCCCCCAGAGTCCTGGACATGCAATGACACCCAGTGTGAAGCAGGCATGCTTCCGCACCCATCGTGTGGATGTCCACCATTGCCTCCACCCCTTTCTGATGTGGTACCCAGCTGTAGCACCCCCAGCCTTCACTGGGAGTCGCTGATGTCGGGGAACCACAACTGCCCTCCATAGGAGAGGAGAATAGTCCTCTGAACACTCAATCCTCTCCTTCCCAGCCAACCCCCAGCTATCCGAGCTTGCTCCCAAGCCTGGGTCGCTGGCGTGGTGTGAGGTGTGGCATCCAATGCCTCAACCCTCAGCAGCACTGTGCCAGCATGTGCACATAGTCTTGTGAGTGATAATGAAACAGTGATGTAAAGTGTTACTGGTGAGGGATGGTGGTTTAGTGTGTTCAGAAATGAGTAGTACTACCAAGGGACCAAGGAGGTGCAGTTGTTGTTACCTACCTTGACTTCAGCAAAGCTTTTGATACCGTTCCACACAGAAGATTGATTAATAAGCTGGTTAGGTTCAGGGTGGGTCAGAAGCTGGTTAACTGGGTGGCAAACTGGTTGGTGGGAAGAAAACAGAGAGTGGTGGTAAATGGTATACAGTCAGAAGAGATGCAAATCACAAGTGGGGTACCTCAGGGATCAGTCCTGGGACCAGTCCTCTTCAATATCTTCATCAGTGACATTGCAGATGGACTGTAGGGTAAGGTTTTTCTGTTTGCAGATGACACCAAGATCTGCAACAGAGCAGATAATCCAGATGGGGTGGGTAGAATCAGAAGAGATCTGGATAAACTGGCAAAATGGTCGGAAGAGTGGCAACTGGGGTTTAACATAAAGAAGTGCAAGATCATGCACATAGGGAAGAGAAACCCTGAGGCCACCTATAGGTTGTGAGGGGAGTTGCTGGCAATCACAAGGGAAGAAAGAAACTTGGGCATCATTATCACAGATGACCTGAAATAATCCAAGCAGACCACTAAAGCAGTAAGTAAGGCTAGAGAGATGTTGGGGTGTATTAGTAGGGGTATTGCAAGTCATAACAAGGAGGTAATAATCCCCCTTTACAAGACACTGGTTACGCTCCATCTGAAGTACTGCACACAGTAATGGAGGCCACACCTGCACAAGGACATTAACAAAATGGAGGCAGTCCAGGGAAGGGAAACCAAAATGGTGCAGGGACTGCATCAGAAAACATATAAGGACAGATTAACAGAGCTCAATATGTATACCCTACAGCAAAGGAGGGAGAGAGGTGATACAATCGAAATATTCAAACATCTTAAGGGCATTAACAAGGTGAAAGAGTCTAACATGTTTTAATATAAGAAAAATAGCAGGACAAGAGGACACAGCATGAGATTAGAGGGAGGCCGATTAAGGGGTAATGTGAGGAAGTTTTTTTTTCACAGAAAGGGTGGTGGAGGCATGTAACGGCCTACCTCAGGAAGTGGTGGATATAAATACAACGCAGGGCTTCAAACAGGCATGGGATAGGCATAAGGGAGCAATACAGATGAGTATGAATAGATAGGCCATTGACAGAGTACAGGCCGATGGCACATTCATAAGGTAGAAAAAATGGGCAGACTGGACGGGCCTTGCAGTCCTTCTCTGTTGTCAGCTTCTATGTTTCTATAAGAGATCAGGGTTGTGAAGTGGTAATGCGGAGGAATTTTTTTTTTCAATGACTCAGGAAGTTATATAGTAACACTGATGTGAACTGTTAATAGTGATAGTGCATGTCTTAGTGTGAGCATGGACTACTTGACTGAGTGTACATAAACTCCAGCTGAACCAACAATGAGCAACTTATACTGTTATAAATGCTGCCTCAGTGCATCAGAATGCCAACATATGGTAATGCACTATCAGCTAGGAGGAAAATAAATGCGCTACTTTGGCTACATAGGGTTCTCTCAAATAAGCTCCCAGAATACAACTGTAATTTATTTGTGCATGCCAAGGGTCTCTACGGTCTGAGACATTTCTCAATACTTTGCTTTCAGCCTCCTAGAGTAAACACCTCCTTTGGCTTGGCGGCAATTAACTTCTCCCTGCCATCCCTTTGGAACTCCATGCAAAGCGTACTAAAACTGTCATCACTTCCAAGCCTATCCACATTCAAAAAGATGTTAGCTGACTTTTTGAGGGAAAACTGCAACTGCTTCAGACAAAAATGATCTTCCCTATTTGCTTTGTCCTCCGGCAATCTGAACACCTACCAAGTCCCTGCCTCATAAGTGACCTATAGCTCCTTGTACACGTTTAGATACTGCTGCCTTTCATATCTTCTCCCTCCTTTCCTTCTTGCAGCTGCATCCTTCCCTTCCTTGTCTGACTATTTCTAACAGTGGATGTTGATTAGGATTGATGACCCTCCTCACCTTTGTACTATTTTTATATCTGTATTGGCATTGTTTGTAATTCCTGCCAGGTCAATTAATTACTGGACATTTGTGTATATTCTGTAAAATTCTGCCTCCTTCTGTGCCTTGAACCTTCTGTAGTGTTTGTTTTGCCTTGTATTATCTGTCCAGGACCACCCTGAAAATGAGCTTGCTCAATGGTGTCTATGCCTGGTAAAATAAAGTGATTGATTGATTGATTGATTGATATCTAATACTTCTGGGGACAATATTTTCACCACTGTAGTTTTATATAAGCTTGATATCCTATACAACAAAATTTGCAGATTTGTCCTTATACAGTATGTGCCCCTCACACATACCACTGTGTGCTCTACCAAAGGCTAAACTTACTGAGCTTTTCAAATCAGGGGGAACAGTGTAATAACTTGGATTACATTCTTACATAATTGTACACATGGTTTGATCTTACACACTCCAGCTGCTACTCCAGTATGTCCTCCGCTCTCAGGATCAATAGTAGTAGCCATAGTCATTCCTAGCGCTAACACTCCTTGGTATTTGTTACTGCAATATCAACAGCCGCAGCTATTGCTTACAAAGCATTGAGTTACACTGCAGTGCTACTGATTGTTCAGCATTGTGGAGAGCCATTCAAGAGTCATGTGCCTTTAAAAAGAGAACTGTATGACCAACTAAATGCTGCTGACTGCTCTCTTTGTGAGCAATCTGCTAAAAAAAAGTTATCTGGGGCTTTGTGTCATTTAAACTCCATAGAATTACTGGCATCACTTTTAAGGACATTTGTGGAATCTTTGAGAAAATTCTAACATATCAATTATTAGTAAAATGTGTATCACTTCAAAATATTTTTAACTGAACTGTTAATTCTCTAGATTTTTTTTTAATTTGTCATTTGTGTTGAGGATTGCAACAATGATTTATTGTTTATTTTGCATAAAGAATGAGTGCGTGGTAGTGTAGGAGGTGAAAACTGTTCATCAGTTGCAAAACAGATTTGTGTGGATTAGCACTGGCATTTCAAAAGAGGGTTTAGTCTACTTGCACTATTAGGAAATGGATAGGGTGAGGTCAGTATCGTGGAGAGTCAGGTGATAGTAATGCAGTTTAAAATTCTAGTTTTTCTAAAAATTACTGCTCCATATTTTAATTTTTGATTGATTTAAAGAGGAAATCATACTGAGAGAGAAAAAAGAAAGAAAGAAAGAAAGAAAGAAAGAAAGAAAGAAAGAAAGAAAGAAAGAAAGAAAGAAAGAAAGAAAGAAAGAAAGAAAGAAAGAAAGAAAAAAAGAAAGAAAGAAAGTGCTGCATTGTTAAGGTGCCATCCTTTAGATGAGATGATAATCCATGGCCCCTTCTATCAATCTCTAGTGGCTGTCCGGGTGGAAGTTAAAGATCAAATAATCATAAGCGAAGAGGATATTCCCTGGTATCCTAGCCAACATTTCCCTTCAATAAGACCTGTCTATTGAACCCATTCCTAGGGCGCACCTGTAATCCAACTGTTACATCTCAGTAGGCCTTTCCTGAAAATAAATTACAAATAAATAGATTGTGATACAGTATTAGATTTGGGAGGGGAGTTGCTGGCAGTCACAAAGGAAGAAAGAGAAGTGGGCATCATCATCACAGATGACCAGAAATTATCCAAGCAGACCACTAAAACAATAGATAAGGCTAGGGGGATGTTGGGGGTGTATTAGTAGGGGTATCGCAAGTCATAAGAGGGAAGTAATAATCCCTCTTTACAAGACACTGGTTATGCCCCATCTGAAGTACTGTGTGCAGTACTGGAGGCCACACCTTCACAAGGACGTTAACCAGATTGAGGCAGTCCAGAGAAGGGCAACCAAAATGGTGCAGGGACTGCATCAGAAAACATATGAAGACAGAGTAACAGAACTCAATGGGCTGGATATTCAAACTGCGCTATTTTGTGGCGCAAGCCATAGCTGCACAAAATAGTTGCTGAGGGTGTGTCAGAGTGATATTCAAAGGTAGCGCCCTTGAGCAACTCCTTTGAATCTCACCCACTGACCACAGCCACTGTGCATGGTGCAGTGGAACTTGCGCCACCGCAAGTGGTCAGAGTGGAGCATTCAACTTGCGGTGGCGCAAGTACCATTGCGCCATGCACAAAATCCCCATATTCAAACGGTGACATGCAAATGGGGCCATAATTCATGCAAGGCGCAGGGGGCACCATTTGCATCTGATTATGGCCCCATTTGCATGCCATTAGCATGCAGGTGCGCCGATCCCAGAGGACTTGCGCCCGGCACCCTCCAGGCAGCAGCCATCGGGGACCGACGCCCCATGCAGCCCGATTGCGGGTGAAACAGTGTACAATCCCCACCACCACCCCCCTGGCCTGATCGCAGGCATAGTTTAATCCCCCCCCACCAGCCCGATCGTAGGGCAGCAATGTGGCCCCGAGCGTATCCCTGGTGGTCCAGTGGACGAACAGCCCGATCGCGGGCAGTGGTTGTCTAATAACCCCTTCTGAATTCATCCCTGGTGGTCAGTGGACCACAAAAAGCCCGATCGCGGGCGTAGTGGTGAAGAACCCCCGAACATAGCCCTGGTGGCTAGTGTCCCCCCCACCCACTCTTACGAAGCCCCACCACCCGGTTCCCCGGCGGCCCGGGTGGCAGCATCCCACCGCCTGATGCCCGCCCAGCCCGCCAACTGACTGCCAGTAGGGCTGCGCCCGTTGGGGCAGAGCAAGAGCCAATGGGCGTGCAGCCCATACGATCAAGACAGTCCAGTTTTGTAAATGAATGAATGTATTCATTCACAAATCTGACTGTCATGTATGGTATGGGCTGCACGCCCATTGGCTCTTGCTCTGCCCTAATGGGCATGCAGCCCTACTGGGCAGTCAGTAGGCGGCAGCGGGCGGCAGGCGGGTGGATGCTGCCACCCGCCGGCTGCCGGGCGGAGCGGGTGGTGGGGCTTCATGGGTGGGTGGGTGGGGACACCAGCCATTCCAGGGCTATGTTTGGGGGGTTCTTAAACGACTGATCGCTCATGATCAGGCTTCTTTCGGTCCACTGGACCACCAGGGATGAATCGAAGGGGGTTTATTAGACAACCACTGCCCGCGATCAGGCTTTTCGTCCACTGGACCACCAGGGATACATTTGGGGCTAATTGCTGCCCCGAGATCGGGCTGGTGGGGATTAAACCATGCCCGTGATCGGGCCAGTGGGGGTGGTGGAGGATTTACAGTCGGCTGCCCATGATCGGCCAAGGGGGGGGGCACAGGGACTGGTTGGGGCCAGCCACAGGTGGCAGCTGCTGTGTTGGCGCCCTGCAATGCAGCAGCTCACCTGGGTGGCCCTCTAACCAAGCCTTTTTGCCTTAAAGTTGTGCAGGTGCAGGTTGGGGGTTGTGCCTGCACAACTCTGCACAGCCCTGCTGAATATCGGGCTGTGCAGTTTATGCATGGTTCCTCCTCCAGTTCAGCATGCATTAATTTGCATTGCGCTGTTGCTCAGCATGTTTTCTGTGGCGCAACTGCCTCCTGCTGAATATGGCAGAATGGAGCAAGTTCGGACTTGCGCAGGCGCAACCCTATTGCGCATGGTGGAACCCTTTTGAATATCTGGCCCAATATGTATACTCTAGATCAAAGGAGGGAGAGAGGTGATATGATTGAAACATTCAAACACCTTAAGGGCATTAACAAGGTGAAAGAGTCTAACATGTTTCAGTGTAAGAAAAATAGCAGGACAAGAAGACACAGCATGAGATTAGAGAGAGGTCGATTAAGGGGTAAGGTGAGGAAGTTCTTTCTCACAGAAAGGGTGGTGGATGCATGGAATGGCCTACCTCAGGAAGTGGTGGATATGAATACAGTGCAGGGCTTCAAACAGGCATGGGATAGGCATAAGGGAGCAATACAGATGAGTATGAATAGATATGCCATTGACAGAGGAAAGGCTGATGGCACATTCATAAGGTAGAAAAAGAAATGGGCAGACTGGATGGGCCTTGCGGTCCTTATCTGCTGTCAACTTCTATGTTTCTATGTATTAAAGAGGAATGGACAATATTTCCAGTGGTCAGCTGTTTGTAATGTTCTTTTTCCAGTTCGTATACTCCCAACATAATTCATATTTAACTGTACCAGAATAAAAGTTAATATGAAAACCTGTGTTTTATGTTGTTTTTCTTAACTTGTAATCAGGTATACTTAAATAAAGATTGTTTGAGGGGTAGGAATATATTTTCTGAAAATCTAAACATTACAAGAAGCTGCAAATTCACAGATTTCCAGCTCCCTTTAACAAATGTCAACTCAATGTCTTACAGTGGTTGCCAGAGATTTGTCTCAGCATACTACAGTACCTAGACATATCTGACTGTTTCCCCACTCAGTTCAATTGGATTTCCTGGGATATTTCCAGATATATCTAAAGATTTACTAGGGCATGCATTGAGAATGGAATAAACTGGAATCTATTTATTTCACAGTCATGAGGAGACAGAAAGTATACTTCTGAACATAGCATAAGAGCTAGGCTGGTTGGTCTAACCATGGAAAATACAATGCAAAAATTGGTAAAAGCAGGACCCCACTGTAAATAAGATGCAGCTTCTTTGCTGGGGTATCACTGGTGAACATTTTAAAATAGTGTAGAACACGATCCCAATGAAAACATGATGTTGTATCTCAGCGGGAGTTATCCTGTGTAAACACATTGTTAAAATGGGTGAAATCAAAAGCTATTGCATCTCACCTAGCCAGAGGAAATACCATCTAAAAATGGGTAAAAGCAGAATGGTAGAGAAAACAAGACATTGCATCTTAGTTGGGCTAAGATAAGTAAATACAGTTTAAAATGGGTATAATCATGACCTAGCTTAAATAAGGTATAGTGTCTTACCTAAGTTGTTCACAGTAAATACAACATAAAAATATTACTTTTGAAACTTTTGAATGATTTGTATACTGTTCCAGTTTCCTCCACCTGTAATTGTATTCACCACTTTCTGTTGTTTGTTCCCACTTGTTACTCATAACCCCATCCCCCCACAGTTACCCCGAGAAACACATCCCAGCTCAGTGCCTCTTTTCTCAGTCAACACATTTTAAATAACAATATAAAAAAATGGGTAGAAGCAGGACCCCACTGAAAATGAGATGCTGGATCTCAGATGGACTATGCAGAGTAAATACAGCCTAAAATAAATAAATGCAGGACACTATAGAAAGCAAGGTATTGAATCTCTGTGAGCTATTCAGGGTACATTGTAAGGTTGGTAAATGCTGGACCCTACTGGATATAGGATACTGCATCTTAGCTAGGATATTCTGAATACATACAATGTCTTAATAGGTTAAAAGAGAACCCCTCTAAAACCAAGATACAGCATTTCAGCTAAGCTATCCTGGATAAATACATTGTAAAAATGGGTAACATCAAGACCACAGAGAAAATGAGATATTGCTTCTCACTCAGGCATGACAAACTTCAATATTTACAAAGTAAAAGTGGATGGAGGCAGGACCTCTTTGAGAACCAGTTGTTGTATCTCATCTGGGCTATTCTTGCTGCTTGCACTATAAAGATGGTCAAATCTGGACCTCACTCAAGACCACATATGACATATTACATCTCAGCTGAGCTATCCTGGGTAATACATTTTAAAATGGGAATCAGCAGAACCGTACTGAAAATAAGTTTGTGCACTGCATCTCACCTGGGTTGGCTATCCTTGATGAATACAACATAAAAATCGGTAGACGTAGAACCCCACTGAAAATAAGATGTTGAATCTCATCTCAGTTTAGCTACCATTGAAAAAATGTTGTGTGTAACGGATAAAAGCAGGACCAAAGTGAAAGTAAGATATGACATTTCAGCTGGGTTATCCTGGGTGAATACATTATGAAATAGCTAGTAACAGGACTACACTGAAAATAAGATCTTGCATCTCACTTGGGGTTCACACCTAAGGAAGGACAAGGATAGATCAGAATAGCGTTATGAAGGGCCACGAAGGTGATCCTTCATCAGCAAGGCATGACATACAATGAGAGACTAAAAAGCATTCAACATGTATCCTTTGGAGGACAGAAGGGAGTGGGGGGACATGCTAGAGACTTAAGAAATCATCAAAGGGTTCAACAGAGTGGACATAGTTAAGTTTGTTCATGCTAAGAAACAGTTTGCCCATTAGGCAGCATGCTCTCTTCCTGGGGAAGGAGCGGGATTCAAAAAGGGCATTAAAAACTTCTACTTCATGGATAGGGTGGTAGAACAAACTTCCTGACAAGGTTTTGGAGGCAAAGGCAATAGCAAAGTTCAAATAGAAGTGGGATGCACTTACAAAGGAGTTATTAGATGGAAAGATATGGGGGGTGGTTAGACTGGGAGGGAGGATGACGACAACTATAGAGCATTTCCAAGTGGGGAATCTTGGGACTGACTTGATAGACTGTTCAGGTCTTTTTCTGTCCTGCCACTTTTCTGTTTTTTTTATGTCTCAGGATCCCACTGAAAATAAGACATTGCATCTCAGCTGTGGTATCCTGAGTAAATACAGCACAGCAATATATAAAAGCAGGTCCCCAAATAAAAATTATACACGGCATGTTAGTTGGACTCTGAGTAAATCCAGTATAAAAACAAGTAGAAATTCGACCCTACCAAAAATAAGACGAGGCATTTTTGCTATGTTACCATGGATAAATACAGTATATTACAAAAACAAGTAAACCAGGACTCCACTGAAAATGAGATGTTGCATCTGAGCTTGGCTGTCATACTTGAATACATTTTTATGTTTGCATGTGCACATGAACAGCAAAACATTTTCTTTCAAGAATGACATGTCAGAGGTGTATCATTGTCTGGTCCAATGCTGTTCAGGCTGCAGTGGGCTTAATAGTGACAGATCAGTGCTCAGCGAGGCTGATCATGAGACTGTTCTGTGCTTGCTGGGTGAAAACTTCCTGTTGTTGAAAGGAGTGAGCTGTTCCTATCAGACAGCTGCTCAATTCTTTCATTTGCATGACGCTGCCCAGAATGCAGCTGAGTGGCATT
The DNA here is from genome assembly GCA_016271365.2 of Neoceratodus forsteri. Taxonomy (NCBI): domain Eukaryota; kingdom Metazoa; phylum Chordata; order Ceratodontiformes; family Ceratodontidae; genus Neoceratodus; species Neoceratodus forsteri. The sequence goes on along the minus strand of CM057453.1, from coordinate 641,545,385 downwards.
ATGATCGGTTCTGAGCTCCCCATCCTTCCTTGTGCCCCATCTATGACAATTAAATACCCTCCTACTGCCAAGTATCCCACCCACCTGTCATTCCTTCCTGTGCCCCATCTGTGACATTTAAATACCCTCCCACTGCCAAATATCCTGCCTGCCTCCCAATACATTCACAGTGCCTCCTCTATAAACCTGTAAAAGAAGAAAATTATCCAGTAATGACTTTTGCCCCACTTCCCCACCCAGACCTCATCTCAGCACCCACAACCCCACACCAACTCCCACCCCATATTTACTTATCCAGTCCAATGCTGCTCCATCTCAAACACCCTGCTTCTTCTGAGCTCCTCCGGGAAGTGACTGAAAACAAGGTAAGTTTGGTTAATGGCTTTTTAATGCGGTTTGAACTCTTACTCATAACTTTCTCATTTCTTAATATTTTTACCCAAATTTTCAGCTTGATCTTTTTAACCCCATCTCATGAACCAGGTAGGTGACGTTTTTCCAAGTCCCCTTCCTGAAATTGTTTTTCCTAAGCCACTCTGTAAAAACAAGTTTTTGATGGAATTTAAAAAATTCACCTGTCTTGATCATAAGGTGGGGTAATAAAAAGGCTATGTTGAAAATTAGGGGTCAAAATCTCAAAAAAACAACAACATTTTGAAGCAACATTGAAATTCTTCAATGTTTACTTATAACTCTACTATTTTTGCAGATTTTGACACCAAATTTTCAACATAGCCTTTTTTCCCCACCTCATGAACAAGGCAGGTATAATTTTTCAATTCCCCTCTGAAACATGTTTTTGCAGTCACTCCATTAAATCACCTTTCAAACGGGACTTAAAAAAATCCACTTGTCTTGATCACAAGGTGGGCAATGTAAAAAACCTATGTACAAAATTTGGATTCAATGTCTCAAAAAATGACAAAGTTATAAAGAAACAGAAAAATTCTTTAATTTCACCAGATTGTGACCCCACATTTTCAACATAGCCATTTTTGTACCCCACATCGTGAACATGATATGTAATTTTTCAAATCCTACCCAAAACATCTTTTCACACTTGTGCAACAAAATGACATTTTGGACTGGATATCATAAATGAGAGCTGTCATGTCCATAAGGTGGTATAATAAGAAGACTATGCTGAACATTTGAAATCAAAATAATAATTAAAAAAAAACATTATGAACAAACATTGACATTTTTCAATGTTTACTCATAACTTTGCAATATTTTTTCTTTTTAACCCACATTTTCAACATACTCATGTTTTTACCATGATCAAATGAACATGGCAGCTGTCATTATCAAATCCATTATTTTCAAGTAAGAACTGCAACCCACTCAAGCAAAAAATATTAAATCAAGGATATTTTATTAATTAGTGTACAACCTGGAAATATGTGGCCAACATTTTGCCAGCAGACTAGCTTTAGCAAGGTCTACATGATCAATACTTAGAAAACACATTTTAATTTATATTCATTATGATATATACAATATAAGCTAGGTAGGTCAAACCTATTAATGATGCTTATTTAAGCATATGTTTTAGCATATGTAGGGCATACCACAACACTGAGCTGGTATCCCTGACTTCTAGTTTTCAATTTGAATGTAGGTAAATAGTCAAAAATTAAAATAATGTATAGATAAATGTAAGCTCATATTATTATTAAAATGTTATGCAGTAAGTTTCTAAATATATACTAATGGACACATCATCTGATACATACCTTACTTTCTTATTTACAATTTTTGCATCTAGATGACATGCTTTATAAAAACTAGTTGATTTCTAAATTCAAACAAAAATATTATATGAAGAGTGCTGTTTATAAAATTAACATAAACAGAATATGTAATGTAAAAGACAAAGAACTTCTGTGTGCAAGCACTGAGGCAATGGTTACCCCAAAGAGCATTTAGCCTGGAAGCCAGGTTTCAAAGAAATACAAAATCACACATGCCACCACAATGCAGAGCATCATGGGCTGTCTATGCAGATCACCACAGAATATTATGCTGGCTCAACTTTAAGCAGAAATGCATGGTGCCAAAAGGCCTCTCACACAGTTTGCAAAGGGTGCCAACAGAAGACATAGACACGTGTTTCGTCCTGCCAGGACTCATCAGTATGCCTCTAACCCAGCTAGACCATCTTAGAGTAGCTAGTTCATTCCATTGGGGTGTCAAACAGATGAGGCATACTGATGAATCCTAGTAGACGAAACACGTGTCTATGTCTTCTGTTGGCACCCTTTGCAAACTGTGTGAGAGGCTTTTCAGCACCATACATTTCTGCTTAAAGTTGAACCAGCATAATATTCTGTGGTGATTTGCATATGCAGCCCATGATGCTTTGCATTCTGGGGGCATGTGTGATTTTGTATTTCTTTGAAACTTGACTTCCCGGCCAAATGCCCTTTGGGGTAACCATTGCCTCAGTGCCTGCGTGCTGAGGTTCTTTGTCTATTAAATTGTTTTTTGTTTTAATTGGGTTCACCAAAACATAACCCAGATAGACCATCTTAGGGTAGCTGGTTCATTCCACTGGGGTGTCAAACAGATGAGGCATACTGATGAGTCCTGGTAGGATGAAACACGTGTCCATGTCTTCTGTTGGCACCCTTTCCAAACTGTGTGAGAGGCCTTTCTGTACCATGCATTTCTGCTTAAAGTTGAAGCAGCATAATATTTTGTGGTGATTTGCATATGCAGCCCATAATGCTTTGCATTGTGGGGGCATGTGTGATTTTGCATATATAATGTATTACAACATGATAATTAATGATAAATGTCACAGTTTTCTATTATCAGAAAAGTGTATCCCTTCTTTCATCATTCAAAACAAATGTTTCTTAGAAAGTAGTATCGTATTATCTAACTCCATTTTCTATTTAATCTTTGCATTTCCTAATGGGCTGCTAAAAGTAAAAGATAAATTGTATCAAGAGCATACTTGTTTCAGCTCAACATGGGAGGCTAGATTCACAAAGAGAACAAAAAAATCCGCACGTGTGGAAAAAAGGCTTGCAAAACTGTGGAAATGCAAGTGTGATATATTCACAGTAAAAATTTCTGCAGATGTGGAAAATTGTAAAACAGATGAGTTAAAATTCTTCAAGTGCGGAAAATGTACACATGTGGATCCGCAGTCTTTACAAATGGCCCAGCAGACAGAACAAAAGCAAGTGCTCCATATTAAGTGGACAGAAAATTTTCACAGTCTTGCAAAAGTTGCAGCAGAACCAGCACTCCCAGTGAGGCCAGCAGCCAGTTCCACAACTGTATCTGCAGGATCTTGCACCCAGTGGCAGTCTGTAACCATTGGTTGTCTCTCTCTCTCTCTGTCTGAGGTTTTTCTTTTGCCTGTATCTGTAGCACACACCTCTGACTGTTACCTCCCCTGCCTGTTGAGCTCCTTTATGGGCTGCATTGGGTCATGTGGTTGTGGTTTGTTAACTGTCAGCTGCAATGTGTGCTGCTTGCTGTAACAACTGACACTAATAAACAGCCCACATATTTTATGTTGCTTGGTGCCTGAACCCTCGCTGTTATTGTTTTCCAGTTGTTAGTACACTGCGTTTTGCTCAAGGTGAGTTATGCTTCGTTCTCCTTGGTACAGCATGTGCGTAACATTTTTTCTGCAACTGCGGGAAAACAGTGGCCGAGAATAGCCTTTAAGAGGATATACTATACTTTTCAATGGTATATTTTTGTGCAGGAATTTCAACAGTTGGTTTTTCTTCCATAGTCCACAGTGTATTTTTTCTGCAGCTGTGTTAAGTTTTGTGTATCTGACGCAGCACAATTACCCCCTTTTGTTTCCGCAACTGCACACATTTTGGGGACTTGTACATTTATTGTCACCTTCAAAGTGTTTTTTGAATCCTGCCAAAAGTGTTTAAGCTTATGATCAGTAACTTCTAGTAATAGACTTAACAGGGTTTTGTGCATCCTCTCACTTGGTGCACTCTACCCAAAATGAGGAACAGCAAGCACAGGACACTTGCCCTTTTATAGTCATTTAGTAATTAAGGTAACCAATACATGTGGTCCCCATGTGATGACATTATCCATCTTGCCCACCACATCTCAGTAACCTCAAGCAATGTACATCTATAACAGTGTATGGGTTTCTGTTTATTTTTATTTATTTATTTATTTATTTATTGGGAACTCGGAATTACAAACCTTTGAGCTAAGAGCTCATTTACAAAGGATCCTCATCAACACTTAAGAAGATGCATTTTGTTTCCACAGCATAATTACAGCAGACAAATTGACACCGGGGTTGTACTACTAACATAGAGTTTACATGGGAAGGGGTAGCAAATACATATATGGTTTACACAAATCAAGACATGAATGAAGCAGCTGGTAGCATGTCAATTTTCCAGTGGAGGTATGCAATGTGCAGCCATCTGAGAGATGTTAAGTGCAGAAAGACAAGTTGGGGTTTGGCAAGTGCAGGTAGGTGGGTGGAGTGGGAGGGGGGAGGAAGAGGTCAGGAAAATGGACTAGCTGTAATGTGGGTGTACTGGACAGATGGCAGGTGGAGGGGAGGAGGAGTAGAGGGGCAGAGGAGGTGGACAAGGGACTGGGAAGGAGGTAGCGTGGGTGAACTGGACAAAGGGCAGGTGGTGAGAGGTAGTGAGGGGGTACTGGACAAAGGACAAATTGGGGAGGGTTGGTAGGGAGGGGGAAGGGGTGGGGAAGGGAGGAGGTACCACCTAGCCAGAGCAAGTGGGCAGTTGAGTGGATGGCCAGATGCTGGGATTACATTTGACACTGGCAGTGGACTGGAGGAGAGATGGAGTTATGGAGTTTGGATTTGAAGTGCCCTAGTTGTTGAAGGCTGGTGATTGTGTTTGGAAGCTGATTTAGCCAGGTGGGAGCCCTTACTGCAAAGGCACATCTCCCTCAGGCTGATTTCCTGAAGGGAACAGCTAAGGCATGCCTGGAGATGCTTCTTGTGGCATGCTCACCTGGGGCAGGCCTAAATAACACCTGCAGGGAGACAGATACTGATCCCAGTAGGGCCTTCTTTCCTAGTGAGCAGAACTGGAGCTTTATTCTGTTCCAGAGGGGGATCCACTTTTTCCTTATGTAGAGCTCACAGGTGTGTGTAATGCAACCTGCATCCAGGACAAATCTGCATGCTTTATTGAGGGTAAGGTGGACTTTGTGTAGGCCAGTGTCCATGACAGCACCATAAAATGCATTTTCATAGTCCAGGATTGGCAGGATTGTGCCATTGACCGCCTGAAGCCTGGCTTCAGGGGTGAGACAGAAGCGGAGTCTGTAGAGTGTCCCCAACTTCCTGTTTGCAGCCTTAGTGATATAACTTAAGTGTTCATCGAAAGAGAGGAACTCATCAATTATGACCCCCAGGTAAAAGTGAATCTGTTCGAGGGTGGAGTCCATACTGAGTGCTATTTTAAATGATGCGGTGGATTTCCTCTTCTGGTGACTGGTAAAGAGCATTGTTTTAGTCTTTTTACTACTGAGTACTAGGAGACTGATGTAAAACCATTCCTGTAGCAGATCGAAGTTGCACTGTAGCTTCCTGGTCAGCATGTCTTGGCAGAAGCCTCTAAGGAATAGCACCATGTCATCTGCATAGAGCAGGACTTTGGCAGAGGTGCATGCAGTTGAGAGGGTCTAGGCAGAGTTCTGTAGCTCTGTTAGCTAGGCACTTTTGCCTCTGTACCATTTTGCTTCACCACTATATGTTCAAATCCCCAAAAAGGATCAAGGAAATTATTATTTTAAAGTGCTTTTTTGTTTAGCCAGTTTAATGCTGAAAGCTTTTCATTTTCTAATTAAACCTTATGGAAATAAGATAAGTACCATAATAGTAAACATTAAACCTGCAATACAAGTCTGGGCCCCCACAGAGAGAAAAAAAGTGCAAACAGTTACTGTACTTTGTTCATGCTGTCATTTTTCTATAATAGACAAATACATGTTTTGTTATTTAAGCACTGATCACTTGTGTTACAGTATAAATATGCATTTGATTACAACTTGCATCCCTACTTTTGATGCATTAGTGGATCCCTTGATGAATTTCATTCCAACTTTAAGTCATTTGTACTTAATTCAGACTGAAGCCAATCACATTATTGTCAACCAGTCAATTTCTTCATTGGTATCAAACCATGGATTTGTGGCCCCAAATCTGTGAAGCCAGTATGCCTCTTTTGACAGTATTTTACTGTCCCAGTCATCTTCCTTGGGGGTTGGTGAACATTTTACAATCCAGTGACTCTCAGATTAGAGATTCCATGTCCATGTTCATTAAAATACCGTGCCACTGAAGAGGTTTCATCTTTCCTCCTAATACCACTGTACTTTTATGTTCTGAGATCTTCTGTTTAAGTTCTCATTTGTTCTTTCCAATATAGACCAAGTCACATGGACATTTCAATATGTATATTACGTGATCAGTACTGTGGGTTTTTATTATTTTGCTTTTGGTAACCGGGTAAATGCACTATACAAAGAAAATGCCTATTTTCAGGCACAGCCTGGGAGGGTACAAGTTGGAACACAGAACATCAGCAGTGGATACAGTACAATAATGGCTAGCAGAAAGTATAAGTCAAATACAATTCATCAGTGGACAGAAAATACATGGTGTAACAAAGAGGAGCCCAAGTAACAAGTGCAAAATTTACACTACAAAGATCATATACACAATCAGTAAAGAATAGCATTTCATACATATATGGAGAAAAGTACATTAAATGGACAATAGTAGTACAGTAACTAATTAAGGAAAAAGCCAGTGCTATAGGGTAGTGGGCTGGGGAGACCAAGGAAGTAGGTGGGAGCCATTGGCAGGGAGGCATTGGCAGAGGAAGGGGTGATTAATGAGCGGGGAAAGGGCAGGAGGGACATTGAATTCACAGTCCCAGGCTGATATAAATGACTTGGTTGTTACCCAGATTGAAAAAGATTCCCTACATTTTAAAACAGAAGTCCTGCAAGCTGTCTCAGGCCTGAAAAAAGAGATTCATGAGGCCCTGGGAGATATTAAGGGAACACTGGCTAGTGTAACAGGGACTTTAATACAGATGAATAATAAATCACACTCCTTAACCAATAGAACAGAACAGTTGGAAGTAAGGGTCTCTCAAGTGGAGGATTTTACACATGCAGCCCCACAGAAGATATTTAATTTGGAAAGGCAGCTACAGGCCTTTCAGTTGAAGATAACTGAACAAGAAGATAGGGCCAGGAGAGCAAATATTCACCTATTCAAAGTTCCAGAAGGGGTGGAAGGAACAGGCGACCCTGTCCCATATTTTGAAAAATGCTTACACTAGCTTTGGATCATAAATTCCCTGAAGATAAAATTATTATTGATAGAGCTCATCGAGCTGGCTCAAGAAGCAGTGGAAACGCTAAATACCCAAGGACAGTATTTATTAAGATGCTTAAATTTCAGGACAGGGAGGATGTTCTCCAAAAAGCAAGAGTAACGAAAGGGCTGAACTTTGAAAATTTGCATTTTAACTCCTATCTGGATTTATCGCAGGCACAATGGAAAAAAAGGAAACAGTTTAACCCCTTAAAACAGCTCTTGTACAAAAAGGGAATATAGTTCTCTATGCTATATCTGGCAAGATTAAGATTCATTGTGAATGGCTGACTACACACATTCGAATCAGCAGAAGATGCAATGGAGGCATTTTAAATGGCATATGAGGGTGCTTGAAGAAGGCAAGTGAGGGGGAATGGAAAAATATAATGGATGGAGACTTGGGTTATGAATATTGTAGGAAGACTCCCCCTCCCCCCCAACTTCTCTGTAAAGGAAACAAACAAAATGGAAGATGAGAGTAATGGAGAGATGGGAGAGAGGGGAAAAATAATAATAATGTTAAGAGGTTTATGTCAGGACTATCATAGGAATACTAGGAATAGGAATATTAGGAACATCATGACCCCCCCATATGTCTACCCTCAAGGGGAGTCTTGTGGAAAGGGGTTATTGATTGGCTGGATGGTTTGGGGAGGCTCAGAATTTAATGTTAGGAATGTGGTGGGGGGACTTTATATATATATATATATATATATATATATATATATATATATATATATATATAAAGGGTCTTTAAATAACAGGAAATTAAGTTTGTCTGGTGATGCTCCTACTGGTTCAGGTTTGGTGTTTTTTCATATACCAAGATGGCCATTGAGCCATCTTGGGAATTGGGGAGTTTTAAGGGTGGGAGGGTGGGATAGTAGTATGATCTTAATAAAGAGGGAGGGGCAGGGTTTGGGTATAGCTAGATTTTCCTTTTCCAACATAGATTTATTAAGTGTAAGGTTTAAATCTGGCTATGATGCCTTAATTGGCTTGATGTAGGGGATCCATGAACTTGTAAGTTTTAAACATTTTGGTTATGTCAGAATATTTTAAAATTGCCACTTGGAATGTTAAGGGCCTACAAGAAAGTTCAAAAGTCATAAAAGTAATAAACCACATGGAGGGTAAAAATATTAATATGGTAATGTTTCAGGAAACTCATCTAACTAGAAAAAAATATTGCATGGTTTGAGAATAGATGGGGAGGTTACATTTTGCAGAATATGCAAGTAATGCTAGGGTGTCCTAATCGCTTTCCATAGGAAAAAATTAAAACCTCATGTCACTAAGATTCATATTGACAAGGAAGGAAGATATGCTGTTTTACAGCTACAGTTATATAGTATTAAGCTGACATATGCAGTGATTTCTAGAAACATAGAAACATAGAATGTGATGGCAGATAAGGACCACTTGGCCCACCTAGTCTGCCCATTTTCCTACCTAACAGATAAGCTAATTTATGACCCTAATCAGAACTGCCCTAGGTTTTTTTCAGAATTTTTTCTTACTCTTACTTATGAGGCCTTCTTCCTATTTGGAGGTGACTTCAGTTTGGTGTTGCATCAGATGGATAAAACAACAGGGGTGGATAAATCCCATTCCATGGCTTGTGTGGTAGTTAAGTCCTTTATGAATGACTTGGGGCTGATTGATCCATGGTTGGAATTATATAATCAACGGCATACTTCTTACTTTCCGGGGATTCACCAAACTTACTCAAGAATTGATTTTTTCTATATTTCAAAAATGTTTCTTCATATAGTTCAGGTGGTGAAATACACTGTGATAGTGGTATCTGACCATTTGCCTTGTTTATTGACAATTAACATTTCAGATGCAGTCTCTAAATTAAAAATCTTTAGAATGGATGTGGCATTATTAAATAAACGCGCTATGGAAAAAACTATTTCAGGTGCATGCAAATAATTTTTTGAATTAAATAAAGTTGAAGATACATCACCAATAATAGTCTGGGAATCTTTTAAGGTATCTATTAGAGGTTTGATGCAACATTTGGCATCATTTGAGCATAAAACGTGGGAATGCCTAATAAATCAATTAGGAAAAGAAATCAACACAATGACACAGATTCACAGTGTCACATTTGATTATAATATTTATAAAGAAATAATACACAAAAAGGCTTAACACAACCAATTAATAACTGAAAAGACAGACTCTTTAATCCACTACACTAGAGCTAATTATTACTATATGACAGATAAACCCTTGACATTACTAATGTGGCAAATTAAAAAGGACCAAACCCAAAACTCTGTAATTGTAATTAGAAATTTAAAAGGAGAAATTTGTGATAAGCCTGTACAGATAAATGATTGTTTTACTCAATTGTATAAGCAACTTTACACTGCAGAATATACAAGAGATGAACAAGATATAGATTAATCTCTAGATTCCATCTGTCTCCTAGCAATTCCTGAAGATGTAAGTAAAAGTTTAGAGGCTCCAATATCTGATCAGGAGATATTAGCAGCAATTCAGGATCTTGCGATTGGTAAAGCCCCTGGTCCAGATGGTCTTGAAGTTGAATTTTACAAAAAATTGAGCTCTATATTAATTGAAACCTTAAAAATAATGTTTGGATCCTTTTTGGAAATACAAAAAATTCCAGAGACTTTTAAGAAAGCTATAATTCAGGTTTTTTTTTTAAAAGGACAAAGACCCACTGAGCTGTGCATCATATAGACCCATCTTCTTGCTAAACACAGATTATAAAATATTTACAAAAATATTTATGTTTTTTTATTTTTATGATAGTTAAAAGACTGGAGTGTATAGTACTAATACTAGTCCATCAAGATCAAAATGGATTTATTAAAGGGAGATCATTAATGGAAAATATAAGACATACTTTAAATATAGTAGCCCTAAAGAAACAGGAGGATGCTGCATTAATGGTGATAAATGCCAAGAAAGCATTTGACAGGATAGAATGGTCATATATTTTGGCAGTTATAAAGAGGATGGGATTTGGTGCACAGCTCAGCAGGTGGATAAGAGTTCCTTATGACTCTCCCTGTGCAGTAAAGGTAAATAACATAATATCAGCAAAGTTTCAGCTGGATAGAGGCACTAGATAAGGATGTCCACTTTCCACTTTAATTTTTGCAATGGTAATTGAACCTTTAGCAATAGATATAAAGAGTGATAGGGGTATTAGTGGCATTGACATTATAAATAAGGAGGAGAAAATAGGTTTGTATGCAGATGACATAATGTTGTATTTAACCAAAACTGGAAGTTCTAGTCCTCAATTAATTCAAACTACAACACCATTTGGTAAAATTTAAATCTATAAAATTAATTGGTCAAAAACTGTAATTCTGAAATTAAACTCTAATCTACAGATTCAACAACCAGTGAATATCCACATGCACATTTCATCAACTATTATTAAATATTTGGGAGTGAATATTGCAGCAGATATATCAAATATGTATAAAGTTAACTCTGAGGATTGGATTACTAAAATAGAAAAAGATTTATTAAAATGTAACTCATTATATCTAACACTAATATGCAAAATTAATTTGGTTAAAATACAAATATTGCTGATGCTGCTTTTTCTCTTTCAGGCTTCAGCAATAACAATGTCTCAATTTTTTTTCAAGCGACTTAAAACTGCAGGAACTACATTTTTGTGGATGCATTTTAATTCTAGAATAGCATGGGGTACCTTAACATTACCAAAAGAAAATGGGGGACAAGCCCTGCCAGGCTTCTATAAATATTATTCAGTGGTACAAGCTGTACAGGGTTGACACTGGATCCTGAAAGGCAGCCTTGATTCTTCTTCAATGGTAGTTGAAACTAGAGCACAGTGCTATCCCTCTCTGGCTAATTTACTATATTCATTTACATCAGAAAAAAAATTGCATAGTTTATTGGTGACCCCTTAAACTACATATATAAGTTGGCTGATGCTTCAAAAATTGATAGCTGGAAAGGGACTTATTTCAGAGTATACACCTATTTATAATAACTATGATTTTCCTAAATCCAATCTGATAAAATTTAAAGAATGGCAGCAACAGGGGGTATATCAGGTGGGAGACATCTGGGAAAATAATATGCTGAAAACATTTGGCCAAGTAATCAATCAAGTTGGTGTATCCAGAAATCAAACTCTACAATATGACCAACTGAAAAGCTATTTAAATAAGAATAGAGAAATAATTAAGATTAAAGAAAAGTCAACTTTGCTAGATATTTCAACAAAATGTTTTGATGGGAAAGGATTGATCTCGATGTTGTACCAGGCATTACAAAACAAACTGGGACGAAACATTAATAACATTAAAACCAAGTGGGAGACAGATTTGGGCTTGAGCCAGGCAGAGGAATTATGGAGTGAAGTTATTAATGCATATCTTAATAATGTACTTTCAATTAAAATGCAGCAGATTCAAATGAACACAATACATAGAACATACTATACTCCTAAAAAAACAACATCAATTTAACTCCACTTAATCTGATAAATGTCCAAGATGTCCAAAAAACACTGGAACCTTAATCCATCTCATAGGCTCTTGCCCATATCTTTCAAATTTTTGGTCTAAATTGGAGCATGTATGTAATCTTACCTTTCATAAAAGTATAAAATGATCTCCATTAGTTAGATTATTGGGAGTATATCCAAATAAAGAAACACTAGATGGACTGCAAAGAAAATTTTTAACATTATCCATAGTGGTGGCAAAAAAATGTATCTTGATGAAGTGGAAGGATACAGGTCCTCCTGTTTTTAAGGCCTGGCTGAAGCTGATGATTGACATCTCAAAGTTAGAACAGACTTGGTATAGAAAGAAGGGAAAGTATGTAGAGTTTGAAAAAATGTTGGCACCATTCCTGGTGGCAATAAGATCAAATACCATCTAACTGGATAATCGAACAGTATTGCTAAGGGTAGTTCCTGGATCCCCCTCTCAGTAAATATGATGAGTGGAATCATGAGACCTGGTTGGAGGAAATTCCTATGACAGAAAATGTGCTCTAATCCTATATTTGAACTAAGGGGGGAAACAAAATAATAAAAAAAAAATTGGAATCATTTCTGGTAAGAGCAACTTGTGCTAGATCCACAAGGTATACATTCTGGTGTTTTTTCTGAATCTGATCTTTGACCTAACATAATTTCTAATGTTTCAATGCCCCATTCATACTAATGCTAGCATACAGATCTTTGACATCAAAAGATGCTAAGATGCACTTACAGTACCTAGATCCTCTGTATTATTGTTCAAGTTCTTGTATTAGATTAATAACATGTCCAGTATTATTAAGGCATGTCAGCATCGCTTCTACTAATGGTTTTATAAAGTAATTGGTTAACACAAATAGGGGTTCCAAAACTGAACCTATACCTATAACAATTGGTCTGCCTGTTGGGTTTGTTAAAGATTTTTGTATTTTAGGCAGAATATACAGGACTGGCACTAGTGGTTTTGAATTCTACAAGGCTGTTCTTTCCCAGTACAGCATAAGCCGCTTATAACAGGTGCATCTGTATATGCAGATTTTGCCCGTTACAGCGAGTGGGCGCAGTAACCAAAGGGAACATTTTTTAATTAAAATGACATGCTGGTGGTCACAGAGCTTCAACATATAGTACAGTACAGCACTGGATTGCAGGTTAAAGGAGGTTCTCTGACAGAATGTGTTCCTGCCCTAAACCATTCCTGATTCCTTACTTCCGTGGTTGCACCGGCATTTTTTTTAATTTTTTGCAGTGAGATCATAGCTGCCTGAGACGTGAGATGTGGTTGTACTGTAGTTGTTTCTGCTGTGAGGAGAGAGAGAGAGGAAATATCTGGGGAAGTACAGTAGTGTACTGGATTGAGGAGTTATACAAGGTATTTGTTGTTTTGTTAGTTGTGCTATACATGGCTTGTGAAAAACAAAATGCCTTCAACTTTTAAATGCCATTTCCTGCAATGGTATCCAGTCAGCGTGAGCATGACAGCAGTGATCAGACAGTGATCTGGGAGAGTGGCTGAGCCCCAGCCTGATCTCCATTGCTGTGACTGCTTATAGAATGCTATGCCCTTTCTATTTCTGGCTGATTAGCTGCTAATTAGAGTCAGTTCACACTCTGGCAAGCTCTGCAGACTGCATGCCAAAGTGTGAACTGACAATAACTAGCAGCTAATCTGCCTGAAATAGAAGGTGGACATGGAACACTATAAGTTATAGTGTTCCTTGTCTGACTTCTATAAAAGTCTATAACCAGCATGTTTAACATTAAAGTCTGTGACACTGGCAAACGGTAAATGAAATCTGCCTGAATAAACTGACTGCCTGTCTAAACAGGATGGTATAAGTAGCGGGAACTGTAATACCTTTCTGGATGAAAATATTCATATAAATGACTTTATAACCTGCAGTACTGAAATGTCCGAGTAATGTGGTCTATCTTCGAAACACCAACAGATAACTTAAAAAGAGGATCTCAGAACATAAAAGTAGGTTTAATAGGAAAGATGAAACCTCCTAAGGGACAAGACATTTTAATGAATATGGACATGGAATCCCCAGTCTGAGATTCATTGGACTGGAAAAAGTTTACCAACACCCTAGAGGAGGTGACTGAGACAACAACATACTGACAAGAGGGGCATACTGGATTCAAAGATTTGGGGCCACACATCCACAGTTTGGTATCAACAGAGAAACTGACTGGTTGTCAACAATAATGTGATTGGCTTCAGTTTGAATTAGGTACAGATGATTTAAAGTTGGCATGAAATTCAGGAAGAGATCCAGTAATGCATCAAAACTAGGGACATGAAACACACACACATAAACTTTGATGGCAGATAAGAACCACTTGGTCCACCTAGTCTTCCCATTTCACTACCTAGAGGATAAGCTGCAGATCCTATTTAACCAACAGCCTATTTCTTCCTACCCGCCACAAAAATTGTCTTATGTCTGTCCCATGCATTCTTGAATTCTCCCACAGTTTTAGACCCCACAACCTCCTCGGGAAGGCTGTTTCAGGCATCCACCACCTCTCTGTGAAAAATACTTCCTCACAGTGCCCCTGAACTGTCCCCCCTCTGTCTTCAAATTGTGTCCCCTTGTTCTTGCACATCTCTTTTTCTGAAAGATGCTACCCTCTTGGACTTTGTTGATTCCACTGAGTTACTTAAATGTTTCTATCATGTCCCCCCTCTCCCTCCTTTCCTCAAGGGTATACATATTAAGCTCATTTAGTCTCTCCTCATATGGCTTCTCTTGCATACCCTGCACCATTTTAGTTGTCCTCCTCTGAACTGCCTCCATCCTATGTCCTTGTGGAGATGGGGTCTCCAGAACTGGACGCAGTACTCCAGATGGGGTCTCACCAGCTGTCTGTACAGGGGGATAACAACTTCCTGTTTTCTGCTGGTGATGCCTCTCCCTATACATCCCAGTATCCCTCCAGCCCTCCCTACTGCCTTCCCATATTGCTTGCCAACCTTAAGGTCATCTAATATGATTACCCCCAGGTCCCTATCCATTTTTGTTGTTGTTACTACCTCCCCCCCATTGCGTAATCTTCCCCTGGGTTTTTGTTTCCCAGGTGCATTATTTTGCACTTCTTTGCATTGAATCCAAGCTGCCATACTTCTAACCATTCCTGCAACCTTGCCAAGTCCCTTCTCATCCTTTCCACACCTCCTTGTGTATCAACTCTGTTGCAGATCTTTGTGTCATCTGCAAAGAGGCATACTTTTTCTTCCAGTCCCTCTGCAATGTCATGTATAAAGACAATAAAAAGGACTGGACCCAGTACTGAACCCTGCGGTACCCCACTAGTAACCCCTCTTCCTTCAGATTGGATTCCATTTACAATTACCTTCTGTGTCTTGTTGTCCAGCCAATGTTTTACCCAGGCTACCACCCTGGGACCCACTCCCAGGCTGGTTAATTTGACTATTAATCTTTTGTGTGGGACTGTGTCAAATGCCTTGCTAAAGTGTAGGTAGGCCATGTCCACAGCCCCTCCCCGGTCTACTACTTTGGTCACCCAGTCAAAGAAATCAATTAGATTCGTCTGACATGACCTTTCTGCTGTGAGCCAATGCTGCCTTGGGTCCTGTGCTGCACTGGCCTCTAGATACTCAACAATTCTTTCCTTCAGAAGTGATTCCATCACTTTCCCTACCACAGAGGTCAAACTGACAGGTCTGTAGTTTCCTGCCTCTGTCTTGCTCCCATTTTTGTGAAGGGGAATCACATCTGCCTTCCTCCAGTTCTCAGGTACCACACCATCCTCCCATGATTTGTTAAAAAGGGTAGTCAGTGGTGTCACTAGTTCTCTGCTTAATTCTTTTAGAATTCTGGGATGAATTCCATCTGGCCCCATTGCTTTGTCCACCTTCAGTAGGAGTTCTTTCAGAACCCTTTCTTCTGTGAAAGGACTGGGATCAACCCACCTATCAAGAGTGCTTCTGTTAATTGGATTAGGCACCTCCTCTTTTGTGAATACTGAACAGAAGTATTCATTCAGTATTCCTGCTTTTTCACTGTCCCTCTCTGCCCTCCCACTGTCCATTCTATTCAGCCTCACTATCCCTTCCTTTGTCTTTCTACACTCCCTGATATACCTATAAAAGGTTTTATCCTCTTCTTAACTGAGTTGGCTATCTTTTCCTCAGTTTGGGCCTTTACTATTCTGACTACCCTCCTGCTTCCTTCTGCCTTAACTGTACAGTTCTCTGTCCTGCTCCTTCTGTGTTTCTTTATACTTCCTAAATGCTATTTTTTTCTCCTAACCTTCACTGCCATCTCTTTTGAGAACCATAGTGGCTTTTTCTTTCATTTTGATTTGTTTATTTGCTTCACACAAAGGCTTGTTGCCTCTGTGATGGCAGTTTTGATATTTCCCCAATGTTGCTCCACCCCTCCTTCTAGCCTGTTTGCTAGTGCTTTTCTAAGGCACTCTCCCAACTTACCAAAGTCAGCCCTTCTGAAGTCCAGAACCCTCACTTTTGTATGGCTTGACTCTGTAGCTGAGTTTATCATGAACCACACTGTTTGGGGGTCACTTGTTCCCAAATGGCTATCCACTTCTAGATCTGAGATCCTCTCACTGACCCCATTTAAGAGTATGATGTCTATGATTTCTCCATCATGAGTAGGTTCCAAAACTAGCTGTCTGAGGCATTCCACCTGAAGGGCATCGAAAATGGCCCTGCTTTTGGATGTGGCTGCAGCAAAGGTGCTCTAGTTAACATCTGGCATATTAAGGTCCCCCATCAACAGTATCTCCCCTTTCTCTGCCATCCTAAGTATGCCTTCTATTATATCCTTGTCCATTCCCTTCCCCTGACATGGGGGTCTGTATACAACCCTTGTGCAGATTGTGGTGCCATTTTCAGTCTCTAAGGTGACCCACAGTGCCTCCTCTCCTCCCTGTTTACTCTTTTGTTCAGTTGCTTTTATCCCTTCCCTTACATAGAGAGCTACTCTGCCCCCTCATCTCCCCTCCCTGTTTCTCCTTTAGGTTGTGTACCCTGGTATGTTAACATCCCAGTCATGGTTCTCTGTGTACCATGTTTCTGTGACTGCTATGATATCCAACATGAGTTGGAATACAGACACATATTTATACTGTAACATGTGGTCAGTGCTTAAATAATAAAACATTTGTCTAATATAGAACAAGCATTTGTCAATGCTGAACGTTAGCTTGCAGGTATTTGCAGTGGTGTTTGGCACGTATGGTGCTTTACCCTAATGCCCTGTGCAATTGCTGGTATTTGCACAATACATTTTCAGCATGACCTTTTTGTTACCCCCATTGTGTGCTACATAGGCGGAAACACGTTTTGGGCAGGATGTGAAAATGACAGCTGTACTGTTCATATGAAGTGTGGTAAAATGGCAATGCTGAAAATCTGGAGTGGAAATATTGAAAATTCGCAAACCTATGAGCGTGTGTGGGAACTGTGCAATGCACGTTCGTAAAACATTCATTGTTAGGAATTTTTTCACCAAATTGTCAACACTGGCATTTTAAAACCTCTGCTAATGAACAGTGCCACTGTGATTGTCTTACTGTGTGCCATACATTGATTTTGCACATCAACTGTGCCCTTGAGCGCTACATGGGCGGAAACATGTTTTGGGCAGGATGTGAAAAATGACAGCTGTACTGCTCATAAGGAGGTGTGGTAAAATGGCAATGTTGAAAATCTGGAGTGAAAATATTGAAAATTTGCAAACTTACGAGCGTGCATAGGAACTGCGCAATGCAGACTCGTAAAACAGTCACTTTTAGGAATTTTTTCACCAAATTTTCAACATAGCCATTTTAAGATCTCTGCTCATGAACAGTGACACTGTGATTTTCTTAATGCGTCCCATACACTGAGTTCACACAGCGGCTGCGCCATTGTGCACTACATGGGTGGAAACATGTTTTGGGCAGGATGTGAAAAATGACAGCTGTACTACTCATAAGAAGGTGTGGTAAAATGGCAATGGTGAAAATCTGGGGTGGAAATATTGAAAATTCGCAAACCCACGTAGCGCGCAGTGGGAACTGCGGTAACGACGTCAGAAACAGTCACTTTTAGGAATTTTTTCACCAAATTTTCAACATAGCCATTTTAAGACCTCTGCTAATGAACAGTGTCACCATGATTTTCTTAATGCATCCCATACATTGATTTTGCACACTGACTGTGCCATTGTGCGCTACATGGGCGGAAACACATTTTGGGCAGGATGTGAAAAATGACAGCTGTACTGCTCATAAGGAGGTGTGGTAAAATGGCAATGTTGAAAATCTGGAGGATATTGAAAATTCACGAACTTCTGAGCCTGCGTAGGAACTGCGCAACGCACGTCAAAACAGTCATGTTTGATTTGACCATTTCTCAACATGGGTTTTGAGATTTTTTCATGACGATGTCACTGTCCGTGGTGTTATTCAGGTCCAAAGGCTGATTTGCGCAGTGACTGTGCAGTGATCTAAAATCACTCCTTCGGATAGAATAACACCATGACAGTGACATCATTCATGAGAAGGTCCCAAAATCCTATGTTGAAAATTTGGTGCAAAAATTCAGAAAATGCCTGAGATATGCAATAAAGTTGAAAACCCTATCTAGCCCATTATACAGCTTACGGCATTTCCTCAGTTCGCGGTTGGCTTTGAAGAGTGCAGACATGTTTCTGGTCCACAAGATCATCACGCGAGCTCCGGAGGTAAGTAAGGGTGGGGAGTCTGGGTGCACAGTGGGTGGGTGCAGATTGTGGGAAGGGGACTGGGAGATGCGCCGCGCGGACCGCTTGATTTACAGGTACTAAAAAAAAAAACAGATGACGTGGGACATTTGCCATGCTGGGGTGGGCCTCCAGCATGGCAGAAGATGGCTGGGGGGATGAGGAGCCGACGGGGATTGGGCACCCCCATCGGCAAACTATGCAGAGAGGGCCGAGGACCCGATGGGGGATTGGGCAACCCCGTCGGCAAACTACGCTTGACGTTTGCCATGCTGGGGTGTGCTCCCAGCATGGCAGAAGGATGCCTTGGGGGGCCGTGGAGCTGATGGGGGATTGGGCACCCCCATCGGAAAACAATGTTTGCCATGCTGGGGTGGGCTCCCAGCGTGGCACCAAAGCTTTGGGCGGTGGCGTGACGCGTGGGGAAGCATGTGACACAAGGGGGGGCAGCATGACGCAGTGCTTGGTATGACAGCGGTGGTTTTCTTTGAAGCGAAGACCACTGCTGTCATACACAGCTCCCACACCCATTGGTGCAGGACTGCCATGCCTGCTCAACGGAGCACTGGATTGCAAGGGAGAGGCACACCTCCAAAGTGTGCTACTCTCCCAAAACGTTCCTTGCGCATGCGCGCAAGCGAATGTAAAAATGACATTATGAATTGAACAAAATAACTGTGGCACTCTTTTTCTCTCCATGGGGTGGACTTGTAATGGATGGTTAAATGTTTACTGCAATGGGAGTTATTTATTTCCATAATGTTTAATTAGAAAATTAAGAACTTTCAGCTTTAAACTCGCTAAACAAAGAAGCAATTTAAAATAATGGTTTCCTTTCACCTTTGTGAGGATTTGAAAATGTTTAGTGGTGGTGCAAAATAGTACAGAGGCAAACATGCTTAGCTAACAGAGCTGCAGAAACCATAAACAGTTGCAGCTGTGCAGTGCTTGAGAAATAATTATATGAAATTTTTTCATGCTGCACACATAAAACTACCCAAGTGATATGCGTGTTGCAAGTATGATTTATATGTTAAATTGAACTGATTGCATGCATATGGCATGCGTGCTGCAAGTAAGTGTGGAAACCATGATTTTTATGTTAAATTGGGAAAGACTGCATGCATGTGGCATGCATACAAAAAGCAAGTGGTCACTAATAGCTGCACACGTAAAAGCTAAGTGACTTGCTCAGGATCACACCAAACAGAAGTGGGGGCTAATGAGATTCAAACCCAGGTCTTCATGCCTCCAAGTCTCCTGGCTTGTAGTTCAGTGCCTTTAACCACTAAGCCAAACTGTCTGCACACATGTGACTTGCTTGTAGCCACTGTTATGATTTTCAGTTTCTCTCCCTCATCTCCGTTTCACAGTTGAACTGTAGCAGACATACCAATGGAAACACATGTGGTTTTTCCCACCCCCAATACACAAACTTACCCACAAAACCACTTTATTTCTGTCTGGCCTGTGCTCCTACTATTTTCTCTCCATAATTTTGAATGCTTCCACGCAAACAGACTTTAAGGTGTAAACACAAAAGTCGCAATAACTAGGCACACACACACACACACACACACACACATATGGCCAGTCCCCCCATGCACACACACTATAGCTGGTACAGCCATGCTGCTAGAGACAACCCACCAAGTATAGATATAAGCAAAAAGTCTCTTACTTGAGTACCAGGGAGCCAGAGGCAGGAGTCTTTAAAAGATGATGTCCATGGGTCAGAGTGCTAGGGCATACCTCCTTGAACTCAATGGAGTTACTTTGTATTACTATTTTATATGTTGAGACTGTGAGTTGGATAATAATGAAGGCCACTGTTCTACTAACAAAGCCCTTGTTAAACAAGTGCTGGCCTTCATTAATCTCCAACTCTCCATTAATAATGTATAAAATAGTAATAAAAAAAACACCCCCCTTCATTTCAATGGTGTACACCCCTGCTGTCTCCTTTTCCCTTTGTCATAATGTTGCACCTGGAAACAATCTCCAGCTTAGTGTGCCTTTCCCGGTTAAACAATTTGCCCCTTCCCTTTCCCTAATGTGCCTGAGTGTGGGGATGTGGAGATCTGCTTTACGGGGGCATAAGCCTGACTATAGTGGAACTCCAATAGACTGCGCATACCATACCGCTCAACTGTCTGTGAATGCAAGGGACAGCACTAGAATGTCTATAACATCTCTAAAAGGTACAACTTTTTTGTTTTGACTGCAAAGTGACATGCAAATCTGGAAAAATTCAAATGCATAAGATTCATCTGCATATACCCTGGAGCAGTGCATCAGATTTGGGCTTAAACCCACTCTGTTACTAATCAATTTTTTTCCTGACTGAAGTTCTGTCTCCCCCCCAAAAAGAACTTTGTTCTGATTTTTCTGTCCGACTCCATTCCATTCAATACCCATCCCCTACGAGTCATGAAGCAATCCAAAGGTGAAGAAACATGAAAAATACATCAATATTTCAGTCCTTCATCCTTCCCCAATCCTCCCATAAAAAAATATTATTTACTTTTACTTACCCAGCCATATGGCCAGAACCTGCAGCCTGGCATAGTGTACCTCCAACATAGCTTTCAGTCTGCTCCCCCTCTGTCCTTCCACCAGAAGCTGCTAGAACTGACTATCACATGTCCCCAACATGGTCCATGACCAAGTCACTTCACCAACTGAACCGACCCAACCTGGGTTGCTTGCTTCTTGCTTGGTTGCTGCTGTGGCTGCTGCCACACTGCACTGATCAAGGCCTATGAAGGCCACCCACACCACTGTCACCACTGCTGCTAAGCCTAGCTTGCTGCCATGGAGGTCTGTGCTGTGTTTTTGCAAGGCAAACCTAGTAGAGTAAGTAAGTAGCCTAGTCTCAAGTTAACTTCTAGCTCACCCTCTGCCCCTTCAGCCACCAGGGGAGATGGAGACTCACTAAGAGTAGGCCAACAAAAACATGCTGCCACAGCACTGCTATTGAGAGTTCAGTGCTCACTGACTCCTCCAAGCTGTAGTGTGCAGTCTGTCTACTCTGTGGCGGCAAAGACAGTGTCGACTTGCAAGACTCACGCGCTCTTTCTTGGCTGGTGCTCATCCACATCACATGTAATTGTGCCTCCACTAATAGGTGGAGAGAGTGAACAACACAATACAGACACAGTTAAGTCTGGGGAGTACCTGCAGCATGAGCACACACAGGCCAGGTGGGCACTTATTGTGCAAAAGATTGAATCCAAATTTAAAACCATTATTGCCACACCTTAAGAACAACCTAGACACAAATACAGGGTGGGGCAACTGGCCCCCTCTGCCCTACCTAAATGGCACCCCTGCTTAATGGTAGAAATTCATTCTCAGGTGCTAATGCAATGGTTTCCATTGTGTTCTGAGGTACTGTAGCTCCATGTTTCTTGATGTGTCCTGATTATCACATGGGTTAGTATCCCTCATTGTCCCTCATTGCACCTCATTTTGAGAGTCCATGTCCCTCGCTTCAGTGAGAAAATGAGAGGTATGGTGCATGCTTCCAATACCCTGCTCAGCACAGAGTGCTGAGCATGGCCATAGTGTAAATGCTCAATACAGAATGGCAAAGGGAAAGTAACTCAGATGAAACAGTCATGGAGAAATATATTTGTAGCACTAAATATGCAAAAGGGATTTGCATGGTCCAAAACAAAAAAGGATAGGCTTCACAGCACAGAGTCCTCTCTTCGTACATCTGGAATGGGAGATGTTGACTGGCTGTATTCTAGGCATTTAATGCAGTAAGCAAACAATACTTTACAAATTAATGGCAATTTAATGACAAAAATCAAAAGACATTAAACAATTTGCCAAAGGATCAGAATTAATGAATTTACCTAATTTTTATGGGAATTCAAAGAATTCAAATAAAAATGTATTTTAATGACTCTTTGTTAGCAGTAGTATAAGAAATAGAAACTGATGTGCCTTTTTTAGATGAGATTTGCACCAGCTTAGCTACTGCACACATGGCAAGCATGCAGCATGTGAACCTGATGTGATATTTAAATGATGTTCACAATAGCTTAACTGCTGCACTCCCACATTAGGAAATGCAAAGACTAAATGGAAGGTGGGTTTAGATAATATACCATAACATTACTTTTTAAAAAATATTGTTTTAAATGATAAAAGAAGGGCTAAACAGGGCTAAACATTTTTGATAATAGGAAGCTATAACACTTATCATAACTTATCATGTTGTACTGCAGTATGTATTATGTTTATGATAACTTTATAAACAGTACTATTTATTAAATGTTTTTGTTTGAATTTAGAAATCCGCTGTGCATAAAGCACATTATATCTATCTATCTATCTATCAATCTATCTATTATCTATCTATCTATCTATCTATCTATCTATCTATCTATCTATCTATCTATCCATCTACAACATCTATCTATTCTTTGCAAAAAAAACTTTGTTAATGCACTAGTTACTGTTAAAGCAACTAAAGTAGGGAAATGTAGCATTAGGGTTTCCAACTCTTAACACCACACTTCCACCCTGCAGGCAGCAACAGGAAAACCCATTATTGTCTCACCTTTCTTATGTCTTAAAAAATCAGGCATATTGTGTGCCTTGGAGTATGCTCACCCCATTCCATCAGTAAATAAGCTGAGATGAGTATAGTATATAAGAATGGGATAAGCATTAGGGTTGACAACCCCAAGGCACACCCCATGCCTGATTTGTAAAAATACAAAAGAGGTGAAACCATAATGTTTTTTCCTGTTGCTGCCCACAGTGTGGGGGTGTGATGTTAGGGTTGGAAACCCTAATGTCACATTTCCCTACTTTTGTCACTTTAACCACAATTAGTGCATTAACAAAGCCTTTTGCAAAGAATTTACTTACATTTTGAGATAGTATAATTGTATCTTCATATGTCTGTGGGAACACTTAGCCCTCTGGGTCCTGCACTCCCATCCTTTCTTGGATGCATACATATATATTACTGTGGATGTGCAGGGCCCTCTGGGCCCTATGCTTACATTTGTAGTAAAACAGGAACAAAATTGTCTGCATATCCCTCTTATTACCCCACCTCATGAGCCTGGTAATGAAAATTTTGAAATCTCGCCAAAACATAATTCCATGCCTCCGCAATGCCATTGCGCACCACAGGTGTGAAAACACAGTTTGGCCAAGGTTTGAAAAATGACAGCTGTCACATTAAGAGGTGGTGTAAAAAGATGGTTATGTTAAACATTTGGGTTCAAGGTATTTAAAATTGACAATGTTACAGTATGAGCGAACATAGCAAAATTTCAACATATGTGCATAACTTTGCCATTTTTACACATTTTGCTCCCAAATTTTCAACATAGCCTTCTTATGACCACATCTCATGAACAAGTGCAGTGAAATTATTCAAATCTTGCTCAAAAGGTGATTTTGTCAAGTGATTGCAAACTCACCTTTTGTACTTCATTTGCGAAATTCCAACACCATTGGTCATGAGGTGGGGCACCAAAAAGGCCATGTTGAACATTTTGGATCAAAATATGCAATAATTACAAAGCTATGCATCAAAGTTCAAAATCCCATTAAAACACATCCAACCACATTTATGTTAGTTTCTCATATTGAAGTCGGCGGTTCCAGCAGCAAGATGTGTTTTCAATCAGAGAGTGGATCTTGACCCTGGGACTTGTTCAGGTGAGTGAGGGTGTGTGGGAGTTGGTGTGGGGTCAGGGTGGTGGGTGCCCAGTGGGTGGTCTGGCTGGAGGGGTCAGATTGGTGAGGAGCTGTTCTTTTTCTATAGATTAAAAAAAGACATTGAGAGAAAGTTTTTTTTTTTTTTACTACAGAGTATTGAAAGATAGGGATGGCGATTGGAGGGGGGGAAGCCAAGAGACACTAGGTAAATCTATATATGAATTATGGGGATAGCCATTGGGTGGTGCCACTAGACACCAGGAAATATATATTAATTGCGGGGACAGTGATTAGACAGTGGGGGGCCACTAGACACCAGGGAAACTTATAGTCATTATGGGAATGGAGATCAAAGTGGGTGGGGGGGTGACACTAGACACCAGGAAACCATTTACTGTATATTTCCTTTTATTTCTGAAGGCATCCTTTTTCAAATGGCCAAATTCTTTTTTCATACAGCCATACAAAAAATTGGAAACAAGTCACATAAAAGGATATAAAAATAAAAATAAAATGGTGGGGGGGGGCATTTTAACAATAGTATAGTGCAGAATCTACCTAACGGGAGTTTAACATAAAAGTACCTACTGAATCCTAGCTACAGTATAGTGGCGCTGCCGCAATTACTGTATGATATTTTCGTGAGGATTTAGTACAAAAATTTTCATTCATACAAAAAGATCATATGAACAGTTTTGTATGAACAAAAAGTTTTGAATGAAATTTTTGTATGAATAAACATTTTCATATGAAAGTTTCATTCCTATATGATCATTTCATACAGCTATTTTGAAGTGCTTACTGAGCATGCTTAGAACCAAAATTTTTAAAAATAACTTTGGAACATATTAATATTTTTCACCAAACCAGCAAAAGGCACATCTGTGGGCCAAGCCCTTTCTACCCTAAAATTTTCTGATTAAAATTCCAAACCATCTGGGTACAAGGTGATGACAAAAAAAGAGCAAAAAACAGGAATTTTTTTTTTACTTTTTTGCACTATCCAGATCTTGGAATCCACACATTCTACCAGAACAAAACTTGGCACAGCAAGAGATCTACCCCATGAGACTGGGCATGCAAAATGCCATGCAAATCTGTTGATTTTACAAAAATGTTCGTATGAATGAAAATATCATATGAAAAATTGCATATGAACAAAACATTTTCATATGAAAGTTTCATATGAATGAAAATTTTCATATGAAATTTTTGTTCATATGAAAAAGGATACTTTTTTTATTTCATACAGTGATTTTGAAGTGCTTGCTAAGCATGCTCAGAACCCAAAATTTCAAAATGTAATAACTTTGGAATGGATTAATATTTGTTCACTAAGCTAGCAAAAGGCACATCTGTGGGCCAGACCCTTTCTACCCTGAAAATTTCAAACCAAAATTCCAAACTGTCTGGGTGCTACAAGTGTCAGGAAAAAAACAGCAGAAAACCTGAAAAATTCACTTTTTGCACTATCCATATCTCAGAATCCAGACATCCGACCAGAACAAAACTTGGCACACCCAGAGATCTACCCCATGAGACTGCTCATGCAAATGTTCATGCAAATCTGTTGCACATTTGTGAAAGTATTAATGTACAAAAATGATGGCTTAACATTAAAGTGCCTACTCAACCCAAATATAGCTGCACCACTGTAATATATTAATATATTCTTTATAAAAAAACTATGTTAATTCTTCAGTTAGGATTAAAGCAGCAAAAGTAGGGAAATGTGGTGTTAGAGTTCTAAACCCTGACACCTAACCCTCACCCTTCAGGCAGCAAGCAAGGTGTGGGGTGTGCCTTGGCATTCTCCAGCCTAATGCTCACCTAATTCTCATACACTGTACACATCTCAGCTTCTTTACTGATGGAAGGTGGTGAGTGTTAGGCTGGAGAACGCCAAGACACACCCCACACCTGACTTGTTGCCTGCAGGGTGGGGGTGGGGTGTTAAGATTTGGAACCCTAACACTACATCTCCCTACTGTTGTCACTTTAACCCATACTGATGCAGTAACAGAGTTCTTTGCAAGGACTTTCCTTACTTTTTGTGGTAGTATAATCATATTCTCATTTGCCCTGCACTCCCATCTCTCCATAGATGTGTACAGGTGTGTTGGTGTGGAAGCATTCCAGCCAAAATAGAAACCAAACTATCAGCATAGCATTGTTATTACCCCACCTCATGAACGCTGTGCTGAGAATGTTCAAACCCCCACCAAACTGTCGTTCCACACAACCACAACATCATTCCGCACCGTATGCCAATGCTGGTTTGTCAATTTGATAGCAAACGACATTATAGCAACTATTCGCTGTTGCCGCTCTAATGTCATGGCAGGACCCGGCACTGCTTTCTTGCAGTCTTGCACCCTCTCCCTGAATCTACTCTGATTTGGGGTTGATTATATTTAGTATGAGGGGTGCAGGGGGCTTGCCCCCACATGGGAGGATGCGGGGCAAAGCCCCCATAAAGAAAAGTAACTTTTTGCAGATAGTTTTATGCCGACCGCAACTGTAGTCGACATAAATCCATCGCTGTAATTTTGGTCAACAACTTTGTTGTCAAACAGGTGTCATGGATCCATTCTGCACCACAGATGAGAAAACATAGTTTGGCCTAGATTTGAGAAATTACAGTTGTCATGTTCATGAGGTGATATATAAAATTGGCTATGTTGAACATTTGGGTGAAAATATTTAAAATTCCTGAAGTTACGGGCGAGCATAGTTGAATTTAAATGCATGCACCTAACTTTGTGATTTTGACATATTTTGACACCAAATTTGCAACATAGCCTTCTTATGACCTCACCTCTTGAACAAAAGCAATGAAAATCACATCCAAAATGTGATTTCACCAAACAACCACGAAATTGCCTTTTGGGATGGATTTGCAAAATACTAGTGATGCTGCCCATGAGGTGGTGTCCCCAAAAGGCCATGTTGAACATTTGGTGTCAAAATATGCAAAAATGGAGAAGTTATGCATCAAAGTTGAAAACCCCATTGAAATACACTGAACCACATTTACTTTAGTTTCTCATATTGCAGTTGCCGGTTCCAGCAGCAAAACTTGTCTTCAATTGGAGATTGGATCTCAAACCTGGGACCTGTTCAGGTGAGAGAGGATGGTGGAGGTGTATGGGGGTGTGGGTGGTGGGTGCTGAGGGGAGGAGGGGTGAGGGTGTCAGATTAGCAAGGGACCATTTTATGTGTAAAAAATCAAGGAAGGTTTTCTTTATTTCAGGTACTGGCACAGCATCGGGTTGGTGGGGGTACCACTGGACACCAGGGCAATGTATTTCTATGAAGGTAACAGTGATTGGGGGCAAATGACATCAGGAAAATGCATGTTCTATAATGGGGACCATGATCGGTGGGTGATGAGTGCCACTAGATACCAGGGGGAAAAAAATATTTGGGGACTAGACATCAGAGGGTGGGGGGTGCTACTAAACATCAGGGAAATTAACAGGTATGGAGACTGGAGGGTGGGGATACCTCTAGACACCAAGGAAATGAATGGGCATGGGGATAGGAGGGTGTGTGGTGCCACTAGACACTAGGGAAATATATGTTCTCTAACAGGGACCACGATTGGTAGGTGGGAGGTATCATTAGACACCAGGGAAAGAAAAATATTTGGGGAATAGACATTGGAGGGCGGGGTGGTGCCACTAGACATTAGGGAAATGAAGGGGATATGGGCATTGGAGAGTGCAGGTTGCCATTAGACACCAGGGCAATACATAACTGTGTCAGGGATGGCAATCACAATGATAGGCAAGGAGTCTCTCTTCATGAAAAAGGATCCTTTTCCATGACTTGTGATACAAAAAGGATTCTTTTTCCATATCACACAGTCACAAAAAAGATTCATAATATAAAAAAAAAATTCTAGGTTATGTCTGCAATTGTGAAGTGCAGATTATACCTAAGGGGGTTCCGATCACCCAGAAAGAAGGCGTCCGTCAAGGATGTCAGTTTAGTAGCTTTTGAATTTTGTTTTCTAAGAAAAAGCAGAAACAAAATGGCGGCAAATGAAAAAGAAATATTCCTATACGAAACAGGATTCCTTTTTTATTTCGTACAGCTATCCTGAAGTATTTGCTGAGCATGCTCCAAAACATTTTTTTCAAAATTTAAAAATTAAGTAACTTTGGAATGGATTATTATTTTTTCATCAGACAAGCAAAAGGCACATCTGTGGGCTAGTCCCTTTCTGACCTGAAAATTTCAGACCAAGATTCCAAACTTTCTGGACTGTAGGCAAGTTCAAAGAAAAGCCCAGCAAAGTCAATAAGCGAAAGCTCACTTTTTCACCACATCAGAACTAGGAAACCACACATCCGGCCAGAAGGTTACTTGGCACACTCACAGATCTACCCTAGGCGATGGTGCATACAAATGTTCCTGCAAATCCATTCAACAGTTGTGAAGTTATTAAAGTGCAAAATTTGTGATTTAACAATGACGTGCCTACTCAACCCTAACTATAAGGAGTGACAGCACCCCTGTATATATATATATATATATATATATATATATATGAAAGTAAGGTATATTTATCAGAGGATGTATCCATTAGCATATATATATATATATATATATATATATATATATATATATTTATAAAATGGTGTGGTAAAATCATAAAATCCCAGTGATACAATTGGCCAAACACATCACATGACCGTGCATTATTTCCCAACGACCGCACACCTTCCACTACACCGAGACGCCTGAACTACTTTCCACCTCAAACCTCTTCACCAGCAGCAAGACTACTTCCACACCTGGTGCAGCTAGACACCCACACTAACACACATATGCAACTGACACCCACACCCATAAATAAATATACCAGTAGTAGCATCACACTGTAGAAACAGATCTGTTCATCTTACCATTGTTTACTGAAAATTTAATTTAAAAATCAAATCCTGCCTGCCATGTTTACAGTGTCACACTGTACAACCACTTTTATTACTGTAACCACTGTGACCACTCTGACTAACAGAAAACTAACTCTATATAAAAAAACTATAACATACATTCCTTTGTATTCTTCTCTTCATTTATTTAAAAAAGATGCCTTTCCACTCACAATACCACGATCCTGCAGTACTTTCACTTTCAATAGGGAAATGTAGCATGACTGAGCGGTGCTCATTTTAGAAAGTGAGAAGCTGTTACGAAGTCAAAGTAAGACGTGGTGTGTTTAAAAAATCAGAAAAGTGACTGCCTTTTATTATTTTGTGCCGGTTTTCCCTAATATTAGCTCCATATGCGATGAGGAAGCAGCGAGGATAAATCAAGCAACTCGGTCATTTAGAAACGTAGACGGAAGCGAGAGCGAGTACTCGCTCTCGCGTCCGTCTATGTTTCTAAAATTACCGACTCACTCGATCTATCCTCGCTGCTTCCGCATCACATATGGAACTAATATTACGGAAAACCGGCACAAAATAATAAAAGGCAGTCACTTTTTCTGATTTTTTAAACACACCACGTCTTACTTTGACCTAGTAACAGCTTCTCACTTTCTAAAATGAGCACCGCTTCGGTCACACTACATTTGGGCAATTAAAGTGACACTGCTTTACAGAAATACTTTTTTTCACACCAAAAATGACTACATAAAGTTAAAATCATTTACAAATACAGTTTTTCACACCAAAAAGTGTCACCTCTGCCAACATATCATTTAATTACTAACTACACAGAAGAACTACTTCAAAAATCTATAGCTATTTTTAGATAAGATAGATAGTGTCGCTTGATATACGCGACGCTAGGTACAGACGCACTGCGGCCTTCGTATACATTAACGCACACCAAGGCATGCGATATCAGAGCGACCGCACACTCTCAGAGTGGTATATCTATTACATATATATATATATATGTGTGTGTGTGTGTGTTTTATAAAATTAATGCATACCTTTTTAATAGTAATATGAAATTACATTTATATGCATTGTTATTTTTATTTTTGACTATTTTACCCAATGGAAAAATAGAAGTCAAGGATACCAGCTCAGTCTCCTGGTGTGCCCTACATATACTTAAATAAGCATTATTAATAGGGTTGACCTACTTAGCTAATACTATATATCATAATGAATATGAATTGAACTTTTCTAATGATAGATCCTATATGCCTTGATACAACTGGCCCATCTGTGAAACTTTGGCCATATGTTCTCAGGTCAGACACTAATTATTAAAATATCTTTAATTTAATATTTTTTGCTTGAGTGGGTTCCAATTCTTACTTGAACAAAGTGTGTATTGGATTTGTAGGAACAGAACTCTTCGCATGCATTTTATTATTTCAAGTCTGGCGGTCCTGAAAGTTATTCCTACTGTCATTGTCAAATTCCCCTCCAAAACCTGTTTTCATGGTCATTCCACAAAGTAATGTTTTTGGTCATTGCATTTCATAAATGACATCTGTCATGTTCATATGCTGGGACAAAAAGAACAAACAAACAAAAAACAACTAGTATTTTGAAAATTCAGGGTCTCAGTCTAAGAAAACAACATTATGTGTACTGTGGACCTCTTCATTTCCCAGTCATGAAAATATCAGTATTATAACTCATGCTGTTAATTTGCTTGTTTTTTGTTTTGTTTCTTTGTTTTTCTCTTGACTGGCTGGCCTGCTTCTGCCCCCCCCCATCAGCCGCTATCTCTGGGAGTTGTCCTGAGGACCCACCTCTTCCTCCACAACTTTGTCCCTCTAATGGGTCCACCAGGGGTTCCCCAAGCCCCCTCTGGATGGCTTTGCTTGTTACAGTGGATCCTTTGCCCAGTAGGTGGTGTGGGATCTGTGAGCAGCTGCGGGCTTTATCCTTCTGCTAGTGGTGTTTCCTGTTTTCTTCCCCAATCCATGGGTGCTCTATGGAGATGATGGCTTGACGTGTGCATGCCTTGGCTGTGCTAACATTTTCCGTTGGGAGCATCACTGCTACTCCTAGCTGCACCACCACCCATAGGCACCTAGGTGGCAGTGTTGCAGCACAGCAGGCTGATCTTCCTCCTTAGAAGAGGACAGCATCTGCTGGGATGCTTGATCCTTCTTCCCCTCTTGCTGACCCCAGAGCAGCCCACTTTTGTTCCTGAACTGGAGTCCATGGCATGGTAGCCGATGAGGCATGGACCAGCTTGTATTAATTTGTTAATTATTGCCTCTGCACTATCAGTCCCAAACATCTACTCAGCAAATACAAGCAAGTAAACATTCTGTATTGACAGATGCTTGTCAAGAATTTGTAAAGGCAAGACATCACTAAAAATATGACAATTCTAAAGCTGTCACTGTTGGCTGTTGCCAACTCTTTGGTTGGCCAAGCAGCATAGTTGCAATGTATTGTGCTCCTTTACATGGCCTTCTTGGTTCTTGCTCAATATATTGTATAGTAGGTTTCACACATGAGACCCCAAATCTCACAAACTGGCCAACTGGGGGACATGCATGTTGCAGAGGTAAAGTGTCAGTGGCTTAGCAGGTAGCACACTCGCCTTTGAGACCAGGAGATCAGAAGGCTGTGGGTTTATCCCCATAACAGGCACTCCAGTTAATATCCCAATACTGATACTGTAGTGCAGCATGAGGGGGGTGCTGCACTCCTGAGGTGCTGTCTTTCGGATGAGGCGTTAAACTGATACCACTGTTCTGGTGGTAGTTCAGGTGGATGTTAAAAATCCCATGGCACTTCTCGAAAAGAGCAGGGGAATTTCCCCGGTGTCCTGGCCAAATTTCCCCCCATTCACTAAAAATACCACCAAAAAGCTTACTCTGGTTCAAGGTCAGTTGGCATTCATCTGTATCTCCCTCCCTTCCCCGGGTCATGCCTGAAAATAGGCAGGATTTGTCTAGTGCACTTACCCGGTCAACAAAAAACTAAATAAATAAAAAATAAAATAAGTACTCATTGCCCATGGAGAGAAGCCAGTGGTTATCTTATATCTGTATATATCTGCTATCCAGTTACAATGCAGCATAGGAGTTGTCTGCAAAAGCAACTACTCCACTACCCTTTCAACCAAAGGAAGGGTATAGCCATGGAAGCCTTGACTGTCATGATATTGGGGGGGGGGGGGGATGGAGTGAAATACAAAAAGTGGAAGAAAAACAAAAAAGGGTAAAGAAGGAACAATTTTTACATAGTCTTCATGGGCACTTGTGGGTCTGATGAGAGTTGAATGCAAATCACTTGATAGAGTTCCTACGCAGGGGAGGTTTGGTGGTAGCATTGAGACAATTAATATTATGTAGCAGAAGTTAGAACCAAGGCAACAAAAAAGTAATATCTCCTTTGGGCAAAATGGATTCATTCCTTTATCCCCATTTGTGTAGACTTCAAGCAATACCTGGGAAGGAGGATCTATAGCTCCCTGAAGTAGGGTTTGGCTGAATATGTGGTTGGCAGGCCTTTTTGTGCTGTCTTATTGAAGTGGGTTAGGAAGGCCGATGACGCTGACTGAACTCTAATAGTTCAGGTTAGAGAGCAGATCCACCCTGCTACACTTCTAAGGAAAAGCAAAATTTGACTATGCCAACCACCTAGAGGTGGATTATCAGGTGAAGTCCAACCAGTGGGCATCAGGAATTTAGGGGAAGGGAATCCAGTTCAGTCACTACTCACCAGATTCTGCAAGAGAGAGGCATGAAACTGATTCAAATGCAACCAGAAGGTATTTATTAAGCATTTCTAAAGTAATGGCAATATCTATACTTGAACATATTCATAAGAGCAATCAAAATCATTACTAACACTCTGAATTCCATACTCTAAAATATTTATAAAAGCAAACAAAATAATTGCTAACACTAAATTGGTTTTTAGCATAGTAAATTACATATGACACAAATTTACAGTCCATTTATAGTTTAGTCACCACTGCGTGTTTCCAGTGAAGGGCAGGAAATTGAGCCAAGAGCCTCTTCTGATATCCAGGACAGTTTCTCATCCAAGAGGGACACTCAAGCTGAAAAAGAAAAGAAGAAAGGAAGAACATCTCAAAGGATAAATGTTGTCAGCTTCAGGCCTGCCGTAGACCACAAGTACTCGTTACCCATTCTGGATTGAAGAACTGCATACAACTGAGGTGGTGAGGATCAGTGGCAGAAGGTCACACACAACCACCAGAATGGGTTACCCCTCAAGGAAAAGAACAGATGAAAAAAAGTCAGCAGTCTTTTGGGCCACACCTGAGTCACTGGGATGCAAGGACATTGATGAATCTCATGAAGGAACTGTTGAGGACGAAGCTGGTCGGGAGCCTCAGGGCTGGGACACACTGTGTACCACCTGCAGACTGTAGTAGCCGCTCAATAAAATACTTTTTAGACATTTGTGGTGGTGGTTATTTCAATAAAGATTATGAGTGTAATCAGTTCACACAATTTTGGAACCATGACATTGGGGCAGTAGGGCTTGTGGACAGTCTCTTGGTGGACACAAACACATAGGGCAGAAAACAGTTCGGTTATCAGGGTCCCACAGCACCAATCAGTCTTTTACTTACATTTCCCAGTCGGTCTTTAAACAGCATACAGTAAAACTTGGCAGTACTTAAAACCATTGCCATGTCTCTTTAAATGCTGTTAGAGTACCTGCATCCATATTCATATAATCATTTATTGTACATAGTCCCTGCCCCTTTAACTTGGCCTGATTAGGGCTGTGATGCTGGACCTGCCCCATAGGCAGTGTTGATGGAGGTATGGACTGCCCCCAGTCTCTGGCTTGCATGGTCTTTCTTTTGAACTCCGCCCTGTAGGCGATTTGTTGACTGGGGCCTGGACTGCCCAAGCAGCTGTGCTGCTCAGTTGGTGCTGGGAGGTGCAAATTTTGTTTATTTTTTTAAATGAAATTTAAAAACTGGACATTTCTTCAGCAACCAGCACCCAGCTGCGGTGCTGCCACCACTCACCTTGCTGCCTGCATTCACTTCTCTGGGACATATTGAGAAGGAGGCCTTGGCCCGCCTCCTCAGACTACTGCTGCTGCTGAGCTGCTGGATGGATGGACGACCCTTCACTGCCGCCACCTCTTCCTTCTGGACTGACCACCACTGTGGGACCCAGGCCATTACTGCAGAGGGATGAAGGAGGAGCTGCTGACATTCCAGACTGCCAAGAACATTAGAAGGGACAGAGGAACAGAAGGTAAGTCCCTCCCTTTCTGGCTTTACCTCACCAGCCTGCCACTCCCCCCATGCTGGTTGCTGCTGTGGTCCCTCAGCTTTCACTTCACGGGACTCCAACTGCACAGCTGTTGCCATTCTAACCAGGCTGAGGGTTCCATTCTGGAATCCTCCTGAGCCCAACCCTGCCTGCCTGTCCACGGGCTTGGAAACCACAAGCACAGGTTCCCAGTGCCTAGCAATGGGGGGAGGGGTTACAATACAAAACAGACAGAGAGAGAAAACGAAGAAAACAAAAATTATTTTTAAAACAAGCCCTGCAGATGCTTTGCAGAGTATAACGTGATAGGGCTGGGGACCCTATCCAAATGTGTTTCCTCTTACTGCAGTGCACCATGGATGTTAACCTTGGAGCACTACAGTATTCTGTATTTCTATGTACTGTACTGTACATACATGTTTGTGGATTGACAAGTCAGTCTCAACACCTGTATGCGATTGCAGGTTCATGATGTAGTAACAAGAGAATGTATTGACAGAGGACCAGGTAGTAGCACTGGAAATTTTAGTAGTGGGGGTTCTCATAACAGTGGCAGTTTATGCCCCACTGGGGCAGGAAAGTGGTCAATTGGTCAGGTAACAAAGATTAGTGACATTATCTGGTGGGACATGACAAAACATGATATGCTTGTCAGTATGGAATATTGGTTCTCCTCCAAGAGCATCACCATTTCTCTGCCAGGCTACTTTGTTCATAGACAGGACCAAAGCAAAAAGTGAGTGTGTGTGTGGTGGTGGTCGGGGGTTCAGCTGAGTAACATAGAGACATACTTAGACGTTTCCAGCAGAAAAAAAACTTTTGGACCATCATGTCTGCTCAGTCTTAGCTAAATAATGTGGCTGTCCACTCCCCCACACCCCCCCTACCCTTATGATACTGTTTTTACCGAGCCAATGTATCTGTCCCATTCATATTTGATTCTCCCAACTGCATTCCCAGAGACCATCTCTTTTGGTTCCATATCATAATAGCCATTGCTATTATGGCAAGTATTAATATAAGCAGCAAATGATATACACTCCAGGCGACCAGACATCCAGAAAAAGAAAAAATGTTTTTGCGGAGGTTATGCCCCCCACCGTACCCCCAAGTAAGGATTCTAAAGTCCGGGGGGTGTCAGGAGGGGCAAAATTCCTGCATCTAAAAAATGAAGTGCCTTAGTCACGGCAACATTTCCTGCACCCGGTCCCAAACCCTGTACCTGCTGTACCTCAGCTAGCCAACCACACCACCACACCACATGGCTAGTTCGGTAGCAAGAGGTACACCAGTCCCCCAAAATCCCTTCCCTGTCCCTCCCCTTGCCTTCGCTATCCTCCCCCTTTCTGTTGCCATGTAGTACCCTTAAGTTCGTGTAGGGTCACTTTCCTTCCAGGGTAGCCCAGGAGGAAAGCATTGAATATGAGTCATCATCCTCACTGGATACCATCTCTTTCACCAGCTTATTCTACCCCTCCACCACCCTTTCTCTGAAACAATCCTTCCTGGTAGCTCTCTTAAATTTCCCCCACCCCCTACCTGGTCAATACCGCACATGTAAGGCAGCACAGTATTAACCACGCTGTATAGTGAACACCTGGGATTACAGCGACAGGGGGTAGAACAGCGGTAGGGGAATACTGCTACCCCTGTCACTGCATACAGGTTGGGAGGCTGGACAAGCTGCTGTGTGCTGGGTGTCTGGTTGAGCCATTCCCGTGGAAGAGTGGCTAGGGCACCAGCACATGGCGCAGTTGGGAGACCTGGGACCATGGCTTGGTTTGCCCCTCCCAGTCTCCCCTGCTACTTCTTTTTGCCATGTTTAAAAACAAAACAAAATACCCCTCCCAAGTTTCTCCCCATCCTCAAGGTCCACCCCCCCAGAGTTAGTTATTTAGAATCTAGAGGATGTGGGGGTCAAAGCCCCCGATGTGGGGGGTGTGATGGGGGCTCAAGCCCCCCACAAAAACACATGAAGACCGATTGTGATCAATGGGCTCAGTGCGCAGAACAGGTCAGTGTTTTGCCCAACTCTCTTTTTGTCTGGTACTGTTTCACTGCGCCATTTTTAGCCGCGCTGTTTTATCATGCACTGTTATGACCCAGTGCCTCCCCCACCAGCTTCATGGAGTTTCTCTAGTGCTTGTATTTTGAATCCACCTTATTTAACTCAAGGAGGTATTTGAATGTCTCAGTCCTGTCCCCTCTCTCCCTTCCTGTTTCCAGCGTGTACATGATTAGGTCTTTCAACCTCTCTTCCTTTGCTGATATCCCAGGATTATCTTGATTACTTTCCCTCTGTGCTGGCTCTGCTCTGTACCTGTCATTCTTCAAATACTGTCGCTAAAACTGCATCAATATTCCAGTTCTGGATGAACCGATGGCCTGTATAGAGGTAGAAGCACCTCTCTTCCCCTCCCTATGCAACATCCTATTTGCCCTGCTCACTTCCCTCTTACAGTGCGCTGTTGCCTTCAGATGGTCTCAAATTATTACCCCCATGTCTCTTTCCTCTGTTGTGCTTTCTACTACTGCCTGCTTTATTCTGCATTGTTTTCGGATTTGTTACCCCAGTGTGCATCACCTTGTGCTTCTTGGCATTACATTTTAATTACCATACTTTTGACCACTTTTATAACCTACCCAGGTTCCCTTTCATAATTCTTATCCCATCCTAACTATGAACCTGGCCACAGAGCTTAGTATCATCCACAAAGAGGCACATCTTGCTCTGTATCCCTACCCTGTGATGTAAAAGATGAAGATGTTGAAAAGGACCAGTCCCAGGACCTATCTCTGCTGCACACTACTACTGACCTCTCTGACCCCAGAAAATTCCCACTTGCTAACACTCTCTGGGTTCTGCCACATAACCAGTTTCCCACCCACCCATCTTGTGAAATTGTCCCCCATCCTCACACCATGCATCTACTTTAACTGACTGCCCATGAGGAACAGAGTAGAAGGTTTTACTGAAGTTGAGGTACAGTATGCCTATGCCTGCCATCTAGCCACTGACTTTGTGACCTAATCAAAGAACTCAGTCAGGTTTGTCTGGCATGACCACCCTCCCATCTCCCAGATCAATCAGGCTGTCTTTTGCCTTGAAGACTGTTTCCCTTTAGAAAAGATACCAGCACCTCCCTTATAATGGGCTCTAGCAGTTTACCCACCTATAGACATTCGATGGACAGGTCTGTAGTTCCCTATGGTTCAACATAACAAGAAAAAAATACAGCAGTGCAGAGGGGGAATAAGAAAAGCATATCAAAAGTGTTCGTTCACAAAACAGCATATTAAAATAACAAACATAAACACACACTCATGAGGGGGTCCTTGGACACATCAGCGGGATCCCCCCCCGGAAGCAAGAGCAGAATCGGTGGAGCTTGAAAGCTCCAGGAAGGCACCAGCCAGAAGTCAATCAGTAGCAAGGCCATGCCTCCAGTCCTCAAGGGCACTAATCTACAGTGAGGACTGGCGGGACAAGAAGAAGCTGGAATTTGAAACCCCACTGCAGTCCCTGCTCCCAACTTAAGCCACCATGGCCAATAAATCAGCGGAGGGGGTCCTTGGACATATCAGTGGGACCTCTCACTCCAGTGGCAAGAGCAGAATTGGCTGAGCTTGAAAGCTCCAGGATGGTTCCAGCCGGTAGCCAATCAGCAGCAATACCATGCCTCCTGCCCTCAAAGGCACCAATCAATGACAAGGACAGGTGAGATGGGCTGCTTCCTGCTACTACAAAAGGACTAGGCCTTCAAGTGGCTTCCCACGCTCTGGCCCCCCCACGTGAAGGACCAACACGCAAAGGACATTGGAGTCTGCCCACCATAGTCCACCCAACAAGGCAGCTGGCTGGCCACTGTGCTTCCCTACTGACCCAAGTGGACTCTTGCCCATTTTTATCCCAGGTATGCCTGTTTGGGGTTGTATTGTAAGGTGGCTGTACTTTGGAGGCTAGCCTTTAGGGGTAAATGTGATAGTGGGCTTAGGGGCTTGTTTTTTAAACTACTACTGGGTATTAGTGAGTTTCTGGGGTTTAGGGATTGCTGGTAAATTGTTGCTAGGTACAGGAGTCTTTCAGGGATCAGGGGCTCACTGTTTAACAGTTGCTGAGTATTTTTGTGTGCAGGGATGTGCTGTAAAATGATTGCTGGGTATTGGTGAGCTTCAGGGTTTAGGGGCTAGTGGTTACTGGGTGGTAGTAGGATAGCCCTACTGGGGTCTGGGACAGGAGGATGGAAGCACAAGAAGAATAGAGAAAAAGGAACTGTGGGGAGTGGTGCAATGCAGTAGTTAAGGGATGGCAGTCTACAGGGAGAGCTTTGGGAGACTGCGGTGCTGTCCCATCTGTGTGCGCCTTTCTGGGTGGAGGGAACAGGTCTCAAGGCTCCGGGTGGTACTGGCTGAGAGTCAGAACAACATCGCTAAACTCAAAGTTGCATTGGTGAGGAGTCGGGGGACAATTTCTCCCAACCAGGAACCACCTAGCCAGACACTGCTACCTCAAAGGGGTACCCAGTTAGATTAGTGCTACATTAATAGTGCTGCTGAAGACAGCGCTAGTCCATCTAGCGCTACCATGACAGCAAGTGGGGATTTATAGTGCTTGTGATATGCACTTCCCTGGTCACTGTCCGTGGTGCTGCCATAGGACAAGGGCAGCAGAAGACCAGGCACTGGCCAAGCTGCTCCCATGGTGTGCAGGACTGGGGCATGGAGCAGCTTGGCTAGGAAGCAGTGGAGACCAAGGTTCTATCCCTGGTCTCCTACGATTTTGCCGACATCAGGACTTAGATTTATTTACAAGGGCAGAGGAAATGATGTTCCACAGCCTTAATTTTAACTGCCTTTGATCCCCGGAGGAAGAATCTTGAACGGGCTGGGGGAGCCTCCCACAAAAACAAAAGTGACATCATTTTTGCCACACTGTTGATGCTGACGGCATTGTGGTCTGCTGTGTCACACCCAGTGCCCCTCAAAGGACATCAGAAGAGAGGAGCTACTGGACTACAGTGGGCTCAAGGAGGGTAGATATGGTAGGATCTGGAAGGCTTGGAGGAATTGCGGATGCCTTTAACCAGGCCTTCACTGACCTGGCCCCAGTACTACTCCCATACTACCTTCTGCCAGTGGATGACCAAGGCTGAGCAAACCATACCACTACAAACCACCCAACTTTCTACTTTAAGAAGGTGACGGAAAGGGAGGCCCTAACAATGGTCAGGAAAGTCCTAGGAAAAACTAGGTTGGGGAGTGAGGGGATAGACATGAAGATACTATCTCTGACCCTTGATGTTATGATCAAACCCATTATGATGATATTTAACAAATCCCTGGCCCTAGCACAATTCCCAGAAGTCTGGAAGCAAGCCCTGGTAACTCTAGTGCATAAGAATGGTGACAAGGCACTGGTATCTAACTACAGGCCAATATCTATCCTCTCCCCTCTATCCAAAGTGCTGGAGAAAATCGTGGCAAACCAACTCACTGAATACCTAAACAAGTACAATCTGCTCTGCCCAAGCCAACATGGTTTCCGGCAGAAACACAGTACCACCACTGCACTGCTTGCGTACTCTGATTACGCACACAAGGCACTAGATGAAGGTAAATTGGTGGGTTCCTTCTTCATCGACCTCACTAAAGCCTTCAATACCGTCAACCACCCTCTACTAAT
Source organism: Neoceratodus forsteri (assembly GCA_016271365.2). Lineage (NCBI taxonomy): Eukaryota > Metazoa > Chordata > Ceratodontiformes > Ceratodontidae > Neoceratodus > Neoceratodus forsteri. The sequence goes on along the minus strand of CM057453.1, from coordinate 641,505,179 downwards.
ATTCCAGCTCCAAAGGCTGGGAGTGGCACCAAACACCTTAAATTGGTTCAATGATTACCTATCACAAAGGAGTCAGCAAGTCAAAATCAGGCAGACATTATCCAGCTCCAGAGAGGTACTCCTAGGAGTTCCTCAGGGATCAATCCTTGGTCCCTTGCTTTTCAGCCTCTTTGTTAATGAACTGCCCATGGCCTGTGGCACCAATCTCATCCTGTATGTGGACGATGCTGTGCTGCTGAGCAGTGGCACCTCCCAGGCAGCACTACAAACAGAACTACAAACCTCCTTCAACAAACCTGAGGACTGGTTCTGTAGGAAAAGGCTGCTACTGAACTACAAGAAAACCAAGGCCATGCTCCATTCCAGCCATTACAATAAACACAGGTCCCCCCTCAATATCACCAATAACGCAGGTGAGCAGATTGAGCAGGTACAATCATTTAAGTACCTAGGGATCACCATTGATGACTCCTTCACGTATACAAACCATATTGACTCCCTTGTCAGATCAGTAAATACAAAAATCGGGGTTCTCTACAGACATAAGAAATCCCTCACTCCGGAAGCACTCTGAATCTCAGTCTCCAGCTCAATAATTCCCACGATAGACTACAGGCTTGTGGTCTATGGAGCTGCCACTGACACTGCACTCAACAGGGTCCAAATTGCACTAAATAAGGCATGCCGCCTAACCCTGAGCACAGACCATTACACTCACACTTGCACCCTATATAAGAGCACTAACTGGCTTAACCTAAAAGACAGGCTCAAATACCAAACCTGTCTACTGGGCAAAAAGGCACTCCTCGGGAAAAACACCACCCTGCATGGAAAACCTGCTCGAGGCCTCTCTCTCATCACATATCACCAGAGGGAAGAAAAATGGAGCACTGTCCATCCCATTCCGGCGAACCTCACTTGGGCAACGTAATTTCTCCAACCGAGCCCCTCTGGCTAAATGAACTCCCGCAGAAACTACAAACACACAGCCTGCCTCAGTTCAAACTGGCCTCAAACAGCACCTACAGTCTAGCTCACAATGCACATGATCCTTAGGCCAAACCTGAAAGACTAACCCACTACCACCGCTAAACCCAGCACTGAAACCAAGAATATTCTGCTCATCCTAGCCGAGCCAGGAACACTAGTAAGCTACTAATCCTTCTTCAGGATCTCAGACAGCCCCAACCCCCCACCTTTTTTTAACCATATTCTATCAATAGACCTCTTGAGGATTCTAAGGCAGAGCCACCCCTAGAATCTTCCAAGACATAACCAAATTCCTCTCAGGTTAGATTTGTTTTCCACTACTAGCCAATAAATCTCATACTACTCTTAAACTGCCTAATATGCTGAACTCTGTAATAACTGTAATTGTTCTGTAATCTGTAACTACTGTATTTGTGCAAAATCCTGTAACAACTGTATTTGCTCTGAAATCTGTAACTACTGTACTGGTGTTTTGTTTTATTTGTCCACCCTGACATAGAACCTTTGTAAAAGAGCTCACGCTCAAAGGTCTTCCGAAAACTCATAAATAAATAAATAAATTAATTACTGAAACATGGTGCACTGACAACCATGACTGAGAAATGGCCATACCTGGCTACACAATGTTTAGAAGAGACAAGGTAGGAAGGAAAGGAGAGGGAGTGGTGCTCTATGTTAAGAAAAAGATAAAAGCAATGGAGGTATAGGGAATTCAGGGGGGCGGGTCGAGGTTCTGTGGGTCAACGTCAAGTCAGAAAATGGAGCCACTATTTGGACAGGAGTGGTATACAGGCCTCCAACACAGGGGAGGACTTAGACAAAGAAATGTTGGAAGATATTGACAAAATGGCTAAGAAGGGGGAGGTGGTTCATGTCAGTCTTACCTCAGTAGTGGGCAAGATTATGGAGACACTCCTGAAGGAAAGGAAAGGAAAGTGCAACACCTGGAATCCATAGGAGCACAGGATCCAAGACAGCATGGGTCTACAAAAGGAAGTTCCTGTCAAACTAATCTCATAGATTCCTTTGACTGGGTAACCAGAGTGGTGGACCAAGGAGAATGATGTTGTCTACCTTGACTTCAGCAAAGCTTTGATACTGTTCCACATAGAACATTGATTAATAAGCTGGGTAGGCTCAGGGTGGGTCAGATGTTGGTCAACTGCGGCAAACTGGTTGATGGGCAGAAAACAGAGAGTGGTGGTAAATGGTATACCGTCAGAAGAGATGCAAGTCACAAGGGGTACCTAGACGTCTTGGGCCAGTCCTCTTCAATATCTTCATCAGTGACATTGCAGATGGACTGTAGGGTTTGTCTGTTTGCAGATGGCACCAAGATCTGCAACAGAGCAGATGATCCAGATGGGGTGGGCAGAATGAGAAGAAATCTGGATAAACTAGCAAATGGTCGGAAGAGTGGCAACTGGGTTTAACACAAAGAAGTGCAAGATCATGCACATAGGGAAGAGAAACCCGAGGCCACCTATAGCTGGGAGGGAGTTGCTGGCAGTCACAAGGAAGAAAGAGACTTGGGCATCATCATCACCGATGACCTGAAATCACCCAAGCAGACCTCTAAAGCAGTAGGTAAGGCTAGAGGGATGTTGGAGTGTATTAGTAGGGGTACCACAAGTCATAAGAGGGAGGTAATAATCCTGCTTTACAAGACACTGATTAGGCCCCATCTGGAGTACTGCATGCAGTACTGGAGGCCACACCTTCACAAGGACATTAACCAAATTGAGGCAGTCCAGAGAAGGGCAACCCAAATGGTGCAGGGACTGCATCAGAAAACATATGAGGACAGATTAACTGAGCTCAATATGTATACCCTAGAGCAAAGAAGGGAGAGAGGCAACATGATTGAAACATTCAAACACCTTAAGGGCATTAACAAAGTGAAAGAGTCTAACATGTTTCAATATAAGAAAAATAGCAGGACAAGAGGAGACAGCATGAGATTAGAGGGAGGCTGATTAAGGGGTAATGTGAGGAAGTTCTTTTTCACAGAAAGGGTGGTGGATGCATGGAACAGCCTACCTCAGGAAGTGGTGGATATGAATACAGTGCAGGGCTTCAAAGAGGCATGGGATAGGCATAAGGGAGCAATACAGATGAGTATGAATAGATTAACCATTGACAGAGCAAAGGCCTATGACACATTCATAAGGTAGAAAAAGAAATGGGCAGACTGGATGGGTCTTGTGGTCTTTATCTGCCGTCAACTTCTATGTTTCTATGTTTCTATGTGGTGCTAATGGAGGACATCAATCTGCCAAATGTAGATTGCTGCCTCACTGCTGCAGCATCAGCTAGAAGTAAAGACATCTTGGACTCCCTGCAGGGGGCATTCCACAGGTAACTGGTCAGTGAACCCACTCGTGGTGGGGCAATACTGGATCTTGTGCATACTAATAGGAACAATGTTGCAGACATCTGGGTGGGATGTCATCTGGGGACCAGTGACCATTGTACGGTGTCGTTTAACATAAAAACAGTAGCGGAATCCAATCGCACAAGGGTGAGGGTCTTGGATTTCAGAATGGTTGACTTTACAAAGATGGGGGAATGCCTCTTAAAGGACTTGGAGGGTGAGATGTCCTGGGTGGGGTAGAAGACAATTGGGCTAGATTAATAGAGGGCATAGTAAAGGCAACAAACTTGTGCATCAAGCAAGTAAGTAAATACAGAAGGAGGAAGAGACTGCTATGGTTCTTGAGGGAGGTGGCAGAAAGGTAGGGGCCAAAACAATGGCATTCAGAAGGTATAAGGAGATACAGAGAGAGAAGGATAGAAAAGTGTATTTGGGGAAATGGAGAGAGGTAGGAAAAACAGTAAGGAGCACAAAGGCACAAGCTGAGGAAAGACTAGCTCAGACAGTATCAAAGGCGGAACGAGACATTTTGCAGGTATATTATTGAGAAGAGGAAGACAATGGAGAGATTGTACAGTTGAAAAAGTTTATGGCGGCTGTACAGAGCAGGACCAAGAAAAGGCAAAAATCTTAAACAAATACTTCCACTCAGTGTTCACAGTAGAAGGGGAAAGGGAGGAACCACAAATAAGCTCCAAGAGCTTTGACAGGTGGGAAGTGGACACCAGTCCCTTTTTTGAGGAGAGGGTCAGGAAAGCACTCACTAATCTGAGGATAGACGAGGCCATGGGGCCAGATGGGGTGCATCCAAGAGAGCTGAAGGAACGCAGGGAGGTGCTGGTTGCACCCATGGAAGACTTGTTTAATACTTCACTGGATACTGATGTGGGCCTGGAAGACTGTTGAAGAGTGTAGTCCCACTTCACAAAAGTGGTAGCAAGGAGGAGGCAGGAAATTATAGGCCTGTCATCCTGTCTTCAGTGGTACAGAAATGAATGGAAACACTATTAAAAGGATTGTATAATACCTGGAATCCAGGAAACTGCAGGGCCCAAGACAGCATGGCTTCACAGAGGGAAGGTCATGCCAAGCAAATCTAATCGATTTTTTTTGTCTGGGTAACAAAGGAGGAGCGGTCTACATGCCCTACATGGACTTCAGCAAGGCCTTTGACACCATTCCACAAAGGAGGCTGGTAAACAAGTTGGGTAGCATGGGGTGGGCAGTAAGGTGGTAACCTCTGTAAGAAACTGGTTAGGGACTAGGAGGCAGAGGGTGGGGGTAAATAGAGTTCACTCTGGGGAGGGTAGAGTGATCAGTAGGGTTCCACGGGGGTCAGTACTGGAACCACTTCTCTTTAATGTCTTCATTAGTGACATAGCAGAGGAACTGGAAGGGAAGGTCTGCCTTTTTGCGGATGACACCACGATCTGCAACAGAGTGGACACACTCGGGGGGGTAGGGGATGCAAAGGATGGTAACAGATTTAAAACAGCTGGAGGAGTGGTTAAAAGATTGGCAGCTGAGGTTTAATGTAAAAAACTGCAAGATAATGCACTTGGGTCACAGAAACGTGGGAGTGGAGTAAAAAATGGGAGCAGAGATTCTTACAACAACCAAGCAGGAAAGGAACTTGGGGGTAATCATATCAGATGACCTGAAGGTGGCCAGACAATGCAAAAAAGTGATCGGGAGAGCTAGTAGAATGCTAGGGTGAATAGGTAGGGGTACCACCAGTGGGAAGAGGGAAGTGGTGTTACCCCTATATAGATCATTGATAAGACCTGTCCTAGAGTTCTGTGTCCAGTTTTGGAGACCACATCTCAGGAAAGACAGACAGAGTAGAGGCAGTCCAGAAGAGGGCTACCAGGAATGGTACAGGATCTGCATCAAAAGCCCTGCATAGGAGAGGCTAAAGGAACTACACATGTAAACACTGGAGGAGAGGATGGAGAGGGGGAATATGATCGAGACCTTTAAATACTTCACAATGGTGAATAAGATATAGGTGGGAAATATTTTTCAGAGGGAAAGGATGCTCTAGAACAAGGGGTCACAGTATGAAGCTGGAGGGGGGTAGGATTAGGAGAGATGTGAGGAAATATTTCTTCACAGAAAGGGTGGTGGATGCCTAGAACAGTCTTCCATTGGGGGTAGTGGAGGAGAAAACTGGTGGGATTCAAAAGGGCCTGGGATAGATAGAAAGGAATCATAATAGAAAGGAAAGGGGTGGAAGAAAAGGTGCTATAGACTTAAAAGCGTTTGCAGCAAAAGCAAACACAATGAAAAAGGGCAGACTGAATGGACAAAGTGGCCCTTATCTGTCGTTAGTTTCTATGTTTCCCAAGTACTACAACCCCTGGTGCTTTGTGGCACTCTAGCACATCCTCAGGGTGATGAGGTTCCCTGGTTCATCCCTGTTCCTGCTCTTGTGCAGGGGAGCTACATTCCTTGCCCTTCTGTACCTGGGTACTATCACTGTCTCCATAGAGGGACTAAGGAGCTCAGCCAGTGGCTCAGCTAGGACCTGCATGACTTCCCTTACTACACAGGCCCATAAGAGTTATCCATTTTCAGTGCAGCTTAAAACCTCTGGTCTCATTTCACCAGTATTGGATACTCATTAACATTCCCCCCTTTGCCCTGAAGGCAGTCAGGCATTAGACCCATTTCCTCCACTGTGGACACTAATATGTCCCACTTTCCTTCATCCTCCTCCTACTCATCTCTCTTCTTTAATCTGACTTTTCTTTCTCTAGTTTTTCTCTTCTGCCTTATGTAGTGTAGAAGGTTTTCCTCCTTTCTTTACACCCTCCATTATTTAAAACTTCACATCAACATGCACCAACTAAGCAGCAACGAGTCTGGCCATCACCTCCTGGGATCACAGCAGACATAATTGAACTCTTACAATGGAGGGACATGGCCTGGTCAGGTACAGTTCAAGTGAGCTACCACAGGACAGGCAAGCCTACACCACATTTCAGAATCAGTGCACCAGGAGCATATGCCTAGCTAAAGCCAAATACTTCCAGAGCAAGCTATCTCACAAAAACCTTGACCCTTCTAAATTCTGGAAAATGGTCAATAGCCTAATAAACCCTCCCAAGTGGGACACAGACCCCACCTGGTTCCTCCTTAACTGACAACGCCCTCAACCAGTACTTCACTGAAGGTTCCAGGGCATTTATCCCTAACCTCCCTAACCCTCCCCCTGCTTCCTGATCCACCCAGCGGTGGCAATTTCCACCTGCAGGCAACCGTCATGGCTGATGTTCGAAAACAACTTTCAGCATTAAAGGCAGCATCCATCTGTGGAGCAAATTCTTGAAAACTAGCACTCCAGCAAATAGCTGTCCCTATTGCCTGCATACCTAATAGATCACCATGTACCACCTTTCCTCGCAGTAGGAAGCATGTGCTGGTAGTCCCAATCCACAAAGAAGGCTCAGCCAACTTGCCCTCCAATTACTGGCAATCTCTCTGCTCCCTATCCTCTCCAAAACCCTTGAGAGGTCTATCAGCAAGCAGCTATGAAACTACACTACTGTGCCCAAACTGGCTTCTTAACTCCCTACCAATTGACTTTTTCTCAAACCACTCAGCCTCCTCCTCCCCTTCTTAGAGTCACCAACCACATACACACCAAGATGGACAAGGGCCTGGGTGTAGGAGCCATTTTTATAGGCCTAGCAAAAAGGCCTTTGACACTGGGGATCACCACTGGTTCCAACTCAAACTAGCCAACTCAGGGCTCCCCCCTTAGCCCTAGCATGGTTCCAGTCATATCTGACCAACCAGACCCAATCTGCCAAGCTTGGTTCATGTTCCTTCCCTGCCCAACCAGTAACACTCGGGGTTCCACAAGGCTCAGTCCTGGGGACCCTGCTTCTTTACCATCTACATTAATGACCTACCTAACTCCCTTACTGCCAGCAGCACGCACATGTATGCAGACAATACCATTATCAGGGCCCCTACTTTTCTGCGGCACTGTGGGACCAAGTTCTGCGGCAGGACTAACATTTGCCGCAGAACTTCTGCGGCGGTGGTTTATAATTTCTGTGGAAGTTCTGCGGCACTAACAAACTACCACATCACAGTGTCAGCTTGTCATCTTGACTTCACTTATATGGAAATGGTTATAGCAATCAGGATGGTGGAAAGCACAGTAACACTAGTTCAAAAAATAACAGACTTATAAAAAATATTTTATGCCTAAAAAGGCAAAACAAATGTCTCTCCTTTAAGGTCCTAGCCTGTTACATAAATGACATATGCAGAGGGGGAGCTTATGTGATAAATCAGGTATTTCTATATGCATGCTATCTATCCCACTAATGAGGTCTCTACTGTCTATCACTTATTTTGTATGTGCTTTCTACACCACTCATGAGGTTCCCACTGCGTATCACTTATATATTTATATGCAATCTGTAACATACATACAAATATGTGTATGTGTGTGTGTGTGTGTGTGTGATGAGAGACAGAGATACTGTGTGTGTGTGTATGTGTATGTGTGTGTATGTGTGTGTGTATATATATATATATATATATATATAAATATATATATATATATAAATACATATATACATGTTTTTTTTATTTTATTTCCATGCACTTGCATCCTCATTCATACAGGTTCCATTGGAAATGGAATAGAGGAGTTATTGAAAAACTCATTTTTCATGTCAACCTGTTTTCCCTGACACACTCCGTAACACCATTAGGCCATGACATGCATGTGAACCGATTGTAAGATAGAGCTCTCCAGCCCATCACAATGTGTCCACCATGTGACAGAACACTGCACCATACCTTCCCAGGCTCTGAGCAGTGATGTGTTCCACCAGTCCTTGTGCTGCCCAGCCAGCTCCCAAAGCTAATCTCTGAACCTGACTTGCCGGCATGGAAACACAGCATGCTACCCTCTGGCCCAACAGCTGTCCCTGCACACAACATTTCTCCATAACTTTTAGGTGATTCTATCAACCAATGACAATATGTAATCAATAACCCTGGCAAAAATGCGTACAGTGCAATTATTTATTTAACAAGTCTATTCTTTCAACAGGTCTACACATTATTATATTCCACTTTCTGGGCATCATTACTTTATTTTTCTTAAAAATTACAGTTAAATTAATTTTACCAGTTATTCATTTCAGATATCATCTCTATACCTTAAAGGCACAAACAGGTTTGTACAAAGTGAGGTATGGACTTAACAGGTCTCTGCTATTGACAATGTTTTGTTTAAGTTGGCCCTAGTGCAATAATTTAAGACTGAACACTGTATTAGGCTGTAGTGCAGGTTGAGCAAATATCATCATGCATGATGTGCTGTGCCACCGTCTCTGGCAGTGGGAGCTGTGGTAGATAAGTGACTGTTCATTTCTGTTGCAGAATGCAGCCGTTTCATTAGCTAATGTATGATATAGCAATGACAACATCACATTCTGAGCATATAGGGGGGGTTTGGATCTAAAAAGAGGGGGAAGGAACCAGATTCTATGGATAAACAGAAATATTAATAAAAAATCACCAAAAGGGTGAATTCTGCGGCACCGCAGAAGTTCTGCGGTAGATTGCAAGTTCTACGCAAAATTCTGCTGCCACAGAATTCTAGGGGCCTTGACCATTATCTGTGTATCTAGCATCTCTACTCCCCCCATTGAAGATCATCTCAGGCAGGACTTCAACACAGTACAAAAATGATTCTTGGATCACTGCCTCATTCTGAACCAAAATAAAATGGTGTCCATGTTGTTTGGCACCAGGAACTGGCTCAGTTCTACCACTCCCACTCTGACTTTACACACCCCAGACAGGTCCTGACTAGACTCAATTTCCTCCTACAAATACATCTGTCTCCACCTGCACCGGCAGCCTTGACTACTCGAGCACGTCTCCCAGGTAGTAACCACATCATACACAAAGCTAGGTGCTCTATACAGAATAAAGGGATACCTCCATTGAATCATCAGAAAATATATCATGGAACAATCAATCCTTCCCCTTATAAACTATGGGTACATAGTTTACTCAGGTGCCACCTCCACCTCCCTTGATAAAATCAACAGCCTGTTCAATACACTGGGTAGATTTGCCCTAGGTTGCCCTCCCCCCCCCCACTCCCACCAATGCAGTATGTACAATGAGCTAGAGTTATTCCCTCCTCCTGCAAGATAAATGATGCATACTGCCCTCCTGGGTGTCAAGTATTGGTCTGGCAAACTGCCATGATACCTCTCTGACCCCTTCTCCCCTGCAGCGAACCCTTCCTATCTGCTCAGAGTCCAGGCAGAGTGCCACCTCTGCATCTCATGGTAAAAGTGCAACCTAGGCCAAGCCTCCATCAGCTACAGACTCCCTAAAACCTAGAACAATCTCCCAGTCAATGTCACTGCCCCCTTCCCCACATCAAGCAAGGCTCTGATCAAGTCCGTCTACAAATCCCCAATGTCATGTCCCCAGTGCCAACCCTCCCAGAGCCTAACTCATTTAGCTAATACATATCATGTTAACCCATTGATGCGCATTGTGCTAACTGCTGTGATCTTTTTCAATACATTGTTCTACCTTTTCATTTTCTTTCCCTGGGACTACCCTGTCATGTGACTATAATTTACTGCACCAGGACATGCTGCTTACCATGTACTTGTTTCATTTGTTTTGGGAATGGGTAATTATGCAATGTATGAATGCTGTAAGATTCCTAACTGTTCTGTTCCTCCCCTCCCCGCAGGTTGCAACTGGAAATGAGCCCTGGGCTCTGTGTGCTTACCTGATAAAACATGTTTAGAACATAAGAACATAAAGTGCTGGCAGAAGGGAACCTTGCAATCCATCTAGCCTGCCTGTGAAAGCTACCCCCCTCTCAGTTTCTTTACTGTTACTTAGGTTTCCACAGTGTCTATCCTATGCTAGCTTGAACTCCCCCACTGTCTTTGCTACCACAACCTCTGGGGGCAGACTGTTCCAGGGCTCCACCACCCTTTCAGTGAAGAAAGACGTCCTGCTATTTGTTTTGAAACTACTCCCTTAAGGTGCATGTTGTGCCCCCTTGTCCATGTATTTGTGTTTACCCTGAAGAGATCCTGTGTTTGTACTGAGTTGATACTTTTGAGGTATTTTAATGTCTCTATCATATCTCCTCTGTCCCTTCTCCTTTCAAGTGAGTACATCTTAAGATGGTTTAATCTCGATTCATACAGTTCTTTGTGTAGTCTGTATATCATTTTTGTAGCTGTCCTCTGCATGGTTTTCAGGCGATCCTTGTCTTTTTTGAGGTGCGGTCTGCAGAACTGTACGCAGTACACCAGGTGAGGCCTCACCAAGGACCTGTACAGTGGGGTTATCACTTCGTTTTCCTACTTATAATAGCCCTTCCTATGCATCCGAGAATGCTACTAGCTTTCTGCACCACCTTTTCGCATTGACTAGTTTTCCTTAAATTGTCAGATACGAGTACCCCCAGATCCCTCTTATCTTAGTTTCAGTCAGCTGTTCCTCACCTAAGGTATATTTCCAGCCTAGGTTCTTCCTCCCCAGGTGCATAACTTTGCACTTCTTGGCACTGAATTTCAACTGCCACTGTTTTGACCATTTCTCTATTTCTTTTAGATCAGCGATCATTTCTGTGACCCCCTCTTGCATGTCCACTCTGTTGCAAAGCTTGGTGTTGTCTGCAAACAGGCATACCTTTCCTTGCAAACCCTCCGCAATGTCATTGATGAATATGTTAAACAGAATTGGCCCTAACACTAATCCCTGGGGGACTCCACTGGTCACCCCTACTTCCTCTGACAGAGTGCTGTTTACTAACACTCTCTGGGTTCTCTCTTAGAACCATTTTCTAATCCAGCCCACTATTTTGTCCCACTCCTGTGTGTTCCAACTTATTTATCAGCCTCCTATGTGGAATGGAGTCAAACACCTTACTGAAGTCCTCTATTGCTCCTCCTTGGTCCACCATTCTGCTCACCCAATCAAAGAAATCAGTCATGTTTGTCGACATGACCTCCCCGATGTGAAGCCATGCTGCTTTAAGTCTATTTGGCTAGTTGCTTCTAGATGCTGTGCAATTCTTTCTTTTCAGTATTTTTGCCATGATTTTCCCACCATTGAGGTGAGGTTAACTGAACAGTAGTTTCCAGCATCTTCCTTACTGCCACTTTTGTGCAGTGGTACCACCGTGGCTTCTTTCCAGTCATCCAGTACAGTGCCACTCTCCACTGACTTGTTGAACGGGTCTGCTAATGGGGTGGCAAGTTCTTCTCTGAGTTCTTTTATTATTCTTGGGTGGATGCTGTCAGGTCCCATAGCTTTGACAGTTTTTAATTTTGCCAGTTCTTTTAGGACCCTTTCAGTTGCGAAGGTGTTTGTGTCAGCTTCACTGGTGCGGTGTTCTTCATTCTTTAGTGCTGGTCCACTTCCCTGATCCTCCTTGGTGAAAACTGAGCAGAAATATTCATTTAGAACCTCTGCCTTCTGTCCATTGGTTTCAACATTCTGGCCCCCCTAGTTCTCAACCTTACGATACCTACCTTACTTTTTCTTCTCTCCCTTATATATTTGTAGACAGTCTTATCCCCATTTTTAACCCCTTTTTGTTATTCTTTTTTCTGCTCTAGCTTTGGCTAACCTAATCGCCTTCTCTGCTTCCTTGAGTCTTGCTCTCTATTCCTTCATGTCGCTTTCTTCTTAGTTTCTTTGTATTTCTTTAAAGCTCTTTTTTCCCTTATACTGGAAGCTACTTATTTAGTAAACCAAGAGGATTTTTCCTCATTTTAGATTTACTTATCTGTTTTGTGCATACTGCTGTTGCCAGATTGACTGCACTCTTTATGGCTTTCCAGGTTTCCTCCACATCTCCCCCAGCTACAACTCTGAGATTGTTTCTAACATATTTTCATTTTGTTAAAGTCAGCCTTCCTGAAGTCTAGGATATTCAGTTTTGTGGGACTTGTGTCCTTGGATCTTTTGACTGTGAGCCAGACTGACCTATGGTCGCTTGACCTTAAATTGATCCCTACCTTGACATCCGTATTCCTGGTAGTGTTTGATAGAACAAGGTCTAGGATTGCATTTTCTGTGGTGGGTAACTGCACCAGCTGTTTTAGTTCTGCCTGTTTCAGAGTTATGAGGGATTCATTGCTCCTGTCTGATAATGCCGTGAAGGAGGCCCAATCTATGTCAAGCAAACTTGAGGTCTCAGATGAGCAACAAGTCTTCTTTATTGGCCATCATTAGAATGGTTTCCAGCATCTCCTTGTCTCTATCTATCTATCTATCTATCTATCTATCTATCTATCTATCTATCTACTGAGATAGGGTTCTGTAAATCACCCCAACTCAGATGGGGTACTTTTCTCCAGCTCCACGGGTGACCCATAGGGCTTCAGACTCAGAGTGTGTCACATGTACCTCTATGGCCTTGATTCCTTCCTTCATGTAGATGGAAACACCCCCTCCATCCTTCCCTTTGTGATCTCTCCCCTGAGTTGAGTCATCCTGTGAGGCTGCAGAAGGCTCGGATGAAAGTGGTGAATACCCGTTAGAAGTAGGTAGCAGTGATTTCATGCACATTTGCCCACTATGGCTGCACAATGAGGAATGTGACTTACAATTGTTGACTGTCTGCCAGCCCTCTGTTTCGGTTGTTCTTTGGGACAGCGGTGGTACTGCATGGGGTTGACATTGTGCTGCTGGTCGATTGCTGCAGTGTTCAGTTGCAGAGTTCAGCCCTGAGCTATGATATTTCAGCCCATGCAGTGCAGAGCTGAGAATGTAGATCCTCGAGTGCCCAGCACGTGGGACCGTGACCAAACTTATGAGTAATTGCTTTGCTGAAAAGTGCTACAGTGCCTACAATCTACTATATCCATGGCTGAGTTGATTGCTTGTGGACAAAAATCAAGAGAAGGTCAAGTATCCTAGAGACATGCATTGAAAGGTAAGTAAAGGAATTGAAAGAAAAGTAAATTATTTTTTTTTTTTGCCCCTGAAGTGCCTACGTGTAGGCAGGAAGTAAGGGGTTGTGGATGAAATATAGAGGCAAGTCTTAGGTAGTGGAGATGTAAAAGTAAATGTGAGGATCAGGACAGTTGAAATAAAATAAATCAGCCTTAGCCTTCATCATGGCCCTGCGGGCTTCTTTCATTTTAATATGAAACCTTTTCCTATCCCCCTCCACTTAAATGGTTTTATATTTTTTAAATGCTTTTTCTGCACCCTCACACCTGCCCCAGCCTTTCTTGTATCCCTCATTCTTCCCTGTTACCCTTCCATAAAGATCTGTGATTCCTGATATTACATTCTTTATCATTTCCCACTTCACTTTCAGTCCCTATGCCATGCTTTCTCATAATTCCCTCTGAAGCAGCTCCCTCATCCTAAAATTCAGGGGCCCGATTCTCAAAGGGTGGAGCAAGCTGTGCCAATAGCAGCTTATGCCAATTGCTTGTGTGCGCTAGGGATCCTGCACCTGATTCTATATCAGGTAGGGTCCCTGCTGCAAAGTCCCACAACTTGTGGCAACTGTTGCTGTGCATCAAACAGATGGTGCATCTAGAAGGTTTGCCACAAGCTGTGGACATGGTCGGGCAGCACCCTTGTAAGGGCAGAAATAGGTCATACATGAATGCCAAACTGCCAGAACAGTATGTGCAACAAGTACAATATAAATATGTAACATATGAAGCATTCCATGGTTGACTAGTGGTCCCTCCCTTCCTATCCCCGTTCCCATGTACATGAAAACTTCAGCACTGCCCTGGTGTCCAGTATTCCCCCACTCTCCATCCCCATGTCCCCCATCCAGCAATACCCAACAGTCCCTGGCATCTAAGGAACCCCCACCTCCCTCACCCCAACAGGTAGTGCCCTATCACCTGCTCCCTGATCCCATCCTGGATCCAGTGACCGGCACAGCCCTCCACTCTCCACCATAACTGGCCACCAACTGAGCTGTCAAGGAATGCGTACTGTACAATCAACTGTTACAGTACACACTCCTTGACAGCTCAGTTAGTGACTGCCTATGATGGAGACCAGAGGGCTGTGCCAGTCACTGGCTCCATGATAGGATGGGGAGAGCGGGTGGTGGGCAACTACCTGTTGGTGGGGGTGAGTCTCAATACTCCAGGGACTGTCGGGTATTCTCAGACAGGACACTTTGGGTTGGGGGAACACTGGACACCGGGGCAGTGTTGAATTTTTCATATATAAGGGATAATGGATGGGGAGGGGGACTGTTAGCCACTGGGGAACTGTTTTATTATAGTCAACAGTGGATCAGAATTGGGGAGAGGGACCACAGCACATGTTTCCTCCCAACCAGGGATGGCTCTGGAGTTGGCACAAGTTCTCCAAACCCTCCCAGTGGACACACTTCTAAGTACCATTAGACCAACCCTGGCTGGTCTAACAGTACTTAGAAGTGTGTGCTCTGGGAAGGTTGAAATAGCAGATTTGGAGATATGGCAGCTTGCATCTGCCACAAGCCCCCGTAGCACCTATTGGCACACCCAGCTGCATGGTACAGATCTGGCACAGGGCCGCTCTGGCACATTGGGGGTCTTTGAGAATGGCAACATTTGCATGTTTTGATGCAAGGTGCCCCTTGCGCTACTGCTGTGTGACACAAGCTCCTTGTGTCAAGGTCGGCTTTGAGTATTGGGCCCCAGGAATTTAATCTGGGATTGATTTCTCTCCATTTCAAGTCTGATGTCAAATCATGCTGTCTGCTGGTTGCAGTCTTCAAGTGGATCCATCACTGTGACCTCCTTTTTTCTGTCTCTGTTTATGAGAATAAGTCAAGGATGGCTGCCTTCTTGTAGGCTACTCCACCCTCTGCAGTAGGAATGTTTCCTGAAAGATCTCTACAAGCTGTTGACTTCTTGCACTTGCTGCTACTGGAGTCATCCAGTCCAGATCAGGCATGCTGAAGTCCCCCATTAGCAGTACCTC
The DNA here is from genome assembly GCA_016271365.2 of Neoceratodus forsteri. Classification (NCBI taxonomy): domain Eukaryota; kingdom Metazoa; phylum Chordata; order Ceratodontiformes; family Ceratodontidae; genus Neoceratodus; species Neoceratodus forsteri. The sequence goes on along the minus strand of CM057453.1, from coordinate 641,489,839 downwards.
ATCACTGTCCTGCTGCACTTTTAATCTCATCCCCCAGCTCCATGTCACATTACTTCTTTTGAGATGGTAGTCTACATACCACACAGGTCCTGATGTCCCCTTTCTGTCACTACCGACACCCATGTTACCACTGTGTGTTCACCTTTCCCAATGTCTTTGATGACAGCCTTTATACTTTCCCTTACATATAACGCCAACCCCTCTCCTCTACATCCCTTGCTATCCCGTTTGAATACTGCATACCCTGGATTGGTCATGTCCCAATCATGGAGCTGAGCTGCCTACATTTCTGTGATCCCCACCAGGTCTAAATGTGCTTCTACTACCACTACATCCAGATCTCTCATCTTGTTCCCCAAGCTCCTTGCATTTGTGCTTGTAACTCTCCACATAACCTGTCAACCCTCCCCCACTTGATCCCAACCCTTCCCCTTTCCAGCCCCCCCTTCTCCTCCTTGTCCCCACCTCTTTTGTGGTTCTTCTGCAGTTCCTTTACTGCAGTTTTTCAAGATCCCCCCATGTATTCCCACTCAGTATGCCCTATTGCTCTTTCCTTGTTCTCTAACACTGTGGAAAGCCTTCCAGACCTCTTTCAATTGAGTAGGTGCACCAATCCACATCTAATCTGCCTCCCCAACTGCTAGTTTAAGGGTCCCTCGATGTGCTCTATAAACTTGCACCCTATCATCCTGTGCCCTCCTCAGAGGCGTGAAAGCTATTTTGCTTAAATAATCTTCCATACCTCAAGAAGTAACCCCAACTCCTATGTACACAGTCCCTCTTACCAGCACCATTCCTTCAGTCATGCATTGAAGAGAGCAATCAGAAAACTTCTCCTCAGTTCCAAGCCCAAAACTGGCAGGACCCCAAAAAAGGTCAATGAAGCTACTGCCTTCTTGAATCTTCTCCACTAGCTTACTAAAGCTATTCTTAACCTCCCCTGTAGACTGGAAGTCAGCTCATTAGTTCCTAGGTGGACAATGACATCAAGCTTTTCCCCATTCCATCTTCTCTCACAGTCCTTTCTACACGGTTTGCATCACTCTTAACCGAAACCACCGGAAGGCGCCTAACCATCCTGTCCATTTGTTATCTGCCCCCACTGCCCTTTTCATTCTTCTTACAATGGAGTGCCCTAGCATGAGCACTTTCATAGCCTTCTCCTTGAACTCTGAATATAAAGTGCCCTTTTAGGGACAGACCTGGTCTCCTGAGTGGTTACAGGCTCCTATCTCCATACAGGAGAGACAAGTGCAACCAAGTCACACAAGAGTGTGAATCAGTTTGCTGTTACCATATCAGGGCATGCCTCTCAACTGTCACACATTACGAGGTACGTCACTCATTTTATCCCTCAGAAACACTCTGTCCCACACTGAGAAGATGACATTTCACACTGACCACTGAGACTTTTAAGCAGAAATGTATAATAATATAAGATGCTAGGTTATCAGCAAACATTATAAATATTAGTGCACTTATTTCCACAGTATTCTGAGCTTGCAATGTCATGTTTGATGATGTGTCACACATTTTGTCCAGTTGTCACACATCTTGTCACACATTTGGGTGATAAAAGGTTGAGAGGTATGTATCAGGGTCCCCACCCACATGAACCCTTCTTCCCCCATCTCTCACCCCCTTGTAAATAAAGCCCAACCATAGTCTGGATCTGAGGTGTCTGCTGAGGAAGGGACATTGTGGTTGCCTAATTTAGCGGCTGCTAGAAAGCTTAGTTGGAATTATCCCATTATATGTCTGCTGTTAGGGTAGGGGTTTCATATGGATTGTATTTCTATTTATGTATACTTGGTTGACTCCTGTTCTGGAGGCTGCAGTTGCCCCTATCTGGGTTGCCACTACCCTCTGATTTTAAAATTTTGCCATTATCAGGTACCATACTACTGCAGCCTGATTTTAATTGACTGATGTTTCAGGTTTTCTGCTGCTACACCTATCTGAGTGACCACAACCTCCTGTACTTAAATGAATGCTGTCATGGGTTCCCGGCTGCTGCCTCTATCTGGGTGGCCACTGCCTCCTGGCTTTAAATGGCTGCTGTCACAGGTTCCCTGCTGCTGCCTCTATTCGGGTGGCCAGTATCTCCTGACTTTAAGCTACTCTTGTCACAGGTTCCCTATTGCTGCCTTTATCTGGGTGGCCATTATCTCCTGGCTTTAAGCTAATGCTGTCAGAAGGTTCCCTGCTGCTGCCCCTATCTGAGTGGCCACTACCTCCCAGTTTTAACTGCTGCTATTATAGCTTCCCTGCTATTGCCCCTATCTGAGTGGCCACTACCTCCTGGTCTTAAGCTACTGCTGTTACAGGTTCCCTGCTGCTGGCTCTATCTGGCTGAACAACACCTTCTGGTTTTAATTACTGCGTTTGTAGGTTCCCAGCTACTGCCACTGTCTGGGTGGCCACTACCTCCTGGTTGACTGAGATTACAGCTTCCCTTCTGCTACCCCTGTCTGGGTGGGCACTGCCTCCTGGTTCTAAGCTACTGTTATTACAGGTTCCCTGCTGCTGGCCCTGTCTGGGTGGCCACTACCTACTGTACTGCTGTTACAGGTTCTCAGCTGTTGTCCCATCTGGGTGGCCACAACCTCATGGTTTAAACCACTGCCTCTTGCTTTAAATGACTGCCATCTCTACCTTGTCAAGTAGTGCTGTGTGTCTCAGTAGTTTTGGCTCTCCTGCCACCTCCCACTTGCCTGTGACTGGGGTCCGTTAGCTAGAGAAAATGTATACCCTTCTAATCTTACTCACTTGCCTCGCCCTGATTGGAGATCATTATGGTACTTCACCTCTGACCCTGCAAGGTGACTCAAGTAGGCCCATGAGCATATCCTCCATAGGTGTAGGTACTATCACTTTCCAACCTGTTGACCCCCTAACTATGAGGGACGCTAGGTTTCCCACACCAAGCAAGACCAGTACTACCTGTGGTTGTTAACAGTATTTAGAGTACTGTACTGGAATGGCTGCTATAACTTGGTCAACACTAATACTGCTTGAATAGGATCACTGTTTTTCATGGGTCCTCCATTGAAAGGTCATATAGCTACCCCAGTCACAAATGACTGGTCCTACTCCTACTTCTCATTTCTGGGTTCATTCTCCCTCACTCTGGGCCCCCTTCACCAAATCTACCCTAAGAGTAGTGCATCAAAACATACACAGCATTATTCTAATAAAGACCAGTTGAAAGCATGGGTCAAAGAGATTAAGTTTTGATATCATAGCCTTGTCCAAGACATGGCTCACAGATGAAGACCAGGATGATCAACTAAAATTGGCAGACTACTGTTTGTTTAGGAGGGTCAAGTTGAATAAAAGGGGCAGGGCTTGCCTATTCTATACCTCTAAATACTTGAGGGTCACTGAGTCCCCTCCCTGCTAACCACTGGCCCTGATGATTTCCTTTCACTGGACTTCCTGTCGGCCAGGACAAAATCCTCACAGTTTGCACTATTTAAGTTCTTGCCGGCCATGCCACTGAGGGCCTATCTACAATCTGAGTCTGGCTTATCACTTCTGGAAAGCAGAGAATGGCTCCTCCTTGGTGAGTTTAATATGAACTGGTCCACCAACCAAGGGGCGGGCCCACCAACCATGGGGTGATTCCACCAGGGTTAACTATAAATAAGGTAATGAATCCATCCCAGACTGGATTGCAGAGTCAAACCCCTCAAATATCTGTATATCTGGATTACTACTATACTCTTATTAGTGATCATTCATAACCCAGTTTTTTATGAGGGGTCCACTAGAATACCACAGGCCCAACATCACTACATAAATTCTAGATGACTTGGTGACTTAAAATTGGAGGCTCTTAACTCTGCAGTATACTCCAGAGACTAGTCTTGCCTTGATGACATTGAGGACATAGATCCTGCTTACAAGAGCTTTTGCCAAATTTTCATTAATACTCTGATTGCCTCTGCCCCCTGAAACAATGCATAATATGGAGGAACAAACAGGATTAGGTCTCCAGGGAGCTTCTTGGGATTTTCAAAGTCAGAGACAAAAAATGAAATAAAAAAAAAAATGGAACCCATACAGCTGCATGAATATAAAACCCTCTGTAACAACTGCAATTCTGCTGTATGGAAAGTCAAAATTAACCACATAAAACTTGACATGACCTCTAATCAAGGGGCTCCAAAAAAATGTTGGATTAGTATCAACAATCTTATTGATATGTCCAAGTCAGACCAATCCTTGGACATTCAAGGTAAAGACAGGGGACCAGATTTTCAAAGACCACCTAGATCACTGAAATTTGCAGTGATCTAGGGCTGCAGCACACTCCAGCTGCATCAGGGATCCTGCATCTTATTCAGGAAAAACTGGGTCCCTGCACCTCAAATCCAGGAGTTACCACATCTGCAGGCGTGAACCAAAACAAATGGCGCACCTGCAGGAAATACTGCAATAATCAACTACTTCCCACCCAGTGCAACAGTAGAGGATTGGTTGAAGGTGGGTAGCAAACACATGAGGGGTGTGGGGTGGCATGGGCATGGGGTGCCATAGTGGTGGTTGGGGAGGGGGTGGTCAGGCATATTAGTGATACTGCATCTGGTGGGGATGCTGATTATTGAGCAATACTGTCACTGACAAGGAACTGAAACAGGAGGGTGGAGAGATACATAATGCCATGGCCACACATGGGCACAGTCCTGGCAGCAGCTCCCAGGGCCATACCCACATGGGGCCATGGCATTGTGTGTCTCTGTAACCCATTGTCACCATTCCTTGTCAGTGACAGTATTGCTCATTAATCAGCACTCCTGCTGGGTGCAAAATCACTAATATGCCTGCCCACCCCTCTCCAACCTCCACTATAACACCCTGTCCCCCTGCCACCCCTGTACACAACTATCAGGGTCCCCCCAAAACTGATCGCCACAGTGTCTTGCACTGGTACAAAGGACTTAGACCAGCTCATTGCTGGTCTATCTCAAGCCCTTTGCTGTGGCCACAGTGGGGCTTCCTGAATCCCAGAAAACAGGATGTTGCATCCACACCATGGTGGAAGCCCATTGCAATGTGGTGCACCCTCAGTTTTGTTGCAAAGGGGGGGTTCAGTATGACTGTGATGCAGCAGCTCCTGATTCAGATGCAGACCACATTTCTGAATTGGGAATGCCGCATCTTTTGATCCAAGGTGCCAGTTGCAACAGACATGTTTGACACAATCACCTTGCATCCATCTCAGGGCTTTGAAAATACAGCCCATGGTTACTTATAATCTGTCTTCTGGATTCCCTTGGCTAGAGTCATCAAAAGGATAGTCTTTGACGAGACTTCTGAGTACATACTGAAAAACAGACTATTGACCTACGCCCAACATGATTTCCACAGTCATCGCAACACAGAGACTGCTTTGGTGAGGTTCACAGACATTATTCACCAAGCAATAGACTCGGGTAATTTCATAACCTCAGTGTTTGTGGATCTCACCAAGAGATTCCACCTTGTGGACTACAGACTTCAGATTGAGGCTCTAACCTCCTTCACTTTTTCCACAGATGTCACCAACTGTTTTAAAAACTATCTGTCTGACCAAGTTCACAGAACCACAGTTGACAGCTCTCTCTATCTCTCTCTGTCTCTCTGTCTCTTTTACTTTCATCAGATCTGCTGTGGAGTCCCTGAGAGTTCTATTTTTAATCCACTACCTTTTAAATGTTTTGAGTATGCTGCCTAATGCCTGCCTAACAATAGAAACCACCCTTTATGCTGATGATGCTGTCATCTTCAGTATGGTCAAGAACCTGGCAACCTTGAACGAAGTCATTCAGCAAGACATTAACCTACTTCAGGACTGGTTTGTAAAGCACAGATTAGTCCACAATACCCCCAAAAAAAATCCATGGAATTCTCAGCGGTGCACAAAAAAACCTGTGAGTGCTCCCTTTCAGGCATTTGATTTTGACAGTACTGAGATGGAGTATGTTTTGGAGTTCAAATACCTAGGTCTGTGCTTGAACAGCTCCCTTAATTGTAACACCCATGTAAATAGTCTGGTAAGATCCATTCATATCAGACTGGGTTCACTGTAAAGTTTCTAGTTAAGAAAATAAAGAGACTGCTTGTCCATAGCCCCATGTTCCCTTTAATTGATTACAGCTTCCTAGTCTATGCAGCTGCCTCTTCCAGGATCCTAAGGTGGTCACTGTCTGCAGCAGTGTTTGTCACTTTTTTACTGGCCTGCCATATCACTTCCACTGCTGCCATCTGTGTTCCATGGCTTCCTGTCCATCCCTTGAGGATCACCTAGCCCATAGGTTGACAGTGTTCCTCCACAAGGTGGCACTCAGGAAAGTCCCAGCTTGTATTTCTGAGCTTTTCTAAATGATCATCAAACTTGCTGGAGACATGTGCCCAGTCCACAGTTACATTCAAGCTTTTTTTCAGGAAAACTACCACCAGACAAAAGGCCCTTACAAACTTTTACCCCCCTCTTCTAACAGATGTGGAAAATATTTCTTCCTTCAGCTCTAGGCTGTGCCAACATGTGGCAGACAACTCAGTTGTGTCTCGTCATCATTACCTTGCCTTACCCATTTGTTTCTTTAGTTTTGTACTCTGTATTTACTTGATATGTCTGCTCTTTGTCATGTACCTTTATACATATCCACTTGCTTGTGAAAAGGGCTAGCTCACCATACTCTTCAGTATCAAAAATAAAAATGAAATGAAAGTTTAGCCTGAACCACAGCTAGCTCCATGGTGAGTGCTGCAAGACTGATATGCAATGAGCAATATCCCCACCTCCAGAGACCTTCTCTACAGATGACTGCCTCACAGGTCTTGCATCCCATCAGACCCCTTCCCCCTCCTACCTGTCCCAGTCGCAACTCTCCTCATCTTCCTTTTATGATTCCCTTATACCTCTGCTTTTCCTATTAATGCAGGACCTCCTTACCTAGTACTTTACTACTGTAGCTGAACTTGCTCCCTAGTCTGAGACCCTTTTATCGGGAACCCCAGAAAGTTTTCTCTATGAGTCTTTAAAACCCAGAAATAAAAACCTAACCTTCAATCAGTGGTCTCAGACCACTCCTCCATATACCTTTTAATTTCTCTTCATCTCATTATGCCCCTCTGACTATTTTAACTGCTGTCACCAACACAATGTATCCATTTCCCATGCTCCCACCAGGTTCCCTTTGTATGTATAGCACAGCTCCCTTCAGTGGGAGGACCCCTGAGCCTTACCTCACCTGAATGGACCCTTGGGCAAAGTTCTCTGCAGAACAGAAGACTAGCAGATCCTCTGCAGATGCTGTGTCTTCTGATTTATAGCCCTCATGAGCCAGAGTCCTAAACACTCTGGGCCACTAGTCCTATAGAGTTTAAAATCTATGCTACAGATGCACAATTTGCTGGCTGTAGTCACAAGGCCAACCACTCACAGTATGGTGCTGAAGTTGACTGCCATGCAATTCACCGCTCACCCTCTCACAATGCAACCTACCACTCAACCTCTCACAATGCAACCCACCGCTTACCCTCTCACAATGCAATCCTCCCTCTTTTCCCTTCCAGCACTTCCCACCCAGCAGAACAGAGACTCACTGTATTTTTTGCTACTAAAAGCAGTTTGGCCCTCTGTTCAGACCCCAGTCAGGTTGGTAGCTGCCCTCTCATACAATAAGTGGCTATGTACATGTATGCTACCCTCATCCATCAGGCTTGCACTTTAACGAAACTGGCTACTGCAAACTAATGCTGAAACTGTTTGCCTGGATCTCAGTTGGTAGACTGTGCACAGATAATTCATTCATATATAAAGATGAACTGATTTATTATACTACATCAATTAGCAGCAATATATTTAAATAGTGGTATTAAGTCCCTTCACTAATGTCAATAATGTCAATTTTGGTGGTGTGTCATTCATGTTTGAAAGGAATTTAATGATTGCTACAAGTCTAATTCTGTAAGCAACAGAGGAAGCCTGTTGATGAAATGTTTCACAGTATATAATTGCTCCTTGTTGTGAATGGAATTCACCTTGTCTAATAAATGCTGTTGTACCATAAATGTGACATCTGGATGTTGTTCAGCCATTATTTTAATTTCACATTGATAGTTAAACATCAGCCACCATTGTTACAAGGGCCCCCTCCAGAAAGGCAAGACAAGGCAATTTTATTTTTAAGGCACCCAATCCCTGAGGCTCTGGATGCCTTACAAACATGATCATAAAATACAGATAAAAACACAATAAAATTACCAAACAAATAAAATCAGAAAAACAAGCATTAAAGATGGTATCTACTACTAAAGCAGTTGGTCTGGGAGATCAATCCATGAAAGCCAGGTCGAAGAAGTGGGCCTTCAGACTTAGCTTAAAAACCCTAATCAAGGGAGCCTCCCAGACTGCAGATGGAAGCGAGTTCTACAGGGTCAGCCCAGAGACACTAAAAGCATGGTCACCCGATGTCTTGAGATGAACCCTGGGAATGTCCAGGAGGCCCCTTGAAGAGGAGCGGAAGGAGAGATCAGAGGTCGATAGTGCAGGAGCACCGACAGGTAGCCAGGACCCAGTCCATATACAGCCTTGTAGGTGAGCAAGCCCACCTTGAAAAGCACCCTCCACCTGACCGGCAGCCAATGCAGAGCACACAGGACTGGGGTCACATGGCAGGACCTGAATTAGCCCGTAAGCAACCAGGCTGCAGCATTCTGCACCAGCTGCAGCCTGCGGAGAGTTCCTCACATGACCCTGAAGTATAGAGAGTTACAGTAGTCAAGCCTAGAAGTCACAAAGGAATGTACCAGGGTCAGCAGATCCTCAGGCGGAACGAGGGGCTTAATCCTGGCAATGTTCCAGAGGTGGTAGAAACCACTCTTCACTACAGACAATATCTGATCTTCAAAGGTCAACCTGCAGTCCAGGATCACACCAGGATTATGCACCCTTGGGGAAGCCACCAATGGAGCAGACCCCATGAAAAGCCCTGTGTTCGATCCAGGTGACAACCCATCATGCCCATGACCCGGCTCGATCACCAGCACCTCTGTCTTATCAGGGTTAAGTCTCAGCCAGCTGGAAGCCATCAAGTCATTGATTTTAGCCAGACAACAGTTAAGCATGTCAACAGCCCCAGATGTTCTGGGTGCAAATGACAAATACAGATAAGTGTCATCTGTATAGCAGTGAAACTCCATGCTGAATTGTCGAATGATCTCACCCATGGGAAGCATGTATGATGCAAACAGCATTGACAACAAGATTGAGCCTGTGGTACTCCACATGACAGAGGCATTGGTGAGGAGGAAAAATTCCCCATTACTACCTGCTGCACCATGTCAGAGAGATAGAACTCAAACCATCTGATGACAGCACTGGCGAGTCCACAAAACTCACACAGCCGATCAAGAAGCACAATGTGGTCCACAGTGTCAAATGCTGATGAGAGATTGAGAAGCACAAGAACTGACCTGTCTCCTCTATCTCTAGCCCTGAGCAGATCATTATGCACCCTAACTAGAGCCATTTCTATGCTGTGTCTAGCCCACACATCCTGACTGAACTGGCTTATAGATGTTGAAGGACATCAGGTGGTCCTCAAGTTGCTGTGCCACCAATTTCTCAACAACCTTATCCAAGAATGGTAGCTTGGAGACTGGACAGTAATTTACCAGGACATCAGTGTCAAGGGAAGGTTCCTTCAGAAGGGGCCTCACTAGAGCTTCTTTCAAAGCCACTGGGAATACCCCTACCACCATTGAGCACCTGGCAATCCTGGTGAACACCGAGCCAACAGCCTCGGCGCATACCATTAAGAAATGTGTCTTGGCTGGGTTCAGTTCGCAAAATGTGTGCTTCAGTTCTAAGACCACCCTAGTCACTTCAGGCACCTCCACTGGCCTAAACTCCTCCCAGACAGGCAGAGTGTCTCTGTTTATCCCAGCCCAGCCACTGTGAGGTAGTTGCCTTGCTGAAGGAATCCCCGACTGAATAGATGACATTCTGTCTGAGAAGAACAGAGCAAACTCTTTACATAGAGTGGATGTAAAGGTCTTCTTCAGCTGTAGACAGACAGGATGGCGAAGCCTGTCCATAGTCTGAAAAAGCTGAGAAGGTCTGTTCTTCCCTGTCGCAATCTCCCTGGAGAGGAATTCTGCCTTCTTATGGGAGATTGCCCCCATGATATTTACTGTAGTGAGCACTCGGGGCCAGTTTGTTGGCCTCCAGCAAGGTCTTCTACCAGCAATTCTCCAACTTCTGACCCTTGATCTTCATCTTCTTGAAGTCTCCATCAAACCAAGAGGATTGAAAGTGAGATGATCTGGGTCATATAAAAACTGGAGCAATGGCTTCCAATGCTTCAGAGACCACCCTATTATAGGTGACCACCACCTCACTGGTGCCAATCACATGAGCTGCATCAACTCTAATAGGTCAGCTAATGCCAGTAGTCCTTCTGGGTGCAAACCCTTTAAAGGGCAGCAGCTGACCATCTCCACAGTAGCAGGACTTTCGCGGGGCCCAAATGTGAAGCCCATGGTGCAGTGATCAGACCAAAAGACATGATCAGTCTTGAGGGTATCAACCCCAAGACCCAGCAGGAACACCAGATTGAGTGTGTGGCCATGTTGGTGGGTTGCAGAATCAATAACTTGTGCCAGGCCCAGTGGTGACATCAACTGGAGGAGGTAGTAATTGAGCTGTGAGGATTTGTCATTGACTCAGGCATTGAAGCCCCCCAGGATTAAATACATGGGGGATTTCAACACCTGGTCGATGACGAAGTCTACTACCTCCTGCAGAAATTCTCTTCCCACCCCTGGAGGATGATTAATGAGGAGAATTCTGCAACCTGCACCTAGACCCCCGTGCATGGCGAAACACTCGAAAGACCTGATAATACCAACCGGATGCATCGTGAAGCTCAGGTTTCATTTAAAAACTATGGCCACTCCCCCACCCCTGCGATCCTTCCTCAAGCAGTGCACTATGGAGTACCCGACCATTTTCACTCATCCTTTTTAAATGCTATAAAAATCCACCCTTTAGACAGATGGTCAATTTCAAGCTTTTATTTAAAGCAATGAAACAATGTAGCCTAGTGACTGGAGCACTGGCTTGGGAACCTGGAGATTGCAGGTCTCAATTCCCCTAAAGCCAAATGTTCACTGTGCAACCTTGAGCAAGTCACTTAACTTCCTACTGCCTCAATCCTCCAGCTAATGAAATGAAGATGTTTCATCATAGCAGGGTTATCCAAGCTAAATAAATTGTAAAAACAGCATAATTATATAGGGCTGGGGCCAGTCTGATATCTCAGCAATTGGAGAATTACTTTGCTGACAACATGGGTTTGCACCCAGAACCTTGACATCCATCACGAGGTTGGCAAGGATCCATGCAGATGCCACTGGCATTGGGAGAGGATGGCTATTTGTTGCCCACTGCATCACCATCCACTTTTATTCATGAGGAAAACATTAGCAGGGCACACCACAGTGTGGGTAACAGTGTCACCTACACTCTGGCATGTGTACATGGGGCCCCTGGCTAATGCCATTCTAAGGGGATGGAGAAAAAACAGTGGAAAACATTGGTGGCCACTAGGATGATGGTACCTGTATAGGCATGCTCGGGCTTTGCACCTGCCATACCCATGCCTGATTGTGTTTGCCACAGGGAGAAGTGTGGAGGACCCTTAGACTGGTAGCCATAGATGATGGGCCACGGTAGTTGGCAACAAAATGGCTCAGAATGCACCCTCAGCTCAAAAAGAAGTTCTGTATAATCACAGGCTGGAGAAAAAGAAACAAGGATACATTTTTAGCCCTAATGGTTCAAAAGATAACCCCTTTTCAAAGACATTATCTTCAGAAAGGTCTAACTTTGGAACTGTTGGAGACTGAAACGTTATTTTATTTCTTTTACTGAATGCTTCAAATCAGATCAAAACAGATAAGTCATACTATACAATTTTAGTGTGTTGATACATGCCAATATACTGTGCAGATATAAATGTGGACTGACACAAAAAAAAATATTGATATGATTTTTTTTTCATATTGCTCTGAATCTAAGCTTTTATTTGAAAACAAGTTTCTTGACTTGATGGTTCAAGACGTATTCATTTCTGAAGTCACATTCTTTGAAAGGGCTAGGTTGCTTCTGTGATTCCCATGTTTTCTCACCCTGGATGTCCTGATTTTGAGACTGTACTTATCAGGGCTCATTAAATAACTTCATTGTACAACAAAGTCTGGTCAGTAGATTGCAGATTCTATTGAATATTAGAGGCCTAGCTTATAATTACAGACTTCAAACGCATTATAATTGGAGAAGAAAGTAAGAAACAAAAATATATATTCCACTCCAAAATATGTTTATTACAGTATTAAAAAATAGGAATGCTGGTCCGTAACAGCAGAAACCAACATGTTAACGTTTAGCATTAGAAGAGGTATGCAGTTCCCCCATGTACTATGAGTTTCTTGTTGGCAAAACACTTATTGAAGTTCCCAGTTCAATGTTAATTATGTACAGTATATTGTAAGATCATTATTTTTTAAAAAGAGAATGATCAAAAACTCATTTTCCTGCTTTTGACCAACAGTTATCTTGAGCACACATGTTATTCCATTTCTAGCTTTTGTTAAATCAAATTGATGAAACCATTATTGTATTTGTTCATTTATACAGGGTAGCCAGAACTCAAGAACTCTACACATGTAACTAACAGTTACCTACTACACGTAGACTGCATGCCTATTTGGCACAAATGTTGGCTTATACATTGAGTGATAATCATTTTGTATTCTAATCAGCAAATTATGTTTTCCTTTATGATATCTCCATAACCTAGTACACACATGGGCAGAAACAAGTCTCTCAAAGGCTGAAGTGTGGCATATCATGGTCAGATTGTTCTTGCCTGGGTGGGAACTGGAAGAGTTACCCTGTGTACATTAGCAGAGCTGTACATATCACTCTGCTGTCTCAAAGCAATTCAGTGTGCAGTCCATTGGGATGTGTGTCTTTTCAGTGAATGAAGTTCCCTACATATCTGCAAGGGTAAGAGTCTTTACAAGAGGAGCTGACCAGCTCACCTCATTGGAATGAAGCGATACTGTCTTATTATGAACTCCAACAAACAGGTAGATGGGTTGCTATCTGGATAGTGTTGAATGCTGTCTTCTGATTGGCTGTCACCTCATCAGTCTACTCTATACAGTACATCCATCTCACCACAGTCATGCACTGTCTTTATATTTACAAACGTTGTTTGTGATTATTGCAAGGATTTTGCAATATATTTAGATAAATAATGTGTAAGATTTTCCAAATAGCAGTAAGGACCAGATTTTTTATTATGTTTATGTTATTTTTATTCACATTTTTGTGTACAAGGGTGCATAATTAATACATATGTCTGCTTGTCAATGTACTGTAGTTCTGATGCTATGATGTGATGATGATGGACGTGCAGCAAAATGCGATACATAACACTTTAGTATCTTTCTTGAGACAACATCACTCCACCTTGAGGTCTAAATATTTTCCAGCGGTGCAGAAAATAACTGTTGTTTCAAATAAGAAAACATTGTGATGTAGTAATATTATAGTAATATTAATAAAAAAATAACATACAACAGCCTGGACAATAGGTGCAGCAAGAATCAAGATACAGTAACTGTAAAAGCAAACTTCTGTACAATGTCTATCATTACAATACCATTTTATGGGATAATAATTGGACATGCAGTGCATCACATTCCCACCTCATATACGCTGAAGAATGATGTGGCATTTAAAACTCTCTCATTTGAAGAGAAGTATGGTTTAAATTATTTACTGATGTCCATAGAGAAAGTATAGCTTTATTCCTGTCTCCATGCTTTCCAAAATATATTATAATCTGAGATTTATGTCAATTTTTGTCTGGATAACAAAGTCAGGATATAGATGCCCCTTTACAGACAAGCAAGCAGTTTGAAAATAAATGATGCTCAAATTTTTTTTAGTTCGTTTAGAACTGAATCCTTAGTCTACATCAACATTTCTATTTACAGCAGTTTCACTAGAGCGTCTTTGTAAATAGACGACATACATGATTTCTAGTTTTATAATTACACATAACATTTGAAATGTATTACTAGCACCAAAGTCCTTTAAGACCAGACAGTTAAATTCAGCCACCTTGACTGGCCCAGCCCACTGAAGATTTAGATCAAAAGGTTCTCATCAATGTCCTCTGCAAAAGGAAAAACAAAATAATAGTGTTTACAAGTTTCTTAATTTGTTTGACTTGAAATGAAACAAACAGAACTACATTTTTTCAGTGCCCTTTAGAAAAGTATGACACTGTACTAGAAGTTCCCAAAGCAAACTAGATTTCTCAATTAGTAAGTACCCCAATACCAACTGTTAGAAAAGTAGACGCCAGAAAAAAGATTCTGGAATCATAGAAAAACAAACAAGGATAACACTGAACATAGAACTGACTATCCCTAATGACTGTAGTGTGCTGTACATGGAACAATACACAAGTGCTGTATTAGAAAAGTAACAGCACAAAAACACAGCAGGCAAAAGATATTCTTATGGTTTAAAAATAGCCATTAGTTCCTTTACTGTAGCAGTGTTTTTATGTCATCTTGTGCATACGCAAGCAACATTTTGTGGTGGTAGGAGAAATGCAGAGGTGTGTCCGTGTTGACGAATACAGGGCACACTTTAGAATGTGCGTCCCTCATTCTCCAATTAGTCAGCATGCTAGCACTGACACAAATATATGCAAAGTGCCACCAACTTAAAAGAAATGTGCCACTGCAATCAGAGACAAGCTTGTCATGTAGTGGCACAGATGACATGCCTCCCTTACATGCCTTTGTTGGTGAAGCATTTCAATAAACATGGTGGTGGCTGCCACTGTCTGCCACACAATCCCCAGAAAGCTGACTTCGGGGGTGCCCAATCCCCCTGTTGGCATACCCCCTCCCCAGTTCAATTTGTTTGCCGATGGAGGTGCCCAATCCCCATTAGCATATTGCCCCCCAAGTTTAATTTGTTTGCTGACAGGAGGCCCATTCCCCATTGGCTTTAGCCCCCCCAAAAAAACATGTGGCACACTGGAAGCCCACCATAGTGTGCCCAAATGTGTGTTTTAGGAAAACCTATAAAAAAAAAAACCTTCCCCCTTCGTTTTTCTTTTCTTGTCCCTGTAAACAAGAAAACAGTCCCTCGTCGTCAGGACGCCCTCCTCCCAACCCGCACCACCCTCTGTGCACCCCACCTTTGCACCCCCTCACCCCATACTTACTCTCTGGAGTTCTGGCACGGCAATCTTCGGTGGAGCAGGAGACATCTGCACTCTTCAAACGCCGACCACGAACTGAAGAAAATCACAGTAAGCGGTATAATGGCATCAATGGGAGGGGTTCAACTTAGGTGGATATCTCAGTCATTTTTTTGAATTTTGGTTCCAGATTTTCAACATGGGGTTCATGGGATCCCACCTCATGAACACATGCACTGTCATTTAGTTATTCGGTCCCAGAAAGGTTATTTTGCAGTCATTGCACGGAATCACCTTTTAGGACTGATTAACAAAACGATAGTGCCACTCTTCATGAGATGGGGTCCCAAAAAGCCTATGTTGCAAATTTGGTGAAAAAATTCCCCAAAAATGACTGTGTTACGAGGGTGCATTGTGCAGTTTCTGCGCACGCTTGTAACTTCAGCAGTTTCTAATCTTTTCACTCCAGATTTTCAACATTGCCATTTTTTTCACACCTCCTAATGAACAGTACAGCTGTCATTTTTCACATCATACCCAAAATGTGTTTTCACACATGTGACGCACAATGGCTTGGTCGCTGTGGGAAATCAACATTCGGGACAGATTAACAAAATCACAGTGACACTGTTCATGAGCAAAGGCCCAAAAATGCCTATGTTGAAAATTTGGTTAAAAAAATTCCCAAAATAATTGCGTTACAGGCGTGCGTTGTGCAGTTTCTACGCATGCTCGCGACTTCACCAATTTTTCATATTATCACTCCAGATTTTCAACATTGCCATTTTTTTTATACTTCCTCATGAACAGTAAAGCGGTAATTTTTCACATCCTGCCTGAAATGTGTTTTTGCACCTGTGGCGTCAAATGGCGTAGTCGCTGTGCAAAATCACTTTTCCGCTAACGAACTGATACTGCCACTGTTCATGAGGTGGGGTCACAGAAAGCCCATGTTGAACATTTGGAGCAAAAATACCAACAAACCCCTTGGGTATTAGGGTTTTCAACCATAACACCCCACCCTTTAGAGACTGACAAGCGTCAGGAGCCTGACTTGGGATTGTCGTCTGTAATGCTCACGCCATCCTGCCCCCACTCCCACCCTGCAGCCACTGACAGGCATTGAGGTGTACCTTGAACACTTTGGCCCCAAAGCTCACCCCATTTTTCTATACTGCACCCATCTCAGGGTATTTCCTTATGGAATGGGGTGAGCTTAAGGCCCAAAGACCCCAAGGCACACTGTGACACTTGTCGGTGTCTTTGGGGTGCGACACTTGTCGGTGTCTGCAGGGTAGGGTGAGGTGAAATGGCGTGGCCATTATGGCTGATGACCCAAAGGCACACCCCAATGCCTGTCAGTCTCTGCAGGATGGGGGTGGGTTTGGCATCAGTTCACTACTTCATTGCCATTCCTATTATGCATCTCTCTAATTCCTGCACTACCAATGCCAATACCAGAAAGACAACATTCAGCATTGACAAATGCTTGTTATATTCCCTTTCACCAATTAGAAGATTTTCTACTTGATATTATTAGATGTTATGAGTGAAACAGCACTCCAACTGGAAGGTGATATTCTGTATCTAATGCTACTCCCCTTCATACTGTACATCATCAAAGAAACATAGAGAACTGTCAGCAGAAAAGGACCACTACACCTACCCAGTCTGCCCAAGCGTTCCCTATCTATTGCACCTCTCCAGACCCTAACTGGTCTCAGGGGGCCTCACCTCTCCCTGTGTCTATAATATGCCCCTGTGTTTATACCATGCATGCTTGAAACCTTCCATTTTAGCTTCCACTACTTTGCTTGGTAATCGATTCCATGATTCGACCACCCTTTCTGTGAAAAGCTGTTTCCTCATATCTTTCATGAAATACCCATCCATTCCAGTTGCATTGCATACCCCCTCAGTTTAGAATGTGTTCTTCCCTGAAGAGGCTCCTTCCCTGCACTATATTCACTCTTGTGAAGTATTTGAAGGTCTATATCATGTCACTCCTCACTCCCCTGTCCTCCACAGTGTACATATTAGGATCCCTCAGTTTCTCCTGATATGGCTTCCCTTGCAAGCCCTGCACCATCCTCGTTGCCCTTCTCTGGATGGCCTTCACCCTGTCTTTGTCTTTCCTGATGTGCAGTCTCCAGAAATGGAAACAGTGTTCCCAGTGAGGCATACCACAGATCGGTACAATAGCATCACCCACCTCACTCTTCCTGCTGGTGATGCCCCGTCCTGTGCAGCTCAGCATCCCACTAGCTCTGCCCATGGCTTTGTGGCACTGTGATGCAACCTTTGGGTCTTCTGAAATAATAAACCTGAGGTCCCTTCACTGACTAGTGAGCTCCAACCTCTAACCCCATCCTATACCCTGCACTAGAGTTCCTGTGCCTTACTGTAGGTGCATTATTTTGCATGCTTTGGCACTGTACCCCAAATGCCATTTCTTGTACCACTCCTCTAGTTTTTCTAGATCCCTACACAATGTTTCCACACCCTCCAGGGTGTCCACTCTATTGCAGATATTGGTATCATCTGCAAAAATGCATACTTTCCCCTCCAGTTCCTTTACAATGGCCCCTATGAAGACATTGAAGAGGAATGGTTCCAGCACTGAACCCTGCAGTACCCCACAGGTCATCCCCTATCCTTAGCATGCATGCCATTTACTACTACCTTCTGCCTCCTATCTGTTAGCCAGTTTCAAACCAAATTTACAGCTTTGGCCCCTCTTCCCAAATTGGTCAGCTTCGTAATCAGCCTTCAGTGTGGCACAGTGTCGAAGGCCTGGCAGAAATATAGCTCGACTATATCCACTGCTCTTCCCCGATCTATTTCCCTGGTCTTTCCTCACTGAAGTATCTGAAAAAAGTCCCCCCCCCACTTCCCTTGTAGTCCTTTCCTACGCTTGTGCCATAGCTCTCCTAACTTCCTTTCCTGCTTCCAAATGCCTGTCCTGGTAAACTTTTCTGTCCTCTTCTCCTTTGAGTTCCTTTGTAACTTTTGAATGATGCCCTTTTTCTTTCACTACCTTTGCCACCTCCTTGGGAAACCATAATTGTCTCCTTTTCTTCTTGTCTTTTGTTACTTCTTTCATGCAGAGACTCTTTAATCAACATTGTGACCTCACACACTGTGACATCACTAGGGACCAATCTGTTAGAAAACAATTAACTTTTCTTGGACAATTGTAATGCCAGAGTCAGCAAAGTCACAAGGCTGGTAAGGTAAGAAGGGGAACAGATCTAAATATGTCACCTTTCAGGTAAAGTGCTGTTTCATACGTCACACCTAGTACTGCCAGTCAGAAAATCTTCTAATTAACAAATGAGAAAAAGACAAAAACATACTTCAGACGTAAAAAGTAAAAGTGACTACTTTTAACAGGTAACATTGATTATAGGCAACATATTACGCTAGCTCCTTAAAGGAAAACTATACCCTCGCATCATGTAAATTTTATTTGTTTCCATGTCAACAGACAACTCTTTTCCTGTGATGCTAAACAAACAATGTATGGTGGGCAAATTATGCGACTACACACAAGTTTAAGATAAATGAGTGTATTACATGCAACTCTATGCATGTTGTATATGTCCTGGTATGTCCTTGCGATATGCTATATGTAGGAATGACAGAACACAAGGTAAAGCTCAGAATACAGAAGCATATAGGCAATATTAGAAATCAGAATCCGAATACTCCTGTGGCTATACATTTTGGATTACAACATGATGCAAGTCCAGCAGGAATTAAATTTGTAGGGCTGAAATGCATAAAAAGAAAGGGAAAAAGAAGTAATATGACATTAAGAACTAGGTTGCAGCAACGTGAGAGTTATTGGATATGGAAACTGAAAAGCCTCAAACCAAAAGGTTTAAATAACATATTGGACCTTAAATCATATTTGTAATTGTTGCAAGTTTTGCAGTGGAATGTTGAGACAAAGACATTGGATTGACTGTAGAATGTTTATTCATTGTTGTATGTTTTCCGTCCTCCCAGAAAAGAACTACAGTATTAGAAAAGATCTATCAAAAGTTAAGAGTGAAAATACCCGACGCTCCTGACAGTATTAAAGGAAACAATTGAAGCAAATGAAATGAAATTGAAGGATGTCATTAACTTAATGTTCTTTGAGTAGCACTGCTTTTCTCCAAATTAATTTTAGAGTGAAATCTTTTTTTGTGGAATGTAATATTATGTTATGTTTACATATTTTAGTATACTATAATAAATTTAAAATTAGTATATTAACAAAAGCTGTTGCTGTTGGCATTTTGAACAATCCTGTCTGTTCATTTCGTGGTAATGTAAATTACATTGCATTTTAGCACTTTGTGCAGTAGTGTTTAAGCAAGTAAACTAATTATTGATTTTTTCTTCCTTTCTTTTTTTATAAGGGAAGTTTTTTTGAAAAAGTATTTGTAAGAGGTTCAGACTAAAAATAGCATTATTGTAAGTAACAACAAATGCAGTGTGGCTTGCACTGAATGCATGGCGATTTACTGGCGTATATAAGTGAATGAGTTTCAGTTTTGAATACACTGCAAGATTTTGAATTATAAAATAGAGCATCTGATATAAGTTAATAGTAATAGAGGTAACAGAGGATCTATTTTGTTACATTAAATTGATTGCTTGTAGTAATTCAGTGCTGATGTTAAAGATAGCATCATAATTGATGTGCATTTTTTTATATACTATTGTAATCTAAAGTGTATAACAATGAAATTCAATACATGGAAAGGTGTTATTTAAATTGTATGAATTGTTGACAGTTTATTTATTTAGATTAGGAGCAATGTTCAGTTCAATTAAAACAGATTGAAATGTAAAATGTTTAGCACATGATTAAAATGTATTATTTTATATTTAACATAGGTAATTTCACTGTCATGTAAAAGAAGTTGGAGCAATTAGGATAGCTGTTTTAATGAACTGAAGTTCTAATTGTATTGCAGGTACACTTTTGATATAAATAGATAGAAGGGAACACAGAACCGCACCCCCTTCGGAAGCCATACTGGAGAAGCGCATGGGTTTTTAATGTCTAGGTGCACTGGACTAGGGTAGGTCATTTTGTGGTAGTAGATAGTGCAAATTTGTCTCACAGAAGTATTGAGTATAGCACTTTATTGTGATTGCCATGTCTGTTGAAAAATGAATACTTTTTCTTTATTGCATATTGAAAGTGCTACAGAGTTTTTTGTACTACCAGACCACCCGAATAATTTGCTCACCATACATTGTTTGTTTAACATTATCTGAGCAAGAGCGGTAAAGCCGAGGCTCTTTTGGTTGAGCAGCCCTGCGATTTAGTTAGCATAATTCCTATATTTCTCTGATGAAAACTCTTTTCCTGTAGCTGTTAGGGCTATATGTGTAAGCTTCAGTTTGTTTTCACTGCTCATGGTAGCCCCTGAGACTGCCCTGGGGGGGGGGTCTCCATTTTATGGTTATTGAAATCTCATTGTCCATGAGAAATGCATTAACATATAAGAACTTGATGTCAGATCAACCATTTATACCATGTAGCCCTATGCTGAAAGAACAAATATCCTGAAAACTCTCTGGAAACACACAAACTGAATGCAGTTTAAAGCAACAGGGCAACAAAATTAGGCAAAAAAGTTGACCCTACTTTTTTTTTTTTTCATTTTAAAAGGTTCCAGACATCTTCCAGTTTTATTTGGTGGTATAGTTTTCTAATTCTTCAAATTTTTTTTGATTTCATGAATGTGTTAATTAGTTTTTTCTAAAGAAAAAAGATGGCCACCACATTTTGCATAGACATAGCATATTAGACCTGGTAAGGGTTAGAATCAAAAAAATAAAGAAAAAGACTCACAGTAGGCACATAGGAGGTACCTAGACAAATACACTTGACAGGTATGCTAATATTTTCCCAAACTGTAGCTGAAGCAAGATTTTTTGGAAAAAAACATGTTTTTATTGCACTGCTGCTTTAAAGGGAAAAACCCTGCATTATGACTCAGACAGTTTGCAAAGCTCATTGAGGGTTAATGAGGTATTTCACACCTTCCTGCAGCTTGTTTCTTTCAAGGCTAATTAAGCAGACAGGCATACTATGGCATTTAAAGGGTGATTACAACTCATGTTCTCATATGCTAATGCAGCTCTCAGGGACAATGAGATTTCAACAACCAGCAAATGGAGACTCCTGGGATAGTTATGTAATGCCCCCCTCACAAATGGGGGCTTACCTTTATGGCCCGTTTCTTCCATTTTGCTCCTGTCCTTGGAGCACCTCATCTCTGCCTCCTAATGCCTCAGTTGTCCTCCCCCCCATTCCCCTGATAAGTCACTTCCACTCAGGCCCAAGTCCTTGCATGCCCCAGAGTCCACAAGAGCCCCCTACTTCATTTTTACCCTTTTTGGGCAGTCAGAGTGCTGTGGAGCTGTTGGCCATTTTGCCTTAATCTTCACGGCCAGCCAGCAAGCTCGCGCATGCGCAAAAGTGAGGCCCCACTCCTGACCACGATTGCGGTCAAGAGATGGCTTCTCTGGTGGTCCTGGTCCCTGAATGGGCTAACACAGGGGCCGGCGACCTTGGCTGAACTGGAAGAAGCCACTAAATATTTTAAATAAAGAGTGCCAAGAAGTGCTGGCACAAAGTCTCATGAATATTAATGAGAACCCCTGGGAGCCCTATAAATATTAATGAGCCACCTGTCCTAGCGCAAGAGTGCCATAAATGTTGACGCTAGTGACAGGCATAAGAATGAACATAAATGTTTATTTAGGGCAGTATTGCACAGAGCACAATAGGGGCTAATGACTAGAGGGTTCATATAAATGAAAATGCACTTGTACTGGCTGTACCAGATCACTAAACTTGGGACCCCTATAAACTACCTGTCTGCTGCCCAGGGGCACTATATTTCAGCAGCAGCAACAGGCAAAAGACTGAAGCGTAGTGTTTTAACTTGGAAGTGTTCAAGAGGGCACAGTTATGGCTTTTGCACTGTGGGGCAAAGAAATAAATAAAGTAATTATTCTGGCTGCACCAGGACTTTATATTTGATACTGTGTTGAACTGTTTGGGGACTGTGTGTTTTAGCAGCCATTTTTGTGCAGCAACAGCCAATCAGAAAGCCAAGATTTCAAGCAAGGATTGTTGGGACAGTGTCAGAGACTTGTGGGATATTGCCAAGTGCTTGTGGAGAAAATGAAGGGACCTAATTGAGGTGTCAAAACAGGGAGCCTATTGTGCATCAAGTGAGGCTAATGAATATTCATTTTATGGACTGACAAGCAGTTTCAGCCACTCGCAATGGGAGCAATAAGTAGTCTCAGCCAATCGGGAGCCACAGAAGGACTCCATAAAAGACAATGTTTTCCATGCTGAGCAGTGAGCTCGAGCAGGAGTTCCCCACAGGGGAGGGGGCTCAGGCCCCCAGCTAAACGAAATAGGCCTTGTAATTCAGCGTGAGCCCCTCCATAGGGGAAGGGGCTCTTCCTTTGTCAGAGAAGCAAGTGGCTGCAATCAGCAACAGTTGTCAGCCTGGGGGTTGCCAGAGATTGTCCTCCAGGGTCTAGCCTTGTCCCTTCCACATTGGAAAAATGTGGAAAGAAGCCAGCATCTGCCTGCAGTTGTGAGAGAGCTGCAAGAAATGCTTCTGCCTCAGCAGTGATAGTGCTGAAGAATCATTTGCAACTTCAAGCAAAGGAAAGTATCAAGAATCCTTCTGAGTGAGTAAACCTCTACTTACAAATGCAAGCCTTAAAAGAGCTGTAAGGGGCAGTGAAGCCCAAAAAGTTGAGAATGTGACTGTCTGTCTGTACCCTGTGTCTGTCTAATGCCGAGAAAGAGTGGACATCTATTGCTGGTGACCAGAGAAGGGTTCAGTTTTTGAGAGTATAAATGTGACTGTTTGGATAAGTGCCTACAGGGGTGGAAGGGGAGTACCCAGAGCGTGTGGCTGTTCCTGACCTTGCCTGTGAGGACAGTAACCATCCAATTGGGAGCTGCAAATGCCAGCGTAGCCAAGAGAGACTTTGTCACATCTAAATATCTAATTGGGAGCTGCAAACACCAGCGTAGCCAAAAGGGACTTTACCATTGTGAACTATGTTTTGGGAGGTGCACGAGAAAGTAAATTTGCTAACAAGTAAATGTTTAAAGTGGGTGGGAGCCATTCCTCAAGCTCTGTGTGTGATGTAAGGGAAAAAATATTTTGTCTAAAGAGACTGCGCAAACTTTGGGTTAGCCCTAGCCTTAGGGAAATCACCCATGCTTGAAAGACTGTGTCCCGTGATTCACTTTGGGAGCCATGACCTGGGCCTTGATTGCACACCCCATGCAAGAGTGTGGGTGCTTGTCCCTAAAATCACTGGGAACGTGCCATAGTTTTGAAGTTCTAACCAGGCTAGCAAAGGGTTTACTATATGTCGGCCACTCTGGGCATATGGGAAAGAGATTGTGACTACTAAATGCAACTTCTGAAATGTATAAATGTGCTGATTGATAAATGTGCTGAATGCAATGTAACCACGAGGTTGGCCTGGGACACAGCCTGGTAGTGTGCCACCTAGGGCACTGCCATATGCGCTTCCCCTGAGAGGAATAGCCTAGATGTGGGGTTTGAAGAGTGCCAGCCGTGGTCCCAGCCTGGTCTTTCCAGAGAGTGATTTCAACCCAGAGAGGGGCACTGCCAAAAGAAGTTAAAGTGTTGTTTCCATCAACAAAAGCTGTAAGACCCACGCAGTCAGCATAGGGCTGCTGGCTGTAGCCTATGCCTGCATCTTAGACTCCAGAGTCAGAACCCACCTGCTGAAAGCACCTAATTCTGCCTTGTACAGTCTGATTGTGACCTACCTTAGATGACCACTAACCGTGAGTATACAGGATCCATGCCTTGTTAATTTTATTTCTTTTTTATTTTATTTTAGTCTTTTGGTAACTGGGTAAGGCCCACTAGGCACAAGTGCCTGTTTTCAGGGGCGACCTGGGAGCACTGGGTGGTTAAGTGACTTGCTCAGAGTCACACAGTATGCAAGCGGAGGTTGTGAGAATCAAACTCAGGTCTGGTCTACTGGATATACCAAGCTCATTCACATCTCATTCCTCTAACCTCTAGGCTATACTGCCAGCCCATTGAAGGGACATGTAAATAGTTCAGAGTGTTGTCAAGTTCCGAAATCTGTAGACAGTGTGTGTTCAAAAGTACAAATTTATAGTTTAATCGGCTTATGTTCTTTAAGGGTCCCAACCAGCCAACCAACAGCAGCTGCACCGAACAACAGGCCTGCACCTTTAAGAACTCTAGTACTGGGTATCCAGTTTGAATGTATGGGCTATTAGGGTCCTGATACAGTTTGGGGACTGGTGCCAGTGTGGATATTTGTCACTATTTCTGCTATTCAATACAGCTAGCCAGATAAGTAGCCAGGGATCTGACTACCTCAGAGGTTGGCGGGAGGGCAAGTTTAAATGCAAAAGTGATTATTTAAACCAAATCAAACAAATGACATTCTAATTAAATGTAAATAGCTTGACCTCTAATTCCATTTACCCTATTCCTAACCCTCTCCCCATGTAAATGAATTGTTGTTTGATGCTTTGCATATATCTGTCTTGTGAGCATATTATTAGAGAGAGTCATTAATTAATCAAATGTCTGAAATGTGGGGAATTGCTTATCGGGTCATGCTTGAAGCAGCATTACAGTATTGTGGGTGGGTACAGCCTCCCAGAGGGATGTACCATGGTTTTATCTAGCCCACGTAAGTATACTCTGGCTGGAGGCACTGCGCATTTAAGTTATCTAGGGGAGAAAAACAGTTTAAAGTTAAAGTAAGAACCCAGGCCCCTCAACCTTGGTCTGACAGGCAAGGTAGGGGTAGTGTAGCCCTTCAGATGGACAGTGCCATGGTTACAGTTACAGAGCCCAGCCTCCCCAGAGCACAGCTCATTTATAGGGGAACCCCTGCCCTACAATTGGAGGAAAAGGCTCCAGATGCAGCTCATGTAGTTCTAGCCACTGGGGGTTGGATTTAAAAGGCTGGGAGAGAGGAGCTTAGGGAGTTGCAAACTTCCTCTATAAGCTAACTCTCAAGGCTAATAGCCAGGTGGGGAAAAGGTCAGCCACCCAAGCGTTGCACGTTTAAAAGTCTACATGCTGTATTGGGGGGGATCACCTTGGTATAGGTACTGGTAGCTTGAGAAACTGTAGAGCCACTGAGTTGGTAATTTAGCCTAGAAAAGATTACTGTGATGATGGGGAAGGGACCGCATATCACTACAGCGGGTATATTTGGGTGGGTGGCTGGGTGCACATGGTGTGGTGCGGCCATGTTACTGGACTGGGCTTGGAAGTTTGGGGGATGCCCAGTGTGCTACCAGCTGGCACAGCTTAAGGAGGAGGTGGAGGGATCCAAAAGCAGCTGGGGGGCTGGGGGAGGGATTGTAGAGGTAGGAGGCAAGCGGTCACTTACATGGAAACACTAGGTGCTGGGGCCTCCCACGCTGGGGAGGAGGAAGAGAGTTGCTCACACTAGAGAGAAGGCAAGGGGTCACAGGAGCTCAAGGGACCCTGGAAGATGGGGCCCAAAAGGTGGAAATTTCCACATCAGTAGGCAAGAGTCTGGGGGGTGTCCATAGGAAACTGAGAGAGGCAGTAGAGATGGGGGAGGCACTGGGGATGGGCTAAGGCTCACATTGTTTTAACCTTACGCCCATTGGTAGAAGGGGGGGGGTGTGGCGGAAGAAGAGGAGGAGGAGGATGATGCTGCTGCTGGTGTAACTGGGGCAGGGACTGATAGAACGGGTGAAGAGGGCAAGTGGCAAGGGCACAATAGAGGGGTCCCAAACAGGATGGGGGAAGAGGGGTAGGAGGGGAGAAGAAAAAGGAGGATCAGGGGAACAAGGAGGAGGAGGAGGCTGATGGTATGGAACAGGGGAGCATGGCAGGCAGGAAGGCGCAGGACGTAAATGGGATGATAACAAGCAGAAAGCCAAGTATGCAAATGGATAGGATGGATGGATTAGTAAGGAGTGGGGAAAGAGATACAGAGAAAGACATTCGAGTGGGGGGGATAAAGAAGGCCAGGACACGGGTAGAGGAGGTGACCAGGGACAATAGTGAAGGGGCTACCTTCAGCACCCAGATTGTGGGAGGTGCGAGGAGCCGGTTGAGGGGAGAATCCAGACGAAGGGATGAGGAGGGGCATGGAAGGAGGGGGAACCAGAGCGGTGAACAGGAAGGCAGGGGGGAAGTTAGAGTACTGCTACTGGGGGACTCCATGATCAGAGGCATCCAGTGGGAGGGGCAGGAGGAGGGTAAAACCTGTCTGATCAGAACCAAATGTCACCCAGGCCTGACAGTGCACAAGGCCAAGCATGAGTTGTATTCACTGGCAAGGGAATGTGGTGGGACCCCGGACATTCTAGTGCACTTGGGGACAAACAACATAAATGGTAATAGTGAACTAGAAATTCAGGCAAGGTTCCAGGAGTTGGCCAGGGTATGCCTTTCCATAGGCTGTAAGATCTCCTTTTTGGAAATCCTGCTGGTGCCAAGGGCTAGTGGGGAAAACGAGAAGAAGATTAGGGAGATAAATCAGTGGCTTAGGGAGTGGTGTGGGGAATTGGGGTATGGCCTGGTGGGGGACTGGGGGGAGACCTGGGAGGAAAAGGGGCAGTACGCTAGGGACAGGCTCCACCTTAATTTGGAGGGGAAGGAAATCCTAAAGCTCAAACTAGCTGGGTTCATCAATGAAAGGTGGGGTTTAAACTTGTGAAGGGGCAGGGATCAAAAAAGGGGCCGTGCCAGCAGGTACGATAAATTTGGAACATGGTGTCCACTCCTCTTGGGGGCTAGGGAGATATGGAAATGGGTCACCAGGTAGGGTTCAAGAGCTGAGAAATGGGAGCTCAAGAGGGAGAAAGGAGAGGAGGGAAAAGGGGTGGAGAGTGGTCCTGATAAATGCCAGGAGCTTAGGAAATAAAATACCTGAGCTCCAGGCAATGCTAGTTGAGGGAGAGGTAGATATGGCAGCAGTCACTGAGACCTGGGCCACTCAAGGGCACGAGTGGGACCTAAATCTGGAGAGCTACACTATGTTCAGAAAAGATAGGGGGGAGGGAAGGGATGGTGGTGTGGCACTGTTAGTCAGAAAAGGCGTGGGTATTGGAGGGGTAGAGGAGGCAGAGGGGAATGTGGAGGCTATTTGGGTCACCTTGCTGATGCAGGGGGGTAAGAGAGTAAAGGTTGGAGTGGTATACAGACCACCAGCACTGGCAGAGGTCCAGGAAGAAAGTTTGGTGGCAAATCTCGAGGGACACTGTAGATTGGGAAAGGGAAGGGTAGTGGTAGTGGGGGACCTCAACATGCCAGGAACAGACTGGGGGACTATGATATCAGTGGCCAGAGAGCAGAGGCTGCTGGATGTCTTCCAGGATGCATTTCTGACACAACAGATGGGTGAGCCAACTAGGGAGGCCGGATACTGGACGTGGTCCTGGCGAACAGTGATCAGATTAGGTGCCTAGAGGTGAGGGACCCATTGGCTGGGAGTGATCATGCCACAGTTTGGTTCTTCTTGGACCTGGGGGGGAGAAAAGCTGAACAAGGATGGTAGTAACCGACTTTAGGGGTGCAGACTTCAGAGAGATGGGAAGGATCCTTAAAGATTGTCTGGACGGGATAAGGCTGGATATGGATGCTGACAGCAGGTGGGGGATCATTAGGAGAGGAATACAGGGGGTTACCAGATCCTGCACAAGGGAAAGGCATAAGTTTGGTAAGGCCAGAAAACCTTGCTGGTGGACCCAGGAGGTACAGGAGGTGGTGAGGGACAAGAAGATGGCCTATGGGCGCTTCAAGTGCTCAAGGAGTGAAAGGGATCAAGAGGAATATGGGCTGAAAGCCAAGAGAGTCACCAGGGTGGTGAGAGCAGCTAAGGCAAAAAAGAAGCAGTCCTTGGCCAGTGGGATATGGAGGGGGGACAAGGGGTTCTTTAGATACGTAGGGGAAAAAAGGAAAGTAAGGAGCAAATCAGCAAGATAAGGATAGAGGATGGTTGGGCACAGGAGGCAGGGGAACAGGCAGAAGTCCTAAATGAGTACTTTGCCTCAATTTTTGCCAGGGGGGATGGAGGGGCTATGTCTTGTGAGGGCAGCAGGGGAAAACTGGAGCAAGCGGTGGGACTGGTAGAGACCAGGGGCCCTGATGGGTCTGGAAAAAGGGAGTGGCCACCACAGACAGGTGGGGGCCCAGCAGTGCAGGGTGAAAAGGGGGAGGACGTGGAGGCTGAAATCCCAGTAGAGAGAGTAAAAGAAGCCCTCAGGTCCCTTCGGATGGAGAAAGCACTGGGGCCAGATGAGATACATCCCAGGGTGCTGAGGGAACTGATGGATGTCCTGGCAGTCCCTCTAGTGGAGCTTTTCAGCATATCTCTGAGGACTGGGTGGGTGCCCCAAGACTGGACGGTGGCCCATGTTGTGCTGATCCACAAGGGGGGGATCAAGAGAGGAGGAGGAGGAGGGAAATTACAGGCCCATCAGCCTGACATCGGTGGTCGACAAGGTGATGGAGGGTATTGTCAAGGAAAGGCTAGGGGGGTTACTGGAGCAAACTGTGTACTTGGACGATAGGCAGCATGGCTTTGTCACTGGAAGATTGTGCCAGACAAATCTTGTTGAGTTCTATGACTGGGTGACAAGGGCCCTGGACCAGGGTAGGCCAGTGGACGTCCTCTTTCTGGACTTTAGCAAGGCATTTGATTAGGTACCCCACAGTGGCCTGCTGGCTAAGCTGAAAGAAATGGGGGTAGGGAGACAGTTGTTAAGATGGATAGGAAATTGGCTGTCTGAGCATACTCAGAAGGTGGTGGTTGGAGGGTTGGCCTCATCCCCAAGGTGGATTACTGGTGGTGTTCCCCAGGGGTCAGTGCTGGGGCCACTCCTGTTCAATGCCTATTTCTCAGACATCAGGAGGGGGATCAGGAGTGAGATGTGTCTCTTTGCAGATGACTCAAAGCTGGGTGCAGTGGTGGATGGGGAGGAGGGGAGGACCTGGAGGCTCTGGAAAGGTGGTCGGGAAAATGGAAACTAAAATTCAATGTGGGGAAGTGCAAGGTTCTGCACCTGGGAGTCAGAAATCCAGGCCAGGGGTATACCCTGGGAGAAGACAGGATTCAAGTCACGGAGGGTGAGAGGGACCTGGGGGAAGTGTTAGATGTCAAAATGAACAACTCAGAGACCTGTAGGAGGGCAGCAGCAAGGGCAAATAGGATGCTGGGATGCATCGCCGGGGGATTATCTCCAGAAAGGCGGAAGTGATCCTTCCACTGTACAACTGCTTAGTTGGGCCACATCTCGAGTATTGTATACAGTTTTGGAGACCACATTTAAAGAGGGACATTACACTCCTAAAGAGGGTCCAAAGGAGGGCAACCAAAATTATCTGGGGCCTGGGGGAGAGGACCTATGAGGAGAGGCTCAAGAAGCTCCACATGTACACCTTGGAGGAGAGGAGGGACAGAAGGGACATGATAGAGGTCTTTAAGTACATGAAAGGTATCAATAAAGGAGGCCCAGTCAGGGTGTTCCAAAGGAAAGAGGGTGGGGAAACAAGAGGGCACGGGTGTAAGCTGGAAAGGGGCAGTCTCAGAGGGGAGAGGAGGAGATGTTATTTCACTGAAACGGTAGTGGAGCCATGGAATGCACTGCCCAGGGAGCTGGTAGAGGTGGAGACTGTGGACAGGTTTAAGAGGGGATGGGACAGGTACAAGAGGAGGGTAAATCTGACCAGACCCAATACAGTTGGAACATCTGGGACTGGGGACAGCATAACCCAAGGGGGGGGGGACACCAAAATCGGCCCTCAGTGCAGGTGCTGAAAATCGAGCAGATTTGAGAGACTGTTAGGCCTATTCTGCTGCCATTTTAGTATGTTAGTATGTTAGTATGAAGTGTGAAAAGTAAGGACTATTTAGCCTGATTACCAATCAATTCGCAGTCACATGGACACAAATGCAAATTAACAGTAGTTAGGTTCAGGAGGTATGTGAGGAAGAACTACTTTATAGAAGCGGTG
This sequence comes from Neoceratodus forsteri, assembly GCA_016271365.2. Taxonomy (NCBI): domain Eukaryota; kingdom Metazoa; phylum Chordata; order Ceratodontiformes; family Ceratodontidae; genus Neoceratodus; species Neoceratodus forsteri. The sequence continues at coordinate 641,459,481 of CM057453.1, read as the reverse complement.
GTGGAATCTTGGAACAGTCTGTCAGTTGAGGTGGTGGGTGTGAAAACAGTCAGGGGATTCAAGAAGGGCTGGGACACAATGAAATAAATAGTAGTTAGTGGGGGCAAGGAGGAGAATAGAGACAGGACGGGGCGGGTTAGTACCCTGGAGAAACAGTAGGTTCCAGGGATTATAGGGAACTTGAACTTGGGCAAACTGGATAGACCTCTGGTCTTTTTCTGCCAACATTGTCTATGTTTCTAAAACAAACTAAAGCAGTTACATACATCTCTAACAGCTACACGAAAAGAGTTGTCTGTGACATGGAAACAAATAAAATTTAGAAGATATGAGGGTTTAGTTTTCCTTTAACTACTAAGAGATGCAATCAGAAAAGAAGAAAATGTAGAGTGGGAAACCTAGACATTTTGGCAGTGGTACCTGGTACAGAAGTACTAATAAAAAGGAACTCCTAGGCAACTCTAAATATGTTACATTGCAAAAGGCATCTATTTAAGGAACACAGTGGGGTATTAAGAAGAGCTCTTGCAGTAAACTGGAGAGATTATGATTGATTAACTTAAATGGGCAGACTGGGTGGGCCATAGGCCCTTATCTGCCGACACTGTCTATGTATCTATTTATCTATGTATCTATGATTATGAGTATGCCCTTGCTCAACACTGAGGTTAATTCTTGTCACAACATTAGAAAACAAACTGGTCAGAGCCGACATGGCTGTGGAGAACTTTCGGGATGCTTTTACCCATTATTTCTAATGAATTCTACAATGCAGATCTGCTGAGAGGAAGTTTCAATGTGGTCTTCCTTTTACACATTTTTACAATGTATTTTCCTAGAATATACCTGCCGATTGCTATATATTTAGCCTGGATAGTTCACAGAAGAAATGGCAACTTATTTTAGGGTGGTGGGCACTGGCAATAAGATGCTAGAATGTGTCATACATAGGCACGAGCTGTGTGCGGGCGATTAACGCCTAGTGGCCATACACTTCAGGCGCTCGCATGATGATCCATCATCCCAGTGCCATTGCACTGCTCAGTTCGGGTGACAGCCAATGCTGTACCCACTCACACAGGTCCTAGAACAGGCATGTTACAGCCAACCTGCCATTTGTTTGTAGAATTGGGGAACCGCAGATGCACTATCTATAGCCTGGAGCGTACACTGCAAATGGCATTGCAGGATATCACACCCCATGGCACCCAGGATACCTCAGCAGTCCAGAGCGTGGCATGTTATACAGGGGAAAGGGTAGAGTGTGGGCTTGCAGTGGTGTATGACTGCAGGATGATACAGCATCAACTCATGCATTGGAGGTATGTCAATTCCCAGTTGCCAGGGACATACACAGGGCTGCATACACTGGTGGGTCTGCATACCCAGGGCTGCATATACTGGTGGGTCTGCAGCTTGCACAGTGCATGTCAGTTAACCTCCCTGTGCTCCCAGGATATATCTGGAAAAGAGTTTTTGCTCAGTGAGCCCTTCTCAGCCAAAAATTGTAAAATGAAATATAAAATAAAATGCACACTGTAAAGTGGCAGTAGACACTGTTACAGATGGTGGTCAGCTGTACCTGATGGAGAGTTTTGGCTCACTGAAAGCATTAACTTACCAGGTGTATATACATTATGAATAGGCATGGCCTGCAGTCCCATGCAGGCCACACACCCCTCTCTACCTACTGGTTTATCTAAGAATCGACACTGCTAGGTGGCCAAGGCAAGTAACTACTGCCATTCTGAGGTGTCAGCAGTAGCCTGTCACTCCTAACAATAATAATTTCCAGCCCCATGACAAGCCCTGTAGCCACACACTGGTATCAGTGGTAGTGGGCTGTGAGGATGGAGGTGAGGGGGCTTGTAGAAGCTGATGGTGTTGATAGCTCTGTATTGCCTCCCTGTGTCCTGACAGTGTGGCCATTTTGCTTGCCTCCTTCCTGCTGCCAATCCCATGCCAATGGTCCCTGAGCAGAAAGCACCATTGCTCCATCTGGTTTGGCACTGCTTCAGTTGACGTCATCACCCGGGGCACAGAGGCATGCAAATGATATGGTGCTGCCACTGCTCCAGATGTGCCATGTAGAAAATTGTGGCATGAGATGCACTGATGGCTCTGTATTGCATTCCTCAGTCCTGTTAGTGTGGTAATTCTACTGTGCTCAGACAAAAACCATGGGGCATTACTGTAGTGAGTGCAGTATATCTGTCAGCCCTGTAAGCGCCAAATTCATCCACTAATCATCAATGCACTTTTACTGCATGTATGCTAAGCCAAAGGCCCAAAACAGCACTTGATTCATTAGATTCATTACAATTTATACTCCTCCTCCTTATAGTTCATATTGACACAATACTGCATCAACAAACACTTAATTATGTACTGCATACTGTAACTGACATTAAATATGGATGGAAGTCCAAAGAGATCATTAGATACAGTTTAGCATCCTCAACATATTTACAATTCCTCCACCCAGGACCGCATAATTGAGACATACCATTTTGTGTTTCGTGGGATCCAGACTCGACCCAGTATTACAGCATGGTGGGAGGGAGGCTAAGGCACAGGGAGATCAGTTAGTTTACTTGCAGTCAAACAGTGAATAGATGGTTGTGATGGGATTTCAACTTGGAATCTCCTAGTTCACAGTTCTATAGTCACCCTGAGCCACATTGGTGTGCTGTCAGTGCAGCGAAACCCTTACCTCAACGGCAATGTGGGCGCGGCAACCCAATTGAAAGTCATTCCATCGATTGGGATTTTGCAGTGCCCACTGTCTTGCTGCCCCAGGGGTGTTGTGCTGTCCTCCCCCCCCCCCAGAACCTCCAACCTGCAGGTGGTTATATTATTTTTTGAGTGTGCTGTAAACAGCTAGGATGTGTTCCTGTGCTTTGCTGTGATGGCAGTCGGGCAGCACAATTGTCGGGTGACATTGTCACCATTGATATTTTGTTGTCAATGTGGTGTTGGTCGAAATGATGGATGTCAAACCAACATGGTGGGACCAGCCACATTATATGTTTAAAATGGATTAATGCAAAGAATCTTGGTAATAAAAGCCTAACACACTAGCCCAGCAGTCTGAAAGAACTAACTTCACCAGCAAACATTGACATTCGAGAGAATCCATTCAGCATGAGAAATGAGAGCATTCTAAAAAAGATTGGTCTTAGATGTGTTTGCTTGTCCCACAGCTAATTCAAAAAGTCATATGGATGATAGGCAGCTCCCATTTGCCCACACAGTGTGTCATTGTTAAAGTAGAAATGATTTTAAGGTAGTTAATACCCCATTCAAATGAGGGCTGGGTGATCCAGCTCAGATTGAGATCTTCCCCCACCAACACCCAAAGATTTACCACCTCATAATGGCTTGGAACATCCAGGGTCACATTTCTAGATGGCCAGTCTAGATCAGAACAAGTGTAAGCACACTGAGGGCATTGCCTACACCCTAGGGTCCTGGTAGTCTGCGATTCCTTGGATGTGGAATTTTCTGCAGAACTTGCATCATGATACAGAATATAAGTAGTGCCACAGATTTCACAGCTATGGGTGATTTTTCATTTAAATATGCAATGTTTCCATAACGCTTGCCTCTCCTCCACACCTTTTTATCCTAATGTCCCACCTATGTGCACAGCATGTGATGTCATTGATGACAGCACATTATATTTTAACCAATACAATGACAGCATTCTGACAGAAAAATGAATATTTTATGCAACAGGACTGAAAAAATGCTGCCACAAAAGCTTGGGAGCCTTGTCGTGGAAACCAGGGCTGAAGTGTTGTAAAGAACTAGGGACACTGCCTCTGTCCTAGCATTTGGCCTGGCCCAGATTTATATCTGGACACCCCTTCTACCCAAAGCAAGGTGCATTCAATTGGCTTGGATTATATGGATCAAACTGCCAGAACTCCCAGCTGGGATTTGCAGCCTTTTCCATCCCTACATAAAAGAAATATTTTTTTCTTTTACTGACCCTCCTTGATGTCAAAACAGGAACACCACTCCTTCAAAGAAACATTCTTATCTTTGTCAGTGTCGCACACCTCAAAGAAGTGTGATGTGCAGTGCTCCATGGGAACCAGAGGTGCACGGAGAGGTGCAAGCTCCGAGTGTGTTAGGTACCTGAAACCAGAGAACAATAAACTGTTATCCTTGTCTCACAGAGATAAAACCAGCAAAAAATACTCCCTCTTTATGAGGAAAACATAATGATAAAACACATGGAGAGAGACAGTGAGAGACAGAGGGAGAAAAAGATAGAGGGAGAGCATAATGAAACAGATCATTATGTTCAGTGCTATTTAGATAAATGCATTGTGTCTTCTTCGACATTAGTTTAATTTATATGCATGTTAAAGCCAGATAGCCAGACTAATGTCTTAAATATGAAGTACAATCTTCAGACTGATATCTGTAGAAACTTTAATCAAGAATCCTAAAATCTAATCACTAAAACATATCATTACTCATCTCAATCTATGTTCAAATTATTACTTTGTGATGTGGTAATGTGCTACACATCAAGAAATGAACCAACCCTGTACCAGCTGGGATACAAGCAAATACAACAGCACTGATTGCATTTTGGCTTTAAGTACATGACTAATCATTTTGTGTTTTAACTGCTTTGAATTATATATCCAACAGCTTATCCTGTTACTATAGGCACCATAATCCTCTGTCATTTGTCTGAGCCAGGTATTACCTGACTTCGGAGCATTCTTAGGAGGAGGGTTATTAGTTGTAGGTTGGTAGCATTCGATGGCCATCAGAATTGTTACAGAGAATCCACAGTTAGGTTTATCAATCAAAGAAACCATGAACTCTAATATTATCCTAACATGGTATGTGTTCAACAAATTTCCATTCTCATTTAAAAATGAACACCCTGTCATGGTCTGCTACCAAGATGACATTCTTGGTGCCAGTATATGTCTCCCTCCTTATGCCATCTCCTCCCTCTCTCTGTCCTAATCCAAGCACTCCTTGATTTTATGTAAAACCCTTCTGTCTCTTTCTTCAATACCAAGCTCCCCTTTATAAGTGTCTTTACACACACAGACCTGTATTGCAATGAGCGATACAGATCAGCTGTAACATTACCTTTCTGCTGTGTACAGGCGATCGGTTCTGCAAGAGAACCAAACGTTCGCCAATTCCATATTCCCTGCGTTCCTGGGTTAACAGAGTTTTCTTCCGTTCCACCCGGCCATGTTATAGTGTCCTTCCCCTAGTTTTGGTGCCAAAAGGGTGCCAGGACAATAGGGAATCATGTACTTTTTTGGCTGTTTCGGAGCAGATCACCTGTAAACAGCACAAAATGGGTAACATTACAGTTGATCTGTACAGCTCATTGCGATACAGATCACAGCGTGTAAAGACAATCCACTCTGCAACTGACCAATCAGAACAAGGCACCCTCATAGAAGAAGCGTCCTGTAGAAAAGCGCCTTACATCCCATGGCACCTCACACCCTCCACACAACCCAGAAAAAACACACCCATGTGTCCAGTTTTACCTCATACCTACCTCTCTGTCCTGTGGCCAGAACTCCCTGTTATCCAGTGCTACCCCATGCCTTCCCTGACCCATGCCAAGCACTCTCTTGTGCTCAATGGCATCACATCTACCTCTTCTATTCCCATTCTAAGCATTTTTTGGTGCTCTGTGGTAGCCCAACTCCCTCTCCTAATTTCATGCCAAGAATGACTTGGTTTATACAGTAGTGCCACCCCTAAATCCACCTGTCTCATGAAGAGCACTCCATGGTGCTCAGTAACACCCTCTTCTCCTTCTCCTCTTCCAATCCCAAGCACTCCCTGGTTCCCGGTGTCACATTTCCCTCTACCGGTCCCACACCATGCACTCACTGGTGTTTAGTGGTGCACCCTCTCCATGTCCCATACTAAGTGCTACCTGGTGCTCATTGGTACACCTTCTTCCTCCTCTCCTTTTCCATGCCAGTTACTTCCTGGTGCTCCGTGACATCCTCTCTCCCTCTCCTTTTCCTATGTAAAGCACTTTCTGGTGCTCAGTGGTCACCCTCTCCCTTTCCTCTTCCCATGCCAAGTACTTCCACATACTCATTGGCATTTTCTCCCTCGTCTTCTGATGCCAAGAAATGTCTGGTGCTCAGTGACACCACTTTCCCACGTCTTGTCTCATACCAAGCATTCTCTAGTTCCCAGTGGAATTCCCTCCTTTTTCCTGACCCTTGCAAAGCATTTCCTGGTGCTCAGTGGTACCTCCTCCCCTTCTCCTCTTCCCATGCCAAGCACTTCCTGGTGCTCAGTGGCACCTCCCCCTCCTCTTCCCATGCCATGACCTTCTTGGTGCTCAGTGTCATCCACTCTTCCTCGCCTCATCTCATGCCAAGTACTTCCCAGATTTCAGTGGGACACCGTCCCTATTTTTGTCCTATGACAATCAATCCCTGGTACTCCATCATGCTTCCCTTTCCTGTTTCATGCCAAGCACCCTCTGGTGTCCCATGGCCCCCTCTCCCTGCCCCATGCCAAGCACTCCCTAGATGGCATCCTCTCTCTGTCCCATGCCAAGCCTTCTCTGGTGTACAATGGCACCCTCTCACTGTCCCATGCTCAGCACTCTCTTTTGCTCAGTGACACCCTCTCTCACTCTACTCTGCCCATGTCAAGCACTTCTTTGAGTCTGGTAGCACATCCATCATCACCACATCCCATGCCAAGTACTCCCTGGTGGCCAGTGGTCCTGTTCCAGACATTCACTGGTATCAAATGCCCCCCCAACTCCTGTTACCCCATGACACAGAGACCATCACATCCTTCTATTCACCTCCATGGCCAACTTCCATCTGATTAAAAATACTACACTCTGCAATTTATTGTAGTTAGCTCACTTACTGATATGGAACACCTGTCACAATAATAAAGTGCAGTGTGTGGTATTTGTATTTAAGTGGTGTCAGCCATGGTGGTGAGCCAGTCTCTGTTTTGTGGGTGAGGGCAAGGGGTGGGAAGTAACAGGCGTAGAGGAAACACTGGACACCAGGGAGTATTGTGAGGTCAAGAAGGATATTTATCAGGATATTTATTTATCACCCTTCTTAAAGGAGATAAGAAATGATTTTCACATAGTTGACTGCCCTTCCATCTTCCTTTCCATACCAGTTATGTATGCTGATATGCTTTGACCAATTGTTGATAAAGGATATAGCTTTGTGGTGCCTCAGATCTACATTTAGTGTAAATGTTCCTCACCATCTACTGCTCTTTCATTTCATGTTTTTAAGACATTCTATGACATCAATATATAGAATAGTGGATGGGCGACCATCCATAACAAGGCTGTGTTTCCCTTGAGGGATTTGATGACATCATTGAGACCTCAAGAGCGAAGCGCGAGAGGTCTCACTGATGTCATCAACTCCTGAGAGGAAAACACAGCCTTAGTTGTGGATGGTCGCATTTTTGGGACCTCTGCTCATGAACAGAGGCACTGTGATTTTGTGAATCTGTCCCAAACGTTGATTTCCCACTGTGACCGCGCCATTCTGCACCAGATGTGCAAAACACTGTTCAGGCAGGATGTGAAAATAACAGCTTTACCATTCATAGGGAGGTGTGAAGAGATGACAATGTTGAAAATCTGGAGTGAAAATATTAAAAGTGCTCAAACTTATGAGCGTACATGGAAACTGCGCAATGCGTGCTAGTAACACAGTCATTTAGTGGAATTATTTCATCATATTTTCAACACAGACATTTTGTGACCTCTGCTCATGAACAGTGTCACTATGGTTTTCTTAATCTGTCCCACACATTGATTTCCCACAGCAACCACGCCATTATGCGCCAGATGTGTGAAAACACATTTTAGGCAGGATGTGCAAAAATGACAATGTTGAAAATCTTGAGTGAAAATATTAAAAGTACTCAAACTTACGAGCGTACGTGGAAACTGCGCAATGCACACTCGTAACACAGTCATTTGGTGGAATTATTTCACCAGATTTTCAACATAGGCATTTTGTGACCTCTGCTCATGAACAGTATCACTGTGATTTTTCTAATCTGTTCCGAACACTGATTTCACACAGCGACCGTGCTATTCTGCACCGGATATGCAAAAACACATTTCAGCCAGGATGTGAAAAATGACAGCTGTACTGCTCATAAGGAGGTGTGAAAAAATGCCAATGTTGAAAATCTGGATTGAAAATATTACATATTTGCGAAGTTATGAGTGTGGGTGGAAACTGTGCAATGCATGTTCGTAACACTGTCATTTTTTGGAATTTTTTCACCAAATTTGCAACATAGGCTTTTTGGGAGCCCACCTCATTAACAGTGATACTGTCGTTTCATTAATCAGTCCTGAAAGGTGATTCCATGCAGTGACCATGAAATCACCTTTCGGGACTGAATAACTAGATGACAGTGACTGAATTCATGAGGTGGGCTCCCAATAACCCGATGTCGAAAATGTGGTGCCACTAAGTTGAAACAAAAACATTTATGCCATTATACAGCTTACCGGCATTTCTTCAGTTCACGGTCAGCTTAGAAGAGTGCAGACGTGTTTCTGCTCCACGGAAGATCATCGTATCAGATTCCGGAGGTAAGTATGGGGTGTGGGGGTGGGGAGGTCGGTGCACAGAGGGTGGGTGCGGGTTGGGGAGAGGGCACCGGTGACAACGAGGGACCATTTTTTTCCTTTAGAGGTTAAAAAAAAACCTTGTGGGAAAGTTTTTCCTTTACAGGTTTGTTTTTGGTACACTGGGGTGGGCTCCCAGTGTGCCACCTGTATTTTTGAGGAAGGGGGACTGAAGCCGACGGGGATTGGGTCCTCCATTAACACAGAAAATGGGTCTGTGTTTGGGGGGTGCATGATGCTGAAGGGGATTGGGCACCCCCCTCGGCATACAAAACTACTATATGGAGGACATTATGCCGACAGCGATTGGGTTCCCCCATTGGCAAATGAACTGGGGCGGGGACATGCTGACAGGAGGATTGGGCACACCCGTCAGCTTCCATAAGGACTGTGAGAGGCAGATGGTGACAGCCTCTGCCATGTTTATTGAAATGGGACACCAGACAAGGCAATCTGTGATTCGCTGCGGGAATCAGGGACTGCCCCAGCAGCAAAAACATCTGATAGTTAAATAGCGGGGCACTCCCTGATTGCAGCAGCAAATTTCTTTCAAGTTGGTGGCATGTTGCAATGCTGCTGTCATCGACAGCCTGCTCCTCTATTGGTACCACAGAGACCAGTCCCAAAAAGCACTACCGGCATTGGTCACAACACTGCCACACCTCCACAACCCACTACTCCAGTAAGCTGCCACAACATGTTTCTTGCACTTGCACGCAAGCAAACATAAAAATACTTCAGAAATAAAATGTTACAACTGACTACTACTTAAAATTTGTGTCATTTTCCTGCCTATCTGTTTTGATTCCACTAGTTCTTTAATTTAACAAAAAAAGGAAAAATGTAGCAGAATACTGGACAGATACTAAATGGACAAGAGTAGGGCATCTGGCAGTGTAAAAAACTGTTTCCTATAACCTTTGAAACCCAGAGGGCTTAGCATCAAGGCATGAAATAATACACAAACAAAAATAAATAAAGATGCAAAAGCATCAGTAGTCAGTAAATGTGAACTATATGAAGCACAATAGCAATGATGAAACAGAGCATCAAGATCACAGAGTAGTCAGGGTAGACAGAACTATAAAATCACTTCCAAGTTTCTGCCTTGAAGCAACTCAAGCTTTGAAAACGTCAGAGGACTGGTGGGAAAGATAGAGGATGTCACTGAAAATGCTCAGTCCCCCACTGATTGTAATCTTGAGCAGAGGAACACCAAACTTCTGCATCAGAATGCTCTTCCAGAGTGGTGGTAGGTCAGGTGCATGCAGAGTCAGGTAGAACCAAATCTGTTCAGGGCCCTAAATCTTATAATAATAATTTTGTAGTCAGTCTTCTGAGAGATAGGCAGCCAGTGTAATCTATGCAGTGCTAGAGTGATATGTTCTGACCTCCTTATGGCACTCAGAAGGAAAGATGGGATGTTTTGCAGCAGCTGCAGACATACAATCTATCCACAGGGAAGGCCCTTATAGAACCATAACAGTAATCAAGACATGGAGATAAATGCTTGCCCCAGTTTTCCTTTATTCCCAGGTTCTAGAAAGGGACATATTTGATGACGTTCCTGAGATGATAAAAAGCAGCTCATGACTACAGCTCATGCCTGGGATCCCTGAATCAGCCTTTCATCACATACTACTCACAGATTGCTAAGCACCCTTTCTGCCACAAGCCAAACACCGCTCAAGGCTGGCAGCTTTCGGTTGCTTTTCAAAACAGAGGACAGACAAGACAAGGCCATAGAAGCAATTCCATCTTACTAAAATTCAGAGCCAGCTGGTTGGAGACCATCCGATCCTTTATTTCAACCAAACACTGTTTGAGACACAGCACAGAATAATCTCCCTGATCCTGCTCAGGTGCAAAAGATAGGTTCAGCTGAGTATCATCAGTATATCAGTGCGATCCTATATTGAACTTTCTGATAATCTCTCCCAGAGGCAGCCTGTATATGGCAAACCAAATAAGGGAGAGGAGAGTCCCCTAAGGGGCATCAAAGTTGAACCACATCAGTTGCAAAAGGTAGAAATCCATCACCACCGACCATTCCTGCCCTGCCGTTAATGACTGGAACAATTTTTTTTATTTTAGTCTTTGGTAACCAGGTAAGGCCCACTAGGCACAAGTGCCTGTTTTCAGGGGCAACCTGGGAGCACTGGGCAGTTAAATGACTTGCTCAGAGTCACACAGTATGCAAGTGGAGGTTGTGAGAATCAAACTCAGGTTTGGTCTGCTGGATGTATCAAGCTCGTGCACACCTCATTCCTATAACCTCTAGGCTATACTGCCAGCCGATGCACAATGCATGCCCAGCTCCATTCAAAAATGTACAGTCCCAGAGTCTATCCACCAAGACCCCATGATCTGTCATATTGAATATTGAAAGATCAAGGAAGATCACCACTGGTGCCTCACACCTTAAGCAGCACTGTCTCTGTGCTTTTGTGCTGGCAAAACTCAGACTGGTAGGGCTGAAAGACATTATGACTCCCCAGGTGTTTACCCAACTGTAGTGCCTCTACTTTCTGTCCAACTTTAGCCAAAAATGGTAGGTTAAAAATTGGCCAATAATTTGCAAGGATTTCATGATCTAAAGATGGCTTCTTGGACACGGGCATCACAACGGCCTTTTTTAAAGCATCCGACTACATTTACAGTCCCAGTACTACCCACAGATAGTTCCACCACCCCAACCTTTATCAGCTTTGAAGTGGTACAGTACAGACTGACAGCAACCCTGATGATGCTCTCCATAGCCAACTGGTTGCTGTAGCTCCCTGCTGATGGAATATTCAATCTCCCCACTCCTCTTGTGCATAGGCATGGGTATCACTAGCTGAAGGTGGGAGGTGGTGACGCCATTGTATAAGACACTAGTGAGGCCTCACCTAGAATACTGTGTGCAGTTCTGGAGGCTGCACCTTCGTAAGGACATTGACAGGGTGGAGGCAGTCCAGAGAAGGATGATTAAGATGATACAGGGCTTGCACCTAAAGACATATGAGGAAAGATTAAAGGACTTCTATATGTACTCTCTGGAGGAAAGGAGGGAGAGGGGGGGACATGATAGAAACTTTCAAGTACCTTAAAGGCTTAAACAAGGTATGGGGGGCCTCTTCCAATTTAAGGGGAGTACAAGAACAAGGGGGCATGATATGAAATTGGTAGATGGCAGATTAAGGGGAAATGTGAGGAAGTTCTTCTTCACAGAGAGGGTGGTGGACATATGGAATAATCTGCCACAGGAGATGGTGGGAGCGAGCACAGTGGAGGGATTTAAACATGCCTGGTCTAGGAAAAAGGGAACCTTGGAGGAGGGAAGGTGTGGAGAAAAGTCGCTGATCAGATAGGGTCAGAAAACTCTGACAAGTGTAGAGCTTACAGGCAGATTGGATGGGCCTTGTGGTCCTTATCTGCCAATAATTTCTATGTTTCTATGTTTCTCTTTTCTTACTGATGTTACTTTGAACAGTGGAGCAAAGCTGGCCATGGCTGCTGACAATCTTAACTATAAACTGTTCACTTCTTACTCTGTAGTTGCTGTAGGCAGGAAATAAAAACCTCTTCACAGTATGGAAAAGTACAGCAGGTCTGTTTTTCTTGGGCTGCAATGATAGCAAAGTGTACAGTAGGTCTCTTGGATCTCATCACCTCCTGATATTTACCATAATGGGCCCTTATGACAAGCTTGTGTTTCTTCACTGATCTCCTCCACTTGTGCTCTTAACTTATATTGCTGAACTTTCAACTGCTGATGCTAATCTGAAACCACAGAGCTCCTCAGTATGAAGCTGTGGTACTAGACTGGATGGGCCCTGGGGTGTTGATCACCTTTGTCAAGGCCATATTAGAGGACTTGACAGCCATGATAGTAGGCACATAGATGAGGCAGAAACCTGAGCCAAAGTGTACAGAAGACCATGAAAGCTCTCTGGATCCTGGTCCTGTTTAGAATAATGCTGGATCACTTCTGCAGTGCTGTCTCCCTTCCAACCAGTTTCTCATCCATCTGTGTCCTTCGCTGCACCCAGATCCTCTAGCTTCGTCAACAACCTTCTGTGGGACACCAAGTTGAAAACCTTGCTGAAATCAAAGTACAGTAAAGCCACAGTGTGTTATCCACTACCCTTATTTCCCAGTCAAAGAATACTATCAGGTTGGTATGACAAGAGCTCCCTGCTACAAACCCATATTGTTTACTATTCTGGAGTCCCCTGCTCTCCAGGTAGTCCACAACATCCTCTTTGACTAGTGTTTACATCAGATTACCCACAATAGAGGTAAGACTGACAGGTCTGTAGTTACCCAGTTGCTTCTTGTCTCCATCTTATGGAGCAGGATGGTATCCTGTCAAAATAGTGAGATAAATATAGCGACTCAAAAACAGCGAGGCAAATACAGCGCTCGCCATTTGTGCAATGTGGTATTTACAGTGCATATTATGTTTAGTGCTGTCAGGAGTATTGCTCTTGTGGTGTACTTTATGCAGCTCAGAGATAGTTATTTTTAGTAAGGGGGGTTCAGAGGGTACAATGGGTGCAGCCTCCTGCAAGTGACATCTAACAGGGTCGTCGCTGCCATTGTTCAGCATTGCGCTGCAACATGCCATTATCATTGTCGTTGTTTTGACCTGCTTATATTGCCCCCTGAGGTTTTGACATGGAACTGAGCAGGGCTACATCTACAACCCTCCAGTCTTTTTTGAACTACTCATGTCTCAGTTAAGCTGTTGAATAGCCCTACCAGAGGTTCAGTTAGTTCAATTGCCAATTCCTTGAACACCTTTGGATGCATCCCTTCTGGTCTAGGGCCTTATCTATCTTTAAGGCTGCTAGCCCTTTTTGAATCCTTTCACTAGTAAATACTTGTTACCTCATCGCAGGGATTTCCCTACAGCCACCTTTATGCCACTGTCTGCCAGAGGTCTTCTGTCTCCCTTGTTAAAATAGAGTAGAAATAGTCATCAAGAACTGCTGCTTTCAGCCCATCCTCATCAATTACCCTACCTCCCTTCCTCTATTAGCCTAACAATACCTTCTCCTCCTCCCTTCTTTCCTTTTTCCCTAATATAGCTAAAGAACTGTTTCTCCCCTTCCTTAACCTCTTCCGCAACACGCAACTGTCTGCCTTTGCTTCTTCTCTGGCTGCTCTCTTGGTTTTCCTTGTTCTCATTTGGTACACTCCCCATTCTTCTTTACCTTGTGTTTTCTTGTTCCTGGTGAAGGCCTTTTTTGGGGCTCTCACTGCTTCCCTGAACTTTCCTGAGAACCATATTGGTCTTTTGCACTTGTTTCTTTTGATTACTGTTCTCATGCAAGACTTTTTTGCCTCAAGAACGGTCCCCTTGATTTCCCTCCATCTTTCCTCCACATCCCTGATGCTGTCCACTCTGACTTAGTTGTCCTGGACCAGCTCCCTCATCTGGTTGAAGTCTACACATCTGAAATTTAGTACTTCAACTTTTGATAATGGATTATTTGTCCCAAGGGCTAAGTAGAACCATACAAAGTTATGGTCCCTGGACTCTAGTTGCTCCCCTACCTTCACTCCTTCAACCACATCTGAGTTGGTGAGCACCACATCAAGAATGATAGCCTGCCTAGTGGGTTCCTTAACCAACTGCACCAGCAGACAGTCCTGCAGTGTATCCAGCAGGGCCTGACTTATGGAGCTCCTTGTCACTGGAATGACAAAATCAGTATCTAGCAGGTTTAGCTCTCCCTCCCACCACCACCTCCTCCCCCTTTGGCACCCCCTTTCTAGTTCTGCCCCTAGCTCCTTATCTCTTTCTTCTCCCTGTCCTGGAAGTCTATAGATCCCTCCGCCCATAGTTTCTTGCCTGAGGATGCTGTGAGCTGAACCCACAGAAATTTTGTTTCCCCATTACCACCCCTGATGTTTCCATCCTCCACTGCATTTACACCTTCCTTGACATACAGGGCTATACCTCTTTTACCTTTTCATCTATCACATTTGAACATGGTGCAACCTGGGACTGTCAGGTCTCAGTCATTGTTCCCTGTGGTCCAACTTTCTGTGATGGCTACTAGGTCCACCACAGTGTCTGCCACCATTACCTGGAGCTCACTAATTTTATTTCCCAGACTCATGGCATTGAGGTGGAACCCTTTCCATCTTTCTCCTGATCCTCTCTTGCTGTTTCCTACTCCTTCACCATTATTCTTCCCTAGTCTACGTAATGTTTTATTTTTCCTGCTGAATGTAGGCTTTGTCAGCTCTCCCTTAGAGGCCTCTTCCTCTAAACTAATTTGAACTTCAACCTTACTCTTACCTACCTTGTTGGTACTAGACCCCTGTTCAGAGGGTGCCCTAACTAGGTTCTCCACCTGTTCTCCCTTTGCAGTACCTCCCCTAGCCTCTGTCTCCCCCGCAGTCAGTTTAATTGTCCAATGTAGATGTCAAACTTCTGCTCCAATGCACTGGCTCCCTCTCTCATCAGGTGAAGGCCATCACCTTGAAGAGCCTCCTGTCCCAGAAGCCCTCCAGTCCCCCACATAGTGGTATCCCTCCTGACACCATTCCTTCATCCACCCACTAAACTCCTCAGTCTCTTCCTTTGTTTACTATCATCCCCATTCTCCCATTCCATACAGGTGGACCTCAGAAAAAGCCAGGGAAGCCAAGTATGCCTTCAGTTTGTCCCCAAGTCTCTTAAAGTTTTGCTTCACTGCCTCCACTGTCTGGTTCACCAGATTATTGGTACTCAAGTGTACCAGCATCCCCAGCTCCCATTCTCTGCCATCCTGTACTGTATATCCTATGTATATCCCAGATGGCTGATGCACTTGGAAGGCATCTGACAATTTCACTCCCCTTCACATCATCCTCTCTACTCCCCAAATCATTAAGTCCCCAGTCACTGAGGCTCTCCTTGCTAACTTCCTCCTGCTCACCCCTACAGTGCCACCAAGTGGCCTTGCCCATTTCCCTCAACTAACTCAGAGTCCCCCCAATGGAGTCAGGTACCTGAGCGTCCTCCAGTGGTGCAAAGCCATTTTCTGCCTGGATGGTATGAGACTGGTCAACCCCCTTGTGGCTGTCCCTGCCACCCTTCCCCCTCCCTTTCTCCACCACCCTTCAGCCCCTAGAGCCAGTGGGCCTCTGAGAAAGTGGAGGAGGGTGGGAATGACCCCAGCTGAGCTGCTACGAAGCTGAGATATCTCATCTCTTTTGTTTCTAGTTGAGCATGCAGCTCCGCAAAGATCCTGGAGGTGGGACAGTGCCCCATTCTCCAGAGCATCACCCTGGTGAAGAGCGTCCCACAGTCCCCACACCCTGCTACCTCCCCACTATGATAGCCCTATACTGTTGTTAATAACTTGCTCTCCTCTGCCTAGCATCTAAGAACCAAAAAGGCCTACCTTATATGTCGAGTTCTTTTACATATGGAGTACTTCCTACTCCTCCCTTACTTACTCTCTTAACCTTGCTTACTCCCTTAGCATATAGTATACAAATATAACTATATAAAAAATAAATATTTCACTTGTATCAAATCTTACTATAATGCAAATGTTAAGAACAATTATAAAAAGGGTCTGAGAAATAGAGTTTTCTGATTGGTTGTAAACATTCTATCAGTCCTATGTTAATCTTTGATTAACATACATGTACAGCCTAATCATATGCTGAACAAGGTTTAACACTATTTAATAGATGGATCTTCAATTTAATAGGTCTGTAAAGCATTCAAAAAAATTCTGGTAATAGCCTGAAAGGTTCAGTGGTAATAGTATTGTCAATCAATGGTAATAGTATTGTCAATCACTGGTAATACTACACTTTTGTGCTGACAGTAGTATCATTCCAAGCTTCCGAAAAGAAACCTCCCGCCCTCACGTCATAAGCGTGCCTCCTCATTGGCTGGTTTTCCTGTGTGGGCAGGCAGAACAGTTCAAAAACATGGCGGCAGTTCTCTCGCTTACCGAGAGTGAACTCAATCGTCGCGCTTCTCATTTTTATTTGTTTTCCCTCAGGAAATAGAAATATCTGGTTGATCCTACCATTGCGCTCCTGAAGAGCAGGTAGGATCTCAAACATTTAAAAAAAATGGACTGGGGCGGGAACTGTCACCAGCAAGCACACAGCTGAATCCGTAGCATAAGACACTGCAGCGGTCGACCAGCAGAAAGTCAGTTCACTGAAATGGTCGACCGCCCATTCGAAATAAAAGTCGCATCCATATATTAAAAAAAATAACAGATAGGTTTGTTTCTCCATTACCAGGGAGTACTAGCATCTCGAGGTTCTGGACACAGTGGAACCTCTCGAGCTTCGCTCTCGAGGTTCATGTGTCCAGAACCTCTCGATGCTATTACTCCCTGGTAATAGACGCAAACCTATCGGTTATTCTATATTTAAAAAACATATGTTAATGGTCAGTTAATCACCCTCTAGGGGCATGTAGCACTCGGCTATGCCTCGTGACACATTACACCCCTAGAGGGTGATTAACAGACCACTAACATAACCCTTGGTCATGCCTTATTGCTTAAATCTCATTATTAAAAGGGTCTCAGAAACACTGTATTCTAATTGGTTGTCAGCATTTTGAGAGCCTTATGTTAATCTTTAAATTAATATGCTTGTACAGCCTGATTATAGGAATAGTGATTTTTCCAAGTCAATTTCAGCATTCTAAATTTCAAACTCTGAGTCACCATTAAAGCTCCTGCTAGACCTAATGTGACTCAGTAGTCCTTACTTGCTCGCTACCATTTTCACCCACTCATTAACTGCTCATGTTGAGCCTTATCTGTTACTTAACAATGGTGCCAGTTAGCTAGTGAGTGGATGGTGCTTGAGCATTCACTGCTGGCACTGCGGTGCAGCTCAACAACATCGGTATTGCCAGTTTCTGAACTGGAATTAATTCACTTTCACTCCTCATCACTTAAACAACAGAGTCAGTAGGCAAGTGGGGAGATTCATGGCTGTGGTGTGGCTTTACAACACAGCCGATGTGGAGTTGCTATTTTGCGAGGGTGCTGGCAGTCCTATTTAAATTCACACTCACACATTCCATGCCAGGATAGTTAGTTTGCAAGTGGCAAGGCTTTTAAATTTTCAGTCTCAGTGTGGCTTTACAGAGCTGATATTAACAGCTTGCAAGAGGACAGTAGGAACTTTTAAGTTAATGGCCATGGTGCTGCAGAATAACAACAGAACTGGTTGCTGTTTTTTGAGTGGGTGGGCAGGTCTTTTATATTAACCGCTGCCGTTACATTTTGAGTTCGTGAAAGGGGTCTGCGTGGCTTAAGAGGTACATTGGAGATGCAGGGTTTAGAGCAGGCAGGTACAAATGCTCCTTAAAATGCTGCAATTTTAAATTCCTTTTAATACTGTTTATTCAATTTTCATGCCACACTCAACACAGTCGCTATGACAATGTGGGCATGACAACACTTACACTAACTTGATCTCATGACCACGCTCAGAGGGACTTTTTTATTATGAAGTCAGTAAAATTGAAAAAAGTTTATAAAACAGAAACATACAGATTTTCTTATTACACCCTATTTTAATAATAGCAATAAGGTACTCACAGGGGTTATGTTAGTGTTCAGTTAATCACCTCCTGGGGGCAATATGGAACTCGGCTGCGCCTCATGCTACATTACACCCCCCAGGGGATCATTAGCTAGAACATTAACATTACCCCAGGTCATGCTTTATTGCTTAAATATTCTAGAACTCAGTGGGCTGCTACTTCAGATGTTCTGTTAGACCCAGAACATTATTCCAGGAAAGCTGTTTCTTAGCAACAGCCAGATTCTGGCTAACAAATGTCTTTCAAAATGCTTTTTCTAAAACAACAAGAAATCAGCAGTCCAGCAAGTCCACCAAACCATGACCAACAAAATCACAGTACCACATAATTAACAGGCCACCCCACCAACAAGCCATCAAATCCTGGTCACAAAGACAACCAACCTCCCCCCCCCCCCGCGAAGGCACATGCAAGCTTTCAAACTAAATAGTATTCTGTTTATTGCAAAAACATTAGATCAGTCATGTTTTTTCTGTTATGTATGTGTGTGCATTAACTGTCTAGGGCAGGAACTGTGTTTTGTCTAGCCCTGTAGCTTGGGGGAGGGGTGCTAATTGTCTGGCCTGGCTCCTCAGCAGAGCTACTGCTAACTACCTGGAGGTGGGGCTGAGTCAAAGTGGTATAGCTGCTTAACCGTTGGATTCTCAAAAGGGGCTGGAAGAAGAAGGCAGCAGTTCATTTCAGGGAAGTAACTGTTGATTTTTGCTGTTGTTATTGTTTCTTTTGCAGTTTATTGTTGCTTTCAGCAAAAACACAAAAGGAAGGAGCACAAATGCATAAAGTAAATCACACCAAAACGCCAAAGTCAATCTTTAAAGCATGGAGCTCGTGGCTACAATTACCCCAGCACTTCGGGTCTTCTCGTGACCCTTTCTCAAGGGGAGTGGCCGATGTGCTACATATGCTGTATTTTATTTAAGTCTCTTAAAGTGCCAGTGCAAAATTTAATCACCTTAATACGTCAAAATAACCATTGTGATAAAAATACAAAAAACAGCAATCATGCACACATCAGTGCAGGTACAATTTCATAATGAACTATCTTGGTAACAATCAAGAACAAAAATAATAATGAGATAAGAAGGAAAAGAAAAAAGCAGGACATTGAAATTGTAAATCTATCAGATGTGACATTTAGTAAAGCCCAGATTTGTGTATTGCGGAAAGGACTCTCCTTTGTTCCTCGACCAGTTGTCAATGAGTTTAACATTTATATTGACATTAAAAAATTAATCAGAAAGATATGTTTAAAAAAAAAATTTTTCTCAACGACAGCATACTCTGGAGTGTCCTAGTGAGAACATAAACTCCTTATCTTTAAATTTGAATGAAACTTCGACCACCTTGGAACAGCTATGGAATGAGGCTAATGAAGTAGATAATAATGTCCCTGATCTTGATTTGGAAAATTCCATAAGAGAGAATATACAAACACAACTTTTGAATAGAATATCTTTCAGGCCGAAATCTACTTTTAATCCCCCACCCTCAATTTCATCCGCTATTATTACATATGAATCCCTACTGATGCAGGACTTTGTTACTCTATTTCAATCTAACTGGCCAGCAATCTGAAACAATCTAACTACTGAGGAACAAGCTGTATTATGGGAACTGAGGAAATTAAAAAAATATAGAGATTAAGGAAGCTAATAAAGGTGGCAAGATAGTGATTATGAATAAAACTCAATATGAAGAGGAAAATTATAGACAACTGGACAATAGAGAATGATATATATGCCTTCAAGAAAATCCAGTATGGACTATTAAAGCCAAATTGGACAATTTATTGGTTGAATTTGTTTCTAATGGTCAGATAACATCTAAGGAGAAGGAATATATGACTGTTGAATTTCCAGTCACTCCAACAATATATATACTCCCTTAAATTCACAAGGACCAGGCCAGGCATCCCAGACGTCCGATTATCTCAGGTGTAGGTTCACTTTCTGAGAAAGTTTCAACATTTGTTGATTACTATTTAAAACAATTAGTGGTAAAACAAAAATCATACCTTAGAGATTTTATGAATGTTCTGTCAAAAATGGAGGGCCTGACCTGGTCCTTGGAATTTATATGGCTTACGATAGATGTGATGAGTTTATATACCTCATTATAAAATGGGTCTGAACAATGCTACATCCTGATTGGCTGAGAGGTGCCTCTGGCCGTGTCCTTATCAAGACATATTGTGCCAACCGGCACCTCTTCAGCCAGTCAGGACGCAGCACCTCTGGAAATCCATACATGCCAGAAGAGATTAACAAAAGTATAGAAGCTGCTGTCCTGGCGATCTATGGTCACTGCCAGCCAGCCCGCCCCCGCGGCATGGTCTCTCTCTCCTAATTCAGTGAAACTCCACCCCAGTGTCTTTAAAAAAAATCTAACCTTGCCACTTTTGGTCAGAAGTTAGTAGTACGTAGCGAAAAGCTGACCGAGATGAAACGGACATCCAGCGTGCTGCGACAACGCAGCTTTCAAATCACAAATGCAGCTCAAATGCGATGCAACTGTCTGCACTAACATGCTGCCGCTTTCCTTCTGCTCGGGTCACACTGCACATGGACACAACCCTGAAGGACAGCTCCTACTTAACCACTACCTAGTACCGAACACAATTTCGCACAACAGATACTCATCATTTCCACTGTCTGAGTGAGCAAGAGGCCGTTACCTGCACTTTGTCACCATCTTGAGCTGCTGAGTGTTTCTCCTGGCAGGGACATGGGGGGATTGCAAGAGGAGCATAAAGATCTACTATGTGACTTAAAACAAAAGTTAACATGCTAAAATGAATGTTAACATGATCTACTATTACAATTCTCTTTTCAACGGACATCCTGCGTGCTGCGACAAGCAGCTTTAAAATCATAAGCAGCTCAAAATGCGGTGCCACTCTCTGCACTAACATGCTGCCGTTCACCATCTTGACCTGCTGAGTGTTTCTCCTGACAGTGGGACGGGGGGATTGCAAGAGGAGCATCAAGATCTACTATGTGACTTAAAACTAGAAGTTAACATGTTAAAATGAATGTTAACATGATCTACTGTTGCAATTCTCTTTTCTTTTTAGAAAACTGATTCTAATGAATCCAGTTAGGAACTATTTTATCTTATTTTTAAGATTGTTGTCATAAATATCTTCAACTTTTAAACCAGACAACTCTGTTTCTACTTTATTTACAAAAGTGCAGTGCCCATTTATAAGTGGAATAAGACACTCCGAGGTGGTTTATGGCTTGATAAAACATTCCAGTGTTAAAGTCACTCGGCGCAAGCGCCCGGCCTCATTACGCACCTGGGGCGTGTTCTTATCAAGCCATAAACCACACCTCGTCATGTCTTATTCCTTACATAGCACATAATTTGGGTCTACAGGCATTTGAATACCATTTGAGTACCAGTAACATAGCTGTAAATTTTCCACAAGGATTTATTATGAAAATGGTGAAATTTATTTTGTATAATTATTTTCTGTTTGACAATAAGTATTATGTGCAGACTATGGGGACGGTGATAAGGACCACCATGGCCCCATCGTATGCCAATCTATTTATGGCTTGGTGGGAGGAAACATTGATTTATGACTCTACCAAAAATCCCTTTAGCAGCCATATACAGTTTTGGGGTAGATTTATAGATGATTTTTTGCTTATTTGGAGGGGAGATATATTATCAGTATTTAATTTTGTGGATTTTTTGAAGAACAATGATGTGGGGCTAAGATTCACTTTTGATACACATATTTCTAAAATATCATTTTTGGATTTATTTTTAGAGGGACAAAATGAAGAAAAAATGTCTAGTACATGTTTCAGGAAGCCTACTGCTGGAAATATGCTTCTACATGCTACAAGTGCTCACCCCATGCATGTTAAACGGGGAGGGGGGTCCCATATGGTCAGTTTGTTCGACTTCGACATACTTGTACTTTCTTTGCTGATTTTGAGAAAGAAAGTAGATTATTAAAAGACAGACTTCTGGGAAGAGGTTATTCTGAAACACAAATTGAGCAAGCATATGTTAAAGCCAAAGGCCTTAATAGAGAGACACTTTTAAAAACAAAATCCCAAAACAATCAAGATTTAACACCTATAGTATTTGTAACTGAGTATAATCGTGTCAGCAATCAAATTACTAACATCATTACAAAACATTGGGGGTATTACATGCCGATTCACATCTAAGGGAAGTTGTAGGCAACAAACCTTTGGTGTCTTATAAAAAAAGGCAATAACTTATCAGATTTACAAACACATAGTTTGTATATAAAACCTCAAAACAAAAGAACTTGGCTGCCTGATAAACCTTTATGCATTTGTGCTTTAAATGTGGCTATTGCAATATATGCAAATTTAGCCAACAAGGTCTTTTGTTCCAGCATCCCACTCTTGATCAAAAAAACATAGAAATTGTACACTTTATTAATTCCTCAACATCATATGTAGTATATATTTTACAAATGCACATGTCCATATATCTATGTAGGCAGAACTAAAAGAACTTTAAGAGAAAGAATGCAGGAACATGTACAAGCAATAATAAAAGATGAGTCCAATACCCCCATAGGGCTGCACTTTAAGAATTTTCATAATAAAAATTTACAATGTTTTAAATTTATGGGGGTAGATCATATTAAGAATAATACAAGAGGAGGGAATAGGCTCAATAAATTAGCACAATGTGAGCAAAAGTGGATTTACACAATGAAAGCCCTGTATCCTACTGGCTTGAATGACTGTTTAGATATTACAGTATTTTTATACGTGCTTTTTCACCCTCCCTTTCCCTTTCCCTCTTTCCCTTCTTCTTCCTCCCTCCTTCTCCCTTCCCTTTTCCCCTTCTCCCTTACCCTTTCCGTTCTTCCTCCCCTTTTTGTCATTTCCCCTCTTTTTCACCTTTCTCCCCCCTTCCCCCCTTTTCCCTTCTCTTCCTTACTTTCTTCTCCCCCCAATTTTCTTCTCCTTCTTATCTCATTATTATTTTTGTTCTGGATTGTTACCAAGATAGTTCATTATGAAATTGTACCTGCACTGATGTGTGCATGATTGCTGTTTTTTATATTTTTATCACAATGGTCATTTAGATGCATTAAGGTGATTAAATTTTGCACTGGCAATTTAAGAGACTTAAATAAAATACAGCATGTGTAGCACATCGGCCATTCCCCTTGAGAAAGGGTCATGAGAAGTCCCGAAGCACTGTGGTAATTGTAGCTGCGAGCTCCATGCTTTAAAGATTGACTCTGGCATTTTGGTGTGATTTACTTTATGCATTTGTACTCCTTCCTTTTGTGTTTTTGCAGTTAATAGTTTTTTGAAGTGAGCACTCGCGTATTTCCAGCGCTCCTGTTCCTGTGTTCTTTATTGTTGCTTTCAGTTGGTACCAGGTTACTTTCTGTATTCATTTGGAACGTTACCTATTTGGAAGATTTTGTAGGTGCAGCTGAGTGTTTCTGTGGGGGTTTGCTTGTGTGAATGATTGTCTCTGGTGGTTAGGAGGGACCCAATCCCCCAGCCAACCCAGCCCTAGCACATCACTTTCTTTATACCGTTAACCTGTGACAACATACGATACCAGCGGACTGCATACACACACTGTTAGACATCTTATTTCATCCACAACACAGGCACACACACACCACACCCTGACATAAATCTACAGTCCTTGATACATTATACCACTAAAGAGTATTGACATTACAAATCTACATAGCTGGGCACTGGACATGTTATAGAAGAAAAGAGCAGCAGAGGGTACAGGGCAATAAGGGGTATTTAGGGCAAGGATAGTAGAAGGAAGATGATGGGTGTGGTGCTTTGCAGTAGATGTGGGGCAGCAGTGTTCAGAAAGACCTTCTGGACATTGCGGTGCTGTCCTATCTGCAGGCACCTCTCTGTATTGAGGAAGGAAGTAGCTGGACTCCAAGCAGAGTTGGCAAGGATACAGGCGACCTTCCCCCCCATACAGAAACCACCATGTCCACCACCACTCTCTCAGAGGTTGCCAAGAAGGAGGGAAGGATGGACTATGGTGGGCTCAGGGAGGGTGTGGGAGGAAGCACAGAGGAACATCCCCCAGCTGGTGGCACTTCACAACTCGTATGCCATCCTGGCAGAGCATAGAGATTGCTCAGCATCTCCAGAAGTGAACACCACGGGGGTTGAGGGGGTCATCCAGGATGGAATCCCAAGGGCAGATGCAAGGAGAACACATGGGAGGAGGAGGAGGAAGCAAATACTGTTTGGGGACTCCATTGTGTGGGAGATTGAGCTGGGGTTGAGCTCTTATGAGGGAGGTAATATGCCTACCTGGAGGCACAGTTTGGAAGGAGGGCAAGCAAATCCTTAGGATTGCAAGGGCAGTAGCAAGGAGAGGGGAGCTGGATGTCATGATTCACTTGGGGACTAATGACCTGATTAGAGATGGGGTAGATGTAGGAAAAGTACAGGAAGAGTTCAGGGAGCTGGGGAGGAGTCTTGGGTAAGTAGCACACTCTGTCACCTTCTCGGAGGTTCTACCTGTCCACAGAAAGTGAGAAGGGAGGAACATCTGCATCATTGAATTCATCAAATGGCTAAAGAAATGGTGCGGAGAGGTGGGGTATGGCTTCATTGGGGACTGGAACCTCACCTGGAGGGATGAAGGACTATATTCTCCAGATGGCCTGCATCTATCCAGGGGAGGCAAAGGTATCCTCTCTGAGAAGTTTAAGTGCATTCTTAGTGATCATTTAAACTTGCCAAGGGGTGAGGCATAGACAGTCAAGGGGATTATCATAGCCCCCCCCAAAGGACATAACTGACAGCAGTGAGGACCTAATAACTAGCACAATAGCTTACCGTAAAACTACCATGGTTACAATGGGGGGGGAGAGAACAGAAGGTACATCACTAATGCAGCTCAGGGCAAAGACCAATAAACAAGGAACATTAAGGGGGTACACAGAGTGGAAGGTCATGTGCACAAATGCCCACAGTCTGGGAAACAAAATCCCAGACCTAACGGCACTGATAGAAGACACACACCTGGACATTGTGGCTATTACAGAGACATGGTACACAGGGAACCATGACTGGGATGCAGCCATACCAGGGTATACTCTTTTTAGAAAGGATAGGGAGGGGAAAAGGGGAGGAGGGGTTGCTATGAATGTAAAGGAAGGGATTAAAGCTATGGAGGCTCAGGAATCCAGGGAAGAAGCAGAGGCATTGTGGGTCACTCTGGAGTGGGAGAACAAAACGACCATCTTTGCTGGAGTAGTCTACAGGCCTCCCGCACAGGGGGATATAAATCTAGTATTAGTGGAAGCCATCCACAATATGGCCTCCAAAGGGGAAGTACTACTAATGGGTGGCTTCAACATGCCAGATGCAGATTGGAATACCCAGACTGCAAGTACATCAAGGAGCAGGGACCTCATGTCTGCCATGTACGGGGAAAACCTAAGGCAGCTGGTGGTTGAGCCCACCGGGGAAGGGGCTGTACTGGACTTAGTGCTGACAAATGGGGACAGAATCATGGATGTTGAGGTGGGCAGTCCCCTTGGTACCAGTCACCACAGAACTGTGTGGTTTAGAGTCAACACGTTGGCAGAAGAAAGCCATTCAAAGATTAAGTTCCTAGATTTCCAGAAGGCCAACTTCATGGAGATGGGGGAACAGTTCAAAATTGCCCTGACAGCAGAAGATGAGGGGGGAAGGGTAGGAGAACAGTGGGTTAGGCTCAAGAGAGCCATAGCAGGAGTGACAAGTCAGTGTGTCAGATTGCTTAGCAAAAACAAAAGAAAGAAGCAGCCACTGTGGTTCTCTAAATCAGTAGCCAAGAAAGTGCCAGAAAAAAGTAAGGCATTCAGGAAATACGAAGAGGCACAGAAAGAAGAAGACAGACTGAAATATTTGGAGAAGCAGAGAGAAGCTGGGAAAGCTGTCAGAGGGGTTAAAACAAGAATGGAGGAAGGAATAACACAGGCTGTTAAGAAGGGAGACAAATGGCCCATTGGTGCTGAGGGTCAAGGCACTGGACACCACACCTCATGCCACACCGGCGACCCAAGTTAGGGAACGTCCTCGGGCACCGGGGGTCAGCAGGGGAGGGAGAGGACTGAGCATCCAGCGACTGCTCTCCTCTCCCTGGGAAGGGATCCAGGGCATCTCTGCTGCACTGAGGACCCCCAGTGGATGCCAAGGGCTCAGCATGCAGGAAGAAGTAAGGGGCGGAGCATGGCGGACGTCTACGGCTCCTCCATGCAGACGTCATGGCACACCCGCACTCTAGGGGGAACTAAATAAGGGAAAAAAAACCTTTGTGCTGCTAGGCGAAGGTGGGCTTAGTGACACTGTGGCACCACATTCAATGTTGGTCATGGGCGGCTCTCCTGGGGGGGTCTCCACAGCCGTTTCTAGCCTTACACTTAAAGACAGAGCACCAGTAGGAGTGGTGGCTCTTGTCTCTGGGGGACTCAGATCCAGAGGGGCTCGGAGGACAGCGTGGAGACAGGCCCACCCCCCAGGAGTAGAAGTCAGAGCTTCAGGCAGATGGTATCAGCTAGGATCAGCCCCACAGCCCAGCTGGAGAGAGTCTAGCGTGTAAGGGAGATAAATAAAAGTTAAAAAAAAAAAAAGAAGGAGGACAAAACCTTCTTCCGTTATATTAGCAAAAGGAAGAAGATCAGAAATGGTATTGTTAGGCTAAAGGAGGGAAAGGGTGGATGGGTAGAGGGTGACATTAGAAAATCTGAGGTACTGAACAAATATTTTTGCTCAGTATTTACCAAGGAAGAGGCAGGGAAGGGGCCAAGACCCATGAGGAAAGATGTACAGGGGGGAGAGGTGGACACCAGCCCATTTACGGTGGATAGAGTCTTGAAGGAACTAGGAAAAATAAAGACAGACAAGGCAATGGGGCCAGATAGGATTCACCCTAGAGTGTTGAAGAAACTCAGAGAAGCCCTAGCAGGTCGGCTGACAACCCTATTCAACCAATCACTAGAGACGGGGGAGGTACCTGGGGACTGGAGAAGGGCAGAGGTGGTTCCCCTGTACAAGACTGGAAGTAGGAAGGAGGCAGGCAATTACAGACCTGTAAGCCTGACCTCAGTGGTGGGGAAGCTAATGAAGTCACTACTTAAGAAGAGGGTAGTGAATTTCCTGGAGTCAAGCAGTGCAAAAGACCCAAGGCAGCTTGGATTCACTGAGGGTAGGTCCTGTCAGACTAATCTTATCAATTTCTTTGACTGGGTAGCCAGGGTGGTGGATCAGGGAGGGGTAGTGGATGTGGCCTACCTAGATTTCAGTAAGGCCTTTGACACCGTTCCTCATATAACGTTGCTTAACAAATTGGGGAATCTGGGAGTGGGCTCTAAAATGGTAAAATGGGTTGGTAACTGGCTAAAAGGCAGAACCCAGAGGGTGGTAGTAAATGGCATAAAATCAGAAGGGGGCAGGTGACCAGTGGATTTCCACAGGGATCAGTGCTGGGTCTAGTTCTATTCAGCGTCTTCTTAAGCGACATTACAGAGGGACTGGAGGGGTAAGTATGCTTGTTCGCAGATGACACCAAGATCTGTAAGAGTCGACACACAGGAGGGGCTAGATAAAATGAGAAATGACATAAGACTACTTGAGGAATGGTCAGGGTTTGGCAGTTGGGTTTCAACGCTAAGAAGTGCAAGATAATGCATCTGGGACACAGAAACCCAAGAGAGGAATACAGGATGGGGGGGGGGAAGGCAGGTTCTAGCCACCACAAGTCAGGAGAGAGACCTAGGGGTTATCATATCCGATGACCTGAAGTCAGCCAAGCAAGGCAAAAAAGCAGTGGGGAAGGCAAACAGAATTCTGGGGTGCATAGGAAGGGGCATAACCAGTAGGAGGAGTGAAGTGGGGATGCCACTGTATAGATCACTGGTGAGGCCTCCTCTGGAATACTGTGTCCAGTTCTGGAAACCACCTCTCAGGAAGGACACAGACAGAATGGAAGCAGTCCAGAGAAGAGCAGCAAAAATGATACCTGGACTGCACCACAAGCCTTATGAGGAAAGACTCAAGGAACTAAACATCTATTCACTGGAAGAGAGAAGGGAGAGATGGGATATGACAGAGATTTTCAAATACCTTATAGGAATAAACAGGGTACAGGAGGAGAGCATATTTCAGAGACGAAAGTGCACAAGGACAAGGGGACATTTATTTATTTATTAAATTTTGGTGACCAGGTAGGCCCACTGAGCCCCGAAGGTCCCTTTTTGCAGGGGTGACCCGGGATAACAATATAAGTTATAAGAATGAACAAGGTCATAAGGAACATTTGAGGCATTGTGAATTACATCATGAGGTAACATGAGGCTGGAGGGAGGAAGGCTTAGGGGGAATGCTAGGAAGTATTTTTTTCACAGAGAGGGTGGTGGATCTGTGGAACAGTCTACCAGCATAGGTAGTGGATGCAAAAACAGTACAGGGATTCAAAAGTGCATGGGATAAGCATAAAGGCACCCTGCTGTATAGTGGAGTGGGGGAAAAGCAGTCCAGATAAGAGTAGGGATTGCCAAACCAAGTAGGGAAATGGGCAGACTAGGTGGGCTGTATGGTCCTTATCTGCCTACAGATTCTATGTTTCTACGTAACATTAGTATGCACAAATGTCATCATTTCTACTTCCATGAGAATTACTTAGATCCCCTCACCCCCCCAGGAAAATAAACACAGAAGATGCAGAAATTAAAAAAAAAAGCTGTATAGTTCTGCAAGTGTAATATATAATTTCAAATTTCATCCATTTGTACCAGCAGAATGTAAACTCGACAAAAGCAAAAAGACACATCTGAATTTGTATTCAGTGAATGCGCAGAGATTGGATACTTTCTCTTTCGACTCAGCCTAGTTGAACTTTTTGGCCACTTCAGGTCACGTCAACCTTTGGCCATTTAATTAACCAAAAACACTTTGTTCCATCCTAGGTGACCAGTACTAGTCCCATAGTCCCTCCCCCACTTAATCTCTTCCAGCAGTCTTTTTAGTTAAAAAGATTAACAGGTCCTAGCAATGTGTCAAATACTGACTGAGTCATTTAAAAAAAAAACTGATTGGAGGAATAGGAGAGAAGGGAGATGAGTGGGATGGAACTGGGTAAGGGGAATTAGAAAGAAAGTCCCCCCCCCATTTCTAGCTTGCTAGACCCCCACACCAAGGACTCAAAGTGCTAAAGCTGAAGTGTCAATGCTGAACCAAAGGCAAGGATTTCAAATGGTAGTTGAACTGAAAGCCAAAAGGAGTAGCACACACCAAGAGCCCTAAAGGTGCTGTTGGCTCAATAACTGAAACTGCAGAACTTAAAAAAAAAAAAAAAAAAGGGGGAACGGTGCACATACCACAAACCACTGAAAAGTCACTATTTTTATGTTTGTTATGTTTGCTTGCGCTCATGCACAAGTAACATATTGTGGCAGCTTGCTGCAGTAGTGAGCTGTGGAGGTGCGGCAGTGCCTGTGGCCAATTCCAGCAGTCCATTTTGGGGCTGGTGTCTGTGGTGCCAATAGAGGAGCACGCTGTCAATTACAGTAGTATTGGAGTGTGCCACCAACTTGAAAGAAACTACTGCTGCAATCAGGGAGCACTCCGACTTTAACAAGCAGCTGTTTTTGCTGCTGGGGGTGATCCCTGATTACAACAGCAAATTACAGCTTACCTTGTGTGGTGTCCCATTTCAATAATCATGGCAGCGGCTATCCCCGTCTGCCTCTCACAGCCCTCACAGAAGCCGACAGACAGCCACCGCCTCTCACTGTCCCCATGAAAGCTGACGGGGGTGCCCAATCCCCCTGTCGGCATGCCCCCTCACCCCTCCATAGTTAATTTGTCGACAGGGTAGCCCAATCCCCATTGACATGATATCCCCACATTTGTTTTAAATTAACATGGTGGCGGCTATCACCATCCACCTCTCACAGTCCCCATGAAAAGCCGACCCAGAGGGGTCCAATCACCCTGTCGGCATGCCCCTCCCAAGTTCATTTGCTGACAGGGGAGCCCAATCCCCATCTGCATAATGTCCCCCCCCCATTTGTAGGGTGCTGAGTAAGCCCAATCCCTGGCTCAGACCCCACTCCGTAAAACACTCAGGTGGCACGCTGGGAGCCTACTCAGCATGTCAAACCACCCTAAAAAAAGAAACCTTCCACGCTTGTTTTTTTTTTTGCCCTGTAAAAGAAAAAAAGTCCTCGCTGTCTCCGGTGCCCCTCCCTCAACCCACACCCATCCTCTGTGCACCCCACCTCCGCACACCCCCCCTCACCCCATACTTACCTCCAGAGCCTGGCGCGATGATCTTTGGTGGACCGGGAACACATCTGCACTCTTCAAAGCTGACCGCGAACTGAAGAAATGTTGGTAAGCTGTATAATGGCATAAATGTTTTTTTTTTTCTTCCAGCTTATGTGGATATCACAGCCATTTTTGTGAATTTTGGCAGAAAATTTTCAACATGGGATTCTTGGGATCCCATCTCATGAATTCAGTGACTGTCATCTGGTTATTCAGTCCCAAAAGGTGATTTTGCGGTCACTGCGCGTAATCATCTTTTGGGACCAATTAATGAAATGACAGTGCCACTGTTCATGAGGTGGGCTCCCAAAAAGCCTATGTTGCAAATTTCATGAAGAAAATCAAAAAAATGACTGTGTCACAAGCGTACGTTGTGCAGTTTAGACGCACACTCATAACTTCGAGAATTTGTAATATCTTCACTCCAGATTTTCAACATTGGCATTTTTTTTACACCTCCTTATGAACAGCACAGCTGTCATGTTTCGCATCCTGGTCAAAATGAGTTTTTACACTTCTGGTGCAGAATAGCGATGTTGCTGTAGGAAATCAGTGTTTGGGACAGATTAAAAAAATCACAGTGACACTGTTCATAAACATTGGTCCCAAAATGCCTATTTTGAAATCTTGGTGACAAAAGTCCATAAAATGACTATGTTACGAGCGTGTGTTGTGCAGTTTCCATGCACACTCGTAACTTTGAGAATTTTTAATATTTTCACTCAAGATTTTCAACATTGTCAAGTTTGTACAGCTTCTTATGAACAGTACAGCTGTCATGTTTCACATCCTGCCTGAAATGTGTTTTCGTACATCTGGCACACAAAGGCGTGGTTGCTGTGGGAAATCAATGTTCAGGACAGATTAAGAAAATCATAGTGACAGAGTTCATGAGCAGAGGTCACAAAATGCCTGTGTTGAAAATTTGGTGAAATAATTCCACTAAATGACTGTGTTACGAGCATGCGTTGTGCAGTTTCCACGTACTCTCGTAAGTTTGAGCATTTTTAATATAATCTCTCCAGATTTTTAACACTGCAATCTCTCCACACCTCTCTATGAATGGTACATCTCTTATTTTCCACATCCTGCTTGAACTATGTTTTTGCACATCTGGCACAGAATGGAGTGGTCGCTGTGAGAAATCAACGTTCAGGACAAATTAACAAAATTACAGTGCCACTGTTCATGAGTAGAGGTCCCAAATGCTTTCATGAGGTGGGGGTCACAAAAAGGCCATGTTGAAAATCTGTAGTGCAAATACCAACAAGCACCTGGGGCATTAGGGTTTCTAACAATAACGTCCCACCCTGTAGAGACTGACAGGCATCAGGGGTGTGCCTTTGGATTGCCAGCTGCAATACTCATGTCATTGCACCGCCACCTTGAAGCCAGTGACAGGCATTGAGGTGTACCTTGGACTCTTTGGCCCCAGAGTTCACCCCATTCTCCTATACTGCACCCATTTCAGCATATGTCCTTATGGAATGGGGTGACTGTAAAGCTGAACGCCCCAAGGCACACCTCAACACTTGTTGGTGTCTGCAGGCTAGGGTGAGGTGGAATGCTGTGAGTGTAATGGGCAATGACCCAAAGGCACACCCCAATGCTTGTCCATAACTGCAGGGAGGAGGTGGGGATGGTGTGAGTTCAATACTACACTGCCATTCCTATTCTGCATCTGTCTAACTACTGCACGTCCAATGCTAATATCAGCAAGCAAACATTTGACATTGACAAATGCTTGTTAATTCAGCCATCGGAAGTACCAAAAGCCAACCACCGTATGTATCACCTCATGCAGAAGACTTCAATAGAGGTAGGATCAGCTAGTAAAAACATCCCTTTTATCCAGGTGCTAATTAAACTTTGATTCCAAGTGCCCTAGTCAACAAAGTGATAGTACCTGTGAAGTGCAAGGACGAACAGCAAGTGTACACATTGCTTGTCATTGAGAAACAAATACATACAACATACAGCATTGTAGCACAAACGTGTACTTCACAAGAGGTACCATCAACTGCAGTAAACGTTATGGCATGATGCTTGTAAATAGAATCCCCAAATATTACCCCCTTATGCTGCCAACAGAATTAGAACATACAGAAATTTTGGACTGATATATCAGTCCGCAGCCCTGCAAGGGTCAACTTAATATTTAAAAAACAAAAATCACAAATATTAGTAAAATCTGATCTGCACAGTGGGCTCAAACAAGGGGATGGTGGCAAAAATGCAAAATGGACTATCCAGGCAAAGTAATCTGGTAGCCAATAACTTTTAGTATGTAATTTATTATATTGATTGAGCACATGCACAAGAAACATATTGCGGCAGCTTTCTCCACAAGCAGGTTGTGGAGGCGCGGCACTGTTGTGGCCAATGCCCCCACAGCCTTTAAAGGCTTGTCAAGCATTCCCCAATGGTGTGGCACATTGCTGCTGACACTAGTTCAGCCAGCGTGCCACCAACTTGTAAAGATTTAGCCACTGCAATTAGGGGAAGCCTCGTCATTGCAGAGCAAGCCATTCACTGCAATGAGGGAGCTACCTGTCATTGCAGGGCGGGATCTTGAGACACTGATATTAATTGTGAACATGGCGGTGGTTTGCCGCCATGTTCCTAACAACATAACCCCGTGTTTTGCTGACAGGGGCCCCAATTCCCACCGGCTTCAGTGCCCCAATGTTTATTTTGCCGATGAGGGAGCCCACTCCCCGTCGGCATTATGTAAACATCCCCGCTTATATTGTTTGCCGATGAGGTGCCCAATTCCTGTCAGCATAATGTCACCCCCTTCCCTTTGTTGTGTGCCGACGGGGGTGCCCAATCCCTCGTCGGGTACAGTTTGCTCCCCCAAAAGAAAGACTTCGGTGGCATGCTGGGAGCCCACCCCGGCATGCCATATGCCCCTGTAAAATATAAAACGGTCCAGAGATGTCTTTTGTTTTTTTTTTTTACTGTAAAATAGGAAACTGTCCCTTGGCGGTCTGCCTGCCCCCTCCCACAATCCGCGCCCATCCACTGCGCACCCTGCCTCCCCACACCCCCTCTCACCCCATACTTACCTCTGGAGCTTGGTGCGATGATCTTCGGTGGACCGAGAACACATCTGCACTCTTCAAAGCCGACTGTGAACTGAGGAAATGCCGGTAAGCTGTTTATTTATTTATTTATTTACTGAGAATTCGGAATTACAAACCTTTGAGTCAAAGACTGTTTTGCAAAGGCTCCACGTCAGTTAACAAAGGGTGGAGGGGAATACGAGTTGGGGGAAGACAGACGGAACAGACCAGGACAGATTATATACAGGCACAAATTATTTACAGTTTTATGTACAAATCACATTTTAGCAACATTAGCTCTCCGGTGGTTACAGATGGTGGAGAGACATATGCCAGAAAGGCAATGGAAGGCAACTTTCAATGTATAATAAACAAGTGGCATTTCTGAGTTAATTGTAGGTATCATGGCAGAGGGACTTTTTTTTTTTTTTTTTTTTTGGATTGTTGGTTTAATGGAATAAATGTTTTTTTTTCCAACTTTAATGCATATCTCAGTAATTTTTTGGAATTTTGGCACCAAATTTTCAACATGGGTGTTTTGGGACCCCTCCTCATGAACTCTGGAACTGTCATGGCATTAATTGGCCCCAAAAGGTGATTTTGCAGTCACTGCGCGGAATCACCTTTCGGGGCTGATTAATGAAACGACAGTGCCAGTGTTCATTAGGTGGGCTCTCAAAAAGCCTATGTTGCAAATTTGCTGGAAAAAATCAAAAAAAAAGACTGTTTTATGAATGTGCTTTGCGCAGTTGCTACGCACGCTCGTAACTTTGCGAATTTGCAATATTTTCATGCCAGATTTTCAACACTGGCATTTTTTCACACCTCCTTGTGAACAGTACAGCTGTTATTGTTCACATCCTGGCCAAAATATGTTTTTGCACCTCCAGTGCAGAATAGCTCAGTTGCTGTGGGAAATTGGTGTCCGGGACAGATTAAGAAAATGACAGTGACACTGTTCATGAGTAGAGGTCCTAAAATGCCTATATTGAAAATTTGGTGACGATACTCCATAAAATGACTGTGTTACGACTGTGCGTTGCACAGTTTGAATGCACGCTCGTAACTTTGCAAATTTGTAACATTTTCACTCCAGATTTTCAACATTGCTATTTTCCCACACCTACTTATGAACAGTATAGCTGTCATTTTTCTCATCCTGGCTGAAATGTGTTTTCGCACTTCCAGCGCAGAATAGAGCAGTCGCTGTGGGAAATCACTGTTCAGGACAGATTAAAAAAATTAAACTGATACTGTTCATGAGCAGAGGTCCTAAAATGCCTATGTTGAAAATTTGGTGATGATAGCCCATCAAATGACTGTGTTACAAGTGTGCGTTGCGCACTTTCCACACACCCTTGTAACTTCGCAGATTTGTAATATTGTCATGCCAGATTTTCAACAGTGGCATTTTTTCATACCTCCTTATGAGTAGTACAGCTGTCATTTTTCACATCCTGACCAAAATGTGTTTTCACAGTTCTGGCGCAGAATAACGCTGTCGCTGTGGTAAATCAGTGTTCGGGACAGATTAAGAAAATGACAGTGGCACTGTTCATTAGCAGACATCCTAAAATCCCAATGTTGAAAATTTGGTGATAAAACTCCATAACATGACTGTGTTACACGCGTGTGTTGAACTGTTTCCACGCACCCTTGTAACTTCGCAAATTTGTCATATTTTCACACCACATTTTCAACAATGGCATTTTTTTCACACCTCCTTATGAACAGTACAGCTGTCATTTTTCACATCCTTGCTAAAATATGTTTTTGCAGTCCTGCCGGAAAATAGCACGGTCACTGTGGGAAATCAGTGTTTGGGACAGATTAAGATCGAATGAGTGAGGGGGGAGTGACCAAGCTAAACTAAGCTCTGTCGGGACTGCTGTGAATTTGTTTGTGGGCAGAAAAAGGCCCCAATCTAAGAGCCCAGTACAAAAGCACAGCCTGCAGCACTGGGAGAAACAGAACAAGAGAGCAAGTGAGAGAGGGGGAGTGAGCAAATTCACCGGAGTGCTGTCAGGACTGCTGTGGATTTCTTTGTGGGCAGAAAAAGGCATCAGTGCAGGCAGGGGCCCAGTACAAAAGGCCAGCCTGCAGTGGTGGGAGAAACAGTATGAGCGAGTGAGATAGGGGGACTGAGTGAGCTCAATGGAGCTCTATCAGGACTGCTGCAGATTTCTTTGTGGGCAGAAAAAGGCACCAATACAGGCAGGAGCCCCATACAAAAGGGCAGCTTGCAGCGCGAGGACAAACAGAATGAGCGCTTGAGAGAGAGGGAGACTGTGCGACCGCAATGAGCTCTGTCGGGACAGCTGTGGATTTCTTTGTGGACAGACAAAGGTGCCAACGCAGCTAGGAGCCCTATACAAAAGTGCAGCTTGCAGCATCAGCAGAAACAGAATGAGTGAGTGAGAGAGGGGGAGTGAGCAAGCTCAATGGAGCTGTGTCGGGATTGCTTCAGTTTTTTTTGTGGCCAGAAAAAGCTGCCAAGGCAGGCAGGAGCCCAGTACAAAAGGGCAGCCTGCAGTGGCAGGAGACACAGAATGAGCGAGTGAGGGAGGGGGAGTGAGTGAGCTCAACGGAGCTCTGTTGGGACAGCTGCAGATTTGTTTGTAGGCAGAAAAGGGCAGCAATGCATGCAGGGCCCCAGTACAAAAGGGCAGCCTGCTGTGTTGGGAAAAGCAGAATGAGTGAGTGAGAGAGGGGGAGTGAGTGAGCTCAATGGAGCTCTATCGTAGTTGCTGCAAATTTCTTTGTGGGCAGAAGAAGGCGGCAACGCAGGCTGGAGCCCAGTAGAAAAAGTCAGCCTGCAGGACTGGCAGAAACAGAATGAGTGAGTGAGAGAAGGGGAGTGAGCGAACTCAACGGAACTTTGTCGGGATAGCCGCGGATTTCTTTGTGGGCAGAAAAAGGTCCCAACGCAGGCAGGAGCCCAGTACAAAAGAGCAGCCTGCAGCGCCAGGAGAAACACAATGAGCGAGTGAGACAGAGAGAGTGAGCAAGCTCAACAGAGCTCTATCATGACTGCTGCAGATTTTTTTGTTGGCAGAAAAAGGCGGTAACGCAGGCAGGAGCCCAGTACAAAAAGTCAGCCTGCAATGCCGGCAGAAACAGAATGAGTGATTGAGAGAGGGGGAGTGAACAGGCTCAACAGACCTGTGTCGGGACTGCTGCAGATTTCTTCGTGGTCAGAAAAAGCCACCAACAGAGGCAGGAGCCCAGTACAAAAGGGCAGCCTGCAGCACCAGAAGAAACAGAATGAGCTAGTGAGAGAGGCGGAGTGAACCACCTCAACGGAGCTCTGTCGGGACAGCTGTGGATTTCTTAGTGGGCAGGAAAAAGCTGCCAGCGCAGGCAGGATCCCAGTACAAAAGAGCAGCCTGCAGCACTGGGAGAAACAGACTGAGTGAGTGACAGACGGGCAGTGAGCGAGCTCAACAGACCAACGCAATCAACATTCGGCATTGACAAATGCTTGTCTATATTGGTTCACTCGAGAAAAGAGCGAGAAAAGAAAACCAGAAAGACAAGCAGGTTGGAGTGTTCACTGTGCTTATCAAAAAATCTGAAAATTGCTACTTATTTATTTCAAATGTTTTACCAAAAACAACATACTGAGCTAGTAACAGCTCATTTGCAGAGTGATAAGGCGGCAATTCAATCAGACCCTGAGGTACTTGAAAGATAAGACATCTTCAATAGTTGCACCATCAAGAGTATGAAAGGAAGAAAGGGGGAGACTCTAGCAAGCCTCTGCCTGGTGCCAAAGATCATAGAAACTATTTTCTTTACTTTGAGGGATGACTGGGTTCTTCAGAAACAGTGATGGATGTTGTTAAAGTCCAACTGGAACTGGTTCATGAGGTCAGAGAACCAGTGGAAAAGAGAACTGTATCATCTGCATACATATGAATGGACACAGAGAAGCAGGCAGAAAGGAGGTTGTTTAGAAAAATGGAGACAAGAATTGGGCCAAGGATAGATAGATGGAGTGGAGGGGAGAGGAAATCTCCAATATTGCCTACGTGAAATCTGCCCTCAAAGTAGGAAGAAAACCATTCAATTGAAGAGGCAGAGAATCCAGCAGCCAGAAGCGTGTTCAGGAGAATGGAGTGAGCAACAGTGTCAAAAGATTTGGCTGAGCCAGCAAAGATGGCAGATGTGACAAGGCCCTGATCCATGCCAGAGAGGATAGTATCAGTGAGGTCGAGAAGAGAGGTGGAGGAGTGGGACTTTCTAAATCCAGACTGGAAAGGATTGAAGAAGGAGGTTAATTCAAGAAAAGGGGAGAGTTGGGAGAAAACAAGATGTTCCTGGACTTTAGCAAAAGTGGGGAGGAGAAAAATAGGATGAAATTTATTAGGTGTAGATTGGTCACTTCCTTTAGGAAGGGGGATCAACAGTAGCCAACGTCCAAGAATTAAGGACACAGGATACAGAAAATGAGAGTTTGAGGAGGTAGGTGACAGGGTGGGCAGTGGCATGAGCAGAGAGTTACAAGAGACTAGTGTCAAGACCATCAGGGCTCTCGCCCTTATGTGAGTTTAGAGCCAAGTCGGCCTCAAGAGTAGCAGCAGGTATAGGTGATGAGAAAGAAAAAATGAAAGAGGGAGGCAGTATGATAGGAAGAGAAAGAAAGTGAGAGGATAGAGAATAAGAGAGGGGAGAGGTGGAGGAGGAAGAGAGGAAGAATTAGGTACAGGAGGTGAAAAAAGAATTGACAGATGAGGCAACTGCAGCAGAGTCAGAGATAGAGTACCATCCATCTTGTGAACAGAGAGGGGGGACTAAGTCCGAGGAGAGAAAAGGGCATGAATTACCTTCCAAAACTTAGAGGGGATATTAGGGTTGTTCTAGAGTGTGGATGCAAAGTGTTCAGGCTTCACAACCCTAGTGGCTTTAATGCCGGCATTGCGAAGAGTCCGGTAAATTTTAAGGTCAGAAGGAGAGCCAGAGGACTTGAGGTCCCCCAGGCAAAGTCAAACTCAGGGTGACAAGCCAGCAACCCAGTTGAGATCCATGGGAGTTGAAAACCCTGGACCCTGGTTCTTCTAAGGGGGCATGATGATCCCAGACAGACATGAATTTGGAGGTGAAAATTTGAGGGCATTGTCAGTGTTGCCAACTGCAGACATAAGGGACCAGTCAGTGGCTAACAGTTCAACATGAAGGTTGGACAACTCCAGTGATCAAAAAGACCATATTTGGATGAATTTTGGAAAAGCTCTTGGACAATGGATCTTATGGGCACAGTAAACCGTGTGGTGATCACCGAGGGCATCAAAGAGGATATTAGCATCCATAATATGATGGCGATGGGAGGAGAGGGCCCAAACCAAGATAGAGTGGCTAAGAGATTAGAAATTAGCACAAGTGGGGACAGACGTGAGTCGGGTTAAAAGAAGGGAGTTCATGTTAAGGCAAAATTTATGAAGAGAGGGACAGAGTCAATTTAAGTTGAAATCACCTAGGATGAGTAATTCACTAGAGGAGGCCTGGAAGGAGACAGTGGTGAGTAACTCAGTTACTGAAGATGTAGACATGCCAGGGCAGTAGTATACACCAGCAATAAATATAATGGTGGAGAAGGGGACAGAGAGTTTAAGACAAGGCAAGGCGATTTTATTTGTAGGGCACCCAATCCCGGAGGCTCTAAGGGCCTAACAATAGTTAAAACAAGGCATAATAAAAAAGACATAAATAAATAATACAATAAAAATACTAGGTATAAATATAACTATTCAAAATAGAATAGAAAGGGGATCAGAATATCGTAGCAAGGACTAGCACAAGATGTGCTCAAAAAGCTGGAAATGCCAGGGCAAAGAGGTGGGCCTTCAGCCTCTGCTTGAACACCTCAACTGAGGGAGCCTCCTGGACAGAAGGTGGTAACAAGTTCCACAGGGCAGTCCAGAGACACTAAATGCATGATCTCCTGAGGTCTTGAGCCGAACCCTGGGAATGTCTAGGAGACCCCTCGAAGAGGCGTGGAGGGAGCGAGCAGAGGTCACTGGTGTCAAGAGTTCTGACAGGTGACCAGGACCCAATCCGTATAGGGCCTTAAAGGTGAGAAGATCCACCTTGAAAAGGACCCTCCACCGAACAAGCAGAGAACAGCAAGAGGAAGGAGGTGCTGTTAGAACTATACTTCTCTACTGGGACTATATTGCCTCCTTCCCTCCCCCCCCCACCCTTAGCCAGTTCTACTTTTATAGGCACAGGATTTGACTGACAACAGAAAGTTTCTGTTTGGGAGCAGAAAGAGAGTGATCACAGAGCCACAAAAGACTCACCATCCTAGGAGGAAAAGAGTAGCTCTCCATCTCCCCTAGCTGCTGGAGGTCTGACTCTGAGCAAGTAGGGAGACTACTGAGAAATATAGAACCTTCCTGTCTCAGGACAGGAAGGTCAGGAGCTTTAAGGGCATGGAGGCAGTAGGTAAGAAGGGAGAAAAAAATTATATATATAAAAAATGAATAAATAAATAAACAGAGGAAAGAGCAAGTATTCAAAACAACAGTTAAGGGGACAGAAATAAGACATGATGGGAGTGGTGCAGTGCAGTGGCTGTGGAGCAGCAGTCTTCCGGGAGACATTCTGGTGGATGTGGTGTTGTCCCATCTACAGGCACCTCTCAAGGCTGAAGGAGGAGGTTGCTCATCTCCAGGTTGAGTTGGCCAGGATTTGGGGGACCTCCTGTCCCACCCAGGGACCACCAGGGCCACTGGCACTGCTTCAGAGGTTGCTAAGAGAGAGGAGCAGTTCGACCACAGTGGGCTCAGGGAGGGTGAGGGTGGTTGAACAGAGGTGCATTTCTCCAGTTGTACCTCTCTACAATCCATATGCCACTCTGGCAGAGTGTGGTTCCTCTATAGAGGCACCCATAGTGGAGACCAAGGAGGATGTTGGGGACCTCCACAAAGGAGACCCACAGGAAGGTGGCATGGGACCCCACAGGGGAAGGAAACAACTCCTGGTGGGGAACTCCATTGTTAGGAGGGTAGAACTGGAGGAGGGAGGGGAGAGGGAGGTAAGGTGCCTGCCAGGCACCATGGCTTGGAGGGACAGGGAGCCAATCCTCAGGATCACGGAAGCAGCTGCATGGGGGAGGGAGCTGGATGCCATTGTCCACCTAGGGACAAATGACCTGGCTGGAAAAGGGATCAGAACAGTGCAGGAGGATTTTGTGGCGTTGGGGAGGGGCCTTAGACAAGTAGCATGCACAGTAACCTTCTCGAAGGTGCTGCCTGTCTATGGTATGGGTGAGGCTAGGGTGCTCCACACCATGGGATTCAATCAGTGGTTGAAAAACTGGTGCAGAGCTCAGGGGTTTGGCTTCTTTGGGGACTGGGGGTCCACCTTGAGTAATGCAGGCCTATACTGGCACGATGATCTGTATCTGTCCAGAAGGGGAACCAGGATCCTAGGTGATATGTTTAAATGTTTCATTGGCAAGCATTTAAACTAGCCAAGGGGGAGGCACTGGAAAGGAGCAGGGAAATCCTAGCCCCCCTCCCAAAAGCAGGGTAGTTAGTGAGGTAAACACCAAGATAGAGACATCAATAGAGAGAGAAAGGCAGGGTAAATGGAGAAAACAACAAAGGCAGTAAGGACAGGAATGGGGTAAATAGGGGTAAGGCCATTAAGAAATGGAGGGTAATGAGTACCAATGCCCAAAGTCTGGGCAACAAGCTCACTGAATTGGTGGCCTTGATGGAAGAGGGATGCCTGGATATCATGGCAGTCACAGAAACATGGTACACAGAGAACCATGACTGGGATGTTAACATACCAGGGTATACAACCTACAGGAGAGACAGGGAGGGTAGAAGAGGGGAAGGAGTAGCTCTCTATGTAAGGGAAGGGATAAAAACAATGGAACAAAAGAGTAAACAGGGAGGAGAGGAGGCACTGTGGGTTGCCTTAGAGACTGGTAATGGCACCACAATCTGCACAGGGGTTGTATACAGACCCCCATCTCAGGGGGAGGGAATGGACAAGAATATGATAGAAGGCATCCTTAGGGTGGAAGAGAAAGGGGAGATATTGTTAATGGGGGACCTGAATATGCCAGATGTTAACTGGAGCACCTTTACTGCAGCCACATCCAAGAGCAGGGCCATTCTCGATACCCTACAGGGGACATGCCTCAGACAGCTAGTTTTAGAACCCACTCAGGAGGGAGCAATCTTAGACCTCGTACTCTCAAATGGGGACAGTGAGAGGATCTCAGATCTAGAAGTGGGTAGCCATCTGGGAACAAGTGACCACCAAACAGTGTGGTTCTCGATAAACTCAGCTGCATAGTCAAGCCATACAAAAGTGAGAGTACTGGACTTCAGGAGGACTGACTTTGTCAAAATGGGAGCATGCCTTAGAAAAGCACTAACAAAAAGCCAAGAAGGATGGGTGGAGCAACAATGGGGAAACATCAAAACTGCTATCACAGAGGCAACAAGCCTTTGTGTGAAGCAAATAAACAAATCAAAACAAGAGAAAAAGCCACTATGGTTCTCAAAAGAGGTGGCGGGGAAGGTTAGGGAGAAATAGATAGCATTTATGAAGTATAAGGAAACACAGAAGGACAGAAAACTATACCAGTTAAGGCAGAAGGAAGCAGGGAAGGCAGTCAGAATAGCAAACGCCCCAACTGAGGAAAATATAGCCAACTTGGGTAAGAAGGGGGATAAAACCTTTTATAGGTACATTAGGGAGCATAGAAAGACAAAGAGAGGGATAGTGAGGCTGAATAGAATGGACAGTGGGTGGGCAGAGAGGGACAGTGAAAAAGCAGGGATACTGAATGAATACTTCTGCTCAGTATTTGTAAAGGAGGAGGGGGAGGTACCTAATCCAATTAACAGAAACACTCTGGATTGGGGGCCGATCCCAGTCCTTTCACAGAAGAAAGGGTTCTGAAAGAACTCCTAAAACTGAAGATGGACAAAGCAATGGGGCCTGATGGGATTCATCCCAGAATTCTAAAAGAATTAAGGGGAGAACTAGTGACACCACTGACTACTCTTTTTAACAAATCATGGGAGGATGGTGTGGTACCTGAGGACTGTAGGAGGGTGGATTTGATTCCTCTTCACAAAAGTGAGAGCAAGACAGATGTAGGAAACTACAGACCTGTCAGCTTGACTTCTGTGGTAGAGAAAACGATGAAATCACTTCTGAAGGGAAAAATTGTTGAGTACCTAGAGGCCAGTGGGGCACAGGACCCAAGGCAGCATGGATTCACAGTGGGAAGGTCATGTCAGACGAATCTAATTGATTTATTTGACTGGATGACCAAAGTAGTAGACCAGGGAGGCGCTGTAGACATGGCCTACTTAGACTTTAGCAAGGCATGTGACACAGTCCCACATAAAAGATTAACAAACAAACTAGCCAGCCTGGGAGTGGGTCCCAAGGTGGTAGCCTGGGTAAAACATTGGCTGGGCAACAGGACACAGAAGGTAATAGTAAATGGAGTGCACTCTGAAGAAAGGGGTGTTACTTGTGGGGTACCGCAGTGTTCAGTACTGGGTCCAGTCCTTTGCAATGTCTTTATAAGTGACATTGCCGAGGGACTGGAAGGAAAAGTATGCCTCTTTGCAGATGACACAAAGATCTGCAACAGGGTTGATACACAAGAGGGGGTGGAAAGGATGAGAAGGGACTTGGCAAGGTTGGAGGAATGGTCAGAAGTATGGTAGCTTGGATTCAGTGCAAAGAAGTGCAAAATAATGCACCCAGGAAACAAAAACCCAGGGGAAGAGTACACAATGGGGGGGGTAGTAACAACAACAGAAATAGAACAGGACCTGGGGGTAATCATATAAGATGACCTTAAGGTTAGCAAGCACTGTGAGAAGGTGCTAGGGAGGGCTTGGGGGATACTGGGATGTACAGGGAGAGCAATCACCATTAGAAAACAGGAAGTTGTTATCCCTCTGTACAGACAGTTGGTGAGACCCTATCTGGAGTACTGCATCCAGTTCTGGAGACCCCATCTCCACAAGGACATAGACAGGATGGAGGCAGTCCAGAGGAGGGCAACTAAAAGGGTGCAGGTTCTGCAAGAGAAGCCATACGAGGAGCGACTATAGGAGGTAAATATGTATACCCTTGACGAAAGAAGGTGGGGGGGACATGATTGAAACTTTTAAGTACCTCAGTGGAATCAACAAAGTCCAATAGGGTAGCATCTTTCAGAAAAAGCGATGTGCAAGAACAATGGGCCACAATTTGAAGCTAGAGAGGGGATGGCTCAGGGGCAATGTGAGGAGGTATTTTTTCACTGAGAGGATGGTGGACTCATGGAACCGCCTTCCTGAGGAGGCTGTGAGGTCTAAAACTGTGAGAGAATTCAAGAATGCATGGGACAGACATAAGGCAGTTCTTGTTGAGGGGTAGGAAGAAATAGGCTGTTGGCTAACTAGGATCATCAGCTTATCCAACAGATAGGGAGATGGGCAGACTAGGTGGCCCAAGTGGTCCTTATATGCCGTCAAAGTCTATGTTTCTATGTTTATGTTTCTTACTGGCAGCCAGTGCAGAGCCCACAGGACCAGAGCCACGTGACTGGACCTCAAAAGGCCCATCAGCAACCGGGCCACCGTGTTCTGCACTAGCTGAAGTCTACGGAGGGTCCCTCCTCTGACCCATAGGTATAGAGTTGCAGTAGTCCAGTCTGGAGGTCACAAAAGCATGCATTAACATTGGCAGGTCCTTGTGC
The DNA here is from genome assembly GCA_016271365.2 of Neoceratodus forsteri. NCBI lineage: Eukaryota > Metazoa > Chordata > Ceratodontiformes > Ceratodontidae > Neoceratodus > Neoceratodus forsteri. Next base: position 641,415,137 of record CM057453.1, on the reverse strand, counting down.
GGAATGAGGAGCTTAATCCAGGCAATGTTCCGCAGATGATAGAAACCACTACTGACAACAGATGACACCTGATCTTCAAAAGTCAATCTGTTATCAAGGATCACGCCCAGATTTCACACCCTTGGGGCAGTCATCAATGGAGCAGAACCCAGGAAAACCCTGAGTAAGTCCTAGGAGGGCAGTCCATCATGTCCACAACCAGGCTTGATCACCAGTACCTCCATTTTAGCCAGGTTAAGTCTCAGCCAGCTGGAAGCCATCCAGTCATTGATTTTGGCCAGACAGTTGTTAAGCACATCAACTGCTCTTGATGTTCCGGGGCAAAAGACAAGTACAGCTGGGTATCATCTGCATAACAGTGAAACTCCACGCTGTACTGTCGAATGATCTCACCCAGGGGCAGCATGTACACTGATCAGCATCGGCGACAAGATCGAGCCCTGTGGCACTCCACAAGACTGGGGCATTGGGGGGGGAAGAGAAATTTCCCATCACTACCTGCTGCACCCTGTTTGAGAGTTAGGACTCAAACCACCTTGTGACAGTACCAGCAAGTCCACAAAACTCACAGAGCCAATCGAGAAGTACAATGTGGTCCACAGTGTCAAATGCTGAGGAGAGATCAAGGAGAACAGGAACTGACTTGCCTCCTCTATCTCTAGCCCTGAGCAGGTCATTATGCACCCTCACTAGAGCTGTTTCTGTGCTGTGTCTAGCCCAAAAACCTGACTGAAATGGCTCATACAGTAGGTGTCCGAGGACACCAGGCGATCCTCCAGCTGATGTGCCACTAACTTCTCAACAACCTTGCCCAGAAAAGGCAGGTTGGAGATAGGACGGTAATTCACCAGGACATCATGGTCAAGGGGACAGTTTTAAGAAGGGGCCTCACCAGCACTTCTTTCAAAGCCACAGGGAGGACCCCCTCCACAATAGAGCACCTGATAATCCTGGTGAACACCAGGCCAACAGCCTTGACACATTCCATTCAGAAATGCGTCGGGGCTGGGTTCAGTTCACAAGAGGTGTGCTTCAGCTCTGAGATCACCCTAGTAATTTCAGATACCTCCACTGGCCTAAACTCTTCCCAGATAGGCAGAGTGCCTCCGAGACACACGGCCCGACCACTGTGAGGTGAATGTCTCCCTGGTGGGATCCCTGACTGGATGGCTGACACTCTGTCAGAGAAAAACAGAGCAAACTCCTCACACAAGGAGGATGACAATGCTTTTTTTGGCTGCAGACAGGCAGGGTGCAAAAGCTTGTCTACAGTCCAAAATAGCTGAGATGGTCTGTTTTTCCCCACAGCAATTTCCCTGGACAGGAATTCTGCCTTCTTACAAGAAATTGCCCCCGGTACTCCATATAGTGGGCATGTAGGTCCAACCTAGCATCCTCCAGTGGGGTCTTCCGCCAACAATGCTCTAACCTCCGACCCTTGATCGTCATCACCTTGAGGTCACATCAAACCAGGGAAACCTCAAGTGAGAAGATCTGGGTTGTATATGAACTGGTGCGAGAGCATCCAGAGTTTCAGAGACCACCCTGTTATAAGTGGCCACCGCCTCTCCAGAACCTATTGCACATGCTGCATCAGTGCAAGATAGGTCAGTTAACACCAAAATTCCCTCAAGGTGCATGCCCCTTAAAGGGCAGAACTTAAGCTGACCATCTCCACAGAAGGGGAACTACTGGGGAGGGCCCCAAATGTGAATTCCACGGTACAGTGGTCAGACCAAGCAACCTGATAAAGAAGGCACATGTCATTGGAACAGGGAATAGGAGATCATAGACTCCAACTGGATGTTTGAGGAAACGTATATGGTTACACCACCACCACCCCTCTTAGCTTGATTCTGATGAATAATAGTGAAACCAGGGATAGCAACAGAAGAATCTGGAATCCTGGGAGAGAGCCAAGATTCCAAGATCATCAATATATCAAGTTTGAAGTTTACGATAAATGGTGCCACAGCTCGATCTTTGAAAGAAGGCTATGGATACTGACATGGGCCACACTCAAACCTTTGGGAGAGAGGTGATGAAAGGGAAGGGCTAGGGTTACGCTCATTGTCTCCAGCAACTAAAAGCAACTAGCAGATGAGGATCTTTATGGAACCTACAGTATGAGATGCTTATGGGAAGAGAAATTAAGGGGACAGTAGAATGGCTAAGAGTTAAGAAGATAAGAAGGTAGGAGGGACCTGAGGATTTCAAGCTGAAGGCAAGGAGGTAAGAGAAGACTACAACCAGGATACCAGGGAGAGTGAGGTAATGCAGAGAGAGACTGGAGGAGGGAAGTATGAAGAAGGGAGGGTGATAGGCAGGGGGGGGTAAAGATATATGGAAGGGGGAGGGAGGTGAGAAAACACAAAAACAGTAAGACAGAAAGTGTAAGAAGTACCATAGTGAAAGGGTAACAAAACAAAAACACACCCTACAGTGCAACACAAATAGACTAGGGGGGATAAATTGCACTCAGATTAGCAAACACTGAGTAAGACTATATAAATGGATAACTTCTCATCTGGAGGGAGATAAAAAGGGACAAGACTTGATGGAGCAGTAGGCCTGCAATTCAGATGGCTATTTTGCAATCAAATACATATGTAAATTGATAAATATCACAGCGTCATTATTAAGGACCTGCATGGACCCAACTTAAACAAGGAGAACAAATGAAGAGCTACAAGACAATACCTGTAATACATACATTCTGTCATTGCCATCTTTTCCAAAGACAACTAACTTACAATTCATTAACTACCCTATGTGAGAAGAGTTACAAAAAGAGTCTATCATCCAGTTGATCATTCAAACAGTTAGTGTTGGCACATTTAGTTTTGAAATCCATTTTGTTTCTTTTTGGAGCAGGATTTTAGTCCTGCCCCCACCACTTTTCAAGTCTGGTATATGCTCTAACACTCTATAATGAAAGTTTAATTTCAAAATTTCCATAATTCTGACGTGTTCTCCCCTCCCAGTTCTATGTTTCCCATTTCTACAGCAGTTTTCAGGTTTTCTGATAAGCACAGTAAATGCTCCAACTCCTCCCCATATCTTTCTTTCTGGTTTTCTTTTCTTTTCTCTCATTTTTGGGTTGGATTACAATAAATACAGTAAATTAAATATTAAAAATCTTTGGCTACTGGATTCAACTGGCTGTATAGTCCATTTTGTGTTTAATCACCACCATCTCCTTGTTTGCGTCCACTATGCAGATCAGATGGTACCGATTTTAGCCATTTGATAATGTTATACTTATATTTGGGATTCAATTTACAAGCAAATGGAATAATGTTGTTTACTGGTGTTGATGGTACCTCTTTTGAAGTACGTGTTTTTGCTACAATGTTGTATGTTGTATATGTATTTATTTCTCAATGACAAGCAATGTATACACTTGTTGTTCGTCCTTGCACTTCACAAGGTACTGTCACTTTATTCACTAGGGCACTTGGAATCAAAGTATGAGTAGCACCTGGATAAAAAGGACATTTTTACTAGCTAACACCACCTCCCGATGAAGTCTTCTGTGTGAAGGGATACATAAGGTGGTTGACTGTTAGCACTTGTGGTGACTGAATAAAATGTTAGATTTTCACTGGTTTGTGATATGAGCGCCATTCCCTTTTTTGTATTGCTTTTTTTTGTTTCGAAGTTGAACTGAATTTGTCAGTTTACAACTTTGCTCACCCTTAGGTTGCTATGAATTAATAACCCTCCTGGGGTGGTGGAACAGTGTAAGACAATGCGACTACTGATACCCCAGGAGATTGATTAATGAAGATAACATTACCCTGTGTTATTGCTGTAATAAAAAGAAAATACGAATGTTTTAAATATTAGATTTGAAAGTTTAAAAAATAATCATGTAGGGAATGCTATTAGGTGGTGGGCTACCTGAAGGTTTGCAGCAGTCACCAAACACTCTTTGGCTGTGATCTGCTAATCAGATTACAGAATTGCGAATTGCAGTTTTATATCAAGTGATAATGTATGTGTGTGGGGGGAGGGTAGCAATCCCACAAAATTCTACTATCACACTGGCTGAACATGCAGAATTAAACCTTCATCCAATACTAACTAACATATTGTAGATTTGCAGACCTCTTTTTTTTTGTTTACTTTTATTTTACTTCTGTTCTGCATGCTCCCTTTCCATGGACCTCCGAATCCCTCTAGTTCCCATGGCATTCAGGTTGGCTCCCTTACCTGGTGTGAGGTGTCCTCTTCAGTGCTGCCTCAGTAACCAACTGGGTGGGGTTGGGGTGGGGACTTACGCCCCAAACTCAGAGTGCTTGTCAGGCAGGGCTATAAATGGGGAAGGGCCAGCTCCAGCTTTACCGACAAGAAAAAAAACTGGGCACATACCAAAAACAGAGATGAAAAACAGTGACTTTATTCAAAGTAAATAGAAAAGTGCAACATTTTTCATGGACAAAACAAGAATTTACATTGCAGGACTATCTGGATTGTCAAACTACACTTACAGTCTATGCTGCTTGGTGTCAATGTGGTACACTGCATGTGGGGCGTACAGTTCATTCTTTCAAATGTCGCATACAGGAATACATCAGAGCAATTTTAAATGGTAAAATGGAAAATGCACTTGGTGCACATTTCAAAGAAGCCCACAACAGCATACCTTGAGGTTTGAGACTTCAAGCTTTAGAACACGTGCATCCACTTCCGTGAGGAGGAGATCAGACAGAAGTGCTTTTACAACATGAAACCAGATGGATATCTGTGTTGGAAGCATTACTACCATTAGGCTTAAATAATCAAATTGATTTTAAACCCTATATGTGAATTTGTCTATTTGGGATTTCTAATTTATGTACTGTAGAAATTCTTTATCTGTATACTGTAGTCTCTCCTTGCTTGTTCATTTTCTGCAGTCCTAGTGCCCTCTAAAATGGGAGGTTAATTTCATGTCCCTTTTTACTGAGTGGGCTTGTTCTGGGATTAGATCCCTTTGATGAAATGAATGAAATAATTTATTATTATAAAACTGGTGCATCAATTCCAGGTTGGTAACTTGCCTTCTCAAAAAAAACGTACTTCAAGGTGACGTTATAATTGGAACATTTGCATGCAGTGTGATCCACTGTAATTTAAGGCACTGGGATCAACATATTTTGCTTATTCACATAGTGCTAGTGGATGGGGTTTTAATGAGAACTGAATACGTGTGAACATATATAGATTCTGGACATATATATACATCTACAATCTTCTTAGAGTTAATAAGCATGTTTTCCTAATAGATCATTTGCCAGATTTGTGATTAAAAACAGATCTGATTAAATGCAATAGATGGGTATTTAAAGGCAAGTGGTTTGCTTGCTAACTTCACCCCCTGAGGAAGACTTAATAGCTGGAGTTGATATGAAGGGGTGTGAGCCCAGTTTTTAGCCATGCTTAAAAAAATTGTGCACTTTTGCATTTATTTTGAATAAAGTAGCTGTTTTTCATCTCTCTCTTTTTGGTGTGTGACCAGCTTCTTTTCTGATTCGGTTTACCTGATTTGCTGATGCACCTTTAAAGAGATTTTCTGACCTGGATGAGAGCAGCTACCACTCACAAATTGTGGTAGCTGCCCTCAGCGATAGTTATTCAAGCCAGATTTTGAGCATTAATAGCATCACGTACCTTAGTTATATCGCTCATAACTTTTGTATAGTGCTGAGCAGCCTGATCTGTAGGAGTGCCCTGGGGATACTGCCATGCCCCCATGCTCAAGCCCATAATGGCATGTGACCAGGGAGAGTGTGGAGGTATGCTTCATTGAAATGAATGGGGCTCAATTTATCTTTCATTTTTAAGATTAAATGGCCACTTAGAGATTAATGAAGGTCACCGCTTGACTAAAAAGGTCATTGTTCGTTTAGCGGTGACCTTCATTAATCTCTAAGTGGCCATTCTTGAGCTTAAAAATGGAAGAGAAATCAATCCCCATTCATTTCAATGGGGCACACCCCCACTCTCCCTGGTCACACGCCAATATGTGCTTGAGCACGGAAGGTTCGGGCTGCCCAGCACTATACAAAAGTTATGAGCGATATAGCTAAGGTATGGGATGCTATTAATACTTAAAATCTGGCTAGAATAACTATCACTGAGGGCAACTACAGTACCACAATATGTGAGTAGCTCCCTCATATTGGAAATTTACTTTAAGGAGGTGGATGTGCACTTCATTCAGGTTCAGTACTGTTGCCCAGATTTATCAGGAACTTTCATTCACAGAGGTCCAGGCCATTTTCTCTGTCTCTGTCCTGCTCTGGAACTCAGCATAAGAGGTCATCAAGGGAAACACGCACACACTAAGCATGTCAACACTCCAACCTCAGTACTGCTCACCTTCCTCAGCCCTCCAGCTGCATTACTTCCTGTGGTCACCCAGGTGGCAGTATTGTAGCAGAGGATGGGAAACCACCCTTACCAGAGAAGGAGAGCATCCTGGGGGGCACTCGGTTCTTCTCTCTGGCTGATATACAGTGAGCCAGGCTTGTTCCTGAACCTGGGTCGCTAAAGTCATGTGTGGTAGGTAGGTCTATCACTGTGTCAATGGGTAGCTGATTTGCATATCTCTGAGGAAACTGTGTATAAAGATTGCTGCATGAGGGTAGAGAAGTAGAGAGAGGGCGAGAGGTGGAGGAGGAAGAGAGCGTGAGGAGGGGACCAACAGCAGACCTCAACCTCCTGGACCCAATGTGCATGGGTCTTGAAAGAGGGATCAGAAGGTATGGAAAGTACAGTATGTGGACGAGGCCAGTGCAGTGGTGTAGTGGGCTGAAACACTGGAGGCTTGATTTTCAGAGGTTGATGCAAGGCTTACATCAAGCCCTGCATCAGCTCCTTTCTTTGGTGCAGCTATACTAAACTCCACTGATGCAAGTGTACCCAAGTTTAGTACACCGGGTGCAGCTTTGCTGAACATCGCTGATGCAGGTGTGCCCGAGTTTAGTACACCGGGTGCAGCTGTGCTGAACTCCGCTGATGCAGGTGTGCCTGAGTTTAGTACACCGGGTGCAGCTGTGCTAAACTCCACTGATGCAGCTGTACCTGAGTTTAGTACACTGGGTGCAGCTGTGCTAAACTCCACTGATGCAGCTGTACCCGAGTTTAGTACACCGGGTGCAGCTGTGCTAAACTCCACCGATGCAGCTGTACCCGAGTTTAGTACCCGAGGTGCAGCTGTGCTAAACTCCAACGATGCAGCTGTACCCGAGTTTAGTACACCGGGTGCAGCTGTGCTAAACTCCACCGATGCAAGTGTGCCCGAGTTTAGTACACCGGGTGCAGCTGTGCTAAACTCCACCGATGCAGCTGTACTCGAGTTTAGTAAACCAGGTGCAGCTGTGCTAAACTCCACCGATGCAGCTGTACCCAAGTTTAGTACACCGGGTGCAGCTGTGCTAAACTCCAGCGATGCAAGTGTGCCTGAGTTTAGTACACCGGGTGCAGCTATGCTAAACTCCACCAATGCAAGTGTACCTGATTTTAGTATATCAGGTGCAGCTGTGACAGTTTTCACACTTTACAGCAGCTTGTGCCAAATATTTGGTGCAAACCCTGTAGAAATGGTCCCTCAAGTGGCACAAGTTACACTAGGGAAAACCTGATCTAACCTGCAGCATTCAGCCCTCAGGACTGAAAATCCTGATTGGCGGCCTGGAAAATGCCGCAAGACCTGTGCACCAAATAATCGGTGCACCAGGGGCTTGTGGCTTTCTTGGGGCTCTAAAAAAAGAGCTGTGGATGTCATATCACCAGTCATGCTGGTGACCAGAGTTCAGGAACAGACCAGGTTCACTCCGAGCCAGGCAGGAAAGGGAAGACTGAGAGTCCAACCACAGCTCTGCTCCCTTGGGGGGTTCTGGGTCTCACCACCCGATTGCCACCTGGCAAAAGCTAGATCACAATGACAGCAGGAATGAAGGGACAGGGCAGTGGTATATGCAGCACACACTCACCATTGCATGCATGTATGCACATGCATCATAGCATGCTGATCCCCTGGGGGAACCAAAGAAGAACAACTCACTCAACATCCTCCACAGGCACTGCACAACCCCATGGGCAGCTCACCATGGTGGCTAAGCTGAAAGTCTCTGAGGTGGACTGGAGACAATGGTGTGGGGATGCTGCTGAGATCAGAGATGCTAGGAGTCAGAAGTGTATATGGAAAAAAAAGATGTGGAGCCCAATTCACCAATGGCCTTGTTTGTTAATATCAAATCCTTAAAATCCAACTGTCACTTAATCATCAGTCAGAAGCAATATGCCTGAATATTCCACTAGATGTCAGATGTCTGTCTGCTATTGACTACCTGTAGGTAGTAAAGTTATGGTCCCAGTTAGCCCTTGTAGAGAACATTACAGTAGCTGAAACTTAAAGTTATAAGCACCTGGATTAATAAATGCATGTCCCCTGCATCAGGATGGTACATGGCCTGCTGGTTCACCAGAAGTGGATCTAGGACTTCTTTGGGTGTGTGAGGTTCAAACAATCTTAGCAGCTTGGGACATAGAACATTTTGTGACATTTTTATTTATCTATGCCAGGCATAAACACAAAATTAAAGATGCTGCGGCCGAACAATAACTGTATTTTTTAAACAATGCCTGTTCATAAGCCCAGGGAACCAGTCCCAAGGCATGAAGCTCTGCCTCCTCCATTTCTATTTTAGAGGATCTTTGCACCCCTGACTTGCCTGTTTTAGGCTTCAAGAATATGGTATTTTATATGGGTTTTATTTTTATACCATCCTTTTATACCATCCAGGCATAAAATCATTGATTTTAGGATGACAGGTGGTCAGGTGGGAAAAGGGTGGGGGTGCATGGATGACATTAACTGATGTGGTCTTTGGGGAACAGTTGAGGACCCTTACTCTGCCAGCACGAGTAGCTCTGGGCCCATGGATGTCATTTCAGGCGATCTCCTCTGGCATCAAGCTGCAGTGGTGTCTGCGTGGAAAGCACAGAGCTGTGACACCAAGAAAGGAAAGGGCAAGGCTATGGGGGTAGGACTGGGGTAAAACCCACAACCTGCGGGGCAGACACTGTGCATCACATTATATTTTGTCACTGAAACGTTGAACACTGCCATTCAAAATATAGGAAAATGAGGGCCACTGGGCTACATAATGTTGGACACATGATCAAACGCTGGGGGGGGGGCTGAACACAAGACCATTCTATGTGGAGAGGATCCAGAAGGGATTGGAAGCCTTAAAGAAGAATAAGGGAATAGGGCCTGATGGGATTCATCGAAGTGTCCTAAAGGAACTGAGCAGGGTGCTGACTGCCCCTCTGGCAGTGCTCTTTAGCACCTCATTGGAGATTGGGAAGTTCCAGCAGACTAGAGGGGGACCATTGTGGTCATTTTGCACAACAGCGGCAGTAGAGAGGATGTAGCAACTACAGGCCAGTCTGTCTCACATCAGAGGCAGGGCAGTTAATTGAGACACTTCTAAAGGAGAAGCTTGTGGACCACATGGAAGCAAAAGAGCTCCAGAACCATGGTTTTAGAGGGGAAGTGTCATGTCAACCTAATTTCATAGACTTCTTTCACTGGCTTACCAGGGAGGAGGATTAAGGGAGAGCAGTGAACATGATCTATCTGGACTTCAGTAAGGCTTTCAACACTGTGCCACACAAGAGGCTAATTTAGAAATGAAGTAGCCTGGGGGTGAGGAAGAAAGTGATAAGCTGGGAATCAAATGGTTAAGGGATAGGATCCAAAGGGTGGTGGTTGATGATAGCCACTCAGGTGATAGGAGAGTGACTAGTGGGGTGCCACAGGGTTCAGTGCTAGGGACTGGTACTCTTCAATGTCTTCAGAAGTGATATTGTGGAGGAGCTTGAGGGGAAGGTGTCTCTCTTCGTGGATGATGCAAAAATCTGCAACAAGGTTGACACTCAGAAAGGGGTGGAGATCATGTAAAGGGATCCGAGAAATCTAGAGGAATGGTCTAGGGGTTGGTAGGTAGATTTTGATGCCAAAATGTGCAAGGTTATGCGCTTAGGGCTGAAGAACCCAATGACTATGTATATGATGGGGGAGTGGAGCTGACAGTCACAAAGCAAAGAATGAGACCTAGGGATCATCGTATCTGATGACCTTAAGGTGGCTAGGCAGTGTGACAAAGCAGTGAGAAAGGCTAGCAGAGTACCGGGGCATATTGGAAGAAGGATTTCTGGCAGGAGAAGGGAGGTGCTGCCATTGTATCATTCAGTAGTGTGACCTCCCGCAACGAGTTAACCTTCTACTACCTAAACTACCACATGATTTTGATCAATTTGACTTTTAAATGGACTTGATGGTAGCTGTGTTGGAATCAATAAGCTTGCCTGTATATTTGTTTTTATTCTCCCCTTTTCTTTTTGGTAAAAATGTGTTTCTATACCTAATTCTGAGTGTTTTTTGTTATTTATAAAATGTTGTATTGATCAATGTTTTGAAACTGCTCTAGCTTTTTACACAGGAAACAGTGTACTGCATTTAACTGTGAATAAGAAATGGAATAACTGGATATAATGAAAGAATGACTTATGTATATGCCTAGCCTAGAGAAGTTTAAATGGATTCTGAAAACAGTTTGTATTCACTAATTTTACTGAATCAAGTAATACAATTGGGTGTATCTCACTTTAAATCATTTTGTATAACTGTGTCCATGGCACTGTGAGATAGGTGATCATCTGGCATGCTGGCAACCTGGGTTCGCACCCAAACCCAGGACATGAAGAGCGTAGGCCAGCAGGGAGGGTTTCAGAGCGTCCTCTTGATGCTCTCCTCCCGGTGGGGGAGGGGGAGGGAATGGAAGCACTGCTGTTTGGCGATTCCTTGCAGCTGGACTCAGCATTGTGCTTTACAATATGGGTGACCACATGCTGCATGCATGAGCAGCAAGGATGCCACGGCATGCTCCTCAGTGGACGGGGGGAAGAAACTCAAGAAAATGGCCACTCTTGCCAGTCAGATGATAGTGGCCCACCTCCCCTCACCACAAAGCCAGAAAGCCCCTGAGCTGTGCCTCACCGACTGACGCAGGTACAAGGAAGTGCCTACATAGCACTTCGATCTCCCCTACCTGATGTCCCTGCGGGTAGGGCCCTACCAGTGAAGGGCTACACCGGGTCAGTCAGGATAGCACAAAAAGGGTGTGGCAGACAGTGGAACAGGAGAGCAGGTAAGGGGATAAGGCTTGGTCACCCGAAGGAATGGGCAGCAGGGTAGCAAGGGGAGAAAAAAATATGTAAAAAAAAATACATTTTGTATAAATGACATTCATGTTTGTGGATTTCTTATACCCACTCCCTGAAGAAGACTCACTGATGGGTCGAAGTGCTGGGGTTATTAGGTGGACACCAGGCTTCTTGCCAAAAATAAAACTTGCACTAAGCTGCTTAAAACTGTAACATGAGTTCTGAGTGTTCTTTCTTTATCACTCAGTTGTGAAGCCCCACCTGAAGTACTGTATCCAGTTCTGGAGGTCACACCTCCACAAGTACTGTATATCGAAAGGGTGAAAGCAGTGCTGAGAAGGGTAACCCAAACGTTGAGGGGATTGTGCAAGAAGCCATATGAGCAAAGGTTGCAGTACCTCAACATGTACTCCCTTGAAGAGAAGAGTGATAACGAACATTATTAAACCTACATGTACCTTACAGTGGCAAACAAGGTGCAAGTGGAGGGTCTATTTTGGAAAAATGAAGGTACTAGAATAAGAGGTCATGTAATGAAGTTAAAGAGAAGACGTTTAGGAGAGGTGTTCAGAAATACTTCTTCATAGAAAGGGTGGTGGGGTAACTGGAACAGCCTGCCAGAGGAGGTAGTGGAGGCAAAGACTGTGGGGAGCTTCAAGCATGCATGGGATAGGCATGGACATATTAGAGGAACAGGGGAGGGAGTGGCCCTATAAATAACTAGGGTCAGTGGTGATGTCATAAGTAGGGACAAGGGGCAGATTGGATGGGTCTAATGGTCCTTTTCTGCTGACAAGATCTGTGGTTCTATTTTCTGAACTGATGGAGACAGATGCTCAGGATGTTGGAAACTAGTGTTTTTATTTGTACAAAGTTCACTTTTGATTCATTAGCATCATACGTTATGAAATTTTTGCTTTAGAGTTTGAGTTTGCGATATGAGACATGCCCTTATCTGTTTGCTCAGCACCTGTTCCATGTGGGGTAGAACAATTATGAGTGGATGAATGACATCCTTAGAGATTTGGGGAAATTGAGAGATATGGACCCACTGCAGCTTTGATTGCCAGGGACAGTCTGACACTCTTGGGGTGAGTTGGCCAGGACTGAGAATAAACAATGTATTAAAAAAAATGATGGCCCAAAATGAATAAATGCACACTAGTGTATTTGAGCAAAATCTTAATCTCCCCGACCCAAACCACCAGCACATACCATACATGTGTTGAAGATGTTTCCCTGTGAAGCGCTCCATTCCCACAACAACCAACATAAAAATGCAGGGTGAACTATGGACAGCTTGTTCTCAAAGCAGCTGGGTGTCTACCAGTTACACAGGAAATGTCCCCAGTTTTAATCTGTGTATACTTTTTTTCAGTTCTGTGTTTATCTCCCTGTCCGCTGACTGGCCTGTATCTGACTGACATCACAGCCCCTTCCTCTGCCTTCACTAGGCACTTAGCCCAGCCTCTTGCTCCATTAGGGTATGCCCTCCACATAGGGAAGTCAGCAGGGAGTGCCACCTCCTCGACTGGGTCTGGATCAGGTTGGAGGCAAGAGCCTAGTTGGTAGTGTGGGGCCTGTGGGGAGCTGAGCATCATCCTGTCCAGTGGGGGATTTCCACCATTTTCTCCCAGGGTTACCAATGTGCAAAGACACACATGCATGCACTCGTTGGCAAGCAGGCACATATCAGTGTCCGGTAGCATCCCCTTCCAGTTGTCTGTCTTTACTGTGCTACCATTCAGCTTCTGGCAAGTGGCAGGTGAGCAATGAAGGAGGATAGTCCCCCTTCCCTGAAGGGGAGCTGTCCAGTGGAATGCTCATTCTCCTTTCGACACCCAGCCACCAGTAACAAGAGTACAGTCCCATTGCATGGTTGCCAGAGCAGCGAGTGGAAACATTAACCCTTCATTGCCTGGCTAGTCCAATCTATGTCTGCTTTTGATAAAATGATCCCCTTCAGTCATATCAGAGCTCATCCTGAATGGTAGCACAGCTACAGTTTGCTGTTTCAAGCAGTGATTTCCAATTAGTAACTTCGAGTTGCAGATGATGTCCATATTATTATTGCATTTTGGCAGCAGCTCTGTTTCTTTCTAGTCAGAAGTGCACTGTCACCATGGTGCCCTCCCATTTCAACATACCAGTCTGTGTCGTGAGCATAATCAAAACACTGAGAATTTCTACAGCCTCTGCTGCTGCCTTCAGTGATGTTGATTGTGAAAGGTGTATCTCCCTCAAACACTGCAGAGAGGCTGGCAACTAGTGGGAAGCTCTAATACTGGGGTGATAATGATTCACAATGAGTCTTTTGTGGGGACCCCATCTTGCACTGCCAGGTAACTGCAGCTGTTAAAAAGTTGTTAATCATACAAAGTCATCTGGAATACTGAGGGAGAGCAGCAGGAGGATTACTGACTGCTAAATGAGGGAATTATTTTTTGTAGAAACGTTATTTTTATACAATTTCTGCAGCATCTGTTGTTGATTTCTATGTTCAGTTCACTCAGGGGAGGGGGGTAAGACCCCTGTGCCCTCCTAAATCTGCCTAAGTTCTCTGATGATAAAAGCCACTTATGGTGGCTGACTGATGTTCCAGTGTATTCCTGTTGGCTCTTTGTAACCACCACAGCTTTCAACATAACATCTTCAAGTATTATCAGCTGCTGACTGGCCCTAACCATTAATACCAGATGACACAATTCCATCACCAGGCCCTTTTTCTTTTAAAGATTCAAGTTTAAACTAGGTGGTGGCTATTACCCATCCACAACAGCCCTGGAGGCATGATGAAGCACTCCACGCAGTGCAAGAAAGCAGCAGCAAAGGCAAACAAGATGCTGGGATGCATATCTAGGGGGATCAGTAGTAGGAGAGAGGAGGTTATTCTGCGTTTGTACAGGTCACTGGTAAGGCTGCATCTAGAGTATGGAGTTCAGTACTGGTGCCCACAGCTCAAAAAGGACATTAACCTGCTGAAGAAGATCCAGAGGAGGGCTAAAAATATGATAGTGGGTCAGCAGGGTAAGGCATACGAGGAGAGGTTGAGGGCATTGAACATGTACTCCATGCAAAACAGGGGAGAGAGAGAGGGAACATGATTGGGACCTTCATGTACTTGAAAGGGATACATAAGGTTGATAAGAAGAATCTCTTTAAGCTGAGTGGCAACCATAACACTAGGGGGCACAGTCCCACAGAGAGGTTTAGGAGGGAGGTCAGGAAGCACTTCTTCACAGAGAAGTGGTGGACACTTGGAATGCACTTCTGGAAGAGGTCATCTCATTGAAGACAGTGGGCAGCTTTAAGAGAGGCTGGGATAGGCATGGGGGAAAGTATGGATCATGGGTAGAGAGGATGGGAGGAGTGGGGAGGGAGGGCAGGGACATTAACTCAAGTTGTGGACCTAGCAATACAAGCAGACTTGACAGACCAAATGGCCTTCTTTTGCTGGCTTCTTCATATGTTCATATGTTCATATGGCAACCTGTAGCAAATGAGCATACAACTGGGTATTTCCAGCATAATAGTGAAAGCACACACCATAACTTCAAAAGATCTCACTCACTGGCAGAATATGGTGTGGTTGTATTCCACAGCTATTCTTATGTTGAACTACACTGTATGATGATCATTGGTCCCCAGATGGCTTCCCACCTTGATGTCTGCAATACTGTCCCTGTTAGTAAGCACCAGGTCCAGTATTGTGTCATCATGAGTGGGTTCACTGACTAGTTGCCTGATGAATACACACTGCAGGGAGTCCAGGATGTCTTTGCTATTAGCTCAAGCCACAGCTGGGAGGCTCCAATCTATATCTGGCAGATTGAGTCCCCCACCAGCAATACCTCCCCCTTTTCAGTCATTTTGCCAGTTGCTTCCACAATTTCTTATCTAACTCCTCCCCTGTGCTTGAGGTCTGTAGATCACACCGGTGCAAATAGTGGCTGTTTCCTAACTTAAGGGTAACCCACAACACCTCTGCCCCCCCACCAATTCCATGTATTTCTGTTGCTTTTATGCTTTCCTTCACATAAAGCACCACAACCTCTATTTTCCTTCCAACCCTATCCTTTCTGAACAGCGTGTAGCTTGGTATAGCCATCTCCCACTCATGATTGTCAGTGCACCATGATTTCATAATGGCCACAATATCCAGTTCGACCTCTGCCATGATGTCCTCTAGATCTGGGATCTTATTTCCCAGACTTCTAGCATTAGCATACATGACCTTCCAGATTTTGTTAGCTCTTTGCTTGTCACCCCCCCTTTTCTGTTTGTTCCCCCTTCCTCCCCCCTTCTTTTTTGCTGTTGCCCCTCCTTCCTGGTTTGCCTACCCCTGCTTCTTTGATTAACTGGCAGCCTGGTGGGACTCTCTTCCCTTGGGATCTCCCTACTATCTATCTCAGTCGGCAGGGCACAGTTTCTGCTTCCCCTTTTTCCTCCACCTTCCCACCTTGACTAGTTTAAATGTATCATTCACTGAGGACTATGGTTTCCCTTCTGGATAAATGCAGGCTATCACCTCTGTATAGGGTCTTATCCTCCCAGGTGGGCCACTAGTCCCTAATGTAGCTGTACTTCTCCTCTATGCAAAATTCTTTCAACCATGAGTTGAACATCTTGGTGTGGAGATCCCTCTCCTTCTCCCTATCATAGACAGACAGTACCTCTGAAAAAGCTACCTGTCTCAGACCTCTTCTGGCCTTTTAAATAATTTCCCAGTGCCACTCTTTGCTCCTGAGCTGCAAAGAAGGACTTGAACCAGTGGAATTATGTGCCAGACAATCCAACAAGATTCTAAGGTACAGCAATCTACTAGCACCTCATCAATAATTGTGTCAAATACCTCCAACTGGAGGAGAATCCAAATTAAAATCTATTTCATGTCATGAGGAGACTCAAAGATTCAAACCATCTTAGTCTGTCTGCTGTGATGGGTCAAAAGCCAGACTGGAATGGCTCAGAGATATCAAATCTCTCCAAGTGCACATACAGGTGAGCCCTTATAACCTCGTCTACATCCTTACACAGAAAATGGTAGATTTGAGATAGGGTAGTAATTTCCTAGGATTGTACATACATATGCCATCTTCTTGTGTAAGGGCCTCACAATTGCCTTTTTCAGTATAGATGGGAAATAGCCCACACTCAGTGAGTTAATAATAACCATCATTGCTGGCACCAGCTCATCACATCAAGCCGAAGTTATCATGGTTTGACAGAGGTCCAGCTTAAAGGATTGTAGGGCACATTCCAGCCTGCTCTTCAAATACAATACATAAGCTCAGGAAACTAAGTCATACCACCCCCATGATCAAGGAGTGTTTGTCATTTCCATGTCCTGACCACTGAACCTTAAAACAGGGCAGCTAGGAGAAATGGAATTCCTGGAGACCAATGAACAGTAGCAGTCATGGGTGGTGGACTTTAAGGGTGCAAAGAAGCTCCCTGTTCTACCAGCCCTTAAAACTGTTGTAGAGGAAGGCCAGACATACAGTAGCTACTGGAGGAGAAGTCTAACCCAACAGATAAATCAAATTACAAATAACGGCCATCACAAGTATGGGTCACAAATGGGGTTTTGAACTGTAAGTATCCCTTTTGTGACCTCTAAGGACTTCTATGCATAGAATTGTCCAGTTGTATGATATAATGCCAAGCCTGTAGGCCATGATTTGTGGTGCTACTGCCTCAGTCATTCCATACACTCTGAACCTCATATTTTGTGGACCTCTTGTGAGCTGAGTAGCTTTTGATTAAGGCAAAGGCAAGGCACATTTATATGTTAGCACCCATCCTGGATAGTTTTGGGTGCTTTACAATAAAACAGAATATCATAATGATCATACTAAAATCAGGAAGTCAAACAGCAATCAAACAGGATAAAGACAAAGCTATCAGTTGATCAGGCACTATATGTTAAGCCAGACCCACAAGGTAGATTAAAAAGATGTGTTTTTTTTTCATGAACCCATCAAAATATTTACTGATGGTACTCCTTGAATATTGGAAGGAAGTTCCATATCACTGGGGCAGTAACCCCAAAGGTCTGATTCCCAGAGGACTTCAATCAAGAATGTGGAACAATGAGGAAACCCACATCAGAGGAAAGAAGGGGGCAATGGCAGTGGATCAGACAATAGATCTTTGAGGTAGCCATCCCTCAATGGTAGAGTTGTGCGGAATGGGAAAATTCTGAATCCATGGAATTTCGACAAAATTTTGCAAAATTCCATGACATTTCATGGAATGTTGTGGAATTTTTAAAATTTAGTAATTGGATTATAACTCCACTGCCTTTCAAGCTAGAGCGCTGAAATTTGGAATATATTATGTTTTATCGGTTGTCACTAATATGCCAAACATCATGAAATTTGGATGGATAGTTTCAACATTATAGGTGCTCAAATGTTGTCATTTTATTGTTTGTGTGAAATTTCATGAACATTTTTATCTGCATATGTCTTAACTATCTATTGGGTCAGGGATCTTACATTTAGCATGATTTTGTGATGATAGGTGTTCTAACAATGTGCCAAATTTCATGACAATTTGACACATTGACTCAAAATTATATGTGCTCAAAATCTGTCATTTTATTTTTCTCAGGAAATTTCATAAAAAAATCATCTATATATAACTCAGGCACCTTTGGAGCTAGACATGTGTAAGTTATTATGAATAACCTTTTTGCAATGCTTATAGAATTATCTAAATATGGAGAGAATAATATAAAAGTTGTTTAAGTTACACAGGTTCAAATCTTTACTATGTAAATATTTGCAAAGCTTTGTGAATAGTATCAAAAATGTGGATGTTTGTAACTTCTCTGCTCTTTCATGCAGAGAGTTAACATTTGACATGCATATCCATCGTCAGTGTATCCTGGTGTCTAACACAACTGGCTAAACTGGTTAACCAGTTTTAATTTTGTAGAAGAAAAAAATGATTAGTAACATTTTCTGATATATTTATGATAGCATATACTGTAGATGAAGCATCCAGAATTTTTTTGTGGAATTTAACATTAACAGTGCATACATCACTACTTCATTTGATAAGCTGGGCTGGGCTTTTTGCAGTTCTGCTGTTCCTTTCTGGGTGGCTATCTCCCCCCCCTTGTCTTTTTGCATAGCCAGATTGACTCAGTAGAACTACTGATCCCACTGATATCCTCTTTGTTCTTTACAGTGACAAACTCCCTTAAAATGTAAGTCACCTACTGTACTTCTTTTCTTGTTGACCTGCCCTGTTGGAATAGCCAGAATTTTTTCTTTCTGCTGCCCAAGACATTGTCTTCCCCACTACATCTTTTTGAGCACCTCTAAGTCCTAGATTTGCATGAACACCAGGCTCCCCGGATTATAAATTTACTGGATGTGATCCTTAAATATCCTGCATTCAGGTTGGAATTGTTGACACTCTGTGCTTTCTTGCTCCAACCTGGGGGTCTACCACTGTTGTGCTACCCAGCTCAGCTGTTCAATTCTTGGTGAAACTGTGCATCTAACTCCAGAACCTGGTTACCCCATGCACTACCTGACTCTTATACCCCTATCCTTTAATTAGAATCCCCCAGAAAATGCTGAGTGAAATTAGAAAATTCAGTTTTATTGTATTTTTCATGAAATTCTGCAATTTTCACAAAGATTCATGGGATATGACTTTAAGTACAGATGTTATTTTGCAATGTCTCATAGAAAGCAATTAATAAATTTGGCACACACAGTCTCCTTTTAGGGTCTGAGAGCCTGACAAATTTAATGACATTGCATTCTCTAGTTTTAAAGTTTTAGGGGTTTACAAATTTGTAGTTTACATTCTTGCAAAATTAAATTTGTAAATATTGTGAATGTTTGACTACTTTTAATTCATTCCCATTTAAAGCTGTAAATATGAACTTTTTTTCAGAAATGACCATGTGGGGTAGTAGTTTAATGGTTAAACTCTGGCTACATTTGGATATGTAGTTTTAAAATTAGAGGAAACTAACTGAAATTAAAATGTTGGCAACATGTTTGGCAGGCTATAACTCAGTCTAGTTTAAAGCTTGAAATCTGAAACCATGTGCATATACAAATGTAGCGATAACTTGTATACCTGTCAGTTTTTGTAACATTTCAATGAATACTATCAAAATTATACTAAAATTACAGAAATCCAAATTTTGGCAAAATATTTGGCTGCCTATAACTCGGCTCCCATTAAAGCTTGAGACTTAAAATATGGTGAATATATGCATTCTACATGCTTTACTAAATCCTGATATTGTGGAGAAATTTGGATAAAAAATTGTAAAATTATCTCAAAATAATTGAAAATTAAATTTTGATTAAATGTTTGGAGACACATTACTCTGCCTGCTTTCAACCTACAACTCTGCAATGTGTTACACTTTTGTAAACCATGCAGTACTGCTTACATTCCAAATTTGGTTTTAGTTGGACATGCACATTTAAAATTATAATAAAATAACTGAAATGCAAAATTTTGCAAAATTCTGCAGAATTCCACGGAATCGGAACGATCATTCCCCGGGCATTCTGCGGGTGGAATTTTATATTCCACAGAGCTCTGCTCAATGGCCATTCCTAGTGGTTTAATGGCTTCCTTACTGCTCCAAGTGCATTTTGTGGTCCATAGTCTCCAGAGAAAGCCCCTCCTTGGCCCCATCCTCTGCACTCAGACTTAAGCAATAAGGCACAACAGGGTGTGGGTTATTGGGGATTTACCCACATCTTGTGTGGTGTGTCATGAGGCATAGCCAAGTGACTTAACCACACAAGAAGTGGGTAAATTGCCCAATAACTCACACCCTGGAGTGCCTTATTGTGATTATATAATGGACTTATGTGAAAAGTAAATTTAAAATGTGTTTAATTATGTTTTTTATAAATTCCATTCCTCAGCCATGGGTTATGCAGGATTTACCCATGGTCATGTGAAATGTGTTGACCAATGAGGTTGCAGGATTTTCCCACACCATTGTATAATTCTACATAACTGTCCCTCATTCAGCCTGGTTCCTCATTTAAACTACTTCTTGAAGTACTTCTTCACAGAAAAAGTGGTGGATTCCTGGAACAGCCTTCCAGGAGAGTTGATGGGGGCAATAACAGTGATGGAATTCAAGAATGCATAGGATAAGCACAAGGGAATCATATTGGAAAGGAAGGGAGGAGGGGCAAGAGCTGTAGATCAGGCAGTCTATGATAATAGCGTAGGTACTGTAGGGAGAAATGGGCAGACTGCATGTGGCAAGTGGTCCTTATCTGCCATCAGATTTAATGCTTTTATATTTCTATGAAACCTCCATGTGCCGCCACATATCTGCACCATTCTGTGGAACTGCTTCTCACAAATAGGAGGTGCTGAGGCATGTGGGTGGCTCTTTAAGGGTCAGTAAATGACTGTGCTTAACACAGCAGTTCATAAACATGCTTGCTTTAGTATCTATTGGGTTCTTGCTCTGGTATCTATTGGGGTGACAGAAACTCAGAATCCTGAAACTGATGGAACCGAGTTCAGTCTCCTGGCACATTTAGATGCCTGACAGGAAGAAGCCAATGCCGACAGGGGTATGATAGTGGATGTAACAAATCACTGCTCAACCCCTAACCAGGCATCAGAAGTAACTGGAAGCAGAAGCTGGCTGAGCTGTTCCCATGGCATGGAGGTTTAATGCAGTAACAGTTTAGCCAGCATGCTGTGATAGACCAGGGTTCTGTTCCCAATTGCTACTATTTTGGTGAAATGGTGTTCCACCCCCTGTAACTTTTTCTTTTACCCCCAGGTCCACTCCCCCTCAGAGTTGGTTATTTATGTTATGGGGGGGGGGAGTGCGGGGAGCAGAGCCCCCACGCAGGGGTTACGGGGGTGGATTGTCTTGCTGTATTCCAAAATTCAGTCTCCCGAACTCAGTCTTGTAGTGTTCGGGATACTGAATTTCAGTCTTCCAAAATATATCCCTTGCTCTCGACCCTTTGCCTGGGCTGGAGCAATGTCCATTGCAGTGACGCAGGGATAGGCTTGTGACCCCGTGTGTATACCGTAAATTGGGAGACAAGTTAGAGCAGTGGCTCAAACTGATCATTGCAGTTAATTTGTGGCACACAGTTCCAACTGTGTGTGGAGCCCCAGGTGACAACAATATTAGTTATGGAGAACTGAGAGAACTGCTCACACCTGTTGCAAATATATGACACTATTTGTCACTGTGTTGCAAATCACAAACAGGCTTCTAGAGGCTGCACTTGTATATACTGCAGTTTAACCAGAAATTCAGTCTGTAACATACCTGTCTGCCGGATGTTGATCCAACTGACTAAACTGCCAGTGAACTGGATAGATGTACATGTGATAATTCTTCTGGAAGTCACACTCTAGTAATGCAAGTGGATGATCACCAGCTCTGAGGCGTTTCTCATCCTCATAAATTTTTTTGACCTTAATGGTAACAAAAAAAAATGATTGCAACAATAGGGCAAAACTGTCTGTCTTTGTCTGGGGCATTACAACAGGTTGCTTTTTCCCACTATCTTAAAGGACCCATTTCTTACATGTTTTATTTATCAGGTACTAACTACCTCTCACATGTCTTATTCTACTTTAGTGAGTACAACTGGGCACCTAAATGTTATTAGTAGCCAGTACAATAGAAAATATAAGAAACATTTGATTGAATTGACTGAACCATTTTAGTTGTATCCCCACAAGGTTTCCTTCATTATAAATTAATTTTACACAATATCTGTGACCCTTTCTGAAGTCACATGCCCTTGAAGACCAAATTGTTGCACACACAGAGGATACATTTACAGTACCTTCTACTCATTTTTAGTAACTACACCTCCCCCCACACACACACGCAGAAGCTGGAAAGGTACACAGCATCCAGAGTGACTTTAAACTAGGAAGGGGGGAGGCACGCAGGCACACGGTGTGCTGAGTCCCCGGATAAGGATGCCAAACAAGCTGTCCCTCCATGACAGCAGGGATGGATCTGGAGGTAGACCCCAGGAGGAGGGTCAGGATGAGGTAGTACAGGTTAGTGTAGGGAAGGGAACTGGGTTTAGGGTGGTCTCCCTGAATGCCAGGAGCCTGGGGAGTAAAATTGCTGAGTTACAGGCTCTCTTGGTAGATGAGATGGTGGACATTGCAGCCATCACGGAGACCTGGGCCACCCCACATCAGGACTGGGAGCTGGCAATCCCAGGAACAGAATATATAGGAAGGACGGAGGGGAGGGGTGAGGGGGGAGAGTGGCATTTTATGTAAGGGATGGCATTAGATGTACAAGGGAGGATGCAGAGGAGGGTAGAACACAGGCAGTGTGGATGCAGTTCCTGGACTTGAAAGGTAGGACTCTGAGGTTGGGGGTGGTGTACAGGCTACCTAAACAGACCTAAGAACTGGACAGGGAATTAGCTGAGCACATTCAGTGGGTAAGCAGGAAAAGAAATATAGTGATCATGGGGGACTTCAATCTACCAGGTGTGGATTGTGGAACCCCAGTTACCTCGTGCGCCAGGGAGCAACTACTACTGGATGCAATCCAGGATGGGCTTCTGGTGCAGATGGTCACAGAGCCAACCCAGCTGGGGAACACTCTGGACCTTGTACTTACTAATGGGGAGGTTGTGAGAGAAATAGGGGTGGAGGCACCACTAGCTGGGAGTGACCACCAATCGGTGTGGTTCACACTCAGTTTGAGCAGGGAGGCCGTAAGTACAGGCACGAGGGTGGTTGACTTTAGGTGGGCAGACTTTGGGAAGATGCGGGAAATTCTAAAAGGGCACCCTGGGAAAGATTAGGATGGAAATGGATGCACAACAGAAATGGGATGGCATCAAGCTTGGGCTGAGGGAAACTACAGAATCATACACCAGGACTCTGTTCAAAAAGAGACAGGCTAGGAGGCCATGGTGGCTGAACAATGAGGTGTTGGAGGGGGTAAGGGCAAAGAAGACTGCTCTTAGGAGATTCAAAGAAGTCTGGCAGGGAGGAGGATAGGGAGCTGTATGCAAAGAAGTCCAAGGAGGTAACCAGGCTTTTCAGGGCAGCCAAGTCCTCTAGGGAACTGAGGCTGGTTCAAGGCATCAAGGAAGAGGAGAAGGACTTCTTCAGCTATGCAAGGGAGAAAAGGAACTGTAGGGATCAGACAGTGAGGATTAAGAAGGATGGGGTGGGGTGGGTAGAGAAGAGGATGGAACAGGCAGAAGCTCTAAATGAGTACTTCTGCTCTGTGTTCACAAAGGATAAGGACTGTCCACTACCTTCATGTACGGGGAAGATGGGAAAGGGGGGGGAGGAGCAACTGATGGGACAATTACAGTGAGTAGGGTACTGGAGGGGCTGAAAGCACTAAGGGTGGATAAGGCACCAGGTCCTGATGGTATTCACTCCAGGGTGCTGAGGGAGATGGCAGATGTATTGGCTGAGCCACTGGCAGACCTGTTCAATACATCCCTGGACACAGGATACATCCCACAAGATTGGAGGGAAGCTTATGTGGTGCCCATCCACAAGAGTGGCCCAAAGGATGAACCTGGCAACTACAGGCCTGTAAGCCTCACTTCCATTGTTGGTAAACTTATGGAAGCGATCTTGAAGGAGCACCTGGTGACCTTTCTGAAGGAAAATGGACTCCAGGATGATCAGCAGCATGAGTTCTTCTCAGGAAGATCATGCCAGAACAACCTGATAAGAGTACTACAACTGGGTAATGAGGTAGCTAAATCAAGGCCATGCATTGGATGTCCTGTATTTGGACTTCAGCAAGGCCTTTGATTTTTTGCCTCTCAGGAGGCTGGAGGGAAATTGGATTGTGTGGGAGTAGGGCCAAAGATGGCAAAATGGATCGGGAACTGGCTGAAGGGGAGGCAGCAGCGGGTAGTAATGGGGTGAGGGAGCTCTCTTCCCCTAGGGAAGTGACGACTGGGTGCCGCAGCACCCTGTACTGGGCCAGGTGTTGATCGGATTGCTCATATCTGATATCTCACATGGAATTAAGAGCAGGATCAGTCTGTTTGTGGATGATACTAAGATGGGAGCAGTGGTAGATGACAGAGAAGAGTGGCAGGGGCTACAGGAAGATCTGACCAAACTGGAGGAGTGGTTCGTGAAGTGGCAGTTGGAATTCAATGCAAAGAAGTGCAAGGTCATGCACTTTGGAGCAAAGAACCCATAGAAGGGCTATTGGTTGGGGGAGTTCAGTTAGGGGTCACCAATAAAGAGAAGGACCTAGGGGTGCTCGCAACAGAAAACATGAGCCACTCAGCTCAGTGCAAGAAGGCAACAGCCAAGCCTAACAAGATGCTGAGGTGAATAGCACGAGGTATCTCATCTCATACATAGGGATGTGCTCATGCCATTGTACAGGTCACTAGTTAGGCCACACTTGGAGTACTGCATACAGTACTGGTGCCCTTATCTTAGGAAGGATATCAGGCTGCTGGAGGGGGTGCAGCACAGGGCAATGAAAATAATTCAAGGGCTGGAGGCAGGACCTATGAGGACAGACTGAACGAGTTAGGCTTGTACACCCTGGAGGAGAGGAGAGATCAGGGGGATATAATTGAAACCTTCAAGTACTTGAAGGGGGCCAACAAGACAGGCACATAAGTGCTGTTTAGGCTGAGGAGGGGAAGGGAGACAAAAGGGCATTGGCTAAGGTTGGAGGGTGGTAGGTTTAGGAGATAGACGAGGAAGCATTATTTCACAGAGATAGTGGTGGAGAAATGGAACACAGTGCCAGAAGAGGTGGTTTCCTGCAGGACAGTGGGCAGCTTTAAAAGGACATTGGACAGAGTGCATGGAGGGAGTCAAAGGGAGGGGGGTGAGGGGGTGGGGCAGCTACAGTTTAGGGGTGCTAGCTGCACAATCGAGCAGGCTTGATAGACCACTTGACCTGTTTCTGCTAGCAGATTCGTATGTTTGTATGTCCCCTGGAAGATGCATTAAGGTGTCCACTATTGCCTGTGCTTGCCAGCTGATGAGGTTCCTGACCCCTTGTCAGTAGGGAGGACAATGCATACATTATGCAGTCTATACTGCACACAGAGAGGGACCTTACACAGGCACATCTAAAGATGGGAAACTCATACTTGCCCAGACTGCAGGCAGAAGATAAAATGTGCTCATTCAAATAAGGCGTGAATGTTTTAATATCATACCAGCCCACCGTAGATTTTGATTTTATAAGAGTTTCAGAAAAGATTCATTATCACAAGTAGATTCCTAACCACCTGGGTTAAACACACTTTCCTTGACTACTGGTTATCTTTACAATAAATCACCTATATGATGTTAGCTTATTGACAACACACAGTGGAGAAGATACTTTTTATCCGAATTTTGTGCAAAGCTTTTTCCACAACTGTAACATTTCCTTGCCTTAGTCTGTCAAAATCATTGTGGATTTCTACATTTATTTTTAGGTATCAGGGTGGAGGCGGCCCAGAGGAGGGCCACCAAAATGTTGCAGGGTCCGCATCAAAAGCCCTACAAGGAGAGGCTGAAGGAGCTAAACATGTACACCCTGGAGGACAGTTGGGAGGGGGGGATATGACAGAGACCTTTAAATATCCAACAAGGATTAATAAAGTACAGCAGGGGAGTATCTTTCAGAGAAAAAGGTGCTGTGGAACAAGGAGGCTGGGGGGGCATTCAGGAGGGATGCGAGGAAGTACTTATTCACGGAAAGGGTGATGGATCCCTGGAACAGCCTCCCGGTGGAGGTAGTGGGGGCCAAAATAGTAGAGGGGTTCATAAATGCCTTGGACAGACACAAGGGAATTGTAGGGGTTAGAAAGGTATGGGGGAATTGTAGGGATGAAGAAGGGAGGAGGAGAAGAGATGCTGCCGTAGATCAAGTGAGGTCTGCATCAAAAAAATTAAAAATAATAAAAATAAAAATGGACAGACTGGGCTGACCATGTGGCCCTTATCTGCTGCCACATTCTATGTTTCTATGTTTCTGTCTGAAAATGACATGTTCAGATATGTGCCTGTCTCTGCCTATGCACATGGCCCTGATGAAAATGAGATGCAACATGCCATGAGATTATGAAAATGGGAAAACTCTCCAATAAAAAACTAACTCAATTTCTGGACTGAAGGGTTACAGTACCTGCAGGAAGCTTCCATTACTGTTAGAATGGGGAAGAGTTTGGCTGTGTGGTGTCTCTCTGCACCACCTTAGCCCTGACCCTTACCCTTATCCTTTCTTGTAGACAGTAGTGCTCATGACAAACATCCCCACTTATATTTCAGCAGCGTTAACAACAGGAGCTTCGTTGTTATAATGATGTTCAAATATTAAAAGAATGAGCTTCTTAACTGAATTTGTCTCTTAACCTGGGGACTTAAACCACCAAACCTTGTCTGCCAATACCCTACTGTGTGCCTTTGCAGCTGAACACAGAGCTTAAGCTTCCAGCATCATTGTTTTGTTAGCATTATCAATTTAACATTTGTCCTTTTGATAGAAAAAATGGAAAATATTTAAAAAGAATATGCATTAATTAATAAAGATCTGGGAGGAACCCATGAAGTAAAAAAGATTTGTGTTTAAATTACCCCATATATTAAATCATAAAACAAAGAAAATCTCCAGTTTGTGAACTGAATCAGTGGTATGACTCAGATTGGTTTCAGTTGTATTATGTGTGGTGAGCTGTGGGATCACTGGTAACCACAGAAAGCATACCATATGGTCATGTCATGATATTTTGTAACATGGCTAACTCTAGTTTGTACAAAACAAGGGTGTGTTCACCCTATGTTAGATAGGAATATTTTAAAGGCAAGACCCTAATACTGTGCGTGGCATGAAGCAAAAGGGCTAAATTATTTATCATTCAGACTTCTCCATGACCTGTCACTGTGGATTGAACTTCATAAGTAGACAAAATGCCGGAAATGTACTTTAGCTATGAAGTTATTTTTAAGAGAAATATGAAGATTCATTTTAGTTTATTATTTATCTACTGGGATCTTGGAAACACTGCTCATTTGAACCACTGTTTCATTTTCTGTGAGGTTCTAGTACAACAGGTGGTGAAAGTCATGTCACTTCAGCCCACACCATTATTCTAACAGTGACTAAAGAGTAAAAGCATACACGGTCCATCCCCATGACAACAAACTCTGACCAGAGCCAGTATGGCTGCAGCTGAGGTCACAGAGGAACATGGCACAGGCCGTGTCCAAGATGGCTTCTGGAGACTCATGCATACGCACTGAACTTCGGCTGCATGGCGGTGCATTCCACTGTGTCCAAGATGGCTGCCAGAGTTCTCCGCGCATGTGTGATGACTCGTGCATATGCACTGGGCTCCAGCGGCCATCTTGGACACGGCGGACTGTGCCACCATACTGCCAGAATTCAATGCACATGCGTGAGTCATCGCACATGTGCAGAAAGCTCTGGTGGCCATCTTGGACACAGCAGCCAGTGCCATGTTCTATTGGTGGACAAAATAGTGCAGTGGATGTGCAGTGATTGCCATTCACCTCTACTTTTTACAAGTCCATCCGGTATCTGGTAAGCTCCCTTTTACTCTACTGTCATTGCAAGATGTCTACAGGGTTATGCCCACTGCAGCTGTTAAAAGCAGGAGAATGCAGCTTAAAAAGAACATACTTTTTTTTTAAAAGCCTAACAATCAACTGAATCCTGATACTCAAACATCTCCAAAAGGCTAGAAAAGCATGTATAGGAATAAGACATTCTTAGACTAAACTCCTTTTTCCAGTAACACCAGGAACTGAAGTCTGGTGCACACTCAAATATTCTGTGTCCATCTGCTTCACTGAACAAATGCTCTTGAAGCATTAATTTTCTGTCAACATGATAATCTTGATTTCACTTTAGGGATAAAGTAGAGTCATTCTAACCTCCATAAAAAAGACACAGGTGTGTGGAAACACTGGCCTGGTGAGTTTCTACCCTCGATTTATTGTGGGTAAATTGAATGTTCTTAATGTATTGAAATAAAGGTGAGCTATTTCCCAGAATATACAAGCTTGGCAGCTGTCAAAAAGATTGAAGCTGATTTTCTCAGTGTGCTCCTCAGGCTTCAGTTTCTGGCAGTGTTGGGTAAACACAGTTCTAGGACTGACATATCTTTGTTTGACAGAAACTGACATACCTGTTTACGGTAGGTGCCTCCTTAAGGACCCAGATAAAAATCTGTATGCATATTGTATAATTACTTCATGAACAGTGTCCCCATCGCATCTCATATTTTACACCAGCGGAATTTACATATATTTTTACTTTGCAGTGAACATCCTTCACTACAGTTGAAGTCTGGAAATTGTAGGGAAAAATCCCACAATGTGTTTGGGTGTAAGAACAAATCTTAAAAATAAAACACACTGTTTAGGTCTTGTAATTAAGCCCCCTCCCCCGAAACTGATATTTGCAAAAGTGAAGTGTGTAACTCAGTATAGCTCCATTTCATTTGTGACACATTTTCCTTTTACATTTTTGTGAAAAACAAATGTGTCAACCCTAAGGTGCAGTCTAGTGACTTTAAACAGTCAGGCTGATAAAAACTACTGCTTAGTCAGTATAAGAAATCTTTATCCTTATACTGTACTCACTTTGCTGGGTTTGTTGTGAAACGTTCATAAAGCTGGATCCTGAGAGGTTTACATAATTCTAATTTTGCAATACTGTTGTCAAAGCAAAATACCAGAAAGTGACACAGACGGTACAGTGTGACTTACCATCAAATTTCTACCATGATTGGAAGTTCTGACTTAGGGCCCAAGACATAATACCATCAGAGGGCTGTCAAAAGAAATCTGATAGATTGATTTGACTGGGTCGCCAAGGAATTAGATCAGGGAGCTGTGGTGGATGCAACCTACCTAGATTCCAGGAAGGCCTTCAACACCATTTCGCATAGGAGACTTGTAAACAAGCTGGGCAACCTGGGAGTGGGACCAAAGATGGTGAACTGGGTAATGAATTGGTTGGGGGATAGGAGACAGTGTGGTAGTAAACAGAGTTCATTCTGAGGAAGGGAGGGTGATCAGCAGGGTGCCACAGGGATCAGTACTGGGACTAATCCTCTGTAAATGTCTTCATTAACAACATTGCAGGGGACTAGAAGGGAAGGTTTGCCTCTTTGCAGATGGCACAAAGATCTGCAATAAAGTAGACACTCCGGGGGTGGTGGTGGAAAATAATGAACAAAGACCTAAAAAGCTTGAGGAGTGGTCAAAAGTGTGGCAACTAGGTTTCAATGCAAAGAAGTACAAAATCATGCACGTGGGACACAGAAACCCACAGGCAGAGCATAAGATGGGGGAGAGGCACTAACGACCACTAGACAGGAAAGAGCTCTGTGGGTAATTATATCTGCTGACCTAAAGGTGGCCAAACAGTGTGACAAGATAATGGGGAGAGCTGTTGGGATGCTAGGATACATAGGGAGGGGTATCACCCACAGAAGAAGGGAGGTGGTGATGCCACTGTATAAGTCTTTGGTGAGACCTCACCTAGAGTACTGTGTCCAATTCTGGAGACCACATCTCTGGAAGGACATAGAACAGAGGTGGTCCAGAGAAGGGCAAGTAAGATGCTGCAGGTTCTGCATCACAAGCGCTATGAGGAGAGACAAAAGGACCTCAATATGAACACCCTGAAGGAAATGAGGCAGGGAGAGGATATGATAAAGACTTTCAAATATCTCATAAGTATAAATAAGGTATGGGGGAAAGCATTTTTCAGAAAAGAATAAGCATAAGAACAATGGGTCATGCTGTGACGCTGTGGGGGTAAACTCAGGGGAAACCTGAGGCAGTACTTCTTCACAGAAAGATTGGTGGATGCCTGGAACAGCCTCCCAGCTGAGGTGGGGGGGGCCAAAACTGTTACGGGTTTCAAGAATGCATGGGATAGGCACAAGGGAACCTTAGAGAAGAGGAAGGGGTGGGGTACAGCTAGAGATCAAGTAGGGTCTGCAGTACTGTTGTAGATAGGGTAAGTGGGCACACCAGGTGGGCCAAGCAGTCCTTATATGCCATCAAATTCTATGTGTCAATGTAAAAGCTGTTTAGTGCTCTTCTCTATGCATTCAAGGCATTCTGTGGGAACAACGCAAGGAGTTATGCACCCCCTCCCCACCTGATCTTGCTCCAACCTCGCTTCTATCTTGGCAGCAAAGTAAGTGGCAGAAATGGGGTTTGGGGGAGGACACTTTTCCACATGAGCCTGACACCAGTATTTGCACCGGAGAAGGGGTATGGAGAGCAGTAGCACTATGCCAGGGAGGATCCTTCAATAATGTCTGCCTACCTTCTGTACAAGTGTACCCTGACTTTCCTCAGACCTCTCTAGTGCCTGCACTGAAACATAGAAACTGTCAGCAAATAGGGACTGCTAGGCCCATCCAGTCTGCCCGTAGGCCCTACACATTATATGTGGCCACTGACCCTATGTGATCAACGGCTTTTCATCACTCCCTCCCCTCTCAAGCTTCCCTTGTGCCTGTTCCAGGCATGCTCAAATCCCTCCACTGTGCTTGCCCCCAATACCTCCTGTGGCAGACTATTCCAAGCATTGCCTACCCTTTCTGTGTAGAAAAACATCCTCACATTACCTCTTAATCTACCTCCTTCCAATTTCATGTTGTGCCCCCTTGTTCTAGTACTTTTTCTACGTTGCAAAAGGTCCTCTGCCTGCACCTTGTTTATGCCCTTGAGGTACTTGAAAGTTTCAGTCATGTCCCCGCTGCTGTCTCCTCTCCTCCAATGAGTACATATAGAGGTCCCTTAGTCTCTCCTCATACATTTTGTGGTACAAGCCCTGCACCATCTTTGTTGCCCTTCTCTGGATAGTCTCACCTTATCTATGTCCTTGCACAGGTGTGGCCTCCAGAACTGCATGCAATGCTCCAGGTGAGGCCTTACCAATGTTTTATAAAATGGCATCACCACCTCCCACCTCCTGCTAGTGATGCCCCTGTCAATGCACCCCAGCATGCCATTGGCCCTCCCTGCCACCTTTGTACACTGCTTTGATCTCTTAAGGTCATCAGAGATGATAACCCCTTGGTCCCTTTCCTCTTTGGTGACAGTCAGCTCCTCCTTCTCCCAGCCTGTAGCTCTCCCCAGGGTTCCCGCTACCCAGGTGCATTATTTTGCACTTCTTAGCATTGAACCTCAGTTGCCACATCTCTGACCATCTTTCAAGCTTCTCCAGGTCCCTCTTCATTTTCTGCACCCCTTCTGGAGTATCTACCCTGCTGCAGATCTTGGAGTCATCTGCAGACAGGCAGACCTTTTCCTTCCAGCCCCTCTGCAATGGCTCAGCATCTGTTGTTGACAGCTCTCCAAGCTAACAGGGAGTGCTGTGGGTTCTAAAAAAGAAGGTTAAAAAAAGTCCTTTAAGACTGGGATAAGTTAGTCCTTGATGGACTACTGTATCTGACAATGCCCTGCTCTGCATGGAGCAGGGAATCCGTTCACACAACAAGCTGGGCTCCTGACTGGATGTTTGGTGTCTGGCCACACTCTGCCCTAACACACCACCAGTCCCTTTTTTCTCCTTATGTGTGTGGAGTGAAGAGGTCTGGGTCATGGCTAAAACCACTTCCTTGGCCATTTGAGCTTGCAGAACTCTGTGGTATAGGTATGTCCCTTTTACATGTACAATAAATATCTCAATAGCCAAGCTGGCATGCTGCTCTTGTTGCAAAAGCTGAGCAATCTGTCAGTCACTTGTATACTTAGTGTTGCTCTATTATCAGGGTGCTTATATGTCCTTTGGGTAGCTTTACATGGACAGATACTGTTCCTACATTTTTTCTTCCTATCACATGATGTTAAATTAATATGTTTCTTCCTTTTGTTACTTATTGTATTAAAATGTATCCAGCTTAATACCTCACCTTGCCTGTTCTCCTCTTCCATATTTCATGTTTCTTCCCTTCACTGCCAATTGAATTACCGTTTACCTCCCTCACAGCAACATTTCACCAGCGAGGGCCCCCACAGCGACTACAGCGCCTAGCGTCGGTGAGAGACCCGCTGGAACCCGGCACTGCCTGTCAGGGGTCCTGCACCCCTCCCCAATCAGCTCAGACTGGAGCTGAGAATCTTTAAGTGGCGGTGGTGCAGGTCGTGCGATGCCCCCCGCATGGGGAGTTCAGGGGGCGAAACCCCCCAAAGAAAACAAAGGAAACGATAGTGAACCGGCAGCCAACTGCAGAATGCGGGTGACCTGCCAGTGTCGCTGACAGGGTGTTCGACAGAAATACTGTCGGACTCCTGTCGTGGATCCTTGTATTACAAGGTATTCGACTATATGTAGTGCTTTGTATGTAACTCTTTATGTAATCTTCTGGGTCATACCTAAAAATAGGCATTGATTGTATAGTGCGCTTACCTGGTTAACAAAAACTAAATAAATCTGGACCACGTTTGCGAGTCAGGCCCTCAGGAGTATTGTAACTGGGGGGGGGGGGGCAGCTAAATATCTGTCCTCAAGTGTCTGTTGGCTGCACATTGATGATACCCAAAATGTGATCTAACACACAAACATTTTGTGAGTCCGTAAACTGTGATCCAGTCTATGCAGCAATTGCCATGTTGTAGCAGGAGAGCAGTTTCCAACTGGTGTCAATGTTTTGACTGCGTATCTTCTGCAGCTGTGACATCACATGTGTAGGCTTGCCTGGTATTTCTGAAAATGATCTGCTGTAACAGGGCTGCAGCCACAAACTATAGAGGTGGGTAAGCCACAGTTAACTTCCGGAGTTAAGGCAGCCAATGTTTTTTTTACTTGTACTACTGTTCTTGTCAATCCAATCTTTCATTGGGTGGAACTGGTGTTATTGCTACAGAGCTGATGCATCTTTATCACTGGACTGAAAACATGCAGCATAGACTTGCCCCACCTACAATTGACAGTCTGTAAAGAACCCAGCAGACAGGTGATGCACCTTCACCCTTTCAGTTTAAATGTTACAGCAAAATTGGGTGCTGTGTGGCCTACAGAATGCTACCATTGGGTGAGTTTGTTTTGGGGGTGGGGGTATGATGGAAGGGAACATTGTTTAACCAGGAGTAGCACACTAAGCCAAAGCTTGTTTCTAGGTGCAATCTGCGAGCACAAGGAAATTAAGTGACTTGCTCAGGATCACACAGTATGCATTTAAGCGGCAGTGGGATTCAAACCCAGGTCTTCAGATCTGTAGTTTAGAGCCTTAACCCAGTGCACTATACTGCTTCCTTTTTTTCCCCATCCCCAAAAACAAACTCACCCAATGGTAGCATTCTGTAAGCCACACAGGACCACCTTTTGCTGAAACATTAAAACTGAAAAGGTGAAGGTGCATCACCTGCCTGCTGGGTTCTTTACTGATGTTCCTATTGTAGCAGTTGGGTTGGTGATGAATTAGGTGGTTTGTGACAGTGCCAGTGTTGGTAGTAAATCTTAAAAAATGTAGCTATTTGGGCAAAACCTTGTTTAGCCATCATATTTTTATTGTAGCCATTTTTAAAAATGCTGTTTGTTAGGTAAATATTGTGATATAATAGTAAGTTAGTAAGTTTAAGCAACAGCACCAGTTTTAGGTGTGTACACTAATTTTACATATGTTTTAAACCTAGTGTGATAATGTAGACTTACACACCCTCCCCTTCCCTTCCTCCAGTTAAAACATGTCACCTGAAAGTCTGAAGCCCTCCTTGAGCTGGCGAGGGATGATGGATCGCTTCATGTCCATGTGCACGCACGTACACACACACACACACACACACTCAAAACACCTATCTCCAGGTCTTCCTCAGGCAGCAGCAGACAGGCAGACAGTGGATAATGGTGCAAGTAAGTGGTGGACAGGACAGCTAGCCCTAGTGCAGGCCACCAGTCAGTCACCACCAGTCAACCAGGACATGCCAACCCACTCAGGTCCAATTCCTTCAACTCCAGTCTTCTTTTGGGTCATCCTTGGCATCACACCAGCAAAACTGAACAAACATGCCCACTGTCTGTCACACATTATGAAAAAGTGCTGTACTTGCCCCAATAAAAAAAGTGTCTGTGACCAGTTAAATACTAACAAATTGCCAGACAGATACGCTGCCATCTGAGATATCTCTGTCTCTAATGCAGAATCATGCCTCGTTCTTGGTGTAGTGATAAATGCATTAAGTATTGTGTAGCCAGAGCTGGCTGCCCACTTACATTGAAATGGAAAACCTCCTGCACTGCCTTAAAAATCAGCTGCCCTCATTGCCTTGCATCAAGACTGAAGGGCCTGTCTGATGCTGCTGATTCCTCTCTACTATAGAAATCATTAGTGAGCTACAAACATGGCTACTGCTTGTAAATTTTCAGTGGAATAAATGTGTACTGGCACCAGTAGCACCATGAAGTCCCAGCAGGGGGAAGGAACGATTATCCAATGGGTCCTGCAGGTATAGTCAGTCACAATCTGAATAGCTACAGATGAACAACCACCCCCCCCCCACATTAAACTTTCCTGTGAATCAGGTAGCCAGTGCAGTGGCAAATTCAGTGTGCCTCCCTTTTTTACATGCAAAAGGCACTGTTTCTTCCTTTTCACATGCAAATGGGTTTATCAATATAGTAGTTTGTGTAAATGTTTTGCGTACCTAGGAGAAATATAAAAACAGCATGTGATTGAGGAAGTGAGTGGTGGACTGTGCTGGTCATTGCCTCCATTTCTAATTATTATTATTTATTTTTCTTTTGGCAGGGTTTGCTGGGACAGTGGGTGAGGTTTTTGCCTGGACCCGCTAGCAGCAGCAGAAGCCTGCCAGCTCAGGGCAGCATATTGAATTTGCCAATGGCAGCCAATATAGTATTTCTGATTTTTGCCAAATAATTTCTTTTAAAGCCAAATGCCAGGGCAGCAAACACTTCACTGCCACACTGGACAGAGCCCCTAGTACCATTGTGTGGGGGAAGGGGAAGTCAGTCAAATTGAACATTTGGTGTTAACCAGATTTTGCCTAACAACATGAACTGATTATAGTTTGTGTTCCCATTTTGATTGACTGCTTGGATGCCTACATTAGTTGAATTTGATATTTTAGTTCTGAATAATAGTTTGCTTCTACCACTTCTCTGTGAGTAGCAAAATACTGATACCAATAGTTGGATACTTGTTGAACAGTCATGTACCTTGTGCTTCTGTTTTTCAGAAAGAAACCCAGATGTTTCCGGTTCCAAGTCATGTTCATACAGCTGCACCAACACATTCTTAAGCCATTCTCTCATACGCAAAGGGAACTGGACTAGTTCATAGTCTGTGCATGGAGCAATGTCTGCAGAAAATCAGAAGGAAGGCATTAAATGATTTGCTTCCAAATCCACAGAGGAACACTGTGGTAAACTATAAACATTAATAGTTGTCATCTGTTGTATAAGGAAAATCTCAAATGGGTGCTGGCCAGGTAGTGTGTGGCTACTCCAGTGACTCAGGTATGGAACAGAGTCAGGTTGCTGCAGGTTGGTAGGGGAAGGAGCAGTGAGCACCCCACAGGACTGCTCTAATCCTTGGGATGGGAGCTTCCACCTTCAACTACTTGCTTTCCTCCTGGCTGACTCTGGGGGTAGTGCAATGGAGGCATACAGCTAGCGAAGGATGGATGCTACAGTGTGACTACATGCCAACACATGCAAGCACACTAGTGTCATTGCATGCTATACCAGCTGGGGATAAAACTGAAGGGAAAAAAAAGCAACAGTGCAGGATCAAAGCCCAGCCCCTTGCAGGCCCCATACCACCAACTAGGAACCTGCCTCCTCCTACTTACTGGATCCAGACCCTGTTGTGGAGATGGTGCTCCTGGGGACGTCACCACAGGGGAGCAAACCATGGGGCAACAGAGGGTAGGGGTAAGTTCCTGGGAAAGATCATAAACAGGACTGAGAAGGCTGGCAGGGCAAGGGCTGTTTGTTCCAAGGAGATAAACAGAGGGTTGGAAAACAAGAACAACACAAATCTTCACTAGAAATCATTCCATATTGATCACTGTATTCTATATATACTGTAGATATGTGTGCCATTTAAAGTAGCCTACTGTAAATATGATGTTTTACAAAGTGTATTGGAAGGGGAATCAATCAATCATTGTGGCTGCTATGTTGAGTAGAATAGCACAGGTCATAAAATAGAAAACAAGAACAAAATGAAAAAAAATTGTAGTTCTGTTGAAAGCTGGATCAAACTTTTCTGTAGTAATTGTGTATTAATTAGTCCATACCTCAGTTTAATGAAGAAAGTCTCCTAATTTGCTTGTTGTACTACAGTACTGTATCATGCATAGATAGGCACACATAGACGCTTCCCAGACTCAGACTGGCCTGCCAGGATACCTGGAAATTTCCAGGTGGGTCTCCCTCTGTTGGGTATCTGCACATTCTAAGCTCTGAAAATCTTTGCATTTATCATCCTTTTTCTAATTAAATGTGCTATTTTGGACACTGCAAGGAAATGCGTTACATGTATGGGGAATACTGATATGAGTGTGCTACCCTTGGCCATCCCCTATTGACTTTCCAGGTGGCTCCTGTATCCACTTTCCAGGTGGGCCCTCTGTACCCCAGTCTGACCCTGTCACTTCTTAAAGTTAGTATACTTCTCTAAAGCACTTTTAGAGTACAGCCTATATAAAAGCTCAGAGGTGGTCAATTTAAGGGATATATTAGGAAGCACTTAATCTCCCAGAGGGGAGGTGAACCTATGGAATAGAGTACCAAAGGAAAAGGTAAGTGTGGAAAAACTTCTGCATACTAAGGAAATCATCAGGAACCTTGGGAAGTAGAGTGGGTAGGAAAACCCTTTAAATTAGTAAATGTTTGCACAGCATACTTATTCAGACCTCCTTGTGAAGTGAGGATAGGTGCATGTGAAATTTTTTAATTTCACTTCGTGCAGAACTCCACAAAGTGACCCAGCTTCATGTAATGAACTGCAGAGTGCCAGTTTCACCAGATGAAGACTATGTGTAGTGGCACTTTGTCTGCAACGGTATCACATAGTTTCTGACAGTCAGAAGTGCACACAGTTGTAGCTTAGCTGGCAAATTGCTTCTACACATACCTTTTTTTTTATTATTTAGACCAACGTTTTAGAAACACTCCCCCACCAATATTCAGAATATCCCAACCCGCTCCCACCTCAACTGATGATGGAAATCCTATTCCTCCAATCATCTATCCTCGAAGCACCCCCCTTCTTCCTCCTCCTATGTCCCAGTGAAAGTTCTATATTATAGGGGCACGGTAGCACCCCTATAGTTAAGGCTGAGGATGAGGTTCTATGTTAAACCCCTAACTTTGCACCTTAACAGCATTGGCAGCATTTGACAAAATCAGCTGAAATTTTGCACGTGTTGGACGCAAGATGTAAATCTGTGGAATGTTTTGTAATGGTAGTTTGTGTGGTTTCTGAGATCCACATATGTAATTTTCCTGTAGAAGTCTAATTTTTTCCCTATACTTAACAAGGGATTTTTTTGCTGTCAACTACAGCCTACATGGAAGGGAATTTTTTCCCCAAACTTTGAAGGTACAGGCATGATGTTCTAAGGTACTGCCTTTGACAGGTTTTGTGAAAAAATATTAAATGGTTACAGAATTATAAGACTTTAAAGTGTTGTGCATTTCTGTTCTGAGCATACTCAGTAGGGTTCTTGGGATAACATTCTGATATGACACCAAAAATTCTGTGATGCAAGGCCATTTCTGATTTCTCACCACTTACTTCACATAGCATTGACAATTGTTTTTGAGCCATGAGACCTGCCATCTTGTTTCTTTTTTCCTCAAACTAATACGCATGGAAATGACATAAAATGGCATCATTTTGAAATGCAAATGCAAGAACCTAGCTAAACGGGAGCCGTTTAACTGGATTCCGATGTGTGTTTCTTCAATTCATGGCCAGAAATACCTTTTCTGGGCACCCCAAAATCCTGTGTGCCCAGCTTAATGAGAGGAGCCATTGACCTTGTGCTCTCTGGATGAGAACAGTGGGACTTTCTTGAGTTAAGTAGCCTCTGCTGGAACTTGTTATGCGGGCTGCTCTGAGAGCAGTGAGCCACCATTTCTCTGCTGTTTAGTGGCCCCCTCCAGCCTCCCATCATCATCCCCTTATGTATCATAGGCTTCCCTGGTGTCTAGTGGTGCCCCCGCACTCTGAGCACCATCCCGTTATGTATTTTATGTTTACTTGGTGTCTAGTGGCACCCCCACCTTCTGATCACTATCCCCTTATGTATCATATGTTTCCCTGGTGTCTAGTGGTGCCCCCACACTCTGAGCACCATCCCGTCATGTAATTTATGTTTACTTGGTGTCTAGTGGCACCCCCACCTTCTGATCATCATCCCCTTAGGTATCATATGTTTCCCTGGTGTCTAGTGGTGCCCCCACACTCTGAGCACCATCCCGTTATGTATTTTATGTTTACTTGGTGTCTAGTGGCACCCCCACCTTCTGATCACTATCCCCTTATGTATTTTATGTTTCCCAGGTGTCTTGTAGCATACACAACCCTCCGATCACCTGCACCTTATGCATTTTATGTTTCCCTTGTGTTTAATGACACCCCCACCCTCTGATCACTGTCTTCTTATTTATGTTGTTTCCCCCGGTGTCTAGTGTCACCCCCCCACCCTCCATGTTGTCCCTACATTAATGCAGCCAGTCCTTGCTGTAATAAAGAAAACCATCCCTTGATGCTTTTTTTAGCCTGTAAAAAAGAAAATGGTCCCTCACTGGTTTGACCCCGCCACCCTCACCTCTCACTCAGCACTCACTACTGGACACCCACACTACACTTCCCACACACCCAGGCTCACCTAAACAGGTCCCATGGCATAGATCCAATATCTGATTGAAGACATGTCTTGCTGCTGGAACCAGCAATTGCAATATGAGAAACTAAGGTACAGTAAGTGAGTAAGTGTGGTTCTATGTATTTCAATAGGAAAAAGAACGTTGATGCATAACTTTGTAATTTTTGCATATTTTAACCCACAAATTTCAGCATGGCCTTTTTGGTAGACCACCTCCTTGACAAGAGGTGGTGGAATTATGTCAGTGAAGCCCAAAAGCTGATTTCTCAGTCATTTGGTGAAATCACCTTTTATGTGAGATTTGAACATTTTTGCTGCCATTGTTTATGAGATGAAGTCCCAAGAAGGCTACATTGAAAACTGTTGATAAAACTATGCAAAAATGACAAAGTTATGTGCATACATTGAAATTTGTCTATGCTCCCTCATATCTTCCATACGTTTAAATATTTTTACCCCATATTTTCAGCATAGTCCTTTTTTCACACCACCTCATGCACGTGGCAGCTGACATTTTTCAGATCCTGGCCAAAATTTGTTTTTGTACCTGTGGTACAGAATGACATTTTGGTGGTGTGGAATCACATTTCAGTGGGGATTTGAAAATTTTCACCCACCGGGTTCATGAGGTGGGGTAACAAAAGGCTATGCTGAAAGTTTGGCAGTATAGCCTAGAAACATAGAAGTTAATGGCAGATAAGGACCGCAAGGCCCATCCAGTCTGCCCATTTCTGTTTCTACCTTATAAATGTGCCATCTGCCTTTGCTCTGCCAATGGCCTATCTATTCATACTCATCTGTATTGTTCCCTTATGCCTATCTCATGCCTGTTTGAAGCTCTGCTCTGTATTCATATCCAGCACTTCCCGAGGTAGGCCGTGCCATGCATCCACCACCCTTTCTGTGAAAAAGAACATCCTCACATTACCCCTTAAATGGCCTCCCTCTAATCTCATGCTGTGTCCTCTTCTCCTGCTATTTTTCTTATACTGAAACATGTTAGACTCTTTCACCTTGTTAATGCCCTTAAGATGTTTGAATGGTTTGATCATATCACCTCTCTTCCTCCTTTGCTCTAGGGTATACATATTTAGCTCTGTTAATCTGTCCTCATATGTTTTCTGATGCAGTCCCTGCACCATTTTGGTTGTCCTTCTCAGGACTGCCTCAGCTTGGTTACTATCCTTTGAAGGTGTGGCCTCCAGTACTGCACGCAGTACTCCAGATGGGGCCTAACCAGTGTCTTGGAAAGAGGGATTATTACCTCCCTCTTCCAACTTGTGATACCCATACTAATACACCCTAACATCCCCCTAGTCTTACCTACTGCTTTAGTGGTCTGCTTGGACGACTTTAGGTCATCAGTGGTGATGATGTCCAAGTCTCTTTCTTCCTTTGTGACAGCCAGCAGCTCCCCTCCCAGCCTATAGGTGGCTTTGGGGTTTCTCTTCCCTATGTGCATGATCTTGCACTTCTTTGCATTAAACCCCAGTTGCCACTCTTCCGACCATTTTGCTAGTTTATCCAGATCTCTTCTCATTCTGCCTATCCCATCTGGATCATCTACTCTGTTGCAGATCTTGGTGTCATCTGGAAACAGACAAACCTTTTCCTCCAGTCCATCTGCAATGTCACTGATGAAGATATTGAAGAGTACTGGCCCCAGGACTGATCCCTGAGGTACCCCACTTCTGACCTGCATCTCTTCTGACTGTATACCATTTACCACCACTCTCTGTTTTCTGCCTGTCAACCAGTTTGCCACCCAGTTGACCAACTTCTGAACCATCCCGAGCCTACTCAGCCTATTAATCAATCTTCTAAGTGGAACAGTATTGAAAGCTTTGCTGAAGTCAAGGTAGGTGATATCAACTGCTCCCCCTTGGTCCACCACTCTGGTTGCCCAGTCAAAGAAATCTATGAGATTAGTTTGACAGGACCTTGCTTTTGTAAACCCATGCTGTCTTGGATCCTGTCCTCTTATGGATTCCAGGTGTTGCACTATCCTTTCCTTAAGGAGTGCCTCCATAATCTTGTCCACTACTGAGGTAAGACTGACTGGTCTGTAGTTCCCTGCCTCCTCCCTGCTACCACTCTTGTGGAGCGGGATCACATGAGCCCTTCTCCAGTTTTCTGGGACCTCTTCTGTGCTCAGAGACTCACTAAACAGTTCTGATAATGGTTCTGATAGTTCCACCCTTAGCTCCTTTAGTACCCTGGGATGTATACCATCAGGTCCCATTGCCTTGTCCACCTTGAGCTTATCGAGCTCTTGTAGGACCCTTTCTTTTGTGAAGGGACTAGTGCTCACCTCCCTCCCCCCTGTGTCCATGGTGCTGAGCTGTGAGCCCTGCCCTACCTTTTCATCACTAAATACTGAGCAAAAATATCTATTTAGGATAGATGCTTTTACATGGTCCTCCTCCTCACACCCTCCCTTTTCTCCTTTGATCTAATCAATACCCCCTCTGTACTTTCTCCTTTCACTAATGTATCTATAGAAAGTCTTGTCACCTTCTTTTACTGTTTGTGTTAGTGTTTCCTCAGCTTGGGCCTTTGCCTGCCTTACTGCCTTCCTGTTTCCCTTAAGGCAGTTTGGTATGCCTCCCTATCTTCATTCCGCTGTGTTCCCTTATATTTCTTGAAGGCCAGCCTTTTGGCTCTGATCTTTTTTGCTACTGTTTTTGAGAACCAAAGTGGTTTCCTTCTTGTTTTGACCTTCCTTTCCTCTATGACACAATGGGATATTGCCTCAAGTACTGCATCCTTAATGCTTGCCTACTTCGCCTGTACCCCCTCACCTGTATTTCTTTTTGCCAGGGCTAGCTTAACTCTGTTGGCCATCTTATCAAAGTCAGCTTCTCTGAAGTCCCATATTTTTGTCTTGGAGTGGAATGATTTAGTTGTAGTGGCCATATTGAACCATAACATGTGATGGTCACTGGCCCCCAGGTGACCTTCTACCTGGAGATCTGTGATTCTTTCCCTGTTAAGTCAGTACTAGATCTAGGATAGCTCTGTCTCTTGTGTGTTGTTGTACTAATTGTTTGAGGCCTGTCTCCCCACAGGGAATCCACCATGTGTCTAGAGATTAAAGTAACAAGCTGTGATTGAGCTTGATTCAGCAAACACAAGTTTGCATCCCCCAACCTCTACTTGCATACTGTGTGACTCTGAGCAAGTTGCTTCACAAGCCTAAAAGCTCATGGGTCACCCCTGAAAACAGACAATTGTGCCTAGTAGACCTTACCCAGTTAACTAAAAAAACAAATATAGTAAAATGCTTAGGTTATGACTGAACACTACACTATTTCAATGTTCACTCATAACATTGCTAATTTTTAATTATTTTGTCTCCAAAATTTCAACATAGCCATTTTTCTACACAACCTTATAAGCATGACAGATTTTATTTTTTTAAATCCTAGATGAGATGTCTTTCTGCACTTTTGGTGCGAAATGACATTTCAGCCAATATACTACAAATGCTACATGTCATGTTTATAAGGGCAGTCATAAAATGATTATCTTAAACATTTGGGGTCAAAACTAAAAAAATCAATAAAAGAGTGTATGTGCCAGGTCCTTTCCTTCTGTAGGTGGATGGATTTATCCCATGGCACAGGGAAAAA
Source organism: Neoceratodus forsteri (assembly GCA_016271365.2). Lineage (NCBI taxonomy): Eukaryota > Metazoa > Chordata > Ceratodontiformes > Ceratodontidae > Neoceratodus > Neoceratodus forsteri. The sequence goes on along the minus strand of CM057453.1, from coordinate 641,372,424 downwards.
TGGACTCTGCAGATCTGCAACTGTTCATGTAGGCCCCAAAGGGACTTGCAAAAATTAGGGTATGATTCTACTATCTAAAAAAAAAAGGAAATTCATTGCAAAAAACTTTGTTAATGCACCAGTTAGGGTACCTTAATGCCACAAAAGTAAGGAAATGCAGCACTAGGGTTTCCAACCCTAGCTCCTCACTGCCTCCCACAAGTAGCAAAAGGAAAAAATCATTACAGTTTTACCTGTCCAGAGTCTTGGCGAATCAGGGGTGTGGTCTTCCTTAGAGTTTTCAACCCTAATGCTCACCCCATTCTATGAGCAAATAAGGTGACATGTGATCTGTTTTCTTCAGGCAGGGGCCACAGATTGTTGGCAACACCTTATCACTTTCCAACCATTTGGAACTCTCTTCCCTTAGATATCCGCTCTGCTCTGTAGACTCGTTCGTTATCCTGTCTCCCTCAGCACTTCATGTCCCCCTCTTGCAGTAACACCTAACTTATCTCCCCTTCTTTTTTTCCTTTTTGCCCTTTCCTCTATTCAGTTTTCAACTGCTTAACTCCCTTCGACCCGTCCATAGGCATGCCAATTGCCTTTAACACTAGCTGGGTTTGCATCGAGTAGTGTTCATTCCCCTGGGGTTCCGCTCCTGTGGGTAAGGCTTGCCTCCCCCCACCTTCTTACTTCTCTTAAGCACTTCTCTTTTGCAATTACCCATCTCCACCCTCCCCTCTTTTGATCACATACATTTAGTCACCTTTTTCTGCTGCTTAGCCACCTCCACCTATTTTTGTCATTCTTTTGTCCTCCATTTCATCCCTTCTTTGCTCCCTCCTGCCAATCCCCTTGCAGGGTTTACATCCTAGAGGGGTGCAGGCCCAATTCCATCCTTTATTTTGCTCCCCTCTGCCAGTACCCATGCGAGGCTGACATTCTGGGGGTTGGGGTGCAGGTAAATCTGCTATCCAACCCTCTCCCCATCCCCTTATTATGTCATAGTCCTCAATTTCCTCCCCAAAGTGTTACCAAGCAAATAGGTCTGTGCTGAAATGTTTGTGGGTATGTTTAGGTTTATGTATATGAGTACTAGAGATGTTTGTTATTTGCTTTAAATGTTTTATACGTTGACTTGCTCTATGTACATTTTTACTTGATTTTGTATTTATATTGCATCCCCTTCTCCCTTTCCCCCAGGATGCATCTGGAAATGAGCTGTTGTAGCTCAGTATGTATTTCCTAGTAAAACTTTTCAAAATAAAATAAGTAGATAAATGTTTAAACACTATATCAGAACGAGGTGAGTGTTTGTGTTAAAAACCCTAAGGAAGACCCCACTCCTGATTCACCAAGACTCAGGACAGCCAAAACTGTAATGATTTTTAAGTTGTCTTGTGCGTGAGCAAGTAACATCTTCTGGTAGCAATAGCACAGTGAGAGGTGTGTCAGCGTTAGTGAATGCAGGGAATGCTTTAGTAGGTGTGTCCCTTATTTCCCAATTAGCCAGCATGCTAGTGCTAATGCAAGAATTATGTAAAGTGCCACCAACTTGAAAGAAATGTGCTGCTGCAATCAGAGACAAGCTCATCATGCAGTGGCAGAGATGACATGCCTACCACACATGCCTTTCCTGGTGAAACATTTTAATAAACATGGCAGCGGCACACAACTCCCAAACAAAGCTAACATCAGGGGTGCAATCCCCATGTCAGCATGTCCCTCACCCCCCACATTGTGTGGCACACTAGGAGCACACCCCAGTATGCCATTGCCCACACAAAGCCGACCCTGTCAGCATGTTCTCCCACCCTCACTGTCAGCATGTCCCCGCCTCCCCACATTGTGTGGCACACTGGGAGCCCACCCCAGTGTGCTACCACTCACACAAAGCAGACCATGTTGGCATGTTCTACCACCCCCACTGTGTGGCACACTTGAAGCCCACCCCAGTGTGCCTAACAAACCTCCCGATGTCCGCTTTTTTTACCTGAAAAAAAGGAAATGGTCCCTCGTTGTGCATGGAGCCCCCTCCCCCAAACCGCACCCACCCTCTGTGCACCCCACCTCCCCACACACCCCTCACCCCATACTTACCTTCAGAGGTCCAGCACTGTGATCTTCAATTGAGTGGGAACATGTCTGGACTCTTTGAAGCCAAACTGCTAAATGAAGAAATGCCAGTAAGCTGTATAATGGCATCAGTGGAGGGGAGGGTTCAACTTAGGTGGATATCTCAGCCATTGTTTTGAATTTTAGTTCCAAATTTTCAACATGGGGTTCTTGGGACCCCACCTTGTGAACACATGCACTGTCATCTCTGTGACAGAGTGACCTCTGTCATGGAAGGGTGCCTTGTTATTTGACCCCCCCAAGATGTACACTGCTGTCAGTGTGTAAAAAGGTAACACATGCTAGCCACGTTAGGTTATGAATACATGGGCAGCAGATTTAGGCTGCTGTTATAGAAATAGAAAAGGTCATATAGTGTATGTAGAAAAAGAAATGAAGTGCAAAAAATGATCTGTAAACAAAATAATGAAATGTTTGTTGTAGCACCAGAAATCATCCTGTTATATATAGAAGCCAGTAAAATATATGTATTTTGCTGGTATAATCCTTAAAAGTGAATAACAGAACTTGCTTTTAGCTGCTGTATATACTCGGAGACAGGTGCAATATGATTTTGCAACCACCCATCTAGAACTGCATAAATCAGTAATGAAAACATAAGGGTTGCCCAAGACCTGAAATAACCCGCTTTTGTTTCTCGGTATCTGCACCTTCTGTGCACCGAGGGATGCGGAGCTGACTAGCGCTGCCTTTTTCAGGTGTCCCAAAAGAAAAGGGAATGAGGCGCAGAGTAGAGGAGAGACGGCACTGCATGTGGAAGTGTCAACCACCCACCTGAAAGGAAAAGTGAAGCGCTTTCACTTTTCAAGTCACACTGCAGGCGACGCATGCAAAAAGCTGCTACATCTTTGACCTCTACCCACCTTAGAAAGCCCGAGGAGGTTGCTTCCAGTGTGGGAGGCACTCCGGTAAGCCAAGCAGGCTTTATCTTTTGTAAAGAACAAATGAATGAATGAACAGGCCAGGCAGAAGTGATGGCTAAAAGCAAAACAGGAGTTTTGCAATTTTAAACTGCTTCTCCCGTATAACTGAGAGCGCTCCAGACTTACTTATTTAGGCAGAACTGTAAAACTCAGGTGACCCATGCAACCCCCCTGCCCCAAAGTAGACTGATAGTACTAAGTGTTAAATGCTTTATTTACGCCTTTTTAAATGCATGCAAGCCTGTGGTAAAAAGAACACATGCAAATGACAGTAAAGCCCTTAGATTCTGTACATTTGAGGTTGCATACCCAGAGAATAAATAAGTACAGCAATAGTTCTTATGTGTGTCAGGGAAGCTGTTTGTAAGAAAATGCAAGCTGGCCAAAAATGAGAAATCAGTACCATAGTTTTGAAGATAAAAACAGTGCTGCTTCTCTGTGCAGACTTTGGAGTAAAAGGATTTTCTCTAAGGATGGGGCGCCCTCTAATGTTCTTGTTTTATAGGACAGTCTGATTGATAACTCAGTCATACAGTAACCAATGTAGCTACATCAAGGTTGCTAGGTAATTAATGGCCTAATTACTGTATTTCTTTAAAAATGTCCAGCTACACTTCAGTATAGTGGGAAGCTGGTGTTCTAATGGAGAAGGGAGTAGGGATTATAATACCGAGGATACTTTTTAGTGTCCAAACCTCTACCACAGATCAAGAAACCTACTTTTAATGTTAAGGGTCTATGTCATGTGACAATTACCCAGGGGTATAAATATTCCCCTCTTCTGGACATTAGGCAGTTAAGCATGAGAAGTGACAAGGAGAGATCAACTGAGTGAGGAGATACAGAGGTATTGAGGGTTATAGCAGTTCGACAAATTCTAAGATTGTAATGAATATCTGAAGGTGCAAGAAACCACTGAAGGGACAAGTGGTTGTTATATTGCTATATAGTTTGTTTTACTTGACTTGAAGGTTATTATTTTTTTTTTCTTATTTTCTGGTTTATTTTCTTCCTTTCTGTAAATAAGTTTCTCTTAACAAATATCACACAACTGTGAGTTTTAAATCTTAAAACATTGTCCTGTCTGTTTATTTCCCACCCTCTGTGACAATCTCGTTATTCTGTCCCGAAAGGTGATTTTGCTGTCACTGTGCAGAATCAACTTTTGGAACCAATTAATGAAATGACAGTGCCACTATTCATGAAGTGGGGTCCCAAAATGCCTATGTTGCAAATTTGGTGAAAAAAATCCAAAAAATGACTGTGTTATAAGCATGCATTGCACAGTTTCCACAAATACTCGTAACTCCCGACAATTTTAGTATTTTCACTCCAGATTTTCAACATTGCCATTTTTTTACACTTCCTTATGAACAGTACAGCTGTCATTATCCACATCCTGCCTGAAATGTGTTTTCACACCAGTGATGCCAAATGACATAGTCACTGTACAAAACAACCTTTCGGCTAACAAACTGATAGTGCCACTGTTTATGAGGTGGGGTCACTAAAAGCCCATGTTGAAAATTTGGAGTGAAAATACCAACAAATTAGGGTTTCCAACCATAACGCCCCATTCTGTAGAGACTGACAGGCATCAGGAGTGTGACTTGGGATTGTTGGCTGAAATGTTTACGCCATTCCACCCTCATCCCCAACCTGCAGCCAGTGACAGGCATTGAGGTGTGCCTTGGACTCTTTAGCCCCAAAGTTCACCCCATTCTTCTGTACTGCACCCATCTCAGTGTATTTCCTTATGGAATGAGGTGAGTGTAAGGCCTGAAGACCCCAAGGCACACTGTGACACTTGTCGACGTCTGGAGGGTAGGGTGAGGTGAAATGGTATGAGCGTTATGGCCGATAACCCAAAGGCACACCCCAATGCCTGTCAGTCTCTGCAGGGTGGGGGTGGGGTTGGCGTCAGTTCAATACCTCACTGTCATTTATATTTTTCATCTCTCTAACTCCTGCACTACCAATGCCAATGCCTGCAAGACAACATTCAGCATTGACAAATGCTTGTTACCTTTTGTTGCTTGGGGGATGGGGGTTGGGAGTTAGCGTTGGAAATCCTAACGCAACATTTCCCTACTTTTGTGGTGTTAAGTTACCATAACTGGTGCATTAAGTAAGTTTTTTGCAAAGAATATATGTATATTATGCTAAAATGATTCCCCCACCCCAGCTGCAGTCAGAATATCTATCAATGAACCATTGAGAGCCACCGCCACTCCTTTTAATTATTTCAGCACCCCCGCCCCAAAAACAAACCTACTGACACACAGGTCAGCCACACTCCTCCCCCTCATCATCCAAAGGAATAAGGATATGATGATCATAAGTAGGTACCTGTAGAAATAAAACCATCCACCGCAGCTGCTCCCAGCCTGTCTTAGCAGAGTTCTCTCCTTCATTCATTCATTACAATGTATGACTTGTGATGACATGCTAGTAGTAACAACTGATGTACTGACCTATTCCAGTAATGCAAATTATCTTGGGATGTCCAATCCATGCAAATTTCTGTAAAAGAATTAGGCTGGTTCTGCATTCAGCAGGAGTGTATGGCGCCAAATGGCCTCTCCATACAATCTACAAAGGCTAAACATGGAAAACACAGACATGTGTTTTTTCCTTCTCAGGACTCATCAGTGTGCTGCATCTGTTTCTAATCTAAGAGGAAGGATGATGCAGCCCTTATGATGGTTCTATGGGTTTGAGTAACGGGGAGCCCAAAATAGGAAAGCAACCAAAAGGACAAAGAATCTACATGCAAAGCAGTAAAGCAAAAGTTAGCCTGAAAGTCAAGTTAAAAACAAAACACAAACTTACACATACCTTAATGCACTACATTATGGGAAATATATGCAAATCATCATTACAATAAGGGTCTGTGAAACAAACATTTTGATTTTCTCCAGGCATTCCTAAACACTTGCATTAGTCTTTCACTAATATCAATATGCAAGCAAAGCTTCCTCACATGTGTACAGGTTTAGAGAATAAGTTCTCATCATGAAGGAATTCTATTCTAGGAGCTTTGAGCTGCCATTAGCACCTTAGCCCCCCAACCCCCAACACATACAAATACAAAAAAAAACAACATATTCTTTATTCATTTAGTTGGGTGAAATCTCTTTCTTCCTCATTTGAGTCCACATCTCAAGCTGCATCAGTTTTGACTGTTGAATTTGCAGGGGATGAGGAGGGTTTATGTTGGACATCAGGAGTCACAAATCACTGATCAGGTGACATACCAGTGCAAAGTATTAGTGAAAAGTCACAAGTCTAGTAAATGTGAAGAAAAAGTGGAGGAAATCAATAAAGAAGTGGTCAGTTTTAGCCCTGGAATTCAGTAGTGCTCACCAGGGAGTTCACTTCACACAGTTGTATTCTTTTTTTAATTTTCAAGTTAATCATTCAGCATGACATGCCTGGCCAGTTCTTTATTGGTTTCTTCCATTTCTAGTTCATATCTACAGGAATTGTGAAAGCAAAATGTTGTTAATGGTTACAGTGGCAAGCAGGATATGTTTTATTGTAGCTAGAGTCGGTCTGTGCTCCTTAAATATATAAACATAGATTTTGCCAGCTGGTAAGGACCACTTGGCCCATCTAGTTTGCCTATTTCTCTCTATCTATACTATTACCGCAGACTGTGCCTCATCTATAGCTCTGTCTCCCTCTTCCCCCAAAACATTCTACTCTGGGGATTGAACCCAGTCCTCCTACCAACTACATCTTGGTAGTCTGTAGCTCTACAACTGTACTAAGGTTCCTTGACTGAAAAAAATATTCCAGATGAGGCTCAATGGCAATAATAGTGATAAGGTACTCCTGTGGGTTATGTTAATGCTCACATTAGACACACATCCCTGGGGGCATGTGGCACTCCACTGCACCTTGTGCCACATTACATCCCCAGGAGGTGATTAACTAGAGCATTAACCTAACCCCTGGTTATAACTTATTGCATTATGAAAGAATGTCTGGTTCTAGCCTAATTCTTTCTAGGCATGGTTGTGTTGTTGTGACAGAAGGAACTTGGGGACCTTTTTGTCTGCCCATACTGTTGAATTGTAGTGACGGTTCCTAATCAGACTAATCAGACACACATCCAAACGTATGAACCAGATTGCTACCCTCTAAAGGACGTGTAACCCTCCATACCCATTCATCCACAAGAATCTGTCCAGTCCTGAAAATCCTGCAAGCCTGAGCAGTCCTTGCTTCCACATCCTTACTGAGTATCCTACTCAACAAATTTACCACCATCTGTGTGTAGTAATACTTTTTAATGTTTCCCTATATCCTGCCCCACCCTCTCAATTTGAGTGCATGTCCTCTAGCTGTGCTGACAAGCTCAAACATCTGTGTATACTCAGCCCTATTAATTCCCTTTAGTATTTAGAACCCTGAAATCATATCCCCTTTCAGCCTTTTCTTCTTCTAATAAAATAATAATATATAGGTAGGGCTTATTATGTATAGAAAATGGTGGCTTTCAAAATCTTGTTGAAGGACAGTTTAACAGTCACTGAAAATTGTTGTAATATCATTTTGAGGTCACGGCAATACTACAACAACTTATTCCCCTTGACCTGCTCCTGATTGGCAGAAACTGTACTCTTCACAAAAAATTCAGACAAAAATGGCGGCATCCCTTAGCGAGTGGTTGGGTGAGCAGTCCAAAGATAGTTTGGACACGGACTGCTATAGTCGGCTTTGTGTTTCCAAGCTTTCAATTTGTCTGTTTTCTGGTTTTTTTTTTAAATAATTGCTGCTGTTTTATTATCTGTGTTGGGAGCAGAGTATGAAGGCAGGGATAACCAGGATCTTTAGGGTCAGGAGTAGAGCAGGTCTGCAGCAAGGACCAGAAGCAAGCGGGACCATGACTACAAAGTATGAAACCTTGTGAAATTAAGTGTTTTAACATTTCTGGGAACCATATGCCATACTAAACAGTGTATGGATGACCATACACAACAGGGCTACGCTTTCATTGAGGGGATGTGATGCCATCATACAGACCTCAAGCTTTACTCTCAAGGCCTCTATGAAGTGATCACATTGCCTTGATGGAAACATAGCCTTGTCGTGTATAGTCACCCATACACTGTTCTAGATGAGTATGTCCAGTCTCTCCTAATGGCTCTTGCTCCCTACTCCCAATCAGACTGGTCACCCTATCCTGAATCCAGTCCATCTCTTAATGTTCTTTCTGTACAGTGGTGATCAGAATAGGATGACATATTCCAGCTGTGATTTAACCAATGCCTTGTGCGGGGGTGGGGATCTCCTTCCTTGTGTATGCCTTACCCTCTCAAATTTATCTCAACATTGTGTTTGCTATCATAACTGAAGCAGTAATTTACCTGCTTAACTTTAACTTACCATTGCTCTACAATTACCTCTCCTCAGTTCTGCTGTCTACTGTTGCACCACAGAGGGGGTATGTCTGAGCCACATTCCGAACCCCTAGGTGTAGTCCCTTACACTTACAGACACTAAATATAATCCCTCATTTCTTAGCCCACCCTCCAAAAATATGCAGGTCCCCCTGTAGGGCATCTCCTCCCTCTGCCATGTCCCCTGTGCTTGCCAATTTAGCATCATCAATAAAATTCAGCAGCCGACTGCCGACCCCTACTCTGAGTCATTATACATATGTTAAAAGGCAATGGACCCAGCACCAATCCTAAGGGTACTCCACTCAGAGCACCCCTTTCCTCTGAAAGAAGACCATTCACCTCCACTCTCTACATCATATCTATCATCCAAATCTTTCTCCACTTCCTATACATTTTAAGGACAAGATATTGTGGGGTTTTTTTTCTGTAATGTTTCCAAACTCTTTGAGAAATGTCATGTACTTCATAAAGATTTAAAACATTTTGAGGTCATAGAGTTTATTTATTTATTGAAATATCTTTTGACTCCCTATCAAACCTCCATCCCTTCCGGTCCTATGAGGTGGACCTTATAACTGTTCCAATGGTGTGGCTGAAATCTCCAGGAGAGTGAGCATTCGTGCTAGCAGGCCTATCCCTGTGGAACAAGGCTTCCTAGGTTGCTGAGTTAGGCCCCCTCACTGGAAGCTTTTGAGAAGGACATGAAGTCTTTTCTATTCCCTGAGGCTTTTGGAACCTTTTAACTGCTTTGTGCTGACATGCTCCTGTATTCTTCAATTTCTCCAACTATAGCTTTTGCAAATATTTATTATTTATTAATTTTTAATTAATGTCTAATGTTTTCTTTATTCTGATTATGTTAGTTTTTTGTATATGTTGTACAGTGCTCTGAGCCCCAGGGAATATGTGCTTAAGAAATTAGGACTACTACCACTGTTATTTAAAAAGTGCAGCATGTCTCATCTCAAAAGTGCATGCTTCGGGCATTATGAAATAAAAGCCAAACTATTGTTCACTTTACGGATTTTTAGGGGAATCTTTAGAAATGTTTCACAGTTTAACAAGAGGCAGTTTGCAAACATGGCGTATTTTCAAAACAAAGTGTGCACTTTAAAAATAGTGAAACAAGCTCACATACAGTATTGTGTATGTTTAGCAATTGTAATGCATTTGTTGTAAAATTGTGAATGGTCAAGAAGAGGATGTATACAAATTCTGTGCACTTTCAATACAATGCTAAAAAGAGCCAAATAGGAAAACTTTTGAGAAACTAAACAAGAGCAAAATAGTTATTTCACTGGCATCATCATTTCACCCATCTCTTGATGTAGCATATTTTTGCAGTGAGGAAACAAGCCTTACATTTGCAAGCTCCGATGTAATCCAGATGTAGCTGGTGTCCTTTCTTTGTACCTTCAAGTTGGCACTTTGTAGCAAACAGCTGGCAAGAAGTATCATAGGTCTTATTGTCAGTGCCACAAACCTAGAAAATACAAGTAATTCATTGAATAATCTTTATTGTTTCTTGACATTACAGTTATTGAATCTCTACCATGATTCTAACTCACTTGAACCATCAGGTATATTAGATTATTTTCTGTTGTCATCAACAAGATCATTCATATATTTATTTAATAAATAAATACATAATCTTGTTGATGACAACAGAAAATATCCTAACACACCCGATGGTTTAAGTGATTTAGAATGTGGTTGGAGTAACACATGGCAAATAGATTTTTTTAAAAGACTTCTTCTAAGACTCTCTTTTCCTTCCTGTGTTCATAGAAGAGGTTAGATAAGGAATACCACATGACAGACAAAGAATTATGGTAATATCCTGATTGGGGGGTTGCTTCAAGCTCAGATGTTACTATCCAGTATAATGCCCTGTCTGAATGTGTTATTCCACTTATGAAATGGTTTTAAATAATGAATTGGAGTGTTTTAATGTCAGGTGTTTAATTTGCTTAGTTACCTTTTTGATCTAAAATGGTTATACAGGGTGAGCTTGTAATATGGAATAGTTGTACTGTGCCTTGTAATGGTTATACAGTGACCTCTATTACATGAAAAAGTTATACTGATTCAAGTGGGATGCTATTTACAGGACAGTATAGGCTACCAGTATAGCCTAGAGGTTAGAGTAACAAACTGTGAAAGAGGCTAGTACATCCAGCAGACTTGGGTTTGATTCCATCCAATGCCTCAACCATCAGTGCTATTGGACTGGCCTCACACACCTAGATTTTTTACTATTAATTTATTTGTAACTGATTTGAAGGCAGAATAGTTATTTGTGGGTAAATACCTGGATACTTTTCCACCATTTTGTTTACTATTGACATAACATGGTATAGAATAATGCAGACAACAGGCTTTAAAAAAAATGCAAAAAAGTGGGTTGTGTTGCACTGTCTTTTTGTCTTCGTTTAGTGTCCTGCTCAGGCTGGAAAAGTGGGATGGTGGGATGGTGGCAGTGCATCATGTTGCCTCTAGGGTGACTAAGGTTTTAATCTGATCCTCAGAATCACACATGGACACCAGCAGGAAGACAGCAGATATGTGCAATAAGGTAAGATGCTTTATACTGATGGGAGGGGATTACAGTTAGCCCAGCATTCATGCCCCTTACCTACTGACCATAAATCAGCAGTGGTGTTGTATGTGATGGTGTCCATTTATCCTCCCTCCTGGGCATCATCCTCATGGTTTATGCAGCATCCCACACCTTTGGTGTGCATATAACTTGCATTATGCACTCCTGCTCATACATTATTCTATATTTATAAAATGAATAAGAAAATCCAGTGATCTAATTGGTCAAGTGCTGTCCAAAGTTGTGAAGTAATTGACCAATAATCACATGGGTTTGGAAAGTTCCTTGCAAGTCTTAAAACTTGTTTTCAAGACTGACCTAACTACATAGAAATTGTCAGTACACTGCTTCAGAAATCCCAGTAAATGTTAGTGTGGGGGGGGGTGCAAGCTAACAACGAGTGACTTACCTACCTGCCAATATGACCTCTGATGGGGCAAACCAAGGTGTTTGGTGTTAGGACTGATTTAACAATTAATGTTTCTGTTCTTAATTTAAAGATTTACTAAGTCTTGTGTTTTTATTATTTTGGTGCCATTTTATTATTGCAATAACACACTTTAGGGCTTGCAATTATTGAATAATTACTGCACTACCCCATCCTTTGGTTGAAGGGCACTGAGCTAATGCCTCATGCCTCCAACCCATAGAATGGTGGAGGAGTGTGATAATTACCCCCAAACTACACACCCTGGTGTGTGTTATTGCTTACATAATAACTGTGGTGCATTTTCAACCATAGAAAAGCCTGGCTATAATTCACCATTATAAACAACTGGTTACAATGGTGAACACTAGCTGGGTTTCCTTCACTTCCTGCATATGCACATTGGCTCCCTTGCACACACACTGTGATTGGCTCACAGCAAATGGATTCAGAGTAAGCATTTTAAACAAGCTTCTTCACAAATATAGTTCATGTTCAACTCCTTTATATCTAGTTTTGGAGTAATTGAACAAAAAAGGGAAAAAAGGAAAAGGGAAATTATGTTGCACCCGACCATGCTACCAGAACCTCTGTTTTCTATAACTGTTGGGTAATGTTTTCAAGGTGATAAAATCCTACCCAGCAATTATATAAAACAAGACATGGGGTAGTGGGAAAAACTCAAATTTTACACACACCATTGGTGGTGGATGCCTCTATGAATCCCCTGAACTTTGCTCTCAGGGTTCATGTAGCATCCAAAACCTTGGATATAAGTAAGCAGTAAGACACGATGGGTGTGCATGGAACAGATTTTACAGCATGCCCAGGGGTTTAGTGGCTGAGTGTCTTCAGCCCCTGGAAGTGCAGTGAAATCTGTTCCATGCACACCCCTGGAATGTCTTATTGTACTTACAAAATGGGCTACATCTTTTAAAAGCATTTCTAACATTAGAGAAATAGGTTTATCCATAAACAAAGGCTGTCATTTGATGAATTTATGATAAAATATCCTTCCTCTGGTTTGCTATTGGACTTTTTTCCTTTGGCAGCATCCATAGTTGTATTTTTGTCTTTAATGAGAGCATAACTGATGGTGACTACCCCCACCCCAAACAGAGATCTATCCATATAGTGCTGTGGTAGAATTTTAATTTGAGTCGTGTGTGTGTGTATATATGTATGTGTGTGTGTGTGTGTGTGTGTGTGTCTATATATGTGTATATATGTGTATATATATATTATATATATATATATATTTTTTGTTTGTTTCAGTGATGCTTCTTTACTTTGCTGTTTAAGTTTTAAGCTATCAGGAGAGCTGTCTGTACTGCCTCTCTGCATTGACATCTCTCCGTTTAGAAAATAAAAACTATTGCTTCTGATTTTTTTTTTTTTGCTTAATGAAGGGGGAGGGCAACGCAGAAGTGCAGACACTCTACTAAATGCCCTCTTTCTTTCTCTCCCTCTCCCTCTCTCTCTCTCTCAGTTCATGTAAGCTCTGTCTCCTGATACATTAATTTTTAAACAGCAAAGCAAAGGAGCATCACTAAAAAGAACAAAAATTACTTGTGCTCTCACCTGTTTTCTTTATTTGTAAAGTATTATTGCCTACTTTCTTCATTAGGTATTTCTTTTTCTTTGTTTTTCCCCACATTCAAGATATGGAATGTTTACCATGGAGTACAGGGATTCAAAATTCTGCTCAGTTCCACTGGCAAAATGTTCCTCTCCTAACATACGACACACACACACACACACACACACAGCACCCAAAGGCCTCTTCCAGAGCCACAGACTAAATTATCTTACTGTCAGGACAAACTGAAGAGATTTCTCTGAGCAGGTAAAGATAGAAGGGAAATTATCATTGTCAGCAAAAAACAGTTGTAATGAAAACTATAAACAATACTTAATGTTTCTAATTTGTTTATGTGTGTAAGAAGTGTGTGATAATCAGAGAAGCAACATTTAATGAGTTTTATTTTTTATGTAAGGTTGTTTTATTTTTAGGGCCAATTGGAAGGTTTTTACTGTGTAATGGTGGCATTTCAAACTTGTGTATTCTAATGACACAGTGATTCTGTTTGAGTAATGCGGACCTGCTTTTACTAATTTGTTATTAGCTGTGCGTGAAACAGATTTCATGCACAGGTAATAACCAATCAAAAAGCAAGATTTTCTCTACCCATTTTATAAGTAAAATTCTAATACACACCACCCCATGTGTTATTCTATATAGATGAATCATGACATTTTTTTAACCATTTAGGACAGTTCATTCATTACATTCCAGACCCTCTTGTAACCATAAATGAGCCTCTCATTCTAACATTTCTAGTGTTCAGGTTTTAAGTTAAGTTGGCATAGTCCATTTTCTACACAGGTGTTTCTTGATTTTCCCACAAATTAAATATATGTATTCTAAATCCAGTTTCCATTAAAAAAGAATTATTTAACAAGAGTAATAATTTGTTTTTATATATAGTGTGCCTCTTATGGTTCTGAGAGTTTTTTCTCAAGTTCTTTGTGTGCAAGAATTGTTCAGCTTTTCTTCACAGTTCTCATACTCAAATATCTTGCGAGTGCACTGTTACTACCATAAGAGACACAGTAACTGTATATACAAACACTTACAGTGGTGTCCAGCATCTGGACCCCCTATCTCTAGTTGTGTAAATCAGTATCTTGAGTAAAAAACCAATGAGAACAGTCAAGGCCATCACTTTGCAATTTGACAGCTGGTTACTTGAGTCCAAATGCTAAAGGTGTTGTGGAGGCACACTCATGAAGAACCCTGTTTTTGTACAGTGTCATCTGCTGATCCTTTAGCAACCCCGTAGACTGTAATGTATGTTTATAGCATTTGAAAACAGTGGCACTACGTGATGGGAAGCATTACAACTAGCTGCAAGCAGAGGACATTGTGACAGTAGTATCAGGATATCATTAGTCATGATGGAACGCAACACTGGGCACCACTGTACTTCCCAACTTATCTGCTCAGTCAGCAACCATGTATTTCCAAAAAGGTGCCCTTCTGCATCAAGGGTACATTAATCACCAGTCATTACAAAGCCGATATTGTCTTCAGCCACATCTTTTTACAGTGCTTCTTTTCCACATATGGTAGATGCTCATCCTCCTTGGCAGGGTGCATTACATTGGGCTCCCTCCCAGTGATCTCCCAAGCACCCTCCAATAACTGCATCCTTACTTTACTCCATTTGTTCCCCCACTGAATACTGCATCAGTGGGATATGCTGGCAGTGGAATTCACCTCTCCCTTACAGGACCAAGTGACCCATGCCCTTTGTCCTTACACCACGCTGTCGGCATCACACATACTTACACTGTGAACTTCAAACATGCACAGTGAGTCCCTGCAGAGGAACAAGATCTCCCTATGCTGGGACATGCTGCAATTGGCAAAGTTCCTCCAGCCTTGGCAACCCAACTGCAAGCAATCCGTTCTCCCTCCTGAAACCAGGTCACTTACATACATACAGTAGATTCAGTGAGTTCAGTCAGGATGCAGCACTCTAATAAGTATGTCACACTGTCCTGGGTGACAAATTTGAGTAATTGCCATAACCATGTACATTGTGTTCCTGCAGTACTCTGTGGCATGACAAAGACTCAGTCTATCCTTTCTACTCATTTCCTACCTAACTTGGTGTCTGATCTAACATTGGATTGAAGTTACTAGGCTCTTGCACACCTGGTATCCCTATGCCCATTCCGTGGCTATCCATCACATCAGCCTTTCCCTTAGGTCTTATGATCTCCTTGTGCATGTGCCATCCATGTCTAAAACCAGTCACTGATTTATCTTTTACCACAAACATTGGTAGACTGCTACAAGTGTATACCACCCTTTCTGTGAAACAGTACATTTCCTAATGTCCCTTTTGAATCTTCACCCCCTACCACCAATCTCCACCCATGTACCCTGGTTACTGAGTTCTCATTCCTTGTGAATACAGTAGATCATTGCATTGTACCCCATGTGTTTCCTTAAAGAACTTATTGGTCTAAATCATACCCCACTTTCCTTTCTAGCATTGAGCGACTACTTGTTCATATTCTCCTGCCACTTTTCATTTGTCCTTCCCTGCTGCCCCTGTATAATTTTTGTAGCCATCCACAAAACCCTCTCCAAGCAGTCTTTGCCCTTCCTGAGTTGGGGACTGTGATGTAGACAGCCAGCTCTGGTGCTGTATCGTTTCTTTTTAATATAAAATGTATTACTATGTCTGCTGCTGAAAATCAAATGCTCTAGGAGTGACCTCACTCATCCCCCCCCCCAGATTTCAGCTGAGAGATGCAAGCCATAAGAAAAATGCTGACAGCATGCTAGTTCACACATACTCAGTTTTTAGAGACAGTGTGTTACATGGAAGATTTTAATCAAGGATCCTGTTTCTCTGAGTTAATTACAGACTTGTTTAAGTTAATTTTGTTAAGAGAGAAATCATAAAGAAGGTTTATGACATTAGAAGATTGTTACACAGAGGTGCAAGGTTGTAAATGTCCCTGTGAAGCCTATGTGAGGGAAAATACAGCATGAGACCAAAAGAAGTGTCATTTGAAGGGTATGAATTTATGTTGAAGTTGCAGAATGTAATACTTAAAAAAAATCATCCTGTTTTTTGTATAAGATATATATTCTTATATATATCTATCCTGACAGGGAGGAGCTAGATGACCTCCTGAAAAGAGGTGGGGTAAAAGCTAGCATTTAATTTAGTCTGTTTTACTTCATAGAGACACATTTTTACCTAGACTCTGACCACAAAACATCTTGGGAGCACTTTTAAGCAAGTATTTTAGAGACTAAGTACTGTAGTAGGAATTGCACTGTTTAAAACCTTGTTCTTTTAATAGATTTGTATGTCTTGTGATATAAGAGTTCTGTATTTTGTGTTTTACATATTTTAAATACTTTAGTAAAATTCTTTTTAGAAATTACTTAGTCTGTCTTTGTCTTCTTTTCAATTGTAAGAAAAGTATACGGTTATTTCAGATACTAAACATAAGCTTGTATGGTGGTACCAAACTGGAAAGAGAAGCATTTTAAAGCTGAGGTCTTTATTAAAGTTTTTAAGGGTTCATCTCTGTATACCTGGTTGAGTTCCCATAGGCAAAGATATCTGCCCCCAAGACAGATATATCTGAGCCTGTGCATTGGGTATGCTAACAAGAGGTTAACAGGTTGTATCTTTCCAGAACATGAGACCAAAGGTTGATCTGAACTCACAAAAACAGACAAGAGGGTTACCTTGTCTGTTACACTGCTCACAAGACTGTGCTCAGAGGTTGGCACTTTGGGAGTAGAGGGTCTGACCTGCTGAGTGGGTTTGTGACAGGGACTCCAGAACTGAGCACAGTACTGAAGGTGTAATCTCACCATGGACCTGTAGAGGGTCAGTATTACCTCCTTCCTTTTGCTGGTGAATGCTATACCCATGCACTATAGTATTCTGCTCACCCTCCTATATGCCTCATTGCATTGGGCTGAGGATATAAGTTTTATTTTTGTTGTTTCAGTTCTTTTTCCCTCAAGTTACTACTTTCAGGGGCATCCCCATCCAGCTACTCCTGCCCATCCTGAGACCCCTCCAGTCCTGGGTCCTCTCAGAACTCCAACCTATCACCCCCAACCTGCAGGAGACCATCCTGGCTTGTGCCCTCTAGGGCAGGGCTGCCAACTGCTTACCTTGGCACTCCTCGAATCCAATTTCCATGCAGATAGTGTGAAATCCAGAGGATATCGGGACCGAGGGAGGGCAGGATCTGATGGTGGGCATTGGGCTGGTGGCATGTCATCATTTCCTCCTGCCATTGGGGTGTTTCCTTTGTTCATGAGCATGAGTTTCCCCCTGAAGTCACGGACATGCAATGACATCCAGTGTGAGATGGGTGCACTCCCACACCAGTCCCATGATGTCCACCATCGCCTCTAGCCCATTTCCTGGTGATCCCTGCTTTTGCTTCCCCCAGTCTCCACTGGGAGTCACTGGTAGCAGGGAAGCCAAATCCCACCCTCCTTAAGAGAGGTCAACAGTCCTCCAGATGCTCAATCCTCTCTTTACTGGCCAACCCCCGGCAGCCCAAGCTCACTCCTGACCTTGGGTCATCAGTGTGGCATGAGGTGTGGCCTCCAGCACCTCAACTGTCAGCACCACTGGGCCAGTGAGGACATAAGGTTGTTGCTGATCATGACTGCCAGGTCCCTTTCTTCAGTAGTCTCAACCATTCTCTTTCAAGCAACAGCTGTGTAGTGTCCAGCTGATTCTTCCAGCTGAGTACTCCCGACAGAGTGCTCTAGCAGGTGGGTGGCAAACCCCACTGGGTTATTTTATTTTCCATCCAAAAATACATCAGCAAGTCCTCTGAGGAGCTGGGATACACTGAACAGCTGATATAACAGAGAACTGGTGCTTGGACCCCCCCCCCCATTGCTGCACTGTGAGTGAAATGAAAGGTAAATGGGAAGAGCTTCAAGATTGGGGGATTTACAAATTACAGTATGCTCAAATGTGTTTTGAAACAGTAGCTTATTTTAAAGCTGCAACCTGGAACTGCCTGTGAAATGACTGCTCTTTGTTAACTTTATGTTTAAGCTACTACTTGGAACTGAATATATTTAAAATTAAAGACTGCCAAAACTCTTTCAGTGACTGCACTTGATTGTGTTACTATTTAATTGGACTGCTTCCTGTGTAGAAACTTGGATAGTCACCTTAATAGTACCTGAATACTTTTATTGGGGTAATTTAGATCTGGATAGTGGGGGGCTCACACAAAGGCTGCAGTGGCAGAGCAGCAACTAGTGTGGTCTCAATTTACTATTTAAAAATAGCCTGTATATCAGATAGTGGGCTCCCTTTCTGGCAGATCTTACCCAGCAGGGGAGTATGCTCCTTTCGGATGGGAAGGAAGTATAGGAGACAAGGATATCACCTATGTGGGCACCTAAGCACCTTATCAAACTGAATCATACCCATGTAAGGACTTATGTATTTGTTGGGAAACCACAGAATTTGACATCAGAAATGTATGTTTGGCCAGGCTTAAGCTATAATTTAAATGTATTGTATCAGAAGGTAATTGTATGTGTGCATTGGAGTTTGAATAAATGCTTTTATGCAAAACAAAAAAAAAAATTAACAGCCCATAAGACACAGTGGCATATTTTAAGCAGCCACTGTACAGTGTCTGGCTGATTCCTCCAGATGATTTCTCCAGCTGAGTACTCTGGTGGAGTGCTCCAGCGGAATGTGGAGGAGTCTGCAGGAGTCAGTAGGGGAACAAGGAAGGGGAGTAAGTAACTTGTTGAAGTTTGGATTTAGTTACTTAGTATTCTTAGCTTTGTATGTGGTTATAAATGGGTTTAGTTAGTAATAGTTGTTAGATGTGGGATATGAATTTAAAAATGGAGCAAATGTATATTGTTTATGTACTCCTTTTAGGATTGTGTGGAATAATGGAAGGGAAAGTATGTGAGATGAGTATGTCTGCCCATGGAAAACGTGAGGGCGTGGGGGTACAATATTCCAATAATGATTAGTAGGGAAAGAAAGAGCCATGTACATAAGAATTTTGTAAATGTGAATAACTCATGTCAGATATAAACCGGATATGTGGAAATGGGAAAAGCAGACAGAATACCTATAATGATTACATAAAGGAAAATGAAGTATAGAGGTAAAAGACAAGTGAACAGGAGCAATTTGATGGTTATTCAACTGGGAAACGATGAGTACCAACAATGATGAATACTAATATAAGAGCTTTAACTGCAAAGGTGGATGAACTTGCTGTAGTAATGAAGAAAAAAGTCCAGGTGGCTGTGATAACAGAAACATGGTGTAGTGCAAATAATCCCAGCCAGATGATTGCAATTCTGGGATGTCAGATTGAAAGAAAAGATAGGTGAAAGCGAATTGGAGTGGAATAGCTTTGTATATCCATGACAGTATTCCTTATAGAAGAGCATTAGATTTGGAAGTTGTTGGGCTTGAAATGTTGTGGGTGGAATTGAATGTATCAAATCTTCCAAGGCAATGTAGACCATTAATTGTAGATGGGTTTTATCACCCCCCCTACAAATAGTAAACAGCAGATGATAAATCATATAATCTGGTGTTTAGACAAAATTTGGGTGGTCTTGTTGTTGTGGGGAATGCAAATAGATTGCCACTTGGAAAAAATAGTACATGAAGATGGTTTAAAACATATAGTTGAAGAACCTATAAGGGGACAAAATGTTTTAGATGTAGTTATAACAAATTTAACTGAATCATCTATTGGGTTATCAGACCATAAAGTTCTACTGCTAGCAAATAATTCAGAGGGGTGTAGAATGTTAAAATAGGAGAAAATGGTGTTTAAATGTAGAAAGATTACCAGGGAGGGTAAGAGTCGAACTTTGGATGTGATAGCTGGTAAATTACGGAAGCATAATTTGGGGATAGGAATGTAGATGCTACATGGGAGATGGTGACATCCATATTTAATGAAACTCTAGATCAAATAATGCATACAAAAGAAATTACAAAGGTAGGTGGTGACACACCATGGGTTACTGAGGAGTATAAAAAACTGATAAATGAAAGGCAAGCAGCATTTATGAGGAAATATGTTATTGTATATCATAGGTTGAGAAATAAGGTAACTCACATGGCAAAGAGGTTATGTAGAAATTTTTATGAAAGGAAATTAGAGGTGTTAAGGAAATCTGACCTAAGAAAGTGGTGGAAAAGTACAAAAATATTTTTAGGAACAGGAAACTGAGGTGACCAAATAAAAAGATGGGAGCAAATGTGTAGTTTTTCTGAGAGAGATGAAGATGTTTCCTTTTTGACCTGCTTAGATATATTATTTGGCAAAGTAAGTAAAGATTTATTCCCAATGGGAAAAAAGGATATTTCAGGAGTAATGGTCTACCATAAGTATTTAGTATCTGTGGAAGAGATAGCAAAACAATTAAAAAAGATCAAGATAAATAAGACTGTGGGCCCTGATGCTATTCCAAATTAGGTATGGAAGGAAGGTGCTGACTTGCTTGCACCATGGGTGTGTCTTATTTTTAAAAGATCATTGTTGAGTAGTGAAATTCCCTTACAGTGGAAGCAGGCAAAGGTTGTCCCTCTTCCTAAAACTGTGACACCTAAGAACATGTCAACAGATTTTAGACCAATTGCTTTAACATGTACAGTTTCAAAAGTATGTGAAATGTTTATTTGTAGATGGATTATGGAGGTTATGGAGAGGGTTTTGGGTAAAAATCAGTTTGGTTCCTTGAAGGGTTGTTCAACTGTTGCTGCTGCTTTAAAATTTTTGGAAAGAAGTATGAAAGCTTGGGATAGAGGAAATAATGTAAAGGCTGTTTTAGTAGGTTATAAAAAAAAGCCTTTGGTCTTATTGATCACGGGACAGTAATACAAAGTTGCCAATTTTGCATGTGCCAGAGTGTATAATTGAGTGTCCAGTTTTTTTGCAGGGAAGAGCACAATAGATTGAGATGAAAGGCATGAAATCTTAGGTTGTGGGTATGTGTGGTGGGGTCCCTCAAGGAACTAGATTGGAGTTGTTATTTCTGATTATGATAAATGATCTAGAAACTAAGAGCCCATGTATAAAGTATGCACTTTATACATGGGCCCTTTGGATTGGATTGGACATTGGATATTTGGGAAACTGTTGAAGATAGTACTATGCAAAGTGATTTAGATTACATAGAAATGTGGTCAGAAGAATTTTATGCAAATCAATCCTACAAAAACCAAAGAGTTACATTTTTGTAAGCAGAATAAATGGACTGAGATAAAAGGATTGTCTTTTAGGGGTGAGGAGGTAGAAATAGTTAGCAAAGTGAAATATTTGGGCTTTATTTTTCAGAACGATTTTTCTTGGGCAGAACAGGTTTTAAGCATGGTAAAGAAAGCAAATAGTAGGTTATACTTTTTAACTGTTATAAGATGTGCAGGCTTGCAAGTATCAGATATGGTTTATTATTTTACTACAGTGGTCAGACTACAGTGGTTGAATATGGAGCTGCTGTGTGGCATAGTGGCCTCACCAAAAGTGAATCTAAAGAATTGGAAAGAGTACAAAAAAGGGCACTAAGAGTAATTGTTGTGTGGGATGTGAGTTATAGGTACGCCGTGATTAAATGTGGGCTTGATAGACTAGATACTAGAAGAGAAAAAATGACTAAAGAGGGTTTTTTAAAAAAATTGCAAGTCTGACCATAAATTGCATTGTTTACTTGTATTGACAAATATGTTGAGGTATAATTTGCGAAGTAAAGAGTTGTAGGAAAAACCTGTGGTAAGAAATCAGACTTACAGTAAATATTTGTTGGTGCAATATTTGAATGTGGTGTAATGAATGTCTTATTTGTTATTTACTTCTTGTTTTAAAACTGTATAATTTTATGTTCTGTAACTGCAATATGTAAACTTTATCTTTTTATGCTGCATAGAACTTCAACACGTACTCTTGTGCCTGGTTGCAATAAGGGGTGTAGCCAGGAATTTCAGATCTGCACACCAAGTGGACTCACTACTACCACCCCCCCGTTAGGTTGTGCTACCCTCCCCCCAGGGTGTAGCCAGACAATATACAAATGTACACCAGGACCACGTTTGTTGTGTCATTTGGCACAATAAATACAACTTTTGTATCTCATGACATTGGTTGTTGCCATGCATGGGTAAATACAAATGTCATACATTGCTCCCTAAGACACCCACATACCAGCCCAGATCCTGTAAAGTGGTATTGTCCTTGGGATGCAAAGACAGTGTTAGTGACCAGTCCTCCTAGTTTGACTCCTATGAATAAAATTACAGAAAGGTTCAACATTTTCTTTGTTAGCTTTCATGGAAAAAGGAAGCAGTTCAGAGCCTATTTGCTACCCTCCTTAAATAAAACTGCACACCATGTAGTGCTTGGAGTATGCCTGGCTACACCCATGGTTGCAATATTAAGAAATAAAACTAACTAACTAACTAACTTATAAGCTAACTCACTCCCCATCCAGTAGTCAGTCCTGGAGTTTGTCCTGTACATAACCTTACTTTCCATTGCATTTAATGTAAGTTGCCACACCTTTGACAACTTCTCCAGCCTTTCTAAATTACTATTCATGTCCCTTATTCCCTTCTTGGCATCCAGCCTCCTGCAGAACTTGGTGTTGTTAGGAAAGAGATAGACCTTGCTCAGTATACTCTCTCCCATGTCACAAATGATTATGATGAGCAACACTTGCCCCAGGATTGAGTCCTGTTACACCTTACTGGTAATCCTCTAACCCCAGGAATTCCCCATTAACTACAACCAGCTGAGTCCTACTGTACCACCCAACCAGTTCTCTATCCATCTGGTGAGTTTTTTCCATACACAGGTCCTTCAGTTTTGTAACCAGCCTTCTGTGTGCTACAGAGTCTAAGGTCTTGCTGAAGTCCAAGTATAGCACTGCAACCCTTCCCCCTTTCACCCTGTTCTGCAGAGTGTCTCACTGCCCAGATGGGCATGGCCCAAGGCAACTCCTATGTCTAGGTGTAGTTGATGGTATGGCTCATGGGAGTCCCCTTACAAAAAACACTGTTAGCTTCATAGCCTTTCTCCATCTACTCCAACTATAGAAAGAGTCACGATGACTCATAAAAGATTATTCTTCACACCAGTGCAATAGTTAAGGTCACTTCTTTTACTTAGGAGATAGGGGTTCAAGAGTAGTTCAGTTCATGCATCTCCTAGTTCACTGTTAGGTACATTTTTGGGTCAGGGTCCCACGTCACAGTTCATTAGACTTGAGCCCTATTTCATTCAGGTTCTTTTGGTATCTGGCATGTATACTAAGCTATTATGTGAGACTCTCCAGTCCCTTGCAGTTAGAAGCTACCTCTGGTAGAGCTGTGGCTGTTACCACTTCTGAACTCCGGTCTCAGTACTTTACGTGGCATCTTCAGAGAACCCTCAGGCCCTAGAGTCTTTGACGCACATCCCTTTGAGAGGAAGCCCACTTAGGATCCCACTATTGCCTACCAAGCTGTCACCCAGCTATCTGTAACCTCTGCCACTCACTGCTTGGTCATGCTGCTTACCCAGAGGCTTCCATGCTTGAGATTTGAGCACCAAGCAACCCCCGGAAGAACCCATAAGTGTGGCCTCTGACCACAGCAAACACCTTCCCTCCAATATTTGTCCACTCTTGAACTGGCCAGACAAACACATGACACAGATTGCCCCTGGATTCTCTGTGAGGCCTCCCAATTACCAAGCCCTGAAACACTTCCACCCCCTGCTGTTATGGGCAGGAAGAGCCCATAAAGGGAGCTGTGTCATTTGATCATTCTGTCCCAAGGAAGAGGATGCCACAGATTCAACAAGGCACGTGGGACTTTGTACCCTACATTGCATTTTCCTACTTTTTATGCTTTGTACTACAACCCCAACTGCTACATTAAGGTATGTTTTCTGCAATGAATTGTTCAGCCCTTGTGATTCACAGATAGTTTATACACTTTTTATTGTAATTTAAAGGTGTGGATGAATACTAAGTGATGGGTTTCAGGTTATTAGAGGTTAACAGTGAGTTAACTCCTCAGTGGGAAATTTATCTTCACTGCTCTTTGGTCGTCACTAATAAAAAATTATTTGCTCTGTAACTTAGATTATACTTTGTAATGTTTATGTACTAAATTTGCTAGAGGTCCTTTGAATTGTTATAATTGCTTGTTTTTCTTGATATTTTTTTTTCTTGCTGTACATCACCCTGATATTCTGTTTTGAAAAACACTATATGATTATTTATGTGTTAATATGTCCCCCGGAGCCACTGGTTGCTGAAAATAAGTGGTTTCACGCACCTTCAGCTGAGTGAGAACAGCAAAGCGAAGCTGAGTTGTTCTGGCTCAAGTTGAATGCAAATGAAACCACTCATTTTCAGCAACGGGTGGCGATGGGGGACGTATTAATATATTATTGACTGAGAGTGATCAATAATATATTTAAAAAAAAATTCCCAGAATGTGCCCATTTTCAGGGCATCTGCACATGAGACACTTTTCACAGAATAAGAGTGCCTCATGTACAGGGGAAAGGAGCACTGCGATTGGTCGGGAGTGCTCCCTCGATCTATAATAAATAACATGATTAATGATTGATCCTTATGTCAGACCTATTAATCATAAATTGTTTGGAATATCTGTCATTGAACTGTCTGCATTTTCCACTTACTCTACAAAGTTCTGAGGTAAACAATACCTGATTGATTCACTTTCAACCAGCAAGGTAACAAAAAGTCACCTTTGACAGTTTTAAACCCTACCAACAGTGTTTGACCAATAGTATAGACAATAAAGAAAAGTTCATCTGTAAGGAACAAGGCTTGTAATTCCATGTTGCGTGTCTAGTGACTTAATATTTGAACTGTTCTCTTGTGGAAAATGATGCCACCAGAACCATCCAATGGAATTATTGCCTTGTAATTCACAGCTGCTGCCTATCATTTATTCTCTTTCTTACTTAGAGTACCTATCATTATTCTCCTTCATGATAAATATGCATTGAGACCTCAGTACTGGACATCCCAGTAGAACAATCAGGCAACATGAGTGACATGAAATGTACTGTCTTATGGCCCCTCTTCCCAGAACCAGGCTGAAAATGAACAGTATTGTCTAGCCCTTTTTGCCATTCAACAGAACCTAAATAAATTAGGGGAAATTTTTAGGATGGATAGGGAAATGATTTGCTTCTAACAGAGGGTGGTAGGTACATGAAATGCAAAGCCACGTAGCATAGCAGACTTAAAAAACAGAGACAGAGAATTAGATTATTAAAGGGAGTCAGAAGTACCCAGATACTACCACTGAGAAGTGGGGGAGATGGATTCAGTGGGTGAGTAACCTTCTGTCATCCTGAAATTCATACATTCATATGACCTTTCTCTGTTTTTTGTTTTATGTCGTAACTGGTGACAGCCTCAGAGCACAATATGAAGAGGAGCAGGTGCAAGTATCAGAGCAGCCTGGTAAAGTAGTTTTTCCTGTTCACCATACCACATTCTCTCATAGACCAAGTCTTCCAAATGTCCAAAAGAAAAAAGACATTTAAAAATCTATTTATCTCCTTTATCACTGGAGCTGCTAATCTCAGTTTGGCCTACCCCAAGCCCCATCTTCTCCCTTCTCTGGTGCTTACCCACTTTTCAGGGACCCCAATGACCAAGCCATGGGAGGGACTATATGTGGGTGGGTTCAGCTTTGAGTCTACTGTGGGTCTATCTTGTGTGGGAAAATGGTGGTCAGTCAGGTCAGTAGAACCCATGAGTGCTGGTTTCACTCTGCTCTGCCTCCAGGGCTTTTTCCTCTTTCAACTTCTTCCAGCCTCTCAGGCACCAGTTGCTAGGGTACCTGGGAATGTGAAAACCCATAAAAAGTGCTGCTGTTCTAGTGCCAGCCATCGTCACCCACCTGCAAGTGCCTACTACTGCAAAGTCACCTATGGTCACCTGGGTGGTGGTATAGTGATGGAATCTACTAATCTGTCTTCCCAGAGAAGGAAAGCATCATGTGGAATGCTTAGTCCTGGCCCCCACACTGCTGGCTTCCAGGAACTGGGGCTTATTCCCAAACTCAGCCTGCCAGTGTCATAAACAGCAGCCATACCCCTGCGCCTATGGACTGGCTTAGAATAAGTTTTAAAAAAGGTCCAGCTTTGGAGGTGATCGCCATGCATTCATTGATTTCATTGATTGAATTGATACTAAACAGCCCAAATGTTCAAGGCAAAAATATCCTGGCATTATTCTCTTCTGCCATTTTCTATCATTTCCTATTTTCTCCCTTGGTTCACCCTGTTTCTGACCTCACTGATGTAGACCACCATGGCTGTACCCTTTATCCAACTGAGTAGCAGGTGAGTGACTGTCTTCATAGCTGGTTTTACTTCTACTCCATGATTGGCCAGCTGGGGTTGAACAAACACCAAGCAGCCTACAAAGTCTCTCCCTTGGAGACAGAGCGGAGAGCCTCACATCAATATGCCCTTTTGCCTGTTCATTGGTGTGAGCGCTGCACTTTGATTACATGACAGCACCAGGTGGCATAACATGGGAAAACACAACAGTGAACCAAGGAAAGCAGAATATGCTAGGCCAGCGTACACACTTTGGTTGCTATGTGTTCCGCCATACAGCAAAAAGGTGACGCTGCAGTTGTTCAGCAGAGCAGGTCATGTAAAAAGGGCTAAATGAATGACTCGCCTGACTGATTCCATTTTAGTACTGGATTCCTGGGCTACCACTGTCTCAGGTACCAAACCTATAGGCAAGCCATTTTTGTTATTTTTAACAGCTGGCAATAACTCCTACAAAATTTGGGTATTTTAGCTCAATAATTCATAAAGATATTCCTACTAAGAAACAATATCTATTTGGGGGAATAATACATACGTGATCAAATTCTTTTGTGCTGGGAGGGCATGTAGCTGGATCTTGACAAACACACTTGGGCCTTCTTTCCTCATCAGCTTCACAGACTTTACCTCGCTTGCAGTGAACATTCCTACACAGATCTTGAATAAATGAAAGAAATATAACAAAAGCAATTTAAACAAATAATTAAACATCTTTAAAATAACTTAACCCAATACTAATGGATGCACTACTTGCTTTTTTGCAAGTCAGAACTGCTTATTTCTAAACATTGCAGTATACTTACAGTACATTACAGTTTAGTAACTGTATAATATAGCCTCTGCTTGTTCTGCTATTCTTATCCAAACCTTCCAAATAAATAAATACATTTTCTGATGTCAGCCACTAATGGCAATAAGAGAGAGATATTCATACAGTACACATAGTATGCAATAGGGATATACAACATCTAAAACATTTTGGTCTGATGCTACAGCTATCTGTAATCCAGTTTTATTGCTAGAGTGTTTCATACATAAGGTTGAAATATTATTCATTACTGCTTCACCATTCATTGATGTACACAGTGTCTCCTCTGTGTATTTGCTCTGTTTAAGTGTAATCATTATATTTTATTTCACAGCTGTGTGGACTCCTGCGGTAGCAAATACTAAATTGTTTCTGTATTTCTATGTATCTTTATTATTAGTGTTATTATTTTGCATTTTTCTTTACATTGACCTTTATACGGACCTTTTTCTTTATACCTCTTTACCTTTATTTGTTGTGCTCCTGTGCCCCTCTGTACCCTATCCAACAGGATGTACCTGGAAATGAGGTAATCACAGCTCAGCATACCTTTCTGGTGAACATCTTTATATAAATAAGTAATTAAATATATAGTAGGAGACATATCTGAAAAGTAGATAATGCAAACCAAACATTCCAATGTATGTATCCTTTGGAGCTAGATTTGCTATTATGCTGTAGGTGAAACACTTTTATTCAGGGTTAGGATTTTTTATGTAAGCAATAAGACACTACAGGGTGTGCATGGAACAAATATTACCACACGCCTAGGGACGTAGTAAGGCATGAGGCCACAGGCCATGTGCCTTTAGCCCCTGGAAGTGTGGTAATATCTGTTCCATGCATACCCCGGAGTGTCTTATTGTGCTATTAAAATGGTCCTCTTTAGTTTACATGCATTTTAAAAATAAAATAGTTATGTTTATATAGGGCAAAAATTTACATTTTAATGCATTTTGTTGTAAAATAGTTCCTCCGCCTGCAATAGATTGCTGTAGTCTTTTTGGGGGGTATTTATTATTTTGTCCTGTAGTGGTCACTGTAGCTAAAGCTAGTTGTCATGGTTACCATGTGCCCCCCCACACACACTGAACAGTTTTAAGTTACTTTTATATGTTTTTTTACATATATTTAGTATATTTTAGATGTGTTGCTTTGTTTGTGGTTGTCTTTATATTTGGAGTCCAGTGTTCACAAGTCCAAGTGAGTTAAATGGCCAGCTAGAGACTTTGAATGAGCTAGAGGGGGTGGGGGTGCTATTCACCAGAATGTTAGCTACTGAGACTGTCTCCCAACAGCGATGGCACAAGCTGTATTAGTATATATTCCTTACTGTCCACTGATCCCTGTGTAGTTTATTAGTATTAGTGAGGGAGCGGGTAGCGAGAGTTTGAATGAGCTAGTGGGGGTGGCAGGTGCTATTCACTGGAATGTTAGCTACTGAAATTGTCTCCCAATGGTGATGGCACAAGCTTTATTAGTAAGCATTCCCAACTACTCCCCAACCCCCATGTAGTTTATGAGTACCTGTGGCATGAATTTGAAAACAAAAATAATGGCTTCAGCTTGTTTAAAAACATGTGCAGATGGGAGCCCTGTTAGTGGAAGAGAGGGAGAGAGGAGACTTGCTGCAGGAATGGCAGTGAGGCCGTTATCAGATTCTGAACATTTTCCTTGCTAACATAAAAAAATTGGCAGAATTTAAAAATGAAAGTTCTTATGGCAGTCTTTTTTTTTTTTTTTTTGTAATGCGGTCCTGCTTTTCGGTACTTTTTCTTACCTGTGCATCGAACAGATTTGATGCACAGGTAAGAACTAATCAAAATGAAGGATTTTCTCTCCTCATTTTATAAAACTCTGCTTGCCAGTTTTTTACTGGGTTACATAACAAGACCCATCATTGTAAACTGTACCAGACCGGGAATGTTCTACTTTGTTAGTTATTTAAATATAAATGTGCTATTTGTTTTTTGCAAAGAATTGGTTAGGGCATATATCCATACAGTATATCTGAACTCTTTCTGTTTGCTTTTTGAAACAGGGCTACCCGGTTGTCGGCTGGTACATGTTTTTATTTACTTCTTAAATATACTAGTGTTGGACAAAAATCTTTATCTTTTAAAGCAACTCATTTTTATAATAATTTGCCTCAGTACTTTATCTCTAGTACTTCTGTCTCTAAGTTTAAATTCAGATTGTTTAATTGTCTTAAATCTTTGACTGTGATTGTTCTGTTTAAATTGTTTGTTTATATATTATTATTTTCTATGTTCTGGTCACATGTGAAAACTGGCATTTTTTGCTCACTGTGTCTACCAGATAAAGTAATACAATGAAATGAAATAAAAATGAAAGGAGTAATACAGTAGCACTGGATACATTCCATATTTTCTCTTTCTTATTTAGTTCTTAGGTTAGAATGAATGGCTGACCTCATATACAAAATGCTGTACATTGATTTAATATTAATTGTGAATGCTTTTACAGTACTTTTTTTATTCTTGTAGGTTTCAATAAGTTGATATGTATTTCATTTATTTGTTTTTTGTTTACCAGGTAGGCAAACTAGACAACCAAATGGCATATTGACAGCTATGACCTGGGAAAGTACAACAGAGTGGCATGTTACAAAAGTGTCCGGAGGACCGGAGATGCAACAAATTAGGGTGCCATGTTAAATAAAGAAGATTAAACAACACAGAACATTACAAAATGCAAGATAATAAGAACAATGCTAACATACGCATTGAGCAAAGGCTAACCACCAAACATCACTAGCAATCCCAGTCTTGAGTTCCTGGTGGAATGAATGACATGCTCAAGTTTCAGGTAATGCAATGTTCGTTCAGCCCAGACAACAGTTTGGTGCAATTAGAGGCAGAGGAGATCAACAGGTGTTTCCTCGAGTGTCCTTTGAAAGGTAGGTGGTAGGGGCAGTTCTGAACAGTCAGAGGTATAGTGTTCCAGAATGAGGGCTGTATGGAATGAGGGCATTCTGACAGAATGGAGTTCAGTGGCTTTTTTGAAAAATTCCACAGAATTTAACTAAACTGCAGATTCTTTTTCTGCAATCTGCAGAAACAATATTCCATGGTTTACCTGATTCATGGAAAATTATTCCACAGTTGACACAGGAATGCTTTTTGGAATTCGGAGGTATTTAAAAAAAAATTCCATAAAACATTTGAAGTGGACTAGCCATTCTGCACTAATTCTGAAGGTGGAATTCTGCATCCTGCACAGCCCTCTTGGGAGCAAAGGCAGCAAAATCCAATTCTCCTAACTTAGCTGCTCATTTGGTAGCCAAGAGAAGAAGATGTGTCAAAAGATCTGAAAGAGTAGAACTGCTGAAGGCTATGGAGAGAAGGTAAAGGAGAGGCAGGTGAGAAGTATCTTAGAGGCTTGTCTATGAAGCAGCTAACAGAGTAGGAGTGGACAGCTGAAGGTTAAAGAAAACTTAGAGGAATAGGAAATAGCAAAATATAAAGGTTAACCACTGGATATTGTACAAAAGGACTGTGCACATAGATTATAATATGTTGCTTAATATCCATAGCCAAATAAGTTCTTATATATGGTGTATATATTTAATATATAGAACTATAGTGTATAGTGGAACATTGTTCCAACCTGATTTTCATCTGGGCTGAAACGCTGTTCAACCACAATGCGAAGGACAAGGAACGCTGTTTAGCCGTTACATGCAGAACAGCATTCCAGCTCAGCTGAAAATTGCATGAGCCACAATAATGAAACCGCATGATCAACCAAATCAAATGATCTGACCCTACGACTGCACCAGCATTTGCAGAGTCCTGCAAATGCAGGATCAACCAGCTACAATAACAAATATGCAGGATCAACCAGATATATCCTTCTATGTGAAAAACTAAATTCAAGATCAGCCAATTATTTATAATAACTTATGAAAATAGAGTCCGATCCTCCATTCACTAACCAAGACATATGGCCGCCATGTTTTTTTTTTTTAATGAAAAGCCCTCCCAAACCTGACAGACAGCCAATCAGAAAGTGTGCCACAGATGTAGAGATGTCTGTTTCATAGCAACTACAAACTCACCCTAGTGACCAGCATTAACTTCCGGAATATGATGGGCAGTAACTAGTTAGTTTTTTTTAATAAAAAATATAAATATGTACTTGACATGTATTTAAATTACATAGGGTAGAACCATACACTATAAAAATACTTGATCTGCAGCCCTATGCTGAACCAATGTTTTCTGCCATCTCGAGGCACTGATTAGTAAGGATCTCTTGAGATTCGCTCTCAAGGTCACAGGTAATCGGAACCCCTCTGTTTCAGAACACACAGGTTCAGCATGGTTGCCAATGCAGTATTCTCTATAAACTAACAGGAGTGCCAGTGGTTCAGAAAGTTGCTCACTTAACTCTGAGGCCCGGAGATCAGAGGGCTGTGGGTTCCATCCCCACATCAGGCACTTTAACTAAATCCCAGTACTGACACTCTGGTGCAGCAGATGGGGGCTGCTGCACTCCTTATGTGCCATCTTTTAGATCAGATGTTAAACCAAGGTTCTGTCTACGTTTTCTAGTGGTTGTTTAGGTAGATGTTAAAGATCCCACGGCACTTCTCAAAAATAATAGGTTTTTTTTTTTATTGAGGACAACGTCTCATTCATTTTTGAAAAGAATAGTGATAGTTTTCAGGGAGGGTTTTGTTAGAGGAATTCAATAAAAGGTGACCACAGAGGTGATGATTTTAAAGAGGTGTATTTAGCCCAGAAACTATCTAATAATTGAGCAGTAAGGAAACTGACATCAACTTGGGTATCCCCAGAGATATGACTAAGGGCAACAGTTTCAGATGCTAAAAACTGTAGTGATTCCTTCAACAGTTTACGTGCAACATATACCCTGTCTGGGGATTCTTCTAGACCACCTTTATATTTTAGGTAGACAGCATTGCAATGTTTTGCTGGTTCCCCCAAATATGGAATAAGATAAGCCATCCAATATGGAGTTTTAACATGTACTGATTTCAATGTACTTGGCTGCACCACTGCAGCTTCTGCAGAACAAAGTGCTGGAGCTTCCTCCATCTGCGGGGGGCAGGGGGCTCCAACGGAATCTGACACAGGAAGTGATGAAGGATCATTTTGCACATCTGAAATATCCATTGTCAGCCCAAGAAGTAGAGAGTAAAGCCATTGAGGGGCTGTGTTCCACAGCAGGAGTGCCCAGCAATAGTGCTGGGGAGACCGGTTGCCCTGCAACAATAGTATGAGTCTGCAAGGGGGCCTTTGAAGAGGGTACTGCCATGGAAACTGAAACTCCTGGGATCATAGTAAAGGAGCTCAGTGGTTTCTGTACAGCAAGACCTGTAACAGACTGCACAGTCTCAGAGGAAGAGCAAACTGTATTGGAATATGACAGGACAGCAGAATCGGGCAATCAAGAAGACAAAGCAGTCACTGGGGAACAAAAGTGCATGAATGCACTATAGCCTGAACAGTAGTAGTTCAAGTTGGCTGTGTAGTAGCAGGATCAGAAATATCAGACTGTGCAGACAGAATAGAAGCAGCATATCTGGAGGGACAGTGAGCAGCATCTGAGGCCTGAAGCAACCCTTCGGCTCCAACACCGGATGATGTATCAGAGGATGGAGTGGTCTCCCAAGCAGACTGGACAGAGGAGCAGGACATAGTAGAAAACTGTGGTGGCAGATGCTGTAATAGCGGAGATACTTTGTGTAATCCCACAGACCCATCCAGAGAGTGAAATGGAGGCTGCGTCATCCCAGCAACCAAGACAGATACAGGAACTATGGAATCTGCTTTCCAGCATTCTCCAAATTGGATGTCTGCAGTTCCAAATGTTCTATTGGGCTGGTATATCGAGGGGGGCTAATGCAAGCTAATGTCCTAATGTCTGTTGCAGAGGGGATGATTCCAGCATCCCAAGACATCTTCATTTTTTGCTAGCCTGCTTTGAGAAGGGCCCTCTCAGGTGACCATGGTCTTGTCCCATCAGATTTGATGTGTGCAGCACAGAAGAGTCCATAAAGGCTGTCAGAGCAGTGACAGCAGGCGAAGGCACATAATCCTGTGCCCTTTGGATCTTGATGAAGTACTGATGCCGGAATCATGGATAGAGTAGGCAACACATTGCCCTCCACCGCAAGGAGTTGCAAAAGTCATTGTCACTTCTGGATATCCACATAAACAGTCTCCACAGACTGAAGTTCCTAGCAAGAAGACCTTGATAATCCTCAAAGGCACTGAGCAGTCGGTGATGCAGCAAGTAAGCTAGCAGGCAACTGAAACAGAGAATGCCATAAAAGAAAACAATCGGATTTGCCATGTTTAAACCTCCCTTCTTTGTAGGTAAATATATAATGTTTCTCTTTATGGGGTTTAATCTGCTGCCCCATACAGCCTAGAAAAAAATACTTAACAGTGTGCTTTCTAAAATTTCATGGGTGGAAAAATATGACTAACTGATAAAAATAATGGAAGAAGATATGTCTTAATGAAGTGTATACACTTCATCTTACCCATCAGCCATTTATTCCATTGTTGTATTAAGAATTTACCTTGTAGTATTTTCTTTTCCCAATTTATCATATCTAATTATCCATAGCTGAACGGTACACCAAGTATTTGGATGGGGTCTGTACTAAGTTGTATCCCTGCAACAAAAACATTTTGAGGCTGAGTTTATCCTAACTGCCTACCTATGCATTTAGTCATATTCAGAGAAGCAACTGAAAATTTACCATAGGTGTGACAAAGGTTAAGTGCTTCTGTTGCTAAAGCTTCATCCTGAACTAAGATACAAATATCATCTGCATATGCCAGGGCTGTAACAGGTATTGTGCTACCTACATTCTGTATGGGGTGAAGAGCAGGGGAGGTGTTCAATGCTCATAATAGGGGATCCATGCAGAACATATACAATAGAGGGCCTAGTGGGCACCCTTGTCTGACCCTGCTTTGACCGGTATCAGAGGTCCACACCATCCATTTATCTGAAGTGTAACAGTAGCTGTGTTATGTAATCCTTGTAACCAATTAATAAAGACCAACGATATACCATATTATTTCAAAGTGTACCATAAATATTTATGATTGACCGAGTCAAAGGCCTTCTGTTGATCAAGAGACAAAATAACCCCCTCTAGTCCAGTTACATTATCTTTTTCTATGATGTCCCTAAGTAGAATCAACTGGTCAGTCATTGTTCTGCCTGGAATGAAGGAGGACTGTGCCGAAGTGATGAGGTGTTTAGCAGCTTGCAGCAATCTAGTATTTAAAATCTTTGTTAGAATTTTGAAGTCTATATTTAAGAGACTAATAGGTCTCCAATTATTAAGATTTCTTTTATCTCCTTTTTGTGTAAATAAATTAGGAGACCCTCAGACATCCTGAGTGGTATGCCTGATGAGCTAAATAAAAAAGTGAGTACTGTGGCTAATTCTTGTGTAATTTCTTTACCTGTAAGTTTATACAGCTCTGGGGTAAGGCCGACTTTTCTTAGAGCTTTCCCATTGTTCAATAAGGATATGGCCAATTCTATTTCAACAGGCTTGACGTCCTCTGTCATAGCTGATGGAGTTTCTGTGGGGCATGAAGGAATGGGGAAGTTACTAAAAAACTGAACTATAAGAAAAATCAGATTGGCTTTCCTGAAATAGTTGTATAGTGTGCTGAGTGATAATGTCTAAAGTATTTTTGGTGTGAGTTTGTACTGTATTTGTGTTGTCTAACAAGGCTTCCATTGTTTTGTGTTGAATTCTTTCTTTACAGCTGTCAAAAGGACATATTATGCCTGATCTGCCTTGTGAACCAAATAACTGCTGTTGTTTTAGTCCATTGGCTTGCTTCTCATGAAAGTGCAACATGTCTTGCATAATTATTTTAATCTGGTCTGTAAAATCTTGGTTGGTATTTTGGGCTAAGGTTATCAGTTTCTGTAATTGTTGTCTGTTTTGTAAATATTGTAAGTAGTCATTGTTTCTGTAGACTTTACTTATGGATTTTAGAAGATGCTTTAAGTCAGCTTTTGTATCCTCCCACCAAAGTGAGGGGTCATCACACATCACACATCACAAACACTGACTTTCTAGCAGTTATAAAATACTGATTATCTTGTGTTGTATCATTGTGAGATAATAAGGAAGAATTAAATTGCCATAATCTTGGGCAATGGTCAAAAGGAGTCGCAGTACTTACTGTATGTGTAACTGTAATTCAATTTGATCTGAGTATCTACAGGTACTACTTTTGCTGCATGACTTCGAATGGTTTTGTTAACAAAACAGAAATATATCCTAGTGGCTAAGTTACCTTTATGAAAAGTAGGATTTGTTTGGGTAGTGGCTGAGTAGTATGCATCAATGAGATTTGAAGTTTATATACTTTTGCCAAGGCATGTCATATCACAGTATATTTTTGTTGCTGTCGTACATTGCCCTCTATCTTTCAGAAAGAGGCCACAATTAAAATCACAACCCAAAACAATATTTTGGGAAGAAAAAAAGATAAGTCTGTATTGGCTGAAAAAGAGTAATTCTCTTACATTTGGTTTGGGGAACGTAGATGTTAATGAACCTATAATAGGCATTGTGACATTTTGTGTCCAGGATTAAAGCCCTACCTGGAACTAAGTCTATAGGTTTAATCACCTGCATGGCAAGTTTGTTAAAAAGAATACCCACTCCTGAACAAGTGTCAGTATATACTGACCAATAGGAAGGGCCAACATAAGCTTTTGTAGCTTGTGTTAAGTCTGGGATGGTATGCAATCTGATATCTTGTAGAAAGGTGATGTCTGTCTTATTTAGATGAGAAAATACTGCACTCTTTTTTTATGATTTTTAATGCTATTCACATTAATTGTACAGAGTGATAAGGGGAGTGTCATGAAAGAGGAAAAGAGTGTGGAAGCAAATCTAAAACAAATCTGTCACCCTAGGCTGTTTTTTTCTTTGCTGATTTAAAGGGTCCAGTATATTTCTTTTTTCTGATGGTTTTGTAGTGCTTTGGTTTGGAGATTTTTTTTTTATTCAGGATCGCTCATGTCAGGGTCAGTAACTGGGTCCTGCTGCACAGACCCAACGGAAGAATCCTCTAAACCATTATCAAACATTTCAGAGGTGTTTTGTACTGCTTCAAATCTGTTGGTGAGGGACACCTGTGTAGTTATGGGGACTTTAGGACCAGATTGTGTCCACATCTGTCTGCATCTAGTGATCATTCTCCTCTTGGGCTGCTCTATGGGTTTAGGAGGTGGTGGTGGTGGTGGGGGGGGGCACAGCCCCAAGATCAATGGAAGCCTGTGGGGAAGGAAAAATATATACTTCCATGGTGTGGAGTACAAAGCTCGGTTCAATGGCTGTGTCCTCATGATCTACAGTAGTGGGATACAGTTCTTGTTCTCTCTCCTCATACTGACTAACTGGAGGGCGGGGGGGGAAACAATAGTCATAGCAGGTGTAGAATTAGCCCTTTTTGCTAGGATTACCAGTAACCATTGTTCCTCATTATCTGATAGATCATCCCAATTATGCGCTGCCCAAGAGCAATTCTGATAAGAGTGTCCCCTGGTATCACAGAGATTACATACAGCTTCATTCAAATAATGCCCACTAATGTGTCCTAAGGTATTACATAGCATAAACTTTAGTTGATCAAAATACTACTTAAATGCCCTGTGGATCCACATTTATAGCAGGTTTTCAGCTGGCCTACATAAAACAAAACTTCCCTATCATTCCCTAGAAAAAAACAATTAGGCATGTGTTGTAAACTAATATCAGTAGAGCGCAATATAACTCTTAGTCTCCATCCGCCAGTTCAAATGTTCTCTGTATCAAAGATAACTTCTGGGTTGCCAAGGATAGCACAGCGTTGTTTCAGCCAGTAAACCAGATCCGAGACACTGACTCCTTCATTGCGGAATAAAGCAGTTATTGTTTCATGTGCTGGTAAGTGGTATTGCTTTGAATGGTGACCAAAGGGGGTTGCCTTTGAGCTCATGATATGAGTTCCAGAATATTTGTGGCCCTCCATTCAGTTTAAAATTGACATTCAAAAGTAGTTTCACCAGAAACATGTATCACGGCATAAATTTCAGTTGCATGAAAATGCATGGTATCTTTAAGCAATGTCTTAGCTACAAAAATTCTGTCCCAGAAGTTTTCCATGCCTCCCTTGTATGATAATCTCATTGCATTATGTCTCTTGGCTGGGTAAATGAGGGTATGAAAGAGAAGCATAAAGTCTGGAATTAGGTCTGTTTGCATTGACTGTTGAAGCAGTGTTAATAGCTGTAGGAAGCAAGATATAAGAACTAGGGTGGTGTTCAGAAGACATTTGATCTTGCAGTGTAGTGTTAGTAGCACCGACCATGTGTGTTATGGAGACTGGGGGGGGGACAACAATAGTGTCAGAAAGGTGCAATACTGAATTTTTGGCTCAGTTAAATTCATCCGGTAAACTTAAAGAGGATTCAGGTTCTTCAGTCCCATCCATGTTATTATCAGAATGGTCAGCAGTCTCAGCCAAAACTGTGCCTTGTGATAGAGGTAAGTTACCTGTTTTTGGAGCAGAGTCCTGCTGTTCAAAAGTCAGGGTTCTAATAAGAGAAGAGTCAGAAATCCATTCACCAGAGGTCGGTGATTTTTCCTATCCTGCAGCCAACAATGCAGATTCCTGTCCAAGAACTGGACTCAGAATGTGTTTGTTCGGTAAATGGGGCCTGTGTTAGGCCAGGCTGTGAGTCACCTGTTCATGCCACTCCCAAAAGAGCCCCGGTCTGAGAAGCAGCAGAAAAACAAATACATTTGTGGTCTGCTGTGCAGAAGAAATCGCAGTAGATTTAGACAAGTCCTGCTTGGTGTTTGACAGCGCTGCCTTAGCTATGGATGTAGCAGGTCCTTTTGGCGTGCCTGTGTCTTTACTGGAAATCAAGGCTTGGTTGTCCGAGATGCCCTGGTAAAAGCTGTTTGTTTCACTAGTTCAAAGCTGTGCAATAGCACTTGAGAGTTCCATTTTCCTTTTCAGAAAT
Organism: Neoceratodus forsteri; assembly: GCA_016271365.2. Classification (NCBI taxonomy): domain Eukaryota; kingdom Metazoa; phylum Chordata; order Ceratodontiformes; family Ceratodontidae; genus Neoceratodus; species Neoceratodus forsteri. The sequence goes on along the minus strand of CM057453.1, from coordinate 641,334,149 downwards.
CGTTCTTCCTCAGCAAGTAATAAAGCATGAAGTTGTGACGTGTCATTGCCTGGTACCTACTGTGGGTCCACTGTGGGTTGAAGCTTTGGGACTCCCTGTTCATCATCAGGTTTGTTTTTAGGAAAGAGTGGTTACAACACCTGATTAATAGTTTTTCTGTAATACAGGTGTAGTTTCCCTGTCATGTTTAACAGCAATTTCAGTTTCCATATCTTTGGTTGCATCGAAAAATACATTGGTCTCTAACATAGCTGAGGCAGGGGAGGAGACCCGCTCCCCAGCCTCCCGCACTTCCATCCTCACCGTCATCTCACTAGGACTGGCCATGAGCAGGAAGGGCGAGTAGCTTTAGTGTGTAAGTGTAGCAGGAAAAAAAGAGACCATTGTGGTTCTTTAGAGACATGGCCAAGGTGGTGAGGCACAAAAAGGTGGCATTCGGGAGATATGAGGAAACAGAAAGTAACAAAGAGATGGAGGTGCACCAAGTTAAACAGAAGGGTGCAGGAAAGACAGTGAAGGGAGCAAAGGCACAGACAGAGGAAAGGATGGCCAAAGGGGTAGATAAAGAGGATAAGACTTTCTTCAGGTACATAAGTGAGAAGAGAAAAGTAAGGGGATGGATAGTGAGGAGAAGAAAGGTGGTAAGGGGAGACTGCACAGAAGAGAATCAAGTAAAAGCAGACATCCTGAACAGGCATTTCTGCTTAGTCTTCACAGTGGAGGGGGATGACAACAAGGAACAAAGGGGGGAGGTGGACACAAGCCATTTTCAGAGGAAAGAGTGCTAAAGGTACTTGCAGCTCTGAAAGTGGACAAGGCTATGGGATCAGAGCGAATATACCCATGGGTACTAAAGAAACTCAGGGAGGTGATAGCAGCCCCACTGATGGCCACTGGAACAGGCATGGTTCCAGAAGACTGGAGCAGGGCAGACATGGTGTCTCTCCTAAGAGTAGCAGCAGGAAGGAGGCTTGCAACTATAGGCTGGTCAGTCTCACATCAGTGGTTGGGAAAATAATGTAAACCATATTAAAGGAAAGGTTGGTAGAGTATCTTGAATCCAATGGGCTACAAAACCAAAGGCAGTATTGATAAATGGAAGGGGGAGGGGATTATGCCTGATGATTCTGATTGATTTCTTTGACTAGAAGACCAGCAGAATAAATCAGGGAAGGGCAAAAGACATGGCCTATTTGGATTTTAGGAAGGCCTTCGAGACTGTGCCACACAAGAGATTGATAAAGAAACTGAGTAGCATGTGGGTGGGATCCAAAGTGGTGAAGTGGGTAAGGAATTAGTTAATGAATAGACAATAGAGGGTGGTGGTTAATGACACTCATTCTGATGTGGTGAGAGTGACCAGTGGGCTCTGTAAGGCTTAGTACTGGTACCAGTCCTCTTCAACATCTTCATAACTGACATTGAAGAAGAACTGGAATGGAAGGTATGCCTTTCCGAAGATGGCACCAAAACCTGTAATTGGATGGGTACTCAGGAGGGGTGGCAAATTGTGTAGATATCTTGGGAAATTTGAAACGTAGAAAAATAGAATGTGACAGCAGAAAAGGATCGCCAGGCCCACCCAGTCTGCCCAGTATGCCTAGCTAGCTGCTGGGACTGTGCTATTTCCTACTGTCACCCCCCCCGGACCTAAAAGACCCTTGTGTCTATTCCATGCTTTCTTGAATCCCCCCACAGTGCTTGCCCCCACCACCTCCTCTGGGAGTCTGTTCCAGTTATACTCCACCCTCTCTGTGAAGTAGAATTTTCTAATGTTTCCTCTGAATCTACCCCCTACTACCTGCATATCATGTCCCCTTGTTTTCAATTGCTCCTTTAGCTGGAAGATGTCCCTACTAGCACCCTCTTAATACCCTGAATATATTTGAAGGTCTCAATCAAGTTCCCCCCCCCCTCCCTTTTTTGTTCGAGGGAGGACATGTTTAGGTCCTTCAGCTGTTCCTCGTATGACAGTTGACTGAGATCCTTCATCATTTTTGTCACCCTCCTCTGGATGCGTTGCACTGTATCCACATCCTTCTTGAGGTATGGCCTCCAGAACTGGACTCCATACTCAAGATGTGGCCTGCCCGCTGCCTGTACAAGGGCATTATGACCTCCCACTTCCTGCTAGTTATTCCCCTACTGATACAACCCAGCATCCTACTGACCCTTGCTACCGCCTTCTTACATTGCCTTGTCACCTTCAGGTCCCCATGAAAGGAGTATACCAAGGTCCCTTTCCAGCTCGATAACCTCTAGGGCATGCCCCCCAATCCGGTATTCTGCACCTTGGTTTTTCCTAAGTGCATGATCTTGCATTTTTTTGTATTGAAGGACAGTTGCTACTCCTTGGAGTATTCCTCCAGTTTCTCCAGATCCTGCGCATACTCTCAATCCCCTCAGGTGTATCCACTCTATTGCAGACCTTCGTGTTATCTGCAAATAGCCATACTCTTCCCTCTAGCCCCTCCGCTATGCCACCTATAAAAGGAGTGGCACCAGCACTGATCCCTGAGGTACCTCACCGGTGACCATACCCTCCTTTCAAGGTACCCCATTAACAATTACCCTCTGCCTTCTGCCCTCCAGCTAGTTCTGCACCCACCTAACCACTACTGGTCCCAGTCCAAGACATCTCATTTTGTGCAGTAGTCTCTTGTGCGGCACAGAATCAAACACCTTCTCGAAGTTGAGGTACACAACGTCTACAGATCCCCCCCCCAATCCAGTACCCTGGTGACCCAGTCAAAGAACTCAATCAAGTTCGTTTGACATGACATTCCCTCAGTGAACCTGAGTTGCTGCCAATCCTGTAGGCAATTGGCTTCTAGGTAGCTAGTGATTCTCTTCTTAAGCAGTTTCTCCATGAGCTTGCCCACCACTGATGTTAAGCTCACTGGTCTATAATTGCCTGCCTTCTCCTTGTCCCCCCCCTTATGAAAGGGGACCACATCTGCCCTTTTCCAGTCATCAGGGACCTCCAGTGATTCCAAGGATTTGTTGAAGTGGCTGGTCAGAGGTACTGCTAATATTACTATTATTATTATTAGTAGTAGTAGTAGTAGTAGTAGTAGTTGTAGTTTATGTTGAACGAGTAAGTGCACTAGACAAATCCTGCCTATTTTCAGGCATGACCCGGGGGAGGCGGATACAGATGAATGGCAACTGACCTTGAACCAGATTAAGCTGTTGGTGGTATTTTTCATGAATGGAGGAAATTCGGCCAGGGCACCGGGGAAATTCCCCTGCTCTTTTCGAGAAGTGCCATGGGATCTTTAACATCCACCTGAACTACCACCAGAACAGGCAGATGGGACCTCGGTTTAACGGCTCATCCAAAAGATGGCACCTCAGGAGTGCAGCACCCCCTCATGCTGCACTACAGTGTCAGTATTGGGATATTAACCCAAGTGCCTGGTGTGGGGATAGAACCCATAGCCTATTGATCTCCTGGCCTCCGAGGCGAGTGTGCTACCTGCTGAACCACTGACACTTAACTTTACTAAGCTCCCTCAATATCCTGGCGTGCTTCCTATCTGGCCCCATAGCCTTATCCACCTTCAAGATAAGGCGATGGGGCCAAATGAAGTGCAGCCATCACCCCATCTGGAACCCAGGAGCTGAGTATTGGAAGAGGGGGAGGTGCTGACAGTCACTAATCACGAAAGGGACCTTGGGGTATCATATCTAATAACCCCAAAGTGGCAGGGCAGTGTGACAAAGCAGTGGGTAAAGCCAGTGGGAAGCTGGGATGCTTAGAGAAGGGCCAGTGGGATACTGGGATGCTTAGGGAAGGTTATCTCCAACAGGGAGAGGAGATGGTGTTGCCACTGTATCATTTGCTTGTGAGACCCCACCTGGATAGTAGTGTCCAGTTCTGGAGGCCACACCTCAGAAAAGACTTAGACAAGGTGGAGGCAGTCCAGAGGAGGGCAACTAAAATGGTGCAGGGGTTGAAACAGAAACCCTACAAACGGAGACTGAGGGATCTCAACATGTACCCACTGGAAGACAGCAGAATGAGAGGGGACATTATAAAGATATACAGCACAAGCACCTCACCAGGGTGATTAGGGTGTGGGAGGGGAGTCATTTTTAAATGAGAGACCATCAGGACTAGGTGTCATGTGATGAAGCTGGGGGGAGTTTAAGAGGGATGTGAAGAAGTACTAATTCACTGAAAGAGTGGTGAACACCTAAAACAGACTGCCAGCAAAGATGGAGGAGACAAAACAGTAGGGGGCTTCAAACATGGGTAGGATAGACATAGGGGAATATTAGTAAGTAGGCAGGGAGGAGAAAGGGTCACTGAAGACCAATTAGAGTCTGCAGAGACGGATTAGGCAGGGACCCTCTAGGCAGACTGGGTGGGCCACATGGTCATATTCTGTCAACAAATTCTGTGTCTCTGTTTATGATCTGGTAAGTCACCAGATAGGTTTATTTCCAAGTATAGCATACTTACCTATCTTTTATTTTATATGATACATTAGAATAGTTATTGCCAGTTTTAATAACAGCTGCATTTATAGGGAAAGGATATACAGGGAAATAACTGTTAACTACTTCTCAGGGGATAATGTTCCTTTCTTGTAATATAAATAGAATAAAGGATAGGGAAGTGTGTGATATGAGAAATTTAATGTATACCCAAGGTGTGGGGTGCCACATAAACCCCGAAAGCGAAGCCCGAGGGGTTTATTACAGCATTCCACACTGAGGGTGTGCATTCAGTTCTCATATGCACACTTTCCCATCTTTTATTTTATATAATTTCTGGTCAGTAATTTTTCTCCAGCCTCATTTCTGTCATAGATGTGCACTACACACACACTACACACACACACACACTACACACTCACTACACACACTCACTATACACTCACTCACTACACACACATATTGGAAGAGTTTTTGTCTCCTTGTCAGTCCTCTCATTTTGGCCTTCAAGCTTTTTTTGGGGGTTTTACTCTGTTTTTTCCCCTCATTTTTCTTTTCTTTTTGTTACTTATAGTTTGTGACTGATCATGCTGGCAGTCAAGCCATGGCTCCTTTGCCAAAATGGACGAAGAGCAGGATCAACCAGATAGATTTTTTTTTTGTTATGTAGAAGGCAAGATCATCCAGATAGTTAAAAAAAATATTAAATTAAGGTGAGTTGATAGTTTTTGTGGCAGCTCCTCGATAAGCGAGAGACGGAGCTGCCATGTTTAGGAAACTGTTAAGCCTGCCCTTGCACAGAAAGGGAGCCAATAAGGGAGTGCATATTTTTGAATGATGGTGCGCATGAATGCCATAATAACCCATGGGTTATTATGGCAAAAATCAACCTGGTCAGCCCATTGAGAAAAATTGCTGACCAGTTATTATATATATTTTATGTATATATACAGTACATATTCATTGAAACAACGGTGTTGATTCACCAGTTTTGGTTCAATTTAATGTCACAAAAGTAGGGAAATATGGCTTTAGGGTTTCCAGCCCTAACCCTCCACCTCCCCAAGTAGCAAAAGGAAAAGACCACACAAACAACCATTTACAGTCATCAGATAAGACAAACATACAACTGCTTCCAGATGACACAAAGACATCTCTCAGCAGGGTCCAGTGCTTCTGCAGCCATAAATACACATGCACACTGCAAGACATATGCACCCACTTCTAGAGGTAAATATAGAAATCTATAATGCTCAAATTACAACACTACTTCTGTCTGCATAAATGCAGGCTCTTGTGGGCCCAGCATTTCTGCAGCCACAGATGCACATGCATAAAGCAAGACATACCCACTTCTGTCTGAGAAGGGCAGATCCCACAAGGGCTTATGCTTGAATAGTCACAGATACAAATCCACAATACTCAAATTACAGCACTTCTGCTGTTTGCAGATGTGCAGGCCCCAGTGGGGCCATTGAGTAGACCATGATTGTGATGCACAAACAACTATTAAAACAGCCACGGCTTGATGGTGAACAGAAAGTTGGCGACAGTCGCATTCCCCCCTCCCCGAAGTGCTATGACCTCAGAGTTTTTATATTTAGAAAGGGGGATGCGGGGGAGCAAACCCCCCACAATGGGGGTGTGTGGGAGGTGAAGCCCCCCACAAAAACAACTGTTGCCATCTTTCCTGATCACTGTCAAGCCGTGACTGTTTTAACAGTTGCCGTTTCTCCTTCGCTGTTATGACATGCAACTGGGCTGAAGATTCTGCAGCCACAGACACAAATGCACATGTACAGTCACAGTTCAAGACATACATACCCACTTCTGGCTACAGGTACAAATCCCCAGTAACCAAATTATAACACTACTGTCTATAGAAATAGAGGGCCCTGCAGGTCCAGCACTTCTAAAGATACAGATGCATAGTGTAAAACACAAGCACCCACTTTGTGGCTGCAGATACAAACCCACAGTACCCAAATTAAAACACTACTTCTGTCTATTGAAGTGCAGGCTCTTGTGGGGCCAGCACTTCTACAACCACAGATAAATAGGCACACTGCAAATCATACACACCCAGTTCTGCAGCAAACTGTTACATTTCTAAACATCATTGATGGAGTATTTCTTTTTAAAGTGCAGCATGGTGTATGCATATTTTGAAGGTACCCCATCAGAGTTACTGCATTTGTGTAATCTGGAAACAGATATATATTGTTTGTCTTACCTAGTGATGGCTGTCTGTGATTGCCTGTGTTGATTTGTCCTTTTGCTTCTTGAGGAGGTGGGAAGTTAGGATTGGAAACCTTAACACCACATCTCCTTACTTTTGTGGCATTATGTTGAACCCTAGCGGGCGCATTAACACAGTGGGCCCAATTTTAGAAGGTTGACATCAGGCTTGAGTCAAACCCTGCATTAACCGCAGCGTTTGGTGCAGCTGTACCTGACCCCTTTGATGCAAAGTCACCTGATTTTAGGTTTGGCGCAGTTGCAACATTTTCCACACTTTATGATAGCTTGTGCCAAAGGTCTGGCACAAGTCCCATAAATGGATCTCCAAATATTGCAAAGTTAGACCGGGGGTGCTGGTCAAACCTGTGACATTTGGTGCAAGAAACTTGCGTCAGGGTTTGTGGCAGGCTTCATTACAAAATCGCAATTGCCACAATGTTTGATGCCAGTCACTCCTTGCGTCAAACTGTTAGGCACAAGTCCCTTGCATCACTCTAAATCCCCTTACAGAATTAATTATATGAAATGTTTTCATGCTGCGCACATAAAACTACCCATGTGATATGCATGCTGCAAGCATGATTTAAATGTTAAATTAGAACCAATTACATGCATGTGGCAAGAGTGCAGCAAGCAAGTGTGAAAAGCATGCTTTTTACATTAAATTGGAACTGACTGCATGCATGTGGCATATGTGCAAAAAGCAAGTGGTCACTGATAACTGCATACATAAAAGTTATGTGACTTGTTCAGCCAACACCATATACAAGTCGGGATATATGAGATTCATACCCAGGTCTTTAAGCCTCCAAGTCTTCTGATTTACAGTTCATTGCCTTTAACCACTAAGCTATACTGCCTGCACACAAATGGCTTATTTGTACTTCAGAACAAATCTGTATACATCTGCATGCATGTGGCATGCTTATAGCCACTATTGTACGTTTAAGTTTTCTTGTCTTCCTCATCTCAGCTGTACAGCTGAACTGTAGCACACATACCAATGGAAACAAGTGTAGTTCCTCCCACCCCCAATACACACACTTACTCACAAAACTACTTCATTACTTCTATCTGGCCTGTACTCCTACTATTTTCTCTCCATAGTTTTGAATGCTTCCATGCAAACAGACTTTAGGGGGCAAACACCCCCCCCCATGCACAGACATTGTAACTGGTGTGGTCATTCTGCAACAGACAACCCACCAAGTATAGATATAAGTCGAGTCTCTTACCTGAGTACTAGGGAGTCAGAGGCAGGAATCCAGAGATGATGTCCTTGGATCAGAGTGCTGGGGAGTACCCTCATGAAATGAATGGAGTTATTTTTTAATTACTATTTTATACATTATGATGGTGAGTTGGAGAATAATGAAGGCCACTGTTCTACTAACAAGGCCCTTGTTAGTCGAACAGTGGCCTTCATTAATCTCCAACTGTCCATCAATAATGTATAAAATAGTAATAAAAAAATACCCCCATTCATTTCAATGGTGCATGCCCCTGCAGTCTCCATTGCCCTATGTCATAATGTGCTTGAGCATGGAGATGTGAAGGTCAGCTTCACTGGGGGGGGGCATAAGCTTGACTATAGTGGGGCTCCAATAGTCTGTGCATACCATACCACTCTACTGTCCCTAAATGCAAAGGACAGCCCTCATTTACCCCTTAAAACTGCTCTGCTCCTCATCCATCCCTCATGGAAAACATGCTGCTCACACAAAGGGTGTCCTGTAAATTTAGACTTTATGGCAGGGGTGCCATTTCAGATTTCAGCAGGGGAGGCCAACAACCAGTGGATGCCAGGTGCTAGTTAGCTCCTAGGTGGCAAGCTCTAAAATGTCTGGAATGTCTCTAAAAGTTAAAACTTATTTGTTGTGACTGAAAAGTGATATGCAAATCAGGAAAAATTCAAATGTATAAGATTCATCTGTCTATACCCCAGAGCAGTGCATCAGATTTGGGCTTAAACCCACACAGTTACTAACCAATTTTTTTCCTGGCTGAAGTCCTGAAACCCCCTCCCCCACCAAAGAAGTGTTGTCCCAATTTCTCTCCCCAACTCCATTCCATTCAATATCCATCCCATATGGTTCACAAAGCTGCCCAAAAGGCACAGAAATGTGAAAAACACATTAATATTTCAGTCTTTCCTCCTTCCCCAATCCCCCTCTAAAAAAAGAATTTACTTATTTACTTTTACCTTACCTGGCCATCTGGCCAGAACCTGCGGCCTGGCCCAATGTGCCACCAGCCCAGTTTTCAGTCCACTCCTCCTCTGTCCATCTGCCAGACACTGGATACTAGAACTGACCATCCCAGGTCCCCAACATGGTCCGCAACCAAGTCACCTCACCAGCTGAACCCACCCAACCTGTGTTGCTTGCTTCTTGCTTGTCTGCTTTTGTGTGTCCCTGTCCCTCATTTCAGTGACAAAAAGTGAGGTATGGTGCATGCTTCCAAGACCCTAGTCAGCACAAAAAGTGTTGACCAGGGCCATAGTGTATATACATGTAGCCCCCAAGGGGCACTACCCTTAGGGCTACTACCCCTGCCTGCCTCCACAGAGACCAGGTGAGGGGCCCAGCTCCATTGGTGGGTGCCTCCACCCAGAGGTCGAGGTTAATACTGTTGTGATTGCCTTGGTCACAGCCCTCTGGGTTACTGCAACCCCCCTTTTCCCCACTAGTGGCTCACACTGGGTACCAGCAAGGCTTTTCACCAATACACTTACCCCCCCAGGTAGTATCTCTCAGCCCACTCCGGAGACCCCCTGTAGAATAAGATACAGTTATATCACAGTCACTATACAGCAGTTCAACAGGGATGCACAAACCAGCCAGGGTGTAGCTGCAACGCACAAATCTGATTTATTAAGGGGGAGATAACAAGGATGGGGAAATCAGGCTAATTGGTTTATCACTATACTTAACTACCAAGAGCTCTGTGCACAGGCCTATCCCTACAAGTCACTGTCCCTGGGTACCCAAACCCTAATGGCTAGTCCAAACGTGGCAGCTGGTTGGGGCCCTTAACACAGATAAACGCTGCAATCCTGAGCAAGTCAGCAGGGAAAGAAAGTTCAATTAGGCAGTCAAAAGTACAGCAATACGATTGGAAAACCACTGTTTGCACACTTAACAGGGAGCTACCCTGATTCAGTACTCACAACCTCCAGCCAATCCCGGTTCTTCCAACACTAGCAGGGCTGAGCCTGAACTTCACAAGTCTCTTTACACATTTATATGGTTATCTCAATCCAGGCAGAATCCCTCACTGGCAGCAGGATTAACTTGAACTCACAAGTCTCTCAGTACACTTATATGGTAAACAGCAACAGGCAAAAGTCCTTTAATTGCAGCAGGATTTACTTGAGCTACTCACACATTTATATGGCAAACAGCAATAGCAGAGGGGTACCACACCAGGCAGCTGCTCCCAGGTTCTTCAGCTTTCACAGTCACTCCAACTCTGTAATGGCAGCTTTTTACTCCTCCCGCGGACCGAGCGCAATTCAGCAATTTTCTCCAGTCCTCATACAGGTCGAGCCTGGTGGGTAGCTGTACAGAGCACAGCCTCCTCTGACCGCCCGCCGACGGATTTCAAAACGAGCTCCTTGCAGGAAAATGGCCGACTTAGGCCTTCACGCACTTCCCGCGCAGACACTCCCCAGCGCAGAAGCACACAGCTCCTCACTCCTCACTAGCCACAACGAATCCAAAGCTGGCAGCACCGAGCACTCCTTCCAGATCGGGTGCTACCCACTTTCATTGGCTGGCTACACATGCCAGTCATTTCCTCTGCCTCTCAGTGGTGCGAAAAAGCGCCATAGCCCATAATGCCTTTCCCAAATTACAAGCAGTCCCTCCATTGGTCAGTCAGCCCTGTAAGGTCTCAAGGTGCTGATTGGCCCATTTAGCAGCTCTGGTCCAACATGGAGGAGGCAGTCGACACAGTCCCTTGCTGCAAAGGAAGGCAGGTTAAACAACTGCATTATTATTGTTGTCTCACGTTATATTCAGCAAACAAGTACAGCTTTCAGCAGAACTCCCTCTGCACCACTAGCGATGGCAGAAGGGAGTTATTATTTCAGCGTCCTGGGCGGGCCTCGGGCATACAACCCCACAGCCCTCTTCCAATTTAATTACCCACAGCTGCAAAGGCAGCCCTTAAAGAGACAGCTCACGGAGGCTTTTCAAAGTGCTCACTGGCTACCCAATTAAACAGCTTTAGCGCCGAACTCCAATCAGACACGGAGCATTTACCCAAGCTCCGGGGGGCTTCCAGGAACCCCCAATTGTAGGGGGGGTTACATAGAGTACTCCATACAGAATGACAAAGGGAAAGTAAGTGAGCCAAAACAGTTGTGGAGAAACACATTTGTAGCACTAAACATGCATAAGGGGATTTGCATGGCCCAAAACAAAAAGATCAGGCTTCACAACACTGAGACCCCTTCGCACATCTGGAATGGGGGATGTTGACTGACTATATCCTAGGCATGTAACGCTGTACGCAAACAGCACTTTAGAAATTAATTGCAATTTAATGACAAAAATCAAGAGGCATTAAACAATTTGCAAGAAGATTATAACTAATGAGTTTACTTAATTTTAATGTGAAATCAATGAAAATGTATTTTAATGGCTGTAATTGCTAGCAGTAGTATGAAAAATAGAAACTAATGTGTCTTTTTTTAGTTGAGATTTGCACCAGCTTAATTGCTGCACACATGGCAAGCGTGCAACATGTGAACCTGATGTGATTTTTAAATGATGTTTACACTAGCTTAACTTGCACTCATGTCATGCATGCAACACATGAACCTGATGTGATTTTTAAGGAAGCACCAAGATATCTCGTCGGCGAGAATGCCAACCTCCCCCACAGCGATGGCGCAATACTGACGCAGGTATTATGCCACCTCTTACTTCGCTGTTTTCTGTGGGGGGCTGTGCCCCCACACCCCCATGTGGGGGGTGGCACCTCCCACAACCCCCAAGCCCCCCGCACCCCACAGACTCTAGGATTCCAACTCTAGGTTGGAGTTGGTCTGGGGAGGGGGGCGGAACACTGGGGGAAGGTGAAACACAGAAAAAGGACCATTACCATCAATGTCACCATAATGGTCTTTTTCTGTGTTTCACCATCAGGGTGTCTACCACAAGAGGTGATACAGATTTTTAAAAGATCTTAACACCAGCTTACCTGCTGCACACATGTTAAGCTTGCAGCATGTGAACCTGATGTGCTTTTTACGTTCACTTGCGCACATGCGCAAGGAACGTTTTGAGAGAGTAGCACACTTTGGAGGTGTGCCTCTCCCTTTCAATCCACTGCTCCATTGAGCAGGCGTGGCAGTCCTGCACCAATGGGTATGGAGTTGGGACAACAGGTGGTCTTCGCCCAAAGAAAACCACCGCTATTACAGAGCACTGCCATGTCACCTCTTAAATCTTTTGGTGCCACACCTGGAGCCCACCCAGCATGGCAACGTCCATATTCTTTGCCGACGGTGGTGCCCAATCCCCCGTCGGCTCCACAGCCACCTCCAAGCCATCCTTCTGCCATGCTGGGAGCCCACCCCAATGTGGCAAACGTCCCACGAAGTCTTTTTTTTTTCACCTGTAAACCAAAAATGGTCCCACGGCGCTTCTCCCAGTCCCCCCTCCCACAACCCGCACCTATCCACTGCGCACCCAGCCTCCCCACATCCCCCTTACCCCATACTTACCTCCGGAGCTTGGCGCAACGATCTTCGGTGGACCGGGAACACGTCTGCACTCTTCAAAGCCGACCGTGAACTGAGGAAATGCCGGTAAGCTGTATAATGGGCTAGATAGGGGGTTTTCAACTTTATTGCACATCTCAGGCATTTTTTGGAATTTTTGCACCAAATTTTCAACATGGGGTTTTTGGGACCCCTTCTCATGAATGATGTCACTGTCATGGCATTATTGGGGCCCGAAGGGTGATTTCGCAGTCACTGTGCAGTCACTGCGTGAAATCACCCTTCAGGCCCGAATAACACCAATAAAATGGCTGTGTTGAATATTTGGTGAAAAAATTCCTAAAAATGACTGTTTTACGAGCGTGCATTGCAGTTCCTATGCAGGATCATAAGTTCATGAATTTTCAATATTTTCACTCCAGATTTTCAACATTGCCATTTTACCACACCTCCTTATGAGCAGTACAGCTGTCATTTTTCACATCCTGCCCAAAACGTGTTTCCGCCCATGTAGCACACAATGGCGCAGTTGGTGTGCGAACTCAATGTATGGGACACATTAAGAAAATCACAGTGACACTGATCAGAGGTCTTAAAATGGCTGTGTTGAAAATTTGGTGAAAAAATTCCTAAAAATTACTATTTTACAAGTTTTCATTGCGCAGCTCCTATGCACGCTAGTAAGTTTGCAAATTTTCAATATTTTCTCTCCACATTTTCAACCTTGCCATTTTACCACACCTCCTTATGAGCAGTACAGCTGTCATTTTTCACATCTTGCCCAAAACGTGTTTCCACCCATGTAGCACACAATGGCACAGTCAGTGTGCGAACTCAGCGTATGAGACACATTAAGAAAATCACAGTGTCACTGTTCATGAGCAGAGATCTTAAAATGGCTATGTTGAAAATTTGGTGAACAAATTCCTAAAAGTAACTGTTTTACGAGTGATAGTTGCAGTTCCTATACTGCGCTAAATAAGTTGCAATTTTCAATATTTTCACTCCAGATTTTCAACATTGCCATTTTACCACACCTCCTTATGAGCAGTACAGCTGTCATTTTTCACATCATGCCCAAAATGTGTTTCCGCCCATGTAGTGCACAATGGCGCAGTCGGTGTGCGAAATCAATGTATGGGACACAGTAAGAAAATCATAGTGACACTGTTCATTAGCAGAGGTTTTAAAATACCAATGTTGAAAATTTGGTGAAAAAATTCCTAACAATGACTGTTTTATGAGCGTGCATTGCACAGTTCCCATGCACGCTCGTAGGTTTGCGAATTTTCAATATTTCCACTCCAGATTTTCAACATTGCCATTTTACCACACTTCCTTATGAGCAGTACAGCTGTCATTTTTCACATCCTGCCCAAAACGTGTTTCCGCCTATGTAGCGCACATTGGGGGTAACAAAAAGGTCATGCTGAAAATTTATTGTGCAAATACCAGCAATCGCATAGGGCATTACGGTAAAGCACCATACGTGTGAAACACCACTGCAAATACCTGCAAGCGAACGTTCGGCATTGACAAATGCTTGTTAGACCTGGTTCACTTAGGTTCATTTTGTGTATGTGAACCACATGCAAACATTGCACAATTAAGCATGTGGCATGAATTCTGCATGTACGCAGCACACTTATATTTTTGTAAGGGTCCCTTCTAAAACTGAGCCAAGTTTTTTGCAGTGAGATCCCTTCCTTTTCGAGAAAATCAATAAACTGAAATTACAAAAGTTCTTGTTACTGCAGAAGTACTGGCTAGAGATGCAGCAAATTTAATTTCCACTGGAGAAGTGGCCAATTTCGCTGAGTGGAGTAATTCGAGAACTTTTCCGCATCAGGTGGAATTTTTCCAAGGCAAAATTTTGTCTAATGCGGGTGAAATTTGACCTTCCATGATGAAATTTCACCTTCTGCAGGTGAAATTTCACCGCAGAAGATGAAATTTTGCCGTGGAAGGTGAAATTTCACTGTGGAAGGCAGAATTTCACCACAGAAGGTGAAATTTCACCGTTCCGCAGGCCGAAATTTCACATTTCACTCCACAAAATGGGTGGAATTTTGTGGATTACTCTGCAAAGTGAATTTTCCTGACTTCACCCACCGCTAGTGCTGGCCCATCCACTGATACACATCTACCCTGCAAGGCATACACAGCCACTTCTGACTGCAGAAGCAGATAGAAATCCATGATACCAAAAGTATAACACACTTCTGGGTGCAGAAGTGCAGCCCTGCTTGTGTGTGATGTGGGTGTATGATTTGCATAGGGGCCTTTGGGCCCTACACAAATACCATACAACAGCTCTAAGTATGTTTGCTTAATGTACATGTCAGCCATTCCATGAATACACAATTTGCATACTGCATGTCTGTCTCCATGCAAATCCCTCACCACAGCATTAAGTGCATCTTTAGAATTTGCATAGGGTCCTTTAGGCCCACTCAGATCCTGTAGTCCAGCATTATCTGCATACTAGTGCAATCTTACCGCAACACACATCTCTTTTTTCAATACTTATACCCCAAATTCTCAGAACTAATATTTTAAGCATCCCTAACAACTACAGGAGTGATGGACTTGCGATCTGACCTTTTAAATGTTATTTATAGCATTACAACATAAAAACACATTTGGAAGTGGAAGTAACACTTCTAACCCACTGTGTTCATCCAGAGGCCTTAAACATAAGATTGTTGAAAATTTGGTAGAAAAAATGTTAAAAAATAGCTGCGTTATGAGTAATAGTTGATTTGGGGTACAAAGCCCACATTTATATGTTGCAAGCCTATATTCTTTGGTTGCAGCTTCTGATGACCTAAACATTCTTGGTTTTTGACATAAAATTGAGAAGCAGCACTAAGAAAAAAATGTTATGTCACGTGCCAGAAATTCCTTGTTTGCAGTTTTGTGATGACATAAAAAATTTGTTTGTGACATAAAAATTCTTACTTTCAAGAATTTTGCATTCTTATGTCGTGAACCAAGACTTCTTTGTTTGTACTTCATCGTGACCTAACAATTCTCAGCTCACAACACAAGAATTTGCAACCCTGGCTGGGCCGGTGGTGTAGAGGGCTGAGGTGCTGGTGCCTTACCTCTTATCACACTGGTGACCCGAGGTCAGGAGTGAGCTCAGGTCACCAGCAGTTGGCTGGGGAGAGAGGATTGAGCATCCGACGGACAGCTCTCCTCTCTCAGGGAGGGGTGGGTCATGGATTGCTGGCAGCAGCAACACCATAATGGAGGCATGCTGTACACAGTCAAGGCCACACAAAGAATTGGGGAGATGATGGCGGATGTCTGCGGGAGGAGTGCGGGAGCATGTTTGTACCCATGATGGACGTCATTGGATGTCCACACTTCTGGAGGAATCATGTAAATTAGGAAAAACACAGAACATTGGGAGGAAGATACCTCATGAGTCCACCATGTCCTCCACTGGCTCCTGCTCTCTGGGCCTGAGCACCACCATCCTCCACCTCCACATGTGCCTGGTACTACATAAGAAGGATGTTCACTGAGGACCAGATGGCGGCCCCGCCCCTGAGGTCATGACCGGGGGTACCTCACAAGTTGGTCATGGGTGGGATGGGGGAATAGGTGTCGGGTAAGAGAGGAGCACAGCAGGATGGGAACAGGACAGTGCTGGCCAATGGGGCCCCAATGCACAATGACTGGAGGGAAAAATAGTTAAAAAATAAATAAATAAATTAAAAAAAATTGGCAACCCCCAGAAGCCAGTGACCTAAGATTTTTGATGTGCCCAGAATATGTATTTCTAGGTCATTTTTCCCCAAATAAAGCTCAATAATCTATCTAAACAGATCCTATTTAGCTAGGTGCAGATGTTTACAAACAATCATAATTGTTATGGCTTTTTAGAATTTTTTCCCCAACTGAAAAAAAACAAGATGGTGGCACTTACAATCTAAATTTTTCTCACAAACATAAACAAAATTTGCTCATGTTCATGAAAAAAAAATGGCTTGAGACCATTAATTATTTGGTCACACCAGGCAGATATAACCTCAACTACCTGCTACTATGACTGTCTCTACGACTGCAAATCAAAGATAACCTACAGTTTGCTCTGTTGGCTGTAATATATGCTGTAGATAAACAGGGAAATCTTATTGTAACTTCATTAATTGCCCATCACTCACTGTATCTCCTTGTATTTTATATTGTCTCTGTATTTAAGCACTATGTGTGCGTATGCAATCTTCCCCATCATCCTTTCTCCCCTTCACCAAGTTGCAACTGGAAATGATTCTTCTGGGCTCTGCTTGATTACCTTATAAAATATGTTTTAAATAAATAAAATAACAACTCCTGATGCCCTATAGAGCATGCTCAGAAGCCATATTTAAAATCTTATAACTAGAAACCCAATTAATATGTTTTCATAACTCCTTCGAAAAGCACACCCTTGGGCCTAGCTGCTTCTACCTCTACTAAGAAAAATTTGTAACAAAATTATAAACTGTTTTTTGTGCCACAGGTGAGCAAAAAACATCCAGTAAGTGTATTTTACATGCTTTTTCACTTTTCAGATCTCAGAATTTGGATAAGCGGCCATCACAAATATTGCCAACTCATAAGAACTTGCCACCATGGCCATGCAAGCAAAATATTATACAATTTCATCAAATGGTGCCAAAGTTATTAAGGTGCAAAAATTTGGGTTTACTATTAAAGGAAAACTAAAGTCCCAAGTTAGAAAAAATATGTTGTGCAGCGTGGTTTGATTTGTAGGCGTACTCCTAGTAAATCCTTCCCTTTCCTGAAAGGAGTTTTTTCTAAATTTGCTTGCTGGTTTAGCGGCCTCTGAAGATCTCTATGTTCACTTTTTATTGTTCTTCTTGTTCCTAAAATGCATCATGTCCCATGTGACAGTCTATGACCAATAATTCAAAAAGAGTTTTTTTGCTAAGTTTACAGTGGTAGAGCTATGATTTTAAGTAACTCTCTTTATTCAGGGAGCTCTAATGAAGGCTACCTTAACAGATGGCAAACACCTGAGGGATAATTGAGTGGACTACTCTGTAAGGAAACACTTAGCATCTTCACTGGTTATAGCACTCGTGACCTTGGGTGATTTTGGTGCTTTTTTAATGGTTATGTGTAGTTTGACAAAACAAAAAGCTTAAAAAAATTAATTTCTGCTTGCTAGACCTGGACACACACTTACACAACAGAACATTTGAATTAGACAGAAATATTTAGCTGAAGTCAGACTATCAGGCTCCTAACAGTAGATCACTGCAGCAGAAGTTATTATTCTCTAAATCAACGGTCCTTGGTGCATCACTGTTGCATGGAACACGAGACACTGAAGGAAGAAGAAGAGTCACAAAAAAAGTTAACATAGAGATCCCCAGGGGACATAATAACAGAAAACAAATTTAGAAAAACTCCTTTCGCCAAACAAAGGGAAGGATTTACTAAGAGTACACCTACAGTACAACTCAAAACACTCTGCACAACATATAGTTTTATAAATTTTGACTTTAGTTCCCCTCTAACCACCTTCTCAACACAAACTATACAGGTACTACCATGCCTGCATAAGAAATAGCTATCTGGAAAACCCTACTAAACATGCTCAGAAGCAAAATGTTTAAAACCTTATAGCTCCAAAACCAATTAATATTTTTTTATGAAACCTTCACAAGGCACCTAATTGGGCTGAGTTGCTGTAACTGAACTTTGGTGCTGAGCCACAAACCTGAAGACTTGGGCTTGAATTCAATCAGCCCCCATTTGCTTACTGTATGTCCCTGAGCAAGTCACTTAACTTCCCTGTGCTCCCAGGGCACACCTGGAAACAAGCTCGAGCTTAATGTGCCTTTGATGATTAAACAATTCCCTTTCCCTTTAACCTGATACTTTTGGAACAAAATTCAACACCCCTTTTCTCTAGATGTCATGGGGAAAAAAAGCCAAAAAGTATGCTTTTTTTAATTTTTATTCATTCACTGGATCTCAGAATCTGGTTGGGCTACCATGGTGACATTTGTCAGATCATGAGAACCTGGTACCCTGAATAAGCATGCAAATGTCATGCAGTTTCATCAAACAGTGCCAATGTTATTAAGGTACAAAAATCAGGGTATAACATTAAAGTGCTTACTCAACCCATGTTCTGAAGCTCAGATTTAAAAACCTTATAACTTAAGAACTGATCAATACTTTTAAACAAAATCTTCAAAAGGCACCTCCTTGGGCCAAACTACTTCAAATCTGAAGACTGGAATATAATTCCAAACTGTGTATGCTCTAAATGTGATAAAAAAAAAAAAAAATCAAAAAAGTGATCTCAGAATCTGGATGAGAGGCCATCACAAAACTTGACACATGTTATAAGTACTGGCACCGTGACCGCACATGCACAATTTATGCAAATTTGTCAAACAGTGTCAAAGGTTTTAAGGCTCAAAGCTCGTGATGACTTCAAAATTTTTCTCACAAACATAGAAAACATTTCTTCACTAAATAAAAATTAGCTAACAACCATAAATACTTTGGTCACACCAGACAGCAATCTGGATAATCTCTCTGAGCATGGTCAGAAGTCAAATTATTAAACGTTGTAACTCAATGACTGATTAATACTGTTTCACAAACCTTTAATAGGCCCACTCTTTGGATGAGCTACTTCTGCTCAGATTTGGAACAAAATTCCAAACCATTTTAGTTGCACATGTGAGCAAACAAATGGCCCAACACCACCTTGAACAAAGTGCTCATTTTCATGCAATTTTGTGGAATGTTGCTGAAGTTATTAAGATGCAAAAATGTGGGTTTAACATTAAACATCCTGCTCAAGCCAGATGGAACAACTGTCACCATACAATTAGCAACAGCTATTCTGAAAAACCTACTGGGCATGCAGGAAGCCATATAGTGCTGTGGTATAGGGTAGTGAGATGCAAACCTGGAGACCTGGGTTTGAATCCCACAACCCCCATTTGTATACTGTGTAACTCTTAGCAAGTCTCTTAACTGCCCTGTGCTCCCAGGTTGCTCATGGAAACAAGCTTTGGCTTAGTGTGCCTTTCATGGTTCAACAATTTCTTCTTTCCATGTTCAAAAGCAACACCTTATAACTCAAGAACTATGTTGCTATGTTTCAATGTTCTATATAACTGATTCTTCTTTTTTACAAAATCTTTGAATGGCACTTCATTGTGCCAAGATCCTTGTACCTTGAAAATTTCAGAACAAAATTAAAAACTGTTTTTTGCTTTAGATACAAGCAAATTAAAAAAAAAAGCTAAAAAGTGCATATTAGTGTTTCTACACTCCCAGATCTCAGAATCTGAATAGCCAACCATCACAAAACTTCTCAGATCATATAAACATTGTGCCCTGATTCTGCATAAAAAATCTCATGCACTTTTGTTGAATGGAACTGAAGTAATTAAGGTGCAAAAACTGAAGTTTAATATTAAAATGCCTACTTAACCCATGCTGAGAAGCCAAATGTTTAAAACCTTATAACTCTTGAACCAAATAATAATTTTTTCATGAAATCTTTCACAGGCACCTCCATGGACCATGCCACTTCTACACTGAACATTTTGGAGAAAATTTCCAAACTGTTTTTGCTCCAGATGAGAGCAAAAAAAAGGGGCATAAAAACTAAATTTTTTCTTATTTTTACATTCCCTGATTTTCAAAATCTAAATAAGTGGATATAATCAAACTTGCCAGATCATAGGTACTTAGCACTCTGATTGCATATGCAAGATTTCATGCATTTTAATTAAACGGTGCCAAAGTTATTGAGGCTCAAAACTCATGACCTCAAAAGTTTTCTCACAAACATAAAAAACATTTTCTCATGAAATAAAAATGTGCTGTCAACCACAAATTCTTTGGTTGCACCAGACAGCCATCCTAAAATCCCTACTGAGCGAGTTCAGAAGCAAAACATTTAAAACCTTATAACTTAAGAATCGATTAATATTTTCCATAAAACCTTCAACAAACACAACTTTGGTGTGAGCTGCTTCTACCCAGACAAATCTGGAACTAATTCCAAACTATTTTTGTTACCAGGTGAACACAAAATGCCCAAAAGTGCATTTTTGGATCTCAAAATCTGGACAAGTGGCCATCACGAAACTTAAGTCATAATTGCCACCCTAATTGTGCATGCAAAATTTCATGCATTTTTTTTGTAATATCTTTTTTATCATTCCATACTAATAATACATATTAAGTACATACAGCATAAGTTTTGTTTAATCATTCCATACTACAAGGAATATTATATTTGAGATAATTTTCCATGTAATATAATAGAAACAATCCCATTATACATCCTCCAGTCATGACTTTCAGAAAATAATGTTCTTGAGGACAGGATAATAAAAAGTATTCAAATCAAGCAATAAAACAAAGACAATCACATGCTCGCTAAACAAAAAATGATATTCAGCATACATTATTTCACCCTCCCTCACTCCCTCCCCTATATATACTCTCTTGTCCTATTGGAACAGTCAAAATTCTTTTATAAGTTAGTATCTCAGATTTTCATTAGTGAGGGTAGGCTGTCCTTAATCTCTCCCCATGTTGTTCCCTATATGTTGTCTTTAGTATCATCAAAATCATATATTAATTTCTCAAATAAAAATGTTTTCTTAAATATATTCCACCATTTTTGGTTTTCAAACTGGGGCACATTTTTTGTCTTCCATTTTTCTAATATCAGTCTTTTAACTGCCATGTTTGCCAATGCAAAAAGTTTACAATGTATAATTCCTGTTGTATTATTAAAAATAAGCAGATCTGCTTGAAATGATATTGGGATCTTAATTGTGTCACTAATTATATCCTTAATTGTGAGTCACCATTTCTGAATCTGAGGACAGTCCCATAAACAATGAAATAGCATTCATTTTGGTTACATCCATGCCAACACTTTTCACTGTATTCTGGGTTTATTTTAGCCATTTGTGTAGGAGTCATGTATGCCCTTTCTATTATTTTCCTTTGTATTGTTCTGTTTTTTGCGGATACATAAAATATACTGGAGAATGCTCTTAGCATTTTCCATTGTTGGGTCATACTTAAGTTAGCTTCCTGATTCCAGTTTTTAATTATATTTGTTCAGCTATCCTTTGAAGATTTAGTTGATGAAGTATTTTTGTTTTTCAACTATCTTTATTTCCTAATATAATTATGTTATAAATTCTTGCCAATAATTTTTTGTTCCCTTTCTTTATAATTTCCATTTGTTGTTTTCTTACTGCTATTAAATGTGTTAATGTGCATTGAAATAACTGTTGTATTGTAATAAATGTCTTCTGTAATGTGTAATAATTAAGCAGATTGAGATCCGATCTCTGTATTTTCTTCATTTGTTTGTACATTGGACATTTTCTACTTATTAATAAATCATTCCAAATATGATTTTTATTTTGCCAAAAATACCTAATTCCTTATTGTTCTCTGGTTGTTCCATAATCTTTTACTGTACCATATATTCATATATAATCATGGCAGTTCTAACTTATTCAGGCTTATCAACCTTTTTTTAATTAATTGGATCCAAGTAGAAAAGTAATCTTTTTCTTTGACATAAGAAAAATCTAAAAATAAATCTTGTACATTAATAATAGGATATTGTTTGGTTTGCAATACATCTTGCTATAATATTGTACCATCACCAGGAAAAAAAGGCCCATTGATAAAGAATGTTAATTACATGGAACTCCATATATAATTGTGGATCAAGACAGCCTATCCCTCCTTGCTCTGGGCATAATTAGCAGATGCCAGACAATTCATAGTTTCCCTCCACACCACAGGAATTTTATGAAAGTCCTTTTCAGATCAGAAAACCACAATTGTGAAAGAGAACCCAGTATTTATGTAGTACAAAAATTAAATGGGGTATGGCCATCATTTTCAAAGTATCGACCCCTCCCCACAAGAATAAGGACAGATTCCTCCAAATACACAGCATATTTGTAATTTTCTGTTTTGCTTTATAAAAATATTCTAATATTTGTGTTTTGATCTGTTGTCAGGGTGATTCCTAAGTATTTTATAGATTTCTCAATTCTTTTGCATAGGCAGTAAGGAGTTGTGATTTTGATTTAGACATTCTCATTATTATTGACTTATTTTTGTTTAATTGCTATCCTGATATCATAGAGTATAATTGAATTTCTTGTAGGAATGTTTCTAAGGAAGAATCTATATTTTTTATAAACAATAAAATGTCATCTGCAAATACACTTAATTTGAGATGTTCATTTGGAAGAATGATACATTGAATTTTGGGATTATGCCTTATCACTTGTAATAATGGTTCTAAACATGAAATAAAAATAGTTGGAGATCATGGGCATCCCTGTCTTACTCCATTAAGCATGTTGAATTCTTGAGTAAGGTATGAATTTGAAATTTCACTATGGTTCTGTTATATACTGTAGTTGTTGTATTAGTAAAATTATCTCCTTTTGTAGATTCCAGGTGTTTAATGTTTCAAATATATATTCTCTATTTATTAAATCAGATGTCTTGCTGGCATCAAGGGCAATTGCATAAAAGATATTTTCTTTTGTTTTTAAAATTTTTATGATTGCTTGTGTTTTCTTAGTTGCCTGAGCCATTGTGCTTCCTTTTATAAATCCATATTGATTGTTATGGATATAGCTAGGGATGTACAGTTGAATCCTATTAATTATTTTCGCCAGTATTTTATAATCAGAGTTTAATAAAGCAATGGGTCTGTAACTTTCTGACTGTCTATTGGTTTCCCTTTCCTTATAAATGAGTAACACTTTAGTTTCCTGCATTGAAATTGGCAGTGTTACCTTATTTTCTAATAGTTCTTCAATTATTTTTTCTATCCAGGGAGCCAATTCAATGGTGAATGCTTGGTAAAATTTGTTCATTAATCAGATCCAGTCAGGAACATCGCGTCCAAAAACATTGTGGCACAAAACAAAGCCGGCAATAAATTGCAGCCTACAATGTAGGCTTGCAAAATCATTGCCACTCCAAATCATGCAGGCAGGTGGCAGGCAGTATGAGGTATGGACCCCTGGTGGCTTGTGGGTCCCCCATCCCACCTGCTGTGTCCAAGGTCCAGCAACAGTACACCCATTAGTGAGCCCCTGTGCCACCCCCACCATCACCGATTGCTGATCCGTCTGTCTGCACCACTGACCACAGTAGGCAGTACACTGCAAAATATCCCTGGTGTCTAGTGGACCTCCCAACCCCCCAGGTAGTCCCCCATCACCCTGCTCCCACCCCCACCCTAGCAGGCACCCAGCACAGCCCTCCACTCTCTTCCATGGCTGGCGGCCTGACTGAGCAGCAATGAATGAGCATGTACCCACACACAGGGGTCGCACCCATTTATTGCAGCTCAGTCAGGTGGCCAGCCATGGTGGAGAGTGGAGGGCTGTGCTGGTCATTTACTGGGGTCGGGGTGGGGTGGGAGGGGTGGTTGGGGACTACCAGAGGGGATGGGGGGATCCACTAGACACCAGGGATATTTTGCATTGTACTGCCTACTGTGGCAGTGGTGCAGGTGGGAAGATTGGCAAATGGTGATGGGAGGGGGTGGGGGTGGCACTGGGGCTCACTAATGGGTCTACTGTTGCTGGGGCTGGGATGCAGCAGGTGGTTTGGGGGACTCGCAGGCCACCAGGGATCCATACCTCATGCTGCCTGCCACTTGCATGCATGATTTGGAGCAGCGATGATTTTGTAAGCCTACATTGTATGCTGTGATGTATTCCCAGCTTTGTTTTGTGCTGCAATGTCTTTGGATGTGATGTTCCTGGCCGGATCCCCATTAATCCATCTAACGCTGGAGATTTTCTTTGTGGTAGGGTTTTAATGGTGTCTATTATTTCTTGTTGATCAATAGATGAAACATTTAAATGCATAGATTTTAGTTTTGCTCTGTTAAATTCTCTAATTTTCTGATGGTCCACCTCTAATTTCTTCTGGTAAATAGTTTTATAATACTGTATAAATATATCAGCTATTTCTTATCTCTCCACAGCTTACCTAACTCTTCCAACACCCTAGTCCCTTTATGGAGGCTAGGGTGTTAGAAGAGTTAAGTAAGCTGCGGACAGAGAAGGCAATGGGTCCGGGTTGGATCCATCGGAGGGTACTCAGGGAGCTAAAACAGGAATTAGCCATGCCACTCATGAGGTTATTTAACCCGTCAGTGAGCAAGGGAATGGTCTCTGGGGACTGTACAAAGGCAGAGGTGGTACCCCTGCATAAGGGAGGATAATGGGAGGAGCTGGGAAACTACCACCCAGTTAGCCTTACCTCCATGGTCAGAAAGTTAATGGAGGCACTTATTAAGGAAAGGCTGATAAAGTATCTGAAAGTGGAGGGCCTTCTACATGATAGTCAACACAGATTCCCAGGGGGTAGATCATGCCAGACCAACCTGATTGAATTCTTTGACAGAGTGACAGAGGTATGGGACCGGGGAGGTGGTGAACGTGGCCTACCTGGATTTCAGGAAGACGTTCAACACTGTCCCTCACAGGAGACTGACAGGCAAGGTAGACAGCCTGGGAGTAGGGAGGAAGCCTGTGAATTGGGTGGAGCATTGGCTGGAGGGAAGGACTCAGAGGGTGGTGGTAAATGGGGTGTATTCAAGGGAGGAGAGGGTGATGAGTGGGGTCCCCCAAGGGGGTCTGTCTTGGGTCCCATTCTTTTTAATATATACATTGGGGACATCACGGAGGGTCTAAGAGGGAAGGTACAGGTATGTCTGTTTGAGGATAACATGAAAATATGTAGCAGGAGAGTGGATACAGCAGGAGAGGGTGGAGGATATGAGGGAGGGCCTGGCTAGGCTGGAGGAGTGGTCGAACAAATGGCAGCTGCACTTCAACACCAAAAAGTGCAAGATTATGCATATAGAGCGGAATAACCCAAAAGCAACATACTGACATGGGGGGAAGAATTTGAGGTAACAGTACAGGAAAGGAACCTGGAGATCACTATATCAGACAGTCTGAAGGTCTGGAGTCAGTGCGACAAAGCTGCGAGGTCAGCATCCGGAATGCTGGCTTGCATAGGGAAGGGATTCACAAGCAGAAGGAGAGAGGTGATTCTGCCACTTTACAAAACCATGGTCAGGCCACACTTGGAATATGGAGTCCAGTTCTGGAGGCCATACCTGCAGGGGGACAAGGACAGGCTGGAAAGGGTGCAGAGGAGGGCAACCAAAATGGGAAGGTGTTACAAGGCATGTCGTTTGAGGAAAGATTGGAAGAGCTGTGTTTGTACACACTGGAGGAGAGAAGGTAGAGGGGGATATGGTTGAGACATTCAAGTATTTGAAGGGCATAAACAGGGTGAGGGTTGACAGCATGTTTAGAGGGAGTAGGAACACTCACACCAAGGGGCATTCATACAAAATGGAGGGGGGGCAGGTTAAGGGGGGACATCAGGGGGAGGTTCTTTACTGAGAGGGTGGTACAGTCATGGAATGGTCTACCAGAGTGGGTGGTAGGGGTAGATACAGTGGAGGAATTCAGAAAAGCCTGGGATAAGGACATGGGCTTACTGCCATGGGGCAGACCAGCATGAGAGGGAAGGGGTCTTCCTAAAGGGGGGTGGGATTATGGGCAGACTGGATGGGCTGTGAGGTCTTTTTCTGCTGTCAGAATTCTATGATTCTGTGATGCTATGATTTCTAAGTCTGTAGTCCTATTTATTCCTTGGGAATCATTTAGAGAGGTTATAATGTTGCATTCTTTCTCACTACACAATGAAGTTGCTAGGAGTTTTTGCCTGATTTATCTGAATGAAAATATTTCATTCTTCTAACATTTTGCAATATGCAGGTGGTCTCTTTATTAATAAGTTCTTGTTTTTTAATTTTGTATTGTGTCCATTCATTTAAATATTTATTGTAGTTTTGGAGTATTAGGTTATCAAGTTTTTTTCAACATTTGATCAAACTCTCTCACCTGTTTATTCTTTATTCTACTACATTTTATTTGATAAAAGATTATTGCCCCTCTTAGTGTAGCCTTGAAAGGATCCTATAATTGAGTAATACTACACTGGCCATACAGTACTAATTATAAAACCAAAATGCTTGTATCATTTGTTTAATTATAGATATAAAATCCTTGTCCTTTAGCAAGTCACTTCAGATGGTCCAGTATTGCATAGATCTTCTTTCTGCGTTAAGTACATTAATTTCAGTGCTTATCATGGCATGATCTGATACAATAATTGAGTTATTTTCTGCCTTTTGTAAATATTTTAAATATTTACAATATTTTAATAACATTTAAATTAAATTAAATATTTTACAAGTCCTTTAGAAATTAATATGTGATCAATTCCTGAAGAAGTCTTGTCTTTTTATCACAATGTGTATGTTCTTTTTCAAAGATATGCAAATGTCTCTAGCTATCTATTAGATTCTCATTTTGCATGAAGTTGTTTAGTTTATTTGCCATAATTTAGTTTCCTTTTGTTGGGAGCATGGATTTATCCAAATAAGGATTGATTAGGGTATTTAAAGTGATTTTGCAAGCTTTCATAGATGCCTTTTTCACATAGTATGCCATTGCCACCCATGCTTCAGATGTTGAAGCTGCAATGTGTTTTGTAAAAAAAGTCTGTTATAGTCATTTTATTTATGTTTTATCAGCACTGTGTCCTCCAGTTTTCTGTGTGTGGCCACACCCCCAGAATGATGTCATGCAAGGGAACTGTCAATGTTTTACATACAGCACTAGTGAATTCTGGGTAAATCATCATGTTGATGTAAATGTTGGTTACTTAGAGGTGCAGTCCCTTATTTAGGTGGTGTTGACTGCACCTAATATGTAGCTGTACATAGCAAGGCATTGAGGGTACAATACAAAGTTATTTTCCAATTTCTTTATATTGAGGTGCAGTCTCATATTTCTGTAGTGGCTTCAACAATAAAAGCCCTCATATGTTTATTTTCTAAACAAGGCATTGTGAATATAGTATCTAGCTGACAATATTTCTTGATTGAGAGATGTAGTCTCCTATGTCAGTAGTGTAGATGTCTGCAATACCAAGACTGACCAACAGAGGTCTCTGTTTCAAAACAGTGCTTATAAACTTTGTTTCACTTGCATGATGTGACACTTGGAGGCTGCTGCACTGAGAAAAAAAAGGGCTGTGTTATGCAAATGAAGCAGAGCACAGAAATAAAAGCATTTATTTCACGGAAAAAAACACTTTTTGGTAGTTTGAATCACAACTCCTACAGGTTACTACAGTTAACTACTTCCATGTGCCATGGCATAGCTCGCTAAATCACTTTAAGTCCCCTAATATAATAATATTCTGGGCTTGTAGTTTTTATAGGCCTTCAGAGATAACTGCCAAAAAAAACAAGTGTAATTAGTAAAAGACCTTTAAATTGAGCCTATAATCAGCTCCATTTTGTTTATCTTAGCCTTTACTAGTAACACCCTCCCCTGTGTATCTCTAAATTCCTCCAGTATTTTATTGTCCAAGCCCTTTGTTATAATTATTGTCACACCAACGCTCTTCATCCAGCCCGAGCTTGTGGACATCATGCGCCCTATGTGCTGTAGTTTGGATCCGGGACCAACTACCCTGATTTTGGGTTGTGGCGACATCCTTGGCTCGGTTCTAGCATGGATAGTCTGGTGCTCCTTGGAAACAGGTGAGTGTCCTAGCTTCCTGAAGGAGGAGGTGGTGACACCCTTCTTGAAGAAAGCTTCTTTGAACCCAGACTGCCATGTGAACTACAGACCAATCTCGAACCTCCCCTTTACAGGGAAGGTGATTGAGAAAGTAGTGGGCATACAACTGGAGAACCATTTGACCATCCATGATATCTACGAGCCTCTCCATTCTTTTTTTCAAAAGAGGCATAGTACTGAGATGGCGCTGGTTCGGGTGCTCAATGATCTCCTGATGGCTAGAAATCAGAAGAACTGCTCCATCTTGGTTCTTCTCGATTTCTCTTCAACGTTTGACACTGTGGACCATGGGGTTCTGCTCGACCACTTGAGGTTCATCTGTAGACTGTCAGGTATGGTCCTCAGGTGGTTTTCATCTTTTCTCACTGGAAGAACTCAGAGGGTGGTGTCCGGGATTTATTCCTCTGACCCAGTTCTGATATTATGTGGGGTTTCTCAAGGATCAGTGTTGTCCCCCATGTTGTTCGCAGTGTACATGATACCCCTTTGAGATATTGTAAGAAGGTATGGTCTGAGGTTTCACTGCTATGCTGATGATGCCCAGCTCTACCCTTCTTTTGCACCTGACCAGGATAGAGCTTTCTCAGTATTTAATAACTGCATCACAGAAATCCAGGAGTGGATGAGTTCGAGCTGGCTGAGGTTGAACTCGGAAAAGACTGAGGTGCTGGTGGTGGATCCTGGTCACTGGATGGGGGGCTGAGGGTGAGGTCACCCTCTGGACTTTTTCTTGGGGGTCTGCCACTCCCAACCTCTGAATGGGTGTGAAACCTGTGGTTAATTTTTGATGCGGGACTGACACTGCATTCTCAGGCGTCGGCCGTCGTCAAATCCTCTTTTTACCATCTGAGGAATATCTCCAGAGTTAAGCATCTTGTTTCCATCTGGTGACCTTCCTACACTGGTCCATGCCTTTGTGTCCTCGTGCTTGGATTACTGCAATTCCCTATACCTAGGGCTTCCGGGGGTGGATATTCGTCGCTTACAGCTGGTGCAGAAAGCTGCGGCCCAGTTATTGACAGGAACCTCTTGATCCTGTCATATTTCTCCGGTGCTGCACAAACTGCACTGGCTGCTGGTATAGTGGTGAATCACCTTCAAAGTCAGACTTCTGACTTATAAAGCCCTACATGGACAGGGTCCAGACTACCTGAAAGGGCTCCTGGTCCCTTACTGCCCTGGGCGATCACTCCACTCGACTGACGAGGGGTTGCTAGAGATTCAAAGGGTTTGTTTAAAATCTTCCAGGGCCCACGCATTTATGCACGTGGTCCCTGCTCTTTGGAATTCTCTACCCCAGTTACGTGACTGAACATCCGTGGAGGGATTTAAACAGACCCTAAAAACCCTTTTATGAATTCAAGTGTTCGGGGAATAACTGGAATACTGTTTTTACTGTTTTTTCTCCATTTAACATAGAAACATAGAAACATAGAAGTTGACGGCAGATAAGGACCGCAAGGCCCATCCAGTCTGCCCATTTCTTTTTCTACCTTATAAATGTACCATCGGCCTTTGCTCTGTCAGTGACCTATCTATTCATAGTCATTTGTATTGCTCCTTATGCCTATCCCATGCCTGTTTGAAGCCCTGCACTGTATTCATAGCCACCACTTCTTGTGGTAAGCCATTCCATGCATCTACCACCCTTTCTGTGAAAAAGAATTTCTCCACATTCCCCTTAATCGGCCTCCCTCTAATCTCATGCTGTGTCCTCTTGTCCTGCTATTTTTCTTATATTTAAACATGTTAGACTCTTTCACCTTGTTTATGCCCTTAAGGTGTTTAAATGTCTCGATCATATCACCTCTCTCCCTCCTTTGCTCAAGGGTATACATATTGAGCTCCGTTAATCTGTCCTTATGTCTTCTGATGCAGTCCCTGCACCATTTTGGTTGCCCTTCTCTGGACTGCCTCAATTTGGTTAATGTCCTTGTGAAGGTGTGGCCTCCAATACTGCGCAGTACTCCAGATGGGGCCTAACCAATGTCTTGTACAGAGGATTATTACCTCCCTCTTACGACTTGTGATACCCCTACTAATACACCCTAACACCCCTAGCCTTACCTACTGCTTTAGAGGTCTGCTTGGATGATTTTAGGTCATCAGATGATGATGCCCAAGTCTCTTTCTTCCTTTGTGACTGCTAGCAACTCCCCTCCCAGCCTATAGGTGGCTTCAGGGTTTCTCTTCCCTATGTGCATGATTTTGCACTTCTTTGCATTAAATCCCAGTTGCCACTGTTCTGACCATTCTGCTAGTTTATCCAGATCTCTTCTCATTCTGCCCACCCCATCTGGATCATCTACTCTGTTGCAGATCTTGGTGTCATCTGCAAACAGACAAGCCTTACCCTCTAGTCCATCTGAGGTCACTAATGAAGATGTTGAATAGGACTGGCCCCAGGACTGATCCTGAGTACCCACTTGTGACTTGCATCTCTTCTGACTGTATACCATTTACCACCACTCTCTGTTTTCTGCCAGTCAACCAGTTTGCCACCCAGTTGACCAACTTGACCCACCCGAGCCTACCTAGCTTATTTATCAATCTTCTCTTGGAACAGTGTCAAAAGCTTTGCTGAAGTCAAGGTGAGCGACATCAACTGCTCCCCTTGGTCCACCACTCTGGTTACCCAGTCAAAGAAATCTATGAGATTAGTTTGACAGGACCTTCCTTTGTAAACCCATGCTGTCTTGGATCCTGTGCCCTATGGATTCCAGGTGTTGCACTATCCTTTCCTTAAGGGTGCCTCCATAATCTTGCCCACTACTGAGGTAAGACTGACCGGTCTGTAGTTCCCGCCTCCTCCTGCTACCACTCTTGTGGAGTGGGATCACATGAGCCTTTCTCCAGTCTTCTGGGACCTCTCCTGTGCTCAGAGACTCACTAAACAATTCTGCTAATGTCTGCTAGTTCCTCTTTAGCTCCTTAAGTACCCTGGGATGTATGCCATCAGGTCCCATTGCCTTATCCACCCTGAGCTTAGCAAGCTCTTGTAGGACCCTTTCTTTTGTAAGGGGTAGTGCTCACCTCCCTCCCCTGTGTCCATGATGCTGAGCTGTGGGCCTGCCTACCTTCTCTTCAGTAAATACTGAGCAAAGTATCTATTTAGGATAGATGCCTTTACAGGGTCCTCCTCCTCACATGCTCCCTTTTCTCCATTAAGCTTAGCAATACCCTCTGGACTTTCTCCTTTCACTAATGTATCTATAGAAAGTCTTGTCACCTTCTTTTACTGTTCGTGCTAGTGTTTCCTCAGTTTGGGACTTTGCCTGCCTTACTGCCTTACCTGCTTCCCTTAGGGCAGTTTGGTATGCCTCCTATCTTCATCCGCTGTGTTCCTTATATTTTCTGAAGGCCAGCCTTTTGGCTCTGACCTTTTCTATACTATATTTGAGAACAAAGTGGTTTCCTTCTTCTTTTGCACTTCCTTTTCTGTCTAACACAATGGGATGTTGCTTCAAGTATTGTATCCTTAATGCTTGCCCACTTTGCCTGTACCTCCTCACCTGTGTTTCTTTTTGCCAGGGCTAGCTTAACTCTGTTGGCCATCTTATCAAAGT
This sequence comes from Neoceratodus forsteri, assembly GCA_016271365.2. NCBI lineage: Eukaryota > Metazoa > Chordata > Ceratodontiformes > Ceratodontidae > Neoceratodus > Neoceratodus forsteri. The sequence continues at coordinate 641,302,425 of CM057453.1, read as the reverse complement.
CAGCTCCTCTGAAGTCCCATATTTTTGCCTTGGAATGGGATGATTTAGATGTAGTAGCCAAATTGAACCATACCATGTGATGGTCACTGGCCCCAGGTGACCTTCTACCTGGAGATCTGTGATCCTTCTTTGTTAGTCAGTACTAGATCTAGGATAGCCCTGTCTCTTGTGGGTTGCTGTACCAGTTGTTTGAGGCCCTCCCTGCAGGAATCCTCTATGAGTCTAGTTCTGGCAGATGTTCCTGCTGGTATTGACCAATCTGTATCTGGCATGTTGAAGTCTCCCATTATCAGAACCTCCCTTTAGCTGTCATGTTTTGTATATCTTCTAACAGTAATGTGTCTATGTCCTCCCTCTGGTCTGGGGCCTGTAGACAACCCCAGTTCTTATGGCTGTCCCATTACCTGTTTCAGGGTGACCCACAGTTCTTCTGGCTCCTTATGTGTATTCTGAATTTCTGTAGCTTTGATATTTTCATTAATACAGGGCCACCCTCCCCCTTTTGCACTCCTGGTCTCTTCTGAACAATACATATCCAGGTACTGAAGTCTCCCAGTGTGGTTACTGGTAAACCACGTCTCACTAATTGCTACTATGTCCAGTTTAGCCTCTGACATTATTGCCTGCAGGTCTGGGATCTTATTTCCCAGGCTGTGAGCATTGTGTACATGATTTTCCATTGGCCAGATTTTGGTGTGTTAGTTGTTGGGTGAAGTTTGGCATTACCCTGTGCATCGTATGGGGAGACAAACCTTTTTTCTTACCTGGTGATGCAAATGAATGGCAAACACGCTGAATTCCTGTTTGACCACTAGCTGAGGGGGGAAGGGTGTTCTTCCCATTCGACGTATGGGGTGCTGCACCCCTCTCCCCAATTGCTAGTTTAAATATTCTGCAAAGACGTCAAACTTCTGCCCCAATGCACTGACTCCCTCTTTAGTCAGATGCAGTCCATCATTTTATACTATTTATATTTGTGATTATACGCTGTAGCTGTTTTAATTGTATGTGCGGCACCTTGGCAATTGAAAGGCGCCATATAAATAAAATTTGATTGATTGATTCTTCATACCCATACTGTACAATAAATGACTGATCCATTTCTTCTTTAACTTTATAATTTCTTTTCTCTCTAAATGAGTTTCTTGCAGGCATATAATATTTGCCATTGATTTTTTTTAGGGCTGCAGTTAGGTGGAGCCTGCAGCACTATTGCATCAGCTCTAAAAATGAGCTACAGGATTCAGACCATGGAACACTTCCTTTGGAGTTTTCAAATGATCCTTCCTCCTCTTTGCAGCCCTTCAATTTAACCATTGCAGTGCTGCAGACTGAACATCTATCCAGAGCTCAATCAAATAGATTCATTCTAGTTCTTTCACCAACATAGGGATTACGAAACAAATGCTCTGGAGAATCACCTCTCCTCCCCAACCTTGTAGTGCTTTAGTGAGTACAAGAAACACATGTTTTCATTTCAATCCAACTTGGCACCAGCATTTTTAGAGCTAATGCAAGAGGGCTGCATACAGCCATCTTGCTGTCTGTAGCTGGAAAAATGGAGTACCATGGCACACATTGTGGGAGTTTTCAGTGTATCCTTCTACCCTGCCTGCGATATATAGCACTGTTTCTAGAGCCCCTTAAATAATCGTGTCTCTTAAAAGAGCTTAAGGCAGTAATGGCTGTAATTTCTATTGAAACACATTTGTCATTTCAAGGGAATGTAAGATAAAGAGCTATGGAATGGCTAACTTCCATAAACAATGAAAAGATTATTAATTTTCAATGGCACTACTTTTCCTGCACTGTAGCATATTTACCTGATTCTGTACAATATGTGTTGATTTCCTGCAAAATGTGTCTTTAAAACAAAGATATTTATAATAATTAGATAGTCAATGTAGTTGTGTATCTTTCCTGGTATTTTAATGATTTCAACTTTCCCTGTTCTCAGATTTCCTTGCAATACAGTTGAGTCTTAACCTTTGATTATGTTGGTCATTAATCTTCAGCCTTCTTGTGTGCTTTTAGATACATAAACATTGACATTTTATTTTCTTCTTCAGTACCATAAAAGCATTGTGTTTTTACAGAGTTTTTTTTGCAAATTCCTCACCTTTTTCATTTAATTTTTCTGTCCAAAGTCCACCTCCACATTTACATTTTTTACTTCTATTTGATCATGTTTCACAGCATGTAAGGCTAGCAACAGTGGCAGCTCCAGCTTCCCTTGGTTACCAGGGCACTGGCTAGGCACTACAGTTGGAAGCCAGGGCACCTATTGAAACTGGAATGGAAAGCATATGTGAATATTCATGCTTGTTTCTTGGAGTATTTGAACTAATGATTGTTATGTTTCTAAAAATAAAAATGCAAATTCCATTTAATTTTTTTTTTACAGGGATGGCCCTGCTTCTCCTGTCTTGGGGCGGGGGTACGGATGGCTCAGCTTCTCTCAGCTTGAGATGGATGGCTCTGCTTCTCCTGGCTTGGGGAGGGGAGAATGGCCCTGTTCCCTTCTTTCTCTAGCAGGAGAAGCTAGGCCACATGACCCAGAGGATAGGGCCACCCCCAAGCCAGGAAAAGCAGGGCCACCCCAAGCCAGGAGAAACAGGGAGATACCCTTCCCCCAAGCCAAAAGAAGCAGGGCCATCCTCACCCCCCCAAGCTGGGAGAATCAGGCCCCCCCACCAGGAAAAGCAAAGCTATTCCCCCCGGGGCAGGAAAAGTAAAGCCTTCCCCATCACCCAATCAAGAAGAAATGGCCATCCCAACATTTACAACATGTATCCACCTACCAAAATAGTCCTCAATGGATTGGCCACTCACAGTGGCAGGCCAGGAGATCGAGGGCCATGCATTCTCTCTGAGTCTCTCCCCTCCTCTCCCCACAGTACTGAGACATTTTCAAACAAACCCATCCACTTACCTTAATGAAAAAGGACAAGCAGTCAAAACCCTGTCACTCTGGTTCTGCAGGCAGTTTCTTTCTTGGCTGTTTTTGTTGCTGGCAGGACTTTTACTTGAGGGTCTGACTCTGTGCTGCAGCTACTAGCTGGGCAGGGTGGCTAGTTGGTGTTGCACTCTCTCATTACTGACCAGACTGCTTTAGTAGTTTATGAAAAAAGCACAGCATAGTACAGCTCTTTTAAGGTTAGCTATACTGCTGGGTTGGGTGGGGAGCTTCTGTGCTGCAGCTTGCAAGCAATGGCAATGCAGTTCTGGTTTGGTAGGAATGGTAGGCTGGGTGACTCCTGATTCAGGCAGCTAGGCAATCACCAGGAGCCAAGCGGCAGTGCCACTCCCTGCCCCCAACACTGGGTGCCCAATTATAGGGTAGGGTGGTAAATTAAAATGAAAGCAAGTAGTCACTTGCTGCTCAACCCTGTTGCCACCAGACTTCCCCAATTCTGGCACCAAGTACCTAAACCTAGAGTCAGACAGTAAATGAAAAAAAGTAAGCAAACAATGACAGCCAAACCTCAGTGCTGCCCACCCTCCATTCTAACACTAGGTGTCCAGTCCCCAAGTCCAACAGTCAATGAAAAAAGTAAGCAGACAATGGGAGCCCATCTACAGTGATGTTTTAGAAAGAAACGTTAGTTGTTTTCTGCATTACTCTATTGTATCATTGATCCCTGCTATTCATTGTACTATTGCACATTTGTGTACTTGCCACTTGTACATCAAATAAAAAGCAGTGTTATTGCATAGTCAGCAGTAAAACTTTAACCCACTTAATAGAAAAGCATATGGGAATTCATAGGATGAATACTAAAAACAACAAAAGTGCAGTAGTGCAATGAATATCAGGAAGCAATGCTATGCCATATTGGGGCAAAAACAACTAATGTTTCACTCCAGAAGCAGAGTTTTATCAAAGTTAGTAACTTTATGCAGAAATGCACTTATATTGTCTGTCACTAGGTCTTAATAGCACGTGTATGAACAGCGCTGTCAATGACAGCACCTTCTATACAGCACTATGCAGAACAGTGGCAGGAACAAATGCAGCAAGTAATGGCATGCCACTAGTAGCGGTTACAAAGCACACTGATGACTGCTGCCAGTCCAAACACTTACTTTAGTAGGGGTTCTGCCCCCCCCCCACAGCTCCCTTAACTAAAATAATCAACTCTGAGTTGGAGTTAGTTTACAGGAGAAAAACAACATTTTGAATGCCAGGATTATAACCCTGATCTCCACCACCATTGTGGCCAAGTAGTTCCATGTCTCAGTCCTCTCTGCCATGGGAGCAACTCACCCACCATTTTTGATTTCCCAGCCTTTGTCTCTTTCCAGGTACTACGGACAGCGACGTGGGTAGCGCTTACTGCACAGCACTGTTTAATCCCTGTCTCTGTCTGTGGTATGCCATTCGGACATTGCTGTTGTTTTCCTTATGCTATATTTGTAGCAATATTGTAACTGGTTATTATATTATCCACCACCAGCGATGTGTACAAATAAACAATTTGAAACAATGAATATGATGCCTCCTCAGGATACAAGGAGGCACTTATAAAATTACAACCAGCAATTAAGGTAATGAAAAGTATATCAAACCTGGTCTAAACTACCCAAATATTTTCACAGTTGCTTAGTGCATGTAATTATAAAAAACTTTTATATATAAACTACAATATCAGGAAATATAAACTGTATAGAAATCCATTTTGTGGATATTGGAGTGAAGCAATGAGGATATAAAATTGACAGGTATTCATTTATATATCACTTCTCTTGAGAGACATTTTCTTTAGAACTGTGGAACCAATGAACTCTGCAGTACAATGATTTCAAATATCAGGAATCTACTCTAAAACATTAGATAAAAAGCAGAGCATTATTATATCAGATGCTCAGCCATAATGGAGCTATACCTTGGGGGTTCGCTATAGCCCAGGTGTGAATGATTTCTATAGACAATCTTTATTTCCTGTATATAAAGATGGCAGGCATACTTTGCAACTGAAGTATTTTTTTTTTGTTATTGTATTATAGTATGATTATGACAAAATGAGCATCTGATATAATAATGTCCTGCTTTTTATTGGTTTTTAGAATACGTGCCTGACATTTGTATTTTGTATTGCAGAGTTCATTGGATCCACAGTGCAAGAGAAAATGTCTCTCATGAGAAGGAATATATATGGATGAACACCTAAACATTTTATATCCTCAGTGCTTCATCCCAACATGTGCAAAATGGACTTTAATATAAATTTATACTTACTGTTATTGTGATTTATATGTAAAAAATTTTTAATACTTTCATCCACTAACCAACTGTTGAAAATATGCATTTTGGGTAGTTAATACCAGGTCAGACGTTATACTTTTCGTTATGTTTATTGCCAGTTGTAACTTTATGAGCCTCCTCATATCCTAAGGATGACCCACATTCCTCTCCTGCAGCCCTATCGGCTCTGACGAAATCCTGTTTTAATATAGGTTAAAATTCTCACTCTTTTTGTCGGGGAATATATTCTATTTACATTTATGGAGGCCAACTTAATACCTTTATGTAATGCCATTTATAGTCATTGAATTTGTGTTCAGAATAGTGAGATACCAAAATGTAAAAATTATTTTATAAATAAACTTACACAATTTTTCATTCCCCTGACTGTTCCAAAAAAAAACATAATTCCTAACCTTCCCTTATGACTAAAACTAAATATCAAACTAATACATAACTCGCAGTTCATCTGAACCACCTGCTTCCTCTCTATTAGCATGTTCAGGCTCCCCCACCCCACCCACACCATATATATTTTTTGAAATAGTACTTTTATTAAAATGTTCCAGTTTTACATACAGACATAATCTTAGACAAAACACACTTACAGGCAATCTTTACACATATGACAATTACAATCACAGATATCTATAACATAACCCAACAAAGCAACAACCCCCCCCCCCGAGCAATGAATGTGAAATATCTCCATAGAAATAATACCCAGGTGTAAAACTGACAAATTCATTACATTGGTATTGCAAGTGCCCCCTAGAAGCAATTAATTTTACCAGAACTCCCCCCCCCATCCATATTAAGGCTTTTCATCAGACCTACCTTCCCAACCCCCTATGCGTTTGAGGGCAGGTACCATTTTTCATCTCCTATTGGCCCAATGCCTCATGTGCCAGGACATCTAAGAGTGGCACCTCCTCCTTACTGCTTAGGAACTTGTAAAATGGGAGCCAGTGAGTCCTGAACTTCTCTGACTGCAACCTGAGATGAGCAGTCAGTTTTCCATGTCCTTGATTTGGGGACAGTTAGTTAATCAGTGGGAGACCGGCAGGGGGGTGATCACCTTCTGTGCTGCAGCTATCAGTATGTTGAAAATATATTTTTTCCCTGGACTGTGTACCCCTGTGGGCATCCACCCAACAACAGTACCTGACATTGATCTGGAATGGATACTTACATCATTTCACCAATGCTATGGTGTACTTCCACCCAGTAGTGTTTAATCTTAGGGCAGCCCCAGAAGATGTTTTATTTATTTATTTATGATCTTGGATTAACACCTTTGAGAACAAGCTCATTTCATAGGTTCCACGTCAGAGATTATACAAAATGAAAGTAAGGACAGACAAGTTGAATACATACATCAATCACAATGAAAATAAAATAAGGTCACAAAGTAAATCAGTGTTTAAATGAGCAACTAAGGAGACATCAACGATACAAAGAGGACGATCAAGGTACAAGTAGGGGCAAGTGGAGAACAAAGTAGGCAGAGGGTAAAACAACTAGTGCAGGGGAAGACAGAATTTCAGGGCATAGGAAAAATTGAAAGTGGGCTGGAGCCCGAAGTCAGGACAGGGGGTGAAACATCTGCCCAGGAGGCATTAATGGGGAGAGGAGAATGAGGTAAGAAGTAGGGGGAGAGAGTCTGGAGAGTGAGGCATAAGAGGACAACAGTAGGAGGATATTGGTGACAGGGGTGGTGGCCTAAAATGGGAGGGTGAACGGGAGAGGAGCAGGGGTAGAGGTAGGTGAAGGATGTGTGTAGACAAGATCTTTAGGAGGGGTAAGTGCATTGGAAGGGAATAGGTGTTAGGTTGGCAAGGAGCTAGGATAACTGAAAGCAGTAGTAGCTGGCACTCTCAACAAACTCAACAAGATGTGAGTGTGTGTACCCATCTGCCTGCAACCTCTGCAACACCTGTCAGAAGGAAATCTTCCAAAGTGCTTTGCGATAATCAGTGTCCTAAAAAATCTGGGCAGGACCTGCCAAAGGAACCGTCTCCAGGAGGGAGAGACTGCAGTTCTGTGGGCTTGCTCTCATATTTGATACCAGGATTTAGTGGGGAGTGTTATTCCAGCCTCACCTTCCCATTTTTGTTGTATTTTTCTCCTATCAGACAGGTTATTCTCTCTGATTAATTGGTAGAGATGTAAGATCAAAAAACTTTTCTTTCTCAGAGCCCCTTAATAAACTGTAACAGAAGCTCACCAGACTGTGACTGTCAGGAGCCCCAAAGACTTCCCCTTTATTTATTTATTTAGATTTTGTTTAGATTGTGTGGTCAGGAAATGTCTATCCTGCAGACAGCAGAAAAAGTCCTTGTGGGGCAACCCAAACTCTTCCAGCAGCTGGTGAAAGCTTTTTTAGTATAATGCCTGTGTACAACTGAGTCATATTAATTAAACCTTGCCTTTCCCATCTATCCAGAGCTGGGGTTCCTCTCCCTAGTGTGAAGTCTCTGCAAGCCTTAATACTTGATAGTCTATATGCTTCATCCTCTATATTTAGGGTTCATAATACCTCTGTCCATGATAGCAGCAAAGTTTTTATCCATGGAGTAGGTAGCTTGTTTATTAACTTAGGGTCCCACTTATTAAATAAGAGATCTGCAATCTTAGTGCAGCCTAAAAGTCCTTGCTCCATCTTAGTCCATCCTAACGGTTGGACATTAGGTTTGTAAGCTGCTATATGTTGTAATTGGGCTGCTCTGTAGTAAGCTTTGATGTCTGGAACCCCTAGCCCTCCCCTTGCCCTTGTCTAAATGAAGAATGCTTCCTTTTAATCGTGGGTGTTTTCCTTCCCAGATGAATTTTTTAAAGATTGTATGTGCAGTTGACCAAAAGGATTTGGGAGGTTGAATAGGTAGAGTATCAAATAATAAAAAAAAAAAAGCAGATGGGGAAGGATGTTTATCTTTAATGTTTCAGCACAGCCCAACATCAAGAGGGGCAGTGCTGCCCACCTCGAACAGTCAAGCCCAATGGTTTCTAGCAATTTGAGATGGTTAGCTTGATACAATTTACTAAGATCTGTTGTAATCTGGACTCCTAAATACCATATGAGTTTTGTCAGTTTTTTAGTTTCTGTAGAGACAGGTGACCCTAGGGATAAAATTTCAGATTTTGATTCATTAATTCAGATCCCAGGGATCTCGCCGTACTCATGCAAAAGGGTCATCGCTCTGGGAAGTGTGTCCGGATCATGTAAGTACAGAAGGGTGTCATCAGCATAAAGAGATATACAGTTTTCTACAGAACCCACCTCTATGCCCATTATGTCAGGACTGGTCCTAAAGGCCTCCGCCAAAGGCTCAATTCTCAAGGCAAACAGCAGTGGCAAGAGTGAGCAGCCCTGCCCAGTACCTCTCTTTATGGGGAATGCTTTGGACAAAACCCCATTAAGCCGAATCTGGGCTGAAGGCCTGGTATAAAGGGATGTAAGTCAAGCCTGAAACTTTTCCCCAAAGTAAAATTTATGGAATACCGCATCTAGGAATCCCCATTCCAGGCGGTCAAACATCTTTTCGGCATCCAGTGCCACCACCACACTTTGTCTACTTGCCTGGGTGTTGTGTACCCCAGCTATGGTGATCAGCAGCCTATGGACATTGTCATGTAAAAGCCTTCCCAGCATAAACCCCACATGATCAGGGGGCACTAGTTGAGTTATGACTGTTTGCAAACAGTTGGCAATCATTCTGGTGAAAATTTTTACTTCTAGGTTTAACAGTGATATGGGTCTGTACCCCCCACAGGAGGTTGAATCCTTGCCTGGTTTCAGTATTACCGATATTAGTGTACCAGCCCAGGAGTCAGGGCTAGCCGTTGGTGTGTGGCTTTTACTGCATACTTTTAGCAACATCTGGAGATAACTCCATGAGGAATTTTTGATAGAACTCGACTACAAAGCCGTCAGGACCCAGGGATTTGTTATGTTAAGGATTTTGATTACTGTGTTTATTTCCTCTTGCGAGAAAGAGCATTCTAAAATCTGGGTCTGGTCAGGGGTCAACTTCAGGAGTGTAATTTTTCCTAAAAATGTCCGTGTCAGTTCCCCATGATTTGCCTTAACTTCTGAAGAGTGCAGGTCCAGGTAATACTGCCTAAATAGTTCTATTTCACTCGGTTAGTAGCCTGTTGGTGATCCCTCTGGTTTTGCTTTATTCCTGGAATGTGTCTTTCTGCAGCCTGTTTTCTTAATCTATAAGCAAGGAGATGCCCCACTCTATTGCCCCGTTCATAGTATTTTTGGGCCGAAAATCTCAGAGCATTTTCAGTCTTAGATTTGAAAAGTTTCTCCAATTGGGATCCGAGGCCCTTTATTTCCTTTGGAATGGCAGGTGAGCCCCCAGCTTGTGTTGATTTTCCAATTCCTATAATTTCTGCTCCAGGGATTTTTGTTTGGTATAAGCTGTTTTTTTCTCATGGAAGGCATAGGCAATGGCCTCTCCTCTCACCACTGCCTTAAGCCCATTCCAGAAAAATGTAATTTTATTTATTGAACCTGTATTTTCTTTAATATAATTAACAATGGTCTCTTTGATTTTTAAGTTAAAGGCTTCATCATGAAGAAACTCCACATTTAGCCTCCACACTGATTGTTTATCAAGTGGCCCCAAGTCTATCACTACACTGATCTTGGCATGATCAGACAAATAAATAGGGTAGCTCTCCACAGCCTTTATGGTGTGACTCCAAGTTTTTTGAGTACAGAATCTGTCTATACGAGAGTTTGTGCCTTGTGCAGGGGAGTAAAATGTGTAGTTTCTACTAGAAGGATACATTTCCCTCCAGGTATCAACCAGGCCTGCTGCCTCTCCCAATGATTTGAGTAATTTAGTCCCTCTCCATGTTCCCAGTTGTGGACCTGGGGACCTGTCCCAAAGGGAATCCTCAACACAGTTCCAATCTCCTCCCACTATTATATGGCCTTCCAGTAGTACTGCAATTTGTCCAAAAACCTTTCTAAAGAACTGTGGGTCCATATACATTCACTATATGCAACAATCACCCTGCCACGCCACCGGACAGAATAGCCAGCCTGCCCTCTCCATCAGCAAAGGTTCCATTTTGTTTTTCAAAAGACAGCCCCATCTTAACCAGAATGGCTGGCAAACCCATGCTTTTTTCGCATTTGGGTTCGATGAGGAAATGACCTTGCCCACCTAAGATCTGTGTAGTTTACAGTGTTCTATTGGGGACAGGTGGGTTTCTTGGAGTAAGTCAATGTCAGTGGACTTTTGCAAGGTCTCGAAGTATATTATACCACTTGACTACAGAGTTAATCCCCTTGATATTTAGGGATATAACTTTAAAGGACCCCATTTTTAATTGTAAGTAAAACTAACAAAGATTTATGGAACCACCACCAGAGGGCAGTCTACTACTCCTCCCTCTGTCACACCTTTGTATCCAGAAAATGCTCCTATTGAGTAATAATACTACCTTATTGTTGTCAAAATTACTGACATATTGCTCTATTTGTACCCCAGACACTTGAGAAAAACATTTACCCTCCTCCCCACCTTCCCCCCCAACTCCCAAAACTTTAACTGTCCTAGGCATAAACAAGCTAGGATATATAGGTATAGACAAAGAATAAAGAAACAAACGTAGGTCAGCTTGACCAATAAGATCAGAATTCGGAAGGAATCTCCTTCCACCCTGGAGCCTGGGTCTCAAACTAGGGGACCCTACCCCCAAAAGGTACAGCAAAGCCAGTCCTCAGGGATAGTGTGCTCTCCAATGCTGTACAGGAATAGGGTGTCAGTCTCCTCTCCTAACCCACAGAAATGTGGTATGAAACAGTAAGAGGGGTTTCCTCCTAGTCCTGCCTTCCAGTGGTTTAAACAATATATCTAGTCTAAAGATATTCCGGCATTTTAACTTGCATGTGCTGAAATGTTCACCCCCCACCAATCCGCCCGCCATACATGTCACTTCCCACAAGCAAAATATTTATTTATTTATTTGTTTGTTTTTGTTAACCAGGTAGGCACACTAGACAACAAATGCCTATTTTCAGGTGCGACCCGGGAAGTTACAATACAGAAAACGAGGTACAGAGTCAAGGTAGCAAACAAGCGCAATACAGTACCCCAGTATGTGTTGTTGAGCATCCCTCAAGAATAATATATAGAACTAAATCCCCTGCATTCCTTTAGTGCCATCCAGAACTGTGTTGTGCCCCGCCATGAGATCCAGGCTCCCACAGTATACATCTCTACAATGCTGTAGTACACTAGTCAATCTTTCTTTCAGTAAAACAGCATCCTGTTCCCAGGGTCTGATGTAATGTCCACACCTTGGTGCACCTTAGGAGGCTCATCTGTATGTTAGGACTGATTGTTTTAGACAAAGTTCCAATGTAGAAATCATGACCTATAGCACTTTTAACTGGTAGTCCAAATGTTAAACGCACCATTAGGAGGTGGGGTGGAATAGCCGCCCTCTAATCACACAGCCATGCAAGGGTTTGTTGCACTCTGGCCCTCTCTTGCATAAGGACAGCCAATAAAAGATATCCCAGGGTGATTTAGATCAAAAACCTCCCCCGTTTCAGTTGTAAGCCCCATTGAGTAAGTCTTCCATGTAAAGGAACGCCACTTGTCTGGCTCTTGACTTGAAATGCACCAGAGCCCTAGACACAGAAATAGAATGAGAAGCATGCAGGCTTTTGTAACAGTTTATTATTGGTGGGCTGTCTCTGGGTCAAGTTTAAAAATGATCCTGTTGAGCCTGCACATGGGGGCCTTTTGGCCATTAAGGTGAGCTGGAGCAGGCAGGGAATCAAGCGGGAATCATACGGGAGGAGCGACCCATCAAAAATGAACTGCATGAAAGGCAACAGTAGAAAAGATATTCCTTACCACCAGGAAAGACGAATAAGAAATTCAGGTTGCGGGTTTGCTTTTCAAAGCCTTACAGATATGGATCAGGACTTTGTACATCTGGTTATCTGGGCCTGGTCCTCTCTTTTTTGTCACTGATGCTGCTCTGCTACCCAGTTCCTATTTGAACTATAGCAGTGCTTGTTCAATTGTGTCCTGTTGAAAATCTGGGAGAGTAATGCTTATTTTTTGCAGAGGTTTGGCAGTCTGAAGCAGGGTGTCATACAGTTTTTGGCCATCTTCCCAGTATACCAGGATCTTTGCTGGGATATTGGAGCTGCGCTTTGATTCTCTTCTCTTTTAATTGCTTTATAACATTGAGGATTTGTTTCTGTTTTTGCAATGTTACAGTAAGGTTGTCCTGGTTGACATAGACTCTCTGGCCATCAATATTGAAGTCTCGTTTAGCATAGGCTTTTCTGAGGACCATTTCCTTTACTGGAAATCTGCAGAATTTAACCAGGATCGATCATGGGGAGCTCTCACTTTTGGTTTTGGGCCGCGGGCCCTATGCACTCTCTCCAACTCCAAAGGCTCATCTTCCTAGATTTCAAGTTCTTTGCGAAGCCAAGTGGAGACAAATTCAGCTGGGTCATGCTGCTCGCATCTTTCAGGAAATCCGAAGATACGGCTATTTTTCCATCTTCCCCTGGATTCTGCATCTTCAGCATGCATGGTGAGTTCTCTCTCTCTCTCTCTCTCTTCTCGCCAGGTAGAGTACCGCCAGGACCAGGCACATGTTGTCTTCCTTTACCTCATTTAGGCCCGATTCGATTTCTGTAGTTCTGCTCTCCAGCCGCTTCATTTCCTGCTTTATATCTTTTACATTCAAGTCTATGCAGAGTAGCATTTTCATAATATTGGAAGAGGTCGCTGTGCTATCAGTGAGCTACTCCAAGAGATCATTCCTTCCTCTTTCCTGGCCAATCCTGCTGCCGACTCTGAGGCCCTAGATAGGGACCCACTTGGGTTTTAATCTGCTGTGGCTCTGCACCGGTTATTGTTTTTGGGGCCACCTCTACCCCTTGATTTCTGTGCCTGGCTCATCATAGACTTCAGCAGTGATCTTTAGATCCAAAATTTGTGCCTTTCTATGCCAGATTCCGACAGATTCTCCCCACCATATATTAACTTACCAATATTCAGATACACAACACAGTAATTCTATTGTAACTAAACAAACATATTAGGATGTTTTTCTTTTAAGTCTTTTAATGCCGTTTGTGGTGTGTCATAAGTAAAATGTGAATCATCAATTGACATGCTGATCCTCACTGGAAATATCATCATCGCTTTTATACTGTGTAACCAGAGTTTATATCTGATGAAATCAAATTTGCTTCTTTCTTGCAGAAACTCTGGAGGTAAGTCATTATAGACTGAAATCATAGCTCCCATCAACTGTAGTCTTTTGTTTTCAATAGATTACTGCCATTGCAGCAATGCATCTGGGAAACAAAAACCCAGGGGAAGAGTACACGATGGGGGTGAGTTAATAACAACAAAAATCAAAAGAGACCTAGGAATAATTATATCAGATGACCTAAAGGTGGGCAAGCAATGTGAGAAGGCAGTAAGGAGGGCTGGGGGGATACTGGGATGCATAGGGAGAGGCATCAACAGTAGAAAACAGAAAGTTGTTATCCCTCTGTACAGACAATTAGTGAGACCCCATCTGGAGTACTGCCTGCAATTTTGGATACCCCATCTCCACAAAGACATAGACAGAGTGGAGGCCGTTCAGAGGAGGGCAACCAAAATGGTGCAGGGTCTGCACCAGAAGACATATGAGGAGTGACCAAAGCAGCTTAATATGTATACCATTGAGGAAAGGAGGGAGAGGGGGGACATGATAGAAACTTTCAAGTATCTCAAGGGAATTAACAAAGTACAAGAGGGTAGCATCTTTCAAAGAAGAGTTGAGCAAGAACAAGGGGGCACAATTTGAAGTTGGGGGGGACGGCTCAGAGGTAATGTTAGAAAGAGTTTTTTCACAGAGGGGGTTGTGGATGCATGGAACAGCCTTCCAGAGGAGGTTGTGGAGTCAGGAACAGTGGGAGACTTCAAGAATGCATTGGACAGGCATAAGACAATTCTAGTGGGGGTAGGAGGAAGTAAGCGGATGATTAACTAGAATCTGCAGCTTATCCATCAGGTAGGGAAATGGGCATACCAGGTGGGCCAAGTGGTCCTTATCTGCCATCAAATTCTATGTTTCTATGTTTCTATTAAAGTTTCTTCATCTGTATAGCACAGAAATTTCAAAATTATTGGTCATGGAGGGGCTGAGTCATTTTGGTTTAGATCTTAAGCCCCTGTGTATCATAACTTCAAAACTGATATTGTTTGTATCAGTCTCTAAATATGCTGCTGCACCTTGTTTAAAAATGTCTGTCAGACTTTTAAAATTGTCCCAGTTCTCTGGTACTCCAAAAATCCTTATATTTTTCCTTCTTGTTCTAGTCTGGAAGTCTAACATTTTAGCCTTTAGTTCTTCATTTGTTTCTTCTAATGTTTTAAATCAACACCGGACCATGAGCGTGGTCACTGATTGCTTTAATTGTTCTATCTCTTTCTTCATCTCATGGTTTTCTTTTATTAAATTTTGTGTTAATGCATAATAAGTTTCAAGGTTTTTCTGCATATCAAGTATTTGTTCCATTTTATGGGAAATTTCATTTATTTTTGCAAATAAGCTATTTGCCCATGGGGGAAGGGTCTGCTTGCTCTTTAAAGTAATCAGATTCTAACTCACTGGTGTCGCTGGACTGCCATCTATCCTTCAGTTTTGTGTTTCATTTCTTATCAGCCCCTAGTTGTTTATTTGGGTCTGGAGCATTTTCTCTTCAAGTTTCAGTAATTTCTTGTTGCAGTTTATTTTTTTTATAATTCATATTTTATTAGTAAATTTTTTACTAATACAGGGGACAGAGAATTACCACATACAATGCTTATATACCAAATAATACATGAGCTGTCCCCATCCCCCCTTCCCTTCCCACCCCCATACAGCAGCAAGGTACTTACAAAAATAGAGGGATACAATATAGTATCTCCAAAATAAGAAGCACTGGATATACAGATTCATTTTGCAGCTCTGGCCATAATTAACGTGTGAAGGGGATCCCAAGTACTCTTGTACCACTGCAACTTATTGCGGAGGCTCGCTATCGCTTTCTCAGTACGTAAATTAGTCAACATTTCATTAACCCCTTCCTGATATGTTGGGGTTAATGTATCCCTCCAGTGCCGAAGCACAATTTTCTTAACTGATAGTGCAATCATGGAAATGTGAAACCTTCTGATTCTAACTTTGATAGAGGATAAATCCCCTAACAAACATGCATCTGGGGTAAAGTATTCCTGCAAACCCAGTATGGGGTCTAGGTTATTCTGTATGGCCACCCATAATGATTTTATCTTAGGGCATGACCAAAAGACATGAAGAAGCGTGCCTTCTTCTTGACATCCTGTGGTACAGGCCCCCGATCTTATAAGACCCCATTTCTTTAGCTTCACAGGGGTATAATACATGTTGTGCAATATATGGAATTGCATAAGGCGGAGTCTATCCTAAGAGACATACTTATGACAGAACTTCCATAAAACTGACCAGTTAGGAGTACTATGATGTTTACAGGTTTTTCTTTTTTTGATTCTACTTCCAACGGTATCTGACCTTGTCTGAGCTGTCTGATTACTCATCCCAGGAATATCCACTCCCAAATAAGATTCTGAGTTTAGCGTACCTGCCACAGGTGAGTTCCCTTCAACATTCCTTCCCATTGTTCTTTCTGGCTGATTGGAAAGCAGGAACAATGCAATAGAATTACTCCCTTTTGGTGTTTGTAGGTCAAATGTAATGGTAGTAGCTTTTCGCTTACGTTTCTGGATGTAGGATTTCCTTGTTGGCATCATGGGTGTTTTTAATGTCTTAGCATTCAGTGGGTTAGTGTTTTGCTTAATGTCTTTCTTTGGCATCATGATGCCAATTGCCAGCAATGACGTCACATCTTTTTTAAAAAGCTCTTCCTCTGTAGTAGTAGGTCCCATACAATTATTCATAACATTTCAGCTTTCTTTTTTTAAATCTGGTGGGTGTTATGCTCACATATCAAGGAGAGCTATGAGCAGGGCCCCTACTTTTCTGCGGCACAGTGGGACCAAGTTCTGCGGCAAGACTACCATTTGCCGCAGAAGTTCTGCGGCGATGGTTTGTAATTTCTGCAGAAGTTCTGCGGCACTAACAAACTACCACATCACAGTGTCAACTTGCCATCCTGACCACTTTCATGGCAGTGGTTATAGCAAACAGGATGGTGGAAAGCACAGTAACACTAGTTCAAAAAATAACAGACTTATAAAAATAATGTTATGCCTAAAAAAGCAAAACAAATGTCTCTCCCTTAAGGTCCTAGCCTGTTGCATAAATGTCATATGCAGATGGGATCTTATGTGATAAATAAGGTATTTCTATGTGCACATTATATATCCCACTAATGAGGTTTCCACTTTCACTTACATATGTGTATGTGTTTTCTACACCACTCATGAGGTTCACACTGTGTATCACTTATTATATTTATATGCAGTCTGTAACATACAAACAAATGTGTGTGTGTGTGTGGTAAGAGAGACAGAGATACTGTGTATATGTGTGTGTGTGTGTATATATATATATATATATATATGTATATGTATATATATAGGGGATATGACATGGCCCGACTGAAGATATCATATTTATCTTCACGAGAGGCCAATGATATCATGATATCTCACGAGTGGCGAAGCCACGAGTGAGAACTCATGATGTCATTGGCCTCGTAAGATAAATATGATATCTTCTAGTCGGGCCATGTCATATTCGGTTTATACTATGTATGTTTTGGGCTGCATTCAACAAAAGCTCCAAATGTGCACTTAATACGCACTACATAGAGATGTTGGCTGTTTCAACACAAATCTGCAGTATGTCTATCAGCACAACAGATGCATATGTTGTTTAAAAATATATATGTAGTTGATCCTGCTACTTTAAAATTATTATGCCAAAATGTGTCTGGATTCTGGCTAACCTGGCCTGACCACCCAATACAACTCTCTATAGCCCGTCCCTCAAAAGAGCAGATTACATATATTCTTAAATAAAATTGTTTCATGTTGCTGCAGTAAACTCATTGAATAATACATATCTGGTTGATCCTGCCTACATCTTAACACAAATAATTAAATATAAACATATCTGGTTGATCCTGCGACTTCCTTTCACCCATCTTCAAGTTTAGTGCACCGTGACCGATCAGAACGCATTGAAATGTAGCGTGACCGAGCGCAACAATATTGAAATCTCAGTTAATTTCAATTATACAGCCTGTGCTGTAAATTGCTCAAAAACTGTGACGCTTTCCTAATACTGGCTATATTTTAACAGAAGAAGCTGCCGACAATAGTAAGAGAAGAGCGAGTGAGTCGGCAGCTTCAGAACAAACAGCAAAGCGAGATGTCAGTTGCCATAACGCAGCTGATGCTCACACTTTAGTCTGCTGTTCTGAAGCTGCCGACTCACTTTCGTTCTTCTCTTACTGTTGTCGGCAGCTTCTTCTGTTAAAATATAGCCAGTATTAGGAAAGCGTCCACAGTTTTTGAGCAATTTACAGCACAGGCTGTATAATTGAAAGTAACTGAGATCAACATTGTTGCGCCTCGGTCACGCTACATTTCAATGCGTTCTGATCGGTCACGGTGCACTAAACTTGAAGATGGGAGAAAGGAAGTCGCAGGATCAACCAAATATGTTTAAATTTAATTATTTGTGTTAAGATGTAGGCAGGATCAACCAGATGGAAGAGATGTGTGGGTTTTTTTTTGGGGGGGGAGGTACTTGTACAGGGACAGAGGAAAGAGAGACAGGTGTGTGATGAAAAGTGAAGCACTTTCACTTTCACCAGGATGACGTATAGGAACGTGGAGATAAATGTATGACGTATAGGAACATGAAGATAACAATGTTATCTTCACTGGGCAGTCTAGATATCATTTTTTATCCTCGTATTTATCCCAAAACATACGTTGTATAAATATGTATATGTATATATATATATATATATATATATATATATATATATATATATGTATATGTAATGTATGTATGTATGTGTATATATATATATATGTATATATATGTATATGTATGTGTATATATATATATATATATATATATATGTATATATATATATATATATTTTTGTTTGTTTGTTTAATTTCCATGAACTTGCATCCTCATTCATACACGTCCCATTGAAAATGGAATAGAGGAGTTATTGCAAAACTAATTATTCATGTCAACCTGCTTACCCTGACACACTGCGTAACACTGTCAGGCCATGACATGCATGTGAAACGATTGTGGGATAGAGCTCTCCAGCCCATCACAATGTGTTCACCATGTGACAGAACACTGCACCATACCTTCCCAAGCTCTAAGCAGTGATGTGTTCCACCAGTCCTTGTGCTGCCCAGCCAGCTCCCAGAGCTAATCTCTGAACCTGAGCTACCGGCACAGAAACACAGCATGCTGCCCTCTGGCCCAACAGCTGTCCCTGCACACAACATTTCTCCATAACTTTTAGGTGATTCTATCAACCAATGACAATATGTAATCAATAACCCTGGCAAAAATGCGCACAGTGCAATTATTTATTTAACAGGTCTAGTCTTTCAACAGGTCTACACATTACTATATTCCACTTTTCTGTGCATAATTACTTTATTTTTCTTAAAAATGACAGTTAAATTCATTTTACCAGTTATTCATTTCAGATGGCATCTCTATACCTTAAAGGCACAAATAGGTTTGTACAAAGTGAGGTATGGACTTTACAAGTATGTGCTGTTGACAAGGTTTTGTTTAAGTTGGCCCTAGCTCAATAATGTAAGAATGAAAACTATATTTGGCTGTAGTACAGGTTGAGCAAACATCACCATGCATGATGTGCTGTGCCACCGTCTCTGGCAGTGGGAGCTGTGGTAGATAAGTGACTGTTCATTTCTCTTGCAGAATGCAGCCATTTCGTTAGCTAATGTATGATGTGATTGCAATGATAACATCACATTCTGAGCATAGTGGGGTTTTGGATATAAAAAGAGGGGAAGAGAACCAGATTCTATGGATAAAAAGAAATATTAATAAAAATCGCTAAGAAGAGTGAATTTCTGGAACATAGAGAAGTTCTGTGTAGATTGTAAAGTTCTGCATAAAATTCTGCTGCCGAGAATTCTAGGCCTTGGCTGAGCAGTCTAGTTGCAACTCATGGCTAACATCTGTGGTCACCACAATGCTCCAATTTCATGCAATTTTACAAATGGTGCAAAAGTTATTAAAGAGCACATATTTGGGTTTAACATTAAGCACCCTTTTCAACCCTAACTATACAAGCACTACCATGCCTGTAGAATACAGGTATACTGTAAGCCCACTTAGAACACCTATTTAAAAGACAATCTTTTGGATGTCCTAGTTTTGTCAATTCCTTTCCATGGCAGTAACTCCCATTTATAGGAACAGTCATCCCTTTTATAAGAACAGTTTTCTTCCAGTGGTACTGGTAAAGTGTCATTATCACTTCTGAGTGTGCTAAGCCTGGGCTGAATTAAGATCTAGCTTTCTTGCAAATGTGTGTGTGTGTGTGTGTGTGAAAGATGCCTTATGAAGAAGGCAGAACACAGTCCTTCATGGTTATCTGTGGTACTGAAGGAACTTTACAAAAATACTGTTAAGTAATTGTTTGGACAAGAGCTCTTTTTAAAAGCTACTGTATATTATACTACTATTATAATACTGAGGAGGCAGTATAACACAATAGTTTAGGGCTCTGAGCTGCAAGCCAGGTGATCTGGGTTTGAATCCCACAGCCTCCACTTGCATACTGTGTGACCCTGAACAAGTCACTTAACTTACTTGTGCCCCCAGGTCATACTTTGAAACAAGCTTCAGCTTAGTGTGCCTTTCCTGGTTAAACAATTTCCCCTTTCCTTTAATAATGGGTTCTCTATGAACTAGTTTAATCCCAGTTTAATTATGTTAACCACACATTTTAAAAGGATTTTCACTGTTTTCAATGAACACCTCTGATAAGAACATAGAAACAGAATTTGTTGGCGAAAAGGGCCACTCAGATGGCCCTCCTGCCTGGTCTGTCTCCACAGACCAAAACTGGTCTCTGGTGACCCACTGTCCTCCCAGTCTATTTAGTAATATGTTCCTATGTCTATCCTGCACATGCTTGGGGTCTCCTACTGTCTTCACCACCACTGCTTCCACTGGCAGTCTATTCCAGGCATCTATTATACTTTCAGTGAAATAGTACTTCCTTATATCCATCTTAAACTCACCCCCCCAGCTTCATTGCATGCCCTCTGGTCCTGGTGCTCTGCCTCATTCAAAAGAGACCCCCCTTCTGTACCCTGTTCAGCTCATGTGGTACTTGTACATCTCTATCATGTCCCTTGTCACTCTCTCTTCTCCTCCTGGGTGTACATGTTGAAATCCCTCATTCTCTCCTCACACGGCTGTTGGTGAAACCCTGGCAATATTTTAGTTGCCCTCCTCTGGGATGCCTCCACCTTGTCTATGTCCTTTCTGAGGGCTGGACACAGTACTCCAGGTGGGGTTTCACCAGTGAGTGACTGAGTGGTAACACCAGCTCCCTCTTCCTGCTGGAGATACCTCTCCAAATATATCCCAGCATCACACTGTCATTGCCTACAGGTTTGTTACACTCTCCTGCCATTTTGAGATGATCAGATATGACAACCCCAAGGTCCCTTTCCTACTTAATGACCATACCTCCCCATCTGTTACTCAGTTGCTGGTATCCTCGCTCTAGGTGAATTATTTTTAAATGTTT
Source organism: Neoceratodus forsteri (assembly GCA_016271365.2). NCBI lineage: Eukaryota > Metazoa > Chordata > Ceratodontiformes > Ceratodontidae > Neoceratodus > Neoceratodus forsteri. The sequence goes on along the minus strand of CM057453.1, from coordinate 641,281,363 downwards.
GGCATTGAATCCCGACTGCCATGTTCTTGACCACTCTAAGTTTCCCCAAAATCATTATGCATGCTTTTTCATCTCTCTCTCTCTCTCTCTCCTGGTTATTCGCCCTATTACAGATGCTGGTATAATCTGCAAAAAGGCTTATTTTCCCTTCCAGTTCGTCAGCAATATCCCTTATGAACACTATTCAAGCTTTTGGTTAATGAGATACTTTTCTAGCTGTTTCTCTTGCAAAGATATCTCTCCTTCCACTAATGTTGTCACATGACAGTAATGCATTTCACAGTTATCTGGAAAATCAAAAGCCTCATTTTCAAATAACCGATAAGGCAGGTACATCCGAGGACCTGAATGCTTCCAGTTAGTCTTGTCCATTAGCTACATCTGTGCCCAATTTTCAACCTTCTCCAATTTTCTGTAGCTGAAACTGCTTACTGGTGCAGCTTTCACTCAGAGTTGGAGGTAAATGACTGTAAAACATATATGGATAATAATGCAGTAAAGTGGTCAAGTGTGTATTCCTTGAAATTCAGGTTTTGTGCTCAAGTCTTGTGGCATCCAAATGTACATACAATGGGGACTTGTATGCAACAATAGCTTTTGATTGTCTGGAACAAGAGTTTAAGAACAAGGCCAGGAAGGTTATCTACCTGATCTGGTACCCATATGACAGATGCACCTACAGTATGCATACCACTATAAAGCACAGTTGTAATAGGATGCAGTTTGGAAATAGTGCCTGTTGCTTCCAGCTGGGTAGTAGATGCAGTGAATGCTGATGGATGCTGCACAACTCCCAGATGTGTCTGCATCTCCAATTTCAAAAATCTACCCTCTTGTGTCTCCCAGTATCCAGCAACCAAGGAGCAAGCTATTCTAGGTGCAACTGTAGAACTGTCTGGAATGAAATCATGCTTTAACAAGGCTGAAAGTTAAAACACATTTTGCTTTCATTAAGACTGCATTCTTGCCATCTTTAAAACGTACATACCACAGTTTTGTTGTTACTTTAGAAAGTTAATCTTTTCACAGATAACTCACAGAGTTTCTAGGGATTTGTGGGTAAAATCTTTCTATTTTGACTCGGATATTTGTGCATTTCTGTTGACTTTGATCCTGAGAAAAAGATTGCTATTGTTAGAGGTTCTTACTCCTGTCCCTTTTTGAGTTATAATAATTCAGCTGCCTCTCTCTCTTGCTTTCTCACACTCTCTCCAAAGAGATTCTCTAATACTTGTTGCATGCATACCCCAGCACCATTGTATTCTGTGTCTATGCTGATGTTAAACCTGAAACCATGCAGGAATGAAAATGGTTTCAGGTTTTAAAACATCAAAAGCATAGGATTAAATATAAGACTATGATTGATGAGCACTGAAGTGAATACCCATTGGTGAAAAGAAAGACAAAATGGGTCAGCAGATTCCATGGCTCCATGATATAGCTTGTTTGTAGAAGCACTGTGCTGACCAAATACTCACTGGAAGTCATATGCAGCTTGCTTTTATCGTTTCGATGATCAGAGAGTCATAGGAGTCTCGGCTGCAAGCTGTGCGAGTTGGAACCAACAGCTGAGGCTTCAGTCTGTGATGGGAACAAAAAGAAATCATAATATGAATTGGACCCACTACCTGTGTGGGCTTGTTGAATGTATCAGTATCGTAACTTGACTTATTAGGTTTACACACACAAAATATGGCTAGATAGTCTAATTTTCATGGTTAGACTTATTTTCCTATTTTTCTTCTTTCCATCGTCACCATGATAAAGGTTCTGACTCCTCTTTGCTCTCCTAACCATTTTTATGTTGCTTGCACGCATGTGCAAGAAACATAGTGCCATCATCGGAGATTTCGGAGGTGTGTCACCTCCTCCTCCAATTCAGTCAGTGAGCTGGCAGGTGCGGCCCCTGTAAGCCAATGCATTTTGGAGCTGTCTATGACATGCTCCAAAATGCAGTAACCCGATTGAAAGGAGCTATGCTTCAGTGAGCAGCGATAAAACGTAGCTCCCCACATGCAGGCATGCACGCCCTTGCCGCACTGTATATAGCCGACAGGTGCCCAATCCCCGTCCGGCTGAGCTGTGTCGCTCCCCCACTAGTTGGTGCCACGCCTGGGAGCCCACCCCAGCGTGGCAAGCAGTCTCGGCGACGGGGTGCCCAATCCCCACCGACTGAATGCCCTCGTTTCTTGTGCCATGCTGGGAGCCCACCCCAGCATGGCAAATGTCCCAGACGTCTTTTTTTTAAACCTGTAAAACAAAAACGGTCTCAGCGTGCGTCTCCGACCCCCTTCCACAACCCGCACCCACCCACTGCGCCTTAGCCTCCCACCCCCTCACCCATACTTACCTCTGGACTCCGTCACGGCGATCTTGGTGGACTGGGAACACATCTGCACTCTTCAAAGCCGAATACGAACTGAGGAAATGCGGTAAGCTGCATAATGGGCTAGATAGAGGGTTTCAACTTTGTTGCATATCTCAGGCATTTTTAATTAGCAAATTTTCAACATGGGTTTTAGGACCCTTCTCATGAATGATGTCACTGTCATGGCAGTGTTCGGGCCCGAAGGGTGATTTCGTGCAGTGACTGCGAAATCACCCTTCAGGCCTGAATACCACCATGACAGTGATGTCATTCATGAGAAGGGGTCCCAAAAACCCCATGTTGAAAATTTGGTCCAAAAATTCCAAAAAATGACTGTTTTACGAGTGTGCGTTGCGCAGTTCCTACGCAGGCTCGTAAGTTCACAAAATTTCAATATTTTCACTCCAGATTTTCAACATTGCCATTTTACCACACCTTCTTATGAGTAGTATAGCTGTCATTTTTCACATCTCACCCAAAATGTGTTTCCGCCCATGTAGCGCAGAATGGCGCAGTTGGTGTGCGAAATCAATGTATGGGACAAATTAAGAAAATCACAGTGACACTGTTCATGAGCAGAGGTCTTAAAATGGCTATGTTGAAAATTTGGTGAAAAAATTCCTAAAATGACTGTTTTACGAGCGTGCGTTGCGCAGTTCCTACGCAGGCTCGTAAGTTCACAAATTTTCAATATTTTCACTCCAGATTTTCAACATTGCCATTTTGCCACACCTCCTCATGAGCAGTACAGCTGTCATTTTTCACATCCTGCCCAAAACGTGTTTCCGCCCATGTAGCGCACAATGGCGCAGTCGGTGTGCAAACTCAATGTATGTGACACATTAACAAAATCACAGTGACACTGTTCATGAGCAGAGGTCTTAAAATGGCTATGCTGAAAATTTGGTGAAAAATTTCCTAAGAATGACTATTTTACGAGCGCGCGATGCATAGTTCCTACGCACGCTCGTAAGTTCGCAAATTTTCAATATTTGCACTCCAATGACTTCCAAATACCTAAACAGCACATAGAAGCAAGCAACATTCGGCATTGACAAATGCTTGTTCTCCATACTCCTAATCTTCTTCATTGGGCTGGAGTATCTCACCTCTGTACTATTCCACATATTGTACAGCAGTAGTATCTGACTCAACTCGTGCTGCATTATTAGTATCTCACTCCCCCTCCCACAACTACATCTAACTGTACTGTAATGTGCTGCTACTATTGAATGCATTGCAGTTGTACTATTACCATCATGTTGTGACTGTACTGCCCATCTTTGTCGTTCTAACTTTTGTAGCCTCTCTGTTTAGCAGTACTGCTGTCATCTCAGTGTGGTTATGCTGACTATCTTCATGGCTCAGATTTTTGTGAATGTTCTGGTCCCAGAACCATAGAGTTCATTTACTGTGTTAAGTTTATTCTTTGTTTATGTATGCATCATATGTTGTGTATCTTCTTTTCACTGCTGCTCCCTTCTCCCCTTCCCCAGATGCATCTGGCCATGTGCTGCTGTCAGTTCAGTATGTGTTTCCTGGTAAAACTTTTGAAATAGATTAATGCAGCCTCTTAGTGCATGACCTACTGGCCAAAACAAGGTACACAACATTGGCTGTGGAGAGCTTTTGGGATGCTTTTACCCATTATTTCCAATGAATTTTCACAATGCAGATCTGCTGAGAGGCAGTTTCAACGTGGTCTTCCTTTTACACATTTTTACAATGTATTTTCCTAGAATATACCTGCTGATTGCTATATATTTAGTCTGGATAGTTCACAGAAGAAATGGCATCTTATTTTCAGGTGGCGGAGCAGCAATAAAAAACAATTAGTCTTGTAAATGCTACCTCATCTAAAGCTGCTATTAACATACACCAAAGCCACATACAACAGTTTTTGACATTAAATCTGCTTTATTGATCAGTATGTGCCATATGGGGAAAGAGAAATTTAAAATGGGTGATGTCCAACCCCTTCTGTGATGTTGATTTACTGCCGAAATGGGAACTTTACTATGTTTTGCAATCTGTGTACTACCTCACCACCCATGGCAAAATGAAAATGGTGAAGTCCACGCTTAACTGTATTGTGTGATACAAGTCTCAATGGGTGGTGCGGTGGGAGCTTCTCATGCAGCGCTTGACTACATACAGTATGTGTGTTTACAGGGATCTGCCTGCGGCCTTCAGGCTACACTTGGCAGATCAATGGGGAGCGGTTTGAACTAGCTGGACTCTTCATTTCTGGTCTGGTCCCTTCAGGAATACCACACCATGTGGGGGCACAATTTTTTACCACAATTAGCCACCCAGTGTTACCAAACTTCTGAACTGCACATGATCAACTCCCTGGCACTCAGCCCTATGCCATCAGCAGAGTTGTTTCTGCCCAACTGCATCATGGGATTCGGGGATCAGTGGGACTAGTGGGGCATCTGTGGCCAGAGGAACAGCCGTCCTTTACATGGGTGCCTGGTAAAGTGGTAGGACTTAACCACACTCTTCTCATTTAGCTGGGCTGGATGGGGGTGGGGTTCTTTTGTAATGGTAAGCTGTGAGGACTGCCACTGGAGGAACAATATGATGCAAGCAGCTTCCTATGTTCCTGCACTCATCCCAATAAGAACACAAAACTTGATACTTACAGTTGGAAACTTAATAGACAGTGTGGCCAACAATAAAAAACAAAATAAAGAGAAAAAGTACTTACATTTCATATGCTTTATCCAGTGATTTGAGCACACCTATATGGCAGGGTTAGGAACAGAGTTCATGCTGTTCCTTACCCAACCTTCTTCACACTATATGTGTAATTGATAAACTGTTTTGTAAGTTTACATAGAAATTTACATGGTTAAAGTACCTAGATACTATGTGATGACTGTGATGCTCGGCCAGCTGGTTATGATTGTTCTGATATTTGTAATATAGAATGTGGTATGTAGTGTCTCTCAGGCAGCCTGAGGATGGGTGCCACCCCAAGGTTTCAGCTACAGGATATATTAACCTGAAACTAGGAGGTAATTAAAGGACCAGAGAGACTTAATTAGAACTGACCCAGCTACCAGGATATAGAGCTCATAAACTTTTAGGACAGTTTAGAGGAAAAAACATGTTATATCACTATGGTGCTAAAAGTCATAAAATCCTTTGAAGTACCCTGGAAACAAGAACTGTTCAAGATCAAAGAGGACAGGCATGATCACAAACTTATAATTTGGGAAATTAGTTTTTGCTGAAGTCACAGTATTTAAAATATCTTCTGACAGGAAGATCATTGTTTGTATATTTTTTATATTCTAAAAGGAGGCACTAGATGACTCATCATGGGAGGGATGTGTGAGAGAGCCACAGTTTAAACTGAATACTGTGGCTGAACTTAGTGACATTTTCTTTGTGGGCTCTTAAGGAATAATACTTAACTTAAGCACTGTACAGAGGTAATACATTAGTTAGAAAAAGTCTAATTGTATTGTGGTAGGAGTTTATGTTTTGTACTTTAACCTTTTTTCTTTATGTGATTATATGCTTTGTGATATATTGTTCTGTGTTTACATTAATCATATTTTTATCCATTTTTAAGTAAACCTTTCATTTAAAAGACTGCCTGGGTGTGTCTTTGAAGTTCTTCCTTATTGCATGTGATGTATAGATGGTTGAGACTGACTAATAACTGTTCATAAGCTTGATGGTGTTACCAAACTGGGAAAAGGTAAGAATATACCTAAGGTCTTTTATAGAGTTTTAAGGGTTCATTTTGGATACCTGGTTAGGTGCCCTAAGGCAAAAGATATCTGGCATCCCCCTGAAGAGCAGATTATCTGAGCCTGTACATTTGGGTATGGACAATGAGGACAGTAATGATCACAGCAAACTTAAAGCTGCAGTTTAAAAAAGTTTGATTTAACTGCAGAAACGTACAGAGCTAAATTCTGTAAGTTCAGGAGAAACTCTGATATAAGCTACAAGGAGCTAGCCATGAAACAACATCAATGTTTAAAACGTTGGTGGGAGGGAATTGAAGCAAACTCTGTAGGCAAAATTGAAAATGCTATTTTATTAGAACAGTTTTTTGGGGCTGAAAACTTGGCTGGAGTGCCGAGATCCCAAAACAGTGCAAGAGGCTGCTGAACTCTTGGAACGCTATGCCAAGAGCAGACCTGCTCTGAGAGTGAATGGGGTGGGCATGGCAGTGCAGAAAGGGAAAAGTGTGCCTTTAGGGCAGCTAAAACTCTCACTGCCCCAGGTTTCAGAGAAAAGATTTCTCTGAGAAAAGAAATGAATGTTGGGTCTGTAAAGAAACTGGACATATTGCCAGACAGTGTCCCAAAAGGATGAGCAATATGCAAGGTGGTGTTAGGAAAGAAGTGGGTTGTTTATGTGTCCCTGGAAGCATGCCTGTGAACATGAGGAAACACATGCACCCAGTCATGGTGAATGGTGTACAGACACAAGGGTTAAGGGACACAGAAGCATCCCTGACATTGGTAAAAGGGGATCTGGTAAAGCCTGGTCAGCTTATACCCAATAAATATGTCACTGTACAAGGCTTCACTGGTGAGGAGAAAACATTGCCACTCGCTAGTGTTCTCATAGACTGGGGTGAAACAGGGGGAACTGTGCAACAGGTGGCTGTAGCCAAAACTTTAGCAGTGGACATCATCCTTGGCAACGATCTCAAACAGGGGATGGTGCATGCAGTTACCCATAGTCAAGCGGCAAGGGAAAATTGTAGTTCCCTGGACCCCACAGAAGCCATTGTAGAAATCACTGGGAGGCATATTCCCCAGCCTGTGTCTCCTGATATGGAGACTAATGAAAAGGGGGGTAGAAATTTCCCCAGTAGCAGTTAACCACACAGCTATGAAGGGTTACTCCAAAGGGGGGGTTACCAATAGTCAGAGGGTTAGGGATGACAGTGATCCTGAGTCCCCTGATGCTAGTGCTAGGGACCCCAGTTTAGAGACTGAAGGGGACATGTCCCATGCCTTGGGAATGTGTGAGGAGTTTTCAGCTGCTCAGAGAAGTGACCCTATTCTAGAGAAGCTGAGGGCTTGGGTACACTCTGACGGAGTACAGGGAGGTGACAGTAAACATAAGGTTTATTGGGAAAATGGACTGATGTATACTCAGGATGTGAAGACAGAGGGAGGGGTGATAGGCAGGCAGCTTGTCGTTCCCCAAGGGTATCATGAGCAGTTGCTCAAGATTGCACATGATATTCTCTTGTATGGTCATCTGGGAATTACATGAATTATGCAGCAGTTGGCCAAGAATTTCTATTGGCCAAACTTCACCCAGTAGGTGAAGGAGTATTGCAGGTCTGGTCACTGGTGCCAAGAAATAGGGAAGGCAGGTAAGAAAATCCAAGCCACCCTAATTCCATTGCCCATAGTGGAGGAACCATTCCAGAGGACAGGAATGGATATTGTGGGGCCTTTAAATACCACCAGCTCCTCCAGGAAGAGGTTCATCCTGACTGTGGTGGATTATGCTACCCGGTACCCCGAGGTAGTCACCCTATCCACACTGAGGACAAAGTGGCAGATGCCTTACTTGGGATTTACTTCTGTGTTGGGTTTCTGCAGGAGGTTATCACTGATCGAGGGGGTTCCTTCATGTCAGACCTGATGAAATGTTTATGGGAGAAATGTGGGGTAGGGCAGAGATGCACAACACCCCATCACCCACAAGGCAATGGGCTTGTGGAAAGATTTATCGGTACCCTGAAGTCAATGCTTCAAGCATTTTCTGAACAGCATGGGAGGGACTGGGAGAAATACCTTCCCCACCTGTTGTTTGCATACAGAGAGGAGCCCCAAGAGTAGACAGGATTTTCCCACTTCAAACTCTTATATGGATGCCGGATACGTAGGCCCCTAGACTTGATCTGGGAGGACTGGAAAGGCAAGCACACCACCCAGGGAACTCACTTAGTGGATTACATCCTTAGGTTTAGGGAAAGGCTGAAGGAGCTTATGGGGACAGCCCAGAGCAACCTGGCAGCTGCCCAACAGAAACAAAAAGTGGGGTATGACCGCAAAGCTAGAGGTCTCTCATACATGGTGGGTCGGGAAGTCATGGTCCTTAATCTGGTCTAGAAAGACAAGTTGCAGGCTGAGTGGGCAAGACCATACAAAGTAGTTAGGAAGGTAAATGACGTGAACTATATTATAGAGTTATCTGACAGAAGACAGACAGAAAGGATATACCATGTCAGCATGATGAAGCCATATGCTAATAGGGCTGACATGGCATTTGCAGTATGCAGGGAAGGGACGGACGAAGGAGACCCCCTTCTGGACTTGCTGGAAGAAAGTAAGTGGGAGTCCTCTGTGGAGGCAGTTAAATTGTCTCCCCAGCTGGCCCCAGACAAGATCCAGGAAGTAAGGGAGGTTTTAGTAGACTTTGCCCCATTGTTTAGTGCCAAGCCTGGACTAACCCCCTTAGCGACACATGATGTGGAGACAGGGACACAGACGCCCATACAGCAGACAGCATATCAGGTGTCGGAGGCTGTCCAAAAGGACATTGGGGGAGGTGGGAGGAAATGCTGATTTAGGGGTAACCCAGAGATCCCACACCCCATGGGCCTCACCTGTAGTCCTTGAGCCCAAGCCAGATGGCTCTACTCATTTCTGTGTGGACTATCAGGAATACTATGTCAGATGCCCACCTGGTGCCCAGGATGGATGAGTTCTTATGTTGAGGTGACCTACTCAACGGAGCGACCATGGGTATTGTGATAGAGCATGACAGAGTTAGAGGTTACTATCACCCGAGGTTTTATTTGAATTAGTGTACGCCTTCGAATGGGTTTGCAGCTTTCCAAAGGTTGGTGAACTAGTAAATGGTGCTCAGGAGTACGCGTGGTGTGCCGGATACATTGCCATCTTAGTGCCAGTTGGTGAGGAAGACCTGTCCCACTTTAGGGTACTGGACAGGATAGAGGGCCAGGCTCACTGTCAAAGCTGAGAAGTGTGGGGTAGCCATGGCTGAGTGGCATACCTTGGGCATGTTGTAGCCTGGGGACAGCTCCGTCCTAACCAAGTGAAAATAGAGGTGATGAAGGCATGGCCCCAGACCAGAAATGCAGAAGCAGGCCAGAGTTTTCTCCAGGACAGCAGGGTACTATAAGAAGTTTGTACCCAATTACAGTGTGAGGCTGCTTCCCTATCTGACCTGGTAAAGAAAAGGATGCATAAGAAATTACCTGGGAACCAGCCTGTCAAGAGCCTTTACTGGACTGAAGGAGGCACTGTGCAGTGCTCCTGTATTGACAAGTCCTGACTATAGGACCCTTTATAATTCAGACTGATGCCTCAGATGTGGGTATTGAGGGCAGTACTGAGTCAGACATCCAACCAAGGAAAGATCACCCTGTAGTGTACCTGGTAAAATGTTACTTCCCAGGGGTGAGGCTTGGTCTGCTGTGGAAAAGAGTGCCTTGCCATAGTGTGGGCCCTAAAGAAGTTGGAGCCATACTTATATGGGCAGCATTCTGAGGTACAAACGGATCACAACCCCCTGGTTTTGCTGACTCAAATGGGAAAAACTAATGGTACACTATAAAGATGGAGTCTTGCCTTGCAAGGGTATGACATGACAATCTTACATAGGGCTGGAGTGACCAATCAGAACACAGATGGCTTGTCTCGTGTTTATGAGGAGTGAACTGATTTGGGAAGCTCATCCCATGCAGGGGATAGAGCTCCCAAATTCCATTAGAGTAGGGAGGATTGTGATGCTTGGCCAGCTGGTTATGATTGTTCTATGATATTTGTAATATGGAATGTGGTATGTGAGTGTCTCTCATGAGATAGCCTGCAGGATGGTTCCACCCCAAGGTTTCAGCTCCAGGATATATTAACCTGAAACCAGGAGGTAATTAAGGATCAGAGAGCTTAATTAGAACTGATCCAGCTACCAGGATATAGGTCTCATAAACTTTTATGACATTTTAGAGGAAAAACATGTTATATCACTATGGTGCTAAAAGTCATAAAATCCTTTGAAATACCAGAAACAGAACTGTTCAAGATCAAGAGAGGACAGGCTTGATCACAGACTTATAATTTGGAAATTAATTTTGCTGAAGTAACAGTATGTAAATATCTCCACAGGAAGATCATTGTTTGTATAATTTTATATTCTAAAAGGAGAACTAGATGATTCATCATGGGAGGGGTGTGTGAGAGCCACAGGTTTAAACTTAGATAGAAAAGTCTAATTACAATTGTGACATGGACAGTCAGTTCTGAGTGCTGTATCATTTTTTAATATAAAATGTATTACTGACTGTCTCTTTTGAATATCTGATGCTTTAGGAGTGACTTGCTCCCCCAGGTTTCAGTTGAAAGATGAAAGCCATGAAAATGCTGAAAATGGCATGTGAGATCACACACACAATTTTAGATACCAGGTGTTACATGGAAGGCCTGAAGCTAATTACAGGAGTGGAAGAAGCTTGAGTTCAAGCATATCCATTTATGATGCTTCAGGAAGAAAAGCAGAGTTGTGATGTATTAGTGCAAAATCATAAAGATGCTTTCATGTCCTGAAAAGAAGCGTATCACCAGATCAAAGAGATGTCATTTGAAGAACATATGAGTATGCTGAGATTGCAGAATTTAATACTTTGAAAAAAAAATCCTGTTTTTGTATAAGATATACATATTTTTTATATATTCTGACAGAGGAGGAGCTAGATGACCTCACACAAAAGATGTTGGCAAATACAGTTTGCTTAATGAATATTCTGTATTATTTCAGACACACCTTTATCTAGACTCTGACAAGAACACATCTGTGAGCACTTTTAAACAGGTATTTAGAAAGAGAGTCAAATCTAAGCACTGTAAATAGGAATTTGCACTGTTTAAACCTTGTTCTTTTAAAAGATTTGTATGTCTTGTGATATAAGAGTTCTGTATTTTGTGTTCTACATATTTTTATCTATTTTTAGTAAAATTCTTTTTAGAGCATACTTGGTCTGTCTTTGAATTTTTTCATTTGTAAGAAAAGTATATAGTTATAGCATGAACACGAGGCATAGCTTGAATGGTGGTATCAAACTGGAAAGAAGCATTTTAAATCTCAGGTCTTTATTAAAGTTTTAAGGGTTCATCTCTGTATACCTGGTTAGGTGCCTATAGGCAAAGATATCTGGCCCCTGAAGACAGAAATGTCTAAGCCTGTGCATTTGTGTGCTAGCAAGAGGTTCACAGTTTGAATCCCTCAAGACTTGAGACCAAAGGTTGATCCGAACTCACAAAACAGACAAGAGGGTTACCTTGTTCTGTTAAACTATTCACAAGACTGTGACTCAGAGGTTGGCACTTTGGGAGTAAAGGCCTGACCTGCTAAGTGGGTTTGTAACAGATTAGTTAGCAGGCGTTGGCATAATTTTGGTATTACAAGCTTTTATTGTTCTGTGTCAGCTGAGAAAGTAAGCTCACTTGCAAAGAAAGAAAAAGGCAGAGTTTTATTTTAAAAGGAAACGAACTATATATCACTTGGCATACAGTCAGTTCCTACCCATTTTGTTTTCCTTTTCCTAAAGTGCAAGTCAGAGTAGCCGTAGTCAGGGAAGAGATGGCTTCTAACTACAACAGGCACAATGTAGATTACTGAAGCAGTTGTGCAGGGACAGGAGAGGTCCGTTAGAGGGTGACAGCAAAAGCAGAACCTCATAGAGGCCCTGAAGGTAGCAGATACCCAGAGCAGCAAGTGACAGACCATGACTGAAAGGACCAGACCATGAGATCTGGCAGGACCAGTGGCCAGTCGGTGAGGAGGGACAGCAGGGCCATGTCAGTGAGTCACAGCAGCAACCAGGGATGGTCACCAGTATCCTGAATCCAGAGGTACTCAGACTGCAAATTGAGTCTATGAGATGGAACTGGAGGCAGAGCGACAACAGAGAGGAGATCATGAGGAGTGTGAGCGTCCAGCGAGCTGCAGAGGAGAAGAGAGAGGAGCGCCAGAGGCAACATGAACTGGAGAAGCTATCACTCCGACCAGCGGCACCAAAGCAGGTAAGTGGCTTGGGTTTAACTGTGACTGCAGGACTGGGTTACAAATTGAATTCCAAATTAATAGCCGAGTTTAAAGAGGGGGAAGATATGGATGCCTTTTTAAATTCTTTTGAAAAAGTTTGTATTCAGGCTAAAATTTCTAGAGAGTCCTGGAGCTTCCATATATCCCCGCTACTTACCAGGAAAACTCAGGATGCATTGGGTCAAATGGACAATGAGGACAGTGATGATTACAGCAAACTTAAAGCTGCACTGTTAAAAAGTTTAAATTAACTGCTGAATCATACAGAGCTAAATTCTGTAAGCTCAGGAGAAGCCTGATATGAGCTACGAGGAGCTAGCTGCGAAACAATGTCAGTTTTAAAAGCGTTGGTGGAAGGAATTGAGGCTAAATCTGTTGATAAAATTGAAAATGTGATTTTATTAGAACAGTTTTATTGAGGCTTGCCCAGCAGAGACTAAAAACCTGGCTAGAGGACCAAGATCAAAAACAGTGCAAGAAGCTGCTGAAAGCAGACCTGCTCTGAGCAAATGGTGTGAGGCGTGGCAGCGCAGAAAGAGAAAAGTGCACCTTCAGAGCAGCTAAAATCCTCACTGCCTCCACTGAAACCAGTTAGCCCCAGGTTTCAGAGAAAAGATTTCTCCGAGAGAAGAATGAATGTTGGCTGTGTAAAGAAACTGGGCATGTTGCCATACAGTGCCCCAAAAAGGTGAGCAATACACAGCAGGGTGCTAGAAAAGAAGTAGGTTGTTTGTATGTCCCTGGAAGCATGCCAGTGAACATGAGGGAACACATGCACCCAGTCATGGTGAATAGTGTGCAGACTCAAGGGTTAAGGGACACAGAGGCATCCTGATGTTAGTAAAGGGCATCTGGTACAGCCTGGTCAGCTTATACCAGCTACTGTCATCGTCACTGTCCAAGGTTCACTGGTGAAGAGAAAACATTACCCCTCGTTAGTGTTCTCTTAGACTGGGGTAAAACAGGTGGAACTGTGCAACAGGTGGCTGTAGCCAAAACATTAGCAGTGGATGTGATCCTGGGTAACAATCTCCCACTGGGGATGGTATGTGAAGTTTCCCATGGCCAAGCAGCAAGGGAAAATTTTAGTTCCCTGATCCCCATGGAAGCCATTGTGGAAACCATTGGGAGGCTGGTTCCCCAGCCTGTGTCTCTTGATATGGAGACTGATAAAAAGGGGGTAGAAATTTCCCAGGTAACAAGTAACCACACAGCTATGGAAGGCTACTCCAAAGAGGGAGGGGTGACCCATTGTCAGAGGGTTGGGATTGACAGTGATCTGAGGGCCCCAATCCTAGTGCTAGGGACCCTAGTTTAGCAATTGAAGGGGACCTGTCCCTTGCCTTGGGAAGGTGTGAGGGGTTCGCAGCTGCTCAGAGAAGTGACCCTAGTTTAGAGAAGCTGAGGGCTTGGGCAGACTCAGACAGTGCACAGGGAGGTGATGGAAGACATAGGGTTTATTGGGAAAAAAGACTTATATAGACACAGGCAGTACAGAGGGAGGGAGGCTAGGCAGGCAACTTGTCATTCCCCAGGGATATCATGAGCAGTTGTTCAAAATTGCACATGATATTCCCTTGTCTGGTCATCTGGGAATCATGCGCACTATGCAGTGGTTAGCCCAGAATTTCTACTGGCCTAACTTCACACAGCAGGTGAAGGAGTATTGCAGGTCTTGTCACCAGTGCCAAGAAATAGGAAAGTCGGGCAAGAAAACCCAAGCTGACCTGATTCCCTTGCCCATTATTGGAGAAGCCATTCCAGAGGTGGGAATGGATATTGTGGGGCCTTTAAATACCCCCAGCTTCTCAGGGAAGAGATTCATCCTGACTGTGGTGGATTATGCCACCCGGTACCCAGAGGCCATCACCCTATCCTCACTGAGGGCAGACAAAGTGGCAGATGCCTTACTTGGGATTTTCTCCCATGTTGGGTTTCCGTAGGAGGTTATCACTGATCGAGGGAGTTCCTTCATGTCGGACCTGATGAAATGTTTTTGGGAGAAGTGTGGGGTGGTGCAGAGATGCATGACACCGTATCACCCACAAGCCAATAGACTTGTGGAACGATTCAATGGCACCCTAAAGTCAATGCTCTGGGCGTTTGCTGAACAGCATAGGAGGGACTGGGAGAAATACCTTTCCTACCTGTTTGCATACAGGGAGGTGCCCCAAGAGTCAACAGGACTTTCCCCCTTCGAACTCTTATATGGACGCCGGGTACATGGGCCCCTAGACTTGATCCGGGAGAACTGGAAGGCAAGCACACCACCCAGGGAACTCCCATTGTGGATTACATCCTTAGGTTTAGGGAAAGGCTGAAGGAGCTTATGGGGACAGCCCAGAGCAACCTAGCAGCTGCCCAACAGAAACAAAAGGTGTGAGTACGACCGCGAGCAGGCAACTCGCTTGTATATGGTGGGTCAGGAAGTCATGGTCCTTATTCCGGTCCGGAAAGACAAGCTGCAAGCTGAGTGGGCAGGACCATACAAAGTGGTTAGGAAGGTAAATGACGTGAACCACATTGTGTAGTTACCTGACAGAAGACCGACAGAAAGGATGTACCATGTCAACATTATGAAGTCATTTACAAATAGGGCTGACATGGTGTTTGCAGTGTGTAGTCATGGGGAGGGGACGGACAAAGGAGACCCCCCTTCTGGATTTGCTGGAAGAAAGTAAGTGGGAGTCCTCTGTGGAGGCAGTAAAATTGTCTCCCCAGCTGGTCTCGGACCAGATCCAGAAAGTAAGGGAGGTTTTAGCAGACTTTGCCCCCTTGTTTAGCGCCAAGCCTGGACTAACCCCCTTAGCGACACACAATGTGGAGACAGGGACACAGACGCCCATACGGCCGACAGCATATCGGGTGTCAGAGGCTGTCCAAAAGGACATTAGGAAGGAAGTGGAGGAGATGCTGGATTTAGGGGTAATCCAGAGATCCCATAGTCCCTGGGCCTCACTCGTAGTCCTTGTGCCCAAGCCAGATGGTTCTCACTCATTTCTGTGTGAACTATCATGGACTGAATGCAATCACAAGTCAGATGCCCACCCGATGCCCTGATGGATGAACTCCTGGACAAGTTGGGAGGGGCGACCTACCTTATGACCATTGACCTGACAAAGGGGTATTGGCAGGTAGAATTGACAGACAGAGCTAGGGAGAGGTCGACCTTCATCACTCTGATAGGCTTATTTGAGTTTAAAGTAATGTCTTTCAGAATGAAGAATGCCCTGGCCAGTTTCCAAAGGTTGGTGAACCAGGTGTTAAATGGTGCTGAGGAGTACGCCGTGGCATACCTGGATGACATTGCCATCTTTTGTACCAGCTGGAAGGAACACCTATCCCACCTTAGGGAAGTGCTGTACAGGATACAGAGGGCTGAGCTCACTGTCAAAGCTGAGAAGTGCCAGGTGGCCATGGGGGAAGTGGCATACCTCAGGCATGCGGTAGGCAGAGGACAGCTCCGTCCTAACCAAATAAAGATAGAGGTGATCCAGGCATGGCCCAGACCAGAAATCCAGAAGCAGGTCAGGAGCTTTCTAGGGACAGCAGGGTACTACAGAAAGTTTGTACCCAATTGCAGTGCCCTGACTGCTCCCCTATCTGACCTGACAAAGAAAACAATGCCAAAGAAATTACCTGGGGCCCAGCCTGTGAGGAAGCCTTTACAGACTGAAGGAGGCACTGTGCAGTGCTCCTGTTTTGACAAGTCCTGACTACAGCAAAACCTTTATAGTTCAGACGGACGCCTCAGGCGTGGGTATTGGGGTAGTACTGGAGCCAGACGTCAGCCAAGGGACAGATCACCCAGTAGTGTACCTGGTAGGAAGTTGCTTTCAGGGGAGCAAGCGTGCTCCATGGCGGAAAAGGGTGTGTTTTCATAGTGTGGGCCCTAAAGAAATTAGGAGCCATACTTTTATGGGCATTTTTGTGGTGCAAACTGACCACAACCCTAGTTTGGCTGACGATGGGGAAAACAATGGCAGACTACTACAATGGAGTCTTGCTTTGCAAGGTTATGATCTGACAATCGTACATAGGGCTGGGCCGAAGAACCAGAACTCAGATTGGCTGTCTAGGGTCTATGAGGAGTGAACTGATTTGGGAAGCTCATCCCATGTTGGGGATAGAACCCCCAAATTCAGTCTAGGTGGGGAGGAATTGTGATGTGGACAGCCAATTAATTCTGAGTGCTGTATCATTTCTTTTAAATATAAAATGTATTACTGACTGTCTCTGTTGAAAATCTGGTGCTTTAGGAGTGACCTCGCTCTCCCTCCCCAGGTTTCAGTTGAAAGATGAAAGCCATGAGAAAATGCTGAAAACAGCATGTGAGATCACACACACAGTTTTAGATACCAGGTGTTACGTGGAAGGCCTGAAGCTAATTACAGGGTGGAAGAAGTTTGAGTTCAGCATATCCATTTTATGATGCTTCCAGAGGAAGAAAAGCAGGTTGTGATGTATTAGTGCAAAATCATAAAGATACTTTCATGTCCTGAAAGGGAAGCTTATCACAAGATCAAAGAGATGTCATTTGAAGAACATATGAGTATGCTGAGATTGCAGAATTTAATACTTTGAAAAAATAATCCTGTTGTTGTATAAGATATATATTTTCTATATATATATACTGACCCACCCTTGCAAGCCAATGCTAGCCAAAGGACTATGGCTGGCGCGATAAACATATGCAGTCTACAAAAGAAATTTGCCCCACTACAAGCCTGGGTTTGCCTCCACAACCCGGATGCCTAGCTGTAACTGAAACATGGCTATCACAGAGTACCCCAGACTCAGCTGTTACTCTGCCAGGCTATACATTGTACAGATCTGACAGGTTGGGGAGAAGGGGTGGGGGGTGGTGTGCACTGTACCTTTGGGAACAACTGCAGGGAATCAAAATTGAAACTATGCACCCCACTGCAGGTGCCCAGGCCCTCGCCATTAATGTTGCTGTGGGCAGCTCGGGTAAATCACTCTACCTTATCTCAGTCTACATACCTCCTTGCAACCAGAAGGATGCTTTCGAATCCATCTCCCAGCTCCCCAAAAACTCAGAAATTGTAGCCCTCAGTGACTTCAACACAAACTGGTCTTCCCCCCACCAGGCCTGTCTCAGGGATGCAGCTGCAGCCCATAATCTTTCTCCGATGGTACTTACCCCTACTTGGGTAAACTACAAAAGGGGCACTAGTTCCCTTCTTGATCTCATTTTCACAAATTATCCTGAACGCATACAGGATGTCCAGATCCTCCCTGACTCACTTAGTGATCACTCTCTGGTCACCTGTCGCTGGTCCAACAACTGGAAGCCTCCCCTCCCAGGATCACCAGTCACTGAAAGCTAAAGAAAGGATCCATGGCACATCTCCGCAACACCTGTTTATCTTTGACTGGTCCCCTCTTGATCATGAGTCATCAATTGATGCTGCACTGTCTTTCTTCATAAGCACCTTTAAGTCTGCCTGTGATATCTTTGCCCCAGTTGTAAAACATATTGAAAAATCTCAATCAGCCCCATGGATAAATTGGTCCTTGCCCTACCTAATGAAAGAGTGAGATAACTTATGGCACCGTGCCCTAGAGTCCAGTTGCCTCACTGACCGCCAACTGTACCGAGCTGCCCGAAACTCATGCACCTGGGCTATTCAACAGGCCAAGGCAGATTATTACAAGGACAAGCTTACTTCCACATGGGGAAATGGGAAAAGATTCTGGGAGAACATAAAGGAGCTAGTGGTAAGTCCACATCCCCCTTCCTCCATGTTGATTGTTGATGGAGCTCCCACCCAGGACCCATACAAGACAGCGGATACCTTTAATGCATCCTTCTCCACCTCCACTCCATTCTCCCTCCTGACTTCTTCTCTGCATCTACTGGGCAGTTCCACCACCCAGTGCCCCCTTTTCGTTTTAGAACAATCTCCCTAATGCTGCCCTCTCGCCTCTCCAAGTTCCTCGGAAAACTAGCCAGAGTGCTGACTCTATTGATATTAAGCTGCTCTCTTTAACACTTGACGTAATGCTAACACCTCTTACTAAAACACTTAAAATGTCTCTGTGTCTTGGGCAGTTCCGTCATTGTGGAAAGAGTGATCATCACACAGTACATAAAAGCGGAGATAGAACCTCCACTGGTAACTATAGACCCATTTCCATACTTCCTCCCTCTCAAAAGCACTGGAAAAAATTGTCAGATCAACTACTGAATATTTGACTCACATCACCTTCTCTGCCAGCAACAGCATGGTTTCAGAAAAGGGCATAGTACCACTACTGCCCTCCTCGAGTTTACCTCTTTTATCCACGATGCCCTTGACCAGGGAGCCTTGGCAGCATCTATCTATATCGACCTGTCCAAGGCGTTTGACACTGTAAATCACCATATGCTCTTAAGCTCTCTCCTCTCTATTGGCATATCACAAGAAGCCACTGGCTGGTTCTACAACTATCTCAATGGCCGAACACAGCAAGTTAAAATAAATAACACCCTTTCCACAAGCCTACCTGTCTGATCAGGTGTTCCTCAAGGATCCATCCTCAGTCCACCTCTTCTCCACTGTACCTAAACTCCCTCCCTATGGCCACCACTGGCGTCTCTCTCCTCTGTGCAGATGACGAGTGATCTTTAGGTCGGCACCCTGACCCTTCCCAGCTCCAAACATCCCTACAGGTCTCCTTCACAGAAACTGAATCATGGTTTGCCTCCCACAAACTTGTCCTCAACTATAAAAAAACCAAAAACATGCTTTTCATCCACCCGCAACATAAACACAAATCGACCATACTGTCTATACAAAATTCCCAGGGCACCAGACTGGAACCAGTTGCCAGCTACAAATATCTTGGGGTTACCCTCGACTCAGCCCCCACCTTTTGTGAGCATATAGCATCAACATGCTCTGCAATTAACATCAGAATTGGTCTACTTTATAGACTTAGGTTCTGTCTTCCACCTGATGCCCTCCGACCAGCTATTTCTTGCTCCATCATCTCCCTGGTAGACTATGCAATAGTCATCTATGAGGCTGCATCAGACACTGCCCTGACTACCATTAAATGCACCCTCAATAAGGCCTGATGGCCGGCCACAGGCAGTGAACGGCTTACACACACCTGTGACCTCTACCAATGGGCATCATGGCTTAACTTTCAAGGGCAGTTATTCTATCACACTTGCCTCTTGTCCAAAAAAATCCTGCTAGGTCTCACTCCCCCTGGCTGCCTGTCACTACTCCAACCAAACTTGCCAAGGAGGGCCACAAGGCAGGCTGACACTGCTACCTTCCACATGCCACTTGTAAAGATCAGTACGGGCCAATGATCCTTTCGCTATAGGGCTCCACTCTGGATGAGCTCAATCCCTGGACCCACCCTATCTATTCCCAGGCTGGGGCCTTTCAAAACTGAGCTGCGTGACTATATCTTAACCAGCTCCCACTGTGACTTCAGATAACCCCTTGTTCCTCTGCTATATATGTAGCTGACTCTATTTTGATTGTACCATACATACCTCTGAATCACTCTATGTAGTAGTACTGTACAATGCCACTGTATTTAGTCCATATACTGTCATACTCTGTACCTGTCATCATTCTCTGTGTGACGTGGAGCCTTTGTAAATGAATCCTTGACTCAAAGGGTTGTAATTCCTAGACTTTAAATAAAATAAATGAAAAATATATATATTTTGACAGAGAAGGAGCTAGATGACCTCACACAAAAGGTGTTGGAAAACACAGTTTGCTTAAGGAATATTCTTTTTTTTTATCATAGAATAATTTTTTATTATGTTCCATACAGAAGTATAATATCACATACATTCATGCTCATAGATATGTAACATGTTCCATAAACAGCTATATTCAACCAGAAACTATTACATTACCATAATGGTGTGTAGGTATATTCACAAAGCACATGACTTAATACATTCTTGTATGAGCCAACCTGGGATGCAACTTAAAAAAAAAAAAAAATTACCCAGTATGCCAAAGTGAACTTCCACTGTCTTCGAGTGCTAAAGACAGATAGGAGCAGGAATAATAGTTATAGAAATGAAATATCATGTAGTCAAGGTGGAGGGGTCACAGCCTAGGTTTGGAGTTTTACAAAGAAGTGAGTGGAGACAGGCTTCCCATCTGGCAGGATATTGGTCTATACGACCTAAGTGAGTACAAGATAAATGTTCTAGTGTGGCTAATCTAGCTAGCGTCTCATGCCACTGGGAGCGAGTCAGAGGAGTAGGTCGGTGCCAGTACATAAGTACAAGTCGTTTAACCTCCATAAGTGCGAGTACAAACCATTGCCTCTGAGGTTGAGTTAGGGCAGTTAGGGAGGTAGTGTCCCCTAGAAGGAGTTTGGGGTCAGAGAGGCCACAAAATATGAAGAAGATGAGCCCCAGGTTGCTGACAAAGCCAGCAGTTAGAATGTTGTGAAAGGCCATGGGAGTGTAGAGATGATGGTGTACGATACCAAAGCAGCAGTATTTTGAGCTGCAAAAGGCAGCTCTTGGTATCCATAAAGGTATAATGGCAATCTTGGAGATAGCAGTTCCAGGAGTCCTCAGAAATATGGGCATTCAGGATAGCCATCCATTTCAGTCGGCATGCAATTGAGGGTTCTACCTGCGCATCTCTCTAGGTCCTATAGAATTTTCCAGTAAGGCCCCCAGATGAGGGGATTGTATGCCTGTGAAAACTAGCCAGTTCCATTTGGAATCTGAACACATACAAGATCTATCGGCTAGTATGGCACTGCCTAATTGAAAAAATTTGCAAAGGTCATTGCTCGGGAGATGAAATTTGTGTCAAAGGACGTCAAAACAGAGGAGCCAGGAATGCAAAGGTCCTGTATATCCCGGATACCCTGGGCTTCCCACGTGGGCCAGTGTAAAGGAGTGTCACCGATTGCCAAAGCCTGGTTATGCCACAGAGAGTGTAAAGCCATGGGGGAGCTTTGGGCGTCTCGGAGGTGCATGAGCTAGAGTCATGAGCAAGTGCCAAGCCCGTTTAGTTTCAGCTATTAAAGGGGCAATGTGCACCTGTTCTGGCTCCTGGGATGTAATAACAAATGCAGATTTGTATCCACCACTAGATCAGATTCCAGTTGAACCCACAGTGGAAGGGTATTGGACTGGGAACAAACCACCTAGTGGCCATAGTGGCAGTGCAGGACAGATGATAACCTTGAAACCAAGGAGATCCCAGCCCCCCTTTGGACCAGTGTGCTCTCAGTTTGCACTTGTTCCTTCTGGGAGATTTCCCTTCCCACAAGAACCAGGATACTTGAGTTTCAAGTGAAACAAAAAGTTTAGGCGAAAGATGTATTGGGAGATTTTTAAAGATGTACATGATTCGTGGCAGTAGGAGCATGCGAACGGCTGCCACCCTTCCAGGCAAGGATAGCTGAAGCCTTTTCCATCTCTCTATCTCTGCAGTCATTTGAGATAGCAATGGCAACAAATTGGCTGGCTCTAGGTCCGACCATTTGAAGGGAATGGTTATACCGAGGTAGGAGAAACCCTGTATTGCCCAGAGAAGCTCAGTTCCAGTGTAAGCAGCTTTTAGTACACGCTGAATTCAAAGGGGCCAAGAGAGTTTTTCTTTGATTGGCACAGAGGCCCGAGAGAGTTGAGAATATCTGTAGTAAGGGTAGAATATGCCGTAATGCCTGCTCTGGATGAGAAAGAGTTAGCAACAAATCGTCGGCATAAGCCGTCACCAAATAGGATTTCCCAGCAACCTCGATGCTGGTAATGTCTTGTGATGTGATAAAAGACCGAATGAGGGGTTCTAAAGCTACCAAGAAAAGAAGAGGGATAAGAGGCACCTCTGTCGGTGCTCCTATGCAAAGAAAAGGGCATGGAGATAGTAGTGTTGGTCAAGATCCTACCCATTGGGGATCCGTAAAGTGCTGACATCCACTGGCAAAAAATGGGCCAAAGCCATACCTTTTTAAGACTTGGTGCAGGTAATGCCACTCAATGGAGTCAAAGGCGTTAGTAAAGTCTATTGCCAGTGCAGCCATTGGGTCTGAGGAGCGAGAGGCTATCCATTTTAAATTAAGGAGGAACCTAGTGTTGTCTACGCCCGATTTGCCTCTCAAGAAACCGACCTGAGTGGGATGGATGATAGTCGGGAGCACCTCCAGCATCCTGTTGGCTGGATCGTGGCCAAGATTTTTGTATCTACAGGAAGTAACGAGATCGGCCGGAAATTTGCAGTCCAGGGATCATTAGACTTTTTGGTAAAGGGTAATGAGGGCCTCTCTCATAGACGGGGGATTGCACCAGCTGGTGGGCCTCCTGAAGTGCAAGGAGTAGCGGCTGAGATATGTCTTGTACCAGTGTTGATATAACTCAATCATTGTGCCATCAGACTGGAAGCCTTTCCTTTGGCGTTTGGGACCAGAGCAATAGTTCTGTTAGATGAGGAGGCATCTAATGTGGACACTTGTATGAGGTAAGCGGTAAGCCAAACTTTTGGAAAATGTATCCAACTCCTGTTCTAAGGATGTCGGGAAAGGTCAGACTGCGACTTATATAGGGTCTGATAAAAAGCCTTCATGGTATCATTGATATCTTGAGGGGTATGTACAATCTTACCGGATGTGTTACAGGGGGGAATGTATGTGAGAGGCAGCTTGTTGCTTCCGAAGTCAAAATGCTAATGATCTGCCGCTCTTTTTGCCCCCATCACAGTATGCATGTTTTGAATGCAATAGAAGCCACTCGGCCTTCTGATTCAGCATGGCATTTATTTGGTACTTAAGGCCCACAATGCGCCAAATAAGGGAGTTGTCACTCCAAGAGGCATGAGAAACTTTAAAACGGGACTCTAGTGCTTCCAAGTCTGCTTGCCACTGGGCTAACTTAGCTTTAAGTGCTTTGTTTTTGGCAGCTGAGAAGGCGATTATGTGGCCTCTAAGGACTGCTTTAAATGCTTCCCAAACCGTACCCGTGGAGACGACACAATTTGCATTAATAGCAAAATACTCCTTGGTAGTTTGGGAAATTGTTTTGTGAAACTCTGGGTCCTTTAATAGCAAAGAGTTGCATCTCCACCGATACTTGTTTTGGGTTGTCCCCTAGTGTACAGGAGGTAATCACTGGGCATGGTCGGAGATAATAATGTTCCCAGTTGTGGTATTAAGAACATTTTGGGCAGCTGCTGTATTAGCAAGGAAGAAATCTATGGGACTATATGTAGAGTGTACCTGGGAATAAAGGTATAATCCATCCAGAGGATTATTTCTACTCAGAGGTCCGTTAAGCCCATTCCTCTCGCGGATGTGGAGGGCCAAGTAGCCTTGGACCTGGCCTGAGTAGGTTTCGACTTGTCCAGAAATACATCTAAAACCATATTGTAGTCTCCACCCACTATCAGAGGAAGCGTGCCGTCAGCCATAGACAAGGAGGAAATAGCCTAGCTAATTGATAGAAAAAATTCTGTATGGTCAGTGTTAGGGGCATACAGGTTGCAAAGAATCAGTTTCCCCCCAGGGGAAGAAAGTTTAACGACGACCCATCTGCCTTGTGAATCGTGTCTGGATTCCTCCAAGATCCAGCTCGAGGTACGCCGGATAAGAATGGCTACACCTCTTGTCTTGGAGGAAGCCGAACTGGCGCAGACGGTACCCATCCATGATTTCTTCAGCC
The DNA here is from genome assembly GCA_016271365.2 of Neoceratodus forsteri. Taxonomy (NCBI): domain Eukaryota; kingdom Metazoa; phylum Chordata; order Ceratodontiformes; family Ceratodontidae; genus Neoceratodus; species Neoceratodus forsteri. The sequence continues at coordinate 641,257,271 of CM057453.1, read as the reverse complement.
ATGGAACCGCCTTCTTCAGAAGATGGGTTTCTTGAAGTAGGGCAATATCTGTATGTAACGAACAGAGATGTTGGAGCACCTTAGTTCGTTTGATGGGATGGTTCAGACTATTAACATTCCAGGATACCACCACAGTTGGGGAGCTGGTGTGACTAACCGAGGTTGTAGAGGGGCACATGGAGATTGTAACAACAGATAATGTGTACTTACTGAAAATGTAAGGATTGCACCTGGAAGATGACTCACCACACTGACTGTCCTAAGAACTCCTGGGTTAGCCTAGGCTTCCAGATGAGAAGAAAGAAAGACTCAGAGAGGAGAAAAGAAGTACAGGGGTTGTATATAGACCCATCTCAAGGGAGGATTCGGACAAGAAAATGATGGAAGACATTCTCAAAATGGCTGAAAAGGGGAGATACTGTTGATGGGGGACCTGAATATGCAGATGTTAACTGGATGACATGTACTGCAGCCACATCCAAGAGCAGGGTCATTCTTGATGCCTGCAGGGCGGCCTTAGACAGCTAGTGTTGGAACCCACTTTGGGAGGAGCAATACTAGACGGTCTTCTCAAATGGAGAGAGGGTCACTAATTTAGAAGTCAGTAGACATCTGGGAACAAGTGACCACTGCACAGTGTGCTTCACAATAAGTACAACCATGGAGACAAGCCATACAAAAACAAGGATACTGGACTTTAGAAGGGCCAACTTTGGCAAAATGGGTGAATACCTGAGGAATGCACTAGCAAATGGCCAAAAGGAGGGTGGAAGAACAATGGAGAAAAATCAAAACTGCTATCATAGAGGCAACAAGCCTTAGTGAAACAAATAAAGAAAACAAAGCGGAGTAAAAACCACTATGGTTTCAAAAGAGGTGGCAGGGAAGGTTAAGGAGAAAAAGGCTGCATTCAAAAAGTATAAGGAATCACAGAAGGAGCATGACAGGGAACTGTATCAATTAAAGCAGAAAGAAGTGAGGAAGGCAGTCAGAATAGCAAAGGCCCAAACCGAGGAAAAAATAGCCAACTCAGTTAAGAAGGGGAATAAAATCTTCTATAGGTACATTAGGGAGCATAGAAAGGTTAAGGGAGGAATAGTGAAGATTAATAAAGGAGAGGGGAGGTGGGCAGAGGGAGACAGTGAAAAGGCAGAGATACTGAATGAATACTTTTGCTCAGTATTCACAAAAGAAGATGAGGAGGAGTTACCTAAACCAGGCAATAGAAGCACTCTGGGTAGGGGGTTGACACCAGTCCATTTACAGAAGAAAGAGTCCTGAAAAGAACCCTAAAACTCAAGGTGGACAAAGCAATGGGGCCTGACGGATTCACCCCAGAATCCTAAAAAGAACTAAAGGAGGACCTAGTGACATCACTGACCACACTTTTTAGCAAACCATGGGAGGATGGGGTGGTACCTGAGGACTGGACGAGGGCAGATGTGATTCCCCTTCACAAATGTGGGAGCAAGGCAGAAGCAGGAAACTACAGACCTGTAAGTTTGACCACAGTGGTAGGGAAAATGATGGAATCACTTAAAAGAAAGAATTGTTGAGTACCTAGAGGCTAATGGGGCACAGGACCCAAAGCAGCATGGATTTACAGCAGGAAGGTCAGTCAGATGAATCTAATTGATTTCTTGACTGGGTGACCAAAGTAAAAGACCAGGGAGGGGCTGTGGAAATGGCCTACCTAGACTTTAGCAAGGCATTTGACACAGTCCTGCACAAAAGACTAATAATCAAGTTAGCCAGCCTGGGAGAGGGTTCCAGGGTGGTAGCCTGGGTAGCAAACTGGCTGCACAACAGGACACAGAAGGTAATAGTGAATGGAACAGATTCTGAAGAAAGGGGGGTTACTAGTGGAATACCTCAGGGCTCAGTACTGGGTCCAGTCCTCTTTAACATCTTTATAGGTGACATTGCAGAGAGTCTGGAGGGAAAGGTATGCCTCTTTGCAGATGACACAAAGATCTGTAACAGAGTTGATACACAAGGGGGGAAAGGATGAGAAGGGACTTGGCAAGGTTGGAGGAATGGTCAGACATATGGCAACTTAGATTCAATGCAAAGAAGTGCAAGTAATGCACCTGGGAAACAAAACCAGGAGAAGAGTACACAAAAGCGGGAGGGGGACTAACAACAACAAAGATGGAAAGGGACTTGGGGTAATCATATCAGATGACCTTAAAGGTGGGTAAGCAATGTGAGAATCAGTAAGGAGAGCCAGGGGATACTGGGATGCAAGGATGGGGCATCACAAGTAGAAAAAGGGAAGTGGTTATCTCTCTGTACAGACAGTTGGTGAGACCCCATCTGGAATACTGTGTGCAGTTTTGGAGACCCCATCTGCGCAAGGACATAGACAGGATGGAAACAGTCCAGAGGAGGGCAACTAAATGGTGCAGGGTCTGCATCAGAAACCATATGAAGAGAGAGACGAGAGCTTCATATGTATACCCTTGATGAAAGGAGGGACGGGGACATGATAGAAACTTTTGGCACCTCAAGGAATCAACAAAGTCCAGGAGGGTAGCATCTTTCAGAAAAGAGTTGTGTAAGAACAAGGGGCACAATTTAAAGATTATGGGGGACAGCTCAGGGGTAATGTGGAGGAATTTTTTTCACAGAGAGAGGGTGGATGCATGGACCGCCTTCCTGGGAGGTTGTTGGTCTAAAACAGTGGGGAATTCAAACATGCATGGGACAGACATAAAGCGATTGAGTGGGGGTTGCAGGAAGTAGGCTGTTGGTTAACTAGAATCTGCAGCTTATCAATAGGAAGGAAATGGGCAGACTAGGTGGGCCAAGTGGTCCTTATCTGCTGTCAAAGTCTATGTTTCTATGTTACATACCTTGCGAGGGCAGCTGCAGTGGAACAAACACAAAACAGAGGTTATGAACAAGCACAGTCAGTATACCAAGTAACAATTAGCTGAGAAGCAGATAATAAAAGATAATAAAAGATATCCAAACTAGCTGCAAAAACCAAGCTGTTAAGCAGCTCTAACAGACTATAAAGTAACAATGCGCAACAAAGCTATAGGATCGAGGCTACCAGTGAAAGAAGCGAACTCAGAACTGTTAGCCTCAGCTTCTCGAGCTCTCAAATCCTAATAGTTAAGAGGGATTGGAACCAAGTGAATTTGAGTCCTCTGAGGTTCTAATATGCCTGAGGTCAGGCATCCGACTCACAGGAGAGGAAGGGAAAAGGGGGGGGGACCCTAAAGAGGGACCATGGGGATACGTGAGGGGACTCTAGGAGAAGGAGAAGGGGGGGTTAACCACCTTGCCTACAAGGTAGAGGTCCCATACCAACACCAGAATCATGCATCACTGGAAAGCGTGCTACTCTGTCTTACCCCCATTTTCACTGACAATTATGCAGCTTCTATTATAGAGCTAAGCCAGCAACATAGAGAAGTGTGGGAGCTAAAAGGGGAACAAAACTAGTTATGCTATGTAAACCAAGGTATCCATGACCTTGGAAAGGTGCCACCCAGACAGCCATCTGGGTATAGGCGCAAGAGAAGGTATAGTAGTATCAAACCCACAACTTAGTTGCAAAGAACAACAAACCGCAACCCAAACCAAAAAACAGTTTGAATTCAGCCAGGAAGGTTTCCAGCCCATTCAGTGCTCAAGGATGGGGAGGGCACAGGCTCAGAAGTGTCCTGGTCACCAGCAGCAGTGTAAGAAATCAGCCCTGGTCTAACAGAAGTCATAATGTCCACTGCTTCCACAAGTGAGGCTTCGAAATATCAGCCCAATCCGTGCCTGAAGTAGTGCCCATATCTGAGGAATCAATGATGGCAGACTGAGAGCTGCGAGGGGGAGAGGTTCTATCTTCTCAAGGCATTTTTGCAGGAGGGGCTGTCATGGAAACATCGTGAGGCAGTCGATTTCCACTTCTAGCCCTTTGTCTCTGTTTATTGGAGGGCATCAACACCCATTGAGGCAATGTGAGGTTGTCTTTAAATGAGGAGAGTGGAGCCGTGGCTGGTCGCAGCTTAGAACAGTCGGGAGGGCTCAGGGTTACTGGGGGGTCATTTTGTAGTGCTACACGTCCATCCTCATTACTGTTCTCTGGCTGCCTGCGTCTGTCTACATGGTTCCCTTTCGAAGTATTGGCCTCCCAAAGCCTCCTGGGATATGTAGTCGGGAGAGGCAATTACAGCCAAAATTTAGCAAGCCACTTTTCTACAGTTTACGGGTGATCGGCCAGGAGTTCCCTGCCATCCTTTGCCACAAGCAACCTGGTGAGCCCCTTGAACTTGAAGTGGAAGTTGAAATTATACAAAAATTTCTTGAGTGGTCCGAAGGCCCGTCGTTTGTTTGCTGTCTCGTGAGCAAAGTCTCTATAGAATGAGACAGGAATCCCCTGCCAACGCACCTCCCCTAAGTCTCTTGCAGCCCTAAGGATTTTCTCCTTTGTTGTATAACGTAGAAAATCTGTGATTATTGGCCTTGGCAGGGAAGAGTTCTTGTCTCTCCTGGTGGTTATTCTGTGCGCCCCTCCACGTCTATCTGTCCTCTCCATCTATCACCCAGCATGATGGGCAGGGACTCATTTAAAATCTCTCCATATTCTGCCCTCTGCCCCTTCTGGAATGCCGACAATATGAGTTATTGTGTCTGGCTCTGTTCTCTTGGTCCTCTAATCTATCCCATAGCATTGCCGCTTTTTTTCTCTGTAGCTGCAAGTGGAGCAGTAGTTTAGATTGTTGCTGTTCGCATGACTCCATCCGCTGTTCAGAGACATTCATACGGTCTTGTAAGTTTCGAACCTCAGCCACCGTGTCTGATAATATAGTGTTGATATCATCAACTTTATTTAATACTGTCTCCAGCATACGCGTTATATATTGCAAGGATTCATTGACTGAGGGCTCCTTTGAAGGTGGCTGGGTTAGTAGATCTGACTGGCTGTTGTCGCTTTGAGAAGACATGAGAGGTCAGGCAGATTAGTGAGGATAGGCAAACAACAGATTGCTCCAACTGATATATGTTGGGAGTGAGGGAGACAGAACCCGCTTATCCAGTCGTTCCGCTGATCGTTGTCGCGTAGCAGTATTGGTGAGGCCTGCACGGCCTAGTGATCGTTGCGATACTCGGGATCAGCGCTTAGTACAGCCGCAAAACCGCGTCTATTTAAATTTTAGTAAATGCCGGTAGGCAAGGGGGGGGGGTTACCCTTTCGAATGCAGTAAGTAGGGAATGGAAAGGCCCGTGAGTCTTGACTCCAGAGCGCCGATAACACCGAACCCAGAGCAAGCTCAAAGATTTAGACTTCTATTTTGTTGGTGGCCAAACCACATCCCCCGCTTAAGGAATATTCGTTTTACTTCAGACACACTTTTATCTAGACTCTGACAAGGACACATCTGTGAGCACTTTTAAACAGGTATTTAGAAAGAGAGTCAAATCTAAGTACTGTAAGTAGGAATTTACACTGTTTAAACCATGTTCTTTTAAAAGATTTGTATATCTTGTGATATAAAAGTTCTGTATTTTGTGTTCTAAATATTTTTATCTATTTTTAGTAAAATTCTTTTCAGAGCATACTCGGTCTGTCTTTGAATTTTTTTTCATTTGTATGAAAAGTATATATGGTTATAGCAGACATGAGGTATCATAGCTTGAATGGTGGTACCAAACTGGAAAGAGAAGCGTTTTAAATCTGAGGCCTTTATTAAAGTTTTTAAGGGTTCACCTCTGTATAACTGGTTAGGTGCCCATAGGCAAAGATATCTGGCCCCCCAAAGACAGTAATATCTAAGCCTGTGCATTGGGTATGCTAGCAAGAGGTTCATAGTTTGAATCCCTCCAAGACTTGAGACCAAAGGTTAATCCGAACTCACAAAACAGACAAGAGGTTACCTTGTTCTGTTAAACTGTTCACAAGACTGTGCTCAGAGGTTGGCACTTTGGGAGTAGAGGCCTGACCTGCTGAGTGGGTTTGTGACAGTAGTGTGGTAGGAGTTTATGTTTGTACTTTAACCTTTTTCTTTATGTGATTGTATGCTTTGTGATATATTGTTCTGTGTTTACATTTATCATATTTTATACATTTTAAGTAAACCTTTCATTTAAAAGACTGCCTGGGCATGTCTTGAAGTTCTTCCTTCTTGCATGTGATGTATAGATGGTTAAGACTGACTAATAACTGTTCATAAGCTTGATGGTGTTACCAAACTGGGAAAAGGTAAGAATATTCCTAAGGTATTTTATAGAGTTTTAAGGGTTCATTTTGGATACCTGGTTAGGTGCTCTTAGGCAAAAGATATCTGGCATCCCCTCAAAGAACAGATTTTCTGAGCCTGTACATTTGGGTACGCTAGCATAAGGTTCACAGTTTGAATCCCCTCAAAACTTGAGACTAAAGGTGATTCGGACCCACAAGCAGACATGAGGGTTACCTGTTCTGTTACCTGTTCACAATACTGCACTGGAGGTTGGCACTGTGGGAGCAGAGGGCCTGACCTGCTGAGTGCATTTGTAGACAATGACCATTATAAGTTTGCATGGAAATTGTGTCAGGTAGGGTTATGCCTGATCAAACAGGGAAGGAGGTTGTTCTGTGTTTGTGCTTCAGTATTTTCGACCTGTTTCTAGTTTGTTGTTTGGTTATAGGGGATGATGATGGCAGTAGCTCCACACCTACAAATCTAGAGGTGAAAGCTCTCAACCTAAGCTTTTCCAATTTAATACGATTGTGTGTGTGTGTTTCCAACACTTTATTAAATTATTTATCTTATATTCTTACAAAAGACTATTATTTGGTTACTGAGCCCCATCTCCCATTCCCTGGATCCATGACCATGACTCTCAACCTATCAAAACCAAAATGTGCATTTTTGACCTTTGAAATGTGAATAATGACCAAAATGTTTAGCAAAGTCTTAATTTAAAAAAGGAAATGATGAGAATGTGTCAGTACCATTTATTTAGTGCTAAAGAATGTTTCCATAAAAGTACATCTTAAACAGTTTTTATTTAGTTTTTGTTTAGACATCACTGCAATACTTTGCAGAACATCAATATACTATACTGTATATGCTTGGTGCAAAATTCCATTTAGAATGACATGAGTAATGCAACAGCTAATGTTTAGCACTTGAGAGTTAAGATAAAGTTTCTTTGCTATAAGCTGATCACAAAGAAACAAAACATATGTTTAAAGTAATTGTATCCCTTACAGCTCAGTTCAGTCACAAAGATGACATTTTGCAACTAATTGTTTAAAAATGTAACTTACAGCTGCAGCAATTGACATGGTCGGACATTTCCAAAAGATTCTGTGATATCGCCAGAGAAATTCCTTGCTTGTAAGCAGTACTGCTATAGGACCACCAGGGGAAATCTCTTTAGAAGTATTGCAAAATATCTGACTACAGTGTGTCAACTGTTGCAGCTGTATTAGAGTCAGAATAATGTTTTTTCTTCTTGCTTTTAGACAGATACAAGCAGGCTGCCACCACTTAATGGTTTTAAAAAGCAAGCCTGTTTACAACAGTGACTCCATCATTCTGTTTGTCAAGTTATTTGGATACACCGCTGAAAAGAGAAACATATATATCTTATCATAATAATGCCGATCCTCTTTGGTGGAAATTCACATACTGTTTTTGGCTCAGCTGATGTCACTGGGCTTTATTTCACTATAGTTTTTGGCTCAGCTGATGTCACTGGGCTTTATTTCATTACAGGTTTCCTCAGCTGATGTCACTGTGCTTCATTTCAATACTGTTTTTGGCTCAGCTGATGTCACTGGGCTTTATTTCATTACAGTTTTTAGCTGAGCTGATATCATGGGGCTTTATTTCTCTATAGATTTTGGCTCAGCTGATGTTACCGTGCTTTATTTCATTATAGTTTTTAGCTGAGCTGATGTCACTCGGCTTTATTTCATTACAGGTTTTGACTCAGCTGTTGTCACAGGGCTTTATTTCACTTTAGAGTTTGGCTCAGCTGATGTCACAGTGCTTTATTTCATTATAGTTTTTGAGTCAGCTGATGTCACTGTGCTTTATTTCATTATAGTTTTGGGCTCAGCTGATGTCATTCTGTATTACTTCATTATAGCTTCTGGCTCAGCTGATGTCACTGAGCTTTACTTTACTATAGTTTTTGCCTCAGCTGATGTCACTGGGCTTTTTTTTCATTACAGTTTTTGGCTCAGCTGATGTCACTGGGCTTTATTTCATTACAGTTTTTGGCTCAGCTGATGACACTGGGCTTTATTTCATTATAGTTTTTGGCTCAGCTGATGTCACTGTGCTTTATTTCACTATAGTTATTGGCTCAGCTGGTGCCACTGGGCTTTATTTCATTACAGTTTTTGGCTCAGCTGATGTCATGGTGCTTTATTTCATTAGAGTTTTTGGCTCAGCTGATGTCTCTGTGCTTTATTTCACTATAGTTCTTGGCCCAGCTGATGTCACTGTGCTTTATTTCACTATGAAGTTTGGCTCAGCTGATGTCACTGTGCTTTATTTCACTATAGCTTTTGGCTCAGCTGATGTTGCTGAGCTTAATCTCATTGCAGTTTTTGGCTCAGCTGATGTCACTGGGCTTTATTTCATTACAGTTTTTAGTTCAACTGATGTCACAGTGCTTTATTTCACTACAGATTTTTCCTCAGCTGATGTCACTGTGCTTTATTTTATTATAGTTTATGGCTCTGCTTATGTGAAGGTGCTTTATTTCATTATAGTTTTTGACTCAGCTGATGTCACTGGGCATTATTTCATTACAGGTTTTTGGCTCATTTGATGTCACCTATCTTTTATCCCAGTCATATATATGTCATATATATATATATATCACCTCAGATGGCATAAATGACCTTTTAACCCTGCTCCAATCATAACATGGAACCAATTTTTAGTAAAAAATAAAAATATCACCTCTGGTGTTCTAAGTGACCACTGCAGTTCTTTCACTCCAGATCATTAATTGCCTTGAACCCAATTTTGGCAAAAATAAAAATTTCACCTCAGGTGGCCTAAACAACCACTGCATCACGTTCACCATGGCTCCATAGATCACCTGGAATTGGTTGCAGGTGATTAATGGAGCCATGATGAAAGGTCTGCAGAGGATCTCTAGGCAACCTGGGACAATATTTTTAGTTTTTTCCAAAAATGGGTTCCAGGTGATCTATGGAGCCTGGTTCAAAGTTCCTCGGTGGTCGTTTAGGTCACCTGAGGTGAAATGTTAATTTGTTTTCCAAAAATGAGTTCCAGGTGAGTTATAAAGCTGGGGGGAAAGGTCAGCAGTGGTCATTAAGGCGACCTAAGTTGATTTTTTTTGCTAAAAATGGTTTTCATGTGAGTTTTGTAGCCAGTGTAAAAAGTTCAAAGTAGTCATTTAGGCAATACTGTTTTTTGTCTGCCAAAAATGTGGGTTCCAATTTATTTATGGAGTTGGGGAAACAAGTCCATAGTAGACCTTTTGGCCAAGAGGAGTGATATTTTTATTTTTGCCAAAAATAGGTTCCAGGAGATCTATGGATCCAGGCTGAATGGTACACGCTACTCATTTAGGAAACCTTAGGTGAAATGTATATCTTTGTCAAAAATGTGTTCTAGATTATTTATGGAGCTGGGGTGAAAGGTCTGAGGTTGTTATTTAAGCAGCCTGAGGTGATGTATTTATGTTTGCCAAAAATGAGATTGAGGAGATTTACAGAATTGAGGTAAAAGGCAGGCTGTGGTCATTTAGGCCACCTGAGGTTAAAAGTAGGTGGTAGTCATTTAGACCACCTGAGGTAATATTTTTATTTTTACTAAACATGGGTTCCAGTTGATCTATGGAGTCATTGTGAAAAGTCCACAATGATTGTTTAAGTCACCTGAGGAGAAATGTTTATTTTTGCAAAAAATGAATTCCCGGTGATATCTGAAGCTGAGGTGAAATATCCGCAGTGGTCATTTAAGCTACCTGAGGTGGTATTTCTACTTTTTGCCAAAAATGGTTTCAAGGTGAAATGATGGAGCCGGTGTAAAATGTCCAGTGTGGTCATTTAGGCCACCTGAGGTGATAAACATTTTTTTTTGCCCAATATAGGTTCAAGGTGATTTATGGCACTGGGGTAGAAGGTCCACAGTGAATGTTCAGGACACAAGGGGTGATATTTTTATTTTTTGCCAAAAGTGGGTTCCAGCTAATCTGAGGAGCTAGGATGAATGGTACGAGGTCGTCATTTAGGCCACCTGAGATTAAATTTTTATTTTTGCCAAAATTGGGTTCAAGCTGTTTTTTGGAAACATTGTGAAAGGTCTGAGGTGTTTATTTTGGACACCTGATGTGACATTTTTATTTTTACCAAAAATATGTTCCATGTAATTTATGGATCTGGAGTAAAAGATCTGCTGTGGTTGTTTAGGTCACCAGTGGTGATATTTTTATTTTTATTAAAAATTTGTTCCAGGTGATTTATGGAGCAAAGGTGAAAGGTCTGCAATGGTCATTTAGGCTACGTGATGTGATATTTGTATTATTTTTTGCCAGGAATAGGTGCCACATGATTTATGGAGCCTGGATAAAGGTCTGCAGTGGACCTTTAGGCCACCTGAGGTAATGTTTTCATTTTTACTAAAATTGGGTTCCAGGTTATGTATGGAGCAAGGGTTAAAGGTCAATTATGGCACCTGAGGTGATATTTTTATTGTTTACCATAAATGTGTTTCAGGTGGTCTATGGAGCCAGATTCAATGTTCCTCAGTAGTTATTTAGGCCACCTGAGGTACAATTTATATATTTGCCAAAAATGGGTTACAGGTGATTTATGCACCTGGAGTGAAAGGTCTGAGGTTATAGTTTAGGCCAGCTGAGGTTATATATTTATTTTTGCCAAAAATGCAGTTCAGGTGATTCACAGGAGTGGGATAAAAGGTTGGCTGTGGTCATTTAGGCCACCTGAGGCTAAAGGTAGGTGGTGGTGATTAGGCCACCTGAGGTGATAATTGTATTTTTGCCAAAAATGGGTTCCAGATAATACATGGATCCAGAGTAAAAGATCTGATGTGGTCATTTAGACCAGGAGAGGTGATATTTTTATTTTTACCAGAAATTGGATCTATGGAGCCAGGGTGAAAGGTCTGCAGAGGACCTTTAGTCAACCAGTGATGATATTTTTATTTTTTGCCTGAAATGGGTTCCAGCTAGTCTGTGGAGCTAGGGTGAATTGTTTGAGGTGGTCGTTTATGCCACTGGAGGTGAAATTTTTATTTTTGCCAAAACTGGGTTCAAGGTGATCTTTGGAGACATTATGAAAGGTCTGAGGTGTTTGCTTAGGACACATGATGTGTGACATTTTTATTTTGACCAAAAATAGGTTACAGGTAATTTATGCACAACTGGGTTCAAAGTGATATATGAAGTTGGAGTGAAAAGTCTGTGGTGGTCATTTATGCCACCTGAGGTGATATTTTTAATTTTGCAAACAAATGGGTTCCAGGTGATTAATGGAGCCTGTGTAAAAGGTCCAAAGAGGTCATTTAGGTCACCTGAGGAAATACCTTTAGTTTTTACCAAAAATGTGTTGCAGGTGATTAATAGAGCTGCTGTGAAAGTCAAAATAAAAATAACTCCTCTGGTGGCCTAAACCACCACCTCAGACATTTGATCCCAGCTCCATAAATCATCTGGAACCAATTTTTGGCAAAAATTAAACTTTCACCTCAGGTGGCCTAAACAACCATCGGTGACCTTTTATAATGACTCTACAGATCACCTGGAACCCAGTTTTTTTTTTCAAAAGTATAAATATCACCTCAGGTCACCTAAATGACCACTGTGGACATTTGTACCCAGCTCCATAAATCACCTAGAACCCATTTTTGGCAAAAGGAAAAACATCATATCAGGTGGCAAAAATGACCACCATGGACCTTTTACTGAGGCTCCATAAATCACCTGTAACCCATTTTTGACAAAAATGAAAATATGAACTCAGCTGGCCTAAATGTCAGCATGGTGCTAACCCCCACTGTTCCTAACCCAATGGTGCCACTGGCCTGTCCCATATCCAGCAAGGCAGGTTTTTCCTCTGCATTCCTGAGCCATGGTCACTTGTCACAGTCAAGATCAACACTTGCTCTCCACTAAGATCCTCCAGTGTGGTCATTTTGGCCACCTGAGGTGATATCACTTTTTCTTTTTACCAAAAATAGGTTCCAGTTGATTTCTTGCACTGAGTAAAAAGGTCCACAGTGAACCTTCAATTGACAAGGGGTGACATTTTTTTTGCAAAAATGGGTACCATGTAATCTGTTACACTAGAGTGAATGGTACGTGGTGGTTGTTTAGACCTCCTGAGGTGTAATTTTTATTTTTGCAAAAACTGGGTTCAGGGTGATCTATGGAAACATTGTGAAAGATCTGAGGAGTTTGTTTTGGACACCTGATGTGACATTTTATTTTACCAAAAATGGGTTCAGGTAATTTATGGATCTGGAGAGAAAAGATCTGCAGTCGTCATTTAGGTCACCAGGGGTTATGTTTTTATTTTTAATAAAAATTGGTTCCAGGTGATTTATGGAGCAAAGGTGAAAGGTCTCTGGTGATCATTTAGGCCACCTGGGGTGATATTGTTATACATTGTATGCCAGAAATTGGTTCCAGGTGATTTATGGCACCTGGATAAAAGGTCTGCAGTGGACCGTTAGGCCACCGGGGTGATATTTTCATTTCTGCCAAAAATGGTTCCAGGTGATCTATGGAGCCAGGGTGAATGGTATGCAGTGGTCATTTAGGCCACCTGAGGTAATATTTTCATTTTTACCAAAAATGGGATCCAGGTTATGTATCGAGCAAGGGTGATTTATGCCACTTGAGATTATGTTTTTATTTTTTGCCATAAATGGGTTTCAGATCATCTATGGAGTCAGATTCAATGTTTCTCAGTTGTCGTTTAGGCCACCTGAGGTGCAATTCATATATTTGCCGAAAATGGGTTCCAGGTGATTTATGGAGCTGGGGTGAAAGATCTGAAGTTGTAGTTTAGGCCAGCTGAGGTGATATATTTATTTTTGCCAAAAATGCAATTCAGGTGATTCATGGGATTGGGGTAAAGGGCTGACACTGGTCATTTACTCCACCTGAGGTTAAAGGTAGGTGGTGATGTATTTTTGCCAAAAATGGGTTCCAGGTAATTCATGGATCCAGAGTCATTTAGGCCAGGAGAGGTCATATTTTCATTTTTTCCAGAAATTGGCTTCAAGCGATTTATGAAGCCAGGGTGAAAGGTCTGCAGAGGACCTTTAGGCAACCAGGGACAATATTTTTATTTTTGCCAAAAATGGGTTCCAGGTGATTTTTGGAGTCTTTGTGAAAGTCTGCGATGGTTGTTTAAGCCACCTGAGATGACATTTTTATTTTTGCAATCAGTGAATTCCAGGTGATCTCTGGAGCTGAGGTGAAATGTCCACAGTGGTTATTTAAGCCATATTTTTAGTTTTTTAAAAAGTGGGTTGCAGGTGTTTAATGGAGCTGATGTGAATGGTCTGAGGTATTGTTTGGCCACCTGAGGTGATATCTGTATTTTTCCCAAACTGGGATCCAAGAAATTAATGTATCCAGAGTAAAAGATATGCAGTGGTCATTTAGGCCACATTAGGTGATTTTTCTTTTTGTTTAAATTTATTCCAGGTGATATGAATCTGGGGTAAAAGGTCTGTGGAGGTCGTTTTGGCCACATGAGGTGATATTTTAGTTTTGCCAGAAATATGCTCCAGCTGATCTATGGAGCCTGGTTGAAAGTTTCTTTATGGTTCCTTAAGCCACCTGAGTTGAAATTTTTTATTTGTTTCAAAAATGGGTGTTCGGTGAGTTAAATAGTTGGAGTGAAAGATCAACGGTGGTCATTTATTCCAACTGAGATTATTTTTTTCCAAAAATGGTTTCTAGGTGACTGAGGGAGCTGGTGTAAAATGTCCAAAGTGGTCATTGAGGCCACAAGGGTTGCAATTTTTATTTTTGCCAAAAATGGGTTCCAGGTGATCTATGGAGTGAATGTGATGCAGTGGTCATTTAGGTCACCTGTAGTGAAATTTTAATTTTTGCACAAAATTGGGTCCAGTTGACTTATGGAGCAGGGCTGAAAGAACTGTGGTTTACATTTATGATACCTGATGTCATATATTTATTTTTGGCAAAAACGGGTTTCAGGAGGGAGATGAGGAGACACTTTTTTATAGAGAGGATGGTGGCTGGGTTTAATGCATTACCTGCAGAAGTGGTATCCAGCAGAACAGTCGATTGCTTCAAAAGAGGATGGGACCAGACTAGAGGGAGGGTTAATGTAGGGGAAGGGTGGAAGGGATGGGCAGCTGCAGAATAAGGGGTACTAGCTGCACATTAAAGCAGACTTGATAGACCTCTAGACCTTTATCTGCTGGCAAGTTTCGTATGTTTGTATGTTTATTCCACCTGAGTTTTTTTTGCCAAAAATGGTTTCAAGGTGATTGATGGAGCTGGTGTAAAATGTCCAAAGCGGTCATTGAGGCCACATGAGGGGATATGTTTTTGTTGTTGCCAAAAATGGGTTTCAGGTGATTTATGGAGGTGAGGTGAAAGATTCACAGTAGCGCTTTACCTAAAACCAGGGGTGCTGTTTTTACTTTTGCAAAAAATGGGTTCCAGGTGATCTATGGAGATATGGAGAATATGATGCAGTGTTCGTTTAGGCCACTGGGGGTGAAATTTTTAATTTTGCAAAAAATGAGTTGCAATTGATTTATCTTGCTGGGATGAAAGATCTGTTTTTACAATAGTGCTACCTGATGTGATATATGTATTTTTTGACAAAAATGGGTTTCAGGTGATTAATGGGATTTGGGTAAAAGGTAGGCACTGGTCAAGGTGATATTTATATTTTTGCAAGAAATAGGTTCCAGGTGATCTATGGTAACATGGAGAATGTGATGCAGTGGTCATTTAGGCCATCTGGGGTGACATTTTTATTTTTGCAAAAAATGGGTTGCAATTGATTTATTATGCTAGGGGTGAAAAATATGCTTTTTACATTAATGCTACCTGATGTGATGTATGTATTTTTTCCCAAAAATGGGTTTCAGCTGATTAATGGGGTTAAGGTAAAAGGTAGGCAGTGGTCATTTAGGCCACCAGTGGTGATATTTTTATATTTGCCAGAAATGGTTCCAGGTGATCTATGAAGGTGATCTAAATGACCTATGTTTAATATCAGGTGACATAAATTACTACTGCCAACCTTTTACCCCACCACTATAAATCACCTGGACTCAAGGGCCAACAGTGGACATTTAGGACAGCTGAGTTAATATTTTTTTGTCAATAATGGGTTACAGGTGATTTATGCAGCTTAGGTAAAAGGACTGTGGAGGTCATTTAGGCCAACTGAGGTGATATTTGTATTTTTGCCAAATATTGGTTCCAGGTGATTTATGAAAGTAGGATGAAATGAAGGCGGTGGTCAAGTAGGCCACCTCAGGTGATATTTATATTTTTGGAAAAAAGCAGGGTTTCAGGAATCTGTGGAGTCATTATAAAAGGTCAGTGATGGCTGTTTAGTATTTTTATTGTAACCAAAATGGGTTCTAGATGATTTATGGAGCTGGGGTAAAAGGTCTGAGATGCTGATTTAGACAAGGTGAGCTGATATTTTTATTTTTGCCAAGAATGGTTTCTTTGTAATTTATAGAGCCAGAATAAAGAATCTGTGGCTGTCATTTAGTCCACCTGAGATGGTGCTTTTATTATTACCAAATATGGGTTACAGGTCATCTAAATGATGACTACATGACTTTTACCCCAACTTCATAAATCACCTGGAACCCATTTTTGGCAAAAAGAAAAACATCACATCAGGTGACAAAAATGACCACTGTGGACCTTTTACCCAGGGAAACCATTTGTTAGGGATAGGAATTAGTTTTAGGGTTAGGTTTAGGGTTAGTGTTAGGTTTAGGATGAGGGTAACCCAGGTTATGGTGAGAGTTAGGGTCAGGGTTAGAGTTAGGGTTAGGGTGAGGGTGAAGGTTAGGGTTAGGGTTAGCTTTAGGTCTGTGGGGTTAGTCAGGGTTGAGTTAGGGGTTAGGGGTGAGGCTCGGCTAGGGGTTAGGTTAGGGGTTAGCATTAGGGTGAGGGTAGGAGAAAGTGTTAGTCTGAGGTTAGGGGTTAGGGTTAATTTTAGGATTGGGGTTAGGGTTAGCATTATGGTTAGGGTTATGGTTAGGGTTAGGGCTAGGGCTAGGGCTAGAGTTAGGGTTAGGTTTAGGGTTAGGGTTAGGTTTTGGGATAGGACTAGGGTGAGGGTGATGGTGAGGTTTAGTGTGAGGATGAGGGTTAGGGTTATGGTTAGTGTTAAGGTTAGGGTGAGAATGAGGGTTAGGTTTAATGTTAGGATTAGGGTAAGGGTTAGGGTTGGGGTGAGGGTCATTGATAGCATTAGTTTTAGGATGAGGGTGAGGGTTAGGATTAGGGTTAGGATTAGGGTCAGGGTCAGAGTTAGGGTCAGGGTCAGGGGTTGGGGTCATGGTTGTGGGGTTTAGTTGAAGTTTAGGGGTTAGGGATTAGGGCTAGTTTTAGGGGTTAAGGTTAGTTAGTTTTAGGTTTGGGGTTAGGTGGGGTTAGTGTTAGTGTTAGGGGTTAGAGTTAGGGTTAGGGGTTAAGGTTAGGGGTAATGGTTTGGGTTAGGCTTATTATTGGGTTAGAGGTTAAGTTAGTTTTAGAGCTGGAGTTAGGGTCAGGGTTAGGAGTTAGGTTCGGGTTAGGAGCTAGGGTTTAGGGTTATGGTTAGAGGTTAGGTTTAGGGTTAGGGCTAAGGTTAGGGTTAGCATTAGGGTGAGATTTAGGGTTAGGGCTAGGGATAGAGTTAGGGTTAGGGTTAGGGTTAAGGTTAGGCTAGGGTAAGGTGAGGGTTAGGGTGAGGGTGAGTGTTTGGGTTAGGGTTAGTGTTAGGGTTAGTGTGAGGGTGAGGGTGAGGGTGAGGGTTATTGATAAGGTTTAGAGTTAGAGTTAGGATTAGATTTATGGTTAGGGTTGGGGTGATGGTAGTCATTGGAAGATGATATATCAGATGAAGACAGCGAATCCAAAGAAACTGATGTTAGTATATCAAAGAAGACAGTGAATCTAAAGAAGATTCTCATAGTGAATCTAAAGAAGACAGTGACTCCAAAGAAGATGGTCCCAGTAATTCAAGAGAGAATGACGACAGCGAATCCAATGAGCATGAAAGAAAACTGGAAGAGGATGGCAACAGTGCATCAGAGGAAAGTGATTTCAAAAAATTAAAAGTTTATGATGATTTTATGAGTAGGGCCTTGGGAGATGATAATGACTGCCAGGATGGCTACTAATAGTAAGAGAAAGAAGGGGGCCAATGTATTTATTTTGTTTACCATTCCTGAAATGCACTTTGAGTTAACATTATAAACATCTACAGATTAGTCTCGAAAAATGATAATTCTAAATATAAAATAATATTTATGATGGACTATGCTGGAAACATAGAAGGTATCTGAGACATTTTGTAAATCACAGACTTTTGAAATGCAAAATAACACTGCATTAGTGTAAACCACTAAGACAGTATTGTTAAAATATCTGCGTACTTGAATAAATTAAATACATAATATGTAAGTAAAAAATTATACTACACGATCTGGAGATAAATCATGAATAAAGGCCTATATTTTTTCTGTATATTTTTTAAAGCAGTAGTGCATGTTTCAGTTGAATGCTGTCACTCACCAACTGGGATCTAATACTGATGTTTTGAATGCAGCACCACTGATAAAAAGTTGTTTGGGTCAAAGAGCTTATATTCCCATAACCCTTCAAAGTGAAATTACTGTAATTTCCACTCAGTATATTAGGTTATCTTCTACCAGACAGTCTTTTAAGAACGGACAAAAAAAAACTGTTACATTTTTCAAAATGTTCTGGTTTTTAATTTTATTTATTGTACTTGTTGCTACTGTTGCAATGTGTTCTGATTGTTAATTGTTAAATATTGAGTCGCTCCTGAAAATAGGTCATTGGCCTATTGAGCCTACCCAGCAAACAATGTTTTAGTGAAATTTCAATAAATATGTTACAGCGAAAATGGAGATAAATACTTTTTTATTCCATTTTAGATTGTCCCTTACCGCCTGTCCTGTAAAATGTCCTTCATTCCCATTATTTTCTTCTTTAGCACATTTTTTTTTACATTTGAAATATAAATCATAATGTTCCTTTTTATTATTGCTTTTACCAAGTTTTCATCAGTAGTTCCAGCTGTTTATGTACCCCCATTGTCCTCTAAGGTCAGAGAGAAGTGTCTGCTGCATGTTAGTTCATTTTAGTCCCAAGAAAATTGATGTTAAAAATGGCTGTTCAAAGCCAGCACAGGATAGTGATGACAGCCTGGCCTAAGCCATATTAAAAGTGTGTTCTTGTTATTATTATTTCAAATCTAAAAAAAGTGCAAAACCAAACTTAAAGGTGAAGCAAGGGCATTATATGAGACAGGAGATAAGTGGCAATCTGAAATAGAATAAAGTGTATGTTAGAATGTCCCCATTAACATGCACTGCTGCTTATGATATACTTTCATACTTGAATGACATTACTGTCCATGTATGCTTGTACATAAGAATTAGGCTGCACAGTGCAATGCAGATAAATCATAAACCATCATATGAGTCAATATGTGTGTACATTTTATGCTGTATTTGTAAAATACCTCAACAATCTCTACTTTTTTTAATAAAATTCTTGAACAAATACTGGGAACAAGCCATTCCTTTCTTGCACATTTACATGTGAGCTGTAACATTTCAAAGCATGCATTCAAACTAATCAAACATGTCATTCCCAGCCCTCCCCTTCCTAACTACCTACAGTATTTAAAGCTTTGAACATGCAACTAGAGACTTTATTTTGCTATTTTTTAATTGTCTCAGTGTTACTGCTTGTAACGACTGTATCATGTAACTACGATGCTGCTGTATGGGTTTCATGACCGTCTTATAAAGGCAGTTTTACTTCAATGAGGCTATCCTGGTGTGCCAAATTTCATGCACATCAATTAATAAATAATTAACTGGTAAACAAAAGGTAGTGGTAGTAGTTTTAAGTCTATCGACAGGATGAGACAGTCATAGTACTAACTTAGTACTATGACTGTCTCATCCAGTCAGTAGACTTGCAAGAGCCCTTGACAGATTTCAAACTGTGCACCCAGAGTCCAGAAGGTGGCATTTCTAGCCATTAAGCTACAACAAAATTCTCACTTCTGGGAAGTTAAGTTGTGCTCATGACTTTTTTATTACTTCAGCCTCTTACAACTAGATTAACTGCAGTTCCAATTTCATAACATGCTATTACTGCAGCATCTACAAAAAGTAGCTTTTCCCATCTACAACACATCATATGGCTCAGTGGTAGCACTCTCACCACAGGTTCATAAAGGTCATTGGTTCAAGTCCCATAACAGGGGTCATAACCAGTGCTGACAGTGATTACTAGTACTAGAGTTTCTCGAGTAGATCACTACCTACTCCAGATCACCATTCACGTAGAGCTCCGTATCTGTAACTTGATCAGATAATCCCAGATAATCCAGGTTATTTGACATCATAGCTACATGACTGTTTGATATGGACAATCCAGTGTGGACATTACTCAGAGTATCTTGTGGCCATGAATTATCCTAGTTTGTATCCAAGCAACTATATCTACTACAATTCTGCTGCATAGTCAGGGATGCCATTCATCCAATTAATATTAAACTAAGTTCCCTTCTGTCCATCCCAGATGGTTGTAACAGATCTCAGGACATTGAGACTTTTGAAAAGAGTAAAGAATATGCATGACATCTGGATCAATCCCCCTACCACACTAAAACAGGAAAACACAATATTCTGTAAGAATGCTGCTACTAAATGAAACCAAAACACAAGCAATGCTTTTTGGCTCAAGGCAAAAGTCAGACAAGTTGAAGGAAACTCCCAGTATATTTTGCTTATATGGGGCAACCCTGTAAAACATGAAGGCCTAAACATACTTGGGACTCCTGTCTGGCCCACATGTGACCTTCACTGATCACATAAGGAAAACAACCAAAGCTATAAATGACAAGCATTTGTCAATGCCAAATATTTGCCACTGGTATAGAAGCCTTGGAGTACTAGGTGCGTTGTGGTGCACTATGTGGGTTATGCATTAGCAAAATTAGGAGCCTGCATTTGTAAATTTCGATGCAGTCTCATAACTTTGATATGTTTTAATATTTTTGCCCCAAATTGTCAACATAGCCTTTTTATGACCCTACCTCATGAACAAGCACAGAGAAAAATTTCAGCTCCTGTCTGAAAGGTGATGTCACACAGGGACTGTGAAATTACCTTCTGGGAGGCAAAAACACATTTTGGCCAGGATTTGCAAAATGACAGCTGTCATATTCATGAGGTGCTGTAAAGAAATGGCTATGTTTAAAATTTGGGATAAAAACTGAAAATTACCAAAGTTACGAGCCTGTGTTTGCAAAATTCAATGTAAGCTCATACTGTAACTTTCTTGTTTTTTAACATTTTTATGCCAAATGTTCAACATAACCTTCTTATGACTCTGCCTCATGAACAAGGAGAGAGCAATGTTCAACTCCTGGCTGAAAGGTGATTTTGCACAGGGATCATTAAATCACCTTTCAGAACAGATTTGCCTTATGTCAGCACAATTGTTCAAGAGGTGGGGTCCCAAAGAAGACATGTTAAGAATTTGAGGCAAAAATGGCCAAGTTATGCAACTAAGTTCACAACTCCATTTAAATACATTGAACTGCATACCTGTTTCTTCAGTTTGTGGTCCAACTTTGAAGAGTGAAGACGTGTCTGTGGTCCATAGAAGATTACAGCACTGGGCCCCCAGCAGGTAAGTAAGGGCTTTTGGGTGAGGGTGCTGAGAGGGAGGGGTCGGTGGGGGACAGCAATGGCTGCAACAGACATTGATAGACGGTTTTCTTTTTACAGGGTTTATTAAACATCAAAAACCTACAAGTGAAGGTTTTCTTTATTTCAGGTTGTAACACTGGGGAATTGGGCACCCCAGTGTCAGTGTTATGTTTGGGGGGAGGTGCTGAGAGGGAGGGTTGAGTATGGGGGACAGTTACAGGGACGGCAGTGTCAGTAACAGACACTGATTGACAGTTTCCTATTACAGCTGGCATAAGCCCCTGCATGCTTCACATTCCAGCCATTCCAGGCTGACGATCAACGACTGATCAGTTTGCTTGGTGGGCAGCATTGATCAAAGGGAAGAGCTGACTGATGATTGAGTCAGCTGTTTCTTTTCAAGTTTGTGCCATCTCCACCCAGCAAGCCAAAACTCCATCATACGCAGCCTGGTTGTTGATTGGTGTGGCACTGTCACACCCCTAAAACACTGCTCTGCATTGGATGGACAGTGCAACACCTCTCCAACCCAACTACCATATCAAAATGTTCACCGCATGTGCACACGCAGGGTGAACATAAAAATAGGTGATTTCTACAGAGTTTAAAGTGGCCAAACAACTAAGGCTAGGAAAGCTGATGTAACTCATACTTCCTTCCCATTATTGTAATATGGAACTGTTTTCTACAGGGGCCTCTCCAAACAAAAACTGAACAAATTGTGCACTGTATATAACAGTATTTACAGATTTGTGCTAAACACAGTCAAGCTTACTCATCTCTGTATATCGTACTCCCAAATGAGGATCCAGCTACCCAAGGAAAGATGGACCTACCTGTGGTATAATCAACTCTTCAACTTAGTAAGTAACACAAAGTGTGAATCATTGTACAATCTCCTACATACATAAAATAGCCACCACAATTTACACTCTGCAATCACCAATGTACGCACCATCTCCTGGCCTAAAACAAACATTGGTGAATGAACTTTCTCCTACCAGGGCCCATGGCTATGGAATGGGTTACCACTCACTACTTACAGTGAAGCAAACAATGCTCAATTTAAATATAGTGTTGTAAGCCATCGTCCGTTCATCTCTTTATATAACTGCTTTGAAGTACTGTAGAATAACAATCAGTTATTATCAGAACAAATGTTATTGCATAGCCTACAGTCCTGAAACCAGTCTCAATTCAGTGTTTCCATATGCATTGATCTTATAGCTTGCCTTGCAATCATGTAAATGACGTGTTTTACTCAACTCTGATTTCCTGATCATTGCAGAAAAGGGGACTTAGGTCTCAATCCAGCATACCCAGTTACCAATGTGATTGTCAGCTATCTGACTAATTGCTTTGTAAAACACATTGACATATCATAATATAGTTTTACAGGCAAGCCAGTGGTCCATCATATCTGCCTGGCCCCTCCCTCAGTCCCCTCCAGTCTAGTACTTGTAGGGCTGTAGGTAATGCTCAATCATGGTAGCTCCACCTTGTTCACTGCCTGAACCTCTCTCGACCTCCTGACCCCCGCTGTCATTTTCACTAATCCCTAGTGTCTATTGGATCTATGTGATAATGGCAATCACTGCTGGGCGATTGCTGTTAGGGTGATGGTACATTGCCAAAAAATTATTTCAGCAATGTACCCCCCCCCGGTACACAGCAAAATGGCTCCTGGGACATGGAACTTAAAGTTTTATTCAGGGAGCTCTAGCCCCCTCACCCCCCTACTTAAGGATTCTCAGCTCCAGGGGAGTGCATGTTGGGGGTGCAAACGCAGTAAAATATATGTTGGGCCTGGCACAACAAAAAGTACCTGCACCCGGACCCAGCACCATTCCCACCCCAGTCCTAAAACCACCCATCATGCCAAGGGAGCAGCTTGGCAGCTCACCATGGTGCCACCCCTTACAATCCCTCCATCCCCTCCCACCCCACGCTCGGCATGCTCACCCCCACCGCACATGTAGGCATGTAGAGACAGGATATTGCTATTTTGCGCACCCCCCATCTGGTCGCCCACCTTCCCCAGTCACCCCAATGACAGGCGCCACGATTGAGTCGCCCTTTTGGTAGGTGCCCAATTGCGGTTGCCAAAGTCATGGGATACCGTGCCGATTACACCCTCTCTTGAAGCCAGTAATTGTCATAAAGTTTACCACATCTCCTGGTTGAGAGTTCCAGCTATCCACCATCCTCTCCATGAAGTACTTTCTCAAGTCTTCCTGGATACATTGGCTGCTGATAAGATAGTGTTCTGAGTTTAAAATCTTTGCTGGTTTACAAGGCTATAAATGGACTGGGCCCCTCCTCTATATTCAAGAGCTACTTGCAATCTACCAGAATGATTCTCAGGGCAGAAGAGTTCTTAGCTCAGAATCCCATGGACTATTGAATGTCCTCTCAGTGAGATTGAAATCTTTTTATTCCCTTCAGAAATTTAAATGTTTCTGTTATGTTCTCCTTTTCCTTTTGGCTCCAGGGAGTACATGTTCAGATCAACCAGTCTTTCCATACAGTTCTTCTCCTGTTGCCTGTGTATTATTTTGGTTGCAATCCTCTGGACTAATTCTAAGTTATTCATACCCTTGTTAAGGTGAGGGTTCCATAACTGTGCACAATACTGTAATCGCTGCCTCACCAGTGACCTGTGGAGGCGCAAAATCACTTACCTCCTTGTACAAGTGAAGGATCTGCCAATACAACCCAGCATCCTGCTGGCTTTCCTATATACCTTACTGAATTGGGCAGTGACCTTGAAGACTTATTGCAACCCCCAGGTCTTGTTCCTCTGCAGTCTGTTGTATTCTGACCCTCCTCCATCCGCTACTGTGTTTTTACATTCTCGCGCTATGTGTATGATCACACACTTTATGTCATTACATTTGACCTATCAGATTTCTGACAACTTTTCCAGCTACTCCAGGTCATTATTCTTGTCACTAATCCTTTCTTTGTTTGCTGTCCACACTAACGCATATTTTAGTGTCATCTACAAAGATACACATTTTGCTCTGGATCCCAACTTCAGCGTAAGAGAAAAATACTTTGAAGAGTGCTAGACCCGGGAGAGACCCCTGAAGCATCCCACTGGTCACACTCCTGACTTCTGAGGGCTTGTCATTTAGCACTACCCTTTGGGTTATTCCACCTAACCAATTTACCATCTACCTGGTTAAGTCTTCCTCACCCTTAAGTCATCCATCTTCTTCACAATTTGTCATTGTGACACTGAATCAGAATCATTGCTGATATCCAAATACAGGACTTCTACTGCTTGGCTCCATCCACTGTCTGAGATATCTTGTTGAAGAATTCTTTAAGGTTTGTCTGGAAGGACCTCATCCTTATGGATCCATGTTGCCTACAGTCCTGAAGACTGCATGGGCCTGATTCAGAAAGCTCCCCTGAATGGCGCAAGGGGCTTGTGACACAAAGAATGGTGCAAAGTGTGGCTTGCACCAAAAAATGTGCTGGGAGCAATTCACAAAGACAGCCTGCATCAAATGCAGGCTGCCTGCAACAAAAAAGGCTTGTGCCAGCCTTGTGCCACAAAAAGGGTTGCAGCATGGCAGTGGGGGGCTTGTCGCAGATGCAGGCTGCCATATCCCTAAGTCAGGATTCACAAACCCTCCTAGAGGAACATTCTAAGTACTGTAGGGCTGGTGGCAGTGCTTAGAAGTGTGTTTTCCGGAGGGTTTAGACATTTGTGGCAATGCACCTCTGCCCCCAACCCATCCCCAGTCTCCTTATGAATAAAATTAATTCATGTCCCTGGTGGCTAGCAGTCCCGTCAGCCCCAAACTCCTAACAAATAAAATGAATTCATGTCCCTGGTGTCTAATGTCTCCCACCCACCTGATCTCCTTACAAATAACATTAATTCATGTATCTGGTGGCTAGCAGTCCCCTCAGCCCCAATCTCCTTACAAATAAAATTAAGTCATGTCCCTGGCAGCTAGTGCCCCCCCATACTCTGATCCACTTGTACTAAACAAATCATGTCCCAGGTGGTCTAGTGGACCCCATTCCCTATCCCTGATGTCCCCATAAATATTAAAATAACTTTTTGTGGCAGTCTGCAGACCTCCTCCCTATACCCGGATCTCCCCAGAAATAATTAAATAACATACCCTGGTGGTCTAGTGGACCCCTGACCACCAGTCACCCTGGCAGGCAGTGCCCCACCACCTTGCTCCCCATCCCATCCTGGAGCTGGCAACCAGCACAGCCCTTCACTCACCACCATGGCCGTCACTGACTGAGCTGTGAAGAGGCATATACTGTGTACAGTACATGCTCATTGATTGACAGCTCAGTGAGTGGAACATGTGTTACTTTTTATTTTAAAAGGTGAACAGGGCTGAGGGGTGTTAGCCACCAGGGACTGCCGTTCATGGTACTGGTTGCTGCAGGGCCATCCCTCGGGCTTGCAGCACACCTTCCAGATGCTTTGTTTTGTTTGGCACAGGACCACGCTTGCCGCAAGCCATGGGACTTTGCCACTGGGACCCTTCCCAATAGGGAACTCAGGCACAAGGTCCTTATCCATTGATCGGTGCAAGCTGCCTTTGGTGAAGCTTCCACCAACCTTTGTGAATCGGGTGCATTTCTTCAAGAAATCTATCAACTGATCCTTGATAATACCAAGCCACTTTTCCATTATTCAGGTCAGGCTAACTGGTATGTAGTTGCCCTGGTCTCCCATGTCACTGCTCTTATGAAGAGGTAAAACACCCACCACCCTCCAATCCATAGGAACAACTTTGGTCACTAACAAGCAGTTGAGCTGGTCTACCAAGGATGCACCTGCAGCCTGTCACAACTCCCTGAGCACCCAGGAATACAATCCAGTTCCGTTGACTTACACACCTTGACCCCCTGAAGCCCTTGAGCACTCAGTCCATTGGTGTGGCCCCTATCACTATATCACTATCTTTAGTTCCCTCCTAGTTTTCATGCAGCATTCTTATGGTGACCACCCATCTTCTACCATGAATACTGAACAGAAGTATTCATTTAAAATGACTTCTTTTCCAGTTTTCCTCCACCCATACCTGCCTTCTGTAGCATTTAAATTCCCCCTTGCCCCTGATGTACCTAAAGAAGGCCTTGTCTTTCCTTCATCCCTTTCACTGTTTGAGTTCTGACTCTGCCATAGCTGTGCTTAGCAAATAGATGGTCTCCTTCTGTTTGCTAGGTAGATTTACCTATTTGCCTCTGTCTGTTCAGTCTTGTATTTTTAAATGCTAATTTCTTGGTCCAGATGGCCTCCTCAGCTCCTTGAGAACCAAATAGGTTTTGTTGCTTCTTGCCTTTCCCAGCCTGACTCAGAGATTCTTTAGACACCCTGCTCCCTAGTTCCCTCTCTTTCATTGCCTTGATGCCTCCCTGGTGTACAACCCCACTCTTTCCCTACCCTTCTCCCTATCCTTCCTAAACAGGTCATAGCTGGGAAATGTGGGTCCCAGTCATGGAAGGAAGCCACCCCAATTTCTGTAATGACCACAGAATCCAACCTTCCTTCTGCTGCAATAGCCCTAGGTATGAAAGACACGATATAAAAATCAAATAATGTACTATTCTAGTCTATAATTATATTTTAATAGTCAACAGTCATGAGTAAAGCCAAAAACTAAGTGTGGGACTGCCCGATCAGAAAATGTAATGCCAAATAGACATTTGTTCTCACTGCAGTGTCATAATCAGTAATCAGTCTGGTCAATTGTGCAGTCCCTGCCCCAATATTTGTAAGAGGCTTGTGTCAAACATGTGCCTTTCGATGGTTTCGTGAAAAAATATTAATTGGTTCCAGGGTTATAAGCAGGGCCACTGGAAAATTGCTTCTGCGATTTTTTTGGGAAATCCACAATTTTCACCATTCTCCACAAAAACTAACATATTCCACAATTTCTTGCAATTTTTGAGTTTTTATATTAAGCTGTGTAAAAAGTATTAACATTTTTAATAAAATACTCTCAAGTATATTGACAATTTTGCATGCAGACTTGGGTTTGGCTGAAACAATGCAGTGCAAGGTAGGGCAAGGGTTTTATGTGACACTGATTTCTTTTGAATCCTTGTCTTGTTTGGTTTCAAAATCCAATTGCCAAGCATAAGTACACTTAAACACTTAACATTTGTTTTGTGTTGAAGCAGTCTATCAGAAAATGTCTTATTGTCACACAGGCTGAAACAAAAGATGGGAGAAAAGGTGCAAATTAGCCCATTCGCTTAAATGCGGTATGAACTATGAAGCCTTTTTGTAAGTGGCAGGGCAAGTTTTTCCTTGTGAGCATATTTTCATTCAGACTAGTTTTGATTCAAACAGCTGAGGATTTTTGGATGGCCCTGCCGATTTTAAACTTGAATAAGCTAGTTGCTAACAGTGATCTCACTCTTAGTAACTGCCCCCTAGATGCTCACATGCACAGACTATAATAGAAACCTGACTAAAGTCTAAAAACAAGCTTATAAAACACAAAAAGTATCTCAACATTTATCTTTAACTAAACAAAATCATTGCAGTCAGAGTAAAACAAAAGTAAACTACAGGGTACCCTGACTACTGTATGATGCAGTAAAAATATACTGATATTTTTTTTTTACATTTTTTGGTAACCAAGTAAGGCCCACTAGGCACAAGTGCCTGTTTTCAGGTACAACTCAGGAGCACTGAGGAGGTTAAGTGACTAGCTCAGATTCACACATTATGCAAGTGGAGGTTGTGGGAATCAAACTCAGGTCTGCTAGATGTCATCAACTCATTCACAGTTTGTTATTCTGACCTCTAGGTTATACTGCCAGCCCATTAACCCCAGATTTAATGCTTAAATATGTGATTTCAAAATTAGTGTACAGTACAAATTATGACCATTAAACAGTTTAACAAC
Organism: Neoceratodus forsteri; assembly: GCA_016271365.2. Lineage (NCBI taxonomy): Eukaryota > Metazoa > Chordata > Ceratodontiformes > Ceratodontidae > Neoceratodus > Neoceratodus forsteri. The sequence continues at coordinate 641,229,442 of CM057453.1, read as the reverse complement.
ATTTTACTAACACTCAATTATTCACCACTCTATCTGTTTATTTTTTCTTGTATCTAAGTGGGTGAATAACTGGAGGAGCACTGTAAACAGCTGTTGATTAAGCTTCATTATTCTATATCCAGAAACAAAAACAAATATTTCTTCCGGCTTTATTTAATACTGATTTGCTGTGGCTCACTTTATAGAATCTATTTAGCACTGTATGAAGCACATGCTTTTAAATTTTGGAAGATAGGCAACGTTTACAATAGCTTATCAGTTTAGTATTCTTTTTAGCAACATAAACTTTTCTTTATGTTTTAAACATATCCAGTTGTCAGTGTATTCATTTAGCAATTTATACTGACTAATATATGCTGCAGAAAACATGAAAAGATTTATTGTGAAGCATTTAGGGCCTATAGTAGAACCCAGCAATTTCCCGCAATTTTTGCAAAATGCTCCGCAATTTTGAGTAACCTTTTCTGCAGTTTTCCAGCGGCCCTGGTTTTAAGGTTCTGATATGACACATACATTTACCTTTTGTGAGCTTCACAAAATTAATCTTTTCATGTCGTAGGGAAAATTTTCGTGATCAATGGATGTCATCTTGTTTTTTTTCTGGACAAAAAATGTGACAGTACATAACAATGAGCTATTTGGGGAAAAACATGAATCTTGCTAAACGGGACCCATTAAGTAAGATTCTGTTGTTTGTTTTTCCAAAAGCGAACCAGAAATACCTTTTGGGGACTTTGACTGTCAGTTTACGAAATAGTTGATTTATGTGTTGTGATCTTGAATTTTTATGTTGCACATTTATATGCGACACTAAAATAAATGCTGAGATTTGTGACACTTAAATTTTCCATGCACATAAACAATGGAATAAATGAAATTAAATAAAATGTGCAACACAAAATTCCATTTTGTGTCTCACATACTTTTACTCATGACTTGGCCATTTTACAATATTTTAGTCTGAAATGTTGAGCATACTTTTTTTTACAGTTAATCTTTTTGATGAAAATATATAACTTTTCCATCATACAAATACAACTTGAGAGCATCTTCATTACACATTTCCTAATACAGAGGAGTCTGAAGATGTTTGTACAATTTATGCACTTGTTTGCATGGTTTAAACATATGACTCACCAGTACCAAGTATTAGTATCTATTTCTATACCTGCTGTATGGGTATTACTGTATTCTAGTGAGTCTTCAGCGGGTACTGTGGGAGTGAGGAGGAGGGAGTGGCAGGGGACCCTCCCCAGTGAGTGAGGGAGGGTCTCTTGCTGAGCTCGTGGAGAAAAATAATGTGGCCTAGCTCAGGCTATGATTTGGGAAAGAAAGTAGGTATTGGGGGCTCTCTCAGGGAGGTTTTAGCAAATCCTTGCCAAGGAAATGGCCTGGATCTCCTTTATCCATCACGTACCTAAGAAAAGGGCTCCATCTCTCTAGAAATGTATGAGTTGTATGGTCCACGAAATGGGACATTCATAAATACGTGGCTAGGTTTTCCATAGACCTTAGCCATTCAGTGAATGTCGTAATTTCAGCTGATCTCCATCTGCTGAGGATCTGTCTCTTTACCATAACCGAAGACTGCACTAACCAGAGTCTTTGATTCAGGGTCATCCAGTGATCTGGTCGCCCAGTGCCCAGGGTTATCAACTCGAGTGAGGTTGAGACCTTAATTTGTAGGATCTTCGAGCAACAATCAAGTACCTTACTCCAGAAAGGCCAGATGAGGTCACCTTCCCAGAGGATGTGCAACAGATCTGCACCAGGGGTGCCACACCTCCAGCAATTGTCTTGCTGTAACAGACCCATGACCTTCAGCTGGGCTGGGGTGCAGTACCATAGGTGGAGTATTGTGTTTTGTATGAGTAAGCTATAAGGGTCGCCACATACCTTCTTCATGGTACCCTAACATTGTCTATGTTCTTCATTGGATATTTCTATCTCTAGTATTATCCCCATCTTATCATGGCAGTCTTCAAAGGGTCAGGGGCTTCATCCCATAATAGCTTATATATATGGCCTGCCAGGCCTGATGGTGTATCCACCCACTAGTTTATTGGCAGTTTCTTTTTGCCCCCTTTCATTGTGCATACACACATTACACACAGATATTTTTTTTGACCAGGCCTGGAATACATTCCTGAATTGGAAATATTGCCAAAAATTGGATATTAGCAGGTTATACCTCCCTTGCAGGTTTTGAAATTATTCTAGGTGTAGGCCATCTGGGGTAAGCATGTCTTTTGCACAGTTTATATTATTGACCCTCCAGCCTTCCCATACGAGAGGATTTTTGTCTATGCACCATTGAGGTTTATTCCAGAATTTATTTATTTATTTATTTATTGAATTCTTGGATTACAATCTTTGAGCTGCAAGCTCATTTATAAAAATTCCACATTGGAGTAAATGAAATCAACAGTATCACATACAATTACTGGTGCAACATCACGAGACAATAGTAAGGATAAAATTACATAGTACTGACAAGTGTTACAGAAACAGAGCTAAGCTAGTGCTAACATAGATTATAAGAAGAATAGAAAGAGCAGGAGGTGGTCCAGTAGTACCAGATTGGGAAGAGAGGAGGGTTGGGAAGGGTTAAGGTGTGAGCTAGCGGCAACCTCAGGCTTGGGTTCACCTTGTCATCGGGTGGTGGAGGAGGATGAGTGATAGGACAGAGGTAGGGGAATTGGCAGAAGGGGTGGGCTGCAAACCCAGAAGAAATAAAGAGAGAGGGGCAGAGGTGGGGGGGGTAGTGGAAATGGGTGGTTAAGAAGCAGGTTGGGTCAGAATGTTGGGACACAGAATGTTGTGTGAATCCCTGGATTCAGACATGTGTTGGTTATTTTCCCCACTTTGCACCACACCACACCACATTAGCTGCTTTAATTGTGAGCCAAGTGCTATATTTTTCGGGGAGGGGTGCTTCGAGGTATACTGAGGGGTGTGACCCTTGGAGCATGCTGGCTTCAAGTTCAATCTAGACTGGATTGTTTGGGGTCTGCCAGTGAAACATTCTGCACTCTCTTGCTGTTATAAATGCATACACATAATGATGAAAATGTGGAAGGTTCCACCCACCTCTAACCCCTGTGGCTCTGAGCTTCGCCCTACTATATCTTGGGGTGGTGTCTCCCCACAAGAATTTTCCTATGATGGCATCTAACTTTTGGAACCACTTGGTCGGGATCTCTATTGGCAGATGTGATAGCAAGTAGAAGACCCTTGGGGCTAGCATTGTTTTAATGGCTGCTATCTTCCCTACCATAGTCAGGCTGGGGTGCTGTCACCTCTCTGTTTCTTTTTGAAGGGAGTTGATAGTGGGCTAAAATTCTTATCTACCGGGCCATGCACTTCTTTAATTATTTTAATGCCCAGGTACTTACTATCTTCCTTGGCTCATGCCAACCCTGTGTGCACTACCAGGGCTGTAACAGTGAGATTGCTGAGGGGGAGGACTTCTAACTTGTTTGTGTTTATCCGTATATTTTGGTAATTGCATCTAGCACTTCCAATATGAAATGTACACTCTTAGAGATGTCTCCTTGTCAGGATCAGGTAGTCATCTGCATATAGCATAGTATGATAATCCCGCCCCCCCACACTTCCAGCCCTTGTATTACCTGGTGTGTCCTTAGTAATTGCCAGTGGCTCTATAGCCAACACAAAAAGCATGGGTCAGAGTGGGCACCCTGCCCCATTCCCCAAGTAAGGGAATGGTTCTGAAATAGTGCCATTTGTGAGGAGAAGTCTGGCCGTTGGGCCATTATACAGGGTTTTCACCCACAACCTGAAACTATCTCCAAAGTTACAGCGTTGCAGCACTTCATGTAAATAATCCCACTCCACGGAGTCAAATGCTTTTTCAAAGTCCACTGTTACTGCAGCCGCTGAAGTGGTAAGAGATGCTGCAGATTGTATCAGTGTGATATTTATTTTATTTATTTATTGAAATTTTGGATAACACCTTTGAGCAACTGGGCTCTTGTACAAAGTTCCACGTCATGGACACAGCACAATCTAAGACAAGTACAGGCAAAATAACAACAAAAAACATTACAGTATGGTTACAAAACAGGGAGCCGCCAAAGGCATTGTCATGGATCAAAAATATGAATTAAGTAAGAGATGCAGTTGGAACAAAACAACAATAGTTATACACAGTAAGTCTGGGCTGATGCCTGAGAAGGTAGAGAATCTTGCAAGTGCAAAGAGAGGGGCAGAGGTAGCTTTGGGTGTGAACTTAGAAGCAAGAAGCAAGTAAAGATCAGGGGGAACAGAGGGTAGGAGGTTGGGAGAATAATAGAGGGGGAGTAAGGAATTAGGGGTGAAGTTGAGTGGGGGAGGAACATGAGAGGAAGGGTGGAGGGGAAGAGGAGAGGGAAACAGGGCAGGATAAAAGAGGAGGAGAGAGGAGAGAGAAGAATAGGACTAGGGATGAAGCAGAGATAACAGGAAATGAGAGGGGTGTGGGGAGAGTGCATATGTGCGAGGGGAGGCCAGGTGAGCAGGCAGAGCAGTTTAAATGGGGAAGTCACAGTAGGCACTGGCCATGAGATGCTGCCGAAGTTTGTGTTTAAAGAAGCTGAGGTTTGAGGTGTTGATGATTTCCACAGGAAGGGAGTTGATAGTGCCCTCAAATGGTCTGCACTTGCCCTCCATTTAACAAATCCCACCTGTGAGGGGTGTATCAAATGGGGCAGCACTTTTTCCAATCTGGATGCCAAGGCCTTGGCTAGGATCTTGGCATCTGCATTTATGAGCGATATTGGGCGGTAGCTAGCCAAGCAGGGTTAAGTCTTTGCCTTCTTTGGGAGGACTGCTATGACCGCCTCTCTCATTGTTATGGGCAGGAATCCCTTCTGGTGTGCTTTCTGGAGCATATTTAACATTGGGACTATTATAGGTTCTCTTATGGCTTGGTAGAAGTCTGCCAGGAACCCATACCTCCCTGGTGACTTGTGCAGCACCATTTGTTTTATGACTGAGCTGACTTTCTCTTTGGTGAATGGTGCTTCCTGGGCCTCCCTATCTGCCTCAGCAAGTCAGGGTAGGTCCATGGCTGGCCGGAAAAGCTGCCCATTTTTGGGGGTGCTCCATGACATGGGTGCTATACAGGGATTTGTAAAAGTCTACCATTACTTGGTTTACGGACTTAGGGGACAAATGCAGGACACCTTGGGGGTTCTTCAGTTGCGGAATGTGCCTCTCAGCTTGATGCTTCTTGAGCCTATATGATAGGAGTTTCCTTGCCTTCTCCCCTTGGGCCCAGTATTCATGCTTCATTCACCAGATCTGGAGTTCTGCTTTCCTAGATGCTAAACTATTTAACTTCTTTTCAAGGACATTATTTCATAAATAAGATTTTGTTGGCTAGTTTAGATGGGTCTTTCTTTTACTCATCCTTCTTCTGCCCCAGATGTGCCTCTAATGTCCATGCCTCTTTGTCCCTCAGCTTCCAGGTGTATGGCAAAGCTGATAATTGTCCCTTATGGTGTCTTAAAGGCCTCCCATATCATGGCTGGTGCTGCTGACCCTTTAGGGTTACTTAGAAAAAGTTTCATGTTTCAGCCTCTATTCACACCTGAAACTCCTGGTCTTGCAACAATAGGAGGTCTAGTCTCCATGTTGCAGATTCATGGCCAATTCTTGTGTTTGAGCTGCAGATTCTTGGGTCACACATTTAAGTGCAACACTAAACCGGGATACTAAAATTTTCCACAGTGAAATTTTCCATGCTCACTAAAAATGGAATTCTTGGGTCACACTTAAACATGAGACCCAAGGATTCAATTTTTGCTACGCATGAAAAGTGTTTAAGTCGCACTTAAATGTGCATCACAAGAATTCCATTTTTGTATCTCACATACTTTTACTCATAACATGGCAATTATATTTATTTATTTATTGAATTTTATTGAATTTCTTTAACCGGGTAGGCCCGCTGGGACCCAAAGTCCCTTTTTCAGGGTCAACCCGGAGTTAATTACACAGAATGCAAAACAATGTAGATTTTACAGATCTCAGACAATTCATGTGGTAATGAACTAGTTGTGCTAATGCAAAGGCATACCATAGCAAGAAACAATGTACACAAGGGTAATGCATACCATGACAAGAAATAATGTACACAAGGGTACAGTAGATTAGGTCACAAGCTGGATTGTAACACATGTCAGGGCAGTAACACAGTATAAGACAAGCATGTCAGATGTCCATTCCATAAAAAGTACAAGAGTGAGTACAGTGGGAAGGCCAAATGCCACTACATGTAATACCATATGCAATGAGGAGTGGCAGCAGCTCCATGTCAGCAATTGCAGGAGCACAGACCGCATTCAAGCAGGTAAGCCTTGAGGCCTTTTTTAAAACCTCCAGGTGAGCTGCAATTTTGAAGGGTAGCCAGAAGCATGTTCCATACAGAGGGTGCTAAGCTGGGAAAGAATCGCACTTCTGCACTTGATCTAACTCTTGGTGCTTCTAGTAGAGTGCATGCAGTGGACCTGAGCACCCTCCATTCAAGCTTGAGGGACGTGGTATCTCAAGGTAGGGTGAAGTTGGGCCTTTAAGGATTTTGTAAGTGAGACAGAAGAGGGGTGCTCTAGTCTGCCCTCTAAAGATGGCCAGTTAAAGAGAGGAAGACATTACAGTGATCCATCCTAGGAGAGGCACCCAGGTAAATCGGCCCAGTTTGGTTGTGAAGGACTCCTCTGAGTTTGTTAAGCTCAGTGTTTCTCACAGAGTGAAGAGCAGGGGCCCCATACTGTAACAGTGGGAGCAGTGTACTCCTGGCAATAGCTAGGTGAGATTCTTTAGTGCGGTCATTACCCAGACGGTATAGCAAGCAAATCTTTTGGTGTAGGGATTTAGTGAGAGAACTGATATGTGCTCTGAAGGAGACTTCCTGATCAAGGTAAACCCCTAGGTATTTAGAAGTCTCAGCCACCTCTAGTTGGTTACCCCCTTATGTGGACAAGTTTAGGAGTTGTTGCCTGTCAACATCTAGGTGCCTGGGGCTGAAAAGGATGGCGTTAGTCTTTCTGGGATTAATAATCAGCTTGTTTGATGAGAAGCACCTTTTGAGCATCAGGAAGTCCTCAGCGAGGAGTTCGTTGATGAGTGTGATATCATTTGAGCTCCTGTATAGTACTGCATCATCAACATAGAGCTGAAGATGTGCCTCCACAATAAAAATAGCACTGGGCCCAGGATGGACTCTTGTTGGTCATAGTGCATACTGCAGATTACATACTCTCCATTTCATTTTCTGGGACCTACTGGTCAAATAATGAGTGAACCACCTACAGGATAGGCCATCTAAATCAAATCTTCTGAGTTTGTCTAATAGGCGGCCATGATTCACTAGGTCAAATGCCTTGGTGAGATATATAAAACTTGCCCAGTCATGCATCACCTGTCCATGGCACCCAGGATATCTGTGGTCAGCCTAACTAGAGCAGTGTCAGTACCGTGGGATTTTCTGAAACCGTGTTGCCAGTCAGTCAAGAGATGATACTGCTCAAGATATTCTTGGAGTTGGTTATATATAAGCCTTTCCTGAATTTTTGCTTGGAAGCTGAGTAGGGAGATGGGGTGGTAATTTTCTATAGGCTCCTTGGAGCCACCCTTGTGGACAGGTATTAGAATAGCCACTTTCCAGCAATCAAGGATGCTTCCATCCGTGAGAGGCTTGTTGAATAACATGCAACAGGAGAAGCAATAGCATGCGCAGTAACTTTAACAGCTTGGGCTCCAGATTGTCAGAGCCCACCTCCACTTTATTTTATGTTGTCTCTGCACCCACAGTGCAGACAACATATTGTGGTTGCTTCCAGTGGAGAAGCATGTTTCAGAGATGCAGTCCCTGTTGCAGCCACTGGCGCCACTGCTTTTTTGTGGCTGGGCACTGTGGCGCCAATGGTATAGCATGCTGTCTATGACAGCAGTTCAGAAAATGTGCCACCACCTTGAAAGAAATTAGCTTCTGCAATCAGGTAGCATCACCGGGCAGTCCCTGATTGCAGCAGCCAATTACTGCTTGCCTTGTCTGGTGTCCCCTCAAGCAACATGGCGGTGGCTTCCTGTCAGCTTCTCGTAGTCCCCACAGAAGCCGAGGGATAGCCGCTGCCTTCCACAGTCCCTCTGAAAGCCAATGGGGGTGCCCAATCCCCCTGTTGGCATGACCCCTCTAAGTTAATTTGCCAGCGGGTGCCCAATCCCGTCGACATGATGTACCCCATTTCTTGTGAGCTGAGGGGTGCCCAATCCCCCTCTGCTCTACGCCACCCCAACTCTGTATGGCCAGTGGGGTGCCCAATCCCACTGGCTAGAGCCCCCAAAACACTCAGGTGGCATGCTGGGAGCCCACTCCAGTGTGCCAAATGTCCCTGTAAAGAACAAAAAGGTCTTGTGATTTTTTTTTTTTAACCTGTAAACCAGAAAATGGTCCTCATTGAGTCCGTAGCCTCCCCAACCTGCACCCACCCTCTGCACATCATGCCTCCCCACACCCCTCCTCACCCATACTTACCCGGATCCCAGCGCGATGATCTTCGGTGGACCGGGAACACGCTCTCGCACTCTTCAAAGCCGACCGTACTGAAGAAATGCCAGCAAGCTGTATAATGGCATAAATGTGTTTTTTCAACTTATGTTGATATCTCAGCCATTTGTTTGATTTTGCCACCAAATTTTTAATATGTGGTTTTGGGACCCTCTTCTGAATTCAGTCACTGACATGGCATTATTCGTCCTGAAAGGTGATTTTGCGGTCACTGCGCAGAATCACCTTTCGGACTGAGCAATGAAATGACAGTGTTGCTGTTCATGAGGTATTTCCCAAAAGCCTATGTTGCAAATTAGGTGAAAAAATTCCAAATGACTGTGTTACTAGTGCATTGTGCAGTTTCCACACGCACTGTGAACTTTGTCAGTTTGTAATATTTTCACTCCAGATTTTCAACATTGACATTTTTCACACCTCCTTATGAACAGTGCATCTGTCATTTTTCACATCTGGGCCAAAATGTGTTTTCGCAGTTCCAGCGCAGAATAGCATGGTCGCTGTGGGAAATCAGTGTTTGGGACAGATTATGAAAATCACAGTGGCACTGTTCGTGAGCAGAGGTCCTAAAATGCTGATTTTGAAAATTTGGTGACAAAAGTCCATAAAATGACTATGTTACAAGCGTGCGCTGCGTAGTTTCCACACGCACTCGTAACTTCGACAATTTGTAATATTTTCACTCAACATTTTCAACATTGTCAATTTTTGCACACGTCCTTATGAACAGTACAGCTGTCATTTTTCAGATCCTTCCCAAAATGTGTTTTCACATAAGTGGCGCACTATGGTGCGGTCACTGTGGGAAACCAACGATCAGGACAGATGAAGAAAATCATAGTGACAGTGTTCATGAGCACAGGTCCCAAAATGCCTATGTTGAAAATCTGGTGAAATAATTCCACTAAATGACTGTGTTACGAGTATGCGTTATGCAGTTTCTGGTATGCTCATAAATTCAAGCATTTTTAATATTTTCACTCAAGATTTTCAACATTGCCATCTCTTCACACCTACCTATGAGTGGTACAGTTGTCATTTTTCACATCCTGCCCAAATGGTGTTTTTCCACATCTGGCACAGAATGGTGCAGTCACTGTGAGAAATCAACGTTCGGGACAGAGTAACAAAATCACAGTGCCACTATTCATGAGCACAGGTCCCAAACACTTTCATGAGGTGGGGGGTCACAAAATGCCATGTTGCAAATTTGTATACAAATACCAACAAATGGCTGGGGCATTAGGGTTTCTAACCATAATGTCCCACCCTGTGCAGACTGAGAGGTGTCAGGGGTCTGTCTTTGCATTGCTGGCTGTCATGCTCATGCCATGCCATCCCCCCCTCCACCCTCAAGCCACTGACAGGCATTGAGGTGTGCCTTGGACTCTTTGGCCCCACAGTTCATCACATTCTCCTATGCTGCACCCATTTCAGTGTATATCCTTATGAAATGGGGTGACTGTAAAGCTGAACACCCCAAGGCACACCTCGGCACTTGTCGGTGTCTGCAGGATGGGGTGAGGTAAAATGCCATGAGCGTTATGGCAGAATGGGGTGAGTGTAAGGCCCAATGACCCCAAGGCACAACGCAATATTTGTTGCACTGCAGGGTAGGGTGAGCTGAACTGCCATGAATATTATGGCTGAAGCCCAAAGGTACACCTCAGTGCCTGTCAGTCTCTGTAGGGTGATGTGGGGTTTGACATCACTTTCATACTTCACTGCCATTCCTATTATGCATCTGTTCAACTCCTGCACTACCGATGCAATGCTAATGTCAGAAAGGCAACATTCGGCACTGACGGATGCTTGTTTAGTAATGTTAACACTTCTTTTCTGGTTACTCATCTGAAGTGGAATTTGGGCTGCAGTACTTCAGCTTCAAGTGAATCTGGGGTGTTCTGGGTGGGTCCAATAAAAGGAGTTTTGTACCTGTTAAGATTAATGAAGACTCTGTTAAAGGTATTGACAATTTCCAGGTGGTCATTAAGTAGTTTACCCTCAACTAGGCTATCTGACTCAGAGTGAGTAGGTTGGTCCTTTAGAAGGGTGTTCATATGGGTCCAAAACTTTTTTGGGTTGGACAGGTTAGTGTGTTGCAGATTCCTGACATAGTTTTGTTTGATCACTTTGATGTTAGTTTTACAGAGATTCCTGTACTCCCTGTATTTATCCCAATCATTTCTGACACCTGTGTTTTTAAATACTCCCCACACTGTTAGTAAAGAAGTCAAAGGCTGCATTAATATCCGGGGGAGATTTGATTATTGCCCATGGTACATTGCATAAGGTTGCCTGGAAGGTGGTTTACAATATTGTATTACCAGATTTTGAATAGTGTTTACATGATCCTACCTCATGAACAAGGATGGTGTAAGTTTCAAGTATTGGCCAAAAGGTAATTTCACAGTCACTCTGCGAAACCATCTTTCAGGTGGGATTTAACACATTCTGCTTACCAAGTTCATGACATGGAGACAAAATGTAAAAAAAAAAAGTTCTTTGGTCATTATCTTAGCAAGATGGCTGTTTGTGTCATGAGCCACAAATTCTAGGGTCCCACATTTAAGTGCGACAAAATAATTTTTGTGTGCTCCAAAAATGCTTGTTTTTCTTCTGGCCTACTCCTTTGGTCACACATTTAGCGTGAATCAAGAATTTTTGTGCACAGCAAAACTGCTTTATTTCAGTTTAGTTACTCTTTGTAGCACATTTACAGTAAGTGGGACAAGAATTTTTGGCCAAACTAAAAAAAAAAAGGTTTTGGGGCCAGTTGAGATTTCATATGAGGACAAATAATTCTTTGGTCATGGCCCAATAATTTTTCATGTAAACTTAAAATGCTTGTTTTATGAAAAATTGAAGATTTTTATATGCAATCTATGAAATTTTAGATCACAAATTAAATACAGTAGTTCAATACTGACTTGTGACACAAAAAATTTGATTTTTTTGTCTCACATATTTTTACTCATAACTTGCCCCCATTTTACAAAATGTTACTCCCAGATTTAGAATATACTGTTTTTCATGACCATACCTCATGAACAAGGATGGTGGGAATGTTTTTAAATACAGGTCAAACTATGATTTTTGTAGTTACTCTACAAAGCCACCTTTCGGGTGGGATTTAACACATTATAGCCTCCAAGTTCATAATGTGGGGTCAAAATGTCCAACAAAAAGTTGTGAAGAAATGTTGTGTGCAGGGCCATTATTTGGACAAGAGGGTAGTGCATAGTAAGCCCGTGCTGGTGAGTGAAGTTTGGGGGGTGAGTTCACTGAGCCAGACAGATGGGCTGAGGATAGGGGGTGCTGCTGTGCAGCACCATGTCCAGCCTGAAAAGGATGATGCAGTGTTAGCTACATGGTCAAGAAGTAACTATATAGTTAAGTTCTCAGTATAGGCCCAGAGGTCCCTGTACATCTGCACCCATAGCTGCATGGAAGTGCAGAACTTAGAGGACCCTGGCTTTCCATAGCCAGATGGACTTTTGGCTCTGTACATCTGCATCTATAGCCACATGGATGCACAGGGTCCCAAGAGCCCTACACTTCCACAGCCCCCTAGACAACCCCACAAATTCTTTGTGTAAGACAAACATACAATTGTTTCCAGATTGCACAAATGCAGTAGCACTAATGTGCTACCGTTGTGGATTTGTATTTGTGACATGCACAGGACATAAAACAAACCAAGAGGATGCTCATTAGTGAAATGAGTGGATCTTCGGTGTCAATTATAAAGTACTGACATAGCCAACTGGTCTCAACACTCTACTCCATGGAATTACGAGGAAGCCAAAAGGTGTTCCAATTTTATTCATTGCAAGAAAAAAGTAAGAATAACCCCACATGTACACCCATGTACTGCCTCCAATGTGCCAAGACAAAGAGCCAGGATGGCCTGAAACACTGGATGCAGTACATGGGTATACATTTGAGGTCGTTTTTACTTTTTTCTATCAATGGATAAAACTGGAACAATGGAACATCTTGTGGCTTCCTTGTAATTCTATAGAGTAGAGTGTTGAGACTAACTGGCTGTGTGCATACACTGCAAGATATACGCACTCACTTCTGGATGCAGAAAGAAATTCATGATATTCAAATCACACTACTTCTGTCTGCAGAAGCACAGATCCCTGCAGCCACAGCTGCAAATCCAAAAGCACAGGACAAGCCACTCCACTACCACACTGTACCACATGAAAACTAATCAAACAAAGCAACATGTATGGCACCAGTACCAGTGTAAAGGTTTATTATAAAACAGAGAAAGTACCTTATAGTGCAATGCAGTTCAAGTGCAAAAAAATCAAACAATTATTACCGGCAAGGGAAAAGACCTGACCTGGTTTCACCACTCTGGGCTTTCTCAAGGGACAAAGGGACCAGTGCCCACCAGTATGCTTAAATAGTGCTTAATGCAGATCACATGGTGCAATTTCATGAATCATTCAAAGGCACATATCCTATATAAAATGCTCCCTGTGCATATGACAAACAATCCACATTTAAATTCATACTAATGATAAACAAAACTTACTACACAAGTATCCTAGTTCAATAAATAATGATAAATATAGTTGCTGTATATATTTTTATATATAATAACTTTTAAGAGAAGTGTTTCAGTCATGGCTATCATATCCACATATTTCTGGTTATATCATTCCTCTCGTCAGCAATACATTTCTTACCATAATGAACAAAGAAAGCATAGTAGTAGGTACCACACTTAAGCAAAATTGGCATATGTTTTATATATATACACACACATAAATAGATAAATACACAAAGTGACTAAGAAAAGTGCAAAACAAGTCTATACAAGCTATTACTTGATTTTTTTTCCTCTTTTCTTTTCTTTCAGGGATAATAGAGTACTGCCCCCATCTGGCAGAACATTCTCTTTCACCCAAGACCTCTTTTGTAAATACATTATTAGCAGAACATTGCAAAGGAGAAGCAGGATCCAGTTTTGATTTTATCCAGAACCTACAAGGATATATTACGGAAGAAAAGACATTAAAACTGACTTGAGACATAGACTTAATACCCCAAAATACCCCTAATCAGCAAGCAGAACCATTAAAGATTAAAAGACCCCTTCCACCTACTCAGTTCCATTCCTTACAAATTCTGGTTTATTGTGCTGCCTTCCTTTAATTAGGGACACAACCTCCAATCTTCCATTCAGACCCGGGGGGGTATGTTTCCCCAGTTGGTAAATCCACAAAGCCTCCCTTGCCAAAATCAGACTTTTTAAATCCCCGCCTTTTTTACCTAGAAAGACTTTCTCCAAGACACAGAATTTAAATTCATGTTTTGTTTTATCCGTTGCTTGTGCCACATGGAAGGCCAGTGCATTTCTTAGGTCACCATATCCTATGGCACGTATGTGTTCTCCCACACTTACCTTCAGTGCTACAGACTTTTGTTTTCTCCCAATATCCCAAGTACAGATTTGCATAATTGGGGGCAAAAGTTGCCCCCATAGCTGTACCTTTAACCTGCAGATAACATGTGTCCTGGAATAGAAAGGTATTACACTCCAGGACCAGCATGGCTCCATTACATAAAAAGTCAATCAGGCCCATTTCAAAGTCTGTGTAGGACTCCAACCTTAAGGGCATTGAATGAATCCCCTCCTGATGAGGTATATTGGTATATAGTGCTTCAATGTCTAAGGACATTAGATACCAATCCATCTCTAGCTGTAAATCATTATGCAAACACAACGTTTGGGTAGTATATTTTAACTAGGATGGTAATCTGAACACCAAATCCTTAACGTGCACATCTATAAATTGCGATAAGGGTTCCAGCAAGCTCCCTATCCCTGACACAATAGGCCTACCTGGTGGTGTTTCTGGGCTCTTGTGCACCTTAAGGAGTGTATAAAAACACACCCTAACTGGGTTAGAAACAATTGAAAAAATGGTGAGATATTTATTGCTGATGAGAGGAATGATATAACCAGAAATATATGGCTATGATAGCCATGATTGAAACACTTCTCTTTAAGGTTATTATATATTATATATAAAAATATATACATCAGTTATATTTACCAATATTTATTGAACTAGGATGCTTATGCAGTAAGTTTTGTTTATCATTAGTATGCATTTAGATGTGGGTTGTTTGTCATATGCACAGGAAGCACTTTATATAGGCTATGTGCCTTTAAACAATTTATGAAATTGCACCACGTGATCTGCATTAAGCACTATTTAAGCATACTGGTGGGCACTGGCCCCTTTGCCCCTTGAGATAGCCCTGAGTGGCAAAACCAGGTCAGGTCTTTTCTCTTGCAGGTAATAATTGTTTGATGTTTTGCACTTGAACTGCATTGCACTGTAAGGTCCTTTGTCTATATTTTATAATAAACCTTTACACTGATATTGGTCCATATGTGTTGCTTTGTCTGACAGCTGCAAAACCACAATACCCAAATTACAAGAGTTCTTTTATATACAGAAGCACAAACCTCCATGGGGCCAGTACTTCTGTAGCCACAGGTACGCATGCACAATGGAAGACATACACACACTTCTGGCTGCAGAAACACAGGCCCCTGAGGGGTCTGCACTTCTGCAGCTGCAGATGTAAGACATACACACTGACCTCTGGCTGCAGAAGCACAGGCCCCATGAAATCCATGATACCCAAATTGCAGCACTACTTCTGTGTGCAGAAGCGCTGGTTCTATGGGCCATCACTTCTATAGCCACATGTACTTTACTTATGCACACTGTAAGATGTACACACTGACTTCTGACTGCAGAAGAGCAGATCCCTGTAGAGCTTGCACTTCTTCAGTCATAGACATAAATCCATAATACCCAAATTGCAACACTACTTCTCTCTGAAGAAGTGCAGGCCCCTGAGAAGCATGTGCTTCTGTAGCCACAGGTGTAAGACATACACACACATTTCTGGCTGCAGAA
Organism: Neoceratodus forsteri; assembly: GCA_016271365.2. Taxonomy (NCBI): domain Eukaryota; kingdom Metazoa; phylum Chordata; order Ceratodontiformes; family Ceratodontidae; genus Neoceratodus; species Neoceratodus forsteri. Next base: position 641,213,911 of record CM057453.1, on the reverse strand, counting down.
ACACAGACTGTGTCAAATCCAGGCTTTTAAAATTGGCCATAATGACAGGGGTCAGATTTAAAGGTGTTTAGCTGTTCAGTGAGGAGGCAGAGTGCTTCTCTATCTGTTGTCTTCTGTTGTACCGTATATGATAGCTTCAGGTAGCAGACCATGATAAAGTAAATTTTTGTTGCATGAGAAGTAAATTATAGTATGTTGGATTGATAAAATGCCTTTTAAATGTCAAAGAAGGGTCCTGCTGCCACAGTAATTTTAGCAATGCTGGACCCATCACTGCCCTTGTGGAGCTGGCACTTCTGCAGCTACAGATACAAATCCATGAAGGTAGCAAATTGGAGCTACTGCATTTGTGTAATCTGGAAATAGTTGTATGTTGTTTGTCTCATCTGATGTTGGCTGCATGTGGTTGTTTGTGTGGTCTTGTCATTTTGCTGCTTGGGGGAGCGGGGAGTAAGGGTTGGAAACCCTAACACCACATTTCCCTACTTTTTTGTGGTGTTAAGTCAAACCCTAACTGGTGCATTAACACAGTTTTTTTCTGCAATGAATATATGCATATTTTATTTTATTTTATTGATTGATTGATTTGATTTGATTTTAAAAGAGTTAGGCACGAAGGGCGCACTGAGCTGACACTTTCAGGTGAGTCCAGGGAGCAAAGGGAGCGTGTATAATTTGTTCAGGGTCACATCATGTGCAAGTACCAGTTTTGGGTTTCAGACCCAGTTCTTTTGGGTCTTTAGGTTCATAGCTTGGTGCTGTAACACCAAAATGATCCAGAGACAGCAGGGCAGACAATATGAGTTGGTGGACCTAAACATCTTCACACTGGAGACCAGGAATGAGAGAGAGAAAGAGAGAGAGAGAGAGAGAGAGAAGAGAAGAGAAGAGATATGATTGAGACCTAAAAGTTTTTAAGGGGGGAAGAGTGAGTTATGAGAACCTGTTCACCAGAAACCATAACAAAGTGATGGAGGGGCACAGGTGAAGACTGGTTAGTGGGAGATTTAAGAGGGATGTAAGGAATACCTTCTTCACCAAAAGAGTGGTGGAACAATGAAAGTGATTTCAGAAAGAAGTGGTGGGAGCTGGGTCTATAAATGGATTCAGGATCAGGTGGGTCAGATCCAGGGAACTCATAACACCAAAAGAAGGGGTAAGGAGGGAGGAAGGGTGTAGAAAAAGGAGGTGAGTCAGCTGAAGGAGGGGTAGATCTCAAGATAAAAAATCTCTTCAACAACAGGTAATGAGGGAATAAGTAGGGAAATTTGACTTGCATAAGCCACCCAGCAAGCAGAACCCAATCACTGGTGCTGTCTAGTAACTCCCACCCCACTCATTTTCACTGTGCAACACTAGGGGGCCCACCACCAGTGCCACCAAACATAACACCAACACAGGGGTGCCCAATCCCCAGTGTCAGTACCTGAAATAAAGAAAACCATCCTTCGTAGTCTTTTTCTTATTTTCATATACACTGCAAAAAGAAAAAAATGTCCATCGATGTCTGTTGTGGCCACCAGCATACCGTAGCCATTACCCTCCCCCACACAACCCTCACTTTCAGCACCCACTACCCCACACCCCTAACTTTTCTGACATGAGGCTGTCCAATCCCTGGTGCTAGCTAGTGTAACCCCCCTACAAAATGGGGTTTACTATAATGTCTTTCTGGGCTTCCTAATGCCCACTGTCAGGCTAGTGTCCTGTCTGCAGTAGTTCTATTTGTCTGTGTGAGAGTGCCATAGCAAGCCTTCATGCCTGTCTCTTTAAGAGAATGTCTAATCTGTGTTTTGAAATTAGTCTGGGCTGGGTCCAAGTAATTAAGGCTCATGACCAGCCAGACAGTCTGTCATATTGCTGCATTCTGCGGTTGCTATTTACACAGAGGGAGCCCTTTTAGGAAATGTGATTATTTGTTGTTTATCTGTTATAATAGCAAAGGTAGAGAAGTTTGTCTAACCTGCTTTCCTTTGCAGCTTGACCATTCGAACAGGAGCCACAATTTTGGTTCTGGACTTCCAGTGCTGGACCAATCAAACCTCTGTGAACCTAAAATGGAGACTGTCGTCCGGGGTTTTGTAGGAAGGACATTCTGTAGTTTTTGTAGTTCTAAGTGCTGGTACCTAAATGGACCTGGATGGGGATCCCTTGCTGTAGCAGACAGTTCCCTCAGCCAACTGAACCTTCTGGATTTCAGGGGAAAACCCAGAACTGCCTGAAGCAGTGAGTCAGTCAAGAGTTGTAGGTTGAGGAGTGAACAGCAAGTGCTGTTGAGCAGCTGCTCCTAGTGAGAGCATAGGAGAATCGTCGGGAAGCTTCTGCTGGCCTGCCTTCCACATTCTCTGGCCAAAGGAACTGCCCTTTGCCGAAGTCAGTCTTTTCCATATGCTGGCTTGTACCTGCAACAGAAGAAAGAAAAAGTGTGTTATTGCTACTTGTAAGTGGGACCGAAGACTTGCTCCAGAAGCGATCGGCCTGCCTAATGATAGAAAATAGCCTCGTACTGCAAGGTGTGTGCAGTGAAGCTATAATGAGCAACCAGACTGTATCTGAACTGTGGCTTACAAAACTAACTAATTTAAATGTGCTGAATGCTTTTAATAGGTCGTGATTTGGTTCTCCACGGCAAATTCTGTTATGCCCGCTGGTGGCTTTTCCAGCAGAAGCTCATGAACTCTGTCCGAACTGTTCATCCTGCTTGGGCCTTGCCATTTTGGCCTAAGCTGCTGTTCCTGATTCAGAGACCATCTCGGTGAAAGACCCGCTTGGGGATTTGGCCCCCTGCTCAACACCATCGAACAGGTAGCAACCACCAGGAAGTAAGTCATGTAGGTCTTGCTTCCCCTGGCCTTCCACATCAACACCATGAGGTCTTCTTCTCGCCTGTCCTACATCCTGGTCTGGGTAGTGTGAGTACAAATCAGGGTAGCTCCCTGCAACAGCAGCTGAAAATAATTGTATACCATCTGATTGTCTTGTTCTGGGTTATTGCTAATGGACTGAGCCATCCGGCTTGGGATTACAAATATTTGGGTTGTGCGCATGATAACCGTTTTCCTTCCTAAGGGCCCCAACAACAGCTGCAATGCCAGACAGCCCAGGCAACACTTCAGGCTAGCCTGCATAATATACTGGGTACCCAGGGTTGTGGGATTGTTTAAAGGGGACTTGCAGTGCATGCTGAACCAGCCTGAATTAAATCAGAGTGCCAATCATTCTACTAAATTCACACCCCTCCCTTGTTCACTTCCCCTGAATAAACCTAATCATCTTTTTCATGTTTAACCTGGCTAGTGTGCATATTATTAGTTGGCTCACAGTGATAATATTGCATTGTTGTGTTGCTGATCTTAATTTCCAGGGGGTCTCTAGGGCCATGGCAGCAGATCCAGCCCTGATGGTAAGTGCAAGGGGTGTGAGCATATTATTACTGTTTAGTGAATGTGAATGTTCCATTGTGTTACTGTTTGGGCCACTAGAAGGGTTGGTGGGTGGTTATAGCATCCCCGAGGGCTATACCAAAGCAGTTAAGCTACCCCAATATCATTCCTCTGGCTGGATGCACCCTTTCACAGAACTCAGGCCCCTCAACCTGTGTACTGCCATACAGGCAGGGGTAGTAGCCCTTAGAATAGCACCACCTAGGGGTTACAACAGCACTCCCCACCCTGCCCATTTTCACTGTGTTACATTGGGGGGCCCACCCTGGTGCCTCCAAACTTAACACCGACATTGGGGTGCCCAGTGTCAGTACCTGAAATAAAGAAAACCATTCATTATAGTTTTATTTTTACACACCCTGTAAAAAAGAAAACTGTCCATCGATGTCTGTTGTAGCTGCTGGCATACCGCACTGTTACCCTCCACTCAACCAACCTCCCAACCAAGCCTCCAACTCAGTACACATCACCCCACACTCCCACCCCTTACTTAAAATTTTCTGACACCAGGGTGCCCAATCCCTGGGGGCTGCTAGTACCCTTTGCCCCATCTGTTTTCACTGTGAGACAGTGGGGAGCCCATCTCCAGTCCTCACAAACATAACAACTACTCTGGGGTGCACAATCCTAAGTGCTGGTACCTAAAATTAAAAAAAAAATAGAAAAACACCCTTTGCAGTCTTTTTTACTATTTTTATACACCCTGCAAAAAAGAAAACTATAAAAAGAAAAGTATTCACTGATGTCTGTCTGCGTCGCCATTCCCTCCCACTCAGCACCCATGACCCCACAACCCCCCACCCATTACTTACCTACCTACCAAGGAGTCCAACGCCATAATCCTCTGTGGACCAGAAGTACATCTTAACTCTTCAATGTTAGACCAGGAATTGAAGAACTCAGGTATGCAGTTCAATGTATTTCAATAGGTTTTAACTTGTCCTCAAAACTTGATTATTTTTAAATATTCATCTTCAAAACTTGATCATTTTTAAATATTCATCTTCATAACTTGATCATTTTTAAATATTCTTTTCCAAGATTTTTAACATGCTCTTTTTGGGACCCCATTTCATGAAAAAGGGCTATGAAATTATGCAAATCTGTCCCAAAAGGTGATATCATGGTCGCTGCATTAAGTCACCTTTCAGATAGGATTTGAACATTTTCTCCACTGCTGTTCATGAGGTGGGATCATAAGAAGGCTATGTTGAAAATTTGGGGTAAAATATTTCAAAGTAATAAAGTTATGAGCCTTTGCTGACATTTTTCAAAGCACGTTTGTAACTTTTGTAATTTTCAATATTTTACCCCAAATTTTCATCATAGTCATTTTTTTCACACCACCTCATGAACATGACAGCTGTCATTTTTCAAACCTTGGCCAAAATGTGTGTACGCACTTGTGGTAAGAAATCACCATTCGGGAGGATTTGAACATTTTCTCAACCCTTGTTCATGAAGTGAGGTCATAAGAAGGCTAAGTTGAAAATGTAGGGTCACAATATTAAAAAACAAAAAAGTTATGAGTGAGCATTGACATTTTTCAACACACATTTGTAATTTTGGTAATTCCTAATATTTTGACCACACATTTTTAGCATAGCCTTATTTTTCACACCACCTCATAAATTTGACAACTGTTATTTTTCAAATCCTGGCCAAAATGTGTTAGTCCCATTTGTGGAGCAAAATTACATTTTGGCTACTATTTTATAGATGACATTTATCATGTTCAGGAGGAGTGGTCATAAAAAGAACATGTTGAAAATCTGGGTCAAAATAACAACTAAGTTATGAAGAAATGCTGAATTATTCCAACGTTTACATATAACTTTGTTTTTGCAGATTTTGGCCCCCATGTTCATTGTATCTCTTATGTTACCCCACCTCCTGAACATGACAGGTTTCATTTTTCAAATCCCCTCCCAAAGTTGTTTTCATAGTTGCACTGCGAAATCACCCTTTGGATGGGATCTAAAAAACTCCACCTGCCTTGATCATAACATCAAGTCATAAAAAGACTGTTGGACATTTGGAGTCAAAATGTGGGAGCCCACTGAAAATCAGATATTGCCTTTCAGCTGGCCTATCCTGGGTAAATACAATTTAAACATCTGTAAAAGCAGAGCACCACTGAAAATGAGATACTGTCTGCATCTCATCTGGTCTGTCCTGGGTAAATATGTAATGAAAATGTTTGCAAGCACAGTAATGCAAGCAGCAAACATTCAGCACTGAATTTTACACACACACACAAAATTTCCTTTTTGTCAGCTGCAATCGTATCAGGGATCCTTTAGGTGGGAGAATAATCAAGTGTTTCAATCCAGATTCAACAGAAAATGCCAGTCTGTGAACTGACCAGCAGATGGTACTGGAGATCAAGCTATACTGGCTTCTCAGCACCCCCATCACCAGGCCTGAGTGAATTAGTTAGATGGCACACTCAGCCTTCACTGTCCTTGGAGTCATACTAATAGCTCAGTTGCTGAATTCACAACTCACATAGAGTAAGACAGCTGCCTGCTGTGGAATCACTGACATAGCAGTTTCTGTACTGCAGCAGTTGATAAAGACAAGCATGTGTCAATGCCGAATGTTTGCTTGCTGGCTTTGGCATTGGTAGTGCAGGAGTTAGAGAGATGCATAATAGGAATGGCAGTGAAGTACTGAACAGAAGCCAACCCCACCACCACCCTGCAGAAAAAGTGAAGTCATGAGCGTGCATAGAAACTGCGCAACGCACACCCATAATGTAATTAGTTTAAAGATATTTTACAGCAGATTGTCAACGCAGGCATTTGGGGACCTCCGCTCATGAACAGTGTCACTGTAATTTTCTTAATCTGTCCCGAACAGTGATTTCCACAGTGACCACGCATTTCTGCACTGGAAGTGCGAAAACACATTTCGGCCAGGGTGTGAAAAATGACAGCTGTACTGTTCATAAGGAAGTGTGGAAAAATGCCAGTGGTGAAAATCTGGACTGAAAATATTACAAATTCATGAACTTATATGGGTGAATGGAAATTACGCAATGCTCACTCGTAACACAGTCATTTTATGGACTTTTGTCACCAAATTTTTAGCATAGCCATTTTAAGACCTCTGCTCATGAACAGTGTCACTGAGATTTTCTTAATCTGTCCAACATTGATTTTGCACACCGACTGTGCCATTGTGCTTTACATGTGTGGAAACACATTTTGGGTGAGATGTGAAAAATGACAGCTGTACTGCTCATAAGGAGGTGTGGTAAAATGGCAATGTTGAAAATCTGTAGTGAAAATATTAAAAATTCACAAACTTATGAGTGTGTGTAGGAACTGCGCAATGCACGCTCATAAATCAGTAATTTTGGGGATTTTTTTCATCATTTTAACATAGGATTTTTGGGCTACCTCATGAATTGTGACACTGTCATTTCATAACCAGTCCCGAAGGTGGTTCCACGAGTGACCGTGGAAATCACCTTCGGGCCGTTGCTGTCACAATGACAGTGCCAGAATTCATGAGGAGGGGTCCCAAAACCCCATGTTGAAAATTTAGTGAAAATTCCCAAAATGGCTAGAGATATGCACCAACGTTGAAAAAAAACACCATTTGTGCCATTATACAGCTTACCGCATTTCTTCAGTTCGTGGTCGGCTTTGAAGAGTACAGACGTGTTCCCGTCCACTGAAGAGCTTTGCGCTAGGATCCAGAGGTAAGTATGGGGTTGGGGGTTGTGGGGAGGTGGGCGCGCAGAGAGTGGGCCCAGGTTGGGGGTGGGGGGCTAGACAATCAATGAGGGACTGTTTTTTGTTTTCAGGTGTTTTTTCTTTCTAGGAAGATGACGCAGGACTTGTGCCATGCTGGGGTGGGCTCCCAGTATGGCAGCTGAAACTTTTTTTGTGGGGGGGTCAGTGGAGCTGACGGCAGATTGGTACCCTCGGCCATACAGACATGTGTCACGCTGGGGTGGGCTCCCAGCATGGCAACTGGAAATCTGTGGGTTTTGTTTTTTTGTGGGTGGAGTTGTTGAGTGGAGCTGACGGGGATTGGACACCCCATCACCATTTCATTTTGCCATGCTGGTGGGCTCCAGCATAGCACCTAGAAGATCTGGGGTGGGGCGAGGCGACAGGAGTTAGGCACCCGTTAGCCATACTGTGTGTGGCGGAAGCCATGAGCACTCTGGGGTGGGATCTCAGCGTGCTACTTGAGTGTTTGGGGAGGGAACTTCAAGGGAGCTGTCTGTGACAGCTCATTCGAATGCCAGTGCTGAGTGTAGGCAGTTTGCATACTGCCGACAGCAGTATGTAAATTACCTGCCGACGACAGTATGCAAATTGCCTACAAGTTACAACCGCTGATTGCAGTGGTTTTCCGCTTTCAGCTGTACACCACTGCATTCTGAACGGCTGTCACAGACAACTTGGACATTCATTGGCGTGGTGCAGCCACGCCTGCAAAAGGGAGCAGGGCATTGGGACTGGGGAGTCACACCTAGGAAAACTCGCATGGTGGCACTGTGTTTTTTGTACATGCATGCAAGCAAGCATAAAAAAACACTGAAGCCAGCCCTGTGGTGTGGCAGTAGTGCAACTGCCTGCCACACTGAAGACCAGGGTGCTAACATACTAACATGCCAGCAGAATAGGCCTAACGGTCTTTCGTGTCTGCTCATTTGGTCAGCCCCTACCCTGGGAGCTGAACTTGCTGCCCCCTCTCCCTCTCTGGCTTCTCCCTTCCCAGTCTCGGATATTCTCGCTGCACTGGTTTTTGCTTCCAGAACCCTTCCCCTGTACCTGTCCCACCCCTCTTGAACCCCTCCACCATTTCTGCCTCCACGAGCCCCCTGGGCAGTGCATTCCATGGCTCCACCACCCTCTCAGTGAAGTAGCACCTCCTCCTTTCTCCCCTGACCCCCCAGCTTCCACCCATGACCTCTAGTTGCCCCCCTTCCTTAGGAGCACCCTGACTGTTCCTCCCCTATTTATCCCCTTCATGTACCTGAAGACCTCTATCATGTCCCTCTGGTCCCTTCTCTCTTCAAGTGTGTACATATTTAGCTCTTCAAGCCTCTCCCCATAGGTCCCATCCCCCAAGCCCCAAATAATTTTGGTTGCCCTCCTCTGGACCCTCTCCAGGAGTTCAATGTCCCTTTTTTAAATGTGGCCTCCAAAACTGCATGCAGTACCCGAGGTGCAGCCTCACCAGGCAGTTATACAGTGGGAGTATCACTTCCCTCCTTCTGGAGGTGAGTCCCTTAGTGATGCATCCAAGCATCCTGTTGGCCTTTGCCGCTGCCCTCCTACAAGACTCCCAGTTGTTCATCTTGACATCCACCACCACCCCCAGGTCTCTCTGTGCCATCGAGACTTGTAGCATTTTCCCCCCCAGGATGTACACCTCAGCTTCCACTTTCTAGACCACCTTTCCAAAGCCTCCAGGTCCCCCTGTTGGGCCACCCTCCCCTCCTCCCCATCCACCACCACCCCCAGTTTTGAGTCATCCATAAAGAGACTCATCTCACTCCTGATACCCTTCCTTATGTCAGAGACATAGGTGTTGAACAGGAGGGGCCCAAGGACCGATCCCTGAGGGACTCCATTAATGACCCTCCTTGGGGATGAGACTATCCCACCAACCACAACCCTCTGGGTCCAGTTCTGGAGCCAATTGCCTATCCATCTGATCATCTGGTTCCCCACCCCCATTTCTACCAGATTATCCAACAGGCCCCCATGAGGAACAGAGTCAAACGCCTTGCTGAAGTCAAGAAAGAGGACGTCCACTGGTCTACCTAGGTCCAAGGAACTTGTCACCCAGTCATAGAACTCCACAAGGTTTGTCTGACAAGATTTCCCCGGGATGAATCCATGCTGTCTATCGTCCAGGCACCCCAACTTTTCCAGGTCCCCCCTAGTCTCTCCTTGACAATGCCCTCCATCATCTTGCCCACCACCGATGTCAGGCTGACAGGCCTGTAGTTTCCTGCCACCTCCCTTGATCCCCCTTGTGGATAGGCACTATATGCGCCACCTATGTGCTGCAGTAGATTCCATTTGTTCAGGGGTCAGCCAAGGGAGAGAGGACTAAGCATTCAAAGGACTGATCTCCTCTCTCTGGGGGTTCCAGCATCCTGCATGTCATCTGTCTCCCGGTGGAGACTAGTGGGTACATACGCAGAAATCTGCACAGCAGGGGACTTGTCACCCTTGATGCTGATACGCCCATGCAGTGCATCTTCACACACTGGCAGCTCAGGGGAAGATAATAGTGGGAAAAACAACCAGCTTGGAGAATTTCTAACCTGTTGCAGTCCCCACACCAATAACTGGGATGGTTCTAGAACCCCGGATGTAGACACTGGGGGGACAGAGGATGGTGGCACAGGGTCATGTTGTTGCATACAAAAACAGCACAGCACTATATAGCACTGTTAAAACAGTGCCCAAACAAGAAAAACAGTGAAATACTTGCTTTCTGCCAGGGACTCTGCCCCGCACCCCTCATTTCGGGGGGCTGTGTCCCCCAAACACACCCCTATTTAGATAACCTCCTCTGGTGGGGTGGCAACTTGGGGACTTGCACTGCTATTGTTGCGTGGTTTTGTCCTGCGGCAATTTATATTTGACATGTTGACCCTGTATGGGGGATGGCCCTCCCTCATCTGGCCTCATCACTGAGGGTAGTCTGTGGGGAATACTCAGGAGCTGGTAAATCCCAAAGAAAGTGGGTGACAGGGCTGGGTGGGTTTGAGATGATGGGGCCAAAGGATAAGGAACACGAATACCCTGACATAAAAAAAGAACAAAATGCTGTACTGTACAGAAACATACATACCTTTAAAATAGTAGTTTAAATACTGTGTGACTTTGCATTCATATGGTAGGAATCTGGGAAATATAGTAGTTACAGTACATTTAATGTGAAATAAACAGTATGCAGTATGATAGTAATGTTTTAAATAGGGCCATGTGACCTGGCAAATTTGGCCCGACAGGCCAGTTTTGAGCTGGGTCAGGCCAAACCCGAATCGGTCCAATTTAGCTCTAAATTAAATTAAGGAGTAGGGAGTATTATTTTTATGGCATTCTTCTAGTAGGATGTCACTGATACCATCAACAACTCCCTGCATGATTGACTAGACTATGAAAGGGGACTGTTACTCATCAACCCCCCCATCCCCCTAACCAGCCTCTGTAAAGAAATACTGACACCTCAAAGAAAACTAAAAAACATAATAATTAAGTACAATTCTGCTTGCATTCCATTTATGTTTTATATATGTCTCCTCCCATAATTTATTACTAAGGAAATGTGTATGAATATATATTCGTTGTCCCTTAGAGTTTATTTTGAGTTCATCTACCTCTATAGCTTACTCCTTACTCCAAGTCATAACCCTATGTTGTGACATCACAATCTGTTACCATGGGTGGTCACAAGGAGTGCTCTATCACTTCAGGCAATCAATCAATCAATTAATCAATCAATGCATCTTTATTTAGCCAGGCTAAACATCATTGAGAAGAACTCAGTTACAAGATGAATCTGGTGAAATTACAAGGCTAACAATAGTAAAACATTAGGACATGTAGTGTATTTGACATAATAAGATAATTAATAAGGCAGGGAGAAAGCAGCAGGAATAGATGAACTCTTCAGGAGCAAAGATCCTGTTTTCATACAAATTATCTCAGCAACAAATAATGGGGAGGAGAAATACAGAACTAATGGGAAATACAGGCAGGACTGTGTCTAAGTATTGTTTCATTAAAGTTCACCTGAACCTGTCACCAGCTCTTTAAAAGTGAAACAAGGATTCTTATGCCCTTACCAATATAAAAATAATTACAGGCCGCTTTGCCAGGTTTTTTCAAGTTAAACCCAATTTGATCCATTTCATCAAATCTCCTCTAAGCCCAAATGGCCTGAATCTGTGGCTCGACCAGACTCCCAGCTCTAGTTTTAAGCCTAACCTAAACCTCCTTCAGTACTGCCTGTTAAAAATTATATGTACTCTATTCTTTTTTTTTTTACTTATTATTTATCTTTTGCCTTTACTACCCTCCAACTATCCACTCAATCAGACTCCTATGATGCTCCACACACCAACCCTGCTGACCCGCAAGATCTGCCCCTAGAGTGCCCCAGCTCAGCACCCCGAGACCCTTGATGGCCCGGATAACCCCCCAGGTGGGGTGAGGAAGGTCCCCCTTATCTCCCTTAGCATTTTTCCCGAGTAATGAGCCTACACAGTGGGGTCTGCCTTGTTCCTGTCGGTGGGTGGCAAGCTTGCACCAGAAGTCGTCACCTAGGAGGTGTGGAGGGCTGTTTTCCTTTGTGTTAGTCCCCGACGCTAGTGTTCAATGAGGAACAAGGAGTCAGGCGTACGCAGAGACATACATCCGCTCCAGTCCTCTGCCAGAGTCAACCCTTGTGTTACGGCATCCCACGACTGCACCAACAACCCCCCAGTTCCCCAGTAGGCAGCAGTACAGTGGCAGGGAAGGCTTCCCATCCCACCCTGGAGAAGGAGAGCAAGCCGTCGGGCACTCTATCCTTCTCCTTCCCGGCCGACCCCCTGCAGTCCGAGTCCATTCCTGAACATATGTACTCTATTCTATTGCTCCGTAGTGGATACCAGATTTTTTTCTAATGTTTAAAAATCATTATATTACTATCTTTTGGTTCTAAAAATGTAGTTTAATGCTATGTTATTAAAGGAGGATGCATTATTACCTAAAGCTTTCCAGATATCCTTATAAGTGTAATTTATTCTCATGAATATACACAGTACCATACACAGTAGCTGAAAAAAGAGAGCAGAATGTTCTTCAGTTCTGTAGCAAAGAATATTGTCAGCATCCTCCCTGCAGCTACCCATGGCTTCTGCAAAATGGGACATAAAATACAGTAGCAGTAAGTCCTGTGTAATCTCAGAAAAAATACAGTCCTACAGTTCATTACAAGTACCTTTATTTATGTTAGTCTGTATGTACAGCATCCATGAAGATGTTCAGATTCTCAAATCCTTTTATCTGATGTCAAGGGAGGCCACATGGTCTAATGGTTAGAGTACCAGAGATCATGGGTTCAAACCCCACTACAGCCAATTATTAGCAAGTCACCTAACATCGCAGTACTCTGATACAAAAACAAACAAGGCTACTCTGAGACACACAGTGCTGCTGGTAACTATGTCACACTGAAAACAAGAACAACCAGGGACAATGTTAGATGTAAAATGTAAAAGCTCTTCTCAGGCAAAGAAGCTATAAATGTTTTATTCCAGCAAAAAAATGCAAGCCATGGCAAAACACTTGGTTTCGAGCTGCAAGCTCTTTGTCAAGAGTGAAGTGAGCCCCCTCTTGGCCTCCTTTCATAATAATATTCTTAGAGGGGTCAGAGAGAGAAATTCACAATGTGCAAAGTGAATGTGCAAAACATGCAGACAATTAAAATATTGCACACAGTTGTAGAGACTTTTACAGTTGCATGGAAAGCCAACCCCTACTAAAAAATATGTCCCCTCGTAGAAAATTCCAATGCCAAAATGCTAGTAGTTGTTAGGATATATGTATGAATTTGTGATCCGTTGTACAGACAACTATCACATAATGGTAAAAACATTGCAATCACAACATGGTTGTATATAAAATAGAAAAAGTGGAGCTGCCCTGCTTATTTAGCTTGCAAATTCAGATATAAATAAATCTGCAAAGGAAACAGAAAGAAACGATTAAGTAAGTATAAAGCTGGAGCTCAGTTTCACTGTGAATCTAAAAAGATGAACTGTCATGTATACAGTTGAGTCAGACACGATGCAGTGCAGTATCTTGCGGTGACATGTCACAAAATATTGCATGACAAAAGAACTTAACTGCCCTTGAATTACACCATTCTCTACAGCATCCTGCAGCAGTTTGTGATATATTGCAGCATTACTGCGTTGCATCCTGCCTGGCACTGCTGTATATAACCCAGATCATAAATCTTCCATAAAAAAGGGGCCAACTCCAATTTGTCATTTAATCTGGGGAACACTGTGATATTAAATTTAAAAATCCAAGGATTCTCCAATGTGCATCCTGTAGTTGTGGCTGCTGTTACGGGGGCCACACTAAAACGAGTGAGGGATCATATGAGAGCTGTAAACAATAGTCGTTTAGAATATGTCCTGGCTTATCATGTCCTTAAGTATGATGATCCCACACGCCACAGATTTTCCCTGATGGGCACAGAGAAGGTGGTAAGTGGTCCCAGGAGTTGCTCCTGGACAAGAGGGAGAAGTTTTGGATTTTTACACTTAATGCCACAGTGTTCCCTGGATTAAGCAACATATTGAGTGTGCTCCAACTAACAGTTTACTTACTCTGCATTTTCCTGCTGCTACAAGTGCATCCTGCATGTGTTGTGTTTCTGCTGCTACTGTATGCTTGTCCCCTCTAGCCTCTACATATTCACACCAGTGTTCCAGCCTTCCTGAACACTTCTATTCCAGGCATTATTGCACACTTTCTGTATTTATTTATTTATTTGCTGAAATGTTTCACCAGGAAGGCACACTGTAAAAAAAAGTTGCTCGTCTCCCGGTGCGACCTTGGGGGAAGGGGGTTACAATTGGATGTTGAATTAAACATACAGTTTACAGTTAACATAAATAAGAAAATAAACCATAAGTTGCATTTGTAAAATGACATACAATGATATGTAACATGCCTGAGGAGCATACATATAGTTACATTTGACAAACCTGAGGATTATCGTACAGAAATCTAATACAGCACTGTAGCCAACTACTTGCTGGATTGCGTTACAATTAAGAGACAGATGATTCAGCAATTAACAAATGAGGTGCAGTGAAAGGGCATCCAAGAGGGTTGAGGGGTGGACAGAGGATACCGGCTGGGGGAGGGAGAGGCTAATTAGATGGGGCGAGCATTGCCAGGATAGGCAGGGGATACCAGTTGGGGGAGGGAGAGGCTAATTAGATGGGGGGAGCATTGCCAGAATAACTGAAATTAAATCCAGTTGTGAGAGGCAAGTTAGCACAGAACTAGTGCAAGCTGAAAGCAAGCCAGACAGAACAAAAAGTGCAAGTAATTAGGTCAAGTGAACTAATTCCTATTTACGTGCAGAGGGGTAGAGAGGAGGGGCAGGAAAGAGGTGGGAGCGAGGGATTAGGTAGAGAAGGACAAGTCATGCCAAGAGCTGGCCCCTCCAGGATGTGGTGAACCCTGCCAGGGGCAGAATGAGGTGATGACTTTGAATGGGGGGGGGAAAGAGGGTGTAAGGCAGGGGAAGGTCAGGAGAATGATAGATTAGGTAGGTGGGTATAGATTTGGTGGATGGGTATGAGTGGTGGAGGAGGGAAGGACAAAGCTTTGCCTAAATCTAAGCCTTTCCAGGATGCTGGAAAGTTGATAATAGAGGATGGAGAGGGGTAGATAAAGAACAGAGGTAGAAGCTTGGGGGTAAGTGGCAGGGGGGAGGTGAGCATACTGGGGAGCAGGCTCGGAAGGGGAGAAAGATTAAGTAGGGGATGGTGTGGTGTGGATCGGAGCAGGCTCATAGGAGAACTAGTTAAGGAGGATTAAAACAGGAGCAGTTAGATGAGAGAAAGTTATGTAAGGCAGAGTACAGGGAGGAGGAGGAGGAGGAGTGCCATATTTGGAGGGGAGTTCCAGATTTTTGGGAATTGATGGGTGAAACCTGACTGGCCGATGAGAGTGTTACGACGGGGGACCCACAAAGTACGAGTGTCTGTGGATCTGAGGGAGTGGGAGGGAGGAAGAGGAAGAGAGGGAGCATGAGAGGTAGTGGGGAAGGTCTCCTAGCCAAAATTTAGAAGTAAGTTTTGCACAATGAGCGAGGCACCTGTTGGCAAGCAGGGCAAATTGTTTCATTTGGGTCAGCCATTTCCTGAATATTCTACATTGCTATTTCATTACAATGTCTCAGTCAGCCTGGCTCCAACTTAGTTTTCAGGCATCTTGGTTTTGATGTCATCCCTGAGAGGCTCCTTCCTCCTACATTACTTCTACGAATTGCCAGCCTCTTCTACCTGTGGGCCCTGTAGGTGTCCCAGACTAGGAGGCCTGATGTGCTCCTGCTGACACTGAAGTGCTTCTGGAGGTCAGGACCCTCACTGAGTGAGGATCTTTTTGGCTGTTCAAATTAACCCAGCAGCACCTCTTAGTGTCCAACCCCCAGCGCAGCATATTGTGATGGAGTTCTCACCACAGGGGCCCCTTCAGCCATGGAGATCGACTCTGTGGCACCTTCAAGGGTTGTACAGTTGTACAGTATTTATGGTTTCTGTGTCCTGAGGGTAAGAACCTCTTCATGAGAGTCTTATCGGTCATGCAGATCAGCTCAGTGACACATCTCAAAGCAATCCTCTCTGAATTTGCTTGTAAGTCACCTGAGGCCAGATATTCAAAAATGGACAAAGCAGAGCACAAAGGTTTGCACTGTACTTGTCCGTTGTCCACAGCCCTGAGGACGCTATATTCAGTCAGATAGTGCACCATCACTATCCAACTCAGTATAGAGACATTTCAGTGCAGCGCAAAGCTGAGTAGTGATGCCCCAACATGGATCTTTGCAGTGCAGGGATCAGTGCTACCAGACCAAATAGCAGCTGTAGCTCCCAGCGTGATATTCAGACCGCACCATGTAAATGAGCCCATTGGGCATGCAAGGCACTAAGGGGCCATTTTCGTGCTAATTATGGGCACATCTGCATGGGAAGCAACAGCAGGTTTGCATTCCTGTGACTGGCTCCACCTCCACCCTGATTGTCTGGTCCCATAAAATGGACGTATTCCCTGGTGTCCAGTGGTGCCCCCCCCCCACTGATCGCTGTCCTGGTAGATGACAAGAATGTCCCTGGTGCCTAGTGGTCCACCCATCCTCCAATCACTGGCCCTGGTATAGTACAAAAATCCCTGATGCCTAGTGGCCCCCCACCTTCCAATCACCAGCCCTTTAGTCGATTACATATTCCCTGGTGTCTAGTGGCATCATCCACCCACTGATACCCGTCCCCATACTAGCATAATCCTTTGCATCTAGTGCCCTCCCACACCGCAGGCACTGGCCAGTCCACTCTGCCATGCCCTCCACCTTACTAGTGTTGCCAGCACCACAGGATCCCATATAGTGACTGGCACAGCCTTCTTCTCACCACCTTGGCTGACCATCATATGCGATGACAGGGAGTGCGCGACCCCTGCACTGTGAAGGGAGAGCACATACTGTTCTACTGTAGACAGCCTGTACTCTCTCTTTACAGTACAGGGGATGCATGCTTCCTATCATCACATATGGCAGCTGGCCCAGGTGGTGAGAGGAGGGCTGTGCTGGTCACCCTATTGGCTCCCATGGCACTGGTGACACTGGTAAGGTGGAGAGGGGCTGGCAGGGTGAGTTGGCTGGTGCCTGCAGTGTGAGGAAGCTGCTAGATGCCAGAGAAGTGTTATGTTAGTATGGAGATGGAGATCAGTGGGTTGGTGGTACCACCAGACACAAAGGAATATGTTGATTAACTACGAGGCCAGTGATAGGAGGGTGGAGGGGACCACTGGCTAACAGGGATGTTCCTGTCATCTACCAGGACAGTGACTGCAGGGTGAGGGGGACGACTAGGCACCAAGAACATTCTTGTCATCTACTGGGATGACGATTGGAGAGTGGGGATACCACTAGGTACCATTTTATTTTACTATACCAGGGCTAGCAATCAGAGGATGGGGAGACCACCAGACACCAGGGATTTATTTTACTATACTGGGGCTGGCAAATGGAGGGAAGGGGAGACCACTAGATGCCAGGGACTTACTTTATTGTAAAGGGGCCAGGGTTCAGGGTGGGGGGGCCACTAGGCACCTGGGAGCAGGTGTGCTCCTACAACCACCAATGTGGTTGTTGGCTACAGTGTCTTCACTGACTGCTAGGGTTCCCAGAGTAAGTTTGGCTTCTTCTTCAGTGGTAACTGTGCAGCACAAGGTAGCCTTAGCTATTCCTCTTGCACAGTGCTAATGCACTAAATATTGTGCTGCACTAGGATTCCTGTCCCCACCCCTACTATTGCCCAGCACTTTCAGTATATATTTTTTTACATGTATGCTAACTCTTTTAGCATGCACCAGAGCCCCTTTGAATATTGTGCATGGCTGCAAACACCAGGCAAACTGGGTGAAATCACTTTGCCCCCGGGCAACATTTTGAATACCTGGCCCCTGGTCTCTCTCAGTTTCCATTTCTTTTAGTGTTTAGTCAATGATGGGTTCTCATAGTGTTTAAGCTGGCTTACAACTGGTCAGCACATGCTACTCTCCTCATATCATGCCTTGTGGGTGGGGTTCCTCTTCCAGAGCGGAGAGGGCACTTTTAGCCTTGTCCAGTCAGCAGCACCTTGCAGCATTATCCTGTTAAAGGGATGGGGTGAGAGCCCTTCCTCTAAAAGTTCCCTGTACTGGGTGTTTAAATTACACCATCTGAACCATCACTAATACTGCCTCTAGCCTGGAGGAATGGTGTCTTAAGCCGTGGTCTCCTCCACAAGGTGGTTTTACCTCTCCTCCATGCCAAACGTCATAATAGTTTAATTTTCTGCTGAGGGCTAGAGCAGGATGGTGGATTTCCCCCATTTGTTTTTTAGGTTGTCCCATTCTGGTTACATTGCTCCCCTCCTTGGGATGAATGTGTATGTCTGTCAATATTATTGTTTTGGGCCTTTTTACCTAAAGTGTCTTTGGTCTCAGGGACCTCATCCCTGCAGCACCTAGAGGGGGCTGGAGCCCTTTCATGATGCTTTCTGCATCTTTATGCACCTTGACAGGGTAGTTGTCCTCACAGAAGGAAGCGAGCTAGTATAAGCCAAAGTACAATCAAGTTGCACAAGCAGTCACATACTACTACTCAGTCCTCCAGTTCAATCCTAACCATACCTTTATAGGAGCCGAGTACCCTTTGAATTTAAAGGCTGTACCCGCAGTTAAGTTGGGCAGTGGACAACATTTGCAACACCCCCTCTGAGTGGTATGTAAACTGTGCATGCCCAAGCATCCCTTGGACACTTGGTTTTCATTGCCATCATCCTCCCTCCTCTTCCTTCTGCATCACATCACTCTACTTGCAGTTAGGGATCTTCCCTAAGGTACTTTTGGTCTTGGGGCCTTCATCCATGTGACAAGTCAATGGGCAGAAACCATTTCTTGAGGGTTCCTGCATTTTTATGACACTGCAACAGGGCAGTAGCCCCCATAGCAGGGACAAAGAAAGTGTAAGTCAAAGTATAAACAAGCTGCATAAGCAATCACAACATACTACAACTGTGCAGTCCTAACCATACCTGCATAGGAGCCCCAGGACTCTTTGAATGTAATATACAGTAGTGGGTCAACCTACAGTATCTGTGGGGTTAACAATGGATGCAACTGGCCCCCTGAGGAGGAATCATTAGATACAAAGAGCTGGGGTGTCTTTCCTGTATGTCTGTTTCTTGTCAATAAACCAGACCCGTAAAACTTCACTGATTAATCTGGTCATACTCTTGAGCATCACTTCTCCTTGCATTCTTGTTTACATGTTCCTGTGGGTGCTGCAGCCTCCATGTTGCTTAATCCCTACCGGGTTAGAATAGCGCAGAGAAAACCATGCACAGCAAGACCGCGCTGGAAGAGTGCAAATGGCTTAAGAGTGACGGGAATTACAGTAATATGAAAGGATCACTACCCCCTGTCATTCACCCAGAAGAAGGAAGTGTATGTGGACACTGTGGGCCAGGTTCTCAGTTGAGTTGCTCCCATGGTGGAGTGGCTACAGCACCTGACCCTGCAGTGGATGGAGTTTGAGAGAAGAGGTTTGATTCCTATAAGGGAATCTTTTTTTTTTAGTACTTTTCTTGCCCTGTGTCCACACCCCTCAGGTTGGTTATAATAGTTCCGGGGGGTGTAGGGGTGAAGCCCCCATAAAACAAAGAAAGTACTTCTGGGTCTTGCTGCACGCTGTTAGTAATAGCACAGGCTTGCTGTGCGCAGTTGTGTCCCACGCTGTTATGACCCCGTGCCTTTTCAGTCTGCTCTGCATCCCTTTGTTTATTTGTTTGCAACTGTGTAACCTGATTTTTGTGTACAGTTCTGCCGACAAAAACAGATGTTGTGCTTGATTTTGATCACAAAACAAAATGTTGCATCCAACTTGGGAGCAAAATTCTGTCTGTAATTTTATGATCATTTTCAATACCAGAAAAATGTTGGTTGACTTATAGAAACAAAGATGCTGATGACTAAATAAGACTGCATGACCCATAGCATCTGCCCATTATCTGGCTGCATCTACCACCAGACTTACACTGGCCCAGAGCTAGTCTACCGATAGCCCTGACTTTATGTGTGTGTGTATACACGTGCATTTAGTGCTCATGACAAGTGCCAGATTGACAGCACTGGAAACTGAAACCCTCCATTTATACATAGGACAGGTACAGCATGAGCGATCACAGTGCAAGCGATCCCCCACACTTCTTGTGAACAGAGCACTGCGGTACACTTCATTAATACCTCTTAGAAACTTAAAGGTTACTATCACATGTCCCCCACACCCCAGGTCCTAAATGTCTACATACTGAGATTCACCAGCTTCTCTTTGTATATCTTTACCTGCTGCCTCTGAATCATCATTGTGGTCTTCCTCCTCGGAACAGCCTCCAAGACTTTCCAGTCCTTCTTTAGGTGTGGGCCCCAGGACTGCACACAGTGCTCCAGGTGAGGTTTCACCAAGCACCTGACTGGGGCAGTATCACCTCCTTCTTTGTGCTAGCATGCCCCTGCCTCCCTGCAGCCCTCTGCCACTGGGCTTGAGACTTTAGACAGTCATTAATGATGATTCCCAGGTCCTGTTCCCATGACATCTGCTCCACCCTCACGCTTTCTAACTGGTACTCTGTTCTTAGATTTCTTTTTCCAGTGTGCATGGCGTTACACTTTTTGGAATTCAATTTGAGTTGCTGAGACTGACTCAGTGGCATGGAGGGATGAGGCACCATGCCAGTGACCCGAGTTCGGGAACAAGCTTGGGCCAATGGAAGTCGGCGAGGGAAGAGAGCTAGAAGAGGATGCAGCAGCCACTTGGAAACTCTCTTCATTCAGACTGGGAAGGTATGTCATCCTGGCTGGTGGTAAGTGGAGGCCTGGTGGTAGTGCCATGCTTAGGGATGCAGATGTAAGTCATAGTGGGGTAGATGGAACCGTGGGTCCAGAATGCAAGCACACTTCTATGTGCATGCATACCCCATGCAGCTATGGGTCTGGGAACAAGGGAGAAAACAGAAAATGGTCTGCCCAAGCTCCATGATGTCCTACCTGCTCACCCTCTGCTCTGCACTGCCACCCAGCAACTGGATGTGGATCTCCAGGTGGGAGGAGGATGACCATCCCCACCTGGCTCCACTGCAAGGGGCAATCTGTCCAAATTGAAGAGTCCTGGCCACGTTGATGCAGGAAATCACGCAGGAGTGAGCAGGGATGGGACCAATGAGCCTACCTGGGCAGACCATGGAGAAAAAGCTTGATAAAAAAAAAGGTTTGAGTTGCCATATTTCAGAACCCTTTTCATTTTGTCAAAGTCCCTTTGTTTTTCCCAATACTTTCTCTGCTGTATTCACCCTGTCACTGATTTTGGTATCATTAACAAAGAGATCAATCTTTCCCTGGACTTTCCTGTATATCACAGATCAATATGTTGAAACTTTTCTACTCCTGAGTATTCCCCATTGACAACTACCCTTTGACCTCTTCCCCGTAGCCAGTTGCCAATCCATGTATTCTAGTTAATTTGTCTCCAAAAACCCTAAATCCCCCCAGCTTTTTCACAAGTCTCCTTTGGGGCACAAAGATGAAGGCCATGCTAAAGTCCAGATATAGCATAGTATGTCTACGGCTTGGCCATTATTTTTCATAATCCAGCTGAAGACACCTATCAGGTTTATCTGGCATGCTCTGCCTAAACCCATGCTACTTCTTATCATGGAGTC
The DNA here is from genome assembly GCA_016271365.2 of Neoceratodus forsteri. Classification (NCBI taxonomy): domain Eukaryota; kingdom Metazoa; phylum Chordata; order Ceratodontiformes; family Ceratodontidae; genus Neoceratodus; species Neoceratodus forsteri. Next base: position 641,192,431 of record CM057453.1, on the reverse strand, counting down.
ACTTAGTCTCCAGCCACTCCAATATATTTTATTTATTATTATTTAAACATTTAGTGACCTGGAAAGCCACACACTGAGCTAAAGCCCATTTGTTAGTGTATCTCAGGAGATAGGGAACAAGGAGAGTTACAAAAACAACAGTCATCTATAATTACATCAACTATTATACAAGGTGCCATTGTGTATAATGAAATAGTGTGATAAAAAAAACATTGGTAAACATGAGCTAAACAGTAATACTTTGGAATTATATCCTTGAAACATTACAGAAGGTTCAAGTGTGCATATGACAGTAGGTAGTAAAGATACAACATACTGTATTTCCACAAGGTGCAATATGCTCAAGATAGCTGGAACAGCATGTAATGAATATAGAAACATAGAATTTGATGGCAGATAAGGACCGCTTGGCCCACCCAGTCTGCACATTTTCCTACCTAACAGATAAGTTGCAGATCCTAGTTAACCAACAGCTTACTTCCTCCTACACCCCACTAGGATGGCCTTATGCCTGTCCCATGCATTCTTGAAGTCCCCCACTGTTCTCGACTCCACAACCTCCTCAGGGAGGCTGTTCCATGCATCCACAACCCTCTCAGTGAAAAAATACTTCCTCACATTACCTCTGAGCCATCCCCCCTCTATCTTCAAATTGTGCCCCCTTGTTCTTGCACACCTCTTTTCTGGAAGATGCTACCCTCTTGGACTTTGTTAATTCCTTGAGGTACTTGAAAGTTTCTATCATGTCCCCTCTCCCTTCTTTCCTCAAAGGTATACATATTAAGCTCCTTTAGTCTTTCTTCATATGTCTTCTGGTGCAGACCCTGCACCATTTGGTTGCCCTCCTCTGGACAGCCTCCACTCGTCTATGTCTTTTCGGAGATGGGGTCTCCAGAACTGCACACAGTACTCCAGATGGGGTCTCACCAACTGTCTGTACAGAGGGATAGCAACTTCCTGTTTTCTACTATTGATGCCTCTTCCTATGCATCCTAGTATCCCTCCAGCCTTCCTTACTGCCTTCTCACATTGCTTGCCCACCTTTAGGTCATCTGATATAATTACCCCCAGGTCCCTTTCTATTTTTACTGTTGTCAGTATCTCACCCCCCATTGTGTATGCTTCCCCTGGATTTTTGTTTCCCATGTGCATTACCTTGCACTTCTTTGCATTGACTCTGAGCTGCCATACATTTGACCATTCCTCCAACCTTGCCAAGTCCCTTCTCATCCTTTCCACTCCACCATGTGCACCAACCCTGTTGCAGATCTTTGTGTCATCTTCAAGGAGACATACTTTTCCTTCCAGTTCCTCTGCAATGTCACTTATAAAGACATTAAAAGGACCGGTCCCAGTACTGAACCCTGCGGTACCCCGCTAGCAACCCTCCTTTCTTCACTGTGTACTCCGTTTACTACTACCCTTTGCGTCCTGTTGTCTAGCCAATTTTTTATCCAGGCTACCACCTTGGAATCCACTCCAAGGCTGGCTATCTTGTGTATTAATCTTTTGTGTGGGACTGTATCAAATGCCTTGCTAAAATCTAGGTAGGCCATGTCCACAGCCCTCCCTGGTCTACTACTTTGGTCACCCAGTCAAAGAAATCTATCAGATTCATCTGACACGACCTTCCCATCATGAATCCATGCTGCCTTGGGTCCTGTGCCCCACTGGCCTCTAGGTACTCAACAATTCTTTCCTTTAGAAGTGATTCCATCATTTTTCCTACCACTGAGGTCAAACTAACTGGTCTGTAGTTTCCTGCCTCTGTCCTGCTCCCACTTTTGTGAAGAGGAATCACATCTGCCCTCCTCCAGTCCTCGGGTACCATCCCATCCTCCCATGATTTGTTAAAGAGAGTAGTCAGTGGTGTCACTAGTTCTACTCTTAGTTCTTTTAGAATTCTTGGGTGAATCCCATCAGGCCCCATTGCTTTGTCCACCTTCAATTTTTATTAGTTCTTTCAGAACCCTTTCTTCTGTAAATGAACTGGTATCGACCCCCGTCTTCAGAGTGTTTCTCTTGTTTGGTTTAGGTAACTCCCCCTCCTCTTCCTTTGTGAATACTGAGCAGAAATATTCATTCAGTATCCCTGCTTTTTCACTGTCACTCTCTACCCACATTCCCTCCCCTTTATTAAGCTTCAGTATCCCTCCTTTGGTCTTTCTTCTCTCCCTAATGTACCTATAAAAGGTCTTATCCCCCTTCTTAACAGAACTGGCTATCCTTTCCTCAAAACAGCTACTGAGGGCTACCAGAAACAGAATTTGCTAAATAGCCACAACCTACAGGGGTAGCCATTGCAATTTTCAAATATTTTGCACCATGGCTCCAGGCGTTGAACTTGTGATGTCATTTTTGTTTTGTTCCATTCAGATATTGGTACTTTTCAGACACAGGTTTCTGAAGTGGCATGCAGAAGTCACTATTCAGCATCTATACTGCGCTTGCATCACATTAAGCCTAGTCTGGGGACAGCAGTTCAAACGCATACTAAGTAATAGGTGATCTAGAGCAATAAACACTCTCATATACATTCCAATAAACCTTCTAATACACACTCTCTCACATTCTCAGTTTAGGAGAGGGGGCCCTTGTAAACACTCTGTCACATTTTAGTTTTGGAGAGGGGGGCCCTTGGAAACACTATGTGACATTCTCAGTTTAGGAGAAGGTGCCCTTTCAAACATGCTGTCACAGTCTCAGTTTAGGAGATGATGCCTTCTGAAACACTATGTGACGGTCTCAGTTTAGGAGAGGGTGCCCTTTCAAACACACTGTCAAAGTCTCAGTTTAGGAGAAGGGGCCTTTAGAAACATTACGTGACATTCTCAGTTTAAGAGAGGGGGCCCTTTGAAACACACTGCCACAGTCTTAGTTTAGGAGAGGGGCCCCATGGAAAACTATGTGACATTCTCAGTTTAGGAGAGTGTGCCCTTTCAAACCCACTGTCACAGCCTCAGTTTAAGAGAGGGTGCCCTTGGAAACACCATATGACATTCTCAGTTTAGAAGAGGATGTCATTTCAAGCACTCTATTAAATTCTTAGTTTAAGAGAGGATGTCCTTTTAACCACTATGTAACATTCTCCGTTTAGGAGAGGGTGTCCTTTTAAACACTCTATTAAATTCTTAGTTTAGGAGAGGGTGCCCTTGGAAACATTATACGTCACTCTCAGTTTAGTAGAGGGTGCCCTTTCAAACACTCTTACATTCTTAGTTTAGGAGAGGGTGCCCTTGAACACATTATATGACATTCTCAATTGAGGAGATGGGGCACTTGGAAACACTCTGTAATATTCTCAGTTTGGGAGATGGGGCCTTTGGAAACAAGCTGTCACAGTCTCAGTTTAGGGGGGGACCTTGGAAATACTATGTGACATTCTCGTTTGAGGAGAGGGGGGCCCTTGAAAATACTAGGTGACATTCACAGTTGAGGAGAGGGAACCCTTGCGAACACTATGCCACATTCTCAGTTGAGGAGAAGGTGCCATTGAAAACACTATGTGACATTCTCAGTTGAGGAGAGGGTGCCCTTGAAATCACAATGTGAGATTCTTAGTTTAGGAGATGGGGAATTTGGAAACATACTGTTGCAGTCTCAGTTTAGGGGAGGGTACTCTTGGAAACACTATGTGACATTCTCAGTTTAGGAGAGGGGTGCTTGGAAACATGCTGTCACAGTCTCAGTTTAGAAGAGGGGAACCTTGGAAACAATATGTGACATTCTTGGTTGAGGAGAGGGGGCCATTGGAAACATGATGTGGCATTCTCAGTTGAGGAGAGCGGGTCCTTGGAAACACTATGAGACATTTTCAGTTTAGGAGACGGTGCCTTTTCAAATGCACTGACATAGCCTCAATTTAGAAGAGGGGTCCTTTGGAAACACTATGTGACATTCTCAGTTTAAGAGAGGGTGCCCTTGCAAACACACTGTCACAGTCTCAGTTTAAGAAAGGGTGCCCTTGGAAACACTATGTGACATTCTCAGTTTAGGAGAGGGTACCCTTTCAAACACTCTATTACATTTATTGTTTAGGAAAGGGTACAATTGGAAACACTATGCATCATTCTCAGTTTAGGACAGGGTACCCTTTCAGACACTCTATTACATTCTTAGTTTAGGAGATGTTGCCCTTAGAAACACTATATGACATTCTCAGTTGGGGAGGCTGTTGGAAACACTATGTGACATTCTCAGTTGGGGGGGTTGTTGGAAACACTATGTGACATTCTCAGTTGAGAAGTGGGGCCCTTGGAAACATACTGTCATAGTCTTAGTTTAGGAGAGGGTTCCCTTGAAATCTCTTTGTGATATTCTCTGTTTAGGAGAGGGTGCACTTTCAAACACGCTGTCACAGTCTCAGTTTAGGAGAGGCTGCCCTTGGAAACACTATGTGACATTCTCAGTTTAGGAGAGGGTGCCCTTTCAAACACGCTGTCATAGCCTCAGTTTAGGAGTAGGATCCTTTGGAAACACTATGTGACATTCTCAGTTTAGGAGAAGGTGCTCCTGTAAATGCTCTGTGACATTCTCAGTTTAGGAGAGGGAGCCCTTGTACACACTTTTCACATTCTTAGTTTAGAAAAGGGTGCCTATTACATTTTTAGTTTAGGAGAGGGTATCCATGGGAAAACTATGTGATATTATCAGTTTAGGAGAGGGCACCCTTTCAAACACTCTATTACATTCTGAGTTCATGAGAGGGTACCCTTGGAAACACTATGTAACATTCTTAGTTTAGGAGTGGGGGTCCTTAGAAACACTATGTCACATTCTCTGTTTAGGAGAGAGTGCCCTTTCAATCACTCTGTTACAGTCTTTGTTTATCAGTCAGGACCCTTGGAAACTCTATGTGACATTCTCAGTTTAGGATAAGGTGCCCTTTCAAACACAGTGTGGCAGTTTCAGTTTAGGAGAGGATACCCTTGGAAATACTACGTGACATTCTGAGTTTAGGAGAGGATGCCATTTCAAACATGCTGTCATATTCTCAATTTAGGAGAGGGGGCCTTTAGAAACACTATGTGACATTCTCAGTTTAGGAGAGGGGGCCCTGCAAAACATGCTGCCACAGTTTTAGTTTAAGGAAGGGGTACCATGGAAACACTATGTGACATTATTAGTTTAGGAGAGGGTGCCCTTTCAAGCACACTGTCACAGCTTCAGTTTAAGAGAGGGTGCCCTTGGAAACACTATGTCACATTCTCAGTTTTGAGAGACGGGGCCTTGAAACACACTGTCACAGTCTCAGTTTAGGAGATGGTGTTCTTGAAAACATTACCTGACATTCTCAGTTTAGGAGAGGTGGCCTTTGGAAACACGCTGTGACAGTCTCAGTTTAGGAGACGGGGCCATTGGAAACAATATGTGTTATTCTCGGTTGGGAAGAGGGGCCATTGGAAACACTATGTGACATTTGCAGTAGAGGAGAGAGGGCCCTTGTGAACACTATGACACATTCTCAGTATAGGTGAGGGGGTCCTTGTTAACATGCCATCATAGTCTGAGTTTAGGAGAGGGGGCCCTAGTAAACACTCTGTGACATTCTCAGTTTAGGAAAGGCGGCCCTTGGTAACAATATGTGATATTTTTAGTTTAGGAGAGGGTTCCCTTGGAAACACTAAGAGACATTCTCAGTTGAGGAGAGGGGGGCCCTTTCAAACATGTTGTCACAGTCTGAGTTTAGAGAGGGGGCCCTTTGAAAAACTATACTACATTCTTAGTTTAGGAGAGGAGACAATTGGAAACATTGTGTGACATTCTCAGTTTAGTAGAGGGAACTCTTGGAAACACTATGTGACATTCTCAGTTTAGGAGATGGGGCCCTCAGAAACACTCTGCAACATTCTCAGTTTAGGATAGGGGGCCCATAGAAACACTATGTGACATTCTCAGTTTAGGAGAGGGTGCCCTTTCTTGCATGTTGTCAAAGTCTTAGATTAGGAGATGGTGCCTTTGGAAACAGTATGTGGCATTCTAAGTTTAGAAGAGGGGGCCCTTGGAAACATACTTTCACATTCTCAATTTAGGAGAGCGGGTCCATGGAAACATGCTCTCACATTCTTAAGTTTAGGAGATGGTGCCCTTGGAAACACTATGTGACATTCTCAATTTTGGAGATGGTGCCCTTTCAAACACACTGTGACTGTCTGAGTTTAGAAGAGGGTGTCCTTTGAAACACTATACTACATTCTCAGTTTAGGAGAGTGGGCCCTTGGAAACACTATGTGACATTCTCAGTTTAGGGGAGTGGTCCCTTGGAAACATGCTGTCACAGTCTCAGTTTAGGAGATGGTGCCCTTGGATACACTATGTGAAATTCTCAGTTTAAGAGGGGTGTCCCTTGTAAACACTATGTGTCATTCTCAGTTTAGGAGATGGGGCCCTTTCAAGCATGATGTCACAGTCTCAGTTTAGGAGAGGATGCCCTTTGATGTACTATGTGAAATTCAAAGTTTAGGAGAGGTCCCCTTGGCAACACTATGTGCCATTCTCAGTTTCGGAGATGAGGCCCTTGGAAACACTCTATAACATTCTCAGTTTAGGATAGGAGGCCCACAGAATCACTATGTCACATTCTCAGTTTAGGAGATGGTGGCTTTGGAAACACTATGTCACAATCTCAGTTTAGGAGAGGACTCCCTTGGAAACACCATGTGACATTCTCAGTTTAGGAGAGGGTGCCCTTTCTAACATATTCTCACACTCTCACTTTAGAAGATGGTGCCCTTGGAAACACTATGTGACATTATCAGTTTAATATAGAAACATAGAAACATAAAAGTTGACAACAGATAAGGACCACAAGGCCCATCCAGTCTGCCCATTTCTTTTTCTACCTTACAAATGTGCTATCGGCCTTTGCTCTGTCAGTGACCTATCTATTCATACTCATCTGTATTGCTCCCTTATGCCTATCCCATGCCTGTTTGAGGCTCTGCACTGTATTCATAGCCACCACTTCCTGAGGTAGGCCATTCCATGCATCCACCACCCTTTCTGTGAAAAAGAATTTCCTCACATTCCCCCTTAACCGGCCTCCCTCTAATCTCATGCTGTGTCCTCTTGTCCTGCTATTTTTCTTATATTTAAACATGTTAGACTCTTTCACCTTGTTAATGCCCTTAAGGTGTTTGAATGTTTCGATCATATCACCTCTCTCCCTCCTTTGCTCAAGGATATACATATTGAGCTCCATTAATCTGTCCTCATATGTCTTCTGATGCAGTCCCTGGTTGGTTGCCCTTCTCTGGACTGCCTCAATTTGGTTAATATCCTTGTGAAGGTGTGACCTCCAGTACTGCATGCAGTACTCCAGATGGGGCCTAACCAGTGTCTTGTAAAGAGGGATTATAACCTCCCTCTTATGACTTGTGATACCCCTACTAATACACCCTAACATCCCCCTAGCCTTACCTACTGCTTTAGAGGTCTGCTTGGATGATTTCAGGTCATTGGTGATGATGATGCCCAAGTCTCTTTCTTCCTTTGTGACTGCCAGCAACTTCCCTCCCAGCCTATAGGTGGCTTCAGGGTTTCTCTTCCCTATGTGCATGATCTTGCATTTCTTTGCATTAAATCCCAGTTGCCACTCTTCTGACCATTTGCTAGTTTATCCAGATCTCTTCTCATTCTGCCCACCCCATCTGGATCACCTACTCTTTTGCAGATCTTGGCGTCATCTGCAAACAGACACGCCTAACCCTCTAGTCCATCTGCAATGTCACTAATGAAGATATTGAAGAGGACTGGCCCCAGGACTGATCCCTGAGGTACCCCACTTGTGACTTGCATCTCTTCTGACAGTATACTATTTACCACCACTCTCTGTTTTCTGCTTGTCAACCAGTTTGCCACCCAGTTGACCAACTTCTGACCCACCCCGAGCCTACCCAGCTTATTTATCAATCTTTTATGTGGAACAGTGTTGAAAGCTTTGCTGAAGTCAAGGTAGGCGACATCAACTGCTCCCCCTTGGTCCACCACTCTGGTTACCCAGTCAAAGAAATCTATGAGATTAGTTTGTCAGGACCTTCCTTTTGTAAACCCATGCTGTCTTGGATCCTGTGCCCCTATGGATTCCAGGTGTTGCACTATCCTTTCCTTAAGAAGTGCCTCCATAATCTTGCCCACTACTGAGGTAAGACTGACTGGTCTGTAGTTCCCTGCCTCCTCCCTGCTACCACTCTTGTGGAGCGGGATCACATGAGCCCTTCTCCAGTCTTCTGGGACCTCTCCTGTGCTCAGAGACTCACTAAACAGTCCTGAAAATGGCTCTGCTAGTTCCACCCTTAGCTCCTTACGTACCCTGGGATGTATGCCATCAGGTCCCATTGCCTTGTCCACCCTGAGCTTAGCGAGCTCTTGTAGGACCTTTTCTTTTGTGAAGGGACTAGTGCTCACCTCCCTCCCTCCCCCTGTGTCCATGGTGCTGAGCTGTGGGCCCTGCCCTACTTTCTCTTCAGTAAATACTGAGCAAAAGTATCTATTTAGGATAGATGCTTTTACAGGGTCCTCCTCCTGACATGCCCCCTTTTCTCCTTTGAGCTTAGCAATACCCCCTCTGGACTTTCTCCTTCCACTAATGTATCTATAGAAAGTCTTGTCACCTTCTTTTACTGTTCGTGCTAGTGTTTCCTCAGTTTGGGACTTTCCCTGCCTTACTGCCTTCCCTGCTTCCCTTAGGGCAGTTTGGTATGCCTCCCTATCTTCATCCCGCTATGTTCCCTTATATTTCCTGAAGGCCAGCCTTTTGGCTCTGACCTTTTTTGCTACTACATTTGAGAACCAAAGTGGTTTCCTTCTTCTTTTGCACTTCCTTTTCTGTCTAACACAATGAGATGTTGCTTCAAGTATTGCATCCTTAATGCTTGCCCCTTTGCCTGTACCCCCTCACCTGTGTTTCTTTTTGCCAGGGCTAGCTTAACTCTGTTGGCCATCTTATCAAAGTCAGCTCCTCTGAAGTCCCATAGTTTTGCCTTGGAATGGGATGATTTAGATGTAGTGGCCAAATTGAACCATACCATGTGATGGTCACTGGCCCCTAGGTGACCTTCTACCTGGAGATCTGTGATCCCTTCCCTGTTAGTCAGTACTAGATCTGGGATAGCCCTGTCTCTTGTTGGTTGTTGTACCAGTCGTTTGAGGCCCTCCCCCTGCAGAGAATCCGTCATGTGTTTAGTTCTGGCAGATGTTTCTTGCTGGTATTGACCAATCTGTATCCGGCATGTTGAAGTCTCCCATTACCAGAACCTCCCCTTTAGCTGTCATGTATATCTTCTAACAGTAATGTGTCTATGTCCTCCCCCTGGTCTGGGGGCCTGTAGACAACCCCAGTTCTTATGGCTGTCCCATTTCCTGTTTCCAGGGTGACCCATAGTTCTTCTGGCTCCTTATGTGTATTCTGAATTTCTGCAGCTTTGATATTTTCATTGACATACAGGGCCACTCCACCCGCCCCTTTTTGCACCTCGGTCTCTTCTGAACAGTACATAGCCAGGTACTGAAGTCTCCCAAGTGTGGTTACTGGTAAACTATGTCTCAGTAATGGCTACCGTGTCCAGTTTAGCCTCTAACAGTATTGCCTGCAGGTCTGGGATCTTATTTCCCAGGCTGTGAGCATTTGTGTACATGATTTTCCATTGGCCAGATTTCAGTGTGTTAGTTGTTGGGTGAGGTTTGGCATTTCTTCTGTGCGTCGTATGAGGAGACAGACCTTTTTTCTTACCTGGTGATGCAAATGAACTGCAAACATGCTGAATCCCTATTTGACCACTAGCTGAGGGGGGAGGGGTGTTCTTCCCATTCGATGTATTGGGTGCTGCATCTCTCTCCCCATTTGCTAGTTTAAATATTCTGCAGAGATGTCAAACTTCTGCTCCAATGCACTGACTCCCTCCTTAATCAGATGTAGTCCATCAAATTTAAAGATCTTTCGCTCCCAGAACTGTTGCCAGTTCCCTACAAATCTGTGTCCTTTTTCCGGCACCAGCCCTTGAGCTACATGTTTAGCTCCCCTATCTCCCCTTCTCTGACCTTCCGTCCATCTGCTCCCCCTCTCCCAGACTAGCAGGATCTCAGAGAAGGAGATGTCAGATGAAATGGATGATAGTTTTCACCCAGCCTGGTCAGGTGTTCCTTGGTCTCCACAACTGACCTACTGGTGAGATCATTAGTCCCTATGTGTACCAGGATGTCAATGTTTTCTCCTGCTTTGTGAACAATTTTAGCAATGCGGTCAGTGTCTCTCCACGCTGATGTACCTGGGAGACATCTGACCATTACCCCTGGCTGGAGATGGGTATCAACTCCCCGAATCATGGAGTCTCCTATGATCAGAACTTTCTTGGATTTCCTATTTGATTTTTTTTTGTTTTGGTTCCTGATTTGGGCAAGTTTTGTTGTGCTAGCTCCTGTGCTGCAGTGTCCTGCTCTGCAGTGTCCTCTGCCCTTTTGTTTGATTTCGGAGATAGAAGCAGATACCTGTTTGTAGTGTTTATATGGTTTTTGGAGGTAATATATAGGAGAGCACAGAGTGATGGGGCACCCGATTTACCCCTCCTAACCACCTGCCAACCTCCTGGACCAACTAGCCTCTGTGGTCGAGGTGCTTCTGTTGGATGTTGGGGAAATGGCGGGTGGTTCTTATAATGTATTTCCTCTTGAATATGAAATTTGAGGTGCGCAATCTCTGCCCATGCTGCCCGGAGCTGAGCCCTAAGATCTCCAATGGCCCAGCATGTAGGACAGTGTCATAAATCCTGTAAGACTGTCCTTCTGAAAAGTGTTCCACAGTACCTGCAGTTAATGATATCCATGCTAGATAAGCTGCTGGGTTTATAACCTGGTCAGAGTAATTAGAAGGAAAAAAAATGCAAGTAATGGTTTGATTTTGTGTTTTGTTGTAATAGAGAGGGCCCTTGAAAACACGCTTTCACATTCTTAGTTTCGGAGAGTGGGTCCTTGGAAACATGCTGTCACAGTCTCAGTTTAGGAGATGGTGCCCTTGGAAACACTATGTGACACTCTCAGTTTTGGAGAAGAGGCCCGTGGAAACACTATATCATGTTCTCAATTTAGGAGGGGGCCATTTCAAACACACTGTCACAGTCTGAGTTAAGGAGAGGGTGCCCTTGAAACACTATGGTACATTCTCAGTTTAGGAGAGGGGGCCCTTGGAAACACTATGTGACATTCTCAGTTTAGTATAGGGTTCCCTTTGAAACATGGGGTCACGGTCTCAGTTTAGGAGAGGGTGCCCTTGGATACACTATGTGACATTCTCAGTTTAGGAGATATGGTCCTTGGAAACACTCTGAAACATTCTCAGTTTAGGATAGAGGGCCAATAGAAACACTATGTGACATTCTTAGTGTAGGAGAGTGTTCCCTTGGAAATATTATGTGACATTCTCAGTTGAGGGGATGGTGCTCTTGGAAACACTATGTGACATTCTCAGTTTCAAAGATGGGGCCATTGGAAACACTCTGTCACAGTCTCAGTTTAGGGCAGGGGTCCCTTGGAAACACTATGTGACTTTCTATTTTTAAGAGAGGGTGCCCTTTCAAACATGCTCTCATAGTCTGAGTTTAGGAGATAGTACCCTTAGTAACACTATGTGACATTCTCAGTTTAGGAGAGGGGGCAGATGGAAACACTATCTCACATTTTCAGTTTAGGAGAGGGTGCCCTTTCAAACATACTATCACAGTCTCAGTTTAGGAAAGGGTGCCCTTGGATACACTATGTGAAATTCTCAGCTTAGGAGAGGGTTCCCTTGGAAACACTATGTGACATTCTCAGTTTAGGAGTTGTGGCCCTTGGAAACACTCTGTAACATTCCCAGTTTAGGATAGGGGCCCATAGAAACACTGTGTCACATTCTCAGTTTAGGAGAGGGTGCCATTTCAAGCATGCTGTCACAGTGTCAGTTTAGGAGTGGGTGCCCTTGGATACAGTATGTGAAATTCTCAGTTTAGGAGAGGGGTCCCTTGGAAACACTTTGTGATATCCTCAGTTTAGGAGTTGGGGCCCTTGGAAACACTCTGTAACATTCTCATTTTAGGATAGGGGGCCCACAGAAACTCTGTGTCACATCCTCAATTTAGGAGAGGGGGTCCTTGGAAACACAATGCCACATTCTCAGTTTAGGAGAGATGTCCCTTTTAAACACTATGTGGCAATCTCAGTTTAGGAGAGGGGTCCCCTGGAAACACTATGTGACATTCTCAGTTTAGGAGAGGGAGCCCTTTCTAACTCACTATCACATTCTCAGTTTAAGAGATGGTGCCCTTGGAAACACCATGTCACATTCTCAGTTTAGGAGTGGGTCCCTTTTAAACACTATGTGACAATCTCAGTTTAGGAGATGTTGCCCTTGGAAACACTATGTAACATTCTCAGTTTAGAAGAGGGGACCATTGGAAACACACTGTCACAGTCTCAGTTTAGGACAAGGGTCCCTGGGAAACACTATGTGACATTCTCAGTTTAGGAGAGGGTGCCCTTTCAAACATATTGTCACAGTCTGAGTTTAGGAGATGGTGCTCTTTTAAATGCTATGTGACATTCTCTGTTTAGGAGAGGGGGCCCTTGGAAACACTATATCACATTTTCAGTTTAGGAGAGGGGTCCATTGGAAACACTATGTGACATTCTCAGTTTAGGAGAGGTGGCCCTTGAAAACACACTGTCACAGTCCCAGTTTAGGAAAAGGGGCCATTGGAAACACTATGTGACATTCTCAGTTGAGGAGAGGAGCTGCTTGGAAACACTATGTGAAAAATGCAGTTGAGGAGAGGGTGCCCTTTTGAACACTATGTCATATTCTCTGTTTAGGAGAGGGGGGCCATTGGAAACACTAACTGACATTCTCAGTTGAGGAGAGGGGACCCTTGGAAACAATATGTCACATTCCCAGTTTATCAGAACGATCCCGTGGAAACACTATGTAACATTCTCAGTTTATGAGAGGTGTCCCTTGGAAGCACTATGTGACATACTCAGTTTAGGAGAGGGTGCCTTTTGTAACATGCTGTCACAGCCTCAGTTTAGGAGATGGTGCCCTTGGAAACACTATGTGACATTCTCAGTTTAGGAGGGAGGGCCCTTGGAGACTCTTTGTAATATTCTCAGTTTAGGAGAGGTGGGGCTTGGAAATACCATGTTACATTCTCGATTTAGGAGAAGGGGTCCCTTGGAAGCACTATTTCACATGCTTGACTTAGGAGAGGGTGCACTTTGATGTACTATATGACATTCTCAGTTTAGGAGATGGGGCCCTTGAAAACACTCTGTAACATACTCAGTTTATGATAGTGGGCCCATAGAAACACTATGTAATGTTCTCAGTTTAGGAGAGGGTGCCCTTTCAAGCATGCTGTCACAGTCTCAGTTTAGGAGAGGATGCCCTTTGATGTACTATGTGAAATTCTCAGTTTAGAAGAGGGGTCCCTTGGAAACACTATGTGTCATTCTCAGTTTAGGAGATGGGGCCCTTGGAAACACTCTATAACATTCTCAGTTTAGGACAGGGGGACCACAGAATCACTATGTCACATTCTCAGTTTAGGACATGGTGGCCTTGGAAACACTATGTCACATTCTCAGTTTAGGAGAGGGCTCCCTTGGAAACACCATGTGGCATTCTCAGTTTAGGAGAGGGTGCCCTTTCTAACATACTCTCACACTCTCACTTTGGAAGATGGTGCCCTTGGAAACACTATGTGACATTATCAGTTTAATAGAGGGGGCCCTTGGAAACACGCTTTCACATTCTTAGTTTCGGAGAGTGGGTCCTTATAAACATGTTGTCACAGTCTCAGTTTAGGAGATGGTGTCCTTGGATACACTATGTGACATTCTCAGTTTTGGAGAGGGGGCCCTTGGAAGTACTATATCATATTCCCAATTTAGGAGGGGGGCCGTTTCAAACACGCTGTCACAGTCTGAGTTTAGGAGAGGGTGCCCTTCTAAACACAATGGCACATTCTCAGTTTAGGAGAGGGGGCCCTTGGAAACACTCTGTTACATTCTCAGTTTATGATAGAGGGCCAATAGAAACACTATGTGACATTCTCAGTGTAGGAGAGTGTTCCCTTGGAAATATTATGTGACATTCTCAGTTGAGGGGATGGTGCTCTTGGAAACACTATGTGACATTCTCAGTTTTGAAAAGGGGGCTACTGGAAACACTCTGTCACAGTCTCAGTTTAGGACAGGGGTCCCTTGGAAACACTATGTGACTTTCTATTTCTAGGAGAGGGTGCTCTTTCAAACATGCTCTCATAGTCAGAGTTTAGGAGATGGTGCCCTTAGTAACACTATGTGACATTCTCAGTTTAGGAGAGGGGGCAGATGGAAACACTATCTCACATTTTCAGTTTAGGAGAGGGTGCCCTTTCAAGCATGCTATCACAGTCTCAGTTTAGGAGAGGATGCCCTTTGATGTACTATGTGAAATTCTCAGTTTAGGAGAGGGATCCCTTGGAAACACTATGTGACATTCTCAGTTTAGGAGTTGGAGCACTTGGAAGCACTCTGTAACATTCCCAGTTTAGGACAGGGGCCCATAGAAACACTGTGTCACATTCTCAGTTTAGGAGAGGATGCCATTTCAAGCATGCTGTTACAGTGTCAGTTTAGGAGAGGGTGCCCTTGGATACACTGTGTGAAATTCTGTTTAGTAGAGGGGTCCCTTGGAAACACTATGTGACATTCTCAGTTTAGGAGAGGGTGCCCTTTCAAACATATTGTCACAGTCTGAGTTTAGGAGATGGTGCTCTTTTAAACACCATGTGACATTCTCAGTTTTGGAGTGGGGGCCCTTGGAAGCACTATGTCAGATTTTCAGTTTAGGAGAGGGGTCCATTGGAAACACTATGTGATGATCTCAGTTTAGGAGAGGGTGCCCTTTCAAACATGCTGTCACAGTCTCAGTTTTGGAGAGGGTGCCTTGGATATTGTATATGACATTCTTAGTATAGGAGAGGGGACCATTGGAAACACATTGTCGCATTCTCAGTTTAGGAGAGGGGGGTCCTTGGAAACATGCTGTCACAGTCTCATTGTAGGAGATGGTGCCCTTGGATACACTATGTGACAGTCTCAATTTAGGAGAGGGGGCCCTTGGAAACACTATGTTTCATTCTCAGTTTAGGAGAGGGTGCCCTTGAAACCATCTATGTGATATTCTCAGTTTAGGAGAAGGGGTTTTGGAAACATGTTGTCACAGTCTCAGTTTAGGAGATGGTGCTCTTGGAATCATTATGTGACATTTTCAGTTTAGGAGAGGTGGCCCTTGGAAACACGCTGTCACAGTCTCAGTTTAGGAGAAGGGGCCATTGGAAATACTATGTGACATTCTCGGTTGAGGAAAGGGCCCCTTGGAAACACTATGTGAAAAATGCAGTGGAGGGATGGGGCCCTTTTGAACACTATGTCATATTCTCTGTTTAGGAGAGGGACTCTTGGAAACACTAAGTGACATTCTCAGTTCAGGAGAGGAGGCCCTTGGAAAAAATATGTCACATTCCCAGTTTAGGAGAATGATCCCGTGAAAACACTATCTCACAGTCTCAGTTTATGAGAGGTGTCCCTTAGAAACACTATGTGACATACTCATTTTAGGAGAGGGTGTCTTTTGCAACATGCAGTCACAGCCTCAGTTTAGGAAATGGTGCCCTTGGAAACACTATGTGAAATTCTCAGATTAGGATGGAGGGCCCTTGGAGACTCTTTGTAACATTCTCAGTTTAGGAGATGTAGAGCTTGGAAACACCATGTCACATTCTCAGTTTAGGAGAGGGGGTCCCTTGGAAGCACTGTTTCACATTCTCAGTTTAGGAGAGGGGTCTCTAGAAATACTATGTCACATTCTCAGTTTAGGAACGAGGGCCTTGGAAGCAATATGTGAATTTTTTAGATTAGGATAGGGTTCCCTTGGAAACACTATGTGACATTCTCAGTTTATTAGAGGGGTCCCTTGGAAACACTATGTGACATTCTCAGTTCAGGAGAGGGGTCCCTTGGAAACACTATGCATCATTCTCAGTTTAGGAAAGGGTGCCCTTTCAGACGCTCCATTACATTCTTAGTTTAGGAGTGGATACCCTTGGAAACACTATATGACATTCTTAGTTGAGGAGAAGTAGTCCTTGGAAACACTATGTGGCATTTTCAGTTTAGGAGAGGGTGCCCTTTCCAACATGCTGTCAGAGACTCAGTTTAGGAGATGGTGCCATTTGAAACACTATGTGACATTCTCAGTTTGGGAAAGGGGTCTCTTTGAAACTCTATGTGACATTTTCAGTTTAGGAGAGGGGGCCATTTCAAGCATATTGTCACAGTCTCAGTTTAGGATAGGGTGCCCTTGGTTATACTATGTGAAATTCCCACTTGAGGAGAGGGGTCCCTTGGAAACACTATGTGACATTTTCAGTTTAGGAGATGATGCCCTTGGAAACACTTTGTAACATTCTCATTTTAGGACAGGGGGCCCATAGAAACCATTTGTCACATTCTCAGTTTAGGGGTAGGTGCCCTTGGAAACACTATGTGATATTCTTATTTTAGGAGAGGGGGATCCCTTGGAAACTCTGTGTGACATTCTCAGTTTATTAGAGGGGTCCCTTGGAAACACTATGTGACATTCTCAGTTTAGGAGATGGGGCCCTTCAAAACACTCTGTAGCATTCTCAGTTTAGGATAGGGGCTCATAGAAACACTATGTGATATTTTCAGTTTAGGAGAGGGTGCCCTTTCAAGCATCCTGTCCCAGTCTCAGTTCAGGAGAGGGAGCCCTTGGATACATTATGTGACATTCTCAGTTTAGGAGCGGGGTTTCTTGGAAGCACTATGTGACATTCACATTTTAAGAGAGGAGTACCCTTGAAACAGTATGTGACATCCTCAGTTTAAGACAGCATGCCCTTTCAAACACGCTGTCACAGTCTGAGTTTAGGAGATGGTGCCGTTCGAAACACTATGTGACATTCTCAGTTTAGGAGAGGGGTCTCTTTGAAACACTATGTGACATTTTCAGTTTAGGAGAGGGTGCCATTTCAAGCATGCTGTCAGTCTCAGTTTAGGATAGGGTGCCCTTGGTTACACTATGTGAAATTCCCACTTAAGGAGAGGGGTCCCTTGGAAATACTATGTGACATTGTCAGTTTAGGAGATGGTGCCCTTGGAAACACTATGTGATATTCTTATTTTAGGAGAGGGTTCCCTTGGAAAGACTATGTAACATTCTCAGTTTATTCAAGGGGTCCCTTGGAAACACTATGTGACATTCTCAGTTTAGGCGATGAGGCCCTTCGAAACACTCTAACATTCTCAGTTTAGGATAGGGGCCCCATAGAAACACTATGTGACATTCTCAGTTTAGGAAAGGGTGCCCTTTCAAGCATCCTGTTCCAGTCTCAGTTCAGGAGAGGGTGCCCTTGCATACACTATGTGACATTCTCAGTTGCGGAGAGGTGGTCCTTGGAAACACTATGTGACATTCTCAGTTTAAGAGAGCATGCCCTTTCAAACACGCTGTCACACTCTGAGTTTAGGAGACGGTGCCATTCAAAACACTATGAGATATTTTTATTTTAGGACAGGGGGCCCTTGGATACACTATGTGACATTTTCAGTTTAGGAGAGGGTGCCATTTCAAGCATGTTGTCAGTCTCAGTTTAGGATAGGGTGCCCTTGGTTACACTATGTGAAATTCCCACTTAAGGAGAGGGGTCCCTTGGAAATACTATGTGACATTGTCAGTTTAGGAGATGGTGCCCTTGGAAACACTATGTGATATTCTTATTTTAGGAGAGGGGTCCCTTGGAAAGACTATGTAACATTCTCAGTTTATTCAAGGGGTCCCTTGGAAACACTATGTGACATTCTCAGTTTAAGAGAGCATGCCCTTTCAAACACACTGTCACACTCTGAGTTTAGGAGATGGTGCCATTCAAAACACTATGAGATATTTTTATTTTAGGACAGGGGGCCCTTGGATACACTATCTGACATTCTCAGATTAGGAGAGGGTTCCCTTGGAAACACTATGTGACATTCTCAATCTATGAGATGGGGCCTTTGGAAATACTTTGTAAAATTTTCAGTTTAGAATAGGAGGCCCAAAGAAACACTGTGCCACATTTTCAGTTTAGGAAAGTGTGCCCTTAGAAACATTATGTCACATTCTCAGTTTAGGAGAGACATCCCTTGGAAACACTATGTGGCATTCTCAGTTTAGGAGAGGGATCTCTTGGAAGCACCATGTGACATTCTCAGTTTAGGAGAGGGTGCCCTTCTAACATGCTGTCATAGTCTCAGTTTAGGAAATGGTGCCCTTGGAAACACTATGTGACATTCTCAGTTTAGGAGAGGGGGCCCTTGGAAACACCATGTAACATTCTCAGTTTGCAAGAGTGTGCCCTTGGAAACACAATGTGACAGTCTCAGTTTAGGATAGCGTGCCCTTGTAAACACTATGAGACAGTCTCAGTTTAGGATAGAGGACCCTTGGAGACATGTGTCACATTCTCAGTTTAGAAGATGGTGCCCTTGAAAACACTATGTGACATTCTCAGTTTACAAGGAGCTTGCCCTAGAAACACTATATGACAGTCTCAGTTTAGGATAGGGGGGCCTTGGAGACATGCTGTCAGATTCTCAGTTTAGGAGAAGGGGCAACTGGAATCACTATGTGACATTCTCAGTTTAGGAGAGGGGGCCCTTTCTAACTTGCTGTCATAGTCTCAGTTTAGAAGATGGTGCCCTTGGAAACACTATGTGACATTCTCAGTTTAGGAGAGGTGGCCCTTGGAAACACCATGTCACATTCTCAGTTTATGAGAGTGTGCCCTTGGAAACACAATGTGATAGTCTCAGTTTAGGATAGGGGGCCCTTGGAGACATGCTGTCAGATTCTCAGTTTAGAAGAGGGGGCAATTGGAAACACTATGTGATATTCTTAGTTTAGGAGAGGGGGGCCCTGGAAACACTATGTCTCATTTTCAGTTTAGGAGAGTGTGCCCTTGGAAACACTATGTGACATTCTCAGTTTAGGAGAGGGTGCCCTTTCTAACATGCTGTCATAGTCTCAGTTTAGGAGATGGTGCCCTTGGAAACACTATGTGACATTCTCAGTTTAGGATAGGGGACCCTTGGAAACACGCTGTCACATTCTCTGTTTAGGAGAGGGGTCCTTGGAAACATGCTGTCAGAGTTTCAGTTTAGGAGATGGTGCCCTTGGAAACACCATGTGACATTCTCAGTTTAGGAGAGGGGGCCCTTGGAAACACCATGTCACATTCTCAGTTTACGAGAGTGTGCCCTTGGAAACACTATGAGACAGTCTCAGTTTAGGATAGGGGACCCTTGGAGACATACTAACATACTATTTGCCAGCAGATTAGGCCTTACGGTCTACCGAGTCTGCTCGAACCTAGATCCTTAGTTGGGTGCCAGACCTCCCATCCCTTGTGCTCCAGAAACCCCTATCATCCATCCCCACCCCCGGACAGGCCATCATCTGATACATCCACTTTCTGTGTCTGTCCCACCCCTCTCTGAAGCCCTCCACTGTGGATCTCTGAACCAGCTCACCAGGCAGTGCATTCCAAGGGTCCACCACCCTCTCCAATGAAAACCTCCTCCTCTTTCCCCTCACCCTTCCACCTTCCAACTTCAAACCATGCCTCTGGTGATACCTCCTGCTTTAGTCTAAAGATCCCCTCCATGTTTACCCTATTTATTCCCTTGAGGTACTTGAAGACCTCAATCATGTCCCCCTGTCTCTCCTCTCCTCCAATGAAAACAGGCAGAGCTCCTCAAGTCTGTCCTCATAAGTCAAATCCCCTAGCCCTCGTATCATCTTTGTTGCCCTCCTCTGTACCCTCTCCAGGAGCTGTATGTCCCTCTTCAAGTGTGGTCTCCAGTACTGTACACAGTACTCAAGGTGTGGTCTAACCAGTCCATTGTACAGCTGGCAGAATCACTTCTTGCTCCTAGAGGTGATCCCCTTACAATGCATCCCAACATCCTGTTTGCCTTGCTAGCTGCCTCCCACTGCTCAGAGTTATTCATACATGTATCCACCATGACCCCTAGGTCTTTTTCCCCTATTGAGGCCTCCAGAGCCTCCCCTCCCAGGGTGTACCTGTGTTTAGGGTTTCCTCGACCAAGATGCAACACCTTGCACTTGGTGATATTGAAATTTAATTTCCATGTGAGCCCAGCTTTCCAGGGTGTCCAGGTCCCCTTGCAGGGCCAACCTCCCCTCTTCTCCCTCAACTACTGCTCCCATCTTGGAGTCATCTGCAAAGAGACTCATTTCACACCCTGTACCCTTCCTGATGTCCGATATGTATGCATTAAACAGGATCGGACCCAGGACCGAGCCCTGTGGTACCCCACTACCAACCTCTCTAGGGTTCGAGAGCTCCCCACAGACCACTACTCTCTGAGTGCATCCAGCTAGCCAGTTTTCAATCCATCTGACCATCAAAGGGCCTACTTCTAACCCCATCAGTTTCTCCACCAGACCATTGTGGGGACAGAGTCAAACGCCTTGCTGAAGTCCAAGAATACATCCACAGGCTTCCCCTGTCCAGTTCTGATGTTACCCATTCATAGAACTCCATAAGGTTGGTTTGACATGATCTACCTGGCACAAACCCATGTTGCCGACTATCCAGACCTCCCACCTCCTCCAAGTACACCCCAATCGTTCCTTTAGTATACTTCCATTAATTTTCCCACCACCGAGGTCAAACTGATGGGTGATAGTTCCTGGTACTTCCTCTAATCCCTTTATGGATTGGTACCACATGTGCCCTCTCACCAATCCCTAGGTACCCTCCTGTCTCAAGTGACCTGCTGAAAGCTCCGCCAGGGTGCAGCCAGTATGTCCGCCCATCCCATAGTACTCTCGGATGAATGCCATCCGGCCCAGGAGATTTGTCTTTCTTTAGGGCCTTGAGGGCTAACCACACCCTTTTGGCGGAGATAGCATCATCCGTCCCCTCCACCTTACTGGTCTTTTTATCCTTATCCAGATGTGACACCCCTGGGGTACCTTTCCCTCCCTCTTGCTCCATTTCTGTTGCTCCTCTGATCCCACTCCCTGCCACTTCTATCCCCTCCGTGCCTTGCTTTGTAGATATCCCATCCCCCTCCCTAGTGAACACAGAGGCAAAGTACTCATTAAATACCTCTGCCTGGTCCCTCGCCTCTTCCACCCACCCTCCTTCTGATCTCAATCTGCTGAGAAGGCCCTTAGTTTTTCTCCACTCCCCAATGTACCGGAAGAACCCCTTTTCCCCTCCATGTATCCCCTGTGCCAGCCGCTGCTCTTTACTGGACTTTGCTCCCCTCACCATATGGGTGACTTTTCTAGATGCAAGCTGGTACATTTCCTTATCCCTATCCCCTCTTGTTGTTTTGTATTTTTGTAGGCGCCTTCTTTTCTCTGACTGCTACCTGTACCTCACTGGACCACCAGCATGGTTTATGTGACCTTGCTCCCTACGTTTCAACTTAGCGCAGATCCTGACTGCCTCATGAAGTCCCCGTTTATGACCTCCATCTTCTTTCCACACTTGTCGTTGAGGTAATCCCTTCAAGTGGTCCTTGAGAATATTTCCATGCTCATTAAGTCTGCCCCTGAAGTCCACTGCCAGTGTTCTAGATCTCACCCCACTCCCCCATGCTTATTTGAAACCAGACAGTATTGTGGTCACTCCCAGTCAGGGTCCTGTACAACCATGTCCCTTACCAGATCCCCATCTGCCAGAACCACATCCAGGACATGCCCCTCCCTTGTGGGCTCCATCACATGCTGTGTTAGAACACATCCTGGAAGCCATCCAGCAGCCTCTGCTCCTTGGCCACCTTAGAGACATGGTTCTCAGTTTGTACCTGGCATATTAAGGTACCCCATCAACACCACTCCTTCCCTTTTGGACCACACTGGGCAATGATGTTGTCCAGCAAACCATCCTCTAGAACATCACTCATCCCGTGGGGCCTATATGCTACTCCCAGCTTGACCTTATCTCCTGCTGGGGATCGTAAGGTGACCCATAAGTCCTCCACGTTTCCCTCCACCTCTTTTACCATAGCAATTTCTATGTCATCTCTAATGAACACAGCCACTCCACCCCCTCTGCCCTCCTTTCTATCCTTCCCAAGCATAGTGCACCCCCGTACATTTAGGTCCCAGTCATGGTTTTTGTTGGCCCACGTCTCCGTGACCACCGCCACATCCACCCCCCTCGAACAGCATGGCCTGGAACTCTGGCAACTTGTTTCCCAAGCTCCTGGCATTTACTAACACCAACCCCCACCCCTTATCCCTGATCCTCTTTGTCGAACCCCACCCAGATTCCTTATACTTCCATCCTCCCCCTGCTCCTCCTGAAACCTCCACCTCCAGTCTGTTTCCCCTCCTCCTTGGAGAGCTACCCCTCATCTGGAGGAGAGGGCTTCTGGTCAGCCCCTCCCTTATCCCTTCCCCCTTACAAGTTTAAACCCCACTTTTCTTGTATGTAGTCAGCCATCCCTGTTTAGGACTTCCTTCCCTAATGGGGCAAGATGAAACCTGTCCTTGGCATATAGTCCCTTATCCTCCCAAACTCCATTCCAGTTCCCTAACACCCCAACCTATTCTCTTCACCCACTTCCTGAGCCAGTCATTAACCTCTGTAGTCTTCATTTTTCTCCACTGAGGCCTTTGGTACTGGCAATATCTCTGAAAAGAAATGTTGCATCCATTATCCCGACAGACTCTGGCAAGTTCTTGGAACCTTGCTTGGATTTCAAATGCTATTTCCCTCTAGATCATTAGTCCCAAATGCACCAGGAAACCGGTTTCCTCCACAATCCTAACCATTTCATACACCATGAACTTTGCTCTGTGCACCGTCAGCCCAGAGATACTCACTACCTTCACCTGGCTATGGCATCCACCCCTGTCCCTCCCATTGGATACCCCTAATCATCGGGCTCCCAGTAACAGAACCTTAACACTGCCATCATCCTTATGGTTACCTCCACTATGCCCTCTCAGTCCCCTCTCCCCTTTATTCATGATCTCAATTTCATGGGAGTCTTCCTGCCTTATTAGACCCCTTGTCACCCTCCCTTTCTGCCTCCCTTGCTATTTTGCCCACTTAACTCAAACCCCTCTGAATAGGTGTCCCCTTTAACCCTCTTTATCTGAACCATTTATCCTGGCCCTGATGGTTTCCTTCCCCACACCACCATCCTCCCCTTGTATTAGTACCCTGCCTCCAGAGGCTCTCTGTGGGTCCCCTTTGGCTAGGGGCCCATCCTTGGTACTGACCTCCCTGCTGAAGGGGCTCCTCTCCACCTCCTTGTCTCCCAGTTTCTCTCTAATCATGCTCTCCTCCCTCATGTCTGGAATATGTTGCATCTCCCCCATTTGCTTAACATATATGTTTCCCCTTCTCCCTCTGGGTCTATGTTTATCCTTTCCATAGCTGGTCTGTGATGCCCTATGGGTATCCGACTCCTTCCCCCTGGCCTCTGTATAAGTTTCCTCACTTCCACCAACCCCTTCCTCCCCCTCTAGGTTGCTTAGTAGTTCAAATTTATTGTGACACTCTATGTCAGCCTCCATCAAGTAACCCGAGTTTCCCCTGACTGCATCTCTAAACTGACCCTCTTCTTCCTCTCTTGCACTGTTCACCTTAGGAGCTCCCTTCCCACAGTCTGCTGTTTTAGGCTTCCACACAACAGCCCCTCCTGACTCTTCCCCCTCTAGTCTCTTTGTATTCAGAATGTTCACCCTGTATGCTTTCCCCTTAGCATCAACTTCCCTATCTAAGGGTCCTCTGTCCCTAATATCCCACCTCCTGCTTGCTGTAACATAACGTCCTGTAATTTCAGAGCGTTGCCCCAGCCTCCCCTCAGCCCCACCCTTCTGCTGCCCATATCCACACCCCTTATCCTTGGACACCCCCAGCTCCCACAGCTTACTCCTTAACCAATATACCTCACTCCTGATACAAGATAGCTGTCTACAGAGTGGGCAGCCTCCCTCTCTCCAGGCCCAATTTAGAATTATTGCCATCCCACAGCCTGTGCAGCCTACAACCCTTCCAAAGATGCCTGCCATGGTGGAATATGGCCACCCTGATTATCCCCCTCTGTTTATAATAGCACACCCCCTTTTCTCAGTCCCTTTCCCCTGGAGTACAGTTTCTCTCTATACTGACTGTAGTTATTTACAAACCCAATTTCAACCCCACCAATAAAGTTCCCAAGTCTCACAAACACATACAGTCCAGTGTGACATGCTGTCACATTCTCAGTTTAGGAGAGGGGGTCCTTGGAAACATGCTGTCACAGTCTCAGTTTAGGAGATGGTGCCCTTGGAAACACTATGTGACATTCTTAGTTTAGGATAGGGGGCCCTTGGAGACATGCTGTCAGATTCTCAGTTTAGGAGAGGGGACAATTGGAAACACTATGTGATATTCTCAGTTTAGGAGAGGGGGCCCTTGGAAACACTATGTCTCATTTTCAGTTTAGGAGTGTGTGCCCTTGGAAACACTATGTGACATTCTCAGTTTAGGAAAGGGGGCCCTTGGAATCATGCTGTCACATTCTCAGTTTAGGAGAGGGGGTCCTTGGAAACATGCTGTCACAGTCTCAGTTTAGTGGATGGTGCCCTTGGAAACACTATGTGACATTCTCAGTTTAGGAGAGGTGGCCCTTGGAAACTCCCATGTGACATTCTCAGTTTAGGATAGGGGGCCCTTGGAGACATGCTGTCAGATTCTCAGTTTAGGAGATGGTGCCCTTGGAAACACTATGTGACATTCTATGGCATGCTTGGGTTCAATACAAAGAAGTGCAAAATAATGCACCTGGGAAACAAAAACCCAGGAGAAGATTACACAATGGGGGGTCAGTAACAATAACAAAAATGGAAAGGGACCTGGGGATAATCATATCAGATGACCTTAAGGTTAGCGAGCAATGTGAGAAGGCAGTAGGGAGGGCTGGGGAGATACTGGATATAAGGGAGAGGCATGGCCGCAGAAAACAGGAAGTTGTTATCCTCTGTACAGACAGTTGGTGAGACCCCATCTGGAGTATTGAGTCCAGTTCTGGAGACTCCATCTCTGCAAGGATATAGACAGGATAGAGGCAGTCCAGAGGAGGGCAACTAAGATGGTGCAGGTTCTGCAAGAGAAGCTATGAAGAAATACTAAAGGAACTTAATATATATACCCTTGAGGAAAGGAGGGAGAGGGGGACATGATAGAAACTTTTAAGTACCTCAGTGGAATCAACAAAGTCCAAGAGGGAAGCATCTTTCAGAAAAAGAGATGTGCAAGAACAAGGGGACACAATTTGAAGATAGTGGGGGTGGGTGGTTCAAGGGCAATGTGAGGAAGTATTTTTTCACAGAGAGGGTGGTGGATGCATGGAACAGCCTTCCTGAGGAGGTTGTGGGGTCTAAAACTGTGGGAGAATTCAAGAATGCATGGGACAGACATAAGACAATTTTTGTGGGGGGTAGAAGAAATAGGCTGTTGGTTAGCTAGGATCTGCAGCTTATCCTGTAGGTAGGGAAAAGGGCAGACTAGGTGGGCCAAGTAGTCCTTATCTGCCATCAAAGTCTATGTTTCTCAGTTTAGGTGAGGGTGCCCTTTCTTACATGCTGTCATAGTCTCCGTTTTAGGAGATGATGCCCTTGGAAACACTATGTGACATTCTCAGTTTAGGAGAGGGGGCCTTTGGAAACATGCAGTCACATTTTCAGTTTAGGAGATGGTGCCCTTGGAAACACTATGTGAAATTCTTAGTTTAGGATAGGGGGCTCTTGGAGACATGCTGCCAGATTCTCAGTTTAGGAGAGGGGGCCATTGGAAACACTATGTGACATTCTCAGTTTAGGTGATGGGGCCCTTGGAAACACTATGTGACATTCTCAGTTTAGGAAAGGGGGCCCTTGGAAACACTATGTGACATTCTCAGTTTAGGAGATGGGGCCATTGGAAACACTATGTGACATTCTCAGTTTATGAAAGATCAGGCAGGTGGCCTGTCATCAACTCCCAGAAGAAAAACTAGACAGACATAGTACAGTATATAAATAGTTTTTTGTATGGCTGGCCCAGTTGTGCTGAGGGCGAGGCACTGTAAGGTGCCTTACCTCGCATCATGCCGGCAACCCAAGTTTGAGAACAAGCTCACATCACCGTTGGTTATTGGTGGGGAGGGCTGGGAGAGGATTGTGCAGACACTGGCTCTCCTGGATTGGAGCAGTGAGTTATCCCTTTCTAGCTGTCACCAGGTGGAGGTGGATATCAGAACAGATTGTAGGAGGCTGATACGATGTAAGGAGAGTGGAAGGAGTTGTGGTTCCAGGAGCACATGCACGGCCCATGTACATGCACCCTCCCTGCTACTGCAGTTCCAGGAATGGGAGAGGAAACCAGGAAAATCCCATGTTTCCCCATCACCAAACACACCGGCTCCTGACACTCTCAGGTTCTGCACCATGTGGATCCCCATTGGCTGGATGGTGGTGGGGGGAGTGGCAGATGACACAGGGGGTGATTGGGCACAGGGCCCAAATAAAGACACAAAGAAGCAGAGAAAACAACTGTATGAAAAAAAGTATTTAATATCAAACAGATAAAAGTGTCCTGTCAACAGACAGAAAAAAATACAGCCATCAACAGACAGAAGAAATATAGCCAGGTAAAGTGGTTCTAGTCCTCCTCCTCCTCCTGGGAATCTTCTTTGGATCCTTTGGTGATGGTGGGTGTGTACCCTCATTCCACCAGCACCATCCTTCTAAGCACCCAAAATAGCACTGAAATGAGAAGAAGATAGGTGACAGTCATGAGGTGGCTGCACACGCAAGCCTGCTGCAATCTACAGCTGTCACACAGTGCCACCACCAGGCACATACCTTAGCTGGCTCCGCTAGGACCATAACTCCCCAACATCATCTTTATAGTGGGCATCCTGGCTACCCATGCCCCAGGACAGGAAGTCTAATAAGAAGAGTGGCAACAGCCAGTGGTGCCTGTAAACCACCATCACAGAGACTGCCTCGTTGGGTTGGTCCCTCCTCTCTAGGAATATCCATTCTGGATGTCCATGGAAATTCTGTGGAGGCATACAGATAGAGACAATATCAATGACAATGCACACATACACAAACAGATAAAGCATACAGCATCAACCTGTTAAAAGTTTGTACTCTGCTTTCTTCCATAGGCTCTGTCATCTGCTGGATGACTCCTACCTCCAGGGAGTCCTGATATGTTGAAAGGCACACTCTCCTTAACATTTGGGGGTATACCCAAGCCTCTCCACACTCAGTGCTGACATACCACACACTTGCATAGCTATTTTGATGTAAAATACCGGATCGAACCGGGACAGCACATTGAATGTCAAAGATCACTCAGGTGAAATGTTCTATGGAATTCATATTGCAGGGTTGACATTTGGGGGGAAATTGTTTTGACAAAGTTAAACACAAGCACCCAGCAGGGAATCATACTAGAGGAGCAGTTCAATGCTTTTCCGCTGCAGCAGTGACTGTACACATTTTCACACCTGCCCCAGCATCCCCCCTTTCCAAAATACAATAGGTAGAACTGGACTCTGCATCAGCATTCAACAGGTACTACAGTATATTACTGGGCATAGTGGTGCATGATTGTGTAGTGTGCAAATGTGGGACACTGCTTCTGCACCACAGTCGGAGTCACAACCTCTCTGAGGCTGGATTCAGATATTAAACTTAACTTTGTGTGTTTGAAACTGATTGCTCTGTATTCACATAGTACATTTAGTTGCTGCGCACTAGGTCCCACATACCCCATTTAATTAGAAATTTAGACAATAAATGCATAGAATTTCAGAACTTAAATGAGTTTAAATTGATGCCGATGCTTTCTAACAGAAATGATTAAACTACAGTAACTGCATTTTTCAATAAGACCCCACCCCCACAGACAGGATTAGCAAAGCTGAAATCACACCTTGGGGTGCTGCCCTGCTTGGTGTTAGAACTTGACACCACAACAGAATCTGGGTTTCTATTCCATTATTCTTCTGAATTTGAAAAATATTTACGACAAAATGGCATACCTTCCAAGTCTCCCTAATTTCAGGGATTCTCCTTGATTTTTCCATTTTGAGGGCATTCCCGCTGCTCTTTACAGCACCAGTCCTTGTCCCTAAAACCATCAGAATTAAAGAACAGACTGTTTCTCCTGTCTTTAAATGACTTTAGGAATGCATTTCTAGCACCTTAGATTCAGTTAGACATATGCATTAGGGCCCTGTGAAAATCTCCCTGCATACATGATAAATTTTAGAAACCAGATGTAGTATAAAAAGTACCCTGTGTCCGTCCATTTTTAACACTTGATGAATTACTGTAGAAATACAGAAATTGCCAAAACAGGGGTGAGATATCATGAGCTAATGATAGTTAAGGAGCAGGTGTTTACTTCTAATAAATAGACCACTGACTGTTCATTATACAGTATTTTGGTGTGTTTATAGTTACAACACAACACTACCTATTCAGTGGTTCCTCAGACTCTTTGACGCCCATGCCCCACAGCTAAGATTTACAAACCTGAGCTCACACCTCACGATGCTGCAAGGCCAGGTGTTTGGCTAGAGCAGGTGTTACATACTGACACAGCAAAGATGTGGGATACCAAAAAAAAAAAAAAAAAAAAGCAAACCACTTACTGCTGGAAAAACACAGTTCAGTGTTATGATCACTATTTTTACATTGCAGTGGTGCAACTGTTGGCATGAACAATGGCTGGTATCACTTTTTCCACGTCATCAATATATTTATTACAGTATTCAACTGTCAGCACTCTCCTCTGAAAGTGTCTTTTTGGAAAATGATATGTGCCAGTGGAAGGAGTCTGGGTAACAAAATGCCAGAACATCAGGCACTAGTCACAGAAGGGAATATGACCTGTTGTCAGTAACAGAGATGTGGGCAACCTTAAACCATGACTGGGGCATGCCCATACCAAGCTACACACTATTCGAAAAGGACTGGGAAATGGTCAGGGAAGAAGGGCAGCACTGTATGTTAAGGGGTGGACTGAAGCACCAGAAATAGATACCTTTGGGGGAGGGGCTGGGTGAATTGTAATCCTTGTAGGTACTAGCAGCAGCAGGGAAAGGATCTACAGGACACCGGGCCTGGATCAAGGGATGTACATACATATGAATATACGAAGAAGCCAGCAGAAGAAGGCCATTTGGTCTATCTAGTTTGCTCATATTGCACTTATTGCAGGGTACACAGCTTGTGCTACTGTCCCTGCCCTCCCTACCCACACCTCCCATCCTCCCTACCCATGATCCTTACCTTCCCCCATGCCTATTCCAGCCTCTCTTAAAGCTGCCCACTGTCTTCAACGAGATCACCTCTTCCAGCAGAGCATTCCAGGTGTCCACCACCCTCTCTGTGAAGAAGTGCTTCCTGACCTCCCTCCGAAATCTCCCACCCTCCAGCTTAAGACTGTGCCTGCCCCCTCATGTTATGGTTGCCACTCAGCTTAAAGAGACTCTCCTTATCCACCTTATTTAGCCCTTTTGAGAAATAACAGGGAATTCAGACACACACTTATTAGGGCGGCCAATCTAAGGGAAGTAGTGGTTGCTGGGGATTTCAATATGCTGGATGTGGACTGGAAAGTTCCAGTCATGGTTAGTACCAGGAATAGAATTCTGGTGGATGCATTCCAAGAAGCATTCCTAGAGTAATTTAAGGCCCAATAAGGAAGGAGGCCTTCTGGATCTGATGCCCACCAACAGTGAGAGGATTCAGAACAGAGCAGTCCAGAATCACTAAGTTCCAGCGACCACAGGACAAAAGCATTGGTGGTCGAGGTGGAGACAGGGAAAGGGGCAAAAGGAGTAAAGGTGTGGGGCTTCAAAATGCAGACTTCCATAAAATAAGGGAAAAATTAGTGAAAAGCATGAAGGACACAGTAAAGATAAAAGCAGAGAAGAAAAGTGGGTAGCATTTACAAAAAAGGCAGCACAGTGGAGCCCGCTTATAAGAACGCCCCATTAGCCACAAAAAATGTTCTTGTAAGTGAGCTGTTCTCATAGACAGGCTGCAGTTTAAATGGCAATTCACCTGCAATTTACCACTCTGGCCACAAGGTGGTGCTCATGTAAATGCAAATTAACATATAGTAAGGCACCTCAGTTCTGTAATTATGTTTACTATGTGAACATTATTTTAAAGCATTAAAAGTATAAAAGCATAAAAACATAAAAAATGTAAAAAGATAAAAAGATGAAAATGGATTGAGTTTTCTGTATTTATTTATTAAAATAGTCTGCGATCTTCATCTGTTTTGCATCCTTCAGAGATAGAGCATCAATGTATGTGCCAAGTGCATAAAATATACCACGATCTGATGACTCCTTGCTCAGGATGTAGTGCCAAATTTTTCTCATGCATTTCATTATGTCACCGAGAGCTGGTGTTTCAATGATTTCCTTGGCATTTGAGTCTGCAGGAATCTTCATCTTAGGAATAATGATATCTCGGGTTATCTCTTCCTGTGTGATAGTGCCCAAGGTTTCAACCTCATTATTTATGCCCACATAAGTGTCGATATCTTCTCTGGTGAGCCCAGGTGCTCCATGGTCTCCTCCTGGGCAGCTTCTTGTGCAAGTTTGCTAGTAAATCCTGCTTTAATGAAACAGTTTTTTATAGTCTCTGGTTTAAACAGCTTCCAGAGTGCATCTAGCATTTCAATGCAGTCCAGGATGATCATTTTTCATGCAAGATCAGTTGCCCTTGCTGCCATCCCACCGATTGCCACCAACAGTTTTTCTACAGTTTTCTTACGATAATGTTTTAGATTTTGTACCATCCCTTGATCCATTGCTTGCATTACAGCTGTTGTTGTTGGGGTGAGAAAGCTAATCATATATGGCTGAGTGACAGACTAAGGTGAGCGCTGCAGTTGTCAAGAATCAGACATATTTTTCTTTCTTCCTTTCTCATTTTTATGCTAACGCTAGTTACCCAGTCAGTAAAAATCTGCTCAGTGATTCAGGCATTGGAGTTTGCCTCACACTACATGGTTTCTTTGATTCCCAATGATCAATAAGGGTAATTTTCAGACCCACTCATATTTGCACAGACAAGGCTGAAATGTGCTCCTTGATCTTTTTTTGTACCAGCAGCGGGGTCACTGCTGAACGCAAGGGTGCCATCGGGAACTGCACAGAAATAAATGCCTGTCTTGTCAGGATTAAAAATGCCACTCTCATTAAAGTCATTCAAAATTATAGGCAGTACAGCTTTCTTCCAAGAGACAGCACCGTCACAGTCAGCATCCTGTTTCTCTCCATGACATCTTTTAAATTGTATGCCATGTCTTTCTTTCCACCGCCACAACCACCCATTTGTGGCAATGAAGTTGACCCCCATGCCATTGGCTAATAGCTGTGCCTTACCCAGAAGAATCAAACTGCTGATAGGAGCATTAACAGTTCTGCATGCACTGAACCACCTCAGGAGAGTTCCACCAGCTCATCCTTTCACTTGCATTTGATATCTCGGTGCAAACCCCGCTCAAAGTCTAAAATCAGCTGCTCCTTGTTGCTCAGGACTTTAGAGAAGGGGCATACATTGACATCAAATTCCCTTGCCATGTCAGCTTGTTTGACAGCAGCATTGCTGAAACATTCTATAATGGTGAGCTTCTGTGACAAGGTGAGTGACATTCTTTGCTTGCCTTTGATGAGAGTTTGTTTCTTTATGCCTGCACCTTGTGTCTCCTGGAGTACCTTTGACCTGCCGGAGTTCATGGATGTTATGCGGATTGTCCAGGGTATGCACCCTACGTGCTGTAGTTTGGATCTGGGCCCAACTTCCCTGGTTATGGGTTGTTATGATACTATTGGCCCAGTCCTGGTTCAGATAATCCGGTGCTCCTTGGATTCGGGTGAGTTCCCGAGCTCCCTGAAGGAGGCAGTGGTAACACCCCTCCTGAAGAAAGCTTCTTTGGACCCTGACACTCTGGGAAACTACAGACCAATCTCAAACCTTCCCTTTATAGGGAAGGTTATTGAGAAAGTAGTGGCGATTCAGCTGGAGGACCATTTGACCAGCCATAGTATCTACGAACCTCTCCAGTCTGGTTTTCATAAGAGGCATAGTACTGGGACTGCTCTGGTTCGGGTGCTCAATAATCTCTTGATGGTAAGAGATTGGAGAAACCATTCCATTCTAGTGCTCCTTAATCTCTCCTCAGCTTTTGACACTGTGGACAATGGGGTGCTGCTTGAGCACCTGAGGCTCATCTGTGGCCTGACATGTGTGGTTCTCAGGTGGTTTACTTCTTTCCTCACTGGCAGAATGCAGAGAGTTGTGTCTGGAATCTTTTCTTCAGACTCACTCCCTCTGTCGTGTGGGGTCCCTCTGGGCTCGGTACTGTCCTCCGTGTTGTTTGCAGTGTATATGCTGCCCCTCGGAGACATTGTAAGATGGTATGGGCTTAGGTTTCACTGCTGTGCTGATGATACCCAGTTCTACCTGTCTTTTGCACCTAACCACGATAGTGCTGTCTCAGTATTTAATAACTGCCTCACTGAAATCCAGGATTGGATAAATTCGAGCTGGTTAAAGTTGAATGCGGGAAAGACTGAGGTGATGGTTGTGGACCCGGGTCACCGGATAGAGGGGTTGAGGGCTGGTCAGCCCTCTGGACTTTTTCTGGGAGGCTCCCAGATTCTTACCTCTGAATGGGTCCGGGACCTGGGGGTGGTGCTTGACGACTGGCTGACCCTTCGATCTCAGGTGTCGGCAGTCATCAAGTCTGCCTTTTGTCATCTTAGGAACATCACCAGGGTCATGTACCTTGTTCTGTCCTGAGATCTGCCTACATTGGTCCATGCCTTTGTGACCTCACGCCTTGACTACTGTAACTCCCTATACTTAGGGCTTCCTGGGGTTGATATCCGCCGCTTGCAGCTAGTGCAGAATGCAGCAGCACGATTGCTGACAGGGACTTCCCAGTCCTTGCATATTACTCCTGTGCTGCGCGATCTGCACTGGCTGCCGATTCAGTGGCGGATCACCTTTAAAGTTGGCTTACTGACTTATAAAGCCCCACATGGACTTGGCCCTGACTACTTGAAAGAGCTTCTTGTTCCCTACTGCCCTGTGTGACAGCTCCAATCGGCTGACGAGGGGTTGCTGGAGATTCCAAGGGTGACTTTGAAATCTTCTGGGGCCTGAACATTTATGTTTGTGGCCCCTACCCTCTGGAATGCTCTACCTCATCAGCTTTGGGAGTGCATGACTGTGGGAGGATTTAAACAGGAGTTTAAATCCTTTTTGTGGTGTCAGGCTTATCAGTAATGTATAGTTACACGGATCTGTTGTGTTATTACTATTGTATTTGCTGTTTATGAATTCTGTTTTAACTTTGTACAACGCCTTGATATCTTGAAAGGCGCTTAAAAAATAAAATTATTATTATTAACTGAAATGACGACTGTGCAGCCACACAACACCTTTTAACTGCTCAATTCACATAGTAATGCACTTAAGACCAATCTTAATTTGGTACCCCTTCACACGTAGCTGCATTCCAGAGAAGGCATTAATAGCCAGAGCACTTCAGTAGGCAAGTTGTGACAGTGCAGTCAGTGAATTTAGCTGACAGCTGACAGTGAGATAACAGAAACAAACTCTGGTCAGAGCTGGTACAGCTGCTCAGAGCAGCGAGACTGAGTAAAAAAATACTCTGAGCTCTCGCTGCGCAGGATCTTACCCAAGATTGCGACAGGCTTTTTCAACTAAGAATCAAGATCCAAATATTTCAGCTGTTACAATTTGCTAGAAAATAATTGTTTAATGTTTTCCTTTCCAGGGTTTATGACACATCTGAGTGGACTGTCCGAGATGTCTATATAGAAAGCATCTGACTGGCCCAACTGACCTCATAGTGCTTTTGTTTATGACATCATAGTGCTTGCATGGCAACCAACAGTGATGTCAGACAGCAGTATGAGGTCAGTTGCAACAGTCAGACAATTTCTGAAAAGGCACAGTGAAATACGTACTGCATGAACTGAAATATTTAGCAGGTAAACAACAAGAGAAAAGTAAAGATAATCAAGAAGCCAGTAATGTGAAAATAAAACTGCTACAATATTATAGTTTAAAGCAGTTTCATTTAGTATCTACCTGCTCTTTAAAGCTATTATTCATCAAATAGTTGCACACTGACTCCATTTTAATTAGAGATATGCAGAACCTCTCCTCTGGAAACTGAGCTGACCTGAATGCATGCAGCTCGGTTTTCATAAAACCCAAGCCAAATTTGGCTGGCTCAGCTCAGATCTCGGATCGGTGTTTTTGGCATGCTAGAAGAGGTCAAAGTGTGCAGCGGGGAGTCCATGAGTGGCATAGATACTCCAGTTTGCACATGCACAAATCGGAGTATATATAGCAGCATGTCTCTGACCTCTGTGCCACTGCAT
The DNA here is from genome assembly GCA_016271365.2 of Neoceratodus forsteri. Lineage (NCBI taxonomy): Eukaryota > Metazoa > Chordata > Ceratodontiformes > Ceratodontidae > Neoceratodus > Neoceratodus forsteri. Next base: position 641,157,883 of record CM057453.1, on the reverse strand, counting down.
TGCTAGTCAGCATTGGGGATTAACTGCTTTAGTTTCTTTGCCTGTGGGAACAGGAAAGGGGAACCTTCTGGCGTTATTGTTCAAATCGTAACTTAAGTTCTACCAACAAGAGGGGGAGAACAGGAGGAAAAATTTAAATAATTCAGAGAAAAAAACGAGAGAGACTGAGAAGGTGCCAGAGTGTGTGTGTGTGTGTGTGTGTGTGTGTGTGTTGGGGGTTGGACACCATGTGCCATACAGAGACAGACTCTGCACAAAAAAAATCTAGAGCTTTTCAAAAGGCAAATTGAGTTATAACTAAAACTTAAAGAGGACAAAACACAAAAGGACTCAGAGACTGTATGTGGTGTGTGGGAGGGGGGAGTTAGAGACTGCAGTGCTCAGACTAGAAGCCACAGTCACTGTGACTGAAGAAGTGCTCAGTACCATGTGGCTATGAATCCAAAACCAGAACCAACGCCAACGGTGATTTGGCAAAACCAAAATGAAAACTTCCCGGTTTTGCACACCTCTAATTTTAATACAATACCATGTTATGAAATCAATCACCTCTGGTGAGTGACAGATAGGCAATGATAGGATCTTTCCCTTTAAAGTTTCTCTGAGCACTAACTGCCCCACTTGATGCTCTTTCCAAACTGAGCCAAACTGTGAACTGCAGCTTGACACGGAAATGCTGTGAATCAAACCCTATATTTACTGCTTAAAACAAACATACAGCTAAGTTTATAAAAGCTCTGGGGAAAAACAAAGCTGAGCCTGGAAGAAAACAAATATTGAATTTGGCTCCAGAATAAACTTTCTAGACTTGTGATGGGAAACAAGAGGTAAAACAGACCCTTGTGAACATGATAAAATAAATAAGAACATATTAGAACTTGCCAGTTGGCTTTTTTATTTAGATTATTTGGGTTTGAAATTCTGGGCCTATGAGTAAAATTATAGTTGTGTAAGTTATAAGTAGTGCTGGTGTATTTTTGTTCCAAAGCAAAAAGATTAGCTTGCATATTAACACAGCGTCATCATAGCCATTCATCCAGGCTCACTTTCCAAGGCCGGGGAGTCACAGAGCCGGTAGGGGTAAGGACAATTCAGAATCACAAAAGACACTCTCCTTCTCTGGGGAGGAAGGGCTGCTGCCTCCAGTGCAACACTGCCATCAGGGTAATCATGGGTAATAGTGCAATAAAGGTACCATCGTAGGTAGGACACTGGCCTAGCTCTTCATCACTGCGTTCACATGCAAAGCACACTTGGAACATCATACAAACTGACGTACTGAGTGAGCAACAGGGACAAATGGCCCCAGTTTCAGCAGGAAGTGTGGGCACTGTCCAGCTCTGTTGCTGGGCATCCCAAGGGAGAGCATAACTAAAGATCCTGATTATGGGGCAAGCAATGGGGCCAGGGGTAAGTGATCTTGAGCTTGGTGCAGTCAGAAGGTAGAAAGAAAGAGATGACACACACAAGGAATCTGCACTCAAATCCAGAAAATGAAAAAAAAAAAAAACAAGTGGCAAAAACTGTACCAAAATACATAGGCTGCCAGCCTGTCGCAGAAGCTGGCCCTTTGCCTGGGCCCCCTCCCTGGACCTGGTCAGGACAGGGGGACCTTCTCCTAGGGGAACACTGTGCCTGGCAACACCCAGGAGTAGGTCCCCAGAAGGCCACACATATGGGAGGGATGGCATAGCTTGAGGGAGGAAATGGGGAGATACTTAAGGTACTTCCCAGGCACATTTCCCTCTCTCTCCTCCTCAGAGTGGATCAGCATTGGACAGACACCACCTGCAGATCAAGGAAAGGGCCTTCTCAGCTGTTTGTTTAGGAGGAGGTTTAGCAGTCCCCAGAGCTGCCCACAAGTATTATATTGCATTGAGTGTTTGCTCTCCCTCCTCGGAGCTTAAGTCAGGTGCCGAGCAGGTGCTGGGCACCCCCAGTGCACCTCAGTGTGATTGCCCCCTGGTCAGGAGCACCGCGGCTCCTGGGGTATCTCGGCTCCCATTCTCAGCCCTTCCCACATCCAACAAGCGTCAGTTCCCCCATAGCAGCTTCTTTTGCCCTCTCACCTCACTGTCTGGTGGTGTTCTGGGGAGCATACAGCCTTGCTTGGAACTGTCCTGGCTCAGTGGCTTGAGAGTGGCCTCAGTGGCGAGATCTGTTCGAGCTGAAAAAGGGGGAATCCCTGGTTGGCCGGCACTTGGGGAGAGGCATTGGGGTGTTCCACTTGGGAGCTTGTTGCGACTATCTCAGGCCACCAGTCAGGTTGCTGTCTAGTGTAGACTCAGGTGGAGGACTGATTCACATTTGGCCGCCATGCAGGGGAGTTGTAGCACATTCTGGCAGTGCGCTTCCCCCGCATTCCTTCTGGCTCTCACGAGTCAACACGAGCAGGGCACTCTTGTAAGGAGTGGGAATCTCATCAACCATCTTGGAAATTGCAGATGGCCTACGGATCCACAGTTGGCTCTTCAGGGGTGTATTTCTGGCCACCGCAGGGGGTCCAGAGAACTAGGGAAGCTCCTGCAGATCACGCAGATGGCCTCGCATGAGCTGGCACACCCCCTCTCATTTTACTCATAAGGGGAGTAGTGCAGTACGGCAAGATAGTGCTGCCTATGGGGGCCACCATTTTGATTGCAGCCCTGTACGAATTGGTGCTGGCTGGTAGGTGCAGTGGTGAGAGTTACTACCTTTATAGCCGGCCCCTGGGTTTGGGGCTGTCCAGATCCCTTCTCTTGCTCACTCTTTCCTGGTAATAAACCAAAATAAAACAGACAAAGCAAAAAAGGCAGCTCTCCGGGGGCTTTCATTCCCAGTCTCTGCATGCATGTGGCATGTCCCTGAGCAGGTATTGCAGCAGAAGGGGAGTGGCAGTATATGTCTCCTTGGGAATGGAGTGGTTGCACCATGGCAGGTGGCCGGTGAGATCAGGCCCGGGGGTCCATGTCCCAGCTAGGACATTCCCTTACTGCTGTGGGCTGGGACATTTGGAGGACCAGAGGATATTTGTTATTCTCTAGCCATATCCCGGTGGCTGTCCCACATCCAGGTCATTTTAATCTGCCTTACTAATGGGGGATGTCATTGGGGTGGTGGAATTTAGTTGTTGTTGCAGGTATGGCTGCCAGCAGAAGACATCTGCGGCCAAGAGGCAAGCAGCCATTGAGGAACAAGTGTGGCAGCTCTACAGGAAGAAAGGGGCAGCCTAGCTTTAGGCATGTTTGGATGGGTTAGACAGCCTATCAGTGTCCAGAAACTTGGCTTCAAAGAAGAGGATGGCAAAGGGAGATGGTGGGGTGAGTAGTGATAATGCACCCCCAGCTAAGAGCTCCAGGGCTGCAGGTAAGGAAAGACCAGAGGTGCTTGGGTAAGGGCCCAGATGGTGTGGAAAGTGTTGGAGGCCATCCAATGTGAAGGCCTGGATAGTGAGCCAGAGGCTGTAGATGATGGTAGTAGGACTCTGGTGGAGGGGCACCCACAGGGTCTTCAAGAGACATCAGAGCCAACTGGGTTGTCTCCGTGGGGACTTGTGTGCCACCTTCATTAGGCTGGCGATGTGGTTTTGGCGCTAGTGGCTAAGGTCAACACCGCACTGACCGAGGCACTGGAGCCTCCCACGTCCTCCCCTCGGCCACCAGAAAGCTGCTTCGTAGAACTGAACACGCCAGTAGGGGCTCACCTGTCAGACAGGGTCCGCCAGCAGTTTCAGAACCGGGAGTATGTAGACATGTTTTCCTTGTTAAATTGGGAAGCAGAGCAGGATGTAAGTAAGAAATGCCATGGGGATAGGGTCAAGGTTCAGAGGACCTTCAACAATTGGATTGCGACATTCCTGGTGTACACCACGGCAGTCCTGCAAGGGGATGCATCCCAAGGTTTAGAACTATATAACTACATGCTTCATATTACCATGATGTACCAGTGAAAAGGGGGTTGGCGTGGCTAGAATATGATGAGGAATGCCGTGGCAAGCGGACGCATCCTGGGGGTGGGGGTTGCCTCAACATGCCCCTGATGGTAGAGGTGATGCAGGGAGGCGGAGTGCTGTGCACCAACAGTGGCTTGGCCCTGCATGTGACCTCTCCCCAGTGGGCAGAGGATGGGCCTGGGCAGTTGTGCTATGCATTTAATCAGGGCAACTGCACCAGGGCGACATACCTGTTTCAGCATGTATGCATAGCATGCAACCGCCAGCACCCGTTTGTCCAGTGTCCTAGTTCTTGGACCTCCCGGGGAGGATTTCATGCAGGAAGAAGTAGAGCTCCCAGGCCTCAGGGAGACAAGCCTCCCCACCCCAGTGCAAGTGAGAAGGCTTAAGCCATGGTTGGACCAGTACCTGGACAGACAAGCCGCCTCCTTGCTTGAGAGGGTTTACTGTGAGCTTCAGATTGTGTTACTCTGTCTTATTCGGGCTTTGAGGCATAAAATCTCAGGTCTGCACATGATCACCCGCAAGTGGTCTGAGAAAACTTGGCAAAGAAAGGCAGTTGGGTAGGGTCAGCGGCCCATTTCTTTCCCTCCTTGGCCCAATTTGAAGGTGTCACCCATTGGTTTGGTACCTAAGAAGGTGCTGGGTGAATATCGCATGATTAATTATCTTTCCTACCTGGAAGGGATTAGGTTAACACCTACATCAATTCAGCCTATACTTGATTGCAGTATGCATCTTTCGATGGGAGTGATTGAGGTGGTAAGACGGCAGGCTCGGTGCCTTACTGGCTAAGTCTGATATCGAGTCAGCATTTCAATTGCTGCTGGTGCACCAAGATGACAGAATGCTGTTAGGCATAAGTTTGATGGGCAATACTATGGACAACTGCAATCCGATGGGGTGCATGGTGGCTTGCACAATATTTGAGCTTTTCAGCACTTTCTTGCACTGGGTGACTATGCAGATATCAGGGAATGAGGCAGTTGTCCACTACCTCAATGATTTCCTGTTTGTGGGCCCGCCAGAACCCGGCAGTGTGAGGCAACACTGGAGACCTTCGTTCTCATGTGTCAGGATTTCAGATTCCTTTGGCCCCAGGGAAGGTTGAGAGGCTGACCACAGTCATTACATTTCTCAGCATAGAGATCGACATGGAGCACCAGCAGTGCCGATTGCTGGCCGACAAACTGGAGTCTCTCAGAGGGTTGCTCAGAGGGGACGAGAGTCGACCAGGAAGATTATGTTGCGGGAGTTGCAGCAGCTGGTAGGCATCTTAATTTTGCATGCAGGATCATTCCATGGGCAGGTCCTTTTTGCCACACTTGGCCAATCGGTGCCAAGGCTGCAAGAAGCAGCACCATCAGATCCAGGTAACGGTGGAATTCTGTGAGGACATCCAAGTCTGGAGAACCTTTCTTGATCACTTCAATGGGGTAGCCCTCAGGCAAGAGACTACAGATGAGGTGTCTTTGAACTTGTTCACGAATGCGGCTGGGGGAATGGACTTTGGGGCATACTTTCAGGGTGAGTGGTGTGCCAGTCAGTGGCCGCCAGAGTGGCTTGAAGCAGGGCTGCGGTAGATCACCCTCCTGGAATTCTTTCTGATGGCAGTAGCACTGTGCATTTGGTGCACAAGGTTAAGGGACAAGATGATCAGTTTTCGGTCAGATAACATGGGGGTGGTGTACACTATTAACAGACAGCTCGGTCCAAAGGGACCTATGGGGGAACTTATGCAGGTTTTTGTGCTAAAATGCTTACTGTTCAACATTCAGTTTCAAGCTGTGCATGTACCAGAGGTGGATAATGGCATTGTGTATGCTTTATCTTGTTCACAGTGGCAAAGGTTTTGGGAGCTGGCCCTGACTGCATAGCATCAGCCATGGGAGGTTCCTCCATTCTTCTGGGAAGTGGTGAACATGAAGCTTAGTGATACATAGGTAATTCCATTGCACCCGGGACAAAGGCAGCTTACTGCAAGGGAGTACAGCACTACCTACAGGTACAAGAGGTGGCTGGGTGGTCAGATGCCTGGCCTATTCTGGTGGACCAACCCCGCAGTTACATAGCAAAGGCTAAGGAGCAGGACCTGTGGGTCAGCATTTAGCAGAGCTCTCTTGGCTGACTAGGGTCATGGGTGTGAGTGACAACACCAAGGCCTTTAAGGTGCGTAAAGTGTTTGAAGGGTAGAGAAGGTTGCTGGGGACCAGGTTTGATGACAGGCAGCGTACTACTCCAGCGATCCTGGTTCAGATGTGGGAGACATTGCTGTTGGTATGTTGGAACACATATGAGGCAAGACTGTTTGAGACTCTATTTCTGGTGGCCTATTGTGGGGCTTTCAGGGTATCGGAATTGACTCAGCCAGCACAGGCTCATGGGGTAGCAGGTTTGATGGCAGGGGATGTGGTAATTACCTCAGAAGGAGTTTATGTCTATCTCCAGAGGTCCAAGACAGAGCAGACAGGGGCTGGCCGCTGGTATAGGTTGGTGTCTACCCCTGGAATGTTGTGGCCAGTGAAAGAAAAGGGTCAGACATACGTGCCAGCCTGCCCGGCACAGGTGGTGGCATTCTTGGATGGGAGGCCTGTGTCGGCTTATCAATTTTGATACATTCTGAAGCGAGCCATGCAGCACATTGCATTGGAGACATGGGACTTTAGCACTCATTCATTTCGATTGAGCAGCAACAAATGCTCGGGGCCAAGGGATGTCAGATCAGGAGATCCAGTCTCTGGGGTGCTGGAGGTCCTGGGCATTGTTGCATTATGTTCATCTGCACTTGCAATAATCTCCTTTCTCTTTGTTGCAGATCCTCAGAAGGTCCCAGGAATGTATGGTGTGCGGGCATTCCTTCATCCATTGGGCAGCAAAGTGAGCAGCCGGCCAACGGGGAAGCAACCTGGGCATTTCGCTGCAGGCAGTGCAGATTGTTTGGCTTGGCAAGGAAGGAATGCGCTGGGAGGGTTGCTTCCATTGTTGTGAGAAGAGGTTTGCTGGTAGGGCATTCCAGATATCCTGTTGAATCACTTGGGAGGAGAAGACTTGGGCTTTCACAAGACAGTGGACTTCCTGATAGCGATGAAGGAAGATTTGCATCCCATTTGAGACTGGTGGCCCCATACAGCTCTCATCTGGTCCCACCTGCTGCAAAGATCGAGTTGAAAGCATGCCAGACAGCAGGGGGCTCTTAATCGGGCATGCATCACAGTGAATAGGGGGATGAGAGTCATTATGTGTTCCATGGGGGGGTGCAGTTTTGAGAAATGGGGACATTTATGTCTCCTGCCAGCCTATTATAGTGGGGGAGGACGGATGGGCAAGTGCAGCAGTAGATTTGGATAGGATGCTGGTGAAAATCTTGGAGGATAATCTTGAGTGATAGGCTTGGGGGTCTGATAGGGTCTGGCCTGTGGCAGCTTGGGAGAAGCGCAGACTCGAGGTATCGAGGAACATGGGGGACAAGGCCAATTCTCATGAAGGACTCATTGTCCCTGGTTGGCATGAGGCCAGAGGACTGCCAGATTATGACCCAGATTATGATCCACAAGGATAAAAGGCAGCACCAGATGGGGGGCAGCTGCCAGTGCCTTGGCTATATGACTTTGTTCCCAGGAATTGGGGCGCATCCTCCCAGCAGCAGCCATGCTCAAGATGACGTTCTGTAAATCAATAAACACATGGCTGCGGCCATTTCCTCCAATATTCTGTGTATGTGTCTTCCTTGGGAAAGGGAGCTATGGGGGGGTTACCAGGCAATACATAGGCTGCCAGCCTGTCGCAGCAGCTGGTTGTTTGCCTGGGTCCCCACCTCCCTGGACCTGGTCAGGATGGGGGGGGCTTCTCTTGCAGGGACACTGGTCCTGGCAATGTCCAGGAGGAGGTCTCCAGCAGGTTTCCCTTAGGGAAGGGATGGCATAGCTCAAGGACAGAGACAGGGGAGATACTTAAGGTGCCTCCTGGGCACATCTCCCTCTTTCTCCTCATTTAAGTGGATCCCCACTCACCCACCTTCGTAAAAGCAGGATCGGGGGCCAGGGAGGTAGGGCCCCCTTTGATCCACTATGGGTAACTGCAATAGAGGCTGGGGAGTGACTTTTTCCATTTTGTTCCCACTTAACACCAGGGTTTTCTGGGTTTTTCACCTCCTCCAAAGGAATGATAAAAAGTAATTGGTCAACAGAGGTAAGGATAGTGTTGTTCCACAGATGAAGTGTTGTGGTTACATTGAACTGTTGCAGCCATGTGAGGCAGCTTGGGAGGAGCGCAGACCCGACGTATCAGGGGAACATGGGGATGAGGCCAATTCTCATGAAGAACTGGTCCCTGGTTGGCATGAGGCCAGGGGACCACCAGATTATGACCCAGGTGGGGGTCATGGTCCAGCCTCATTGGGTATCCATAAAGATAACAGGTGGCATGGATGGGAGCTGACGCTGGTGCCTTGGCCATATGACTTTATTCCCAGGAATCAGCGGCATGTCCTCCCAGCAGCACCCATGCTCAAGATGATGTTCTGTAAATCAATAAACACATGGCTGCAGCCATTTTCTCCAAGCTTCTGTGTATGTGTATTCTTTGGGAAAGGGAGATTGGGAGGGGCAGGCAAGTATGGGTTTATTTGCCAATGAAAAGACTCACCCCAGCAGTTTAAGTCTGGATGACTCATTGTTAGTGGGTGGGGCCAACCAGCAGCTGCCCTGCTTAAATAGCAGTGAGGTTAAAGGGACAAGTGCCCAATCAAGAGAAAGCCAGCAAAATTAAAGGCCACAAAACAGCAAAAAAAGTAAACCTACAGAAAATGAAGTGCAAAAATGCACGTGAACTTCGGTCATCTCACCAAAAACAGTCAAAAATAGGAAAACATTGCATAAAAACTCCCCATCCTTTGCAATTAAAATAAGCCATAGATGGTAACAAAAATAAGTAAATGTCAAAAATGACAACCCAAAGTTGGAGGAAAATATTCATTGCAAAACACTGCATTAATGCAGAGATTAGGGTTCAAATAAGTCAAAGCGCAGTCTCAGGAGTATTGGGGGTGGTGGTGTGCTGTTCCTTGGGGTTCCCAAACCTAATGCCCACCCCCACTCCCATCCTCCAGCCCCTAGCCTCCTGCCCAAGTACAAGGTACAGGCCCAAGTCCGTGCTTCATAGTCATATGCTGGTTGGAGGTAGAGCAGTATGGCTCATCACATGTGGATACTACAAAATGGTCCAGGAGATAATCCTGGTAAACCATGGGAAATGTAAATATATAGAACTATTAGTCCTAATTATGCTGCCTCTTCAGATGTGTCCTTTAGCTAATTTCTGTGAACCCCACATATTGGGGAGGGCAATACAAAATTCACACACATAGACATTCCCCCAGTATATGCGGGGTTCACAGAAATTGGCTCATCACATGTGTCAGCAGAATCAATTATAACTTCTTCATGCAGGGTCCACAAAAGATCCTGTGTAACTTTGTTTGTTCACATGATCACTTGAGTTTCTATAGAGACAGAGCAAATGCATTTATTCATTACAAAGTAGCTGGATGTGGTGGAGGACAGCTTGTGCCGGTCACCTTAGAGCTCTGCTACTTGGGTGCTGGGGGGAAGGTAGTATTATAAGGGTGCTGCCAGGGTGGGTAGGGGGAGACTTTGGTGAAATAGTTATATACATATGAACATACCAGCAGATGAAGGCCATTTGGTTAGTCTAGTCTGCTCATATGGCAGGGCTCACAGCTGGAGCTATTGTCCCTGCCCCCCCTCCCTGCTCCTCCCATCCTCCCTACCCATGATCCTTACCTTCCCCTATTCCTATCTCAGCCTCTCTTGAAGCTGCCCACTGTCTTCAACAAGACCACCTCTTCTGGCAGCACATTCTAATTGTCCACCACCCTCTCTGTGAAGAAGTGCTTCCTGACCTCCCTCCTAAACCTACCCCCTCCAGCTTAAGACTGTGCCCCCTCATGTTATTGTTGCCACTCAGCTTAAAGAGACCTTCCTTATCCACCTTATCTATCCCTTTCAAGTACTTGAAAGTCCCAGTTATGTCCCCTCTCTCTCTCTCTCTCTCTCTCCATTCCTCCAGGGAGTGAATGTTCAGTGCCCTCAACCTCTCCTCATATGCCTTACCCTGCTGATCTGCTATCATCTTTGTAGTCCTCCTCTGGACTTTCCCCAGCAGATTAATGTGCTTTTTGAGGTGTGGACACCAGTATTGAACTCCATAATCTAGATGCGGCCTCACCAGTGACCTGTACAAGGGTAGTATAACCTCCTCTTTTCTGTTACTGATCTGCCTAACTATGCATTCCAGCATCTTGTTTGCTCTTGCTGCTACTTTCTTGCACTGTGTGGAGTGCTTCGGGTCACTAGTGATCATTGTCACAAATACACTCTGGGAATCAGGCCCCTCTGCTTCCATGGTGCCCAACCTTGAAGTGCGATTCGTGATCGGGGACAAACAGGGACACCCTCCTGTTTGTTTTGGTCCGAGTAAACTAGCAGTCTTGAGTCCTGGGGTCAAATATAAACCCTTTTTAGCTAGCACACCCAGGTAACAGGTCCAAATATCACACTGTCTTTGGGGAAAGCAGTGCAATACTTAACCCAGCGGGCATACAACCAACCTGGTTCACAACCCCCTGCTGACTCAGTTGAGACTCGGGTATTCTCTTATCTTGCTGGATCTTTACACAGATCCTTGTTAGCATGGCTGCATATGGTGACACACTAAGCAACTTAACAGTTACATCAGAATTATTAATATTGTTCCACCATTCGCACTCAAAATGAGAAACTGTTTAGGCAGGTTTAAGGAAAACAAAATTTACTAAGAATTAAAGATAGTAACTGAATACAGTACATAAAACAACATATATACATTAAAGTTACGAACAGAGAAAGAAATGGAAAATTACAAATTAAAGCACCCTGCAACTGATTTGCTAATTCTACCTTAGTTTTCAGTTGGTTCACACTTGAATTACCAGTCTTGGCAGAAGTGGTCTTTCTTGAATACAGGAACAAAGTGTTCTTAGAAGTCCTGAACAAAAGTGTCAGTCCTTTCAGCCAGCTTAATAATATCAAAAAGCCAGAATGTCCCTCCTATCCTGTGATGTCACTGGCTGCTAGCGTGAGGTCACATTCAGTTCTACATACTTAATTTGTAACATGCAACGGCATAGGCAAAACAGGTCAGATTACTACTTGATTGGAATCTGCAAATACAGTAATATTTGTAATTATAACAAGACAGCCTGTCTTTATCAGAGTATGGTTTTATGGCAGGTTACAAAATCCCTTTGATCTTCAAAGGAAACACCCTGGAAACACTTCTCATATTAGGCTGAATTTTCAAAGAGGTCTATCAGAAATGGCTTCCTTCTTGGTATGCCATAAAATTTAATATTTTGTGACCGGTTGGCTAGGTTCAAAGCAGTGGCTTGTTATAACCTGGTCTTTATAACAGTCTCAGGAAGTTTAGCAGATAATTGTTGGATTTTCTACAAGCCAGCTGTGCCCTTTAGGTCAGCAGGAGGGCAGAACATTTTTTTCTTTTAAAAATCCAATGTCCCATGATGCCTTGTGCTGACTTCCATGTTTCACAAGCAGAAATTCAAAAAACATATATTTATAGTAAAAATATAATACAAATAATAACAGGCAGGCAGCTTTTGCAACACCGTTCCTTCCTAGACTGAATTTGGGGAATCTATTCCTAAGCATGGGATGAGCTTCCAAATTCAGTTCACTGCTCTAACTGGCATGATAGACCATCTGCATTTGCCAATCTGGCCATGTGGGTAATGGTCACATCGTATTCCTGTAATGCAAGGCTCCATCTTAGAAGCCTACCATTTGTCTTACCCATTTGTGCCAGCAAAACTAGGGGGTTATGATCCGTCTGTACTTCAAAGTGCCTCCTGTGACACTCTGCCCCTGCTTCTGGTTACCTGTATGATATTTACATTATAAATAAATGGTCTATGTATAAAATGTCAGTATGTGAGAGATTTGGCCTTTAACTTTCAAGGTCAGTAGCTGAAACCACAGGATGCTGTAAAACAGACCAGAAAAAGCAGTTAATTAAGACTTCCTTACAGAAAGGTATTTTACTGCCCTTTTATGATCTGACCAGGCCTTTGAATATGAAAACCAAATGTGAGTTTTATGATATTACTGGAGGCAGGGTAATTGGGCTGGTTCTTCTCCTTTTAGCATATAACCAGAAATGTGTGACGAGTCATAAAATTCCTCAGATCACACTAGCACAGGAAATCAGCCCAAGAGGACATGAGTGTGGGATTGTTAAGTTCAAAGAGAAAATGTTTAATTAAAGACTGTTGTATTTAGAAAATGGCTAGTTACAGATTTTTAAAAGCAATGACTCACATCTTCAGAGACACTTATGTCAGAAATGATCTAAGGGAGGTTCTAGCTGACCTCATCAAAGGGGTGGGGACAGATAGAGTTAAAATGAAACATTATATATGGGATGGTGACATATGATTCTAGACTTTGACTGAGAAAGCATTTAGAAAGGTAATAGAACAGAATTACATATCTGTGGTAGGAGTGTTTTGTCTGTAACTTCCTTTTATTTTACATGATACGTAAGTTGTATGATATATTGTTCTATGTTTAATTTCACCTTTTATCATATTTTTAGTAAACAGCCATTTCTTTGAAATACTGCCAGGTGTCTTTTCAGTTTCTTTTTTGCATGTGATGTATATGTGGTTAAGTCTGAGAGCTGTTGAAAAGCTTGATTGTGTTACTGAGCTTGTGTAAAAGGTAAGAATTACCTAGGTTTCTATAGAGTTAAAAGAGATCATTTGGATACTTGGTTGGGTGCCTCTGGTGAAAGATTGTACCGCAGTCCTGAAGATGTACATATCTGAGCCTGTATATTGGGTATGCTATACAAGGGTCACAGTTTGAATCCCTCCAGAACTCAAGGCTAAAGGTGATTCAGACCCAAAGCAGACAGGAGGGTTATCCTGTCTGTTGCCTGTTCACAGTATTGCACTTTGAGGTTGGCACTGTGGAAGCAGAGGGCCTGACCTGTGAAGTGCATTTGTGACAGATTTGGTTGGCAGTGGTGTGATATAAGTATTTGGTAACACAAGCTTTAACAGTCCAGTGTGTCAGCTTAATACTGTACAGCTCATGTGCAAAATAAGGCAGTGATTTATTTTTAAAAAGGAAAATCAGAACTATATAATTTTGATTACAGTCAAAGTTCCTACCTGTTTATTTTTTTTTTGGAGTGCAAGTTAGAGTAGCTGTAGTTAGGGAAGAAGATGGCTTCCAACTAAAGCAGGTACACTGTAGACTACTTGAGGCAGTTGTGCCAGGACAGAGGAGTCTAGTATGAGGGGAAAGCCAACAAGTAGAACCTCATGGTTGTTCTGATGACTGCCAATACCCAGAGCATTGAGTCACAGTCCGTGACTAGACAGGACCAAACCTTGGGCATGGAGGGGCCAGTGTCTATTGCAGTGTCTGGATCCAGTGAGGAGGACACCAGGGACAGTGCAAGCCAAGGGCCACAGCAGTAGGAGAAGGTCACCAGCATTCTGGAGCCAGAAGCAATCAGGCTACAGATGGAGTTGTGGATAATGGAGCTGGAGTTCAAACAGCAGAAGTGGAAATTTGAGAGAGAAGCAAGGAGAGCAGCAGCCGCAGAGGAGAAGAGGGAGCGAGAACAGCAAGAAGCAGTGCGTGAACAGCAGAGGCTGACTGTGAAGAGTCTGAGTGTGAGAGGCAACATGAACATGAGAAGCTAAGACTCAAACCCCCAGCACCCGCACAGGTAAATGGCTTGGGTTTAACTGGAACTACAGGACTACATTATAAATTAAATTCTAAATTGATAGCCAAATTTAAAGATGGGGAGGATATAGATGCCTTTTTCAATTCCTTTGAAAAAGTTTGCATTAAGGCAAATATTCCTAGAGAGTTCTGGAGCTTCTAGCTATCCCCGCTACTTACTGGGAAAGCTCAGGATGCATGGAGTCAAATGGACAATGAGGACAGTAATGATTATAGCAAACTTAAAGCTGCCCTTTTAAAAAATATATATAATTTGAATGTAGAAGTATACAGTGCTAAATTCTGTAAGCTCAAGAGAAGCCCTGACATGAGCTACGAGGAGCTAGCCATGAAACAATGTCAGTTTTTAAAATGTTGGTGGGAAAGAATTGAAGCAAACTGTGTAGATAAAATTGAAAATGCTGTACTGTTAGAACAATTTTTTGGGGCATGCCCAGCAGAGCTGAAAACCTGGCTGGAGGACTGAGATCCAAAAAGTGCAAGAAGCTGCTGAACTCTCGGGCCACTATGCCAAGAACAGACCTGCTCTGAGAGCAAATGGGGCAGGGGTGGCAGCACAGAGAGGAATAGCGCACCTTCAGGGTAGCTAAAACCCTCATTGCCTCCACCGACACCAGGTAGCCCCAGGTTTCAAAGAAAAATATTTTCTGAGAAAAGAAACGAATGTTGGGTTTGCAATGAAACTGGGCATATTGCCAGACAGTGTCCAAAAAGGATGAGCAATATGAAAGTGTGCAAGGAAAGAACTGGGTTGTTTTGTGTCCCTGAAAGCATGCCTGTAAACATGAGGGAACACATGCACTCAGTCACTGTAAATGGTGTACAGGCACAAGGGTTAAGAGACACAGGGGCATCCCTGACATTGGTAAAAGGGATCTGGTAGAGCCTGGTCAGCTTATACCCAATAAATTTGTAACTGTACAGGGGTTCACTGGGGAGGAGGAAACATTGCCACTCACTAGTGTTCTTCTAGACTGGGGTGAGACAGGGGAAACTGTGCAACAGGTTGCTGTAGCAGAAACTTTAGCAGTTGATGTAATTCTCGGCAAAAAATCTCAGACGGGATGGTGTGCAGTTACCTACAGTCAAGCAGCAAAGAAACATTGTGGTGCCCCAGACCCCATAGAAGCCACTGTGGAAACACTGGGAGGCTGGTTCCCCAGCCTGGGTCTCCTGAGATGGAGACTAATGAAAGGGGTGGTAGAAATTTCCCCAGTAGCAGTTAACCAAATAGCTACAGAGGGTTACTCTGAGGAAGGAAGGGTGACCCATTGCCAGAGGGTTAGGGATGACAGTGATCCTGAGTGCCCTGATGCTAGAGCTAGGGACCCTAGTTTAGATATTGAAGGGGGCCTGTTCCATGCCTTGGGAATGTGTAAGGAGTTTTCAACTGCTCAGAAAAGTGACCCTAGTCTAGAGAAGCTGAGGGCTTGGGTAGACTCTGATGGAGCACAGGGAGGAGATGGGAAATACAAGGTTTATTGGGAAAATGGACTGATGTATATGCAGGATGCTAAGGAGAGGGAGGGATGATAGGCAGACAGCTTGTCATTCCCAGGGTACCGTGAGTAGTTGTGCAAGACTGCACATGATATTCCCTTGTCTGGTCATCTGGAAATCACATGCTGTATGTAGTAGTTGGCCCAGAATTTCTATTGGCCCAACTTCAAACATCAGGTAAAGGAGTATTGCAGGTCTTGTCACCGGTGCCAAGAAATAGGGAAGGCAGGTAAGAAAACCCAAGCCACCCTAATTCCATTGCTCATAGTGGAGGAGCCATTCCAGAGGGTGGTAATGGATACTGTGGGCCTTTAAATACCCCCAGCTCCTCCGGGAAGAGGTTCATCCTGACTGTGGTGGATTATGCCACCAGGTATCCAGAGGCAGTAGTCCTATCCTCACTGAGGACAGACAAAGTGTCAGATGCCTTACTTGGGATTTTCTCCCATGTTGGGTTTTTGCAGGAGGTTATCACCAATTGTGGGGGTTCCTTTATGTCTGACCTGATGAAATGTATGTGGGAGAGGTGTGGGGTGGTGCAGAGATGCATGACACCTTATCACCTGCAAGCCAATGGGCTTGTAGAAAGATTTAACGGTGCCCTGAAGTCAATGCTCCAACCATTTTCTGAACAGCATGGGAGGGACTGGGAGAAATACCTTCACCACCTGTTGTTTGCATACAGGAAGATGCCCCAAGGGTCAACAGGGTTTTCCCCCTTCAAGCTCTTATATGGACGCTGGGTATGTGGGCCCCTAGGCTTGATCTGGGAGGACTGGGAAGGCAAGCACACCACCCAGGGAACTCTCATAGTGGACTATGTCCTTAGCTTTAGGGAAAGGCTGAAGGAGCTTATGGGGACAGCCCAGAGCAACCTGGTAGCTGCCCAACAAAAAACAAAAGTGTGGTACAACTGCAGAGCCAGAGCTCACCTGTACACAGTGGGTCAGGAAGTCATGATCCCAATCCCAGTCCAAAAGACAGCTGCAGGCTGAGTGGGCAGGACCATACAAAGTAGTTAGAAAGGTAAATGATGTGAACTATATCACAAAGTAACCTAACAGAAGACATACAGAAAGAATACCATGTCAACATGATGAAGCCATATGCTAATAGGGCTAACATGGTGATTGCAGTGTGTAGTCCTGGGAGGGGATGGATGAAGGAGACCCCCTTCTGGACTTGCTGGAAGAAAGCAAGTGGGAGTCCTCTGTGGGGGCAATTAAAGTGTCACCCCAGTTAGCCCAGGACCAGATCCAGGAAGTAAGGGAGGTTTTAGCAGACTTTGCCCCACTGTTGAGCACCAAGCCTGGAATAACTCCCTTAGCAACACATGATGCAGAGACAGGGACGTAGGCGCCCCTACGGAGAACAGCATATCAGGTGTCCGAGGCTGTCCAAAAGGACATTAGGAGGGATGTGGAGGAAATGCTGGATTTAGGGGTAATCTAGAAATCCCACAGCCCCTTGGCCTCACCCGTAGTCCTTGTTCCCATGCCAGATGGCTCTACTCAGTTTTGTGTGAACTATCGTGGACTGAATGCAGTCACAAAGTCAGACATCCACCCAATGCCACAAACGGACAAACTCCTGGACAAGTTGGGAGGGGCGACCTACCTTACGACTATTGACCTAACAAAGGGGTAATGGCAGGTAGAGTTAACTGCCAGAGCTAGAGAGAGGTCAGCCTTCATCAATCCAATAGGCTTATTTGAATTAAAGTAATGCCTTTCAGAATGAAGAACACCCCGGCCACTTTCCAAAGGTCAGAGAACCAGGCGTTAAATGGTGTTGAGGAGTACACTGTGGCATACAGGGATGACATTGCCATCTTTAGTGCCAGCTGGGAGGAACAACTGTCCCATCTTAGAGAAGTGCTGGGCAGGATACAGAGGACAGGCTCACTGTCAAAGCTGAGAAGTGCCAGGTGGCCATGGCTGAAGTGACATACCTTGGGCATGTTGTAGAATGGGGACAGCTCTGTCCTAACCAAGTAAAAGTAGAGGCGATCAAGGCATGGCCCAGACCAGAAATGTAGAAGCAGGTCAGGAGTTTTCTAGAGACAGCAGGGTACTATAGGAAATGTGTACTCAAGTACAGTGCCCTAGCTGCTCCCCTATCTGACCTGGTAAAGAAAAGGATGCCTAAGAAAGTTACCTAGGAACCAGCCTGTGAAAAAGCCTTTACCAGACTGAAGGAGGCACTGTGCAGTGTTCCTGTATTGACAAGTCCAGACTATAGCAGACCCTTTATAGTACAGACTATGCCTCAGATGTGGGTATTGGGGTAGTGCTGAGTCAGACATCCAACCAAGGGGAAAGATCACACCATAGTATACCTGAGTAAAAAGTTACTTCCCATGGAGCAGGCATACTCTACTGTGGAAAAAGAGTGTCTTGCCATAGTGTGGGCCCTAAAGAAGTTAGAGCCATACTTATACGGGCAGCATTTTGAGGTAGAAACTAACCACAACCCCCTGGTTTGGCTGACACAAATGAGAAAAATGAATGGTAGACTACTAAGATGGAGTATTGCCTTGCAAGGGTATGACATGATGATCTCACATAGGGCTAGAGCAACCAATCAGAATGCAGATGACTTGTCGCATTTATATGAGGAATGAACTGACTTGTGGAGCTCATCCCATGCAGAGGACAGAGCCCCCAAATTCAGTCTATGTGGGGAGGAGTGTAATGCTCTACCCCCTGATTTTGGTTACCTGTATGATATTTATATTATAAATAAATGGTCTATGTATGAAATGTCAGTATGTGAGAGATTTGGCCTTTAACTTTCAAGGTCAGTAGCTGAAACCACAGGATGCTGTAAAACAGACCAGAAGAACCAGTTAATTAAGACTTCCTTATAGAAGGGTATTTTATTGCCCTTTTATGATCTGACCAGGCTTTTGAATTCAAAAACCAAATGTGAGTTTTATGACATTACAGGAGGCAGGGTAATTGGGCTGGTTCTTCTCCTTTTAGCATATAACCAGAAATGTGTGAAGAGTCATAACATCCCTCAGATCACACTAACGCAGGAAATTAGCCCAAGAGGACATGAGTGTGGGATTGTTAAGTTCAAAGAGAAAATGTTTAATTAAAGACTGTCATATTTGAGAAATGGCTAGTTACAGATTTTTAAAAGCAATGACTCACATCCTCAGAGACACTTATGTCAGAAATTATCTAAGGAGGTTCTAGCTGACCTCATCAAAAGGGGTGGGGAAAGATACAGTTAGAAATGAAACATTGTATGGGATGGTGACATATGATTCTAGACTCTGACTGGGAAAGCACTTAGAAAGGCATTAGCTAGAAAATAATTAATTATCTGTGGTAGGTGTGTTTGTTCTGAAACTTCCTTTTGTTTTACAAGATTGTAAGCTGTATGATATATTGTTCTATGTTTAATTTTACCTTTTATCATATTTTTAGTAAACAACCATTTCTTTGAAATCCTGCCTGGGTGTCTTTTCAGTTTATTTTTTTGCATGTGATGTATATGTGGTTAAGTCTGAGAGCTGTTGAAAAGCTTGATTGTGTTACTGAGCTTGTGTAAAAAGGTAAAAACTACCTAGGTCTCTATAGAGTTAAAAAGAGTTTATTTTGGATACCTGGTTGGGTGCCTCTGGTGAAAGATTGTACTGCAGTCCCAAAGAGGGTACATATCTGAGCCTGTGCATTGAGTATGCTAGCATAAGGTTCACAGTTTGAATCCCTCCACAACTTGAGACTAAAGGTGATTCGGACCCAACGTAGACAGGAAGGTGTTGACATTCGGATAATTAGAATGGGTATTGATTGTTTTGTTTATCCATAAGTACATATTTTTAATTTTTCCTTATATCATAATGTTTTTCCGAGTAACTGGAAACGAGCAGTTATAAAACCCATTTTAAAGAATGGCAATCCCTCATTAGTTACTAATTATCATCCAATCTCTCTTCTATCCCCTATTTCGAAAGTTTTGGAAAGGATTGTTATGGACCAGACCTTGGATTTCCTTGGAGGTATTCTTTATTGTCTGAGAATTAACATGGCTTTAAGCCAGGGTATAACACTGAGACAGCCTTGGTGGGGTTCACGGACAGTGTTCATGGTGCACTTGATAGTGGGCATTCATGTGCGGCACTGTTTGTGGACCTCACCAAGGCTTTTGATTTGGTTGAATTTGATCTCCTTCCCGGTGTGCTTCATGGTCTTCATTTTTCTGATGAAGTGAACATGTGGTATCAAAATTTTTTGTTTGAAAGATCTTTTAGAACTATTATTGGTTCATCTTTATCCCATTCTCTTCCCCTATTTTGTGGTGTGCCCCAGGGTTCAATTCTGGGGCCACTCATTTTTTCCTTATTTATGAATTCTTTTTCTGACATATGTACAAAAACAGAAATGATTTTATATGCTGATTATGCCGTTCTTTTTTGTTCTGATCCCAGACCTAATGTCACCCTTTCCCATCTTCAAACTGATTTCAGTCATATGCAGGATTGGTTATCCTTAAGTCACCTGGTTTTGAATTCCCAGAAGACCAAAGTAATGGTGTTTTCTAAAAAGAAAAATGTATCTAATGACTTGCTTTCAATTTTTGATTGGACAGGAAATATGATCGAAAATGTTTCTGTTTTAAATATTTTGGTATTACGTTGGACACACATTTTTCTTTTGAACCTCACATTCAGAATCTTAGGAAAACCCTCCATCAGAGGTTGGGTATGCTTCATCGAGTTAAATCTTTTTTGACTTTGGAATCCAGAACGCTTTTAGTACATTGTTTTCTATTTTCCATACTCGATTATGGTATACTTATTTACACATCTTCATGCACCAATGTTTTGAGTCCTCTTAAAGTAATTTACCATTCAGCTTTGAGGTTTTAGCTAGATTTACCCTTTCAAACCCATTGCTCTGATCTGTACAGTCATTTTCTTTATCTTTTGAAAATTGAGTACTTTATAAAATGGGCATTTTCTTATTTAAAGTTAAATGTAATATTTTCCTTTTTCTACTTCTATAATGTTTCCCAAATTAACTAATGCATTGTTTACTACTTCTCAGTATAATTATAAATTTAAAATACCATTTTTTAAGACTACCTTTGGACAAAGATCTTTATTATTTAGAGCACCTACCTTTTTTAACAGAATTCCATTAGAAATTGTTCAAAATAGTCCTTCTCAGGGTCATATGAAATCTTTAGAAGTTGTTGATAATAATTCCTGTCAGGGCTTTAAGACAAGGTTAAAACAGTGGCTATTTTTGAAAACATGATGTATTTTTTATGCATTGTATTTTATTGATTGAATGTATTGTTTGTATATGTGTTTTTTTGTTGGTATTTTGTGTGTTTTTTAGCTTTAAATTTGTCTCCGATGAAAACGAGCAGTTTGCTTATTTGGATTTACAAGTATAAAAAATAAAAATGAAAATGAAAATGAAACCCTGTCTGTTACCTGTTCACACTATTGCACTCTAAGGTTGGCACTGTGGGAGCAGAGGGCCTGACCTGTGGAGTGCATTTGTGTGTAACCCCTAGGGGGCGCTATCCTAGGGGCTACTACCACTGCCTGCCCTAACCGTGACAGGGTGAGGGGTCCAGATCCGTTGGCAGGTGCCTCCACCCAGAGGTCAGGGTTAGAACAGTCGAGACTGACTCGGTCACAGCCCTCTGGGTTGCTGTAGCCCCCCTTTCTTCCCACTAGTGGCCCACACAGTTCAATTTCAGTGTCCTTACCATATACACTTACCCCCTGGCTCAGACCAATCAGCTCACTCTGGAGATCCACTGAAAAGCAAGGTACAGTTACA
The DNA here is from genome assembly GCA_016271365.2 of Neoceratodus forsteri. Lineage (NCBI taxonomy): Eukaryota > Metazoa > Chordata > Ceratodontiformes > Ceratodontidae > Neoceratodus > Neoceratodus forsteri. The sequence goes on along the minus strand of CM057453.1, from coordinate 641,136,806 downwards.
CCACATCCACTGTGCAATATTTCTCCATTAATACACAAACTAGCCAGTGTACTTTTGCAAAACAAGCAATCTGATTTATTTAAGGGGAGACAACAAGGACTGGGGGGGGGGATCAGGTTGATTAGCTTACCACCACAATATAAGAATGTTCACCTAGGGCTCTGTGCACAGGCCTAACCTATAAGTTACTGTCCATGGGTACCCAAGCCCTAAAGGCTAGTTTCTCGATGCAGCTGGATTGGGCCCTGACACAGACAAGCCTTTAATTCCTACTACGATTTGATGGAGCAAGCTGGCTCAACAAATGTAGTCAGCAAGGTAACCAGAAAATCTTGCCCTGGCTAGCAACGTTTAACAGAGAGCTACCCTGATTTAGTACTCACAACTCCAGAAGGAACAGCGCTCTCATATCACTCACAGGGCTGAGCCTGAACTTCAGATACTTCTCCACACATTTATATGAAAGACAACAGAGGTGTACCATATCAGGCAGCTGCTCCTATGGCCCGACCAAACTCACAGCTATCGGGAGTCTCACTGCAGCTTCAACTTTCCTGACAGACCGAGCACGATTCAGCAGATTCTCCAGTCCTCTTCAGGTTGAGCCTGGTAGGTAGCTGTGCTTGTACACAGCCTCCTCTGACCGCTGCCCTGCGGATTTAGTCTGACTCTACCAGCAACCGAGCCACCCGAAATTGGCCTTCACCACACACACACACACACACACACTTCCCGCACAAAGACTTAACGGCGCAGAAGCCCTGGGCTCCTTTCTCGCTCACAGCCACAGCATCTCTGCCCTTTGGCAGTTAGGGCAAGTCTCTCTATTCAGGCATCACCCAATCCAATTGGAGGGCTGCAGATGTCTGTCATTCAATACTGCCCTCATTTGTGCAAAAATGTGCCATGGCCCAGAATTCCACTTCCCAGAATTACAAGCTGTGTCCCCATTGGTCAGCGGCTTCATCTAGAGTCCTGATTTCTGGTTGGTCACTTCTACACCATTTTAGATGCCCCTGGCTACCATAGGACCCTTCAACACAGTCCTGGTCCAAAATGGAGGGGCACAGCACAAAGTCCTAGCTGCAATAAAAAAAAAGTTAGACAAACTACAATTTTACCAATACTATACATGTTCTCAGGGGAACAACTACATCTTTCAGATGGGCTCCCCCACTGCTCCTAGCGACTGCAGAAACGGAGCAATCAGACAGCAGTCCAGGGCAGGATTTGAGCAGAGAAACCCCAGCCCCCCTTTATAATTCACTAAAGCCTGCAAGCAGGCAGCTCTTAAAGAGGCAGTACGGGAGGCTTTAAAAGCACTCACAATGCCCACATTTAGCGGCCTTATGCCGAACACCAGACAGGCATGGAGCATTTAGGCAAGCTCCGGGAAGGCTTTTAGGAACCCCCATTTGTAGGGGGTTACATGTAACACCTCATATAGGTATGACTCTGATTTCTTCAGGACCCACACCAGTGCCAGGAATTCCTTATCCACTGTAGAATAAGCCTGCACCCTGGGAAGTAATTTCTTACTGATGTACACTATTGGATAATCTTTCCCTTGGTTAAAAGTCTGGCTAAGTACTGTCCTAATACCCACGTCTGAGGCATCTGTCTGGACTACAAATGGCTTACTGTAGTCTGAACTGATGAACACAGGAGCACCACACAGTGTCTCCTTTAGCCATGTAAAGGCCCGTTCACAGGCTGGTTCCCAGTTTACCTTTTTAGGAATCCTTTTCTTTAGCAAGCCAGATAGGGGAGCTGCAGGGCACTGTAGTTTGGTGCAAACTTTCAATAATACACAGCGGTCCCTAGAAAACTCTGAACCTGCTTCTGTTTTTCAGGTCTGGGTCATGCCCTATTACCTCAACCTTGGCTTGATTGGATGGAGCTGTCCCTGCCCTACTGCATGTCCTAGGTATGCCACCTCCATCATGGCCACCTGGCAGTTTTCAGCTTTGACAGCTTTGGCCCTCTATATCCTGCCCAACACTTCCTTAAGGTGGGACAGGTGTTCCTTCCAGTTGGCACTGAAGATGGCGATATCATCCAGGTATGCCACTGCATATTCTTCAGTACCATGTAACACCTGGTTCACCAACTTTTGGAAGGTGGCAGGGGTGTTCTTCATCCCAAAAGACATTGCCTTGAACTCAAATAACCCTATCGGAGTGATGAAGGCCGACCTCTCCCTAGTTCTGGAAGTAACTCCACCTGCCTATCAGGTCAATGGTAGTAAGGTAGGTTGCCCTTCCCATCTTGTCCAGTAGTTCGTCCATCCATGGCATTGGGTGGTTGCCAACTTTGACTACATTGAGTCCATGATAGTCCACACAAAATGAGTAGAGCCATTTGGCTTGGGAATGAGGACTACAGGTGAGGCTCAGGGGCTGTGGATTTCTGGATTTCCCCAATCCAGCATTTCCTCCATCTCGCTCCTAATGTCCTTTAGAATGACTTTAGACACCAGTATGCTGTCTGCGGTATGGGCTCTTGCATCCCATGTCTACATCATGTGTCACTAAGGGGGTTAGTCCAGGCTTGGGCATTAAACAAAGGGGCAAAGTCTGCTAAAACCACCCTTACTTCCTGGGTCTGTTCTTGGGTCAACTGGGGTGACAGGTTGATTGCCTTCACAGAGGACACCCGCTTGCTTTCCTCAAGCATGTCCAGAAGGAGGTTTCTTCATCCATCTCCTCCCTAGGACTACACACCACAAATACCATGTCAGCCCTATTTGCATATGGCTTCATCATGTTGACATGGCACATTCTATTAGGATGTCTCCTGTCAGTCAGTTCTACAATGTAGTTTATGTCATTTACCTGTCTAACTACCTTGTATGGTCCTGCCCACTCAGTCTGTAGCTTATCCGTCCTTACTGGTATTAGGACCATGACTTCCTGACCCACAGTGTGCGAGCGAGTTCTGGCTCTGCAGTTGTACCATACCTTTTGCTTCTGCTGGGCAGCTGCCAGATTGCTGTGGGCTGTTCCCATAAGCTCCTTCAGCTTTTCCCTAAACTAAAGGACATAATCTACTATGGGAGTTCCCTGGGTGGCATGCTTCCCTTCCCAGTCCTCCCGGATCAAGTCTAGGGGCACACACACACACACACACACACTGCGTCCATATAAGAGCTCGAAGGAGGTGAACCCTGTCGACTCTTGGGGCACCTCCCTGTATGTGAACAGGTGGGGAAAGTATTTCTCTCAGTCCCTCCCATGCTATTCAGCAAACGCTTGGAGCATTGATTCAAGGGTACCATTAAACATTTCCACAAGCCCACTGACCTGTGGGTGATAGATAATGTGTTGTGCATCTGTGCACTATGCCACACTTCTCCCACAAACACTTCAACAGGTCACACATGAAGGTACCGCCTATCAGTGATAACCTCCTGTGGGAACCTGACATGGAAGAAAGTCCTAGCAAGGCATCTGCCATTTTGTCTGTCCTGAGTGAGGAAAGAGTGACCACTTCTGGGTATCTGGTAGCATAATCTACCACCATCAGGATATACCTCTTCCTGTGGGAGCTTGGGTATTCAAATGTCCCACAATATCTATTCCTACCCTCTGGAATGGCTCCTCCACTAGGGACAAGGTAATTAGGGCAGCTTTGCTTTTACTGCCTGCTTTCCCTATTTCTTGGCACCGTTGACAAGACCTGCAACATTCCTTCACCTGCTGGGTGAAATTGAGCCAATAGAAATTCTGGGCCAATTGCTGCTTAGTGTGCTCAATTCCCAGATGTCCAGACATGGGATTATCATGAACAGTCTTGAACAACCACTCATGGTACCCCAGGGGAACATCAAGCTGCCTGCCCATCACTCCTCCCTCTGTCCTTACATCCTGCATATACAACAGTCCATTGTCCCAATACAATCTATGTCTCACATCACCTCCCTGTGTCCCATCAGATTTTGCACAAGCCCTCAGCCTCTCTAAACTGGGACCAGTCCTCTGAGCAGCTGCAAAATCCACACATTTTCCCAAGGCATGGCACATGTCCTCTTCAGTCTCTAAACTGGGGTCCATAACTCTAGCATCAGGTCATTCAGAATCACTGCCATCCCTAGCTCTCTGACCATCGGCTACCCCTCTCTCCTTAGAGTAACCGTCGGTGGCTGTTTTATGAACTGCTACCTGGGGAAGTTCTACCTACCTTTCCCTACTCTCCATTTCAGGAGACATAGGCTAGGGAACCAGCCTCCCAGTATTTTTCACAGGGCCTTCTACGGGGTTCAGGGAACAACAATCAGCCTTTGCCGTCTGACTGCGGGTAACTGCACACACCACCCCTTCTTGTAGATTATTACCTATAATCACATCCAGGGCGAGATTGTCTGCCACAGCCACTTTCTGCACCCTCTCTCCTGTCACATCCCAGTCCAGGAGAACACTTGCTAGGGGCAGAGTTTTTTCCTCCCCAGTAAATCCCCTTATAGTTATGAACTGATTAGGTATAAGCTGTCCAGGCTCAACCAAATCCCCTTTTACCAAAGTAAGAGACACCGCCGTATCCCTTAAACCATGAGTTTGTACCTCATTCATAGTAACTGGGTGTATGTGTTCCTTGATGTTTACTGGCATGCTTTCAGGGTTACACAAAAAAAAACACTTCTTTCCCAGCACCACTTTGCCCACTCTGTGCCTTTTTAGGATACTGTCTAGCAAGATGCCCAGGTTGTTTGCAAAACCAACAGTCGTCATTTCTTTTATCAGGCAAATCCTTTCTTTGTACCTTGGGGAGGCCCACTTTCTGGGTAGGCAGTGAGGGTTTTAGCTGCCCTGAAAGTGTGCTTTTTCCTTTCTCTACTGCCACATTTGCCCCACTCCCTTTCAGAGCAGGCCTGTTCCTGGCATAGAGATCTGAGAGCTTGGCAGTCTTCTACACAGTCTTTAGATTGCAGGCCTCCAGTCAGATTTTCAGCTCTGCTGGGCAAGCCCAAAAGAATTGCCCCAAAAGTACCACATCCTCTATTTTCTCTACAGAGTCTGCTTTGACTCCCCTCCCACCAACGTTTTAAAACTGATATTGCTTTGTGGCTAGTTCCTTGTAGCTCATGTCAGGGCTTCTCCTAAGCTTACTGAACTTAACTCTTTGTGCTACAGGTGTCAGTTCATACCTTTTAAGCAATGTAGATTTAAGTTTTTCGTAATTCTGTACAGACAGTTGGTGAGACCCCATCTGGAATACTGTGTGCAGTTCTGGAGACCCCATCTCCGCAAAGGCATAGACAGAGTGGAGGCTGCCCAGAGGAGGGCAAGCAAAATGGTGCAGGGTCTGCACCAGAAGACATGCAAAGAAAGACTAAAGAGCTTAATATGTATACCCTTGAGGAAAGAAGGGAGAGAGGGGACATGATAGAAACTTTCAAGTACCTCAAGGGAATCAACAAAGAAAGTCCAAGAGGGTAGCATCTTTCAGAAAAAGAGATGTGCAACAACAAGGGGGCACAATTTGAAGATAGAGGGGAGACAGCTCAGAGGTAAGGCAAGGAAGTATTTTTTCATGGAAAGTGTTGTGGATGCATGGAAGAGCCTCCCTGAGGAGGTCGTGGAGTCAAGAACAGTGGGGGAATTCAAGAATGCATGGGACAGACATAAGGCAGTCCTAGTGGGGGGAAGGAGGAAGTAAGCTGTTGGTTAACTAGGATCTGCAGCTTATCTGTTAGGTAGGAAAATGGGCAGACTAGGTGGGCCAAGCGGTCCTTAACTGCCATCAAATTCTGTGTTTCTATGTTTCTATAATTGCTACTGTCCTGATTGTGCATTTGACCTAATGCGTCACGAGCTTTACCAGTAAGTAACGGGGGTAGCTGGAAGCTCCAGGCCTCCCTGGGTATTTTAGCCTGAATATAGACCTTTTCAAATGAATTCAAAAATACATCCATATCCTCCCCCTCTATAAATTCAGCTATTAATTTAGAATTTAACTTGTACCCCAGTCCTGGAGGTCCAGGTTCACCCGTGCCACTTACCTTCTCTGGTGCTGGTCTTTGGAGTTTTAGTTTTGCATGTCTGAATTCCCTCCATCGCTGGTTTCTCTTTCTCAGCCTCTCTGAAGCTGTTTTCTCTTTCCTCTCCTCTCTCTGATGCTGGTTTTCTTTTCCTGCATCTCCAGCTCCATCTGGAACTTCCTCTGCTCGAATTCCAGCTCCATTCTCCTCAACTCTACAGTACAAACCACATTAAACTGTTCCACTAATGAGTTGGTTTAGCATTGTTTTTTATAGTTGGCAATGCATTGGCAACTCATACTGCATTGCTTTTCAATGTTTAACCAACTCAAGAGCATTGTTTGTAAAATGTTTTTGCCACTCAGTTGGAATGCATTGGCAGTCCAGTCACAATACAATGCAAAACTGAGTTTTAAATCTAAAGAAACAGTTTAGGCAGGATCCAGCAACACTTTTGCAACTCAGTCAGAAATGCTAAAACAACTCTTTGGAGGAACAGTTTAATGTGACTTGTACTGTATCTGCAGCCTGGACCCTTCCGGCTCCAGCCCTGTGATAACCTTCTCTTGGCACTGTGGCTCTCAGTTCCCACTGGTCTCGCTGCCCTCCTCCCTGTGACTGGACACTGCAACAGACTCTGGCACCACCACTTCCAAGGTTTGGTCACCTTCAGTCACCGACTGTGACCCAAGGCCCTGGGCAGTCGCTTGTGCATCATCTGCCACAAGATCCTCGATGAGATGCTGTTTGTTTCGCCCCTCACTCTGGACTCCTCTTTCCTGGAACAACTGCCTCAGGTATTCCACAGTGTAGTCACTGTAGGTGGAAGCCATCTTCTTCCCTAATCTATGGCTACACTAACTTGCACCCCCCCAAAAAAAAAAAACAGGTATGGAACTTTAGACTGTAACCAAAATTATAACTTTCTTTAAACAAAAAAAAACAACCTGCCTAGAATTGTGTGACATGTTACAGTTCATGAATCTGACATACTGGACTGTTAACACCTAGACCACCAAATAATTGCACAGTATGCAAAGAAACTTTCAGATCCCAGGCGCTTTACCAAATCTGTCACAGATCCACTCCGGTGTCAGGCCCTCTGCTTCCACAGTGCCCAACCTTGAAGTGTGATCCATGATCAGAGGACAAACAGGGACACCCTCCTGTTTGTTTTGGGTCCAAACAAACTACCAGTCTCGAGTCCTGGGGTCAAATATGAACCCTTTTTAGCTAGCATGCCCAGGTAACAGGTCCAAATACCACACTCTCTTTGGGGAAAGCAGTGCAATACTTGACCCAATGGGCATACAACCAATCTGGTTCACGACCCCCTGCTGACTCAATTGAGACTCTTGTATTCTCTTATCTTGCTGGATCTTTACACAGATCCTGTTAGCATGACTCGCATATGGTGACACACTAAACAACTTAATAGTTACGCTAGAATTATCAATACTGTTCCACCATTCGCACTCAAAATGAGAAAATGTTTCGGCAGGTTTAAGGAAAACAAAATTTACTAAGAATTAAAGATAGTAACTAAATACAGTACATAAAACAGATGATATATAGATTAAAGTTGCAATCAGAGAAAGAAATGGAAAATTTCAAATTAAAGCACCTTGCAACTGATTAGCTAATTCTACCTTAGTTTTCAGTTGGCAAAGCTTCACACTTGAATTACCTATCTTGGCAGAAGTGGTCTCTCTTGAGTCCAGGAACAAAGTGTCCCTTAGAAGTCTGGAACAAAAGTGTCAGTCCTTTCAGCCAGCTTGATAATATCAAAAAAGTCAGAATGTCCCTCCCATCCTGTGATGTCACTGGGCTGCTAGTGTGGGGTCACACTCAGTTCTACATACTTAATTTGTAACATGCAATGGCATAAGCAAAATTGGTCAGATTACTACTTGATTGGAATCTGCAAATACAGTAATATTTGTAATTATAACAAGACAGCCTGTCTTCATCAGACTATGGTTTTATGGCAGGTTACAATATCCCTTTGATCTTCCAATGAAACATCTTGGAAATACTTCTCATACTAGGCTGAATTTTCACAGAGGTCTATCAGAAATGGCTTCCTTCTTGGTATGCCGTAAAATGTAATATTTTATGACCGGTTGCCTAGGTTCAAAGCAGTGGCTTGTTATAACCTGGTTTTCTAACGGTCTCAGGAAGTTTAGCAGATAAGTGTTAGATTTTCTACAAGCCAGCTGTGCCCTTTAGGTCAGCAGGAAGACAGAACATGTTTTTCTTTTAAAAAAATTCCAATGTCCCATGATGCCTTGTGTTGACTACCATGTTTCACAAGCAGAACTTCAAAAAAACATGTATTTATAGTAAAAATATAATACAAATATTAACAGTCAGACAGCTATTGCCACAATCATCACTCCCAGGTCCTTTCCCTCCTCTGATGCAGATACCTGGACTCCACCCAGGTAGTACTCCATCCTGGGATTCTTGGCTCCAATATGCATAAACTTTGCATTTCTTGGCATTAAAGCCCAGCTGCCAGATACTGGACCCCCAGCTTTTGCAGACCATCCTGTAGGTCCTGCATCCTTTCAGCTGTGTCTACTCTCCTGCAGAGCTTGGTGTCATCCTTGGATAGGCAAATTTGCCCTTAATGCCATCCCAAATGTCATTGATGAAGACAATGAACAACACTGGCCCCAGCACCAAGCCCTGCAGGACCCCAATGGTGACCTCTCTGGTGCCAAATAACTCTATCTTCACAACCACCCTCTGAGTTCTGTCCCTCAGCCAGTTTTCCATTCATCTGGACATTTTATCCCCAACCCCAAGATCTGACAACTTCCTGATCTTTTGTGGGACACGGAGTCAAAGTCCTTGCTGAAAATCCAGATAGAGGATGTCTACCGCTTGGCTCCTGTGTACTGTCTTAGTGATTTGGTCAAAGAAGTCAATTAGATTAATTTGACACAATCCCCCCCATGAACCCGTGTTGCCTCGCATCCTGGAGAACATTCTCCTCTAGATGTTCTACCAAATTTTTCTTAAGTATGGTCTCTATGAGCTTGCACAAGATTGAGGTCAGACTGACTGGTCTGTAATTCCTTGGGTCATCCTTGGGTTCACTTTTGTGGAGGGACAGCATGTGCTGTTCTCCAGTCCTGTGGTACCATGTCTGACTCTAGTGAACTATTAAATAGGCCTGCAAGCCCTGCCAGTTCCTCAGCCAGTTCCTTAGTACCCTTGGATGTACTCTGTCCGGGCTTGGTGATTTGTCCACCTTAAATGCTAGTGGCCCTTCCCTCACTCTATCCTCCTCTATCACTACATCTGTTTTCCCTTCCCCACTCCTCTTCTCCCTCCTGAAGACACTGGTCCATCCTTCTCCCTGGCGAAAATGGAACATTAGTATTCATTTAGCATCTCTGCTTTTCCCCCATTATCCTCCACCCACTCCTTCCCTTTTGTAAGTCTAACAATCCCATCCTTCTCATTTCTTTTCTCACTTATATAGTGAAAGAAGGCCTTTTCCCCTTTCTTAATACCTTCAGCTATCTGCAGCTCCTTCTTTGCCTTTGTGCACTAGACTTCCTTACTTGCCTCACTAGCCAACCTTAGGTAATTTTCCCTAGCCAGCTCTCTCTTGGTCTTCCTGAATTTTCTATAGGTTAACCTCTTTTCCTTACTGCCTGGGCAACTGAACTACACCAGCTGGCCCTTGTGTTCTTCCCCCTGAGTCTAATGCACTCCTCTGTGGCAACCAGTATTCCGTCATTAATGATGAACTTGGAATGAGCTGCCAGAGGAAGTGGTATCAGCAATATTGGTAGGAGCATTAAAGATATCCTCGGACAAGCACAAAGGGAACCATTGGAACCAAGGAAGGGGAGAATAGGGGAGAGGGAGGGAAAGTTGGGGGGGCAGGGTTATTGGCATAAATTGTAAAGCCAGATCCTGCATCACCTACTGAGTAGATGCGATAGACCTGGTGGTCTTCTTCTGTTGGCTCTTTCATATGTTCATATGAACTACCTTTAGTCCACCCTTATATCTGCTCTGATGCCTGCCAGATGGCTCCTTAACACTTCACCCATTTTCCTGAAGTCCACCCTCCTAAAATCCAAGATTTTAGTCTTAGTTGTGATGCTTTTCCTGCCCATATCCAACTGGAACCACACTATGCAGTGGTCACTCCCACCCAGGGGCTCCCTGACCATTATTTCCTGTACATGCTCCCCATTTGTTAGCACAGATCAAAAATTGCCTCTGCTCTTGTTGATTCTGTGATGCTGTGAGTCAGGAACCCATTTTGAAGTCCTTCCAGGATTACCTGACTCCTAGCACATGTTGTGGATGGTATGGTATGGTCCAGGCCACCTTGGGCAGGTTGAAGTCCCCCCACAATAACCACCTCTCCTTTCTCCGCAGCATCTAATATTTTTTTAACTATAATTTGTATTAGATTTTACATTATAAAATATCCAAATAACATTACATGTGAGACATTTCATGTACAATATAGAATCATTTACATAAACCATTAGTACACATAAGAATATAGCAGTTGGGATGTAAAAACATTGAGTCCATTGTGGGGGTCATACAGTTGATATAGGCAATATTGAAGGGGGTCCGGCCACCTTTGGGTCGCTCCATTCCCCGTGCAAGGGAAATATCCATCTGAGGGCTTTGTAATACCGAAAGATTCCCCCTCCTGCATGTCCCCATGCCTAGGGAATTGGTTATGAAGATACCTCATGGTACAAAAGTGGGGTCTTGCAGCATGGCATACATAACCCATTTCCGCCACTTGAGCTCAAAGGAGGCATCAGCTTTGAGTCCCCTGGAGATAAGTCTATCCATTATATAAAGTTCTATCATAATTTTGTGCCAATCTTGAATCACAGGGGGAGTATCCCTTCTCCACAAGTGAGTGATGGCCTTCTTAGCTGCCAAAATATAAGTGATTAGAAGAGACCCTCAGGTAATTCAGAGGCCCTCTGGAGGGACTGTTAATAAGACCAATTCAGGAGTAAGAGCAGCCCCCTCTCCTACCAGTTCCCCAAGTGCTGTTGCCACCTCTTGCCAATATTTCCTAAGTCTTGGGTGTAGCAAGGTGAAATCCTCCTACTGTATTTTGGATTAATGAAAATAGAGAATCACTTTTTAGGGGCTACAGGAAAGCACTGCAACCACAATAAGTCTGATTTAAGGTATCAAATAAAATGAGAGCCTGCTGAGACCTGACATATTCAGTGCAGGAATAGTGTTACAGCATGACAACATAAATGTTTCTTTTTCTATACTGTTGGCTGCAGCCTTTCTTCTATGCTAATTTTCTATCTTGTCTTTGCTGGACTGATCATGCAGCACTGAAACTTCAATACTCTTTCTTCTTCTCCTTCTGATCCCCCCCCCCATGCACACACATATACACACACAGCTAGCATTAAGTATACAAGAGCTTTCTTAGCACGGTTAGGGTGAAATAATGTTGTGTACTTTGGTGCTGTATTCCCCAGTTAAATTTCCATGTGCAAAATAGTGAACCTGGGGAAGAAAGTGGTTTTTGGCCCTATAAAATATAGTACTGAAGAACTACAATAAACCACCTTTAGTTTCCTAATGGAAGGTATTAGGAATCATTTTAAAAGAACCTGTCTCGCCTTCTGCGTCTTCATCAAACCCACTCTCCCACATATGGTGTGAGAAGTGGGATGTTTCACCAGTGTCTGACCAAGGCACAAAAGCTCAGGAAGTGAGATGTCCCCAAAACAAGGAAGAGGCCTTAGAAACAAGAAACTGTTAGCAGAGAGCATAAAGGACAAAATGGAGGTTGCTGTGAAGCTAAGTCACCCAGACGGGACAATGACAGATTAACAGATGCTGAAAGTAACTGTAGCAGCAGTGCTAGAACTGACCAAAACCTGTGATCGGTTGGAGGCACAATTTATGGTTATGGAAGAGACCATCAAATGTATGCTGGTGAGAATTATGCATCTGGAGCAGACAGTTCAGAGAATGTCAGAGGAGGTTCTGAAAGGAGAGCCTGAGGTTGTGCCAGCAGAAGTGTGGAGAGTTCTTGAAAGTGCTATTAAGCAGAACTGCAGTGGTGTCCATGAGATAAAGGCCACTGGAGACGAGACTGTTCAGACAAGCATCAAGGTGGTACCAGAGAAAAGGGCTGTTCTGGAAGAAACCATAGTGGTGGACGGTTATGGTTACCAGGATGGGACAGCTGAAGAGTACAACACGGCAGTTTTATGTGACTGTGAGGAAATGCTGATACCTGCATCTGTAAGTACTGTTAACCATCTTATTGATGCTGAACAGGAGGGCCTTGCAAAGGCTGAAGGAACTGTTAAGACTGTTTTGGCTGTGGGTTCAAATAACTGTTCAGCTATATGTATGACTGGAAAATTCCAGTATTTTAAGCTTTGGTAAAGAGAGAATGTGTGAGATCTCTAGTAGGATGAACTGGTTTATGCTAAACCATATTACATAAGAAAGGGCAATGAGCTGCTTGGAGGCATTTTAACCCTCAAACTAGATGCATGGAGAAGCAGATGGTGATACCAAGCCACTCTGGCAGCAAATGTTGGCAGCTGCCCACATTGGCATCAATGGAGAGCACTTGAGGTGGTGTAAAACTGTGGCCTGCCTAATAGCTCACAGCTATTGGCCTGGAATTTTCAGGCAGGTGAAAATTTCTGCAGGTCCTGTGTGGTGTGCCAGCAGTCAAAGAAAAAGGGCCAGAAGTTTACTCCAGCTAACAGAAAAAAGGTTGTGTGGCAGTTAGCTGTAATATGGGCCTGGCAAGGTTTAAGTATGGTCAGGACGTTGCCACACAAACAGAGGAGTGTCATGATCTCTGGGCCCTTGTGAGTTGTTGGGGCTTAGATGGGTTTATTGAGGTAGGGTAACCTGATTAATTGTAAATCCATCTAATCAAAAGTTTTGAGGTTTTTCTTTTTGTCTTTGATTATAGTATGCTGTAACTGTAAACAAAATTAAAAAAAAATGTAGTTTTCCTTGCTTCCGTTATAGGCCTAGAATGATTCCACTCTGTGTTGGTGACTAGCCATAGCAGTTTTCAAATAAAGGTGTAAGGCTGTTACCTGAGGTGAAAGCAGAGAGGGTGGGAATGTTTCTCATGATTATGAAGCTCTCTGTTGTAAACATACAACTATGTTCTTTTTAGTTGGGAGGTAGAGGTCACCCATTTTAAAGAAATAATAAGGGTACTGAGGATATCCCTGGAGTTCTGAGCAGTTGGGGTAACTGCCCTGGGACCTGTCTGGTGAGCCAGATGATGGTAAAAATAATCCTAAAAGGGTGAAGGTGGCTGCTGCCTTGTGCAGTAAACTTCTCCCTGGATTTGGTAGAGAACGCGTTTAAAAAAAAAAAGGGAATCTGGCCTAGAATAAAGGAAAGCTGAAGAATGCATATGTGGTAACAGAAAAAAAAATGTATTTGAGTTTGTTATAAAAAGGAAACGGCTGTGTGTCTGCCTAGGTGAGACACAGCAAATAAAAATAGAGATGAAGGTCAAAGGGATTGGGGAAACCTCAAGGACCCTTTGGACTGTGTGAGCAAAAGGGGAAATGGGTCCCTTTTTAAAACCTATATAGTATGGGTATTTGCCACTTGACCCCTTCATTAAGAGGCAAGGTCTTTGCAAAAGATTTGGATATTGTGAGACCTGCATAGCCTGTTGGAGGTCCGAGATGGGCAAATGGATGTAAGGGGTTTATGCCTAGGAAAGAAAAGGTAGTCTGGGTGCAGACCCTCCTTGAAGAGTTGGGTGCCTGACAGTGGGTACCTGCTCTTTAAAAATGAAGAAAAAAATGGATCCTAAATATTGAACTAGAAAAGCTATTAAAATGCAGGTTGTGAAATGCAAAGATTGGCTATCTTTGCTGGTTTGGTGCAAGCCTGGATTGGTCTGTGCACCAAGAAGTACATTTCCCTTTGTATAAAGGTGGGGACTGGTACTAAGAAACCACTGTGAGGAAAGATGGATATATGTATAGATCCCATAAATAAGTTGGATATGAGACCCTGAGAAAACTGTTACAGGAGATGGTGTATTCCATGTACTCATTGGCACAGGGTTCTTTTAGTGTAAGGCTCCTGGAAAGGGATGGATGGGAGCTCCTTTTTCACACTTAGCCTAGGAAGTGGTGAGCATGATATGATATAGTGGATGCTAGTATCAGAAACCAGCTACTGTTCAGAGCTGGTTCCCTCTTAAGGTGGGAGGTAATGTAGCAGGGTGAAATCCTCCTACTGTATTTTGGATTAATGAAAATAGAGAATCAGTTTTTAAGGGGCTGCAGGAAAGCATTGCAGCCACAATAAGTCTGATTTAAGGTATCAAATAACAAGCATTTGTCAATGCCGAATGTTGCTTGCTTGTATGTGCTGTTTTGGCATTTGGAAGTGATAGTTCCATGCCTTCCTCCCAAGACATCCACTGGGTCTTTCCATTCAGTATTCAGAGAAGAGTGGGAGGGGCAAGGGCTACAGCAGTACAGCAGTTGCCAAGGGGGTGAAGAGGTGGACAATAGTCCATTCAAAGGCAAAAGAGTCCCACAGGAGCTCATTAAATGAAAGTGGACAAAGCGATGGAACCAGATGGCATACGCCAAGGATATTAACAGAACTGCGAAGGGAGATAGCAGTACCTCTGGCAGCCATGTTCTCTGAGTCATTCAACATGAGTGAACTGCAGGAGGGTGCATGTGGTCCCTCTACAGAAGTCCGGCAGCAGGGAGGAGGCAGGGAACAATAGGCCATTCAGCCTCACCTCAGTAGTGGGGAAGATCATGGAGACATTGCTTAAAGACAGGATAGTGGGGCATCTAGATGCCATTGGAGCCCAGGACCATAGACAAAATGGATTCACAGTGGGGACACCATGTCAGATAAATCTGGTTGATTTCTTTGACTGGGTGACAAAGGAAGTGAATCAGGGTGGGACAGTGTACAACGCTTACCTTGATTTCAGCAAAGCCTTTGACACCATCCCATATAGAAGGCTGATAAACTAGCTGGGTAGGCTGGGCATGGGGAAAGGGTGATAAACTGGGTTAGAAACTGGCTAACAGACAGGAGGCAGAGAGTGGTGGTAAATGGTGTGCAGTCTAGGAGAGGGGCGACCAGTGGGGTGCTGCAGGATCGGGTCCTAGGGCCAGTTCTGCTCAATGTCTTCATTAGTAATATTGCAGCATGTCTGAAGGGATTTTTTACCAAATTTTCAACATAGCCATTTTAAGACCTGTGCTCATGAACAGTGTCACTGTGATTTTCTCAATCTGTCCCAAACATTGATTGCGCACACCGACTGTGCCATTGTGCGCTACATGCATGGAAACACATTTTGGTGATGTGCAAAAATGACAGCTGTACTGCTCATAAGGAGGTGTGGTAAAATGGCAATGTTGAAAAATCTGGAGTAATATTAAAAATTCGCAAACTTACGAGCGTCACGTAGGAACTGCGTAGCGCGCTCGTAAAACACTCATTTTAGGAATTTTTCACCAAATTTTCAACATAGCCATTTTAAGACCTCTGCTCATGAACAGTGTCACTGTGATTTTCTTAATGTGTCCACACATTGATTTCGTACACTAATTGCGCCATTAAAGCGCTGCATGGGCAGAAACACGTTTTGGGCGAGATGTGAAAAATGACAGCTGTACTGCTCATAAGGAGGTGTGGTAAAATGGAAATTTTGAAAATCTGGAGTGAAAATATTGAAAATTCGCAAACGTACAAGCATGCGTAGGAACTGCACAACGCACGCTCGTAAAACAGTCATTTTTAGGAATTATTTCACCAAATTTTCAACATAGCAATTTTAAGACCTCTGCTCATGAACAGTGTCACTGTGATTTTCTTAATGTGTCCCATACATTGATTTCACACACCGACTGTGCCATGGTGCGCTTCTACATGAGGCAGAGACACGTTTTAGGCGCTACATGGGCAGATGCGTTTTGGGCAAGATGTGAAAAATGACAGCTGTACTGCTCATAAGGAGGTGTGGTAAAATGGCAATGTTGAAAATCTGGAGAAAATATTGAAAATTGTGAACTTACGAGCGTGCGTGGGAACTGTACAGCACACTCGTAAAACAGTCATTTTAGAATTTTTTACAAATTTTCAACATAGACTTTTGAGAGCCCACCTTATGAACATTAGCAGTGTCATTTGGTTAATCAGTCCCAAAGGTGATTTCACACAGTGACTGCGAAATCACCCTTCCAGACCGATTAAGCATGGACAGTGCAAGAATGCATGAGGAGGGTCCCAAAACCCCATGTTGAAAATTTGGGCCCAAAATTCCAAAATGCCTGAGATATGCAACAAAGTTGAAAACCCTATCTATCTTACCAGCATTTCCTCAGTTCTTGATCGGCTTTGAAAGAGTGCAGACGTGTTCCCGGTCCACCGAAGATAAATCACGCCCGAGCTCTGGAGGTAAGTATGGGGTGAGGGGGGGTGTGGGGAGGCACGGTGTGCAGTGGGTGGGTGCAGGTTGTGGAGGGGGCAGGGAGAAGCGCCAAGGGACAGTTTTTGTATTTACAGTTTTTTTTTTTTAATAAGACTACGAGGGATGAAGACTACGAGGGACATTTGTCATGCTGGGGTGGGCTCCCAGCGTGGCAGCTGGAAGGCTGATGGGGGGGCTGGAGCCGACAGGGGATTGGGCACCCCGCCAGCCATAACATCAATTTGCCACGCTGAGGTGGGCTCCCAGCGTGGCACCTGGATGCTTTGGGGAGGGCGTGGAGCCGACAGGGTATTGGGCACCCCCGTTGACCGTACAGTGTGGGGGGAAGGAGGGGGAAGGCGCATGAGCACGCAGTGTGCGTGCATGCGCGTGTGTGTGGAGGGGGGAGCTCTGCTCATTCAAATGGAGCTCTCCCTTTCAACTGTATGCCACTACATTTTCAACTGCTGTCGTAGACAGCTGCAGCAGTGATTGGGGAACTGGGGCCGCACCTGCAAACACACTGACTGCATTGGAAGATGGGTGCCACACCTCTGAAAACTCGGATGATGGCACTATGTTTCTTGTACATGCATGCAAGCAACATAAAAAGAGCAGTCTGGTCAAGCTGCCCAAAGTATGGAATACCTTGCCATCTGACATAAGCTGCTCCTTGAATTTAAACATGTCCCCGTAAAAATTGAGCATCACTCTGCACTTGTGCAAATTAACTTATTTCCTCCTACTCAATGACTGTATTTATGTGTAGTGTCTATTTACTGATACTGATACTTATGTACTGCTCTGTAATCTTGATAGTACACTTAACTATACATTTCTGCTACGTATTATTTTGGTCATTTTGCTGTTACCTATTTCTCCCTAATATTCCTTCTCCTAGCTCATCCCTCATTTTATTATCTGGCTTTTGGTAACCGGGAAGGTACCCTAGACAATTAAATGTCAATTTCCAGGTACAGCTCGGGGGGGTACAGAACAAAATTCCAGTACAGAACAAAGAAATACATTCCCTCCCCAGATCACATCTGTCAATGAGACCGTTTGATTCTTTCTATTGCTAACCTGGCAAAATAAGTTTTAATAAATAATGTGCTCTGTTGTTAAAGATAGCCCATGTTCTCCAATGTGTGCAAATCTATGGCGTCTCCTGTATCCCCAAGATAACATAACTGGGACCCATGGAGCACGCCCAATGGCATCTCTCATCAGGTAAGAGACTGTCACCATGAGAGCAGAAACCCTATGGTGTCTGTCCCCATACCTCATGGATGGAGTACTCTGAACCCTGGGATTTGGGAGCAGACCAACTGTTCCCACACCTCATGCAGCAGCCCCAGAAATGCTTCCCATTGTGTTTGTTCCTCCGCCAAAAAATAAATAAATAAGGGAATCAGGCAGCAGCATTCAACTTGACCCCAATCAAAAAAAGTAGCACAGTATGACTGTGTCCCCAGGAGCATGACCTGTATTTTCATCCCTCCCTCTCCAGGACACTGTAAATGGGCCACAGCTAAAAAAACATAATGCCTCCCCTGCAGCGCCATGGACCATAACTGTTGTACCAGGGTCAGTTCCAGTGTGCTCTTCTCCACCAAGTACCACATTACTGTGACCCCCCACTAAAAGACACAGAAACATAGAAGCTGATGGCAGATAAAGACCGCAAGGCCCATCCAGATTGCCCATTTTGTCTACCTTATTAATGTGCCATAGGCCTTTACTCTGTCAATGGCCCATCTATTCATACTCATCTGTATTGCTCCCTTATGCCTATCCCATGCCTGTTTGAATCTCTGCACTGTATTCATATCCACCACTTCCTGAGGTAGGCTGCTCCATGCATCCACTACCCTTTCTGTGAAAAATAACTTCCTCACATTATCCCTTAATTGGCCTCCTCTACAATCTCATGCTGTATCCTCTTGTCCTGCTGTTTTTCCTATACTGAAACGATACACTCTTTCACCTTGTTGCTTCACCAAGACATCGCTGTGTCACGTTATATCCGTCAGACAGAGCAGCTATGGTCCTGAGAGTAGACTACCATTGTGTCGCCACCCTTCCCCCAAAACAGGCCGCGGTTCCCAAAACAGACCTGACTGGGCCCCACTCAAAAACGGATTTAGCCCTGGAAGCAATTCCCTTTGTGTCTCTTCACCCTCGCCAAGGATACAGCAAACATGTCTCAGACACCAGGCTCTATTTTTTCCCCCACTGAGGACAGAGTGAACATGTCTGTGGAGCAGACCCCATTGTCTCTTCTCTGCCCACCTCCCTTGACAGAGCAACTGGCCAAATGGAATAGACTGGTGTGTGTAGTCAACACCCCAATGTATGGAGTGACACTGGCCCCTGAAACAGACCCCCTGCACCCCCACCACCCAGAGAATAGAATGGCTTAGGATCCTTGTGCCCCCGTGAGCATCCTTGACACCCCAATGAATAGCAACAGTGGCCACGTGAAGCAAGACTCCTTCACTGTGCCACCACCACCAAAAGATAAAAGAGTGACTGAGGCCTCAATGTGTGCTCCCTAGTTCACCACAACTGTATACGTCATCAACAGCCCACTGTACAGTGGCAGTTGCCATCAAGAGTAGATCCCTCTTGCACCACAACCACAAGAGGGCAGAATGGCTTAAGACCATATTGTGTGCCCCTCCCAAATTGCGTGCAGACACTTCAATGGGCATTGACCCTGGAAGCAAACCTTGTTGCATCTCTCCCAAATTATGTGCCTCAATACCCCAACGGACAGACTGAGAGGGACAGCCAGGTACAGATCCTCTTGCACCCTGACACCAGAGGACAGACTGGCTTAAGACCCTATTCTACCTCCCCCTGCAGTAGTAGTAGCCATCCCAAATAACTGAATGACTGTGGCCCTGGGAACAGACACCTTTGTGCCCCACCACCAAGAGACAAAGTGACAAAGCCCCATTGTGCCACAGGTAGGCAACTGTGTCCACATAGAACAGACCACTGTGAGTCATGAACACCCCAATGAGTGAAGGTGGCCCTGTACCCCTACCAACAGGAAACAGTGTGACCAACTCCTCACTGTTCTTCCCCATATATAGTTTCTCTAGATCCCTACAAATCACACACAAATTCTGAAGCCGCCCCTCAGTCTCCCTTCATCTCGGGACAATGACTGTGTGGCCTGAGTGCAGGCTCTACCTTTCTGGATGCGCAGCTGAGCTGCTGAGGCCTTCTTACTGTTGGTTTTGGTGCCCCCGGCCGACTCCTCCTTCTTCTTCTGCTGCTTCAGCGAGAACAGCTTGATCATGGTGAGCGCTTCCCGCCGAGTCCTCAGCGGCTCTCTCTGTTACAGTCGCCTGCCGCAGAGGGGAAGAAAGTCAGAGAGAAAGAGAGCGAGCCGACGGGACCCAGGCATGAGCCGCCGGGATACAGGAGCGCATGCCGCCGCCGCAGTGAGGGAGCGGGTTACCTCGGAGACAGGGAGCGGGTTACCTCAGAGAGACACAGCGAAGCAGTGTTGATTTTTAGAAATAGGTACTTAAATAAGAATAGCGGACACCAGAGGACAGACTGGCTTAAGACCCTACTACAACCTTATCAGCTCTTCCTTGATACTCATGGGAGAGTTTCATTGCTAGTCAGTCTGAAGTGCAATGAAGTCTGTTGAAAGCACTTTTGTCCAGGCATTTCTTAATAATATTTATACTGTGGTAGCTTGGTGGCACACCAATTAAGAAAATCATCTCTTTAACTTTTATATGGGGTTACAATAATGATTCTGTGGTGAAGGAACTCCGGTATTAATAATTCACTAACACGAGAGGTAAGGGGGAACTACGCAAAGGTAAATGATCTTGTAGACACACCTATAGTTACTTAAAATCCACCTTTTGGTTTGTTATACAGTCACTTACTATAGTCTGAAAATACTTTATCTAAAAAGTATACAAACATTCCCGATTCTGAAATAGTATACAAACATTCCGGACTTCTGCTAGACTTAATTGTAAGAACGTTTATAAAGCTAGAGAAACATTTGAATTGTGCCTCTCAACCTTTCTGTCCCCCCAAACAAGGAACATTGCCTCTCAAAATATGGAACAAGTAGGTAAACTGTGGGACAATGAATCACATTTTTAATAAAGACGCTCAGAACACAGTTAAAATGCATGCCTTAATGTGCACAGTGTTTGTGTGTGTTGGGGGCGACATGAGCACGTGATCTTATCGCTGCTCACTGAAGCATAGTCTCTTTCAACTGTACGGCACTTCATTTTCAGCTGCTGTCATAGACCGCTGCATGTTGATTGGGGAACTGCGGCCGACCTGCAAACACACTGACTGAATTGGAAGAGGCTGCCACCTCCAAAACTCAGACGATGGCACTATGTTCTTGTGCAAGCAACATAAAAATGAGATCCTGCTGAGACCTGACATATTCAGTGCAGGAATAGTGTTACAGCATGACAACATAAATGTTTTTTCTATACTTTGACTGCAGCCTTTCTTTTATGCTACTTTTCTATCTTGTCTTTGCTGGACTGATCACCCAGCACTGAAACTTCAATACTCTTTCTTCTTCTCCTTCTGACCCCCCCCATGCACACACATACATACACAGCTAGCATTAAGTATACAAGAGCTGTCTTAGCACAGTTAGGTGAAATAATGTTGTGTACTTTGGTGCTGTATTCCCAGTTAAATTTCCATGTGCAAAATAGTGAACCTGGGAAGAAAGTGGTTTTTGGCTCTATAAAACATAGTAACTGAAGAACTACAATAAACCACCTTTAGTTTTCTAATGGAAGGTATTAGGAATCTCAAAGTTCTTGCTGTTTGGTACATTTCAAACACATGTTACAGACTGCTACCAAACAATGAATTAGCAATGTCTTTTGCTGTATATTGGTTTCATTTGTATTTTCTTGATATTAGACGAACAGTTTCTTTAAGCCAAAACTGTCAACATTGCTATACGTTGAGGAAAATTTACCTGTTTGGGAAATGCCTGTCTCCATGTGCTTTAGTTTGCTGGCATCCATTTTGTAGCTTACTAGGGGCCCAGGCTGGCTGAAATCTGTGGGCTTTATAGAGCTCTAGCATGAGGAAGTCTGGGAACAAGAAAGGTGGGATTTTCTACCAGGAAGTTCCTTTCTTTATTTTCTTATTTCTTTATTTTTGATTGTTTAAATTCTGATCTGTGTTAAACTATTATTTTCAAGTTTGCTTACTTTTCTGTATGAAATAGACATATTTAAAATTGTTCCAAACATTTAATTAACATTTAAAGCTATGATTGACAGGTCACATGATATTCAGCCCTATAAAAGGAGCTGACTGAGCAGAGTCTGGCAGATAAGATGTGAGCTGTGAGAGAGCAGTCCTCTGTAGGAGTGAAACTGGCTGATGCAAGAGGGAGTAGTTGGTGCTGGAAGCAGACTCAGAAAGACTGACCAGTGGTGGTTCTAGTCAAGGCTGGGATGTTTTGAACCAGAGCTGAGTTGAGAAGCTAGAGGGTGATTGGTCTTCCTAAATATTGGCTGCTAAACTGCAGGTACAAGTAGCACCACCCTCAGGCACTGGATTTGTCCCTGTGAGCCTACTGGCTGAGTGGGAACCAACAGGCCTATAAGCCATGTGTTATTACTGTTGCTGAAGATCATCCTGACTAGTCAATCAGTATGAGCAACACAGAAGTTCCAGATCTGCATTGCTGAACTGTTTATGGTATTTCCAAGTGTGTGAAGTCCTTCTGTAATAAAGTGCACTGCCCTATGGGACATTTTAAAAGAACTTGTCTCACCTTCTTCGGCTTCATCCAACCCGCCCTCCCACATTGGGCATGACCAAAACACATGACAGCGCTGCCGCCTCCTCCCACACCCTTCCAGCAATGTCCCATCGGTTCGGTCAAGATTTTGGCTAGTTCAGCTGGAGTGTTAAAAAATCTGTCCCTAGTCTTCCAGGAGAATTTCTCCAATAGGGTGCAAGAGGTACTTTTAGGGATAATCTCATATATTTATTCCAGTCCTCCTCCGAGACCAGAACTTCCAGTTCCCTGTTCCAGGCTCATAAAATTGACTTTGTGGATTCCTGGAAAGCTCTTGTAGACCACTATATAACAACCCTATAAAGTGTGGCCAGGTCTGACCCATCAGGGAAGTCATAAAAAGATGTAGCAAGACGGGGGGGGGGGTGGAGTCGGCAAGGCAGTTCCATGCAAGCCCCTCTGTGTAAAAAGCTCCTGCTGCAACACATGTACCTGAAGGTCTGTCTGTCTAACCCCATACCCTTCCTGTACCTTTTGAAAAGTGAGGAGTCCCTCTGAGTCCATAAGCTGATATAAAAATCTTAGACCTTTATCATACCACCTATCAATGGTCTGTTTTGTCTGAGGGAAGAGACTTCCCTCTGATCGGATGGTTCTCAGATAATAGGATATTACTTGAAAATCTCGGCAGCCCAGAGCCTACCCCAAGCCAATAAATTGGAGTGCATGCCTGCATATAGGGATGTGCCCTAGTTACTGGAGAGTAAGTAGAGTAAAGAACTGGGAGTATGTCCTGAATCTGATTCAAGGTAAATTCCAGACTTTTCTGGGGAGATCATAAGTTGGGTTACTCCAATGCATGACCCTAACCAATACCATGGCATGCTCATATTTCCAGATATTAGGGAGGGCCAGGCCTCCTCTGTCCTCAGGAAGTTGTAATATGGACTACCGGATTCGTGGTGTCTTACCCCCCCACACACAAATCTTGCCAAGATGCGGTTCCATGAGGAGAAATAAATGGGATTAGGGAACAAAGGTATGGTCTGGAAAAAATAACAGCCTAGGGAGTATATTCATCCAAATAGGATCTATCTTAGAGTAAAGAGGGATGGAAAGCTGGGACCATTCCTGTACGTCCCTCTCAATCTGCATAGTCAATGGTTCATAATTTAATAACATTATATTCTGAACATTCTGAGGAAGAGTCACCCCTAGGTATTTCATTTTTGTACTCTGCCATCTGAATGAAAATTGGGTTTTAATACTGTTGGATGGAATATAGTGGAAGGAGAGGATTTCCATCTTAGTAGCATTAATTTTATATCCCGAGACCTGAGCAAATTTCCCAGAATTACCCATAATGCTGGGAGAGAGCTATCTGGGTCCTTTACAGAAAACAGAATATCATCTGCGTATAGTGCCAGTCTCATTCTCTACCCCCACCTCAATTCTGGAGAAAGCCTGGGAGTCCCTTATCTCCATTGCCAGGGGTTCAATATATATTGCAAAAAAGTAAGGGGGAGAGAGGGCAGCCTTGTTGTGTGCCTCTCTCTCTAAGGGTACGGGGTTGAAATCTCTCCATTGAGTCTAATATAAGCCTGTGAGGTATAGATCCCCTCTAACCAGCAAGTGACCTCCAATGGGATGCCAGAAGAGGCCAAAACCTGCCACAAGAATCTCCAGGAGACCCTGTCAAAGGCCTTGTAAGCATCTTAGCTGATTAATAGGGATGAGGAGGGACCATGGGACATATGTTCCATGAGGTGAATCGTTCACTGGACATTGTCAGCTGTCTGTCTCACTCTGAGAAACCCAGCCTGGTCAGTATAGATCAGGCTGGAGAGAATATTCTCCAATCTGCGAGCCGAAGCTGACATATGAATCTTATAATTACAGTTGAGAACTGATATGGGCCTGTATGATTCTGAGTCAAGGTCCTTCCAGGCTTCAAAATTGCAGAGATAACTGCATATGCCCAAGAGGGTGGGTGGGGTGGGGGCTCCTCCTGTAACTCTAAAAGGCTTGTCGAAGGGGAGGCAGCAATAAAAAGGAGAAGGTTTTATGCCACTCAGTGGCAAAACCATCTGGTCCAGGGGATTTCAGTGTCTTAACTTGACCTATTGCTATTTGTATTTCAGAATCTGTTATAGGGCGTAGTAAGGAGGCCTGCTGAGTGTCAGTCAGTTTATGGAAAGTCAAGTGGGATAAGAAAGCTCGGATATTTTCCTCCGAAGGGGGTCCCTGCTCTGTGTACAGAGTTTGATAGAAAGTCTGAAATACTTTCATGATCTCAGGACAACGATAATAAATTGTCCCTGACTCCACATCCCTTATTTTTATGACAGCTGCTGAAAGTTTAAACCCTCTGATCCATTTTGCCAGGTTTCTAGCACCACGGGGGCCACCCTCATAACAGAATCTTTTAGTGTACAGCAGGGCAGTCTGAACCTTATAGCCCAGGATCTCCTGTATTTCAGATTGTACCCTCCTAAACTCAGTTAGGGGCACACTCTCACCCTCTGCCCTTCTAGTCTGCAGCTCTGCTAAAACAGCCATTAAAGTTCTGTATCTAGCATGTTTTTGTTTCTTCTCGTGAGCTGAGTATGTTGTAATGTCCCCTGAATAACTGCCTTTAAAGTGTCCCAAATTAATACAGGTTAGCATCTGGAGTTAAGTTTTTGGCTAGGATCTGGGGTATACGAGCCTCCATAAGAGCCTTAAAGTCATGATCTTGGAGGAGAGAAATATTAAGTATCCACAGGGTAGTTTTCCTGGGGATATCCAAGCTCACTCTCACCAGCAAGGGCGTGATCAGAGAGAATACCAGTTCCAATTGTAATATCTTGGATTCTGGCCATGAATTCAGTAGATATAAAGATATAATCCAGTCTAGAAAGTATGGTGGTGGTGGGAGTAGAAAGTGTAACCCTCCACCAGGGGAAAAAGTGGTGCCAAATATCCCTTAGTCCTAATCTAGGAAGTTGTGCTCAGAGAAGTTTTTGCGTAGGGGTGCTTCTATGGGCCTGAGGGTGGTATGAATCCTTCCAAGGCACCAGCGTGATTAAAATCACCTCCCACTAACATAATCCCCCTCTGGAAGTCTAGCAATTAATTAAGGAACCAGCGGAGGAGAACCGTGGAAGTTCTGGGCGGGAGATAGACATTTGCCAGTGTGAGTGCTTGTTCCCCCATCCGGCCCTGGACTATCACAAAGTGCCAATCTAGATCTATGTATTCCTGCTCTTTTATGAAAGGGGTAGTACATGGGATCAATATTGCCATTCCCCTCCGTTTCCCACTTCTGCTTGATGAAGAAAAATCTGTGTATCTGCTACTGCAGCCAGTTGGCATGTTCTGATTGAGACAAATGAGTCTTCTTTAGGTATGTCAGATGTGCCCCCTGCTGGCACAGATATTGCTGGAGCCTCAATCATTTAATGGGGCTATTCATACCATTGATGTTAAGGGATAGTTTTATTACTTCCACAGCCATGGGAAAGAGGAATCGTGCTGCATAATACTAGAAATCTCTTTAACCCCACTGTTTAGGTGTGTGGTACCCCCCTGCAGTACCCTCAGCAATCTCAGAATTGGGAAGCCCGAACTACTAACCAAAATCAGTAGCTGTAGCATTCGCATGCCACTATCACTATGTAAGTGAAAATCAAAACAATCCCCTAGATGAAACCTAGAATGTGTATTAGTCTCACTTTGAAACAATAAATAACAACCAGGACCATAAACACAACTAACAATTCGTAAGGAATCCTTATACCAGGATCCTGGAAAACTATGTACAATGATTAGAAAATACATGACTTCAGACAGTGGGGGGAGGTATGGACCACCCCCTATGTCCAACAGAAGAATCCAATCATAGAATAGGAATCTGCCTGTTGTTGAAGGTAATCCCAACTCAATACAGCATGGGGCCTCCTGGGAATAAGAAATATGTTCCCAAAACATCCAGGACAAAATAAATAATAGTAAAATAAAACAAGGGGGACAATGAATATCATGGGAGAGGTTTAGGGGTATGCTCCCCATCAATAAAAGGACACTGCTTTCCATAACCAGGCCTCTCCGACTGTGGTTATCAGCTTATAATAATTTAAAGTTGTGCTTAAGTAAGGTGCATAAAGTACCCAATTATAGTTAATAATTATAGCCTCTTAAACCATTTTGCTATATGTATATAATAAAGGAAGCAGGCAGTCTATCCAAGTTTTAAATTTGTTCTAACTGAGGAACATGAGTAATTTTACTGAAAAGATAACAGTACTAGTCCATCTGTAAAGTACCAGTATATCCATGGCAAAGATAATATTTCAGTAATTGAGGCTAGATGTTAACAACATAATGCAAGGGTGACAGGGATGTAAATATACCCCAACCCAGTTTGTAAGGGGGGGTGTTCCATCCACCATTCAACCGACAAGTAACCCGAGAGCTAGCCCAACTTAAAGGGTCTGTCCGAAGTTTAAAGTCAGGTCTCAGCAAGACAGAATCTATACTAAGCCCCAAAAAGGAAAGGGGGATGACCACCCTCCCCAGATCCACAACACATCTGATTAATACAGTGTTCTGCTCAGAACTTCAAGTTGTAGATGCTTCAGTGTCTCTACGGAAGATGGCCAGTGCGCTCTTAACAGTCCCCGGGTCGGATTGCTTCTCCTCCTCCTTCTGGTGGGTAGGAACCATCTGCCAGTGGGCGGGGTGTTGCTCTAGGGCTGGTCTCTCTGATGGCTTCTCAGGAAACTGCAGGCCCAATTTAATACGTTCAGTATGAGCCTCCTGGGCAGTGGTAAATTCTCTTTTTCCGGTTGGCAAATTACTGTAACCACCAAGTGAGCTGGGTATGGGGTAGTGAACTTATAGCCATCCGCTTTCAGAGTTGGAAGCAGAGGCAAACATGCTCCCCTAAGATGCATCATCTTAGGAGCATAATCATGGTCCAGGTATATATGCTTTTGCCCATAGTACACTTTCTGTCTCCTCCAAGCTATGAGGAACACTTGATCTTTTGTTGCAAAACTATTAAATCTGGCAATGATAGATCTTCGGGGGGGGGGGCATTCTGAGAGGCAGGCTTTGGGGCAAGTGCACAGTGAACTTGCTTGAGATGAAGCTCAAAGCCCAGTGGCAACTCAAGGGTGGTGTGTAACAGGGCCTCCACAAATTCTTTCACATTAGGCCCCTCCGCTCCCTCCGGGATACAGTACAATTGAATATTTTTCCAGCATGCAGTTTTCCAAGTCCTCCTGGCTGGACTCAATCTGATCTTGCTGCTCTTTAACTGTGGGAGGGTATTCTCTAGGTCATCGACCTGATTTTCTCTTCTGTGCCCTGCCTCTCCTGGTCATTCATATGCTGCTCCAGCTGCATCACATCCATGGAGCTCCCATACATCTCTTTAATTTCAGCCCAAAATGTGAGTAACTCCTGGTATATCCAGTCCAGGTTTGCTTTTTAGTCTTAGCTTTCCCGGTTTCTGCTTTGCCTTAACCACAGCTCTGCGTGCCATCACAGCGCTAGGATCATCGCAGTTCAGATTGCATGAGGCCTCTGAATCAGATTGCTCTAATAGCTCAACCATCCCATCGTTATTTAAATAGTTTCCAGCCAGATCTTGTTATGGGTCTCGCCACGTATATTTTACTGAATTAATTTTATGCTTTCATAAGTCCAAAGGCTGGTGTGGAGAGAATTGCTCAATCGGGTAAAGTGTGAGCTAAAATTCTATGCAGCCATTACTTGCAGAGTAACTGGAAGTTATCATTTCTAATATTTTTGAGCTCAGTTCCCTGTCCCTCTCCTCATCCTTTTGGGAGGTCTGTAAACCACCCTCAACCTCACCTTTCTCCCTCTATTGGACTGAAAATGAACCCATAATGCCTCCACCTTCCCTTCCTTTGATGCCTCCCTCATGCTAGTTATTCCTTCCCTGATATAAACTGCCACCCCTCCTCCTTTCTGACTACCCTATCCCTCCTGTATAGTTTGTATCCAGGCATTGCAAGGTCCCAGTCATGGTGTGGTGTTGCCCAAGTTCAGTTACTGCTGCTATGTCCACCTTCCTGTCCTCTAATAGCGACTGCAGGTCATCCATCTTCTTTCCAAGACTGCACATTCAGAGACACCACCCTCCACCTACAATCTGACCTTCCTTCTCTTACCTCTATTCTTCTCTTCACGTTTCTCCCTTCTGTGTGCATCCCCCCACCTACCCTTGTTATGTGTTCCCCACCCCCTCCATCCTTTGCTAACTGTTTTCTCACCCTGCCCACCTCGTCCCTCCAGACCTCTTCCATCACTGTGGGGGGAGGTTCATTGACCTCCTCCTTTCTGAGTCTTTGGGCCTTCATGCCCGCTGCCCACCCTTTAGTAGCTTAAATAAAGTGTAGTGATTATATATTCCCCCAGTTTGTCCCTGAGTACCCTAGAGCCCTCCACACTGAGGTATAGCCTGTCTGGTGAAAAGAGTGCTTTGTTTGACCAGGTCTCATACAGATGAACATCTCCACCCTACACCATTTTTCAGCCTGTCATTAAAATCCTCTATTCTTCTTTTCCTGGCTGTGCTGGCCCTCGGAGGAGGAAAGCAAACTTGCTTCCTCCCTGCAGATCTTCTAACTCCCTGAACCTACTGTGCACAACCTCAATATATAGCAAAATATATATATATATCTATATATATATATATACTGTATATATATATATATATATATATATATATACATTCATTGCAAAAACTTTGTTAATGCATCAGTTAGGGTTGAAGTGACAAAGTAAGGAAATGAGGCGTTAGGGTTCACAACCTAACACCTCTCCCACCCGACCACCTCACCCCCACCATCCATAGACCAACAGGTGATGGGGTGTGTCTTGGAGTCTTCTGCCCTAACTCTCACCCCATTCCATGTGTAAGAAAGCTGACATGGTACAGCATAGAAGAATGGGGTAAGAGTTAGGCCCGACAACCGCAAGGCACACCCCTTTGCCTGTTGGTCTGTGGACAGTGAGAGTGTGGTTGGGTGACCAGGTGGGGGAGGTGTAAGGGTGTTAACCCTAACATCTCATTTCCTTGCTTTTGTCACTTCAACCCAAACTGATACATAAATGAAGTTGTTTTTTTTTTTACAATGAATGTCCTTACTTTTTGAGAAAGAGTAATCTTACCATTATATGTTTTTGGTAGCTTATGTGTTTGGGAGCGCACTGCCCTATGGGCTTTGCACTCCCATCTATCCATAAATGTACAGGCATTATAATGAATTGCCATCTCCCTGAGGGAGAGCAGAACTCTCCTGGCCCTGCACTTCCACTACTGCATAAAAAAAGACCCTGAAGCCACATAACTGCATAATAGTATCCATCTCCTGTAACAGCACTGGGTCCTGCATCTCCCTCCAGGGTGCAGGGGCCCTCAAACTGATCCCTTTCATAATCCTTTTTAGTAGGCCAATCCCTGTTCATGAGGTAGAGTCGTGACCTTCCCCCTCACAAAAAGAGATTTTGACAGCTCACGAACAGGGATTGCAAAAAGGGATCGGCTCACGAAAAGGGATCACAAAAAGGGATTTTAAAGTCCATAACTATGGAACCAATGTAAATTATTTCACCAAACCAGCAAATGTTACATCTTTAGGGCAAGCCCCTTCTACCCTGAAAATATCAGCCCGAAATGTCAAACTGTTTGTTTGCAGTGCCCTTTCAAAATTCCTTTTTGCAATCCCTTTTCATGAGCCAATCCCTTTTGAGAGGTAGGGTTATGTGACCCTCCCCCTCATGAAAAGGGATTTTGACAGCTCACGAACAGGGATTGTGAAAAGGGATCATGAAAAGGGATTTTAAAGTCTCATAACCATGGAACCTATATAAATTGTTTTACCAAACCAGAAAATGTCACATCCTTAGGGCAAGCCCTTTATACTATGAAACGTTCAGCCCAAAATTCCAAACAGTTTCTTTGCAGTGGCCTTTAATAATCCCTTTTCGTGTTCTCTTTTCATGAGCTGATCCCTCTTTGCGATCCTTTTTCACGAGCCGATCCCTTTTCGTAAGGTTAAAACTGCCATTTTTTAAAAAACTACAAAAAACCAAAGGCATTGGTGGGTAGAGGACGTACCCCTCACCAAAACTCATACCTTGTTTTTTACAAAAGACTTCCCTGGGGTAAGTTATAAGATTTTGTTTTCTCCTCTTGCTAAGCAAGAAAAAAAATGGCAGTCAATAAATATAGAAGATTTTCTCACGAAAAGGGATCCCTTTTAGCAATCCCTTTTCGCGAGCTGTTCATGACCGGGATTCCTTGATCGAAACTGTGCATCTATCCCAAAGACTGAACTGAGCATGCTCAGAACCTAAATTTTTTAAATATTATAACCTCGGAATGGATTAATATTTTTTCACCAAACTAATGCTAAATTGTTCCTTAGGATAACCTCTATCCACCCTGAATATATCAAATGGTATGGTTGCAGCACAATGAGGAAAAAACAGGGAAAAATTGCCAAAAAATGGCGAAAATGTGTTTTTCACAATTCACTTCACCAAATCTGCAAACCTAATCAAAATGCAACTTGGCAGATTAAGAGATCTACCACCCAACACCATCCATTCCAAATTTCATGCAAATCTGTTCAATGATTGCAAAGTTATTAACGTGCAAAATTTGGGGTTTAACATTAAGGTGCCTGCTCAACCCTAACTATGGAGATGTGACCATGCCTCTATAATAATATCTATATCTATCTACCTATATCTATCTGTACTGTAAATATATATATATACACATATATATATATATATATAGTATATATATATATATATATATATATATATATATATATATATAGGATATACCATGACCCCAGTGAAAATATAATGATATTTCCCCAAGTGCACTTTGACCTTATTATGTCACAAGTGGCGACCACTAGTGACCTCATAAGTCAAACTCAAGAGGGGAAATATCAATGATATTTTCATTGGGGCCATGGCATATTTGATTCATGAAATGCCTCGCTTTGTGTGTAGCTTTTTTGTTTTATTTTTCTTTATATTTATTCATTTTTATTTTCATTGTTTTGTTTGTGTGTCCGGTGGTGGTAGTGGAATGTAAGGACAACAGCGCGTTAGTTAGGGTCCCTACATGCATCCCTTGCTAAACATGGCATTTGATTGGTAGCTCTTTTTTGTGGGTGGACTGAATGTTTTTTTTAACATGGTGGTGACAGTTCCTGGTAAGCAAGGGAGCCATGCAGTAGTTTTGTTTTTTTAGTTCCCATCCTCGCACCCCACACTCACTTTGTTTAAAACCATTTTGCGTCTGGTTGATCTTACCTTTTTGTATCGGCAGCTTGTTTGTGGTGCAAAGGAGGTGGCTGCTGGATCTGTGAGGAGTGCATCTGCAGAGGTAGATGGGGGAAGTCGGGGCTGTGATGAAAGGGTGTAACGTCTGCATTTAGGGTTTTGTAAGAGTCAGGGGTTTGTTTGGGATATTGTTTTAGTTTTGTTTTTGGATGAAAAAAAGGAACCTCTCAGTGTGAATGCTGGTTTCACACTGAGGAGGTTCACATTTGGAGCTTGTAGTTGATGCTTGGAGAAGTCAGGGCTGTACTGAGTGGCAGTTTGAGTGCAGTTTGTTCCCCTCATGTGGTCAATTGCAGATAGTGCCTCTCAGTGACCTACTGTGTGGACAAATGACCTACAGTAAGAATAAATATGATATCCTCACTGTAGGTCAGACCACACTGGGAATATCAAAAATATTTGCCAGGATTTATCCTCACTGGCATTACATAAATATGTATACCTCAATATATTATTGAGGTGCAGTCACACCTCTATAGTTAGGGTTGAGTGGGTAGCTTAATGTTAAACCCAGATTTTTGCATCAATAACTCTGAAACGTTTAGTTTGGACAAATTTGGAATGTGCTGTCCTGGTGGGTAGATCTCTTGATTTGCCAAGTTGTATTTTGATTGGATTTGTAGTTTCATACATGAGTGGCAAAAAACAATTTTTTGCCTTTTTGGCAAATGTCAGGGTCGTTTTTGAGCTTGTGCTGTGTGCACACTGTTTGGAATTTTGATCTGAAATTTTCAGGGTAGAAAGAGGTTATCTGAGGGGGCATGGCCAGCAGCAGAGCTGTGAACAGCCTTTTTGCACAGCTCCTTAGGCAAAGGCAGAATTCAGAGGATAAAACTTACTTTTTTTCGTATTTAACAGTAAATAACCATTACTAAACTGAAAATCAGTCTAAACACTATTGATTGATACTGAACTCATATAGGTGGACACAGGTAAACTGCAGCAATGGTCCGTGGAAACAAACTAGGAACTCATGGGGAAGGAGCCTGATCAAAAGAGCCCAAAGTTGGCAGTAGCAAGGAACCACAAGTGTGTATGGAGGATCAGGCAGGACCACAACTGATCAATGCTGCCTTGCTGAAGGCAATACAAAGCCTGGACTGGAAAGTGGAGGACTATAGCACCGAATTAAAACAAATCCACAACAAGGTGGAAGTTGTGGCCAATGAAGCAAAAGGGTCAACAAAACAAGCAGACAGGGCCCTTACAATTGCTGCTAGACTTACAAAGGAGAATGGCATCTTAAGGAGGCATCTGAAAAGAGAAAATGCAATTGCGCTTCTCATCTCCATATCCTGGGAGACCTGGAACATCTGGAAGGAGAACACCTTACTTTTCTTTATGGATTTGCTAAAGGGACCTTTACAGCTAGAGACTGACTTTACAATAGTCAAGGCCTACTGAATCACATCACGTGGTGGACATCCACAATTAGCAATGAAAGACCCTGCACCACATACTGTAATGCTGGAACTTAAAACATCGGCAGAGAGGGACATCATCCTGCAGCAGGCTAAAATATTAAACCAGCTGACTTAGAAAGATAACAGGGTCCACCTTTTTCTGGATCTAAGTTATGCCATGAGAATGCGGTGCAAGAGTTTTGACTGGGTTCGAATGTCCCTTGAAACTTGGGGGTGCCTCATGTTCTCCTAATGCCTGCCAGTTTGTGGATTGTCTATGGAGGTAAGACCTATCAGTTTGCCAATGTCTCTGAGGTATCTAAACTGTTAGAAAAGATTGAGAAACAATTCATAGCTCAAGACGACACCTCCAACTCTGTTGAGGACTGAACTGTTGGAAATAAAGCCACAGTGGTATTTGGTGTGCACTTTGGGAGTTAAAGAGGGAAAATTCAAATGTCTGGAATTATACTGAATATAATACAGTAAATAAATGGTGATTAATATGGCAATGATTATCGATTAATATCTCTAAAGGGTCAGATTCAAGATGGTGCACTACGTTGCACAATGTATTCTTTCCTCATATGTCTACTCCTGGGGATCTCATCCCCACTAATACCTAGGTGTCCGATTCTAATGTTTGCCTGCCATCTTTTAACCTTTGTTTGTTTAATCAAGTTTACCTCTGCTTTATTGGAAATAGGTTAATTATAACACAAAGTGGATAGTCTGAGTATAATCGTATCCATAATTGAAATGGTTGTTATTCTGTATCATTTTGCCTGATTCTATGCAGAAGAGTGTAAAACTGTTAATGGACATACTGATATTTTGAGGGTGGGATGATCAACTCTTACATAGGGTGCATGTTTTGAGCAAATATTGCTGTTATCCCTGCTCTTACACTTGCTGATGTTGGAATATTTTATTTTTAAGGATTCATATCATAGGCAATGGTGTAATAAGAAATAGCTGGAGAATATACGCATATCTCCCCAAATGATGTAACATTGAACAGGGTTGCTTACAATTTGCTGCTGTAAAAATGTAGTAACAACCCTTAGGGTGAATGTTTTACTAGTATATGCCTGCTTGTTGGAAATAATATGTAATGTAATATTGCATAAGCCAATAAACTATGAGTATAAAAAAAGAAAAGTTATCCAAAGGAAGAATCCAATATGGGATTCATGAAAAAATATTAATCTGTTCCGAAGTTATTACTTTTTAAAATTCAGGTTCTGAACATGCACAGTTTAGGAATGCCTCACTGCAATGACTATACCAGAATCCTGCGTCGATCTGGGAAACAAGATCAAGTATTCATTCGGTTCTGTTAAATCTTGCTTCAAATCTGCATGAAGTTGTTTCCATGCCCAAAGCAGGATTTAAACAGAATCAAATAAATATTTGTGCTTGTTTCCTAGACCGATGCAATATTCTGGTATAGTCATTGCAGTGCAGCATTCCTGCTTTTATTATCTATGTTATTTAATTAAATGCACAGTGTTACTTCTTGTTCTGCAGTTCCATACCAGTGCTGTGGAATAGCGAAATAGTGGTAGGCATTGCTGCTTTGGTTTGCTTTGGTCATGAAGCCTGCTTCAAAGTTGTTTCCCAGAATCCTGCTTTGAAGTTGCTTCAAAGTTATTTCCTTGACCAAAGCAGGAACGAATATTCCATGAAGGGACAAATCACTTTTAAGCTAAGGAAAATATGCATTTTCTCACACTGGGATGCCCACCCCCAGTGTTGGATAAACCCTGCCTCGCAACCTGTTATTTTTTTAATGTGCTGACATCGGGGGGCCAGTCCCCATGTCAGCCTTTACCCCATGAACCCCCCCAGTAGTACTGGACACTGGGGAGCCCACACAGTGTCCCGAAATCTGTTTTTTAATATTCCTGAAAAAAAAAAAACAGTCCCCGGCGTCTTTTTAACCTGAAAAGAAAATGGTCCTTGTCATCCCCACCCCCCTTTCCCATCATGACTGTCCCACTGTGCACCCACCACCCCACCCCCTTACCCCCCATACTTAACTCCGAGGTCAGCAGCTGTCATCTTCTGTGGACCAGGACATGTATGAACTCTTCAAAGTCAAACCGCAAACTAAAGAATCAAGGTAAGCCCTGTATAATGGCTGTCAATGGTATTTTAAATCTATGTTGATAGTTCAGCCATTTATGGGAATTTTGACACTAAATTTTCAACATAGCCTTTTTCAGACCCCACCTTATGAACACTGTGACTGTCATCTCATTAATCGGTCCTGAAAGGTGATTCCACGGTCACTGCATGGAATCACCTTTTGGGACCAGTTATGAAACAACAATACCACTGTTCATGAGGAAGAACTCAAAAACACCATGCTGAAAATTTGGTGCAAAATACCCCAAAGCATCCTGAGTTATGCGCGGTAGTAGTTGAAATTTTGCTACATACAGTGTGTAACTTTAGCAAATTTTAATATTATCACTCCAAATTTTCAACATTGCCAGTTTTCACACCACCTCATGAGCAGTACAGTTGTCATTTTTCACATCCTACCCAAAACATGATTATGCAGCAATGGTGCGGAATGACTCAGTTGCTGCACAATCATCTTTCAGGAATGAGTAATGAAATGACAGTGCCAGTGTTCATGAGATGGGGTCTGAAAAAGGCTATGTTGAAAATCTGATGCAAAAGTACCTAAAAATGCCTGAGTTACATATGGTCATTGGAATTTTTCTATGCACGTGTATAACTATGGCAATTTATCATATTTTCAATCCAAACTTTCAACATTGCTATTTTTTCACACCACCTCATGAATGCTATAGCTGTCATTTTTCAAATCCTGCCAAAAAAATGTTTTTCTGCACCTTTGACATGGAATGGCATTCTAGTTCTGCAGAATTACATTTTGATGGGAATTTGAAAATTTACTGTACTGGGTACATGCTGTGAGGTGATAAGAAGGTTATGATGAACATTTGATGTGCAAATTATTTAAGATGGTACAGTTATAGAAACATAGAAAAATAGAAACATAGACTTTGATGGCAGATAAGGACCGCTAGGCCCATCTAGTCTGCCCATTTCCCTACCTACAGGATAGGCCGCAGATCCTAGTTAACCAACAGCCTATTTCTTCCTACCCCCCACAAGAATTGCCTTATGTCTGTCCCATGCATTCTTGAATTCTCCCACAGTTTTAGACCCCACAACCTCCTCAGGAAGGCTGTTCCATGCATCCACTACCCTCTCTATGAAATAATACTTCCTCACATTGCCCCTGAACTGCCCTCCTTCTATCTTTAAATTGTGTCCCCTTGTTCTTGCAAGTCTCTTTTTCTGAAAGATGCTACCCTCTTGGACTTTGTTGATTCCACTGAGGTACTTAAAAGTTTCTATCATGTCCCCCTCTCCCTTCTTTCTTCAAGGGTATACATATTAAGCTCCTTTAGTCTCTCCTCATACAGCTTCTCTTGCAGACCCTGCACCATTTTAGTTGCCCTCCTCTGGACTGCCTCTATCCTGTCTATGTCCTTGCGGAGATGGGGTCTCCAGAACTGGACACAGTACTCCAGATGGGGTCTCACCAACTGTCTGTACAGAGGGATAACAACTTCCTGTTTCTGCTGATGATGCCTCTCCCTATACATCCCAGTATACCCCCAGCCCTCCCTACTGCCTTCTCACATTGCTTGCTAACCTTAAGGTCATCTGATATGATTACCCCCAGGTCCCTTTCCTTTTTTGTTGTTGTTACTACCTCCCCACCCATTGTGTATTCTTCCTCTGGGTTCTTGTTTCCCAGATGCATTATTTTGCACTTCTTTGCATTGAATCCTAGCTGCCATACTTCTGACCATTCCTCCAACCTTGCCAAGTCCCTTTTCATCCTTTCCACGCCTCCTTGTGTATCAACCCTGTTGCAGATCTTTGTGTCATCTGCAAAAGGCATACTTTTCCTTCCAGTCTCTCTGCAATGTCACTGATGAAGACATTAAAAGGACTGGACCCAATACTGAACCCTGCGGTACCCCACTAAGTAACCCCTTTCTTCAGAGTGGACTCCATTTACAATTACCTTCTGTGTCCTGTTGTCCAGCCAATGTTTTACCAGGCTACCACCCTGGGACCCACTCCCAGGCTGGTTAATTGACTATTAATCTTTTGTGTGGGACTGTGTCAAATGCCTTGCTACAAAGTCTAGGTAGGCCATGTCCACAGCCCTCCCTGGTCTACTACTTTGGTCACCCAGTCAAAGAAATCTATTAGATTTGTCTGACATGACCTTCCAGCTGTGAACCCATGCTGCCTTGGGTCCTGAGCCCCACTGGCCTCTGGTACTCAACTATTCTTTCCTTCAGAAGTGACTCCATCACTTTCCTCACCACAGAGGTCAGACTGACAGGTCTGTAGTTTCCTGCCTCTGTCTTGGTCCCACTTTATGAAGGGAATCACATCCGCCTTCCTCAAGTCCTCGGTACCACCCCATCCTCCCATGATTTATTAAAAGAGTAGCCAGTGGTTTCACTAGCTCCTCCCTTAATTCTTTTAGAATTCTGGGTGAATTCCATCAGGACCCATTGCTTTGTCCACCTTCAGTTTTAGGAGTTCTTGCAGAACCCTTTCTTCTGTGAAAGGACTGGGATTGCCCCCCCATCAAGAGTGCTTCTGTTAATTGGATTAGGCACTTCCCCCTCCTCTTTTGTGAATACTGAGCAGAAATATTCATTCAGTATTCCTGCTTTTTCACTGTCCCCAACTGCCCACCCACCGTTCATTCTATTCAGCCTCACTATCCCTCCCTTTGTCTTTCTACGCTCACTGATGTACCTATAAAAGGTTTTATCCCCCTTCTTAACTGAGTTGGCTATCTTTTCCTCAGTTTGGGCCTTTGCTATTCTGACTTCCCTCCCTGCTTCCTTCTGGCTTAACTGGTACAGCTCTCTGTCCTGCTCCTTCTGTGTTTCCTTATACTTCCGGAATGCTATCTTTTTCTTCCTGACTTTCACAGCCACCTCTTTTGAGAACCATAGTGGCTTTTTATTTGTTTTGATTTGTTTATTTGCTTCACACAAAGGCTTATTGCATCTGTGATGGCAGTTTGATAATTCCCATTGTTGCTCCACACCTCCTTCTAGCCTGTTTGCTAGTGCTTTTCTGAGGCACTCTCCCATCTTGCCAAAGTCAGCCATCCTAAAGTCCAGTACCCTCACTTTTGTGTATGCTTAACTCTGTAACTGAGTTTAACGTGAACCACACTGTTTGATGGTCACTTGTCCCAGATGGCAACCCACCTCAGATCTGAGATCCTCTCACTGTCCCGTTTGAGAGTATGAGGTCTAAGATTGCTCCTCATGAGTGGGTTCTATTTTGTTCTAAGTTCACTATGCCTGCTTGTAACCCAATGCATGGAAAGCGCAGGGGCGAGGCCTGTTCTCAACTGAGACCATGTCGTATCTGTGGAGGGATGGGGCCCAGGGTCCCCACAGTAAAATAAAGATACTGTTGTACTATCTCAAAAGTAAGAAATAAATTGCAAAAAACTTCATTAAAGCATCAGTTAGGTTGAAGTGACAAAAGTAGGAAATGAGACATAAGTGTTGAGCCACTAACACCCCTCATTCAACCCTACCAGCCCACCCACATCCACCCTCCACAGACCAACAGGTGTCAAGGTGTGCCTTGGGTTGTCGGTTTAACTCTCACCCCATTCCATGTATGAGAGAAAGCTTGACATGGTACAACATAGGAGAATGGGGTGAATGTTAGGCCCAATGACCACAAGGCACACCCTGATACCTGTTGAGATTATATATTATAGTGGCGCGGTTGCGCCACTATAGTTAGGGTTCAGCGGTCACTTACATACTAAAGTCAAAAGTTTGGTCCTTAATCACTTTAGACACATTTAGTGGATTTGCCTGAAATTTGGTATGTATGTTGGAGCATGGTAGATCTCTCGATCTGCCAAATTGCATTTCGGTCGGAATGCCGGTCTTTGTGTACGAAACCACTGAAAAATTCAAAATTATCTATTTTGGAAGGCACCTTATGGCATTTTTAATGTGGTCCTGCACGGCTGTTCTGTGGTGTGCCACTCTGCAAGATGGCTCATTTGAAAGAGCCTTGGTAGCCGAACATGCCGCTTTTTGTTTGGTGAAAAAATATTAAGACATTCAAAAGTTATGGCAGATTTAAGTTCTCATTATAAGTCAATGGGAAAATTTATATGTATATTTTGCGATCAAAGAATGGGGTTCTGGCCATCTCGTCCCGCCTGGCGGTCAAAGAATTTGCAGCCTCGCGGTTCAAGAATCTTTGGCCCCGAGGATTTTTTCAAATTCTTTGACTGCGAAGTCTGCCATCTTGTTTTCAGTTTTCTGATCGCACAAACACAAATATCCCAGCTCAGGGGTCACTTCTGAAGTAAAACTTGGATGGGTTTTACTCAGGGGACACCGATCTATTGAGCCAAGGCTTTTGTTCCATCGAAATTGGTCTAAAAATAGTCAGCCCTAACTCTCACCCCATTCTCCTACACTGCACCACCTCAGCTTATTTACACATGGGATGGGGTGAGAGTTAGGACTGATGACCCCAACGCGCACCCCGATGCCTGCTGGTGGGGGTAGGGTAGGGGTGGGGTGCAAGGGGTGTGAACCCTAATGTCGAATTTTCTCACTTTTGTCGCTGTAGAAGAACCCTAACTGATGCATTAACAAAGTTTTTGCATAGAATACATATATATATATATATATATATATATATATATATATATATATACATATATTATAGGCGCAATCATGCCTCTATACTTAGGAGTTGTGTTGCAGTTTAATGTTAGCATACATATTTTGCACCTTAATAACTTTTCAACTTAGTTCAGCGGGTTTGCATGAAATTTGGTATGCTCCATCTTGCAGGGTAGATCTCTTGATCATCCAAGTCTTGTTTTGATCAGATGCGTGGATTTTGCGGGACATACGGAAAAAATGTGTTTTTTCTTTTTTTTCCCCAGTTTTCCCTGAATTTCCTCATCGTCCTGCAGCTACACTGTTTAGAATTTTAGCCTGAAAATTTCAGGTAGAAAGAGCTTACAAGAAGGAACACACGAGCATATGTTTGGAGAAAAAATATTATTCTGATCCAAAGTTATTTAATTTTGAAAAATTGTGTTCTGAGCATGCTCAGTTCAGACTTTTGGATAGATGCACAGCTGCGAACAAAGATTTCAGCTCATGAACAGGGATTTTGTCAGCTCACAAATGGGGATTCAATGGGAGAAAAAAATCCCTGTTCGTGAGCGGCCATCTTGTTTTCACTTTTAGCCAAAAAGAAAATGTTGTCACTTGCCCCACAGTTGCATGTTGTGAAAACAAATATATGGGTTTTGTTCAGGGTGATGCCCTCTACAAAATCATGCATTTGGTTTCCATCAGTTTATTAAAAAAATGGCAGTTTTTTAAATTTGAAAATCTTCTTTCATGACTAGCTTCCGATCTCTTTCATAAAGTGTTCAAATCCTTGTTCATGAGCCAAACCCCATTTGTGAGTTGTCAAA
The DNA here is from genome assembly GCA_016271365.2 of Neoceratodus forsteri. Taxonomy (NCBI): domain Eukaryota; kingdom Metazoa; phylum Chordata; order Ceratodontiformes; family Ceratodontidae; genus Neoceratodus; species Neoceratodus forsteri. The sequence continues at coordinate 641,096,237 of CM057453.1, read as the reverse complement.
ATCCTTTTACGTGAGATCAGGACCAGATAGCCATATCTCATGAATGGGGATTTTGACACCTCACAAATGGGAATCATAAAACAATTCTTGTTTGTGAGCTGTCAAAATCCCTGTTCATGAGAGGAGAACCAGATGGCCTTATCTTACAACAGGGAATCCACATTCATGAGCTGTCAAGATCCCCATTCATGAACCAATCCCGCTCGTGAGCTGGCAAAATCCGGGTTCGTGAGATGAAGACCAGATGGCCCTATCTCAAAACGGGTTCAGCTTATGAACGGGATTTTGTCACCTCACGAACGGGGATTCGCCTCATAAATGAGGATTTTGACAGCTCACGAACAATGGATTTGTAAAGATTTGCCAGTTCACTGCTAAGAAACGGTAAGGACTTTTGGCTTGAAAATTGCAGGGTGCAAAGGGGGTGTCCCACAGATGTGACGTATGCTGGTTTGGTGTGAAAAATTGCATTGCTTACATACTTATGACATTACAAAGTTGAGACATTTCTCATAGGATAACATTGTGACACCCATGACACATGTTGGCACCTGTATCTCGAAAAAGAAGTGCGATACAGATTTTTTGCTACTTTCAGATTAGATCACCTTTAGGTGATCTAGTCTGTAGAAACAAGTTTGGAAATCATAGATTACACCAACAGTGAATTTTTTCCTACTTCCTATGGTTACAGAGATATTAGCAAATTAGTGTCACAAATGTTCCAAGGCTGCCTTTTGGGTGGTTTTGGTGCCTGTATCTCATAAATGATATGAGATACAGATTCAGTTCTTATAATGCATGGAGGCCTCACTGTCACGATTACAATGATACTTGAATTTTTTTCCTAGCTGCTACGGTTCCCAAGATATGGGCAAATTACTGTTACAAGGATTCCTCACCCTATAGGGCTGCTGTATGGCTCTGTAGCTATGTGGAAGTGGGAGTGCAGGGTCCATAGGGTCCACCTCCCACAGACACATAATGTTATGCAGAACTGGGTAGCCTGGTGGGAGCCTCACGCTCCCACCGACATGTTATTTACAAGTTATAGCACATGTTTTCAAAAAGTAAGGATATTCATTGCAAAAAACTTTGTTCAATGCATCAGTTAGGGTTAAAGCAACAAAAGTGGGGAAATGAAACGTTAGGGTTGAGCCCCTAACTCCCCACCATCACCCCACCACCCATCCTGCACAGACTGACAGACGCCGGGGTGTGCCATGGTTCACGAGGCCTAACTCTCATCCCATTCTCCTTTACTATGACATGTCAATCTGTTTACACATGGAATGGGGTGAGAGTTGGGCCTCACGATAACACACCCGGTGTCTGTCGGTCTGTGCAGTATGGGTGGTGGGAGGTGGTAGAACTCAAACCATGTCTCATTTCCTTACTTTTGTCTTAACTTAACTGATGCATTAAATGACTTTTTGCAATGTGTATATATATATGTGTGTGTGTGTGTGTGTGTGTGTGTGTGATACAGTATATATATACATATGGTGCAAACCAGTGCTTTTTGTTGCACAACATGGCGGCTGGCCATGGAGGTGGGTGGGTTGTGCCAGTAATCCGCCATGGGAGGAAAATGATGTTATAATGATTTTAATAAATGAATACATGTTGAGTGGCTGCTGGGGGGAAGGATGGTGGAATTGGGTGCAGACAATAGGTGGGGGTTGGGATAAATGTTGAACAGCTGGGTTTGCAGTGCTCTGCAAAGGTGGGGGAAGGTGTTTTTGTAGGTTGATTTTTTGGGGGTTATTGTTCTTGTTAAAGCACAGTTCCTGAAATTCTGAATGCCTGAACATTTGACCACCACATACAAAATATTTTGGAAAAGGTATTCACATAGCCCTAATTCTGTGTGTCTGTCTGTTTATCTGTCTATCTATGGGGTATGGCATGGGTGACAGTGAGATAACAGAAATATGTTCACAAACTATATTTGACCTCCTGACCTCACGAGTGGAAAGGCCACAAGTGAGATCAGAAAAGGTCAAGTATGGTAAGTGAAAATGTTTCTATTATCTCACTCTCCTCCAAGTCATATTTAATTTATACAATAGGTGCTTAGGTGGTTTTGTGACAGAAAAGATCAAAAGTTACAAAAAGTAAAAATACACAAAATGTAAACTGCACCCTTCTGATCAATGGTTCTGCACTACAGAAACAAATCAATACATTACAAATCAATACAGTACAAATCGATACAGTTAATACAGTACAAGTCAATACATTACAAATCAGTACAGTACAAATCGAGACAATCAATACACTACAAGTCAATACATTACAAATCAGTACAGTACAAATCAATACAGTACAAGTAAATGCATTACAAATCAGTACAGTACAAATCAATACAATCAATACAGTACAAGTCAATACATTACAAATCAGTACAGTACAAATCGATACAGTTAATACAGTACAAGTCAATACATTACAAATCAGTACATTACAATCAATACAATAAATACAGTACAAGTCAATACATTACAAATCAGTACAGTACAAATCGATACAATCAATGCACTACAAGTCAATACAATCAAAATAGATGAGATGTAGAAAGCAACTAAGTCTACAAACCATTTCACATATGCTGGATTTTGCACTGCACATTGCTATTGTGATGCCATCAACATTATTAAAGCTGCTCTCTGGTTGGTTTAGTATTCAGTTATGACATACCCAGCTTCGCAAGGCAGTAGTACTATCCTGTATGTTGGTCATGCATTCCATTGTGACGTACCCAGCTTTGCAAGATAGTAGTACTACAGTATCTTGCAAGTTGGTCATAAGACAGTAGTTTTATCTTGTTCAATCCAGATCCACACCTGTTATATAAATATATTTATGCAATAGGCATGGACCCAAAAGCCATGTGATAAATCCATTTATAAAATGGGCTTAAAAAATCCACAATGCTGATTGGCTGAAACCTAGTTTCAGCCGTGTCCTATCAGCATGTATTGTATAACCCGGCACTACCCTTCATTCTAGCCAACAACAGCACATGATCAGTAAAGCTGTGCGGCTGAAAACAAAACAAAAGCCTGGCACAGCTCGCAGCCGCATATCCCATCGCTGTGACCTAGCTCCGGTCCGCCTACCTCTGCCTCTTTCACAGCACACAACAAAACCTGTAATGAAACAACAACAACAGCAAACGCTTTTTTAAATTGTTTTCCACATTTCATGAAATTCTAGCCTCGCCTCCACAAAGCAGTTTGCCAAGCTCATCACCATATCGCATGCCAGCATGGCGTGCTTTCAAACAAATGCCCAATATAAAAACATCCATTGCCCACAAAAAACACTCCATTTCATCTACAGGATACCACTATAATATAAAAAGTAACCTGCAGTTTGGTCCAGAAACAGGGCCTACTGAAAACCTGACTCTAATTTTACCTTTTACAAGCGTGAACCACTGGAAACGCTGTTTACGGAGGCTCCTGAGGGTCATGCTCGCTCCCAGTCTCCCTCGATCACTCCATTTGTGTTTGGCCCTCCCTACAAGTGCTCCATAATCCTGTGTATTACAGGCGATTACTTTCTTCCCCATGGCACACTCAAAATACCCTCTAATTCCACACGCACAAACAGGTAACCGGTGCTGTCTAATGCACCGGCAGCTAGTAACCGACAGCCTTTTTCAAAATACTGCTGGCGGTCCGTACTATATGTCTCTCTATCTCCTTTAAAAAAAAAAAACACAGAAAACTAAAGAAAAGATTACTCCAGTATTACTACCACTGCCACAGTTCTTCTGACCCTCAGTATGGGGGTGGGTCCAGAGTAGCAACAAGATTCAGAAACCACACAGGATCGTGAGGTCGGGCAGCTTATCAGTGAAAGTGCAAGCTGACTGTTAAAAACAGTACTCTTAGTGAAAACAGTAAAAAAAAAAAAAGTCACAGGGATTAAAGGGATCCAAACTAGTAAGCACAGTAATAAATAACCTCAGGAACACCTAGAATACGGTATTGCCAACTAACTGTGACTTCATAGGGGACTATTTTTTTAATACCTAAGTTATTGAAACCATGTTTTTATATTTTTCTTCTATATGATTTTTCTTTTTACCCATTAAAAAATTATGAAGCCCATTTATAAAAGCATAATAAGACACTCGAGGTGTCGCGTTATCTCCTGATAAAATGCACGGTACATAAGGCACTCAGGCATAGCCCCCAGTGCCTAACAACACCTAGAGTACTCTTATCGAGAGACCTTACCTCACTCATCGTCTTTATTGCTATATTCCACATACGATGTGATAAATTTTAGAACTCAAAATTCATCACGCATATGTAAATAAATACAACCTAGCCAATCACCCCTCCTGACTGCGGGACTACTTCCAAGGCTTTCACACACACACATACACACACACACACACACACTGCTCTTTCCTCTACCGGCAGACTATGGAAAGATGCAGGGAAATTCTGGAGGGGCACCCTTTTGGGATCAGGAAAGAAATGGAATGGGCGAAATGGGCTGTCATCAAGGAAAGGCTTTTGGAAACCAGTAATGAAAGTGCCAAATGAAAGCCAGAAATCCAGAGCCAAGTAGCCCAGCTGGTTTGACATAGAGATAGCACAGGTGATAAAAGCAAAGGACAGCCTTCAAAAGTATTAGAACACCTAGAGCAATAGTTCTCAGACTTTGTCACAGTGAGCCTCCCCAAATCCATGGAAAAGATTTTCAGCCTCCCCCAAAAACTGAAATAATCTTGGACCTCCCCAAAAGAAAAATAACATACCGTACTTTGTGCAGTACGCCATGAATAAATTGAAACCCCTTTGAGCACTTGGCTCACATTCAGTTCTTTGTCTTATACTGACGTGGAATCTTAGAAAAAGAACTCCTGTGCTCAAAGGCATTGTCTGAATAACAAATAAATAAAATAAATGTAATTCGGTTTACTGTAACCCCCCCCCCTTCACAGGCCAGCCTACTTGCTCCACTATTTTTATTCTTGAACCATTGTTACCCCTTGTTGCAGTACCTTCATGGGTCAGACTACTTTCTCTGTTTCCTCTCTATATGAAATAACCTTCCTAAATACTTTGCCTCTCCCTGTCCTTCTCTGCTCCCAAGCAACTTCTCAGAGATTACTTTGCTCCTTCCTGCTATTGCTCTTAGCACTTCTGTACTCAACCCTTATATTTGCGACTGGTCTGCCATCAAACAAATTGATCAATTTACCACCACTCATTATCAGTTTATTGTTCATATTTGTTTGCACTATTGTTTATTGTGTATTTCTTGATTGTTTTGCAGTTACCGTTTGAAATGTATTTCCACTCCCTACCCTTTCCCCCGAGTACACCTGAAATGAGCTTTGGCTCATTCACCTTCCCTTGTCACCTATTAGTAAATAAATATATAAGATGTACCTACTATTATCTTCTTTCAGTTTGCTTCACCTCTTCACACAAAATATAGAAAACTCAAAATTTAAATACAGTACTTTTTCAGACTTGCTTGAGCCTCCCTTGGAACAGGTTGGGGCCTCCCTAGGGAGGCTGGCCTCACCATTTGAGAACCCCTGACTTAGAGGGATGAAGACAGGCAGGAGTACAGCAGCAAAGCAAGGGTGGTGTGCAAGACAGTCTCATTAACCAAGGCCAAAAAGGAACCGCAGCTGGCAGAGGTGGTGAAAATGTGGAAATGTGGGAGAAAGCCTTCTTCTAGTACATCAGGGAGAAGGGGGATATCAGGGATGGGATAGTCAGGTTGAAGAAGGAGGCGGGATGGGTGGAGGGCAGTGTGGAAAAGACAGAGGTAGTAAAATATTTATGCTCAGTCTTCATGAAGGAAAAGGAAGGCTCAGTACTCAGGGGATGAAGGGATGAAGGGGGATAATGGGGAGGAGTCACAGATGGGAGACAGAAGTTGACAGGGATCCCAAGCAGCATTCACTAGGGAAGCATGGGACAGATATGTACTGATCCCAGCTGCACGGACAGCAGCGCACTGGGGGAGTCGGGGGCATGCCCGTACTCCATGCTGTTCACAAAGGTGTGGAGTGCTGGGCGCAGGGGGCACACCATATGCCAGGCAGACCCCAGCCATACGGGTCAGCTCTCCTCCAGGATGCCGCCATGGGTTGCGGCAAGTATGTTGGGGTACTCAAGACCCCCATGATGGGGGCCATGGGGAGAACTGGAGGCAGTCGAATGGGCCTCTGCTACCCCTGTGCCACCGGCGCTCATTGCACCATTGGCCAACATCCGTGCCCTGTGGGGGCAAGGGATCCACTCACGGACCGGGTCTGGGTATTCCATTGGATGCGTGCCGGTCTGCGGAACACTCCACATCACACCTGCATGCTGGGGGGAGGAGCCATGGACAGGTGGGTACCAGTTGTGCATACCGCATATGCACACCTGCTTGCAAGAAAGGCCTCTGAGGGCAGGTATGCATGTTTTCCACATACCCCACCCACATAGTGCATAGGGCCCAAGACTTGTACCTGAGGCATAGAGTCCATAAATGTGCTTTGCTGGGTATTGTACTTGCTAGGTAGCACAATACCCAGCCAATCTCAACCAATCCCAGCTGCTCCTAGCTGCTGTATCTGCTAGCTTGTAGGCCAAGCATCTGGGGTCACTAGATCCACATAAACCCTGGCGTACTAGATGCTCTGTGGTGCATTTTGCGTGTGTGTGTTTTTTAAGCTAAATAACCCATTTCTGATCTCTCCTGCATGCCTTCCTGTAAGCAAAATTATTATTATTAGGCTGTCTGCTGGCTGAATACTACATGTATGTATTCAGTACCTGAGGCTAGCAAGATGCTGATAATGAGCTGCGCCTGAGGCATAGAATCTCCAGATGTAGCTGGCTAGGAATCGTACTACCTTGCTGCTGTGTTTGCTGGTTCCAAGCCCAGGAGTCAGGGGGCACTAGGACCCCCAGAAGCCCCAGTGTACTAGATGCTCTGTGTTGCATTTTGTGACTTTCTTTGAAGCTCTCCTCTGCCCCTTGCTCTAAGGAAATGAACCCCCCACACACACACACACACCATCCTCAATATACTGGGCACCCCATTTAATAATAATGAAAAAAAAAACACCTTCTATCAATACTGGGCAACTCACTTGCCCCTATTCTCAAAATCTAGTGGGTATGTTACAGAGTTCATAAGAAGATTTTGTAAATTGTGAGTGTGGGGGTGGGTGGAGGTGGTAACTTTTCAGTGGAATGCCACACCACTGAAAAGTTATTGTGCTTTCTACCACCCACCCCCAATGCTTATCTCCATGTCTTTAGTTACTGTATGCCACGCAATGCTCCTAACCCTAAACAGCCATCAAAGGCCATGCACAATAATCACTATGTTTGCTTGTACGCATGTGCAAGAAACATAGTGCCACCATACGAGTTTTCATTGGTGTGCTTCCCCACTTCCAGTGCTCTGCTCCCTTTTGCAGGCACGGCTGCACCGCGCCAATGATTGTCTGAGCTGTCTATGACAGCCGTTCAGATGCAGTGGCCTACAGTTCTAAGGAAAACACTGCTGCAGACAGTCTGCATACTACCATTGGCAGTATGCAATTTCCTACATCAGCACTGCATCTGAACTGTCATAGGCAGTTCTTCCCCACAAAAACATACATGCACGCTGGGAGCCTGCTAGCATGCTCATGTCTCCCCTCCTGGCCACACCTGATATGGCTGATGGAGTGCCCAATCCCCTAGGCTCCACGGCCCCAAACACATCTTCCAGGTGCCACACTGGGAACCTACCCCAGCATGGCAAATGTCCATCTGCTGCCCTCCAAACACATTTTCCAGGTGCCACGCCTGGGAGCCCACCCCAGCATGGCAAAAGTCAGAATGGCGACAGGTGCCCAAATCCCCAACCGCCCACTGAACCCCCCAACAAAAACAGACTTCAGTTGCCACACTGGGAGCCCACTAAGCATAGCAAACATCTGTATGGCCAGAACATCCAGTTGCCATGCTGGGAGCCCACCCCAGTGTGGCAAAAGTCCAGGCGTCATCTTCCTAAAATGAAAAAAAAGCCTAAAAAGGTCCTTGTTGATTGTCTTGCCCCTCCCCAACCTGCCCCACCCTCTGCGCACCCACCTCCCCACACCCCTCACCCCATACTTACCTCTGAAGCCCATGGACGATCTTCAGTGGACCAGGAACACATCTGCACTCTTCAAAGCTGACCGAAACTGAAGAAATGCTGGTAAGCTGTATAATGGCATAAATTTGTTTTTTTTTCAACTTTGGTGCATATCTCAGCATTTGGGAATTTTTTCACCAAATTTTCAACTTGGGGTTCTTGGGGCCCCACCTCATGAACTCAGTCACTGTCATTTTATTATTCGGTCACAAAAGGTGATTTCATGGTCACTGTGTGGAACCACCTTTTGGGACCCAGTAACAAAATGACAGTGCCACAGTTCATGAGTTAGGCTCCCAAAACCCTATGTTGAAAATTTGGTGAAAAATTTCCCCAAAAATGACTGTTTTACAAGTGTGCCTTGCACAGTTCCTACGTGCGCTCATAGCGTCACAGATTTTTTTTATATTTTCACTCCAGATTTTCAACATTGCCATTTACCACACCTCCTTATGAGCAGTACAGCTGTCATTTTTGATATCTTGCCCAAAATGTGTTTTCGCACATGTAGCGCACAATGGTGCAGTCGGTGTGTGAAATCAATGTTCGGGACAGATTAGGAAAATCACAGTGACAATGTTCATGAGCAGAGGTCTTAAAATGGCTATGTTGAAAATTTGGTGACAAAAGTCCATAAAATGACTGTTACGAGCGTGCATTGCGCAGTTTCCACACACCCTCGTAAGTTCATGAATTTGTAATATTTTCAGTCCAGATTTTCAACACTGGCATTTTTTCCACACCTCCTTATGAACAGTACAGCAGCTGCCATTTTTCACACCATGGTTGAAATGTTTTTCGCACCCGCGTGAAATGGTCGCTGTGGGAAATCAGTGTTCAGGACAGATTAAGAAAATCACAGTGACACTGTTCATGAGCAGAGGCCCCAAAATGCCTTTGTTGACTATCTGCTGTAAAAATCCCCAAACTAATTACATTACGGTGTACGCTATGCAGTTTCTCACGCACGCCATGACTTCACCATTTTTTTATATTTTCACTCCAGATTTTCAACATTGCCATTTTTTACACCTCCCCATGAACAGTACAGCTGTCAATTTTCACATCCTGTTTGAAATGCGTTTTTGCACCAGTGGTGCCAATGGTGTAGTCGCTGTGCAAAATCAGCTTTCCGCTAACAAACTGATATTGCAACTGTTCATGAGGTGAGGGTCACAAAAAAAACATGTTTAAAATTTGGAGTGAAAATACCAATGAATGCCTGGGACGTTAGTGTTTCCGACCATAACGCCCAACCCTGTAGAGACTGACAGGCATCAGGGGTGTGACTTGGGATTGTCGCCTGTAATACTCCTGCCATTCCACCCCCACCCACACCCTGCAGCCAGTGACAGGCATCAAGGTGCACCTTGCACTCTTTGGCCCCAAAGTTCACCCCATTCTCCTATACTGCACCCATCTCACCATATTTCTTATGGAATTCGGTGAGCATAAGGCCCAAAGACTCCAAGGCACACTGTGACACTTGTCGGTGTCTGCAGGGTAGAGTGTGGTGAAATGGCATGGCCGTTATGCCTGATGACCCAAAGGCACACCCCAATGCCTGTCAGTCTCTGCAGGGTAGTGGTGGGGTTGGCTTCAGTTCAGTACTTCACTGCCATTCCCATTATGCATCTCTCTAACTCCTACACTACCAATGCCAATGCCAGCAAGCAAATATTTGGCATTGACAAATGCTGTTTTTAAATAGGAACAGTTAGCACCAAGAGCCCCACACCCAGGTGTAAGGCTGGTCCCAATTTGTGGTTTGTGTGCAAAAACATTTTTTTTACTTACTGTTTCCTGCAGTATGAAAAACTTTATTAGGCTAATTCTGTTGCCCTCAAAGCTGACATTTGCTGTAACCAGAAATCCCAGAATCCCCTGCATCTGACAGCAGAACAGGACTGCAGCAGTGTGAGATTCAATTGCTTGCAATGCACGTTAGAGAGATCTCTAAGCTCAGATTAGATGTCTGCCAGTCCTGCTGTTCTCCAAGGACTGAGTACAGTTCTCTGTGATTGTACTTAGCCCCAGGAGGACAGCACGACCAGTAAACAAAAGATCTGAGCATATAAAAACTCCAACATGTGCTGCAGGTTACTGAATCTCCTACTGCAGCAGCCCTGCTCTGGTGTTGTCAGATGGCGGATTCTAGGATGTACTGGCTCCAGCAAATGTCAGCTTGGAAGGCAATAAAATTAGCCTGATACAATCTTTAATATTGCAGGAAACAGCAGGAAAAATAATGTTTATGCACACAAAGTGCAAACTGGAACCAGCCCCGTACTTGAGTGTGAGACTCTTAGTACTGACAGTTACCTTTTTAAGCAGCCTATGCTCATCACAACACCCGAGCCACTATTCCCTAACACAAGAGTAAATGTGGATTTGTTTGTCTGACTTTTCTGTTGCTGATAAATCATTTTTACACACACATGCACACAACACTACAGTGTTTTTTGGTTATGTTAACAGCCGTCATCTAAAACAAATAAGTCTGTGTTGACACACACACACACACACAACCTTTGAGCTGCAAAAATGACCCACACATAAAACATTAGTAGCTTTTTTACATAACTCACAGTATTTAGTTGCACAGTATCAGGCCACGTGGCAGTCGAGGCCTCAACATGCAGATGTTTCTCTCCATCTTTATGAAGAGAGTGCATGACATCGTGGAGCACACTGAGGCCCTCACTGGTGGTGAGGCTGCAGCAAGACAGGTGGGTGACTCACAGGGGCAGGAAGTATGGGGTAATATATCTGGGCTACAACTCACTGGTGTCTCTTGGAAAATAGCAGCAAGTAGACTGATGTCCATGGCTGTAATCTCATTCCTCTCTGCTCATCTCTACTGCAAGAATGCTTCATCTGTAGCACAATGTCGGATTTTACTGTGACATGCATCTAGTTGGGCTGAGGCTGTATATGATTTCTATTTGGGCTCACACTGACATGCAGATAAGTCCCACTGATTTGCCGATCAGATGATCAGTTTGGCCAATCATCAAGATTGTGGGGGGGGGTGCAATGGAAAGACAGGAAGGCACTGGTCAACCATGTACACAAACATACTCTGCTGGTTTGGACTTAAAAGGCTGGAATACAATAAAAAATACCCCAAAAAAAAAGAAAAGGAAAAGGGGAGGGATCAAGGAAAAGAGGGGTTCATTTGAACCTGACAAACCCCAGCTGGCAACAGGCCTGATTTACCGAAGATGGTACAGAGAAGCACAGCCAAGATGATCCAGGGACGACAAGGCAGACTATACAAGGATATTCAGAGATTGCAACATGTACTCCCTGAAGGATAGAAGGGAGAGGGGTGACATGATCAAACCCTTTAAATACCCAAGGGGTGTCAAAAAGGTGAACGCTGAGGGTCTCTTTAACTCTAGTGGAAGCAGGACCTCTACCAGGCACAGCCTCAGACTGGTTGGGGACACTTCAAGAGGGAAATGAGGAAGCACTTTTCATTGAGAGGGTGGTTGCAAAGTGAAATGAGTTGACAGAGGATGATGTTGTCTCCCTGAAGCTGTGGACAGCTTCAAGAGAGGCTGGGGTGGGTTAAAGGAAAACTGCATGGAGTGGAGGGAAGGGGAGGACATTGAAAGGAGAGGGTGAAGTGGTATAGTAGGGAATGGATCCCAGTAGATACTGGGGGTCTGCAAACCTGAGAAAACTAGATAGATCATAAGGCTTTTTTCTGCTGGCTATTTATGTGTTTATACAGTATGTTTGTACCTCTGTACTTTACTATGCAAAATCCTCATCCTGCTCTTTCCTCTGTACCATACTGTGCAGAACTCTTATCCTGCTCCTACCGCTGTACCTCACGGTGTAGAACCATCATCCTGCTCCTACTGCTATACCTTATGGTGCAGAACCCTCATCCTGTCTTATCTCTGTACCGTACTGTGCAGAACCCTCATCCTGCTCCTACTGCTGTACCTTACTGTGCAGAACCTTTATCCTGCTCCAACATCAGCTGGGCCCATTTATGTCTCAGTAGTATTTTGCAGAAGGGTCTCTCACAGTATTATGGGTGTAAAACTGCTGGCATTTTGACCCAAGGCACAGGAAACAGTATGATGACATTGTGAGGTAGATATAGGGCTCTTGTTCTGTTTGAGTTCGATTAGGGGTTTGCATTAAGGTATGAATGGAGACAGAGTGGAACGGAGATTGTGACTGAAGGGTTTTAAATTATTTTGCTTACAAGGAGTAGGGAAGATTTAATAACACAATGCTGGGGCTTACAAATGGATTTCAGTGTATAAAACAATGTCCTATCCTATGTCTATGTCATCTGTTAGCACCCTTTGCAAACTGTGTGAGAGGCCTTTAGGCACCATGCAATTCTACTTAAAGTTTAACCAGCATAATATTCTGTGGTGATTTGCATATGCAGCTCATGATGCTTTGCATTGTGTGGGCATGTGTGATTTCGTATTTTCTTGAAACTTGGCTTCCCAGCCAAATGCCCTTTGGAGTAACCCTTGCCTCAGTGTTTGTGCACAGAGGTTCTTTGTCTTTTAAACAGTTTTAAATTTTACTGGGTTCACCACAATATAACCCAGACAGACTGTCTTAAGGTAGCTGGTTCATTCCACTGGGGTGTCAAACAGATGAGGCATATTGATGAGTCTTGGTAGGATGAAACACGTGTCTATGTTATCTGTTAGCACTCTTTGCAAACTGTGTGAGAGGCCTTTTGGCACCATGCAATTCTGTTTAAAGTTGAACCAGCATAACATTATGTGGTGATTTGCATATACAGCCCATGATGCTTTGCATTGTGTGGGCATGTGTGATTTTGTATTTTCTTGAAACTTGGCTTCCCTGCCAAATGCCCTTTGGGGTAACCCTTGTCTCAGTGTTTGTGCACAGAGGTTCTTTGTCTTTTAAATAGTTTTTTATTTTAATGGGTTCACCACAATATAACCCAGACAGACTGTCTTAGGGTAGCTGGTTCATTCCACTGGGGTGTCAAACAGATGAGGCATACTGATAAGTCCTGGTAGGACGAAACACGTGTCTATGTCATCTGTTAGCACCCTTTGCAAACTGTGTGAGAGGCCTTTCGGCACCATGCAATTCTGCTTAAAGTTGAACCAGCATAACATTCTGTGGTGATTTGCATATGTAGCCCATGATGCTTTGCATTGTGTGGGCATGTGTGATTTTGTATTTTCTTGAAACTTGGCTTCCAAGCCAAATGCCCTTTGGAGTAAACCTTGCCTCAGTGTTTGTGCACAGAGGTTCAATGTCCTATCCTACACTATAAGCAATTTCTCCCACAAACAATTATTTTCTTTCTGTCTTCTTGACCAGTGCAAAACAGTTCAAAATGTTGAGAGCGCTCAATGTGACCAGCCACAGTGGTGCAAGAGAAAGAGAGAGAGAGAGAGAGAGAGAGAGAGAGAGAGAGAGAAAGCCTGAACCTGCAGAACATCAGTGTCTGGGTGGCAGAGAGCCAGTCATGCCACCATCCCCCGGTAGTGTTTTCTGAGGAGCCCATACACTATAACAGATCAGACAAGCCTGTATCTTACTCTTAAGGTTGCCATGGCAACCAGGGAACCTCTTGAGCTGTGCTTTTGAGGTTCCTGGTTGCCACAGTGGCTTATAGAGTCAGACACAGGTTTGTTGTGTATGGATGCCCATACTCAGTCTGCCATATAGTGTATGGGAGAAGGCTATTATTACCCAAATTCAATGAATTCCCAGTGTTGTACCATCATTGTGACATCAAGTTGTACCCTCTTGAATGCGTCACTATGATGGTGCAACAACTCAAATGTCAGCACACACTGCTGTTCAAACACGGCACTGGAAAAAAAGGACAAAATGGTGGTATGGATTAGCAAGCAGGAGTCCTGGACATGGAGAGACAGGGCTTACCTATACGGTACTAAACTGTACCAACTTATCGATTTCTGCTATTTTGCTTTTTTTTTAAACAAAATTGTGGCAGTTATTTAATGAACAGGCGGTGACTTTGGAAGGGCAGTTCTGAAAGCGGAGAAAGAGCAGCAAGTAGAAATGCCAATGATTAACAGTAAGAGCCTTTTGCAATCAGTCCTCCCTCTGCTTGTACACTGAAATGCTTAGAGAGCCATGCTCAAGAAATGCTCTGTTATTGTTTAAACTTCTGCACCTACACTACAAAGACAATGGATGGGCAACAGTAAACAACAACGATGAGTCCACTTCTCGAGGTCTACTTAGTTGTCATGACAGCCTCTTGAAGTCGACACAGCGTTGTTGTTCAGTGCAATAATGTCTATATTGTGCTGCAATAAGTGATGTCACCACTGCAGCACAGCATATGCCATACAGCTTCTTTCCTCAATTCTGTTGATCTGGAAGCTGTTTATTTTTTAAACGAACTTACAGAAACAGCTGCAGGACATGTGAATCAGTAAGCCACCAGCCCTCAAGTGCCTCCCCCCCAAATGCATCTTCACTGAAAGGAAACAGAGTGTCTGAAATGGGCATGGATGTCCATACACTATAAAAGATAAAATATGGGCCTCCATACACAGACACTACTATGTCTCCATCTCGAGTTTTCTATGGCAACCAGAGACCCTCTTGAGCTTTACTCTCAAGGTTTCTAGTTTCCATAGAAACCTCTTGATGCAGATAAAGGCCTGTTGTGCATGGCTGCAATACACATTATTCTATGTTGTGCTTTTCCCAGCATTCTGAGAATGTATGATTACTGCTTTAAAATTATTTAAAAATGCAACTTTCATTGCTGTGTATGATTTTTAGTGGAACAAATGATGTACATTACCCCTCACATGATTTTAACTTGCTTGGGAATCTATAAAAACTTCATATCAGATTATTTTAAAATCTAGACATTCAAAGATAAAGGGAGACAGAAATTGCTTTTTATTTGAAGAAAAAAACATTATAGGTTGAAGCAGTGGTGGACTGAAAATGTTACTTTAACAGTAGTGTGAGTTCACCAAAGGTTGCACATTTTCAGATCTGATGCATAGTACTGTAGCCTGTACACTGTACTGAGGAATCGAGTAGTTATTAGATATAATATATGTATGTAAAATAAGAGGAGGGGCAGTTATGAAATGACTGAAAACATAATGTTTAGGGACAACTATTCATGCTTATAAAATTACTGTTTTGTAAACTACAACAAAGATGACTGTACTGAAATGTCACCATATCAGATTACTGTGTTCCATTTGTTCTCTCCCACAACAATATGGTTGTGAATCTCTGAGTAGCACAGTGTTTTCAAGTTCTGACACGTACATCTGCTCCTGACTTTAAAACAATGTTTTCTAAAGCAATGGAAAAAGTCATTGGTTTAACTATTCACATATATTAAATGATGCTATGGCCAAGCATCAGCCAGTGCCAAACAGCATTAAGTGGAAGCACCAAAAAAAATCCAGCACTTCTGACACATTTGAAGTGGGTCTGAAGAAATTTGGCTTAATTGCAGTATTTCAGTGTCATGATACAATGTTTTTAACAGGTGCACATATGGGCTAGGATATTTGTACTTCCAGATAAGGGCCTACTAAATATTTGCTCCAAGAGCTAATTGGTGACTGGAGCAAACTAGTGGTATATGGGAACATGTTAGGGCACTTTGTGTGTGCTAAAGATATGTGCCACTGTACCAGCCAGGTATTAGCCAGATTGTAGTTGGAAACCTGGCCCCCTACTGACCACAGGAGGTATATAGCCAACAGAGTGCTATGGGGACTACGATCACAGTTGGGGTTTTAGGGCCCACTAATGGCAATTCCTCCTCTGGAGCAATCTGTCATATTTGTACCTTAAGATGTAAATGACCCTGTAGCGCAAGCAAGGCATTATGGGGTAATTTGCATCTCATTATGGCATCATTATAGGCCGGGAGCAGAGTTTGAGATTGATGGTCTGGTGCTCTTACCCCCCACAACACTTATTCCCTGGTGGTTAGTGGTCCCCCTGCCCCCAAACACCCCTGACTGCAAAGTTATACATATCCCTGGTCTCCAATCGTCCATCCCACCTCAAACTGTATAGTTATAAATACCCTTGATATTTAATGCTCCCTCCCACCCCACAACACCCCTGACTCTAAAGATATTACTATCCCAGGTGTCCAGTGGTCCCTTCTGCCTCCCAAACACCACCTGACCATAAAGATATAAGCCCTCGAGTCAATTTCCCTCCTTGATGTAAACCTGATCATTCCCTGGTTTGTAGTAGTCCCCTCCCTGTAGGTTCAAATCCCCCACCAACCCATTCCCCATGCACCCCCAGAGGTCAGAACCCACCTACCCCATCCCCAGCATGCACCTCCCCTTGGCAACTGGCCCAGACCCTCCACTCATCTCCACAGCTAGTCACTGACTGACATTTTGCGATCACCCACCTACTGTTCTCACAGCTGATTACTGTAGGCATGCAATCGCAAAATGTCACTTGATGGCCAGAAGTCAAGGTGAGCAGAGGGTCTGAGCTGGTGCCAAGTTAGGAGCATGCTCTGGGGATGGAGTGGGTGGGTCTGACCTCGAGGTGGGAGGACACAGGGACTGAGTGGGTGGGGGATTTGAACCTATAGGAGCAGTGAGAACAACTTGATGCAAGGGAATGATTGAGTTTCTATCAGCGGCAGCTGAAACTGTGGGATGGGAGGGACCACTGGGCAGTAGGGATATTAGTATCTTTGCAGGCAGGGTGTTCAGGGTTGGGAGGGACAACTGGGCACGAGGGATATTAATGTCTTTACAAGCAGGGTTTTTGGGGTGGGAGGGACCACTATATGCTAGGGATATTAATATCTTTACAGGCAAGGGTGTTCAGGGATGGAGAGATCACTGGATGCCAGAGATACTAATATGTTTGCCATCAGTGGTGTTTGGGGGGACAGGAGGGACCACTGGACTGCAACACCAGGGATATTTATAACTATACAGTCAGGGGTTTTCAAACAGCAGCTGCATCATTGGCAAGATACAGTATGTTGCAATCATTAAATGCCAGCAACATCATGATTGCACCACGATTGCCATGGAAGTCACGTTGCAGGATGAATTTGCATCAGGAAAAAGGCTTACACCCATTTTTAAATGTTGCATCAAAAAGGAATCTCACACTGATAATCCAAATCGAGACCCAAAAAGGGTGATCCAAGTCATGTGGCAGGGCTAAAAAGTTCAAAGTATCAAAGCAGGCAGTCAAAATGCCAGGATTACAGAGTGAAGAGGCACGAGAGAGAGAGAGGGAGGGAGAGAGAGAGAGAGAGAGAGAGAGAGAGAGAGAACGATAAAAGAGATGAAGAAGAAGGGGACCACAAAACCACAGTCTGCATTGCCAAAACATCTGTTGCTGCAGCAAACACAACATGGGGGTGATGTAGATGATATTGCCCATGGGTGTATCATTCATGCATATCATTTCTTGGTTTATAAAGATGAGCAGTGTATAGGCAGGTATTGGTTTGATATAGATGTAGCCCACCCCCTCCCCGCTGTCTAGGAGTATGCTGGTGGTAACTGTCCATTGGGAAATGATGGTCACCAGCAGTAATGTTCCAGAAATGGCTAGCATTTGCAGGTCTTATCAGTCACACCAGGGTGCATGGCTCTTCGGGTGCTGGGCTGAAAGAACAATCAAAGTTAATCCCAATAACTATCAGTTAAATAACTGGAGATCACAACTTTATAAACAAACATTGGGGATCCTGTTTAGTAACAAATTGATGGCCACTGCATGGAGCAGAAAAAAATCAATGGTGTTGAGATAGGCAGCACATATAATCTTGGACTACTATGATCCCTTGACAAACATTAACAGCAGTTCACATAGACAACAGTGCACATAGTTCACATATACTTCACGGGGGCATGATTTGGATGTCTCCACAAACTCAGGCAGATCAAGATCCCTTGATATGATCCCACAGCTTATCTTCTCCTAGCACTTACTGACTTCTTTTCCCCACAGAATTAACTGACCTTTCAACTCGGGGCCACCAACTCCATCCAGGGTTCCATCTTACTGGTGCACTGTGGCATCTCTCATTTTGGCTTCTCGTGGCTTCTCACAGGCAGCTATCCCCATGTACTATGGGCAACACATCCCCATCTGGTGGCAAGCAATACCTCATCTCTTCTCAATTCTGCCTCTCTCTCTCTCTCTCTGTGGGGCTTCAAGACTGGAAGTTTTCAAGAGAACCGCTCTTACTGCTTTACTATTCGGCTTGATCTCATACCTTACTTTTGAGCAATGCTTCCTAAGGGGCATTTTGCTCCAGTTCCACCAAGGGGCATAACACAGAGGTCCTACACAGGGCTTAAACAATGGCTTCTGCCACATCCTCCCACAGGCTTTCTGTCACACCTCGGTCTGCAAAAATGCTGCGGCTGATGCAAGTGGTCAATCCACTCCACTCCCTCCTCTTCTCTTCTCCTCCCTTCTCTCTTACATACGTCCCTTATATCCTGCCTACCTTCTGGTGACCTCCTGCTCACAGTAGGTTCAAAGGCACGCCTGGGATTAACCCTTTCATTGTCATACTGCCATTATCAGCTAATTATCTCCTGGGGCATGAACTGTACCCAGCCTTAGGCTCTACCCACCCAAAAGGTGACTACAGCTCTCCCCCTGCTCCACCACAGGGTGGTCTAGTCCAGTAACTAAGAAAAGTCAAAACTTGGGCCCCAATGAAGCCTCGACTCTCCAAAACTACGCATAAACTCCAAAACAAAGCATACGGTAACCTTCTCGGAGGTGCTGCCTGTCTATGGCAAGGGAGATGCTAGGGCACTTCTCACCAGGGAATTCAATGAGTGGTTGAAAAACTGGTGTGGAGCTCAGGGTTTTGGCTTCATTGGGGACTGGGGAGCCACCTGGAGGGATGCAGACCCATACTGGCGCGATGGTCTGCATCTGTCCAGGGGGGAACCAGGATCCTAGGTGAGAGGTTTAAATGCTTCATTGGCAAGCATTTAAACTTAGCCAAGGGGAGGCACTGAAAGAAGCTGGGAAATCTGAGCCTCCCCACAAAACATGGTGATTAGTGAGGTAAACACCAAGGTACAGAAGTTGTTAGGGAGCAGAACAGATTTAAATGTAAAAAAGGCAAAGGCAGTAAGGACAGAAATGGGGCTAAAGGGTAGAAGCTATCAAAAAGTGGAGGGTGATGAGTACCAATGCCCATAGTCTGTGTAACAAGCTCCCTGAACTAGTGGCCTTGATGAAAGAGGGTTGCCTGGATATTGTGGCAGTCACAGAAACATGGTACACAGAGAACCATGACTGGGATGTCAACATACCAGGATACACAATCTACAGGAGGGACAGGGAGGGTAAAAGAGGAGGAGGAGTAGCTCTCTATGTAAAGGAAGGGATCAAAGCAACAGAACTAAAGAGTAAACAGGGAGCAGATGAGGCACTTTGGGTCACCCTGGAGACAGGAAAGGGCACCACAATCCGCATGGGGGTTGTATACAGACCCCCATCTCAGGGGGAGGGAATGGACAAGGAAATGATAGAAGGCTTTCTTAGAATGGCAGAAAAAGGGGAGATATTGTTGATGGGGGACCTGACTATGCCAGATGTTAACTGGAGCACCTTTGCTGCAGGCACATCCAAGAGCAGGGTCATTCTTGATGCCCTACAGGGGGCATGTCTCAGACAGCTAGTATTGGAACCGACTCGGGAGGGAGCAATCTTAGACCTGGTACTTTCAAATGGGGATGAGAAAGAATCTCAGATTTAGAAGTGAGTAGCCATCTGGGAACAAGTGACCACCAAACAGTGTGGTTCACGATAAACACAGCCATACAATCAAGCCATACAAAAGCAAGAGTACTAGACTTTAGGAGGGCTGACTTTGGGAAAATGAGAGAGTGCCTCAGAAAACACTAGCAAACAGGCAAGAAGGAGGGGTGGAGGAACAATGGGGAGTGATCAAAACAGCCATCACAGAGGCAACAAGCCTCTGCGTAAAAAAAAAATCAATAAAACACAATGAAGGAAAAAACCGCTATGGTTCACAAAAGAGTGGCAGGAAGGTTAAAGAGAAAGGGCAGCATTCAGGAAATATAAGGAAACACAGAAGGAGCAGGACAGAGAACTTTATCAGTTAAAGCAGAAAGAGGCTGGGAAGGTAGTCAGAATAGCAAAGGCCCAAACTGAAGAAAGGATAGCCAATTCTGTTAAGAAGGGGGATAAGACCTTTTATAGGTACATTAGGGAGCGAAGAAAGACCAAAGGAGGGATACTGAAGCTTAATAAAGGGGAGGGAATCTGGGTAGAGGGTGACAGTGAAAAGCAGGTTACTGAACGAATATTTCTGCTCAGTATTCACAAAGGAAGAGGAGGGAAGTTACCTAAACCAAACAAGAGAAATACTCTGAAGACAGTGGTCAATACCAGTCCATTTACAGAAGAAAGGGTTCTGAAAGAACTAATAAAATTGAAGGTGGACAAAGCAATGGGGCCTGATGGGATTCACCCAAGAATTCTAAAAGAACTAAGGGTAGAACTAGTGACATCGCTGACTACTCTCTTTAACAAATCATGGGAGGATGGGGTGGTACCCAAGGACTGGAGGAGGGCAGATGTAATTCCTCTTCACAAAAGTGGGAGCAGGACAGAGGCAGAAAACTACAGACCAGTTAGTTTGACCTCAGTGGTAGGGAAAATGATGGAATCACTTCTGAAGGAAAGAATTGTTGAGTACCTAGAGGCCATTGGGGCACAGGACCCGAGGCAACATGGATTCACGATGGGAAGGTCGTGTCAGACGAATCTAATAGATTTCTTTGACTGGGTGACCAAAGTAGTAGATCAGGGAGGGGCTGTGGACATGGCCTACCTAGATTTTAGCAAGGCATTTGATACAGTCCCCACAAAGATTAATACACAAGATAGCCAGCCTTGGAATGGGTCCCAAGGTGGTAGTCTGGATAAAAATGGCTAGACAACAGGACACAAAGGGTAGTAGTAAATGGAGTACACAGTGAAGAAAGGAGGGTTACTAGTGAGTACACGCGAGGGTTCAGTACTGGGACCGGTCCTTTTAATGTCTTTATAAGTGACATTGCAGAGGAACTGGAAGAAAAAGTATGTCTCTTTGCAGATGACACAAAGATCTGCAACAGGGTTGATACACAGGATGGAGTGGAAAGGATGAGAAGGGACTTGGCAAGGTTGGAGGAATGGTCAAATGTATGGCAGCTCAGATTTAATGCAAAGAAGTGCAAGATAATGCACATGGGAAACAAAAACCCAGGGGAAGCGTACACAATGGGGGGTGAGATACTGACAACAGTAAAATAGAAAGGGACCTCGGGTAATTATATCAGATGACCCAAAGGTGGGCAAGCAATGTGAGAAGGCAGTAAGGAAGCTGGAGGGATACTGGGATGCATAGGAAGAGGCATCAATAGTAGAAAACAGGAAGTTGTTATCCCTCTGTACAGACAGTTGGTGAGACCCCATCTGAGTACTGTGTGCAGTTCTGGAGACCCCATCTCCTGAAAGACATAGACAGAGTGGAGGCTGTCCAGAGGAGGGCAACCAAAATGGTGCAGGGTCTGCACCAGAAGACATGCTGAAGAAAGTCTAAAGGAGCTTAATATGTATACTCTTGAGGAAAGAAGGGAGAGGGACATGATAGAAACTTTCAAGTACCTCAAGGGATTAACAAAGTCCAAGAGGTAGCATCTTCAAGAAAAGAGATGTGCAAGAACAAGGGGCACAATTTGAAGATAGAGGGGACGGCTCAGGGTAATGTGAGGAAGTATTTTTCACTGAGAGGGTTGTGGATGCATGGAACAGCCTCCCTGAGGAGGTCGTGGAGTCAAGAACAGTGGGGACTTCAGAATGCATGGGACAGGCATAAGGCAGTCCTAAGGGTGGGTAAGAGGAAGTAAGCTGTTGATTAACTAGGATCTGCAGCTTATCTGTTAGGTAGGAAAATGGGCAGACTAGGTGGGCCAAACGGTCCTTATCTGCCATCAAATTCTATGTTTCTATCTATGTTTCTATGTTTCTAACTGCTTAAGCTCCCACTTGGCTACCCATCCACCTGTACCCTTGGGATGATTTGCCCAAGATCCCAATGGACAGCATCCCAAGCCTAAACTGTCCTACGTCATGACTGCTTTGAACTGCCTGACCTAACTGCCTACCTAGCATAGCCCCCAACCACCTGCTGCTCAACTTACTTGCCTAACTAATCCCACACTCAAACTACTAACCCACCCTCTATTATAACAATACAGGGATACTGCCCAAAATATTTTAACAATACAGACCAACACGGTATGAAGTAAAACTATGCTTCATAGCTGTGACATGCATGACACAATATATTATCACAGGGCATGCAACATTAGGTTATCATATACCTGCTTCCAGAACCCATCCCCATTACGCCCATATACAATAACACTTTAAACACTGAACAATAATGTTGAGGGCAAAGAGTCCACATATGAATCTAAAACACTCACTACCAGGAGCTCTGGGAGGGAACTCCAGTCCACTTTACCATTCACGACACCCAAAATAAAACTGGGGATCCGGTTTGGTGCAGGGCTGGCCAAAGGAGTCGGTAGCTTTGACAGCATATTTAGTACACCCTCAACCAAAATGTCCTGCAGTACTACACGGTTCTTGGTGATGGTCAGTTCCTCACACATACTCTTTGGACAGATTTTGGCAATACTGCTACAACTGTCCAGTCCATGCTTTCGATACAGTTTGCACAAAATGCCTCGAAACACCCAGTCCCTTCTTCTCTTTTCAACATTGACCCACACTATCTCAGGCAGATAGGGGTACTCATACTCAAGATTCTCCTCATGAACATGACATCTCACAATTCTCTCAGCTTGCAACCACTCAGGCAGATTTCTTATGGTGGTCCTAAGTGCCTGCCCTTCCAGCAACCATGTCCCCTCATGGTACCTTTTCTCTTGATGCTCTTGTTCCTGTATCTGTTGCAGTGGCTCCATGGGACTAGGCAAGGGAGCATAGGATGGTGGGGAACTGGGCAATTTCTGGGTAGGAAACATCACTGAGGCACAGTCCAGGTGTGATCATTATTCCCTCTTCTTCTCAAACATTCAATACTAACAAGTTGCTCTGTTGATTTGCTCTCACCCTCCCCTGCCCACTGGAAGATTTCTCTTAGAGAGCTCCATCTGGGCCTCTGCTGGTGGTCTTGAGTTGAGCTGCCTGCCCTTGAACAGGGCTGCTTCAGCTCCCCCACGGTCGGCCGGCACCCAGCCAGCCACTGACCAAGACCAGGACACCTGCCTACAGCTCCTTGGAAGCTGTCTGCCCTTGAACAGGGCTGCTTCAGCTCCCCCACGGTCGGCCAGCACCCAGCCAGCCACCGACCAAGACCAGGACACCCTCCTGCAGCTCCTTGGAAGCTGCCTGCCCTTGAACAGGGCTGCTTCAGCTCCCCCACGGTCAGCCGGCACCCAGTCAGCCCCCGACCAAGACCAGGACACCCGGCTGCAGCTCCTTGGAAGCTGCCTGCCCTGAACAGGGCTGCTTCAGCTCCCCACGGTCGGCTGGCACCAGTCAGCCACCGACCAAGACCAGGACACCCGCCTGCAGCTCCTTGAAGCTGCCTGCCCCATAACAGGGCTGCTTCAGCTCCTCCACGGTCGGCCGGCACCCAGTCAGCCACCACCAAGACCAGGACACCCGCCTGCAGCTCCTGGAAGCTGTCTGCCTTGAACAGGGCTGCTTCACCCCCACGGTCGGCGGCACCCAGTCAGCCACCAACCAAGACCAGGACACCCACCTGCAGCTCTTGGAGCTGCCTGCCCCTTGAACAGGGCTGCTTCAAGCTCCCCCCCACGGTCGGCGGACGCAGCCAGCCACCAGCAAGACCAGGACACCCACCTGAAGCTCCTTGGAAGGTACGGTACAGAGCAGCCAATCGGAAGACAGGTGCTTCCAGAAAACCCACTCTGATTGGCCAGGACTTTTCTCCTGCTATAGACACCTGGCACTTTGTTAGATTTTCGATAGAACTAAGCATATTTCAACTGTGTAATTAGAAGTTTATCAACTGTATTAGCTGGATTGTAATTTCTACTACTATTTTAAAGTGCTTACACCTCTTCTGTCTGACTGCTCTTCCTGCAGCGCCCCTCCCCCCCATCCAAGCACTCTGCCTTGGCGCTGATAAGTCTAACTACCTTTTCCATTAGTAGGTTATACAGACCTGCCACTAGAGGGATTCTTGGTCTTCTACATAAATCACTGTACTCATTCGTGGGCAATATGGCCTGCATTATCATTCTACTTCTTTCCCGGTGCTGCTATAAGTGGTGGTTGTAGTTGAGGTTCCCCTAAGCTCCAGTCAACCGGCTGACAACTTCATAAAACTGCCTGTGTGACAGCTCTGCAGCTGAAAACAGGAAGCCCTCAGTGTCTGCCATCCACCTCTTCGACTCAAGTCAGATAGATGCTGAGCACCCTATTATTACCTACACTGCGCTGTCATACCGATAAAGATCCTCTGCGGAAACCCTTGCGCCTGGGCACCCTTGATTAATGCGACACTGCCATAGAAGATTGTGATTAATGACACCGCTTGCCTGCTTTGCTCTGATTGGGGAACCTTCTATAGCCTGTTACAGTGTTCCATTCTTAATTCTGACTTCTCAGCTCTGCTCTGACCTGAAATTTTCTCCACCTCCCAAACCCCCTCTCCCAGGCCTCCTTTAAATACACTCATGATCCGCCTCCTATATCTTATTACTGCTTCATTGGCCTAGTTTGACTGCTTAACCTATGATTGGGTATCTGAGTGTATCCAATAAGACTGCCCTATGTGAATATCTCTTGAGCCCCGCCACTAACTAAGCTGCTCCTGCTCTCCTTGTTCCCCTTTCTGCTGTATTTTCTCATCTAGGTTTTAAGTGAGTACGGAGGTGGGCAAATTACTTGCCTAGAAAATATTGCACTAATACAAATCACGAGACCACTCAATCTGGGACCATGGCTCTCCTTATTGTGTTTTTATTGCTCCTAAGGTGCAGAGTTCTCAGCAATACAGTGCAATTCGAAGTACCTCAATGCAATTCGGTTCTCCAACGTACCTTATCAATACCTAATGTTATAACGGTCTACCGTGCAGACACTATGTCATTCTCCTCTCCCCTTTTAGCCTATTCCCCCTAGTTGGCCTACACACCCTTACTACTGTCCTCACCTATGTCTATTCAACCATTTACATTGATCACGATCAACTGTCATTACAGTAGTGCCGCCTCTTGCGCATCACGATATGGGTTGCCACGAAGAAATAAAAAAGCAGTATCCATTCTTATAAGCTCCTTAAAGAAAGTTATACTTCTGCTTCTTCTCTGCTCAGGAAATGTGGAGCTCAACCCTGGACCCCCCCCCCTACAACTTACCTCGCCTATCGATTTTGCTGAGGCCACAGGTCTCAAAATGATGATGGTCAACATTTTAAGCCTGCCTAAAAAACTTGTACAGCTGCAAGCCTGGGCTGCACACATTAACCCTGACCTTATCATAATTACTGAGTCGTGGTTAAAAAAGGCGAACACTGATCAACAAATATCACTGCAGGGCTACAATTTATTTAGAGCAGATAGAGAGTCTAGAGGCGGGGGGTGGTTATCTATGCCAAATCTAAGTACTCGGTCACCACTATTAGTTGCAAATCTCTAGCCAAGGAATTTGAGTTAGTTTCGCTGAGCCTTCATCTCCCCTCCTCGGAATGTATCACTATCCTAGGTGTCTATAGACCCTCGTCTGGTGGTGATGAAGTCCTTAATCTTTTGAAATCCATGTTCGTAGATGCAAAAACTGAAACAATATTTCTAGGAGATCTAAATATGGACTGACTGTCACCTAAATCACATGTCCTCAAATCCCTTTGTGACGAGCTAGGTCTTGGGTAATTACTCAGTGAACCCACTAGGAACAACACTCTAAATACTGCCAACAATTCCATTCTAGATGTGGTACTAACCACCCATCCACACAAAATATCTCATTCAGCAGTGTTTCACGACGACATGAGTGATCATGGAATTGTTGCTTGCATAAGATCTCAAATTAAGGCCGACCACAACCCATCTTTATAACAAAAGATCCTTTCATGAAATTCAGTGCAGTAAACTTCCTATCTGACCTGAGCATGATCAGATGGCAAGATCTCTACCTAGCCAAAGATGTCAACAAGGCAGCTTACATCTTAATGACAAACTCACTACAATAATAAATAAGCATGCCCCTTTCATCAAAGTAAGGGTACAGAACAATTCCACCCCTAGTTCACCTAGGATCTCAAGGCAGCCCTTATAGCTCGAGATAAGCTCTGGGCTAAAGCTAGACATTCAAAGAATCTTCGATTGGCAGGCCTTTAGAACAGCCAAGAATAACTCTGTGAAAAACTTCGCTCTGCTAAAGCTAACTATTATATTTCTACTCTCGAACAAGCTAAAGTAACCCTCATAAAATATGGAAGACTATCAAAGCTATAGAAGAGACGACCCCATGGCCCCTCTGTCCCAACAAAGATAGTTGCAAGTGGCAAGATTGTGGAAAACAAGTCCCTAATCCTGGAGGAACTTAACTCCCACTTTGCCACAGCTGGATTAATTTTGACTCGTCATCTTATGCTGGTGCTGCGGTGAGCCAGCACCCCCTCCCCACATCTAGTCCTGCACCCAGCCCCTTCCAACTGCACAAGATAACTTATAAAGAAGTAGAGATTCTCTTCTTAACTCAGACACCAAAAGAGTACAGGGGAGGATGGCTTGGAACCCTTTTTCCTAAGGTCAGGCTACACCCATCTCACTGCCCCAATTCTCCACATCTTCAATCTTTCCATTACATCTGCTACTGTGCCGTCCTGCTGCAAATCAGCACATATCCTCCCTCTATTTAAATCTGGTGACCCATGCGATGTAAACAACTATAGGCCTATCTCCATATTGCCTATCCTTTCTAAAGTTCTCGAAAAACTGATCCATATTCAGTTAAAATCTCACTTGAAACCTTCTCTTCATTAACCCAGCTCAATCCGGCTTCAGGCTAATCATAGCACAATCACTGCACTAGCAAAAGTAACCAATGATTGGATCTCTGCTATAGATGCTAAGAAGGTAACTGGTGCAGTCTTTTGGACCTCAGCAAAGCTTTTGATACTGTTGATCCTGAAACTATTAGTCAATTGCCTTGCAAGTTGGGTGCCACATACCATACCACCCAGTGGTTCTCTAGCTACCTAACTGGAAGATTCCAAAAGTAAAAGCGAAGGCTTTTTCTGCTGCCTTACCAGTTGCAAGAGAGTCCCCAAGGATCCATCTTAGGCCCTATCTTGTTTTCTTTGTACATTAATGACTTAGATGCTAACATATCTACGCCAATCTGCACTTTTGCAGATGATACTGTGTTATACTTCTGGCTCATCGTTATCTGAAGTCAAGGGGTGCTTCAAGCGGACTTAGCACAACCAGCATAATCTAATAAAGGCAAAGCTTCTGCTCAATGCTAAGAAGACTAAGCGATGATATTCTCCGCAGTGCTGTCACAGGCCCCCCAATACCCTTGCCCAAGACTTCATTGTCACCACGCTAAACGAGCCTCTGGAAGTTGTAACCAAATTTAAATATCTGGGTATCTGGATCGACAATAAATTATCTTTCAATGACCACGTCGAAGATGTCTCTAGAAGGTTAAAAGCAAGGTTAGGTTTCTTCTACAGAAATAGGCCCCTTTTCCCTGAAACTTCGAAACAAGCTTGTACAGACCACTTTTTCTCCCCTACTCGACTATGGCGATGTAATCTATTCCTCCACCACTCTTGCAAATCTAAATAAACTGGACATCCTTTATCACCGTGCGTTCTGGGTTCATTACCAACTCCTTACCGTTCGCACCACTGTGACTTATATGCAGCTGTTGGTTGGACATCCCTTACTACTAGGCGCCTGCTCCATGCTGGGCTATGGACTCTTAAACTGCTCCTGCAGAAAATTGCCAAACTATCTCTCTTCCCTTATTAGTATCTCACATAGTGCATACTAGTTAAGAAAATCTGACTTATATTATGCTTGACATACCAGGATGCAGACTTCCTTTAGTAAGCGTGCTGTGCATATGCCCTTCCCTCCATTTAGAACCACTCTTGCCATTTTGTACACATGATAATTGGCCATGCCTTTTGCTCACTTTATACTGACCTAGACCCACTGGAGATAGGCAAAGAGGGAGAACTGAGCTGTGCTTGTTCTCTTAAAGCCCTCTTGCTCAACCTTCCTCAGCCAGCCATTCTCCATTCAGTGGGTGGCTATTCCTGGCTCCCTCTGCACTCTTCCTCTCAGCCTAATGCCTGGCATGTTAGTTAGCTCTCTCGCTGAAGTCAGTCACCAAGCTGACACCAAAATGAGGCTGTGTACCATGCAATTACCTCTATGGTAATCATGTGATCTCTTCTACCCTCACATCTTGGTATACCCAATGCTGCACTCTCTTCTCGCCCTACCTACATTCCTTCTTCCCCTCCTCCCCCCTCCCCTCTCCCCTCTCTCTATGACTCTGGCACTTCTTATTTCTTGTCTGTTTTCTCTGACAAATGCCACTGACTGCCTTGCTTACAATGTTACCCTTGAATTGTATTAATCTGTAATCTGTTTGCAATGTCCACATTGTTGTAATGTCTGTCTTGATGTTCCTCATAATTTGTATTTCTCTGACTTGGAACCTTTGTAAAAGAGCTCAAAGGTATTTGTAATCCTAGACTTGATAAAACATAAAATAAATAAATAAATCAGAAGTGCATGAACTTCAGTTTGCCCATTCCTCCATTCATTTGGTTTGACTGGTCTGCATCATATGAACCATTTGAGCTACATTAATTATACCTTTAAGCGGTCATCAATATACTGTATAAATCAGTATTTATCCATGGTTTTTATGTTGTTGACATTCAATAATAAATATAGAATAATACATTGGGTGGTGTGTTTAACGAGATTTTACATACACCCCAAGGTGTTGGATGCTACATCAACCCTGAGAGCGAAGCTCAAGGGGTTTATTTAGCATCCAACACTAATGGGTGTGTGTAAACTCTCAAGTTAAACACACAACTCCATGTTTTATTTTATATAATTGCTGTGAAGCATTTTTTTGACACATCAGTTGTATAAAATAAACATACTTCCTTGCAGCCGCAGTGCAGTTGACTTTTAGCACAGTCTGTGGTCGGGGTAAAGCAGCTACTAAAATGGAATGTTTCCTTTTTTTTTTTTTTTTTTTTGAAGGAGCTGTTAGGGCACATGAAGTCAAGTTTATTTGTTTTTAAAATAAGTTACCGTTGGAAGGGCCGCAGGTGTTACAGATGTGGCAAGTGTTGGTCGCTGAGGAGGAGAAGAGTGGCAGCTGGCACATGCATTGAGCGAGGGAAACCCAGTGCATGTTCACCATTATAACCAGGTTTCCCCATGGGAGAAATGCTCCCCAGTTATTATATGGCAATACTATTGTTTCTAAAGAATGATGAAGTATAAATTCATCAAATGTGATTCTGATTGTAAACCTGTATCAATGTGAACAATCAAAAGTATGAAGGAAAAGGGAAAAAGGGGTGGGGTATACCTTTATGTCAAGGAAGGCACAGAGGTGGTCGAGTATGGGTCAATTAGGGAAGGAAAGGGGGGCAGAACTGTTGTGGTTATAGCTCACAACTGCATTGTGAAAGAAATTGCTCATTGGGATGCTTTATAGACCAACAAGGTGATAGGAAAGTTTGGTAGAAACTGAGAAGGGGCCACAATGAAGGAATTAGCGGTTGTGGGGGACCTCAGTCTACCAGCCTTAGATTGAGATATTCCAGCAACTAGGACCACCAAAAGTCAGGCCCTGCTTGATACGTTGCAGGACTGCCTGCTGGTACAGCTGGTCAGGGAACTCACAGGGCAGGCTGCCATTCTCGACGTGATACTCACTAACTCAGAAATGGTAGGCAGAGTATGGGTTGGAGAACTACTGGGGTATCAATGACCATAAAACAACACAGGATGGGAGTGTTAAGGAACAGAAGGCTGTGCTAGCAGGTATGGCAGCAAAATAATACAACTTATTTAAAGCATCCTGAACATGGCTCTGACTACCCCATTCCTTTGCCTCACACTGAGAATTCATTGGGGGTTCCCTGATGAAGCCTCAGTGTGAGGTGAAGTGTGAATGTAGCTGGAGCTGTACCAAAGATGCTTAAATGCATAGCCTTCTGTTCCTCAGAACTGCTTTCCTACATTGTTTGTTGGATGGAGCGGATCTCCATGGCTGGTAGCTAGAACAGGAACGTTACCGGAAGTGCATCTCTGTTTGGGTACTGGGTCATAACAGTGCACCAGGAAGAGTGCTGAGACACATTGTGTAAAGCACAAGACAGTTTACAGCGACAGGGGTTAGAATAGCAGTAAGAAATTAATGCTAACCCTATCACTCTGCAGAGACCCTGTGGATGAATTGAGTTGCTGTGTGCTGGGGTGCTGGTGAGCTGCTCCTGTGGTGGAGTGGCTGGGTACCAGCACCGCGGCAGAGCAGGAGACTTGGGACTGCGATTCAGTTCCACCAGGTCTGCTCCTGCTGCAACTTTTTGTATTGATTTTAAAAACATAATTTGCCCCCTCCCAATTTCCTCCCCCCTCACCAAAGTCCATGACTCCCTGGAGTTGGTTATTTTAAGTTTGGGGGGTGTGGGGGTGAAGTCCCCCACGTTGGGGGTACAGGGGGCATAGCCTCCACATTGAACAAAAAGTCCCATTGTTTTCAATGGGGTTCACTGTCATAGTCAGGTCGGTGTTGTCCCCAGCCTTGTATGTGTTTGTCGCTGTTTTCCTTGCAGCATGTATTGTTGTGTGGTTATTGTCTGTAGTGAGATGACACCTTGCCTCTATTTGTGTGTTGTGTGTGTTCTACTGACCATAACACCATTTGGTTACAACTGGCCCTGGGTACCAGTAAATCCTATTTAAAGGTTGTGATTTTGGATTTCAGACAAGAATTCCTGAGATTACAAAAAGGGCCTTCATTAGCTACAAGGAGAAACGGGGAATAAAGAATGGAGCTGATACTTGTTAAAGATAAAGGAGCCAAGGAAGCAGTCAGGAGCTCAAAAGCAGACACAGCTGCATTTTGTGGGGGTCAAAGGAGGGGGAAAAACAGTTCTTCAGGTACATCAGGGAAAAATGAAGATGAGAGGGGGAATTGTTCAGCTGATGGATGGGGCAGGGTTGTAGATGAGCATGAGCAAAAGGCTGTCTTTCTAAATGACTACCTTCTGCTCAGTATTCACAGTGAACAATAGTGGGCCTCTGCCGTAAAGGGGTATAAAAACTGCACAATGGGGATCCGAGAAATGGAGCAGGTGGTAATTACAGGAGAAAGGGTTCGAAAAGGGTTTGCAACCTTGAAAATAGATAAGGCTCAAGGACTGGACTAGATGCACCTGAGTGTTCTTAGGGATTTGGCATAGGAACTGACTGAACATATGGAGTGATACTCAATAACTCACTACAGTCAGGGGTGGTTACCAGAGATGGAAGGATAGTGAGGCGGTGCAGCTCCACAAGTTAGGGTACAGGGAAGAACCAGAAATTACAGGCCTCTCAGTATTACCTCCATTGTAGGAAATTGATGGAGACACTATTCAAAGAGGACCTAGTGAACTACCTGGAGAGACATGTGCTCCAGGATGCTAAGTAGCACGGGTTCATGGCAGAGCAACCTTGTCAAACCAACCTGATAGTATTCTTTGACTGGGTAACATGGGTGGTGGATAAGGGACAAGCAGTAGATTTACACTATATTAACTCCACCAAGACATTTGACTCAGTGCAACACAAAAGGTTGCTGAAGAAATAAGAGAATCTAGGAGCAGTGAAAGACTTAGTTAGATCGGTGTGAAGTTGGTTGGGGGAAGACAGCAGAGGGTGGTTGTAAATGGGGTAAGATCGGGGAACAAGGAGGTTATGAGTGTAGTACCGCAAAGCTCTATCCTGGGACCTCTCCTTTCCAATATATTCATCAGCAACATAGCAGAAGGAATATAGGGCTGGATATGTCTCTTTTCAGATGATGCTAAGCTCCGTGGTGGGGTAGACAGTGAGGAGGGGGTAATTGACTTACAAAGGGATCTGCAAAGGTTAGAGAGGTGGTACAAGTTCTGACAGTTGAAATTCAATACAAAAAGTGCAAGGTGATTGGCACAGGCAACAAGAACCCCTGGACAGAATGCTGGATGGGAGGGTTAACCTGGCCACTACATCAGAGGATTAGTGGTTCCCTAAAATAAACTGCTATGTAACAAGGCCCAGCAAGCAAGCAGAATTTAGTACTTTGGATGGGTTTTGATAGCAAGAGGAAAGAGGGAATACTACCTCTACAGATTACT
Source organism: Neoceratodus forsteri (assembly GCA_016271365.2). Lineage (NCBI taxonomy): Eukaryota > Metazoa > Chordata > Ceratodontiformes > Ceratodontidae > Neoceratodus > Neoceratodus forsteri. The sequence goes on along the minus strand of CM057453.1, from coordinate 641,063,623 downwards.
GATGAGACATATCTAGCATACAGTGCCAAGTTCTGGAGTCCTCAGAAGAGAAAAGACAGTGAAAAGCTGGAGTTGGTGCAGCACAGAATAACAAAAATGATTCAAGGTCTGCAGGGCAGATCCTATGTGGATCGGCTCAGGGCATAGAAGCTGCTGGCAGAAAAGGACCTCTTGGCCCACCTAGTCTGCCCTAAATCCATCTCTACTATTCTACCACAGACCCTAATTAATCTCCGACCTTACCCCCACCCCACCGCCCTGTTACTAAGATCTCCTTGTGTCAATCCCATGCATTTGAATGAACATGTACTTGATGGAGGCCAGAAGGGAGAAGGGAGAGTGTGAACATGACAGAAACCTTCAAGTTCCTGAAAAGAGTAATCAGAGTGAACTGTGGGGAACTATTTAATGGAAGTGGTGATTTCAAAACAAAGGGAAATAAAAGGAAGCTGGTAGGTGGGATTCAGTAGGGATGTGAGAAAGTTTTACATTAGAGGTACAATGGATGAGCCATGGAACAGCCTACCAGCAGAGGAGGTTAGCACAAAACACATTACTGGGTTCAAGCACAGCAGAGGCAGAGAAGTGGGCTTAATAGTTACTCAGGGGGTGGTGAGGAAGGGAGAAGCCTCCTTCTAGACAACAGGTTATGAGGTAGGGTAGGGTAAAACTGGACAGACTCAATAGACCAATAGTCTTTTTCTGCTGACATTGTCTTGAGAAATGAAGCCAGTTTGTAAAGCTTTTCTAAAATACTTTGCTGAAATTGTACAACACATATTGTACAGTTACTTACAAACTCTGTGGTGTAACATGGTGTAGCATATATATAATAATGGCATGGCAGTCATGTGCAACAAGTCTGTGTTTCCTTTGCGGGGTTGTGATGACATCATAGACCTTTAAAGCGAGCTTGAGAAGTCTTTGATGTCATAAGAATCCCAATATGGAAACAGTCTTCTTGTGCAAATGGTTGCACATCCATTATTTTATATTGTATCTCTCTGTGTTTTTAAAAAAATATATTTTTGTTCCCCCGGGAGATATTTACTATGATTTATTTAAAGAATGAGAACCCACCCCACACCCAGCTTCCAATGCCCTACTGATACTGTACAAGTGTTTGGTTTGTAATTAATGCTAAATATAATGGTATCCCATGAGGTGGGCACATGGGGAAGGACGCCATCTGTAACAGTGATTCCTTTCCGGCGCAATCCCTCATGGTGATGGGAGGGTAGGGTGACCGGATGAGGGGGTGGGCAAACTGGGTGACAAGATGTCACTATGTGTATGCCATGTGAGGGGAGCGAGCATGGTGAGCATGGGCTGGGAGGAGCTGTAGAAGGTGGCGCTGGTGGATTGCCGAGCTGCATCGTGGCATTGGGGGTTGGCTAGTGTTTGGGGTGGGTGAGGTACCGGGTTGGGGCCTGGGCACTGGTACGATTTTATTGTGCCCGGATTGAACCTTTATTTTTAATGCTTTCACCCCGACATCACCCCCTGGAGCTGAGAATCCTTTATTGGGGGGCGGGGGTGAAGCCTCATGAGGGGTAGGTGTGGGGGGGATGCAGTGCCCCTCACAGAAAGCATTAAAATACATGTCCCGGCACCGTTGTCCTGTATGACGGGGTTGTTCAGAGTGCTGAAAATGTTTTTGGCACTCTGACTGTGCGATAACGGTGATCACCTTTAGCCGTTCACCGTTATCACATAGAACCAAATATAATTACTCTTTAGAAAGATTCAGCTCCAAGCACAAACCAATGATATTGGTCCCAGTGCACTACTGGGGTGGGGTACATGGAAACAGCATGTACTCCACTTACATAGCTGTGCACCCATGGACATGCGTGCACTGGTGGCATTCACAACCACTGGCTACCTGTCTGTGACCCTACCCCCCCCCCGGTGCACAGGGCAGCCAGGGGTGGGGATGCGGATCCAACCCGGCATCCAATCAGAAGCCCAGACCAGAACACAGAGTAGATCCCCCACATGGTGGGGCATGCATTGGCAGCACACTCCACAGAAGACCTACAGCCAACAGCTGAGGTAGTGAGTGGAGGCAATGCCACTGGCCCTCCTGCGATGTGGCCCCGGAGCAATTCATTGTGACTGGGTGGGGGTCTGTTGGAATTGCAGAAGGGCACTGTACTCCACATCATGCCTGGGTGGCCCGAGGCGAGGGTTGACCGACAGTGCCATTCGGGGGGGCAGCACCCATGGGCCGGTGCCCATGTGAGTGTGGGGGGGCGCCAGGTAGATGCTGTGCACTGATGTGTGCTGGGTGGCGCCAGGCAGGCATGCGGTGGTCCGGCAGCAGTGGTCCCATTGGCAGTGTGGGCCAACCACCCCATCCAGGCAGTGTACAGTAGTGTGCACAGAGTGCATAGTGAGCTTATGGCAGGGTTCTCCTTGTCATACCCTGCGCCCTCCTCCGCACCCCCGTGACCAGCACTACATGCTGTGGTGCATGGCGTGTAGTGCCTACCAACTTCGCACCTGTTCCTGATGCATTGCCCTTCACGCAGCCAGGGGATCAGGCTTGTAGGTGCTGCACACCCCCCATTGGTGCATCCCTCATGAGGGGTGCAATGGGTGCGGGGTGGCTATGCGCCCAAGATGCACAGCGCCTAGCCACTCCACCCATTAGTGCATAGGGGCTAATGTTTATAAGCTTGCTTCCATTTCAGTAAGTGATGACCAAAATGAAAGCATGCCTTCAAGTAGGATCATCAGTGAAGCATTGGTGCCAATATTCAAAAGGTCAACATGGCACTAACATTGTTAGTGCCATGCTAACAGAGATTAGCATAAACTGACTGGGCTGGGGGTCACATTCAAAGGCCCCCAGTGCACTGCGCTGACCAACAGTGCAATCACTCTCATAACACTGTGCTGAACCTATTTAAATGAGGGATCCCTTATGCATACAGGGTGCAGTGGTATACCTAAAGTAAATAACATCCAGCACTCCAAGCTTTATGGAAGATAAAACATTTTTACTTGTGGAAAATATTTTAATCCCTTACAAAGTCACAGTGCAAAAAGCTGCATGTCTTAATGCATCACAGTGTAGATAGTTATCCAGCCTTCAACAGTGAGTGAACATCTAACCCTGAACACTTTCCCATAGCAATAAGCAAATAAGCTAACCCTCACAACTCCTCACTACCAGCCCAACGCGTCAAGGACTAACTTCTCTTTGTCAGAGACCTGGTTATACCCATGTGACATGTTTAAATAGTATATCAAACAGGTGTCGTACATTAATTAATTTATTTCAGTGTGAGTACTACATCCAATAAAAGTGCTTGGCTTACTTATGCAGAATCGTGCTCCCAGCCAGCTCTGCTTGTCATGCTGCTCAGATTTCATTGCATTTGGGACACCCCTAATTGTTGTACTTAAGTGAGCAGCATGATGCTGACTGAGAGCACAGCACCACACAGCAATGTACCCCCAAAATTATATAGTACAAAACTCAGCAGCAATTCATACATTTTTATGTCTTTTCTAGTTACAACTATCCATAAACTTGCATAATTTGATTTCAGATCTGGGATCCCCATGTTGCCCCACTCGGATTTTATTTGTGTAGGAAGAGCTTCCAATCCATGTCCTCATTTAACCCCAATGGTGCCAAACTCCTGAATTTGAAAATACATGTTTTCCTTTTATCAAGTTCCAACTATCCCCCCACCCGGTTTATTTATGGGAACATGGTGTATGGCTGCATACCTTATTTCATGTTCTCTTTTATTTTCCATGTGCATGATATGCCTCACTAAAGGACTACTAGCATCCTGATTTCTAACTGTCCTAAAATGTTCTTGTATGCGATCTTTCATTTTGAAAGTAGTTTGTCCAATGTATAATTTCCCACATGCACACCAAATACCATACACAATGAACTTTGAATCACATGTTATAAAATGTTGAATTTTCACTTCCCTTATCCCCTTCTCACCTGGATTTAGAAATACATTGCATGGAACTGTATTTTTGCAAGTTATACATTTTGGGCATGGAAAGAATCTCTTTGGTAGTGGGCCCAAACTTCCCTCCTCTGTTTTGATCTTATATTCACTACTGGTCAAAATATCCATAAGGTTTATACCCCTATGGAAAGTGACCAGTGGTCCTTTTTAGCATACTTCTCTCAGATCAGGATCTAACCTCAAGATGTACCAGTACTTGTTAAAGCAGCAGTGCAACAAAAATGGGTTCAAATTTGACCCCACTTTATTTTTTTTTTCTTAATGTCAGATGTCTTCCAGTTTATTTTGGTGGTGAACTTTTCAGTTTTCATTATCATTTAAGAATGTTGTGAATGTTTTAAAGTAACTATTTCTCAAGAAAAAAAGATGGCCGCCTCATTTTTGCATAGAAATAATATCGAGGACCCAAGGAGGATAAGAGTTCAGACAAAAATGCAAATGTACAGTACACAGTGTAGAAAGCATCCAGAAAACCCAAATCAACGGTTCTGCCAATATTTTTTATAACCATAGAAGAAATTTAGCTTTTGGAATAACTTTTTCATTGCACTGCTGCTTTAACTATTGCTTTCAGGTCCATCAATATGGGCCCATATGTGTGACAAACATTACTTTATCATTTGACTTTTATTTACTCTGTAATGCAATAAATCTTCCTTTCTAGTTTTGCTGCTCGGTGCTCTGCTTTTTAAGGTTTGATCACTATACCCTCTTTTTTTGCAATCTACAAATAATTCCCCCTTTGCTGTTTCATAATCCTCTGGGGCTGAATTATTTCTTTTCAATCTAACAAACTGCTGTCCATACGATAAGTTATTCACTTTATGCTGTGGGTGCAAACCACGTGTGTGCAGAATACTATTGCCCGCAGTTGGCTTCCTGAAGCTGTTTGTCTTTACAATTTCCCCTGGAACTCCTAAAAGTGAAATATCCAAATAGCCTGTACTTGTTGAAGAAATAGACCCGGTGAATGACAGACCTACTGAATTATTATTTAAGTAATCCAAAAAGGCATTTTGCATCATCCACAGATCCCTACATACAAATAATAGGTCATCTATTAAGCGCCTGTATTTCAAGATGTTAGCATGAAATGGATTCTCCATGCGGTCCCAGATCACCTCCCACCAACCCATGAAAAGGTTGCCATAGGAGGGAGCGACCTAGGACCCCATGGCTACCCCCTCCTTTCCTGGCAGTAGAACTTCCCCCAAAAGAAACATAATTATTTTTTAATATTAGATCCAGGGCTAGACAAATAAATTTGACTGGATAATCTAATTTTGAACTTTTTAGAATCTGTTCCACTGTCTGTATTCCATGCCTATGATCTATGCTTGTGTAAAGAGAATTTACATCTAACACGATCCATATATGGTTTTGTCCCCACTGAAAGTTTGAAAACTCCCTGAGAATGGCCATAGTATCCTGGACATACGATTCCATTTGCACTGCCTCCTGCTGCAGACATCTATCAAGGTACCTGGCTAGAGACTCAAACATAGAACCATTGCCCAATATAAATGGACGCCGGGGGGGGGTGAGTACTGCTCTTATGAATCCTAGGGATATGATAAAAAGTAGGGACACGAGAATGATTACACTGTAGTGCTTTCATGGTCTCATTTGTTACCCATTCCTCTTCTATGGCCAAATTCAGAAAATAATCCAATTTCTCCTTAAAAAGCTAGTTGGGTCATGGAACAGTTTTGTATATGTCCCTAAATCACTGACCTGTCTCAAACTTCTTGCTCATAATATACTCAATCTAACAATACAATGTTGCCCCCCTTGTCAGAGGGTTTAATGATTACATCCTCCATGGCTTGTAGCTCTTGGTGTGCTGTCCACTCCTCTACTGATAAGTTGTCCCAATAATGTTTTAACGTTGATTCACCAATTTTAGCTGAAACATCCTTTAATACCACATCTTGAAACATTTTTATAATGTCACTACCAGCAGTTGGAGGACAAAGGAAAGACTTCAACTTTATTTTAGGTATGGCTGCTTTTATTTTATCAGACTGAAATGGCTGCCCCCCACCATCCGAGGGAAACATTACCTAAAGTGTCTAAGTGTTCTAATAAATTCCTTCATTCTCCATCCCCAAGATGATCTAAAAGAGGCAAATCTGATGTTCTATCCATTTGTTCAAATTGTTCCTCAGCCTCATTTAATTCACTAATGTAGTGGTATACCTGGAGGTATTGGCAGCACTAAGCAACCTGTATCACAGTGCAGTTTAACATTGCCAAAACTATACCTTTTCAGCACACAGTAGCGTGAACCTCCACCCCAAATGAGCCAAATGCCAGGCAGGTGACTTCAGTAGGAGCTGTCAGTCCCAGGTGCCAATCACGAGCAAACACAAGGAGAATGCATTCACTGTGATTCCAAAACATAGCCAAGACCAAATAAATTGATGCAAAATGATTAATTCCGGTAGTACTGTCCTACAATAATCCTGCAGTAGTCGCGCACACACTCTGTCATTCAGATCGTGGCCAGCCAAGGTGGTGAGTGCAGGGGTTGTGCCAGCTCCTGTAACAATACCGTACAGTGGCATATCTCTGGTGACTGTGGGTGTGGGGATGTGGGAAGGAGTGTCCTGAGTTTGCAGGATGGGAGGAGAGACTGCTGACCATTCCAGAGGGTGGCATAGAGGCGGTGGGTGTTGTAGGTGACTGTTGTGCATACAAAAATGCATCAGGAGAGGTAATTGGGGATGGTGGCACAGACTGCCACCTATGTAGCATTACAGCCTCCAGGAATGGGGATCAGAGGATGGGGGATTCCATATGCCATCACCATAATTTCCATGACTACAGCCCACCTAGAGTAGTGATCAAGAGGTAAGGAGATTCCACTTGCCACCACTGGGGTTTCTTTGAATACAACTCAACTAAAGCAGTGACCAGGTTGGGGGGGGGGACAACCATCTCCACATAATGCCGCCATGCTGCCTGTATGCTTGCATTCTGCAGCATGTTAATGAGCCCACAATGGGCATGCAAATTACCCATAGCACCTTGCATGCCCAGTGGTCTCACTAGCATGTTGGGGCTGAATATGTTTCACATGGGCCTTGGCATTATCCCATTTTAAGCTGTGCTACAGTATCTCCATTGGGCTCTTAGGGGCCGTTTCCAATGGGGCTTATGTCAACGCAGCACACAGTCACTATGGGGCAGTAAGGCAGGGAAATTGATAGCATTCTTAGATGTTCTACTGGTACTGAGGGCTAGTACTTCTAGAAAGAAATGAATAGAGGACTTCATCATATGGCACAGGGGGTGGTATGGGGAAGAGGGCTACAGGATAGTCAGAAAATGGGGGTACCTGGAAAAATAAGGGCCTGTATGCACCAGATAGGCTACATCTCAGCAGGGAGGCCACTAGGTTACTCTGAAGTCCAAATTGGAAGCATTTATGGGTAGAGACCTCAATTTAAACTGATAAGGGAGGGGCAGCAGGGGCCATAACACCGTTAGTCACCTGGTGGAGTGGGCTGTTTGTCCTCCCCCCCAATGAGTGGAGATGGAGTCCAGATGAAAGGCAGAGAGGGGAAGACAGGAGAAGAGATGGAAACAGGAGATGGGGAAGGGTGGGATAGGGAATAGGGACATGGATCATGGTGGAAAGTGTTGTCTCTGAATGCTAGGAGCCTTGGAAATGAAATAGCTGAGTTGAAGACACTGATGACAGAGGGCAAGGTGGACTTCATGATCATCACAGAGACATGGGCCACACTGAACCATGACTGAGACCTCTCCATCCCTGGTTGTAAGTTATACAGCAGAGTAATGAGGTGGGAAGAGGACGGGGAGTGACTCTGTATGTGTGTGTGTGGGGGGGGGATAATCTGTACCAGGGAAGAGGAAGTGGAAGGAAGGAGATAGGTGTTGTGGGTACAGGTACAATCCACTATGATTAAAAACTAAGGATAAGAGTATTGTAGAGGCCACCAAACAAGGAAGAGGAGTTAGATAATGAACTGGGATCCCAAACTGAGGAAATGATCAGCAGGGGGGAAGTAATGATTATGGGGGACTTCAGTCTACCAGGTGTGGTCTGGAGGATCCCATCTACCTCCTGCACCAGGGCACAAGGATATTTCAGAATGGGTTTCTGATGCAAGGTGTCCTGGAGACCACTAGGAAGAGGTCCATACTGGACCTGGTCCTGTCTAATGATGCACATGTCCAAAATGTTAAAGTGGAGACACCACTTGCAGGAAGTGATCACAACACTATTTGGTTCCATCTAGACATGGGCAGGGAAAGGGTTATGACCAAGGCAAGGGTTCCTGAATTCAGGAGGGCAGACTACAGCAGTATGGGGGAGATTCTGGAAGGACATCTTGGTGGGAGGAGGAAGGAGATAGAGGTAGACCAGAAATGGACCATAATTATAGAAGGGCTATTGGCAGCCACTAACATGTGTGACAAAATCAGGAGCAAGACATCCAAAGTCAAAAAGACTAGATGGTTTGGTAATGAGGTGGCCAAGGCAGTAAAGACAAGAAGACAGGCCCCCAAAATTACAAGCATACTGAGAAAGAGGAGGGCAGGGAAGAATACTGCACCAAATCAATTGAGGGGGGAAGATCAGTTAGGGTAAGAAAGGCCAAAAGGGAGCTGCAGCTGGCAGAGAAAGAAAAAGCCTTCCTTCCAATACATCATGGAGAAGAGGGATGTGAGGGATACAATAGTAAGACTGATAAATGGGGGTTGGGGGAGTGTGAAGAGTGGCAATGAAGAGAAAGCAGAGACACTTAAGTATTTATGATCAGTCTTCACTAAGAAGAAAGATGGCCAAGTGCCACAAGGGAAGAAGGAGGTGGCCAATGGGGGGTACACAAATGAGGAGCTCATGGTAGACAGGGTGTGTAAAAGCATAAAGACCTTGAAGGTGGACAAATCCCTGGGGCTGGATGGTGTGCATCCAAAGGTACTGTGGGAGTTGAGAAAGGTGCTGGCAGGGTCCTTTGTCAGACCTGTTTAACACCCCTCTGGAGCTTGGGGAAGTACTCTAGTACTGGAGGACTGCACATGTGCATCTCCACAAAAGTGGGTCAAGGGATGACCCTGTTAACTACAGACTGGTCTGTTTTACCTCAATATAGGGAAACTGATGGAAACCATAATGAAAAAAGGTTGTTAATCTTTCTGGAAGAAAATGGGCTCCAGGATGAAAGGCAGCATGGGTCTGTGTCAGGGAAGTCCTTTGACTGGATAACCAGGACAGTGGATGGGAGCCAAGCAGTAGCTATCCTGTATCTGGATTTCAGTTAGCCTTTGACTTGGTTCACCACAGGAGATTAATCAGGAAGCTAGAGAACCTGGTGGTAGGGGGTAAACTAGCTAGATGGGTTTAGTACTAGCTGTAGGACAGAAGTCAGAGAGTGATAGTTGAGGAGATTTCTCGGAGGCCAGGCCAATGACCAGCGGGGTCCCACATGGGTCGGTGCTCAGGCCGGTGTTGTTTAACATCTTCATCAGTGATACTGCAGATGGGATCAAGGGTTAAATCTGCCTGTTTGTGGACAACACAAAGCTCTCTGGGAGAGTGGACATGGAGGGGGGAAGAGTAGAGACAGGATCTAAGAGAAAACCTGACTAAGCTAGAGAAATGGTCTAGTATTTGACAACTGGGATTTAGTGCTAAAAAGTGTAAGGTAATGCAATTGGGAGCGAGACACCCAGAGACCAAATGCTGGCTGGGTAGTGTGCAAGTAACCAGGTCAGAGAAGGAAAAGGACTTGGAAGTAATAATCATGAGTGATCGGAGGCACTCAGCACACAGCTAGAGGGCAGCAGCCAAAGCTAATCAGATACTGGACTGCATAGCCAGGGGGAATATCCAGCAGGAAGGTTGAGATCATTCTGCCACTGTACAGATCACTAGTGAGGCCACTCCTATAGTACTTTGTGCTGTATTGGAACCCATATCTCAAGAGGGACATCAACTTACTGGAAACGGTCCAGAGAAGGGCAACCAAAATAACACAGAGATAGCAAGGTAGAACATATGAAGAGAGACTCAGAGCTCAACATGTAAATCCTGGAGGACAGAAGAGAAGGAGGGGACATGATGGAGACCGTTAAGTACCTTAAGGGTATCGACAGGGTGAGCACTGAGGGTCTCTTCAGCCTTAGTGGGAACAAGACCACTAGGGGACATTGCTTCAGGTTTTCTCAAATGTCACCCAACCTACTGTACCACCGTTGACATCCATTGAATGCCATTTTTGTAAAGCTCTATCCACAAGAGTAATCATGTATGACAACTCTAAACTGGACAATAGCACCTGACCATATCAGTCTCATACCAGTAATAGAAAAAGGTCTCTGCAGCCCTACATTGGCCTGACCCCCCCCCCCAAGATAACAAGTTCATCTAACTTGGTAACAAACCTATCCCCAGGGGTAAATGGAAGAAAGCGGGTATTTACTTTGTACAAGACCTTTTCCCCCAGAACCAACCCTATTTCCAGTCCTATGACACATTGTTGTCTATCTTTCACATTCCCATAAATGATCTTTGCCTCTTCCTTCAGCTCATAGCATTGCTTTCTTCTCAGCTTAAAGAATTAGAGAGAGAAACAACACACACACCCTACAAGTTTGGCTTAATTTGCCGAGGGGTATTGCAGGATCAATATACTGTAAAAGTATTTATTTTCAAGCAAAGTAATTTTAGCGCAAACACAAATGCAACCATAATTGTGTAAATAAAGTTTAGTGCTAAGTCATTAGCACCACATTCCCTTTAATGAAAAAAGTGCTAATCAGCACAAATTTATTTTAGCACAAATTAGTGCTTAAGCGAAAATGATTTGACAGTGAATATTTCAAGTTTTAAAGACTAAGCTGATTTCACACATAATCAATACAATACCGCTGATACCTGGCACATACAGCTTGCAGAAACACAAAAGCCCAGCTCATACAGTTGAAAATTCTCCTTAGATGGTACAGAACACCTCAAGCCCTACATTTTATGAGACTAATAAGTGACAAAACTTGCTGGAGATGTAATCAAACTCCAGACTCTCTCACATTCTATGGTACTGCCCAGCTATAACACAATACTAAAAATCAATAACCGAGTTCTGCAAATCAATAGTTACAGCATCCCTCTCTAATTCTACTCAGTATCCTTCATATATCCCTCTCCAAGGGCCACCACTCTTGAAATGGGTTGTCTCTGCCACCATACAAGCTAAGAGGCTTCTATTAAGGAAATGAAGAACTCATGACATTCCAACCTTTCAGGAATGGCTGCTATCAACAGGACACCTGACACTGATGGAACGTCTTGTACACTTTGCTTTGGGGAAAATAGACCTCTTTAATAAAATCAGGTCCGCCTTCCTGGCCAGCCAGCCCCCCTGCACTTCCCTTCATAGGAACACCCCCCCCACACACCATCTGATGCAGTTTGCTGAAAAATAATATACCTAATAATCTAACTTTGCCATATAGTTCCTGGATAAATATATTTAGAATATAGTGTTTAACCTTACTCTGTATCTTATGAATGTGGACATTAGTTTCATGTCCTATTACACTATTTAAAGTGCTCCTACGTCTTTCTTGTTTTAGGTACAACACAAGGACAGATATTTGTTTTACATATTTCTTATATGCTTATATATAAAATGGTTCTATCTAATCTATATAACTATGTGTATCTATAGGTTTAATTTTAACTGGTGGGCAGTGATTATAATGGGTTGTAGATTCACACATGAAGAACTGCTGTTTCAAGTGCTTAGCGCACACATACATGCACACACACACACACACACACCAACTTCTCTTCAGTAATTTTATTTTTATTTATTTATTTAAACATTTGTTGACATGGATAGGCACACTGATCAGGGCTAGTTTCCAGGTGTGACCCGGGGGAGTGGGGGAGCAGGAGTACAAACAGAATAATACAAAAACTGTGGTATATACAAGATAATACAAAAACCATAGTTACAGGCAGTAGTGCAGACAAAATTCAGCAGGAGTACAACAACATTACAGGTCAAATGAGAACTAAAACCCTCAGATAGATACAGCAACTAGGTCAGAATTAATAGAGAAGAAGGCAATCTTGATAACATTACCAGGACATGTAAGACATTAAACATTAGATAATTCGTAGCCCTACAACATTTATAGCATTTCATTCTGTGACATTTGACCTATACACAACTAGAGTTTCAAAGATGCTTTCTTATCTCTGTTTGATTGTGTTTCTTATCTAATTACTCCCCTAATTTGTCACATTCATGTGTAAAATGTATTTTTTCTTTCTAATATTGTTCTGGGTAATTCTGGGTACTTAAAAGAAAGCGCTTTTTTAGAAAATTGCAATTTCCTTCTGAAGAAGAACTATGTAGGTTCGAAAGCTTAATGATTTTCTGAAAATCTCTGTTGGTACAATAAAAGGCATCAAATCACCTATTTTGTGAATCTGTATCTCATATATGTTTATGACATGAATGTTATGTCAATTTGTGATCGTAACACTACTTTAATGTTATAAGAGTTCATTGTTTTTTGACTTGTTTGCTTGTATTGCTGCATTATATATGAAACTTCTAATAAAAAATGTAAAGTTAAAAAAAAGCTGGTGAGGGAATATTCAGGAGAGAGATGAGGAGGCACCTTTTCACTGAGAGGGTGGTGGCTAAGTGGAATGAGTTGCTGGAGGAGGTGGTCTCCCTGAAGACAGTGGCTAGCTTCATGAGAGGTTGGGACAGAGTTAAAGAGAAAGTAACATGTAGTCAGAAGGGGGGGTGGGCATTAGAGAGAGGGTTGGGAGTATAACAGGGAAGAGGGGCAGTTCCTTCAGCAGATACTAAGGGATTTGCACTCGAGCAGACTTGATAGATCTCTAGGCCTTTTTCTGCTGGCTTATTCGTATGTTTGTATGTTGATGTGACATGGTCCAATATTCAAACCATTGGCATGTTCTGGTCAGGGTGCCCTAATTGTTGGAATATAGCCCATGAGTCAGCCATACACCACTTTCTGTGCAGCACTCCTGTCTGCATGGCACTTCTGGCTGACTTTGAATATGGGTGTCTTAGCTGAAACTTTTCAAAAAATTATCAATGATCCTAGGTGGGTTTGTAGCATGTTGGTTCAGGGTGGGTTTCAGCTTTTTAACATAATAAAAATGCTTGAAGATTTTTTGTGCTGGGGGGTTTTGTGTGTGTGGTTACTAGGGAATAGCATAAAGGTAGGGAACTGACAGGAAAAGGTGCAGGTAGCATGAGGTAGCAATTAACTAAAAGTCCACAGAAGAATACAAGAGTGTTCTCTGACCTTTGAACTGTGGTATAGCTGCTTTTTATGTAGGTTAAAAAGCAAAGTACAACAAAGGATAACCTTATTATATAATAAAGTGTCAACTATATGTAAACTCCCTCAATGTTTCTGCTGTTAGTGTTGTTGCATGTGAAGAGTCAAACAGCACAAATGTGGATTAGTGAGTGAGAGAGAGATAGAAAGAGACAGTGAAAGACTGAGATAGTTTTATTATTACTATTATTTTAATCTCTGGTAACCAGAAAAGGCCAACTGGGCACTAAACCCATTTACAGGGGCAACCCAGGAGCACAGGGAAGGGGAAGTGCTATATGCTCAAGGTCATATACTGTGCAGCTTGAGGTTATGAGAATCAAACAGAGATCTGCTGAATGTACCAGGCTCGTTCACTTCTTGTTGCTTTAATGTCTAGGCTATATGCCAGATTAAGCACAGTAAGTTAAGTGATTTTTTTCAGGATCGCCAGTGAGTAAGTGATTGTGGTAGGATTCATACCTGGATGGGTCTTGATGTTTGCAGCTCTAGTTTTTAACCTCTTAGAATAAATGCAGCTCTATGTGTAGCTGCACTACTGCACTGCTACAATATAATGCAGGTTTTGCAAAGTACTTCAACAGCGTTGTACACTGGCATGCATAATATGGTTATTTATGAAAGCTACATTATGTAGCATACTGAACTGCACAAATACAGTATTTGTATCATTTCACATATTACATCACAAATATACGATATCTGAGTCAGCTGAACAATTAAATAGAGAGATGTATAAACACAGACCTATTGTAGTTGTTCTTCATGGCATTGCCTGTTTTGATAAGGGATGCAGCAGATCAGAGGGAAAAATGTAGCTGCTAAGCATCATTTCAGGATTTCAGGAGCAGAGCAGCTGAGGAGACTGTAAGTGACTGAAAAGCACCGAACATTGACTGTGGAGTAAACCTATTTAAAACAGGAACACAGTGATGGTGCTGCTGGGGACTGGGTGAGGAAGGCTGGGAGAAGGGCAAGATTTAGGTCTGATAACAGTGGGGACAGTGAGCAGGGGATGCTATTGTGTGCTTAAAGCCCTCTGGTCCAGTGAATCTGGAGTGGTCAGGACCACAGGGGTTCCAGATCCCCAGAGTATAGAGCGTGAGGGCCATAGAGCAGGAGGGTGGCATCTGCAGGGCATTGCAATATCACTCTTTCTCTGTTTAAAGGAATTTACAGCAGAGTCAGCTTGCCAGTTAGCTGCAATTTCAGAGAGATAGGGTTCTCATTCAGGGCTAGGGCATGGGATACTATTGGACTCTATCCATCTGGATGGGAGCAGGGGGAGTCAGACTAGGGGGCTGGGGGACTGGATTACTGAGGGAAAGGAGTTCTTTGAGTGGAGGCTTGCTTGGAAGGTTTTGGCTAACTCAATTTATATGGACATTACTAGATATTGCATTATTTGGCAGCATTATAAAACTGAAAAGTCACAAAACCTTAACTGCCACCTCCACTTACAGCCACCTGAGTCATAGGTGACAGCAAGGGAACCTCAATTAGCAGCAAAAGAGGTGTAAGGTAAGGGGTGGGAGGCAATGGAGGGGGAAGGATTTTTCCTGGCAGACTTTACTGAGTGGGGGAAGGCTTGGCTTTTACGGAAACAGAGTGTGATGGAGAACTGAAACTATTGATTCTGTGTCTCCTATTCTGCTCTTATCCCTTACTCAGAGGTGAAACAGACTCAGACTCGGAATCTGAACTTCTGAAATTCTGATTTGGTGTAGATGGAATGGATTCCAGAGAATTCAAGCACTCCTATTACAAATACCTCTGCAGAGCAAATAAAGTGAATAGCAGAATGTTTTTCAGATTAAGTGGGGGCACAAACTCCAGAGGCAACTCCATGAAGCTGGCCAGGGGCTGTACCATTTTGTGGAGAATGTAGTATATGCTGCTGAAGGAGGTGGTCTGGGCAAAATCAGTGGGAAGATTCAAATGAGGGTGGAACAGATACAAGGGGTTGGTGAAAATGCACCAGAAAGGGAAGGGGAGGGAGACTGAAGAGCCAATAGGGCTCTCTCTCATTCAACATTAGGAAGGAATGGGCATACTGGATGGATGAAGGGGACTTTTTTGCTGACAGATTCTATGTTTCTAATCATGGTAGCCATCAGTGCAGATGATCCAGCACTTGAAGAGCTTGAACAGGTGAATAGCTAGCATTTCATTGCATCTTTCAACTCATCATATGCTGACATTGGCACATATTGTCCAATGATCCATATATGCCACCACATTACCTCTGAAGACCTCTAGCAGCAGTCAGTCAGTACAGTCATGTGCCACCTATTCAATATTGCAGTCATCCATGACCAGTCATTCACTAAAGCTATCTATCACAGTTCACCACATCACACATCTACCACCCATCCAACACTAAAGTCATTTACCACCAGTCCACCACCACAGTAATCTCCAGTACCAGCAGTCCACCACATCAGTCTACAACCCATCCAACACTAAAGTCATCTACCACCAGTCCACCACCACAATCATCTCCAGTACCACCAGTCCCCCACATCAATCATCTTCCACATATCCAATACTGAAGTCATCTACAACCAGTCCACCACATTAATCATCTACCACCCATCCAACACTAAAGTCATCTACAACCAGTCCACCACATCAGTCATCTACCACCCATCCAACACTAAAGTCATCTACCACCAGTCTACCACATCAGTCATCTACCACCCATCCAACACTAAAGTCATCTACCACCAGTCCACCACCACAATAATCTCCAGTACCACCAATCCACTACATCAGTCATCTACCACCAGTCCACCATCACAATCATCTCCAGTACCACCAGGCCACCACATCAATATCTACCACATATCCAACACTGAAGCCTTCTACAACCAGCCCACCACGTTAATCTTCTACCACCCATCCAACACTAGTCATCTACCTCCAGTCCCCACATCAGTCATCTACCACCCATCCAACACTAAAGTCATCTACTACCAGTCCACCACATCAGTCATCTACCACTCGTCCAACACTAAAGTCATCTACCACCAGTCCACCACATCAGTCATCTACCAACCATCCAACCCTAAAGTCATCTACCACCAGTCCACCACCACAGTAATCTCCAGTACCACCAGTCCACCATATCAGTCATCTACCACCCATCCAATACTAAAGTCATCTACCACCAGTCCACCACATCTGTCATCTACCACCCATCCAACACTATTTATTCATTCATGCATTCATTCATTCATTCATTCATATCTTTATTGATAAAAAAGTGCCTTTCTAAAACCAAAGCACTGGTATATAAGTTAGGCAAAAATAACAATTAAAACAATCATGGCAATCAAAAAATATTAAAATACACAGATTACAGTTCAATAAATATCAAGTTCTGCAGGAATCTGAAAATGCTAGACTAAATAAATATGTTTTTAGTGCTGTTTTAAAACTCTGGATGCTCAGGCACTCTGATATCCGATGAGGTGGAGAATTCCACAGGGTTGGGGCCACAAAAGCAAAATACCGGGCCCCCAATGTCTTCAAACAGATCCTGGGAATCTCCAGCAATCCCTTGTCAGTGGATTGGAGAGGATGGAGGGGGCAGTAGGGGTGAAGGAGATCTTGCAAGTAATGGGGTCCCTGATCATGTAGGGCTTTAAAGGTCAGTAACCCAACCTTGAAGGTGATTTGCCACTGTACTGGCAGCCAGTGCAGTCCATGGAGCACAGGTGTTATATGACTGGTCCTGGAAGTACCAGTCAATGACCTGGCTGCCACATTCTGCACAAGCTGCAGGCACCAGATATCAACACCTGGTAGCCTTAGGTTAAGGGCATTGCAGTCGTCAAGGCAGGAAGTAACGAAGACATGGACCAAGGTTGGAAAATCCTGAGGAGGAGCCAGATGCTTCACCCGGGCAATACTCATCAGGTGGTAAAAAGAGGACTGGACAATGGACGACACCTGAGATTTCAATGTCAGTCCATCATCAAAAATAACGCCTGGGATCTACACCCGATCTGAGGTAGTCAGCTGAACACCCCCAAGCCAAAGCCCAGAGGGTTGCCCAGCTGACAGAGCCACCTCCTGACAGTCTGGGTCCATAACCAACACCTCAGTCTTTACCAGGTTCAACCGCAGCCAGCTGACACTCATCCAGTCCTGGATCTCAGCTAGACAGTTGTTAAATACTGAGAGGAATCCATCCTGTTTGGGCACAAAGGACATGTACAGTTGAGTATCATCTGTGTAGCAGTGAAAACTCAGACCGTACCACCTAATGATCTCTCCCAATGGCAGCAAACACTGCGAACAACATGGGTGATAAGATGGAGCCCTGTGGCACCCCGCAGGGTAGAGAGAGAGAGAGATTGGCTGAGGAATAAATCCCAGACATCACTCTCTGAGTTCTACCCTAGAAGAAAGATTGAAACCATCTGAGGACCATACCAGATAGTCCACAGATGAACCGCAGGTGCTTCAATAACACACCATGATCCACAGTGTCAAATGCTGCAGAGAGATCAAGAAGGACCAAGATAGAACGAGTCCTCCGATCTCTCTCTATTAGGAGGCCATTTAGCACCCGAACAAGAGCCGTCTCGGTACTGTGCCTCTTCCTAATTCCTGACTGAAGAGAATCATAGACATTGTGGCTGGACAAATGATCATCCAGCTGCAGTGCAACTACTTGCTCAATAACCTTACCCACAAAGTGTAGGTTAGAGACAGGTCTGTAGTTAGCCAGATAGTCCGGGTCAAGGGAGGACTTTTTAAGGTGGGTCTAACAACTGCCTCCTTTAGGGAGTCCTGGAATACCCACCTCTTCAGTGCCCTCCAGACTATTTCGGCTAAGACCAGGCCAATTTCATCTATACACCCTACAAGAAGGCGTGTAGGGCCTGGGTCCAAACTACAGCTGGTTGGCCTCAACATCTAGATGATCCTCACGATATCCATAATTTCCAGCCGGCTGAAGTCAGACCAGGTAAACTGGGCACCCACCACCTCCTGCCGACCTCAGCAATACCCACTTGATGAGGCCGGACAGATCCCGGACCTGATGGTGGCAACCTTATCTGCAAAGAACTGAGGAAACTCATCACACTTTTCTTGTGAAAAGGCTCCACCAGCCTTAAGACAGATTGGATTGCACAATCTGTCCACAGTCCAGAAGAGCTGAGCTGATCAGTTCTGTGCAGTGGCAATCTTCCTGGACAGGAACTCTACCTTCTTATGGGTGATTGCCGATTGGTAGACTGCATAGTGGTTCATCAATCTAAGTCTGTCGCACTCCAGGCCCGGCTTCCGCCAGGCCCTCTCTAGCCTTCGTCTCACCCTCCTCATCTCCTTCAAGGTCCCATTAAACCATGGGGACCTTGGGCAAAGAGTGAGTGGGCGAACACAAACAGGAGCTATGGAATCCAGGGCTTCTGTCACCACCTTGTTATAGGTATGTACTAGATTCTTTGGATTCATGCATTCACTTGGTATACCCGATAGATCCAGCACTGCCATTAGGCCATCGGGGTCACACCCCTCAAAGGGCAGTACTGGATCATCTCCGTAGGGGCAGGCCTATTGGGGGGAGCCATGAAACTGAACCCCACGGTGTGATGGTCAGACCACCTGACTGGCTCCACCACCAAGTCAAATATCTCCATCCCCAGAAGGAACACCCAGTCCAGTGAATTACTGCAAATGTGGGTCACGGAGGTAACAACCTGTCAAATGACCAAAACTAAAGTCATCTACCACCAGTCCACCACATCAGTCCTCTACCACCCATCCAACACTAAAGTCATCCACCACCAGTCCACCACATCAGTCATCTACCACCCATCCAATACTAAAGTCATCTACCACCAGTCCACCACCACATCAGTCTTCTACCACCTATCCAACACTAAAGTCATCTACCACCAGTCCACCACATCAGTCATCTACCACCCATCCAACACTAAAGTCATCTACCACCAGTCTACCACCGCAGTCATCTACCACCCATCCAACACTAAAGTCATCTAGCACCAGTCCACTACCACAGTCATCTTCAGTACCACCAGTCCATTAGTGTTTGAGCATCAGATAAGCAACTATCAAGGTCACCTGTATTACTAACAGCTTAATAGGTGGCGCATGAACAAATTCCTGATTTAGCAGCATTGCAGCAAAGGAACATAATAAGGAGTGCCTATAGACGAAACACCAGGACAGCAGCAGTGGAAGAACAGATGGAAAATGTGGCAGGGGTTGATATAATGCACTTCTGGATCAGATTCTGGAATTATGTCAGCAAACACTCAAAATTTCGGAGATCCTGCTATGTGACCAGTAGGACCAGGTCTTTTCCATAGTGTAACAAACCTAGAGGGGAGGAAAGAACATTATAATTTCCTGTGCCTAGTGCCACAACACACAGTACACATGTCTGTTTTTGCTTGTCTTGCGTATCATGATTATTTGCTTTTATTTTTTGTGATAAGGTTGGCCATGCTGTATTTTGATTACCACCCATGCTCAAGCCTAAAAATAAAATAAAACATCAAAACTATTTCTGGCCTGTTTTGCCATTATATGGTATTTAATATGATGCAATTTTTATGAATTGCATGTTATGTTCAAATTCCAGGAAAGACAGGAGGCTGTGTAGTCTAGTGCTTAAAGCATCAGCTTGGGAACCAGACACTCGCCTGTTCAAACCCTGCTAGGGCCAAATACTCATTATGTGACTCTGAGCAAGTTGTGTAGCCTTTTAGTGCTCCAGTTTACCCAGCTGCAAAACTGTCTAGAAGCAGGACCTCACTGAAAACGAGATGTTGCATCTCAACTTGGTGATCCTGGGTACCTAAATTCTAAAACAACTAAATAAAATAAACATCAGAGGTCATTTAGAATGGATCTGACCTCATACTTTATCATCAGGAAAAATGTTCAAAAGTGTCATTGTGAGTTATTCTCAAAAATTAACTAGTGAGCTCAATGGGGTCTATGCACGTAAGTGCAGATTGCCTATGTGCTGCATGTCTGCAGCATGTAGGCAACCCTACCTTGGAATGCCATGCACCAGGGGTCCAACAGACCCCCAGCAGCATTCACAGAAGGGGCACGCACCCTTTCTGCACTGGATCCCCCCATTGTTCATGCAGCCATGCATGCAAACAGTCTGGGGGAGCATCTGGGGGGTGCCCGCACTCCATACCATTCACAAAGGCATGGTGTGCCAGGTGAGAAGGCTGCTGGATACAGCTGCAGGGACCTTGCCATATCCATTGTGTGCCTCCCTCATTTCGTCCACTGACTGTGGCAGGACCCCCCCCACCATGCTGCCCGAGACCTCTGGTTCAACAGGGAGGGCTAGAGGCAGCAATTCATGCACTCGCTCATAAACTTTGAATTTGGTGGTTCCATGCCATCCTACAAAATCCTGCTCTGTGTGGAGCAGGAATCCACTAGGTGACCAGAAAGGGCATCTGACCGGATGCCTGTTTATGTCCTCCAGTCTGCCCCAGCACAGCTGCATTCCAGGTGGGTCGGGCTACAGACAGGCGCATGGCAATGGCCAGCATTTATGCATGCCAGCCACTGCACGCCTGTCCAGGGGTGCAGAGCTACGCAGGCCAGATATATGCAAATCGTGTATACAGTATCTGGCCCTGCATTAGTGCATACCCCCCAGTACATGTAATGTAAATGTGCTAGTTGTATAAACAGTAAGTACAGTCAGCTGATCAATACAAAAAGTCAAATATTCAAAAATTGGTTTACTGCTCATATATGTCAATTCTGAAACTGGTCAACTTTATTGTATAGTACAGTATTTGCTCAAGTGACAAGTAGGTATTTCAGTCCTTTGAACAATCTGGCAAGTGGGCTCCCAGCTACGCTTCTGTAAAGCCCCAGTGTTGTGGGAGCACATAAGGCAGGTATTATGTCGTAATGGCGATCACGGAATAGCAATCGCCATTATGGCAAGTGTACATAGCCAAAAAGCAAAGAGATGATGTACACTTACCAGCGACAAAGTGCAAAAATTAAAACAAACAGTGATGCAGAGCGCTGCACCCCCCCCACCCCTGTCTTTAGATAACCAACTCCAGGGGGGTACATGTCGGAGAGGGGGAGAAAGTAAAAAAAAAAGTAAAGTCCAGTGCTGGCTGTAAAATATATCACCTCCAGTCCCGAACCCTGTACCTACCACTCCCGAGCTAGCCACCCTCACCATCACACCACACGGCTAACTCGGCAGCAGCACCCCACACTATTCCACACAAACCTCCTTCCCTATCCCTCCCTTTCCAGTCATCATTCTAGTGTGCCACAGTCCTCCCTTGCTCATCCCTACCCTCACTATACCATCCCTCGCTACCCTACAGGGTAGGCCAAATGTGAGGTGATGTAAATGAGTCGCTATTATTGAAGTCACTCATTTGCAGTAGCCTATATCACTGGATACCCATAAGGCAGAAATAAAATTGTTTTAGTGCCAGACTATTGGATACAATAGGTAGAAGTGATATCTTCTTATAAAAGGATGGGGAAATTTCAGTATCCTAATTGGCTAATGGTCATGCCTTACCCCAGCTCAACCAATAATTCACTGGGCATCTGATCTCTGATGTGTTCATGTGGTGTAATGCTTATATAATGTACCTTTGGTTTACTCTCCATTATTTCCACCCAGTTTAGGGGTGCCATAGGCAGAGATCCATGGCTAAAGGAAATGGGAGTTCCTGGGTAAGAAGCCCAGGAGATTTAGGAGAATGCCAGAGTTGGAGGGGGTGGAGGTGGGGAAAAAGAAACCTCCTAGAGCCCTCAGGTGTGACTTCTGCCAGTTTAAATAGTGGTTAAGGAGAGTGGTTGATCAGCTGACCACTGAGGAGAAGTTTGTACTCCAAGTGCGGGGCTTGTTCTCACAGTCAGAATGGCATTGCCTTTTACTTAGTGCAATAAAAGCATTTTTCTACATCTCCTGAAGTGCTCGTTCTCTTTCACTGTTAGAGCACTGAACCTCATTAAGCTTTCAGTTCACTGGGTATCTGATCACTGATGTGCTGATGTGGTGTAGTGCTTATGTTATTTGTCTTAGTCTCCATTATTTCCGCCAAGTTAGAGGTGCCATAGGTGGAAACATATTGCTAAAGGAAATGGGAGTTCCCAGGTAAGGAGCAAAAAAGCTCAGGATGAAACTGGAGAACCCTTTCCATCTCATGAAATTAGTGTATCTCTTGGCATGGAGAGAAGGAACCCTGTAATGGGAGAAACCGCTGAGGATCCAAGGCCTCAGTATGCCTTCCCTCCAGGCACCGCAAGTAAAGAACATCTAACAACCCTGGCTGAAGGTATAAGCAGGATACAGGATTCTGGAGAAGTGATGGAGATGAAGTGCTGCCCCAGCTGATGGGCCTGGATCCCATTCAGGTTGTTGTTGAGCTGGTCTGATCGAGTGCAGCAGCTGAATGAATGAAGGGTGACACTGGACTCAACCAGCTGGAGTAGAGATGTGATGTACTCCAGTCATGATGCTTCTAGGTTGCACTTGAAGAAGGTGGTGTAAGCTTACGATCCCCTGTTGATTACACTATATGAAGCACTGCTGGTAGATCAGATGTTAATGGAGTCCGATGTTTGCATGCCTTCAGCAGAGGCTGATCAGCATAGAAACCCTGAAGTGCTCACCTGGTCATGGGTTGGTTGGATCGTAGGATGTAGGGGAAGTTGTGAAGTGCCAGACTGCAGGTGCCACCAACTGCCAGAAGCCTGTCTCATACTGCAGGCTGCAGGCTTCTGTTAGGTGCAGATAGGCACACCCACACCTGCTGCCTCTACTCACTTGCCAACATCCTCAACTTTGAAGAGAGGCTCCTCTACCAATCCTGCCTGCTGGTGAAGAAAATCCTCTTGGGTCTCATCCCCCCAGAGGTGGCCTCCTCCATCAGTGTCACCTGCCCCATAGTATTTACCTGCAGTACCTGCATACCCACTCTCACGGTACCCAGAGTCAAGACCTCATTCACACAGTGGTCCTTCCACTATAGGTCCCCACTATGGTACAGCTCCCTCCCAGCTACTGTTACCAGCCTCACTAGAATAGGCCCTTTCAGAATTGCACTCAGAAACCATCTCTTTTTCATCGCACTGCTGCAACTGTTGATAGTCCAAGGTCCCCTTCTCTTTCTTCATCCACCATCAGCCCCCCCCGACAATGTCCCTTGGACAGCTAACCGTCACCCCCTGGATAGCGTCTGTTTCAGCACTTCCACTCTGTATCCTCCCCAGCAAAAATCCCACTATTTTACCAAGTACCCTATCTGTCCGCCCCTGTATTGCTTCCCCTCTGGACTGTACCTCAGTCACTCTATATGGCAATCTGCCATACCTTTTCTACGCATTGTCTGCTCATGTACTTATGTAACTGTATGAAGCTATGTTATTATATTCCTCTGTAATTGCCTGCTCATGTACCTGTGTAACCATTTGATGCTATGTTATTATATTCCTCTGTAATTGCCAACTCATGTACCTATGTAACCTTGTATATGACTGTAACCTATTATAAGTAACATTATTATGTAACCTATGTGTACTCTATGTTTAATGTTCTGCACCTGTACTGTTCTCACTGTTGTAACCACGGCACATTATGTAACTCTGTCTACCCCCCTGCGACATGGTGCCTTTGTAAATGAGTCCATGACTCAAAAGTTGTAAATCTGACTTTTCTAATAAATAAAATAAATAAATCACAGCTGATGCAGTAAAGGTGTTTCTTGGGAAGGTAGAAGGCTGACAAAGCTGGTGATGAAGACTTGCGATTCTTAGTTTATGGTTAACTGACCATGCCAGTCTAAGGAAGTAGATCCCTCAAGGGGCCTAGTTAGTAGCAGGACAAAACAAGAAAGGGTGAGAGCATCATGAGACCCTGCTGCCTGTTGTTGTTGGTGGGTATAGCCTGCAGTATGAAACCATAGGAGGTGAAAGCATACTGAGCCCTTGACAGCAGAGTGCAGGTGACTGTCCAAACTACAGAAGGCAATGCCTACTGCTGATGTAGGCATCGCCCTGCTACAAAGTCAGAGAAGGCAAAAGTGTGCAGCATTCTTGATGGGCACAGTAAAGATGAGGCTCGATAACTGGAGGACTGTTACATGATGTTGTTAGTGGGCTTTTGCCTATGATATGAAGCCACAGGCTGCAAAAGCATAGTGCACTCTTGATAGCAGAGCACAGTCAACAGCCCGACTAACAGAAGCCAATGCTTATGTTGTGTTAGTGACATTGTCAGTAGTACAAAGCCATAAGAGGTGAAGCATACCGAGTCTTAAAGGAGAGAGCAGGAAAGGACTGACTGAAGGAAAGCTGCTGTCTGTTGCTGATGGGCATAGCCCATGGTACAAAGCCACAGGACACAAAAACATTCTGGTCTTTGATAGGCAGAGCATAGGTGAGGCTTGACTGATGGAGGACT
This sequence comes from Neoceratodus forsteri, assembly GCA_016271365.2. Taxonomy (NCBI): domain Eukaryota; kingdom Metazoa; phylum Chordata; order Ceratodontiformes; family Ceratodontidae; genus Neoceratodus; species Neoceratodus forsteri. The sequence continues at coordinate 641,038,795 of CM057453.1, read as the reverse complement.
GATGCTTGCTGATGTTGGTGGGCATGTGGCTGGAGTACAAAGCCACAGAGGGGGGCAGAGAGTGAGTGTCAGCCCGACTGATGGAAGTCCGCTGTTTGGTTGAAATGGAGTGTTGCCAGCAATGCAAAGCCACAGGAGGTGAAAGCATACTGAGTCACTGAGGCAAAGGGTGAAGAAGTCTGACTGATGGAGGCCTGAAGTCTATTGTTGGTGCCAGGTGTTGCCAGTAGTACGAAGCCAGAGGAAGCAAAAGCGTACTTTTTCCTTAATGAGCAGAGCACAGGTAAGGCCTGACAGGTGGAAGACTGATGCCTGCTATTTGCATGTGGTCTCCTTAGGGGAGAGTGGAGGAGGCCCAACTGATAGAGGGCTGAAGTTGTTGTTGGTGCTGGGCATTGCCAGCAGTACAAAGTTGTGGGGGCAAAAGCATACTTTGCTTTAGGGTAGAGCGGGTGAGCCCTACTGATGAAAGGCTGCTGCTTGATCATAACTGATGGGTGTACTCAATACTGTAGTTAAGAGTGAGTCTATGGTATCTGAGGGTAAAGCTGTGCATATGAAGGTCAGACATAGCCAAGAGATACAAAGGAAGGCTAGGCTAGAGTTCCAGATGTAAATTGAAGCAGAGTGATGTGGTTCTTTTAGGGAGTAATAAATGCTTGAATCAAACCAAGCACATGCAGGGGTGCAACATTGCAGAGTCCATACAGAAGAAGCTGAAGTAAAGGGATTCAGAGGAATTAGGAATCTGGGGCCAGATATTAAAATCTTTGCCCCGGGGCTAAATTAGCACTGCCCGGTGTGCTACATTAGCCCAGAACCAATAGCCTGCTATATTCAAAAGCGATACCCTGGTGCTAAACCTGCTGAATATAGCATGCTAAGGAAGCCAGGTAAACTGGGCTGGGGGTGCAGTGCAAAAATAGCCCAGGAAAAGACAGCTCTGAATATAGCAACCAGGAAGTGCAAATTACAACAATGAGCCCAGTGCACAGCAACATGAAGGAGATAAGGTGAACTATGTGGCCAATGTGTGCTAGCAAAGGAATGGATTCATTAAAGCTGCAAGCACCAAGCATGTGAAATTCTGCAGAAATGTACCATGTTTCTGAAATGTTTGCAAAGTGCAAACACATTTGTTGCAGGTTTGCATGAAGCTAAGCCATTTGCCCGGCGCTATCACGTTTGCTTGGGGCAAAAATTTGCTATATTCAAAAGTGACATGCAAATAAGCCTACTTAGGCAGTCTGTGGGCAAACATCCAGATTAGAATCTCATTATGTCCTGATTTGCATGCAGTTTTCCCAGCACTATTGCAGGGTCCCACAGCTCTACCTGTAGGTCAGATTGGAAGTGCATGGTGGTAGCAGCAGGCTGCATTTGTACAGAACAGCATAGAACATTGTGCTTCAGGGACTACACAGCGCAGGCACAGGTGGTGGTGCTGCATGCAATAGTCAAACTGTAGGTCCTGCTACAGTGCACAGCAGACACTACAATAACAAGGGGGGCCAGTAGTGTGAGGAACACAGCAATGCCTATGGTGTGTAGGGCATCAATGACTGCTGCACTTTACACAGTGACAGGCCAGTCTTGCAGGTGTGTACTGACAGTGGACATTACTGTTATGCTGTTGTGTGACCCACAGATGCTGCACCACTGGCATGGGATGCTCACAGTGACATATACATATACATGGCTGGCTGTGTGTGCTGTGGTGTCTGTACAGATGAGTGGAATGTGGCTAGAGGGCACATACCATCAGACAGGCACTCTGGTATTGGGGTATTCCCTACACTGGACCATGTGCTGCATGGCTTGTCCCAGCCTTGTGGCAGTACCCAGTATGTGATGCAGACTGGACACCTGTACACCCTCCCCTCAACACCATCCATGCTCCCAGTGCTGCATGTGTGTGCTGTATTCTGTTGGTGTCCACCGAAGTGTGGTCTGCAGGTGTGTGCTGTATGGACACACTGCCATGGTGTTCACTGGGTGCCGGGTCACCAATTAATGCCTGGCATGGTTGGGACTGGTGGTAGATGATGGCAACATAGTAGGTGCCATCTGTGTGCTGCATGTTTGTTCCATGTCTTTTTATGTTGATTGCACGCATGCACAAGAAACATGTTGTGGCAGCTTGCTGCAAAAGCAGGCTGTGTAGGCATGGCACTGTTGTGGCCAGTGCCTCAACTGCCTCTTGAGGCTTGGCCCCTGTTCCCCAATGGGGAGGCATGCTGCTGCTGACACTAATTCAGTCAGCATGCCACCAACTTGTAACATTTTCACCGCAACAATCAGGGACTGACTCATCATTGCAGCGTCAGTGATTCGCTTTAATGAGGGAGTGACCCGTCATTGCTGGTCGGAACGTTGCTACTGTAATATTGTTTGTGAACATGGCAGTGGCTTGCCACCGTGTTCACAAGCAATATTAATCTGGCCCCAGTGCCAAGGGGGTGCACAATCCCCCTCGGCAGCATGTGCCCCCCCACAACAGCGTGTTTTGCCCACGGGGCCCCAATCCCCATCAACTTCAGTCCCCAGTGCTAGTTTGGTTGCCGACGGGGAGCCCACTCCCCATCGGCATTATGTCCCCCCTGTCAGTTTGATTTGCTGACGGGGGATCCCACTCCCTATCGGCATAAGTTCCCCCTCAAGAAAGAATAGCGGGACAGTTGTACTGAGCGGGTACCCAATCCCCCTCGGCTCTTGCGCCTCCCCATGTTTGTGCTGACGGGGATGCCCAATCCCTGTCAGCTACAGCTAGCCCCAACAAACAGTCGGTTGGCATGCTGGGAGCCCACCCCAGCGTGCCAAATGTGCCTGTAAAAAAGTCCCACAATGTCTTTTTTTTTTTTATCCTGTAAAAAAGCGGTCCCTTGCAGTCTCCCTGTCCCCTCCACAACCCACACCCACCCACTTTGTACCCCATCTCCCCACCCCCTCACCCCATACTTACCTTCAGAAGCTGGCGCGACAATCTTCGGTGGACCGGGAACACGTCTGCACTCTTCAAAGCCGACCTCGAACTGAAGAAATGCCAGTAAGCTGTATAATGGGATAAATAGGATTTTTTCAACTTTGATGTGTATCTCAGGCATTTTTGGGAATTTTGGCACCAAACTTTCAACATGGGGTTTTGGGACCCCTCCTCATTAATTCGGGCACTGTCATGGCGTTATTCGGTCTTGAAAGGTGATTTCATGGTCACTGCGTGGAATCACCTTTCAGGACTGATTAATGAAATGACAGTGCCAGTGTTCATGAGGTGGGCTCTCAAAAAGCCTTTGTTGCAAATTTTGCAGAAAAAATCCCCAAAAAATGACTGTTTTACGAGCGTGTGTTGTGCAGTTGCAATGCACGCACGTATCTTCACGAATTTGCAATATTTTCATGCCAGATTTTCCACACTGGCATTTTGTCACACCTCCTTATGAACAGTACAGCTGCCATTTTTCTCATCCTGGCCGACATGTGTTTTCTCACTTCTGGTGCAGAATAGCACAGTCGCTGAGGGAAATCAGTGTTCGGGACAGATTAAGAAAATGACAGTGATACTGTTAATGAGCAGAGGTCCTAAAATCTCTATGTTGAAAATCTGGTGATGAAACTCCATAAAATGACTGTGTTACAAGCATGCATTGAACTGTTTTCATGTACCCTTGTAACTTACCAGATTTGTCTATGTTGAAAATTTGGTGATGATAGTCCATCAAATGACTGTTACAAGTGTGCATTGCGCAGTTTCCACACATGCTTGTAACTTCGCAGATTTGTGATATTGTCATGCCAGATTTTCAACACTGGCATTTTCACACCTCCTTATGATCAGTACAGCTGTCATTTTCACATCTGACTGACATGTGTTTTGCACTTCCGGTCAGAACAAGCCGGTCACTGTGGGAAATCGTTGTTGGGACAGATTAAGAAAATGACAGTGATACTGTTAATGAGCAGAGGTCCTAAAATCTCTATGTTGAAAATCTGGTGATGAAACTCCATAAAAATGACTGTGTTACAAGCGTGCGTTGAACTGTTTTCACGTACCCTTGTAACTTACCAAATTTGTAATATTTTCACACCACATTTTCAACACTGGCATTTTTTCACACCCCCTTATGAAAGGTACAGCTGTCATTTTTCACATCCTGGCTAAAATATGTTTTAGCACTTCTGCCACAGAATAGCACAGTCACTGTGGGATATCAGTGTTTGGGACAGATTAAGATCGAGCGAGTGAGAGGGGGAGTGACCGAGCTCAACTGAGCTCTGTCAGGAATGCTGCAGATTTCTTTGTGGGCAGAAAAGGCCTCAATGCAGGCAGGAGCCCATTACAAAGGGCAGCCTGCAGCGCTGGGAGAAACAGAATGACAGAGCGGGTGAGGAGGGGGTGGCGGGAGCACCAATGGAGCTCTGTCAGGACTGCTGAGGTTGTTGTGGGCAGTAAAGAAAGTGTCAATGCAGGCAGGGGCCCAGTACAAAAGGGCAGCCTCCAGCGGTGGGAAAAACAGTATGAGCAAGTGAGAGAGTGGGACTGAGTGAGCTCAACGGAGTACTATCAGGACTGCTGTGGATTTCTTTGTGGGCAGAAAAAGGCACCAATGCAAGCAGGAGCCCAGTACAAAAGGGCAGCCTGCGGCATGGGGAGAAACAGAACGAGCAAGTGAGAACAGGGAAGTGAGCGAGCTCAACGGAGCTCTATTGGGAGTGCTGCGGATTTCTTTGTGGCCAGAAAAAGGCGCCAACAGAGCAGGAGCCCACTACAAAGGGCAGTCTGCAGCACCAGGAGAACAGAATGAGCGGTGAGTGGGGGAGTGGCGTGACCTCAGCAGACTCTGTCAGGACAGCTGAGACTTCTTTAAGGGCAGAAAAAGGCGCCAGCGGGCAGGAGCCCAGTACAGAAGGGCAGCCTGCAGCGCCGGGAGAAACAGAATGAGTGAGTGAGAGAAGGGCGGTGAGCGAGCTCAATGGAGCTGTGCCGGAACTTTAGAGTTTCCACCCTCCCACCATGGTCTTCTGTGATCTTATATTACAGCAGGGTCTCTGGAGTGGAGACAAAGCAATGATTGGATACTTTTAGGTTTGCTGTAATAATACACATTAAGTTGCTCTGTTTATTTCTCTAACTGAGCTGAGTAATAAATTTGGTAGACAATATCCAAAAAATGACTGTTTTACGAGCGGGCATTGCGCAGTTGCTATGCACACTCGTAACTTCACGAATTTGCAATATTTTCACTCCAGATTTTCAACATTGGCATTTTTCCACACCTCCTTATGAACAGTACAGCTGTCATTTTTCACATCCTGGCCGAAATGCATTTTCACACTTCCGGCGCAGAATAGCGCAATCGCTGTGGGAAATCAGTGTTCGGGACACATTAAGAAAACCACAGTGACACTGTTCATGACCACAGATCTGAAAATGCCTCTGTTGAAAATTTTTTGATGAAAGTCCATAAAATGAATGCGTTACGAGTGTGCGTTGTGCAGTTTCCATGCACCCTTGTAACTTCGAAATTAGTAATATTTTCATGCCAGATTTTCAACACTGGCATTTTCTCACACCTCCTTATGAACAGTACAGCTGTCATTTTTCTCATGCTGGCCAAAATGTGTTTTCGCACCTCTGGTGCAGAATAGCGCAGTCGCTGTGGGAAATAAGTGTTTGGGACAGATTAGGATCGAGCAAGTGAGAGAGGGGGAGTGAATGAGCTCAAAGGAGTTCTATCGGGACTGCTGCAGATTTCTTTGTGGGCAGAAAAAGGTGCCAATGCAGGTAGCAGCCCAGTACAAAAGGGCACCCTGCAGCGCCGGGAGAAACGGAATGAGCGAGTGAAAGAGGGGGAGTGAGCGAGCTCAATGGAGCTCTGTCGGGACTGCTTCAGATTTCTTTGTGGGAAAAAAAAGGTGCCAACGGAGGCAGGAGCCCAGTACAAAATGGCAGCCTGCAGCACCAAGAGAAACACAACGAGCGAGTGAGAGAGGGGGAGTGAGCGACCTCAACGGAGCTCTGTCAGGACAGCTGTGAACTTCTTTGTGGGCAGAAAAAGGCACCAGCACAGGGAGAAGCCCAGTACAAAAGGGCAGCCTGCAGCGCCAGGAGAAACAGAATGAGCGAGTGAGAGAGGGGGAGTGAGCAAGCTAAACGGAGCTGTGTCGGGACTGCTGCAGATTTCTTTGTGGGCAGAAAAAGGTACCAATGCAGGCAGGAGCCCCATACAAAAGGGCAGCCTGTAGCTCCAGGAGAAATAGAACAAGTGAGTGAGAGAGGGGTAGTGAGCGAGCTCAATGGAGCTCTGCCTGGACTTTGCAGTTGCCCACCCTCCCATCCAGTGTCCTCTGTGGTCCTATATTACAGCAGGGTATCTGGAGTGGAGACAAAGCAATGATTGGATACTTTAGGATTCCTGTAATAATACAGACTTATTTCTTCTGTTCCTTTCTCTAATTGAGCTAAGTACTGAGCTATACTGTTATGATTGCTGTAATAATACATATTTATTTGTTCTGTTTATTTCTCTAACTGCGCTGAGTAATACTTGGAGTGCAATAGGATTTCTAACTGGGCTAAGTCAAACTATATGAGAGCCGAGAACAAAAGTATGGTAGCTGAGGGGTGAAAAATTGTCAAGAAGGCTTTAGCATTGCTACAGTAATACAGTACGTAACGGATGACATTTGAGCCTGAATTACCCCCATCTGCAAGGGGTCAGTAGGGGGAGTAGTGTGGGGGTAGACAGAATTTGAGTAAATAAGGGCCTAACACTTGTAGTAGGGTACAGAACCTGGGAGTAAGAGCCCCTAACATAACATGGGGGCCAAAATGGGGCATGTGCCACATGTCAATAGGGTGTGCATCTTTGGAAGGGTGGAGGGGTGTACAGGATGTGGGTGTGCCATGATCCTGGACTGGGCTTGGAGGATGGGGGGGTATGGTCTGTAGATGACTGGCTAGTTTGAGGGAGGAATTATAGGATTAGGGAGGAGTGTAAGTGGCAGGGCAGATGAGTATGGTAGGCATCCTGAGGGGGGGGAATAGGGGATGGCAAAAGGGGACGAGGAAGAATAACAAGGGACTGAATCTGACCCCAGTATCAGAGGCACTAGCAGGAAAGAGAGGAGAAGGAAGGGGGTGCCCAAAGCGAGGGCAAGGCTGCCTCCTGATTGGGGAGGAAGAGACCACGAGGAGTACCAGGGGAGAGAGCAGATAGCTGTGAGTAGGGAGGTACCAGGGGTGGGATGGCGGGAAACAAGTAGGAGGGGAGAACCGATAGGTGGGAAGAGATGTAGGACAGGTATCGACTATGAATAGATTCCAACCTCTGCTATGGGACAGAGAGGGGGAGCAGGAACATACTGAAGGGGCAGGACAAGCGGGGCATGAGAGGGATGGCAACAGGTAGGAGAAGAGATAGCGAGGACAAAAGAGTAGAAGGGGGCTAGTAAGGAAGCAGGGGTGATGACTAAAGGAGAGAAGGCTACAGGAAGGGGAAGAATGGGAGGAGCATCACTATCAGGGTAGAAGGGAATGGGGGCTCTAAATCAACAACAGTGGGGGTAGGAGTGGGGTTGGAAATCAGCAGGGGAGGAGGGGAGGTCGACATGGGAAGCCCAGTAGGAAGTAGTCAGGTTGGGAAGGGGTTCAAGGGGGATGGGAGGAATAAGGCGGAGAAAAGGGGCAAGGCAGAAGTAGGGGGTACAGATATAGAAATCACAGACAGCATAGTTGGCGGGGGTACAGATGGGAAGAACGAATACTGGGGTGGTGGAAGGGGCATTAGAGAAAAGGTGAGGGGTGGGAGTACTTGTCCTGGGGATTCTATACGAAATGGGTGAGATGGGGCAAAAGGAAGGCACAGCCATATTTGGATTGAGGCTGTCCCCAGATTGACTGCAGGAGGGGCAGGGCAGGCACTGCTCAAGCGTGCAGCGAGGGTCAGGAAGAAACCTCATTTACTGTTGCATGTGGGTACAAATGACTGGCGGGGGACACTGTGGAAGTAGTGAGGGGGAGGTTTGAGTACTTGGGCAGGCAGTGTCAGGGGGTGGGGAAGTTGGTGGCATTCTTGGAGGTACTACCAGTACCAGAGCCCCCCACACACACACACACATACACACTCCCCGAAAAGCTGCTTAAAAGCCTGCAATTCATTTAATTCAATTCCATTTTCTTACTTACTTGGGGTTCAGGGCCAACATGTGTCAAATCTTATACCTAGGGCATAAGAACCTTGATGCTGGGTATAGGATGGGAGGAGGTACTGATACTCACTAAACAGGAAAGGATCCTTCAGGTAATTATATCAGAGGACCTCAAGATGGCAGTACAGTGTGACAAGGCTATGGGCAGGGCAAATTGGATTCTGGGGTGCATAAGGACTGGCATCTCCAGTAAGAGGAGGAGGGATGTTGTGCTGCCATTGTATCACTACCTGGTATACCCCCAGCTGGAGTACTGTGTCCAGTTTTAGAGTCCACACTTCAGAAAGGATATAAGGTGAAGGCTTTCCAGAGGAGGGCAACTAAAATGGTTCAGAATTTTCACAGGAATCCCTACAAGGAAAGGCTGAAGAATCTCAACATGTACACTCTGGAAGAGAGGAGGGCGAGAGGTGACATGATCAAGACCTACAAAGTACCTCACAGGGGTAACGAGGGTACAGTTGGGGAGTTTCCTTCAAATGAGAATGAGCACCCAAACCAGGGGACATACAATGAAGCTGGGGGGGGAGGTGCATTCAGGATAGATGTGAAGAAATATTTCTTTACTGAAAGGGTGGTACACACCTTGAACAGACTGCCAGGAAAAGTGGTGGAAGCTAAAATGGTAGGGGGCATGAAGCCTGCATGGGATAAAAATAGGGGTATATTACAGAAAGGGGAAGGAGGGGGTCAGTGGAGATCAATAGGGCCATGGAAGTGGAGTAGGTTCAAGTTCATTGCAGGAAAAATCCATTAAGCAAGCTCATTCACAAGGAGGTCCTGAGGGACGCAGGCAGAATAAGACATGCAATAACATATACTGGCAGGAGTTACAAGCAGGTAGTGAACACTTGGCCAGACTGGGTGGGCTGAGCGATCCTTTTCTGCTGACAAATTCTATGTTTCTATTGCATCATGTGTTAATTCAGGTGCAGTGTTTTATTTAAAGTTGGGCCTACCATACATCCAGATGTAAGGTACAGTAAATTACTGAATTTGATGCAGCCCACTTACAGTACAATACACAGAATCCCTGTGCTTCGAGAAGCCTTTTCTCTTCATAAGGCTGCTTAAAGAGCTGGGGTTCTATTTGCAGTGTCCACTCCAATATGCTGATCTTAAAATTGACACGGCATCTGAATGAGTACTTGATTCTTGCTCACTCCATTTCTTCCCCACTTTGAAACCTGCTCGTTCTGAGTTACTTTTGGACTGGCAGCGCCTCGCCTGTGTTGGAAGATGATCAATCAGTGGCACTGTAAGACATCAGGCTTCACAGACTGTGAAGGCAACTGCTCACGGACAGACATAAGGCAATTGTACTGGGGGGTAGGAGGAAGTAAGCAGTTGTTTAACTAGAATCTGTAGCTTATCCATCAGGTAGGGAAACTGGCAGACTAGGTGGGCCAAGTGGTCCTTATCTGCTGTCAAATTCTATGTTTCTCACTCACCATCTTGGCAAGAAGAAGGCTGAAGCTGTGGCCACTGATGACTGTTGGGGTGTGGGGATAGGGGTACCAAAGGAGACAGGCATAAGGAGATAAAATCATAATAAAAATTGTGAGACCTACACCAGCTTTCCAAAATGCTTACCAGTAAAAGAACACTCTATGAAATTTTTCAAATGGCAACACAATCTGGTGAGCCCTCTGTCTGCTATCTGACACCAGGCATCAGTCAGCATAAACTTGCCTAAAGAAGGCAGTGTGGTGATGTGGTTACTGAAATACTGTTGATTACAGATTTATAAGAACAAAAGAATATCACACAGAAGCTGACACATGTGCCTATAGCAGCTGTCTCCTTCTCCTCAGTAGTTATATTTATACCCTTGACGTACTTGGATGTTTCCCTCCTCTCTTCCACTGAGTACATATTGAGCTCCCTTAATTTCTCCTCATAAGTCTTATGTTGCAAGCTCTGTACCATCTCATTCACCCTTCTCTGGACCATCTCCAGCCTGTTAATATCCTTATGAAGGTGCGAGCTACAGAACTGCACACAGTACTCCATGTGAAGCCTGACCATGGTTATATATAATGACATCACGACCTCCCTCCTTATGTTGGTGATACCTCTGCCTATGCATCCCAACATGTCACTGCCCTCCAGCTGTGAAATAAGAACCCCTAGGTCCCTTTCCTTCTTTGTGACTGTTACACTCCTCCCACCCCCATCCTGTACCTTTCCCCAGGGTTTCAGTGTCCCAGGTCCATAATTTTTCACTTTTTAAATTAAAGTTCAGTTTCCAGTCCTCAGACCATTTCTCAATTTCCCCCAGGTCCCTCATCATTTTCTCCACCCCCTCTGGGGTATCCACTGTGTTACAGATCTTGGTGTCATCTGCAAACAGGCAGACCTTTCCCTTCACCCCTTCTGCAATGTCACTAATGAAGACATTGAACAGGACTGGCCCCAGGGCCAATCCCTGTGGCACCCCACTGGCCACCCCCTCTCCCCAGACTGCACCCCATTTACCACCACTCTCTGCCTCCTGTTTCTTACCCAGTTTCTAACCCACTTTACCACCCTTTCCCCCATGCTCACCCTACTCAGCTACTTTATCAGCCTCCTATGTGGGACGGTGTCAAACGCTTTGCTTACATCAAGGTAAGCATTGTCCACTGCCCAACCCTGATTTACTTCCTTTGCCACCCAGTCAAAGAGATCAACAAGGTTTACCTGACATGACCGCCACACTGTGAATCAATGTTGCCTATGGTCCTAGGTTCCAATGGCTTCTACATGCCCCACTATCCTTTCTTTAACCAGTGTCACCATGATCTTCCCCACTACTGAAGTGAGGCTGACCAGCCTATAGTTCCCCACCTCCTCCCTACTGCTCGATTTGTATAGAGGGACCACATGTGCCCTCCTCCAACAGGCTGGTACCACCCCTGTGTTGAATGACTCAGTGAAGATGGCTGCCACAGGTACTGCTATTTCCCTTCACAGTTCTTTTAATATCCTTGGGTGTATGCCATCTGGTCCCATCATTTTGTCCACCTTCAATTTACTCACCTTCTGCAGGATTCTTCTGCCTCTGAATGGACTATTGTCCACCTCTTCACAACTTTGCAACTGCTGTGGTCCTTGCCCCTCCCCCTCTTCTGTGAATACTGAACAGAAAGACACAGTGGATGTCTTGGGGGGTAATACCTAAGCAGCACATATAAGCAATCAACATTCGGCATTGACAAATGCTTGTTTTTTTCTATGTTTAATATTTACTGGTTAGGGTTGTGCAAAGCAGTGCAAAAGTCACGTAAAGCCACAAAGTTGCACAAAGCTGGTTTGCCCAGAGTTCAGACTATCTTTTCCTGGGCGATAATTTGCACTGTTCAAAGTGTCACGCTAAGTCGTGCAAAAACACTTTGCGCATCGCTAATACACTGAATACAGCACTGCACCTGTATTCACGTACACACACCCTCTTTTTGCCCCTTGCATACATTATGCTTTTGCCCGGCGCTAATGCAGTTTGCCCGTGCTATTTGACCTTTTGAATATAGCGGACTCCCGCAAATCTAGTGCAAACCCTGTGCAAACGGTTTGTGTCCAACACAAAGTTTTGTGTATCTGGCCCCTGGACTTGTAGACCTAATAGGGGAAAACCGAGAGTATAATTTCATAGACCTTTGAATGTTAGGGACTTGGAAGTTCACAGTAAGTACCAAGAAGAGAAAAACAAATGGGTTCAGTGGTTGACGAATTTACCAAATGGCTTTACCATATGAAAAAGATGTAATATTTGCAACTATGGATTTCAGTGTAAAAGTTCACTCATCCAGTAACCACTGAAATATTTAAGGTTTGTGATTTCATTAATTGTGATTCCCATTTTGTGATTTACTGCCTGCTATACCCCAGTATGCATAGGACCATCAAATCCCTCAAGAGGTGCATACAGGAGCATGTCTGGAGTATCACATACAAGGATGACTGAACTCCAGTGCAGCAACATTTTTCACTACAGTACATCACAGTGGTGACCCTGGGGTTTACATTTTATTGGTTCTGAACATGTCAGGCAACATCTAAGAGGAGGGGGTCACATATAGAAATTATTGCAGAAGAAATCCCTGTGAATCTGGAGCTTGGGTAGCCTAAAACCAAGTGGCCACAATGATTTACTAGAGTTTAAAATATTCTTACAAAAAAAAAGTGTGATTTGCTTAATTTATAATGACAGAATGCTGTTAGCTAGAATGGGGTCTTTATCTGACAAAAGTTCAATAAGAACTGTTGTTATTTACTCTTAACCAATTGTGATTATGTCTGTTAGATAGATAGATAGATAGATAGATAGATAGATAGATAGATAGATAGATAGATAGATAGATAGATAGATAGATAGATAGATCGATAAATGCATTTTACACTGTGTTCATTTCTTAGAATATGTTGTCTGGGTTTTGGTGTCACAATAATTTGCTATGGACTCTACCTTGTAATTAAACTCCTCATTTTCAATGTTTCTTGTATACTGTCACCGTTTCCAAAATGTTGTGATAGTCTCTTTCTGTGCTTTCATTCTTTTATTTCTAAGGGTATTCTGCTTTCAGTGCTAACACATGGTGTCTCCACTTTTGGTAATGCCCATAAGACTGCTCTCCATAAATGGGATGTCACATGACAACATATGTCGGTATGCCTCCTCTTCCCATTGCCTCAAGCACCACTGCACACTGTATAGCGACCTAGGCTGGCTCTCTCCAACTGCCTACCAACTATACTCCCTAGGGACCCTCACAGACTCTGTAATCCGTAACCAAACCCCCTCCTTCCTTGCAGCTCTACTTGTATCACAGACACCTGCCCATGGACTACACTTGGCAAACAAATTTCCACTTACCGTACCCAGGTGTCTTACTTCAAAAGGCTCTGGAGCATTTCACTGCACCACCCCGGCCACCTGGAACTCCCTCCCTTCTGCCTTGAGGCAGGCTAACTCCACCCAATCTTCAGAAAATAACTATATCACCACCTATCCTGTGAGCCCTGCACATGCTTTGATCCCACTTAATGCCTCACAGCTAAGCACCCTATTTCACCCAAGACACTGCTGCACTTCTAAACAAGCTTTGCTATAAAATGTCTTTATAGCTGCCACTTAGCCCAGTTTCAGTTGTTATTTGCATGTACTAATGTCACTTTTGTCATCTCTGCATAGTTATATGTATTTTCTCGAGTACTGTCTGACTTGATCTGTATTCTAACCTACCTGTACTATATACTATGTACCTGTACTATATACTATGTATTGTATAATTTCATCTCATTTTATGTATGTATTCTCCTGGGTCGTACCTGAAAATAGTCAACTTTGGCTAGCACATGTAACCTGGTTAACAAAAAACTAAATAAATAAATAAATGTATTCATGACATCTGTTTTTTGATTCTTACAGGTTAAATTTGGCCTTTCAACAGCAGACACTCACATTGCTGCAGAAGTCTTGGCTCTGTGCATGTTTCAGTCTAATCTCAGAAAGCACCAATGGGAAGATGTGCACCATCAACAACTGGATGTTTGCTTCTTGATGAAAAACCTGAAATGGAAACGAGCACTGGACGTTTGCACCATTTGCTTGATTATTTTATCAAACATCGTCTTTTGAAAGATGTGAATCTAGTCCTTGGAAACTTAAAGTGTACTTTCCTTTCTTTGTTTAACTCCATAAAAAATGTTTGTATCCATTGATAGGGGAGTCTATGAAACCAGACATACTGTACTGTGAAATGAGCACTGGCCTCAAGAATTTATTGTAGCACTGGCGCTGTAGCTGGGATTTTGATTTGGCACTTTTTTAGCTTACAGGGTATATTTATAGATAAATGATTGTTGCTCTTGAAATGATGTGTCTGATTCCATAGTATGAATGTCCCACCGCTGGCATTTGCCAAATATTCTGGGCTATGTTGTTCAATTAAAATGCCATCATTATTACTGGACTAGCTAAAATGTCAATCACAGTTACATTGGAGATCACTATTCTAATTTCATTTGTTAAAAATTGATGTTTTTAGGGGTAGCACTCTAAACGAGTGCCTATCATTCAGCAACTCAATATGAGCGACTCAATAGTAGCGCTTGAATCTAGAGCGAGTGGTGAAACAAGGCGTTATATCCTGTAGAGCAAGTGAAGCACGGAGCTACCCTCGCTGAAGCAGGATATAACATGATGGTTGGGCTTGCATAGCCAAAGCTGGCCATGTAGCATGGTGGTATGTGCTACTGACCCTGAAGCCAGCAACCGGGTTTGGATCCAGTGCCTGGAGGGAATTTTTTAAAGCTTTGTGATTTCCCTACATCTTCTCCCCCAATGGAGTTGATAATCTTTATTTTGGAGCCCAGGAGCTTGCCCCACAGAGGGGGTGCAGTGGCATAGCCTCTTGCATAAAAATACATATATTGTCTTTGATTTTGGATGGATTTAGTGACCATCGCTATTTGCAATGGCTGCTCTAGTATCCATCGCCCATTCTCAGTCAGGTGGATTTTAACTCACTGTTAGTGGTCGGTGCTCATTAAGAGTCACCTTTATCACATAAAATCATTTTTAGGACTAAGAATTTTTGCTTAAATTGCCACTTTGGCTACAATTGTGAATTCAAGTGCTCCACTGAGGTCAGAATTTCATGAAATTGTAGCAGGTTGAGAAAAAGATCATTATCTGAGTAATTTTGCTCATGTATTTTTCTGGACTGTGTATAAATATATCTTAGTAACTTTGCTGAATAAGTATCCAGGTGTCTAGTAATCACCGCTTTTATTAATGCATTTTCCTTTTGTAAATGTATAATTGCAAGATGTCAAAAGACCATGTGATCACTCTGGAGTATTTAAATGGTCTGTACTAAACCATGCTCTCTGTTGAAGTTCCACGAGCGAAGCACTGTTTTTTTTTGGCTGGTCATTGGATTGGAGGACAGGTAACGTGGGATTACCAGTACTTTGTTTGCACTTGCAACCCTTTTGTATGCTGAATCTGGCAACCTTAGCAGTCTAGTCACAGTTCTACATGCAGGATGCTTACTGGATGTTCCATTTTATCTGTCTGAGTATGTTATTTACTAAATGGAAAAGCAACAATATGCACTCATTTTCAGTCGATAGTCCCTGTACAAGCCATGCAGAGAGGTCAGGCAGGAACCTTGCTTCTGGTAATATACATGTTCACAAGACTCTTTTAAGAGAGCTCTGTAGAGAGTACAAGGAAACACTTGCTAGTAGATTTTATCATAGTCACATTCCATCATGAGCAGAAAGGCATGAAGCTGTAGTAGAACCATGAATGTGCTGCAAATGAGTGACTGAGTACAAGTGGTTACAGCTTTCTGCTGAGCCAGGTGATGCTAATGAAAGATGGGAATGGAAGTAAAAGTTTACAAGGTGCTTGGCATGAACAACAGGTAGACAGACTGAGAAAGCATAAGCAAAATACAACTGAATGACTTAGGTAATACATAGAAATGTGTTAGCACACCGAAAAAAGAATTAAAGGTAAATGTAACCCTGCTCCCAAAGGTGGGGCTTACCAGCTGTGCCATCAGAGGCTCAGGGTGAGTCCATCTGGTGGTGTTGGAGGCCAGGTGAAGAGGAGTTGGAGTGTTCAATATGTGATGTTCTGTGCCAGCGAAATGGGTGCCCATGCTTCTGAAGTGTAACAAAGGAATTGCTGCTGACATCATTGCCACAAACTGGATTACAGTCGCAAACTTGCTACTTTGTAAAAGTAAAATAATGTAGCATCCAGTTGGGGAAATCGTGTGCAAGCTGCAGATATTGTAAGAATGTAGACAAATGGAAGTCGTCATCTTGATGACCTTTGACCCCTGCAAATAGCCAACCAGAGTTAGTGGGGTCTTGCAAGAAACCCAGGGCTCTCTAGGAGAAAATAGCAGAGTGCTTGGAAACCTTTTTCCACCACTGAGCCAGAAAACTGATTGGCAGGTCAGCCTATCAGGAGCTGGACTACTCTATCTGTGTGCTGTTCTAGAACCTTCCCTCCAGCAGGGAGAAGTTTCAGTTGGTTCCATGTCATAATGACGAAATATTAACAGCACCCAACAAACATAGCCACTACAAAACAATGAAAATCAATACAGCTCACAGCACTATAATGAGCTACAGAACATCACTGCTACAGAACATTACTACTACATCTGCTTTTTCTGCACCCCCCCTACTTAAAATAATTAACTCCAGAGGGGTGCAACACTAAGGAATGGGGAAACTTGTGAGGGGGGGGTCTACTCACAATGGGACTGAAGTTGTCAGGGTGAGAAAGGGGGGGCATCCTGGGGTGGGAGACAACTCAGTTGGGAGGGCAGGCGGAACAGGAGATACACATAAAAAAAAACTCATGCACAGCACACAGCAAAAAAAAAACCAAAAAAACACAGTATCCAGCAGCCAGTTCTGAACCCAGGTCCATCAGCCCCACAAACAGTGGCTCTAACCACTATATCAGACAGACAGCTCAAAACTGGCTGCCCAACCAACTCTCCATATCCTCTATGCCATTACTACTCCCCACCACACAATTCGATAAAACAGCACTTCGAAAGCACTAACCTGAGGCTGTGCTACAAAAAACACATAGCCCATTCAACACTCACTATTCTGACTTCGCTCTTTTTCACTCATTATTAACTACTTGCTATATTCACAGGCTACCATTTCAGTCAGTTCTTCTCAGTCAGGGGGGAGAGAGACGTGCTGAGGAGGAGAGTTGAGCAGCTAGCTGGCCTTAGAGTCAGAAAGCCTGGTGGTAGCCTGTTTCAAGCTGCTAGAGCTTCATCTGAATTACTGTTGTGCGGTGAATCTTTCAAAGCTGCAAAATGTTCTTGCTCTGCCATCTGGGAGAGAACTGAAGGCCTTTGGAAAAGAACTGCATTAATCAGAGGGAGGAGTTAGCTGGTTCTGCCCTGCTTGGTGTGATCAAAGGATGAGGTGGTTAGGAGTAGGGATCGGCAAACCGGCTCTGGTGGAGTTCAGTACCCCCCGGACTGGGCTGACTCAACTCTCACCAGGAAAACCAAGCCTTTCATGGCTCGATCCAGATTATCAAGCTGGCCCAGTTTGTAAGTGTGGTCTGGTCCGGAATAACACTCTCACCACCAGTACTGCATGAAAAAGGAAGTGCATGGTGCAGAAAAGTGCAGGAAAAAGTTTCTTTTTTTCCACGCTTTCTGCTGAAGACTCCTGAGTCTCTGGACCATCAGAAGACCAACAAAGAGAAACACTCATGATTCTGGGGCACTGAAGAGAACCACTCAATGAGGGTCTCTGTTCTGTGATTGGCACATGTACTAGCCAATCCTCTGTTCAGCCACCACAGGACCTCCCTTGGAAACTAAGTATTGAGCGAATTTGAGTCTTTGCAGTCAACAGAGAGTCATGTGTGTGTGTGTTGGTCTGGGCTTCTCAGATCTCAAGACTCTGCCACACTGCTGGAGAGATGGAGGAAGAGCCATGCAGTGAGAGTGACCAGGTACAGCCTAGGTCTGCATTCAAGCCATCTGCCTGCTGCCTGTGAAACATCAGTGCCAGACTATACCAGAAGCCTGTGCGACCATCTGAATAAAAACCTGCTTTAGCTGGCCTGGTGGCACTGAGGGTTGAGGCACTGGATGCCACACCTCGCATCACACCGGTGACCCGGGTTTGGGAATGGACTCGGGTTGTCAGGGATTGGCTGGGGAGGGAGTGGATTGAGCATCTGTAGACTGCTCTCCTCTCCCTGGGGTGGGTTCTGGGCTCACACCACGCTGCAGTTGCCCCCAGTGGAGATCGTGGGCTATACAGTCGCGATGCACAGAGAGGGAAGAGTGCAGCAGACATCAGCACAGTGTGTGCGGATGTCATTGCATGACCATACTCCTAATGGGGAGTGAAAACACAGTGGAACATGGTGGTCAGTCATGGCAGCTTGCTGGCTGGTCCTCTGTGCACCCTGAGACATATACGAAATTGTGCCTTGCTATTGGATACAGGCCTGGCGGCTGGATTGGGGGTCCTGCCGTGGGCACTGCATGTCTGCCAGCCTTGTGCAGGTGAGTTGCCGGGGATCACATGGAGTGCAGAGGACGGCGGCCGGACGATGGCAGACTGAGCCGCAAGGGGAGAAACAATGATATATATATAAAAAAAAAAAGCCTGCTTTAGCTGATTCCATACTTGTCCTGGGACACAACAGTATTGGCCTAGCCAGTCAGAGTGCTACGACACTATTTTCCTGTTGAATTACACATTTGTTGTTGAAATAAAGTTTTTTTTTGACAAAAAGTTGCCATTGTTAAAGTGCTAGCCAAATAAAATCAGTTGGATGGGATAAAACGTCAAGTTTGCATCAGTAACTAAGTGCACCAGTGCAAGATCTCGGACACTTCAACATCAGGCCTGCAATTGTGTGTTTCACCTGGGTACCCAGTAGCTTAAGTAAACTGCAGTTTAAGAGTAAAGCATTGAAAGTGTTTTGCAAAACTGTGGGGATCTACTGCTTTGGGTAGCTGGGAGGCCTAACAGTACAGTAGGTTGCATGACCTATTTTGTGTGTGGGAGCCAGGATGGCCTGGCTAAAATCTCTGAGGAGAGGTCTGACATTCAGAGACCGCTTGCAAGGGGCTTAGCACTGCAAAATGTTTGACTTGTGTGTTTGTTGCCATTATTGCCAAAATAATTGCCTGTTACCGTATTGCATAACCCCGTTCCCTTTACAGGACCAGTATTCAGCAAAAATAAAGTCCTGTTGTTAATCTCCTAAATGTTGGTGTGTGAACATGTTACTAGAGCTCATTGGTACAAAAGTGTATTTGGCTAAAGTTAAAGTGTTGGTATTTGTTGGTCTCAGGGAGGTGTCCTAAATTCACTGGGGAAGAGGGTTAGTACTGTATCCCAGGAAGCAGTATCATTCATTTGACCTGGTCCACTATTTTCTTCTCTGGGTGGAGACACTGTGCTATTTCCTTTGTTCCCTTTCCAAACCAAATCCCCAACATGAGGAGTTTAACAAGTCCAAGCCCCTGATCCTTGCACCCTGTTCATCCTGTTTTCTGAGGTTTTGGAATCTGGGATCCAAACAGAGTTGCTTTTTCATTCCATGTGCACTAGATCTACGATTATGAACAGGACATGCCCCTATCACAAGTAGCTTTGTTAGTTTACAGCTGCTGCAATGGACGTGGTCAGATATTTCCTGATATTTCCAAAGAAATGCTCTCTGGTGGCCCTACAGTGGTACTGCAGGCAAGCAGGGAATTTCTTTAGAGATATGAGCTCAGACTATCTAAATTTAATCTAATGGCCTTGGAACAATGGCATATGAGAGGTGATCTTTTGTTCACTTGAGAAGTTATTAGGGACCAATCCTTCATGTCTGACTGTGGACTAGAGTTTAAACAGGTCACCATCAATACAAGAGGACACCCTCTTCAATTGGCTAGAGATAAATTTAGATCTGAAAATAGAGCATAATATTACTCACAAAGAATCATTAACCCTTGGAATTCATTACCTACTTCTGTATTTATTAGTGAAACTAAAAATATATTCAAAAACAGGTTAGACAGGTTCTTACTCTCTAGTAACAATTTTATATATATATTACAAGTAACAAATAGGAGCTATTTATGGGCATTTTTCCTTCTTTGCTCCTTAAATTTCCTTAGTATGAACCTTAGTATATCACAGAAATTTCAGAAAATATCTGACCATGGCAATTTCTGCAACTGTAGCTTAGATGGGTCATTTAAGTCCGGTTCCATGTCATATTGGCGAACGAAAAACGACGACCCGTCAGAAGGGCGCCAGACCCCCAGGGTGACAACATTTGAGAAAGTTTTTTTTATGTGGGGGAGCTTTGCCCTACACCCCCCCCCCTTACTATAGATTCCTACTCTGGGGGGGACATAACTCGGGGAAGGGTGCAAGTCTGTGTTGCCCAAATTGTCGATGCCATTATTCTGTTGCCCTTCTGATGGGTTGACGTTATTCAGTTGACCTCTTGATGTGTTGCCTTTAAGTCCTGTGCAGGACTGTACCATAATGCTTGGCCCATGTGAAGACCTTGGAGTTGTGCTCTTTTGTTTTATGGTTGGTTTGAGTTTTGTTTTCTTCTTGTGTATTGCAGATTGCCTGGGCTTTAAACTCAGTACTCAAAAAGACATCAAACCATATGGTCCCCAACTGCTCCACGGCTGCAGCCACCTTACAAGCTGGCGGGGGGGAGTTATCTGGCTCATCAGGTAGGTATGGTACTGTGACCATATTTGGCTTCTATCAGTTCCAAATCCATATTGTTGCATATATTCTTTGATTCCTCTATACCCTCCCAGTAAATGCTGTGCACTAATTGTGCTTATGCTGGAGAATTTTGTTAATTGTACTGTCAGGGTATATATTATTTAGAGTGTTGTGTACTTTACTGTTGTTATACCAAATTGCTGTTTAATTACCGGGAGCAGCACCATTGTATCTATCAGGCAAGAGAAGCCATCCTAGATGGCACCACTACATCAAAACAGGAGCGGCAAGTATCTCAGCGCACTACTGATTCATTTTTCTGTAATTTACCACAAACCTAATTTTATAAAAGAATATATATACATAGTTTACTAAATAGTTACCCATATTATAAGCACAGTAAGACACTCCTTGGTGTGGATTTCATTTCAGAACCACACTTCCAGGTGGTTAAGCACTTAGCACAACCAGTCATGCTCCCAATGTTCCTGGGTGTATGGTTCAGGAAAAGAAACCCACATCCTGCCATGTCTTATGGCTTGCATCATTGTCAGACCCATGTCTCACCACATCATTTAGTATGCATACAAAGCAAGGTGCATGACAGAAATCCCGTTATCCATTGTCTTCACAAAACAAGAGCTAAGATATACCTAATTGTAATTTTTAGTAAAGTACAACAATGAGTGTATATAGCAAAGCACTCAGCACATGACCAATAACTATCCCATGTTTTGGCAACCAACTATGGCTTTTTCAGGAGTGATGTTTACCTGCCTATGCCTTCTAAGTTATATTAGTAGTTTTAAAGTAACAGTACAGAATTCATCAAATGATCAGTATGAAATGCAAAATATCAAATATATTGCTGTTCAAAATGTAGATTCAGTGGTTTCATGTCATAACAGTGATCACTAAACAGCAATCATTGCTACAGTGAATGTACATTGCCAGAAATCAAAATGGCGATGTACACTCCCCAACGAACCCAACAACAGCGATGGGAAATCAATATATCTATGCTGGGGGCTGTGCCCCCCTCCCCCTGCACCTCACCTAAATTATGATTCTCAGCTCCAGGGGGGTGCATGTTGGGGAGGGGGGAAAAACGCGGACAAAACCAAAAAAAATTAAGTGACGCACACATTCAAAAAAATAGAGGCCCTACCCAGACCCTGGACCTCCCTCACAGCAGCCCATCACACCAGAATTACAGCTCAGCAGCACACTGCCACACTACACCTTACATACCTTCTCCTTCCTGAACCCTCCTCTTCCAGTCCTTTGCCTTCCTAGTATCTCACTGTTTTTACCTGTCCCTTGGCACTATAACTGTACCTCGCTACCCTTACAGAATAGCTCACATCACAGACGCAGAAGCTGAGTCACTCAAAACTGAGTCACTCAATTTCAATCACCATTATAACGTACTACCAAATTCAACAGTATCTACACATACCACTGTATTTAAATCCATAGTGGCATGAGCTATCAAGCAACTTATGTACTATATGTAACAGCATGTATACAAAGTTATGCATACTGAAGCCAAGAATCCCAGGACTGAGTACTACCTGGGTGAAGTCCAAGTATCTGCATCGGAG
The DNA here is from genome assembly GCA_016271365.2 of Neoceratodus forsteri. Taxonomy (NCBI): domain Eukaryota; kingdom Metazoa; phylum Chordata; order Ceratodontiformes; family Ceratodontidae; genus Neoceratodus; species Neoceratodus forsteri. Next base: position 641,016,734 of record CM057453.1, on the reverse strand, counting down.
GAGGAGAAGGACATGGGAGTGATGATCACTAGTGACCTGAAGCCCTCCAGGCAGTGCAAGAAAGCAGCAGCAAAGGCAGATAAGATGCTGGGATGCATATCTAGGGGGATCAGTAGTAGGAGAGAGAAGGTTATAGTGCCCTTGTGTGGTGAACTGAGTGCTGACCATAAAGATCACCTATCTCAGCTGCACCACCAGCATCGCCTCAAGCAGATGGGATGGCAAGACAACGCTGTGGTTCAAATGGCGTGGTGGATGGAGGCACCTGGTAAGGAGAGGCAGGAGACAATCTATAAGTTTGATGCCCCTACAGGCTTTATCCATACCACAGGGAAAGGTAGACACGGTCACAATGGAAGAGGGGAACCAAAACCAAAATATGAACAGTATGTAAATGTTCTAGAATGTCCCTAAGAGGTGAACCTTGTCCTAAGACCACTAACTGTTGAGCTCTAGACTATGCGTACACTAATCAATTTGGTAAAGAATTTCAGAACAGCTAGTAGTCTACAATAATAGCACACAATCACTGCAGTAAGCAATTAAAACCAGTTGCAGAACCCAAGGGGACAGGTGGAGTAACCACCTCTAGAAGTCTATTGGTGCTAAAGGAAGTCCAACTTTTTCTGACATCTTCTGAGTACAGCAGATGAATGAAGAAACCAATGGGGCAAAGGAAAACGAGGTTCCTTCTTGGTACCAAGCTACACCTTTGAAAACCTACTAGACATTGGAGGATGAGAGAGATTTTAAACAGACCCTGATTCTTCAGCCGACCCACTCACTAAGGTTGCTGGAATAATTTAGCACAAGAGAACTAAAATCTGCTGCACTCTTCCCCAGCACAAACCCTCAACCAGGGCTGCTAAGGACAAAGAAACAAAGACTTGCTGAAGTTTCCCTGGCACAAACACTTGACCAGGGCTGCCAAGGATGAAGGAACAAGTACTTGGCATCAAATCCACTTGCAAGGATTGCCAACGATGAAGATCTGCTGCAATTTCCCCTGCATCGACCCTTGACCAGGGCTGCCAAGGATAGAAACATGTTGAAGCTTCTTTGGCAAAGGATCACGAGAGGATCACCAAAAAAGCCATATCCCAGAAGAAGAAATGGTGCAAGCGGGATGAGACAAGCAGGAAGAGTAAGATGCAGGACGAAGATCAAAATCCTGTAATGCCCAGACCCAGAAAAACAACAAGCCGGTGGATGCGGATACACACTGGCCACGTCGAACCTGACTATCGGCAAATGACTGAGAGTGACAGACAAGGCTTCTTCCAGGACGTTCCACTTCCAGGCTGACCAAACAACAAGAAGACCAGGAGCCGGCAGTCATGAGTTACACAAGTTTACGTCAGTTTCGACCAGTGGCGAACAACAGGGAGGAATGTTGCTGTGAATTTCTTCACTGATTGGAGACTGCTTTGGTGAAGAATTAACTGTGAACAACACCACCTGGGGTGTTCTGGCAAAAGACTGAGTCCACACACATAAGCTGGCAATAATAACACTGCTAAATACACTTTTCACTGCACCAAGCTGTTTGTTTGTTGCTAGGGCAATTTGCCAGGAACAGGGCAAATTACCAGATTTCTGGGGCAATTGTTCATTGCAGGGGCAATTTGCCAGGAGCAGGGGCAGATCACCAAAGTTCAGGGTAATTGCTCATTGCAGGGGTAATTTGCCAGGAACAGAGTCAAATTGCTAGAATCCAGGGCAATTGTTTGTTACAGGGGCAATTTGCCAGGAACAGGGGCAAATTGCTAGAATCCAGGGCAATTGTTTGTTACAGGGGCAATTTGCCAGGAACAGGGGCAAATTGCTAGAATCCAGGGCAATTGTTTGTTGCAGGTGGAATTTACCAGGAACAGGGGCAAATCACAGAAGTCCAGGGCAATTGCTCGTTGCAGGGCAAATAGCCAGCATCCAAGGGCAATTGTTCATTGCAGGGTAATTGCCAGGAACAGGAGCAAATTGCTAGAATCCAGGGCAACTGTTTGTTGCAGGGCAACGGAACAGGGGCAATCACCAAAGTCCGGGCAATGGTTCATTGCAGGGGCAAATAACCAGCATCCAGGGAAATACAGTCTTGGTACTTTGCAATCAACACAACAGTTCATATACTAGTAAATATACATTTCATCCATTGACAGTCACTAGAAGGCAGCTGTGTGCTAAGCACCCTTCTCTTACTGACACTTGACTAAAAGTACTATACCTGGGGGTTCCTTCTGGTGCTAGGACCTGACTACCCTTGGAAAAGTTTGGGATAAATGCCCTTCTGTCCCCTGAGCCTTCTTTACCCTCCCTACCACTGGGACCCTCTATCTAAGGGGTTTACTGCTGACCTAAAGGGTGTCTGGGTCCCCTTCACTGCTGTGGTGGGCTTTGCCCCTTTATGGCCACCTGACCTATGCTGCTGAGCTCTCTCTCTGTGGGCTTTGCCTGCTAGACCTTTTTAAGCTGTGGGTCTGTGGCACCCCTTTGAACACTTGGGGCCTCTACCACCCCTGCCAACCCTGGACCTGAGTTGCCCTTTGTAGAAAATTGGGCCTAGCGTTGCCCCTTTTAATTACTTGGCCTGCCCAAGGCCTTGCTGTCCATTATTGGGGATGCCTTGCCTATACCCCTCCCCTCCTATGAATAGTTATTACTTCCCCTATGGGCCTTCGGGAATGGCCCCTCCCCATGGGGGTCGATGTGACCAGGATATTTAAGTTTATCTAGTTGGCCCTGCCCTCCCTGGTCCTCCGATGGCACTCCGAGTGCCCAAACAAAGCAAAAGAAACTGTTTTTTTTAATATTCAGGTGGTCAGCACTCTTCTTTGTGCTGCCGCCGACTCACCGCCCTGGCCTGGGGTGAAGCTGATGCTGGGAGGAGGGAGGTTCTTGCTGGCAGAGTGAGGGACCAACAGGAGGAGAACAGGCAGTGTGGCAGATGGCAGGGGGCCTTGCAGGTCTTCTGACACCCTACGGTCGACAATGCGGCTCTTCTATGCCACCACCAAGGGACCGAAACACTCAGAGCAGCACTAATAAAAAAAAGAAATGGGTCAATTACAGCCCTCACCAGCACACAGGGGACAGGAGTCTTCTTGCAATACTGACTGCCAGACTGGACCGCAGGAACAATTGGGGCACACACAGATACAGCAGTCATGTATCTCGGCAGACTGGAGGAGAGGTACCACCGCATAGTTGATAGGACTGGCTTCAAAACCACAGATAAGCCCAGAGTCCCCGTTGCACTCTCTAGCTCCTCTCCACGGAACAGCCCAGCCCTAATCACCAAAACACTGCTCTTTCTCCTTTGAAACGGTGCTCAGGGTTCTGATTCTCGAACCCTGAGCTCAAGCTCAAGTCAACAGCCAGAATGTTTAAAATGAGCATCACATGCCAGACAGGAACAGCAGTCCCAGCACGTGGGTGCCCACTCTCGTGCTGCCTGCTCCGGGGGGGGGGGGTTTGGAACGGAGCAGAGAGAAAAAAAAATATTTTTTTCTGTTGTGTCCTGCATGGCTATCTGAGGAAGGGGGAAGCCACTGCTAGGAGCCCTATCTATTACCCTCTGAGCCCACAGCAATGATTGGGACCCCAGGGCACACTATAAACCCCCCATTTCTGTAGTACCCCATACTTTGGGGAATTACAGATTCAGGCCCACCTAAATATACATGTCCCCATGTCAGTGGCTCAGTAGGTAGCACACTTGCCTCTGAGGCCGGGAGATCAGAGGGCTGTGGGTTCAGTTCCCACATCTGGCACTTGGGTTAATATCCCAGTACTGACACTGTACTGCAGCATGAGAGGGGTGCTGCACTTCTGAGGTGCTGTCTTTCGGATGAGACGTTAAACCGAGGTCCCATCTGCCTGGATTGGTGATAGTTCAGGTGGATGTTAAAGATCCCATGGCACTTATCGAAAAGAGTAGAGGGAAATTTTATTTAGAAAAAACTGACACATATATACATTCCAAAAATTCAAAAAACAATATTAACAGACAGATACACAAGGAAAATATAAGCACAAACTCATCCAATTTTGTCTTTCATAAACGGGACAGACAACCATCGAAGAGCCCATACCTTCTGATACATGTGTTGCTGCTCAAACAGACATTGATTGTACAATTCTTGTTCAATAATATAAACAGCAGTATTAGGATCCTGTTATACCTGTTGTAACACATATTTACATCGTATCTGCCATAAACAAAATTTAATGAAAGAAAATGTCAAATATAACAGACTTCTATCTATCCCAATATTTTGCAAACTAAAACCCCAACCACTTCTTCATATGTCACATTCTGCCAAAACTGATTCCTTCATGCACAAGCTAATATTTCCCATACTTCCAGCATAGGGACATAATAGAAGAAATGCTCATTGTCTTTTCCTGAGCTATACAGCATGGTCTGGGACACATTCGTTCTTCCAACCTTTTATGCTTTGCATTACCTTTGACAAATAATTTACCATGCGCACTTAACCACATGATATCCCAAATTCTTGGGGGGATAAATTTATCAGTCAGAGACTCTAATATCGTAGAAGAATATATTGGGTCTACATTTTTAAAGAACACTTCTTTAATACCATGCTGGATATTAATAGCTTTATAGAGTAATTTACTTGTAGAAATCTGCACTACCTGTAGAGTTAACCTCCATTTTTTTAATTTAGCAAGCTCTGGTCGAAAAAAAATACATTTAGTTTTAATCTGAGCCAAGATTGATCCCTGTGCTTCCCATTTTTGATATAACGGACAAAGCCAAAAGTCAGCCTATAAAATCCAAACTGCCTGACTAGGCCTCCCCGAGACTAATAAGTTATGATGAAAAAAAATGCTGTAAACAAAAATTATTGGGTTAAGTAAGTTTAAACCCCCTTTCCCTACTGGCAGATCTAAAACTTCCCTCTTAATAGGATTCAACCTACTCCCCCAAATTAATTGGAAAACTAAACTCAATAAAGTTATCTCATATATATGTGGTAGTGGATATATTGCACTTATAAATAAAAACATTGGAAGAAGAATGGTTTTAACTACAGCCACCTTCTTTTTTTTTTGATTGTTGCCAATTCTTCCAAATAACTACTTTTGACTGAGCTAATTCTAATTTGTTTTTCCAATTTAGACAAGCATTATCCTCTCTACCAAACCAGATTCGGAAAAAAAGTAAAAGGACCTTTTGTCATCTTAATCCCTTGCCATGTCTCTAACTTTGATGCAATACCATTCAAATCATAAATAAAACTCTTCCCCTTATTAATCCTTGCCCCTATTGGTTTAGAATATTGCTCAATCACGTCTAACGCCTTAATCCCTGAATCTTTGTCTTTAACAAGAATACAGATATCATCTGCATATGCAATAACTTTGTATCCTTCACCACCCCCTACTGGAGAAATACCTTTAATGAAAGAATTTTGTTGCAGGAGCCGTAGTAAAGGGTCTAAACAAAAAATATATAATAAAGGGCTGACCGGGCAACCCTGCCTAACCCCACTTGCAATAGTAATATATTTACCTAGTGTACCATTAACTAAAGGTATTGCCTGAGCAGAATTATACAATAACATAATCCATGATACAAAATATTGAGGAATCCCATAATATAACAAAGTTTCACTGATAAACTGATGAGGCACCCTATGAAAGGCTTTTTTCTGGTCTAAGGACATTAAATAACCATTCAAGGCACTGTCTTTCCTCTGTTCGACTAATTCATTTATCAAAAGAAGGTTATGTTGTATTAAACGGTTTGGAACTGAACAAGTTTGGGCCAAGGATATAAAGTGTTGAGGCTGTGATAACGAATCTATTATGAAGAATTTTCTTTAGAATCTTATAATCAGTATTTAATAAACTAAGGGATTGCCAATTATTTAAATCAGTTCGGTCCCCTCGCTTAAATACTAAAATTTGAACTGATAAACAAAAATGAAAATCAACGCTTAAATGTCCTAAAACCCAATTATATACGACCACTAAAATTTCTATCAATAAATCACCAAAGGTTTTATAAAATTCAGATGGAACCCCATCTATTCCTGGTGCTACAAGGTTTTTTAATTTGCTAATAACATTCTCAATTTTTTCCGAAATAGGTTTAATCAAATCCTGTACACAAGTGTCCATTAACCTTGGGATCTGAATAGAGGAAAGAAGGCCCTTTATTTCCCTCTCAGAGACAAGTGGTGCTTTATACATTTCCTCCAAATACTTTGTAACCGTATGTAAAATACCAGGACCATCAGTAATCAAAATACCTTCCTTATTGCTTACAGTTTCCATCAGTTTATCTGATGCTCTTTGAGTACAACTTTTAAAGGCATCACCAAAACTAGTTTTCCCAGGAGAACAAATTCTATGTTCATGTAACATAGCTTTTGCTCTAGTGTATTGTATTTAACCATTTCACTTTTTAAATTTATAACTTGACCTGTTAATGAAATATGCTGTGTGTTCATAATAGTATATACTTGAAACAGCTGCTTTCTTAGTTTAAGATATAAATGATATTGAGAATTTGAAAGCGTGCAGAATAGGATTGAAACAAAACTTGAATTTGTATCTTAGTTTCCTCCACCATAGGCTTAAATTGATATATATACTGCCACATGACATCCTTGCTTTTAATAGATCAGTAACTGCCGTAGTCACTTTTCCATCGCTTAAGAAGGCCGTATTTAATTTCCAATAATGTCTACCCACCCTTGGGCCCACACCACCCCCTACCATCACTTTAAGGAGCATATGATCAGATGTTTCTAAAGGGATTGTGTCCGCTACAAGTATGTGAGAATTTTTCTTAGTAAATAAAAAATCAATTCTAGTAGAAAAGATTCCTCTATGGTAAGTGAAACCACCCTGAGGATGCAAGGAGTGAAATGAATCCTGTAGGTGACACTGCACAATTATTTCTTTTAAACATTCTGAATTGCAAAAAATTTACTAGTAGTACCCCCCATCTTGTTTATCAACTACACAATTAAAATCCCCAGCCCACAATATGTGTCTAGTTGTAAACAGATATGGCTTAATTTTGGTAAAAAGTTCAATTCTATCTTTTTTTCTCATAGGAGCATAAATATTTACTAATCTCCAGCCTTCACCTTAATAAAAAGAATCCAAAAGTAAAGCCCTACCTAAAAAATATCAACCAGTTTAGTAATTTTAAACCCATCACCCTAAATAAAACTCCTACTGCTTCACAAACTTCAGTCTCAAAAGAAAAAGATGGTCACATCCAAAGTTGCTGAGTGGCTTTAACCAAAAGTCAGTATTTAACCTGGTATCTTGTAAACAATAGATATCATATTTCAATTCTTGTAAAATAGACATAGAAATCAATCTACATTTTGCATTTTTATACTGGTTACATTCACTGTAGCAATGCTAAGCAGTGAATGAGACTGTTTAAAGGAGAAACTGGGATAAAAATCAGGGTGTTTTTCAATCTAGAACTTCTCCTTACTCTGACACCAACCTTTTTCCTTCTATCTGTATCAATATCTTGCACTTTAAAATCACCTTCAGAATCAAGTATGAGGGCCAAGAAGAAGCTTCAGAGTCTCCTCCTGCTCTGAATCAGATTTATTACTAGTCAATATTTCAAATGATTCTGTAGTGAAACTTCTTCATTCTCCAAGAGGTTTGCTTAGCAACTTTAGGCCAGACCAGACTCTTGCTATACCCCATTTTTTTGCCACACTTTTAACCATGGGGGGGCATTTCAGTTGGTTTTTCTACTCCCTCTGTCTCTATCTCAGAGTGTATGTGTTGTGAGAGTGAAACTAGAGGGGCAACAAGGTCTCCTGGAATGGTGTTACTAACTTTAACATCAGCTTCGATATTCTCTTGGGGGGGGTAGGCCTAGTGGGATCTGGTTGAGGCTGCTGTTTAGAGGCCCCTTGTTGTGCCATACTTTTCTTTTGGGTCTCTCATATAATCGAATCTTGACTAACTCTCTCTCTTCGATTATGTGTAGCCCAGGGACAAGTTTGATATGTGTGGCCAGTGTCTGTACATAAATTACATCTCATTTCTTCTGTGCAGTCAGAACTATGATGTCCAAATGAAAGACACAAATTACACTTCAGCCTATCACAAGCTGATCCTAAATGAGTGGATGCCCCACGTTTAAAACATGTCCTCAATTGCCCTGGGTAAAAACAATGACCCCTTTCATTACCTAGGAAAATACTATTGGGTAAGTGGACTGGGCCCAAACTATTATTTTGTAGACGTACCTTGTATTTCCAACCCCCATTCCACAGATGTTCAGTATCAAATATAGGTTGAGGGGAGCCTATAATATCACATTTTTTACCTAACCAATATGTAATATCATGTACTGACACAGATTCATTCCTGAATAAAATCATAACATTTTTTAAAGTTGGTTTGGTTAAAGGAAGGACATGAAAAGGAACCCAAACTTCAGTATATTTTAAAGCATCATACTTGGACCAAAAACGGTCCAACCCCTGAGGAGTATTAAAACTAACATCAAACAATTTCGACCCAGGGATATGAATTAAAGCATGTATTTCATTTGCAAAAAAAAACAAAGATGTTTTTAACAAAGTTTTCCCCTCATATAAATGATCTGAATCCAGTTCCAAACCCCCAATGTATTCAATCCGGGCAGCGTTTCTACGTAGTAAAGGGGGGGGGAACCAGCAAAAGATCTTGTTTGCGATACTGTTCCATGCTTTTTAGATTGTTCGACAAAAGTCTGTTGGGAACTCATTTGTAGTATTCGGCACATCCCCCCATTCTGTAATAATTGACTCTAAATTATCAGAGTCCGACAATACAGACACTGAGGCAGAAGATTTAGTACATGTCATTTCCCTCTGTATACCTTCTGAACCACAGTCCTGCAGGTTGCAATCTTTATCTAAGTTAAATGCTGCAGAAGACATGGATAGAGGTTCAGTATCTTGAGGTTTACCTGGTATTGGGCTGTGTGAGGGATCCGGGACCCAAATACTATTTTCACCTCTTTTCCAACCTGCGCTAGTAAGCCAGCACTCTAAAGAGGTTAAAACTGTTTTATGCTGAACAAGCAGGAATTCCTTGTCATACCTCCCCTTTCACAACCCAAGCTTTGAAGAATCCTGTAAATGCTGCACTGAGGCAGAAGTACTCATAGAATCAGCAGTTTGTAGCGTTGTTCCCAAAAACTCTGTAGGCCCCATTGTAGCTGTCACTGACTGCTCCACTCACTCTGACACAGACAAACAGAATGCTTTTGATGAACCTACGTCATTAGGGGAATTTCACACTGCCTTCAGCTGGGACTGCAGGCGCTACACAGGGTTAGGTAAAATGCTCATGTACTGAGCTGCCGCCCACAGCTCTTCAGTATTCAGGACTTGTTCTGGGTCTGCAAAGTTACCATTGTTGCTCCATGAGACTCTTGTTCTGCACTCCTTCCCCATACTGGAAACGCTTATTTTGTTGCAATATATTTACTAGTCAAGCTTCATCAGAATCAAAAAGACCAGATGATGGATTTCTGCTTTCCACTGTATTGCTCTTTGTAACACAATCCACCTCTTTCACATTTCTTCAGACTCAATGTCTCCTGTGCTGGACCTGTGGGTTGGAGACCTGCACACCACAGGTACACCAGCAGAATGAAGAAGCGACTCGTCTTCCTCTATAGTCGCAGCTCCCTCTACTGACCGAGAGTGGGGATATTTTATTAGAATAACATCAAAAATTCAATAATTACATACAGTGTGAGATTCACTCCACAGACCCTTATACATCAAGAAAAATGCAATAAATACCCATAGTGTGAAGCCATACTAACAAATATTTAAACCAAAAAGAATTCAAAGCAAGTATTACAGCCATATATTCACAAAGGAACCTCCTAAGAAAGTTTTTTTTTCTCTCTTTCCTCCTCTGAAGTAATAATGAACCCCCCAAATAGAATGTAACAAAAGGTCATACTGTCATGTAACGTTGCGTATCTGACTAATACTATCCTATACATACTGCCAGCTAGCAGTCGTGACCTCCCCCCATATATAACCCACCCATCCATATGTAAACAAAAGCAAACTACTTAACTTCTTATTTATATTTAATTAACTTCAAAAACCCTTTCCACCACTTCTTCACCTTCTTTGAGGAGAAGAATGCTGTGTCTCGAATATAAATCCTGTTCATTGCCCCGTGAATCAACCTCGGACAGTGTCATGGGGCATCAATTTTGATATAGCACCCACTGGCACCTAGCTTGCCAAAAGTAGTATATCAACATGCTACAGAACATTTGTAAAGTGTCAACATGATATACTAACGAAACTGTGGAGAATGACCCAGTACTAATGTATCATAGTCCATATTCTAACCATTTCATATTCCATTGCACTGCCAAGAATTTCCACAGAGACATAGCATAGGAACACTTAAAAAGAAAATGATCAACCGTTTCTTCTTGTGCCACACACTCCAAAAATGGACAATTTCTTTCTTGTACTGGTTTATGTTTGGCGTTCCCTCGTACCCCAATTCAGCCATATACCATAAGCCATAGCGTTTCTCACATATAAGTAGGTAACCTTGGGTTGTTTAATCTACTTAAAACTATATCCACACACCTTAGAGGACAGTTCTTAAACACTGGTTCACTAGGATATAGTTGAAGCATTACTGATTTATATAACTGTGAACCTGTACTAACTTTAACCACCTGTGCTACCAACCCCCATTTAAATACTTTTTTTGCAATAGGTATAAAATATGTCTGCAGGAACAACGTAGGAATCGGTTTAGGTCTCTCATCCCAACAACCATAATACCGCCCCATCACCTGGCGATGTAGCATCCAAATCTTTCCGGTAACCCCCAACCTAACTTAACATTTGTTGAAATAAATAAGGTGGGAAAAAAAATAACTGGATCTATCATCCCTAAACCTCCCTTCTTTTTATCTAGGTATGTAAATTGTCTTTTAATCAGATTGAGTCTACTACCCCATAACATCTGGAAGAATAAACTATATATTCTGGTTTCCAAGTGCAGTAGGCAAGGGAAAAATCAGTGCTGTATACAACAACTTGAACAACAATTTTTTAATAACCAACCCATTTAATTTTATCCAATTTCATTGTTTCCAAATATTGATTTTTCTTTCTATTGAAGTCAATGCTAATCCCAATTAAGGTCTGGCACATTTTTGGTCCGTAAAATAATCCTAAAATTTTTATTGGGTTACAAGAAATACGAATACCTTGTACTATGAGTTCTGGTAGACCATCTGTACCTATAAACAAACCTTTACTCTTATTCCTGTTTATAGTAGAATTTGCTAACAAAGCATAATCATCCATAAAGTCTAAAAAACCCTTACTTGTGTACTATCAGAGAAAAAACACAAATCATCCACATAGCTTGTACATACAACCTATCCTCAGAAGCCCAACCTATCCTACCCAACTAGGGATTTGTGTTAATGATCTAATTAAAGTATGAATTGTAAAGCATATAACAGGGGACTCAATGGGCAACCTTGACGTACCTCTGTCGGAACATGAAACCCTCCCCCGATCTCCAGTTGAATCACTGGGTGGGTAATAGCCGAATTATAAATTGATTGAATGATGGTTAAGAAAACTTCCGGGATCCCATAATGTCTCAAGGTTGCAAATAAAAATGGGTGGTAAACTCTATCAAATGCTTTCATCTGGTCTACAGAGACAATGCATCCTGAAATCCTTTAAAACCGCTAGCTCCACAATGTCTCTCAGGGACCATATGAGGCCTGATATATTTTTTTCCAGGCACTCCACAAAACTGAAATGGGAAAGAACTTTGACAGCAAATTGTTTTAATCTGGTATTCAGAATGCTCATAAAGAGTTTATAATTGGAATTCAATAGTGTAATTGGTCTCCAGTTATTCAATTCAAATTTATCTCCATTTATATAAAAATCAACAGCCTTCGCAAACCAACTTGGAAAATCTGGTTGTCCCATAAAAGCATTAAAACTTACACTAAACAATTTGCAAATTCCACTGGAAAGGCTTTATATAAATCTGCTGTCAGACCATCAATCCAGGAGAAGTACCCTTATTTTGATTTTAATGGCCATGATTATTTCCTGTGTAGTGATAGGCTGGATCAATATTAATGGATCAAATACATGTCTGGGTACCTTAATCAGGTTAGAAAGTCCCAAATGTCCTGATCATCTGGGGCCATCACTGGCTCATATTCAAAAAAATTGTTTAATTATATGTTGAAGTGACTTCTGATCCTGTACCAATTTTCCCACCTTATTTCGGAGGGCATTTAAGTTTGTAGATTGTGTATAAATTTTAAAGGCGCCATATGGATCACCCTCCGCTGTTTCTTAACCCCATATTGTAGAAGAGCAGTAAGGGTCCAAGCCTATTATACTGAACCTCCAAAGTTGATCTTTTAGTAACCTAATCTGTGAACTATAATCCAAAGTAGAAGTATTGGCTACGAAAATAAATAATATAATTGCTGTCTTAATTTCAAATATTGGAGAAAATCATTATTTGCCTTAGCCTTCCCTTGTTGTTTTAATAGGTGACAAAGGTCGTCCTTAGAATCTTTCCACCACTCGCTCATAGAGTCATATAAAAAGGCTACTGAAAGCCTTGCCATCAGTAATGCTTGAATTCTATCCAGTACCTCCCTAGAGTTTAATAACAGAGGATTCAACTTCCATCTCGCCCTCCTACCTATCAGTCTGGCATGAGGAGAAATGGTACAGAGCAACAATAGATGGTCAGAAAAGGCCACAGGACATGTTTCAAATGTAAAGGGAATTTTGTCAGATAAAAAAATATAATCTATCGTGGAAGTAAACCGGTTCTTTTATAAATAATTTTGGCCCTGAACATTGTTTACTACTCCCATTTATTAAACCCACTGAGTGTACCAGTTTGTGTAAAGCCCTAGTATCACAGTAAATTTTCCTACCCACTCCCACCATTGGATCACCAGCATCTGTTAATGCACAGTTAAAGTCCCCGCACAAAAACACCTCAGAAGAGGTCAGTAAATAAGGTTGTAACATATTGCAGAGCGCCACCCTTTCTGCCTTGATCTGTGACCCATAGACATTAATAAACTGACACAATCTTGATTTCCACAAACCATCTAAAATCATTAACCGTCCTGGTACCAGATCCATCAATTTGATTAAAGAGAAGTCATAAGAATGGAATAAAAACCCTATTCCATCCGCCGACTGCTGGCCAAAAGACCAATACAAAGGTTCCCAGCACCATTCTCGTTGAAAACACCTGGCTTGTTCCATAGTATACATCCATGTTTCTTGTAGTAAACAGACATCAATCTGATTAGAATGAACAAAGTCATAAACTATCTGCCATCTCTTATAATTCAATATACTATGAACATTCACCGAACCTAACCTAAATTGCATCAGGTACAGTCAATTTCAGCCCATCACCTATCTTTCTTCCGTTGTTTCTTCTTTTTCCCCTTATAATCCTCCTGAATTCTTAATGGAGAAGGCGGACTGTCCAACGTCTGCTGTGAATCATTATCTGGGCAATCCATATCCGATTCCCTCCACTGACTTGATAACAAGGCAAAAGAATTACTCGTTTCTACATCCATGGCAGGCTGCTGTGGAAGGCCCTTAATATTTCTGGATGACCGTCTAACTGCAGACACCACAGGTGCCCTAAAGGACTCCTGTGGTTGTTTCCCTTCTACAGTCAAAATTCCTACTGTAACAGGTTCTGAAGGCTCCTGGTCAAGACTCACTAAATCTTCCACCTCTACACCATCCCCACTCACCTCAATAACCAAAGGTACTTTTTCAACTGGCTGTGTGTGACCCATGTGACCTTCCCCTATTATCAAATCCTGGGCTTTTTGTATAAATAGGTCTGGGCTACCACAACACCCTTTATTTTTGGCCGCCCAGGTACAATCCACAAACACATGCCCTGTCTCGTCACAGAGATCACATTTTGTGAAGTTAGCACATTGAAAGGTAATATGTCCTACTTCTCCACAGTTATATCATCTTGATTTGTCACAGGAACTTGATAAATGAGTTGTAGCACCACATTTATAACAAGCCCGAGGTTGTCCAGTGTAAAAACACACCCCTCTATCCCTCCCTAACAGAAATAAATTTGGTATGTGCTCAATTCCTGCGTCCGTCTGTCATAGTTTAACTTTTAAACGCCAGCCCCTGTCCAAAATTGTTCGCATCCAGAATTGCTTCAGGGGACCTCAAACTCTCACATTTTTGGCCTAACCAGTAAGTTATATCATTGATATGAACCCCTTCGTTCCTAAACATAACAGTGACATACTTTATTAAAGGTTTTGTTAAAGGTATCACTAAAAAGGGTGTCCAAAGGGGGGGAAAACTTAACCTGAGTATATATTTCCCAAAAAAGGTCAAGAGCATACGCTGAACGAAAACTAACATCAAAGTTGTCTTCCCCAGAAATATTAATACATGCAACCACTTCCCTAGGAGAGAAGTGCAAAGAATCTTTCAATAAACATTTACCAACATATTGTCTATCAGGTCTAACCTCTAAACCTCCTTTGTAACGAAGACGCACCGCATTTCTGTGAGGTGCAGCATCCTGTTTAATTTTTGAAAACAATTCTGACATTAATGGTTTATTCCCCCTTGCCTCCCTCTGGTCCTGTGCCTCTACTTGTACCTCGGCCACAGGTGCAGTTACTTCCTGCCTTTCAGGAGATGAAACCGCAAAAGGAATAGACTCCTCTTTCCTACCAACCAACTCCTTAACTCCATTTAAAACAGTAATGTCTTGTAGTTTGGGTCTCCATGCTGGTTCATTCTGGGAGAAGTTTAATTTTAGGTCCCAATCAGGAGTGGGCTTCCAAGCCCCACTGTCCAAAGTCCAACCAGCCTCGCTGAGAGCTCTCTGTGAGGACCAGTTATCAGCATTGAGAGGCTCAGTCCCAGCGTTGGTTTGAACTTCCTGTCCCCCACACTGCTCTTTTTCAGGTAGCTTCTCACCTATCCCAGCAGTAGGTAATACTAAATGTTGTTTAGCAAAGGTCAATGCCATTCTTTTCTCCTTTCCCTCCTCTCCTACCTTATCCAGTTGCCGTTTAGAAAAAGAAAACTCCGACACTCCAGACTGTGTCCCAGGATCCGTTTGAAAAACACAGCGTTTCAGTGGTTCAGTACTCTCACTTGCAGCCCCAGTAGTAGCTTGAAAATTAAATCTGGACAATTTCCATACAGGACTCTTCTGTGCGTCCCTAAACCGGTCCCTGTATGACTTCCTCTTCCTCCAGAGACGTCATTGTGCAACCTTGAAATGGGTGGTACCTCTTCCTGCTTGCTGTCCTCTCCGTCGGCTCTCGGCACTGGGACTTTACTCCCGAAGAACTGCCAGCCACGTCTTGCGTATCCTTTTGATTGATATTATCATGTTCAGTGGTACCGTAGGCACAGCAAACCAGTGGAGATTTCATTTGGTCAGGGAGGTTAATTTCAGTTACTGCCGTCGAATCTTCTTCCGACCTGGTAAGCTTCACAGATTCCATTTTGCTTAAATCATTCAATTGCTCCACTACAGTCCTCTGTTCTCTACGTAAGGCTTCCAGTTTCAATTGTAAATTTCTCACCTCCGGTAAGATTTGTACAGTAGCAGAGCCACTGCTCACCATTGCTAAATCCGTTAAGTCATCCATAGAAACAAATAACTCCACATCTTCCGTTTCATTATTCTCCAGGGTAATTTCCTCTTATACAGCCATATTCACTGTTTCACTTGCAGCCCTCGGCTGCTCTGGTAGCTTCTCGCCATCCATCCCCCTGCAGTGCAGGCTACCAACTGATCCTGCGGTCAGTCAACAGCAAGTCCCCCTACTGGCCATGCAGTAGGGGAATTTCCCCGGTGTCCTGGCCAAATTTCCCTCATTCACTAAAATACCACCAACAGCTAAAAATCTGGTTCAAGGTCAGTTGGCATTCATCTGTATCCCCTTCCCCCGGATCGTGCCTGAAAATAGGCAAGATTTGTCTAGTGCACTTACCCGGTCAACAAAAACGAAATAAAATAAAATAAATAAATTCCCTTTTAACAGTCTATGAAAACATTTCTTAACTATTACTTCTATAGGTGTTTATAACATTTCTTAACACTTTAATGTTTCACTTAAATCTCTATGTAATCTTTCTTTAGTTAAAAACACTCTTAAAACATCTATAACTGTCAGTAGAAATTTCTTATTTGCTAAACCTAATGACCATGTCTTCTAATTACTCTTTTGGTACTATTCTATAAAAGGAAGGTTCAACTTGAAGGGCTTCCAAGGTTTATCTCCTAGGAGGGATACCAAAAGTGGACTGCTGGGACCTACGAGGCTGAAAAGCTACTGGTTCTACAGGAATACGCTCTGCTTCTTAGTGACTACATGCTAGTTCTGGTAAATCTGGAGGTTCTAGATTTACTACTAGTTCAGCTACAGGGTGATTAACTGAGTGTATATGGGAGGACCTAACCTAGGGATCCATACATCACTTTGTCGGCGATTCCAGGTCCATCATTTTATAGGTAGGGTTCTCCTGCCTCTCCTCTGGCGTAAAGTCCCTTTTAGTCTCAGTTGAAGCAAGGTCTCTGAAGGTACAAGGTTTAAGAAGATTTTGATGCACTATCTTTGTGCCACTACCAGTTTCTTTTTGAATCTTGTACACAGGTAAATCAGGGTAGGGGATTTCAACAATACGGAAAGGTTCTGTTTCCCATTTGGTAGCTAACTTGTGAAATTTCTGGGTCCTTCTTAGTAATATTTGTTCTCCTATTTGTAATGGGGTGGCATTGGCTTTGGCATCATATGTCATCTTTTGCTGTTGTCACACCTGATCCATATGTTGGCTTACAATTTGGCCAGCTTTCTGCAATCTTTTGCTGTGTTCTTGTACCCAGTCTGTAACAGGTGGTTCATCCGGTTGGACTTCAAGCACTAGATCCGTGGGAAGTCTACCATGCAACCAAACATCAGGTAGTGCAGCGTGTATCAGTTGAACAGTGGACAGTGTTGGTACAAGTGGGTGAGTTCCAGAAATAAGGCTGGCCAATAAGGGCGTTTGTATTCAGGTAGGGCTCTTAACATACCCAGCAGTGTCTGATTCATTCTTTCACACAGTCCATTGCACTGAGGGTGATAGGAGGTGGTTTTTAATTTATGACTGCCATAGGACACAGAGTTCTTCAAAGAGGCGAATTGAAGCAGGTCCCTGATCGGTCAAGATCTTGGTTGGATATCCATATGGATGAGCAAAGAGTTTCAAAATGTTTCAGCCATGGTTTGGGCAGACAGATCTTTGAAGGCACTGATAACCATAATTTGGGAGTAATGGTCCACCATTGTCAGGACATACTGTTGATCATTAGCACTGGTTCCTAACTTGAGATGATTTAAAGCAACTAATTCCAGAGGTGCTTTGCTGATTATGGGATGGAAGGGAACTCGCTAATTGATCTTCCCAGAGTGCTTTGAGACTGCAAGCCGGGCATTCTTCACTCCATTTTATGATATCAGCTCTCATCCCAATCCAATAAAACCTCTTCTGAATGCTGGCCTCTGTCTTTTGTGACTGAAATGCCCAGAGTGATCATGGTAGCCTAGTACCACTGCGCACTTCTCTAGGAACAATTGTCTGGGCACCTCACAATGGATAATTGGATCTTGGCTTTGTTGAATAGAGTTGAACGTTTTCACCATCGGGCGTGTTCTATGTCTCCACAGTTTTATTGCTTCAGGATCCATCCTTTTGAATTATTGGTGTCCAGACTCTGTCCTGTCAAAATATATGTCTCTTATCTGTTTGACCCTGGTCTTGGTCTTATAACTGCACCCATAAATTGTTTTATTCTGCAAATTTGTCCAAACGTTCTAGTTTCTGCTCCACCTCTGTACACAACAACTGCTCTGGTTTGACAACAGGCATGTACTGTCTCTGTCGGTGCCCGAAGGAGAGGTGGCATCTTCACATTTGCCAAGGTGTATTATCAGTCTAACTTTCTGTTTGGTTTGGTACCTAGACAAGCGCATTGGCATTGGCACTGGACTTGCCTAACTGATATTTTATTGAGAACTGGTAGTTGGCCAATCTCGATGCTCATCTTTGTTCAAGAGCTTCCAGCCTTGCAGTGTTTAGATGTGCCAGTGGATTATTGTCTGTAGAAAACGTGAAGGAAGTAGCTGCCAAGTAATGCCTGACTTTTATTAGTTACTGCCAGGACCAAGGCCAAAAATTCTAACTTAAAGGAGTTGTAGGCATCATTCCAATCTGACCTCTCAGATCATGATTTGCATACACTATCACTTGCTTGATGCCTCCTTGCTTTTGTGCCAACGCTGCACCCAGTACTTTGTTGTTCATATCCGGTGTAGCCGGAATGGTTTAGCTGAGTGGGGTAAGCTAGTACAGGTGCTTGAGTTAATATCTGCTTTAACTTGTCAAAGGCTCTTACTGCTTTGTGACCCACTTGACAGGCCAATTTTTGGATATCTGCCCTACTTTTTGTTCCTCGGAGAAGTTCATTTAATGGCAAAGCTGTTTTGGAGAAATCCTTGACAAATCGCCGATAGTATCCATTGAAATCCAGGAATCTTCGGACATCCTAAACTGGTACAGGGACTGGCCATTCTCCCACTGCTTCCAGCTTTTCAGTGTCAGGCAACCCACTGGTGGATGACACTATGTGGCCCAGATAATTCACTTGAGATTGAAGAAGATGGCACTTGGATGGTTTTATCTTCAGACCATACTAGGTCAGTTGAGCAAAAACTTCAGGTGCAACAGATGCTCTTTGTGGTTCTTAGAATATATAATAATGTCATCCAGGTATAACAACAAAAAAAAGTTTTGACTTCCCAAACAGCATTCCACTAATCTTTGAAAAGCTCCTGGGGCATTGCATAGCCAAAGGTCATGCAGTGAATTCAAACAGGCCCATGGGTGTTATAAAAGTGGATGTCTCTGATTTTCTGGGAGCTATCATACTCCTGCTAATACCCACTTGTCAAGTCGAGAGTGGAAAATATTGTGGCAGACTGTAGGGCTGTGTAACAGAATCCTCAATTCGGGTAAAGGGTAGGCATCTTTGTGAGTGATATTCTTCAGTTTCATAGTTTACACAGAACTGAATTTTCCCATCTTTTTCTTGACTAGGATAATAGAAGCAGCCCAGTACTGTGACTTTCTTTAATGACTTTGACTTCTTTCATCTCTCGGATCATCTTCTTCACAGGCTGGTACATTACCTGGGAATTGATCTGAATCGTTTCTCTTATTGGCAGGTGCTGATTGGTAGGAATGGTGCTGCACCTCTTGAGCTAACCCAAAATCTAGTGGATGTCGACTGAAAACTGCTTGATTCTTTATCACTACTTGGATGACATCTGCCTTCTATTGTTCTGTAGTCTCAGGGGTACCCAGGTTGATCTCCCATATCCATGCTGGTACACTGGGTTAACAGTGGTTCTTGGTCTCTTCCACCCTGTTGGTTTGTGTTCTTTGGTCTTCTGGCTCTGTCCTTCTGGTTCCAAATGTCCTGGAGAGACATTGTGTGTAACTGGGCAGCCGGCTGGTTGTGATGGAGTCAGACGTCGATGATTCCCATAATTGATAACCAAGACAGGGATCCTTTCTTTCGTGACTGTGGCAACGCTTCTGGCCACCAAAATGGGTTCTTCCTTCTCACTAGGGTAGGGTTCGACCAGGGTATCATAATTCTGACCATGAGGGCCCACCTTGGCCTTGCAGCATAAGGTGGTTTCCATTCCCAGTTTCAGAGTTATAAGTTGGGTGTCAGACACTCGGACCTTTCCAATCTCACCAGTCGCACTTGCAAAGCATTGATGGAAATGTAGAAGATGGATAGTCTGTTGCAATGCTCATTTTTCTAAACAAGGATATCTTTTTGCTTGGGTCTGCAGGATCTGCACCAAATCCTCAAAGAAGTGCTGGAGAAAGTTCATCCTGAGAATGAGTGGCGGGAAGTTGTCGCTTTCCATATCACTGATGATTATCTCTTGACGTTCTTGTACATTCTTTCAGAACCGGATGCCCGCTTCCAAATACCCTAAGTACAGAACCTCAGCTTCACTGCTGGCAATCAAAGTAATTCAAGACTTTGGAGGTAGCTGAAGATCTTCCATTGTCCAATGCTGCCAGAAATATCGCCCTTGCATGATCGTAACCTGGGACCCAGTATCCAACAATGCCATCAATTCTACTCTATCTATTTTGACTGGGACAGTCAGACCCTGCCTATGAAACAAGATCAATCCATTACTGGGTTGGCTTGATTGACCACTCTTCGAGAATCGTCCCCATCCCGAAGACTCCCTGTTTAACGTCACTGTGTGTTCAAAGGCTGTTGGCATCACCTTTCCATATGGCCAAAGATGTCACATCTTTAAAAATTGGCCTTTCATGACTGTCGAACTGGTTGGTCAGTCGCCTTCCTTCTCCCTTCTGAGATGGGGCTGAGGGTCATCGAACCTCCTTCCTCATTTGACTTTAATCCAGGGTGTGTGTCTCCTCCAATCTTTCTTAAGTCCTTTTACTTCTTGACAGACCTCTATCATCTTCCAGGTCAGGTTAGCTATCTGTTCCACCAATTCCGAGTTCAGGCTGAGGTTGGTTACATTGGAACGGACTGTCACGTGAGCCATCTGACTGCACAAGGGTTGGGAGACTGGGAGATAACGTGGGTACCCACCAGTTGGTTCTCAACCGTACACCCTTTCTTCATTGGACAATCCCTCACTCAATGGTTGTCTGCACCATGTGTCTTCTCATGGAAATCCTTCCATTGAATACAGTGGCCATGCTGCACCTAGAGGTGTCACCATGTGGGAGTAGGTCATGATATCTTCTCCGGCTCGATCTGGTCCCAACACCTTGATGGCTTTCTCTTTAATGTACAGGAAATCTGCTTCTGGGTCCTGGGCTATAACATGAGGAGCTCCCTCCTTAGGGCTTCACTATGTGCCTTTCTACAAACTTCTCTAACAAGACATGGTCTGGATCTCTAATTTCTCTGGCATCCACTCTCTCAATTGCTCTCAGCAGCTCTTGAAGACTCAATGCATACTCTTGGAGAGTTTCTTGAGCCCTCTGGTTATGTGAAAAGAATTTCATTTTCAGACTGGATACCGTGCAAGTATCACATATCTGTTGTGGCCTTTGCAGTATCTGGTCAACCACGGTATTTGCACCTGCGGGCTAGGATGGAACTTCTCGGTGGGCCGCATCTTTAAGTTTCCCAATAAGTATTTCTACTTTCTATCTCTCTGGGATTTGATATAGCTGAAACATGGCTTGCATCTTAGAGTGGAACTCTCACAAGTTACTAGTCCACTTCCATCCTTTCTCCTGTGATTGGGGATACCAGGGCACCCAAAGTAGTATGGCATTGTCATAGGTGAGGGGGTATGTTCTCTCGATTTTTCATCACAATCTCTATGGATTCATTGCCTATGAGTTCATTATCCCCCCAGACAATCCACTACACACAACCCTGTACTGCTTGCATCTTACTTTAGAAGCTCTGGCTTTGGACTCCTTAAAAATGACCTTGCTGACTACACCAACAATTTTTTTTTCTGTGGTGAACTAACTGAGTGCTGACCACAAAGATCACCTATCTCAGCTGCACCACCAGTGTCGCCTCAAGCAGGTGGGATGGCAAGACAATGCTGTGGTTCAAATGGGTGGGTGGATGGAGGCACCCGGTAAGGAGAGGCAGGAGACAGTCTATACATTTGATGCCTGATGGGCTTTATTCATACCACAGGGAAAGGTAGACATGATCACAAGGGAAGAAGGGATCCAAAACCAAACATATACAGTATGCAAACATTCTAGAATGTTCCTAAGAGGTGCACCTAGGCCTAAGGCCACTATCTGTCAAGCTCTAGATTAAGCATACACAAAACAATTAGGTAAACAATTTCAGAACAACTATTACTGTACAATAATAGTAGATAATCACTGCAGTAAATGCTGAAAACCAGTTGCAGATCCCGAGGGGCCAGGTGGAGTAACCACTTCTAGAAGTCTATTGGTGCTAAAGAAAGTCCACCTTTTTCTTGATGTCTTCATGCACACAGCTTGTGAACAAAGAAAGCAAAGGGGCAAAAGGGAAAATGAGGTTCCTACTTGGTACCAAGCCACACCTTTGTGAAAACCTAGGAGAGGTTGGAGGGGATGTGAGAGATTTTTAAATAGACCCTGATTCCTCTGCCAACCCACTCTTTAAGGTTGCCGGAATAATTTAGCACAAGAGAACTGAAATCTGCTGAACTCTTCCATGGCACAAACCCTAGACCAGGGCTGCCAAGGATGAAGGAACACTAAGCTGGCAATAATAACACTGGTAATGCACTTTTCCCTGCACCAAGGTGTTTGTTTTGTTGCTAGGGTAATTTGTCAGCAGCTGGGCAAGTTACCAAATTTCTGGGCAATTGTTCATTGCAGGAGCAATTTGCCAGGAACAGGGGAAAATCACGAAAGTCTGGGGCAATTGTTTGTCACAGGGGCAAATAACCAGCATCCCATGGCAATTGTTCATTGCAATTGCAATTTGCCAGGAACAGGGGCAAATTGCTAGACTCTGTGGCAATTGTTAATTGCAGGGGCAATTTGCCAGGAAGAGGAGCAAATCATCAAAGTCTAGGGCAACTGTTCATTGCAGGGGCAAATAACCAGCATCCTAGGGCAATACAGTCTTGGTACTTTGCAATCAACACAACAGTTCATATACAAGTAAATACACATTTCATCCATTGACAGTCACTAGATGGCAGTTGTGTGCTAAGCACCCTTCTCTTACTGACCCTTGACCAAAGTACTATACCTGAGGGTTCCTTCTGGTACAAGGATCTGGCTACCCTTGGAAACCTTGATATAAATGCCCTTCTGTCCTCTGAGCCTTCTTTGCTCTCATTACCAGTGGGTCTCTCTATCTAAAGGGCTACTGTTGACCTAAGGGTGGCTGGGTCCTTATTCACTGCTGTGGTGGCTTTGCCCCTTTATGGCCACCTGACCTATGCTGCTGATCTCTCTCTCTCTGTGGGCTTTGCCTGCTAGACCCCTTTAAAATGTTGGTCTGTGGCACTCCTTTGAACTCTTGGGGCCTTTACCACCCCTGCCAACAATGGGCCTGAGTTGCCCTTTTCAGAAAATTTGGCTAGCATTGCCCCTTTTTAACTACTTGGCCTACCTAAGGCCTTGTTGTCCATTATTGGGGATGCCCTCACCTATACCTCTCCTTCCTATGAATTGTTATTACTTTCCCTATGGGCCTTCAGGTATGACCCCTCCTCATGGGCATTGCTGCAACCGAGATATTTAAATTTATCTAGCTGGCCCTGCCCTCCCTGGTCCTCCGATGGTGCTCCGAGCACCCAAACAAAACAAAAGAAACTTTTTTTTTAATATTCTGGTGGCCAGCACTCTTCTTTTGTGCTGCCACTGACTGACCACCCCAGCCCAGGGTGAAGCTGATGCTGGGAGGAGGGAGGTTCTTGCTGGCAGAGGGATTGACCGATGGGAGGAGAACAGGCAGTGCGGCAGATTGCAGGGGGGCCTTGTAGGTCTTCTGACACCTGACGGTCGATGGCGCAGCTCTTCAATGCCACCGACAAGGGACCAAAACACTCAGGGCAACACTAATAAAAAAAACAAATTAATCAATTAGAGCCCTCACCGGCCCACAGGGAACAGGAGTCTTCTTGTGATACCGACCGCAGGGCTTGACTGCATGAACAATCGAGGAACACACAGGAGCAGCAGTCATCTATCTTTGCTGGCTGGAGGAGAGGTATCACTGCAGAGTCAACAGGACCGGTCTCAACACCTCAGGTAAGCCCAGGGTCCCTGTGGCACTGTTTAGGTCCTCTCTACTCAACAGCCCAGCCCTAATCACTGAAAAACATCTCTCTTTCTCCTTTGAAAGGGTGCTTGAGGTCCTGATTCTTGAATCCCGAGCCTGTGCCCATGCCAACAGCCCGAATTTTTAAAATGGGCACCATGCATCAGACAGGGACAGCAGTCCCAGTGCATGGGTACCCATTCTTGTGCTGCCTGCTTAATGAGGTGGGGGTGTTGGAATGGAGCACAGCAGGCAGCAGAGAGAAAAAAAACTTTATTTTGTTCTGTTGTGCCCTGCCTGGCTATCTGAGGAAGGGGGAAACCACTGCTACAGAACCTATCTATCACCCTCTGAGCCCACAACAATGATGGGGATCCCAGGCACACTATAAAATCCCCCATTTCTGTAGTACCCCCATACTTTGGGGCATTACATTTGTACAGTGGGGGTAGGCAGAAATAGGCTGTTGGTTAAATAGGATCTGCAGCTTATCCTCTAGGTACGGAAATGGGCAGACTAGGTGGGCCAAGCGGTCCTTATCTGCTGTCAAAGTCTATGTTTCTATGTACAGGTCACTGGTAAGGTCGCATCTAAAGTATGGAGTTCAGTACTGGTGCCCACACCTCAAAAAGAACATTAACCTGCTGGAGAAGGTCCAGAGGAGAACTACAAAGATGATAGTGGGTCAGCAGTGTAAGGCATACGAGGAAAGGCTGAGGGCACTGAACATGTAGTCCCTGGAAGACAGGGGAGAGAGAGAGAGGGGGGACATGATTGGGACCTTCAAGCACTTAAAAGGGATACATAAGGTTGATAAGGAGAGTCTCTTAAAGCTGAGTGGCAACCATAACATGATGGGGCACTGTCTTAAGTTGGAGGGTGGGAGGTTTAGGAGGGAGGTCAGGAAGCACTTCTTCACAGAGAAGGTGGTGGACATTTGGAATGTGCTGCTGAAAGTGGTCATCTGTTGAAGACAGTGGGCAGCTTTAAGAGAGGCTGGGATAGGCATGGGGAAGGTAAGGATCATGGGTAGGGAGGATGGGAGGATGGGGAGGGAGGGCAGGGACATTAGTTCAAGCTGTGGACCCTGCAATAAGAGCAGACTTGATAGACCAAATGGTCTTTTTCTGCTGGTTTCTTCATATGTTCATATGTTTGTATATATAACGATAGTAAAATGGAACATAAATAGCTCTTGAATCAGACATAACAGTGAGCCAACATTTCAGCAATACTTCTTGCTCAACCTTTAAGAAGTCTCATAAAACATTTTTAACTGTTTACAAAACTGTCACCTCTAGATTCACAAATGTGAAAATAAAAATGGGAGGTCAAAGGTCGTAGCTGAGTAATACCATTGATGAAAGCCAAATAATCATAAAAAGTGCAACTAACAGTACAAAAATTACAACAAATGTTCCAGAGGCGGCCTGCACTGAAAAGCCTTTTTATAAATACATGAGGACATTGACTTTCTATGCTCTTAAATGTGAAGAATGATGACTCTACTGATATCCCACAATGAGAGTGGTTAAGATTGATTCTGTACAGAACTGTGCATACAATACTACTGCAATCAAGCAAACGTCAGACATGCAATATGTGCTCAAATATAGAAACATTGATGGACATAGGAGACTCAAGAAGGATGGGGAATTGAAGATTTACAAATTCTAATTTTAGGCTAAAATTTAAATTTATCCCAAGGGCTCCTAATATTTCATCACTTAGGGTCATCCAGACATTAGTTGAAAAAGACAATGAGGCCTTCTTTTTGGACTCCTCCTCATGTTTCTATCACCTTTCTACATTAGAGTTACAGAAGAAACTTTTATTATACAGTAAAGCCCTCAGATAAGGGTGAAAATGTTGAAGTAACAAATAAAATGTATTATGTGGAGGAGGTTGAAAGGCATTTAGTTATTACCCTCCTCTGCCTCCTTTACATAGAAACATATAAATTGATGGCGAATGGGACCGCTGGAGGCCCACCAGTCTGCCCATTTTCCCTACCTGCATCAGTGGCCACTGACCCTACTTGGTTATCAGCTTTAGACTCTCCTTCCCACCTCTAAGGCCCTCATGCCTATCCCATGCATGTTTGAATCTCCCCACTGTGCTAGCTCCCACCACCTCCTGGGGTAGGCTATTCCATGCCTACCACTTTTTCCATGAAGGAAAAACTTCCTCACATTCCCCTTTATCCTGCCCCCCTCCAATCTCATATTGTGCCCCCTCATCTTTGTATGTCTCCTATACTGTAAGATGTCACTCACTTGCACTTTGTTTATGCCCTTAAAATATTTGAAGGTTTCTATCATATCTCCCCATTCCCGCCTCTCTTCCAGTGTATAGACTTCCTTTAGAAGTGTCACCATCTGTGTGCATACTCCCTCTTACGTAGTGGGGGTAAACATGCTGATAAAACATAAAGCACAATTGGATATTGTACTTGGCCATCACTTCATGCAAAAGTCCTTGAAAACCAATGTTTTCTACAACACAGAACAGCCAAAAATCAAGGACCATTATTTCTATAATGAGCTGTGTGAGTTATACTGAACTTGGGTGAGAAAGTAACAGTTTAGAGTGGGCAGTAATGACTCAGGCACTGCAGTTGGTTTTGCCACAACAGATTCAGGAGCAGTACTGTTGGGGCATACACTGCGCCTTGGTCTGACTGGTGGTGGTTGGACCACTTACTAAATAGTGCCAGTACAACAATACATCAGTTAGCTGTTGGAGTTGCCATGGTGGCTGGATTACTTGAAAATATTGTCTTATCGCATCTGTCTCTGCTTAGATACATAGACAGTGTTGGCAGATAAGGGCCTACAGCCCACCCAGTCTGCCCATTTGAGCTTGTAAGTTCACTTTATGTTTTCCTAGAAGTCTGTTGCCCCTTACCGTTGACCTCCAGAATTCCTTTATGTCTATGCCATGCATTCTTAAATCCCGTGATTGTTTCAGCCCCCACCACTTCCTCTGGCAGGGTGTTCCACTTGTCCACCACCTGTTCTATGAAGAAATTCTTCCTCACATTTCCTCTGAATCGTCCTCCCTTCAACTTCATCCCATGCCCTCTAGTCCTGGAATATCTTTTTTGATTAAAAATAGTGTATTCCTGCATCCTATTCCTCCCTGTAAGATACTTGTATGTCTCTATCATAGCCCCTCTCTCCCTCCTCTCCTCCAGGGAGTACAAATTCAAGTCCTTCAACCTATCCTCATAGGACTTGTGATGCAATCCATGTACTATCTTTGTTGCCTCCTCTGAACCTTCTTGTACCCTGACTATGCCCCTCACGTGAGGTAAAGGCCCTGAACTGCACACTGTACTCCAGGTGGGGCCTCACTAGTGTCTTGTATAGTGGAATTATGACCTCCCTTTTCCTGCTGGTGATGCCCCTGCCTATGCACTCCAGCATCCTATTTGCTTTACCTGCTGCCTTGTCGCACTGTTTCCCTACCTTGAGGTCATCAGAGATGATAACCCCAAGACCCTTTCCTGCTTGGTGCATGCTATATCCTCACCCTCAACTGATATATTGTGCCAGGGTTTTTGTGCCCCATAAGCATTATTTTGCACTTCTTTGCATTGAATTTCAACTGTCAAACCCTGACCATTCTTCAAGTTTCTGCAGGTCCTTCTCATTCTGTCTACACCCTCTGGTTGTCTTCTCTGCTACAGAGCTTTGTGTCATCAACGAACAGGAAATGCTGCCTTCTAGGTCCCATGCAATGTCACTGATGAAGATGTTGGATAGACCAGTCCCAGCACTGAGTCCTGTGGTACCCCACTGGTCACTCTTCCTCTCTGGAGTGACAGCCATTTACCTCCACCCTCTGTGTCCTGCTGCCCAGCCAGTTACCTACCCATCACACTACTGTCCTGCCCACACCCTATTCCCCAGTTTGTGTAATAGCCTTCTATGTGGCACAGTGTCAAAGGCCTTGCTGAAGTCCAGATAGGCCATGTCCACTGCCCTCCCCTGATCCACCTCCCTAGTTACCCAGTTGAAAAATTCAATGAAGTTGGTCTGACATGACCTCCCCCTGGTGAAACCATGCTGCCTGGGTTCTGTAGTCCATTGACAATTAGATGTTCCACCAATCTCTCCTTCAGTAGTACTTCCCTGATCTTCCCCCCTACTGAGGTGAGACTGACTGATCTGCAGTTCCCTGCTTCCTCTTTGTTCCCACTTTTGTATAAGGGGACTACATCTGCTGTCCTCCAGTCTTTGGGTACCTCTCTTGTTTCCAGTGATCAGCTAAACAGGATTGCCAGAGGTTCAGCCACCACCTCTCTTAGTTCTTTAAGGACCCTGGGGTGCACCCCATCTGACCCCATTGCTTTATCAACTATTATTTCTTCAAGTTCCTTCAGGACCCTTTCTCATGTAAAGGGGCTTGTGTACATTTCTGCACCATTCCCACCCCTTGTACTCCCTTCAGGCCCATTACCCTCCTCTTCCTCAGTAAGGACCGAGCAGAAATACCTGTTCAATATGTCAGCTTTAATGTTCTCATCCTCCATGTGGCCCCCATCCTCCCCTTTCAGTCTCACTATCCCTCCTTCCCTCCCTTTGCCTTTCTTTTTTCACTTATGTACCTGTAAAATGTTTTGTCCCCTCCACCCACAGATTGTGCAATGTGCTCTACTGTCTGAGCTTTGGCTTCCCTTACTGACCTCCCTGACTCTCTTTGCTTCTCCTGGTACTTCTCCCTATCCCTTTCTGCCTGTGTCTTTTTGTATTTCCTGAATGCAATATTTTTGGCTATCCCTTTCTCCGCTACCTCCTTGGAAAACCATAATGGCCTCCTCTTCCTTTTCTCCTTGCTAACCTTCTTAATGCATAATTCTGTTGCTTTTGTAATCCCCATTTTAAATAATACCCACTGTTCCTCAACCCTGATTCGGCCCCATTCCCTTAATGCCTCTTTCAAGCATATCTCATTTTCCCAACATCTGCCTCCCTAAAATCCAGGATACATGTGTTGGCTTGATCTGTGTGTGGATCGAAATGGATGTAAGCTGTTAGGAAGATACCATGTTCACATTTTAAATGATTGGTCAGTACACTAGTACTGGAAGGCAGTATGGTGCAGTGGTTTAAGGCTCTGAGCTGCTAATCTGGTGACATCCAGCAAGCCAGACCTGAGTTTGAATCCCACAGCTTCCACTTGCATACTGTGTAACCCTGAGCAAGTCACTTAACTTCCCTGTGCTCTCAGGTCGCACCTGTAAAAAAGCTTTCAGCTTAGTGTGCTACTACTGGTTAAACAACTAAATAAAAAAAATAAAAAAATTTGAGTAGACTAACCACAGCTGATCTTTCAACCACACTGATTACAACATATTTTCTATGGATTTGTGGTGTCATCTATAAATACTACCACAATGCAGATAATCTTTTGTTTTTGTTGGGCTGTAGAGAACAGGTGCATGAGAGAGTGTGTGTGTGTGTGTGTGTGTGGTTAGGTACTTTGGGAAGGACTGGGCAACAACTGCAGAGTTATTCTCACCACTGTGGAATCACGTGGATAAGGATGACCAGGCTGGCAGCTGCAGCAGGTGGTACCTTACTATTAATTATTGGAAATTGTTTCTTTAGGCAGCATACAGAGCAGTGAAATAATCTCATTTACAGATGTGACCTGGTGGGAGAAGTCGGGGATCACACAATTCAAATAGAAAAAGACAGCAATTAATATTGACAATCACTATACTGGGATATAATATTTACAAGGCAATTAAACATCAGTGAGAGGGAGAACCAGTGCAGCAAGTGCAACCAAGATGCATGGCGTGCAGTAAGGTGCTATGGGGCTGATCATGCTGTGGCTGAGGATTTCCTTTAGATTTCCCTATCTGAAAAGTTTGCTTTCTTGCTTTTCTTCTTTTCATTATCTTTATATTTGCTTGCAAAGCATGCAGACATACTGGTATCAGTCTGATCTGTGAGAGGACTTTTGGTGATGTGCCCCTCCTCTACCTAGCACAGCATCAGAATAACCAGTCTCCTACCCAGTTCTTCCCACTCTCTGCCTTTCTCTGCCCACTCTCTGGCTAATTCCTTTGATGTGCTTGGCCAATCACCACTCTGGAAAATGCAATGTGGAAGTGGGTTTTGCTTGTGTATCTTGTAGATCCTGTAGGAAATGTGTCTTGTGCAGTTTGTCCCACATTACTGCTGCTGTCCACTCATGTTTTGTTTCTCTACTGTCCTGGGGGAGCAGAAATGTTGCACAATAGCCACAGTTTTTCCTATCCATGGCTACAACATGAATAAGCACCAAACCTGGGTGGCAGGCACTCGGCCTCATTGCAGGTATCCCCATCCTGCCTGACCTAACTCCTTTTAGAAACTGTTGGTGGCTGCTCAATTCTACCATGATTTATCACCCCTCCTACTAGACCCAGTTCTTTTAAAAATGATAGGTGTTCAATTCAGCTGCTAGTATCCCCCCACCCAATCCAACTTTTACAAAACTGGTGATGGCTACTCAATCTCACCACCAGTATTCCCCTCTGACCCCACCCAGACCCCAAGACTGGGTGCCCACCCTGGTGTTGGCAAGCAATCCCCAAACATGCACACAAACAATAAACAATAGCACACTTCCCACACCCAGGCACCCACCCCCAGTGACAGCTAACACCCTCCATCACTGTATGAATACCAGGGTGCCACCAAATGCCAAACAGACCACTAGTTTTGGGATGCAAAATCACCAGTGTCAGAACTTGTAAGAAAAGAATACCTCAGTTCCCTCTTTTTATAACCTTTAAAAAAGTAAAAGGTCCTTTGAAGTCTTATAGCAACACCTGTGGCCCCACTCTAACTCCCTTTCATCACCCCACCCCTCATTTACCTAATAAGGATCCCTCAAAGTAATCATCTCATGACCAGTGAAGCTCCTCTCTCTGCAATGCCTGATTGTGAATTTACAGCAAACAAGGTAAGTCCAGTTAATGACTTTTTAATATATTTTGAACTTTTACTCATAACTTTATCATTTTTAAAAATCTTGCTCCAAATTTTCAATATAGCCTTTTAACCCCTCATCATGAATCAAACGTATACACTGGGAGGACATCAACTTGAGGAGACACAAACAGAGTGAGATCTCAGCATAATCATTAGTGATGAATTAAAGGTAGGAAAACAATGTGAGAAAGCAGCACAGAAAGTGGGTGGCATCTTCAGATGTATAAGTAGAGGTATTTCTATTAGAAAGAGGGAGGTTATCATGCCCCATGCCAGAGTCAATAGGGATGGAAAGGAATGGAGGAAAAGGGAGAAAGAGGGTGTAAACATAGAAAAAGAAATGGGACAAAGGAAGAAGATGAAAAGAGATAACCAATGCCATCAAAGCACAGAAATATTACGAAGGTAGTCACAAACTAACAAAGCCATGATATACACTGTATTTTATTTCCTAACAGAGTGAGATCAAGGAATCAGAAATATCAGTCATTCTCTATTAGTTTTTCTTTTAATAAATAGCCCCCAAGACATACCAGGGAATACAGTGAATACAAATTATTTTAGAAAATTTTAAATGATAGCAATAAAAGAATGAAGTAATTCACAACCAAAATGTTGCCAACAAATCATTTTCTTCATTGCAGTACAGGGCAAAATTGTTTACATTCAGGGTCTCCTTTCTTATTTATTGTAGGTTACTTATGTGAATAACTTATTATTTTTGTCCCTTTTTTGTGTTTCTAAATTTTTCTCTTTCACCTTTCCCCTCCTCTCCCTTCACTGCAATCTCTACCAATCCCATCTTTCCACATGACACCTACAGTACTTCCCCCACTTTCTTCTTCTTTTGACAGTGCTTCCATACAAAATGTTCCCATATAATGTAATTAATTTATGGTCATCTCAATAGCCCATCCCCTCCTCCCTCTATTTTCTCCCTTTTTCTGTTTTTGGTGTCTTTTTGCTTATTTTTAAATATATCATTTCCCTGCTTTTGAGCACTTTTTCACATAGCACTTTATTTGAATTGTAATACTCAGGCACTTTGATGCAGCAGCCATGTTTATTTAATAACACCATAAATTGACTTTTAAATACAAGTACTGACTAATTACATTTCTACTATATGTCATTTAAAGCAGCAGTATTTGTTAGTCAGCAAAAATATCATTGTATAGGGTTTTAGCAAAAATCTATTTCTAAGATCCATATTTTATCATCTGAGTATTTTTAATTTGTTCAAATATTTTAAAGCAGTTTTTATAACATCATTTGCAAATTAATGACATACATCTTTTAAGATGGTCACCACTTGCAGTTTTTAAAAATCTGTATCAATAAGATTACCTGTTGAATGTACATACAAGATTTTTACTGTAGATACAGCAGATAGATACATAGACACTGTCAGCCGATAAGGGCCTATGACCCACCCAGTCTGCCCATTTGAGCTTGTAAGTTCCCTTTACATTTTTCTAGAAGTTTGTTGCCCCTACACCTGACCTCCAGAATTCCTTTATGTCTTTCCAATGTATTCTTAAATCCCATTATTGTTTCAGTCCCCACCACTTGCTCTGCCAAGGTGTTCCACTTGTCCACCACCAGATGTATTAGGATGGTGCTACCACATATTTCTAATGGTAAACAGAACATCACTGTACCAAGATATTACATTTTTCATGGCATGGCACGGGAGTGAGAACTTTAAAATGTCAAAATGTCTTACTTTCAGTCAGGAATAAAAGAAATGAAAAGGAAAATTGGTATACCGATGTTTTGTCAGGAAAACATTATTGCTGAAAACTACATGGTGACTAGCAAGGAAGCAATAAGACCAATGAAACTATTTGGGTTGAAATTATAAATAATAAGCAAAAAAACTGATAACAGGAGTATGTTATAGACCACCAGATATGGACACTACAACCAAAGAGGCAATATTAAAAGATATTTCAGATAAAACCAACAAAGACATTATCATATTAGGTGACTTCAACCTGCCTATCAAGAAAGTACTTTTCTTGAGATGTGTGAGACTAATAGCCTCAAACAGTTAATATCTGAACCTACCAGAAAATTCCAACATTCTGGACTTATTGTTAACTAATATTCCTGATAACATCTGCAATATTAAGGCAAAAGACCCCCTTTTAAATTCAGACCACAATGCTATAACATTTGATATAAACTTCAGAGCTCATAAAATATCTGGGAAAACCATTTTAAAAATTCTAATCTGGCCAGTATTGATCAAATTATGGAGGCTCTATATACTTAGGATTGGGATGATGGTCTGACCAACCTTGAAAACTATGGACCAAATCAAAAATAAAATTCTTGAATTAGAAGCAAAGCTTGCCCTGCTAAGATTATTTATAACAGTAAGGGAAATTACCTATTTGGCTAACACCTTCAATTTCCAAGCTAATAAAAAAGAAAGGCATTCAGAGCCTTCAAAAGAAACAAAAGCATCTATAACAAAAACATGTATAAGGATACTCTTAGGAAATGTAAAATAAAATTAGAACTGAAAAAATAAATTTGAATTTAAACTACCATTTATAAAAGATGGGGGGAAGAGTTTTTTCTCCTATGTTAACAATTCAAAATCTACCCAACAACCAATTGGCCCCCTCAAAATTGGGTCCATAGAATATACTACCCCTCTAGAAATGGCAGAAGAATTAAATAATTATTTTTGTTCAGTTTACAACAAAACTATTCCTTCAAACATAAAACCACCTGAGAATATAACTTCATCTGATAATAACATGATAGAAATAACCAAAACAGAAATCAAATTACAGCTTGATAAATTAAATATTAACAAATCACCTGGACCTGATAAATTACACCCTAGATTAATAAAGATGATTTCTAACTGGTTAATTGATCCATTGCATAAAATATTTTCAATGTCCTTATCCACTGGAATTATCTCTACTGACTGGAAAACTGCAATGGTCACTCTCTTATTTAAGAAGAGTTCCTTTAGTGATGTGGTAAACTATAGACCCATTAGTCTAACCATCATACTGGGGAAAGTATTTGAAGCTGTACTAAAGAACAAATTAGAGGACGATAGGATAAAAAAAGGGATAACAGATTCATCTCAGCATGGCTTTAAAAATGCAAGATCTTGCCTCATGAGCTATTTAATATTTAATGAAAAAGTAAGCAAATTCATTAATAATAAAACTCCTGTAGATATAATCTATTTAGATTTTTCTAAAGCATTCGACAAGGTGCCCCACCAAATTCTAATTGAAAAAATGCACAAATTTGGAATAAAAAGTTTATTGGTAAACTGGGTAGACGAATGGTTGAAAAATCATACACAAACTGTCAACATTAGGGTTATCAATCATCCACTGGACTAGTGACCAGTGGTGTGCCGCAGGGCTCTGTCTTGGGGCTGGTGCTGTTCAATGTGTTTATTTCTGACATGACCTTAAATTTACATAATTTGGCCATAAAATTTGCAGACAACACCAAAATACTAACTAAAGTTAAAATAAAAGAGGACATTAAACAAATAAAACAAGATTTAATTACATTAAAGATTTGGGCACACAATAACAGCATGTTGTTTAATAATGATAAATGTGTGGTTATGCACCTTGGTGAACTAAATAACTATTAACCATATACATTAAATGGCTTAACATTAAGTACTGTTACTGAAGAAAAGGATCTTGGTATAATTATAACCTCCAACTTAAGTTTTGGTAAACACTGTGGTTACCTGGTAAATAAAACTAATTGAATAATAAGTTGCATTAGGAAATCTTTTGTACCTAGAAACAGAGACTGTATATTGCCTCTTTACAGAGCTTACATCAGACCCCACCTGGATCATTGTTCCCAGTTATGGAGCCCTTACCTCAGGAGGGATGTGTCTAGACTTGAGGGGATTCAGGGCCAGATTACCAAAATGATTTATAATATGCAAAATAAAAACTATGACCAACATTTGAGAGAGCTGAATATGTACACCTTGGAACAGCATAGAATAAGGGGGGGTGGTGGATTTATTATTAATGTTTAAAATATCAAAAGATCCGGAATTAATGACAGAACTAGGCATGACATTTGTTTCTAGACCGTGTAACCTTAGAAGTCATAAATATCAACTACCGCTAACTTATCCTAAATGTAATAATAGAAGATACTTTTTCACACAAAGAATTATTCCAATTTGGAATTCATTACCAATACATCTTGTAAATTCAACAAACACTGAGTATTTTAAAAACAATTTGGACACCTATCTACCACAAGCTCATTATTTCGTTGCAGTACGCTGGAAGGTGTACTTATATGGGTACTT
Organism: Neoceratodus forsteri; assembly: GCA_016271365.2. Taxonomy (NCBI): domain Eukaryota; kingdom Metazoa; phylum Chordata; order Ceratodontiformes; family Ceratodontidae; genus Neoceratodus; species Neoceratodus forsteri. Next base: position 640,981,481 of record CM057453.1, on the reverse strand, counting down.
CACCTTCTGTGCATCTAGCACATCCTAGTATAACATGAAGGGGTGTGCATGGAACAGATGCTACTGCACGCCCAGGTGCTTAGTGAGGCATGAGGCTGCAGGTGCCATTTGAAAATGCCAGTGTTCTAATGGCCCAGTCATTTCTGTTTTTAACTGCGAACCTGTTTTTTAGGACTTGTTTTTACTTGTACATTGAATGGATTTGATGCACAGGTCAGAATCAATTAGAGGCCAGTATTTTCTCTGCCCATTTTGTAAATACTGCTACTTTAAGTGAATGTGAGAGTCGATTCATTATATGAGGCAATAATTCAATAGTCAAATGAATAACATATGATGCTGAAGACCGAGTACATTGTTTCCATTAAATAGTCAGATTCTACTTGAAGAGAGTGAATTCACTAGCATATTATTGCTGTTACACTAATTGTTTCACAAAACTTTTTTTTTCTGCATCCCTCTCCTAATTACTATGCAAGGTAAAATAATTATATCACTATTGTCATTTCAGTGTCCATAAAATGACAATAGCAATAGCTCAGCTGTCATTGTATTTGTTTTATTGATAAATGGAAATGTTTTTTAGCTAGACAGACCATTTTCAAGAGCACCTCAAGGCAAAGCGATGCTATACACGAAATACAAAATACAAACCTAAACACAAAGTAACATACACAGAAAGTAGGAAGAGATGCATACAGATATATCAGTTAAAGCATTATTTCTCACTATGAGAATTACAAAAAATAATTTTGAAAAGAATAAATTGTATAAAGAATAAAACTGCAGTTGTGAGTTTGCTGCAGGATGAACTGTTTGTAGCGTAGCCTTCTGTGTTTAATAATCCTTGAATGACTAATCTGAAGGAGTTCATTAAATTTTTGGTTACCTTTTTAATTCTTGGGTAAAAAAGCAGAAGTCTTTTCTCGGAACTCACCCCCAGCTGAAGCATTTGGAAAATGCCAAACATCTGGGAGCAATCACGAAGATCTCTTTGCTGTGCATTTGCCTATTTGTACTATAATACCACTAACTGCACTTTAGAGCTGGTGTATTTTTTTCTCAGTTCTTAAATTATGATAACTGGTGACACCCTTAAATGACTGGATATCCAGTCTTGATAAAACAGTGTAATAACCCATTGAATTCCGTAATAACTCAATAGCGGGTATTACAGCATTTTCCTCCTCGTGTTCTCACGTCACTGAAACACAAATGAAAGCACACTGTATTTGTTTGACTATGACATCTTCTCAGAGACACGCTCACTCACACAAATACAGCTTACAGTTTTGATCTGTGTCTAACCTTGCACCAGTTATTATAAAAATAATGCTTGTGCAAGGTTTGTCTTATGAGGATTTTTCACACACCCTCGGTGTGTGAAAAATCCTCATCAATTAATCAAAATTTGTTTTGTAAAGTGCCCCTTCCCAGGGGCTCGGAGCACTGTAAAACATAATACACATGTATAACAGAACACTCACATATAAATTATTCATAAAACATTTTTAACAAACATATTTCAGAGCATATCTCCCATCCCCCCAACAAATCATCAACTAAAGCATAATATTCTTTATCAGTAGTAGCTCTTAACGCTGAAGTTGAAATTTTGTCAATCAATCAAAATCTTTATTTAGCCAGGCGAACATCATTGAGCAGAGCTCATTTGCAAGATGGACCTGGTTATGATAAATCTCAGACAAAATACAAAAGATGAGGATACATATATAATGACAATGGGACAATTTGATACATATAAGTCACAGCATACAAGACATCAGACAATAGCATAGAACAAACAACGTTGCAGCAGTATCACCTGCAAGTGACAAACTGTGGATATCTCAGATTTAAGTGACAGTATGCTAATTTGGATTAGGTGGATAATAGTAGAGTAGGGGACTAGGGTAGACCTAGAGTAAAGCCAGGCAGTAGGGAATGTATTATCATAAGGCATGGCCAGAATAAAACAAACAGAATAATAGATATACTCTGGTGTATTGCAAGGCAGTAATTCATTTAGAGAGGGATCTGGGGGCACAGTAAACCTCCAGGCTGACTGAGAGGTTTTAAGTGCCAGATCCCTCGAGATAATTACTGCTTGTAACTACCAGAATGTATTTGTTATTTTGTAATATATGGATGCAAGAAAATTGTAGTTTCTTACCTTTGCCATAGAGTCAGGAATGTTCGTTGGGTTGGTGGTGAGGCTAATTTTGTTATGGAAGAAGCCAATGATTGCGGCAACATGGACAAGTTTTTAAAAGTCAAACAAGCAAAACTGAGCAGTGTTAAAGAAACTGCAAACAGAAACAGTCATAACTTTTTTTTTTCTTCTGGAATGAGCGACAGTTGGTGTGGAGAGCTAGTCAGACTTGGAGTCTGAGTACATCACATAGTATCTTTTTTTGGCTGCCTGAGGGGATTTTTGAATACTTATTGCTACATTGCCAAAGAAGCTGCAGTGCAATCCGAAGATATTTCCAGTTATGGTAGAAAATTGAGCACTTTTGCTGGGTGGCTGCTGTGCGAGTGTTGCTTCTTGTGGAAGTTGCATTACAGAGGAAGTTGGTTGTGCAGCAGAGGAAGTGGTCAGTGTAGGTATTTTGGTTTCTTTCAGTGTGGTAGCAGAGTCTCGATCGTCGGAGAGGATGGAGCATATTTTCATTTGTTTTGCCTCAGATAAGGTACTGTAATTGTTTATGCTTTGGATGTTTTTGTGGCCGGAGACTTGTGCTACATCAGTTGGAGGGACTTTGAATCAATTAGCATTTGGATTGCAGTTTTGTGAGTTGAATGATTTGTGATTCTCTTGTCTGGTGGTAGCCCAGCCGACTGCTGGAGGAGTTTCACGATGGAACGTATTTTATTTTCACCAATGGTCATACATCTGTACCAGAAGCTTGTTGGCTTTAGTCGTATATTAGGAGTTAGATAAAAAGGTGCATCAGGTGTGTTCATGTTTGGGGGTCTTTTAGATGCATATAGATGATTGGCAGTGAGTGTATCTCGTTCTGGACAACCTTCATTTTATACAGTCTTGGTGGGACAGGTCGAATATCTCATAGGTTTGTGCCTGTGCAAGTTTTCATGATATTCTAGGTACTCTTTTCCTTCACTGTTTGTTCTTGGGACTATGTCACCCCATCTTAGTTGGTACTGCTCATTGGTTCTTAAAGCAAAGTGGAGGCCTATGTTAAAAATAACATATGTAGCAGGCTAGTTGGGAAGTCAAGCCTAAAGTTCCACTGCTGTAAAGCAAAGTTATGTCACTGTCTGTTAAGGCTTGTGCTTGCCTCGGTCTGTTGCCCATTCCTAGTTTTTTTAAATATTTTTGTTTAGCAGTTAGGGTTTTAAGTGTTTCTTTGAAAACTGATGTAGGGCTTTGAAATATTGATTCAGGGTAATTTTTTTTACACATGTAATGATCAATGCTGCCTAGGATTCCCTGTATGGTGCTGGATTCATATTCTGTTCCATCTTGTTTTTTTTCAATTTAAATAGGAAATCTGCTAGTATACTGTCTAGTTCTTCCGTGGGTATTGACTGTATTTCTCTGCACTCACCTATTTTGGTTAGGTGTTTTTGAAGCAGCCGTAGGTTGAAAGCAGTTTTTTTTACTGTATTTATGTTTTCTTGCTCTTTTATAAAGCATTTTCTTTCTTCCGATAGGTTTTCTTCCTTTGAAAGTGACGTTTTTTCTCACAGTGTTACCTCAACGTGAATGTTTAGTCGGCTATTACTGTATGTGACAGTTACAGTAAAAGCCAGCTCGCAGTCAGTGAGAGCTGCTCGAGCCATCCGGTGGCACTTGCGCTGTTGTGAGTTTGCAATTATACTATCGTTGAGATCTTCCATTGATAGTATTATGAGATCTCAACGATAATATTATTGAATTCCATCGATGGTATTATTGAGTTAGGGATGATGTATTACAGGATTTTTGTATGTATTTTGGGGTATTATTTTCATTATCCATATATTACATAATTATTAATAGGTAGCTTAGATGGAGATAGGATAAGTAAATCAACAGATGACAATGGAAGGCAGCAGACAGAGGATAGAGCATGAGAAGAGGAAGGGTTAAAGGAAATGTATGTAAAAGAGGACAGGTTAAAGACAGCCAGTATGATAATATTGCTGTTATTGGTTCCAATTAATGGAGAGAAAAGCACTTGCACGATTCCTTAATAAGACGAGAGTACAAGGTCTTGAATGAACCGATGCAGATGAATGTATTCAGTTTTACAGTTTTCTGTAAATTATTCCACAGGGAGGGCAGCGCAAAGCTGATGGCTGTTCTGCCTTGGTGACAGTAGACTTTGGGAATTTTTAATGAAATGTAAGAGTGACTTCTCAGGGCACAGGTGCTTATTGAGTTTAGTGGGAGGCAGTCCAAGATGTATTGTGGAAGGTTTTTTTGAGATAGCTCTGTAGGTCCATAAAGCGGCATTTTTTTTCTGCCTAAACTGGAAGGAGGTCCATCCTACAGCTGCATATAATAAACAGTGGTGCATACTGAAGGGGAGACCGGTAATAAATCTAAGAGCTCTATGGTACAGCGTATCCAGTTTTGTTAGGTAAGATGTACGACAGTGGCTGTAAAGAAAGTCTGTGTAATCTACTAGTGAGAGAAATGTAGCTTGCACCAACCTCATCTTCGCTTCCCTTGTGAGTAGGTAACTGATCCTGAAGTAGAGACCAAGTCTCTGCCGAAGTCTTTTCAGCAAATCCTTGATATGCTCAATGAAGGATAGTTTATGGTCTAACCAGACTCCTAGGTACTTGAACTTCATAACGAATTCAAGGTTTCTCCCTAGAATTGTAGAGATCTGTGGTACTGTTCCTGTAGTTGCTGGAATAGCTGCATGTATATAAGGAGAGAGGAGCATCGCTTTACTTTTCTTTGTGTTAAGTAAGAGCTTTTTGTTTAGGAGCTGTGTTTGAAGTAGGTTAAATTCAGACAGAAGGTCATTACATGCAGCTTGAGGTTATGGGCGTCTTAAGTAAAGCACCGTATCATCCTCGAATAGGTGAACGTTAGCCTTAGTTACACTGTCATTGATGTTATTGATGTAAATTGCAAACAGAATGGGACCTAAAATAGATCCCTGGGGCACTCCTCTTAGAAGGGGTTTAATAGATGAGAGTTCACCTTCTGCTTTGACTTTGCTGTAAATGGTCAGTAAGGTAAGGTAATTTGTAAACCATCGAAGGGAAAGAGGTGATACGCCTGTTCAAACAGGAGTGTCTTAAGCCCCCTCTTAAAGGTTTCCACTGAGGAGGCCTCTCTAAGATGAAGCGGTAACAAATTCCACAGGACAGATGTGGCAGCTGAGAAAGCCCAGTCACCTGAAAGCCGCAACCTCATCCTTGGAACTGTCAGAAGGCCACCCTCAGAGGAACGAAGGGTGCGAGACTGACAGTGAGGCACCAGGAGATCTTGCAGGTAGTCAGGTCCCCAACCATGTAGGGCTTTATAGGTCAGCAAACTGATCTTGAAGGCAATCCTCCACCTTACCAGTAGCCAGTGCAACCCACAGAGAACCAGCATGATATGTTCAAATCTGGGAACACCCATCAATAGCCCAGCTGCCATGTTCTGCACCAGCTGCAGCCAGCGTAGGTTGCCTCCCAAAAGCCCCAGGTACAAGGCATTGCAGTAGTCTAGCCTCAATGTGACAAAGGCATGTATTAGGATGGTCAGGTCATCAGGTGGAATCAAGGCACAGATCTGGGCAATGTTTCTCAGATGGTAAAAGCCACTTTGGCCGATGGCGGCCTGAGCATCAAGTGTTAAGCTGTCATAGAGAACAATTCCCAGATCCCCAACCTGAGCAGAGAGGATCAAGGGCAAGCCACCCAGTTTTAAACCTAGGCCACTACCCTGTACCCTTCTGCCTTGCCTATGACCTGGCTCTACCACCAATAACCCAGTCTTTTCTGGACTGAGTCATAACCAGTTTCATGTCATCCAGTCCTGAATCTCAGCCGGACAGGTGTTAAACACAGAGACCGCCATCTGAATTTTGAGTGCACAGGACAGGTATAGCTGCATATCATCAGCATAGCAATGAAAACTGAAGCCATACCACCTGATAATGTCTCCCAAGTGCAGTATATACACTGTGAACAGAAGAGGTGAGAGGACTGAACCCTGCAGAATTCCACAGCACAGGGGCATTGAGTCAGATGAGGATGATCCCATCATGACCCTCTGCACCCTATCAGTGAGGTAGGACTTAAACCAGCTGATGACATTGCTGGATAATCCACACCAGTTCCACAGGTGGTCCAAAAACACCTCATGATCCACGATGTTAAACGCTGCAGAGAGATCAGGGAGAACAAGAATAGATTGCGCTCCTCTATCCCTCGCTTTTAAGAGATGGTTAGACACCCTTACAGGGCAGTCTCTGTGCTATACTTGAGTCTAAACCTGGACTGAAATGACTCAAAATGGATGAGGAAGCAAGACAAGTCTCAAGCTGAATGGCCTGCACTTTTCTAAAACCTTCCCTAAAAATGGGAGGTTTGAGACTGCTCTGTAATTGTTGAGACAGTCCGGGTCCAACGAGGGCTTCTTCAAAAGGGGCCTCACCAGGGCCTCTTTCAAGGATACTGGGAAGACCCCACTGCTCATGGAATGCTGGACGATCTCAGCAACCACAGGACCAATCAGGTCCCTACATCTGATTAAAAGTCAAGTTGGGCCCAGGTCTAGATAACAATAGGTGGGGCGCAGCTTTGAGACTATCTCACACACCTCTTCCTCTTCAACTGAATCAAATTCACTCCACACTAGAGGGATGTTCCCCCATGCCATTAGCCCAATCCTGCAAGCCAATTGAGCGGCCCTGGAGGAGATATCAGATCTCATGGAGGACACTTTGTTAGAAAAGAACAGAGTGAACTCATCACACCTAGTGTTTGAAAAAGCTCCTCCAGTACGGAGACAGGCCGGGTGTAATAACCTGTCCACCATACAGAAGAGTTGAGATGGTCTGTTCCTTTCTGCAGCAATCTCCCATAACACTCACCAGTACAGGTATTATTCTCTATGCACTGCACGGTTTATGCAGTGTTCTGTTCATTATTCTGGTATACAAATGTACAAACATACAAACATATGACAACGCCAGCAGAATAAGGTCATTAGATTGAGCTAGTCTGCTTGCATTGCCTGGTTCTTAACATAAGCTACTGACCCTGCCCCCTTCCCCAATCCACCCTTCCACTCTGTGTCCACTCTCCCACAAAGCTTGGCGTCATCCACGAATAGACACATTTTGTTCTTAATGCCATCCCCAATATCATTGATTAAGACATTGAACAGTACCGGTCTGAGCACCAAGCCCTGTGGGACCATACTGGTGACCACCCTGATGCTGGATAGCCCACCTCCCACCACCACACTCTGGGTCCTACCCTTCAGCCAGTTTTCCACCCACCTAGTCAACTTCTCGTCAATGCCTAGATCCACCAACTTACTGATCAACCTCTTGTGAGGTACTGAGTCAAAAGCCTTGCTGAAGTTCAGGTAAAGGATGTCCACCACTTGGCCCCATCCACTATTTTAGTGACCCATTCAAAGAAGTCAATCAAATTTATGTGACACAGCCTGTCTCCCATAAACCCATGAGCCTCTCATTCTGAAGACCATTCTCATCCAGACTGTCCACTAACCTTTCCTTAAGTATGGTCTCCATGAGCGTGCACACAATTGAGGTCAGACTGACCAGTCTGTAATTCCCTGGGTTGTCCTTGGGACCACTGTTATGGAGGGGCACTACATGTGCCATTCTCCAGTTCTGTGGTGCCACACCTGACTCCAGTGAACTACTGAAGAGGCCAACCAGGGCATTAGCAAGCTCTTCCGCCACCTCCCTCAGTACCCTTGGGGTGTATACCATCTGGACCTGGGGATTTATCGATCCTCAATACTAGCAACCCTGTCCTCACTCTATCCACTTCTATCAAAACATCTGTGCCCCCTTCTCCTTTCCTCCCCCTAGTGGCACTTGCCCATATATGTCCCTGGTGAAGACTGAACAGAAGTACTCATTCAGTATCTCTGCTTTGCCCCATTATCCTCCACCAACTTGTCCCCTTTCCTGAGTCTAACAATCCCATCTTTCTTGTCCCCTTTCTTGCTGATATAGCAAAAAAAGGCCTTTTCCCCCGTACCCTACCTGCTACGCTAGCCATCTTCATGTAGATCTCCCTATCTTCATCCTTCTGGGTCCTCCTGAATGTCTTGCAAGCTGACTTCTTAACCATTGCTGCCTTGGTGACCTCAGTACTAAACCATCTGGGTGCATTGACCCTCACGGTTTTTCCTCTGAGCCTAATACACTCCCTTGTGGCAACCGTTGTTCCCTCCTTGATGATGGGCCACCTTTGTCCACCTTTGTATCCACTCAGATGCTTGCCAGGTGACTCATTAGCAGTTCACCCATCTTTCTGAAGTCTGCCTTTCTAAAATCTAGGATTTAGTTTAGGAGGGCCTTTTGTCCGCCATGTCCAACCAGAATCACATTTCACAATGGTTACTCCTACCAGGGGCTTCTTAACTTTATATCGTGGATGTGGTCACCATTCAACAGCACCAGATCAAGTATTGCCCCTTCTCTGGTGGGTTCTATGATGCCCTGAGTCAGGAACCCACTTTTCAGTGCATCTAGGATCACCTGACTCCTGGCCAGGTCATGGCCGGTATCCTCCGATCCACCTTAGTAAAGTTAAGTGTGCCACTATTGCCACCTCTCCCTTCCCTGCAGCAGTTAATATTTGCAAGTTGAGTTGAATCCCTTTCCTCCTCCTGGCTGGGTGGTCAGCAAACCACCTCCAACATTGCCTTCCTTCCTCTGTTAGACATTAACTGAATCCACATTACAGTACTTTTGCCCTCCCCATTCCAGCTTCTCCCTTTTACAAGTTACAACCTCCCTGATGTAACCATCCCCCCTTTTTCCTACCTCCCTGTCCCTTCTGTATTAGTTATACCAAGGGCCTGAGAGGTCCCATTCATGGTTAAAAGTTGCTCATGTCTCTGTGACTGCTGCTGTGTCCACTTCCCTCCCTTCCAACAATGCCTGCAGGCTATCCATCATTTTTCCAAGACTTCAGGGTCACCACCTTCCACCTAGAGTCTGAGCCTCCTCCTTCCCTTCCCTTCCCTTCCCTTCCCTTCCCTTCCCTTCCCTTCCATTCCCTTCCTTTTCTGCCTTTCTCATTTCTCCCCATTAAATGTGCCACCTCACCTCCTGCTGCTAACCTCTTCATTCCACCTAAACCTTCACCTTCTAATCCCACTAACTGGTACAGAGTGAGGTCTGTTGACCTCCTCCTGGAGTCTCAGGGCCTGCAGGCCCGTTTGCCCCCCCCCCCAGTAGTTTAAATTGAGTTTTGGGATTATGTACCCTCCCAGCTTGTCCCTGAGGATCCTTGACCCCCAACTGCTGAGGTGCAGCCTGTCTGGTGCAAAAAGTGTTTTATCAGACAAGGTCCCCCCCATTACCCAATATAGTTGTACCCTTGCTCCACGCACCATTTTCTCAGCCAGTCATTGAACTCCTCTACCCTTTTCTTCCTGACTGCGCTGACTCTCAGAACTGGCAGATCATCCGAGAATGCCAGCAATCTAGTTACCTCCTGCAGGTCCTCCCTACCACCCTGAATCTTTCCTGTACAACCCCAACTTCCTCCCAGCTGAGGTCATTGGTACCTAATGTATCGCTATGATTGGTTCCCCAACTCCCCTCATCATCTCCCCAATTTTTGGGCACACCATCTCCACTGTCATCTCTCTAGAACAAACAACCTTCCTACCTGCATTTGTGGCTCCCTTATTTTCCCAATGAATATTCTTTATGATGGAGACCCTGGATTACCACCCTTCCTCCCATTCCATTCTTGGCTCTCTTCTTTCCTTTTGACTGCCATACTAGCTTTCCCCTTCTAACTGTTCCCCCAACCTGGTGACTAACCCACCCTTTTTCCCAAGCCCTGCTTACCTGACACCCCACAGCCCCTACTCACTACTTTATCTGTCTTCCCATCCCCTTCCATGTCCTTTCCTTTCTGGCCACCCACACTAATGCACTCTTCCCCTCATCCTGATACACTACCCCCTTCCTCCTCCACACCTCCTACTCTACTCTCCATGTTTTCTTTTCCCTGCCCATTGAAACTACTTTGTACTGTTGTGCCCCCTTTCTCCTGTCCTACTCCCATGACCCTGTTGTCTTAACCCAACCTCCCTCCTCAGCTCCTGTCCCTCCTCACTTCCAGACAGTGGGTGAAATGTATTCTTTAAAGCACCCCTTTGAATGTTCTCACTCCTACTGCATCTCTCAAAGTCCCATTTCTTCCCCCTACCACTTGCCATTCCCTGCCCTTGGCTCCCCTTCCCTGCAATTTAGGGGTACCTCCTGAACTTGAGGGATACCCACCACCCCTATCTCCTGCCTGCTGCCCTCACTCCCCTAGGCATCTACCATCTATCTTTCTCTCCCTTGCCCTTCTCTCCCTATGCTCCACGCAATCCTTCCCAGCTCCCATCTGAGCTGCCTTACTTCTGCCCTTAGATGCCCCAGGCTACTGCACACTGGACAGCCCCATGTTATGCATATCATCCCAAGGAATACTGCCACCCCACAACCATTATAGCACACCACACTCTTCTCACTATCCTGATGCCTGTACATGTTCCTATTCCCCCACATCCTCCTGATTCCTACAACTCTCCCTCCAGACAGGCACTTCCATATAATCCAGTTAGGGATGTGTACATAAGCCCAAAATCCCAGTTATCCTAAGCTGCTGACCCTCAATTCTCCTACCCCCTACCTCTTCCTTGAACCTCAATACAAATGTAAGCTATTTAAAATCTTGGATTGTGGCACGCTGTAACTTCTATGCTTCATGATCTCCATTCGCCCCCCCTCCCACAGTGACTCTTTATCTAAATGCAGCACTGATGGCATGTCCATGGGATGGGTGGTTTTTGTAGCTCCAGCTCCAGTGCCTTGTGGTATTTTAGGTGATTTATAGATCATTTTAATTAGCTCTTCCTTTTTCTTTTTTTGACTGCACAATGCCAGTACAAGCTGTATTCCGGAATGTATGCAGCTGGTCCTGCAAATATTTAATGGGCCTCCAAAGAAACTGACCAGCAGCCAAACTATTTAATCAGCACAGGAGCATATACACATAGGAGGTCACAATCAGTGGTACTTTCTGGCAATGAGGAAACAGCAGCTAAAGTGGCTTATTTTTGCCCGAAAACCCTGTTGGAGGTGTTGTCAGAACCCACTGATGTTCTGGGTTTGGTCTAAAACCATTCCAATAGTTCTAGTCATCTAATTTTCTTTAGAATGCTAACTCTCATATGTATAGAAATGGAGAAAATGGAGATACTGAAAGGAGAAAAAACAAGCTTTGCTTTATCAGCACAGAAATATTCACTGCACATGCAGAAAAAGATAAAGCACTTTAATTTTCTTCAGCAGATAACTGACACATTCTTTTTTCATATTTATAACAAAAAAATGCCTTTATTTAATGTTCCCCAGGTGACCTATAAACTGTCTTTATTATCCTGCAGCACCAGCTCCTTAGCAAAAGACTACTACTAAACACTAAAAAAACCAAGGCAATGATATTCTCACCAATTGACCCGGGGGCTTACTCTGCTGCTGCTGGTCCTTTACCTTCTATCTCCACATTACTAGGTGAAAATCTGGAATTCGTGCCTAAATTCAAGTATCTGGGTGTCTGGCTAGACAATAAACTCTCCTTTGTGGAACATATAGAAGAACTGCTGAAAAAGCTGAGGCAGAGGCTTGGTCTTTTCTTCAGACTTAATTGCCTCTCGACTACAGATGCCAAAAGACAGCTCTTCCAATCTACTTTCCTCGCCTTAATTGACTATGCTGACTTCATTTATGGCCAATGCCCTGCCTCACACCTTGCAAAACTGGACGTATTGTACCATAGAGCGCTGAGGTTTATAACTGGCCTTCCGTTTTCCACCCATCACTGCTCTTTATATGCAGCTGTGGGGTGGCCCTCCCTTCAATATAGGTGGTGTAGAAATGCAGTGCTATAGACACTCCGAGCCCTCACCAACAAACTCCCGCATTACGTTGCTGACTGTCTCCCCATAAGTCCGATCGGGAATTATGCCTTGAGAAGTCACTCGCTGGTTTCCCTGAAAGTACCTAGGGTCAGCACCCGCTTTGGAAGGACTGCCATAAGCTTTGTTCTGCCCATGCTCTGGAATTGGATACAGAAATCACTGAGACTTAGCTCCCCTGTTAGTCTTGCTATGTTTAAGACCCTGTATGCCAAAATGTTTGTAGAGCTCTGTAACTGTTTCTATTGCTTCTAGCAGTATGGCTATCATTTTCTATATAACCACATTAGTCCCTGTTGCTCAACTAAGTCTTCCTATGCCACAATTATTCCCCTTTCCTCAGTCCCACCTGTACCTAGCACTCTCTGCACCAACCTCACATACCACTCCCCACCTGCCACATAATCCTATGCCCCAGATACTGTCTGCATAGCATCCCAGCATCTTCCCACCACACCGATGTCTTCTACTTATGAGCACCTCCATGTCTCAGGGACTTCTATACAGGCCATTAACATGTTCTTGTTGGACAGGACTATAAAGGCTTTTATTGTATATGCTAACCGTACACATCTTGCTCCTGTGGTTATTGTATATATCATGCTACTGTTGTTTATGTATATTTTACTTGTATATGTGTCATTGGAATGTATATATCCTTCTCCTACTGTTATTGTAAACATCTTGTTTCTATTGTCTTATGTATATTTTATTTGTATCTGTACACTTGTCCCTGCAAACCATGGTCTACCTTGTAAATGAGCTTGCTCAATGGTGATCACCTGGATAAATAAAGATTTTGATTGATTGATTGATTGATTGATTGATTAACTTCACTCAGCGAGTGTTAGGACTTTGGAATTCTTCACCTCCGAGATAGTATCATTCACAATAAAGATATAAACAGTTTAAAGCTACTGTAGGTTACATATTTTTACGGATGGATCACGCAACCATTATTATCACTGAGAAGCTGGGTAAGAGCGTGTGTGGACTTCGGTTACTTGCTGTCTCTTACATCCTAGTACGAAATCCTAGTATAAATCATCACCTCGATCCTTTACAGATCATCAGAAAGCATTGTGTTGATTTAAGCGTAGAAATAATCGCTAATCATCTGCTGGAGATTTGAAAGACCTGTTTTAATGATAAATCATGATCTAGATGATTACCACTTTTGATGATCATATGTTGACATTAATCAGTCATGACTGATCATCAAAAAATAAAGAATGTCGATTTACGATTCCTCTGGGATATCACTTTTCTAAACACTTTCGATGATTAGGATTAGGTACCACATGACACATGGATGGAGAAAGTATTATCACTGTGACTAACAAATCCTCAGTTGAATGATAAATTAGAACAGGCTTTTTCCAAGCATTTTCTCAAACTGATAGATGTTTTTATTGAAGAGGACTCCATTAGCATGCAACAAAATATGGCAGAAAATGAAGCATTTTAAAAGTATTACAAACACTCAAAATGCTTGTAGTCTTTAGTATTTTGGACAAAACAATTAAATCATTAATTAGCTTCTTTTGAGGAAGACAGTGCCTCCCCCCAAAAAAAAGAACAAATGTCTAAGTGATAAAGGAGACTACAAACAGCTGACAATCTTTAAATGACATTGGGGCCATAGATCTCAGGACAGCCAACAAGTTGGGCCTCTAAGTAAAGTTCAGGGGCTAGGAAACATCTAAGCCAGCTCAATAAAGTCTTCGCTGAAAGGTGAATTTACATAGTAACATAGAAATTTAAGGTAGGAGAAAATGCTAGGTCCATCATGCCCCCCTTCCGCCTCACTAAATTAGCAGGGATAAATAAGCGTACCGTGTAACACATACTAATTTATGCGAGGATTCCACCAATCAACTACCATTGGTATCCAGGATTTCAATGGTAAGCAGCAAGGCAGTGTTCCCTATTCATTGTTTTAGGCGGTGGGCCACCACCCATATTTTTACCACTGCTCTATATTTTTACCACCACCCTATATTTTTTGCCACCACCCTATATTTTATCTATTTTTATAAAATCCTCCAAAATTGTCTTTTATTGACATCCTTTATTGCAATACTACCCATTTAATACCAGCACACTATATGTTGCTTAAAAGCTACTTATGCACATGTACAGTGCATATAGGTGGTCCCAAAAATACTATTCTTTTGACCCAAATCACCATTGCTACCTCCCTATATTTTCAGAGAGTGGGGAACCCTGCAAGGTGTCCAAGCTTAACTTAAAACCTGTTCTGTCTCCATGTCTAGTGTCTCCACTGGAAGGTTATTACATAGGTTCACCACCCTGATGGAGAAAAAGTGCCTCTTAATGTTATCCCTGAATTTAGCATCGCTGAACTTCAGGGCATGTCCCCAGTCCATTATCACATCATGAGAGTGACCCAAAATGAGTGACTAGAAATATAGTGACTCATTTTGGGTGCTATTATTGTGGGCTACTCTGCAGAATAGCCAGGGTATGGGCTAGCGACTGGGGGAAGGGTGAATGGAAGGGATGAATAGCGAGGAGAAGGGAGGGACAGGAAGGGATTTCAGGCACTAGTGTACCTGCTGCCACTGAGCTAGCCATGTGGCATAGTGGTGTGGGAGGCTAGCTCTGGCAGAGTAGGTACTGGGTTCAAGGCATGGTGCGGGTTACATTTGGCCGCAGTTGTGAGCTATGGCACTTAATTTTTTCCTCGATCCAGATTTTTCCCCTTCCCCGACATTCACCCCCCTGGAGTTGAGAATCCTAATTCAGTGGAGTGTGGGGAGGTTCAGCCCCCCCCACAAAAACACTTTTTTTAACATCCGGAAGTCTTGTCACCTTAAAGTGTATATCGCCAATTTGCTTTCGGCGATATATACTCACCATAATAGCGATCGCTGTTTTGCCATTACTATTATGACATGGAACCCCTGTGTCCTCTTGCAAGACACCAGATTAAGCACCTTCAACTTTTCAGTCTTGTCAGTTCCCTTGATTATGTGAAAGCCTGAGCTCATGTCCACCCTCAGCCTCCATGTCACCAGGGTGAACATATTATGGACGTCATAGCTTTTCCTCTCACACCACTGATCATTTTTGTGGCTCTGCATTGCACCCTCACAACTGCCTTGAAGGGGAACAATCAGCACTAAGAGTCTCACACCAAAGTGTGGAGCCGGTCCCAATTTTCAACTTATGCGGAAAGACATTTTCTTTTTACTTACTGTTTACTGTAGTATAGAAGATTGTATCAGACTAATTTTGTTTACTTTCAGGCTGCATTTCCAGTGACTACAAATCCTAGAATCCCCTACAGCTGAGATCAGAGCAGGACTGTAGCAGTGGGAGTTTCAATTGCCTGCAGTGCATGCTACAGTTAAAGCTCTGATCTTTTGTTTGCTGGTCTCGCTGTCCTCCATGGGGCTAAGTACAGTCACAGAGTGTTGTATTTAGCCCAAGGAAACCATGGGACTGACAAATGCCTGTTAGGAGCTTATAAAGTTCTAACATGCACTGCAGGCTATTGATTTCTCACTGCTGCAGCCCTCCTCTGATGTCAGCCACGGGGATTCTGGGATTTGTAGTTAAAGAAAATGTCAGCCTGAAAGTAGGAAAAACAAGTCTTTTTTTTATAGTATTTATCCCTCCTTCTGCCCCTCTCACCACTCAATTGGACTTCCTCTGTTGTGCTATCCTTCTTCACACTGGAGTCTGCCCCTAGAGCACCTGGTCCATATATATCCTTGATTGCCGGATTACCCTTGGTGGGGTGGAGGGAGCCCCCTACTCCCCTGGCCACTGATTGTGGACACCGTGCAGTGGAGTCTGCCCCAATGATCCGAGGGCATGCAGTGAGGAGTCATCACCTAGGTGAGGAGAGGGTGATTTTTCCCTCTGTTTTCTTCCCCCAGTGCCGGCATGCAGTGAGGGCCAATGAGCAAGGAGGCATGATGAGACGCACCTCCTGCTCCACCCCTCTGTCGACGTCTGTTCCGGAACCCATGCTGCTACCTCCCTCTACCGCACCTACCACCTGAGCTCCCCCAGGAGGTGGTATTGCGGTGGGAGCTTGCATGTTGACCCCCTCCAGAGAAGGAGAGCAGCTGTCAGGTGCTCAATCCTTCTCTTCCATGGCAGACCCCTGGCGGTCCGTGTTCGTTCCCAAACATGGGTCACCGGTGTGGTGCGAGGTAAGGCATCCAGTGCCTCAGCCCTCAGTGCCACCGGGCCGGCTCAGAAAAACAAGTCTGATACAATTTTCTACACTACATTAAACAGTAAGTAAAAAACATTTTTTTTCCACATCAAGGGAAAATTGGGACCAGCTCCACACTCCTGTGTGGGGCCCTTTATGCTAACTTTTCCCCTTTAATGTCTTTTTGTATTGAGAAAACCAAAACTGCACGGTACTCAGGTGTGGACTAACCCAAAGACCTTGTAGTGTGACAGGATTTCATCCCTGTTCTTCTGGTCACATCCCTTTCAATGCACCCCTGCATTCTTCTGTTCACTTGACAGCAGAGGCACACTGCTAGTCCTGTTTAAGCTCCTTGGTTATTTTGCCCCTAGGTCCTTTTTCTCCTCAGTGGCAACAAAAGGTGCCCCAGACAGTGTAGGTGATCTGTCTCTGTTTTCACCTAATTAAGCACCTTGCATTAGGATACATTGAATCTGAGACACCAGGAGGTTGCCCTGTCACCTAGATGTTTCAGTCCTCCTAAAATTGTCACCATCCTTGATTGAGTTCCCCATACTGACTAGCTTAGTCCCATCCATGAGTGTAAGCAACCTGCTGGAGACACCAGCTTCCAGATCATTGATGAAGATGTTAAAGAGTGCTGGCCCCAACATTAATCCCTGAGGGATGCTGCTGAGTACTCCTCATCACACGGAGTACTGCTCATCTATGTACCATTCAAGATTCATGCCCAGCTGAGGTTACATCCAACTTGCAGCGAGACTTTAACAAAGTTCAACTCTGGTTTGCTAACCATCAACTTTCTCTCAATGCCAAGAAGACTGTCTCAATGACCTTTGGCACAAGGTAGAGGCTCTCTAGGTTTCCCTCCTGCCCATCTTCCACATTCTAGATGGGACTTAACTTGAGGACACATCCTCCTTCGGTACTTAGGTGTTTGGCTGGACCAACACCTAAAGTTCTCTGGACATATTGACGCCATCCAGAAAAACTGTTCCCAAGTTTGGTGCCCTGTTCAGGAACTGTGGTTGCATTCTTCCTCTGGCTTGGCATGAACTTGTTCAGAAGATGATCCTGCCCATTTTCGACTACTGTGACGTAGTCTACGGTGCTGCCCCAAGTCCTCCCTGGCCAGATTGGATACCCTCTTCAATTCTTTCTGCTGCTTCACTCTTGATGCTCCCTCTTGCACCCACCACTGTGATCTTCATCATGCTCTATCGTTCCCCTCTCTTACAAATAGACAACTCTCCTGCTGCACTAAATTCACCTCCAAGCACTAGCTGAGTGAACTCCCTTCCTACCCCTCCCCCCCTCTTTTATAACACCACCGCCCCCCCCTCACTCCCTTAGATCAACTGACTCCCGAACTCTGGTGGTTCCCCATAGAGCCACCCTCATCAGCCAATCCGGTTACTCCCACTGCCTCCCAAAAATGTGGAATTCCTTCCCCCATCAAAGTCATCATTCATCCTCCTACTACTCCATCAGCTCTGCCCTCAAAAACTTCCTTGCACCTAGCTGTTCCTGCTATGGCCCTCCTTAACTTCCCCATCTAAGCCCATGACAAAGCCTTGACAAACCCTACCCCTTTTCAGTACACACACAATTCCCTTGCTGTACTTCCACCTCCCTCCCACCTAATTACCAGCTTTCCTCCAATTCCCCCTTTCTCTCCCAACAGATCTCCTCTAGTTCTCTTACTGCTATTCTCAATCATCCAAAGTTACCAAGGGCCTGTCCCTACCGCTCCCTTACATCCACAACCCAACTCTTCCCACCTATTTCTCTGCATCCTGAAGTGCTGGGACTTTGGCCTCTCTTCTCTCTCACCTTACCCTCTCTTCTGGTCTTCCTGAAGCCTACTCCCCCTTGCTGCCTAGTGCTCTACCTCTTGCTACCCACAACCTGCTTCCCTGCTGGTCATGCACTACCTCTGCCTTGTGCAGGCAGGGTCCTCAGCATACTGGAGGGGTCAGGCCCCAGCAGACTCCTCCCCTCCTCCCCCCCTTCCTTCCCTTCCCCCTTCCATTCTCCTTCCATCTACTCCGTTCTCTGCGTGCCCACATATTCCTCTCACCCCACCTCCCCCTCCTTACTTAGCCTTAGTTTTGGCTGACCCCTAATCTGTACTGCACTTGTAGTCAATATGTACTTCTGCTACACCTTAGCTAACTTGTTCTGTCTGTGTTACTCCTTACTAGCATGCCCTAGATTAACCTACTTGAATTCTACTCAGCCATTCTCTAACTACACAGCCATGTATCACTTAATGTTTGCCAAATGCTATTTTGTGCTATTGTGTCTATCTAGTTCAAGACTGTTAGAATTCCACTTTTCATTACCCTGTACAGTCTGCTCACTATTTGAATGAAATCAATTGTACAACTATGTTGTGTACCAACTCTCTGTATACTATTCTCATGCCCCTACCCCGCAAGTCACACCGGAGACACCCAGCAAACTCATTGCTCAGTGTGCCTTCCTGGTGAAACGCTTCAATAAATAAATAAAATTCAAGAATTGAGACTGGTTAATCCACTGTATCTCATCAAGCAATAGGAAATCTAGAAGCCATACCAATCTGAAAATGATTACAATCAGTTTCAGAGATAAACTACCTACAATGAACTGTTCAAAACAACCTCATTATGATCACAAAGAGAAACATGTTTTATTTTCTTTACCATTTTGAAACAGCCTACCCAGTAATAATGTAATTGTTGAAAATAATGCCCACATGTTCAATTAAGTGGGTAGCAATCTACTCAGGTTTTATGTGAATGCACTTTTTCTTCCAATATGACCTAAGAAGAAGTGGGAGTTGAGTTATTTTATAGTTAAATGATGCACCTTGTGGACACTGATTGGTTGCTTTACCTCTGAAGCAGAGGTTAAATACTTGGAATGGTAGCATGAGTTTTCAGATGTTAACAGCATAAATAAACGCCTTGGCAACTGATTTGCTGTGCCTGTGCCACTTTATCAGATACAGCTGTTGTGAGAAACAAAACCTCTTTGCTCCCAGAAAAGGTAAGTTTTCCCTTCTTATTTCTCATGACTTGACTTATTGTTAGTGTATGAACCAGTACTGTACCAATGATGAGAAAACATTTCTGCACTGAAGTTTAGTTTTGCTTTTCCCCAAATAACCTTTTCTCTATAGCAAATAAGAAAGCTGCAGCATGTTTTCACAAGTTACCTGTAAAACAAATGTTTTTTAGAACATTTTTCTTCAGAAGGGTTGCAAAATACAGCACTTTATACTTTTTGGAATATGTAGATAGACCTAAAATGTTTAAAATATTATTTTCTAAATAATGTTTTAGCCATGATACACCAAACAGATAAGTAACAGTTCACTTGCACTGGTCTGGTTCCTTCTTCTATAATACAACTGGGAGGACAAATGTACAGTGTGGTCAAGTGACTTGCTAAGGGCCACAGAGTAAGTTGAGGTCTGAAACAAGGATATGTTGTGCTGATTTTACCCCCCAACCCCCACATTTGTGACTTACATTATCTACACACAGCTGTTAGCAATGAGCAACTGTTTACTCTGGAGAGAGAGAGACAGACAGAGATTTTATTGGGCACAGGCAGAATGTGTAGTATATCTTCATAATAAACCAGTGTAGTGGCATGGCATTGCCTCACCCACTGCTGCTCTAGTGACCCCAGTTTGAGAACGGACCGGGGTGACTCAGGGGGCTGGCCAGGGAGGGACGCTTGAGCATCCTTAGGAAAGGTCTCCTCCCTTTGGGAGGGCCAGGAATGTCTGTCCTGTGGGTTGACTGCCAACTAGAGAAATCTAGGTGGTAGCAACATGGGACAACAAGGTAGGGGATTTACACCTGGATGCCGGGGTGTCTCCACAGAGGTAGAGCATGCATGGCATCATTGCACCTGTGTGGGCCCTAAGGAGAAAATGGAGGAGAACCCTCTGACTGCAGTATGGTGATGGTCCAGCCCCTTGCAGGTGCCACATCGATGACTGGGACCTTCAGTCAGCTCCTGAGGCAGGACAACAGTAGAATATGTACAGTACATCTCAGGGATGTTGGGTGATGAGGCTGAGGAGACTGATCCAGTTGGGGGCCAGTTCGAGTTACCAGGCAAGAAATACAAAGTGGAAAAAGAGAAAAAAAAAGCCTTCATAGAATAATTGAAAAAGCAACCCATTTCAACACAACAAAACAGAGCTACAGACTTGAGAAAAGAATGCAAAGTTGGATGACATGATGATGATGATGATGACACTTCTTGGATGAAGCTGAAGTTCAGCTATAACTGCCCCCTGTCTCTTTAACACGTTCTTTGATTTTAAAATATATTTACTCAGGATATTTTTATGGAATTGAACATCTCATTTTCAGTTGGGTCTTGCTACTGGCCAGTTTTACAGCTGGGAGAGACAGAAGCACAGGAAGTGCAAGCGACTAGAGTAAAACTGGAATACAGGGTTCCACCCCTCACTGCCTTCCATAATTACAAACAGTGGTAGCTTGTAGTGCTGTTCTTGCTGATAAGATTTTTTTTCTAATTACTGGTAAAATGTTTTGGTTACCTGTAGCATGCTCCACTCAAGAACCTTTCATGTAATTGGAATGTAACAGAAATGACAGAAAGTGTCTGGTTTAGTCAGCAGACCCCAGCAGAAACAGCTTCATAAAAGTATATAAAGAGTAATGAGTAGCAGTATGCAGATCCTCATTGTGAAAGTTGACAAAGCTTCATGAGATCCACTAACTGTGTGACACCGTGGGCCCAATTTTCAAAGGGGATGCTGTTGCCACAAGCCGCTGGTGCACCAAACAAACTGTGCAGGTGGCTTGCAGCATTCCCCTGATGCAAATCACAATTTTCAGTCCCTTGCGCCAAAACGCACAGTTAGATGAGCATCCTACTAGTTTAATTTTGTGCCAATCGAAGACCCTTTTTACAGGGCTTGTGCCAACACTTTGGTGCAAGCTGCTGTAAACTGTTAAGAATGTTACAACTGCACCTGAGGGGCTCTACAATGCTGAATTGACAACTAAGTCGTCAGCTGGCATCGCAGCGCCAGACTCCCTGTTGACCAAGAATTGCAGTCAACAGGGAGCCATGCTCAGCAGGGCACTACATTTTCTTCAGGGGGCTTCGCCCCCCCAAACACCCCACGTACTAACAGATACCAACTCCAGGTTGGAGTTGGTTTAGGGAGGGGGTGCAAGATGGGGGAGAGTGTTGCCGGGTCCCAGGCACATCACCTACAGCAACTTGGTGCTGTTGTTGGTAGCGACGTATGTCACTGTAGGAGTGTCGCTTTGGGAAGTATATACCTGTCCGAGGTACTAAAATCAGGTGCAGGCTGTGGCAAATTGTTTGGCGCAGCTGCACCAACCACTGTGGTTGACACAGGGCTTGAAGAAAGCCAGCTGCGGCAACCTTTGAAAATCGGGCCCTGTATGTTTACTAATTTGTTTCATGCAGACTGATAGCAGCAAGCTCCAGTGACCCTTGTTGAACTCCTCAGTGTAGTGCAGTTCCAAACTCAGCCCAAAGTCATTGGATTTGATACAATCAGAAGTAGCATAGAGGGGAGGCAGTCTGCATAAAGAGCAGTGCAAAATATCTTTAAAAAGGGTAGGAGCAAGGAACACTATTCAGATTTGTTTTTTCTTTACTTACTGATCTTCCTGACAGTGCTTTGCCTTAAAGACACTGAAAGCTAGCCACCACAGGATGCGGTTTTGATATACCTGTATATAAATTGTTATACTGTAACTGTATAAATATATATATACATTTGTATGACAAATACCAGCCAATACAGTTCTTTCTTAATGCTTTTATTCCCTGCCCCCAATTTCCCAGCTAGCTTGACATCTTCAGACTTCTTAATTTCAAGATTTTCAGGCTGCAGAATCCTCTCTTGGTAGTGACACCCTGGGGCTCAAGTCCACTTCAGCACTCCTGCAGATTGCCCTTATTGTGGAACCCTTTCAGCTTGGTCAGCAATTCCCAGGCTAACACAGAATCATTACTGAGGGTCATGGGAGGGCCTTGGGGCAGCTGCAGGCTGTGACGTGCAGGTTACATCATTAATCTGTGCAGGGTGAGGATTTTTCTCTTTTTGAGCTACCCTTCACCCCTGATTGCCGACCACCTGTTATGTCTCTCCTGTTGGGAATGGCTGATATTGCATGGTAACCCATGGCCTCCGTGCAATCCAAACTCCCATCATAGCAGGAGCTGAGTGTGCTGGCAAACCTGCCCCTTCCACTCTGCAGTGCACCCTAAAGTTAGACTGGGAGTTGGATGTGTCACAAACCTGGCTCTCCTACATGGTAAAGCAACATACAGTACTAGCCAGGTGAATCGGAAAATCATCATTCGTGGTTATGAAGATCAGTCATGACTGATCATTGTTAATCATCAGATGTCACCATATGATTATTAAGATGATCTATCAAGTCACATGAGCAATATTAAATAAGTTTTATTCTAACCAATATGAAAATACACATTTGTCAAATAACTGCACAAGGAAATGAATTGTAATATAAATCTTGGGAAATCATTGTTTAATCACTTTAGGAGCAGTGCATGTTAAGTTTGGTATAGTATATATATTTTGCATAACAAATTTGAGTATTTCAAAAGCACACTTTATGGACATAAAAAGCGGTCATTTGCATGTTTAAAAACATTTTTACTTTACGATTAGTTTGCAGATGTAAGGAAAGGTTTAAGCACAAACCAAGTACTTGTAGGAACTCACCACAAGCACAAAAGCAACCATTTTATACAGTATGTAAACCAATACTAGCGATTATAACATAAGAAGTGAGGTTTCAGAGTAAGTATAAGTGAAACCTGTGTGTTTGGATAAAACAGTCATCATAACTGATGAGTCCATAAAAGATGTCTAAATAGAAGATTTTGTTTTGAAATTTAGTGCAGTGATCTTGACTATTGGCAATCATGAAAAATTATAATGATATGAGATCATCATTAATCATAGTCATCTTTTCCCCTTGCGGGATAGGCTAGAAAACCAGTCCTGTTTGCTGGTTAAAAAAGTCCTCCTGGGCCTCACCCCTTCTGAAATTGATGACTTCTTCCACCTGCTCAACAATAGCTACTCCACAAGAAGTATGTTCAGGGATGCCCAACAAGTCCTCTTTCACAAAACTAGGCAGGGTAGGATAGACATACATTTACTATTCAAGCCACACAGGCCCTATACACACTAGGGACTAATTATAACATGTTATTAAAAACGTTTTATAAATTGATCCATAGCACAGTTGTTGGAGCTTCCACATTATATTATTATATTATTCTGACAACCATGCTAGCTGGATTGGGTTCCCAGGTATGACTGCAGGACCAACTCAAAGTATTATGGGTGCCACTTGGTGCCTCAGTGCATGATGAAATACCAGTGAATGGGCACCGAAACTGATCAGCAAAATATACATGGTCAGAACCAGAGATTCTTTGTCTGCTGGCGTGTGCCATTAATGTATTTTTTTTAAATTCTGCTGCTGACTAAAAATGTATCCTTGCACAGAATGGGTTACCTTAACCCGTGCTATAGCATGGTTTGCATACACACTGCTATTAACATGGATTAAGGCAACCGTGTTTAGCTAAAATGGTGCTAAAGACCACCTCTCTAGTAGGGTTTCAGTATGGTTCTAGAACATGATTGAAACATGGATTTAACTGTGTTATAGTGTGGACTCAAACCATGTTCTGGGAGCTTAAAATGGTTTAAGGTAGTTAAACCATTTCAAGCTCCCTAGTGTGTACAGGACACAGTGGTTTAATGATCTCCCTGAATCCCTAGAGGACCTTCCCAAAATCACACCTTTTAAGAATTCCCCAAGAAAGGAACTTGCTTGAAACTTGCTTGCCATTGTTTTATGACCAAATACCTCTCTGTATAATGTTGTGGCTTGGCTGCCATCTGACTGTACTCTATGCTGCTGTACCTTGTTTGCAACCCTAATATTCTATGAAAGGGTTAGTGAACTATTGGATAGGAAAAAACAGTTGAAGTGATATTTTTATACTGTAAGAAAGCATTTGACAAAGTCCCTCATGATATTTTGGTTCAGAAACTGGATAAGTAAGGCATCCAGCACCATCTAATTAAGTGGGTAAAGGCATGGCTTCTGGGTAGAACCCAGAAAGTAAGAATTAGGGGGTACATCTCAGATGGGGGTAAGGTAATGAGTGGGGTGCCACAGGGGTATGTGTTGGGCCTGGTACTCTTCTCCACCTTCATGTCAGATATGAATCTGAATGTGGTTAGTATGTGTACCAAGTTTGCTGACAATGCAAAACTTGGAGCAGAACTGGGGGCCATAAATCAAATAGCTATTCTACAGCAAGACTTAAAGAGAATTGAGGAGTGGGCCAATCAAAATGGTATGCAGTTCAATCTGAGTAAATGTACAGTGATGCACCTAGGTAGGGACAACATCAGACATGTTTATAAATTATATGGTACATGCATGAAACCTGTGGCAAGTGAAAAGGACCTAGGGGTATTTATAAGTAACAACCTGACCTTTAGTCACTATTGTCAACAAATTATTTAAAAAGTAATAGAATAATCCAATGTATAAAGGGTCATTTGTATCATGGAACAGAGCACGCTTTATCCCGCAATATCATACATTTGTTAGACCACATTTGAATTATTGTACCCCTCTCTGGAGTCCATATCTGAGAAGTGATATTGATGGGGTGGAGAGGGTCCAATGGAGAATGACTAATTTGGTAGAAGGGTTAAGGGATGAAACTTACAAAAACAGACTTTTGTCCTTGGGACTGTATACTTTGGAGACATGACGCATTAGAGGTGACCTCCTGCAGATGTTTAGGATTACAAAGGATAGTATTCCAACTGAAAATCTGGGTTTGTCAACTGTTGACAGATTTGGTGAACTAAGAAGTCATAAGAAAGAACTGAAGTTAACTTAACCTAAGACAAACCTATGAAGATCCTTCTTTACACAGAGAATTATTCCAGTATGGAACAGCTTGCCAAGACATGCCGTAGAGATGGATAGGTTTGACATCTTTAAGATTAGGCTGGATAATTACCTTTTCAGAAGACAGGGTATATAATGCCCATTAACACAGGAGACTGGTTCTATGGGCCAAGAGCCTATCTAGTCCTAATAACTCAGTATTGAACTCAATATTAATGTCTATACTTGATCTGGTTCCCCTCGAGCTGGTGAAATCTTGTAGTATATATACTGTACCTATTCTAAGTTATTTATTTGCTACTGATGTGGCTTCTGTGTATCAATGTTGTGTATACCTGTTTGTTACTGATGTGGAACATTTGTAAAGAGCACTTGTACTTAAAGGTGTTATCCAAATTTCAAATAGATAAATAATTTCTATAACAACATCATTTTTGATTGGCGACAATTTACTGTTCCTGTTTAATCATTGTTACTCTAGTCGTGCTCACAAAAATAGTGAGAAATATAGACAATGACAGCAGACAAAGACCAAGGGTCCATCTAGTCTGTCCATAGTTCCTTATCTGCCCCATGACCTATCATCCATACAGGGTTATATTCTTCCCTGTTCATCCTCGTGCTCCCCTCCTCGGGTACTGACTTGAGTAACCACCAAACCATCCACTTTGTCCAGACATTGTTGAAACCATTTATGATCTTCACCCTCCTCATCTACTGGCAGACTGTTCCATGGCTCCACAAGCCATTCTATAAAACAGAACCTCCTCATATCTCTCTTAAACTTAACCCCCACCTGCTTCCACTCATGACCTCGGGTGCTTAAATCTTTACTCCTGCTGAATAGTTCCCTGCACTTCACCTTGTTTAGTCCTTTCAGGAACTTGAAGGTCTCTATCATTTCTCCCCCTCTCCCTTCTGGTCTTCAGTGAGTACATGTTCAGTGCCTTGAGACGGTCCTTGTAAGATCTGCCCTGTTATCCCTGAATCATCTAGGTCACCCTGTATTGCACTGCCTCCAGCCTGTCCCTATCCTTCCTTAAGTGAGTACTCCAGAAATGAACACAGTATTCCAGGCGCAGCCTCACCAATGACCTATATAGAGGTAGTAATAACTCCTATTTTCTGCTGTCAGTACCCCTTCCAATACACACCGCCATCTTTGTAGCCTTACTATAGGCATCGTTACACTGGCTTGATTGTTTGAGTGAGTCACTAATGATGACTCCCATCCTCTTTCCTCTGCTGTAGTGTTCAGTTTTACCCCCTCCCATCCAGTTCTCTGTCCTGGGGATTTTGTTCCCTAGGTGTATAACCTTGAACTTTTTGGTGTTGAATTTCAACTCCCAAACCTTAGACCACCTTTTTATCCTTTGTAGAGCCCTCTGCATCTTCCTGATCACACTATTGCTTTCTATCCTACCAAAGAGGTTCATGTCATCTGCAAATAGACACAGCTTGCCCCAGATGCCCACTCAAATATCACTGATGAACATATTGAAGAGGAGAGGATCCAGGATTGATCCCAATGGCACCCCATTCATGACATCCCTCTATTCTGATTTGACCTTGTTTACGACCACCCTCTACTGTCTCACCTTCAGCCAGGTTCCCCTCTCATTTAACTATGTCCCTAGCTGTGCCTAGGTCCACCAGCTTCCTCAGCAATCTTCTGTGTGCCACTGAGTCAAAAGTCTTACTGACACTGAAGTACAGCAAATCAACAGTGTGGCCCTTATACCACCTTTGTTACCCAGACAAAGAAAATTATTCAGGTTGGTCTGATAAAACCTCCTTGCCACAAAGTCATGCTGTTTACTATCTGTAGACTGTTGCTCTCTAGGTTGTCCACAAGGTCCAATCTGACCAGTGACTCCATTAGTTTACCCACTACAGAGGTAAGACTGACAGTTTTGTAATTCTATGGTTGCTCCTTGTCCCACTTCCCTTGTATAGCAGCAGCACTACATCTGCTACCCTCCAGTCTTTTGAAACTACACCTGTCTGAACTGAGCTACTGAAAACCCTACAAGAAGTTCAGCCAATTCCACTGCCAATTCCTTGAGCACCCATTGGTGCATCCTATTTGGCCCTGGGATCTTACCTACTGTACCTGTAGTGCTCCTAACCCCGTTTGGACCTTTTCTCTGGTAAAAACTGGCTATTTTTGTAGCTTGAAGATGATCCCTGAACATTCACTAAAAATACCACCAACAGTTTAATCTGGTTCAAGGTCAGTTAGCATTCTTCTGTATCCCCCTCCCCGGGTCGTGTCTGAAACTACAGTAGGCACAATTTGTCTAGTACACTTAACCAGTCGACAAAAAAACTAAAAATAAAAACCGACAATGATCATTTACAATGCAGCATGATAACATTGTCATTAGTGCTGCTGATGACATGGGCCCAGGCACAATTCTCACTTTGAACACAAAAATTAGAAAAGCATAGCTTTTGATTGAAACAGAACACCTTCACTTATGACAGCAAGAGACCTTTACAAACAACTTATGCACATCTTTGCTCCTCAGGAATTATTGTTCTCAACCTCACTACCAGATGCAGGTATTTTATCACAGCACACCATAAGGTGCTGTTTGCAGTTGCTTATGAGTATCTTTCTCAGTGTTAGACTGCATTCCCACAGTAAATCACACTAAGTAACAATGTTGTCCAAAGTAATGCCTTGACTTTCAATGCCTTATGCGCTTGTTGTTGTGTCAGATATCCAGGTGAGTACAACTGTTTGCATGTAATGGAGAATTAACATGAAGAGAACAGAAAAGTACTTAGAGCAGAACCAGCAGGATATTACTGTCCTTCTTTTTCTTTTGTAGGCGTCCCTGAAGAAGATGAGGTCTACAGTTCTGTTCACCTGCATTTTGGGAGTGATCTGCGCTATCCCAGTCAGTGTTGATTTAATATTCTTTTTTAACTTATGTTTTATGCTTTTCAAAAAGTACATTGAAACACAATTTATACTGATTAGAGGCATTCACATATCACATTACACATGATGTACAAGTACATACTGTAACACATAATTCTTGCATTTTATTATTTTCTGACACATTTGAAGGCAAAGCCTAGATCAGAATATGTGGGATATAGGTGAGGGCTGAGATGTGTGCATTGTGATTAGGGACATAACTTTTGGTTGAGTAAAGAAGTACTTCTTTACATATGCAGAAGTTGAAGAACCTAAGATCAGACAGTGCATACAGGCCTCAATAATATATTGTTGTTAAAAGTCAAAACCATTCTGCAATCACAGCTACTTGGGGTGTATGACACTCCAGAAGCACAGCAGTTGCATTTAACTGAGTTAAAAAGGTGGGAACCACAGGATGCCAGGGATTGTACTGGGGATGGGAGCAGGTGTGTGTGTGTTGGGGGGGAGGACCATCAAAGAGACAACAATTTGTGGGAGGAGACTTCCAGGTGGCACATCCATTAATGACTAACTTGCATCATAGCATAGCACCATGCAACTAGGTGGTGTCATGTTGCATCTATTTCAGTTACTAAATAGCATAGCATGTGGAAAAGTAGTTATACTGCACTGCTATTAAAGCATGCTCGTCTCCCCTTGTGCGTAATGAATAAATTTGAGTCTAGAGTAAAAAGGTGGCCCCTCCACTAGATAACAGAATGCCCCCTGTTTTGCACCATAACCCTTTCAAACTGTGACTATGCCCTTGTTATTTCACATGAACTGCTTCACAGAACAGGGACAACTTATTGCAGCAGAGTTTATCGCATCAGTCACAGAATCCCCAATGTACCATCCTTTCAAGTTAGGAACTACTGATTAAACTGCCCCTACTAGGTGCATCACAAGGCCGTTTATGAATATACACAATGATTTTCAATACTGAAACATCAAAGCCAGAAGGTACCACTGTGCATTAAAGAAATGAACAAGAACACTTTCTGAGCTTTAAAATAGCAGTTTTTACATTAAGCACACAGTGTATCATTTGTTTCTGCTTCTTGCTTCATGTACAATTTTATGGAGTCTCTCATTCATTCTATCCCACATTCTGTTTACTTGCTTCTCAAATATATATTTTTCTTTTTCCCCAAAGGCCATTTTACAGTCTTTCTATCAAAAAATTAAGTCAAGGCAAGGATAATTGATTAGACTAATGGAAACAAACAATATAATCAGTGGATTATGTCTTAAAGGGTCAATTTTCCAAGGATACAGTTTTCATTGTAGAAGGATAGATGCGATGAAGAAGTTACCAGTGTAAAATCACTTCACTCAGAGCCACAGGAAGGCTTTTTGGAGTCTTATTTGAGAGTCTTAATTTCTCCCAAGGCATTAAAACTTTGGAATCTTTATAGGTAGTGCAATCTAGTGACAGAGCACAGGCTTGGGAACCAGGTGATCACAGGTCCAATCCTTACTGTGTAACCTTAGGTAAGTCACTGAACCTCACAGTGCTGCAGTCCACCCAGCTGTGGATATGGGAGAAGCGGGTCTCTACTGGAAGTGAGTGCTGCCACTCAACTGGGCTATCATGGGTAAAGAATTGTAACCAAAAAAAGCAAACTCTGGAAAAAATGAGAGAAAAAATCAACTATGGGGAAATTAACAGATAATGCCATTATCCAGATTTCAGATTACTTTTATTAATAAAATGGGCCATGAAAATCCTGTAACCTCATTAGTCAAAACATGTCAGATAACCATTGATTATTTTCTGATAACATCACACCTCACCTGAACTACACATTTTGATACAAATAAAGTTCATATTATAAGTGGAATGACACACTTCAGTGTGTGTGTGTAATCATAAGGAAATAATGGCCTTCTCACATGGCTGCAGCACCGACTATGCCTTGTGCCTAACATACCACCCAAGGTGTGCATTATTTTCATATAACTGCACACCCTGTCATGTGTTTATCCCTTACACACATTAAATAGTTTTAATTGTCCATTCTTCATAAGTCATGCTATGATAATTTTGGCTGAGATACAGGTGGTGGTAATTTTAAAGTATTTGGTCCCCGACCATGAGGCTGCAGGGCTTTTTTTTTATACAAATGTGCAGTCTGTGTGTTAGTTTTTGCTGGGGCATACAGTACAAAATGTCTTACTTTTAAAGCTACTGTACTACTGTAGCTTGCCCAAATGATGACCACATTTGGACAGAAATATGCTTTAGTATTCATTGCAACAATTCTTGTTTTAACCATTTAGCTGCCTCTTACATTCATCAAGGAGTAAGAAACACTCTTTTTTGGGAGGGGGATAAAAACATGTCTCAATGATCAAAATTGCTGCAGGTGCTAAATGTTCTCATAAAGAGTGTGATAAAATAAAAAGCAAGAAACCAACTTGTTCAGGCAGGAAATCTAACAACCAGGCCCATCCTCAGCCCCTAGAGGATCATCCTCATTTTAACCCTAGTGCTGTTGCTGTCAGTGTTGCCCTGCCAGAAGGCATCCAACCCAGCCATGCCATTCCTCTGTGGCAGCACAAAAAATCAGCTCACAGTCACCACCATATTGCTCCTAGTAGTCCAGTAGCTAAAAACAATAAAAAAAACAGACCTTCTGCAATGTGATAATATTTTAGCGATGACCCCTCAAATCCACTGAGAGCATGCTGCAATCTGTGTGACAGAAAGCTCAACCAGGGTCAGTCTACTTGGACATTGGGAAGCAGTGTTCTGTATGACCATCTGAAGTATGAACATGACATCTTCCCAACTGTCACATCGAGTCCCCATCCCCCACTTAGGTCACATAAGCCAGCAGCAGTGGCAGCAGCAAGAGTTAGGCAAGAGTGGTGGGGTAAAATGGTTTGTTCAAGTAATGCAGCCACAGCAACCAACTGATGCATTCCCCAAGGCACTGGTGCTGCTTCAAAAGCAACACTCCAACCCCCACCAACAAAACAAACTACACTGTCTGAGTAGAGATGTTGCGAAATAAAATTTCACCGGCGAAATTGCAGAGAAATATGCAATTTTGCCGCACAAGTTTTTCATGAAATTATGGTGAAATGGCAAAATTTCACAGCAATTTCACCCACCACAAATGGGCATCTCTTTATGGCATCCATAATGGTCCCCCCTCTCTGGACGTTCACCGGCCCAAATTATAAAAAAACATTCTTCTCCCAGGTGTCTAGTGGTCCCCCCCGGCCTGATCACAGATGAAATTGAACAAAGCCCCCGAGTTACACTGAGTCAACTCATGTGACATTGTCCCTCTCGACTCCCAAATATGACCTTGTGTTAAGCCCAGCTGAGTGCTTCAATGAATGGCGTGTGCTTGTCACAAGTTTGTGCTCATTCATTGAAGTGCTCAGTCGGCTGCTGGCCATGGAGGTGAGTGGAAGGCTGTGCCAGTGGCCCAATCAGGTACTGGAAGGGGCAGGGTGGGCACTATCTGATGCCAGGGTAGGGGGTCCACTAGACACCAGGAGTTGGGGATTTAATTATTATTTTTTTTTAACACAAGTTCGGATTCGGGAGTCATGAGGGATAATGTACTCTTTAATGTTATGAGTTAAGGTAGTGACAGATATGGGGAAGGGGTAAGACTGACACTGACTGAGAGTAATTAACATTTTAGTTGTCATGATCATCAAATTAATCTCTGTCACAATCACTCAGTGGATGCAGAATACATTGGAAAAGCATAGATTCTGTGTACCTTCTCTTTTCCATTTTTTACACTAGTGCTCAGGGGGCTAGTAGTATTGTCATATGCATTTTTCTCTGGCTAACATAAGTGAGGGTGATAGAATTCACAAAACATTGTATTTGTTGGTCCCCGAGCAATTACAATGGAATTGTGTGTGATAACAGGAGCCCATTTTCCATCACAAAATGGAAACAGTTGATGGAACAGTGAGTTACTAGTCCTACTTAGCACAGAGTTCCATTTTCTGTAGTGCACTTCTATCATTAAAAAATAAATTAAATGCAAGGTAAGTGACCCAGTTAAATAGTACTATAAAGTATTCCAGATTTATGTAGTAGCTTATTGTAACTCACATCTACTACCCAGCCAGGACTGTTACAGTTTGTTTCTTTCTTTATTAAAGGAGATGGAAACTGTGAGAAGAGGCAAATTATTCCTTAAACTGGTTGCTTTTGAGTGTATGTTCAATGTTATTAGTTCCATGTGTTTGATTTATTAAATGCCTGCTATCTACAGTAACATTTGCTCCCAGGTTCCTTTGCTGTTTGTTAATTTTTAATGTGTCATGGAGTGGTTGGCATTGTAATGAGGGGCACCAGCACTCCATAATTTTGGCATTTCAGCATTTGGTGTTTTAGTGGGTTAGTAGCTTATGTCACATAAGTTGACTCAGGATAACTGAGGTGGGGGCTTTATTCAATTTCAGCCATGACTTGCCGAGGGGGGGGGGACCACTAGACACCAGGGAGAAATCTTTTTTTTTAATTTGGGCTGGTGAGCAGCTGGAGGGGGGACCACTAGACACCAGGGAAGACAGCCGATGTAGTGGCAAAATTACAGAATTTCACCCATGGGTGGTGAAATTTCACCCATGACCAATGAATTTCACTGGTTGGTGGGCAAATTTCACTCGTTCCACGGGTGAAATTTTATGTTTTGCCCAATTAAATATCTCACAAAATGAGTGAATTCCGAGAAATATTTTGCTGGGTTAAATTTTTTTTTAATTTCGCACAACACTATGTCCGAGTCATTACTAGCCCACACTAAACTGCCACCAACACTCCCAGCCTCAGTCAAAATTACACAGCTCATTCTGGGAATGATGGCCCTTGATCTTCAGTCATGTCCCATTGTACAACAGAGCACAACAGCATTCAAGGACTGTTCCATGAACTGAAGCCCAAATACAGCTTTCCATCATACTCCACGTTTTCCAGCCATGTAATCCCTAGTAAGGCAAGACAGTTTTATTGTAGGGTACCATATCCCAGAGGCTCCTGGTACCTCATGCAGTCAATAAAAGAGTGTACAGTACAAGTCAGTACACACGCAGATGGTGACACTTGTGAAGGACGGGATGTTATGCATTTCAGTAGTGATACATTATCTGGAAAAAATAGTGCTAACCAAAACTTCCTAATGCAGGCAGGGAGGCATCACATGCAAAGTTGCTATATAATATAGGCAAACAGTAATAGATAGGTTTGAAAAGAATTCCTTGGTAAGGTTTATTTATTTACTTTTTTACAGGAAAGACACATTAAGCTGTGATAGCTTGTTTCCAGGTGTGTCTTTGAGGCGTCAGGTTACGTGCACCTATTTTATTGACAGGGGAATGTTGACCTTGACATTGGGGAAACTTTCCAGTCTTCATCAGTAAGAGTCATGGGATCTTTCTTTCTTTCTTTCTTTCTTTCTTTCTTTCTTTCTTTCTTTCTTTCTTTCTTTCTTTCTTTCTTTCTTTCTTTCTTTCTTTCTTTCTTTCTTCCTTCCTTCCTTCCTTCCTTCCTTCCTTCTTTCTTTCTTTCCTTAGATCATCGTTTTTACAGACCTTTGAGTCAAAGACTCATTTACAAAGGCACCTCATCAAGAGAGCAATACATCACAGCAAACAAAACAGTACATTACATATCACTTAGATTAAAAAAGCAACCAGTGTTACAGGAATTCAATGGTGGTACGGGCTTGGTAATAGATAGATCACAGTAGTCATAATACAGGTACACGAGTACCACCAACTTTAACTTCCACCAGAACAGTGACTAGAGCTGCAGAAGGAACCTCAGTTTAACATCTCATCAGAGTATGGCATTGCAGCAGTGTAGCACCCCACCTTCCCTGCACTGTCAGATATTGACTCAAGTACCTGGACGTGGGACTAGAACCCATGACCTTCTGATCTTTTGGCCCCAGATGCAAGTGTGTTCCCTGTAGTGTCACTGACACTGATGAGGTTACTTGTATTTGGTACCTGGGTTACAAGAATTCTCTGGACAATTCAGAAGTGGGGTAATTTTTTACACTTCATGTAAAATAACAAGATATGTAGGTTGGAAAAGAGCGACAATTATTCTTTTTCTGCCCCTAATTCAGAGCAGAGTTATTGGTAGTAAACCTTTGGGTGGGGTGGTTCCCATGTCTGGAACTCTTATTTTCCTCAGTTTCAGAAAAAATATACTTTTAACATATCACCCTTGGTTTCTACAGGCTAACGAAGCAATGTTGAGAAATTAAAGTTTTATACAAATGTTCTGCCTTTAAACTAGTATGCAAAAAACTTTGTTAATGCACCAGTTAGGGCAACTTAACACCACAAAAGTAGAGAAATGTAGCATTAGGGTTTCCAACTCGAACTCCCAACCCCCATCCCCCAAACATTAAAAGGAAAAAACATTAGGGTTCTGAGTCTCCGGAGACTTGGCGAATCAGTGGTGAGGTCTTCCTTGGGGTTGTCATATCCCTAATTCCCATAACTCTAATTCCCACCCTTTTCCCTGAGCAAACAACATCACACATGTTCTTCTTTCTTTACACAACGCCCAAAGGGCCCTGAGTAAAGACAACTGCAACAAACTGTGTTGGCAATATGTGGCAAGACATACTTCTCAAGGTTTCAGCTTGGAAGGAAATCCATGCAGAAAAAAACCCTCACTATACACTATAGTATGTTTCTGCTCTCTCTCTAGAGGCACAGCAACTTGCTTGGGCTGAGGCATGCTACTGGGCAATTGTATATCATAACACCGATGTGTGGTATTTGAATTAGCCTTGGTGCTGTACCACACTGGGACATCTTCATCAACAATGCCTGATATTGTTTCATCAGAAGGGTTATGCTTGGCAATAGTCACTCCCAGACTCTGGATCACAAAAATAATCAAAGTCTGACACAGAGCTAATTATATCATGTAAGATGTCCTTTGCTGTGTATTTCCATGTTATGATTGGCAGGTACTATAGTATGGCTTAGAGTGTCAAACTGTGAATTAGGGGCTCGATTTTAAAATGGTGCTAGAATGGCACAATGTGTCCAAACCCCTGGCTGGGACAAACCTGGAAAGTGCCAGAGACTCTGCACCTGATTTCAGAAAAGAAGGGTCTGGCACCTAAGTCCCAGGTTTGCTACTGAGCTGCTGGCTACACATGAAATGGCACATGAAGAGGAATGCCACAAGTCATGGGATGGGTTTGCAGCTGCAGCGTACAGCAATGGTGATCCACCAGCCAGTCACCCTGGTGGCAGGCAGGTCAGTCTGAACATGCCCTGGCTCATGGTGGGGCAGCAGACAGGTCAGGCTGGGGGTGGCAATTTGCCTTGACAGGGCAACTACACAGTGTGTGCAGGTCTGTTTGGGGGTGATGCAGCAGCACCACCAGGGGAACAGGCTCGTGCCTGCCATGGACAACCAGCCACTCCAGTGGTAGTCTGGCAGGGTAAGGAGTCATGCAGCTGCCTTCCCTGGGGGGCACAGAGTCACCCCCAACCCAGTGAAGGTTCCAGCCGTGATGCATGGCAGGTTAGACCAGCCCAGGCTGGTCTAATGCTGGGTCCATGCACCCATGGGGGCTTGCAAAATCCCAACTTAGGGGATATGACAGCCCAGCCCTGGTGCAAGCCCCTTCTGCCATGGTGGACTGATGCAGTCATTGCATGGACAGTGCAAGCCTGGATGGCGGGTGTCCCCAATTGGTGCAGGCTGCCTTAGAAAATTGGGACTGGTGCATGGTGCAGCGCAAGAAGCACTTTGCACAATTTCTCCTTGATGCAAGCCCTTGAGCCAGTCCTGATCATTTAAATTGGGTCCCACTGCTGCCGTGACTGAATCTCGCTATTTAAACTTACAGTGTGGCTCTGCACATGTCTGTGCTTAATGTGTCTGCAGTACCTCACTAATACATATATTACTTTGCTCTTTGAATCTCCTTGTATATGTGAAATGCAAGCAATGTTCTCTGCCCCAAGGGATTTTAAAACACTCTATAAAACCAAAGGTCTGGCCTCATGGTAATAGTGCACAGGGGTGAATCTGAAGCCCCAGGTTTGAATCCCACTACTGTCATTTACTCACAGTGTGGCTGAGCAAGTCTGTACTTAATGTCTGTGTAATGTTTCCCTCATCTTTCACTTTGTAGCTCCCTGTGTACCTTAATGGCAGACATGCTCTCTTCCCTTCCTCCCTCTCCTGGAGTGTAAAATGCCTTAGGATAGTGCAAATAAAAGGCACTAAAGCATTTGCCTAGCTCTTAGGGCATGCAGGTGAGAACCTGGAGGCCCAGGACTAAATTCCAATACTGCCACTTTTTCACAATCTGACCTCTCAAATCTGTGCTTAACCCCAGCGTACTATCTCAGTAATCTAGCACTGCTGTTTGAATCTGCCTGAGCACCTAAGTGTCATCAGCTTAAGAGTTGTGAATGTGGCACCCAGGTGTAAGCCACACTAGTGTCAGTTTTCCACAGTATTATGCTGCCTTAGATGGCAATACTCCTCTCTCTTGAACTGTAAAGTGTTTGGGGCAGAGTAAATGAAAGACACTTTTTAATGCAAAAAATCCTATCAATACTCCATAAACAAATTTACAAAACATAATGGGGGATACAAAACAGTTGCATTCTGTGGAAAAAGGTTTAAATAAGCAGACTGATGAAAAACAGAAAAAATATCTTATTTCTATAAACTAAATAAAAGTTCTCAAAACACTCAAACCAAGATCCAGAACACTAGAAAAGTCACTTAATTCTATGACTTACTACTGTTAGAAATGTTTTAACCCTTTAGCATTCCAGAGGCTGTTGACTTCTAAACTCCTCCATCTGCTTTGCTACTCTGTCTCCACAAAACTATGTGTATAGTAAGGCAGAGAAAATGAAAGAGGCAGTCTATGCGACTGCATTGGTTTCTGCAGTCAAATGATGTCTGATTCACCCCGTGACCTGTGAGGTTTTGAGACAAAGGCCTCTTCTCACAGT
Organism: Neoceratodus forsteri; assembly: GCA_016271365.2. NCBI lineage: Eukaryota > Metazoa > Chordata > Ceratodontiformes > Ceratodontidae > Neoceratodus > Neoceratodus forsteri. The sequence continues at coordinate 640,944,225 of CM057453.1, read as the reverse complement.
CCTATAAGTCAGTGCAAGAAATTATGCTTGGGCTCAGTTGCACTGGCTTCATTTCCAGTGAGGGCATACACTGTATATCCTGACAGTCATGTGGGTTTAGTGCCTTGTCTTTCTCAACTTCCATGCCCCCCACCCCCAGACTCCAGTGGAACAGGATGGACTTTTTTGATACATGGCACTTCATCATATGCCGCATCACTATTGATGTTCCTGTCCACGTCTACAATTTACACTGGGCTTCATTTTGTTTTGCACAATTTGTAAACTTTAGTATGTAGCTGATAAAGTATTCATCTTAGGTAAAAAAATTCCACTCCACAGATTTCATAGACGTTTTGCACTTCTCGCAGGGTGGGAATGGTCATCAGTGGCTCCTTCTTCTACTGTGCTTCCTCTACCTCAAACACCCCTTGTTTTATGCTCAGTTCACTATGTTTACCTGTGTCTACTGTAATTACAGTACTTCTACTCTTCGTAATCCCTTTCTCCTTCTGCCTCTGCTTTTCCATTGCATTTTGTGGTGTCTCTAGGGCTGTGCACAGGGCTGATTTTTGTTATTTGTATTCGTCTGTCTGGTATTTGTATTTGTTTGCATATCAGTGTTTGCAAAATATTTTATTTTACATTTTGGACTTGTTTGTGCTATTAATGATGACAAAAGACCAGGGGTTTGAGAGGTTTCAACAAAATTTGCAGATTTTATCAAGAAAATATGCATCCATGTATTGAACAGTAGCAGTCACAGGTGTTTCATGTCAGCCTAAACCAAGGTCTAACACTGCTATATGTGGCCTAACACAATTACACGTATTTAAGAGTGATATCTGTATTTGTAAAAAGTGTCATATTTGTGTGCATTTGCCCCAAATAGTATTTGTTTTGCATAGCCCTAGTGTCTACATATACCCACTATCAATGTGCTGTTGCCACCACCATTATCGTACATTGAAGAGCTCTTTCTGGCCCTAGCTTCTACCGCTTCCTGTTTCCCAGAGCTGCTGTTGCTATTTGAGAAACTGATGACTACTTTATCCAGTACAAACTCAGGGGGCAGGATTTTGAAACAAAGTATCCATCAGAGCAGCTAGACACTATCTTCAAAAGGAAGATCTGTACCGAACTGTTAGGTCGGCTATTAGATGGTCTAAACAAGTCTGAATTTTAGGTCCAAAAAGAGACACAATTTCAACAAAAAAGATGCAAATCACACTTGCAACAATTTTTTACAATAAATTGTGACTTTATCTCAGGCGAATACATCTTTTTAAAAATGCAGTAGCAGCTGGGCTGCTTAGACATGTCGATGTTCGGCATAGCAAGATCCCTGATATCAACAGGTGAAATTTCGCCTGTCAGACATCAGCATGTTTTCTATTGAGCAGCTGAGCTCCCCTGCACTTGCCAAAATAACTAACTCCGAGTCAGAGTTGTCTGGGCGAAGGGCAACATTTGCCCTGGGTCCCTTCAGCGACAATCTCAAATCTTGTCGAGATTGTCGGTGTGAGATTCACAGATCAGGGTTTTCCCACAGTCAGCACCCTCAGATACACTTGGGTGGATGCAGACATGGCATGTATCTGCATCTGTGTCCAACCCTTTAAAAATCCCCCAGGATCTGTTCCACTTCCTTTCTTTCTTCATCTCTAACTCATCCTCCCACTCTCTGCTTACTTAGACTGGCTGCTGAACTGTAAAGGACCATGTGCTGATTATTTAAGTACTGCAATGGTGGCTTCAGCAATGTCAGTGATTTTCTGCACATTTTTAACTGTATTCTGAACTAACATACAATTACGTAATGTAAGGACATAATGTTACGGACATTTATTATATTGAGATAGCAAATAAATCCACTGGTGGGCATGAAAGTTAACTTCCTAACAAGCTGCTGGCTACAAAGGAGGATTATTTCATTTTTTATGATGGAAAAACAAAATATGCTGTGCTCTGTAGACTAGAGACTTTGGAATCCTCCACCCTGCCTCAAGCACCCCTCATACAAGTATACATGGCCAACCTGGTCCCTTCAAAACCCAGGCCTTCTCCTAGCATGGCCAGAGCAGAGACACATTCTCCTTACTCTTTACTGTTGGATGTCAGAGTACACAGCAGCCTTTCCCTCAAGCCTGTCTGTTCAGTCTAAGCGATGCTGCCGGTGCCTTAGGTTTTTTTTTCTTTTTGTTACAGAAATTTGTTATATTTTTGGGGGCAAAATTGGGATCCATCTGAGAGTGAGTCCCTTCTCATTCTGCTCATGCTTCCCACTATATCCTGTCCCAAAGTGCAAAAGAACTGAACATGCTGCAGAGTCTGAGAGAAAGAACTGAGTCACATGACTCAGGTGCTTTGGTGTTCTCCCTTGTGTGTGTCTAGCAACTCCAGTTGCAGTGCTGATGGCAAATATGATGAGAGGAGGGACTGAACACTGAATCACCACTGAATAACAAGACTTAGTAGCAAATGACTTTAGTGATGCACCTGTTGAGGTCTGACAATGTGCACATGGTTTGAACTTTGTGAATGGCACAAACCAAAGTTTGTTAGCAGCACATAGAGGTTCATGGGCATTCTCACCCAAGGAGCAGGAATTTAACAGTTGCTGCCTATGGCCAAATCAAACTATTTCAACTAAATTAATAATTTTTTTTAGAATTCAATGGCAAAAGACATTGAAGCAACTGAATTAGTTAAATAAAAGGGTATTTTTTATAAGTTTCTGATTACAGGTATTCTACGTACAATGAACATCATAAATCAATTGATATTTAAAGCAGCAGTGCAGTGAAAAAATGCTTTTCCAAAACAGCTCGTTTCAGGTAATATTACTAAAAATATCAAGCACACCTTCTAAATCTGCTTTTCTAGGTAAATTCTATGCTGCTCACCATAAGTTTATTTTATGTTCTCGATCCTAAGCCTTGTCAGATTTACAATGGTATTTCTAAGGCAAATGTGGCAGCCATCTTTTTTATTTCTTGAGAAAAATCAATTAAAACATTTACAAAACACTCAGATTTTGTGGAACTAGAATATTTTTACCACACAATAGAACTTGAAGATGCCTGAAATCTATTATACTGAAAAAAGTATGGTCAGATGTTTTGCCCATTTTCGATGCACTGTTGCGTTAAACAGTTTCATTTGACTATATTAGACAGCAACGTGTTTTTCATTGCCTGCAGTTATCAACACTCTCAAATAATCTAAACTTTAAAAGTGGTATTTCAACTTCCTTTTCACATCACGTTTGATGAATTGACTCTCTTTGTAAACAAGAAAGGGAAAGATGTTGTCTCCTTTACTGAATTACATTTTGCGTTATCATTTATAGAGTCAAATTCATGGAACTGACGGTGAGCATGGGCATTCTATAAACAGCCATGCAGCGTATGACAATGGAGATGAAGATGGAAACATTATTGACACTGAAGATATATACGCCAAACCTGAATTGCATCATGGTCATCATGTGCCAGAAACATATCAGGATATCCAAGTTATCCCAGTCATCCAATCATCTTACTGATTCCAGTCATCCAGAGCATTCAATGGATGCCCACCATTCAGAACTTATCAACAATGAAAACATTTATCAGGAATACCACCTCAAGCTTTAAAGCACCACCACCACCACCCATCACCATCACCACCACCCAGATCACCATTATCACCATCACTACCCACATCACCATCATCCACATCATGGCCATCACCCCCACCACCCAAATCACCACCAGCCTCATCACCCGAACCTCATCACCTCAGCCTCATCACCCTGAACCTCATCACCCTGAATCTCATCACCCTCAGCCTCATCACCCCGAACCTCATCACCCTGAACCTCATCACCCTCAGCCTCATCACCCCCAACCTCATCACCCTGGACCTCATCACCCCGAACCTCATAAGCCCCAACCTCATCACCCACAACCTCATCACCCACAGCCTCATCACCCGCAACCTCATCATCCTGAATCTCATCATCCTGAATCTCATCACCCTAAACCTAATCACCCAGAATCTCATCACCCAGAATCTCATCAGCCCCATCACTGAATGCATATAAGAATGGAATATAGAATACAAAGTGAACACTTGGAGATGAGTAATAATAATAGAGCTGGATAGTATAATAAACAGCTATAATATAAATTTTATTGGAGTGGATGCTGTCAAAATTCAGTTAGGGTATTATGGGAATAAACCTTAAATATTATATTTGGTAATGGGATCCTCATGTCTACACCTATAAAATAGTAAAAAGAACATACCTAAAATTTTGCTCATCTCACCCCATAGTAGTATGTATTCTTTGACTAGTAGTAGATAATTATTTGCTTCATTGCAATCATTTGAAATATGTTCATGCATAGTTATGCTGAATAATTAGTTGCAAATGTAGAAATGTAACAAATCATTTGACCAGATGTTGTAACAAAGATATCTGTCAGCAGAGACTTTGAATAAGTAATAAATCTGTATTGGTAAAAAACATATATCTTGGTTGTGACTTGTTCTTTGAAGAATGCAAATTGAAACTTGCGTTTAAAGTAATGTCCCTACCATAGTAACAGAAGCACTGTTTATCCAAGAACACATACTGACAAATTATATTTTTACAGTCAAAACATTTTTTGGTAGCTATATTAACACAATATAGACCACATTTTATACAGTACATCACCAATCATGTCACATTTTACTATACTAATACTGTATGGCTGCTAATTACTGTAGGTGGCCTTTTCATTGGTGTGGGTTCGGATGGATTTCCATTGACTACTATTGAAGTTTAGGGCTGCTCGGCATGGGGCAGACAACAGTGCTCATTGAGTTGAAGGGCATTCCTTTTTTGTTAGATTCAGACTGATTACAGTAAAAGAAGTGTATAAAGAAATTATAATTTGCAGTCAAATAAGGCATGTGGCTTATGTTGGGCATGATAAAATGCATTAAGTAAGCAGCTGAAATTGTTGCTCCTTGTTAGCTAAATTACTCAATTTCAATGTTTCAATTTCAGTTTTTATTATGAGATAAAACCATTGAGTCCAGCTCCTTTGCAATGGCATTCCTGCAGTCACACATCAGTACAGTAGTAAATCATGTACCAGTTACAGAAATAAACAACATGATAGTTATTCTTGTATTTGAAAATTGGTAACTGGAAAGGTACACTGAGCCAAGGCTCATTTCCAGGTGTGACCTGGGGTGGGAGGTACAAACAGAACAAGATTTTAATAACACATCAATAAGCAATTACAGTAACAACTTAAGTGCAAGAACAGAAGATGCACAAGCAGGAAAACAACTATTGTCATGACAAGGACTTGTAGCACAAACTTGCTGGTACAAAATAAAGTACACAGTGCCTGAGGAGGCAGTGATGGTGCTATAGTATAACAGAAATCTGCCACTGTTGCAGCCTAATAATGGTGGTGGGACAGTGCATGAGGGGCAGATAAGAAGGAGGAGGAAGAGTCATGAGGGGATGACAGGGCCAGGGAGGTGCCTTAGGTGGTATCTAAGAGCCAGGAGAGGGGAAAAGGCAGATGGAGGAGATGAACAGGTTCAGAGGAAGGGAGTGGGTAGAAGAAGGCAGCTTGCCCAGTGGAGGAGTGGGGTGAGGAATGGAAAAGGTACATAGATCCTTGGAGCAGAAAGACTGGGAAGAGGAAATGGGAGAGAGGTGAGTAGAAGTAGGAGGAAGGGACCTAAACCAGTATTTAGATATAACAATCACACAAGAGTGTGGTGTGCATGTTATGAAACATACAAGCAGAGGTGAAGAAGTAGTGCCTCAGCTGTGACTTGAACCCAGGCCACCGAATACCATTTGATTGTGCCAACCAGCTGCGCCACTGAGACAACTGAAACCTGTGCTGTCCCCGAGCACATTGCTCTTTCTCAAATGCACAACCCAATGCCAATAAAAATATTTATTTGTAACAATCACACAGGAGTGTGGTGTGCATATTTATGGAACACATACAAACCGAGGAGAGAAAGAAGTAACTGCCTCAGCTGGGATTTGAACCTAGGCCACCCAGAATACCATTCCAGTTGCACTAACCAGCTTGGGGATAGCCCAGGTTCCAGTTGTCTCAGTGGCACAGCTGGTTAGTACAATTGGAATGGTATTCCAGGTGGACTGGGTTCAAGTCCCTGCTGAGGCACTTACTTCTTTCTCACCTCTGTCAGTATTTAGACATAAAGGAGGTGCAGCGGGACTGGTGACAAGAGGAGGAGAGAGAGGATGGAGAGCGAGCAGTGATGAGGACAAGGGGTAAGTTGGTAGCAAAGCAGTAGAAAGCAAGGGAAGAGGATGGGGTGGTGCCATAGACATCTGCATAGTCAAAGACTGGGAGAAACCCTTTTGGTGACCAGCTCCTGGCAGACCTAGGGAGAAAGGCAGTCCTTGCTGTAGTACAAGGCACTGAGTTTTGGGTGGAGTTTGGTGTGGGTGGCATCAATGTGAGCAGAGGATTCAAGCTTATTGTCAAGCCATACACCAAGGTATTTGAAGGCAGGGACTACTTTGAGAGGGGTGCCATCCAGAATGGAGAAGATATGTAGAGGCAATAGCCTGTCCAGTTTCTGGCTGGTGCTGAAGGTCATAGACACCAGTTTCTTGCTGTTGACCCAGAGATGGTTGGTGTGAAAACAGCATAGTGCATTATGGAAGTCTTGTTGAGTAGACCTTTAACAGCCATGGATATGGGGCTGGAGGTGTAAATGACTATGTCATCTACATACATATGTATATGCAAGGAGACACAAGCAGAGAGCAGATCACTGAGGAAAATTCAGAAAAGGATAGGACCCAGGATGGAGCCCCATGGGACCCCAGATAGGATGGGGAGGGGATGGGGAGGGAAGGGGTCAGGATGCCTCCCACCTCTACCGACTGCTGACGGTCCACAAGATAGGAATGGAACCAGTCTGCAGGGGGAGCTGAGAAGCCAGAATAACTCAGCTTATCCAAGAGGAATGGGTGGGACACTGAGTCAAAGGCTTTGGCCAGATCGGTATATATATAGCCACAGTGATGTGCCCCTGTTCCATCAAAGTGAGGACAGCATCAGTTACACACAGCAAGGAGGAGACCATGGAGTGCTGCTTCCTAAAACCAGTAGAGAGGAAGTCAGACGAGTGAAACAAGTCAGCAAGCCTGGAGTAGATGATACCCCACTGAAGCTTTGCAAGAGAGGAAGGAGTGAGATAAGCTGCAAGTTGCTGGGAGAGGGAAGGGCCGCTTCCTTTTGTGCAGAGGTAGAACCTCTACAATCTCACAGGCATGAAGGATAGCAATGAAGGAAGGAGAGGTTCAGAAGGTGAGAGAGTGGAGGCTGAGACAGGAACTGAGATACAGAGAAGTGTTGGGTCCAGTCCATCAGGGCTGGACTTAGCAGAGTTAGAGTGGTAAGGGCAAGGAGGATTTCCTGAGGGTAGACAAAAGTTAAGTGGAAGCCTTCAGGTGAGTTGAACCAGGAGAGTGGAGCAAAGGATAGAGTCAGAGAGGATGAGGAGATGAGGAAAGCGGTGCACAGGTGATAAGGAATTAATTAAAAGACCAGTAACAGATGGAGGTCAGAGACCAATGAGTCATCCATCATGAGGACTTGGGGAGCGGATGGGTGGGAGGATCAAAAGGGTAGTGGATAACTTTCCAGAATTTTGCTGGAGAACTAAGGTTAGATTGGAGGTTAGATTTGAAGTAGAGGACCTAAGCAGTGTGGTCAGACTTTATGCAGGAGTTCATGAGTGCCCTGTAGGTTAGAAGGTCAGGCAGGGAAGAGGAGATTTTGAAGCATGCCCAGACCTGGTCCTGGGACTTGCATAAATCAATATTGTCATGTGTAATCCATGGGTTGTCGAAACTTTTGACCCTGGACATTCTAAGGGAGTGTACTTTCTCAGGTATGATTAAATCTGGTGTGAAAAGGAAGAGGGCCATGTCAATGTCTAGGGCAAAATAGATGGGGATCAATCTGTGGTGGTGATGTCATTTAGGGGTACACTAGAATCAAGTGACAGGGAGAGACCAGACCAAATGTATTTGGGGTGGATGCAGTGGGGCTAAATTTCCTGATGCAGTATGTCATACAAGGGTCACTGAAGGTGTCCTTCAGAGTGCCTGATACAATGATAAGATGGGGTGAGAGGAGAGTAGAGTACCCAGTCCAAAAGAGTGTAACTGGTGGAGTGAGGATTGAGCCAGGTGAGTTCAGAGATTTGTTGAGTAAGGTTTAGGGACTCATCCCTGTGAGAGAAGGGCTTGGAGAAAGGGGACAGCCAACTAATGTTGAAATCCCCAAGGAGGAGGAGGAGCTCACTGGAGGAGGCATGGGAAATGAGAGGATAGATGGATTCAACCAAGGAGGAGGGAGATATTTTAGGGAGGTATACAGAACACCAACAAAGATAGGGAAAGTTGAAGGAGGATTGAGTAGCTAGAAGAAGCTTGTGAGAGGAACACACAGACCCCTGAAAGTGATGGAGTACGATAGGTTCTGACAGACATACAGGTGACATCACCACCACACATACAATGGTCCTGCCAGAAGAGTTAGTAGTTAGGGAGGTCAAGCAAGAGCTGGGTAAGGTATCCTGGATGACAGCCAATGTTCAGAAATACACAAGAGGCTAGGAGTGTTGGTATATATAGACTTTGAGGGGTCAAGTTTGGGAGGTGGCTCCTAGCATTAAGGTTGAAAATGCTGAGGCCTTTAGGGAAGGTAGGAGAAGAGGAGGGAGGGGAGAGGGGTCCAGGTTGGGTTCAATGTTACCAGCTAGGAGGTGGAGAAGGAGAAGGAGAAGGAAAATGGATTGGGACTTCCTCCTCTTTAAATGAGGTGCAGAGGGGAGAAGGGGAGGAAAGAGAAGGCACAGTGGAGAAGTTCAAGGTTTAGGGAGGGAGAGGGGAAGAGACCAGGGTGTATGGTGGGAGTAGAGTAGGGGGGAAGGGACGAGGGGGAGTGAGTGGAGGGTGTAAGTGAGGGCAAGGCAGGAAAGGGGGAAGGGAGGGGCAATGGAGGAGAGGGCAGAGAAAGGGGAGATGACAGGGAATGGAGGGAGAGAAGAATGAAGCAAAATGGGGGGTAAAGAACATAATTAGGCACAAACCACTACTAAGTAACTTTCATAGATGAAACAACAGCAAATACTGACAGCAGTGAAACTAGATGCAGCTGATAAGCAGAATGAGCAAGGTTAGGCTAGGTAGCGCTGCAACCAGCAGAAGTTAACTAACTAAAGCAGGTTAGACTAATTAAAGTGGGCTAGATAAACTGAGTCAGGATAAGGTGGCAGCAGTTATTGGAGCACTCAACCAAGCACAGTTACTGTAGGTAGCTACAGTTTATAGAAAACTGACTGGAGTATAGGGATGGGAGAACTCGGTGAAGTTCTGACCCTTATTAAATAAGAACCACAACATGGCGAAGTCCTGATTTATCCTGACTAGTTCTGATTTATTGACCAATAGTTGAAAAAAATGTGAAAAAATGCATAAAAGTGGCCGAAGTCACTCACATCTGACACAGAGGCCCTAAGTAAATAATTGAATGGATTAGTTGTATAAAAATTAAAGTCTAACTGCTAAACAAAAAAGTAATCTGTCACCTCTAGCCCCTTCATGACTGGCCTATAATGGTGGCATATCATGCTCGGGCCCATGACATGAGTGTGCTGGGAGAGATAGAGAGAGAGAGAGAGAGACAGGCAGACAGATGCAAATACCTACAGTATATCATAGCACCACCAAGCACTGCAGGCACTGCCAGGCAGCGAAGATTTCTTTTTTTGTTAATGATGCTGTGTGGGTATTATTTTGATGGATGTTCCAGTCAAAGATGAACAAGCCAGACAAATGGATATGAATGATCAAATGAGCAGCACTAAAGAGCCCACCCACCCTACCCATGTGAATGATGTGACTGCTTTGCAAGCCCCAGTGTACTGTGATAGATGGTACACTACCTGGTCGAAAGGTGGTAATGTTTTCTGGTACTACAACTACTTCTGCTGAATCTGATCAACATGCTGAGGAATGGATGCTGAATCATAAAGAAGCAAAATGAAAGACATCGTGATCACCACACAGGCAGGCAATCAGTCACACATCGCATCGGTCAAAGTGCAGTGCAGTCATAAAAAGTTTGCCACTGTCACCTGAAGACCTGATGACACACACAACACAATGACATAGTTTCTAGTTCCACGATTGCTTGCTGCCTGCCAATGCCACATAATTTAAGTGTCACAAATATAATATATACAATAATGGCTGGGAGGCAGTTATAAGGAGAATGTTAGACACCCCAAGGTGTGGGATGCCACATAAACCCGAGGGTGTCTAACATTGATGTACTTCACCTCCCAGCTTTTTATTTTATATAATTGCTGGGAACACTTTAAGCCTCAGCAATTATATAAAATACATTTTAATTAACTTACACTGCGGTCCAACTTATGGCGCGGTGTGCCAGCCAGAAGAGGACTGAACAGCAGTTTGTGCATGCCCATACACATAATAACCCATGGGTTATAACGGAAAACTATAACCCCTTCCTTATGGGAAAAGTGGTCCCCATTATTATAATATAATAGTCAGCCCAGTTATTGTAAGTGAGATGTAAACAGGCTAGCATACCACGCACACACACAAACAATAAAATTATATGAATTTTCAATTTATTAGCATTTTCTTCTGTGAAGTATTTGCAGCCAAATATTTGGGACATGAGAAATATACAAACAGTATTCAGTTTCTGAACTTTCAGGCATCTGCTAAGCCATGCATTCACTGTACAAAAATTAAAACAGTATAGTCAGGATCACTTTGAGGGCAAAACAAGTGGCAAGTAGTAGTAGTAAGGAGGACTGGAGTAAGGACAAAAAGTGACAAGTAGTTGTGATTGTAACTGACTCATGATGACAAAAAGTGATAGTAGTAGTAGACAGCAGTACCCTGCCTTACAGATCAGATAGTGGTACCTGGTACCACCAAGTAAATTTGTGACATGAAATGCAGTTGCTTGCTGTATTTGGACTCTGAACCCACTGATGTTATTTTTTTTTTCTTGTCTGTGCTGCTCATGTAATCATAGTGGCTTGACCTAGCCTGTCCTGATCTGACTTGTTGCAATTAATTGCAGCCTCATGTAATAGACTCTATTCTCAAAAGGTTTTCACCACAGGCACAAATTCTTGAAAGAGTTTTGTGCATAAGGCCTGCTCGGAGCAGTTACTGTATGTTTTATTCAGCTATCATATTTGAAATTAAAGTGAGGAATGTTGACTTTGAGAAACCTGAGGCGCTCAGCATTTTCTGGTGTAAAACGGGATCATGTGTCAGTAATAACGTTACCAACTGAACTGAATAATCATTCTGAAGAGACACTAGCCAGATGGCAATTCATGTACTTCACTGCAATGTTTACTAAAGCAGGCCACATGTTTTGTTTGGTTTCCAGTATTTCAATGGATCAGCATTCCAGCTAATATTGGGCTCTGCCAGTACATTTCAACAATGGTCTGTGCTGAAGCTGTGTTACAAGAGGCAGATGAAGATGTTAAATTAACATCTTCTAAGTCACTCCAGAGAGTTGAAGCTGAACCAAGTGACTGTGGGACAGTGCTATTATGCTTGGCTGGTGGTGAAGAAGAGGATTTGGTTGCATTGGCTGAGAAGGAAGAGGCAGAAAATGTTGCAACAGTAGAGGATGGGCCACCTGATGCTGTGCTGCTGTGTCGTGAAGAAGATTCTGAATGTGGTGCTGCTGTTGTAGTCTGTTCCATTAAAGCACACACCTCGTCAATTATTTCTTGTTTGTTTCTCTCAAAACAAGTGTCATCATCATCACTCAATAGTTGCTTCGATTTGTATCATGGGTCCAAGATTGTTGCTTTAATGTAGTAATCAGAATGAAGCATTTTACATAGTTTGTCAACCCTGCATGTGTCAGTACCACTGACAGCCTGTGTGATCGTGGAACTGCCTTACTTCTCTAACTTTTCCCTAATCTGAATTTTAAAATTTGTATTAGGGTTATCACCCGGCTCAGAGTTGCTGTGTTTGCACTAACCTCCCTGGTGATTTCTTCAAATGGCTGGAGCAGTACAATTAGAAACTCCAGCATGGCCCACTGTGGTGGAGTAATATAGATGTCGGGGTCACCAATTTTATTTTCTAAGGTGTACTGCCTGGCAGCTTTCTTTTGTTCTGGCAGCCTTTGGAACATATAGAAGGTTGAATTCCATTGAGTAGAAATGTTTTGGATCAGTCTGTGCAAAGCTAAACTGTGCTCCTAATGCATTTTTTCAAACAAGTGATGGGCTTTGCTTGAGTGATTGAAATTAGTGCATATTCTTGTACCAGTGCTAACAAGAGCCTTAATCTCCCTGTCATCATCGAGAAAACCATGAGCTATTACATTTAAGCAATGCAGAAAGTAGCGGATGTGAACAAAGCCCCCCCTCCTCCAAGGCCTTCCTTATGTTGGATCCATTATCTGCAACTATAAAGCCAACTGACAGTCCCTGTGAAGTGAGCCATTGCTGTATTGGTTTTTGGAGCTCTCCATTGATGTTGTATGAGGTATGTTCAGATGGAAAATAAAACACTTTTAGAACAACAAACTGGGATGCTTCACTGCCCTCACTCCCACATTAATTATCAAAACATGTCCAATGGGCCATGACAGACATGAAGGGTTCAGGCTGGCAGCTTGTCCAGTTATCTGTTGTGAGATGAACCATCCTCCCAACAGCACTGCACAAGACACATCCTAATTTTTTACATACACCATTGTAAAGATTGGGAATCCCTGTTGCTGAGAAGTATTTCCACGATGGTATTCTATATCGAGGTCTGAGGTACTCAAGCAGCCACCTGAATCCTATATGTTCAACCACATTATATGGTAGCAAATCAACAGCTATCATTTCAGAAATTTGTTTGGTTATTGTAACAGCAACTGGGTGAGTCAAGGCATATTTGGCCTTATGCTCATATGCTTCTGAGATGGTACGCTGTCTCCTTGAAGGAGGAGGGATTTTGAACACATGGTGGTCACTTTCAGTAACAGTTGGAGGAGTCCTTCGAATGGCAGCAAGTGGTGGCTGAGGTGTAGTGCTGCGGAGCTGCCACTGCTTTCATCTATGGGTGTTACCCACGAGTGTAGTGAGCTATCACTATCACTTTCTCTTCGAGACTCACAACTGACCTTCTCACTATCACTAATGTTATGACATCTGTCAAGGTGCCTTTTCAGTGCTGAAGTTCCCAATGCTTCTTTCTTTATACTGCCGCTGACTGGCCATTTACAAATAGTGCATGTTGCTATCAACTCATTGGAAGCACTAATGGAGAAGTATGACCAAACAAAAGATATTTTTCTAGTTTTTTCCCAGGAAGGCATGATACCTTGGTCATCTTTTGGATCCTCCCCACAAGATTTGTCCTGATCCTGTTCTGTTCCTGTTCTGATTTATTCCACTGCCCCCTCCTCCACAACAAAATATTTCTGCCTGTTCCTTCCTCATCTGCAGTTTCCATCCCTCCAGTAAACCTTCTGCTGCCTGAGCATTCTCTTCATCTTCTTTATTAGTATTACCCTTGTAGGGTTCAACCTCAGAAGAATCAGATGAGGGACTGGCAGTAGCATAGTATGCAATTGTTCCATATTGTTGGGTGCCTCTGTGGGTGGTACCACCAAGTCTTTAGTTTTTTAACTACATAACTTTTTTTTACTTGGGACTGATGGTGATGATCTGAGACATTCACCTTTTGTGATTCAAGCATTCACTTGCATAAGGATAAAAGATAGCTGCGTTGTGTTTTCTGTCTTCAAATAATTCAAGCCACACCAAATGAATGTTTCCCTTTGGTTTATTTTCTGTTTCGAGTCTTCAATACAAGTATTCTGGTCAACTTCTCAATACAGGTATTCTGGCTTTTGTTTGATGCTGCTTATTCAATTTTATACAGTGCATATATAACGTTTTCTTATCTTAAAAACTATTAACTCCCTAGTATAGGCCAATCATAACAAAATAACCTATTAATCTTAGGGTGTGGTGAATAACAGTCAAAGCATAGAAATAACTGTATTTGTCAAAGCATCACAAGATGCTTATCACATTTTTCTTGTACAATCTCATAAGTATTGACTTCCTGTATAGAAGGTTCTTTGTGTGCACACCGTCCATAAACAGATAGATTAGGATTCCTGGTAAGTGTGTCACCCACCCTTTACCAGTATCCAGCACTGCCTTTTTCAGTGCATTTTCAGAGTGTAATTTAACCTTTCTACCATTCCGGATGATTGTGGATGGTAGGGTAAATGCAAACGTTGAGTGATACCTAAAATATCACACAAAGCTGTCATTACTTTTGCTGTAAAGTGAGTTCCTCTATCACTTTCAAGTATTCTGGGAAAACCCCAACATAAGAACACTTGTTCCCATAGTGCTTTTGCAGTAGCTGTAGCACTATCATTTGTATGGACAATGCTTCTACCCATTTGGAAAATATTCAGCAATGACTAGTAAATATCGGAACCCCCCTTTGGCAGTATGTAAGGGCCCCACATAATCAATTTGTAAGCTGGACCAAGGACCATCCGCTAAGGGTATACACCCTAACAGAACCCTCTTACCCGGCACTGGAGGATTCATCTGTGCACAGATGAGACAAGCCTCCAGGCATTGTTTGACATCTTTTCCCATTTTTGGCCACCAATATTTTTGTGCCAACATTTTACAAGTTTTGTGGAGTCCACAATGACCCCCAATTCAAAGATTATCCATGATAATATCTTTTCTAAATGAAGTGGGTGGTATCCACTTCCTAAACCCAGGTTGTCGTTCCCATACTACCATATCTTTCCATACGGTAAAATGTTTGGTTGCACACTGTCCAGTGTCTTTCCATTGGTTCTGACAACCCACTATCCAAGCATCTGTATCTTGGATACGCCCCAAACTTGGGACTTGTGAGATGGCAGCTATCCATTTAATATGGTGTTTGTCAAGTTTGTCCATCTGCCACAATTGTGTAAGTCACCTCCTAGAGGTCTGCTCATAAATTTGTTTGTTTGGCTGCCAATTTGGCAAGATTGTCTACATAGCCATTATTTAGCTCATGTATATCCTTTGGGTTCCTTTGATGAGCTCGTACTTTACAAATGGCTATTCTTAGTGGAGTCTGAGCACCAATATCTCATAAATGTTGCAATATGGGTGCATATTGTATTGGTTCACCACTCGCTGTTTTCATACCCCTTTTTGCCCAAATGGGGAAAAAATTAAGTAATGAGTTAACTACGAAGGCTGAGTCAGAGTGGATATTAATATCCCTATCTGGGTTAGCCATAATAGCACCTTTTACCACTTCTACTTCAGCTCGTTGCACTGAAAATGAAGAGGAGTACCTAACCAAAATTTCTTGATTAGTACTAGGTGTCCAAATGGCATATCCAGTATAGAAATGTCCATCCACCCATTGTCTAGATCCATCTACATACACATCCCTAGCCTCCGGGCTGGGTTCTGTAGCAAAAATAGGTTTAAAATCAGTTCCCATTACAGTTCCACAATCATGTGCCTCTCCCTCCCATGCCATTAATTCAACTAACATAGGTAAGGTACATTTTTCTACTGTGATATTTTTTCCTTGTAGAGCTAAAGCCCATTTAACCAGTCACTGTGAAGACACATCCCTCACATCCCTTTCAAGTAGAAATTTTACTGGAGTGTGAGATGTTTGCAGGATAATTCTGTTAAACCCCACAATATGTTCCGTGGCTTGTATAGCCCAGCACACAGCTAACAAATGTTTTACATATTCCTCATATGTCTCTTCCACAGGTGTTAATACAAGAGAAAAATATCCCACAGGACGTAACATCCCTGCTCTCTTTTGTATCAGTACTGCATTGATTACCTGATCTGTCGCGTGCACCTGTATTACAAAATCAGAGGATTCAGAAGGACTAATGAGAGCCAGAGCTGTCATTAGTGCTTGCTTTAGAGCCAGAAAAGCTATCTGATGTTCTGGTTCCCAACAGAGAATATCAGTTTCCTTTCCTCCCTTCAGTAGATTATACAGAGGTTTTGCCATGCTAGAGAAGGCTTCAATAAAATCTCTGCAAAATCCTACCATGCCCAAGAACTGTCGTAATGCAGTCTTTGTCTTGGGTCTTGATAACTGCTGTATTACCTGATTTTTATCAGGATCTACAGTTCATCCTTCTTTGTTAATACATATTTCCAAAAAAGTAACTTGCTACTGTCCAACCTGTGCTTTACTAGGGTTCAGTTTTAACCCTCCTTTTCCTAAGACTATTAGCAACTCATTTAATAAACTAACATGCTCTTGGTATGTATCAGTCTGTAATAAAATGTTGTCAATATATTGTATTATTGCTTCTGGTACTGAAAAAACCAATAATATTTCTGTTAAACATTGGTGAAATAAGTGGGCGATGAATGAAAGCCTTGTGGCAAACACTGGAATGTGTATTGCTTATCCTGAAAGGTAAAAGCAAACTTATACTGACTATCTGGATGTACAGGGATAGACCAAAATCCATTTGACACATCTAGTACAGTATAAATGGTTGCAGTGGGAGACAATCAAGATATTAAGTCCGGTAGTCTAGATACCACTGCGTGACTAAGGTGTTACCTTATTCAAGACCCTATAGTCTATTGTTAATCTCCAAGTACCATTAGCTTTATGAAATGGCCAAAGAGATAAATTAACAGTTGAACATATAGGTCTAATGACCCTTGTAACTGTAATTGTTTCAAAATAATTCCTACCTCTTCCTGTGCTTCCTTTTGAAATGCATATTGCTTTTGTGGTGGTGGGTCTGGTCCCTCAGTTTGGACCTCCATATTAGACACTCATCCAAACTCTGTAGCATTTTTAGCCCCAATTGATTCATGCCTTTGTACAACAGATTTTATCCATTGTGGCACCTGTTTCTATAAATCACTCATGTGATAGATCTTTAATGACTTAATTGTGTACACACTACGTGAGTCATCCACATTCGGTCCTAGGTTAGTAGTGCTTCCTTTCTATAAAATCATGTTACAAAGATCTACTACTAAACCATGCTGTGCTAGAATGTCCATACCCATGGTGGTACCTTCATGTGTATTACATTTCCAAAACATTCATTTTAATTGTTGTTCACCTATCAGACCATAACTGGTTTTGTCAAATATGCTGTTAACACACCCCTGAGAAACCTTGCAAATTAATCTGTCATTTCCAGTGAGTTGTTAAAGGCATATCACTATCTGTTGTACTAACAGTACACTAGTATCAACCAATATCACCGTCTGGCAGCCCTAACCATTGCTGATACAGTTGGGCGCCCTTCCGATCCTCTTGCAATTGACCAAGGATTTGGAAGGTGGGGCTTCGATCCTGTCATTTTTTTTTCCTCATCTCCAGCGAGAAACTCTTCTTCATCCTCTCCTTTTCACTATCGCTAGGTGTAGTAGGTTTCTTTCAACCGCTGCAACTGTCTTAGTGTTAATCAAATTATTAAACTTCAATACATTTTGTAAGTCTGCCTTACCACTAGGTTTAGCATTACTACCTGGATTTTGAGCGCGTCTTCTCTCTAAGACTTGTTGCTTCTTTCCTTCCATATCTCCACCTTTTACCCAACAATCACATTTAAAGTGGCCTACTTTATTGCAATTGTGACAGGTAAACCTGCCCTTGCCTTCCGTTTTGACTATGGCGGCTACCCTTTGCTTGTCCTTTCCTTTTTCTGGGCTTTCATCTTGTTGCATTCTCCACCAATCTGTAAGCAACTGTTCTTTTCCTAAAGCATTCTCCGCCTGTTTACACATCATATATATTGATGCAGGCACAATAGTAGCCTGTTGATCAATAAAACTCAGAAAAGGTTCTTCATCCTTATTTGGACTGGCCACTCCTCCATGTGTGGCATAGGCAGTATATAACCTATTAATAAACATGCCAGGAGACTCCTCGGGTTTCAGTGTGATCTCATAGATCCTGCTGCAATCCGTATGTGAGACTCCATGCAATGACTGTAAAACAGACTGTATCTCATCTATGGATGCCCAATTATCATCAGTCTCAGATGCATGTTGAATCCCCTTCATTTTATCAGGAAGACTCTGTAATAATACTGCCGGTAAAGAAAGTGTAACAATTTTACAAGCATCTTTATTAGTCAAATTAAAATTGGCAACTAATATCCTTAATTTACTACAATATGGTACTGGGTTTTGTCCTGGTTCCCATTTTCCCAACTGATCCACTAATTGCATAGATTCTGCAATAGTAAGATCCCTTTGAGATATTTCAGTATGCACTTGCACTTCCTCTAAAGCTTTTCCTGTTCCTTTTCTACAGATGGTTCTCACTATCCTCTTTCAATTTGGTTTCTAAATCTTTTATTTTGGTATGAATTTTCCTGCTTTTTCATCTGAGGCTGCTTTTTGATCTTCATCTTCTTCATCTTTTGCTTCCTCCTGAATTTTATCATATTTAAGTTTATTTACTGCTAAACTTGTCTGCATATTATTTCAGGCTTTTTACATCATCATTTTTATCCTTTATCCCCATCTTGGGACTTTCTTTCCTTCCCCTTTGATTTTGGTGATTAGGGGAGCCATCTTTCATTTTCTACTTCTCGTACCACACTCTTCCTCGCTAGATTCCTCAGAGTTGGTATCAGAACTGGACTCGAGACCAATGTTTTCCCGTACACAAAGTACATGGTATAGGTCTATCCTTTTTACCACTTGCACTGCTGCTTGTTTATATTTTTGTACTTGTTGCCGTAGCTCCAGTGATATTTGACACTGCAGTTGAGCCTCAGTAAGTACTGTATACATTCTTGTTCTAAATATACTAATTCTTGAACATGTTCTTGATTAACATGATCTAATTTTTGTACAGCTTGCTGTAGCTGCCAAGATAGATCATTAATCTGGGCTTGATTTTGTTTATTAATAAATTTAATATTTTCTTCCAATTGGTTATTCTTAATCATTAAACCACATATGTCTCCTTGAGAAATATTTAATTTGTATTCACTGTTTTTAGTCTATGTGACATATGTGGCTATATTTAAGCAATGAGCATCATCTTTGTCTAACATTTCTTTCTTCAACTGACATGTCCTAGCAGTTATTTCTAACTAATACTGTACGTACATTTGATATATGTTAGGTAACTTGATTTTGTCTGATTTACTTTTTCATTCACGGTCTATACACTGTTTAGTTAAACATAAGTACATATCTTCCTGCTGTTCAGAGCTGTACAGACCTTCTTGAAGATTCGCCTCTAAAGTTTACGTAATATGGCATCCATACTTACATCAGTAGGTTCACTGGCAAATCACGTCTGACTTCATCTCAGCTTCCTCATTTGTCTCTCCGACCTCCCTCCGTATGTGAGTAGTTAGTTCAGGTATGGTAGGCGTTCCTCGCAGTGGCTTCCTTCTCATCTTGGTTCATTTGATGTCATCAGTAACCATATGGACTGTCTTCGGACATCCGAGTCACGGCACCAATTGTAAGGATTAAAAGATAGCTGTGTTGTGTTTTCTATCTTCAAATAATTCAAGCCACACCAAATGAATGTTTCCCTCTGGTTAATTTTCTGTTTGTGAGTCTTCAATACAAGTATTCTGGTCAACTTCACAATACAGATATTCTGGCTTTTGTTTGATGCTGCTTATTCAATTTTATACAGTGCTTATATAAAGTTTTCTTATCTTAAAACTACTAACTCCTAGTATAGGCCAATCATAACAAAATAACCTATTAATCTTAGGGTGTGATGAATAACAGTCAAAGCATAGAAATAACTGTATTTGTCATAACATCACAAGGTGTTTATCACATTTTTCTTGTATAATCTCATAAGTATTGACTTCCTGTATAGAAGGTTCTTTGTGTGCACACCGTCCATAAACAGATAATGCCATCCTAATAAGGACATACTATCCTGTTCCAGTTCACTATAGGACATCTAAATCCTGATCATTATAAAATCATAAGGTAAAGTGTTGTGTAATCATCACAAGACAGGCATCACAAGACTTTCAACTAGGGCTTGTGAGAAACTGTCATAGCTAACTATTTGAGTAAACACATTTGGTTATATAGTATAAGAAATTACACTAAAACATTCTGTAAAAGACTATACTTTAACACTCAGTTTAACTATTATAAAAGGTTATACTGAAATAAATGTTATACTACAAAATGTTACCTTACAGCTTAGAAGATGAAACCTTATTAGATGTGAAAAAAATCCCTTTTTTGGGGGTTTGATTTTGTTTTCCCTTTTCAGGCTGATTCCTGTCTTTTGCAGTGCCACTGCCTACCTGAGAACTAGAAAGTGCCACATCAACACTTTGATCCATTTTGCAACAAAATATCCCTCTCATATGAAACGTGATGTCCTTCTGATGACTCCAACCCACACAGACCAGGGACAAATTTACTGTTGTGACTTGTGACTGTACACAGCACACCGACAGCACACCACTTCCTTCCAAGATTGTCGGACTGGCTCCATAAAACTTACTGTTAAGTGAAAGTGACCAAATTCAGTAACTGTTAAGGGTGCCTCAGAATTTGAATTGGAGAAGCAGACACATCTGGTGCATTAGCCACATGCAGCACAGTCCCATGCTATGGGTTGGTTAATGCTTATACGTAATGTAAGTTTGTAATGAGATATACTATGAAACTAATGATGATAAGGAATAATGGGAATTAGTTATGATGATAATACTTTTGTGTAGTTCTTGTGCTTTACTTGTGTTGTACTGTAAACATTCAGCCTGCTACAATACACAGTCAGATTATCCCCTGGCCACCACAGCCAGCAGCACAGGGCAGGTGCATTAACTTATGTTGTTTGAACAGTATTTTTAATACATGAGATTATGATTGAACATACGTGATGATCGTTATTCATGACTGGATTGGAAGCCAGGAAAAAAAAATTATTTGGATTTCTGGGATGTCACATTTATTGAGGCAACCTTGCAGTCTCTTTCCTCACCCCTCATTGCATCACAAAGACTTTTTGCACCCTACTACCCTTGCTCTGTGCACACAGCCACACTGAAGCCAGGAAAAAAAAATATTTGGGATTTCTGGGATGTCACATTTATTGTGGGCCACCCTGCAGTCTCTTTCCTCTCCCCTCTTTACATCACAAAGATTTATTTAGCCACCCTACTGCCAAGAAAAAAAACTTTTATTTGAGATTTTCTTTAATTGTAATCCCTGGGCCACTAGTACTCTCTCCTCTGGATCTGGAATGGCACAAGTCAGATTTTGCCAGCCTGCACTTTTTGTACACACAACTACTGTCTGAGGCCAAGAAAATGTTTCATTTGGGATTTTTTGTAACTGTAATCTCTAGGATCCCCCCCCCCCCAGTACTCTGGATCTGGAATGGCACAAGTCAGATTTTGCCAGACTGCACTTTTTGTAAACACAGCTACTGTCTGAGGCCAAGAAAAAAACACTTTCATTTGGGATTTTCTATAACTGTAATCTCTGGGACCCCCCCCCAGTACTTTGGATCTGGAATGGCACAAGTCAGATTTTGCCAGTCTGCACTTTTTGTACACACAGCTACTAATATCTGAGGTCGAGAAAAAGTTTAATTTGGTATTTTCTGTGATCATTCATGGCCCCCCCATACTCCCAACACTCCCTCCCATCATCAACCGACCGGCTCCATCCACTCCATGTCCTCCATGATCAGGAATCTCTCCCCCCCTCCCCTAACTGTAGTGGTTTTGCATTTTGGCACTTCACCTCTCTCTCCAGTCTCTCAGTCTCTAGACTCTCTTTCTTCTGCAGTGATCCTCCTTCTTCTGGGCCATGTGGCACACTCAACAGCCTTATATACTGGTGAGTATGTCACGTGACCTCCTGTTGCCTGATTGGATGCCGCTGGCTGCCTGTACATCCCGATGACATCCCCAAGCAAAAGACAACAAAGTCACAGAAATGGCATCTCCATGGACCCGGAACTGGACTTCTACAGCAAAGTCCATATTTATCTGGGTCCGTAGATTGTGAGTTCAATCCAGGGGTCCGGATCTCCGTGGAACAGTCTGCCCACCCCTACTGGAGAACTGTAGCAGTACAACTGAGGCTAATCTCAATGCAGGCTACAGAATTAAATGACAACACAGGCTAGGTAATGCAGCAATTAGTGTGTGACAAAACCAGACTTCGCTGGGAACAGCAGAAAGTGTCATTAACAACTGGACTAGCAGGCTACGAAACCTAAAATACTGTAATGTGGTTTTGAGAGCAGCAGCAGGTAGTATGGTAACAAATATGCAAACTAGCTGAGGTGGACAACCCAAATATGAGACTGTAGAGTAGACTGTCACAAAGTTTGATATAAATGCAAAGTTCAGTGTTACCCAGTTAGGTGTAGGCAGGAACTGGCGCTTCAACCATCTAAGGAGCAGGTTACCATACAACAGTGGGGTGGACAGCAGAGTGGAGAGGCAGTCAATATAATCCAGAAGTGGGGCAGCATGGCCAGCCAACAGCTGACCTTGAGCTGTCATGGGCAGACTCTTAGGTTGATGTCCTTTGCGTTCATCCTTAGTGTGAGGGCTGATATAACACTTAGTAACAATATGACATACAGTATATTAGGCACAATACATATAATACAATTATTACACATCATTACTTTTTAAATAGGCATCTTCAAGTAGGCCAGTTTCCCTCTGTTCGGGAATAAGCAAATGTAGTAGCCATTTTTAAATGTGGGGATTCCAAAATGTCCATCTAACTACTGGCTGATTGCATTGCTGTCTGTCATCTCCAAAGTATTGGAATAGATGTCACATAATCAGCTGTATGGTCATCTTGAGAAATACTCATCTGTTATCAAATTATCAGTCAGGTTTCATAAAGGGATACTCCACAAACACTTAATTCTCAAAGTTGTGCCCTGGTTGATGGGTCAGTAGGTGACTGCGCCATGTCCCCCATCCAGCACTATTTGTTCTGCGCTATAAGCATCCTCTAGGTGCACATTTTCTCTGCTTGCTGTGTTGCACCTCCAGCTTCAGCCAGCAAATATCAGGTCCTTTTCAGCTGTTCCTCTGTTCAATTTCTAGTCATCTTCTCTGGATCCTCGGCCACTGCTTTCCTGTAACTATCACTTTCTATTGCACATTCTTGAGTGGAATCCATCTGCACGCATCTAGTTCCACTGCTGCTATGGATTCTTGCTTCCAGCCCTCCTTCACCTGTGTGCTGCTTCCACCCCCACTGTGTATACCTAGCCTCAGTATTCAAACATTCTGCATACGGTCATATGGCTCCAGGACTATCCCCTTTGGCACCTGCTGCTGGCTGCACTGTGCCTATTGCAGCCCTGATCTGTCATTTACCTTTTGTGCTTTCAGTCTCAGTGCTGCACAGCCACATGCTGCCATGAGTTCTTTCTCCAGCCTAGAGTGCCTAGTGCCGATTTCCTAAAGAACTAGTTGCAGTCATGTACTAGCCTGGCAACCTCACTGGATCCATCTCTTGGACTCTGCTCCAGAGATGGAATGGGTCCGTCTCCCATGGTAGATGACCCCGATTAACTGGGTCCTCTTTCTGTTACTGTTTTGGTCAATATTTTACTCACTTGCTCCTGCTATTGCTGACTACTTCTTAGTTCTTTAGGTTCTCGTGTTGAACCCTTTACCTGCCTTTCCTTGTTCAACTTCTGGCTATGGTTCTATTTCATTGGATGATCTTCATTCCAGCCTGACAACTGGACCCAGTTCTCACAGAAGGTCTTCTTGATCCTCTCCTGGGAGTTTATCACATTGTTGCTTGCTGTGTGGATCATTCATTACATTGCTTATTCAGCTATTTCTTTTCATTTCAGTCCTATTTTTCTATGTATGTGCCTTGTTCTCTGAGAAGAGATATTAGGGTAGCCATGTCTGTAGCAGTCATTTGTTTCCATCTACTGTGTCATTCTCAGACAGATTAAGCTGGCATCCACCCAATCAATCCTCATGGAGTATATATACACTCTGTCTTAGGGCATTCAACCCTCACTTGCCCCTCAAAGGCCAGTGCACTCACCCATTTATAGTTTCATACTGCAACACACGATTTCATCCTTTCCTCAGTGCTTCTTTCTCTCACAGCACATCCACTACTCCTCCTGGATTAGTTTAGGGCCTAGACTGGGCTAAGCATGGAATCAGGGCCTGAATTATAGGGCCAAGCTATAGTGATCGGGCTGGTGAGAGAGCACAGGGACCGAGTTGGGGGCCAGCCAGGGGTGGCAGCTGCTGTGTTGCGCCCTGCAATACAGCAGCTCACCTGTGGGTGGCCCTCAACTTGATCCTTTTTTTTTTTGGCTCAAGGTTGTGCAGGCGCAGGTTGGGGGTTGCGCATGCACAACTCTGCACAACCCGACTGAATATCGGGTTGCGCAGTTTATGCATGGTTCCTCCCCCTCCTGTTGAGCATGCATTCATTTGCATTGCGCTGTTGCGCAACCTGTTGTCAGTGGCGTAACTGCTCCCGCTGAATATCGCGAGAATGGTCATTTGATTCTTGCGACAAAGAACCCCAAGATGGCGCAACTCCTTTTGAATATCTGGCCATGGTATTTACCCATTAGCTTGGATGGTCGCTGTCCCTATGTTTGTTACTTTAAATGGTCAATGTTAAACTGTAGTTTTATCCTATGTAGGTCCTTTCCCACCAAAATCCATCCTCAATAATGTTAACAGCTCCTGCTAATGTGGTATCATCTGCACATTTTGAAATGTAGCCACTCATGCACCCTCTTCATAACCATTTGTGAAAATGTTGAATGGTAGCAGTTTCAGCATTGAACCCTCATTATATCCCTCCAACTAAAGTTTTTCTGATCCACACAGCCCCTCTGTGTCTTGTCATCTGGCATATTCCTTCTCCATCCATTCCCACCTACACCACGTCTGGGGATTTTGTCTACTAGCCTTTTATAATGTACTTAATAAAATGTCTTCCTAAAATCTCATATATTACATCAGCATCTCCCCTTATCAATTGATTTCGTCACTTTATCAAAATGGTTTATGTAGTGATGTGGCAAAGTAAAATTTCTTTGGCAAAGATATGGTGAAGTGACAGTCTTCACCCATCTTAAGTCAGACAAAGGGCTGGCACATTTTGCACTTTGCCCAAGTCTTTGTGAAGTATGGGTAAGTGCCCTTTCCCAGCAAAGTTTTACTTTAATTCACCCACAGGTCCCATTGCAAAATACAGTGTATCATGAAGGTCAGCATACCTTTAAAAAAAGTGAAACCCCACATTAAACTCTCACCCACTCCTTAATAGCATTGCATCACCCCCTCAGACCAAGTAATAAACAACACAGCCCACATAATATTCAAGTAAAGGTACCAGGTCACTATAGCATGGACAAAACCATTCATGAAGAACCGTGTTGTCTTAAGTGCATATGGAAGTACAGCGATAGGAGTATTTGAGTGATACGAAAATATCACTACCCCTGTCGCTGTGAACGGAAGACGGAAGTGGGGAAAAGGGTTTTGAGCACTGCTGGTAGAATACTCAATTGAGCTGCTCCCATGGTGGAGTGGCCAAGGCACTTAACCCAGCAGTGGGGTACCATGGTTCGAAACCCTGCTCGAGGGAAATTTTATGTTGCTCCCATCTGTGAGGCAACAAGTAAGTGCTGAAGTGTGAATTTTAACTTGCCTTTCTGTCCACACACCCTCGGAATTGATTACTGTACAATTAGTCCTGGGTGTATGGGGGTAAAGCCCCCTACATTGGGGGGTGTGGGGTGTGCAGCCCCCCCATAAAAACTAAAGAATTAATCAGGTGCGTGGTGATTTTGTGTGATTGGCATTATGTAACACCGCTGTGTTGCCGCATGCTGTTATCTGTGTGCAGTGTTTCCTTGCGTGGTTTCATCCATGACATTATGACCCCGTGCCTCAAGTAAACACCTCACCATTCCCCTCACCCACATAGCACCCCAACTCCCACAGTTGTAAAAAATCAATTAAAATACCCCCCCAGGAACAGAAAGAGGTGAGGGAGGAAGTGGGGAACATAAGTATAAACAAATCTTAGATAGAAACAAAAAAATAGAATTCAGTAGTTAAAAACATAATAACATTCAACTGAGTAAGAACTATACACTACATTTGTTAGCATATCCCCCCTTCCTACCTTGCCCCTTTCTGTTGCAACATCTTTTTCCCATCTTTTTCCTTCTTTTAGATGTTATTGATATTGCATAAGTATTAGTTGCTATGTACACGTGATTCTTTATATTTTTGTGTTTCATGCCTGGTTTTAATATGTATTATGGGTGGCACTGGAGTTATATGCAGACGCATCACGCTGATTGTCCTATTAATGTGTGTTGTCACTTTAAGTAGGTACTTTTTAAATCCTAGCCACCTGAATGCAGTCAGCCTTAAGAAAGCATTAGTGCAGTAACATAAAAACATAGAAGGTGACGGCAGAAGGAGACCCCTAGGTCCATCTAGTCTGCCCAGTGTTTTTGTATTTTCCTAGCCCCCTAGCTGCCCTTCAGTGTGAGGACAAAAACATTTGGCTGCACTTTGGGAGGGTGCATTCAGTATTTCACTGCTGCTGTGTTTTATTCATAGTAAACTATAAGTTAGTCAGAATACAGCAATTGTGTGTTTATTTTGATGTGGAGATTGAGGATCCAAGCCACAGAGAGACTCTGGATGTACTGGCATTGCTTTTGGCCCTGGTCCAAAGCTGTTTTGAACCCGCCTTGTAGTTTGCTAGACATACCAGTTGATGCCATTTTCTTCCATCATGGCCCTCACTCTTCAGATCGTTCACATGTGGAGTCTCTTGGCCCTATAGTAAATGACTACTATTACTGGGCAATAGGGACATCGACAAGGACAGTGGTCCCATGCACCTGTAGTGGTATATAGGGCTACACAGCAGAATGGATCCCACAGGGCACAGTGGACATAACAGGGACACACAGGTACAGCACACATTCCCTCAGAGACAGTAACCCAGAAGTCCAGTATCATGGAAACAATACCATACACACGACACAACAGCAAATCTACATACAGATGGCTGTACTCACCTGGGCATGGCACAGTGCCACTGTCCACTATAGCTCTGAGCTGCTACAGACACCTGGGTTCTCTCCATGACAGGTCATGGAACCTGTACCAGCACTGGTCCCCTGTCCTGCCTGCTCCAGCGCACCATGTCAGGTGCCCCAACACAGACGTTGAGATGTAACACCTGTGCCTGTCTGCTGCCTCTGCCCCTTCTCCTGGAAGCTGGTCACCCAACTAGCCAGCTCTATGGCCAAACAGCTGGTGTCTCTTTGATGAGCAGCTATCCTTCTTCTGTCTGCCATTGTGGATTATTGCCTAGTACCTGCCCTCACACCCTGCCTAGTGAGAAGTTTTTGCCTCCTTGAGTGTGGCCTACCATTTGTACAGGATGTTTTGGTGTAAATGCTGTGCTTATATTTATTATCCCAGTGCTATGCATGTTTCTCGATGGGGGAGGGTCCATCCACACCTGGAATTAACTGTACTGTACTGCACGTGTGTAGTCCCATAGCTTGACATCATGGTATGTATGTTGATGCAGCATCATGACACTGACAAAGACATGTGACATTATGTCCGTGATGCATGGGCAATGTAGCACTAGTGCCAAGGTAGCAATAGCGCTAATACGTTAGTGCTTGGAGGCAAACCTGCAATATTCAAACAGTGTATGCAAATGAGCTACTTTCACAATTGAAGGACAAAATCCACATTTACATGTCATTACTGGTATGTATTCATTCATTTGCTTACCTAATTGCACCTAGAGCTTATAAAAGGAGCAAAGGGCACCACACAGATTCCGCTGAGGTACTGCAGGTGGCTAGCAGTAAGTGTATTGTGGAATGGCCTACATAGGGATATGGATGATCACGGCACTGTGCTCATGCTGTATCTGGACAAGACTATTGCTGTATCTTCACATGGCCAAGGGCTGTGTTAGGCAAGCAGTTAGCTGTGTGTTGGGCGCAACTGTGCTGAAACATGTACGTGTCTCAGCTAGGGGGCACTGGGGCCTGCATACAACTGTACCTTTGCTCTGTTCTCTGTTGAGTGTATGCAATGCTCATAGCTGCATGTCCTCTATATTTCCTACAGGTACCATGAATGATGCAGAGAGGCAACATAAATGCAAATTTTCAGAAGAGGATCTGCTGGCCCTAGCCCAGGCCTTTGTTGCATGAAACAGCCTTGTTAGCAAGAGGAGATGGTGAGGGCCCGAGATAAAAAAAAGGCCAGGGCCAAGATAACTGGCACCATGAAAGCACTGGATGGAAGAGGCTGGTCACTAGAAGAAGTGAGGAAAAGACAAACTGACCTCAAGAGATGGATCAAAGAGGTCATAGCCCAGGCCCAGTCAAACTTCAAGGCTACAGATGATTGCTACAGCAACATGGTGCCTGTATCCCCTTTCCAGGAGGTAATAGCTTTCAGATTGTGCTAGGCTGAGGTGACTGACACCCCAGGAGGTGGGTTCAAGAGCCAGGGCAGACCGGAACAGACATGTGAGTGACCATGTTAGCCCCATTATGTTGGACTTGTGTGTATACATACACCAGTGTGTAAGAGTTTGCATGACTCTGTGGGAGTGGGTGACATGGGTCACAGCTGTAAAATCAAAGTGTGCAGGCACAGGATGTATTGCACAGATCTGTGGTCTGCATACATGTATTACTATAGCCCTATGCATGCATCCTGCATGGTCCAGGGGACACCATGCATGTGGGATATCACTATTGAATGCCCTGTCTATAATGGTGTACCTGTTTACAGAGTTGGACTGGCCCACGGGGATGCCTTGTCATTTCCACGTGTAACTCTCACTTTTGACTTTCTTGTCACCTTCTACCCTGTACAGCTGCTTGCATTTATTATGTATTTGAACAGAGTATTTGTGGCACAGCAGGTATATATAGGAGGCACACACGGAGCTAGTGTATCACATCTACATAGGATATTCACATGCATGTGTCACCCTGGACCCTCCCCTATTGATTTTTCAGATTGGTCTCTGTATCGACTTTGCAGGTAGGTCCCCAGTTCCCTGTCCTGACCCTGCCTGTTGGAAGTGTTACACAATGGGTGTAGGCTGCATGGTGGTATCCAGGTATGCTGGTGGTGGGGCCATATGTGGGATAATAACCTACTGTGTCACGTGTGTGTCATCTACTGTGTGATCACCAGTGATGGGGTGTGTGTGTGTGTGTGTGTGTGATGTGTACAGCACAGGGGGTATATAGGCACTGCAATGCATGGGCAGCATATATAGGGATTCACAGTATACTGGGCCTGCATGCTGCCATGGTCAGCATACCTGTAGGTACAGTACATTATTCTGCAATATTGCTTTCTTTTCTTCTCTTGACAGCCCAGTCCATGGTTGTGCACACCATCCTGCAGGATGGCCCAGGCCCATCTCACTGTCAGCTACCCCTGAGGCTCACACATGTTAGGGCGGACACCGGCTCCAGTAGAAAGAATTAGGATGATGAAGAAGACCTGGATGAGACTTTCATGGATAAGTGGAGGAGACAGGGGTCCAGCTCAGACTGGGATGGGTTGCACATCCCTGTTGGTCCCTCTACTGATGGGGCCCAGCCACTCTCCTCCCCTGCATGGCCATCACCGTGCCTTCTCTGGCCACTGCCTTTAGCACAGCCTCTGCTGTGCCACCCAATGGCTGTCATTCTGTCATCCCAGGATCCCCTCGGTATGGCCACAGCCCTGCCTCTCAAGACTAATCCCACCAACCTTACCACCACTGCACCACCCAGCACCCAGGAAACATGTGCAGTACCAGTCACAGTGCAACCCTGACCCACACAACTGGTCATGGTGCAGCCTGACCCTGTCCCCAAGACAGTCCATGCCAGCAGCTGGAGGCAGCCACCAGGCAGCTGCTGCCATCAACCGTGGGGGCAGAGGAGGAGGATGTGCAGGTTGAAAGGGGCCACATACACCACATGCTGCAGGAACATGAGCAACATGTGCAGGCTCACCATATGGACCATGTGGAGACCTATGGAGGATTGCAGCTGTCTGTGTCTGCAAACATGGATGCTGGCTTCAGGAGAGTGGAGCAATTCCTTGCAGCTGATTTTGATGGGGTGTCCGCATCCTGCTGGAGACCACAGCCATGGTCTCTGGCACTGTGGGTGCTGGCTGCAGCACTGCTCATTCCAGCTGGGGGAGTGTCACCCACAGCAGATGCCTTGGCATCAGGCCACCCCCACAGTGCAGGCAGCCAGACGCCTAGCACACCAATGACACCTTGCATACCAGCACATAGCACAAGACTGCTCACCCCTGGCTATGGCCTGCTCCTCGGAGGGGTAAGTACCCCATGAGGCCATGCCACTGGTGGCTAACACTATCCCAGCACCCATCCCCCACTGGGTGGAGGATGCCTCCCCCCACTACTCTCCCAGCTACAGCACTCGGGTAATGTTCTGTCTGTGGTGTTAGTACAGGTCACACCTAGGGTTTCTCTTTCCTCCCAGCCCTAACCCAAATGTGTCACCTCATACCCACCATCACACTACCCATGTTCCCCCCCAGCCTGGATGGCCTGTTATTTTGTTCATCCCCTTGTGAGGCCTCCCCACCAGGATGGC
The DNA here is from genome assembly GCA_016271365.2 of Neoceratodus forsteri. Taxonomy (NCBI): domain Eukaryota; kingdom Metazoa; phylum Chordata; order Ceratodontiformes; family Ceratodontidae; genus Neoceratodus; species Neoceratodus forsteri. The sequence goes on along the minus strand of CM057453.1, from coordinate 640,913,456 downwards.
ATATTATTTACTTTAATCCCCTTTTATCCCCCCTACCTAGATGGCTTGCTATTTGTTTTCATTCTCTCCTTTATACCCCCTGCCTGGATGGCATATTATTCATTTTCATCCCCCTTATACCCCCTCCCCACCAGTATGGCTTGTTATTTCTGTTGATCTCTGTTATTTCTTGCATGTTATTATTTTTTGAATACATTTTGTTATAACATTACAGTTTCCTGCATGCTCTGTATTCTCTGTCTGGGTCTGAGGGGGGGCTATATTCTCCCGTGGACTCCTGGTGATCCTGGGGTCATGCCTGTCAAGCTGCTCCTGCATCCCCTGGTTTACTGGCTCAGTATCTGCAGCAGTGTTTTTCTCTTAGGCTGGCAAGCATCTCCGTGGCTGAGTGCCATACTGTATAGTATGCAACAGGCAAGGAATATGGCACAGGCCTTCTGAGGGCTGTATCGTAGGGTACCACCGGAAAGGTCAAAGCACCTGAAACTTATTCTGAAAATGCCAAAGACCTGCTCAATGACATTGCATGTAGCAATGTGCGCCATGTTGTACCTGTCATCTGTAATGGATGTGGTGTGCAGCACATGTGTTAGGAGCCAGGGACAGAGGTATATGCACTGTTCCCTATGTAGGTAAAGGGCATTGGTTAGTGACATCATTGGTGGTGGGGGGGGCTGAGGCCTTGGCTGTATACTCACCAATGAGGTACCCACTAGGTGTACCCCACCTTCAAACCTGTGGCACAGGATGGAATTGTGCCAGATGAAGGTGTCGTGGGCACTGCAGGGGTTCCATGCCAGGACATTGATTATGCGTACTGTTGCACTGCACACCACCTGGCAATTGATGGACTGGAAGCCCTTTCTTTTCACATTTGTCTCCACCCCATCACCTGTAGGTGTCACCATGGCTAATCTGGTGCAGTCAGTGGCATCCAGAATAGCTGGTACATATGCAGCTCTACAGAATTGCTGCATGGTTGCTGTTAGCTTTACTGGTGTGGTGGGGAATATGATGAACTCCTCAGTATGGGCTAGAAGGGCATTTAGGAACTAGCCCAAAAGGTGTAAGGTGTCAGACTGTGTGATACCGGTGATGTGCCCCACAGGTATCTGGAATGTTCCGCTGGCCAGAAAGCACAGTGCTGCTGTATCCTTGAGATCTACTGACATTGCATGGCTGCGGTTGGTGTCTGTCCAGAGCTGGTCATGCAACAGCTCACACAGCTGCACAATCATGAGCCTGTTGAGCTGGTACTAGCCCACGATTTGCTCATCACTGAGGACTTCATATGTGACTCATGGACAGTACTGTCTGTTTGCAGCATCCTTGTTTTGTGCTGTTGCGCTATCATGCTAAATGCCACTAGTACAGCACTAAACCATTGAATATAGTGCTGTGCTGAATATTCACCGCCCCCCCTTTTCCAGCGCTGCATACATTAATTTTGCAATCAGGTACTAGTGCTCCTTACAGGTGCAGCACAAATTGAACATAGAAACATAGAAACATAGAAGTTGACGGCAGATAAGGACCGCAAGGCCCATCCAGTCTGCCCATTTCTTTTTCTACCTTATAAATGTGCCTTCGGCCTTTGCTCTGTCAGTGACCTATCTATTCATAGTCATTTGTATTGCTCCCTTATGCCTATCCCATGCCTGTTTGAAGCCCTGCACTGTATTCATAGCCACCACTTCTTGTGGTAAGCCATTCCATGCATCCACCACCCTTTCTGTGAAAAAGAATTTCCTCACATTCCCCCTTAATCGGCCTCCCTCTAATCTCATGCTGTGTCCTCTTGTCCTGCTATTTTTCTTATATTTAAACATGTTAGACTCTTTCACCTTGTTTATGCCCTTAAGGTGTTTGAATGCCTCGATCATATCACCTCTCTCCCTCCTTTGCTCAAGGGTATACATATTGAGCTCCGTTAATCTGTCCTCATATGTCTTCAGATGCAGTCCCTGCACCATTTTGGTTGCCTTCTCTGGACTGCCTCAATTTGGTTAATGTCCTTGTGAAGGTGTGGCCTCCAATACTGCAGCAGTACTCCAGATGGGGCCCAACCAGTGTCTTGTACAGAGGGATTATTACCTCCCTCTACGACTTGTGATACCCTACTAATACACCCTAACACCCCCTAGCCTTACCTACTGCTTTAGAGGTCTGCTTGGATGATTTTAGGTCATCAGTGATGATGATGCCCAAGTCTCTTTCTTCCTTTGTGACTGCTAGCAACTCCCTCCTAGCCTATAGGTGGCTTCAGGTTTCTCTTCCCTATGTGCATGATTTTGCACTTCTTTGCATTAAATCCCAGTTGCCACTCTTCTGACCATTCTGCTAGTTTATCCAGATCTCTTCTCATTCTGCCCACCCCATCTGCATCATCTACTCTGTTGCAGATCTTGGTGTCATCTGCAAACAGACAAGCCTTACCCTCTAGTCCATCTGCAAGGTCACTAATGAAGATGTTGAAGAGGACTGGCCCCAGGACTGATCCCTGAGGTACCCCACTTGTGACTTGCATCTCTTCTGACTGTATACCATTCACCACCACTCTCTGTTTTCTGCCCGTCAACCAGTTTGCCACCCAGTTGACCAACTTCTGACCCACCCTGAGCCTACCCAGCTTATTTATCAATCTTCTATGTGGAACAGTGTCAAAAGCTTTGCTGAAGTCAAGGTAGGCGACATCAACTGCTCCCCATGGTCCACCACTCTGGTTACCCAGTCAAAGAAATCTATGAGATTAGTTTGACAGGACCTTCCTTTGTAAACCCATGCTGTCTTGGATCCTGTGCCCCTATGGATTCCAGGTGTTGCACTATCCTTTCCTTAAGTGCCTCCATAATCTTGCCCACTACTGAGGTAAGACTGACCGGTCTGTAGTTCCCCGCCTCCTCCCTGCTACCACTCTTGTGGGCGGGATCACATAAGCCCTTCTCCAGTCTTCTGGGACCTCTCCTGTGCTCAGAGACTCACTAAACAATTCTGCTAATGGCTCTGCTAGTTCCTCCTTTAGCTCCTTAAGTACCCTGGGATGTATGCCATCAGGTCCCATTGCCTTATCCACCCTGAGCTTAGCAAGCTCTTGTAGGACCCTTTCTTTTGAAGAGAGTAGTGCTCACCTCCCTCCCCTGTGTCCATGATGCTGAGCTGTGGGCCCTGTCCTACCTTCTCTTCAGTAAATACTGAGCAAAAGTATCTATTTAGGATAGATGCCTTTACATGGTCCTCCTCCTCACATGCTCCCTTTTCTCCATTAAGCAGCAATACCCCTCTGGACTTTCTCCTTTCACTAATGTATCTATAGAAAGTCTTGTCACCTTCTTTTACTGTTAGTGCTAGTGTTTCCTCAGTTTGGGACTTTGCCTGCCTTACTGCCTTACCTGCTTCCCTTAGGGCAGTTTGGTATGCTCCTCTATCTTCATCCCGCTGTGTTCCCTTATATTTCCTGAAGGCCAGCCTTTTGGCTCTGACCTTTTCTGCTACTGTATTTGAGAACCAAAGTGGTTTCCTTCTTCTTTTGCACTTCCTTTTCTGTCTAACACAATGGGATGTTGCTTCAAGTATTGCATCCTTAATGCTTGCCCACTTTGCCTGTACCCCTCACCTGTGTTTCTTTTGCCAGGGCTAGCTTAACTCTGTAGGCCATCTTATCAAAGTCAGCTCCTCTGAAGTCCCATATTTTTGCCTTGGAATGGGATGATTTAGATGTAGTAGCCAAACTGAACCATACCATGTGATGGTCACTGGCCCCAGGTGACCTTCTACCTGGAGATCTGTGATCCCTTCTTTGTTAGTCAGTACTAGATCTAGGATAGCCCTGTCTCTTGTGGGTTGCTGTACCAGTTGTTTGAGGCCCTCCCCTGCAGGAATCCACTATGAGTCTAGTTCTGGCAGATGTTCCTGCTGGTATTGACCAATCTGTATCTGGCATGTTGAAGTCTCCCATTATCAGAACCTCCCCTTTAGCTGTCATGTTTTGTATATCTTCTAACAGTAATGTATCTATGTCCTCCCTCTGGTCTGGGGGCCTGTAGACAACCCCAGTTCTTATGGCTGTCCCATTTCCTGTTTCCAGGGTGACCCACAGTTCTTCTGGCTCCTTATGTGTATTCTGAATTTCTGTAGCTTTGATATTTCATTAACATACAGGGCCACTCCTCCCCCCCTTTTTGCTGAATATAGCGATCCAGCTCAAAATTCAGATAATGCCAGCACAATCTATTAACAATGGTCACAATCTTTTGAACATGGGGCCCTTAGGGTCCATCAGTTCTGTCCTGTTCTACCCATACCACTGCAGCCTACTTCTGATTGTCTTAGACTGAGCCCCCTCTTGTGAGCTCTGACCTACTTGTATCATCTTCCCCCTCACTACCCCCAGAACGCACAATCACTATACCCCTGTACGTGCCCCATCCCACCTTAAACCCCTGGACAGTGGTCAATCTTACTTGTGCACCTGCCAGTCCATTCCAGTTGTACACCACCCTGTCTGTGCCATAGAATTTTCTTATGACCCTTCAGTTATAGTGCAGTTCCTTTTTGTGACAAGATAAATCAGTTTAAACAAGCATTTGTCAATGCCAAATGTTTGTGTATGGTGGAATATTCCAGCTGTGTTGTGTGTGTGTGTGTGTGTGTGTGGTTGTGTGCGTGTGTGCATGTGTGTGCTCTGATTTCTGATGGTTCGGTAGTCATCCTTTTTTAATGTTGATTACACGCATGCACAAAAAACATATTTCGGAAGGTTGCCAGAAACAGGTTATGGAGGCACAGCTCTGTTGTGGCCAATGCTCCCACAGACTTTAAAGGCTTGGCCAACTTTCCCCAATACTGTGGCATGCTGCTGCTGACACTAGTTCAGCCAGCATGCCACAACCTTGTAAGGTTTCAGCCGCTGCAATCAGCGGCTGCCTCATCATTGCAGCGTCAGCCATTCGCTGCAATGAGGGAGCGACCCGTCATTGCAGGATGGAATGTTGGTACAGTAATATTGTTTGTAAACATGGTGGTGACTTGCCACCATGTTCACAAACAAAATTAAGCAAACCCCTGCTGAGGGGGTGTCCAATCCCCCTCAGCAGCATGTCCTCCCACCCCACACCGTGTTTGTTTGACAACGGGGGCCCCAATCCCTGTCGGCTTCAGTGCCCGAGTGATGTTGCCGATGGGGGAGCCCACTCCCTGTTGGCATTATGTAACACCCCCCCCTTTTTGTTGTGTGCCGATGGTACCAATCCCTTCAGAATAATGTCAACCCCCACTTTTGTTGTGTGCTGATGGGGTGTCCAATCCCTGTTGGCATAATGTAACCCCCCTTTTGTTGTGTGCCAACAAGGTGCCCAATTCCTGTCGGCATAATGGTCACCCCCGCTTTTGTTGTGTGCTGATGGGGTGCCCAGTCCCGTTGGCATAATGTAACCCCCCTTTTGTTGTGTGCCAATGGGGGTGCCCAATCCCCCATCAGCTACAGCTTCCCCCCAAAAAAAGGATCTGTTGGCACGCTGGGAGCCCACCCCAGCGTGCCACATGCCCCTGTAAAAAAAAAAAAACAGTCCTGTGATTTTTTTTTCTTTTACCCTGTCAAAAAAGAAAACAGTCCCTTGTGGTTTCCCTGCCCCCCTCCCACAACCAGCACCCACACACTGTGCATCCTGCCTCACCACACCAACCTCACCTCATACTTACCTCCGGAGTCTGGCGCCGATGATCTTCGGTGGACCGGGAACACATCTGCGTTCTTCAAAGCCAACCGCGAACTGAGAAAATGCCAGTAAGCTGTATAAAGGAATAAATAGGGTTTTTTTCAACTCTGATACATATCTCAGCCATTTTTTGGAATTTTGGCACCAGATTTTCAACTTGGGGTTTTTGGGACCCCTCCTCATAAATTCGGGCACTGTCATGGCATTAATCAGCCCCAGAAGGTGATTTTGTGGTCACTGCACAGAATCACCTTTTGGGACTGATTAATGAAATGACAGTGCCAGTATTCATGAGGTGGGGTCTCAAAAAGCCTATGTTGCAAATTTGGTGGAAAAAATCCTAAAAATGACTGTTTTACGAACGTCTGTTGCGCAGTTTGCACTTATGCACGTAAGTTCGTGAATCTATAATATTTTCACTCCAGATTTTCAACATTGCCATTGTTCTTCACCTCCTTATGAACAGTGCAGCTGTCATTTTTCACATCTTGGCCAAAATGTATTTTCGCAGTTCCAGCGCAGAATAGCACGGTCGCTGTGGGAAATCCATGTTCGGGACACATTATGAAAATGACAGTGACACTGTTCATTAACAGGGGTCCTAAAATGCCTATGTGGAAAATTTGGTGATGAAAATCCATAAAATGAGTGTGCTACAAGCGTGCGTTGAGCAGTTTCCACGCAGGCTCGTACCTTCGCAACTTTGCAATATTTTCAATCTAGATTTTCAACATTGCCATTTTTCCACATCTCCTTATGAACAGTGCAGTTGTCATTTTTCACATCCTGGCCGAAATGTGTTTTCGCTTTTCCGGCGAACAATAGCATGGTCGCTGTGGGAAATCAGTGTTTGGGACACATTAAGAAAATTACACTGACACCATTTATGAGCAGAGGTCCTAAAATGCCTATGTTGAAACTTTTGTGATGAAACTCCATAAAATGACTGCGTTACGAGTGTGCATTGTGCAGTTTCCACGCACCCTTGTAACCTCGCAAATCAGTAATATTTTCATGCCACATTTTCAATACTGGCATTTTTCCACACATCCTTATGAACAGTACAGCTGTCATTTTTCACATCCTGGCTGAAATGTGTTTTCACGCTTCCGGTGCAGAATACCACAGTCGTTGTTGGAAATCAGTGTTTTGGACAGATTTGGATCGAGCGAGTGAGTGGGGGGTAGTGACTGAGCTCAGCTGAGCTCTGTAGGGACTGCTGCGGATTTCTTTGTGGGCAGGGAAAGGTGCCAATGCAGGCAGCAGCCCAGTACAAAAGGGCAGCCTGTAGTGCCGGGAGACACAGAACGAGCTAGTGAGGGAGGGGGAGGGGGAGGGAGTGAGTGAGTCAATGGAGCTCTGTTGGGACTGCTGCAGATTTCTTTGTGTGCAGAAAAAGGCAGCAATGCATGCAGGGGCCCAGTACAAAAGGGCATCCTGCAGTGGCAGGAGAAACAGAATGAGCGACTGAGAGAGGGGGAGTGAGAGAGCTTAACAAAGCTCTGTCGTGACTGCAGTGTATTTCTTTGTGGGCAGAAAAGGGTGGCAACACAGGCAGGAGCCACATACAAAAGGGCAGCCTGCAGCGCCGGCAGAAACAGAATGAGCAAGTGGGGGGAGGAGTGAGGTCAGAGCTCTGTTGGGACTGCTGCAGATTTCTTTGTGGACAGAAAAGGTGCCAACAGAGGCAGGAGCCCAGTACAAAAGGCCAGCCTGCAGTGCCAGGAGAAACAGAATGGCGCATGAGACAGGAGGAGTGAGCAACCTCAACAGAGCTCTGTCAGGACAGCTGCGGATTTCTTTGTGGGCAGAAAAAGGTGCCAATGCAGGCAGGAGCCCTGTACAAAAAGGCAGCCTGCAGCACCGGGAGAAACACAATGAATGAGTGAGAGAGGGAGAGTGAGCGAGCTCAGCTGAGCTCTATCATGACTGCTGTGGATTTCTTTGTGGGCAGGAAAAGGCAGCAATGCAGGTAGGAACCCAGTACAAAAGGCCAGCCTGCAGCACCGGCAGAAACAGAATGAGAGAGTGAGAGGGGGCAGTGAGAGAGCTCAGCAGAGCTGTGTTGGGACTGCTGCAGATTTCTTTGTGGGCAGAAAAAGGCAGCAATGCATGCAGGGCCTAGTACAAGAGGGCAGCCTGCAGCAGCAAGAGAAACAGAATGACCAAATGAGAGAAGGGGAGGAGCGAGCTCAATGGAGCTCTATCATGACTGCTGCAGATTTCTTTGTGGGCAGAAGAAGGCATCAACACAGGCAGGAGCCCAGTACAAAAGGGCAGCCTGGAGTGTCGGCAGAAATGGAATGAGCGAGTGAGAGAGGGGGAGTGAGCAAGTTCAACGGACCTGTGTCGGGACTGCTGCAGATTTCCTTGTGGGCAGAAAAAGCCACCAATGCAGGCAGGTGCCCAGTACAAAGGGTCAGTCTGCAGCAGTGGGAGACACAGAACGAGTGAGTGAGCGAGGGAGAGTGAGTGAGCTCAACGGAGCTCTGTTAGGACTGCTGCAGATTTCTTTGTGGGCAGAAAAAGGCAGCAATACATGCAGGGGATCAGTATAAAATGGCAGCCTGCAGCGGCGGGAGAAACAGAATGAGCAAGTGAGAGAGGGGGAGTGAGCGAGCTCAACAGAGCTCTATCGTGACAGTTGCAGATTTCTTTGTGGGCAGAAGAAGGCTGCTATGCACGAAGGGGCCCAGTACAAAAGGGCAGCCTGCAGCACTGGGAGAAACACAATGAGTGAGTGAGTGAGTGAGAGAGGGGGAGGACTTAGCTCAACAGAGCTCATTGTGACTGCGATTTCTTTGTGGGCAGGGTAGGCAACGCAGGCAAGAGCCTAGTACAAGGCCAGCCTGCACCATTGCGAGAAACAGAATGACAGTGAGAGAGGGGAGTGAGCAAGCTCAACAGACCTGTGTCCAGGACTGCTGAAGATTTCTTTGTGGGCAGAAAAAGCCACCAATGCAGGCAGGAGCCCAGTACAAAAGGGCAGCCTGCAGCAGAGGGAGACACAGAATGAGTGAGTGAGGGAGGGGGAGGGAGTGAGTGAAGTCAACGGAGCTCTGTCAGGACTGCTGTGGATTTCTTTGTGGGCAGAAAAAGGCAACAATGAATACAGGGTCCTGGTACAAAAGGGCAGCCTGCTGCAGCGGGAGAAACAGAATGAACGAGTGAGAGAGGGGGAGTGAGCGAGCTCAACGGAGCTCTATCATGATTGCTGCAGATTTCTTTGTGGGTAGAAGAAGGCGGCAATGCAGGCAGGAGCCCAGTACAAAAGGGCATCCTGCAGCGCCGGCAGAAACGGAATGAGCGAATGAGAGAGAGGGAGTGAGCAAGCTCAATAGAGCTCTGTCAGGACTGCTGCAGATTTCTTTGTGGGCAGAAAAAGGCACCAACAGAGGCACGAGCCCAGTACAAAAGGGTAGCCTGTAGCACCAGGAGAAACATAATAAGAGAGTGAGACGTGGGAGTGAACGACTTCAATGGAGCTCTATCGTGACTGCTGTCAATTTCTTTGTGGCAGAAAAAGGCAGCAATGCAGGCAGGAGCCCAATACAAAAGGCCAACCAGCAGCACCGGCAGAAACAGAACAAGTGAGTGAGAGAGGGGGAGTGAGCGAGCTCAACGGAGCTGTGTCGGGACTGCTGCAGATTTCTTTGTAGGCAGAAAAACCACCAATGCAGGCAGGAGCCCAGCACAAAGGGCAGCCTGCAGCAGTGGGAAGACCTGAGAATGAGCGGTGAGAGAGGGGAGGTCAGCGAGCTTGAGCAGGGAGCTCTGTGTAACTGTTGTGGATTTCTTTGTGGGCAGGAAAAGGCGGCTACGCAGGCAGGAGCCCAGTACAAAAGGCCAGCCTGCAGCGCCGGCAGAAACGGAATGAGCAAGTGAGAGAGGGGGAGTGAGCAAGCTCAACAGACCTGTGTCGGTACTACTGCAGATTTCTTTGTGGCAGGAAAAGTCACCAACAGAGGCAAGAGCCCAGTACAAAAGGGCAGTCTGCAGCGCCAGGAGAAACAGAATGAGCAAGTGAGAGAGGGGGAGTGAGCCACCTCAACGGAGCTCTGTCAGGACATCTGCGGATTTCTTTGTGGACAGAAAAGGGTGCCAGAGCAGGCAGGAGCCCAGTACAAAACAGCAGCCTGCAGCACCGGGAGAAACAGAATGAGCGAGTGACAGAGGGGCAGTGAGCAAGCTCAACGGACCAAAGCAATCAACATTTGGCATTGACAAATGCTTGTTAAATTATGTTACATCGCATATATCCAACGTTTCTGTTCTCAGTTTTATAGACCAGCACAGACTTTTAGTGGTAAATAGTATAAAAGCAAATCGGGGGCAGGGGTTAAGGTCTGTGGATCCAGTGCCATCCTGACATTTATAATGCACATTTCCACTCACTAGTCTCTTGTGGTTATGAGGGTGAGAGCAAATGATGTGGGAGTAGAGAGATGGGTATATACTGAGCTAATGTTGTAGACAGAAATTAATGCATGATACCTCACTTTTTTTTATAAACATAGACAGTCTCCAGCACCCATCTCTTCCTGTACTGTATGTACAGGATGTCTGTTTCTGAAAATATCAAAGCTTGTTCTTTTTCTACATCTCCCCGCCCTTCACCAAAACAACTACACATACAAAGCCCAATCGGGATCCAACAGGTGTGGTGTTTTCATAACAATCTGGAAGTCTCCTGTCTCTTTTTTACATTGCATTTTCTCATTTTCCTGTGAATTTCCATTGCCCAACATAAAACTGGTGTTTTTTCTTTCAGCTGCACTGACTCCTTTCGACAGTGCTATGGATGTCAAGCATAGACTGATGACAACAGAGGAGGCTTGTGCTTGCTGTAAACATCTATGAATCAGTGTTGGCTCATGCTGACATGAATACTTTCCCGGGTAAAATTACTGTCAGTAGCAGCTTGTATCATGACAAATCTGTATCACACTCTGTTCCCATTTATTTTTATTTTTACATTACATAAAACTTCGTATCTAATAAAGAGGAACACACTGCTACAATTGCATGCCTGACCGGTTGCCTGCTTTTGTTAATTGCAAACTTGGCTCATGAAGTTTGTCAGTGATAGCGGTGCTGCTGTCATATCAATAATGCAGTTAGCCTGTGATGCATTGGTGCTCCTGTTTAGTACAATTCAACTTATAGTAGTTTTCTTTAAACATCTAATCGTAATGGTGGTTGAAGGCTGACAAAGAGTCTGATCTGTGGGGTCGTTTGTAGTAGAATGGGGGGGGGGGGGTTGAAGCCAGACTATCAAATCTTTATTTTCAAAAATTCACAATTCTCTAAAACATACTCCAAGTTTTCTTTACGGATATCAGAGAGTGAGAAGGTGTAGGTAATTACTGTGATGGCTGAATTGTGTGTGTGTGCATGTGTGTACACGCACGTGTGTGTGTGTGTGTGTGTGTGTGTGTGTGGTTTGGGGAGATTGTATTTATGACATAACAGGAAATGAATAATGAAGTCTGGACCGGCGGTTACACAAGCATTTAAATATGTGAGCTGTGTGAAGATGTTTTTTATATGCATTAAATCTGTTAAAATCTATAAGGTTTGTCAGCTTAGAGGGACTGGATAAGATCTCAGTTCTTTGTGAGTGGTGGTGGTGGGGAGGAAGACAGAAAGAAGGAAACTGGACCTCAGTTCCAGCAGAATTTACAGAGCAGGACACTGCATTAATGAAATGATGGTACTGTACATGCAGCCCCACACCTGTTTTAATTGATAATGTACACAGAGCAAGCTGCATTCAAACGGTAATGAATGAATGAGATCAGGCACAATGAATATGAGGAAGTTCATTCAATAACAATCAGACTAGACTCTAGAAAGGTTCCTCAAACAGGTTCTTGCATACATACAGTATGCTTGTTCTTTCACTGTCAGACATATCAGCCCAGAGGTATCACATGACAGAGTCTGTGACTGTATGGAGAAGTGTGGGTTATGAGGTTATATAAGCATTAATCTATGACAAAGGAGGGCTCTACTAGGGAATTAATGCCCAGTTGGGGGGGTTGGGGCACGATGTCACAGGCCAAGTGCCTTCAGCCACCAACCAAGCATTAATTCCCTAGTAGAGCCCGACTTTGGAATGGATTAATGCACTTGTAACATGGCAACCACTTGCAAAAATGAATACAGACTTCTTCGATTTGGAAAGAATAACACAGAAACAGAAGCACAGCGTTTGCCTAGGTTTACTGTTTTTCAAGGTTTCAACATTTATTTATATCATGACTGTCACTTGCTATTAATATTTACACATATCAGGATTTGTTCGATCACTGTATGTTACTATCATCAACAGTATCAAACTGGTTCTGTTCAGCAATAACTTTCCTATGCTACTTGAGAAAGACTTGTGGTACCTTCTGTAAACAGGTGCATAGTATTATGGGATTGTTTATAAACATATAGCGGCCCACAAACACAGCTACTTCAGGACACCGCGTCTTAAACATTGGATCTAACCACCATACATACAAAACTATGCTCATATGCTCACATGTAATTGACTGTACTTCTCAGTAGCTCTGATGTGGAGCCTTTGGAAGCGAGTTCCTGACTCAAAGGGTTGTAATTCTGATGACTACAATAAATAAAAAAATAAATACGCTACTCAGACTAGGTATTTCAATAATAATAAGATGAACTTTCATCTTTTCAGTTTATCCACTGTCTACCATGTTTGGAGGAAGTGTACAAGTACCGCAGGGTAGGTGGGTAGGAAGTAATATGTGCTGCACTTCAATAGTTCTCTGGTGGCGATTTGAATATGGCTGGAAACATTACTACATTATAATAACTGGTCAGGAATTTCTGTCAGTGTACTGACCAGGTTGATATTTTCCATAACAACCAGTTGGTTGTTATGACATTCATGAGCTATGCCAATCAGACAATTCTGCTGCCTCATTGGCCAACATTCCATGTGTGGGCAGGTCAAACAGTCTCACAAAAACTGGGCTGGAGAAAAATTGCTGGCCCGTTATAAAAAATAAAAGATGGGGAGGGTGTGAATATGAGAATTTAATGCACACCCTCATTGTGGGATGCTTTGATAAATCTCTCGGGCTTCACCCTCGGGGTTTATGTAGCATCCCACAACTTAAGTGTGCATTAAATTCTCATATCACACCCTTCCCCAACCATTATTCTCTATATGAAGTGGGTATTACTAAGGAATTAATGCCCACTTCATTTTGTACCATGTGTACTCTTTCCACCAATCTCTTTGATCCATTTCAGCATTACATGTGTTGCCATGTTACAACATTAATTCCTGTCATGGATTTTGACTTTATTCTCATTTATGCCACGAGTCACAAAAATCGTTGAGCCCTATTTTTTTTTTACTCCCATTGGTGATTTCATTAGAGTGTGTGTGTGTTATGTGTGTTTCCCTCATCTATGTTTTTCATTTTAATTCATGTTACATGCCCATATCCCATAATGTTTCCATTTTCAGTTTTATAGACCAGAACAGACTTTGGGTGGTAAATATCATATCAGCCGAACTTGGGGGTAAGGTTTTGCGGATTCTGAGCCATCCTGACATTTGTAACATGCTCATTTTAGCTTGCTAGTCACTTGGTGTGAGTTTGAGGAAAAGCATAATGCATGTCTGCAGTCTGGTCTGGGTAGTGCTGAACTGGGGTTCCTTTCAAGACTTCTATATTTAATCTGGCACTGCTCATCCATTCTCCCCTTCCACTAATTCTGGGGATTATGAATAGCTACATTAGAGATCACGAACATTTTAGTCTGCGCCTAGTCTTTTTCAGTTTGAACCCTCTCTATATAGCAATCAGAGCTTAGTTTGGAAGACAAACTGTAAAACATCCAGGTTCAGTATCTAACTCCTTGACAAAAACCTAGCACAGACTGAAACACGGGGGTGATAGCCCTCCAGGCTACTTCTTTCCCCAAAAATGCTGGATTAACTTTATTACTTTAGTCATTAATTTTTTGGCTCCTGAGTGCAATTTTCTAGTTTGTCGTTATGTATTGGGGCTGGTGGCCTCTCACTACACCATGTACATGCCAGGACATAGTGCTACTTTTTGTTTTTCTCTAAATTTGACTTGTGTGTTTTTGTATAGAATAAAGACAGTTTAATTTAACAAGATCATTTACTTGTCAGCATATGGCACCTAAATGGGTAGGCTCGATTCTCAAAAGGGAATTTGGAGCAATGCAAGCTGTGGCAAACAGCAGCTTGCACCGGTACCCCTGTGCCAGGGACCCTGAGCCCTATTATCTTTGGGACAGGGTCTCAGCGGCTAAGACCTGTGGCCTACGTCATCCAGTGCTGACAGACAGCACACTGGCAGTGCTGGTCACAAGCTGCAGGGTGGCAGTGTACTGCTCTAGTCCTTGTTGGGCCAGTGCTTCCCCTGCTGCTTCCCGGCATATCCCATCATATATCAGATGGCTACAACCCCAACCATGTTGGCATAGCTCCCTACCCATCTCCGTTGGTGCCATAAGCAAGAGACACTTTTCTTAAACGAATATTGCCTCTGAGGCAGCGCTGCCTCAGAGGCAGATGACTTAATCCCACACTCTGCTGTGTCTCATTGGTTAATACCTTGTAAAGGACAGTAACTGAGGTTGCCCACCTCTTGCTGCTGATTGGTTACACATGCTACTGCCTCAGAGGCAGACCACTTAATCCTGCCCTCTGCTGTGTCTCATTGGTTATTACCTTTTGAAGGTAGTAACTGAAGTTGCTGGGTGTTGGTGCTGACTGGTTATTCATTTGGTCACTAAATGGACCTCCCACATGTTTTCTCTTGCTCTGATTGGCTGGTTCTAGCTTGCCCCTGATTGGTTGACATACAGAAAGCCCCTTTTTTAAAGACAGCTTTTTTTTTTTAAATGAAAGTAGTCTCCAAGTCAGATCTGCGTCCGAGTCAGCCCTGCCTTTGAGGCGGGACTGGATAGGGCTGCCTACCAGGCAGGGCTTTAACCTCTAAAGCTACTATAAAGACTTGAACTTCACTGCTGTGCCAGCTTGGTGGTGTAGTGGAAAGGTCTACTGCCTGATAAACAAGAAGTTTAGAGTTCGAATCCACACATGGCCATCTCAGTTCTCCTTTGTAAGAAATTCATTTGAGTGGTGATTCACGGCAGCATGATGTTAGAATAGTAAGTATATGAGAAAAGGGACTTGCGGTGGCAGTGAGAACACAAAATTGCAATAATAAAGGTTTGCACTAGGGGCAGATCTGCAACACTTTTCTTAGACAACTGCAGCCTCTGAGGCACAGATAAGTCCATTTTCTTAGACACTTACTGTTATAATGCCATGCTGCCACAGATCACCACTCAAGTGAAATTCTGACAAAATAAGACTGAGGGGACCCTGTGTAGATTCAAACTCTCAACCTATCATTCATCAGGCTATATACCTTTCCACTACACCACCAAGCTGGCACAACAGTGAGGCTCAAGTCTTTAGCTATTGAGGATAAAGCCTTGCCTGGGAGGCAGCCCTGTCCATTCCTGCCTCAAAGGCAGGGCTGCCTTGGCGGCACATCTGTCTCAGTGGCAACTTTCATTTAAAAAATATTGTCTTAAAAAAGGCATTTTCTGTATGTCAACCAATCAGGGGCAGGCTAGAACCACCCAATCAGAGCAAGAAAAAGCATGTGGGAGGGTCATTTGGAGACCACATGAACAACCAATCAGCAGCAACAGGCAGCAACCTCAGTTACTGCCTTCAGATGGTATTAACCAATGAGGCACAGCGGAGGGCAGGATTAAGTGGTCTGCTTCCAAGGCAGTGGCATGTACCACCAATCAGTAACTACAGGTGGCAGCCTGAGTTACTGTCTTTCATAAGGTATTAACCAATGAGACACAGCAGAGGGTGGAATTAAGTAGTCTGCCTCCGAGGCAGTGGCATGTGTACCAATCAGTAGCTACAGGTGGCAGCCTGAGTTACTGTCCTTCATGAGGTATTAGCCAATGAGACACAGCAGAAGTTGGAATTAAGTAGTCTGCCTCTGAGGCAGTGGCATGTGTAACGAATCAGCAGAAAGAGGTGGGCAACCTCAGTTACTATCCATCAGAAGATATTAGCCAATTAGACGCAGCAGAGGATGGGATTAAGTCATCTGCCTCTGAGGCAGCACTGGCTCATTGGCAATATTCATATAAGAAAAGTGTTTCTTGCGTGCCATAAATAATAATGATAGTCCAGCCCCCCTCACCGATACCTGATAGTTGCTTCATTAATAAATAATGCCCATTCCCCGCACCCTGATACCTGATAGTGCCCCCAATAGTAATCATAGTCCATTCCCTGATAGTGCTTCTAATATTAATAATAGTCCAGTCTCCCCCAACCCCCGATGATGCCAGTATACACATTAGTACCCACCCATACCCCCCTTTTCCACCACGCAGGTACCAGCACGAATATTAATATCTAGCTCTGGTGACCAGTACAGCCCACTTCACACCTCTGTGGCTGGCTGCCGACTGAACTGTCCGGTGAGCTCACTGACAGTTTGGTTGGCACAGCCAGCAGTGGAGGTGTGAGGTGGTTGTACTGGTCACCGGCTCTGGATATTAATATTCCTGCTGGCACCAGCAGGGTGAGAGAGGTGGAGCGTGGGTGGGTACTAACATGTATACTGACATCATCGGGGATGGGGGCATGGACTATTATTTATATTGGAAGCACTATCGGGGATCAGGGAATGGACTAATGGACTACAATTACTACTGGGGGCACTATCAGGTATTGAGGAGTAGGGAATGGACATTAATTAGTATTGGGGTCACTTTCCATTATCAGGGAGCAGGGAATGGACATTAATTAGTATTGGGGTCACTATCCAGTATTAAGAATCAGGGAATGGACATTAATTATTATTATAGCCACTGCTGGTATCGGGGAGTGGGGAATGGACATTAATTATTGTTATAGCCACTGTTGGGTATCGAGGAGTTGGGAATGGACAAGCACACTGCCGCATGTGGGTCGACTCTCCCCGTGGGAGCTTTGTCTAAGTACTCTTAGATCTGTTAGGGCTGATCTATGGGTACTTTTAAATTTTCCCTCAGGGACCGTTCTGAGAATACTAATGTAGGGAATGTGGCAGCTTGGATCAGCCACATACCCCCTTGCACCAAGTCACAGCCCATTCTTGGGTGCATGGGTGATGCAAGCCCTGTTTGGGGCAAGTAGCCTGTGGCTTGCACAGGTTGCCTTTGAGAATAGCATGGGGGCACACTTTGATGCACGGTGCCTCTTGCACCATTCATGTTTGGTGCAGGCACCTTGCACCAAGCTAGGGGCTTTGAGAATCATGTTTACCCAGTCATTGTAGATGAGTAGATTCCACTCATCCCAATAAAAGCCACTTACTAGAGGTATATAAAAATCTGTTGTGACTGAAGAAAGCAATCACATCAGCGTCTAACAGTTTTTATTAGCTTTCCTTGACACAGCTCAGCTGCTTCCCCTCCTGCTTCATGTAAATTAAGGGACCAAAGCTATCTCATAGGAGTGCTTCGGACCTTTCAACTGCATGAAATTTCCTCCCAGAAAACAGTGACCATTCTCCTCTCCTTGAGCTTTACCTTGCTCCATGCTCAACCTGTCACAGCTTCAAGTCCCTGCTGCCTTCCCACTTGCACTTGTCAGTTTCATCCCAACCTCCTAGACTTGTACTGATTGTCTCTCCCTAGGTTTTTATGTTGCTTGCACGCATGTGCAAGAAACATAGTGCCATCATCGGAGATTTCGGAGGTGTGTCACCTCCTCCTCCAATTCAGTTAGTGTGCTGGCAAGCGCGGCCCCTGTAAGCCAATGCATTTTGGAGCTATCTATGACACGCTCCAAAATGCAGTGGCTCAGGTTGAAGAGGGACTACGCTTCAGTGAGCACTGATAAGATGATCGGTTGCTCACGGGCAGCTCCCCACACACACATGCAGGCGCAGCGCCTCAAGACGCATTGTATATAGCCGACGAAGTGCCCAATCCCCATCGGCTGAGCTTGCCTCTGTAGTAGGTGCCACACTGGGAGCCCACCCCAGCATGGCAAGCAGTCCTTTGGCCAATGGGGTGCCCAATCCCCCGTCGGCTGGAACGCCTCCGTCCTTGTGCCACGCTGGAGCCCACCCCAGCGTGGCAATAAATACTATGGATGACGGGGTGCCCAATCCCCATCGGCTGAATGCCCCTCAACATCCTTGTGCCACTGGGAGCCCACCCCAGCATGGCAAACGTCCCTAGCGTCTTTTTTATTTTTAAACCTGTAATGCAAAGCGGTCCCTTGGCGTCTCCAGCCCCTCCCACAACCACCCCACCCACTCGCGCACCAGCCTCCCCACCCCTCCCTTACCCCATACTTACCTCCGGTCGGACGTTCTTGGTGGACGGGAACACGTCTGCACTCTTCAAAGGTGACCTCGAACTGAGGAAATGCCGGTAAGCTGTATAATGGGCTAGATGGGGGGGTTTCAACTTTGTTTTATATCTCAGGCATTTTTGGGAATTTTTGCACCAAATTTTCAACATGGGGTTTTTGGAACCCCTTCTCATGAATGATGTCACTGTCATGGCGTTATTCGGGCCCGAAGGGTGATTGCGCGCAGTGACTGCGCAGTGACTGAGAAATCACCCTTCAGGCCTGAATACCACCATGACAGTGACATCATTCATGAGAAGCGGTCCCAAAAACCCCATGTTGAAAATTTGGTGCTAAAATTCCAAAAAATGACTGTTTTACGAGCGTGCGTTGTGCAGTTCCTACGCAGGCTCGTAAGTTCGCAAAATTTCAATATTTTTACTCCAGATTTTCAACATTGCCATTTTATCACACCTTCTTATGAGTAGTATAGCTGTCATTTTTCACATCTCACCCAAAATGTGTTTCCACCAATGTAGCGCAGAATGGCGCAGTCGGTGTGCAAAATCAATGTACGGGACAAATTAAGAAAATCACAGTGACATTGTTCATGAGCAGAGGTCTTAAAATGGCTATGTTGAAAATTTGGTGACACAATTCCTAAAATTACTGTTTTACGAGCGTGCGTTGCACAGTTCCTACGCAGGCTCATAAGTTCTCAAATTTTCAATATTTTCACTCCAGATTTTCAACATTGTCATTTTACCACACCTCCTTATGAGCAGTACAGCTGTCATTTTTCACATCCTGCTCAAAACGTGTTTCCGCCCATGTAGCACACAATGGCGCAGTCGGTGTGTGAAATCAATGTATGGGACACATTAAGAAAATCACCATGACACTGTTCCTTAGCAGAGGTCTTAAAATGGCTATGTTGAAAATTTTGTGAAAAAATTCCTAAAAATGACTGTTTTATGAGCGTGCGTTGCGCACTTCCTATGCACGCTCATAGGTTTGTGAATTTTCAATATTTCCACTCCAGATTTTCAACATTGCCATTTTACCACACCTTCTTATGAGCAGTACAGCTGTCATTTTTCACATCTCACCCAAAACATGTTTCCACCCATGTAGTGCACAATGGCGCAGTCGGTGTGTGAAATCAATGTATGGGACACATTAAGAAAATCACAGTGACACTGTTCATGAGCAGAGGTCTTAAAATGGCTGTGTTGAAAATTTGGTGAAAAAATTCCTAAAAATGACTGTTTTTCGAGTCTACGTTGCGCAGTTCCTACGCACGCTCGTAAGTTTGCGAATTTTCAATATTTTCACTCCAGATTTTCAACATTGCATTTTATCACACCTCCTCATGAGCAGTACAGCTGTCATTTTTCACATCCTTCTCAAAATGTGTTTCCGCCCATGTAGCGCAAAAAGGAGCAGTCAGTGTGCGAACTCAGTGTATGGGACACATTAAGAAAATCACAGTGTCACTGTTCATGAGCAGAGATCTTAAAATGGCTATGTTGAAAATTTGGTGACACAATTCCTAAAAATGACTGTTTTACGAGCGTGCGTTGCACAGTTCCTCACGCAGGCTCATAAGTTCTCAAATTTTCAATATTTTCACTCCAGATTTTCAACATTGTCATTTTACCACCTCCTTATGAGCAGTACAGCTGTCATTTTCACATCCTGCTCAAAGCGTGTTTCTGCCCATGTAGCACACAATGGCGCAGTCGTGTGTGTGAAATCAATGTATGGGACACATTAAGAAAATCACCATGACACTGTTCCTTAGAAGGTCTTAAATGGCTATGTTGAAAATTTTGTGAAAAAATTCCTAAAATGACTGTTTATGAGCGTGCATTACGCACTTCTATGCACGCTCGTAGGTTTGTGAATTTTCAATATTTCCACTCCAGATTTTCAACATTGCCATTTTACCACACCTTCTTATGAGCAGTACAGCTGTCATTTTTTACATCTCACCCAAAACATGTTTCCGCCCATGTAGTGCGCAATGGCGCAGTCGGTGTGTGAAATCAACGTATGGGACACATTAAGAAAATCACATTGACACTGTTCATGAGCAGAGGTCTTAAAATGGTTGTGTTGAAAATTTGGCGAAAAAATTCCTAAAAATGACTGTTTTACGAGTCTACGTTGTGCAGTTCCTACGCAAGCTCGTAAGTTTGCGAATTTTCAATATTTTCACTCCAGATTTTCAACATTGGCATTTTATCACACCTCCTCATGAGCAGTACAGCTGTCATTTTTCACATCCTTCTCAAAATGTGTTTCCGCCCATGTAGCGCAAAAAGGAGCAGTCAGTGTGCGAACTCAGTGTATGGGACACATTAAGAAAATCACAGTGTCACTGTTCATGAGCAGAGATCTTAAAATGGCAATGTTGAAAATTTGGTGAAAGAATTCTTAAAAATGACTGTTTTACGAGTGTGCGTTGCACAGTTCCCACACACGCTCGTAGGTTTGCGAATTTTCAATATTTCCACTCCAGATTTCAACATTGCCGTTTTACCACACCTCCTTATGAGCAGTACAGCTGTCATTTTTCACATCCTGCCCAAAACGTGTTTCCGCCCATGTAGCACACAATGGCGCAGTCGGTGTGCGAAATCAATGTATGGGACACATTAACAAAATCACAGTGACACTGTTCATGAGCAGAGGTCTTCAAATGGCTATGTTGAAAATTTGGTGAAAAAATTCCAAAAAATGACTGTTTTACGAGCGTGCATTGCGCAGTTCCTACGCCCGCTCGTAAGTTCGCAAATTTTCCATATTTGCTCTCCAATGACTTCCAAATACCTAAACAGCACATAGAAGCAAGCAACATTTGGCATTGACAAATGCTTGTTTACTTTCCGACTGTAATTTACTTTTTTTTACTTTCCGACTGTTTCTCAGCCTTTGCTGTATGACTAAGTTTTCTACTGTTCTTGTCTTACTTGTAATTTGCCCAGTATAAACTGCTGCTGACTGAAGCTTTGCTGCTGTAACCTACTCTAAACACCATATGTTGTTCATGCTGTAGCTTGTGATATATTACCGTGTTTGTTTGAACCTTAACGTACCAACCAATGCTGCTGACTATAACCTTGTTTCTGTAACCCGCTCTATACACTGCACTTTATTTCGTGCTGCAATCCCTGATGTATAATACCTTGTTTGTTTTGAACCATTTCAGTATTTTACCCACTGTTTGTTATCTCTGTAATTGCTTTGTAATCCTCCCGGGTCGTGCCTGAAAATAGTCATCTCTATGGCTAGCGCTCCTACCCGGTAAACAAAAACTAAATAATAAATAATAAGCTTGCCTGTTTATTGGTCTGTCAGTGCCAAGCCCATTGCAGCTTGAACTATGTTGGACACATCAGTGACACACCTCTGAAATGCGATTCTTCATAATAAAACGCTTGCTGCGCTCACATGTACATGTAAACATAAAAAGGAACTACTGGTTCCACGTAAAATAAATACACCACCCTTTTTGTATCTGTTTTACATTAAATCCTATAAGCTAGTCACGTGGAAAACATTTTGAAATTTAGCTTGCTAAGCTAATTTATATTCCTTTATTGTTGTTCACACTTTATTGACCCAGGACTGCCCAGTTGGGATACAAAATCTAATTTCCTGTGGGATCCTGTTTCTACCCATTTTGGCAGCTGGGTAGACATGCACTTTGGGAGGTTGAGTGACTTGTCCAAGATCCCACAGTAAGTATTTGGTTCTAGTTAGAATTGAACCTATGATCTTCTGGAGGAATTTCATTAAAATGTATTGACCAGGATAGCTTGAGTTAAAAGCTTCATTTTCACATGGGTCCCAGGAGGCAGAAAATAAATCCAACAATTAAATTAAAGAACAAACCGATTATAAAAATCAGTTATCCATTGCACAGATGACAGCTTGGTTTGCTTTAATGGTGACCACTGGTTAAAATTCAATGTCCTTCATGTTGACATTTAACTAACAAAAAAACTGTTCTTGAAGTAGATTGGCAGTTGCACCTAACAGTTACAGTGCAGTTCAATAAACCTAGAAACTATGTGGGACCTTCTACTCAATGGAGGAAAGGAGAGAAAGGGGAGACATGATAGAGACATTAAAATACCTCAAGGGTATCAATAAGGTCCAGGAGGGTAGCATATTGCAGACAGAGAGATGCTCAAGGACAGGAGGGCATGGTAGGAAGCTGGAAGTGGGGAGACTTAGAGGGAATGTGAAGAGATATTTCTTCACAGAAAGGGTGGTGGATGCCTGGAACAGCCTCCCAGCAGAGGTGGTATCGAAATGGTAACAGGTTTCAAACATGAATGGGAGAGATACAGGAGGACCTTAATAACAGGGCTGGGGAGGGGGTGAGTAAGGCTGGAGATCATTTAGGGTCTACAGTGAAACAGCAGGAAGGGACTTTAGGGCAGACTAGGTGGGCCAAGAGGTCCTTTTCTGTTGACAGCTTCTATGTTTTTATGTTTCTATGTAAACTCAAGTTTGAACCCCATTTGCCACTTGCTAGTTACTCGCTGTGTGACCCTACACACGTCATTTGACTTCTGGATGTTTATCCAGTCTGTTATCGCTCTCTCTTTAATCTAACTCTGTGCTCTTTGAATAACAACATGAAAAATAGCCAGCAGAAGAAAGCCTTACCATCTATTGAGACTGCTCGATTGCGGTGCTCCTGATCCAGAGATTGTAGTGGGTCCCTCTTCAGCCCTAACTCTCCCCTTCACCCAATCTGACCCTCTCTTGAACCCCCCCCCACTATCTTTCAAGTGATGACCTCAGATGGGAGTTCATTCCACCCCAACACTACCCTCTGTATAAAGCAGTGTCTTCCGACCTCCTTCTTAAATCCCCACCACCTGCTTAAGTATTGCCCCCAGTGGTCTTGATGTCACTGAGACACAAAAGATCCCAGATGTTCACCTTGTTTATTTCTTTCAGGTACCTGTAGGTTTCAGTCATGACCCCTCCCTCCGTCCTCTCCTCTAGTGAGTACATGTTGAGCTGTCTCAACCTTCCCCTCATATGCCCTGACACACTCTCCCTGAACCATCTTTGTCACCCTCTTTATTTATTTATTTATTGAAATGTTTTATTTATTGAAATGTTTTACCAGGAAAGTATCATGAGCAAATAATGTTCATTTCCAGATATGTCCGGGGGTGGGGGAGGAGGAACAAGTACAGCAGTGCAAAAAATAATACAGAATTTAAGGCAAACAATGACAGTCAACAAGATACACAATAACAAGTTTTGGGGAAGGGGAACAAGAACAGCAGTGCGAAAAAAACAAGCATTTGTCAATGCTGAATGTTGTCTCGCTGGCATGGGCATTGGTAGTGCAGGAGTTAGAGATGCATAATAGGAATGGAAGTGAAGTATTGAACTGACACCAACCTCACCCTCACCCTGAGGAGACACGTTTTCAACATAGGCATTTTGGGACCTCCCCTCATGAACAGTGGCACTGTGATTCTCTTAATCTGTCCCAAAAGTTAATTTCCCACAGCAACCAGCCATTCAGCGCCACAGGTGCAAAAACACATTTTGGGCAGGATGTGAAAAATGACAGCTATACTGTTCATGAGGAGGTGTGAAAAAATGCTGGTGTTGAAAATCTGGCTTGAAAACATTGTACATTTGCAAAGTTACAAGGGTGCTTGGAAACTGTGTAACACAGTCATTTTATGAACTTTCATCACCAAATTTTCAACATCTGCATTTTAGGACCTCTGCTCATGAAGAGTGTCACTGTCATTTTGTCAAACTGTCCCAAAAACTGATTTCGCTCAGCGACCGCACTATTCTGCGCTGGAAGTGCGAAAACACATTTTGGCCAGGATATGCAAAATGACAGCTGTACTGTTGATAAGGAGGTGTGAAAAAATGCCAATGTTGAAACTCTGGAGTAAAAATATTACAAATTCACGAAGTTATAAGCGTGCGTGGAAACTGTACAAAGCACACTCATAAAACAGTCATTTGGGGAATTTTTTTTCACCAAATTTGCAACATAGGCTTTTTGAGTGCCCACCTCATGAACAGTGACACTGTCATTTTGTTAATCAGTCTGGAAAGGTGATTCCACGCAGTGACCGTGAAATCACCTTTCAGGACTGAATAACGCCATGACAGTGACTGCATTCATGAGGAGGGGCCCCAATAACCCCATGTTGAAAGTTTGGTGCCAAAATTCCTAAAAATCCCTGAGATATGCACCAAAGTTGAAAAAACCCTCTTTATGCCATTATAGGACTGCAGCCAAATTCTGGTCCCAGTCCCTTCCCCCTTACCTTGCATCTAACCTCTCAACACAACCCCTGCCTTCCTACTCCCTCAGAAGCACTGACACCAGGCTCCTCCACGTTCCTTTCATGAGCACAACAAAAGGCCAAGCTACCTTCAAATACCACATACCCAAGCTCTGGAATGCCTTGCCCACTGATATAGACACTCCACTAACTCCTATCACCTCAACCTCCTTCTCAGTGCCCTCTTCTCCACCAGCTGTTCTTGCTTTAGCTAGCACTCATTCTATGCCTACTTCTGTGAGAGTCTGGGAGCCTCACTCACCTTGTCACTCTTCTGGGATTGCAATACGTCTACTCTCCCCAGGCTGTCTTTGGTGCCACTTGTATTACATTTGCCTCACTGTATAATTTGTCTAGATCTGCCTTCATATGTACTGTACTACATGTGTGTTCGGGACTTGTCCCCCAGGACGCATCTGGAATCAAGCAGTCCCTGCTCAGTATGCTCTCCTGGTTAATCTCATGAATAAATAAATAAAATACAGCTTACCGGCATTTCTTCAGTTCACAGTCGACTTTGAAGAATGCAGATGTGTTCACGGTCCACCAAAGATCGAAGATTGTAGCGACGAACTCCGGAGGTAAGTATGGGGAGTGGGGAGGCAGGGTGCACAGAGGGGTGGGTGGGGGCTGGGAAGAGCAGGACAGACCCGCGAAGGACCGTTTCTTCTTTTACAGGTTAAAAAAAAGTTGCAGGATGGGTTTTGTTTTACAGAATTTGGCATGCTGGAGTGGGCTCCCAGTGTGCCACCTGAGTGTTTGGTGGGGGTTAGCCGGCGAGTTGGGCATCCCACTGGCACATACAGAGAAGGGGAGCAAGTGCTGAGGGGATTAGGTAGCCCACAGCACACACAACAAATGAGGGGGCATTATGCAGATAGGGAGTGGGCTCCCCCATCGGCACATGAAATGGGTTAGGGCATGCTGACAGGGGGATTGGACACCCCCCGAACTTCGGCATTGTGGCAGGCAGTCTGCTGTCATGTTTGCTTCACCAGCAGAGACATGTCAGAAGGTGCCGCTGCATGACGAGCTTGGCTCTCATTGCAGCGGACCTTTTCTTTGATCTGGTGGCCACGTTACGTGCTGCTGGTGTCAGTGCCTGCAGCTATCTCATTGGGGAATGAGGGATGCATCTACTGATGCGTGCCCTGCATTTGCCCACAGTGACCGCTCCTCCAAATCTGCTACTACTGCAATATGTTGGCTGTGCAAGCACGGGCCAACATAAAAACTGCACTATCTCAAGCAGGTTGATATCCTTTTTCAGGTAGCAACTCCAATACTGCATGCCTTACTCCTGCTGTGAACACATTAAGGAGTTGTACAGTGGTAGTATAACCTCCTCCCTTCTGCTCATGATCCCTCTAGCAATGCAACCTAGCATTCTGTTTGCCTTGACTACTGCTTTCCTACACTGCATGGCCTGTTTAAGGTTGTGAGTGATGTCCATCCCCCAAGTCTTTCTCCTCCTCTGTTTCAGTCACCTTGACTCACCTAAACTGTACTCTGCCCTTGGATTCTTCCTTCCTGTGAGTCTGACCTTGCACTTCTTTGCATTGACCCTAGCTGCTAGATGCCTGACCACCTCTCCTGCCAAGCCATGTCCTCCTTTAGGTCTTGCATCCCTTTGTCCAAGGCTCACTCTCCCAGAGATCATGGTGTCATCCACAAAGAGACAAATCTAGTCATTAAAGTCATCCCCAATGTCGTTAATGAACACATTAAACAATGCTGGGCCCGACTCTGACTCTTCTGGGACACTGCTTATAACTTCCCTTATACCTGCGAGTTCCCCCAGCCCCCCCACCTCTACCCTTTGGGTCCTACTGCTAATGCAGTTTTCCACCCACCTGGTTAATTTGTTCCATGCCCCTAGGTCCTCCAACTTCCTGATCAACCTGTTGTGTGGCACTGAGTCGAAGGCCTTGCTGAAATCCAAATATAAATGGTCAGTCGCTTGACCCTTGTCCACTGCTCCTTACCCAGTTGAAGAAATTAATCAGGCTGGTTTGACAGAACCTCCCTGACATGAACCTATGCTGACTCTCATCCTGTAGCCCACTGGCTTCAAGGAACTGCACTATTATTTTTCTTTAGAATGATCTCCATGAGCTTACACATAATGGAAGTTAGACTGATGGTTCTGTACAGTAGCTCTCTGAGTCATCCCTCGGCCTACTGTTGTGAAGTGGTACTACATGGACGGTTCTCTATTCTTAGGGTACCACCCCTGAATCCAAAGAGCTGTTGAACAGGTCCACCAGTAGACCTGCCAGCTCTGCTGACAGTTCCCTCAACACACAGGGGAAAATGTCACCCAGGCCCAGGGACTTGTTTACCTCTAAGGACATGAGCCCTTTCTTAACCCTGTCATCCATTATCCTGCTCTCAGCCATGACCCCCCCCCCACCCTCCTCCCTTGCGGCTGAGGTCCATCCTTTTCTTCAATGAAAACAGAGTAGAGTATTCTTTCAACACCTCTGCTTTCTCTTTACTGCCTTCTACCCACCTACCCTCCTTCTTTAGTATTACTATACCCTCCTTTGTCTCTCATCTTACTAATATATCTAAAGAAGGCTTACCTCCCCATCCTCTTTCACTTCTTTTGTTGCTTTGCCCTGGACATTCCCCCCCCACACACACACACCCACCCACCACTGCTCCATTTAAACTTCCTTTTCCTCCTCCTTCCTTGAGTCCAGATGCCTCACCCATTGTGCTTCCTTTATCTCTAAATACTGGTTTGATTCTCTCCCCTCTTACCTTGCTTTCCTCCACTCCTCACCCCTACCACTTTCTACCCCCTTCATAACTCTGGATCTCTTTCTCTTTCTCTCCCCTCAGGGAATCCACTGCTGGTCAAGCAGCCTTCTCCCTCTGGCTCCCATGCTTTGGGGTTCTCTCCCCCTTACCATCTGCTCTTTCCCTTTCCATGACTTACTTACCTCTCTTATCTTTGATTTCACTACTCACTTCTACAGTTGCCCCTGATACTGGACCAAGGGCTGCTGCCCTTCACCCTCCTACCCCTGCTCCCCATCACTCCCCCTTTCAACCTGCACCTACACTAGTGCAGTCTCCTTGTCTACCCTCCCTTTCCCACAACCATTTGCCCCCTCTCAAACTCAGTATTGCCCTCTGCACATTGCAAATGTTGTTATTCTCCAGCACTTTATTGTACTGTAGTGTGTTTCACTGTTTGTATTAATTGCATTTGTATTTATCATTCTTAGTGCACCTCTGTTCCTCACTTCCCCCTCTCCCCAGGACACATCTGGAAAAGAGCTGTCACCTGCTCAGTATGTCTTTCCTGATAAAACATTTGAAATAAATACATACATACATACATGCATTCATTCATACCTAAATAATCAATCAATCAATCCTTTTTGTAATCTGTAGCTCCTTCCTTGCCTTGGCTTGCCTGACTATCCTATCTCCATGCGCACCTAATGGCTGGAACATTCTCTCCCCTTCCTCTCATGGATTGTATGCCATTTTGGGGTACAGTTGTTATGAAAGTCACTATATAAAATCAAAGTCTTATCCTTGCTTATATAACGTTGAACTTTCCTATTTTGTTTAGACCATGCAAAGTCAACAAAATGATGAAAAAAAACTTTAAAGTGTTGGATTCAGTGAACCTTTTCTATATGTTTTCTATACCCATGGCATGAATCTGTGCCACTAAGGTTCCACTTTAGGTATTAAAGATATTTTTATATTCAGTGTCAAATGCAGCTTCAGTTCAAAGCTCAATATATTTGGTCAAGTTTTAAGAAATAAGAGATGAAGGGCCAGATTCACAAAGCTCATGATATTCCCACAGTTGTGGGACACACCTGGCGCAAGTGGGTTGCCACTTGTGGATCTGCAGTTTTTTGCACAGCTGCAGTATTCACAACTGTGAAGCTGGTATGTGACTAGCTCTATGATTTATGACAGTTTGCAGGTGGTGTTGGCATAGATGTCCCTGCAGCTGCAGAAAAATGTTATGGTTGCTGGGACCCAGTGTAATATCCCCACAGCTGTGAGGGACTGTGAATACTACTCTCCACAGCTGCAGCGATTTTAGTCTGCAACTGGAGTTGTGGAGTGGACCTAGTCCAAAATCGCTTTGTGAATCCAGTCCAAAGTTTTTACTTTTTTCTGGAACCACATAGAAGTTTTTATTATCCAAATCTGAATTACTAAAGCACACATAAATAAAGCTAAGGGGAGGTCTGTTGAACCCTTCTTTCGGCATCAGAGAGATAGATCATGCTGTCTTATCCCCAGGTATTTAAACTCTGCTTAAAAGCACACCAGCCAATCAGGGCTCAGAAGGTGCATCTTGTAACCATTAACTCATTAAACTTCCATGTTTATGTTTGCTTGCATGCGCAGTACACAAGAAACATATTGAGCTAGTACAGCAGAGGTGTGTCCGTGTTGTGGCCAGTGCAGCAGATGCTCTAATGGGTGTGTCCCTCAGCCACCAATCAACCACGAAGCTGTCGATCATGGCAGTTTCAGAGTGAGAGCCACACTTGAAAGAAATCTGCCGCTGCAATCAGGGACAGTTTCATCATTGCAGCGGCACATCCCCTCTACCTCCCAACCAGGCACACAGGCATCCAGCCAACAAGAATCTGGCCATGCGCATTACAGTGCACATTAATGCACATGGGCAGAACTTCAGTTCTTGTCAGCTCCTGTCCCCAGTTTGTTCAGTGTGCCTTTCCTGGTGAAACAGTTAAATAAATAAATGAGCTACAGTGGGGCTGACCACATTAGCAGTTCCTTCTGCCCCCACCCACACACTATCCAGAAAGTCAACATCGGGGTGCCCAGTCCTCATGTCTGCATGTATCCTCCTCCACCCAATTAATTTGGTACACTTGGAGCTCACTTCAGTGTGCCAAAATGCTTCTTTGTGTTTCCGACACCAGAATGCCCGCTCCTGGTGTCGGATGTGCCGCCCCCTCCATGGCCCTATTTTCTCAGCCGACTTTCGGGTGCCCAATCCCCAGGTCAGCACTGATCCTCTCTTCCACTAGTCTGGCACACTGGGAGCCCATGCCAGTGTGTCTAAAACTGTTTTAATAGTGTTTCACCTATAAAAAAGAAAATTATCACCCAAGGCCTAGAAAACAGTCCCTCGTCATCCCGCCACCCCTCCCCATCCGACCCTCCCTCTGGGACCCTCCTCCCCACCCCATACTTACATGTGGAGGTCGGGAGCTGTGATCTTCGATGGACCTGGAACACATCTGCACTCTTAAAAGCCGAACTGGTAACTGAAGAAATCACGGTATGCCTTATAATGGCAGTCAATGGGGGGTTTCAACTTAGGTTGATATCTCAGCCAATTTTTGGAGTTTTGGTCCCAAATTTTCAACATAGGGTTCTTGGGATCCCATCTCGTGAACACTGGTACTGTCATTTAGTTTCTCAGTCCAGAAAGATGATTTCAAGGTAGCTGCGTGGAATCACCTTTCAGGACTGAGTAACAAAATAGCCATACCACTGTTCCTGAGGTGGGGTCCAAAAAAGCCCATGTTGCAAATTTGGTGAAAAAAAATCAAAACAATGACTGCATTATGAGCGTGCATTGCAGTTTCTACGCATGCTCCTAACTTCATAAATTTTTTATATTTTCACTCCAAATTTCCAACATTGCCATTTTTCCACACCCCCTCATGAACAATACAGCTATCATTTTTCACATCCTGCCCGAAATATGTTTTAGCACCTGTGATGCAGAATGGCACGTTGCTGTGCAAAATCAACTTTTGAGACAGATTAACAAAATCAAAGTGCCACTGTTCATGAGGGGAGGTCCCAAAAAGGCCATTTTGAACATTTGATGAAAGCATTACAAAACACGACTGTGTTACGAGCGTGCATTGCGCAGTTTCTACTCATGCTCGTAACTTCACCAATTTTTCATATTTTCACTCCAGATTTTTAACATTGCCATTTCTTCACACCTCCTCATGAACAGTATAGCTCTCATTTTTCACATCCTGCCCACAATGTGTTTTCACACCTGTGGTGCAGAATGGCATAGTGGCTGTGTGAAATCACCTTTCAGGATTGAGTAACAAAATGATAGTGCCACTGTTCATGAGATGGTATCCCAAAAATCCCATGTTGAAAATTTGGAGTGAAAATACCAAGAAACACACGGGGCATTAGGATTTCCAACCATAACACCCACCCTGTACAGACTGACAGGCATTGGTGGTGTGACTTGGGGTTGTTGGCCGTAATGTTTTCACCATTCCACCCCACCTCCACCCTGCAGCCAGTGACAGGCATTGAAGTGTGTGTGTTGGGGTCTTCGGCCCTAACATTCACCTCATTCTCTTATACTGCACTCATCTCAGCTTATTTCCTTATGGAATGGGGTGAGCATAAGGGCCAAAGACCCCAAGGCTGACTGCGACACCTGTCAGTGTCTGCAGGGTGGGGTGAGGTGGAATAGCATGAGCGTTATGGCTGATGACCAAAAGGCACACCCCCAACTCCTGTCAGTCTCTACAGGATGGGGATGGGGGTTGGCGTTACTTCAATGCTTCATTGCCATTTCTATTATGCATCTGTCTAACTCCTGCATTACCGATGCCAATACCAGCAAGCAACCATTCATTATTGACAAATGCTTGTTCTTTAAGTAATTTATTTTCTTTAAAAGGCAAAACAAATGGAAAACGACTAGACTGCTGCCAAGTTAATTAAACATGTGTGTAAAAAAAATCATTTTATAAAATGATTATATAACAGGGTAGTTCTCTTCAATGAATAAAGATCTTCCCTGTTATTATAATGACTAAATTTCTGATACGTTGGATTAAGGCTTAATCTGATCTGAAAAGGATTTCCATCACAGAACAGTTTACCACTTATACTATTTGGCAGTTTTTGTCTGAGTGCATTGCTAGATTTCATCATGTATTCACTGGACACTATGCCTATGCGCAACATTTATTTATTTATCTATGTATGTATGTCTTTGGTAACCGGGTAAGTGAGCTGATCGGAAGGACCATTTTCAGTCACGACCCAGGGCACAAGGTGGCAATAACATGAATCAACAGCTGTACATGCAGGAATACAGGATAAACACAGCTCAGCATGAGGTAATGAAACAATATGTACAGTAAATAGCTGGCAGGCAAAACAACAATAGCAAATAGTACAAAATGGAGCAGTAGCAACATGTGATTTCAACAACAGTAATAGTACAAGTAACAGCCAGTAGCTACATGTGATTGCATAAGGTATTTCAAGTTAACATCAGGTACCCAACAAAAAGACTGTGCAGATTCAGACAACCAAGTTTCGTAGACTGCTCGGAGATCAAGGCAGGACAGGAGATCAAATGTGCAGCAGTGCATCAAGATACTAGGGAGCTTAGGACATAAGAAACCAGAGGTGAGAAAGGCAGGGGTAGGGAGGTAGGGCAAGCAGCAAACAGTCCATCATAGAACATGGGCGGTTAGTGGGCCCTAGTGTTGTGTGAAGAGTAGTTACAAGTGGTTACAGTCAGGAGCCAGTCTTTTAGTTTTTTTTGAAGGGCAGGTGGGAGGGGGATGAGCGGATGGATGATGGGAGTCTGTTCCATAGGGAGGGGGTAGAGATGGAGAAAGCTTTACTACCCATGGCAGTAGAGATGCATGGTACTTCCAGTGGAAGTATGAAGGATACCCTAAGGTTCCTTGAAGCCACCCTGCTTGTTAGAAGGGAAGATTAGAGGGAAAGGTGGTTGCTCCTGAGTGAAATGTCCATTAAGCAGCCCATGGCATAATCAAAATGACCTTGTAGTGGGAATCACCCTAGGGACTGGTAGAGTGTGCAGTGATGGGTGGAGTAGTGGGTTTGAAGGACAAAGCAACAGATGGAATTGTATGTTGTGTTTAGTCATGAACATTGTGTAGAGGACATGAGGGAGTAGACAGGGGAGCAGTAGTCAAGGAAGTGCAGTAGGTTACCTTGCAAGATAGCAAGGCGAGCCTCAGCAGACAGAAGTTGTCTGAGCCAGTAGGCAACACCTAACGTCTGGTAGATTCTCCACACAATATTGTTAATATGTTCAGAGAAAGTAAGGGAGGGATTGAGGTGAGTAATACCTAGGTATTTGAAAGTGGGATCATTTTTTTTTGGGGGGGGGCTGCTGGGGTGAGTACAAGGAGGGAGCAGTTGGATTTGGCAACCATGGCAAGGGAAGGTTTGGAGCCAAAGAGCATATATTTTGTCTCCTTTTCATGGACTAATAATTTGCTGGAAAGGAACCATTAATGTGTGGAGCCATAATTTCATGTGAGCGTGGAGGTGATGGATTCAAGTGATTTATCACTATGGTAGAGGTCTAGGTCATCTGCATAGAGGAGTGCCTTACAGTTGAGGCTTTCCATGGAGAGTGCATTAATAAACATGGAAAAAAGTAGGGAGCCAAGCATGGAACCCTAGGGGACTCCAGTGTGTACAAGTAGGACAGTAGAGGAATCTTTATCTCTTATGACAGACTAAGACCTGTTAGAGAGATAACAATGGACTCAAGCAGCAGTCCCTGAGGAGCAGCCAAAATGAAGTAGGGTGGAATGGAGAAAGTGGTCAACAAGGTTGAAAGCCTTTGATTGAGCAATGAATACCACACCTGTTGCCTTGCCCATGTCCATGTTTCTTAAAACGTGGTCAGAGATGCAGGCCAAAGCAGAGGAGGTACTATGGTGCTTGCGGAAACCATGCTGGAGTGGACATAGGAGCTTATATTTTTCTAGGTGTTCAGATAGCTGGTAGTGTACAATATTTTCCAGCAGTTTACCTAAGTGAGGGAGGAGGGAGATGGGTCTGTAGTTTTCAGGGGAGAGGGGAATCACCCACTCTGAAAATTGGTACCACATGTGCATGTTTCCAGGAGTCGGGCACAGTGGATATAGAAAGGGTGAGGTTGAATATGAAAGTAAGGGGTTTAACAATGGCTGGAGAGATAAGTTTTAGAAATGCTGGGTGTGATCCATCACTGCCAGGGCTTCCTTTGGCCAGAGGAGTATTCAGGAGTTTGCTGGTGACACTCTGATAAGTGGCTCTGAAGTGGAAAGCGGGGGGCATTGCAATGTGCTATGATTCCTTCAAGTTGTAAGCAAAGCTGAGAGATATTTATGTTCTGCAAGTAGATTGTTTTCCATGGGATCTCTTCAATCCACCTAGGATACTCCACCAGACTTGCATAAGAAGAATTCACCCTTTTATGTGGAAACCAGGAAGAAACTGCTTAAAGAAAGGATAGTGGGACATCTAGAAGCCATCAGTGCCCAGGACCCTAGGCAGGTTGGTTTCACAGTGGGGAGGTCATGTCAAATGAATCTGACAGATTTCTTTGACTCAGTGATGAAGGAAGTACATTTTTTGGGGAGGGTGGGTGGTGGACATTGTCTACCTCGATTTCAGCAAAGCCCTAGACACTGTCCCACATAAGAGCCAGGTTAACAAGCTGGGTAGTCTGAGCATGGGAGACAAGGTGGTAAACTGGGTTAAGAACTGGCTAATGGAAAGGAGGTAGAGGGTGGTGATAAATGGCATACAATCTGGGGAGAGGGGGGTGACCAGCAGGGTACCTCAGGGATTAGTTCTTGGGCCAGTCCTGTTCAATGTCTTCATCAGTGACATTGCAGAGGGGCTGGAAGCAAAGGTCTGCCTATTTGCAGATGACACCAAGATCTGTATCTGGGTGGATACTGCAGAAGGGGTTTAGAAAATGAGGAAGGACATGGGGAACCTTGAGAAATGGTATGAGGAGTGACAACTGAGGTTTAATTCAGTGCAAAATTATGCACCTGAGGCATAGAAATCCTGGAAAGAGCTACAGGATGGGGAGGGGTTGCTGACAGTCACCAAGGAAGGAAGAAAGGGACCTTGGGGTTATTATTTCAGATGACCTGAAAATGTCAAAGCAGGGTGCAAGGGCAGCAGGGAAGGCCAGTGGCATGCTGGGGTGCATAGGCAGGGGTATCACCAGCAGAAGATGAGAGGTAGTGATGCAGGCCTCACAATGAGTATCATGTGCAGTTCTGGAGGCCGCACCTTTGAAAGGATATTAACAGGCTGGAGACAGTCCAGAGAAGGGCGAATAAGATGATACAGGGCTTGCACCACAAAACGTACGAGGAGAGATTAAGGGACCTCAATATATGCTCGCTGGAGGAGAGGAGGGAGAGAGGGGACATGATAGAAACATTCAAGTACCTCAAGGGCATAAACAAGGTGCAAGGGGGAGACATCTTCCAATACAGGAGGAGTAAAATAATTAGGGGGCATGACATGAAATTGGAAGGTAGTAGGTTAAGAGGGAGAGGGCCTCAAACAACTGGTACAACAACCCACAAGAGACAGAGCTAGCCTAGATCTAGTACTGACTAACAGGGAAAGGATCACAGATCTCCAGGTAGAAGGTCACCTGGGGGCCAGTGACCATCATATGGTATGGTTCAATTTGGCCACTAGAACTAAATCATCCCATTCCAATGCATAAATATGGGACTTCAGAGGAGCTGACTTTGATAAGATGGTCAACAGAGTTAAGCTAGCTCTGGCAAGAAGAAATACAGGTGAGGGGGTACAGGCAAAGTGGGCAAGTATTAAGGATGCAATACTTGAAGCAACATCCCATTGTGTTAGAGAGAAAAGAAAGTGCAAAAGAGGAAGGAAACCACTTTGGTTCTCAAAAACAGTAGCAGAAAAGGTCAGAGCCAAAGGCTGGCCTTCAGGAAATATAAGGGAACAGCAGTGGGATGAAGATAGGGAGGCATACCAAACTTCCCTAAGGGAAGCAGGAAAGGCAGTAAGACAGGCAAAGGCCCAAACCGAGGAAACACTAGCACAAACAGTAAAAGAAGTGACAAGACTTTCTATAGATACATTAGTGAAAGGAGAAAGTCCAGAGGGGATATTGCTAGGATCAAAGGGGATAAGGGGGCGTGTGAGGAGGAGGACCATGTAAAAGCATCTATCCTAAATAGATACTTCTGTTCAGTATTTACTGAGGAGAAGGTAGGGCAGGGCCCACAGCTCAGCACCATGGACACAGGGGAAGGGAGGTGTGCACTAGTCCCTTCACAAAAGAAAGGGTCCTACAAGAGCTCGATAAGCTCAGGGTGGACAAGGCAATGGGACCTGATGGCATACATCCCAGGGTACTAAAGGAGCTAAGGGTGGAACTAGCAGAGCCATTATCAGAACTGTTTAGCGAGTCTCTGAGCACAGGAGAGGTCCCAGAAGACTGGAGACGGGCTCACGTGATTCCACTCCACAAGAGTGGTAGCAGGGAGGAGGCAGGGAACTACAGACCAGTCAGTCTTACCTCAGTAGTGGGCAAGATTATGGAGGCACTCCTTAAGGAAAGGATAGTGCAACACCTGGAATCCATGGAAAACACAGAAACGTAGACTTTGATGACAGATAAGGACCGCTTGGCCCACCTAGTCTGCCCATTTCCCTACCTACAGGATAAGCTGCAGATCCTAGTTAACCAACAGCCTATTTCTTCCTACCCCCCACAAGAATTGCCTTATGTCTGTTTCATACATTCTTGAATTCTCCCACAGTTTTAGACCCCACAACCTCCTCAGGAAGGCTGTTCCATGCATCCACCACCCTCTTTGTGAAAAAATACTTCCTCACTTTGCCCCTGAGCCATTCTCCCTCTATCTTCAAATTGTGTCCCTTTGTTCTTGCACATCTCTTTTTCTGAAAGATACTACCCTCTTGGACTTTATTGATTCCACTTAGGTACTTAAAAGTTTCTATCATGTCCCCCCCTCCCTCCTTTCATTAAGGGTATACATATTATGCTCCTTTAGTCTCTCCTCGTATGGCTTCTCTTGCAGACCCTGCACCATTTTAGTTGCCCTCCTCTGGACTGCCTCCATCCTGTCTATGTTCTTGCAGAGATGGGGTCTCCAGAACTGGACGCAGTACTCAAGATGGGGTCTCACCAACTGTCTGTACAGAGGGATAACAACTTCCTGTTATCTGCTGGTGATGCCTCTCCCTATACATCCCAGTATCCCCCCAGCCCTCCCTACTGCCTTCTCACATTGCTTGCCAACCTTAAGGTCATCTGATATGATTACCCCAGGTCCCTTTCCATTTTTGTTGTTGTTACTACCTCCCCCCGCATTGTGTAATCTTCCCCTGGGTTTTTGTTTCCCAGGTGCATTATTTTGCACTTCTTTGCATTGAATCCAAGCTGCCATACTTCTGACCATTCCTCCAACCTTGCCAAGTCCCTTCTCATCCTTTCCATGCCTCCTTGTGTATCAACCCAGTTGCAGATCTTTGTGTAATCTGCAAAGAGGCATATTTCCTTCTAGCCTCTCCAATGTCACTTATAAATACATTAAAAAGGACTGGTCCCAGTACTGAACCCTGCAGTACCCTACTAGTACCCCCCCTTTCTTCAAAGTGGACTCCATTTACAATTACCTTTTGTGTCTTGTTGTCCAGCCAATGTTTAACCCAGGCTTCCACCCTGGGATCCACTCCCAGGCTGGTTAATTTGATTATTAATCTTTTGTGTGGAACTGTGTCAAATGCCTTGCTAAAGTCTAGATAGGCCATGTCCCTCCCTGGTCTACTACTTTGGTCACCCAGTCAAAGAAATCAATTAGATTCGTCTGATGTGACCTTCCTGCTGTGAACCCATGCTGCCTTGGGTCCTGTGCCCCACCGGCCTCTAGGTGCTCAACAGTTCTTTCCTTCAGAAGTGATTCCATCACTTTCCCTATCACAGAGGTCAAACTGACAGGTCTGTAGTTTCCTGCCTCTTTCTTGCTCCCACTTTTGTGAAGGGGAATCACAGCCACCTTCCTCCAGTCCTCAGGTACCGCACCATCTTCCCATGATTTGTTAAAAAGGGTAGTCAGTGGTGTCACTAGTTCTCCCCTTAAAGTTTTAAGAATTCTGGGGTGAATTCCATCAGGCCCCATTGCTTTGTCCACCTTCAGTTTTAGGAGTTCATTCAAAACCCTTTCTTCTGTAAAAGGACTGAGATCGACCCCCCTATCCAGAGTGCTTCTGTTAATTGGATTAGGTACCTCCCCCTCCTTATCTCTGGTGAATACTTAGCAGAAGTATCCATTCAGTATCCCTGCTTTTTCACTGTTTCTCTCTGCCCACCCACCGTCCATTCTGTTCAGCCTTACTATCCCTCCCTTTGTCTTTCTATGCTCCCTGATGTACCTATAAAAGGTTTTATCCCCCTTCTTAACTGAGTTGGCTATCTTTTCCTCAGTTTGGGCCTTTGCTATTCTGACTTCCTCCCTGCTTCCTTCTGTCTTAACTGGTACAGTTCTCTGTCCTGCCCTTTTGTGTTTCCTTATACTTCCTAAATGCTATATTTTTCTCCTAACCTTCCTACCACTTCTTTTGAGAACCATAGTGGCTTTTCTTTCATTTTGATTTGTTTATTTGCTTCACACAAGGCTTGTTGCCTCTGTGATGGCAGTTTTGATGTTTCCCCATTGTTGCTCCACCCCTCCTTCTAGCCTGTTTGCTAGTGCTTTTCTAAGGCACTCTTCCATCTTGCCAAAGTCAGCCCTCCTGAAGTCCAGTACCATCACTTTTGTATGGCTTGACTCTGTAGCTGAGTTTATCGTGAACCACACTGTTTGGTAGTCACTTGTTCCCAGATGGCTACCCACTTCTAGATCTGAGATCCTCTCACTGTTCCCATTTGAGAGTATGAGGTCTAAGATTGCTCCCTCATGAGTGGGTTCCAAAACTAGCTGTCTGAGCATGCCACCTGTAGGACATCGAGAATGGCCCTGCTCTTGGATGTGGCTGTAGCAAAGGTACTTCAGTTAACATCTGGCATATGCAGGTCCCTCGTCAACAGTATCTCCCCTTTCTCTGCCATCCTAAGGATGCCTTCTATCATATCCTTGTCCATCCCCCCCCGACATGGCGGTCTGTATACAACCCCTCTGCAGATTATGGTGCCATTTCCAGTCGCTAAGGTGACCCACAGAGCCTTCTCTCCTCCCTGTTTACTCTTTTGTTCTGTTGCTTTTATCCCTTCTCTTACATACAGAGCTACTCCTCCCCCTCTTCTCTCCTGCCTGTCTCTCCTGTAGGTTGTGTACCCCGGTATGTTAACATCCCAGTCATGGTTCTCTGCGTACCATGTTTCTGTGATGGCTACAATATCCAGGCATCCCTCTTCCATCAAGGCCATCAGTTCAGGGAGCTTGTTGCTCAGACTATGGGCAGAGGAGCACAGGATCCAAGACAGCATGGGTTTACAATAGGAAGATCCTGTCAAACTAATTGCATAGATTTCTTTGACTGGGTAACCAGAGTGGTGGACCAAGGGGGAGCAGTTGATGTTGCCTACCCTGGCTTCAGCAAAGCTTTTGATACTGTTCCACATAGAAGATTGATTAATAAGCTGGGTAGGCTTGGGGTGGGTCAGAAATTGGTCAACTTGGTGGCAAACTGGTTGATGGACAGAAAACAGAGAGTGGTGGTAAACGGTATACAGTCAGAAGAGATGCAAGTCACAAGTGGGGTACCACAAGGATCAGTCCTGGGGCTATTCCTCTTCAGTATCTTCATCAGTGACATTGCAGATGGACTGGGTGGAAGATGTGTCTGCTTGCAGATGACACCAAGATCTGCAACACAGTAGATGATCCAGATGGGGTAGGCAGAATGAGAAGAGATCTGGATCAACTGGCAAAATGGTTTGAAGAGTGGCAACTGGGGTTTAACGCAAAGAAGTGCAAGATCAAGCACATAGGGAAGAGAAACCCTGAAGCCACCTATAGGTTGGGAGGGGAGTTGCTGGCAGTCACAAGGGAAGAAAGAGACTTGGGCATTGTTATCACAGATTACTTGAAATCATCCAAGCAGACCACTAAAGCAGTAGGTAAGGCTAGAGGGATGTCGGGGTGTATTAGTAAGGGTATTGCAAGTCGTGGAGGGTAATAATCCCTCTTTACAAGACACTGGTTAGGCCCCCATCTGGGTGTTGTGTGCAGTACTGGAGGCCACACCTTCACAAGGACATTAACAATGGAGGCAGTCCAGAGAAGGGCAACCAAAATGGTGCAGGGACTGCATCAGAAAACATATGAGGACAGATTAACAGAACTCAATATGTATACCCTAGAGCAAAGGAGGAAGAGAGGTGATATGATTGAAACATTCAAACACCTTAAGGGCATTAACAAGGTGAAAGAGTCTAACATGTTTTAATACAAGAAAAACAGCAGGACAAGAGGACACAGCATGAGATTAGAGGGAGGCCAATTAAAGGGTAATATGAGGAAGTTCTTTTTCACAGAAAGGGTGGTGGATGCATGGAACTGGCTACCTCAGGAAGAGGTGAATATGAATGCAGTGCAGGGCTTCAAATAAGCATGGGA
Organism: Neoceratodus forsteri; assembly: GCA_016271365.2. Lineage (NCBI taxonomy): Eukaryota > Metazoa > Chordata > Ceratodontiformes > Ceratodontidae > Neoceratodus > Neoceratodus forsteri. Next base: position 640,873,585 of record CM057453.1, on the reverse strand, counting down.
TAGCCATAAGGGAGCAATACAGATAAGTATGAATAGATAGGCCATTGACAGAGCGAATGCCAATGGCACATTCATAAGGTAGAAAAAGAAATGGCAGACTGGATGGGCCTTGCAGTCCTTATCTGTCATCAGCTTCTATGTTTCTATGTTAAGAGGGAATGTGGGGAAGTTTTTCTTCACAGAGAGGGTGGTGAACGCATGGAATGGTCTGCCACAAGAGGTGGTGGGAGCAAGCACTGTGGCTGGATTTAAAGATGCATGGGCCAGGCATAGGGGCACCAAAGAAGTAAAGCAGAGGGAGGGAGGGGTCAGAAGTCGTAATCAAGTATGAAACTTTTGGGCAGACTGGATGGGCCTAGCAGTCCTTATCTGCTGACAATTTCTCTGTTTTCTATGTTTCTATGAAACAGAATTCCAGTAGAAAAATTGCAGTTTTGCGGGAACTTTTCTTCCATGGATTTTCTTTCCTTCTTTAGGAAAGCTTATCTCTGGCATAGAAGTTGCACAAAGTCGAATACTTCATCATTAAACAGCTATATCGCCACACATTCTTCCTTTGCTTATTCTTCCTTTATTTATGGAAATAGGAATAGTACTAGCCAGCAAAGCTGAAGGAAAATGCCTGTGTATAGACAACTAAGGTATGCAAATATAATCTTCTTCCACTCCCCAATGTATTTAGGCTGGCAGCATAGCCTAGCGGTTAGAGGTGTAAATGAGCTTGGTACGTCCAGCAGTCCAGGCCTGAGTTTGATCCTCATAACCTCCACTTGCATACTGTGTGACTCTGAGCAAGTCATTTAACCACCCAGTGCTTCCAGGTCACCCCTGAAAACAGACACTTGTGCCTAGTGGGCTTTATCTGGTTACGAAAGACTAAAATAAAAAAAAAATAATTTATGAACCTTACCACAATACTTTTTGCCTTTATTATGTTACTTTGCCTGCCTTACTATCTGTAAAAATAGATATTATAACTAATTTGAATCACACTTGCTTTAGAAATTAAACATGAAAATGTGCATCCATTACGGTAATATGCTGTGTCAATTGTTACACTTCTCCAGTGTCTCCTCAGAATCATGGGACCTTTTGTGGGGGGGAGGGGGGTTGAAAGGATGGTTTAGTATGGTCGTGTTTTTTGACAATGTACTATGTCCTGTTTAAATTGTAGCTAAAAAATTTAATAAAGTTTATTAATTTAAAAAAAAAAGAATCATGGGACCTTCGCTTAGCTTGCCAGGGCATGAGGTACTGGGGACAGTGAGTGGCTATTGCAGATGATAATCTCTTCTGTGATATCAGGCAATCAGTGCTCAGTATTACAAAGTTTCTAGTCTTAGCCTGCATACAGCTGTGGTCTCATGCAGGAATGTTAAGAGGACCTAATCCACTGACAGTAGTAGTTGGAAAGAGGAGCACTACATATGCTTTTTAAACTAAAAAAAAGTGCAATGAAAAACTCAATCTAACTCTCTCTGGCCAACTCAAGTGATTTATAATTAGCTTATCTGGGCTGTGGGTGATGCTTCTTATGGTATAAGAGCATATCTCATGCAGTTTGGTCAGGCAGAATTGCTCACCTTTGCTTCATGGTCCTCACTCCCAAACTGCATGGGATAACACTCTTACCCCATAAGAGACATCTTGCAGAGCACATTTGATCCTTGTAATGGTAGTACAGGAAAACTGCAATCTTCTAATTTGTCACAGCTTGCATTTGCCCTATAATGCACAGGAGCACAGAAATAAATGGCTGTTAAATATATTTAGGTTACACTGAGGCCATGTCATGGGTTCTTACAGTGCTGCAAAAATGAATCATATGAAATTTAGTTGTTTGGGGTGTTTCACCCTAATACGAACATCAGTGGAATTGACCATGCTTGATTCTGAATTGTGTGTTCACTCAGTTATGTGTTTATGTACTTCCCACCATTTCTTTAGTTTTCTCCTCTGCAAGCTGGCCTTGTCATCACTGCCCCCAGTCCCTGGATCTTACCATGGTGGGGCTGGAGGTTGGAAGGCTCCCCCCCCCCAAAGGCAAAATATAGATTTCCAGAGTCCTGCCCAATCAGTGATGTGGTCCTTGTGAAGGGCTAGGAGTCATTCAGCTATCTGGGGACTTTTCCTCTTGCATTTTCTTCCCAGGGCTGCCCAGCATACAGTGATGCACCATGTGTGCGTTCCTGTGCCTGCACACGTGTGTCAGCATCTGAGGGCAGCCCTCCTTTTGCATGAAGCAATCCTTGCTTTGCCACCACCTGGCCTCTGCCAGGTAGTAGGCTGGTAGAGGGTTACTGGAACCCCCCCAAGAACTGTCTGTAGGGTGCTTCATCCTCCCCACCCACCAAACCCTAAATGACGTGTTTCTAGTACTGAACCCAGATCACCGTTGTGTCAGGTGGCAGCGGCACCACCATGCCACGGGGCCAGCTATGTCTTCACGTTTGACTGCCACTAGAGAGGTGTCCAACATGACACTGCAAATGAGAAAGAAAAGAGGAAGAGACACATGGCAAGCCTGTTCTATGCTTTATTTTCAGTTTTAGCATTCTGTGTTTTATTAACTCAATTATGGTTCTGTTCAGGCAAGACTTATCCAAATACGATGGCTCACTTCCTCCATGGTGGATATGTTTGGATGTGTGTTCATAGTCAGACTTGGTATAGGCACTGCTGTTCAGCTTGAGGACTGGGCCCCAAGTCTTTTTGCTTTTCTTGTTTTGTTTGACTTTCATTTTTAGGTTGTTGCTTTATTTATTTGATTGCATTTTTAATTTTTTTTGTTTGTGCTTTGCACTTCAGCACCACTGTACACAGCCACTGCACTATGAAGTCAGACCATACTGATGCAATCTTTTTTAAACAGACATCGTGAATGTGCTGACAAAAACACACTGTGATACCCGGTAAAATTTGTGAAATTTAAAAAAAAGTATTCTTTAGCAAATTTTAGTAGCTGAATGCAGCATTTTTATGAATTTGTACACTGAAGTCGATGTCTGCCCTTTAGGATGTCTATAAACAAGCCCATACTATAAAGCAGCACTTCCATTTTCAAGCAAGTGAATTCTTGTAACAGTCTCTTAATAATACAGCAAATAAAGTACTTTGCCATGTGCGAGTTTTCATTTTACTATGGTCCAAAGATGGTCTGTTCCCCTGCTGTTTTAACACTGCAACATACCAAAACAATTCCTAACCCTCCACCAACTCTTAATTTAGAGGACTGAGCTCATACCCATAGTGATAAATTAGAGTTTCCGTTTCTCCCATGAAGCATAGGCTTAGGCATATATAAAAGTCTTCACACCCTTTCTTAAATTATAGGAAAGTTGAAACACTAGAATTGTACTTAAAAGTGGATTACAACTTACTGTTACTCAGTTACTCAGTGGCTTAAGACACAAGAAGGCAAAGCCCAGCGAGAGTGTCTCCCACTCCTATTGGGGCAATTAGATGTATTGTTTCCAAGCCCAGTTTAGATGTTTATTCAATAGATTTTTTAAATTTAGTAAGGTCCTCAAGTCAATCACCACCTGTGGTAATAAATTCCAGGCCTTTGCAGCTGTTATATTTATTTTATTTGTATTTTAGTCTTTGGTCACCGGGTAAGGCCCACTAGGCACAAGTGCCTGTTTTCAGGGGCGACCTGGGAGCACTGGGTGGTTAAGTGACTTGCTCAGAGTCACACAGTATGCAAGTGGAGGCTGTGAGAATCAAACTCAGGTCTGGTCTGCTGGATGTACCAAGCTCGTTCACACCTCATTCCTCTAACCTCTAGATTATATTGCCATCTTTATAGTAAAGAAACAATCTCTCTTGCATGTATTTACTCTCTGTATACGGAGCTGCTTATTGTGGCCTCTAGTTTTGACATTCCTTACTGCATTTTTGAATTCACATTGTGCTGCTAAGTCACTGTCATTCAGAACTGTAAAAAGCTGCAGCAAGTCCCCCCCCCACCCCTTGCCCTTCTGTCCTCTAGCCTAACTAAGTCTGTCCTATGAAGTCTAATCTCATAGGGCAGATTTCTTAGAGATGGTATAAGCTTCGTTGCTCTTTGCTGTACCGACTCCAACAACTTTATGTCCCCAATATGGTGGAGGCTGCAGAAAGGGGAATTTGATTCTAGGTATTGTCTAATATATGCTCTGTATGAAGAAATTATAAAGGATTGGCTTCTGTTTATGAATGTCCGTTTGACTTTGTTTAGAAGTGAATTTGCAGTCTGCCATTTTTTGCAGTGATCATTGGATGTTAATTTATTATTAACTAATGTACCTAAATCTCTCTCTTTTACTGATGATTTTAACATTTGGTTATTCAGGCTGTACACATAGCTGGGATTGTTAACGCCAAAGTGGAATATGACACATCTTGATAATTTAACATCATTTTGTTTGCTGTGCACCAATGTTCAATCCTTTCTAGATCTTTACAGATTGTCAGATGTTTTTCAACAGAGTCCACGTGGCCTCCCAATTTAATATCATCTGCAAATTTTGTAATGGTATTATTTATGTTCTCATTGATGTCTTTTATAAATATGTTGAAGAGTGTTGGTCCCGACATGGATCCCTGTGAGACCCCACTCATGATCTGTCTCATCTTGGACATACAGCCTCGAATTCTGACTCTTTGTGTCCTGTGGTTAAGCCAATTATGCACCCATTTTGTGATTAGAGGGCTCATACCTAATGTGATTAGTTTAGTGATTAATTCTTTGTGAGGCACTTTATCGAATGCCTTACTGAAGTCAAGTAATATGACATCCACTGGTTTGTTATTGTCGATACTCACACTTACTGAATTGTAGAATGTAATACGATTGGCTGTATAAGAGTGATTAGCAGTGAACCCATGTTGATGTTTATCCACCATACCGAGATGTTTTACTTCAGTTTCTATTTTGCTCTTAACAAGTCTCTCAAATATTTTGCAACAGATTGAGGTCAAACTAATTGATCTATAACTACTGATCTTATTTTTGAGACCCTTTTTGTGTACGGGAATGATAATTGACACTTTCCAGTCATTAGGAAGTAAACCTGTTTCTATGGACTTGTTAAAAATGATTGTCAAGGGGAGAGAGCATTGTCAGTCTCCAACAGTAACCTAGGACTTATATTGACTGATCCAGGGAATGATTTAGGTTTAAGGTGCTTTATGGAGGCCAGAACTTCCTGTTTAGTAAACAGTAACATTCAGAGGTTTCCCTGATGCTACTAGTAATTCAAGTACATCTCTGGGGTTAAAAACAAAACAGAAATAGTCATTGAAAATATCCGTTAACTCGAGGTCGTCAGTAATTATATTATCATTGTGATTTATTGAATTCAGTTGTTAGGGGTATTCTTGTGATTATTTATGTAAGAGTAAAAAGATTTTTGATTACCCTTGGTGTGTGATATTCTCATTTCTACCTTACTTTTTTCTATCTTGGGTAATTTCTTATGTTTGGCCAATTCTGTTTTATAGTTAACTTGTGTTAGAGTACAATTAGACTTCATCATTTGTTTATATGCCCTCTTTTTAGTGGCCATTTGTTTTTTGACAGATATGGTGAGCCATGGTGGAATTTTACTTATGTTGTTATTTACCTCCCTTATCGGTATATACTCATATATGCAAGTTTTGATGCTGTTTTTTTTTATTTTCGACTAACACATTTCTACTGAAGAGTATAACATTTCCTAGCTCCAATTGATACTTTCCAAGTATGGCCTGAATTTATGGAAATCTGCCTCATTGTTATCATTTATGCAGAGTTTATTTATTTTCCTGGATATACTTGCTCTAATGTCAAATAGTACCACTTTATGATCACTGCCCCATTGGATAGGCTGTTTCTACATTACTTATATGTATATCCATATTAGTTAACATCAGAGCTAAGATATAGTTACCTCTTTTTGGGCAAGTTATTAACTGGCCAAGGCCAAGTGCGATTACATTACACAAGAATAGACTTTCTTGTCCTGTAGACCCTGTTAATGTGTCCCATGAAATGCCAGGGAAGTTGAAGTCCCCTACTATGATTATGTCCCATTTCAGAGGCTGCTGCTATCTCTTTCATTAGGGATTCAATATATTCCTTTGTGGAATTTGGTGGATGATAACAGTTACCTAGAGTGATTTTTTTTTTATTATTGTTTATCTGTATTTGAACCCACATACTCTCTATTTAATTTTCATTATTATTAGTGAAAATTTGCTGGCATATAATACCGTTCTTAATATATATGTACATGCCACCCCCTCTGTTGTGGTATAATAAAGTGCAAGCCTCATGTGGACCCTTTAATGAAACACATTGCCCAGTTAGTATTTTTTCTTTACAGAATTTTATTCATGATGCTATAAAAGTTTAATAAGAATGAAATACTTCCACTCTAAGTCACAGCCTCTGCATTTTAATTCCCAGCACATATATTAATTTGTACAGTTAAATCTGGTTTGGAAATGTATTAATCAGATAATCTGATTAAATGCAATTGAGAAATATTACAGAAGGAAATAGAAAAAATCCATTAAAACAGTTCATTTCTTCTAGCTCTGCATCAGTTGTTAGGGTGTATCTCATTAACTGGGCTCATAGTTATAAGGTTCTTCCTTCTTCACTACTCAGATGAATAGTGGTGTAATTATCACCCCAATGCCATCACTATCATGAAGGTGTCTGCTTTATGATCATCTATGCCATGCCCAGAGTTTCACTGCCAGACTCATCGGATTCACTGCTTGTGTGCAATGGATAATGTGGCAGCTGGTGGTTTTGCAAATGTTTTGTCTTATCCTTGGATTCACTGCTGGTGTGTGCAGAATGGTGGGGGTGATGTACATGGTTCTGATGCTGTGAGAGCCTGCTCTCATCACTTGATTCACTGCTGGTGTGTGATGAATCGTGAGGATGATGTATATGGTCCTGGTGCTGTGAGAGCCTGCTCTCATCACTTGATTCACTGCTGGTATGTGACGAATGGTGGGGATCTTGTGCATGGTCCTGGTGCTGTGAGAGTCTGCTCTCATCACTTGATTCACTGCTGGTATGTGACGAATGGTGGGGATCTTGTGCATGGTTCTGATGCTGTGAGAGTCTGCTCTCATCACTTGATTCACTGCTGGTGTGTGATGAATTGTGAGGATGATGTATATGGTCCTGGTGCTGTGAGAGTCTGCTCTCATCACTTGATTCACTGCTCGTGTGTGATGAATGGTGAGGATGATGTGCATGGTCCTGGTGCTGTGAGAGTCTGCTCTCATCACTTGATTCACTGCTCGTGTGTGACGAATGGTGAGGATGATGTATATGGTCCTGGTGCTGTGAGAGTCTGCTCTCATCACTTGATTCACTGCTCGTGTGTGATGAATGGTGAGGATGATGTGCATGGTCCTGGTGCTGTGAGAGCCTGCTCTCATCACTTGATTCACTGCTGGTATGTGACGAATGGTGGGGATCTTGTGCATGGTCCTGGTGCTGTGAGAGCCTGCTCTCATCACTTGATTCACTGCTGGTGTGTGATGAATGGTGGGGATCTTGTGCATGGTCCTGGTGCTGTGAGAGTCTGCTCTCATCACTTGATTCACTGCTGGTGTGTGATGAATGGTGGGGGTGATATGCATGATCCGGGTGCTGTGAGAGCCTGCTCTCTTCACTCGATTCACTGCTGGTGTGTGATGAATGGTGGGGATCTTGTGCATGGTCCTGGTGCTGTGAGAATCTGCTCTCATCACTTGATTCACTGCTGGGGTGTGACGAATGGTGGGGATGATGTTGCTGGCTGTGGCTGGAATGCCCGCTCTCATCACTTGATTCACTACTGTGACTTCTGCTGTGTTGCTTACTGCTGCTAGATGTAGAATGACTAGAGTGCCTTGAATCACTAGTGTGACTAGAATTACTTGGTTGCTCTCTCGATTCTCTGCTGTGGCTTCTACTGAAACTAGAATGGCTTGGCTGGCTTGTGTGACCATGTTGATTGTGATGACTTAGATGCTCACTTGATTCTTTGCTGTGGCTTGTGCTAACACTTGGATGACTTGAGTGAGTAGGATGACTTATATGTTCACCTAATTCATTGCTGTTACTTTGGCTAGAAGTAGAGTGACTTGGAGATACTGGATTAGTAGAATGACTTGAATCTTCACTTGAGTCTTTGCTGTGGCTATTGGAAGAAGTGGGGTGACTTGGATTTTCTGGATGACTTGGAGGGCTTAAATTGGTTGAGTGACTAGGGTGAGTTTGTTGCTCCATTGATTCTGTGCTGTCATCTCCACCAGAGCTAAGATGACTTGTGTAATTAGGAACACCTGCATGCTCACTTGATTCTTTGCTGTGGCTTCTGCTGGAGGTAGGGTGATGAGGATGAGCTGGATGACTAGAGTCACTTGGGTGACTAGGATGGCCCAGATCTTCCCCTGATTCCTTGCTGTGGCTTCTACTGGAAGTAGCATGACTTTGAAGGGTTGAATAACTATAATGGCCTGGATTGCTTGGGGCGCCATGGTGACTTAATTGGAGATTTACTTCCATACTAAGGCTTCTGCTAGAACTATGGTGACTTGATTGACTTTCATGATTAGAATGAATCAGATTATCACTTGATCTTTTGTTGTGGCTTTTACCATAATGAAGATGGCTTGGTAAACTTGGATGGCTTGACTGGTTATGGTGGTTTTGATGACTTAGATATTTGATTGTCTCTCCACTGTGACTGCTGGAAGAACCCACATGATTCAGGTATTTGCCTGGAATATGATGGCCATGGTGGATTTTAACAACAGAGTATTTTCCTTCAATGCCACTGGTGGTACCACCCTTGCTGCTGTCTTGGTGTTCAGTATTACGTCTTTCTCTATCAGCATGGTTGCCTTCTATGTCATACCTTGATTTCTATTTAAGAATATGCAACATATTTTATTACATTAAAAAATCAAGACAGTGCTATCATTAACACATTTTTAAATATGATTCTAGAAAGATAAAAATTAATAAAGGCATTTTAAAGTGATATTGGAAGGTTCCCCAAATGCCCTTTCACATAGTATGCCATTGCCAGCCATGCTTCAGATGTTGAAGCTGCAATTTGTTTTGTAAAAAAAAGCTGTCATAGTCATTTTATTGTTATGTTTTATCAGGGGTTTGATTCTGGCTGCTTTCTAGTTTCTCTGTGCAGCCATACCCCCAGAATGATGTCATACAAGGGCACTATCAATGTTTTACAAACAGCAACAAGGAATCCTGGGTAATTTATGATGTTGACATAAATGTTCCTTACTCAGAAGTACAGTCTGATATGTTGGTAATGGTGAGTACCTAATATGTAAATGTCCATAGCAAGGCACTGTGGGTGCAATAAGAAGTTGATTTCTGAGTTCTTTACTGGGAGGTGCAGTTTCGTATTTCTATAGCGGTGTCAACAGTATGAGCTCTTGTATGTTTATTTTCAAAACATGGCATTGTACATACAGTATCTAGCTACAAGACTTCTTTATTGAGAGATATAGTCTCCTATTTCTGTAGTAAGCACAGAAATATAATAGCCTGTATACTAATTTACATAGTGAGGAATTGTGGGTACAGTAAATAGCTAATTTTTCTATCTCCCTAATCAGAGTGCAGTCTTCTATTTTGGTAGTGTTTACAGCAGTACAATCTGTAGCAAAGCTTCTGGAAAATGATTTTACTTTTCTATGTTTATGTTATAGGGCTTGAATGTCTTTACGTAGTTCAGGAGTGTAATGATGGGTCAATTATTACACGGCTCTGAGCTGCTTTCAGCCAGTCAAATCACTAGAATGTTTCTACACATTATGATGCTAGATACAGCTACTTGCAAACAATGTAAAGAGGCAGCTAAATACTGACAGCGTCCCTTTATAAATTTTTTGTTTCCCTTGTATGATGTCACGGTTGGGGGATGCAGCACTGAGAAAAAAAGGGGTAGGTTATGCAAATGAAGCAGAGCACTGAAATAAAAGGATTTTCTTTCATGAAAAACAGCACTATCTGGCAGTTTGAATGGTAGGAGACTTATTCACAACTCCTACAGGTTACTACTCCCATTTGCTATGGCAAACTTGCAACATCACTTTAAGTGTGCAAATTCTGACCTAAAGTTGGCAGCTGTTAACATTTTTTCAGGGCTTTATTTTATTTATTATTTTAATTATTCTTGGTAATTGGGTCTTTTGGGAATTTTTATTTGAATAAAACTATGCAGCCAAAGACCCATTCTACTTTAACGCTCTCAATTGCCATAGCCATCTTGAGTCCCATAATGGTTCGTATACATTGGTCATAATTGTTGCCTTACCATGTTAAATATTGTGGTTACTTTACTCTTACATACTGCACGTGTGAGGGGTACAAATCAATTTACATCACATAAGACTTCTAAATAAATCACTTTAAAGATATGCAATACACGTTACCTGCTCATTTTTGGCAACATCATGTGTTTCATTTACATTCAAAGCAATCTGTAAAACAAACATGTATTGTATGATGCATCTGTTATGGTGTGGCAACTGAGTTTATGATTTGAATTAAGCATATGAATTCTGGGTCATAAACAATAAGGTACAATGGCGGCTTGGTTGTGCTGGTCTTACCACATGACCAGGGGCATAGTAAGGTATAAGGCCACAAACCAAGTGTCTTCATCCCCTGGAAGTGTGGTGATACTAGCACAACTAATGCCCTTAAGTACCTTCTGGTGTTTATAAAATGGCTCCATAGGCTACTTTTAAAAAACAAACACACTAAAAGTTTAAAAAGACACAAAAAATATAATAAAATATTGCTACAAAATGTAGTAAAATAGTCTCTTCACAGATGGTTTCCACCTCTCAGCAATCTATCTTTCTATGCATTAAATAGATTTATAGATATGTTTCATCAGAAAAGGACCTTCTTAGGCCATCAAGTCTGCCCATCTCCCCCCTTACTTGCCCCCCTCACCCCTGGATTCCATATATTCCACCCCCTGCTCCCTAGTTAACCCCTTGTGTTTATCCCATGCCCTCTTGAATCCTTCCACAGTTCAGCCTCTACCACTTCATCTGGCAAACTGTTCCAGGGTGCCACCACCCTCTCAGTGAAGTAATGCCCCCTCACATTACCCTTAAGCCTGCCCTCTCCACCCTCAATCCATGCCCTCTCATTCTAGCACCTGCCTTCCCTGTGAATAAACCCCCTCCACTTCATTAATCCCCTTCACATATTTGAATGTCTCTATCATGTTCTGCCTCTCCCTCCTGGTCTCTAGCGGGTACAAATTCAACACCTTCAAGCTCTCTTTGTATGGCTTCCCCACTTAACCCATGCACCATCTTGTGGCCCTTCTCTGTACTCTCTCATGGTATCTATATTCTTGCATTGGTGAGGTCTTCAGAACTGAACCCAATACTCCAGATAGGGCCTCACCATGGATTTGTAGAGTGGCATCAGCACCTCCCACCTTCGACTAGTTATTCCCCTCCCTATGCACACCAACATTCTATTTGCTTTGCCCACTGCCTTGCTGTATTGGGTCCCCACCTTAAGGTTGTTTGTGATTATGATTCCTAGATCCTTCTCCTGCTCAGTAGCTTTTATTTCCTCCCCCCAGTGTACAATTTGCTTGTGGATTATTCCACCCCATATGCATCACTGTGCACTTTTTGGCATTGAATTTTAGCTGCTATGTTTCCTACCACCCCTTCAGCAACCTTAGATCTTTCCTCATAGCCTCCACCCCACCCTCCCCACCCTGGGGATGTCCACCCTGTTGTAGATCTTTGTATCATCTGCAAAAAGGCAGACCTTCCCCTGCAGCCTTTCTGCTATGTCACTGATGTAGATGTTAAATAGGATGATTTGAATCAATAGCTAGCCAGCTTTGCTGGGGGGGGGGTTCAGTTCAGAAGGTTGCAGGGTATGCAAAACTACTTTAAGAAGGATCTGGTGGGTGGAGGGTGTGGTTATTCCCGGCAAAGTGGGGGAGGCTGGGATTAACATGAACTTTTTTTTTAAAAAAGATACTTTGTGTAGTTGTTTGTGGGCAACCATGCTGGCAAAATGCCACTACGTGGAGTCTTTGCTGGGTTACGTTTAGCATTTTACAGATGAAAACAACAGTATGAGAAGTAAGCATGTCATGCTACACAAAGTTGAGCAATCTTCACAAACTGGAAGCGAAACAAAGTTCCCTGACTTTGCCGACATGTATGATAGGACAACTGAGAATAAAGACACAATTCTTTCAATTGCTCTGTCATCACTATTTATTCTCACTTTTGACCTATCACTTGCAAAAAAAAACAAGAAGAATCAAAAATTCAAACTGGACCTTGATTTGAAACCAGCTTTGGAACACTCACAAGATAATTCTGAACAATATATGTAAACATTTTGACCAACACATATAAACATTTTGACAGTGCAACAGCAACTAGTACAAACAACAACACTGGAGTAAATGATAGGGAAAAGATGTCAGTTTAACACATTTGTATACTTATATGCCATACCATACTTACTGGGATGGCAGAGGCTACTCCAGAAAGGTAGATGAAGACAAGCAACATTTTCATCTTTTACAGGAGTATCTGAAAAAAAAATGAAACAGAAGAGAAAATTATTATCAAGATAAAATCATCTGAAAGTCTGTAAGATGACACAAACAGTTAAATACATTGAAACATTGTGTCTGTTGTATAATTTATAGCAATCATTAATAACTGACATAGCAATATGAACTGCCAAATCCAACACAAAGAATACAAGCCAGTTGTAATCAGAGCCGTGTGAAATGTGAAAGTTGGCCAGTGGAATTTATATGAAATGACATTTCTACTTCAGATATGCTTTTCAGAATTTGCATTTTAATTCCATGGAATTCCAAACTGCGTTTCTTTTTTTTCCCACATCTGTTTATTAGGTGGCAAGTATAAATCAGACATATAACCTTCAATACATATTTTTCCTCTTTGTACTTGTGCCTTACATATTTAAGCAATAAGGCACAACACGGTGTGGGTTATTGGGGATTTACCCACACCTTGTGTGGTGTGTGATGAGGCGTAGCCGAGTGACTTAACCACACAAGAAGTGAATAAATCACCCAATAACTCACACCCTGGAGTGCCTTATTGCGATTATACAATGGACCCATGTGTAAAATAAATTTAAAATGTGTTTAATTATGATTTTTATAAATGGCATTTCTTAGCCGTGGGTTATGCAGGATTTTCCCACAGTCATGTGACATGTTTTGACCAATGAAGTTACAGGATTTTCATACACCATTGTATAATGTAGCTTACACATCTCTGTTTCTTACATCCAACTTACAGTTCTTCCTATATATGTTATAAATCATTCGGATCTTCTAGATTGCTTTGACAATCCTTCTCTGCCCACCTTGGTTTTATAAAAATTAACTACATCAGCTGAACTTATACAACACAACTGTTGCTCAGTATCATATTTATCAATGGTTTAGCATATACCTTTCTGTGGGGTTACTTCATTTCTAACTTTCACATCCTATATTTTCCAATTCCTTCCATCTTTCATATTACCACACCTTCTCACTCAGTTCACATATTTTTATAGAATAGTATTAGGGCTCATGAGTGTCTCCTCAGCTGGTGGAAAGGATTCCATTAGGGTTCCCCATATCCTCTCAAAGAGATCCCCATTTTCCTTAAGCGCATATCTCGCTCGTTCCATGGGCAGCGCTTTAGCCACTAGTTCAAGCCACGTATTTATAGTGGGCTGTGTATACGCCACCCATGTATTCTTAATACATTTCCTGGCAAGAACCAGGAGGACTCGCACCACTCTGAGGTGTGGATCCCAGCTGTCTTCCCCCATGTGATCCATGTCCAATAGTATGGACAGTGGTGTCCCTGGTATCCTCACCCCCACACTCTATTCAATTTGTTGTCCAACCTAAGAGCAGAATGGTTGCAACGTTGAACACTCCCAGTAGTAGTGTAAACATGTTCCTCTTGCCTCTTGGCATCTACCACATATCAGTGATACCCCAGGTGGAAATTTATGTACCACCACCCGGTGGCAAATACCGTCTGTGTACCAATTTGTACTGCGCTTCTTTATATTTATTGCACCAGAATAGGCCCATGTGTGATCTGCATATAGTAGCCCAGTTTTCCTCTGATATTTCTCTTCCCAGATCCCTCTCCCATTGTTGTCTTACCCTCACTAAATGGTCTGGCATAGCCTTCCTTAAGTGAGAGTATATTCCCGCTATTAGGACTTTTGGAATGTCTAGACTAAAGAATCTCCCTCTCCAGAGCATATAGGTGTGATGTTTCCAGCTGTATCCTATGTATTGCTCTGATGTGTGCTCGTACCTGTAAATACTTGAACGTGTGTTGTCCCTCAAGTCCAAATACCTGCTCTACTTCTGCTTGACTCCTCACTTCCCCTATTCCCATCAGGTCTCAAAAACATCGTATGCCCTTCTGTTTCCATTGTGCAAACCCCATTTCTTGAAGCCCTGGGAGAAACTCTGGGTTTCCACTGACTGGTGTAAGAATAGTCCTGTCCTCATCTCCACTGCTTATTTTGGTTGCCACTCTCCAGGCTTGTAGTGTGTGCACTGCCAGTGGGTTTGGGTTTCATTTCTCCTTGTATTTTTTAATCCCCCCTATATCCAAGTATATTAAAGGTAAACTACCTTCCCTTTCCAATTCCAGGGTCACCCTGCTTGCTCCTCCATTCCCCAGCAGCCAATCCCTTATCAGCTTCAGTTGTGCAGCAAAATGGTATTGTCTAACATCTGGAAACTTAAGCCCCCCCCCCTTGGGTATGTTCCTTTCAATCATCTTAAAGCTGTCCTGGGTCTTTTACTCTGCCATAAAAGGGGACACACTGTGCCTCCATCCACAAGTCTTTTTTAGTTAACTCCATGGTGATCATTTGGATAGGATATAATACTCTCGGATGGAGATTCATTTTAAGTAGATTCATCCTTCCCATTCAGAATATAGGGAGAGATCTCCATCTCCTCAGGTCCAAAATGCATTTCTATGTAAATTGTGGAATAAGAAAATGAATCCAAAATACACACAAATGACTGAGCATGATTCTCCAGCTAGCATTCTGCTTTCGGAATTCCAGAATTCTGCTTTTGATGGCTTTCCATTGCTTTATCTGGAATTTATGAAATTCTGCAGAACTCTGGTGGACAGGGAATTTGAATCTTATGCACAGCTCTAGCCATATTCTTCCTAATATAAGTAACATTTTAGGTAACTTTGGTAATTGTTCAACAATCTAGTGTATAATACATGCATGGCAGTATAGCCTAGAGGCCAGAGTAATGAGCAAGCTGTGAGTGAGCCTGGTACATCCAGCAGACTGGGGTTTGATTCCCACAAGCTCTACTTGAATACTGTGTGACTCTGAGCAACTCATTTAACAACACCAGTACTCCCTGGTTGCCCCTGAAAACAGGCACCTGTGCCTAGTAGGCCTTACTCAGTTACCAAACGAATAAATAAACAAAAAAAAAGATGGCATTGCCATTCACAGAGCTGTTCCAGAGTTAAATTCCAGCAATGACACTATGGAGACAGTTAATTCTGCAAATTGCTTGAAAAATTCTGCAGGATAAAATTTTGCATTTGGCCTTGCTGCAGAATTCCTGTACCGTATCTGGAGATTGAGCTAATTTCCTCAATTTGAGGAAGTGCCACATAAAATTTTTATTCCATGAAATATTCTGTATTCTAGTGGTGGATTCCAAAGAAGTAGAATAAAGAAAAAAACTTCCACACAGCTTCAATCATTTACTGTCTCCCTTCATTTTCATGGGATTAAAGAAGACGGGGGCAGTATAGTCAAGAGTTAGACCACCACTTGGTTGTGAATATGAAGACCCAGCAAACCTGGGTTTGAAAACCACAACCACCACTTACATACTGTGTGACCCTGAAAAAGTTACTGTGTTCCCGGGGCACAATGGAAAATTAGCTTTGGCCCAGTGTGCCTGGTGCTGGTGGTGTGTATGCTACTGAGCCTGGCTGGCAGTGCTTGTAATAGTGCTTTTAAAGCAGTACCACAACCTGCATCTGTTGGCCAGAGTGGATTCTTCTGCTGTGGTGGCTGCATGATTTGAACAAACCATCTTATCCCACCACCCATGCCTGACTGCTGTTTCTGCTGCTGCTGGCCCGTGTGACCTGAGTGGGATTTGGGAATCAATGGGACTGTTACAGAATGCCATGGTCATGCTTTAGATGATCAGCCAGAACACTGGTTCCTAATGTCCGAGTAGACTAACCCCAGCAGATGATCCTGCTACGGATTGCAACATGCTCTCAGTGGATTTCTGGGCACATCAATGAAATATTTCCAGACTGCAGACCATCTCTTTGGTGTTTTAGCTGCATGACTGGCCTGCTGGGGTTCTTTGATAGCAATAGGATGGTGACTGTGAGAGGACTGTTTTTTTGTCTGCCACTATAGAATAATGTGGCAGGGACAAATGCCCTGGCAGGGCAACACTGGTAGCAGCACCATTAGGGTCACAATGAGATTGATCAATCCCGATTTTCCTGTCTGACAAATTTGCTTTCTTGTTTTTCTGTTTTGTATTATTTTTCTAAATTTGACCAACTTTCTGCATGGTGCCCTCCCCTCTTGTGCATCCTGTCATCATCAGAACTTGTTGCTGTAACTGACAGCACTTTTCTGACCTACTCACCTTCATCCTCTTCCTCTCCTGCATGTGCTACCTCCTGTCATATCTCTTCCTCTGCTTCTCATCCTCGTCAGCTTCTTCTTCTCCTTCTCTTTCCCCATGCCTTTCCACCTCACTCTCACATGATTCGTCAGCTTTCCTCTACCCTTTTGCCACCCCTCTTTATGTGCATCTTCTTCCCACTCCTCTACCAACCCACTGCCATGTCCCACTGCTCTGACAGATCCACTTCTATATGCTCCTCCCAGGCACTCTCCTCCGGTGTAAGGTGCTTTGATGGTGGTGCTTCTGCCTTATGGTGAGACTGTATGTACTCTGTATTGAGCCCTTTAGTGACTTTTGCTTTGATCTCTTCTTAGAATTGTATCATTTGTATTCTGTGATGGAAATTGTATATCTCTCTGTTGTTTGTACTTTGCAATTGTTCCCTTTTCTCCCAGTCCTCCCTCCGGGGTTGCTAATGGACATGAGCCCTGGGCTCTGTGTGCATATGTAGAAAAATATGTTTTAAATAAATAAAACTGTACTTTCATGTGTGTTGATACTGAAATTGTATGGAAAACAGTGGCCACAGAAGCTCTAAATCCCTCAGGACAAACCAGCTATACACCACAGATAAGTTTAAAAAATCTTTCTTCTTTTATTGTATTATTCCTTCCATAATGCCCTCCATGAGAGCCCAAAGTTTTGCCCGCATCGGGCTTCTTGAGGGAGGAGAGTTTCCTGTTTCAACATTTGGTTTGTTTTTCTCTCTGTATTTCATTGAGTTGAGCAATCCATTTCTCTTGTTTCTTTTATAGGTATATTGTTCAAAGGAGTTGTGTCTCCTAGTTTCCTGTCTTTCTAAGGCACTGTGCCTTTCCTTCTTGGGTATTAATATTCCCTATGCTCTACTGGAGCACTGTTGCTGCTGGTTGGAACAGTGCTCCAGGAGAGTGCAGGAACTATTAATACCCAAGAAGGAAAGGCACAGTACCTTAGAAAGACAAGAAACTAGGATACGCAACTCCTTTGAACAGTATACTGTAAAATAAATTACAAGAGAAATGGATTACTCAACCCAGTGAAACAGAGGGATAAAAACAAACCAAATGCCAAGCTCAGAAAACCCTCTTCCTTCAAGAAGCCCAGTGTGGAAACAAAACCTCAATCATAGAGGGCATTATGGAATAATACAATAAAAGAAGAAATGCTTTTGAACTATTTAGTAAGCCTCTGAGCATTGCGGAGAGGTCCCAGAAGATTGGAAAAGGGCTCATGTGATCCTGCTCCACAAGAGTGACAGCAGGGAGGAGGCAGGGAACTACAGACCAGTCAGTCTTACCTCAGTAGTGGGCAAGATTATGGAGGCACTCCTTAAGGAAAGGATAGTGCAACACCTGGAATCCATAGGAGCACAGGGTCCAAGACAGCATGGGTTTACAAAAGGAAGGTCCTGTCAAGCTAATCTCACAGATTTCTTTGACTGGGCAACCAGAGTGGTGGATCAAGGGGGAACAGTTGATGTTGCCTACCTTGACTTCAGCAAAGCTTTTGATACTGTTCCACATAGAAGATTGATTAATAAGCTGGGTAGGCTCGGGGTGGGTCAGACGTTGGTCAACTAGGTGGCAAACTGGTTGACGGGCAGAAAACAGAGAATGATGGTAAACAGTATACAGTCAAAAGAGATGCAAGTCACAAGTGGGGTACCTCAGGGATCAGTCCTGGGGCCAGACCTCTTCAATATCTTCATCAGTGATGTTGCAGATTGATTGGAGGGTAAGGTTTGTCTGTTTGCAGATGACACCAAGATCTGCAACAGAGTAGATGATCCAGATGGTGTGGACAGAATGAGAAGAGAACTGGATAAACTAGCAAAATAGTCGGAAGAGTGGAAACTGTGGTTTAATGCAAAGAAGTGCAAGATCATGCACATAGGGAAGAAAAACCCTGAAGCCACCAATAGGGAAGGGGAGTTGCTGGAAGTCACAAGGGAAGAAAGAGACTTGGGCGTCATCATCATGGATGACATGAAATCATCCAAGCAGACCTCTAAAGCAGTAGGTAAGGCTAGAGGGATGTTGGGGTGTATTAGTGGGGTATCACAAAGTTGAAAAGAGGTAATATCCCTCTTTACAAGACACTGGTTAGACCCCATCTGAGTACTTGTGTGCAGTACTGGAGGCCACACCTTCACAAGGACATTAACAAATTGAGGCAGTCCGGAAGAGCAACCAAAATGGTGCAAGGACTGCATCAGAAAACATATGAGGACAGATTAACTGAACTCAATATGTATACCCTAGAGCAAAGGAGGGAGAGAGGTGATATGATTGAAATATTCAAGCACCTTAAAGGCATTAACAAGGTGATCGACTCTAACATGTTTCAATATAAGAAAAATAGCAGGACAAGAGGACACAGCATGAGATTAGAGGGAGGCCGGTTAAGGGATAATATGAGGAAGTTCTTTTTCACAGAAAGGGTGGTGGATGCATGCAATGGCCTACCTCAGGAAGTGGTGGATATGAACACAGTTCAGGGCTTCAAACAGGCATGGGATAGGCATAAGGGAGCAATACATATGAGTATGAATAGATAGGCCATTGACAGAGCAAAGGCCTATAGCACATTCATAAGGTAGACAAAGAAATGGGCAGACTGGATGGGTCTTGCTGTCCTTATCTGCCGTCGACTTCTATGTTTCTATGTTTCTATGGCTGGTTTGTCTGAGGGGACTAAGAACACGTGTTGCTGTTTTTGCACCAGTCCCTGAACAGGACTACCTGATAAAAAGAAGGAGGGTACCCATTTGAAATGTGCTTGTGGCTCTGCTTGTTCAAGAAGACAGTGGTCATTCATGGAGGTACAGTAAGCAGAGAAGGCATGCTAGTTGGGGGGGTTGCTGGCTCAGGGCTGGGGGGCTTGGTGGGATCTAGTGAGGCATGTCAAATTTAGTTTTATTTGTAAAGTGCCATGCTCCTGGGACTCAGAGCATTGTACAGGAGAGAATACACAGAAAACACACATAAATACATCAACAGCAAAATGCATTAATAGCAGTGATAAATACATTAACAGTAAACACATAAGTATCAGTAAACCCAATAGAAATTCAGTTTCCAAAAAAACAGACCTTATCAGCTCACTCTGTACCAAAAGCATGCATTAAAAGAAGATTTCAGCCCTTTTTCCATCACATCTGCCAAGAATGAACTTCTAAGATAATATGGTAGAGGGTTCCAAATAATAGGAATGTCCACGGAGAAAACCTCTGCTCTAAACT
This sequence comes from Neoceratodus forsteri, assembly GCA_016271365.2. Classification (NCBI taxonomy): domain Eukaryota; kingdom Metazoa; phylum Chordata; order Ceratodontiformes; family Ceratodontidae; genus Neoceratodus; species Neoceratodus forsteri. The sequence continues at coordinate 640,853,593 of CM057453.1, read as the reverse complement.
GTTTGAGATAGGACCTTGTGATGGTCAACAAAAGCCCCTCAGTGGATTTGAGAGGGCAACTGTGGTAAAGAAGGACATAAGACCTATAACTTTATTTACAGTTTTTCCTGCCTTGTTCGCTGTGACCACCCCTTCTGTCCAGCCCACCCAACCCTGTCAACTGGCTTCTTAGGGTCTTACCTTTCACTCAGGTCTCCGCTACCAAAGGAATGTGGGTGGTACTCAATTGCCAGTGCATGGCCTGTGAGAAACTGGCCTTTATCCTTTGGTTGATGATTTTTTTTCTCTCCTGTGCTTCCCCCCAGGCCCACCTCATGTGCAATGGATGCGACGTGCAAGCTCCACATCTGCAGAGATGCCCCCAGTGCCCTGTATGTGGGGTCCCTCCTCCTATGTGGTCATATAGTACTGCCACCCATACACCTCCAGGTGGCAGACATCAGTAGGATGCACTTCCCTCCCCTCACTGAGGGAGGAACACTGTCTTAGGGATGTTAGATCCTACCTCTCCCTGCTGGCCCCCGGGTGACTTGCATCTATACCCTAACCTGGGTGCTGTGGTGGCAGGAGGTGAGGTGCTTATAGCCTCAGCCCTCTATGCCACTTGTCTGAGCTGGGCTGGCCACAAGATATTTGAGGTAGCCAGGGTGCTGTCCATGTAGGGCTTTATCCACAAGTAAAGCAGTCCTGAAAGTAGTGTGCCACCTAATGTGTAATTAGTGCAGGCCATGCAGCACAGGCAAGATATGACTTCTGTGCCTAAAGCCCCTGTGACCATCTGGCTGCAGTATTCTACACCTGCTGCAAGCAATGCATCACGTTCCAAACAGTCCTAAGTATACAGCTTTATAGTAATTTGAGTCCTGAGATGACAAAGACATGTATGATGGCCCCCAGGTCCTCATGTGCAAGACAGGCTTATATCTGGGATATATTCTGCAATTGGGAAAATCCATTGTGTACTACTGCCACCCCAAGATGTTCCAGTGTCAGCTTGCAGTCCACAAATACCCAAGATACCGTACCACACCCACGGCTGACATACAGTGGTGGTACTATTCAAAGACAGCAAAACTGATAATGAGATCTATTCTAGCTGACCTAGCAGGGCTTGGTTCCACCAGCAGCATCTCCATTTTACATGCATTATGGCTCAGCCAGCTTGAAGCCACCCAGTCAAAAATGTCTAGTCCTGTAGACATTGGCTTAGCACAGATATTACCTCTCATCTGTCTGGTGTAAATGACTGGTATAGCTGAGTGTCACCTGCATAGTAGTGAAAACCTCACAAGATACTGTTGAATGACCCATCCCAAGGGCAGCACTTCTACATCTAATAAAATGAGGGACTGAAATAAGCCCTGGGGAACCCCACAGATGACTACAGCTGAATGGGATGAGAAAGCTCCCATAACAGCCTGCTGTGATCTGCTGGACAGAATGATTAAAACCATTTCAAGGCTGCTACAGAAAGCCCCATAGTCCTCCAGGTGACACATCAAAATCCCATGAATCACAGTATCAAATGACAACACGAGACAGACAAGAACTACAGTCACGCATTCTCTGCTGTTCCTCACAAAGTGTAGGTCATTAAACAAATCGATGAGCATGATCTCCATGCTGTGCTGAGGCATGAACCCAGACGGGAATGGTTCATAGATGTCAGATTTCTCATGACGAACACTAAGCTGTATCAGTAATCTTTCCCTGAAAGGGAAGGTTTGAGACTAGCTTGTAGTTTGCCTTCATCTCTGGGTCCAATGATTTTATTTTATTAGAAGGGGCCTCACCATGGCTGTCTTCAGAGTTGGCGGGAACACCCCTACACAGAGGAATAGCAGAACATGCTGGCAAATACTGGACTCAGGTATTCCTCACAGTCCAGCAACTGCTGAGTAGGTTCTGCATCAAAATCACAGAAAGTGGATCACAGTTCAAGGGCCACTCCAAACACCTCTTTTACCAAGATCAGTTGAAACTCACTCTAAAGCACCAGGGGGCCCCAGTCCCTTTCAAACCAAACACTGCTGGCCCCTGACAGACCACCTGTAGTGAATCACACTCTAACAGAGGACATTTAGTCTAGAAAAAATGGACCAAACTCGTTGAACCTTGCTGCAGATAATACACCTCTGGACCACAGACAGGGAGGAGGAATTAACCTGTCCACAGTGCAAAAAAGTTGAGTCAGTCTATTCTTACTTAAGGTAATCACCCATGACTGTAACTCTGCATTTTTCAGGGAGATTGCTAGTCTCTATAATGGACCCTCAGAGCCATCCTGTCCTCCACAGAGCCTGACCTATTCCAGGAATGCTCCAACCCCACCTAATTACCTTAAACCATCACAACTCAGCACCTTTCCATGGCAAGCTGTGATTGGAGGATAGTGGCTGGACACAGACCAAAAGAGAGTGTGTCCAGAGCAGCTTTGATGGCCATATCATGGCCATCAATGACCACCACTGCACCTCCCTAACATGCTGACACCATGATTAAGATTTCCAACACCACCATGAGGTTATCCAGCTCAAGATTACATTGCAAAGTGGTATTGGACAATCTCTGTAAAGGGCTACAGCTGGGGACCCTACAAGTAACTGTATGGCATGATAATCTGGCCAACTGACTGGATCAATTCTGACATCCAGATGTTCAGCCATGGAGAGAAGATGAGGTCTAAGGTGTGGCTGTGTTCATGGGTCACAGAGGTAACTTCCTGTTTGAGATGCATTGAGTTCATTATCTGAAGGAATAGCTGAGCAAACTGAATTTTCATCTTCAATCCATGCACTGAAGTCCTCCAACACAATTGAGTTTGGGACATCTAATGCCAGGGTGATAATGAAGTCTGCAGATTCCTGTATGAACTCCTGTTCTTGACTTCAACAGTGGAAAACCTGGAGAATCCTACACCTCATACCTGGATCTCATTTTACTGCAACACATTTAAACAACCTCATGCCACTCAGTGGGTAGACCCCAAGACTCAGGCAAGATCTAAAACTGATAACCACCTCATCCTTCCCTGTGGTTTTACCTAAGGCAGTGCATCCCTGAGAACCCCACTAGGTGGGACGGTGGTCAGCTAGACTACGAGAGATAGCTTGTATTAGAATACTGGCACTGGGGCCTGGTGTGGGGGGTGGTGGTTGCTAAACTACTAGTGTTAGGTTGTATTAGAACAGTGGTGTTTTTTAAACCAAGGTCCATTCTGCCCATCTCTGGTCACTGTACAGATGGAAGTAAAAGACCCCGTGGTACTTATCAACAAACATCAACAAAGTTTCCCTTGTTTCATGACCAATATTCCCCCTTTCAAATGAACAGGTACAGGCAAACCAACCTCCAGGATGCAGCTGGAAACAAGGTATATTATTTCAGTGTGCCTTTCCTGGTTGAAAACTATAAATAAATAAATAAAAATATCTCCTCTGAAGGATTTCAACATGACCAAAACCCATAAGATCAACATAGGGCCAGTTCATTTCCCCTGGGTGTGATACAGACGAGGCACACTGATGAGTCCTGGGTAGGATGAAACATGTGTCTGTGTCTTCTGTTTGCACCATTTGCAGATTATGTGAGAGGCCCTTTGGCACCATGCATTCCTGCTTAAAGCTGAACGGGCCTAAAATGTCATGGTGATTTGCATATACATCCCACAGTGCTTTGCATATTGGGGATATATGTGATTTTGTATTACTCTGAAGGATGACACCTGAACAATACAGCACCCCTATGACACTGCACAACAATGTCCATTATGGCTATTACCCAAGTACCCAGTGTGTGTCTAGAACCCATGATCTTCCAGTCTTCTGGATGCAGAGGTCAGCGTGCTACAGTACTTACTGAGCCAATGACATTGAAGACCATAACTCAGATGTCCTGCATGCAACTAAAATCCCACTTCTACCAATGGTTAAGGGCTAAGGCTGTGATCAAGTAGCACAGTCTAACTGAAGATATCATCAAACTTCAGTGGAATAGATTTGTTAGCTCAGGTTCAACCTGCTCCCCATGAGCCCAAATTCTCTCTCTAATAATGATGATTCTATTAAGTCTGACTGTTTGTGAAAGTAAATGTTTGGCAAATACAAAACCTCATATTTGCTATTTAACTTATCTCACTGAGAGTTTAGGGGACCTGTCTGGATAACTGATTAATTAGTGGCTTCTCCTTTTAAACCCCATTTTTAATAAATTCAGTTAAAAATCTTGTAAGCTGTCTGTGTCAGTTTCATCCAGTCATAATCAAGAATCTGTGGTTATCTCCCTTGAATAGGTCCACTGGCTCTCAGTTTCTGATTCTTGGGTAAAACCACAAAGGGACATGCTGAGGGGTGTGTGAAATGATAAATTCTGCTGTTGGAATTCTTATGGAATTGAGTTTCTACTTCCACAATGTTACACAAAAGGTTTTGAAATTTCCTTTAAATTCTACCAAAAAGTAAACCATAGGAGTTTTAATGTGCAACAATGTAAAATGTAAACTGCGTATTTTTTCCTCACATAGATGATAGAAGAGACCTCAAGGTAAACTGCGAAAACATTAATGTTACCTAAAGAATTTAACAATTTTCCATGGAAAGCATGGCATTCTGCAGATTCTACATGGGCAGAACTTTGCAATAAATTTTACAATTCTGTGCAACCCTAGAAGTGATATTTAAACCTTTAAAAGGCAACTTTTACCATCCAAATGACACTGCAGACCTATAGCCTGCTTACGGCTATAGTGGGTGGAGCCTGCAGAACTTTTGCATGTACAAAAGGGCATGGGTCATGTTTTCCATCCGTGGAACTGGCTGAAGGTGTGAATAGTTTTCTCTGCCTGACCCTCCTCCAAGAAGCAATCTGTCCATGTTGTCCCTATGGGACTGCAGCACTGCACTATTTCACAGTGGGAGGTTTTTTTTTTTAACAGTGGGTGTTTATTTTTAAAGACATTTCTGCATCCCCTTCCCCTTGCATAGCAAGTCGATTCGGGATCCCTGCCTTTTCTGTCCCCTCCTTGCCCCCACCCAGAACAGTGTTGCAGGAATAAGTAAATCAGCTCATTTTCAGTGATCTGAGACCAAACGTCATTCATCTGGCATAAAAGGAATTTGTAAGGAGAAAACACTGTAATCACCATAGAACCTAATTTGGGAATTACGTCCAAATAATTAGATGAAAGGTGGAAGGGATAAGCAATAAAATGAGTTCAGATTTTATGTGTGCCTTGATTGAGACAATTCTGGAAGAAATGGATAATTCAGCAGAAGACATTACTATGACAAGAGCCCCATGTTTTCCATGATTCTGCGGCCACAGCAATATCCGCAGATACCAGGGCTGACTGCAGAAATCAGTGCCTGCCACAAAAATTACAAAAATCAGCCACACAACTGCAGAAATGGTATGTTAGTTACAGTGTAACTCACTTACTTATAAATGCTGCTTGCGATCACTTCCATTTGTGACCCCCCCCCGTCAGCCAAAATCTTTGTGCAATATCTTTGTCTCCCCCTTCTGATCTGATGCAACTGCAAGTTAAGTCTGGCAGCCAGTTTCAGCATATGTTTTCTTTTCTTGAGGGAAAGGCAATACTACAGATGGAGCACAAGTAAGACAAGTAAGCTCTTGCAGCAGGCTTCAGCATTTCAATGTTAGCCAGTGTATCATTACTTGAAACATTTTACTAAATTCTGCTTGCGATTCCCTACAGTGTCAGTATCTTTATCTAACAAGGCAAAAGTTGCACTCTGGATATGAAAAAATAAACTGGTGGGCTGCCTATTAAAAAATGGGTGAAATTCACTGCAAGCAGAAAGTAAATAAACAAGCATTTGTCAATGCCGAATGTTGTCATGCTGGCATTGGCAGTGGGAGTGGCAGAGCTAGAGACGCATAGTGCTGTGATTTTGTGAATGTGTCTGAAAAGGTGATTTTGCACAGCAAGCATGTCATTGTGCGCCACAGCTGTGGAAACACATTTTGAGCAGGCTGTGAAAAATGGCAGCTGGACTGTTGATAAGGGGACGTGCACAAATGCCAGTGGTGAAAATGTGGCATGAAAATATTGCAGATTGATGAAGTTACAAGGGTCCGTGGAAACTGCGCAATGCGCACTTGTAACACAGTCATTGTATGGAGTTTCAGCACCAAATTTTCAACATAGGCATTTTAGGACCTCTGCTCATGAATAGTGTCACCGTCATTTCCTCAAACTGTCCCAAAACCTGATTTCGCACAGCGGCCATGCAATTCTGTGCTGGACGTGCGTAAACACATTTCAGGCAGCTGCAGTGTTCATAAGGAGGTATGGAAAAATGCCAATGATGAACAGCTGGAGTGAAAGTATTGCAAATTCACAAAGTCATGAGCGTGCGTTGAAACTGTGAAATGCACGTACATGAAACACTCATTTTATTGATTTTTGTTCCCAAATTTTCAACATAGGCATTTTAGGGCATCTGCTAATGAACAGTGTCACTGTCATTTTCATCATGTGTCTCGAACATGGGCTTTCCACAGTGACCATGCTATTCTGTGCTGGAACTGCGAAAACAGATTTTGGTCAGGATGTGGAAAATGACAGCTGTACTGTCCATTAGGAGGTGCAGAACAATGGCGCTGTTGAAAATCTGTAGTGAAATATTAGAAGTTTGCGAATGAGCGTGCATGCAAACTGCGCAATGCATGCTCGTAACACAGTCACTTTATGGAGTATTGTCACCAAATTTTCAACACAGGCATTTTAGGACCTCTGCTCATGAATAGTGTCACTGTCATTTTTGTAATGTGTCTAGAACACTGGTTTCGCGCAGCAAACGCTCTATTCTGTGCTGAAAGTGTGAAAACACATTTCAGCAAGGATGTGAAAAATGACAGCTGACAGTTCACAAGAAGGTGTAGTAAAATGCCAATGCTGAGAATCTGGCATGAAAATAGTGTGAATGCACTAACTTACGAGTGTGCATTGTGCAGTTGCTACACATGCTCGTAAAACAGTCATTTTACGGAGTATTGTCACCATATTTTCAACACAGGCATTGTAGAACCTCTGCTCATGAACAGTATCACTGTCATTTTTGTAATGTGTCCCAAACACTGATTTTGCACAGCAACTGCGCTATTCTGTGCTGGACGTGCGAAAACACATTTCGGCCAGGATGTGAAAAATGACAGCTGTACAGTTCACAAGAAGGTGTAGTAAAATGCCAATGCTGAGAATCTGGCATGAAAATAGTGTGAATGCACTAACTTATGAGCGTGCATTGTGTAGTTGCTACGCACGCTCGTAAAACAGTCATTTTATGGAGTATTGTCACCATATTTTCAACACAGGCATTGTAGAACCTCTGCTCATGAACAGTATCACTGTCATTTTTGTAATGTGTCCCAAACACTGATTTTGCACAGCAACTGCGCTATTCTGTGCTGGACGTGCGAAAACACATTTCGGCCAGGATGTGAAAAATGACAGCTGTATAGTTCACAAGAAGGTGTAGTAAAATGCCAATGCTGAGAATCTGGCATGAAAATAGTGTGAATGCACTAACTTATGACGTGCATTGTGCTTGATTTGCTCTGCGCTAAATAAAACAGTCATTTATGGAGTATTATCCCAAATTTTCAAAACAGGCATTTTAGGACCTCTGCTCATGAACAGTGTCACTGTTATTTTTGTAAGACATCCCAAACACTGATTTCACACCACAACAGCCCTATTCTGTGCAGGAAGTGCGAAAACATATTTCGGCAAGGATGTGAAAAATAACAGCTTTACGGTTCACAAGAAGATGTGGTAAAATGCCAATGTTGAGAATCTGGCGTGAAAATATTGTGAATTCGCTAACTTATGAGCGTATGTTGCACAGTTGCTATGCACACTCATAAAACAGTCATGTTTTGGATTTTTCCCCAACAAATTTGCAACATAGGGTTTTTGAGAGCCCCCCCCTCATGAACAGTGGCACTGTCATTTCTTTACGTGGTCCCGAAAGGTGATTCTGTGCAGTGACTGTGAAATCACCTTTCAGGACTGAATAACACCATGACACTGCAAGAATTCATGAGAAGGGGTTCCAAAAACCCCATGTTGAAAATTTGGGGCCAAAATTCACAAAAATGCCTGAGATATGCAGCAAAGTTGAAAAAACCCTATTTATTACATTATACAGCTTACCAGCATTTCCTCAGTTCGTGGTCGGCTTTGAAGAGTGCAGAAGTGTTCCCGGTCCACCAAAGATCGTCGCGCTGGACTCCGGAGGTAAGTATGGTGTTGGGGGAGTTGGGAGGCTGGGTGCACAGTGGGTGGGTGTGGGTGGGGAAGGGGCACGGAGACTGAGGGACCATTTTCCTTTACAGTTTCAAATGGAAAGAAAAAACATCGCTGGACAGTTTTTTTTTTGCAGGAGATTTGGCATGCTGGGTGGCCCCCAGCATGCCACCTAACTGTTTGGGGGTGCCTGTAGCCGATGGGGATTGGGCACCTTCATTGGCAAACAACATGGGGGGGTTATTGTTATTTCTGCCGACAGGGAGTGGGATCCCCATCGGCACACAAGGAAGGGGGAGGCAGGGAAAGAGCTGAGGGGGATTGTGCATCCCCCTCAGCATATCACAAACGGGGGGGATGCTTTATGCTGACAGGGAGTGGGCTCCCCCATTGGCACATTCACAGGGGGCAGGGGCAGCTGACAGGGGGATTGGGCACCCCCGAAGTCGGCAGTTCAGCAGCCAGGGTACTGCCATGTACATAATGGCGGTGAGCATGGCAAGAAAAGGACCGCTGCGTCTGACGAGCTTTGCTTTGCTCGGATTGCAGCAGACCTTTTCTTAGATGTGCTCACCACATTATGTATGCATGGTGTGGCACCAGTATGCAGGCTGACTGGGAAATGCGGGATGCACCTACTGGTGCATGCCTGCATTCGCCAAACAGTGACTGTGGCTCCAAAGTTGCACTGTCCCAAGATGTTGGCTGCACAAGCACGCCAACATAAAAACCTGGACTAACATGCCACAGACAGGACTTCTCACCCACCTGAGCGAAGCACCCACAGTCCACAACTGCAAAAATGGGCTAAATTCGTTGCAAGGAGAAAGTAAAAAACAAAAACCTGGACTAACTTGCTGCAGATAAAACTTATGACCCCCCTGCCTGACAATCTCACTGAGATTCCCTCAGGTGTCAGTATATGTCTTAATCCAAGGTCCAAGGAAAAAAATGCACTCTGGATATCAAAAAATAAATGGGTGGGCTGGCCATTAAAAAAAAAAAAATAATTGCAAGCAGAAAGCAAAAAACAAAAAAAAAACTGGACTAACGTGCTGCAGACAAGACTTTCCCCCCCAAGTGAAGCACCCACAGTCCGGAACTACAAGTAAAGTCTGGCAATAGGTTGCATAAATCAAATTTTTTAAATAAATGCTGCTTCCGATTCCCTCTGTTGTCAACACATTTTCCTCACTCCCGATCTTACTGATGAAGTTCCAGCAGAGCAACCTCAAGTACTATCTGGCAGCAGGTTTCAGCTGTTGTATGCCAATGAATGAATAATGTAACATTGTAACAAATGGCTTTGTTCTTGGATTAAAGAGATCTTTCCAAACATTGTGACACTCATTCTCCCACTAGACCACACAAATATGAGTTTTGTGGAATACATCCAAGGTTATGTTTGGTTAAGTTTGCTACTTATTATCAGAAGTCATGGATTCTGATACTTGGCTTTGTATTTTAAAAAACTGATACTTCTTGACTAAAAAACCAATGCACAAATACTGATTGATTGCAGAAGAAATGTGTGCTCCACTCTAATGAGTGCATGTTTTTTAATTTTTTTTGTTTGTTTTTTTATGTTGGCACGCTTGCGAAGCCAACACCAGGTGGTAGTGCAGATTTGGAGGCTCGGTCACTGTTAGGCGAATACAGGGCATGCACCAGTAGATGCATCCCGCATTCCCCAATCAGTCAGCAGCAGGGGCTGACACCCTACCTAGCTAATGAGGTGAAGAGATCAGAGAAAAGGTCTGCTGCGATGAGAGCGAAGCTCTCATGCAGCGTGACCACACTACGCCTCCCCCTACGTGCAGGCAACATGGTGGCAGTGACTGCTGCTGTTGCCTGTCAACACCCCCTTTTATTGTGTGCTGACAGGGGTGCCCAATCTCCATCGGCATCATGTAACCTCCTCCTTTTTATGCTTGCTGAGGGGGTATCCAATCCCCCTCGGCTCCTGCGGCCCCTCCTTTCCTTGTTTGCCGATGGGGGTACCCAATCCCCCATCGTAAAGCATCCATACACACACACACACACACACACACACACACACACACTCAGGTGGCATGCTGGTGCCCACCCCAGCATGCCAAAGCACCTATTAAAATGAAAATGGTCTCACGATGTCTTTAATTTTTTTTTAACCTGTAAAGCAAAAACGGTCCCTCATACTCTTTCAGCCCCCACCACAACCCCCACCCCGACCCACTGCACACCCTGCCTCCCCACACACCCCCACCCCATACTTACCTCCGGAGTCCGGCGTGATGATCTTTGGTGGACCGGGAACATGTCTGCACTCTTCAAAGCCAACCGCGAACTGAGGAAATGCCGGTAAGCTGTATAATGGAATAAATAGGGGGGTTTCAACTTTAATGCATATCTCGGGCATTTTTTTGGAATTTTTACACCAAATTTTCAACATCGGGTTTTTGGGACTCCTCCTCATGAATTCTGGCACTGTCATATCGTTAATCAATCCCGAAAGGTGATTTTGCAGTCACTGCGCAGAATAACCTTTCAGGACCAATTAACAAGATGACAGCACCACTGTTCGTGAGGTGGGCTCTCAAAAAGCTTATGCTGCAAATTTGGTGGAAAAAATCCAAAAGATGGCTGTTTTACGAGTGTACATTGCGCAGCTGCTACGCAGGCTCGTAATTTCGCGAATTCACAATATTTTCATGCCAGATTTTCAACATTGTTATTTTTGTACACCTTCTTTTGAACAGTATAGCTATCATTTTTCACATCCTGGTCAAAATGTGTTTCCACACTTCCGGCGCACAATAGCGTGGTCACTGTGGGAAATCAGTGTTCAGGCCAGATTATGAAAATGACAGTGACACTGTTCATGAGCAGAGGTTCTAAAATGCCTGTGTTGAAAATTTGGTGATGATACTCCATAAAATGACTGCGTTACGAGCGTGCGTTGGCAGATTGCACGCCCACTCGTAACGTTGTGCATTTCTAATATTTTCAGTCTGGATTTTCACCATTGGCATTTTTCCACCCCTCTTGATGAACAGTACAGCTATCATTTCACATTTTCTGCCCAAAATGTGTTTTCGCATGTCAGGCACAGAATAGCACGGTCACTGTGCGAAATCACTTTTTGGGACAGTTTGAGGAAATAACAGTGACACTGTACATGAGTAGAGGTGCTAAAATGCCTATGTTGAAAATTTGGTGCCGAACATACATAAAATGACTATGTTAAAAGTGTGCATTGCATATTTCTCACGCACCCTTGTAACTTCGCAAATTTGCAATATTTACATGCTGTATTTTCAACACTGGCATTTTTTTACACCTCCTTATGAACTGTGCAGCTGTCATTTTTCACATCCTGCCCAAAATTTTTTTCCGCACTGCACTACCAAAGCTGATGCCAGTGCGACAACATTCAGCATTGACAAATGTTTGTTCCTTTTGTCACTTACCACAGTGCCACTTGCAATTCCCCTGTGCCAGTCAGTATCTTTGCCTCTCCTGCCCATATCCGACTGAGTGAAGCACCGGAGTCGCAAGTAAACTTGAGTAGCAAGTTTCAGTTTATAGATTGCTTTTTTTTCAGTTTTGTCAGATACACAAATAAATTCAGCAACCAATCTTTAATTCACTGAAAGGCAGATACGCAGTTTGATCGCAAGTGAAGTCGAGCAGCAGGTGTCACTCTGTCAATAAATGTTCTGTATCAATAATTTTACATTTTAATAAATGCCCTTTGTCTCTCCTGCCCGATCTGACTGGGTGACACACTACACTTACAAGTAAACTTGGGCAGCAAGTTTCAGCCTATGGAAGCCAATGTATGAATCATACAGTGCAAATTAACCCTGTAATAGTAATCAGCACTTGAGCCAGTGGAAATTTCCTGTCCTTATTCTGTTGTGATGTCCCACTGCCATGTTAGTCCCTTCTTCTTATGGCTTGGTTCCTCTGTGAAGACAAGAAGGGTGGCAGACACCAAAGTCTCACTGGCTGCATGTTTATTTTAATAAAATATTCTTACTTATGAGCATCTGCTCAGGGCTTTGTAATTGCTGCAAAATTTGAATGCAGCCACAGTACTGACACGGAATGGCCACAGAATTAGCAGTTGCCCTTCTGCAGAAAACATGATGCCCTGTCACAAAATGTAGGTCAACTTTGCTGCAGTAAGCACAGGGCCCTGATAATGACACAAGATTTAAACTGAGTCTAAAACAGCAGAGGCAGAATTGAATAAAACTGTAGAAAAGATCAAAAAGAAATTAGCAGATTTTGAGTAATCAATTAAGAAAACAAAATTAAAAAAAACATAAATGGGATGATTATAGGTATAATAGGTTTACAGCTGGAAAGTGCAACAACCTTTTAATAGATACAGAAGACAAGAGTATTTGGATTCAATCAGTTCTGGAAGTTATACACAGCCTAGCAACAGACAAGAACCTAAGCTTTCAGCTAATCAGGTCAGATTAAATCAAGATCAAGAGGATCCATTTAATATAGGAGTCCATCATAACCTAAGTGACTCCATTTAATATAGGAGTCCAGCGTAACCTAAGTGACTCCATTTAATATAGGAGTCCAGCGTAACCTAAATGACTACATTTAATGTAGGAGTCCAGCGTAACCTAAGTGACTCCAATTAATATAGGAGTCCATCGTAACCTAAGTGGCTCTATTTAAATGTAAGAGACCCTCTTCTTGTTTGAGCAACAAGATAATAGGATGACTCTTTTTTTTTAACCAGGAGAAACACATACTAAGCTGAAAGTTTGTTTCCAAGTGTGACCTGAGAGCATAGGGAAGTTAAGTGACTTGCTTAGGGTCGCACAGTATGCAAGATGGGACTGTGGGATTCAAACCCAAATCTCTAGGTTTGCAGCTCAGAGCCTTAAACCTCTGCACTATACTGCCTTCACTCCACAATAACCAATCCTTCTAAACTCTCTAAACCTTTTTTGTTGAATAGTTAAAAAAGCACCAACTAAAGAGTTTTATTCAAGTTCAAGTTTATTGCAGGGAAACTCCATTGAGCAAGCTCATTCACAAGGAGGTCCTGTGACATAAACACTTAAAGTACAAACACAGATAGGTAATAACAGTATATACATGAAATGCACGTTACATGATACAGGCTGGAAATACATACAAGGGTACCACATAGGGTGACCGCAGGTGGTAAACATTGATATGAGACAGGGAAGCGACTTACAGGTTGCATGCTGATAAATGAAACATGATGACTAGTGTATGCAATACATATATTTTGGCAGCTAGAACAAACAACAGTCTACAAATGATATGGGGGGAGGAGTGATTTGATAGAGTAGCAGTGGAGCGTAAACATAGATAAAGCCAGGAGTAGAAGGGGAAGGGAAAGCAGTTAATATGACAAATCAATTATACCTTACCAGTGGATAAATATAGCACACATGGGGAAGGAAGAGACTTAATGACAGTTACAGGTGTCTTTTATTTTGGCTGAACTTAGCGATTTGTAGAAGTTTATTGAAACTGTGCTAGTTAGTTTCAGTCACGGTTTGTAATTGGTTCCAAATGGAGGAAGGACATATACAATATCACGTTTACCAAAGGAAGTCCGGCGTCCTTGGTATGTCAAGCATAATAAAGTCAGATTTTCTTAGCAGTATGCACTATGTGAGATACTAATAAGGGAAGAGATAGCTAGGCAATTTCTGCAGGAGCAGTTTAAGAGTCCATAGCCCAGCATGGAGCAGGCGTCTAATAGTAAGGGATGTCCAACCAACAGCTGCATATAAGTCACAGTGGTGCGAGCGGTAAGGGAGTTGGTAATGAACCGTAGCATACGGTGATAAAGGATGTCCAGTTTACTTAGATTTGCAAGAGTGGTGGAGGAATAGATTACATCGCCATAGTCGAGTAGGGGGAGAAAAGTGGCCTGTACAAGCTTGTTTCGAGTTTCAAGGGGGGAAAAGGGGCCTATTTCTGTAGAAGAAACCTAACCTTGCTTTTAACCTTCTAGAGACATCTTCGATGTGGTCATTGAAAGATAATTTATTGTCAATCCAGATACCAAGATATTTAAATTTGGTTACAACTTCCAGAGGCTCGTTTAGCATGGTGACAATGAAGTCTTGGGCAAGGGTATTGGGGGGCTTGTGACAGCACTGCGGGAGAATATCATCGCTTTAGTCTTCTTAGCATTGAGCAGAAGCTTTGCCTGTATTAGATTATGCTCAAGTTGTGCGAAGTCCACTTGAAGCACTCCCTTGACTTCAGATAACGATGAGCCAGAAGTATACAACACAGTATCATCTGCAAAAAAGTGCAGATTGGACATAGATATGTTAGCATCTAAGTCATTAATGTACAGAGAAAACAAGATAGGGCCTAAGATGGATCCTTGGGGGACTCCTCTTGCAACTGGCAAGGCAGCAGAAAAAAGCCTTCGCCTTTACTTTTGGAATCTTCCAGTTAGGTAGCTAGAGAACCACTGGGTGGTATGGTATGTGGCACCCAACTTTGCAAGGCAATTGACTAATAGTTTGTGATCAACAGTATCAAAAGCTTTGCTGAGGTCCAAAAGACTGCACCAGTTGCCTTCTTAGCATCTATAGCAGAGATCAATCATTGGTTACTTTTGCTAGTGCAGTGATTGTGCTATGATTAGCCAGAAGCCAGATTGAGCTGGGTTAATGAGAGAGAAGGTTTCAAGTGAGATTTTAACTGAATATGGATCAGTTTTTCGAGAACTTTAGAAAGGATGGGCAATATGGAGATAGGCCTATAGTTGTTTACATCGCATAGGTCACCAGATTTAAATAGAGGGAGGATATGTGCTGATTTCCAGCAGGACAGCACAATAGCAGATGTAATGGAAAGATTGAAGATGTGGAGAATTGGGGCAGTGAGATGGGCGTAGCCTGACATTAGGAAAAGGGGTTCCAAGCCATCGTTCCCTGTGCTTTTTGGTGTCTAAGTTAAGAAGAGATCTTCACTTTTATAAGTTATCTTGCAGTTGGAGGGGCTGGGTGCAGGACTAGATGTGGGGGAGGGTATGCTGGCTCACCACAGCACCAGCATAAGGTGAGAGTCAAAGCTAATCCAGCTGTGGCAAAGTGGGAGTTAAGTTCCTCCAGGATTAGGGACTTGTTTTCCACAATCTTGCCACTTGCAACTATCTTTGTTGGGACAGAGGGGGCCATGGGCTGTCCTTCTATAGCTTTGACAGTCTTCCATATTTTATGAGGGTTACCTTTAGCTTGTTCGAGAGTAGAAATATAATAGTTAGCTTTAGCAGAGCGAAGTTTTTTCACACAGTTATTCCTGGCTGTTCTAAAGGCCTGCCAATCCGAAGATTCTTTGGAATGTCTAGCTTTAGCCCAGAGCTTATCTCGAGATATAAGGGCTGCCTTGAGATCCGAGGTGAACCAGGGGTTGGAATTATTCCATACCCTTACTTTGATGAAAGGGACATGCTTATTTATTATTGTAGTGAGTTTGTCATTAAGGATGTAAGCTGCCTTGTTGACATCTTTGTCTAGGTAGAGAGCTTGCCATCTGATCATGCTCAGGTCAGATAGGAAGTTTACTGCACTGAATTTGCGAAAGGATCTTTTTGTTATAAAGATGGGTTGCGGCCAGGCCTTAATTTGAGATCTTATGCAAGCAACAATTCCATGATCGCTCATGTCATTGTGAAACACTGCGAATGAGATATTTTGTGTGGATGGGTGGTTAGTACCACATCTAGAATGGAACTGTTGGCAGTATTTAGAGTGTTGTTCCTAGTAGGTTCACTGACTAATTGCCCAAGACCTAGCTCGTCACAAAGGGATTTGAGGCCGTGTGATTTAGGTGACAGCCAGTCCATATTTAGATCTCCTAGAAATATTGTTTCAGTTTTTGCATCTGAACATGGATTTCAAAAGATTAAGGACTTCATCACCACCAGACGGGGGTCTATAGCCACCTAGGATAGTGATACATTCCGAGGAGGGGAGATGAAGGCTCAGAGAAACTAACTCAAATTCCATGGCTAGAGATTTGCAACTAATATTGGTGACCAAGTACTTAGATTTGGCATAGATAACCACACCCCCGCCTCTAGACTCTCTATCTGCTCTAAATAAATTGTAGCCCTGCAGTGATATTTGTTGATCAGTGTTTGTCTTTTTTAACCACGACTATTCAATGTGGTCAATGAAGTTCAAGGGGGAAGTTTGCGATCTCCGCTCAGTACTACAGTTTCAAGGCCAAACCAATCATTCTCTAAGCAAGAACTGGGTTAGAACATACCTCTAAAAACAGTCCTCAGCCCAATCCCATCAAATAGGCATGGAACATTACCTCAATATTTGTAGACAGGATTGGTTTACCGTTAACAAAGAGCCTCTGCCGATTTTATTGTTCAGCTGTTCTGAGTCTCCCCATTCTGAGGGTCAATATCACTTTTCCCAACCCTTTTCAAAATCCAAGGCATAGCAATGACAGCTTACAAGCAGGAATCTCATTGACTTTCCCTAGTTTTTAACAGATGAATATAAGAGAGTGGAGAGGTTGGGAGGGGGCGGCAATACAAAAGACTGGTGTAAAAAAAGAATGTGATAATCTCCTATTTATTTAGCCTAAAAAAATTATCTGACACGCAGTGATAAAACACTGACTAAGTGACAAAAAACCAAAAAACTGGCACTTGGCACCTTTACCCTTTGCAAAATTTGCATGAACAACTTTGCTCTTCATCTGGTTTTCTACTTTGTTTTGTCTTTTTTAATTATTTATTGTTTTAGAGACTGGTGGTGAAGATAAAAGGAAAACTGGTCAGTTAAAGACTGCAGTCTGGCTGATAATGTCACTACAGTGAAAGCAGCTAATAAATGAGCCAAAATGTGAGAGACGGCACATGTCTTTTTCCTACAGCTTGCTCTACAAACACAGTGTGTGAAATTGTCTCTCACATTTACCCTTTGCACAATTTGAATGAACAACTTTTGCTCTGCATCTGGTTTTCTACTTTGTTTTGCTTTTTTATTAATTTATTGTTTTAGAAACTGGTGGTGAAGAGGAAAGGAAAACTGGTCAGTTAAAGCTAACAAATAAGTCAGAATCTGAGAGATGGAACAGCATCTTTTTCCTACAGCTTGCCCTGCAAACACAGAGTGTGAAATTACCTTTCCCACTCCCTACAGCAGCAAATTTCATCACAGAAACATAGAAACATAGAAGTTGATGGCAGATAAGGACCACAAGGCCCATCCAGTCTGCTCATTTCTTTTTCTACCTTATGAATGTGCCATAGGCCTTTGCTCTGTTGGTGGCCTATCTATTCACACTCATATGTATTGCTCCCTTATGCCTATCCCATGCCTGTTTGAAGCCCTGCACTGTATTCATATCCACCACTTCCTGAGGGAGGCTGTTGCATGCATCCACCACCCTTTCTGTGAAAAAGAACTTCCTCATATTACCTCTTAATCAGCCTCCCTCTAATCTCATGCTGTGTCCTCTTGTCCTGCTATTTTTTTATATTGAAACGTATTACACTCTTTCACCTTGTTAATGCTCTTAAGGTGTTTGAATGTTTCAATCATATCACCTCTCTCCCTCCTTTGCTTTAGGGTATACTTATTGACTTCAGTTAATCTGTCCTCATATGTTTTCTGATGCAGTCCTTACACCATTTTGGTTGCTCTTCTCTGGACTGCCTCAATTTGGTCAATGTCCTTGTGAAGGTGTGGCCTCCAGTACTCACGCAGTACTCCAGATGGGGCCTAACCAGTGTCTTGTAAAGAGGGATTATTACCTCCTTCTTCTGACTTGTGATACCCCACTAATACACCCCAACATCCCTCTAGCCTTACCTACTGCTTTAGTGGTCTGCTTGGATGATTTCAGGTCATCCATGATGATGACACCCAAGTCTCTTTCTTCCCTTGTGACTACCAGCAACTCCCCTCCCAGCCTATAGGTGGCTTCAGGGTTTCTCATCCCTATATGCATGATCTTGCACTTCTTTGCATTAAACCACAGTTGCCACTCTTCCGACAATTTTGCTAGTTTATCCAGATCTCTTCTCAATCTGTCCACACCATCTGGATCATCTACTCTGTTGCAGATCTTGGTGTCATCTGCAAACAGACAAACCTTACCCTCCAATCCATCTGCAATGTCACTGATGAAGATATTGAAGAGGACTGGCCCGAGGACTGATCCCTGAGGTACCCCACTTCTGACTTGCATCTCTTTTGACTGTATACTGCTTACCACCACTTTCTGTTTTCTGCCCGTCAACCAGTTTGCCACCCAGTTGACCAACATCTGACCTACCCCGAGCCTACCTAGCTTATTAATCAATCTTCTATGTGGAACAGCATTGAAAGCTTTGCTGAAGTCAAGGTAGGCAACATCAACTGCTCCCCTTGGTCTACCACTCTGGTTATCCAGTGAAAGAAATCTATGAGATTAGTTTGACAGAGCCTTCCTTTTGTAAACCCATGCTGTCTTGGATCCTGTGCTCCTATGGATTCCAGGTGTTGCACTATCCTTTCCTTAAGGAGTGCCTCCATAATCTTGCCCACTACTGAGGTAAGACTGACTGGTCTGTAGTTGCCTGCCTCCTCCCTGTTACCACTCTTGTGGCGTGGGATAACATGAGCCCTTCTCCAGTCTTCTGGGGCCTCTCCTGTGCTCAGAGACTCACTAAACAGTTCTGATAATGGCTCTGCTAGTTCAACCCTTAGCTCCTTTTGTACCCTGGGATGTATGCCATCAGGTCCCATTGCCTTGTCCACCCTGAGCTTATTGAGCTCTTGTAGGACCCTTTCTTTTGTGAAGGGACTAGAGCACAACTCCTTCCCCCCTGTGTCCTTGGTGCTGAGCTGTGAGCCTTGCCCTACCTTCTCTTCAGTAAATACTGAGCAGAAGTATCTATTTAGGATAAATGCTTTTACATGGTCCTCCTCCTCACATGCCCCCTTTTCCTCTTTGGTCTTAGCAATACCCCCTCTGGACTTTCTCCTTTCATTACTGTATCTATATTGGTTCATATATATAATCAGTTCAAGTAGTGTGTCCTAGTCTTATTTCATTTATTATTTTTAAATATTTTAGTGGGAAAAAAAAAGAATCCGAGCAAGAGATTGCAAGATGTTTTATTCTTCCCCATACAACTTAGCTTCACAGCATGTGAAATCATTTCTCCACCTACCCCACTGCAGCAAGTTGATCCACAAGCATTGTCTGTCACTACTACAGTAGTCTTCTTTATTAACAAAACTTGTTAGCCAGGCAAGGGAATTTCAGTTGTTGTACTCCCCCTAGACATGAGCTCCCTACAAAGTGTGAGCCCTGCCCAGCAGCATTCTCAAATGTGTCTATATAATCTGTTGCTTCTGCTGAGTTAATTCTTTTCGAAAATGTGCTTTATTTTTTAAGAAAATCAAAATATTTAAAGTAGCACTGGAAACATTTCCTCCATTGGGGACTGTATGTCCTGTATTGCAGACCAGTGTTTTCCTCCCACATTATCAGTTCATGATTTATTTACAGCCTAAGTCTTGAAGGTACTGATATGTGCTGTTCTTGGTGCAATTAAAATCATAAAGTCTAAAATCTTAAGGTCTCTTACAGTGGAAATAAAGCATAGTTATTTTGTAATACATAAAGCAAGTGTGAGTAGTAAGTATATATGCAGTGTATGTGTATCACTGGTGTCCCTGCTGATTGTGGGCATGTCTTCGGTGTGGTGGCAGATTGGGGAGGTGGAACAGACTGACAAGCAAATATTTAAGACACTCTGTATGTGTCAGTAATAAAATATGATTAAAAAATAAATACAATGGAAAACCTGCTATGATTAGAACATGATGCTTTGTGTTTTTAGCAGTGATACAATGATCATGAACCAGCAAATATAAATATACAGTTTCTAACAAAACACACATACTCTAAATAGATTTTTTTTACCAGGAGAGACACAGGAAGCTGACAGCTTGTTTACAGCTGTGACCTGGAAGCACAAGAAAGTGGAGTGACTTGCTCAGGGTTACACTGTATGCAAGTGGAGGCTGTGGGATTCAAACCCAGGTCATCATGTTTACAGCTCAGAACTTTAAACCACTGCGCTATACTTCCTCTATACTGTATAAGCCTTAAACATGTCTTTAAAATGCTTTGTGGAGTTTATTTTTTTTATTATTTCTTATGTTTTACATGTTGAGCTAAAAAAAGAAATATATGTAGCAATACAATGGATAATCGAAGAAAAAAATCTGGGCTCTTCATTTCCTTTAAGCTGAATTGTCTGACAGTTTAGGATGAGTTCAATGTGTGGGTGTGATTGTCTAGGGAAAAAAAGATGGTGCCAGAGCACAAAGAAACACCTACTGTAATTAATCTTCCTCACTTCTCCTGCTATAAACCAGCAAATAAGTTTAATTTATCTCCAGTATCTGACATATTGCCAAATTCACTAACTTTTCACATATACAAATAAGAAAAAACACACTATAATTTTAAACATATATTATTATAAATGATGACCATACATATTTAGTCATTCAAACAACATTTCTAGTCCTCTTTAAGCTGCCAATATTGAAATCAATTATGGCACAATTTTTTTTTACAGCAAATACAGTACAACATTATCTGCTAGTACATCTGGTGGGAGTTCAACCTATACAACGCTTTGTATACTACTGGACTTAAATCACTCTGGTAATGAACAGCTAAGAATGTATTTTTTGGTACACTTTTATAAACCAATAAATAATGCATTACTACATACAACACAATTCAGAATATGCATATTATATATATATATATATATATATATAAAATTAACATTATGAAGGAAACACCTTTATGTTCCTGTACTATTATCCTTGTTTGTTTTTTTTTTTTTTTATCAATTAGTAGTCTTTATTTCAGAGATTTTGTTGTACTACAGAAATCTACACTATACAGTGTATATACAATTCTAGGAATTACTCACTTTTAGAGGGCTGAGAAGAGAAAGCATATGTTGCCAGCAGGCAGAACACAAAGCCCCAGTCATGATCAGTATCAAACAATTGGTGCAACAAATGCTATACTTGATTTGTAGGATTCACATGTACTTTAAAATCCTTACAAAACAAATACACCCACTATGAAAGGAGCCAAACATTATGCATTGAGAACTAGATGTATGCAGCTTGAAAACCTGTGCCTTCTGCCCTACTGTGTGCTTTCTTTCTGTTAACTAATGTAATAAATAGTATTTTTGCAGTTTCATCCTGCTACACCAAGGGTGTGTGTGTGTGTGTGTGTGTGTGTTTGCACGATATTGACAAATACTCTTAGGCACTGTGGTGCCTCATATTCAGCTGATATATACTGTGGCTCTTCAAATTATGTCCTGGGGTTATTTATTTATTTATTTGTTCATTCATTCGATATCTGGGTTGGTGCACTGATTTCAAGACTGTTCTCAGGCCCAGCCTGGCCCAAATCCCTTATAAGTACACTGTCCTGCATCCATCCCATTTGACAGAGGTGTTGCCTACATAGAGAAGATGCTATCAAATTTTAAATCAGATAATTGTAATTTTTTAAGATACTAAATCAAAATAAAATTTTGTTGAAATAAACACATTCATTCCAATATAGTTCTGATCCTCTAGTTGCACTTTTTTTTTTATGTGTTTATATGAAATACTGAACAGCTCCACACACTTCGCATTTTTTTTTAGTTGTTTAACCAGGAATAGCACACTAAGTTGAAAGCTTTTTTTTTTTTTTTAAACAGGTGTGACCTGGGAGCACAGATAAGTTAAGTGACTTGCTCAAAGTCACACAGTATGCAAGTGGAAGCTGTGGGATTCAAACCCACATCTGGTCTGCTGGATGTCACCAGATTTGCAGCTCAGAGCCTTAAACCACTGCACTATACTGCCTCCCATTACTCATTACCCATTACCCATTAGAATACAGTCCCATTATTATGCTTACAATGGTCAAGACTATGTCATTTAAACTCCAGGGGCCATATTCTTACAATACAACACAGTTCATAGTAAAAGGGGCATATTTATACTATATCTTCTTACAATACTGCTCATAAATGTACCACAGTATATTTCACCCAATCAGCACACCCAGCATACCTTTATAAAGTTATAGGACTTACACTGTGTATACCGTTCTGTGAATTCAGTGGTGGATCTAGAGGGGGGTCTGGGGGGCGATTGCCCCTCCTGGCTGCCCCAGTGTGAGTAGTGGTGCCCCACCACCATCTTTATTCACTGTTTAGTGCCCACTGTGGAGCCTATGATTGACTTAATGGCCCCCTCCCCGGCTCCCAAATGGTCCCAGTATGCAGGTAGCAGGCAGAACACGAAGCCCCTGTCATGAACAATATCAATCATTATGTGTAAAGACCATTGTCAAGCTACCACAGGCAAATACTAAACTTGCTTTGGCAGGATTCACATGTGTTTTTTTAAAATCCTTACAGAATAAAAGCACCAATAGGAAAGAAGCCAAACATCAGAGCCTTGAGAACTAGGTGTATGTAGCTCACAAACCTTTGCCTCCTACCCTACTGTGTGCTTTTTTTCTGTTAGCTACTGTAATAAATAGTATTTTGCTAAATGCCATTTCAGCCTGTTACACCACTCTGTGTGTGTGTGTGTGTGTGTGTGTGTGTGTGTGTGTGTGTGTGTGTATATTCCCAAGGTGACATATGCATTGTCATATATTAAATAGCAGCAGCCTAATATCTGAAATAGGACTGATCCAAACTCTGTAATTCCTACAAATCTGTGCATGCCAGAAATTAGAATAAGTGATGCTAAGTAAAATAGGAACACCCATTTGTTATCTGGGAAAAATGTATGTATTATCCTAAAAAAATGTTTTTGTTCTAATTGTGCATAGAGGAACGTGTCACAGTCCTGATGCCAATCACAAAAGTAGCAATCAGTAGTCCATAGATAAAATGTTGCATCTTAATGTAGAGAGCAGGGACTGCATCTGCAGAACAGGGTTAGCCATGCCATGCAAGTATAGGCCAACTGAGTCATGATATTTGGTTTGATTGTCCTCAATATGAAAACTGAAATATGCATTCCTCATTGATTCTGATGGTGGGATTCCAGGGTTCTGAATCAGTCTGTTTCTATCACTATGGGTATATGATTGTTACACAAAACCTATATTGCTTACCATTCCTTCCATTGAAATCTACACCTCCATAGATTTTCCTAATAATGTGTCTACCTTCCTTAGAATAGAAAATAAAACAAATCTTACTAGTTAAAAAAGCATTGTGTTGTTTCTCCATGCTTCCTTCACAATTCAACACATCCTCACTAACTTCATTATGCAGCCGTGGTGGATCTGACCAAAACTTGTTTAGAACAGTCAGCACAAAGATCCCCACACCCATGTGAGGGGCTGGTCATAATTAGCACTTTGTGTGAATTTTTTTTTTTTTTACTTACTGTTAACTGTAGTATAGTAAATTGTATCAGGCTAATTTTGCATACTTCCACGCTAACATTTTCTGTAACTACAAATCCCAGAATCCCCCTGCAGCTGACATCAGAGCAGGACTGCAGCCATGGCCAAGTCAATAGCTTGCAGTGAACATTAGTGTTTATGTAAGCAACAATCCGATGTTTGCCAATCCTGCTGTTCTCCTGGGTCTCACTACAGTCCTTTGTGATTGTACTTAGGCCTGGGAGGACAGCAAGACCAGCAAACAAAAAAAAAATCAAAGCTTACAAAACTTATAAACTCTAATATGCACTGCAGGCTATTGAATCTCCCTCTGCTGTACTCTTGTTGTGATGTCAGCTGCAGGGGATTCTGGGATTTGTAGTTACAGAAAATGTCAGCCTGGAAGTAAGAAAAATTAGTCTGGTACAATATGTTATATTACGGTAAAGATTAAGTGAAATAAAAATGGTCTGCACACAAAGTGCAAATTAGGACCAGCCCCACACATGAGTGTGGAGCTCTTAATGCTGACTGTTCTCCTATACTTATTAGATCAGTGTTGCTGCTCTGTCATACTGAGCCCTTAACATGCTTTGTAAGACTGAAAGAAAATCCTACACTTCATTACATACTCCTCCAGTTAAGTTGTCCTTTTCTTCTGCAAACAGCTATCAAACAATCTACTGCAGATTTTTAGTATCACCTTTCATTGGGCTAATTCCATCTCCAAGGCAGACAATACACTAGACAGTTCATCATTTGAGTACTGAAAATTCCCAATTTTTGAAGTAATTATAGGATATTTGAACTTTTCTAAATTTATTTTCAAAAGTCAATTATTTGTGTAATTGCCCTTGTAAGTATAATTATAGAGATGTGGCAATCCCAGCTCTATAACTGCATTTAAGAGGGCAGTGTAGCATAGTGGTGAAGAGCACTGAACTGCAAACCTGAAGACCTGGGTTTGAATCTCACAGCCCCCACTTGCATACTGTGTGATCCCATGCAAGTTACTTAACTTCCTTGTGCTCCTAGGTCACACCAGTAAACACGCTTCAGCTTAGTGTGCATTTCCTGGTCAAACAATCCCTTTCCCCCTAAATTTGTGTTACTGTGTTTTATCTCTGAGCTCATGGGAGAATAATACTAGGTACATCTGATTCTTCAACTTTTAGGAACATGCATATTGTTCCCCATAATCAACTGTGACTTTGTTTTCATGCAGCAAATAAAAAAAAGTGCAAAATCCTATTATGATGAAAGGTTAAACAATGCAACAGTTTAAAACTAAAAATAATTACTTACTGTAAGACAGACAATAAAAAGCAAAATTCCTACCTCTTCCTGGAGCACAAAAGGTTCTTCTCTTACAAGAGCTGTAGTAAAAAGAGATACAGTTGCATAGCAAATACAATAACTAAGCAAAGGTGAAGTTGATCACCCTTCTTGCAGCATTGGAAACTTCACTGTGCTTTCCAGGTATTTAAATAACACTTTAAAGGTGAAACAACCAATCATTATTCATAATGTACATCTTTTAACCATAAACTCATTATAATACCACTTCCTCTTTAGTCATATTGGAATACTCTCTTTAAAAAAACATTTAAATGTGAAATGACTAGACTGTTTCCCAGTTAATTGAATATTTGTTTTTGAAAATTATAATATGACCCATGAGGTCAATTTATGGCTACAAAAGAAAAATGTCCTTCCCTGTGAGATCATGACTGGATTTTACTTACAGTAAGTTCAACTGAAGATAAATACTCCCCCTCCACACTGGCTAAAGCTCCCAATGGTTCTCAGACACTATAAAATGTTTTGGTGTTTTTTATATCCATTGGTCACAGCAGGGGTTATCTCATTCTTGCACAGAGTATTATTTATTTTACAGTATTATATTCACAAAGGAACTTAACATCACTCAAGATCATCAGTATGATAATACAATGTAAATGTCATGCAAGAGCACATTTTGCTACAGCCTCTTGGTACTTCTAATTTTAAACTGAATATTTATAACCTTTTTTCTGTTTTTTTTATATGTAATCCCCTGAAAGTGTGGGGCCTACCTTAAACTATGGGAAGCCAGTTGGACAATATGTTACCTTACAGTTGCTCATTTTTAGCCCTGAAGGACTTGGACTGTGACCAGGGGACTGAAGGAGGTGTGTCAGCATGTTCAGCATGCCCAGAACCTTCCAGGATATGCAGCTCTATTTTTGCACCCCACCGTTCTGCCACCAATGATGAAAGTGAGTGCAACAGCTCACCTGAGACACCAAGAGCAGCCCTAACAGAACCAGGCAGTAGTGCAACCACACACCTACACATCTGGTGGCCACTGGAATGGTTTAGAGGATAGCAGTCCTTTGTAAATTAAGATGTTCGAGGGCCAATTCCTCACAGCAACATGGCTGCTGAGGCACTGCCATCTTTTTTGCCTCCATCTCCCTCAGCATAGCAACAGGGTCACAGGGAACCTCTTGCATCCAGTCAGTCTAGTAGATTCCTCCTGTTGGGTCAGGAAGGATCATGGACTGCTGGAAGGCTTCAATCATTTTCCCACAGGCCCTACTGCCTATTAGACATTTTGAGTGACAGCCAGACCACCCTCTTTCTGTGACTGGCAGAGTGACTGATGAACCAAAGGGCTAGAATCCCAAGGGAAAGGGAAGACTTTTGCAGAAGAAGCAGCAGTCTGTGTGTGTGACTGAACTGAGAGACATAACTATTGCCTGTAGAGCCAAAACATGAACTATGCAAATACATATTAGGGAAGTTTATACTTCCACAGCATAGAAAGAGGACACTGCTGAATGCTAACTGAGAGACTGTGAGGTAAATGCATTGGTTGGAGGGAGACATCATGTATGGTTAAGCTGCAAAGTAGTTTAATCTCCAACATGAACTAAGAGACTTTGTGCCCAATTAGATGTTTGGATCTGTGATCTGAGACACTGCCACAGGGAGACATCACCACCAGCTGCTGCAACATGGTGACTGGCCTGCAGTGTTAGGAACTGATACACATTATCACTGGCCAGTAGGGTTGGAAATCCTCAGTAAGGACTGTACCCAGAAGCAAATGATTGATGGAGAAAACTAGAGTTGAACTGGACATTCAGTGGTATGCTGTATAGCTAAACGAAACATCCAGGGATACTGCATAGCTGAATCAAATGTCCAGAGCTGTGGTGAACTGAACCAGGGACTGCAGCTGAGATCTGATACATCCAGTGAGGCCTGCATTGTCTGGACCCCATTAATAACCAAATGCAGTAGGGCCTTGTTCTGCAACTTTAGTTAGTTTTGCATACTAGACTTTATCTGGATTAAGGCTGTTTGCCTTAAGTGCTTTCCAGTATGTCTGAGATTATAAATAGGCTGTCCAAACTAGACTAGAAATATTGCACTTTAGTTAGGGTTTATTTTTTTATCTTCAAGATCACATTCAACACAACTGGTGATGAGCCTTCATCAATTCAACAACTGGACACCCTGTAACTTTACATGGAGCTCACCATGGAACTAGGGATTTACACTGTTACCAATCATGGATTGGGGAGTAGAGCCTGATGGTTCATGCAGTGCAAAAAAGTGTGATATTGTGAAGAGTGGGGGCAGACTTTGGTCAAGGCACCTGCCATTGTCATTGTTGTTGATTATTATTTGCATTTCCCTTTACCTTTCCAAGAAACAGGTTCCTGCTTCCCCAGTAAAAATCCCTTGCTTATTTTTTATGGCTGTGGGCAGACCCTGCAGCTGTCTTGCTGTAGCTAGAAAAATGGGATACGGAAGCACAAATTTTAGGAATTTTCAGTATATCCTTCCACAACTGCAAATCAATATGCCAGTGGAATGAAATACTTCCTTCTCTTTGTTGAGGTGACCAGTTCCAACACCATTTTTTCATCTTGATTGTCTCTCCTAGTCATGCCTGTTTTAAGTGACCTGACAGCTAATGTCTCCAAGTAGGCACAAAGGCAAGTTAATTACACTACTTCTTTGAAGTAATTTAACTGTCTGCAACAATGCAATTAGAAACTTTTTTTTGCCAGTTAGTGTGGGTGGGGGGGGGATGTACAGAGGAAGAGAGCTGTCCAATTAGTTGCCAGAGATGTACCAGGCATTTGTAAAAAGAAAACACCAGAAGTCTATTTGACCAGTTTTAACACAGAATTTAATATATTCACTTGCTGTCTTGTTAATTGTATTTATTCTTAAAATGTGATTTGCTAGTCTTTGGAACCTAAATAATTTACTGACATAATTTTCAAGAGGACACATCAAGGTTTTAGTGGAAGTAATTTTGAAGGAGTTTCAAATTACTTAATCAGTCTGAAATGTGTGTGTGTGTGTGTGTGTGTGTGTATGTGTGTGTGAATAATTTATCTTTTCTGAAGAGCTGCTTTATATTAATCCTCTCAGGACCTACTGTATCTGTTAGATGAAACTCTCATGACTTTATATTTGTAGGATGGATAAATGCTAGCCAACAAATGTTTCAGGGGTTTCTAGGGGTTGCAAGGGGTATCATAGGGGGATTGCAAAGAAATCATAGTGGTGTCAGCTGCAACATCTGGCTACCCTGGAATGAATACCTCTCACACTGCCAGTACCAAAATGAGGGACACTGCCCATTAAAATCTGTGACATATGCTCACAATCAGGGACAGATTTCTTACCTGATGTACAGTGCAGCATCACAATTTTTACATCCATTCAGATGCACTCCACAACCTGTCCTAAGGGTAATATTGTGCATTAAAACATATAGTACTCACTTGTAAAAGGTATGAATAGGTAAACCAAAAGTTAACTGGCTGAACAGAATTGCAGTCATGTTACAAGTGATTGCCCAAAAATGAATAAAGTGGTAAAAAAAGTTCTCAAGTTGTAAACAGCATCATTGGCTACATGCCATTACTGCATAGACAATGTCTGGATTATTAAAAATAAAATGAAAATAAATAAAATCCCATATTGCAGCTTATTCAACATTTGGTATATAGCTGGATGCACTCATAATACAGTAACTGCATACAGTATGTATCTAACATGGTGTCACCACTCTATGAGTAGTATATTGCTTCACACGTGTTCCCCTTTATTTTTTCTTCCTTGCTCAATGCATATATTATTACATAGACAATGACAGAGGAAAAAGACCAACAATACATCTAGTCTGCCTAGACTTCCCTATCTACCCCTGGATCTGTTGTTCATACAGGGATTTATTGCTTCTGGTCCACCCCCCTGCTCCCCTCATTAATGCTGTTGACCTGAGCAAACACCAAACATTTCACTCCATCCTAGTCATGCCTAAAACCATTTATGGTCTTGGTGCCCACCACTTCTGCTGGCAGACTGTTCTACAGCTTCACCACCCTTTCCGTAAAATAGAATTTCCTCACATCCCTCTTAAACCTTCCCTTCTCCAGTTTCAACTCATGACCTCAGGAGCTTTTTTATCAAAACATGTTTGTTTACAGTTCTTGATCAACTCCTGTTGCATCTTTTCTGGACTTGGGACCCCCAAAAAAACCATCAATATGCAGTGGGAGGGGAGGAAGCTCACCACAGCACTATCAGCTCTGACTAGAGTTGGTTTAATCATACTACTGTGTCTAAGCATGTGGGTTAAACTTGTGGGGTCACAAGTACTTGGTATTTTTACCTGGGGGGCAGTACTACATTAGTCAGTTTGCCCACTTAACATCTCCCTGGATGACGACACTGCATGCATTTTTCATCCTTTTCAATAACTCAGCTTTAGTCAAGCACACATAGACATGTTACAGTAGTTATTACAGCTAGTACAGTACAGTTATTCGATGACCATTTCTAAATACACCAGGGCTAACTGTTTCCCACATAAGCAAGAAACTGTCAGGTGCTTGCATACCATTATTTCAACTGAATCTTAGGTGGTTCTTAAAGTCCTATCAAGTCCCTCACAGACATACATGGAAGTGAGTAGCTATACAAAGGAGGTTTTATCCCCCTAGCACATTCTGAGTTCCCTGGGTGAGCATAAACCACACACTTGAGGTCCCCTTGGTTTGGTGGGGAGCTCAAGGCAATGAAGATCAAGGGTCAGAGGTTAGAGCACTACTGGCGGAGGACCGGGCTGGAGGCAGACAGACTGGCCCTGCTTGCACACTATGTTATGTACCAGGGGGCGATCAATCGTAAGAAGGCAGTGTTCCTGTCCAGGGAGATTGCCGCTGGGAAGAACCGACCAGCTATGCTTTTTCGGACTGTGGGCAGGCTTTTACATCCAGCTTGTCTACAGCCAAAAAAAGCATATTCTGATGCTTTATGCAATGAGTTTGCTCAGTTTTTCTCGGACAGGGTGTCCGCTATCAGGCAGGGAATTCTGCTAGTGAGCCACACTGTGGTCGACAGTGGTCACTCTGATTGTCCAAGGTGCACTCTGCCTGGTTGGGGGGAGTTTAAACCAGTGGAGGTTGCAGAGGTCACTGAGGTTGTCTCGAGGCTGAAACATGCATATTGCGAACTGGACCCAGTGCCAACTCATTTCTTAATGGGATGTGTTGACTCTGTAGGCCTGGTGTTCACCTTGATTGTCTGGTGTTCTTTGTCAGAGGGGGTCTTCCCAGATGCCTTGAAGGAGGCACTGGTAAGACCCCTTATGAAGAGACTATCTTTAAACCCTCATGTTAAGGTGAATTACCATCCTGTCTCCAACCTTTCATTTTTGGGAAAGGCTGTGGAGAAGATTGTGGTGCAGCAGCTTGGGGAACACCTCGTGGCCTTTGATATCTATGAGCCACTCCAGTCTGAGTTTTGCGCTAGGCACTGTATGGAAACTGCATTAGTTTGGGTGCATAATGATCTCCTCAGGGCAAGAGATTGAGGAGAGGGGACAATTCTTGTTCTTCTTGATCTCTCCTCAGTTTTTGTCACTGTGGACCATTGTGTGTTACTCGACCACATGAGGGAATTTTGTGGACTCACCAGCACTGTCATCTGCTGGTTTGAGTCCTACCTCACAAATAGGAAGCAAAGGGTTATGATGGGGAATTTCTCCTCCTCCCCTAACCTTCTGTCTTGTGGAGTACCTCAGAGTTCAATCTTGTCACCAATGTTGTTTGCCATGTATATGCTGCCCCTGGATGAGATCATTAGGAAGTACAGTCTGAATTTTTATTGCTGTGCTGATGATATCCAGCTGTATCTCTCCTTTGCCCCCTGGGACATCCAATGTGGTGGATGTACTGAACAACTGCCTGGCTGAGATTAATGACTGGATGGCCTCTAGCTGGTTGTGACTGAACCCCTATAAGATGGAGGTACTGGTGGTGGAGTCAAACAGGAGGCATGATAGGATGGCCTCTGGTGCAGAGACTGGATTATTTCTGGGATCTGTGCCATTGAAGGCCTCCTCTAGGGTGTGCGATTTTGGTGTTATCCTTGACAGCAGACTGACACTTGAATCTCAGTTGTCATCCATTGTCCAGTCTAGCTTTTACCACCTGAGGAATATTGCTAGGATCAAACACCTAGTTCCGCACATGGACCTCCCCCACCTTGGTACATGCATTAGTGACATCAAGGCTTGACTACTGTAATGCACTCTACCTTGGGGTCTCTGGAGGTACCCTCCACTGATTGCAGCTAGTGCAGAATGCAGTTGCCAGGCTGTTGATGGGACAGCCAAAATACTGTCACATCCCCTGATGCTGCATAAACTGCGCTGGCTGCCTGTTCAATGGTGGGTTCTCTTTAAGGTGAGCTTGCTCACCTTTAAGGCCCTACATGGACTGGGTCCTGGCTACCTGTTGGACCTTCTAACACTTGCTGCCCCTGTCTGCTCCTTCCAGTCCTCCTCTAGGGGCCCCCTTGTGATTCCCAGGATGAGGTTAAAAACTGCCGGTGACAGAACCTTTAGTGTCACCAGCCCCATCTTGTGGAATTTGCTTTCTCCATCAGTAATGGAGGTCCCTTCAGTTAAGGCATTCAGAGCCCACCTCAATACCTTTTTATTCATCTGGGCATTCCCAGACACTGTCCTTCAGTTACTGTTTCAGAAACATTTTGTGAAATAGCCCCTTAGGATTCTGATGCTAGGTCAGGCCCCCATTTTGGGTGGTCTGATTTTAAGTATTTAATTGGAATGTTTTATATTTTATTTATAGTGTTTTAATTGTTCTTTGATGTACTTTGTGCGGTGCCCAGAGCCTCTGGGATTGGGTGCCTGAAAAATAAAATTTGCCTTGCCTTGCCATACTGTCCCAGCACAGATGAAGGAAAGTAGCAGACCTCAATCAGAGCCACTCTGCAGAAATAGGAGGAATTTAAATGATCAAACTGTTGATGTGTACCATTAATGTTTCCAGATTTCTGATATCTTGAACTTTTTTCCTCCAGGAGTCTAATAGGGAGTTACATCTGACAACCTATGACTCCATTATATATTTAAGAGCAGCTACTAACAGTATTAAGAAAAGTTTTAGGTTTTTGTTTCAGGAACCCTGTCTGAACCTGAAGTACCACAGTCTGAAATGTACTGGGGATGCCCACACCCAGTAAGATTTGTATTTCTCTGTGGACACCTGTCCATTAATTCTGAATCCCTGGGTGTAGCCAGAATATATAGTAATGAGGGCCTATTGACCCACACTGTCATCAACATTTATCCTCCCTGGTGGTCCTGAAGTGTTTGGTCACTATGGGGGTTCTAAAAACCTGACCAGTACCTTCCACAGGAATTTCCTCCACTGGGGTGAGGAAGTGACCCACCATCCCCTCTGTAATTACCCCTCCAAGCCTCCACAGAGATTGCAGCCCCTCTCTCCTGTTTTCAGTTTAGTCTTATTTTCTGTAATGGGGGCACTGCTGGCATCCCCCGGACCTTGTGTAGTTCAGAAATATACATGGAACACCATTCCCCAATAGAAAAAGTCCTCTAAAGCTGACTGAAATCCTATAACTTGTGTCATAATGACCCCTGTTTCTAACAAATGATGATTTTTAAGTATCTAGAAAACTCTGACCTAGGTAACCCATAAGCCTTTTGCAGCTGCTGAAAATATTTGTCATGTTCCCCCTTCAACACAATGGGAGGACCTCATTGCCACCTATCTTTCCCTATTTTCAACATTTGATTGTGAGCTCCAACAGAAGTTCAACAACTCTGGCCCTTTAACCTTAATGAGCCCATATGGCGTGGGTAGCACCATGATGACAGGAACTCATGTGGAGGCACCACTGGGATCTAAGGTTTATAATACAGCCACCCTTATGGACCCAAGTGTGATACTGGAAAAATGTGCCCCTCTCCCCAAAGAGAAATTTTGAAAATCAGCATGACTGTCCAGAAAGTTGACAACTGGTGCTGAGCTGAGGGGATAGGCATCAGGCAAATGTTTCTGGTAAAATGAATCCCTGATTGTTCGTGATACTCTAGCGATATCTTGTAATCACTATCCTTAAACTAGTTTTGTGTCTCAGGTCATACATATCTAAGGGATGGCAATTACACATGAACTACACAATTACTACAAACAAGTTCATAATTAGCACGTCTTTCATATGAACTGATCATGAAATCCTTAGACTAACCTGACAGTATAGTACATTGACCCATTTCTCATGGGCTATACAACTGTTGATTTTAAATGACACAGGATGTTGATATGATGGTGACTGGAACTGTTTATGAATCATGCAGTATAATGTTAAGCATACTTTCACTTTATGGTAAATATTGCAGCCATAGCATTACAGTAGGAATAGTCAATCCAAGCAGAATGGAGTCAATGACTAGTCTTCACAAGTCTGTGCATGGATAGAAAATATGGGTATGTTACACACAAAACAAGCACCAATCATTTTATGATATCATTCAAAGGACTGGGGGCTCCATATCCTGGGACCTTCCTGAAAATAGGCATGAAATAGTCTAGTGTGCTTACCTGCTTAACAATAACTAAATAATAAAAACTAAATAAATATCTGAACAGTAAGTGCAGTGCTTACTGTGTTGGGCCACAGAAACAGAGCTTTGCATACCGAAGATGAAGTCAGCATGGCATGTGCCATATTTAAAGTCACAGTTAGCACAGCAAGAATGTATTAGTGTGTGATCACTAATAAACTGCTTGAGAGCATGTTAATAAAAGGTGGCATCATGCATACAAAGTGCACTTGCACATTGGAAACTTTTAAGGAGCACTAACATCGGATTTGCACAGTGTTGTTTACACCTCCAAAAAGTATGCTGTAAAAATTCAAATAACGTGCACCTTCCCCCTCCACTACATGCAAGATTTCCCTAGAATCCAGTGGCCCTTCCCACTCTCCCTGTCATTATATAAGATTTCCCTGGTGTCAGTTGTACCTTCCCCCTCTCCCCACCCCCATGTAATATGTCCTTAGTGTCCTATGATACCCCCTCCCTCTCGACATGTAATATGTCCCTAGTGTTCTGTGGCAACCCCATCCCTCTCCCTATCACCATGTACTTCACTCCTGTATGTAGTGGCATCCCCACCCTCTCCTTATTCTCATTTATTATGTCCTTAGTGTCCAGTGGGACCCCCATCCATCTCCTCATGCACATTTAATATGTTTCTGGTGACTAATGGCACTCCTAACCCCCAGAGCACCACATCCGTCAACCCGATTCCAATGACAGTGGCTGGCAGAACTCCTCCTCATGCCATCTTGGCCAGCCACCACCTGACTCATTCTATTCATGTATCCCTGGGGGTATATCATCATTATAGTGACAACTTTACCATGATTGACACTACAGTAACAACAATGCCAGGTCACTGTAGTGTCAGTGTGGGACCCCAGCACTGCTTTCTGAGGGTATTGAACCCACTCCCTGAAGCAACTCCAACTCAGAGTTGATTATTTAAGTAGCGGGGGGTGCAGGGGGCAGAGTTCCCTGCATGGGAGGTTCAGGAGCAAAGCCCCCCCAAAGAAAACAAAGTCTGATGTGACTCTCTTTATGCCGGCAGCAAATGCGGTCGACATAAAGGAGTCGCTGTAACATCGGTCGACACCGAAATTGTCAACCGACTGTCATAAATCCATCACTGAGTATATCAATAACTAGTTACAAGATGTCTTTACAAAATCATTCAGACTTTGTGATTTT
Source organism: Neoceratodus forsteri (assembly GCA_016271365.2). Taxonomy (NCBI): domain Eukaryota; kingdom Metazoa; phylum Chordata; order Ceratodontiformes; family Ceratodontidae; genus Neoceratodus; species Neoceratodus forsteri. The sequence goes on along the minus strand of CM057453.1, from coordinate 640,818,713 downwards.
GCAGAGACATCTTACAACTACTATATCAATACACAGTGCCATGCACCATAATGAAACACTCTTTCATTACATGTTATAGTTTCCTGAAAACAGCTTGGAACAATCACCAGTGAATTACATCAGTTCATGTAGCATCCTCCAATATAAGTGTTATGGAGAGGAATTCTGCTTCATTTTGTGAGTAATATAAAATATCTGGTAGATCCTGTGTTGTATTTTTGTCTATAAGTGTAAATATCTGATTGATCTTGCTTTGTTTTTCCTCTGGTTGATCCTGCATGTTTCGAGTCTCGGGTTCAAGTGATCATGCTGCCACCACTGCAGCGAGTCTCTATCTGGTTGATCCTGTGGCTTTGTCATTTTTTAGTCTAAAATTAAAATTACCTGGTTGAGACAGCTTATTTTTTTGTATCTGGTTGATCCTGCATCTGCCGAGTGATGGTTCTTGTGATCATACCACTTCCATCGCCATCACCACCACCATGTCTTTCCATCTGGTTGATCCTTCATTTTTTGTTGTGGATGGCAATATGGCTTGTGTGCTTTCTTGGTTCTGGTTGAGCCTCTAGAGGTTTTCAGTATGTTGTACCACAGTGTGGTACAATCATATTCCATGACCTTTGAACTGTAGTACAACAACATTTTGAAAGGCATGGATTTCTATGCACAACAATGCTCCACTATACTCTATAAATAAATATATCTACTTTGAAGCACTTCTCCAAACTTGGGTAGACAAAAAGGTAAAAAGGCACTTGATCTACTTTGTAAGTGTGTGTGTGTGTGCGTGTGTGTGTGTGTGGGGGGGGGTTATCAAATAGTAGGCCCTCAATTAAATTGATAGTTTGATAGAAAAGGGGATTCACAAATTGAATTATGTATTAACAACCACTACTTCCAAAGAGAAATACAAGTATTAACCTTCTGTATTTATGACAGAACTAGTTAATCCAAGTGTCATGGAATGGAATGGAATAGATGTAAGGTAATGTAAGTTTGCTTGGTACCTGTACAGTATTTCCTGTTTCTTTTTCTGTAGCACTGCATGTGTCAATGAGTAATCATGACAACTAGGGGTATAGTGCACCCCTACCAGGGGAATGGCACGGCTCAGGCTTTAGAATGTTGGGCATATGAGGATTCCATGCTACAGCAGCTGCCCAGTCAAACTGTGCCATTCAAACAGAGCAGAGACACTTTTCTCTTCTCTGAAGAATTTCAAGTTTCAAGATTTCACTTGGGGCTGCAATTCAGTACTGCAGGTTGGGGCTGCCTGTTTCAGGGAGCACTCTAAATTAAAACTGCCTGTTAAGCTGTGGCTTTTCAATTGAATAACCTGCCTTTTTCATTCCCTTTTTGGATTGGGAACCACTTTTGCCTTATTAGGGTGTTTTAATGGTCTCCCTTTAAAAAAAAAAGGTGCCACAGGTAGGTACAATTTTAGTTCTTGTGAGTGTAGGGACTCTGGGGGGTCTTTCAGCTCTAGCATTCGTTCCTTTTGCTTCCCCCCCGCCTCAGGTTTTGTGTCTGATACTTTTATGCAGCTAATGTGTAAATTTGTTATAGTTCTGAGGTATTTTGGTGATTTTTCACCTCAAACCTCCATTTTTCCTTTTGAACAGCCACCATTAGCGCTGGATGCACGCTCCTTCTTCAGTTAGACTTCCTGCCATTGTTTAGAGCGTGCACCCATGGTGCGTGCATTTGCGTAGCACTAATCTCATTTGCACAGAGCAATCCCCATTGACTTGCATTGCTCAAGGATGTGCATGCCCGCACAATTGTGCTAATGTGTGTGCACACCCGCCAGGAGCGTGCACACTCATTAAAGTGCTTTTCTAGTTCATCAATTCAGGAATACAGCTTGCTTTACTGATTTTTGCCCATCAAGTAATAGGACTAATAATTATTATGGCTTTCATACATCCAGCAGTCCTGGGTTTCATTCCCACAACCCCCACTGGTAGCCAACAAACAATAGGGATAATAGTTATTACATTATTATGTCTTATACATTCAGTGGTCCTGGGTTTGATTCCCGCAACCTCCACTCTGAGCAAGGTTTTTTAACTCAATGCTATAAATAGATTTTAGCCTGAAGAGATTGGGGTTAATTATTATGTTTTACCTCACAATTGTTATTTGGCACAATTATATTTCTCTTTGGCACCATGACTTATTGGAGAGCATTAATCAAGAAACGGTATAAGTCCTGCAACAAGTGTGATGAGGCCCGGGCCCTTATTGTGATGCTCAGCACTCCCCAGCCTGTTCTCTGGCCTTGGGAGGGGGAGCACCTAGTTCTTAATTGGCAGTGGCAGCAGAATTCCAAGATATTTCTTTTGTAGCTTCAGAGTGACCATGAGCCCCTACACCCAACCCCAATAGGGCCCCTCAGGTTGGGGGGACATCCAGGAACATCCAGGTGAGGTGCAGTGACCTTAGGCTGTGATAACTGATGTGTAGGCAGACACCGACCTGACCTTTTTGAAGGCAAAGATGATGATTTTGGGGATCCTGGGTAAGTTTTTGACCTTAACGTAAAAAAAAAAAAAAAAGAATCTGAATCAGGGATGTTTTTCTCCTCTGATTCATAATAAGCCCTTGTCTTTTTGGATAGCTGAGGCATGTAGTCCCTTACAGCTCAGGAGGTACATTCTGCGGAGATGGCGAATGTCAGTCTGTCTCTGTCTGCATCTTCTTCGGCTACTATCTGATCAAAATTATTGAGCAACATTGGGTAGGTGTGGATCAGAAAAGTGTCTTCCCAACCATTCCATGGATTTTCTTTTTTAGGAAAATAACTTGCAGTTGGGAAGCTCCTCCACTGGAAGACAAGGCCATTTGTTTTTCTGAAAAAACACCGTACTGCCTATAGATGACTCTGGCCATATCAGTCTTTCATGTTAAACAGGTAAACACTGCATGCAGGAGGGATGTCACCTCAATTAGAACACAACAGTGGTATGTCTTGTGCGTATTTTATTGGTCAGAGCTTTCAACATATGGGTTACTACCCTGGCCAGTTTGTTCTGTCTTTCTGAAGGAGCGAGCCTTTTTTGCAATTCATGGCCATGGTTCCACCTTCCAAGTGGTTATTCACTGGAGAATTTCATGCCAGACCACTCTGCCTACTTCATTGTTTTCGATCATAAGGGCCATATGGCTTGTCATTGGGTCTGGTTAAGCCTCATAAGCTAACCTGTTCATCATGGTAGGAGGTCACCTGGGGACCAGTGACCATCACATGGTATGGTTCAATTTGGCCACTAGGACTAAATCATCCCATTCCAAGGCAAAAATATGGGACTTCAGAGGAGCTGACTTTGATAAGATGGCCAACAGAGTTAAGCTAGTCCTGACAGTAAGAAATACAGGTGAGGGGGTACAGGAAAAGTGGGCAAGCATTAAGGATTCAATACTTGAAGCAACATCTCATTGTGTTAGAGAGAAAAGGAAATGCAAAAGAAGAAAGAAACCACTTTGGTTCTCAAAAACAGTAGCAGAAAAGGTCAGAGCCAAAAGGCTGGCCTTCAGGAAATATAAAGGAACGCAGCAGGATGAAGTTAGGGAGGCATACCAAACTTCCCTAAGGGAAGCAGGGAAGGCAGTAAGGCAGGCAAAGGCCCAAACCATGGAAACACTAGCATGAACAGTAAAAGAAGGTGACAAGACTATCTATAGATACATTAGTAAAAGTGGAAAGTCCAGAGGGGGTATTGCTAAGATCAAAAGGGATAAGGGGGCATGTGAGGAGGAGGACCATGTCAAAGCATCTATCCTAAATAGATGCTTCCGCTCAGTATTTTCTGAAGAGAAGGTAGGGCAGGGCCCACAGCTCAGCACCATGGTCACGGAGGGAGGGAGGTGTGCTCTAGTCCCTTCACAAAAGAAAGGGTCCTACAAGAGCTCGATAAGCTCAGGGTGGACAAGGCAATGGGACCTGATGGCACACTTCCCAGGGTACTAAAGGAGCTAAGGGTGGAATTAGCAGAGCCATTATCAGAACTGTTTAGTGAGTCTCTGAGCACAGGAGAGGTCCCAGAAGACTGGAGAAGGGCTTGTGTGATCCCACTCCACAAGAGTGGTAGCAGGAAAGAGGCAGGGAACTATAGACCAGCCAGTCTTACCTCAGTAGTGGGCAAGATTATGGAGGCACTCCTTAAGGAAAAGATAGTGCAACACCTGGAATCCATAGGAGCACAGGATCCAAGAAAGCATGGGTTTACAATAGGAAGGTCCTTTCAAACTATTCTCATAGATTTCTTTGACTGGGTAACCAGAGTGGTGGACCAAGGGGGAACAGTTGATGTCACCTACCTTGACTTCAGCAAAGCTTTCAATACTGTTCCACTTACAAGATTGATTAATAAGCTGGGTAGGCTTGGGGTTGGTCAGAAGTTGGTGAACTGGGTGGCAAACTGGTTGGTGGGTAGAAAACAGAGAGTGGTGGTAAACAGTATACAGGCTGGAAGGGGAGTTGCTGGCAGTCACAAGGGAAGAAAGATCCTTGGGCATCATCATCACCGATGACCTGAAATCATCCAAGCAGACCACTAAAGGAGTAGGTAAGGCTAGGGGGATGTTGGGGTGTATTAGTAGGGGTATCACAAGTCGGAAGAGGGAGGTAATAATTTCTATTTCCAAGACACTGGTTAGGTCCCATCTGGAGTACTGTGTGCAATAATGTGCAGGGACTGCATCAGAAAACATATGAGGACAGATTAACGGAGCTCAACACGTATACCCTAGAGCAAAGGAGGGAGAGAGGTGATATGATCAAAACATTCAAATATCTTAAGGGTATTAACAAGGTGAAAGAGTCCAACATGTTTTAATATAAGAAAAATAGCAGGACAAGTGGACACAGCATGATATTAGAGGGAGGCAGATTAAGGGATAATGTGAGGAAGTTCTTTTTCACAGAAAGGGTGGTGGATGCGTGGAATGGCCTACCTCAGGAAGTGGTGGATATGAATACAGTGCAGGGCTTCAAACAGGCATGGGATAGGCATAAGGGAACAATACAGTTGGGTATGAATAGATGGGCCATTGACAGAGCAAAGGCCAATGGCACATTCATAAGGTTGAAAAAGAAATGGGCAGACTGGATTGGCCTTGCGGTCCTTATCTGCCATCAACTTCTATGTTTCTATGTTTTTATCATCCCCTTGAGGGAGGCCTATGGTTTGATTCCACCCTGGATACTATTTAGAAAATAAAGTTCTGTGAAAGGTTTTTTTTTCTTCACTGTCAAACATGGCGCAAGAATACAATAACCCAATGATGTCAAGTAACGACCAACACAGACAGTTCCGAGGGGAGTTCCGTTCTTTCAGAAATTGTCTCTTGGGAGTGGAGGAGCCTACTCAGGTAACCAGGTTACAGTATTAGAGGAGCACTGGCCAGGCACCGTGCAGGAGGCCCAGCACCACAGCACGGTGCCTCACTAGAGAGCATGTGGTCCATCCTTGGCTCCTTTTCTTAGTGATGGATTAGAGGAATTTTCCTCAAGATGGGCCAGAACAACCTCAGATGCCATATTAGGGGTCACTTCTCCACCCCAGTTTTCAAGGGCAGCAGGAAGGCCAGGTATCATTAGAGCTCCTGACTCTTTTCCCTTCAGACCACAGTGCAGGTCCTGCTAATCAATCAGTTCAGGGGTCCTGTTCCTTTTATTTTATGGTCCCCAGAATTTAGGGAGTTGTCAGGCTTCTTCTTAAATTCAAGAGCCTTAACAAATTTGTGCTCCACAACCTTTCCTGATGCAGCCCTGGAGGTCAGTCACCGGGCTGTTCAGTCAAGGGATTCTTTTTAAACCCCAGTACATTTGATGGATGCCTTCTGCCACATTACCTATATTAATTCTACTCAGAGTATCTCAGATTTTGATATTGAATCAACCTCTAACATAGGGCACATCTTCACCCGAGCATCAGCCCCTTTGAGTTCCCTTGAAGATGTTTGTAATCCTGGTGGCTAAATGTCTATCCTGATTTAACAACCTGCTTATTATGCACTGTCTTTGTCTTTAGCAAGAGGTTGGTTGTTAGTATTCTAGATATGCCAGAGTCACATGGCTAAGGGTGAACCAGGAGAAGAGCTCTTTTGAGCCATCTCAGACCTTGGATGCCTTGTGGTAATTTTTTGGCATAAAATCATGAAGGTTTTGCAGCTCTTTTCCCTAGATGGTTTTCATTTTTCATTTCATTTCATTTTTATTGGTTATACTGAAAGGCCATGTGAGCATTGCTGCCCATTTACACAAGTGTCCAGTTACATACAACAATCATGAGACATGACATAGGCTAAAACATTTAACTAACAGTGAGGGTAAATACAATGGTACATAAAATCAGGATAATATAGACTAAAGGGCAAACCATGAACTATCCTTGGTGAATTAACAAATACAAGGTGACATTAAGCATTCGGTGAGAGTTTAAAAATAATATAATATAACAGTGAGAAACAAAAAATTTAAGTGCACTCTAAAAACTAGCCTAGGTGGATTAACAATACTACAAGTGCTAGAAAGAGAGGGTAAGTGCCAGAAGTGGATAATCAGAGGGTGAGGGGAAAAGAGTGCAGAAGGGGAAGCCAGATTAGGGTTGTGAGCAGGTGCAGGTAAGGGAGAAATGTCTCCTGATATTGTGTTTGAATGCATTTGTGAAGAAACAGAGTTTTAGTTCTGAAGGGAGAGTTGAGTGGTCTGGCAGAAAGGAACAGTGAAAGAAAGAGAGAGAGAGTGGAGGACAGTCTAGTGGTCCTGGTGGTGGTGGCTGTCTGGAAGAGAGAGGTGAGGCAATCAGGGAGTAGTCCACAGCAGAGTTTGAAGAAGAAGGTGGCCATCTTGCAGTTGAGGCAGGCCTCAAGGGAGGGCCAACTCGTGAGCTTATAAAGATCACAGTGGTGTGTGAGTTAGGGAGACCAGAAGCAAAGTGGATAGCATTGTGGTAGGAGCTTCCAAGTCTGGAGAAATTTTTGATGGAGAAGCAGGGGAGGGAGACAAGTGAACCATAGTCGAAGACATGAAGGAGAAAGCTGGAGACTAAGAGGAATTTGGATTCCCTGTTAAAGTAATGCTTGGTTCTGTGAAGGATACCGAGGCACTGGTGGGCTTTTTTGATTGTGAGGCCAGTTTGAGCATTGAAATTGAGGTGGCTATCCAGAGGTAAGCCAAGGTACTTGAATTCACTGACTCTTTCAATGGAGTTACCAAGGTTGTCATAGAGAGAGAGGTCAAAGCCAAGGGGTTTGCGGGTGCTGGAGAAAACCAAGATCTTAGTTTTTTTGGAGTTGAGTACAAGACCTTTGGATGTGGACCAGGTGTGAAGTCTGCTGAAATTGAATTGGAGTCTGTTAATGAGAGCATGACAGTTTTTGTTCTGACAGAAAAGGGCTGCATCATCAGCAAAGAGAATGAGTTTGGAGGAGCTGCAGATGTCAGGCAGGGAGTTAACAACCAGAGAGAAGAGAAGATGGCCCAGAATGAACCCTTGGGGATGCCTAATTTTATGGGGCAGGATTCAGAGAGGACACCACCAATAATGGTGCGATGGAATTTGCCAGTTAGGTAATCCTTGAACCAGAGGCAGACCTCAGGTGAGAAATGGAGGAGGACTTCATGATCAACGAGGTCGAAGGCATTGGTGAGGTCTATGAACGCAGCACTGGTGTAGAGGCCTTCATTGTTAGCTTTGTCTATGGAGTGGGTGAACCTGATGAGGGCAGTTTCGGTATTGTATCGAGCACAGAACCCATGCTGGGCCTCTGTAAGCAGGTTGTATTTGGAGAGGAATTCTGTGGTTTGCCTGTGGACCACTTTCTCTAAAAGTTTGGAGACAAGGGCAAGGAGGGAGATGGGATGGTAGTTGGATACTAGATCCTTGGAACCAGATTTGTGAAGAGGTTTAATAATGGTGCACATCCATGCTTTCAGGAAGGACCTCGTGCAGAGGAAGTGGTTGAGGATGTTAGTGAGATGGATAGTCAGGGAGTCATAGACAAGTCTGAGAACTCTGAAGTCAATGTTGTCGGTGCCCTTGGATGGTCTTGGGTTATTTGTTCTGATTAACTTGACCACTTCACCAGGGGTTAGGTACCTGAAATGGAACTTAGGGTGGGAGACTGGGAGAGGTGCAGGGGTACAGGGGTAGGCGTGGAGCTGGGCTTGTACTGGTCAAGGTCACCAAAGTATTTATTGAAATGGGAGGCTATTTCACTTGGCTTGGTGGTGGCTGTCCCTTCAGAGGTGAGACAAATATGTTCTTCGGAAATTCCCCTGCCAATAAGGTTGTTAAGAATGTTCCAGGTCCTCCTAGGGTTCCCCTGGGCAGCACATTGTTTTTCCAGGATGAAGGAGGATTTAGCAGATTTTGTGGAAGATTCTTTGCACCTGTTACTGAGGGTTTTGAAGTCTTGGAGGAGTTTGGGGGTTTTATGTTTTGTGTACAACTTCCAGGCTTGGTACCTATCCCTCATCAGTTTGCAAAGCTTGGTGGTGACCCATTCTTGGCTAGAACCCTTAACCCAGATTTTTTTAAGCAGGATGAAATGGTTGCAGACAGCAAGGAACTTATTGCTAAAGGTTTCAAGTGCTTTGCAGATGTCAGAAATGTTTTCAGTGAAGGACCAGTCTTACATAGAAACATAGACTTTGACAGCAGATAAGGACCACTTGGCCCACCCAGTCTGCCCATTTCTCTACCTACTGGATAAGCTGCAGATTCTAGTTAACCAACAGCCTACTTCCTGCAACCCTCCACTATAATTGCCTTATGTCTGTCCAATGCATGTTTGAATTCCCCAACTGTTTTAGACCCAACGATCTCCTCAGGAAGGTGGTTCCATGTATCCACCCTTCTCTCCATGAAAAAAAAATCCTCACATTACCCCTAAGCTGTCCCCCCTCTATCTTTAAATTGTGCCCCCTTCTTACACATCTCTTTTTCTGAAAGATGCTACCCTCCTGGACTTTTTTGATTCCCTTGAGGTACTTGAAAGTTTCTATCATGTCCCCCCGTCCCTCCTTTCATCAAGAGTATACATATTAAGCTGTCTCAGTCTCTCTTCATATGGTTTCTGCTGCAGACCCTGCACCATTTTGTTGCCCTCCTCTGGACTGTTTCCATCCTGTCTATGTCCTTGCATAGATGAGGTCTCCAAAATTGCACACAGTACTCCAGATGGGGTCTCACCAACTGTCTGTATAGAGGGATAACCACTTTCCTTTTTCTACTTGTGATGCCCCTTCCTATGCATCCCAGTATCCCCCTGGCTCTCCTTACCAACTTTTCACATTGCTTACCCACCGTTAGGTCATCTGATATGACTACCCTCAGGTCCCTTTCCATTTTTGTTATTGTTAGTACCTCCCCTGCTACTGTGTACTCTTCTCCTGGGTTTTTGTTTCCCAGGTGCATTACTTTGCACTTCTTCGCATTGAATATAAATTGCCATATGTAAGACCATTCCTCCAACCTTATCAAGTCCCTTCTCATCTTATCTACCCCCTCTTGTGTATCAACTCTGTTACTGATCTTTGTGTCATCTGCAAAGAGGCATACCTTTCCCTCCAGACCCTCTGCAATGTAACCTATAAAGATGTTAAAGAGGACTGGACCCAGTACTGAGCTCTGAGGTACTTCACTAGTAACCCCACTTTCTTCAGAATGTGTTCCATTCAGTATTACCTTCTGTGTCCTGTTGTGCAGCTAGTTTGCTACCCAAGCTACCACCCTGGGGCCCAGTCCCAGGCTGGCTAACTTGATTATAATGTATGGTAGAATGCTGTTAATAGCAGAAGTCTATCTTTTACTAGTGTTGTTATACCATGGATATGACGTTGCTGTGTTGTTAACCCATCGATGTAACGTCACATCGATGGCATAACTCAGAAATGGAATTCACAGGCATTGTCATTCCCAAGACTTGGCTGCGACAGCCTGCGCTGTCAAAAGCACTCAAAATAAAACAGTCAAACAGTCATAAAGCTGGAAACGCCGTAACACAAACCAAATAATGGCAGCCGCTGTATTCTCTAAAAGTCTGGATAACGATCGCAAAGCATTCATAATTGAGCAGCAAAACAAAAAAAACGCAAAGAAAACAGAGTCAGATATTATGATGCTAGGCTCCTACCTTGCAGATGAAGGTGAATCTCATCGCAAAAATAACAGAACTGATCCCCCCCCATAGCCTTTAGTTTGAATGAGCGTGTGTGTTTTTCTTCCATTGATATACAGTTCACGAGTAAACTGTCAATGTTTTCATCCTAAATAAAAAATGTTTTATTCGCAAATGAAATCGAATATATGGTTGTGATACTGCTAAGGTAAGAGTGTTTTTTTTAAACAGAGTCCTGCTTATGCTTGAAAATGTGACAAAATACCCATGCCCATACACTATAAAAGACAATGTATGGGCATTGGTGGTTAACCACACTATGCTAGTGCCTCGTGGTTACCTTGGCAACTTTAGTTTGACCTCTCGAGCTGCACTCTTGAGGTTAACTAAAGTTGCCAAGGTAACCACTTGGCACTAGCATAGTGTGGTTAACCACAGGTGCCCATACATTATCCTCTATATTAATTTTTTGTGCGGGACTGTGTCAAATGCCTTGCTAAAGTCTAGGTAGGCCATATCCACAGCCCCTCCCTGGTCTATTACTTCGGTCACCCAGTCAAAGAAATCAATTAGATTCGTCTGACATGACCTTCCTGCTGTAAATCCATGCTGCTTTGGGTCCCATGCCCCCCTGGCCTCTAGGTACTCAACAATTCTTTCTTTCAAGTGATTCCATCATTTTCCCTACCACTGAGGTCAAACTTACAGGTCTGTAGTTTCCTGCTTCTGCCTTGCTCCCACTTTTGTGAAGGGGAATCACATCTGCCCTCCTCCAGTCCTCAGGTACCACCCCATACTGCCATGATTTGTTAAAAAGCGTGGTCAGTGGTGTCACTAGGTCCTTCCTTAGTTCTTTTAGGATTCTGGGCTGAATCCCATCAGGCCCCATTGCTTTGTCCACCTTGAGTTTTAGGAGTTCTTTCAGGACTCTTTCTTCTGTGAATAGACTGGTGTCAACCCCCCTACCCAGAGTGCTTCTATTGTCTGGTTTAGGTAACTCCTCCTCATCTTCTTTTGTGATTACTGAGCAAAAGTATTCATTCAGTATCTTTGCCTTTTCACTTCCTCTGCCCACCTCCCCTCTCCTTTATTGATCTTCACTATCCCTCCCTTAACCTTTCTATGCTCCCTAATGTACCTATAAAAGATTTTATCCCCCTTCTTAACTGAGTTGGCAATTTTTTCCTTGGTTTGGGCCTTTGCTATTCTGACTGTCTTCCCCACTTCATTCTGCTTTAATTGATACAGTTCCCTGTCGTGCTCCTTCTGTGATTCCTTATACTTTTTGAATGCAGCTTTTTTCTCCTTAACCTTCCCTGCCATCTCTTTTGAGAGCCATAGTGTTTTTTTACTCTGCTTTGTTTTCTTTGTTTCACACAAAGGCTTGTTGCCTTTGTGATGGCAGTTTTGATTTTTCTCCATTGTTCTTCCACCCCTCCTTGTTGGCCATTTGCTAGTGCATTCTTCAGGTATTCACCCATTTTGCCAAAGTCAGCCCTTCTAAAGTCCAGTATCCTTGTTTTTGTATGACTTATCTCCATGGTTGTGTTCATTGTGAAGCACACTGTGCAGTTGTCGGTTGTTGCCAGATGTCTACTGACTTCTAAATTTGTGATCCTCTCTCCACCTGAGAGTACCAGGTCCAGTATTGCTCCCTCCTGAGTGGGTTCCAACACTAGCTGTCTAAGGCCTCCCCCCTGCAGGGCATAGAGAATGACCTTGCTCTTGGATGTGGCTGCAGTACATGTCATCCAGTTAACATCTGGCATATTCAGGTCCCCCATCAACAGTATCTCCCCTTTTTCAGCCATTTTGAGAATGTCCTCAATCATTTTCTTGTCCATTTCCTCCCCTTGAGATGGGGGTCTGTATAAAACCCCTGTGTGGATTGTGATGCCATTCCCTGTCTCCAAGGTGACCCAGAGTGCCTCTTGTCCTCCTTCTTTACTTTTTAGTTCTGTAGCTTTGATCCCTTCCCTTATGCATAGAGCTACTCCACCTCCTCTTTTACCTTCCCTGTCCCTTCTGCAGCTTGTGTACCCTGGTATGTTGAGATCCCAGTCATGGTTCTCTGTGTACCATTTTTCTGTGACTGCCACAATATCCAATTGTTCATCTTCCATCAGGGCTACTAGCTCAGGAAGCTTGTTTCCCAGACTATGGGCGTTGATACTCATTGCCCTCCATTTAATATTGGCTTTATCCTTTTTCCCCCATCCCTGCTCTTATTGCCCTTGTCTATGTTTCCATTTACCCCTGTCTTGCCCTGTGTTGAGCTCTGTACCTCTGTGTTTACCTTACTATCTGCCATGTTTTGTGGGGGGAGGCTTGAAATTTCCTGCCTCTTATCAGCACCTCCCCCTTGGCTAGTTTAAAAGCTTGCCAAGGAAGCATTTAAACCTGTCACCTAGGAATTTGGTTCCCTTCATAGACAGATGTAGACCATCATGCCAGTATAGACCTTTATCTCTCCAGGTGGACCCCCAGTCCCCAATGAAGCCAAAGCCCTGTGCTCTGCACCAGTTTTTCAATGATTCATTAAACTGCTTGGGCTAGGGTGGCTTTGGAAAACTCAGAAGCATCCAGCTTCTTCAATTGCCTGGTTTGGATGGATTTGTGTGTGGGGAAGGGTGTTTTTGTGGACCATCAGCAGAAAACAGCACAGTGGTCACTGATTGAGTCAGGAAGAACTCCAGAGGCAGTGACATGGGAGGGGGTGTGAGACCAGGACCCAATCAATGAGGGACTGAGATCCAGGTTTGTAGTTGGTTCTGGTAGGTTCAGTTATGAGCTGGTGTAGGCCAAGGCCAAGTATGGATTCCTTGTGGAGTCACAGTGAGGAGATGGCCAGTTTAGGTTGAAATCCCCTAGGATGATCCAGTCTCTCCCCTGGAGGATGAAGGACTTGATATAGAGGAAGAGACTGAGATCACAGGGTGAGGAGGAGGGTGGCAGGTACACCACGTTGACTGTGACCATTTTATCTGCTCCAAGGAGGAAGTTAATTGAGATGGTCTCAAGGGAGGAGGTGGGAAATGGGGGGTAAAATTCAGTGGCAAGGAGGTGATCAGCAACCTAGATGAGGCAGCCTCCTCCACGTTTCCCCACCATGTCTTTTCTAAAGACTGAGAAACCTTCAAGGAGGATTTCATTGGGGGAGATGTCCTCCTTCAGCCAGGTTTCTGTCAGGACAATGACATCAAAAGTGTTATCCATTACCCAGAACTCAATTAAGGGCTTTTTTGCCAAAAGGTTTTGCACGTTAAGGTGAGCAAAAGTGAGCTGTTTAGTGGGTTTGGGGGAGCAGTGAGGGGTGAAATCAGTAGAGAGTGTGGGGCCGGGGTTGGGGTAAACAGAGTCTGAGATAAGGAGTAGTAGGAGGAGCCTTAAGTGCCTGCAGTTCACAAGTGAAGACAGCCTGGTTGAGTATAGTCTGGTGTAGTGGTGGGTGAAAAAGATATGGCTGTGGTAGGAAAGAGAGAACTCATGGAACAGGCAAAGGCTGATGAAGGGGCTCGCATGGGGAGGGGCATGGACAGATCTGGACTCACAAGTTGGGGGGAGGCCCTGATTCTTGTGACTTGTCAGAAGTCCACTGGCTCACTGCAGTTTGGGCTTGGGGATAGCAATTGACAGTTTAATCCCGGGGAGTTGCTTCCAGATGTGACCTATTCTATGGGTTTCCCATTGGTCAGGGATCCCTCATTGAGGGATTATCAACTCGTTTTCCTTTTACTCTTTAGTTTACTCACTCCCTAAGTTAGTGAGTTGATGTGCAAGATATGAACACGTTCCACTATAACTTCCTGAGTTAATTCCCACAACAAATGTCAGCCTAGCCAGATGGGTAGCAGGTCAGAGCCATTTTCCCACTTAGGGAATTTGGTCAGTTTACAAACATTATCTTCACATCAATGTTCAGGAGATGGAGAAGATCCACCTAGCTTCCCTTAGTTTTCATCCATGAGGCTAAACATGGCATGCATTTCTACATTACCATTAAAGTATGGTAGATGTTATGAGAGGTCGCCAAACTGTCGATCATTCACCTGGCAGGGGTGTTGAACCTTGTGGTGGACTGGTTAAATCGCAAAAATATTTTCATTCCTTGTAGTAGAGGTTGAACTGGAGGTTTTTGAACTCCTGTGCAACTGGTCTGGTCAACATCAGATCAATCTGTTCACATCCAGCCACAATGCTCAGATCAGAGAAGGTTCTTCAGTCTTTGGTGCCCACAGCTGGGGGCAGTGATCACTCTGCCTTAAGAGTGGACCTTCAGCAGGGTGTATTTTTCCTCCACTAACTCTTTTTCCAAAGTTTATAGACAGAATAATAAATAGAAATGAAAGATGCTCTGGAGGGAGCTGCCTCATGTAGCTGCTGAGTGGCCTAGAAGACTGTAGTTCTTGGACTTAGTGAATCTTGCTCAGCAAGCACCCTTACACCTTCTGGTGTGAAGAGATCAGCTCAGGGCCTCTCTCTCTCTCTCTCTCCCCCCCAAGAAAAATCCAGGAATGATACAGCTTGTGCCCTGGCTCCTCAGAGGAGGAGCCTTCTATTATCAAAATTATATATATATATATATATATATATATATATATATATATATATATATATACACACACACATATATATATATATATATATATATATATATATATATATATATATATAAATAAATATATGTATATTTTTCCTCGAGGAAAACTACTTGACTCCTTGATGGCTGCCAGAAATCCTCTACGTCTGCAGCCTATGCTCCAGTAGGTGCCACCTCTCTCTCTTTTACCTTGGGCTAGCATGGAAGGTTTTCTCCTTTGACTGCTTCTTTACTGCAGTTTTTTTTGCTTTTCTGTATGAAGGCGGAGAGGCTGACATTGAGTTCAGTGAGAGGCTGGGTTCTGCTATTGCAGACTCACAGTTTTTTGGCTTAGGAACACATTGGCGCATGTTTGTAGGACACGTCTCCTGTCCTGATCTGGTTTGCTGTGGGATATCTTGGGTTCTGAATGCTCTTGGCAAGGAGTTTTCTGAACCACTCCCATACACATCACGGGATGTGTTGTTTTGCAGACTCCTATTAAGGAGCCATACCTTATTAGGCATAAGGACAGGTGGCACTTAGAATGGTGTTCATCTCTCAGGTGCTCATTGCCTTCCAGAAGTCCAGGACATAGGTCTCGATCTGCCTGTCCACAACCTTCTCTATTTAAGGGAAGGAATTGCACAAATTGAATTTGTTCTTGCACCGTTAAGATCTAATCTAAATGGACAGCTATGTTGCATGAGGCTGGAGTCTTGTTTGTTTCCATGGAACAGACAAGCACATGCAAGAAACCTTCCTTTTTAGGCCACCCTCACTAAAAGGGTGTGGGCCTGCATTGTTTTAGGCCAATGCTGTAGTAAGAGGAGGTTACCAGCTCTCCTTAAGGGTCACCATTCCAGGGCTAAGACGACACCCTGGACAGGCAGGTGAAGCATTAGTTTTAAGGTTATGTAAGGAAGTTACATGGTCTCACGTCCACACATGCACAAAACATCCATCTTGATGTTTAGAGTTCGGCTGACGCAGTTTGGTCACAGAGTGCTACAGATAGCAGTTCGCAAGTAATTCTCAGTGCTTGCTTCTGGGGTATGGGATAATTTTCCCCCGTCCCATTTTTTCTAGGTACTACTTCTTATAACCCAGTTGTTATGATTACTCATTGACAATGTGGAGCTCGACAAAAAGGAGAAATTAACTTCATACTTATCGTAATTTCCTTTTCTGTGAGCTCCAACATTGTCAATGGGGCCCTTCCAGAAGTCTGCTTCTGCTGGAGAATCTTATCCTGTATGCTTGAAGGGGTGTCCTGTTGTAAAAACCCTACTATTTTTCTGGACATCCTCTTCTTGCTGTACTGTACTCATATATAAATATATATATATATATATATATATATATATATATATATATATATATTCATGGCAAAAACTCCATTTAATGCAACAGTTAGGGTTGTTCCACAGTGACAAAGAGGAAATTCGGTGTTAGGGTTGAAAACCTAACCCAGTCACCCAACACCACACACACACACAGAGACACACACACATGCAAGTCATGGGAGGACCAAGACAACATGACCAATGACAGACAACCAGCAGCAGGTGACAGAAATAACAAACAATTGTCTCAATGTACTACAAGACATCCCCACCCACCTGACCAGGTACTGCATGCTCAGTGGAGATCAACAGCAAAACTGAGGCCATGTACACCAAACGTACACATCCCTGATTGCAACTGCACACAACGTACCACACTTAGTAGTTGCATCGCCTTACCTACTGATGCCCCACACCCCACCACACGTGGTGGACCACCTGAGCAATAGAGCTGAGCAAAACCAAGGATTTGTACAGGTATAATATGTCTGATTATAACAAGGGTCTGAGAAATGCAGCTTTCTGATTGGCTGTAAACATTCTAACAGTGCTATGTTAATCTTTTATTAACATACATGTACAGCCTAACCATATGATGAACATGGTTTAACGTTGTTTAAAAAAACAGTTTTATTATAATAGCAATAAGGCACTCCCAGGGATTATGTTAATACTCAGCCAATCACTGTCTGGTGACATGTGGCACTCGGCTACGCCTCATTCAACATTACACTCCTAGAGGGTGATTTACAGACCATTTAACATAACCCTTGGTCATGCCTTATTGCTTAATTACCTTCATGTGTAGATACTCTCCCTCTGCTAGGCACTGTAGGAGCTTTGCAACACAGTGTCCCACCCAGTTACCCCATGCACTGTGTAGTTACTGGAGAATGGCAGCGAATATGAACTCATGAAGATGAACAGTGTAACTTGATCATTGCAGCCATCAAAACCTTAGTGTGATTATAACTGACAGACTCTGTGATAAAGAATGACCCCTCCCATCCTACTACACTTATCCCATTGTGAGTACAATCAATACTAAAAGACATTCTATTTATATCTACACTATACCTACTTGATTCCTGTTGTAGCACAATTAACATAGTTATTACTTTGATAGCATCAGTGACAGAACTGTGGCAAACCCAAAGACTAGGCATACAGACTGAGTATGAAACAAATGTTAAAAAAATTAGGCTGTGTCCATAAGTGGTATAGATCACTCATTGAACAATAGTAAATGTACCACTATTTCAATAAGTGAGTCATCACAGAGGCAATGACATTGTCTTTACCAGGTAGTACATCCTCAGTAAGTGCCTACAGGAAAATCTATTCTATAGACATCTGCGCTACAGCTGCGTCATTGTTGGCTCAGTAATGCTAGGATGTTTAGAAGTTGCTTGGCCTGACCAACGCAATTACACTGCTTCTTACAAAGAATACCTACTGCATCTTTAGTATACAAACACACTGAAGGTATGTATATGTACATCAGCAGTACACCTTCATCAGTAAAGTATGCATCTGATACTGGTAGTAGGAATTTAACAGCCTTGTACAGGCAATGCTTTTCCATACCTTTACATCAGCCTCTCTATCTTGAGTAAACAGTTGCAGTAAATGTACTACTATGTAAATCACATACTAAATAAAGCTTAAAGCTGCTTGCCCCTGAACAGGGCTGCTTCAGCTCACCCACGGTCGGCCAGCACCCAGCCAGCCACTGACCACGACCAGGACACCTGCCTGCAGCTCCTTGGAAGCTGCTTGCCCCTGAACAGGGCTGCTTCAGCTCACCCACGGTCGGCCGGCACCCAGCCAGCCACTGACCAAGACCAGGACACCCGCCTGCAGCTCCTTGGAAGGTACGGGACAGCACAGCCAATCCGAACATGGGTGCTTCCAGCAAACCCACTCTGATTGGCCAGGAGTTTTCCCCTGCTATAGACACCTGGCACTTTGTTAGATTTTCAATAGAACTAAGCACATTTCAACTGTGTTATTAGGAGTTTTTCAACTGTATTAGCTGGATTGTAATTTCTACTACTGTTTTAAAGTGCTTACACCTCTTCTGTCTGACTGCTCTTCCTGCAGCCCCCCCATCCAAGCACTCTGCCTTGGTGCCGATAAGTCTAAGTAACTTTTTTTTTTTTTGTGGCTAGTTTTCCATTAGCAGGTTATACAGACCTGCCACTAGAGGGATTCTTGGTCTTCTACATAAATCACTGTATTCATTCGTGGGCAATATGGCCTACATTATCATTCTACTTCTTTCTCGGTGCTGTTACAAGGGAACTTGAGTCTGAAGGGTGGATGGCCACTAACTAATCTGCTCCTGCTCTCCTTGTTCCCTTTTCTGCTGTATTTTCTCATCTAGGTTTTAAGTGAGTACCTAGGTGGGCAAATTTCTTGCCTAGAAAATATTGCACTAATACAAATCATGAGACCACTCAATCTGGGACCATGGCTCTCCTTATTGTGTTTTTATTGATCCTAAGGTGCAGAGTTTTCAGCAATACAGTGCAATTCGAAGTACCTCAATGCAATTCAGTTCTCCAATGTACCTTATCAATACCTAATGTTATAACAGTCTACCATGCAGACACTATGTCATTCTCCTCTCCCCTTTTAGCCTATTCCCCCCGGTTAGCCTACACCCCCTTGCTACTGTCCTCACCTATGTCTACCCAAGCACTTACTTTGATCATGATCAACTGTCATTACAGTGGTGCCGCCTCTTGCACAGCACGATATGGGTTGCTGTGAAGAAATAAAAAAGCAGTCTCCATTCTTATAAGCTCCTTAAAGAAAGTTATACTTCTGCTTCTTCTCTGCTCAGGAAAAGTGGAGCTCAACACTGGCCCCCCCCCCCTACAACTTACCTCGCCTATCGATTTTGCTGAGGCCACAGGTCTCAAAATGATGATGGTCAACATTTTAAGTCTGCCTAAAAAACTTGTACAGCTGCAAGCCTGGGCTGCACACGTTAACCCAGACCTTATCATAATTACTGAGTCATGGTTAAAAAAGATGAACACTGATCAACAAATATCACTGCAGGGCTACAATTTATTTAGAGCAGATAAAGAGTCTAGAGGCGGGGGGTGGTTATCTACGCCAAATCTAAGTACTTGGTCACCAATATTAGTTGCAAATCTCTAGCCAAGGAATTTCAGTTAGTTTTGCTGAGCCTTCATCTCCCCTCCTTGGAATGTATCATTATCCTAGGTGGCTATAGACCCCCGTCTGGTGGTGATGAAGTCCTTAATCTTTTGAAATCCATGTTCGTAGATGCAAAAGCTGAAACAATATTTCTAGGAGATCTAAATATGGACTGGCTGTCACCTAAATCACACAGCCTCAAATCCCTTTGTGACGAGCTAGGTCTTGGGCAATTAGTCAGTGAACCTACTAGGAACAACACTCTAAATACTACCAACAGTTCCATTCTAGATGTGGTACTAACCACCCATCCACACAAAATATCTCATTTGGCAATGTTTCACAACGACATGAGCAATCATGGAATTGTTGCTTGCATAAGATCTCAAATTAAGGCCTGGCCGCAACCCATCTTTATAACAAAAAGATCCTTTCGCAAATTCAGTGCAGTAAACTTCCTATCTGACCTGAGCATGATCAGATGGCAAGATCTTTACCTAGCCAAAGATGTCAACAAGGCAGCTTGCATCCTTAATGACAAACTCACTACAATAATAAATAAGCATGCCCCTTTCATCAAAGTAAGGGTACGGAACAATTCCAACCCCTGGTTCACCTCGGATCTCAAGGCAGCCCTTATAGCTCGAGATAAGCTGTGGGCTAAAGCTAGACATTCCAAAGAATCTTCGGATTGGCTGGCCTTTAGAACAGCCAGGAATAACTGTGTGAAAAAACTTCGCTCTGCTAAAGCTAACTATTATATTTCTACTCTTGAACAAGCTAAAGGTAACCCTCATAAAATATGGAAGACTATCAAAGCTATAGAAGGATGGCCCATGGCCCCCTCTGTCCCAACAAAGATGGTTGCAAGTGGCAAGATTGTGGAAAACAAGTCCCTAATCCTGGAGGAACTTAACTCCCACTTTGCCACAGCTGGATTAGCTTTTGACTCGTCACCTTATGCTGGTGCTGCGGTGAGCCAGCATACCCAACCCGCCACATCTAGTCCTGCACCCAGTCCCTTTCAACTGCACGAGATAACTTATAAAGAAGTAGAAGATTCTCTTCTTAACTTAGACACCAAAAAAAGCACAGGGGACGATGGCTTGGAATCCTTTTTCCTAAGGTCAGGCTATGCCCATCTCACTGCCCCAATTCTCCACATCTTCAGTCTTTCCATTACATATGCTACTGTGCCGTCCTGCTGGAAATCAGCACACATCCTCCCTTTATTTAAATCTGGTGACCCATGCGATATAAACAACTATAGGCCATTCTCCATATTGCCTATCCTTTCTAAAGTTCTCGAAAAACTGATCCATATTCAGTTAAAATCTCACTTGGAAACCTTCACTCTCATTAACCCAGCTCAGTCTGGCTTCCGGGCTAATCATAGCACAATCACTGCACTAGCAAAAGTAACCAATGATTAGATCTCTGCTATAGATGCTAAGAAGGTAACTGGTGCAGTCTTTTTGGAACTCAGCAAAGCTTTTGATACTGTTGATCACAAACTATTAGTCAATTGCCTTGCAAAGTTGGGTGCCACATACCATACCACCCAGTGGTTCTCTAGCTACCTAACTGGAAAATTCCAAAAAGTAAAGGCGGAAGGCTTTTTTTCTGCTGCCTTGCCAGTTGCAAGAGGAGTCCCCCAAGGATCCATCTTAGGCCCTATCTTGTTTCCTCTGTACATTAATGACTTAGATGCTAACATATCTACGTCCAATCTGCACTTTTTTGCAGATGATACTGTGTTGTATACTTCTGGCTCATCGTTATCTGAAGTCAAGGGAGTGCTTCAAGCGGACTTCGCACATCTTGAGCATAATCTAATAAAGGCAAAGCTTCTGCTCAATGCTAAGAAGACTAAAGTGATGATATTCTCCTGCAGTGCTGTCTCAGGCCCCCCCAATACCCTTGCCCAAGACTTCATTGTCACCATGCTAAACGAGCCTCTGGAAGTTGTAACCAAATTTAAATATCTAGGTATCTAGATCGACAATAAATTATCTTTCAGTGACCACGTCGAAGATGTCTCTAGAAGGTTAAAAGCAAGGTTAGGTTTCTTCTACAGAAATAGGCCCCTTTTCCCCCTTGAAACTCGAAACAAGCTTGTACAGGCCACTTTTCTCCCCCTACTCGACTATGGCGATGTAATCTATTCCTCCACCACTCTTGCAAATCTAAGTAAACTGGACATCCTTTATCACCGTGCATTACGGTTCATTACCAACTCCCCTTACCGTTCGCACCACTGTGACTTATATGCAACTGTTTGTTGGACATCCCTTACTACTAGATGCCTGCTCCATGCTGGGCTATGGACTTTTAAACTGCTCCTGCAGAAATTGCCAAGCTATCTCTCTTCCCTTATTAGTATCTCACATAGTGCATACTCATTAAGAAAATCTGACTTTATTATGCTTGACATACCAAGGACGCGGACTTCCTTTGGTGAACGTGCTATTGCATATGCCCTTCCCTCCATTTGGAACCAATTACAAACCGTACTGAAACTAACTAGCACAGTTTCAATAAACTTCTACAAATTGCTAAGTTCAGCCAAAATAAAAGACACCTGTAACTGTCATTAAGTCTCTTCCTTCCCCATGTGTGCCATATTTATCCACTGGTAAGGTATAATTGATTTGTCATATTAACTGCTTTCCCTTCCTCTTCTACTCCTGGCTTTATCTTTACTTACACTCCACTGCTACTCTATCAAATCACTCCTCCCCCCATATCACTTGTAGACTGTTGTTTGTTCTAGCTGCCAAAATACTGATATGTATTGCACACACCAGTCATCATGTTTCATTTATCAGTATGCAACCTGTAAGTCGCTTCCCTGTCTCATATCAATGTTTACCACCTGCGGTCACCCTATGTGGTACCCTAGTATGTATATCCAGCCTGTATCATGTAACGTGCATTTCATGTATATACTGTTATTACCTATCTGTGTTTGTACTTTAAGTGTTTATGTCACAGGACTTCCTTGTGAATGAGCTTGCTCAATGGAGTTTTCCTGCAATAAACTTGAACTTGAACTTGAAATGCAACACTACTTTTATCTTGACCATGGCTGTGTCTTGTAATTAATGTATGTAGTTCTTGTAATTAATGTATACTCACTAGTGTTAAAACCTTTGTACAACTGTGATC
This sequence comes from Neoceratodus forsteri, assembly GCA_016271365.2. Taxonomy (NCBI): domain Eukaryota; kingdom Metazoa; phylum Chordata; order Ceratodontiformes; family Ceratodontidae; genus Neoceratodus; species Neoceratodus forsteri. The sequence goes on along the minus strand of CM057453.1, from coordinate 640,796,321 downwards.
ATGCACCTTCATCATTTATATTGACTAACGGCACAGTACCAAGTCTGGTGGGGTGTGGGGCATTGGTATCTTGTCTTTTTGAGAATCATTAGTAACAATAGTATATGCTTTGTTGTTGTAAGAGTACTGCACATACATACTGAAATGTACCAAGATGAAGAATACAATAACTAATGTAGTACTATTTTCTGTCATGAAGACTAAGACTGCATCCATCTGAAACATATTGCTTTTTATATTTATGTATTTATTTGCACTTGCCACTGTTTTGGCAATATTAATTTTTCATGTTGCAGCATTTTACTCATTATCTTTGTGCAGTCAATGTACATACTCTTCTGACACATAATGAATGTAGTACTCTATGGGCCCAGATATTCAAACTGCACCAGGCTGTGGCACAAGCCTGGGCGCAGCTCAACTTTCTTGTGCAGGGGTGTGGCCTGGGTGATATTCAGCGGAGCTACACTATGGCACAGCAGCTTTGAATATCACACCCTAGCTAATCCCACTGTGCATGGTGCAGTGGTACAGCACCAGCACAAATGGCTAGAGTGGAGCATGGACATGCGCTGGCGCAAGTGCCATTGCACCATGCACAGCACCTGCAATATTCAAAAGGGGACAGGCAAATGGGGCCATGATGTATGCAAGGCGCACAAGGCTCCATTTGCATCTCATTTTGGCCCCATTTGCATGCCATTAGCATGCAGGTGCGCCGATCCCTGAGAACTTGCGCCTGGCGCCCTGCCAGGCAGCAGTCATCGGGGACCGATGCCCCTGCAACCTGATCATGGGCATTCATGTTAAAAAAAGAAATGTCCAATATCCCTGTTGGTCCAGTGGATCGCAGTGAGCCAGATCACAACCATCATTAATAGAACCCCCCCCCAAAGTTCAATATCCCTGCTGGTCCACTGGACTGCACTGAGCCCGATCGCGGGCATCATTAATAGAACCCCCCCAACTCCAATATCCCTGGTGGTCCAGTGGACCACTCAGCGCCCAATCGTGGTCATCTGTACCTCATCAAACACCCCTAAGACCCTGGTGGTGTAGTGTACCTCCCACCCCACCTGCCCACTGAGCCCCACCGTTCCGCTCCCCCACCATCAGCCAACGGGCAGCAGCACACCACCCACCTACCACCCCATCACCCGCCGACTGACAGCTCAGTAGGGCTGCACGCCCATTGGTTAACAGCAAGAGCCAATGTCCGTGCAGCCCATACTGTACTACTCAGTGCACATACTGTAGAACTGTTTATTATTATGTAAGTTATATTTAGCGTATGGTACTAATCGGAAACAATTGCACAAATTTAGTTTCATGCTCTGCAATTAGAACCTAATTTGTGTCCATTGAAAATATGCAATTTTGGCCAATTAGTGCCATTTTATTTTAGCGCAGTTATCTCTTAAGCTAATATAGCTATAATTATTTTACATCAAATATAACCAATTCTACAGTATGTGAATGAATTCATTTACTTATCTGGACTGAGTAGTACGGTATGGGCTGCATGTTCATTAGCTCATGCTGTGAACCAATGGGCATGCAGCCCTACTGAGCTGTCAGTCAGCGGGCGGTGAGGCAGGCGAGTGGGGTGCTGCCACCGCTGGCTGACGGGGAGCCGGGGCGGTGAGGCCCAGGTGGGTGGGTGGGGGCACACTAGACCACCAGGTCTTAGTGGTATTTGATGAGGTACAGATGCCCGCGATCAGGCAGCGAGAGGTCCACTGGACCACCAAGGATATTGGACTTCGGGAGGTGGGTTCTATTAATGATGCCCACAATCGGGCAGCGATCGGTCCACTGGACCACCAGGGATGTTGGACTTGGGGGGGACTGTACTGATGCCCACGGGCACATAGATGTCTACTGGACCACCAGGGATATGGGACAGTGGGATTTCACTCCAGGGATGCCCGCAATGGGGCACGGGGGGGTGCCGCCAGGTCCGGCAGGAACTCGGACGGTCAACCACAGATGGCAGCTGCCGTGTTGCACCCTGCAATGCAGCAGGTCACCTGTGGGTGGCCATCAGTTGTTCCTTTTTTGGGGGGAGGCTTAACTTTGTGCAGCCGCAGGCAGGGGTTGCACATGCATGACTCTGTACATCCCAGGCTGAATATCGGGATGTGCAGGCTATGCATGGACATGCCCCCCCACCAGTGTCTGCATACAGTACTGATGTGCTCCAGTGCATCAGGATGTGTGCGGTGCACTTTTCCCATTGAATATCGCACGGGGGCGCATCAGTGGGTTTCGCATGTCGCAACACTGTTGCACCTTGCTCAACTCTTTTGAATTTCTGGGCCTATGCCTAAGCATACCTTTTAAATATTCATATTTTACAACTTCCTCTTCTATTTCTGTATTAGACTAAAAAATCAGACTCATACTTACAAATGTATGTACAAGAATATTCTATACCACTGCAACATCCGTGACATTAGAATAATTTAAATGTGTTATCTGTGAAAACCTTTAATGCTTTTTGTTACAATCTTCGTCAGTAGGTAACCGAATTGTTTTTTATATAACATATAAGCAATAAAGGATGGCAATCAGTTGTATTAATGGTCTGTTAATAACATGCTGCTGTTGGACCATGACTCAAGATGTACAGCGTAACAGATGCACTCACGTGCTGATAAACTTTCCATTGACATAATTCCTGGAAGTCCCTTATGGCTACAATTATTAAACTCATCTTAAAGAGTGTGACACCTTTTTTCAGTATGTATTATAGAAAGGGTCTGAAGAATGTAGCTTTTTGATTGGTTGCAAACATTCTAGCAACCTTATGTTAATTTTGTATTACCATGCATGTAGACCTTTACCATATGATGAATAAGCTGTTACTCTGTTTAGGAACATTCTTAATTATAAGAACAATAAGGTACTCCTACGGACTATGTTAACAGTCAATCAACATCTAGCAGCATGTGTCACTTGGCTACACCTTTTGCCACAGTACACTCCTAGAAGGTGATTGACTGACCATTTACATAATCCTTCATCATGGCTTATTGCGTTATTAGCCTACATATGTATGTTGATTTTAATCACACATGAATCTGCTCTAATGTTTCAGGAAATGATGAAATAACAGTTGTGCAACCCTTTGTCACAAATGTTGCTGATAAACATCCCCACAACAGAATAACACCACAACCAAGAATTCATATTTATAAAATATTTATGTTTTTTTTTATAAAAGTATAAAACGATATTTTTCTTATAAAGTGGTAAAAAAATAACCGATTGTTTACAAAATTACATAAAAAAATATAAAACTTTTAGAATTTACAAAAATAGGAGAAACAAGAAAAAATATTGATTTTTTAAAATTTCAAAACAGTCCACATACAAAAATATATATTTATTATTAAAGTGTCTTGTGTAAAAAAATAAAAATAAATAAATAAACAAAATATAGTTGTTTACATATTTTACAAAAACTGTTTTGCAGCCACTACTTGCGAGAGGTGTGTGCTGCTTGATGCAGTCCAAGCTACAAACTGGATCTGATGTGGAGGCACAATGGAAGTGGAAGCTGTTGCGCCCTCCAGAGGAGATACCGGACTGTGGTGGAGGGTGGTCACTTCATCCCAGGGAAGCTGGCAGGAACAGGTGGTGGTGGTGGAGGTGAAGTGCTCGTACTGGCCACAGTGGCATCAGCCGCTGTCACCACAGGCTCAAGCACAAGGCTGACAGTCCATTGTTGTGCTTCCATGAAGGACAGCATTTTCTGCTGTCCTTCAAGGAGTGCAACATTATCTTTTTTCAGACCAACAACCATGCACTCGAGCCTGCAGTAACAGCGGCAGTGGCCAGTACACCGCTTTGCACGCTGGCGCCCTACAAAGAGTCAAAAAACATAAATCAATACATCAGCCTCAAAACGTTGATATCCTTTCTGTCTTTCAACGTACAATATTTAATAGCTAATTCAGTAATAGTTATACATTAATTTAGCACTACTGATACTATTAAGAACTCTTATACAAATATAGATTGTTGTCTTGCCTGTTCAGTTATTATATTTTCTCACCATATTATGTTATTTGTTGACAACATAAAAAAAGTTGTAGGAACATTACATTTCCTATGCTATTCTTGTGTGTAATTTACTATACAGCAATAGTCAGTATCTAAATGCTTTAGCATAATAAACAGTACAGTCTCATACAGTGAAAGTACATCCTCATTGTGTGTGGATAACTAAACTTAACCATCTGTGGCTAGAAGCGTTCACGAGGATGTGGTACAGAAATGGGACAACGGTTCCAGAATAAAAGTTAAATGCTGTCAGAATATCTGTAACTGGGAAGGGAGCAGCCAGAGTAGCTAAAGGGGCAGACAGCAAACTGAGATACCAGGGCACCAAGTGTCCAAATGAGTAGACACAAGAGGTCGAGACACCTATTCTGGTGATATTCTTACTATGTCACTATACACCCAGATGTACGGGTTGTACTTTTATGAGTGCTATTACTGTTTTAAATGTTCCATAACTGTCACTCACAGTTTGGTTGTCGCATCAAAACTTGCAGCATGACAGCTGACAGTTCTGAGTGCCCTCCCAAGCTATTGCCTCACTGTCATCCTACACAGTATGCTGAATGTGTGTATTACTATAGTAATTGTGCTACTTATGTCCCTGGTGTTCCACTACAACACTCACAGGCCTATTACATAAATCCCTCAATATGATATCAAAGTCAAACATCATTTGTTATCTTGTTGTACACTGTTATTCTCCCAACCACTAAACAGCAACATTTACACTCCTCACTCTTCACTCCTGTCAGTGGCTGCACATACCTGCATGCGCACTTGAATGCGTGATGTATAATTACTATTCTGTGTAATATGGCTGAACACACATTGTACACAACAGAAGCAAATGAACATGAAGCTTGCACCATACTAGTGATCACATATGTATAATGGATTCATTTGCATCTCTAAACAATGTACTACTATACAGTCTTCACACTTATTATTTTCGTTATGAAAGAATGCTGAACAGTCCTACTAAATGACATAAGTCATTACACAACCGCTCAACTTAGACACAATGATAATAACATACATTATGAGTTCAGGATACTGTGACACTACATCTTGCATGAATATCTGTTGTGATGGTACTTACGTGGTGAGCTGGTGCCGGCCTCCTGCTTCACCTCCACTGTTGTCTCACGCTTAGCTTCCCCGGGCTCTATGAAACAAACAAGTGAAAAACATGATCACATATACCAAGAAATATCAAGGTACAACAATATTTTTTTTAATAAGCTGCATTTGTAATACTCTGTCATTGTGTAACTGAAACATGTTAACACATTCCTCTTTGCAATAACACTTCTGTGTTTATATGGTTTTCTGTTCTTAAGCAATTGTGACATGCAGACAGTGACTGTTCTCATCTGTACAGTGAGAAAGTGACTTACTCGAACAGCATCAACAATGTAATACATTATTCCTAAGATTTATGACCACACCATAATTGTACACTGTAGTGTGTACAATGCTGTAGATGTCCATAGACCTATTCAGTGATGCCCACCCCATTTACTGTCACTATGGCAAGGTCAACATGCCCCAAAACTTGGCCCTGACACACTGACAGTCAGCATCCCTCAGACAACAAACCACATGCAGCACATCAATGTGCCCACAGCCCAAGCGAAGACTGAAGTCAAATAATGCAAGCCTATGTCCCTGGTGTTCCAACAGACATGTGCATCAAATCCTGCACAGAATTAATATAAAATAAACCATTCAGTCTGGTGGTTCTCTGAACATGTCTCTCCAATTACAGTTGAAAAAAAATAGTAACAGAAATGTATAATACCTAGTATGCAGTGGACAGCCCCCATACCTACCCATTAATCCCAATTATAACAAGAGTCTGAGAAATGGAGCTTTCTGATTGACTGAAAACATTCTAACAGCCTTATGTTAATCTTTTATTAACATACATGTAGAGCTTAACCATATGATGAACATGATTTAACACTGTTTAAAAAACAGTTTTATTATAATAGTAATAAGGCACTCCCAGGTATTATGTTAATGGTCAGTTAATCACCCTCTAGTGACATGTGGCACTTGGCTATGCCTTGTTCAACATTACACCCCTAGAGGGTGATTAACATACCATTAACATTATTGCTTAATAAAAGCAAGGGTCTGAGCATTTCAGGTTTCTCCTTAACTGCAAACATTGTCAAAGCCTTATGTAAATCCTTTTTTAAGATACATGTAGAGATTGTCCATATGATGAACAAGGTTTAACACTGTCTATGAACATGTTTTTTTTGTATAGAAATAAGGCAGTCCCAGGAAATATATAAATGATCACTTAATAACCATCTAGGGGCATGTGGTACTCGGCTACACCTCATTCCACACTACAACCCTAGAAGATAAGTAACAGACCAGTAACATAACCTTTGATTATGTCTTATTTCTTAAACATAAAACTCCACCCCCCAAAATTAGTTAAGCAGAACAGCTACCCCCACCATGCCATTTCGCAAGTTAAGTAGTTCTACTGCCATACATCAATTGTCACACAGCATGGACAATGGTTGTACACCCATATGTTACTACACATTAGACATATTTGCATTGATCAATTCACATCTTTCCATTCTGTTGAACAATATGTGCTGCACGACCATTGTCTCACACTCTGTAATTATGGACATACAACCCTACCAGTGGTGTGGGTCAACACACAGCAGAGTAGCAGGTGGGTGCTCTACTACTGATTCTCGCACATCAGGAGGGTGGGCGAAGCATGAGAGCAGGTATTACTTGGCTGTCATGCACTGTTTTCCACTTAAAGAGCACAGTTACCAGTTTGCTCTTATTTGTACTTTGCCTCAGAACAGACCACACATATAAACTTGAGTACCAGGTGAAACAGGCGGATTTTATGGTAAATCTGACTGTGAGCAGTCATACACCTGCACTAGAACAACAGGCTTAGTGGTGAATGTAATATTTATGTAGCCTATGATCAGGCAGGCTGTTGTACAATGGAACACCAAGGATATATAAAAATGATACTTACAAAAAAAATGCACATGAAAGGGACAGAGAAGCACCTACCATACTATCAATGTTTTATAAAATCAGCAAGTGGGTGTAATATATACTATGGAATGGGCACACACCCACTGGTTCATGCTGTGGACCAATGGGCATACACTTCTACTGAAGTGTCAGTCAGCGGATGTTGTGCTGGTAGGACAGTGAGGATCTGACACCCACTGGCTGAACAGGTAGGAGTAGTGGGGTGCTGGGGCTCAGTGGGCAGTTGCAGGGTTACCACTAGATCACCACGGGGATTGAAAGTATTTCTTTTTTCACAAATACCCATGGTCAGCCAAATAGCGGTCCAGTGGAACACCAGGGACATTAGACAAAAGTCTTTTTGTAATAGACATGGACACGATCGTGTAGACAGTGTCACACTGAACCACCAGAGAAATTGTGTAATTCTAGATTTATTTTTATAGATGTCCACAATGGGGAGATAGTGTTTCACTGGACCACCATGTATATTAAACAGAACAGCAAAATATTTTCACTGCAAATGAATGTGATTCTGCTGCAGGTGATGTCAGTCCCCAACTTCTGTTGTCTCGGAAGGTGCCAGGTTCAACTCATCAGGGAATGGTGCAACTGCATGCAAATGTGCCATGATAACATACAAATGAACCCATATGCGCATTTCATGCATCATGGCCCCATTGGCATGTTATATTTTTACTACTAAGTTTGCTGGCAATGGCAAAATGTTACTTGCAGTACCACAACACCATGCTTCACTCTGGCCACTTACACTAGCACTGCATCATGCACACGGGGGGGGCAGGCACATTGCTGTCTTCAACACTGCTCAGCCATGTCAGAGTTCCATTGAATATCACCCACTACATGCCTCCTGTACAGCAGAGTTAAGCTGCACCCAAGCTTACGCCACAGCTTGCAACAGTTTAAATATCTGAAAAAAGTTGTCTGTTTCTACAGTGCTCTGTGTATTTGTTTCTTTGGAGACTCAACTGTGTTCATGATGGGGGTGTGTGGGGCTGTAACATATTGTAGCCTGACAAGGAATAGCCACTTCTGTCATGACATTGTCTCTTTTGCTAGCTGACGTAAAAAATTGTGCGTCACAGCTAAGTCAGCGGGTAGCCAGAGAGATATACAAGGCAGGCACAAAGAAGATTTGGTAGGAGGAATGAGTGTGAAAGTGTTATGCACAGTGTGTGTGTGTGTGTGTGTGTGTGTGCGTGTGTCTGTATCTGTGTCTGGTTCACTTGCATATTAAGAAAAACATGGCTAAATTAACAAAATGAAGATTCTGTTTTAACAAGGATCTGAGACCTAATCACACAGTAGACACACAGACTCATTATTAACTGGTCTCTATTGCCAGATGACAGACTGGCTGTTTGTTTGTCTTACTCAATCACCTAAAACAATGTTTCCAACCCATTCCCTAAATACAAATAATACATAGATGGTTCAAGTAATACTTACTCACTAAATAGTATTTCCTAAAAATTATGTCCTGAAGTTGTACAGGTCACACCTTACATGATATCCTCATAGCACCCCAATTACATAGTACAATTATTTCTATCAGCATCTTACCATTGGACTCGATGACGATGACACTGTCCGTGTCTGATTGGCCATCCTCCACAGCTTCACGCTGTGCTGGTACTACCTCGTCATAAAAGAGAAAACAAAGGCATATCTAAGTCTTGAATGGTAATTACATCACATGTTTGAAACAGCTGATGCAACAATAAAACATGCTTCACATAGGTAACTTTGCCTCTCATCAGCCACATCACAAGCATTGTGGGCACATATTAAATTACAAGTGCTGTTAATATCAAATATAATGTTTGAAGAGCAGTAGATAACAACTGTAAATGAAGATCAGTGGTTGTTCCACAAACATGTGTAACATTTCAACAACAAGTCGAGACATCTACAATCCCCTATTAAGTACAAATATTGACATAAACATATTTCAGATCAGATACTCAAACATAATTCTTAATGATGTATGCTAAAAAAAATACTATTGTCATTCCATATGTCATAATACTGCAAAACACGTACATTTTCTTTAACTCTACCAGCATTGTAAATTTTGCATCACTAAGTTGCATGACTTTATAACATGAAAATACCAAATACACACCAGAGATACAGATAGAAAAATTAATTGAAGAACACAGCCTAAACTCACTAGATTCACCAAATGCAATAGATATGTAAACCTTAAATGAATTAAAATATTGTCTATATACAATGGATACTGTATAATCACTGCACCACTATCATTACCAGATTCTGCTGTTATTAACTCACTCAGCAAAACCTGAGAACTGAACTACAGCCCGCATGTCAAATGAACCTTATTCTATGGCATATTGAAATCCTGAAACCTCATTGGTCAAAACAGATCGAATGACTGTGAAAAAATACTACAGTATTACACTGTTACAAGTTTGATATCACTACATAAAACAAAATAAACACTTGTATTATAGCAACATACCATGATAGGAACTGGCTATATGACTGGATTGACCATTTCTGGTGTGTCTATGTCACTCGGCTCTGCCTCGTGACTGAACAACATCAGACGTGATAAATCCACCAATTCATCCACTCCCTGTCATGGTACATTCTCACATATACTATTAAGTATAATACCATATGCCATGATTTCAATCAAAATCTATATAAAGGCACATGCATTATGAAAACTTCTGTTGAGTGACTTACGGTGAGTTAGGCGCTCCCCCGCAGCTGGCTTCCCAGCAGCCTCCCAGAGCTCGTATGTGAGGTAGTATCAGCACGTATCATTGTCCGGTATCTCCTCACGCTGCTTAAGCACATAAAAGCGATGGCGCAATAGCTTCCACTTCCGCTTCAACTGCGTAATATTCTTGTTCTTGACTTTCAGGATGACATGCAGGAAGCTGTTTATGTGCCTCCACATCAGATCCAGCTTTCAGTTTGTGCTCCGCATTAAAATGCGAGCATTCCCCCCTCGCTTGGACTGCCTCAAGCAGTGCACACACCTCTCGCAAGGTCCACTGTCTCATGGTAATTTTTTTGTCTCTGAAATAGAAGCATAAAGAAACATTACCATGACTGTCATCTCCTACACTTAATGATTTTGTTTGTATTTATTACATTTAGTACTTAGGAAATGAAACACTGCGCCCCACTCTCTTATCCAATTGTTTGTTTTCTGTCTAAGAGTAACCATTTAGCTGTACTTCAGCTACCACTACACATTAATGTAACAAAGAAACAGAGCTAACAATGGCACTAAACAGTACCGTGAACAATCATTACCCATTATAACGTGTTATAAAATGGGTTTGCTAAATCAAGCACAGGGATTGCCTAGTTACCCATGCATGAAATATGTTCCATGCATGGGTAAAAAAAAAAGGACGGCAGTAAAAGGCTAACATCAGTAAGCCTTAGAACGTTGGTATATGAAAATGCCGCCATTGTTGTTTCCTCGCTAAAAGCACTCTCTCCTGCTCACTTAGCGCTTCACATGCTGCAATCTCACAGTCTGAGCAGGCTGTCTGCCCAACTGTCGTCAGAGCTGGCCACTGGGGAGTCAGGTGGGCTTGCTCGTGATGACATGGGGAAAGCAACATTAGCTGGGCATGGGCGGTGCGACCTGGGGAAAAGTATTGTGTGAGAATAGAGAACCTGGGGGCAAGCTGACTGCTGCCATGGTGAGTTATAGCAGCTCACTACAACTGTGCTTAGTACTCAAAGCCTTCAGTTCAACAAAAGTGACTTTTCTTGTGTTTTTTTTTAACTTACAGCTCTGAAGTAGTGGTGAGCACAGAGTGAGACAAACGGTCCATGGGTAACACTACAGGAACAGGTAGCTGGGAGGGTGGTGGAGAGACAGATCGAACACTCACCAATGCGATTAGGGACCAATTTCACTGCACCACTGTTTTCTCCTCAGGTGAGCAAACTGCAGTGAACATTGAAATGCTTCTCCTCCATCTGAACGCAGGGAATTCAGTGATGGCAGCTGAGGCTGCTGTTTCCCGGTAGCCAATCAGGTTCCTGACACCCCCGCAAAAACATCCCTCGGGCTATGAACCAATCACATCATACTGTGATGGGCAGAAGGACTATTTGATCATAAATCCACACAAACAAATATATTTTTCAATAGAAAAAATTACTTTTTTCTAAGTGTTAACATTTTAAAAAGAAAGAAGACCATTTTATAAGGACAATAAGACACTGCAGCTGTGTGCATGGAACAGATTTTACCACATGCCAGTGGCTAAGGCACTCAGCCAAGCCCTCGTACGCTTATTACGCCTTAATGAAATGGTAAGATGTTCCATGCACACCCTGTAGTGTCTTATGCCTTACATAGGCAGCAGTAAGCTGTACTACCACATTTATTTTTTTTCTGAAAGAAATCACTTTTCAAATATATTTGAAAACTGATGTTTTTGAAGAAAACAAGAAATGTGTTACTACAGTGTAGTGTTGACTAACACAACTGGGGCGGGGGTTTGTGTTGTCATCGGTCGAGAACACAGCCTAAGTCAGCCAATACAAGCAACAACTCAGTAATGCACAGGATACCTGCATACCAATAATGGCTTCACAATATGAAAAAATTACTTAACTTATGTGTTGCATACAACATGGCTCCATTTGCACAAATAGTACTAAATAAAGTTAAACATAAACCTGCCACCACTGCATTTCACTGTTGTAACACCCCTACCCCTCTCTACCACTTACAGTAGTGTAATGCCACAGTAAATATTAAATGAACCTTACAGACTGAAAAATATAAAAATACAAACATATAACAACATCATGAAATTGTGTACTTACAACAACATGATGCATTGCTATTGCACTTTCTCAGTGTAGTCACACAGCATGGCACAATCTGGATCATTCCAACCATGTTTACATGTCTTCTGAGTGATGTCAGCTGATCTATTTTTTGACCACATTAATAGGGTTCTGAAAAGAACCTTTGTTTATACTTGTAATATTTGAGAAACAGTCTGACAGTCTTAGAGGACTTTGAGGATTGCATCTCAAAGGTCTCCCAGGAAATAGCAATTGCCAGCATGTGAGAAATGTACACCATCTGGTAGGAATAGCCAATCATTACAATACTTAATTTCTGGGTGATGTATAGTATACATTCCATGCATGCGTAGAAATGCAGATATTTGTATGTTGACTTTTCTTCGAGCTCTGTCAGTCAGATACATATGGTGTTCTGCTTGCCAGACCCTACACTCTGTTATATCCAAAAATATGATTAGACAGGCAGGCAACATACTCATAATAGAAGCAAGGTCCAATTTTGCCTCTGTTACTAAATCTACCCTGTGTTTGGTGCCCAAATCATTGCCTCCAAGATGTATTACAGTATGTCAGGATGAGGCTGAGTTCTCAAAAGTCTGTGCATGGTTGGCATGAGGTGTTCCCACCTCATTCCACCCCTACCAAACCATTTCACAGAGCAAAATGGGAGCTGCAGGTCCCTCCCAAAATCACTATGGAGAGCATACTCAGATGCTTGTCTCACGATACTGCTTCCAACTATCCACAAAGTCCTCTTTGCAATTTTCTGCCATTCTCAGTTTTTAAACTCAGAACTGGACAGAGAGCTACCAAAAAAGTCAGTGTTCACCCCTCAGTGGTTAGTCAGTAGTGAAAGTAAAACTGATATTTTCCCTCCTTACTTCAAGCCAGCTTCACTGGGCTGATTAATAACACACAAATAAAAAAAATCATTGGCTAGTGCTCTGGCTTCATTCACCAATGTAGGCCATGTACTGACTATTACTAGACTTCTGCTGCAGCTAAAATTTGCAAACATTAAGAGGTGGGAGACATGCATCCTTTTTATAGGCAGTTTTAAACAATTACAACTGCAGAAACATGTTTGATTGGTTCCCTCTTCTGTTACGGGTCCATGTGCAGCTTCCTATCTCCCTCTATTTGCAGCTGTATCTGTACAAGTTAGTACTCAACTACTATCTGAAATTAAACACTTTTATCTAAATAATACAGCAAGTTAGATTATTACAAATAATGTTATCAAATACAGCACTAAAAAACGTTTTGATTAATAGTATTAAAATGGTGCCAACACTTTTTTATCATACTAGAAAAATGCATAATAAAATATACTGTACTTACAGGTTTTTCAATGCTGCTCTCAGTTTGGCACTAAGATGGCTACTGCTGACTTCTTCTTCAGTGTTGTCCGTCTCTGATTGGTTGTCTCAGATGGCCTGACAAATCTTGCATTACATTAGTAGAACAAGCTGTCACTCAAACACAATCAGATCTGATTTGATAATGAATGCATTTGCCACTCCCAAGTGTTAAATTTGCACAAAAGTAATTCGCGACAGTGTTGAACGCACAACAGTACTTTTTGTGATACTTTCGAATGTACAAAAGTAACTTTTGTGAAACTTTCGAACTTCAACATCACTTTTCATCATACTGTCGAACGCATGAAAGTAACATCTGCGACACTGTCGAATGCACACTACTATTTGCGACACCTTCATGCATTCGACAGTATTTTTCCCAAATTGTCTATTGTTGCCACAGTTTGATGCTTAATGAAAAAATAGCCAAATTTTCAATACTAAACACAGGTCAACAGCATTGCCACTGTCACAACTGGAGATGCATATTATTGTAGCTTTGTAAAAACACCCACAAAAAAGTGGATATCTTCACTGACAACGGCACCATGCAACTGACTTGTAGTAATGCATACTTTGTCACTTGTTAATCAACACCACAAACAGTCATTTTATGCAGCATTGGCACAACATTTTCAACTAAGTCATTTGAGGACGTAAATGCAATGTTACCAAACTGACATTGCAATACTGCAAAAACATCAACTGACAAATGTGTGTCATGAAGCTCATATGCACACTCACATAAACAGTCATAGTACAGAGTATCATTACCAAATTTTGTACATACTCATTTTCGCACCTCTGCTCATAAGCAGTGTGACTGTCAGTATCACAATGTGCTCTAAACAGTGGTTTCACACAACACCTGTAGCAGTGGTCACTGTAACTACATACAAACCAGCTCAGCAAGCATGCGAAGAATGACAGCTGTGTAATAGCAAAATGGTTGTAGTAAATTGCCAACCTGAAAAATCTTACTGTTAAATATTCATAATGTACTAACTTCAGCTAGGTGTGCAAAGCTGACTTATTAATGTGTCAGTAATTAACAGAAAGATCATCAGTAAAGTTATTGTGTTACAGAACTGTGCCAGCATAAGCTATATAAAAGTTTCTTAATAATACTAATTATTAATAACTGAACATGGAAATCATACGAAACAAAATGTAGATTATATAGTGATAATGATATGCAAGACAATGTGACAGAAATGAAGTGCAGCTGTACCAATGTAAATAACTTACGTGATTAAAAGATTGCAAACATTTGCTTTTTAAATTGATGTGATACTTAAATCAGATGTCTCAATGCACAGCGTTAGAAGGCATGAACAGAGGCATATAGTAACATTTTCATTTTCTCTGTCTTTCATATAGGTGCCTGATACTTCTGTAAGACTGCTGACTGCCACTGTGAACTATCATATCAAAACATGCCAACCAAATACAGATGCAGATGTATAGGGTAATGAGACAGGTATCACAGTAATTCACTGTTGTATAAGGGCGATAAAGAAAACACAAATGTTACATCACAATATGAACAGAGACAGACCTCTATTGCAACAGTGAGCCCTACAACAACTCACTGCACAGCAAAAGCAAATACTTCCTCAATAGAAAGTAAAAAATGCTTACCTCTATAACAGTTGTGCAGATCTCTCAGATGAAACACAACTATTGTGACTGCAACCATCAACAAACCTCCCAAGCAACAGCATAGACTCACACCTGGTGATTTGCAACTGAGAAAGCAAAAGTATTTCCGATCACTAGCAAGTAAAGCTAAGATCGACAGACTTATTGCTGCTGTGATGAGACATGCACACAAAAAAGATAAAGAGTCATCTGTCTTTGATGAAGTTGCACCTCAAAGTGCACACTTTTGTTAACAGAGCAGTGTTTGTACTGCAGCTCTTGTGGCGTAAGATGTCTCATGTGCTCGAACAATTCAGGAAAGTTGTCTATGGCATCAAAAAAAGGCTACAACAGTATCCTTCTTTGACTGTCCACAACTTCTGTGATGTTTTCACAGGTCACTGGATGCACACGCAGCACTCAGAGTCATATTTCTGGGAAGAATCTTATTATTCCCAGAAAAAGGAACACAAGTTCACCATTGATGAGTACGGCAAACTGGTTAATGTCCTCAGTATCTGTGATGACACTGCAATGGATACAGATGATGACTGTGATTCAACCACAGTCTCTAATAAATGGCACTGTCTGTCATGGGCATGTGATGATACCTGCAACCATAGGCAATAGTCATTTGAAAAAGTAGAATAGTTTGTCAACCTATTTGTGATAACAGATAGCAAAGAAAGATATAAACTGTTTAACACAATTGACCATTGTGAAATTCATCCACATAATGGACTCATGGGTCATTCACTGGCATGCCTCGATAGTGGTGTTTGTGACAGTATTTTTCACAACATGCAGATGCTTGGAGTGCATCAAACAGGCATGCAAAACTTTGTATACAGAGTATATGAAGTACGATGAGCTGTACATCAGGACACTTGTTTAAATGACTTATTGCAGTCAGGTGACATGTAGGGTGCCATCACATTTCTCAAACAACTGCAACATGTAACTTCTGTACCAGACACAACAATTTCTCAGTTTAGCACTTCTGCAGAAACATCTGTTTCAGTCTTAGAAACTGACATACTGAGGCAGTACGGCAAAGAAATAGCTAAGTTTGAGCTGGCAAAGTCTCAGAAGTTTGACTCTGTATGTGTGTCATACGACCGTTTGTGCTACACAAAACAAACACTCACAGTCAACCTGGAAACCTTGTCACCATACAATGACATGTGGTTCCATCTCTCAGCATTTTTGCTGCTGAAATCTGACTTTCAGTTAGTAAACACCATTCTGCTATGCAAACACTGTTTCTCCGAACTGAAGTCTAACATTTTGCCACCAAGGTCACTGCTGAATAATATGGAGGCACATGTTATACCAACTGAGATTTCAACATTGAATATGTTTGAATGCATTCTAATTCAGACAATCAAACCATTCCAAACCATTCTACGTCTGAACAAAAAGACACGGAACATTCCACAGAAAGAGCTTGTTAGATCTCTAAAGGGTTCTGTGATGTATCTACTACTTCCTCTACAGGAAAATGTGGAAGCAACCTCAACAGAAAATAATTTGGTGATTCTTGTAAATGGTGTTCCAACAAAGTCCAAGGTCATCTGGCAAGATGTTGTCAATGTGCAAAAGGTGAAGCATGCTTTTACTTATTTAGAGTAACAATCCCTTTTATACAGACCTTGACATAGATCAGATGGCCAGTCTCTCAGTCCAACATGATCTATTACAAAAAACTAAACCAATCATTGAGAAGGTCAGTGGACAGACAAGTGACAATGTGTATGAACAGAACACAATTCAACCCCTACATGGTAGAGATCCAGTAGGAGACACCATTGATCTCTATCAAATGAAGCTGGTGGAAGGTGAGCCTGTCAGAATTTGGGAGGCAACACTAGAAGTACGCTGTTTCCAAGATCTATTTCCAAAAGGGTCAGGTGGATGCCTAGATGAAAGAGAAGTGTGTGTACAGGGTGCTGAGTACTGCACTAGTCGTGTGCTCAGTAAAGATGGCAGATTCAGACGTAACATACAGTACCTGTTTCATCTCCTCTGGGAGAGTGAACTTAGCATTCTGTCTGCATCCATTGCGCATACTATTCATCTCACAAGTCCACTAGATGGAATAACAGCTGCTCAATTCCTAGAGAAATTAAAGCAGAAAGATGAAAATGTGCAAGTGAATCTGTCTTCTATCCTTTCAAGTCTTCGAGGTACCAAAGAATATTGGTATCGCAGACACTCTGAAGTGATGATCAATGCTGTGAGAGTATGGTGCAGCCACATGGTTTGTCACACTTAGTTGTGCTGAATATGCCTGGGATGAGCTCATTAAACTGTTGAAGTGGGCAAATTCTGATGTTGACGGCATCTCATCAGTGACTGTCTGAGAAATGTGTTCACTTGATCCTGTGTCTGTCTCAAGACATTTTCACAAATGGTTCCATGACATTCTGACTTTCATCTTGTCAAAGGACAATCCACCTCTTGGTATTGTGGAACATTACTTTTGGAGGATGGTATATCAAGCATGGGGTGCCCCTCATATCCATATGTTATTGTGGATCAAGGATGCACCACGCATAGGTGAACATGAAGCAGCAGAAGTGCTAGCATTCATCAAGAAATATATCACTTGTTACATTCCAGACAAGTATGACAGTCCTACACTATGGAAGTTGGTTCAAAAGTTCCAGCGACATATTTGTGCAAAATACTGCTGGTGAGTAGTAAAGAACAAATCTAATTGGTACACAGGATGTCGCTTTGGATTTCCTAGATGAGTTTGTCAGGATGGTGCCATGAATGACGTTTTCTCAGCAATGTGATCCCACTTGAAGGCAAAATCAACCAAGAGGGTATACGAGTTACCCAGAGATGAGAAAGAGGTGTACATAAATGACTACAACCCAACTCTTCTCCTAATGTGGCAAGCAAACATAGATGTTCAGTTTGTGTCTGATAACTCATTGGCCCTGGTGCGGTACGTCACTTCGTACATAACCAAACACGAGCAGACTAGTTTGCAAGATCTTTGGGAAGATATTGCCAGTTCAAGCAGAAGCCTGACATCTCAACTCTGGTCATTGGGCTTGAAAATTCTTTCACACAGAGAATTTGAAGCTTATGAAGCCATTGACCGTTTAATGGGTACACATCTGTACGGGAAGTCTGACGCTGTCTGGTTTCTCAGTGTAAACTACAAAGAGAAATGCAAACGTGTACTGATTCCTCATGCCGAAATTGAGGAGTTCGCTGCCAATAGACCTTCAAAACATATCTTGAAGAATAACCTGATAGACACATACTACCCCCGTAGACATGACGAGAGGCATGATATGTGTCTCTTTCAGGTGGCTAAGTGGTATGACTACAAGGCAGATGTATCACCTGACTCAACATGCCAGATTTACAAGGTGAATGGAGTAGATGGCTGTCTCGTAAAGAGACACAAACCAATGCTCATAGACCACTGTAAATTGCATCTAGGCACATCGGAGAGCAGAGAACACTACTACTTTGCTCTCCTATTCCTATTTAGACCCTGGAGGACTGAGTCTGAATTAAAAGGTGACTGTGATACATTTGAGGAAGAATTCAATCACAGTTACAAGACTTTCAAAACTGAATACTCAGAGACATATATACAAGAGACTAGAGGCTGAGAAAGAACAGTTTGAGAAGGCAGAGAAGCAACTTCAGGAAGATACTCCTGTTAGTTCACAAGACAACCTTGATCCAGAAGGACAAGCTGTTCTAGATGAACCTCTGCCCTTAAATGCCCCAGAAGTGTTAATGTCAGAAACTGAGACAGCCATGGAACATGGAACACACTCCACTGTCAACCCAGCTGACTTGAGAGAAAGACTAAATCAGCAGCAGCATACAGTTCACTCTCAAGTAGTTGAAGCTGTCCAACATGGCCTACAACATGAAACCAAAGAATGTGACTGTCGTGAATATAAGCCACTACTGATCTTTGTTAGCAGTTCAGCTGGCACAGGAAAGAGTTTTCCTTATTGAAGCCATCACTGCTGAAATACAGAGCCTGATAGGGTCATCAATGTCTGTTGCTGTTACTGCTCCCACAGGACTAGCTGCATACGACATTGGTGGAGTTACATTACACCGTCTCTTTATGTTGCCAGTGGAACATGGCAGAACTGGAGAGTATCGTAAACTGTCATTTGACGTTGCATCTCAGCTCCGTTCCATGTGCACAAAGATGAAGTTACTGATCATTGATGAAATCAGCATGGTCTCCAATGTCATGCTTGCCTGTATTCATCTACGTCTACAGGAGATCTTAGGTACTGACGATGTTGTGCCATTTGGTGGCAAAAGTATTGTTGTGTTGGGAGACCTTTTACAGCTTGCACCAGTCAATACAGAGCATGTATTTACAACTCTAACTGCCAAGCAAGCTAAGAATATCCTCGGCTGCAATGCAGGCTATAACATATGGGAATTATTTACCTATGTTGAGTTGTCTGAGAACATGCACCAAAGTGGTGATCTGGTTTACAAATCACTTTTAGATGAAGCTCGGACAGGTTCTCTATCACCAGAACATGTCTGTATGTTAAATGATCAGAGAATCACAGTAGATACTGCATCCATAGAAACAGCATGTAATGTCTTCAGTGATGTATACTCTACAGGTACACACATAGTGTGTCTTATGCCAACGACTAAAGAAATGCACTGAGTTCAACAATCTAATGCTGCAGAGAGAAAACCAAGAGATTCTAACTCTGCATGCTGTTGATACAGTTGATGGTGTCATTCTTAGTCACAACCTAGTAGCAAAGATGACTGAATGACTCGGTGAACTCAGGTCAGATGTTTCATGCACAGCTGGCCTAGAACTGTTCTCACACTTTGTAAGAATGCACGTATCATGCTGCGATGTAATCTAGATGTAGAACGAGGCATGGTAAATGGTGCCATGGGAAACATCACTGACTTTGTCTACAATGTCCAGAAGACATAGATCAAGACGCTTGTAGTTTACTTTGACAACATGGAACAGTCTGTACACATAGAATGGATCTGTGTAAAATTCCAGGTATTTAAGGATATCTATGTAAACAGGAAACAGTTTCCATTATGTGTTGCATATGCTGTATCCATTCACAGATCTCAGGGCTTGAGTTTGGATTCAGCAATGGTGGACATAGGTACAGACATTTTCAAGGATGGCATGAGCTACGTGGCACTTTCACGTGTCCACAGCCTTTCTGGGTTGCACATTATAACTGTAGCACCTCAGAAAATACGAGCTGACAAGCAATGTATTCTTGAGTACAAGTTACGTACTCTACATCAGCCACAAATGTCTTTAATACCACTGCCTACATATCTGGCTGTCTCACATCATTCAGTCACATCTACAGGTATCAACAAACAGCCACAAGCTTCCAGAAGTTATTCAACTCAAAAGAGTTCAACAAAGGTCACAACTTCAAGTAAACATTCACAGCCAGCAATTCATCAGAAATCAGTTGGTGTAGCTGCTGCACCAGTCTTTGACAATAGCACTAGAGTGAACTGCTATGCTAACTCAGCTATGCAAGTTTTTCTACACATGCCACACTTTTTGCGGGCAATATCTGCTTCAAAAGACAATACCCTATCAAATGCTTTGAAGCAGATTGTCAACATGACTTCTGACCACTCTAACAATGTACAGTCACTAACACCACTACGACAGGTGTTAGGTACATATGACAGATGTAGTACATTTGCTGCTGACATACAGCAAGACACTAGTGAGTTTATGAAGGCTGTCATAAACAACCTGGATGAAGATGCCACCCCAATGCGGCACTACTTCACAGTATCATATGTAACCAAATGTGTATGTCTTTCATGTGGCCATTCACAGCGTGAAACCACAGGAGACATGCTGTGGATTACTCTTTTTGTCCCTCAAACCAAAAGTGTCAAATTTCAACAGCTATTCACCAATGCTCAATGTGGTCACACCTGTGAAAGGTGTGGAGGCAGATGCACTCAGTCCATACGTCTCAGGAGTTCATCTCAATATATTTTGCTTATCTTGCATAGGTTTGACTCCAACAGGCTCAGAGTTGACACTCCTATCACAGATTACACAGCTGGTAGAATAGTCTTCAACCAATCAGTGTTTGACACTCACAGTATAATATATCACCATGACCAATCCATGCATTCTGGCCATTACACCTGTTTACTTAGGTACAAAAGTGGATGGGTAGAGTGTGACAACTCTACAAGCAGTTTTAAACAGAGACTGGTGACACTTAAAAAATGCATATCTTCTAATATTGAAGAATTATGATGACCTTCATATTTCAAAAGAATAGGACAGAACATGTTGTATTTTTAAAATGACTACTTTGTGGCAGAAACAGTCGTAGGTCAGTAAAATTGTTTGCAATCTACGACTATGAATAAACCATAGCATTTCAACAAAATGCTATATTGGCAGACACATTTCATGCACTATGACATCTAAGATATTGTGTGGATCAGTGGCAACGTGGAAATTGTTGTAGTGGCTTCAATCGGTGCTAACAGTATTCACAGTCACTAAAGAAACCATGCTTACATGTCTATCAAAGATTGTACATCTCAAAACAGAGGCCTTACTGCTCTCCTCTCCTCTTCTGTACATATCTTTTATTGTTATCTTTATGATACCCCTACATAACAAGAAGTTGCTACCAGTTTTAAACTGTTACTCTCTGCAGGTAAAGAAAAGTTCTCAGTTATCATTGTAAATAACTGAGCAACACTTGTCCCATTCACCAAACAGTGCACTCTGTCACAAGTTGTCTGTCACCACTTGTTTTTCTCTATTTGCTCTTGACATGTAGACAACAACATCATTTGTTCACCATGCAACAGTGTAGAACTATGCTTCCTTTATTTGTAATACTGATACTGTACATATGTAAAAATAACAGCCTTTATTGATAATGCAAGAAGTTGAATGAAGCAACTGTAAATACCGAACAATTGCATCATATTATTAACTGACTTTGCCATGACTTTGTAATTACTTGTACATAATATTTACATTCTTATTCACCTTGCCATTGTTACTAACTACTTTCATAGTTCAACTAAAAATATTAGTGTAAGACTAAAGTACAAATTAATGTTTAACATCCAATACAGCACTATACTGATTACGTTAAATTAACCATATCTTTGATAAAAAACAGCACACCATACACATTCTTTTAACGCACTAGTTAAGAGTTAACATAGAAGCCAATGTAATGATTGAAAAAATGTTTTTTGTTCTTGTAAGAATATTCAATTTTTTTGTACTTGTCATATAAGTAATTCTAACCTATGTTAACAATATTGACAATTGTAAATCAGACACTGTTACTGATCACAACGCACTTCATACCTGTTCCTGACAATATTTATGATCGCCTCTATTGAGGGGTCAGGTGGGAATTTTCCATATGCGCCTAGTCTGTAACATATCATTAAATGCCAGTAATCGAATGTCACTGAAATCAGATTTTTTAATATTCTATTACTTAAACACTTAGCATATGGTTTTTTGTCCACCCCAGGAACATCCACATTATCAGTCACACAATAACAACTAAAAACTTCTGTATCATGTGTGTAATCACTGTTTAGAAGCCACTGACATACCTTTATTAGCATAGCACACAAGTAATGGACTACACATAATTAGGACATGCAACTACTTTAAAAAATACTTAATATTCTTAAACAAAGTCTCTTTAACTTCAGTAGCAAATATATAATGAAGAGCCACAGGTTCAGCTTGAGTATCACAAGTTCAGGAGGAATGTCAGAAAGCACTTCTTAACACAAAGAGTAGTGAACACTTAAACATCACTGTAAACACAGAACACCTAATTAAAGACAGTGACCGCCTAGTAAAGAACCAGGTATATGCATAGAAGGTAGATAACAACCCCGACAGCAAAAGATGGGAGAACACTGCAGGGATAGCAAACACCTAACCTCAAGATGTGTACCACATAAAACAATCACAATAAATAGAACAAATTACCTTCTTATGCTACCTTTTTCTGTACTTCATTATAACATCACATATGTGCTCCAATGCATATAATCCAGTTGCTATAAATGTGACACATTTACATATATTCCAAGCAATGCTTACACACATACAAGGATTGTATTGTGAGACTGATTTTGTAAACAAAATACAGTCTTAATTGGGCCTTTTTTTAGTTTAACGAATTGGCAATAACTCTTTTCAAATCATAACCACCTCTGTCGAGTCTTTACTTAAAATAACATAACAACATTAGAACATAAGTGTTGTCTTTATTAACCATGCAAATCAACTGCAGCAAATAGTGCAACAACTATATCTCCATGAATTTCTTTGGTTGCTATGCTGTCCACTCAGTATCACAACATAGGCAAAGATGTGGCACATTGCATGTCACACTTTCCATAATTCCTAAGAGTGTAAAAAAGTCAGCAATGTACTTACTTTTCCTGTGCCTATAAAGTCATCATGTAGTAATTACTGTACCAAGGTGCCGCACATCAGCACCCAACAGTATGCAGCTGTGACTATACACTTAGGACGCAGTCACTGCTATGTCTACTTCAATTCCCTGTCTAAGCTTCTGCAACTCCTAACTGTGGTAAGTTAACTATACCTACAGTTACAGAGGTGTGCCATAGATCTCCAGTCCCATATCATTCCTATAGAAAACCAGTCATAATGCAGTACAAATATTGGGAGGCACAGCAGCTCTAGCTGCCTAAATCCATGCAAATCCTAACAAAGGTAACTACAGTTTCCCTTGAATCAGTCATGCGTGGCATTGACGTACAAATAGTCACCTGTGTTGTGTATGTGCACTGACATGTACCTACTCTGACTTGTCATCTGTATCTCCAATTACAATGTACTACCTACTGTCACATGTGTACACACATTGCCTGCCTGAATCCATTCAAATGGTAACTGTGCTAACTGGACTATTCCTGTGAACAGAGAGTTGTACAACTGATGTACATTCCCTATCATTTCCTGTGGCTGTTTACTTAGG
The DNA here is from genome assembly GCA_016271365.2 of Neoceratodus forsteri. Taxonomy (NCBI): domain Eukaryota; kingdom Metazoa; phylum Chordata; order Ceratodontiformes; family Ceratodontidae; genus Neoceratodus; species Neoceratodus forsteri. Next base: position 640,772,332 of record CM057453.1, on the reverse strand, counting down.
ATGCAGCAAATGCTATGAAAAAGCAGTCCCCCCATCACACTGTTTACCTCCATGTTTTTTCCTATTCTGTATTGTCAACTCAGAGTACAAGATGTGGACTAGTTGTTCATTCATTGACTTACAGATCTCCTGTAATTCCTAACTAAGTAAACTATCATGTACCTCACTTATATCTACTGTCAGTCTACAGTCAGACTGCAGTACCTGGTGTAGAAAGCTGTGTCACATTCTACCTAAGCACATGCAGTTGTGAATGTACAGTCAGTATCAGTAACTGGTGTGCATGTGTAAATTGTCTGTGTAGAACCATAGAAATCCTAACTGTGCTAAGTTGTGTATATCAACAATTACAGACCTGTACCACTGATGGTGCTTGCCTCATTCTTGCTGTGCATAGATACTCATGATGCAGTTCAAACTTTGGGGAAGGGGGTATTATCTGTGTCAGTCAACACAAACACTAAGTGTCCTAACTTGAGTGTCCCTGAAATCACTGCTGTCTACCATTGATGTCCATACTCTCAGTTCTTCTGTTGCTCTCTACTAAGGATCCAGTACCTGGTGTTGCAATTTGAAGAGACATTACCTGACTGAAGCCAGTCAAGTGACAACAATGCAAACTACACTTTACCTGTAATCAGGAAGTTGTACAACTGATCTGCATCACCCTTTTTTGCCTCTGTCTCTTCACTTAACATACAGCAAGTCTATAACTGTTCCTGTTACCATGGCTCTCCCCCCCACTTCCACGTGTTTTCTGTCTCCCTCTGTGCAACTGTTGCTCAGGAGGAATACTTGCCACATGATGTCTTCACACATGCTAAAACAGCGGCACCAAACAGAAATGTAAATGCACATGGTAGCACAAATCAAAACAGAAAGATAAGCAATTCTAAAATTACTGAATCTAATAGAGTGACATTAGTGTGGGGCCCTTCAGGCACCATGCTCCTCTACCACAAAACACTAACATCAACAGTATTGAAATATACTAAATGTGAAACAGCAGTGGGAGCATGGGGCCCTACCAACCACGCACTCCAACACCCAAAAACAAAAATATACAGTACTGTAAAATATAAAATGTACTAGTGATAGGAGCATGGGGCCCCACCACGAAATGTGACAGGCTGGGCTGGAGAAGTGCAAAGGGGGGTTGAACCCTAACATTGAATTCCTTCACTTTTGTCACTGTGGTACCACTCCCACCACACAATAACCCATCTTTTTTGAGAATAATAATGAGAAATAGTGCACATAATGTGGCAGCGGGAGCTGCGGGAGCACAGGGCCCTACCAACCACACACATTCCAACACACAAAAAAAATATATACAGTACTGTAAAATACAAAATGTACTACTGATAGACACCGCACTCCCACCACGTTATGCAGCAGTGTGGGCTGGAGGGATGCAAAGGGGATACTTCAACCCTAACATTGAATTTCCTCGATTTTGTCACTGTGGTAGAACCCTAACTGATGCAGTAAATGTAGTTATTTGCCTCTAATTTCCCTTGGTTTTGAAAATAATAATGAGAAATAGTGAATGTAATGCAGTGGCAGGAGCACGGGGTCCAAAGGGCCCCGTGCTCCTGCCACATAATGCAGCGGTGGTAGTGCGGGGCACTTTGGGTACTGCGCTCCCACCAAATTATACAGCAGCAGAAGCACGGGGCCCTGCATGACCCATGCTCCCACCATGACAAATTGTGAACATTATGTGGCACCAGGAGCAAGAGGCACTTCAGCCACCGTGCTCCCACCACGTAATGCAGCAGGTGGGCTGTAGGGATGCAAAGCAGGGGCTTTAACCCTAACTCTGAATTACCTCGATTTTGTTGCAGTGGTACAACCCTAACTAATGCAGTAAATGGAGTTATTTGCCTCTAAGTTTCCTTCTTTTTGAGAATAATAATGACAAATAGTAAATGTAATCCAGCAGCAGGAGGGCCCGCACTCCCACCACATAATGCAGCAGCAGGAGCGTGGGGCCCTTTGGGCACCACGCTCTGTAAAATACAAAATGTACTAGTGATAGGACACTTCACTACCACCATGTAATGCAGCAGGGTGGACTGCAGGAGTGCAAAGGGGGGCTTCGACCCTAACACTGAATTTCCTTGCTTTTGTTGCTGTGGTACAACCCTAACTGATGCAGTAAACAGAGTTATTAGCCTCTAATTTCCCCTGTTTTTGAGAATAATAATGACAAATAGTGAATGTAATGCAGCGGCAAGGGCGTGGGGCCCTTCAGAAAACGTGCTTCCACCACATTATACAGTGGCGGAAGTGCAGGGCCCACAGGGCCCCATGCTCCCACACGTAATTGCCCTTGTTTTTGAGAATAATAATGAGAAATTGTGAATGTAATGCGGTGGCAGAACTACCACATAATGCAGCGGTAAATTTGGGGCCCTGTGGGCCCCGTGCTGGCATCACGTGATGTCTTCTCACATAGTAACATTGTGCCCACAAATGCAAATCGTTATGCGCATGCTGATGCAAAGCAAAATGCAAAGAGAAACAGTAGTGTAGACAGAAATGTTAAAAATAACACAAACACAACCACAAATGAAAACGCAAAGGGTAATGCACATGGTGGCATCAACATGAATGGTAGGTGAAATGAGTACAGAACCACAAGCAGAATCAATAATGGTAACAGTAATGTAACCGCATAGGCTGGCTTTCCCCAAAAGCTGTATAGAGAAAGACAGTTAATACAAAGAACGTATGCAATGTAATGACTCTCGTAACAGAAAAATGAGCACTTGGAATAGTTAATTGATTATATCTCAGGAACCGTATAACATAGAGAAAAAAAAATTAAAAGTCATATGAATTATCACTTTCCTGGCTAGTTTTATAGGACTAAGTATTTTTTTGTCGCGAAGTCCATATCTAGAACCGTTTCTGAGATACGGGCCCTGAATGGCACGCCGAACGCCATAATGTTATCCTATGGGAAAAAAACAGAAGTTCGGAGTGCCATAACTTTGCCTCCCTGTTATGTTTTTTCACCAAACCACTGAAAGGCACATCTGTCAGATGTTGGCTGTGTTCCCTGCAAATGTCATCCCAAAAGACCAAACCATTATTTAGCAGCAGGGTGGCAAAGGATTGCTGCAATGCATCGTACGCCGTAATATTATCCTATGGGAAACAGCTTTAAATTTGGAGTACCATAACTTTGCTGCCGTATAATATTTTTTCAATGAAACAGTGAAAGGCACATCTGTGAGATGTCGGCTGCGTTCTCTCTAAATTTCAGCCCTAAACTCCAAATCATTCTTTTGCAACGGGGTGCCAAAGAATTGCTGTCATTTTCCCACAGCCTAGAGAAGTACTTTCACAATTTGCGAATGCTTTCACAAAAATTTGCGACACTTTCGTCAGTTCGACACTACTTTGTGAAAGTACTTTTTCCAGAAATTTGAAAAACATATTTCTGGGGTGTTTTACCCCAAAATAAAGATGTGGCTAGCATCCTCAGGTCCAACTAGGTGAATACAAAAAGAATTAGGTTGCTAGAGGGTCCCAAATTTAAATGCCAAGCATTTTTCTGATTGCTAACTGAAAACAAGATTGCGGATTTGTGAAAGTAAAAAGGCCATTTGCGAAAGTAAAAACTGCATTTGTGACACTGTCGAACTTTTTAACTTTTCCCATTGACTTATAATGGGAACTTGTTTTTTGAATAACTTTTGAACCATTTAATATTTTTTCACGCAATCTTCAAAAGGCACAGCGGGAAACCTGGCCACACATTCCCTAAAGATTTCGGACCGGTCGTGTAAACCACGCGACCTGTAGGCACGACCGTAGAATTCCAGAAAAAGTGTAAATGCATGCGCAGATCATGCTTAATAACTCCACAGCTGTATATCCAACCAGTACAAAACTTGGCAGATCCCAAGGTGTATGGGTCTTGATCGTGTATTCCAAATTTCAGGCAAATCCGTCAAATGGTTGCAAAGTTATTAAGGTACAAAATTTGGGGTTTAACATGTAAATGGCTCCTCTACCATAATATATATATATATATATATATATATATATATATATATATATATATATATATATATATAAAAAGGATAACAGTTTACTGGTAACTCTTGAGGCACTTTTCCTAGTTACAGGTGGTCTCAATGCATCCAGTCGTTGCCTGGAAATTCTATCTTAGTGGCGATCAGCCTCAGTTTCCAGATGTGCAAAAGATAAGAACCTGCTTTTTGTACAGAATGGTTCTCTGAGCAAGGAGCACTGAATTGTCCAAACCTTGAGTCCAATGGAGAGTCCTCCTCCTCAGATGTCTGCCTGGAAGGTAAGACAGTTTTTTTTTATTTGCATTTGGCAATGCGTTTATGTTAATGGTAGATTATAATGTATAAATGTGTAGCTGTCATGGCACTGTGAGGTAAGTAGTAACTGGGGAGTTGCTGCAGCATGGAACCCTCATATGCCCAACATTCTTAAGTTTGGGCTGTGCCATTTCCCTTGTAGGGGTGCACTATACCCACAGTTGTTATGATTACCCATTGACAATGTTGGAGCTAACAGAAAAGGAAATTACAATAAGTATGAAGTTAATTTCTTTTTTATGTCTGTTTTGTTACATACTGTATGTAATTCTGCCTGCTGCAAACAGGGTTCTTATCAATATTTCTGAAAGGAGAGCAGACTAGCTGGGGCCTAGTTGCAAATTACTTCAAGGATGTCCAGTTCAGACCTCTGAAACATGGCCAAGCACTAGAAGTGTCTTTGATGTCAGAAGGTGGCTAGCAACACAAACATTCCTATGAAGAGTCTCCTATTAATTACCCAGTACACTGGCACAAGCTGGTTCACTTAACAGCTGTGTTTTGGGGGCATGGGTCATAGAGAGTCAGACAAGCACAAAAGTCAGGTTAAACACCGTTGGCATGGTGTATGTTTATTGCATCTTTAGAAAATGGGTAGGACGCATTCTCACTTCTGATTGGCTAATGCCACCAGGTTGCTGGTCCGGTATCAGACAACAGAGACTGGTAATTAAAGAGTCCCAGTCTCTGGCTGCCTGATTACCTTCTAAAATGACTGTGCCTTTGGAATGCTCACTTTTTAGAGCCACCATTTTCTTTCTTTCACTTAGCGAGTGATAATCCCCCACCCGTTGTTAGTTGAGTGCCCTGTTCAAATGGAAGAACTACTGTCGCTAATACCAGTTTTGATTTTTTTTTTAGTACCTTCATGGATATATGTCATTCTCCGAGAGATCCCTGACATGACTTGTTAAGGTCGGGCTCTGCTCCCTAATACAAATGACTGACCGAGACCCATTACAAGTACACAAGCATGCTGGCACAGCCAACTGTCACTTACGGTCCCCATGCTCGTTTTCTTTTTCAAATTTACTTGTACCATTCTACCTTATCCAAAGGCTTCTGGGTGCTCCCTCCTGCCAAAAGCCTCTTGCTCCATTATGGTTGTTTTCAAGTTGCTCTCCCTTTCCATGGTTTCTCCTTGCAGTTTCAAATTACCAAAACGAAACTTTTGTTGGGCATAGCGCTACCCGCTTATCTTCATGCCTGCTTTCTCGGTCTGCTCAGCAGGCTGCCTACTCAGCAGACAACTGCCGACTCTGGCAGTGGTTCCCTGTTTTACATCATCCCTTGTTTCCACACATTTAAAGTGTGGTTAAACGTGCATTGCTGTCAGTCAGTCATCAGCAGTTTTAAATCAGAGTGAGAGACAAAACAAACTCGGACACTAACTGCCAGGGGTTACTTACGATGTGAGATTAGAGCTGCTCCTGTAAGTAAAGTTTGTCATTGTCTTAGCAACTGATGGAGGATGTCGCTGGGGGTATACCCCTCCAAGAGGTACTGTTTTCTTTATTCAGATGACAATATGGAAATTGAGCAATCGCATAGTTCAAAAGTTTAATATGTGCAGTGCTAGATCACTCATAATGGAGCTGAATCCTCGAACTCTCGAAAACCGGACCTAAGCATTTTTTACACAGGTTCGTTTGTTCCCTTGAGCTGTCCTCGTGGTTTTATAACTCAGATGCTGTGCCAGTGAAAATTATTAATTTAATTATTAATTATTTTATTAATTATTAGCCTTGGAACTTCAGTTTAAAACATGGACTCCTGAGTATTATGAGCCTCCATTCCTTATTTATAAAATGGGCTCCAGTGTGTAAAAGGAGCCTTTAATCTTTGTCTAAAATCAAAGACTTTGGTCTGCATAGGGACACTTTTAATCTTGTTCAGTTAAAGGGACTGCTGCTGGAGGAACACACTGCAGTCTTAACTGACTGAATAAATAAATAAATGCAGACAAAAAGCCTTTTACCAATGTAAGCCATGTGTGTGTGTGTGTGGGGGGGCAACCACCCAACTCAGCACTGCAGGCGGAGGAACTATTTTGTTATAAAATAAATTAAATACCTTAGACTTTCAACAATTAAATACAACAATTATTATTTTTTAAACATATATAATACAGTGCCCATTTTCTAAGCGCAATAATACCCTCCAGGGTGGTCGGTATTGTGCTATACCGGACCTTCCAGGGGCTATAAGACCCTCCGCCTGCGGCGTCGGGCCTCATTACGCCCCTGGGCGGTCCGGTATAGCACAATACCGCCCACCCTGTTGGGTATTATTACTTACATTGAAAATATGAACAATTCTGGCCACAGTTGAATTTAATTCAGGATGGTCGAAGCTGTTTTAATTATGGGACAATCTTTCATCAAGCAACTTTCTTTAAATGTCAGACAAACTTTTTAGAGCATTAGGACTGCTCCTAACAGATAGCATTACCTCTTTAAAGTATAAGACCTTTTCAGAGTTTCAAGGCTTCTTCATCTGTTATTTCAAAAAGCTTCGGTCCTTCTCTCTGATCAGAACATAACTCTCAGCACCTCTCAGCTTAGCTCTTCACTTCCAACTGGCTTATCCAACTACAAGACACTGGTATTTACTCACCTGGCAAAGCTGATTATACCTGTAACCTTTATAGTACTCAGACATTCCTCACAAATGGGTTATCCTCCATCCATCCTATTTGCTGATGCACAATCATAAATTTTGGACTGCCAGAAGCCAAGCCTTCAGCCAAGATAACATTGTTCAGTGAGATACCTCCCTAGAAGAAAATGAGGTAAGCAGAACAAAAAACAAGCAGACATACCAACATAAAAAGAATGACCGGCAAGCAGATATTTAATTGCAAAGTAATTTACTGTAAGAACACAGAATCTATCATACAGCAGTTATTAGTACTTTGAAAATCTTCCATCATGTATATATATCAGTAACACAGTGATTAGCTGTAAAAAGAGCTTCATACTAAAATAATATGAAAAGGCTAATGTTGTTAATACATACATCCTCTCATAGTGAACAGCTATAGAAAAGCGTCAATAATAAAAAAAACAGGTAGCAACATAACCCTGTCTCAGGGAAATGTAGTATGGAGGAAAACCATCCAAAAGTGCATCTGGAACAAAATCCCTAAATTATTCTAGCTGGCCAGGGTTCCCTTCCCAGTACATCTGTACTGTATTTGGGACTCTGAACACTATAAAAGTTGCAGGTATAATCACCTTTACCAGGTGAGTAAATACCATTATCCCCTGCAGCCTTTCTAGTGATCAGACATTCTTCACAAATGGGACTTTCATTGCAGTACCAGGAAAAACCCCGGGTTGGAAGATGAACCTTATGTCATAAGGAACCTGCAACTCCCTGAAGCACTGTCCTGCCAAACAGAGCTCTGTCTGCTGATGCGATGTCCAGTCTGTAATGTTGGACAAAAGTATGGATAGAGGACCAAGTAGCAGCTATGCAGATGTCCTTGACTGAAGCTCCCCCTCTCTCTGCCCAAGAGGTTGACATTGCCTTGGTGGAATGTGCCTTAACAGCCGAAGGGGCTTCCAGGCCCACCCCTTGGTAGGCTGCTACAATAGCTGCCCATATCCACCTGGCTATTGCCTTCTTAGAGGCAGCCTGACCTGCTTTCTTTCTGAAAAAGAAAATGAACAACATATCTGACTTACAGAAACTTTCAGACATGAGTAAATACACCTTAATCAGGGATACCATGTGAAGCGGATGAGGAATCACATCGGGGCCACCCCATTCCATGAGCATGGTGGGTAGGTGAATTTCCTGTTTCATGTGGAATGTTGACACCACCTTTGGGATGAAGGATGGGACTGTTCTAAGAGACACTCTGTCATTACAGAAGGTAAGGAATGGTTTTTGGCACAACAGTACTTGCAGCTCACTCACCCTTTTGGCGGAGCACAATGCCATCAAGAAGGCTGTCCTGAGAGTCATCCAGCACAGGGAATCAGCTCAGAATGGAGGCTTGTGAAAGCCATCCAGGACTAGATTAAGTTTCCACAGAAGGCAAGTGGGTCTAGTAAAGGGAGACATAATCTGTATCGCCCCAGCAGCTGGACTGTGTCTGGGTGTGACCCTATCTGCCTTACCCCAGGGAGGGAGCCTTACATGGCAGAGCTAGCAGAAGTCTGTACCCTTAAGGAGGAGTACACAAGTCCTTCATCTGCCCCATCATTGATAAAATCTAAAATTTGGGGAAGATCTGCCATCAAAGGTGGCATGCCTTTTGTTGTATGTAACAGGGAGTCCTGTTATGAAGAAATAAAGTAAATACATTTTGTAAGGAGATGCAACCCCCCTTTTTATTTTCAACTTTCACTCTATCCTGACTTCTGTTTGTTTCTTATCTATCCTAATTTTCTTGTCAGGATGGCCAACCTGGCAATCTTTTAAAATCTTTTCTTTACTGTTTTTTTTAAAACCCTAAATAATTTATCTTGCATCTGAAATCCTTAGAACTGGTAGATAATTGATTATAAATATGGTGTAGATTTAAATAAAGTATAATTGCCCCATACAGCTATCCCCAGCAAACCACATTATCTAAATGAAGAAAAGTAGTATGTCCATAAAGAGCTTTTTTTAAGTTAAAAGAATTCCCCTGCTCTCTATGTTAAGCATGTCCTGAATGAGTATTGGAATATTGGTATGCTTAAAAGCAGAGGAAGAAAAACAATAAAAATAGACTTAATACTTCAAAAGCACTATGTCTGTTAGAGCAAGTGGTAGCGGCGGCAAAATGTGCACACGATCACACATTCACACGCTCACACCTTCGCGAGGGATCCTGTGCATTTTCATGCAGGAGAGGGTCCAAATATTGGAGCCGCTGTGCTGCAAATTCTTTAAAGAAATGGAGCGCCAGCTCAGTGGCAGAAGAAAGGAGGCAACTGTTTACTGTTGCCATGGGACTGCTCTCCTGAAGCCCTGAAGTACTGAAAAGGTATTTGCTCCATGGATACAGTGGAAAAGGGGCTGAATTGTTGAAACAAAATGCAGGACATTACAGGCAGGTGGGAAAAACCCTGTAGTGTCCAAATAAATCATAAAAGAGCTGTATGTACTGAAATGAAACTCTCAGACAGCTAGAAGGCTGTAATGTACCAAGAAGCCATCAGCTGAAATTGCAGTCATCGGGTAAAAATAAATTATGAATGAAAACTTCCAAAATGTATAATCAGGCTTTATGCAGCAAATAAAGAATAAAGGTTGCAAGATTCAACTGTAGAAAGTAATTCAAACTAAAATATGAAGGCATTACAATTGTTTTGTTTTGCTGTTTGTGAACCTAAGGCAAATAAAATTCTGGAACCTTGCATGGAAACAGATAGGGAGTATGTCTCTTATCTCTCCTTCTATGCCAAGATTGTAGATTTTTATTTCTTTCATTAATCTATGCTTTTTCCTTTCTGTACCATGTCAAATATAAAATTGTTGATTTACCTGTTATTGCCTGCTACGCTGGTGAGGTCCTACTATAGGGCAGGCAGCCCATAAAATGGCTATCTATATAGACTTGAGAAGTGTGATGTCACAAAACAGAGGAGGGGCTAAGTTCTAAACCACGCCCATTTCTGTAATTAAGATCTATAAATGCATCTTGGAGCTTCTAAATGTGGTAAATGCTAGAAAAGATAGTGCCCACTTCCTAAAGTGATATTGTCAATATCCCATAGTCAGGATGAGAGTTCATAGCCATTGAATTAGCCCAAGATTTGCTAATTGTAGTCACATGACTATGAGGTCACAGAATAAAATATTATATAAACTCTCCACCAGGGGGTAGTTTTAGAGAGGTGGGTCGATAGTCGACTGACCACAGTGCAAGGACCTTGTGCGTAGACTTTCACACAAGTGCTATTCATAAAAGACATCTTCAGGAGTCTGTGTAAAGAAATATTTCCTGTTTGTATTGAGTGTGAAGCTAACACCAACTTTTTCCATTCTGTGAAATTTTTTTTGAAAATAAATTGACAAACACATTTATTTGCATTTTTTATTCATCTTAAACAACTGTCTGGACATCTGTTATTATTCCACGCATCTACACTGTGTCAGAGTGGGATGAACTGGCATGTCTAGACTGCCTGGGAGGTGTTACCAGGGGTCACTGAAGTCAAGTACCCTAACAGATGGAGGAAGGGGACCAGGCAGAGAAAGATGCATATCACGTCACTCGATCAGTGACTGAGAGAACTGGTATTCAGTTACTGCCTGGTCTGAAACCTGGAGCAAGACCCAAGATGAAGAGACCAGAGGATTAGAATGTGGATGTGGAATCCCTGAAGCAGGCGGAAGCCCAGGTGGCCCCAGCACCAGATGACCATGGAGAACTATTGAAATGGCTATGTATCTGCCAAATAGAGATGGATCGCCAGAGGGATGAGGATCATCACCAGAGAGATGAACATTGACGTCAGAGGGAAGAGGACAGGTGTGTCCAGGTGGAGTTACATCGAAGACAGGATGAGACATAGACAGACACCCTGAAGGCTATTCAGGCCCTCTCACAAGGTCAGCCCGATAGAACTGTTCCCAGAGACATTAAACTAACCAAACTATCAGAAAGTGATGATATAGAGGCATACCTCACCACTTTTGAGTGTATTCCCCAAACCTGTGCTTGGCCTCATGACCAATGGGTCATATGACTGGCCTCTTACTTAACTGGTAGAGCGCAGATGTTATACAGCCAGTTAAGTGGGGTAGATGCTAATAATTATGACCGTGTAAAAGAAGAAGTGGTAAGACGCTATGTTATTAGCATAGAGACCGACAGACAGCATTTTTGGACACAAAGAATGACAGTTCGTGATACTCCAAGAGAGATTTATGCCAAGCTAAGAGACTATGGAGGGGAATGGCTGTAATCTGTGGTAAAAATCAAAGAACAAATTATGGATATGATCATAATTGAACAGTTTATTCAGGTGTTACCCCATGATGTTCAGTTATGGGTAAAGGAGCATCCACCTGAATCTGCAGAGGATACAGTGAAGTTGGCAGAGGATTATCTAGCTGCTTGATCCACTAGACCCAAAGCACAACAGAATACCCCACCTCAGACTACGGAATTGATAAGACCTTTTTATTCCAATACATGTCAGAATAATTACAACAGGTGAGATAGAGGGGGAAGAATACCATATTCCGAACTGATTTGTCATGGTTGTGTGGGAAAAGGCCACATTGTGAGAAGTTGCCCAAATAAGAAAAGGCTGGACATCACCCATTTGGCCTTAGCTAACATTGGTTATGTTGCTTCAGTGGGGATTGGAGATCAACAGACTGTGAGTTTATTAGATTCTGGGAGCAGACAGACATTACTGAGAACAGATTTAGTTCCAGATATTGAAGTAAGCCCAAATGATACCACTGTTATGTGTGTACATGGGGACATACATCAGTACCATACCACCAAGATTGAATTGAAAGTGAATGATGAGAACGATCATATGATTGTAGGATTGGTACCTAAATTGCCAGTACAAGTTATAATTGGGCAGGACTTTCCACATTTTGATTCTCTAATAAACTCCCCCCAGAATTACTTAAATCCAGTAAATGTAGTGACTGCTCACAGGCCAAGAAGCACTTGGAGAAGGTTTTCCCTTTTGAAAAGGACTTTTTTGAGGACTCATGGAAAACAAGAAAAACTAACAAGCAGAAGAAGAGAGAACAGAGAAAATGGGTGGAAGAACAAAAACCTAATGCCACGGGCATTGTGCCAGGTCTGCCTTTACAGGATATTGTTAAAGTACAGAAAGCAGACAAAACTCTTGAACCTTTTTATTTACAGGTACAACAGGAAGCAAAACCTGGACAATCTTATTTTGTTTTGAAAAAAGATATATTGTACCGAGTAACTGTTGACCCTGTCTTGAATTTACCAGTAGAACAACTGTTGGTACCTATTGTCTATAGGGAACAAGTGATGCAGTTGGCCCACAACATACCCATGGCAGGTCATGAAGGGAGGGATCGAACCTTATGAAGATTACTTGCATGCTTTAGTTGGCCAGGTATACATCAGGATGTGGCAGATTATTGCTGTGCTTGTAAAGAATGCCAGTTGGTTGTCTAGGGTGGGAAGAGAGATCAGGTGCTCCTTCAGCCTATAGCCTATGTAAACACACCATTTAAAAGAATCACAATGGATGTTGTGGGCCCTCTTACCAAAAGTTCAAAGGGTAACCGGTTCATACTCATTGTATGTGATTATGCCACACGGTATCCTGAAGCTATTCCTATACACACTGTTACTGCATCTTGTATAGCCAAAGAGTTGGCTAAAATATTTAGTAGAATGGGAATACCCCAGGAGATTCTCACTGACAGAGGCAGTAACTTCTCCTCTGTTATGTTGAGAGAGTTATATCACCTCCTAGGGGCTTCTGCTGTTCATACGTCACCTTACCACCCCTAAACAGATGGTCTTGTGGAAAAAATTAACAAGACCTTAAAAAAGATGTTGCAAAAGTATATGCAAGAGGAAGAAAGGGTCTGGGACAAGTATCTCCCATACCTCCTATTTGCTTACAGGGAGGTACCACAAGCAACAACTTGGTTTTCTCCTTTTTCATTACTCTATGGAAGAAATCCTAGAGGTCCACTGGATGTAGTGAAAGAACACCGGAAGCAAGATACACATGTTGGATATAGTAATATTCTGGATTACATGTCAGCATTGAGAGAGAGACTGATAAAATTGGTAACCCTAGCTCACTTATATGTGACCCAAAAACAAATGGGACAAAAAGAAGTCTGTGATGTAGGATTAAAGAATAAATGGTTTATGCCTGGTAAAAAGGTTTTGTTGTTACTGCCCTCAACTGAGAACAAATTGTTGATGCATTGGCAGGGCCCCTATAATGTGATTAGACAGACAGGGACTGTCAATTTTGAAACTGAAATGCCTGGTCATCAACCAACAAAAAGGGTGTATCATGCTAACCTTCTCCACAAATGAGTGGAGAAACCACTAGTTCAGTCCCTGTATATACACCAGGAATTAGAAAAAACTGAAATGGACTCTGCTTATGAGAGACTTGACCACCCCATAAGTGATGGGGGAATTTTAATTAATCCAGAGTTAACACCAGAACAGAAAACAGAGGTAAACCAGTTCTTGCATTATTTTAAGGATATCATTACAACCACCCCAGGATGAGCTAAAGGAGTGATCCATGACATTAAAGTGAATCAGCAAAAACCCATACATCAAAAAGCCTACAGACTGCCAGAAAGAATTAGGCAGGAGGTGACTGATGAGGTGAGGTGAGAAAGATGGAATGGTTTGGGGTGATAGTCCCTTCTAAGAGTGCATGGTCTTCCCCAATGGTGGTGGTAAACAAGAAGGAAAGAGGGATAAGAATATGCTTGGATTTTTGTAAGGTCAGTGCTGTTTCAAACTTTGATGGGCATCCTATGCCTAGGATAGATGACCTTCTAGATAGGATAGGAGATGCCAGATACATTAGCACATTAGACCTGACCAAGGGATACTGGTAAATTCCCTTGGCCTCTGGTGCACAAGAAATAACAGCTTTCCCTACTCCAGTAGGGTTGTACTAGTTCACAAAAATGCCATATGGGCTCCATGGTACACCTGCCACCTTCCAGCATTATATGGACCACATCTTAAGATCCCATACACAGTATAGTTCAGCTTACCTGGATGATGTGGTAATTTTTAGTCATGACTGGCCCACACATTTAGTACATTTAAGTGCCATTATTCAAACCATCAAAGATGCTGGATTAACTATCAATCCTGCCAAATGTGCCATTGCAAAAACTGAGACAAAGTATTTGGGTTTTGTTATTGGGTCAGGATCCTTGAAATCAGAAATTGATAAGGTGGAGGTGGTAGCCAACAGTCCCATTCCTGTCACCAAAATGCAGGTTCAATCCTTTTTGGGTTTAGCCAATTATTTTAGGTGATTTATCCCCAGCTTTGCCACATTAGCAACTCCCTTAACCGAATTGACCAAGAATAAACATCCTAACAAGGTTAAGTGGAATCCTGCATGTGAGGAAGCATTTAAAAACATTAAGGCAGTACTTTGTTCAACCCCAGTCCTAACTAGCCCAGATTTTCAGAAACCTTTTGAGATACAGATGGATGCATCTGATACTGGTTTGGGGGCTGTGTTGACACAACATGACGAAAAGGGGGAACATCCAGTACTGTACATTAGCAGAAAACTTCATTAACATGAAAGGAAATATTCCACAATAAAAAAGGAATGTTTGGCCCTGAAGTGGGCCATAGAATCCCTTAAATATTATCTTTGGGGCAATGATTTTGTAGTGATGACAGACCATAATCCGCTGTGTTGGTTAAAGCAAATGAAAGATAAGAACATGTGGATTATGCGTTGGTACCTGTCATTACAACCATATAGGTTTACTATGAAACACAGGTCTGGTGTAAAACATCTAAATGTGGATTTCCTATCCAGATATGGTGCTGAGAGTATACTAAATGTTATGATATGAGATGTGACATGAATGTATAGTGTTATGTAAAGCACTAAAAACCTCAGGGAATAGATCTGTACAGTAGTTCAGATAGTACGTTGTGTACTGCATTTGTACAGAATTAGTTATTTAGGGTCTCTGAGGTGGAACTTCTGAGAGTGGGTGGGCAGAAGTTTCAACCCTTCCAAGGGTGAAGGGTCTCAGCCAACATAAGAAAATTATGTTGCCTTCTTATGGTGGGAGGTGTGTAACATGGAGTCCTGTTATGAAGAAATAAGGTAAATACATTTTGTAAGGAGATGCAATCCCCCCCCTTTATTTTCTACTTTCACTCTATCTTGTCTTCTTCAGTTTGTTTCTTGTCTATCCTAATTTTCTTGTCAGGGCGGCCAACCTGGCAATCTTTTAAAATCTTTTCTTTACTGTTTTTTTTAAAGCCCTAAATAATTTATCTTGCATCTGAAATCCTTAGAACTGGTAGATAATTGATTATAAATATGGTGTAGGGCTTTAAATAAAGTATAATTACCCCTATACAGCTATCCCCAGCAAACCACAATATGTAAATAAAGAAAAGTAGTATGTCCATTAGGAGTTTGTTTAATTTAAAATAATTCCCCAGCTCTCTATGTTAAGCATGTCCTGAATGAGTACTGGAATATTGGTATGCTTAAAAGCAGAGGAAGAAAAACAGTAAAAATAGACTTAATACTTCAAAGGCACTATGTCTGCTGGAGCGAGTGGTAGCAGTGGCGAAATGTGCGCAGAGTGCACATTGCATGCTCGCTTACCTCGAGGACCCTGAACACATTCGTGAAGGAGGGTCCAAATAGTGGAGCTGCTGTGCTGCAAAATCACAACCACTGGTTGCAATTCTTTAAAAAGTGGACCACCCGGCTCAGTGGCAGAAGAATGGAGGCAACTGTGTACTGTTGTGATGGAACCACTCTCCTGAAGCCACGAAGCACAGAAAAGGTATCTGGATACAATGGAAAAGGGTCTGAATTGTAGAAACAAAATGCAGGACATTACAGGAAGGTGGAAAAAGCCCTGTAGTGCCCAAATAAATCATAAAAGAGCTGTATTTACCAAAATGAAACTCTTAGACAGCTAGAAGGCTGTAATGTACCAAGAAGTCATTGGCTGAAATTGCAGCCATCAGGTAAAAAGAAATTATGAATGAAATCCTCCAAAATGTAGTATCAGGCTTTATGAAGAAAATAAAGAATAAAGGTTGCAAGATTCGACTGTAGAAAGTAATTCAAACTAAAATATGAAGGCATTACAATTGTTTTGTTTTGCTGTTTATGAACCTAAGGCAAATAAAATTCTGGAACCTTGCATGGAAACACATAGGGAGTGCATCTCTTATCTGTCCTTCCATGCCAAGATTGTAGATTTTTATTTCTATCATTAATCTATGCTTTTTCCTTTCTGTACCATGTCAAATATAAAATTGTTGATTTACCTGTTATTGCCTGCTATGCTGGTGAGGTCCTACTATAGGGCAGGTAGCCCATAAAATGGCTATCTATATAGACTTGAGAAGTGTGATGTCACAAAACAGAGGAGGGGCTAAGTTCTAAACCATGCCCATTTCTGTAATTAAGATCTATGAATGCATTTTGGAGCCTCTAAATGTGGCAAATGCTAGAAAACATAGTGCCCACTTCCTAAAGTGATATTGTCGATACCCCATAGTCAGGATGAGAGTTCATAGCCATTGAATTAGCCCAAGATTTGCTAATTGTAGTCACATGACTATGAGGTCACAGAATAAAATATTTTATAAACTCTCCACCAGGGGGTAGTTTTAGAGAGGTGGGTCAGTAGTCGACTGGCCACAGTGCAAGGAGGTTGTGTGTAGAATTTCACACAAGTGCTATTCGTAAAAGAGGAAAGGAAAATACATCTTCAGAAGTCTGTGGAAGGAAGTATTTCCTGTTTGTTTTGGGTATGAAGTTAACACCAATTTTTTTCCTTTCTGTGAAATTTTTTAATTTTTTTTATTTTTGGAAATAAATTGACAAACGTATTCATTTGTGTTTTTTATGCATCTTAAACAACTGTCTTGACATCTGTTATTATGCCACTCTTCTACACTGTACACCAGTTACAGAAGATATGCAAATGTCTATTTGTTGATTGCCTTGTGGATTGCAGAATCCTGTCAAGAACTCTGAGAAGGTACCTTTCATTCAACAGTCTCTGCTTTTCAACATCCATGCAGTCAGACTGAGGGTCTTGGGGTTGTGGTACAGTACTGGCCCTTGGCTGAGGAGATCTGGGCAGGCTGGAAGATGCCAAGGGGTGTCGATTAACATTGTTCAGAGAAGAGAATACCATACCCTCCTTGGCCAGTCAGGTGCTATCATTATCACTGAGACTTTTGTGAATCTGATCTTGAGCAGCACTTTTGGGATCATGGGACTCAGTGGGAAAAAATAGGCCTTGTTGAAATTCCATGGTGCTGCCAATGTGTCAATTTCTTCAGCCTGATTGTCATGGAAGAGCAAGTGGAATTGAGGTAGCTGAGTGTTGTGGTGAGACACCATCAGATCCACTTGGAATGGCCCCCACCTTTTGATGAGGAACTGAAACACTTGGGGATGTAGATGCCACTTAGCCTGGTCTAGCATGACTCAGCTGAGCCAATCTGCTTGAGAGTTCAGCTTGCTGGTCATATAAGCGGCCGAGATCATCAGCAGATTTTATTCTGCCCATCATAGTGCTTTTAAACACCTCCCCAAGTATTGCTCTGTTTCAGGTTCCTTCTTATTTGTTTATGTATGCCATGGTGACTTGGTTGTCTGTCTTGCACAGGACTGCCTGATCAGTGATGTGAGGCATGAGGAATAATAGGGCTCTGTACACTGCTCTCATCTTCAACATGATGGGGAGATGAGCTTCTGTTGGATACTACTGGCCTTGAGTGACATGGCAGCCCAGAATGGCCCCCCCAACAGAGAAGGCTGACATCTGCTGTTATCGTTGCCATAGGAGTCATTGACAGTGCCATGCTTCGGGCCAGATTCTGACTGTTGGCCCACCACATTAGACTGTTCAGGATTTCCAAGCTCAGATTGAGTCTGCATTCATATTTCTGGGTTGACTGGTCCCATGCATCTAGAGTGTATTTCTGGAGTGGGTGCATGTGCAACTGTGCCCATGGCACCATGGCTATTATCGATGCCATAAGCTCTTGCAGTTGCAGATATGTTCACACCAGTTTGTTGGGTTGTGTTCTTATTGACTCAATCAGTCAGGTCAAATTGCTGATATTTTCATCCATTAGGGTTGCTAGACCCAGGCACTTGTTGATCTGTGTGTCTCAGGTGTGTGATGTTCTAGGTGGAGATTAAGTGGCTTTTGTCCCAGTTTATCATGCAAAGGTGCTGTTGTAGTCAATGAATTACTAAGTCATGTCCCGTTGTGACTGAAAGGAGGACCTTTCCTGTATGAGTCTGTAATAAGGGATAAAGAAATGTGTCCCAATATTTCAGCCTAAACCTAATTTTGGTCTAAAACATAAGGTGTTTGTGTAACAAATATTGATCTATGAAGCTGAATCATATAACTTGCAAAGTTACAAGTTTAACTGAGCTACAACTTGCAATATTCAAGTGTCTTTTAATATTTGTACTAATCATTTGAGTAATAGAAAACAGGTGTTTTAAGTGTCTGCAAAAACAGAAATACAGGGAGAGAGTTCAAATTATCCCTTCAGACTATTTTTAGTGTTTATTATTAGGGACGAGACCCAAGTGCCTGTGTGCACATTCCTAAGTGCAAACCTATTTCCTCCTCCTAAGACCTTAGTAACTGGTAATGACAATTATTATTATCCTTATATAGTAGTATAATTTACACTATCAATACATTTATGCTGACAAGAGATTAGCTCATGCATGTACTAAAAGGAGAATTGCCTTGTCATGCATGAACTAAAAGAAGAATTGCCTTTTAAGTTAAAGTTTATATTTGTCTTGGACCAATCATAGACAACCATAATACTGTCTTCCACTATATAAGCAAGCCACTATACACTGTTAGTTTGAAGAATGAAGAATGAAAAATTAAGAATTAAGAATTAAGAATGAAGGATGTACCACTTGTAATCTCTTGCTATGATTATTATTTAATTCATTAAATTCTTCCGCCGTCAGCATCGTCTCCGTTCGTCTCCTTTCTAAGCATTTGAAATAGATAAATTACTAATGGGAATTTTTGCCTCCTCTACATTTGGTGCCTTAAAGACTTGGATCGCTGGTGCTGCATGCTGAGGAGGCTGCCTAACTACTGGTTAGTCTGCGAGGCCTAATAAGAAGGTGATGACGCTCAGAGACGTGGTGCTGATGGCTTAAAGCGAGAGAGAAAGGTGCACACAGACAGGTTTAGCCACTTGCTAATCAGGTGAGGTATGCTTTCCAATTGTATTAAATAAAAGTAATGCTTAACTCTGTAGAAACTCATGGGGCAGAGTAGGTAAGTGAAGGTGCTGGGACTTGCAAGCCAGACCTCACAGGGGAGCTGTAAGACATAGCTAGACAGACCAGGGCACCAGTGCATGGGTGCACCCGGCTGTAAAGGCTAAGCAGGCAAGAAAAAGATAAGAAGAATGAGTATGGAAACAATAATGGGTAGTTTTCTAGGAAAACACCTAAAGAGGAAAGCATACGAACCAGTGCCTGATGATCAACTGGCACAATTGTATTTTATGAGTATGGAAACAATGATAGGTTGTTTCTGTGGGAAACACCTAAAGGGGGAGCATACAAACCATGATTAACAGGCACAGTAGTGTTTTAATTAAAAATTAAAAAAAGAGTAACTAGCAAATACTGTACAAAGTCTGTGATAATATAGCCAGGTGGTAATTCATTAACACATGAGACTTTAGAAAAAAAAGAAAAGCTGCATGAATAGTTAGATGTAATAATCCAGCTACAGTCAAAAATAGATAGTTTAGAAATGCAAAATAAGTCAAGAGCCAGAATCCCTGCAAGAGAAAAAGACACAACTAAAGTTATAGTTTGTAGAGGTACAGGGAGACCTTTGTTTTTTCTAGATAGGGATAATTCTCTTTTATTAGTTGCAATATAAACTATGACACAGCTTCTGTAGCGCGCTTGTAAGATGCAAATGTCTTAAAATCTAAAAAAAAAGCACTTTACAGTGTGCTAACTCCTGTATAGGAGCAGTTAAAATGTAGGAGTAAAAAGTCAGGTATTGGCAAGTCATGCTAACTTAATGCCCAAAGACCTTGCCTCTTCTAATGTTAAAGAGTATGATTCTAGATACTCTTAGTATGCTGTGGGGTGGACTAGCGCAAAAGCTAGCCACTTGTTCTTCTGTGATTGCTACCATAACCAAACAAATCACAGTTTGGCATGATTAATAATGTTATCAGTAACACTAGCGTTTCTGAAGGACAACAGATTCTCATTAAAAATGATGTTGGAATACTTTTAAATATGGTATTCAAGTGTCCTTGGATAAAAAATGTTTAAGTTAATTACATAGTAAGTTGTTTTTTCATTTTCTGTGCAATGTAACATTAAGAATATCAGTAGTGTTCAAGGCCACTACAAAAATAACTGGGTTTGAGCGACCCTTGTATGCACACTATGTGACATTTTGACCTTCCTGTGTTACAGCCAACACAGTCAATCAACATTTAACTGTAAGCAAAACTTCTTTGTTTAAACTCAGCTGACATTTTGTCATGCTTAGGATAAGAAAACCCAGGGACGCTTGGCTTCTTTTATCCTATGGAAATAATCTTGTATTACAGTAGTTGAGCTGTATCTTCTGCCAGTAGAAGCTCGGGGGAAGGGGGTAAGCTACCCTTCTTTCCTTACTTCCAGTGTAATGTCCACAAAGGTTGCAAGGTACATTGCTATCTTCCCATAGGGATAAATACCAAAAAATGTGTATTTTGGTTCTTTTTCAAAACATATGCTTCAAGAATTAGTTAAGCTGGAGTGGGACTTGTGTAATGTTTTAGCAAAATTACATTTATTTGTACAACTTTAAATCAACTGAAAAGGTCTAATCAGTTTAAACTCTACAATCAAGCTTATTGTTTCTACTTACTGTGGAGTAAAGTCTGGGGTAGGGGCAATCCTCTAGCTTCACCAAGAAGATTCTTCTTCAATTAATCTTCAAGCAAGACATCCATTTTCTTCATTGCTGTTTATTCCAAACATGGCTGATACTTTAGGCAGAACAATTACTTTGTTATGGACTGTTCATCTGTGTGCCAGGGTGTAATCAACTATCACAGCACAAATGCCATGCCAGTGTGTGTGTGTGTGTGTGGCTACTCAATGCACAATCTAATGCACAATGGTCAGTGCAGTGTGTCTGCTATCCAACAGCCAGCAATATGAACCCTGACTTTTCTAAATTGGTGTGTGGACATACTTAACAGCTGGTCTAGCAGCTGTGCCTCAAAGCTCAAGACTGGATCACAGCAAAGCTACATGGAGTAAAAACAGAAAAAATGTGTTTCTTGTTATAAACAGAGCCACACCAAAGGACAGTGATGTTTATGTGTTAACTCTGTCCTACTGTTTTTGGAGTAATAATAGTGTTTGTAACTATGCTAGTTTAAGCAACACATGTTTTGTAGTCTCAAATGCCATATACTTAACTGTAACACCAACTGAATGTCCAAATGTGACAAAAGGGCCAGAGAGTGGATTTAATCAACACTTATGGATCAAGTGATTGTGAATAACGTGAAGTACATAGTGAGATATACATGCTCCGAGGAGTTGCATTGTTGCACATATAATAATTAGGCAATATTGGTCCAAAGGGGGGCTTGTAATAAGGGATAAAGAAATGTGTCCCAATATTTCAGCCTAAACCTAATTTTGGTCTAAAACATAAGGTGTTTGTGTAACAAATATTGATCTATGAAGCTGAATCATATAACTTGCAAAGTTACAAGTTTAACTGAGCCACAACTTGTAATATTCAAGTGTCTTTTAATATTTGTACTAATCATTTGAGTAATAGAAAACAGGTGTTTTAAGTGTCTGCAAAAACAGAAATACAGGGAGAGAGTTTAAATTATCCCTTCAGACTATTTTTAGTGTTTATTATTAGGACGGGCCAGAGTGCCTGTGTGCACATTCCTAAGTGCAAACCTATTTCCTCCTCCTAAGACCTTAGTAACTGGTAATGACAATTATTATTATCCTTATATAGTAGTATAATTTACACTATCAATACATTTATGCTGACAAGAGATTAGCTCATGCATGTACTAAAAGGAGAATTGCCTTGTCATGCATGAACTAAAAGAAGAATTGCCTTTTAAGTTAAAGTTTATATTTGTCTTGGACCAATCATAGACAACCATAGTACTGTCTTCCACTATATAAGCAAGCCACTATACACTGTTAGTTTGAAGAATGAAGAATGAAAAATTAAGAATTAAGAATTAAGAATGAAGGATGTACCACTTGTAATCTCTTGCTATGATTATTATAATCATTAAATTCTTCCGCCATCAGCATCGTCTCCGTTCGTCTCCTTTCTAAGTATTTGTAATAGATAATTTACTAATGGGAATTTTTTGCACACCTCTACAGAGTCAATCGTCCAGGTAGGGAATGGCATGCGCTCCCTCCTTGTGGAGAACCGCTGCAAGCACTTCCAATGTTTTTGGGAATCCACTTGAAGCTGAGGTCTGCCCAAATGGGAGGCATGTGTACTGATAACATTACCCATTGACACTGAATCTGAGGAACTTTTGATGGCTGGGAGAAATAGGGATGTGGAGGTAGGCATCCTTTAGGTTGACTGAGGTAAGTAAATCACCTGGTTGAATGGCCATTAGTGTGGACCTAAGAGTCTCCATCTTGAACTTTTAGTAGGTAACATACTTGTTGAGGAACTTGAAATACAGCACTGGACGGAGTCTGCCTGTTTTCTTGGGAACCATAAAGAACATAGGGTACACTCCTGTGTCCCACTCGGGCTACAGCACAGGGACAATGTCCCTGTTGTTGGAAAGGTTGAGAAAGCTTGGTGGACCACCTTGGCCTTGTTGGGGCACAGAGGCATTGATGACACCAGTGGTCTGTGCGGGACTGTCTCTTGTGTGAGTTCTATGGTATAGCCTTGAGTCACTAGTTTTCAGTCCGCCCTGTCCCTTATGGTCTGGACCCACTGCTCGGCAAACAATTAGAGCCACCTCCCCACCAGGGTACTGTCCACCCGGGTCCACCTCATTGCACTGGCTCTTCTTAGTGGGGCTCTTTTTTGACTTGTTGAAGCCAGCACTGGTTCTCCTGCTGGGTCTGCCTCTGTTTCTAAAATGTGGCTGTTGAGACTGGAATCAGGGCATTGAGGCCCCACCACATGGTGTTTGGTTGTTCAGCACTTTTGTTTGCCCTCTTGAGATCTTGAACTTTGGGCAAAATGGCCACCCTGATGGTAGGTAAAGATCCTTCCTTTCCGCCTGTTTGGTACCAGACCTGTCCCTAAGGAAAGGGGTGATTGTGTCACTGCATAGGTGATCCTCTTTGAATGGGAGCTTGAAAAGCATGTTTTTGAACTTGCTGTCTGCCTGCAATAGCTTTAGCCACAAAGTCTGCCTAGCCCAGTTGGCTATGACCTTGGCCTTGGCGGTAAATTTCATGATGCCCAATGAGGCATCCACTATGTAGTGTGCTGCTTGGATAGTGCAGTTGACATCACCTATTATGGAAGTGGAATCCAGGATGGTCTCCATTATGGCCTCCACCTAGCAGAGCAGACTCCAGTGCCCCACCTTGCCTAGTGGACAGTTTGGGTGCCCCCATCAGACTGCATACCCGTGGCCTACTGCAATGTTGTGTCCCCCAGTAAGTCCACTTTGCCACAAAAGAGTCCTCAAGACTGGAGGAAAGAGAAGGTAGAAGACTCTGTAATCAACCCTTACCAACAAGGAGAATGCCCAGCATTTATCAAAGTAAATCATCTTGACAACTCCCTGCTACTGAGAGAGTTGAATAAATCGAAAGTGCATGATGGCTTGATTTACAGAGAACCACAGAGCAATGATAGGTCAACTCTAAAACAGTTGTTACTGCCAATTAAGTTCAGAAAGATAGCTCTCAAAGCCCCGCAAAATGAGATGGGATATTTGGGGTGGACAGAACATTGGACCAAGATAGAAGGAGGTTCTGTTGGCCCAGGATGAGTACAGAGATGGAGAACTATCGCAAATAGTGTATGAGATGCATCCAGTGAAAAAAGTTGCCCACCTGAGCAGCCCCTTTGGTGAACATTACCACAAGTGGCTCCATGGACTTAGTTTAGTTTGTATTGACCTTTTGAGTCTGGGACCAGATAAAAAGAATATTGCCAATATCCTAGTGGTGACTGACCACTACTTCCGGTATGCTCAGGCCTTTCCAGCAAAGGACAAAAGGGCTATCATTGTAGATAAGATTCTGGTTGAAAAATACTTTGTTCACTATGGACTTCCAAAGAGAATCCATTCTGACTAAGGTCAGGATTTTGAAAGTCAATTGATCCAAGGGTTGCTGTCTCTGTGTGGAATTAGGAAGTCCCAAATCACTCCCTACCACCCCCAAGGTGACCCTCAACCCAAAGATTCAATAGGACTTTGTTAGACATTTTGGGCATTTTGGATGCTCACAAAAAAGCAAACTGGAGTGAGCATCTTGTCCATGCATACAATTGCACTCACAATGATGCCCCCCCTCGTTCTCAGCAATGGACGCTTTATCGATCCCTATCCCTACCTTCTCTGTGCAACCGGCGCCTAATTCATTGCGCTAAATTCACTTCTAACTTCTGGCTCAGTTCCCTCCCTTCCTATCTCGCATCTGCCCTAGCCTCCCCACCCACCCCCTCACACGGCCTCAGATCCACAGACCCTAGACTACTTTTCATCTCACGCTGTAGGACCACCACCGGCCAATCTGCCTTCTCCTACCTCTTCCCTAAACTCTGGAACAGCCTACCCACTCAGATCCGACATTCTTCATCCAAGCTCTCCCTTTCCTATGCCCTCTCTAACTTCCTTGCACCTAGTTGCGACTGACCACCCTCGGCTTGGCTCCTCCCCCACTCCCCCTGTGATTGACCAGCAGCCTGGCCATGCCTAATTGTCTAGCTTATTTGCTACCCCCACACACTTATACTCCCCATTTCCTCCCTCACTCTCTTTCCCTCCCTTCCTCGTCCTACTCAACCTAAGCTCCCCATCCCCACTCCCTCCCTCCTCACCTATACCTCTCCCCTTCTCACCTACATTTCTTCCCCCTCCATCTCTTCCCCCATATTCACTCCAAATCCTCCCTCTCTATGTGATGCATCTCTCTGAAGCTACCTCCACTACAGTCATTCAATTCCTGCTATTACTACCTCTGTTCTGTAACTTGCACTTATGCACTTCATGTTTTTGCCTCGAAGTTTACCCTTGTATTGTATATCTTG
Organism: Neoceratodus forsteri; assembly: GCA_016271365.2. Classification (NCBI taxonomy): domain Eukaryota; kingdom Metazoa; phylum Chordata; order Ceratodontiformes; family Ceratodontidae; genus Neoceratodus; species Neoceratodus forsteri. The sequence continues at coordinate 640,746,983 of CM057453.1, read as the reverse complement.
CCTTATGATCATGTCTTGTACTGTTCTTACCTTGCTGTGAATCCACGAATTGTATACCTGTACTTACTGTGTCTGCACTGTACTGTACTGCACTGCCTATGTATAAGTTCAAATGTAATCCCTCCCAACTATGTACATTTTCCATATTATGCTACTGCGAGTTCAACTATGTATGTATACCTGCCTCCTTTGTAACCCCCCCCCCCCCAGGTCGCACCATGAGACGAGCATTTTTTTTGCTCAGTGTGCTTTTTCTGGTGAAACATTTTCAATAAATAAATACATCTCCATATCTGCTCATGTTTGGGAGAGAGGTCAGGCTTCCAGTAGATCTTGCATTTGGAGTGTCATCTGATGGACAGTTTAGAGAGTTATGCTAAATATGTCCAAAGATTGACACTGCAGTTGGATAATGTTTACTGGCTGGCCACAGAATTATCTAACAAAAGAAATTAGGCAAATAAAACCCAATACAACAAATGTGTCAGAGCTCACAAGTTACTCCCTAGAGACAGAGTTTTGGTTCAGAACTTGGGGTTACCTGGCAAATCTAAAAGCGCAGATTGATGGGGCAATATCCCTTATGGTGTTACAGAAAATCTTGTGGGCTTGCCAGTGTACAGAGTTTGCTCAGAAGAGGAGCCTCAGAGAATTAAGGCTTTGCACCACAACCATTTGCTCCCCATTAGATAATTAGGTGTGCCAGATCTGGAAAATGACCAGTACTCCCCAGAGAATGAAACCAGGGGTTCACATGGACAAAAAAGCAAAACTAGTCAGTCTGTCCTCAATCTAGATAACTGTCCATCCAGACCTCCTGAAAGGTCCTCATTGAAACCAGCATCCAATGTAATAGACTCTTCTGATGAGGAAGATGACCTTGTGAGGTATTATCCCACTGTCAACATTCCCTTGCTGTTAAATGTTTCAGATGAGTAGTGGATACCACATACTCTAGCCATGCAGTAAAACCCAGATGCAGAGGCTTTTGAACCCTCATCTGAGCTAGCACATGTGGAAGATCCTGTAGAGTCTGACCAGGAGCCAGACATTGTATTTGAACCAGCTCATTCTGAGGAACCTCATCCACCTCCCAGAGAGGAGGGCTGTACACCCTCAGTTGCCTGTGAACCAGAAAAAGTCCCATTAAGATGTTATGAAAGGCCTGTCAAACCCCTGTTGAAGTTCAGTTATGACTCCCCTGTTGTCCCGCTTGACCTGCCTCTTTATGTGGTACACTATAGACTCTATGTCACTTCCCATTCCCTGCCCAGCATTACGTTCAGTAGCCCTATGGTGTAATGTGGGGATGAAAAGTAGTGGACATGTTGGTCAGACAGGAACCAGTTGTCTCTCTAGATCTGCTGATGGAAATATTGCTGATCCTGTTGCTATTGTTATGTTGCATGGAACTGGAAACTAGCCTAGCCAGGAAGCATTTGTCCGGACACAACTGTTTGTTGTTTTTGCCTGATTATGCCTTTCAGATCTGCATCAGATGGAACTCATGGAATTGCTAGGATGACAAGTCATGAGCTGGGGGAGAGTATAACTCCCTCCTTGGGAAGGTGATTACTTAGACACCGGTTGAGCTTACTCTGTCCCCAGGACTGCTGCCAAAGTAAGGGGATCAGAGGAGCCACAGAACAACTGCTGCATGATTGCATGCACAGCGTGCGCACATTCAAGCAGCCACCTGCTTGAATGTGTGAGCTGACCTGCCAGCTCACATGTTTTTGTGCTGGAAGTGCCCACCTGTCGCAGACCAAAAAGTCTCATCAGCAGCACATCAAAGCACCTCCTCTAGTGTGCTCTGGCCCCAGGGATACCAGAGCTTGGTGCCTTGAGATCAGCAGGACTCAATGGCAAATTTGAGGTCACTCCCTTCCTTAAAAAGGGCAAATAATAAATTGTGCTGTTTTTAATAGCCTTTCTTCTAACCCCCACCTGACTCCTAGGATTCACAACATAATATACCTTATACATATTGGGATGTGAAGAAACAGCTTATTTATTTTATTTATTTATTGAGAGATCAGAATTGGCTATGTTCATGAAATTCTTGTACCAATGGAATGGAAATGTTAAGAGTGTAATATAAAGTAAGGAAAAAATTAAAAAAATAATATTTGAAATGCTGTTTTAATGCTTTGTATATGTAGAGATACATATAATAAAATATACGGTCCACAGCTGTCTGGAATTTCTGTTGTTGTCCAGCCAATTTTCCTGCTGTTTTATTGGTCCTAAATTGTGACATGGAAAGTCTTTAGGTTTCAGTTGTATGTTTTCTGTCAATTCTGCCATTTTTCTGTTTAAATAAAATATGCTTTCAACAATCCAAATGCTGTTCTGTAGTTCTTTTACCCTACCTATGTTATTTAACCCATTATTTTTATAGTTTAAAGCACCTCCAAAATGTGTTCAGAATGTACTAGTTGGTGTCCTCAGCTAGTACATTCAGAACATAACCAGTCAATTACTTTTGACATGCACCCTTTTTTAATGCTCCTGTGTGTTACCAGTGCTGCCCTTGTTATATTGCCGGGTAGTACATCTTGCCTGCTCTTTATCATTTGAGTCAGGTCATCTTTTTCAGCCCTTTCAGCCAGTGGTGCCCATGTTCCTCTTAGGTACATTCAGAACGCCCCCCTCCCCCCAGTTGGTTGCCCGATTGTTTCGGGATTCCAGTTTTCCCCTGTGACATAGGTGGCCAGTGAGAGGTGAAAAATCTGCTGCACATAAGTGTTTGCCCCCTTTCTTGTTGTTTTTTGTACAGCAGAAAGTGTTGGTGTCCACCGTTGTGCATTCAGAACAAGGAAGAGCCCCAGTCATCCAAAGTACACTCAGAGCACCAAAAGATAAGGTTCTGACCAGGTCTGCCAGTTTTAGGGACAGGGGATCATTGTGCAGCTTATTTTGACTCCAGCAGTGTGATTTATTTACTATTTACTTCCCGCCAATGTTTGCTTCTGTGGCTGGAGGGTGATTTAGTACTTATGCTCAGCGTTCCTGCTACCAAAATGCATGTTTAAATCCATGGTTTGTTGTATACAATTTTTAAAACCACCCACTGTATGGTCTCCACATGGCTGGTTGCTGAGCAGACAATGCAATCTGTGGTTGTTGGTGGTGGGGGGGCAAAGTATTGTTTGGGCTGGTCCAAAAATGCTGTTTCTGTTGCATTTCACATTGTCAATGGGTGATAATAGTCTCCATGAATTTTTGTAATGTCCATTGTATTTTTTTTTTAAATCCATGCTTTGCTGTGCTGATGCTTAATATAGAAACATAGACTTTGATGGCAGATAAGGATCGCCTGGCCCACCCAGTCTGCCCATTTCCCTACCTATTGGATAAGCTGCAGATCCTAGTTCACAAACAGCCTACTTCCTCCTTCCCCTCACCAGAATTTCTTTATGTCTGTCCCATGCATTCTTGAATTCCTCCACTGTTTGTGACCCCACAACCTCCTCAGAAAGGCCATTCCATGCATCCACCACCCTTTCTGTGAAAAAATACTTTCTCATGTTACCCCTGAGCCTTCCTCCTCTATCTTCAAATTGTGCCCCCTTGTTCTTGCACATCTCTTTTTCTGAAACATACTACCCTCTTGGACATTGCTGATCCCCTTGAGGTACTTAAAGGTCTCTATCATATCCCCCCTCTCCCTCCTTTCCTCTAGGGCATACATATTAAGCTCCTTTAGTCTCTCCTCATATAGCATATGGTGCAGACTCTGCATCATTTTTGCCCTCCTCTTGACTGCCTCCATCCTGTCTATGTTCTTGTGGAGATGGGGTCTCCAGAACTGCACACAGTACTCCAGATGGGGTCTTACCAACTGTCTGTACAGAGGGATAACAACCTCCTGTTTTCAACTGGTGATGTCTTTCCCTATACATCCCAGAATCCCCCAGCTTAATCATGTCTGACAGAATTTTGTGTAACCACCCACTGCATAGTCTCCACATGGCTGGATGCTGAGCAGGCCATTGTTTGCTGCTCAACCTTCTGTCATTTTGACACCTTGCGGTCTGTGGTCATTTGGGGGAGAGGGAGTGCAAAGTATTGTCTGACTGCTACTAAATGTTTTTCTGTGAAATGTTTTTCCTGTTGTGTCCATTTCTGTGGTACTGGGACCTTAAGTCCATCTGCTTTTGTGTAACCACCCACTGCATGGTCTCCACATGGCTGGATGCTGTACAGGCCATTGTTTGCTGCTCAACCTTCAGCCATTTTGAGACCTCACGGTCCGTGGTCATTTGGGCGATGGGGGAAGTGCAAAGTATTACCTGTCTGCTATTAAATGTTTTTCTGTGAAATAGTTTGCCTGTTGTGTCCATTTCTGTGGTACTGGGACCTTATGTCCATCTGCTTTTGTGTAACCACCTACCACATGGCTGGGTGCTGAGCAGGCCTTTGTTTGCTTCTCGACCCTCAGCCATTTTCAGACCATGTAGTTGTGGGAATGGGGGGGTGCCCAAGTACTTTGGGGCTCAGAATAAGGATATGCATTGTTTTTAAAATGTTTCTCAATGTTTTGCTGAAATGTTCTTCCTAATGTGTCCTGCATGGTCTTAAAGTGGCTGCATGCTGAATACAGTCCTCTTTTGTTAGACACTCAGTGTGCAACCATTTTAAAGGAAGTTTCTGATATATTAGGTATTGGGCTTCATAGCCCAATACCTTATATCATCCTGAGCTCACCCCTGCAAAAAGTTTAATTTTAAAGTTAGTAATTTTAGCATGGGAAGGGATTGTAACTGGCACTGAACCTCTCCAGCTGATCCTTCCAGTTTCCTAGTGCACCGCTATACCCCAACTCACCCTGTGCTCTTTGAAACTGTGATGTGTGGCCATGGAGTGTGTGACGGCCAGCCCCATAAAAGTCTATGGGGGCTATTTTTAAAGCTGGCTGTTAGTAATTTTTAACAGTCCTTGAGGAAAATCAAAGCAGTCGCGTAACTAGTAGGGACCCTACTAGTTAAGTGATGGTTTTAATTTTCCTCTAGGACTGTTAAAAATTACTAAAACATGGCTTTAAAAATAGCCCCTATAGACTTGTATGGGGCTCACCCACACATTCTCCCTGGTCACAAGTCACAGTTTCAGAGAGCATAGGGGCGGAGTTGGGGCAGAGCGGGGGCATCGGGAAGCTGGAAGGGATCAACTGGCTGAGTGTTTGGTGCCAGTTATGGTCCCTTCCCATGCTAAAACTATGAACCTTAAATTTAGATTTTTGGTGCAGGGGTGAGCTCATAGTTATAAGGTATTGGGATATGAAACTAATACCTTGTACCGACTAGTCAGAAATTCACTTTAAGACCATGTGATGGTGGTGGTGGGATACAAATGATAGCTATACTGAAATATAGCTGCTGTTGCAGTGCACCATTCTCCTTACATTCATCACACTGTTGTGTAGCAACTGATGGGTGATCTCCTTCCACCAGCTGTGAGGTAATTGTCCACCTTCTGCATTCTATTGTTTTATGTGCTGTGAAGTAACTGATGGGCGATCTCTTTGTTTCTTTCTTGTTCCTACTGTGAAGTAATTGCCCACTTTCTGTTCTGCCATTTCATCTGCTGTGAAGCAACTGATGGGCAATCTTTGTTTCTTCCTTTCCCCCTTTATGAAATAATTGTCCACTTTATGTTCCACTGTTTCATCTGCTATGAAGCAACTGATGGATGATCTTTGTTTCATCCTTTCCTCTGCTATGAAGTAATTTTCCACATTCTGTTCTGTTGCTTTATCTGCTATAAAGTAAGTCATGGACAATCTATTTGTTTCCTCCTTTCCTCCACTATGAAACAAATGAACACAGCCACACCAGTAGCAGTGCAAGTAAATTTCAGTGATCCAGCTTCAGTCGGAGATACCCGATCAGACACTGCCAACCAAAAGGCAATTCAAAGTACACAAGCAGGACTGCCTAAGTCACCTGCGTGGTTTGCATCAACAATAAAGTGATAAGCGATAATATCAAGTTCACCTGCAAAGCAGACAGCAATGTCAAGAAGAGGACTAAACATGAAATGATGTCACAATTTGGAGGCAAACATTATGGATGTCATAAAGGAAAATGTGAAGAATAGACAAGAGGAACAGGATCAGGTCAGAGCAGTTTTGGTGCTGAAAAAATACAAGATGCTATATATGTAAGCACAACCCTTGGAATTAGCTGGACAACACTCATGAATGCATCTCGTAGCGAAGAGAAGATGTAAAAAGCATACACAATTCTGTACTACCTCAGGAAATTACAAAGTAAAAAGCTTTTTTGAACAGACAGCAACCCCTCTACCATACAAGAAGGCATTCTTGAAAAGAAGCCAATGTTCAAATTGTTCCAATCAAAACTCCTTCATTTGCTACATGTAGAATTTCTGAAGCAACACCCAGAGTATCAAATTAGTGCCATCAAGTTCAACATTGTGTGCCCCAAGCATAGAAAACTTGCCAGACCACAGAAACCTGACAAGTGCCTATGTGAGTACTGTGAAAATGCCACATTAAAACTGCGATTATCAAACCACATGGCAGATTTTTACAAACTGCCGGAGTGCAAAGTCACCAATATTTATAAAACTGGAGCTGACAATGTGTGCAAATGAAGGTTCCATGTTTTTCAGAAAAGACTGTCTGGAGAAGGTATGTGGAGCTTGTGCAGTGAAGGCAATTGTAAAACATGCAGAGGCTCTATTGAATCAACATGGGTTAGAAATATTGAGATAGTACCAGTGGGAAACCATCACAGTGAAGAAGAAAAATGATGGCATTAACACAAAAACATCCCGCAAAGTGTTGGTCAGCAAGAAGACCACATTACAACAACTTATTAAGTTTCTCAGTCACCATCTACATGTGGCATTGTGGCAAATAATGCAAGTCGCACTACTCAGGACAAATCTACCACAAGGCTGGGTCATCATGGTGCTGGACATTGCCAAAAACTATGCCTGCAAGTACCAAGATGAGATCCTGTCCTGCCACTGGCATCAAGAGCGGGCTACAGTGCACCAGATAGTTGGATATTACAGGTGCTCACATTGTAATGACCTTGTCATGGAATACCTGGTATTCATCTCAGATGACCTCACACATTACCACCGTGCTGTTCAACATTTTGTTAAGATGGCCAGTGAATACATCATGAACACTCACCACATAAACATTACGAAGAAGGTACATTTCACAGATGGCTGTGCCAGTCAATACAAATCAAAATGGTCCTTCTATGAAATTTCAAAGTCTTCATCAGAGTGTGGATTCCCTGTTGAATGTGCCAATTTTTGGATCACAACATGATAAGCACCCCTCTGATGGGGAGAGTGGTGTGGTGAAATGGTCAGCAACCAGGGCCGTAAAATCATAAATCGCTATCATTTCAACAGCAGAAGAGATGTTCACATAATGCCATGATAATCTGATGAGACAGCCTCCAAATGATGGGTGTGGGCATTCCAAGAGAAATTTTTTCTGAGTGCCTGACAAATCCATAAGAAGGCTAAAATGAGTGGATGTTACAGCTTTTCCTGGGACAAGACTTGTCCAGAGCATAAAATCAGTGGAAGGTGGTGTGATTGCCACCAGAGCACTGTCTTGTGTCTGCCACAAGTGCCAAAATGATGATGGCCCATGTGCGAACATGGAGCATGTGGATCAATGGACTTCAAAGAGGCTCAAACTGAAACACTGCAGCACCAGTACAACTCAAATGCTTGAACTCAGGAATGACACTGTCCAGCAATGCCAGTGACGTACTCATCTACAACTCGGTGCACAAAAAAGAGTGCTCATGAGCCCAGCACTGCAGATACGGACACTCCTGCTGTTTCCAGCACTCCAGTGACTGCCCCTCCTCTGCTCTTGCCACTCTACTAACAGACTCCCTCTGCTGTAACTAGCACTTCATCAACCAACCTGATTGCTGCTTCAGGCACTGAAGCAATGGACAATTCTTCTACTCACGAAACTTCAGCAATGGCCTTCTCCACAGCTTCTGTCCCTAGTATCTTGCTGACTGTCCACTTGTTAAAAAAAAAATTAAACCCAGACAAGATACAGCTGGAAAAATTATATGCAGTCTACTATTCCAAACAGTTTTTTTTATCAGGCAAGTGCTTGCATTTAATCAACTACAATGTACTTTCACTGTCAAATTCCAGGATTGGCATGCAAATCGGTGTCTCACATGGCCACAACAGCAGGACACTGATATGGTGAGGCAGCAGAGACTTTTCCATTGACCTGTTCATCTGTCAGGAAATGGAAGCTTTACAATTGCACAAGATGAACTGCAAACTATCGCCACAAAATATGAAAAGCTCAAGAATCGCTGGAATTGACAGCATTTAAAGTGTTGGACAATATGATCATTTGCTATGCACAATCTTTTCCATGATGTTTTTAATTTTACATCTTATTGATTTTTTTTTCTTATTTCAGTGCACTTCAGTACACAAATATGTAATTCTTGACAACATGAATCACAACTGGTAAACTTTTATGAACCTACATTGTTGTTTGCTGGTCTTTGCCACATTGACAATGCACGTTTGGTGTCCGCTGTTCATTCAGAACACAAGGTTGGTGTCCGTTATACATTCAGAACACAAGGTTGGTGTCCGCTGGTACATTCGGAACTCAAGATTGGTGTCCACTGGTACATTCGGAACACAAGGTTGGTGTCCACTGGTACATTCAGAACACTGAAGCTTATTTTTCTTGGTCATTTAAAAGTCAGTTATCTTGTAACATGGTGCATTTTTCACTGTAGGGTCATGGCATGTTAAAATGCTAGAAAAAAATTATCTACTCTGCATTTGAAAATTAACCCCTCATGTCACAATTTGGTACAACATTTTCATGAACATACCCACTTACAAACCATTGAGTCAGAGACTCCTTTGCAAAGGCGCCATGTCATGGAAGTACAAAACAAGAGAAATGGACAATACAATGAAAGGTATTACAAATGAATGTGGAGGGCAGAGACCTGTAGATCTTAACTCACACCTCCCTCGAATGCTGAATTTATTGGACTATACTGATTAACAGTTTATAGTGCCTTTGCCTACTTTATTGGTTGCAATTGACTATTTTTTTCCTGGGCTTTTATTCGCTTCATGTTTAATTTTCTTACCTATTTTTGGGGGGGGGGTGCGATGAGTGTGATGTTTTCTCCCCGAGAACAGGGGTGTTTTATGTTCTGTAGGGTATAATGGTGTTTTCTCTGCTCCCAGACCAGCAAGTTGCAGGGATCCCTATGTCTTTACACATTTCAGAAAGGAAATATATCCTGCAGTTAGGTAATCGGTTGGCATTTTGGTTTGTTAAAAGGTGCAGGATTTGTACTTTGGCCCCTGATATCAAGGACCTTCAGATCATTAATCATTCCGCTCATCAGAGCTTTAGAATTTTTCTTTGTCATATGGACCTATCCTAAAATAGTTGGGCCAGTACTGTTATAGTGCATTGATAATATGATGGTTTTAGTGTAGCACGATATGTGGCGAATAACACCCTTTTCTCTATTTTTTTCTTCTGCACATTGCTTGTTAATTCTGGTTTGGGTGGGGGGGGATATGGTGGGAGTGTTTGGTGGGCAGCATGGTCATCATCATGCCAAGCAAAGTGGTTGGAGTCCAATCATTAGGATTGGGGGTATTGTTCACTCATTTATTTTTTTGGTATCATTTGCACATTTGTGATGTATGTTTTTGGTGGGGGGGATGGCGGGTCATTATGGTGTTTTCCACCTTCTACTTACCCTAAGGGGGCTCAGGGTACCACTTGGGTGGTAGTGAGAGCCATATTTATCACAGCTGCAAGTGGGGTATCTGGTACATACTTTCACCCAAATTACTACCTACAGCACCACATTTCTTATATGAAAATTGACTCCTGGAATATTAAAGGAGCCCGGTCATGGGTTAAAAGGCTCCAGATAATTAAACATCTCTGGCTCTATTGAAGTGCCAAATGGCACTTCTACAGGAGACGCACTTGTTAGAGGTGGAAAACAACCTGTTTCACAGGGGTTTCATAGGGTCGGTTTATGCTGCAGGGTCCTCCACCTCAAAATGTGGGGTGGCAATTTTGGTCACCAGAGGAACACAGTTTTTAGAATTGCAAAAGGTTATAGACCCATGTGGCAGATTCATTTTCCTCAGGGGGGTGTTGGATCACAGGGAAGTTCTCATAGGTTCAATTTATGATCCCAGTAAGGATTGTGCTGATTTTTTCACCAACCTCTCCCTATCTTTTGCTTCCTTTAATGGTCTACCCATTATCCTAGCTGGGGACTGGAACCATGTTACTGATACTGCCTGAGACAGATCCTTTTCCATGGGTTCTAACCCTTCCCTGGCCCAGTGAGCCCTTCGCGACCTTTTAGGAACTTATGGGCTGAGTGACCCTTGGCACCTTTTGAATCCTCGCACTAGGGCATACATTTTCTACTCACCCCTGCATAAGTCCCTTTCCCAGATTGATTTCTTTTTGGTCAACCAGAAAGTGATCACCGGTTTGGTGGGTTGTGGTATTACTCCCAGAGTGTTATCTGACCATTCCCTTATTTGGTTGGAAACCAACCTGATCCCGGACATCCAGAAGGATACTATTTAGAAATTAAACTCCCAGCTACTTGCTCATGAGGACATAGAAGCTCGGGTTAAGGACCTCATAAAACATTTCATGAAGAATAATGAAGGCTCTATTCTGGCTTTTGACCGAATATGGAGTACCTTAAAATGTGTTCTTGGGGGGGGAGTTTATTAGGATCTCTGCCACTAGGAGGCACCAGCAAGACAAAAAACCTAAATTCCTCTTAGAGGATATTAGGTCCCTTGAAGCTTCCTTGTCAAATCCCCCCTCTGACAATGAGGTGTTGCGTCTGACATTGCTGAGGAATCAATATGCAGAGCTCTTGAGAGAAAAGCAGAGTACGCTGTCTTTAAAACTCAGGCTAAGTATATTGAGCAAGGGGATAAAGCTAGCTACCTTTTAGCGATGAGGCTTTGGAGCCAAGAAGAATCTCATCTCATTGCCTCACTTGTCCTCCCTGTCTTCTGACACTATTCTAACTACCTGCAGAGAAATTGCAAAGGAGTTTGAACAATATTACAAGCAGCTGTATAGTACCCCTGAGATTGTCCCTCTGGATAGTGATATTCGGGACTATTTGGGTGCAATTCCTCTCCCTTCTCTTGATGCAGCCCAGCAAAATTCTTTGGTTTGGCCCGTCTCGGAGCAGGAGATCAGAGATGCCATCAGGGCCCTTTCCAGAGACAAAGCTCTGGGTCCAGATGGCTTCCCATCCAACTTATATAAAATGTTTGTAGTAGAGCTGACCCCTATTCTCCACCAGTTGTTTGAGTTCATTTGTGAACATGGGGTTATGGACTTGACACTTCTAGAAGCAATCATAGTGGTTCTCCTGAAGCCGGGCAAGCCTAAAGACAGAGTCACTAATTACCACCCCATCTCATTGATGAACTATGACATCAAGATTTTCACTAAGATACTAGTATCTAGAGTCAACAAAGTCTGGGAGGGTCTCCTGAGCCATGAGCAAATTGGGTTTCTGCAAGGTAGATCCTCATCAGATCATATTCGTAAGCTTGCCCACATTTTCTCCGTATCCAGGGATGCAAATCAGCCAATGGCCCTTGTATCCCTAGATGCAGAGAAAACATTTGATAGGGTCAGCTGGCCCTTCCTTTTTAGTACCCTGGCTAAGTTTGGTTTTCAATCTCCCTTTAGGTCCTGGATTAGCTCCTTATATTCCTGTCCTAGTGCAAAAGTATACTGCAACGGAGTCTGGAAACCGGCAAGGTTGCCCCTTGTCACAGTTGTTATTTAATTTAGACTTAGAACCTTTACTATGCCAGTTGAATACCTCCCCACTCCTTCAAGACATTGTGATAGGGCTGTTCCACTTGAAAATGTCAGTATATGCTGACGATATCCTTCTCGATGTCACTGACCCTCATAGTTCCATTCGAGCTGCCCTACAGATTATCCAGAAGTTTAGCAAGGTTTCTAACTACAAACTTAGTCTCAAAAAAACTGAGGTGATGCCCCTTAATAACCTTCTATCCAAACATAAGAGTGTCCCATTCTCTATGGTCTGGAATACCCGTCTTAAATATTTAGGGATAACACTGTCCACCTCAGTATCTTTAACGAAAAAACTTAATCTGGATAACCTTGTTCTGAGTATTAAGCAGGATCTAGACAGATGGGCCCCCTATATACCTGTCCCTCCAAGCAAGAGTTAGTCTGGTTAAAATGAATGTCCTGCTGAGAATGTTTTAGCCCCTGAACATGCTGAATGTTCACCTTCCCTTGACTTGGTTTCATCAGCTTCGTACTTTAATTTCACAGTTTTTATGGCAGAATAAACCCCCACGGAGGTTGTATTACTGCATAAGTGCCCCAAGAAATTTAGGGAGTCTTAAACTTCCTAATTTTTATTACTACTACTTGGCCAGTCATATGGCCAAATACAAGCGCTGGACTACCACACCTCAGGAGATGGGGAACCTCTCATATATTCCCATCTGGCTACAAGTGGAGCAGCACATGCTAACAGCTTCAGGGCTTTCCCCTGTTCACAACACCAATTAAACTGCCAAGCTCCTTACATTGCTCGGTTATATATACCTCAATGTAGGTCCACAAACAGCTATGTAATTTCATGAGATACAATAATCAGCAGGACTTATCGCAACCGGTATTCGGTAACCCCAACTTTAGGTTGGGAGACTGAACGATATCTGCCCCGAAGGAGTGTGCTGCCCCCACAAGCCCTAGTTAGTGATTTATTAGTGAATGATAAATTAGGAACTACCCCAGACTTGCTTGCATATTTCCAACTTCCCAGGAAATACTCCTATTTCATGTTCAAGATCAGATACATGCTAATAAAATTGTATGGTTCTGGTTCCTGGAATATCCATCAAGTAGCTCCTTTTCAGGAGTTTCTTGCATTTATCAAACAGCCTCATGCAGTTTCTCATCTGGTCTTGGCCTTATTCGGGAAGTTTAACCCTGATGTCTCAGGTTACTCTCATTGTTGGGCCAACACTTTCCCTAACGATACTTTCCCTTGGGAAAATGTCTGGCATGGAGTCTGCTCATACTCAGCTAATTATCAGCTAAGACTGACACAGTTCTATATTTTGCATGATATTTATTATACCCCTGTTAAAATGTATGAGATAGGTAGGCTTCCAAACCAAACCTGCTTTAGGTGTGGCCAGGAACCAGGATCATTACTTCACATATTCTGGGATTGCCCCAAGGTGGCCCCTCTCTAGCGTCTTATTCAGGATAAGGCTGACCTATTATTAGGTTTGCAGGACCTATTTATATCACAAATTTTTGTATAGTAGGAGACTACACCACTATACCAGTTGAAGACAGGTGGTTCCATATGGCTATTTTATCTCTATCAGTTAAAAAGCTTGTCCTCCATCACTGGAAGGATCAACATGTAATTTCTTATCTTGAATGGGTGAATGAGTTTTTCCATAATCTTAGGACTGAAAAAGTGATTACCAGTCTCTGTGGTAAGCTCTCTCTGTACCAGACCAGATGGGAGAGGTTACACACCCATTAGTCTCTTATTCCCCCTTGGGGGAGTCGAGACAGTTTATCATCTAGCTAGTGGTTGTGGTTTATGTAGCCAGTTGGATGCTTTGGGTAGTGCAATATCACACTACGCCTCTGGGTGTACCCATGTTCAACCCCTGTAGATGGCCTCCTTGCCTCCTCACTGTCTTGCTGTGGTGGAGTGCAATTACCTGTCAGCTGTGAATTGTATGCTACTTTCCATTATTAACATCTCATGGTGGGTAGGGGTGTGGAGGGGGGTCAGGATAGTGGGATTAGGGTCTTGGGGGGTGGAGGTTTGGGATGGAGGAGGGTATTGTTTGTTTGTTTGCATGTTTAGTGAAATCTTATCTCCTGCAATCACTGCACTGCACCACAAGTTTAGTCCACATGTTTCTCTACTGTTGCAAGAATTGTATTTCCTGTTGTTTTTGAATAAAGTATATTAAATTTAAAAAAAAAATGAATGCGGAGGGTAAAATAACCCAGAGTCATATATGGTACAAAGGTAATGAGCAATACACTGAAAGGTATTTCGTCTGAATGCAGAGGGTAAAACAATCCAGAGTCACGCATGGTACAAAGGTTTCAAGCAAATTAAACTACTGCTTACTTTCAAATTTCAAGGATGATACAAGGTATCCTAAGCCAATAAAACAGATACTTAAGATAAAGGCACAATGCATCAGAAAAATCAATCAGAGTAGAGGGAGAGGAGAGAGGAGGGAGGGGGCAGAAGGCACAGAGGTTTGGCTTGGCACACCAGTGAAAGAGGGGTGACTATGCGAGTGGACAGCTCAGGGGCAGTCACAGGTATTGGCAGTGAGTAGTTGCTCTCTGAGTTTGAGTTTGAAATGACCACGGTCCTGGACAGATGAGGTATCGGGAGCTTAAAACACTGTTTTCTCTTTCTTTCTTTCTTTGTGTGTTTTTTCCAGGGACCACAAGTGTTTTTACCAGCCCACAGAATCGAAATCACAACCAGTGTGAAGCTTAATCAAAAGATGTTGGGTACTGCAATAGAAACAGAAATAATTTACCCTGCATTTATGATGTTTACTTGTATATAGTGTGGTTGCAATTAAAATAACAGTTTACCTTTTGTTTTATTTAAGGTAATTTGCACTATGATGTCACAAGTCACATGATCAACATTTTGAAATCAAATGCTTTAATTTGTATGGTGCTGGCATTTATGAATAATGTATAAAAGACTAACTGTTATACTAATGTGTATTCTCTGATGAAGCACCATTTAATGGTGTGAAACGTAAGATATCCTGAAGCTGCATTTGGCAGGGGCTGACACTGCCATAAAGACACTGTTTAACTAAGCAGCAGCGTTTGTGTTTCACTTACGAAGATGCCCTCACAAAACCTATGAGGACCTGACTGAGCAACAGTGCCTAGCACGCTATAGGGTCAGCAAGAGCTGCATCAGGGAGCTATGCCAGGATCTGGGTGGTGACCTGCGTAGCACCAGCAGCATGGGCCACCCACTGCCACTGGAGGTTCATGTGAGTGCAGCGCTGTGCTTTCTTGCCACCTCCACATTCCAAGTGCCCACAGGGGACACAGTGGGCATCTCCCAGCCAGCGGTGTCCAAACACCTGAGGAATTTAATTACGGCCCTCATACAGCGCAACACATCAGCTTCCCGCGGGATGCCCAACAGCAGCGCCAGGTGGAGCACATGTTCTATAATGTGGCACAGTTCCCCTGTGTGCTAGGTGCCATCGACTGCACACATGTGACCATCAGGGCCCCAAGCAAGGATGGGGATGCATACATAAATATGAAGGGGTACCACTCGATGAATATCTAGGTGGTCATTGACAGTGGTGGTCACATCCTAGATGTGGTGGCCAAGTACCCTGGATCCTGCCATGACTCCCACATCTACAGGAACTGTGGGCTACATGAGGCCTTTGAGAGAGGGGACATCACTGGAGGATGGCTTGTAGGTATATACCATGGGGAATGACAACTGCAAAGGTATGCAAGTGGCAGTGTGTGTGCATGTGGCAGACAGTGCATATGGTCGTGTGTGGACACAGCGGCACAACAGGGGCACAGGGCGTCAGGCACTGCAGTGAGCAGAGGTGATGGCCACGCAGACAAGGAGCACGCCACACACGGGATGCAGTCAGGGGCAAGCCACACACACCGTGCAACACACAGGGGCCTGAGATGGCCACACAGTGACAAGGGAAGCCCATACAGTGCATGGACACAGCCAAGGATGTGTGTATGACTGAGAGTGCATGTGTGTGCATGTGCATGCAGCAGTGCGTGTCATGCAGAGGATAGTGAGATACTGATGACAGGTCTGCACACAGCAACACGCGACTAACCTCCCCCCCAAAAGGTGACAGTGGATACCCCCAGATGCCATGGCTGATGACCCCTGTGAGGACACCACAAACAGCAGCCGAGGTCAGTTACAACGAGGCCTACTCCAGGACAAGCGGGGTAATCGAGCGCACCTTTGGACTACTGAAGACCCGCTTCCGATGCCTTGACACTTCGGGGGGTGTGCTCCAGTACAGCCATGCAATGGCATGCAGGATAGTGCTTGCCTGTTGCATCCTCCACAACATCACCCTGGCATGCTGGGTACCAATGCCCAACAGCCACCAGGAGGAAGGTGCACAGCAGGAGGGCAACGGAGAGCTGGAAAGCATGGCAGGATACATGGTGCACAGTGGTGCAACAGCAGGACACTGTGCATGACAGGAGCTGATCCAGCAGTTCTTTTGAGGTGGCATATGGACACCACCACCAACCACACCACCACCACCACTGCCATGACCACCACTGCCACCACCACTACCCCCAACACCACCACCACCTCCATGGTGGAACCTGAAGCAGTATGGGGGACACAGTGTGGTGCAACACAGCCCCAGCAATGGCATGGCTCCCATACCACCATCACTGAGCCTCAGGGGGATGAGATACTGCCTGCCAGGTGCCATGCAACTCATATGGCAGCACTGGAGCTGGAACAGTGCCCATGCATGTTGCACAGCTTCTGGCAGGCATGAAAGTGAATGTGTGATGGTACCCCAGGCAACACACAGAGGACCACAGCACACATGGACCATGGACATGGAGACACAGGTGGGTGATGGACACACACACAGGGCAGAGGAACAACGCTGTGATGATGGCACCACCAGGCACAATGCACCTGCCATGGTCACTGATACATGTAAAAAGTGCAACCACAACAGGGACACAGCACCGGGGGGGGGCACAGACCTGCAGATGCATGGCAGTAGGATGCACCATTGCATTGTGCCACTGGTGCCACCCACAGGGACCACCATACCACTGGGTGGAAGGGAGCCATACTGGCCCATGGCCATCACACAGCCATGATATACATCATGTGGTGGCATGTAAACCAGACCCAGCACAGTGCACTGCTGCACACAGAGCACCATGCGGACATGCCCATTGGTGTGCCCAAGGCTATGAGATGCACAGCCGGCAAACAGATACCATGTGCACTTTGGGGATGCACATGAGATGGCGCAGCTCTGCCACATGTGTGCCATTATGTGCACAGTGACACACACACACACACACACACACACATACCCCCATGCAGACCAGAAACAGACATGCAGAGCCAGGGGTGCAAAACAAGATTTAATGTAACAGTAAAAAACAAAATGGAACAAGGGTAAATACAAGTAGAAACATCAACAACAGGATAAACAAACAGTACTCCCCACCCCGGACCCACACAATACATCCGCTATATACATGCCCCCCCCAGCCCATATGTACATGCTTCCCCCATCCATATGTACTGGCCCCCCCCAGCCCATATGTACAAGGCCCACCCCCCCAACAGTAACACACATCAGATGGCCACCACCCATGTATGGACCCCACCCAGGCACGACTCCACCCACAGCCCCTCCACACATGGTATGCAGACCCCACTGTTGTACACTACCCAATTCCCACCAGCCCCCCTGCCCACATACACTCAACAGGTGCCCCCGCCACCCCAATGTAAGCCTATAATGGCCAACGAGCCAGAGGCATAACACAGGTCCATAGTCCATGGCCCCAGTCCATACTGTTGCAGCACTAGCGCCTCTGCACTGCCATGAGGAGAGCCCACAGGGAGCTGTGCAGGTGCACAATGTCCACCATAATTGCAGACACCAGCACTACCAGCTGCTGGTTGCCCACTGCCTGCTGCCTCGGGTACAACAAGGCCTGCAGCCCAGGCTGTCCACCAGGTGACTCTGCTCCAGCATCTTGACCTCCCGACTGCAGTTGGTCCATGTCACTGTTGTCAGACTGGCAGTCTGCACTGTCTTCTGACAGCATGTCAGCAGCCTCCTCCTGCTCCTCCGCAGGATGCTCCACCTCTTCCTGCACCTCTGCTGGCCACTCCACCACCTCCAGCTCAACTACAGGCAGCTCCACCACCTCCTGTCCCTCTGCTGCCTGCTCTGCTGCCACCATCTCCTCCACTGATAGGACCCCAGCTGCTGCCACACTGCCATGCTGTTAGGCTGCCCTCGGCACCTCTGCTGGATTTTTGTCTGCCCCCTCCTGCACCTCTGGCTGCTTCCCCGGCCCCTGCTGCTCACTATCTTCATTGTCAGCGTCTGGCTCCTCCACCTCCTCTGGTAACGGTGAGATGGGATGTACCCTGCATTGCTTGTGCTGGGTGCAGTGCTGGTAGGCTGCTGCATCCTCTGCCTTCACCTCAGCCATTGCCTGCAGCAAGACCCTGTGGCATGGTGTCAATCTGCTCCGCACACCTGCAAGGAAGCAATGGTGGCAGTCAGTGCCGTGCCAGGACACACAGCATGCACACGTGACTCACAGCCACCACCCTGGCCCTTGCGGATCATCACAGCATGGACATGACACATGATGTACAGTACATGCACCTACCTGGCCTCTGGTGTCTCAGCACCTGCTGCTGGCTCCGTGCATGCTGCTGTGAAACATCTGGCTGCCCCTGTGGATCTGGGTCACTGCGTCCTGCACCTTTGGGGAAAGGGAACACAGTTACATGTGTGCACCAGTGCTGGCCATGGCCTGTGTATCAGCGTTGCAACATCGTGCAGCTAGATGATGGCATACCCACCTGCACCTGGGACCTGGCCCATACGCATTTCCATGTCCCTCTGCTGTGCCATGTCCAGCAACTGATGAAGGATACCTGGGTCCTGCCATGCCATGTACTGTCATTGGTGCTGCAGCTGTCGCATGGTGCAGAGCATGCTGCTCATGGCACCTAGGCATGCCCCAATCACCCTCCACACCCTTGCCCACTCCACCGCTGTGTGTGACCTGCACCCGGGTGGGAGGAGTGTTATCCCCCACTGCTGCACTAAGTTGATGAGATGTGCAGTCTCTGTGGTGGTGAAATTGGGGGCCCTTCCACTCAGGTTGAGGCTGCTGTGGTGTGGCATGTCAGTAGCTCTGCTTCACCTAGCACGGGGGAGTCCTGGCACATGCGGCACTGACCTTCAAGGCAACATGTCACATCGAACATTTCATGTCACAGTAGTGGGGTCACCATAGTGTCTCACTCCCCTACATGCTACCTGGCACGGCTGCCCATAGACAGCATACCGTACTGGGATGGGATACAGTGGCAATGGGTGCTGCACTGCATCCCATGTGCTGTCCCTGGGTGTAGCACAACACCGCTGTGCTGTACACACATGTGCCTGCAGTGCCCACCCCTTTCCAACAGTGTACATGCCACCCTCACATCCCACCCCCATATGACAGGGCAGAGTGGTGCCATACGCATCCATTGCACAATGGGTAGACCTCCCAATGGCTGTCTATACAACACTCCCCCACACCGCCACCTACCATACCCATCCGGGTAGTGTTGGGGAGCCATTTCCAAGCACTGGTGGGCTAGGCATATGGCCATCCCCTACACAATAGTGGCATGCACAGGACCCCTACGCAATGGCCTGGACCAGCTACAGGATGCCTGGCTGTCACGTAGCAGTACACAGCATGGCACATGTTGTGTGTCAGCCACACATTGCATCACTGCACATCTGTGTACAGTGTGTATGCCTGCCGACACCCTTGTACAGACCTTTGGGCCTGCTGTGTGTTCAGGTCTGGTGCACCTCACAGGAATGTGTGCTGTCCTGCACAGTGGTCAGGTACAGCTGTGGTGTCTCACCATGCGTTTCCTCCCAGTACACTGTGTCGGCATCCAAGGGGGGCAGGACAACTGTGCAGCCTGTGTGCAACTGCAACCAGCACATGGCAGGCCTCAGATGCACCCAGACCAAAGTTCAGTGACTATGTGCTGCCCCCCCCCCACATATAGCTGCCCTGACTGTGTGATGCATTGGTGCTTACCTCTCCACTGTCCCACATTATGTGGAATGGTTCCACATTGTACAGCAACAATGCTCCCTGTTCCACATTGTGAGGACTAGGTCCACATTCACTGTCAACAGGTGCAGACACAGTCCTATGTAACAAGCTGCACATTATATAGCCTACAGGTAATAACAGACTGTCTGAACAGATAGGCAATCAGTGTAACAGTCTTCTGGCATCTTGGGGTAGGTTTTGCTGCAGTGCTCCTCTGTTTGCCCATGTGCTCCACATTCTGATAGTCTCTGTTCCACATATGAGTGACAGAAGGTTCAGTGCAAAGCATTGGTGGGGGCATCGTACAGTCCCACTACTTACCACCCTGCAGTTGTCCAACACAGTAGGATCCCTGCTCTGCCCTCTATACCACAGCTGCAATGTCATCTGCTGTCTGATCAGTGTATGGGCTGTGCGGCCTGTCTCTTGCCTTCACAGCCCCACCTCGCACATGGCAAACATACGGGCCACACGTGCGGACTTCCATGACAACACGCACCTACAACCTGCATACACTCAAACCGCATGTGTGCACTACACCACAGCAGGCTGCAGTTGCAGCCTATACAGACTTGCAGCTTATGTTTTGGATGTGCAAGTGAGACATGGGCCATGCACCTATCCCAGGCACCAGTTCTATGCTACATGTGTCATGTGCTATCACAGCAGCAGTAGTAATGAGTGAGGCCACACAGATGTGTAGTGCACAGTGTTTATTCAGTTGTGTTGTGACATGGTGCAGTGCTACAGTACATTTCTGACAAAACCCATACACACATACCCACACCCAGTGACAGTTCACAGCAAACACACCTAATTTGTGCTGTACAACATTGCCCACACTCCTGCATGCAGTGCACGTGCACACATACACACACACACACCCACCCCACACACACCACACATCCACACACAGTGCCCTCTCATACTGCCACTCTGCCAACTGCCCACCACCCATTGCAGCAGTGCACCATAGTGGCATGGTCAGTCATCTGCCTGCTGTTGCTGCCCAGTTCTCCTGTGCTTGGGGGTGCACACACCCTGCCCAGCACCCTGTGTTGTGGGCTCAACTGCCCCTGTGGCAACACTGGGCCCACCCTGCTCATGTTGCATGCCCGCAGGGTCACCACTATCCATTGGTCCCATCGGCACTGCCATCCTCTGATGTCTTCCATGCCTCCCTGAGGTGGTTGGTGCCTGGCATGGTCCCTGGTCCCTTGGTTTGAGGCCCACTGTCATCCGCAGCCTGTGGTTACATTGCCACCTGGGTTGTTCCCTGTCCTGGTGTGCTGTCCCGGTGCTACCCTGCCCCATCTGGCACTTGTTCTGTGCCTAGTACCAACTGCTGCATGCCTCATGGCCATGGCAGCAGGTGGCGTTGTGGCTGTTTGCGGTGGCGGTGTGGCCGCCAGTGGTGCCACCGATGGTGTTGGTGGTGGTGGTGGTGGTGATGGAGGGGGTGGTGGAGTGGGTGCTGCTGCTGGCCCTGCTGCCCCTGGCAGTGGTGGTATTGTAGCTGCAGCTGTCGGGGGCTGTTGTGGCAGTGTCAGTGGCAGGTGCACCATCTGTGGCACCTGTGTGGTAGTGTTCCTTCTTTTGTGTGTCTCGCAGAGGCTGGCCTGTGGGTGCAGCTTGTAGTTCCTTGGACAGTATGTCAGACTGCCTGGTTTGCTCACCCACTGACCCCTCCACAGCCATGGCCAGTCAGGTGAGTGCCCGTGTCTGCAACTGCACCTGCACACAGGCCTGGGAGGTGACCATGGCATCCACCAGTCACCCTATGGCCAACTCTGTGGTATGTGTCCCTGTCTTCAGCACTCCTATGAGGGTGCCCATGTGCTCCTCCATTGCTGAGCGGTGTGCGTCCATGCTGAGTTGGATATAGCCCAACATCTCGGATTGCTCCTCATGGGTGGTCACAAGTGTCCTGCAGAACCTGGCATAGTCTGTGGGTCCTGCTGTACTGTCGTCCTGCGGGGATGGCATTGCCCCATCCAGGGTTGCCTGCAGCCTGTCGTATGACACAGGGCTGAGGTCCTGCGCTATATTGTCCCCTATGCTGCCCACACTAAACAGATTGCACAGGTCTAGTCCCTCCTCCACCTCCTGCTGTTGTTCCTCTGCTGCCTGCCACTCCCCCACCACCGGTGTCAGGGCTGGGTCCAGCTGCACTGCATCAGCACCACCAGGGGTGTCTGTCATGGTGGCCTGTTGGGTGATTGGCTGCATGCTTTCCTTCTCCAGCTCAATGCCTGTGCCACCACTGTCCTCTGCCCCTGTGTGCAGCTGCTGTGCTTTGGGGGGAACAACAGTGCATCAGTGCTACCCTGTCATGCCCTCCATACATGCTTCCATCGCACCCCTCCATTGCTATCCCATGCACCAGGGGCAACATTGGTCATCCACATACCTGTCCCTGTGGCCATCCATGTCGTGTCCAGGTCCGCCTTCCCATGGATGCTGTGCTGGCTCAGGAACACCAGCATCCTCTCCTCATAGGCACTGAGGGGTCTCTCCCCCTATGGTCCACCACCCATGGCCACTGTCTGCCTCCTGTTATAGGCCTCCTCGGCCTTTGCGTGGCACTTGAGGTCACTGACCCACTTCTGGAGGTCACGCACGATACGCTTTCTGTTGGCCACCACATTCACCTTTTTGGCCACTTCCTCCCATGCCTCCTTGCACTTACGACACAGGTCTCGTTACCCACCCTTACCCATTGGGAGGTCTGCCTGGGACTTAGTTTCCTTGAGGAGGACATCCGTCTCCTCGTTGGTAAAGTTCCGCTTTCTCCATTTTGCTGGCCTTGCCACCTCTGCACTGCTGCCTGCCATGGTTCTCATATGTGTAGCTCCAAGTCATGTCTGTGACTTGTGCAGTTTTATATGGTCGTAGGGTTGTGACATGTGTAACTGCTATGCCCGCTATTGTGGGTTCCATCATGTGTTGTGGGCGTAACTTGCAACATGCGTGATTCGAATGTTCTACATCGTAACTGGTAATTGTCTTGGAATAGGGTGCAGCTAGCATGTTGCAAGGGTTTGGTCATAACTTTACGCAGTGGCACAGCTTGTGCCATGCTCTACTCGCTGTCTTGGAATTGGGCCCAAGGTGTTCCACTATCCTTTCTTTAAGTAGTGATTCCATAATTTTCCCCACTATTGAGGTGAGGCCTACTGGTCTATAGTTTCCAGCCTCCTCCCTACTCCCACTTTTGTGAAGAGAGGCTGCATCTGCCCTTCTCCAGTCCTCTGGATCCACTCCCGTATCGAGTGAATCATTGAACAGGGCTGCCAGTGATGCGAGAGCACCTCCTGTAGTTCTCTTAATATTCTAGGATGTGTGTGATCCAGTGCCATTGCCTTGTCCACTTTCTTTTTTTTGTGTTATTTGTTTATTTCGCCTGCACCCCAACTGCCATTCCTTTGGGCTAATTGCCAAGGACACTCTACCCCGCGGCTCAGACACCCATCCCCGACCCCACATCACAGACACCTCAGGGTAACCCAACATAACTCTTCATCGGATGGGTCCTCCTCTTCCAAGGAGGAAGGGCCTGGCAGCCAACGGCATTGGCCCTGGGTGCTGCTGAGGTCGAGTCGGCTTCTCAGAGTTCCAAGGAGGCACTGATCTGGGTGGCCATCATCTGGCAGTTTGGAGGTGCCATTTTCTGTGTTTTCCTCCTCCAATTCTTTGTGCATCTCATCTGTACTGCCCCTGTTCTCCACTGGGGGCTGCTTCAGAGTG
Source organism: Neoceratodus forsteri (assembly GCA_016271365.2). Lineage (NCBI taxonomy): Eukaryota > Metazoa > Chordata > Ceratodontiformes > Ceratodontidae > Neoceratodus > Neoceratodus forsteri. The sequence continues at coordinate 640,723,216 of CM057453.1, read as the reverse complement.
ATGCCTCTCCTTAACCCACCCTAGGAAAGGAGAGCAGCCCTCCAGATGCTCGATCCTTCTTCTTCCCCTGCCAACCTTCTGGCGTCTGAGTCTGTTCCCGAACCCAGGTCGCTGGTGTGGTTTGAGGTAAGGCGCCAGCACCTCAACCCTCTGCACCACCGGGCTAGCATTGCCTTGTCCACTTTCAATTTGTGAGTTCCTTTAAGACTCTCTCTCTCTTCTGTAAATGGACTAGTGTCCACCTCCCTCCCATATTTGCTCATGTTGTCTAACTGTGGTCCCTCCTTTTCCTTCTCCTTTTTCTATGAATACATAAAAAAAATATTTGTTCAGTATTGATGCTTTTTCCAGGTCCCCTTTCACACACTCCCCTTTATCCCCTTTAAGTATTACAATCCCACCCCTAATTTTTCTCCTTTCACTAATGTACCTATAAAAAGTCTTGCCCCTTCATTAGCCTCCTGTGCTATTTTTTTCCTCCATTTGTGCCTCTGCACTCCTGACTGCTTTCCCTTCCTCCCTTTGTTTATCCGGGTACACTGCCCTGTCTGCCTCCTTCTGTGTTTCCCTGTACTTCCTGAAAGCCATATTTTTCACGCTTACCTTCCTGACCCCTTCCTTTGACAGTCATAGTGGTTTTCTTTTTCTTATGCCCTTGTTTACTTGCCTAATGCAAAGGTTTGTCACCTCCACTATGGCTCATTTTAGATGGGCCCACTGCTTCTCAACTCCCCCCCAATTCATCCCTCCCTGCCAGAGCATTCTTGAGACATATCTCCATCTTAGTAAAGGCTGCCCTCTTGAAATCCAGGACTCTCACCTTTGTGTGACTTGACTCTGCCACTGAACTCATACTGAACCACACCGTGCGATGATCACTGGACTACAGGTGTCTGCCCACCCTGACTTGTGCAATTATGTCCCCGTTGGTGAGCACCAGGTCCAAAATTGCAGGGGCAAAAGTATGATTGTCAGAACACAGAACTTCCCATGTCTGTCAAAAGAATGATTGTCAGAACATTGAACTTCCCATGTCTTTCAGTCTGCAAACAGACACACCTTGACACTGATCACTTGTTCTGTGTCTCAGATGTACATGTTGACTGCTGTCAGTCCCAGGAAAAGACCCTGAATGATCCCTCCTAGTGACCATCTCGACTCCTAAACATTTGTAGTTTAGGACTACCCTCTGTGTCCTCTGATCCAGCCAACTCTATATCCATCCTGGTAGTTGTTTCAGAACCAGTGAAACTGCAGAGAAAAGAGGAGTTTCAACTTGTTCTTTGGTGGTGCAGGGGACATGCTCAAGGGGGCTTGGCTAAACCTCCTAAATCAAATAACTACTTACAAAACTACCCTACTGAGTATGTGGGAATGAGCACAGAATATCTGGGGCCTTTTGCACTCTCTGTACCCTTTGTGACTACCAGCCTTTTGGGGTACCTATAAGGCACAGTAAGAAGCTTGTGGAGGGTTTAACCTCAAGAGGTGCCACAGGACCAAACATCCCTTTGCTAAAGATGCCTTAGGGAAGATGCCACAGGGAAAAAGGTGAGCCACTGGAGGAAGAGGGGAAGATGGTGGGAGCACAGAAAATGAACGTCCAGAGGATCCTTGTATCTGTGCACAACTACTGATCAGTGGAGTGAGCAGCACAGCCACACACTGCCCATCCACAGGATCCTTGCATCTGCCCACAACTAGTGATCTGTGGGGTGAGTAGCGCAGTCACACACTGCCCATCCAGAGGATCCTTGCAGCTGCCCACAACTAGTGATCTGTGGGGTGAGTAGCGCAGTCACACACTGCCCATCCAGAGGATCCTTGTATCTGTGCACAACTAGTGATCAGTGGAGTGAGCAGCACAGCCACACACTGCCCATCCAGAGGATCCTTGCATCTGCCCACAACTAGTGACCTGTGGGGTGAGTAGTGCAGTCACACACTGCCACATGGAACCCCAGGCACAGCCTTGTGAATCACTGATTCAGTGTGCAACTATTAACTTGTACTTCTGTAACTCAGAATGACTGAATGAAGATGTAGGCTTAGAGCTGACATGGTAAACTGAATGTCTAGTACTGACAGAAACTAGTACTGTGTAAATGTAGGAGTGACTGTGCAATGTATGTGTGGCCTTTCATGCTCTCTGTCTTTTTATGGACTACCTCCCCCCATTAGGGGTACTGATTAAGCACAGGATCCCTCTTGGAGGGGGCTCCAATTATCGAGGTGTAGCAGGACCAGTGATTCCTTTGCTAAAGGTATCTCAGGAAAGATGTCTAAAGGACAATGGTGAAGGAAAAAGTATGATTGCCAGAACACAGAACTTCCCATGAGGAAAGAAGGAAAGGTGAGTACCAGAGTGAATAAAGAAGGACAGGTGACTACCAGAGTGAATGAAGAAGGAAAGGTGACTACCAGAGTGAATAAAGAAGAAAGGAGGGATAGAAGCAAGCAATCGCAATCCTGGCCCAGCTCATAGTGGAATATATTTATTTTATTTATTTGTATAATTGGTTTACAACCTTTGAGCCAGAGGCTCATTTCCAAAGGTACCTCATCACATTGAGGACAGACAGAACAATTTAGGTTACAGAATACAGGTCACTGACTTAAAGTTACACAGAATGATTTTATACATTATACAATTTGGTAGCAATTACAGTGATACAGCTGTGCACATGCTGGTTTTAACAGAGGCAGAATGCACAGGGGGAGAAAGTGGGAGGGGTGAGGTGGAGTGCCGCCCAGTGGGCGTTGTCAAGTGTAGAGAGATCGTGGCACCATTTAGAGACAGGAGCAGCTGTGAGTGTTAAATAGTTGGCTCCGAAGGGCAGTTTTGAAGTTGGAGATTGTGGGGGCATTGGAGATGGGAGCAGGGAGAGCGTTAAACCAGGATGGGGCTCTGTAGCAGAAGGACCTCTGACTATGGGTGGTCCTGGTTCTGGGGACCAGTAGAGTGGTCTTGTTGGAGGTTCAGGTTGTGATAGTGGATGGGGTATGGTGGATGGAGGCTGGCACCCTGGGAGGGGAGAGCCCGAGTAGAGTTTTTTTGTGAGGAGGCAGGTTTGGTAGAGTAGCCGTTCATCTAGGTTAAGGAGTTTTGCCTCGTCATAGAGCTGACATGTATGTGTGATCCTGGGGGAACCAGTAATCAGCCTGCAGGCCCTGTTTAGGGTGAGGCAAGTTTTGTTGAGGGCAGTAGTTTCAGCAGCACCATAAACTGGCAGGCCATAGTCTACAAGGGACAGTACTGAAGACATAACAGCAAGTCGGAGAGCATTGGGGGAGGCAATTTTTATAGCAGTAGAGGATGCCAAGCCGTGTGTTAGTGGCGGATGCGAGGGCATTAATGTGGGTGTGGAAGGTGAGGGTGGAATCGAAGGTAACCCCAAGGTATTTGTAGGAGCAGACTTGTTCAAGCGGTTGTTTGGTACTAGGGAGGATAAGGAGTGGGTAGTTGCAGGCTTTGTTTTGGGGGGTGGGCGAAGAGCATTGTTTTGTTTTTTTTGAGATTAATGATGAGTCTGTGCTCCTTAAACCAGGCTTCAGCCTCATTGTAGGATTGTTGTAGAGAGTCCTGGAGGGAGATGGGATTGCAGTGAGTGGCAAAAATGACAGCATCATCTGCATACATAAGAATTTTGCCAGAGCATGCGCTGGGCAGGGTGTTTAGATAGAGTGTAAAGAATAGGGGGCCCAGGATGGAGCCCTGGGGTACCTCTGAGTGGATGGGATGAGTTTCAGAGAGTGTCCCATTGATTTTGACACACTGGGAACGAGCGGCTAGATAGCTCGAGTACCATGTGAGAGGGCCAGCAGAGAAACCAGTGTGGCAAAGGGCATACAGCAGAAGAGGGTGGGAGACAGTGTTGAAGGCCTTTGAGAGGTCAACGAACACTGCACCAACTAGGGAGCTGGCATCCAGGGAGGAGTGTAGGAAATTGGAGAACTCAACTAGTGCAGTGCCGGTACTGTGACCAGCATGGAAGCCGTGCTGCTCTGGGCATAAGATGTTATGCTTAGTCAGATATTCAGTGATTTGAATGGCCACCACTTTTTCTAGGGCTTTGGGGGGGGATGGAGATTGGTCGGTAATTGCCGGCGGAGGACCTGTCACCCCCTGTATGAATGGGTGTGACTATGGCAGTTTTCCATGCAGTAGGGAATTGCCCCAGGTAGAGGGATCAGTTAAGTGGGCTGGTGAGTGGGGTAAGGACTTCATCCAGCACCAGCCGGAGAATACTGGGGTCCAGGGAGTCGCTGCCGAGACTATTACTATTTAACACTTTAATTAGGAGAGGTCTGGCTTCCTGGGCAGATACCTTGCATAGATGGAAGCTGGGGTGCTGGAGGACAGGGGGAGGTAGGATGGGGGGGTGGGTCAAATAAATTACTGGGAAGGACAGAGCTAAGGTCTATATGGTAATTATAAGCTATTTTATATTGTGACCTTGGAGAATAGGAAAGCTCTCTTGTGGAAGAAGCCTCTGGATATTCAAGGCTTGCCTCCATTCAGCATTCTGGAAATTATTTAACTGTATTAATTTTGTTTTCTAAGTAAGTAAAGAATAAAAAGGAAATTGATGGTTCAAATACTGCTTATTATAATTCAGAACTGCATTAGATGGATAGGGGAAAATCAATAGTAGAGTTTTGAAAGCTATAGAACTGTCACTCCATCCCACTAATAGAATGACTGACCTTGACAGCATCACACAGAGTTGAAGTCATATGACTAAAGGGGCCCCTGACTTGGAGAGGACCCCACCCTTAGAAGAACAAAAGGCCCAGCTCCTACTGAAATGGAGAACACAAAGCCCACAGAGGCAAGATTTATCTATTGATTGATAGATTGATTGATTGATTGATTGATTTTAAACTTTGCTATAGTGATGATGCCAGACCTCACATCCGTGAAGAGACATAAACTTAAGACAGTGTCACAGAGTTACAGTGATATGACCAAAGGAGCCCTCAGGTGTGAGGAACCCACCCCTGACTGAATAACTTAGAGATGTGGTCCTGTCAAAGGAAGGGAAGTAGGTAGAGACCAGGCATAGCCAGAGGCAGGTGAAGTGGAGAATTAAAATCTCAAGCTGTAAGATAGATGCCAAATGCCTCCTCTTTATAAGGCACAATGGGTGTTACAGAGATGCAATCGTATAACTGAAGGGTCCCCAGAAAAGAACCCCACCACTGAAAGGCTATACTTGGACTTCAGGACAAATGTGGCTATAACATGGACTAGTTCTAGTGACTTCAGCACCAACATGAAATCCGACTATAGCTAGGCCCTATAATTCAGGCCCTGATTCCATGCTTAGCCCAGTCTAGGCCCTAAACTAATCCAGAAGGAGTAGTGGATGTGCTGTGAGAGAAAGAAGCACTGAGGAAAGGATGAAATCGTGTGTTGCAGTATGAAACTATAAATGGGTGAGTGCACTGGCCTTTGAGGGGCAAGTGAGGGTTGAATGCCCTAAGACAGAGTGTATATATACTCCATGAGGATTGATTGGGTGGATGCCAGCTTAATCTGTCTGAGAATGACACAGTAGATGGAAACAAATGACTGCTACAGACATGGCTACCCTAATATCTCTTCTCAGAGAACAAGGCACATACATAGAAAAATAGGACTGAAATGAAAAGAAATAGCTGAATAAGCAATGTAATGAATGATCCACACAGCAAGCAACAAATGTGATAAACTCCCAGGAGAGGATCAAGAAGACCTTCTGTGAGAACTGGGTCCAGTTGTCAGGCTGGAATGAAGATCATCCAATGAAATAGAACCATAGCCAGAAGTTGAACAAGGAAAGGCAGGTAAAGGGTTCAACACGAGAACCTAAAGAACTAAGAAGTAGTCAGCAATAGCAGGAGCAAGTGAGTAAAATATTGACCAAAACAGTAACAGAAAGAGGACCCAGTTAATGGGGTCATCTACCATGGGAGACGGACTCCATTCCATCTCTGGAGCAGAGTCCAAGAGATGGATCCAGTGAGTGCCAGGCTAGTACATGACTGCAACTAGTTCTTTAGAAATGGCACTAGGCACTCCTAGGCTGGAGAAAGAACTCATGGCAGCATGTGGCTGTGCAGCACTGAGACTGAAAGCACAAAAGGTAAATGACAGATCAGGGCTGCAATAGGCACAGTGCAGCCAGCAGCAGGTGCCAAAGGGGATAGTCCTGGAGCCATATGACCGTATGCAGAATGTTTGAATACTGAGGCTAGGGTATACACAGTGGGGGGTGGAAGCAGCACACAGGTGAAGGAGGGCTGGAAGCAAGAATCCATAGCAGCAGTGGAACTAGATGCGGTGCAGATGGATTCCACTCAAGAATGTGCAATAGAAAGTGATAGTTACAGGAAAGCAGTGGCCGAGGATCCAGAGAAGATGACTAGAAATTGAACAGAGGAACAGCTGAAAAGGACCTGATATTTGCTGGCTGAAGCTGGAGGTGCAACACAGCAAGCAGAGAAAATGTGCACCTAGAGGATGCTTATAGCGCAGAACAAATAGTGCTGGATGGGGGACATGGCGCAGTCACCTACTGACCCATCAACCAGGCACAACTTGAGAATTAAGTGTTTGTGGAGTATCCCTTTATGAAACCTGACTGATAATTTGATAACAGATGAGTATTTCTCAAGATGACCATACAGCTGATTATGTGACATCTATTCCAATACTTTGGAGATGACAGACAGCAATGCAATCAGCCAGTAGTTAGATGGACATTTTGGAATCCCCACATTTAAAAATGGCTACTACATTTGCTTATTCCCGAACAGAGGGAAACTGGCCTACTTGAAGATGCCTATTTAAAAAGTAATGATGTGTAATAATTGTATTATATGTATTGTGCCTAATATACTGTATGTCATATTGTTACTAAGTGTTATATCAGCCCTCACACTAAGGATGAACGCAAAGGACATCAACCTAAGGAGTCTGCCCATGACAGCTCAAGGTCAGCTGTTGGCTGGCCATGCTGCCCCACTTCTGGATTATATTGACTGCCTCTCCACTCTGCTGTCCACCCCACTGATTGTATGGTAACCTGCTCCTTAGATGGTTGAAGCGCCAGTTCCTGCCTACACCCTAACTGGGTAACACTGAACTTTGCATTTAATATCAAACTTTGTGACAGTCTACTCTACAGTCTCATATTTGGGTTGTCCACCTCAGCTAGTTTGCATATTTGTTACCATACTACCTGCTGCTGCTCTCAAAACCACATTACAGTATTTTAGGTTTCGTAGCCTGCTAGTCCAGTTGTTAATGACACTTTCTGCTGTTCCCAGCGAAGTCTGGTTTTGTCACACACTAATTGCTGCATTACCTAGCCTGTGTTGTCATTTAATTCTGTAGCCTGCATTGAGATTAGCCTCAGTTGTACTGCTACAGTTCTCCAGTAGGGGTGGGCAGACTGTTCCACGGAGATCCGGACCCCTGGATTGAACTCACAATCTACGGACCCAGATAAATATGGACTTTGCTGTAGAAGTCCAGTTCCGGGTCCATGGAGATGCCATTTCTGTGACTTTGTTGTCTTTTGCTTGGGGATGTCATCGGGATGTACAGGCAGCCAGCGGCATCCAATCAGGCAACAGGAGGTCACGTGACATACTCACCAGTATATAAGGCTGTTGAGTGTGCCACATGGCCCAGAAGAAGGAGGATCACTGCAGAAGAAAGAGAGTCTAGAGACTGAGAGACTGGAGAGAGAGGTGAAGTGCCAAAATGCAAAACCACTACAGTTAGGGGAGGGGGGGAGAGATTCCTGATCATGGAGGACATGGAGTGGATGGAGCCGTTCGGTTGATGATGGGAGGGAGTGTTGGGAGTATGGGGGGGCCATGAATGATCACAGAAAATACCAAATTAAACTTTTTCTCGACCTCAGATATTAGTAGCTGTGTGTACAAAAGTGCAGACTGGCAAATCTGACTTGTGCCATTCCAGATCCAAAGTACTGGGGGTCCCAGAGATTACAGTTATAGAAAATCCCAAATGAAAGTGTTTTTTCTTGGCCTCAGACAGTAGCTGTGTTTACAAAAGTGCAGTCTGGCAAAATCTGACTTGTGCCATTCCAGATCCAGAGTACTGGGGGATCCTAGAGATTACAGTTACAAAATCCCAAATGAAACATTTTCTTGGCCTCAGACAGTAGTTGTGTGTACAAAAAGTGCAGGCTGGCAAAATCTGACTTGTGCCATTCCAGATCCAGAGGAGAGAGTACTAGTGGCCCAGGATTACAATTAAAGAAAATCTCAAATAAAAGTTTTTTTTCTTGGCAGTAGGGTGGCTAAATAAATCTTTGTGATGTAAAGAGGGGAGAGGAAAGAGACTGCAGGGTGGCCCACAATAAATGTGACATCCCAGAAATCCCAAATATTTTTTTTTCCTGGCTTCAGTGTGGCTGTGTGCACAGAGCAAGGGTAGTAGGGTGGCAAAAAAGTCTTTGTGATGCAATGAGGGGTGAGGGAAAGAGACTGCAAGGTTGCCCTCAATAAATGTGACATCCCAGAAATCCCAAATAATTTTTTTTTCCTGGCTTCCAATCCAGTCATGAATAACGATCATCACGTATGTTCAATCATAATCTCATGTATTAAAAAAATACTGTTCAAACAACATACAAGTTAATGCACCTGCCCTGTGCTGCTGGCTGTGGGTGGCCCAGGGGATAATCTGACTGTGTATTGTAGCAGGCTGAATGTTTACAGTACAACACAAGTAAAGCACAAGAACTACACAAAAGTATTATCATCATAACTAATTCCCCATTATTCCTTATCATCATTAGTTTCATAGTATATCTCATTACAAACTTACATTACGTATAAGCATTAACCAACCCATAGCATGGGACTGTGCTGCATGTGGCTAATGCACCAGATGTGTCTGCTTCTCCAATTCAAATTCTGAGGCACCCTTAACAGTTACTGAATTTGGTCACTTTCACTTAACAGTAAGTTTTATGGAGCCAGTCCGACAATCTTGGAAGGAAGTGGTGTGCTGTCGGTGTGCTGTGTACAGTCACAAGTCACAACAGTAAATTTGTCCCTGGTCTGTGTGGGTTGGAGTCATCAGAAGGACATCACGCTTCATATGAGAGGGATATTTTGTTGCAAAATGGATCAAAGTGTTGATGTGGCACTTCTAGTTCTCAGGTAGGCAGTGGCACTGCAAAAGACAGAATCAGCCTGAAAAGGGAAAACAAAATCAAACCCCCAAAAAGGGATTTTTTCACATCTAATAAGGTTTCATCTTCTAAGCTGTAAGGTAACATTTTGTAGTATAACATTTATTTCAGTATAACCTTTTATAATAGTTAAACTGAGTGTTAAAGTATAGTCTTTACAGAATGTTTTAGTGTAATTTCTTATACTATATAACCAAATGTGTTTACTCAAATAGTTAGCTATGACAGTTTCTCACAAGCCCTAGTTGAAAGTCTTGTGATGCCTCTTGTGATGATTACACAACACTTTACCTTATGATTTATAATGATCAGGATTTAGATGTCCTATAGTGAACTGGAACAGGATAGTATGTCCTTATTAGGATGGCATTATCTGTTTATGGACGGTGTGCACACAAAGAACCTTCTATACAGGAAGTCAATACTTATGAGATTATACAAGAAAAATGTGATAAACACCTTGTGATGTTATGACAAATACAGTTATTTCTATGCTTTGACTGTTATTCATCACACCCTAAGATTAATAGGTTATTTTGTTATGATTGGCCTATACTAGGGAGTTAGTAGTTTTTAAGATAAGAAAACTTTATATAAGCACTGTATAAAATTGAATAAGCAGCATCAAACAAAAGCCAGAATATCTGTATTGTGAAGTTGACCAGAATACTTGTATTGAAGACTCACAAACAGAAAATTAACCAGAGGGAAACATTCATTTGGTGTGGCTTGAATTATTTGAAGATAGAAAACACAACACAGCTATCTTTTAATCCTTACAATTGGTGCCGTGACTCGGATGTCCGAAGACAGTCCATATGGTTACTGATGACATCAAATGAACCAAGATGAGAAGGAAGCCACTGCGAGGAACGCCTACCATACCTGAACTAACTACTCACATACGGAGGGAGGTCGGAGAGACAAATGAGGAAGCTGAGATGAAGTCAGACGTGATTTGCCAGTGAACCTACTGATGTAAGTATGGATGCCATATTACGTAAACTTTTAGAGGCGAATCTTCAAGAAGGTCTGTACAGCTCTCCTGAACAGCAGGAAGATATGTACTTATGTTTAACTAAACAGTGTATAGACCGTAATGAAAAAAGTAAATCAGACAAAATCAAGTTACCTAACATATATCAAATGTACGTACAGTATTAGTTAGAAATAACTGCTAGGACATGTCAGTTGAAGAAAGAAATGTTAGACAAAGATGATGCTCATTGCTTAAATATAGCCACATATGTCACATAGACTAAAAACAGTGAATACAAATTAAATATTTCTCAAGGAGACATATGTGGTTTAATGATTAAGAATAACCAATTGGAAGAAAATATTAAATTTATTAATAAACAAAATCAAGCCCAGATTAATGATCTATCTTGGCAGCTACAGCAAGCTGTACAAAAATTAGATCATGTTAATCAAGAACATGTTCAAGAATTAGCATATTTAGAACAAGAAATGTATACAGTACTTACTGAGGCTCAACTGCAGTGTCAAATATCACTGGAGCTACGGCAACAAGTACAAAAATATAAACAAGCAGCAGTGCAAGTGGTAAAAAAGGATAGACCTATACCATGTACTTGTGTACGGGGAAAACATTGGTTCGAGTCCAGTTCTGATACCAACTCTGAGGAATCTAGCGAGGAAGAGTGTGGTACGAGAAGTAGAAAATGAAAGATGGCTCCCCTAATCACCAAAATCAAAGGGGAAGGAAAGAAAGTCCCAAGATGGGGATAAAGGATAAAAGGATGATGTAAAAAGCCTGAAATAATATGCAGACAAGTTTAGCAGTAAATAAACTTAAATATGATAAAATTCAGGAGGAAGCAAAAGATGAAGAAGATGAAGATCAAAAAGCAGCCTCAGATGAAAAAGCAGGAAAAATTCATACCAAAATAAAAGATTTAGAAACCAAATTGAAAGAGGATAGTGAGAACCATCAGGCGGAAAAGGAACAGGAAAAAGCTTTAGAGGAAGTGCAAGTGCATACTGAAATATCTCAAAGGGATCTTACTATTGCAGAATCTATGCAATTAGTGGATCAGTTGGGAAAATGGGAACCAGGACAAAACCCAGTACCATATTGTAGTAAATTAAGGATATTAGTTGCCAATTTTAATTTGACTAATAAAGATGCTTGTAAAAATTGTTACACTTTCTTTACCGGCAGTATTATTACAGAGTCTTCCTGATAAAATGAAGGGATTCAACATGCATCTGAGACTGATGATAATTGGGCATCCATAGATGAGATACAGTCTGTTTTACAGTATGCATGGAGTCTCACATACGGATTGCAGCAGGATCTATGAGATCACACTGAAACCCGAGGAGTCTCCTGGCATGTTTATTAATAGGTTATATACTGCCTATGCCACACATGGAGGAGTGGCCAGTCCAAATAAGGATGAAGAACCTTTTCTGAGTTTTATTGATCAACAGGCTACTATTGTGCCTGCATCAATATATATGATGTGTAAACAGGCGGAGAATGCTTTAGGAAAAGAACAGTTGCTTACAGATTGGTGGAGAATGCAACAAGATGAAAGCCCAGAAAAAGGAAAGGACAAGCAAAGGGTAGCCGCCATAGTCAAAACGGAAGGCAAGGGCAGGTTTACCTGTCACAATTGCAATAAAGTAGGCCACTTTAAATGTGATTGTTGGGTAAAAGGTGGAGATATGGAAGGAAAGAAGCAACAAGTCTTAGAGAGAAGACGCGCTCAAAATCCAGGTAGTAATGCTAAACCTAGTGGTAAGGCAGACTTACAAAAATGTATTGAAGTGCTTAATAATTTGATTAACACTAAGACAGTTGCAGCGGTTTGAAAGAAACCTACTACACCTAGCGATAGTGAAAAAGGAGAGGATGAAGAAGAGTTTCTCGCTGGAGATGAGGAAAAAAAAGAAATGACAGGACGAAGCCCCCACCTTCCAAATCCTTGGTCAATTGCAAGAGGATCGGGAAGGGCGTCCAACTGTATCAGCAATGGTTAGGGGCTGCCAGACGGTGATATTGGTTGATACTAGTGTACTGTTAGTACAACAGATAGTGATATGCCTTTAACAACTCACGGGAAATGACAGATTAATTTGCAAGGTTTCTCAGGGGGTGTGTTAACAGCATATTTGACAAAACCAGTTATGGTTCCGATAGGTGAACAACAATTAAAATGAATGTTTTGGAAATGTAATACACATGAAGGTACCACCATGGGTATGGACATTCTAGCACAGCATGGTTTAGTAGTAGATCTTTGTAACATGATTTTATAGAAAGGAAGCACTACTAACCTAGGACCGAATGTGGATGACTCACGTAGTGTGTACACAATTAAGTCATTAAAGATCTATCACATGAGTGATTTATAGAAACAGGTGCCACAATGGATAAAATCTGTTGTACAAAGGCATGAATCAATTGGGGCTAAAAATGCTACAGAGTTTGGATGAGTGTCTAATATGGAGGTCCAAACTGAGGGACCAGACCCACCACCACAAAAGCAATATGCATTTCAAAAGGAAGCACAGGAAGAGGTAGGAATTATTTTGAAACAATTACAGTTACAAGGGTCATTAGACCTATATGTTCAACTGTTAATTTATCTCTCTTTGGCCATTTCATAAAGCGAATGGTACTTGGAGATTAACAATAGACTATAGGGTCTTGAATAAGGTAACACCTTCAGTCACGCCAGTGGTATCTAGACTACCGGACTTAATATCTTGATTGTCTCCCACTGCAACCATTTATACTGTACTAGATGTGTCAAATGGATTTTGGTCTATCCCTGTACATCCAGATAGTCAGTATAAGTTTGCTTTTACCTTTCAGGATAAGCAATACACATTCCAGTGTTTGCCACAAGGCTTTCATTCATCGCCCACTTTATTTCACCAATGTTTAACAGAAATATTATTGGTTTTTTCAGTACCAGAAGCAATAATACAATATATTGACAACATTTTATTACAGACTGATACATACCAAGAGCATGTTAGTTTATTAAATGAGTTGCTAATAGTCTTAGGAAAGGAGGGTTAAAACTGAACCCTAGTAAAGCACAGGTTGGACAGTAGCAAGTTACTTTTTGGAAATATGTATTAACAAAGAAGGATGAACTGTAGATCCTGATAAAAATCAGGTAATACAGCAGTTATCAAGACCCAAGACAAAGACTGCATTCGACAGTTCTTGGGCATGGTAGATTTGCAGAGATTTTATTGAAGCCTTCTAGCATGGCAAAACCTCTGTATAATCTACTGAAGGAGGAAAGGAAACTGATATTCTCTGTTGGGAACCAGAACATCGATAGCTTTTCTGGTCTAAAGCAAGCACTAATGACAGCTCTGCTCTCATTAGTCCTTCTGAATCCTCTGATTTTGTAATACAGGTGCAGGACAGATCAGGTTAATCAATGCAGTACTGATACAAAGAGAGAGGATGTTACGTCCTGTGGGATATTTTTCTCTTGTATTAACACCTGTGGAAGAGACATATGAGGAATATGTAAAACATTTGTTAGCTGTGTGCTGGGCTATACAAGCCACGGAACATATTGTGGGGTTTAACAGAATTATCCTGCAAACATCTCACACTCCAGTAAAATTTCTACTTGAAAGGGATGTGAGGATGTGTCTCACAGTGACTGGTTAAATGGGCTTTAGCTCTACAAGGAAAAATATCACAGTAGAAAAATGTACCTTACCTATGTTAGTTGAATTAATGGCATGGGAGGAGAGGCACATGATTGTGGAACTGTAATGGGAACTGATTTTAAACCTATTTTGTACAGAACCCAGCCGGAGGCTAGGGATGTGTATGTAGATGGATCTAGACAATGGGTGGATGGACATTTCTATACTGGATATGCCATTTGGACACCTAGTACTAATCAAGAAATTTTGGTTAGGTACTCCTCTTCATTTTCAGTGCAACGAGCTGAAGTAGAAGTGGTAAAAGGTGCTATTATGGCTAACCCAGATAGGGATATTAATATCCACTCTGACTCAGCCTTCGTAGTTAACTCATTACTTAATTTTTTCCCCATTTGGGCAAAAAGGGGTATGAAAACAGCGAGTGGTGAACCAATACAATATGCACCCATATTGCAACATTTATGAGATATTGGTGCTCAGACTCCACTAAGAATAGCCATTTGTAAAGTACGAGCTCATCAAAGGAACCCAAAGGATATACATGAGCTAAATAATGGCTATGTAGACAATCTTGCCAAATTGGCAGCCAAACAAACAAATTTATGGGCAGACCCTCTAGGAGGTGACTCTACACAATTGTGGCAGATGGACAAACTTGACAAACACCATATTAAATGGATAGCTGCCATCTCACAAGTCCCAAGTTTGGGGCGTATCCAAGATACAGATGCTTGGATAGTGGGTTGTCAGAACCAATGGAAAGACACTGGACAGTGTGCAACCAAACATTTTACCGTATGGAAAGATATGGTAGTATGGGAACGACAACCTGGGTTTAGGAAGTGGATACCACCCACTTCATTTAGAAAAGATATTATCATGGATAATCTTTGAATTGGGGGTCATTGTGGACTCCACAAAACTTGTAAAATGTTGGCACAAAAATATTGGTGGCCAAAAATGGGAAAAGATGTCAAACAATGCCTGGAGGCTTGTCTCATCTGTGCACAGATGAATCCTCCAGTGCCGGGTAAGAGGGTTCTGTTAGGGTGTATACCCTTAGCGGATGGTCCTTGGTCCAGCTTACAAATTGATTATGTGGGGCCCTTACATACTGCCAAAGGGGGGTTCCGATATTTACTAGTCATTGCTGAATATTTTCCAAATGGGTAGAAGCATTGTCCATACAAATGATAGTGCTACAGCTACTGCAAAAGCACTATGGGAACAAGTGTTCTTATGTTGGGGTTTTCCCAGAATACTTGAAAGTGATAGAGGAACTCACTTTACAGCAAAAGTAATGACAGCTTTGTGTGATATTTTAGGTATCACTCAACGTTTGCATTTACCCTACCATCCACAATCATCCGGAATGGTAGAAAGGTTAAATTACACTCTGAAAATGCACTGAAAAAGGCAGTGCTGGATACTGGTAAAGGGTGGTGACACTTTACCAGGAATCCTAATCTATCTGTTTATGGACGGTGTGCACACAAAGAACCTTCTATACAGGAAGTCAATACTTATGAGATTGTACAAGAAAATGTGATAAGCATCTTGTGATGCTTTGACAAATACAGTTATTTTATGCTTTGACTGTTATTCACCACACCCTAAGATTAATAGGTTATTTTGTTATGATTGGCCTATACTAGGAGTTAATAGTTTTAAGATAAGAAAACGTTATATATGCACTGTATAAAATTGAATAAGCAGCATCAAACAAAAGCCAGAATACCTGTATTGAGAAGTTGACCAGAATACTTGTATTGAAGACTCGCAAACAGAAAATAAACCAAAGGGAAACATTCATTTGGTGTGGCTTGAATTATTTGAAGACAGAAAACACAACGCAGCTATCTTTTTATCCTTATGCAAGTGAATGCTTGAATCCAAAAAAGGTGAATGTCTCAGATCATCACCATCAGTCCCAAGTAAAAAAAAAAGTTATGTAGTTAAAAAAACTAAAGACTTGGTGGGTACCACCCACAGAGGCACCCAACAATATGGAACAATTGCATACTATGCTACTGCCAGTCCCTCATCTGATTCTTCTGAGGTTGAACCCTACAAGGGTAATACTAATAAAGAAGATGAAGAGAATGCTCAGGCAGCAGAAGGTTTACTGGAGGGGATGGAAACTGCAGATGAGGAAGGAACAGGCAGAAATATTTTGGTTGTGGAGGAGGGGGGCAGTGGGAATAAATCAGAACAGGAACAGGAACAGGATCAGGACAAATCTTGTGGGGGGGGAGGATCCTAAAAAGATGACCAAGGTATCATGCCTTCCTGGGAAAAAAACTAGAAAAATATCTTTTGTTTGGTCATACTTCTCCATTAGTGCTTCCAATGAGTTGATAGCAACATGCACTATTTGTAAATGGCCAGTCAGCGGCAGTATAAAGAAAGAAGCATTGGGAACTTCAGCACTGAAAAGGCACCTTGACAGATGTCATAACATTAGTGATAGTGAGAAGGTCAGTTGTGAGTCTCAAGAGAAAGTGATAGTGATAGCTCACTACACTGTGGGTAACACCCATAGATGAAAGCAGTGGCAGCTCCGCAGCACTACACCTCAGCCACCACTTGCTGCCATTCAAGGACCCTCCAACTGTTACTGAAAGTGACCACCATGTGTTCAAAATCCTCCTCCTTCAAGGAGACAGCGTACTATCTCAGAAGCATATGAGCATAAGGCCAAATATGCCTTGACTCACCCAGTTGCTGTTACAATAACCAAACAAATTTCTGAAATGATAGCTGTTGATTTGCTACCATATAATGTGGTTGAACATATAGGATTCAGGTGGCTGCTTGAGTACCTAGACCTCGATATAGAATACCATCGTGGAAATACTTCTCAGCAACAGGGATTCCAACTCTACAATGGTGTATGTAAAAATTAGGATGTGTCTTGTGCAGTGCTGTTGGGAGGATGGTTCATCTCACAACAGATAACTGGACAAGCTGCCAGCCTGAACCCTTCATGTCTGTCATGGCCCATTGGACATGTTTTGATAATTAATGTGGGAGTGAGGGCAGTGAAGCATCCCAGTTTGTTGTTCTAAAAGTGTTTTATTTTCCATCTGAACATACCTCATACAACATCAATGGAGAGCTCCAAAAACCAATACAGCAATGGCTCACTTCACAGGGACTGTCAGTTGGCTTTATAGTTGCAGATAATGGATCCAACATAAGGAAGGCCTTGGAGGAGGGGGGGCTTTGTTCACATCCGCTACTTTCTGCATTGCTTAAATGTAATAGCTCATGGTTTTCTCGATGATGACAGGGAGATTAAGGCTCTTGTTAGCACTGGTACAAGAATATGCACTAATTTCAATCACTCAAGCAAAGCCCATCACTTGTTTGAAAAAATGCATTAGGAGCACAGTTTAGCTTTGCACAGACTGATCCAAAACATTTCTACTCAATGGAATTCAACCTTCTATATGTTCCAAAGGCTGCCAGAACAAAAGAAAGCTGCCAGGCAGTACACCTTAGAAAATAAAATTGGTGACCCCGACATCTATATTACTCCACCACAGTGGGCCATGCTGGAGTTTCTAATTGTACTGCTCCAGCCATTTGAAGAAATCACCAGGGAGGTTAGTGCAAACACAGCAACTCTGGGCAGGGTGATAACCTAATACAAATTTTAAAAATTCAGATTAGGGGAAAAGAGAAGTAAGGCAGTTCCACGATCACACAGGCTGTCAGTGGTACTGACACATGCAGGGTTGACAAACTATGTAAAATGCTTCATTCTGATTACTACATTAAAGCAACAATCTTGGACCCATGATACAAATCGAAGCAACTATTGAGTGATGATGATGACACTTGTTTTGAGAGAAACAAACAAGAAATAATTGACGAGGTGTGTGCTTTAATGGAACAGACTACAACAGCAGCACCACATTCAGAATCTTCTTCACGACACAGCAGCACAGCATCAGGTGGCCCATCCTCTACTGTTGCAACATTTTCTGCCTCTTCCTCTCAGCCAATGCAACCAAATCCTCTTCTTCACCACCAGCCAAGCATAATAGCACTGTCCCACAGTCACTTGGTTCAGCTTCAACTCTCTGGAGTGACTTAGAAGATGTTAATTTAACATCTTCATCTGCCTCTTGTAACACAGCTTCAGCACAGACCATTGTTGAAATGTACCTGGCAGAGCCCAATATTAGCTGGAATGCTGATCCATTGAAATACTGGAAATCCAAACAAAACATGTGGCCTGCTTTAGTAAACATTGCAGTGAAGTACATGAATTGCCATCTGGCTAGTGTCTCTTCAGAATGATTATTCAGTTCAGTTGGTAACGTTATTACTGACACATGATCCCGTTTTACACCAGAAAATGCTGAGCGCCTCAGGTTTCTCAAAGTCAACATTCCTCACTTTAATTTCAAATATGATAGCTGAATAAAACATACAGTAACTGCTCCGAGCAGGCCTTATGCACAAAACTCTTTCAAGAATTTGTGCCTGTGGTGAAAACCTTTTGAGAATAGAGTCTATTACATGAGGCTGCAATTAATTGCAACAAGTCAGATCAGGACAGGCTAGGTCAAGCCACTATGATTACATGAGCAGCACAGACAAGAAAAAAAAAATAACATCAGTGGGTTCAGAGTCCAAATACAGCAAGCAACTGCATTTCATGTCACAAATTTACTTGGTGGTACCAGGTACCACTATCTGATCTGTAAGGCAGGGTACTGCTGTCTACTACTACTATCACTTTTTGTCATCATGAGTCAGTTACAATCACAACTACTTGTCACTTTTGTCCTTACTCCAGTCCTCCTTACTACTACTACTTGCCACTTGTTTTGCCCTCAAAGTGATCCTGACTATACTGTTTTAATTTTTGTACAGTGAATGCATGGCTTAGCAGATGCCTGAAAGTTCAGAAACTGAATACTGTTTGTATATTTCTCATGTCCCAAATATTTGGCTGCAAATACTTCACAGAAGAAAATGCTAATAAATTGAAAATTCATATAATTTTATTGTTTGTGTGTGTGCGTGGTATGCTAGCCTGTTTACATCTCACTTACAATAACTGGGCTGACTATTATATTATAATAATGGGGGACCACTTTTTCCCATAAGGGAAGGGGGTTATAGTTTTCCGTTATAACCCATGGGTTATTATGTGTATGGGCATGCACAAACTGCTGTTCAGTCCTCTTCATGGCTGGCACACCGCGCCATAAGTTGGACACGCAGTGTAAGTTAATTAAAATGTATTTTATATAATTGCTGAGGCTGAAAAAGTGTTCCCCAGCAATTATATAAAATAAAAAGCTGGGAGGTAGTACATCGAATGTTAGACACCCTCGGGGTTTATGTGGCATCCCACACCTTGGGGGTGTCTAACATTCTCATTATAACTGCCTCCCCAGCCATTATTGTATATATTATATTTGTGACACTTAAATTATGTGGCATTGGCAGGCAGCAAGCAATCGTGGAACTAGAAACTATGTCATTGTGTTGTGTTGTGTGTCATCAGGTCTTCAGGTGACAGTGGCAAACTTTTTTATGACTGCACTGCACTTGACCGATGCGATGTGTGACTGATTGCCTGCCTGTGTGGTGATCACGATGTCTTTCATTTTGCTTCTTTAAGGATTCAGCATCCATTCCTCAGCATGTTGATCAGATTCAGCAGAAGTAGTTGTAGTACCAGAAAACATTACCACCTTTCGGACCAGGTAGTGTACCATCTATCACAGTACACTGGGGCTTGCAAAGCAGTCACATCATTCACATGGGTAGGTGTGGGCTCTCAGTGCTGCTCATTTGATCATTCATATCCATTTGTCTGGCTTGTTCATCTTTGACTGGAACATCCATCAAAATAATACCCACACAGCATCATTAACAAAAAAAGAAATCTTCGCTGCCTGGCAGTGCCTGCAGTGCTTGGTGGTGCTATGATATACTGTAGGTATTTGCATCTGTCTGCCTGTCTCTCTCTCTCTCTCTCCCAGCACACTCATGTCATGGGCCCGAGCATGATATGCCACCATTATAGGCCAGTCATGAAGGGGCTAGAGGTGACAGATTACTTTTTTGTTTAGCAGTTAGACTTTAATTTTTATACAACTAATCCATTCAATTATTTACTTAGGGCCTCTGTGTCAGATGTGAGTGACTTCGCCACTTTTATGCATTTTTCACATTTTTCAACTATTGGTCAATAAATCAGAACTAGTCAGGATAAATCAGGACTTCGCCATGTTCTGGTTCTTATTTAATAAGGGTCAGAACTTCACCGAGTTCTCCCATCCCTATACTCCAGTCAGTTTTCTATAAACTGTAGCTACCTACAGTAACTGTGCTTGGTTGAGTGCTCCAATAACTGCTGCCACCTTATCCTGACTCAGTTTATCTAGCCCACTTTAGTTAGTCTAACCTGCTTTAGTTAGTTAACTTCTGCTGGTTGCAGCGCTACTCAGCCTTAACCTTGCTCATTCTGCTTATCAGCTGCATCTAGTTTCACTGCTGTCAGTATTTGCTGTTGTTTCATCTATGAAAGTTACTTAGTAGTGGTTTGTGCCTAATTATGTTCTTTACCCCCATTTTGCTTCATTCTTCTCCCTCCATTCCCGTCATCTCCCTTTCTCTGCCTTCCTCCATTGCCCCTCCCTTCCCCCTTTCCTGCCTTGCCCTCACTTACACCTCCTCCACTCACTCCCCCTCGCCCTTCCCCCACTCTACTCCCACCATACACCCTGGTCTCTTCCCCTCCTCCCTAAACCTTGAACTTCTCCACTGTGCCTTCTCTTTCCTCCCCTTCTCCCCTCTGCACCTCATTTAAAGAGGAGGAAGTCCCAATCCATTTTCCTTCTCCTTCTCCTTCTCCACCTCCTAGCTGGTAACATTGAACCCAACCTGGACCCCTCTCCCCTCCCTCCTCTTCTCCTACCTTCCCTAAAGGCCTCAGCATTTTCAACCTTAATGCTAGGAGCCACCTCCCTAAACTTGACCCCCTCAAAGTCTATATATACCAACACTCTCCTAGCCTCTTGTGTATTTCTGAACATTGGCTGTCATCCAGGATACCTTACCCAGCTCTTGCTTGACTCTCCCTAACTACTAACTCTTCTGGCAGGACCATTGTATGTGTGGTGGTGATGTCACCTGTATGTCTGTCAGAACCTATCGTACTCCATCACTTTCAGGGGTCTGTGTGTTCCTCTCACAAGCTTCTTCTAGCTACTCAATCCCTCCCTTCAACTTTCCCTATCTTTGTTGGTGTTCTGTATACCTCCCCTAAAATATCTCCCTCCTCCTTGGTTGAATCCATCTATCCTCTCATTTCCCATGCCTCCTCCAGTGAGCTCCTCCTCCTCCTCCTTGGGGATTTCAACATTAGTTGGCTGTCCCCTTTCTCCAAGCCCTTCTCTCACAGGGATGAGTCCCTAAACCTTACTCAACAAATCTCTGAACTCACCTGGCTCAATCCTCACTCCACCAGTTACACTCTTTTGGACTGGGTACTCTACTCTCCTCTCACCCCATCTTATCATTGTATCAGGCACTCTGAAGGACACCTTCAGTGACCCTTGTATGACATACTGCATCAGGAAATTTAGCCCCACTGCATCCACCCCAAAATACATTTGGTCTGGTCTCTCCTGTCACTTGATTCTAGTGTACCCCCTAAATGACATCACCACCACAGATTGATCCCCCATCTATTTTGCCCTAGACATTGACATGGCCCTCTTCCTTTTTCACACCAGATTTAATCATACCTGAGAAAGTACACTCCCTTAGAATGTCCAGGGTCAAAAGTTTCGACAACCCATGGATTACACATGACAATATTGATTTATGCAAGTCCCAGGACCAGGTCTGGGCATGCTTCAAAATCTCCTCTTCCTTGCCTGACCTTCTAACCTACAGGGCACTCATGAACTCCTGCATAAAGTCTGACCACACTGCTTAGGTCCTCTACTTCAAATCTAACCTCCAATCTAACCTTAGTTCTCCAGCAAAATTCTGGAAAGTTATCCACTACCCTTTTGATCCTCCCACCCATCCGCTCCCCAAGTCCTCATGATGGATGACTCATTGGTCTCTGACCCTCCATCTGTTACTGGTCTTTTTAATTAATTCTTTATCACCTGTGCACTCCGCTTTCCTCTATCTCCTCATCCCTCTCTGACTCTATCCTTTGCTCCCACTCCCTGGTTCAACTCACCTGAAGGCTTCCACTTAACTTTTGTCTACCCTCAGGAAATCCTCCTTGCCCTTACCACTCTAAACTCTGCTAAGTCCAGCCCTGATGGACTGGACCCAACACTTCTCTGTATCTCAGTTCCTGTCTCAGCCTCTCCACTCTCTCACCTTCTGAACCTCTCCTTTTCCTTCATTGCTATCCTTCATGCCTGTGAGATTGTAGAGGTTCTACCTCTGCACAAAAGGGAAGCGGCCCTTCCTCTCCCAGCAACTTGCAGCTTATCTCACTCCTTCCCTCTCTTGCAAAGCTTCAGTGGGGTATCATCTACTCCAGGCTTGCTGACTTGTTTCACTCGTCTGACTTCCTCTCTACTGGTTTTAGGAAGCAGCACTCCATGGTCTCCTCCTTGCTGTGTGTAACTGATGCTGTCCTCACTTTGATGGAACAGGGGCACATCACTGTGGCTATATATATACCGATCTGGCCAAAGCCTTTGACTCAGTGTCCCACCCATTCCTCTTGGATAAGCTGAGTTATTCTGGCTTCTCAGCCCCCCCAGACTGGTTCCATTCCTATCTTGTGGACCGTCAGCAGTCGGTAGAGGTGGGAGGCATCCTGACCCTTCCCCTCCCCATCCCCTCCCCATCCTATCTGGGGTCCCATGGGGCTCCATCCTGGGTCCTATCCTTTTCTGAATTTTCCTCAGTGATCTGCTCTCTGCTTGTGTCTCCTTGCATATACATATGTATGTAGATGACATAGTCATTTACACCTCCAGCCCCATATCCATGGCTGTTAAAGGTCTACTCCAACAAGACTTCCATAATGCACTATGCTGTTTTCACACCAACCATCTCTGGGTCAACAGCAAGAAACTGGTGTCTATGACCTTCAGCACCAGCCAGAAACTGGACAGGCTATTGCCTCTACATATCTTCTCCATTCTGGATGGCACCCCTCTCAAAGTAGTCCCTGCCTTCAAATACCTTGGTGTATGGCTTGACAATAAGCTTGAATCCTCTGCTCACATTGATGCCACCCACACCAAACTCCACCCAAAACTCAGTGCCTTGTACTACAGCAAGGACTGCCTTTCTCCCTAGGTCTGCCAGGAGCTGGTCACCAAAAGGGTTTCTCCCAGTCTTTGACTATGCAGATGTCTATGGCACCACCCCATCCTCTTCCCTTGCTTTCTACTGCTTTGCTACCAACTTACCCCTTGTCCTCATCACTGCTCGCTCTCCATCCTCTCTCTCCTCCTCTTGTCACCAGTCCCGCTGCACCTCCTTTATGTCTAAATACTGACAGAGGTGAGAAAGAAGTAAGTGCCTCAACGGGGACTTGAACCCAGTCCACCTGGAATACCATTCCAATTACTAACCAGCTGTGCAGAGACAACTGGAACTGGAAGCTATCCCCAAGCTGGTTAGTGCAACTGGAATGGTATTCTGGGTGGCCTAGGTTCAAATCCCAGCTGAGGCAGTTACTTCTTTCTCTCCTCGGTTTGTATGTGTTCCATAAATATGCACACCACACTCCTGTGTGATTGTTACAAATAAATATTTTTATTGGCATTGGGTTGTGCATTTGAGAAAGAGCAATGTGCTCGGGGACAGCACAGGTTTCAGTTGTCTCAGTGGCGCAGCTGGTTGGCACAATCAAAATGGTATTCCGGGTGGCCTGGGTTCAAGTCACAGCTGAGGCACTCACTTCTTTCTCACCTCTGCTTGTATGTGTTTCATAAATATGCACACCACACTCTTGTGTGATTGTTATATCTAAATACTGGTTTAGGTCCCTTCCCTCCTACTTCTACTCACTCCTCTCTCCCATTCCCTCCTCTTCCCAGTCTTTCTGCTCCAAGGATCTATGTACCTTTTCCATTCCTCACCCCCACTCCTCCACTGGGCAAGCTGCCTTCTTCTACCCACTCCCCTTCCTCTGGAACCTGTTCATCTCCTCCATCTGCCTTTTCCCCTCTCTCCTGGCTCTTAGATACCACCTAAGGCACCTCCCTGGCCCTGTCATCCCCCTCATGACTCTTCCTCCTCCTTCTTATCTGCCCCCTCATGCACTGTCCCACCACCATTATTAGGCTGCAACAGTGGCAGATTTCTGTTATACTATAGCACCATCACTGCCTCCTCAGGCACTGTGTACTTTATTTTGTACCAGCAAGTTTGTGCTACAAGTCCTTGTCATGACAATAGTTGTTTTCCTGCTTGTGCATCTTCTGTTCTTGCACTTAAGTTGTTACTGTAATTGCTTATTGATGTGTTATTAAAATCTTGTTCTGTTTGTACTCCCCCCCACCCCAGGTCACACCTGGAAATGAGCCTTGGCTCAGTGTACCTTTCCCAGTTACCAATTTTCAAATACAAGAATAACTATCATGTTGTTTATTTCTGTAACTGGTACATGATTTACTACTGTACTGATGTGTGACTGCAGGAATGCCATTGCAAAGGAGCTGGACTCAATGGTTTTATCTCATAATAAAAAACTGAAATTGAAACATTGAAATTGAGTAATTTAGCTAACAAGGAGCAACAATTTCAGCTGCTTACTTAATGCATTTTACCGCTGCCCAACATAAGCCACATGCCTTATTTGACTGCAAATTATAATTTCTTTATACACTTCTTTTACTGTAATCAGTCTGAATCTAACAAAAAAGGAATGCCCTTCAACTCAATGAGCACTGTTGTCTGCCCCATGCCGAGCAGCCCTAAACTTCAATAGTAGTCAATGGAAATCCATCCGAACCCACACCAATGAAAAGGCCACCTACAGTAATTAGCAGCCATACAGTATTAGTATAGTAAAATGTGACATGATTGGTGATGTACTGTATAAAATGTGGTCTATATTGTGTTAATATAGCTACCAAAAATGTTTTGACTGTAAAAATATAATTTGTCAGTATGTGTTCTTGATAAACAGTGCTCTGTTACTATGGTAGGGACATTACTTTAAACGCAAGTTTCAATTTGCATTCTTCAAAGAACAAGTCACAACCAAGATATATGTTTTTACCAATACAGATTTATTACTTATTCAAAGTCTCTGCTGACAGATATCTTTGTTACAACATCTGGTCAAATGATTTGTTACATTTCTACATTTGCAACTAATTATTCAGCATAACTATGCATGAACATATTTCAAATGATTGCAATGAAGCAAATAATTATCTACTACTAGTCAAAGAATACATACTACTATGGGTGAGATGAGCAAAAATTTTTAGGTATGTTCTTTTTACTATTTTATAGGTGTAGACATGAGGGATCCCATTACCAAATATAATATTTAAGGTTTATTCCCATAATACCCCTAACTGAATTTTGACAGCATCCACTCCAATAAAATTTATATTATAGCTGCTTTTATTATACTATCCAGCTCTATTATTATTACTCATCTCCAAGTGTTCACTTTTGTATTCTATATTCCATTCTTATATGCATTCAGTGATGGGGCTGATGAGATTCTGGGTGATGAGATTCTGGGTGATTAGGTTTAGGGTGATGAGATTCAGGATGATGAGATTCAGGATGATGAGGTTGCGGTGATGAGGCTGTGGGTGATGAGGTTGTGGGTGATGAGGTTGGGGCTTATGAGGTTCGGGGTGATGAGGTCCAGGGTGATGAGGTTGGGGTGATGAGGCTGAGGGTGATGAGGTTCAGGGTGATGAGGTTCGGGGTGATGAGGCTGAGGGTGATGAGATTCAGGGTGATGAGGTTCAGGGTGATGAGGCTGAGGGTGATGAGGTTCGGGGTGATGAGGCTGGTGGTGATTTGGGTGGTGGGGGTGATGGCCATGATGTGGATGATGGTGATGTGGGTAGTGATGGTGATAATGGTGATCTGGGTGGTGGTGATGGTGATGTGGGTGGTGGTGGTGGTGCTTTAAAGCTTGAGGTGGTATTCCCTGATAAATGTTTTCATTGTTGATAAGTTCTGAATGGTGGGCATCCATTGAATGCTCTGGATGACTGGAATCAGTAAGATGACTTGGATGACTGGGATAACTTGGATATCCTGGATATGTTTCTGGCACATGATGACCATGATGCAATTCAGGTTTGGCGTATATATCTTCAGTGTCAATAATGTTTCCATCTTCATCTCCATTGTCATACGCTGCATGGCTGTTTATAGAATGCCCATGCTCACCGTCAGTTCCATGAATTTGACTCTATAAATGATAACGCAAAATGTAATTCAGTAAAGGAGACAACATCTTTCCCTTTCTTGTTTACAAAGAGAGTCAATTCATCAAACGTGATGTGAAAAGGAAGTTGAAATACCACTTTTAAAGTTTAGATTATTTGAGAGTGTTGATAACTGCAGGCAATGAAAAACACGTTGCTGTCTAATATAGTCAAATGAAACTGTTTAACGCAACAGTGCATCGAAAATGGGCAAAACATCTGACCATACTTTTTTCAGTATAATAGATTTCAGGCATCTTCAAGTTCTATTGTGTGGTAAAAATATTCTAGTTCCACAAAAATCTGAGTGTTTTGTAAATGTTTTAATTGATTTTTTTCTCAAGAAATAAAAAAGATGGCTGCCACATTTGCCTTAGAAATACCATTGTAAATCTGACAAGGCTTAGGATCGAGAACATAAAATAAACTTATGGTGAGCAGCATAGAATTTACCTAGAAAAGCAGATTTAGAAGGTGTGCTTGATATTTTTAGTAATATTACCTGAAACGAGCTGTTTTGGAAAAGCATTTTTTCACTGCACTGCTGCTTTAAATATCAATTGATTTATGATGTTCATTGTACGTAGAATACCTGTAATCAGAAACTTATAAAAATACCCTTTATTTAACTAATTCAGTTGCTTCAATGTCTTTGCCATTGAATTCTAAAAAATTATTAATTTAGTTGAAATAGTTTGATTTGGCCATAGGCAGCAACTGTTAAATTCCTGCTCCTTGGGTGAGAATGCCCATGAACCTCTATGTGCTGCTAACAAACTTTGGTTTGTGCCATTCACAAAGTTCAAACCATGTGCACATTGTCAGACCTCAACAGGTGCATCACTAAAGTCATTTGCTACTAAGTCTTGTTATTCAGTGGTGATTCAGTGTTCAGTCCTCCTCTCATCATATTTGCCATCAGCACTGCAACTGGAGTTGCTAGACACACAAGGGAGAACACTAAAGCACCTGAGTCATGTGACTCAGTTCTTTCTCTCAGACTCTGCAGCATGTTCGTTCTTTTGCACTTTGGGACAGGATATAGGGGGAAGCATGAGCAGAATGAGAAGGGACTCACTCTCAGATGGATCCCAATTTTGCCCCCAAAA
This sequence comes from Neoceratodus forsteri, assembly GCA_016271365.2. Lineage (NCBI taxonomy): Eukaryota > Metazoa > Chordata > Ceratodontiformes > Ceratodontidae > Neoceratodus > Neoceratodus forsteri. The sequence continues at coordinate 640,695,796 of CM057453.1, read as the reverse complement.
ATATAACAAATTTCTGTAACAAAAGGAAAAAAAAACCTAAGGCACCGGCAGCATCGCTTAGACTGAACAGACAGGCTTGAGGGAAAGGCGCGTGCTGTGTACTCTGACATCCAACAGTAAAGAGTAAGGGAGAATGTGTCTCTGCTCTGGCCATGCTAGGGAGAAGGCCTGGGTTTTGAAGGGACCAGGTTGGCCATGTATACTTGTATGAGGGGGTGCTTGAGGCAGGGTGGAGGATTCCAAAGTCTCTAGTCTACAGAGCACAGCATATTTTGTTTTTCCATCATAAAAAATGAAATAATCCCTCTCTTTGTAGCCAGCAGCTTGTTAGGAAGTTAACTTTGGCGGCCCACCAGTGGATTTATTTGCTATCTCAATATAATAAATGTCCGTACATTATGTCCTTACATTACGTAATTGTATGTTAGTTCAGAATACAGTTAAAAACTGTGCAGAAAATCACTGACATTGCTGAAGCCACTCATTGCAGTACTTAAATAATCAGCACATGGTCCTTTACAGTTCAGCAGCCAGTCTAAGTAAGCAGAGAGTGGGAGGATGAGTTAGAGATGAAGAAAGAAAAAAGGAAGTGGAACAGATCCTGGGGGGGATTTTTAAAGGGTTGGACACAGATGCAGATACATGCCATGTCTGCATCCACCCAAGTGTATCTGAGGGTGCTGACTGTATGGGAAAACCCTGACTGTGAATTCCCTCACACCGACAATCTCGACAAGATTTGAGATTGTCGCTGTAAGGGACCCGAGGGCAAATGTTGCCCTTCGCCCAGACAACTCTGACTCGGAGTTAGTTATTTTAAGAAGGGGGGTGCAGGGGGAGCTCAGCTGCTCAATAGAAAACATGCTGATGTCTGACAGGCGAAATTTCACCTGTTGATATCAGGGATCTTGCTATGCCGAACATCGACATGTCTAAGCAGCCCAGCTGCTACTGCATTTTTAAAAAGATGTATTCGCCTGAGATAAAGTCACAATTTATTGTAAAAAATTGTTGCAAGTGTGATTTGCATCTTTTTTGTTGAAATTGTGTCTCTTTGGACCTAAAATTCAGACTTGTTTAGACCATCTAATAGCCGACCTAACAGTTCGGTACAGATCTTCCTTTTGAAGATAGTGTCTAGCTGCTCTGATGGATACTTTGTTTCAAAATCCTGCCCCTGAGTTTGTACTGGATAAAGTAGTCATCAGTTTCTCAAATAGCAACAGCAGCTCTGGGAAACAGGAAGCGGTAGAAGCTAGGGCCAGAAAGAGCTCTTCAATGTACGATAATGGTGGTGGCAACAGCACATTGATAGTGGGTATATGTAGACACTAGGGCTATGCAAAACAAATACTATTTGGGGCAAATGCACACAAATATGACACTTTTTACAAATACAGATATCACTCTTAAATACGTGTAATTGTGTTAGGCCACATATAGCAGTGTTAGACCTTGGTTTAGGCTGACATGAAACACCTGTGACTGCTACTGTTCATCACATGGATGCATATTTTCTTGATAAAATCTGCAAATTTTGTTGAAACTCTCAAACCCCTGGTCTTTGTCATCATTAATAGCACAAACAAGTCCAAAATGTAAAATAAAATATTTTGCAAACACTGATATGCAAACAAATACAAATACCAGACAGACGAATACAAATAACAAAAATCAGCCCTGTGCACAGCCCTAGCAGACACCACAAAATGCAATGGAAAAGCAGAGGGCAGAAGGAGGAAAGGGATTACGAAGAGTAGAAGTACTGTAATTACAGTAGACACAGGTAAACATAGTGAACTGAGCATAAACAAGGGGTGTTTGAGGTAGAGGAAGCACAGTAGAAGAAGGAGCCACTGATGACCATTCCCACCCTGCGAGAAGTGCAAAACGTCTATGAAATCTGTGGAGTGGAATTTTTTTACCTAAGATGAATACTTTATCAGCTACATACTAAAGTTTACAAATTGTGCAAAACAAAATGAAGCCCAGTGTAAATTGTAGACGTGGACAGGAACATCAATAGTGATGCGGCATATGATGAAGTGCCATGTATCAAAAAAGTCCATCCTGTTCCACTGGAGTCTGGGGTGGGGCATGGAAGTTGAGAAAGACAAGGCACTAAACCCACATGACTGTCAGGATATACAGTGTATGCCCTCACTGGAAATGAAGCCAGTGCAACTGAGCCCAAGCATAATTTCTTGCACTGACTTATAGGACTGTGAGAAGAGGCCTTTGTCTCAAAACCTCACAGGTCACGGGTGAATCAGACATCATTTGACTGCAGAAACCAATGCAGTCGATAGACTGCCTCTTTCATTTCTCTGCCTTACTATACACATAGTTTTGTGGAGACAGAGTAGCAAAGCAGATGGAGGAGTTTAGAAGTCAACAGCCTCTGGAATGCTAAAGGGTTAAAACATTTCTAACAGTAGTAAGTCATAGAATTAAGTGACTTTTCTAGTGTTCTGGATCTTGGTTTGAGTGTTTTGAGAACTTTTATTTAGTTTATAGAAATAAGATATTTTTTCTGTTTTTCATCAGTCTGCTTATTTAAACCTTTTTCCACAGAATGCAACTGTTTTGTATCCCCCATTATGTTTTGTAAATTTGTTTATGGAGTATTGATAGGATTTTTTGCATTAAAAAGTGTCTTTCATTTACTCTGCCCCAAACACTTTACAGTTCAAGAGAGGGAGGAGTATTGCTGCCATCTAAGGCAGCATAATACTGTGGAAAACTGACACTAGTGTGGCTTACACCTGGGTGCCACATTCACAACTCTTAAGCTGATGACACTTAGGTGCTCAGGCAGATTCAAACAGCAGTGCTAGATTACTGAGATAGTACGCTGGGGTTAAGCACAGATTTGAGAGGTCAGATTGTGAAAAAGTGGCAGTATTGGAATTTAGTCCTGGGCCTCCAGGTTCTCACCTGCATGCTCTAAGAGCTAGGCAAATGCTTTAGTGCCTTTATTTGCACTATCCTAAGGCATTTTACACTCCAGGAGAGGGAGGAAGAAGAGAGCATGTCTGCCATTAAGGTACACAGGAGCTACAAAGTGAAAGATGAGGGAAACATTACACAGACATTAAGTACAGACTTGCTCAGCCACACTGTGAGTAAATGACAGTAGTGGGATTCAAACCTGGGGCTTCAGATTCACCCCTGTGCACTATTACCATGAGGCCAGACCTTTGGTTTTATAGAGTGTTTTAAAATCCCTTGGGGCAGAGAACATTGCTTGCATTTCAGCTATACAAGGAGATTCAAAGAGCAAAGTAATATATGTATTAGTGAGGTACTGCAGACACATTAAGCACAGACATGTGCAGAGCCACACTGTAAGTTTAAATAGCGAGATTCAGTCACGGCAGCAGTGGGACCCAATTTAAAATGATCAGGACTGGCGCAAGGGGCTTGCATCAAGGAGAAATTGTGCAAAGTGCTTCTTGCGCTGCACCATGCACCAGTCCCAATTTTCTAAGGCAGCCTGCACCAATTGGGGGACACCCTGTGCCATCCAGGCTTGCACTGTCCATGCAATGACTGCATCAGTCCACCATGGCAGAAGGGGGCTTGCACCAGGGCTGGGCTGTCATATCCCCTAAGTTGGGATTTTGCAAGCCCCCCCCATGGGTGCATGGACCCAGCCATTAGACCAGCCTGGAGCTGGTCTAACCTGCCATGCATCACGGCTGGAACCTTCACTGGGTTGGGGGGGTGACTCTGTGCCCCCCCAGGGAAGGCAGCTGCATGACTCCTTACTCCTGCCAGACTACCACTGGAGTGGCTGGTTGTCCATGGCAGGTACGAGCCTGCTCCCCCCCTGGTGGTGCTGCTGCATCACCCCCCAAACAGACCTGCACACACTGTGTAGTTGCCCTGTCAAGGCAAATTGCCACCCCCCAGCCTGACCTGTCTGCTGCCCCCACCATGAGCCAGGGCATGTTCAGACTGACCTGCCTGCCACCAGGGTGACTGGCTGGTGGATCACCATTGCTGTACGCTGCAGCTGCAAACCCATCCCATGACTTGTGGCATTCCTCTTTCATGTGCCATTTCTTCGGTGTAGCCAGCAGCTCGCAGCAAACCTGGGACTTAGGTGCCAGACCCTTCTTTTTCTGAAATCAGGTGCAGAGTCTCTGGCACTTTCCAGGTTTGTCCCAGCCAGGGGTTTGGCACACATTGTGCCATTCTAGCACCATTTTAAAATCGAGCCCCTAATTCACAGTTTGACACTCTAAGCCATACTATAGTACCTGCCAATCATAACATGGAAATACACAGCAAAGGACATCTTACATGATATAATTAGCTCTGTGTCAGACTTTGATTATTTTTGTGATCCAGAGTCTGGGAGTGACTATTGCCAAGCATAACCCTTCTGATGAAACAATATCAGGCATTGTTGATGAAGATGTCCCAGTGTGGTACAGCACCAAGGCTAATTCAAATACCACACATCGGTGTTATGATATACAATTGCCCAGTAGCATGCCTCAGCCCAAGCAAGTTGCTGTGCCTCTAGAGAGAGAGCAGAAACATACTATAGTGTATAGTGAGGTTTTTCTGCATGGATTTCCTTCCAAGCTGAAACCTTGAGAAGTATGTCTTGCCACATATTGCCAACACAGTTTGTTGCAGTTGTCTTTACTCAGGGCCCTTTGGGCGTGTAAGAAAGAAGAACATGTGTGATGTTGTTTGCTCAGGGAAAAGGGTGGGAATTAGAGTTATGGGAATTAGGGATATGACAACCCCAAGGAAGACCTCACCACTGATTCGCCAAGTCTCCGGAGACTCAGAACCCTAATGTTTTTTCCTTTTAATGTTTGGGGGATGGGGGTGGGGAGTTCGAGTTGGAAACCCTAATGCTACATTTCTCTACTTTTGTGGTGTTAAGTTGCCCTAACTGGTGCATTAACAAAGTTTTTTGCATACTAGTTTAAAGGCAGAACATTTGTATAAACTTTAATTTCAACATTGCTTCATTAGCCTGTAGAAACCAAGGGTGATATGTTAAAGTATATTTTTCTGAAACTGAGGAAAATAAGAGTTCCAGACATGGAACCACCCACCCAAAGGTTTACTACCAATAACTCTGCTCTGAATTAGGGGCAGAAAAAGAATAATTGTCGCTCTTTTCCAACCTACATATCTTGTTATTTTACATGAAGTGTAAAAAATTACCCCACTTCTGAATTGTCCAGAGAATTCTTGTAACCCAGGTACCAAATACAAGTAACCTCATCAGTGTCAGTGACACTACAGGGAACACACTTGCATCTGGGGCCAAAAGATCAGAAGGTCATGGGTTCTAGTCCCACGTCAGGTACTTGAGTCAATATCTGACAGTGCAGGAAGGGGGTGGGGGTGCTACACTGCTGCAATGCCATACTCTCGATGAGATGTTAAACTGAGGTTCCTTCTGCAGCTCTAGTCACTGTTCTGGTGGAAGTTAAAGTTGGTGGTACTCGTGTACCTGTATTATGACTACTGTGATCTATCTATTACCAAGCCCGTACCACCATTGAATTCCTGTAACACTGGTTGCTTTTTTAATCTAAGTGATATGTAATGTACTGTTTTGTTTGCTGTGATGTATTGCTCTCTTGATGAGGTGCCTTTGTAAATGAGTCTTTGACTCAAAGGTCTGTAAAAACGATGATCTAAGGAAAGAAAGAAAGAAAGAAGGAAGGAAGGAAGGAAGGAAGGAAGAAAGAAAGAAAGAAAGAAAGAAAGAAAGAAAGAAAGAAAGAAAGAAAGATCCCATGACTCTTACTGATGAAGACTGGAAAGTTTCCCCAATGTCAAGGTCAACATTCCCCCTGTCAATAAAATAGGTGCACGTAACCCACGCCCCAAAGACACACCTGGAAACAAGCTATCACAGCTTAATGTGTCTTTCCTGTAAAAAAAAGTAAATAAATAAACCTTACCAAGGAATTCTTTTCAAACCTATCTATTACTGTTTGCCTATATTATATAGCAAACTTTGCATGTGATGCCTCCCTGCCTGCATTAGGAAGTTTTGGTTAGCACTATTTTTTCCAGATAATGTATCACTACTGAAATGCATAACATCCCCGTCCTTCACAAGTGTCACCATCTGCGTGTGTACTGACTTGTACTGTACACTCTTTTATTGACTGCATGAGGTACCAGGAGCCTCTGGGATATGGTACCCTACAATAAAACTGTCTTGCCTTACTAGGGATTACATGGCTGGAAACGTGGAGTATGATGGAAAGCTGTATTTGGGCTTCAGTTCATGGAACAGTCCTTGAATGCTGTTGTGCTCTGTTGTACAATGGGACATGACTGAAGATCAAGGGCCATCATTCCCAGAATGAGCTGTGTAATTTTGACTGAGGCTGGGAGTGTTGGTGGCAGTTTAGTGTGGGCTAGTAATGACTCGGACATAGTGTTGTGCGAAATTAAAAAAATTTAACCCAGCAAAATATTTCTCGGAATTCACTCATTTTGTGAGATATTTAATTAGGCAAAACATAAAATTTCACCCGTGGAACGAGTGAAATTTGCCCACCAACCAGTGAAATTCATTGGTCATGGGTGAAATTTCACCACCCATGGGTGAAATTCTGTAATTTTGCCACTACATCGGCTGTCTTCCCTGGTGTCTAGTGGTCCCCCCTCCAGCTGCTCACCAGCCCAAATTAAAAAAAAAGATTTCTCCCTGGTGTCTAGTGGTCCCCCCCTCGGCAAGTCATGGCTGAAATTGAATAAAGCCCCCACCTCAGTTATCCTGAGTCAACTTATGTGACATAAGCTACTAACCCACTAAAACACCAAATGCTGAAATGCCAAAATTATGGAGTGCTGGTGCCCTCATTACAATGCCAACCACTCCATGACACATTAAAAATTAACAAACAGCAAAGGAACCTGGGAGCAAATGTTACTGTAGATAGCAGGCATTTAATAAATCAAACACATGGAACTAATAACATTGAACATACACTCAAAAGCAACCAGTTTAAGGAATAATTTGCCTCTTCTCACAGTTTCCATCTCCTTTAATAAAGAAAGAAACAAACTGTAACAGTCCTGGCTGGGTAGTAGATGTGAGTTACAATAAAGCTACTACATAAATCTGGAATACTTTATAGTACTATTTAACTGGGTCACTTACCTTGCATTTAATTTATTTTTTAATGATAGAAGTGCACTACAGAAAATGGAACTCTGTGCTAAGTAGGACTAGTAACTCACTGTTCCATCAACTGTTTCCATTTTGTGATGGAAAATGGGCTCTGTTATCACACACAATTCCATTGTAATTGCTCGGGGACCAACAAATACAATGTTTTGTGAATTTATCACCCTCACTTATGTTAGCCAGAGAAAATGCATATGACAATACTACTAGCCCCTGAGCACTAGTGTAAAATGGAAAAGAGAAGGTACACAGAATCTATGCTTTTCCAATGTATTCTGCATCCACTGAGTGATTGTGACAGAGATTAATTTGATGATCATGACAACTAAAATGTTAATTACTCTCAGTCAGTGTCAGTCTTACCCTTCCCCCATATCTGTCACTACCTTAACTCATAACATTAAAGAGTACATTATCCCTCATGACTCCCGAATCCGAACTTGTGTTAAAAAAAAATAATAATTAAATCCCCAACTCCCTGGTGTCTAGTGGACCCCCTACCCTGGCATCAGATAGTGCCCACCCTGCTCCCCTTCCAGTACCCCGATTGGGCCACTGGCACAGCCTTCCACTCACCTCCATGGCCAGCAGCCCGACTGAGCACTTCAATGAATGAGCACAAACTTGTACAAGCACACGCTCATTCATTGAAGCACTCAGCTGGGCTTAACACAAGGTCATATTTGGGAGTCGAGAGGGACAATGTCACATGAGTTGACTCAGTGTAACCCGGGGCTTTGTTCAATTTCATCTGTGATCAGGCCGGGGGACCACTAGACACCTGGGAGAAGAATGTTTTTTTATAATTTGGGCCGGTGAACGTCCAGAGAGGGGGACCATTATGGATGCCATAAGAGATGCCCATTTGTGGTGGGTGAAATTGCTGTGAAATTTTGCCATTTCACCATAATTTCATGAAAAACTTGTGCGGCAAAATTGCAGATTTCTCTGCAATTTCGCCGGTGAAATTTTATTTCGCAACATCTCTACTCAGACAGTGTAGTTTGTTTTGTTGGTGGGGGTTGGAGTGTTGCTTTTGAAGCAGCACCAGTGCCTTGGGAGATGCATCAGTTGGTTGCTGTGGCTGCATTACTTGAACAAACCATTTTACCCCACCACTCTTGCCTAACTCTTGCTGCTGCCACTGCTGCTGGCTTATGTGACCTAAGTGGGGGATGGGGACTCGATGTGACAGTTGGGAAGATGTCATGTTCATACTTCAGATGGTCATACAGAACACTGCTTCCCAATGTCCAAGTAGACTGACCCTGGTTGAGCTTTCTGTCACACAGATTGCAGCATGCTCTCAGTGGATTTGAGGGGTCATCGCTAAAATATTATCACATTGCAGAAGGTCTGTTTTTTTTATTGTTTTTAGCTACTGGACTACTAGGAGCAATATGGTGGTGACTGTGAGCTGATTTTTTGTGCTGCCACAGAGGAATGGCATGGCTGGGTTGGATGCCTTCTGGCAGGGCAACACTGACAGCAACAGCACTAGGGTTAAAATGAGGATGATCCTCTAGGGGCTGAGGATGGGCCTGGTTGTTAGATTTCCTGCCTGAACAAGTTGGTTTCTTGCTTTTCATTTTATCACACTCTTTATGAGAACATTTAGCACCTGCAGCAATTTTGATCATTGAGACATGTTTTTATCCCCTCCCAAAAGAGTGTTTCTTACTCCTTGATGAATGTAAGAGGCAGCTAAATGGTTAAAACAAGAATTGTTGCAATGAATACTAAAGCATATTTCTGTCCAAATGTGGTCAATATTTGGGCAAGCTACAGTAGTACAGTAGCTTTAAAAGTAAGACATTTTGTACTGTATGCCCCAGCAAAAACTAACACACAGACTGCACATTTGTATAAAAAAAAAGCCCTGCAGCCTCATGGTCGGGGACCAAATACTTTAAAATTACCACCACCTGTATCTCAGCCAAAATTATCATAGCATGACTTATGAAGAATGGACAATTAAAACTATTTAATGTGTGTAAGGGATAAACACATGACAGGGTGTGCAGTTATATGAAAATAATGCACACCTTGGGTGGTTGTTAGGCACAAGGCATAGTCGGTGCTGCAGCCATGTGAGAAGGCCATTATTTCCTTATGATTACACACACACTGAAGTGTGTCATTCCACTTATAATATGAACTTTTATTTGTATCAAAATGTGTAGTTCAGGTGAGGTGTGATGTTATCAGAAAATAATCAATGGTTATCTGACATGTTTTGACTAATGAGGTTACAGGATTTTCATGGCCCATTTTATTAATAAAAGTAATCTGAAATCTGGATAATGGCATTATCTGTTAATTTCCCATAGTTGATTTTTTCTCTCATTTTTCCAGAGTTTGCTTTTTTGGTTACAATTTTACCCATGATAGCCCAGTTGAGTGGCAGCACTCACTTCCAGTAGAGACCCGCTTCTCCCATATCCACAGCTGGGTGGACTGCAGCACTGTGAGGTTCAGTGACTTACCTAAGGTTACACAGTAAGGATTGGACCTGTGATCACCTGGTTCCCAAGCCTGTGCTCTGTCACTAGATTGCACTACCTATAAAGATTCCAAAGTTTTAATGCCTTGGGAGAAATTAAGACTCTCAAATAAGACCTACAAAAGCCTTCCTGTGGCTCTGAGTGAAGTGATTTTACACTGGTAACTTCTTCATCGCACGATCCTTCTACAATGAAAAACTGTATCCTTGGAAAATTGACCCCTTTTAAGACATAATCCACTGATTATATTGTTTGTTTCCATTAGTCTAATCAATTATCCTTGCCTTGACTTAATTTTTTGATAGAAAGACTGTAAAATGGCCTTTGGGGAAAAAGAAAAATATATATTTGAGAAGCAAGTAAACAGAATGTGGGATAGAATGAATGAGAGACTCCATAAAATTGTACATGAAGCAAGAAGCAGAAACAAATGATACACTGTGTGCCTAATGTAAAAACTGCTATTTTAAAGCTCAGAAAGTGTTCTTGTTCATTTCTTTAATGCACAGTGGTACCTTCTGGCTTTGATGTTTCAGTATTGAAAATCATTGTGTATATTCATAAACGGCCTTGTGATGCACCTAGTAGGGGCAGTTTAATCAGTAGTTCCTAACTTGAAAGGATGGTACATTGGGGATTCTGTGACTGATGCGATAAACTCTGCTGCAATAAGTTGTCCCTGTTCTGTGAAGCAGTTCATGTGAAATAACAAGGGCATAGTCACAGTTTGAAAGGGTTATGGTGCAAAACAGGGGGCATTCTGTTATCTAGTGGAGGGGCCACCTTTTTACTCTAGACTCAAATTTATTCATTACGCACAAGGGGAGACGAGCATGCTTTAATAGCAGTGCAGTATAACTACTTTTCCACATGCTATGCTATTTAGTAACTGAAATAGATGCAACATGACACCACCTAGTTGCATGGTGCTATGCTATGATGCAAGTTAGTCATTAATGGATGTGCCACCTGGAAGTCTCCTCCCACAAATTGTTGTCTCTTTGATGGTCCTCCCCCCCAACACACACACACCTGCTCCCATCCCCAGTACAATCCCTGGCATCCTGTGGTTCCCACCTTTTTAACTCAGTTAAATGCAACTGCTGTGCTTCTGGAGTGTCATACACCCCAAGTAGCTGTGATTGCAGAATGGTTTTGACTTTTAACAACAATATATTATTGAGGCCTGTATGCACTGTCTGATCTTAGGTTCTTCAACTTCTGCATATGTAAAGAAGTACTTCTTTACTCAACCAAAAGTTATGTCCCTAATCACAATGCACACATCTCAGCCCCTCACCTATATCCCCACATATTCTGATCTAGGCTTTGCCTTCAAATGTGTCAGAAAATAATAAAAATGCAAGAATTATGTGTTACAGTATGTACTTGTACATCATGTGTAATGTGATATGTGAATGCCTCTAATCAGTATAAATTGTGTTTCAATGTACTTTTTTGAAAAGCATAAAAACATAAGTTAAAAAAAGAATATTAAATCAACACTGACTGGGATAGCGCAGATCACTCCCAAAATGCAGGTGAACAGAACTGTAGACCTCATCTTCTTCAGGGACGCCTACAAAAGAAAAAGAAGGACAGTAATATCCTGCTGGTTCTGCTCTAAGTACTTTTCTGTTCTCTTCATGTTAATTCTCCATTACATGCAAACAGTTGTACTCACCTGGATATCTGACACAACAACAAGCGATAAGGCATTGAAAGTCAAGGCATTACTTTGGACAACATTGTTACTTAGTGTGATTTACTGTGGAATGCAGTCTAACACTGAGAAAGATACTCATAAGTTAACTGCAAACAGCACCTTATGGTGTGCTGTGATAAAATACCTGCATCTGGTAGTGAGGTTGAGAACAATAATTCCTGAGGAGCAAAGAGTGCATAAGTTGTTTGTAAAGGTCTCTTGCTGTCATAAGTGAAGGTGTTCTGTTTCAATCAAAAGCTATGCTTTTCTAATTTTTGTGTTCAAAGTGAGAATTGTGCCTGGGCCCATGTCATCAGCAGCACTAATGACAATGTTATCATGCTGCATTGTAAATGATCATTGTCGGTTTTTATTTTTAGTTTTTTTGTCGACTGGTTAAGTGTACTAGACAAATTGTGCCTACTGTAGTTTCAGACACGACCCGGGGAGGGGGATACAGAAGAATGCTAACTGACCTTGAACCAGATTAAACTGTTGGTGGTATTTTTAGTGAATGTTCAGGGATCATCTTCAAGCTACAAAAATAGCCAGTTTTTACCAGAGAAAAGGTCCAAACGGGGTTAGGAGCACTACAGGTACAGTAGGTAAGATCCCAGGGCCAAATAGGATGCACCAATGGGTGCTCAAGGAATTGGCAGTGGAATTGGCTGAACTTCTTGTAGGGTTTTTCAGTAGCTCAGTTCAGACAGGTGTAGTTTCAAAAGACTGGAGGGTAGCAGATGTAGTGCTGCTGCTATACAAGGGAAGTGGGACAAGGAGCAACCATAGAATTACAAAACTGTCAGTCTTACCTCTGTAGTGGGTAAACTAATGGAGTCACTGGTCAGATTGGACCTTGTGGACAACCTAGAGAGCAACAGTCTACAGATAGTAAACAGCATGACTTTGTGGCAAGGAGGTTTTATCAGACCAACCTGAATAATTTTCTTTGTCTGGGTAACAAAGGTGGTATAAGGGCCACACTGTTGATTTGCTGTACTTCAGTGTCAGTAAGACTTTTGACTCAGTGGCACACAGAAGATTGCTGAGGAAGCTGGTGGACCTAGGCACAGCTAGGGACATAGTTAAATGAGAGGAACCTGGCTGAAGGTGAGACAGTAGAGGGTGGTCAAAACAAGGTCAAATCAGAATAGAGGGATGTCATGAATGGGGTGCCATTGGGATCAATCCTGGATCCTCTCCTCTTCAATATGTTCATCAGTGATATTTGAGTGGGCATCTGGGGCAAGCTGTGTCTATTTGCAGATGACATGAACCTCTTTGGTAGGATAGAAAGCAATAGTGTGATCAGGAAGATGCAGAGGGCTCTACAAAGGATAAAAAGGTGGTCTAAGGTTTGGGAGTTGAAATTCAACACCAAAAAGTTCAAGGTTATACACCTAGGGAACAAAATCCCCAGGACAGAGAACTGATGGGAGGGTAAAACTGAACACTACAGCAGAGGAAAGAGGATGGGAGTCATCATTAGTGACTCACTCAAACAATCAAGCCAGTGTAACGATGCCTATAGTAAGGCTACAAAGATGGCGGTGTGTATTGGAAGGGTACTGACAGCAGAAAATAGGAGTTATTACTACCTCTATATAGGTCATTGGTGAGGCTGCCTGAATACTGTGTTCATTTCTGGAGTACTCACTTAAGGAAGGATAGGGACAGGCTGAGGCAGTGCAATACAGGGTGACCTAGATGATTCAGGGATAACAGGGCAGATCTTACAAGGACCGTCTCAAGGCACTGAACATGTACTCACTGAAGACCAGAAGGGAGAGGGGAGAAATGATAGAGACCTTCAAGTTCCTGAAAGACTAAACAAGGTGAAGTGCAGGGAACTATTCAGCAGGAGTAAAGATTTAAGCACCCGAGGTCATGAGTGGAAGCAGGTGGGGGTTAAGTTTAAGAGAGATATGAGGAGGTTCTGTTTTATAGAATGGCTTGTGGAGCCATGGAACAGTCTGCCAGTAGATGAGGAGGGTGAAGATCATAAATGGTTTCAACAATGTCTGGGACAAAGTGGATGGTTTGGTGGTTACTCAAGTCAGTACCCGCAGGGAGGGGAGCACGAGGATGAACAGGGAAGAATATAACCCTGTATGGATGATAGGTCATGGGGCAGATAAGGAACTATGGACAGACTAGATGGACCCTTGGTCTTTGTCTGCTGTCATTGTCTATATTTCTCACTATTTTTGTGAGCACGACTAGAGTAACAATGATTAAACAGGAACAGTAAATTGTCGCCAATCAAAAATGATGTTGTTATAGAAATTATTTATCTATTTGAAATTTGGATAACACCTTTAAGTACAAGTGCTCTTTTACAAATGTTCCACATCAGTAACAAACAGGTATACACAACATTGATACACAGAAGCCACATCAGTAGCAAATAAATAACTTAGAATAGGTACAGTATATATACTACAAGATTTCACCAGCTCGAGGGGAACCAGATCAAGTATAGACATTAATATTGAGTTCAATACTGAGTTATTAGGACTAGCATAAGGCTCTTGGCCCATAGAACCAGTCTCCTGTGTTAATGGGCATTATATACCCTGTCTTCTGAAAAGGTAATTATCCAGCCTAATCTTAAAGATGTCAAACCTATCCATCTCTACGGCATGTCTTGGCAAGCTGTTCCATACTGGAATAATTCTCTGTGTAAAGAAGGATCTTCATAGGTTTGTCTTAGGTTAAGTTAACTTCAGTTCTTTCTTATGACTTCTTAGTTCACCAAATCTGTCAACAGTTGACAAACCCAGATTTTCAGTTGGAATACTATCCTTTGTAATCCTAAACATCTGCAGGAGGTCACCTCTAATGGCCATGTCTCCAAAGTATACAGTCCCAAGGACAAAAGTCTGTTTTGTAAGTTTCATCCTTAACCCTTCTACCAAATTAGTCATTCTCCATTGGACCCTCTCCACCCCATCAATATCACTTCTCAGATATGGACTCCAGAGAGGGGTACAATAATTCAAATGTGGTCTAACAAATGTATGATATTGCGGGATAAAGCGTGCTCTGTTCCATGATACAAATGACCCTTTATACATTGGATTATTCTATTACTTTTTAAATAATTTGTTGACAATAGTGACTAAAGGTCAGGTTGTTACTTATAAATACCCCTAGGTCCTTTTCACTTGCCACAGGTTTCATGCATGTACCATATAATTTATAAACATGTCTGATGTTGTCCCTACCTAGGTGCATCACTGTACATTTACTCAGATTGAACTGCATACCATTTTGATTGGCCCACTCCTCAATTCTCTTTAAGTCTTGCTGTAGAATAGCTATTTGATTTATGGCCCCCAGTTCTGCTCCAAGTTTTGCATTGTCAGCAAACTTGGTACACATACTAACCACATTCAGATTCATATCTGACATGAAGGTGGAGAAGAGTACCAGGCCCAACACATACCCTGTGGCACCCCACTCATTACTTACCCCCATCTGAGATGTACCCCTAATTCTTACTTTCTGGGTTCTACCCAGAAGCCATGCCTTTACCCACTTAATTAGATGGTGCTGGATGCCTTACTTATCCAGTTTCTGAACCAAAATATCATGAGGGACTTTGTCAAATGCTTTCTTACAGTATAAAAATATCACTTCAACTGTTTTTTTCCTATCCAATAGTTCACTAACCCTTTCATAGAATATTAGGGTTGCAAACAAGGTACAGCAGCATAGAGTACAGTCAGATGGCAGCCAAGCCACAACATTATACAGAGAGGTATTTGGTCATAAAACAATGGCAAGCAAGTTTCAAAGCAAGTTCCTTTCTTGGGGAATTCTTAAAAGGTGTGATTTTGGGAAGGTCCTCTAGGGATTCAGGGAGATCATTAAACCACTGTGTCCTCTACACACTAGGGAGCTTGAAATGGTTTAACTACCTTAAACCATTTTAAGCTCCCAGAACATGGTTTGAGTCCACACTATAACACAGTTAAATCCATGTTTCAATCATGTTCTAGAACCATACTGAAACCCTACTAGAGAGGTGGTCTTTAGCACCATTTTAGCTAACACACGGTTGCCTTAATCCATGTTAATAGCAGTGTGTATGCAAACCATGCTATAGCACGGGTTAAGGTAACCCATTCTGTGCAAGGATACATTTTTAGTCAGCAGCAGAATTTAAAAAAAAAATACATTAATGGCACCGCCAGGCAGACAAAGAATCTCTGGTTCTGACCATGTATATTTTGTGCTGATCAGTTTCGGTGCCCATTCACTGGTATTTCATCATGCACTGAGGCACCAAGTGGCACCCATAATACTTTGAGTTGGTCCTGCAGTCATACCTGGGAACCCAATCCAGCTAGCATGGTTGTCAGAATAATATAATAATATAATGTGGAAGCTCCAACAACTGTGCTATGGATCAATTTATAAAACGTTTTTAATAACATGTTATAATTAGTCCCTAGTGTGTATAGGGCCTGTGTGGCTTGAATAGTAAATGTATGTCTATCCTACCTGCCTAGTTTTGTGAAAGAGGACTTGTTGGGCATCCCTGAACATACTTCTTGTGGAGTAGCTATTGTTGAGCAGGTGGAAGAAGTCATCAATTTCAGAAGGGGTGAGGCCCAGGAGGACTTTTTAACCAGCAAACAGGACTGGTTTTCTAGCCTATCCCTAAAGGGAAAAGATGACTATGATTAATGATGATCTCATATCATTATAATTTTCATGATTGCCAATAGTCAAGATCACTGCACTAAATTTCAAAACAAAATCTTCTATTTAGACATCTTTTATGGACTCATCAGTTATGATGACTGTTTTATCCAAACACACAGGTTTCACTTATACTTACTCTGAAACCTCACTTCTTATGTTATAATCGCTAGTATTGGTTTACATACTGTATAAAATGGTTGCTTTTGTGCTTGTGGTGAGTTCCTACAAGTACTTGGTTTGTGCTTAAAACCTTTCCTTACATCTGCAAACTAATCGTGTAAAGTAAAAAATGTTTTTTAAACATGCAAATGACCGTTTTTTATGTCCATAAAGTGTGCTTTTGAAATACTCAAATTTGTTATGCAAAATATATATACTATACCAAACTTAACATGCACTGCTCCTAAAGTGATTAAACAATGATTTCCCAAGATTTATATTACAATTCATTTCCTTGTGCAGTTATTTGACAAATGTGTATTTTCATATTGGTTAGAATAAAACTTATTTAATATTGCTCATGTGACTTGATAGATCATCTTAATAATCATATGGTGACATCTGATGATTAACAATGATCAGTCATGACTGATCTTCATAACCACTAATGATGATTTTCCCGATTCACCTGGCTAGTACTGTATGTTGCTTTACCATGTAGGAGAGCCAGGTTTGTGACACATCCAACTCCCAGTCTAACTTTAGGTGCACTGCAGAGTGGAAGGGCAGGTTGCCAGCACACACTCAGCTCCTGCTATGATGGGAGTTTGGATTGCACGGAGGCCATGGGTTACCATGCAATATCAGCCATTCCCAACAGGAGAGACATAACAGGTGGTCGGCAATCAGGGGTGAAGGGTAGCTCAAAAAGAGAAAAATCCTCACCCTGCACAGATTAATGATGTAACCTGCACGTCACAGCCTGCAGCTGCCCTACGTCCTCCCATGACCCTCAGTAATGATTCTGTGTTAGCCTGGGAATTGCTGACCAAGCTGAAAGGGTTCCACAATAAGGGGCAATCTGCAGGAGTGCTGAAGTGGGACTTGAGCCCCAGGGTGTCACTACCAAGAGAGGATTCTGCAGCCTGAAAATCCTGAAATTAAGAAGTCTGAAGATGTCAAGCTAGCTGGGAAATTGGGGCAGGGAATAAAGCATTAAGAAAGAACTGTATTGGCTGGTATTTGTCATACAAAATGTATATATATATTTATACAGTTACAGTATAACAATTTATATACAGGTATATCAAAACCGCATCCTGTGGTGGCTAGTTTTCAGTGTCTTTAAGGCAAAGCACTGTCAGGAAGATCAGTAAGTAAAGAAAAAACAAATCTGAATAGTGTTCCTTGCTCCTACCCTTTTTAAAGATATTTTGCACTGCTCTTTATGCAGACTGCCTCCCCTCTATGCTACTTCTGATTGTATCAAATCCAATGACTTTGGGCTGAGTTTGGAACTGCACTACACTGAGGAGTTCAACAAGGGTCACTGGAGCTTGCTGCTATCAGTCTGCATGAAACAAATTAGTAAACATACAGGGCCCGATTTTCAAAGGTTGCCGCAGCTGGCTTTCTTCAAGCCCTGTGTCAACCACAGTGGTTGGTGCAGCTGCGCCAAACAATTTGCCACAGCCTGCACCTGATTTTAGTACCTCGGACAGGTATATACTTCCCAAAGCGACACTCCTACAGTGACATACGTCGCTACCAACAACAGCACCAAGTTGCTGTAGGTGATGTGCCTGGGACCCGGCAACACTCTCCCCCATCTTGCACCCTCTCCCTAAACCAACTCCAACCTGGAGTTGGTATCTGTTAGTACGTGGGGTGTTTGGGGGCGACCCTGAAGAAAATGTAGTGCCCTGCTGAGCATGGCTCCCTGTTGACTGCAATTCTGGTCAACAGGAGTCTGGCGCCATGCCAGCTGACGACTTTAGTTGTCAATTCAGCATTGTAGAGCCCCTCAGGTGCAGTTGTAACATTTCAATAGTTTACAGCAGCTTGCACCAAAGTGTTGGCACAAGCCCTGTAAAAGGGTCTTCGATTGGCACAAAATTAAACTAGTAGGATGCTCATCTAACTGTGCTGTTTTGGCGAGGGGACTGAAAATTGTGATTTGCATCAGGGGAATGCTGCAAGCCACCTGCACAGTTTGTTTGGTGCACCAGCGGCTTGTGGCAACAGCATCCCCTTTGAAAATTGGGCCCACGGTGTCACACAGTTAGTGGATCTCATGAAGCTTTGTCAACTTTCACAATGAGGATCTGCATACCTATCTCATTACTCTTTATATACTTTTATGAAGCTGTTTCTGCTGGGGTCTGCTGACTAAACCAGACACTTTCTGTCATTTCTGTTACATTCCAATTACATGAAAGGTTCTTGAGTGGAGCATGCACAGGTAACCAAAACATTTTACCAGTAATTAGAAAAAAATCTTATCAGCAAGAACAGCACTACAAGCTACCACTGTTTGTAATTATGGAAGGCAGTGAGGGTGGAACCCTGTATTCCAGTTTTACTTAGTCGCTTGCACTTCCTGTGCTTCTGTCTCTCCCAGCTGTAAAACTGGCCAGTAGCAAGACCCAACTGAAAATGAGATGTTCAATTCCATAAAAATATCCTGAGTAAATATATTTTAAAATCAAAGAACGTGTTAAAGAGACAGGGGGCAGTTATAGCTGAACTTCAGCTTCATCCAAGAAGTGTCATCATCATCATCATCATGTCATCCAACTTTGCATTCTTTTCTCAAGTCTGTAGCTCTGTTTTGTTGTGTTGAAATGGGTTGCTTTTTCAATTATTCTATGAAGGCTTTTTTTTTCTCTTTTTCCACTTTGTATTTCTTGCCTGGTAACTCGAACTGGCCCCCAACTGGATCAGTCTCCTCAGCCTCATCACCCAACATCCCTGAGATGTACTGTACATATTCTACTGTTGTCCTGCCTCAGGAGCTGACTGAAGGTCCCAGTCATCGATGTGGCACCTGCAAGGGGCTGGACCATCACCATACTGCAGTCAGAGGGGTTCTCCTCCATTTTCTCCCTTAGGGCCCACACAGGTGCAATGATGCCATGTGCATGCTCTACCTCTGTGGAGACACCCCCGGCATCCAGGTGTAAATCCCCCTACCTTGTTGTCCCATGTTGCTACCACCTAGATTTCTCTAGTTGGCAGTCAACCCACAGGACAGACATTCCTGGCCCTCCCAAAGGAGGAGACCTTTCCTAAGGATGCTCAAGCGTCCCTCCCTGGCCAGCCCCCTGAGTCACCCCGGTCCGTTCTCAAACTGGGGTCACTAGAGCAGCAGTGGGTGAGGCAATGCCATGCCACTACACTGGTTTATTATGAAGATATACTACACATTCTGCCTGTGCCCAATAAAATCTCTGTCTGTCTCTCTCTCTCTCCAGAGTAAACAGTTGCTCATTGCTAACAGCTGTGTGTAGATAATGTAAGTCACAAATGTGGGGTTGGGGGGGTAAAATCAGCACAACATATCCTTGTTTCAGACCTCAACTTACTCTGTGGCCCTTAGCAAGTCACTTGACCACACTGTACATTTGTCCTCCCAGTTGTATTATAGAAGAAGGAACCAGACCAGTGCAAGTGAACTGTTACTTATCTGTTTGGTGTATCATGGCTAAAACATTATTTAGAAAATAATATTTTAAACATTTTAGGTCTATCTACATATTCCAAAAAGTATAAAGTGCTGTATTTTGCAACCCTTCTGAAGAAAAATGTTCTAAAAAACATTTGTTTTACAGGTAACTTGTGAAAACATGCTGCAGCTTTCTTATTTGCTATAGAGAAAAGGTTATTTGGGGAAAAGCAAAACTAAACTTCAGTGCAGAAATGTTTTCTCATCATTGGTACAGTACTGGTTCATACACTAACAATAAGTCAAGTCATGAGAAATAAGAAGGAAAACTTACCTTTTCTGGGAGCAAAGAGGTTTTGTTTCTCACAACAGCTGTATCTGATAAAGTGGCACAGGCACAGCAAATCAGTTGCCAAGGCGTTTATTTATGCTGTTAACATCTGAAAACTCATGCTACCATTCCAAGTATTTAACCTCTGCTTCAGAGGTAAAGCAACCAATCAGTGTCCACAAGGTGCATCATTTAACTATAAAATAACTCAACTCCCACTTCTTCTTAGGTCATATTGGAAGAAAAAGTGCATTCACATAAAACCTGAGTAGATTGCTACCCACTTAATTGAACATGTGGGCATTATTTTCAACAATTACATTATTACTGGGTAGGCTGTTTCAAAATGGTAAAGAAAATAAAACATGTTTCTCTTGTGATCATAATGAGGTTGTTTTGAACAGTTCATTGTAGGGTCAAGCTTATCTCTGAAACTGATTGTAATCATTTTCAGATTGGTATGGCTTCTAGATTTCCTATTGCTTGATGAGATACAGTGGATTAACCAGTCTCAATTCTTGAATTTTATTTATTTATTGAAACGTTTCACCAGGAAGGCACACTGAGCAATAGGTTGCTCGTCTCCCGGTGTGACTTGCGGGGGTAGGGGAACATGAGAATAGTATACAGAGAGTTGGTACACAACATAGTTGTACAATTGATTTCATTCAAATAGTGAGCAGACTGTACAGGGTAATGAAAAGTAGAATTCTAACAGTCTTGAACTAGATAGACACAATAGCACAAAATAGCATTTGGCAAACATTAAGTGATACATGGCTGTGTAGTTAGAGAATGGCTGAGTAGAATTCAAGTAGGTTAATCTAGGCATGCTAGTAAGGAGTAACACAGACAGAACAAGTTAGCTAAGGTGTAGCAGAAGTACATATTGACTACAAGTGCAGTACAGATTAGTCAGCCAAAACTAAGGCTAAGTAAGGAGGGGAGGTGGGGTGAGAGGAATATGTGGGTACGCAGAGAACGGAGTAGATGGAAGGAGAATGGAAGGGGAGGGGAAGGAGGGGGGGAGGAGGGAGGAGTCTGCTGGGGCCTGACCCCTCCAGTATGCTGAGGACCCCGCCTGCACAAGGCAGAGGTAGTGCATGACCAGCAGGGAAGCAGGTTGTGGGTAGCAAGAGGTAGAGCACTAGGCAGCAAGGGGGAGTAGGCTTCAGGAAGACCAGAAGAGAGGGTAAGGTGAGAGAGAAGAGAGGCCAAAGTCCCAGCACTTCAGGATGCAGAGAAATAGGTGGGAAGAGTTGGGTTGTGGATGTAAGGAGCGGGTAGGGACAGGCCCTTGGTAACTTTGGATGATTGAGAATAGCAGTAAGAGAACTAGAGGAGATCTGTTGGGAGAGAAAGGGGGAATTGGAGGAAAGCTGGTAATTAGGTGGGAGGGAGGTGGAAGTACAGCAAGGGAATTGTGTGTGTACTGAAAAGGGGTAGGGTTTGTCAAGGCTTTGTCATGGGCTTAGATGGGGAAGTTAAGGAGGGCCATAGCAGGAACAGCTAGGTGTGCAGAAGTTTTTGAGGGCAGAGCTGATGGAGTAGTAGGAGGATGAATGATGACTTTGATGGGGGAAGGAATTCCACATTTTTGGGAGGCAGTGAGTAATCGATTGAGCTGATGAGGTGGCTCTATGGGGAACCACCAGAGTTCGGGAGTCAGTTGATCTAAGGGAGTGAGGGGGGCGTGTAGTGAAAGAGGGGGAGGGGTAGAAGGAGTTCACTCAGCTAGTGCTTGGAGGTGAATTTAGTGCAGCAGGAGAGTTGTCTATTTGTAAGAGAGGGGAACGATAGAGCATGATGAAGATCACAGTGGTGGGTGCAAGAGGGAGCATCAAGAGTGAAGCAGCAGAAAGAATTGAAGAGGGTATCCAATCTGGCCAGGGAGGACTTGGGGCAGCACCGTAGACTACGTCACAGTAGTCGAAAATGGGCAGGATCATCTTCTGAACAAGTTCATGCCAAGCCAGAGGAAGAATGCAACTACAGTTCCTGAACAGGGCACCAAACTTGGGGAACAGTTTTTTCTGGATGGCGTCAATATGTCCAGAGAACTTTAGGTGTTGGTCCAGCCAAACACCTAAGTACCCGAAGGAGGATGTGTCCTCAAGTTAAGTCCCATCTAGAATGTGGAAGATGGGCAGGGAGGGAAACCTAGAGAGCCTCTACCTTGTGCCAAAGGTCATTGAGACAGTCTTCTTGGCATTGAGAGAAAGTTGATGGTTAGCAAACCAGAGTTGAACTTTGTTAAAGTCTCGCTGCAAGTTGGATGTAACCTCAGCTGGGCATGAATCTTGAATGGTACATAGATGAGCACTCCGTGTGATGAGGAGTACTCAGCAGCATCCCTCAGGGATTAATGTTGGGGCCAGCACTCTTTAACATCTTCATCAATGATCTGGAAGCTGGTGTCTCCAGCAGGTTGCTTACACTCATGGATGGGACTAAGCTAGTCAGTATGGGGAACTCAATCAAGGATGGTGACAATTTTTAGGAGGACTGAAACATCTAGGTGACAGGGCAACCTCCTGGTGTCTCAGATTCAATGTATCCTAATGCAAGGTGCTTAATTAGGTGAAAAACAGAGACAGATCACCTACACTGTCTGGGGCACCTTTTGTTGCCACTGAGGAGAAAAAGGACCTAGGGGCAAAATAACCAAGGAGCTTAAACAGGACTAGCAGTGTGCCTCTGCTGTCAAAGTGAACAGAAGAATGCAGGGGTGCATTGAAAGGGATGTGACCAGAAGAACAGGGGATGAAATCCTGTCACACTACAAGGCCTTGGGTTAGTCCACACCTGGAGTACCGTGTGCAGTTTTGGTTTTCTCAATACAAAAAAGACATTAAAGGGGAAAAGTTAGCACAAAGGGCCCCACACAGGAGTGTGGAGCTGGTCCCAATTTTCCCTTGATGTGGAAAAAAAATGTTTTTTACTTACTGTTTAATGTAGTGTAGAAAATTGTATCAGACTTGTTTTTCTGAGCCGGCCCGGTGGCACTGAGGGCTGAGGCACTGGATGCCTTACCTCGCACCACACCGGTGACCCATGTTTGGGAACGAACACGGACCGCCAGGGGTCAGCCATGGAAGAGAAGGATTGAGCACCTGACAGCTGCTCTCCTTCTCTGGAGGGGGTCAACATGAAGCTCCCACTGCAATACCACCTCCTGGGGGAGCTCAGGTAGGTGCAGGTAGAGGAGGTAGCAGCATGGGTTCCGGAACAGACGTCGACAGAGGGGTGGAGCAGGAGGCGCCTCATCATGCCTCCTTGCTCATTGGCCCTCACTGCATGCCGGCACTGGGGAAGAAAACAGAGGGAAAATCACCCCTCCTCACCTAGGTGATGACTCCTCACTGCATGCCCTCGGATCATTGGGGCAGACTCCACTGCACGGTGTCCACAATCAGTGGCCAGGGGAGTAGGGGGCTCCCTCCACCCCACCAAGGGTAATCCGGCAATCAAGGATATATATGGACCAGGTGCTCTAGGGGCAGACTCCAGTGTGAAGAAGGATAGCACAACAGAGGAAGTCCAATTGAGTGGTGAGAGGGGGCAGAAGGAGGGATAAATACTATGTAAAAAAAAAAAGACTTGTTTTTCCTACTTTCAGGCTGACATTTTCTTTAACTACAAATCCCAGAATCCCCCGTGGCTGACATCAGAGGAGGGCTGCAGCAGTGAGAAATTCAATAGCCTGCAGTGCATGTTAGAACTTTTATAAGCTCCTAACAGGCATTTGTCAGTCCCATGGCTCTCCTTGGGCTAAATACAACACTCTGTGACTGTACTTAGCCCCATGGAGGACAGCGAGACCAGCAAACAAAAGATCAGAGCTTTAACTGTAGCATGCACTGCAGGCAATTGAAACTCCCACTGCTACAGTCCTGCTCTGATCTCAGCTGTAGGGGATTCTAGGATTTGTAGTCACTGGAAATGCAGCCTGAAAGTAAACAAAATTAGTCTGATACAATCTTCTATACTACAGTAAACAGTAAGTAAAAAGAAAATGTCTTTCCAATAAGTTGAAAAATTGGGACCGGCTCCACACTTTGGTGTGAGACTCTTAGTGCTGATTGTTCCCTTCAAGGCAGTTGTGAGGGTGCAATGCAGAGCCACAAAATGATCAGTGGTGTGAGGGAAAAGCTATGACATCCATAATATGTTCACCCTGGTGACATGGAGGCTGAGGGTGGACATGAGCTCAGGCTTCACATAATCAAGGGAACTGACAAGACTGAAAAGTTGAAGGTGCTTAATCTGGTGTCTTGCAAGAGGACACAGGGTTCCATGTCATAATAGTAATGGCAAAACAGCGATCGCTATTATGGTGAGTATATATCGCGAAAGCAAATTGGCGATATACACTTTAAGGTGACAAGACTTCCGGATGTTAAAAAAAGTGTTTTTGTGGGGGGGGCTGAACCTCCCCACACTCCACTGAATTAGGATTCTCAACTCCAGGGGGGTGAATGTCGGGGAGGGGGAAAAATCTGGATCGAGGAAAAAATTAAGTGCCATAGCTCACAACTGCGGCAAAATGTAACCCGCACCATGCCTTGAACCCAGTACCTACTCTGCCAGAGCTAGCCTCCCACACCACTATGCCACATGGCTAGCTCAGTGGCAGCAGGTACACTAGTGCCTGAAATCCCCTTCCCTGTCCCTCCCCTTCTCCTCGCTATTCATCCTTCCATTCACCCTTCCCCAGTCGCTAGCCCATACCCTGGCTATTCTGCAGAGTAGCCCACAATAATAGCACCCAAAATGAGTCACTATATTTCTAGTCACTCATTTTGGGTCACTCTCATGATGTGATAATGGATAGGGGACATGCCCTGAAGTTCAGCGATGCTAAATTCAGGGATAACATTAAGAGGCACTTTTTCTCCATCAGGGTGGTGAACCTATGTAATAACCTTCCAGTGGAGACACTAGACATGGAGACAGAACAGGTTTTTAAGTTAAGCTTGGACACCTTGCAGGGTTCCCCACTCTCTGAAAATATAGGGAGGTGGCAATGGTGATTGGGTCAAATAGTGCGTTATTTTTTGGGACCACCTATATGCACTGTACATGTGCATAAGTAGCTTTTAAGTAACATATAGTGTGCTGGTATTAAATGGGTAGTATTGCAATAAAGGATGTCAATAAAAGACAATTTTGGAGGATTTTATAAAAAAATAGATAAAAATATAGGGTGGTGGCAAAAAAATATAGGGTGGTGGTAAAAAATATAGAGCAGTGGTAAAAAAATATAGGGTGGTGGCCCACCGCCCTAAAACAATGAATGGGGAACACTGCCTTGCTGCTTACCATTGAAATCCCTGGATACCAATGGTAGTTGATTGAGTAGGGAATCCCTATAAATTAGTATGTGTTTACACGGCATGCTTATTTATCCCTGCTAATTTAGTGAGGCGGGAAAGGGGGGGGGGCATGATGGACCTAGCATTTTCTCCTACCTTAAATTTCTATGTTACTATGTAAATTCACCTTTCAGCGAAGACTTTATTGGAGCTGGCTTAGATGTTTTCCTAGCCCCTGAACTTTTACTTAGAGGTCCAACTTGTTGGCTGTCCTGAGATCTATGGCCCCCAATGTCATTTAAAGATTGTCAGCTGTTTGTAGTCTCCTTTATCACTTAGACATTTGTTCTTTTTTTTGGGGGGAGGCACTGTCTTCCTCAAAAGAAGCTAATTAATGATTTAATTGTTTTGTCCAAAATACTAAAGACTACAAGCATTTTGAGTGTTTGTAATACTTTTAAAATGCTTCAGTTTTCTGCCATATTTTGTTGCATGCTAATGGAGTCCTCTTCAATAAAAACATCTATCAGTTTGAGAAAATGCTTGGAAAAAGCCTGTTCTAATTTATCATTCAACTGAGGATTTGTTGTGCACAGTGATAATACTTTCTCCATCCATGTGTCATGTGGTACCTAATCCTAATCATCGTAGTGTTTAGAAAAGTGATATCCCAGAGGAATCAGTAAATCGACATTCTTTATTTTTTGATGATCAGTCATGACTGATTAATGTCAACATATGATCATCAAAAGTGGTAATCATCTAGATCATGATTTATCATTAAAACAGGTCTTTCAAATCTCCAGCAGATGATTAGCGATTATTTCTGCACGTTTAAATCAACACAATGCTTTCTGATGATCTGTAAAGGATCGAGTGATGATTTATACTAGGATTTCGTACTAGGATGTAAGAGACAGCAAGTAACCGAAGTCCACACACGCTCTTACCCAGCTTCTCAGTGATAATAATGGTTGCGTGATCCATCCGTAAAAATATGTAACCTACAGTAGCTTTAAACTGTTTATATCTTTATTGTGAATGATACTATCTCGGAGGTGAAGAATTTCAAAGTCCTAACACTCGCTGAGTGAAGTTAATCAATCAATCAATCAATCAATCAAAATCTTTATTTATCCAGGTGATCACCATTGAGCAAGCTCATTTACAAGGTAGACCATGGTTTGCAGGGACAAGTGTACAGATACAAATAAAATATACATAAGACAATAGGAACAAGATGTTTACAATAACAGTAGGAGAAGGATATATACATTCCAATGACACATATACAAGTAAAATATACATAAACAACAGTAGCATGATATATACAATAACCACAGGAGCAAGGTGTGTACGGTTAGCATATACAATAAAAGCCTTTATAGTCCTGTCCAACAAGAACATGTTAATGGCCTGTATAGAAGTCCCTGAGACATGGAGGTGCGCATAAGTAGAAGACATCGGTGTGGTGGGAAGATGCTGGGATGCTATGCAGACAGTATCTGGGGCATAGGATTATGTGGCAGGTGGGGAGTGGTATGTGAGGTTGGTGCAGAGAGTGCTAGGTACAGGTGGGACTGAGGAAAGGGGAATAATTGTGGCATAGGAAGACTTAGTTGAGCAACAGGGACTAATGTGGTTATATAGAAAATGATAGCCATACTGCTAGAAGCAATAGAAACAGTTACAGAGCTCTACAAACATTTTGGCATACAGGGTCTTAAACATAGCAAGACTAACAGGGGAGCTAAGTCTCAGTGATTTCTGTATCCAATTCCAGAGCATGGGCAGAACAAAGCTTATGGCAGTCCTTCCAAAGCGGGTGCTGACCCTAGGTACTTTCAGGAAACCAGCAGTGATTTCTCAAGGCATAATCTCCGATCGACTATGGGGAGACAGTCAGCAACGTGACAAGGGAGTTTGTTGGTGAGGGCTCTGAGTGTCTATAGCACTGCATTTCTACACCACCTATATTGAAGGGAGGGCCACCCCACAGCTGCATATAAAGAGCAGTGATGGTGGAAAACGGAAGGCCAGTTATAAACCTCAGCGCCTATGGTACAATACGCTCCAGTTTTGGTGTAAGGTGTGAGGCAGGGCATTGGGCCATAAATGAAGTCAGCATAGTCAATTAAGGCGAGGAAAGTAGATTGAAGAGCTGTCTTGGCATCTGTAGTCGAGAGGCAATTAAGTCTGAAGAAAAGACCAAGCCTCTGCCTCAGCTTTTTCAGCAGTTCTTCTATATGTTCCACAAGGAGAGTTTATTGTCTAGCCAGACACCCAGATACTTGAATTTAGGCACGAATTCCAGATTTTCACCTAGTAATGTGGAGATAGAAGGTAAAGGACCAGCAGCAGAGTAAGCCCCGGTCAATTGGTGAGAATATCATTGCCTTGGTTTTTAGTGTTTAGTAGTAGTCTTTTGCTAAGGAGCTGGTGCTGCAGGATAATAAAGACAGTTTATAGGTCACCTGGGGAACATTAAATAAAGGCATTTTTTTGTTATAAATATGAAAAAAGAATGTGTCAGTTATCTGCTGAAGAAAATTAAAGTGCTTATCTTTTTTCTGCATGTGCAGTGAATATTATTTCTGTGCTGATAAAGCAAAGCTTGTTTTTTTCTCCTTTCAGTATCTCCATTTTTCTCCATTTCTATACATATGAGAGTTAGCATTCTAAAGAAAATTAGATGACTAGAACTATTGGAATGGTTTTAGACCAAACCCAGAACATCAGTGGGTTCTGACAACACCTCCAACAGGGTTTTCGGGCAAAAATAAGCCACTTTAGCTGCTGTTTCCTCATTGCCAGAAAGTACCACTGATTGTGACCTCCTATGTGTATATGCTCCTGTGCTGATTAAATAGTTTGGCTGCTGGTCAGTTTCTTTGAGGCCCATTAAATATTTGCAGGACCAGCTGCATACATTCGGAATACAGCTTGTACTGGCATTGTGCAGTCAAAAAAGAAAAAGGAAGAGCTAATTAAAATGATCTATAAATCACCAAAATACCACAAGGCACTGAGCTGGAGCTACAAAACCACCCATCCCATGGACATGCCATCAGTGCTGCATTTAGATAAAGAGTCACTGTGGGAGGGGGGAATGGAGATCATGAAGCATAGAAGTTACAGCGCACACAATCCAAGATTTTAAATAGCTTACATTTGTATTGGAGGTTCAAGGAAGAGGTAGGGGGTAGGAGAATTGAGGGTCAGCAGCTTAGGATAACTGGATTTTGGGCTTATGTACACATCCCTAACTGGATTATATGGAAGTGCCTGTCTGAGGAGAGTTGTAGGAATCAGGAGGATGTGGGGAATAGGAACATGTACAGGCATCAGGATAGTGAGAAGAGTGTGGTGTGCTATAATGGTTGTGGGGTGGCAGTATTCCTTGGGATGATATGCATAACATGGGGCTGTCCAGTGTGCAGTAGCCTGGGGCATCTAAGGGCAGAAGTAAGGCAGCTCAGATGGGAGCTGGGAAGGATTACGTGGAGCATAGGGAGAGAAGGGCAAGGGAGAGAAAGATAGATGGTAGATGCCTAGGGGAGTGAGGGCAGCAGGCAGGAGATAGGGGTGGTGGGTATCCCTCAAGTTCAGGAGGTACCCCTAAATTGCAGGGAAGGGGAGCCAAGGGCAGGGAATGGCAAGTGGTAGGGGGAAGAAATGGGACTTGAGAGATGCAGTAGGAGTGAGAATATTCAAAGGGTGCTTTAAAGAATACATTTCACCCACTGTCTGGAAGTGAGGAGGGACAGGAGCTGAGGAGGGAGGTTGGGTTAAGACAACAGGGTCATGGGAGTAGGACAGGAGAAGGGAGCACAACAGTACAAAGTAGTTTCAATGGGCAGGAAAAGAAAACATGGAGAGTAGAGTAGGAGGTGTGGAGGAGGAAGGGGGTAGTGTATCAGGATGAGGGGGAAGGAGTGCATTAGTGTGGGTGGCCAGAAAGGAAAGGACATGGAAGGGGATGGGAAGACAGATAAAGTAGTGAGTAGGGGCTGTGGGGGTGTCAGGTAAGCAGGGCTTGGGGAAAAAAGGGTGGGTTAGTCACCAGGTTGGAGGGGAACAGTTAGAAGGGGGAAAGCTAGTATGGCAGTCAAAGAAGGAAAGAAGAGAGGCAAGAATGGAATGGGAGGAAGGGTGGTAATCCAGGGTCTCCATCATAAAGAATATTCATTGGGAAAATAAGGGGGGGCCACAAATGCAGGTAGGAAGGTTGTTTGTTTGCGAGAGATGACAGTGGAGATGGTGTGCCCAAAAATTGGGGAGATGATGAGGGGAGTTGGGGGGAACCAATCATAGCGATACACTTAGGTACCAATGACCTAGCTGGGGAGGAAGTTGGGGTTGTACAGGAAAGATTCAGGGTGGTAGGGAGGACCTGCAGGAGGTAACCAGATTGCTGGCATTCTCGGATGATCTGCCAGTTCTGAGAGTCAGCGCAGTCAGGAAGAAAAGGGTAGAGGAGTTCAATGACTGGCTGAGAAAATGGTGCGTGGAGCAAGGGTACAACTATATTGGGTAATGGGGGGGACCTTGTCTGATAAAACACTTTTGCACCAGACAGGCTGCACCTCAGCAGTTGGGGTCAAGGATCCTCAGGGACAAGCTGGGAGGTACATAATCCCAAACTCAATTTAAACTACTGGGGGCAACGGGCCTGCAGGCCCTGAGACTCCAGGAGGAGGTCAACAGACCTCACTCTGTACCAGTTAGTGGGATTAGAAGGTGAAGGTTTAGGTGGAATGAAGAGGTTAGCAGCAGAGGAGGTGGGCAAATTTAATGGGGAGAAATGAGAAAGGCAGAAAGGAAGGAATGGAAGGAAGGGAAAGGAAGGGAAGGGAAGGGAAGGGAAGGAAGGGAAGGGAAGGAAGGGAAGGGAAGGGAAGGCTCAGACTCTAGGTGGAAGGTGGTGACCCTGAAGTCTTGGAAAATGATGGATAGCCTGCAGGCATTGTTGGAAGGAGGGAAGTGGACACAGCAGCAGTCACAGAGACATGAGCAACTTTAACTATGAATGGGACCTCTCAGGCCCTTGGTATAACTAATACAGAAGGGACAGGGAGGTAGGAAAAGGGGGATGGTTACATCAGGGAGGTTGTAACTTGTAAAAGGGAGAAGCTGGAATGGGAGGGCAAAGTACTGTAATGGATCCAGCTAATGTCTAACAGAGGAAGGAAGGCAATGTTGGAGGTGGTTTGCTGACCACCCAGCCAGGAGGAGGAAAGGGATTCAACTCAACTTGCAAATATTAACTGCTGCAGGGAAGGAGAGGTGGCAATAGTGGCACACTTAACTTTACTAAGGTGGATCGGAGGATACCGGCCATGACCTGGCCAGGAGTCAGGTGATCCTAGATGCACTGAAAAGTGGGTTCCTGACTCAGGGCATCATAGAACCTACCAGAGAAGGGGCAATACTTGATCTGGTGCTGTTGAATGGTGACCACATCCACGATATAAAGGTTAAGAAGCCCCTGGGTAGGAGTAACCATTGTGAAATGTGATTCTGGTTGGACATGGGCGGACAAAAGGCCCTCACTAAAACTAAATCCCTAGATTTTAGAAAGGCAGACTTCAGAAAGATGGGTGAACTGCTAATGAGTCACCTGGCAAGCATCTGAGTGGATACAAAGGTGGACAAAAGGTGGCCCA
Source organism: Neoceratodus forsteri (assembly GCA_016271365.2). Taxonomy (NCBI): domain Eukaryota; kingdom Metazoa; phylum Chordata; order Ceratodontiformes; family Ceratodontidae; genus Neoceratodus; species Neoceratodus forsteri. The sequence goes on along the minus strand of CM057453.1, from coordinate 640,664,775 downwards.
TCATCAAGGAGGGAACAACGGTTGCCACAAGGGAGTGTATTAGGCTCAGAGGAAAAACCGTGAGGGTCAATGCACCCAGATGGTTTAGTACTGAGGTCACCAAGGCAGCAATGGTTAAGAAGTCAGCTTGCAAGACATTCAGGAGGACCCAGAAGGATGAAGATAGGGAGATCTACATGAAGATGGCTAGCGTAGCAGGTAGGGTACGGGGAAAGGCCTTTTTGCTATATCAGCAAGAAAGGGACAAGAAAGATGGGATTGTTAGACTCAGGAAAGGGGACAAGTTGGTGGAGGATAATGGGGCAAAGCAGAGATACTGAATGAGTACTTGTTCAGTCTTCACCAGGGACATATATGGGCAAGTGCCACTAGGGGAGGAAAGGAGAAGGGGCACAGATGTTTTGATAGAAGTGGATAGAGTGAGGACAGGGTTAGCTAGTATTGAGGATCGATAACCCAGGTCCAGATGGTATACACCAAGGGTACTGAGGGAGGTGGCGAAGAGCTTGCTAATGCCCTGGTTGGCCTCTTCAGTAGTTCACTGATGTCAGGTGTGGCACCACAGAACTGGAGAATGGCACATGTAGTGCCCCTCCATAACAGTGGTCCCAAGGACAACCCAGGGAATTACAGACTGGTCAGTCTGACCTCAATTGTGTGCACGCTCATGGAGACCATACTTAAGGAAAGGTTAGTGGACAGTCTGGATGAGAATGGTCTTCAGAATGAGAGGCTCATGGGTTTATGGGAGACAGGCTGTGTCACATAAATTTGATTGACTTCTTTGAATGGGTCACTAAAATAGTGGATGGGGCCAAGTGGTGGACATCCTTTACCTGAACTTCAGCAAGGCTTTGACTCAGTACCTCACAAGAGGTTGATCAGTGTTGGTGGATCTAGGCATTGAGCAGAAGTTGACTAGGTGGGTGGAAAACTGGCTGAAGGGTAGGACCCAGAGTGTGGTGGTGGGAGGTGGGCTATCCAGCATCAGGGTGGTCACCAGTATGGTCCCACAGGGCTTGGTGCTCAGACCGGTACTGTTCAATGTCTTAATCAATGATATTGGGGATGGCATTAAGAACAAAATGTGTCTATTCGTGGATGACGCCAAGCTTTGTGGGAGAGTGGACACAGAGTGGAAGGGTGGATTGGGGAAGGGGGCAGGGTCAGTAGCTTATGTTAAGAACCAGGCAATGCAAGCAGACTAGCCAATCTAATGACCTTATTCTGCTGGCGTTGTCACATGTTTGTATGTTTGTACATTTGTATACCAGAATATCGAACAGAACACTGTATAAACCGCGTGCAGTGTATAGAGAATAATACCTGTACTGGTGAGTGTTATGGGAGATTGCTGCAGAAAGGAACAGACCATCTCAACTCTTCTGTATGGTGGACAGGTTATTACACCCGGCCTGTCTCCCGATACTGGAGGAGCTTTTCAAACACTAGAGTGTGATGAGTTCACTCTGTTCTTTTCTAACAAAGTGTCCTCCATGAGATCTGATATCTCCTCCAGGGCCGCTCAATTGGCTTGCAGGATTGGGCTAATGGCATGGGGGAACATCCCTCTAGTGTGGAGTGAATTTGATTCAGTTGAAGAGGAAGAGGTGTGTGAGATAGTCTCAAAGCTGCGCCCCACCTATTGTTATCTAGACCTGGGCCCAACTTGACTTTTAATCAGATGTAGGGACCTGATTGGTCCTGTGGTTGCTGAGATCGTCCAGCATTCCATGAGCAGTGGGGTCTTCCCAGTATCCTTGAAAGAGGCCCTGGTGAGGCCCCTTTTGAAGAAGCCCTCGTTGGACCCGGACTGTCTCAACAATTACAGAGCAGTCTCAAACCTCCCATTTTAAGGGAAGGTTTTAGAAAAAGTGCAGGCCATTCAGCTTGAGACTTGTCTTGCTTCCTCATCCATTTTTGAGTCATTTCAGTCCAGGTTTAGACCTGGGCATAGCACAGAGACTGCCCTGGTAAGGGTGTCTAACGATCTCCTAAAAGCGAGGGATAGAGGAGCGCAATCTATTCTTGTTCTCCCTGATCTCTCTGCAGCGTTTAACATCGTGGATCATGAGGTGTTTTTGGACCACCTGTGGAACTGGTGTGGATTATCCAGCAATGTCATCAGCTGGTTTAAGTCCTACCTCACTGATAGGGTGCAGAGGGTCATGATGGGATCATCCTCATCTGACTCAATGCCCCTGTGCTGTGGAATTCTGCAGGGTTCAGTCCTCTCACCTCTTCTGTTCACAGTGTATATACTGCACTTGGGAGACATTATCAGGTGGTATGGCTTCAGTTTTCATTGCTATGCTGATGATATGCAGCTATACCTGTCCTGTGCACTCAAAATTCAGATGGCGGTCTCTGTGTTTAACACCTGTCCGGCTGAGATTCAGGACTGGATGACATGAAACTGGTTATGACTCAGTCCAGAAAAGACTGGGTTATTGGTGGTAGAGCCAGGTCATAGGCAAGGCAGAAGGGTACAGGGTAGTGGCCTAGGTTTAAAACTGGGTGGCTTGCCCTTGATCCTCTCTGCTCAGGTTGGGGATCTGGGAATTGTTCTCTATGACAGCTTAACACTTGATGCTCAGGCGCCGGCCATCGGCCAAAGTGGCTTTTACCATCTGAGAAACATTGCCCAGATCTGTGCCTTGATTCCACCTGATGACCTGACCATCCTAATACATGCCTTTGTCACATTGAGGCTAGACTACTGCAATGCCTTGTACCTGGGGCTTTTGGGAGGCAACCTACGCTGGCTGCAGCTGGTGCAGAACATGGCAGCTGGGCTATTGATGGGTGTTCCCAGATTTGAACATATCATGCTGGTTCTCTGTGGGTTGCACTGGCTACTGGTAAGGTGGAGGATTGCCTTCAAGATCAGTTTGCTGACCTATAAAGCCCCTACATGGTTGGGGACCTGACTACCTGCAAGATCTCCTGGTGCCTCACTGTCAGTCTCCACCCTTCGTTCCTCTGAGGGTGGCCTTCTGACAGTTCCAAGGATGAGTTGCGGCTTTCAGGTGACTGGCTTTCTCAGCTGCCACATCTGTCCTGTGGAATTTGTTACCGCTCATCTTAGAGAGGCCTCCTCAGTGGAACCTTTAAGAGGGGGCTTAAGACACTCCTGTTTGAACAGGCGTATCACCTCTTTCCCTTCGATGGTTTACAAATTACCTTACCTTACTGACCATTTACAGCAAAGTCAAAGCAGAAGGTGAACTCTCATCTATTAAACCCCTTCTAAGAGGAGTGCCCCAGGGATCTATTTTAGGTCCCATTCTGTTTGCAATTTACATCAATAACATCAATGACAGTGTAACTAAGGCTAACGTTCACCTATTCACGGATGATACGGTGCTTTACTTAAGACGCCCATAACCTCAAGCTGCATGTAATGACCTTCTGTCTGAATTTAACCTACTTCAAACACAGCTCCTAAACAAAAAGCTCTTACTTAACACAAAGAAAAGTAAAGCGATGCTCCTCTCTCCTTATATACATGCAGCTATTCCAGCAACTACAGGAACAGTACCACAGATCTCTACAATTCTAGGGAGAAACCTTGAATTCGTTATGAAGTTCAAGTACCTAGGAGTCTGGTTAGACCATAAACTATCCTTCATTGAGCATATCAAGGATTTGCTGAAAAGTCTTCGGCAGAGACTTGGTCTCTACTTCAGGATCAGTTACCTACTCTGAGAAGCGAAGATGAGGTTGTGCAAGCTACATTTCTCTCACTAGTAGATTACACAGACTTTCTTTACAGCCACTGTCGACATCTTACCTAACAAAACTGGATACGCTTGTACCATAGAGCTCTTAGATTTATTACGTCTCCTTCAGTATGCACCACTGTTTATTATATGCAGCTGTAGGATGGACCTCCTTCCAGTTTAGGCAGAAAAAAAATGCCGCTTTATGGACCTACAGAGCTATCTCAAAAAAACCTTCCACAATACATCTTGGACTGCCTCCCACTAAACTCAATAAGCACCTGTGCCCTGAGAAGTCACTCTTACATTTCATTAAAAATTCCCAAAGTCTACTGTCACCAAGGCAGAACAGCCATCAGCTTTGCGCTGCCCTCCCTGTGGAATAATTTACAGAAAACTGTAAAACTGAATACATTCATCTGCATCGTTCATTCAAGACCTTGTACTGCCTTATTAAGGAATCGTGAGTGCGTTTTTCGCTTATTAATTGGAACCAATAACAGCAATATTATCATACTGGCTGTCTTTAACCTGTCCTCTTTACATACATTTCCTTTAACCCTTCCTCTTCTCATGCTCTATCCTCTGTCTGCTGCCTTCCATTGTCATCTGTTGATTTACTTATCCTATCTCCATCTAAGCTACCTATTAATAATTATGTAATATATGGATAATGAAAATAATACCCCCAAAATACATACAAAAAATCCCCTGTAATACATCATCCCTAACTCAATAATACCATCGATGGAATTCAATAATATTATCGTTGAGATCTCGTAATACTATCAATGGAAGATCTCAACGATAGTATAATTGCAAACTCACAACAGCGCAAGTGCCACCGGATGGCTCGAGCAGCTCTCACTGACTGCGAGCTGGCTTTTACTGTAACTGTCACATACAGTAATAGCCGACTAAACATTCACGTTATGGTAACACTGTGAGAAAAAACGTCACTTTCAAAGGAAGAAAACTTATCGGAAGAAAGAAAATGCTTTATAAAAGAGCAAGAAAACATAAATACAGTAAAAACTGCTTTCAACCTCGGCTGCTTCAAAACACCTAACCAAAATAGGTGAGTGCAGAGAAATACAGTCAATACCCACGGAAGAACTAGACAGTATACTAGCAGATTTCCTATTTAAATTGAAAAACAAGATGGAACAGAATATGAATCCAGCACCATACAGGGAATCCTAGCAGCATTGATCATTACATGTGTAAAAAAAATTACCCTGAATCAATATTTCAAAGCCCTACATCAGTTTTCAAAGAAACACTTAAAACCCTAACTGCTAAACAAAAATATTTAAAAAAAACTAGGAATGGGCAACAGACCGAGGCAAGCACAAGCCTTAACAGACAGTGACATAACTTTGCTTTACAGCAGTGGAACTTTAGGCTTGACTTCCCCAACTAGCCTGCTACATATGTTATTTTTTAACATAGGCCTCCACTTTGCTTTAAGAACCAATGAGCAGTACCAACTAAGATGGGGTGACATAGTCCCAAGAACAAACAGTGAAGGAAAAGAGTACCTAGAATATCATGAAAACTTGCACAGGCACAAACCTATGAGATATTCGACCTGTCCCACCAAGACTGTATAAAAATGAAGGTTGTCCAGAACGAGATACACTCACTGCCAATCATCTATATGCATCTAAAAGACCCCCAAACATGAACACACCTGATGCACCTTTTTTATCTAACTCCTAATATACGACTAAAGCCAACAAGCTTCTGGTACAGATGTATGACCATTGGTGAAAATAAAATACGTTCCATCATGAAACTCCTCCAGCAGTCGGCTGGGCTACCACCAGACAAGAGAATCACAAATCATTCAACTCACAAAACTGCAATCCAAATGCTAATTGATTCAAAGTCCCTCCAACTGATGTAGCACAAGTCTCCGCCACAAAAACATCCAAAGCATAAACAATTACAGTACTTATCTGAGGCAAAACAAATGAAAATATGCTCCATCCTCTCCGACGATCGAGACTCTGCTACCACACTGAAAGAAACCAAAATACCTACACTGACCACTTCCTCTGCTGCACAACCAACTTCCTCTGTAATGCAACTTCCACAAGAAGCAACACTCGCACAGCAGCCACCCAGCAAAAGTGCTCAATTTTCTACCATAACTGGAAATATCTTCGGATTGCACTGCAGCTTCTTTGGCAATGTAGCAATAAGTATTCAAAAATCCCCTCAGGCAGCCAAAAAAAGATACTATGTGATGTACTCAGACTCCAAGTCTGACTAGCTCTCCACACCAACTGTCGCTCATTCCAGAAGAAAAAAAAAAGTTATGACTGTTTCTGTTTGCAGTTTCTTTAACACTGCTCAGTTTTGCTTGTTTGACTTTTAAAAACTTGTCCATGTTGCCGCAATCATTGGCTTCTTCCATAACAAAATTAGCCTCACCACCAACCCAACCGAACATTCCTGACTCTATGGCAAAGGTAAGAAACTACAATTTTCTTGCATCCATATATTACAAAAATAACAATACATTCTGGTGTAAGAAGGCAGTAGTACTATCTCGAGGGATCTGGCACTTAAAACCTCTCGAGCTTCGCTCTTGAGGTTTACTGTGCCCCCAGATCCTCTCAATGAATTACTGCCTTGTAATACACCAGAGTATATCTATTATTCTGTTTGTTTTATTCTGGCCATGCCTTATGATAATACATTCCCCTACTGCCTGGCTTCTTACTTCTAGGTCTACCCTAGTCCCCTACTCTACTATTATCCACCTAATCCAAATTAGCATACTGTCACTTAAATCTGAGATATCCACAGTTTGTCACTTGCAGGTGATACTGCTGCAACATTGTTTGTTCTATGCTATTGTCTGATGTCTTGTATGCTGTGACTTATATGTATCAAATTGTCCCATTGTCATTGTATATGTATCCCTCATCTTTTGTATTTTGTCTGAGATTTTATCATAACCAGGTTCATCTTGCAAATGAGCTCTGCTCAATGATGTTCGCCTGGCTAAATAAAGATTTTGATTGATTGACAAAATTTCAACTTCAGCCTTAAGAGCTACTACTGATAAAGAATATTATGCTTTAGTTGATGATTTGTTGGGGGGATGGGAGATATGCTCTGAAATATGTTTGTTAAAAATGTTTTATGAATAATTTATATGTGAGTGTTCTGTTATACATGTGTATTATGTTTTACAGTGCTCCGAGCCCTGGGAAGGGCACTTTACAAAACAAATTTTGATTAATTGATGAGGATTTTTCACACACGGTGGTGAAAAATCCTCATAAGACAAACCTTGCACAAGCATTATTTTTATAATAACTGGTGCAAGGTTAGACACAGATCAAAACTGTAAGCTGTATTTGTGTGAGTGAGCGTGTCTCTGAGAAGATGTCATAGTCAAACAAATACAGTGTGCTTTCATTTGTGTTTCAGTGGACGTGAGAACACGAGAGGAAAATGCTGTAATACCCGCTATTGAGTTATTACGGAATTCAATGGGTTATTACACTGTTTTATCAAGACTGGATATCCAGTCATTTAAGGGTGTCACCAGTTATCATAATTTAAGAACTGAGAAAAATACACCAGCTCTAAGTGCAGTTAGTGGTATTATAGTACAAATAGGCAAATGCACAGCAAAGAGATCTTCGTGATTGTTCCAGATGTTTGGCATTTTCCAAATGCTTCAGCTGGGGGTGAGTTCCGAGAAAAGACTTCTGCTTTTTTACCCAAGAATTAAAAAGGTAACCAAAAATTTAATGAACTCCTTCAGATTAGTCATTCAAGGATTATTAAACACAGAAGGCTACGCTACAAACAGTTCATCCTGCAGCAAACTCACAACTGCAGTTTTATTCTTTATACAATTTATTCTTTTCAAAATTATTTTTTGTAATTCTCATAGTGAGAAATAATGCTTTAACTGATATATCTGTATGCATCTCTTCCTACTTTCTGTGTATGTTACTTTGTGTTTAGGTTTGTATTTTGTATTTCGTGTATAGCATCGCTTTGCCTTGAGGTGCTCTTGAAAATGGTCTGTCTAGCTAAAAAACATTTCCATTTATCAATAAAACAAATACAATGACAGCTGAGCTATTGCTATTGTCATTTTATGGACACTGAAATGACAATAGTGATATAATTATTTTACCTTGCATAGTAATTAGAGAGGGATGCAGAAAAAAGTTTTGTGAAACAATTAGTGTAACAGCAATAATATGCTAGTGAATTCACTCTCTCAAGTAGAATCTGACTATTTAATGGAAACAATGTACTCGGTCTTCAGCATCATATGTTATTCATTTGACTATTGAATTATTGCCTCATATAATGAATCGACTCTCACATTCACTTAAAGTAGCAGTATTTACAAAATGGGCAGAGAAAATACTGGCCTCTAATTGATTCTGACCTGTGCATCAAATCCATTCAATGTACAAGTAAAAACAAGTCCTAAAAAACAGGTTCGCAGTTAAAAACAGAAATGACTGGGCCATTAGAACACTGGCATTTTCAAATGGCACCTGCAGCCTCATGCCTCACTAAGCACCTGGGCGTGCAGTAGCATCTGTTCCATGCACACCCCTTCATGTTATACTAGGATGTGCTAGATGCACAGAAGGTGAAGAAGCACCATAAGTACACCTTCCAGCGCATCGCAACGAAATAATGAGCTTGTGGTAGATAGGTGTCCAAATTGTTTTTAAAATACTCAGTGTTTGTTGAATTTACAAGATGTATTGGTAATGAATTCCAAATTGGAATAATTCTTTGTGTGAAAAAGTATCTTCTATTATTACATTTAGGATAAGTTAGCGGTAGTTGATATTTATGACTTCTAAGGTTACACGGTCTAGAAACAAATGTCATGCCTAGTTCTGTCATTAATTCCGGATCCTTTGATATTTTAAACATTAATAATAAATCCACCACCCCTCCTTATTCTATGCTGTTCCAAGGTGTACATATTCAGCTCTCTCAAATGTTGGTCATAGTTTTTATTTTGCATATTATAAATAATTTTGGTAATCTGGCCCTGAATCCCCTCAAGTCTAGACACATCCCTCCTGAGGTAAGGGCTCCATAACTGGGAACAATGATCCAGGTGGGGTCTGATGTAAGCTCTGTAAAGAGGCAATATACAGTCTCTGTTTCTAGGTACAAAAGATTTCCTAATGCAACTTATTATTCAATTAGTTTTATTTACCAGGTAACCACAGTGTTTACCAAAACTTAAGTTGGAGGTTATAATTATACCAAGATCCTTTTCTTCAGTAACAGTACTTAATGTTAAGCCATTTAATGTATATGGTTAATAGTTATTTAGTTCACCAAGGTGCATAACCACACATTTATCATTATTAAACAACATGCTGTTATTGTGTGCCCAAATCTTTAATGTAATTAAATCTTGTTTTATTTGTTTAATGTCCTCTTTTATTTTAACTTTAGTTAGTATTTTGGTGTTGTCTGCAAATTTTATGGCCAAATTATGTAAATTTAAGGTCATGTCAGAAATAAACACATTGAACAGCACCAGCCCCAAGACAGAGCCTCATGGCCACCACTGGTCACTAGTCCAGTGGATGATTGATAACCCTAATGTTGATAGTTGTGTATGATTTTTCAACCATTCGCCTACCCAGTTTACCAATAAACTTTTTATTCCAAATTTGTGCATTTTTCAATTAGAATTTGGTGGGGCACCTTGTCGAATGCTTTAGAAAAATCTAAATAGATTATATCTACAGGAGTTTTATTATTAATGAATTTGCTTACTTTTTCATTAAATATTAAATAGCTCATGAGGCAAGATCTTGCATTTTTAAAGCCATGCTGAGATGAATCTGTTATCCCTTTTTATCCTATCGTCCTCTAATTTGTTCTTTAGTACAGCTTCAAATACTTTCCCAGTATGATGGTTAGACTAATGGGTCTATAGTTTACCACATCACTAAAGGAACTCTTCTTAAATAAGAGAGTGACCATTGCAGTTTTCCAGTCAGTAGAGATAATTCCAGTGGATAAGGACATTGAAAATATTTTATGCAATGGATCAATTAACCAGTTAGAAATCATCTTTATTAATCTAGGGTGTAATTTATCAGGTCCAGGTGATTTGTTAATATTTAATTTATCAAGCTGTAATTTGATTTCTGTTTTGGTTATTTCTATCATGTTATTATCAGATGAAGTTATATTCGCAGGTGGTTTTATGTTTGAAGGAATAGTTTTGTTGTAAACTGAACAAAAATAATTATTTAATTCTTCTGCCATTTCTAGAGGGGTAGTATATTCTATGGACCCAATTTTGAGGGGGCCAATTGGTTGTTGGGTAGATTTTGAATTGTTAACATAGGAGAAAAAACTTTTCCCCCCATCTTTTATAAATGGTAGTTTAAATTCAAATTTATTTTTTTCAGTTCTAATTTTATTTTTACATTTCCTAAGAGTATCCTTATACATGTTTTTGTTATAGATGCTGTTGTTTCTTTTGAAGGCTCTGAATGCCTTTCTTTTTTTATTAGCTTGGAAATTGAAGGTGTTAGCCAAATAGGTAATTTCCCCTTACTGTTATAAATAATCTTAGCAGGGGCAAGCTTTGCTTCTAATTCAAGAATTTTATTTTTGATTTGGTCCATAGTTTTTCAAGGTTGGTCAGACCATCATCCCAATCCTAAGTATATAGAGCCTCCATAATTTGATCAATACTGGCCAGATTAGAATTTTTAAAAATGGTTTTCCCAGATATTTTATGAGCTCTGAAGTTTATATCAAATGTTATAGCATTGTGGTCTGAATTTAAAAGGGGGTCCTTTGCCTTAATATTGCAGATGTTATCAGGAATATTAGTTAACAATAAGTCCAGAATGTTGGAATTTTCTGGTAGGTTCAGATATTAACTGTTTGAGGCTATTAGTCTCACACATCTCAAGAAAAGTACTTTCTTGATAGGCAGGTTGAAGTCACCTAATATGATAATGTCTTTGTTGGTTTTATCTGAAATATCTTTTAATATTGCCTCTTTGGTTGTAGTGTCCATATCTGGTGGTCTATAACATACTCCTGTTATCAGTTTTTTTTGCTTATTATTTATAATTTCAACCCAAATAGTTTCATTGGTCTTATTGCTTCCTTGCTAGTCACCATGTAGTTTTTCAGCAATAATGTTTTCCTGACAAAAACATCGGTATACCAATTTTCCTTTTCATTTTCTTTTATTCCTGACTGAAAGTAAGACATTTTGACATTTTTAAAAGTTCTCACTCCCGTGCCATGCCTGCCATGAAAAAATGTAATATCTTGGTACAGTGATGTTCTGTTTACCATTAGAAATATGTGGTAGCACCATCCTAATACATCTGGTGGTGGACAAGTGGAACACCTTGGCAGAGCAAGTGGTGGGGACTGAAACAATAATGGGATTTAAGAATACATTGGAAAGACATAAGGGAATTCTGGAGGTCAGGTGTAAGGGGCAACAAACTTCTAGAAAAATGTAAAGGGAACTTACAAGCTCAAATGGGCAGACTGGGTGGGTCATAGGCCCTTATCGGCTGACAGTGTCTATGTATCTATCTGCTGTATCTACAGTAAAAATCTTGTATGTACATTCAACAGGTAATCTTATTGATACAGATTTTTAAAAACTGCAAGTGGTGACCATCTTAAAAGATGTATGTCATTAATTTGCAAATGATGTTATAAAAACTGCTTTAAAATATTTGAACAAATTAAAAATACTCAGATGATAAAAATATGGATCTTAGAAATAGATTTTTAGCTAAAACCCTATACAATGATATTTTTTGCTGACTAACAAATACTGCTGCTTTAAATGACATATAGTAGAAATGTAATTAGTCAGTACTTGTATTTAAAAGTCAATTTATGGTGTTATTAAATAAACATGGCTGCTGCATCAAAGTGCCTGAGTATTACAATTCAAATAAAGTGCTATGTGAAAAAGTGCTCAAAAGCAGGAAATGATATATTTAAAAATAAGCAAAAAGACACCAAAAACAGAAAAAGGGAGAAAATAGAGGGAGGAGGGGATGGGCTATTGAGATGACCATAAATTAATTACATTATATGGGAACATTTTGTATGGAAGCACTGTCAAAAGAAGAAGAAAGTGGGGGAAGTACTGTAGGTGTCATGTGGAAAGATGGGATTGGTAGAGATTGCAGTGAAGGGAGAGGAGGGGAAAGGTGAAAGAGAAAATTTAGAAACACAAAAAGGGACAAAATAATAAGTTATTCACATAAGTAACCTACAATAAATAAGAAAGGAGACCCTGAATGTAAACAATTTTGCCCTGTACTGCAATGAAGAAAATGATTTGTTGGCAACATTTTGGTTGTGAATTACTTCATTCTTTTATTGCTATCATTTAAAATTTTCTAAAATAATTTGTATTCACTGTATTCCCTGGTATGTCTTGGGGGCTATTTATTAAAAGAAAAACTAATAGAGAATGACTGATATTTCTGATTCCTTGATCTCACTCTGTTAGGAAATAAAATACAGTGTATATCATGGCTTTGTTAGTTTGTGACTACCTTCGTAATATTTCTGTGCTTTGATGGCATTGGTTATCTCTTTTCATCTTCTTCCTTTGTCCCATTTCTTTTCTATGTTTACCTCTTTCTCCTTTTCCTCCATTCCTTTCCATCCCTATTGACTCTGGCATGGGGCATGATAACCCTCTTCTAATAGAAATACCTCTACTTATACATCTGAAGATGCCACCCACTTTCTGTGCTGCTTTCACATTGTTTTCCTACCTTTAATTCATCACTAATGATTATGCTGAGATCTCACTCTGTTTGTGTCTCCTCAAGTTGATGTCCTCCCAGTGTATACGTTTGATTCATGATGAGGGTTAAAAAGGCTATATTGAAAATTTGGAGCAAGATTTTTTAAAAAATGATAAAGTTATGAGTAAAAGTTCAAAATATATTAAAAAGTCATTAACTGGACTTACCTTGTTTGCTGTAAATTCACAATCAGGCATTGCAGAGAGAGGAGCTTCACTGGTCATGAGATGATTACTTTGAGGGATCCTTATTAGGTAAATGAGGGGTGGGGTGATGAAAGGGAGTTAGAGTGGGGCCACAGGTGTTGCTATAAGACTTCAAAGGACCTTTTACTTTTTTAAAGGTTATAAAAAGAGGGAACTGAGGTATTCTTTTCTTACAAGTTCTGACACTGGTGATTTTGCATCCCAAAACTAGTGGTCTGTTTGGCGGCGCCAGGGTGGCACCCTGGTGATACATACAGTGATGGAGGGGTGTTAGCTGTCACTGGGGGTGGGTGCCTGGGTGTGGGAAGTGTGCTATTGTTTTATTGTTTGTGTGCATGTTTGGGGGATTGCTTGCCAACACCAAGGGTGGGCACCCCAGTCTTGGGGTCTGGGTGGGGTCAGAGGGGAATACTGGTGGTGAGATTGAGTAGCCATCACCAGTTTTGTAAAAAAGTTGGATTGGGTGGGGGGATACTAGCAGCTGAATTGAACACCTATCATTTTTTAAAAGAACTGGGTCTAGTAGGAGGGGTGATAAATCATGGTAGAATTGAGCAGCCACCAACAGTTTCTAAAAGGAGTTGGGTCAGGCAGGATGGGGGATACCTGCAATGAGGCCGAGTGCCTGCCACAGGTTTGGTGCTTATTCATGTTGTAGCCATGGATAGGAAAAACTGTGGCTATTGTGCAACATTTCTGCTCCCCCAGGACAGTAGAGAAACAAAACATGAGTGGACAGCAGCAGTAATGTGGGACAAACTGCACAAGACACATTTCCTACAGGATCTACAAGATACACAAGCAAAACCCACTTCCACATTGCATTTTCCAGAGTGGTGATTGGCCACATCAGGAATTAGCCAGAGAGTGGCAGAGAAAGGCAGAGAGTGGGAAGAACTGGGTAGGAGATGAGTTATTCTGATGCTGTGCTAGGTAGAGGAGGGGCACATCACCAAAGTCCTCTCACAGATCAGACTGATACCAGTATGTCTGCATGCTTTGCAAGCAAATATAAAGATAATGAAAAGAAGAAAAGCAAGAAAGCAAACTTTTCAGATAGGGAAATCTAAAGGAAATCCTCAGCCACAGCATGATCAGCCCCATAGCACCTTACTGCACGCCATGCATCTTGGTTGCACTTGCTGCACTGGTTCTCCCTCTCACTGATGTTTAATTGCCTTGTAAATATTATATCCCAGTATAGTGATTGTCAATATTAATTGCTGTCTTTTTCTATTTGAATTGTGTGATCCACGACTTCTCCCCACCAGGTCACATCTGTAAATGAGATTATTTCACTGCTCTGTATGCTGACCTAAAGAAACAATTTCAATAATTAATAGTAAGGTACCACCTGCTGCAGCTGCCCAGCCTGGTCATCCTTATCCACGTGATTCCACAGTGGTGGAGAATAACTCGCAGTTGTTGCCCAGTCCTTCCCAAAGTACCTAACCACACACACACACACACACACACACTCTCTCATGCACCTGTTCTCTACAGCTAACAAAAAAACAAAAAGATTATCTGCATTGTGGTAGTATTTTATAGATGACACCACAAATCCATAGAAAATATGTTGTAATCAGTGTGGTTGAAAGATCAGCTGTGGTTAGTCTACTCAAATTTTTTTATTTTTTTTATTTAGTTGTTTAACCAGTAGTAGCACACTAAGCTGAAAGCTTTTTTACAGGTGCGACCTGAGAGCACAGGGAAGTTAAGTGACTTGCTCAGGGTTACACAGTATGCAAGTGGAAGCTGTGGGATTCAAACTCAGGTCTGGCTTGCTGGATGTCACCAGATTAGCAGCTCAGAGCCTTAAACCACTGCACCATACTGCCTTCCAGTACTAGTGTACTGACCAATCATTTAAAATGTGAACATGGTATCTTCCTAACAGCTTACATCCATTTCCGATCCACACACAGATCAAGCCAACACATGTATCCTGGATTTTAGGGAGGCAGATGTTGGGAAAATGGGGATATGCTTGAAAGAGGCATTAAGGGGAATGGGGCCGGAATCAGGGGTTGAGGAACAGTGGGTATTATTTAAAATGGGGATTACAAAAGCAACAGAATTATGCATTAAGAAGGTTAGCAAGGAGAAAAGGAAGAGGAGGCCATTATGGTTTTCCAAGGAGGTAGCGGAGAAAGGGATAGCCAAAAATATTGCATTCAGGAAATACAAAAAGACACAGGCAGAAAGGGATAGGGAGAAGTACCAGGAGAAGCAAAGAGAGTCAGGGAGGTCAGTAAGGAAGCCAAAGCTCAGACAGTAGAGACATTGACAATCTGTGGGTGGAGGGACAAAACATTTTACAGGTACATAAGTGAAAAAGAAAGGCAAAGGGAGGGAAGGAGGGATAGTGAGACTGAAAGGGGAGGATGGGGGCCACATGGAGGATGAGAACATTAAAGCTGACATATTGAACAGGTATTTCTGCTCGGTCCTTACTGAGGAAGAGGAGGGTAATGGGCCTGAAGGGAGTACAAGGGGTGGGAATGGTGCAGAAATGTACACAAGCCCCTTTACATGAGAAAGGGTCCTGAAGGAACTTGAAGAAATAATAGTTGATAAAGCAATGGGGTCAGATGGGGTGCACCCCAGGGTCCTTAAAGAACTAAGAGAGGTGGTGGCTGAACCTCTGGCAATCCTGTTTAGCTGATCACTGGAAACAAGAGAGGTACCCAAAGACTGGAGGACAGCAGATGTAGTCCCCTTATACAAAAGTGGGAACAAAGAGGGGGGAACTGCAGATCAGTCAGTCTCACCTCAGTAGGGGAAGATCAGGAAGTACTACTGAAGGAGAGATTGGTGGAACATCTAATTGTCAATGGACTACAGAACCCAGGCAGCATGGTTTCACCAGGGGAGGTCATGTCAGACCAACTTCATTGAATTTTTCAACTGGGTAACTAGGGAGGTGGATCAGGGGAGGGCAGTGGACATGGCCTATCTGGACTTCAGCAAGGCCTTTGACACTGTGCCACATAGAAGGCTATTACACAAACTGGGGAATAGGGGTGTGGGCAGGACAGTAGTGTGATGGGTAGGTAACTGGCTGGGCAGCAGGACACAGAGGGTGGAGGTAAATGGCTGTCACTCCAGAGAGGGAAGAGTGACCAGTGGGGTACCACAGGACTCAGTGCTGGGACTGGTCCTATTCAACATCTTCATCAGTGACATTGCGCAGGACCTAGAAGGCAGCATTTCCCTGTTCGTTGATGACACAAAGCTCTGTAGCAGAGAAGACACACCAGAGGGTGTAGACAGAATGAGAAGGGACCTGCAGAAACTTGAAGAATGGTCAGGGGTTTGACAGTTGAAATTCAATGCAAAGAAGTGCAAAATAATGCTTATGGGGCACAAAACCTGGCACAATATATCAGTTGAGGGTGAGGATATAGCATGCACCAAGCAGGAAAGGGTCTTGGGGTTATCATCTCGATGACCTCAAGGTAGGGAAACAGTGCGACAAAGGCAGCAGGTAAAGCAAATAGGATGCTGGAGTGCATAGGCAGGGGCATCACCAGCAGGAAAAGGGAGGTCATAATTCCACATATAAGAACACTAGTGAGGCCCCACCTGGAGTACAGTGTCAGTTCTGGAGACCTTACTCAATGAGGGGCATAGTCAGGGTGCACAGAAGGTTCAGAGGAGGGCAACAAAGATAGTACATGGATTGCATCACAAGTCCTATGAGGATAGGTTGAAGGACTTGAATTGTACTCCCGGAGGAGAGGAGGAGAGGGGCTATGATAGAGACATACAAGTATCTTACAGGGAGGAATAGGATGCAGGAATACACTATTTTTAATCAAAAAGATATTCCAGGACTAGAGGGCATGGGATGAAGTTGAAGGAGGACGATTCAGAGGAAATGTGAGGAAGAATTTCTTCATAGAACAGGTGGTGGACAAGTGGAACACCCTGCCAGAGGAAGTGGTGGGGCTGAAACAATCACTGGATTTAAGAATGCATGGCATAGACATAAAGGAATTCTGGAGGTCAGCGGTAAGGGGCAACAGACTCTAGGAAACATAAAGTGAACTACAAGCTCAAATGGGCAGACTGGGTGGGTTGTAGGCCCTTATCTGCCAACACTGTCTATGTATCTAAGCAGAGACAGAGATGCGATAAGACAATATTTTCAAGTAATCCAGCCACCATGGCAACTCCAACAGCTAACTGATGTATTGTTGTACTGGCACTATTTAGTAAGTGGTCCAACCACCACCAGTCAGACCAAGGCGAGTGTATGCCCCAACAGTACTGCTCTGAATCTGTTGTGGCAAAACCAACTGCAGTGCCTGAGTCATTACTGCCCACTCTAAACTGTTACTTCTCACCCAAGTTCAGTATAACTCACACAGCTCATTATAGAAATAATGGTCCTTGATTTTGGCTGTTCTGTGTTGTAGAAAACATTGGTTTTCAAGGACTTTGCATGAAGTGATGGCCAAGTACAATATCCAATTGTGTTTATGTTTTATCAGCATGTTTACCCCCACTACGTAAGAGGGAGTATGCACACAGATGGTGACACTCTAAAGGAAGTCTATACACTGGAAGAGAGGCGGGAATGGGGAGATATGATAGAAACCTTCAAATATTTTAAGGGCATAAACAAAGTGCAAGTGAGTGACATCTTACAGTATAGGAGACATACAAAGATGAGGGGGCACAATATGAGATTGGAGGGGGGCAGGATAAAGGGGAATGTGAGGAAGTTTTTCCTTCATGGAAAAAGTGGTAGACGCATGGAATAGCCTACCCCAGGAGGTGGTGGGAGCTAGCACAGTGGGGAGATTCAAACATGCATGGGATAGGCATAAGGGAGCCTTAGAGGTGGGAAGGAGAGTCTAAAGCTGATAACCAAGTAGGGTCAGTGGCCACTGATGCAGGTAGGGAAAATGGGCAGACTGGGTGGGCCTAGCGGTCCTTATCTGCCATCAATTTATATGTTTCTATGTAAAGGAGGCAGAGGAGGGTAATAACTAAATGCCTTTCAACCTCCTCCACATAATACATTTTATTTGTTACTTCAACATTTTCACCCTTATCTGAGGGCTTTACTGTATAATAAAAGTTTCTTCTGTAACTCTAATGTAGAAAGGTGATAGAAACATGAGGAGGAGTCCAAAAAGAAGGCCTCATTGTCTTTTTCAACTAATGTCTGGATGACCCTAAGTGATGAAATATTAGGAGCCCTTGGATAAATTTAAATTTTAGCCTAAAATTAGAATTTGTAAATCTTCAATTCCCCATCCTTCTTGAGTCTCCTATGTCCATCAATGTTTCTATATTTGAGCACATATTGCATGTCTGACGTTTGCTTGATTGCAGTAGTATTGTATGCACAGTTCTGTACAGAATCAATCTTAACCACTCCTCATTGTGGGATATCAGTAGAGTCATCATTCTTCACATTTAAGAGCATAGAGAAGTCAATGTCCTCATGTATTTATAAAAAGGCTTTTCAGTGCAGGCCGCTCTCTGGAACATTTGTTTGTAATTTTTTGTACTGTTAGTTGCACTTTTTATGATTATTTGGCTTTCATCAATGGTGTTACTCAGCTACGACCTTTTGACCTCCCATTTTTTATTTTCACATTTGTGAATCTAGAGGTGACAGTTTTGTAAACAGTTAAAAATGTTTTATGAGACTTTTCTAAGGATTGAGCAAGAAGTATTGCTGAAATGTTGGCTCACTGTTATGTCTGATTCAAGAGCTATTTATGTTCCATTTTACTATCGTTATATATACAAACATATGAACATATGAAGAAACCAGCAGAAAAAGACCATTTGGTCTATCAAGTCTGCTCTTATTGCAGGGTCCACAGCTTGAACTAATGTCCCTGCCCTCCCTCCCCACTCCTCCCATCCTCCCTACCCATGATCCTTACCTTCCCCCATGCCTATCCCAGCCTCTCTTAAAGCTGCCCACTGTCTTCAACAAGATGACCACTTTCAGCAGCACATTCCAAATGTCCACCACCTTCTCTGTGAAGAAGTGCTTCCTGACCTCCCTCCTAAACCTCCCACCCTCCAACTTAAGACAGTGCCCCATCATGTTATGGTTGCCACTCAGCTTTAAGAGACTCTCCTTATCAACCTTATGTATCCCTTTAAGTGCTTGAAGGTCCCAATCATGTCCCCCCTCTCTCTCTCCCCTGTCTTCCAGGGACTACATGTTCAGTGCCCTCAGCCTTTCCCTCAGATGCCTTACACTGCTGACCCACTATCATCTTTGTAGTTCTCCTCTGGACCTTCTCCAGCAGGTTAATGTTCTTTTGAGGTGTGGGCACCAGTACTGAACTCCATACTTTAGATGCGACCTTACCAGTGACCTGTACATAGAAACATAGACTTTGACAGCAGATAAGGACCGCTGGCCCACCTAGTCTGCCCATTTCCTACTCTAGAGGATAAGCTGCAGATCCTATTTAACCAACAGCCTATTTCTGCCTACCCCCACTGTACAAATGTAATGCCCCAAAGTATGGGGTACTACAGAAATGGGGATTTTATAGTGTGCCTGGGATCCCCATCATTGTTGTGGGCTCAGAGGGTGATAGATAGGTTCTGTAGCAGTGGTTTCCCCCTTCCTCAGATAGCCAGGCAGGGCACAACAGAACAAAAAAAGTTTTTTTCTCTGCCTGCTGTGCTCCATTCCAACACCCCCACCTCATTAAGCAGGCAGCACAAGAATGGGTACCCATGCACTGGGACTGCTGTCCCTGTCTGATGCATGGTGCCCATTTTAAAAATTCGGGCTGTTGGCATGGGCACAGGCTCGGGATTCAAGAATCAGGACCTCAAGCACCCTTTCAAAGGAGAAAGAGAGATGTTTTTCAGTGATTAGGGCTGGGCTGTTGAGTAGAGAGGACCTAAACAGTGCCACGGGGACCCTGGGCTTACCTGAGGTGTTGAAACCGGTCCTGTTGACTCTGCAGTGATACCTCTCCTCCAGCCAGCAAAGATAGATGACTGCTGCTCCTGTGTGTTCCTCGATTGTTCATGCAGTCAAGCCCTGCGGTCGGTATCACAAGAAGACTCCTGTTCCCTGTGGGCCGGTGAGGGCTCTAATTGATTAATTTGTTTTTTTTATTAGTGTTGCCCTGAGTGTTTTGGGTCCCTTGTCGGTGGCATTGAAGAGCTGCGCCATCGAATCGTCAGGTGTCAGAAGACCTGCAAGGCCCCTGCAATCTGCCGCACTGCCTGTTCTCCTCCCATCGGTCAATCCCTCTGCCAGCAAGAACCTCCCTCCTCCCAGCATCAGCTTCACCCTGGCTGGGTGTTGGAGTCAGTGGCAGCACAAAAGAAGAGTGCTGGCCACCAGAATATTAAAAAAGTTTCTTTTGTTTTGTTTGGGTGCTCGGAGCACCATCGGAGGACCAGGGAGGGCAGGGCCAGCTAGATAAATTTAAATATCTCGGTTGCAGCAATGCCCATGAGGAGGGGTCATACCTGAAGGCCCATAGGGAAAGTAATAACAATTCATAGGAAGGAAGGGGTATAGGCAGGGCATCCCCAATAATGGACAGCAAGGCCTTGGGTAGGCCAAGTAGTTAAAAGGGGCAATGCTAGGCCAAATTTTCTGAAAAGGGCAACTCAGGCCCATTGTTGGCAGGGGTGGTAAAGGCCCCAAGAGTTCAAAGGAGTGCCACAGACCAACATTTTAAAGGGGTCTAGCAGGCAAAGCCCACAGAGAGAGAGAGAGAGAGATCAGCAGCATAGGTCAGGTGGCCATAAAGGGGCAAAGCCCACCACAGCAGTGAATAGGGACCCAGCCACCCCTTAGGTCAACAGTAAGCCCTTTAGATAGAGAGACCCACTGGTAATGAGAGCAAAGAAGGCTCAGAGGACAGAAGGGCATTTATATCAAGGTTTTCCAAGGGTAGCCAGATCCTTGTACCAGAAGGAACCCTCAGGTATAGTACTTTTGGTCAAGGGTCAGTAAGAGAAGGGTGCTTAGCACACAACTGCCATCTAGTGACTGTCAATGGATGAAATGTGTATTTACTTGTATATGAACTGTTGTGTTGATTGCAAAGTACCAAGACTGTATTGCCCTAGGATGCTGGTTATTTGCCCCTGCAATGAACAGTTGCCCTAGACTTTGATGATTTGCTCCTCTTCCTGGCAAATTGCCCCTGCAATTAACAATTGCCACAGAGTCTAGCAATTTGCCCCTGTTCCTGGCAAATTGCAATTGCAATGAACAATTGCCATGGGATGCTGGTTATTTGCCCCTGTGACAAACAATTGCCCCAGACTTTCGTGATTTTCCCCTGTTCCTGGCAAATTGCTCCTGCAATGAACAATTGCCCAGAAATTTGGTAATTTGCCCAGCTGCTGACAAATTACCCTAGCAACAAACAAACACCTTGGTGCAGGGAAAAGTGCATTACCAGTGTTATTATTGCCAGCTTAGTGTTCCTTCATCCTTGGCAGCCCTGGTCTAGGGTTTGTGCCATGGAAGAGTTCAGCAGATTTCAGTTCTCTTGTGCTAAATTATTCCGGCAACCTTAAAGAGTGGGTTGGCAGAGGAATCAGGGTCTATTTAAAAATCTCTCACATCCCCTCCAACCTCTCCTAGGTTTTCACAAAGGTGTGGCTTGGTACCAAGTAGGAACCTCATTTTCCTTTTTGCCCCTTTGCTTTGTTCACAAGCTGTGTGATGAAGACATCAAGAAAAGGTGGACTTTCTTTAGCACCAATAGACTTCTAGAAGTGGTTACTCCACCTGGCCCTCGGGATCTGCAACTGGTTTTCAGCATTTACTGCAGTGATTATCTACTATTATTGTACAGTAATAGTTGTTCTGAAATTGTTTACCTAATTGTTTTGTGTATGCTTAATCTAGAGCTTGACAGATAGTGGCCTTAGGCCTAGGTGCACCTCTTAGGAACATTCTAGAATGTTTGCATACTGTATATGTTTGGTTTTGGATCCCTTCTTCCCTTGTGATCATGTCTACCTTTCCCTGTGGTATGAATAAAGCCCATCAGGCATCAAATGTATAGACTGTCTCCTGCCTCTCCTTACCGGGTGCCTCCATCCACCCACCCATTTGAACCACAGCATTGTCTTGCCATCCCACCTGCTTGAGGCGACACTGGTGGTGCAGCTGAGATAGGTGATCTTTGTGGTCAGCACTCAGTTAGTTCACCACAGAAAAAAAAATTGTTGGTGTAGTCAGCAAGGTCATTTTTAAGGAGTCCAAAGCCAGAGCTTCTAAAGTAAGATGCAAGCAGTACAGGGTTGTGGTAGTGGATTGTCTGGAGGGGATAATGAACTCATAGGCAATGAATCCATAGAGATTGTGATGAAAATCGAGAGAACATACCCCCCTCACCTATGACAATGCCATACTACTTTGGGGTGCCCTGGTATCCCCAATTCACAGGAGAAAGGGATGGAAGTGGGACTAGTAACTTGTGAGAGTTCCACTCTAAGATGCAAGCCATGTTTCAGCTATATCAAATCCCAGAGAGATAGAAAGTAGAAATACTTATTGGGAAACTTAAAGATGCGGCCCACCGAGAAGTTCCATCCTAGCCCGCAGGTGCAAATACCGTGGTTGACCAGATACTGCAAAGGCCACAACAGATATGTGATACTTGCACGGTATCCAGTCTGAAAATGAAATTCTTTTCACATAACCAGAGGGCCTCAAGAAACTCTCCAAGAGTATGCATTGAGTCTTCAAGAGCTGCTGAGAGCAATTGAGAGAGTGGATGCCAGAGAAATTAGAGATCCAGACCATGTCTTGTTAGAGAAGTTTGTAGAAAGGCACATAGTGAAGCCCTAAGGAGGGAGCTCCTCATGTTATAGCTCCAGGACCCAGAAGCAGATTTCCTGTACATTAAAGAGAAAGCCATCAAGGTGTTGGGACCAGATCGAGCCGGAGAAGATATCATGACCTACTCCACATGGTGACACCTCTAGGTGCAGCATGGCCACTGTATTCAATGGAAGGATTTCCATGAGAAGACACATGGTGCAGACAACCATTGAGTGAGGGATTGTCCAATGAAGAAAGGGTGTACGGTTGAGAACCAACTGGTGGGTACCCACGTTATCTCCCAGTCTCCCAACCCTTGTGCAGTCAGATGGCTCACGTGCCAGTCCGTTCCAATGTAACCAACCTCAGCCTGAACTCGGAATTGGTGGAACAGATAGCTAACCTGACCTGGAAGATGATAGAGGTCTGTCAAGAAGTAAAAGGACTTAAGAAAGATTGGAGGAGAGACACACACCCTGGATTAAAGTCAAATGAGGAAGGAGGTTCGATGACCCTCAGCCCCATCTCAGAAGGGGAGAAGGAAGGCGACTGACCAACCAGTTCGACAGTCATGAAAGGCCAATTTTTTAAAGATGTGACATCTTTGGCCATATGGAAAGGTGATGCCAACAGCCTTTGAACACACAGTGACGTTAAACAGGGAGTCTTCGGGGATGGGGGACGATTCTCGAAGAGTGGTCGATCAGGCCAACCCACAGTAATGGATTGATCTTGTTTCATAGGCAGGGGTCTGACTGTCCCAGTCAAAATAGATAGAGTAGAATTGATGGCATTGTTGGATACTGGGTCCCAGGTTACGATCATGCAAGGGCGATATTTCTGGCAGCATTGGACAATGGAAGATCTTCAGCTACCTCCAAAGTCTTGAATTACTTTGATTGCCAGCAGTGAAGCTGAGGTTCTGTACTTAGGGTATTTGGAAGCGGGCATCCGGTTCTGAAAGAATGTACAAGAACGTCAAGAGATAATCATCAGTGATATGGAAAGCACAACTTCCGCCACTCATTCTCAGGATGAACTTTCTCCAGCACTTTTGAGGATTTGGTGCAGATCCTGCAGACCCAAGCAAAAAGATATCCTTGTTTAGAAAAATGAGCATTGCAACAGACTATCCATCTTCTACATTTCCATCAATGCTTTGCAAGTGCGACTGGTGAGATTGGAAAGGTCCGAGTGTCTGACACCCAACTTATAACTCTGAAACTGGGAATGGAAACCACCTTATGCTGCAAGGCCAAGGTGGGCCCTCATGGTCAGAATTATGATTCCCTGGTCGAACCCTACCCTAGTGAGAAGGAAGAACCCATTTTGGTGGCCAGAAACGTTGCCACAGTCACGAAAGAAAGGATCCCTGTCTTGGTTATCAATTATGGGAATCATGACGTATGACTCCATCACAACCAGCCGGCTGCCCAGTTACACACCATGTCTCTCCAGGACATTTTGGAACCAGAAGGACAGAGCCAGAAGACCAAAGAACACAAACCAACAGGGTGGAAGAGACCAAGAACCACTGTTAACCCAGTGTACCAGCATGGATATGGGAGATCAACCTGGGTACCCCTGAGACTACAGAACAATAGAAGGCAGATGTCATCCAAGTAGTGATAAAGAATCAAGCAGTTTTCAGTCGACATCCACTAGATTTTGGGTTAGCTCAAGAGGTGCAGCACCACATTCCTACCAATCAGCACCTGCCAATAAGAGAACGATTCAGATCAATTCCCCAGGTAATGTACCAGCCTGTGAAGAAGATGATCCGAGAGATGAAAGAAGTCAAAGTCATTAAAGAAAGTCACAGTACTTGGGCTGCTTCTATTATCCTAGTCAAGAAAAAAGATGGGAAAATTCAGTTCTGTGTAAACTATGAAAACTGAAGAATATCACTCACAAAGATGCCTACCCTTTACCCAGAATTGAGGATTCTGTTACAGCCCTACAGTCTGCCACAATATTTTCCACTCTCGACTTGACAAGTGGGTATTGGCAAGTGCCAATGGCTCCAGAAAATCAGGAGACATCCACTTTTATAACACCCATGGGCCTGTTTGAATTCACCTGCATGACCTTTGGCCTATGCAATGCCCCAGGAGCTTTTCAAAGATTAGTGGAATGCTGTTTGGGAAGTCAAAACTTTTTTTTTTGTTGTTATACCTGGATGACATTATTATATATTCTAAGAACCACAAAGAGCATCTGTTGCACCTCTGAAGTTTTTGCTCAACTGACCTAGTATGGTCTGAAGATAAAACCATCCAAGTGCCATCTTCTTCAATCTCAAGTGAATTATCTGGGCCCACATAGTGTCATCCACAGTGGGTTTGCCTGACACTGAAAGCTGGAAGCAGTGGGAGATGGCCAGTCCCTGTACCAGCTTAGGATGTCCGAAGATTCTTGGATTTCAATGGATACTATCAGGCGATTTGTCAAGGATTTCTCCAAAACAGCTTTGCCATTAAATGAACTTCTCCGAGGAACAAAAGCAGGGCAGATATCCAAAAATTGGCCTGTCAAGTGGGTCACAAAGCAGTAAGAGGCCTTTGACAAGTTAAAGCAGATATTAACTCAAGCACCTGTACTAGCTTACCCCGACTACGCTAAACCATTCCGGCTACACACGGATATGAACAACAAAGTACTGGGTGCAGCGTTGGCACAAGAGCAAGGAGGCATCAAGCAAGTGATAGTGTATGCAAATCATGATCTGAGAGGGTCAGATTGGAATGATGCCCACTACAGCTCCTTTAAGTTAGAATTTTTGGCCTTGGTCTGGGCAGTAACTAATAAAAGTCAGGCATTACTTGGCAGCTACTTCCTTCACCGTTTTCACAGACAATAATCCACTGGCACATCTAAACACTGCAAGGCTGGAAGCTCTTGAACAAAGATGAGCATCGAGATTGGCCAACTACCAGTTCTCAATAAAATATCAGTTAGGCAAGTCCAGTGCCAATGCCAATGCGCTGTCTAGAGTACCAAACCAAACAGAAAGTTAGACTGATAATACACCTTTGGCAAATGTGAAGATGCCACCTCTCCTTCGGGCACCGACAGAGACAGTACATGCCTGTTGTCAAACCAGAGCAGTTGTGTGTACAGAGGTGGAGCAGAAACTAGAACGTTTGGACAAATTTGCAGAATAAAACAATTTATGGGTGCAGTTATAAGACCAAGACCCAGGGGTCAAACAGATAAAGACATATATTTTGACAGGACAGAGTCTGGACACCCAATAATTCAAAAGGATGGATCCTGAAGCAATAAAACTGTGGAGACATAGAACACGCCTGATGGTGAAAACGTTCAACTCATTCAACAAAGCCAAGATCCAATTATCCATTGTGAGGTGCCCCAGACAATTGTTCCTAGAGGAAGTGCGCCAGTGGTACTTGAGGCCTACCATGATCACTCTGGGCATTTCGGTCACAAAAAGACAGAGGCCAGCATTCAGAAGAGGTTTTATTGGATTGGGATGAGAGCTGATATCATAAAATGGAGTGAAGAATGCCCGGCTTGCAGTCTAAAGCACTCTGGGAAGATCAATTAGCGAGTTCCCTTCCATCCCATAATCAGCAAAGCACCTCTGGAATTAGTTGCTTTAAATCATCTCAAGTTAGAACCCAGTGCTAATGATCAACAGTATGTCCTGACAATGGTGGACCATTACTCCAAATTCATGGTTATCAGTGCCTTCAAAGATCTGTCTGCCCAAACCATGGCTGAAACATTTTTGAAACTCTTTGCTCATCCATATGGATATCCAACCAAGATCTTGACCGATCAGGGACCTGCTTTCGAATTCCGTCTCTTTGAAGAACTCTGTGTCCTGTATGGCAGTCATAAATTAAAAACCACCTCCTATCACCCTCAGTGCAATGGACTGTGTGAAAGAATGAATCAGACACTGCTGGGTATGTTAAGAGCCCTACCTGAATACAAACGCCCTTATTGGCCAGCCTTATTTCTGGAACTCACCTACTTGTACAACACTGTCCACTGTTCAACTGGATACACGCTGCACTACCTGATGTTTGGTTGCCATGGTAGACTTCCCACGGATCTAGTGCTTGAAGTCCAACCGGATGAACCACCTGTTACAGACTGGGTACAAGAACACAGCAAAAGATTGCAGAAAGCTGGCCAAATTGTAAGCCAACATATGGATCAGGTGTGACAACAGCAAAAGATGACATATGATGCCAAAGCCAATGCCACCCCATTACAAATAGGAGAACAATATTACTAAGAAGGACCCAGAAATTTCACAAGTTAGCTACCAAATGGGAAACAGAACCTTTCCGTATTGTTGAAATCCCTTACCCTGATTTACCTGTGTACAAGATTCAAAAGAAACTGGTAGTGGCACAAAGATAGTGCATCAAAATCTTCTTAAACCTTGTACCTTCAGAGACCTTGCTTCAACTGAGACTAAAAGGGACTTTACGCCAGGAGGAGAGGCAGGAGAACCCTACCTATAAAATGATGGACCTGAATCGCCGACAAAGTGATGTATGGATCCCAGGTTAGGTCCTCCCATATACACTCAGTTAATCACCCTGTAGCTGAACTAGTAGTAAATCTAGAACCTCCAGATTTACCAGAACTAGCATGTAGTCACTAAGAAGCAGAGCGTATTCCTGTAGAACCAGTAGCTTTTCAGCCTCGTAGGTCCCAGCAGTCCACTTTTGGTATCCCTCCTAGGAGATAAACCTTGGAAGCCCTTCAAGTTGAACCTTCCTTTTATAGATAGTACCAAAAAGAGTAATTAGAAGACATGGTCACTTAGTTTAGCAAATAAGAAATTTCTACTGACAGTTATAGATGTTTTAAGAGTGTTTTAACTAAAGAAAGATTACATAGAGATTTAAGTGAAACATTAAAGTGTTAAGAAATGTTATAAACACCTATAGAAGTAATAGTTAAGAAATGTTTTCATAGACTGTTAAAAGGGAATTTATTTATTTTATTTTATTTCGTTTTTGTTGACCGGGTAAGTGCACTAGACAAATCTTGCCTATTTTCAGGCACGATCCGGGGAAGGGGGATACAGATGAATGCCAACTGACCTTGAACCAGATTTTTAGCTGTTGGTGGTATTTTAAGTGAATGAGGGAAATTTGGCCAGGACACCGGGGAAATTCCCCTACTGCATGGCCAGTAGGGGGACTTGCTGTTGACTGACCGCAGGATCAGTTGGTAGCCTGCACTGCAGGGGGATGGATGGCGAGGAGCTACCAGAGCAGCCGAGGGCTGCAAGTGAAACAGTGAATATGGCTGTATAAGAGGAAATTACCCTGGAGAATAATGAAACGGAAGATGTGGAGTTATTTGTTTCTATGGATGACTTAACGATTTAGTAATGGTGAGCAGTGGCTTGTTACTGTACAAATCTTACCGGAGGTGAGAAATTTACAATTGAAACTGGAAGCCTTACTAGAGAACAGAGGACTGTAGTGGAGCAATTGAATGATTTAAGCAAAATGGAATCTGTGAAGCTTACCAGGTCGGAAGAAGATTCGACGGCAGTAACTGAAATTAACCTCCCTGACCAAATGAAATCTCCACTGGTTTGCTGTGCCTACGGTACCACTGAACATGATAATATCAATCAAAAGGATACGCAAGACGTGGCTGGCAGTTCTTCGGGAGTAAAGTCCCAGTGCCGAGAGCCGACGGAGAGGACAGCAAGCAGGAAGAGTGTACCACCCGATTCAAGGTTGCACAATGACGTCCTGGAGGAAGAGGAAGTCATACAGGGGACCGGTTTTAGTGACGCACAGAAGAGTCCTGTATGGAAATTGTCCAGATTTAATTTTCAAGCTACTACTGGGGCTGCAAGTGAGAGTACTGAACCACTGAAACGCTGTGTTTTTCAAACGGATCCTGGGACACAGTCTGGAGTGTCGGAGTTTTCTTTTTCTAAACGGCAACTGGATAAGGTAGGAGAGGAGGTAAAGGAGAAAAGAATGGCATTGACCTTTGCTAAACAACATTTAGTATTACCTACTGCTGGGATAGGTGAGAAGCTACCTGAAAAAGAGCAGTGTGGGGGACAGGAAGTTCAAACCAACGCTGGGACTGAGCCTCTCAATGCTGATAACTGGTCCTCACAGAGAGCTCTCAGCGAGGCTGGTTGGATTCTGACAGTGGGCTTGGAAGCCCACTCCTGATTGGGACCTAAAATTAAACTTCTCCCAGAATGAACCAGCATGGAGACCCAAACTACAAGACATTACTGTTTTAAAATGGAGTTAAGGAGTTGGTTGGTAGGAAAGAGGAGTCTATTCCTTTTGCGGTTTCATCTCCTGAAAGGCAGGAAGTAACTGCACCTGTGGCCGAGGTACAAGTAGAGGCACAGGACCAGAGGGAGGCAAGGGGGAATAAACCATTAATGTCAGAATTGTTTTCAAAAATTAAACAGGATGCTGCACCTCACAGAAATGCGTGCGCCTTCGTTACAAAGGAGGTTTAGAGGTTAGACCTGATAGACAATATGTTGGTAAATGTTTATTGAAAGATTCTTTCTTCTTCTCCTAGGGAAGTGGTTGCATGTATTAATATTTCTGGGAAGACAACTTTGATGTTAGTTTTCGTTCAGCGTATGCTCTTGACCTTTTTTGGGAAATATATACTCAGGTTAAGTTTTCCCCCCCTTTGGACACCCTTTTTAGTGATACCTTTAACAAAACCTTTAATAAAGTATGTCACTGTTATGTTTAGGAACGAAGGGGTTCATATCAATGATATAACTTACTGGTTAGGCCAAAAATGTGAGAGTTTGAGGTCCCCTGAAGCAATTCTGGATGCGGAACAATTTTGGACAGGGGGCTGGCGGTTTAAAGTTAAACTATGACAGACGGACGCAGGAATTGAGCACATACCAAATTTATTTCTGTTAGGGAGGGATAGAGGGGTGTGTTTTTACACTGGACAACCTCGGGCTTGTTATAAATGTGGTGCTACAACTCATTTATCAAGTTCCTGTGACAAATCAAGATGATATAACTGTGGAGAAGTAGGACATATTACCTTTCAATGTGCTAACTTCACAAAATGTGATCTCTGTGACGAGACAGGGCATGTGTTTGTGGATTGTACCTGGGCGGCCAAAAATAAAGGGTGTTGTGGTAGCCCAGACCTATTTATACAAAAAGCCCAGGATTTGATAATAGGGGAAGGTCACATGGGTCACACACAGCCAGTTGAAAAAGTACCTTTGGTTATTGAGGTGAGTGGGGATGGTGTAGAGGTGGAAGATTTAGTGAGTCTTGACCAGGAGCCTTCAGAACCTGTTACAGTAGGAATTTTGACTGTAGAAGGGAAACAACCACAGGAGTCCTTTAGGCACCTGTGGTGTCTGCAGTTAGACGGTCATCCAGAAATATTAAGGCCTTCCACAGCAGCCTCATGGATGTAGAAACGAGTAATTTTTGCCTTGTTATCAAGTCAGTGGAGGGAATCGGATATGGATTGCCCAGATAATGATTCACAGCAGACGTTGGACAGTCCGCCTTCTCCATTAAGAATTCAGGAGGATTATAAGGGGAAAAAGAAGAAACAACGGAAGAAAGATAGGTGATGGGCTGAAATTGACTGTACCTGATGCAATTTAGGTTAGGTTCGGTGAATGTTCATAGTATATTGAATTATAAGAGATGGCAGATAGTTTATGACTTTGTTCATTCTAATCAGATTGATGTCTGTTTACTACAAGAAACATGGATGTATACTATGGAACAAGCCAGGTGTTTTCAACGAGAATGGTGCTGGGAACCTTTGTATTGTCTTTTGGCCAGCAGTCGGTGGATGGAATAGGTTTTATTCCATTCTTATGACTTCTCTTAATCAAATTGATGGATCTGGTACCAGGACGGTTAATGATTTTAGATGGTTTGTGGAATCAAGATTGTGTCAGTTTATTAATGTCTATGGGTCACAGATCAAGGCAGAAAGGGTGGCGCCTGCAATATGTTACAACCTTATTTACTGACCTCTTCTGAGGTGTTTTGTGGGACTTTAACTGTGCATTAACAGATGCTGGTGATCCAATGGTGGGAGTGGGTAGGAAAATTTACTGTGATACTAGGGCTTTACACAAACTGGTACACTCAGCGGGTTTAATAAATGGGAGTAGTAAACAATGTCTAGGGCCAAAATTATTTATAAAAGAACCGTTTACTTCCACGATAGATTATATTTTTATCTGACAAAATTCCTTTACATTTGAAACATGTCCGTGGCCTTTTCTGACCATCTATTGTTGCTCTTGTACCATTTCTCCTCATGCCAGACTGATAGGTAGGAGGCGAGATGGAAGTTGAATCCTCTGTTATTAAACTCTAGGGAGGTACTGGATAGAATTCAAAGCATTACTGATGGCAAGGCTTTCAGTAGCCTTTTATATGACTCTATGGCGAGTGGTGGAAAGATTCTAAGGACGACCTTTGTCACCTATTAAAACAACAAGGAAGCTAAGGCAAATAATGATTTTCTCCAATATTTGAAATTAAGACAGCAATTATATTATTTATTTTCGTAGCCAATACTTACTTTGGATTATAGTTCACAGATTAGGTTACTAAAAGATCAACTTTGGAGGTTCAGTATAATAGGCTTGGCCCTTACTGCTCTTCTACAATATGGGGTTAGAAACAGCGGAGGGTGATCCATATGACGCCTTTAAAATTTATACACAATCTACAAACTTAAATGCCCTCCGAAATAAGGTGGGAAAATTGGTACAGGATCAGAAGTCACTTCAACATATAATTAAACAATTTTTTTTGGAATATGAGCCAGTGATGGCCCCAGATGATCAGGACATTTGGGACTTTCTAACCCTGATTAAGGTACCCAGACATGTATTTGATCCATTAATATTGATCCAGCCTATCACTACACAGGAAATAATCATGGCCATTAAAAATCAAAATAAGGGTACTTCTCCTGGGATTGATGGTCTGACAGCAGATTTATATAAAGCCTTTCCAGTGGAATTTGCAAATTGTTTAGTGTAAGTTTTTAATGCTTTTATGGGACAACCAGATTTTCCAAGTTGGTTTGCCGAAGGGCTGTTGATTTTTTTATATAAATCGGGAGATAAATTTGAATTGAATAACTGGAGACCAATTACACTATTGAATTCCAATTATAAACTCTTTATGAGCATTCTGAATACCAGATTAAAACAATTTGCTGTCAAAGTTCTTTCCCATTTCAGTTTTGTGGAGTGCCTGGAAAAAAATATATAGGCTCATATGGTCCTGAGAGACATTGTGGAGCTAGCCGTTTTTCAGGATTTCAGGATGCATTGTCTCTGTAGACCAGATGAAAGCATTTGATAGAGTTTACCACCCATTTTATTTGCAACCTTGAGACATTATGGGATCCGGAAGTTTTCTTAACCATCATTCAATCAATTTATAATTGCTATTACCCACCCAGTGATTCAACTGGAGATCGGGGGAGGGTTTCATGTTCCGACAGAGGTACGTCAAGGTTGCCCATTGAGTCCCCTGTTATATGCTTTTACAATTCATACTTTAATTAGATCATTAACACAAATCCCTAGTTGGGTAGGGATAGGTTGGGCTTCTGGTGAGGATAGGTTGTATGTACAAGCTTATGTGGATGATTTGTGTGTTTTTTTCTCTGATAGTACACAAGTAAGGGTTTTTTTAGACTTTATGGATGATTATGCTTTGTTAGCAAATTCTACTATAAACAGGAATAAGAGTAAAGGTTTGTTTATAGGTACAGATGGTCTACCAGAACTCATAGTACAAGGTATTCGTATTTCTTGTAACCCAATAAAAATTCTAGGATTATTTTACGGACCAAAAAATGTGCCAGACCTTAATTGGGGATTAGCATTGACTTCAATAGAAAGAAAAATCAATATTTGGAAACAATGGAAATTGGATAAAATTAAATGGGTTTCGGTTATTAAAAAATTGTTGTTCCGAAGTTGTTGTATACAGCACTGATTTTTCCCTTGCCACTGCACTTGGAAACCAGAATATATAGTTTATTCTTCCAGATGTTATGGGGTAGTAGACTCAATCTGATTAAAAGACAATTTACATACCTAGATAAAAAGAAGGGAGGTTTAGGGATGATAGATCCAGTTATTTTTTTTCCCACCTTATTTATTTCAACAAATGTTAAGTTAGGTTGGGGGGTACCCACGGAAAGATTTGGGATGCTACATCGCCAGGTGATGGGGCGGTATTATGGTTGTTGGGATGAGAGACCTCCGAAACCGATTCCTACGTTGTTCCTGCAGACATATTTTATACCTATTGCAAAAAAAGTATTTAAATGGGGTTGGTAGCACAGGTGGTTAAAGTTAGTACAGGTTCTGAGTTATATAAATCAGTAATGCTTCAACTATATCCTAGTGAACCAGTGTTTAAGAACTGTCCTCTAAGGTGTGGATATAGTTTTAAGTAGATTAAACAACCCAAGGTTACCTACTTATATGTGAGAAACGCTATGGCTTATGGTATATGGCTGAATTGGGGTACGAGGGAACGCCAAACATAAACCAGTACAAGAAAGAAATTGTCCATTTTTGGAGTGTGTGGCACAAGAAGAAACGGTTGATCATTTTCTTTTTAAGTGTTCCTATGCTATGTCTCTGTGGAAATTCTTGGCAGTGCAATGGAATATGAAATGGTTAGAATATATGGACTATGATACATTAGTACTGGGTCATTCTCCACAGTTTCGGTTAGTATATCATGTTGACACTTTACAAATGTTCTGTAGCATGTTGATATACTACTTTTGGCAAGCTAGGTGCCAGTGGGTGCTATATCAAAAATTGATGCCCCATGACACTGTCCGGAGGTTGATTCACGGGGCAATGAACAGGATTTATATTCGAGACACAGCATTCTTCTCCTCAAAGAAGGTGAAGAAGTGGTGGAAAGGGTTTTTGAAGTTAATTAAATATAAATAAGAAGTTAAGTAGTTTGCTTTTGTTTACATATGGATGGTGGGTAATATGGGGAGGTCACGACTGCTAGCTGGCAGTATGTATAGGATAGTATTAGTCAGATACGCAACGTTACATGACAGTATGACCTTTTGTTACATTCTATTTGGGGGGTTCATTATTACTTCAGAGGAGGAAAGAGAAAAAAAACTTTCTTAGGAGGTTCCTTTGTGAATATATGGCTGTAATACTTGCTTTGAATTCTTTTTGGTTTAAATATTTGTTAGTATGGCTTCACACTATGGGTATTTATTGCATTTTTTCTTGATGTATAAGGGTCTGTGGAGTGAATCTCACACTGTATGTAATTATTGAATTTTTGATGTTATTCTAATAAAATATCCCCCACTCTCGGTCAGTAGAGGGAGCTGCGACTATAGAGGAAGACGAGTCGCTTCTTCATTCTGCTGGTGTACCTGTGGGTGTGCAGGTCTCCTAACCCACAGGTCCAGCACAGGAGACATTGAGTCTGTATGAAAATGTGAAAGAGGTGGATTGTGTTACAAAGAGCAATACAGTGGAAAGCAGAAATCCATCATCTGGTCTTTTTGATTCTGATGAAGCTTGACTAGTAAATATATTGCAACAAAATAAGCGTTTCCAGTATGGGGAAGGAGTGCAGAACAAGAGCTCTCATGGAGCAACAATGGTAACTTTTGCAGACCCAGAACAAGTCCTGAATACTGAAGAGCTGTGGGCGGCAGCTCAGTACATGAGCATTTTACCTAACCCCTGTGTAGCGCCTGCAGTCCCAGCTGAAGGCAGTGTGAAATTCCCTAATGACGTAGGTTCATCAAAAGCATTCTGTTTGTCTGTGTCAGAGTGAGTGGAGCAGTCAGTGACAGCTACAATGGGGCCTACAGAGTTTTTGGGAACAACGCTACAAACTGCTGATTCTATGAGTACTTCTGCCTCAGTGCAGCATTTACAGGATTCTTCAAAGCTTGGGTTGTGAAAGGGGAGGTATGACAAGGAATTCCTGCTTGTTCAGCATAAAACAGTTTTAACCTCTTTAGAGTGCTGGCTTACTAGCGCGGGTTGGAAAGAGGTGAAAATAGTATTTGGGTCCGGATCCTCACACAGCCCAATACCAGGTAAACCTCAAGATACTGAACCTCTATCCATGTCTTCTGCAGCATTTAACTTAGATAAAGATTGCAACCTGCAGGACTGTGGTTCAGAAGGTATACAGAGGGAAATGACATGTACTAAATCTTCTGCCTCAGTGTCTGTATCGTCGGACTCTGATAATTTAGAGTCAATTATTACAGAATGGGGATGTGCAGAACTACAAATGAGTTCCCAACAGACTTTTGTCGAACAATCTAAAAAGCATGGAACAGTATCGCAAACAAGATCCTTTTGCTGGTTCCCACTTTACTAACGTAGAACGCTGTCTCGATTGAATACATTGGGGTTTGGAACTGATTCAGATCATTTATATGAGGGAAACTTTGTTAAAAACATCTTTGTTTTTTGCAAATGAAATACATGCTTTAATTCATATCCTGGGTCGAAATTGTTTGATGTTAGTTTTAATACTCCTCAGGGTTGGACCGTTTTGGTCCAAGTATGATGCTTTAAAATATACTGAAGTTTGGGTTCCTTTTCATGTCCTTCCTTTAACCAAACCAACTTTAAAAAATGTTATGATTTTATTCAGGAATGAATCTGTGTCAGTACATGATATTACATATTGGTTAGGTAAAAAATGTGATATTATAGGCTCCCCTCAACCTATATTTGATACTGAACATCTGTGGAATGGGGTTGGAAATACAAGGATGCGTTACAAAATAATAGTTTGGGCCCAGTCCACTTACCCAATAGTATTTTCCTAGGTAATGAAAGGGGTCATTGTTTTACCAGGCAATTGAGGACATGTTTTAAACGTGGGGCATCCACTCATTTAGGATCAGCTTGTGATAGGCTGAAGTGTAATTTGTGTCTTTCATTTGGACATCATAGTTCTGACTGCACAGAAGAAATGAGATGTAATTTATGTACAGACACTGGCCACATATCAAACTTGTCCCTGGGCTACATATAATCGAAGAGAGAGAGTTAGTCAAGATTCGATTATATGAGACCCAAAAGAAAAGTATGGCACAACAAGGGGCCTCTAAACAGCAGCCTCAACCAGATCCCACTAGGCCTACCCCCCCCAAGAGAATATCGAAGCTGATGTTAAAGTTAGTAACACCATTCCAGGAGACCTTGTTGCCCCTCTAGTTTCACTCTCACAACACATACACTCTGAGATAGAGACAGAGGGAGTAGAAAAACCAACTGAAATGCCCCCCCATGGTTAAAAGTGTGGCAAAAAAATGGGGTATAAGGCAGTCTCGGTCTCGGCCTAAAGTTGCTAAAGCAAACCTCTTGGAGAATGAAGAAGTTTCACTACAGAATCATTTTGAAATATTGACTAGTAATAAATCTGATTCAGAGCAGGGAGGAGACTCTGAAGCTTCTTCTTTGGCCCCTCATACTTCTGATTCTGAAGGTGATTTTAAAGTGCAAGATATTGATACAGATAGAAGGAAAAAGGTTGGTGTCAGAGTAAGGAGAAGTTCTAGATTGAAAAAAACACCCTGATTTTTATCCCAGTTTCTCCTTTTAAACAGTCTCATTCACTGCTTAGCATTGCTACAGTGAATGTAACCAGTATAAAAAATGCAAAATGTAGATTGATTTCTATGTCTATTTTACAAGAATTGAAATATGATATCTATTGTTTACAAGATACCAGGTTAAATACTGACTTTTTGGTTAAAGCCACTCAGCAACTTTGGATGTGGGGCCCATCTTTTTTTCTTTTGAGACTGAAGTTTGTGAAGCAGTAGGAGTTTTATTTAGGGGTGATGGGTTTAAAATTACTAAACTGGTTGATATTTTTTTAGGTAGGGCTTTACTTTTGGATTCTTTTTTATTAAGGTGAAGGCTGGAGATTAGTAAATATTTATGCTCCTATGAGAAAAAAAGATAGAATTGAACTTTTTACCAAAATTAAGCCATATCTGTTTACAACTAGACACATATTGTGGGCTGGGGATTTTAATTGTGTAGTTGATAAACAAGATGGGGGGTACTACTAGTAAATTTTTTGCAATTCAGAATGTTTAAAAGAAATAATTGTGCAGTGTCACCTACAGGATTCATTTCACTCCTTGCATCCTCAGGGTGGTTTCACTTACCATAGAGGAATCTTTTCTACTAGAATTGATTTTTTATTTACTAAGAAAAATTCTCACATACTTGTAGCGGACACAATCCCTTTAGAAACATCTGATCATATGCTCCTTAAAGTGATGGTAGGGGGTGGTGTGTGCCCAAGGGTGGGTAGACATTATTGGAAATTAAATACGGCCTTCTTAAGTGATGGAAAAGTGACTACGGCAGTTACTGATCTATTAAAAGCAAGGATGTCAGTGGCAGTATTATATATCAATTTAAGCCTATGGTGGGAGGAAACTAAGATACAAATTCAAGTTTTGTTTCAATCCTATTCTGCACGTCTTTCAAATTCTCAATATCATTTATATCTTAAACTAAGAAAGCAGCTGTTTCAAGTATATACTATTATGAACACACAGCATATTTCATTAACAGGTCAAGTTATAAATTTAAAAAGTGAAATGGTTAAAATACAATACACTAGAGCAAAAGCTATGTTACATGAACATAGAATTTGTTCTCCTGGGAAAACTAGTTTTGGTGATGCCTTTAAAAGTTGTACTCAAAGAGCATCAGATAAACTGATGGAAACTGTAAGCAATAAGGAAGGTATTTTGATTACTGATGGTCCTGGTATTTTACATACGGTTACAAAGTATTTGAGGAAATGTATAAAGCACCACTTGTCTCTGAGAGGGAAATAAAGGGCCTTCTTTCCTCTATTCAGATCCCAAGGTTAATGGACACTTGTGTACAGGATTTGATTAAACCTATTTCGTAAAAAATTGAGAATGTTATTAGCAAATTAAAAACCTTGTAGCACCAGGAATAGATGGGTTCCATCTGAATTTTATAAAACCTTTGGTGATTTATTGATAGAAATTTAGTGGTCTATATAATTGGGTTTTAGGACATTTAAGCGTTGATTTTCATTTTTGTTTATCAGTTCAAATTTTAGTATTTAAGCGAGGGGACCGAACTGATTTAAATAATTGGCAATCCCTTAGTTTATTAAATACTGATTATAAGATTCTAAAGAAAATTCTTCATAATAGATTCGTTAATACAGCCTCAACACTTATATCCTTGGCCCAAACTTGTTCAGTTCCAAACCGTTTAATACAACATAACCTTCTTTTGATAAATGAATTAGTCGAACAGAGGAAAGACAGGTGCCTTGAATGGTTATTTAATGTCCTTAGACCAGAAAAAAGCCTTTCATAGGGTGCCTCATCAGTTTATCAGTGAAACTTTGTTATATTATGGGATTCCTCAATATTTTGTATCATGGATTATGTTATTGTATAATTCTGCTCAGGCAATACCTTTAGTTAATGGTACACTAGGTAAATATATTACTATTGCAAGTGGGGTTAGGCAGGGTTGCCCGCTCAGCCCTTTATTATATATTTTTTGTTTAGACCCTTTACTACGGCTCCTGCAACAAAATTCTTTCATTAAAGGTATTTCTCCAGTAGGGGGTGGTGAAGGATACAAAGTTATTGCATATGCAGATGATATCTGTATTCTTGTTAAAGACAAAGATTCAGGGATTAAGGCGTTAGACGTGATTGAGCAATATTCTAAACCAATAGGGGCAAGGATTAATAAGGGGAAGAGTTTTATTTATGATTTGAATGGTATTGCATCAAAGTTAGAGACATGGCAAGGGATTAAGATGACAAAGGTCCTTTTACTTTTTTCGAATCTGGTTTGGTAGAGAGGATAATGCTTGTCTAAATTGGAAAAACAAATTAGAATTAGCTCAGTCAAAAGTAGTTATTTGGAAGAATTGCAACAATCAAAAAAAAGAAGAAGGTGGCTGTGGTTAAACCATTCTTCTTCCAATGTTTTATTTATAAGTGCAATATATCCACTACCACATATATATGAGATAACTTTATTGAGTTTAGTTTTCCAATTAATTTGGGGAGTAGGTTGAATCTTAATAGAGGGAAGTTTTAGATCTGCCAGTAGGGAAAGGGGTTTAAACTTACTTAACCCAATAATTTTGTTTACAGCATTTTTTCATCATAACTTATTAGTCTCGGGAGGCCTAGTCAGGCAGTTTGGATTTTATAGGCTGACTTTGGCTTTCCATTATATCAAAAATGGAAGCACAGGGATCAATCTTGGCTCAGATTAAAACTAAATGTATTTTTTTTCGACCAGCGCTTGCTAAATTAAAAAAATGGAGGTTAACTCTACAGGTAGTGCAGATTTCTACAAGTAAATTACTCTATAAAGCTATTAATATCCAGCATGGTATTAAAGAAGTGTTCTTTAAAAATGTAGACCCAATATATTCTTCTACGATATTAGAGTCTCTGACTGATAAATTTATCCCCCCAAGAATTTGGGATATCATGTGGTTAAGTGCGCATGGTAAATTATTTGTCAAAGGTAATGCAAAGCATAAAAGGTTGGAAGAACGAATGTGTCCCAGACCATGCTGTATAGCTCAGGAAAAGACAATGCAGCATTTTCTTCTATTATGTCCCTATGTGCGGAAGTATGGGAAATATTAGCTTGTGCATGAAGGAATCAGTTTTGGCAGAATGTGACATATGAAGAAGTGGTTGGGGGTTTTAGTTTGCAAAATATTGGGATAGATAGAAGTCTGTTATATTTGACATTTTCTTTCATTAAATTTTGTTTATGGCAGATACGATGTAAATATGTGTTACAACAGGTATAACAGGATCCTAATACTGCTGTTTATATTATTGAACAAGAATTGTACAATCAATGTCTGTTTGAGCAGCAACACATGTATCAGAAGGTATGGGCTCTTCGATGGTTGTCTGTCCCGTTTATGAAAGACAAAATTGGATGAGTTTGTGCTTATATTTTCCTTGTGTATCTGTCTGTTAATATTGTTTTTTGAATTTTGGAATGTATATATGTGTCAGTTTTTTTCTAAAAATTCCTCTACTCTTTTCGATAAGTGCCATGGGATCTTTAACATCCACCTGAACTATCACCAATCCAGGCAGATGGGACCTCGGTTTAACGTCTCATCCGAAAGACAGCACCTCAGAAGTGCAGCACCCTTCCATGCTGCAGTACAGTGTCAGTACTGATATTAACCCAAGTGCCAGATGTGGGAACTGAAACCCACAGCCCTCTGATCTCCGGCCTCAGAGGCAAGTGCTACCTACTGAGCCACTGACATGGGGACATGTATATTTAGGTGGGCCTGAATCTGTAATTCCCCAAAGTATGGGGTACTACAGAAATGGGGGGTTTATAGGTGTACCCTAGGGTCCCAATCATTGCCATGGGCTCAGGGTAATAGATGGGCTCCCTAGCAGTGGCTTCCCCTTCCTCAGATAGCCATGCAGGACACAACAGAAAAAATATTTTTTCTCTCCTCCGTTCCAAACCCCTCGAGCAGGCAGCACGAGAGGGCACCCATGCTGGGACTGCTGTTCCTGTCTGGCATGTGATGCTCATTTTAAACATTCTGGCTGTTGACTTGAGCTTGAGCTCAGGGTTCGAGAATCAGAACCCTGAGCACCGTTCAAAGGAGAAAGAGCAGTGTTTTGCAGTGATTAGGGCTGGGCTGTTCGAGTAGAGAGGACCTAAACAGTGCCACGGGACCCTGGGCTTACCTGAGGTGTTGAAGCCAGTCCTATCAACTATGCAGTGATACCTCTCCTCCAGTCTGCCGAGATACATGACTGCTGCTATCTGTGTGTGCCCCAATTGTTCCTAGTCCAGTCTGGCAGTCAGTATTGCAAGAAGACTCCTGTCCCTGTGTGCTGGTGAGGGCTGTAATTGACCCATTTCTTTTTTATTAGTGCTGCTCTGAGTGTTTCGGTCCCTTGGTGGTGGCATAGAAGAGCCGCATTGTCGACTCAGCAGTGTCAGAAGACCTGCAAGGGCCCCTGCCATCTGCCACACTGCCTGTTCTCCTCCTGTTGGTCCCTCACTCTGCCAGCAAGAACCTCCCTCCTCCCAGCATCAGCTTCACCCCAGGCCAGGGCGGTGAGTCGCGGCAGCACAAAGAAGAGTGCTGACCACCTGAATATAAAAAACAGTTTCTTTTGCTTTTGTTTGGGTGCTCGAGCACCATCGGAGGACCAGGGAGGGCAGGGCCAGCTAGATAAATTTAAATATCTCAGGTCACAGCAATGCCCATGAGGAGGGGTCATTACCTGAAGGCCCATAGGGGAAGTAATAACTATTCATAGGAAGGGAGGGGTATAGGAGGGCATCCCCAATAATGGACAGCAAGGCCTTGGGCAGGCCAAGTAATTAAAAGGGCAACGCTAGGCCATTTTCTAAAAGGGCAACTCAGGTCCAGGGTTGGCAGGGGTGGTAGAGGCCCAAGAGTTCAAAGGAGTGCCACAGACCAACATTTTAAAGGGTCTAGCAGGCAAGCACAGAGAGAGAGAGAGAGCTCAGCAGCATAGGTCAGGTGGCTAAAGGGCAAAGCCCACCACAGCAGTGAAGGGGACCCAGACACCCTTTAGGTCAGCAGTAAACCCTTAGATAGGGGTCCCAGTGGTAGGGAGGGTAAAGAAGGCTAGGGACAGAAGGGCATTTATCCCAAACTTTTCCAAGGGTAGTCAGGTCCTAGCACCAGAAGGAACCCCCAGGTATAGTACTTTTAGTCAAGTGTCAGTAAGAGAAGGGTGCTTAGCACACAGCTGCCTTCTAGTGACTGTCAATGGATGAAATGTATATTTACTAGTATATGAACTGTTGTGTTGATTGCAAAGTACCAAGACTGTATTTCCCTGGGATGCTGGTTATTTGCCCCTGCAATGAACCATTGCCCCGGACTTTGGTGATTTGCCCCTGTTCCTGGCAAATTGCCCCTGCAACAAACAGTTGCCCTGGATTCTAGCAATTTGCTCCTGTTCCTGGCAAATTACCCCTGCAATGAACAATTGCCCTTGGATGCTGGCTATTTGCCCCTGCAACGAGCAATTGCCCTGGACTTCTGTGATTTGCCCCTGTTCCTGGTAAATTCCACCTGCAACAAACAATTGCCCTGGATTCTAGCAATTTGCCCCTGTTCCTGGCAAATTGCCCCTGTAACAAACAATTGCCCTGGATTCTAGCAATTTGCCCCTGTTCCTGGCAAATTGCCCCTGTAACAAACAATTGCCCTGGATTCTAGCAATTTGACTCTGTTCCTGGCAAATTACCCCTGCAATGAGCAATTACCCTGAACTTTGGTGATCTGCCCCTGCTCTGGCAAATTGCCCCTACAATGAACAATTGCCCCAGAAATCTGGTAATTTGCCTTGTTCTGGCAAATTGCCCTAGCAACAAACAAACAGCTTGGTGCAGTGAAAAGTGTATTTAGCAGTGTTATTATTGCCAGCTTATGTGTGTGGACTCAGTCTTTTGCCAGAACACCCCAGGTGGTGTTGTTCACAGTTAATTCTTCACCAAAGCAGTCTCCAATCAGTGAAGAAATTCACAGCAACATTCCTCCTGTTGTTCGCCACTGGTCTAAACTGACGAACTCGTGTAACTCATGACGCCGGCTCCTGGTCTTCTTGTTGTTTGGTCAGCCTGGAAGTGGAACGTCCTGGAAGAAGCCTTGTCTGTCACTCTCAGTCATTTGCCGATAGTCCGGTTCGACGTGGCCAGTGTGTATCCGCATCCACCGGCTTGTTGTTTTTCTGGGTCTGGGCATTACAGGATTTTGATCTTCGTCCTGCATCTTACTCTTCCTGCTTGTCTCATC
Organism: Neoceratodus forsteri; assembly: GCA_016271365.2. Taxonomy (NCBI): domain Eukaryota; kingdom Metazoa; phylum Chordata; order Ceratodontiformes; family Ceratodontidae; genus Neoceratodus; species Neoceratodus forsteri. The sequence goes on along the minus strand of CM057453.1, from coordinate 640,622,313 downwards.
CCGCTTGCACCATTTCTTCTTCTGGGATATGGCTTTTTCTTGGTGATCCTCTCGTGGATCCTTTGCCAAAGAAGCTTCAACATGTTTCTATCCTTGGCAGCCCTGGTCAAGGGTCGATGCAGGGGAAATTGCAGCAGATCTTCATCGTTGGCAATCCTTGCAAGTGGATTTGATGCCAAGTACTTGTTCCTTCATCCTTGGCAGCCCTGGTCAAGTGTTTGTGCCAGGGAAACTTCAGCAAGTCTTTGTTTCTTTGTCCTTAGCAGCCCTGGTTGAGGGTTTGTGCTGGGGAAGAGTGCAGCAGATTTTAGTTCTCTTGTGCTAAATTATTCCAGCAACCTTAGTGAGTGGGTCGGCTGAAGAATCAGGGTCTGTTTAAAAATCTCTCTCATCCCCTCCAATGTCTAGTAGGTTTTCACAAAGGTGTAGCTTGGTACCAAGAAGGAACCTCGTTTTCCCTTTTGCCCCATTGGTTTCTTCATTCATCTGCTGTACTCACGAAGATGTCAGAAAAAAGTTGGACTTCCTTTAGCACCAATAGACTTCTAGAGGTGGTTACTCCACCTGTCCCCTTGGGTTCTGCAACTGGTTTTAATTGCTTACTGCAGTGATTGTGTGCTATTATTGTAGACTACTAGCTGTTCTGAAATTCTTTACCAAATTGATTAGTGTACGATAGTCTAGAGCTCAACAGTTAGTGGTCTTAGGACAAGGTTCACCTCTAGGGACATTCTAGAACATTTACATACTGTTCATATTTTGGTTTTGGTTCCCTCTTCCATTGTGACCGTGTCTACCTTTCCCTGTGGTATGGATAAAGCCTGTAGGGGCATCAAACTTATAGATTGTCTCCTGCCTCTCCTTACCAGGTGCCTCCATCCACCGCGCCATTTGAACCACAGCGTTGTCTTGCCATCCCATCTGCTTGAGGCGATGCTGGTGGTGCAGCTGAGATAGGTGATCTTTATGGTCAGCACTCAGTTCACCACACAAGGGCACTATAACCTTCTCTCTCCTACTACTGATCCCCTGATATGCATCCCAGCATCTTATCTGCCTTTGCTGCTGCTTTCTTGCACTGCCTGGAGGGCTTCAGGTCACTAGTGATCATCACTCCCATGTCCTTCTCCTCCTCCGATGCAGATACTTGGACTTCACCCAGGTAGTACTCAGTCCTGGGATTCTTGGCTTCAGTATGCATAACTTTGTATACATGCTGTTACATATAGTACATAAGGTTGCTTGATAGCTCATGCCACTATGGATTTAAATACAGTGGTATGTGTAGATACTGTTGAATTTGGTAGTACGTTATAATGGTGATTGAAATTGAGTGACTCAGTTTTGAGTGACTCAGCTTCTACGCTCTGTGATGTGAGCTATTCTGTAAGGGTAGAGGTACAGTTATAGTGCCAAGGGACAGGTAAAACAGTGAGATACTAGGAAGGCAAAGGACTGGAAGAGGAGGGTTCAGGAAGGAGAAGGTATGTAGTGTGTGTGTGGCAGTGTGCTGCTGAGCTGTAATTCTGGTGTGGTGGCTGCTGTGAGGGAGGTCCAGGGTCTGGGTAGGGCCTCTATTTTTTGAATGTGTGCGTCACTTAATTTTTTGGTTTTGTCCGTTTTCCCCCTCCCAACATGCACCCCCCTGGAGCTGAGAATCATAATTTAGGTGAGGTGTAGGGGGAGGGGGGCACAGCCCCCAGCATAGATATATTGATTTCCCATCGCTGTTGTTGGGTTCGTTGGGGAGTGTACATCGCCATTTTGATTTCTGGCAATGTACATTCACTGTAGCAATGATTGCTGTTTAGTGATCACTGTTATGACATGAAACCACTGAATCTACATTTTGAACAGCAATATATTTGATATTTTGCATTTCATACTGATCATTTGATGAATTCTGTACTGTTACTTTAAAACTACTAATATAACTTAGAAGGCATAGGCAGGTAAACATCACTCCCTGAAAAAAGCCATAGTTGGTTGCCAAAACATGGGATAGTTATTGGTCATGTGCTGAGTGCTTTGCTATATACACTCATTGTTGTACTTTACTAAAAAAATTACAATTAGGTATATCTTAGCTCTTGTTTTGTGAAGACAATGGATAACAGGGATTTCTGTCATGCACCTTGCTTTGTATGCATACTAAATGATGTGGTGAGACATGGGTCTGACAATGATGCAAGCCATAAGACATGGCAGGATGTGGGTTTCTTTTCCTGAACCATACACCCAGGAACATTGGGAGGCATGACTGGCTTGTGCCAAGTGCTTTAACCACCTGGAAGTGTGGTTCTTGAAATGAAATCCACACCAAGGAGTGTCTTACTGTGCTTATAATATGGGTAACTATTTAGTAAACTATGTATATATATTCTTTTATAAAATTAGGTTTGTGGTAAATTACAGAAAAATGAATCAGTGTGCGCTGAGATACTTCGCTTCCTGTTTTGATGTAGTGGTGCCATCTAGGATGGCTTCTCTTGCCTGATAGATACAATGGTGCTGCTCCCTGGTAATTAAACAGCAATTTGGTATAACAACAGTAAAGTACACAACACTCTAAATAATATATACCGCACAGTACAATTAACAAAATTCTCCAGCATAAGCACAATTAGTGCACAGCATTTACTGGGGAGGGGTATAGAGGGAATCAAAGAATATATGCAACAATATGGATTTGGAACTGATAGAAGCCAAATATGGTCACAGTACCATACCTACCTGATGAGCCAGATAACTCCCCCCCGCCAGCTTGTAAGGTGGCTGCAGCCGTGGAGCAGTTGGGGACCATATGGTTTGATGTCTTTTTGAGTACTGAGTTTAAAGCCCAGGCAATCTGCAATACACAAGAAGAAACAAAACTCAAACCAACCATAAAACAAAAGAGCACAACTCAAGGTCTTCACATGGGCCAAGATTATGGTACAGTCCTGCACAGGACTTAAAGGCAACACATCAAGAGGTCAACTGAATAACGCCAACCCATCAGAAGGGCAACAGAATAATGGCATGACAATTTGGGCAACACAGACTTGCACCCTTCCCGAGTTATGTCCCCCAGAGTAGGAATCTATAGTAAGGGGGTGTAGAACAAAGCTCCCACATAAAAAAAACTTTCTCAAATGTTGTCACCCTGGGGTCTGAAAGCCCTTCTGACGGGTCGTCGTTTAGCTCGCAATATGACATGGAACCGGACTTAAATGACCCATCTAAGCTACAGTTGCAGAAATTGCCATGGTCAGATATTTTCTGAAATTTCTGTGATATACTAAGGTTCATACTAAGAAATTTAAGGAGCAAGAAGGAAAATGCCCATAAATAGCTCCTATTTGTTACTTGTAATATATATATAAAATTGTTACTAGAGAGTAAGAACCTGTCTAACCTGTTTTTGAATATATTTTTAGTTTCACTAATAAATACAGAAGTAGGTAATGAATTCCAAGGGTTAATGATTCTTTGTGAGTAATATTATGCTCTATTTTCAGATCTAAATTTATCTCTAGCCAATTGAAGAGGGTGTCCTCTTGTATTGATGGTGACCTGTTTAAACTCTAGTCCACAGTCAGACATGAAGGATTGGTCCCTAATAACTTCTCAAGTGAACAAAAGATCACCTCTCATATGCCATTGTTCCAAGGCCATTAGATTAAATTTAGATAGTCTGAGCTCATATCTCTAAAGAAATTCCTGCTTGCCTGCAGTACCACTGTAGGGCCACCAGAGAGCATTTCTTTGGAAATATCAGGAATATCTGACCACGTCCATTGCAGCAGCTGTAAACTAACAAAGCTACTTGTGATAGGGGCATGTCCTGTTCATAATCGTAGATCTAGTGCACATGGAATGAAAAGCAACTCTGTTTGGATCCCAGATTCCAAAACCTCAGAAAACAGGATGAACAGGTGCAAGGATCAGGGGCTGACTTGTTAAACTCCTCATGTTGGGGATTTGGTTTGGAAAGGAACAAAGGAAATAGCACAGTGTCTCCACCCAGAGAAGAAAATAGTGGACCAGGTCAAATGAATGATACTGCTTCCTGGGATACAGTACTAACCCTCTTCCCCAGTGAATTTAGGACACCTCCCTGAGACCAACAAATACCAACACTTTAACTTTAGCCAAATACACTTTTGTACCAATGAGCTCTAGTAACATGTTCACACACCAACATTTAGGAGATTAACAACAGGACTTTATTTTTGCTGAATACTGGTCCTGTAAAGGGAACGGGGTTATGCAATACGGTAACAGGCAATTATTTTGGCAATAATGGCAACAAACACACAAGTCAAACATTTTGCAGTGCTAAGCCCCTTGCAAGCGGTCTCTGAATGTCAGACCTCTCCTCAGAGATTTTAGCCAGGCCATCCTGGCTCCCACACACAAAATAGGTCATGCAACCTACTGTACTGTTAGGCCTCCCAGCTACCCAAAGCAGTAGATCCCCACAGTTTTGCAAAACACTTTCAATGCTTTACTCTTAAACTGCAGTTTACTTAAGCTACTGGGTACCCAGGTGAAACACACAATTGCAGGCCTGATGTTGAAGTGTCCGAGATCTTGCACTGGTGCACTTAGTTACTGATGCAAACTTGACGTTTTATCCCATCCAACTGATTTTATTTGGCTAGCACTTTAACAATGGCAACTTTTTGTCAAAAAAAAACTTTATTTCAACAACAAATGTAATTCAACAGGAAAATAGTGTCGTAGCACTCTGACTGGCTAGGCTAATACTGTTGTGTCCCAGGACAAGTATGGAATCAGCTAAAGCAGGCTTTTTTTATATATATCATTGTTTCTCCCCTTGCGGCTCAGTCTGCCATCGTCCGGCCGCCGTCCTCTGCACTCCATGTGATCCCCGGCAACTCACCTGCACAAGGCTGGCAGACATGCAGTGCCCACGGCAGGACCCCCAATCCAGCCGCCAGGCCTGTATCCAATAGCAAGGCACAATTTCGTATATGTCTCAGGGTGCACAGAGGACCAGCCAGCAAGCTGCCATGACTGACCACCATGTTCCACTGTGTTTTCACTCCCCATTAGGAGTATGGTCATGCAATGACATCCGCACACACTGTGCTGATGTCTGCTGCACTCTTCCCTCTCTGTGCATCGCGACTGTATAGCCCACGATCTCCACTGGGGCAACTGCAGCGTGGTGTGAGCCCAGAACCCACCCAGGAGAGGAGAGCAGTCTACAGATGCTCAATCCACTCCCTCCCAGCCACATCCCTGACAACCCGAGTCCATTCCCAAACCCGGGTCACCGTGTGATTGCGAGGTGTGGCATCCAGTGCCTCAACCCTCAGTGCCACCAGGCCAGCTAAAGCAGGTTTTTATTCAGATGGTCGCACAGGCTTCTGGTATAGTCTGGCACTGATGTTTCACAGGCAGCAGGCAGATGGCTTGAATGCAGACCTAGGCTGTACCTGGTCACTCTCACTGCATGGCTCTTCCTCCATCTCTCCAGCAGTGTGGCAGAGTCTTGAGATCTGAGAAGCCCAGACCAACACACACACACATGACTCTCTGTTGACTGCAAAGACTCAAATTCGCTCAATACTTAGTTTCCAAGGGAGGTCCTGTGGTGGCTGACACAGAGGATTGGCTAGTACATGTGCCAATCACAGAACAGAGACCCTCATTGAGTGGTTCTCTTCAGTGCCCCAGAATCATGAGTGTTTCTCTTTGTTGGTCTTCTGATGGTCCAGAGACTCAGGAGTCTTCAGCGAAAGCGAGGAAAAAAGAAACTTTCCTGCATTTTCTGCCCATGCACTTCCTTTTCATGCAGTACTGGTGAGAGTGTTATTCCGGACCAGACCACACTTACAAACTGGGCCAGCTTGATAATCTGGATCGAGCCATGAAAGGCTTGGTTTTCCTGGTGAGAGTTGAGTCAGCCCAGTCCGGGGGTACTGAACTCCACCAGAGCCGGTTTGCCGATCCCTACTCCTAACCACCTCATCCTTTGATCACACCAAGCAGGGCAGAACCAGCTAACTCCTCCCTCTGATTAATGCAGTTCTTTTCCAAAGGCCTTCAGTTCTCTCCCAGATGGCAGAGCAAGAACATTTTGCAGCTTTGAAAGATTCACCGGCACAACAGTAATTCAGATGAAGCTCTAGCAGCTTGAAACAGGCTACCACCAGGCTTTCTGACTCTAAGGCCAGCTAGCTGCTCAACTCTCCTCCTCAGCACGTCTCTCTCCCCCCTGACTGAGAAGAACTGACTGAAATGGTAGCCTGTGAATATAGCAAGTAGTTAATAATGAGTGAAAAAGAGCGAAGTCAGAATAGTGAGTGTTGAATGGGCTATGTGTTTTTTGTAGCACAGCCTCAGGTTAGTGCTTTCAGTGCTGTTTTATCAATTGTGTGGTGGGGAGTAGTAATGGCATAGAGGATATGGAGAGTTGGTTGGGCAGCCAGTTTTGAGCTGTCTGTCTGATATAGTGGTTAGAGCCACTGTTTGTGGGGCTGATGGACCTGGGTTCAGAACTGGCTGCTGGATACTGTGTTTTTTGTTTTTTTTTGCTGTGTGCTGTGCATGAGTTTTTTTATGTGTATCTCCTGTTCCGCCTGCCTCCCAACTGAGTTGTCTCCCACCCCAGGATGCCCCCTTTCTCACCCTGACAACTTCAGTCCCATTGTGAGTAGACCCTCACAAGTTTCCCCATTCTCAGTGTTGCACCCCTCTGGAGTTAATTATTTTAAGTAGGGGGGTAGAAAAGCAGATGTAGTAGTAATGTTCTGTAGCAGTGATGTTCTGTAGCTCATTATAGTGCTGTGAGCTGTATTGATTTTCATTGTTTTGTAGTGGCTATGTTTGTTGGGTGCTGTTAATATTTCGTCATTATGACATGGAACCAACTGAAACTTCTCCTGCTGGAGGAAGGTTCTAGAACAGCACACAGATAGAGTAGTCCAGCTCCTGATAGGCTGACCTGCCAATCAGTTTTCTGGCTCAGTGGTGGAAAAAGGTTTCCAAGCACTCTGCTATTTTCTCCTAGAGAGCCCTGGGTTTCTTGCAAGACCCCACTAACTCTGGTTGGCTATTTGCAGGGGTCAAAGGTCATCAAGATGACGACTTCCATTTGTCTACATTCTTACAATATCTGCAGCTTGCACACGATTTCCCCAACTGGATGCTACATTATTTTACTTTTACAAAGTAGCAAGTTTGCGACTGTAATCCAGTTTGTTGCAATGATGTCAGCAGCAATTCCTTTGTTACACTTCAGAAGCATGGGCACCCATTTCGCTGGCACAGAACATCACATATTGAACACTCCAACTCCTCTTCACCTGGCCTCCAACACCACCAGATGGACTCACCCTGAGCCTCTGATGGCACAGCTGGTAAGCCCCACCTTTGGGAGCAGGGTTACATTTACCTTTAATTCTTTTTTCGGTGTGCTAACACATTTCTATGTATTACCTAAGTCATTCAGTTGTATTTTGCTTATGCTTTCTCAGTCTGTCTACCTGTTGTTCATGCCAAGCACCTTGTAAACTTTTACTTCCATTCCCATCTTTCATTAGCATCACCTGGCTCAGCAGAAAGCTGTAACCACTTGTACTCAGTCACTCATTTGCAGCACATTCATGGTTCTACTACAGCTTCATGCCTTTCTGCTCATGATGGAATGTGACTATGATAAAATCTACTAGCAAGTGTTTCCCTTGTACTCCTCTACAGAGCTTCTCTTAAAAGAGTCTTGTGAACATGTATATTACCAGAAGCAAGGTTCCCGTCTGACCTCTCTGCATGGCTTGTACAGGGGACTATCGACTGAAAATGAGTGCATATTGTTGCTTTTCCATTTAGTAAATAACATACTCAGACAGATAAAATGGAACATCCAGTAAGCATCCTGCATGTAGAACTGTGACTAGACTGCTAAGGTTGCCAGATTCAGCATACAAAAGGGTTGCAAGTGCAAACAAAGTACTGGTAATCCCACGTTACCTGTCCTCCAATCCAATGACCAGCCAAAAAAAAACAGTGCTTCGCTCGTGGAACTTCAACAGAGAGCATGGTTTAGTACAGACCATTTAAATACTCCAGAGTGATCACATGGTCTTTTGACATCTTGCAATTATACATTTACAAAAAGGAAAATGCATTAATAAAAGCGGGTGATTACTAGACACCTGGATACTTATTCAGCAAAGTTACTAAGATATATTTATACACAGTCCAGAAAAATACATGAGCAAAATTACTCAGATAATGATCTTTTCTCAACCTGCTACAATTTCATGAAATTCTGACCTCAGTGGAGCACTTGAATTCACAATTGTAGCCAAAGTGGCAATTTAAAAAATTTAGTCCTAAAATGATTTTATTGATAAAGGTGACTTAATGAGCACCGACCACTAACAGTGAGTTAAAATCCACCTGACTGAGAATGGGCGATGGATACTAGAGCAGCCATTGCAAATAGCGATGGTCACTAAATCCATCCAAAATCAAAGACAATATATGTATTTTTATGCAAGAGGCTATGCCACTGCACCCCCTCTGTGGGGGCAAGCTCCTTGGGCTCCAAAATAAAGATTATCAACTCCATTGGGGGGAGAAGATGTAGGGGAAATCACAAAGCTTTAAAAAAAAATTCCTCTCCAGGCACTGGATCCAAACCCGGGTTGCTGGCTTCAGGGTCAGTAGCACATACCACCATGCTACATGGCCAGCTTGGCTGTGCAAGCCCAACCATCATGTTATATCCTGCTTCAGCGAGGGTAGCTCCGTGCTTCACTTGCTCTACAGGATATAACGCCTTGTTTCACCACTCGCTCTAGATTCAAGCGCTACTATTGAGTCGCTCATATTGAGTTGCTGAATGATAGGCACTCGTTTAGAGTGCTACCCCTAAAAACATCAATTTTTAACAAATGAAATTAGAATAGTGATCTCCAATGTAACTGTGATTGACATTTTAGCTAGTCCAGTAATAATGATGGCATTTTAATTGAACAACATAGCCCAGAATATTTGGCAAATGCCAGCGGTGGGACATTCATACTATGGAATCAGACACATCATTTCAAGAGCAACAATCATTTATCTATAAATATACCCTGTAAGCTAAAAAAGTGCCAAATCAAAATCCCAGCTACAGCGCCAGTGCTACAATAAATTCTTGAGGCCAGTGCTCATTTCACAGTACAGTATGTCTGGTTTCATAGACTCCCCTATCAATGGATACAAACATTTTTATGGAGTTAAACAAAGAAAGGAAAGTACACTTTAAGTTTCAAGGACTAGATTCACATCTTTCAAAAGACGATGTTTGATAAAATAATCAAGCAAATGGTACAACGTCCAGTGCTCGTTCCATTTCAGGTTTTTCATCAAGAAGCAAACATCCAGTTGTTGATGGTGCACATCTTCCCATTGGTGCTTTCTGAGATTAGACTGAAACATGCACAGAGCCAAGACTTCTGCAGCAATGTGAGTGTCTGCTGTTGAAAGGCCAAATTTAACCTGTAAGAATCAAAAACAGATGTCATGAATACATTTATTTATTTATTTAGTTTTGTTAACCAGGTTACATGTGCTAGCCAAAGTTGACTATTTTCAGGTACGACCCAGGAGAATACATACAAAAATGAGATGAAATTATACAATACATAGTATATAGTACAGGTACATAGTATATAGTACAGGTAGGTTAGAATACAGATCAAGTCAGACAGTACTCGAGAAAATACATATAACTATGCAGAGATGACAAAAGTGACATTAGTACATGCAAATAACAACTGAAACTGGGCTAAGTGGCAGCTATAAAGACATTTTATAGCAAAGCTTGTTTAGAAGTGCAGCAGTGTCTTGGGTGAAATAGGGTGCTTAGCTGTGAGGCATTAAGTGGGATCAAAGCATGTGCAGGGCTCACAGGATAGGTGGTGATATAGTTATTTTCTGAAGATTGGGTGGGAGTTAGCCTGCCTCAAGGCAGAAGGGAGGGAGTTCCAGGTGGCCGGGGTGGTGCAGTGAAATGCTCCAGAGCCTTTTGAAGTAAGACACCTGGGTAATGGTAAGTGGAAATTTGTTTGCCAAGTGTAGTCCATGGGCAGGTGTCTGTGATACAAGTAGGCTGCAAGGAAGGAGGGGGGTTTGATTCTGATTACAGAGTCTGTGAGGGTCCCTAGGAGTATAGTTGGTAGGCAGTTGGAGAGAGCCAGCCTAGGTCGCTATACAGTGTGCAGTGGTGCTTGAGGCAATGGGAAGAGGAGGCATACCGACATATGTTGTCATGTGACATCCCATTTATGGAGAGCAGTCTTATGGGCATTACCAAAGTGGAGACACCATGTGTTAGCACTGAAAGCAGAATACCCTTAGAAATAAAAGAATGAAAGCACAGAAAGAGACTATCACAACATTTTGGAAACGGTGACAGTATACAAGAAACACTGAAAATGAGGAGTTTAATTACAAGGTAAAGTCCATAGCAAATTATTGTGACACCAAAACCCAGACAACATATTCTAAGAAATGAACACAGTGTAAAGTGCATTTATCGATCTATCTATCTATCTATCTATCTATCTATCTATCTATCTATCTATCTATCTATCTATCTATCTAACAGACATAATCACAATTGGTTAAGAGTAAATAACAACAGTTCTTATTGAACTTTTGTCAGATAAAGACCCCATTCTAGCTAACAGCATTCTGTCATTATAAATTAAGCAAATCACACTTTTTTTTTGTAAGAATATTTTAAACTCTAGTAAATCATTGTGGCCACTTGGTTTTAGGCTACCCAAGCTCCAGATTCACAGGGATTTCTTCTGCAATAATTTCTATATGTGACCCCCTCCTCTTAGATGTTGCCTGACATGTTCAGAACCAATAAAATGTAAACCCCAGGGTCACCACTGTGATGTACTGTAGTGAAAAATGTTGCTGCACTGGAGTTCAGTCATCCTTGTATGTGATACTCCAGACATGCTCCTGTATGCACCTCTTGAGGGATTTGATGGTCCTATGCATACTGGGGTACAGCAGGCAGTAAATCACAAAATGGGAATCACAATTAATGAAATCACAAACCTTAAATATTTCAGTGGTTACTGGATGAGTGAACTTTTTACACTGAAATCCATAGTTGCAAATATTACATCTTTTTCATATGGTAAAGCCATTTGGTAAATTCGTCAACCACTGAACCCATTTGTTTTTGTTCTCTTCTTGGTACTTACTGTGAACTTCCAAGTCCCTAACATTCAAAGGTCTATGAAATTATACTCTCGGTTTTCCCCTATTAGGTCTACAAGTCCAGGGGCCAGATACACAAAACTTTGTGTTGGACTAAACCGTTTGCACAGGGGTTTGCACTAGATTTGCAGGAGTCCGCTTTATATTCAAAGGTCAAATATGCAGGCAGAAGCTGCATTAGCGCCGGGCAAGCATAATGTATGCAAGGGGCAAAAGAGGGTGTGTGTGCATGAATACAGGTGCAGTGTGCTGTATTCAGTGTATTAGCGATGCGCAAAGTGTTTTTGTACTCAATTTAGCGTGACACTTTGAACAGTGCAAATTATCGCCCAGGAAAAGATAGTCTGAACCTGGGCAAACCAGCTTGTGCAACTTTGTGGCTTTACGTGACTTTTGCACTGCTTTGCACAACCCTAACCAGTAAATATTAAACATAGAAAAAACAAGCATTTGTCAATGCCAATGTTGATTGCTTATATGTGCTGTTTAGTATTACCCCCCAAGACATCCACTGTGTCTTTCTGTTCAGTATTCACAGAAGAGGGGAGGGCAAGACCACAGCAGTTGCAAAGTTGTGAAGAGGTGGACAATAGTTCATTCAGAGGCAGAAGAATCCTGCAGAAGGTGAGTAAATGAAGGTGGACAAAATGATGGGACCAGATGGCATACACCCAAGGATATTAAAAGAACTGTGAAGGGAAATAGCAGTACCTGTGGCAGCCATCTTCACTGAGTCATTCAACACAGGGGTGGTACCAGCCTGTTGGAGGAGGGCACATGTGGTCCCTCTATACAAATCGAGCAGTAGGGAGGAGGTGGGGAACTATAGGCTGGTCAGCCTCACTTCAGTAGTGGGGAAGATCATGGTGACACTGGTTAAAGAAAGGATAGTGGGGCATGTAGAAGCCATTGGAACCTAGGACCATAGGCAACATTGATTCACAGTGTGGCGGTCATGTCAGGTAAACCTTGTTGATCTCTTTGACTGGGTGGCAAAGGAAGTAAATCAGGGTGGGGCAGTGGACAATGCTTACCTTGATGTGGTTAAAGCGCTTGACACCGGCCCCACATAGGGAGGCTGATAAAGTAGCTGAGTAGGGTGAGCATGGGGAAAGGGTGGTAAAGTGGGTTAGAAACTGGGTAAGAAACAGGAGGCAGAGAGTGGTGGTAAATGGGGTGCAGTCTGGGGAGAGGTGGCCAGTGGGGTGCCACAGGGATTGGTCCTGGGGCCAGTCCTGTTCAATGTCTTCATTAGTGACATTGCAGAAGGGGTGAAGGGAAAGGTCTGCCTGTTTGCAGATGACACCAAGATCTGTAACACAGTGGATACCCCAGAGGGGGTGGAGAAAATGATGAGGGACCTGGGGGAAATTGAGAAATGGTCTGAGGACTGGAAACTGAACTTTAATTTAAAAAAGTGAAAAATTATGGACCTGGGACACTGAAACCCTGGGGAAAGGTACAGGATGGGGGTTGGGGAGGGAGTTGCTAACAGTCACAAAGAAGGAAAGGGACCTAGGGGTTCTTATTTCAGCTGGGAGGGCCAGTGACATGTTGGGATGCATAGGCAGAGGTATCACCAACATAAGGAGGGAGGTCGTGATGTCATTATATATAACCATGGTCAGGCTTCACATGGAGTACTGTGTGCAGTTCTGTAGCTCGCACCTTCATAAGGATATTAACAGGCTGGAGATGGTCCAGAGAAGGGTGAATGAGATGGTACAGAGCTTGCAACATAAGACTTATGAGGAGAAATTAAGGGAGCTCAATATGTACTCAGTGGAAGAGAGGAGGGAAACATCCAAGTACGTCAAGGGTATAAATATAACTACTGAGGAGCAGGAGACAGCTGCTATAGGCACATGTGTCAGCTTCTGTGTGATATTCTTTTGTTCTTATAAATCTGTAATCAACAGTATTTCAGTAACCACATCACCACACTGCCTTCTTTAGGCAAGTTTATGCTGACTGATGCCTGGTGTCAGATAGCAGACAGAGGGCTCACCAGATTGTGTTGCCATTTGAAAAATTTCATAGAGTGTTCTTTTACTGGTAAGCATTTTGGAAAGCTGGTGTAGGTCTCACAATTTTTATTATGATTTTATCTCCTTATGCCTGTCTCCTTTGGTACCCCTATCCCCACACCCCAACAGTCATCAGTGGCCACAGCTTCAGCCTTCTTCTTGCCAAGATGGTGAGTGAGAAACATAGAATTTGACAGCAGATAAGGACCACTTGGCCCACCTAGTCTGCCAGTTTCCCTACCTGATGGATAAGCTACAGATTCTAGTTAAACAACTGCTTACTTCCTCCTACCCCCCAGTACAATTGCCTTATGTCTGTCCGTGAGCAGTTGCCTTCACAGTCTGTGAAGCCTGATGTCTTACAGTGCCACTGATTGATCATCTTCCAACACAGGCGAGGCGCTGCCAGTCCAAAAGTAACTCAGAACGAGCAGGTTTCAAAGTGGGGAAGAAATGGAGTGAGCAAGAATCAAGTACTCATTCAGATGCCGTGTCAATTTTAAGATCAGCATATTGGAGTGGACACTGCAAATAGAACCCCAGCTCTTTAAGCAGCCTTATGAAGAGAAAAGGCTTCTCGAAGCACAGGGATTCTGTGTATTGTACTGTAAGTGGGCTGCATCAAATTCAGTAATTTACTGTACCTTACATCTGGATGTATGGTAGGCCCAACTTTAAATAAAACACTGCACCTGAATTAACACATGATGCAATAGAAACATAGAATTTGTCAGCAGAAAAGGATCGCTCAGCCCACCCAGTCTGGCCAAGTGTTCACTACCTGCTTGTAACTCCTGCCAGTATATGTTATTGCATGTCTTATTCTGCCTGCGTCCCTCAGGACCTCCTTGTGAATGAGCTTGCTTAATGGATTTTTCCTGCAATGAACTTGAACCTACTCCACTTCCATGGCCCTATTGATCTCCACTGACCCCCTCCTTCCCCTTTCTGTAATATACCCCTATTTTTATCCCATGCAGGCTTCATGCCCCCTACCATTTTAGCTTCCACCACTTTTCCTGGCAGTCTGTTCAAGGTGTGTACCACCCTTTCAGTAAAGAAATATTTCTTCACATCTATCCTGAATGCACCTCCCCCCCCAGCTTCATTGTATGTCCCCTGGTTTGGGTGCTCATTCTCATTTGAAGGAAACTCCCCAACTGTACCCTCGTTACCCCTGTGAGGTACTTTGTAGGTCTTGATCATGTCACCTCTCGCCCTCCTCTCTTCCAGAGTGTACATGTTGAGATTCTTCAGCCTTTCCTTGTAGGGATTCCTGTGAAAATTCTGAACCATTTTAGTTGCCCTCCTCTGGAAAGCCTTCACCTTATATCCTTTCTGAAGTGTGGACTCTAAAACTGGACACAGTACTCCAGCTGGGGGTATACCAGGTAGTGATACAATGGCAGCACAACATCCCTCCTCCTCTTACTGGAGATGCCAGTCCTTATGCACCCCAGAATCCAATTTGCCCTGCCCATAGCCTTGTCACACTGTACTGCCATCTTGAGGTCCTCTGATATAATTACCTGAAGGATCCTTTCCTGTTTAGTGAGTATCAGTACCTCCTCCCATCCTATACCCAGCATCAAGGTTCTTATGCCCTAGGTATAAGATTTGACACATGTTGGCCCTGAACCCCAAGTAAGTAAGAAAATGGAATTGAATTAAATGAATTGCAGGCTTTTAAGCAGCTTTTCGGGGAGTGTGTATGTGTGTGTGTGTGTGGGGGGCTCTGGTACTGGTAGTACCTCCAAGAATGCCACCAACTTCCCCACCCCCTGACACTGCCTGCCCAAGTACTCAAACCTCCCCCTCACTACTTCCACAGTGTCCCCCGCCAAGTCATTTGTACCCACATGCAACAGTAAATGAGGTTTCTTCCTGACCCTCGCTGCACGCTTGAGCAGTGCCTGCCCTGCCCCTCCTGCAGTCAATCTGGGGACAGCCTCAATCCAAATATGGCTGTGCCTTCCCCCCTTTTTGCCCCATCTCACCCATTTCGGTATAGAATCCCCAGGACAAGTACCCCCCACCCCTTACCTTTTCTCTAATGCCCCTTCCACCACCCCAGTATTCGTTCTTCCCCATCTGTTACCCCCGCCAACTATGCTGTCTGTGATTTCTATATCTGTACCCCCTACTTCTGCCTTGCCCCTTTTCTCCGCCTTATTCCTCCCATCCCCCTTGAACCCCTTCCCAACCTGACTACTTCCTACTGGGCTTCCCATGTCGACCTCCCCTCCTCCCCTGCTGATTTCCAACCCCACTCCTACCCCCACTGTTGTTGATTTAGAGCCCCCATTCCCTTCTACCCTGATAGTGATGCTCCTCCCATTCTTCCCCTTCCTGTAGCCTTCTCTCCTTTAGTCATCACCCCTGCTTCCTTACTAGCCCCCTTCTACTCTTTTGTCCTCGCTATCTCTTCTCCTACCTGTTGCCATCCCTCTCATGCCCCGCTTGTCCTGCCCCTTCAGTATGTTCCTGCTCCCCCTCTCTGTCCCATAGCAGAGGTTGGAATCTATTCATAGTCGATACCTGTCCTACATCTCTTCCCACCCATGGTTCTCCCTCCTACTTGTTTCCGCCATCCCACCCCTGGTACCTCCCTACTCACAGCTATCTGCTCTCTCCCCTGGTACTCCTCGTGGTCTCTTCCTCCCCAATCAGGAGGCAGCCTTGCCCTCGCTTTGGGCACCCCTTCCCTTCTCCTCTCTTTCCTGCTAGTGCCTCTGATACTGGGGTCAGATTCAGTCCCTTGTTATTCTTCCTCGTCCCCTTTTGCCATCCCCTATTCCCCCCCCTCAGGATGCCTACCATACTCATCTGCCCTGCCACTTACACTCCTCCCTAATCCTATAATTCCTCCCTCAAACTAGCCAGTCATCTACAGACCATACCCCCCCATCCTCCAAGCCCAGTCCAGGATCATGGCACACCCACATCCTGTACACCCCTCCACCCTTCCAAAGATGCACACCCTATTGACATGTGGCACATGCCCCATTTTGGCCCCCATGTTATGTTAGGGGCTCTTACTCCCAGGTTCTGTACCCTACTACAAGTGTTAGGCCCTTATTTACTCAAATTCCTGTCTACCCCCACACTACTCCCCCTACTGACCCCTTGCAGATGGGGGTAATTCAGGCTCAAATGTCATCCGTTACGTACTGTATTACTGTAGCAATGCTAAAGCCTTCTTGACAATTTTTCACCCCTCAGCTACCATACTTTTGTTCTCGGCTCTCATATAGTTTGACTTAGCCCAGTTAGAAATCCTATTGCACTCCAAGTATTACTCAGCGCAGTTAGAGAAATAAACAGAACAAATAAATATGTATTATTACAGCAATCATAACAGTATAGCTCAGTACTTAGCTCAATTAGAGAAAGGAACAGAAGAAATAAGTCTGTATTATTACAGGAATCCTAAAGTATCCAATCATTGCTTTGTCTCCACTCCAGATACCCTGCTGTAATATAGGACCACAGAGGACACTGGATGGGAGGGTGGGCAACTGCAAAGTCCAGGCAGAGCTCCATTGAGCTCGCTCACTACCCCTCTCTCACTCACTTGTTCTATTTCTCCTGGAGCTACAGGCTGCCCTTTTGTATGGGGCTCCTGCCTGCATTGGTACCTTTTTCTGCCCACAAAGAAATCTGCAGCAGTCCCGACACAGCTCCGTTTAGCTTGCTCACTCCCCCTCTCTCACTCGCTCATTCTGTTTCTCCTGGCGCTGCAGGCTGCCCTTTTGTACTGGGCTTCTCCCTGTGCTGGTGCCTTTTTCTGCCCACAAAGAAGTTCACAGCTGTCCTGACAGAGCTCCGTTGAGGTCGCTCACTCCCCCTCTCTCACTCGCTCGTTGTGTTTCTCTTGGTGCTGCAGGCTGCCATTTTGTACTGGGCTCCTGCCTCCGTTGGCACCTTTTTTTTCCCACAAAGAAATCTGAAGCAGTCCCGACAGAGCTCCATTGAGCTCGCTCACTCCCCCTCTTTCACTCGCTCATTCCGTTTCTCCCGGCGCTGCAGGGTGCCCTTTTGTACTGGGCTGCTACCTGCATTGGCACCTTTTTCTGCCCACAAAGAAATCTGCAGCAGTCCCGATAGAACTCCTTTGAGCTCATTCACTCCCCCTCTCTCACTTGCTCGATCCTAATCTGTCCCAAACACTTATTTCCCACAGCGACTGCGCTATTCTGCACCAGAGGTGCGAAAACACATTTTGGCCAGCATGAGAAAAATGACAGCTGTACTGTTCATAAGGAGGTGGGAAAAAATGCCAGTGTTGAAAATCTGGCATGAAAATATTACTAATTTCGAAGTTACAAGGGTGCATGGAAACTGCACAACGCACACTCGTAACGCATTCATTTTATGGACTTTCATCAAAAAATTTTCAACAGAGGCATTTTCAGATCTGTGGTCATGAACAGTGTCACTGTGGTTTTCTTAATGTGTCCCGAACACTGATTTCCCACAGCGATTGCGCTATTCTGCGCCGGAAGTGTGAAAATGCATTTCGGCCAGGATGTGAAAAATGACAGCTGTACTGTTCATAAGGAGGTGTGGAAAAATGCCAATGTTGAAAATCTGGAGTGAAAATATTGCAAATTCGTGAAGTTACGAGTGTGCATAGCAACTGCGCAATGCCCGCTCGTAAAACAGTCATTTTTTGGATATTGTCTACCAAATTTATTACTCAGCTCAGTTAGAGAAATAAACAGAGCAACTTAATGTGTATTATTACAGCAAACCTAAAAGTATCCAATCATTGCTTTGTCTCCACTCCAGAGACCCTGCTGTAATATAAGATCACAGAAGACCATGGTGGGAGGGTGGAAACTCTAAAGTTCCGGCACAGCTCCATTGAGCTCGCTCACCGCCCTTCTCTCACTCACTCATTCTGTTTCTCCCGGCGCTGCAGGCTGCCCTTCTGTACTGGGCTCCTGCCCGCTGGCGCCTTTTTCTGCCCTTAAAGAAGTCTCAGCTGTCCTGACAGAGTCTGCTGAGGTCACGCCACTCCCCCACTCACCGCTCATTCTGTTCTCCTGGTGCTGCAGACTGCCCTTTGTAGTGGGCTCCTGCTCTGTTGGCGCCTTTTTCTGGCCACAAAGAAACCGCAGCACTCCCAATAGAGCTCCGTTGAGCTCGCTCACTTCCCTGTTCTCACTTGCTCGTTCTGTTTCTCCCCATGCCGCAGGCTGCCCTTTTGTACTGGGCTCCTGCTTGCATTGGTGCCTTTTTCTGCCCACAAAGAAATCCACAGCAGTCCTGATAGTACTCCGTTGAGCTCACTCAGTCCCACTCTCTCACTTGCTCATACTGTTTTTCCCACCGCTGGAGGCTGCCCTTTGTACTGGGCCCCTGCCTGCATTGGACACTTTCTTTACTGCCCACAACAACCTCAGCAGTCCTGACAGAGCTCCATTGGTGCTCCCGCCACCCCCTCCTCACCCGCTCTGTCATTCTGTTTCTCCCAGCGCTGCAGGCTGCCCTTTGTAATGGGCTCCTGCCTGCATTGAGGCCTTTTTCTGCCCACAAAGAAATCTGCAGCATTCCTGACAGAGCTCAGTTGAGCTCGGTCACTCCCCCCTCTCACTCGCTCGATCTTAATCTGTCCCAAACACTGATATCCCACAGTGACTGTGCTATTCTGTGGCAGAAGTGCAAAAACATATTTTAGCCAGGATGTGAAAAATGACAGCTGTACCTTTCATAAGGGGGTGTGAAAAAATGCCAGTGTTGAAAATGTGGTGTGAAAATATTACAAATTTGGTAAGTTACAAGGGTACGTGAAAACAGTTCAACGCACGCTTGTAACACAGTCATTTTTATGGAGTTTCATCACCAGATTTTCAACATAGAGATTTTAGGACCTCTGCTCATTAACAGTATCACTGTCATTTTCTTAATCTGTCCCAACAACGATTTCCCACAGTGACCGGCTTGTTCTGACCGGAAGTGCAAAACACATGTCAGTCAGATGTGAAAATGACAGCTGTACTGACTATAAGGAGGGTGAAAAAATGCCAGTGTTGAAAATCTGGCATGACAATATCACAAATCTGCGAAGTTACAAGCATGTGTGGAAACTGCGCAATGCACACTTGTAACAGTCATTTGATGGACTATCATCACCAAATTTTCAACATAGACAAATCTGGTAAGTTACAAGGGTACATGAAAACAGTTCAATGCATGCTTGTAACACAGTCATTTTATGGAGTTTCATCACCAGATTTTCAACATAGAGATTTTAGGACCTCTGCTCATTAACAGTATCACTGTCATTTTCTTAATCTGTCCCGAACACTGATTTCCCTCAGCGACTGTGCTATTCTGCACCAGAAGTGAGAAAACACATGTCGGCCAGGATGAGAAAAATGGCAGCTGTACTGTTCATAAGGAGGTGTGACAAAATGCCAGTGTGGAAAATCTGGCATGAAAATATTGCAAATTCGTGAAGATACGTGCGTGCATTGCAACTGCACAACACACGCTCGTAAAACAGTCATTTTTTGGGGATTTTTTCTGCAAAATTTGCAACAAAGGCTTTTTGAGAGCCCACCTCATGAACACTGGCACTGTCATTTCATTAATCAGTCCTGAAAGGTGATTCCACGCAGTGACCATGAAATCACCTTTCAAGACCGAATAACGCCATGACAGTGCCCGAATTAATGAGGAGGGGTCCCAAAACCCCATGTTGAAAGTTTGGTGCCAAAATTCCCAAAAATGCCTGAGATACACATCAAAGTTGAAAAAATCCTATTTATCCCATTATACAGCTTACTGGCATTTCTTCAGTTCGCGGTCGGCTTTGAAGAGTGCAGACGTGTTCCCGGTCCACCGAAGATTGTCGCGCCAGCTTCTGAAGGTAAGTATGGGGTGAGGGGAATGTGGGGAGATGGGGTACAAAGTGGGTGGGTGTGGGTTGTGGAGGGGACAGGGAGACTGCAAGGGACCGCTTTTTTACAGGATAAAAAAAAAAAAAGACATTGTGGGACTTTTTTTTTACAGGCACATTTGGCACGCTGGGGTGGGCTCCCAGCATGCCAACCGACTGTTTGTTGGGGGGGCCAGCTGTAGCTGACAGGGGATTGGGCATCCCCGTCAGCACAAACATGGGGAGGCGCAAGAGCCGAGGGGGATTGGGTACCCGCTCAGTACAACTGTCCCGCTATTCTTTCTTGAGGGGGAACTTATGCCGATAGGGAGTGGGATCCCCCGTCAGCAAATCAAACTGACAGGGGGGACATAATGCCGATGGGGAGTGGGCTCCCCGTCGGCAACCAAACTAGCACTGGGGACTGAAGTTGATGGGGATTGGGGCCCCATGGGCAAAACACGCTGTTGTGGGGGGGCACATGCTGCCGAGGGGGATTGTGCACCCCCTTGGCACTGGGGCCAGATTAATATTGCTTGTGAACACGGTGGCAAGCCACTGCCATGTTCACAAACAATATTACAGTAGCAACGTTCAGCCCAGCAATGACGGGTCACTCCCTCATTAAAGCGAATCACTGACGCTGCAATGATGAGTCAGTCCCTGATTGTTGCGGTGAAAATGTTACAAGTTGGTGGCATGC
Organism: Neoceratodus forsteri; assembly: GCA_016271365.2. Classification (NCBI taxonomy): domain Eukaryota; kingdom Metazoa; phylum Chordata; order Ceratodontiformes; family Ceratodontidae; genus Neoceratodus; species Neoceratodus forsteri. The sequence continues at coordinate 640,601,450 of CM057453.1, read as the reverse complement.
TGACTGAATTAGTGTCAGCAGCAGCATGCCTCCCCATTGGGGAACAGGGGCCAAGCCTCAAGAGGCAGTTGAGGCACTGGCCACAACAGTGCCATGCCTACACAGCCTGCTTTTGCAGCAAGCTGCCACAACATGTTTCTTGTGCATGCGTGCAATCAACATAAAAAGACATGGAACAAACATACTGCACACAGATGGCACCTACTATGTTGCCATCATCTACCACCAGTCCCAACCATGCCAGGCATTAATTGGTGACCCGGCACCCAGTGAACACCATGGCAGTGTGTCCATACAGCACACACCTGCAGACCACACTTCGGTGGACACCAACAGAATACAGCACACACATGCAGCACTGGGAGCATGGATGGTGTTGAGGGGAGGGTGTACAGGTGTCCAGTCTGCATCACATACTGGGTACTGCCACAAGGCTGGGACAAGCCATGCAGCACATGGTCCAGTGTAGGGAATACCCCAATACCAATGTGCCTGTCTGATGGTATGTGCCCTCTAGCCACATTCCACTCATCTGTACAGACACCACAGCACACACAGCCAGCCATGTATATGTATATGTCACTGTGAGCATCCCATGCCAGTGGTGCAGCATCTGTGGGTCACACAACAGCATAACAGTAATGTCCACTGTCAGTACACACCTGCAAGACTGGCCTGTCACTGTGTAAAGTGCAGCAGTCATTGATGCCCTACACACCATAGGCATTGCTGTGTTCCTCACACTACTGGCCCCCCTTGTTATTGTAGTGTCTGCTGTGCACTGTAGCAGGACCTACAGTTTGACTATTGCATGCAGCACCACCACCTGTGCCTGCGCTGTGTAGTCCCTGAAGCACAATGTTCTATGCTGTTCTGTACAAATGCAGCCTGCTGCTACCACCATGCACTTCCAATCTGACCTACAGGTAGAGCTGTGGGACCCTGCAATAGTGCTGGGAAAACTGCATGCAAATCAGGACATAATGAGATTCTAATCTGGATGTTTGCCCACAGACTGCCTAAGTAGGCTTATTTGCATGTCACTTTTGAATATAGCAAATTTTTGCCCCAAGCAAACGTGATAGCGCCGGGCAAATGGCTTAGCTCTGCGCAAAACCTGCACAAATGTGTTTGCACCTTGCAAACATTTCAGAAACATGGTACATTTCTGCAGAATTTCACATGCGTTGGTGCTTGCAGCTTTAATGAATCCATTCCTTTGCTAGCACACACATTGGCCACATAGTTTACCTTTATCTCCCTTCACGTTGCTGTGCACTGGGCTACTGTTGTAATTTGCACTTCCTGGTTGCTATATTCAGAGCTGTCTTTTTCCTGGGCTATTTTTGCACTGCACCCCCAGCCCAGTTTACCTGGCTTCCTTAGCATGCTATATTCAGCAGGTTTAGCACCAGGGTATCGCTTTTGAATATAGCAGGCTATTGGTTCTGGGCTAATGTAGCACACCGGGCAGTGCTAATTTAGCCCCGGGGCAAAGATTTTAATATCTGGCCCCAGATTCCTAATTCCTCTGAATCCCTTTACTTCAGCTTCTTCTGTATGGACTCTGCAATGTTGCACCCCTGCATGTGCTTGGTTTGATTCAAGCATTTATTACTCCCTAAAAGAACCACATCACTCTGCTTCAATTTACATCTGGAACTCTAGCCTAGCCTTCCTTTGTATCTCTTGGCTATGTCTGACCTTCATATGCACAGCTTTACCCTCAGATACCATAGACTCACTCTTAACTACAGTATTGAGTACACCCATCAGTTATGATCAAGCAGCAGCCTTTCATCAGTAGGGCTCACCCGCTCTACCCTAAAGCAAAGTATGCTTTTGCCCCCACAACTTTGTACTGCTGGCAATGCCCAGCACCAACAACAACTTCAGCCCTCTATCAGTTGGGCCTCCTCCACTCTCCCCTAAGGAGACCACATGCAAATAGCAGGCATCAGTCTTCCACCTGTCAGGCCTTACCTGTGCTCTGCTCATTAAGGAAAAAGTACGCTTTTGCTTCCTCTGGCTTCGTACTACTGGCAACACCTGGCACCAACAATAGACTTCAGGCCTCCATCAGTCAGACTTCTTCACCCTTTGCCTCAGTGACTCAGTATGCTTTCACCTCCTGTGGCTTTGCATTGCTGGCAACACTCCATTTCAACCAAACAGCGGACTTCCATCAGTCGGGCTGACACTCACTCTCTGCCCCCTCTGTGGCTTTGTACTCCAGCCACATGCCCACCAACATCAGCAAGCATCAGTCCTCCATCAGTCAAGCCTCACCTATGCTCTGCCTATCAAAGACCAGAATGTTTTTGTGTCCTGTGGCTTTGTACCATGGGCTATGCCCATCAGCAACAGACAGCAGCTTTCCTTCAGTCAGTCCTTTCCTGCTCTCTCCTTTAAGACTCGGTATGCTTCACCTCTTATGGCTTTGTACTACTGACAATGTCACTAACACAACATAAGCATTGGCTTCTGTTAGTCGGGCTGTTGACTGTGCTCTGCTATCAAGAGTGCACTATGCTTTTGCAGCCTGTGGCTTCATATCATAGGCAAAAGCCCACTAACAACATCATGTAACAGTCCTCCAGTTATCGAGCCTCATCTTTACTGTGCCCATCAAGAATGCTGCACACTTTTGCCTTCTCTGACTTTGTAGCAGGGCAATGCCTACATCAGCAGTAGGCATTGCCTTCTGTAGTTTGGACAGTCACCTGCACTCTGCTGTCAAGGGCTCAGTATGCTTTCACCTCCTATGGTTTCATACTGCAGGCTATACCCACCAACAACAACAGGCAGCAGGGTCTCATGATGCTCTCACCCTTTCTTGTTTTGTCCTGCTACTAACTAGGCCCCTTGAGGGATCTACTTCCTTAGACTGGCATGGTCAGTTAACCATAAACTAAGAATCGCAAGTCTTCATCACCAGCTTTGTCAGCCTTCTACCTTCCCAAGAAACACCTTTACTGCATCAGCTGTGATTTATTTATTTTATTTATTAGAAAAGTCAGATTTACAACTTTTGAGTCATGGACTCATTTACAAAGGCACCATGTCGCAGGGGGGTAGACAGAGTTACATAATGTGCCGTGGTTACAACAGTGAGAACAGTACAGGTGCAGAACATTAAACATAGAGTACACATAGGTTACATAATAATGTTACTTATAATAGGTTACAGTCATATACAAGGTTACATAGGTACATGAGTTGGCAATTACAGAGGAATATAATAACATAGCATCAAATGGTTACACAGGTACATGAGCAGGCAATTACAGAGGAATATAATAACATAGCTTCATACAGTTACATAAGTACATGAGCAGACAATGCGTAGAAAAGGTATGGCAGATTGCCATATAGAGTGACTGAGGTACAGTCCAGAGGGGAAGCAATACAGGGGCGGACAGATAGGGTACTTGGTAAAATAGTGGGATTTTTGCTGGGGAGGATACAGAGTGGAAGTGCTGAAACAGACGCTATCCAGGGGGTGACGGTTAGCTGTCCAAGGGACATTGTCGGGGGGGGCTGATGGTGGATGAAGAAAGAGAAGGGGACCTTGGACTATCAACAGTTGCAGCAGTGCGATGAAAAAGAGATGGTTTCTGAGTGCAATTCTGAAAGGGCCTATTCTAGTGAGGCTGGTAACAGTAGCTGGGAGGGAGCTGTACCATAGTGGGGACCTATAGTGGAAGGACCACTGTGTGAATGAGGTCTTGACTCTGGGTACCGTGAGAGTGGGTATGCAGGTACTGCAGGTAAATACTATGGGGCAGGTGACACTGATGGAGGAGGCCACCTCTGGGGGGATGAGACCCAAGAGGATTTTCTTCACCAGCAGGCAGGATTGGTAGAGGAGCCTCTCTTCAAAGTTGAGGATGTTGGCAAGTGAGTAGAGGCAGCAGGTGTGGGTGTGCCTATCTGCACCTAACAGAAGCCTGCAGCCTGCAGTATGAGACAGGCTTCTGGCAGTTGGTGGCACCTGCAGTCTGGCACTTCACAACTTCCCCTACATCCTACGATCCAACCAACCCATGACCAGGTGAGCACTTCAGGGTTTCTATGCTGATCAGCCTCTGCTGAAGGCATGCAAACATCGGACTCCATTAACATCTGATCTACCAGCAGTGCTTCATATAGTGTAATCAACAGGGGATCGTAAGCTTACACCACCTTCTTCAAGTGCAACCTAGAAGCATCATGACTGGAGTACATCACATCTCTACTCCAGCTGGTTGAGTCCAGTGTCACCCTTCATTCATTCAGCTGCTGCACTCGATCAGACCAGCTCAACAACAACCTGAATGGGATCCAGGCCCATCAGCTGGGGCAGCACTTCATCTCCATCACTTCTCCAGAATCCTGTATCCTGCTTATACCTTCAGCCAGGGTTGTTAGATGTTCTTTACTTGCGGTGCCTGGAGGGAAGGCATACTGAGGCCTTGGATCCTCAGCGGTTTCTCCCATTACAGGGTTCCTTCTCTCCATGCCAAGAGATACACTAATTTCATGAGATGGAAAGGGTTCTCCAGTTTCATCCTGAGCTTTTTTGCTCCTTACCTGGGAACTCCCATTTCCTTTAGCAATATGTTTCCACCTATGGCACCTCTAACTTGGCGGAAATAATGGAGACTAAGACAAATAACATAAGCACTACACCACATCAGCACATCAGTGATCAGATACCCAGTGAACTGAAAGCTTAATGAGGTTCAGTGCTCTAACAGTGAAAGAGAACGAGCACTTCAGGAGATGTAGAAAAATGCTTTTATTGCACTAAGTAAAAGGCAATGCCATTCTGACTGTGAGAACAAGCCCCGCACTTGGAGTACAAACTTCTCCTCAGTGGTCAGCTGATCAACCACTCTCCTTAACCACTATTTAAACTGGCAGAAGTCACACCTGAGGGCTCTAGGAGGTTTCTTTTTCCCCACCTCCACCCCCTCCAACTCTGGCATTCTCCTAAATCTCCTGGGCTTCTTACCCAGGAACTCCCATTTCCTTTAGCCATGGATCTCTGCCTATGGCACCCCTAAACTGGGTGGAAATAATGGAGAGTAAACCAAAGGTACATTATATAAGCATTACACCACATGAACACATCAGAGATCAGATGCCCAGTGAATTATTGGTTGAGCTGGGGTAAGGCATGACCATTAGCCAATTAGGATACTGAAATTTCCCCATCCTTTTATAAGAAGATATCACTTCTACCTATTGTATCCAATAGTCTGGCACTAAAACAATTTTATTTCTGCCTTATGGGTATCCAGTGATATAGGCTACTGCAAATGAGTGACTTCAATAATAGCGACTCATTTACATCACCTCACATTTGGCCTACCCTGTAGGGTAGCGAGGGATGGTATAGTGAGGGTAGGGATGAGCAAGGGAGGACTGTGGCACACTAGAATGATGACTGGAAAGGGAGGGATAGGGAAGGAGGTTTGTGTGGAATAGTGTGGGGTGCTGCTGCCGAGTTAGCCGTGTGGTGTGATGGTGAGGGTGGCTAGCTCGGGAGTGGTAGGTACAGGGTTCGGGACTGGAGGTGATATATTTTACAGCCAGCACTGGACTTTACTTTTTTTTTTACTTTCTCCCCCTCTCCGACATTCACCCCCCTGGAGTTGGTTATCTAAAGACAGGGGTGGGGCAGCGCCTGCATCACTGTTTGTTTTAATTTTTGCACTTTGTCGCTGGTAAGTGTACATCATCTCTTTGCTTTTTGGCTATGTACACTTGCCATAATGGCGATTGCTATTCCGTGATCGCCATTACGACATAATACCTGCCTTATGTGCTCCCACAACACTGGGGCTTTACAGAAGCGTAGCTGGGGGCCCACTTGCCAGATTGTTCAAAGGACTGGAATACCTACTTGTCACTTGAGCAAATACTGTACTATACAATAAAGTTGACCAGTTTCAGAATTGACATATATGAGCAGTAAACCAATTTTTGAATATTTGACTTTTTGTATTGATCAGCTGACTGTACTTACTGTTTATACAACTAGCACATTTACATTACATGTACTGGGGGGTATGCACTAATGCAGGGCCAGATACTGTATACACGATTTGAGTATATCTGGCCTGCGTAGCTCTGCACCCCTGGACAGGCGTGCAGTGGCTGGCATGCATAAATGCTGGCCATTGCCATGCGCCTGTCTGTAGCCCGACCCACCTGGAATGCAGCTGTGCTGGGGCAGACTGGAGGACATAAACAGGCATCCGGTCAGATGCCCTTTCTGGTCACCTAGTGGATTCCTGCTCCACACAGAGCAGGATTTTGTAGGATGGCATGGAACCACCAAATTCAAAGTTTATGAGCGAGTGCATGAATTGCTGCCTCTAGCCCTCCCTGTTGAACCAGAGGTCTCGGGCAGCATGGTGGGGGGGGTCCTGCCACAGTCAGTGGACGAAATGAGGGAGGCACACAATGGATATGGCAAGATCCCTGCAGCTGTATCCAGCAGCCTTCTCACCTGGCACACCATGCCTTTGTGAATGGTATGGAGTGCGGGCACCCCCCAGATGCTCCCCCAGACTGTTTGCATGCATGGCTGCATGAACAATGGGGGGATCCAGTGCAGAAAGGGTGCGTGCCCCTTCTGTGAATGCTGCTGGGGGTCTGTTGGACCCCTGGTGCATGGCATTCCAAGGTAGGGTTGCCTACATGCTGCAGACATGCAGCACATAGGCAATCTGCACTTACGTGCATAGACCCCATTGAGCTCACTAGTTAATTTTTGAGAATAACTCACAATGACACTTTTGAACATTTTTCCTGATGATAAAGTATGAGGTCAGATCCATTCTAAATGACCTCTGATGTTTATTTTATTTAGTTGTTTTAGAATTTAGGTACCCAGGATCACCAAGTTGAGATGCAACATCTCGTTTTCAGTGAGGTCCTGCTTCTAGACAGTTTTGCAGCTGGGTAAACTGGAGCACTAAAAGGCTACACAACTTGCTCAGAGTCACATAATGAGTATTTGGCCCTAGCAGGGTTTGAACAGGCGAGTGTCTGGTTCCCAAGCTGATGCTTTAAGCACTAGACTACACAGCCTCCTGTCTTTCCTGGAATTTGAACATAACATGCAATTCATAAAAATTGCATCATATTAAATACCATATAATGGCAAAACAGGCCAGAAATAGTTTTGATGTTTTATTTTATTTTTAGGCTTGAGCATGGGTGGTAATCAAAATACAGCATGGCCAACCTTATCACAAAAAATAAAAGCAAATAATCATGATACGCAAGACAAGCAAAAACAGACATGTGTACTGTGTGTTGTGGCACTAGGCACAGGAAATTATAATGTTCTTTCCTCCCCTCTAGGTTTGTTACACTATGGAAAAGACCTGGTCCTACTGGTCACATAGCAGGATCTCCGAAATTTTGAGTGTTTGCTGACATAATTCCAGAATCTGATCCAGAAGTGCATTATATCAACCCCTGCCACATTTTCCATCTGTTCTTCCACTGCTGCTGTCCTGGTGTTTCGTCTATAGGCACTCCTTATTATGTTCCTTTGCTGCAATGCTGCTAAATCAGGAATTTGTTCATGCGCCACCTATTAAGCTGTTAGTAATACAGGTGACCTTGATAGTTGCTTATCTGATGCTCAAACACTAATGGACTGGTGGTACTGAAGATGACTGTGGTAGTGGACTGGTGCTAGATGACTTTAGTGTTGGATGGGTGGTAGATGACTGCGGTGGTAGACTGGTGGTAGATGACTTTAGTGTTGGATGGGTGGTAGATGACTGATGTGGTGGACTGGTGGTAGATGACTTTAGTGTTGGATAGGTGGTAGAAGACTGATGTGGTGGTGGACTGGTGGTAGATGACTTTAGTATTGGATGGGTGGTAGATGACTGATGTGGTGGACTGGCGGTGGATGACTTTAGTGTTGGATGGGTGGTAGAGGACTGATGTGGTGGACTGGTGGTAGATGACTTTAGTTTTGGTCATTTGACAGGTTGTTACCTCCGTGACCCACATTTGCAGTAATTCACTGGACTGGGTGTTCCTTCTGGGGATGGAGATATTTGACTTGGTGGTGGAGCCAGTCAGGTGGTCTGACCATCACACCGTGGGGTTCAGTTTCATGGCTCCCCCCAATAGGCCTGCCCCTACGGAGATGATCCAGTACTGCCCTTTGAGGGGTGTGACCCCGATGGCCTAATGGCAGTGCTGGATCTATCGGGTATACCAAGTGAATGCATGAATCCAAAGAATCTAGTACATACCTATAACAAGGTGGTGACAGAAGCCCTGGATTCCATAGCTCCTGTTTGTGTTCGCCCACTCACTCTTTGCCCAAGGTCCCCATGGTTTAATGGGACCTTGAAGGAGATGAGGAGGGTGAGACGAAGGCTAGAGAGGGCCTGGCGGAAGCCGGGCCTGGAGTGCGACAGACTTAGATTGATGAACCACTATGCAGTCTACCAATCGGCAATCACCCATAAGAAGGTAGAGTTCCTGTCCAGGAAGATTGCCACTGCACAGAACTGATCAGCTCAGCTCTTCTGGACTGTGGACAGATTGTGCAATCCAATCTGTCTTAAGGCTGGTGGAGCCTTTTCACAAGAAAAGTGTGATGAGTTTCCTCAGTTCTTTGCAGATAAGGTTGCCACCATCAGGTCCGGGATCTGTCCGGCCTCATCAAGTGGGTATTGCTGAGGTCGGCAGGAGGTGGTGGGTGCCCAGTTTACCTGGTCTGACTTCAGCCGGCTGGAAATTATGGATATCGTGAGGATCATCTAGATGTTGAGGCCAACCAGCTGTAGTTTGGACCCAGGCCCTACACGCCTTCTTGTAGGGTGTATAGATGAAATTGGCCTGGTCTTAGCCGAAATAGTCTGGAGGGCACTGAAGAGGTGGGTATTCCAGGACTCCCTAAAGGAGGCAGTTGTTAGACCCACCTTAAAAAGTCCTCCCTTGACCCGGACTATCTGGCTAACTACAGACCTGTCTCTAACCTACACTTTGTGGGTAAGGTTATTGAGCAAGTAGTTGCACTGCAGCTGGATGATCATTTGTCCAGCCACAATGTCTATGATTCTCTTCAGTCAGGAATTAGGAAGAGGCACAGTACCGAGACGGCTCTTGTTCGGGTGCTAAATGGCCTCCTAATAGAGAGAGATCGGAGGACTCGTTCTATCTTGGTCCTTCTTGATCTCTCTGCAGCATTTGACACTGTGGATCATGGTGTGTTATTGAAGCACCTGCGGTTCATCTGTGGACTATCTGGTATGGTCCTCAGATGGTTTCAATCTTTCTTCTAGGGTAGAACTCAGAGAGTGATGTCTGGGATTTATTCCTCAGCCAATCTCTCTCTCTCTCTACCCTGCGGGGTGCCACAGGGCTCCATCTTATCACCCATGTTGTTCGCAGTGTTTGCTGCCATTGGGAGAGATCATTAGGTGGTACGGTCTGAGTTTTCACTGCTACACAGATGATACTCAACTGTACATGTCCTTTGTGCCCAAACAGGATGGATTCCTCTCAGTATTTAACAACTGTCTAGCTGAGATCCAGGACTGGATGAGTGTCAGCTGGCTGCGGTTGAACCTGGTAAAGACTGAGGTGTTGGTTATGGACCCAGACTGTCAGGAGGTGGCTCTGTCAGCTGGGCAACCCTCTGGGCTTTGGCTTGGGGGTGTTCAGCTGACTACCTCAGATCGGGTGTAGATCCCAGGCGTTATTTTTGATGATGGACTGACATTGAAATCTCAGGTGTCGTCCATTGTCCAGTCCTCTTTTTACCACCTGATGAGTATTGCCCGGGTGAAGCATCTGGCTCCTCCTCAGGATTTTCCAACCTTGGTCCATGTCTTCGTTACTTCCTGCCTTGACGACTGCAATGCCCTTAACCTAAGGCTACCAGGTGTTGATATCTGGTGCCTGCAGCTTGTGCAGAATGTGGCAGCCAGGTCATTGACTGGTACTTCCAGGACCAGTCATATAACACCTGTGCTCCATGGACTGCACTGGCTGCCAGTACAGTGGCAAATCACCTTCAAGGTTGGGTTACTGACCTTTAAAGCCCTACATGATCAGGGACCCCATTACTTGCAAGATCTCCTTCACCCCTACTGCCCCCTCCATCCTCTCCAATCCACTGACAAGGGATTGCTGGAGATTCCCAGGATCTGTTTGAAGACATTGGGGGCCCGGTATTTTGCTTTTGTGGCCCCAACCCTGTGGAATTCTCCACCTCATCGGATATCAGAGTGCCTGAGCATCCAGAGTTTTAAAACAGCACTAAAAACATATTTATTTAGTCTAGCATTTTCAGATTCCTGCAGAACTTGATATTTATTGAACTGTAATCTGTGTATTTTAATATTTTTTGATTGCCATGATTGTTTTAATTGTTATTTTTGCCTAACTTATATACCAGTGCTTTGGTTTTAGAAAGGCACTTTTTTATCAATAAAGATATGAATGAATGAATGAATGAATGCATGAATGAATAAATAGTGTTGGATGGGTGGTAGATGACAGATGTGGTGGACTGGTGGTAGATGACTTTAGTATTGGATGGGTGGTAGATGACTGATATGGTGGACTGGTGGTACTGGAGATTACTGTGGTGGTGGACTGGTGGTAGATGACTTTAGGGTTGGATGGTTGGTAGATGACTGATGTGGTGGACTGGTGGTAGATGACTTTAGTGTTGGACGAGTGGTAGATGACTGATGTGGTGGACTGGTAGTAGATGACTTTAGTGTTGGATGGGTGGTAGATGACTGATGTGGGGACTGGAGGTAGATGACTAGTGTTGGATGGGTGGTAGAAGATTAACGTGGTGGGCTGGTTGTAGAAGGCTTCAGTGTTGGATATGTGGTAGATATTGATGTGGTGGCCTGGTGGTACTGGAGATGATTGTGATGGTGGACTGGTGGTAGATGACTGATGTAGTGGATTGGTGGTACTGGAGATTATTGTGGTGGTGGACTGGTGGTAGATGACTTTAGTGTTGGATGGGTGGTAGATGACTGATGTGGTAGACTGGTGGTAGATGACTTTAGTGTTGGATGGGTGGTAGATGACTGATGTGGTGGACTGGTTGTAGATGACTTTAGTGTTGGATGGGTGGTAGATGATTAATGTGGTGGACTGGTTGTAGATGACTTCAGTATTGGATATGTGGAAGATGATTGATGTGGGGGACTGGTGGTACTGGAGATGATTGTGGTGGTGGACTGGTGGTAGATGACTTTAGTGTTGGATGGGTTGTAGACTGATGTGGTGGACTGCTGGTACTGGAGATTACTGTGGTGGTGGACTGGTGGTAAATGACTTTAGTGTTGGATGGGTGGTAGATGTGTGATGTGGTGAACTGTGATAGATAGCTTTAGTGAATGACTGGTCATGGATGACTGCAATATTGAATAGGTGGCACATGACTGTACTGACTGACTGCTGCTAGAGGTCTTCAGAGGTAATGTGGTGGCATATATGGATCATTGGACAATATGTGCCAATGTCAGCATATGATGAGTTGAAAGATGCAATGAAATGCTAGCTATTCACCTGTTCAAGCTCTTCAAGTGCTGGATCATCTGCACTGATGGCTACCATGATTAGAAACATAGAATCTGTCAGCAAAAAAGTCCCCTTCATCCATCCAGTATGCCCATTCCTTCCTAATGTTGAATGAGAGAGAGCCCTATTGGCTCTTCAGTCTCCCTCCCCTTCCCTTTCTGGTGCATTTTCACCAACCCCTTGTATCTGTTCCACCCTCATTTGAATCTTCCCACTGATTTTGCCCAGACCACCTCCTTCAGCAGCATATACTACATTCTCCACAAAATGGTACAGCCCCTGGCCAGCTTCATGGAGTTGCCTCTGGAGTTTGTGCCCCCACTTAATCTGAAAAACATTCTGCTATTCACTTTATTTGCTCTGCAGAGGTATTTGTAATAGGAGTGCTTGAATTCTCTGGAATCCATTCCATCTACACCAAATCAGAATTTCAGAAGTTCAGATTCCGAGTCTGAGTCTGTTTCACCTCTGAGTAAGGGATAAGAGCAGAATAGGAGACACAGAATCAATAGTTTCAGTTCTCCATCACACTCTGTTTCCGTAAAAGCCAAGCCTTCCCCCACTCAGTAAAGTCTGCCAGGAAAAATCCTTCCCCCTCCATTGCCTCCCACCCCTTACCTTACACCTCTTTTGCTGCTAATTGAGGTTCCCTTGCTGTCACCTATGACTCAGGTGGCTGTAAGTGGAGGTGGCAGTTAAGGTTTTGTGACTTTTCAGTTTTATAATGCTGCCAAATAATGCAATATCTAGTAATGTCCATATAAATTGAGTTAGCCAAAACCTTCCAAGCAAGCCTCCACTCAAAGAACTCCTTTCCCTCAGTAATCCAGTCCCCCAGCCCCCTAGTCTGACTCCCCCTGCTCCCATCCAGATGGATAGAGTCCAATAGTATCCCATGCCCTAGCCCTGAATGAGAACCCTATCTCTCTGAAATTGCAGCTAACTGGCAAGCTGACTCTGCTGTAAATTCCTTTAAACAGAGAAAGAGTGATATTGCAATGCCCTGCAGATGCCACCCTCCTGCTCTATGGCCCTCACGCTCTATACTCTGGGGATCTGGAACCCCTGTGGTCCTGACCACTCCAGATTCACTGGACCAGAGGGCTTTAAGCACACAATAGCATCCCCTGTTCACTGTCCCCACTGTTATCAGACCTAAATCTTGCCCTTCTCCCAGCCTTCCTCACCCAGTCCCCAGCAGCACCATCACTGTGTTCCTGTTTTAAATAGGTTTACTCCACAGTCAATGTTCGGTGCTTTTCAGTCACTTACAGTCTCCTCAGCTGCTCTGCTCCTGAAATCCTGAAATGATGCTTAGCAGCTACATTTTTCCCTCTGATCTGCTGCATCCCTTATCAAAACAGGCAATGCCATGAAGAACAACTACAATAGGTCTGTGTTTATACATCTCTCTATTTAATTGTTCAGCTGACTCAGATATCGTATATTTGTGATGTAATATGTGAAATGATACAAATACTGTATTTGTGCAGTTCAGTATGCTACATAATGTAGCTTTCATAAATAACCATATTATGCATGCCAGTGTACAACGCTGTTGAAGTACTTTGCAAAACCTGCATTATATTGTAGCAGTGCAGTAGTGCAGCTACACATAGAGCTGCATTTATTCTAAGAGGTTAAAAACTAGAGCTGCAAACATCAAGACCCATCCAGGTATGAATCCTACCACAATCACTTACTCACTGGCGATCCTGAAAAAAATCACTTAACTTACTGTGCTTAATCTGGCATATAGCCTAGACATTAAAGCAACAAGAAGTGAACGAGCCTGGTACATTCAGCAGATCTCTGTTTGATTCTCATAACCTCAAGCTGCACAGTATATGACCTTGAGCATATAGCACTTCCCCTTCCCTGTGCTCCTGGGTTGCCCCTGTAAATGGGTTTAGTGCCCAGTTGGCCTTTTCTGGTTACCAGAGATTAAAATAATAGTAATAATAAAACTATCTCAGTCTTTCACTGTCTCTTTCTATCTCTCTCTCACTCACTAATCCACATTTGTGCTGTTTGACTCTTCACATGCAACAACACTAACAGCAGAAACATTGAGGGAGTTTACATATAGTTGACACTTTATTATATAATAAGGTTATCCTTTGTTGTACTTTGCTTTTTAACCTACATAAAAAGCAGCTATACCACAGTTCAAAGGTCAGAGAACACTCTTGTATTCTTCTGTGGACTTTTAGTTAATTGCTACCTCATGCTACCTGCACCTTTTCCTGTCAGTTCCCTACCTTTATGCTATTCCCTAGTAACCACACACACAAAACCCCCCAGCACAAAAAATCTTCAAGCATTTTTATTATGTTAAAAAGCTGAAACCCACCCTGAACCAACATGCTACAAACCCACCTAGGATCATTGATAATTTTTTGAAAAGTTTCAGCTAAGACACCCATATTCAAAGTCAGCCAGAAGTGCCATGCAGACAGGAGTGCTGCACAGAAAGTGGTGTATGGCTGACTCATGGGCTATATTCCAACAATTAGGGCACCCTGACCAGAACATGCCAATGGTTTGAATATTGGACCATGTCACATCAACATACAAACATACGAATAAGCCAGCAGAAAAAGGCCTAGAGATCTATCAAGTCTGCTCGAGTGCAAATCCCTTAGTATCTGCTGAAGGAACTGCCCCTCTTCCCTGTTATACTCCCAACCCTCCTCTCTAATGCCCACCCCCCCTTCTGACTACATGTTACTTTCTCTTTAACTCTGTCCCAACCTCTCATGAAGCTAGCCACTGTCTTCAGGGAGACCACCTCCTCCAGCAACTCATTCCACTTAGCCACCACCCTCTCAGTGAAAAGGTGCCTCCTCATCTCTCTCCTGAATATTCCCTCACCAGCTTTTTTTTAACTTTACATTTTTTATTAGAAGTTTCATATATAATGCAGCAATACAAGCAAACAAGTCAAAAAACAATGAACTCTTATAACATTAAAGTAGTGTTACGATCACAAATTGACATAACATTCATGTCATAAACATATATGAGATACAGATTCACAAAATAGGTGATTTGATGCCTTTTATTGTACCAACAGAGATTTTCAGAAAATCATTAAGCTTTCGAACCTACATAGTTCTTCTTCAGAAGGAAATTGCAATTTTCTAAAAAAGCTCTCTCTTTTAAGTACCCAGAATTACCCAGAACAATATTAGAAAGAAAAAAAAAATACATTTTACACATGAATGTGACAAATTAGGGGAGTAATTAGATAAGAAACACAATCAAACAGAGATAAGAAAGCATCTTTGAAACTCTAGTTGTGTATAGGTCAAATGTCACAGAATGAAATGCTATAAATGTTGTAGGGCTACGAATTATCTAATGTTTAATGTCTTACATGTCCTGGTAATGTTATCAAGATTGCCTTCTTCTCTATTAATTCTGACCTAGTTGCTGTATCTATCTGAGGGTTTTAGTTCTCATTTGACCTGTAATGTTGTTGTACTCCTGCTGAATTTTGTCTGCACTACTGCCTGTAACTATGGTTTTTGTATTATCTTGTATATACCACAGTTTTTGTATTATTCTGTTTGTACTCCTGCTCCCCCACTCCCCCGGGTCACACCTGGAAACTAGCCCTGGATCAGTGTGCCTATCCATGTCAACAAATGTTTAAATAAATAAATAAAAATAAAATTACTGAAGAGAAGTTGGTGTGTGTGTGTGTGTGTGTGCATGTATGTGTGCGCTAAGCACTTGAAACAGCAGTTCTTCATGTGTGAATCTACAACCCATTATAATCACTGCCCACCAGTTAAAATTAAACCTATAGATACACATAGTTATATAGATTAGATAGAACCATTTTATATATAAGCATATAAGAAATATGTAAAACAAATATCTGTCCTTGTGTTGTACCTAAAACAAGAAAGACGTAGGAGCACTTTAAATAGTGTAATAGGACATGAAACTAATGTCCACATTCATAAGATACAGAGTAAGGTTAAACACTATATTCTAAATATATGTTATCCAGGAACTATATGGCAAAGTTAGATTATTAGGTATATTATTTTTCAGCAAACTGCATCAGATGGTGTGTGGGGGGGGTGTTCCTATGAAGGGAAGTGCAGGGGGGCTGGGTTAGCTGGCCAGGAAGGCGGACCTGATTTTATTAAAGAGGTCTATTTTCCCCAAAGCAAAGTGTACAAGACGTTCCATCAGTGTCAGGTGTCCTGTTGATAGCAGCCATTCCTGAAAGGTTGGAATGTCATGAGTTCTTCATTTCCTTAATAGAAGCCTCTTAGCTTGTATGGTGGCAGAGACAACCCATTTCAAGAGTGGTGGCCCTTGGAGAGGGATATATGAAGGATACTGAGTAGAATTAGAGAGGGATGCTGTAACTATTGATTTGCAGAACTCGGTTATTGATTTTTAGTATTGTGTTATAGCTGGGCAGTACCATAGAATGTGAGAGAGTCTGGAGTTTGATTACATCTCCAGCAAGTTTTGTCACTTATTAGTCTCATAAAATGTAGGGCTTGAGGTGTTCTGTACCATCTAAGGAGAATTTTCAACTGTATGAGCTGGGCTTTTGTGTTTCTGCAAGCTGTATGTGCCAGGTATCAGCGGTATTGTATTGATTATGTGTGAAATCAGCTTAGTCTTTAAAACTTGAAATATTCACTGTCAAATCATTTTCGCTTAAGCACTAATTTGTGCTAAAATAAATTTGTGCTGATTAGCACTTTTTTCATTAAAGGGAATGTGGTGCTAATGACTTAGCACTAAACTTTATTTACACAATTATGGTTGCATTTGTGTTTGCGCTAAAATTACTTTGCTTGAAAATAAATACTTTTACAGTATATTGATCCTGCAATACCCCTCGGCAAATTAAGCCAAACTTGTAGGGTGTGTGTGTTGTTTCTCTCTAATTCTTTAAGCTGAGAAGAAAGCAATGCTATGAGCTGAAGGAAGAGGCAAAGATCATTTATGGGAATGTGAAAGATAGACAACAATGTGTCATAGGACTGGAAATAGGGTTGGTTCTGGGGGAAAAGGTCTTGTACAAAGTAAATACCCGCTTTCTTCCATTTACCCCTGGGGATAGGTTTGTTACCAAGTTAGATGAACTTGTTATCTTGGGGGGGGGGGTCAGGCCAATGTAGGGCTGCAGAGACCTTTTTCTATTACTGGTATGAGACTGATATGGTCAGGTGCTATTGTCCAGTTTAGAGTTGTCATACATGATTACTCTTGTGGATAGAGCTTTACAAAAATGGCATTCAATGGATGTCAACGGTGGTACAGTAGGTTGGGTGACATTTGAGAAAACCTGAAGCAATGTCCCCTAGTGGTCTTGTTCCCACTAAGGCTGAAGAGACCCTCAGTGCTCACCCTGTCGATACCCTTAAGGTACTTAACGGTCTCCATCATGTCCCCTCCTTCTCTTCTGTCCTCCAGGATTTACATGTTGAGCTCTGAGTCTCTCTTCATATGTTCTACCTTGCTATCTCTGTGTTATTTTGGTTGCCCTTCTCTGGACCGTTTCCAGTAAGTTGATGTCCCTCTTGAGATATGGGTTCCAATACAGCACAAAGTACTATAGGAGTGGCCTCACTAGTGATCTGTACAGTGGCAGAATGATCTCAACCTTCCTGCTGGATATTCCCCCTGGCTATGCAGTCCAGTATCTGATTAGCTTTGGCTGCTGCCCTCTAGCTGTGTGCTGAGTGCCTCCGATCACTCATGATTATTACTTCCAAGTCCTTTTCCTTCTCTGACCTGGTTACTTGCACACTACCCAGCCAGCATTTGGTCTCTGGGTGTCTCGCTCCCAATTGCATTACCTTACACTTTTTAGCACTAAATCCCAGTTGTCAAATACTAGACCATTTCTCTAGCTTAGTCAGGTTTTCTCTTAGATCCTGTCTCTACTCTTCCCCCCTCCATGTCCACTCTCCCAGAGAGCTTTGTGTTGTCCACAAACAGGCAGATTTAACCCTTGATCCCATCTGCAGTATCACTGATGAAGATGTTAAACAACACCGGCCTGAGCACCGACCCATGTGGGACCCCGCTGGTCATTGGCCTGGCCTCCGAGAAATCTCCTCAACTATCACTCTCTGACTTCTGTCCTACAGCTAGTACTAAACCCATCTAGCTAGTTTACCCCCTACCACCAGGTTCTCTAGCTTCCTGATTAATCTCCTGTGGTGAACCAAGTCAAAGGCTAACTGAAATCCAGATACAGGATAGCTACTGCTTGGCTCCCATCCACTGTCCTGGTTATCCAGTCAAAGGACTTCCCTGACACAGACCCATGCTGCCTTTCATCCTGGAGCCCATTTTCTTCCAGAAAGATTAACAACCTTTTTTCATTATGGTTTCCATCAGTTTCCCTATATTGAGGTAAAACAGACCAGTCTGTAGTTAACAGGGTCATCCCTTGACCCACTTTTGTGGAGATGCACATGTGCAGTCCTCCAGTACTAGAGTACTTCCCCAAGCTCCAGAGGGGTGTTAAACAGGTCTGACAAAGGACCCTGCCAGCACCTTTCTCAACTCCCACAGTACCTTTGGATGCACACCATCCAGCCCCAGGGATTTGTCCACCTTCAAGGTCTTTATGCTTTTACACACCCTGTCTACCATGAGCTCCTCATTTGTGTACCCCCCATTGGCCACCTCCTTCTTCCCTTGTGGCACTTGGCCATCTTTCTTCTTAGTGAAGACTGATCATAAATACTTAAGTGTCTCTGTTTCTCTTCATTGCCACTCTTCACACTCCCCAACCCCCCATTTATCAGTCTTACTATTGTATCCCTCACATCCCTCTTCTCCATGATGTATTGGAAGGAAGGCTTTTTCTTTCTCTGCCAGCTGCAGCTCCCTTTTGGCCTTTCTTACCCTAACTGATCTTCCCCCCTCAATTGATTTGGTGCAGTATTCTTCCCTGCCCTCCTCTTTCTCAGTATGCTTGTAATTTTGGGGGCCTGTCTTCTTGTCTTTACTGCCTTGGCCACCTCATTACCAAACCATCTAGTCTTTTTGACTTTGGATGTCTTGCTCCTGATTTTGTCACACATGTTAGTGGCTGCCAATAGCCCTTCTATAATTATGGTCCATTTCTGGTCTACCTCTATCTCCTTCCTCCTCCCACCAAGATGTCCTTCCAGAATCTCCCCCATACTGCTGTAGTCTGCCCTCCTGAATTCAGGAACCCTTGCCTTGGTCATAACCCTTTCCCTGCCCATGTCTAGATGGAACCAAATAGTGTTGTGATCACTTCCTGCAAGTGGTGTCTCCACTTTAACATTTTGGACATGTGCATCATTAGACAGGACCAGGTCCAGTATGGACCTCTTCCTAGTGGTCTCCAGGACACCTTGCATCAGAAACCCATTCTGAAATATCCTTGTGCCCTGGTGCAGGAGGTAGATGGGATCCTCCAGACCACACCTGGTAGACTGAAGTCCCCCATAATCATTACTTCCCCCCTGCTGATCATTTCCTCAGTTTGGGATCCCAGTTCATTATCTAACTCCTCTTCCTTGTTTGGTGGCCTCTACAATACTCTTATCCTTAGTTTTTAATCATAGTGGATTGTACCTGTACCCACAACACCTATCTCCTTCCTTCCACTTCCTCTTCCCTGGTACAGATTATCCCCCCCCCACACACACACATACAGAGTCACTCCCCGTCCTCTTCCCACCTCATTACTCTGCTGTATAACTTACAACCAGGGATGGAGAGGTCTCAGTCATGGTTCAGTGTGGCCCATGTCTCTGTGATGATCATGAAGTCCACCTTGCCCTCTGTCATCAGTGTCTTCAACTCAGCTATTTCATTTCCAAGGCTCCTAGCATTCAGAGACAACACTTTCCACCATGATCCATGTCCCTATTCCCTATCCCACCCTTCCCCATCTCCTGTTTCCATCTCTTCTCCTGTCTTCCCCTCTCTGCCTTTCATCTGGACTCCATCTCCACTCATTGGGGGGGAGGACAAACAGCCCACTCCACCAGGTGACTAACGGTGTTATGGCCCCTGCTGCCCCTCCCTTATCAGTTTAAATTGAGGTCTCTACCCATAAATGCTTCCAATTTGGACTTCAGAGTAACCTAGTGGCCTCCCTGCTGAGATGTAGCCTATCTGGTGCATACAGGCCCTTATTTTTCCAGGTACCCCCATTTTCTGACTATCCTGTAGCCCTCTTCCCCATACCACCCCCTGTGCCATATGATGAAGTCCTCTATTCATTTCTTTCTAGAAGTACTAGCCCTCAGTACCAGTAGAACATCTAAGAATGCTATCAATTTCCTGCCTTACTGCCCCATAGTGACTGTGTGCTGCGTTGACATAAGCCCCATTGGAAACGGCCCCTAAGAGCCCAATGGAGATACTGTAGCACAGCTTAAATGGGATAATGCCAAGGCCCATGTGAAACATATTCAGCCCCAACATGCTAGTGAGACCACTGGGCATGCAAGGTGCTATGGGTAATTTGCATGCCCATTGTGGGCTCATTAACATGCTGCAGAATGCAAGCATACAGGCAGCATGGCGGCATTATGTGGAGATGGTTGTCCCCCCCCCAACCTGGTCACTGCTTTAGTTGAGTTGTATTCAAAGAAACCCCAGTGGTGGCAAGTGGAATCTCCTTACCTCTTGATCACTACTCTAGGTGGGATGTAGTCATGGAAATTATGGTGATGGCATATGGAATACCCCATCCTCTGATCCCCATTCCTGGAGGCTGTAATGCTACATAGGTGGCAGTCTGTGCCACCATCCCCAATTACCTCTCCTGATGCATTTTTGTATGCACAACAGTCACCTACAACACCCACCGCCTCTATGCCACCCTCTGGAATGGTCAGCAGTCTCTCCTCCCATCCTGCAAACTCAGGACACTCCTTCCCACATCCCCACACCCACAGTCACCAGAGATATGCCACTGTACGGTATTGTTACAGGAGCTGGCACAACCCCTGCACTCACCACCTTGGCTGGCCACGATCTGAATGACAGAGTGTGTGCGCGACTACTGCAGGATTATTGTAGGACAGTACTACCGGAATTAATCATTTTGCATCAATTTATTTGGTCTTGGCTATGTTTTGGAATCACAGTGAATGCATTCTCCTTGTGTTTGCTCGTGATTGGCACCTGGGACTGACAGCTCCTACTGAAGTCACCTGCCTGGCATTTGGCTCATTTGGGGTGGAGGTTCACGCTACTGTGTGCTGGAAAAGGGTATAGTTTTGGCAATGTTAAACTGCACTGTGATACAGGTTGCTTAGTGCTGCCAATACCTCCAGGTATACCACTACATTAGTGAATTAAATGAGGCTGAGGAACAATTTGAACAAATGGATAGAACATCAGATTTGCCTCTTTTAGATCATCTTGGGGATGGAGAATGAAGGAATTTATTAGAACACTTAGACACTTTAGGTAATGTTTCCCTCGGATGGTGGGGGGCAGCCATTTCAGTCTGATAAAATAAAAGCAGCCATACCTAAAATAAAGTTGAAGTCTTTCCTTTGTCCTCCAACTGCTGGTAGTGACATTATAAAAATGTTTCAAGATGTGGTATTAAAGGATGTTTCAGCTAAAATTGGTGAATCAACGTTAAAACATTATTGGGACAACTTATCAGTAGAGGAGTGGACAGCACACCAAGAGCTACAAGCCATGGAGGATGTAATCATTAAACCCTCTGACAAGGGGGGCAACATTGTATTGTTAGATTGAGTATATTATGAGCAAGAAGCTTTGAGACAGGTCAGTGATTTAGGGACATATACAAAAACTGTTCCATGACCCAACTAGCTTTTTTAAGGAGAAATTGGATTATTTTCTGAATTTGGCCATAGAAGAGGAATGGGTAACAAATGAGACCATGAAAGCACTACAGTGTAATCATTCTCGTGTCCCTACTTTTTATCATATCCCTAGGATTCATAAGAGCAGTACTCACCCCCCCCCGGCGTCCATTTATATTGGGCAATGGTTCTATGTTTGAGTCTCTAGCCAGGTACCTTGATAGATGTCTGCAGCAGGAGGCAGTGCAAATGGAATCGTATGTCCAGGATACTATGGCCATTCTCAGGGAGTTTTCAAACTTTCAGTGGGGACAAACCTATATATGGATCGTGTTAGATGTAAATTCTCTTTACACAAGCATAGATCATAGGCATGGAATACAGACAGTGGAACAGATTCTAAAAAGTTCAAAATTAGATTATCCAGTCAAATTTATTTGTCTAGCCCTGGATCTAATATTAAAAAATAATTATGTTTCTTTTGGGGGAAGTTCTACTGCCAGGAAAGGAGGGGGTAGCCATGGGGTCCTAGGTCGCTCCCTCCTATGGCAACCTTTTCATGGGTTGGTGGGAGGTGATCTGGGACCGCATGGAGAATCCATTTCATGCTAACATCTTGAAATACAGGCGCTTAATAGATGACCTATTATTTGTATGTAGGGATCTGTGGATGATGCAAAATGCCTTTTTGGATTACTTAAATAATAATTCAGTAGGTCTGTCATTCACCGGGTCTATTTCTTCAACAAGTACAGGCTATTTGGATATTTCACTTTTAGGAGTTCCAGGGGAAATTGTAAAGACAAACAGCTTCAGGAAGCCAACTACGGGCAATAGTATTCTGCACACACGTGGTTTGCACCCACAGCATAAAGTGAATAACTTATCGTATGGACAGCAGTTTGTTAGATTGAAAAGAAATAATTCAGCCCCAGAGGATTATGAAACAGCAAAGGGGGAATTATTTGTAGATTGCAAAAAAAGAGGGTATAGTGATCAAACCTTAAAAAAAGCAGAGCACCGAGCAGCAAAACTAGAAAGGGAAGATTTATTGCATTACAGAGTAAATAAAAAGTCAAATGATAAAGTAATGTTTGTCACCACATATGGGCCCATATTGATGGACCTGAAAGCAATAGTTAAAGCAGCAGTGCAATGAAAAAAGTTATTCCAAAAAGCTAAATTTCTTCTATGGTTATAAAAAATATTGGCAGAACCGTTGATTTGGGTTTTCTGGATGCTTTCTACACTGTGTACTGTACATTTGCATTTTTGTCTGAACTCTTATCCTCCTTGGGTCCTCGATATTATTTCTATGCAAAATGAGAGTGGCCATCTTTTTTCTTGAGAAATAGTTACTTTAAAACATTCACAACATTCTTAAATGATAATGAAAACTGAAAAGTTCACCACCAAAATAAACTGGAAGACATCTGACATTAAGAAAAAAAAATAAAAGTGGGGTCAAATTTGAACCCATTTTTTACACTACTGCTTTAACAAGTACTGGTACATCTTGAGGTTAGATCCTGATCTGAGAGAAGTATGCAAAAAAGGACCACTGGTCACTTTCCATAGGGTTAAAAACCTTATGGATATTTTGACCAGTAGTGAATATAAGATCAAAACAGAGGAGGGAAGTTTGGGCCCACTACCAAAGAGATTCTTTCCATGCCCAAAATGTATAACTTGCAAAAATACAGTTCCATGCAATGTATTTCTAAATCCAGGTGAGAAGGGGATAAGGGAAGTGAAAATTCAACATTTTATAACATGTGATTCAAAGTTCATTTGTATGGTATTTGGTGTGCATGTGGAAATTATACATTGGACAAACTACTTTCAAAATGAAAGATGACAAGAACATTTTAGGACAGTTAGAAATCAGGATGCTAGTAGTCCTTTAGTGAGGCATATCATGCACATGGAAAATAAAAGAGAACATGAAATAAGGTATGCAGCCATACACCATGTTCCCATAAATAAACCGGGGTGGGGGGGGATAGTTGGAACTTGATAAAAAGGAAAACATGTATATTTTCAAATTCAGGAGTTTGGCACCATTGGGGTTAAATGAGGACATGGATTGGAAGCTCTTCCTACACAAATAAAATCCGAGTGGGGCAACATGGGGATCCCAGATCTGAAATCAAATTATGCAAGTTTATGGATAGTTGTAACTAGAAAAAGACATAAAAATGTATGAATTGCTGCTGAGTTTTTGTACTATATAATTTTTGGGGGGGGGGTACATTGCTGTGTGGTGCTGTGCTCTCAGTCAGCATCATGCTGCTCACTTAAGTACAACAATTAGGGGTGTCCCAAATGCAATGAAATCTGAGCAGCATGACAAGCAGAGCTGGCTGGGAGCACGATTCTGCATAAGTAAGCCAAGCACTTTTATTGGATGTAGTACTCACACTGAAATAAATTAATTAATGTACGACACCTGTTTGATATACTATTTAAACATGTCACATGGGTATAACCAGGTCTCTGACAAAGAGAAGTTAGTCCTTGACGCGTTGTGCTGGTAGTGAGGAGTTGTGAGGGTTAGCTTATTTGCTTATTGCTATGGGAAAGTGTTCAGGGTTAGATGTTCACTCACTGTTGAAGGCTGGATAACTATCTACACTGTGATGCATTAAGACATGCAGCTTTTTGCACTGTGACTTTGTAAGGGATTAAAATATTTTCCACAAGTAAAAATGTTTTATCTTCCATAAAGCTTGGAGTGCTGGATGTTATTTACTTTAGGTATACCACTGCACCCTGTATGCATAAGGGATCCCTCATTTAAATAGGTTCAGCACAGTGTTATGAGTGATTGCACTGTTGGGTCAGCGCAGTGCACTGGGGGCCTTTGAATGTGACCCCCAGCCCAGTCAGTTTATGCTAATCTCTGTTAGCATGGCACTAACAATGTTAGTGCCATGTTGACCTTTTGAATATTGGCACCAATGCTTCACTGATGATCCTACTTGAAGGCATGCTTTCATTTTGGTCATCACTTACTGAAATGGAAGCAAGCTTATAAACAGTAGCCCCTATGCTAATGGGTGGAGTGGCCTGTCGCTGTATCTTAGGCGCGCCAGCCACCCCATTGCACCCCTCATGAGGATGCACCAATGGGGGGTGTGCAGCACCTACAAGCCTGATCCCCTGGCTGCGTGAAGGGCAATGCATCAGGAACAGGTGCGAAGTTGGTAGGCACTACACGCCATGCACCACAGCATGTAGTGCTGGTCACGGGGGTGCGGAGGAGGGCGCAGGGTATGACAAGGAGAACCCTGCCATAAGCTCACTATGCACTCTGTGCACACTACTGTACACTGCCTGGATGGGGTGGTTGGCCCACACTGCCAATGGGACCACTGCTGCCGGACCACCGCATGCCTGCCTGGCGCCACCCAGCACACATCAGTGCACAGCATCTACCTGGCGCCCCCCCACACTCACATGGGCACCGGCCCATGGGTGCCTGAATGGCACTGTCGGTCAACCTCCTCCGGGCCACCCAGGCATGATGTGGAGTACAGTGCCTTGCAACTCCAACAGACCCCACCCAGTCACAATGAATTGCTCCGGGCCACATCGCAGGAGGGCCAGTGGCATTGCCTCCACTCACTACCTCAGCTGTGGCTGTGGGTCTTCTGTGGAGTGTGCTGCCAATGCATGCCCCACCATGTGGGATCTACTCTGTGTTCTGGTCTGGGCTTCTGATTGGATGCGGGTTGGATCCGCATCCCCACCCCTGGCTGCCCTGTGCACCGGGGGGGGGTAGGGTCACAGACAGGTAGCCAGTGGTTGTGAATGCCACCAGTGCACGCATGTCCATGGGTGCACAGCTATGTAAGTGGAGTACATGCTGTTTCCATGTACCCCACCCCAGTAGTGCACTGGGACCAATATCATTGGTTTGTGCTTGGAGCTGAATCTTTCTAAAGAGTAATTATATTTGGTTCTATGTGATAACGGTGAACGGCTAAAGGTGATCACCGTTATCGCACAGTCAGAGTGCCAAAAACATTTTCAGCACTCTGAACAACCCCGTCATACAGGACAACGGTGCCGGGACATGTATTTTAATGCTTTCTGTAGGGGCACTGCATCCCCACCTACCCCTCATGAGGTTTCCGCATCTCCCCCAATAAAGGATCTTCAGCTCCAGGGGTATGTCGGGGTGAAAGCATTAAAAATAAAGGTTCAATCCGGGCACAATAAAATCGTGCACCAGTGCCCAGGCCCCAACCGGTACCTCACCCACCCCAAACACTAGCCAACCCCAATGCCACGATGCAGCTCGGCAATCCACCAGCGCCCACAACTCCTCCCAGCCATGCTCACCATACTCGCTCCTCACATGGCATACACATAGTGACATCTTGTCACCCAGTTTGCCACCCCTCATCCGGTCCCCTACCCTCCCATCACCATGAGGGATTGCGCCGGGAAGGAATCACTGTTACAGATGGCGTCCTTCCCATGTGCCCACCTCATGGATACCATTATATTTAGCATTAATTAAACCAAACACTTGTACAGTATCAGTAGGGCATTGGAAGCTGGGTGTGGGGTGGGTTCTCATTCTTTAAATAAATCATAGTAAATATCTCCCGGGGGAACAAAAATATATTTTTTTAAAAACACAGAGAGATACAATATAAAATAATGGATGTGCAACCATTTGCACAAGAAGACTGTTTCCATATTGGGATTCTTATGACATCAAAGACTTCTCAAGCTCGCTTTAAAGGTCTATGATGTCATCACAACCCATAAAGGAAACACAGACTTGTCACATGACTGCCATGCCATTATTATATATATGCTACACCATGTTACACCACAGGTTTGTAAGTAACTGTACAATATGTGTTGTACAATTTCAGCAAAGTATTTTAGAAAAGCTTTACAAACTGGCTTCATTTCTCAAGACAATGTCAGCAGAAAAAGACTATTGGTCTATTGAGTCTGTCCAGTTTTACCCTACCCTACCTCATAACCTGTTGTCTAGAAGGAGGCTTCTCCCTCCCTCACCACCCCCTGAGTAACTATTAAGCCCACTTCTCTGCCTCTGCTGTGCTTGAACCCAGTAATGTGTTTTGTGCTAACCTCCTCTGCTGGTAGGCTGTCCATGGCTCATCCATTGTACCTCTAATGTAAAACTTTCTCACATCCCTACTGAATCCCACCTACCAGCTTCCTTTTATTTCCCTTTGTTTTGAAATCACCACTTCCATTAAATAGTTCCCCACAGTTCACTCTGATTACTCTTTTCAGGAACTTGAAGGTTTCTGTCATGTTCACACTCTCCCTTCTCCCTTCTGGCCTCCATCAAGTACATGTTCATTCAAATGCATGGGATTGACACAAGGAGATCTTAGTAACAGGGCGGTGGGGTGGGGTAAGGTCGGAGATTAATTAGGGTCTGTGGTAGAATAGTAGAGATGGATTTAGGGCAGACTAGGTGGGCCAAGAGGTCCTTTCTTGCCAGCAGCTTCTATGCCCTGAGCCGATCCACATAGGATCTGCCCTGCAGACCTTGAATCATTTTTGTTATTCTGTGCTGCACCAACTCCAGCTTTTCACTGTCTTTTCTCTTCTGAGGACTCCAGAACTTGGCACTGTATGCTAGATATGTCTCATCAGTAATCTGTAGAGGTAGTATTCCCTCTTTCCTCTTGCTATCAAAATCCCATCCAAAGTACTAAATTCTGGTTGCCTTGCTGTGGGCCTTGTTACATAGCAGTTTATTTTAGGGAACCACTAATCCTCTGATGTAGTGGCCAGGTTAACCCCTCCCATCCAGCATTCTGTCCAGGGGTTCTTGTTGCCTGTGCCAATCACCTTGCACTTTTTGTATTGAATTTCAACTGTCAGAACTTGTACCACCTCTCTAACCTTTGCAGATCCCTTTGTAAGTCAATTACCCCCTCCTCACTGTCTACCCCACCACGGAGCTTAGCATCATCTGAAAAGAGACATATCCAGCCCTATATTCCTTCTGCTATGTTGCTGATGAATATATTGGAAAGGAGAGGTCCCAGGATAGAGCTTTGCGGTACTACACTCATAACCTCCTTGTTCCCCGATCTTACCCCATTTACAACCACCCTCTGCTGTCTTCCCCCAACCAACTTCACACCGATCTAACTAAGTCTTTCACTGCTCCTAGATTCTCTTATTTTTCCAGCAACCTTTTGTGTTGTAACTGAGTCAAATGTCTTGGTGGAGTTAATATAGTGTAAATCTACTGCTTGTCCCTTATCCACCACCCATGTTACCCAGTCAAAGAATACTATCAGGTTGGTTTGACAAGGTTGCTCTGCCATGAACCCGTGCTACTTAGCATCCTGGAGCACATGTCTCTCCAGGTAGTTCACTAGGTCCTCTTTGAATAGTGTCTCCATCAATTTTCCTACAATGGAGGTAATACTGAGAGGCCTGTAATTTCCTGGTTCTTCCCTGTACCCTAACTTGTGGAGCTGCACTGCCTTCACTATCCTTCCATCTCTGGTAACCACCCCCTGACTGTAGTGAGTTATTGAGTATCACTCTCATATGTTCAGTCAGTTCCTATGCCAAATCCCTAAGAACACTCAGGTGCATCTAGTCCAGTCCTTGAGCCTTATCTATTTTCAAGGTTGCAAACCCTTTTCAAACCCTTTCTCCTGTAATTACCACCTGCTCCATTTCTCGGATCCCCATTGTGCAGTTTTTATACCCCTTTACGGCAGAGGCCCACTATTGTTCACTGTGAATACTGAGCAGAAGGTAGTCATTTAGAAAGACAGCCTTTTGCTCATGCTCATCTACAACCCTGCCCCATCCATCAGCTGAACAATTCCCCCTCTCATCTTCATTTTTCCCTGATGTACCTGAAGAACTGTTTTTCCCCCTCCTTTGACCCCCACAAAATGCAGCTGTGTCTGCTTTTGAGCTCCTGACTGCTTCCTTGGCTCCTTTATCTTTAACAAGTATCAGCTCCATTCTTTATTCCCCGTTTCTCCTTGTAGCT
This sequence comes from Neoceratodus forsteri, assembly GCA_016271365.2. NCBI lineage: Eukaryota > Metazoa > Chordata > Ceratodontiformes > Ceratodontidae > Neoceratodus > Neoceratodus forsteri. The sequence continues at coordinate 640,573,031 of CM057453.1, read as the reverse complement.
AATGAAGGCCCTTTTTGTAATCTCAGGAATTCTTGTCTGAAATCCAAAATCACAACCTTTAAATAGGATTTACTGGTACCCAGGGCCAGTTGTAACCAAATGGTGTTATGGTCAGTAGAACACACAACACACACAAATAGAGGCAGGTGTCATCTCACTACAGACAATAACCACACAACAATACATGCTGCAAGGAAAACAGCGACAAACACATACAAGGCTGGGGACAACACCGACCTGACTATGACAGTGAACCCCATTGAAAACAATGGGACTTTTTTGTTCAATGTGGAGGCTATGCCCCCTGTACCCCCAACGTGGGGGACTTCACCCCCACACCCCCCAAACTTAAAATAACCAACTCCAGGGAGTCATGGACTTTGGTGAGGGGGGAGGAAATTGGGAGGGGGCAAATTATGTTTTTAAAATCAATACAAAAAGTTGCAGCAGGAGCAGACCTGGTGGGAACTGAATCGCAGTCCCAAGTCTCCTGCTCTGCCGTGTGCTGGTACCCTAGCCACTCCACCACAGGAGCAGCTCGACCAGCACCCCAGCACACAGCAACTCAATTCATCCACAGGGTCTCTGCAGAGTGATAGGGTTAGCATTAATTTCTTACTGCTATTCTAACCCCTGTCGCTGTAAACTGTCTTGTGCTTTACACAATGTGGTACTTTCAGCACTCTTCCTGGTGCACTGTTATGACCCAGTACCCAAACAGAGATGCACTTCCGGGTAACGTTCCTGTTCTAGCTACCAGCCATGGAGATCCGCTCCATCCAACAAACAATGTAGGAAAGCAGTTCTGAGGAACAGAAGGCTATGCATTTAAGCATCTTTGGTACAGCTCCAGCTACATTCACACTTCACCTCACACTGAGGCTTCATCAGGGAACCCCCAATGAATTCTCAGTGTGAGGCAAAGGAATGGGGTAGTCAGAGCCATGTTCAGGATGCTTTAAATAAGTTGTATTATTTTGCTGCCATACCTGCTAGCACAGCCTTCTGTTCCTTAACACTCCCATCCTGTGTTGTTTTATGGTCATTGATACCAGTAGTTCTCAACCCATACTCTGCCTACCATTTCTGAGTTAGTTAGTATCACGTCGAGAATGGCAGCCTGCCCTGTGAGTTCCCTGACCAGCTGTACCAGCAGGCAGTCCTGCAACGTATCAAGCAGGGCCTGACTTTTGGTGGTCCTAGTTGCTGGAATATCTCAATCTAAGGCTGGTAGACTGAGGTCCCCCACAACCGCTAATTCCTTCATTGTGGCCCCCTTCTCAGTTTCTACCAAACTTTCCTATCACCTTGTTGGTCTATAAAGCATCCCAATGAGCAATTTCTTTCACAATGCAGTTGTGAGCTATAACCACAGCAGTTCTGCCCCCCTTTCCTTCCCTAATTGACCCATACTCGACCACCTCTGTGCCTTCCTTGACATAAAGGTATACCCCACCCCTTTTTCCCTTTTCCTTCATACTTTTGATTGTTCACATTGATACAGGTTTACAATCAGAATCACATTTGATGAATTTATACTTCATCATTCTTTAGAAACAATAGTATTGCCATATAATAACTGGGGAGCATTTCTCCCATGGGGAAACCTGGTTATAATGGTGAACATGCACTAGGTTTCCCTCGCTCAATGCATGTGCCAGCTGCCACTCTTCTCCTCCTCAGCGACCAACACTTGCCACATCTGTAACACCTCTGGCCCTTCAACGGTAACTTATTTTAAAACAAATAAACTTGACTTCTATGTGCCCTAACAGCTCCTTCAAAAAAAAAAAAAAACATTCCATTTTAGTAGCTGCTTTACCCGACCACAGACTGTGCTAAAGTCAACTGCACTGCGGCTGCAAGGAAGTATGTTTATTTTATACAACTGATGTGTCAAAAAATGCTTCACAACAATTATATAAAATAAAACATGGAGTTGTGTGTTTAACTTAGAGTTTACACCATTAGTGTTGGATGTTAAATAAACCCCTCGATTCGCTCTCAGGTTGATGTGAAATCCAACACCTGGGGTGTATGTAAAATCTCAAACACACCACCCAATGTATTATTCTATATTTATTATTGAATGTCAACAACATAAAAACCATGGATAAATACTGATTTATACAGTATATTGATGACCGCTTAAAGGTATAATTAATGTAGCTCAAATGGTTCATATGATGCAGACCAGTCAAACCAAATGAATGGAGGAATGGGCAAACTGAAGTTCATGCACTTCTGATTTATTTATTTATTTTATTTTTATCAAGTCTAGGATTACAAATACCTTTGAGCTCTTTTACAAAGGTTCCAAGTCAGAGAAATACAAATTATGAGGAACATCAAGACAGACATTACAACAATGTGGACATTGCAAACAGATTACAGATTAATACAATTCAAGGGTAACATTGTAAGCAAGGCAGTCAGTGGCATTTGTCAGAGAAACAGACAAGAAATAAAAGTGCCAGAGTCATAGAGAGAGGGAGAGGGAGGGAGGAGGGAAGAAGGAATGTAGGTAGGCGAGAAGAGAGTGCAGCATTGGGTATACCAAGATGTAGGGTAGAAGAGATCACATGATTACCATAGAGGTATTGCATGGTACACAGCCTCATTTTGGTGTCAGCTTGGTGACTGACTTCAGCGAGAGAGCTAACTAACATGCCAGGCATTAGGCTGAGAGGAAGAGTGCAGAGGGAGCCAGGAATAGCCACCCACTGAATGGAGAATGGCTGGCTGAGGAAGGTTGAGCAAGAGGGCTTTAAGAGAACAAGCACAGCTCAGTTCTCCCTCTTTGCCTATCTCCAGTGGGTCTAGGTCAGTATAAAGTGAGCAAAAAGGCATGGCCAATTATCATGTGTACAAAATGGCAAGAGAAAACCATGCATCAGCAGTGCAGCAAGAAAGCAATCTGCTGCCTGGGGAGAGTGGAACTCGGGAGAGTCAGGGGGGAGAGATGAATTATTATAAACTCCAGGGTGGGGTGGAACCTGGGGAGTCGTGGGAGGGATTTATTATTAGCAGCTACAGGAAGGTGACAGTTGGGGGGGGAGGCGTGATAACGTCCCGACATTGTTTTATCCCATTCACTGTTTTTCCTGAACCTATTTTCAAGCAACATATACAAGTAGTACAAAGGAGGTGAAGATGGATGGAAGTACAGAGGTGCGTCGGGTACAGGTACAATCAACCAAAAAAAATGTTCAGGATAGGAGTGGTGTACAGGCCACTGAATCAAGATAAGGAACTGTACAGGAAATATAGTTCAAAATTATGGAGGTGACCAGCAAGTGGAATGCAGTGATCATGGGGGACTTCAAGCTGCCTGGGGTCAATTGGAAGGTCCCTGCTACCACCTGTGCCAGAATCCAGGTACTTCTGGATGCATTTATGAGTGGGTTTGTGACACAATATGTCTTGGAGCTCACCAGGGAAAGGGCCATAGTGGACCTGGTTCTGTCTAATGGTACACATGTCCAGGAGGTAAAAGTGAAAGTAACCACTTGCAGGTAGTGACAATCACACTGTGTTGTTTCACCTGAACATGAGCAGAGAGAAGACTGGGACAAAAACAAGGGTGCTAGATTTGAGGAGAGCAGACTATGGCAAGATTGAAGAGCTCCGGGTGGGGGGCACTATGCTGGAATCAGAATGGAAATGGGGCTAGACCAGAAATTATCAAGGAAGGGTTGTTGGCAGCCACCAACGAGCATGCCAAAATAATAAGCAAAACATCTATAGCCAAAAAGCCCAGCTGGTTTGCTGGGGAGGTATCCCAGGTGATATGAACCAAGAAGGCAGCTATCAGGAAGTACTAACATGCCCAGAGGGATGAGGACAGGGAGGAATACTGCATTAAGGCAAGGGAGTCAGGCAGGGCAGTATGATCAGCCAAAGCCAAGAGAGAGAGAGCTGCACCCAGTAGAGAAGGTGAAGATGAGGCAGGCCTTCATTCAGTGCATCAAGGAAAAGTGGAATATAAAGGATGGGATAATCAGGTTGAAAAGGGATGGGAGGATGTAAAGAGGGTAGTGGGGAGAAAGCAAACATACTAAACAAGTACTTCAGTTCACTGAGCAGTAGGATGGCCCAGTACCCCAACACAGGAGGAAAAGGAGTGGGATGGGTTAATGATGGGGAAACTGAAATTGATACAGTGAGAACAGGATTAAGGGCCCTGAAGGTATACAAGTCCCCGGTACCAGATGGCATACACCCAAAGGTGCTATGAAAACTGGCAGACATGCTGGTGGGTCCTTTAGCAGACCTGTTTAATGCCTCTCTAGAGATGGGGGAGGTACCCCTGGACAGGAGGACAGCACATGTCCTGTCGCTACACAAGAGCAGGCTGAGGGATGACTCAGGTAACTATCAGCCTGTCAGTCTGACCTCGGTAGTGGGGGAAACTCACCATACTGAAGAACAAAGTGGTAAGCTTTCTGGAAGACAGTGAGCTCCAAGACAAGAAGCAATATGGTTTATGTTAGGGCAGTCCTGCTAGACCAACCTGATTGATTTCTTTGACTGGGTAACCAGGACAGTGGACAGGGGCCAAGCAGTGGACATCCTGTATCAGGATTTCAGTAAGGCCTTTGACTCCGTTCTTCACAGGAGAATAATTAGGAAGCTGGAGGACATGGGGGTGGGGGCAAAATTGGCTAAGTGGATTAGAAACTGGCTGTAAAATACAAGGCAGAAAGTAGTAGTTGGGGGGGGGTCATCAAGGCTAGACTAGTCACTAGAGGGGTCCCACAGGACTCAGTGTTTAAAATAGTTACAGCTTTACATGGAACTCCAATTTCTTTATATGACCAGATGATTGACTACAGCTCTAACTTTGTTTCATGTTCTGCTCACCTCCAAAATCACATCCTCATCAACCATTTACCTTTGCATACTGGTGTATACTGTAGCAGAACAATGCACTTTAGCTTATAGTGCTGCGACCATATGGAATTGACTTCCAGATTGCATTAAAAAAAAAATGACCTCTTTAAAGTCCTTCTCAACTGCTACATTTTGCACACTTCAGAGAGCTCAATACTTGTAAATGATTTTAGACGTTAGTATTATCTTTGTATTTTATTATGTTTAGACATGAAATACTTTGTATTTCTAAGTCTTTATGTACTGTATTACAATGTAGCATTCATTCTTATGACCTTGGGTTGAACATGTAAAAGGAATGAAAATTCCAGTGTGCTAACCAGATACCAAAATAAATGAAAGGAAATTATACTAAAAAGAAAAGGGCAAGAGCAAGAAGGAAGGCAAAGCCAGCCAACAGATGATTTTTTCCTCCAAGCAGCACCCAGCAGCTTCCAAGATGCCAAGCAAGAAGAAGAACCCTGTCAGCATTACAGAAGCAGCTCAGGCATTGGAGGACCAGCTTCAGATTATGGTGGCAAATATAAGGAGAACCTGGTTGGAATCGTACCTTGCCAGATCCAGTGAGGAGACTCCAGTGGCTCCCCCCCCCAGCCCAACTCCAAAGAAATAGAAGCACCTGGAATGGATCAGGTCAGCAGACCCTATGGCCAAAGTACTGAAAAAGGGTACAGCAGGACAAGAAGAAGAAGAAGAATCAGCATTTATATAGTGCTTTTCATACATCCCAAAGTGCTTTAAAAGCAATGCTAGACTGGTAGTGAAGTGACTGAATGTGTGGTGGCGGCCATATCGCACATCATCACCCACACACAGCCTGGATAATTGGATGAACTGGTTTATGGGAAAGGGAATGTTGGCCAGGACACCAGGAATGTTCCCTACTCTTTGCAAAGAGTGCCCTGGGTTCTTTTACTTCCACCTGGACACCCACCAGGACAACACCACGATGGGCAGACGGGACCTCGGTTTAACGTCTCATCCAAAGGTCGGCACACCCCAGCAGTACAGCACGGCCCCAATACTGCACTTGGATGCCAGTGATTTTTAGGTGCAAGTCCACTCCTGGTGTGGGACAAGAACCCACAACCTTCTGGTCCAGAGGCGGATGTGCTGCCAACTGAGCCACGCTGACAAGGAAGGACCCTTCCAAATTTGAATGCGTTACCTGAGGGAGAAATATGAAGAATTATGTTAAAAGTATTTGGAGACAAACATACGCAGGGACACATCTTGCAAAACAGCAGAAAAAAGGTAAAGGGTTGATGAGGAGGTAGTATTGGTCTCTCCGCTGGTAGTCCTCCCCCCCTTACCCTATAGGGCAAGACTGGAAAGGGAACCCATATATGCATCCCCCCCCCTTTTTAAGCACCTACTTTGTGACAGACCAGATGCTGGACAAGCTGCTGAAGGTGTTGTTGGTGGAGTTAACTGTAGTTGTCCAGGCCCAGCAGAAGGCTGAGTCCTGGCTGGGCAGAATCAGGCAGGGCCCAACACCAGTGGAGCAGTCCAGGTCCTGGACAAGGCAACAGCAGGCAACCATAAGAGTACTGGAAAGCCAGCAGAATCACACCTGATGGATAAGACCCACCAGCAAATCAGGGAAGGGAATATGTAGATATGTTCTCTAGCTTCATTAGGGCAAAAAAAGGAGGATGATAATGAAAAGAACAAGGTTAAGGCTGAAAGAACTTTTGACAGTTGGACAGCAGGGTTTGTGGTATTTGCCTGTACTATCTGTCAAATCACCCTGGAGAAAAGTGTTGGGCTCCTATTTTAATAGGATTATGTGAACCTAGAGGCATAAAGAGGGCACAGCCTGGCTAGACTATGATGAGGATTTCAGGTGTTGCATGCAGAATGACTCCTCTATGGAGTGGTGAGTACATGCCTTTAATGGTGGACATCATATATGGGGGGAGGGTTCTGGCACATTGATAGTAGTCTTCCCCATTAAAGTTACCTCAGGGCTAAGGGTGGACTAGGGTAGATCCTTGAGGGGTGTTTAGGACACAATAAATGGACCTGTGACTGTCTAATTGTAGATACAAACACAAGTGTGTAGAATGAGGCTGATAGCACCCCTTTACACAGTGCAAATCTGGAAGGCAAAGTCAGGGAGGCCTTCAGTCCATTCAGTATAAATCTTGCAAGCGTGGCAATACCAATAAAAGGTAGACCAGCTTAGGAGGGGGGTTGCAGCACTACCCAGATATATGCTGCTAGTCTCTGGCATTCAGTTTTTCTGAGTGTTTCAGAATTTCATGAGGTCCCATTGCAGGGTTATGAAGTGGAAGAGTTAAAGTCATCCAGGGACAGATCAGAGGAGTATGGTCAAAAATCCAAAAAGAGATAGCACTGGGCAGTTTTTTTTTTGTTTTGACATTCTTCATACTCCCATACCTCCGGGCATCCTTCGAGAGTGCCCACTTGGAGAGACCACTACTCCTGGCCTGAACCCCCCACTTCTCCCTGGTTCTCTCCACCCACATGGTCCCAAGGCAGGTTCGACCCTTGGTATCACCTCCGAGGCTGGTTCTACCCTACCCCTAGTGGACAACTGCCTAAGTGTGAAGTACCTACCTGGATCCATACAGGCCTGACTAGGAGAGATCTGGGTGCATCTGAGCTGTCAGTAGGATGTGTGGTGTTCCCCTGGAGCCTCCGTCATCTCACCGGAGGCTGGAAGGCTTTTCCCTGTGGTTAGTTTCCCCCACAAGCACATTCGTGCAATGGCATCAGCACGAAGGCAGAGCCCTGTAGATGCCTTCATGCTCGTCCCCACTTGATCCCCTGCAGGTGAAACCTCCAGACTCCACCAGGGGTCACTGCTGCATCGGGGAACCCCTGGATCCCACTCCAGGGAGAGGAGAGGAGAGGAGAGCTGTCCCTTGGATGCTTGATCCGTCTCCCTCCCATGCTGACCCCCAGCGCCCAGGCTTGCTCCCGAACCTGGGTCACTGGCATAGTGTGAGATGTGGCGTCCAGCACCTCAACCCTCAGCGCCACCGGGCTGGCTTGCACTGGGTAGGGTTAACAGACCATTTTCCCACCCTCCCATTCCTGGTCTCCCTGTGTCTCCAATTTGTCTGGTCTTAAAAACAGTGCCTGATGAGTTCCACATGGTCAGTCACCTGTCATACCTGGAAGGAGAGTCCATCATCAGTTACATAGATCTACTCTACTGCAGTGTCTTGTGAATAATTCAACAGGGTGGTTGAAGCAGTACGGGATGTAGGTCAGTAAATATGGTGATAGCCAAAGTGGACATAAAGTCAGCTTTTTGGCTGTTGATGGTATACCAGGCAGACCAGGAGCTGTTGGAGGTAAAATATGAAGGACAACACTACATGAACAGTTCCATGGCTATGAGCTGTAGAGCTGCTTGCATGGTTTATGAGCAGTTCAGCACATTCCTGTACTGGGTGGGCGCCAAGAAGGCTGACACAGTGGTACATTATTTAGGCAACTTCCTGTGGATAGGACCGACTGTGTACACATCTCGGGGTCCTTAGGAGCTACTTGGCATGTAGTTTGGGATTTCTTTGGGACCATATAAAACCAAGGTCCTTATACCCGCATTTCATTCCTGAAACTGTAAATAAATTTGTAGGCAATGAAATGTCAGCTCCCTCCAGATAAAGAGCAGGCACCTCAGACCCTGCTCAAGAAGGTAAAAGAGGCCAAGAAGATAAATTTAAGGGAGTTGAAGTAACTAATGGAACATCTGGGACACCTGAGTTTCACCTACATGGTTATGCAGAAGGGGTGGACCTTTCTCAAGCACTTGGCCAATGATAGGTCAAGGGTTCACCAACCATGCCACAGAATAAGGGTGACAAAGAGCATGAGGGAAAACATTACCTACCTTATTTTTAGTAATAGTGGGAACAAGGAACAACCAGTTAACTACAGGCCTGTCAGTCTTATCTCTGTTGTGGGTAAAGTGGTGGATAGGACTTCTAGTGATATCATGGTGATGGGGCCATAGCATAGCTGACTGCTCCCACTGCCACCTGTAACAGTCCAACTTAATCTGATCTGCTTAGTCAAGCTACAGCTAAAGTCAGTGCAGGAGTCTCTGATGCAATGATCACTAAAGCTAATAAACTGAAAACGGAACCTCTGGATGCAAACCTAAAGCTTTAATCACTGAGGCAACATTGGATTCAGAGTGCTGATGAGGCCACTCACAATGCCCGAGATCACAGTCCTCAATTTCCTCAACGGACCTCGACATTGATGAGGAAGAGCCACAAGATCCATTTAACTTTGCAATACAGAACATTTTAAAAACAGTCAACAAAATTGTATCAGCATTTGCTGATCTTAAAGTGACCATTAAAGTTATAAACAAAAAGGTGTCAGAAACTGCTAAACAAGTCAGAGATCTCAGTTATATAAGAGCAATCCACAACTTCATTTTATTATACCTCCAGAAGAGAGATGAAGCCTTGAATGCCACACTTGAAGATGCCGAGAACAGGACCCGGCATGATAACTTCACAACACATGATGTTAAGGAAGGGGGAGAGAAGGGCTTTGCAACGCACAATGATTTTATTCTACATTTACAAAGAAAAGTGCTAACAGTGCCTCCAATGTATTTCTGATTATAGAGAGAGTGCATGGGTCCAGGGACCACCTCCTACAGATCCTGAGGCCAGGCCTGGTTCCTGGATGATCCAGATACTCCACTTTCTGCCAAAGGAAGCCATCCTATCACAAGCATGGAGAACCATAGATCTCATCTTTGAAAACTTGCATATTTACTTTGATGCAGACTTTTCCATTGAGCTACAACAAAAACAACAGCTCATGAGGGGGATTATCAAAGAAATCAAGGACAAAAAGGGCAGAGAGCTCAACTGAGGTAGCCCTCAAAAGTACAAATATTTTTAGACACTGGTGCTTATAATTATGATTCTTTCCTAGAAGCTGTCCCCCTCCTCCATAAATGGCAAGTCATTTTCCCAGATTTAGAAATGCTGGAACTGGAAGCTTGACTTTTACTCACAGCATGGGGCCAGGCAAGCAAGAATTATAGGTGCTCCCTCCTGAAGGATTCCTTGCCCCATCATCTTGCTGCTCATATCACAGGATTTGTGAGGGGAATGCAGACCAAGGACAGTTAAACATTCTGAGCCAGCTAGGTCCCAAGAACTCCAGGCTAACGCTAAGGACCAAGATGAATGGAGTCTTTTTTTGGATTTATTGCTCCGGACTCAATAATTGCTTTTCTTTCCTTTTATTTTCATGTACTGTGCAGATTAGACACAATCCATAGAGATGATCTACCTTTAGTCTTCTATTTTGTGTGGACTTAAAATGTGAATATTCTATAGTTCTGGATGTGATGTGCCAATGTAGCGTAGCAAATTCCCAGCGGGCTTGGGTGCAAGGTGATGTTACAGGGCCCCTCCCCAGTTTTGAATAAACATCAAAATTATGACTTGGGCCCCTAAAACCTTGTGGGCCCAGGTGCCACTGCACCTCTTGCACCCTTGTAGCTATATCCCTGATGTGCCAGTGCTACACCAGCTCAAAAGTGAACAGATCCAGTGCTGCACCTGATAGGAATGGGTTGGGGGGGGGACTGCAGGCTTCCTTTACTGCACTTGTAGCGTGCAGTTTGGTCAAAGTGTATGGTGATCACTGGGGGTGTCCTTTCTAATAGTCAAACCCCTCGGGGGGGGGGTGCTGCACCTGGGGCAGCACCAGTAAGCAGCTGACACTCTACCTCATGCAGTCCATTTCTGTTTACAGCTATTATGCCCACCCTTGAAATTGGAGAGGTCAGAGGGTACACGACACAGGCAGACCACATTTGCTCATCCAGATCTCTACCCATTACATATAGCTGATGTGAAAGCCCTGTAACAAATAACACGATGGAGCCAGGCTACAGTGTGGAGTCTTGAACTCAGGGTTGCCACAGTGGGTTATTCTATATATTTTATATATTTAGATTTTTAATTTTGCACAGAAAAATTTAAAGAAACCTTGCTGTAAAACTAAATAGCAACAGCAGACACCAATTCACTTGAAAGATTAGCAGTGTGTTCTGAATCTGAACAGGACACTTTACTGAGCTAATAGTAGCTACAGTAAAACCACCCCAAAATGTTCTTTTTTTTACATTTTTTTAACATGACAGGGATTGACAAGACACACATGACAGGGGTAATTCAAAAGTTACTGTAAGTAACACTGCCAGTTTAAGAACTAAACAAACTAAACAAAATAAGCTCATTTAGCTTTTCTGCCCTGAAATTCATCTAGGAGCAGTGCTGGCTCCAAGGCAGCACCTTGTTTTTGCATATATATTTTTTTCACAAGTAAGTCCGTTTTCCTGTACATTTACTATGGTAACACCACACCGCCATGGACCACCACTCAAGTGAAATTTGCCTTCAAGAAGCACAGGAGGAAAGATTAAAGCCTTGTCCTGTCTGGGGTACACAAGCAGCGTCAGAGACAGTGCTGCCCCGGGGTGACTTTCAAGGCAGAAAAGCTAAATTACCATGTCATACATCTCATTTCAGTACCATGTGATCTCCAGTCCTATAGCACCTAATGAACTTCACCTGTGGGCCCAAGTTTGCTGGCAGCTTTATTAAATATCAAATTCAAGCATCTGTGGAGGCAAAGAGATTAATAGTAAGGAGATGGAGAACTCCTGAGATTCCTACTTTGTCAAACTGGACGGTATCCCATGATGAGGGTGCTGGGGAAAGGGCGCCATCCATAATGGCGACCCACTCCCCAGCGAATCCCTCATGGCAATGGAGGGTAGGCAGCTGGATGGGGGTCATTGAGTATAGTGACAGCATGTCGCTATACGTATGCACATGGTGGGGGGGGAGCGAGCATGCACAGTGAGGGGACATGAGGGGTAGTGCCGCGGAGGCTGCTGAGCCAACCCCATGGTGAGGTGGATTGCTGATGCTGGTTGACGAGGTACGGGGTTCGGTTCCAGGCGCTGGTGCAATTTATTTATTTATTTATTTATTCATTTTTTATTAGAATTTCTATTTTCGCCTCCTACCCCCCAATGGAGTCGCCTCATCAGGAGTGCCCATGAGCCTCCTCCCTGCCACCAGCTCACTGACTGCCCGGATCCCTCCATCCTACCTCAGTTTGCCCCCCCCGGGTGGGGTTGGAAGGGGGGCCAAACCACCGAATCTTAGAATCATGTCAGGTCCCCTGGGCAGTGGTGGCTTGGCAGCACATCAGGATGTGGTTGGCACTCCATCTTCCCAGCTCCACTGGGTGTGTTTACTCCCTTTATTTCTGTGTGGAAGCTGCGTCCCCAGACATCAGGCGTGAACGATGATGCTCTCAGCTTCTGCCCCCCGTCAATGATCCCTCTTCAGAGGTGATTGGTCCACAGACCTCTGCCCATGACCAATCCAACCTCTGAGGTGTCGACGTGCTGGTTTGCCCCCAGCCTCCACCAGGGGTCAGCGCATGCAGCACATAAACCTCATCCCTCCCAATGGAGAAGGCGAGCTGTCGTAGGATGCTCCAGCCTATCTCCCCCGTCCAACCCCCGGCATCCCGAGTCCGCTACCGAACCCAGGTCACTGGCGTGGCGCGAGGTGTGGTGTCCAGCACCTCAACCCTCAGCTCCACCAGGCTGGCTCGCTAGTGCAATTTTATTTCACCTTGCCCGAACCGTTTATTTTTTTAATGTTTTCACCCCCCTGACATGCAGCCCCCTGGAGTTGAGAATCCTTTAGTAGGGAGATGTGGGGCATGCAGCACCCCACAGAAAACATTAAAAAGTAAGTCCCTGGTGCCGTTTTGCTGTACACCGGAGTGTCAGAATGGCGAAAATGTTTTCCGCACTCTAGACTTCTTGATAGTGGCGATCACCTTTAGGCTTTTGCTGTTATCACATAGAACCAAACTGGACAGTGGCTATAGAATGCTAAGCTACAAATTCTAGATTATCACATTTCTCAGCTAACACTATTCATAAATATTTAGCAGTCTGGGCCCCCTTCATACAATTTTTTAAGAAACAAGCTATTAATGCTCTCTCTCTCCTACTGCCAAGGATAACTTTCATCCACCATGAGAGAACCCCCCCCCCCCGGATTGTATATACACAGGAGCCATATAATTATAATTCTGATGGTCACCCCCTTATTGCTCCAAAAAACATCAATCTTATTGCTCCATTATTAAGCTGCTCCTTCCCTGTGCATGTTTTCCTTTGTCTTTGCCCTTAGAGATGTATAACTTGTCTCTCTTTAGTTCATTATTGTTGACAATGAGCCATTTTGATTTCTGCTAAGTTCACTTGTAACATAAAATACCTGTATTATAATGTGTTTGTTCTCCATGCCATGAAGTATTGTACAAAGTTTTTTCCTAGATCTTAAATCATATGAGTTCAATAAAAAGGACTAGCTGTAAAAAATATGCAATTCATAAAGTTTTTCTTATACTGTGAACTGGAAATTTGCAAAGTCCTTTGCAGTCCTTAGCTCTTCGCTGAACTACTTACAGATCTGAAAGCAAGGGACCTCCTCTGGCTTTGGGCACAGGCCACTGGCAATCAAGACGATATTCAGAACTACAAACGGGCGCAAAACGACTGCACTAAATCAATCCACCAGAAGAAAGATGCATACTACAGAGATACCTTCACAAAAACTTGGGGTAAGGGAAACTTCTTCTGGGACAATCTTAAAGAACTAACTGGGAAGCAGCCAAAAACCTCACCTAGTATGTTGGTCATTGATGGTGGCATAACTCTCGACCCTACCACAATTGCAAATACTTTCAATACCGCATTCTCTGACCTCAGTAGTGTTCTCCCTTCAGACTTCTTCAACGGTAACCACCATCTTTCTCCTACCCCCAGCCCACAGCCCTCTTGCCCCAACCACCCACCATTCTACTTTAAGGAAGTCAGGCACTTGAGGTCCATAAATATGTCTCTAATGCAATCACCAAATCCAGAACTAGTGGGGACTCACTCGACCTCAAGCTGGTGTCCTTCACCCTTGATGAAGTGCTACTTCCACTAACAAAAATTTTCAACCTCTCCCTTGCCCTCAGCCAGTTCCCTGACAGATGGAAATCAGCCTTAGTGACCCTGATCCACAAACGTGGGGACAAAGATCTGCATGTGAACTACCAGCCTATCTCCATACTCCCCCCTCCCCCAAGGCCATTGAACGTATGGTATCTGACCAGCTAATGAAATACCTGGACAAACACAACATCTTCTTCCCCCAACAACATGGTTTTCATACAGGTCACAGTACTACATCGGCCCTTCTTGAATTCACTGGTGCTATCCACAGCTCGTTGGACAACAGCCTCCTAACTGGGTCGGTCTTCATTGACCTGACCAAGGCTTTTGACACTGTACATCATAAACTATTAATCACACAGCTATGTTCTGCCGGGCTCTCACCTGAGTCCACTACCTGGTTCAAGAGCTACTTGGAGAACCGCTCCCAAAGAGTGAAAATAGCTGATGTTCTCTTATATGCACATCCTGTTCACGCAGGAGTTCCTCAAGGCTCCATTCTTGGGCCACTTCTTTTTAGCCTCTTTCTGAATGATCTTCCACAATCGTGTCCCGCACAAATCTTTCTCTGTGTTGACAACGCCATCCTCCTCTCCACTCACAAGGATCTGGGCCACCTTCAAAAGAATCTACAGCTTGCCTTCACCTCGATTGAAACTTCGTTTAGTACACATAAATTGGTTCTCAACTACAAAAAAAAAAGTTCATGCCCTTCTGCAGCCCACACAACAAACACAGACTCAATCCCATCACGATCAAAAACTACCTTGGTGCAACCCTCGAACAAGTTCAGTCCTTTAAATATCTAGGTAGCACCATCGATTGTAACCTATCATATGCTATGCACATTGACAACATTGCCAAGGCGCCAACACTCGCATTGGCCTACTCTTCAGGCACAGGCAATGCCTTACCTCAGATGCCTTAAGGATTGCAGTACAGAGCTCAGTAATCTCAATAATCAACTACAGCCTGGTCATCTACAGCTCTGCCACTGCCCTCAGGAGCATATCCTTTACACTAAACAAAGCTTGCCATCTCATAACCAGTGCCCTTCGCCTCACCCACACGTGTGATCTCTATGCACAGACTGGGTTGCTTCAACTTCCAAACTGGATCAAGTACCAAACCAGGTGTCCAAGCTCTCCTTTGCCCAGCGCGGACTACTTGCATCACCAGGGGCTCTGAATCCCAGCTTCTGCATATCCCACGTTTTTGCACCACACAAGGGCAAAGATCATTTGCACACAGAGCTCCCAGCTGGTTCAATGGTCTTAACATTGACATCGCCTCAATGCCAAAGCTTGGTCCATTCAAATTCAGTCTCCATCACATCCTGTCTGCATCTAGCTCCTGTGACTGTCCTTCCTAATTGTTCTTCCCTCCCCGCTTTGCTCTTTCTACCTAGCACTTAACCCTCTCCCTCTCAACTCCCTCTCTCATACACCCATTCATCCTCCCCTCCTCCCACCCACCTTCCCTATCCCTCTGTAGAACTTTAACTGATATTTGACAAATGCCTATGGCCTCACCCCACTAGTGTGTATCTCCTCCATACCATGTCAGCCATGTTACCAGACCTTCTTCTGGCATTTTTGCCACTGTATTGAATGTATAAAACTGTATGTAACTGCCTGCAACCCACTGTTATACTGTTATTCAGTGCCTTGTTGGAATTGTACCTCAGCCGATGTGGAACCTTTGTAAAAGAGCCTTGGCTCATAGGTACTTGTAATCCTAGATTCAAATAAATAAATAAATAAAAAATAAAGGGGATTAACATAATTAATTGCAGCAAATTCACAAATTAATATGCGAAGTTAAGTTATCCAGCTTCACAAACCACTGCACAGGATTTATCATTCCTAGGTTTTCCTCTTCAATTGGTCTGGATAAATCTACTCTTTATAGAGTTAAGTCTGCTATCCCAAACACCCTGCAAAGATACTATTGATCCTAGTTTCTAGCGTAACAAGAGGGGAAAGTATAACATAAATTTAAAAACAATGACATTAAAAATGTTTTACTTATATAGCCATTTCGTCTTGGACATTGTCCAAGAAGTCCATCTTGTTACAAATTTATCAGCCAGTTCAATTTTTTAACCCAATTCAAGGTGGCCTGATCACCCTTCTCAAATAGTACTTCCAAAATCGATAATGGGCCACCCACTGCTTGGATGCTAGCCACATCCTCTCCTCCATCAATTTCTGAGGTACCATGTACCAAAACCTAACTCTTTTCTAGGATCAGTTTGTAACTTGAAAAAGACAGAAAATGTACAAGTATTACAAATGTGACCACCTGTTCTCCTGCAGGCATGTCTCCTATTAAAAGACAGATAGCATCCACTTACACCACAGAGTTGATCAGTAGTGGTCCTTCCTTTGAACAGATTTCTAGTATGTCTCAGCAAGAGTCTATTTTTTTTCAAAGCAAGGCCTATGCAAAAGACATAAAGAATGGGACTCAGGGGAAAGCCCTGTCAGACCCCTCTTTTAACCTCGAACTGGGAACCAATCCATCCATTAACCACAGGAAGTATCTGTACACAGTTGTATAGAAATTTCACCCATGTAAGGAAGTTATCAGGTAGTCTATACTTTTCAGAATGGAAAAAAGGTACTCATTTGAGATCCTGTCAGAAGTCTTCTCCTGATCTAATAATAGAAGACCATTCAATTTGCCTACTTTCCTGCTGTCCACTTGCTCTCTATCCAAATGAATACTGTCCTGTATTTTCCCTCCTGGAGGTGGACATATCTGGGAGGATGGCAATAGAAGTGTTGTTGCTTGTGCCAGCCTAGTTCCTATGATTTTTGTTAAAATTTTGAAGTCAGAATTCAACACACTTATAGGATGCCAATTTGCAACATCAGTTTTTGTTCCCTTTTTAACGTAATTAAATTAGAACCACTTCCAGAAAAGTCACCTCTGGGCATTCTTTTGTCAAAACAGAAATAAAAACCAATGTCAGTTCCTCTAGACAGTGCTCCACGAGAATAGGGTAAAGTTTTCCTGGCAATACATTGCAACTAGGTGCTTTACCAGGTCTAAGTGTTTTCACTGCCACTGCCACTTCTTGTGGCAGAATTGGACTTTGCAGTACATTCTGAAATGAGCTCAGTAAACTGGGGCCTGTGAACCATGCCTCCAAAGGAAAATTTTACATGTCTCTCAATAAAAGTCTCTGGGCAAGATATTCAAAACTTTGCCTCGTGGCTAAATAGCACTGCCTGGTATGCTAAATTAGCCTGGAACAAATAGCCTGCCATATTCAAAAGGATTAGTCCCGGTGCTAAACCTGCTGAATATAGCGTGCTAATGAAGCTCGGCAAACTGGGCTGGGAGTGCAGTGGTAAAATAGTCTGGGAATAAGACAGCACTGACTATAACAACAGGGAAGTGCAAACTGCAACAGCAGCTCAGTAAACCCTGGAGCAAGCCAGTGTTGTAGGTGGAGAACATTGTGTGTGATTGCACAGAGATGTCTCACATCCACTGCAAACAACAATGTAAGCCACACACTGCAGAACTGTGCTATGCTGATGAGAGGTTTGCCCGGGGGCTAACCCAATTGCACAGTGCTAACACAATAGCCCAGTGCAAACTGGTTAGCCTGGGGCAAACGGTTGCTATATTCAAAGCTCCCATGCAAATGAGCCTACTTAGCCAATCCATGGGCAAACAGGTGCATTTGTATCTCATTATGTGCTGCTTAGCATACATTACCATGCAGTTTGCCTGGTGCTACTGCAAGGAGCACACAGCTCCACGTTTTGGTCGGAATGGAAGTACAGGCTTGACGCTGCAGGCCAAGACGTGCTCACACAACCCCCTGTTGGTCAGAATGGATGTAGAGGCTGGATGCTGCAGGAAATGGGTGTTTGCAGGCATATTTAGTGCATATAATGCACCCATGCATCTGTGCAAGCAGGACCTGTGTGTATATGTGTGTGTATATATATATATATATATATATATATATATATACACACAGATAGATAGCTACACACAGACACACTGCCCATGGCCATACATGCCCTGGAGGATGCCCCCCTCAACAACATAGGTACCCCACTGCACTAGTGGGTGGAACACAGTGGGGGACCCAAGAATGTATGGGACAGGCATAGTGCAATCCTGGCAGGGGTGGGAGGATGTAGGCTGTAAGCTCCCTAGGATTTGCAGCATATCCATGCTGCAGGGCACTGGGCTGACTGGCTGGGCCAGGCAGTCTTTCCCTGCCATCATGGACCCTGTTCCCACATATACGTGTTACACTATATTTGAGGCCTCGGCTGAAGAGTGTGGTTTATTTGCAGTGTGTGTGTGAAAGTGTTGGTGCCCCCCCCATGACAGGCACTCCTGGGTATTCTCCTTTCTCTCTTTTTAAAGTCTACTGCAGTAGCGCACTTTTCTTTAAATCTATCCTTTATTTCCTTTTCTACTTCAGTTGGTCGGCCACCCACTGAAGTATCTTCTGCCTATACTTTCCCCTCTTTGTTTTCCTTTCTTTCTGCCCAGAATGCCTGCAAACTAAAAAGGTACTTCTTGTGCCTTGTATGGTAAAAATGAGATGTGCTCCTGCAATGTTGCACCATATTAGTGCTTTGGAGCTTGCAATTTGTGCTGAGCAATCTGGTGCTGTAAGCTCCCCCCCAAACAGAAGCAGCTCAGCAGCTCCTATAGATATGTCCTGGTTCCCAATGTAAAATTTCTGCTGTGTAACATGTAGGACACACCTTGCAACTGTGCAAGAGGAAAGATGTGCAAAATGCGCTCTGCGAGTTGCAGTAGTGGAGTTTTCTTGCCACATGTTGCAACTTGCAAAATTATCAAATGCCAAAAGTTGAAACTGCAGGCATGCAGTTACTGATTTACATTTCTGTTTCTCCCCTCTCTGTACTGTATGTAAAATGAAATAAAACACTGGTTCCTTCTTTGGGGAGGACAGGGAGACAGAAATAATAATGTAAACAGTGTGCAGTCTTTTCAGAAGGCCTGCCTGTTGCACCCTTTAACATTACAGTACTTCCTTGCTGTTATTATGTTGCTTGCATGCATGTGCAAGAAACATAGTGCCATCATCGGAGATTTCGGAGGTGTGTCACCTCCTCCTCCAATTCAGTCAGTGAGCTGGCAGGCACGGCCCTGTAAGCCAATGCATTTTGGAGCTGTCTGACACGCTCCAAAATGCAGTGCCTCGGATTGAAAGAGGCCCCTACGCTTCAGTGAGCAGCCGATAAGCGTAGCTCACCCCCACACGGGCGTACACACCCCCCGTACTGTGTAGCTGACGGGTGCCCAATCCCGTCAACTGAGCTCGTCCCCAGTAGTTGGTGCCACGCTGGGAGCCCACCCCAGCGTGACAAACGTCCCACGATATCGTATTTTTTTTAAACCTATTAAACAAAAAGCGGTCTCGCCATGCGTCGCCCCTCCCACAACCCGCACCCACCCACTGCGCACCCAGCCTCCCCACACCCCCCTCACCCCATACTTACCTCCGGACTCGGTGCGACGATCTTTGGTGGACCAGGAACACGTCTGCACTCTTCAAAGCCAGCCGTGAACTGAGGAAATGCCGGTAAGCTGTATAATGAGCTAGATGGGGGGGTTCAACTTTATTGCATATCTCAGGCATTTTTGGGAATTTTTGCACCAAATTTTCAACATGGGGTTTTTAGGACCCCTTCTCCTGAATGATGCCACTGTCACGGCGTTATTCGGGTCAAGGGTGATTTCGCGCAGTGACTGCAAAATCACCCTTCAGGCCCGAATACCACCATGACAGTGACATCATTCATGAGAAGGGGTCCCAAAAACCCCATGTTGAAAATTTGGTCCAAAAATTCCAAAATATGACTGTTTTACAAGCATGCGTTGCGCAGTTCCTACGCAGGTTTGTAAGTTCACGAATTTCAATATTTTCACCCAGATTTTCAATATTGCCATTTTACCACACCTTCTTATGAGCAGTATAGCTGTCATTTTCACATCTCACCCAAAATGTGTTTCCGCCTTGTAGCGCAGAATGGCGCAGTCGGTGTGCGAAATCAATGTACAGGACAAATTAAGAAAATCACAGTGACACTGTTCATGAGCAGAGGTCTTAAAATGGCTATGTTGAAAATTTGGTGAAAAAATTCTTAAAAATGACTGTTTTACGAGCGGTGTGTTGCGCAGTTCTTACGCAGGCTCGTAAGTTCACAAATGTTCAATATTTTCACTCCAGATTTTCAACATTGACATTTTACCACACCTCCTCATTGGGCAGTACAGCTGCCATTTTTCACATCCTGCCCAAAACATGTTTCCGCCCATGTAGCACATAATGGTGCAGTCGGTGTGCAAACTCAGTGTATGGGACACATTAAGAAAATCACAGTGTCACTGTTCATGAGCAGAGATCTTAAAATGGCAATGTTGAAAATTTGGTGAACGAATTCCTAAAAGTGACTGTCTTACGAGTGTACGTTGCACAGTTCCCACGCACACTCGTAGGTTTGCGAATTTTCAATATTTCCACTCCAGATTTTCAACATTGCCATTTTACCACACCTCCTTATGAGCAGTATAGCTGTCATTTTTCACATCCTGCCCAAAATGTGTTTCCGCTCATGTAGCGCACAATGGCGCAGTCTGTGTGCAAACTCAATGTATGGGACACATTAACAAAATCACAGTGACACTGTTCATGAGCAGAGGTCTTAAAATGGCTATGTTGAAAATTAGTGAAAATTTCCTAACAATGACTGTTTTCTGACGTGTTAGTAGTTCCTATGCATTCAGTAAGTTCGCAAATTTTCAATATTTGCACTCCAATGACTTCCAAATACCTAAACAGCACATAGAAGCAAGCAACATTCGGCATTGACAAATGCTTGTTTTTCTGTTGTGTTGATTAAAAATGGAAACAAAAGCAGTTCCATACTAAAGGAAAGTGCTAGATAATGTTTTGCCTTTGATTTATACTGTTTAATGCAAGTTTTTTTGAATAAAAACAAAAAAAACAAAGAGCAGGTAACCAAGAGAAGATAAGGGTGTTTGTAGCCTACCTTTTACCTCTGTGTACTGGGTGCTTCTGTAGGAGTCAGCGGCCCCACCCAGAGACTGTGTTATAGGAAGCCACCTGTCAATCTCTTGAAAGTGGGTGGAGTAATGAATCCTTAGGTTTGCTTAAGTGTTAGAACTGTTTTCTTTAATGTATTAACATACTTTATGTTTATTTTCTTGTAAATATATAAGAATGTTGATGTTTCCCTGTCCCCCAGATTCACCAGGCTATGTATTAGTATAGTTTTATAATAATTTGTATTAGATTAGGGATGAAGCAGGTGACCAGAGATCCCTATAAAAGGCATCCCTGGAAGCTAAGCAGGGTCAGTTCAACCTGTGTTGCTGTGAAAGGAAGACTTCTGCCAGATGAATGTGGAATTGCTGCTGTTGATATTCACTCTGCAGTTGGTTATGTTGTTATTTCTGTTTTATTTTCTGTTCTTATTTTCGCTTATGTTCAAAATAAATACTGCACTACCAGTGTGTTTCACACTTTAAACGTGGTGTTTGTGTCTCAATACCCACACTCCAGGACAGTGTGATGATCATATTTAAATAGTGGCACCTTTGTAAGGTTGTGGAGCCATATTGCTGTTCTTGTATACACTCCCTAGTAGTCTAGTGGTCCCCCCAGCATGATCCCTGACCTTTGTAGCAGCGTTAATCAAATGTTATCCCTGGAAGTCTAGTTGTCCCCCCTACCCCCCAGCATGATCCCCAACCCCCATAGCAGCATTAAACAAATGTTATTCCTGGTAGTCTAGTGGTCCACTCCACCCCTCAGCACGATCCCTGACCCCAAATCACAGCATTTCCTGGTTGTCTAGTGGCCCCCTCACCTGGCAGTGATGGCTCATACTCCTGCCAATAATGTCCCACAAATGGAGCATGCGACTGGCTCAGCCCTCTTCTCACCACCACGGCCGGCTGCTGACTGAGGTATGAATGAGCTGTACTGTAATGAATGAGCACTCATTCATTACAGTACAACTCATTCGTAACTCAGTCGGCGGCTAGCCATGGTGGTGAGAGGATGGCTGAACTGGTTGCCTGCTCCATTCATGGGACATTATTGGGAGGAGTGGTGGCCATCACTGCTGGGTGAGGGTGCCACTAAACTACCAGGGAATGCTGTGATGTGGGGTCAGAGATCATGCTGGGGGTAGGGGGGGACACTGCCGCAATACCACACGCTTTTGAAGGCGGTATTTGGTGCTGTGCTACAGGTGGTGCTATGTTCCGTAGAGCAGCGCTATACTTTTGAATATGCCACTGCACAGGCATTCCTGGCCACTCCCCTAACCCCCAACCCTGCATTCATTATCTTTTAGTGTTGTCGCTACCACACAGCGCCAACGCTA
Organism: Neoceratodus forsteri; assembly: GCA_016271365.2. Lineage (NCBI taxonomy): Eukaryota > Metazoa > Chordata > Ceratodontiformes > Ceratodontidae > Neoceratodus > Neoceratodus forsteri. Next base: position 640,550,666 of record CM057453.1, on the reverse strand, counting down.
TTAGAGCTTTTGAATATTGCAGCCTGGCACAAATTCAGCACTATTCCGGTGCTATGGATTTGTGCCAGGTGCAAAGCTTTGAATATCTGGCCTTCTAACTCTTCTTTAGCTTTATACGAGATCCCCTCACAATCAAAGAATTTCCTCATTACTATTTTTGTTTACCCCATCAACACAATCTGAAAAAGGGGACATTTGGAATTTTCTCCCTTGTGTGCCAAACTTTTGTTCCTTCAGTAATGAGGAAAATCTGTTATACTAAGATTCATACATATCAGATATTAGTTTTCAAATTTGTGTAGAAAAGTCCTGACCTGCACTAGTGGCCAAAGACAATACATTCTGGTGTGGATGCCTCAGATTTAAATATCTGCAGTACTGGTTTCTCCTTACTTGTCGGGATGTATTAGTAGGGATATTGCATTAGTAGGGGTATTGCAAGTCATAAGAGGGAGGTAATAATGCCTCTTTACAAGACACAGGTTAAGCCCCATCTGGAGTACTGCATGCAGTACTGGAGGCCACACCCTCACAAGGACATTAACAAAATGGAGGCAGTTCAGAGAAGGGCAACCAAAATGGTGCAGGGACTGCATCAGAAAACATATGAGGACAGATTAATGGAGCTCAATATGTATACCCCAGAGCAAAGGAGGGAGAGAGGTGATATGATTGAAACATTCAAACATCTTAAGAGCATTAACAAGATGAAAGAGTCTAACATGTTTCAATATAAGAAAAATAGTAGGACAAGAGGGAAGCCAATTAAGGGGGAATGTGTGGAAGTTCTTTTTCACAGAATGGGTGGTGGATGCACGGAGCGGCCTACCTCAGGAAGTGGTGGATATGAATACAGTGCAGTATGGCATGGGATAGGCATAAGGGAGCAATAAAGATGAGTATGAATAGATAGGCCATTGACAGAGTACAGGCCTATGGCACATTCATAAGGTAGAAAAAATGGTCAGACTGGATGGGCCTTGCAGTCCTTATCTGCTGGCAACTTCTATGTTTCTATTACTTGTTTAAAGTGAGATTTTAGGAGATTTTTTAATTCTAGTTTAAAATTCTCCCTCCAATTCAGTGTGCCATCATATACGACCAAAATGGAAATTTTTGTCACAAGAACATTCTTTAGTTTAGCCTTCATATTTTAATCCTGTAAGACAGAGGTGGTATTAGACCACCACAAATTGGATCCAACAGAGGCACCCGAGGGCTCTCCTATGTGAATCTTAACTGCCTTGTGTGATACAGTGTTTCAGTAGGTGTTGCAACAGATGATTGGGTGGACAACCCATGGTATACAAACCAAAATCTATCTGGCTAGACAGATAATCTTTAAAATATATATGTTCACCTATAGGGTGCTGATCACAAGCAGCATCATGTAAACCTGCAGAAGTAACCATATGGCTAAGAAAGGACATGACACTGAATACTTTCTGCATCCCTCCCTTCCATCAGACAGAGCCAGACTTCAGTTAAAATCCCCACCCACTAGTACTCCTCTTGAGGTAAAAAGTAAAGGTTGTGTAACCCCTAGACAGTGCTATCTCTAGGGTTACTACCCCTGCCTGTCCTTCTAAAATCAGGTTGAGGGGTCTGTGCTGCAAATTAACAATTACCTGGGTTTCCCTACATTTAGTAACTACAATGAAATGGTGCCTCCACCCAGAGTAAAATATGTGGGGGTTGCTACCTAACCTGGTATAGCCCCCTGGGAAGCTATAACCACCCACAGGCCTGCCTAGTGACCACGTACCTTGCAATGGGAAACAGCCCTTCACAGCAGTTAACACACAGCAATGAACATTAATAATATGCACACACCCCTTGCACTTACCAATAGGGTCTGGTCTTTGGCAAACACCCCGGAGCCCCCTGTGAAACAATATTTAAAACAGGTATTCACTTTTAAATGCTTTTCCCACAGATACATTAACCTTAAACCAGGCAGTGAGATATTCATGAAGCAGTGTAACGGTGAAACAATCTATTTAATTTATTAAGGGGGATTTGAACAAGGAAGGGGCAGATCTGAACAAATGATTGTTGTACTGGATTTTAACCAGGCTACTTTGCATGCATGCTTTCAGTCCCACTATAACAGCCTCCCAATTACTGGGTACACAGACTGTGATGCTGGCTAGCCAGAATGGTGCCTGGGGTTGCAGCTGTTGTTGTGGCCCTTTTATGGAAAGAAAAGACAATTAATTATGCATAAACAAAGACCTTGGTTAATTGTATCCTTGGCCGGTTTGCCTAGCCCACTGTAACTCTGTAAACACACTGAATGAAATCAGATGGTACCACAGAATGATTTAAGGAACTGTTGCAGGGAGCTACCCTGAGTTTACTCGCAACACCAGTAGGTAGAAGATGGTCTGGCGAAATGAAGATCTTTCGCAGAGCACTGAAGAACATGGGGAAGCTGGGCTGACATGACTCACCTCTACTTCATGGCCTTTCCCTCCAAGTGACCGCAACCTGTAATACTTTACTACAAAGGGGCTGGATCCCCAAAGCTGGTCTCTCACCGAGAAAACAGTAACTGGTGCAGGAATAGATGACTTGGGCCAGGTTTGGCATGAGCTGAAGGTCGGATAAACACTTTTGGCAAAGTTTAGTCCTTTTGACTAGTGAAAACCTCCAGCTGGTTGACAATTTGGCCAAACAAGGCAACTGGCTCTGGTGGCAAACAAGTGTCCCTAATTATTAGGCCTCGGTCCACCTTAAGCATTTATCACATTTAATGGAAGCAATATCCACATCTCAGTTCGGCTTCAGGCCAATTTCCAATTACAGCCGATCTGCTGAGCAAACTTTTTAATCTGCAAAGGGCAGTCTCTGATCACCGATTCCCGAACTTGGGACCGCAGACGCATGTCAGAGGAAACTAGGCCTTTCCTGGGCCAGAACCCTGCAAGCCTGAACAGGTTCCTACTCCACGGAGTCCTGGGATGAACTCTTCACAGGAGCTCCTCTCAGTTCAAGAGCTTGAGCTGCACTCCACTGTTTGAATAACAGTTCTTGGACTAGTCCATTTTCCTGCCTTCCAATTGGTCAGGGGGAGCTGTCAATCACAATCCTGTGCTCCCATTGATTTCTTTAGGTGCCAAACCTTAGAGTTCACAGCTTCTCCCACAAGGCACTTAAACTAAGGACCCCTCGAGGTCCCCTGTGTCCCAATTGGTCCAATTCCTGGAAGTCCCAGACCAAACATGGTGGCTCCCATTTGGATACATAAGCTGCAAGAAGTCAGGTTAAAATGAGCACTGTAATTTAAATGCAACAGTAAATTAGAAGTAAATATTTACAGAACTAGTTAGTGCTCCCTCTGCTTTACTATCGACTGCAGAGTAAGGCAAATCAAGAAGGTGCCTGGCTGGTCACAAGTTTTGAAGCACTCGGACCCCTAGCCCAGGCCATTTCCAGCACATTGGCAGTGTCATTTAAAGGGACAGGTGTGGAGGCACATCATGGCACTCTCACGCAGATCAACAGGGTCACCAAATAACCATGGATTTATCATTTTCAATGGACATCTGTCTGGCAGTGGGCAGTGCTGGAGCCCAGGGAGACACCTAAGACAAGCCCCAAATTGGTGTGGGGGGGCCTACAGTTGTATTAATTTAAAGTGAGGTCCCGTTTGCATGTTCTGGTGGTTGCTCAGGTGGACATTACAGATCCCATGGTACTTCACGAAAAGAGTAGGGAAATTTCTCTGATGTCCTGGCCTCATTTTTCCCATTCACTAAAAAAAACAACAGCTTAACCTGATTCAGTATTATGCATCTGTAACCCCCCCCCCAACACACACACACGCACCTCTCTCAATGGGCAAGACTGAAAATAGGGAGAGTTGTCTAACCTTCCTTTGCCGGTCAAAAAAAAGAGTTTTATATATATATATATATAGGCATGAATACAGTATTCGAGAGACTTATACCTACCGCACATTGACGCCCTGTAACTTTTTGCTGAATTGTTAAAAGGTTCACATGACACACTTAATTTGTAGTCCCACATTAGGAGAGATATTAAACATAACATGACCCAGTTTGGTTCCACTGTGCTCTTTCAGTTTTATCACAAACATCGATTTACCCCTTCAAATAGGGTTCCATTTTGTGACATTGCTTCCATTCTCAATTTAAGTATTTAAATACAGCCCTTTATTGTGCCTTATAAACCCAACAGTTGTTAATGTGTTATCTAATTACTTCATTTAAGCCTCCCCCAAGAACTGCCTGTACAGAATAAAAGTTTTTGCCTTTTATTTAATCATTTTATACAGCTGTAACGTTCTTTACATGTAGTGTCCATCTAGTACCTCATCCTAAGCAGACTGTGCCTTTAATTTGCATGAACTGTGGTCCAAAAGCATTATTGTGTCTGGTGACTTTCTTTTTGTTACTGACATGCTGCCAAAACCTTGCTGTTTGTTATAACTCATTTATTTACAAAATTCCCTTCTTCCATGGCGTGTTATTTTCATGTCCTTTTGTTACCCACGTTACTATTGGTTCCTCCACCAACCCAGAATGTTCAGAACCAGAAATGCATGCTGACACGTTCAGTCATCCCTCCATGGCTCTTTAAAGCTGTGGACCTGGTGGGTCTGTATTCTTTGTACTGCCACCTACATTCTGGACAAGATATGTTGTCCTCCTGAAGTCTGGAGATGTGCACGTTACGAGCACTACAGTGGGCTATTCTCTCTGCATCTCAGCTGCTCTTTTGTTACCCGGTGTGTCAGATGTCTGCAGATTGTAAAGGTACACATCCCAAGATGCTGAGCTTGGGGTATGAAGGGTGGGGTGGGGCAGAGAGAGTTGATTATAAAGCATTTTAAAGTTGAACAACTGCAGGTTTCCTAGATTAAATGGTTATGCATATTTACCTATTCTATAGAACAAGTCTCTACATGGGAATCATTCTGTGTGGCCTGGTCCTTGTGGGGGGACATTTTGTGTGATCCTATTCTCTGTCAGGTACACCTTTAATGTTGCTGCTGCTAAATAGTTTGTTCTGTACTGGCCAAAAAAACTGCAGTTTTGGGGAGTACATCAATTGGACCTGGTTAGTGCTGGGGATCATTTTGTATTAGGCATCGGAACACCATTTCTATACTTTGGAGAGTTCTGTAATGAGAAATAAAATACATGTTGTATTGGGGAGTAAATGAATAGGACCTGGTCTCTGCAGGTGAACAGTTTGTGTAGACCTGATCTCTTTAGGGGCTTATATTGTGATAGAGGCATCAGAACACCAGAACTACTTTTAAACTACCTGATTATCTGCTAAACTTAAAAAGAAATCCTGGTTAATATCATATTTATTTTTGTAAAAACACTTCTGTAGAACAGAAAAACGGTCAGCACTCCAAACGTACTCACAGCACTTATTTATTTTATGTGCAAGTGCATCGAAGCCATTTAGCAGCAGAAAAGCAAATAACAGCAACAATAAATGAAGCGTTGGGTAATCCACAAATTTCTCAGATCCACAGGAGTCTATAAGATGGCAACTTTTAAATATTGCACCCACTGACTCAACACTGAGCACCCAAACGCCAGCACAGAACCATTTACATTTCAGCAACATATTTTGTGATCATTAGGTGTGCCACGTGCTGCATGTTAGGCCAAGAGTCTAGCATGGCACATTAAACAATTACTGAGACTCACTGCAACAGTAAAATGAGCCTAAAAGGGCACAAACACCAAAAATGGATGTAAAATGACTTTAATTGATAGTAACTGGGCTGCAGTCACCAAAAACATCAACCCTGTTCATTGTTTTTGTGCAGTTTTAGGCTCATTTGGCTGCTGTTGCAGTGTATCTCAGTAACTGGGCTATGTGCTACATGGTATGCCTTAAATGGCTTCCATGGCAGTACAAGTGAAGAAAAATACTGTCTTTTCTTACTGGGATGATTGCTGTCAGTGACTGTTAAAGTGTTACCCTTTGTTCTGTATTTTTTTTTTATTCCCTTTTTTTGTGCACTTTTAGGCTTACTTTGCTGTTGCAGTGAATCACAGTAATTATTTGGTGTGCCATGTGCTACATGATAGGCTGAGGGCCTAGCATGGCATATCAAACAATTACCGACATTAACAACAATAGTTGAAGAAACCTAAAAGTGCACCTTCTCCCAAAATGCACTGGTTGCCATATGCACCTGCAGGACCATGCTGTGGACACAGTGAGTGATGGTACCATGGAGGGGTCCATTTGACAACAGGAAGGGGCTGTGTCTTCAGTTGTGGCTGTGATATGCGGGATGGCATCATTAGGAACAGGGATAATTGTGTATATCTGCACCATACAAGGGGACCATACAAAATGACCTTGCACTCTGTGATTACAGGACTTCACCAGATTTCAGGTCCATGACTTTCCATTTGTATTGTGCCAACCTCAGAAAATCTCCTGGACACAAACCTTGTTTGCCCATAACAGGGCTTTGGAATATGGACATCTGCGCAAATCTGGGTTTGTGCAGAAAAACTAAACTTTGCACATGGGCAAAGCTTTGAAGATCTGCCCCTGAAGTCAGTTTTTAATTTCATTTCATTTCTTTAAACACATTTTAAGATTGAAACAACCCACTCAAGGGCATAGTTCTATTAGTAGGAAGTAACCCACTCCAGGGTGTGCAGTTATTAGGGATTAATCAATACCCTGAGTGCATTGTAAAACACAGAAGCTGCTGGCTGGAGTGTCCTCACAACACCAGCGTGTTGCTTAATCCCCAATAACCACACACCCTGGGTGGCTATTATACTTATAACAGAGGGTGCACTACAAAACAAGGAGAAAGCAATATACATGTTTTTCTCCTTTTATAAAAGACAAGCAAATTACTGTATTCTGCTGCCTAAAAATAGTCCCCAACAAAATGGCTGTCATGCACATACAGATGTCAGAAGGAAAGTGTTGCTATGCTTTCTCTGACATTTGTTGTGCATGATATGCTCTAAGACAACACAGTAGCTCTGAAGTGCAAAATATGGAGTTGCCTCTTATGGTACAGACACGGTGTCTATACCTCCACTGGCTTAGCTGCTCTGTCTCTCTGTCTGTGGTTACATTAATGCATGGCAAGCAAGTAAACATTTTCCCCAGTGGTGCAGTCACACAGTCTACCAAACTGTATTCTACCAATTAAGAAATGGCAAATAATGGGACTCAGAGCTTGCAGGTCTTTCTGGAACTCTGTTTCTCTGTCCACCAGCATAAAGCTCACTTTCAGATCATGACATCATTGGGGGGGGGGGTCTCCCTCTCTTTACACTGTTCCATCTGACTTTATGCCACAACTATGGGATTTACCTGTCAATCTGGCTGTGCAACAGAAAAATGACCATGGGGACCACACACTTCACTCTGGGAACAAGCTTGGGTAAGAAGCAAGACTGCAAACTTTGAACATTACAGCTACTGTTGCTGCACTGCCTGGGACTACATGGCAGGCCTCGGCTCTCACTCACTAAACAGGGACAGTAATGTCTGCTCCACAGACTGCAGTTTTGCACTATAACAAGATCAGAACAGAAACACAGGCTGATCTCTCAGAGGGATGGTTCATCACTAGTTGTCATATATTGTGGAATAAGCAATGGTCACCTGATGGTTGTTTACCACTCACCTGCCTTTATCTACCCCATGTTATGTCACTAATACACTTTCAGTGTTTTGCGTTCAGCCTGGAATATCACAAGCAGCAAGGGCATGCATTAATCCCAAACATCCCCATTCATCTCATAAAGATATAGCTGGTTTCCCTCTCTCTTAGTGTAGGCTTGGGACCAGCAGGTATATGTAATAGACAGACCAGGTGAGATTCAATCCATACTACACTGTAACATAAAACATTTGTGAATATCTTAAGTTAATATAATGTTGTGACTACAGTACAATCTTCAAAATGTAAAAAAAATGTTATACCACATTTCCATAGTATGACAATCATTTTTTTGGTTGAACATTAGCAATAACTTTTGGTATGACTTAGTGAGACACTTGGTATGATACTGATACTACTGTTCTGGTGTCCATGTTACTCATGTGACTTCTTGTGTTGTGTCTGTGTTACTCGCGTGACGTCCTGTGTAGTCTGAGTTACTCACATGACATCCTGTGGAAAAAACCCTTGTAAATAAAGTATAATTCACTTTCTGAAAATTAAGTGATTCCTGTCTTTTCCTATGAGGGTAATATAGTTGTGCAAAAAAAACAATGGGCTAGAAAATCAAGGACATGAATGTGGTAGCCAAACTTAAACATGTCCAGATTTGGGCATACCGTGATCAGTAAACATACTGTGGCATAATTACCAACAAGTTAAGTTTATGATAAAAAACTGAAAAGTTAGATATTATGCTACCTAAATAGATACCATAGACATAGTAATATCAAAAAATATATGTTTGATAATATGACAAATTTGCTGTTAAGGACACGATGTTACTCACATTACATTGTCCTTGTGGGAACTTTTAATCCCATTTTTTAGCACCTCTGAACTACAAACTATCTTTATGTTGGGGACTGAAATACTACCACATGCACCCAATGTAAATATGATATGGTTATGACAATTGGCCCAAATAAATTTTGGAACCTGATTGTCACACTTTGTCTCTCAAGTAGCATATTAGTACATATATATATATATACCATACTGTAAATGTGTGTCTGAGTATATATGTGTGTGTGTGTGTTTGTGTGCGTGCACGCACAGGCATGTGTGTGCATGCAATAGAGGTGTTTACTGTTGAATAATATATAGAATAATGCATGAGGAAGTGTTGTTTATGGGGATTTTATGCACACCCGAGGTGTGTGATGCCCCATAAACCCCAGAGGTGAAGCCCGAGAGATTAATATGGGTATCACACATTGAGGGTGTACATAAAATCCTCATTAAACTTCACTTCATCATGTTTTGTTTTTTATATTTACTGTTTTTTAGTGCGAGAGAACATGGGAGGGCACTCTGTCTCCGGTTCTCCATTTTGTTCAGCCAGCAGTCATGAAAGGGGTGGGTCATTAGAGGCCGATGGGTCCCCTCAGTGGTGGCGGTACCACCTGAAGCCGCATCAGAAAGAAAGAGACAGAGAGAAGAAGAGGAGCCATCCTACAACATTGAAACCCCCTGAAGGTCGTCAGATGAACTGTGCCTGCCTGCTAGAGTCTCTCCCTCTACCGGAACCTCCCATCTCCCGATCCAGTTTCCCTGAACTCCAGTCCAGGTCAGTGAGTTGGCAGCAGCAGCAGCACCACCAGCTAGGTGCTGATTGCTAGAAATGTATTTTTAAAATATAAAAGTATTTGTGTAAAGTTCTGTGGATTTTGTTAAATGGCTTAGAGCTGTGGAGAGGGGTGGGCTGTTTGGAGTTTTGTGTGCCTGTGGTTTACAGAGCTGCTGGGCACTCACTGGCGGTGGTTTATAACCACTAATCAGTAAATATAATCATATCCAGAATCATAATCCTGATGCCCACTTTGTGGACTGCTTATGGCATATTCCATCATCTGCACTTTTTATAGTACAAAATGGAATATTGAAGGTTAACACACCATTCAAGTATACAGTATGTGTTCTAAGGCATAACAGGGTTGTCATGGTAGGGCCATTTCTTAAAATCGGTATACCATAGTGACAACATTACTGTGACCAACACTACAGCGACAACAGTGCCATGTCGCTGTAGTGTCGGCACGGGACCCCGGCACTGCTTTCCGGGGGTGTTGCACCCCCTTTCTGAAGCAACTCCGATTCAGAGTTGATTATTTTAGTAGTGGGGGCTGTGGCGGGGAGCAGAGCCCCCTGAAGAAAATACAGTCTGAAGTGACTCTCTTTATGTCGACCGCAAATGCGCATGACATAAAAGAGTTCCTGTAATGTCGGTCAACAATGAAATTGTCGTCCGACTGTCATAGATCCCTTCAAATGTATTTCTGTGTACTACAGATCAATTAATCTTTTTGTACTTTTAATTAGAATCAGTTCTAATTATCATCTCCTGCAGAGGTTCCAAAAGGTTCTTATTTTTGAACAACTATTCTAATTAGTTTTAATATATTTTCATCAGCACAAACGCATAAAACATACAAATTTTGCAAGCAGAAGAATACTAGGAGTTTGCTGAGTCTGCACTGTACTGCCTACAACCACTGCAATCTACTCCTGAGTGTCATTAGTCTGAGTGCCCAAATGCAAACTCTGCCCCACCTGTAGCATTGTGCACCTCCCTGCTCCTTGAGCTCACGGTCACTAAGTCCTCATACTTGTTCTAGTCCACCTTAAACCCTTGGATAGGCTTTGCTCTTCCAAGCTCATGTAGAAGTCAGAAATCATAACAACTTTTTTTTAGGTGTGCTTCTTTCTGGTTCTGAAATGTAAAACATTCCAGGGTCTATGGGTTGTTTTTCAAAATCAGTTCCATCACTGATCTGAATCCTTTAATGAAGTAGCCAGTATAATTACTGATGTTTACTGAGGTTTAGCATTTATTTCAAAAGTGCAGCCCCCCCCCTTTGTAAAGTACAGTACACAATGAACCATGATGATGTTGTAGCTGTGCACTTTATTATTCAACATATAGTAGGTGTACATGTACGCATCTCTAAACAATATAAGAAAGAAGTTACTTGTTGCTGGTCAAATACATGTTTCTAAGGTTAAGGGAAGCAATATTTTTTTAATTTTGTTTTTATTTTTATTATTATTTTGCGGGTGGTTTCATTACTAGAGCTAATACCCACAGTGAAAGGTGCATTTCCTTGACACCCCTAAACTAAATGCTGTTATCACCTCCAGTGATGCTTATGTTATGATCATATCCATTTCCTTTATCAGCATTAGTTTCCCAGGAATTGACGCTGTATTCTACATTCATTCAAGCTCATGGTCATAGCGGTGATGATGATGATGGTGGTGTGGATGATGGTGTGGATGATGGTGATGTGGATAGTGGTGATGTGGGTGATGGTGCTGCATTAAGTTTTCAGGGTGCATGCCCTGACCATGGTATTCATAGCTGTCTTCCTTTGGATGGTGGGGGCACTGTGGTTGTTGAGGAGGAGGAGGAGGAGGAGGATATGGATAGGGAACACCTACAAGACTGGGATGACTTGCATGGTCTGAAGAAGTAAGATGACTTGGAGGTCCTGGATATTTACTCAGGGTATGATGACCATGATGTACTTCAGTGCTGTAGTATGGGTCTACAAGTTCGCTGATATTGCCATCTTCATCTCTGTTGGGATATCCTTCATAGTTTTCATTATGGCCGTGGTTGCCTTTAATTCCATGATTTGGATTCTGTTTAATGATATGGTAAAATAACGTAAGACTAAAAGGTTAAGAAATCCTTTACTTTGTCATTAACAAATAGTAGCTTTATCAGGTATGACATACAATACGTGTTAGATAGATACATACATACATACATACACATACATACTTTATTTCTATTGTGCCACTTTCCAGAGACTCAGAGAGCTTCTCAATTAAAACACAATACAACAATTTTAAAATACTTAAGAAGTACACAGTTGGAACAAGCAGCAATATCCAAACAACATCATATATATAAAACTATCTATTCCATCAATTAAAATCTAATTTGCAGTATCTATAAACAAAAAACCTGGCTAAATAAATAAGTTTTTAGTCCTTTTTTGAAGATGTTAAATGTATTTTATTAATTTTAGATAATATTTAAATGTTTTGAATTACAAGAACTGAATAAGCTTTGTTCCTCTGGGAAATATCATCAATACAGCTCTGTAGTCATATAATTACGTCCACTACCACTGTAATAAGAATAGCCATTAATTTTGTAAATAACATCAATCATTTTATTTAGTTAGTTTAGCTGCTTTCTAGTCCTTTTGAAAAAAAACAATATTTTAATTAACCTAGTGATGATATACTGAATGTGCATGCATAGCAATCTTTTGATTTGCAGTAATACTGGAATAAAGGGTTACATTCCCTTCAAAACATTGTTTTACCACTACTTTATACTATCTTCATTTGGAGTTATCTTCCCTAGCATTACTGCTTTTACAACCGTTAGTTCCAGATGTTGTAGTATTATATATCACCCACAGCTTGCTGTTGTAGAAACTACTGGTGATACAGATCCACCTCATGTCTCAGTCATGATTTCCTGTAGGATTAGATTAACTAATGACAATACATGCCTTGGATATGCCTTAATCTTAAGGATAATGACCCAGATAACTCATTATCTACCCTTGATCTACCCTTGATCAACACATCCAGTGCTAACATTGGATAAGCTTTGTACCTCTGAAAAATATCAATACAGCTCTGTAGTCATATAATTAAATCCACTGCCACTGTAATAAGAATAGCCATTAATGTTGTAAATAATGTCAGTTATTTTATTTAGTTTAGCTGCTTCCAAGTACAGGTGGTCGAAGTCAGAAAAATTTGCTACGCAAAATATTTTGCTTATTGCTTTCAAGTTGAGGAGCACAAATTGAGAAATTCGACATTTCGTATAATGTGGATCAAAGGTGAAAGTGTGGAATTTTGTATGCAGAATTACACACTTCGCCCCAGCACTCCCACCTCACCAACTGCAATATAAAAAAAATTATGGAAATCCCTGGTGTCTAGTGGAACTCACACCCCCCCCACCCCACACAACCAATTCCCGGCCCCAATAGTAAAAAGTCCCTGGTGTCTAGTGGACCCCCTTCCCCGTCAATCTTCAGACCCAGTAATAAAAATTCCCTGGTGTCTAGTGGAACCCCCACCCTGCAGATCTCCTGACCCAGTTATAAAAAAACCTTGGTGTGTAGTGGAACCCCCCACCCAACTGATCGCTGCCAGACTAGTGCCACTCCAGCCCAATAATGACAATCCCTGGTGTCAAGTGGAACCCCCCACCCCAACCCATCAAGTAGTGCCCACCCAGCCACCACTGTGCCTCCCCATCTCATCCCTGACCCTGAGCCGGCCACCGGCACAGCCCTCCACTCACCTCCATGTCCTGCAGCCTGACTGATGTGCACTCTGATTCTGAATGAATGAGTACATACTTGTACAAGCACATGCTCATTCATTCACTCAGTCAGTCAGTCAACCAGCTTCTCTGTTTTTCCGGGTGCTAGAGAAGGGAAGGGGCTGCTCCAGGCTTTGGCAAGGTGGGCAGGATGGAGGGAGTGGCATTGTGGACCCCTCTTGTGTGGCAGAGTGTTGAATAGGCCAAGCCCAGACAGGCCCAGTTAAAGTCCAGATAGGCCATGTCTACCGCCTTCCCCTGATCTGTTTCTCTGGTCACCCAGCCAGAAAAAAAATTTATCAGATTCTTCTGGGATGACCTCCCCCCTGTGAATCTATGCTGCCTTTTGTTTTGTAACCCACTGGATTCCAGATACTGTACCAAACTTTCCTTTAACAGGGTTTCTATAAATTTCCCCACCACTGATGTGAGACTGGCCAGCCTATAGTTGCTAGCCTCTGCCTGCTGTTACTCTAGAGAGAGACCATGTCTGCTCTCCTTCAGCCCTCTGGAACCATGCCTGTTTCCAGTGAGCTGTTGAATAAGGCCAGCAGTGGGGCTGCTAGCACCTCTCTGAGTTCCATTAGCACCCTTAGTTGCATCTTTTTAGTTTTCATAGCCTTGTCCACTTTCAGAGCTGTAAGTTCCTTCAGGCCTTTTTCCTCTGAAAATTGACTTGTGCCCGCATCCCCCATTCCTGCTACTCCCTGTTGGTCCATCTCCTCCTGCCCCACAGTCCCTACAAAGTTGTCTTATATGGTCTGAGGGAATGGTCTTGGATACTCAGTTTCTTTGTGGAGATAAAGAGGTCCTTGCAGGACAGTTCCTATATTACAACTGAATTCTGAAGACAACAATAGGAAAACTATGAAACTTAGTCTCTGTAGACTTAGTTTTTCAGTGCATTAAATGTTGTTCAAATGGCCACTGTTATCCCAACATTTTGTAGAAATAACCTTTCCCCACCCTTGTTGAATAATTACCACCGCTCACTAAAATCCACCCACCCAGCCTTGACCAGTTCATTGAATACCATCACTCCACTACCCTCTAACACTCCCTAAACTCCCCCACCACTCTCAACGAAGGATATAATTTATTGTGTCGGGACAACTGTAAAGGAGAAAAACATCCCTTACTGCAGCAGCTGATCAGCCTCCCTGTTCACTGACTGCTTATGAATGACTTGGTGCTATTATGATGTGCCCTAGTAACATTTGATTGGCTAACCATAGTCACCAATCTGATGTTACTAGAGCGAGTTGTCAAAGGATTGAATCATTCATGAAGAGCCAGTGAACTGGGAGGATGGCCAGTCACCACACTGAGGTATAGTTTTCTGTTTTATAGGAGTCCTGACTGATAACAGCTATATCCTATGGAGTGAGATGGGGGGTGCTATAGAGTGGTGGGGGGGTATTTAATAAATTGGACAGGGTTGGTTGGAGAGGGATGTTGGGTGTTATAAATTATTTAACTGGGGTATGGGAAAAGGGTTATTTTTACTATCCATAAGAAGAAAATGTTGCTGAGACTGAAAGGAGAAAAGAGAGACGGATGTTACCAGGGTGGGGTACTTATTCATATTAGGATGTGGTGGGTGGAGGTGGGTCCATCTATCTATGCGGGTGCGGTGATTTGTTGGGCAAAATCATTGTAAGATACTGTATTCACATATTATCCCTCTCCAGTTAAGTGCCACTTCAGACTGCTGTAAAATCTAATCATGAAAGTGAAGTAGTTTTAAAGTCAAGAAATGCACTATGCATAGCAGGGCAACATTCCCAGTTTCACCCCCCAACTTCATGCAGTGAAGTCTTTGTTTCAGAAAAAGGTTTTTGAATGTAGAAACCACACCCCATACAATGTGACATAGTGTACCCACCCTCACCCACCACCCAGACTCCTTATTTTTATGTACTCCTGCTTGTTAGAGAATCAGGTGTTACTGGCAGCCTGGCCATTTTTCTTCCTTTTATTTCCTCCACAGGGGTGCTGCATGTGGTGGTACATGAAAGTATGCAT
The DNA here is from genome assembly GCA_016271365.2 of Neoceratodus forsteri. Taxonomy (NCBI): domain Eukaryota; kingdom Metazoa; phylum Chordata; order Ceratodontiformes; family Ceratodontidae; genus Neoceratodus; species Neoceratodus forsteri. Next base: position 640,535,586 of record CM057453.1, on the reverse strand, counting down.
TCTGTGGCATAATACACACCAGAACATCCAGCAGTAGCCCATGCCTCTGCTCATGCCCCCATCTGTGCTGTCAGCTGCTCTCCACCTGGCAGCACACCATGGGACGCTCAGACATTTCTCCCCGGTCAGCCCCGACCATCCACTTTCATTCCTGAATGCAAGTCATCAGTGATGCAAGCAGTAGCATAATTTCTGTGCTGCTTGGCCCAGTATATACTGTATATATCTTTATTATAAAGTATGACACTATATAAGTGAATTTAAAACTTTTACCTCACCACTGGACAGGTGCCAGTCATCGGAAAAAGGCTACTGTTCTACCCCCTCAATAAGGGGTAGCAAGCATAGACACTGGTCATTTTTGACCCATGTCTCTTTTTTCCATAATCTATCTCCTGAGCTGCCCAAGCCACCCCCTTCCTACCAACTCTGCCAGCCCCATCATCCAGTTTCTCTGAAACTTACCTTCTCACTGTCATCATTGGTGCAGGACTGTGTGGGTGACAGGTCACCAGTGAGGGCCTGTGAGGATCAGTTATCATTCTGCAGCCTGGATTGTTTTCTGCTGATTTTGCCTCTGGGCCCATGGGAGGTGTAATGGGACAATGTATGAGCTCCACCTCCACAGAGATGCCTCAAGCATCCCAAACATGGGATCCCATCCCTCTCCTTGTGACTTGCTTGCACCGCCATGCAGCTACTGCTGGGTGCCAGTCAAACAGCGAGCCACAACAACCCTCCTCCCTAAGGGAGGAAAGCAGTCCTATGGACACTCAGTCTTTCTCACCTGGCCAGCCCCTGAGCAACCCACATCTGTTTCCAACCCTGGGTCACCGGTGTGGCAGGAGATGAGGCATGCAGCGCTTCAGCCCACCACACCACTGGGCCAGTCATCTGATCCATCTCTCTACAGCCAGATGTTTGTGAAAATGCTGGAAAAAGTGGTGTTCAACCATGTGTGAAAGTACAGTATATAGACAAATGCAAGCATGTCTTCCAAAATCCACATGGCTTTTGAAAACACCACATAACTTTTTTAGCTCTGGTCTTATCCAGTGATGAGCTTCACTAGGCCATGGCCAAATGAATGATGACCGAGGCAGTGTTCCTATACCTGTATCATGTTTACAATCAATTTTTTTATTTATACTTTATCGCTCCACTGTGGAGACAATGGGTAGCTCCAGCCCTTCCTCAGAGGGACCCATTCTCCAAGCTGAACGTGTCGGGTCATCATGAACCTTGATGGCTCCCAGCCTTTTCCTCTATTCTCCCCTGGGCACCCAAACTATGCAATGGGTAAGGCAGCTGCCCCCACCTCTGCAGAAGCAGTCATATGCCCAAGACATGTGCAGTCCCCTCTTCTGAGCGACACGCCTGTGCCCACACTCAGCCACCACTGGGTGTCAGTCTACAGCATGCCGCACTGTCCACCCTCCTCAAGGAAGGAGAGCTGTCTACAGACACTCAATCCTTTCTCCCCTGCTGACCCCTGAGTGACCCAAGTCCGTTCCTGAACTCAGGTTGCAGGTGTGGCATCCAGTGCCTCAACCCTCAGTGCCACTGGGACAGCAGGTTTTCAGTCTTGTAAACAACCAGCTACTAGTTCCAGATCTTACAGAACTGGGATGTGGTCCCTCTTCTCTCTCATGAGTCAAAATCTACCTTTCAAGCTACACTCAGGTAGCAGAATATCTTGGTGCCCCATCATCTATCGTAACAGTAAAACATATGTCTCCAAGACTTGATCCTAGGTGCAGTACTTTTTGTTTTGTTCACCAAAGTTCTATAAACAGTCTGTAATCACTCCAGTATCCTGCTATATACTGATAATAGTCTTTTTCTCCAAGCCTGATAGTGTGATTGCATTTTACACTAACCTGGAATATAATCTTTAACCAAGAGCAGATGTAGTTAAAAGCCAGCAGTCTTGTGCTAAACAAAAACAAAACTAAGACTGTGCTCTATGACACCAAACCTAGAGTTAACAAAAACAAAATGTAATCTATCGGGCATTATTGGAATGTGCCCAAATTGGTAGCATGGACTATTTTAAATATCACAGGGTGCACCTTGACACCACCCTTACCTTTGCAGCACACCTAAATGCAATAATAACAAAAGTACATCAGAAATTAGACATGCTGTACAGAATCAACAACTAGCATACACCTGCAGCCACGATCACTGTTGCCCAGCAGATCCTATTACCAGTTCTTGACTATGAGTCCCTAATTTATGACCTTGCTGCAGCCCTGGAATAGTGAAGAAAATAACATTCTTCACAATTGCATTGCCAGGTTTGCTCTGATGGCTAGCCCATGAACATATGACTGCCAGTCATACTACAGTGCCCAATGGCTCACAGGAATGCAAAGGGCATATACACTGATGGATTTCTTGTACACTAGCTGATTATGCACTAATCCCCTGATTATCTTATTTCTGAACTGGGAACCTCAGTAGAATCTGCATTTTCTGATCTGCTGACACTAACCAGTTGCACATTCCGCAGGCAACGTCTGCAATGGGTCTAAAAGCTATTGGGCTGGATTTTCAAAAGCGATGATGCAGATGCAGTTCCTGATTGTGGACTGTACATGCCTAATCTGAAATGCACCCACGCATTTCAATGCGATTTTCAAACATTCTGACACATTTGCTACAGTCTACTTGCTTTATGTCATAAAAGAGACACGTGTCATTTTTTTTTAATGCATGCATCATATTCTCTGCACACGTTGTTGCGATTGTATTAGAAAGTTAGACTATATTTATGCAAGACCCACTGAACAGTGTGCCAGTTAAAACTCAAATATTAGAGGATTATGGAAAGGCATGAGGGTTTAGCACAAACATGGACAAACCTGAAGCCATGGTAATTAACTGTAAACTGCCAGAAGACTGGGAAAAGCAGCGTCCGTATAAATAGGTCATGGGCTATCTCTGCCACTTAGGCATACATATTCATAGGGACAGAGGTGAACTGTATGAAGTAAACTACCTTCCTGTGCTTCAAGTGATGGAGGAAGACTTTAAAAGGTGGGCAGTTACCACTTTCCGTTCTGCGTAAAGTGGAATCCCTAAAGACAGGGCCCCTAGTGTTCTGCGGCACTGTGTCCTGATTTCGGTGGCAGGGCTCCTAGGTTTCTGCAGTAACATTTTCTGATTTCTGTGGCATGACTTATTCCTTTCTGTGGCAGAATGCAGCCTTGTCATTGTCTAAAATATGATGCAATGTCATTGGTGACATCACATGTCAAGCATAGAGGAGGGGGTTTCAGGATAAATGAGATGGAGAAGGGAGCTGGGGGCTATGGAAAAGCTGTATATTTGAATGAAAATTCACCAAGAACAATGAATTCTGCAGCACTATATACTGTATATTCTGTGGCAGGATGCAAATTCTGCAGAAAATTCCACGGCTGTGGAAAAGCAGAATTCCAGGGGCCTTGCCTATAGATGAACATCCTGCCTAGGTTTTTGTTTCTTTCCTCTTCACTCTCACTGAAGCTGCCCAAACATAGAAACATAGAAACATAGAATTTGATGGCAGATAAGGACACTTGGCCCACCTAGTCTGCCCATTTTCCTACCTAACAGATAAGCTGCAGATCCTAGTTAACCAACAGCTTACTTCCTCCTACCCCCCACTAGGACTGCCTTATGTCTGTCCCATGCATTCTTGAATTCCCTCACTGTTCTTGACTCCACGACCTCCTTAGGGAGGCTGTTCCTTGCATCCACAACCCTCTCCATGAAAAACTACTTCCTCACATTACCTCTGAGCTATCCTCCTTCTATCTTCAAATTGTGCCCCCTTGTTCTTGCACATCTCTTTTTCTGAAAGATGCTACCCTCTTGGACTTTGTTGATTCCCTTGACGTACTTGAAAGTTTCTATCATGTCCCCTCTCTCCCTTCTTTCCTCATGGATATACATATTATGCTTCTTTAGTCTTTCTTCGTGTGTCTTCTGGTGCAGACCCTGCACCATTTTGATTGCCCTCCCCTGGACAGCCTACACTCTGTCTATGTCTTTGTGAAGATGGGGTCTCCAGAACTGCACACAGTACTCCAGATGGGGTCTCACCAACTGTCTGTACAGAGGGATAATAACTTCCTGTTTTCTACTATTGATGCCTCTCCCTAAGCATCCCAATATCCCCCAGCCTTCCTTACTGCCTTCTCACATTGCTTGTCCACCTTTAAGTCTTCTGATATAATTACCCCCAGGTCCCTTTCCATTTTTACTGTTGTCAGTATCTCACCCCACATTGTGTACTCTTCCCTTGGGTTTTTGTTTCCCTGGTGCATTACCTTGCACTTCTTTACATTGAATCTGAGCTGCCATACATTTGACCATTCCTCCAACCTTGCCAAGTCCCTTCTCATCCTTTCCACTCCATCTTGTGTATCAACCCTGTTGCAGATCTTTGTGTCATCTGCAAAGAGACATACCTTTCCTTCCAGTTCCTCTGCAATGTCACTTATAAAGACATTTAAAAGGACCGGTCCCAGTACTGAACCCTGCAGTACCCCGCTAGTAACCCTCTTTTCTTCACAGTGGACTCCATTTACTACTACCCTTTGTGTCCTGTTGCCTAGCCAATTTTTTATCTAGGCTACCACCTTGGGACCCACTCCAAGACTGGCTAACTTGTGTATTAATCTTTTGTGTGAGACTGTATTAAATGCCTTGCTAAAATCTATGTAGGCCATGTCCACAGCCCCTCCCTGGTCTACTACTTTGGTCACCCAGTCAAAGAAATCTATTAGATTCATCTGACATGACCTTCCCATCGTGAATCCATGCTGCTTTGGGTCCTGTGCCCCACTGGCCCCTAGGTACTCAACAGTTCTTTCCTTCAGAAGTGAGTCCATCATTTTCCCTGTAGTTTACTGCCTCTGTCCTGCTCCCACTTTTGTGAAGAGGAATCACATCCACCCTCCTCCAGTCCTTAGGTACCACCCCATCCTCCCATGATTTGTTAAAGATAGTAATCAGCGGTGTCACTAGTTCTACCCTTAGTTCTTTTAGAATTTATAGGTGAATCCCATCAGGCCCCATTGCTTTGTCCACCATTAATTTTATTAGTTTTTTCAGAACCCTTTCTTCTGTAAATGGACTGGTATCGACCCCATCTTCAGAGTGTTTCTCTTGTTTGGTTTAGGTTCCTCCCCCTCCTCTTCCATTGTGAATACTGAGCAAAAATATTTGTTCAGTATCCCTGCTTTTTCACTGTCACCCTCTGCCCACATTCCCTCCCCTTTGTTAAGCCTCAGTATCCCTCCTTTGGTCTTTCTTCACCCCTAATGTACATATAAAAGAGCTTATCCTCCTTCTTAACAGAGTTGGCTATCCTTTCCTTGGTTTGGGCCTTTGCTATTCTGACTGCCTTCCCTGCCTCTTTCTGCTTTAACTGATAAAGTTCTTTGTCCTACTCCTTCTGTGTTTCCTTATATTTCCTGAATGCTATCCTTTTCTCCTTAACCTCCCCTGCCACCTCTTTTGAGAACCATAGTATTTTTTTCCTTCATTGTGTTTGTTGACTTGCTTTACACAAAGGGTTGTTGCCTCTGTGATGGCTGTTTTGATTACTCCCCATTGTTCCTCCACCCCTCCTTCTTGCCTGTTTGCTAGTGCTTTTCTGAGGCACTCTCTCATTTTCCCAAAGTCAGCCCTCCTAACGTCCAATACTTTTGCTTTTGTATGGCTTGATTGAATGGCTGTGTTTATCATGAAGCACACTGTCTGGTGGTCGCTTGTTCCCAGATGGCTACCCACTTCTAAATCTGAGACTCTTTCTCCATCCGCATTTGAGAGTACCAGGTCTAAGAATGCTCCCTCCGGCATGGGTTCCAATACTAGCTGTCTGAGGCATGCCCCTTGTAGGGCATCAAGAATGACCCTGCTCTTGGATGTGCCTGCAGCAAAGGTGCTCCAGTTAACATCTGGCATATTCAGGCCCCCCCATAAACAATATTTCCCTTTTTTCTGCCATTCTAAGGATGCCTTCTATCATTTCCTCATTGGACTCATTGGAAGAGAATTCACAGGTCCTGGTCAAGATTCCACTGGGGAAAATCAGGTCCTAGGATTAAATAGGCAGCACTACAATTGAAAGAGATGAAGGGGGGCTGGGAATGCCTAACCTACAGGCATACTTCCAGGCCTGTCAAATGCAGCATCTACTAGCCCATTTTGGGGGTGACGAAGCCCTAGGCTGGATGTAAATGGATGGAAAGGGCCTGTTGAGAACTCAAGTCCTTACAGTACTGATCATAACAGAGATAAGGTAAATGTTAAATCTGTGGGCCCATGTTACTTTTGGATAGTGGAGGGAGGTATTAAAAGATACAAGTGAGCTAGCTGGGCTTTGCTGCTACACAACTATCCCACAAGCCCTGGGGTTTAGCCCGGGTGGCATAGATCCCGCTTACAAGAAATGGGAGAAAAACAGGCCTTGCAAGGCTGGGACAACTTATGATGGATGGATGGTAGGGTCAAATCCTTTGGGCAATTAAAATAGGGCTATTCCCTCCAGCAGAGAGCTTTCTACTATTTTTTGCGGATAAGAGATTTTTTTTGATCAAAGAATCCTGCAGATTTCAGATCCATCTGGAAGTAGGAGCTCTGAGGATCACAGTGGAAGAGGTAACAGAGGGTGATATTTAAAAAACCCTACCATCATCATCTACCACTGCCTGAATAACACTGACATGTGCTGGAGATTGTTCAGACTAAAGGCACACCATGAGCACATATTCTGAAGCTGTCCTGCTCTAGCAAGTTACTGGCAAAAAGTGGTTACAGCTATAGGTAATATATTAACAACCCCCCACCACAGAATATACAGCAATTACTTTGTGGTGCCCTACTGAGAGTAGATATAGGGGAAAACCTACCTTTACAACATCCTAATTGTAGCAGCTTCAAAAGCAATAGCCAAGAAATTGCTATATGCCCCCCACTGAAGAGAAAACTGGTTAATTAACTCAGAACACATTTTGCAGATGGAATGGCCCACAGCTAAGTTGAGAATCAGTGCAGAAAAGGTAAAGTCATACTGGTTGCCATTCTTCCACTATATAGACCAGTCAGAGGGTACCCCTACCTTAGAACAACAGGCCAGTCTGTCACAAGGAGGCAGAGATGGCAGGGTACTTGTATAAAAGAAGGTGGTGCCTGCTTGGCCCTAAACAGCCCTCTTGGGTCCATGGTACAATTGTTTAAAAATGCTCAGGTAGATGCTGATAAACTGTTTGGATTAAGTAACACTGGCTTATGGCATGTATATACACACATACACAGAAACGTGACAGCAGAGAAAGGCACCATGGCCCATCTAGTCTGCCCATCACCATACCTCCCCCCTTCTGTTATGCTTCCTCCCTCTTTTCCCAACCCCTTAAATCTATCCCAAGCCCTCTTGAACCCCTCCACCATTTCAGCTGCCACTACCTCCTCCGGCAGCTTGTTCCAGGCCTCCACCACTGTCTCCATGAAAAACTGCCCCTTGACATTACCTCTGTATTGCCCACCTTCCAGTTTGAGGCTATCTCCCCTCGTGTTCACTCCCTTCTTCAATTTGAACAAGCTGTTACCATCTACCCTATTTATTCCCTTCAGATACTTAAAGGTCTCAATCATGTCCCCCCTCTCCCTCCTAGTCTCCAGAGGTACAAATTCAGCCCTCTCAATCTTCTCTCATAGGGTACATCCTGCATCCCTCTTACCATTTTGGTTGCCCTTCTCTGCTCCCTCTCCATCAGCTCAACATCTCTTCATAGAAGAGGCCTCCAGAACTGCACCACATACTCCAGATGCGGCCTAACCATGGTTCTGTATAATGGCATTAGCACCTCCCTCTTCCTGCTATTAAAAACCCTTGCAATGCAGGCCAACATTACATTTGCCTTTTCTACCACCCTGCTACACTGGCTGCCCACCTTGAGGTCACGCAATACCATAATCCCCAGGTCCCTTTCTGTTTCCTTCTCCTTAATCTCCAACCTCCCCAAGGGAGTAAGTTTCCCTCCTATTCTTCCTCCCCAGGTGCATCAGTGAGCACTTTTGTGTATTAAACTTCAGTTTCCAGGCGTCGGACCACCTCTCCAGCCTCTCCACATCCCGTCTCATGGCTTGCACCCCACTAGATCCACCCTATTGTAGACCTTTGTATCATCTGCAAACAGGCACACCTGTCCCTCCAGACCCTCCACTAGTTTACTAACATAGATGTTAAAGAGTATTGGTCCTAGCACTGACCTCTGTGGCACCCCACTGGTCACCGCCCATTTCCTGGAATGTGTCCCATTTACCACCACCATCTGACTCATTCCCTTCAACCAGTTTTCCACCCACCTGGTGATCCTGTTGTCCACCCCTAGTCTATCCAGCTTATGTACCATTCCACTATGCGGAACGTTGTCGAAGGCCTTATTGAAATCCAGATAGGCCATGTCCACTGCTCCTCCCTGGTCCACTATCTGTGTCACCACATTGAAAAACTCGATCAGGTTAGTCTGACAGGACCTTCTCTTGGTGAAGCCATGCTGTCTGTCATCCTGCATGTCATTCATCTCTAAGTATTCTATCAACCTGATCTTAAGTAGTGTTTCCATTACTTCCCCACCACCGAGGTAAGACTAATAGGACATCAGTTTTTGACCTCATCCTTCCGCCCCCCCTTATGTAGTGTGACCACCTCTGCCCTCTTCCAGTCCATTGGCACCACCCCTGTGACCAAGGAAAAGTTAAACAGCCTTGCTAGATGTGGCACCAGTTCATCCTTCACCTCCTTGAGAACCCTTGGGTGTATTCCATCAGGCCTCATTGCCTTATCTACCTTAAGTCTACCCAGCTCTTCCCTTACTTCTTCAGCAGTGAATTCTGCCACAGTCACCTGCCTGTGGCTGTCACCCTCCCCACCCCATCCTGGTCCCCTACCCTCCCTTTCCTCTGTGAAGATTTAGGCAAAATAATTGTTGAATACCTCTGCTTTTTCGAAGTCCCTTCCAGTATTGTTCCACTTCCCCCTCTTATCCTTCCAATCCCATGCTGTGCCCTCCTCCTTTCTCCGACGTACCTAAGGAAGGTTTTGTCCCCCCTCCTTGTCTGCTTCGCTATCCTCTCCTCAGTGGCTTCCTTAGCCCTCCTTATCTTTTGTCCAGCCTCCTTTCTTTTTTCCCTGTAGGTTTCCCTGTCCTCATCCTTTTGTGTCCTCCTGTACCTCTTGAATGCTCCAGTCTTCTCCTTGACCCCTAACACCACCTCTCTAGTAAACCATAGAGGTCTTTTCTCTCTTCTATTCTTTCTTACCCTTCTTATACATTAGTCCATGGCTTTAAATACCTCTCTCTTGATGGCTGCCCATAATTCCTCCGCCCACTGCACATCCACTATCCTCAACATTTCTTCCCCAACTACCTTCATCATTTCATGAAAGTCAGCCTTTCTGAAGTCCAATACCTTGGTTCTTGTCCTAACCCTCTCCCTGCCTGCTCTCACCCTGAACCTGACAGCCCTGTGGTCACTGGTGCCAAGCTCTTCCCCCACCTCCACCTCCTCCACACTGTCCCTATTTGTGAGGACCACATCCAACAGGTTTACACCCCTAGTGGGCTCACTGACCCTTTGTTGCAGGAATATGCCCTGAAGAGCCTCTAAGATGCCCCTGCTCCTTTCAGAGATTGCTGTCTGGGCCTCCCAGTTGATATTCAGAATGTTTAAGTCTCCAACTAGCACAATTTCTCCTTTCCATGCCATCGTCACTACTGATTCTACAAAGTGTCTATCCCCCTTCCTCTCCCTGCATAGGAGGCCTATAGACTACCCCAACATGCAGGTTTACCCCCGTCCCCTGTTTAGGGTGACCCACATTATCTCTGTTTCCCCTCCTCATCCTGCCCTTCCATGGCCCCAATCCCTTCTCTGATATATAATGCCACCCCTCCCCCCTTCCTCTCCCGATCTTTCCTAAACAACCGATACCCTGGGATCACCATCTCCCAGGCGTAGTGCTCATTCCACCAAGTCTCACTCACTGCTACAATGTCTAGGTTCTCCTCCATCATGGTGGCCTCCAGTTCTCCCATGTTGTTCCCCAGGCTCCTGGCATTTGCAACCAAAGCCCTCCAACATGTAGCCCCATCCCGTCCTTCCCTGCTGCTAAGTGTTCCCTAGATGAGTGTTGTGACTTGGAGGGGCTGATAGACTCTCTGCTCTGCCTCACAAAAGGTTGACCCTGTTCTTAGCCACCCCCTTATTTAGTTTAAATTGAACTTCTTGCCATGAAGTCCCCCAGTTTACTCTTTAGTGCAGCTTCCCCTGAAGAGCTCAGGTGCAGCCTGTCTTGGGCATACAGCCCCTCCTTCTCCCATGTAGAGCCCCGGTCACCTATCCAGCCAAACACCATCCGACTGCACCAATCTAATAGCCAATTGTTGAATGCCCTTATCTTCTCCTTTCTGGGTGTGCTCGCTCTTGGTACTGGCAACACCTCAGAGAAGGTAATGGAAGGAAAAACAGTATTGCTCCTACAGAACCTAGCAAGTTCCTCAAACCTTGCCTGTACCTCCATCAGCCTGTTCCCTTCCAAGTCATTTGTGCCCAGGTGAAACACCAGATGTGTCCTTTCATCCTGCTGCTTGCCCAGGAAGGTATATGATGCCTCACTTCCAGCACCATCATCCCTGGCATGCACTGTACCCATACTGCATTGTTTTTTGCTCCCCTCCTTCCCCATTTTAGCCCCTTAATTATTGAGTCCCTCAAGAGTGCCACTCTACTGCCCCCTGCTTCCTGGGTGTCCTTTTGGCCTCTAGGTTTGTGTCGCAGGGTTTGGCTCCCTTTGGACTCCTCCTCATGTTCCATCCTGACTTGGTTTCTGCCCCTGCTCATCTTTTGTTCCCCATCACTTAGTCTATCCTGATTTTTACCCACACCTAGCATCTGTGCCTCTTCACCCTGTATCATTAATTATACAATGGGACTTCTGTAACTAAAAACAAGAGTGGCTGACTGGGTTTTTACCCATGAATAAATCCCAGTATAAGTCACAGGTAAAGATCCAGCCATCCTTGTCAGCCCCATCACTTAGAAATCTATACAACTCCCCCCGAGAAAAAAAGCGGTTTCTGAACTTATGAATAACGCGCCAACTGCCACAGCACTGAAGCGCCGAGAGCACCCTACTCGGCTTGCATCATCGCTCTTGTAGTAATCATCTATTTTAACTGTCTCAGGAATGTTCAAGTCAGAAAGGTGTTTGTTTTTTAAAAATGAGGCAGGAAAACATATAGAAATCATGACCGAAAAACCAAGCCATGATACTGGGCATGCAAGTCATGACCAAACCACACCAGGCATGAGTAAATCACAGCATAACCCACACCCTGTCATGGTTTATTGTTTAAATAACCAACCCTGCATTGGCTTTACTTTGAACCTGCCTTTCTTTTCGTTTCTTCCTTTAGGTCTGTGTTCACTTACATTTTCTTTAAATTAATGTCTGTCATGTACGAGTCATAAACTGCTTTCTCAATAATGTCTGTAAACGGTGATTGGATTTGTTATTTGTTCACTGATAATTTGAATAAACTTTTATTTGTAAAACAAATTGTGAATGTGTATGACTAGCTGTTCACTCCTTGTTTGCTCTTTATTATTCTGTGTCATGTCCTGTAACTCAGTGTCTGGGTCACTTCTGTAAAAGGGATATTGTCCCTGTGGGCCCACCTGGTTACTAAAACAACTAAATACATACATAAATAAAAACAAAAGCCGTCCTGCAGGTGCAGCAGTTGGATTTCCACTTGTGACACAGATGACCCGGGTTTGGGGACAGACCGGGGAGTCAGAGGGCTGGCTGGCTGGGGAAAGAAGGCTTGAGCATCCTGGTGCCTGTTCTCCTTCTCCAGGGGGAGGGGGATAGAGTGTCTGGTGCTTTACAGACCCCTGGTGGAGGCTGGGGGTCCGCTGCAGCCAGCGCTGTTGCCTTAAGGGGGAAGGGTGGATGCTGGACGTCATTGCATATCCCAACCCCCAGGGATCTGGCAAGCATCAGAAAAAGCTGGCCCCCAAGCATGATGACCTGCTCTGCCATTGTCTCCACTGCCTTCGACGTCTGCTGGGGGGGTCCCAATTCCATGGACCCAACCCAGGGGGTAAGCCAGGGCTTGCCTACAGTGTCCATTGGGGGGAGCCCTCCTAGTGGCCCCACCCAGGGGGGAAGCATTGGCATGGGGGGGGAATAACAAGGCAGGGCAGGTCTGACCTCTGATAGGAGGATTGGGGAAACTGGGACAAAAAAATAAATAAATAAAAACTAACAACACGAATGAACATTGGGTGGTAAAAAGGGGTGCATAATGAAGTATTTCATTGTTTTTAAATGAACTGCTGATTGACTGCAACAGTCTCTTAAAGAGTGCACTGTCTTAAATTAATGTTAGCTTTCAAAAGTAGTGAACTATTACTTCTTATATATGAAGTGGTGTTCTTTTTTTTTCCGTTTTGCTAATTACAAGATTTTCTACCTTACAATTCTTAGTATGATGTGTGAAACAGCACTCTACCTAGAGGCTAACATACTGTAGTTAGTTCTATTCCTCCTCATTCATCATTAGCCATGTAACCCCACTGTCTGTGACATCACAGCTGACCAGGAATAGTCAGGCTCCTGCTGTAAGACTGGTGTCTTGTGATGTCACTTTCTTGTCTTGTGTTCCCCTGTCCTGTCTCATTAGCACTTGATATTCTATGTATTAAACATCTCTCTGATATGTACTCAGTGTGCTACATGCCAGACTGTAACCAATGTTGTTAGCCCTGATCTCCTCTGCAACACTGTAACATGTACTAAATGTGTTCTTACTCCACTGTATGCTTGTAATTGTACCTCAGTTGATATCCTGCATAATATCCCACCTGTCATTGTATTTCACTTGATAAACTGTTTGTTATCTCCCATTGTAATCCCTCCCCAAGGTCGCACAGGAGACGAGCATCTTCTTGCTCAGTGTGCCTTTCCTGGTGATACAATTTCAATAAATAAATAAATAAATAAATGTCACAATAAGTGATGTCACAATTCTGATGCAGTATTAAGAGGAACTGAAACAGCTATGTCAGTCTCCAGTTAAATTGTGGCTCTTACATCACCACCTAATACTATAATGTTAAACTAAAACTGAAGAAATAGAAAAAGAATAATATTTAAGAAATAAAAACTAATTGCTGACTACTTTTAAAAATGAATAACATTTTCTGCTTGCTACAGTATTTTGAACTACTATTTTTTTAAATTACTGAATGTTTTTTATTTTTAGTTCTTTCTTCACAGGTGACCTGCCCTAGAGTGGACACAGTGGATGGGGTGGAGGCTTCAAGGATGACCAGGAAAGTCTTGAAGGGTGGTTCAGAGTTTGACAGCTATGATTTTATTTCAAAAAGAGCAACGTCATGGACATCAGACACAAAACCCTAGAGCTGAGTATAAGATGGGAGAGGAGGTCATGACATGTACCTCAGAGAAAGATGACCTAAGGGTTATCATTACCACTGACCTGAAAGTAGCCACCCAGTATTCAAGGGTGGTGGGGAGAGCTAATAGAATGATTGTCATAAAAAGGTGGGGGATACTGTAGTAAGCAGAAGAAGAGGGGTTATACTCCCTCTGTACAAATCATTGGTTTGCCCCCACCTTGCATTCTGGAGCCCTCACCTTAGAAAGGACATTGACTGGGTAGGGACTGTACAGAGGAGTGATAAAAGGCTGAAGAGACTCAACATGTACTCGTTATATAATGGGAGAGCCAGGGGGACATGACTGGGACCTTCAAATATCTCCAGGAAATAAAGAGGGTGGAGTGTGGAGAGTTTTCAGATTGAGTACAAACCTGATTACAAGAGGAACAAAATGAAGTTAGTGGGACAAAGATTCAAGAGGAAAGTGAAGAAGCATTTCTTTGTAGAAAGGGTGGTGAATAGATGGAGTGGGTTGCCTAGGGAGGTAGTTGATGCAGAGACAGTGATGGGATTCAAGCAAGCATGGGACAGGGACATGGGTGTCACTTAAAGGAAGTATCACAACCGGGCCTAGTGGTGCAGGGGCAGATCAGTTTAGATCAATACATAAGTTCCTATTAGTTTAATCAATTTTCTGTGCCTTAAACCTAGGTCTTCTATGGAAAGAATCATTGCATAATCACGGATATGAAAGCAAAAATATTAGCATATGAAACAAAGTGAAAGAGAGGGTACAGAACATTATACAAGGTGAGAAAGTCTGTAAAATGTAGAATTCCTGATGTGGAATACTAACAGGGGCAGCACAAGTCACTCCCAAAAGGCAGATGAATAGAACTGCAGTCTTCATTGTCTTCATGGATGTCTGCAACCAAACAAAAACAGAAATGTAGAATTAATGTCCTGTTTATTTCTCCATGTTAACATTCTTTTTTTGCATAAAGGTTTTTATTGGAAGTTTTCAGAAGTTTAACAGAATACAGAAATCCCTACATTCAAGGTCTGAGACATACATTATCAACTAAACAGAAGAGGACAATAAAGTTCAGTCAATGTCCAGAGTGCTGTAAGAAAACTAGATGAAACACATAAGATGCTAATAGCAACAGACCTCACCTCCATAATACATATTACTCCTCAAAACAGAAACTGGAATCTGAGATGTTTCTTATTGACTGGTTAGTTTTTATTGACCAGGTAAGGTACCTGTACACTAGACAAATCAATACCAATGGTATGACCTGGGAGAATACATTAGGAAATAAAAACACAAGAAGAGCATAGATGCCGGAGCCGGGGGGGAGGGCGAAAGGGGCGGTAGCCACTCCACTTTTTATTTCTGTATGGCAAAAACTAGTACAGAAAAAGTGCCCTTTGCACCCTCATAAGTGCCCTTTTGATTCTCAGCCCCCTCAGCTTTTACCATCATCAGCACCCTTGAAGAAGAGTACATGATACTGATTGCAGTTATTGTAGAACAGGCATGGTCTGAAATGCAGAAGCATACCCTCAAAAATTACATACTGGATATAAAACCATCAAAGGAAGTGAACTTGTTTCAGTACATAGCAAGAGGAGGAACCAATACGTAATAATATACTCCAGTCTAGATACTAATTCATAGAACAGGAAGCCAGGGAACTAATCTCTGCAGCAACAGGCTGACAAACTCAACAGATGCCTACAGTATGTAGGGCAATTTAAAAAAAAAGCCCATGTGAGGGGAGACTGCACTTTTTAAGTGGAAGAGAGTCCCAGTGTTTAGGAGCAAAGATGGAGCACACCTTGTTCCCCATCCTAGATGCACATTTTGGGACTTGTAGTAAGGTTGCCCCCGCTGATCTATGTGACTAGATTTGTCATGAAGCAGGAGAGAGGGAAATGGGTGAAGCAAGAAATCTTAATGATCTATCAATAACGTACCCTAGGGAGTATCATTGGGCCAGTAGGGGGAGCCAGCCCAGGAAGGTGTACAGGGAGCAGTGGTGCGTGAGGTGTGGGGAGGACAGGGAGAAATGGCAGATGTTATTGTAGGACACCTCCCACTTGTTAAGGGCTGCTTTGGAGGCATGGGAATAAATAGTCTGACCATACTGCAGGTATGGAAGGAGGATATCCTGGCAAGTGCAAGCCTGGCTTTGGGTATGACAGAGCATTTTGCATTGTAAGCTAGGTCAAGTCTAGAGTTGACAGCTTTATAGGTCTGGGAGCTATGGAGGGAGAAGTCTAGGCCTGACTCAATGGTGACCCCAAGAAATCTGAAGTCTGTCATATAAGGTAAAATAAGAATGCATCTATGAAACAGTAACTTAAGCCAGGAGGTCTGTCCCAGGCAAAGAATGAGCACACAGGAAAGCCGGGGGGGGGGGGGGATATATAACGTTAACATTTCTTATCATGTACTATATATGGTAGTGCTCAAAAGAATATTTTCTAGACATGTGCAGAATGAGGAATTCCACCAATGGACTTCTGATGAAACTACCTTTCTGCTTTTAAAATGTTCTGTGGAATTATTTGAAAACTTCCGTAAAATTCTGCCAATAAGTAAACTACTGCTCTTTTTATATAACATGGAATTTTTTTCACTATACTTTAAATAAATTGTGGATTTTTATCCATAGTTTGTGGGTTTTTCTGCCTATAAAACAGAATATGTAACTGTGCCATCTGTTATTTTCTGTGGAAAAATGAGATGGAATTCTACCTATTCCACATGGGTGGAATTTCATGAAAATCAAGAATTGCAATGCAGTTGCCTGCAGAAGTAGAATTTTGTGGTTCTGGCCAGTGCTAATATTGTCCAATGTAACAGGACTGTAATGCATACCAGTCAAGTCATTGCTACTGTATTAGTGTAATAACTTGGCATTCTTACTACCAGGTCTTATAACTATGCTCACATTTTTCTTTATATGGTAGGTAATGCCTGAAAAAGACCTGTAGTCAAAATAGAGAATACTGGATGAGTAACTATGCACAACCAGTGTGTTCTGCCACAGAGGTGTTCTGATTCCTTCTGACCTTGAGAGCAAAGCTCAAGAGGTCCATGGGAATCAGAACCTCGAGGTGGCAAAACACACTGGTTGTGCATATAGTTGCTCATCCTGTAGTTTTTATAGTGTATAGAACTGTATGAAACATGTGTTTGTGAATTCTTTTGCTTTCAAAATGAAACTGACTCATGCAGTCTCTAGAGATTGTAGAATGCTGTTCTACCACAGTAGGGTAGAATCACATTCCATGACCTTTGAACTGTGGTACAACAGCATTTTGAAAAGGAAGGATTCTATACAGAACAACACTCCACTATACAATATACATGGATTATACTGTAACTTTATTTTGTATTTTCTGTATGCATTTACTCCAACCATCTTGAAATATTAGTCTCTCAATAAAAAAATGTTTTTTTACTTCCCCGACTTTAGCCAATCATTCTGCCTAGCCTCACTTATGACGCTACTACCACACCTGTACATTGTGAATGCACTTCTGTTTGCTCACTCCATTTATATTACAGTGCAGATAACACACCATGGAGCAGACTGACTAGCTGGGATTCATCTTTACTAGCCCCAAGCAAGGCTCAGGTTAAGGGGGGCTGAAATATGAAATGTCATGTTTTAGAAAATAGGGCAAGTTGGGCTAGGGTGAGGGTGCAATTCAAAAGATGCTGTTGGCTCCTGACATAGTGCCAGGAGGTGGAAATGTGAAAGATATCTTTTTTCAGTTTCTTGGGCAGTAGGAAAAGGAGGGCAGAGGAATGAATTTTTGTTCTCCACCAAATATCGAATACCATGAATAGTGGGCTATTCGAGAATCTTTGCTGAATGTTCTGGGAGCCCATTATTTGTGATATTCAGGAAATAACATTCAGAGTGTGTGCACCTCTAATGAGGTCATTTGTGTGACCATATAAATTTAGTGTAACACACTAACACATTTGGGATGCCCTACGTTTGCCCTTTCACAACCTGTATGTGCCACATTGCGACAAACCTCTCTGTGGCCAGCAGGAGGATATGATTGGTGTGTGGCCCATCTGTTAGTGCCTCATGTTGGCATGTACTCTGGGGGCTATATTCATACAGACTTTGCGAACTCACACTGTGCTCAAGACTTGTTTGAATATAGCACAGGTAGGACCTTTTGCTCAGAATAGAGACTTCATGCCTCATAAACTCAGAGCATTGAATATGGGTCTGCCAGTCCAGTGGGTGAAAACCTCACCCAATGTGTGGCCAGAGAAATAACTATCCAGAGCCACAGTGGCTGCCTGTTGAGTTGCAGTATTTGGGCTTCCTTTCTCCTTTACAAAGTTTAACATTGCACATTTTGACCGTGTACTGCTTTAATAATCCCAAATAATCTACACATCTCTACGAATAAACCTTTTATTATTCACACATATTTGTGGATTGTTCAAGATTATAAAAAGCCAGATAGGTTGACTGAAGCATATTCAACAGAACAACCATTTACCCAGTGCTCTGGGTTAAGGTGTTGTACTGCTATGCCTCCTGGCAAATGCGGTTCTGACCACTCACCTCCACACACACACACACACACACACACACATGCACACACACACACACACACACAATACTGCCACTGCCAATGCTGTGTGATGGGTCTGGTGGTTTGCAAAAATAACCTTCAGGCTATAAAGATAGGTGGCAGATTTTGAGTTTTTTGCCAACCAGCATGGGAGTTTAATATTGCAACCTACTGATAATACCATCCTGATCATAGATACATAGAAAAAGACTCATTGGCATATCCAGTCTGCTCCATGCCTACCTGAAACTATGCCCAGCCTACTCTGTGCTGGAGTTGTTAGCTTAATTGCCCTGGTGAGTTTTTGACATCCCCGTCCCTAGAATGCCCCTGTCCCCTTTTCCAGTAGGTTGTACTATTCCCATGTACCTGTCCAACCCGTGTTTGAATCCAGTCATGGACATTGCATGGACCACCTCATCTGTCAATCTATTCCACTTGTCCACCACTCTTTTTGTAAACAACATCTTCCTTATATCATATTTGCACCTTCCCTCTTGCCTGACAAATATTTTTAATTTCCACGTGTGACCTCTTATCACAGTGTCCTTTATTCCTCGTGAACTGCTCACTGCAACCCACCCTATTGACTCCCTGCAAGTACTTACTGTGAAACAAGTTATCTTTATTTAATTTCAGCGCAAACGCAAATGCGACCATAACTGTGCAAATGTAATTTAGTGCCAAGTCATTAGGGATACATTTCTTATAATGGAAAAAGTGCTAAAAGTGCTGATAAGCACACATTTATTTTCTCGCTAATTGGTGCTTTAGTGAGAATAGCAAAACTTATTTGACAGTGAACATTTTGAGTTTTACAGCAAAAGTCCCTATATGGCTGCAAGTGAGTACATGCTGAGATTTATCAGCCTCTTATCAAATGATTTCCCCTGCTGCTGCTGGCCTGGGTCATTTTTGTGGCCCTCTTTTGGGCAGACTCCAGGTAGTGCCTACCCTAATGTAACCCTTCCAAAGTTGGTGCTTGCCTTTTGAGCCCCTGGAGGATCAAGGTGGTTCCACCCAAAATGCCTTTGTTGTCTGGCTGGGACTGGTGCTGCTGGGAAAAGAGAAACTGTTTGTCTTTTTGTTGTACATCGCTGAAAAAAGGGGTGTCCCTGCACTGAACATGAACCAGAAGGATTGCTGACATCATCATGGTAACCTGGACTGTAATCTCACTTGCCCTGAATGTTTTTTTTAAAGCCAGCAGCAATAAAAATGTGTGAAAAGAACCTGAATGCAGTGTCACTCTATATCAGTTTAAAGTGTGCAAGTTTTCTTCCCCCTAGTTCCATTCATCACTGCTACATTTCATTTTGAATCTCCACCTTTCATGCACCATTCTTTTCCCCACAAAACCCTCCCCCTTCTCCTTTTCATTTCATTTCGGTTCCATTATTCCACTTTAGATTTGTAGTTCTTAAGTAACAAATGGAACATTATATTAAAAATTATGCTTTACTAGCTGCAGTATTGAGTTACCAAATAGATGTGAATATAGGAACTACTGATCTAACACAGATTTTTTAAAGATATTTTGTTTTGATACAAATTTTGTGATTGGTTGGATTGTTATGATGTTATAAGGAACTCTGTATTTCAATGTGTTCTCCCACCACTAACCACACCCCTGAGGAAGACTCTCGAGGAGTTAAAGCGCTGGGTGGCTTGTTTGGTGTGCTACAGTATTTGCAATAAATTTTACTTGCAGTAATTTGCATTGTGCTTAACTGCTTTAAACTTGCACACTTTAAGCTGATATAGAGCGACACTGCATTCAGGTTCTTGATTAAAGCTGTTGGCTGGCTGCCTTCACAGCGAGCACCTACCTGTCGGTGCTGGATCATAGCATTCTTTGGAATTCTTATGAAAATCTGTGCTACAGCAACCAGTCCTTGAACTGAGTGTAATTAGATGGATGGTACCCTCTTTCTGACCCTTGACCCCCATGACCGACCAATCGAAATACAAAGGGTCCTGGTGGGGACACAGGCTCTTGAGAGGAACAGCAACAAGTGCTTGCTGCCCTTTTGCAACCACTGAAGGTGCAGGAGTGTGAGTGACAAGGCTGACAATAAGTAAAAAACTGAGATGGGAGTATGCTGAGCTGAACCATTCCCTCAGCCTGAGAAATTCGGGGCAGCCCACACCGAGCAGCTGGAGAGGGGAGAGAGAGTTGTTGAGGAGGAGCGCTGAGGTCTTAGCCAAGCCTCAGAGCCAGAGATCCTGGTTTGATTTACTATTTTATTTATTTATTTGTAATATTTGACCAGGAAAGGCACATTAAGCTATTATAGGTTTTTTTTCCAGGTGTCACCTGGGGGCTGGGTTGCACGGACCTGTTTTACTGACAGGGGGAATGTTGGCCAGGACACCAGGGAAACTTTCCTGCTCTTCTTCATTAAGTGCCATGGGATCTTTTACTTCCACCTGGAGAGTGATGAGAGATGGGCAGAAGGGACCTCGGTTTAATGTCTCATCCAAAGGGTGTCACATCATCAGAGCAGCACCCTCCCCCCCCATCAGACTGCACTACAATGTCAGTTATGTGTATTATTCCAAGTACCTGGTGTGGGGCTAAAACCCACAACCCTCTAATCATTTGGCCCTAGAGGTGAGTGTACTGTCTACTGAGCCACTGACACTGAACTCTGAGCTGAATCTGGTTGCTGTAAGTTCCATCCGAGCATAAAGAAGTACTGTGAGTCCTAAAAAGCTGTGGAAAGACCAAATCTACTGAAGTCATCAGCTGACTGCTGCAATCAGAGGTGAGAACAAGCCATTCTACCCTGCCTGGTGTGCCAAGGGAGGAGGCAGTTAGGAACTTGTCTCCAGGGTACTTGTACCCTTGATCGAGTGAGCATCCAGTGGGATGAGTGGGAGTAGCTCATCAGTCTCAGCCCTTCTGAGTATGCCAAGCTGCCACATGAAATCAAAAGGAAAGGGAGGTGCACAGATGCAGAGATCAAGCCTAGCCTGGGCCTACAACCACCGTCTTCTTGCTGCTGTGACATCACTTAACTAGAAGTATCTGAGGCTGCCCTTCATTGGTATAGGACATGTGAGTACAGGTTAGCCAGTCAGAGACCTCTGAGGCTGAATTTTCCTGTGTTTGCATTACGGTTCTTGTGCTGATTTCTCTGCTGTAGGATTACAATTTGTTCAGTAAAAGTGAGTCAAAAGTCAGTTAGGTGGAGTAAAAGCAAGCTTGCATATCTGTAGGTGAACCATTGCAGGATTCTGGGCACTGCAACATCAGGGCTGCAATGAGAACGTTTGACAGTGGGAAACAGGAGGTACTGTTAACCTGTGTTTAGGTTAGTGGTACAGCCACAACTGGAGCACTGTGCCCCATCTGGAGTCCCTTCCTAAAAAAGTACAGGGGCAGGCTGGTATACCATCAAAAGGGCAACTGAGATTGAACGACTCAAATATGAGTGACTCAGTCTCCGCACCTGTGCTGTGGGCTACCCTGAAAGGGAAGAGACTGGAAAGGGCAGGGCGAGAGCATGGTGACAGGATACCAGAATGTATCCATGAGGTATGTGGGGGCTGGCGAGAAGGGAAGCTGCCGAGCTGGCCTAGTGGTGCGGTGGATAGGGAGACTGGTGTACCCCCTTTGACTTGTTCCCCTGAGGCAGGGCCTGCACTTCAGCTCCTCAGGCAGATCCTCCTCCATATCTAGTTGTTAATGGTAGAAGTAAAGACCAGGAGTATGCCAGGAGTCAGGGATGGAAGCCTAATTGGGAAAGTGGGTAGGCAGGCAGGGTTTCATCTGCCAAACCAATGCCTTGTTTTTCCCTTTTATTTCCTCCCCTGGGATGTGGCCATGCAACGATGCCAGGGGCACACATCTATACTTATGCGGGTTATGCCAGTGTCAGCCATGTCGCAACCCTCCCTCAGCTGAGTGGATCCTGCAGTGCTTTCTCACAGCCTTCACTGTGTGGCTGTCAAGTGACGGATCACGCTGACCTCCAACCCTGAAGGAGGGAAGTAGTCCATCAGATCCATCCTCCTACTGTCTACCAAACCCCGGCAACCCAAGCTTATTCTCAAACTTAGGCTGTCACTGTCACGAGCAATAGTGCTATCACTGCATCAATGGGCTAGCTCAAGCTCACACTTTTTTTTTAAAGTTATAAGCGGTTAAAAGATTGTCCAACCCCACACTACACTGCCTGTAGAATCTGGAGGTGCAAACTCCCACCAATATTCAGGTGACTCTTACAAGCAGGCAGGAATGAATTCTACACAGAGAAAACAAAGGACGTGACAGGATACCTTTTATTGGCTCAACTAGATCTGGTAAGGGATCGTCGGGTGAGAGGGAAGTGCAACAATTCTATGCATACAAAGTAGGTGTTCCGATTCCACTGCAGATGTCAAAAGTAGTACAGTTGCAGAATTTAAGAGATTATCTCTATTAACTCTAGAATCATACTCAGGAAGGCAGGGATTTTCTCTTGAGATATCACAAGACTTTCAGAGTATATCTGACCACCTGTCAATTTCTGCAACTCTCAGTCTTGCTTCTGCCTTCCCATTTTCTCCCCTGAGCACATCACATTATTCGTGCACTGCTACACTATGCAGCCTTAAAAAGCTGGTTTTATTGAAGAGTTACTGATACAATCATGGCAGTAGGATTTGGTCTGAATCTCTCAAGTTTAATTAAACTGTAGTTACAGTAAACATTGGAGAAAAATAAAGAGGACACTGGGTTAGGTGTGGTGCATGCATTTACAGAATGTGCAGATACGTTGTACTTCAAAGTGTGGCAGAAGAATTGGTTTTGGAATGCAGTGGTGAACATGGCTTTAGAATATCAATATAGTATGCAATTTCAGAATACAGCAGGGATGACATTTCAGACCGCTGCAGGGTTGCAGTTGAGGAATGCAGGAGGACTACAACATCGGAATGCAGTGGGGACACACAATTGAGGAATGTAGCATGGATGCTGAAATTCAGAATGTGCTGGGGTTTCAACATTTTAGAATGTGTCAGGGACACAATTTTGGAATATGGTGGGGCACAACTGTGGAATGTGGGAGGGAAGCACAATTTAGAAATGTGGTAGGGATTAGCAGTTTCAGAATGGGGAGAGGAGATATCTTGGAATGTAGCAAGGGTGCATAATTTCAGAATGTGTTGGAGACATGCAATTTTGGAATGTGGTAGGGAAGCTCAATTTCAAGGTCAGAGACAAGCAATTTCAATTGCACAATTTCAGTATGTGACAGGAATGCACAATTTCTGAATGTGGCAGAGATGTGCAATTTGGGGAATGTGGTGGGGATGTGCAATTTCAGAACATGGCCGAGATGCATACTTTTGGAATGCAGGAGAGATGTCCAATTTCTGAATGTGTTGGGGAATTACAATTTTGGACTATGGTGAGATGTTCAATTTTGAAATGAGCCAGGGAAGTGTAATTTCAAAATGGGTGGACATGGCCAATTTCAGAATGTGGTGGCGATGTACAATTTCAGGCTGTTGTAGTGATGCACTGTTTTGGGATGTGATGGTGATGCCTAATTTTGGATTCTGGTGGGGATGCATCATTTCAGGATGTGGTGGGAATGCACACTTTGGAATGTGGCAGAATGCACAATTTTGGAATGTGTCTGGGCTGTGAAACCTTAATATGGTAGGGATGTGCAATTTTGAAAGATGGCGAGGATGAGCAATTTAGGAATATGGCAGGGATGCACAGTTTTGCAATGTGGTATGTATGCTCAATATGTGATGGAAAGGCACATTTATATGTTGTGGCACAAGCATGCAGTTTTGTGGTATGGTGGAGAGGTGTAATTTTGAAATGTAGCATGGCTGGGCATGCAATTTTGAGACGAGTCAGGGATGCACAAGTTCAGAATGTGGCTGGGACATGTGATTTGGGAATGTGTTAGTGATGTGCAATTTCAGAATGCGGCAGAGCTGCACAATTTAGGCATACAAACACACCAAATCGCCAGCAGATACAGGCCATTTTATCTGTCTAGTCTGCTTGAGTGTGCAGCATGCTGTCTATTAAATTACAGCTGCCCCTCCCCTTGCACCCCTTCTAACTTACTGCCCCCCACTTCCGACTTCTCTTTCCCCATCCTCCCCTCAGTTTTGACCCACCCTCTCTTGAAGCTGCCCACTGTCCGCAGTCATACCGCTTATTCTGGCAGCGCATTCCAGTCAGCCACTACCCTGTCCGTGAAGTAGTGCCTCCTCAACTCTCTCTCTCTCTTGAACCTTCCTCCCTCCAATTTCAGACTGTGTCCCCTGGTGTCCCTCACCCTTATAACTTAAAAATGCCAGCTGAATTAACTCTGTTTATGCCCTTTAGGTTCTTGAATGCCTAGATCATATCCCCTCTCTTCCTTCTATCTTCTAGGGTGTACATGTTGAGCTCCCTCAATCTCTCCTCGTATGTCTTGTCCCCCATCCCCAGGATCATCTTCTTCGCCCTACACTGGATCCCCTCCAGTAGTTTGATGTCCCTTTTCAAATAGGGGCACCAAAACTGCACACAGTACTCCAAGTGTGGCCTCACAAGGGACGTGTACAGGGGCAAAATGACTTCCTCCCTCCCTCCCTCCTAGAGGTGATTCCCCTGGCAGTGTATCCCAGCATTCTGTTCACCTTTGCAGATGCCATCCTGCACTGTGCCGAGTGTTTCATGTCTCCTGTCACCAGCACTCCCAGATCTTTCTCCTCCTCTGAAGTGGCCAACTGCACTCCCCCCAAGCAGTAGCTGTTCTTTGGGTTTTGGGGCATGTGGGAAGGAAAAGTACTTTCAGAATATGGTGTGACATACAATTTCAGAATGTAGCCAAGATGGATTATTTTGGATTGTGGGACAAGACTGTGGGACAAACAGTTTTGGAATGCACAATCAGAAATTGTACATCATCACCACATTTTACAATTTTCCATCTCTGTCTCATTCTGAAATATTGCTTCCCCTCTATATTTCAAAATAGCACACCACTGCAACATTCTGAAATTGCACATCCCACCACATTCTGAAACTGTGTGTCCCTGCCAAAGTCCCAAATTGCATGCACCAGACCCATTACGTAATTGGACATCCTGACACTTTTTTGTATCCCCGTCAAATTCTGATATTTCATCTCTGCTCCATTCTGAACTTTTGCATTCTTCTCACATTCTGAGATACCACATCTTTGACACATTAGAAACTGCATATCATAGCCACAATCTGAAGTTTTGCGTCACTACCACAATCCAAAATTGTGCATTCCCTCCACATTCCAAGATTGTACTATTCCACCATGCTTCAAAATTTTTCTTCCCTTTATATTCCCAATTTCAGTATTCCTGTCACATTCCAAAATTGTGAATCCTCACTGCTAAAATTGTGACCCTGTGGCATTCTAAAATCTCATCACTGTGGTATTCTGGACTCATGCACCCTCTTGGTATTCCAAAGTCTGCCCATCACTGTATTCCAAAATGGTACCAGGTCAATATAGCACTACAACAACAGCACGGCAATAACCATGCTGTGTAAAGTGTGGAAACATTCAGAGCGACAGGGGTATAACAGCAGTAGACAATTACCACTACCCCTGTTGCTGTGCACCGACATTTGCAAGTGATCAAGTTGCTGTGTGTGTGTAGTGCCTGGTTGAGCTACTCCCATGGTGGAGTGGCTAAGGCACCAGCATATGGTAGGGTTGGAGACCTGGGACCATGGCTTGGTTCCCCCCAGGTCTCCCGGTGTTGTGACTTCTTTCTTTGTTTTTTCTCAGCAATTTAATTTTTCATCCTCCATGAGTTTCTCCTCATCCCCCAAGTCCACACCTCCTTGTAGTTTGTTATTTAAAGTCCTGGGGGGTGTGTGTGTGTGGGGGGGTGAAGCTGTTTTGTCTGTGGCATTTATTTCTACACTGTTTTTGTGTTCGGCATTATGACCCTGTGCCTTCCAAAACTACCTCCCCGGCCACATTCTGCTGTACCATACATGTGCACAATCTGTGAATGTATGTACTGCACCAAACCCAGTGTTCACATTATTTTTTCAAATGTTCACAACAATAGAGTTCTGTTGAACTTCAGAGAAAAAAAAAACATCTAATGTTGCTGGGTGGAAGGAATAGGCTGTGAGTTCTGAATCTGACATCATCAGTAACATCACTGAAATGAGTTTTTCGTATAAGAAGGAAAATTAGGGTTACAAAAAGGCTTATAATGTTTAAACAAAGTAACTTAGAGATCTTATTTTTGGTATGATGCTTAGATGGGATCTGTTACTCCTAATTATGAATTTAGTCCTTTTGGGGGAGTCTCTTTTAAAGGGGTTTCTTATGCAGTCTACTACCCATGGAACTCTGTCTTCCTATAGTAATCAGACATATGTGCAGGCTTACATTGAAGACCTGCACTTTCTTCATGTCCACTGTCTTCACTGGGAGACTGTTCCATAGGTTCACAGCTCTCTGGGAGAAGAAGTGCTTCCTAATATCACCCTTGTATTTGCCACCCTTGAACATAAGAAGTAGCGGGCAGATGGGGACCGCATGATCCATCTAGTCTGCCCCAAAATTTCTACCCAATCCCAGTTTTATTGGCCCTTCAGGTGCCCACATTGCCTGTCCCATGCTTGTTTGAATTTCTGAACTGTCTTATATGCAACCTCCTGTGAGGGCAGGCTGTTCCATGGTTCTATCACCCTCTCTGTGAAAAAGTATTTCCTTATATTGGTTCTAAATCTGCCTGCCACTAGGCACAGATTATGAACCCTTGTATGCATTGTTTTGTTTTCCTGGAATAGGTTTCCTGTCTGGGCTGTGTTGATTACCTTTATGTATTTGAATGTTTGTATCATGTCCCCCCATTTCTTCTTTGCTCTAGAGAGTACTGTATACATTTAAATCACTGACTCTTCTTTCATACTGTTCTTGATGCAGACCCTGAGCCTCAAGGTGTGTTCCTGTGCCCTGCTCGAGCACACCAGATCAAACATTTCCATCTGTTCAACCTTGTTGATATCCTTGAGAGTGCTGAAGACTGAGATCATGTCCTTCTTGGCCTCTGTTTCTTGAGGGGGAACATGTTGAGGGACTCCAGGCCCTCTTAATAGCTTTTGTCCCACATATTGCTGATCAATTTGGTGACTGTACCTTGCGCCCTCTGAGCTGTCTCAGTGTTCGTATTGAGGAGCCCAGAACTGAACACAACACTCCTGGTGGGGTCTGACCAGGACCATTTAATGTGTCAGGATTATGTTCCGTGCTCTTCTGGTTACACCCTTTATGAAGCATTCCAGCTTTCTGCTGGCCACCTTGACAGCAGCTGTGCATGCCTGCTATTCTTCAGTCCTCTGTCTACTATGACCCTCAGGCTGTTTTCCTCCTTCACAATAAGAAGAACAACCCACACAGTGTGTGGGACCTAACTCATATCTTTCCTTCACAAGTGTAACACCTTGCACTTAGCTTTACTGAATCTGAGACTCATGGAGCTGGACCAATTAACCAGCTTGCCTCAGTCCTCTTGATGTTTTTTCCAACCTTTAAGGGAGTCCACCATCCTGACCAACTTAGTGTCATTAGCAACTTAAGCAGTTCGTTGGAGACCTCCTCTTACAGATCATTAATAAAAATCTTGAGTAGCAGTGGCCTCAGCATTGATACCTGATGGATAATGCTAAGTAAGTACCCCCTCGACCCTGTGTAGTGCCCTCCCCACAAACAAGCCTCTGGTGTTTGTCCCCCAAACCACCTTATGTATACTTTATGCACTGGATACTGTATTGTGGGTACTTTGTGCAGAGTGTGTTATGCACCACAGTGTCAAAGGCTTTGCTGAAGTACAACTAGACTACGCCTTAGGCTCTTTCCTTGTCTTCCTCATTGCCCCTCCCCCAAAGAAGATGTTCATGTTATTTTGGCATGATCTCTCCATCATAATACCATGTTGTAAGCACGAAAGAACACTGGCCACAGCCAAATGCTCCATTATTCTGTCCTTGATAATGGCTTCCAGGACCTTGCCTAGCAATAATGTCCAATTGACTAACCTGTAGCTGCCCAGGTTCATCCTTGACCCTTTCTTAAATACAGGGGCCACATTGATCAGTTTACAACTGCTTGACACCACACATGTCCAGGCAAACTTATGAAAGATAATGGGTTGTATTTGTCTACAACTTGAGACTTACTTGACTTGATATTCATCAGATAGTAAGTTGCTAAGGTAGGTGGGATGTCACCAAGCTGCACTCCAGCTGCCCCAATGTCAAAAGCCCTCCAGAGGCACCCCCCCATGGCCCTTTGGTAAACACTGAAGCAACCTAGAGTATTTATTCAGCCTCTCAGCCATTGTCCCATGCACCTTTTCATTGTTTCCCTCTTTCCCTGTGAAGTCCAGCCATTTTCCTTTACCTTTCACCTTCCATTTATGTAATACAAGAAAGCTCTGGTGTTATCCACTGCCCCTTTTTCCATCCTGGCTTCCAGACCCTCCCTGACTTTCTTAATTCTAGTTTTACAGTCCCAGAGTGCTGCTGTTTACTACACCCCTGGCTTGGAGGCTACCGATCACTTTTCAATGGTCATAGTTTTTGTGGAGAACTGGTAGCTTTAGATACCTGTTCAGCCAGTTGATCCTCATAGCCCTTACCCCTTTATTGCTGAAAGGGGTGTAGACCTCAACATCTGCTTTGTGCACTTTCTTCAACAAACCCTAAATGTGCTCTGCATTTCCAGCCTCATGAGGCTGCTCTAGTCCATTGGCCACCAGGTTCTTCTTTTTTAAGTTCTAGGTTCTTGAGGCTGAGGCCTGGCTAATCTTCCCCACCACCGGGGAGAATGTTACCCAGTTGTGGTCATCACCTCCTACATGTTACTTAATGTTTCAAATGGAAATGACACCGTCGTCACTGCTGAAAACAAAATTGAGGTGGGAGGAGCTTAAACCTATTGCAGTTCCATGTTGGACATTCCGTTCTAGGAAGCAGTCCTTAAAGAAGGACAGAAACTTGATCTCAGTCCTGCCGTTACCCTCTCACTACACTAGTCTATGATTTGAAGGTTAATGTCCCCCTAGATCATCAGTGCATCCAATTTTGCTTCTCCGTAAAGGAAACTTACACTCTGCAATTTACATTTCTAAATATAATTGTAAATGTGGGCTTGTGTGAATTCTGTTTAATCACCCTAGTGTATTGTTTTAAAATACTGTTTTTCTTTATTTAGGGTCCTTTGCTAATGCAGCCGTTTTCCTTGCCAATGTTCAGTTTTGATGTACTTTACGGCTCTAGAAACTGGCGGCATCAGTTGAGCTGAAGACCTCAGTGGATCAGAACTCAATTACATCAGCTCAGCTGATGCCACTGGGTTCTGCTTCATTTTAGTCTTCTTCTTCTTAGCTTGTTGAGCTATTTCCAAACAAACACATTAAAAAATCAATGGAGATACTCAATCAGATTTCACACATGCCAGAATTTACAATTACTGTATATTAAAAATGTGAAGAACAGGGTTTATGGTCCTTTTAAAAACATGTTAACAATTAGTGATGGGATCTATATTTCTCTGTAGTCCAAAAGTATATAGTACTTGTACTGTTTATTGTAAACATTTGTTGACAAACATTTTCTAAAAATTAGTTTTCAAGTTAACTGGTGAAAACTGTGTTAAACATTTCTGTTTACATGTAGATATGATGTGTATTTCAGTAAAAGCCAAAATAAGCTTCAGTTCATAAAAGACTGAACTTCTGGTCATTGGTATTAGTTACTAAGTTAATGATTAAAAGTTAAGCCATGACAAATATACAAAATTCTTACCTTTTCTGGAGCAAAAAGTAATTTTTCTTAAATACTTGTACTTGTGGAAGTAACTGTTTTTATAAAGAAAGGGATAAAGATGTATAACTCTTTCAGCATCTGAAAACTCATGCTACCATCCCAAGCATTTATACGCTGCTTCAGAAATCCAGCAACCAATCAGTTTTAAAAAGGGGCATATGTTAACCATAAAATCATTCAACTCCTATTTCCTCATAATTCTTATTTGAACAAAAGCTAAATTCAGGTAATGCGTAGATAACTTACCACTTAATTGAATGTGTGGGCATTATTTACAATAATTACATTTTACTGGGCAGATTATGTCAAAACAGTGAGGAAACAAAAACTGTGTTTTGTTTGTCAACAAGATAACTTTCAACAGGTCACCTTTGGGTCAGCCTTATCACTGAAAATATGTTGGCAAAATATACCTTTAACCTTTTAGCAACACAAGTACAGCATCTAGATCTCCTGGTGATCAATATGGTATAGTGGGCCATTCTGTTTTGAAAAGTATGATGGGAGAACACTTCAATGAGTCTTGAATGTTGTGTTTGTGAATTGTTTCTTGTGCTGCCCAAACATGATTTCAGCAACCCCCGAAGGACATGCTACAGCAGCACAAACTATTGGGGGCTTTTGTCTTGATGCTCTTATAGAACAATATCTATTTTCTGTAATGTCACTGTTTATATTTCACTAGTCACTTTAAGTAAAACAAATTCTGGCAGAGCCGCTACAGCGGCAAATGCATTAACTAGATACTGTAAGGGTGTTTCATGGGCTTAAACATAAACGTGAATTACATTTAGTAAGGCCTACTATACCATTCCACATACCTGTATGACTTGTGAACAAGCTGGGCAGCCTGAGAGTGCGTCACAAGGTGGTAAACTGGGTTAGGAACTGACTGAAAGATAGACGATAGTCATGGTAAATGGTGCTCAATATAAGGAAAGGAGTGTGACCAGCAGGGTGCCACAGGGATCAGTCCTGGGCCCAGTCCTGTTTAATGTCTTCCTAAGTGAAATTGCAGAGGGGTTGGTGGGGGACGTGTGCCTCTTTGTGAATGACACTGAGATCTGCAACAGGGTGGATACTCCGAGATGGGTGGAAAAAATGAGGAGGGACCTAGGTAAACTGGAAGAATGGTCTGAAGTGTGGCAGCCAAGATTTAATGCAAAAATGTGCAAAATCATGCATTTGGGTTGCAGGAATACAGGGGAGGATTACATGGGGGAGAAACTGATGGTCACCAAACAGGAAAGGGATTTGGGGGTAATCATACTGGATGACCTAAAGGTGGCTAAACAATGTACCAAGGCTATGGAGAGAGCTATTGGATGCTGGGTGCATATGGAGAGGTATCATCAGCAGAAGGAAGGAGATGGTGATGCCACTGTGCAGATCACTGATGAGGCCTCATTTGGAATACAGTGTCCAGTTCTGGAGGCTGCATCTCCGTAAGGATGTAGACAGAATAGAGGTAGTAAAAAGAGCAACAGAGATGGTGCAGAGCCTGCACTTAAAGTCATATGAGGAGAGACTGGGAGACCTCAATATATAGAGATACCCTAGAGAAGAGACAGGGGTGATATGATAGAAACCTTCAAATATCTAAAGGCCATAATTAGGGTGCTGGAGGGTAGCATCTTTCAGAAAAGGAGATGTCCGGGAATGAGGGGACATGACATGAGGTCGGAAGGGGGTAGACTAAGGGATACCATGAGGAAATATTTCTTCATAGTAAGGGTGGTGGAACCTCTAGAGACTTCACAAGTCAGTTTCATTATGAAAGAGAGAAAAAAAACAAAATGAACACAGTTCACATAATATTACTATACACTAAAAAAAATAGGATGAGCAACTTTATGCATAACCAATGTGTTATGTCACCTCAGGGTTCTGATTCCCATGGACCTCTCAAGATTTGCTCTCCTGGTCTGAGGGAATCAGAACCTCTCTGTGGTAGAAGACACTGGCTGTGCATAGTTGCCCATCCAGTATTCTCTATATTTAATGCTGCATTGAGGATTTCTAGTCGGCCCAGTGGCGCTGAGGGTTGAGGCACTGGACGCCACACCTCGCCCCATGCCGGTGACCCGGGTTCAGAAATGAGCCTGGGTCATCAGGGGTCAGCAGGGGAGGACTAGGATTGAGCATCTGATGACAGCTCTCCTAGTCCTGGGAAGATGGGGTGGGCACACACCATGCTCTGCTGGTCCCTGGGGATGCCCGGTGGTACTGCAGTTGCGCGGGTGCCAGTGGGGGGGGAAAGCACGGCAGACATATGCACATCAGTGCGCTGATGTCCTTGCATGACCATGCTTCCATCGGGAGTAAAACATAGTGGGGGAAAATGGCAGCACAGATCCGTGGCAGCTTGATAGCTGCAGTTCCACCGGCCGATGATGCCCAGAATGGCATGGGCCGATAATGGTTCCTCACCAGGTGCAGGGGCTGTGGGGGGGGGCCCTTCACAGGTAGAGATGTGTCTGCCAGCTGGGCTTGTGGAGCTTCAGGGTCAGAGGTGGAAGGAGCGGTGGCTGGATGTAGTGCAGGACTGTGGCTGCAGGTGAGATAAACTCTTAAATGATTAAAAAAAAAAGGATTTCTAAGTAATAAACCTGTGTCATACAATTGCTTTAAATTAGACCAAGATTCTGGTCTATTCAATTAAAATATGTTACGATGAAGAGCAAAGTTTTTTGGAAGAAACCAAAGGAATAACAACCCTATAAGTAAGGAGGTAATGTCTTATAAATTCTCTCAGCTGTCCAGCAATATCAATTTTGATATCTCTGCAACAAAGCAATAAAGAAAGACAGAAGACATTTCACAAAATCTTGAGACAGAAATTGATGCTAGAGTTTAGCTAGCTATATGCTGCCCAGCACAGCTTTATCAATTGCAGAATCAGTTTCAGCCTCATGGTTCTATGAAATGGCTACTGCCTTGATTTAAGATAAGACTGATTTAGACAGGGATATGCCTGGACAGCTGACTCAAAAGGTAAGCCCAATATCTCATCCCCTTTGCACCTATGTTCCACTCCAGAAATTGAATATTTTAATAACTTTTTTTTTAATTCTTTACTTCCTACCAGTTATACAATCACAATAATTCACTGCACATTGTGGAGTGCACTGGGACTTATGCATGTCTGGCATTGTTGGTCACTTGCTAGGTGTGGGTAAATCCAAGCCCAACCCACACCATGTTGTGGATTATTAAAGGAAAACTGCATGTTAAAATCAGGAAAATATATGTATTATTACCTTTTTTGTGTTCTTACTTCATCCCAGTGTTTTTTTTTTTCTGCTCAGGCCATGAGGAGAGTTTTTATAACTTTCCCTGGTTGTTTTATGGCCCCTTGGGGCTGCAATTCAGGTTTCTTTTATTGCATCTTGTCCCAGAGAGTCTTCCCAGAGTGCCCTTTGTTCTGATGTCTAATAGCCCCTGCAGGAGGCCAGTGTCTTGTTACAGGGTCTTTATTATAGCTCAGCCACAGCAGAGAGAACACAGCAGCCAGGAGTCACACTGCTAGTCTTTGGGTAAGTATAATGAGTTTCCTAAATATTGGTACCTTATCTAGCTGTGTTCTGCTTAGGGACTTGCATGTGTGTGCGTGTATGTGTGTTTGTGTGTGTGTTGATCCAGTTGCTTGTGTCTTGCATAGAAGACAGTGCTTGTAGACAAATGTAATAATTTTGCAGCTGTGGTCATCCAATGGCTAACAAAGGAATTCACACCTCTGGATGAGTGGGGAGGGGATACTAGCAAAGCAGGAGTTTCTCAGTTTGCAAAAGGTAGTAAATTAAGCACTGAAACCTATCAAAGAAAGAAAAGGCCCATAAAACACTTTGGAGGAGTTTTCAATTTGCAAAAAAAGGCAGTACTGCGGAGGGCTAAATTGTTGGAGGAGGTTTCAACTTGCAAAAAAAAAGAAGTACTGGGAAGGGCTCAATTGTTGGAGGAGGTTTCAACTTGCAAAAAAAAAGCAGTACTGGGAAGGGCTCAATTGTTGGAGGAGGTTTCAACTTGCAAAAAAAAAAAGGCAGTACTGGAGAGGGCTCAATTAACTTCTTAGGCCAGAGGAAAAGTAATGATCTCAATCTCCCATACACACATAGGCAGCGTAGTGATGAGGCTTCAGTGAAAGACGCTATTTTTAACACTCTATCATGTTGTTTGGAAGGTAATTTGTGCAGGGAGTCCTTTTCTCAAAGCAAAACATCTGCTGGGCTACACCCTCTGCAGCTGTAAAAAACAAATTGGACAACGGACTTTCAGACCTTGTCCACACCAGGGCTTTTAAATGGTTTTAACAATGTTAAATGGTTTAAAAGGTTTGTGTGGTGCTTGTAGCAGGATAAAAACCATGCTACAAAAATTCATGTTCTAAAGCCATGCTGAAACCCTGCTCAGAGGTAGGCTTGAGTTTGGTTTTAGATTGACATGGTTACCTTAACCCACATTAACAACAGTGTGGATGTGATCCTTGCTGTAACACAGGTTAAGGCAATCACTGGGACACAACATGTGTTTTTTTGTTACTGAACAGAAAACTCTACATGCTGTATGTTCCTGAGCTCACAATGAGCTCCTGATTTCAGTGCCTTCTCTTTTCCCACTTTTTCTGCCCATGGCCAATTGCAAGTATTCCGGCATGCATTGCGGTGCCCGCAATGCATTGCACTGGTGCCACAGTCATGCCTGAGAACTCACTTGAGCTAGCACGGAGTTGTAGTGCAATCTGGATGCTCCAACAACCATGCTTTAACACCGTTATAACATGTATTTTAACCTTTTCTGTGCCGCAGACTGATATATCAGCCCAGAATTCCTATATGTTCTAATTTTGTTAGCAGCCTAAGGGTTAATATGTTTTTTAACCCTCTATGTAGTATGGACAGTGCCTTAGCAATCTGGATGCTCCAACAACCATGCTTTAACACAGATATAACTTGTATATTAACTCTTTCTGTGCCGCAGACTGATATATCAGCTCAGAATTCCTATATGTTCTAATTTTAGCAGCCTAAGGGTTAATATGTTTTTTAACCCTCTATGTAGTATGGACAGCACCTTACCTCCAAAGCATGTTAATTTTTGTGTACTTTTTTGTTGTTCTGTATCAGTGCTACTCACTGAATTTTGGTGAGGGTCAAACCCCTCAGTACAACTACAGTTAAAAGCGCTCCACAGAGATGTACACTTATTTGAGTTACCAAAAAATTGATTAACACAGAATCACATCACAGAAATCAGTACATTATGCATATAGAGCGGACTAGAAAAAGTAAAACAATTCATCACCACTGTCTCTTTTGAACATCCATTTGTGGTCAAAAACAATTACGTTCAGCGCACTAGTCATTCCATATCTTGAAAGAAATGATACCCAAGCAGTATTTGAATTAGATCCACATAGACTAAGCATTAGGATTCTTAGAATTGGCCAATTCTGATCCATTTTTTAGACATGGGAGTTTAGAAATTTTTTAAATTTGAATCCAGTTCTAATCCTAAAAGGATCTCGAAATCAGCCTCTGATTCAGATTTATAATCCTAAATCCTAAATTTCTATGAAAAAAATAGGTTTTAGGATTCAGGTTAGGAATTAGGATTTTTGGACTGCAGTTTTGGAAATCCTGAATTCAAAAATCAGATTGGAATCCAACAAATATGATTCCATTTGGTGGATTCCAAGCTACTCTACTACAAATTAGAAATATCACTTCATTATCTATCTGTGGTCTCTTCCAAATGTCCATAAACAATATACAGACCTGAGTTCAATAACCTGGCCATTTTATCAGCTGTGATAACCTGAAAAATACTGAAGCAGACAGAAATTCCCCCATTTCAAAAAACATTCAGCATTATATTAATTTTAGACCTCACTTCTGTGAAGGAAAGCTTTAAACAGAACAGCTTCCACCAGGGTATTGGTACTAGGAAGGAAATGAGCTAGCTGGTAGTGATCCCATGAGTGTACAGTATGTAGGAATAGTGGCACCATTCTGGGTCTGGGTGGTCATGTTACTGCTAACACCAAATCGAGTGCTAGCAGTCAAGTATTTAAGTTCCACAGGTCCAACCCATCTCAGACCATGAGGGACGCTGAATCATGAAGGACCTCAGAGTTTGAGGACCATGGATCTGGAAGACAGTACCTACAGGGGCATCCACAGGGAGTCCATCGATCTGCAGGAAACTCTGCTTGTCTCCTCATCTTCGGTAAGATTCAACTGGTTTTCCCCACTGAGGGATTATCTGGGGGTTGAAAGTAAGGGTTCATGAATGTGGACATTGGTAACTTCAGTTCAGCTTAGATTCAGACCCCCTGCCTTCAAACTGGCTGCAACACTTTGTCAAAAGACACTTCAGGGCCTTGGTATTGGGGTTTAGCAGGCTACGAATAATTGACCCTCACCTATCTCAGTCATTCTTAACCTCTTCCATCCTCACCTGGTCCATCAATCACATTAAAAAGTAACAACATCATTATATATTTTTTATAAAAACTAATGTCTGGTGTTGGGAAAGGAGGATGGTAAATGACTGGGCTGGGTCATGTGACGATTATGACACTTGCCCTGGCAACTTGGAAAGGGCTAAAGTGTTTATTTTAATTAACTGGCCAAAGGTTGAGGTGATACAAAAGTGGTCTGAAAGTTCGACTGTCCAAACTGAAGGTAAAAGTGCTGAATTTCCACATATTTACCAAATTCAAATTTGGCATCATCTCATCCTTAGTTGGAAGTTAGTGGGTAGGGAGGGAGTCAGCAGATGCCAACAGCTGGAAAGGGGTTCTGGTATTGCAACATGCAACAATCCATAGTACTGAGGAAAGCAGTACATGCTACTCTCCTTCCCAGGAGAGTGCTCTGTTGCAAGCAGATCCCCCAAGGCCACTGTAGCAGTGATGCTTATAAGGGGGGACATTAGAAAGCATGGGAGTGCTAGGAAGACGGTACACATCTTAGAGGTTCCATAGTGAGGGCTACTGAAGGTCTGTGCCTCAGACCTGAAGGGGAGGGTGGCTCCCTGTCTCCCAAAGATGAAACCTAATAGGATACTAAGCAGGGTAGAAGGGTTGCTTAATGAAGGAAGTGGAATGTCAGACTTTACTGCCCATTTAAGGCTGAATTATCTGACAGGAAGTCCATTACAGCATGTGAAGTGAAGGCTAGTTTTATGGAGTTAGGTTCTATGCTGAAAAGTTTGGCTGGTACTGTGACCTTCTCAGAGGTCCTCCCTACTAATTTAACAATTGGTTGAAAGGGTGCTGCACTGAAGAAGGGTTTCACTTTCAGGGAGGCTGAGGTGTTTTGGGAGGGATAATGGCCTCTTAAACCAGGCAGCCTTCATCCAAACTAGGAGGAGATGAGAGCAATGGGCAGAAGTGTGATGCTTACATTTCTGGGGGTTTAAACTAGTGGGGGGGGAGTAGAGGTGGGCAAGCCAGAGAAGGCTTGAGCCTGGCTAGAGCCCAGTGCCTGGCTTGGGTTCACTTGACTTCTGTAAGCACTTCAGAGCCAAGGTCAAGCTGAGCCACTTATGATCAAAGTAAGCATTTTTGCTCAGCCTGAGCAGTAAGTGTAGTGTCTAAAATGTTCCACTCCTATGTAGAAAACAGCCTGCAGTAGCCAGGGCTCAGCTTGTGTTTAGGCTCATAGAGCCAAGTCAAACCACTGGCTCTACTTTGGCTTGACTCTAGGCGAACAATACCTGTCTTGCCCACCACTAGAAGAGGGGGAAGTAGGGGTTAGGGACATCCTCAGTGACATATTCAGGTAAGGGATACCTAGTTAACACTTCCTCATCTAGCTGGGAAATTAAGGAGTGAAGAAAAACATAGTCGACTTATGTAGCTCGGCTTTGGGGGGCTCAAGGTAAGTAACTGAATTGAGGTAGGACTGGGGATCATAGGCAAAGAGGGTACAGTTGGAAGACTTGGGGCAAAGGCAAATGGTTCATGGAAAGTTTTCTGCCTGAATGCCAGAAGACTGAGAAGCAAAAGGGAAGAGCTTCAGGTGATAATGGTGGAGGCTCAACTACACTTAATCGCCATAACTAAAATTTAAGCATTCAACAATAATGACTGGGACTTTGTTGTCCCAGGCTACACCATATAAAGTATAGGGAGGGCAAGCAGATAGGGTAAGGGAGGAGGCAAGCACTGGTAAAGGTGCTACAGCATTGCTTTCTTGTACAGTGGGTCAAGTAACCTACCAAAGAGGGAGCTATCCTGGAGCTGCTGCATTCTGTCTCTCTCTTTCCCTCTCTCTCTAATTGGGATTTCATTGGGCATGTCAGGGTGATGCAGTCATTGGAATACATTAACCAGAATTCAGTGGGGTTTCAGACTTAACTGGAAGCCCATAACTTCAACTCAAAAATGAGGGTCCTGGACTTTACAAGGGTAGATCATGGTTAAATGGGTAAATTGCTTAGGGAAAGATTGGCAAAGGCACTGAGTGTTGAGGGGGTGGAGTCCAAATGGGATATGATCAAGAGTGTGATAGCTGAAGAGGCCTACACCTGCATTAGACAAGTGGGTAAGAATAGAAAGTACAGAAAACAATGTGGTTTACCAAATGGGTAGGAGAGGTGGCTAGAGCTACGGTAGGAGGTCTGCATTCCAAAACTACAAGGGAGAGCAGAATGACAGCAATAGGGGAGAATATTTAGAATACTTAATGGAGTCTATCAAGTTAGTCATGAAGGCAAAGGCAGATACAGATACAGAGATGAGAACTGCTAAAGGGGCCAGGCAGATAGAGGACTCCTTATGTTAAAGAAAAAAGGAAAATGAAGGAGGGAATTGTAAGGCAGGAGAGCAGGAGCAGATGGATGGAGGATGACAGCAAAGGCAGTTATGCCCTTGGTGTCCCCTGTTGGTCTCTGGAAGGTGCCCGTGGCGAGCAGACACATGATGGCTGTAATCTTCATCTCCACAGACATGGCGTGGCTCCGTCTGGTGAGTGCCTGCATCTCCTCACCACACTGCTCACAGAGCTGCCTCAGAATGGCCCTGTTCAGTCAGTACCAGCCCACGATCTCCATGTCACTGTACTGCTCGAAGGTGATGTGGGGGCGGTACCACCTGTGTCGGGCATACCACCGACGGGCCTTCCACAGCCACATTGCTGTTCCTCCTGCCCCCCACACCCCTCATTATGGCCTTCATCATGAAGGGTGCACTATCCTTGACCCTTGCTGTCCACTATCCCCCTGGGCAGTTGGCTGCTGCTGGCTATGTGTCACCCTGGTGCGCTGCCTGGCAGTGTGTCTGCCCATCTCTCACACTCTCTGTGCCCCTGTCTCCCTCTTCACTGCCACCTCTGTTCCTCTCCCTCTGTGTCTGCCTTGGTCTGTCTTTCTTTCTTTCTTTCTCTCTCTTTCCCTCTCACCTGGCACAAGTGCTTTCTGTGTGCTTGCACCCCATATTTATAGGAACAAGTCTGCTAGGCGCATCTCTGATTTGCTGTGCACTTGCACCATGGTTTCACAGTTCAATATCACAGTGTGCTGGATATTTATGGGCACATCTGCACTTGCACCCGCATTCATTATAGTTGCACATTGGCGAGAAATGAGATTTCTTGATTGCTGTATCTCTGGTGGCTAACTTGGCACATATCCACACTTGCACCATGCACAACTGCTTTGGATATCTGGGCCTTAGAGTATTTTGACATGCATTTAACATGTTTGTAATATTACTTATTGTTGAAGTCTTAAAAAAAAATTCCTCTACTCTTAAAGTTTTCCATAGCAAATGGGAGTAGTAACCAGTAAGCAGTGTGAATCAGTCTTCTACCATTCAAACTGCCAAATAATGCTGTTTCCATGAAGAAAATTATTTTATTTTGGTGCTCTGCTTCATTTGCATAACCTGACCCTTTTTTTTTCTTAGTGCTGCCACCACCAACTGTGACATCATACCAGGGAAACAAAGTTATTAAAGGGACACTGTCAGTTTTTAGTTTTAGATAGACAAATCAGCTATGTACTGTACCCACAATGCCTCACTATGCAAATTAGTATACAGAGTATTATGTTTCTGTACTCACTGCAGATTTAGGAGACTACATCTCTCAGTATAGAAGTTGTGTAGCTAGATACGGTATGCACAATGCATTGTTGTGAAACTAAACATACAAAACCTTATATTCTTAACACTACTACAGAAATATGGGATAGCATCTCACAGTAAGAAAATTGGAAAGCAGGTCCTTATTTTACCCACAATGCCTTGCTATCACATTTACATATTAGTGTTCACCATTACCAACATACGGGATTGTACTTCTGAGTAAGACACATTTAAGTCAACATTATAAATTACCCAGAATTTCTTACTGCTGTATGTAAAACATTAACAGCTTCCTGGTATGACATCATTTGGGGGTGGGGCCACATACAGAAAACTGGAGGATAAAATGCTGAGAAAACATTAAAAAAATGACTATAACAGATTTTTTTTTAAATAAATTGCAGCTTCAACATCTGAAGCATGTCTGACAATGGCACACTGTGTAAAAGGCATTTGAGGAACCTTCAACATTTCCTTTAGGTAGTGGGGGGGCAGGGTTAGTACATGTTAATACTTATCTTGAGGGGCCTTATGATTTATTTGATCCTTGTTCATTATTAAACATGTATAATACTATGATTTCTTGGAAGCATGAACAGGGAAGGGGTATGAATTAATACTTATTTAATGTATTCTTATTTTTCTTTCTAACTGATATATTTAATTTGATGTGAGGTTAACATGTTTGGATTATTATTTGGTTTTGAAGTCATAGTAAAAAAATCCCCATTTCTTCCAGTGGGGGTGCTACTGTTCTTCTGAATGGCAGACCGGGTGGCTGCAGAACAAGTCGCGCTGCACAGGCTGGGGAGCTGTCCTCCACTCCAGCCAGTGAACTGAAGGAGGACAAGCCGTTGCAGGACTCTGTGAACGTTGGATGCTAGATTACCTCTGAAGCTATGGAAATGATGAAGCTCAATCCTCAGATACAAAGGAATGTGACCAGGAAGAAGTTCTTCCTGATAAGGAATTGGCAGGAAAAAAAACTGCGAATATTACAGATGGTAGCTGAAGACAAAGAAAGTTATAAAAAAAGAAAAGATGCCCTCCAAAAGAAACGTGATGCTCTGATGCTGTCAAATCAAAAATCACCTGTTGACTCTGTCCTCACCAGCGATGACTTGGTTAATGAAAATGCACAACACACAGCTGATTGTCAAATATAGATGAAACTTCTGTCAGAGTCAGCGGTGCTCAAAACTGCTTTTGGACTTCAGGTGGATGCCTAGGAAAGCAAACAATGGTCTCCAGAATCAGCACTCAAAGGCAGTGGATGGATGCAAATTGAAGGAGGGAAGTGGATCCTGGATCCTGAATGGGACCTTAGTTTGGACACTCCATCACAAACTATCCCAAACTGGCACAAGCTGAACAAGTTAACCCCTCAGGTAAATTCACAAAGTTCTAGTATCTTTACAAATTATCTGAATGCTGTGATTAAAAATGAAGCCCCGATGTGACTAAAATATCCATAAATGCTGATGCTCCTTCACAGGCTGACACTCCCTCCCAGACTGCACTGGTCTCTAAGGTAATGACAGG
The DNA here is from genome assembly GCA_016271365.2 of Neoceratodus forsteri. Classification (NCBI taxonomy): domain Eukaryota; kingdom Metazoa; phylum Chordata; order Ceratodontiformes; family Ceratodontidae; genus Neoceratodus; species Neoceratodus forsteri. The sequence continues at coordinate 640,494,028 of CM057453.1, read as the reverse complement.
TATGGTGGGATCAAATGATTCAGTGACTAGTAATGATCTCCAAGCAGACACAGTACCTCACACTACACCTTCTGAGGGTACCCTTATGAACAGTGAAAATACTGTTATCTCCCAAAAGGAAGAAATGCCTGAACTGAATATAAAGGTTGCTCTAAATGCTAGGCATGATCCGGCCCCTCCCCCAGACATTACTGACCCACCTCCACAGCAACAAAGACCTCTTTTATTAGAATTATTTAATAAAAAAACTGAAGCTGCTCACAGCAGGAATGCAGTAAGGCTATGTTATAAAGATAGCCTTGAAACAAGACCAGACCAGCACTATTTGGGGAAAAAACTATTGAAGGAATCACTTTACTTCTCACCAGCAGATGTTTTTGCTTTTAACCATGTGTCTGGGGAGGATAATTTTGATGTAATTTTTAGAACTCCTCAGGCACTGGAATGGTTCTATTTAAAATATAATCTGATTAAATCCCCCTTCCCCCCCATGGACACCCTTTTTGACCATACCATTGACTAAACCCCTAATTAAGTTTGCACAGTAATGTTTAGCAATGAAGGGGTACATGTTGGGGACATCATGCATTTGCTGCAGCAACTGTGTGAAGCACTTAGTGCCCCAGAAGCTATACTAGACGCCAAGCAATTCTATACTGAGAATGGAAAGTTTAACATAAAACTAAGACAAACTGAAGAGGGAATAAGCCATCTGCCTAATAGTTTTCTTGTAGGTTGTGACTGGGGTGTATGTTTTTACTCCAGTCAGCCTAGAGCTTGTTATAAATGTGGAGCCAAGACCCATCTTTCTAATGTTTGCAGCAAACTCAGGTGTGGTATTTGTAATGAAGTTGGGCACATCAGCATGCAATGTGCCAACCACACAAGGTGAAATCTGTGTGAGGAAATGGGGCTTCTGTTTCACGAATATCCATGGGCTGCACAAAATAAATCAGATACCATCAACCTGGATGAGTTAATCTGGAAAGCACAAGCTGAAGTATTATTCCTGATAATGACCCACATCCTCCTCCTCCTACTGCACCTAGCACAAACCAGGATACACCAACTACTCCAGGAGGACATCCTGACCCCATGGTTCAGCTTTACACCAAGATCCCTCAAATTGAAACTTCTAACACTACCACATTATTGCTTACTCCAGTTTGCTACTCAGACAATCAAATGGAGGACCCCATGGAAGGCCCCTCTGATATGCCACCCCCACAACAGTGGGTTACTCCTCAACCCAGGAGATGGTCTACATGGAAAAACAGATCTGTACCTGAACAGACAGATCTTTACACTGACAATCCCTTTACTGTATTGGCCAATACAAACTGGAAGGACTGTGAGATGGAGGAAGGATCTGATACCTCTAATAACATTTCTGATCAACCAAAACCTGATCACTGCAAATATGATGGCAAAAGGACAAGAAGGAAAAAAAAACTGAATTGGGTCTATATTTTCATGATTAAATGTATTGCTTTGCTTCCATAAATGTCTGTAGTATACAGACCTATAGGAAAGAGAGGCAGTTTTTCAGGTAGCATATGACTCAGGTTTCAACTTTTTATTTATGCCGGAAACCTGGATGAATTCTGATTCTCATCTTTGCCTTTATACGGCAGAATGTTTCTGGGGCCCATCTCATTGGTCCTTTGGTTCAGATAAGGCTAATGGGGTGGGAATATTGTTTAATGGGAAGAAATTACCACTTTCTAAAATAATTGATTTGATTCGAGGGAGGTTACTGATTGTGGACAGGTTCTGGTGTAAAGAACCTTGTAGATTCATTAACATTTATGGGCCCCAAATAAAGGCTGACAGGGTGAAACTTTCTGAGGCCATACAACCTTATCTTGTGACTGCTAGGGTACTTTATTTAGGAGGTGACTTCAATTGCTGCATGTCAGAGGGTAAATAAATGTACTGCGATACTTTTGCCTTTCGACTGCAGATCTAGTAGATTGTGCAGGTTATCAAAATAAAGGGCCTAAATATACTTGTAGAAGAGGTATATTATTTGTTGTTTTTTTACAGGCCAGAGCATCCATTTTTGAGCTTTATAAAGATGTAGGGGACTGGTGGACTGATATAAAACAAGATTAAAAACCTGGTTCCAGAACCACGGTGCTACATTTGCTAGGCAGAATTTTTTTTGAGTAACTAAAATTAAAGTCTCAGATACAACACCTATTTTTCTTGGTACTACTATCTAAGATAGATTTAGGTCCACAAACAGGAGCAATTAAACAGCAGATAATGAAGCTGCAGTATGATAGGGCAAGCACTGGTAAAGCTGAATTGAGATATGGTACACAGAAAACTCCTGATGGGAACCCATTCAAAGCCTGTAAATCTAGAAAAGAGGCTTCCTCCTTTGCTAGGCTGATAAATGACCAGGAAGAATTAGTCTCTTCCCCCACACAATTAAATAAAATTGTCTGCCAACATTTACTCTCTTATAAAATAGGAAATCCTCCTAAAGATGGAGACATCCATAACTACTTAAAAGGTTGCCCTAACATCCCAAAATCGGCAGAGTTTCAGTCAGTATTACAGCCAATCACAGCTCTTGAAATACACAGGAATTAGGGAACCTAAACAAATGAGTGGCCCCAGGATTGACAGTCTGCCCCATGAATTCAATAAAACTTTTAGCAATAAACCTGCTGTGATTCCTGAAAGACTTTTTGAATTCCTTCTTCAAACTCATCAGGTTGCTGAATCACTTACAAAAGGGCGTGTTATATTTTTGTGTAAAGCAGTTGATAAAAGTAAGATCCAAAATTGGAGGCTGATTAGCCTATTTAATGTTGCTTTCAAAATATTGTCCCAAATCTTGAATTAATGGTTAAGGTTGGCAGCTGCTTCTTAATACACCCATCTCAACTATGTGGGTTACTGGATAGAAAAATTCAGCATGGTCTCATTATACTAGGGGAACTGATTGAATTCCATAATAAAAATTCAAAATTAGGCTTTTTATTTCATTAGACCAAAGCAAAGCATTTGACTGAGTAAATCACAAGTTTCTCTTTCATATTTTATGGGGTGCTGGAGAGGTTTATAACTTGATTAAAACTATTATACACTTGAGCAACCCTTAACCATATAGTGGCTGGTCAGTTGGCACCCAACATTGTGGTCTCAGAACTGAAGGCATATGGCCAGGCTATCCCTTAAGCCTTCTACATTTTGTCTCTTGATCCCCTACTTAGGAGATTTTCATGTAACCACAATATAAAAGGTTTAGTGGGACATCAACAATCAGATGGAATTAGTGTCCTAGAATATGTAGATGATATCTGCTTGACATTGCAGGATGGAAGCAGAGCCCTTGCTACTGTTCAGAAATTACAAGCTAATTCTTCAGTATGAAATGCTTGCTATATTAGAAAAAAGTAAGGGGCTCTAAATAGGCAACAATAATCCTATTGGTCACACTGTGGCAGGAATTCCTATTCATCAGGAACTCATAAAATTATTGGGTATCACCTGTGGATCTCAGGGTATGGCAAATCTCAACTAGGAAGTGGCTCTCACTTCATGTGATAACAAAGTTCAAAGATGGAAGGGGTGGGAACGTCTTAAATTAAAAAGAGTCCAGATTATTAAACAGTTTTTAATCCTCTATTTATTATATGTGGGTATGATTTTTCCACTACCCTTGCATTTAGAAACCTGCATTTGTAGTATTTTTTCCAAATGCTGTAGGGGAGTCACCTGAACCCCATTAAAAGAGTGTTTACATGCTTGCCAGTAGATAAAGGGGGTGGGGTGGGGATGATAGACCCAATAGTATTCTTCCATATATTATTTTTGTCCCACTATATGAAACTTGGGTTACTGAATCCCAAAACCCTCCCACAGAAATGGATCCTGAATAATTTAGACCAGTTTTTTTATGAAATGGACCTCACCCCACCTAAAAAAACAAAAGCCATACATATCCCTGACTACAAGAAACCAACAGTCCAGAAACTACATAAATGGAATCTATCCAAATCTCAGATTATTCACAGTACTAGTTCAAAACTTTATAAAATTGTAATGGATATAATTTGCCCTAGCAAACCTGATTTCAATAACTGTATGCCCCAGAATGGGATCAAAGTATTAGAGATATTAACAAACCAAAGAATACCCAAACACATGTGGGAAATAAATTGGTTAAGTTCCTATGGGAGATTAAATATACAAAGTAATAATAAACATAAAGTCCTGGGGGAATGATCATGCCCCGATGCCTACTGTTTGGCTCCAGAAAAAACTATGGGACATTTTCTGTCTGAGTGCCCCATGCCACAGCACTGTGGTCCTTTTTAGCCCGTAATGGAAATTACCTTGGTTGATTAATTTATTTTATGAGCTTATTGTATTAGGAGTTTACCCCCCTTCCTTTAGGAATTTTCATGCAGGGACCCTAACAGTTTTCCTAGTGTGCCTAAAGTACTATCTTTGGCATGCCAGATTTGAATGAGTGCTAAAACAGCAGCGGGTGCCTTACATAACCTTTAGTAAAATCTGTGAATCGGCTTTACTGTCTGTTTATGAATTAGATTGTTCTTTTCATCCCCTAGCTAAGGTAAAAAAATGGTGGACAGGGCTTTCCTTTTTTTTTTAAATATAAACAGAGTCTGCTATTGGTTGATCTTGTATAGCACAGGTACTTGGATTTGGTGGTGGGTGTGTGAGGATTGGGTTTTGATTTAAAAATTACTGATGTTTTGCTTTCATGAGGTACAGTATTATTATGTATTTTTGAATAAAATTCCCCTACTCTTTTTGAGAAGTGCCTGGGAATCTTTAACGTCCACCTGAACAACCACCAGAACAGGCAGATGGGACTTTGGTTTAATGTCTTTCTAGGATGATATCCCATTATATTGCATACAGGGGATGAGCAAGGCTGGACACCAGGCATCAAGGATGCCCATGCCAGTGACAGATCCCCTGCTTTGCCTGGTGCTGAAAATTGTGGGATATTTATTTATTTGTTTGTTTGAAAATTGGTGATCAGGAAAGGCATGCTGAGCTAAGGCTCATTTCCAGGTACAACCCAGGGAAGGGGATGAGGGAGATTCATTGATACGGTTGTTGACATGGGAGCAACATGATATCACAGTCAGTCAAAAGTAACTGCCAAAGTCCTTGCAGATGGAGAAACTGTTTTATTAATAAAATTAAAACATTAAAGTTAGTGAAATTAAATATTAAAGTTCAGGCCCCAGTCCTCCATGACCGCTCAAAGGGCTGGGAGCAACAGGTTACATAGCTGATTGGGCTACAGGAAGATCTCAGGAGGTCCGGAGAAACCACATGGAAGGCAGATAAGTGTTACTTCAGTGCCCTCTTCATGTAAAGATACCATCCACCATGCCTTTGGGTGCATAAACAGTATTGTGGGTCATGCAGATGTGTAGTCCCACCCCTGATTTAGCCACTTGCATAGACATGTGGGAAAAGAGGGATCAGGTGCAGAGGGCCAATGCAACCCACCCAGTGGATGCTGTAGGGTGCTTTGTATTAGTGAAGGAGACACTCTGTGAGTTCCACCAACCCACTGCATGTGAGCAAATGGTCCCAATCCCTTGTAGATCAGGCCTTTTTGGGCTCTGGAAGGGAATTTCTTGATTCACTGATATAATGAGATGCCTAAGTTATTTACTTATAGGAATGTTTCTTACGTGTAGTCCAGCTCAGGTGATGAATCAGTTATAGGTAACAAAGCCATGGAAGACACTTAACTTCCATTTCTATTTGGAGGCATTGGTTATCTGGACAATAATTACTTGTTCTGCTTGAGACTAGTTCCTTTATATAATTTGCAGAATTGTGCATTAATATAAAGTATGTAATGAGAAATGCAGTTAGCTTATCAATGTTTATTACCTGTGTGAAACAAAATCTGAAACTGCTTGGTGACAGATTGTATTATGTACTGTAGCTTTACCACAACAAATGGAAAGTGCTGTATTTTGTACCGCATATGATGAGTCATATCTAAAACATGGGGTTGCCTAGCTTCATGTTTATCAATGAATCTTGGGCATACAACACTAAAAAAATATTTACTTAGAATTGTATTATTTTTTTACAGAAACACACAAAATCAACAAGAACCACTAACCAAAACAGGTCAGAAAACTAATAGAATCTCTTATTCTATGCCTATTGTTGCCTCTGTTTTTTTGGAGGGGATTACAGTATGTATGAAACTATAAGGCTGTCCACAGAATGTCCTTGCAAAGTACAATATTCTGAGGATACAACAAACCACTGCTGTTAAGTCAGTTTTGTAGATTTGCTATGACTGTACTCAAACCCTGACAAGAATAGTATAGGTCAGACTCTGCCCTCATTGAGATCCAACAAGGAAAGTTTCAGACTGAAATACAGAATCTGACAAAATGCAGACAAAGATAACACAAACATATAGAAAGGTTATTAAGGTTTGATTTATTTAAACAAAATGACACAACACAGACACATAGTACTGAGTTCAACTAGATTATAGCAAATAATCAAACTAAGAAACAAAATACTGCAGTTGATCTTTAAGGGGAACACATAGGAAAAAAATGTTTATGCATGCTGTAAGTGTGGGGCTGCCCCTGAGTTAGGACATTCAGTGGGACATAACATTTTTTGCATACTGTGCCTTTCAATACCTTTAATAAATCTGGTTGATCCTGGTGTCTCACCTCTTTAACATTTCCTCAAACCAGTCTTCCCAGTATACCTCTTGACAATGCTGGAAGCTGGGCTACACAGACAGCTGAACATCAAAAACCAGAACTTGGTTCTAGGATGAAGTTTAATTCCATATAGGCAGATTCAGACACATGCAAACACCCCACCAGATGCCACCATTTCACACTGTATCATGTGTGCTTTTTCTAGGCCTTGAGAAAGTGCATATGGCACAATAGGAAATTATGGCATCTGGTGGGGTGTTTTTATGCAGAAAATTTGATATCACATCTGAACTGGACTACCTTGGGCTAGTAAGCTATAAAAAAAACAGTAACTAATTTTGCCCATCATAACTGAAGGACTGGCACTAACATCATTTAATTCTGCCTGCTATGTTCCCACAAAGCACAACTTGAAGGGCCTAATTTGCCTGTTTATGCTGAAGATGGGGGACCCTGTCCCCTTCCCTCCTCTCTTGAGCAGTTACTTTTAAATGTAGTAAAGGCATTAAACACTTGAACCTTGTGAGAAGTGGGACAGCTTTTCAATAGTGGGACTATGGTATTATTTATGAATGTATTACAGTCAGGTCATTTACACACATGACATGTACTGTGCAAGTTTATTGTTCATTTGCATGTAGCCTTTCGCTCAAGTTTATAACTGGTTCACAATAGAACATTTCTGACTTTTGTTCATTTTCTTGGTTATACCAATAACAGGTTGTATCAACTTTAACTTTACTATGATACTGTCTCAAAGTAACATATAACTGATCAGAAATACAGCATATAAAATAAACTATAATGATATACTTCAGTAGGCAATGCCTTTTGATGTTGTTTATATTTATATTTAGGCATGCATGTGGGTGGAACACAAAACATAGCATTTATGACTTCATCAGAAAAACAAAAGATGATGCCAAAGACAAATAAACAAAATGAACTTTGTCTGGTTTCATTGCAGCATGGTTTATTCAATTGTTGCTCCTCATTCAAGGGTCTGTTTAGGAACCACATAAGAGGCTGTTTTATGAACAAGATGGCCATGATGGTGGACTTAGGGATAGCTGCTGTGATGATGAACTGCTGGCGTAGGACTGTGGTGATAGATTAGGACTAGCGATATATGACTGTGGTATTATACTGCTGGTACAGTAGACAAGTTCAAAAATCTAGTGACAGACTGGGTTTTCCCCCCTTCTAGATGAAATACAGAAACATAGAAGTTGTCAGCTGAAAAGGACCCCTTGGCCCATCTAGTCTGCCCTAAAAAAAAATGACCACACATTGGATCAATGCTGTCTAGCCTGAATGGCATCTGCTGCTTTCTGAGGTCTGCTTTATTCCTGAGCAAAAACAGGCAAAACATATATGTGTATTACAGTTAAAGAATACACTTATGTTATATATATATATATATATATATATATATATATATATTTGGTTATTATTGTATAACTACAGAAATATATAACATTGATGAGCCATTTTCCCCATAGAAAAATTAAGCTCCATATAACCAACCAACTCTCCACTACTACTTTATTAACAACTCATGAATACCTTTATAACACATCAGTGCCTGGCAAAGAAGCTACAAAGCACCCTATTAAAACTTTATTAAACACACGTACAACTACCTTATTAACATGTTAATAACACAGAAAACAAGTAATTAAAACATGAAAAGCATATCTAATTCAGATATTAATAAGCATTGGCCAATCAACCACACATTTGCCTGGGCAAAGACCGAGTACTACACAACAAGTACAAGCAAGCAAACATTTGACATTGTCCAATGTTTACAGAGTCTCAAATCTAGCAGCTCAGCCAAAAAAGCGATGCTGTATTTGGCAAACAAGTAAACAACGTGGGTGCACCTTACCAGAGGCTTGTAGAACAACCAACCACACATTTGCCTGAGCAAAGACCAGGTCAGCACACCACAGTTTCTTCTTCGTGTTTTTTTTTTATTAATATTACGTAGTAGTAAATTCCATCACCAGGCATGGAAACAGCAAAAAGTCAGAAAGCAAGCTGGCAGGGACTGCATCCATACATAATCCACAGAAACGGTGAATGAGTGGTACCATAGAAAAATCCTCACTCCTCCGACCTAAAGTTGCCCACGCCAGCTACTCCACGTACATTAACGTTTCAATGTCTAAACTGACGCCATCATCAGAACATGTGGTCTAATGGTGTAGTGCACTTAAATATTCAAAATCTTAAAGTGACAGTGCACACCTTAATTATAGGAATTAAACTTTAACACAACCCCTATATGACATTTCATTAATTGCTTCCTCAAATATATTAATAAATAACTTGAAAACATAGAACTACAGAATAAATATATGTATCAAACCCAAACCTTAGTGAAAATTTTGCAACAATGCATTAAATTGAACATAAGTTAAACAGAACACCCGTTATGTATAAACAACATCATTGTGCACAGCATGATTATTGCACTGTTTAAACTGTCTTGCGATGTTACTAAAAATTACAATACATTGCGTCAGATATTCAAAACTTTGCTACCGGGCTAAATTAGCACTGCCTGGCGGGCAGAGTTAGCCCGGAGCACAAAGCAAGCTATATTCAAAAGGAATAGCCCAGGGCAAACAGCCTCTGAATATAACATGGGAATGAGGCCAGGCAAACTGGGTTGGGAGTGCAGGGCAAACATAGCCCTGGAATAAGACAGCTTTGAATATAGCAACCAGGAAGTGCAGACCACAACAGCAACACAGTGCACAGTGATGTCAAGGTAGGTAGAGGTGACCTATGTGGCCAAGGTGTGTTCCAGCAAATGCGTGGACCCAGTACAGCTGCAGGGAGCAGCCTATGGGAAAGTACAGTGTGTAAAACAGTATAATATTCCTCGAACCATTTGCGCAGAACTAACTCTTGCATGGGATTAGCACGGAGCTAAGCTGTTTCCCCAGTGCAAACACGTTTGTCTGGTGCTAAACTTTGCCATATTCAAAAGTGATATGCAAATGAGCCTACTTAGGTAGTCTCTGGGCCAAACAGCCACATTAGCATCCCATTATGTCCTGATTTGCATGCAGTTTGCCCAGCGTTACTGCAGTATCCCACAGCTCCACCTGTAGGTCAGTCTGGAAGTACAGGAGCTGACCAGGTCCGACTGCAGCTCCACCTGTAGGTCAGTCAGGCAATGCATGATGATAGCTGCAGGTTGCATGTGAACAGTACAGCATAGCATAGCATATCGTATCCCAGGGGACAACACAGCATAGGCACAGGTGATGGTGGTGCTGCATGCAACCGTCACACTGTAGGTCATGCTACAGTGCACAGCAGACACTACAGTAGCAAGGGGACTGGTAGTGTGAGGGACACAGCAATGCCTATGGTCTGTAGGGCAGTGATGACCACTGTACTGTACACAGTTACAGGCCCAGCTTGCAGGTGATTACTGACAGTGAACAGTACTGTTACACTGTTGTGTGATCCACAGATGCTTCACCTGTGGCATGGGATGCCCACAGTGACATATACATGTGCGGTATGTGGCTGTGGAGGGGGCACGTAAGATCCAACAGGCACACAGGTTGTGGGGTATTCCCACTACTGGCTCATGTGCACTGCATGATGTGTCCCAGCCTTGTGGCCACACCTGGGCTGTGGTGAGGTCTGGCCACCCGTACACCCTCCCCTCAATGGCCACCATGCCCACAGTGCTGCATGTGTGTGCTGGCATCTGTTGGTCACCACAGACATATGGTCTACAGGTGTGTGCTGTATGGCCACACTACCATGATGTCCCCTCTGGGCCAGATCACCCCTTACTGCCTGTGCTTGGCAGGGACTGGTGGCAGCTGTTGGCATCATGATGGTTCTATCAGTGAGCAGCATGTGTACTCCTTGTCTGGCATTTTCTAAGTGTCATAATCATATGTTAGGGCCGCGCAAGCCACGCAAAAGCCACACAAACACCGTGCAAAGCAACAATGTTGCACAAAACTGTTTGCCCAGGGCTAAGACCAGTTTTTCCTGGGTGGTAATATGTAACATGCTATGGGTTGCGCTAAGTTGTGCTAAACACCTTAGCACGGTGCTAGTTGCTGAATGTCTCATAGCGCCTGTATTCACGTTCATTTTGCCCCTTGCATATAATTATGGTTTGCCCAGTGCTAATGCAGTTTGCGCATGCTATTTGGCCTTTTGAATATGGCAGACCCATGCTAATCCCATGCTAAACCCGTGCAAACGGTTTCACACCGCGCAAAGCTTTCAATATCTGGCCCACTCTCTCTAATGTTAAATACTAATGCACAATTATTGCACTAAGAAACTACACTTAAAGCACCTTGTAATATCGTTTAAATGTGAAGAAAAGTATTTTCTAATGCTTAATACCCATAAATATTACACACATAACATATCTATTATTCATATCTCACTTCACAGCACAATTATTGCACTAAGTATCTATTATTTACATAGCATATCTATTATTCACGTCTCACTTGGCAGCACAATTATTGCACTAAGTATCTATACTTGAAGCACCTATACAGTGTAATGCTTGCTGCTTGTAGATATTATACTATACACACAAAATACTGATAATTAATGTCTCACTGACATCAGGGAGGAAGGGGGGGACAGGAAGAAAAGAGGTGTGCAGGCTATGGGGGTGGGTAAGAAAGGAAAAATCCCTACTTTTAAACTTCTCCAGAAGAATATTTTTTACAAATTATGCAGCTGTACTGAATCATTAATTCCTCTAGGTTTAACAGTATCCAGTATAACAATCCATAAAGCCTCTCTGTTGAGCAGCTTGTCTCCGAGGCTTCCACCGTGAAAATCTAGTAACACCTTTTCTATAACAAAAATTGCATAGCAGCAACTGAACTGTGTCTCACTTCCCTGAAGTGTCTGACTATAGCATGGCTTTCATTGTTGTTGCAGATAGCAGCTTTATGTTCAGCTATCCTTAATTTTAAAGCTCTTTTTGTTTGACCTATATAATATATGCTACAGGGGCAAGTAAGAGCATAGAAAACTCCTTCCGTGCTACAGTTAACAAACTCTTTGATTGTAAACCTTTTCCCTGTTTGTGGATGTACGAAAGAATTCATTGTTTTGGTGTTGCCACAGTGGACACAATGCCCACATTTGTAGATTCCTGTCGGTGGCTTTGGTAACCAAGTATTAGATCTTTCTACAATAAGTATCATAGTGTGTACAAGTTTATCTTTGAGATTGGTATAGAAAAGGTGTCACTAGATTTTCGTGGTGGAAGCCACAGAGACAAGTTACTTAATAGAGAGGCTTTCTGGATTGTTACACCGGATACAGTTAAACCTAGAGGAATGAAGACTCAGTACAACTGCACACTTTGTAAAAATATTGTTGTGGATAAGTTTAAAAGTAGGGATTTTTCCTTTTTCTCCTTCCCCCCACAGCCTGTCCACCTCTTTTCTTTCTGTCCCCCCTTCTTCCTCCCTGATATCACTGAGACATGAATTGTCAATATTTTGTGTGTATAGTACAATATCTACAAGCAGTAAGCATTACACTGTATAGGTGCTTCAAGTATAGATACTTAGTGCAATAATCATGCTGTCAAGTGAGATATGAATAACAGATATGTTATGTGTATAATATTTATGAGTATTAAGCATTAGAAAATATGTTTTTTTCACATTTGAACAATATTACAAGGTGCTTTAAAGCAGCAGTGCAAAGAAAAAAAAGTTATTCCAAAAAGCTAAGTTTCTGCTATGGTTATAAAAATATTGGCAGAACTGTTGATATGGGTTTTCTGGATGCTTCCTATGACATGTACTGTACATTTACATTTTTGTCTGGACTGTTACCCTCCTCGGGACCTCAATATTATTTCTATGCAAAAATGAGGCAGCCATCTTTTTTTCTTGAGAAATAATTGCTTTAAAACTTTCATAAAATTCTAAAATGATAATGATAACTGCAAATTTTAGCACCAAAATAAACTTGAAGACATCCAGCATCAATTAGGAAGAAAAAAAGCTGGGGTCAAATTTTAACCAATTTTTGTTGCACTGCTGCTTTAAGTGTAGTTTGTTCTAGAGCGTTTCCCCCAAAGGACACCACACCCAGTATTGTGTTGGTTGCTCAGTCGACACACCATTTATTTCAAACTTTAACAATTCATTTCTTCATATCATATCATATCATACAATACTGAGTTCCTTTATTTCACCAACATATAAAACAACACTTTATTCCATTTAATTTACAATGTCACATCACTTCTGTACTTTTATTTACATTTTTAAACACTCATCATCATTTCAATATCACATCCTTTTTCTTCACCCCCAGGTGTAAACCTGAGGGGGTGTTTCTTAATTATTCAATTTTTCTTTTCATCCCCAGATGTAAGTCTAGGGGGGTCATTTCTTTAATTGGGTGGCAGGTGTCCATTACTTCCCCCCTATTTTTCCTTATCCTGGGTGTCCACACTGGCTTCTCATACCCCCATCTCGATGTAAATCAAAGTTGGGTTCCTCCACCCCTCCTGTATTAAGGACTTTCTTCTTTTCCTTTCCTTTCCTCCTCTAGCCTGTCTCCAGCCTGCGTTGGAAGGCGGGCCCCCCTTTTGGACCCCTCTTTTTTTTATTTCCTCAACCCAGCATCTACAGTATTCCCTATCCTAGCTCTGTAATCAAAATGTGGTTACCCATCTTTGTGAGATGGACCCCATCTACTCTATACAAACCCGCTATATTTGCATATAACTCCTCATGCCTCTGAATCCCACCACCAGACCTCTTAAAACATATTCCCACTTTCCTATTCATTCTCCTCCATGCACCTTCTATGGCCTTGTGACTTTTGGCATGTCTCCAGAACCTTCTTGGGACCATCTCCGACCATACCATTGTGACTGTCGGCCACCATCCCTTCACCACCCCTAGGTCTTCCTGTATGTGATTAAAAATATTCAACCATGGTCGGGTACCTAGGTCATACCACCCAGATGCACAATAATTAAATCTGATTCTGGATTGGTCCTGTGGGTCTCTTCCAAAAGTGGCAGAAATTGCCCCCAATGCATCCCTCGTATCCCCCGCCATAGAATCCGTACTTCTCGGTGATCAAAGGGCAGTTGTTTTCTCCCGGCCTTCTTCTCGGTTTGTCTCTACACCCAATATATGTACCAATGCCCCACAATCCATACTTCTGCCCAGTGAGCTTTGTCTATAATACATAAATAAGATTGTGAGCAACTTCTTTGGTGACCAGCCCCCAAATCCCCCATCCCTCCCCTTCCCATACTTAGTACTGTGGATTCGTTACCCTTTGTGTCCAGTTCCTGTGAATAGAAAACAACATATCAATTAGAAATTGACACTTCCTTTATACCTTTTATAACAGTTAGATTTCCATCTGCCCAAACTCTTCAAACCCTCTTCCTGCACCCCATTTGCTGCAGCTTCCGAGGCTGCCCCTATCCAGAATGAATGCGATGAATTTCTCCCAGGATCCTCACCCAGGGCCATAATTCCTTTCTTTAAAACCCCAGATAAATGAGTTCCCATCGCTCCAGTTACATTCTCAGGGATGAATGTTAACCCCGGTCTTGGTAGTCTAATGGCCTCAAACTCCCATAATGCCTGGACAGGGCAAATTACCTCTATCCAATGCTGCTGCAGGAGAATGCTGGCCCCCTTTCCTACTTGATCCATTTTGGACTTCCTTAGAAAGACTGTAAGCCTTTCCCTGCTCCACTGAACATCATCCCACTGCAAACCTGACCATGGGGTCACCTTTGCTGGGCCTAACAGTTCCCCTGCCTTAAATGCCCCTCTGTACATGGCTGTAAGCATCACCTTAAACAGAACCATTTCTTAGGCTGAGTAGCATACATGCAGCAGGACACCCATCAATCTTTACAACAGGTGCTCTGATATGGGCCTTCTCTTATCCTGTTCCCTCCTTTTTACCCTCTGCCACTCCATCATCATGCGTCTCATGAGCAAACCCTTACTGGGGTTCCCCCACTCCTTCAGGGTACTAACCCACCCTATGGCAGCCAAGTGGACTCCCACAGTGGCATGTGCCATCCCCTGTTGCCATCTAGACACCACAAACTTGGCTACCTGATCCTCCATGACTGCCCCACTTACCTCCATGAAGTGCAAGGCCCGGAAGACCTGAAATGCTCTCCAGAAGCCCTCGTAGGCTGTAACAGAGCTGTCTGCCCAAGAGTTCCAAAAGAGAAACTCTGCTCCTTTCAACCAATCTCCCATAATCCCTCTGGAATCTTCATCCCTGTCTTGTCTGCCTCTGTAGTGATGGCTCAGAATTTGTCCATCTGTAGACGGGACAGGCTGTCAGCTACAGTGTTCGGTATTCCCTCGATGTGTCTGGCCCTAAAACTCATGTTAAATTTTAAGCTCTGCAAAATTAACTGCCTCAATACCCTCACCACTGTAAATGAATTCACCCCCTTCTTATTTAGGACATCCACCACTGCTTGATTGTTGCACCAAAATGTCACCCTTTGGTTCCGTAGTGCCTCCCCCCTACCTCTGTTGCCACCCACATTGGAAATATCTCCAATAAGGTGATATTCTTAGTGAGCCCCCCTCACTATCCACTCCTGTGGCCATGGTTCCACAAACCATCATCCCCTAAAAAATGCCCCAACACCTAAACCACCTGAAACATCAGTGTAAAGTTCCAAATTCACATTCTGATGTAGGCTGTTGATTAACTAGGATCTGCAGCTTATCCAATGGGTAGGGAAATGGGCAGACTAGGTGAGCCAAGCAGTCCTTATCTGCTGTCAAAGTCTATGTTTCTATGTACTGAACAGCCATTCTTCCTGCCAGAAGGTTATCCCATTATACGACTCCAAAAACTGTTTGCACACCATCATATCCTCCCTTACCGCCTTGTACAAATTTATCCAGTGGTGTGGCTTCCTAGCCCCTCTTGTAGACCTGGCCAAGCAGTGTGTAAACACGTGCCCAAGCCCAATGGCCCTACAAGCAAAATTCAAATGGCTTAATACCTGTTGGACCTTCTGCAGTGTCACCCTTCTCTTTCTTGTTATGTCCTCCAACAGTTCTCTCAGTTTTCTAACTTTATCCTCCGGCAGTCTAAACAGCCCCATCTCTGCATCAATTTAATTCCCCAAGAATTCTAAACAATGACTAGGTCCTTCTATTTTATCCCCCACCAGAGGAACTCCCAAAACCTGGCACAAACTCCTAGCTTTCCTTCCTCAATTAAAAGAAAATCAGCTAAGTAATATACCCCCACCCCATGCCTGTATCTTTCTTTAAAAACACACTGTAGCCATGTGCTAAACATTTCAAATGTAGCACATGCTACTGAACACCCCATGGGCATGGCCTTGTCAAAATAATATTTTCCATCTACCTGGAAAACTAACAATTCCCAGTCCTCCCTCCTAACCAGCAGTAATCTAAATGCTAATTCAGTGTCTGTTTTAGCTAACCAGGCCTCTTTTGAGGTCTGGATTAATGCTACTGCGTCTTCTAATGTCCCAGATGATATCCTGCTATCTTCCTCGGGAATGTAGTCAGGCTACGATAAATGATATATCACCCTGAATTCCCTGGATTGCTTCTTAGGTATGTGCCCCGATGGTGAAACACTGAGTTAATCTATAGGAGGGGCCTGGAAAGGATTCTCCATTCTCCCAGCTTCCTTTTCTTAGGCAATCTTCCACCTCAAAAGGTCCTCCTTCCCTTTCACTGACCTTATGTTTTTGGCCCATCTCCCTTCCCTTAATTCCTGGTATCTTAAACTAAAACCCATCTTAAAACCCTCCACCAGTGCATATCCTTTCTCATTTGGGTAGCGTGCCATCCATTTTCCACTACCTCTGCCTTGTTTGGGGTTCTTGCTAACTGAAAACCCCCACCCTGCCATCCACTATTTCCCTCCTTGGTTATAACAGATTCAGTGCAAAGAAGTGCAAGGTAATGCACCTGTGAAACAAAAACCCAGGGGAAGAGTACACAATGCGGGGTGAGATACTAACAACAACAAAAATCGAAAGAGACCTGAGAGTAATTGTATCAGATGACCTTAAGGTGGGCAAGCAATGTGAGAAGGCAGTAAGGAGGGCTGGGGGGATACTGGGATTGCATAGGGAGAGACATCAACAGTAGAAAACAGGAGGTTGTTATCCCTCTGTACAGACAGTTGGTGAGACCCCATTTGGAATACTGCATGCAGTTCTGGAGACCCTGTCTCCACAAAGACATAGACAGAGTGGAGACTGTTCAGAGGAGGGCAACCAAAATGGTGCAGGGTCTGCACCAGAAGACATAAGAAGAGAGACTAAAGCAGCTTAATATGTATACCTTGGAGGAAAGGAGGGAGAGTGAGGACATGATAGAAACTTTCAAGTACCTCAAGGAATTAACAAATTCCAAGAGGGTAGCATCTTTCAGAAAAAGAGATGTGCAAGAACAAGGAGGCACAATTTGAAGATAGAGGGGGGCACAGCTCAGAGGTAATGTTAGAAAGTATTTTTTCATGGAGAGGGTTGTGGATGCATGGAAAAGCCTTCCTGAGGAGGTTGCGGAGTCAAGAACAGTGGAAGAATTCAGGAATGCATGGGACAGACATAAAGTAATTCTAGTGGGGGGGTAGGAGGAAGTAAGATGTTGGTTAACTAGAATCTGCAGCTTATCCATCAGGTAGGGAAATGGGCAGACTAGGTGGGCCAAGTTGTCCTTATCTGCCATCAGATTCTATGTTTCTATGTATGTTTCTATGTTTCTATGAAACCCCTAGTTCCCAAATAAACCCTGCCCATCCTCCATGCTCCCAATGTCCCCCCTCTGTCCCCCATGGCCACCCTGAAAGGAGTGTCCCGAATGTGTCTCCCATGTATTATTGTCTCCATATGTTCTGCACTTCGATGCCAGGTGGGTACCTCCACATTGTGAGCATGCATGTCTAAGCCTTCAACTGGGGAAGGAGCAATATACCCGCTTATAGCCCCAGCAACACTTTTGATGTGTCACAGACCCTTTTGTCCACTCCATCTCAGATCCCCCTACTACTGTCATTATCTCCCACCAAAGATCTGAATGTCTGGAGTCCCAGTGACAAGCCAAACCATTGCTTGCCAATCTCGTCCTAAGTGTTTCATCATACTAGAGCCAATTTGATCCCCCCATCATCTTGTAAGTGTTCCTAATTATCAAGGAATAAGCTAATAGGGGAACCCCCATTTCCAGTTTATTTTCCTGTACAATGGCACCATAATAAGTGAAACCCACAGTCCATGTGTCCCATGTCTTGACCTTATAACTTGGCCCTTTTTGTTCCTCCCCCTTCTTCGCTAAAACTACTGCAGTTGCCAATTCCTGTTTTCCGAAACCTTCCTTCTCCTCATATTGCTCTGCTGTTTTCTTGTCTACTAGGGCAAAGATATCCATGAATTCCCCTTTCCATATCTTCTGTTTTGTGTCTAGGGGTATGTGATCCCCTATTCATACCCCCACCATGCCTGTTCTCTCCTAAAACAATCTCTTTCTCTGTCTCCTTAGTCTCTGCCACCTTCTCCCCCCTTTACTTTTTTCTAATTCGCCCAGTACTTCCCTTAGTTTCTCTATCCCATCTCCCCCATACCACCCAACAATTGCTCTACATATTCTTTCATACTGCTTTCCACAGTAGGATCACCTACCTGTACCTGTGTTGGCCTTGGGGATACCCGATCATCCTGGCAGCAGTTGTGGTATATGAACTGGTATTGGTATCGGTCCTGCCGGACCTGGCAGTGGTGGCTGTGGGGAAGGTATCGGCACTGGAAAGGGCTCTGGAACTGTATTTGAAATCGGCACTGGTCCTGCTGGTGGACCTGGCTGTGGACTTGACTGTTGTACCGGTATCGAGAATGGTGCAGGAATCGTTACCGGTGCCAGTTGTGGTACTGGTACAGGTAGTGGTTCAGGGATTAGTGCCGGAATAGGTCCTGGTGTAGGCTGTGGCACTGGGACCAGTGCTGGGGTTGGAAAAGGAGGTGCCAGCTGAGGAACCAGTCTAGGTGCTGGTTCTGGTTCAGGACTGGGAAGGTTGGGCCTAGGACCTTTTGGTGTAGGAGCCCTTGGGGCCCCCCTTAGGCTGCTCTTTGCCCTTTCCCCCAGAACCAGCCTTGTTCTTCCTCTTTTTTTTCTTCCCTGCCAGTACCCAGCTGTCCAGCTGTGAATCATCCACAATATCGAGAACCCGGTGTGCCCTGTCCACCAGGTCCATAATCAACTTCATGGCATCTGCCTTCAATGCTCGGGACCCTCTGGTGTCCATGGTACTTATGCCTCTGAAACACAAACAAAACTACATGAGATCATCGTCATCTACCTCTGGTTTATTACCAAGGCCCCTCCTGTCCACTTCATCATCCTCTTGGGCCTTATATCCACCAATTGCCACAATTCCTACCCTGCTACACACATAGCTTAGTGTTTCTTGTTCTTTATTTATTTATTTATATATATATATATATATATATATCCTAGCCCATGTTGTTAATAATCAACCATGTCTACAGACCCGTGGGTACTAGCATACCCCACAACTATGAAGGAGGGAGTAGGGTGAGGAAGAAACTGTAAAGGCTGCTATAGCCAAGGATCTTCATACTTATGGTGACAGATCCACAATGTATGAATCCCGTGTTGTTATTCCATCCCAAATTCTGCACATGGTTCTTTAATTCAATTAAAAAACCCAACCGCCATCTATACTGCTAGCTGTCACCTTGTGGTATGCTTATGCTATCAGTGGTAGGTGCCATATGGAGCGCCTGTTCCTGAAATGGTGGCCGCACATGGTCCATCTGCTCCTAAAGTGGTGGCTGCTATGTGGTCCACTTGTAGTCAAAATGGCTGCCGCATGACACGCTGTATGCCCACTCCTAACATGGCAGCCACAACACGGTCTGCTTGCCCCAAATGTTGGTCACATGCTTGCCATGCAGTCTGCCAGTTTTTAAACCTGGCAGCATCCGCTCTATCCATCTGCTTCAACCTGACGGCCTCCACATGGTCTGCTCGCGCCCCCCCATGGCGGCCCCGCTGTGCTTGTCTGCCTAAAATGGACCCATCCTTGGCCTTCTCTACCAACAATTAATCCTCCCCCACTATGGCCAGCCATCCAAATCTCCAGCTCCCCTCCCCATGTGGTCATCTTCTGCACTGACGAGCACCCCTTCCGTAGCCTCAGAGCATCTGACTCTGCCAAATTCTGCCTGCACGACCCTTGCACCCATATCCCCCACTTGGGCAGGTCCTTTTAATACACCCTGTGTGAGGAGTGTGGCTTCTGACTCCTATCAGCAAACTGACTCGCAGACTCCTTTCTGTACAGACCTGTGAGTTGGCTACATAGACTGGCAGCTATGGTACAGGCACCCGCTCCTTGTTGTCTAACAGGCACCTGACTGAACCAATGGCTGAAACATTTACCGCAAATGACCAGCAGACTACTCCACATAATTACTGACCTTGGACTCCAGTTTTCAGTTAGGGCACCCCCGTTGCTTCTTTCAAGGTGCCCGACTGACTGAATCGGGAAATTCATCAAAGAAAAAACTCCTGCCCCCAAAACCATCTGCTAATTGGACCAAACTTGCTGCCACATGGTTCCCCACTGCCTGCTACAGTTCTACCATTCCAGCACTTAGTCTATGAACAACAAAATTCTGACGGAATCCTACCAAAAACATAGCAAGCTTTCTCAGAAGGCCTAAAATCGCTACTGTTAAGTTTCCCAGTGAAAATAGCTACTGCCAGACTGCAGCTTAAGCGTGCTCCATGGCACTGCTCTGCCCACAGTTTGCAACAAAACCTTAAATGCCCACAGCTAAACAATTCTTCATTTCTGCCAAAATATTCTCTCTTTTTTTTAAACTCTGCAAAACATACTTACCCATTCTTACCAAAAACACACAATTATTATCACAAAAACCTGGCTTACCTGGAACTAGTAAAACCACAAACAGGAACTGTGCTAAACAAAACAAAAATTCTGCTTAGCAAAAGTGAGGGAGAACCCTTCTGTGCAGACCCTTATATCCCCCGTTAACCCCACCCCTTAGTTCTCATTCTCCTCTCTCTTTCTTCTCTTTCCCCAATCCCATATCTTCCTTGCTACTCCTAGCACCGTCCCCTTTCCTGAGGTCATACTCCCCTCAACTGAA
Source organism: Neoceratodus forsteri (assembly GCA_016271365.2). Lineage (NCBI taxonomy): Eukaryota > Metazoa > Chordata > Ceratodontiformes > Ceratodontidae > Neoceratodus > Neoceratodus forsteri. The sequence goes on along the minus strand of CM057453.1, from coordinate 640,473,100 downwards.
CCCACTTTCTTCCTACCTCATTCCAGCCCCTCCCCTTTTCTGATGTCACTAAGCCCCCACCCTACCCTCCCATCCCTCCCTCCCCACCCTCCTACCCTGCCTTCTGCCCATCATTCAAGTCTCCAGGCCTAGAACAATGTGGCCTGTCCTTTAAGGGACAAACCTTCTTCTTAGTGCAGTAATTGTGCATTAGTATTTAAAGAGCGGCTGACGTCAAAAGTGCTACATTGCAGAATCCGAATAAACATACCCCCATTAAATCTCATACCAAAAACTAGATTTCTACGTTACATCATTTTAAAGTTATTAGCCATTTTGTAACCTTGATTTCACTACCTGTCCAGAAAAAGCCTATTTCAGTGAAGAGCTGCCGATGATGTCATCTAGGGACCTCACAGTCTAGGTATTCCATGTCAGCAAGCTTAAAGAACCTGTATCTCCAAAGTTGTAAAGATCATGTGCAATGGTTTTCACATGTAAAACAGGCAGCACCATTCAGAAACTATTGCTATAAAAACTATACGAGTATCAGGTTTTGTAACAAAGTTAATTCCACAGTAGAACCATGCTCTGGAGTGGTTTAATGTGCTTGTAACATGGCAAGTGCAGAAACAGGGAGTTATGCTTTATAAGAGATTGTAACATGACATCCTATATTAGCAAGTACAATAAAACACAGATACAGACACATATAGAGTGGAAGCATCTCTGTTGTTCTGCTGTGTTGAATTTGTCTGCTGCGCATTATGGGAAATGCATATATTTACTTGCAAATTGTATATTGTGGGTCCAGTGGTGAATAATCATTCAATTACTGAGTACATGCAGATGTGATCAACATTTCAGAATATGGGTTCATTTTGGCTGACTTACTTTTATGAACTGTGGAATCATCTCCATTATTTTGCTGTAATTTCTGTTTGGGATTTGGCTGCTGTGCATTATGAGAAATGCACAAATTTAACTGCATTTTGTATATTGTTGGTGCAATGGTGAACAGTCATTCAATTACTGATCACATGTAGATGTGATTAATATTTCAGAACATGTGTTCATTTTGGCTGACTTATTTTTGTGATCTGTGGAATCATCTCCATTTTTTTGCTGTGTTTGTTGTTTGGGATTTGGCTGCTGCGCATTATGGGAAATGCATATATATATTTTTTTAAGCCAAAGAAATTTTATTGATTTTACAGCCATAACACAATGACCAACATGGCATTACACAAATAAACCAGTATTCTGAGCTGGATAAAGTAAACCCCCCATCCCCCCTGCCCCATCCCCCCAAGCGAGGTGCAATAATAAAAAGGCATACATAACCAAAGAAAGTAGGCAAATTACATCCTAGATACTGTCCATTAAATAGTCGAGGAGGTGCCCGGGATAGCCAACAAAGGGAGACCAGGACAAATGAAGAGAATACATCTTTCCCTATTTTTTGGTAACTGAGGATTTACAATGATGAACACTGGCAGTTAACTGTTGTGCTCTCAGGGCAAAGGATATTTCATGCAGCCACTCTGAATAGGTGATGGGTGCCTGATCCATCCAGTGCTTAAGCATAAGCTTTTTAACTGCAGGGAAATGCATATATTAAAGTGCACAGGAGATTTCAGCTCTGGTTGTTGTTTCTGCAATTCCCTTGGCAGGCCAACAGATGGCTGTGAAACAATGCTAGCAGCACAGCATTGTTCTACAGCCATATTTAGATCGACTTCCAAATGTGCTGAACTGAGCCACTTTGAGGGGGGGGGACTTTCATAGACCAAGTAAAAAAAAAAGAGCCCACATAGTTTACTGACTGGTGCTGCCTGTTTTACTTGTGAAAACCATTGCACATGTTCTTTATAACTTTGAAGAAACATGTCCTATAACCTCGCTGACAGGGAATATTAGACTGCTAGGTCCCTAGATGACATCAGCAGCAGCTCTTCACTGACACAGGTTTTTTTTTTAACAGATAGTGAAATCATGGTTACGAAATGGCTAATAACTTTAAAATGCAGTAACATAGCAATCTCATTTTTGGTATGGGATTTACTGGGGGTATGTTTATTCTAATTCTACTATGTATCAGTTTTGGCCAGATCATGTCAGTTGCTCTTTAACATTAGAGAAAATGTATTGATATTTTTAGTAACATCACAAGATAGTTTAAACTTAGTGCAATAATCATGCTGTGCACAATGATGTTGTTTATAATGTACGTAACGGGTGTTCTATTTATCTTATGCTCAATTTAATGTATTGTTGCTATACTTTCACTAAGGTTTGGGTTTGACATGTATATTCATTCTGTATTTCTATGATTTTATGTTATTTATTAATATATTTGAGGAAGCAATTAATGAAATTTCATATAGGGTTTGGGCTAAAGTTTAATTCCTATAATTAAGGTGTGCACTGTCACTTTAAGATCTTGAATATTTAAGTGCACTACACCATTAGACCACATGTTCTGATGATGGCATCAGTTTAGACATTGAAACATTAATGTGTGTGGTGTAGCTGGCGTGGGCAACTTTAGGTCTGAGGAGTGAGGATTTTCCTATGGTACCACTCATTCACCATTTTTATGGATTATATATGGATGTAGCCCTTGCCAGCTTGCTTTCTGTCTTTTTGCTGCTTCTCTGCCTGGTGATGGAATTTACTACTATGTAATAAAAAAAACACGAAGAAGAAACTGTGGTTTGCTGATCTAGTCTTTGCTCAGGCAAATGTGTGGTTGGTTGTTCTAGAAGCCTCTGGTAAGGTGCACCCACATTGTTTACTTGTTTGCCAAATACAGCATTGCTTTTTTGGCTGAGCTGCTAGATTTGTGACTGTGTAAGCATTGGTCAATGTCAAATGTTTACTTGCTTGTACTTGTTGTGTAGTACTCAGGCATAGGTAGCACAGCTGTTAAAATGAATAATTTAATAACACAAGTTCTAACAGTAAAATTGTCATGACTATCAAAACAAGATGGTCTTTCATAACCTTGTAATTGGGCAATAACTTCGAAGGGAAAAGGAAAAAAGGCAGAAACTGGCAAACTTGGAGAGAAAATTCAATATTGCAATGCAGTGATAGGAGAAAAAGGGGCACAGCCCCAAAGCCCTCTCACATTTCAAACTGATAACAGTTTATTTGCATATGTTGCAAACAAACATAATCTGTTTGATTCAAAAAATAGGGGTGTATGTGCTAAGCCTCATTTCTGTTGTAATGACCAATGTACTTTAATTTTAGTGTTCAAAACACAGGTAAGCAGAGTAACACGGTTCCTTACCTAAACTGGTGAATGTCTTTAGGAAGATGTTACAACATTTGTTTTACTTACTTTGAAACACAATAAGAAAATTTGTTAACTCTATGAGCTGCAAGCATTGCATCATGTGAATTCAAATGATATGAGTTGTGCAACATCTCTGCCATTCCCTAAGAAACAAGGCACTAATCAGTAGCACATATGTGAAATGAAAAGCACGAGTTAGAAGTTCTCAAGAAAACTGTCTTTTTTGCATTTTCTAGCCTTGCTGACATGAAAGGCACAATAATTAAAATGAACAAATTATTAACATGAAATATAATAGTAAAATTATCATAATTGGGGAATGCAGAGATTCACTCATGAAATTGTGATTGGTCATGGACTTAAAAAAAAAACAAAGAGCAGGCAAATCTGACAAGGAAATTCAGTGTGCTAATGTCATGATCGATGAAAGAACACCCCAAATCCCTCACACAGTTTAGACAGACACAAGTATAATGAAATGCTGAGCAAGTAAACACAATCAGTTTGAGTTCAAGAATGGGGTTCATGTACTAAGTCTTCTTTATTTATGTTGTAATGACCAACATGCTTTAATTTTTAGTGTTCAAAACATAAGTAAGCAGATATAACGATTTACCTAAACTGATCAATGAGTGTAGGAACATGTTAGAACATCTGTCTTACTTGCTTTTAGCACAGTATGACAATACATTAATTGATAAGTGCAAGCAGTGCATCATGGGTATGCAAATGATATGGGTTGTGCAACACCTCTGCCATTCCCTAAGAAACAAAGCACTAAACAGCAGTATAAATGAAAGAAGTAAGCAGTAACATATAAGTGGAATGAAGCACAGGAGAAAGGTTTCGAGCAGGAATTTGGAGTTACACAAGAAAAACATCTACCTTGCATTATTCTCCAGCCTTGCAATTGAGTAGGGCCTTCAAAGTGAAAAGGAGAAGACAGGTTGAGAGTATCTGGCATTAGGGAGAAGATTCAATATTCTGATGCTGTGGTAGGTGGAGGAGGGTGTGCCCCCAAAAGCCCTTCCACAGTTCAAACTGATACCAATATGTTTGTACACTTTGCAAGCAAACATAAAAAGCATCAACAAATTAATCCTCACACAAAGTAAAAACCTAGAAAATGAACAACACTGCACAGCTTCAGTCTACAGTTCAGACACAAAGGGCAACCCTAGGAGGCATTCATCAAGTGCGGTCCAGCCCCTAGCTTTACTGTCTGCTGAGCTTCACTGATTTCACCAACTGGGAGAGAGGCCTATCACAGAAAGAAGGCCGACTCCAAAAGGTGCAGAAGTAGGGATTTCTTGACAGCAGTTGTACCTGGGTGAATCCCCCTTGGAGTGCACAGTCTGGGCTCCTTTCTCCACTGAGATGGCTTCTCTGCTTGCTAGCTCTGTTCAGACCCAGCCAGCAGCTGCTCTCTCAGCAAAAGGAGCTGTTGGAACACTTACCCAGAATTCCTGGCTGCTGTATGTAAATCAGCATTTGTACTGCTGTACCAACTACTGAAAAATGGTAGAGTAATAGAAAACTCTCAACCAGAAGCAACAGCTCAGACCCAAAGGGTGCCCCTTGCAGGCATACACCAAGAGTGGTCTAGCCCCAAGCCTTACTGTCTGCTAAGCTTCATTGATCTTCACCAACTGACGTACCCACTACTGAATAGTGGTCAACTAATAGAAATCATATCTACTTTTCTTTCATCCAAGTATTGCTATAAAGTGATCAACTATTTGTGCTTAAAAGCCTATACAGAGTAATACAACTGCTATGGATCCTGTAAACTACAATTGCTGCAGCACACTGTTTAGCAAGACTTTTATCCTCAGAGTGGGGCACTGTCTAACATGCTTGCCATTCAGGGACCTTAAGTAGCTTGTCTCTAAGGCTTCCACCATGAAAATCTAGTGATACTTGTTCTATACCAAACAAGCATTTGTCAATGCCGAATGTTGCTTGCTTCTATGTGCTGTTTAGGTATTTGGAAGTCATTGGAGTGCAAATATTGAAAATTTGTGAACTTACGAGCGTGTGTAGGAACTGCGCAATGCACGCTCGTAAAACAGTCATTTTTAGGAATGTTTTCACCAAATTTTCAACATAGCAATTTTAAGACCTCTGCTCATGAACTGTGTCACTGTGATTTAGTTAATGTGTCCCATACATTGAGTTTGCACCGACTGCGCCATTGTGCGCTACATGGGTGGAAACATGTTTTGGGCAGGATGTGAAAAATTACAGCTATACTGCTCATAAGGAGGTGTGGTAAAATGACAATGTTGAAAATCTGGAGTGAAAATATTGAAAATTTTCGAACTTACGAGCCTGCGTAGGAACTGCGCAACACACGCTCGTAAAACAGTCATTTCAGGAATTTTTCACCAAATTTTCAACATATAGTCATTTTAAGATATCTGCTCATGAACAGTGTCATTGTGATTTTCTTAATTTGTCCCGTACATTGATTTCAAGACACCGACTGCGCATCTCTGCGCTACATGGGTGGAAACACATTTTGGGTGAGATGTGAAAAATGACAGCTATACTACTCATAAGAAGGTGTGGTAAAATGGCAATGTTGAAAATCTGGAGTGAAAATATTGAAATTCCGTGAACTTACGAGCCTGCGTAGGAACTGCGCAATGCACACTTGTAAAACAGTCATTTTTTGGAATTTTTGCACCAAATTTTCAACATGGGGTTTTTGGGACCCCTTCTCATGAATGATGTCACTGTCATGGTGGTATTCAGGCCTGAAGGGTGATTTTGCAGTCACTGCACAGTCACTGCAGCGAAATCATCCCGGGCCGGAATAACGCCATGACAGTGAATCATTCATGAGAAGGGGTCCTAAACCCCATGTTGAGAATTTGTGCAAAATTCAAAAATGCCTGAGATATGCAATAAAGTTGAAAACCCCTATCTAGCCCATTATACAGCTTACGGCATTTCCTCAGTTTGCGGTCGGCTTTGAAGAGTGCAGAGCGTGTTCCGGTCCACGAAGATCATCGCGACCGGAGTCCGGAGGTAAGTATGGGGTAGGGGGGCGGGGAGGCTGGGTGCACAGTGGGTGGGTGCGGGTTGTGGAGAGGGGTCGGAGACGCCCGCTGGACTGTTTTCGCTTTTAGGTTTAAATACAAAAAAGACTACGTGGGACCGCTTTGCCATGCTGGGGTGGGCTCCCAGTGTGGCACAAAGAGACGATGGGGGGCATTCAGCCGATGGGAGTTGGGCACCCCATTGACCTATGGACTCATTGCCACGCTGGGGTGGGCTCCCAGCGTGGCACCTACACTGGGGGGGGACGCAAGTCAGCCGACGGGGATTGGGCACCCCATCTGCTATGCAGTAGGTGCGGGGGTGCGCACGCCTGCATGTTTGGGGGGAGCTACGCTTCAGTGGGCTTCTTATCTCTGCTCACTGAAGCGTAGTTCCCTCTTTCAATCAGAGGTTAATTGCATTTTGGAGCACGTCATAGACAGCTCCAAAATGCATTGGCTTACAGGCGCCGCACCTGCCAGCTGGCTGACTGAATTGGAGGAGGAGGTGACACACCTCCGAAATCTCCGTTGATGGCACTATGTTTCTAGCACATGCGTGCAAGCAACATAAAAATTGCATAGCAGCACCTGAACTGTGTCTCACTCCCCTGAAATGTCTGGCTATAGCATAGCTTACATTGTTGTTGTGGATAGCAGCTTTATGTTCAGCTATCCTTAATTTTAAAACTCTTTTTGTTTGACCTATATAATATATGCTACAGGGGCAAGTAAGAGCATAGAAAACTCTTTCCGTGCTATAGTTAATGAACTCTTTGATTATAAACCTTTTCCCTGTTCATGTATGTACAAAAGAGTTCATTGTTTTGGTGTTGCCACCGTGGACACAATGACCACATTTGTAGTTTCCTGTTAGTGGCTTTGGTAACCAAGTAGTAGATCTTTCTACAGTAGGTATCACAGTGTGTACAAGTTTATGTCTGAGACGGATGCCTCTTCAATAAGCAACTCTGGGTGCCACACCACTGATACAGTCAAATTTATTATCTCCTTGTAAGATGTTCCAGTGTTTTTTTTTTGTAATACTTAATATTTTATCTGCTTGTGGAAAAAACTGCTAGTTTTGAGAAACAGGTCCTATAAGCTTGCTGACAGGGAATACTAGACTGTGAGGTCCCTAGATGACATCATCAGCAGTTTCTCACTGAAACAGGCCTTTTTTTGAACAGGTAGTGAAGTCAGGGTTACAAAATGACTAATAACTTTACAATGAAATAATATAGAAATCTAGTTTTTGGTATGAGATTTACTGGGGATATGCTTATTCTAATTCTGCATGTAGCACTTTTGGCCAGATGGTATCAGTTGCTTTTTAAGTGCAACCAAAAATGGGACTTAACAAAAGAAATAAAAACAAATATTGCAGTAAGGCAGGGATGCCTCTTGGCCCCTATATTGTTTAACTTATATATTAACTCTATAACTGAACAGTTGGATAGAAATACAGAAATTTGTAGAAATATTTGGGTATATATTTGGATGATTCCCTGAAGTTTCGTCTCCATGTGAAAAAACTGTCTGTAAAATTAAAGAGTTTGTTATTTTTTTTATAGAAATAGAAATAGGACTAGTTTTAGTCTTTCCATATGTAAACAACTGGTTAATTCTTTGTTCTTATTGCACATTGATTATGGATTGTATATATATGAAAGCATCTGATGCAATCCAGGGGGTGCTTGATCCATTGTATCACAGTGCCGTTAGGTTTGTCACTGGGCTTCTGTGGAGGATACACCACTGCAGCTTATATGCATCCATAGGGTGGCAATCCTTGTCTGCTGGAAGACAGACTCATTGGCTGTTTTTTGTTTACAGATTTGTTTCAAAAACAATACCTACTTATCTGCTGGAACTTGTACATCTAAAACACACTAGTACCTAAGCATTAAGATCATATGGCCTGTCACAATTTTTTCTACCTAAGCATAAAACTAATTACAGTAATATTACTTTAGCAAGTACTGTTACATGAGCTTGGGTTTCTATAAAAAAAAAAAACCTTAATTTAACATCACTTATATCCTATGCAAGCTTTAAAAATCTTATTAGAGGTTTTTTAATACACAGATGTGATTGCTATGGATGAACAATTGAAACCTGTCTTAATGATGATTGTATGTTTTAATGATGATTATATGTGTATTTGTATGTATTATATTCTGTTTTTTATGTTTTGTTTCTTATTTATGGATGCAATTGTAAATGAGAGTTTACTCTCTGTTGCCTTCCAGTAAATTTGATTTGATTTGGATTGATCAGAATTTCATTGCCCCAGTATCAAAGACAAAAAGATCGTAGTCCTAGCCTTTGCTGATGATCTTGTATTAATATTAAATTCATTACTAGTATTACAATAAAAATTAAATGTGTTATCCAGCCTATGTAAGGAAAACAGACTGACAATAAATAAAGACAAAAACCAATGTGTTGGTATTTGGTCATAAGCAGAAGAAAATGCCTTCTTTATATATAGATAGAAGACAAATAGCTACAATTAGAGTTTATCCTTATTGAAGTGTGTTATATCCAATGTACCAAATGGTTGGATCATCTTAAACTAGTTATATACAAAGCAACAACTGCATTTAATGCTTTTAGGAGGTTTACTATGCAGATGGGAAATGGCTCAATAAAAGGACTATTAAAAGTTACAGAGGCAAAAATAAGAGCCAGTCTACTTTACGCAGCAAAGATTTGTGCACTGAATAATCCAAGAAACTTGGAAGTACAGTTAAATAAATTACATAGATATATTCTTATGCCCCCCAGGCAGTTCCAGCCCCTATCCTTAGAGCTAAACTAGGTCAGCTATGACTAAAAGCATATATTACAGAAAGGAAGATAATATTTATACTGACGCTTTCTTGCTACATGAACATAGAATTCCAAGAATGTGTATCAAAGAAGTCGATACATAACAAGAGGGTTTTTGTCTCCAATGATGGAATTTATTGCAACTCAGATATTCCCTGTGTGTTTAGGTCATTTGTTATACCAGGTATACTATAGACCATTTGAGGAGATAGTGTATCAGATAAAAAAAGGAGTTAAGGATACCATTAATTCTAGGGATATGGAATTATTGCAGACATAAATATTTTAATTGGTATAAGAAATTAAAATTAAAATTAACTCATGGATTGGAACTATACCTTGCTGTGCTAGAGAATCCAGATGTAAGAATAATAATAACTAGATATAGATTAGAACTCTATGGGCCAGATATTTAAAACTTTGTGCCGGGCGCAAACCAATTGCACCATGATTGCGCCACATTTACGCCAGACGGCTATATTCAAAAGACCAAATAGCACCGGAGCAGTGTGTTAGCACCAGCACCAAAAGATAATTTATGCACGATGCAAAGTAAGGGATGGGGACATGCATACAGGTGCAACGGTATGCTCAAAACTATGCCACTGTGCAATGTGCATTAGCACGACATGTAGTTCAGCGCAAATCACCACCTATGAAAAGGTAGTGTTAACTCTGGGCAAACCAAGGATGGGGGGTGTGGACACAACAGCAACAGTAAACAAGGCTGTATGTAGCCATTGAGGAGGCAGCAAGGTCGGATGGCCACCCTGGGCCACTCCATATACACAGGCACCCACACTGTGGAATACAATGTCTCAACATTGCTTGGACACTCACAATCATGCATATTATACAACAGAGCTACAACCCCACTTGCAGCAGCAAACTAACTGCATTGCTATATGTGAATTGTGTGTCATTGTACGTTGTATGTATTTATTGTACACTGCATCATCACATGTAGTGGCTCCGGGGCTTTCCTGAATATGGGTCATGGCCCACTATGGCTACCCGGTCAACACAGCAATAAATACATATGAAAATATTGAATAACTGGCAGTGCAGCCATACAGCACATACCTCCAGTCCCCCCATTGAGGTACACCAGCACACCCCAGCACATACATGCAGCACTGGGGAACTGGAAGGTGTTGAGGGGAGGGTGCATAGGTTGCCAGGCTGCACCATACAGTGGGTTTTGCCACAAGGCCGGGGCCATCCTCACAGTGCACATGTTCCAGTGTCAGGAATACCCTGACACTGGTATTTATATCTGATGTTATGTGTCATTCCCCCCCACCTCGGGCACATACCTCACATCTGTACAGACATCACGGCACACATGGCCAGCCATGTATATGTTACTGTGAGTATCCCATGCCAGTGGTACAGCATATGTGTGACATGGGACAGCATGACAGTGGTGCCCACTATCAGAACACATCTAGTAGCTGGTCCTGTCACTGTGTGGAGAGTAGAAGTCATTGATGCCTGACACACAGTAGGTATTGCTGTGTCCTTCACTAAACTGGCCACTATGATACTGTAGCATCTGCTATGCACTGTAGCAGGGACTACGATATGTCCATGCCATGCAGCACCAACATCTCTGGCTGTGGTGCTAGTCCCCTGGGGCACACTAGAGTCTGCTGCTGTATACAGACATAGCCTGCAGCTACCGACATGTTTCTCCAGTCTGATATACAGGTGGCACTGAGGGAAGACTCAGCCTGTGACTATCAACCTGTAGTTCCAGTCCGACCAACAGGTGGAGCTGTGTGCACCATGCAATAGCACAGGGCAATCCACATGGAACTACATGCAAATCAGACAATAATGACATGCTAATGTGGCTGTTTGTCCACAGATTGCCTAAGTAGGCTCATTTGCATAGTACTTTTGAATATAGCAACATTTTGTGCTGGGCAAACAAGTTTGCACCAGGCAAATGTATGACCGTCATGCAAATGAGTTTGCCCTGCACAAAACTGTCAGAACCATAGCACAATTCTGCAGTTTTTGGTCTGCACCATTGTTTGCAGTTTTTGTGAATCCACTTCTTTGCTAACGCACACATTGGCCACGTAGTTCACCTTTGCCTTATTGTGCTTCTGTGTGCACTGGGCCGCTGTTGTAGTTTGCACTTCCCGGTAGGCTATATTCAGAGTTGTCTTCTTTGCTGGGCTACAATTGTACTGCACTAAGGGCCCCATTTGCACACCATCATTTGCACTCTATAGTCTATTGATTTAGCCCTGGGACTATTCCTTTGAATATAGCATGAAAATGGTCCCAGGCTATTTTTGCATGCCATGCAGTGCTAATTTGCCCTGGGGCTAAGTTTTTAATATCTGGCCCTATGTCTGTAGACACATATATTTTCAACAGAAATGTATGGGTATTGAAGATGGCTTATGCAAATGTACACTTCGGATTATAGCTAATCTGAAACATATTCTTTTAATTTGTCCTCTATATGAAAAACATAGGAAATGTGGGTTAGGGCCAATACTGACAGGCATCAGTCTCCTCCAGCCAAATTTTACCGTATTTATTTAATTCAAATGACAAAACTGGTATGAATAGACTTGGTTATTTTATATTGTCTTTGAAATTATAATTAATGTACATGGAGTGGATCAAGAACACTAAATTGAGGAATGGGTTGTTTTATTATATTTAAAAAAAACATATTAAAATTAATTATTATAAGATATTGGATGTTGATGTATAATGTATGTTAATTGTATTGTAATGACTTTGTGTCGAACAATAAGGAACAAATTGATGGTGGAGACCCGCACTGATGAGGACAAGTTGATTTTGAGAGCCCATTATATTGTGTATTAAATGACAGTATCCTGCAAGAAGGCAGAATTCCTGTCCAAGGAGATTGCTGCAGTGAAGAACAGACCAACTCAGCTTTTCTGGACTGTGGACAGGCTTCTTCATCCTGCCTTTCTTCAGCCAGTGACAGCTTTATCAGCCACCAGATATGAGGATTGTTTTCAGTTCTTCACGGACAAAGTGTGTTCTATCAGGGCTGATATTTCCCCTAGGGCACCTCAGACATGTTGTGTCATTTCAGAAATTAACAGAGACCTTCCTCAGGACTGGGCTGAGTTTGATTCAGCAGTGGTGAAAGAGGTTAGTGAGATAGTCTTGAAGTTGTGGCCTACATACTGTGACCTAGACCCAGGCCCAACTCACCTTCTTCTGGGTTGCTTGGAGTCCATTGGTCCAGTGTTCGCCGAGATAGTCCAGTGTTCCCTTTCAAGAGAGGTTTTCCTTGAGCCCTTGAAAGAGGCTGTTGTGAAACCTCCCCTGAAAAGTCCTCACTGGACTCGGACTGTCTGGTGAACTATAGACCCATCTCTAACTTACCCTTTCTGGGAAAGGTTATTGAGAAAGTGGTGGCTGTTCAACTAGAGGCACGTCTCACTGTCTTTGAATTCTATGAGCCACTCCAGTCTGGATTTAAGTCTAGGCATAGTACAGAGACTGTGCTCATCAAGGTGCAAAATGATCTCCTTAGCATAAGAGATAGAGGAAAAGTGATCTGTTTTCATTCTCCTCAACCTCTCTGCAGCATTTGACAATGTAGATTATGGAGTGTTAATGGATCACCTTAAAGGATGTTGCAGACTCACTGGCACTATCACCTGCTGGTTTGAGTCCTTCATCACAAGCAGGATGTAAAGGGTGGTGATGGAAACGTAGTCCTCCTGCCCAAAGCCCCTGTACTGTGGAGTTCCGCAGGGCTCAGTTATTTTGCCACTCCTGTTTGTGCTGTATTTGATGCCTCTAGGAGACATCATTAGATGATACAATATGGACTTTCACTGCTCTGCTGATGACACCCAGCTGTACGTGTCTTTTGTACCAGGACTACAGAGTACAGTCTTTGTATTTAACTCCTGCCTGGCTGAGGTCCAGGACTAGATGTCCTCTAACTGTTAAAGTTTAACCCAGACAAGACGGCAGTATTGGTGACTGAGCTTAGATGTTGGTAGGGTGTCAGATGGCCTGAGGATGCAACCAGTCTTACGCTTAGTGCCTCTCAGTTGATTGCGTCTGTGAAGGTGAAAAACCTGGGTTTGATCCTGGACAGCAAACTGATACTGGAGTCTCAGGCATTGGCTGTAGCTCAATATGGATTTTTCCACCTGAAGAACATTGCTCGATTAAGCACCTAATCCCACCCAGAGACCTGCACTCACTAATCCATGCCTTTGTGACCTCTAGGCTTGACTACTGCAATGCCTTGTACCTAGGGCTAAGTGGAGGAGCCCTGCATTGCCTGCAGCTAATGCAGAACATAGCAGCCACATCGTTGGCAGGCCTCACTAGGTTCTGCCATATAACACCGGCTTTACATGACCTGCATTGGCTGACAGTGAGGTAGCAGATCTCCTTCAAGGTTGACTCACTGACCTATAAAGCCCTACATGGATTGGGGCCTAGGTACCTGCATGACCTGCTATCTCCATACCAACCCTTACAGCCTCTCTGTTTCTCTGAGGAAGGCATTCTAGCAATTCCCAGGATTTGACTGAAGTCATCTGGGTAGTATGCCTTTTCAGTAGCAACTTTGATGCTATGGAACTCACTTCCAAGATCCTTTTTAAGAAAGGGCTGAAGTCCCATCCATTCAAGGAGGCTTTTTCCTTGTATTAATCAAGTTGTCTTCATATTATCTTTTAGTCACTTAGTTTACTATTGGAACGCTGCTGTTTATTTTATGAATTTTAATTATTTTATTTATTTTTTCTTATATTGTTGATTTTAATTTATATGTTATTGTACAGCACCTAGAGCCTCCGGGGATGAGCTCTTTAGAAATAAAATTTTGCTTGGTTGCTTGATTGCTTACTCTAAATCATATTCCTCTGCTGTGTCATCATAATGTTATGCCAAGGGAATGATTGTGATGTCACAGTGAGATGATTATAACATCTAGTAGGGAATGAGCAATGGGAGCTGAGGAACTCTAAGGAAGAAAAATCCTGTTTTCATGTAAAATGACCTCAGTATAAAGAAAAGGGGAGAACGAACAAATAACCCATGTGACTATAAGATGAATTTTGTCTATTTTCTTTTTCAAAGTTCTCCTGAAGGCATTGGCAGCTCTTTAAAAAACATTTAAATCTTGAAGACTGATACCTTGCAGTAGATCACACTGAGGAGCATTTGAGTTGGAGGCCCAATAGCTGCTGGGGCTGAGGGTGCCTGCCAGCTCTGGGTGTGCAACAGCAAACAGCATTAAATAAATAAATACGTGCATGTGTACATAAACAAACAAAGCAGCTGCAGCAGTGCTCATGTCTCCCTCAGACTGGCTACTGTAGCTAGGAAATAGGTCTCATGTTTTAAGTGTGTCAACAAGTCTATTGTGTTGAGTCTGGCACCACAGCAAACTGCAGGCCAATCAACTTTCCTTTCCAGGTACAGATGACCAGATATGTAACTCAGAGTTGTTAACGGGGTAATGAGGTGTTGATATGTGCTGGGACAGCAGTGTTTTGTACAGAGATATGGTGTTGATATGTGCTGGAACAGCAGTGTTTTGTACAGAGGTATGGTGTTGATATGTGCTGGAACAGCAGTGTTTTGTACAGAGATATGGTGTTGATATGTGCTGGAACAGCAGTGTTTTGTACAGAGATATGGTGTTGATATGTGCTGGAACAGCAGTGTTTTGTACAGAGATATGGTGTTGTTAGGTGCTGGGACAGCAGTAACTTGTACAGAGATATGGCTGAAGTGTCTCAGACAAGAATGATTACAGGCTAGATTGGCTGAATCTGCTTTCAGCAGCCAAGATCACCCACTCAGGGCTGGTGGCCCCCTGTCTAGCAGGGGCCCTAGGTCTGGGCCTCGTTGGCCTATGCCTTGATCTAGCCCTGATTATAAAAAGGTTGAAAAAACAAGAACATTAGATTGGTTGTCAGAATTCTACTACAGTTTCATAAATCTGTTACCCTAACATGTCTAACCTCATTACTAGCGCATTAATTCCACTTCAAGTCCCAACTGAATTAATTTACTGAAACAGTTGCAGCTGGTGAAGCTTACCCTCAATCCCACACTTGATTGCAAAAGGGCCTGGCACCAAAAGTCATGTTTCCTTGAAAAGTAAAGAGTCTTTCTGTATTTTAAAGTACTGTATGTCTGTGCATTTTTAACAAAAATACTTCTCTGACATTTGTAATCGCCCTGATGTCTCCTGTGATCAAGCTCCAAGTACACACTAGAAACTGCTGGAGTATTCCCATAGCAATGACCATGCTGCTGTCTCCTACAAGCACACTCCACATTGAATATTACACTGCTAGTGTGGCATTACTTCGGTGACTCTTGTTTGGCGCAAGCATGCATGCCAGCTTTTTAATGTGTTGCCTGGTACTGGAATTACTAGGATCCTTTCTTGCAAGCTCCTTTCTCCATTTTTCCCCTGAGAAAAGCACCAAACAGGAGGCACGCATGATTGTGCCAAACAGGAGCTGCAGATGCTCATGACACAGTAGAACTGTGGTCATGGAAGATGCAGAGCACCCTCACTAAAATATATTTCTATGCTAAGAACTTAGCAAAAGAACTACATGCAGTATTTTCTTTAAAAAGGGTGGCAAGCACAGAAATTAATATATTAAAAGCAAGATAGCATTTTCTTTATTCTCATTTTTACAGCTATGTGGGCAGAGCCTGCAGCCGTTTTGCAGTAGCTGAAAAAATTAGCTACTGGATTCAGGGCATGGAACACTTCCATTCTGGAGTTTCAGCATGATCCTTCCGAAATTCCAAAACAGTCCAAAAAAGTACGCCACGGGAGCACTATTTCTGCAGTTAGATGTAGAACTGTGCATGTGCATGTGTGGCACTTGCACACTTCTGTTGGCGATGCCATCTTAGGAATGGCATTTGGTGGTGCTTGGACAAGCTCTCAGCATGTAGCAAGCTCTGCTTCATTTTCTTGCTCACCCTCTGCCTGTTGATAGGGGGCTCATTTTAGTTGAGGGACTGACAAAATGGGGAGGGACTTAGAAAGCAAGTGAAACTTAAAACTCAGTTTTTTAGCTACAACAGCAGGTGATAGGATAGCTTAATAAATGGCAAGACCCCCGTCCACTGAATAACACTAAATCAGGTTCATTTTAGAAAGTGGCATCTCCTCCTTTCTTCTTTTAGACAGTTTGAAAGACTTGCCATGCCAGATACGAATCTCCTACAGTCTGGACAAAGATAATGATTCAAAGATTTGTCTGCAAAGTAAATTAGGGAGTTGCAGTAAAGTTTTTCAGTTAAATATTAGTAGCACCCCTTAGATGGCAGCTTAATATCACATAAAAGGCTGCTTGGTATATGCAGAAATAAATGCTTTTCAAATTTGGTGTCAAAACAGCTTTTTGCAAGGGTGTTTTTCTGAAGATTAACTCATTCCAAACCATAAAAATGTGTACTCTATAGTGTATGAAGAACAGACAGGAAGTATGTATAAATCTACAGGGTACTAAAACTGACATTATCTTAAAACAAGGCAACGGGGGGGTGGGGGGACTCTAGTGCAAACCTGTTTGTCATTTACCATCCATTCCGACAGAAAGAGCAAGTGAGACTGCAGACCAAACACACTCCAGTTCTCTTTCTTACGTCCATCCAGGTCAAGCTTACTGCTACATTTCTCTTCTAAGAATCATCATAAAGGTTTTAATTTTAAACCAGAACTGTTATATATAAACAAGTTCTCCATTCACTGTAGCTATAGAATGGCAAAAGACTGATAAAAAGGAAAGGGGAAATAGCATGACTGAGAATCAGTAATACAAACTACAGAACAATTCAAACTTGCGTATGGTAAAATGTGTTTCTTATATCCCTGCACTCCATACACAGTAGAACTGTGATTTGAATGCTTTTCATAACTATATTATGCTGTGCTGTACAGTATGGATGTGTCCTATACCTACGTGCATGTGAGAGCGAGTCTGTGTAAAATCAAAGGTTAGTCCATAGGTACTGAATCTTCTATTTCACATTACAATAGGAACTGACCCCAAGTGCAGACCTATTGAGTCCAGGGGTTTAAATCTTTTTGCAAAATTTGTGGTAACAGTTCTGCTTCTCTTGCTCACCCTCTGCCTGTTGATAGGGAGCTCATTTTGGTTGAAGGACTGACAAAATGAGGAGGGACATAGAAAGCAAGTGAAACTTAAAACTCATATTTTTAGCTACAACAGCAGGTGATAGGATAGATTAAAAATGGCAATACTCTGGTCCAGTGAATAACACTAAATCAGGTTCATTTTAGAAAGTGGAGTCCCCTCCTTTCTTCCTTTAGACAGTTTGAAAGACTTGCCATGCCAGATACGAATCTCCTACAGTCCGGACAAAGATAATGATTCAAAGATTTGTCTGCAAAGTAAATTTGGGAGTTGTAGTAAAGTTTTTCAGGTAAATATTAGTAGCACCCCTTAGATGGCAGCTTAATATCACATAAAAGGCTGTTTGGTATATGCAGAAATAAATGCTTTTGAATTTTGTGTCAAAACAGCTTTTTTCTAAGAGTGCTTTCCTGAAGATTAACTCATTCCAAACCATAACACGCATTTGTCAATTCCGAATGCTTGCTTGCTGGCTTTGGTATTAGTAGTGCAGGAGGTAGAGAGATGCACAATAGGATTGGCAGTGAAGTAGTGAACTGATGCCAACCCCAGCCCCACCCTGCAGAGAGTAACAGGCATTGGGGCATGCCTTTGGGTCATTGGCCATAACGCTGATGCCATTTCACCTCACCCCGTCTTGCAGACACTGACAAGTGCCTCAGTGTGCCTGGGGGTCTTCAGGCCTTACACTCACCCCATTCCATAAGAAAATATGATGACATGGGTGCAGTATAACAGAATGGGGTGAACTTTGAGGATGAAGAGTCCAAGGCACACCTTGATGCCTGTCACTGGCTGCAAGGTGGGGGTGGAATGGCTTGAGCATTACAGCTGACAATGGTAAGTCACACCCCTGATGCCTGTCAGTCTCTTCAGGGTGGGGTATTATGGTTGGAAACCCTAACACCCTGGGCATTTCTTGGTATTTTCACTCCAAATTTTCAGCATGGCCTGTTTGTGACCCCACCTCATGAACAGTAGCACAATGAGTTCATTAGCTGAAAGGTGATTTTGCACAGCGACTGTGCATTTTGGTGCCACAGCTGCAAAAACACATTTTGGGCAGGATGTGAAAAATGACAGCTGCACTGTTCATGAGGAGGTGTAAAAAAATGGCATTGCTGAAAATCTGGAGTGAAAATATGAAAAATTGGTGAATTCACAAGAGTGCGTAGAAACTGTACAATGCACTCCCTTAGCGCAAATATTTGGGGAATTTTTTTAACCAAATTTTCAACATAGGCATTTTTGGGAACTCAGGTCATGAACAGTGTCACTGTGATTTTGTTACTCTGTCCCTAACATTGATTTCCCACAGCGACCATGCCATTGTGTGCCACATGTGCAAAAACACATTTCGAGCAGGATGTGAAAAAAGACAGCTGTACTGTTCATAAGGAGGTGTACAAAAATGGCACTGTTGAAAATCTGGAGTGCAAATATGAGAAATTGGTGAAGTCATGAGTGTGCGTAGAAACTGCGCAACACATGGCTGTAATGCAATGATTTGGGGAATTTTTTTAACCAGATTTTCCACATAGTCATTTTGGGACCTCTACTCATGTACTGTGATTTTGTTAATGTTGTCCTGAACATTGATTTTGCACAGCGACCGCGCCATTGTATGCCATAAGTTCGAAAACACATTTCAGGCAGGATGTAAAAAATGACAGCTGTACTGTTCATAAGGAAGTTTGAAAAAAATGACAGTGTTGAAAATATGGAGTGAAAATATTAAAAAGTGTCAAAGTTATGAGCATGCATTGAAACTGTGCAATGCACACTTGTAATACAGTCATTTTTTTGGAATTTTTGCACCAAATTTGCAAGATAGGCTTTTTGGGACCCCACCTCATGAACAGTAGCACTGTCATTTCATTAATTGGTCTTGAAATTTGATTCCACATAGTGACTGCGAGTTGCCCTTTTGGGACAGAGTAATGAGATGACAGTGCATGTGTTCATGAGGTGGGGTCCCAAGAACCCCAAGTTGAAAATTTGGAGGCAAAAGTCAAAAAAATGACTGAGATATACACCTAAGTTGAACACCCCCCCATTTATGCCCTTATACAGCTTACCGCCATTTCTTTAGTTTGCGGTCGGCTTTGAAGAGTGCAGATGTGTTCCTGCTCCACCGAAGATTGCCGCACCAGACTCCAGAGAGGTAAGCATGGGGTGAGGGGTGGGAGGTGGGTTTGCAGAGGTGGGTGTGGGGTGGGGGAGGGAGCCCGGACGTACAGGGACCATTTTCTTTGTTTCAGGTAATAAAAAAAAGAACACCGCAGACAGTTTTCTTTTTTTTTCAGGTGAAAGAAAAACTGTTGTGCACACTGGGGTGGGCTCTCAGTTTGCCCCATGACTTTGGGGGGGTGATGGTTGCACTGGGGTGGGCTCCCAGTGTGGCACACTATGGGGGTGGGGCAGCGGTATGAACATGCCGATGGCAGTCGGCTTTCAATTACATGGAGCCACACTTGGGTAGGCTCCCAGTGTGCAACACAATCTTGGGGAGATTATTTATCATGCTGACAGGGGGTCATGGCACCCCTGAAGTTGGCTTTGTAGGCATTGTGCGGCAGACAGCTGAAGCTGCCGCCACCATGTTTCTTTCAATGCTTCACCAGGAAAGGCATGTCGGGAGGCATGTCATCAGTGACGCTGCATGACGAGCTTGCATCTGATTGCAGCAGCAGTTTCATTGCAAGTTGTGGCCACTTTACATAATGCGTGTGTCCGCGCTAGCATGCTGGCTAATTGGTGAATGAGGGATGCACCTACTAAAGCATGCCCTGCATTCGCCAACACTGACACACCTCTGAAATGTGCTACCAGCACAAGATGTTGGTTTGCACATGCATGGCAAGTCAACATAAAAAATATGTACTCAATATCCTATGAAGAACAGACGGGAAGTACGTATGAATCTACAGAGCACTAAAACTGACATAATCTTAAAACAAGGCAACAGGGGGGACTCTAGTGCAAGCCTGTTTGTCATTTACCATCCATTCCAACAGAGAGAGTGAGTGAGACTGCAGACCAAACACACTCCAGTTCTCTTTCTTCCGCCCATCCAGGTCAAGCTTACTGCTGCAGTTGTCTTCTAAGAATCATCATACACGTTTTAATTTTAAACCAGAACTTTTATATATGTAAACAAGTTCTCCATTCACTGTAGCTACAGAACAGCAAAAGATTGAGAAAAAGGACTCAGAAGCAGTAATACAAACTACAGAACAATTCAAACTTGCTTATGGTAAAATGCGTTTCTTATATCCCTATACTTCATGCACAGTAGAACTGTGATTTGAATGCTTTTCAGAACTATATTATGCTGTGCTGTACAGTATGTATGTGTCCAACACCCATGTGCATGCACACATGTGTCTGTGTGAAATCAAAGGTTTGTCTATAAGTACTAAATCTTCTAATTCATATTACAATAGGAAGTGACCCCAAGTGCAGACCTATTGAGTCCAGGGGCCCGATTCCAAAATGCATGGCGCAACTCATGGGCATATGCGAGTTGCACCATGTGGCATTATACTGGGGATACTGCACCCTATTCTAAGACAGGCACAGTCCCCAGCATTTACGCCCATGACCTGTGGCAGTCACAGGCTAGTGCCAAGAGAATGGTGCACTGGACCCGGGTGCCGCAAGTCACAGCACACAATTAACTGCCCTCCCAGAGCCCCCTTCCCTGTAACACACCCAAACACACCTGGGGGCATTGTGGGGGGCTGGCTGATTGGCACTGGTGATTGGGGGGGCATGACTGAATACGGACCCGGGGGTCCCCGAATTCTGGGGGGTGGGGGCATGACTGTGCACGGGGGACACACTGGGCACAGACATGTCGATTCCGTGGTGCTGTGGGGTGGGCATCCATCAATGTGCCAGGACAGATGCCCTTAGACCTCCTCCAGGCTGGTCTAACCCTGCTATGCCAAACCAGGCCTTGGAGTAGCATAGGTGGGTTACAGTAGCCGCCCTTCTGGAATGAGGTGCAGTTGCTGCTGTAACCCACCCTTGCACCATACCTCTGTGGGTTGCAGGCATAGTGGGTGGTGTAGCCCACCTTTGGTGCAACCCGCATACGGCATGGTGCAAGCCACAACTTGGAATTGCAACTTGCATTATGCCTGGCACAAGGTGTGATCTGCACCATTGGGTTCAGCGTAAATCGTCTTGTGCCAAGTGTAACACCTTCTGGAATTGGGCCCCATGTGTTTAAATTTTTTTGCAAAGTTTGTGATAATAGATGTTCTGGAGTTCAGTTCACACTGTCTTGGAATGGTTTTTTTTTTTACCTGTTTTAAAATTAATTAAACAATCTCACAACTGGGGCTGAGTTGATGCCTATATACAGTATGGCTACAAAATGTTGTAAGTAATGTGCAGACTCTTATTTAAAATGGGGAGGCAGTCTCCTTTTCCACCTATTGCACGTTACCTGAGTAAAATAAAATAAAAAGTTTTCCTCCCTGTTTAAAATATTTTGTTCTTAAATGCTGTGTTAAGTCTGTAAGATGTCAGCAGCAGTGTTTGTAAGAGCACAACAGTTTGAGCTCCAGCCAGGTCTTGGAAGCCACAAGGCACTCCTCTGTATAGTAGGTGCAGAGAGCCAGTTTTGTACTGAATTTTCACGGTCAGCATCGCAACAGGCTAAGAGAGAGAAACCAAAGAAAAGCACATGCACTTTGTTGTCTGAATAATGGTCCTCAGCACCCTGGAGCCCAGTTTCATGCAGATTCCCAGCCCTTACAATGGCGAGGAAGAAGCAGATTGGGCTAAGGTGTTGCCGGCAGCACAGACCCGAATGCAAGGTACAGGTGGCAGTTAGGGGCCAAACAGCAATATAATAAAAAAAGGTTTAGTAAATCTTTTCCTTCTCACTGTCTTAAGGTTTCAGATCCAGACCTCATGTGTGCATAACTTGCTTGTGAATATTCTATCTCATTATCCATTACCTTAAGCACTCTTTTTGAATTGCTTCCATATTTATGTCCCCTTTACCAGTCCTGGAATATGTAGCATGCATATCCCATTACTGAAAGTATTATAAAGTTTTGTACACCTAGGTTGGCTCATTATTTAGACAGACCTGACCGTTTCAGTACATTTTTACATAATACCTTCTCTCTTTACTTTACTGTCAATTTGCTCCACTTTGGGACCCCTACCGAGATTTTTGAAATTACAATCCCTCCAACAGCACTTTCTTGATCACTAGCCTATGTTTCTTCAGTTTTTTTTTATTTTTTACTGCAATTTATGATCACAATTTAAAATTGCAGATGACAGGATCAAATCCCACTGCGGCCACTGACTCACTGCATGGTCTTAAGCAAGTAGCCAAATGTGTGTGTGCTTCCATCCTCTCAGCTTCAAAATCAGGCAGAAGCAGAACCTCAATACAAACAATACAGAACCTCAATACAAACAATACAGAACCTCAATACAAACAATACCTTCAATCTCATCTGGGTTATCCTGGTTCAACACAAATTGCAGTAAGAAATGTTATACTGTGTGTATGGGGTATTTAACTTCATACAGTATTTTAAAACAAAGACATAATGTAGTGAAAGATTTTGTTTTCTGTCTTACTAAGTTCAGATTCACGATCTTCGATGGTAGTTGGCCCTTTTAGCAATATAGTACAACAGGATTTCCCAACAGTATACTTTCTATTGAATAAATGTTCACTTTATAGGTATGAGGAATATTCACAAGAACCAGAACCTCCACAGTATCCTACAGTACCTTCCAATTCTGAGTGAAAAATATAACATTCAGATTTTTAAAGGACAGTGCTGAGTTTTCAAACATTCTTAAAAGTGTCTTAATATAATAAACAATATAATAATTAATATAAATATGAAATCATATAAATGCATACTTATGTTTAATTAGAAGTGTAAGAAAGTTGATAGAGTTGTGTTCTTGCAATAATGAATTTAAAACTTCTCCTAGAAACATCTGGACTCCCCTAGATGATTTTCCCCCACCGAGGGGGGAAGGCAAGGTGGGGCTGGCCAGCGCTACTTACTTGGCCCTGGTGTTCCTAAGGTGGTCCGAGCTGTCTGAGGCTTCATAGCAGCTGGGGCCAGCAACTGTCATCCAGCCGGCCAGGGAGACATTTTCCTGTTTAGCTTCAGGAAGCATGGCATTCAGGACATCAAGGCAAGAGCCGATGTCAGCCTCCCTCCCAATATGATATGGCTATGATTCAGTATACACAATTCCCTATATATCTGTTCATTAAATTGTACTCATTCATGTTAAAGTTAGAGCACTGCACAGCCCCCAGCTCTCTCTCTCTTGTAAGCCAGCATGGTCATGCTTCTGTTGCCCTTTTTGTACTGAGGGCAAAGAGGGAATCGGATGCTGAGTTGTGCATTATCCTACAGGATCTGTGTCATCATGTGATCAGCAGTAAGAGCCTTTGGGCCCAGCCTGCTAAAAAGTAGCGCCTAGCAACAGTATACAAAATACTGCTAGGTGACCCCCATATTTATATTTGTTACAACTGAATAACGATCGGGACAGTCTGTGTTATTGTTAGTAAATGATGAGATGTGTCTCCTGTTTCTCAGCTCATTGTTTCATTCCACATTTATTAAACACATTTGATGATTTGATCAGTAGTAGATCATAACCATATAATTTACTCAAACAAACACTTTTTTCTCATCATTTCCAGATATATGGTGAGAAAGAAGAATAAAAATAAGGTAACAAAATTATCAAAAAATGCTATTTTCCATAACACACTTACATCAAAAAATCATTCCTGCAAAATCTGACAATAACAAAAGAAATTGCCTGGACAGAGAGGGGGGACATGATAGGAACTTTCAAGTACCTCAAGGGAATCAACAAAGTCCAAGAGGGTAGCATCTTTCAGAAAAAGAGATGCACAAGAACAAGGGGACACAATTTAAAGATAGAGGGGGGCAGTTCAGGGGCAATGTGAGGAAGTATTTTTTCACAGAGAGGGTGGTGGATGCATAGAACAGCCTTCCTGAGGATGTTTTGAGTCAAAAACAGTGGAGGAATTCAAGAATGCATGGGACAGACATAAGGCAATTCTGGTGGGGGTTAGGAAGATGTAGGCTTTTGGTTAACTGAGATCCAATAGGTAGGGCAATGGGCAGACTGGATGGGCCATGCGGTCCTTATCTGCTGTCAAAGTCTATGTTTCTATGAACTAAAGATTCATGTTTATTTAACACATACATAAAAATAAGGTTTTTGAAGGAAAATATTGATGTAAAACAGTTAAAAATAAGAATACCTGTGTACTTTATTACACTTACAAAGTCATGGAGTTTTACTCTATTGGGTTATTTCAGAATAAAAGTTGCAGAGACAGTTCAAGAAGGGAGCACTTTGAGAATAACAAGTGAGTTGTGTTGCTTAAATATGTAAGGTCTATGGCCAATATAAAAACTTTTTCTACAGAATGTCTTTATTACAAGATATGTGAACTGGGTTAATTAATTAACGGGTTCAAGTTATGGGAGCACTGTAGATGCACTTGACCGGACTGCTATCCGGTGTGCTTCAACAGTGCTGTATCAAATGTCCACTGGTGCTGTTTATGCAGCCCTTCACCTTCACTGGCAGCATAAACACACCCCTTTCCCGGTGCACTAATTTTTCTTCTGCAACTGAAGAAGTGACATCCGCCATGCCCAAAATGGCGGTGTCGACACAAACTGCACATGCTCGAGTAGCACACATGTGCATTACTGTCATTGCCACCTTCTTCAGCATGACTGACTCCAGGGCAAACTGCACATTCTTGAGTATCTTGCTTGCACATCTTTGTTATCACCATTATCTAAGATATGGCTGACTTTGTTGTGACGAGAGCACCGCGTATTCCATTCATTGCTCTGAACTCTCTAAGCAGCCATATTGGCTCTGACCAGAGTTTGTTATAAAAGCAGTAAGGCACTCCCAGGGAGTTACATTAGCAGTCTGTTAACCACCTCCTAGGGGCATTTCACATTTGGCTGAGCTGCATGTCACATTACAGTACATCCATAGGGGACTGATTAACTGCCCATTAATGTAACTGCTGAAAGTACCTTACTGTCTTATCATTTTCACATGCTTAGAATGGTATTTCAGGTTATCTGATTCACCTCAGCTCATCTGCTAAACTGTACACATGGCCACTGCTGCGATAAATTGATTATTTTACCAAGCTAAGTTGTGAAATACCAAAGGCACAGAGTTAAACAAGTACACAGTTCACTGTTCTATGTACAACCTAAAAGTACTTAGCCAAAAAATATCAGATCAAGGTAGTGTTGTATGTACTGTATAGATCATCAATGAGCAGTGCCAAAGACTAATTCTACATTACTGTACCGTGCGCATTATTGTCACAGTTGTGGCTGTGAAAGAGATGCTGAACAGCATATGACTGAATCCCTGGACTGTTTCTGTTTAATTACTGAGAGGATATCCCAGCACTGACCTATGTTTCTGAAGTCATGCAAGGTGTCTTACTGCACAGGTTCCCCAAGTCATGTAAGCTGTCTTATCTACAAGACGCATTGGCTGCCATATTGTACCCGTAAGTCCATTTTCGTGAGCATAAAACATAACCTCCTTATTTAGGTACTTGGAAACTGGCACAGACTGGTGCAAATTTACTGGTGCATCTATGTTCCATGATCAAGCCCTGAAGAACTACATAGAAACATAGAAATTGACAGCAGATAAAGACTGCTTGGCCCACTTAGTCTGCCCATTTTCCCCTACCTACTGTAACACCGAAGACCCTACATGATCTCCAGCTTTACCTCCCTTCCCTACCTCTAAGGTTCCCTTATGCCTATCCCATTCATTTTTGAAGCCTGTTACCTATTTTGTGCCCACCACCTCTGCAGGGAGGTTGTCCCAGGCAACCACCACTTTTTCTGTGAAGTACTTCTTCACATCTCCCTGAGCCTCCACCCTCCAGCTTCATAGCATGTCCCCTTGTTCTTGAGCATCTTTTTTTCTGAAAAATGCTTCCCTCTTGTATCTTATTTATATCTGTGAAGTATTTGAATGTTTCTATCATATTCTCCCTCTCCCTCCTTTCCTCCAGGGTGTACATATTAAGGTCCTTCATTTTCTCCTCATAGGGCTTGTGATGTAGCCCCAGCACCATTCTGGTTGTCCTCCTCTGGACTGCCTCTACCCTGTCTATGTCCTTCCAGAGATGTGGTTTCCAGGACTGGACACAGTACTCTAGGTGAAATCTCACCAGTGCCCTATACAGTGCTAACTCCACCTCTTTCTTTCTTTGTCTTAGTGATACACCTCCCTATGAATCCTAGCATCCCATCAGCTCTCCCCCTGCCTTGTCACACTGTCTGGCCACCTTTAGGTCATCAGATATGATTACACCCAGGTCCCTTTCCTGCTTGGTGATGGTTGATTCTGCCTCCCCCCTTTGTACTCTGCCCCTGGGTTTCTGTACCCCAAGTGCATGATTTTGTACTTCTTCACATTGCAGCCTATCTAGCTAAACCTCGAACTAATGAGCGTAAAAGTGTTGCTACCCTGCTGAAGCAGGAATAAAGGTGCTGTATGCAGTCACCACCTTATAGCAAACAAACTGTCACTCTTTATAAACAATGAAAGTAACTACAGTATATAGATTGTTCTTATTAGAGTTTTCCTCTGGGAAACAATACTTTAATAAATAAATTTCAAACTATTGTAAAGGGGATATAGCAGCTGTACTGCTGTACCTCATAATATCCTGGAGCACTTTTGTCTTTTTTGTTTGTAATCGCTATTCTTTATCACATTTTTCAGAAAAGTACATAACAAACACTTTTTAATGGTTTACAATAACTGGCAGGCATTTTTTCCCATAGGAAAACCTGGTGATAATGCACTGTTATACTGTAACCAGTTGGCTATAATGGCTAACACGTGCCAGGTTTCCCTCGTTCCATGCATGTGCCAGCCACCACTCTTCCCTTCCTCAGCGCTGGACACTTCACCGGCAGTAGCACTCGGCAGTAAGTAAGTAAATAAAAAAGAAAACCTCGCCTCTCAACATTGGAGTTTTTGCAGCCCTGATTAAATCTTTAATCCTTGATTAAACCTTTACAAAATGGAAAGGTTTCAGCAGTCACTCAGCCTTGGAGCATGCTTAGTCTTGACTGGACTGTGGCTGAACAGTGATGTATTTATATTTTATATAATTAGTGTGGTGAAAAAATGCTTCCCAGCAATTATATAAAATTAAACATGGGAAGGCATGTAAAACTCAAGTGTTACACACACCCTCAGTGTTGGATGCTTAAATAAACCCCTTGAGCTTCACTCTCAGGGTTTATGCAGCATCCAACACCTCAAGGGTGTGTGTGAAATCTTGTTAAACACACGGCCCCATGTATTGGAGAAGCTGGTTATAATTTGCCGTTATAACCTGCGAGTTATAATGATGAACATACGCCAGCTTCTCCACTACTCAGCTCTCGCTCCCAGAACTGCGTGGCAAACCCACATGTACTGTGATTCTTTCTTCAAAACAAAGAGAACCCATTCTGAACTACTGTGCACTCTCTTTTTTTCTGTGTGAACTCACTTCAGAAGCTGCTATCCCACAGAGAATTCAAAACTGGCGAAATGGCAGTGTGATTTCAGGTTGAATAGAAACCATGGCAGCCTCTGAACTGCATGCATCATTGAATATCACTGTGACAATAATATTTCAGAGCGGTACTGATCTTTTACTAATCACAAGATTTTCTAAGTTCTGGACATTTTAATCAGCACTAAAACACAGTGGGTCAGATATTGAAAGCATTGTGCTGAGCATAAACTGTTGAATCTGGAATTGCACCACATTATTCAAAAGCACAAATATCACCGGTGCAACATGATAGTGCTGGCTCTAAAACATAATGTATGCAGGGGACCGACTGAGGGGGTGGGGCCAGAAATCTACACTCACTGGGATATTTAAAAAAATAGTGCTGCGCTACAGTTGGTAGTGTGACTTGTAGCACAGTGCTAAATACTGCTGCTAAAAAGTATGCGGTAACTCAGGCTAACATGGTCATGTGACCCTTCCCGATCCCTGACACATGTCAAAATGCTGTACACTGTCCCTAATAGTCTAGTGCCCCCCCCACAACACCGATCCCAGAAACAGTGTGCAGTTTAGTAAACACATAATCTCTGGTAGTCTAGTGGCCCCACCATTCTCGATCCCCGACTTAAAGACATAATCCCTGGTAGTCTATCACCCCCCCCATTCCTGATCAATGATCCCCAATAGTGTGCTGTCAAGTAACTACAAAATCCCTGGTAGTTTAGTTGCCTGCCATCCCCAATCCATGATCCCTAATGCATGTCTGGTGTTAGCAACCCAACATCCCTGTGGCCCATTGTCCACCCTGACCTGATCTCCCATCTGAAACGTTTGAATATTCCCAGTGGTCCAGTGTACTGTGCCAACCCCGATCCCTCATCTGGTGCAGCCTCAACATATCTGGTGGTCTAGTGGACTCCCTCTCCACCCCCCTGTGCCTATCACCCCACTGCCCCCCCCATCCCAGAACCGAGCTGGTGACTGGCTCAGCTCACCTCACACCTCTGCAGCCAGCCACCGACTGAGCTCTGCATGAGTGCCTATATGTATATGTGCTTAGTCAGAGCTCAGTCAGCAGCTGGCTGTGAAGGTGTGCAATGTGCTGAGCCAGTTGCCTGCTCGGTTCTGGGATGGGGGGAGTAGGGTGGTAGGCACTGCGGGGGTGGGGTGTTCCACTAGATTACCAGGTATGTTGGGGTTGTAGCAGATGGGGGATTATGGTGGGCATGGTCCACTGGACCACCGGAGATATTCAACCATTTTGGATGGGAGATTGGGTCAGGGTGGGCAATGGATGACAGGGATGTTGGGTTGCTAGCACCAGACATGCATTGGGGTTTGGGGATTGGGGATGAGGGGCCACTAGACTACCAGGGATTCTGTAGTTACTTAACAGCACACTGTGTCAGGAATCATGAATCAGGGATGGGGGGGCAGCTAGACTACCAGGGATTCTGTAGTTACTTAACAGCACACTGTGTCAGGAATCATGGATCGGGATGGGGGGGCAGCTAGACTACCAGGGATTCTGTAGTTACTTAACAGCACACTGTGTCAGGGATCATGGATTGGGATGGGGGCAGCTAGACTACCAGGGATTCTGTAGTCACTTAACAGCACACTGTGACAGGGATCGTGGAATGGGGACGGGGGTAGCTAGACTACCAGGGATTCTGTAGTCACTTAACAGCACACTGTGTCAGGGATCATGGATCGGGATGGGGGCAACTAGACTACCAGTGATTCTGTAGTTACTTTAGCACACTGTGTCAGGGATCATGGATTGGGGATGGGGGAGGTTGCTAGTCTACCAGGGATTCTGTAGTTACTTAATAGCACACTGTGTTGGGGATTGTGGATTGGGGATGGCGGAGGGCCGCTAGACTTCCAGGGATTCTGTAGTTACATACCTTTGTGACTACTTGTATGTTGTTATGACATCACATTACCTTTCTCACATTGTGATGTCACATCATAAGGCTTTGCCTAGCCAACTGGGGTCTACTATTGCAGTTATACCAAGGCAACATGTACAATAACATTGCATGTAATCAGGTACACTGACTCTGGCTGGGGGCCCCATGGGCAGGGGCTCCCAGCAGCTGCAGGGTTCGCTGGTGCCTATATCTGGCTAAGATCAGGATCGGGGATTGGGGCAGGGGGGCAGGCTCTGATTCAGGGTTTTGGGGGTCACCAGTAGGATTAATGCCATCATGGGGCCACCCTTTGCTCCATATGTGTGCCTGTAGGCATTACGCACATTTGATTAATTTAATTTATGTACACTTAGTGGTTTCTTGCAGCTTCTAGAGGGGGACAGCAGTGTCAATGCATACTGTTCCTGCTTTCACATCCATTGCTGCCCATCTGCCCTTCCTGGCCGGGTCTTAGCTTAGTACAGCATTGCATACATTCATGTTCTCACATCAGAAGCTGTGCACAGCCCCTTGTTGCTGTTATGGGAGGAACACATGTTAATACACTTCTGGATATGTCAGGTACACTGATGTGTGTAATTGTAGCCTGCAGATACAGACCTGTTGTTCAGGTCTGACATACAGGTGGAGCTATGTGCACAACTCAGCCTGCAGCTGCTGACCTGTAGTTCCAGTCTGATCTACAGGTGGAGCTGTGTGCTCCATGCAATAGCGCCGGGTGAACTACATGGGAGTGCATGCAAAGCAGGCCATAACGAGAAGCTAATGTGGCTGTTTGCCCACAGATTGCCCGAGTGTGGTCATTTGCATAGGGGCTTTGAATATGGCAAAAGTTTGCCCCAGGCTAATGTGTTTGCACCGGGCTAATGTGTTAGCACCATGTAAACAAGTTAGCCCCAGGCAAACCTCTCAAAACCATAGCACAGTTCAGCAGTGTGTGGCCTGCAATGTTGTTTGCAGTTGTGCACCACTTTTGTGCTTTCCCCCACATTGACCACCTGCTGCAACGTTGCCTTACTCCGCCTCTGTGGGCACTGGGATGCTGTTGCAGTTATCACTGCCCGGTTGTTATATTCAGAGCTGTCTTATTTGCCGGGCTAGTTTTGTACTGCACTCTCAGCCCTGTTTCCAACCCTTCATTTGCATGCTATATTCAACTGAGTAAGCCCCTGGGCTATTACTTTGAATATACAGTGCAAATGGTTATGGGCTATTTTAGCAAACCGGGCAGTGCTAATTTTGCCTGGAGATTTAGTTTTGAATATCGTGGCTGGTATACTTTGATTAGCTTCCACAGTACTTTATGTGCAATTGCTGTTCTGACCGTTCCTATTTTCTTGCTGTAGATTCTGTTGCTGAGTATGGAGGTCAGTCTATATTGCACTTGATTTTTCCAAATTAAAATGAAATACTGTTTTTCAAATGAAATAGTTATATCCCAATGTCTGCCTGTACAATTACAGTGTTTGCCTGTAAAAGTAAATTAACAAAACACAGACACACATAGATTTTTTTTTACATTTTTTTATTTCTAGTACAGTAGCTGGGCAAAAAAACAGTGCCCAGCAATTGCATAAAACAATGCATGGGGAAGAGAGCAAAACTTGAATTCTATGCACACCCTCAGCGTGGGATTCTTTTAGCATCCCACACCTTGGGTGTGCAAACAATTCTCGTTATGCACTCCTCCCCATGCAATGTTCCATATATGGTATACAAAATGCAGTAAAGATTAGATGATAGGACAACTTTATGGCTGTATTCCACAATCCCCTTGAGCACTTTTTTTTTTTTTACTTTTTACCTTACCACTTGCCACCTCACTCCTTGCTTTGGGCCATGTCTCGGGCACCCCCAGTCCTGTCATCTGTTCCCACTGTGGAATCTGCCAACCAGGATCCACACAACATAGGATGTGAGAGTTCCTGAGGGCCATCATATATGGCAGCGTAGGAAAAATGTTTCTGGTTTTCTCCCTATTATGCCCCAGGGCCTCAGCAACACAGATGCGCATGCGTGTGGAGGTGCACATACACTCTGGAACCCGTGACCCTGCATGTGACAGGGTGACCCCTGTCAAGGATGGGTACCCTGGTAGAAAGATGAGGTTCCCTTACCCCCCCCAAATATGAAGCACCAGGTATGTAGGTCCAGTATGCCAGCTGACCGAGGTAATTAAGGTGCTGGTTGCTTAACTAGAGTATATAAAATGCCTATAAGAAAAATAGGGTGCTTATACTTTAAATAAAGTACTTTGAAAGTTTAAATATAGTGCACAAGAGGAATTTACAAATGTTCACTGGATTTAAACTGAAAGATGTTTGTGCCTTTAAATAATAAAGTGCTTTTTATCTTGAAAGTAAAAGGCAGCAGTTCTTGCCATGTAACATTTTGTAGTAGATGTTAGTTATAAATATAAAAGGACAGGCAGGACAGAAAACTGGGTAGACTGGGTGGGCTAAGTGGTCCTTTTCTGATGACACATTCTGTGTTTCTGTGTCATAGAGAACAACACCAGTCTAACTATAGATCCAAGAGCTTGTTAGGAGGAGGCTAGCAGCTCCTCTGGAGCCTCACAATGGTGGGTAAGCCACAGGGTGGCAGGGATGTTAGTTATAAAATAAATAAGAATTAACACAAGTTGAGTTGCTAATGCTACATACATACAAGGATTCCATAGGAAAGGAGGAGTTGATAAAGAACTCCAGGTCTTTTCTGAAATACATAAATATAAAAATAGGGCTTACCAGTGTTTGCAGTTCTCCACAGCAGAGCAGTAAGTTACATTTCTTTTTAGAGAGCCTGCTGCTTTGCTGCAAACCTGGAGGAGTTAAGGATTTAAAGGGACATGAATATCCCTGTGAAACCACAAAGTGTAAAATGGTGGCAGCCTTCAGTATATGATTTGGCTGCAAGTCTTCAGAATGAAAATTCACAAATTAAATAAAATAATAAAGCTAACATGTATAAAAAGACACCCCGACTCTCTTTAAAGTCCCACACACAGTTTCTCTAAGCACTGCCCTGCTGCATGAGTGTACACAAATGAAGGGGGTTGACAAAAATCTATCTGGAGGAAAACTAGGTGACTGCCTGTGGTTTATTTTAAAACAGATAAAGCAAACAGGCCTCATGTGTTCCAAGCAAGGCTGGAGAGGTTTAAAAGCAATAAAGTGCAAATAGTCATTGAAATAAAAGAAAGAAAAAAGAAACTTACAATATATGGTATTACTAAATATCAGGCCTTTAGGCCTGATGGTCTGCCTGCTCCAAGAATGGTATGTCAAATGAGGTGCACTATAGGGTGACAGCGGCCCCTAGTGTCCTCTTTTTATACTAATGATGCTGTCAATCACAGCTGAGTGGAACGTTTTCCACTTCCTCTTACTATTATATTTTTTCTTGAAGGACTTCTTCTTGTATGAAGGTTTCCTTACTTAATTATCATGTTTAGAAGGCCCTCTGGCACTGTATAATTTAATATAAGGCCTAAACAAAAAGTTGTATAAGTTAATGATGCTGTGGTCACATGACTTCAGTAGGCGGGTATAAAAAGCCTACCTTAGCAAGCTATATTTGGATAGGGGAGTCAGTTGGAGCTGACTGCCAGAGGTGGTGGATGACCGCTGAAGTGCACATGTTTGTGTGAAACAGGTGAGGAGATAGCCTGGTGCCACAGCTGGGCAGAGCAGTGGCCCTTCCTGATCATACTGCATCTGTTTATTATTTTGTTGATACTTTTGAAAGTGAATGAACTAACCTTATTTTCCTGATTTCTGTGAAACCTGATTACAACATTTTCTGAGAAAAATAAAATAAGTGCTTTGCTGGTGCTTTTTATGCACTGAGTTTGTGGGACTGCTTGGTTTGTTATCCTGTCTATCCCAACCCTGCTACACCACACCACCCACCCAGCCTAATGTCAGCCCCCCATGTGCTTGATGCTACCACCAGGCCTCCACTTGGTGGCAGCCAAGAGCTGCCAAGACTTGCCTCCCCAATCCGGGAGACGAGAGCTGCCAAGTGGCTGCTCAGTCCTCTCCTAGCCCCCCAACTGATCCTGGCAATCCAAACTCATTTCTTAATTCAGTTTGCTGGCCTGATAAGACATAAGGCATCCAGCCCCTCAGCTCTCTACATCACAGGGCCAGCTGGGCACATTTTCTTTTATAGCAATATAGTAATTAAGTTTTTATTGATTTTGTTTTTCAGAAAAGAGCATATGCATAGCCATCTGCATAAATACAAAGTGCTACAGGTAAGGATAGCCCACCAATTAAATACAGAGGACAACTGGCATTAGGACAAACATCATCCTAATAAAACAACTTCTATACAACATGCTTGGCACAGAAAAAATGAGGCTGTCCAGTGACTACCCCAATTGGACTGCAAAAAAGGGACAAATGGAACAAGCGACATATGACATGCAGAAAGGAAACATGACAGTAATAAAAACAATAACTGCTAGTATGGTGACGGTCCAAAAGTGATGGGACAGAGAGGTAGAGTAAGTGAACACCAACAACGAGGCCCCAGGGGGGCGCTGTAGAGCCCAAGCAAGATGTATAATCCTAGATAGTGCACAGCAAATCTTGGGGAAACACGATCCAACAATAATTGTTTAAGTGACTCAATCATGAGTAAATGTTATAGGCATTAGTGTGTGACATTCAATAGCACAAGACGGGAAACCCTCAGAAAGAAAAGACTCAAAATGAGGGAGCTCGAGCTAAGTATCTGAGCAGCGCTCCAGCCATGCGCTCTTCTCAAAACACACTTCTGGATGCAGCAGAGGGCTCAGAGGAAGAGACTCTCCAATTGCTCAGCCTAAGGCTAAACAGATTGATTGCCTCCGTAGCGGGGCTCTCTGACAGATTTGATGCCCTTGCAAACCAGGTAGTTGCCAAAGAAACCTCAGCTGAAATGGTATCAGCAGTGAATGTGGAAGCTACCAAGCAGACTGATAAGGCAATGGGGGATGTTACCACACTCATCAGGGAAAACGTGCACCTGAAAACTCACCTGGAAACACTAGGAAACCAGGCAAGGGCTCCAAATCTCAGAATTTTTGGCCTTCTGGAAGGGTGTGAGCATGATCATCTTTGGAGTTTTATCCAAGAATGGTTGATTCAACAACTGCCTCCAAAAAGCCTATCGTAAAACTCCATGTGGTAGGCCCTACAATCCGGAGGCTCCGCATGAGGTGGTGGCAGTTACCAGTGGAGTAAGCACCAGGGATTACTTTCTCACCTTATCAAGTCAAAGAGGAGTGCTTTTGCAGGATGGGCAGTAGATCAACTTGTACCCTGACATCAGTTTCATGGCCCGACAGAAAAGGAAAAAATTCAACAGGGCCAGGGCTTTGCTGAGAGAAGCAGGGATCTCACACGGCATGCTCTTCCCAGTGCACTTTTGGATCGCTCATCAGGGCAAGATCTACATGTTTTCAACCCGATGGATGCCATAAAGAGGGCACAGAAGTTCATACCAGTGAGACTGCAAATTGCTGAAAGAGGAGATTCTGCCTTGGAAGATGAAGAGTCATGAGGAACAATAGTGCAACTTTTCCTATCACTTTCAGAATGAGTATTTGAAGCCCCTAAGTAAGAGTGCACAGTTCTTTGCTCTTAGAAAGCCTGGAGTAGTAAAAACATCCACTCATGCTGGACTTCAGGTGTTCCATTGGTTCCAATTGACCCACTGTATTGTCTGTTCTTTTTGGTGTGGACACAACTGCTGTCTCTAACAGCTACTGTTGATATAAATATTGTTGGTTCAGTTAAAAGAAAAAAAATTAATCCATCTGGCTTTGCTTTATAGTTCATTTTCCCATTGTTACATTAAAAATAATAGCACTGCATAAAGCTACATAGTAAAATGTTGTACTATCTAATGAGGGATAGCACTAGACGTGCACATTTATTGATAAATGCATGGTGAATTCTCTCTTATCCTCATAGGAGGAGGAGAAATTTTGACTCTTGAATGTTGAATGACTCTGAAAGGACATACCATGCAGCTCCTGGACTCATAACGCAGCAGTTAGATATGCATTTGGTTACCCATTTATAATTAAAGGTTTCCCTCCCAA
Organism: Neoceratodus forsteri; assembly: GCA_016271365.2. Lineage (NCBI taxonomy): Eukaryota > Metazoa > Chordata > Ceratodontiformes > Ceratodontidae > Neoceratodus > Neoceratodus forsteri. Next base: position 640,437,121 of record CM057453.1, on the reverse strand, counting down.
GGATGTATCTTTAAAGCATTAGATGGAATCTTTGTTTATATTAAGAGGAGTGGCACCCTCAATATGTCATGTACATGATACCCTGTCATATCAATGTTTGTGTATTGACTTTGTCTTTTTAAGAAAACAGTAAAAAATAAAGTTTCAAAAAAAAAAATACAATGAGACCACAAGGACAATTTATCATATATGTTACAAGAAAAGGAGGAGACAGTGGAGAATGAAAGTAGTCAAACTCCAACAGGTTCAGCGTGAGTTAATTCAGGTTATACCTCTGTACAGACAGTTGGTGATACCCCATCTGGAGTACTGCATGCAGTTCAGGAGACCCCATCTTCACAAGGACATAGACAGGATGGAGGCAGTCCAGAGGAGGGCAACTAAAATGGTGCAGGGTCTGCAAGAGAAGCCATATGAGGAGAGACTAAAGGAGCTTAATATGTATACCCTTGAGGAAAGGGGGGGACATGATAGAAACTTTTAAGTATCTCAAGGGAATCAACAAAGTCCAAGAGGGTAGCATCTTTCAGAAAAAGAGATGTGCAAGAACAAGGAGGCACAATTTGAAGATAGAGGGGGGATGGCTCAGGGACAATGTGAGGAAGTATTTTTTTCATGGAGAAGGTGGTGGATGCATGGAATGGCCTTCCAGAGGAGGTCATGGGGTCAGAAACAGTGGGAGAATTCAATAATGCATGGGACAGACATAAGGCAATTCTGGTGGGGGTTAGTAAGAAGTAGGCTGCTGGTTAACTAGGATATGCAGCTTATCCAATAGGTAGGGAAACGGGTAGACTGGGTGGGCCAAGTGATCCTTATCTGCTGCCAAAGTCTATGTTTCTACATTTCTAAGACAATGTCACAGGCTAAAGAGTTAATATAATAGAGTGCCAAAAAGACGTTCCATTTGTCATGAACCCTCCCAAGGGATCCCTGAGTGACAGAAATCACCCACTCATAGTTAGACTGCTACCTCATTTCCTGATTCCACTCCTCACAAGAGGGAGTAGTAGCCAGTCACCAATTGCATAACAAGACTCTTTTGGCCACTGTTATTATCACCAAGAACCATTGCTGTTGGGGAAGAGTGACACCTTTTGACCCAGCTGTGTCCTCAGTAATTGCTAGCTCAAGACAGAGATAAATGGGATGGCCCAATGCTGCCTCACATGCCCGGGTTACAGTTAACATCCAATACTGTGCAGAAGAATTGCAAGTGGGAAATCAACCCCATCACTCCTCAAGAATTTGGAGGTACCTCCAACATTGGGCAGAGGGGACTAGGCCCCAGCAGTAAAGGCTGACCAACATATGATTCCATTTGTAAAGGATAATTACATGCATACAAACATACAAATGGTCAGTAGAAGAAGGCCTGAAGGCCTGTAGAGTCTACTCGATGCAAAGCTCATGTGTCACTACTAGAAGTTGCTCCACACTAACCTTTCCCTTAAATCTATCCTACCCTCTTTAAACTGACCAACTGTACTGTGATTTATTACCCATTCTGGCAGTGCATTCTATTCTGCAACCACCCTCTCAGTGAAGAAGTGCCTTTTGGCCTTCCTCCTGTACCCCCCACTGACTTGTAGTTGTGCCTCTGATGTGTCTGTTCTCACTTTTGCAAAAAAGATCCCCTATGCTGACCTTGTAAATGCCTTTAAGGTATTTGAAGGTCTCAATAATTTTGTCTGTCTCTCTTTCCTCATCTGGTGAATATGTGTTCAGATTTGTCAGCCTCTGTTCTTACTAGATATATCCTGCTGCCACTGAACCATCTTGGTAGCCCTACCCTCTACTGCCTCCATCTGATTTATGTTTTACTTAAGGTAAGGGCTCCAGTATGGCACACAGTACTCCAGATGCAAATGCACCATGGACCTGTACAAGGTCAGAATGACCTCTTTGCTCCTGGCAGAGAACCCCCTTTGATATGCAACCCAGTGTCCTGTTTGCATTCCCTGCCACCTTTCTGCATTGCATTGATAGTTTCAAGTAATTTGCAACTGCTGTTTCCAGGCATTTCTCCTCCTCCGAGTCAGTGATCATCACTCCACCAAAACTGTACTTGACCCGGGAGTTCTTAGGTCCTATGTATGAATCAGCTTCTGGTACCCAAACAGAAGAAAACAGAGATCTCCAACATCCACACTAAGCCTCCAAGTAGATGGAATGGCCTAGTCAGCCTTCCAACATTTACAAAGTTTTAGTAGTGGTATATGGTGTATGATCCAGAATGACTTCGTAAGTGCCCAAGGTGTTTGGAGTTAGCCAGTCCATGCCTAAGCTTGTCTAGCTTTGAAGGGCCTAAAGAAGTATACTCAGAGCCAAACCTCATGCAGAGGGTATGTTGTAGCTGTTAGTATGTACCACCTGTGACAGGGTGGAATAGGACCCTGTCCCAGTTGTTATGGAAAGATTTTGAATGCAGAGATCTGTTCTCTTCTCTTCTTTTCTTTCCTTTCCTGTCTCTTGTCTGTCTGATTGCACTACCAAATTTTCCTGTCAGACCTAGGATTTGATCACCCCGAAAGTCTCACAATTCTTTGCCTCTCACTATGTCTCAGTCTTCCATTGCTGTTTGTCTTTTTCTCCCTTATATATCTGCTGATATAAAAATATATGCAAATCATTTTGTGGAAATGTAACTGATAGTGGGATCCCTTTGTTTAGAAATTATATAATGTTCATTTTTGAAATGTATATAATTATAGTTTGAGATGATTGCAAAAAGCTATTGGAAACTCAGGAGGTTACCTGAGTGCAAGTTTTAAGGCTTTTGCAGAAGCTGTGGAAAAGGGTCCTCAGTTCTGGGACACTGTGTTAATGCCAACACGTGCCTGAAATGTACAAGAACACTTAAAAAAAAACAGGATGCTTGTTAAGAAGGGGGGTTAGAAGGACTTATAAGAGAGCTGAGCTGCAATTGCTTGAAAAGGACATACAGAGATTGAAGAAAATCTCTGACGGATCTTCTCAACTTTTTTTTTGCCTTTGTAAATAGTTATACTGAACAAGTTTATTTTTTTATGTTACTGCTAGTACAAATAAATATTTTTGGTGAATTCTACAACTGCTCCTGGTTTTCCTATGCATCCTGACCTGTGCCTCAACAACAGATGGTGTCAGAGTGGGATTTATACCATGCATACTCTAAGCCAGGAGTTTTGTGCATGGGTACTGGACCTAGTACCAGGGAAGCATAGAGAAAGGTATGTATTCTGCAGCAGCAAGTCCAGGAGTGGTTACCAGAAGAATGACAGCCAAATTAGCAGAGTCGGAAGTCCAAGCTGAGATTGTACAGCCAGCACAAGTTATGGAAAAAGAACAGGCAATGACAGAACCTGTAAGCCTGATGGACTTTTCCAAATGGTGGGCTATATAACAAAAAGAGACGGAGAAGCAGACAGAAAAAGAGATTCAACATTTAGAAACACAGAGGAGAGAAGCGATGCAGTGACAGGAGCAGCAGAGGACAGAAGAGATGTAGCAACAGGAGCAGCGATGGCTGGATGCCTTGTTAGCTATCAAAGGCAGAGGATGTGGCACATATCTAGATGAGCAACAAAACACAAGCAACTTAAAAGCCAATAAACTTACGAAGTTGTGTCCCTCAGATGATATTGAGACATACATGACAACTTTTGAAAGAGTTGCCACAGCCTGCCAATGGCCAAAGCAGTAATGGACAGTCAGACTGGTACCCTACCTGACAGGGAATGCCCAACTTGCCTACAGCAACATGGACAATGCACAGTCAGAAAACTATGACCTGGTGAAAAGCGAAATCCTGAAAAGGTATGACATCTCAGGAGAGACCTACAGGCAGAGATTTCGATCTCTGAAGTACAACTCAGTCTACAATCCTCAAAAAACCTTCACACAACTCAGTGAACTCCTGATAAAATGGCTCCAACCAGAGAGAAAAACAGTTCCACAGATCATTGTCACATCTGCAGTGGAGCAATTTATCAACATCTTGCCTACAGATGTGTAGCTTTGGGTAAGGAATACTAACCAGAAAGTGGGAAAAAGGCTGTTTCTTTTGACGAGGACTACCAAATGGCCAGACAGATGCCACAGCAGAGCGGTAACAGCCAAGCACCAGTACCACACTCTTTTTCCCATTTAAATTCCAAGTCTGATAAGAACTCATTGTGGGGGCAACAAATCTGAGCCCAAAGACATAATTTGCTATAACTGTAATAAGCCAGGTCATACTGTAAGAAATTGCCGTGAGAAGAGTGACACTGGAGCAGATTTGTCCTTGGCAGACTGGGGCAAGTACTTAACAGATGTGAAGGTGGGGGATAAGACTGTAAAGGGACTCATTGATTTGGGAAGCAGACAGACCTTAGTACATGTTGAAGTGCTAGGAAAATATTGTACAAAAGGACCAGGTACTGGTGTCATCTGCATCCACAGGGACACTTGATACTATCCCACCCCCAAGTGACTCTGGTCATGAAGGTGTGTCGCACTAAATAAAAGTGGGGGTAGTACCTAAGTTACCTGTACCTGTGATTATTGAAAATGACTTTCCAGGATTTACTGAGTTAATCTCAGAGGAACTGAACCCTGCAGTTTCAGCAGCAGTGGTGACAAGAGCTCAGACAAAGAAAATGTCAGCTGGTGGGGACTCTTCCTTTCAGTGATTTTGATTTTGGACTTGTTTCAGCACAGCTCCAAGATCCAGAAATCCAGGAAAGAGAGATGATGCCTGAAGAAATGGTATCCTGTGACATGTGTGCTACTCTCAAGTGGGCGCCTACGGAAACAGCGACCCACTTGTGGTGCATGTCGACAGAGCAAGAGAGTAGAGAGGGTGACTGGATGGGGTGGGTTCATGAATAGCAATGGGATGTCACTATATGTACATGTGCGCAGGGGGGAGCAAGCATGCTGAGCGAGGGGAGGGAGGGTTTGTCAGGGGTGATGCTGCAGTGAACTGCCAAGCTGGTTCCATGGTGTGGTGGGTGGGTGCTAGGCTGGGGCAGCCAGGATGCTGGGTTCAGGTCTGGGAGCAAGTATATTTTGTTGCGCCCGGCCTGAGTAGTTTTTTTTTGTGTGCACTTTTGCACCCCCCCGACATGCACCCCCCCGGAGTTAAGAATCCTTAAGTAGGGGGTGCGGGTGGCCATAGCCCCCTGCATGACATAACAGAAATTGAATTTCGGTGATATACACTCAACATAATGACTATCGCCGCTCAGCAATCGCCTTTATGATGTGGAACTGAAGAAACTGTGTCAAAAAATGACAGATGGACATAAGGGGTTAACATATAAATTTGCTGAAACTAAACTGATCACTGATTGTGATTTTCTTTCAGAGCAAGCTAATTATGTTTCTCTCCAGGGTTATTTTAAGCAGCTGGGGTGAAACCAAAGCAGGGTGGACCTATGTTTAAAAAAATGTAATGGGTTACTGTACAGAGCTTGGGTTAAACCTCAGACACAGGAACAGACAGAACAATTGGTTATACCACAGAAGTACAGAACAGAGTTGTTACAGATAGCACATGATAGTCCTATGGCTGGTCATTCAGGGAGGGATCGCACCCTTGCCAGATTGCTGTATAGATTTTTCTGGCCTGGAATTTATGAAGATGTTGCTACCTATCGTAATTCCTGTGGTGAGTGTCAGAAAGTAGCCCCAGTCACTAGAAAAGACAAGGTGCCCTGGTGCCCCTATACTTGATAGATGTGCCTTTTGAGAGAATTGCAATGGATGTGGTTGGTCCTTTAGAGAAAAGTAAAAAGGGTAATAGATTTATCCTGGTTGTATGTGACTATGCTATTCGATACCCAGAAGCAGTTCCAATACGTACTGTCACAGCTTCAAAAGTGGCAGCAGAGCTTGCAAAAATTTTCAGCAGAGTGGGCATACCTAAAGAAATGATTACTGATCAGGGCAGTAATTTTGGTGCTGCATTACTTAAGGAGCTGTACAGACTACTAGGTATCACTGCCATAAGAACCTCCCCCTATCACCCTCAGATGGACAGTCTTGTTGATCATTTTAACCAAACTCTAAAACTCATGTTAAAAAGGTTTGTAAAAGGGGAAGGGAAACAGTGGGATGAATACTTGCCTTACCTACTTTTTGCTTACAGAGAAGTGCCACAGGCATCAACAGGGTTTTCACCATTTGAAATGCTGTGTGGTAGGCAGCCAAGAGGGCCACTGGATGTGATAAAAGAAACGTGGGAAGATAACCCCACTCAGAAACAATCTATAACATCTTACATGTGTTCCCTAAGAAAGAAGCTGGCAAGATATGATGAAATTGTCCATAGTAATCAGGAAAAGGCCCAAATCCAACAGAAGGTATATTATGACCATGGGGTAAAAGACAATGTTTTTGAGCCAGGTGAAAAGGTTTTGCTATTGTTTCCCACAACAGAAAATAAACTGTTAATGAAGTGGCAAGGGCCATATCAGGTTTTTAGACCTACTGGCACAGCTAACTACGAGACTGAGATGCCTGACAGGAAAAATCCTACTAAGATACACCTTGCTAACCTCCTCAAGAAATGGGTTGAAAAAATGCCAAAAACTGCTTTGCTAGTTTTACCAGAAACCGATAAGGAAGATATTGCTGTAGCTTATGATAGACTGGAACAAACTGTAAATGCTAATGCTGTAAAGATGAATGTTTCCTTAACCTCAGAACAAACTGCAGGCATCTGTAATGTGCTAAAGACATTTAACAGTACTTTTACCACAGTACCAGGCCAAGGAAAAAGGGTTAAGCATGTTATAGAGACAAGGAATGCTTGTCCTGTTAGGCAAAAGACATACAGTTTACCAGAGCGGTTAAGAGCTGACGTGGTTAAGGAAACACAAAAAATGAAAGAACTGGGTATCATAGAAGAATCGAGGAGTGCTTGGTCATCTCTAATGGTAATTGCAAACAAAAAAGAAGGGCATGTTAGAATCTGCCTTGATTTTAGGAAATGTAATCAAGTGTCAGAATTTGACAGTTATCCTATGCCCAGAATAAATTATTTTGGTGGACAGACTGGGAAGTGCAAAGTATATCAGTACCCTTGATCTTGCCAAGGGTTACTGGCAAATCCCTTTAGCTAAAGAATCCAGAGACAAAACTGCATTTGCCACTCCTGTTGGATTCTATCAGTTCATCACCATGCCATTTAGTTTACATGGTGTGCCAGCTACATTCCAGCAGTACATGGATGTAATATTATCACCTCACACTGGTTATTGTGCTGCATACCTTGATGATATCATGGTGTACAGTCCAGACTGGAAAAGCCACTTGGAACACCTGTGAGCAGTTATCCAAGCTATCAAAATGCAGGTCTGACTATTAATCCTACCAAATGTGCACTGGGCATGCAGGAAACTAGATATTTGGGATTTGTGTTGGGAAATGGAGAAATTAAGCCAGAGGTTTCTAAAATGGAAGCTGTAGCTAACAGTCCTGTCCCTAAAACAAAGAAACATGTCAGGTCATTTTTAAGTCTGGCTGGTTATTATTGGAGATTTGTTCCCAACTTTGCTGAGTTAGTTACTCCCCTCACTGATCTCACAAAAAACGGTACCCAAATAATGTGAAATGGACCCCAGAGTGTGATGAAGTTTTTCAAGCCATTAAGGCTGTATTATGTTCAGCCACTGTTTTAAGAAGCCCGGACTTTGAGAAACCATTTTTGTTACAAACAGAAACATCAGAGGTAGGCCTAGGTGCAGTACTGAGTCAAAATGTAGATGGGATGGAACATCCTATTCTGTACATAAGTAGGAAGTTGCATGACAGTGAGACAAGGTACTCCACCGTTGAAAAGGAATGTTTAGCAGCAGAATGGGCCATTGAGTTCCTTAAATTTCATCCAATCAAAACATTGGTTGTTGCAATAAACATTACAGAATTTAGTCAATTATTTCAAATATTATGTAGTGCCTAATAACAAAGCCCCAAATAGTTTATAAGTATATTGCATCACATACCTTTTTGTTCAAATTATTAAAATGAGATTCCAATATCTGTGTTTCCTCTCTCTCTATAAAGTAATAATAATAATAATGAGAAACCACCCTTGAACCCATTAATATGATTTCCAATCATAAAAATATTTTTTTTAAATTCTATATGAATCATATTGGCTTACCAAAATATATTTATTTTGGTAAGCCAATATGATTCATATAGAATTTTTGCTTTGTTATTAGGCACTACGTAATATTTGAAATAATTGACTAAATTCTGTAATGTTTATTGCAGCAACCAATGTTTTGATTGGATAAAAGGAGTAAGCAAATTAAGAATTGATTTAACTATCAGGTGAAAAGAACACTTTTTTCTGTAATTAATTTTGAGGTAGAAGATTATTATAAGATTTGTATGTGACATTAATGTGAAGCATTTATTGATTTAAATATTATTCATGATCTGTTTAGATGGTAAGAGCCCCGTGACCAAGCTGATCACAGCGAAACGTAGGGGCATTGTTATTGAAAAAGAATAAAAGTGGATGTTACAGACTTCAGCGTCCTGGCATTTGCATTCTTTGTCCTGTCTCTGATCCCAAAAGAAGAATGTATGAAAATGATTTTTCCTGACCCTTTGGTCAAGCACCCAATGGACATTGTGGACAGTACCACAAAACATGCGCCTTTGTACTTTCTACACCTGCAGCTCCCTATGGATTAATTTGTCTGTTAAAGGAGAGCAGTCAGCACTAAGAGCCTCACACCCAAGTGTGGAGCTGATCCCAATTTGCACTTTGTGTGCAAAAACATTTTTTTTTTTGCTTCATGTTTACTGCAGTATAGTAAAGTGCATCAAACTGATTCTACTGAGTTGTAAACTGACATTTTCAGTGATTACAAATCCCTGTATCTCCTGCAGCTGACATCAGAGGAGGGATGCAGCAGTAGGAGATTTAATAGCCTGCAGTGCGTATTAAAGCTTTTATAAGCTCTGATGAGATGTTTGCTGGCCCTGATGTCCTCTCGGGCTACGTACAGTCCTCTGTGAAAGTAAATAAAAGAAAAGAACCCTACTGAAAGAAAGATTGGTTGAGCATCTTGAATTCAATGTGCTGCAGAACACAGACAGCACATATTCATGGGATCAAGGCCACCCAAACGAATCTCATTGACTTCTTTGACTGGGTGATGACAGAAATAGGTCAGGTGCGGTTGGTGGACATGGCCTATTAGCAATGCCTTTGACACCATGCCAAGCAGGAGGCTGATCTAGAAGCTGACCAGCGAAGGGGTGGGATCCAAGTGATAAATAGGGAGAGAGAGAGAGAGAGGGAGGTGGTTAATGGATCTCAATCTCAGGATGGAAAACTTGCCAGCGGGGTACCACAGGGCTCAGTACTGGGAGCAGTCCTTTTGAATGTCTTCATAGGGGACATTGAAGTAGAACTGTAGGGGAAGGTATAATTTTCTGCAGATGACACCAAAATCTGTAATAGGGTGGACACTCAGGATGGGGTAGATAAAATGTGCAGGGATCTTGGGAAACTCAAGAAGTTGCCAAATATATGTCAGTTGTGGTTCCACTCCAAAAAGTGCAAAATCATGTACCTATGCTGAGCATGGAGGTATATTGACAGTCACTGGACTCCTCCTTCATGAGGCATCTACATATGCACTGAGGACAGAGAATACTGTATGATGTAAATGAACTATGATGATGACAGTTCTGCCAGTTTGTGGTGGACTGAGTATCTAGTTGATTTTGTGCCTATGCTTCATGAAATTGACCATTACGGAGGGTTGGCAGAGTGGTTGGAGCAGATTATTTGTTGACAAAGTGTGAAAAGTTGGGTTTGTTTGTAGCAGCATCACTGCTGTGTTTATTTTGCTGTGAAATAGCTAATAAAAAGAATTTTTTGCAAGGAGCTGCTCTGCATCGAGCTGTTTTTATCCTACTCCTAGATGCATATACCTCCCTCCGTTTTTATGACTGCTTGTGCACAAAGCAAAGCAAACTTATTGGTATGCTCCAGCAGTGTAGAGGCTGGGGAGGTGTGTACTGTTGGCGGTGAATGCAGTTCAGCCTGCAAGAGGTGTTCTTGTTCACATCCAGTCCTGACAAGGCTGCTGTTGATGTTGCTGAGCTGGCTGATGGGCAGAAACTTCTCACATGCGAAAGAATGAAGCTGCACCAATCACAGTGTGGGTTCATCCTTTCTTATAATATGGGGAAAGGATTTTGACTGTTCTTATTGGTCATTAGCTATGTGCTAGAAGTGTCCAGCACACGACTAAAAAGAAGTTCTGACATGCTGGTCACAGGACATCATAGAAAACCTTCAGCCCTCAGAATTTTTAAAAAGTGAAAGCTGTCATTTTTTCCCCACACTTAGTGAGACTGCACAATTTCTAAACACATAGCAGCTGCCTGTTTCTCTGACCATTACTATGTCTAACAAAATACGTATCAACAAAAATAAAATTTATTCAACATTTTTTAATTTGCTTGCCTTTGTTCATGTTTGGGATGTCCCCCGCTCCGTCTGTCAGCCGAATGTTATGGGCATCCACTCAATCTTTTTCTCAAAGTGAACAAACCAGACCCCGGCAGCAGTCCTGTATGATCTGCTCACAATGCACCTGCTGTAAGGAATGTAAACTAGTCACCACAGTAAGAAAACCTTTTTTTTTGTTAAATCACTCATGTTGCAACAATTGCAAGCACTGTGAAGATTGCGTCTTAAGTCCAGCATGAAGATGTTTACTCCCAGATGGCTACTGCTGCCCACCTCCTCACTGTCTCTCTTTTGCAGTTGCCTATAGCACACTCCCTGGCTGCTGGACGCAAACTGTATTCAGGCACTTCTGCTGAAACTGAGACAATTTACAAAACCAAAAAGAAAAGAAAAATACTCAGGACTTCTGGTGACATCATCACCCCAATGGCTGTCTCCCTCTAGAGCTCCAGTTAACCCACATACCAATCCTCCTTTTCTACAACTATAATTAGAAAGATCTGCACAAAAATGCCTTCTGGAATGAAAGGAGAACACAGACCGAGCAGATCCCGCTTTAAACCAGCCCTTAAATGTTGCAATGAAGGATTAACAACTCATGAAAGGCCCATTCAGAGCTGTTCCCCATCAGTGAATGAGACCTTAGAAGCCAGCAGGACCAGGAATCAGAATGCCTCTCCAAAGCAAGATTTGAAACCCTTCTGGGTGAACTAAGGGCCTTTCGGGCAGAGACCTAACAAGAATTTGTCACTCTACATGATCTCCTCAAAGAGGTAGAGGTAAAAGCAGATACAGCAGAAAAAAAGGATCACAGATATAGAAAATGACTCCCTATACTTACAGAATGCGGTTGATTTCCTAGCAACCCATCAGGATACCATGCAGAACAAACTACTTGACACAGTGGCCCAGTTGAGGAGGGACAACATCCGAATATACGTCCTCCAGGAGGGCTCGGAGACAGGTCTAATGGAAGACTTTATTGAAGATTTACTTAAGGACTGCTTGGATCTGCCACTGGACTTCAAATTTAAAAATTGAGCAGGCACATCATGCCCTTGCACCCAAACCCGTAGATCCAACAGCAAGACCTCGCTCCATAGTCTTCAAAATATCCAGCTTCAAAGACAAGGAAAAAAATGCTGAGGATAGCCTAGTCAAAGAAAATTGTCACATACAATGCAACACGCCTTATTTTTGACAACGACTACCCAGTGGAGATAGCAAAACAATGAGCTGCATACTCCCCAATCTTGAAAATCCTGAGAGAGCATAAAATCCCTTTCCAGACACCCTACCCCACAAGGTTAAAGATCTTTTGGGACTGAGACATTAAATCCTACAACTCACCAGCAGGCATGTACCCAGATCTCCAGAACAAAGGATGGAGTGTGGAGTCGGAGTGCCTCAGGGAACAAAGATTTCATCCTGCATGCACAGAGTGGTGAATGGCAGAAAAGCACCTGCACAAGCACACCATGCGGGCCATGGCTCCACGGACACTGGAAGACATAAAGGCCATGCTGAACAAATTACAGGCACAGACACCTAAGGGGCCTGCTTCTGAGGACAATGGGAATACCTGAACATGTGGTGAGCAGACTATCTGATTTTCTTCCTTCAAAATTGGATCTCGCTTCCTCTGGGTCGACAGCAAGGATCCCATTTTTCCTTATCTCCTGGGTCTTTTCCATTGCTTTCACCTGCGAATCAGAGTGCATGTGGGGGGAAGCTATCTCTTGGAGAATAACCTGAAACCCCTAATACATTCCAGAGTTAAAATGCCTTGTTTCTAAAGGGCCAGAACTGTTAACAGGGGACATGATACCCTGGAGCATTGGAGGGCCTAGTCTTTACTCCCCAGCCTAACTGCTCGAATTTAGACTAAGTTTAAAGCTCAACTGCAGGAGTGGGTACTGGACTTCCTTGGGAGGCAGGATAGAATAATTACCCTAAGAAAAGCCCATTTTACTGTTACTGATTCAGATTTTCTCTAACTAATAATGTTTATATTGCTGCCTCATACTAATCTGCTATGGCATAAGATCTGAGCTTTCAAACAATAGGACCTCCTGGTCCTGAATGATGGGGGGTTCGGGAGGATTTGTGAACTGAGATCTCCTAATGCTTATGAAAGGTTTTTTTTTTATAATACTAGCAGTACTGCGACTGTTTGCAGCCAGAGCCTGAGATGCAATATGGGGGGCTTTTCTCTTTCCCCATTCTCAACATTCCCCAACCGAAATGAATCAACAAATTACACCTTGGAGGATCCTAAGGCTGCAACGATCATTTCGGTGGGAGATGAAGGAGATTATTGGAGGTCAGAACTATGAGGGGAACGGTAAGGGGGGTGACACTCATTTATTTTGTCATCTACTTCAGCTCCGACATGGTTTGGGGTCAGAAGGGTCTGGTACACAAAGAGGCCACATCCCCTCCCACCCAGGTGGGACACACCTCACAGTCTCCTGCTTGGGATATTAGGGAGCACAATAATGTGCTCCCCTACCTTGGGAGTCAAACTGTAAATAGTTGCACTCCACAGGAGGGGACAGTTCTTCTTAAATCCTATCCTGGAGAAAATGTTTTCCTCAGAATTACATGTTTGTTATATTCCCTATTTGTTGTTGCACTTGGCTTTCAGCAGTATTATGAGTCCCCATTGTGGGATACAATGACACAGCACGGTTTTGCAGAAATGTCTATACAAATGGCTGATCCCCTTTATGGGGGAGAGGGTACACAAGATGAAGGAATTAGATATTTTTCAGCACAGGGGAGATCTTGTTTTGGCGGATCTTTTAACAGGAGCCCAGTCTGGAGGTAACAGATAGCTACAAGGGAGACACCTACAGGCTGTCTCAAGAAACTACATGAAATTATAGATGGTGACTAAACAACAACTAGTAATTATATCACAAAATATCAATGGGCTTCACAACCCGATCAAGAGGTACAGAGAATTTTCCTCCCTCAAAAAAACAGAAGCCCACCTTTGTCCTCCTCTAGGAGACTCATTTGAATAGGGCAGAACACGTAAAACTGTCTAAATTTGGCTATGCCCAGGTGATATCATCATCCTATGGGAAGCAGAAGCGAAGGAGAATGGCAGCCCTGGTACCACGACATACTCAATTCCAAATGAAAGCTTCCTACATGGATCCAGAGGGAAGATTAGCTATAGTGGCGGGGCTGCTGGAGGGCAGCCCTGTCACTGTGGCTTCCTTATACATCCACCAGGCTCTACAGCTACAGTTGTATGGTCCCTATATCAAAAAATAATGGAGTACCACATTGGTACATTAATAGTGGGAGGAGACCACAATCAGGTTTACAGTCAGTTAGACACTACTAACCCCAGAGCTACCAAAAGAACACTGTCTCAGTGGGCAGCCCTTAGTTACTTCCAGGGAGCATACTGGATGGATGCCTGGAGATTCCTACACCCAGGCAGAAGGGGGTACACTCACGTTTCTGCCCCACATGGGTTCTATGCCCGAATAGATTATTTTTTAATGTCCAAGGAGCACCAACACTTGCTGGAGGATTGCCAGCATGTCCCTGCTGTGCTTTCAGACCACTCTCAACTTATATTGAAACTGAGTTGGACAGAGGAAAGGGGCAACACTATTTGGAATCTCAAAAACTGTCTCCTAAACTTAAAAGATTTCACAGATATGATCAAGACCAGAATACCCCAGATAATACAAGATAATGACTCCCGGGATGTTTCCAGGGCAAACCTGTGGGACAGACTTAAGACTGTGCTGCGGGGACTTCCGGTGACATCACCAATATGGTTGCATGCTGACCTGAATAGCTCCTCCACAGCTCCGTTTCAATCTTACTTAATCTTCACTTACTTGCTGTGAACCGACTGAACCAATTGATCCTTTATGCGCTGGAGATGGCGGGGAAATTGTGGAAGTCGAAAAACTCAAAATACATGGCAAAACAAAGTAAAATGAAGCAGCTAATCTTAGGGAAAGCTCTGGATGGCCTAACTGCACTACCTCCATGCAGATGCGAGGCCTCGAAGTCATTCCTGGAACCTGACATGGATAATTCAGATCTATCAAATGATACAGCAAATACTCTCAAACAAAAACCAAGGACAGTTAACAACATTGACTCGTCGTTAGCAGATCTTAAAAAAGACGTCCGCACATTAGATCAGAAGGTCACAGACAATGGAGTTAAAGTTTCTGAACTTACAGAAGCCCACAACATAAATGAATGTCTGCTCCTCTTCTTGCTGCAAAGGGACCAGGACACCCAGCAGAGAATGGAGGACCTGGAAAACAGGTCCTGTCATAACAACTTTCGGATTCACTGTGTCCTGGAAGGTCAGGAGGAAGGATTTGCCACAGTAGCTGACTTTGTGCAACAATTACTCTGATCTGTCCTTTCTATCCCCACGGATTTAAATCCTGCAATAGACAGAGCACATAGATTGCTTACCGTTAAGCCAACAGAACTGGCAGCGAGGCCACACTCCCTGATAATCCGAATGGTTTACTATCAAAGTAAGGAATGGATCTTGAGGAAAGTGTGACACCACAGAGAGCTAAAATATCATGAAGTGCCTATATTTTTTGAACAGGATTTCTCCAATGCTCTCCAAGCAGAAAGACAATGACTCAGGGGCATCGTTAAAGATCTAAAACCAAAAAAGAACATATGAGCTCAAATATTATACCCAGCCTGACTGAAAATTCAGGAACAAGGTTGTTTCCCTACTTATTGGAAGCGGACCCACTTTTGAAAGAATTCGGTATCCAGACACCCAAATTAGAGACGGAACTCTTGGAGAAAAAGCTGCGCGCGGACGCATGGTCTACAACCTCCAGAAACTCAGGTAAGAAGAGGGGCCTGCCCAGTTAATTTCTGCAATCTACTGCCACAGATATTGGGAAGCTGCTGGAGTGGTCAGGTCCTAAGAATCAGAGGAGCATTTTGACCCCTCTCATCCCTCAAATCACCGAGAAGATGATTCCACCAGAGGTACTGTACAATTTCTCCAAGGTAACTGAAGCACACCGCAGTAAAGCCCCCGATTTGGATCAGACATTCTGGCATGTTCCGGGGAACTAGCTGTAACTCAATTTGATTTGAGACTTTAGCGTGTTGCTCCAACAATGGACTTGGTTAAAATATATTGTTCTTTCTCCTTTGTTGGCAGTATTTGGGTTTGGGAAGGAGCTGGTTAATTGGAGATTTAGGTGAAGGGAATAGCAACACAGGAATGGACACATGTCGGGGGGGGGGCTCTGAGCATATTCTACTGTGCAGCACTCTGACAGCTTACCCTGAGAATATTTTGCTGGACTTAAGTAAGAGAGTTATTGTGAATGTACAGGGTGCTGCAGGAACATATTCAAGAAGGGGCAGAAATAAAACAATAAACAAGGGGGCAGAATGGGAAGAGGATTTTTCTTTTTAGTAACATTATATTAAAGGGAGCTGTGGGGGGAGGGGGGCTTTCGGGGAAGCTGATATGGAGGGTGACGTTTTCAACAAGTGAGTGAGTTCACCCATGCAATGTGTGAACAACCATAACCCCGAACATCACACCTGAATTAAAGTGGGATTTTCCACAATAACTACCTGTTACCAAAGAGACAGGTAACGCCTAGGAAGCTAGGAAATACTTCACCAATCTTTAACAGTATTAAGTGTTAACAACAGTTCATAGTTCTCTGTGTTGAAGGGAACAAAATGCTGACTATTAAGAGTTACTTGTTCATGATTGTATGTTTTTTTTGTTTATTGGTTCCTACTACTTTTAAGATTCATCAGTGTGGAGGTTTCTTAAAACTTGATAATTGGATCATGGGTGGAATAAAGAGACGGGGTAACAGAGGGATCAAAGCACAGAGATCAGTAGTTAAAATAAAACAACCATTATGCCTCATTTAAACATTATTTCATATAATGTTCAGGGCATTAATTCACCCATCAAATGCACAAGATTATTGACAGAACTAAAACATTTAAAGTGTGACATAACTTTGTTACAGGAGACACATCTCAGTCCTACAGAACACATGAAACTTAAACATTCATGGAAATGCAATGTAGAAGCAGCCTCCCATGGGTCTGCCAAAAAGGCAGGAGTAGCCATTTTATTTAAAAGGAAAAGCCATTTTCAAATGCAGGAAGTAGAGGAAGCCTTTCAGAGGAGGTTAGTTAGAGTATCGGGCCAGATACAGGACAAATTAATACATTCGATAAATGTATATGCCCGTAATGTGGAGGCTGAGAGTTTTTTTGCTGATATATTTTCTAAACTGGCAGCCCTCATGGAGAGTCAGTTAATTTGGGGGTGGATTTTAATGCAGTTCTGTGCCCCACCCTAGATCGCTCTTCTGGTCAAACTACCACAACCAGAATAGCCACAAGGAAGCAAAGGGCCTTGGTAGAAGAGTGGGGGCTGGTGGACATTTGGAAAGCACTGCATGATAAAGAAAAAGGCTACACCTATTATTCAGCAGCTCAAAAATTATATTCATGCATCAATATGTTTTTTACCAATAAATCTGAACTTCACCTGTGCACAGCCTCTACTATACACTCCATCACTTTATCAGCTCATGCCCCGGTGTCTATTAAAAGTGGATGGGGCACAAAAGGCAGAAAGTCTATATGGAGACTGAATATTTCTTTGTTGAATGATAAGAATTTTATTCAACAAATAACACAGGCAATACAGATTTTGGCTATGGACTCCCCCATCACAGATTGCTCACCATTAATTTGGTGGGATACCATGAAAGCTGTGGTTAGGGGACAACTAATTTGTTTTGCTACAGCCAGGAAAAAAAGCATACTCAAACAACAAATGGAAACAAAAGACAGGATAAAGGAATGGGAGACTAAACATAAACAACATCCCAATGATTCTATGATTCTGAGTGGACTTAATAAAGCCTGTTCGGAGTTACTGATCCTGGAAAACAGACAGGCAGAGGGACTATTAAGATTCTCAAATCAGAAATATTATGGTGGGGGTGGACACGAGCGGCCAAATTGTTAGTAATTAGGTTTATGAAAGCAAAGACTAGTAGATATGTCCAATGTATTAAAAATAAACACTGCACCAGTGAAGTCTGGAAACAGTCGCAAGATATTGCTTTACGATTTATGCATCATTATAAAGATCTCTACACTTAAGACAAGCAGCCACAGGAGATAGCAGTGATCTTGAAAGCTTTCCTGAAGGATTTATCACTTCCTAAGCTTTCAGTGGAGGCACAGCAAGTCTTCTCGGCCCCAATCACCATCCAAGAACTGAACTTTGTGATAAGACAATTACCATCAGGCAAATCCCATGGTTCGGATGGATATCAAGCCAAATTTTATAAAACTTTAAAAAAAATACTGGATAAAAAATTGGTAGCAGTAATGAATGCAATTCTGGAAGAAAACAAGCTCCCCATATCTTGGTCTGAGGCGATAATCTCCGTGATTCCAAAATCAGGAAAACCGGAGGTTTATTGTTATTCCTACAGACCTATTTCTCTACTAAATCAAGATTTTAAATTATTGATGAAAGTATTAGCCATAAGATTACAAACCCATATTGAATCCTTGGTACACCCAGATCAATCCAGGTTTATTCCTCATAGGCATCTTTCTGATAATATCAGATGGTTGCTTAACATCTTAATAACCGAATTAGTTAGCCAGCCTGGTGGCATTAAGGGTTGAGGTGCTGGGTGCCACACCTCATGTCACACTGATGACCCAGGTTCGGACGTGAGCCCAGGCTGCCAGGGGTCAGCAGGGGAAGGATAAGAAGGAGCATCTGGAGGACTGCTCTCCTGTCCCGGGGAGGGATCCAGGATTCCATCGCTCTGTAGCGGCCCCTGGTGACAACTGGGGAGTGCTACTAGAGTGGTGTAGACAGGGGGTGGAATTCAGCTATGTGCCTGGACATCATTGCATGCCATACCTGCAAGGAGGAAAAATAAGGAAAAATTAGGCTTCGGTCGGGCAGCATGAGCTTCCGACCACCACTGCTCAACCCGAATGGTGCCTCCTCATCTGGATCCTGCTCCAGTGAGTTGAGCTGGGGGTGCTCCTCACCACCCCACCATGGGTGGTGATCTGGGTAATCCATGGGGGCACGAGGAGGATGGCCTGATGTCGGTGTCAGGGCTGGGAGAGGGGGGGGTCAGAAAGGGATGTATCGCCAACCGGAGCCTCGGGGGAGAAAATATGAATAAAAAAAAAACAGCCAGAATTAGAACAGATATCTCCCAAGTAGCCCTCTTCCTAGACACCGAAAAGGCATTTGATCACCTAAACTGGGTTTATATGAAAGAAACCCTACTATGAATGGGGATAGAAGGGAACTTTCTTAAATGGATTTTACTAGCATACCAAAATCCAACAGCAAAGGTCAGGGTCAATGGAGCATTATCAGACAGCTTTGAAGTGGGTAGGGGTACTCGTCAGGGATGCCCACTTTCCCTACTTTTATTTGCCTTGAGCATTGAACCACTAGTGCAATCCATTAGAGAAAACACTAGAATTGAAGACATTAAGGTGGGACAAACCCTGAATAAGGTCTCTATGTATGTGGAAGACACCTTGATTTACATAAATAATCCTAAATTTTCCATCCCTCCATTTTTAAGACTTTTAAACCAGTTTGGGCATCTTGAATTTTAAGGTGAATGAGGAGAAATCAGAGATGATCTTTATCAGAGGGAAAAAAACAGATGGGACTTGATTTGGGTGTACTTTTCCTTTGGGCCAAGGATAAAATCAGATACTTACTCATACAGATCCCAAACAAATTGTCCAAACTATATTGCCTTAATTATGGGATGCTTAAAAAACAGGTTTTCACAGACATAAACCGCTTGCAGGAATTGCCCCTCACACTCTCAAATAGAATTGAGACTGTTAAGATGAATATTCTACCTAGATATTTATTCTTATTTACAAACCTACCCCTGCCTTTTAGCAGAAAGGACTGGAGAGAGCTCAGACAAAAACTAAGCAATTTTATATGGGCTGGGAGACGACTCAGAAAGAGATGGGAGATACTAACAGAATCTAGGGGAAAAGGGGGGTTGGGCATTCCTAACCTTTACAATTATTATCAGGCAGCTCAGATTTTACCAATACTGAGAATGCTATCACCAGCGTATGCAGGTAGCTGGTACCAGATGGAGAGTGAAGCCCACCCATCAATTCCCCTTACCTGTCTTCCATGGGTGGCCCTAGCAACAGGTATTACTAAAATCCAGAATCAGTGGACTAGGCATACAATAACTACCTGGTTGCGAATCAGGCAGTGGTGGGAGATCCCGACCCCAGTCTGGCCCTACATTCCCCTGACCTATCTGCCCCAATTCCCCACCTCTGCGAGGGACTATTGTTTCCTGGGATGGCAGGAAAAAGGACTAACTCACCCACTCAATTTGTACAGTGTGAGGTGATCAAAAGTTTTATGAATTTACAACAAGAATTTAGTCTGTTGCAGAGGGACTTTTATAAATACTTACAGTGCAGACTCTATATAGAAAACAGGGTAGGGGTTCAGGCACTTATAAACCCTATAGTCCAACCCCTAATTAAAACATTTCAAATAAGTGGCACAGGAGATTTAAGAGGTTATATTTCTTACATATATAAAACTCTGCAAGATGGAAAGGGGCTATTAGGAATTCAACACATAGAACAGAGATGGCAGGAAGAGCTAGCCATCACTTTGACAGGCAAGAAGTGGCATGGGGTGTGGGCAGGGGTGAGTAAGACAACAAACTCACCAATATGGAGAGAATACTGCTGGAAGGTTACCTCCAGGTTCTTTATAACCCCAGTAATTTCATCACATTATGCTTCTCCCTCCACAGATAGATGTTGGAGAAAATGTGGAGCCAAAGGAACTTTTTCACATATATTCTGGGAATGCCCACATATGTAAATTACTGGAGGGATGTGTCCCTGGCAATACAGGATGTCTTTCAACTAGAGGGTACACTGGATGGGGTTAATTTAGTGGTGGGTCTCCCCCCAAGGGGGGGGGGGGTACGATTAGGAGCTCAGAAATATTTATTTAATATTTTAATAGTTGCAGTGCTGAAAGTTATAACAGCATTAGCTCACACTACAGTGCCTCTCTTCGGGTCAATGAAGAACGAATGTAGAACGTATCAACAAAATAGAGGGCGCCACCGCTCGTCTGAGCTTGCTAACAGACAGATTTAATTCTAGGTGGTTACCCATTTATGATTATGTGGAAAGAACAGAGGGCACTCCAGTACTGGAACAATAATTACTACCATGGTAGCTGAGCTCCCCCCTCCCCCCCCACTTGACTCAATGGAAGAGGCACAAGTACAGAAATCTTGTGTAATGAGCCATAACTGATTGTTACCTAATTCATGGAAGGGTGACCTAGATTGCCAACCAAACTTATAATGTGTAATATAGATTACCCTATAAACAGGTAAGAGGACTCCTTACAGAATAGTTATGGTTTCTTTTTAGTAATTAAACAACTTGGAAAATATAAATTTATTATTATATAAGCAGTGTGACAACAACAGGATGTGATGATTGTACTTTAAATAAAGAAATAAGCAAAGTGTTTCTTCAATGGGACTGAATTTCATATACTCAGGAAGTTGGATGTTTCACCGTTTGTTCATCCCTGGAAGAACAAGGACACTCCTGCAAATACAATAAAGCAAATTAATTAGTTGTAAACATTCACTATGGAAACATGTAATTATCTTCTTTGCTGTATGGTCTGATATGTACATGAAAATGACTACTAAATTGATTTGCAAGTTCACAAAAAAAAGACTGATGCGGGGCGATATTATTAAATGTGCCTCTAATTATAAAAGCAAATCCTCTACCAAGAGATGCTCCAGCTTCAGTTAAAGGATCTGCAGTCTTAGCATGCTGCAGGTGATAAGGCAATTTACCCATTATTACAGGCTAAGAGGCAGCAGATCCAAAAACTATTAGATATACGCACAGAACAAGCCCTTCAATACTTGCGTCAAAAGTATTATGAGAGTGGGTCCAGGACCACATGCCTATTGGTGCACAGGCTGAGACAAAGAATCTCACAATCCACAATCACCCAAATCAAGGACCCAGAAACGGGTCAGATGGTTAAGACCCCAGACCAGATCATGAAAGCTTTTCACAAATTCTACCAGAGGCTGTACACCCCAGAATGAAACCCAGAGGGCACACTGATAGAAGACTACCTAGATGGTTTGCTACTACCCTCACTCCCAAAGGAGCTCCAGCAAACTATGGACCATTCTGTTACTTCCAGGGAGTTAGAACTGGCTATCTCCAATTTAAAAAGTAACAAAAGCCCTGGCCCTGATGGTTACACGGTGGACTTCTTTAAGATGTTCAAGAAGGAAGTGGGCAGAACCCTTTTGGAAATGTGCAGAGCCACACCGGGGGAGCGATCCCAACCACATGGAACTATGCTATCATTTCCAGCATCCCAAAGCCAGATAAGGATGTCATGCAGTGCCTAGTGTACCATCCAATATCAGTGATTAACATTGATTATAAACTCTTTGCAACCATAATGGCTAAGAGGCTGGAAGCTGCCCTACCCCTCCTGATTAACCTTGACCAGACAGGCTTTGTCCTGTGGAGGCAGTCCCAGGACAATATTAAAAGGACGGTACACCTGTTACATTATGCTGCCCGGTCGGAGGTCCCCTTCCTGCTTTTAAGTCTGGATGCGGAGGAGGCCTTCGACTGGGTAACTTGGCCCTTTCTGGGACATGCCCTCTGGAGGATGGACTTCTCAGAACCCTTTATCAAGATAATTGATGCCATATATACCCAACCCATGGCCTATATAAAAGTGAATGAGAGGATCTCAACACCAATAGCGCTATTACGGGGCACAAGATGGGGTGCCCCCATTGCCTCTTTTGTTTGCCCTCTGTTTAGAGCCACTGGCACAGGCTTTGAGGCAAGACAACGAGGTTGGGGGTCTGGAGGTGGGAGGGGAGTGCCATAAACTAGCCCTATATGCAGATGACCTACTTATTTACATAACAGACCCAGCGAGCTCTCTAGGTCCTCTCTGGAGGAATTTAATGGAATTTGGGAACCTGGCAGGATATAAAATAAATCAGTCTAAAACTGAGGTCCTACAACTATACTACATCCCCTCTGAGAAAATTAAAGGGAAGTTCCCCTTTAAATGGAACCTTCAACAGTTAAAATACTTGGGCATTCACTTAGGCCTAGACAGTGAACAAATGTTTGCACTCAACTACCCCCTACTCTTAGAAAAATTGAAAACAGATCTAGAAAATTGGGCAATTATCCCACTCCCACTTATACAAAAGGTGGAAGCAGTCAGAATGGTCCTACTATCCAGATTTTTATACTTAACTCAAACTTTGCCTATTTCTATTCCAGAGGACTTTTTCAAAGGATTAAACTGGAGGATAGCCAGATTCTTATGGGGGACACAGAAACCAAGGGTCAGATTTACATTACTCCAGTTACCTAAAAAGAGAGGAGGCTTAGCTCACCCCAACTTAAAAATGTACCACCAAGCAGCTCAGCTTAGAATGGTGTTCTACTGGCTACATGATAGATGTGGGTCGAAGTGGAAAACTTTGGAAATACAGGAAGAGGATTCCATACAGAGAAACAAAATCCTGTTAACACAAAGCAACAGATACCAGACACGGGGGACCCATATACAGATGCTACAGGGAAATGCTGGTACCACATTTTAAACGATAAAAAGCTGACCCACTGGCGTCCTCTCCTTTATTCAATCCCACACTTACATTCTTTCCTCCCAGCCAGGATGGACTTGGGTTTTTGGAGATGAGAGAGGAGGCTTACATTTGATTGGCAATTTATTAGGGAGGGTGACTTCCTCACATTCCCAGAACTATTAAACTAATATGGACTTCTCCAACAAGACAGGTTCAGATATTACCAGATTCGAGACTTTGTTGGGTCTCTGTTCCGAGATTTCTGGAGGGACGCCACCCCACCCCAGATCATGAGTCTGCTTTGGGAGGCTCTGGATGGCAGGGCGTCTCTAGAACGTACAATCTCCTACTTATATGTGGCACTGCTGTCATATGGGGGAGACACACCTCAGACTATTAAAACAGCCTGTGACTTAGGTATAGGTACTCAGATTCCCGATGAGGTCTGGGAGAAACACCTGAACAAGATACACTGGGTCACAACCACGATAAGCTGGAAGGAATTTTCCTGGAAAGTTTTTACATGCTTTTTTAGAACACTGGCAATACAATCAAAATACCAGCAGGGGAGATCCCCTACATGCTGAAGGGGCTCTGGGCATACACCAGCAGCCCTGATGCATATTATGTGGAAATGCCCAAAGCTGATTCCTTTTTTCTGAACCCTGCATAAAATCCTGCAAGACATTTTTACACCCAGTATTCACCTTACCCCTACCCTGTATTTTTTTTTCAGACTTTTCTAGGGATTGCAGAGATCCCAATACTAGTAAATTACTCAGGATTTCCATCCTAGCAGCACAAAAAGCGATTACTAAGAAATGGCTTACTCAAGACCCAATAATGATAGCACACTGGCATGATATAATGATCATGATTTACCAGATGAAACATCTGACAGAGACCCTAAACAAAAGACAACAGAAATTTGAGTTAATGTGGAGAAGATGAGTTGTTTACATTTCCCCTCTGAGGTCTGATTTTGTACCTTAAGGCACTCAGGACTATTAAATTATTCTTTAAAAACAGGTGAAGTGCTGTTCCTATGATTTGTACTTTGATAAGATCTGATTCTGACAATGTCTCTCTCATCTGTATACTGATTAATGAACTGTACCTGAAGCCAAGTTTTTATTAGACACTGGGGGCCAGATATTCAGACTGTGCCAGGCAATGGCACAAGGGGAGGCGCAGCACAACCGAGATCCACTGGGGCAGACAGGGGGGATATCCAAAGGTGATGCGCCATGGTGCAACATCTTTGAATATAGCACAGAATGTGCATGGCACATATACAATGCGCATTCCCAGACAGGGAGGGCTGGGAATGCTCGAGCGCAACTGTAGTTGTGCTGGGTGCATGTCCTGAGATACAGTATTCAGACTTTGGCATGCAAAAATGGGGTCATAATATGTGCAAGGTGCAAATGGGTCCATTTGCATGTCATTATGGCCCCATTTGCATGAGCTGAGCAGGGCAGCCCGGTGAAATGTGCCTGTCGCCCTGCACTGCATGGTGTGCAGACAGAGGGTGTCCTGGAGCAACCCCCCACCATGTAGCCGCGATCACAGACAATAGTACAACAGAGGCATGCTCTGGTGATCCAGTGGAACCCCCACCCCTCCCAATGCTCCGATCGCTGTAGAATAATGTAAAGTCCCTTCCCTGGTAGTCTAGTGGTACCCTCCCTCCTGTAACCAGATCGCAGGAATTATTAAAATGTAGGTATTCCCTGGTAGTCTAGCAGAACCTCCCACCCTTCCCAAAGCCCCGATCCCTGAATAAAAGATGTTTCATAAATTCCTGATAGTCTAGTGGTCCACCAACCCTCCCGGAGGTCTGATCCCCGAATAAAAGATGTTTTACAATCCCTGGTAGTCTAGCGGCTCCCACCCCACCCAATGCACCACTCACCAGTGCTGTGCAGTGACATATATCCCTGGTGGTCCAGTGGCACCCCCCACCCCTCCCACTCACACAGGACTCCAGCCCACCCAGCACCCTCCATCATCGGTGGGCAGCTGCACCCACCCACATACCGCCATCAAATGACAGTTTACAGTATGTGCTGTAAGCCCTATTGGTCAAAGTATGGACCAATGGAGGCTGAGACAACTAGTACTAGACAAACACAAATATGTGAATGACCATTCAATATTTGTGCTCGTCTAGTACAGTCCCAGGTCCTGATTGTAACATGCTTCCATTTCAATTCTTCCCTCATTCCAGCTGTGGTTCTCCCTTTCTCTCTCCAATCCCAGTTGCAGCATGCTGCCACCTCCTTCCTCTCTGGTCCTGATTGCAGCATACTACCACCTCCCTCCGCCTGATTGCAGCAGTCATTCTCTATCCTTCTTCCTGGTCTATACTGCAGCATGCTGCCACCTCCCTCCCTCCCTCTTCCTAATTGCAGCAGTGGTTCTCCCTCTCCCTTGCCCTGATTCCAGCATGCAGCCACCTCCCTCCCTCCCTCTTCCCAATCACAGCAATGGATCCCCATCCCTCCCCCCTTCTCCCCAGTACAGATCACAGCAGAAGTTCCCAGTTAATTAAAAAAACCTCTTAAAATCAGCGGCAGATGGAATGAGAGGTGCAGTTTGCTTCCCTGATACTTACCGTGCAGCTGTTGGCTGAGGAGGGGGGACTGGCACAGCGCACCAGTAGGGAGCTGATCACAGAAGTAGAAGGAGTATTTAAGTCCAGTGGGTTAGGTACATATTCTCTCCCTATGTGGTGGTATTGCTAAGCTGGTCCTCGTTGCCCCTGCCGCTATCGAGCTGAAGGTGCACAGGTGCTTGCTAGAGGGACAGCACAACATTATAGCTGTGAGAAGCGAGAGATACCAGGAGACAGAACTGGAGCATAACCAGTGCACTGCACCTCTGCCAGCAGGCAGTCACATGGTGCTGAGATTCAGAATGAGAGCAGCACTAAACTGAGATGGGGTCCTGGTAGATATGGATTATAATGAGGTTCCATGGAGAAAACATCGAGAACTATAGAAAGTTATGGAAATTTGTCTTCTACAGAGCTTTCTCCAGAGAAATCCATGAAGGTAAATGGCATTAAAACTCCCCATGGCATGGATAACAATGGAGAAAGTCTCAGGAAGTATACGTTTACATGAAAGTTTTGGACTAAGAGCCAGTTTTACATTCGCTTGCGCGCATGCGCAAGGAACATCTTGCAACAGTATGAGTTTTGGAGGTGTGAGACCTTCCTCCCCAATGCAGTGATCAGTGTAGCAGGTGCAACCCTAGGGGACCAATACATGCCAAGCCGTGTATGACAGCAGTTTGGCTGCATTGGTCTTCACATCAAAGAAAAAAGGTATGCTACAATCAGCGGTGGTAGAGTGTATGCAATTAATCTACATAGCCGAAGTGCTGTCACGCACATCTCGTCAATCCCTCCCGCTTCCTCCCTCTGCTAATGTCCTCCCCCTCCATCCTTTTGTCCCTGGCCCCCACCTTGTGTGCCTAGGAGGGTGCCCGATCCCCCTCAGCTCATGAACCCTGCCCAGCACACTGTGTGGCCGACAGGGGTGTCCAATCCCCCGTGGGCTGCAGCCCTCCCAAAAAAAACAACCAATTGGCACTCTGGGAGCCCACCCCAGCGTGCTCACATTCCCCACCCAACACACACACTGTATAGTCAGTGGGGGTGCCCAATCCCTGCCGGTTCCACTCCCCCCCCAACAAACAGGTAGGTGGCACGCTAGGAGCCCACCCCAGCGTGCCAAAAGTGTCCGTTTTTGTCTTTTTTTTTTAATTCCTGTAAAACAAGAAAACAGTCCATCAGTGAGTCCTTGGCCCCCCACCAACCCATGCCAACCCTCTGTGCACCCTCCTCCCCACCACCCCTCACCCCATACTTACCTCTGGAGGCTGGCATCATGATCTTCAAGGGACTGGGAACAGGTCTTCTCTCTTCAAAGCCGACTGCAAACTGAGGAAATGCCGGTAAGCTGTATAATGGCATAAATAGAGTTTTTCCAACTTAGGTGGATATCTTGGCCATTTTTTGACTTTTGATACCAAATTTTCAACATGGGGTTATTGACACCCTTTCTCATGAATTCAGTCACTGTCATGGCATTATTCATTCCTGAAAGGTGATTTCGCGGTCACTGCATGGAATCACCTTTCTGGACTGATTAATGAAATGACAGTGTTGGTGTTCATGAGGTGGGGTCTCAAACAGCCTATGTTACAAATCTGGTGAATAAAATTCAAAAAAATGACTGTTTTACAAGTGTGCATTGCGCAATTTCCATGCACACTGGTAAATTCACAGATCTGTAATATTTTCACTCCAGATTTTCAACATAGGCATATTTCCACACCTCCTTATGAACAGTACAGCTGTCACTTTTCATATCCTGGCCAAAATGTGTTTTTGTGTTTCTGGCGCAAAATATCATGGTCACTGTTGGAAATCAGTGTTTGCTACAGAGTAAAACAATCACAGTGACACTGTTCATTAGCAGAGGTCCTAAAATACCTATGTTGAAAATTTGGTGGCAAAAGTCCATAAAATGGCTGTGATGAGTGTGCATTGCGCAGTTTCTATGCACACTCGTAAGTTTGTGAATTTGTAATATTTCCACTCCAGATTTTCAACATTGCCATTTTCCCACATCTCCTTATGACCAGTACAGCTGCCATTTTTAACATCCTGGCCAAAATGTGTTTTCGCACTTCCGGCATACAATAGCGCAGCCGCTGTGGGAAATCATGTGCAGTACAGAGTAAGAAAATCCTAGTGACGTTGTTCATGAGTAGATGACCTAAAATGCCTATGTTGAAAATGTTGTGCAAAAATTCCAAACAATGACTGTTTTACAAGTGTGCATTACGCAGTTTCCATAAACACTCGTAACTTTACAAATTTGTCATATTTTCATTCCAGATTTCCAACACTGGCATTTTCCCACACCTCCTTATGAACAGTTCAGCTGTCATTTTTCACATCCTGGCTGAATTGTGTTTTTACACTTCCGATGCAGAATAGCGCGGTTGCTATAGGAAATCAGTGTTCGGTGCACAGTAAGAAAATCATAGTGACAGTGTTCATGACCAGAGGTGACAAAATGCCTATGCTGAAAATCTGGTGAAATAATTCCACTGAATGACTGTGCTACAAGCGTGGGTTGCGCAGTTTCCACACAGGCTCATTCTCTTGAACACGCCCAGAGCGTTAGGGTTCCTAAGACAGACACTTAAGAAGTATGAGGGTGAAATGTTGATCAGATGCAAGAGGAGTTGCAGAGAGGTACTCTGTTGGGATATGGATGCTAAAGGGACATGGATACAACTGGGGGGGGGCTACATAAATGTCAAACGCCAATGCAAATACCTGCAAACAAACGTTCGGCATTGTCAAATGCTTGTTAGCACAGAGTTTGTGGCAATAAATCAACACAGCTTTTTTTCAGCAAGTTTTGGACTTAGCACTTTTTTGAATTCCTTATCTGTCTTATACATACATGGTCTAGTTTTGACATGTGCTTTACTGTTGACTGATGTTAACCTAATGATAAATGTGCAAATGAGTATTGCTGATTTTGTAAGTTTTGGTCACATCCCACTTAAGCAAACATTATATTATTGACTAATATTGAGTTTTTTTTTCTTTCAGGCTTTAGAACAAAAAAAAGGAAAAATGCTTAATAAAAACATAGAAACATAGAATTTCATGAGAGATAAGGACTGTTTGGCCCACCTAGTCTGCTCATATTCCCTACTTGTTTCTTATACCACAGATCCTAAATGATCTGCAGCTTACCCTCTCTTTCTTGTCATTAGAGTTCCTTCATGTCTGTCCCATGCATTTTTGAATTCCCCTACCATTTTGGCCCCTACAACCTCGCTGCCAGGCTATTCCAAGGATCCAGCACCTTTTCCTGAAAAAAAATACTTTCTCACATTACCCCTGAGTCTACCCCCCTCTATTCTCATATAATGGTCACTTGTTCTTAAACATCTTCTTTTATGATAGATGCTACCTTCTTGTATCTTACTGACACCCTTGAGGCATTTGAAAGTCTCTATCACACACACACCCTCTCTGTCATATGACTTCTGGTGCAGCCCCTGCACCATTTTTGTCACCCTTCTCTGTTTTTGTAGTGGCTCCTAACCAGTATGTTACCTGTACTGTTGGAATTTCAAATATAGCACATGACAGGGTGTGAGTTATGTAGAGATATAATGCATAGTACTTGAGTGCAAATGAGGCATGAAGTGAAGCAGAGTGCCTTTGCACCAATGGGAAGTGCATTATATTCTAGCAGCACACACGGGTGTGTTATTGGAGAAGCCACTGCAGGTTATTGAACTTTTTCAGTATAAATGGCGTGCACATTAATTTACAAAATTGCAAAATTGCACTCCATTACCACTGCACACCCTTTACTTTTTACAGATACACTTTTTGACACTGTCCTGACAATTTTTGTGTTTTTATCTATACTTCAGGAACAATACATATTTGCAATTAGTGACCAAGATATTTGCACATTTTCCAGATTCAGTTCTCTAAATCATAGAAACATAGAATTTGACAGCGGATAAGGACTGCCTGGCCCACCTATTCTGCTTGTTTTCCATACCTACTGTATCACTGCAGGCCCTACTTGATCTCCGGTTTACCCCCCCCCACCCGTCTCATCTCGAAGGTTCCTTTATGCCTTTCCCATGCTTTCTTGAACCCTGTTACACTTTTTTCCCCTCACAACCTCTGCTGGAATCCACCACCCTCTCCGTGAAGAAGTACTTCCTCACATCTCCCCTGAGTCTACCTCCCTCCAGCTTCATAGCATGACCTCTTGTCCCTGAGCATCTTTTTTTCTGAAAAATGCTTCCCTCTTGAACCTTATTCATACCTGTGAAGTATTTGAAAGTTTCTATCATATACCACCTTTTCTTACTTTCCTCCAGGGTATACATATTGAGGTCCTTCAGTCATTCCTCATAGGGCTTTTGATGCAGACCCTGCACCATTCTGATTGCCCTCCTCTGGACCGCTTCCACTCTTTCTATGTCCTTCTGGAGATGGGTTCTCCAGAACTGGACACACTACTCATGGTGAGGTCTCACAAGTGAATAATGGTGGTCAAGTGGGCTCAATTCTCCTCTAAGGCATTCGCTGAACACAGCGGATTCCTGAGTGCTCCCGCACAAGTAAGCGGAGTACTCACATTATAATGAGAATGCGGCGCATTGGGAACAGCGACTTACTGCTAATCCGCCCACAGATCACTACTCTTTCAATTTTTAAGGCGAAGTGCATTGGTGGCAGTTCACTTCACCTCACTTCACCTTGTTTTTGAGCTCCGAAAGCTGATTTTGCAGGGATTCATGGGAGTTCAGGTCACATGGGCTCTATATTGATCTGCACAGCCTCAGTTCAGGGTAGTAAGAGTAGGAAGGAGTAGGAGACAATGTGTTCTGATGGCTGTCTGTAGGAATCTTTTAAAAAGCTATTCAAAAAGCATTTTTGCTTTTTTGGAGGGATCCAACTGTAGTTCATCGATTGTAGGAAACCCTCCTGTGCTCACATCATTGAGCAATCGAGCATTTTTGCTTGAGTGTGGATTTTGAATGTTAATTTACAACATTGAGTGTGTATGGTGAAAGACAGTGAAGTGTGCTGTTTGGGGGAGGGGCATATCTGTGTGTAGGTAGGATTTAAGTTGGAGAACTGGTGATTTCTTTATATTTTGGTTATATTTTTGTTATATAACTGACTGTGTTACTGTACACATAGTAAAATTGTCAGTAATAGTACAAATTTTCTTGCCGTTTGTTGTGTGAATGTGGTGCAGCATTTCATAAGGTCAGGTTTTTTAAATTACAAATTTACATTACGTGGCAGTACACTGAACTTTCGCATTTGCATCGCATTCCTCGTTCAGCATTGTACACAAAGTGTTCTGTGTTGTGTGTGCAGTGTTTCGTGCATCAAATATAGTACACTTTTTAAAATTTGTGACACAGACTAGTGTAAGTGCAACTAAGTGAAGCAGTTTGAACCTGCTATCCACTGCAGCTGCCTGATTTTGTACTGCGATCGTGTTCTCTGTTCTTAGTTTTGCTGCATGTAGTGCCGTAAAAATCAGCACTGTCTGTATTCAGTGCTCCCACCCCCACGTTGAAAAGGTATTTTTTACCAGACTGGATTATTTTTGTGACCCCATCAGTACCACTGGTTACTGAAGTTGTTTTAATTCCATGACAGTGTCACAACACAGTAGTCTCTTATCTGTTGCTGAAGCCACAGTTGTTTATTTTGCTTCACATCCAGCTAGTGTCCCTTCAGTCAGAAAGTGAACGTATCAAAATCTGAATTTGGTGATAATATTTGTGGTTGATCCCCCAAAATGCCTGCAAAGAGACGTGCAAGTAAAGCTGTTTCTGGCCATGGCAATGTTGGCAGTAAGAGGGTCTGTGGGCGTGGTAGTAGTGCATGGATGGAGAAGTGCATTGCTGATGTGATGAAAGGTATTTCTCCTGCAATGCTTTTTACAGCCCTATCAGTAGCTTCACTGATAGTTGGAGGAGATGATGTTTTCCCAGCTGGTGGTGTTAGTGTTACTGGTGTTAGTGGTGGTGGAGGTAGTATTAGCATTGTTGCGTCAAGTTCTAATTCTGACCAGTGTACCATATCCAAACATATTGAGTGTGAGGCAGTGAAAGTGAGTGACAGCATAGATGATGTCATACCTCCCAGTAACATCCCATTAACTGAACCTGATTCTGATGATTATGTCAACGATAGCATACAATGTGATATTCCGTCCACCGTGGCACTTAACGTCACGCATTTTCCATGCAGTGATTCACAGTGTGGTAAAAAAATATCAGGTGATGGTGATGTAGATGCTGTTGATGAATGTGATGATGATGTTGCTGTTGTTGTAACATGCAGTCCACATGTTAGCATCCAAGCAAAAGATGTGGATGTGTGTGACAGTGACATTGATGAATATGATGATGATGTAATTGACCCCAGTTGGGAACTGGAGAAAAAGAAATTAAAGTGGCTGCGTCTGAATCTGTTTGCAGGAATCCTCCCCCCCATAAAAACTTGTGATTTACCGGTTTTAGTTGATGATGACGATGATGATGACCCAGTAATCAATATGATAGGTAGTCGTGGTGGTCATTTGAAGTCCAGGTGTGCAGTGCCAGAAACATCACGTGCCCCCCCACTTCAGTGCTTAAAATAACAGACTTAAATAAGCCACATCATCATGGACATGTTAAAAGCAGAGCATCACACTCCCTTGTTTGGGATTTTTTTGTTCAAGTTGCAAATGATGATTCAGTTGCAATCTGCCAGGTTTGCCATGTGCGTGTGAGTCGAGGTAAAAAGGGGAGCCATCTTGGGACAGAAGGACAGCATACGCATCTTAAGAATAGGCACTTGGCTCTGTGGACCCAGAACAAGCTGGCAGCTAATACCAGACTGGGGTGTTCACCCATATCACTGGCAACCATAGCCAGCATGTTATCCCCTTCCATGACTGTTAAGCCCAGTAGGAAATTAAACATGTGCAGTAGTGCAGTAATAAGAGCAGAGGATTACTACAAGCATGATGAGGTGGAGGACCATAATGACTTTGAAATGTTGTCCAGTGCTGGTGAGAGTAGCAGTTTTTGTGGTAGTGGTGAATGCAGTATGTCTAGTGCAAGTGGTACATCAACCCCGGTTGGCAAATCTGGAAAAATAACATCATTTCTGGGTTTGTCATCATCACCTGTGCAACCGTCTTCATCAAATGTCCACACTCCACCCCCTGCCAATGAAATTCATCACAGAGCACAACCATTTGTGACCAACAACACACCCCATGTAAAATGTTTAAGTCAGCCCACGTTACAGAATGTTTTTGCGCATAAGCTGAAGTACCCCCCAATCATACAGTGTCATGTGAACTTAATGCTGCTGTAGCAGAAATGCTGGCAATCAATCTTTTGCCCTTCTCCTTTGTGGAGAATTCTGGGTTCTGGCAGTTTGCTGCCCATGCCTGTCCAAAATGGAAAGTCCCATCCAGGACATACTTTTCTACCTGTGCTGTTCCCAAGTTGTTCCGCACTGTCTCAGACTCAGTAAGACATGCCCTTCAACATTCCTCCTCTCCATTCATCCATTTAAGTATGGATATGTACACAAGTGGCAAAACAGTGGGGAGTTCATATCTGTGTATAACTGCACACTGGGAGCAGGTGCCGGGGGTTGTTTGTGGATAATCAGTGCAGGAAGGTGGATTGTTGAGTTAGCAATCTTCCTGGAATTTGCCAGCATGCAACAATTGCTATGCGCAGTGTGACCTGTTCACACACTGGTGAGAACATGCTGGACATGGTACTGACTGAAATTGACAGATGGCTACACTCTCTGTCCCTGAGAGCTGGGTTCATAGCAACTGACAATGGGTCAAATGTGGTGAAATGCATCACGAATGGTGGTTTTTTCATGTTCCATGCATGGTCCACTGTTTAAATCTTGTGGTTCAGGAGTTTCTGCAGCACCCTGATATAAAGGAAATGCTGACCATTGCATGACGTATCTGCTCTCACTTTTCAAGATCTGGAAAGGCCCGTGACCAACTGCGGCAGTTGCAGATACAAAACAGCCTGCCTCAGCACCGCTTGAAGCTGGAAGTTGTCACCTGATGGAATTCCACATTATACATGGCAGAGAGGTTGTATGAACAATACAAAGCCATCTTCGAATATCTTGTTATGCACAGTAGTCATGACAGTTCTGGGGCCTCCGTGACTATGACGACTGAACAGTGGCACCTCATGGACTCTTGTAATAACTATTTTGCGGCCTTTTGAACATGCCACACAGGCAGTGAGTGGTGAGTCTGCCTCCATTAGCCAATCAATTCCACTGCTGTGGGTGCTGAGGCAGACATTGGTGAATGTACAGCATAGCCTTGATGTTGCCGGAGATGATGGTAGCAGTATGTTGCTGCAACACATGCTGACAGTATTCAACCAGAATCATCACATTGTGAGCATTCAGCGTGGTGACAACTTTGCCATGGCAACAATGCTGGACCCACGATACAAACGAGGAATTGCATCAGTACTGGAGGGAGAGCCTGAAGAGGTAAAAAATATCAGTGGTCAACTGGTTCGCTTGGTTCATGGGGCACAGAAGTCACGTGCCAAGGTTTGCAAACCTCAGCAGCATAATCCAGCTGAAGGTGTAGCTGGAGGACCAGCAAGCATATCATGCAAGGGTAAGGGGACTGTAGTTCCAGGTGGTCTGTCATCCAAAGTGGTTGGCGTCAACCCGCTTTGGGAGGGTTTGTCCCAAGTGGGTGTTTGTGAAATTAATGATTCTGGGGAACAGGCTGATGCATCAACAATTGGACTTAGTGCGGCACAGAGAATGGTTGAGCCATATTTGTCTGAAAACAGGCATCTGACAATAGGTGAAGATCCTCTTTTGTACTGGAGTGGAAAGGTCAGTGAATGACCAGAGCTGACTACAGTGGCACTGAAGTACCTCACATGCCCACCCTCCAGTGTAAGTGTTGAGAGGGTATTCAGTTCAGCAGGTGCAATAGTCAGGGATCGTCGGACAAACTTGTCTCCTGCACATGTTAGTCTGCTAATATTCATTAAAATGAACAAGAGGCACATACCAGCACAGACTGCAACCTCAGTATTCATACACCGGCCTAGTCATGGTGGTCTTGCTGATGTGGAAATGGAGCATCCTGGTGGCACTGGCAGTGGCTGCCTGAAATGACCCACCACTGATGTAGATGATGACACAATGGAGAAAGAATTTCCCATGGTCAGACTTCGGACATCGATGACTGTGAGGGCAGTTTTTTTTTTTTATGAAGATGATGATGTGGTTAATTTTGGCAGGTTTTAACTGCAGTTTTTAAAAGGTGGTGTGCCCCCCACCCCAGACCACCACCACCACTGGGACAGATGTTATGCAAGTCTGCCACCATGAGTCTGTCTGCCCCCCACGGACCACCACACCACCGGGACTGATGTTATACAAGTCTGCCACCATGAGTCTGTCTGCCCCCCACGGACCACCACCACCGGGACTGTTGTTATACAATTTGTCACCATGAGTCTGTCTGCCCCCCACGGACCACCACCACCACCACCACTGGGACTGATGTTATGCAAGTCTGCCACCATGAGTCTGTCTGCCCCCCACGGACCACCACCACCACCGGGACTGATGTTATGCAAGTCTGCCAACATGGGTCTGTCTGCCCCCCAAGGACCACCACCACCACCACGGGGACTGATGTTATCCAGGTCTGCCACCATGAGTCTGTCTGCCCCCCACGGACCACCAGTGCACCACCACCACCAGCTTCTTAATATTTAAACCATAAAGTGAGTATGTGCACTCATGTTTGTTATGCTGCCTCACTTCCTTAAGTTGTATGTTTTGTTTTCTATAGCTTTTCAGAGCCGCAGTGGCAAAACACATACAGTACACTTCTTTTGTTTCTTTTACAGGAGAACAAAAACAGGATCCATCGCTAATACTCATTGGGAAAGATGTTGTAGCTATACCGTACAGAGAGAAACTGATGTGATGTCCATGTGAAATCCATTCTGGTATGTATGAAGATTTTATTTCATCCGTTTCATTGCTTTGTAAAGACTGCTGCAAATATTGCACACAACAGGCTGTCTTAGTAGTTGACAAGATGTGTCTCTGAAATGTAAATTGACAATAGGGATTGAGATTTGAGAACCAGGGAGGGACACATAACAATGAAGTTGTAACTTGTAAGAAGTCATTCATTTCTTTTTTTAGGAAACTTCGCGATGCTTTGTTGTTCTGTCAAAGTGGCCTTATCCAAAAAAGTTCTTCAACATCAGGCACACCCCTTCCCCGAGCTTGGGCACACATGCAACACGCAGAAGTCATTTCATTAGATGACCATGAACATCATTAACAACCGGACTCCAGAAGGATGCTGAAGAAATCTGTGAAGAAGTAAAAATAAGAAACCATTACAGACAAAACTGAAAATATGATTCCCCCACCCCCCAAAAAAAAATACTTAGTTTCATGTGCTTGAGGGTTATCCGTTTCCATTTAAGTGCAAAAAATTCTCATCGAGCACTGGAATGTGCACAGCAACAATTTTTGAGTCACCTGTGTGATGCAGAATAATAGCATGAGTACATGTCCATGTCAAGTTCAATCCCCCTCATCATCACCTACAAAATACACAACCATATATCTACTCATCAAGGCTACTATTAGTGTACATCCAAAGGGCACCTTTCAATCTAGTTGAGATGATCACATTTTATTTGGTGGAATCGTCTTGCACAACACATTGGACCAGCAACACAAACCTCACAGTCATCATTTTATACTGGGGTATGTGCTGAAACAGTCTCCTTTCACTTCGTTACCACTTGTCAATTTTCTGCACACAAGAAGGATGCATTGTGGGCCTGCAGAAAAAAATCTGGGGACTCTGTGCCACCACTGCGCGCATGACTGAGTGTGCCTTTAATTCTGGGGGACTTTGTATGTGCTGAAACAGCCTCATTTCACTCTGTTACCACTTGTCAATTTTCTGGACACATGGAGGATGCATTCTGGGCCTGCAGAAAAATCTGGGTCCTCTGTGCCACCACTGCGTGTATGACTGAGTGCGCTATTAATTCTGGGGAACTTTGTGTGTGCTGAAACAGTCTCTTTTCACTTCATTACCACTTGTCAATTTTCTGCACACAAGAAGGATGCATTGTGGACCTGCAGAAAAAATCTGGGGACTCTGTGCCACCACTGCGCGCATGACTGAGTAGGCCATTAATTCTGGGGGACTTTGTGTGTGCTGAAACAGTCTAATTTCACTCTGTTACCACTTGTCAATTTTCTGGACACATGGAGGATGCATTCTGGGCCTGCAGAAAAAATCTGGGGACTCTGTGCCACTTTTGTGCACACATTCTCATTTCACTGTGTTACCACTTGTCAATTTTCTGGACACAAGACAGATGCCTTTTGTGGATGCAGAAAAATGAGGCACCAAAACAGCGCACACACACACTCTCACCAACACACACACACACACACACACACACACACACATAGACACTTAACAGAAGGAAGCAGGCCCAGAATACAGAGTGTAACGCATACGGAAGACAACAAAAAAAGGGCATAATTACATACAAGGGTCAGGGATGGTGGAGGAATACATTTTATGAAACAGCAAGGAAGGTGTGGGGTGGGAACATGATGTGAGGAAACAAAACTAATGTGGGATCCCATGGTGATCCAGCAGCAGTTCCAGCATGGACATAATTTGAAGCTGACGTCCCTCTATGTCATCCAGCCGCTGCTCCACAGCACTCATCCTCTCGCTGTTCTCCTCAACAGCACTCCAGAGAACTGTCAAGTCAGACAGTGTTACATGCATTTCTCTGGTGTCCACGCATTTGACAGGCTGACCTGCTGGTTGTGGTGGTGGTGGTGGGGGTGCTGGTGGAGCAACAGGTGCTGCTGTGGCCCTCCTCTTCTTAAGGATGCCGCTATGCTCAGCGGCACCCTCTGCCACGGAATGGCCAGCAGGTGCAGACATGGTTCATTCTGTGGCAGCCTGCCACTCCAACTGGTGGTGATTAAGCATATGGGTGCGCTGGCCCCCAGTCCTCAGGTGAATCCCCCGGGAGCCACGGCGCACCTCCACCGCACATAGGCGACACTTCACCACACTGCTGTCCCCCCCCAACACAGTCAAAAAACTGCCAAACAATGGAGGTGTAGGGAGGACCAGGCACAGGCAGGGGAGGGCCAGATGAACTGGCAGTAGGCTGCTCACAGTGGTCAACACTAATGGGATCCACACCTGGGCCTGGGGGAACAGGCACATCCTGCTCCAAAGGGTCTTGTGCTGGACTTGGTGGTGGTGGTGGTTGAACTGCCTCAGAGTCAGGAGGCATTGCTGGTCCTGCTTCCAGGGGTTGGACACTCACAAGTTTAGAGCGGTCCAACACAAATGGGTGCCCATACCCCCCCACGCATGCGCATGGTATGACACGTACCACCACGCTCTCCCAGAGCTGCCCCTGCCCCAGAAATTCCCTCACCCCACTCCATCGCTCCTACTGTGCTCCTTCGGTCCGAGCAATCACTACTCTGTCACACTACACGAGCACAACACACACACAGTCGCACACACACACAGACAAACAACTAAGTAAGTATAAAAGTAAGAAAAATAAAATTTACAGAAAGAACAAATTAAGTAAAAAACAGTACAGAAAAGACAAAAAAATGTAGCTTTTAAAAAAGCTGTTGGGTTATTATTATCAAACTTTAACTCTCCTCCTCACTCTGATCTCAAACTATCAGCAATCAAACCACTTCTCTCTCTAGTCCACACTCCTCTCCCTCAGTCTGCACAGGAGAAAGTGTAACTGTCTGTGTGACTCACTTCCTTCCTGCCTGGCTAAAGAGCATGTGACTTACAGTACTGTAAGCCATGTGGTGTGTGGGGGGGCTGCCAAGTCTGAAACACCAAGTGGATCACTTAGAATCCTAATGAGGAACGCAAAGTCCGTGAAATCAATGACTTGTATGGTCGCATCATCATTCCGCCTCAGCGTGAAGTGGTAATGACACCGGTGGAGTAGCACTTTGCATTGCCTACCCGTGTAGTGGAGTGGCAAGGTGAAGTGCCCACTTGAATTCACTTAGCTAGTGGATTTTAAATTCACTGCATCTCTGCCAGTGAACTATACAGGGATAACACCACCTCCCTCAGTCTGCTGGTGATACCCTTCCCTATGCACCCCAACATCTTGTTAGCTCTTCTGACTGCCTTGTAACACTGCCTGGCCACCTTTAGGTCATCAGGTATGATAACCCCCGGTCTCTTTCTTGTTTTATGGCCGACAATATCCCTCCTTCCAATTTGTACTTCATCCCTGGGTTTGTGCCCCAAGTGCACGATTTTGCACTTTTTTTGCATTAAAGACCAGTTGTTATACCCTTGACCACTCTTCTAACTTTATTAGATCCCCTCTCATTTTTTCCACCACCCCAGAATGTCTACACTGTTGCAGATTTT
Organism: Neoceratodus forsteri; assembly: GCA_016271365.2. Taxonomy (NCBI): domain Eukaryota; kingdom Metazoa; phylum Chordata; order Ceratodontiformes; family Ceratodontidae; genus Neoceratodus; species Neoceratodus forsteri. The sequence continues at coordinate 640,397,804 of CM057453.1, read as the reverse complement.
AGCATCATCTGTGAACGAAGCAGACCTTCACATCTAGCCACTCTGCAATGTCACTAATAAAGACATTAAAAATGACTGGTTCTAGTACAGATCCCTGCGGTACTCTGCTGGTCCATTGAAGAGCTAGGCTTTGGAAAATCTGGTCCTTAGTGTCCCATACCAGATTCTTCCAGTTACTACAGAAGGCAGTCTGATCTTCTACATTTCCATATGTATCACAATGGCACATTAAACAGCCCCAATATCAGTAATCAGTTCCCTATCCCACAACCCCCCAACCCCAGCTATCAGCCCATTGACCTGGGATTCTGTATTTTTATGGATTAAGTATCTTTGAGTGAAAAGTGCCCAATTTTAAAGGTGGCCTGAGTCAAGCAAGAATTGTAGTACAGAGCGAAAGTTGTTGTGCCATGGAGATACAGATAAATAAATTCACAAAACTGGCAATTAGCCTTCTATCTAGAAATCAGTCATCTCTTCCACAGTTATCAGCCCCCCCCCCCCACAACTCCAGTAATAAGTTTCCTCACAAAGCATTAGCTTTCCTACTCACAAGAAATCATTCTGATACAGGTAATTATAAAATGGGTAAGAGAAATACTGTACTGTGAGTGGTGGAATCCAGTCACATGACAGTGCTGTTATCCCAGGACAACAGCACAGGTCAGAATTACTTAACTTTTGAAACCTCATTACTTGGTCCTAAAATAAAAAAATCAGGGAAGCCATTTTATAATCACAATAAGGCATTCCAAGGTGTGCATAACTGAAGGATAATGGCACTTCTCGGGTGCGTAAAGCCCTCAGCTTCACCTCGGGCTTCACTTCATGAGGTGTGCCTTTATCCCACAATAACACACACCCTGTCTTGCCTTATTGCTTAAATAGCAGCTCTAAACCATATAATCAGTCCATGAACCCCATTACTCACTAGCCCAACCCCAAGTATGCTGCCCTTCACACCCCAGTAGGCAGACCCCAACCCCAGTAATCGACCCCCTTAGCCCCATTAATTAGTCCCAACAGCTCCCAGAAATCAGCCCTTACCCCATTATTTAGATTGCTGACCATGTAATCAGCCCTGATCCCCTTAATCAGTTTCACCAACCCCATGGAAATACACCTACTGACCCATTCATCAGTTCCTATGACCCCCAATATTTGGCCCTAACCCCATTCAGGCTCCCTGAGACTCAGCAAACAATCTCAACCACCATTAATCAGACTCTCTGACCCTGATAATTAGTTTCATCCCCATTAATCAGTCCCTCTGACCCCCAGAAATCAACCTACTGACCTTATTCATCAGTCCAACTCAAACCCTAAAAATCTGCACCTTGTCCCCATTAATCAATCCCACCAATGTCCCATAAATAACCCCGACCCCCTTAATCAGTCCACCCAATCCCACAGAAATCCACCAAGAACAAATATATCAATTCCCTGACTCCAGTAATTGGCCCGACCCCAATAATAAATCCCACTAACCATCTGGAAATCAGCTCCCAACCAATCAACCTGACCCTATTAATCAGCGCCACACCAACCCACCATAAAGCTACTCCAGACCCCATTAATTAGTTCCACTTCCCCCATAATCAGTCTATGACACCAATAGTAAGTCCCTTCCCAAGGTATCAGGGCCCCTCTGCAGTTATCACAGGTAACCCCAGTAATTAGACCCCAACCCCAGGTATCAGGCCTGCTTTGCAGTAACCAGCTGAGTAATTAGTTCCCCCAGACTCCAGTACTGAAGTTCTCAGACCCCAGTAATCACCAGCCTATGTGTCAGTTGTTCATTAATTGCTAAATGTTCTGCAGACTGCAACATCCTGGGGAAATGTGTATCCTTATCACCAACCATAACTGGTGTATGCCTGGATAAAGAGCAAAAGGACCGGGCAGCTGACAGGGATGGAGGAAGGGCAGGAGTCCAGTAAGAAAGCAGGGGAGGCAGGACACAGTATGGAGTGTATTATGCACATGATGCTGTTGTTTGTGTCTGTGTGTGTGTCTGTTTCCCATACTTGTAATTAGGTAATACTGTGGCTGAGTCAGCAAGAAGCACACAATTGTATTTGTTGTTTGTTGACCAGGATGGAAGGGTTAGGAAGAATATCCTATTTTTAGTTTTGCCTAGGCTTAGGGAGGAGACTGATGTAAACTAATCGATGCTGAGCTAGGTTAAGCTGTTGGTGGGTTAGTGAATGAGGGAAATTTGGCCAGGCACCATACAAATTCCCCTACACTTTTCAAGAAGTGGCACAAGATATTTAACATCCACTTGAGCAACTACCAGGGCAGGCAGACTGGACTTTGGTTTAACAGCTCATCTATATGATGGCACCAATCATCAGTACAGTGCTCCCCAAACACCATACTGGGGCATCCTATTGGTTACTTATATAACCAAGAGGAATGTGCACCCTGCAGAACTACCACCACCACTTCCTACAGCACTCGGCGTTCATTGAAGGTCACCAATTAAACCAAAAGCCAGGCATGGCCCTGTTTAGCTTTTGAGACCTCACAGGATCAGGCTACAAGGTGGTAAGGCTGCAAGTACGTATTTTGGGACAGTGTTTAAGGGCCAGGTGTACAGTGGACCCTGCTAGAATGCAATGCAGTATCACAAATTCCTGCAAGACAAAAGGGATAAACTGCAATTGAAATTGCACTGTTTCCTGCAGCAACACAGAATTCTGCAGTATTCTTCATTGCATCCTGGCGGGCTCTGCTATACAGCCATATGGTGCAGGTGCCTTTGTGTCTCTGGTTTCCTCAGTTTTAATATGCTTGAAGCTGTATACTGTAGGTGTCAGTGTGTATTGCTTCATTGGTGACTTTGTTGTCATAAGCAATGTGTGCAGTAGTGGTGGGCAAAGTGAGGAAAATTCACTTTGTGGAGTAATCCTCGAAATTCCACCCATTTTGCAGAGTGAAATGCAAAATTTTGCCCTGCAGAATTCTAAAAATTTACCTTCCGTGGTGAAATTCCACCTTCTGGGGTGAAATTCCAGCTTCCACAGTGAAATTTTGCCCACGGAAGGTGAAATTTCACCTCAGAAGGCAAAATTTCACCTGCATTAGGCAAAATTTCACCTTGGCAAAATTCCTCCTAATGCAGAAAATTTTGTGAATTACTCCGCACGACAAAATTGGCCACTTCACCACCACTTCACAGGCAGAAATTAAATTTGCTGCATCTCTAGTGTACAGTGGTGGATCTTTTGGCTGGGAAGGTTGCAGTCACTTACAGAAGCAAGTTGTAAAGAGGATTGTTGACTGCGACTGATGTGGAGTATATACACCCAGGACAGGCGGGCTATGCAGTGTTGGAAGGCACATCTTATATGCCTGCCTGTCATCTGAGTGGTAAATGGGATTAACTGCTACAACTAGATGTAAAACTCTAACAGATCCCACAAAAGTGAGGGTGAGAGACAGAGGGGTGAGGTTTGTGTGGAGGCTTCTTGCCCTTGGCATTATGATATCATCAGGTGGCTTCTGAGTGTGAATCTAGCATGAAGACATATAATATACATTCTAAAAGTCAAAGAACCTCAACACAAATGATAAAAGCACCAATGCAAGGATTATCCAGAAAGGGCATTGACAATAAAACCAGGTTTCAACTAAATGTAAAATGATACTTATTCCCATAATGCAAATCACCAGGAAAAAACATAACTGGTTCTATATTAAGCAACAGTACTAAACAGCCTCTCACATACTAAGCATTTCATTCCATATCAGAATGCCTTCTCTCTGACAATACAGGTGAAGGATGAACCAGTCACAGTTTGGTCTTACTGGTTTGGGTCATGGTGGAATACAGACTAGTAAAGTAACCTGAAAAATCAAAGCACCTCAGTGCAGAAGCACATAGGCAAGTGTTACCCAGAAAAGGGAATGATAATAAATGCAAGTTTCAAGGAAATATGAAATTACACTTATCTCCATATTGCAAAGCATAATGGGAAGTACTGTATATGCAAATGACCATGAAAGATTATAGACTGTTTCAGCTTTAAAGTGGGACTATGTTCAAAATGTCTGGCATCAGTAAATACAGAATTTGGAACAGCATATACCCAATCAGCCTCATGCCAAAAATGAGATCTCTAAGTTAAATTGTTTAAAAGCTACAAGTCATTTTACAACCCTAAATTCACTGCTTGTTCAAAAAAGCTAGTGTCACTGAGAAGCTTCTGATGATGTCACCTCATGAATTCACAGTCTAGTTTTCCCTGTCAGCAAGCTTATAGGACCTGTTTCTTCAAAGTTTAAAGAGATTTATGGAAGTTCCCCAAATGCCTTTTTCACATAGTATATCATTGCCAGCCATGTTTCAGATGTTGAAGATGTAATTTGTTTTATAAAAGAATCTGTCATAATCAGTTTTTTTTTTCTGCGTGGCCACACCACCAAAAACAATATCATGAAAGGAAACTGTCAATATTTCACATACAGCACTAAAGAATTTTGGGTAAATTATAAAGGTGATCTAAATGTTAATTACAGGTGCAGTCCCTTATTTTGGTGGTGGTGATGCCACCTAATATGTAGATGTACATAACAAGGCATTGTGGGTACAATAAGAAGTTGTTTGCCAGTTCCTTTACTGTGAGGTGCAGTCTCATATCTCTGTAGCAGCGTCAACAATAAAAGCTCTCATATGTTTATTTTCGAAACAAGGCATTGTGCATATATTATCTAGCTGACAAGAGTTCATTACTGAGAGATGTCGTCTCCTATGTCAGTAGTGTAGATGTCTGCAATACTACGACTGACCAACAGAAGTCTCTGTTTCAAAACAGTGCTTATAAACTTTGTTTCCCTTGTATGACATCACGCTTGGGGGTTGCAACACTGAAACAAAAAAAAAAGGAGAGGTTATGCAAATGAAGCAGAGCACAGAAATAAAAGCATTTATTTCATAAAAAAACACTTTTTGGCAGTTTGAATGGTAGGAGATTGAATTACAATTCCTACAGGTTAGTACAGTTTGCTACTCACATTTGCTATGGCAAAGCTTGCTAAATCACTTTAAAAATGTTGTTTCCCTTGCAAGATGTAAAAGTTGTGGGTTGCAGCACTGAGACAAAAAGCGGCAGGGCTATGCAAATAAAATGGAGCACTGAAATAAAAGGAATTGTCTTCATGGAAAATAGTACTTTTTGGCAGTTTGAATGGTAGGAGACTGATTCACAACGCCTACAGGTTACTATGCTCAGTTGCTATGGCGACCTTCCATAAATCACTTTAAATTTTGGAGAAACAGGTCCTGCTGTATAGGCATACTAACAGGGAGGACTAGGCTGTGAGTTCAGGAGATGACATCATCATCAGCTCTTCCCTGAAACTGGCTTTTTTTGAACAGGAGTGAAATGAGGGTTACAAAATAGCTCACAACCTTACAACAAAGTAACATATTAACCTAATTTTTGGTATGGGATTTATTGGATGTATGCTTATTCTGCTTCTGCAATGTAGCACTTTTGGCCAGAGTCCCTCTTGAAGCAAGAGCCTATAGTGTCAAATGACTACTCACATACTGTACAAAGGTTGCAAACAAAAGACACAAACACATGTTACATCCTATACAGGATGCAGCAGTGTGCCTCTACTGTAACAGCCCAGGCACTAGATGAGCTAGTTACAGTCTGGTATACTGTAATGGGTCCTGCTGGAGCCCAAAATTGGAAGGTAACATAAAAGTCAAAGAAGCTCAGCATGAAAGCACTAAAGCAAGGGTTATATGGAAAAATATTGGCAATAGAGCCAGATTTCAAAGGAATGTAAATTATACCTATCCCCATAATGCAAAGTATCATGGGACATATTTGCAAATCACCATGAAAGAAAAGCATATGATGCCTATTGGAATCTTACACACTCTGCAAAAGTTGAAACTAGAAGACACAGACACATCTTCTAGTCTAGTCCAGTGGAAGGCTAGGCCAATCACAGTTTCATCTTACTGGTTTGGATCATGATGGAGCCCAAAATGCGAAAGTGATGTAAAAGACAAAGAAGCTTGGCACAAAAGCACCGATGCAAGGGTTACCAGGAAAGGGCACTGGCAAAATGCCAGGTTTCAAGGAAATGTAAAAATTGCACTTATCCCCATAATAAAAAGCACTGTGGGATGTATATGTAGTATATAGTTATATGTATAGTTCAAGGGCCTCTTATGGTTATAAGAGTGCATTCTCCAGTTCTTTGTGTGAGACAACTGCGAAGCAATGCTGAGCAGTTCTGGTGCACAAATGACTTGAGAAGAAACTCTTATAACATAAGAGACAGAGGAACTATACATACAAACATACTATAAATCATGTTAAAGATATATGTATTATAAGGGTGTGGCCGTGCCCCTTATAGTTAGGGTTGAGTAGGCAGTTTAATGTTAAACCCTAAACTGTGCATGTTAATAACTTCAGAACCGTTCAATGAATTTGCACACAATTTGGCATACATGGTCTCAGGATATAGATCTCTTGATTTACCAAGTTGTGTTTTGATCAGATTTGCAAGTGTTGCACAGCAAATGATCACAAAATGCATTTTTTCCTTTTTTTGGCAAATGCCAGGGTCATTTTTCAACATTGTGCTGCATGCACACCATTTGGAATTGTGGCCTGAAATTTTCAGGGTAGAAAGAGGTTATGATAGGGAACAAACCAGCACTGGTTTGGTGAAAACATATTAATCCATTCCAAAGTTATTACATTTTAAAATTTTGGGTTCTCAGCATGCTCATTTCAGTCTTCGGGATACATGCAGTTTCAATCAAGGATTCCTGTTCATGAACAGCTGGTGAAGAGGAATTGAGAAGAAGGAGTTGGAAATCTCCCAAAATCCCTCTTTGTGAGAAAAATCCATCTATGTCAGCCGCCATTTTGTTTTCTCGCTTAGCGATGGGAGAAATCAAAATGTTATCATGCCTCCCCGTTTTGTTTTTTTATTTTTTTGTAGCAGAAAAAAAGAAAACAGTCCCCCAACATCTTTTTTCTTTATGCAGAATCCTGCATCAAACTGCCTTACTGCCCTTCTATGGTCCACTAACATCGAGATGCTCAATCCCTGTGTCGGCATGTATCCCTCCTTCCACTACTGTGGCACACTGGGAACCCACCCTAGTGTGCCGAAATAATTGTTTATGTTTAATTTATATGTTTCTGACACTGGGATACCCACTCCATGTGTCCAAATGCCCCCCTCCAAGCCTGTATACTTTAATTGCAGTCATCGAGATGTCCAGTCCCTGTGTCAGGATGCATCCCCCCAACTACTGTGGCATGCTGGGAGCCCAACCCAGTGTGCCAAAATGTGCTTTACAAAAAAAAAAAAGTGAAAAAAGAAAACTGTCCCACAACGCTTTTTTTTTCAATGCAGAATCCTGCATTGAAATGTTCGATGCAGGATCCTGCATTGAACTAGTCTGCCCCCCTTATTCCTTTTTTTTGCCGACATCAGGGTGCCCAATCTCTGTGTTGGCATGTGTCCCCCCACTAACATGGCACACTGGGAGCCCATCCCAGTTTGTCAAAATGTGCATTTTGAAAAAAACAAAAAACAAGTAAAACTGTCTCCCAACATCTTTTTTTTATGTGAAAAAAAGAAAACGGTCCCTCGTCGTCCCTGCTGCCACCCTCCCCCATCCTGACCTTCCATCTGAGCACCCACCTCCCACACTCCCCTTACCACATACTTACCTCCACAGGTCAGGCACTGTCATCTTCTGAGGACTGAGATACGTCTGCACTCTTCAAAGCCGAACTATGAACTTAAGTATCAAGGTAAGATCTGAATAATGGCAGTCAATGGGGTTTTCAACTTATGTTGATATCTCAGCCATTTTTAAGAATTTTTACCCCAAATTTTCAACACAGGGTTCTTGAGACCCCACCTCATGAACACTGGCATTGTCATTTCATTACACAGTCCTGAAAGGTGATTTAGTGGTCTCTTCACAGAATCACCTTTCAGGACCAATTAACGAAATGACAGTGCCCCTGTTCATGAGGTAGGATCCAAAACCCATGTTGCAAATTTGGTGAAAAAAATCAAAACAAATACTGTGTTATGAGTCGCGTTCCACAGTTTTTAGCGCGCTCATAACTTCACTAGTTTTTAATATTTTCACTCCATGGCTCAGCACTGTTGAATATCGCACTGTGGCCACCCGCATTGCACATGGTGCAGTGGCACTGCACTAGCGCAATGGCCAGGAAGGGGCAGGGGAATGTGCTAGCGCAAGTGCCGTTGCACTAGGTGCATCAACCGTGATATTCAAAAGTGCACATGCAAATGGGGATATAATGCATGCAAGGTGAAAATGGGGCCATTTGCATGTCATTATGTCCCCATTTGCATGCAGATGCACCAAACCTCGGCAACTTGTGCCTGGCGCACTGCCAGGCTGCAGCCGCCGGGGACCGACACCCCCTGCACAAGCGCCAAAGTGCCCCACTGCCCAATCATGGGCATTAGTATCATAATGAATTGTCCTATATCCCTGGTGGTCCAGTGGACCGCACCCAGCCCGATCACGGGCTTTAGTAATAAAATAACTTGTCCAATATCCCTGGTGGTCCAGTGGATCCATTCACATTTCTGGACTGTGTAGTACGGTATGGGCTGCATGCCCATTGGCCCAAGCTGTGGACCAATGGGCGTACAGCCCTACTGTACACAGTCAGTCAGCGGGCAGTGGGGCAGCTTGGGGGTGGGGTGCTGCCGCCCGGCGCAAAGCTTTGACTATCTGGCACTAAATTCCTTATATCTCAGGAACCATATGACGTAGAAAAAAATTTAAAATCTCTTATTATTTATGACTTTCCATGCTAGTTTTGTGCTTAGCCCCCAGTGGGGGATTATGCATTCTTCTGACGAAAAGTCCATATCTCGAACCTTTTTCGAGATACTGTGCCCCAAAAGGCGCGGCAGATGCTGTGATGTTATTCTATGGGAAAAATAGGCAAATTTGGAGTGCCATAACTTTGCAGCCCTATTATATTTTGGCACCAAACCACCAAATGGCACATCTTTGGGATCTTGGCTTTCTTCCCTCCAAAGTTCAGCCCGAAAGACCAAACCGTTCTTTTGCAGCAGGGTGGCACAGATTCCCTATTGTTTCGGCTTTCACAAATCACAACACTTTCATAAATAAAATCACTAAAGTGTCACATATGTGAAAGTACTTTGCATCACTACTTTTTACAAGAATTTTAAAAACTTATTTTTGGGGTGTTTTACCCCCCAAAAAAGACATGGCTAGCATCCTGAGGGCTCGACTAGGTGAACACAACAAGAATTGTGTCCCTACAGGGTCCCAAATTTAAATGTCAAGCATTTCTGTGACCACCAACTGAAAACAAGCTGGTTGATTTGCAACACTACAAGGGTTATTTGCGAAAGTAAAAAGTGCATTTGCGACACTTTTGCATATTTTGTTAACTTTTCCTATTGACTATAATGGGAAACTTGTTTTTTGAATAACTTTTGAACCATTTAATATTTTTTTCATGAAATCTTCAAAAGGCACATCAGGGACCCTGGCTGCATGTTCCCTGAAGTTTTTGGACTGGCCCATGCAAAACATGCTGGCTGTAGGCACGAGCAAAGAAACACGCAAAAAAATATAATTTCAACATTTTGTGGTGCTCTGTAGCTCCACAACTGTACATCTGATCATAACACAACCTAACAGGTCCACAGATCTATAGTACCAAACTGTGCATTCCAAATTTCAGCCAAATCCGTCACACAGGGGCAAAGTTATTAAGCTGCCAAATTTCAGATTTAACCATAAATGGGGTACTCAATCCTAACTATAGTGGCACTACCATGCCACTATAATGTATAATGAGCAATACTGCTCATTCAAATCTCATTCGGTGGCTGCCCGTGGTGGTGAAAGGAGGGCTGAGCTGGTCACCGGCTCTGTTCTGGGATGTCATTGGGATGAGTGGGGCATCACTGCCAGGTGGGGGGACCACTAGACTACTAGGGAAAAGATCTTATTTTTACTTGAAATGGGGGTCGGGATATGTGCTGGGGGATGGGGGAATCACTAGACTACCAGGGAAAAGTCTTTCTTTTTACTTGAAACAGGGGTCAGGATACATGCTGAGGGTGGGGGACCACTAGACTACCAGGAAAAGATCTTATTTTACTTGAAACAGGGGTTGGGATATGTGCTCGGGGATGAGAAGACCACTAGACTACCAGAGAAAAGTCTTTATTTTTACTTGAAATGGGGTCAGGATATGTGCTTGGGGTGGGGGACCACTAGACTACCAGGAAAGGTTTTATTTTCAGAAATGGTGGTTTGGATACGTGCTGGGGGGTGGGGGTACTAGACTAACAGGGAAAAGTCTTTCTTTTTACTTGAAATGGGGGTCAGGATTCATGTGGAGGGGGTGGGGAGGCACCGCTGCATTACTACCAGCTTTTTGTTGGCGGAATTTGGTGTTGTGCTACAAGTTGTGTTAATGTTTGTAGTGTGGTGCTATACTTTTGAATATGCCAGTGTGCTGGCATTCAGAGCCTCTCCCCTCTGTCCCACCCCTGCATACATTATACTTTAGCATTGGTGCTAAATGTCCTTTTGAATACTGCAGTCAGGTGCACATTCGGCGCTAGTCCAGCGCAATGGATTCACGCCCCGGCGCTAAGCTTTGAATATCTGGACCTACATCACTCAGTAAAGAAATCTTGTCAGCTAAACACTATGGGTGGAATATTCAGACTGTGCCAGGCTGTGGCGCAAGCCTGGGCGCAGTGCAACTGGGATGTGACAGGGCACTGACAGGGTGATATTCAACAGTGCTGCACCATGGCTCAGCTCCATTGAATATCACACTGTGGCCACCCGCATTGCGCATGGCGCAGTGGCACTGCACCAGCGCAAGTGGCCAGGGAGGGGCAGGGGAATGCGTTAGCACAAGTGCTGTTGCGCTAGGCGCATCAACCGCAATATTCAAAAGTGCACATGCAAATGAGCCCAAAATGCATACAAGATGCAAATGGGGCCATTTGCATGTCATTATGTCCCCATTTGCATGCAGATGTGCCAAACCCCGGCAACTTGCACCTGGCGCCCTGCCAGGCTGCAGCCGCTGGGGACCGATGCCCCCCTGCACAAGCGGCAAAGTGCCTCACTGCCTGATCATGGGCATTAGTATCATAATAAATTGTCCTATATCTCTGGTGGTCCAGTGGACCGCACCCAGCCTGATCACAGGCTTTAGTAATAAAATAACTTGTCCAATATCCCTGATGGTCCAGCAGTACCCCCCTCCCCACCTGCCCACTGAGCCCCACCACCCCGCTCCCCCCCAGTCTGCGGCGGGCGGCAGCTCCCCACCCACAAGCCGCCCCACCGCCCGCTGACTGACTGCGTCAGTAGGGCTGTATGCCGTGGTCCACAGCGTGGACCAATAGACATGCAACCATACTGTACTATACAGTCAGAAATGTGAATGGATCCATTCACATTTCCAGAGCAATATGAATGCGGTACAGAGCTGCATGCCCATTGGCCCAAGCTGTGGACCAATGGGTGTACAGCTACTGTATGCAGTCAGTCAGTGGGTGGTAGGAGCAACTTCGCGGATGAGGAGCTCCACCACCGCTGACTGGGAGCGGGCAGGGCTCAGTGGCGGTAGACCTGACCACCAGGATATTGACAGTTATTTTTACTACTAAAGCCCACAATCGGCTGGGAGCAGTCCACTGGACCACCAGGATAATGGACATGTTATTGTAATACATATGCCCTCAATCAGGCATTGGGGAGCTACTACAAAGGTGCCACTGGAGCTCAGGTGGCCACCCACAGCTGGCAGCTGCCATGTTGCACCCTGCAATACAGCAGCTCACCTGTGGGTGGCCAACTGTTGCTCCTTTTTTTCCTTGCTCAACTGTGTGCAGCACAAGTAAGGGTTGCACCTGCATGGGCTCAGCACATCCCAGGCTGAATATCAGGATGTGCAGAGCATGCATGGGCACACACCCCCTACTTGAGCAGCATACATTACTTATGCACTCCAGCACATCAGGATTTGTGCCAGGCACTTTCTCCTTTTGAATATCACATCAGCAGGTTACACCATGCACAGTCCTTCTGAATACCCCAACCATCCTCCCTACCTGTATAATGCCTTGTTTTGCAAATAAACATATGAGAACTTTTATTGTTGAAGCCACTCACAGGGAATTGGAAAACAACTTCTTATTTTACCTACATTGCCTAGCTATGTTCATCTACATATTAGGTGCAGTCGCCACCACCAAAATAAGGGACTGTGCCTCTGAGTAACTAACATTTACAGCAACATTATAATTTACCCAGAATACCTTGGTGCTGTATGTAAAACATTGATAGTTCCCTTGCATGACATCATTCTGGGGTTGTAGCCACACACAGAAAACTGGAAGACACAGTGCTGATAAAACATAAATAAAACTGACTATGACAGATTTTTTTACAAACCAAATTGCTGCTTCAACATCTGAAGCATGGGTGGCAATGGCATACTATGCGAAAAAGGCATCTGTGAAAGCTCACAAAATCACTATAAGAATTTTAGAACTACGCATGAAACACCATGTTTGTTTATGAGTACCTTGGCTGTTTAGAAATAAGTACTCCTGAGTGGCTAAGAAGGATTTTATGATTTATAATGAGTGATGTAGAGCACCGTACAACATTTCTACTAGTTCTATGGGCAGTAGACTGATTGTAATAACTGCATGCCACATGGTACCATTTTCCTGGTGTTTCTGTCCATGGGGTGAATGCAGACAGGGCAGATAAAACATACTGGCATGGACCGTGTACTGCATCCTCTTTGGACTGCTCTGTAAGGGGATCTGTAGGGAAAGGGTACAATCTGAAAGATCACCTTTCCTGTACATTACAGTGGCAAGTTATGTGGTATTACGACATGTACCTTACTGACACACTTCATTAAATAATGCACCTGCAGATAAACTTCTTCCTTTTCTCTCCACATTACAACAACCCATGTTCAATCCACCCCCACCAATATTTTACTTGAGTTACCCTGTCTGTCTATGCAGTTGCATAGCTTACAACTTAATGTACTCTGTAATCTGAATTTGATGCCTCATTGGCTCGATACAAATGTATTGCCCGACATTGGTGGCACATTCTTTAGCTCTCAACCTGGCTACCCCATAACCAATGTTCATGTACATTTTTATGTTGGTGTACTTGCGCAGCCAACATCTTGCGTTAGTGCAGATTTGGAGGCGCAGCCGCTGTTGGGTGAATGCAGGACACGCACCAGTAGGTGCGTCCCTCATTCCCCAATCAGCCTGCATGCTGGCACCACACCATGCATACTAATGTGGTGGGCACATCTAAGGAAAGGTCCGCTGCAGTGCGAGCAAAGCTCGTCACATAGCAGACCCTTCCTACATGCTCGTCAGCTAGTAACATGGTGGCACAGTGGCAGCTAAACTGCCAACTTCAGGGATGCCCAATCCCCTGGTTGGCTTACCCTGCCTCTCAAAGTATGTGCTGACAGGGGAGCCCACTCTCCGTTGGCAGAATGTGCCCCCCTGCTTTCATTGTGTGCCGACTGGGTGCCCAGTCGGTCGGCATCCATCCCCGTCCCTCTTTAAATGCGACGGGAGCCCACTCCCCATTGGCATGATGTCCCCTTCTTCTGTGCTGATGGGGTGCCTAATCTCCATCGGCTACTGTACCCCCAGAAAAAGAATCCACCTGTAAAAAGAAAACCGTCCATGATGTTGTTTTTTTGTACCTGTAAACAGAATACGGTCCCTCGTAGTCTCTTTACTCACCACCCGCACCACCCACTGTACCCTGCCTCCCCACACCCCTTTACTTCCCATACTTACTCAAGCTCAAGCGATGATTCTGTGGACCGGGAACACATCTGCAGTCTGCAAAGCTGACTGTGAACTGAGGAAATGTCGGTAAGCTGTATAATGGAATAAACAGATTTTTTTTTCAACTTTGATGCATATCTCTGCATTTTTTTGAATTTTTGCACCAAATTTTCAACATGGGGTTTTTGGGATCCCTCCTCATGAATTCTGTCACAGTTATGACGTTCATCGGTCCCAAAAGGTGATTTCACAGTCACTACATGGAATCACCTTTCAGGACCAATTAATACAAGGACAGTGGCAGTGTTCATGAGGTGGACTCTCAAAAAGCCTATGTTGCAAATTTGGTGGAAAAAATCCAAAAAATGACTGTTTTATGAGTGTGCGTTTCGCAGTTGCCATGCACGCTCATAACATTGCAAATTCACAATATTTTCATGCCAGATTTTCAACATTGTCATTTTTATAAACCTCCTTGTGAACAGTACAGCTGTCATTTTTCACATCCTGCCAAAAATGTGTTTCCGCACTGCACAACCAAAGCCAATGCCAGCGTGACAACAATCGGCATTGACAAATGCTTGTTTACACTGTTTTTGTCTTTCTCTAAAGTTCATTACCTGTACTATGATTTTACTGTACGTGTTCAAGCACCAAGTTTTGTCACTTTATTATTGCTATTTCACTCACTGTCCCTTCCCCCAGGTCCCACCGGGAAGCAAGCTCAGTGTACCTATCCTGGTCCCCAAATTTTAAATAAACAAAGAAAAGTACCTGGTCAGATATGAATACAATTGGCCTCATCATTTAGGGAACAGATGGAAAAGACTTCCACCACAGTCTTCTTGATGGGGATGAGTTCCAGAATGTCTGAGGTCAGGTGGATGGGGAAGACTCTCAAACTTTGCATGACAGTGAAAAAAATACACTAAAGTTGCACATTTTGCAAAATGAAGTGAATTGAGTTGGGACTCTGTGTAGGACCTCTGGAGTGATATTTCACCGGGGAAGAGACATGATAATTTGCGAAGTGCAAGCTGGTGAGCAAAATATGACAGCATATTTCTGCAAAAGGCTAACCACATGGATGAAGGACATTAGCCACATGACCCCATGTGTACTGTGCAGTCCTACATTGTTAGTTGAAAGTGTAGGATTTGCCCATTTATGGTCTGCAGAAAATCAAGCAAAAAATAGTTAGAAAAAGCACATTTAGTGCAACTATTTCTGATCAGCTTGTGCTCTGAATGCTTCATGGTGTAATGCAAGTATATTTAAAATATGGTTTTATCACAGCTAGTTTTATAGTTTGCACTGTTCTTACTCTGAGTGCTCATAATTGTGAGCAACAGTTGGGGGGGGGGGCATCTTCTGCTCCCAAGCTCCAGTAGTTCAGTTTCATTGTTTAAATAAACTGATCTCATTTTGTAAAAATGCAGCTGTTTTGCTGCATAGATTTTATACTAACTGCTGCTGCTTCTGAGTGCTCATATTTTGAAAAAAATGGCCAAGGTTGAGTTTAACTGCTGAGACTGCTCCCAGGTTATTTTTCAGAATAAAGAGCTAAGACATATTTAACATTATTACAATAACAAATTATATACAAAATACACTGTTTCTTTGTTAAGGAAGGTGTTTGGATGCATATTTGTGTACTGTTTCTGTGCGGAGTGATGAGCACTCATCAGCCAGTGTGGTTGGTGATATGTTGTCCTTGCTGACCCGTTCAGTAAGCCGGATCAGCCTTACCCCATGAGATGTAGTGATCTATCACGTTTGTCCATTTCCAAGTGTTCTACAAATATGGGGCAGTGTTTTTTTTCCTTCTTTGCCCCAAGAATCTGTGACTCACTTCCACCTAATCTTAGGGTCACTCAGTCACATCTAATTTTCAAGAGTGAGCTTTGCAAGTTCCTACAGTCCTCTGATAAATGCTCATGTACTGTATGTGATGCACTGTATTGTTACTGCCACCAGCCACCATGCATTCCCCAGTCCAGTGCAAAAGAAGACCCACAGCAACTGACTTGGCTGTGATGACTGCAGGAGAGCAGGGCAACAAGAGTGAGCCCAGTCTTAGTGTCACCATTCAGCAGGAACACCAGAAAAGGATGTGGAGGCAGGAGAGGCAAATATTATTGAAAATAGATGGGAGAGGATAAGTCTTAGAGGATCTGTGAGGAAGAATAAGAGGCTAACAAGGAGTGGAGGATGACTAAATCATGAAAGAGAAATATCCTTCCTGGGAATCTCAGTACTCCCCTGTCCAAAAAAAAAAGGGAACAAAATTTGAGAAGAGTGAGTAGCTGACACTACTCCTCAGCACTGAAAAAAACCAAAAAAAAGGCCAGTACTACCAATATCGGTGGCAAACCCAGGCAGGTAAAGCCACAACAATCCAAGAAGATACTGTAGTTGAGTCATAACCCTCACTCCTGCAAAAGTGACTGTTCATCAGATTCCTTTGTCTGGATCATTTTGCTATATATTCTTCTGATGAGTGTTAAGCAGTATGCTGACAAGTATGTCAGCCATGGTAGAATGGGGATGCATTGTGTCACTGGTGAGCAGCACATCCACCTTAATAAGGAACAAAAAAGTGGGTTCGCATCCCAATTTCCAACCCATGAATTGGCAATTGTGGGTCAATTGATGCTTTGATTAGCTACAATTGCTAGTCAATGTACTAGGCTGGGCTGTGTTCAAAATATTTATTTGTTTATTTTTTTAATTATATTTTATCCTCCTTCCCATCTCTCCAGCCCCCGCACCTTCAGGAGTCCCAGTGGAGTCTGCCCCTGCTTCAGCCACCTACCTGAGCCATCCCAGAATCCTCAATGGAGCTGCAGTTCTACTCCCAGGTAAGGACGAGGTGGGGCTGCTACACCTCGAACACTTCTTGTCTCATTGGGATCCAGGATTGGCCAGGCAGGTGTGAGCCACAAGGGGTCTTCTCCAGAGCCCCATCTACCTGGAGCCTGGAGAGTATTTTTGCCCTATTCTGCTGGGCGTCACAAGTGCCCTAATGTCAGGGCACATAGCGCCGATGTCTGCAACATTCTCCCCCACTGTATCTGCCTCAGTGCTTGCTGTGCCCCAGACCTCCACCTGGGGCCAGTCAAGTGCTGAGACACTGTCCCCCCTCCCTCCCTGGAGAAGATGAGCAGTCCCTGGGATGCTCAAGCCTCCTCCTCCAGCCAGCCCTCCAGCTCCCCAGGCTTGTTCCCTAACCAGAGTCGCTGGCACTACAAGTGAAAATCCAACCACTGCGCCGATGGGCCAGCTTCAAAATATTTATTTTTGTGTGTTTATTGTGTGCATATGGACAGAACAGCACAGGAATATAAGCACAGTGAAAACCACGAAGCAAATATAACGTAAAGGTATACAGCAACGGGGAAGAATAGCTCTTATCAGTACAGCACTTACCTGTCGCTGTATCCAATTACACTATGCAGGTGAAGTAAGGTAGTGGGCATGGAGTCAGCTTGCTGCTGTCATGGCTCAGTATGGAAATGCAGTATGGACCCGAGCGTCAGGGGTTCGGGTCTTACTCCAGCACCCTTTGTGTATATTTTTCTGCCTGTGACTGATCTTTACTTTTTTTTGCCTGATAGATTTTGTCCCCCTCCTCAAGTGGGGCCCCCCTCAGAATTGGTTATCTTTAGTAGGGTGTGCAGGGGCAAAGCCCCCCACTTGTGGGGTGCGTGGGGTTTTGCTCTCTCTGCTTTAAAACATTACACCTGTATTACCTGTTGTGTGCTGTCAAGGAATGCTGGCATTGTGAGGTTATTTCTCTCGCTGTTGTTCCCCGATGCAGTTTTACATCATGCTGTTTTCCTTGTGCGGTGTTTGACCACGCTATTGTATCTTCATGGTTAATGACCTGAACCTTTATTATGTTGCCAGACTCCACTCTTGGCTGCTGGATGTCCCTTCCTAACCCCCGCCTCACCCTCAGTCTTGCTACTTGCAAACTTGCGATAATAGCCTGTGGCTCCCCCTAGAAATCAGGAAACGGGCAAAGGCCGCAGCATTACACATGGTCAAAAGTCTTCAGCACACAATGAAATCATTAACACAGCATGTCTAAGTTAGAGCAGCAAGACTCCTGACCTGTGACTGCACTGATTTTGTGGCACTTGACATTGTCTTGAACTTCTGGAGATAATGGGTGAAACAACACAGAAGCATCAGTAAAACGCTAAAGTATTTGGGCAGTTAGTCAGTGTTTGCAAAGTAGTTATGCCAGGATTGCACAATGAAAGTGTTAGTGTGTAGCGTTGCTTTCAGTTCCTCTGTGCAGTAGCAAGCATTTAGTGACTTATGCTGGATTAGCATCAGCGTTGTGAAAGCAGAACTGTGACTCAGTGTTTGGGGTTTGATGGGGCCAGAAAGAAAAGAGCAGCAGCATGTGGCTGAGTGCAGAGAGGCTGAGGAGGAGCACAAGAGGAACACTGGGTGCTTGTATGCTGACTGGGGGGTTAACAATGGAAATGAAAAATAAAATGCCCTGCATTTAAATTTATCTAGTAACTGGAGGATGAGCATTGATTAACTACTGTATCTGAAGTGCCCTATAGTACGAGCCTGTTTGTTGTTTCTCTCTTTTTTCGGGGGGGGGGGCGCTGAAATGCTGAAAGTCCACCCAAATGTATGTTTATTTTATCATTACATAAAATCAAGATATGATACTGTTAAAAACAACCCTTTTTGGAAATTGCTCCACAAAACAACTGCAACCAATTGTTCTTTTGATTAGCAGTGCCGCTAGACAACATCCTGACACTAATTTATGCCTTGCTTCACCACAGTCATGTGGTGATCTGGGCAAAACACCAGAGCAGAGCTAGTTAAGGTGTCCTACAGGAAGGCACATGTTGTTCATGCCACTCTGGTGGGGGGGCAATGAGGAAGACAGTCAATTGCAGGGGCTTGGTAAGGGAGCCATCACTAGTACTGCATGTCTAAGAAATCAGCAGTGCTATATTAACTTCCATGGCGCCCATAGGCTGAAAACTTCAGGTCCCCCCCCCCACACCAAACACGGCTCAGTTCAGGGGATGTCAATGACACATTCACAGAAGAACAATAAAGCAATTGGTATGCTGACTTTTTTGTACTTTCTGTTTGTCATTTTAATAAAAAATAACAATAGACAACATTTCATGCAGGAACCCACATTTAAAACAGACACAATACTGCTGCCTGTCACCTTAAAGACGATTAATGGAAAAACAAATTGCTTTCTTATCCTGCAGTCTGGTACAAGAGGAAATTGGGGATATCTATCATCACATGGCCTGCTGTTAAGAACCACTGCCCACTTGTCCTTTTGTTTGGACACTTATGCTTTAACATTTTGACAACTTTGATCTAAATTATATCTTTGAAAAATGCTCCAATTTGCTAAGAATGCATTGCATCATTAACATTTTGAGTATAAAAGGCTGTTCCAATAAATTGTACATTGACCCCAGTCAAAGCCTCAAAGCGAGGTGAAATGCCGGGTGTGTTGTCTCACTAGGCAGCATAATTTGGTTCATTCCTGCAATAATTAGCACTTTCTGAATTTATGTAAGGAAATACATCCACCTCCACAATATGCAGACATGTATTCTTACTTTATGGTGTTTAGTGTTTTCCCAGGGTCAAGGCTATCTGCTGCACCAGCACCAAGCCATTTATGGGACCTCTCCCCGCCTCCGTTTTTGTCTGTGAGCTTCTAAAGAAAGACAGAGTGCTGCAGCTTTGGGATGGGGACTACTGAACAGCCTGACTAAATTGTCCATACTATTCCCCCATTATAAATAAGGGCACAGGGCAGGACCCCAGGACCCCCTACATTACTAAGATGGCCCTTTGGAGCAAGATGGAGTCAAGCTAGGGAGACAGGGTGGGAGGCTTGTAGAAGAAGTTACTGGGAAGTGGGAAGGTGCTGACAAGAAAGAAACCGGCAGGAGATTTATCAACATATGATTGCATGGGAGGACTTGGGACTGATGTAATGACTGCGGGGACCAAAGGACTAGCCACATGGCTACCTAGAGAGGGCTAGCAGGTTCTTTTTAAAACTGTTTGCTGTTGTTGTTTACTATTTTTGTATAAATATTCTAATATTTTGTTTGTTTTGTTTTGTTCTTTGGTAATCAGGTAAGGACCTCTAGACACAGTGCTTGTTTTCAGGGGTGACCTAGGAGCATTGTTGGGGTGATTAAGTGACTTGCCCACTTGCCCAGGGTCACACAGGATGCAACTGGAGTCTGTGTGAATCAAACCCATGCCTGCTGGGTGTACCACGGTAATTCACAGCTCATTACTCTTACCTCTAGGATATACAGTATACTGTCAACCCATTAGTTACTATTGTCCACTCCAGTCCCAAATAATAAATATAGACCATTATTTGTGGTGTTCAGAAATTACAGAATAATGCATAGGAGGCAATGTGTTATGTTAACTGTCTTTATACACCCAAGAGTTGCAGTATTTGTCCATAAACCTTAAGAGCTGAGCTCTGCAACGTTTATTCAGACTGTGAGTCTGTGACACTGAAATTACACAAGGGAGTTTAAAAAATGAATTGCCATTACCTCCTACACACACAGTCAGACTCATGTCATTTTTTATAATTCCTGGTTGCACTGTTTTCAGTTTTGCACATATCCATTACTTTGAGCTTTATTCATAAAGAGGCTAAAGACTGACAACTTAAGAAAGATTCTCATTCCTATTCTGTCGACAGAGAATGCATTCTGTCAATATTGGGAAATTAAAGGTTTGACAGGCAAGTCATCATTCACTGTCAGTGCCCCCAAGCAGCCCAAGCTAACTAAGCAAGTCCACCCTGAACCAAAGCCCAAGCCCCGCTCTTTCCTCCTGACTCCCCCAAAACTTGTTTAGTCAGGGCAATCTGCAGGGCAGGGCCCCTGACACCCCATCAGTCCTCAGGTTTCAATCTGGACCACCACATGCTTCTTCAGGCAACTTTTTGGACTAAGACTGTGGTGGACTCATCAGGTAGGTCATTAACAATCATCACAAATAAATAATCCCACTCAAACTTGACTCCCTGTCGGACTCGCCCAGTGCTGGTGTGACCCGATCTCCATCTCTCACCCACCTCAGGTCTGTCTGGTGGTCTAGAGTCCTCTTGTTCAATCATTTGTCCCACTACTATTCCCTTCTTGAAGGGCAGGCTAAACCTGTGTGATCGCTCAACTTGGCCTCTCTCAAGTTGTCAGCCATGGCGGCCGGTTGCTGGATGGATTGTGGTGGCCAGGGATGACAGTCACATGCAGTGGCGATGCCAACTCACTTGAGAAGAAAGAACTTGATATCTTGACAGTCATAACAGAGGTCCAGTCTCCAGACTGTACATGCCCTAACCCGTGTCAACCACTGTACTCCCAATCTGTGGACCATGACTGTCCTCCACCCACCCAGTCTCAGGCAGACCCAGTTGTGATAGTGCTGCTCACTCTTTCTCCTGGTTCTCATGGCAGAGTAGACTCTGGTGCTGCTGCTAGTGGTTGTCAAGTGGTTGATGACATCCGTGACTCCTGCTGCGTGTGCACCATGCCTTTGGCCCCCTGACCACCAGCAAGCTTTCCATTTGGTGTGGATGTTAGTTGCACATGCGCAGGGTGCTCTGGATTTTAAAATCAACACTTGCCGCATCTGATTGTACTGCTCTGTCTTGGGGGGAGCAGCGAGACAGACTGAGGTTCTTGGGAGGCACAGACTGACACTGAGTTTCGGGGGGGACGCCCAGAGCCACTGAGCTGGCCAGCCACATTTTTTTCTCACTCATTTGATTTCTCAGGTGCCCCCTAACAGCTGGCACCCCTAGACTGCAGTCTACTTAGCCTATTGATAGAAATTGCACTGGAAATCTGCTGTAACAATTACAACCTTTTCGTCACAACATAGACTACTCATGGCTACTTATTTACATACCTCTGGTAGAAAAGTGTTGAAAACACATTTTGAATGCTTAGAAAAAGGTAATTCAGGAAACAATAGTGGAGTTACTGACACATCATAGAAAGTCTCCCTCTAACGTGCAATCCTTCAGTGGTCGGGGAACTTAACACTGCCACAGCAGACATGATCACAGTTTATCTCTTCTCATACTCTTTTGTGGGAAATGTAGACTTCAGGAAGCTGAGGGCAAAGGCATGTTCAAAATGGAAAGTACTGTACCTCCTGTATTGAGATTTGACCTAAAGTTGTGCTAGAGATCAAGGATGCTGATGTACAATATGCTCCTCCCCTTCACATGCTGTGTCACATTGAGTAGTTGACACAGTACACCTGACACTGATATTGCAATGTATGTAGAGCACTGGGTCCTCCTCTCCAAGTATGTTACGTGTATAATGGCACCCTGGACAGAACTGCTAAGTTTGTGTGTGGCACCATGCGCCATCTCTAGTAACTGTACTCATCACCAGTGTGCCCGATGTATGCCAGCATGGAACTTCAGCTGTGATGTATGGCAGCATGGAACTTTAGCTGTGATGTATGCCAGCATGGAACTTTAGCTGTGACGTATGCCAGCATGGAACTTTAGCTGAGATGTATGCCAGCATGGAACTTTAGCTGTGATGTATGTCAGCATGGAACTTTAGCTGTGATGTACGCCAGCATGGAACTTAACTGTGATGTATGCCAGCATGGAACCTTTGCTGTGATGTATGCCAGCATGGAACTTTAGCTGTGATGTTTGCCAGCATGGAACTTTAGCTGTGATGAATGCCAGCATGGAACTTTAGCTGTGATGTATGCCAGCATGGAACCTTTGCTGTGATGTATGCCTGCCTGGAACTTTAGCTGTGATGTATGCCAGCATGGAACTTTAGCTGTGATGAATGCCAGCATGGAACTTTAGCTGTGATGTATACCAGCATGGAACTTTAGCTGTGATGTATGCCAGCATGGAACTTTAGCTGTGATGTATGCCTGCCTGGAACTTTAGCTGTGATGTATGCCAGCATGGAACTTTAGCTGTGATGTATGTCAGCATGGAACTTTAGCTGTGATGTATGCCTGCCTGGAACTTTAGCTGTGATGTTTGCCAGCATGGAACTTTAGCTGTGATGTATGCCAGCATGGAACTTTAGCTGTGATGTATGCCTGCATGGAACTTTAGCTGTGATGTATGCCAGTGTGGAACTTTAGCTGTGATGTATGCCAGCATGGAACTTTAGCTGTGATGTTTGCCAGCATGGAACTTTAGCTGTGATGAATGCCAGCATGGAACTTTAGCTGTGATGTATACCAGCGTGGAACTTTAGCTGTGATGTATGCCAGCATGGAACTTTAGCTGTGATGTATGCCAGTGTGGAACTTTAGCTGTGATGTATGCCAGAATGGAACTTTAGCTGTGATGTATGCCAGCATGGAACTTTAGCTGTGATGTATGCCTGCCTGGAACTTTAGCTGTGATGTTTGCCAGCATGGAACTTTAGCTGTGATGTATGCCAGCGTGGAACTTTAGCTGTGATGTATGCCTGCATGGAACTTTAGCTGTGATGTATGCCAGTGTGGAACTTTAGCTGTGATGTATGCCAGCATGGAACTTTAGCTGTGATGTATGCCAGCATGGAACTTTAGCTGTGATGTATGCCAGCATTGAACTTTAGCTGTGATGTATGTGCCTCAAGCACACACTGCTGCTAGCATATTGGTAGAGCTGCTGGGCAATGTTGGCACTTGCCTGCACCTATTATCAGTAAAAGGTGGCCTCAAAGCTAGTGATAGCAGAAATCCATACTTCGCTCATTATATTAACTTTGCAGTCCAGGTATTACTCAACCAAGTAGCAGACATCAAGTAGCTTTTGTACATGTCTGATCATACTTGTGGTCATTTTGGATGCTCAGCAAAGGTAAGGCAGCAGTTGTATGACCTCCTGCTGAAAAATAGGTCTCAGCACTGCATAAGGAGTTGTCACATGGTGGAATTTGACCACCTACATAACTGAGCATATGATGTAAACAGTAAAAGGCACTGTCTGACTATATGCCTATTCCTTTCACCCTACTAAATCATAGTTTCAACCTGAGTTAAAAAATATTTATTACTTGAAAAATCCTGTCTGTGACTAATTCATATCTATGACCAAACACCAAACAATCGGGTACTTTCCACCTCTTTCAAAAAAGGCACCACGCTGTAAGTCAGTTTATAGAAACTTTTGCAAACTTTATTTGTGGCAAATAAAAACAGCTGAATGGCCACCTGACGATTTTTTGGAAATAATTTATTTTTCAAAGGTATCTTGTGAGCACCCCATTCTAGTGCACTGTCTAGTTGTATGGCTAATTCACATCTATGACTTGGCCTCTCTAACCAAGCCAGTTTGTTTAATCAGTTTTAACCCCTGTGTATTTGATATCATTTGTTTTGTTGTAGGATTTGTGATAATGTACTTATCATTATTGAATTATTCTTATGCACTTAAGTTTTTGTAATTTTCAGTGTTTTTGCAGTATGTATCTCTGCTGTCTCACTTGCTCATATTGTTGTCAAATATTCATCTATTGATTGCCAAACTGTGAACTCCTGGGCCATACCTGAAAATAGTCAGTGTTTTGTCAAGTGTACTTACCTGGTTAAAAAAAGCTATATTAAGATTCACACTGCCCGAGATGCTTCTGGAACACTCTTACATAGAAACATAGGAACATAGAAATTGACAGCAGATACGAACTGCTAGGCCCACCCAGTTTGCCCATTTTCTCTACCTGCTGCAAAAACTTCAGGCCCTACTTGATCCCCAGCTTTATTCTCTTTCTTATTGCTTGGGTTCCCTGATGCCTATCCCATGCATTTTTGAATTCTCCTACTAAAGTTCCCCCCCACCTCCCCTGGGAGGCTGTTCCATGCACCCACCACCCTTTCTGTGAAGAAATACTTCCTCACATTACCCCTTAGTCTACCCCTTCCAGCCTCATGTCATGACCCCTTGTTTTAGAATATCTCTTTTTCTGTTAAAGATGCTACCATCCTGTACCTTATTTATGCCCCCTGAGATATCTGATGATCTCTAACATATCTCCTCTCCTCCTCTCCTCTCCTCTCTCTCCTCTCTCTCCTCTCTCCTCTCTCTCCTCTTCTCCAAAGTATACATATTGAGGGCCTCCACTCTCTCCTCAAATGACTTTTGGTGCAGGCCCTGCACAACTGTTGTTGCCCTTCTGTGAACTGCCTCTACCCTGTCTATGTTCTTATGGAGATGCGGCCTCCAGAACTGGACACAGTACTCCAGATGAGGTCTTACTAATGGTTTGTACAGAAGCATCACCAACTCCTTTCTTTTGCTGGTGATACCTCTCCCTATGCTTCCCAGTACACCACTGGCTCTCCCCACAGCCTTGACACATTGTTTGGCCACCTTTAAGTCATCTGGTATGATTACCACCAGATCTCTTTCCTGTTGGTGGCTGCCACTATCTCCCTCAACATGTAAGTCTCCCATGGGTTCCTGTGCCCCAAATGCATGATTTTGCACTTCTTTGCACTGAATCGTAGCTGCCACACTCTTAACCATTCCTCTGGTATACCTAGGTCCCTTCTATTTCTTTTCACACTTCCCGGAGTGTCTACCCTGTTGCACATCTTAGTGACATCTGCAAAGAGGCATACCTTTCCTTCTAGCCCCTTCACAATGTCAGTTATGAAGACATTGAATAGGACTGGCCCCAGAACTGATCCCTATGGCACTCCACTGGTTACCCTTCTTTCCTTGGATTGAACTCCATTTACCACCACCCTTTGTGTTCTATTCCTCACCAATTTCTAACCCAGTTTACCACCTTGGGACTCAGTCCCAAGCTGCCTAGCTTGTTTACAAGCCTCTTATATGGAACAGTATAGAAGGCCTTGCTGAAATCCAGGTAGGCCACATCCACTGCTCCCCTCTATCCACTTCCTTATTCACCCAGTCAAAGATATCAATCAGAATTGTTTGACATGACCTTCCTGTTGTGAATCCATGCTGCCTTCGATCCTGTTCTCCACTGGATTCAAGATGTTCCACAATCCTTTCTTTTAGCAGTGATTCCATTATTTTCCCCACCACCAAGGTTAAGCTGATTGGTCTATATTTTCCAGCCTCCTCCCAGCTCCCACTTTTGTGTAGAGGGACCACATCAGCTCTCCTCCTGTCCTCAGGAACCACTTCCATTTCCAGCAATTTATTGAACAGGGCCTCCAGTGGCGCTGCCAGCACCTCCCTAAGCTCCTTTAATATTTTAGGATGTATCCTGTCTGATCCCATTGCCTTGTCCACTTTTAGTTTTGTGAGTTTCTTTAGAACTTTCTTCTCCATAAATGGACTGGTGTCCACCTCTCTCCCTAAATTGCTCCTACCACTTAATTGTTGGTCCCTCGCCTTCTCCCTCTTCTGTGAATATTGAAAACTTGTAAAATATTTGTTCAGGAATGTTGCCTTTTCCAAGTCCCCTTCCACACACTCCCTTTTTTCTCCCTTAAGCCTTACAATCCCACCCTTTATCTTCCTTCTTTCACTAATGTACCTATGAAAAGTCTTGTCCCCATTCTGTACTGCCTGGGCTATTTTTTCTTCTGTTTTCCCTTTTGCACTCCTGATTGCTTATTGTGCTGAACAACGGAGTAGTGTAGACTTATGGATAGGCTGATTCTTATCATATGGCCTTATGAACATGAAACCCAAGACTATTAGTGGCAACACAGACACCGTACACAAACAGTTCCATCTGAGCCAGTCAAAAGTCTCTCATGGGGATTTGCATATGTTTCCCATGATGCTTTGCATTATTGGGCTATGTGCAACTGTGTTTCCTTTAAAACTTGGCTGTATGGCCAATATCCTCCGGGATAACCCATGCCTCAGGGCATTTGCTCTGGGTTTCTTTTGTAGTTCTTTTCCTTCTCTATTTTGGGGTCCACATGACCCAAACAAATAACATCCCTGTTAAGGGGTGGCTGGCTCACTCTCCATGGGTTAAATCACTGATATGGCACACTGATGAGTTCAAAATCAGGATAAAACACATGTATGTGTTTGCTGTTTTTAGCCTTTGCTGATTGTACTGTGAAGCCTTCTGGTACTATGCAATCCTGCCTAAAATAGAGCCAGTCCAAATTTTCTTAATGGGATTTGCATTGTTAGGGTATTTGCAATTATGAGTCCTAGTTCTGTGCATGTAGAAGAAGACACTGTGCAATGTGTATCAGTTGCTAGAATTCGAAAAATTATTTTACATGCAGCCACCACTTGATAACAATAGCCAACTACAGTCAATCAGAGACTCCAAAGAGTACAGAGTTACCACCCTATTAGACCAGTAGTACAAATGTGGCCTGCCATCACTCCTGCCGAAGGGTTGGGATGCATTTCAGGATCGCTTGATTGAAACAGTACATGCAAAGCAATTTAACACAGACAGGTAACCACAAGACAGGATTACACCCCAGAAAATAAGATCTCTCAAACAAGTTCTCAGTTCAGACACAACTATGGGCAACAGCTCCTCTATTGCCATGCTACTGGTACCAACCATTTGTGGTCAGCATTATCACAAAGTGACAATGTTCTGTCATGTAGCATCATGTCAGTCAGCAGTAACTTGCAGAAACTCCAGTAAATAGTGGTTAATCCTATTAACATGATGTCTTTTTATCAAAAATAGATTCTTAGTGAAGCACTTAGGTAAGACTAAGGAAGTGATGACAATGGTGTAAAGATGTCTTTTGTTATAACAGAACCTATCACTGATCATCACTGTACTCTCGTTCATAGAAATCAATAGCTACCTAGCTACAGTCACTAGCTTTATTTATTGTAATTCATCCATTTTTTTTTGCCTATACTTAGGGGCCAACCCAACTGTGCATAGTTCCAGTTACTTCAATCCTTCCCCTCCTCCTCCTCCTCTATTTCCTCCTCAGAGACACATTCTACTGTTCAAGCTTCAAGACTCTTCCTCCCTTTTGGTCTGCTCCACTGTGCCTAGATTTTGTCCCTCCAAGACTTCTCCTTCTTACATTCCAGACATCCTTAATTTTTGAAACAGTGATGGTCTACCCCATGGGCATCGGTACTTGTCATATTGCCTGGAGAAGTGGTGTATTTTTAAACATTAGGCAGACATACTGTTTAGACGCACAGACAGCTTACAATGTGGGTTGCTGCCTTTTCTGTAAGTCTCATCCATAAAGTCAAAAAATGCGGGTTTTACTTTCAGAGAGTTATCATTCTTTGAAACACTGATGGCCTATCCCTTGGGCTGCCACATCTGTTGTATACATAATCTTGTCAGCAAAGATATACATCCCAGCTACAAATTGCTCCAATCATTACTAGAAGCACTCTAAACACAAAATGTGAAATATATTTGTACTAATTCCATTTATCAAAAAGCTTCTGTTGGATTTTCTTTAGCACACAGTGGAGATGCATTCCACTCATTATTTCAGCACTCTTTGACTGCACAGTGCACAGGGATCATGTGATTACATTGCTGACACTTCCTGCAGCAATGCATCCAATTGACCAGCCTTTTGCATAGTCCTGTGACCTTCACACTGATTTTAACTTTGTAATATGAAGCATATGTTGCCAGAAACATTTCTTGCAATGTTCCGTAAGATGTGCCTGACCCTAAGGGAGGCAAAGTGGGGCAACTATGCCATTGACAGGCTGTCACAGCAACAAAACAACTT
Organism: Neoceratodus forsteri; assembly: GCA_016271365.2. NCBI lineage: Eukaryota > Metazoa > Chordata > Ceratodontiformes > Ceratodontidae > Neoceratodus > Neoceratodus forsteri. The sequence goes on along the minus strand of CM057453.1, from coordinate 640,369,196 downwards.
CAAGGAAAGGTACAGAGAACTCAAAGAGGAACTTAAAAGAGGGGCAGCAAGGGAAAGTAGTGGTTGTGGGTGATCTGAACCTGCATGAAGTTGATTGGGAAGTCCCAGTAGCCAAGAGTGGCAGGAGTCAGACATTGCTGGATGCCTTCCAAGACCATCTACTAGTGCAGCTTTTTAAGGAACCTACCAGATAGAACACAATCCTCGATGTGGTGCTCACCAACTCAGAGATGGTTGGTGCTATGGAAGTAGTGTAGTCACTAGGAAACGGTGACCACAACTAACTCCATGTGGTTTGAATTGGCCCTCAGGACTGGCAACCCACAATCAAGAACTGAAGTCCTTGACTTTAAAATGGCAGACTTTGTTAGGTTGGGGGAACTGGTCAGGGATAAGTTAGTAGAGGTGGAGGACATAAGGGGAGTAGAGGAGAGCTGGGGACAATAAAGGGAGCCATCTTCAAGGTATGAAAGCAAGCATAAAAACAGTACCTAAAAAAACAGTCTAAGAGATCATTATAGTTCTCAGCTAAGGTCAGGTAAGTGGTTAGGGCCAAAAAGAAGACCTTCTATAAATACAAAGACAAGCGGGGGAGGCAGAAAGGGAGGATTAGCTACAGAAAAATAGGGAGGCAAAGATGGTCATCAGGGAGGCAAAGGCAGACACAGAGCTGTATATCGCGGAGGGGGCAAGAACAGAGAAAACCAGTTTTTTTAGATATATCTGTGAAAAAGGAAAAATGAGAGGCATTGCACAGCTAGTTGAGGGGGATAACACATACAGAGATCAATGTTCAATTTATATCTTGTGGCTAATGTTGGTGTGTGTGTGTGTGTTTGTGATGGAGGAAGTTAGAAACACTTAATCGTGGCACCACTCACATAGCATAAATAGATACAAAAATAAATGACTCACTCAAAATACAAAACTGTAAGCCTCTGTGTTATGTCTGATCAGAGCATAGACAATCACGGGTCACTACACTACATGGATGCTTTAAAAGCAGCTGGGGCACAGGTACATAGGAAAAATGTATATGAAAAATGGGACACAGTTTTCCCACCATTGCAGTGAACTTTACCCAAACAAGTTACTTATGGGCTCCATCAGAAGTATACATAAACCACATTCTTGCCCTCACCCCACCCAAACAGACACACTCACAGAACTGCACATAGTGTGAAATCTGATACTGATAGTAAACCTGAGTCTCATTGTGGTAAACTGTTGGGACAATTAAAGCCAAGGAATTTAAGACAAAGTCTCAATGATTTCTTATATTTTCGCTTAAGTTCCACCGGCGAAATTTCTGAAGCCGAAATTTCACCCGCGGTAGGAGAAATGCCACCTTCCGTGGTGAAAGTCCGCCTTCTGCGAAAAATGTTTGTGAAGTGCTCTGCAAGGCGAATTTGTCCACTTCATCAGCACTTCGCCGGTGAAATTTAAATTTGCTACATCCCTAAGGGATAGGGTGATAGAGGAGGATGAGCAAAATGCTACCATCATGAATGACTGCTTTTACTCGGTATTCATTAAGGAAGACTGTGGGTCCATGTTAGAAAATGGCATCAAGCGGCTGCTAAGGGAGTCTCGGAAATGAGGCAGCCAGTACTTACTAGCGAGAGGGTCCTGAAAGGGCTAGCAGCTCTTAAGTTAGATAAGGCCCCAGGACCAGAAGGGTTGCATCTGAGGATACTTAGGGAATTAGCAGCAGAACTGGCTGAATCTCTGACTTGGCTGTTCAACAGCTCACTTAGGTCTAGGGAAGTCCAAAGGGATTGGAGAATGACAGAAGTTGGACCACTTCATAACAGGGGGGATAGGGAGCAACCAGAGCACTACAGTCCTGTCAGTATGACCTCCTTGTGGGGAAGCTGATGGAATCACTAATCAAAGAGGACCTCATGGATTTGCTAGAGAGCAACGGGCTCCAGAATAGTAAACAACATGGTTTCATGGTGGGAAGGCCTTTTCAGACTAAGCTTATATTTTTCTTTTATTGCATGACCAAGGAAGTAGACAAAGGCCATGCTGTAGATCTGCTACACTTTGACTTCAGCAAGGCTTTTGATTTAGTACTGCTCAAAAGGTTGCTCAAAAAGATGGAAGACCTAGTGTGGCTAATGCCATAGTGAACTGGGTGGGTAGTTGGCTAGGAGGGAGGCAGCAGAGGGTAGTGGTCTACAGGGTTAAATCAGAAGAAAAGGAGGTTATGAGCACGGTTCCACAGGGATCTGTCCTGGGTCTGGTTCACTTTAGCATGTTCATTAGTGACACTAGTGAGGGAATCCAGGGTAGGCTGTGTCTCTTTGCACATGACACAAAACTATGTGAGAGGGTGGATAGTTATGAGGGAATAAGGGAAATGCAGTAGGACCTACAAAAACATAAGGGGTAGGAAAATGTCTGACAGTTTAAATTCAATGCCAAAAAGTGCAAGGTAATGCACCTAGGGAAAAGGAACCCCAAGATAGAGCACTGGATGGGCGGGGTCAGACTTAGCACTACAGAAGAGGAACAGGATCTAGGAGTTATCATCAGTAACTCCTTTAAACAAATGAGTTAGTTCAACAAGGCCTCTAGCATGGCTAATGGGATGCTGGGATATATTGGGAGGGGCATTGATAGCAGAAGAAGGAAGGTAATACTTCCCCTATTCAGATCCCTGGTGAGGCCTCACCTGGAGTACTGCATCCAGTTTTTGGGTCCTCACCTTAAGAAGGGCAGAGATAGTTTGGAAACACTGCAGCGCAGAGTGATCAAAATGATTCAGGGCCAGCAGGGCAGATCCTATGAGGAGTGCCTAAGGCACTAAATATGTCAGCATGGCTCAGTTGGTAGCACATCCGCCTCTGGACCAGAAGGTCGTGGGTTCTTGTCCCACACTGGGATTGGACTCGTACCTAAAAATCGCTGGCATCCGAGTGCAGTATTGGGGGGTGCTGTACTGCTGGGGTGTGCCGTCCTTTGGATGAGATGTTAAACCGAGGTCCCTTCTGCCCATCCTGATGTTGTCTTGGTGGGTGTCCAGGTGGAAGTAAAAGAACCCAGCGCACTCTTCACAAAGAGCAGGGAACATTCCTGGTGTCCTGGCCAACATTCCCCTTCCCATAAACTGGTTCATGCAATTATCCAGGCTGTGTGTGAGTGATGATGTGCGATATGGCTGCCACCACACATTCAGTCACTTCTCTACCAGTCTAGCATTGCTTGTAAAGCACTTTGGGATACTGTGTATGAAAAGTGCTATATAAATGCTGATTCTTCTTCTTCTTCTTCTACTCAGTGGAAACCAGAAGGGAGATGGGAGATATGATAGAAACCAACAAGTTCCTTAAAGGAATTAACAAGGTAAGCTGTGGAGAACTATTTACCTTGAATATCAACTCGAGATCATGTGGTCATGAGTGAAAATTAACAGGAGGGAGGTTTAGGAAGGATGTGAGGAAGCACCTTTTATGGAAAGGGTGGTAGAACCTTGAAATAGTCTGTTGGCTGAGGTGGTGGGTGCAAGCACAGGTCAGGAGATTGAAGCAGGCATGGGATAGAATAGTGGTCACCTGGGGTGACAAGACCAGGGAGGAGAATGGGGATTTGGCAGGGAGGGTTAGTACCCTGGAGGAACAGTAGGTTCCAGGGAAGGTTCCAGGGATTACAAGAAATATGGGCAGACTGGATGGACCTCTGTTGTTTTTCTGCCATAGTTGTCTATGTTTCTTTCTTTCTATGTAACCTTTCATAAAGTGTGACGTGCCCACTTTGCCACTCCTATGCAGGTGCAGTAAAAATTTGCAGCATCTTTACTGAGGACCCACTCCTAGTTGTAGATTGAGATAGGGGTATCCTCACTATACTCCGTTGGATGACCAGTAATGGCAGCAAGAGTTCTGCTAGTGTTCTACCCAGTTTTGACAGTTTTCAGGATGCCCATCCAGAGGCAGACATCAGTCTATCCAGGGTCAAAGAGGGATTCAGTCCTGTACAGAGCGGCATACAGACAAATCATTTATTTGGCCAATATATTCACCTGTTTAGGAAAGCTAGTGGTCCAGACTGCAGACACCTCTGCCCTTCTTCGGTCACAGCTCCAGTCAGTGCCCCATCCCTGGACCAGGATGGCAAGCTTCTGTTTGCCATTCTCCCAGTCTACTTTCTGCTGCTATCTTTTTACTAACAGAGTATTCACATTTACAATGCCTAATAGAGGGGCCAACTGGAATGTATGCCCTTATATTGGGAGGTCAGGTGTTGAAATACAGCTGGATAATACTTGTTTGTGTAAAGCTTAACTGATTTTTCCCTTGCCACTACCTTCACTAATAGCTTAACCCCTTGTAAGGAAGTGTTTTGATTTCAAAATTTAACTTTATCTCTTGAAACAATGGCAGTTTATTAGCAGAGAGCTTAAAATATCCCAAACTAGATATTAGACACTCATTTTTCACTCAAAGAATCATATCTATATGGAATTGATTACCTAAATTATTGTTAGACACAGACAATGTTGAAAGCTTTAAGGCTAATCTTGATTCATTTTTATTAAAAAAGATATAAAGAGATCCAGAGTCTGGAGATGCACTTATGTGGTTACAACCTTCTGTGCATCTATTACTCTTAGTATGTAACTCAGTATGTAATTTAGTTGTCACAGGAACTTAAGAACACAGGAGTAGAAAAAAAGGCCATGGTCCATCGGCTTCATCTCTTACCATCCGATCAGCAGAAGTATAAAATACTGCATTTGAAGTCAGGTGTTGAAATACAGCTGGATAATACTTGTTTGTGTAAAGCTTAACTGCTTCTTCCCTTGCCACTATCTTCAGTAATACCTTAGCCCCTTGTAAGTGAAATGTTTTGATTTCAAAATTCAACTTTTTCACAATACATACTATTTATGCACTCTGCATGACCAGGGCATACTTCCAGAGTACCCACTCGACACTACCTCTACTCCCAGTCTGAACCCCCCCCACATCAGTCTCCCACCCAATCCATGGCAAGTCCAGCCCCCTGGATCACCCCCTTGGGGAGGGCCCTCCCACCCTTGGAGGCCTTTCTGTGATTAGAGGGACCTACTGTGTGATCAGGTTGGCTGCAGGAGATCCTAATGTAGATGGGTCTGATGGTGGGATGTGGGCAGGTCCCCTGGTTCTCCTTCATCTCCACTGGCCACCAGAGGGTTTTTCCTGCTCAGTTGCCCCTTTGGAGCTTGGATGTGCCATGATCCTATGACACTGCTTGTTCCTTTCACTGTCCCCGACCACCGTCAGGGGCCATCCAGGAGCAGCGTACTTCCAAGATCCCTCTCCAGGAAGGGAGAACAGTTCTCCAGATGCTCAATCCCTTCCTTCCCCATCCCTGCTGACCCCCAACAGCCCAGGCTCATTCCCAAACCCAGGTCGCTGGCATGGCACGAGGTGTGGCGTCCAGTGCCTCAACCCTCAGTGTCACCAGGTCAGCTACACAAAATTCAACTTTACGTCTTGAAACAATGGCAGTTTATTAGCAGAGAGTTGTCACAGGAACTTAAGAACACAGGAGTAAAAAGAGCCAATCGTCCATCAGCTTCATCTCCTACCATCCAGTCAGCGGAAGCAAAAAATACTGCATTTGAAGTCATTGTCTAAGGAAGATTTCTAGCAGCAAATAGTATGGACATTGGCAATATGAGTAAAAAAAAACACAAAAAAAAACCAGTGGTGGAAACCTAGTGGAACAGAAACCAATGTGACCTGTCATTTTCTCCCATGCAGCATTTGAAACGGGACACCATGGGAGGGACTCCCTGAAATTCAGGGGCTGCTGACTTCAGTTGTTACTGCTGATTTTCTATGGGGGGAGTGAAGGAAAAATTTGGTGTTGAGGGGACCCAGGAGACACATTTTCAACTACAACACTCTTCCAACTGGTGCATTGAAGGAAAAGACCAGTTCATATTCTCCTCCACTTTAGGGTCACCCAGACAGCAGCAGAAAGAATCACACTGGAGACTAATCTGCTTTAAACAAAACAACCCTGCTGCACTGTTTATTGTTGCCAGTGAGAAGGACCACATTACTTAAGCAAAAAATGGCAACAAGTTGTCAAGTAAGGTGGAGAGAAACGTTTGGGCAACTGTTTAGGTTATGATGTAACTGCTCTGATAATTTTTTATTTGAACAGGAGGTCAACACACTCCTACAAAGGTTCAAGGAGCGTGGACATCTAAAAAGAATCCCTCACCAGGGCCCATAACCTTGATCATGCTAAATTACTGCCCCCCCCCCGAAAATACTCCCTCTGTCACTAAGTAGCCTTTGATTGTGACTCAGTCCAATCCAAGAGACATGAATTTGAAAAAAATATTGTGAAATAATATAAACATTTACTTGGGCTAGACCCTGCCCTGGGATTAGTTGCCAGATATGGCCCCTATCTCATTTACAAAGGGTTGCAGTATTGGTAATCAACTTACACACAGTCGGCACACAATGAGCAGAAGCACCTGCAATTATCTATCTGTCTAACCTAAAGGTGTTTAGCTGTAGAAAATGCGGCATTTGTAAAGCTGGTGTATTTGTTAATGGTTCTCAACCGGGCCTGGCCCAGAAATAGAAAAACAAGTAGAGATATGCTAATTAGAAATAAACATAGATGATGATGACAGACATGGGGTTGGTACCACAGGAGAGGAGAACCTCACATGTGGTACCACTGCACAACAGTGAGCCTAGGATTGCCCTGGGAACTACAGGCCAGTCAGTCTGACTTTCATTGCTGGCAAACTGATGGAGATCATTCTGAAGGAAAGGCTAGTTGGGTTACTTGAAGCAAACTGGCTCCAAGACAAGCGACAACATGGGTTCATGTCAGGAGGTCCTGTCAGACCAACCTGGTCAGCTTCTTTGACTGGGTAACAAAGGCAGCAGACAAGGACCAGGTAGTTGACATTCTATACTTGGATTTCAGCAAGGCTTTCGACTTGGTGCCCCATAAGAGTTTGATCAGGAAGTTGGAGGACCTAGGGGCAGAAACTAGTTAACAAGGTGGGTGACAAATTGGCTCAGTGGTAAGACACAAAGTGTCATATGGGATTGGTGGTATTGGTTACTAAACTCCTTATACGTTGACATTGGAAGGGTACCTGGGACCCTTCCCATACAGAAAGGTTCCAGGAATTTTTAACAGCCATGGCAGCAGAGCATGCAGTTGATCTGTTTCATGGAACATGGGCTAGATTCCAGGATTGTTGAACTTTTTTTATGTTTATTTGTTGGAATCTCATAGATCTGGGAACCAAGAATAATACTGCTTTCTCGCATGGAACAGCCTTATTAGGACAAGGTGATATAGTTAGGCTATCTGCTACACACTCCAGGTTTGACCAGAAGTAATATCTGGTATGCTGCACAAGGGAGGGTGGGGGGCTTAAGGGAGAGAGGCTTGGGAGGGATTGGAGAAGGGGTGTAAGATGGGATTGGTTTTCAATGTTGTTGTGTTCTTGTATTGTGGTATTCATATGTTGTATTGTTTTATATTTTGTCCTTGTTGTTGTATTATCTATCTGTAATATTTTTTGGGAAATTAATAAAGAGTATTAAATTGCAAAAAAAAAAAAAGACACAAAGTGTGGTGGTGGAGGGGACCTCTCAGGTATTGTATGAGGGAAGTCATCAGTGGGGTCCCACTGGGGACAGTGCTCTGCCCAATATTGTTTAATGTGCTCATTAATGATGATAGCATTCAAGGTAGAATCCGTCTCTTTGTGGGTAACACTAAGCTCTGTGAGAGGGTGGACACAGATGAAAGTGTGCAGGACCTAAAAGAAGATCTAGCAAAGTTGGAAAGATGGTCTGGTATATGGCAGCTCAGGTTCAATGCACAGAAGGGCATGGTCATGCATACAGGAGGAAAGAACCTGAGGATAGAGTATAGTGTGGTAGAGGCAAGATCACCGAATAAGAGGAGAAAAAACATATGAATGCTTATGATAACCTTTCAAATTATATATTTTATTAAGATTTATTTTTGTACCAAGCATGCTTCAAAGCATTGTTTTAAGGATGATATAACACGATGGGTGGGATAAGGGTGAGACTGCATGGATGGTATTGACTGGCATGGTTCATTGGGAAGAGCTGGGGAGCCCAACACCTGACAATAATACAGCTATTGGTCAGTGTATAGTCATTTCAGAGACTGGTCTGCAGTGGTGTCCAGGGCACATACAGAAGGTGATTGGGAGGGGAGAGGGAGCAGCAGTGGTGAGGTTAGGATAAAATCCACAACTTGCAGGGCAGACAGTGTATACCTCTTAGCATTTTGTTACTGAAATATTGTACACAAACACTCAAAATGTAGGGACATGAGGGGCACTGGTCTTTGTAATGTGGGACAACTCATCAGACACATAAAGAGAAGTTCAGAACACTGGAAGCTAGTGACTTAATACTCTACCTTTTATCACAATCTGGACACTAGCCAAAAACCATAAAAGTGGAGTGATAACATCTGACATTGAGTATTTTGTGGGATCCCTCTCTTGTACTGACAAATAATTGCAGCTCTTAAAGAGTTATAATAACTTGGTATCATTTTTATCCTAAGTGAAACCTGGTTTGTAATTTGTCATTATAAAACAGTGTTTATAACGGCAAACACACACCGAGTTTCCTTGTCCTGTGCATGTGCCAGCCGCCTCTCTTCCCTTCCTCATCGCTGGATGCCATGGCTTACTGCCAGAGACTACCTGGCCACTCAAACTCGATGGTAAGTCCATTAAAAAAAATCCCTGGGCTAAAAATGCTTAAACTAGGCTACTTTTTAAAGTGATATAGTAAGGTTCCTCAAATGACTTTATCACATAGTATGCCATTGCCATCCATGCTTCAGATGTTGCAGCTGCAATTTGTTCTGTGAAAAAATCTGTCATAGTCATTTTTTCTTATGTTTTATCAGTGTTTTGTCTTCTACTTTTCTGTGTGTGGCCACACCTCCAGAATGATGTCATACCAGGGAGCAATCAATGTTTTACATACAGCAACAAGGAATTCTGGTTAATTTATAACATTGACTTAAATGGGCTTTACTCAGAAGTACAGTCCTATATGTTGATAGTGGTGAGCACTTACAGTATATGTAAATATCAAGGCCTTGTGGGTAAAACAAGAACCTATTTTGCAATTTCCTTACTGTGATATGCTGCTTCATATTTTTGTAGTGGTGTCAACAATATATACTTTTATGTTTATTTTCACAACAATACATCGTGCACAGTGTATCTAGCTGCAAGACTTCTATACTGAGAGATGTAGTCTCCTATTTCTTCAGTGAACACAGATATATAGTAGCCAGTGTACTAATGTACACAATGAGGCATTGTGAGTACAGTTCATAGCTGATTTGTCTATCTTAAACTAAAAAGTGACACTGTCCCTTTAATAACTTTGTTTCCTTGACATGATGTCACAGTTGGGTGTTGCAGCACGGAGAAAAAAAGGTCAGGTTATGCAAACGAAGCAGAGCACCAAAATAAAAGGATTTTTCTCATGGAAAACATCACTATTTGGCAGTTTGAATGGTAAGAGACTGATTCACAACACCTACAGGTTACTATTCCCATTTGTTATGGCAAACATTGGTAAATCCCTTTAAAAAAAATTGGAAAAATATGTAAACCAAATATTTATTTCAGCAGCCACGTCCGACCGTGGACCCCGCTGAAACACAGTCAGACTGCGGTTGCACAGAGATATCCTGTTATTTTATAAAATTGCTGTGGGAAAAAAATAATATCAAAGAATTGTATAAAATAAAACATGAGGTTGTGTGTAAAACTTACCTTTTACACACACCCTCAGTGTTGGATGCTTAAATAAACCCCTTGAGCTTTGCTCTCAGGGTTTATGTAGCATCCAACACTTTGGGTGTGTGTAAAATTCTTGTTATGCACACAACCCCATACATTATTCTATATGCTAATTACACCAGACCAGGTGGAATGCTGACGGAGATTGGCATAAGGCCTGCTAAAGTAGGGACTTTTTTTTTAATTTCATGGACAGCAATGGAAAATCTGCACTAGTCAGGATGGACAAGTAGAGGGTTAGCTGCACAAATTGTATTGAATTTGCCCTAGGGCCCTGGGCTAGTAAAACAATATTAAAATCAACATTTGCCCTCATGTTTTCATTGTGGTGTAGTTTTTATTATCTAGAGTGATGTCAAGGAAATGTACCTCCTTTTTGTTACCCTTAGCAGTAAATTTCAAGTTCAGGTCATTCTCATGCAGCCAGGAGACACATTCTGCTGTTTCTTGTTTATTGCCTTGCCAGGCACATATGGGCCCAGATATTCAAAGCTTTGCATGGTGCACAAACTGTTTGCGTGGGTTTAGCTCAGGATTAGTGCAAGGCTGCCATATTCAAAAGGCCAAATAGTGTGCGCAAACTGCATTAGCACTGGGCAGACAATAATTATATGCAAGGGGGCAAAGTGAACATGAATACAGGCACTATGAGGTATTCAGCAACTAGTGCCACGCTAAGGTGTTTAGCCCCACTTAGCGTTACCCTTAGTGCGGTACAAATTACCACCCAGAAAAAGCTGGTCTTAACCCTGGGCAAACAGCTTTGCACAACATCAGTGCTTTGTGCGGTGTTTGCGTGGGATTTGTGTGGCTTGCACAACCTTAACATATGATTATAATACTTAGAAAATGCCAGACATGGAGGACACATGCTGCTCACTGATGGCACCACCATGATGCCAACAGCTGCAACCAGTCCTAGCCAAGCACAGACAGTAAGGGGTGATCTGGCCCACAGGGGAACATCATGGTAGTGTGGTCATACAGCACACACCTGCAGACCATACGTCTGTGGTGACCAACAGATGCCAGCACACACATGCAGCACTGTGGGCATGGTGGCCATTGAGGGGAGGGTGTATGGGTGGCTAGACCTCACCACAGCCCTAGTGTGGCCACAAAGCTGGGACACATCACGCAGTGCACATGGGCCAGTAGTGGGAATAGCCACCACCTGTGTGCCTGTCAGATCTTACATGCACCCCCAGCCACATACCGCACAACTGTGCAGATGCCACAACACACACAGTCGGCCATGTATATGTCACTGTGAGCATCCCATGTCACAGGTGCAGCATCTGCGGAGCACACAACAGTGAAACAGTACTGTCCACTGTCAGTAATCACCTGCAAGCTGGGCCTGTCACTGTGTACAGTGCAGTGGTCATCACTGCCCTACATACCATAGGCATTGCCGTGTCCCTCACACTACCAGCCCACTTCTACTGTAGTGTCTGCTGTGCACTGTAGCATTGCCTACAGTGTGATGGTTGCATGCAGCACCACCACCGCCTGTGCCTATGCTGTGTTGTCTCCTGGGGCACTAAATGCTATGCTGTACTGCATACATGTAGCCTGCATTAACCATCATGCACTGTCAGACTGACCTACAGGTAGAGCTGTGGCCATACCTGGCCAGCCCCTGTACTTCCAGACTGACCTACAGTCGGAGCTGTTGGACCCTGCAGTAACTCTGGGCAAACTACATGCAAATGAGGGCATAATGAGATGCAAATCTGGCTGTTTGCCCAGAGACTACCTACATGTAAGTAGGCTCATTTGCATATCACTTTTGAATATGGCAAAACTTAGCTCTGGGCAAACGTGTTTGCACTGAGCAAGCAGCTTAGCTACGCGCTAAAGTGCGCTAACGGTTCAGGGAATATTATACAGTTTTGATCACTGTTACTTCACATCTGCTGCTACCTGCAGCTGTACTGGGTCCACGCATTTGCTGGCACACACATTGTCCACATAGTTCATCTCTACCTACCCTCACATCACTGTGCACTGTGTTGTTGTTGTGATTTGCACCTTCTGGATGCTATATTCAGTGCTGTCTTATTCCAGGGATACATTTGCCCTGCACTTCCAGCCCAGTTTGCAAGGCCTCATTCCCATGCTATATTCAGAAGCTGTTTGCCCCAGGCTACTCCTTTTGAATATAGCTTGCTTAGTGCTCCAGGCTGTGTTTGCCTACTGGGCAGTGTTAACTTAGCCCAGGGGCAAAGATTTGAATATCTGACCCATTATGTCATCAATGAAGGAGTGCCTCTGAAACAAGTCTGCTCCTACAAATACCTCGGGATTACCTTCGACTCAGCCCTCACATTCCACGACCACATTGATGCCCTTGCATCCACCACCAACATACGGCTTGGCATCCTCTTCCACCATCGAAACTGCCTCCCCCCCAAATGCTCTCTGGCTCGCTGTCACATCCTCAGTACTGTCCCTTGTAGACTATGGCTTACCAGTCTATGGTGCTGCTAACACAACTGCCCTCAAAAAAATTCACATAACCCTAAATAAGGCTTGCAGACTGATTACTGGTTCCCCCAGGCTCACACACACACCTGTCAACTGTATAATGATGCTAAACTCCTGACCCTAGATGAACGGCTTTGCTATCATGCCTGCCTACTCACTAAAAAACCCTACTTGGGCTCTCCCCACCAGGGGTGACTGCATCCATCCACCAGATCCCGCCCACTGTTGCTACACGGTCCTCCTACAAGACTGCCCTACTGGACCCCAGGTCAAGAACCACTCACGGTCAGAGGTCTTTCTGGTACAGAGCCCCATTCTGGTTTAACTCTCTCCCTGCCACCATCTCCAATGCTACCTCAATCTCCAAATTCAAAACCACCCTTCGTAGCCAACTCCTCAACTCTCGTAGCTGCCCCTGTCTCTAAATGAGGCCCTACCTCAACCTCTCCACTCGTGACAATGCCCACCAGGCAGCTCCCCACCTAGTCCACCCTCCACCCTTACCCAGTACACCATTCCTAAGTATAACCTGGCCAGAGCCTGCTGTCTCATGCCAGTTGATTGCTCAACATGTGAAACCAATTGTGTAAGACCCATCTCAATTACCTGTACCCTGTAACTCGAATGTATGTTATTTAACCACAGTGTGACGTGGCGCCTCTAAGAAATGCCTATTTGAAGAAAACCTGTACTATGTAATCTAAATGCTATGTATGTCTCAATGTTAGTAGGTACCTTCGGAAACGAGCCTCTGGCTCAAAGGTTGTAAACTGATTCTCACAAATAAATTAAAAAAAAAAAATTGAATACTTTTTTGACCATAAGGTTTGCTCATCTCATTGAAGACAAAATTGTTTGTAGTAGATTTCTTAGTCTGTTCTTATTCAAAATTGTATGTGGGGAGAACTATTCATCCTGGGGAAAAAGAAAGAAACTGCAAGAACACAAAGAACATTTTTGTGGTATTAGAAATAAGAAACAAGACTCCCAGTTGCAGTCCACTATAAACTGGAACAAGGCTCAGACCAAAGATGTACATTTTGTATCGGGATTGTGCACATTATGGAAACACAAAGAAGGGGTGAACATACCCAGAGACTATTACAGCAAAAAACAAGAATGATTTTTAAATTGGAAACACAGAGCCTACAGTACATGGATTCAGCAAAGACATGGACTTCAATCCATTTTATCAACAAAAGCAGTTAAAACAGAATGTGATTAAAGGTATTTAACAATGTGTTTTGATTCTCTTATGGAAATATTTCATATTCCACCCCATCAAATATAATCATCTAAAATTTACAACTGATGACTCTCATTATAAGTTGGGTGTACTGCTGTAGTTATAGCTTCCCTTGAAAATATTTAGGTTTACAAATTACTACAGCCCACTAGTCACTCATAACTTGCAATAGTGGCTACTGCACAGAAGCCATATTATGATTTTGAAGTTACTTTAATTTGGGGTTTCGCCTTTTTCTTAGATCTGTGGATGTCTTACTCTAAGAACTCACACTTTTGGTTGTCTGCACACAGATGGCAAACTGAATGACTGATAGAACTCTTGCTGATCTGTTGCAGAATTCATTAAATATTACATAAAGTTGCTTGTGTGATTGCTATGCCTGTCAGAATGCTACAACTGTGCTAGAAATGATCCCTTCTATATTACTATCTGTGATTCATTCCTGTCATCCACAGTTACAAGTTTCTTTATTTTAATAGAATTCAGTGAGTTTTGTAATAAGAATGAGATGTGGAATTTTGCACTATTATTTTCACTATCTTGCATGAATTGATAGTTCATTTGGCCACTTAAATCCCCACACAATGTATTACACTATGCCTTTAAATGTGCTTAGTCTTTAAACATGGCTAATCACCAGTTAGCCTACCCCCTGATGAAGGCTATGATGAGCCAAAGTGCCAGCGTGGACTGGAGAGGTAGCCGAGAGGTTACTTGACTCATGGTAATTTACCTGTTAGTCCTTTATGATGGGACTGTGCTCTCATTTGGTTTTGTACAAAGATGTCAATGTGTGGGTTTTATCACAAATAAACTAGATGAGCCAACCAGTCCTTTCCTTCCAGCAGATTCTATATTTCTGTGTTTTCCACATTTTTAAAAATCACTGACATGGAGCTAAATCAACCATTTACATGGACTGGCTTATTTCAGCACTGTGAGTGTGCAGCAATCTGTTGCACACACTATAGGAAGGTAGAAGCAAAGGCAAAGGGAATGCTGGGCTGTATTCCTAGAGGGTTCATGAGCAGAAGGGAGGAGGGTATACTGCTGTTGTAAAGATCCTTGGTGAGACTGTACCTGGATTATGGCACGCAGTACTGGAGCCCCTGCCTGAAAAAAGATGTCAACTAGCATGAGGCAGTACAGAGGAAGGTGACATAGATGGTTCAGGGCAACAGGGCAGGGCATATGAGAACAGGCTGAGATAATTCAATATTGTATGTACTCATGTGAGGAGAAAGAGAGGAGACATGACTGAAACCTTTAAGTACCTGAAAGGTATATTATAGAACATGGGATGTCATGTGACTCTCACCAACCAATCACATCACTTTCTTCAGTGGCTTGTGGGATACTTTTATTGTTGTAATAGTACCTGATGAACTCACACAATAATGGGCTTCCGATAACCTCTGTTCATGCTGCAGAAATGAATCCCAGAAAAGGTATTTTTTTTAAATGGCGCCATGATCTATAATAATTGTATAGGGGCACTAGGAGGGCCTCTTATGGATATAAGAATGTCACCTGTTGCATTCTTAGGGCACCAGAACTGCTCATCTTCTGTTCACAATTCTTGTGCCCTAAGAATCCACAAGGCAACACTCTTATATCCATAGGAGGCCTTCCTAGTGCCCTTATACACTTATATACAAGGTAGATATTGGGACCTTTGTTTTTCCAGTGACAACAAGACCACAATGGGGCACTGTTATAAGCTGGTGGCAGAAGGTACAAGAAGGAGGCCAGGAGACACTTTTTTACAGAGAGAGTGATGATTGGGTGGAATCATCTCCCATCTGATGTCGTCATTCAAAAGATGGTAGAGGGATACAAGAGAGGGTGGGAGAGGGTGAAGGGAGGGTTAGGGTTGGATGGAAGGGGTAGCAGGGCCTACTGTAATCTCTGGATCAGGGGCTCCTTAACTGAGCACACTCTGTAGAACATAAGGCCTTCTTACACTGGCTATTTTGTACGTTTGTAGAAAAAGGCCATTGGTTCCTCCAGTCGGCCAATAACTCCCTATCATACACCCAGACATTTTGTTTACTGTATACAGGGCTTTAGCCCACACTGTCCACTTCCATGCTCCCCATTTTATGCTATCACCCTGCATAACTACTGAGCCCTTCACTCTGTCCCAGTCATGCTTGAAACCATTAATTGTTTTGGTGCCCACCACATCAGCTGGCAGATTGTTCCATGGCTCAACCACCCTTTCTGTAAAATAACACTTTCTCACATCATTCCATAACCTCACCCCCGCCAGTTTCAACTCATGTCCTTGTGTTCTTGATCTGCTATTCCTTCTGAATACTTCCTTGCAGTTCTCACAGTTCGTTCCTATCAGGAACATAAAGGCCTCTATCATACCTCCCCTCTCCCATCTGCCCTCCAGCAACTCTATCATACTCCCGTCTCTAGTCTGTCCTCCAGCGAGTACATGTTCAGTGCCTTAAACTGATCCTCATAAGATCTGCCCTGCTGGCCCAGAATCATTTTGGTTACCTTATGTTACACTGTTTCTAGCCTGTTCTTATCTTTCCTAAATAAGGTAAGGACCCCAGAACTGGGCACAGTACTCTTAATGTGGCCTTACCAGTGATCTACAGAGAGGTAGTAATATAACACAATTTCTATTATCTGACTCCCGTTTCTCCAGTCTTAGGGTTATTAGAACCAAATCCTTGTCCCCCAGTTTCACTAATGAAAACCAGTTACTGCTGTGATGACATTAACACATTTTGAGTAGAGTATGTGTCATATATCAGTCACTGAACACTACATTGCATTTAAGCTGGCTGCCTTCCTTACTGCCTTCCTTGTGCTGTTTTTAGACGGCAATTGCAAGGCGTGGCAATACGGAGCCGTAGGCTGATGCACAATCAATGTGTTTTGGACCTGCTAGAAGGTAAACATCTCATTCTCTCCTCCATTGACTTCTCCACTTTCCCCTTCACTGCAACAAACTGCCAAACCTTCTGGCCTCCACCTCACTCAGAATGCCTGCCTCGAGTTCAAAATCAAAGACTGTTGAATGTACTGGCCTTTTCTGTGTTGAAACTGACAAATCAAAGACCTGGGTATCATGAGCTGGCAACTGCCAGAATTTGTAAACTAAATCCCATGTACTGGGGGTGGGTCTGAAGAAGTTGGCAGGTTATGTGGCTTTATGGTGGGCAATGCCTGAATTCTCTCTTTCTCTCCTCGTCTCTTGACATATAGTACCTGACCTGGAGCGCCTGACTAAGCCCACACTATTCCCTATTTCCCTAAGCTGCCCACATAACAGTATCCTCCTGGATCTGTTCTTGTGTGACTACCGATATGAGACCACCCATTAATTTCAATGGGACTCTCTTTTACCCAAACCCTCAATTATCTAAACTATTCCTATGTGCCCAGGCATTTCAGATAATTGAGGGTGTACTGTACTTCTTATCTTCTGCTGTCAGTTCCCCTCCTGATGTACTCCACCATCCTAGTTGCCTTACTGTAGACTTTGTTGTATCGGTTAGACTGTTTATAGGAGCCACTTATGAAGACTCCTAGGTTTCTTTCTTCAGAAGAAGTGCCCAACTTAACCCCTCCTATCCAGTACTCTGTTCTGAGGTTCTTGTTCTTTATCTGCATAACCTTACACTTTTTGGCATTGAATTTCTTCTGCCAAACCTTGGAATACCTCTCTAACCTTTGTAGCTCCCTCTGCATATCCCTAATCCCCCTTCTTGCTTTCTACTCCACCATAAAGCTTAATGTCATCCGGGAAGAGATACATCTTGCCCTGAATTCCTTCTCCTATGTCACTAATGACAGTATTGAAAAGGCCTGGACCCTGAACTGATCCATGTGGCACCCCACTGGTGACCTCCCTGCCCTCAGATTGGACTTTGTTTACCATAACACTCTGCTGTCTCCCTGCCAACCAGTTTCCCATTCGTGTCCTTTTCTGTATCCAGATCCTCTAGCTTCTTCATCAACCTTCTGTGAGGTACTGAGTCAAAAGCCTTGCTGAAATTGAAGTAGAGTAAATCCACAGCACGACTCTTACCCACTACCGTCATTACCAAGACAAAGAATACTATCAGTACTGGTCCGACAACACCTTTCTGCCACAAACCCATGCTGTTTACTACCCTGGAGTCTGTCTCTCTCCAGGCAGTCCACTACTGTAGGTTCTCTTTGAAGAGTGTCTCCATCAGTTTACCCACAGCAGAGGTAAGACAGACAGGTCTGTAGTTATCCAGTTACCGTTGTCCCACTCCATGGAGCATTGCTACATCTATACCCTCCAGTCTTTTGGAACTACCCCTATCTTATTTAGCTACTGAATAGCCCTACTAGGGTTTCACCTAGTTCCAGTTCCTATTCCTTGAGCACCTTTCGACGCATCCCATTTGGCCAAGGTCCTTATCAATTTTTTGGACCACTAGACCTTTTTGGACCCTTTCACTAGTAATTACTTGCTGCCTCATCACTAGTATCCTCCCTTACAGCCACCTTTAGGCCACTGTCTGGTAGCCTGCTGTCCTCCCTTGTGAAAATGGAGCAGAAGACATCATTAATAATGGCTGCTTTTTGCTTATCCTCCTTTATGACACTGCCTCCCTCTGTCACAACAATTCCCCCTCCTTTCTTATTTTCTCTAAAATATCTGAAGAGCTATATTTCCCTGCCATAGACCACCCCTCCACAATATGCAGTTCGTGTTTTCTTTTGCATAACTGGCTACTCTCTTTGCTTCCCTTGTTCTCACATGGTACTCCCATTTCTTACATGTCTCATTTTTGTCATGGTATGCATTCTTTGATGCCCAAGTGACACCCTCTATGTGGGCCAGACCTTATATTCCTTAACACTGAATATACAAGAACACTACAGGACCCTCAACAGCAAAAAACTGGATCATCAAATGAAATGTCACATTAAGGGGATACTTAACAATAATGTATCAACACTGTATCTGCTTTATGGGCATTAAAGTTGTGCCACATGATCCACATGGAGTTGAGAGAGTATGCCTTATACCACCAAAAGAATCCCAGTGCATCTGTAAGCTTCAAGCCCTTTGACCTATGGGGTTCAGTGAGGAATGGAACATGGGTCATTTCTTTTAACTATAGAGTTATTTGTTATATTCCCTTATGCCAAGTACTTAATTATAACTTATTTATAGCTATGTCATATTTTCCTTTTTTTCAGGATGTCCTTTCTGAACCAGGACCTTTGATTTTTGTGGTCGTCCTGCTGTGGCTGCTTCCTCTGTTTTATCTCTGCCTAGGAATTTCCTGTTATTTTTCATCCTTGCAACTTCAGTGTTCCCTATTTTTACCTCTTCTCTAGTTTGTTCTATTTTATATTTCACTACTTACAAAATATTTTTCCTTTTTATTATTTTTTACATTACACATAATTGGTTTTGGTCTATTCTGTCCTCTTTTTTCCCATAACTATTTAGTATTTTCCTAATTTGGGATCTTTCCATATTTTGTTTTCACTTGGCTGGTGGTATTCACTTGCTATCACTCACTTTCCTCCTCCCTCTCTCTCCTGCTTCCAGGGATTTCCCAAGTACTTTTTACACTTGTATTGTTATCACGCCTGCTGCTCTATCATATGCACAATAAATGTATTGTTTGTGTTTTGGCTTTTTAGCTGTTTAGTTTCTCTCTTTCTGCAGGTTTCAGGTAATTTTCATTATTTGCAACACCACTGCAGTTTAGTATGGTCACATGACGATTTGTATTACTATCAGCCATCATTTGACTGATGACATAATTTATTTTTATGGATGTAAGCGCACATGTGTCGATCTCCATTCCTTATGCTTTCCCTTTTATCTTCACCTTCTTGAGAATTTTTTGCCATCGTTACTGAAGGGATTTTGTCTCCCTTTTATTCATTCATTTTTTCATTATCATCAGTTTCAGTTTTCAAACTTCCAGGACCGCCATCCACTATATTGCATATAAGGGAAGCCTAGGAATAGTTTGTCATGCCCCAGAGGAAGAAATTGTTATCTCAAAGCACCAGGGCTAGTGTGAGGTATTTGGTCTGCACAATTATTGCAGTTTGTGTTTGCATTTGTTAAAGTTTACATATTTTTTTCTTTTGCAATAAATTTTCTTGGTTATTTTACCAAATGACCTGGTGAAGTGCTAGTATTGTTTTGGCTGGTGTGATGTCTTACTAGCACCTGACTTCATTGATAGCATGATTTGCTGCCTGTTTTGAACCAGTTGGGCTCAGCTGCCAACACACAGCCACTGAACCATGACAGCAACCAGCTTACACAGGAGCCAGTCAAGCCTTGATGTGCCAGAGCAAGGATGCCACCGAGACAAGCTGCAGAAGGGTTGTGATGAGATAGTGACAGGTACCCCCCACCAACAAACCTCTGCAATAATTTAAACTTTTGCAGTGTTTTGGCCCTGACACTGGCTTCAGGGATCACAAGGCTGCAGAAAGCCAGTTGGGTTCAGCCTCCAATGTACAGGGCTACACTTTTTAATGGAAAGGGGTTTTTGAATCTATTAGATACTTCTAGGTCATTTAATTCTTATTTTGTTTGCCTTGACTGCTGATAATACTTATACCATAATTTCTTATGCGGGATTGTAGATAGTTTTAATCCACGTCAATCAACCTCAGTTTAGCAAAAAAGCTTTTAATCAACTAAACTGTCTTTAAATAAAGGGGCTTAGTGGATTAGCACCCATAGTAGTGGAAATTGCCTACCCTGTTATTTGTTCCCCAGTTACTGAAATCTGTCAAGTTTATGTTTCTTCTGCTAATGTTTCTGCTCTCTGGAAACAGGCAACGTGATTCCATTACATAATGGTAATATATCATCCATCCTGCCAATAGTACCCAGAATACTAAAGAGACTGAATCGCAAGGCTTGTACAACTGTTTGGATAACAATGGAACTTTTCACACATTCAACCACATTTTCATCTTAAATATTTCACTCCAGTTGTCCTTTTGAAGGTAACTGGTGATATGTTTTTATCCATGAATAAGGGCTCACTTGTCACAACTATATTTGTGGGTCTGTTGAAAACCAAGATCCTTTTAGATCAACTAAGATCATTAGGTTTTGGAATTACATTAAATTGTCTGCTTATTTTATAGATGTGATGGACTCTTCTTGTAGAGACAGTGAGCATGGAGACAGCATAGGCCTACAGAGTAAGGCTGGACACATTTCTGCTTAATAAGAAAATCACAGGGTTCCCTTCATAGAAAAATTGGTAGGGAATCCCTTTAAAATTAGCATATGTTTTCAGAGTGCACTAATGCATCTCAACTTATCCGGGGTGGGTGAAATAAAAACTCCAGAATTGAGATATGAGGTTCTGAAGTTTTAAAAGTTTCTACTCACTTGCCACACCTACCATGATAAAACTAAACATCTTGTTGTGTTATTCTGCTATTTACCATCACAAACATGTGCATCCATTGTGTGTGTGTGGTGTGTGTGTGTGTGTGTGTGTGTGTGTGTGTGTGTTATATATATATATATATATATATATATATATTTATTTATTTATTATGTGGGATCAGATGTACAAGCAATATTTACAAGGCAATGTATGCTCTAATGAAGTCTTTTCAGCCTGACTTGCCAGGGCCAGATTAGGGCCTAGGTCAACAAAGCCTAAGCCTGGAGCCTCTGCCAGCCAGGGCCCCACGCCTAGCCCTGAGTGGATAATCTGGGCTACAGAAAGCAGACTCATCCCATCTAATTTGTAATAATTCCTGTTTGAGGCACTTCCACCTAATCTCTGTAACAAAGCACTGCTGTTAATGCACTTATTTACACCTCATTAACCAATTAACACCACTGAATTACGTACCAGGCCATCTTCCCTACCTGGAAAAGTATTTGATTTGCCTGTAGTTGCTATGGTGCCAGGTTCAACATAATAAACTTTTAAACATGCTTAAAGATGAGACTCATTTCCTAGCTACAGTAACCAGTGAAAGACATTAGTACTGCTGCAGCTGCTTCATTTATGTGTGTGTGTATGTATTTATGCTTGCTTGCTCTTGCATGCCCAGAACTGGCAAGCACGCTCAGTCCCAACACCTGCTGAAGCCCCCAACTCAAAGTGTCCTCTGTCTGACCCTGTGCAGGGTAGGTACCAGTCTTCAAGATTTAATTTTTTTATTATCTATTTAGATGTCTTACTCTGCCTTGCTGAGACAGTATACAAGGGGAGTCAGTGTGCTAGGCAGAAGCTTTTAAAATGGCAACATCATAAAGATGCCTGCCACAGTAAAGGTGTAGGGTTCCCCATGACTAAATTTGTTGGAGGCCCCCCAAAACATAAAACTGCCTTTGTGCCACCTATTTGAATTTAAACTCCACTGTGCTTGTCATTATCCTCTTGTTCCAGCTTCCCCTAAGGATTCTTTATGCTTTAGTAAGTTACAAGGTGTTGTTTATTATTAGCATTTTGGGTTCACGTGGAGAATGTTCAGTACCTGGCCCACACTGACCTATGGAAGGAAATAGCTTTCTAAGCCTACTCAGGATCAAATCATGGGTTTAAGAGATGGAAACAATATGGCGGATAAGCAGGTGAATGCTGCTGCTGCTAATTCTGGAAAATTTACTGAAGTGGACACAGTTAGTGGTGATGTATAAAGTTGGCAAACTTCACTCCATGAAATAATTCATGTTTACCAAATTCACAAAGTGCAACATGCCAACTTTGCAATGTTTTTGGCAGACAAAGTAGCACTTTTTCAGGTGAAGTTAAGCAAATTTGCTGGCAAAGTTATAACTTTGCCTTAACTTTGCCCTAACTTTGCCAGAAAAAGCGCCATTGTTCAGGAAAACTCTAAGTGGTGAATTGTCAAAATGGGCAATTTGAGAAGTTATTTGCGAAGACGAATTTTGCAACTTCATCAGAACTTTGCTGTCAAAGTAAAACTTCACAACATCTCTGTTATACTTTTAGATGTTTATTTTACTATACAGTATTGCTTTGTGCTTAAATTTTTGTTTGGGGCAAACAAGCCACTGTTTCTTAAAAATTGACTTGCTGGACATTTAATAAAATGAAGCCCACACAAGGCATGTCTACATTTGAAAGCCCCCAGTGCCTCTTGCATCCTTGATAAAAACAGATAAACTATTCTGATGAATGAATGAATCAGGACTGGAATAGACAGACTGAGATAATGGAGGGGGGAGGGCAACCGCAAGGTACTGTAGGTTGGATTTGAAAGACAACTTGGAGAATTGCCCAATGCATTGCCATGTTTGTTGTTTAAAAATAATGTTGGTTCTTGTTCTGTTTGCTCCAGATCCTTACACCAGGGTCTGAGCAAGACTGTGGAATGACAGTAAGAACCAGAAGATGGGATGTGAGGTGCACACTGGGAACTGGACAGGAGCTGAGAGGGGCAAAGCCCAGAAACTCAGTACGACAGTGCCAGCCTGTTGCTGCAGTGGCAGGGGTGCAGCCCATGATGCTGGTGACTGGCATTTGGCTACTGCGGCTACCGTTAGCTCTCACCCAGCATACAATCCATTATAAATAATACCACAGAGTCTGTCATGTTTACCCAGCAGATATCACTCACTGGAGGGGTTTTGGTAACAGGTGTGACACTAGTTATACTAATAAATTTGACCGCTGAATTAGAGACTGTACTTCCGAAATCTTGCATTGATTACCTGGCTTCAGTTCCATGCAACTCCAAAACAGAGCCATGATACTCCTCCTCTAATGGTGGGTGCAGTCGGGTGGGCGGCCAGCCCAGTACCAAAATGCCCCCTGATGAAGGGCTAGGGGGCGAGTGGTTGTTGCGGTCACACTGGATGCAGCATAACTGTATTTACAATAAAGTCTGAAATAAGCAATTTACTGCCCTGTGCTGCTTACCTTTGCTTTGGAGTGCAGTCTGTTTTTGGTGTTTTCATTTCAGTTCCATGCGGACTCTCACATATTCACCACAGCACTGCTGAAAACAGGGAAGAATTAAACAATTCAGCTGTGGAACTCTTTGTTATTGGTAACGGTCATTCCTTTGCTGCTGGCTGTAATGTAGATAATTAGGATAGTAGGAACATGGAGTCAGCAGCAGTATGATTTATCTCTATGTCTCCCACAAGCGTACACGTGCAAGGATCAACAAGTAACTGAGAAACTTGAAAGATAGATGTTTTTGAAGGCTCAGAGGCTGACAGATTACTTCACAATCACAAAATGAATGTGTAATCATTAAACAAATCTCAACACACTGATGATACCAAGAGGGAATAACAGATGGCTGTAAACTATGGGGTACAGCCCTGTGGGGAGGGCACAGATTCTTCATGGGCCTCGGGCCCCTGAAAACCTTAATTTAGCCCTGTGACTTGCCCAAGGAGTTGCATACCTATGATTAATTGTACTGGCAAATAAGTCTTGAGAGTATGTATATGGTTTGGAGAGATACCCCCCAAAAACAAACTGTTTGGCTGTTTCTTCTCTCCTGGCATCCTTCTACAGATCCCATATTCTGTTTTCCCTACAAATGACCTCTCCAGTATGCCCATCCTAGTGTTCTAATCATGTTATCTTGCAGTTCTGACATGTTGTCTGGTTGAGACTATGACTGTAGTACACTAAAGAATTCCAAGAGGACGAAGTGCATGACTGTACTTTTTCATTCTTAGCCTATACTGGACCAGCTGTACAAGCTTGTTTAAACAAGCAATAAGACACGACAAGGTGTGGGTTATCTTCTGATAAGAGCATGCCCAGGTGCGTTGTTAGGCACGAGGTGCTTGCGCCGAGTGCCTTATGCACCTGGGCGTGCTCTTATCAGGAGATAACCCACACCTCGGAGTGTCTTATTGCGCTTATAAAATGGGCTCTCGGTAATGAGGCTTATAAAGAAAAAATTACATAGGGGGATATTAGAAAAAATATGATTTTGTAATTTGAAAAAAAAAAGTAGTCCCTGTTCATATGTTAGAATGGAGGTTTTTCATTGAAACTTAGTAGTACTGAGTGGTGTTTGTCTGTGTTTCTTATGTCAACAGAGACACAGACAGAGAAAGAAACACCCAAAAGTAAGTTTATTTTGTTTTACTTTGAACACTAAACTGGAGTTGTAGTTACATGGAGCTTGCAGGTTGAGTGAGAGCGAGCATGTCCGTTACAAGCCACCATAGTGTGCCATTTCCTGGTTCTCATTGGAGAAACCATGTTATTCATTTGAAAAAGGAAACTTCATTTAGTTTTGTTTTAAAAAGATTATGGGGATTTAGAGTCTGTCTGATTCCTGAGGGTCGCCTTACCAACTGTCACGCTGATACGTCGTCATGACGAGGAGGAAAATCGATACGGTTAATGAGCGGTGGCGGCAATGAAGATTGCGGGCATTACAGAAACGTGTCAGAAAATTAAAATGAAGGTGAGCTTGGCAGTTTCTGTAATGATTAGCAGTGTTTACCATCAGAAAAAATTGTGGAATTGCTGAGTAGTTTAACTTTGATGCTGTGCCGTGACAAGAGAGAGCTTCTTTGTTCACGTAGCCAGCAAGTTTAAACGTAGCGAAATTAGATTCATTAAACTGGTGTCTGTGATGTGCAGAGTCGCTTGCTTTTTTTTGTTCTTTGAGGTAGTTTGTTAAATATTTTTTTAGTATTTTTTTTTTTGTATACTGGAGGTTGCGTTGTGCCGGTGGAGGTGTGGCGGAAGACTGGGAGCTCGATGACAAAGACGTGATGTTGTGAACTGTGCCAGTCTTTTTGTGTTTTCGGTGGCACAGCTCAGTGATTTCCTGCTGTTGTGGGGCTGAGGTGTGGAGGGTAGTGCCGGTTGACTATTATATCATCTGATAAGGACACGGCTCAGATGATGTAGTAGCCAATCAGGGTGCTTGATTTCTTTAGCCCATTTTATAATAGGTGATATCAGTTTCAGCGAAGCCTTTTCAGCCTGACTTACACAAGAATTTGCATACCTTGCAGTAGGAATGAGGCTTGAGAGTATGTGTATGACTTGAAGAACTGCACAAAAGCAAACAATTTGGATGATTCTGTTCTCCTAGCATCCTTTTATGGATCTCCTATACTGCCATTCCTGCAAACTGACTCTCCAGTTTGCTCACTCTGATTGTTCTAAATGTCAATGCCTATAGGTTCTAACCTAGTGCTCAATTTAGAAAAAGAGGCAGATTTACTTAGGGTGATGCAGGGCTTCTTTTGCAGGATTTTTTGGCACAGCTGTGACAAACACTTTTGCCATAATTGCACCCGATTTTATATTCTTGGGCACAGTTGCAACACTTTCCGCACTTTACAGCAGCTTGCGCCAAATATTTGGTGCAGGCCCCATAAAAATGGTCTGCTTAATGCCACAAGTTAGACTATGGGGAAGCTGGTCCAACTTACGGCATTTGGTGCATAGTAGTGAAAGTCCTGATCACCATTCAGAAGACTGCTGCAAGCCCCATGCACCGTAACATCAGTGTACCAGGGGCTTGCAGTAGTCTTGGGGCTTTGAAAATCTGGCCCAATGACTGCAGTGCAGTGAGGAGTTCCAAGAGGACAAAACATATGTCTGTACTTTGTCATTCTAAGCCTATACTGGATAAGGTGTGCAAGCCTGTCTAAATGGAGATGACTGTTCTGGCAAAATCTTGCTCAAGGATTTGCCTTTCCATAATGCCCTTCACTGGGAATGAGGCTTGAAAAATTGCCTTTCCAGTATGCTCACGCCAAGTTTTCTATATGTACAAATACTGGTTCATGTTCCGTTATTGTTCCAGCTTAATTATCTTTTAGTAAATTCAGTGGAAATTTCTGACTTGCGCTCTGCTGGTAAGGACTAATTAAGAACTGTATTAAGTAATTTATGACCTTGCAAAGATGTTACATTGTTGTTGCAATGCATTCTTGTTCTTCTACAGAACTCTGTAGTATATGGAGACATAAACTACATTGAACTGCCCCAAAATGATACTTGGCACAATTCTGTAAACCAGAAACATTCACCAAGTTTAATAAAACATGCATTTGTCAATGCTGAATGTTTGCTTGCTGGCATTGGCATTGGTAGTGTAGGAGTCAGAGAGCTGCATAATAGGAATGGCAGTGAAGTACTGCACTGAAGCCAACCCCACCACCACCCTGCAGAGACTGATAAGCATTGGGGTGTGACTTTGGGTCATCAGGCATAACGGCCACGCCATTTCACCACACCCTACCCTGCAGACACTGACAAGTGTCATGGTGTGCCTTGGGGTCTTTGGCCCTTATGCCCACCCCATTCCATCAGGAAATATGGTGAGATGGGTGCTGTATAGGAGAATGGGGTGAACTTTGGGGCTGAAGAGTCCAAGGCACACCTCAATGCCTCTCACTGGCTGCAGGGTGTGGAATGGTATAAACATTACAGGCGAGAATCACAAGTCACACCCCTGATGCCTGTCAATCTCTACAGGGTGGGGCGTTATGGTCATAAACCCTAACACCTCAGGCATTTGTTGGCATTTTCACTCCAAATTTTCAACATGGGTTTTTTGTGACCCCCACCTTATGAACAGTGGCAATATCAGTTCGTTAGCTGAAAGCTGATTTTGCACAGCGACTACGCCATTTGGCACCACAGGTGCAAAAACACATGTCGAACAGGATGTGAAAAATGACAACTGTACTGTTCATGGGGAGGTGCAAAACATTGCAATGTTGAAAATCTGCAGTAAAAATATTAAAAAAACTGGTGAAATCACGAGCGTGCATAGAAACTGTGCAACACACACCCGTAATGCAATTAGTTTGGGGATTTTTTACAGCAGATTGTCAACACAGGCATTTTGGAACCTCTGCTCATGAACAGTGTCACTGTGATTTTCTTAATCTGTCCCGAACAGTGATTTCCCACAGCGACCATGCATTTCTGTGCTGGAAGTGCGAAAACACATTTCAGCCATGGTGTGAAAAATGACAGCTGTACTTTTCATAAGGAAGTGTGGAAAAAATGCCAGTGGTGAAAATCTGGACTGAAAATATTACAAATCCATGAACTTATGAGGGTGCATGGAAACTGTGCAATGGTCGCTCGTAACACAGTCATTTTATGGACTTTTTTCACCAAATTTTTAACATAGCCATTGTAACACCTCTACTCATGAACAGTGTCACTGTGATTTTCTTAATCTGTCCCGAACATTGATTTCGCACACCTACTGCGCCATTGTGCGCTACATGCACGGAAACACATTTTGGGCAAGATGTGAAAAATGACAGCTGTACTGCTCATAAAGAGGTGTGGTAAAATGGCAATGTTGAAAATCTGGAGTGAAAAAGTGAACATTCGTGAACTTACGAGAGTGCGTAGGAATAGCGCAATGCATGCTCGCAAAACAGTCATTTTTTGGGAATGTTTTCACCAAATTTTTAACATAGCCATTTTAACACCTCTACTCATGGACAGTGTCACTGTGATTTTCTTAATCTGTTCCGAACACTGATTTCACACACCAACTGTGCCCTTGTGCGCTACATGCGCGGAAACATATTTTGGGCGAAATGTGAAAAATGACAGCTATACTGCTCATAAGGAGGTGTGGTAAAATGGCAGTGTTGAAAATATGGAGTGAAAATATTGAAAATTCATGAACTTACGGGCGTGCGTAAGAACAGCGCAACGCATGCTTGTAAAACAGTCATTTTGGGGAATTTTTTCACCAAATTTTCAACATAGGGTTTTTGGTGGCCTACCTCATGAACTGTGACACTGTCATTTCATAAATCGGTCCCAAAAGATGGTTCCACGCAGTGACCGTGAAATCACCTATCGGTGCCGATTAACAAAATGACAGTGACAGAATTCATGAGGTGGGGTCCCAAAAACCCCATGTTGAAAATTTGGTGAAAAAATTCCCCAAAATGCCTGAGATATGCATCAAAGTTGAAAAAACCCTGTTTATTACATTATATAGCTTACTGGCATTTCCTCAGTTCACGGTCGGCTTTGAAGAGTGCAGACATGTTCCCGGTCCACCAAAGATTGTCGCGCCGGACTCCGGAGGTAAGTATGGAGTGATGTGGGGGTGTGGGGAGGCAGGGTGCACAGAGGGCATGGGTGGGGGGAAGAGGGGTCAGGACAGTCAGCAAGAGAAGGTTTTTTCTTGCAGGTTTTTTTTCCTTGGACGATGCGGAACTTGTGCCACACTGGGGTGGGCTCCCAGCATGTCAGCTGGAAGGCTGATTGGGGGGGCCAGTGGAGCTGACAGGAGATTGGGCACCCCCGTCAGTCATATGGACTGTTGCCATGCTGGGGTGGGCTCCCAGCGTGGCACCTGGAACTCTGTTGGGGGGGAGTGCAGCAGAGCCGACAGGGGATTGGGCACCCCCATCGGCCATACAGTGTGTGCGGGGGGAGCGCATTAGCATGCAATATCACGTGCGTGTGTGGGGGAGAGGCAGCGCATGCAGTATCTTCTTGCTGCTCACTGAAGCAGAGCTCTCCCTTTGAACTGTACAGCACTGCATTTTCAACTGCTGTCATAGATAGCTGCAGCATTCATTGGAGAGCTGTGGCCATGCCTGCAAACACACTGATTGCATTGGAAGACAGGGTGCCACACCTACAAAAACTCAGATGATGGTACTATGTTTCTTGCACATACGTGCAGCAAACATAATAAAGTAAAGCTAGAACAATAACAGCTCTAGAGCTGGCATTAAAAATATACAACTTCTGTAGTGGAGAAAATAAAATGTTCTCTTTTAAACTCAGTGGGTGAGATTCATAAAAGAAATACCACATGGTAAATACATGCTACTTCAGGCAGCATGTGCTATTTCATATCTCCTGATTCAGGAGACAGCCTCTGAAGGAAACAGCAGGAATTTGCAGGGGCACAACGGGACTCTAGCAAAACACTGTGGAAGTAGCACATGCTAACTGTAGGGATCCATCAGCTGAAGGATAGCAGGGCAGGACACCACTGCTATTGGGAACAAAAACACAGCCAGCAGTGCAGGCACAGTAACAAAACATGCACACATGGTGCAATTTATGAGGGATGTAGACTATGCAGCACACAAAACCTCTGCAAATAGAGCTGCATCACTTGTGCAGCCACAATTAGCATACCAGCCACACCCTCAGAACACTGTAGCACAGCATTCAAGAAGCAAAAAGCACAGTTTCTGCTGTGCCAAATAAGCAGGTTCTCAAGCACCCTTTAAATAGCACAGTACTATGATAGGATGCAGTAGTGCCACAAAATGGCAATTGTACAGGCTGCCTCCTGCACATACCAGTAGCCACCATGAGGATAAGGAAAGGGATGAAGAGGTTTAGTTTAATTGTTTTTATTTATAAATTATTCACCCAGAATACCCCAGCTGAGATGTAACATACTGTATTGGTTACAATGGGTGCTGCCTCTACCCAGTGGTTGAATTGGAAATGTTTAAGTGGGGGGTGCTCATATCTAGATTTCTAACTGGTGGGAATGTCTTTTCTACTGTGGATGGTGGAACTCTCCAGTTGTAGTCAACAGATAAAAGTGACGGAGGTGGTGAACTGTCATAAAGTTTTTTCAAGAGGTGATGGAACTGAGTTCCTATGGCCTCCTGCTCAATTTAACGCCTGCTGCTACCCATTTCTACACTGGGTGGTCTGGAGCACTTGGAGGTTAAGTGACTTCTCCTAGGTAATATAGTCATAACTTGGCTCTAGCAGGATTTGAGCATGTGTTCATCTAGTTTCCAAGTCAAGAAACCACACAAGATACTATGTCCTGGGTGTCCAGAAAACAGAATGACTACTGCATACTGGATGGCTGTGCTTTTTAAGGCAGATTGCATGAACGCTCTGCCTGTGCTGAATCACATGGTGCTTGCGGTACTGGAGGCTCATATATAGTAGTGCCTGTGATGTTATCTTCTGCAGCCCAAATAAAAATCTAATGACCTCCTGAATATGCAGACTTGTACCGTATGATTTATGAACACAACTACCATGTGTGTTAGCAGTGCTTCTGTTGCTTCTTGTATCTTGAGGTACTGCAGAAATGGTAGTGGTCTCTTTATTTACAGCTACTTTTACTCCCATGAACCTAGCCCATTGAATGACAGGCATCAAAGAACAGGAATTCAGTGAATTATGGCTCCTGTCTTACATACTGTAAATAAGGTAGTACATTAGACAACTGTAACAATAATCTAGAGTACCCTTGTACATATTTTGTTATTCATCAACTGCACAATATCATTCTTCTAAAATTAACTAATTAGATACTGAAACATATATCACAAAGCAGTCAATGGACCATCTGTGCTCGAGCAGTTCTTTTTTGCCATTTTTTCGCTTATCCATAGGCACAGACAGAAGTACAATGAAAGAAATGTTTACATGCTTTTGTCAATACAACATTTCTGTATCTTAATATGTTTATGTAAGTCATGAAATGTAAGAACTTTTTAAGACTGCATGGGCATTGCCTTTTCTTGCAAATGGGCATATAGAATATCTATTTTCTGCACAAACTATACCCCTAAAACTTCCAAGGAATCCATAAGAGTTTTACAATATATTTTGTGATGTTGATTCACTAAAAATCAGACAACTTAGTCTTCTACTTGTGTCAAAAAACTCAGTGTTACAAATGTTCATTTTTTGCTAAGGCAGGTTTATTCATTATGCTACAATGCTTGACTTACAACAAAGAATATCCAGTATAATTGTTCATCTGGGCATTTGTTTAGGATATATAGTACATGCATTTAAAGACTTGGACTTATATTGAATACACTTATTCTTAATACTAGAAACTGTTACTTAAGCAATACATTGTATTGTGTATGAAGTGAGTAACAATGTTTGAATATTTATTCAGTGTGTTGTCTTATTGGCTGGTGTGCAAGTTTCCACCAGCAGAGCTTACAGCTACAAGGTTATCTCACGATAATTTCTCTAATGAATATCAAAATCAGTATCACTTGTAATGGCACTTAGAGTTTAAGAGTCTCCTTATTAATGTGCATGAGATTCCCAACTTTCACTGCTGGACCAACTGGAGTCACTACTGGTGTCTGATGAATGGTGAGGTGGATGATGGTGGTGCCCTGAATGGCTGCTTTCATCACTGGAACTGCTCCAGCTGCTGCTGCTGCTGCTGCTGCTGCTGTGGTGTGGATGGTGATGAGGATGATGGGGGTGATGAGGGTGATGAGGGTGATGTGGATGGTGGTGGGTGCTACTGCTATGGCTGCTGCTATAACTAGGATGCCCTGGATGGCTAGGATGACCTGGTTGACTATGGCCTGGTTGACTATGACCTGGTTGACTATGGCCTGGTTGATTATGAGCTGGTTGACTATGGCCAGGTTGACTATGACCTGGTTGACTATGGCCAGGTTGACTATGACCAGGCTGACTATGACCTGGTTGACTGGAATGGCCTGTTTGACTGGCATGAGCTTGTTGATTGAGAGGACTTAGATGGCTTGGATGACCTTGAGACTTTCCAAGAATAGCAGCAGGTTTGCTTGGATTATGATGAGCAAGTTTTTGTTCAGCATTAGCAATCTTGATGAGCATGCCTTCACTGGGGATTTCACTGTGGTCATTGCTGCCTCCATTTTGTGTTTCCTGTTTAGTATTAAACCACAATGTTCAGTTAGGTATAAATCATTCATTGTGTCATCATCAACCTTAAAAACAATAAATATTTTAGCATCACACAAAGCAAATGGGTAAATAACTAGAGACAACTAACACTGGAAATATATTGTTTTTCACAGGTTGAAAGAGGAAGGGAGGAAAAAAGTATGGATTAAAAGGAAAGAGTGGGATTTTACAGTGCCTTTGCAGTAAGATTGTATCCCAATGTTCTTTTCAACTTATGAACAGGTGATAGCTGGCTTTGCTACAGTGACACTGAGAGGTTGAGTGAGACTGAAACAAGCCAAAGAAAGCTCAGCAAACTAAGGAATGAGAGGAGATTAAGCAGAGAAAGTTTCAATGATAAGGATGTGCAAGTACCCTCTCCCAAGTATTTACTGAGATAGTTTGAAATGGGTAGAAGGAATGCTGACTCCTGATTGGTCAACAGGTACTTTCAGATGGCCCATTAGCCCAGCACAATAGCCCAGCTAATAGGAGCTCAATAGAGTTATGCAGAATGAGAAAATTCCAAATTCATAGAATGTCAATGAAATTTCATGAAATTCCATGAAATATCATCTGACTTTTTGTTGAATTTTTAAAATTTAGTAATGTGATCATAAACAGTTAAGCTACAGCTCTAAGTGTTGACATATTCACTCCTTTGGTATAGGGCCAATAGCATGCCAAATATCATGACATTTGGATGCATAGTTTTAAAATTATAGGTACTCAGAATCTGTCATTTTAATTTTGTGTGTGAAATTTCATGAACATTTTTATATGCATATACCTCAGCCATCTATTGGGTTAGAGATCTTAAATTTGGCATGATTCCTTAATTACATGAGTTCTAACAATGTACTAAATTTCATGACAATATGATGCATCATGTCAAAATTATACGTGCTCAAAATCTGCACTTTATTTTATGTGGGAAATTACATGAAAACAATTCACTTGCATATACTGTAACTCAGGCACTTTTGGAGCTAGACATGTGTAAATTAGCATGGATAACATTTTTGTAATGCTTATAAAATGATCTAAATATGGAGAGGATGTGATTAGAGATTTTTAAGTTACGGGGTCCAAAACTTTACTATGAAAATATTTGCAACATTTGGTGAAAACTCTCAAAAACGTGGATGTTTGTAACTTCTCTGCTCTTGCAGACATAGACTTAACAATTGACATGCATATCCAGTCAGTGTATCCTGGTGTCTAACACAACTGGATATATTGGTTTAGCAGTTTTAAATTTGCAATAGAAAACAAATATTGGTAACATTTTCTCACATATTTGTGGAAGCATGTAGATGAATCATCCAGAATTCTTTTTTGTGGAATTTAACATTAACAATGCATGCAGCACTACTTCATTTAATAAGCTGGGCTGAGCTTTTTGCAGTACAGCTGTTCCTCTCTGGGTGACTATGCCCCCCCATTCTCTTTTGGCATAGCCAGATTGACGCAGTAGAACTACTGATCCCACTGATACCCTCTTTTTTCTTTACA
The DNA here is from genome assembly GCA_016271365.2 of Neoceratodus forsteri. Lineage (NCBI taxonomy): Eukaryota > Metazoa > Chordata > Ceratodontiformes > Ceratodontidae > Neoceratodus > Neoceratodus forsteri. The sequence continues at coordinate 640,335,457 of CM057453.1, read as the reverse complement.
GTGAAAAACTTCCTTAAAACATGAGTTAACTATTCCTTTTTCTATTGACCTTCCCTGTTGGAACAGACAGAATTCTTCTTTTCTGCTTCCCCAGACATTGTCTTCCCTCACTACATATTTTTGAGTACCTCTAAGTCCCAGACTTGCATGTACATCAAGCTCCCTGGATCATAAATTTATTGGATGTGATCATTAAATATCCTGCATTCAGGTTGGAATTGTTGACACTCTGTGCTTCCTTGGTCCAACCTGGGGGTCCACCATTGTTGTGCTACCCAGCTCAGCTGTCCATTTCTTGGTGAAACTGTGTATCTAACTCCTGAACCTGGGGACCCCCTGCACTACCTGCCTCTCATACCCCTATACTTTAATTAGAACCCCATAAATAAGGCTGAGCGAAATTATCAAATTCCAGTTTTATGGAATTATTCATGAAATTCTACAATTTCACAAAGACTCATGGTATTTGACTTTAAGTACAGATGTTATTTTGCATTTTCAGACAGCAGGCAATTAATAAAATTGGCATACACAGTCTCCTTGCAAGGTCTAAGAACCTGACAAATTTGATGGTATTGCATTCTCTAGTTTTAAAGTTTCAGGGGTTTATACATTTGTAGTTTACATTCTTGTAAAATTTTATTTTTAAATATTTTGAAAGTTCGACTACTTTTAATTCAATCCCATTTAAAGCTCCAAATATGAACTTTTACAGAAATAACCATGTGGTATAGTAGTTTAAATGTTTCAACTCTGGTTAAATTTGGAAATGTTTTAAAATAAGAGGTAAATAATTGAAATTTAAAATTTGGCAATATGTTTGACAGGCTATAACGCAGTCCCATTTGAAGCTAGAAATATGAAACTATGTACTTCTATAAATTTAATGATAACCTGTGTAGCTGTCAAATTTTATAACATTCCAATGAATACTATTAAAATTATACTAAAATTACAGAAATCTAAATTTTGGCAAAATGTTTGGCTACCTATAACTCAGTCCCCATTGAAGTGTGAGACTTAAATGTGGTGTATATACTCATGTTGTATGCTTCTCTAAATCCTAACATTGTGGAGACATTTGGAAAATAAATTTTAAAATGATCTCAAAATAACTGAAATTTCAATTTTGATTAAATGTTTGGTCACCCATAACTCCTCTCCCTTTTCAATGCATGACTCTGAAATTTAGTACACTTTTATAAGTCATTATGTACTATGTATGTTCCAAATATGGTGATACAAAAATTCCACAGAATTTTTCACAAAAATTCCACAAAATTCCATGGGATCAGAATGGTCATTCCACAGGCATTCCATGGGTGGAATTGTATATGTTACACAGCTTCTTTTCTCAACAAAAATATGTTTTAAAAATACATCCAATTTACTAGAAGGGAACCATGCCATAATCCCACCATGGCACTCCCGGGGATGTATTATGGTGGGCCCACAGCCCTTCTCAGGTGGTAGAAGCACTCTGCTTTGCCTCATGCTTCAACTCACCTGAGTCAGACCATTATCCCCCATATTAAACTTACTGTCATGCCTTATTGCTTAATTACACTATTTGCTATTCTTTATTTAGTGCAAATATGAAAGACACATGTAAAGAAAAATTAAATAAAACTGAACCCTCCAGTCCTCCACATGTGATCATGATTAGTCCTAAAGCCTCCACTGCCCCTGTTTTCTCTCCTCACCCTACACTTCACCTTCCAGTTTTCCCAAAGAGTCAGTTACATAATAACAGTAGTAAGATGCTGACATTATCTCAGGACCTGACTCCATCTTTTTTCTTCTTCCCAGAAACGCTTTGTATCTGGTGAGTCAGGAGAGTTGTCTCTCAGCCCCATCCCCACATTTCCAGCCAATGTCCACTTCCCTTGGTCTTCCAGACTCAGTCCGCATAATGTTTTGCCTGTGGTGGGGTCAGAAGAGGAAGGGCTGTCCTCCCTCCCCTGTGCACACATCCAGAAGTGCCCAGGCTGGGCAGTGACACAGGTCAAGAGGGAGCAGGTGGGGCTTCATTTAACCCCCTAACTCTTTTCTTGCTCCTCTCTTTCCCTTACTGTGGTAGCACTTAGGCATGTGCATGTGGAGCCATGCAAGTACCACAGAACTGTGGACCTCCCTTTGGGTTGCTCACTCCTGCACTTCCACTTGGCCTCCACCTGGTGGCAGTCAAAGGATGAGGTGTCTGGCCACACCTCTCTGGGAAAGGAGACCAGTCCCCAGGATGTGCAGTTCTGTCCTCCCCAGGCAATCCTCAAAGTCCATTCCCGAACCTGGGTCACTGGTGTGGCTGCAGGTGAGGCACATACACCTTAGCCTTCTGTGTGCCACAGGGCTAGCATTCTGACACATTTAAGGGAAGGGAAGGGGTGCAGAGGTTTCTGAGGTAACTTTTGAGATCTCCTGGGCTGCCCACATTACTTCAGTTGTGTAATATATCAGTTAATAAACCAGTTTCCCCAAGAACTGTGTTGTGTGTGTTCTTCCCGGGGAAGGGGATTAGGGGACTAATAAGGCAGTAGAATGTCTGCTAAGCATTGCAGCAGATATCACTTTGTCCTTGTCCCCACCCATGTAACCTGGCCTTATGTAGGCAGGTAAAGTTCCACTGACATGGATGGGGAGGAAGCGGTGGGGCCATCCACAGTGTGTGGGCATCTGAATGGGGTTGGAGAGTGAGGGGTTAAAAAGAGCTGTGGCCTGCAGTTTTCCCTCACTCATCTTCCCCAGTTTCAGATCTTTGAAGACTAGAAAGACTGCAACACACCAGCAACAGGAGGAAAAGCAGAAGGTCTCAGTACTGACTCAGCTCAGGGTAGTTTTTGTCATTTCAGCTGTTTCTTTCTTTCAATTATATTTCTTATTGTGCTTCTGGTGGGGATATTCTCCAACTAGGTGCCTCCATGCCCAAAACTGGCATCCCTTGGCAGCTGCCCAGAACCAAAGCTCCCAAAGGGGAGATGGAGGTCAAACAAGTTTGGTCCCAGGGATGACGGAGTCATCTTTTGGCATGGGGTCGAAGAACTTCACCTGGCACAGCTGCGCAGGGTTTTCCTTATTGTGTCAGTCCCCTATGGCATGGATATAAAATTATGTCAGCACATGGGCATGCATACTGATCCCACACATGCCCCACAGATGTACGCCACTGCCTTCCCTCTGCTGTGTGGTCCCGACTTGTTGTACTCCCAGTCTCCACCAGGTGTCACCCAGGCACAAGGTGCCAGCAACCCTCCCCCCTACAGGTGGAGAGCTGTCCCAAGGATACTCACCCAATCTCCCCCTGGCAGGCCCTCTGACACTCCAGGCTCATTCATAAACCCAGGTCACCAGCATTGCAAGCTGTAGCACTACCACTGCACTGGTGGGCCAACCATTTCAGCTGTTGCAGTGTGAGAATGCCTATCAAAAAGACCAGGGCAAAATCTGGGAACGTGGCTCCAACCACAGCACTCATAGCCCAGCTGAGGGCCATGTATGCTGAAAACAGGATGCACATGTCTGGATACTTGCTTGGAGGGGACCACTGCACTGAAAGAGTACCTGGCACCAGTGAGGCAGAAGCAGCCAGCAAAGGAGCTAGCAGCCCCCACCCCCAAGCAAGGTAACCAACAAACCCTAGGAACAAGGTAAACTGAATCCATGGGTTAATGTGCTGACTGATAATAAATTCAGATGAATGGTGATACAGGTTTTTGTAGGAGCCCACCCAGTGACTTGGACTCCTGCTCATCCCAATGTTAAGGTTATGGGGAAAGATGCTGAGCTGGATGTGGTGATGGTAGAGGTATCCACACCCTCTATGCTGGACCCAGCACAGGAGAAACCAATTTAATACCCCTCCTGCCAAAAGGGTACAGAACCTGTAGGGCCTGCCACCTCTGACTAGAAGCAGGCTAATTTAATGGAGGAAATAATGGGCCTTGGAGCAGCATTCCAGGCTCAGCTGCAAGGAGCAGGCAGGGTCAGGAGGCAGTGAAGCAGTACTGCTAGTAGTACCCCTGGTGGTGTACAATGATGTGAGCGAGTATTACTGAGTCGGTCAATTTGAGCGACTCAATAATACCACCTGTAGGAAGAGTGAGTGGTGAACAATGTTGAGCAGTAGGTTAGAATGAGTGTAGCAGTGAGCTGCATCCACTAGAAGTAGATATAAGGAATAGTTTGGCCAAACACTGCTGAGCTGGCCATTTGGTGTAGTGGCTAGAGCCACTGCCTATGGAGTGGAAGGACCTGGGGTCGGATCCCGGTGCAGGACAGAATTTTTGTTGTCCTGGGATCTCTCTTTTTTTTCTAAGTCCACCCTCTCTGGGGTTGGTAATTTTTACGTTGGGGGGTGCTGGGGGGGCACAGCCCCACATAAAAAAGTTTTGTTTTTGGTCTCTTTGTTTAAAGTTATGGGCCATCGTTGTTTGCAGTGGATGATCTAAAGCTGCTCGCTCTAGAGATTTGGGACCATTTTTTAGTCACTCATTTTGGTCAGCGACCTAAAAAACTCACCCTTACCACATATAAACCCCTCTGGTCCCTGGGTATTACTTCAGCATGGCACAGCTGGTGGGCTCCCACTTGACTGACAAGGTCCAACAGCAGATTGGCTGGTTCAAATATGTCAATATGTTTTCCTTATTAAATTGGCCAAAAGAGCTGGAGGAAAGCAAGTACAAAAAGAAGACCTGGACAGAAAGAAGTTCAGGGTTGCAAAGACTTTTGATACTTGGCTAACAGGCTTCTTAGTCTTTACCAGTGCTAAATGTCAGACCGCCACTGAAAAGAGCATTGACCTGTTTAACTATCTGAACAGGATCATGTGCATCCACAGGCATGGGGGGAGGGGTGATGGCTGGCTGTAATATGATGAGGAGTTCCAGTGCTGCATGAAATATGACCTGTCCTAGGATTTAGGTGTCCTGGATATGCCCTTTCTAGTCAAGACTATACATGGGTCAGGGTTCTCCACACTGCTAGAGGGCTACTGATAACAGCACCCCAGTTATATAGACCTGAGCTAAATGGGGCCCAGAACCAGGTATGCTTCAATTTTAATCAAATCAAATCAGATCAAACCAAACTTTATTTTTATAGCACCTTTCAAGAACCAAGGCGCTGCACATAAAATCAATTATAAAATATAACATTAAAACAGGAAGATAAAACACATTAGTCATTAGGGAAGGCAAAATTAAATAAATACGTTTTTAGTTCAGTCTTAAATCTATTAACGGTCGGGCATTCTCTTAACCAACGACGCAGAGAATTCCAAAGGGTTGGAGTTGAAAAAGCAAAAGCACTAGCACCTGATGTTTTTAATCATACCCTGGGAATCTCTAGCAATCACTCATCGGTGGATCAGTGAGGACAGGAGGGGCAGAAGGGTATCAAGAGGTCTTGCAGGTAACCGGGTCCCTGATCATGTAGGGCTTTAAAGGTTAGCAAACCAACCTTAAAGGTGATCCACCACTGAATAAGCAGCCAGTGCAGTTCACGGAGCACAGAAGTAATATGACCGGACCTAGAAGTCCCAGTCAAAAGCCTGGCTGCCACGTTCTGCACTAGCTGCAAGTGACAGATATCAACCCCTGGAAGTCCTAGGTAGAGAGAATTGCAGTAATCAAGGTGGGTAGTGATGAAGGCGTGGACCAGTGTTGGAAGGTCATCCAGAGGAACCAAGTGTTTCACCTTGTCGATATTCCTCAGATGATAAAAAGGAAGATTTGACAACAGCCGACACCTGAGACTGTAGTATCAGACTGTCATCAAAAATAATGCTGAGGTTATGTACTTGATCTCAGGTAGTGAGCTGTATGCCATCAATTAAAACACCTGATGCCTGGCCAGCTCACATATAAAGGGAGTTGCAACAGGAGAACATGTACATTTTGGCATGAACACTTGGTCTGTGGCCAGCAACATCCCTTCAGACAGTGCAGACCTAGCAGACCCACACACGGACAGAACCAGCCCTTTTGGAAGAAGAAAGGCTAGCCTGGTATACGCAAGCCTGCCCACTTTCAGAAGAGTGGACCAACTTAGGCCCTAGCTGGAGCAATACATGGACCATGAGGTGTCCATTCTGTTGAAGGAAGGCTTCACAGTGACTTTAGTACAGTATCCTGTATGAGAGTCCTTAGAAGGGCTACAAAGCCAAGAACTTAAAATCTTCTAGGGAGAGGCAGGAGGTGGTCCAGGAGAACCTCCAAAAAGAGCTTGGCTTGGGGAGGATTAGTGGCCCTTATTCCTTGCCACCATTTCTTGCTCTGTGTGTTTCCCCTATTGGCCTGGTGTCCAAAGGAACCCAGGCAAGGAGCAGATGATCAACCCGTTGTCATACCATGAGGGTGACTCAGTGAGTAATCATATTGACTCACACGACACAACAGTTCAGTATACGTTATTTGATAGGGTGGTTGAAGCAGTTTGTGCATCAGGTACAGGGGCTCTTATGGCTAAGGCAAATATTGAGTCTGCATTCTGACTGCTACTGGTTCACCTTGCAAACCGAGACTTGTTGATGATGACGTTCGAAGGGCAATATTACAACGGTAATTTCATGCCTATGGGATGTTCAGTGGCCTGTGCCGTGCTTGAGTGCTTCAGCACCTTCTTGCATTGGGCAACTGCCCAAGATGCTCAGAGACAAGGGATCATGCACTGTCTGGATGATTTCTTGTTCATAGGTTAATAGGTCCAACACGAGTCAAGTAGCTTGTTCAATCCATAATTAGACTTGCCAAATATCAGTGGTAATAACTGGTTTTACTATTACCCATATAGTCATCCAGTAATCTTTTGAAGGAATTCAAATCAGGAGCTTTAACTACGATTTCTGGCAAAGCATTCCATATGCTTACAACTCTCTGATTAAACTAGTTTCCTCACATTGAGGTTTTACATAGTTCACCCCTTAATGGATAACAATGGAGTTGTGTTTGTCCATAACCCTCTTTTTTTCTCAGTCCAGTTGATTCCCACAGGATCTCATTAGAAAGACCTTATAAAAACATAACAAAGGTCTCCTCCGGTCCTTCTCTATGATAATGGGTACATACCCAAATTGTTCAGTCTGTCTTCATACGGTTTTTCTTTTAGTTTACAGACTTTTTTTGTTATTCTCCTCTGGACCTTCTCCACTAGTTTTGTACTGCCTATAGTTTGAGAAGTGCAAAAGGGGTTACCATATTCCAAAATAGGTCTAACCAAAGATGTATACAGAGGAATGATGACTTTCCTGTCTCTACTCTTGATGTTTCTTAGAATATTATATAATAATAATAAAGCTTTATTTATATCGCGCCTTTCTAAATTCAAGGTGCCTTACAATACCTGACAATATAATAAATGAAACCAATACATAATAATCTGAGCTCCTAAAATCACAATATTAATTAAAATAAATTTGGCTGAATGGACGTTGATGGCAACAGACCAAGCGTTCATGCCAAAATTTACATGTTCTCCTGTTGCAACTCCCTTTATTAAAATTGAAGCATACCTGATTTTGGGCCCCATTTGGCTCAGGTCTATGTAACTGGGGTGCTGCTACCAGTAGTCCTCTAGCAGTATGGAGAATCCATGTATAATCTTGACCAGAAAGGTCATATCCAGGACACCTAAATCCTTAGACAGGTCATATACTATTTTACTCCCTCTGTTTGCAACCTTCCTGGCATGATTGTCAAAACTGAGTGAGTTTGTTATGATTACTCCTTAATCCTTCTCATTTTCAGTGCTAGCTATAACACTATTGTTAATTTTGTACACTGATTTTATGTTTTTGTGTCCAAAATGCATTACCTTACATTTCTGTTGGTGTTTTACCCATTCCTCCAATGCATATATCTGCGTTTAGAATTCAATTGCAGAGTCCATGTTATTCAATATTGCCCCAAATTTTGTATCATTTGCATACCTGCAGAGCCAAATTTCTTTTGATATTCTCATCATTCACATAAATATACCAAATAGAGTTGGCCTCAAAATAGATGCCTGGGGAACTCCATTTATCACTGTCCCCCAATCTGACAGAAATCTCCTTATGCGGACTCACTGTTTTCTGTTGCTGAGCCATGTGCCAAGCCTACACCCCAGTCTGCAGATAGACACTGGACATCTTCTTACACCTGTGCCACAGCTTTGGTGTCCCATTGGCTCCAAGTGAAGTAAAGCCCTGAACTCAGACATCATGCCGGTGCACTGAGACAGATACAGTGCTGCAGGAATGCCACTTGCCTTAGGAGAAGATTGAGGTTCTTAGGGATCTTCTAAGCCATACAATGGCAGTCAAGAAGCTCATCCAGAAAGATCTTCTTAAAGTGGCAGTGCATAAATCCATTGAAAAGTTTGACCTATACTTTTTTATTTTAGATTGCCACATACAGTACCTCCTGACTTCTATGACACCCTTCTTTCCACAGTTTGAGTCTGCTTTAGTACTTTTTTCATGTCTAAAATAATAAAAGGTGAGTTCCTTTTAATATGGCTTGGACCAGGTTTTCATCAGTATTTGCAGCTGTTTTTGAATACCTATTGTTCCATAAGGTCAGGGAGAACTGCCTGCTGCATGATAGTTCATTATAGTCACAACAGAAGTGATGTTTAAACAACTGATGGACAAAAATGGCTAAGAATACTGATGAGGACCTGGTCTGAACCATATTAAATGGAGCATCCCTTTTACTTTTTGAAATGTGATAAAAATTACTAAAGCAGACTCATATTGTGGAAAGAAAGGTATCATACAACTCAGGAGGTAAGTGGCAATCTAAAATAGCATAAACAAGTATAGGTCAAAATTTTCACTGGACTAAAGCACTGCTGCATTAAACTTTGCCTGCAGGGTCATCCCATTGGGGTGGACACTTTTGTGGCAGATGGTGAAGCTGGGGTCTGACACACAAAGCCTCACCACTGGATATGGGTAATGGTGGGCTTCAGGGAACACCTGCAAATGTAGATTACATTCATCTGATACTTTAACAGCCTCTCCATGTGGCCCATGACAGTAGACAGTCAGGAGCTAGAATTGTTTACAGACACACTGGGGTTGGGGGAACTTTTGGGGCACACTTCAGGGGTGCATGTGGTCCTGCTGAGTGGCTTTCAAGTTGGGTAGAAGTGGGACTCATAAACAGATCACCCTGTTGAAATTTTTCCCAATAGAGATAGCACTCTGTATGCGGCCACCAGCTGAGGGATAAAACAGTGTTTTTTTGGACTGATAACAGGGTTATACTGGGTGTTGGGCTTTAATGACACTACACAAACTTTCAAGATTTGGAAGACCCTTGAGGGTCAGAGCAAAGGGAACCCAAAGCAGGACAATCAGTGGCACCCACTTAACCTGACAACACTTGAAAAAGTGTGGGAGGCCCTCACAGAGGTCTGCAGGTCTCCACTGGAGGTTGGGTATTCAAGACTGCATTTTTGTTGGCTTTCAGTGGGATCTTTTGGGTCTCAAAGTTGGTGCAGCTGATGAACAGTGGGGTCTGCAGGGCACTGCAGGATGCAGATGAAGCAGTGACACTGGAAGGTGTACACATCAGGATCCACAGGTGTAAGAGCAACCAAAGAGGCATTGGTGGCTGGTGCACCATACAGGTTCCTGGGTAGTTGGCGTGGGACATAAAGGCCATATTGGTGGACTACATGACCTTCTATTTAGTAGTGAGGCCAACCTTCCTGTGGCATGCAAATGGCACCACTATAATAACTTACCAGCTTAGGCATGTCTTAAACCTGGTGGTGCAATGGGCAGGGATGAACCCTATGGAGTTTAATACCTATTCCTTCAGGATTGGGACAGCAATAAATGCCAGAACCCAGGGACTTATGGATGAGTGAATCTAGGCCCTGGGCCAGTGGAGTCCCCAAGTGTTTTTTTTTATGTGAGACCAAACTTGCTTTAACATTGTCTTACTGTTTTCCAGATTCTCCTGATAGTCCTAGGTGGCACTGGGTTTGCAGACATCCCTTCATTCACTGGCCAGCATAAAGAACAGGATAATGACCGGGGGTTGGAACCTGGCATTTACACCATAGAAAGTGTAAATCCAGTGGTTAGGTCAGAGAGGCATGTGCTGGGAGAAACATCTCCCCAGGCTGACCATGGAGGCCTGGCATAGAAGTTCACTAGACATACTGCTGGTTCATCTTAGTGGGAATGACCTGGGACTGCAGAAGGCTATCAAGTTGCTTCAAAGGATGAAGGAGGACTTAAGATGCATTCACAAACTGTGGTTCAGGACCAAAACTTTTTTGGCCCATATCATTCAAAGGCACCACTGTTGGTATGCAGAGAACATATGCATCATCATAAGGGAGATGCCACCATTCATGGAGTTGATTATGGCAGCAGGGGTGTAGCATAGTAATATTAACACATCCTGTCAGGGACTTTATGATAAGAATGGTGTTCATCTGCAGGACAATGGCTGGGACTTGTTGCTTGATCATTTTACCAGGTCTTGAGAGAGTATTTGGAGTGATCTGCTTGGGAGGTCGGACTGTATCTGTCCTGGGGCAGCTTGGGAGTTTCTCAGAGTAATGGTACGAGGGAACAAGAGGAAGGAGTCAAATTCATCCAAATGACTCTTCTTCCATGGTTGGCATGAGGCAGGGAGGGGCCATAAGACCTGAACCCCATTTGGGGGGGTCATGGTCCAGCCTCATCTGGCTTGCCTGTTGTTGCTGCAACACCAGGTGGGAGATGGACACTTGCCACCTAGCCACATGACCTACCTGCTCAGTGAGGTTGGGTTGGAACTCAGAAAGGTACATCATTCCCTTGGGCCCTTCAAGGGAAGGAAAGTGGAGGTTTCTGAGGTGACTGGTGAGATCTTCTGAGTAGCGCCCGCCACTCCAGTTGTGCAAAGCCCAAAGGTCTTTTTCCTACAGAGCACTGTTATGGTACAATGAACTCCCCCAAGTCGTTACCTCTGTCTCCAGACTAGGTGCCTTCAAAATTGCCCTCAAAAACCACATACTCTCCACCTGCCGCTGCCAGTGCAATGGCTAAGTATGGACTGCTGCTCAGCCCCACCAATATTTGGCTACCGGGCCCTGGCTAGGCCTGCCCAGTTCTGTCTCAGTAGTGGAGCTGGAATAGAGATGCCAGCAGGTGCATATAAACTTTCAGTATAACCAATGCCACATGGAGAAAGTGTGGGCTAAAGTTCTCTTTATTCTACTGCTGTTAATGTTTCCTTCTCTCTGCACAAGATTGACTGTGTTAATAACAACGTTGGTATCTCGACTGCTTGCATCATGGCAATTACAAGCTCCTTAGCTGGACCTGTATAGCTACTTAATTGTATAGGACTCATCCTCCTTATTGATTGTACTGTTCATTGACAACTACAAGCCCCTTAGCCGGACTTGTATAGCTACCCAATTGTATAGGCTCTATCCTCATTATTCAATGTGCTGTTCATACCCTGTTTGTTTGTTTTTCCCCTTTCTTTTTTTCCATCTTTGTATTATTGTATACTGCCTGCTTATTGATTTGTATTGTACTCTGACGAGGAGTCTTTGTAAATGAGTCTATGACTCAAAGGTTGTAAATCCGTTATATTCAATAAATAAATAAAATAAATAAATAAATATGTCAGTTAATAAACATATGGCTGTGCCCATTTCTCTAAGACTGGTGTTATGTGTGCCCTTGGGGGATATGGGGGAAAATAAGACAGTAGAAAGGCTGACAAGCATTGCAGCAGATGTAGCCTTGTCTTTATTCCTTCTTTACCCTCTAACCTGACTTTTGGCAAGCAAGTAGGGTTCTGCATACTGGGGTGAGGAGGTGCTCTGGCACCACCCCAGTGGAGAAACCAGCGGGGCCACCCACAGATCACAGGTATATGGATGGGGTGGAGAGTGAGGGGTTAAAAAGAGCACTGTTCCTACATATAAAATTATCTACAGTAGCATTCATCTGACACTGCTCACTGACCTTGTGGGACAATAGGTGTACAAAAACAACTGAAAATATTGATGAAAACCAAGGAGTACTATATTTAAAGCAGTGTTCCTTTTATTATTTGAAATATAAAAAAGTATTAAACCTGACTCAATATTGTAGAAAAAAATGGTATTGTACAATACAGGAATTCAGGGTCAATCTAGAATAGAATAAAAAAAAGTACTTAGTAGTTCAAAATGTTTACCCTAACATGCACTACTGCTTTAAAGGTGATATCAGGTTCTGGAACAATGCCAGTGACTTACACATTTTTTAACACCTCAGACTCTCTGTGAAAATTGGGTGAATGGTGCTAGAAAACTTGGATTGGGAAGGGGGAGCCATGGGACTAGTGCAGGCCACCTGGGGAGTGGCTGAGTGGTTTCATTTTATTCTTTTTTTCCTTTTTTAATATTTCTATAGTTAGCAGGGCTGAGCTCCCCAAACACTGAAAGAAACTGATATTTGGACCAGAGTACTCCATTATTTTGGGTATTGTGAATTGTACCCTGTTATTCTGGGAATTCCCAGTCCTCAGCCACCCCTGTCCATGTGTGCGGAGCTTTACTTAGGCACAAGAGAATGCCAGGGGCGAGGGGCAAGCTGTACAGGACACCAGTCTTGCAATCAGAAGCCCTTGTCAGTTGCAAAGTGGATTTTGGGATAGGGCTGTCCAGTCTCTCAAATTTGTTTTCGCATGTCCTCTTTTCATCAGGTCATCACCATACCTTCCAGCCCTCCATGCCAGTTTGGACGGGAGGAAACAAGTTGTAGGGGACCATTTGGATATCCTGAAGAATTTATTTATGTATGTATTTACATTTTTGTTAACCAGGTAAGTAACTGGTGATACAAGGACACCTTTCTCAAGAATGACCTGAGCACCAGTCTGGTACAGGATGCTAGTACGCATACAAAATTTCACACTACATTCAAAGGTTTACAATGGAATATTATGGAATACCATAGATATGCATACACGTGGAGTAGCTCATGAGCATGTGACACAGGAGGCAGGGGGAAATTACTACTTGGTGTAGCTTCCACACCCTCCCACAATCCTCCATACTGTAACATGCATCTCATGGTATGAGTCACACAGAGTACAGTCCAGTGTCCCTGCTGATCCAAAGACCTGGCTGCCTGTAGAGTTCTACACAGTGGGGTCCTGTAGCTTACTAGTGGGGTGTTTTTACATGATACAGAGTGCTGCATCTGTGCAGAGGGGACACTCAATATGAGCACAGGGTTTTGTTGATCAGGCAATTAGTAAGTGGCAGTGGTGGGATCCAGGCTGTGTCTCTAAATTCTCAGCTCTGCACTTTAACCCTTGGCCTCATCACCTGTGGCCTGTCTGCTTATCTATACTGGGCAATGCTAATTTATTTTTGTTTGGTTGGATGAATTAATGCAGAGGGCATACTGGGCATGGTTAGCTTGTTTGGATTTTCGTGCTGGAATGTATTGTTTAAATGTATGCATGGCTCATATAATCTGGCCAGTGCACCAGACGATGAGGAGATGGGCCCTGTCCACATACCGTAGCGTGGTTGCAGTAGAGTTTCTCATCCTAACTTCAGTCAACAAGTTGAAGAAAGGAAGGACTTCAAAAAGAGCTGATACATCCAGACGATGTAAAGTAGGCATCAACAAATGGTTTCCAGCATACCCTGATCTAGGGGCATGTGTAAATGGTTATAAATAAGCTTCATAGAGCTAGAGATAAGCAAATGCTGAATTTGGAATTCAACAAAAGTGCTGAAATTCAACACTAACCATTTGATTTCTCCCAGTCAACCTTTGAGACCACTTCAGGATCACTTTGAGCTTCAGCCAGTTGATAAAAAACATACAAAACACACACACACACACACACACACACACACACATATGCATGCGCACGCACACGCACACACTCACTTTGGCTCATCTCAGGTGACTAGGGCTAGTCCTATGACCACCCCTTCATTTACCGTGGTCATTTCCAACTCTCCTCCCTCCCTCCCCAGACATTGCCAGGTGCTGACTGAGTTTTTATAAAAATCCGACTTGAGGACCAGGAAAGGGTGGAAGAGATTGGGACTGACTGGTATGAACAGAGTGAGCAAGGAGATCAGGTTAAAGGGGGCACTTATCCCAGTTTGTAGCTTGCTAGCCCGAATACCAAGGACCCGAAGTGTCTTTGACCAAAGTGTTGAAGCCGAACTGAAAAGAGGAAATTTGAATAAAAAGGTGAACCAAAGTTGCCAATTTCCACATTTGCTCACCCTTACCAATGGCTCACAAAAAAAAGGGACTGTTTTTAAAATGGCGTTGCACATTATTTATAGTCTGTTAGAAATGGAGCAAATGATACCAGTTGGAAGCCTTATGCTAGGTTTCTGGAGTTAACCTAAGCTTATCTCTTGTAAAATGTTCATTTTCTAAAATGTTCTTTATAGGCGTGTTGGTTGGTTAAGTGTTCCATTGTCTCAGTTAGTGCGCCATCTGTGCAGTCAGTTGAAATTTCCAATCTGAGTGACTGTGTCCTTGCAATGGTTTAAAGCTGCTATTCTTAATATATACTGTAGTTGTTCCCGGTTATTGAAAGAATAAATTAATCTTGTTAGTAAGAATGGTCTAAATGCTAGTCAGTTTATATACAGAATTACATAAATGCTTCTATACTCCCAACTATTAAGCAGACTCCACTGAAACTGAAATGCTGCATCTCAGTTTGGTTATACTGGGTAAAACTTCTGTGCATCTCTTTATAGTCCTAGTATTGGGTAGAAGCTGGAGATTCACCCTCCCCTCCACACATACAAACAGTGGAAAAGACACTGCGGGCAGGATTATCAAAACCCAGTCACAAGCTGCAACAATGTTAGCTTGCGCTGAGTGCTGGTGCATCTGAGACCCTGTGCCTAATTGTCCATTTGACAGGGTCGGGGTGCCTAAGTCCCGCAGCTTGCGGCAACAGTGGCAGTGTGCCAAACAGAAGGTACACCCTCTGAGGTGCTTTGGCAACATCTGCCAGGGCAGTGGAGTGGCAGCTGCACCCTCAGACAGGGGCCCAGTACTGGCTAGTGCCCACCCACCACCACTGAGTTGTTGGTACCAGTACACCTACCCGACCCATTACCCTGGTGATCTAGTGCCCTTCATCCAGATATGTCATGATGTCAATACTCAGACAACAATCAGTCCTCAGTGAATTAGCAGCTCCCCCCAACCAAGCTCTGGTATGCCCCGAAAGTAAAATGAAATAATCCATAAGTCATAACTATAATTCCCTGGTATTTCTCCCCCATGCCCATAATGCAAATGATACCTCCGTCAGGGTCCACGCTCCCAGCCCAATATGCCCTAATACTCAACAGCAGATACCATCCTTACCTGGTGGTCTAGTGGCCCCCACTCCCCCACCCTGCAGGTAGTGCTCACCACACTGCTCCTTCCCTTGTCCCATACCCCGATCCAGAAACCAGCACAGCCCTCCTCTCACCACCACGGCCAGCCACTGAATGAACTGTCAGAGCATGTACTAGTGCTCTAATAGTTCACTCGGTGGCTGGCCATTGTGGTGTGAGGATGGCTGCACTGGTCACTGGATCAGGGTATGGGATGGGAGAGGGAGCGGGGTGGTGGGCACTACCTGCCAGGTGTGGGGTGGGGGCCACTGAGCATATTTCGCTGGAAGCGTGGACCCTGATGGAGGTATAATTTGCATTATGGGCATGGGGGGAGGGATAACAGGGAATTACAGTTATGATTTATGGATTATTTTGTTTTTGGGGCATACCAGGGCTTGAGAGGGGGAGCCGCTAATTCACTGGTGACTGATTGTTGTCTGAGTAGTGACATCATGACATATCGGGGTGAGGGGACTAGATCACCAGTGAAATGGGTCAGGTAGGTGTCGGGTACAGGCTGATCATGGCTGGGGGGGGGACACAATGGCCTACAGTTGCCAACCCTCCCAGAGGATATCTAAGTACCATTAGGCCTGCCTTGGCTGGTGTAACTGTACTTGGACCTTTGTCCTTGGGATCGGTTTTGAAATTACAAGATATGGGGATATGGCAGCCAGCATCTGCCACAAGCCCCCTGGTGCCATGCCGCAGTCAGTTTTGTGGCACAAGGCTAGTGCAAATCCACTTTGGTACATGCAGCCTGTGTCCGACGCAGACTGCATTGGAAAATAGCTCGGGTGCATTCAGTGGCACAAGGTGCCTGTTGCATTAAACATGTTTGACACAAGCACCTTGCGTCATTCTTAGGGCTTTGAAAATCCTGCCCTGCATCTCAGTTTGACTATCCTGAAAGAAATTTATTGTGAAATATAACATTATACAATAAAAATTTAACTTGCAGTGTGTACTACCTGTGTATTTTTGGCATCACCGTGTATTGCAGGGAACTGTTTAGCAGCCTGTGAAAACAAATACATACTTTGTTTTACAGTCATAACAAACTGTGAGAACTAAGAATTCAGAATATCTCAGTACCGGTACAAAATGCCTGCTACAGAGTTAAAAATGTAACATTAAACTAGAAGCTTAGGAAAATCAAAATAATACAGTATGCTACAAATACTGTAATCATTTCTAAAATGGTTGTTTTGATAATTCAAAGCACACTTTACCCACAATCACTTGGTTTTACAGTTGTCTATGATATAAAACACTGGTACAAAAATCACAGTCCATGTGTGAGCTAGCTGTGGACTCCCCTTTTGTAGCCCACTACCTGCCACATAAAATTATAAACCCTATTAAAAACCTCCATTGTACATTTGCATCTAGGGATAAAATGAAACATTGTCCAGGAAAAAACTGTTAAGCAAGGAGGAGGCCTCTGGAGAGACATCCTCCCACCCAAAAGCAAGAATATAGTTCCTACTTAACCAAACCAAACCATACCAAGCTTAGCAGAACTGTGTGGACTTAGGACACATTACCTAAACCTCTAGACACTGGAGCCAGACAGCAGTTTTATTGACAGACCCTATGGACTCTTGATTCATTTTATTTAAGGTACTTACTGTAATTTGACAAAGTAAGGCAAGAGAGACAAGTCCAGTACTCAATGCCATGTACAGTAGTGCAAAAAGGCTGTAAGAGACAGAATGCAGAGCTGGACTCTCTGCAGTCTTATAAATGGAGATTTATCCTTCAGTTGACTGCCAGTGGCCTTACCTTTGAGACTCTAGTGTCTGTGGCTTGAATCTCTCCACAGGCTGGATATAGTCATAAATGTTTACAATCTCACTAGTGCACTGGTGAGTCTGGAAGAACCTTGCTATGGCACTTCATATTTTGCAACCTCTCACTACAGAACAGTAAAAATTACATCCAGTAGTGCTGTGCAGAATGCAGAATTCTGTCAGCAGAATTAGCATGGGATGACCTTTCTGCCTGAATTTCACTGGTTCTTCTGCAGAATTCCGCCTGCTATAATATACAGAATAATATTCCACAGAACAGCATTTTTTTCAAGGAAAATCATTCCACAAACATTTCTGTGGAAAATATTGAGATCTGTGGAAATGTTGCAGAAACCTCATTCCCATTTTTCTGCTGTGGAATTCTGCCATTTCCGTTTCCAGAAGAATTTGGCAGAATTTCAGTGGAATTTTAAAAATTCCACAAAATTCCATTCTGCTAGAACCTGAAAATTCCACACAGCATTAGCATTAGCATTCAATTTGTCGCACTTGACTTGCTTTGTCAAACTCATTGTTTTCCTCCTGTGGCTCCAACTTTCTATGTAAACAAGGAGCCACCTCTTCACAAGTGTATTGTTTTTTAGAGACTGAGGTTTCACTGCACTTAAAAGGTAATAGCAAATCATTCTAAATGTATCAAAGGACGATTCTGTTTTTTTTTTTTTCTTCAGTAGTTTTCATCTGATGAGTGTTGGCTGATTTATTATTTTGTTTATTCATGTTTTTCTAAATAACCTTAGTCCTAAATTTTACTGCATTGCTCCATTCCATGCATTGTGATTGAAAATCATAATAATGCCCACCTGACTATAATGAACAGACCTTTAATGTGCTATCATTTTCTTTATATATTTTCTGAAGATACTGATTGCCTGAGGTAAGCTTGTGATACATTATAGGTAATGCAAAAACATATGGGTAAGCCATTATTTCAGGGGCATAACTCAATAGTTTCAGTTCTTGAGTGCTGTGTTTTTTGTCTAAGACATTCTGATTTGTTCAGAACTGATCTGAGTTTAAAATAACATTTTAACTGTTTGATTTGTCCAAAAAGTTTCTTTATGTCATACACGCCTGACTTCTGGCTGACACAAATAATCAGCAGTGTTTATTGGTACAAAGCTGGACTCCACTCTTGCCATTCTGTTCTTTTTCTCTGTACTTGCCTCCCTCTGTGATATCCTGGTTTTGGAAGATTTTAGTACCAACTAGACATGGACCACTTCCAAAAAACTCATATAATAAATTCAGGTCCTCAACCTCAAGCAACAAGTCTACGAGTTGATCCAGACCAACACAACCCATCTCATCAGCCATTTCCTCATTAACTGGATTCTGTTCTCTAATCCCAACTGTATTTGGCAAACCAGTAGCTTATCTGATGCATTCAGTGTCCACAGGATGGTCTGCCATTTGAGCCAAATCCATCATTCTAAAGCACTCCCTACTCTTATTAGGCTCCAGCCATTAATATCACTTGACCGTGACTCCAGCTTGCTGACTTCAGTAACATAGATTAGCACCCTATCACATTGTGAACTGTCACTGATGATGTCCTTTCCTACTTTGAAACCAACATCACAGAATCTGAAGGCAAACATACATCTCCCTTGAGATCACAAGTAGAAGGATCCCACGTGAGGTCTCAGATGATCTCAGAGATGAGTGAGTGAATGGCCTCCAATTTGTTGGCATGTAAGCAATAAGACACAATGGGGTGTATGTTAGACATTTCTTATGCATGGCCAGGGGTGTAGTAAGGCACAAGGCCTCAGGCTGAGTGCCTTCAGTCCCTGGCCATGCTTTAGAAGCGTCTAATGCACATCCCCAGAGTGTTACATTGTGCTTATAAAATGGGTCTGTGTATTTTCTTTGCATCTTAAAAGTGAAAGTAATAATTTTAAGTAATAAAAAAATACAAATTTCTATTTCAATTTGTCATAAAATAGTTCCTTCACCTGGATGCATTTTTTTAAAGTTAGGACATTTGTCCTACTATAGCCTCCACAGCTGTAATTTGTAAACAGCCCATTTTAGTAGCTTAGTTTGTGTACAACACCCCCTCCCGTACAAACAAACAGAAAGGATTTTGTTTTTTAGTCATTTTTTATAGTTGTTGTTAGAGAGAAAGGAGCCAATGGATAAACATGTGTATAACCTCCCCTCAACCACATTCATACTTAAGAGTTAAAAAAAATGTTCTTTTTATAATATCTTTTTAAGTTTTTTTGTTTTGTTTTTAAATATTAGAGAGAAAGCATACAAGCAGAATGAAAAGAAAGAGGGCAAGTGAGAGAGCAAGGCAAGTGAAGGAGCAAGTGAGTGAGTGTCGAACCAATCACTCAATCAATCAAATTCTTTATTTATCCAGGCAAACACCATTGAGCAAGCTCATTTACAAGGTGGACCTGCATTACACAAGTCAGTAACAATGCATTTATATACAGACAAATAGACAGTAGATGCAAGAGTACAACAGTACAGGTAGGCCTGCAATAGACAGGATAAGTAAAAATACATTTGGGTTCAGGTAAAAGACAGTCGGAAAGGGTATACATAACAATAGAGTAGCAAGTCAGTAAAAATTTATACCAGATACAACAACATACATGGTTTAGTATTCCTGTAAGGTAAAGGCATTATAGTCCAGCGAAGAGATTAGTTGAAGTGGATGCGACAAGCGAAGAGACATACATAGTCAGTTTAAAAAGACCCAGGTGTATTAAGGGGGAGACATGTGTCGGGAGAAGTGGGCAGCCAGTGGGGGGGGTCTGGAACTGGGATAATACTAGGAGCGAAGGAATGAGATGCTGTGGGGTATACAAGGAATAGGTGGGTGAGGGAGGGTGAGATTTAGGGCGGTAGATAAGTAGGTGGCTCAGGGACAAGTTATGCACTGATACAAGAAGGAAGTAGGATGGGAAAAGCAGGGAGGATGTGGAAGGGGTGTAAGTAAGCTAGGATCATTGGAAGCAGTTGCAGGCTTCTGTAATGCATTTTGAGTATAAGGTCTTAAACACAGTTAGACTAACAGGAGTTCTCAGTTTCAGTTATTTCTGTAGCACATTCAAGAGCTAGGATCGTTGGAAGCAGTTGCAGGCTTCTGTAATGTATTTTGAGTATAAGGACTTAAACACAGTAATACTAACAGGAGTCCTCAGTTTCAGTGATTTCTGTAGCATATTCCAGAGTGATGGTAGAACGAATCCTATGGCAGCTCTCCCAAAATGCGTTAGGGCTTTGGGCACTTTCAGAGAAATCATTGAACAGCTTCTTAGGGCATAGGTTCCAGGCATATTGAGAGTCAGGCAATCAACAATGTACTGCGGAAGTTTGCCAGTGATAGCTCTGTATGTCCAGAGAACTGCATTTGTATTTTGTCTGTGGTGTAGGGAGGTCCAACCTACGGCTGCATATAAAGAGCAGTGATGGGTGGAGAAGGGGAAACCAGTGATGAAGTGCAGGGCTCTGTGGTAAAGTATGTCCAATTTACCGAGGTATGAAGTAGCACATTGGCTGTATATGAAGTCTGTGTAATCAACAAGGGAAAGGAACATAGACTGAACTAGCTGTCTCTTGGCCTCTGTAGTTAGCAGGCGGTTTAACCTGAGGAAGAGACCTAGTCTCTGCCTCAGTTTTTTTAACAAATCCTCCATGTGGTCTGCAAAGGAGAGTTTGAAGTCTAGCCAGACCCCCAGGTATTTGAATTTTGGCACAAATCCCAGGGTTTCTCCTAGGAGGGTGGTGATGGGGGGGGGGTACAGTAGGGTAGGTTGCATGATTAATAGGTGAAAATAGCATTGCCTTTGTCTTTTTGGCATTAAGTAGCAATTTTTTCCTAAGGAGCTGGTATTGAAGTATGTTAAAGTCAGCTTGCAGGTCGCTACAGGCAGTTTCAGGAGTTGTATGGCTTAGGTAGATCACTGTATCATCTGCGAACAGATGAATTTTTGCATCATTGATGCCTGAGTCTATATTGTTGATGTAGATGGCAAATAGGAGTGGCCCCAGGATGGATCCCTGAGGGACGCCTCTTTTTAACAGATTTGAGGGGGAGAGTTCACCTTCGGCCTTGACCTGTTGGTGCCTATGAGAAAGGTAGTTGTGGAACCAACGCAAGGAGGTACAATCTAGACCAATAGCTTTTAATGAAGAAAGAAGGAGGCTGTGGTCGACAGTGTCGAAGGCCTTACTTAGGTCTAGAAAAATGGCGCAGACAAATTTTTTGTTCTCTCAGTCGCCACAGTCATTTGTCACCTTGGCTAGGCCGTGATTGTACTATGTTCAGTTCTGAAACCAGATTGCATTGGGTTTAGCAGGTTAGTATCATCTATGAAAGATTTCAGCTGGGCATTCGCGATTTTTTCCAGAAGTTTTGATAGGACCGGGAGAAGGGAGATGGGCCTGTAGTTGTTTGGATCACAGGGGTCTCCGGATTTAGACAGTGGAATAATATGTGCGGTCTTCCGCAGTTTAGGGAGGGTCCCTTGAGAAAGGGACAAGTTAAATAGATGCATAATAGGTACGGCCAAGACATGATAGGCAATCTTTAGGTAGTATGGATCAAAGGTGTCAGCATCAGCATTTTTTCTGGTGTCCAACTGGAGGAGGAGATCTTTGACCTCTTTTAGTGAGGCAGGAGAGAATGAAAAGACTGCATCTGAGAGACTAGATTCTGAAGACTGCATGGTAAGCTGGGAGCATAGGTTGCGTGCAGGTGAGTTATCAAAAGCTAGCCCTGCAGTAGCAAAGCGATTGTTGAAGGCTTGTAGTATCTCTTTATTGTTGTTGATAGTTACATTGTCAGAAATAATTTTTGAGGGGAGAGTGTTTCCTGTGGTATTACCAGAAAGTTCTTTTATTGTGGACCAGAACTTGGTAGGGCAGTTGGAGGCAGTGTCGAGTTCAGAGCGATAGAAGTTGGACTTGGTTTCCCGAATTAGCTTTGTACAGTGGTTTCTGGCTGTTCTGAAAGATGCCAGTCTTCGGCTTTGTGGGATTTGCGTGCTAGCTTCCAGAGCTTGTCTCATTTTAATAGTGCTGCCTTGATGTGTGCTGTAAACCAATGGCACTTTCTAGCCTTTATGCGGGTTTTGACTAAGGGTGCATGGGTGTTAAGAGCGCTGGATACAATTTTGTGGAAAATGGCATATGCTGTTTCTACTGATTTGAGTAAATAGAAGGTCTGCCAAAGCAGGGAGGCTTTCAGGTCATTGATATATGCAAGAGGGTCAAAATTCAGTTTTGATCTTTTGGTAGAGAACTTTGCTGAGGCTGTTGGTTTAGGGACTGCTCTTATGCCAGCAATAAAGCAATGGTTACTAACATCAGCAGACAAAGATCCCAGCATGGAAGAAGAAATGGGGTTTGCTTACTAGAAGTACATCTAATAGTGTACTTTTCATAGGGTTTTTCTTATTGATACGAGTAGGTTCATTAATAAATAGAGTGAGCCCATGAGAGTCACAGAAGGATTTAAGTGGAAGAGATGCGCTTGACAGCCAGTCATAGTTAAGGTCCCCTAGTATAATTGTTTCCATTGTGTCGGTACACATAGTAGATGATAGGTCAGACAGGAGCTGTGACCCCGAGGATGGGGGTCTATAGCATCCTATGACATGGAGGGCCATTGATGTAGATATTTCGATTTTTAAGGACAGGCATTAAAAGGCATTGACAATTGATGTAGTGTCGAGGGTAGTGACCGTAAACTTGTCCTTAACATAGATGGCTACACCACCACCTCTAGTTAGTCTATCAGCTCTGAATAACAGAGAGCTGGGGATATTGACCTCTTTGTCTGGCGTGGATGGACGAAGCCAGGATTCAGATATGACAAGTACATCCGGCTCCGTGTGGATAGCCCAAGCCTGTATTGAGGTGAGTTTCTTTAAGAGGCTACTCACATTAACATGCATAAAGCTGATACTTTTATACCTTGTGACTTTGGACGGTGAAGGAATTGCTTGTATAGGACCAGGGTTAAGTTTACCATTACCTGAGCATAGCAAGAGGAGGAGTATAACTTTCCTCAGGGCAACAAGTGGCAATTTGGAAGAACTAAACCTTCTTTGGCTAGTGGAAGTATTGGCATAGGAATGCAAGGACCTATTCTTTGTATTGTTCAGTCCTAGTGATACACATGCTAAGACCCTAGCTGTATGACACCAGTAGATGCAGGTACTGGGCCGAGTAGGTAACATTCTTTGGGTAGGTAACGAGATGCCAGTGGCTGTCTGAGGGGGAGACTCAGCTGAAAGTGAGTACGACAACTTGGGGGCATAGCACGAGTTGTATAGGGACTCCATGAGTAGACATTCTTGTGGTAGGGGATACGAGTCCTCTTTGGGGTAAATTCCATCTGGCGTGTACCCTAATAAGGGTAGGGTGCATAAGGCGGTAAATAGATAGAGCCAGATTGCAAGTTCCATGGTTAAAGTCTGGGGGTCAGAAAGAGAAACAGTTGTAAGGGCTTAGTCTGGGCAAGGTATCACCAGGTAAGGCTACACACCATGGGGTCTGAAAAGAGATATAGGTGCCGATGCCACTTGAAGGGAGCAAGGAGATGTTTCTATGGCACAGAGACTAGAGATAGTTACGAGAAGTCGTAAACCTGATCTAAGAAGTATCACCAGCTAAGGCTACACACCACAGGGTCAGCAAAGGGATGTAGGTGCTAAAACCACTTGTAGGGAGCAAGGAGAATTTACTATGACACAGCGACTAGGGACAGTAATAAGAAGTCACAAATCTGATCTGAGACAAATGGTACGGGAGACTGCAGTGGGTTAGTTAGGATGGGACACTTGAACCTGAAGCAGCAGCCCAAAATTGATGTCTGTGGGATTCCTAGGGAAGTGGGGAGGATAGATTTGTAGGAAAGCCAATGGCAGTGGAGGGCGGGGCAAGGAGGTCTATAAAATAATGGTCAGGAAGGGGGGCTGGGTGTGTAGGCATAAAATTTGCGGCTTTGCCATACCTCTTTGGGTCTGGAGTCTGAGCAAGTGGTCTCGGGTGGCGGCTTTGGAAGCGCCAACTGCCCAGTGGCTGCGGTTCTTGCAGCGGATGAGCTGGGAGTCCTGGAGGGTTCTCAGCTGAAGGGGAAGAGAAGGCGAAGCCAATCAATACTGGTCCCAGACAATGGTTGAGCTACCCAGTGACAAAACTAATTTACAAATGAAAGGGGTCGATTTCCTTGGTGCCCTGAAGTCTGGACGGCAGTCACAGAGGCAAAGGAAAGGGCTGTTTCGCTTAATCGATCTAGCAACAGCAGTTAGCAAGTATTACAGCTTTTTTTAGGCAGCTTACAGGCAGATTCTAACAAAATAGGCATACATTAGCAAGCATAAGTAAAAAAAAAAAACAGCGCTTTTTTAGCTCAGGAGACAGAGAAAAGATAAGAAGGGGTGAAGGACCAATCAGAGCAAGCCTGGAGAAGGCGCTCACACTCCAATTGGTTTGCAGCTTTGCCGTACCTCTCTGGGTCTGGAGTCCGAGCAAGTGGTCTCGGGCGGCGGCTTCGGGAGCGCCGACCGCCCAGTGGCCACGGTTCTTGCAGTAGATGAGCTGGGAGCCCTGGAGGGTTCTCGGCGGAAGTAGAAGGAGAGAATTAGCATGGTCAGCCTTATGAAGGGGTAGAGGAGGGAGTGGTGAGGCAAGGGGCTGTTAGGAATGTAGTTCTGTGGGGCAGGACCGCACTCTAGGAGGTGTTCTGCAGCTTTAAATTTGTGTAGGGCAAGATGGCCAATGGGAGGAGGTGCACAGAAGGGGGAGTGGTTTAGGTGTACTTAAGAACTTGTGGAGGACGGGGTGGGGAAAGGCAAAAAAATCACACAAAGAGACACACAAAGGAGAGAATGGGAAGATTAAGGGGTCTAGCTAGGCTAAAACAAAGCAAACACACAGCATTTTACTCTCTTTTTTTTCTACTAGAATGAGCAAATACAGGCTAGTAACAGTCCTTAAACAAACAAAACATCAGCAGTAGGAATCCCGGTTTTCAGTTTAGCTGTAATTGGTACTATGTGCACCCACTAGTAGTGAGAACCAGGCAGCACAGACTACAAAATTTGTGCAAGGGCATGCAATTAGTCCTGGGAAAGCAGACACTCTGGATTCCAGAGCTAGCCACTCAGGGAGTTCACCAAGATGGTGAGCAGCCAATGGGGTAACTGCAGTCAGATGGCGCCAGAAATTTGGAAAAACAATCCAGGATCTTTGCTGCAACAGCCACTGAGGGCTGAAGATCTGGCTTCGGCAATTACCTGTGCTTGGAGAGCAGTGGGTGGGTGGCAGCAGGCAGGCCCCGGTCTCGCCGCTGTAGTCGGCGGGCAGCTCAAGCTTAAAAGCAGCTAAGAGGATGAGGTGCTTGCCCGAAGTGGGCAGCAAGCCTGTGCTTGGAGATCAGTGGATGGGTGGCAGCAGGTAGTCTCCCAGTCTCGCTGCTGTAGTTGGTGGGCAGCTCAAGCTTAACAGCAGCTATGAGGATGAGGTGCTTGCCCGAAGTGGGCAGCAAGCCTGTGCTTGGAGAACAGTGGGCGGGTGGCAGCAGGCAGGCTCCCGGTCTCGCCGCTGTAGTCGGCAGTTAGCTCAAGCTTAAAAGCAGCTACAAGGATGAGGTGCTTGCCCAAAGTGGGCAGCAAGCCACAAACCAAAAGAAAGAAGAGAGAGCAAGCGGGAAGCGAGTTGATCAGCTTCTGTAGTATAACCCCCCACATTACATTTATACATAAAGAGTTTTATTTTGTTCTTATTTTGTATCTTTTTTTTTTAATTGTACTGCACTAGCCTACCAACATAATGAAAGGAGCAAGGGCAAGTGTTGGAGTGAACT
Source organism: Neoceratodus forsteri (assembly GCA_016271365.2). Lineage (NCBI taxonomy): Eukaryota > Metazoa > Chordata > Ceratodontiformes > Ceratodontidae > Neoceratodus > Neoceratodus forsteri. The sequence continues at coordinate 640,309,444 of CM057453.1, read as the reverse complement.
TGCATTGTGTTGCCAAGTGGTTCAAACAGCACTTCAACATATTGAGCAGTGCAGCGTCTGGTGGCAGGAAAGGGGAAATGTGTCCCATCGGGGGTCCGATCAGAGCACAGAAGGGCTATAATTAAAAGAGAACCCATTCTCTTGAAAGTTTTATAAAAAAGGAAAACAAAATCTGTTGAGTACTCTTTGACAGCAATAATGAATTCCCTGTTATTGTTGGTATATGGATTGTTCCCACCAGCTCCAGCATGATTTTGTTAATGAGAGCAACGGTTTTCCCAATGATGGTCTTTGTCTCTCATATGGTCAGCAATTATTGGCAATTTTAGTGGTACAAATACCAGACGCTGCCCATCATTGAGATTCTAATCAAAATATAAGGTAGGTAGCTTAGTTGCAAATGAATGGGAGTTAGGCAGTTTTGGGCTACTGAGTGGCTACAGAGAAAACAAAATGGCAGACTTTTAACCCTCAAAGTTCTATTTGCCTGAAGGATACTTGCTTTTTGTAGTGGGGCTGTAGCAGTCTGGTCTTGTTACTAGCTGTGCATTAGACACTTCTAATGCATGGCTAGCAACCAATCAGAATGCAGGATATTTACATGCCATTTTTTAACAGACACTTATAAGACAGAATTCATAACAGTAGGATGAGAAAGGCAGTTATCAAAATTCCGGTGCAGCCTGAGGCTCCTCATCCTTGATGAAGTTCAGCTGAAGGCTGTTGGGGAAGTGTGTAGTCTGACAGTAGTGCTTGCCTGTCATTTTAACCACAAGTGTCAATCCTAGTTAAAGGTGCTGTGGAACATTGCCAGGCTGCTTCCTTTGATTGACACTTTATTTATACCCCATGTGTCATTGTGTCTAGTTCTCATTGGTGCATTCGAAATACCAAAGTGTACAGTGATGAATAGTGTAATCACTGACTTAATGACTTGTGGAAGCACATGCACCTGTAGCATTGTTTCTGCACAATGCCACCTGATGACTCTTTAACAACCCTGTAGATAACAGTGTACATTTTTACTATTTAAAAACAGTGGCTCAAAGTAACGCCATGCCTTATGACTAGTTGTGACTTAGGCCATCGTAACAGAAGTATCTGGATATCTTTAGTTGTTATGGAGCATGGCGCTCGGCATCACTGCCACAGGAGTGTTGGAGAGGCATTGAAGGGCCATGATTCTAGAGCATGAAAGGAGATTCAGTGGTGATAAGTGCTTTGTGACAGTTAAACTCAACTCATGGAATTCTACTGGCATTATCTATTATGACCATGAATTTTTGAGTAAATTTTGCCAATTAGCAATTCCTAAAGTATCCGCAATAAATTTGTACCTAATTTATCCAGCTTCATTAGATTACGGGACATATTTATTTTGGTATCCATAGCAAGTCTTGAGTGTATACCTACAATAGCAGTGGAGCTGTAAATGTTCAAATATTTTGAACATTTTCACACAATTTAACAAATAGTTAAATTGTGAAATTTTGAACTCCTGTAACTTACAAGTTATGTTATCAACTACCCCTCTATTTAGCACTTTCTAAGACAATTCCAAGCAAGCATGCATATACATCTTCAAATATGTAGCTGCAAAGGTGGCTAAGCTGTTAGCAAAGAAATATTTTCAGAAATGTTCACATGAATAATAAATGGCCAAATTTAGCGCCCAAGTAATTTCTCTGCTCCTCATCCAAATGTCATGAATCTTGGCATCCCTTTAGGGCCTGTCTCAGACAGTATTCATGTCACATTTCAGATCTCTAATTGTAAGACTAACTGAGATTTCAGAAAATACCACAACGATTTACGAAACTTCATGAAATTCATGGAATTTTGGGAAATTTCCATGAAATCAGAATTTACTAATTTTGCCCCACATTACTGGTTAAATAAGGTACTAGCAACTCTATAATGCCTGTACTTCAGTCATTACAAAGGCTGAAGCCAACTGATTCACCTCCAGCCTCCTGAAAGTGGACAAGACATTTTTTAGGTATGTAAGTGAAAAGAGGAGGATCAAAGGTAGGCTTATAAGGTTAAAAAGGAAATGGGGGACTGTACATACGGGGATCAGAAAAAGGCAGACATTCTGAACAAATAACTGTTCAATTTTTAAGAAGTAAGGAGTAGGGGGTGGGTCACAAAGTAACAGAAGCTTTGGAGGGAGGCGGACACTACTCCTTTTATGGAGGCAACAGTCCTCTATGGACTTGCTACAGTACTCTGAAGGTGGACAAAGCAATGGGCCAGATGGGGTGTATCCAATAGTATTGAGGGAGCTCAGGGAAATACTGGCTGCACCTCTGGCAGTTCTGTTTAACAGATCACTGGAAACGGGAGTGATTCCAGAGGACTGGTGGAAGTAGTCCCACTACACAAAAGTGGTAGCAGGGAGAAAGCTGGCAATTATCAGTCAGTCACCCTGATATCAGTGGTGGGAAAGTTAATGGAATCACCTCTGGAGGAAAGAATTGTGGAATAACTTGAATCCAGTGGGTTACAAGACCTGAGGCAGCATGGTTTCACAGAGGAGACATCATGTCAAATGAATCTGATAGATTTCTTTGACTGGGTGACTAAGGAACTAGATCAGGGTGGAGTGGTGGACATGGCCTACCTTCATTTCAGTAAGGCTTTCAACACCAATCCACATAGGAGACTGGTAAGCAAGCTGGGTAGCTTGGGAATGGGTTCAAAGGTGGTAAACTAGATATTAAATTGGTTAGGGGATAGGTGACAGAGGTGATAGTAAACAGAGTTCACTCGAGAAAGAAAGGGTGACCAGTAGGATGCCTCAAGGATCAGTGCTGGGACTGGTCCTCTTTAATATCTTTATAAGTCACATTGCAGAGGAGCTAGAATGGAAGGTCTGCCTCTGTGGATTACACAAATATCTGCAATAGGGTAGACACACCAGGTGTGTGGAAAGGATAATCAGAGACCTGAGAAAAATAGAGGAGTGGTCAAGTGTATGGCAGTTGGGTTTCAAAGCAAACAAATGCAAAATAATACACTTAGTGCACAGAAACCTAGAGGCAGAGTACAAAATGGATGGAGTGGTGTTGACAATCACCAAACAGGAAAGAGACCCAGGGTAATCATACTGAATGACCTAAAGGAGGCCAGGAGTGCAACAAGGCAGTAGAGTGGGTGAGATGTTGGAGTTCATAGGGAGGGGTATCACCAGCAGAAAGAGGAGGTGGTGTTGCCTCTGTATAGATTGATGGTGAGTCCCTGCCTAGAGTAATGTGTCCCATTCCAGAGACCACATGTCTGGAGGACATAGACAGAGAGTAGGTGGTCCAAAGGAGGGTAACTAAAATGATGCAAGGTGTGGAGGAAAATACCTATGAGAAGAGACTAAATGACCTCAATGTGTCACCCTGGAACATAGGAGGGGGTATGATAGAGACCTTTAAATACCTCAGGGGATAAATAAGGCACAGGAGGGAAATATTTTTCAGAATAAAAGGTGCTCAAGAACAAGGGGACATGCTAAGAAGCTGCAAGGGGTAGATTCAGAAGAAATGTGAGGAAATAATTCTTCACAGAAAGAGTGGTGGATTCCTGGAACAGCCTTCTTGTAGAGGTACTGGGGTGAAAGCAGTGGTCAGGTTCAAAAATGCACGGGATAAGCACAAGGGAATCATAGTGGGAAGTAGGGGAAGGGATAAAGAGCTGTAGATCAGGCACAGTTTGCTGTAATAGTGCAGGTAGGGAGAAATGGCAGACTGGGTGGGCCAAGCAGTCCTTATTTGCATTCAAATTCTATGTTTATATGTTTCTATGAAAAAGTAAGATCACCATCTAAATGTTGGAATGTTATCCACCTTCTGTTCACCCCAACCCAGTTAGCAGCTCCTCTCCTCAAGCTGACACGAGCCAGCATCTCTGACCCCCTAGAAATTGCCCTTTCTTTCATTGTGTTTTTACCACCCCACACCTTGGTGTTTCTCCCTCCATCTCTCCTGCTCAAGTTCTCTCTCTTCACAGATTACCAACCTTCCCTTTTTTCACTGTCCCAAATCTATCCTATCTCTGTCTCTTTCTCCTCTGCCTTCCATCCCACAATCCCTACTACAACCCTCAATAATCTGTTGTCTCACAATCCATTTAAGATAAATTGTCCTGACGGCCTTATCCTAAGCTCCTCTGCCTCCCCACTCTTGCCTTTTCTACTTGTATCTCTTCCTTCCTTAACCTCTCTTCTAGGCAAAAGCTCTGGTGTTTGAAAAATACTCCTCCCCCCACATACACACATAAAGTTGGTGATCCATCCATTCCTGGACACTTTTGACCAATATCCCTTTCTCAAATAACTAAAGAGAAACTAATGCCCTGCCAGATCTACTCCTTTCTCAACCTCTCCCCCTTCCTTAGCCACTTCCAGTCTGGTTTCCACAAGTCCTATTCCACTACCTCCTCACTCCTCAACTCACTTATACTTGCCTGTTTCAACCTTCATTATTTCTGTTGACCATGCTAAGGTTTTCAGCATGGTGGCCTCTCCTCTTCTGCTTGATAAACTAGCTTATACTGGTCTATCTGACCTTTCAGTCAGCTGGTTTCACACCTAACTCTCAATTCCATGTCAATTAATCTGTGTAGGTGGTTTCATCTCTCACCAGTCCCAACTGGTTCAGGAGTCCCCCAGTGCTTTGTTTTCAGTCACATGCTGTTCTAAGTCATCCTTTATTACTTCCCAAAGACCTGTACATCTGTGAACATTCACACATGTATGCAGATGATACAGTAAATTTTGCTTCTGGACCCATAGCAGCTGAGTTGGAAGTGGTATTCCAGCAGGAATTCAGCAATGTACAGTATATCCATAATTTCATCGATTGCTGCTTCTGAGCCAACCAACTTCAACACTGCCCACTAATCCATGGAATGAAGATGTACATTCAATGTAAAACTTAACACTTTAAAATTAAATTTTGGTATATACTAAATATTGTATCATAAAAAATACTCACTGGAGCAGCACAGACTATTCCCACAAGGCAGAAAAATAGAATTGTAGTCTTCATCTTTTCTATGGATATCTACAGCAAAACTGAAGAGAGGGAAGATTTAAGTCAAGTGTACAGTAAAGTTTTAGTGCCACACAATTTCATGTACTATTTACAGTATGGACAGGGAACCAGGCATGATGCAATGCAATAACTTGCAGTAAATTGCATGCCACAAAATCTTGCATGAGAAAAGGGCTTACAGTACTTGCCATTGAAGTACTCTGTTCCCTGCAGCACAATGCAGCATTTTACAATAATACGGCAAGGTATTACATGACATGCTGGCTGCTGCCATTATAGTTATGGTAAAAACCTAATCAGAGCAGTTGTACAATATATTGATCCCTGAGACAGAGAGAGAGAGAGAACAGGTTCAATTACTCTTGTGAGACACAGCCTCGAATGAGTTTTATAAGTCATATGATCATATGAGAGCAAAGAAATATATTTCATACAGCATGTTGAGGATAAGAGTGCTGTTAAGTATGGCAACCATTTACTACTTCACTTGCATAAGATGATCTTTAAAGGTTTAAATTGAAAGTTAAGTAAACAGTGTAAATTGCATAGCTAACCTCCCTAATCCCATAACAGAGTAATAATAGTCATAATAACAATGAAAATCATAAAGAAACTCCCAAGATCATAGTTATTATCACATGTAATGCTTGACGTTATAGGACAGGATCTCAACTAAATAACCCATAATGACTCATAGTTGAATTATTGCTTGAAAATTTAATTAATATTTAGTATTTAAGTAATAGATGTTCAGTTTAAGTAAGTCACTCCTGAGGTTGTTGTAAGTCTTATAATGGTTTGTATAATTAAAAAACAAACATGGAGATTAGAACAAGAGAGGAGGGATAAAAAAGGACCAGAAGAAAACTGAGGGAAAGAAAGAAAGAAAGAAAGAAAGAAAGAAAGAAAGAAAGAAAGAAAGAAAGAGGGAATCACCCCTGAAAGAAACGCAGAGTGATGAAACAAACTGATGGATATACATAGGAAGAGTAAGGAAGAAACTGAGATGGAGAGAGAGAGAGCTTGAAAAAATTAAAATTAATCTGAAGAAAGGAAAGGAAAAAAGAGAGAAAAGGAAATGACAGAAGCAATCATGCAAGAAAAAAATTCTGAAGTTGAATATTGGATAGCAACAAAAACTGGTCAGTAGTTTGTATTTAAAGTTAAAAACTGTCTTACATACATATATACATACATACATACATACATACATAATAGTGTCATCAGATAAGGACCTACAAGGCCCACCTAGTCCTTTCATTTGAAATAGGTCCCCCCTTGGTATCCTGTTTATACCTTTTAGATATTTAAATGCCTCGATTATATACCCCCGTCTCTCCTATTTTTCAATGTGTACATATCCAGCTCCATCAGCTGTTCCTCATATGCCTTCACCTGCATCCCCTGTAACATCTGAGTATCCCTCCTCTGGACCACCTCCATCCTCTCTGAGTCCCTCTTCAGATGTGGTCTCCAGAACTGTACACATAACTCCAGATGAGGTCTGACCAGGGCCGTATACATTGGCATGATGACTTCCCTCCTTCTACTTGCTATACCACGACTTACACATCCCAACATTCTACTTGCCCTCCCCACCATGGCCTGGCATTGATTTGCCACCTTTAGGTCAGTTAAGATGATGATGCCCAAGTCTCTCTCTTGTTGGAAATTAAAACCAAGACTTCTGTACAAAGTTGTCATGTTGTGACTTGAGCTGTGTAAAACGTCCACTCTCTGCATTTGCATTGTTTACAAATTGTGAAACAAAAAATGTTTAGAATGGTCCTGCAGCTTGCAACAATAATAAAAAGTGGAATGGTTGCCAAAAAATACTAATCCAATGTGCGGTAGTTGTAGAATTATTTTACTTTACTTACTGTATGTGGCTGCTCAGGCACAAATGTCTGTAGGTATGGGGTATGGGGAATGGGATATGGGGATGGACAGCACCCTACAATGGATCATGCTGTAAAGTACTCCCTTATTCATGTCTCACTGGCAGTGGGGGCCTCAACTACCACTCTTGCCTGTGGGAGCAAGGGAGGTGGTTATGTGTGGCACATCAAATCCCTAGGGGCATTATCTGGTGGGGCAGCATGGAAGTTCCATGTTGAACCCTGCATATTTGCAAGCCTGACACTGCAGTGGTGCTCAGGTTCAGGTTCCTTTTTATCTAGTCATGTTGTGACACTATTGTCACAATGCCCTGATTGATGACTAGGCATAATGATGGGCAACACATATGAATCAAGCAATTAGCAGTGATGGCTCTGGATTCTTTCTAGTTCATGTCCCGATGCGCTGATTGGCATGAACAGTCAAGAAGGAACTTGACACTGAGTCCCACTGTATGTGCAGGTTCACGCTGGACATCCGTACTTGGAGGTGGAGTCCCCTTTTCTTATTGCATGTTGCACTTTGCTACCAGGGCCATACAAACTGCTCAGTTAGTAAAGGTGTTGGCTATCTTGCGAGATCTGTTGTTAAATGGCAGGTTCAACTCTTGAAAATGTGATGACTCATAAATTATTTTATACAGCAACAACAGATATCCATTCAACAGCATTCTTTTCAAACTATACAGTTTTTATTTTCCTAGTCCCTCATCATATGACCTGCTTCCAGAGCCGTATACTAGGTTGGTTGCCTTTCTTTGAACTCTCTCAGGTTTTAAGATATCTAGTTGATGATTTGGCTTCCAGTACTGTGAACAATAATACAGATGTGAGCATGCTGTACATACAGTATGTCCTGTACAGCATGATTAACACACCAGCTGATATACCTATAAATGCACACCTGATGCATCCCAAACTGCCATCAGCCATTGCTGTGATTTTTACCATACTGGACATGTTGTTTAAAGTTATTACTTACTAATGATAAGTCCCAAATCTTTTTCCGAAGATACTTTATTAATTTTCACTACTACTGTATATAGATAATATCTTGTCTCACTGTTTTTGATCAAAAATAGTAAAAAAATGTAGTAATAATACTAGTTTTAACAGTTACACTTTGTTTCAGTGTAACTAATCATTAATTGCATGCAACAGGGTAATTACACTGTAGTTACATGTTTGGTGCATGCAACTATATTGCAATTGTAATGCAGTTAAAAGTACAGCATACTGAAAATACTGTAGCCGTGATTACATGGTGAAACTAATAGTTTTCTGTTGTGAGATACACAGTATCCTGCTCGGTATCAAATCTGGTGGTTAAAATCATATGGTGACAAAACAGAAATGTCTCAATGAGGACAGTCTTATACTGTGCTGCTAGTACTCTAGGGTCAAATCACTGAGCCATGGCAGCACAGTGCTGTTAAATGACAGTTCTGCCTCTTCAGTTTAAAAGACGTTCTATGTTTGTTGCAGTGGTAAAAAGGGTTATTTGATTTTTGAAGTATGAATTATAAAATAACAAAACTCAGTATTATAAGGCAATGATCCTTTTTAAGGGTAGCTGTAATTCTGATAAACAGCCTAAACTTTGTATTCATGTTTTATGCCATCATCAGCCCTCAGTGTAATTACAGCTTTGTTTTAAAGCTGGCTATCCAATTTGGTATAGGTTTTTTTTTGTCAATGAAAAGGTTACAATCATATCATTCAAGCTTTGGATTCCTAGGTCAAAGAATACATTCTAGAAACTAAACTGAATACAATAATTATTGCTAGCTAATGGATATGCATTTTAAGGGATTATTTTTGTGCAGTAATGAAATAAACTATCAGAAAGACTTTAAGTTTTGCAAAGATTCAGTTCCAAAACAATTAACAGTGAGTCAAGCACTAGTGAAAGAAACAGAAATGTAAGATTCTTACCTTATCTTTTGGCAAAGCAGATAATGCTCTTCTGTACAGTAGTTAATAAGCAAGATACAGCTTATGAAGCATTAAATAAAACTTGATGAAAGGCTGTTGCCTTTCTTTTCAGCATTTGACAAATCATGTTACCTTCTCGATATTTAAGCTCTGCTTCAGACACACAACAACCAATCAGTGCTTGCAATGCACATCTTTGCTTCTAACCATGAACTCATCAAACTCCCACTCCTCCTTTAGTCAGATTTCAATATTTTCTTTTACGGCCAATGTGGATGACTAAACTAGACTGTTTACCATTTAATTAAATATCTGCACAAAGGATATTTAATTTTCTACCATTAGAACATTACTGGATGGTTCATTTTAAAGTATAAAAATAAAGTCTGTCTGATCCTGCCCACATATTTGATAACAGTTCACTTAAGGTAATCTCTGAAGAACATTCTCATTACCAATGCTTTTTCAGCACAGCATCAGACTATAGAATGCTAAAAATTATTTTTTTAGTTACTTTCTTTATCCCTCTTCTCACCAGCCATGGATCCATTATGCCAACTTCAACAACCACATCACCTAGATTCCCTTGGACTGACTTCTCTTTGTGCATGCATGGACCACTATTGTAGATTCAGATATGTTGTATCATGGGCATGCACTTGCTTTATTTTACACCAGTAGGTGGAGTCTATTGTGCTGTAGTAGCAGTAAGCCGAGAAAAAGTTTTGTTGTTCATCAACCAGCCACACTTGTTTTGTATAAAATCGATTTCCTTTTATTTGTTGCTTTACTGTGAACACAGTGATCCCCTGTGGACCAACGCTTCACCCCGTGCTGGGCTTCATCAGGGGCAAGGATCTGCTGTCAGGGGCAAGGATCTGCTGTTCAATCTGACACGTAAATCCTCTTTATGTCATTTGATGACAGTTTTTCATTTTTAGTTTTTCTTATTTCTTATTGATTCATGTGTAGGGCCTCTTAATAGCCTGCCAGTATCTTTTAACTTTGCAGCTAGGGCCTTTAAAGTTTTTGTTACCCTTTTCAATGGCCCATTTTTATTCAGGAGCTTGCGCCTATGTCCTGGGCCTTGTCTGGTGCAGTTTCAAAAAGTTCTAAGCTTACCAGCCCTCCACATAAACTTTTAGGACTTATCCATACTGGCAGTAAGGGCATGTTACTGCAGTGCTATAATAATTATAACTGCTCATTGCATTTTACCATGCTACACTCTGCTTTCCTTTTTTTTTGGGGGGGGGGTTACACCATTTAAAAGAAAATCCAGGTCTACATTAAAATGAAAATCCAGGACCACTATTTAACACTACTAAGATCCTCAGGGTAAAAAAAACATGGCCCAACAATTATATACTGTAAAATGATTTAGATCACGGTGTGATGTATTTAAACTTCAGTTTTTGTATTGGGATTGGGGAACCGATTCAGATAAGATCAGATGTTGTTGTTCAGTTCCTTTCTCTTCACTGGCAATGGGTCAAGAGTGGCCAATGTTGGTTAAATCAGTGTTTCTTTTACTTTGAAACTGAAAGTTTCTGAAAGTTATGATGAGGCTCGGATAACAACCAGAACATTTTGTAACTTGTCAACAATTTTAGAATCTCAGAAACCTTAGTGGTTCTCCTATGCCTAGACATAATACCCTTTCAGCTACTGTGCCGCATACAGGTTTGCTATAGTATCTGATTTGGACTGCAATACATGATGGAGAGTAGCATTGCAAAGAAACAAGGCAGCAAGCAAGTGTAGAAAAAAACATAAACCACATTTTATTTTTGTTCACTGGAACTGGGATGAGGTTGAAATGGCTGTTGGCGGCTGGATGTCAATACATACACTGGTAGCCTCAGGGTGCTGGTGGTGTCTGGTGTTGCTAGGTGACAGCCACTTTGCCACGGTTTTCAATCTGAAAGCCACAAAGGTACAAAATACCATTTAAATTGTAAAAGAGAATAGAAGCATGCACTATACTCTGCTATGCAGTTCTAGTCCCGACAAACTTTTCAATCACTTTCTCCTGGTGCTTGGCCACCACCCACTCCAGGTTGTATGGGTCATGGTAGATCCTTTCTTTCCTCCTAGTCAGGACATATAGCAGTGGGGTGCCATCTGCCCTTTATGGACAATGTCCCCATAAGTAATGGCTGGCCCCCCTGATGGCACATCTGTCAGGGTGATGGTCATTCCACTGGCATCATGCAATAATACCAGAGATGTGTGTTTTCAAATTACAACATACGGTAGTAATCCTTTAATGCTCAATGCTGTCTTGGTGCACAGTACAGTACAAACTACTTACTCTTGCTTGTGCCCTTCTCCACTCACACTGGGTGCACTAAACACCCACCCCTGCTCCCCCAGAAAGGCTGCAATAAAGTGGTTTACTGGCTCTGGCTGTAATGCTGCCATTCTTGATGCCATTTGTTATAGCCATAAGGATTTCATGTTACTGGCACAAAAGGTTACTTAACTCACCTATAGAGTCCTGTACAGTACATACACCTAAATGATGTCTTTTTGTAACTCAGATCAGGGGTTAAGAGTAGACAGCAGTTACAGAAAACTGAAGGCATTGTATTGGGAATGCAATTGAACAATGGGTCTTTTGATGTATAGTGCAGATTAGTTTTTTTCACATATATGTAGTGTGTTAAAACCACCCTTCCTTGACCCCCAAACCATGTAAAAACAGTTGAAAGTCTGATTCTCCATAACCAGTGTAGCTGTATCCAACTTTCCTTCTTCCTTTAAGCCATTCATGGTAGAAAGAAGCTACACGTATTTTCTGAGGCAAAATCTCGCATCATTTAGTGTCAGCTAGGGAAACAATGGTCTGTGCTCCATGGGTCTTGCCTGAGAATGGGGGTTGAGTCAGTGTCTTTCTTGGTATGTGATTTATAGTGGCTGTCATTCTGTGAAAGGATGTCGTTTGGATTACGTGGTGCAGTTTAATCTATTTCTGCATGTTTAATAAGCATGCGTTTTCACATGTCATTTACTGCAGCTAGCTAATGATCGGAGCTCAGTGATACTGTAGGGGATGGATATGGCTGGTATTCCATGAAATGAGCAACTCAATATGAACGCCTGTCATAAGAGTGAGCGGTGTAGAACAGCGCATGTCACGATAGTGAATCAGTGATGCGAGGGCAGCTTGTGCTGCGGTACTGTTTCACATATTGTTATGGTTAGTGCATTCTCAGAGTTAGATATTTATAGTGAGGGGGGTTTGGGGGATGAAGATCCCTGGTGTGTAGTGTGGGGGGTGAAGCCCCCTGCATAAAATATAGTGTAGTTTCACACCCATGAATGTGTTGTGTCCTGCCTCTGAATGTGTGCTTTTGTTGGCTGGGTTGGGATCATGGCCCTGTTGTGGCATAGTGGGTAGATCAGGGTGTTAGGTAGGTAGGGCATTTGTGCAGGTTTGTGTCATCTGATGCTGTGGCTTTGAGTCTACCAATATCTGTCTCTGTTCAGTGTATGTATGAGGTGGGCATTGTCCTTAGTTGACAGAATGTAGTTCTGTTGTGTGGATTTTCTTTTATGATGGAGGTTTTGCCAGGTGTATGTAGTTTAATGTGATGTATTTAGTTCTTGTCAGGTGTGGGTTGTTTGGAATTAGGGGTGGTTTCATGTAGTGTTACATTACTGGGCTTTAAATTGAGTGTGTTTAGTGAGTGTTGTAGTGGTGTTCGTGTTGAGGCTGCTAGCTGTTATTATCTGCTTTGTGGAGACGTCCATTCAATGTATCCAGAGTCAGAAAGGTAGACCGCTGCTGTGTCACTGTTTTGACGTTCGCTGTTATTAGTATGGGCTGTATTTGTAGTAGCTGATGTGTCCTCACTCATATGGTCAGCGCTGTTATGTTATTGCTGTTTTGACATTGAACTGGTATGACAGTAGAGAAATCAGATGTTATTTAGCTGTTTGTACTCCAGTTGGTATTTTAACTGAAGGTTGTGGGGGTGAAGGTCAGTCTAGCAGTTCTCTTTATGGTGATCAAACTACATTTCCCGTGATGCACCATTTTTGCATTCATAGCTGTATATAACTGTGACGTTTCTTAAACACTTAGAGTGTGTAAAAATTAGTTTTCACACAGTCACCCATAATTTTTTTGTTTGCTTGTGTGCATGTGCAAGAAACATATTGCATCAGTTTTCTGTTGTAGCAAGTTGTGGAGGTGTGGCAGTGTTGTGGGGAATGCCAGCTGTCCATTTTGGAGCCAGTCTCTGTGGCACCAATAAAGGCACACACTGTCCATGACAGCAGTATTATAGCATGCCACCAACTTGAAAGAAACTTGCTGACAATCAGCTGTTTTTGCTGCTGGGGCAGTTCCTGATTCCAGCGGCGAATCACAGTTTGCCTTGTCTGGTGTCCCATTCCAACAAACATGGCAGCGGCTATTGCCGTCCGCCTCTCAGAGTCCCCAGAAAGCCGACTTCAGGGGTGGCCAATCCCCCAGTCATCATGCCCCCTCCCCAGTTAGTTTGCAGACGGGGGAGCCCAATCCCCATCAGCATACAGTATGTGCCCCATTCCTGTGTTTGTGTGCCAAGAAGGATGCCCAATCCCCCTCAGCATCATCCCCCCCCAGACATGCTTGCCAATGGGGTGCCCAATCCCCTGTCAGCATGTTTAAAACCCCTGCATTGCATCAGCATTTTCCTGCCCCCATTGTGTGCCACCCTGGAAGCCCACCTCAGTGTGGCTAACATGACCCCTCAAATGATAGGACACACTGGGAGCCCACCCCAGTGTGTGTGTGTAAATGGAAAAATGGTCCGCGGTGTTTTTTTTTTCAAACCTGAAACAAGAAAACGGTCCCTTGCTGTCTGTAGCACCCCCTCTCCAACCCACACCCACCCTCTGTGCATCCCACCTACCTGCACCCCCCCATCCTTACCTCCAGAGCCCGGCGCAAAGGTCTTCGGTGGACCGGGAACACGTCTGCACTCTTCAAAGCCAACTGCGAACCGAAGAAATGCTGGTAAGCTGTATAATGGCATAAATGTTTTTTTTCCAACTTATGTGGATATCCCAGCCATTTTTGCGAATTTTGGCACCAAATTTTCAACATGGGGGTTAATTCAGTGACTGTCATCTGGTTATCCGGTGCTGGAAGGTGATTTCACTGTCACTGTGTGGAATCACCTTTTGGGACTGACTGATGAAATGATAGTGTCACTGTTCATGAGGTGGGCTCCCAAAATGCTTATGTTGCAAATTTGGTGTAAAAATTCCAAAAAATGACTGTGTTATGAATATGCCTTGCGCAGTTTCCACACACACTCTTAACTTCGTGAATTTGTAATATTTTCACTCCAGATTTTCAACACTGGCATTTTTTTACACCTCCTTATGAAAAGTACAGCTGTCATTCTTTACATCCTGGCCGAAATGTGTTTTCTCACTTCCGGCACAGAATAGCGCAGTCACTGTGGGAAATCAGTGTTCGGACAGATTATGAAAATCACAGTGACACTGTTCATGAGCAGAGGTCCCAAAATGCCTGTGTTGAAAATTTGGTGACAAAAGTTCATAAAATGACTATGTTATGAGTGTGCATTGCACAGTTTCACGCATACTTGTAACTTTGAGAATTTGTAATATTTACACTTAAGATTTTCAACATTGTCAGTTTTGCACACCTTCTTATAAACAGTACAGCTGTCATTTTTCACATCCTGGCCAAAAGGTGTTTTCGCACATCTGGCGCACAATGGCACGGTCGCTGTGGGAAATCAATGTTTGTTACAGATTAAGAAAATCATAGCAACAGTGTTCATGAGCAGAGGTCACAAAATGCCTGTGTTGAACATTTGGTGAAATAATTCCACTAAATGACTGTGTTACAAGTGTGCATTGTGCAATTTTCACATACGCTTGTAAGTTCGAGCATTTTTAATATTTTCACTCCAGATTTTCAACACTGCCATCTCTTCACACCTCCCTATGAATGGTACAGCTGTCATATTTCACATCCTGCCTGAACTGTGTTTTCATACATCTGGCACAGATTGTGAGGGTCGCTGTGAGAAATCAATGTTTGGGACAGATTAACAAAATCACAGTGCACTGTTCATGAGCAGAGGTCCCAAATGCTTTCATAAGGTGGGGGTCACAAAAAGTCCTTGATGAAAATTTGTAGTGCAAATACCAACAAACGCCTGGGGTGTTAAGGTTTCTAATCATAATGTCCCACCCTGTGCAAACTGACAGGCGTCAGGGGTGTGCCTTTGGATTACCAGCTGTAATGCTTATGCCATTCCACCCCCACCCCCACCCTGAAGCCAGTGACAGGCATCGGGGTGTACCTTCAATTCTTCGGCCCCATAGTTCACACCATTCTTTTATACTGCACCCATTTCAGCGTATGTCCTTATGAAATTGGGTGACTGTAAAGCCGAACACCTCAATGCACATCTCAACACTTGTCGGTGTCTGCAGGATAGGGTGAGGTGAAATGCCATGAATGTTATGGGCGATGACCCAAACACACACCCCAATGCTTGTCCATCTGTGCAGGGTGGAGGTGGGGTTGGCGTGAGTTCAATACTTCACTGCCATTCCTATTCTGCATCTGTGTGACTCCTGCACGTCCAATGCTAATATCAGCAAGAAAACATTTGGCATTGACAAATACTTGTTTTTGAATAGTATCTGTTACAGTACAATATCAACCAGACCCCTCTCCCCAATAGTTGGAGAAAAAACCCAATGCTGACTTTGTAAGCCGTTTGAATTAAGACTGGGGCTACTACCATTACTTAGGGACAAACACAACTGAGAGTCTGAAAAATTCTGAGGGGTTTCAGTAAGTATGTTTTTTAAGCAGTCACTGATACTTCATGGTAGCACTGTCAATCTGAAAGGGCATGACAATGTAACCACTTTCGGCATGGCTGATTACTTGTCTGTCACTTTCTCTGTATTAAACCAGTGTGATGTCATGCTTGACTGATTTCAGAAATGTAAGGTATGATATCTGGTTGATATTGGACCCTGCCAGTTTTGTATGTATAAAATTGTGGTTGCACACACCAACCATGTATTATTCTCTATTATATGTGTATAGTTATGTTTGCATTTTCTTTTTTTCTGTGTTTGGTGGTGTTTTTAATACAGTTGTACTAAAATGAGTACACAGTAGATCCTCTTTATAAGGAAAGGATGTACACCCCTATTCAATATTAACTGTATTATAGATCGAGAGAGCACTCCCGACCAATCAGAGCACTTCTTTCTTCAGTGTGTGAGGCACTCTTTTTCCATGAAGAGCATCTCATGCGCAGATGCCCTGGAAATGGGCACATTCTGGGAAGTTTATTTTTTTTTTAAATATATTATTGATCACTCTCGATTAATAATATATTAATACGTTCCCTGTCGCCATTCGTTGCTGAAAAAGAGTGGTTTCACTTGCCTTCAGCTGGAGCTAGAACAGCACAGCTTCATTTCACTGTTCTCACTCCAGCTGAAGGCATGTGAAACCACTCTTTTTCAGCAACGAGTGGCTCTGAGGGACATATAAATACATAGAGTAGTGATGTGCGAAGTTGGGTAATAAACTTCACTTCACAGATTAATTCACAAATTCACTGAAATTTGTGAAGTTAATCAACCCTGCAAAATTCCCAATTCACAGTATAGGGTTAACTTCACAAATGGCGAATTTAGTAACTTCACTGGCAAAGTGAGGAACACAAGTGAAGTTTGCAGTGTATCATGGGAATGGAGGTCGCATGGTACTAAAATTAACTGTATGCCATGCAGAGGCTGTGTTCAGTGAAGTCTTATGAAGATAAAGTTGACGAGAAGTCTGCTTCTGCTTGTCTGAACAAAACAAAACAAAAAAAAAACTTTACGCAGTAGAGAATTTTGAACCAAATTGCTCACAAAAATAGCTGGAGTGCCTTGTGCAGCTAGATTGCCATTGTTTGTAGCTATGCAGATTTAGTTTGTTGAAAGTAGTGGATTTATTTTGTCTAGAGAAACAGTTCGGTGTGGGGGACGGGAGATGGTTTCAGCTAGCAAGAAAGGCAGCTCTGTCAGCATTAGTCTGATTTGTTTTCCTCAGTCTTTCTTCTTAATTATTTTTGTCTGTGGTTTGTGATTTGTCATTTAGGACAGTTTTGTATACTTAAGTGAATTTTGTTTTGTCAGTCTGTTTCTATATTGATTGTAGCTATTTCATTTAGGTCTTGAAGTGATGGTGTTACTTACAGTAAATTGTTTTGAATTACCTGTCATGTAAATGTCATTTTAATCCCTGTTGTGTTAAAAATAATAAAATACTGGAAAAAAATGTTGTTTTGGTGGTTTTTACTGTAGCTACAGTTAGCTCAGTAAAGTGTTCTGATTCACATCACACTGCTAATCCCTCTGGTGAGGGTTTTTCTGGTGGCGCTGATATTAAGTTTTATAAAATGGAAAGAGACAATCCTATTTTCTGATTGGTCATTACCTGTGCATGAAATCTGTTTCATGCACAGGTAATAACAAGTTCCTAAAAGCAGGATCGCAATACTCAAATAAAATCACTGTGCCATTAGAATATACAAGTTTGAAATGACACCATTACACAGTAAAAACCTTCAACCGGGCCCTAAAAATAAAACGACCTTAAATACAAAATAAAACAAATTAATTAAATGTTGTTTCCCTGATCATCACACTTTTCTTACACACATAAACAAATTAGAAACATTAAGTATTGTTTACAGTTTTCATTACAACTGTTTCATTGCTGAAAATGAAAAATCCCCCTTCTATCTTTACCTGTTGATGAGGAAAGTCTCTTCTACTTGCTCTGATAGTGAAATAATTTAGTCTCTGGCTGTAGAAGAGGCCTTTGTTGTGTATGTGTATACAGCATGTTAGGAAAGGAACATTCTGCCAGGGGAACTGAGCAGAATTTTGAATCTGTATATTCCATGGTAAACATTCCATGATAAACATTCCATATCTTGAATGTGGGGAAAAATAAAGAAAAAAATAGCAGGATGAAGAAAGCAGGCAATAATACATTATAAACAAAGAGAAAAGGTGGGAAAACAAGTATTATTTTGTTCTTTTGAGTGATGCTCCTTTGCTTTGCTGTTTAAGTTTTAATGTATCAGAAGACCGAGGTTACATGGATTAAGAGAGACAGAAAGAGAGACAGGGTGTTTAGTAGAATGGCTGCACTTCTGCATTGCTCTCCCCTTCACTAAGAAAAAAAGCGAAATGCGAAGCAACAGTTTTAATTTTTTAAACTGCGAGATGTCAATGTGGAGGGGCAGGTCAGACAGCTGTCCTGATACATTAAAACTTAAATGGCAAAGGAGCATCACTCTAAAGAACAAAAACCTGTATTATATATATATATATATATATATATATATATATATATATATATATATATATATATATATACAATATATAGCACAATAATTTCTACCATAGCACTATATGAACATATCTTGGGGGGGGGGGGAGCAGTCACCGTCAGTCATGCTCTCATTAAGGAAAAAAATACAAATATGGATGCTGCCAAAGGACAAAAGCCCAACAGCAAACCAGGTGGAAGGACTATTTTTTCATAAATTCATCAAATTACAGCTTTGTTCATAGTTAAACCTATTCATCCTTATTTTTAGAAATGGTTTAAAAATGTATTTTATAAGTGCAATAAGACACTTCAGGGGTGTGCATGGAACATATTTACATATATATAAATATTTATGTATTGCAGTCTCATGCCTCACTACACCCCTGGACATGTGGTAAAATCTGTTCCATGCACACCCATACTTAATGCAGTGTTTAACAGCAAAGGTGTAGCTGGTGGGAGTGGCAGTGTCATTAGTGTTGCCAAATTACCTTCTGCCACATGTGCCACATCTGTGGCATCCATGCTGATGGGTGCTGGGGAGGTGGTGACAAGACAATCGGTCTGAGAGGTAGCAATATTCCTGTCTCAGGAACAGTGGTTGAGAAAGTGGTTGCTATTGTCCCTGTGACTGCTGGTGGTGTTGATGCTAAGCCTGCTCTAGATGCTTGGTTCCCATTCCCAAGCAAGAGTGTTGAGCTTGACCATGAGTCGGAGTCTGAGGAAGGAGAACTGAGTTGCACAGTCAGAAAGTAGTAAATTTAAACATATTTCTCTCACCAAGGATGATGAGAAGGAAAGAGAGTCTAGACCAAGTGAAGAAAGGAGGACAGCTCAGGAGGAGGAGGTTATCAACCTTGGTGGGGCTGATAATTTGGATACCCTATAGGGATTCCCTATGAGAACCTGAAAAGAAAAAAGTAAGGGTGATGCTGCTGAATCTGTGATGCTTTGTCCACCACAATTATGTCACAGAACTACCAAAGTGCCCCAGTACTACAACTGTTGCTCCTGTTACCACTGTTGAGACCACTACACTGTGTGAGTCACCCACTGTCGCAGTACAGAAATCATCTTAAAAAACACCCATTGTTCCTGTTCCCTGTTTCCAGTCCCACCACCATGCAAAATTAAGGGGTACAAAATCCCTGGTTTGGGATTTTTGCATACGGAACCCAGATGATAAAACAGTTGTTATCTGCCAGCTGTGTCAGCCATGAGTTAGTTATGGAAAAAAGAAGAGTCACCTAGGCATTGGTGGCCAACAGACACACCTCAAGTCCAGGCACTTGTTATGCTGGATTCAGCACCACTTGAAACCCGCTGCAGGGGGGTCCTCTCCCTTGTCAGCTTCACTTGATAAAGCTTCTTAAAGTGTCAGGGAAACAGTCCTGGTTAAGGCAGGGTTCACTGAGGAGGACTATTACAGAGATGAGGAGGAGGAGGAGTATCTGGGATTGCCTAGTATTGGTCATAGTAGCAGTGGTGGGTTAAGTAGTAGCACCCAGAAGCACCAAAACACGTCAACCCCAATTCAGAAAAAAAATCCAAATCACTGCTTTCATTGAAGCAGCATCTGTGAATCCCCCCCCCGAGTCAAATGCTACCCCACCAGCCATGCCATCATGCTGAGTCTAGCTGTTTGGTGGTCCAAATCCTAGAAGAGTCCAGTCTACAATGCATATCATGTTTGAGAATCATGCTAAATGCCATCCTATAGTCCTGTTAGTAGTAGTAGTAGTAAAATGCTTTATTTTTGTACAGAATAAGATCTCATATCCACATATTTAGGTCCCAAAGCCTATTTTCAAGATGGTCCTGAATAATACTTATACAAAAATTTAAGAGTTTCAACAAGTAAAAAACAGACTTGTTTAACATAACAATTGTCCCTGGATCCCCACCCAGAAATAACCCAGGCTACTACTTTGTCACTTTTGGATGCTCGCTGGCAATATTTATTAAAGGCACAATTATATATATTACATCATTTACATCCCAATCCATCTCTAACAATCAATATTTACAATTCAGACATATTAGTCCATATCACGTTCAAGGACATAACAGTCCTGTCTTTCTTCTTGTGGTTCTTTGTTTTTGTTCTCTTCCTCTTTTCACTATTGCTTCTCGGGGTTCGGACACCGAGATCCACCCCCCTTTAATCACCATAACCAGGTCACCATACTTACCCAGACCACTCCCCCCACTATGTGCGGACACAGTTATCTCCCCCCTAGTTCTATATCTCTCCCCCTCCCCCATTACTCCCACACCTTGGTTCCTTTGTCCCCAGTCCATAGTACCTGCACCCTCTGCCTGCAACCCTTTTTCCCATTACTCCCAACCCCTTCCCCTTCCTTTTATGACCAATCTCCCCATTTGTTGATATCCCCCGACAGGGCTCCACCTAGCCCCCTGGACACCTGGCCAACCCTCTGTAGCCCGGACACCTGGCCAACCCTCTGCAGCCACACCTGGCCCATGCCAGGCCCCACTGGAGGTCACGTCATTCCTCGTGCCTCAACACCTCTAGTGCCTATTCTGTGTTCCCACCTCTTTCTTGCAGGAGGTGGGTGGGAAAAATACAGCATGAAGAGGGCTTACTGAGGGTTACAGGCCCTTAATAAGCCCCTAAGGACCCCAATCAGGACCCCAACTGGCCCCTCCCCTTGGCCAATAGCCAGCGAGTTCCATGCATGTTCAAATGACACCACCTGTGATATCGTAGCTCCTCGCATTCACTCCTAGTCTCCTCCTCCTCCTCCCTCCCTCTCCCTCCCTCCACTTCCCTTTGTATTCATTCCTAGGTGGGTCCCAGGACATCCTGGCCTGTGGTGCCAACTCCCAGAACTGGTCCATCTGCAAATGAGAAAGACAGTTAGCCACTCCATTCCATAGCCCCTCGATGTGCTGTGCCCTAAAAGACAGGTTCAAACACAACCCCAATAACACCATGTGCCTTAGGACCCGACCCACTGATTCTGTATGGCCACTCTGCCTGTTGATCACTTCAACTACACCTTTGTTGTCACACCAAAATAAGATGTGATGCCCTGCCATCCGTTCACCCCATATCTCCAGGGCCACCCATATTGGGAAGATCTCGAGGAACATGATGTTCTTGGTTCATCCCCATTCCTGCCAATGTGTCAGCCATGCCTCTGAGATCCACTCCCATTGGAAGTAAGCCCCCATCCCGAGCCCCCCTGCTGTGTTCGTGTACAGCTCCATGTCTGTATTGTAGGCCCACTCCTCTTGCCAGAATGTCACCTCATTGTAAGACTCCAGAAAAACTAACCATACCTGCAGGTCTTCCTTCACACTTTTCTTGATGTTGACCCAATGGTGGGGTTGCTTTGCTCTCCATGTAACCCTCCCTAATCTCCTCGTAAATGCCCTGCCCAGGCTTATGGCCTTGCAGGCAAAATTAAGGTGCCCCACAGCCATTGCACTTGTACCAGCGGCATCCTCCTCCTCCTCCCCTCTACTAGCGTAACAGCCCTTTTAGTTGCACCACCTTATCCCCCAGTAGCCGAAAACACTCTTGTTCAGTGTCCACCTCGATTCCAAGGAACTCCAACTTGCGGGCCTGGCCCTCTGTCTTTCCTCCTGCCAGGGGGATCCCCATGATGCTGCACATGTCTTGGAAGTCCCCCAGCATCCCTTGGGCCTCCGCCTGGCTGAACCCAATCAACAGAAAATCATCCAGGTAGTGGACCACTCTCCTGTGCCCATACTGGTGCCCAAATACCCATTGCACCCATGAGCTGAATGCTTCAAACGTCACTCATGCCATCTGGCTGTCATTGTCTGCTCTGCCGCTTGCCAATGAAACTGGGCTGTGCCCCCAGTCCCAGCTGCACCTCATGGCAATGCCCTAGCCGTTCGCTGAAACCCGGCCACCTGGCCCCACTTTCCCTTGTGGCAGCGGGGACTGTGCCCAGCACTGAGCAGTCCATCCTTTTGGCCCCCATGCTCTGCACCTCCTTCAGTCGCACTAGCCCCGGGACCAAGGTCCCGCTCGCCCCTGCCCCGTGGCAGACCTCCTAGTCTGAGGCCTGGCAGTCGCTCACTGAGCCCAGGCCCCTGCAGCCTCTTGCCATCTCCACAAGTGTCAAGAGTGCCAGCTCCAATGCGGGAAATCAACCCGCCCATTTCACTGCTGGCAAACGGCTCTCAGCCTATCACCCCCCTTTTCTGCCAGAACAGGGTCCAAGAGTCCCCACATATACATTTATTTATTGTTTTTATTTTTAATCCCCTTGCAATGCAATGCCTTCCACTGACTGGCTATGCAGCATTCCTGCAAATGCCCCCCAATCGGCCTCCGGGCTTCTTTCACCCCGTTGCCCCCTCAGCCCAGAGCCACAAGGGGAGGAAAGCGACTGGTGTCTGCGGCCTTGTCTCCCATTGGCTTGCTGCCATGTCCCAATCATAGCAAATGGCTTTACCACCCCTATCTCTCCTGGGGCCACTGCTTCCAGGGCCACCTAATGGCCAACATGGCGGCTGTGCCATACAGATGGGCCTCCATGGTCCTCGATCTGCCTCCCAACCTACCAGGCTCTTCGGCCCCGTTGAGCCCACCCTGCAGGGTAGACAGCCTGTGGACTCCTATCTCCATGGCCTCATAGGCCCCCTCCAAGGACAACTCGTGGCCACACTGCTAAACAACGCCTCCCAGGTCCACTGAAACAACACTCCCAGTCCACTGTGCTGTCCTTCACCTGCCATGTGGTGCAGCAACATGTGGCCCTGCCCTCAGGTCCAACCACAACTCAGTCAATTTTCGGGCCACGATGCACTACCACACCAACAGGCTGTGCTGCAAGCCCCTTTTAGTAAACCACACTGTCCCTCCAATACCACATGGCGTTGCGACCTGTGCCCTGCTGCTAGACAAAGATCCCTACGGTCACCTACACTTGCCATCCTGCACCATGTGGTGCTAGCAAGACTTCGCCTGCTGCCTGGCTCCCTGCGAGTTGGCCATCCATCAGACATTGCTGCCTTTAACACGCGCTGTCCTGCCCTAGCTTTTCTTGCTAGTGCCAGCATTCTGCAATGCAGCAGGCCCTTCTGTTCACTCTCAGACCACCACAGTCCCTCCGACCACATGGCCTATCAATGGGCCTCCTATTTGCCCCAACACTACAGTGAATTCAACGACCAAACTTCCAACCAACTGCCTTACTTTCTCCTTATGCTCATAATTTTTTTTTAAAAGAAAACACCATGCCTCCAGACACATTCCACACAAAACATTTTCCTGACTCTCTACTGCCAGCAAGGCTGTGGAAACTACCTCAATAGCAACTGTAATTTATCCATATAGCCCGACTATAACTTAGATCCTGCTGGCCAGCCAATGTCAACTCATGAACTGCAAACCCAGATAATGTTGCCCACCATGTGGCATCTAGCTCTGGGCCCCTCGGCCAAACACTCTGCCCTAACTCCATATGCTTCAACAAGATATGCATTTTGTACATTTCGTCTGTGTCTCTGCCTAAACAGACTACACCACAGTTCTGCATGTACAACAACCATCATATTATAACACCACACCTCCTGCCTGAGTGTCTTACAGAGAAAACCAGCAAGGCCCCCAGACCTTCAATGCCTTACCTTAGCTTGCCAACAATGTGCTGTAGTTCAAGCTCTGAAAATTACAGCAAGAAAGAGGGCTTACTGAGGGTTACAGGCCATTAAGAAGCCCCTAAGGACCCCAACTGGCCTTCCCCTTGGCCAATAGTCAGCGATCTCCGTGCATGGTCAAATGACACCACCTATGATGTCGTAGCGCCTCCCATTCACTCCTAGCCTCCTCCCTCTCCCTCTCCCCCCCTCCCCTTCCCTTTGTATTCATTCCTAGGTGGGTCCCAGGACAACCTGGCCTGCCTTTTAGTGGCAAGCCTAATTATCCGACATTGCACAGGAACTGAATGTGGCAACTGCTAAAATGCTGGCAATTTATCTACTGCCATTCTGTTTTGTGGAGAATGTGGGATTTAGAAGGTTGATATTGCATGCCTATTGCAAATGGTACATTCCCTCGTGATTGTACTTCTCCACCCATACCATTCCTGAACTTATGGGACTGCGTCATGCATGGTAATCCATCTCAGTATGGATATGTGGGCCAGTGGCCAAAAAGCTGGAAGCACCTATCTTTGCACAGGTACCTGGAATAGCATTTGACTCTGGCTGGGGAAAACATTGTACTAAACCCAACTGTGAAGTAGCAACACTCCAGATATTCGCCAGTAGTGGTGGGTGAAGTGCCTAAAATCCGCTATGCATAGTATTTCACATATAACCTGAATTTTGTGTAATACTCTGCAAAGTGAATAACTAGGCATCTCAAAGTAACGCGTAGTTCCCAATGTTCTCTATGGACTTTGCGTTACTTCGCCTTGTATTTTTGCAGTTTAAGGTGAATTTTGCAGTGATTCATATGGGCTCTACACAGCTTAAATCCTAACTTATATACTGCTTAACCCCAGGCACCCCCAGTCCCCTTCCCCCCAGCTCCTGAGGGACCACTTCAAATCTCAGGTCATCATACCACCTCATTAGTCTCTCCTTGCCCCATTACAGCACTTATCCTCCCCCACCCTGCCCCTTTTCTCTTCTATCACTCCTTCCCATTAATTTTTCAACAAATGCCTCTGGCTGCATCTTCATCCTCCATCTCTCCTCTCATCCCTGTTTCTCTGCCACCCCTGGGTGCCTGACCCTACTCATCCCTTATGGGCATATGTGTTCTAGCTGTGTTCACCATCTTACTATAGCTGCCTCTGTTAACTACCTACACTTCTCCTCATCCTCTACCCCTTACTCTTCCTATAATTGACCCCTTTCAATAGCACTGTTGTACATGAATTGTTTACTGTTATTTCACTGTTGCTTCCTTGTTGTTTGTTATTTCTGACATGGAACCTTTGCAAAAGAGCCTTGGCTCAAAGGTACTTGTAATCCTAGAATAAATAAATAAATAAATAAATAAATTGTCTTGCACAGCCTAAGTTCTTTGTAGTGTGTTTAGTGGAAAGCTGGAGACAGTTTGCTGTCAGAGCTCTGAGATTCAACCCCTCTAAAAACCTTTACAAATGCCTTTTTGCCATAAACTTTTGTGACAAAATTTAGTAGATTGATTGTAGTAAACCCTTATGTTGTTATATCATCGAGCATTTATTGATGTTTTGTAACTATTGAATGTTAATTTAATTGATTTAGTCTTTGTACTGACAGACACTGCGGAAGTGTGCTTCAGGGAAGGGGCGGATCTGTGGTGTAAGAGGGGGTTTCACAGACCACAGTGATAAAGGCAGTCTTTCCAAGTGTTGTTGGCTAGTGTTTTAGAATTTGTGTGTTCAGGTACACGCAGTAATACTTCTATTAATTTTTATCAGGTTTTGCTGTTTGCTGGGCATTTTTTCAGTCTGTTTACAAGACTGTGTTGTAGTTTGCTGAACAGTTACAGTTTCTGCACATGATCTTTAGTCTGTGTGATTGCTGTCAAATCATACACATTTTAATGGGGCACCATAATGGCAGTACTGATTTTTCATCCTGTCTTTGTTATTTTTCCCTGCTTCTGTGACTGTCTAGGTACTGCTGTAATCCCCCCCCCCGTAAAGTAAGGTATTGTTTTTCCACTTCATGATGCTTCTTCAAGGTGCTCCAAAGGAAAGAAGGTGGGGCAACTAGAGGTCATGGGTGTAAGCCGGAAGAGGGCAGGCTCAGAGGGGAGAGGAGGAGATGTTATTTCACTGAAAGGATGGTGGAGCCATGGAATGCACTGCCCAGGGAGCTGGTAGAGGTGGAGACTGTGGATGGTTTAAGAGGGGATGGGGTAGGAACAGGGAAGGGTAAATCTGACCAGGCCCAATACAGGTGGAACATCTGAGACTGGGGACAGTATAATCCAAGGGGGAGGGGGAGACACCAAAATTGACCCTCAGTGCGGGTGTTGAAAATCGAGCAGACTCAAGAGACAGTTAGGCTTATTCTGCTGGCATTTTAGTATGCTAGTAGTATGATTTCTGAAGACTTGTTTAGGTCTGGTATCTTGTTGTGTCTGTGCAGCTCCATCTTGAAGTCACTGTTGTTGTTTCTTGGCTTCCCATCGACTAAAAATGAAGAAATATAACATTGCTGTTAATTCTGTCTGTTAAGTCTGCTGAAATAGCTGTCACTTTACCACTACTGTGTGTTTCACTATAGTACCTTGAACACTCAGTGCATATTATAGCATTTAAAGTAACGTAAATAGACATAAAAAGTACATAGTGCAGTGTTTTTTGTCATTGTTCTCTTGCATTTGTTACAGCAACACATAACATAGAAACATAGAAGTTGACAGCAGATAAAGACTGCAAGGCCCATCCAGTCTGTCCATTCCTTTTTCTACCTTATAAATGTGCCATCGGCCTTTGCTCTGTCAATGGCCTATATATTCATACTCATCTGAATTGCTCCCCTTATGCCTATCCCATGCCTGTTTGAAGCCCTGCACTGTATTCATATTCACCACTTCCTGAGGTAGGCCATTCCATGCATCCACCACCCTTTCTGTGAAAAATAACTTCCTCACATTACCTCTTAATCAGCCTCCCTCTAATCTCATGCTGTGTCCTCTTGTCCTGCTATTTTTCTTATATTGAAACATGTTAGACTCTTTCACCTTGTTAATGCCCTTAAGGTGTTTGAATGTTTCGATCATATCACCTCTCTCCCTCCTTTGCTCTAGGGTATACATATTGAGCTCTGTTAATCTGTCCTCATATGTTTTCTGATGCAGTCCCAGCACCATTTTTGGTTGCTCTTTTCTGGACTGCCTCAATTTGGTTAATGTCCTTGGGAAGGTGTGGCCTCCAGTACTGCACACAGTACTCCAGATGGGGCCTAACCAGTGCCTTGTAAAGAGGGATTATTACCTCCCTCTTCCAACTTGTGATACCCCTACTAATGCACCCTAACATCCCCCTAGCCTTACCTACTGCTTTAGTGGTCTGCTTGGATGATTTCAGGTAATCAGTGATGCTGATGCCCATGTGACTGCCAGCAATTCCCCTCCCAGCCTATACGTGGCTTCAGGGTTTCTCTTCCCTATGTGCATGATCTTGAACTTCTTTGCATTAAACCCTAGTTGCCACTCTTCTGACCATTTTTGCTAGTTTATCCAGATCTCTTCTCATTCTGTCCACCCCATCTGGATCATCTACTCTGTTGCAGATCTTGGTGTCATCTGCAAACAGACAAACCTTACCCTCCAGTGCATCTGCAATGTCACTGATGAAGATATTGAAGAGGACTTTCCCCAGGACTGATCCCTGAGGTACCCCACTTGTGACTTGCATCTCTTCTGACTGTATATCATTTACCACCACTCTCTGTTTTCTGCCTGTCAACCAGTTTTCCACCCAGTTGACCAACTTCTGACCCACCCCGAGCCTACTGAGCTTATTAATCAATCTTTTATGTGGAACAGTGTCGAAAGCTTTGCTGAAGTCAAGGTAGCTGACATCAACTGCTCCCCCTTGGTCCATCACTCTGGTTACCCAGTCAAAGAAATCTATGAGATTAGTTTGACAGGACCTTCCTTTTGTAAACCCACGCTGTCTTGGATTCTGTGTTCCTATGGATTCCAGGTGTTGCACTATCCTTTCCTTAAGGAGTGCCTCCATAATCTCGCCCACTACTGAGGTAAGACTGACTGGTCTGTAGTTCTCTGCCTCCTCCCTGCTACCACTCTTGTGGAGCGGGATCACATGAACCCTTCTCCAGTCTTCTGGGACCTCTCCTGTGCTCAGGACTCACTAAACAGTTCTGATAATGGCTCTGCTAGTTCCACCTTAGTTCCTTTAGTACCCTGGGATGTATGCCATCAGGTCCCATTGCCTTGTCCACCCTAAGCTTATCGAGCCCTTGTAGGACCCTTTCTTTTGTGAAGGGACTAGTGCTCACCTCCCTCCCCCTGTGTCCATGGTGCTGAGCTGTGGACCCTGCCCTAACTTCTCTTCAGTAAATACTGAGCAGAAGTATCTATTTAGGATAGATGCTTTTACATGGTCCACCTCCTCACATGCCCCCTTATCTACTTTGATCTTAGCAATACCCCCTCTGTACTTTCTCCTTTCACTAATGTATCTATAGAAAATCTTGTCCCCTTCTTTACTGTTTGTGCTAGTGTTTCCTTGGTTTGGGCCTTTGCCTGTCTTACTGCCTTCCTTGCTTCCCTTAGGGAAGTTTGGTATGCCTCCCTATCTTCATCCTGCTGCATTCCCTTTTATTTCCTGAAGGCCAGCCTTTTGGCTCTGACCTTTTCTGCTATTGTTTTTGAGAACCAAAGTGGTTCCCTTCTTCTTTTGCACTTCCTTTTCTCTCTAACACAATGGGATGTTGCTTCAAGTATTGCATCCTTAATGCTTGCCCACTCTGCCTGTACCCCCTCACCTGTATTTCTTTTTGCCAGGGCTAACTTAACTCTGTTGGCCATCTTATCAAATTCAGCTCCTCTGAAGTCCCATATTTTTTCCTTGGAATGGGATGATTTAGTTCCAGTGGCCAAATTGAACCATACCATGTGATGATCACTGGCCCCCAGGTGACCTTCTACCTGGAGATCTGTGATCCTTTCCCTGTTAGTCAGTACTAGATTTGGGATAGTCCTGTCTCTTGTGGGTTGTTGTACCAGTTGTTTGAGGCCCCCCCCCTGCAGGAAATCCACCATGTGTCTAGTTCTGGCAGATGTTCCTGCTGGTATTAACCAATCTGTATCTGGCATGTTGAAGTCTCCCATTATCAGAACCTCCCCTTTAGCTGTCATGTGTTGTATATCTTCTAATAGTAATGTGTCTATGTCTTCCCCCTGGTCTGGGGGCCTGTAGACAACCCCAGTTCTTATGGCTGTCCCATTTCCTATTTCCAGGATGACCCACAGTTCTTCTGGCTCTTTATGTATACTCTGAATTTCTGTAGCTTTGATATTTTCATTGGCATTCAAGGCCACTCCACCCCCCCCTTTTTGCACCTTGGTCTCTTCTGAACAGTACATAGCCAGGTACTGAAGTCTCCCAAGTGTGGTTACTGGTAAACCACATCTCACTGATTGCTACTATGTCCAGTTTAGCCTCTGTCATTATTGTCTGCAGGTCTGGGATCTTGTTTCCCAGACTGTGAGCATTTGTGTACATGATTTTCCATTGGCCAGATTTCGGTGTGTTAGTTGTTGGGTGAGGTCTGGCATTTGCCCTGAGCATTGTATGGGGAGCTGGACCTTTTTCCTTACCTGGTGATGCAAATGAACTGCAAACATGTTGAACTCCTGTTTGACCCATAGCTGAGGAGGGAGGGGTGTTCTTCCCATTCGACTTATGGGGTGCTGCACCCCTCTCCCCATTTGCTAGTTTAAATATTCTGCAAAGACATCAAACTTCTGCCCCAATGCACTGACTCCCTCCTTAGCTATAAGCAGTCCATTGAATTTAAAGAACTTCCGTTCCCAAAACTGTTGCCAGTTCCCTACAAATTTGTGTCCTTTTTCCTGGCACCAGCCTTTAAGTCACATGTTTAGCTCCCTTATCTCCCCTTCTCTGATCTTTCAACCATCTGCCCCCCTCTCCCAGACTGGCAGGATCTCAGAGAAGGAGATGCCAGATAAAATGGATGATAGTTTGTCACCCAGCCTTGTCAGGTGTTCCTTGGTCTCCACAACTGACCGGCTGGCAAGATCATTAGTTCCTATGTGTACCAGGACATTAATGTTTTCTTCTGCTTCCTGAACAATTTTAGCAATGCAGCCAGTGTCTCTCCATGCTGATGTTCCTGGGAGACATCTGACCATTACCCCTGGCTAGAGACACGTATCAACTCCCGGAATTGTGGAGTCTCCTATGATCAGAAGTCTTCTGGATTTCCTTTTTGCTTTTTTTGTTTTGGTTCCTGTTTTGGGGCAGTTTTGTTGTGCTATGTCCTGTGCTGCAGTGTCCTGCTCTGCAGTGTCCTCTGCCTCTTTGTTTGATTTCGGAGATAGAGGCAGATGCATGTTTGTAGTTTTTATATGGTTTGTGAAAGTAATATGTTGGAGAGCACCGAGTGATGGGGCACCCGATTTACCCCTCCTAACCACCTGCCAACCTCCTGGACCAACTACCCTCTGCAGTCGAGGTGCTTCTGTTGGATGTTGGGGAAATGGCGGGTGGTTCTTATAATGTATTTCTTCTTGAATATGAAATCTGAGGAGCGCAATCTCTGCCCATGCTGCCTGGAGCTGAGCCCTAAGATCTCCAATGGCCCAGCATGTAGGACAATGTCGTAAATCCTGTAAAACTGTCCTTCTGAAAAGTGTTCCACAGTACCTGCAGTTAATGATATCCATTCCAGATAAGTTGCTGGGTTTATAACCTGGTCAGAGTAATTAGAAGGAAGAAAATGAAAGCAAAGTTTGATTTTGTGTTTTGTTTGTTTGTTTTTGTATAACTTGTTATAACAAGTTAAATTACTAGTGCCCCTGTAAATGAGGTCACCATGTGGATACCCCACTGATCCATCCCTTCCTGCTTTGCCACAGGAAATGTCATGACTGTGCTACCCTATAAAAGAAGTATAGTGTGGGGTGGTTGGGGATGGGTGTGGGTGGCTGGGCCATTACCCTGCCAAAAAAGAAGAACCACGGATGAAAGAAACAAGGAGGTGAGAGCAGAAACAATCAGTCAGCAATGAATGCAGTTACCCTGAAAGCTTGTCCTAATGATAGATAAAACTGTAAAACCTGTAAAGCACCACCTGTAATAATTTCATAGAAGATATACCCTGTAAGAAATACTTTGCTACGGAGAAAAATAAAGCAGTAACAGAAGATATACCTTGCAAAAGACAAATTAAATCAGAAGATTACAGCAGTAATCTGTCAGCACACACCTGTAGGCACACCTTGTAATAATGCAGCAGACAGTATACCCAGCAATAACATTTTGAGTCAGAGAAAAATAAAGCAATAAAAGGTTAGCAACAAGCAGTAACAATCCCCCGTGAGTACAAAATAAAAATAACAACACACAGTAAATCTGCCTAGCCAAAATAAGTCTTAATCCTTTCCCTTGCTCTGGTAAGGTTCTTTGCTCTGTCCTTTCAAGCAACCTAGAAGGAAAGAGCTCAGGTGAAGCTAGGTGCCTTGGCCAGCAAACCTAGTCTTCCACCTAAGACTGGACAAATTCATTTTTTGTGTTACACGTGTTTCTTTTCTTGTTGACTGTCTATGTAATCTTAAAATATGCCCACCAAGAGGTGGTCATGGAAAGTAGTTTCTTGCTGTGGCACTGCTGCCAAGAACACTATTGCTTGTGTGACTCCCAAATGTTAGCAGTGTAAGTTGTGATGATGATGATGATGACGAGGCACGTTCATCAGGGCCTAACACTATTAAGTCTGGTTGTCGACTTGTGAACTAAGTTGTGAATGTGGTAGTACTAAGCTGTAGAAGGGAAAGGTAGTAGTTGCTGCAATTACAGGGATTTCTGTTGGAAAGTTTTTTGACGAGTACCTGAAATAACAGCAAGAGGAACAGAAAACATTAACTTTTTAATCTGGACGAGTTTCAATTAAAGCTCCCTACCTCCAGCCCCAAACCCACCAACAAGAAGATAAAAAATGTACTTACCTTATATTGTACCAGGCCCGGCCAGCCATAACCATGACAAGAAGCCCATAAAAAAATGCAAATAGCAAAAATACTTACCTTAACATTGCAATATGCAATCCTAATGTAAAGTATCATTCAAACAAATCTCCATGAATCCACAATGAGGCCCTAAAAGAAAAAATATAAAAATTAAGTGAGCTCTACACAGAATGATTGAACATTTAGTTGTAAATCCAACATAACCATATTACACTGGCAAAAAGCACTTACAAGTGTTAGTATGTGTGTGAGTACAACTCCAACATACACCATCTCTCTGTCACCGAGACCATAGCAGCAAACAGCATCAGCACAGCATGTTCTCACTCCACAGTATCAAAATCATCAGAAGCGGCAGCAACTGAACCAAGATCACCAAGTAAAAGCAGCATGTCAACTTGTATTTCTTTTCACTTCATAGTAGTGTGTGTGATGTCAATACTTTATTAACAGGAGAGACTCAAATGTACTTCACAGCTAGTTCTTATTGACATTTCAACAGCAGTAGGAAAGATGTCGATGTCTGAATCTTCTTGAATTATCTTCTCACTTGCACACCAGCACAGCAGCCGCAGCTTTACTTCACAGCATGTACGCATTTCTGTAATGAGGACGCTATTTGGCATTTGTGGCTAGCAGGAGGAGACATCAATACAAAAACACTTACGTTTCAGTGCTCAGAAAAGAAGTTCATGTTTTATTCTTCAGGAATTCTCATCTTACTCACACACCAGTGCATCAGCACAGCAGCAGCAGTATGAGTAGCATGTAAACCTTTCTGTAGTGGGACCAATATTTGAGATTTGTGGACAGAAAAAGGATACATCAATACGAACAGACTTATGTTTCAATGCCCACACAAAAGATGTTCATTTGGTACTATTCTGGAATTCTCTTCTTACTTGTGCACCAGTGCATCAGCAGTATGAGCATCACATAAGCCTTTCTATAATATGACCAATACTTGACATTTATGGATAGAAAAAGGAAAGCAGGAAAATGAGCATGCAGCACAATGAAACAGATAAGGTGATGAAGGGACAAGGAAGGATAGCACAGATTTTTTGTGTCATAATTTTTATACACTTTTATAATTTTTTGTGTTTTTTTTTTTAATGCCATGGATGTTAAAGAAAGACAAGATGAAAGGAAAGATGAAAAAGGGGTACAAAACAGAGTGCAAAGTTTGAACATTGCAACATATTTAGGCAGTGGCACCTCTATCACCACCACAAAGATGATCCTGGATCGCAGTCAAAATGGTAATCTCATGGTCCTGATTGTCATGGACCTGAGCAACAGTCTGCCACAGCTCCATGACCATGCATCGCAGCTTGACAATTTCCTGATTCATTGACTCCTCCTGATCATTGCCTGCTGCAAGTGGTGGTGCTGCTGCTACTACAGGTGGCGGTGCCATTGAAGCAACTATGTTTGGTATTTCTACAGCAGAAAGGTGGCAACTGCCAATTGCAGTTTCTGTTTTCTAGTTAATGCGCTAATGTAGCAGCTGCTGTTTTTGCCTCCTGCCATTCTGCATGGTGGTGCATGGCTAGGTGTGTCCACTGTCCCCAATGCCAACACGGCTGCCACTCTTTCCCCATTGATCACCTTGTGGCATATGATGCAGTTAGCCACACTTCGGTAATTGGGGTCACACAGAAAATATGCCCACATAGGGGAAGTCTTCCCAGGGCCCCTAGGCTGGCATTGCTTTCACACATCTGATGTCTCTGCCTCTTGCTTTGGAGGAGCAGATCGTTCACATTGTGAGCATGGAACCATGGGGGTTGGGGGGGCTCCAGCATGCTGCTGCTCCACCAACTGCAGCTGCTCCTGTTCATACTTCTGCACCTCCACCTCCACATTTGGTTGTTGGTGTACCTGCATGTCAAAAACTGTCCTATTTAGGATTACCACACATAAACTGCCATGTGTCCTTGGGCCATGACATCCAGTTGGATGATCCATAGCTGCCAGAAGACAAGATCTGACAATAAAAAAAAACAGAAAGAGACAGCCAAAGAGAGAGTAAAGTACACAAGTTTAAAACAAAAAACAGAGGTAGTACAGTTATCAAAATGCAGTAGGAAAAAAGTAAAGATAGATTGGTACAGTTTACTTAAAGAAGAAAGTATTAAACTATGAGAATTATTAAATGAATGAATTGATTTGCTGTCTAAGTACAGTAGCTGCCTGTACTCCTCCACACACCACAACCTACTCAGACTGACTCAACAAGTGGAAACAATCATTTCCTGTGGAGAAAAGTGGTCATGTGACATGCAGAGAGGCACACATGTGACCAAACAGCTTGTTCCAGGTAATTTTGCCTGTGCACCAAAGTAAAGGTGAAGTGAGAACTCGAAGGCAAAGTCAATGGTGAATTTCGAGTTATCAGAGAAACACTATGTGAAATTTAGCTGAACGCAAAGTGGGTGACTTCGCGTTCACTTCTCATGCAAATTAAAACTTTGCTGCATCTCTATTCACCAGCACGCCATACTGGCAATGAAAAGTGTTACTGGATCACAAACAGGTCAGAAAATGTTTGAATTGCTCCTGACTGAGATTGATGAGTGGATGCAGCCTGTGGTGTTGGTACCATGGGGAGACACAGGGGCTTCAGGATGCTTCAGAGGGGAAGATGGGGGCTGTTGACCTTGAGACACTTGTTTATCAGTAGCCTTATTTTGACCAATCTTTGCCTTGGTATGCCCCAAAAGTGAAGGTACAGGTAAAGTTGCTAAGCGAAGTTGCCAAAGATGAATTTTTATTAAATATCAAGGAGCTCTACAAGCCATTCCCTTCCCCCCCCCCCCAGGGAGGCGAGCACCACAGAGATTCCCTTTATCCTCCCTGCCTGTCTCCATTCCAGTCATCCTGGGTGTGGTGATATGGGCCTGGGTCATCAATGTGCCTCACCACATGGCACCATGGAGTCAGCTTCATACCCTCCCTTTGCTACTACAACTGGCAATACCATTTCTCAATGTTCAGTATATTACCTGCAGTAATGGCATTTCAGTGTATCCCAAAACTGTTTCATCCCATTAATGACTTCCTGGTTTGTCTGTTTGCAAGGTCTTTTGACAAATGTGTGTTTTCATGGCATACCAAATATGTTTGAGGACCAGGAATAAAAAACAAACAAACATTAGTTTCATCAACTATTTTGTATAGTATGGGTGAAAATACACAGAAAATACAATATTGCAGCCTTACTCAGGTGGTGGTCTGACCCAGTTAATGCCCTATTCAACAATGAATGCTCCTGAAGCTGTGTGTTTTGGGTCATTCTCCTTATAGAAGCATTGGCCATGGGGGGGGGATGTTTTCCCTGAAAAACTTTGCAGTAACCTCCTTTATAATGCAGTCTCTGAAGAGGAGACAGCACAGTTTCTAGTGATGAAAAAATAGATACAGTAATTAACTGTAAGCCATTAAATGTCTAAGAAGATTGCAAGAGCTGTAGTGTATGGTGACAACGGAATCTCACCTACAAAAATGTAGAATCGGCTTGCCCCATTTCAAATATTTATCTCAGACATCGCTCTTTAGAGGATATTTTGGCTTGAGTGACAATGACTCGGCCCCAGGAATAAGAAAACTAAAAAGACTGCTCCTGTGCTTGAGACTGTTAAACTCTGGTCAGAGCCAAACATAGAAATATAGACTTTTATGGCAGATAAGGACTGCTTGGCCCACCTTGTCTGCCCATTTCTCTACCTAACAGATAAGCTGCAGATCCTAGTTAACCAACAGCCTACTTCCTCCTACCCCCCACTAGAATTGCCTTTTGTCTGTCCCATGCATTCTTGAATTCCCCTACTGTTTTTGACTCTATGACCTCCTCAGGAAGGCCGTTCCATGCATCTACAACCCTCTCTGTGAAGAAATACTTCTTCACATTACCTCTGAGCTGTCCCCCCTCTATCTTCAAATTGTGTCTCCTTGTTTCTGGACATCTCTTTTTCTGGAAGATGCTACCATCTTGGACTTTGTTGATTCCCTTGAGGTATTTGAAAGTTTCTATCATGTCCTCCCTCTCCCTCCTTTCTTCGAGGCTATACATCTTAAACTCATTTAGTCTTTCTTCATTTGTCTTCTGGTGCAGACCCTGCACCATTTTGGTTGCCCTCCTCTGGACAGTCTCCACCCTGTCTATCTCTTTGCGGAGATGGGGTCTCCAGAACTGTACACAGTACTGCAGATGTGGTCTTACCAACTGTCTGTACACAGGGACAACAACTTCTTGTTTTCTACTGGTGATACCTCTCCCTATGGAGCACAGTATCCCCCCAGCCCACCTTACTGCCTTCTCACATTGCTGGCCCACCTTTAGGTCACCTGATATGACTACCCCCAGGTCCCTTTCCATTTTTGTTGTTGTCAGTATCTCACCCCCCATTGTGTACTCTTCCCCGGTTTTTGTTTCCCAGGTGCATTACTTTGCACTTCTCTGTGTTGAATCTAAGCTGCAATACATTTGACCATTCCTCCAACCTTGCCAAGTCTCTTTTCATCCTTTCTACCCCACCTTGTGTATTAACCCTGTTGCAGATCTTTTTGTCATCTGCAAAGAGACATACTTTCCCTTCCAGTCCCTCTGCAATGTCACTTATAAAGACATTAAAAAGGACTGGCCCCAGTACTGAACCCTGTGGTACCCCACTAGTAACCCCCCTTTCTTCACTGTGGGCTACATTTACTATTACCTGCTGTATCCTGTTGTCCAGCCAGTGTTTTACCCAGGCTACCACCCTGGGACCCACTCCCAGGTTGGCTAATTTATTTATTAATCATTTGTGTGGGACTGTGTCAAATGCCTTGCTAAAGTCTAGGTAGGCCATGTCCACAGCCCCTCCCTGGTCTACTACTTTGGTCACCCAGTCAAAGAAATCAATTAGATTTGTCTGATATGACCTTCCAGCTGTGAATCCATGCTGCCTTAGGTCCTGTGCCCCACTGGCCTCTAGGTACTGAACAATTTTTTCCTTCAGAAGTGATTCCATCATTTTCCCTACCACTGAGGTCAAACTGACAGGTCTGTAGTTTTCTGCCTGTGTCTAGCTCCCACTCTTGTGAAGGGGGAAGTCAAAATGGCTGCTAATGCATTTACTTGATTAGGGATATGGAATTAATGTGTAGCTTGCAGTGTAATTTATTTGTTGTTCTATTGTGATACAATAATTCCACACTTGCATTACATTAATAGAACAAAAAAAATAATAAAACCTCAGGCCTTTCTAGTGCATTGCTGCATAGGTGACCTGGGTTCTGTACTGGAGCTGGATCACCATGTTGGGGAATAGGCCCTAGTGAGGCAATTGCCACTTGGCAGTGCACTTCCACTGGAGAGGGATGATGGCATGTTCTGATACCACAGTGATCCCATGTAGAAATGCAGTGAGATAAAGGCCAATGGAGATATAGCCCACATCACTGGGGTGGAAGGTGGGATTAGGGAGAAAGAGGGGGAAGAAAAATGTTCCTGGCTGTCTCTATAAAGGTTCTTAGAGCTGAACAAGGTAAATGCCAGATTACAGGGTATATGCCTGAAAGGACTGCTAGGAGATGGGAAAAACAACAGGCTGAAAAAAAAAATGAAACCATATATTATACAGGTGCAGTCATGCCTGTATATTAGGATTGAGTAAGCACTTTGATGTTAAACACCACTTTTTGCACCTTAATAACTTCGCTAAAATTCAACTGATTTAAATGGAATTTGGAAAGACAGTGTCTGTGCCATGATCTCTTGATCCTGAAAATGTCATGTACAAAGGTTTAGTGAGGGCAAAGTTACAGAGGTGCACAAAACATGAAAATCACCATTTTAAAGATTTTTTTACCCCAATAACTGAAAAGATAAGAGGAATTGAAACCTGAAACATTCATGTTTGATAGAGCTTGGCTCAAGGTACATGCTTTTGTGTGTGTGTTTTTTTTTTGTGTGTATCAGAGACAAGTAGTCTTTAAATAATTTATAAAAGATTTTTCATGCTTGGGCATGTGCAGTGTAAAAAATAAACATTCTACAGATAGCTGTTTTTTGTGAAAGCTTGATGTCCTGTTGTCATATTTTGTTATGTGCGACATATCACATACTGTAGTGTTTCGTATAGCAGAACACCACAGTATATGATACAACATACATAACTATCACCATAATTGAAAGTGTTGATTTTGTGATCAACCATGTCCCTGGTGATCTAGCATCCCTACCAGACCCTATCCCTTTTCACTAAAAAAAACAATCACATTCCTGGTGGTCTAATGGCCCCTCCAGCCCCAATATCCAGGTGCCATATAGTGGTACAGTGCTCCCTCATGTTATCAAATCCCAGGTATAAGGAATACCTCCTGTGGCTCACAATGTTTCTGGTTGAATTTCCCTGCAGTAAAATGTTTTTTAATACAGTGGGCAGAACAGGGGAGGCAGAATGATGTGGAGGGCTGAGCAGATAAGAACCACCATCAGAGAAGAAGTAGAGCTGCAAGGAGAAAGCTGAGCCACAAGTTGGAGGCAGCATCAGCTAGATGGAAAGGATCTGGATGTAACTTAAGGTTGCACTATATAAAACAGGTGCCGTATAGTGGTAATATTTTTGTTGTTGTTTTGTTTTGTTTTTTTCATTTCTTTTTTTTAAATATAGAAGGTTCAGTTATTGCGTGTGTCACTTCTTTGGGTTAAATATTCTTCTGATTCCAGAGAATTTACCCTTACACATCAGGCATATTCATCTTTACCTTCTATATTACCTACCCCATTTCTGACTCTGACTAACCTATCCTAGCCTAACTTCCCCATCCCCCCTTTAAAATCTTCTTGTCATATCTCAAGGTTTTCATATTTTTTGTTCTATCAGGCTTTGAATTGGAGCCCATATTCTATCATGCATTTGATTTTGATTGAAGAAATTGAGTTTTTCTAATTGCATACATTCCAGAAATGAATTCTTCCTTAATGCATATTCTGGTGGACGTGTATCTTTCCACTGTCTAGCAATGCATCTCCTAACATTCAATGAAGTCAAATTTATCGTTCTTCTTTGAAAACCATTTTTTATAGTTTGTTTTGATGACGTACCTAATACACATAATTCTGCTTCATGTTTTTACGTTTATTCCAGATATTTTATTCATTGTTTCAAACACTTTTTTCCATAATGGTCTTACATATTTACATGTTGCGATCACGTGTAAGATTTCCATGGTGTGTTCTGCAACTATTGCAGAATGGAGATGTCACTGGATTAATTTTATTTAGGAGATGTGGGGCAATAGTCCCTATGGAATATATTGAATTGAATTTGATTTAGTCAGTCACTGATTGCAACTTTTGTCTGAGTTTTTGTCTCTTTCCATTTATCCTCAGTCAAATCATATCCAAGTTCTTTTTCCAAACTCTTTTTTAATTTATCAAGATTTCCCTTTTCCATTCCCATTAATTTCTTGTATGTGGGATAGCGTGTTTCCCCTCCCCATTATCCATTCCTGTAATGGTGTCTTATTTGGTTTATGTAAGTTCTTTCCCAATTCCCTACTAAGGGTAGCTTTGATTCTTAAATTAAAGAATTGATCTGTTTCTCTTAAATTCTTTCTTGTCTGTAATTCTTGCAAGGTTGAAAATCGCCCATCTATAAATAAGACTTCAATTTGGACAATACCTTTTTAGTCCCAGGGGTTGTATGATTCTATGAAGTTTCCTAATTTATTTCTGCTGTCTGTCCTAAATCTTATTGAAGTATGCATATTGATTCTTAAGTTTTCTTTTGTGATTTTGTGATAATTTTGCCTTGCTCTAATAGTTGCTTGTGTACATGGATTACTAATAATTTTGATCTATTTTTCATTTCTATGTTGGTATAACCAATTGTATTTTTTATCATAAGGTTTATTATCTTTGTTTTTACAAGTTCTGCCTCTACACACCAAGATGGGCCTTCTTCATAATGTTCTATATTTTAGTTTATGATAGCTGCTTGTTGGTAATAATTAAAGTTGGGGAGTTTTAAACCTACTTGATCACAGTTCGCTTTTAAATTTTCTAGTGATAATCTAGCTTTACCTCCTTTCCATATATTTTTTCTAACTATTGCATCTAGCTCTGCACACATTTCTTTTTGTATTATTAATGGTAAAGAGTGACACATGTACAATAGTCTCAATATCACGTTCATCGTAATAACTTGAATTCTTCCTGTTAGTATCGATGGTAAATATACCCATTTGTGTAGATGCTGTTTAATGTTTTGTACTGGTGGGTTCCAATTTATCTCCATACGTTTATTAAAATTCTTTGTTAGAAATATCCCTACATATTTTAGTTGGTTAAGTTACTTTAAATTTAGATCTTACTTCCACATTCATGTTTTTCTTAGGGTTAGTAGTCAATATTTCTGATTTTGTACAATTTATTTTGTAGCCTGAGAATTTACCAAAAGCAAAGACTATATTTATTACTTTTTCTATATTTAAATTAGGATTTAAGATGTACAACAGAATATGATCTACGTATAATGATATTTTTATCTCTTGTGGTCCTTTTTTTAATTCCTTTTATTTCTGTATTTTCTCATATTAAGTTTGCTAAAGGCTCAATTGCCAATGCAAATAAGAGTGGCAAAAGGGAACACCCCTGCCTTGTTCCCCCTTTTAGATGATTTTTTTGT
Organism: Neoceratodus forsteri; assembly: GCA_016271365.2. Taxonomy (NCBI): domain Eukaryota; kingdom Metazoa; phylum Chordata; order Ceratodontiformes; family Ceratodontidae; genus Neoceratodus; species Neoceratodus forsteri. Next base: position 640,268,807 of record CM057453.1, on the reverse strand, counting down.
GATGCTTCCTGGTTAGTGATTATTGCTGCTTTTGGTTTCTGATAAATCCTTTTGATCCATGCTATGAAATTAGTTCCCATTTTTTTTTTTAGGACTTGGAACGGTTCTCCCTTGCAACCCTGTCAAATGCTTTTTTGGCATCCAGCACCATTAATATTGCATTCGTATATTTATTAAGTTGTAGTACATTAATTGGGTTTCTGATGTTATTGTAGCTTCTATTTCTTATAAATCCTGTTTGATCTGTATTGATGATTTTGGTAATATTTGCTCAAGTCGAGATGCTAGAAGTTTTGTAAATATTTTGTAATTAGCATTTAAAGGTGATATAGGATGATAAGATGAACATTTCTTGGGCTCTTTTCCTTCTTTTTTATTACTATAATATTAGCTTGTTGAAAACTTTCTGCCAATTCTTTCTGTTCTATAAATTAATTAAATAGTTTTGTCAATAATGGAGTATATTCTTTTATTAATACGTGATAGTATTCTATCTGAAAGCCATCTGGTCCTGGTGCTTTACCTTTCTTCATTTTTTATTGTCCTCACCTCCTCTTCTTCTGTAAATTGTGTATTTACTCCTTCTCTGTCTGAATTAGTTAATTTTGAAATTTTAATATCTTGCATCATAGAGGTGTTAAGGTTACTTGCTTCTGATTGATATAACTGTGAATAGTATTTTGCAAATTCCTGGTTAATTTTATCAGAGTCTATTGTTCCTCCTTCTATTTCAATTTCTTTTATTATTTAATCTGTTTTTTCTTTCTGTAATTGGTACAGTATGCAAGTATTTTTCCAGACTTATCTGCATTTGAGTAATATTTTGCCCTTGTTTTCATCAATAATCTTTCTGCTTTTTCGTTTAGTATTGTGTTGTAGTGTAATTGTAAGTTTGTTAGTGCTTGTCTATCATTTTCTGAACCTGTATGTATGTGTTTTTGTTCTGCTCTTTTTATATCCTTTAATAGTGTTTCCATTGTTTTCACTTTTTCTTTATATTTTCTACTTGCATATTGAATTATACATCCTCTTAGGACTGCTTCCTGGCTTCCCATGTATTATTTATTGATGTATCTATAATTTTATTAAACCTTTCAAATTCCTTCAATTCTTTTTTAATGTATTGTGTAAATTCAGTGTCATGTACTAATCTCAAAGCCATGGTCCAATTTCTAGTTCTCATATTTTTATTAATTTGTATTTTACATTTTATTGGTGCATGATCAATTCAGTTTATTCCTTCATATTTTATTGATTCTATATTGTTTAATAATATAAATGTTCCCATTATCTAACCTGTTCTTGAATATGTATTATGTCTGTTTGTGAAAAAATGAATAATCACATATATTTTCATTTTTATATTTCCAGTAGTCAATTAATTCTAAATCTTTAATTATCTAGTATGACCCTGGCTACCTTTGACAGGGTTGAATGGGCAAAGGTATTTTTGTATGCTAGCAATGTTACTGAATTTGACACATAACGAATGTAAATGAAGTAATTTATACAGTGGTGTCAGTGTCCTTTTGTTATAATATCATTAACAATGAGCATTTTGACTTATATGTCAGACCTTGTACTGGAAAAAATCAGTGCATCTGCCACCTCCTGCTGAATTCCCTGAACTGCTCTAATGTTATACAGGTCAAGACATTAGAGTTTTGTTATTGTTACAATTGTATTTAAATCATTGAGTGTACTCATGTGGAGTGCCAGTGCAATAGCCACTGTAGTGTTGACAACAGCTCTTTTCGTGTAGTGCCATAACAAGAAGCTGTCTATAAGGCACTGCTGTCACTTGTAACTAAAAATCTGTAAGGTAAAAAAAGGAGCAGATGGTGCTAAACATGTGAAAGAAACTCACCTTGTAATACTGTACTATCATTGACAGCTAATTGAATAGAAATGTCATGTCTGAACTGTCTTCTGGTTAGTTTATCATCCCACTTCCCTCACTATTGAAAAACAAACCAGAAAGTCATTGATATACAGTGGAAACATCATCTAATTTGACAGGTGCCTTGTCAAGATTGAAATTATGCAAATAATATGTTTCAAATGCTCGTCCTTATTTTTCTTGTCTTTTTTTTAATACTGATGTGTACGGTCACATTAAGGGTGGGGGGAATGGACTAGGGCCAGGTGTACTGTTTGACACAATCAAGAATAGAGGATTGGGCTCCTAGCGTATTGGGGAGCACTATATCACTAATGCAGTGTGGGATTGGTGGGAATTGGAAATAGTCTGCCATGGCAGGCATTCCACATTGGTGGCACATGGGTGCCCCAACAGTACTGGGATATTGCTCTAGGGAGCAACATGCCTCATGCCATAGCCCTGTGTCAGATACCTCTTCTTTGCCTGGGTTCTGAGCTTGCTACTCCTTTGGGCACCTAGGCTGGCCCTTGTGCACATGTCTGCATCTTTGGGCCACAGGGTGAATTTTGCAACTATTGCAGAAGGTTTGATACAAGTTGTTAAGCTTCTGGAATAGCAATTTTAGCATTTGCTACATCTGCATTGGATGCAGCCCCCTTGTCTGCTATAAGTTGTGTCCGATGAGGTGGCTTCTAAAATTGGGCCCACTGAATTTGTTTGAAGATACTGCAAATAGCAGAAATCCAAATGTGTGTGACTCTCACAGCAGTCTCTGCCAAGTGACAGTTTACTTTCAGTTTCATGGTTCTAGATTGTGAAGCAGACTAAACCAAAAAAAGTATACTTTTTTGTCATTTCATTGAAAAGCATTGATAAAATGTTTACCAATCAGCTTACAACTTTAACACTTAGGCTTAAGTAGTATCTTGATTTGTTTATCATTTCTACAGGTTTGCCTGCAGTGAATTGTCATTGGTTAAATGGCATAAAATTGTGGTATTTTTGGAAAGAAAAACATTCATAAATGATCAGACAAGTTTTGAGTTGAAAGAATGTTATGGTGTCTGATTGGCCAGTGCAAGCCCTATATATTGTGCCACTCAAATTTTGTCCCTCCATGTTTACCTGACATCCTAGGTGGCAAGACTGTGATCTTGGCTGACCCAGTGGCACTGGGGGTTGTGGCACAGGGTGCCACACTTCATACCATGCTGGTAACCCGTGGTTGGGAGTGTGTTCAGGCTGCTGGGGGTTGGTCAGGGGAGAGAGGATCAAGTGGCTGGAGGATTACTCTCCTCTCTCAGGGAGGGTGGGTTGTGGCTTCTCTGCTACCAGCAATTCCCAGTGGAGACTGGGTGGAGCAACAGCAGGGATCATCAGGAAAAGGGGCAGAGGTGATGGTGGACATCATCTGCATATTGGGAGGGAGATTAAGAAATATTAGGAGAATTTATGTGCTGACTGAATGAGAACCAACTTGGATTAAGGTTTACACATAGGATTGAAAAATGTGAAATTCCATTTATGGATGTTGTCTTGATGGGTAGAGAGAGACATAATGTAATTTCCAAAATTTACAGTAAAGAAACAGCATGTAATTCATATTTACATTTTAATAGCTCTCATCATAGGAAATTAATGCAATCTATCCCCCCTTTGGCCAAATGTTAAGATTACAAAGGAATTGTAGTACAATGGAAGATTTTCTAGAGCAATCAGAAGAAATGATAGGGTTTTTTTTTTTTTTTTGGATAGGGGTTATAATTTAGAGTTGTTATTGGAGGCAAGGGATAAAGTTAAGAGCCAAAAGAGTAAATAATTGCTTGAAAGAAAAGAAAGGGAAATTGAAGTTAGAGACCCTACAATGCTTAGCATAGAGTACAATGAATTAGCAGGCAAGATTGGGTATATCATTCACAAGTATTGGCCAATACTGACATCTGATGATAGATCCAAAGATATCTTTGGCAACAAACCTCACATTTTGTTTAAGAGATCAAGAAATATTAAAGGTAATATAGTGCACAGTAGATATGAAAATAAAATGGAAATTGGTAAAACTTGTCTACCCCCATCCCCAAAAGGCTTCCAGAAATGCAGGAAGTGCAACATTTGCCAGTATGCATGGGAAGGAAAACAATTTATTCATCCAGGTAATATTAAGAGAGTGCACATAAATGAATGCATTATGTGCACAATGACACCTGCAGTTTATGCTCTAGTCTTCCCATTCAATTTTTTCTATGTGGGCATGACTACATGTCTATTCAAAAATGAATACAAGAACAGGTAAGAAATATAATTAATAATAATCAAATAAGTCCTGTTGTAATGCACTTTATGAAAGCCCATGGAGGAACCCAGAGGGGTTATGGTTCACTTGCCTTGAATGAGCAAAAAATAATAAAAGAAAAGGAATATCTTTGAAAACAAAATTGTTACAGTTGGAGGCTAGATGGATTTGGAGGTTGGAAAGCATGAAACCAAAGGGGTTGAATGATATTTTAGATCGGAAGCTATTTTTGGAAAATGAAAGATAAGAGAAAAATATAATTTGGATTGTTAAAATAAAGGAAAACAGAATTGGATTTCAAAAACACGGTGTGTGGAATTAATAGAATATCTAAAAAGGACAAAATAAACTTTTTTATGTATTTACAGAATATTATGATAAATTGAATCATGTAAAACAGTGGATTTTTTTGTTTGTTTTTTATGTTTATTCTTTTATCTTTTTTGTTCTGTAATGCAAAGCACTGTATATATAAAAATTAATAGATTTAAAAGCTATAGAAAGTTGCTAATGATTGTATGCAACTCTTTTGAAATCACACTTAATTATTGTCTTTTTGTGTATCTTTGCAGAAAAGCATTGCTTACTGTACCAGTTCTTGTCAGTGCCCATTCTGTGAAAAATTACTGAAAGTATTTCAGGACTTAATAGAGTGCCCAGAGCAGATCTGAGAATCTGAAGAATATCCACAGCATTGCAGCAAGAATCAAGATGTGAACTTGGACTTGCATGTCCATTTGTGACTACAGTCTTAAAAGCTTACCATTTCCTAAGCAGTGTTAATAATGAAAGAGTACATTTTTATGCATAGAATTTGTTTGTTGTTCCCCCAAAAAAACTTATACATACAAATTAGATGTTTTGTTTTTAAACAAAAAAAGCTCATTGTTTTTTCATCACATTAATAATGAAATTGATTTTTCTGTATGGAATCTGATAATAATGATATATATGTGAAGCTGGGATGTATTTGGTCCTTTACAAAAAGGAGACTTAGGCCCAGATATTCAAAAGGGTTGCGCCATGCACAACAGGGTTGCGCATGCGCAAGTCCTAAATTGCGCCATTCTGCGATATTCAGCAGGAGGCAGTTACGCCACTGACAACAGGTTGAGCAACAGCGCAATGCAAATGAATGCATGCTCAACAGGAGGGGGAGGAACCATGCATAAACTGTGCAACCCGATATTCAGTCGGGTTGTGCAGAGTTGTGCATGTGCAACCTCCAACCTGCGCCTGCACAACTTTGAGCCCAAAAAAAAGGATCAAGTTGAGGGCCACCCACAGGTGACCTGCTGTATTGCAGGGTGCAACACAGCAGCTGTCACCCGTGGCTGGCCCCCAACTCAGTCCCTGTGCCCCCCCACCAGCCCAATCGTGAGCAGAACGTAAAAACAACCCCCACATTTCCCAATGCCCGATCATGGGCAGAAAGTAACATGAAACACCCCACACATCTCGATGCGATCACGGGCAGAAAGTAACATAAACACCCCCACACACATCTCCTGATGCCCGATCATGGGCAGAGCGTGAAACAAACCCCAGTGCGATCCGGGCAGAATGTATAAACCCCCAACCTGAATATCTCCCTGGTGGTCAGTGGACCGTAATGCCCGATCGTGGGCAGAATGTCAAATTACAACCCCAAACATCTCCCTGGAGTCTAGTGTCCTCCACCCACCCACCCATGAAGCCCTCCGCCCGCTCCCCTGGCAGCTGGCGGGCAGCAGCATCCACCTGCCTGCCACCCGCCGCCTGCCGACTGACTGTCGGTAGGGCTGCCGCCCATTGGTGCAGAGCTACAGCCAATGGGTGTGCAGCCCATACCTACACTGACAGTCCAGATTTGTGAATGATGTTCATTCACAAATCTGAACTGTCATCTATAATATAGGCTGCATGCCCATTAACTGCAACTCTGCAATGAGCCGCCCTACTGGCTGATCAGTCAGCCAGGCGGCGCGAAGCGGCGAAATGGATACTGCTACGCCCCGACTGCGGGGAGGCGGGGTGAGGCTTCATGGGTGGGTGGGGTGGAGACACTAGACACCAGGGAGATGTTTGAGGGGTTGTAACGAATTCTGCCAGCGATCGGCATTACGTCCACTGGACCACCAGGGAGATATTTGGGTTGGGGGCTTTACATTCTGCCTGCGATCGGGCACTGGGGGTTTGTTCATGTTCTGCCCACGATCGGGCACTGGGGGTTTGTTTCATGTTACTTTCTGCCCGCGATCAGGCATTGGGAGCTGTGTGGGGAAGAGGTATTCAGACATACCGCGATGATCGGGCTGCAGGGTCATCGGTCCCGATGGCTGCTGCCTGGCAGGGTGGCCAGGCGCAAGTCCTCGGGGATCGGTGCACCTACATGCTAATGGCATGCAAATGGGGCCATAAATAGATGCAAATGGCCCCCCCTGCGCCTTGCATGAATTATGGCCCCATTTGCATGTCACCTTTTGAATATCGGAAATTTGCGCATGGCGCAATGGTACTTGCGCCACCGCAAGTTTAACGCTCAACTCTGGCAACTTGTGGTGCCGCAAGTTCCACTGCGCCATGCACAGTGGCTGTGGCCGGGGGGTGATATTCAAAGGAGTTGCTCAATAGCGCAACTCCTTTGAATATCGCCCTGGCCACACCCCTGCACAACTATTTTGAGCAGCGCAGGGGCTTGTGCCTCAGAATGGCGCAGTTTGAATATCTGGGCCCTAAAGTTTAAAATAAGTCTTAATTGTTTTTTGCAGTGTTGATGTATTTAACTTTGTTATTATCCATACAAGTTTAATAGCATTATTGATGGATAAAATTGGAAACTGGTTAAGTGAAAGGCTGTTACATTTCGATCTTGCTATGCATATACGCCTATTAACATTTAAGCATGAAGCTTGTCAAGAACGCTGTGGGGGAAGAATTAAGTAGGAGCATGAGGAATATGTAAAACAAGTTTGTTAATTGATTAAGCAATAAGCCACAAGGGGGTGTGGGTTATCGGGGGATTTACCACGGCTGGGGTGGTTTGCCCACGAGGTGCAGCATAGTGGGTAAATCTGCCCCAGCCGTGGTAAATCCCCGATAACCCACATCCCCCGAGTGACTTATTGCAATTATACCATGTTTATTTTAGTTTTTATGTAAAAAAATGAAAGAAAAATAGTGCTTTGTATTATTTCAAATTATATTTTAATTTATTGCTGAGTTGCAAAAAAATAGTTCCTTGTAATCGATTGAATTTTGAGAAGATGTTTCCCTCCCACCCACCGCAATACAATTATCACAGTTTGAGGGTTTTAGTGAGCTGAGTGAGAGAGCAGTTCAATAGATGCTGTTTTTTACTAAGGTCAGCTGCATGTAGGTCAGAGAGTGAGAGACTGAAGGTTTGTTTTTGTTCTGGAATGGGGTTCAAATAGGCAGACAGCAAGATGTGTTTAGCGCTGTGACTGGGCAGAGTGGAACATTACAGAGCATGTTTTTTTGTTCAACTTCTGGTTATGTGGACACAATGGTGTTGAGGGGAATTTATTATGCAGCTTTTTTTGTGCTCATTTCATTTTTTTTTTTTTTACGAATTATGGGATAATATACAGTGGCACAGCAGTGAAGAGAGAGTGGGGACAGAGCGGAGAGGAAGCAGGAGAGACATGGAGAGCAAATGGCAGTTCACTAGAGAACAAGTCAGCTGGATAAAGTGGTCGGTTTAAGTGAATGAGGTATTAAAATGCTGCTGGATGATCTCTTGGTTCAACAAGTTGTTTTTTAGGTGTTGTGGTTGCAGAGGTAGAGGGCTAGTTACTATAGGAAAATTTATCAAGGAAATAAACATGATGGCTCAGAATTATTAATTTTTTTTTGGTTATTGAGATGCGGCTAACTGGCACCTTTTGCGGTGATTATCGGTAGATAATCAATGAAGGTAAGGTGCCAGCTTGCCTATCTGATTGGTCAGTGTGCTGGGTCCATGGTATAATTTGCATTAATTTAATAGTATGAGTACTTGTTTGATATAAAAAGGATGGTGGCTGGAATAATGCCAGCCGAAGCACTGGGGATTTTTCTGATGACTGGTAAATGGTAGGGAACGTTTTCAGACTAGCGAATTTGCTCATGTAAGTCTGTTATTGTATTTGCTATTTGCATTATTTGCACAATGTATTGAGCACTTTGTACCTGATTTCTTGAACACCTGGTGGATTCATATGTATGAAATAAAAATGTTTTTATAGTCCACTTAAGAAGTATTTATTGGGTTTTTTAAGAGGGTCTCAGTTCCCGTTCCCTGAGTTGGTCACCTTTCCTGTTGGATTATATGGGGGTTGGCAACAACCTGCCACAGCAGGCATTCCACATTGGTGGCACACAGGTGCCACAACAGTACTGGGATATTTCCTTAGGGAGCAACATGCCTCATGCCATAGCCTTGTGTCAGATGCCCCTTCTGAGCCTGGGTTCTGGGCTTGCTGCTCCTTGGGACACCTAGGCTGGTCGCTGCACACATGTCTGCATTTTTGGACCATAGGGTGAATTTTGCAACTATTCCAGAAGGTTTAAAGCAAGTCATCAACCTTCTGGAATAGCAAATTTTGTATTTGCCACAACTGCGTCAGACCCCTTTTCTGCCGCAAGTTGCGTCCAACGCAGGTGGCTTCTAAAATCGGTCCCACTGAATTTGTTTGAAGACACTGCAAATAGAAGAAATCCAAATGTGTGTTTCTCTCACAGCAGTCTCTGCCAAGTGACAGTTTACCTTCAGTTTAATGGTTCTGGATTGTGAAGCAGCCTAAACCCAAAAAAAAGTTTAACTTTTGTTTGGCATTTCATTGAAAAGCATTGATAAAATGTTTACTGATCAACTTACTACTTTAACATTTAGGTTTAAGTAGTATCTTGATTTATCATTTCTACAGGTTTGCCTGCAGTGAATTTTCATTGGTTAAATAACAGAAAATTGTGACATTTTTGGAAAGGAAAACATTCATAAATGATTGGACAATTTTTGAGTTGAAAGAATGTTATGGTGCCTGATTGGCCAATGCAAACCCTATATATTGTGCCACTCAAATTTTGCCCCCTCCTTTTTTGTCTGACATCCTAGGTGGTAAGACTGTGATCTCAGCTTGCCCGGTGGCACTGAGGGTTGTGGCACATGATGCCACACCTCATACCATGCTGGTGACCTGAGGTTGGGAGTGTGCTTGGGCTGCTGGGGGTTGGCTGGGGAAGAGAGGATCAAGTGGAAGAAGGTCTGCTCTCCTCTCTCAGGGAGGGTGGGTTGTGGCTTCCCTGCTACCAGTAACTCCCAGTGGAATCTGGGGGGGAACAACAGTAGGGACCATCAGGGAAAGGGGCAGTGGTGATGGTGGATGTCCACAGGACTGGTGCAGGAGTGCACCCAACTCAGGCTGGATGTTGTTGCATGTCTGCACCTCCAGGAGGGAACTCATGCTCACAAACAAGGAAACACCCTGATGGCAGGAGAAGATGATGACATGCCACCAGCCTCATGCCCACTGTTGGATCCTGCCTTCCCTGGGTCCTGATATCCTCCAGCCTTTACTCTACCTGCATGACAATTGGATTCCAGAAGCACCAAGGTAAGAGGATGGTGGTCCCAGTCTTGGGGCCACAAGCCAGGGGTCTTCTGCAGGTCAGGGGTGATAGGTTAGACTTCTGGGGGGACCCAGGGCTTGGGATTCTCAGGCCAAGTGGGAGTAGCTGGGGGGTAGATCTGATGGATGCCACTGTAGCTGGTGACAGGAGGGGAAAAAAACTAACAAAAAAAGACTGTAACCTCAGATTTTACATTTCTTATGATACTGTACTAGAATGTGTTAGAATTGTGCAGTCGCATTAGATATAGATGGCAGAATTACTATACTGGCTTTATATTATATTCTTTGCAAAAAACTGTCTTAATGCACCAGTTAGGGTAACTTAATGCCACAAATGTAGGGAAATGTGGCATTAGGGTTTCACACCCTAATGTCCCCCACCCCAAGTAGCAAAAGGAAAAAAACCTTAGGGTTTTGGGTCTCCGGTGTCTTGGTGAATCAGTGGTGGGGCCTTTCTTGGGGGTTGTTAGCCCTAATGCCCACCCCATTACGTGAATAAACAATGTCACACATGATCTCCTTTCTTCACTCATGGCTCGCTCTGTCAAAGACAATTTCCATAGAATACACAACATGTGTGTGTGTGGACGCACATGTGTTGGAGGGGTTCTATGTGATATTAGTGAAAAACTGCAAACACAGTAACAGCAAGTGAAGATCATGAAAACCAAAAATGGTGATGTGCACTACAGTGAGCCACTGAAACAACAATGGCTCCTTACTTTCTCTGGGGGACTGATCTACAGCTACTTTTTATGTGGGAGACTATGCCTCCCGCTCCCCCCATGAATAATATAATCATCTCCAGGGGGATGATATTGGGGAACAGGGTTAAAACTTGGGGGTGCTACTCCATGTGGGGAGGCAAGACTGCAGGGGGATAACGTTGGGGGGGCAACCTGTGGGTAGTGGAGATCAAAGTTGGTGGAACGAGAGTTTGTCAGCAACAACAACAAAAAATGTCACCACATTCCAGTCCCAAACCCAGGTCCACCAGGTACAGAGGCGGTGACTCTAGCCACCACACCAAATCAAAACCTAGCCACCACACCACACCAAAAGCTGGTCCCTCTTCTACTAGAAACAACTACAGAATAGGGACCAGCACCCTAATAGACTGGATACTATTAAATAACTGTGACAGAATTACTAAAGTGTCTGTCCTCCCGGACTCGATAAGCGACCACTCGCCTGTGATCTGCTCATGGGCTACTAAAATCACTAAGCCTCCCCCGAAAATCATTTACACTAGGGTTATCAAACATGGACACCTACACCAGCTAAAATCTCATCTAAGTAGGCTTGATTGGCCTAAAATTGACTCTCTTAAGGATGTCAACAAGGCACTGGAACTGTTCATCAGACTTTTCACTACAGCCTGTGACATCTATGCACCACCGGTCAAGAAGAAAGTTAAAGGCATATCGAGCCCCTGGATTAACTCTGAACTCATAGCACAACTAAAACTTAGGGACCACCTCTGGCAGTGTGCCTGAGCCACAGGAGCAAAAAAGGACATCCAACGCTACAGAGCACCAAGAAATAGCTGTACCCAGTCTATTCAGAATGCCAAATGCAAACACTTTAGAGAGGCACTTTCCAATTCCTGGGGAGATGGAAAAAAATTCTGGAATAACCTGAAGGACCTTACGGGAAAAGAGGATAAGTCACCGTCAACTATGCTCAACATTGATGCTACACCTACGCTCGACCCCTATATGATCTCTAACACATTCAACAATGCGTTCTCTAACCTGAGCAGCGTCCTACCACCTGATTTCTTCAATGTCCCCACTTCCAGCTCCACCCCAATATCATCATCCCAAGCACACCCTACCCCACAGTTCTCTTCCAAGAAGTCCCAATGCACCTAGCCAGAACCTACGTATGCAAGGCCATCAGCAAAACCGGTTACAGTGGTGACTCCCTTAACCTAAGGCTCCTTTCACTAGTTCTCAATGAGCTCCTTGAACCCCTGACAAAGATACTTAACCTTTCCTTAAGCCTGGGTCAATTCCCATCACTCTGGGAACAGGTAACTATCACACCAGTGTACAAAAATGGAGACAAGATGCTACACACCAACTACAGGCCCATCTCCATCCCCCCCATCTAAAGCTCTGGAATGAATTATCTCTGATCAACTTGTGGAGTTCCTGGATAAGTATGAAATCCTCTGCCCAGAGCAACACGGATTCCGGAAAGGGCATAGTACCACCACGGCGCTGCAGAAGTTCACCAGTTTCCTCCATGATACCATTGACCAAGGCATGTGTGGAGGGGTGGTATGCATTGATCTAACAAAGACCTTTGACACCATTAACCACTTGCTACTTCTAGATCAGCTGTCCACCATTTGCCTCTTCAAACATGCAGTAAGCTGGTTTGCTAGTTACCTTGGGGACAGGGTACAACGTATCAGGATAGCTGGAGTCACCTCAGATTAAAAAACAGTCCTCTCATGTGTCCCCCAGGGGTTGATACTGGGACTACTACTCTTTTCTCTCTTTCTTAATGATCTTCCTAGCATCTGCCAACAGAGAATGCTACTTTATGCGGATGATGCAGTACTGCTCACTACGAACTGAGATACTAGCCTCCTAGAGAGTCACCTACAAAGCAACTTTAGGTGTGTTGAAGATTGGTTTCACTCCCATAAACTCATCCTGAACTTTAGCAAAACTAGGGTTATGACATTCTACAACCAATGGAGCAAGTACAAACCTCTGGTCCTCAACATTACGAACCAAGCGGGTGCCTCTCTTGAGCATATTCCTGCATATAAATACCTTGGCATCACCCTGGACAGCTCATTTACCTTCACATAGCATATAGGTAATGTGGCAAAAGCTGCCAATATACGGATTGTCCTACTCCACAATCACAAGCATTGCCTGACCCCCAATGCCCTCAGACTGACTATCTATAGTTCTGTCATCTCCATTATTGACTATGGTCTTGCCATCTACGGCTCTGCCTCTCAAACCGCTCTTCGGAGGATATCCATGATACTCAATTAAAGTCTGTAGGCTCCTAATGGGTGTCTCCTGCCTAACTCACACCTGTGACCTTTATGCCCAGATTGGATGGCTTCCACTCATGAGCAGAATTCAATACCAGACCTGCCTACTCACCAAAAAAATTGTCCTTGGGCACATGCTACCTGGAGTTGCTAAACTCCTTACCACCCACAGCAACATCCAACCTACACGGAGAGCTCTTCAACAGATGTTCCAGGTCCCAAGATGCTGGACCTCTATGGGGCAGAGATCATTCTCATTCAGGGCTCCTCAGTGGTACAACATCCTAAGCAAAGAAGCACTTACAGCTGCAACTCTAGGTCCCTTTAAAAAGGAACTTCAACGTTCCACTGCCTCAACCACACAGTGTGACTGCCACTTCTAAACTATGATCTTCACCTTGCACCGGTGACAATGGTACTCTGGATCTACTGCCTCCTTAATCCTCCTTGCTCACCCCCCACACTCCTCCCTTTACTCACCATTCCCCTAGCAGCTGACTCTAGGCCCGAACCACCATCACCTATCTCTTACCACCTGCCCCTACTAACTAACAATGGCCTCTGCCTGCTCACTCATCTCTGCATATCTCCTCCCCATCCACTGTTCCCCTTCAAAATTGACTCATGCTGGCAATTGCTGAATCTCTCTGCAAACTACTGCTTAGTCAACCTTGAGTGTAATATTTGTAACTATTGTTTCCTTTGTATTGTCGTTACCCTGCTTCCTTTGATGTGAAATCTTTGTAAATGAGCAGTCCCTGCTCAAAGGTATTTGTAATCCTAGAGTTTACTAAAATAAAAAAAAAATGGCCAGCTGGGAACTGCCTTACCAAACAAAACCTTATACCCTCATGCATCTGCTCTAGCTCACTATATACTGACCCATACTCGCTAAATACTGATCCTCGCTCTTTTTGTTACACTCACTGTTCCCACAGGCATTCACACTGAGTCACTCAATTTGAGTCACTCAGTTTGACATTTAACTCACCCATATTATGGGATACATGTGTGTGTGTGCATGTGTGTGTGTGCATGCATATGTATATCTACATATACAGATACTTAAATGTATGCATATGTATACTATATGTGTAGACAGGCAGCTATAGAGATATAGATATACACATAGATGATATAGATATAGATATAGAAATAGATATAGGTGTGTGTGTGTGGGTGTATGTGGGTGTGTGTGTATTTACACAGATGTGCATTTATTATAAGGCATACATCATGCTACATAATAACTGGAATGTGTACTACACAATTCCATACTTAAAAATATAAAAGCATTCATCTGTGAAAAGCTGGGGCTTTACATCCTAGGTGGATTTTGTTTATTGAATTGAGGTGCATGTTTATTGTAAGTAAATTGATCATTCAATATATCAACTCCCATAATCTATAATAATTCCATTCCTGCTGGTAGTCTTGTTTTCTTTGTTTGTTTTGTTGAGATTTGTTGACCACTGGGCCTAGAAGTCCCTTTTTCAGGGGCGACCGAGGGGTGGGGGGGATACAGATGGTAAGCAACTGAGATTGAACCAGATTAAGCAGTTGTAGCCAGATTAAGCAATTTAGCAACCTAAACTAAACGCACTTTTATTCAATACCCTTGTATAAACATAGTTTTATGTGATATTGTCTAAGACACATATTTATTTACAGAGCTCTGTGTAGAATATAAGGATAACACCAATACCGGAGATCACCTACTTTAAATTAATGCAAGCAGATTTATTACAGATAGAACTGTTTTCTTTAGTCGAGGTATTAATCCATGGATCAAATTACCAGAAAACATGATTATAAGTTAAACAAAAAGTGAATTTAAGAATAGATAGGACAGACACCTTGATAATGGGGGCAAATTGATCTATTACTAGTAATTCTCAGGAGCTAATTTATGGGCAAATGCCTTTTGAACTCCTCACCTTGTAGTAACCTTCAGTAACCTTTAGTATATATAAAAGTCCTATGTTTCCTTCATTCTACAGTAGTTGTATGTTATATTTAGTGCATTCTGTAAAATCCAAGTAGTTCCTACACATTTTCTACCTAGTGTAATTACTTGGTCACCAAAAAACATTTTAGTTTTAACAAACAGTTCATTTTTATTGTAAAAGCAAACAAACATTACAACAAAACACAACAAAAGAATGTTGTCAGTGTAAAATTTGTTTTCATGGATAAAGCATAAGCAAATGCCTTGGAGCACGTAATGCTCTTTGAAAAAATGTGCATTCTTATATTTTCAAAACAGAGGGCGCTAGACATTTTGCTGTCCTCATCTTTCAGATGTTGCTGTTTTGTTAAGAAAGATGGGAGCCAGCCCAGTGGTGTAGAGGCTGAGGCATTGGCGCCTTACCTCCTGCCATGCTGATGAGCCGTGTTCGTGATGTAAGTGGGTTGCTGGGGGTTGGATGGGGAGGGAGAGGATCATATCCGGAGGACTGCTCTCCTCTGCTGAGGTAGGAGGTTTGGCATCCCTGCTAAATGATTGCCCCCTGGGTGGAGGCCTGAGGGTAGTGCAGGACAGAGGAAGCCAAAAAAGGGAGGGTGCAGTGGGACTTCTGCAGTGTACATGTGCCTCGATGTACGTATGCTAATGTGCAATCCCCAGCAATGGGGAAATGAGGAGAAAACAAAAGACGGAGGACTCTGGCAGGCTAGATGATGGCCTGGGATGGGTGGATCAGACCCCTCATAGAAAGAGTAGCCAAAGTCTGCCTGCCAGCCCCCCCTCTCCATGGGAAAAAAGCTCTATAGAAAAAAAAAAGAAACTAAAGATGGGATTTTGTCTTCTGGATACATTATGTATCTGTTACACATACATACAGGCACACATGCATGTGTGTACACATCCTTAATTCTTTATCATTACATTATTTCTTATTATCTGTTCTGCATGACCTATAAGGATTCTATCTATCTAGCTATCTGTCTGTCTGCCTGCCTGCCTGCCTGCCGGTCTGTTTGTCTGTCTGTCTGTCTGTGCATCTATCTATCTATCTATCTATCTATCTATCTATCTATCTATCTATCTATCTATCTATCTACTGTATCTATCTACCGTCCTACCTGCCTGTTGTCAACAGGTGTACCTTAGATGTATCCATGTGGTATTGCATTATCACTGCTTGGGCATGGTTATCAAAGGGTGTAGCAACATCCCTTTCAATTAAATGCCATCCAAAAAGTAAGGTTGTGGTGCCAGGGCAATATCTGACAGTGCACCGGGATTCGTATAACAGTTCTGTTTATTATTATAATTTCAGAAAGTAATATTGCAAATACTGAATTCATCTGTATTATTTTATTTCATGAGTGATACTGTTTAGAAACAGAAAATAAAACAGGTTCAGATTTTAGCCCTTAGGCTGCAGACAGAATTAGAACATATAGTAATTTTGGACTGATGTATCAGTCCACTGTCCTGCAAGAGTTAAATTTCAGTTTGGCTGTAGAGTACAATTTCTAAAAGCTATAGTGAATAAAGTTATTGCCTCTTGCATTAACTGAATTCCAATAAACTGAACTATGCCCTAAGGGAAGTACAAGGTTTTTTTTTTCAGTGATAACAATGCATTTTTTTATTATCTGGATGCAGCACAATATTGGAATGATTCACTGCAAGAAATACAGCAGTTGCTATAACTTAGTAACAATTTAAAGTGCAAAATTGCCAAGAGGATTTTAAATGTCCACAAAGCATGTGCCAGAGATATGTTTCTGGGATTTTGGTTCAAGATCAAGTCATAAGTTTGAACAAATCCCTTAAGATTAACATTTTAATGTAAACATCATTTTTGAAGCAGAAATACATAAAGACACACACACATACACACACACACACACACACACACACATACGCATACACACACACACACACATACACACACACTCTTGAGTGCGCACACACACACGCACATACACACACACTCTTATGTTAACTGCATCATACATAATTTTCCTTGCGAGTTTTCCCAGGCCCAAAGTGATATCATTAAAAGAATACTAATACTGTTTCTATAATGTATGGGCGAATGCTGTTAATGTACAAAAATCATCTTTTGCAATGGTTGTTATACCATCCATGTTTTTTGTTTTTTTTTCCAATTGTTTTGCAAGGAGTTGCACACTAAGCTGAATGCTTGTTTACAGGTGCAACCTGGGAGCACAGGGAAGTTAAGTGACTTGCTCAGGATCACACTGTATGCAAGCAGGGGCTGTGGGATTCAAACCCAGGTCTCCAGATTTGTAGCTCAGATCCTTAAACCACTGTGATATACTACCTCATTGTGTTGCCATCCTCCTGCCTGTGTTGTTAACCCATCAATGTTACGTCACATTGATGGCATAACAATTTGGAATCAACAGCCACTGTCATTTCCAAGGCAGCACAGATGTCCACGCTCTGCCAACAGCTGTTCAAATCACATAACAGAACAGTCACAACAAAGTATAATGCTGTAACACCAAGGCGCCCAGTATCTACATTATGGCAGCCGTTTTACTCTCTAAGGCTCTGGATGATGATCATAGAGCATTTATACTGGATCAGAAAAACAAAAAGACACTAAATAAACTGAATTCGGTATTAGGATGTTGTGATCCTACCTGGAAGACGAAGATGAAGCTCAGTCCATAACAGATATACCAGTCACAAATCTAGATCTCCTTGTTGCCAATTTTATCTACAAAATAAAGCGAAACGATGCTACAGATTATGAACCATCTACTCTGAGAGGCATATTAGGCAACTTAGACCACTACCTCCTAAGCATAAATTATGGGCACTCTATTTTCTACGGCAACCAAAAGGACTTCACAGAAACAATTGCCACCCTCTCTGCAAAACAAAAGCACCTCAAGAAGATGTGCAAAGGTAGGAGGCCCAACAAGGCCAATGCACTGTCACCCTCAGACATTGACAAGCTCTACCAGACAGGAACATTAGGACTATATTGCCCAATGTCACTCCTAAACATGATTTTTTTTAACATCGGGCTCTACTATGTCCTCAGAACTGCAGAGCAGTATGCCCTAAGATGGGGAGACCTGAGCTTACAAAAAGATAGTGATGGCAGCCAGTTCTTGGATATACTGAGCGCCAAATGAAGACACAGGCAGAAGATAACCCATGGGACATTAGGGCTGTAAAGCTAAGGATATATGAAAATCTGGACTGCCCAGACAGAGACCTGGTGAAAGTCTGTATGCTTCTCATAGGCCATGAAGCATGTTACATGTGGAATCTCCATTCTACCTTGCACCCAATTTGTACAAACCTGGTGTGTCTATTTGGTTTAGGGCAATGACTCTTGGCGAGGATAAGATTCACTCAGTGATGAAAATAATAAAAACTTCTGCTGGATTGTCTGTTGAAAAACGCATAACAAATCACTCAACATGCAAAACAGCAATCCAGAGGCTAGTGGATAGTGCTGTCCCCCCTATCGAGGTTCAGCAGGTCTCTGGTCATAATAGCCTGCAGTCCATTAACAATTACTGTTTCATCTTTGAGGCCAAACAAAAAAGAAACTCCGGTATTCTTGGGGGGAGTAATTTAACCAACAACCTGCAGCCCTCTACATCCAATTCTTCTGTAGCCCTGCCAGTTCAGCAAGAAACCCAACATCAAGGACACAGAAGTTAGCCAGATTTGTCTTGTCAGAGCTTACAAATTTCAAGCTTGTTGAAGACAGCTCAATATTGCAGCATGGCAATATCACAGTGAACTCGTCAATAATTTCTTTGGACCACAGAAACAGAAGCGCATTGGCATAATCTCAGACTCCTCATCTGAGAGCGACTCTTGAAAGGTTAGTAGAGCAGCTGTAAATTTTAGCCTCCCACCCTCTCAGCATAGAAACTTTTAATTGCCTGTGAAAGTAGTACTGTGGAGATACCTGCCTTCTAAATGCTTGTTTTTGGTCTGTTTCCTTTTCCTGTTCTATCCCCTTTTCTCACAGGCATCACTGGCAAAGCTCCATGAGTCGAAACATTCGCATAGTGAGTTATGGTGCAGTCTATCAAATGTTGTACTGCAACTCTGTTTGGTCATCTTGTGTCACATGTTCTTTCCTGTCACAAAATAACAAAGTTGACATTTTTTTATTTTTACAATGGCTTAGTGGTAACGTGAATATGTGTTTTTAAAAAATATATATCCTAATTCCTGTTGTTTAGCATTTGAAAGGGTGCATTTGTACATTAAATACATTTTTTGTCACACGAAACTGACTGTCTCATTGTCATCTGAACAAGGTAAGAGGCTGATTCTTATTCAGACTGATAGATTTTATTCTGAGTAATGGGCCAAAAATGATGCCCATACACTATAAAAGACAATGTATGGGCATCGATGGTTAACCATACTATGCTATATCGTGTGGTTATCATGGCAACTTTTGGTTAACCTCTCGAGCTGCACTCTCGAGGTTAATGAAAGTTGCCAAGGTAACTACTCGATGCTAGCATAGTGTGGTCAACCATTGATGCCCGCACATTATCCTCTATGTTTTGCATAATCTGGTTGGTATGGTTGAAACTAAACATTGCTTTACAGAAATCTTCTAAAGGAAATTATAGTAATTCTTCAGAACCATATGACCCTAAAAATACTATCTAGAATGTTGCAATTCTCTCTTTAATTTTATGTCAGATATTAAAGCAAACTATTTGTTTTAAAACATCACACCCATTATACAGTACGTACAGTCATCGATATTTCATTCAGTTATTGAAAACAGGAAAATCTGACAAGTAGCCAAACACTGTAGTACACTAGCAAACTGCTGCAACTACAGGGGGCATGGGTGAATACTCATCCTTCAAGATCGGAATGTTTCTCAGTCTGTCATGAGGAAACAGCTTTATATATTGATGCACAACCCTCTCCCCAGTCAAAGCGCCACCTCTGTAATAAAGAGTGGGAGATCCAATGAAAGGAAATTACTTTATAATAACAAGGGAGTGTTTTTTCCCATAGAGAAACCCTATTATAATTTGCCATTATAACCTGCAGTTATAGCGATGAACAGGTGCCGGGTTTCTCTCATTCTACTCATGCGCACACCACTTTTTGTCTGCTCACACTACAATACTTAAGTTCAGCAGGTCGACATATCCTTAAACATTTTTACAGTTCAAAGGCAAATTACCTCCCAGCACCACAGACTCCACTTAACTACAGAATACCAACATTGCCAACATTGGGACTGTGGTCTCGGGGGGGGGGGGGAGAGAGAAGTGAAAGTAAAAAGAGCATGAAAACCTACCGCATCTGATCTAAGACTACCAGTGCTTGTAATTCTAAGTGGGTACATGGTTAGGTGTGGAAAAAAAAACTTAATTTTATGCATGCCCTCAGTGTGTGAATCATCACGCACCTTGGGTGCATAAAATTATCGTTATACACACCTACCCATTTATTATTTTATATATATATATATATATATATATATATATATATATATATATATATACACACACACACACACACACACACACACTAAGGCCACTTTTGTACAAGGAGATTCAAAGAGACAGTTTATGCACAGGGAGGGCAGGGATCTAGCTCCTGGTCAAATGGTGTATAAGCAGTGGTCAGAGGAGTCAAACCTGTCTCTACAGGTTCTTAGCTCTGTGCTGTAAGTAGACCAAGCTGAAATGTTGAAAGTCCAGAAGTTGTGTCTTCTACACCATGGTTTAATGTACTATCACTGAGTCATCAGGCTGCCAGAACAATTTTTTTAAATGTTGACCCCATCACCACCACTCCACTTGAAGGAACAGTAGAACAGCAAACTTTATCTGACTAGGTGGATGAGGTGAGCGCAGTGTCTATCTTCTCAGCTGTTTTCAATTGCATTCCCAGGTTCAGATGTAGTTGATGTGGGAATGTCAGTGGGGGCTGTATCCTCCCTCCATGAAAGCTGAAGGCTTGACCATTTATTTGATACTTGAACTCCACTTTGCACCTCAAAATAGAACTTACGTATGAACAAAATCAATATTGTTTGTAATAGTTGCATGTAAAAAGAAGTAAGAGAGAGTGGGCCCAATTTTCAAACATGTGAGAATGATGCAAGGGACTTGCATCAAGAGTTTTATGCAAGTGGTGACTTGCAACACAACTTACATCAAACACAATTTTCTGAAGCAGCCTGTGTCAATCCTGATGCCACTGCACCTAAGTCCCCTTGTGCCATGGTTGCAGGAAACAACAAGGTGCACCAGGTCACAAGGGGGCTTGTGCCATGGCAGGGCTGCAACATCCCCTTTTTGGGGATTTTACAAGCTCCGCTGAGGACGCAGCAAAGGGTACCTCTTAGACCAGCCAGGAGGTGGTCTAAGTGGCTTGACCTTGTTGGAAGGGATCTAACAATGAACTGCTGACTGCAGAAGGGTCACAGGAGGTGTCATGGGAGGCTTTCATGGAGAGAGCCCTGCAGCAGTTGGCGTGATGGCAGCTGGTAGGGTGCGTTTGCATTTTACTGTATGTACAGAACAGGCATTGTACTGTATATACAGTATAGTTATCATCCCTGGTGGTTTAGCAGTCCACCCTCAGATCCCTGATGTCCCCCAGAAATAGTTAAGTATGTACCCTTGTAGTCTAGCAGCCTCCCAATTCCTTATTTCCCTCAGAAATAGTTAAATATGTACCCTGGTAGTCTAGCACCCCCCATCCCCAACCCTAAATCTCTCCCAAAATCAGTTGCATAACATTCCCTGGTGATCTAGTGGACCCCACCCCCATCCTGGCAGGCAGCACCCCACCACCCCACTGCCCCTATCCTGAACTCCAGCCAGCAATTGGCACAGTTCTCTGCTCACAACCATGGCCGACCACCCAACTGGTCTATCACTGAGTGCCTGCCGTATACAGTATGTGCTCAATGATTGACATACAGTAGGCATTCAGTGACAGATCAGTTGGGCAGCCAGCCATGATGGGGAGCAGATATCTGTGCCAGTCAATGGTTTGGGTTCAGGATGGGGGAACAAGGTGGTGAGGCACTGCCTGCCAGGGTGGGGGGTCCACTAGACCACCAGGGAATGTTATGCAAATTATTTTGGGAGAGATCGGGGATTTCAGGGTGCTAGATTACCAGGGTACATACTTAATTATTTCTGGGGGACATCTGGGATTGGGAGGCACCACTAGACTACAAGGGTACATACCTAACTATTTCTTCAGGGACATCGGGGATCGTAGAGGGGACACTGGACTAATAGGGTACATACTTAACTATTTCTGGGGGACACTGCAGACTGGGGAGACTGCTAGACCACCAGGGATCAAAACTATATGGTATATATAGTACAATGTATATACTATACATACAGGACCATGTAAAGGCACCTCGCTGGGTGACATCACTTCCACAGCTGCCCAGCTGTCTTCCTGATCCCTCTATGATGCCTCCTTTGCCCCTTCTGCACCCAGCCTTCTCCTGTCAGGCAGCTTCACCCCCCCACCATCCAGCACTGCAAGTGTTATACCAGTTTGGGGGGGTGGATCCCTGCAGTAATTCCTGCAGGTGCACAAAATGTTTTGTGCAGCTGACAGTTTGTGACATCCCTGCTTTTTAAATTGGGCACAGGGTCCCTGGCACACCCAGAGTTTGCCACAACCCTTAGAGCAATGCAACTTGCATCGCTGTAAAGGTTCTTTTAAAATCATGCTCCATGTGTGTTTGTGGGGGGGGGAGTGGAGAAGGAGGTGAAAGTCATTTTGTTTTTCTTGATCAGAGTTTGGTTATGTTGGAGGGATGCATGTTATGTGGAGGAAAACACCAAACTTGCACAAAAAATAATTATCTAAATTAATATAGGTTTATTTAATACACTTGTATAAAATGTCTGCATGCATCTGTTCAGACTGAGCCAAATGACAAACATCCTAAGGAACTTTCCGTGATAATATTCTGCTACAAATATATTAGGAGGATGGCAATCAGAGGGTGGGGGTACCACTAGACACTAGGGCAACATCACATACATAAAGGAATGGGAAGGGGAACACCACTAGACACCAGGGAAATGGCGGCTCACTGCAGCCCACAGCATGAGTTCCAGCTGTGGCTGCAGAAGTCAACAAAATCCAGCTGTTGTCATACAGAGAACACGGGTGAAGGGCTCCTCTCGCTAAGCTGGGCACCTTGGATTTTGGATGCCCAGAAAAGGTATTTCTGCCCCTCATTTTAAAAAACAGACATCAAAATCTAGCAAAACCGGGCCCGTTTAATTAGGTTCTGGTGTTCGTTTTTTGAAATGACTGCATTTTATGTATTTTCCATGTTTTGTTAGTTAGATGAAAAAAGCAACAAGATGGTGATTTCATGGCACAAATAAAAGTTTTGTACTGTGCCAAGCAAGTGTTGAGAAACCAAACATGTTCTGGCCAGAGCTGATAGGGCAGCCACAGCTGAGGAATTTGGGGTAAAAATATTGAAAATTACCAAAGTTATGAGCCTGCATTAGTAAAATGTAATGTAGGCTCATAAATTTATTGTTTTGTAATATTTGTACACCACATTTTCAATATAGTTTATGACCCTGCCTCATGAAGAAGGACAGTGCAAATGTTCAACTGCTGTCCAAAAGGGGATTCCATGCAGTGACTGTGATATCAGCTTTTGGGATGCAGAAACACATTTTGGGCAGGAGTTGAAAAATGACAGCTGTCACATTCGTGAGGTGCTGTAAAGTAATGGCTATGTTGAAAATTTGGGGTACAAATATTGAATATTAACAACCTTACAAGTCTGCATTTGCAAAATTCAACATAGCCTCATATCTTTTTTGTTTTTAAATATTTGTACACCAAATTCAGAACATATCTTTCTTATGAACCCACCTCATGAACAATTGCAGAGAAAATCTTCAGCTCCTGCCCAAAAAGGCGACTTTGTGCAGGGACCATGAAATCACCTTTCAGGATGTTAAAAAAAAACATATTTTGAGCAGGATTTGAAAAATGGCAGCTATCATATTCATGAGGTGCTATAAAGACATGGCTATGTTGTACATTTGGGGTCAAAATATTGAAAATTACCAAAGCTACTAGCCTGTGTTCACAAAATTCAATGTAGGCTCATAACGTTGTTGTTTTTTAATACTTTTACACCAAATTTAGAACACAGCCTTCTTATGACCAGCCTTCTGTAACAATGGCAGAGAATATTTTTAACTCATGCCCAAAAGGTAATTTCATGCAGGGACTGCAAATTCACCTTTTGGTATGTAAAAAAACATTTTGGCCAAGATTTGAAAAATGACAGCTGTCACATTCATGAGGTGCTATAAAGATATGGCTATGTTGTAAATTTTGGGAAAAAAAATATTGAAAATTTGAAAGTTATGAGCCTGCGTTCACAAAATTCAATGTAGGCTCATGTCTGTGTTGTTTCTTAATATTTCTTCACCAAATTTTCAACATAGCCATCTTATGACCTCTCCTCATGAACAATGGTGGAGAAAATGTTCAACTTCTGCCCCAAAGGTGATTTCATGCAGTGACCTCAAAATCACCTTTCTGGACAGATTTACCTAAAGTCAGTTGCATTGTCCATGTGGTGGTGTCCCAGAAAAGGTTTGTTGAAAATTTTGGGCAAAAATATTGAAAAATGGCCAAGCTATGCTATTACGTTCAAAACCCTATTGAAATACATTGCACCGCATACCTGATTTCTTCTGTTTCAGGTCTAGCATTGAAGAGTGAAGAGATGTCTGCAGTCCAGACAGGATTACAGTATTGGACCCCCAATAGGGCTTGGGAGGGTGGTGGATGCTGAGTGGGAGGGTCAGAGGGGGGGCTGGAATGGCTGCAAAAGACATACATGGACAGTTTTTTTTACAGGGTTTAAAAAAATGAGGCTTCAAATGGCAACATTGGGGGACTGGACATCCCCCAGTGTCACTTTTATGTTTCTAAACAAAAAAATCCTGAGGCACTGGATCATGAGACTAGGGGATTGGGCAGCTCCACCAGTGTCATTCTTATGTTTCTGTGGGGAGTGTGGGGTGGTGGATGCTGAGAGGGAGGGTTGGGTGGGGAATATTAAAACAAAAAAACATGGCAGCATCCTGATCATGACACCGGGGGAATTAGGCATGCCCACTGTCAATGTTATGCTTTTGGGGGGTTGGGTATTGGGTGCTGAGAGGGAGGGTAGAGCGGGGGATATTTATAGTTAAAAAGAAAACAAGTATCTGTGGTCATGGCACACTCTGCTATTTCCAAGATGGCCACTGCAGGGTACTGTACATATGCTAGTAGTCGTGCATGTACAGCAGATTGTGGTGGCCATCTTGGAAATGGCAGAGTGTGTCATTACCACTAATTCTTGTTTTCTTTTAAATTATTGATATCCCCGGCCTGACCCTCCCTCTGTAGCACTGACCACCACCCAGCTCCAGAAATATAAGAGTGACACTGGGGTATCCAACCCCCAGTGTCACAATCAGGATGCCGGCGTATTTTACAAAAATGGTGCAGTGCCCCTGGAAACAAAGGTGGAGTGCTCCAGGGATACCATGGATGCGGAGGCAATTGTTCTCCATGTCCAACATGTTGTTCATTCACTAGGAATGTGCTGAGTCCTTTTTCTGTAGCAAGAGTTCTGCAGGGCTATGCCCACTGCAGCTCTAAAAAGGAGTCCTGCAACATCCAATGTTTCATTTTAACCAAAACATTAACTCAGAAAAACCTACTGAGCATGCTCAGAATGGAAAACATGAAACTTTAATGCCTTATACTACAGCTCCGGAACCTTTTTTTTTTATCATAGAAAATATTTATTAATTTTTCAAGCATACATACATATCAAGAGGACACACAAGTGGCCTGACCCATATACAACAATGTCAAGCTCTAAATCTGCACAAACATTGTAAGAATAATGCAGCATATTTCCCATGAAATACAATATGCAATGATCATCAGAGGCCAACTAAAGACCTCAAATACTAAACATTCTAAAGGTGGAATTACTAGACATAACCGTAAATTAGCAGACAGGTTATAGAGGTGGATTACAGTGAGAAATTGGAGTTCTACAAAGAAATGAGTGAAGGTAAGCTTCCCATCTGGCATTGTATTTGTCCATACAACCTACTTGGATACAGGACAAACGATCTAATATAGATAATCTAGCAAGTGCAGCATCCCAGCTACTATGGAGTGGTGTAACTGGTTGGTGACAGTGCATAAGTATCAGTCGCTTAGCTTCCAGAACAGCAAGTGCAACCCATTGTCTCTTAGACTGAGATAAGGCAATTAGGGATGAAGTATCCCTTAGTGGAAGCTTGGGGTCAGATAAAAGTATCTGAGTTCCAAAAATCGTAGAGCAATCCTGGGCGATAGATGACCAGAAAGGTGAGAGCAGAGGGCATGTCCAGAGAATGTGAAGTAGGTGACTTCCAGAGTGTTGACATAGCCAACAATTAGAGTGTTGCAATAGGCCATGGAAGTGTAAGGATGCTGGCATTCAATACCAGAACAACAATATTTTAAGCTGTATGAAATGGCTTTTAGTGTCTGCATACATGTAATGGCAATCCCGAAGGTAACGGTTCCAGGAGTCCTGAGAGATATGAGTGTTCAAGATAGATGCCAATTTCAACCTGCATGCATTGGAGGGGTCTGCCTTCGCATCCCGCCAGGTCTTGTAAAAGCGCCCAATAAGACCCCCCGGTAAAGAGTGTTTTATGCCTGTGGGCCAACCATTCCCACCTCAGATTCATGTCACTACAGGGCTTGTGAGCCT
Source organism: Neoceratodus forsteri (assembly GCA_016271365.2). Taxonomy (NCBI): domain Eukaryota; kingdom Metazoa; phylum Chordata; order Ceratodontiformes; family Ceratodontidae; genus Neoceratodus; species Neoceratodus forsteri. The sequence goes on along the minus strand of CM057453.1, from coordinate 640,242,214 downwards.
GTATATCACTGCGCATTTGAAGAAATCTCCAAAAATCACTACATGGGATATGGAATTTCTGCTGCAGTTGGGCAAAGGACATCACAATTGAGGAGCCAGGTAAACACAAATCCTGTATATAACGGATTCCCTGAGCCTCCCATGTAGGCCAGTGAAGAGGAATATCCTCAATTGTATGAGTCTTATTATACCATAGCAGGATATAAAGCCAAGGGGAAGCCTGGGCCTCCCTGGGTGTATGGGAGCGTGACATGAGCAGATGCCAGGCTCATTTAGCCTCCACTACTAGAGGTGCCAGAGTACACTGGGAGTGAGTCTTGGGGTGTAGAAACCGGTGCAGCTGGGTGTTTGCCACTAAATCCGCTTCCAGCTGCACCCAAGGAGGAGAGGATAACAAGCTAGGGACAAGCCACTTAGTAACAGTGACAGCTGTGCAAGATAGGTGATATCTTTGAAGCCAGGGGGATTCTAGACCCCCTGTGGACCAGTGCAGTCTTAATTTTTGCTTGCTCCATCTGGGAGCTTTACCCTCCCATAAAAAACGAGATACCTGGTTTTCCATGGAGGCAAAGAGCTGAGGAGAGAGACGTATTGGAAGATTCTTAAATAAGTACATAACTCGGGGCAGCAGAAGCATACGGATAGTTGCAGCCCTCCCAGGTAGGAATAGTTGAAGTCTTTTCCATCTATCTATCTCTGCTGACAGATGAGACAGCAGTGGTACAAAATTAGCCCTTTTGAGATTCTCGGTTTTGGTCGGTAATGTTATGCCCAAGTACGAAAACCGCTGACTAACCCAGACGAGATCAGTCCCCTGTAGGCACCGTTTGTTACACATTGTATTGAGAGGGGCCAGAAGTGTTTTTTTCTGATTAGCACAGAGGCCTGAGAAAGATGAGAATGTCTGCAGTAGGGGTAGAACATGCCGTAAGGATGGGAGAGGGTCAGGAGCAGGTCGTCAGCATACGCTGCTACAAGGTAAGATTTCCCAGCAAATCTAATGCCTGAGATATCGGGTGAGGCAATAAAGGCACGTATGAGAGGGTCTAAGGCCACCAAAAATAACAGAGAGGAAAGGGGGCATCCCTGTCTGGTGCCCCTATGCAGAGGAAATGGTGCAGAAATAGTGGTGTTGGTCAGAACTCTAGCCATAGGGGATCCATATAGTGTAGCCACCCACTGACAAAACACTGGGCCGAAACCATACTTCGGTAGCACCTGGTGCAGGTAATGCCATTCAACGGAGTTGAAGGCTTTAGTAAAATCAATTGCCAAGGCAGCCATGGGTTTGGGAGAGTGAGAAGCTATCCATTTTAAATTAAGGAGGAGCCTGGTGTTATCAGAGCCAGATTTGCTCTGCATAAAGCTCTCCTGTGCTGGGTGGATAATTGAGGGTAGCACCTCCTGCATCCACATGGCTAGAATTTTGGCCATGATTTTAGTATCAACTGGAAGTAGAGAGATCGGGCAATAATTGGCACAATCTGTAGGGTCATTAGACTTTTATGGTAAGAGAATAATAAGGACCTCTCTCATAGATGGGGGGAATGAGCCAGCTGTATGGGCTTCATGCAGGGCAAGGAGTAAAGGTTGTGAGATATCCTCCACCAGTGCTTGATACAACTCGGCCGTCATCCCATCTGGGCCAGGAGATTTGCCTTTAGCCATATGGAATAGGGCTTGCCGTAGTTCCACTGGGGTTATCGGGGCGTCCAAGGTGGTCCTTTGCAATGGGGTAATTTCAGGTCTGACAAATCTCTGGAAAAACTGATCTATCTCTTGCTCCAATTGTTGAGCCGAAAGACCAGCCTGCGATCTACATAAATTTTGATAAAATACCTTCATGGTGTTGTTAAGATCTTGAGATTTATGGACAATCTTACCAGATGCAGTGTGAAGTGCCTGGATATGAGATGAAGCTTGTTGCTTCTGAAGCCTAAAAGCTAGCAATCTGCCACTTTTTTCACCCCCTCCCAGTATGCGTGCTTGGATCTCATTAAGACCCATTCTGCCTTTTGGTGTAAGGTGGCACTGATTTGGTACTTATGGCCCATAATGCACCTAATTAGAGACTTGTCTCACCTATGGGTAAGGGAAGCCTTAAAGCGGGACTCCAAGGTTGCTAGATCTGCCTGCCATTGGTGCCATTGGGCCAAGTTGGCTTTCCACACTTTGTTTTTGGCAGCCGAGAAAGCAATGATGCAGTCTCTGATCACTGCCTTGAAGGCTTCCCATACTATACCTGGGGAGACACCACACTGGGTATTGAGAGCAAAGTATTCCTTCACAGCCTGAGAAATCATTTTAAGAAATTCCGGGTCTTTAAGTAGTAAAGGATTACACCTCCAACGAGTGCCCATTTTAGGCTGACACCACCCTTGTATAGGATATTGACACTGGAGCATAATCTGAAATGATAATATTCCTAATTTTAGCATTAAGAATGTTCTGAGCCGCTACCGCATTAGTTAGAAAGTAATCTCTACAACTGTGGGTAGAGTGTACAGAGGAATAAAACATACAGTCCCTCCCAGCCGGATTGTCCCTGCACCACACAGCTGTTAAGCCCCATTCCTGCTGCATTTCCTGGAGAGCCAAACTGGCCTTGGATCTGGCCTGAGGGGTAGGATTGGACTTATCCACAAACACATCCGCCACCATATTGAAATCTCCTCCTATTATAATAGGGATTGCCCCACCATCCTGGGTAAGGGAAGAGATAGCCTGACTGATCGAAGGGAAAAACTCTGCATGGTCAACATTGGTAGAGCATACAGATTACAGAGAATCAGCATCCCTTCTGGGGAGGATAGCTTAGCAACCACCCATCTGCCCTGCGAGTCATGTTTGGATTCCTCCAAGATCCATGAGGAGGAGCAGCGGACCAGAATGGCTACTCCTCTTCTCTTGGAGGTGGCCGAACTAGCACATACCGCCCCCACCCATGATTTCTTCATCCATGCGACTGCCTTTTTCAGAAGGTGGGTTTCCTGAAGTAGGGCAATATCTGAGTGTAGGGAGCGCAAATACTGAAGCACGTTTAACAGGGTAATTTAAACTGTTAACGTTCCAGGATACCAAAACTGTGGGAGAACTAATAGGACTAGCTATGGCCATGGGGGGACACTTACTGACTTAAGACGTATGTAACGGGTACTTACCCCAGGACTGTAGCCAGGTGTCTAAGTAGTAAATCACCTTACTAGGTATATTCTAAAACAAAAAAGAAAAAAATCGAGGTCGAAACCACCTATGCTGCCAGATGAGAAGGGAGACAAGTACCAGTGAAGTAAAGAGTAGTCACACCTTGAACTGGAAGCTGCAATAAAAGGAATACAGCACAGAGCTTAAAACCTAATACAAGCAATATATATGCTAAATCCTATGTATCTAAGTAACTCTAGTGTAAGTAGAAGTTAACCGAGGATTAGATAACCAAACCTATCCAACCCCCACCCCAGAAACAATTCTTATATTAAACACAAATAAACTTTACTAATGCACAAAGGCACTATAGGATCGAGGTTCTGTGAAAGAGGCCCCTAAAATTTAGCGGCTTCAGCTACACTAACCCCAAATCCTTATAAGAGGTGACTGGTTAGAGCCAACTAAGGTCCAGAACTCTGGGCTGACAATATGCCTGAGATCGGGCGCCAGACCATCAGGAAAGGGAGCCCCCCAGGAGACCCACGAGGGGATTCCCAATGGAGGGGTCCTCAGAAGCAAAGGGAAGGAGGGGGAGGGGGAAATGACTTTACCTATCGCTAGAGACCCCAGGCAAAAATATAGGTATCATTGCAGAAAGGGAGTGGACGTCCCAAAGCCAAAAACTCCTGCACAGTCTGCTATGTGGGTAATTCTAGGTCACAGATCAGCTGATCCCCCTAGCATAAGGTTTATATGTCTGGAGTGTGTAATACACAGGTTAGTGGAGGGGGGGATAAAGCATAAGCCAAGACACTAGTGACCCAGGAGGCCACCACCCTGACTCCCGTCAGGCTACAGGCATAGTAAACATCATAACGGAATGAAATATGCAACATATGTTCAGACAGATTGACAATGCAGAAGCTATAAAAGTCCAGACTGTCATCCAGGGAGGTCATCCGAGCCTTCACCAGTCTGTTGGGGAGCAGGTGTATGCACTGCGCCATCCTTGATCACTGCAGCAGCATAGGAAATTAACCCAGGTCTGATGGGGGTCACAACATCAACCACCCCTACCAAAGTGGTTTCAGATATATCTGCCCAGCCCTTCAATATACTAGTGTCCATATCCACAGTGTCCAGAGCAGGAGAATGGATGTTATGAGGAGGAGAAGCTTTGTCATCCCGAGAAACTTTTGCTGGAGAAGCCGTCATTGCAGAGTCTTACATGTTTTGGCCTCCACTCCTAGATCTCTGTCGATGGCGAGCCACTGTATTTACTGATCGAGGTGGCATAGCAGTATGCATCTTGTATGGGGACTGTGGAGAATGCACTGGCAGTGCAGAGTGCGTCTGAGAGAGGTCAGGAGGGCCTAGAAGTGCTGGGGGACCGTACCTTGATGTTCCACGTTCGCCCCTTGTACCATCTCCCTGATTCTGATGTCTGTCCAAATAGTTCCCTTTCGAGGTATTAGGTTCCCAGAGCCACCTATTGAATGAGAAGGGAATAAGCAATTCAGGCCAAAATTTAGCAAGCCATCGTTCTATCTCTGAGGGATAGTCTGCCACCAGCTCTCTTCCATCCTTCATAAACCAGCAACTTAGTGAGACCCCTGAACTTAAAATGAAAGTTATATTGATACAGAATTTTTTTGAGGGGGGGCCAAAGTCACGACTTTTGCTGGCAGTTTCATGAGCAAAATCTCAATAGAACAGCACAGTAGCACCTTGCCAACGCACCTCTTCTATGTCTCTAGCAGCCCTGAGAATTTTCTCCTTCGTAGTGTATCGCAAGAAGTATGCTATGATTGGTCCCGGCAATGCAGAGTTCCTGTCCCTTCTGGCTGCAAGCCTATGCACTCGTTCAATGTCCATGTTGCCATGCCATCTGTCCCCTAATATGGTTGGCAGCATTTCATTTAAGAACCTCTCCATATTCTGACCCTCCACTCCTTCTGGTATGCCTATAATGTGCAAATTATTCCTTCTGGCTCTGTTCTTCTGATCCTCTACTCTGTCATGGAGCGCTGCAATTCTTTCCTCCTGTACCTGCAATCGATGAAGGAGTTTAGACTGGTGCTACTCACACACCTCCATCCATTGCTCCAACACATTCATGCAGTCCTGTAAATTCCGGACATCAGCCACTGTGCCCAATAACATGGTGTTAATGACCTCCACCCGGTTCAACACTGTTTCTAACATTTGTGTGATGTGCTGCGGGGAATCGGCTACCAATGGTGCAGCTAATGCTGTATTCGGGACTACATGTCCCTGCTCACTTTGAGAAGCCATGCGTACTCAGTGCTGAAGCAGAGACAAGGGGTGAAAATCCTTGCCTCCGATATAGCGAGGCATTGATATAGAAGACTTGATGCACCTGCCGTTTCATTCGCCGTTGACTGGAAAGCTTCCTGGCAGCATTTTAACACAGCCTGCAGTTCATCGCAGATCTCCGGCCACTCCGCTCGCTGCTAACCCACTCACATCCTAGTAGGACCTACTCGGCCTGCTTCTCATTGCATTGTTCCAGATCCGATGCTTCTCCTGACTCAGGGGGCATTCGGCATAGATGCTGCTGCACGTCGCTAGGTAAGGGGAGTTTACCCTATCGAATTAGATCATTTGGGTTTACTTAAGCCCGGAGGTCATGGCATTCGAGCTGCAATATCACCCAACCTGAGAAGAGCTCTGGATTAAGGCAGCCACCGTATTGGCATCCTAGCCACCAGCTCCGGAACCTTTTAATATTTTTTCACTAGACCCATCAAAGGCACTACCTTAGGACATGACACATATCCCCTGCAAGTTTGGGGAAAAATTCAATTCCATGTAGGTTGTAGGTGAGAGAAAAAAGAAACATGTTAAGTATAGAAAAGAATTCGCCCTCTACAGAAAAATGTCATATGTGGATCTTAGAAACCACACAAGCTGCTGTCACAAAATTTCCACAGATCAAGACCTTGACTCTTAGACAACACTTGCAAAATTTCAGCTCATTTCATCAAAATGTGCCAAAAATATTAATGTGCAAAGTTAGGGGTTTAACACTGAACACCCTACTCAACCCTAAGTATAGTGGTGCTACCTCATCACTACAATAATTGTAGCTACTGCTGTGACAAAACAACAGACAGTTATATGGCATAAATTGAGCCGCATTTCTTTGTACTTAATATGGGGGTATTTTAATAGTTTGATTGATTTCTCATTATTTTCCATTTGCACCATTTGATTTATGTAATTTCTGAAGGTTGGTAAGCATTTTGTAAAATTTTACACATTTTTAAAAATTCTTCTTTTATGACATGTTCTTCTTTCATGAGCCAATTCTTCTTTTGTGAGCTGCTCTAGAAAGAAGAGTATGGAGTCACAAAAATAGAATGAAAACACATGCTTTTATGGCCTTGCCATTTTTACTATATTGAACAACAAAGAAAGAACATTAGCTGCAATGATTAAACTTGTATATTTCCTGTCAGTGCAACATGCACCATTAGAATCAGGCAGGATTGCAACAAAATTATAATTCTAAAGTGTTTAAAAAGTATAAAACATAAGAGCAGTACTTACTAGGCTGTAGTGGTCTTAATTCCATTTTCTGGCAAGATGACCAATTTCCTGTTTCCTGATGATGTCAAGACTGTATTCCCATTGGCCTAGAGATTCCTAGGGATTCCATCTCATCTTCCCTCCTCAACTCCCTCTGTCCATCTTGCAACTGCTCCTAATTCCCCTCTGCTTCTCCCTCCTCCCAATTTCCCCTCCATCTTCTGCCCCTTCGCAGCCTAGCACTTAACGTGAGGAGAAACCTATGTACTTTATTGTACTTCCTTGCCCGCATGCAAGTATGTATTAAGTTGCCAGTGCTGTTACCTTACTGTTAATTTGTCCCCATTGTTTTTATCAAGTCTGCATTGCTGTTAATTTGCTCCTCATGCTTCTATCCCAAAGACTATGTATTGCTCCAGCTGATGTATTATTTTCCTATTTTTCTGTTGCTTCCATGTTCTACAGTACTGTTGGAAATGTTGCTGTTGTTTGTTGTATATATAGTGTTCTACTGTACTACATGGAAACTGTACTCTTTGATTGCTATGCTCCCATGTTCCCCTTCCCCCAGGATGCTCTGTGAGATGAACAATTTTATACTGTTCAGTGTGCCGTTTCTGGTGAAATGTTTCAATACATGAATAAATAAATTTCTGGTTTAAAAATTATCTACTTTCATGAGCTGAAGATTCTTGTTTTGTCAGCTGCTCACGAAGGAAGAAAGTGGCTCACAAAAGAAGAAATCAACTCATGAAAGACAATTTCTTATTTTCAATGGAAATTATGATAAATGCCGAAAAGCACAACAAAAAAGCTATTTCATGGTTATTTTAGTAATATTACTGATGGGAAATGCTTGTGAGTATTTAATTTATTTTACATAGTTAAATGTTTATGTAGAATTTAACTTATCTTGTTAATGCTGCTATGTCAGCTTTAAAAAAATAATAGTGTGGTGATTCTTTTTCTGTCGCTTTCTTTTTTACAGATACTGATTTGAATTTTATGAGTAATTCTTCAATTTGAAAATAATGCATTCAGGGGAAAGAAGTAGAACTCTGAAAAGGCATACAAGGTACTTTGATACGCATGGCATATCTTACAAGTCTGATGGTGCAGTAACACATAGTATGACACAAGCAACAACTGATGCCTGTCAGTCAACACAATTAATGAAAAGAAAGAAACATGGCAGATATGGCTACAAAGTCCATAGTTTATCTTCCAAAAAGCACAATATAGAAAGAAAAAATGGACTAAAACATAACACAATGCAGTCCTCTATGCAGCAAACAAAACAGAAGAAAAAGAAACACAACAAAAAATCAGTGTGCATGCAGGTAGCATCCATCAGAGTTATGCTACTTACTGTAGGATATTGCACACCAAAGCAAAGACATAGCAGATATCAGCAAGAATGAGACATAAAGAAAAGAAAATTAAAAGAAAAACTGATTATGAAATTACATCTCGGAGTTAAACAATTTGTACATATGCCTCAAAATTTCAAATCACCTTTGTGGTCACAGATGATGACACAAATAGATGAATTAAACAAAAAGATTTTCAAGATTAAGATGAAGTTGCAGAAGTTCCCAGATCTCAACACAGAGAACTTCTGCCACATCTTTGATGGATTTTGGCTGCAGACTGAGCAGAGAGAGGCATACTTTTGGGAAGAAATGTACCACCCACACAGCAAGCAAGTGGCTTTCTGTGTTGATGAAGCTGAGGAAACACACAGGTCCTGATTCTCAAAAGTTGGTGCAAGCCATGCCAATGGCAGCTTATGATGACTGCCAGTGTGCCAGGGGACCCTGTGGCCAATTCTCTATCGAGTAGGGTCCTGGTGTCAAAGTCCTGTGGCTTGTGGCAAACATGGCCCTGTGCCAAACAGACAGTGCATCATAAAGGTTTGCCACAAGCCATGGGTTGGCCCTGCAGCAACAGCATCATGGACAGGTGCCTGGTGGCTAGCACCCCAACCCAGCCCCGGTCCCTGATCATACTTAAAAATGTTCCCTGGTAGTCTAGGGCACTTCTCCAGCCTGATCCCTGATTTTATAAAAAAAAAATTCCCTGGTAGTCTAGGGCACCCTTCCCAACCCTGATTCCCATGTAATAATAAATAAATTGTCCTGGTAGTCTAGTGGTCCCCCCAGCCCTGATCCACAATCTTCATGTAAAATATAGCAACACTTTAGCTAGTATTCTAGTGGTCCCCCCATACCAGTTGGCAGTTCCCTACCACCCTACTCCCCCAATCCCTGAATCGACAATCAGCATAGCCCATGGCTGGCCTCTGACTATGCTATCAATGAATGTGTACTGTATACAGTACATGCTCATTGATAGCTCAGTTGGTGGCCAGCTGTGGAGGTGTGCAGAGGGCTGTGCTGGTTGCTGACTCAGGGATGCGGGGGAACAGGATGGTGGGGCACTGCCAACTGGGGTAGGGAGTGGGGGACCACTAGGCTACCAGCAAAGATGATGTCATATTTTTCATGGGGATCATGGATTGGGACCAGGGGGACTGTCAGACTACCGGAGCAATTTATTCATTATTACATGGGGATCAGGTCAGGGGGTGCCCTAGACTAGCAGATAATTTTTTTGTACAATTGGGGATTAGGGCTGGGGGGGTGCTCTAGAGTACCAGGGAATGTTTTTTGTACAATTGGTGACTGGGGCTGGGGGTCCCTTAAATTACCAGAGAACATTTTTAAGAACACTCAGTGATGGGGAGGGAGGCATTTAATACACCAGGATTGTTGCACATTGGTACAACCCCAGAGGACAACTAAGTACTTTGACCAGCCCCTGGCCAGTCCAATGGAACTTAGACAGTTGTCCTCTTCGGGTGTTTTTAGAATATTGCTTTAGGGGATTTGGCAGCTTGCATCTGCCACAAGCCTCCTATCACCATATTGCAGCACCTTTTTGTGTGCAAGGCTGGTGCAAGACCCCTTTGGCACATGCAGCCTGTGTTTGATCCAGCCTGCTTTCTAGAATAGCTTCTGGTACATCTTTTGATGCAAGGTGCCACTTGTATCAGAAAACTTTGATGCAGGCACCTTGTGTCACTCTAAGGCCTTTGAGAATCAGGCCCACAGTGTTTTGCCTTTGGTTGAACATCGTGATTTGCATGAGATGGAGGAAGACAATGAGTCTACAGCAGAATAAAACAAGACACAGTGTTTGACATGGACATCTGGTGCCCGATATTAAAAAATGTGCAAAGTGCAGTGCAAAACTTTGTGCTGCACCTTGTGCTTCCTTGGGTGCCTGAAGATGCTATATTCAATGGAACAGTGCACCAGCACTGTTTGACAGAATATAGGGCCATGTTGGCCCAGAGCTAAGCCACTTTGCACCGCCCCGACAGGGTTCCCAAAGTATGCCACCAGAACGGATAGTGCTGAAGTGCTATTTCCAGTATTCAAAGGGACCCATACAAATAAGCCAATTGGGCATGCAAGGTGCTAAGGGGCCCTTTGCATGCCCATTATTGGCTCATGTGCCTGGATGACGAGGCATATTAAAGCTGCACTGCCCCCCAATTGTCCAGTCATAGCCATGTATACAGATCCCTGGTGCTAGTGGTTCTCCCACTGATCGCTGGCCCATTCTTTCAAAAAAAAGGACCCCTGATGCTAGTGGGCATCTGGGGCCTGATACTCAAAAATGTACAAAGTGCAGTGCAAAACTTTGCACTGTGCCTTGCATTTGTTTGGGTGCCTGAAGATGCTATATTCAATGGAATAGTGCACCAGCGCTATTTGACTGAATATAGGGCCATGTTGGCTCAGCACTAAGCCACTTAGCACTGCCCAGACAGGACTCCAAAGTATGCAACCAGAATGGATAGTGCCAGAGAGCTATTTCCAGTACTCAGAGGGACCCATACAAATGAGCCAGTTGGGCATGTACAGTGCTAAGAGGCCTTTTGCATGCCCATTATGGGCTCATGTGCATGGATAGAGAGGCATCTTAATGTGGCACTGCCCACCTCAATTGCCTGGTCCCAGCCATGTATACAGATCCCTGGAACTAGTGTTCCCCCCACCAATCACTGGCCCATTCTTTCAAAAAAAAGGACCCTGGTGTTAGTGGTACCCCCCAGACCAAGGACGGCCTGTTCTTTAATAGATGTCAATTCCTGGTGCTAGTGGTAACCCCTTGTCTCCAATCCCATCCTTGGCATCATGTATAGTATCCCTGATGCTAATGGTAACCCCTTCTCCCTCCGATCCCAGCCCCGACTTCACCAATATTATCCCTGATGCTAGTGGTACCTCCCTCACCCTCCAATCCCATCCCTGGTGTACACTGTTATATCCCTGGTGGTGGTGGTGGTGTCCTCCCTCCCATTCACTAACCCCAATGTACAAACAACCTTTCACTGGCATCCAGAGGTTCCTCTGTGGCACTGGACAGCCCCCCACTCACCGTATCCACAGCACTGCTGATGTGGGTGCACATGTGATCCAGTACAGCCCTCCTCATACATCTTGGCTGGCTGCTATATATATATATATATATATATATATATATATATATATATATATATATATATATATATATATACAGTCGAAATTACACCTCTTATTTATAGGACAGGTTGGTACCCTATCCTATATAAATAAGAGTCTTGCTCCTAACTGAACATATGGTGGCTGGCTGAAGAGATATGAGGAGGGCTGTGCGGTCACCATATCCACCTGGGGTACCACTGCTGTGGATATAGTGAGTGGTGGAAACCCAGTGCCATGGGGGAACACTGGATGTCAGGGAGGGGTTGTTTGTACATTGGGGCAGGCTATGGGGAGAAGGGCACCATTGCTACCAGGGATATAAGAGTGTACAATGGGGCTGGGATCAGAGGGTGGGGCAAGACTAACACCAGGGATAATATTGTGAAGCTGGGGCTGGGATCTGATGGAGGGGGATTACCACTAGCAATATGGATACTATAAGTGACCCCTGAGATGGAAGCGGAGGGAGGGGGGTTACCAGTAGCACCAGAGATACTATATGTGTTGCTGGGAATGGCAATCAGAGGGAAGGGTGGTTACCACTAGCACCAGATATCTGTTTATTTTAAAGAACAGGCCAGAGATTAGTTGAGGAGGGGTACCACAAGCACCAGGGATCCATTTATTGTACATAATGGTCCAGTGATCAGTGAAGGGGTGCCAGAGACCACAGGGGGAAGTTGTGCTCACACAGCGGCCAACCAGCTAGGTGGCTGCATTACCTCTGGCAGCTGCTAAGGTTTCCTGGAGTTAAGTCAGAGTTTTGTTTGGTGATATTTGTGCTGTGCAAAAGGACCATGCTAAACTGTTTGGTGTAGTGCAAAACTGCTGAATATGGGGTTACGCCCATATTCATGACCATGCTCCTCCTCTTGCCAGCATGCATACATTGTGTTTTGTATGGATGCTAACCCTGTTTTCCCATGCAAAAGCCCCTTTTGAATATGGGCTGCAGTGCAAATCCCAGTTTGGGGGAGAAAGACCCATTAGTGCTCATGCATACTTTTGAATATCAGGCCTCTGATGACACATATAACCTTAGACAAAAGTCTTTTGATGATTTTAAGGACTTCATTAATCTTTTCATCATCATCACAAAGACCAACCAAAAATACAAACTGATACAAAACATAGGCAAATGCACAATTAGATCACACACTGGTTTAATGAGTCACTTGTTGGCATATTTGCACACAGGAGCTTATGACAGTACATTCCACCACATGCACAGGATTGCTGTGCATAATACAGGAATGCATAGATTTGTTTCTAAAATGTAAAAGCATGAAGAGTGCTGTTAGTAAATTTGCACACCTAGGCCTTTTATTGACAGGCGACATGGACAGTGCCACACCTTGTATTCTTGAACTCCAAAAATAATGCACCTTCTGATGAATTCTCAGTAGGTTGCATAACACATCTAGCTGTGTTAAATTGAAAGAAACACAGTTAACTGACACATTTGGAAACAAGACAGCCACATAAGATTTGGCAAGGAGAAAAGTTTGAATGTCTCTTGCAAGCAGCCATTTTGTAGTTCACAAGCAGTGAAAGTAGATATGACACAAATTGCCATGTGGAATCAGATGTGGGGTCATTTGGTGTCATACTTGATATTTAAGAATAAGTTTGCATCAGATGAAATTGTGCACATGTGCTTGTACTGTTTCAGAAAGATAAAAGCAGATGAGACAAACACAGGGATTGCTTGCATGAAGCTGTTTGAGTGGATTCTGATCAAAATTATGAATCTGTTCCTAACAATTCTAAGATTAAACACAAAGCTTAAAACATGCCAAAGAAAACTCCTAAAGTCATTGAAGGAATCCATCATGTACCTGCCACTCCCACTCCAGGAAATGTTGAGGCCATAACTTGGGACAGGAGCATTGTCATTCTGGTGAATGGGGTTCCAACAAAGGCAAAAGCAATTTGGCAGCATATTATGAATGTAGAGAGTTTTAAGGTCAAAATCCATTGTACAAGGATTTAAAGGCTGACCTCATGAGTGACAATTGACACTCAATTTGGATTCTAGACACCAAGAAAAAAACAAGCATTTGACAATGCCAAATGTTGACTTGCTGGCATTGGCATTGGTAGTACAGGAGTTAGAGAGATGCATAATAGAAATAGCAGTGAAGTACTGAACTGATGCCAACCCCACCCCCACCCTGCAGAGACTGACAGGTGTTGGGGGTGTGCCTTTGGGTCGTGGCCATAATGCTCATGCCATTTCACCTCACCCTACTCTGCAGACACTGACAGGTGTCGCAGTGTGCCTTGGGGTCTTCAGGCCTTATACTCACCTTATTCTATAAGGAAATATGCTGAGATGGGTGTGGTATTGGAGAATGGGGTGAACGCTGTGACCAAAGACCCCAAGGCACACCTCGATGCCTGTCACTGGCTGCAGGGTGGGGGTGGGATGGTGTAAGCATTACTGCCAACAATCCCAAGTCACCCCCCCAATGCCTGTCAGTCTCTGCGGAGTAGGGCATTATGGTTGAAAACCCTAATGTCTTAGCCGTTTGTTGGTATTTTCACTCCAGATTTTCAAAATAGGCTTTTTGTGACCTCACCTCATGAACAGTGGCACTATCATTTTGTTACTCAATCCCAAAAAGGTGGTTTTGCACAGTGACTGTGCCATTTGGCACCACAGGTATGAAAACACATTTCTGACAGGATGTGAAAAATGACAGCTGTACTGTTCATGAGGTGGTGCGAAAAAATGGCAATGTTGAAAATCTGGAGAGAAAATTTGAAAAATTGGAAAAGTTACAAACCTGCACAGAAACTGCTCAACACACTCCTGTAACACAATCATTTTTTGGAATTTTTTCAAGAAATTTTCAACATGGGCATTTTCGAACCTCTCCTCATGAACAGTGGCACTGTAATTTTGTTACTCTGTCCCAAAAATTGATTTTCCACAGTGACCATGCCATTCTGCGCCACAGTTGTGAAAACATGTTTCAGGATGGATGTGAAAAATGACAGCTATACTGTTCATAAGGAGGTATGAAGAAATGGCAATGTGAAAAATCTGGAGAGAAAATATAAAAAATTGGTGAAGTTATGAGTGTGAGTAGATACTGCGCACTGCATGCTTGTAGCACAGTAATTTTTTGGAATTTGTTCACCAAATTTGCAACATGGGCTTTTTGGGACCTCCCCTCATGAACAGTGGCACTGTAATTTTGTTCATCGGTCCTGAACAGTGATTCCACACAGCGACCACAAAATCTCTTTTCGGGAATGAGAAGCTAAATTACAGTGACATGTTCAAGAGGTGGGGTCCCAAGAACCCCATGTTGAAAATTTGGGGCCAAAATTCAAAAAAATGGCTGCATTATCAACCTAAGTTGAAACACTCCATTGCCTCCCATTAGAAAGCTTACCATCATTTCTTCAGTTCGCAGTTTGGCTTTGAAGAGTGCAGACATGTCCCAACTCCCAGTTCAGAAGATCATGGCTCTCAACCTCCAGAGGATAAGTAAGGGTTGGGGGTGTGGGAGGGTGGGTGCGCAGAGGGATGGTGGGGTTGGGGAGGGGACAAGGGAGACAACGGTGGACCGTTTTCTTGTTTGCAGGGAAAAAAGACCCGCGTATACACAGGTTGGGGGCACTCATCCGACACTGGGAGTGGGCATCCCGGTGTCAGAAAGGAAAGGGGAAACTGTTTAATCAGAAAAGACACACTAAGAGTGAGGATACCAACACAGGGATTGGGCACCCTGATGTCGGCTTTTCGGGAGTGTGTGGTGAGCGGCAGGAGCCGCCATGTTATGGTGTGACACATAATGTGGGTGGGGGGACATGCTGACAAGGGGATTGGGAACCCCAATGTTGCCTTTCTAGGGATTGCATGGTGAACGGCAGGAGCCGCCATATTTACTGAAAGGTTTCACCAGGAAAGGCACGTAATGGAGGCAAGTCATCTGCCACTCCAATGATGAGCCTGTCTCTGATTGCAGCTGCAGATTCGTTTCAACTCTTGGGCTCTCTTAAACTGCTATCATCGGCAGCATGCTCACTGGTTGGCAGCTGAGGGACGCACCCACTAAAGCATTTGCCACAACACTGACACAACTCTGAAATGTGCTACTACCACAAGATGTTGCTTACGCATGCGCACAAGCCAAGATAATAAGTGAGAAGGTCTTGATGACTACAGATGAAAATGTGTATCAGCAGTACACAGTTCATCCTTTCCTTGGAAATAATCCAGACAGTGACAACACTGACGTGTATCAAATAAAATAGGATGAAGGCAATCCTGTCAGTATCTGGGTGAGCTCACTGGGAGCACAATATTTTCCTGATGTTTTCCTGCATGTACTGGTGGTCACTTGGATGAGTGAGAGGTATGTGTTCCTGGAGCTGAGTACTAATCATCTAGAGTGCTGTATTCTGATAGGAAGTTCAGAAAGGAACATTCAGTACTTGTTTCACCTCATATGAGGGAGTGAGTTAAGTATACTGTCTGTGTCTATTGTACATACTCTGCGATGACCTCATCATTGCATTGTCTCACAGCAGCGGAATTGTTGCATAAGTCAAAAAACAAGAATTAGACACTAGAGATAAACTTGATCTCCATCCTATCAGCTATACCTGGCACCAAAGAATACTGGTACTGAAGGCACTCAAGGGTAATGTGTACGCTACAAGAGTGTGGTGCAGCCACTTGTTTTTTTGTAATTAATCTTTTCATTGAAATTTTCACACAACATACAACACGTATGATCCAATAGTCAATAAAAATACCAGAAATACTAACAGTCAGCAAAATATGGAGTACACAGAAACATAAAAATTGATGGCAGATAAGGTCTGTTTGGCCCACCTAGCCTGCCCATTTTCCTCACATACTGCAATACCATAGATCCTACTTGATTTCTGACTTTTACCCTCTCTTTCCTATTGCTAGGGTTCCCTTGTGCCTATCCCATGCATTCTTGAATTCCCCTACTATTTTTGCCCCCACCACCTCTGCTCAGAGGCTGTTCCATGCATACACCATCCTTTCTGTGAAAAAATACTTCCTCACATTACCCCTGAATCTACCCCCCTCCAGCCTCATGTCATGACCCCTTGTTGTTGAACATCTTTTTTTCTCAAAGATGTTACCTTCTTATACCTTATTTATGCTCTTGAGGTATTTGATGGTCTCTATCATATCCCCCTTCTCGCTCCTGTCTTCCAGGGTATACCCTTCTTAAATGACATTATTTAGATCAACATCACAATACGAAATAAAGCCAGGGAAAAGAAAAGCTATCCTTAATGACAGTCTAATAGTGTATTAAATGCTAACACCCTCTATCAAACCTGTTGGGAGGGAGGGGGAGTAATCACCCCTCACTCAGGGTAATTAGTGGGTGCACAATACATATGTAACTTTATACATTAAACAGAAACAATATGGAAGGATTGTTTACCGTTGTTGAGCTTTAAAAGTTCTAGACAAATTGGCACTGAATTTAGTATCTGCAGAAGAGCACTAGTCACGATGTTTATGTATTGGCACTTACCCAGTAATTTTTCCCAACTGACTGATGCAGACTATCCAACCCCTTTCCTAGGTAGCATAGCTGAGGGGTGGAGTTACTGGTGTTGGGGCTCACAGGTACTGTATGTCAGAAAAGGTACTCAAACACCTTCATATCTACCTATTGTGTTGCTATTGAGATGGGAGAGTCTTTAAAATTTGGCTAGCTGGATCAAGCTGTTGAGCAGCTCATTGAGTGAGGGAACTTCAGTGGTGAACCAGCATCTTGCTATGAGGTGTTTTCCCTCTATGGATACTGTCAAAACCTACTTCAGAATCTTTATTGGCAAGTGGTTGGCCCTGTCTGGGGAGCCAAGAATAAGCAACTCTAGGGACTTGTCTATAGGTTGTGATAACACGTCAGTCAAAAATCATGTTACCTGTTCCCAGAAGAACTGTAGTTTGGGGCATTGCCAAATGATATGGTAGAGGTCACCTTCAGGGGTCCACATCTCCAGCAGTCAGAACTGGGAGTAAGGTTTGCCATGCAAAGCACTAGTGGTGTGCAGTACCAAATGTGAAGAAGTTTATTTTAAGCTAGCTGAGTCCTGGGATTCCACTTGGTTTGTTACTCTAAGCTGTGCTGAATATAGCTGGGAGGAATGCCAGAAATACTGAAGTGAGCAAATGCAGATGTTGATGGCATATCACCAATGACTCTTGGTGAGATGTGCTCTCTAGACCCAGGGTCTGTGTCATGACATTTTCATCACTGATTTAATGCACTGCTGAGGTTTATTTTTTCAAAGACAATCCACCGCTTGGCATTGTGGAACATTACTTTTGGAGAGTGGAATATCAAGCTGGTGGTGCTTCTCATATCCCCATGCCACTGTGGATAAAAGATGCACCCCATGTTGGTGATAGTCAAGAAAGTGAAATCCTCAAGTTTATCATACAGTACATTACATGTCAACTTCCTGACAAGTATGACAGTCCAATCTTATGGAAACTGGTTCAAAACTTTCAGCGACACATCTGTTGCAAATACTGCCATTGAAAGGTGAAAAAGTGTGCCAATTGGTACATGAGGTGTTGGTTTGGATTTCCTAGGTGTGTGTCTGAAAATGGCCATATGAATGAATTGTTCTCTGCCATACAACACCATCTAAAAGCAAAAACTACAAAGAGAGTCTATGAATTCCCTAGAAAAGAAAATGTAGCATTCATTATGACTACAGCCCTGTTCTGTTGTTGAAATGCCAGGCAAGCATAGCTATTCAGTTTGTTGCAGACAGTTCCATGACCCTGGTACGGTATGTCACATCATAAATTACCAACAATGACTAAACTTGCTTGCAGGAGGTATGAGAGGTTTTTCCAACAGCAGCAGATCTATCAGATCACTATTGAAAATTTTCACCTAATGGGTTCATAAGGTGGCGTCATCAGAAGGCAATGTTGAAAATTTGGTGTAAAATATTGTGACAAGACCAAGTTATGCATGAACGTTGAAATATTAGTTGTGCTTCTGCAGCCTAATAGACTTCACATTTGGTAGTAGACATGAATTTGGGCATTCTTATGTGTTGTCTTACACCTATTAGTGTACTGTGACCTGCCGATGTTTCTTCTGGTTACTATTTCTTCAAATATAAAAATTAATAAAATCTTAAATGATAAAAAAAAGACATGAATTTGGGCATTCAGCACCTCTATGAAATGAACACCAAGGAGGTCAAGTAGTTTCTCAGATAAAAATCATTTTATTATCACATAAACAGGGGTGTGGGCTACCACCACAGGGTTTGGCTTCATTGGGGACTGGTGTTCCATCTGGAGGGACACCAGCCTATACTGGCAGGATGGTCTGCATCTGTCCAGGAAGGGAACAAGTCTTTTGAGCAATCGGTTTAAATGCTTCATTGGCAAGCTTTTAAACTAGTCAAGGGGGGAGGCACTGATAAGTAGCAGGCAAATCCCGGCCTCCCCCTACAAAACAGGGTACTAAATGAGAAAAAGACCGAGGTAGATGGGTCAGTGGGGGTTGCTGCAACAGAAGGTAAAGCCATCAAAAAATGGAGAGCAATGAGTACCAATGCCCGTAGTCTGAGTAACAAGCTTCCTGAATTAGTGGCCTTGATGGAGGAGGAACATCTGGATATCGTGGCAGTCACAGAAACATGGTACACACAAAACCATGACTGGGATGTAAACATACCAGGATACACTATCTACAGGAGGGACAGGGAGGGTAAAAGAGGAGGAGGAGTAGCTCTTTACATAAGGGAAGGAATCAAAGCAACAGAACAAAAGGGTAAACAGGGAGGAGAAGAAGCACTGTGGGTAAATTTAGAGACCGGCAATGGCACCACAATCCGCACAGGGGTTGATACAGACCCCCTTCTCAGGGGGAGGAAATGGACAAGGAAATGATAGAAAGTATACTTAGAATGGCAGAAAAAGGGGAGATATTGCTGATGGGTGATCTGAATATGCCAGATGTTTACTGGAGTGCAGTTGCAGCAGCCACTTCAAAGAGTGGGGTTATTCTAGATGCCCTACAGGGGGCATGCCTTAGACAACTAGTATTGGAGCCCACTCGAGAGGGAGCAATCTTAGACCTGGTTCTCTGAAATGGAGATGAAGAGAGGATCACAGATGCAGAAGTGGGTAGCCATCTGGGAACTAGCGACCATCGAACAGTATGGTTCACAATAAACACAGCAATATAGTCAAGCCATACAAAGACAAAGGTACTGGATTTTAGGAGGGCTGACTTTGTCAAAATGGGTGAGTGCCTAAGGAATGCACTAGCAAATGGGCAGGAAGGAGGTGAAGAACAATGGGGAATAATAAAACTGCCATCACAGAGGTATCAAGCCTTTGTGTAAAGCAAATAAACAAACGAAACGAGGTAAGAAACCACTATGGTTCTCAAAGGAAGTGGCAGTGAAGGTTCAAGAGAAAAAGAAAGCATTCAGGAAGTACAAGGAATCAGAGAAGGAACAGGACAGAGCACTGTATCAGTTAAAGCAAAAGGAAGCTGGGAAGGCAGTCAGAACAGCAAAGGCTCAAACCGAGGAAAAGATAGCCAACTCAGTTAAGAAGGGGGATAAAACCTTTTATAGGTACATCAGGGAGTGAAGGAAGACCAAGGGAGGGATAGTGAGGCTTAATAAAGGGGATGGAGGGTGGGCAGAGGGTGACTGTGAAAAGGCAGAGATACGAAACAAATATTTTTGCTCAGTATTTACAAAGGAAGAGGGGAAGTTACCTAAAACAAACAGTAGAAACACTCTGGATACAGAAGTTGATACCAGCCCATTTACAGAAGAATGAGGTTCTGAAAGAACTCTTAAAACTGAAGGTGGACAAAGCAATGGGGCCTGATGGGATTCATCCCAGAATTCTAAAAGAACTAAGGGTAGAACTAGTGACACCACTGACTACCCTCTTTAACAAATCATGGGAGGATGGGGTGGTACCTGAGGACTGGAGGAGGGCAGATGTGATTCCCCTTCACAAAAGTGGGAGCAAGGCAGAAGCAGGAAACTACAGACCTGTTAGTTTAACCTCGGTGGTAGGGAAAATGATGGAATCACTTCTGAAGGAAAGAATTGTAAATATCTAGAGGCCAGAGGGGCACAGGACCCAAGGCAGCATGGATTCACAGCGGAAGGTCATGCCAGACAAATCTGATAGATTTCTTTGACTGGGTGACCAAAGTAGTTGATCAGGGAGGGGCTGTGGACATGGCCTACCTAGACTTTAGCAAGGCATTTGACACAGTCCCACACAAAAGATTAATATACAAGTTAGCTAGCCTGGGAGTGGGTCCCAAGATGACAGCCTGGGTAAAGAATTGGCTGGAGAATAGGACACAAAGAGTAATAGTAAATGAAGCCCACTCTGAAAAAAGGGGGGTCAGTAGTGGGGTACCGCAGGGTTCAGTATTAGGACCAGTCCTCTTCAATGTTTTTATAAGTGACATTGCAGAGGGACTGGAAGGAAAAGTATGTCTCTTTGCAGATGACACAAAGATCTGCAACAGAGTTGATGCACAAGGTGGAGTGGAAAGGATGAGAAGGGACTTGGCAAGGTTAGAGGAATGGTCAAATGTATAGCAGCTTAGATTCAATGCTAAGAAGTGCAAGGTAATGCACCTGGGAAACAAAAACCCAGGGGAAGAGTACAGAATGGGGGGTGAGATACTAACAACAACAAAATGGAAAGGGACCTTGGGGTAGTCATATCAGATGACCTAAAGGTGGGCAAGCAATGTGAGAGGGCAGCAAGGAGGGCTGGGGGATACTGGGATGCATAGGGAGAGGTATCACCAGTAGAAAACAGGAAGTTATTATCCCTCTGTACAGACAGATGGTGAGACCCCATCTGGAGTACTGCGTGCAGTTCTGGAGACCCAATCTCCGCAAAGACATAGATAGGATGGAAGCTGTCCAGAGGAGGGCAACTAAATGGTGCAGGGTCTGCACCAGAAGACATATGAAGAGAGACTTAAGGAGCTTACTATGTATAGCCTCAAGGAAAGGAGGGAGAGGGGGGACATGATAGAAACTTTCAAGTACCTCAAGGGAATCAACAAAGTCCAAGAGGGTAGCATCTTTCAAAAAAAGAGGTGTGCAAGAACAAGGGGGCACAATTTGAAGATAGAAGGGGGGCGGCTCAGAGGTAATTTAAGGAAGTATTTTTCACAGAGAGGGTGGTGGATGTATGGAACGGCCTTCGGAGGAGGTTGTGGAGTCAAAAACAGTGGTGGAATTCAAGCATGCATGGGACAGTCATAAGGCAATTCTAGGGGTTGGGGGAAGGAAGAAGTAGGCTGCTGGTTAACTAGGTTCTGCAGCTTATCCATCAGGTAGGGAAATGGGCAGACTGGGTGGGCCAAGCGGTCCTTATCTGCCATCAAATTCTATGTTTCTATGTTTCACCACCTGTAAATTGCCCACCTAACATGTTTCAGAAAAATCCTCCTTTATCAATGGCCTTTGATAAAAGATGATTTGTTCAAAATTCATTAAGTGGGCAATTTACTTTGATAAGGGATGATTTGTCCAAAATGTGTTAGACGGGCAATTTACAAGTGGTGGTTGCCCACACCCCTGTTTGTTTGATAATAAAATGATTTTTATCTGAGAAACTACTCGACCTGCTTGGTGTCCTTTTCATAGAGGTGGTGAGTGCTTGAATTCATGCCTGCTGTCTTTTGTATGTCAAGAGCACCACCAGTCCTTGTGCAGACTTTTTGTGTTGGAAACTTCACATTTGGTGCAGTTCCCAAAGAGCCCTGTGCATTTACATCTGCAGCTGCACATCAGTGCAGGGCCCCTTCCACAGCCAGACAGACTCCTTACTTGGTGCAGGACCTCAACCCTGAGTGTCTGCCTTAGTTATCACATGGAAGCAGAGGGCCAGGAGAGCCCTGTGCTTCCACAGCTAGATGGATTCCTCACTTAGCGTGGAAGTGCAGGGCCCACACGGACTCCTCATTTGGTGCTGGGGCCAGGTAAGCCCTATGCATTTGTATCTGTAGCTGCACAGAAGAACAGGGCCCAGAGGCTGTTCTGTAGCCAGATGTATCTGTTCACTCAGATCTGGATTCCATTATCTCAAAAACAAAGGAAATGCATTGCAGAAAATATGTATTAATGCATCAGTTAGGGTTCATCTTAAAACAACAAAAGTAGGAAAATGTGGCATTAGGGCAACCCTAAGTCCCCCACAGACAGCAAAAGGACAACCTACACAAGCAAATACAGACTGACATCATCAGGAAACAGAAACAACATACAACTGTTTCCAGATGACACAAATGCAGTAGCACTGATGTGATATCTTTGTGGATTTGTATCGGCTGCAGCATAGATACAGGCTTTACAGTAGCATGTGTTTGTGCAGCCATACCTGTATGTGGATGTTGTACAGCATATTCTGTAAACAGAAAGCCCCATGGGGCCTGCACCTCTGCAAACATAGGTATTTGTGCATGCTGTATGAGGTATCTCACTGGATAGCATGATCAAGTACTGCATTGCTTTCTAGATGCAGTTGTAAAAATGAAAATCTACTACCCCCTTAAAAAGATTTCTAGATTTACCCCACAGGGGCCTGCCCTTCTGGATCCAGAAACCAGCGTGTATGTCTTTCACCTGTGGATGAAGAGGTACAGGCCCTTCAGGAGCCTACGCTTCTGCAGACATAAAATCTGTTGCAATTTTGGTATCATGGATTTTGTGGCTGCCATGCTTCTGCAGCCAGAAGTTGGTATGCTTGTCTTACACCTGAGGTTGCAGAAGTGCAGGTCCCTCAAGTGTGTGTGTATGTCTTATAGTGTGGATGAATACCTGCACCTTCAGACACATTAACTCCTTATGGGCTTGCACTTCTTCAGGCAAGAGAGCTCTTGTAATTTGTCTATCATGGATTTATATATTTGTCAGGGATCCATGACACCGTGTTGACAAATTCATGTCAATGCGACATTTCCCTGACACCACTACTTTGACCGCAGTTGCAGTCGGGATGGTTCTGCAGTATTTAAACTGCATTTTTTGCATGGGGCTGTGCCCCTCCAGACTCCCATGCAGGTGGTTGTGCCCCCTGCATCCCCCTACTTAAGATTTCCAAATCCAGACAAAGCTGAGTCAGGGATAGGATATAGGACCACAGGGAAGTGTGCCGGCATCCCAGGAGGATTTTACAGTGATGTGGCGATGTTATCGGTATCACCCATGTCACTGTAAAGTTGTCAATGTAGAGACAGTATACACTTTGGCAATGGGTGCCTGTGCTTCTGCACATCGTAGCAGTGTTGTGATTTGAGTATCATGGATTTCTATCTGCAGCGACATTTCAGTATGTACATCTTATGATGTGCATGCTGCGTATATAAATCCATGAAGGTAGCACATCAGTGCTTCTGTATTTGTATAATCTGGAAACAGCTGTATGTTGTTTGTGTTACCTAATGATGACTGTCTGACTGTGGCTGCTTGTCTGGGGCTTGTCCTTTTGCCATGGGGGGAGGGGGTTAGGGTTGGATACCCTAATGCCTAATCTCCCTATTTTTGTTGCTTTAAGTTGAACCCTAAAGATTCTGGCTCTTGATATACACACATACCCCAACACACACACACACACACACACACACACACACACACACACACACACTCATGCACATACTTAAATATATGCATACACAATCCTAAACAAACACTTGTGTGCACATGCATATGATGACCACACCACCACTAAGACACAGACATGCTATGATGGACCTAAACTCTGCCCTGAAGAATTTTAGTTTTTCTCAGTGAGTGTATTTTGGCAAATCCTTTAAAACAGCAATGCACGCTATAATAGAACTTTTGTGCTTATACCTTTCTGTTCTGTTTTCCTCCCATCTTGAAAGAAACCCCCCTCCATTTCAATTGTTCCTTAACTTCTTTTAGAGTTGAAATAATTAAAAGGGCACTCCTTTAAATATGGTTATAATGAGGTTTACATCAGTGTTTGCAACTATTTTTGATAGCAATATTTTATAATTATAATATTTTACAGCAATATAGCAATATTACTTTTTTATGGCTAATGTGAACTATTATTAGGCAGACACTGCTCTCTAACCTAGAGGGATAATGGGTGATCAAAGACAGTAAAGAATACTGATGAATACCAAATATTTAAAAAGTGCTTCTTTAATGTTTTGAAACACACACATGCACATACGCACGCGCACATACACACACACTAAAACCAAACCAAAAATGTATGCTAAAAAGACTCAAAACTGAACAAGCAATTGTCAGTACTGAATGTTTCCTTGCATGGTTTATGTGGCAGGTGTGTAGTGTGATACTTGAACTTCTGATGGGAGGAAAAGGCTGCCTGAAGTATGCTTGACAAGTTGGTATATTTTGGATAGCATTTGAATAGAGAAGCTTGGGTAATAAGAAGGCCATGATGAAAATGTGGGGTGAGACGCAGATGCGGTAGTGCTGAGGATTGAGGCACTGGATGCCACACCTCGTGCCATGCAACAACATGTGTTCAGGAGCGACTGAGGGCTGCAGGGGGTTGTCAGGGGAGGAGAAGGACTGAGTCTTCCAGGGACAGCTATCCTTGTCTGGAGAGAGGGATGACCAGTTGTTGGTGCAAGTCTGTCCCCTAGCGATGGCTGGGGGCTGGCACACTGATGCTGCAGACATTGGGTCAGAGGCAGGGCAGATGCCTGAGGGAGGGCGCACACATGAGCATGCATGGCACCATTGCCAGTGTCCTTGCACACTGCACCCCTGAAGGGGACAAACCAGGAGGAAGAAAGGTCATGGTGTATAATGGAGGCAGCTTGCAGGTCCTACTCCTGAATACTCACCATGCTGACCCCAGTACTGGATCTGGCGTTGGTGGGAGTGGGTGGTCAGCGTTGGCTGGTGGATGTGAGGGATGGGACTGGGGCTCCCTCCAGATAGAGGGAGCCATGGAGCAGGAGTACAAATAAGTAAAAAAAATGCAGGGTGCAAATATATGTGATTTCTATAGTTGCTAGTATGCGTACCAAAATTGCAACAAGTGCGCATAACTTTGTCTGATGGTAGGAAAAGCCTGCCTGAAGTATGTTTTGGCAAGTTGTCATATATTGGACAGCATTTGAATACAGAAGCTTGGATAATAAGAAGGCTATGTTGAAAATGTGGGGTGCATCACTGGCCCAGTGGTGCTGAGGGTTGAGGCTCTGGACACCACACACCATGCCACACTGATAACCCATGTTCAGGAATAAGTGCAGGCTGCTGGGGGTCAGCAGGGGAGGAAAAGAATTGAGGGTCCCAGGGCCAGCTGTCCTTCAGGGAGAGGGGCGACTAATTGTCGGTGCATGCCTGGCCCCTAGCAGCAGCTGGGGGCTGGCACATTGTTGCTGGAGACATCAAGTCAGAGAAGTGGCAAACACCTGATGGGGTGCGCACACAGGAGCGTACGTGGTACCATCACTGATGTCCTTGCACAATTCACCCATGAAGGGAAGAAACCAGATGTAAAACAGCTCACGGTGAATGATGGAGGCAGCTTGCAGGTCTTGGCCCCGAACAGTCACGACGCTGACCCCTGCACTGGAACTTGTGTTGGTGGGGGTCAGCATCAGCTGGTGGACATCAGAGGTGGGGCTGGGGCTCCCTCCAGAAAGAGAGGGCCGTACAGCAGGAGTACAAATAAATAAAAAAATATGTGGGGTGCAAATATTTAAGACTGATGCAGTAACTAGCATGCATACTGAAATTGCAACAAGTGGGCATAACTTTGTCATTTTGTCATACCTTTACCCTAAATGTTGAACATAGTCTACTTATCACCACACCTCATGAACCGTGTAGGTGAAAATTGTCAAATCTGTGGGAAAACGGCATTCAATGGCACAAGTGCAAAAATACAATATGGACAGGATGTGAAAAATGACAGCTGTACTGGTCATGAGGTACTGTGATAGAAAGGCCATATTGAAAATTTGGACTGAAAATATTGCAAATTATCACAGTTACAAGTGTGCGTAGAAATCTTTGAACGACCGGGTGTAACTTGGTAATTTTTGGGCTTTATTTCACCAAGTTTGCAACATGGCTATTTTGGGACCCCACCTCATGAAGAGTGCTACTGTCATTTCATTCACTCATCCTGAAAGGTGATTTCATGGAGCAACCGCACTATTCTGTGCCACAGGTACGAAAACTTGTTTTGGGCAGGATGTGAAAATGACAGCTTTACTGTTCATAAGGAGGTGAAAAAAAATGACAATGTTGAAAATCTGGAGTGTAAGTATTAAACATTTGCGACGTTAGGAATATCCATAGAAAATGTGTAATGCACACTCATAACACAATCATTTTTGGGGATTTTTTCACCAAATGTGCAATATGGGCTTTTTGAGACCCCGCCTCATGAACAGTGGCACCGTTATTTTGTCAATCAGTCCCAAAAGGTGATTCCACGCTACGACTGCTAAATCACTTTTCTGGACTGAGAAACAAAATTACAGTGACACTGTTCATGAAGTGGGGTCCCAAGAACCCCATGTTAAAAATTTGGGGCCAAAATTCCTAAAAACGGCTGAAATATCAACCTATGTTGAACCCCCCCCCCCATTGACTGCCATTATATGGGCTTAACGCGATTTTCTCGTTTCCCAGTTCGGTTTTGAAGGGTGAAGACATGTTCCCGGTCCACAGAAGATTGCTGCTTCCAACCTCCAGACGTAAGTGTGGGGAATAGGGGTGTGTGGAGAGGTGGGTTGCGCAGAGAATGGGTCGGATGGGGAGGGGGACTGGGGATCCAATGAGGAACCATTTTCTTTTTTACAGGTTAGTTTTAAACAAAGACCTTGGGGACCAGTTTTCTTTATTTACAGGTACAAAATACAACATAAATCTGGGCACACTAGGGTGGACTCCAAGTGTGCCACATGAGTTGGGGGGGGTCATGTTGCCAGCAGGGGGATTGGCCACCCCTCTGTCAGCATGGGGACAGTGAACGAGGGAGCAGGGAGGTCAGCAGCAGAGAGAGGGAGCGGGAGGGATTTATTTTCAGCTGCAGAGTCAGCTGGGGAACAAGGGAGCAGGGAAGACAGCAACAGAGGGAGGGAACAAGAGAGATTTATTTTCAGCCAGACCGCTGTTGGCATGGGGCCGGAGAATGAGGGAGCGGGGGAGGACAGCAGCTGAGGGAGGGAGTGGGAGGGATTAATTTTCTGCCGGAGGGTCAGCCGGGGAATGAGAGAGTGGAGAGGACAGCATCAGAGGGAGGGAGTTGGAGGGATTTCCTTATTTCTTCCACACCAAATCAGAAAGCAGATCAGAAAACTGAAGGTGCTTCACGACGGGAGTTATAATGACTGCTATGCAAATGAGGGGAATGAAGCGAACTCTCTCATTGATTCAGTTAATTTCTCTCAAGTGCAGGCCAGCTCTCACTGTGAAATTCCAATGGCTGTCACACTGGGCTTCAGCACTCATTGATGTGTCAGGGTCACACCCACTGTGCAGCGATCTGCACTGGATTCGTCCCTGACACATATCTCAAATGATGAACTGTCCCAAGGTGTTTCTTGTGCAAACGCAAGGAAACACAAAAAAGGGAGAGTGTGGGTGGGTGTGTGTGTGTGTGTGTGTGTGTGTGTGTGTAGAGAGAGAGAGAGAAGTGGCTCACTACTAACAAGTATATCATCTAAACTACAGATTAATTTATCTGTGTCTTTAAATAGCATCAGCTAAGTCATCCTTCGCTTATGTATCACGCTAATGCTGAAATAAAAACCCATTAAATGCCAGGCATGAAAAGTGAGTTCTGCCCCCTGAAGGGCTGTGTTTAGCAAACACAGAACATCTGCTATGATTATAGGCAGAGCCCCTGTTAATCTCCTTCCTACGGCTATACACAACATGGAACATTCCCAGAACAGCCAATGTTCCACCCACTTCGCCAGACACACATAGACACACAAACACACTGCATACATACTCACACACTAACATGATGCAAAGTAATGGCATGCAGCTGGGGGACAATAAACCCCATGCAACAATGCACACCGAACCCAGCCAGTTCTTCTTTCATAGAAAACACTCTGCCAAGTCCACTGGAAAATGTTGGCTTCCATGGAGCACACTTGAAGTAGCTAGCTCACCCTGTTTTGTTCAACAACCAGGAAAATTCTCCAGGATGTCACGCAACCTGCCCTAATCTGCATACTTACAGTTGGGCATTCCCCATATTTCCTAATCGAATAAACACTGGAGAAAGGGTACCAACCTTTAAGACTGCACGTTCAAAGTCACAACAGTTCCCTTCTTTTACAGAACAAATTCAGGACTTACCATCCAAAAGGAGTGGAGATGTCTGTGTTGGGCCCATAACTCACAGATTTATTTTATTTATTTATTTGCTTTTGGTAGCCAGGTAAGTGCACTAGACAGAACTGCCTATTTTCAGGCATGACCTGGAAGAGAACAAATCAAGGAACAGGTAAAAACCAAATACATTTACAGTTTTGTACAATAGGAGATTTCAAACAGTTATACAGAGGTGCAAGTTACATAGTACATAGAGGAGGTACGTATCACATAGTATAATAGGAACAAAACAGACAAAAAAGCGCAATTTACAATTAATAATGTACAAGACGTGACAGTGCTGTTGGTAAGTCAGCAAGGAGAAAATTCCCAGGCAGAGACAGGGAACAAATTGCGTAGCTGCAGCTGAGGAAGAGTGGGGATGGGAGTAATCAAGAGGCCACAGGGAAATTTAAGTGCAGGAAAATGGTAGATTTGCATGACTCGTGAGGTGAGGGACATATGCAAATGTCAAGGGAGGCGAGGTAATTGGAGAGGCCTTTCTTGAAAGTGGGGTGGGATTTGGGGTGCCTAAGATCAAGTGAAAGAGAGTTCCAAAATTTGAGGGCATAGAAGAGGAAGGCAAGTTCACCCATCCTGGTACAGCATTTTGGGACAGATAACAAAGATAAAGACATGGAATGAAGGGAACGAGGACAGTCCATGGGGGTGAGCATAGGAGCGAGTGTGGAGGGGACAGAAGAATGAATAATGTTGTAAGTCAGACAACCTAATGAATAAGCCTGATGTGAGGAAGGAGACAACCAGTGGAGGTCAGAGTAGAGTGTACGGTGGTGCTTAAGACGAGGAGCAGATAGCGCAAATCTACAGACATTGTTGTGGGCAACGTCCCACATTTGCAAGATGTTTGCCTGTGCCATTGCGAAGACAGGCAGAGTCCAGGGAGGAGAAGGCCTTGTTCAACAGAGATCCTGGTGGCAGGGGTCAGAGACTGACTGACTTGGTAAGCTAGTCCAGTTTTAGCATTGACTGATTTGCAGACAGCTATGACATGCAGAAAGAAGTTAGGAGATGAATCCAGCATGACCCCTAGGTATTTGAAGGACTGAGTTACTTCCACAAGGGAGCCATCAAGACAAGAAACCTGGAGAGATGGAGTTGAAATGACAGATTTCCTATGTGACCCAGAGAGCATAGCCTGGGTCTTGGCAGCATTTAGTAATGGTCGGTGGGACGTAAGCCAAGTTTGGATACGATGAAGATCAGAGGAGAGGTGGGAGTTAATTTCATGAACAGAGCTGGAGGAGACATAGAGAACCAAGTCAATGCATAGAGTAAGGAGAGACTGTGGGAGGGCACAGAAGGTAGGTTACTGATGAACAAAGAAAACAGCAGGGGCCTAAGTATGGAACCTTGTGGGATGACCGAACGAAGCAGGGCAGGGGCAGAGAGAACTTTATGATGGGAGACAGACTGGGAGTGGCTCCTCAGATAGCTAGCAAACCAGGCAAGTGTGGATTGGGAGATGCCAATAGAGCCTAGTTGATGCAGGAGCAGGTTGTGGTTAACTGAGTCAAATGCCTTTGACATATCAATAAAAACAGCCCCAGTAAGCTGGCCTTGGTCCATAGCAGACTTCATGTCACTGGTGAATTGCACTAGGGCTGTCGTGGTGCTGTGGTTTGGCCTAAAGCCATGCTGAGCAGTAGATTACAGGTTAAAGTTGAAAATGAAGTTAGACATCTGGCGATGGATAAGCTTCTCCAGGAGTTTAGTGAGGGTTGGCAGGAGAGCAATAGGATGGTAGTTTGTTAGGTTTTTTGGATCACCCTTTTTGAAGACTGGGATAACTCTGGTATTTTTCCAGGTGAGGGGCACAGTACTCAAGCTAATGTAGAGGTTGAACAATCGCATGATGGGGATGGCAAGAAGAGATGCACCTAATTTGAGAATTCTGGGTTCTAGTCCATCGGGGCCTGTGCTGCCGTGGGGGGACATCATGTTAAGAACTCTTAGGACATCCAGCCTGGAGACCGAGTGTAGAATCAGGGAAGGATGGGATGGGGGAGATCGGCGGGGGGAGGAGTGGCGAGTGGGAACCGTCAGCATCAAAACTAGGGAGGGCGGTAAAGAGTGAGCTGAAAGTATTAGTTATGGTATTAGGGTAATTACAGGAGACATTATTTATTAGAAAGCCATGGGGTGTTTGGGACATGGAGCATCCCATTATGTGGTTTATTTGTGCCCAGTACCTTTTTGGGTTACTAGAGGTGGCATGAAGAAGGCCTCTGTAGTAACTGCTTTTGGCAGTCCATAGCGCTTTATTACAAGAGTTACGAAGGGAGCGATATGCAATGAAGTCAGAGAGCAGGAAGGAGGTTTTCCATCTGGTCCAGAGTTTGTCCCATGCTTTAAGCATGCATAGAAGAGGGCTAGTTAACCATTTGATAGGCAGGCCCCGTACTCTGCACCTGATAGAAGGAATGTGCTTGGACTGCAAGGAGTGCAGAGAGTTGGTAAAGTATTCTACAGCCAAGTCAATGTTATTTGTCATGAATATGGAGGACCAGTCAACATGCTGAAGATCCTTAGAAAAGCTGAGGTGTCGAGGGCAGAGAAGTCAGACATGGAGATGATTTTGGGTGGGTGGGAGGGGCTGGCATCCCAGACACAGGTGATAGGTGAATGGTCACTTATGGAGTCTGTCAGCATGGTCACGGAACAGATTCCATCTGGCCTGTTGGTAAGTACCCAGTTGAGGAGGGTGTGACTATTACCATTGCTGGAATGTCACGTAGGCACTGAGACAAGCTGGGTTAGGTTGGCCTTGCTTATATTAGAGTCAAGGACAGGGAGGTTTGGGCTTAGTCAATTCTGATTGAAGTCACCTAGACAAATTACTTCATTGTTTTTGGTGGCCTGGGGAAGAAAAGCCAGGAACTCCTCAAGCCCATGTTTGTAGGAAACTGGAGGCATGTAGGTGCAAACAATGTGCAGTTTTTTTGAGTCACCCAGCAGAAGCAGTGCATGAAGTACCTCACAGGACACAGGCGAGGGGCATGGTAATCAGGTTAGGTTTAAATGAGACTTGTAAAATAGTGCCAGACCACCACTTCTTTTTGATGTGAGCCGATCAACCCAGAACAAGCTGTATCCAGGGAGGGAACACAGACAGTTAGGGAAAGAAGGCTTATGACAGGATTCAGAAATTGCAGGGAGATCAGGCCATTGAGTGGTGGTTCAAGCTACAAGTTCTGCATGGTTAGCCACCAAGTTTCTTATATTAAGGTGGGCACGTTTTTAGTCCCCTGAAACAGGGCCCAGGGGAAGAACCGACCGAGTAGTGAGGGAGCCCTGTGGCCACGGGACCAGGGTTAGTTTCCACATCACCTGCCAAAGATAAGGAGAGGACAATAATCCAGGTAGCAGCAATCAAAAAGGAGAGGCTGGTCCTAGCTTTGGAGATGCATTTAGATGTGCTGTAAGACCTAGTCAGATGGAGAACCAGTTTTGCGCAAGAGTGTTCAATATGGCTTTTGAGTCTCTTAGGGAGCAGTAGCAGAGTGGAGAAGGTAAAGTCCTTCATGTCTGCAGAAAAGCCTGGAAGAGCAGCAGCTGGGGGTGTGAAGTATTCCAGGGCACTACTACAAAATAGAGGAGTCAGTAGGACTAGCAGGTAGAGTGGGGGCTCCATGAAAGTGTAATAGAATCTGATATTTTCCAGAAGCAGGACTTAGGCAGCAAACACAGTGGGCTGCAGATTCTAGGACTGCCCACAGTTATGGGCCACACCCCTTTATCACCAGAGACCAGTAAGATAGGGCGTAAAGGAGTATTTAATAGTTGGAGGAGGTGGGGGAGGGGTGGGCGAAAATTTCAGCTTGAGGGAGCACAGCGCACACCAGGTAAATGCAAGTAGCTCCCTCTGAATAGCAATGACATTTAGTTGGGTTACTGCACCATAAAAGGTGCCAAGTTCAAAAGTTTCGGTGCACACAGTGCACTCAGGGCTCCTCCGTGTCTGTACCTGCGTAACAAATTCCGGCAGCTAGCTGTCCTTGGCTGGGCTGGGAAGGGCTGCAGGAGCAAGCCCTCAGACCTTGGAAAGGAAAGGAGACAGAGGGGTTAGCCTTTTAAATAGAGAAGGAAAATCAAAGTTAAACAGAAATAGAGAGAGAGTAGAGGGCTTGAATAGGGGGAGGAGTTGCACTGCAGAGCAAGTTCTGAGGGGGAGGGAATGTTCTAGTGGCAGGGAGATTAAATTTGGAACAAGGTAGGGAAAGCACTACCATACAACTAAACAATCTGAGAAAACTAATTTGCAGGATTTAGTTTAAAAAGCAGATTACAATGCAGTCCTGAAAATCTTAGCTTGGAGGAGCACTGCTCACACCAGGTAAATGCAAGCAGCTCCCTCTGAATAGCTTAGTTGGGCTACTACACTACAAAAGGTGCCAGGTTCAAAAGTTTCGGTGCACAGAGTGCAATCAGGGCCCCTCTGTGTCTGTACCTGCGGGGAAAATTCCGGCAGTGGGCTGTCCTTGACTGGGATGGGGAGGGCTGCAGAAGCAAGCCCTCATTTAAATCCCCCAAACTCTGTGAATGCTCTATGTGGCATAACTCACAGATGTAAATTCCCCAAACTGTGTGAATGCTAGGGATCAGTGTCAAAGTGAAATTTGACATGCTGCCAGTCGGTGACACCTCACAGTACCAATACCACTTGTCAAGATGGGTCCCAGCCCCAGATGACAGATTGTTTTGGTATCTGGTCTTACAGGGGGTTGGGTGTTGAACAAGACATTTCTCTCTCTTTCTCTCTCTCTCTCTCTCTCTCTCTCTCTCTTTCTCTAGCTCAGAGACTGCCTATGAGCTGCAGATGATAGATGGGTTATTCCTGGCACTACTTCCCAGAATAGAAACAAAAAAAGAGCTGACTTGGTGATGTCATTGGATCCTCCAGTGCATCCCTGAGAAAGAGAGAGAGAGAGAGAGGCTGAACCAGCTGAGCAAGTGTAGGGCTGCACTCTGTGTGGCTGTGTGGCACTGAGGAGGAGCACTGGGATTGCTTCACCCAGCTCTGCACTCAACAACAGAATGCAGCAGGAGGGAACTCCTTGAAGTGCCGGGAGTGGAGCAGCTTATGTGCACAGCCTGTGACCCAGCTTGAGATTTTCCTTGAAGGATGTGGCATTCCTCCTTCTCCTCCTCCCCTCCTCCATTTTCCTCTCATTCTCTCTGGCCTACTCTGTGTGTGTAACCACCAGAACAGATGTGGAAGGAACAAAATGACTTGCTGAGTCGCTAACTGCTACTTTTCGAGTCAACAAAACCACTTATTGTTGCCCTAGTGTCTGAGTGCAGTATAAGTGCCTCTGTTTGGTTCTTGGTTACAATGGCTGCTATGCAAATGAGGGGAATGAAGTGCACTCTCTCCTTGATGCAGTTCATTTCTCTCGAGTGCAGGCCAGCTCCCGCTGTGAAATTCCAATGGCTGTCATACTGGGCTTCAGGGCTCATTGATGTGTCAGGGTCGCACCCACTGTGCAGCGATCTGCATTGGATTCGTCCCTGACACATCTCTCAAATACCATACTGTCCCAAGGTGTTTCTTGTGCAAGCGCAAGAAACACAACAAAAAGGGTATCTTACAAGAACAGAAGAAAATGGGCAATAAAAACAGAATAAAAAGGTATTGGTCCAAATTTTGCACAGTCTAAACTTTTCACAGTAACATGCACTGCTGTGTTAGAGTAAAGTAAATTGTCCCAAAGTAATCAGATTATATAGTAGGGAGACTACTTCTATGCATGGCTACAGCTTGTAGGACTGACACACAAAGAGAATAAACCAGCAGTCCAAGGGTCTCACACAATGGCAGTGACCGGGATGAAATCTGAACCAGATGCCATAAATTGCATACTGTTGAAAGGTTATCTCCTCCAGCACTAGGATGGCAGAGCTAGTTTAAGAGCAACTGTAGTGCTAATCCTAGCAGTCACTACTTTGGAAAGGCTTTTTTTCCCTTTTGCTCATTTGAAGGATGTTTATCTTACAGTATCAGGTGTGATGTGCAGAACAGCACTTTACCTGGAGGCTGACATATCTAGTTCTCATTCCCTTCATACCTTACCAGCATTATCAGCATTACAGGTGCCAGTGTGGCTCAGTTATTAATACATCTGCCTCTGGGCCAGAAGGTTGTGGATTCTTGTTCCACACCAAGACTGGGCTCATATCATCAACACTGGCACACAAGTGCAGTAGTAGGGGGATGTTGTACTGTTGGGGTGTGCTGTCCTTCAAATGAGATGTTAAAATGAGGTCCCATCTGTCTTTACTGGTGGTTGTTCAGGTCAACATCAGATGCCATGGCACCTCTCGAAAAGAGCTGGGGTTTTCATTAGGGAAAGGAAAATCAAACATATAAAGCATCACAAATAGTATGCAGTAGGATGACAAAAAAAACATACAGTATCTCAATGTAACACAAGTGGGAACAGGAAAAAAAGATCACATAACTTTTAGTACAATATCAAGAGGAAATCAAAAAATAACCCAAGCTTTAACCTCAGCTATTAAAAAATGAAATACAATGAAATAAATCAATATTTATATAATACATCCTCCAAAGGGTTTAGGAAGAAACTAAGAAAAAGAACCCTCACATAAAAGGTTTATAACAGAAAAAGAAAATACACCCAAGAAACATTCAAATTATTGAAACATCTAAATCAGTGATCCATTGCATGTTTCGTCATGCTGCCCTTAACACCCTAGCCAACATATTCTTAGCTTCTCGTATATATACATATATATATATATGCATTATATATATATATATATATATATATATATATATATATGTCTCAGTTCTTATGTGATCTTCTCTGTTAGCTCACAATGCGGAATCTGCTTCTGCTGCAGGCTAAATAAACACCTGGCATTCCATATGAACCATTTTATACACAGCATTACTATATGTTATGAGCTCTTATGCCACTTATTGATTGAGCCATGATAATGACCATACATTAAGTCTTCAAATGTAACAGAGGCGAACCAGGGTTTGTTTCAAGTAGTAGCTATTTCACCCCAAAAAAAAGAAATGTAAGAGCAAGTAAAAAACAAGTGATACAAAGTTTCCAATTGTTGTATATAAAGGGCTCTATTGCAGAGTCTATCTTCAAGAGCTCTATGCTGCTGATTGTCCTTGACATTAATTTTCAAATGGCAGCTAAGCCAGTGTATGCCCTACATTTTAACACTGTTCTTTTAACAAGTGATGTAGATCAGACAGAAATTGTGAGGGGCATTTTGGAAATGTTTCTAGTTCTCTATAAGTGTTTTCCTGTATCCAATCATAAAGCATCTTTCTGGGTTTGGTCAATATCATTCCGCTTATGAATTTCCAGCTCTTGAGTTTTACAAAAGTTTCTCTAATATACAAGGGAACTAGAATGTGTCGGCCAAGTGGACCCAGTCTACCCCTTTCCCATTGTTGATACCAGATGTGACAAGAAAAATGAAAGACTGGTACCCAGCTTTGACCTATATGTTGCAACAAAGACCTTATACTTGCGTAGATGAAAATGCTGTAGAAAAAAATAATAGGATTTACCATTCCCAAACCTCCCCACGTGATAGGTAAATTAACAATGTTTCTTTTTAACGGGTTTAGTCTGCTACCCCAGACCACTTGGCAAAAACACACTAAGTAGAATAGTTTCCAGACTCTTCGGGGGAGGAAAAACATAACTAATAAATAAAAATATGAGTACTAAATATGTTTTGACCAGGTATACCCTCTTCCTTTTCCTTAACTTCCACTTATTCCACTGAGCCACCAGATTTTTCCCTTCTTGTAATTTACTGTTCCAATTTTTCAAATCATCTTGCAGTGTCCCAAATGTACTCCCCAGCAACTTTATTTTATCCTTACATAAGGTAATCCCTGCTACTTCATCAGTAGGCACTAGGGGGCATCCCAACTCAAAACTAGAGCATTTCTGAATATTTAATTTTGCCGCTGATACTGAACTATAATTTTGACAAATACCCAAGGATTCTTGTGCAGCTGAAATGTCGGGCACTATTCTGCAGAGATCATCCGCATAAGCAATAGCTACAAAGGGAACTGTAATCAGATGTAGTCACTTGCCTAATATTATCTGATAAATTTAAGTCACACAACAGAGGCAATACAAAATGCACAAAGCAGTGGGCTTAATGGGCACCCCGGCATATCCCTCTCGATACTGGGACCATCAGCCCTACCCATCCATTTATCACTGGGGTAACCAAGGCAGATTTATGTAGACCTCTAATCCAAGATGTAAATGTCTGAGGGATCCCATAATGTGCTAGTACTACCCATAAGAAAGAATGATTGACAAAATCGAATGCTCTTTGTTGATCTAGTGAGAGCAGAAAACATGTCAAAGTTCCTGCCCAGTGTTGCACAAACAGTTACCTTAATAAAACCAGATGTTCTGTTATAGAATGCCCTGAGAGGGCACAAGTTTGTGCTTTTGATATTAGCTCTTGCAACACCACTAATAATGTTTTATTCAAAATTTTTGACAACATTTTAAAACCTGTATTAAGGAGTCTAAAAGGTCTCCAATTTGTAATGTCCTGCCTATTTTCTTTCTTGAAAAGGTATATAAATCTCCCATTTACTGTACGCAATGATGGAGACTGGTGTTCCAATCTGTAAGTATAGACTTTTGCTAATTCTGTAGCAAGTTCTTTTCCTATGTACTATAGATTTCCCCCGTGAGTCCATCTCCTCCTGGTGCCTTATCATTGGCCAGGGAAGAAATAGCAAACACAACTTCATCTGGAGTGATAGGTACAGTTAGCCAAGACTTGTTTTCTAAGGATATATCATAAACTGTATGATCCTGGAAAAAGGCCGCCAGATCTGGTAAATCTAGATCATCTGGTTGAAAAAGGTTCATGGAGTATTTTGTAACTATATTTAAGATACCCTGTGGTGTTGTTTGTACCACCTGATCGGGATCCACCAGTTCTTCCATTTGCTTATGCTGAATTCTATCCCTACAACGTTCAAAGGGAATAATCAAACCCTGATTACCTTTGGTACCATATCTTGGCTGATACTGCAAACTTGGGGCCTGCATTAAATTATATTGTGTCTTTTTTGACTTGCTGGATTTGATTTGTGAAGTTTTGTCCTGTAGTGTAAGCTATTGTCAAAATGTTAAAAGTGGCCAGTGGCCAAAGTTTAGTGACCAGTGGCCAAAGTTTTAGTGACCAGTGACCAAACTTTTATCAACAATATGTAACTGGCTAACCAAAAGGTTGAGGAGATAGAAAGGTGTAAAATGGCTAGTGTAGAGGCTGCAAAGGGCTAGTAAAAGGTGAAGGTGGCTAGTAGATGACTACATGATACCAACATGTAGATTGATGTGCCTTGTAAGTGCAGCGGTGTTTGGAGAGTAATTGTTGAAACCATGCAAATAATGATACCACTGTGTAAATTGATGTCTGTGTAGATGCCCAGGTTCAAAAGGTGTTGGGGCCCTTTAAGTAACTGCAGAAAATAAGTGAAGAGCATAAACTGTGTTTAAAAATAAATGTTTTAAAGAAAATTAGCTCTGCTTTGCTCAGTAGAAATATTTTGTGCAAAACCTTCTTTTAACCCAAGGTCCTAGCCAAGATAAGGTCCAGCTCCTTCAACATTAACTGCTGTTTAGCTTTAGCTAGTACAAATCCTCACCGCATGATGCTTGTGTTTAAGAATGTATATAGGGAAACAAGCTGATAAAAAATAATCACATTTTTGCTTTGGCCACTTTCTACTAGAGGGGTCTTTGTGCTACTTTTTTTTTACAGTTCTAAGCAATTTATGTTAAATAGAGTAACAGCCTCCTTTTGGTTTCCTACCTCCTCAAGCATGTTATTTTTAATAATGTAACATTCCCTGACCACCTGTTTTCCCATCCAAGAATGCTGATAAACAAACTTCCTGTCTCAAAGTGTCAAATGTATCTTATAACCAAGATCTTTCTTGGCCAATGTACTTCCAAGTCTTTGTATCATGATTTTATTGAATGACTTCATGTCTAGGCTAAAATATGCGGTAGTAGTTTTTTGGAAATTTCCAACCTGGCATTTTTTTTAAACCATTTAGGTATAAATACAGGACCTAAATGTCATGCCCAGTGTGTTTTTAGAGGAATAGCTACGGCTGCTATAGATGCTAAAACACCCAGAAAAAGGGAGCGGTTCACTCCGCTTTTCTGCACCTGTAGCCCTGGTGGTAAAAAGCCATCAGCTGTTTAGAATTGATCATGTTAGAGGTAACATTGTTAGGGCTTAGTTAGGTCTTAATAAATTGCAACTGATTTAAAACAACATCTGGTGTCAGGTGGCTTTATTGGATTACCAGGGACCACTAACCACAAATGTTGTGCTTTTGTTACCTCACTGTCATCATTGTGGTATAGTTTTCTTTATTTATAGAAAGGTGCTGCAGTAGGTTTCTATTATGTAAGTATTTCATGTAAGTAATATTCCTCTGATCTTTGCTATATTTTTTCAAAATAGAGACCAGATCTAGAAGTGTGTCTTCCCACCAAAGGGAGGGATCAGTGTACATAATGAGAACTGATTTCCTCACCTGAATAAAGTATTGCAAATTTGTTTTTAAAGATTCCTGAAGCAAAAGTGATGAATTCAATTTCCAATCCCCTGGGCTATTCTTTGGATTTGACCCCTGACGTAGTGTAACATGAATCATATTGTGGTCGGAAAATTCAGCTGGTAAAATCCTAGCAGATTGAATAGAAATTTTAGCAGAAATAAAAAAATAATCTAGTCTAGTAGCTAAGGGTCCCTTTTGAAAAGTTGGGTGCGGATCTTTTCTAGCCAAGAGATATACATCCTTCAACTTTGCTGTTTGAATTATGGATTTTAAAAAGGCCATATCGCAAAATATCTTTTTCGTTTTAGTGTCGCTCCATCTATCTGATAAGGACGTGCCACAATTATAATCTCCCTCCAGAATCACATTTTGTGATGAGTGTAAGTAGGGCTGGATAGCCTGAAATAGGTCTATCCTTGCTGCCTTTGATTGTGTAGTATAGATATTCACCAGTCTGTATAAAGTATTACAAATTTTCACATCCAAGATTAATGCTCTCCCAGGTACCAAGTCAATTAATTTTATTAGAGTAAAAGGCAGGGTATTAAATAGCACAGCTACACCAGAACATGACCTATTCCTATGGACCAATAAGAAGGCCCTACTTGCCACAATTTATGGCCTGTCTCACCTCAAGGGTCATGTGCAACCTGGTGTCCTGGATGAAAAAGACTTCAAGTGTGACAAAACAATCTGTTTCTTTTTATGGTTCTTAACACTATTTGTGTTAATAGCATAAAAGGAAAGTGAAGAGGTCATACAGAGTGTTTAAAGAAAACATAATATCTCATACAGCCAGGAACATTCAAGGGAGTTGTTTGTTTCTAGGCTTGGTGGCCCTGGTGTGACTCTGTTTGCCCTTTCCTTTAGACTGGGACTCCTCTTCCACTTCCTCTTTATCAGAGGGAGAGGGTCTGTCCATGTTTGGCTCTGGGTCATGTAAGATTGACCAGAAGAAGTGTTAGACTCATTCCCTGCTGTGGCCACCACCTCGGTTAAAGCATCAAACCTACTGGAGGTGGTAAAGTCGGTAATGTGGGGGATTTTGGAAGCAGGCACTTCCAATGCTTGCCTTCTTCTAGAGACCACTTTTTTCTTTGTTTTTCCTTTTTGAGGATGGGAAGGTGGGGGCATTTCTGGGTTGGTCAGAGAGGGAATTACTTCCATGTTGTCCACTTCAGACTGCTCTAGGAGAGTGTCAGTTTCAGGATAGACAACTTCATTGTCTTCCATATTGACCTACTGCACTTCAGTAGTAGTAGCTGGGGAAGGGGGTGCCTCTTCTCTGAGATTAGTATCCACTGTAGGAGGGGGCTGGGGTGCAGCAGGTGGAGGCTGTGTAGAGGCCTGCTGTCTTGCACTTTACCTCTGTGCTAGTGCTAGTGCTATCAAGAAGTGCTGCTCTTCACTGTCAGCCTGGTCTGGCTGATTATGCACAGTGCAAGGGCATGTGTGGTAAGTATGACCCATTGTCTCACACAAATTACATTTTTGTTTGTTTCTACAGAAATCACTCGTATGATCTAGTTCGTTGCATATGGTACATTTCAACTTATCGCATAAACTGCTAATATGCCCCACAGACCCACAGTGATAACAGGCTTTGGGCTGGCCTGCATAAAACAATACCTCTCTACCCCTGCCTAGAAAAACACAGTTGGGCAGATGTTCCAGTCCCGTTTCTGTACTGCTTAGGGTCACACGGATGTGTCATCCCCCTGTCCAAATCTAATTATCATCATCCAGTATCGCTTCACATGGGTGTAGGCAGGCATACTCCAAGCGCTCCATGGTGTGTAATTTTATTTAAGGGGGGTAGCAAATAGGCTTTGAACTGCTTCCTTTTTCCACAAAAACTAACAAAGGAAATATTAAACCTTTCTGTAATTTTATTCATAGGAGGCGAAACTAGAAGGACTGGTCACTAATACTCTTTTTACATCCCAAGGACAATACAACTTTACAGGGTCTGGGCTGGTATGTGGGTGTCTTAGGGAACAATGCATGGCATTTGTATTTACCCATGCACAACAACCACTGTCATGAGATACAAAGTTGTGTTTATTGTGCCAAATGAGGCAACAAACATAGTCCTGATGTACATTTGTATATTGTCTGGCTACACCGGGGGGAGGGTAGCTCACTCTAACAAGGGGGGATGGGGTAGCAGTGACTCCACTTGGTGTGCAGATCTGAAATCCCTGGCTACACCCCTGTCACTTTAGGGTTACCCACCACTGTGCATTGCCGTTTCAACCAATACAAAAGGTCTGTTACACTAACCCCCTCATTGCTAAATAATACAGTGGTTGTGTGGTTAGCGGGTTTAGTCAGTGCAATCACTTCAAATGATGCCCACAAGAGATGATTTCTTAAGGTACGATATTTTGCCCAGAATTTCTGTAACCTTGAACTCAGTTCAGCTGCTGAAAAATCCATAGATTCTTTTAATAAAGTTCTTGCCACAAATCTTCTGCCCGGGAAAATCTCCATACCTCCCCTATACAGTAGACACACAGCATTGTGCCTCTTTGCAGGAGAGTGGGAGCCCTAAAGAATGAGGCATAAGATCTTGGAATAGTACCCTCTGAATGAGATGCTCCTTCAGTAGCATTTGGCACCCCTTAACCATTTTCAGTATGCCTATGACGCAGCGATGGTCCAGCCTGAGACTCATTACCCTGGCTCTGTGAAATTCCATGTTCTAGCTGGGAAACAGAAGTTTGGTGTAATTGTAAGCATTGAGTAAGGTGAGGGGGGAGGGCTCACAGACAATAGGATCCACATTGATACCCTGAAAGTCCATTCCATCATTACTTGTATCACTTTGTAATAGTACTGGTACAGCTGTAACTGCTGAAGTGCTTTCTTTGGACATAATAATCAGCTGAAGTCATGACACCCACTTCCCAGCCTGTTCATCCCTTTCCCATCTAGTAGATCTAAATGCTGACTCAACTGACCATTGTCTAGTGCTTGCTGATGCACTATTGGCACTGTCATCCAGTTTTAGTCCAGGTGCTATACTGCCAGTATGTGCCATTCCCAATGGGATAGTCTGTAGCATTTTATGTTTGTTGCCTTTAAATGCAAAAAGCTGTTCTCCACTCATACCTGCTGTGAAGGAGAATGATTTTGTTGAAGTACCTCTGCCCTCCTGGCTGATGTCCCGCCTTGGTTCACCAACTTCTTCTGCATTTGTGAAAAGCTCCTGCTTGTCAGAGGAAGCTATAGTAGTGTTGTCCACCACATTGGCAGTCTGTCTCTGGGCCTGCACAGTCCAGTTGCTAGGCAACACTTCACTCTGTCTTTGCCTCTCCAGGTTTCAAGCTGCAAGCGCTCACTGAATTTCTTGTTTGTGCATTAGGAAGCACTCCTCCTCAGACATGAGTAGCTGTTCAAGATCCTGTGACCTGCTATCGACTTGCAACCCAGCAGGTATTCTTTCATTAATTTCCTTCGGTATGAATGGGGTGGACTCGACTGCTAGAGATCTCCGCTCTTGGAGCTCACACTGAGAGCCTTGTTGTGGCAGCATACCAGCTGCCTCCAATTCCATTGATATTGGTGTATCAAAAACCTGTTCAGCCTCTCATATTAGAGAGGTAGAGGAGGAGGAGGCCTGCTCCTCCACCTCCTGCACATCCATCCTCTCCAAGGTTCCAGGAGAAGTGGCCACCCTGACAGACAGCGGTTCCCCCTACTGGTGGGTAGGGGAGTTTATTAAAGGAAAAATCAAACAACAAAATACAAAACAAAATATCCACTTAGGTCCAAAAGAAAACAATTCAAACATCACTTGATAATACAATAAGAAAATAAACACAATAGAATTAACTTCATTCCAAGGAGAAAAGAAAAGAAAACAAACAGTAATACCTCATAAATTAATATGTACAATAACCACAGTCGTCAAAATTGTTCTGAAAATTATGAAATAACAACAATAGTTTGTTAGAAGCTTAAATAAACTGAGAACATCTCATCAATACATGAAAATAAAAAAAAAATCATTACAACATGGTTGTAATGAATGAAAAAAGCTAGAATAAATGAATGAGCAATAGCATTTAATAACATGATATAACAAATATTCAGAGAGTCACCCCCCAAAACATGCAGCCCAAACAAGGTAGGGAAGCTGTAGCCACTTAAGTGATGGGCACATCTGAATCAGTAATCCACAACATATTCCTCCAGCTGGCCTGTAAAACAGCACATGGGAATATTCTAGTCTCCATTAAATAAATATCAGTAAAGCACACCTAATTTCAGCTACAAGTTTCTCATGTGAAACAGTCTTTTGCTGTAGCGTAAATGGAGATCTAACATTCCACAGAAACCATATGATAGTTAACAAGACAATATACAACGTACTAGCATTCCATCTTGATGCTTCCCCTGCATAATGGCCATGCAAAAAAGCTTCATTTGGTATGTTAGCAAAGCAGGGAGTGTTCCATTCAGCAGCCAGCAGGGCCCAGAATCCCTGAATATATGAGCACGTAAAGAACAAATGCTGTACTGTTTCTTCTTGCTGAAAACAGCTTCTCTCTGCCAACTGCTTGTGTTTTTGGTTGGACTTAAAGGGACACTGTCAGCCTTCCCCTCGTTTTCCTTCCAATTTTTAGTATTGGGTCTCTAGGAATATACTTGAATAAAGAGTACTGTGCAATGCCCCAGCATAAAGTAAAACATAATCTATTTACTGATTTTTGAAAATTTTGCATTATTTGCCTCACTTGTGGTCCACCCATAAATCCCCTGACCAATGGAAGCAGATTCACACCCAGAGCGCGCTATATCAGGAGAGCAGTCACGAAATGCACATTTTAGCACCCCCATAAAATAAAA
This sequence comes from Neoceratodus forsteri, assembly GCA_016271365.2. NCBI lineage: Eukaryota > Metazoa > Chordata > Ceratodontiformes > Ceratodontidae > Neoceratodus > Neoceratodus forsteri. The sequence goes on along the minus strand of CM057453.1, from coordinate 640,198,096 downwards.
CACATAATCCACTACAGCATGTTAAAATAAAATGCTCAAGCCATCTGTGAAGCAAAACTGAACACTCATTGAGCCACAAAATAGTTTTTAATCTTGGTGCCGAAATCTCGCACGAGAATGCGTCGCTATTGCGCATGTGTGAGATTTCGGCACTAAGGTTAAAAAGTATTTTGTGGCTAAATGAGTGCTTGATTTTGCTTCACAGATGGCTTGAACATTTCATTTTAACACACTGTAGTGGATTATATATTTTGTTTTATGCGGATGCCAAAATGTGCATTTTGGGACTGTGCTACCAGTAGATGCGTGCTCTCAGTGTGAATCTGCTTCCAGTGGTCAGGGGATTTAGAGGCAGACTGCAAGAAAGGCAAATAATTTTCATAAATCAGTAAATAGATTGTATTTTACTTTATGCAGGAGCATTGTACAGTACCCTTTATTCAAGTATGTTCCTAGAGACCCACTGCTAAAAACTGGAAGAAAAACGAGGGACAAGGCTGACAGTGCCCCTTTAACATTGATTTTCTCATGCAGGCCTAACCAGTGAAGGTCCCACATCCTGTCTGGAATCCTGCTTTCTTTTGCTAAAAGGAGCAATGAGGAAGAGTAATGTATCGGGCACTTTGGGAATGTGACTGCTTCTGTAAAAAAACTGTCCTGCACCCATTTGTATGTGTCTTTTCTATGCCTGGTAAGCACCATGGAGCTTGTTATGCTCCATTGCTTAATCTTCTGAAAAGTATCTTTTATATAGTCAGGATTTTCTGAGGATTTACGAATAGTGGTAAGTCTCCCCTGTGCCCATTGCAAGAGCCATACAGAGCACGAGCTGTATGTTAAAGAGATCCAGTCTTGACTCCCAAAAGCTATAAGTGGTCTAATGTTAGCATATAAAAAAACTGAAAAGAAAAAAACTATGGGGTTTACCATCCCAAGACCACCCTGTGAAATAGGGAGGTATGTAATATTCCTCCTAATAGGGTTCAAACGGCTCCCCCACACTACCTGAAAAAAAATGCTCAAAATCCTTATTTCCATTAATTTGGGTGGTGGATACATTTTTCCAATAAATACAAAAACCGAAAGGAGGAAGGTTTTGACAAGATAAATTATTTTTTGTTTCCCATACTTCCATTTATTCCATTCTGTTACCATGTTAAGCCCGTGTTGCAATTTACCCTCCCAATTTAATGCAGCATCATTCTCTGACCCATATAAAATATCCAATATAAGCATTGGCTCGAGTGTTACCTGGATCCAATCAATACTTTGAGGTCTTGGGTCACTATCAGACAGTAATTTGGCAACACATTTATCTATATTCAGATATACACCAGCAGAATTCCCATACTAGTGACATACCTGAAGAGCGGTTGAAGCTGAGGGTACATCTTGGACTAAAATATATAAGTTATCTGCATAAGCCATGGCTACCACCAGAAGAGTTTTATCAGGTAAAACAATATGCTTTAAAAAAATAAAATTATTCAATGTCCTTAGGTGATCGATGCAAAAAGTAAAGGGAAAGGGACTAGAGGGGTAACCCTGCCTCACACCTCTAACTATGCTATCCATAGCCCCTTTCCAACCGTGAACCATTGGTACCACTACTGCTGTTCTATACAAACACTATATCCATGAAATAAATACCTGTGGAATGCCATAGGGCTTCAACACGGCCCATAAAAATTAATGGCTAACTGAGTCGATTGCCTTTTTCTGATCTAATGAAACGATTATGCCAGAAACTGCTCTTCTCCATCCATACTCGAACAACTCCCTTACTAAAATCAGATGGTCAGTAATATTTCTGCCTGGTACCGAACAAGACTGAGCTGGTGAGATCAGAAACCCTGCTACCTTCAATAGCCTAGTATTCAAAATTTTAGTAAGGAATTTGAAATCAGTATTCTAAAGAGAAATTGCTCTCCAATTTGGAATGCCAAATTTATCTCCTTTCTTAAATAAGTAAATAAGCTGTCCACAAGTCATTCTAAGAGAAGGGGAGTGCGAATGGAGCACATAGGTGAATACCTTTGCCAGTTCCACCAGTAAGTGGCTGCCAAAATATTTATATAACTCATTGGTAAGGCCATCTCTCCCTGGTGATTTATTAGTCACCAGAGAGTTCAGGGCACAAAGGATCTCTTCTGAGTTAATATCTTGCACTAGTGGGGCATCTTGTTCCACTGTACATATGGGATTTTGTAAATCGCACAACAGTGCCTGATAATCAGGTGCTGCTTCAGCAGGCACTGAAAACAGGTACCATGTATGGTCATCCACCACCTTCCTTATACCTGGAAGATCAGAACATGAAACATTATTTTCATCTAATAAACTATCCATCTGTTTTTGTGCAGCATTCTTATTGCAGGGTTCAAAGGGGTAAGTAAAACCCTTTTCACCCTGTGTGGAAAATCTCTGCTGATTTAACAAATTCTGGGCTTGAGACAGATGAAATGTTATCATTTGTTATTTAATGATTTGCATTTGGGCTATAAAGTTCTGACCTGTAATATGGGATAGAGATAGAAGTTTTTGCAACTGTACTCTATTTTGTAAACACTGATGATATATTTGATCTCTATTATGTTTACTATGCATTTTAACTGGATGTGTTAAATTGGCAATAGTGGCTTCCCACCACATGATGGGGTCCTCATAAAGATCAAACACAGACTTCCTTGCCATAGTAAAATAATCTAATTCTTGCCTAACAGCCACAGTATCTAGTAGTGAAGAATTACATTTCCATGAACCAGATCCATATGGGGGCCAAGTTTTATGACCTAGTTTGAGACCCAAGACTTTATGGTCAGAAAATTCAGAAACCAACACTTCCGCCTGTTGGACAGCCAAAGTAGAGCAAACAAAAAAAATAATAAATTCTTGTGGATAGGGGGCCCTTAAAAAAAGTTGGTTCAGGATTCCTAGAAGTGCAATAATGTGTATCTTTCAGATTAGCAGTTTTAATCATATTTCTTAGAAAAGACATATCACAAAACAACTTCTTAGTTTTAGTCTGCCCCCCCCATCAGCTATCGATATATTGCAATTGAAATCACCATGAGGGATTACAGTCTGTGTGGAATGTAAGTAAGGTTGCAGAATTTTGAATAGATCAATCCTATCTGCTTTTGATTGGGTGCCTATATATTCAAAATTCTATAAAGGATCCTGCTAACTTTAATTTCAATCATAAGAATCCTCCCTGGAGACAAATCTAGGAGTTTTATCAACTGAAAGGAAATACCAGAAAATAATATGGCTAGTCTACAACAGGCATCTGGGCCCATAGACCAATACAAAGGGCCTACATGCCACAATTTTGTGGCCTCGCTAATACCCCTCAGTGTGTAAAGTCTGGTATTCTGCAACAAAAAAATCACAGACCCTAATGTCTTAAGATGTGAAAACACAGCTTGCCTCTTTCCATGGTTTTTGACACTAATTACATTCAATGAAAAAAGTGCCAGATCATTTGCCTGAGGTGACATAAGAAATGACTACAGAAAGTACATAATCTGGGCGGTTTCCTGGAAGAACTTCTAGTTTGTCTGACATGTTTCAGCTCAGCTGGAACCTTAGAATGCTGAGTCTTGTCTGGGGTGGGGGGTCACCATGGGAGGCAAATCTTCCTTATCAGAGCTACCATCAAGGATGGAAGAGGGGTGGGAAGAGCCATCAAATCCATTCCCTGAAGTTTCTGGAGCATCTATAAGAATTTCAAATGTGTTGGATACTGGAAGTCCTACAGTATTCAGCACCTTAGAGGTTTGCTGTGACCAGGTCTGTCTCCGTTCAGCCGCCCTCTTGGGTTTCCCAGAGTCAGGGTCTACTGGAGGGGGGGGGTGGCATTTCTGCAACTGCAATCAAGTCTCCTGTAGCTGGGGGAACAGGATCCAAATGTAATGGGACAGGTAGATCAACAGGTGGTTCTCTACGATCACTTGGTCAGTCACTATTAGGTACTACTACTGGAACTGGGGGTTGGGGGTTAGGAAAGAACCTACCCCCAGCCTGACATGCCATGGACATGAGCAGCCTCTGCTCCTCACCATCAGACTGGTTGGGTTGATTGTGTGCTGCCCAAGGACAGGTATGATATGAGTGACCCCTCATGTTGCATAAGTTGCAAAGCTGCTCATTCTGACAATGCCCACTAGTGTGACCCAAGTCCCCACACAAAGTACATTTCAATTTATCACACATAGAGCTGATATGTCCAGTATCTCCACATCTGTAACAAGCTTTCAGTTGGCCCTGGTAAAACAATGCTCCTCTGTCCCTTCCAAGAAAAAACTGTTCGGTAAGTGCTGTAAACCTGTTGCAGTGGAATGCAAGACTACCTGAATTTTCCAACCTCCAGTCCAGACTTTGTCCTCATCAAAGATTGCCTCTGTATTCCCTAAAACATTACATTGCTATTTCAACCAATAAAGAAGGTCCATAACATTGACCCCCTCATTGCAGAAAAAAACAGTTATTGTCCTGTTGGCAGGCTTGGTTAATGGAATCACCTCAAAGGGGGGACCACAGAGGCATCGTTCTCAAATGCTGAAAAAGCTCCCAGAATTTCTGCAAACTACTATTTAGCTTGAAGTTAACATCAAAAGTTTGTTCCTCAGAAACATGGATGACAGCATAGATGTCTGCAGCCATAAAATTCATTGATGTCAACAAAAGCATTCTTGCCATAAATAGATGAACCAGGAACATTTCCATGCCTCCCTTGTAAATAAGTCACACAGCATTGTGTTTTTTGGCAGGGTACATAGGTTCCTGAAAGAAGGAAGCATACGACCTATTGCTTCTGTTGGAATGTGGCTCTTACTGGCCATTTGCAAATGAAGAGTGAGCTCCAGGCTCAGCTGGGGTGGTCTATCATGGTCTGGGACCAGGGCTCCATGAGGGCAGAAACATGGGCCTCTTTGATTACAGGAGGATCAGGAGCTGGTAGAGCCAGCTGTGGATGCTGCGTAAGTTGTAGGTCCTCAGGGAGATGCATGGGGACATGTTGTTAAGGACAGGACTGTCTAGGTTAGTGATTTCAATGTCTTGCAGTTCAGGTGTGGAAGTAGCACCAATGGGTAACATTATTGTTATATCTTTGAATACCCCAGCCACATGTACGGGGGAAGAACTAGACACCCATTGCCCAGTCCCCGTTTGTTCTCAACCCGCTCACTGCAATGCTGAATGATCAGACCAAGCAGAAGTCTGTGTCTCTGAAATGGCAAAGTCATTACCCAAGCTTGGGACCTTCGGGTCCTTCTTCTGAACATCACTATCAGGCCTAGCCTGAGTTACATCAAGCAGATCCCCCAAAGTCACTGTATTTCCTTTAAATGTAAATAATGCAGGAGAATGAGAGATACTTGTCAAGGAGGCATCCGAGCCTCCAGTTGTCCGCTGTTGAGGATGTGAATCAAGTGATGCTACTGGTGCAGGATGCAGCTCTTCAGGTGTGTCAGCAACAGGTAAGGCCTGTGGAGGGTTGCTAGGGAGAAGCTCCTTAGCAACTGATATGTCAGACGCACTCGTAGTTGCGTGTACCAAGGATATAGCTTCTCTTAGTTCTTTTTGACAGAGCGAAAAGGCTTGCTCCTCTCTGTACAATTGTTCTTCCAACTCCATGGAAGCAGTAGGTCTTGGTGTCTGCAGAACAATAGAGGACTCATCAAGCGGTATTGAATCACCTGGAACAGGGCCAGAGATTTTTGTTTCTTGTCCTCGTTCGGTATCATCTGGCAATTCTGGCGCTCCCGCCAAAGTATTTGAAGTGTTAAAGAAATCATCCATTTCTGTTGGTTGTGATGCAGTGGAGGAAACCACCTCCTTTACCTCTCCCACATCCGTCACAGTTGGCATCTCATCGAAAGTGGCCATCACTCAGGCCAGAGGTTCCCTCTACAGGACAGTAGGGGAATTCCCCTGGTGTCCTGGCCAAATTTCTCCCATTCACTAACAAAAAGCAAAACAAAAAACAAGACACACCAACAGCTTAATCTGAGTCTATTAAAATTGGTTTACATCTGTGCATCTGTATCCCCTGGGGCCAAGGCTCAAAATAAGCAGTATTGTGAAGTCCTCCTTTCCCGGTCAATAAAAACTTAAAAAAAAAATTACCTCAGTCACTGTGACATCACAAATCATCCATCTGGCAGAAGTCATTATCTCTCCCTGGTCAGCTGTGATGTTACTTTTGGGGAAGTCATAATATCAAAGAGGGGGGAGTCACGTGATGAGCTGATCGGGGGAAGACACGCTGAGCAGAGCTCCCAGGCCATTCTGATATAACTACACTACAACATATACTATACCCTACCGTAATGGCGAAAAAAAAAAAAAAAGAAGGAATTACTCTCCTAGAATCTCCCTCTAGCTTTGCCGAAAACAGTTTCGTTTAAATTCCGGTTCAGTACTTACAGTGCTCCAGCGGTGTGCGAAACTGGACTCAGCATCAGGGATGGATCTTGAAACCCCCGAGGGTCTGGATTCTCGAGCCCTGGCGGTAAAATGCCAGAAACCCCTATCACCTGTCCCGGAGGACCAAGGGCATAGCGCTGCGAATGTCGGAGGAGACCAGACATCCTCCGATGATATTTCAGAAATTAAAAATCTGCTAAGAGGTCTAGTCGCTGACTTTTCATCAGTAAAGCCTGCGCTGCATGCTTTGGCTCAAAGAATGGGAGACGTGGAAGTGCGTATGGCATCTCAGGAGCATAAGTCTATCTCCCAAGAACAGGAGTTGGTGGCTTTACGTAGGCAAGTGAGAAAACTAGAGGAGCATGTGGAAGATCAGGAATCTCGAAGTAGAAGGAACAACTTAATCCTGGTTGGCTTGCCAGAGAGATCAGAAGGATCAGACTGCATTACCTTCATCCAAGACATGTTAATGAAACTTCTAGGCCCAACACCTTATGGCGACTCTTACAACTTGGAAAGGGCCCACCGCTCTCTTAGAGAGGTACCTCCACCAGGGGCTAGACCAAGGGTCATTATTACAAGATTCTTAAACTTTAAGGAGAAAGCACACGTCCTATATAGAACTCGAGCACTTAAAAATCTGCAGTGGAATGGCGCACCCTTGTTAGTGTTCCAGGACCAAACCCCGGCGATTCGGGAGAAACAGAAGGAATATGGGGACATAAAGAAAAAACTTTATTTGGCTGGCGTGAAGTTTAGAGTCCAACACCCTGCCACGTTGGTCATTAAGTTGCAATCTGGAGATAAAAGTTACCTAACGACGAAGGAGGCGACAGAAGGACTAAGGCAGGAGCTCCCAGATCTGTTTAAATCGAAGACCTGAGAAGGCTTCATAGGGAAAGCACTAACTACTTGTGGCTCTTTATAAGACTTTGGACATTGACAGTTGAATAGTAAAGAAGCGTTCACTTGAATTTTTATTCGGAAAGGGGAAGAAGAGGTACGAAAGTAAGAAGACAAGAGGAAGACTAAAAGGAAGACTAAGAGGAAGACAAGAAGGAAAAAGAACGAAAGGAAAAAAACCGTTCCCTTCCTCCCCTGTATCCCCATCCCCTTCCCTTCCCTTTTAATTTTTCCCATCCTCTACCCTCCCATTTACCCTCCTCCCTCCCTTTTAAAATTTTAAAATTAAAATATTTTTTTTTTCTTTCTAACTGGGTGGGGTGAAGGGCATTCATTTTAGCTTAAGATATCACTACTGTTCCTTCTGTTTAAGTTTTTTTTTATCAAGTATGGTGGGGGTTGTTAATAGTTATGAGGGCAATTTGAGGGGGTGATCGGGCTTATGTTTAGGGGAATGTAAGAAGTTATAAGGGTGAATGTGAGACTTTAGAGGATCCGGGGGAAAGCTCACCAGAGAGCTCATCCATGTGTCCATTTGAGCTAGGAGGTCGATCCAAGGATCGGGGGCTGTGTGGGGGGGGGAATGTGGGAAAAGGGAAAAGAGAGAGTACAATGCTTCTATATTTGTTAAGGCAGATTCGTCGGGTATGGACTCCAGGGGTGTAAATTAAATTGCATGATCGACATTAAAATTATCACGTGGAATGTTAAAGGCCTCAGAGGGCAGAAGAAGAGGATGGTGATACTAAAACACATCTGCCAATTGGGAGCCCAGATTGTAGCTTTACAAGAGACTCACCTCCTTAAAGAGGAGCTGGGCCTTCTTAAAAAACTGTGGGTAGGGCAGGTTCTCGGAGATGGAAATGCCAAAGCTTCAGGGGGAGTTGCAGTTTTAATTGGAAGAAATTGTCCATTTCTAGTCTTGCAAACCAAAACTAGAGAAGATGGCAGAGGGATCTATGTTACGGGTACTATTATGGGCAAAATGTTATCGATTGCCTCTATATATGCTCCTACACCTCCCAACTCTGACTTTTTTGCCTCGATAGAAGTTGATATAGCCTCACTCCCATCCCATCCTCTAATTTTAGCAGGAGATTGGAATCTTTGTCTCAGTAATAGGGTGGATAAAAAACCCCCATCCAAGTGACTGCCTTCTATAGCACAAATATCACTGGCCAAACTTTTAGAGGCTGCGGCGTTGATTGACCCAATTACGGTTTGCAATAAAGGGGAGCACACTATGACCTTCTATTCTGGAGCACACAAAACCCACTCAAGTATTGATTATTTTTTGGTTAATAAGGAGGCAACTCAGGGGGTAAGAGACCTGATTACCCATACTAGAATCTGATCAGACCACTCCCCAGTCCAGCTAACTTGGGTAATAGAATCCCTCCCACCGAGACCATACTGATGGAGGTTGGAGGATTCCTTATTACTCGATAAGCATATGTTAGCCAAGTCAGAACAGATATTGGAGGATATTATCCAGACCCAACTCCCCTTCGCTTTCAGATTTTAGATTAAGGTGGCCCACTTGTAAAGTTTTATATTCGGGTTTGGTTCAACGACTGGCAGCCAGGAGAAATTATATGAGAAGGGCAAGGGAGGAGTTCACCCTGGGTGCTATTAACTCATTGGCTCCCCTAGAGGGAACTGCAGAAGGGCTAGACCTAGAGCTTAAGGAGTTTAGAGATGAGATGGCAGGTATACTCTATGGCAAGTTAGAGCGGTGGGCGGAAAAGGTTCAGGCAAACTATCTGATGCAAGGCGATGCTCCAGGCAGGCTTCTTGCCCATAGAATAAGAGAATGGGAGGCAGCTAGGGTAATCCCGTTCATAAACCACCAGGGAGAAACAATAACAGAACCCCAGAAAATGGCTGATGCATTTGCGGCCTATTTCGAAGGGATCTATCAAGGGGGAATCTCGGTAAGCGAGGGGGACATTATGGGGTTCTTGGAAGATATACCTCTCCCGAGGCTGGACCAGGATCAAGCCCAGTGGCTTGCGGCCCCTATTTCGGAGTCAGAAATACTAGAGGCGATTACCTCGCTTCCGAATGGTAAGATACCGGGACCGGATGGTCTAACGGCCCAATTTTATAAATCTCATGCTGAAGTTATATTGCCTCTATTGAAAGAATTATTTGAAAACATTATGCAGGATGGAGCCCCCGTACCCACAGCTATATCAGGCCTATATAACTCTTATTCCAAAACTGGAGAAACCCAAAGAATTCCCTGAGAGTTATAGACCTATTGCCCTGATGAACCAGGACCTGAAATTGCTGACGAAGATACTGGCCAATAGAATTCTGGTGCTTACTCCTGGTTTAATTAGTCAAGAGCAACTGGGGTTCATGCTGGGGAGAGGTGCTCATGATGCACTCCGGAAACTACACCATATACTGTATAAGGCCTCTGCCTCTAAGCTACCTATGGCGGCAATTGCCTTGGATGCCGAGAAGGCCTTCGATAGGGTCTCCCATGATTTTCTATTTGCAACCATGAAATGTATGGGTTTCCCAGAGGACTTTCTTAGCGGTATTAAAAATGTATACGCTGCCCCCACGGCTAGGATTTTATGTAATGGCTATTTATCAAAGGAAATTGTTCTAGATAATGGGACCAGGCAGGGATGCCCCCTCTCGCCAATATTATTTAATATTTATTTGGAACCTTTACTAAGGGCGATTCAGAAGGATCCGGTGGTACAAGGGATTGTTATTGGAGGGATAGAAATGAAAATATCTGTTTTTGCTGACGACATTTTGTTACACCTCCAGGATCCAGCTGAGAGTTTCAAGTGGGTTCTAGATATAGTTGATAGATTCTTCAGGGTGTCGAACTATAAGCTAAACTTGAGCAAGATGCAGGTTCTCCCTCTCACTATGTTTACCTATAAAGCTGATTTTGAACCGCTCCAGGTGAAATGGTCCCCAAAAAAGCTTAAGTATCTTGGCATTTGGATCACTATTAAGGAGGATGAAGGCCTTGAAGCAAATCTGGGAGAGATACTATCGGTAATTAGAACGGATATAACTAGATGGAATAATCTCCCTCTAAACTGGACAGCAAGACTGGGTCTGGTTAAAATGAACCTATTACCCAGACTTCTATATCCAATACACTTATCCCCATATATCATCCCTAAATGCTGGTTTACTAAAATACAAAAGCTCATCTCTAATTTTTTGTGGAGTGCTAAACCCCCTAGAAGAAAGTATAACATCCTACGACTACCTTATAGCATAGGAGGTATCAAAATCCCGGATTTACAAATTTACTATGCAGCGGGCCAATTAGGGTTAATGAGTAGGTGGTGTGAGCAGGTGAGGGAGGGGGGATATATCCCAACCTGGCTCCAGGTTGAGAAACAAATCCTTTTGAATATGGGCATTTCCCCTGAAGCAGTATTGTTCATTACCCCTAGAGAGCTATCGGTTGGAGGAAAACAAACCCCAATTTATAAAGCAGTGTCGGCTCGGTGGACTCTTTTGTCCCCAAAACAAAGAAATAACAAAAAGGCACCAGAGAATAACCTTTTGTGGGTAATCCAAACATGCGCATCGGAGGGCAAACAATTAAAGGGCAATGGGCCACCCAACTGCTCCAATTAAGATGGGCAGACTTCATTAAAGGGGATAAGGTGATTCTCCCGGACCAGTGTAAGAATTTGAATTTCTTCAAGAAAATTCAAATTACCAAATTGCTCCAAAAAATGGAATCTCCTTAAGGAGGTAAACTGGGCAAGAAATCCCCTGTCCAAAATCTATAAGATATTACTTGACTTTTTAAGCGGGGGTTCTTATGTAAGGATTTCATACTGGGATAAACAAAAGGACATTAGCCCTCAGAGACCTGACTGGAAGGAAGTGTGGAAAAGTAGTAGATATATCCCTATTCCAAAATATAAGATCATGCAATTTTTTGTAGCTTCTAACTTATATTATACCCCTACTAAGCTATGTGCTAGGGGCCTCAGACAGACAGACCTATGTTTCAGGTGTAGTGCAAGCTCAGGGGACTTACTCCATGTATTATGGCAATGTTCTAAAATTCTTCCCATCTGGGAGCAAATTCAACACAATATGGACCTAGTGATAAATTATAAGGATTTCATCGTGCCTAAGATCTGTGTTCTAGGGGACATGTCAGATATCCCTAGCACTCTGGTTAAAGTCCACATCTCTTTAATGTCCTCCTTGGTCAAAGCATTTGTCTTAAAGCAGTGGAAAAGCGATATGATCTATACATATGACCAATGGGTGAAAGACTTGTTGACAATCTTGGCCAGGCTCAGAAGACAAATGCTTCAAACTGGACGGGAAGCAACCTATAATAAGAGATGGAAGACCTTGGAGGCGGTATATACCCTCCAGTCCAAAGTACCCCAGGCAGGGGTCTGTCTGTCAGACGGTATGTAAGCAAGAATAGCTGGGTAGGGAGTAGATACTCCTGTAATAGTGGGCTTACTTAAATGCAGTTAGCTTATCAAAGCAGGTAGGCCACGTTGCATTGTTTTTCAGGTTATTGGAGCACGGAATCTGCCAAATATTGATGTGGGGGGGACGCTTTCTTTTCCCTTGGGACACAGCTGCAGGGTTTCTCCCTGAGGACCCTTGTGGGCGATGCAAGGCCTTAAAGGCTCTACAGGGCAATCGAGATCTAGATATTGATCCATAGAAGTATCTTCCTGGTTGGGGTTGTCCTAGCTATTATATTGTAAACCCAGGAATGAGTAAGTTATTAGAGGGCATACACTGCGACTGTGTATGTATATAGTTATTGCTGTACATAGTGGCCACACCCAGTTTTGGGGTGTGGGCCTAGGCATGTCCTGGGCATATGTGTATGTTTGTCTCATGATTAATGGAAGAAATATGCAATAAAGATGACTTTAAAAAAAAAATAATATCAAAGAGGGAAATAAACTGGATATATCAGCCTCTAGGTAGAATGATAACTGGTAATAATAGCACAGGGAAAGAGAGACCAATCTGGAGATTGCTCCCACTGACAGTAATAGAGGTTTAATAGTGCTATGCAGTAAGCACTCCCCACGTTGCTGTCCATGGTGCTAGAGAATAGCTGAAGGGCAGAGAATTACAAGAGGCTGGCCAAGCTGCTCCCATGGTGGGGAGGACTAAGGCATGGAGCAGCTTGGCAGAATGATATCAGAGATCAGCGTTCTAATCCTGGTCTCAATTTATTTCATCATTGCTGGACTTTTTTTTTTTTTTTTTTACAAAGGGCCATGGAAATAGTATTTTATGGCCCCACACATTTGTCTTTCCCCATGATCCACATCCCCTCGGAGTGAGAATCTTTTAGTTTGGGGGGTATGGGGTGTGGAGCACCCTCATAAAAGTGCATTAAAACCGTGTGTTGGTGCTCTGTGGTGCGGTGGCATTCTGTCCTGCCACAGTGGTAGAGAGTGATGTCAATACAGCACTGTAGTGGATAGCGCTGCTATTGACAATGCTCTTCTGACCCAGTGCCCGTAGAATTTATTCTAGATAGTACACCTACTGTAGTACAGTTGGGAAAAAATATTCCAATTAGTAAAAGTGGGAGGGGAAAGTAGGTTAGATATGCTATATAAAGTAACAGCTGATTATTTTAAAGAACTGGTGACACGTTCAAGTGAACTTTAACAAAACCTAATATTTAAACACAGTCCAGCTTGTATTTCCCATTAGTGCTGTATTCCTCCTCATCATTATTTATTACTGTGGTCATTTGTATGAAAACAGGATCGTTGCTCCTGAAGAGTTTATCTACAGTATTCCAGCTGTTTTCTCCCTACCGGAAGTCATAGAGCACTGCTTGTGATATCACAGTTACTCCCATGGCAACAGATTGTGATGTCACAACAGAGGATTATGACTTGAAGTAGGGAGTAAGCTATAGAGGCAGATGGACTCTAAAGGAACTCTAAGGGATAAAGATCATATATTCATGCAGATGACCTCAGTAATAAATAATGGGGAGGAGAAATACACAAAATATAAATGGAATGCAGGCACAATTGTACCTAATTATTGTTTTTTAAAGTTTTCTTTGAGGCGTCAGTAGCTCTTTAAACATTGATATTAATATCAGGCAGTGAATTAGCTCTTAAAAGGAAAATTACATTAGCCAAATAAAATATCTACCTGCATTTGACCAGTGAGCTGGTGCCAATTTGGAACCCTATGCAGTCTTGTTTAGGCTTCCAATTATTCTGACTCCTTCCTCTCCCTACTTTTTCTCGCTTTCCAACCAAAGATGCATGACATTTAAGGACTGAGGTGGTGAAGGATGGACACATCAGGGGAGTAATGGGGAGGCAGAGTGACTAGGGGTGCAGCTCACAGCAGCCTCGGGCAAGAAAATACAGGTCGGGTTGATCTACAGACCACCAGGACAGGTGGAGGAGAGGAGTAGGGAGCTTGAGGAAGAAATAGGGGATTAGCAAAGGGGGAGGTGGTGGTGGGTGACTTGAACCTGCTGGACTCTGACTAGGAAGTTCCAGCTGCTGGAAGCACCAGAAGTCAGGCTTTGCTGGATACAATTCAGAACTGTCTGCTGGTACAGCTAGTTACAGAACCCACCAGGCAGCCTGCCATCTTCAATATGGTACTCACCAACTCAGAGATGGTAGGTGCAGTGTGGGCAGAGGAGCCACTAGGGAACAGTGACCATAACTCTATCTGGTTTGAGCTATCCCTGGGGACTTGTAAACCCCAATCAAAAGCTGAGGACATCGATTTAAAAGGGCAGACTTTGATAGGATGGGGGAGTTGGTTCCGAACATGTTAAATCAGGTTAGACTGCACAGGAGGCAATGAAGGGGATCATTCTCAAGGCATCAAAGATATGTTTGAGGACAGTAACTAAGAGAAATAGGTAGAAGTGACCAGAGGGGTTCTTATAAAGGGTCAGAGTAGCAGTGAGGGCCAAAAAGAAATCCTTTATAAAGTGCATAGAAAAGCAGGAGGATGAAGAATAGGAAGAACACCATCTGAGAACTAGAGAAGCTAGGAGGGTGGTTAGGGAGGCTACAGCAGACATGAGCTGCTTATTGCTGAGGGGTTAAGAGTGGAGATAAGAAATTATGTGTGTATATATGGAGAAAAGGAAGAAAGGAGTGGGAATTGTTAGGTTATTGGAGGGATGTAGGGTAATAGAGGATGACAGGCAAAAGGCAGCTGTTCTAAATGATTACCTTTGCTCTGTCTTCACCAGGAAAGACAGTGGGCCCTTACCAGAGGGTGGCACCAAGGTGGCCACTAAAGGGGTCCTAGAGATGAGGCAGCCAGTATTTAACAGCAAAAGGGTCATGAAGGGGTTAGGAGACCTTAAGATAGATAAGGCTTAGGGACCAGACGGGATTTATCCATGGTGCTCAGGGAGCTGGCAGTGGAACTAGCTGAACCCATTGTAGGGCTAGTCAGTAGTTCGTTACAGATAGTTGTAGTTCTGAAGGGCTGGAGGGTGGCAGACATGGTTCTGCTCCACAAGTGGGAGACAAGGAGCAGGCTGGGAACTATAGACCTGTCAGTCTTACCTCAGTTGCAGGGAAAATTATGGAGTCACTAGTCAAGGAGGACCTAGTGGTCTGTCAGGAGACAACTGGCTTCCAGGATAATAAACAACATGTATTTGTAGCAGGGATGTCTTGTCAGACAAACTTAACAGTTTTCTTTGAGAGGGTGATGAGGACATTGGATGGGTGCCATGCCATGAATTTACTCTATTTCAGTTTCAGCAAAGCCAGCAATTCTGTGTCTCACAAGTGTTTGCTGAAAACTATGGAGGATCTGGGTGGCGGCAATGGATATAGAAAGATGGGTAAGAAATTGGCTATGTGGGAGGCAGCAGAGTATCATGGTAAATGAGGTCAACTCAGACGAGAGGTCACATGGGGGGTGCCATGAGGATCTGCTGTGTGCTCGGTCCTCTTTAGTGTGTTCTTTAGTGACATTGGGGGAAGGAATCCAGGGCACAGTGTGTCTCTTTGCAGATGACACAAAGCTATGTGGGAGGGTGGACAGAGATGAGGGAATTTGGGAGATACAGAGAGGGCTGCATATACTGAAGAAGTGGTCTGAGGTCTGGCAGTTGAAATTCAACACCAAGTGCAAGGAGATGCACCTAGGGAGCAAGATCCCCAGGACAGAGTACTGGATGGTATGGGCTATGCTGAGCACTACAACTGAGGAAAGGGACCTAGGAGTCCTCATTAGTGACACCCACAAATAATCAAGCCACTGCATTAAGGCATTTAGATAGGTGAATAGGATAATAGGATGTATCAGGAGGGGTATAGTCAGTAGAAAGAAAGAGGTAATGTTACCTCTTTATAGATCAATGGTAAGGCTACAGCTGGAGTAACTGCATCCAGTTCCGGAGTCCTCACCTCAAGAAAGCTAAGGACAGACTAGAGGCAGCGCAATGAAGGGTAACCAGAATGATACAGGGCTAGCAGGCAGATCTTATGAGGATTGGCTCAAGACCCTAAACATGCACTTTCTTGAGACGAGACAGGAGATGGGTGATATGATACAGATCTTCAAAATCCTGATAGGAATAAATAAGGTGAACTGTGAGGAGTTATTTAGCATAAGCACAGATTCAAAGTCATAAGGACATGAGTGGAAACTGAAATGAGGAAGGTTTAAGATGGCTATGAGGAAGTATTACTTTACAGAGAGAGTGGTAGAATGTTGGAACAGTCTGTCAGCCAAGGTGGTAGGTGCCAAAATCATAAATGGTTTCAAATGTGGTTGGGACAGAGTGAAGGCTATTGTGGCTTCTCAGGGCAATAGTGGCAGGTAGAAGATTAGGGGGGTGGATATTGAGGGCTAGTATCCTGGATGACAATTAGGTCCCCGGGATAGATAGGGAATCACTGGCAGAGTGGATAGACCATTGGTCTTTTTTTCTGCCAACACTGACTATGTTTCCATTTTTCTTTGTTTCTAAGACTAGATGGAGTACAGACAGAGTAGAAGGAAGTGCTCATGTTAGGTGCTAAATTGTGTTGAAAGATTTCACGGCTAAAATAGTGTACCTAGCCTGCCACCAGATTAAAAAAACATAAATAGATAAATAAATCAATAACTGAAAATGGTCTGCTTTCTTCTTACATTTTCTCTCCATTTGGACCAACCTTTCCCCCACACGTTGTTTACTTCCTATCACTCACTCAGGTATCTACATAAACTTTTTGCTCTCTCTTTATTGTACCCATCCTGCCACCAGATTAAAAAAAATAATAAATACATTACTGAAAATGGTAAAAATGTAGATTCCACAATAAAATTGTAGGTGAAAATTTCCAGTGGCCCTGCCGACCATTAGTATCTTGTCTTCTTCCATCCTTAAATTTTAGTGCAGACTTTTAGTTTGATGTTTCTGCCCCTCTTGCATCAGTCTAAACCCCCTCCTCTCAAGCTTTAATTTGACTCTGCTTCTCCTTCTCTTGTATCTCCCTCAGGTTGCACTGCAGGCTCATTGCTCCCTCATCATCTCCAATGGTCTTAGCCCAGATAGGTGGACCCTAGAGTACTCCATCTTTCTGACTTCAAAATGGCTATCCTGTCCATCTATCTTAATCTCTCTCTCTCTTAACATGTGCTCTGTTTCTCAGTCCTGGAATTTGCCTAGGTCCTCCTTCTGTACAAAGATGATGACCCCACCTCTCCTGGTAACTTTTGGCATCTCTTACTTCTCCCTGCTTTTGTCAAGCTGCAAGAAAAGCTTGTCCACATTCAACTCTTTGACTCCCTCTACTCCGCCAACTTCCTCTCACAGTTCCAGTCTAGCTTCTGTAAAACATAATTCTATGTTTCCTTACTCCTATATATCATTGACTTTATCCATAAGGGAATGGACCAAGGGTACATTATCACTGCTGTCTACATTGACCTAATCAAAAGCTGTTGACATGGTAGCCCACTCCTTATTTCTGGATAAGCTGAGAGGTGCAGGTCTCTGCAGCCCTGTTTTTAACCTGTTCACATGAAATTTCTCTGGCTGCCTCCCCTCAGTCCACAATGGCAATGCCTCGTTCTACACCCCCATCCAGTGTGAGGCTCACCAAGGCTCCATACTGGGTCTCATTCTGTTCTGTCTTCCTTAATGACCTCCTTTCAGCTTGTGTCAGCTTGCATATTCATAGTTATGTGAGTGATATTATAGTCTATGCCTTGAATGCCTCAGTCTCTGCCCTGGAAACATCACTTCAGCAAGACTTCAATAGTGTCCAACCCTTGTACCAGTCTCACCAATGTCAGGTAAATGTTAAGAAGACAATGGGCCCGATTCTCAAAGCCCTGCATCTGACGCAAGGTGCTTGCACCAAACAGATGTGGTACAAGGTGTACCTTGCATCCAGGGCTGCCTCCACACAATTCACAAAGGTGGCCTGTGTCGACCGCAGGCCGCCTGCCCCAAACAGGTCCTATGCCACCCTTGCAGGCTATGACAAGGAGCAAGGGTGCCCTGCGCTAGACGCAAGCAGCCACAGCCCAGAGGAGCGATTTACAGACAGTGCCCACAGAAGCAGAAACTAAGTCCCCATAGACCAGCCTGGGCTGGCGTAAGGGGGCTAGAAACTGCTGCCCTGTGTGCGCTGCTGGGTGCATAGTGGCGCCAGTACCCACACCCCAATCCCTAAAATGCCCCAAAACAGCAATTGTGGTGTGAACCCCCAACCAGCCCCCTGATGATGCTGTAAGTGGCATACAGTGCACTTCCCCATTGGTGGTCCGGTGCCCACCAACCCCCAACACCTGCCAGTCATGCCCCCATCACCCCCCAGCTCTGGGAAGAGCCAGGGACCAGCAATGCCCTCCACACACCTCCACAGCCCTGACTGGACTGCATGTGCAGCAGTCTGTCCCATGTGCAGTATGCCCGCCATGCAGAATGGGTCCCATAGGTTTGGGGCATGTCCGTTCTGGCATGGGGCACACTGGGTTGCAGTGCCACAAAGGGTCTGTGGCAACCCCTGTCCATGTGTTATGCGTTTGCCACAAGGGCAGGGTTGCTGCATGCGTGGGGACTTAGGTGCCAGTACCCCTCGCATATGCGAATCAGGTGCAGGGTCTCTAGTGCACAGGGTTTTGGCGCAAGCTGCTGTTTGTCGCAGCTTGCACCAAATGTAGGCCCCTTTGAGAATCGGGCCTTATGTCTTTAAGCTTTGGCCTGAGACATAAGCTTACAAGGCTTCTCTCCCCCCTAGTATTTTCTACCATGGGTGACACCCCCCACCCTTGAAGTTATTCCCCATTTCAAGTACCTTGGTGTGTGGCTGGATGGAAGACTTGATTTCTCTACATTTTTGAATGCCATTCTTAGAAAGTTCTGCCCTAAACTCATTGCCCATTACTGCAACAAGGATTGCTTACTACCCTCATTCCACTGGGAGATTGTCACCAAAATGGTTCTCCTGGTGTTTGATTATGTCAATGTGGTCAATGGTGCTGCCCCTGTCTCCTCTCTCTCCAGACTGGACATGCTCTGCAATGTTTTCTGCCACTTTGTACCTCATTTCCCCTCTTGTGACCATTGCTGCTCCCTTTATACTGAACCCTCTATCCCACCTCTTGCTTCCTGCTGCCTGGCTCACTGTGTTGTCTTTTACCACTTCACTCACCTCTCTCTTGTCTGTTCTGTCTCTTACTCACTTTGCTCTAGGGGCTCAAACAACTTCTCCATTCCCTACTCCAAATCTGCTGCTGGGTAGTCTGCTGTCTCCTCCTAATTTTTCTCTATCTGGAACAACCTTTCCCCCCACTTTGTTTGTCTCCTTCCTATCACTCACTCAAGCATCAACATAAGCCTTTTGCTCTATCTTGCTCTTGTCCTGGCCCTGGCTAGACTTTCTATATCTTCACCTTGCTCTTGTGATGTATTTGTTGCCCCTCTGCACACTTTCACTTAATAAAACTCATGGCCTGCAAGCCTGCCTTGGGTCAGGTAGTTCCTAAGCACTCCTACTGAACTTTCATCTGGCTGCCCCTCACCTGTTCTACATATTGTTGTCCATACTGCTAGTACCATTTTATTTCTCTTTTTTTTTTTTTACCCCTTGCTCACATATTGCTGGCCCCCTTCTGCTGATTGCTCCCTAACCCCATCATCTTCTGTCTCTGGGAATTACCTCTAGCCTGGCTCATTCCCCAGCCCCACACATAGCTTTCCCTCTGGTGGGGCAATTGGGGGTGCTCCCACCTTTCTTTCTTGGTCGAGCTCACACTGTGCATAGTAGGAACCATGGGGTCCGTGGGAAGCCATGCATTTCATCTCCCTGCAGATGGAGGGACTTTCCTGTCTTCAGTCTCTTTGTCCACTGGACACTCTGCTGAGTTGATTGCATAATATGACACACAGAGCATGCAACATCCTCTGTTGGGGAGTGTCTCTGCTCCCTAACTAGTTCACTCACACCCCCAACAACTGCCACCTGGGTGGCGGTGTTGTGGCAGAACTTATTTTGTTGTGTTCCCTCCCAGGAGAAGGAGCACATCAAGTGGTATGCTCAACCTTCCCCCAACCCCGGCTAGCCCCTAATGACACAGGCATGCTTCTCAATTCAGGTTGCCAGCATTGTGAGCAGTAGCAAGTACCATTTTCACTATATACATTGACTAAAGCCCTGAATGTACTGCCATGGGCTGTACACACTGCTTGCACAATTTTGACGCTGTTGTCTGTAACTTCCCCACTGTATATATATATATATATATATATATATATATATATATATACATAGCCATTTGTTTTTTCATAATAGCATGTTCAATGTTATTGTTTACATTGACTGAAAGCGAAATGTATTGTTTTTCCTGTACCCCCATTCTCAGGGTCACACCTGGAAATGAGCCTTGGCTCAGTGTTCGAGAACGAGATAAAAATATTACATCAAGTAAATAAATGCAAACATCTCATAAAATGTAATTGTGAAAGAAATCAAACATAAGGCAGAAGGTAGCAACTGGCAGGAGTTTATCAATGTTATATTAATCTTGTTATAGGAAGCATGACAAAGGAAAGCTGTTGTGCTTGAATAAACAACATAATTAAGGAAGCGTTTATGTGAGCCATAGAGATAAAGACCCTGTAGCAGGGTAGCAATGCAGTGAGATAGACTGCATTCAGGTTGAATGCTGTTGACTGAGAATATGCTTATAGTACATGGTTTGGCCTTATTATACATAAAAAATCAGTGACTGCTGAACATATGCTGTGTATGTTCTAAATGTTGTGCATGCTGTAAAAGTTGCTGTGCACATTCTAAAACTTATTGTGCATGTTCTATCATGAATATTCATCAGTGCTGCACTTCTCGCCACCTGATTGGAGCACACAGAGCTGTTCAAAAAAACAAACATGGTGGCACTGCTCACCTAGCAGTTCTCGGAGACGGTTTGGACATGGACTTCCATAGTCGGATCCATGTTTTCAAACCATAGTAATTTCATTTTTTTAAAAGAAATTGCTCCATGAATCTGTGATGGGTTAGGATGGAAACGGGACTGCACCGACAAACTTCAAAGCTGACAGAGCTGCCAACACCAAGCGGGGGTGCCAACACAAGGTATGAGACCTTGTGAAACTTAAAAAGTTCTCAAATGTAACTTTTTCTTGAATCTCAGGGACCATATACTATAAGAAATAATATATGGGTAACCATACAATAATAAGGCTGTGTTTTCATCCCAGGGTTGAGATGACATTGTGACCTCTTGAGCTTCGCTGCTGAGGTCCCTATGATGTCATCTCAACCCCCTCAATGAAAACACAGCCTTGTTGTGTATCAGTGCCCAAACACTGTTCCTTATATTGCAGGTAATGTACAAAACAAAAGTGCCACTTGATACAGTAGTCTGCTGGTTTACATCATATCAATCAGGTTAACCAGTATCACACCATCATGTGACATTCTCATTGGATATCTCTTCAAGATGTCTACCTAGAGCTGATACCCTTGGGCAGAAAACTATTCCTTCTCAGGCTTCAAAAAGAGATTACAACAGGTCACAAGGCTATCCTCCTTTTCTGCTCTGGAGCTGGATCTTGTTCTTTCACAGGTCAGATCCCAGCTAGGCACAACTCACTCAGACACAGCACAGCATTTACATGGTAAGTGTATACAGATAAGGAGTTATTAGGGCTGCAGTGGGTGGAGCCCTGTAGATCTCTTGCTTTGAGAAAAAGCACTCCTGCATTCCTTGCGAACCAACATGTTGGAGTGACAAAAAAAAGTCACCTCCACATTGGTACACTCCATGCTCGCTCTATTTTTTTTTTTTACGTTTGGCACTTTTTACTTCCCCAAAATACATAAGACCCACCCAACCTCCCTCTCAGCACCCCCAGAAACATAATAGTGACACTGGGGTTCCCCAATCCCCCAGTGTCCCGATCATGAAATTCCCCCCTCCACTACCGTGCTTGCGTGGTACTCCCTGAAGGCTCAGAAATTGGTTACAACTGTGACTTCCTATATCACTTACTTTGAGGTGTGCTTACACTACCTGCCACATTAGATTTTAAAATTGGGCATCCTGTTGGAACAGCAGAAATCAACCACTACACAACAGCCCACAGCAGCAGACCAAAACACCCAGGCACATGCTCACAGGCGAAATATCCAAGCAAGTGGATGCAGGGAGGCTCCACAGACCATGTTGGAGATTCAGAAGCTATTACAGCAGTTCCAGAGAAAGACTCCACAGCACCAGGATCTACAGGAACCAGTATGAAGACTTTGAGGTGCCTTTCTGGACTACAGTGTTTGTAATTCTGCCATTTACTCACAATGGAACTGCTTTTGGGGCCTATTTGATTACCCCAGGAGCACTGGACTGCTGTGGCTGATAGGGGATGCCTGGACATGTACTCAGCTATTTGGCGAGTAACATACCACAAACTGGTCTGGGGAAACCATGGGATTATTCTGGGGAGGGGTTGGGACCCAGTGCTCAGGAGTCTCTGCAATTTAATGTACCTAGTGGCCACAAGACGTTTCAGAGGTGTGGAATGGGAGTCCAGATGATGGGAATTATGTGTCAGCTACATACAATACTTTACAGTGGGTTCAGCCACAATAGGGCCTAACCAAATTTATGAATGTTCAGTAGAATGCAGGGGCTTATGATTATTTAGATCTCTGAGTGGATGCCTGAGGTGCTCTCAGGGGTTCTGGGGATGGGGAGGGAGCACAGGTAGAGAAAAAAGATAATGAGCTAGCAGAGCTTTTTCTTGAGCTTCAAAATGGTATACTCCCAGTCTCAAAGGAGAATGAGGAAGACCTCAAGGGGGAAGCTTACCAGAATGCTTCAGCAGCATACAATTTCAGATCTTGGACTCAGTGGTGCCGTCTTTGCTTCCTGGTGGGCCCCCTCGAGGGCACATGAGGTATGGATGCCTGTTAGACTTTTGCACAAGATACTGTGCCCATAGGTTGGCTGATGCACTCGTTATACAAGGTCACAGTGATATATAGCGGGGAACCCAGGCATCCCAATTGGTGACATGGGACGCTGATTGACATGGAAAATTAGGACTTTAAATGCACGGGTACATCAAAGTGTTGTTTCAGAGAGTCACCCCAGGCTGGCACCATGCTGAGATTTGCTAGGCACTCTTATTGGTCTAACAGATCCTCCACCACTGTTTTATATTAAAACAGTGGAGGGTGGATTATACCTTTCCAATATTTTGCCTAGCCACTTGCTTAGGTGTTAATGCACTTTACAGAGATGTCTCACTAACTAAGAAGTAGCAGCAACAACAGTTCTCGGGGATTGTTGTTATCCACACTGTGATGGGTGTTTTCTTTTGTTTCTTCAGCCTTAATAAGCTTTTGGGGTTTTACAACCTTATTTGTAGTCTTGATGGCGGCACTTGCACATAGGGATTGGATTTCCACTACTTCCTCAGGGATGCACACTGTGGCGGTATTGTGGCAGGTTGTACCTGAGGGTAGGGATGAACTAGGTTCTATGCCCTATCTTGGAAATGGACTTTCAATATTGTTCAGATGCTGTTTTACTGGGTGTCATATGCATGATTGTGCTTTTTTTTAACCTTATATTTTCCCCCAAATCCTCCCTTTCAGCACCCACAACTCACCTCCCAAGAAACGTAACAGTGGCACAGGGGGTGCCCAATCTCCCAGTGCAAGAATCCTCATCCCCCCACTACTGCACATGCGCAGTTATTTGTTACTAGTCTTTTTTTTTTACTTTCATCCCCCCACACCCCTGTCCCTCTTAGCAACAACCCCCGCCGAAACATAACAGTGACACTGGGGGTGTTCAGTCCCCCAGTGTTGTGATCAGCATCTTGGTCCTGTTTTTGTTTGGTTTTTTATTTTGTTTTAACCTGCAACAAGAAAACCATCCATTGATGTCTTTTGCACCATTTCAGACCCCTCCACCTGACCCTCCCTCTCAGCACCTACCACCCCACTCCCCCAGAAACGTAACAGTGGCACTGGGGGGGTGCCCAATCCCCCAGTGCAGAAATCCTTACCCCCCCACTACCATTCATGTGCAGTTATTTATTAGTCTTTTTTTTTTTACTTTCCTTCCCCACCTGATCCTCCCTTTCAGCAACCACCACCCCACCCCACCCCAGAAACATAACAGTGACACTAGGGTGCCGAGTCCCCAGTGTCATGATCAGCATCTGGGTCCTGTTTTTTTTAAATTTGTTTTAATCTGTAACAAGAAAACGTCCATCAATGTCTATTGCGCCCCCCCTGACCCTTCCACTCAGCACCCTCCACCTCACACTCCCCCCTGAAGCCCTTACTACCCATCAGGGGTTCAAAGCCATAATCCTCTCTGGACTGCAGACACATCTTAACTCTTCAAAGCCGGACTGTGAACTGAAGAAACAGGTATGCCATTCAATGTTTTTAATGGAGTTTTGAACTTAGAGGCATAACTTGGGTATGTTTGCATATTTTTTACCCAAATCTTCAACATGCCTTCTTTGGGACCCCACCTCATGAACAATGTGAATGTCATTAGGAAAATCTGTCCCGAAAGGTGATTTCATGGTCCCTGAACAAAATCACCTTTTGGGTAGGAGCTGAAACTTTTCTCTGCCCCTGTTCTTGAGGTGGGGTCATAAAAAGGCTATGTGGAAAATTTGGTGTAAATATATTAAAAAAAAAGTTTTGAGCCTACAATACATTTTGCAAACACAGCCTCATAACTTTGGTAATTGTCAATATTTTTACCCCAGATTTACAACATAACCATATCTTTACAGCACCTCATGAATGTGGCAGCTGTCATTTTTCAAATCCTGACCAAAATGTTTTTTTTTTACATCCTGAAAGGTGATTTCATGGTCCCTGCTCAAAATCACCTTTCAGGCAGGAGTTGAACATTTTCTCTGGCCTTGTTCATGAGGTGGGGGTCATAAGAAGGCAATGCTGGAAGTCTGGTGCAAAAATATTAAAACTCAACAAAGTTATGAGTGTATGTTGAATTTTGTGACTGCAGGCTCGTGTCCTCTACACTACTGGAGGTGAGGCAACATGCCACAAAATGTTAACAACCTCATAACAGATGGATGTTCTAATTAAAGAACATTTGAAGATGTAGCAGTTGATCCAGCTTTCTTTGTAGCTCTTTTTTCGAGCTTGAGACACAGAGGGCCATCTTTCTCACTCCAGACAATGGAGTGCTTCCCTCTGTGGACTAAAACTGCCTGACTGCTGCTATTTTTGAGCAGGCGGCACTGTTAGCCTTTTAGATGACCCCTCCAAACACTAAAGACATTCCCAATAGCTTCCTGCTGGCTGCTCGTGTGCTCCTCAAGTGTAAGTCTAGTTGGAGAATGTTGGCCTTATCACATGAGGCAACCTGCCCCCCACCACCTGCCCAAACACCATATGAACAGCAGAGGTCTTGGCAGCTCGGGGGGGGGGGATATTCTGCAGACTAGCAATGTGAGTCTTGTCAGTGGTTTTATTACCCAACCCCACTGTCTGGCACTCTATTAAAGTATTGACAGTATGGGGGAATACTACATAAGTCACTGAAGGAACAGCTCATCTGCATGGCACAGGCTAACTCCTGGCACCACCAGAGCGCCTTCTTATTCCTCTGCTATGGTAGAGTAACACTTTAGGTTATAATTTATTTAAAACATATATCACCCCTCCTGTTCAGCTTGCACATGCTGACAGGCAGCAGCAGGTAGGCAAAGTAGGTTTGCTTATCCATTTGAGGGGCTCCAAGAGAAGAAAAGCTAAAGGAGGAGAAATAAATACAGATAATACAAGAGGGTTTAAAAATACAAACAACTGGGAGGGTACAGTCTTGGGAGTGATCAGTTCCCAGACTATACAGAAAACGTCTACTGCAGTAGGCTTACAAAAGAACAGGATAGGTGTGAAAAGGGAGACGAGGAAATATACTTGTAGCTGGGACAGGGGGCACTAACCTGTCACAGACCCTGTTTTCTAAATGGAAAATTCCATGGGGTACCTGGTATTGAATGACCCACAGATGTACCCCTTTGTTGCTGGTACCTTGCTGCAGTCTGTTGCCATTGCTGTCCTACTGGACAGCCAGGGAACACAAAGCCAATATCACACTCCAAACTGATCCCTGGAATGCAGGGACATAATTGTATGAGCATTCTACAGTGCAAAGTTGTTGGACATTCTTCCTGTGCTGAACCTCCTCACCCCCAATATGTATCCCCTTGGCCAGACTCAGCTCTCTTTCCACAGTCTGTACACCATGCTCACCATGGGTAGTAAGTACATCTGGGTAGCTTACTCACTAACACCTGACCTGGGCAGACTATCTTCCTCTCCATTCTAATAGTCAGAGTTCCACCTCTGTTTATAATCCCCTTCCTGACCAGCAAAGCACATGTTAGTTCTATAAAAGGGGACACCCTTTAAGGACCTACTCTCCCTCGCAATTCACAAGTGGTCTGGGTAAGAGTCTTCTCTTAGGATTGAAAGACCAGTTATTGGTGACCTCATGTCCAAGGGGTGAAGTAAGAAGCCTGGAGTGGCCCTTTGAAGATATTGTAGCAGTGGCTACTTAATCTATTTAATCCTATGTTCTCCCTGGATCCACCCTCCAGCCTCCTCTCACAGCTGCACAGACACTTCTGAGCATCATTCCTATTGGCAAGCCTGTATGATATTACTCTTGCAGCCAAGGCCATGTCATGGAGCTCTTGTAGTAGGCACTCATGTAGCCAGTACTCCTGCTCCCTAAGGCCTAGACTGAACTTGCTACCTCTGTAGAACATCCCAGAGCGAGGCATCAGGTTTACAGCAGGAACCTGATCCACAACATAGTGGTGCAACATGCTGCAGCTGGCACCACCAAGCTAGGACATGCAGGGCTTTTTATTTTCTATGATTAAAAAAGTGTTTGCATAAGAAATCTGTCCTAGAAAGATATGGTCAGTTAATTCTTTATTTTTTATTGTAAAAAAAACTGCAGGTCCAACCAATGGGGTAGTTTGGAACATAGTGAACAATTTGGATATTTCTTTCCGAGCATCCTTTTACATATCCCATTTCCCATATTCTGCTTTCCTGCAATTTACCTCTCTAGAGTAACCTCTCTAATAAACCTTCTGGGTCACCCCTGGAAACAGGCACTTGTGCCTAAGTAGGCCTTACCCAGTTAACAAAAGAATAAATAAATTAAATATATAAACTCGTATGCTTTATACAAGTGTGCTAAACATACCCTGGGAACACAGTTTCATGTTGCACAGACCTGGGCCATGCTCCAGGCCAAAAAAGTATTGGGCCACTGCAGAGGTAGTGAACGCAGACTCAGAGGGGGGGATAGGTATTAAATGAGTGCCTCCTAGAGCAACTTGGCACCATGGAATTGGTATATGGGTGACCTCATACAGCCTGGCAGGCCCTGACTATAGGAAGGATGTTCAAAGGTGTCTTTAGGTGTGGAATGAAGGTGGAGGTTGGGTCAAGGCAAAAATGGACAGGGTTGGCAGGTAATGTAGCCATTGCTGCCATGTCTACATGGTCCACTCTGACCTATCATTTCACCTCTTGAACTGGAAAAGCATGCCTATCTGGAACGTGGAGGAAAAGTAAAGGTTTAATGGCACACATGCTACATTTTGGCAGATTTTCAGCTTCTGTCTGTGGTGCACACAGAGTGTTGCAGTTGTTTTTTGCACATCCACACAGGATCTATGGAATATTGCAGGCAGCCTGACTCCCTCCCCAATTCCTGATAACCATGACATTAAAAAACACAATTCCCTCTCCCTCTTCCTGCTGCATCCCTTCCTAACTCATATCCTGGTGCTGGGTTATGCTTTTTAGGGACAAAAAGCTCTTCCACATAGAGTTACTAACCACATTGTTGCTATGTGTGGAAGAGGCAGAGGTCACCATGCAACTGGCCAGCAGAGCCTTTCACAAAGTATGACAACCATTGTAATCCTGGCTACAAAGTTTTGTGATGCCCACTGCCAATACAGCTGTTTCAGGAAGGTTGTGGGGGTGTTGCAAAGCTGAAATCTGATTCCAGTGAGCCACTGCGGGAAAGAGGAGGCACTTGGTTATTGAACTACTTAATGAGGGACCCAGGACCGGGGGGGATCATTAGATGCTAAGGAGTACATTGTGTTAGGAGAGCAAAAGGAAGCCATGAGACCACCAGAAAAAATTCTAGAATTCTAGAACCACAAAAATATTTACTGCAGTACTGGTGCAGAAGCAGACCATAAAACAAGGGAGTGTGAGTGGGGACTTCCAATGGCACCACCAGTTACCATGGGATTGCTGCAAGACATTGCACCATGTAACTGGCACTGTACATTGCTGTGACTCTGTAGGTGTCACCCACCAGCATATTAGTGATTGCAAACCAGGTCTGTGACCACTAAAATCTGCCCGACAGATTGGAGCACTCCACCCTGCAAGTATGTATTTGTTTTCTATATACTATCCCGAAGTGTGATGGTACAACAAGGTGCCTGTTTACCCCCATTTTGTGTCACCACTATTTGTGACCATATATGTCCCCGTATTGTATATACTATAATGTCTTGTTCTTCTTATACTACTTGACTAACAGGTCTCAGAAAGTGAAATGGCATGCAATCCATGTTAAGACCCATAACTGATGGTGTTCCTCAAGGGCCCACCCTCAGCCTATTACTCTTTCCCTATTTGTAAATGATATGCCTGGTCATTGCGGTGGGGCAAGCCTACAGCTTTATGTTGATGACACAGTACTTTACAGGTGTTCCAATGATGTCAACCTCATTAACTGTCTTCTTGCCGAGGACATCCTGACACTTGAAAAGTGGTTCTCTAAGATTAAAGCTGTTTTATTTGGACCCAGACACTTGGGTGAAGCCAGGCAACACCTGTTAAACATATGCATATAAACTGGAAACCATATCGAGGTGGTTGAGGCAATTAATTACCTTTCAGTATACCTGAACCAAGAAGTCTTTTTCAGAAACAGCATTTAATAAGTATCTAAATCTCTGCATCAAAAAATTGGTTTGCTATACTGCTTAGGCAACAATCTATCAAAGAAACATTGGCTGGTTGGTTGCCAAAAGCATACAGCTCCCTCCCATACAATACGGAGTCCCAATTCTCAAATCATTGATGAGCACAAACTTAATAAGCTTACTGTGCGTCACAATAAGGTTGACTAGTTGCTTTAGGTGCCCCACCATGGATGCACCACTGCAATGTCTTCCACTCCTTGAATTGGCCATTTGTGGAAGGCAGGCTTGAATACCCCCTCTTCTGCCTTACTTACAAACTTGTAAAGGGTCCTACACCTCCATGCCTCCAAGATATCCAGAGCTGGATTTTCAAAGGCCTTAGATTGATGCAAGGTGCTTGCGTCAAACAGATCTGACACAAGGGCACCTTGCTCCAAGGGCTGCGCCAAGTGGGAATTTGAAAGGCAGCCTGCATCACCCAGCAGGCTGCCTGCCCCAAAGTGTGCTAGCACCATCCTTGCACCACGAAAGTGGCTGCAGCATGGTGCTGGGGCCTTGCGGCAGACCCAGACTGCCACAGTCCTTAGATCCGATTTGAAAGAACCCCACAGGAACCAAGTGCCAAGTACCCTTAGACCAGCAAGGGGCAGGTCTAAGGGGACTTGGATAGCTCCTGGGGGGTCGTTCTGTATGTGCCACCATGTGGCCCACCCCATCCATCACTGGTGGGTGATCCCTGGTGGTCTGATGGTCCCCCCTCACCCCCATCACGGTCCCGACACCCACATCCATGCATCCTACTAACCCCCCCACCCATCACAGCACTCCACCCCTCCTGTATCCTGATCCAGTGACCAGCACAGCCCTCCACATGCCACCATGGCCAGCCGCCGAATGAGCCGTCGGTGCATGTACTGTATACAGTATACAGTACATGCACAGACTGACCATTCGGCAGCTGGCCGGGGTGGTGTGTGGAGGGCTGTGCTGGTTGCCAGATTGGGATGTGGGGGGGTGAGAGTGCTAAGATGGGTAGAGGGGCACTAGCCCACCAGGGTACCAGGGAGTGTTGTGGCGCTGGTGCCGTTGGCATAGTGGTGTTGGAGGGGGCAGTGCCTGGTTGCCAGTCCCTGTCCCTGGGTGCTGCAGACTCCCTACAGCCATTGCAGAATTCCAGGTGGGTGCGCCATTCGTCAGGCACAGCACTCCCTTTGCCGCAAGCCGCTGGACCCTGAGAAATAGAAATTCGGGTGCAGGGTCCCGGGCGCACCACACTCAGTGCAAGCTGCCATTGTAGCAGCTTGTGCCAGGGCTTTAAAAATCCATCCCAGTATCCCAAACTATTGCAGAGGGTACTCAGGTCCTCTAGATGCTTGTTATTAGAAATATCTAAGATTAGGTCCAGTGCAAGGGTGATATCCTTTGCCAGCTCAGGTCTATCCCTACAGAACACTATTCCTGCTCCCCTGCAAAACTGCTCCTCCTTTGGAGGTTTTAAAAAGGACTCAAGGTATATCTACTTGAGCGCAGCCTGTGCTCCTGCAGTTGCTGACCTGTAGTTGCTGGTCTTTCTCAGTGCCCTGGTCTGTAGCTGTTGATGCTATGCCTCTATACAGTACTGTACTATCTGTATCTTAAGCCACAGTTAGCAACTGTGGTATATGTCTGTTATGTGTTATCTTCTGTTCTCATCTTGTCCTGCAATTGATTTTGCTTGTGTACTAATCTCCTGTTCCCCTGTGAATACTGTATACACATCTTAAAATTACTTGGCATTGTATATTTGGACAATGCATCTATACATTTACTAACTCTGTATAATTATTTACATGTATGTACACAATGTATGTAGAGATTCCACTACTTACATAAATGCATTGTTTTCCCAAGACTCTGACCCAAGTGAAAGATAAATGATGCTATTCACCCAATGGGTAAATAACACTGTTTATTAATTTTTGTTTTTAGTTTTTTGGTCCCCATCGCCTCCTCCTGCCAACTGGCGATGGGGACACATATATATATTTTTTACAGATTTTCTCCCCGAACCCCCTGAGGCCCTGGCACACAGCTGTGCAAGCATGTTGAGGCACACTTCGCAACCTGTGGCACGAGCTCAGCTCCTTCCACCTCCTGATACTTTGCTGCCCCCTCTCCGCCTACACTACCCACAGGACCTCCATCCGGTAGGATCAGAACTAAGGGGGAGCACCAACCACCCTCACCATCCTCGGGAGAGGAGAGCTGCCCACTAGCATGCTCAATCCTGCTCTGCCCCCCATGCTGGCACCCTGATGACCCGAGGTCATTCCCAAACCTGGGTTACCGTCGGAGCGCGAGGTAAGGTGTCCAGCACCTCAACCCTCTGTGCCACCGGTACAGCTAACAATGTTTATTTTTCACTTGCCTACATCACAATCAGCTTGACTGACAGCCAATTCTGCCAATCCTACAATGAATCTGCACTTAATTGACACACAGAACACAGATATTGTATACACAGAACATACAAAGGACTGTCTTCAAATATGCCATTAATTTCCATTTGTGAGGTGGGGTTATGTGGTGGCAGGACTTTCATAACTCACTAGTGGTTTTGCCACTCAAGAGTTATGGTACCACCCCCTAACTCATGGAAATAAATGGCATATTTGAACACAGGTCATTGTATATCCTCTATGTATTCTATGTAATTAATTCCAGGTTACCCCTGAAAAAAGGACTCTTTGTTCCAGCGGACCTACCTGGTTAACAAAATTCAATAAATAAATAAAACGATATCACAAATATTATTAATTATAGATTAAGGGAGTGCTTCTGGCCAAGTGGAGTACTTCTTTCTCCTGTACATATGACACTCTCATTCTTTATAAAGATCGTCTCATGTGCAGGAGCCCTGGTAATGGGTATATTCACCAGAGGTGTTTTCATTTTTTTAATATTCTTTATTGACATTGATAAATTATATAGTTATAAATCACTGAACAGGACTCTTAGCAGTGTAAGAGTGATCTCTTTTGCATTTTGAGAGTGCCAGTGCCATTTTCATTTGGCTTGCAGTTCTCACACATTAAGAATGTATGTGCAGAGACCACTACTACACTGCTAAGAGTTTCTTACACGGGATGTACTGTGTAAATATATTTTTTATTTTTTGTTGAACAGGAAATAAAGGCTAGGCAATATTGTCTATTTTCAACTACAGAGGGATACAGATGCAAACCAACTGAAATTAAACCAGATTAAGCTGTTAGTGGTATTTTCGTGAAAGGGGGAAATTTGGCCAGGACACCAAGGAAATTCCCTTAATCTTTTTGAGAAATGCCAGGGAATCTTTAACATCCACCTGAACAACCACCAGAAAAGGCAGACAGGGCCATGGTTTAACATTTCATCTGAAAGATGGGTATAACATTGACCATGTTTTCGGGCGTTACTCTTAACTCATTCCATAGCACTCTTGCACATTTATTATTATCCATTATCTTATACTATCATTCATGGACCATAAAAAATTGAATCTGTCAGTTCTGTAAAAAAAAAGAAACATTGCAAGTACTCTAATTTTGATACAGCAGTTTTATTCTTCATGCTAAAAAAAGCTTGATATAAAATAAAGTGCATATAATTGCCAATGTATACATTTTGTTTTAATCATAATTATGCATCCAAACTCTCAAAAGTATATGAACCCAATTATTCTTTCTACTACTAGTCATGTAATATGCAATATTGTATCTGAGGTAACAATTTTTTTATGTATTGTTGTTGTTGTTCTATAGGTTGTTATAATCAGTCTAATTGCCCAAGCTCAAAGATTTTGAAGTTCATCATGCTGGTACCATTATTTTCTTTTGTAATGGCCACATTAGGATGGTGTCCTTCATTCCTATGGACACTTATGCCCAGATTTTCACTGCTGGACCAGATGGATTCATTGCTTGTGTTCTGTGAGTCTTTGCTTTCATTGTTGGATATACCACTGATATTCTTTGAATCTTTGTTTTCATTTCTGGAATTACTCCTGATTTTCTTAAAATCTTTGCCTTCCTCATTGGATTCATTGCTGGCAGGCCCCGAATATTTACTGTTATCACTAAATTCACTGCTGTCTTGCTGGCTGCTGCTGGAATTAGAAGGTGCTGAATCTTTGCTCTCATCACTAAATTCACTGCTATCTTGCTGGCTACTGCTAGAGTTAGAAGGTTCCGAATATTTGCTCTCATGACTAAATTCACTGCTGTGTTGCAGGCTGCTGCTAGAATGACTTGGAAGCTTTCCAAGTACAAAAGTAGGTTTCATTGTAGAATGGTCATATTGGATTTTAAGATTGTCCCCATCTTTGTTCAGCAAGTGAATGTGTGCTACTTCAATGCCGTTGGCAATTCCATCCACATCTCTCTTCTTGTGGTCAGCATTGCTATCTTCAGTATGCTTCCTGCTATCTCCAGGGACATGTGTTTTTTCCTGTGTAATATAATGTCACACAATTTATTGCATTAGGAAATCATTCATTTTCTGATTAGCAACTTTGGAAACACTATAACTAACACATCAGAAAAAAGTGGTGGTACCACAATAATTTTGTGGATTAGCAAATTATATGTTAAAACGTATAATTGAAGGCCATAACATGTACCCATTCCTTACAAAAATGTGACTCAGTTTGTCAAATAATACTACTGTTAGTTGTCATGAAGGGAATACAAACTGCTTACACTAACTATAGCATAATCCTAAATGTGAGAACAAAACTAACATTTTAATTTAAGTTATTCTACTGTCCTTTTGTAAAATATATCATTTTGTATACCATAGCTATTAATTCATAAGCCACCTTTTTATTGCCAGACTGCCACTATTCATACAGTGGTCTGAGAATTTGTAATATTTCTCAGTATGTGATTACAGAGTAATTGTACCTTGAGTGTGGTATCTCTTTTCTCTACCTTGCAGAGGGAGTGCTAGTTTCTCCAATGTTTATCTCTGGGGTTTTGTTTTCCAGCTTAAAACTTATTGCAGTATAATATATTCTGTTATCCCCAGTTCTGCCCTAGGCTTCAGGAGTTAAACAATAAAATATAGTATCTCTATTAGGGAGAGAGAGCCAGGCGAAGCCAGTGGAAATAGAACATCAGTATTTCCCTTTAACTGCTATTCAATACAAATATAATAAAATCTACCCCATTTCATTTTATGAAACCCTTATTATAGTCATGAACACTAAACTGTATGGGCCTGATTTTCAAAGGGATTAGAATGACATAAGGGACTTGTGTCCAAAGATTGTGATGTAAGAGGTGATTTGCATCAAAACTTGTGTCAAATGCGATTTTCTAAAGCAGCCTGTGTCAAGTTCAGATGCAGCTGTGCCAAAGCCCCTTGTGCCAAGGTTGCACCATGCAATACAGTGCACCAGGTCATGAGGGGGCTTGTGAATGGTGGAGCTATGACATCCCCTTTTTGGGGATTTTACAAACCCTGCCATTGATGCAGTAAGGGGCACAACTTACACCAGCCAGGAGGTGGTCTAAGTGGCATGCACCAGTGGGAAGGGGTCTTACACTGGGCTGCCAGGGGTAGTAAGGGCATGGTGGTGGGCAGAAGGGTGTTAAGACAAAGAATGGGGCACTGGAGTTTGTGGCACCTCATGCGTGTGATCATAGGTCATACATATTCATGTATATTGTATCAGTACCTATAATAGTAAAGGAAATTCCTGTACCTATATGTTATACTGAAGGGAGGGTCCAGGGACAGAATGTGCAGTTTCCAGGGCTGTGCCCACCTTGGGCCATGGCATGTTCTGATAGGTACAGTACTGGCAATGCTACAATATGTATTAATACAAAGTACAATGGTCACACAGTTCCCCTGTCCCCCTTTCCCATCCCCGATCTCCCCATTCACTACATATCTTTCCCTGGTGGTCTAGTGGATTCCCTAATCCCTGATGTCCCCCATAACCATTGATATAACAGTCCATGGTGGTCTCATGAACCCCCGCCACCACCCCAGCAGGCAGTGCCCCACGACCCTGCTCTCCCAGTCCCTTCCATGAGCTGGTGACCATCACAGTCCTCCTCTCTCCACCATGGCTGGCTGCCAACTGAGCTCTCAATGAGCGTGTACTGTATACAGTACATGCTCATTGACATAGATTGACAGCTCAGAGTGAGCTGTCATTCAATGGGAGCTGAGTGCCATATTGCCCCTAGGGGTGATTGACTGTTAATTTAACTTTGCTATTGTAAACATTATTCCAAAAGAAAAGTGTTAAAAGTGTACTTTTTGAATGTTTTCTTCACTAACAAAGAGAGTTTTAATAAAATACTGTAGTTATTCCACCAACAGTTTAAGAATGCTGATTCAGAATCAAAAATGCATCATTCCAGTCATTCAGCAGTGCTAGAGGATATAATTCTGACAGGAAGAATTTGTGTGCCATGGTGATCAGGCTGTACATGACAGTGTAACAGAGATTAAAATAAGGCTGTCAAAATGCTAACAGCTAATTAGATTGCAGTATTTCTGGGACCCTTTATATAATTTTAATTTGCACAGTATTGTCTTCACATGGAGACCTCCTCTTCATTATAATACAACATTCAGTCCCATGCAGATTAGTACTTATCACCTTCAGTGTGAAATGACAGAAACTGTTGATGTCTAGCCTCATTGCTGAAATTTTAATTAAATTAATTTCAGCTTAAGTTAATGAATGTTTATTTCTATATAATAACTGGTCAGCAATTTTTTCCATAGGCTGACTGAGTTATTATTTGTCGTTATAACCCACGAGTTATAACGGCAAGCACGTGCCAAGTCACTGAGAAAAATCCATTCCCTGATTGGCTATTGAGCTCTTGCTGGGTGGGCTAATCAATTCTAGAAATATAGTGGCTCCGTATCGTCCATAGTGTGGAGCCGCCAGACCAGGAATGCTTTTCTCCACCGAGGGGAAAAAAATGCATCTCCGCTGACAGTCCTCATCAGTTTTTCTTTTGCATGCACTTCAAAACTTAAAAAAAAATGTCTATCTGGGTGATCCTTCCATTTGGAAGCTGCACCGGATGACGACTGCCAGTGGCAATGGCTCCAACCTGATGTGCCTCACTAAGGTAATCGCGATCACAATGTACAAATGACTAACAAAGTAAATAAAACAAACTAAATAAATAAATAAATAAATATGAAAAGCAACTAAAAAAAGGAAAAGAAAAAGTGTGTGTGTGCCAAAAATTGCCAACCAGCAATTATAAAGAATAAAAAATGGGAAAGTATGCTGTTAACTAGAATTTAATGGTTGCCCTGGGTGTGTGATGTAAGTAATAATACCCTATAGGGAGGGTGTTATTGGGATATAACGGACTGCCCAGGGGTATAAGCCCGGCGCCGCGGGGGCCTATAGCCCTGAAGGTCTGTTATATCCTATACCCCACCCTGGAGGGTATTATTACACTTAGATAATGGATATAGATGTAATGTTTTGAAAAACTATACAATAAATATTTGTATATAAAATTATATAAAAAACAAAAATGTAAGTGTTCTGGTAAAGTAATCCCTGCAGTACTGGAATGGCCACAGGAGGACGCTGCCGTGTTTCTATGAGTGCCATGAGTTTGTGCTGTTGCTTTCTTTTTCCACACAGTGCAACAGGAGAGCTGGTTCTTCAGCATGTCAGCTCGATTTCTGTCTCGCTTGTCCCTCAGAGAGAGACAAACAGATGAGTTCTCTTTATTTTAGTTCGTATTGCCTGATTATAGGTATTTTGAAATAAGTATTTCTTTATTTTGTTGAGCTGACATGGGTGCAGCGCTACTCTGGAAGTCGCTGTACAAGTATTTTGAGAGGAAGCTTGACCGCGCTCAATGCAAGAATATAAGTAATTAAAAGCAGAAAAAAACGTTTAGTAATGTTCTACATTTCTTTTGGACTGTGCTGCGAGACTGTGTGGGGAAATCAGTGTGGCTAAGCGAGCGGAGGAAAAATGGCAGATGGCAGGTTTCGATTTCAGGGTGCCCAATGATAGCGTTAGTCATAGGGCAGTGCCAAGTGGAACTTGTTCTTTAGCGGGCCGTTGTTAAGAAATAACGGCCCGGGTGGGAGGCTGTTTCAGCCAATCAGGAAGCCAGTTTTACTTTCCCCATTATCTAAGCTTTAATAATCAATCAATCAATCAATCAAATCTTTATTTATTCAGGTGAACATCGTGGAGCACAGCTCATTTGCAAGATGGACCTGATAAGGTCAAGGTTCAATAATTGATACATATACAGATATATTCAAAACACTTATATATACAGTAAGAAAAAAGGCAGAAATTGATTAAACATAACAGTACAAGGTAGGACAATGAAAGCAGACTAGAAAATCTAATATATACAGTACATATCAACTATGGGGGTATCATGACATACATTCAACATATGGCACCCAAAACTTCTAAGGTTCCTGGGCAAGCCAATGTAGACAAGGAGACACAGTGTTTGAGTGACTGAAAAATGGTGATCATAGCCTCTGGTAAGTGACAAGGTAGGAAGGGGGTATGAGGGACTAGAACAGGGGCTGGGGCTAGTACAAGAGGTGTGTAGGAGTGATAAGGGCTAAGGTAAGGGCCAGGAGTGAGTGGGCGAGGATTATAGCCAGGAGTTGAGAGATCTGTGGAGATAAATTTATCGGGAACAGAAATGTCATAATATGAAGGCTGCCTGAGAGGGAGATCTGTGGAGATCAGTTATAGGGAAGTGGATTGCCAAATTAAGATGGCTGACTGAGAGGGAGAGGGTTAGGAATGCGAATAAATTAGAACTTGTGGAAGCAGTTGCATTTATCTGGGAAGAGTCTTAGGTAAAGATGTTTGAAGGATGCTAATGATATCAAGTTAAACAGCTTCAGGGTCTTCTGTAAAGTATTCCATGATATAGCTAGAGTATAGCTGATAGCAGATTAACTTTTTAATAAACCCCTTGGGCTTCCCCCTTGGGGTTTATGTAGCATCCCACACCTCGGGCAACCATTAAATTCTCATTAAGCACACTTCCCCATCCATTATTGTATATGTACTGTATAAGGTTTATCATAATGTTTTTTTTCCAAAAAAGTCTTTACTATGAAGGCTGTTAAACATATACAAAGTATAATACCTAATAATATACAGAGAGACCCTGTCTTAAAGTTTTTGAAAAAGTCAAAATCTGTTTTCAAAATATGGAATACTGGTATTTTTTTTTTACCAGCGTTATCTGCATTCCTCATTGTAATAGACCAAGAGGTTTCTGTAAATCTAGTGGTTTACATCAATTTCTCCCATTGAATTCTATCAATTTTACCAGTACATAAATAGTAAGCACTGGTAAGCTGGTATTCTTGTAACATGTTATGCATACATAAATCTACAGATGTGTATCCCTATACAGTACGTACTGCAAAATACTTTATACAGTAGTTATATAGGCTTGAGGAATGATGTATGAATGTATGAAGCACCTGCTGTTTTGCACGGAGACACCTTAAAAAGAGAATCCATTCTCATTTGGGATATCCTGCCTGGTGTGGAAAATTTTAAAATAAAATAAATTACCTGATTATATGGGGCCATATTGTTCACTTCAGGCAACTCTGTAATAACCTGTGAAGAAAACACAAATATAATTTTTTGTTGACTGGTTCTTGGATTAATAATTTAGAATAACAAGGTTTTAAGTATGTAACTAATACCAATGCCTCCTGTAAGTATGTCAATGAATTTGCTTTGCTGAAACAAATGCTGATGTAAATTGCAGTAGTTTTTTGTTGTGCTTTTTCTAGTTCATTGTAAATGTATGTTTCTACTGTATTCAACTAATTCTCTGTCACCCCTGAAAAAGGAACCTTATTGTCTCAGTGGGCGTACCTGGTCACCAAAATTCAAATAAATAAATAAGTTGCCCATAATTTGATTTTAAAAGAAAACATGACTAAACTGGTATGAAACTCATATTGTACATCGTTTAAATTGTAATAATTACTGGTGAGCCCATCTATTGACTGGAATGACTCCATTTTCTTACGCTGTAATAACTGGTCCATTATTATGGATTGGAATCTGGTTATTATAGCGAGGGTGTCAGCCAGTCAAACTGAAAGTGAAAGCTGCCACCATCTCATGCTCACAGAAACAAAATGCCACAGGGTAAGGGGGGGTTATGATGAGGGCGGGTAGGGGTAGGGCAGCTGTGAGATGAGGAGCTAGCTGCACAGTTGAGCAGATTTGATAGACCGCAAGGCCTGCTTCTGCTGGCATGTTCATATGTTTGTAATGGAAAACAGCCATTTTTATGTTTGCTTGCATGCATGTGCAAGAAACATAGTGCCATCATCCAAGTTTTCGGAGGTGTGTCACCCCCTCTTCCAATTCAGTCAGTGTGTTGGCAGGCGCAGCCCCAGTCCTCCAATGCATGATAGACAGCTCCAAAATGCAGTGGCGTACAGTTGAAAGGGGGTGCTACGCTTCAGTGAGCAGCGATAAGATATCGCCTGCTCATGTGCAGCCTCCTCCTACACACCCACACATACACATGCATGCATGCTGCATGCTGCCCCCTACTGCCGGGTACTGTATAGCTGACGGGTGCCCAATCCCCGTCCAGCTGTGCTGCGCCCTTCCCAAAGCCTTCCACATGCCACGCTGGGTGCCCACCCCATTGTGGCAACTCATGGTATAGCCAACGGGGCCCCAATCCCCGTCGGCTCCACTGTCCTCACCCCCCCAGAGTACAGGGTGCCACACTGGGAGCCCACCCCAGCATGGCAATAGATACTATGGCCGACGGGATGCCCAATCCCCGTCGGCTCCGCCCAGCCATAGCTTGTGCCACGCTGGGGCCCACCCCAGTGTGGCGCGTCCTCGTCGTCGTAATAAAAAAACAACCTGTAAAGAAAAATGGACCCACGCAGTCTCCTGACTCTACAACCCGCACCCACCCACTGGCGACCCTGCCTCCCACACCCCCCCTCACCCCATACTTACCTCCGTAGCTCGGCATGATGATCATCGGTGGACCGGGAACACGTCTGCACTCTTCAAAGCCGACCACGAACTGAGGAAATGCCGGTAAGCTGTATAATGGGGTAGATAGAGGTTTTTCAACTTTATTGCATATCTCAGGCATTTTTTGGAATTTTTGCACCAAATTTTCAACATGGGGTTTTTGGGACCCCTTCTCATGAATGCTGTCACTGTCATGGCATTATTTGGGCCCGAAGGGTGATTTCGCAGTCACTGTGCGAAATCACCTTTTGGGACAGATTAACCAAATGACACTGCCAGTGTTCATAAGGTGGGCTCTCAAGAAGCCTATTTTGAAAATTTGGTGAAAAATTCAAAAAATGTACTGTTTCTGATGTGCATTGCGCGGTTCCTCAGCGCTACGTGGGATTCGCAATTTCAATATTTTCACTCCAGATTTTCAACATTGCCATTTTACCACACCTTCTTATGAGTAGTACAGCTGTCATTTTCACATCTCACCCAAGCGTGTTCCGTATGTAGCGCACAATGGCATAGTCGGTGTGAAAATCAATGTGACGGACAAATTAAGA
Organism: Neoceratodus forsteri; assembly: GCA_016271365.2. Lineage (NCBI taxonomy): Eukaryota > Metazoa > Chordata > Ceratodontiformes > Ceratodontidae > Neoceratodus > Neoceratodus forsteri. The sequence continues at coordinate 640,157,679 of CM057453.1, read as the reverse complement.
AAATCACAGTGATACTGTTCATGAGCAGATATCTTAAAATGGCTATGTTGAAAATGTGGTGAAAAATTCCTAATATTGACATTTCTGACGTCGTTGTACAGTTCCTCATACTACGTGAGTTCGCATATTTTCAATATTTTCACTCCAGATTTTCAACATTGCCATTTTACCACACCTTCTTATGAATAGTATAGCTGTCATTTTTCACATCTCACCCAAAACGTGTTTCCGCCCATGCAGCGCACAATGGCGCAGTCGGTGTGCAAAATCAATGTACTGGACAAATTAAGAAAATCACAGTGACACTGTTCATGGGCAGATGTCTTAAATGGCTATGTTGAAAATTTGGTGAAAAAATTCCTAAAAATGACTGTTTTGCGAGCGTGCGTTGCGCAGTTCCTATGCATGCTCGTAAGTTTGCAAATTTAATATTTTCACTGCAGATTTTCAACATTGCAATTTTATTACACTTCCTTCTGAACAGTACAGCTGCCATTTTTCATATCGCCCAAATGTGTTTTAGCCAGAAGCACAATGGTGCTGTTGATGCGAAGCAATGTTTGGGACAGATTACGAAAATCACAGTTACACTGTTCATGAGCAGATGTATTAAAATGGCTATGTTGAAAATTTGGTGAAAAAATTCCTAAAAGTTACTGTTTTACGAGCGTGCATTGCGCAGTTCATACGCACGCTCGTAAGTTCGCGAATTTTCAATATTTTCCTCCAGATTTTCAACATTGTCATTTTACCACACCTTCTTATGAGCAGTACAGCTGTCATTTTCCACATCTTGACCAAAATGTGTTTCCGTATGTAACACACAATGGCGCAGTCGATGTCTTGAAATCAATGTATGGGACACATTAAGAAAATCACAGTGACACTGTTCATGAGCAGAGGTCTTAAAATGGCTATGTTGAAAATTTGGTGAAAAAATTCCTAAAAATGACTGTTTTACGAGCGTGTGTTGTGCAGTTCCTATGCATGCTCGTAAGTTTGCAAATTTAATATTTTCACTGCAGATTTTCAACATTGCCATTTTATTACACTTCCTTCTGAACAGTACAGCTGCCATTTTTCATATGTCGCCCAAAATGTATTTTCACACATGTAGCGCACAATGGTGCTGTTGGTGTGCAAAAGCAATGTTTGGGACAGATTACGAAAATCACAGTTACACTGTTCATGAGCAGAGGTCTTAAAATGGCTATGTTGAAAATTTGGTGACAAAAGTCCATAAAATGATTGTGTTACTAGTGAGCATTGCACAGTTTCCACGCACAATCGTAAGTTCATGACTTTGTAATATTTTCAGTCCAGATTTTCACCAGTGGCATTTTTCCACACTTCCTTATGAACAGTACAGCTGTCATTTTTCACAACATGGCCGAAGTGTGTTTTCACACTTTCAGCGCAGAGATGCGTGGTCGCTGTGGAAAATCATTGTTCGGGACAGATAAAGAAAATCACAGTGACACTGTTCATGATCGGAGGCACCAAAATGCCTGAGTTGACAATCTGCTGTAAAAAATCCCCAACCTAATTATATTACGGGTGTGCGTTGCACAGTTTCTATGTACACTCGTGACTTCACCAGTTTTTTATATTTTTACTGCAGATTTGCAACATTGCCATTTTGCACCTCCCCATGAACAGTACAGCTGTCATTTTTTACATCCTGTTCGGAATGTTTTTGCACCTGTGGTGCTAAATGCCGTAGTCACTGTGCATACGCAGCTTTCGGCTAACAAACTGATATTGCCACTGTTCATGAGGTGGAGTCACAAAAACATGTTGAAAATTTGGGTGAAAATACCAATGAATGCCTGAGGTATTAGGGTTTCCAACCATAACGCTCAACCCTGTAGAGAATGACAGGCATCAGGGGTGTGACTTGGGATTCTTGCCTGTAATGCTCATACCATTCCACCCCTGCAACCAGTGAGAGACATCGAGGTATGCCTTGGACTCTTGACCCCAAAGTTCACCCATTCTCCTATATTGCACCCATCTAACCATATTTCCTAATGGAATGGAGTGTATAAGGGCCAAGACCCCAAGGAACACCGTGACACTTGTCAGTGTCTGCAGGGTGGGGTGTGGTGAAATGGCATGGCCGTTATGCCTGATGACCCAAAGGCACACCCCAATGCCTGTCACTCTCTGCGGGGGGTTGGCTTCAGTTCAATACTTCACTGCCATTCCTATTACGCAGCTCTGTAACTTCTACACTACCACAGCCAATGCCAGCAAGCAAACATTCGGCATTTACAAATGCTTGTTTTAACACACAACACGAAACCAACTGGCAATTATATGAAGAATGTAATGTTACAATATTTATTTTTGTACGCACCTTTGGTGTATAATACTATCACAAACCACTTGTGCTTCACACTCATGGTTTATGTGGTATTACACACCTTGGATCTGTAAAAAAAAATTCATACCGTACACTGCTCCATCCAGTAATCTCCATATAATTAATTATATAGTAGTCACACTTCATTACAAAATATATGGTCTGGATTTTCAACAGCTCTTCTAGGATCTGCATCGCATTTCTGGCACAAGCCCTCAAATTGTGCAAGAAAGTTAGACAACCTGAAAATGTAGATGCTCCTTGGAAAATTAAGCTTTCATAAAATAACTTTTTGGTATATACGAACAATGTGAAAATGAAGAACTAGCATTTATAGCAGAGCTAGGCACAATGCAACAGAGTAACTTGCAGTAAAAGATGTCACAAAATACTGCAGTAAAGAAGGGCTTTGAACTGCACTGTTCCCTGCAGCATACTGCAGCAGTTTGTGATATACTGCAACATTTTTATGTTGCATCCTGGCTGGGGCTGCTGTATATAGTGTTTTTCATACATACTGTATCCCAAAGTAATTTACAACTAAACAAAGATTAGTATTAAAATAACTGTAGATGTGCAGTGGCAGTCATTTTGCACATCATCACATAGCCTTGGACAATATCCTGAACTGGTCTTATGGGAAGGAGAATGTTAGCCAGGGCACCAGGAAAAATTGCCTGTGCTTCCAAAAAGTGCCTTGGGTTCTTTTACTTACACCTGGATACTCACCAGGACAACACCAGAGATAGACAGAAGGGACCTCAGTTTAATGTAATGTAACAGCACACTCTGACGGTACAGCAGTCCCCTAGTACTGAACTCGGGTGCCAGCATTTATGGTATGAACTCTATCCCAGTGTACAGTACAACCAGAACTAGTGACCAGCTGGCCCAGTGGTGTGTGCTACCGACTTAGAAGTGCTGACATCATAAAAACTAATCTCATCAGGGAATGAACCCGCAGCACTGGAGGGTAAGTAGGGATGGTATAGGTTTAAAGAGCATCTCTTGATGCAACACAAAGGAAATACTTTTATACATTTTCAGGCTGAACTACGGTAGACTATATAGAGAATAATGCATATGTAGGGAGTTGATATGGGGTTTTTTTACACACCCAAGTTGTGTGATAATATGTAAACCTCGAGAGCGAAGCTCGGGAGGTTTACAATATCACACAGCAGTATAATCCATTCAACCCATATTTTCCTTTGAATAACTGGCACTAAAAAATTCAATAGAGGAATTAACACTCACGAGGGACGCGAGGCGGCGCTCATACTTCCTTACTAGTAGGCACGCCCACGCTATTCAAGGACTGACATCAAGATGCTAGCGTGGGGGGTGCCTACTAGTAAGGAAGTATGAGCATTTTGGCTTCGGGTCTCCATGTTGGTTTTATGATATAAATAAATGAAACAAATACATGCTGCACACATACAGATCTCTAAACCATAGGGTAAGCTAAGGAATTCATTTAAAATTATTACGCTTTCTCATTTGGATCTGTAAGTTATGATATGATTTTGAATCTGTTTACTCTGGAATGCGAGTTCTGCAGGCTTCTTGGTGCGAGACTGTAAAAGTCGTATCAACCCGCAAGTTGATACGACTTTTTTCGTATCAACCTGCAGGTTGATATGACTTTTTACAGTACTCGAAAATGGGTTGATAACAAGGATCACCAGTTATTATTAAAGGATATTGCTCAAATGCAAAAATTACCATCTTAAGGTCCCCAGTGGCCAATTGTCAAGGTACCTGCAGGGAATCAAGGATCATTTCCCAAGCCCGGATCTCAGTCAGGGTTAGGAGAACATAGTCCAAGAGAGCACACTTGACCTTTTGGGGAAAGTTGTCTGGTTTATTGTTGTACCTTGTCCCACGGTCACCCAAGACTATGGGTGCTTGCAGTGGCAAAATCATATCTATGGCATGCCAAAATACCCCAATGTGGGGTGGGGCTGCTCAGGTATTGCATAACCAATGTCAGGCCCTTTCACATCTCAGCGGCTGAAATTGAAGGCTGTGAATGGCTAAGAGAATGCATTGGGTGGAGCAAAGGGAAGACAGCAGTATGGTACAGGTCCAAATGGCATTCAGGAAGGTGGTAAAGATCCTTCCATGTAAGGAAGCAAGATCAGTATTCTATTACACCAGTGGTGCCATCTCTGGAACCTCTTCTATATTGATCTGCAGTGAAATCCACTCAGGTATGCTGCTGGAGATATGGAGTGGCACTGGGAGGACTTAACAAGGGTAAAACAAACATACAACACATTTACATTTTGGAAACTTGTAGCTACAAACAGAATACTGAGTCAAAGCTCCTTTCCAGATGTTTCCCAGAACTGAGCACAAAGAAGTTCAGTGACATACTTAGGTCACACAGTATGCAAGTGTCAGTTGTGTGATTCAAAGCAAGGTCTACTGGGTCTTTAGATTTATACTGTAGCTCAGTGCTTTAACCATTAAGCTATACTGCTTCTGCTAGATTAACCTCATGGGATAGAACAGCCAGGAGGCGGATAATAAATGTGAGAATAAAATCCCATTTTATAACGTAAATTATAATATACAATGTGTCATAAAATACTAACTGGGATAGCGCAGGTCGCACCCAAAAGGCAGACAAATAGAAATGTACTCTTCATCATTTTCAGAGATGCCTGTAAGAAAAAATATGGGAATAAAAAGATTAATAAATATAGCAATGTTTTTCCTTTTGATAGACAGACAGACAGGCAGGCAGGCAGGCAGACAGACAGAGAGATAGATAGATAGATAGATAGATAGATAGATAGATAGATAGATAGATAGATAGATAGATAGATAGATAGATAGATATTCCCTTTCCTTCTCCGCAAGTGTTTCCTCTTCCCCCTGTTACTACCCAGGAAACCCTGTCTGCCCTTTAATTTGTCAACCTGCAAAACTCCAACCCTGAAGGTCTGGACCTTAAACTACTCCATATCTCTGCTCTCGCCATAGCATCTCTTTTGACTCATCTATTAAACCTCTCCTTTTCTCTCAGTTCTGTCCCTCAGTCCTGGAAGTTGGACAAAGTTCTTCTATTCCACAAGGGGGGACCTTCTTCCCAGGCAACCTCCAGCCAGCTTCCTTCCTCCCTTCCTGTGCCAAGCTGCAAGAGAAGCTTGTTGACACCAGGCTATCTGATTTCCTATCCTCCACTGATTTCTTCTCTCCTTTCCAGTCTGGCTCCTGGAAGCATCACTCCACCATCTTCTTGTTGCATGTAACTAATTCCGTCTTCTCAGGGATGGCTCAGAGGCACATCGCAGCTGCCATTTTCATTGATTTGATCAAGGCTTTTGACTCAGACTCCCACCCACTCCTCCAAGATAAACTGAGTTCAGTTGTCCTCTCAGCTCCTGCTGTTGACTGGTTCTGTTCTTACTTATCAGACTGTCTGTAGTCAGTACATGTTTGTAGTGCCCTGTCACATTCACTTCCAATGCAGGTGGGGGTCCCACATGATGTCATTCTGGGGTCCATCCTATTTTACATCTTCCTTAATGACCTCCCCTTATCTTGTGCCAACTAGCATATCTAGATGTATGCACATGACACAGTCATCTACATCTCTGGTCCCTTTGCTACAGCCATGAAATGCTGGCTTCAGCAAGACTTCTACAGTGTACTGCGCTGGTTCCACTCAGACCAACTCTGGGTCAACACCAACAAATCTGTGTCCATGACCTTTGGCACCAGCCAGACATTGGACAGTCTCCCAGCTCTGCCTATCTTCTCCACTTTGGATGGCACCCCTCTAGATGTGGTGCAGTCAATCAGGTACCTCAGGGTGTGGTTAGACAGCAACTGCGACTTCTCTATCCACATTGACACCATCCTTGCCAAGCTCTGCCTTAAACTTGGTGCTCTGTACTGCAATAAGGACTGTCTATCTCCACAGGCTCACAATGAGCTTGTCACCAAAATGGTACACCCAATCTTTGACTATGCGGACATCACCTATGGCACTGCTCCCACTACCTCCCTGGCCAGATTAGACACCCACTGTAACTCCTTCTGCCATTCTCCCACTACCCTCACTTTGCCAGAAACACTGTGCATCTTTCATGTCTAAATACTGATTCAGGTCCCTTCCCTAAGGTTCCACCAAGTCTCGTTGACACATCGACTTTAATTTTCTGATGGTGATCACATCGTCCTGCAAAGTGTTGACCAACTTCCACAGCGGGAGGCTCATTTACTATTTGCAAGGGGCTTTGCCCCCACACCCCAGACTTATTGACTACCAACTCCGGGGGGGGTAGATTATGGGGGAGAGCGGCCAACTCCAGGAGTCACTGTATCTGTACAACACTCCAACAACCTGTTCAACACTGTGGATGTCAAATGGGTTGTGTCATATTGTTGGTTTCTCTCTGCTGGTGTCGTAACAATGGCACACACTTACCTCATACCTCTCATCACTCCCCTCCCTCATCCCATCTGCTTCCTGTTCCATCTGCTCCAGGGATCCTTGCATCTTCACCATTCCTCATCTCTGCTCCTCTACTGAGCAATCATCTTTTTCCTGTCATCTCCCATCACTTTGGAACCAACTCACCTCTTCCATTTGCTTCTCTGCCTCCCCTGGCTCCCTCAGGTATCATCTGACCCCCCCCCGCTCCTGTTTCCTCGCCATACCTGACTGCTTCCCTTTCTGTTGTCTTTTACCCCCATGTAGGTGTGGCAGAAAAAGCCTTTTTTTGTTGATTGCTTAGTTTGCATGTAGTCCTGTCTTAATTTGTGTTCACTAATTGCACTTTGTTGTAACTGTAATCTGTGTCTATGCTGTGTATTTTGGATCCACTACAGGTCACACCTGAAAATTAGCTTTAGCTTGTGTGCCTTCCCTGGTCACAAATATATAGGTAGAGAGACAGAGAGATAGACCGATAGATAGATAGATAGATAAGATAGATAGATAGATAGATAGATAGATAGATAGATGGATGAATAGATAGATATATAGATAGGTATGTAGGTAGATAGGTAGATGATACATACATACGTACATAAATGCATGCATACATACATGCATACATACATACATAATGTTGAGCAGTGGTATCACACACATATCTGAGTAATCAAGACAACAAATTCTGTTAAGGCTGTATGAAATCTAAACTTTGACTGACTGAATCCAGGTTAAATTACTGTACAATACTGCTTTTGTGAAAGTTCACAGAACATCTGTGAAGATATTGTGAAAGTTAGCCAAAATTTAATTTTCAGTTATTTCCATCTCATTTTATAATTACCCATCCAAATTTCACCAAATCTGGTATGTTTGCAGATACTGCACATACCACATATTGATGGGTGCCAAAATTCAGAGCTCTGGCTTTAAGCGAGGGTAAGGTATAAGCAGACAAACATTTGGCAATTTTTAAAATAAATTACTCAACAGCATAAACACAAAAATTATAAAAATGATAAACTTCTTTAAGTTTAAAACTAAAGAATGTAAGGTGTATAGTTTTGACAGGATCATACAGTAGACACTAAAAAGGAGGCTGCATGTGCCAAGTTTTTAATCTCTTACTCAAATGATATCTGTGTAATAAGCATCCAAACATTGCAAAATAACATAATTTCTTAATGTTGAATTTCATGACATGTGAAAATTGTGAAATTGTGTGATGACTGTGTGCAAACCATATTCATATTCATTAACTTTACCTGGCCATACACCTGACCTGCCATGTTAGGGGAAGGAAAACGTTGGGTGGAGTGGTACTGAGGTTGGAGTCATTGGGACTCCATTACAAAATAGCAAGACAGCTGAAGGGACACTTCAGGACCACGATGCTTGCACAGGTAAGGTGATTCACCTGCCTGCCATATGGGTCAAACAGTATGATCCATGGCTAGGCACTACAGCTAGAGGGAGGAGCTGATTATTGTCTGAATTGTGATCAGGAGTACAAGTTCTAAGAACATGAGAAAGCCATTGTTGAATTTGTGATGTTCTTAATGGGAAAGATATATAAAGGGATCACCTCCAAGGTCCTTTTTCTACTGGGGCTTGTGAGGAATGGCACTGGCAGAAATTAGACAAGCCAACTTTTGTTGAGATTATGCTCAAAGAGGGAACAAGGCAAATTACTTTTGAAAGGACAGGGGGATTTAGACCACTGGAATGGGGGACTGTACCTTTACTTTGGCCATTCAGGGGGCAGGGAGACACTAGTCCACTAGCATAAGGGGGGCTATACCTGTACTTCAGTCATTTGGGTGATCAGGGGCAGGAGACCACTAAATCAGCAGGATGGGGGGGCTTTACCTATACTTTGATGATTTAACTGAGGCAAGGAACACTAGACCACCAGGCCAGGGGGCTGTTAATATTATTGGGTTGATCAGGCAATCAAGGGGTGGGGGCAGCTAGACCACCAGATTTATTGGAGCCATAACTTTTCCATGGACAGGATAGACTTGAGGCCACACACACACACACACGATAATGAGTGCTTAATGGACATGCTAATGGTCCCTGTGTACCTTACATACCCAATGGGCTCATTAGTATGGTAGGGCTGAGTATAGCACACAGGAGCCCTGATGCTAATCTGTTGGAGAAATGGTGTCTCGACTGGGCACCCCTGTGAGCCATATTTAGTTTTGGGCTGTGTCAATGCAATGCATAGTCACTATGTGCTGTGCTAACATGGCCCCATATTCAGACCATCTGGAGTGTAATAATTGTTGGAATATTGCACCGAGCCAGCTGTGCACTAACTGCCAGACAGCAGCCTGTCTGCACAGCACAAACAACTAGTTCTGAATATAGGGGCCTAAGACATCAGTAGTGGGAAAAGACAGAAGGATGAGGTGAAGTCTGCAGTACAAAGGACCTGTTTTCATGTCCTCAGCAATAAAGAATTTGGGGAGATACAGTAAATACAAAACATATTGAAATTTAAGATAAATTGTGACCAGATTTTATATTTTAAAAATGTTTTCTAAATACTGGAAAAGTATTTTACATGTGATCAATTTCAGTCAGGAACAATATAACAAATAAACAAATAAATCTACTATTGAAATGAGGCATGGGGTCATAATGTCAAGGTGAAATGCCGCATGCAAATCAGCGTGCAGCAAAATAATGTTGGCACAACACGCCAACAAAACAACAATAGTGCACACAGGAGTAATATCTTTGTTTTTGTGGGGGGCTACTCCCCCAACCCTCCAACGTGGGGGGGGGCTTGCCCCTACATCCCCTGGGATTTATTATAATCAACTCCAGGGGATCATGGACTTTGTGGAAGACAGCAAACTTGGACCGGGGCAAAAGTTTAAAAAGAAAATGCATTAAAGTGGGACCTGGGGAGAACCAAACCACAGCCCCTGGTCCTCACCACTCCACTACAGCAGTGGCTTGGCCAAGTACCACCCCAGCAGCATATTTCATGTTCCTGCAAGACAGCCTGCAGTGACAGGGGTAGTGGTTCTTACTGCACACTGAAAGAATTCCTATCGCTATGGAGCCATTCGCACTATTACATGCGCATAATTCCATGTGCGGTTTTGTCCACGCTGTATTAACCTGGTACCTTGAAATGATAATATTTATTAACTCAAAAATGTTTTAATGATAATGCCCTGGGTCACAACAAAGAACAAACAGTTTCATATACTGCACAAAATGTAACAGTTATAAAATCATTTCTTGAGACTGTTGTTCTGTGTATTTATTTGTGACAATTTTTTGGACTGGAAATGAATCAGTTGAAGCAAATTTCTGTTTGCAAAAATAATGAAATTCAGTCAATCAGTAGTGTTATGTGCTAAATACAGTTTTGCATGGAATGCTTTGTAAACAATAACTGGAAAAGATCCTTATCATGTTTAAGACATACCTTCAGTGACTGCTTGACACAATTTGAAAAATATGTACTCTCTCAGTTATTACTCACAGATTGCAACAGTCTTTATAGTGTTTTACCACAGTTTTGCTGCATATGTGCAAATGTCCAACAGCTGAGGTAAAATACATGATAGCGTTTTAAAGCTGTAGTTCATGTCATTGTGAAAATGTTGACTTTTACCTTTTGATTCTGTTTTAGAGTGCCTTTATTCTCCTGTCTTTTTTATCTGTTTTGAAATGATAAAAGAAGAGCTCCTTTTAATATACTGTAGCTAACCTCAATTTTTCATAATTTTTCTCCACTCTTTCACATCACTGATTTTCCCATAAGTTTGCTCAATAAAAAGAGATTTTAAACGTATTGGTCTTTAGAAAACAAGAGTGGCCGGATAGTTTGATATATTTTATTGGACCAGCATACTAGGTATTAGAGTTTCCCATAGTGTGTCATGAATCCAGTGGCCCAATTGAGCTGTCCATATCAACTGTCCATCCGGCTTCTCACTATCCCATCATAAAATATTATATTCTAATGTTTCAGCAACTGAAGCTTGCAAAAGCGAGGAAGAATTGGTGCTGCTGGGGCGGGGAGACTGGAAAGTTCACCATGTTATTTAAGGCATAAGATAATGTTTATGGACATTTTAGTTTTATAGATACTAACTAAATTATGGGAACTAATACCAAACTTCGGGAAAAGTGCAAAAAAAATTTAAATTTTTTTTTAACCACAGTGAAATTTTCCCTGTCAGTATTAACTCATTACCCCCTGGGTGGCCATTTTGTGTCATGGTAAAAAATGGATAGTTCGGACTTCATATGGAACTATTGGAGGTAGAGAATACGTTACCAAACCTGCATCCTTACAATCAAAATTCACCTAGGGCTCTCTCCATTGGGGATATTTGCCGCACTCCAATCCTCCCGCACCACGGTAAATACCCGCACCACCAGTAAACAGATATGGTCGACCCCGAGGGTCAGGACCTCATTAGCCCAAAGGACCTTCTTCTTCAGGACACCTACTTGGTACAATTAACTCCCCTTGGATATATCCTCCATCCCCATCTTAGGTCCCTTCAAAGTAGCACTCAAAGAGCACATCCTCTCATCCAGGTCTAGGAGGTTTGTCAGGGAATACAGGGTGCAGTTGTAGGTACACCTATCTGCCCCTGACAGGAGTCTGCACACCTTATTTATGGCCAGATTGATTTTGTTCAGTGCTGTGTGATCGGCTGCTGAGTAAATGGTAATCCCATAGTCGACAAGAGAGAGAGAGGACCGAGGTGGTGACAGCCAGGCTAAGGGCTTCAAGGGTTAGTCAGGTCTTTTGCCTAAACAGTAGTCGCATACAGGTGCTGATGGCTGAAGACAGCTTATTTATGTGCGAGTGGAAGGAGAGGTGGGAATCAAAAGTTACGCCTAGGTATTTATACGTGTGTACCTGCTCATGAGGAAGGAGAGAGTGGGAGAGGATTGTAAGTTGCATATTCTTGGCCTTATTCTGATGATGGGCAAAGAGCATGGCTTTAGTTTTTTTCACATTGACTATGAGTCTTTGGTCTATGAACCAGTTTTCAATCTGGTTAAATGCATTTTGGAGGGATGGTTGCAGAGAACTCAGGTCTTGGTGTGAGGCAAAGAGGACTGCATCATCTGCGTACAGTAACAGATTACCAGAACATGACTTGGGCAGGGCATTTAGGTAGATGCTGAACAGCAGTGGGCCAAGAATTGAGCCCTGGAGAACCCCAGATGAGACTCGCAAGGTGAAGGACAGGGTAGGATGTATTTTGACGCATTGAAACCAGGCTGTGAGGTAGCTGGTGAGCCATGCTATGGGTCCACTGGATAGGCCTAGGTGTTGGAGAGTTCATAGGAGTAAGGGGTGGGACATGGTGTCAAAGGCCTTTGACAGGTCGATGAAGATAGCTCCCACGAGGTGTATCTTATCCAGGGCAAAGTGAATGTAATTGGAGAACTCAGTCAGGGCTGTGGTGGTACTGTGCCCTGATCTGAAGCCATGTTCCTCCCTGCATAGCAGATTGTAAGTGAGAAGATAATCAGTTACACAACAGATGTTCAAAAGCAGCTGAAAATAATTATGAAAAGCCAGGGGATGGCCATATTAAAATAAGAGTTAATTTTAATTATTTCAAATGTCAACAAAATGCTAAATTAGACCTATAATAGGGTAACAAATTGCATCATAAAATAAAAGAGAACAAAAGCATTCTAACAGAAAATAAAATAAAAAGATAAAGGTAAAATATTTTTTCACGTAATGTGCACTGCAGCTTTAAGTTGTATTTTTTGAAGAAATGTTAGCAAGAAAACTTATTTCAGTATAACATTTCCAATAGCAGAGAAATATACTGTAGATGTTTTTTAATGCTGCTGTCAGCTCCACAGTGATGCCTTCTTCAAGTCTGGATCTCAATTTTATTTCAAAATTAGATTTTAGTTGACTATAATATGGTGAGTACAATTACTCTGAGAGTAAAAAAGTAACCTCATGTACTGACTTATAGTAACTAATGATAATACTGAAAATTTTCTTTATCCGTTGAAAAACACAAGAAGCAGTTTTGTTCAATTGCACTCTAAGTACAGTATGCTGTAGTGATGTTCACATGTTCTTGAGAAACACATGACATTTTGGACAATCCCCCATTCCTTGTTGGACAGCATATTTGGGATAATTTAATTTTCCTAGAAATTCCTATGCATCGCTATCTGTGTCCTAGAAAGACTGCATAATTTTGCTAGATATTTTTGCATAGTGGTGATTAAGCTTAAAAACAGTGGGTGCATAGAAGTTACTTATTGAATAGTTACTATTTGAGCCAAATATCCCCACTGTAGAGCCACTTTTTAATGGATGCAGGACAGAGCTCTGCATGCCATCTTGCTATCACAGATAGGGAGAAAGCACATCATACTCCCAACGAAGCACACACTATTCTGGAGTTGAAACACAATCCCTCCACCACTTGAAGCACTCCACTGAGAGGGAGACAGACAGAGAGAGAGTGTTTGATTCATACATTCCTACATGCAGCATACTCATGCCAGCTCAAATTACAATCAGTGGATGTGCTCAGTATAAACAGCACACAGGGCATCTTGTTAAGCCAAGCATCAGTCACTGCAGAAATTCCTCCCTGCTGTCTTTTTAGGTCAGTCTTGAAGGAACAGGCTTGATTGCTCTTTGGATTCCAGCACTCAATACTCTGTAACATAGTATAAGGCTGTAAAGGATTTCTGTCATTGTGATCAATGTGTGTATATATGTGTGTGTGTGTGTGTGTGTGTGTGTGTGTTCATTCTCAGTGGGGAAGGGGAGATAGAATTTCCAACAAAAGATCTGTCCCCAATGCTGATGAAGTCTTTGTAAGGGGAGGGCATCACTCTTCCACGGTTCTGTAGGTTAAGTAGAACATATAAAGTTGTCTTATGTACCAGACCCACAAAAGGGAAATAAAAATTGCAATTTATAATTTCTCACAAGCTTTATTTGTATACTGAGTTACTAAGCACGGTAGTTCCCACATGTGTTAATATTACTGTAAGCCTTACAAGTGAGTGAGTGAGGAGTGAGGAGTGAGTAAGCGAGCGAGTGAGTGAGTGAGTAGTGAGGAGTGAGTGAGTGAGTGAGTGAGTGAGGTGTGAGTGAGTGAGTGAGTGAGTGAGTGAGTGGGAAGTGGATAGAATGCTTAATGGTGAGAAGGTGACTCCTTTCTGGTTTCTGAATTTTTAATAAGGCAGAGGGGATCACTCTGACGTTTCAGTAGCTGCAGTACAGCATGTGATAGTTTATTATGTACTAGATCCACAGCAAAGGGAAATAACTGTGAGATACATGCCAACCATAATGAAAAGAAGTCATCGTAGCAGCCTCCTAGTATGGTGACTGTGGAGTGTTTTAATGCAGGAACCAGCCAACATCAAAGGAATATTTCATTGCAGTAAGAGTGATTTGAGTTGGCTAGTCCATTGGCTCCATTAGTCACACTGCAGGAATGTTCTCACAATATGCAAGCAATGTTTTGACAGCATGCAGTGTTTATAAAATTATGTTATAGTCCACTGCCTGCAACTCATTTAAAAAAGGTTAACTGTCTCCAGTGTTGGATTTATACTTCCACAGCTAGGGGCCCTAAAATTTTGGAGCCGAGGAGACAGAAGCGAAGCAGAAGCAGAGAACGGGGCGGGGGGCAAAAATTTGTGACAAAGCTAAAATCACTATAAATGGTGCATTTTCCTGCATTTTAGAGTTAGGCAAGATACATTACAGCCCATCATGATGAAGCACTATGTTATAAGGATGTTACATTTTCATACATCAGGAGAGGAGACTTATATCCCCCCCCCCAAGAGTCAAGTATGCAGGCAGAGCAGCCTGCCAGTCAGTAAGGTCAACAGTGTGTGTCCCAGCCAGTGTCATTTGTCACTGTCACCTGACCCCTGCATGCATCTGCCTGTGGTGCACCCTGCCTTCTCCCCCTCCCCATTCCCCTGTAAACTGGGTCATGCCAGACTCTAGCACCACAGGTCACAGTGGTCAGCATCATCTCAGTGGTGGACCTGAGGAGACACAGGATCAAGCAATTGCATCAACATAGTAGCCAGTGGAGTGTGCCCTTTTACAGGGTAATGCTCCTGATGTTGAGATGGTGCCTGGTGTTGGGAGTCTTCCAGCCCTCTTCCAGCCCTTCTACCAATCATTTCTTACTACATACAAGGCTGGCACATGCGGATGGAACCGGAACTAAAGATATGCTTGTGTGGATGGCTCTTCGGTTTTGACTACTTAGGTTAGGAGTTAGAATCCCTGTGTTCATCAGTGTTTATTTTACATAATGGTATTCATAAGGGTGTGAGTACATAAGGCATAAAACATGACAGCGTGTGTAGTTATAAGGAAATGATAAATGCCTTGGTTGATTGTTGGGCATGAGGTGTAGCCGAGCACTGAAAACACCCAACAAAGTGCATTATTTCCTTTACAATGGCACACCCTGGGGAGTCTAAGGCCACTTACAAAATGGGCTTTTATTTGTTAAAAAAAACATATAGTTCGGGTGAGATGTATGGTTATCCGAAAATAATCAGTGATCATGTCACAATGTGCAACCAGCGAGGTTACATGATTTTCATGGCACATTTTAAAAATAAGATTCAGAAACAAATTCAGACTAGCCCCGCAAGACCATCCTCCATTTTGCAACAGTTACAATGGCATTGACACATTGAATGATGGTTGCTTGCTATTAAAGTACATTGCCAAGAGCAGAATATACCCAAAAGGTACAAAATACATACAAAAGACAGCCCGCTTAAGTGTTGCTCAAAAATATTTTCACTGACTACATTCGTTGAGAAATGTAATCAGTGTTTTGCCAAGTAAGTCCCATATAGAGTCAATGTACTTTATATGGCAGTTGCCTAACAATCCAGTTGATCTCATTTTGCACATAATAAAATAAGTGAAAACATTTTTCAACAGCTGTTGAGTGCACCATCTTTTGAATCTGTTCTCAATACTTATAACACCAGGGATCAGCACCCTCATCTATTCATTAAAGTTAGTCTTAAACAAACAGTGACTGTGACTCTGGTACCTCACTTTGAAGGTTATTACACTGCTCTTTGAATGAAGCGATGCTTAGTCCATCTTTGCATTTAATTTTTTTAAGTTTCTGTACCCAGGATTCCCTAGTGGAGATATCACATCCCATTAGCAGTGGATAAGGACTACCCATTTGTCCAGCTGGTGTGGGACTGGAGCATAAAGAAGATCATGTGACTTGCACAGTGAGCCAGTGATTCTGGCAGGATTCGAAACCAGGGAATCATCTGGTTTTGCAGGTCTGTGGTCCAACCACTGGCTTGCATTGCATCCCCTACTGAGTCAAGATCTGAGATTTCAGTAAAGCAGTAAGGTCTTGGAGGAATGAATCTTAGTCAGTTGATTCACACAGGACCCAGCACATATGAATAGCCAAGCTCCCTTGTTGAGGAAGACTGCAACACCTGAGCCAGCAAAACCACACAGCCAGTGCAGTGTTTCTGCGGGGGGACAGAGAAAGGAATCCTGACACCTGTCCCGGCAATCTGCTACTTCTTAAAAATACAGTACAGCTTGTTGCATTTTTGTTCTCTTTCTGGTAGTTCTTCTGACCCGAGATGCCTTTACTTTAGCTTCCACCAGGGGCCAGGCAAGCACTGGGCTTCCCCCCCCAGCAGAAAAGCAGTCCTATGGGCAATAGACACTGGTCCCCCCAGCTTACATTATATTTTAACCCAAAGCCAACCAGTGCCACAACAGGCTGGATCCAGTTGGCCCACAAGACACAAGTGCCTGCTTACAGGGACAACTGGGGAGCACTGGGGAGGTTAAGTAATCTGGTCAGAGCCACACAGTATGCATGTGAAGATTGTGGGAATCAAACCCTGGTCTGCTGGATGTACCAGGCTCATTCAGAGTGTGTTACTCTAACATCTAGGCTATACTGCCAGCCCAACCATGTATGTCCAACTGCTCATCCCCTCTCTTATCCATGCCCTGGCTATGCCACTCATATGGGTCTTGTCTTTCCTGGCTCTCTAATAATTAAAAAGAAACTTACTTTGTTTCTCTACAGCCAGTGATGAGTCTAGTAATGGAGACTAGCTATGTGAAAGCAGTGTGGGCAGTAGGGAAGCTCAGTGACTCAAGAGGATGGATGAGACACAGAGGACCAGAGGCCAAGGTGTTGGCAGCAAGGGATAAATGCTCAGTCAGTAGCATTTTGAAGGACAAGTGACTGAAAGCAGAAGACTTCTCTTCCTTCTCTTCCTTCTCTGTGTAAACTGAATCACACTGGTCCAGCTTTACACAGATCTGTAAGGATATCAAGGTTGGCTGTAAAACTCTGGTTTATAGCAGACAACTGCAATGTTAAGAATGCAAGCCAGGAGTATATGTTCTTGTTTAATTTAACCCCCTTCACACCTGAATTAAATAGAACTCAATGCGAAGACAGCTTCAGACATGGCTCTTTTGTAGTTATAAAGGGTAACCTAATGGAACAGCTACTAGGGTCATAGCCCTGGCCCTACAGCACAGAATTATTTTTTATAGTTGCCAGGGCCTCTTAGATAGTTACTGGGGTTTAGCCCCAGCAAGCCCTGGTGTAATTCTAACAGTAACTGTCTCTCACACACTCACACTTTCTGCTTGTTTTTTACTGTGACAACTGTAAATTGTATGTTAGTATTAATAAGGTCAAATGTATCTGTAGTGAGATAGCTGCTAAAGAAACTGCAATTAGAGACTTTCATAATTGCAGGGCAGTATAAGTACTGAACCTTGCAAATGTGTTTGTTGGGCTTGCTAGGTAGATAGGAAACAGTCACTGGAAGTTTAAAGTCAGAATTTATGTGCAGCTTTGTGCCTTGAAGGATACGCAACTGGAAAATACTTTCAGTAAGCACCTTATGGAACCACTGTAGGTGTAACTGACTCCCCTTGGTGGCTCAGCTATTGAAGGAGAGAAGAGGTCAGGGTTTAACACAGTCAAATGTCCACAGAAACACAGGCACACAGGCAAGTCAGAGGAGCACCACTGAATGGACAAACACAATGGACACAAAGTCCAGAGAGGTTACCAGGGATCTGAGACTGGCACAGGGAATCAAGAGTGGAGAAAAAGACTTCTTCTGCTACATCGGAGAGAGAAGAAGGAGCAAGGATCAGTTGGTGAGGATTAAGAAGGATGTGGGTGGGTTGAGAAAGGGATGGAGCAGGAAGAGGCACTGAACGAATACTTCTGCTCTGTATTCATGCAGGAGAAGGGGGTCAGATACCCTAGGTGAGGGGGGATGGGTGGGGGAAGGAGATTACAAATGTAGGGATTACAGAGTGCAGGGTATTAGATGGGTTGAGGGCATTAAGGGTGGAAAAAGCACCTGGACCTGATGGCATTCACCTTAGAGTACTAATGGAGTTGGCAGAGGTCCTGGTGGGGCAACTGGCCAACCTGTTCAATACCTCCCTGGACATGGGATGTGTACCACAGGACTGGAGAATGGCCCATGTGGTGCCCATCCACGAAAGTGGCCCAAAGGATGAACCAGGAAACTATAGGCCAGTAAGCCTCACATTGATCATGGGAAAGTTCATAGAGACCATCCTATAAGAGAGGCTAGTGAGCTGCTTGGAGGAAAACAGTCTCCAGGATGGTCAACAGTACAGGTTTGTAGTACTCAGATCCTGTCAGACAAACCTTATAGAGTACTACTACTAGGTGATGTGGGAACTGGATAAGGCCTTGCAGTCTATGTTCTGTATTTAGACTTCAGCAAGACCTTTGAGTCAGTGCCATATGGGAGGTTGGGGTGAAACTGTAATATGTGGGGGTGGAACTAAAAAAGGTGAGGTGGATCACAAACTGGCTAAAAGGAAGGTGGCAAAGGGTGGTGATGGGGTGGGACCTCTCGTCACTGAGACCAGTGATGAGCAGGGTACCACAGGAATCGGTACTGGGACCGGTGCTGTTTGGGATTTTTATTGCAGATATCTCACACAGGATCAGGAGCAGGATCAGTCTGTTCACAGATGATACCAAGATGGGAGCTGTGGTTGATGATGCGGAGGGGTGGAAGGGGTGTCAGGAGGACCTGACTAAGCTGCATGAGTGGGTGGAAACATAGCAGTTGGGGTTCAACTCCAAAAAGTGCAAGGTTCTGCAATTCAGAGCCAGGAACCGGGGTGGGATTATCACTTGAATGGGGTACAGTTGGGGAGCTCCACAGAGGAGAAGTACCTAGGAGTGATAATTTTGGGGAGCATGAACAACTCTGCTCAGTGCAGGAAGGAGGCAGAAAAAGCCAACAAAATGCTGGGGTTATTTGCAAGAAGGATCTCCTCCAGAGGGAGGGAGGTTATCCTGCCCATGTATCAGTCATTGGTCAGGCCCCACCTGGAGTACTGCATGCAGTACTGCCATCCATTCCTGAAGAAGGACATCAGATTGTTGGAGAGGGTGCAGCAAAGAGTCACAAAGATTATCCAGGGATTGGAGAGCAAGCTGTATGAGGACAGGCTGGGAGAGTTGAAAATGTATTCACTGGAGGAGAGGAGGGTTAGGGGGATATGACCTTTAAGTATCTGAAAGAGATAAACAAGACCAGCAGAGAAGGGATTTTCCAGATTAGTTGGGGGAGGGACATGAGAGGGCATGGACTGAGATTGGAAGGGGGAAGATTCAGGAGGGAGATGAGGAGACATTTTTTTCACTGAAAGAGTGGTGGACAAATGAAACACCTTACCAGATGACATAGTGTCCTATAAGACAGTGGGCAGTTTCAAGAGGGGTTGGGACAGGGGAAGGGGAAGGGATACTGGGAAGGGGGGGTGGTAAGGGCAGCTGCGAAATGAGGTGCTAGCTGCACACTTCAGCAGACACCATAGACTGGGAGGCCTGTTTCTACAATTTCGTATGTTCATAATGAGTCCATTGTGCATACTTTGTACATGAAATCCACAACCAATGTCGTATTTGTCTCAGATCACCATCAGCATCTCAGCACTGTATGTAGCTACAGAAGAGTACAGCTTCAGGAGCATTGCTATGTCATGGACTTCCATTTTTTTGTAACTATATTTCTCTCCTCTATGAATAGGGGGAGATATATGCTATCAGTTTCCTCACAGGAGTTACCCAAGGCCCATCACCCCCTAGCCCCTGGGACATGTTCTCTACTGTTATTTAAACTCTATGGCTTTCCACCATGACAGGATCCTCAGAAACTGACACCCAAAAGCACAAAAATCCCTGCACCATTCACCACCTCAAATAAAGCACATTCAGATGGACATAGGCTTGTAAGTGCTAGTTTAATTCATAAAGTGCCATAATACCACATACCTCAAAATGAGGACACCAGCAGGGACACCCTGCACCAAACTCTGACTGGTTTCACTCAGGGCATCATCATTTGAGGTGGCAGATGGTGCAGAGATTTTTATGCTTTTGATTGTCTCGTTTGTATCCCAGCACATGCTACCATTAGTTCGGCTATCTCTGTTTCCAATATTCCCCTCAGAAACTGGCCCCAGATCCAAATGGGATGGGACAGGAAGTTGGAGAAAGCTTTCCTCGGCTTTGGAGGGGTGGTGAGGTGTGTAAATGGCTCCTGGTCCAGGATGCAGAGTTACATATCAGGACAGGCTAATGAGAAGAATTGTAAAATGACATCAGTAGTACCAAGGAGTACATAAGGAACCCATACTGAACTGTTGAAAAACAGGGAGTCCCAAAAAGTTTTAACCTATCAAAAACTCTATGTATAACCCAATGTTCAAAATAGAATTCTAAAGTTACACAAATGTACCACAGTTATAAATATCCAGATTTCAAAGCAGGATCCTAAATTCATGGACATATCCATAATAATAACTTAAATATCCTAAATACATGCAAATATCTAGCAACTGTAAGATACTTTGAAAATGTGCAGCAGAATGCAAAATACATGCAAATGTCCATGATAATAGGTGAGATTCCACAGGTATTACTCTCAGTAAGATTATATCTGCCCCCCCCCACACTCAATATCTTTGCTTTCTCCACTCTACCATTGAACTGCACATAACCAAAATCATAGTTTAAACTAATTATGCCTTAATAATGTCCCATTAAAAGGAAAGTGTTGGTGTTAGTTACATATTGGTCCCATTATGATCATTATTAATCTATGAAGCACTGCATGTAATAGTTTTGCAGGATTTAAGATGAAAGAGTGACTCAGATTTATAATAGTAACACTTTCTTTTCTACAAACCACTGTAAATGGCACAGTATATTTATTTACTTCAGATCTTCAATCAGAAGACTTGTATGGGATGAAAATTATCCACATTTCTGCAAGTATATGGGGTACCCCTTGCAATGTAATCTTATCATTTAAAGTATTACTCAATATACTGCTAATCTATCTATCTATCTATCTATCTATCTATCTATCTATCTATCTGTATGTCTGTCTGTCTGTCTGTCTATCTATCTGTCTCTATCTGTCTCTATCTGTCTCTCTCTCTCTCCACATATACATATCAGGAAAGGATAATGAGCAGAACTGTAAAATGACATAAGTAGCACCAATGAGTACAAAAAGAACCCATAGTAAAATGTTAATAAATCAGTGTCCCAAAAACTCATATTTGATCAGAAAGCCCATAAATGTTCAAAATAGAATTGTAAAGATATACAAATGTATCACAATTACAAATGTCCAGATTTCAAAACAGGATCCTAAATTCATGCAAATGTCCATAATAATAGCTGAAATGTACTAAATATATGCATATATCCAGCAGCTATAATGAATGACCAAAATCTACAGCAGGATGCAAAATACTTGCAAATGTCCATAATAACAGGCAAAAGTAAATATGTATTTTAGTATGATCATATCCCTTTGCCCTCCTGCACACCCACTGCCTTCATTTTCTCCCCTCTATCAGTGAACTGCACTTAATTGAAATTACAATTTAAAGTAATTATGTATTAATAATGGTAGTGCTTACATTGGAAACCATTGGGTGCAATTACTGATGTTCTCTTGGAAGCATTACTTCTTACATGCTTTAGCTATAGTGATTTCTCAGTCACTGCTGCAGTGGAGTACATTATTATAGACATTTACATACATTTAGGATCCTGCCTTGAAATCTGGACATTTATAGTTGGAGGACATTCCCATGTACTTAGGATCCTATTATAAGGATCTCTACAAGATGCAATATAACTTCAATAAACCACAACTGCCTTTAACTGATTCATCTATCATTCCTCAACCACATCTTCTCTACACACCTCTCACCACCATTACTAAAATCATTTTGCAGCTGTATTGGCTCTGAGCAGAGTTTGTTTAGAATGCAGCAAATATATAACACATGCAGATATCTGCCATATACTATAGTAGAACTTTACAGCATATATTGAATGGAGCCAATCCATCATCTCTAATATTTGAATCAATAGTTTGCCATTGGCATTTAGTAAACACACATCTGAGCCTTCATTTTATTTTATAGCCATCATTCATTATTTTCTTGAACTTCCTTTATTAGTTTTTATACTTTAGTGTTTCTTTAAGAGCTCAGACATTGTCAGCCTGTGTGTCTGTCAGTCTGCAAGGCTGTTGTTAGTACAACACTAAATATAATTGCAAAAGATCTAGTAAGGTTAAATATATTTTACTAGTCTGCTATGCAAAGTACAGTACGTTGTAGATGTTTTTATGAGCTTGAAGCAAAAGCATGATTCAATTTAAAATATAAACAAGAGAACCATTCCAACAGTGCTATTAATGAGTCAACTGTAAGTTAAGAAGGTATATTCTTACCTGTTGTAGGATCAAGGCAGCTATGTTTTTGCAGGAACTCTAATTATTGAATATCTATTAGTATATATGGATGCAACACTGAAATCACAAAGCTTAGTGCAAGTTTGTTACAACCTCTCTTAAAGTTTTTGAAAACTCAGATTACCCTCCAAGTATTTAAACTCTGCTTCAGTGGTATAGCAGCCAATCAGGGCTCACAAGGTGCATACTGTAACCATAAACTTATTAAACTCCCACTCCTTCTTTAGTCATGTTGCAATAATTTCTTTAAAAGACCGTACAGATGAGAAATGACTAGACTGCTTCCTATTTGGTTAATTGTCTGTGTCAAGGGCATTCCTTTTCTAAAAATAAAATGTTCCTTGGCAGATTGTTTTCAGGCAATAAAAAAAATAAAATGTAATTCCCTGATAAATTCCTGAAAGTAGCCTGTTTTAAGATAATGTTCATGCCTAAAAATTATTTTTCAAGTGAACGTATGGCAAACAAAAGTTATGTAACAGAGTACTAGAAAGTATATTACAAGTGTAGTATTGGTTTATGATATACACATTATGGTGGAAAAAATGAGGAGGGACCTAAGAAAACTAAAGGAATGGTCAAGAGTGTGGCAACTAAGATTCAATGCCAAAAAGTGCAAAATCATGCATTTGGGGCACAATAACCCAGAGGTGACATACATGATGAGGGGAGAGATACTGATGGCAACCAAGCAGGAAGGGGATCTGGGGATAATCATATCAGATGACCTAAAGGTGGCCAAACAATGTGCCTAGGCAGTGGGGAGAGCCAGCAGGGTACTGGGGTGCATAAGGAGAGCTATCACAAGCAGTAGGAAGGAGGTGGTGATGCCTCTGTACAAATCATTAATGAGACCTCATCTGGAATACTGTGTCCAGTTCTGGAGGCTGCATCTTCATAAGAACATAGACAGGGTGGAAGCAGTTTAGAAAAAGGCAACAAAAATGGTGCAGGGTCTGCAGCATATGTCATATGAAGAGAGAATGGAGGACCTCAATACGTATACCCAGAAAGAAAGGAGGGGAAGGGGGATATGATGGAGACCTTCGAGTATCTCAAGGGCATAAATAAAGTATAGGAGGGTAGCATCTTTCAGAAAAAGATGTTCGAGAACAAGGGATCATGACATGAGGCTGGAAGGGGTAGACTAAGGGGCAAGATGAGGAAGTATTTCTTCACAGAAAGGGTGGTGACTGCATGGAACAACCTCCCAGCAGAGGTGATGGGGGCACATTTGGTATGGGAATTCAAAACATGTATGGGCTAGGCATGAAGGAACCCTAGTGAGAGGAAAGAGATCAAAGCCAGAGTTCAAGTAGGGTCTGATGTTTCTGCAGCACGTAGAGAAAATGGGCAGACTGGATAGGCTTGGCAGCCGTTATCTGCTGTCAATTTCTATGTTTCTATTAGGGCTGTATGAGTACCTTTTTTAAAAAATTTATTTGTAACTGTTGACCAAGAAAGGCACACTAAACTGTGTTTTTTCAAATACATGGTGAGTATTTTCCCCAGATATTTGTCTATCAATTATTTGATGCACAAATTAAAGAGCAGGGGACTGATATTGAAAAATGGGCAAAGTGGAGTGCAAAGTTTTATGCTACACCTGCCCATTGCCTATGGCCCTGAGAATGTTATATTCCATCGGGTAGCACACTGGCGCTATCTTAGTGAATATAAGAGCATGTTGGCACAGCACTAAGCCAAGTAGCGTTGCTCTGATATGGAACCTGGCAATGCAGGGAACAGCACCACCAGACCCAATAGCTCTGTTAGCTCCTGGTATGATATTCAGATGGTCCCATGCAAATGAGCCCATTGAGCATGCAAGGATGCAAGGTGCTAAGGGGCCATTTGCATGCCCATCATGGGCACATTTGCATGGTAAGCAGTGGCAGGTTTGCACCCCTGTGACCAGCTCCTTCCCCACCCTAATTGTCCAGTCCTGTGAAATTAAGTAATCCCTTGTACCTAGTGATCCCCCCACCCTTCAATTGCCAGCCCAGGTAGAGAAAAATAATTTCCTGGTGTCCAGTGGTCTCCCAACCCTCTGATCTCCAGCCCAGATAGAGAAATATAACTCCCTGGTGTCCAGTGGTGCCCCATCCTTTAATCATCACCCCATATAGGTTGAAATAGTCCTTGGTGCCCAGTGGTCCACCACCTTCCACCAATCCCCAACCCCACTGAAAACAGTGAAGTTGCTGATGTCCTATGGTCCCCCCCCCTTCCACTGATCACCATCCCCATTCAAAATATAATGTTTCCTGGTGTGCAGTGGCACCCTTCTCCCTTCCTTTGCCATCACCGTGTATAAAAAGGTAATCCCTGACACTAGTGGTACCTCTTACCTTTTGATCACCATTCCCATGGCAAAAAAGAACTCCCTGGCATCTAGTGGCCTCCTTGCACTGCTGGAAGCATGCAAACTTCCCTGCCACTCCCTGCCCATTGATGCCAGTGCCATGGCTTCAAAATGGTGACTGGCACATCCCTCCTCTCACATCCTTTGCTAGCTGCCATATGGACAGACAGGGAGTGTGCATCCTCTGTACTTTACAGGGAGCATGTCATCTGTGCTATACAGAGAGAATATGTCCTATGTACTGTACAGTACAGAGGATGCACTCTTATGTCCATCCATATGGCGGCTGGCCAAGATGGTGAGATGGGGGCTGTGGCATTCACTGTATCACAGCCACTGCAAAGGAGTCAATGAGCAGGGATTGGCAGGGTAGTTTTAATGGTGCCAGTGGTGTGGGGGGCCCAGTAGAGATCACAGAGTTCTTTCTTGCCATGGGAATGGCGATCAGAGGGTGGGGTATCACTAGTGGCAGGGACTACATTGTCATATACATGGATGGTGAATGGAGAGTGGGTGGTACCTTTGGACACCAGGGAATATTTTTTTTTGAATATGGATGATGATCAGTGGATGGAGGGAACATAGCACACAAGGGACATCACTGTTTTTAATGGAGCCGGGGATCAGTGGACCGGGGGACCTCTGTTCACCATGGACACTTCATCTGTACAGGGATGGCAATCAGAAGGCAGGGTGGCCACTAGACATCAGGGAATACATTATTTTTATGGAGACTGGCAATGGGAGCCCGGGTCTTACTACTGGGCACCAGGGAATATTGATGAGTTGTTGGTGCCAAGGATTGGAGATGGAGGGGACCACTGACCACCAGGACATAATCTATTTTGTATGGGACTATGGATTGGAGGGTGAAAGGGCCACTAGGCACCAGGGCAGTGTGTTCTGATAATGGGGATCAGAGGACAGGGGGACCACTGAACACCAGGGGCATTTTTTACATTACAGAAGATGGCAATCAGTGGACAGGGGTGCACTAGATGCCAGGAGGTGAGTGTGTTCCCCAACTGCCAACTTGGTTGTTGACTGTAGAGGCTCTAGTGGCCACTAGGGTTGCCTGGAGTAAGATGGGGTTTTGCATGCAGTGACGGCATTGCACAAAGTGACCTGTGCTATTCCTTTTGCGCAGTGCTAGAGTGCTGAATATTGCATTGTGCAGGTATTCATGTCCCAGCCCTTCCTTTTGTGCACTGCATACATTATTGATTTTTGTATGCACTAACCCTGTTATTGTGTGCAAAAGCCCACTTTGTATATTACGCATGGGTGCAAACCCTGGGCAAACAGTGGACAATCAATTTGCCCACTGGTCAAAATTTTGCATGTCTGGACCCAGGTGTTTATTTCTATTTAATGGACACTATTTTATTTACCATAATTTGATGTGTTAGTAATTACTTTCCACTTTTATAGTAAAATATTTATTTGTTCCCTGAAGCAAGTGGGTTTTCACCTTTGGTTTTCACACTGATAGTAGCCAGAATTCTGGAGAATTCTGCTATTGTGATGTCATAAACTCCAACTCCTTATGAGTCCAGTGTATTTTAATGAGAAACTAAATATATTTTTCTGTCTTTTTTCAAAAGAACTAGATACTTCTTTCAGCAACAAACTTTGCCTTTTATTCTGTTTGCAATATTGTGGTACATCTTATGATTTTAACAATTTTAAAACAACAATTTGCTTTTCTTTTCTTCTCATATAAATCTGGTCATGAAGAAAATGTCACCTGTTAAACTATAATAAAATATCACACTTTATCAAAATTAAATGGGCATTTTGCCCACTTTGTCTGATCCATCCAAGTTAATCCAAGTTAAAAATATTTTGGTGGTAGAAAGTATTACTTTTGTATAAAAATCTGAAAACAAGATTGCAGTTTCCCATTGAAATACACTGTCAGCCTTGCCAGTAAAACTTTTCCGACATCATAAGACAAGAATTCTATTGGATTCTTTTTTCACTAGTAGTTTGTAAAATACAAATAAAATGATGAAAATGTATTTGAAGGAACAAAAAAAGCACACACACACTTATTACAGAGGTGTCTAAAGTCCCAAATCATCATTCTTTATGATATGCATCCTTAATAAGCACTTGCTCTTCAAACCTCTCTCATCCTCCCCAGGTGATCACAGCTCTTCTCATGGGTGCTGTCACTCCTCTCCTATCTCTCACCACCCCACCATCATTCCACACAACGTATATATATAACCCCCAGTCAGCGCTAAACTGAGAGGGCTACTACCCCTGCCTGTGTGGCTAGTGACAGTTTGAGGGGCATAGGTCCTATGACGCGGTGCCTCCATTTTTATAACCTGAAACTTGGGGAGAAAAGTGCCACTAAGCATGGTGATTTGGTTTGACTACTCTGCACAGGGGCAACCCAGTAATCCGGACACAGGAAGCAATAACTGAAATGTCCAATACCAGATATTGGGATTCTAAAGTGTGGCTTTTATTCACAAACACCAATGAACAATAAAGCATAGACGGACCCCCACAGGGCTACACTCCTGGTAAATGCAGATTTCCCCAGAGCTCACACACATCTTCAGTAATGTTAAACCCTCAGGTTTAAGAACACACAGGGAACACTGCCCTAACTCAGCTCTTTTTTGGTTTCCCTGGCTCGACTCCCTTGCCAGCCCTTTGGACCACTTTCCTTATAGCATGGAGATTTGTTGGTCACTCCCTAAACCACCTATGAGCACTTCTGCTCCATCAGGGAATCTTCTTCAACAATCCCATGTCTGGGTACTTTCCTCAGGCACTGGCCAAGTACCTGAGAGAAAGCAACAGGTGTCCCAAAGCAAAGTCACGCCAGATGGGGGGGTCTCCTACCTCTTGCTCCCATAAATCATACCCGGCCATTCCTCTGGACTTTAACATCTCATCTCTGAAAACACTTTACTGTGTAGATTCTCTTTAAATGTATGTCACATTTAATCTACTGTTTCTTCCATTCCACATGTGCTGAACTTGAAACATACTTAATGAGTGGCTCTGTCCATTTCTCTAGACCCCCACAGAGTTAAGCAGTCCAATTCCCACAACTTTTAAAACTGTACTTGGCTGTCTTATCCTAACTCCAGAGTAGCAGTCACTTAAATTCATCTTGTCCCAGGTGAAAACACATTGGCCCTTTAGCAGAGCAAACTCACCCCTTGGTTGCAGGTACCCCATAGGCATTCTCTCTTCAAAGAAATCTCAACAAAACTTCTGGTGCCTCAGCACAAACCTAGATTTAGGCAGCTTCTTCTTCCTCTAGCCGGGCCAGGGGATTGCCCCTGGAAGTAAGCTGAATCCTTCCCTCCTTCCCCACAGGGATGGGGCCCTGAACCTTTGTAAGTGGCCTCTACCACTTCACTTGGCTCTTCTTGTGTTCCTATTCAGGTGAGAACATACACCTCAACAAAAATATAGCTCTTTGTTAGAGCTGAGGGCTATGAGGGCCTGCAGCTGCAGCACATCTCCTCCCACTTCAACACTGTACCTCAGACTACTACAGACTGACTTCAAAAACTCCCAACATTCTATCCTAACTCCCCTAGCTGCAACATTCCAAAGTGGCTTATGCAGCTGCAACAGTTCTAAAATGATGTCATCCCTCAGTCTCAGCTGAGACTGAGAACAGAATGAGACAGTGTGAAATCCATTTAACTGGAATTTCACAAGCTGCCTTTCCTGCCTGCCACTAGGTCTAACTGGGATTCTTGTAACCCAAGGTAACAGAGGTGTTACATATATATATATATATATATATATATATATATATATATATATATATATATATATATAATATATTCATGGCAAACTGCATTCAATTCATCAGTTAGGGTTAAAGCAACAAAAGT
This sequence comes from Neoceratodus forsteri, assembly GCA_016271365.2. Classification (NCBI taxonomy): domain Eukaryota; kingdom Metazoa; phylum Chordata; order Ceratodontiformes; family Ceratodontidae; genus Neoceratodus; species Neoceratodus forsteri. The sequence continues at coordinate 640,128,745 of CM057453.1, read as the reverse complement.
GAGGAAATTAAACATTGGGGTTGAGCCCCTAACCCCCTCCCACACAACCCACACACCCATCCTCCACAGACTGACAGACACCAGGGTGTGCCATGGGGCCATCAGTTCCAACTCTCACCTCATTCCATGTGTAAGCAGGTTGACATGCTGTAGTAAAGGAGAATGAGATAGTGTCACATTTGTCTTACAAATTTGACAATATCTTATTAACTGTGCAACCCACATAAAAAAATGCCACCACAGGCTTACTCTATCATTTAAAATCTTGTTCCAGTGGCCAGTAGGTCACCAATAGTGAACATTCTCTATCTCACTTCGTTTTTGAGATAAGGGTGCTGAAAGGCATGACAGACCCTGCAATATAATCCTATGGGGAAAATCTCAACTTTGTGATGGAGTATCTATGGAACCACTTAATACCCCTACACCTAAATATCATAATTCACACCTGTGGGGCATCCCTCACATCCTGTAAATTTCAAATAAAAAGACCATACCGTTAATGAGCTCTGCAATTCTAAAGTTTTTACACTTTTAAAAATTCTTCATTCATGAGATAGCAAAATCCTGGGCCACCAGATCAATCCTAGTCCGTGAGCTAAAAAAATTTCTAGTCTACGAGGGGACATCTGGTAATGCCATCAAGGCCATCTGGTCATCCCCAGGAACATCTGGTCATGCCCAGGGATATCTGGTCATGAAATTCCAGCTATCTGGTCATCCCCTGACAGACAAAGCTCATGGACCAGGATCTTCTCGCGGACCAGGATTTTGCAGGCTTGTGGACTAGGATCGTTAATGAGTCCTGAAAGAAGAATTTTTAATTTTTAAAAAGCTATTTTTTGACTAAAATTAACCAAACCAAAGGCATGGTTTGTAAAGGACATCACCCTGAACAAAACCCATGCCTTGAGGTTTAACATTAACGTGCCTACTCAACCCTAACACACACACACACACATATATATATATATATATATATATACAGTCGTGGTCAAAAATACTGGTGCCCTTGCAGTTTTTTCTAACAATGTACCATTCCTTCCAGAAAATTGTTGAAATCAAAAAATATTTTGGTATCCACATATGTATTTCTTTGGTTTGCAGTAGAATAAAACACAAAAAGCAGAAAAATTTACTAAGTCTTAGCTTATTCCACACAGAAATCCTTAAATGGCCCAGACAAAATTATTGGCATCTTTTAGAAGTAGTTAGAAATAATTAGATTTTAAGCAGGTGATGCTACCTCACTTTGGAACTGAAAGGTGCCTGCAATATAAAAATCACACATTCAACCAGTGTGAATAGAGAAAATGACTCATTCTCCTGTTTTGTGTCACTGTGTGTACCTCAATGAGCATGGAGAAAAGAAAGACAGTCAGAGAATTGTCTGGGGAGGTCAGACAGAAGATTGCAGCCAAGCATGGACAATCTCAAGGCTACAAATCAATCTCCAGAGACTTTGATGTTCCTGTTTCCACTGTACGTAATGTTATCAGGATGTTTAAGGCCCATGGCACTGTAGCCAACCGCCCTGGACATGGCCACAAGAGAAAACTTGATCGAAGATTGTAGCACAGGATTGTTCGAATGGTGGAGAAAGCACCTCGATCAACTGCCAAACAGATTCAAGCTGACCCTCAGACACAAGGTATGACAGTTTCAACTCACACCATCCATTGCCAACTCAATGAAAGGGGGTTATATGGTAGGAGGCCCAGGAGGACCCCACTGCTGAGAGAGAGACATAAGAAAGCCCAACTGGGGTTTGCCAAAACACACCTGAACAAGCCAAAATCCTTCTGGGAGAATATCCTGTGGACAGATGAGACCAAATTAGAGCTTTTTGGTAAAACACATCATCTCTATGTTTACAGAAAACAAAATGAAGCCTTCAAAGAAAAGAACACCTTGCCTACAGTCAAACATGGAGGAGGTTCAGTGATGTTTTGGGGTTGCTGTGCTGCCTCTGGCACTGGGTGCCTTGAACATGTGCATGGCATCATGAAATCTGGATATTACAAGGCCACTTTGGAGCACAATGTTGAACCCAGTGTCAGAAAGCTGGGTCTCCGTCAAAGGTGATGGGTCTTCCAGCAGGACAATGACCCCAAACACACTTCAAAAAGCACCTGGGAATGGTTCAAGACAAGACGCTGGACTGTTCTGAAGTGGCCAGCAATGAGTCCGGATCTAAATCCCATTGAAAACTGTGGAGAGATCTGAAAACAGCAGTTGGGAGAAGGCACCCTTCAAATCTGGGAGAACTGGAGCAGTTTGCACAAGAAGAGTGGGCCAAACTGCCAGTAGAGAGGTGCAGAAAGCTCATCCATGGCTATAGGAAGCAGTTGATTGCAGTTATTTTGGCCAAAGGCTGTGCTACCAAATATTAAGTCTAGGGTGTCAATAATTTTGTCAATGCCATTTCTTTTCATTTTCTGATTTAAAAGGATATATTAAATTCTGAACAAAAACAAAGGTTCTGTAATATTAACAGAGAAATAAAGAATTATGGAGACCAAATACTGTAATATGTATTTGTATATATATAGATATATATATATATGTGTGTATATATATAGATATAGATATAGATATATAGATATAGATATAGATATAGATATAGATATATACAGTATATATATATATATATATATATATATATATATGAGGAAAAAAAAACAGTTTAATGCATCAGTTAGGGTTGTTCCACAGCGATGAAAGTGAGGAAATTCAATGTTAAGGTTGAAAACCCCTTGGACCCACCCACCCTGCCCCAGCCGGTATCGGGGTTTGAGTTGTGGTCATCTGCTCTAACTCTCACCCCATCAGATGTGTAAAGAAACTGAGGTGGTGAACTATAGGAGAATGGGGTGAGAGTTAGGATCGATGACCCGAACACACACCCTGATGCCGGATGGGGAGCAGGGTGGGAGAGGGTCCAAGGGGGGGGGTTTCAACCCTAACATCAAATTTCCTCACTTTTTTTGCTGTGGAACAACCCTAACTGATGCATTAAATGGATTTTTTTCCCTCTAATATCCCTTCTTTTTGAGAATTTGCAGTAGAAATAGTGATTGGAATATGGTTGTGGAAGGGCCCCGCGCTTCCACCACGTGATGTTTTGTGACATAGTAATGGTAAGTACAAGGGAAACACAACCGCTAATGGTTGCACACAAGATGACAGAAATGTAAATGGTAAAGCAAATGTTAATGGAAGTGCAAGCGCAAAGTGATGCCAAAGTGAACAGTGACACAAAAGGAGAGCAACCGCTTAAGAAGACGCCAACCGTGATGCACGGTCATGGAATAACAATTGGAAACACAAATTGTAATGTTAACAACTAAATAATTTAAAAACAGAAATGGAAGCGAATGCAAGCGCATAAGGAAACCAGAACGCAAAGGGTAACACACACGGTGGCGTACACGGGAATGGTAATGGAAATGGGTACAGAAAAGCAAGTGGGAACACTAACTGTAACAGTAATGGAAGCGCACACCCTGGTTTTGCCCAACAGCTGCATAGAGAAACACAGAGTGTACAAAGAATGTATGCATAATAATGGGCCTCAGAGCAGAACATGAGCTGTTGGAATACTAAATTGCTTATATCTCAGGAATCGTACCGCATAGAAAAAAAATTAAAATTTCACATGATTCATGAGTTTCCTGGCTAGGCTTCCACTAAATGCATAGCCCTATTGTTGTGTCAAAAATTCTGTAACTTGCACCGTTTCTGAGATACGAGCCCCAAAAGGCATGGCGTACGCCACCATGTTAGTCTATGGGAAAAAATGTGAACTTCTGAGTACTGTAACTTGGCATCTGTGCAATATTTTGTCACTAAACCACCAAAAGGCACATCTTTGAGATGTTGGTTGCCTTCCTTCCAAATTTCAGCCCAAAAGACTCAACTGTTCTTTTGCAGCACGGTGGCAAAGTATTTCTGTCATTTTGGCCATAGTCTGGAAAACTAGTGTCATGATTTTCGAAAGCTTTTGCAAAAATTTGCAAAAGTGTCACAAGTGCAACACTACTTTTCCCAAACATTTGGAAATATATTTCTAGGCTGTTTAACCCCAAAATAAAGACATAGCTAGCATCCTGAGGGTCCAACTAGGTGAACACAAAAATAATTGTGTTCCTAGAGGGTCCCAGTTTTAAATTCCAAGCATTTTTCTGATCACCAACTTAAAAAAATGGTGGATTTGCAACACTACTAGGGTAATTTGCGACACTAAAAAGTGCATTTGTGAAAGTATTGAACTTTTTGTTAACTTTTCCCATTGACTTATAATGGGAACATGTTTTTTGAATAACTTTTGAGCCATTTAATATTTTTTCACAAAATCTTCAAAAGACATATCAGGGACCCTGGCCACACTTTCCCTGAACTTTTCAGGCCGGTCACACAAACTGTGCAACCTGTAGGTGCAAGCAAAAAATGTGCAAAAAAAGTAACTGTGCACATGAATGTTGCTTAATAACTCCGCAGATGTAAATCCAACCACTACAAAAATTGGCAGATCCCAGGATCTATTGTTACACCCAGTACCTACCAAATTTTGGGCAAATCTATTGAATGGTGGCAAAGTCATTAAGGTGCAAAGTTTCACCCTTTAACCTTAAAAGGGCTGCTCAACCCTAACTATGGTAGTACTACCATGCTACCATAAAAAAAAAAATATATATATATATATACAAAGTATCATTTATTACAAGTGAGTCCCATCTCCTGACCCCTGATCCGTGATTGGGGGACCAAAAGTAACCAAAACAATTGCTAAACATTTCACTATAGACAGATTCAGTGTGCCTGGCATCATCAAGTGATGGATGATCACTGCTCCCTAATGCTGGGTGGACACTGCAAATTCCAGTTTCATGAAAATGCCATGAACTGTCACAAATTTTGTAAAAATTTTCCCAGATTCTGACCTCGGTAAATATTGAATCCTCCAAATGTGTTCTGCAAACTTTTCACCCATACCATGAAATTTGTGGTTAAATCATGGAATAATACACATGAACCATGAAATGACTGTTCAAGAATATTAATTTCACAAATCAATCTGGTAATTCCACAGTTCTGTACCTCATTATGCAAAATGTTATTCCTTGATCAATTGTGTGATGGATGGAACTTCTATTGAGTGATACTAGATGGTTCCACAAGAGATTCCTCCCACCTCTAAGGCGACACTGCCATCCCCACATAACATCAATAACCAATGGTGTTTTACGTTAGTGATTCCATTCCATCATTCAGGTCAAAGTGTCATGGTTCATGGATATGGTTTAATTCTCAGAAAAACAAAATGATTTTGAGAGTGGTGCTCACTAGTTAGACTTCTAGGCATGAAGTGGTGAGATCTGTAGGTACCATAATGGGATGTTAAAGGCTAACACTATAACAACCATATCCCTCAGATGTCCTTCAGCCTGCTGCTGTTTGCAAGGGCACTGCTTGTTTAAGGAAATAGAGCTGCATTGCTGGCTGTTCAGTATGCTGGCTGGCCATTTGTTAAAATACATAGATGCAAAGAAAGTGACAGAAGAAATGGACTCTTAGTCCATCCAGTCAACCCAGTACTGGCTAGGCTATAAATTATGTAAAGTCACATAGGCCTTTGCCTTACTGGACTAGCCATCTTCTCCTCTGCTATGTCTTTTGACCTTACCAACCCTCTATAGTTGCCCCCCCTTAAATACATTGAATATTCCAGCTTCCAACATTCCCTTAGAGCAACCTATTCCACTGCTCCACTACCCTCCAAAAAAAAAATAATTTCCTGATGTCCCTGCAGACCGCCTTCCAATTTCCAATCATACCCTCTGGGAACCACATCTTACTCCTGGTAAACAGGTCCCTACTCCCCAACCTATCTATACCTCGTAGAGTGTTGTACATTTTCATTTTGCCCCAGCCCTGTCATCCAGTGAGTATGTAGAGTACTGAATTCCATAAGTCATAACACATATTCCTGCCCTGCTGCCCTGGATCATCTTGGAGGTCCTCCCTGTGGCTAGCAGGAAATAAGTACTTCAGAGTTTTAAAAGGACAAATAGCTTTCTACACTTTATGCTACATTCTAGTGAAGCATCTTGTTGCAGTTGTGTGTTGTTGTTTTGAACATTTTTGTAGTGTCACTCTGTGGATGTTACAGCTACTAACAGTGTGCTCTAACAGTGTTAAGTGGCATATGCCATTAAAGTCCTGGTTTGTGGTTTTGTATCCCATGTTTAAGTTATCTGCATGGCGAATCCACCCAGTGAATTGTTAAAGTGGGCCTGGTGTCAGTACGATCCACATTCAGTGCCATGTGGCACTAACCACAGTAACTATATTATAGCAACATTGATGACAAGGACCAGCAGATCATATGAAATTAATACACAGATAGACATGTACTGTATCACTTTGCATCCGCATTGCATGAAAGAATTATATATTTCACCAAGTCTATACTCCTTAGAACATGCTGTCAGACAAAAATGGATATCAGTGATCTTGCAGGTATCTACACAACCTCTAAATCTCTCACTTCAGGACAAGAGATCTGCAGGCTTATGCAAAAAATGTTGGCTAGTTCCATAAAAATAACAAGAATTTGCCAATGCCTAATGTTTGCTTGCTGATATTAGCATTGGAAAGGCAGGAGTTAGACAGATGCAGAATGGGAATGGCAGTGAAGTATTGAACTTCATGCCAACCCCACCTCCACCCTGCAGAGATGGACAGGCATTGGGGTATGCGTTTGGGTCGTTGCCCGTAACATTCATGTCATTTCACTTCACTTCACCCTATCCTGCAGACACCGACAAGTGTTGAGGTGTGCTTAGGGGTGTTTGACTTTACAGTCACCCCATTCCATAAGAACATATGCTGAAATGGGTGCAGTATAGGAAAATGGGGTTTATTCTGGGACCAAAGAGTCCAAGGCACATATTGATGCCTGTCACTGGATGCAGGGGTGGTGAGTGGTGGAATAGCATGAGCATTACAGTCGTTAGTCCAAAGGCAAACCTCTGCTGCTTGTCAGTCTGTACAGGGTGGGATGTTATGGTTAGAAACCCTAACGCCATGGGTATTTGTTGGTATTTGAACTACAGATTTTCAACATGGCCTTTTTGTGACTCCAACCTCATGAAAGCATTTGGGACTTCTTCTCATGAATAGTGGCAATGTGATTTTGTTTAATGTGTTCCAAACTTTGAGTTCCCACAGCGACCATGCCATTCTGCACCAGATGTATGAAAACACAGATCAGGCAGGATGTGAAGAATGACAGCTGTACCATTCATAGGGAGGTGTAAAGAGATGGCAATGTTGAAAATCTGTAGTGAAAATATTAAAAATTCTCGAACTTCCGAGCATACGTGGAAACTGCACAACGCATGCACATAACACAATCATTTAATGGAATTATTTCACCAAATTTTCAAGATAGGCATTTTGTGACCTCTGCTCATGAACATGGTCGATATGATTTTCTTACTCTGTCCTGAATATTGATTTCCCACAGCAACTGTGCTATTCTGTGCCAGATGTGTAAACGCATATTTTCAGCAGGATATGAAAAATGGCATCTGTACTATCCATAAGGATGTGTGAAAAAATGCCAATGTTGAAAATCTGGAGTGAAAATATTACTAATGCACGAAATTAAGAGGGTGCGTGGAAACTGTGCAATGTACGTTCATCACACAGTCATTTTATGGACTTTTGTCACTAAATTTCAACATAGGCATTTTAGCACCTCTGCTCATGAGAATTGTCACTGTGATTTTCTTAATCTGTTCCGAACACCGACTTCCCACAGCGACCGCGTTATTGCATGCCAGAAGTGCGAAAACACATTTCAGCCAGGATGTGAAAAATGACAGCCGTACTGTTCATAAGAAGGTCTGAAAAAATGTCAATGTTGAAAATCTGGAGTGAAAATACTACAAATTTGTGAAGCTATGAGGGTACATGGAAACAGCACAATGTACGCTCATAACACAGTCATTTTATGGATGTTTGTCACCAACTTTCCAAAGTAGGCATTTTAGGACCTCTGCTCATGAACAATGTCACTGTGATTTTCTTAATCTGTCCCAAACACTGATTTCCCACAGCGACTGTGCCATTCTGCACTGGAAATGCGAAAACACATTTTGGCCAGGATGTGAAAAATGACAGCTGTACTGTACACATGAAGGTGTGAAAAAATGCCAATGCTGAAAATCTGGTTTGAAAATATTACAAATTTTTGAAGTTGTGAGGGTGCGTGGAAACTACGCAACACACGCTTGTAATACAGTCAGTTTATGGACTTTCATCACCAAATTTTCAACATAGGCATTTTAGGACCTCTGCTCATGAACAATGTCACTATGATTTTCTTAAGCTGTCCTGAACACTGATTTCCCACAGCGACCAAGCTATTCTGCACCAGAAGTACGAAAACACATTTCAGCCATGGTGTGTAAAACGACAGCTGCACTGTTCATAAGGAGGTGTTGAAAAATGGCAATGTTGAAAATCTGGAGTGAAAATATTACAAATTTGTGAAGTTACAAGTGTGCAAGGAAACTGCTCAATGCATGCTCATAAAACAGTCATTTTTTTTTAATTTTTTTTACCAAATTTGCAACATAGGCTTTTTGAGAGCTCACCTCATGAACAGTTGCACTGTCATTTTGTTAGTCAGTTTTAAAAGGTGATTCTGCGCAGTGACTGAAAAATCACCTTTTAGGACCGAATAATGCCATGACAGTGACTGAATTCATGAGGAGGGGTCCCAATAACCCCATGTTAAAAATTTGGTGCCAAAGGTCCCAAAAATGCCTGAGATAGCCACATAAGTTGAAAAAAAAAACATTTATGTCATTATACAGCTTACTGGTATTTCTTCAGTTTGCAGTTGGCTTTAAAGAGAGCAGACATGTTCCCGGTCCACGGAAGTTCATCGCGCTGGACTCCAGAGGTAAGAATGGGGTGGAGGGGTATGTGTGGGGAGATGGGATATGCAGTGGGTGGGCACAGATTGGGGGAGACTCAACAAGGGACCGTTTTCAACTTTGCAGGTTTAAAAAATCTTTTATAATGTCGCTGGAATGTTTTCTTATTTACAGGGACTTTTGGCATGATGGGGTGGGCTCCCACTGTACCACCTGAGTGCTTTTTTGGGGGGGCTGTAGCCAACAGGGATTGGGCACCCCAGTCGGCACATACAGTACCTAATGTTGGGGAGAGCAAGAACTGCGGGGAAGTGGGCACCACCCCGGCACACAACAAATGGGGAGGAACATTACGCCAATGGGGAGTGGCTCCTGAGCTGGCAAATGAACTGGGTCAGGGGCATGCTGACAGAAGGATTGGGCACCCCTGTCAGTTGGCTTTCATGGGGCTCTGAGGTGGCAGCATAAGCTACCACCATGTTTAGGGAAATGTTATACCAGGCAAGGTACCTCCCTACAATGATGGGTCGCTTTCTCATTTCAGCGGAATGGCTGACACTGCAATGATGAGGTGGCCCCTCATTGTAGTGGCCAAATTGTTTCAAGTTGGTGGCAGTTCTGCAGAACCAGTGTCATCAGGGCACTGGGCTTGCATTGGATGAACAGTGCCAAGCCCACAAATGCAGTGCCGTGTTGGCTGCCACAGTGCCGCATCTCCACAACCCACTTCTTTCCTAAGCTGCCACATAATGTTTCTTGCACATGCACACAAGCAAACATAAAAAGGTGTAATTACAGCACTAGACTATATGTGCCCTGACCTAACAATACCTCTAACATTAAAAAAATAAATGTTCCAGATTCCAGTGTTTATTTTGCATCTGACTTAACAAAAACAGTGTTCAACTGTGTTTTTAGACAAAGAACAATGCAAGGAAAATGTCTTTCTGTGTTTATTGTTAATTCCACTCACAGCAGGATATCAGCAATTTCAGCATTGAAATCCATTTCAGCATTAGCCGGTGACAGAATATCCTTGCAACATGAGCCAAATGCTGGAAGACATCAGAGAAATTAAGATGACAATACACTAAAAAGTGGGATGGGGGATTTATGAACATGTGCATCCAAATTAAATGGCTAAATGACCAAACCAGCTGCTAATTGAAGAATTTGAGGACTGGTGCCAAAGTACTGAGTTAATGCAACCAAAATCATAAACAGAAGTTTGACTGTTTTGCAATAATTTATTCATTGTGATTTAAAAGTAAATGTCATCAGTGAGTTGGAGTTAAACCAAAAGTGTTGCCACAGTTCTGTATCAGGGGCTAATGTACTTCACACTGCAGATAGAAGCAGGATTCCACTGAAAAAAAATCACACAGGGCTCAGTACTTAGATCAGTGTTATTGAACATCTTTACTGGTGACATAGTGGTTGGGGTCAAAAGTAAAATTCCGCATATTTGCAGATTTTACTATGCTCTGTGGGAGAGTGAACACAGAGGAGGGGTAACCAGAGCTCATGGAGGATCTGGCTAGGCTTGAGAACTGGTCTGGCATCTGGCAGTTGGAGTTCAACACCAAGAAGTGCATTGTTATGCACCTGGGAGCTAGGAACCTTGGGGCTAGCTACTGGCTGGGGGGGGGGTGTACAGGTGTCCTGTTCAGAGGAGAAAAATTATGAAAGGGTGATAATCAGAGGAGACATGAGACACTCTGCACAGTGCAGTAAAGTGGCAGCCAAGGCAAATAAAATGTTGGGATGGATCATGAGAGGAATCACCTCCAGGAAAGAGGAAGTCATTCTGCCACTGTACAGGTCATTGGTGAGACCACATTTAGAGTACTGTGTGCCGTTTTGGTTCCATTATTTGAAGAATGACATCAAACTAGTACCTAAAATGCATAAACAAGGTTGGATTGGAGGGCATTTTCAGTTTAAATAGGGGAAGAGACCACAAGGGGGCACAATCTGAAACTAGTGGGGGGTAGATTTAAAATGGAAATGAGGAGGCACTTTTTTACAGAAAGGGTGGTGTCAAAGTGGAATGAACTGCCTGAGGAGGTGATCTCATTTAAAATGGTGGGCAGTTTTAAAATGGTGTGGGACAGGGTACAAAGAGTCAAAACTAGAGGGAGGATGAGGAGAGGGGAAAGAGGGTGGGGGGATAACTCTGGGGAATAGGGGGAGGGGGCAATGCCAGTAAAATAGACTGAGCTACACACTTGAGCAGACTTGATAGACCACTATGGCCCGGTTTCTGCTGGCGTTTTCATATGTTTGCATGAAAATGAAATGTTGCAACTCATTTGAGCTGTCCTGGGTAAATAAATAATAAATAACATTAGCATGCTCTCTATGATGTCAGCATCTCACCATTTCCATATTCCCATGCTGACATCATAAATCCCCATCTTCTACTGAAATGACACATTGTGTAAATAACTACCTGCATTCATCAAAAGCAGGATCCCTCTGAAAACAAGATATTACATCCCAGCTCTTCACTATTGTGAAAGTACTTTGTAACAATGGGTACAATTGGGACCCCTTTGAAAATGAGATACTGCATGTTAGCTGAGCTATCCTGGTTAACTACACTGTAAAAATGAATAAAAGCAGCGCACCACTACAAATTAGTCACTGTATTTTAATCTTTATGGTTTTATTTTATTTTTCTGCTATTACAGTGTAAATGTGGTACTTTTACATCAAAAAATTACAAGTTCAACTAAGTCACACATTAATGCTATATCTTTTATCATATTGCTGTATTGGCAGCCATTGTGTCTCTGATTAGAGTTTGTTTTCATCTGAGCCAGCTGGATGGCTGGACATGTCTTTGTGGCCTTGGTTGGTTTCACGGATTCTTGTTTTGGTGGGTGTAGCTGAGCTTCAGGGACTGTAAAAAAAGGAATGAAATACAAACTGCACTAGTTGTGCCTTTCCTTAAAGGGACATTGTCAGTCCTTTTGCGTCATACTATTTCTAGATGAAAACCCACATTTTAAGATTACTTACCTTTTCTAAAATTCATTAGTGTTGCTGGTTCTTTAGTCTGCCTCGTTTCATAGTAACATACAGATTTAGATTTTGCCTTATTGGTCCTTGTAAGAACAGATCCAGAAGCAAATGATTTGATACCTTTTATTGGCTCAACATAGATGTAACAAAAAGAACAAAGTGCTTTAGCTTTTGGACCAACTCAGTCCTTCCTCGGAAGCTTAATGACAGTTATTTAGAAAATCCCATACTTTTAACATCCAGATCATGTAGACAAAAATCCCATTATTTTAAAATACTCATTTAAAAAATAACACAAGACTCATCAGAGAACTGGCACTTTTTAGCTTCTCTGATGTGTCTTGTGTTATTTTTTAAATGAGTATTTTAAACCAATGGTAATTTTTTCTGTTTTTTTTTTCTGCAGGATCTGGGTGTTAAAAATATGGGATTTTCTAAATAACTGTCATTAAACTTCTGAGGAAGGACTGGGTTGGTCTGAAAGCTAAAGCACTTTGTTATTTTGTTACATCTGTGTTAGTCCAATAAAAGGTATCAAATCATTTGCTTCTGGATCTGTCCTTTCATAGTAGAAATGAAATGCATGCTAATGGTGCAATTATCCTCAGCCTTGTTTTGTTTCAAATCCTTTTTCTACTTTTATTGCACACTTTCAGAACATTAGGAACACTGCCAGACAGAGCATCCACTCATGATGTAACAGCCTTTTCTCTTCCTACTGCATCTTGAGTGGCTAGAATGTGTTAAGGGTGCTTGCTCCCAAGTGCAGGAAAGATGCAGTGGAAGTTGATTATGAACGCAAACAAACATATTTTGATGTGGTAACACCAGTATGGTGGGAAGTCTGTTTTTCACTTTTAAGAAGACAACATGGATCAGAAACAAACTACCAGCTACTTCAACAGCCTCTACAGAATGTGACTAATCACTGAATATGTATTTTAAATCAGGGACAGTTTGAGGCCTAAGGGGGTTGACAGTGTCCCTTTAAGGAGCATCATTCTGTTCACTAATCATTACTCTCATAGTTGATAAAGCCCATTGCAAAATAATGTTGCATGTGAAAAGTTTCACATGTATGCCTAAATGAGGTATGTGCATAATATAGTGACATGAACAATGTAAGTGATTGTACACCTTTTATTGGACAAACAAGAACTCTTCAGTAAACAAACTATCAGGCTCATACAGCATCCTTCTTCATGCGATGACAGTTTGGCAGAAACTGCCTTCACCTGAAGAATGGATGTGTCATGTGTGAGCCTGAAAGGTTATGTACTGAAAATGTCTCGTTGATTCTGTTAAAGGCATCACGTCACCTACTTTGTTCATCTGTTTGTACAAGGACCAATATAGCTACAAGCAATTCTCTGCTTAAGGCAAACGCTGCATGCCTAATATAGTAAACATATGCAAGAGAAGCCCTAATATTATGACTATTGATCGGTTTACTGCTAAATATGACATACTTGTGATGTAAATATGCAGCTAGCTAGTATGCATCCTGTGTGATAGTACAATCTGTCACATACAGTGTCTAATTGCAGATATATGGAATGTCTTTCCATGTTGCACCTTATCAACTGACTTGACTCATAATGCAGGTGGTAAGGTTAATATCATATTAATTTTCAGGGTGCAGTGCTATTTGCTCACTGAAGCCACATTAGTTGTTGCTTTACACCCAAGGCAGCTAAAGAGGAGGGATTCAAGTGATCTGCAAAAACAGTGTCAGGATTTCCCCAGCTCCATTTTGGTTCTGCTTTCAGCAGCACTGACTGAGGGAGAAAAGAGGGTGGAGTCAGCAAAAGCTCCTCCTCAGTCATGTCACTTTACACCTGAGGCAGTTAAAGGGAAGGGACCTGTGACCTGTGAAAGCAGAGTCAGGATTTTCCCTGCTCCATTTTGATTCTGCTTTCAGCAGCAGTTAATTAGGGACAGCAGAGGGCTTGAGCAAGTGAAGGCTCCCCCTCTCCTCCATTCACTTTACACCTGAGGCATCTAAATGGGAGGATCCTGTGACCTGATAAAGCAGTGTCAGAATTTCCCCTTCTCCATTTTGTTTCTGCTTTCAGCAGCAGTTAATTAGGGACAGCAGAGGGTTAGAGCCAGTTCCAGTTTGATTCTGCATGCCCTAAATAAACTGACTTCCTTCCAGTGTGTCCAATCACAATTGTGTCCCAGAGCATGAGTGGAACAGAGCTGGGCTGAAACAGGTGACTGGTGTCTTAGGCATCAGCAGGCATCCAAAGATGACAGAAGGCATGTAGGGATCTCTGCCAGATGGACAAGAGTAGGAAAGGTACATTTTTGCTTACTGTTACCTGTTTAGGTAGCTACAGGTGGGGTCATGTGCTGTAATAGAAATGAGCAGGTAGCTGCTACAGGTGGGAATATGGGAGACACCCTATCTAGGGTAAGGTGCAGTAACTGATCAGGAGGAGCTAAAAGGTGAGGGTTAATTAAAGAAGTAAGGAGACAGGGGGATACAGGATGGGATATAGCCAGGGATAGAAAGCAAGTAAAGGGGAAAGTAAGTAAAACCCTCTCTAGGGTAAGGTAATAAAGTAAATACTGATACAGGGTGTAGGGGGTAAGGAACAATCACAGGAAGGGGACAACAGGGGCAATGTACATTTGAATCTGGAGATAGCAAGCCAGTAAAGGGAAAAGCAAGTAACACCTTATCTTGGGTAGACTGATAAAGTAAAATATTAATAGAGGGTATAGGGCTAAAGGACCAAACACAGGAAGAGGAAAACAGGGGCACAGTACACTTGAAAGTAGTAAGTAGTGATACATAAAGTTAAATATGTGAATGGTGTAGAGCAATAGATGTGGATCTGCATTATTCTAGGAGACAGTCTGGAGATGGAGATGCTGCCCTATTTGTACACACCTCTGTGGGTTGAGGAAGAAGGTCACTGGTCTCTAGGCTGAACTGGATAGGATCCAGAGGACTTCTTGCCACACCCAGTGGAAAGAGTTTACCACCATTGCCCCAGAGCTTGCCTATGCAAAGGAGGGCCAGTTGGACCCTGTTAGGCTTCAGGACTGTTTGGTGGCAGATCAGGGGCGTATTCTTCAGTCTGTGCCACTACAGAATTCCTTCTCCGTTCTGACATGACAGGACTGCAGAGAGGAGACACCCAAAGTAGTGGCAATAGACAATGTAGGGGTACTCCAATGGGAGGCCCCAAGGTGGGAGGTAGAGTACCCCAGCAGAGAAGGAAGTAGCTTTTGGTGGGGGAGCCAGTTATTGGGGGGGAGGATTTTGGAACAGGAAGGGGGAAGAGAGGGTTGTTAGGTGCCTAACTGGTGCCACAGCTGGGAGGGCTGGACAGTGGATCCTAAGGATAGCTAGGGCAGCAGGGCATGAGGGGAGCTGAATGCCATTGTCCCCCTGGGGACTAATGACCTAGCAGGGGAATGGGTCTGGGATTGTGCAGGCAGAGTTCAGAAAACTGGGTAGGGGCCTTGTGGTTGAAGGAATGATGCAGAGAGGAAGGTTTCAGCTTCATTGGAGACTGGGGATCAACCTGGAGTGATGCAGGTCTATACAGAGGTGACAGCCTGCATCGATATGGAAAGGGAACCACACAGACTGAAGTGGCAGGAAGGGAGGACGCAATTGGAGGAAACTTCCCCAGGGAGCAGGTTAAAGGAAACAGCAGAGTAGTAGAGGACAAGAGGGGCAAGAACAAAAGTTGTAAAAATAGAGGGGGAAACTGAGGTGAATCACAAGGGGGAAGGGGCTTGCATGCAAAGTGGGAGCAAGATGTGGAGGGCCATGAGTGCAAATGCAAGGAGCCCAGGAAATAAAACGCCAGACCTGGAAGCCATCATGGCAGAGGCAGACCTGGATCTTGTGGCCATTACTAAATCATGGTGCACACGGAACCACGACAGGGATATGGCCATACTAGGTTTTACTCAATTTGGGAAGGATAGGGAGGAGAAGAAGGGTGGAGCTATTGTGCTGTATGTGAGGGAGGGCACCAAAATGATGCAAATGCAAGGGAGTCAGTTGGGAAAGGAGGGGCTGGAGGAGATATGGGTCACCCTGGAGACAGGAGCCGGAGCCACTATTTGCACTGGGGCGATATAGAGACTTCAAACAAAGGAGAACTTGATAATGCTCTAGGGAAGCCACCAGCACAATGGCAGAAAAGGGGGAGGTTCTGCTGGTCTGGGACTTCAGTCTACCAGATGTGGACTGAAGCTTCCCAGCTGTGACCTTGACTAGAAGAAGGACCATCCTAGACTCCCTGCAAGAGTGTTTCTTAGGCAACTACTCAGAGATCCCACTCATGCTGGGGCAATACTGGACCAGGTGCTCAAAAACAGAGACAGAACTGAAGATGTCAAGGTAGGATCAGGGGTGCCAGAAGACAATAAAAGCTGCAGGGGCTGAGGGTCAGAAGGGCTCTTATTAGGATACAAAGGGCACTTTTTTTAAACCAGTTTTTGCTATATGGAAATACAATAAATGCACAATTATGATGACGATCGTATTGTTAAGAATGCAGTTATACCATATACATACAGATTTAGTCTTTGCCTTATTGGTCCTTGTAAGAACAGATCCAGAAGCAAAAGATTTAATACCTTTTATTGGAACAACATAGATGTAACAAAAAGAACAAAGTACTTTAGCTTTCAGACCAACCCAGTCCTTTCTCAGACTGGGTTGGTCCGAAAGCTAAAGCACTTTCTTATTTTTGTTGCATCTATGTTGGTCCAATAAAAGGTATTAAATCATTTGCTTCTGGATCTGTTATACCATATAGGAATATTTAATATAGAATATTAAGATTTGTGTTACCACAAAAAAACTTGTTTACAATTTCTGATCAACACCCACTGCAATGCATCCTGCCTAGACATAGGAACACCCCAACAGAGTATAACTACTCATGATGCAGGTACAGGGGAGGAGACAACTGCATCATGAATAGCTGCAGTGTTTTGGGACCTTCCTAATGTTCAGGAAGTACGCAACAAGAGTATGTGAAACAAGACCGAGTATACAGTAATTACACCATTAGCATGTATTTCAGTTCTACTTAGGAAGGAAGCAGATAAAACAATAAGCATCATCAAAAATTTTAAAGAAGGTAAGCAATCACAAAATATTTCCCACGACTGGGAGATGACCATACCTGGCTACAACATATTCAGAAGAGACAGAGCAGGCAGGAAGGGAGGAGGAGTGGCACTGTATGAGAAAAATGACATAAGGGCCACAGAGATCCAGGAGGAACAAAATGGGGGAGAGATACTGTGGGTTAAGCTGGAAAGGAAAATGGGGACAGCCATCACTTTGGAGTGGTCTATAGACCACCAGCCCAGGAGGAAGAAACAGATAGGAGCTGATGCTAGCCATCCAAAGGATGGCAGACAAGGGTGAGGTAGTACTGGTTGGAGACTTCAATATTCCAGACGTGGACTGGAGCATCCCAGCAGCAGCATCAACTAGAACAGATTTATCCTGGACTCCTTCAGGGTGCCTTCCTCAAGCAACTGGTCATGGAACCAACTCAGCAGAAGGCAATACTGGACCTTGTACTCACAAACAGGGACAGTGAGATGGGGGTAACAGTGGGGCACCTGGAAACAGTGACCACCAGTCATTGTGGTTTGAAATCACAGAAAGAGCAGAACCAAACCACACAAAAACACGTATCCTGGATTTTAGGGGGCAGACTTTGGGAAAATTGGAGATACTTGAAAGAGGCATTAAGGGAATGGGACAGGAATCAGGGGTTGAGGAACAGTGGGCAGTATTTAAAATGGGATTACAAGAACAGCAGAATTATGCATTAAGCAGGTTAGCAAGAGGAAAAGGAAGAGGAGACCATTATGGTTTTCCAAAGAGGTAGCAAGAAAGTGAAAGCCAAAAGATTGCATTCAGGCAATACAAAAGACACAGGCAGAAGGAGATAGGGAGAAGTACCAGGAGAAGCAAAGGGAGGCAGGGAGGTCAGTAAGGGAAGCCAAAGGTCAGACAGAAACACATTGCAAAATCAGTGGGTAGAGGACAAAACCTTTACAGGTACATAAGTGAAAAAAGAAAGACAAAGGAGGGATAGTGAGACTGAAGGGGGAGGATGGGGCGTGGGAGGATGACAACAGTAAAAGCTGACATATTGAACAGGGATTTCTGCTCAGTCTTTACTGAGGAAGAGGAGGGTAATGGGTCTGAAGGGAGTACAAGGGGTGAGAATGGTGCAGAAATGGACACAAGTCCCTTTACGAGAAAGGGTCCTGAAGGAACTGGAAGTAATAGAGTTGATAAAGCAATGGGGCCAGATGGGTGCACCCAGGGTCCTTAAAGAACTAAGAGAGGTGGTGGCTGAACCCTCTGGCTATCCTGTTTAGCCGATCAGTGGAAACAGGGAGGTACCCAAAGACTGGAGGACAGCAGATGTAGTCCCCTTATACAAAGTGGGAACAAAGAGGAAGCAGGGAACTACAGACCAGTCAGCCTCACCTCGGTAGTGGGAAGATCATGGAAGCACTACTGAAGGAGAGATTGGTGGAACATCTGGTTGTCAATGGACTACAGGACCCAAGGCAGCATGGTTTCACTAGGGAGGTCATGTCAGACCAACCTCATTGAATTTTTGACTGGGTGACTAGGGAGGTGGATCAGGGAGGGCAGTGGACATGGCCTATCTGGACTTCAGCAGGCCTTTGACACTGTGCCACATAGAGACTATTACACAAACTGAGGAATATGGGTGTGGGCAGGACAGTAGTGTGGTGGGTAGGTAACTGGCTGGGTGGCAGGACACAGAGGGTGGTGGTAAATGGCTGTCACTCCACAGAGGAAGAGTGACCAGTGGGTACCACAGGGATCAGTGCTGGGACCGGTCCTATTCAACATCTTCATCAGTGACATTCGCCGGACCTAGAAGGCAGAATTTCACTGTTCGCTGATGACACAAAGCTCTGTAACAGACTAGACACACCAGAGGTGTAGACAGAATGAGAAGGGACCTGCAGAAACTTGAAGAATGGTCAGGGGTTTGGCAGTTGAATCAATGCAAAGAAGTGCAAGATAATGCATATAGGGCAACAAAACCCTGGCACAATATATCAGTTGGGGGTGAGGATATGGCGTGCACCAAGCAGGAAAGGGATCTTGGGGTTGTCATCTCTGATGACCTCAAGGTAGGAAACAGTGTGACAGGCAGCAGGTAAAGCAAATAGGATGCTGGGATGTATAGGCAGGGCATCACCAGCAAGAAAGGGAGGTCATAATTCCACTATACAAGACACTAGTGAGGCCCCACCTGGAGTACAGTGTACAGTTCTGCAGACCATACCTACGTAAGGACATAGACAGGGGTAGAGAAGGTTCAGAGGAGGCAACAAAGATGGTGCATGGATTGCATCACAAATCCTATGAAGACAGGTTGAAGGAACTGAACATGTACTCCTGGAGGAGAAGAGGAGAGAGGATATGATAGAGACATGCAAGTATCTTACTGGGAGGAACAGGGTGCAGGAAAACACTATTTTAAGTGAAAAAGATGTTCCAGGACTAGAGGGCATGGATGAAGTTGGAGGAGGACGATTCAGAGGAAACATGAGAAAGAATTTCTTCACAGAACGGGTGGTGGACACGTGGAACACCCTGCCAGAGGAAGTGGTGGGGGCTGAAACAATCACGGGATTTAAGAATGCATGGGATAGACATAAAGGAATTCTGGAGGTCAGGGGCAAGGGGCAACAGACTTCTAGGAAAACAAACTGAATTTGCAAGCTCTAATGGGCAGACTGGGTGGGCCATAGGCCCTTATCTGCCGACACTGTCTATGTATCTATGTATCTATGTATCTATATTTGGGGTTCCAGCTAAAATAATATGATGCAAAGAGGGTTGACAGTGTCCCTTTAAAGCTTCTCCCAGTGGAAAATACAAAGTTCCTGAATAGGGTTGTAAAGGAGTTACAGTTTGTGATATTTTCAGAGAAACCAGCTATTATTCCTTGTGGCCTTTCTAGACTAAGTCTATGATATTTCTAAACAAAATGTGAAAAGATGTACCCAGTCACTACTTTCCAACCCACAGCAGCCAAGAAATAGTAAAGAAAAAAAAAACTATATATCTCTTTAGAATGTAAACCACAAAGCCAGCATTAATATTTCCGATGTTGTAGCTCCTGCTGATGACTAGGAGGGGTAAAATTGAGTTTGAAGTTGACTGATATGGAGTTCTGGTCCTTTAAAAATAAGAAATCTACAATCCTATTAGCAGCTGCTGGGTCTTTCTTTTGTGGCATTGGAGGCAGTATAGCACAGTGGTTAAGGGCACTGAGCTGCAAACCTAGAGACATGGGTTTGAATCCCATCAGCCACCACTTGCATACTGTATGACCCTGAGTAAGTAACTTAACGTCTTTGTGCTCCCAGGTAACATCTGAAAATAAGCTCTGGCTTAGTGTGCCTTGTTAAACAAGTTTTCTTCCTCTTGAGCCAGGCAGCCTGCCAGTCCCTGCTGTCCCTCATAGTAAAAATGTTAAAATAAATCTTTTCTTATTATTTTAAATGATTGATAAAGTGACATGTTCACTTTACATCTCTTGGGGATGAAGACTTATCCCTTTACCTGTATATGTACATGTATAGAGAGTCATTCCCTTGCCACCACGGCTATATTCATCATGCATGTAAGGTGCTACATAAAATCAAACTGCATTCTTAGAAATGCAATTAGGTTCACATCTGTCCACTACCTTGGCAGCTTCCCAAAGCCAACCCCTTTATCTCTGTCTCTCCATCCATAGAAACCTAGTTCTGGACAACCCAGCTGTCTAACCAACAGGAAGCTTACTCTTTCTCCTAATTTTTGAGACAAAAATATATTTTCTTCTTAAAACTTAAGAGGAAGTTTTGTTTTGTTTTGTTTTTTTCTTGCTTGCCTGGTCATTCCACATGAAGAAATTTACTATTGCCAGGGAAGACTTAATTCCTTAATGCTCATAAGAAAGAAATGTATACTGCTGGCAAAGGAATTAAAGTGTACCCTGGCAAAGGTAAACTTTGACTTCTCTGCCAGTGTACACTTCAATTCCTTTGCCAGCAGTATGCATTGGTTTTCTTTTCTATTCTTTTGAAGTGCACACAACTCTCAAACCTTGAAGTATGTTCTGGAGCAAACTTGAAAAGCAACATCCTTCTGTGTATTATTCTAATGCTTTTATTTTAACCGCTGTACCACAGTTTAGTTACAGTACGTACTGTAGAACTTGAAGCAGAACCCCCTATAAATACAGATACTTGAGACTGCATTTCAGTACTAGTAAACACAATAGACCACTGCCTTTAAAAATAAAACATTTCTTTCCTTCTTTTCCTTACAGCTGTGTTGGCTGCTTGCTTTCTGCAGACTAAAACTTGTAACAGGCTAATGTATCATTTCACAACAAAATGTGTAAAATAATTAACTAATAATAAATGTGTGACCGGACTGCTATCTTCTTTCTAGATTCGGCAAAAGGGACATTATTTTTTAAGAGGGGTCTTATTGTAGTGTTGGATAATGTTAATATCATAAGAACATAAGAATTTGCCAGCAGAAGGAAACTATGTGTTCCATCTAGTCTGCTTGGGTTTTCTATCCCCCACTATCAATTTGTTTTGTTAAGGTGATTATACTGTCTGTCCCATGCCTGTTTGAATTCACTAACCATCTTGGCTGCCACTAAATATCAATGACTTTGTCATATTCATTTATTCTAACTCTTTCACCTCTGACAATACTCAGATACAAATATATGCCAATATGTGCATAGTTTGCTTTTGATTTTATACATAAAAAAGCTCTATTATATAGAAATACAAATGTTGAATTCCCCTTTTGTAACTCATTAAAGCACACTTTTTGTTTTCATTTAATTTCAATGGGGTTATTATTATTATTATTACTGTTTATTTCTCACACGTAATCACATATACATCATTTAACATTTGACTGGGAATGGCAGACTAAAGTGCCTGTAATCAACTAACAAAATAAAATATTTTCATTTCTTGAACAGTTCAACTAGTGATAAGGAAAGACATTCTGCAGCCTTTTAAACTTTTACTACTAAGTCAGAAAAAAATCTCTGATACTCAGACGCGCATGTTGTCTGCCCCTTATATAAGCTAAAAGTTCACATACGTGACATACCATTTTGTAAATTCAATGACCTTGCAAGTAAACTGTACTTAAAACTATGTACTATGTTAGAGAAATAAGATTTATTGTTAAAAGTAGATCCTAATATGATTCCAATCAAAATGGCCCTTAAACATATGTGCCATACTACAATACATTAATAAGGTTAGCTAAGTCACTCAAACTGTGTCTGGCTTTTATTCCATCAGTTGAAATATACTTTAAATGTAGTTTAAATGTAACAGTTGACATTCAGTTAGAAAATGTGAAAAGTCTTTCTCAAACTAAATGCTTCATTATTTTGGTCCCTTTACAAAGCTGGCTCTGGAAGTCTGAAGTTTAGTATTATGATACAATACTTCACTTTCAGAGCCAGGCTGTAAAGGGACCAAACTATGTAACACCATCTTCTGCAGTATTGAGTCCAGGACAGAAAACCACAGCAAAATACTGAAAATGAAGCAGGCATTTAGTTAAAGGAGACTTTTTTGTTTTGTTTTGTGCATTTTCTAATTGAACTTCAACTTACATTTAAATGGCATTTAAAGTATATTTCAATTTAGAGCATCCCATTCACATTTGAATCATCTAGTTTAGGCTAAAAACATTTAACATCATGAGACTGGCAGGGCAGCATATAAGCCACTCAAATGCAGCCCAGTCACGCTTCAACATAAAGATTACAAAACTAGGCAAAGCAGAATATTTGTCTGCCGGCTGATCTGTCCTTTTGATGTCTTCTGCGACACACAAACTGAGAAATCTGATATTACACAAGAATGAAACAATGACAAATCATTCATTACAACAAAAATTAGTAACTTGAATCTTCTCTAGATGTGTAAACAAATGATTTACCCTGAGGTGCAGGGGGTCTGGACACAACTCCCATGCTGTTATTTTTTTAGCAATAAAGCAATTGTACCTCAGTGTTCAGGATCATTTGAATCACATTAAAATGCAGCTGTCAGGGTGTATTTCAGGTTTCAGCAAACTGCAAACCACAGGATCTGTGCTCACATTCTTAATCAATTACTAAACATCAGACAGATGTTAGATGCTGGTTAGAGGATTTCATTTTTTCCATCCAAATTACACTGGTGTCCAAGTAACCCACTGTAGGGCAGCAGCAGAAGGGTTTGGTGCTACCAATTGTATTGGAAAGGCCCATGAGGATCCAGAGAAGCCATTTTTGAGGCTAAGTGGAAATAATTAAGTTACCACAATTCCATGCACAGTGGAGCAATTTTGTGTAAATATGGAATCACCAGTAGGCCAGCCAACTCTGCAAAGCCCACTCCAGTAATTTAAATATAACTTGAAACACTATCTGTCTAGGCGTAGGGTATTTTATTTCTGCCACTCAACGATGGCTTATTTTAATTATGAAAGATTAAAGGAATTCAGAGAAATCTGCTTTTAAAATAGCTGTACAAATTACAGAACGTCCTTATCTCACCTCCTAAGTTAGCAGAAACAAGATTTAAGGCAGTGGGCTACTAATGACTCAGATCAAGGACATCATCTTAGTTGGAATGAATGGTTTAGTGTAAAAATGAAACACCTCTAAAATGGGCAACTTGACTACAATGCTGCTGCCACCAATCATTGAGTTTTCTAACTTTCTTCATTCCTCCCTGGATTAAGGTTTTCTAGCAGGAGTAGTGTTCATTGACCTGTCGAAAGCTTTTGACACTGTTTCCCATCCTCTCCTGCCAGATGCACTCAGCCACGCAGGCTTTGCTGCAGGGCCTATCTCCTGGTGCTCCAGCTATCTGTCTGCCCGGTCCCAGTGTGTTAAAATTAATGGGACATTCTTTAACCCCTGCCCTATTCGCTCTGGTGTTCCCCAGGGCTCCATTCTTGGGCCCTTGCTCTTTTCCCTTTATCTCAACACCCTGCCAGGCGCTTGTGCTGGTAAACTCCTACTTTATGCAGATGACGCTGTTATCTTCGCATCCGATCGTAACCTCACCACCCTCCAGGACTCCTGCAACTATCTTATAATGACGTGATGCCTGGTCTAAAGAGCATAGACTTGTAATCAATCTTAAAAGACAAAACTATGCTCTTTACCCACCCCCAAAACAAAGCTAGTAATTTTCCACTTCAGGTCCTCGCCAGCTTCAAGTTCCCACTCGAGCAAGTCTACACATACAAGTACCTTGGGATAACTTTTGACCATGCCCTCTCGTTCCATGCCCACATCTCCGCCCTAGCCTCAGCCACCAATATTCGGTTGGATATCCTTTACCGCCACAAAAACTGTCTCCCCCCTGATGCCCTCTGACTCGCAGTTATGTCCTCTATTCTGACACTAGTAGATTATGGTTTACCATTCTATGGGGCTGCTGACCAGACTTTGCTAAACAAAATCCGCCTCACCTTAAATAAGGCCTGTAGGCTAATCACCGGAGCTCCCAGACTTACACATACCTGCCATCTATATGCCAAGGCAAATCTGCTCGATCTGGTTGAATGTCTTAGGTACCAAACCTGCCTCCTCACAAAAAAAACTCTCCTTGGGCTATCCCCTCCTGGTTTGACCGCCCTTATCCACCAAGCAAATTCACTAGTACTAACACGGTCCTCCTGCAAAACCACGCTGAAAGTACCTAGGGCAAGGACCTCTCAAGGACAAAGGGCCTACCACTACCGTGCCCCATCCTGGTATAACACCCTCCCCACCAGTATCTCTGATGCTCCCACGATCTCTCATTTCAAAACCTTCCTCCGTAATCACCTTTTCACTACACGCAGCTGTGGCTGCTTCTAAGCTTTCTCCTGCTCATTTATCTGACAAAGCTCCTCGAGTGGCTGCTCCAATCTACTGCCTCCTCTACATTTGGTTCCTGTTACCTCTCTGCTGACTCCGCTAAACTTATCTCTGTACTGACCCTCCTCTGTTTTTGCTTGATGTACTAATTATTCTCAACCAACGTGAACTATGCCAATCCTGTAACCTTGCAAACTGTAACTATTTTATGTACTCATGTTCCCTCAAATCTTGTACATTGTTTTCCTGTAACTGTTTGTTATCACTGTTTTGTTCTCTCTGTGACAAGGTACCTTTGTAAATGAGCTTCTGGCTCAAAGGTTGTAAACTGATGTTTAATAAATAAATAAATAAAATAAACACCATACTGCATTCTTGTGAAAGACTATCTTTCACTAATGCAGTGTTTTATTAAACCAATAGCCTTACCAAAGTCTACAAGTACTTCATATGCTAATGTGGGTGGCTCCAGATTTACACAAAATCATTCCACTGCGCATGGAATTGAGATAAGTTAATTATTTTCAGGATTCATTCCTATAGCATATTACCATTGTACATAAAATCTATATTGTGGAGTTATTGCAGGTTTATGGCTAACAAATACAGTAATGTGCTTTAAGTAGTAGAACTGTGGCATTCATATAATTTGAGAAGCTCCTAAATATATGCATAATCTCATATACAGTACTTAAAATACTTAATTATCTATAACAAACTACCTGTCTGTACACTACAGTAAAGTTTTTGGGCGCGATGTGCTAAGGTACAGCGCATAGCAGTAGGCACTATGGACCATTCTCCTGCCCATCCAGGATGAGCAAGCTGCCCATGTCTGTAAGAACCCTCATGGGGGTATCTAATTCCAGGGCCACCTCAGACCTTACCTCCTAGGCAGGCAGGCATCTGAAAAAAAAAAGAAAGAAGAGCACTGTGCAGCCCATCAAGAAAAACTTAAAGAAACAGACACACACTTCTAGTCAGTACACAAAAATGTATATATTATGCCTGGTACCATCGTTCAATTTACTCACACGATAGCTGGGCTGGCTCAGCTTACACAGGCAGATATGTGACTTCTGTTCTCAAATTCAAAGTGTTTAGGTGCCAAACAACTAAACAAGGGAAGGAGGAGAGGCTCAAAGGTGCCAAAGCTAGGCGGCAAGCCCATTTCCAAAAGCCCAGGATCAGTATGCTGGCTCCAGGCAGCTGCTAGCATTGAGTCTTTAGAGGAGACTAGAGGAGCTAAGTGTGCACTGCAGTGCAGTGCTTTGAGCTTATTCAGAACATTTAAAACTTGCTATATGAGCCCCAGTCTGCTTCCCTGATTCTTCCTTACCTAAATGAGTACTGTACATCCAAGTAAGTAAAAAACAGTCCCCCGGCACAGAGACTGGTCCGGAGAGGCAGGTGAAGGAGGGCAGGCCTGACCAGGTTGGCAAACACACAGAAGGAGCACAAACCAAGGCAAGTCAGCATTCAACAACCAATTTGTCAAAATGGTTAGCAGAGAGCAATGAGCTATGCATGGCCTTACTTTTATACCTGACTGGTTGACTGCTTCTCACATTCCCCTTATGTCCCCATTGTTTGTGTTTGTCTGTAACATTTTGCAACAGACAGACATGGAGGCACCAATGTGAAGCACATCAAACAAGTTAGTCCCCAAGGAGGTATAAATTTGGGTGCTTAATGTAAATGGGATGCAGCTTGAATGGAGAGTCTTTATGTATTGTTTAGTACTTCACACGTACTTGATACCTCCTCCAGGCTGCAAGACATGGAGGCACTCTAGCACTGCACCTCTTTTGTTTTCTTGGTAGTGGGGTGGGGCAAGCGGGGCATACAGCAGATTCAAAGGGACAGTTTGTCAGTTTCCCAGGCTTGCCACGGGACTGACTGGGCACTTGTAAAGTTGTAACATCATTATGGAATGAGCTGGAGGATTGATTCATGAATTTGAAAGCATATATGACTAAAAGAGTAGTAATGTGACTTGCTTGACGCTTCATACTGTCCCAGAAACAAACAGCAAAAGCAGTGGAGCAGCTCTGCAGGTTAATTAATTATTTACCTCTCAGGCAGCCTAGCCTTGCACTTATGTTCAGTTACTGTCTGCAGAAATTTTGAAAGGGAAGGGCAAGGGCACTCACTCCTGTGGGCCAAAAAGTGATATAGTGGCCGCCCCCCTTCACCCTGCAAATCCTACGCCTGTTGGCAGGATGCCACCTGGAGACCAGCAATTACCATATACTGTGGTTTAACATAAGGAGAGGAACCCCCCACAAGGGTGAGGGTCCTGCACTTCAGGAGGGCAGAGTTTAAAAAATGGGTGAATGTCTCAGAGACAACCTAGTAGGAGGGATTGTCTGGGTGGGGTGGAGTAATAACAGTGAGCCAAATTAATGGATGGCATAGTGAAGGCAATAAACCTCTGCTTAACGGAAGTGAGCAAAAACAGGAGGAAAAAGATACCATTATTGTTCTCTACAGAAGTGGCTCCAAACGTAATGGCTAAAAGAGTACCATTCAAGAGGTACACGGAGATGCAGAGGGAAGTGGATAGAGAGGAATATCAGGAAAAGCAGAGAGAAGCAGGGAAGGTGGTGAGGGGTGCAAAGGCACAAACTGAGGAGAGGATAGCCAAAGGGGTAACTAAAGGGGAAAATACCTTTTTTAGATATATAAGCAAAAAGAGGAAGACAAAAGGAGGGATTTTGAGGTTATGAAGGGAAGGGGGGAGACTGTGCAGAGGAGGATAAGGAAAAAGCAGATATACTGAACAAATACTTTTGTTCAGCCTTCACAGTAGCGGAAGGGTGGATGGATCACATAAAAGCAGCAGCAACACTGGGGGGAGGGAGGTAGACACAATTCCATTCACAGAGGAAAGAGTACTTAGAGGATATGCAAATTTGAAAGTGAATAAGGCTGTGGGGCCAGACATGGGTACACCCAAGGGTGCTGAGGGCGCTCAGGGAGGTACTGGCTGCACTGCTGACTGACCTATTCAACAACGCACTGGAAACAATAGTAGCTCCAGAGGACCGGATAAGTGCACATGTAGTCTTGTTTCATAAAAATGGCAGCAGGGAGGTGGCTGGCAACTATAGGCCAATCAGTCAAACATCACTGCTGGGGAAGTTAATGGAGACATTTTTAAAAGAAAGGCTAGTGGAATATTTTGAATTTAGTGGGTCACAAGACCTGAGGCAGCACAGATTCATGAGGGCAGGAGATCATGGGTATACAAATTTGATCAATTTTTTTTGACTGGGGAATTAGAGAAATAGATCAGGATGGGGTGATGCACGTGGCCTACTTAGAATTCAACAAACAAAAGAAACCCCACACCTACTTCCCATCACCAACCAAAAACACTCACTTCCACTACTATATATGTAGTGAGAAATGTGAAGTTTATTTGCCAACAAAGAATGTACATACAGCATTTAAAAACAAGCACAATGTATAGAAATAGACGCACAAACTCCCAGCAGTGGTCGCAGAACTCCGCAATGCCATTTCTCCCCCCTGCAGGTGTTTTGTCAAGAGTAAAGTTCTCAATGTACTGTACAATGTGGTCTTTTATAGTCCTCTAATTATGATGTCATAAGAACCTAACATATTTATATTCTACATTACCACACTTAATTAATAATTAAAATCATAAGAGCCATATTCAGTTAATTTAAAAAGACAGACTAAGGCAGACAATCAAAAAGTATGTTCCATTTGTGCTTAAAGAGCAGGTTCTTACTTTTAAGTTATGGTGCCCCCCCAAACATATAATAACTCTTACCAGTCCCCAGGTTGACTGCTATAAAACATTTAATTTATCTCAGCCAGGGTTTCATAACATAAACAACTGCACTTTTGATCTGTGCAGCCAATCGAGAACAGGCTGCAACTTCCCTATTGCCAGATACACCTCAACACTAGCACATTATTTGACATCAGTAAATGGCGAGCATGGGGGCATGCTCCATAGACTACTATAGGGGCATTTTTTAACTACTTTTTCATACTTTAGAGTTGCAATTTTGACAAATCAAGGCTACCACTCAACTAACAAGAACCTTGACATTTGACATGGGATAGTTTGCCCATAAGACAGTCACATCAGCAACTTACAAAACTATTGCAACCTGATGCTTACATGGCAAGCATCCCACAGGCTGGGATCTGATGCAGCTCCTGGGTCTTATGGTGCCATGCATAGTCCTCCACTACTGGGCAAAGTTCCACATGAGACCACTGCAGAGATTCCTTTTAGATAATAGGGAACATACAAAATTACCAAAAAAGAGTCCATCTACATCCAGCAGTGAGGAAATACACCCTGTGGTGGATGTGCACAAACAACCTCAACTAGGGAATAATCCTCATCAAACAGATCACCAGAACCATGGACATAGATGCAGCCTGTTAGGGTGGGGCACTGTTCTAGACTCAAGACCAGAGCAAAGCAAGTGGTCACTGGCAGAGGCCAGACTTCCAGTCAATATACTGGAGACAAGAGCAATCAGACTATCCCTCCAGCATTTCCACATAAGAGTGAGGATGGACAAAAGAGTTGCCATGGCCTACATAAACAACAAGGCATAACAAAAAGCAAAAGATTGGCCATGGAAGTGTCCAATTCATACTTGTCAATCAAAACCAGGTGGACAGTTTCTAGACTTGTATCTAGAAAATAATCTAATACAACATGTACATTCTCCAACAAGACAAAATAATTTATTAAACCTATTACTAACCAACAAAGATATTAATATAGAGACTTGGGAAGTTTGGCATCCGATTGGGAATAGTGATCGTGCTACAGTATTATTTACTCTAGAAAACCAGTCAACTAACATTAAAGGTTGTACAGAAATATATTTATATAAAACGTCCGACACAGTTGCAATTAAAAGAGAACTATCACAAACTGACTGGCAACAAATACTGGAACACAAACCAGTGAATGATTGTTGGAAATACATAAAGGGCCAAATATTCAGACTGCGCCAGGCAATGGAGCAAGTGGAGGTGCAGCACAATCGAGATGCGTCGGGGACCAGACAGGGGTATATTCAAAGGTGATGTGCAATGGTGCATCACCTTTGACTATAGCACAGAATGTGCATGGTGCATATACAATGTGCTGGCACATTTCCCAGACAGGGAGGACTGGGAATGCTCCAGCACAACTGTAGTTGCACTTGGACACAGTACCGAGATATTCAGACTTGGGCATGCAAATGGTGCAATGATGTATGCAAGGTGCAAGAAGCAAATGGGGCCATTTGCATGTCATTATGGCCCCATTTGCATGAGTTGAGCAGGGCAGCCCGGTGAAATGTGTCTGGCACCCTGCACAGTATGTGGCTCAGACTGAGGGGTCCTGGAGCACCCCCTGCCCCATAGCTGCGATCACCAGTATGTGAAAGAAAGAACTTGCTGTTAGTCCAGTGGTGCCCCTTCCCACCCAGTAGCCTGATCATTGGTAGACAGGAATAGATATAATCCCTGGTAGTCTAGCGATAACCCCCTTCCTCCCATAGCCATGATCGCAGGTTATAACAAATGAACAAACCCCCTGATGGTCTAGTGGTACCCCCCTCCAGCCCCATAGTCGCGATCACAATGAAATATGTATATAATCATTCCCTGGTAGTCTAGTGGCACCCCCTCCCCCCTGTAGCCACGATCACCAAAAATGACATATGTCACTAGCCCTGATGATCTAGTGGTACCCCCAACCCCTCCCAATGCACCGCTTATTGGTAATCCATATTGAAATATATCCCAGATGGTCCAGTGGCACCCCCACCCCACACCTTCACAGGATCCCTTGCCCACAAAGCTCCCTCCATTATCAGCGGGCAGCTGCAACCTGCCCTCATACTACCTGGCTGCCCATCAAATGACAGCTTAAAGTATGAGCTGTAAGCCCATTGGTCCACACTGTGGACCAATGGGCTTGCAAGTGCATACTGTACCAGGACTGTCAGAAATATGTGAATGGTCCGTTCACATATTTGTGACTGTCTCGTACAGTATGCCCTGCAAGCCAATTGGTCCACAGTGTGGACCACTGGGCTTACAGCTTATATTGTAAGCTGTAATTTGGCAGGTAGCTGGGTGGTATGCGGAGTGAGTTGCAGCTGCCCGCTGATGATGGGGAGGAGCTGGGTGAGCAGGGGATCCTGTGAGGGTGGGGGGTGCCACTGGACCACCAGGGATATATTTCAATACAGATTACCAGTGAGTGGTGCATCAGGAGGGAGGGGAGTACCACCAGATAACCAGGGCTAGTGGCATATGTCATTTGTGGCAATTGTGGCTTTGGGGTGGGAGGGGGTACCACTAGACTACCAGGGAATGATTATATATGTATTTCATTGTGATCATGACTATGGGGCTGAAGGGGTGTACTACTAGACCATCAGGGGGTTTGTTTATTTGTTATAACCCATGATCGCAGCTATGGGAGGGAGGGGGGTTACCACTAGACTACCAGGGATTATATCTGTTCCTACCTACTGGTGATTGGGCTATGGGGTGGGAGGGGGGTACCACTGGACTACCAGGGACCATATGGGTGCTTGTGGATGGTGTTCTGTGTGGCCGGGTGGCCACCCACGGCTGGTGGCTGCTGTGTTGCATCCTGCAATACAGCAGCCTGCCTGTGGGTGGCTAGCATTTGAGCCTATTTTTTCTGGCTCAACTTTGTGCCCCAGTATGCGGCGCATCTAGGGGTTGTGCCAGCAGATATGCCGCGCATCCTAGGCTGAATATCGGGGTGTGCTGCACATGCATGGGCACGCCCCCTACAAATGCACCACATACATTAACAGTGCACTCCAGCACATCAGGATTTGTGCTGCGCAAGTCCTCCTTTTGAATATCACCCATGGGCACATTACTGGGGTTGCACCGGTGCAACTCAGCTGTGCCAGGTGCAACCCCTTTGAATATCTGGGCCAAAATCTACTATACGCAATATTACGAACAACCATGTAAAAAAGGTTAAAAAACATAACAACAAAAGAAAATCACCCAAATGGTTGACCAAACACATTTATAACATTAAAAAAAAGAAAAAGAAGTCTTATGGACTACATAAAGAATATAATTCAGAAGCAACTAGTTGCACATTCAAAAACATACAAAGAAAGCGTAAAAATAAAATAAACAATGTAAAGAAAAAATATGAAGTTACCTGCAAAACAGGCTAAAAATTCCAATAGTAAACAATTTTACAGCTATATAAATTCAATGAAGAAATCCAATGGGCAACTAATATCAATAGTAGACAATGAAAAAATCATCACAGACCCAGTAGAGATAGCTAACATATTCTATACATACTTTAGTTCAATATACAACAAAAAATGAAATTCCTATACAAATGCCAATATAGATACCAAGAGGGAGACATATACAATAACAACAGATGAAATAAGGGATCAAATAACAAACTTAAAAGATCATAGTTCACCTCATCCAGATAACATAACAACAGAAATGTTAAAGATTGTAAAAAATCATATATGTGTCCCACTAAAAATATTATATGAAAAATCACCAAACTCAGGACAAATTCCTACACATTGGAAAAACTCATATATCATTCCTATCTATAAAAAAGGTCCAAAAACTTATACATCCAACTATGGACCAATTAGCTTAACTTCAGTTCCATATAAAATGTTAGAAACAATAGTTAAAAATAAAATCTTTGAAAAACTAAACAATATAAATACATTTGATCTTAATCAGCATTGATTTAACAAAGGTCATTCATTGTGCAACACATCTAATCAGTTTTTATGAAAACATAGGTGAAAACTTAGGTAAAAACAGATCAATGGACATAATGTTTGATTTTAGTAAGGCTTTTGATTTAGTTCCCCATTGGGCAATTAACGAAAAGTTGATTAAATACAATATTGACAAGTGCATTATACACTGGATAAATAATTGGCTGACTGACAGGAAGTAAAGAGCGTCAGATTAGAGGTAATTTATCCAAGGAGGGTGAGGTATCGAGTGGTGTGCCACAGGGATTGGTTCTGGGTCCTATAATTTTTGAAAATCTTTATAGTGGACCTGGAAGAAAAGGTCAGCAATAATATCATCAGATATGCCGACGATACTAAATTAAGTGGACCATGCGATACAGTAGAGATTTCATCATTACAAAAGGACATATCCACTATCGATTCATGGACAACACAATGGGGATGCAACTAAACATAAACTAAAGTTGTGTTCTACACATGGGAAAAAAATCAATAGCATACGTACATATTAAAAAATAAGAATATTCAAAACAGAGCATTCAAGAAGGATCTTGGTATACTAATAGATGACAAATTTGAGTTCAAACAACAATGCACAAATGCCACGTCCAGCACAAACAGAACAATTATAGCAATAAAAAGAAACATCAGAAGTAGGTCCCATAGTATATTGCTCCCGCTGTACTTATCATATGTTAGGCCACAGTTGGACTATGGAAGCCAATTGTGGAGTCCATATACAAAAACAGAAATCAACAGAATTGAGAAAGTCCAACGTCAGTTCACCAAAACTATTAAAAACTTAAAAGAAAAAATTTATGAAGAATGACTTCATTCCGTGGGACTACATAGCTTAGATATGCAGAGAAAGTGGGGAGACATGTTTTTTTACTTTGAGTTAATGGATGACCCCTTGCTAATGACAGCATTAAACGTAGAATGTAAACCTGATAGATTTGATGTAAGAGGGCACCCCTACAGGTAAAAATTAAGACATATAAATCTAACAAAAGGAAAAAGTTTTATACAATCAGATCAGCTAATTTTTGGAACAGATTACCTGAAAATGTGATTATAAGCACTAACAAGGAGAGCTACCCCAACTCCACATATAATGGACACTGGTTCATCTTCTCTAAATGGTGCCAATCTAATGTGATTAATCCTTTGCCAGCTCTATCCCACAAATCCTTGAATTTCTGCAGGAAGGGGTTGATAAAGGACTGCCTACTCCATCACTTTGGGTTCAGGAAGTGGCTATTGGAGCTATTCGGGGGGAAACAGATGGTACCCTACCAAGAGGTCACCCAATGGTGCAAACATTACTCAAGGTAACTCTGAAGATCAAGTCCTAGGCAATATCTACTATTGCACCATGACACCTGAACCTGGTTCTAGACACTACAACCAGGCCCCCTTTGAACCTTTAGACTTTGTGTCTCTGCACCATTTAGCATTGAAAACTGTTTTTCTGGTTTCTGTCTGTTCAGCATGGAGTACTAGTGCACTTCAGGTATTACCTTCTGCTGAGCCATTCCTCAACTTTCACAGGGACAGGGTGG
This sequence comes from Neoceratodus forsteri, assembly GCA_016271365.2. NCBI lineage: Eukaryota > Metazoa > Chordata > Ceratodontiformes > Ceratodontidae > Neoceratodus > Neoceratodus forsteri. The sequence continues at coordinate 640,094,465 of CM057453.1, read as the reverse complement.
TATTATGGACTGTCCCCTCATTCCTCCCTATGGTAGCCTTTCATTCTCAGCTCAACCAGGAAATATCCCAGACCATCTTTAATCTTGATCCCAAGGATCCCCAAAGGGATTTTCTCCTCTTCCTTGACCTGAGCCAGACCATCAGCTCCTACTTAGAAAGAATGACCCATTCAGGAAGTCAGAGAGACTGTTAATTATTGGCCAGGGTCCTAAGTGAGGTCTATCCATTTCAAGGTCCATGATCACCAGGTAGCTTAAGAGCACCATCTCAGAGGTCTATAAGTCTTCGGTCTTCCCAGGCCCATCTAGAGTGAAAGCTCACTTGACACTAGTGGTGGCAACATCAGTGGCTGAGCGCAAAATATCTTCCATTGCAGATATCTGTACAGCAGCCATGTGGTTGTCTGTCCACACATTCTCCAGACATTATAGGCTTGACATGTGGGATTGGGACAAATCCAGTTGTGGCTATAGGGTTTTACAGTAAGTCTGCAGACCACTTCCTCTTAGTCCCACCCTTTTGACATCTGACACTGCCCCTTAATCTCCCAGTGGTGATGACTTGGGGTATAGTTTAAGGTGTGGTGGATAATGATAGTTTACTCACCTGGTAAAGGTGACTATAGAAGCCTCTTTTATTGACCTCTGCTTCTCACTTGATGAGGAGGAACATGGCGTTTTACATATAATGGTGGTCTGTTCACTCTTGAATACTGCATGGAATGGCATAGTTCTGCATGAGCATATTTTCTTTTGATTTACTGTTAGTGTTGTGTTCTTCTCAATTTATTTTTCTTCCATAGCTGGTTGAGTAGAGTACTTTGTTGTTGCTTAGCTGTTATTTTTTTCAGATAATAAAGTCCACTGAATCCATTCCAGTAGTCCACGTCTTGGCGGATCTCTTGTCCCCCTGTCTTCAACTCAGTGCTGTTTGTGGAAAACCAGATTTTGTTCCAGAAAGAATTGCTTGGGTTGTTTCATACTGAGGAAAGATCCAGCAGGAGGGGACAAAGACAGGTTCCAGCTCCAAAGTTTCAGTTTGTGTATCAGCCTATCAGAGGATGCCTCTATACCCAGTAGTGATGACTCAGAGTGCAGTAAAAAGGTGCTCCTATAATCACCTTTAGCAGGTGAGTAAACTACCATTACTAACTCTTGATTTGCATGACTGCATTGGTACTCCCACTGGGAACAACAAACTGGATCACTGCAGCACAGAGTGGTATTAGCTGCTTGAGTTAATACAGCTGAAGCATTACCTGGATGGTTCAGACATATATAATACATTTAACATTAGATCGTGTCAAACAATAAATAGCAACCAAGTACTGGGACCTCCGGTGCCTTCTCTGTTGGTTGAATAAATAACACTCAGGTCCATGCAACCCACACCCAAGACACACCTAGAAACAAGCTATTGGTACCTGAGTGTGCATTTTCTGGTAAAAGATATAAATAAATAAATAAATAAATAAATAAATAAATAAATAACAGGAGGTTAGACATAGACAGTGGACACTGATCATGTAGCTGCAATAGTGATACCTGTCCATTGCCACCTGCTGTTGTTACCAGTCCTTAATCATGTGAGCTTACACTGATGATTTTTGAAGGAATCATCCAAAACTGCAAGTAAATCATTCATGACACCACTCTGACTTTGTAGGATCAGCAGGAATGCTGCTAGTCTTTAAATCTTGTGTGCAGTAAACAGTCGCTAACACTCTTTTGTACTGTAATAGCAACTTGTGACTTTTTAAGACAAGAAGAGTGGGATAGATGACATGCCACTGCTGACATGAACTTTAGTTAGGCACACCACACACAGAAGGGAACCAAGTGGTTGTTATTAGGAATAACACAGGGCGCAGTTTAGGCAATGGGCACAATGCCATCCCTCTGTCCTCATCTGTGACTGCACTGCAGGGCACCACTGCTCTCCATCTCACTGATGTAATAACAGGGTTCTAGGGCTTCTGGATCTCTATGGAACAAAGTACAATGGCTCAAAGTGCTTTCTATATGCAACCCAATAATGATGTTCTATGGCTTGTTTCACAAAAGTGGACATCATAAGCTTGAACTGAGCATATCCTGGCAATGCCGCTTTGCAATCCGATGCTGGTCTGTGACAGAAGGTGTCCACAGACCCTTTCCCCTGCACAAGTGTGTAACTCTGTGCAAGGGCAGGGGGCAGCAAGTAGGGCAGAGTTTTATAAAACACCGGGCATCACAATTTCATGCCCGGTTCTGCACAGCAGTGCATCCCTTCTCCCACATGGAGTGGGGGACAGTGGGATATGTCAGTCCTCCAAGGACTGACATATCCCATTCAGGATATCAATGATTTATACTGGTGTAACCAGCCAGAACCTGCCAAACTGTCATCACTCCCAGCCTACACTTAGGCCTGGGGCAAGTAGAGAAGGGACAATGGGCCCCACTGTCATTTTTCACAAAGTGAAATTCCTGATTTCACCAGAATTTTGCCGGCAAAATAAAATTTCACTGCATCCCTACAAATAAACTAAATCAGCTAAAGTGGCTACGTTGAAAAATAACAATGAACACTGGTCAATATTTCAAAGGAATTCCCCTGAAGGTTCCAGTCGCACTCAAAGTCCTTGAAAAAGTCCTTTTTCCATTGGTGACATTTAAATCTTGGGGAATCTATAATGCATCATTCTGGAATCTGCAAATCTATAAACCATCTAGTGGTCTCTGACTCATGTACTTGTTTCTTGCCTCCTTAAATGCTATACCTATGTCAGCATCTGTTAACTATCTTCTGATCCCTGCTGTCATTTGGTCTCTCCTCTTGCCTCCTTTTGGGTGGTTCACTGCTACCCATTTTGTAATTTATGTTATGTTGTGCTAAGAAAAGTGTTTGCTGAATTATCTGATGCACTTTATTGTTGACACACCTTCTGCTCCAGTTGTTTTTTTGCAATGTATTGATTCTCCTTGCTACACAGATTCATGCACTGTTTTTATTTAGTTGTTTTGCCAGGAGTAGCACACTAAGCTGAAAGCTTTTTTACAGGTGTGACCTGGGAGCACAGGGGAAGTTAAGTGACTTGCTCAGGGTCACACAGTATGCAGGTGGAAGCTGTGGGATTCAAACCCAGGTCTGGACTGCTGGATGTCCCCAGATTTGCAGCTCAGAGGCTTATACCACTGCATTATACTGCCTCCCCTACTGCTTGTGTATTGTATTAAGTAACGATAACATGTATAATGTCTTTATTTCTTCACTGTATTTGTACTCCATTGTGCTCTTAACTGTACTCTCCTGTGTCATGCCTGATAATAGCCATGTTATTGTCTAGTGTACTTACTGCTAATCAAAAGCCAGATCAATCAATCAATAGAGAAATAATATAATCCACAGTTGGCAAGGCATTCTGCTGTTTACATAGATTTATTTATTTATTTAAAAGTTTTACCAGGAAGGCATGCTGAGCAGATTACCACTCGATTCCAGATGCATCCTGGGGGTTTGAGAGCAAGGGAGGCATCACAGAGCAGAATACAACACTAAAATGCATGATTACAAAATGGCATGGGGTCAATATGTCGCACTGCAGAATGTCGTGCTGCACAATCACGTTGCATGATTACTTGGTTTCTTTTGTCCTGTGAGGGCTTCGCCCCCCCACACACCCCGTTACGGGAGGCTGCACCCCCTCACCCTCCCCCACTAAGATTCTAACTCCTGGGGGTCCAACTCGGAGTCTTGCTGAGTCCGGGTTTCGCCATAATGCCGTACGCTATGAAACGTATAACATTATGACCCGGTGCATTACAAAACACATTATGTACAGAAATCAGGGGCTGGGGAGCAGGGGAGTCAACACAGAGTATAAATACATTGGTAATGTATAAGTACAAGCACACTAAGTACAGAAAGTACAGCTGGAGGATAAGAATACAGGTAGCCTGTTACATCGTGGAAGGAATTCCTGGTGGAGTACAGTCATATATGACAGCGGGGGGGCAAACAGAATATAACAATACAGCCAGTACACAACACCTAAGATGACTAGGTACAACACAGCTATAATCAGGAATGTGATTAAAAAAATGGGCTTCAAAAACTGTATATTTGGGGTATTAACCAGGAGGAGGGAGATGGTCAGTTAATCTGTTGGACTATAGCTACACACTAACAGCGAGGTCAGCCATCATAGACTAGTAACTTTTTAGAGTTACCAGTCATCTAGGTGCATGCACAGGAGGTGCACAAATGGGCTTTGAGGAGGGAGTTTAGCCAGACAGCGGAGTTGGTTTGCCAAATGGCCAGTGGTAGGGAATTCCACAGTTTAGGCTTGCAATATGAGAAAGTTGCCTGTCCTGCAGTGGTGGCCATACATGGGATACTCAAGGAGCAGGTGTTGAAATTTCAGAGTGAGTGCAAAGGTGGGTGGGGGGGTGAGGACAAGGCACCATAGAGCACAGGGGTAGAGACCTGGTCCAGAACTTGGCCGTGAGCCTGGCGTAGTGAGACAACCTCCTATCTTGCAGTGAGGGGAGGTGCAACTCCTGGTAGAGGCTGCAGTGATGTGTGTTGGGAGGACAGTCAAGGGTGAAATGACAGAAGGAGTGGAAGAGGGTGTCCAATCTGGTTAGGGTAGTTTGGGGAGTGGCACAATAGACTACATCGCCATAATCAAGGATAGGGAGGATCATTTTCTGTACAATCTCCCACCGGGCGGGTAGTGGGATGCACCCACGGTTACGATACATTGCCCCAAACTTGGGGTGCAGCTTCTTGTGGACTGCCTTAATGTGTATAGAAAAATCGAGGTGTTGGTCTAGCCATACCCCGAGGTATCTAAAGGAGGAGCAATTCTCCAGCTTTGTCCCTTCCAAGGTGTGAAAGATGGGTAGGAAGGGGAGCAAAGATAGTCTCTGCCTTGTGCCAAAGGTCATGGAGACTGTTTTCTTGGCATTCAGGAATAGTTGATTTGAGCAAAACCAAAGCTGGACATCATTGAAGTCTAGCTGTAGCCTGGATTCAACATCAGCAGGAAAGGGGCTTGAGGTATACAGAACTGTGTCATCTGCATACACGTGAATGGATGTATATGGGCAGGTCGAGGGCAGATCATTGAGGGAAATGGAGAACTGTAGTGGCCCTAGGTTGGAGCCTTGGGAGACCCCAGATGAGATGGGGAGAGGGGAGGAGATGGAGTTACCGATTCTGATGGATTGGGTACTGCCCACCAGATAGGATTAGAACCAATCGATTGCTATGCTGGAAAGCCCAGCTAGGGAAAGCCTGGTGAGGAGGAGAGGAAGTGAGACAATGTCAAAAGTCTTTGCAAGGTCCACAAAGATGGCTGAGGTAATGTGGGCTTGATCCATACCAGTGAGGATGGCATCAGTGAGCCTTAGGAGGGAGGTGGTAGTGGAGTGGGACTTCCTAAAACTAGACTTGAAAGAGGTGAAGAAAGATGTAGATTCAAGGGAGGAGGAGAGCTCGGAGAGGACTAGGTGTTCCTGGAGTTTAGCTAGAATTGGGAGAAAGGAAATAGGGCAGTAGTTACCCGGGAGGAAGGGGTCACCACCCTTTGGGAGAGGGATGACTGTGGCATGTTTCCATTTGGCTGGGACAGAGGCTAGACAGAAGAACAGACTGAACAGAGAGGCCAGTGGGGAGGCAATGGCTGGGGCAGACAGGATGAGCACTTTAGCATCCAACCCGGAGAGACATTTGCCTTTGGATGGGTTTAACTTAAGCAGGACATTGTACATGTCAGCAGGGGTAACATGTTGGAGGCAAAAGCATTGAAGGTGGCTTGGGCAGTCCATGGTGTTGTGGGATGGGCTGGTATGGAGTGAGGGACAGAGGACAGCAGTGATGCAGTACAGTTTGTGAAGTAGGAGTTGAATTCCATGGTCACTGCTAGTAGGTCTTCGACAGTTGTGTCCCAGTGTTAAGAGGAATTGAACCATTTTCCAAAATTTATTGGGGTGGTTTACATTTGAGTGGAAGGTGGATTGGAAATAGTTTGCTTTTGCCTGGTGGATTTGCCTAGTGCATGCATTTCAAAGGGCTCAGTAATTCTGGTAGGCTAAGTGAGAATCAGTAGTATCATGGGCCCTCCAGGTCTGGTCCCTGGCTCAAAGACTGACCAGGACATCAGCAGAGATCCAGGGCAGGTGGGCCTCCCAAACCTGGGTACGTCTGAGGGGGGTGTAGGCATCCCAGACTGAGAGGAACTTGGTCTTGAAGAAAGCCAGTGCATAGTCTATGGAGGAAGCAAATGAGATGCCAGACCAGTCTATGTTTGCCAGGTTACTTATGAGGGACGCAAGGTCCAGAGATTTATATGACCTAATCAGCAGGAGTCTGTGGAGGGGGCCTTTTGGCCTGAAGACTTTCCTTATTGAATAGATTAGATGGTGGTTGCTTAGGGAGTGAGGAAGGAGGCCTGCTGAGATAATCTGGTGAAGGTGGGAGGTGAGGGATCAATCTAACAGAGACTGGTTTTGTGTTTTGGGGTTTAGGTGAGAGGGTTCCATGATCAGCTGGGCCAAGTTCAGTACGGCCATGTCATTTCAAACTTTACAGCAGGATGGATCGAGCCAATTCATATTGAGGTCATCCAAGATGTGTAACTCACCACCCAGTGCATGAGATTTAATGGCCATTAGATGTTCCTTGATAGAGGATATGGGTGAATCCGGGGGGCGGTAGGAGCCAGCTATGTAGATGGGGATAGTATGAAGGAGGGATATTTTCACCATCAAGGATTCTACAGTTTGTGAGCAGGGGGAAGGGAGCAACACGGTGGGTGATTGAAGGGTGGAACTGATGTATATGGCTATGCCACCACCCCTTTTGCCACTCTGCCGGTCTTGCTGGATTACAATGTAACCAGGGATTGAGATGCATGCATCCTTGGTGTGATGTTTTAGCCACATTTCAGTAATGATAAGTACGTCCGGTTTTAGGGGTAGGACAATTGGCTGGAGCAACGCGATTTTTGGGAGGAGGCTGCAGATGTTCAATTGAGCCAATCTTAGACAATGGGGGAGTTGAAAGGGGGGGACTGGACCCGGATTCAGTTCGATATCCCCTACCATCAGCAGTAACATGGTAACCAGGAACTTTGTCAGGACTAGCTTGGACTTACTGTCAGGGGAAGGAGATTGAGTAGGAGGAGCCAAGGTAGTCTGCGGGGCAATTTTAGTGTGATCAGACCAGTGTGAAAACTGGGGGGCAGTATGGAGGGGCCAGGTGATCAGGAGCGATGGGAGGTGGGAGGTGGGTGGTTGTGATGGAGTTGTGTGTGGTGGGAGGCATGGGGTGGACTATTTGTTGACAGTTCGGGGCCGCTGGGTAGATGGAGGGTGGTAGGACCACCGAGGATAGAAAGAGGACAAGGGTGGTGATGAGTATGAGTGCCATGATGTGATAGGCTGCTGCGGGAAGTGTGCAAGCTTGTAGTGAGAGAGTGAGCTGTATTTTGCACTGCCCAGGAATTTGTGCTGCAAGTTAGGGGAGGATACAGTATGTGTGTGCAACATCTAGTGGAGAGATACTATAATCTGCAAATGGGAGATTAGGCTGATTAGCTTTAATCAGTCACGTGAGCCACACTAAATAGTGAGTTGTCAACCAAGGGCGGCAGTGGGGTAGCCGACGCAAAGTATCGGCTGGGTACCAAAGTACAAGATGTAAGCAGCAGTAGCAGTTTGGGAAGACGAGACTGCCGAGAAGCAGGGTCCAAGTGTCGTACCTGGCATGGGTCCAGCAGCTCAGGAGAGGGCAGGCAGACTTGAATTTCAGGGCCCTCACAACCGTACCGACTGCCGTGGAGAGAAGGGGAGCGAGTCAGGATTTAAAACAGGTACGACTGGGGGAGGTACTGGCAGTGGAAGGGGGAGTTTCTAAGTTCTTAAATCAGATTACCAAAGATAAAATTAAAATGACACAGTTTATTTTACACAAGCAGGGGCTAATTTTGTGATGTAATTATTAAATTATTTGCACACTAGCTATGCTGTTTTCCATAGGATTTAAAATTTAAAGGAACAGGAAATGAATTCAGCAATTTTTCTTTTTTTACCTTTATACAAGAAAGGAAGGGCTAATGTAGTAGCTCAACAAGCATGGCTGCCCTTTAGCACCCTAACCAAGCTGTTTCTCTGGTTAATTAAATCAAAGTAACTAACAGAAAATGGCCAAAAATCATTTAAATCAGAGCAGCCAGGCAAATAAAAATACTATTTAAGCCTTTCTGCTGACTGCAAAAGCAGCGGTGGTAGATACAGTGTTTAAAATCCCAGATTAGATTCTTGGCACCAAAATTCAAAGTGCAAGATGCAAGCAGCAGTAGCAGTTTGGACACATGCTGGGACTGCCGAGAAGCAGGGTCGCAGATTCATTACTGGCAGGGGTCCAACAGCTCAAGGGAAGGCAAGCAGACTTGAATTTTGAGGCCCTCACGACCACTGGCAGGGGTCTAGCAGCTCAGGAAAGGGCAGGTAGACTTGAATTTCGGGGCCCTCATGACCACACAGACCGCTGGTAGGGGTCCACTAGCTCAAGGGAGGGAAGGCAAACTTGAAACGATCACTGTTTTTAAACTGCAAAATACTATTCCGGTTCAGCACACTAAAACCACATCACTAGTTTGCAGTACATGAAATGGGAAACAGAATTTCACAATTTACATTTAACATTCAGTAATGTTTAAGAAAAGAACCATATGAATCTAGAAACATAGATACTGCTAGCAGAAAAAGGCCACTGATCCATCCAGTCTGCCGAAATAGGTCACCCTGCCTTACTCTCTGACCTAATGTTCTATTAGGTTTTATACCCACGCATGTCACCATGAATCTTTCACCTCCCTAATTCCCGATGATGAAACTATCAGACCTCTTACTCTGTCCCAGCCATGTTTGAACTCACATGGGTTGGGTGTTAAAGGTGGTAAACTGGGTGAAAATTTGGTTAGGGGACAGGTGAGAAGATGGTGGTAAACGATGTTCACTCAGAGGAGGTGAAGAGGACCAGTGGAGTGCCTCAGGGGTCAATGGTGATACTGGTCCTCTGCAATGTCTCTATAAGTGGCACTGCAGAGCAACTAGAAGGGAAGATCTACCTGTTTTTGGATATCACCAAAATCTGCAACAGAGTATATATATTCCAAGGGGAGTGGAAAGGAAGAGCAGAAACCAGAGAAAACTTGAGGAGTGGTCAAGGGTATGGCAGCTGGGTTTCAATGGGAAAAAGTGCAAAATAAATCACTTAGGGCACGTAAACCCAGGGGTGGAGTACAAAATGGGTGGAGTGGAACTGATGACCACCAAGCAGGAAAGAGATCAGGGGTAATCATATCTAAGGACCTAATGCAGGGGTTCTCAAATGGTGAGGCCAGCCTCCTTGGGGAGGCCCCAACCTGTTCCAGAGGAGGCTCAAGCAAGTCTGAAAAAGTACTGTATTTAAATTTTGAGTTTTATGTATTTTGTGTGAAGAGATTAAGCAAACTGAAGGAGGATAATAGTAGGGGAATTTTATGTATTTATTTACTAATAGGTGACAAGGGAAGGTGAATGAGCCAAGGCTCATTTCAGGTGTACTCGGGGAATGGTAGGTAGTGAATACATTTCAAAAGGTAACTGCAAAACAATCAAGAAATACACAATGAACAATAGTGCAAACAAATATGAACAATAAACTAATAAACTAATAATGAGTGGTGGTAATTGATCAATTAGTAGACTGATGGCAGAACAGCCCAAATACAAGGGTTGAGCATAGAAGTGCTAAGAACAATAGTAGGAAGGAACAAAGTAATCCCAGAAGTTGCTTAGAAGCAGGGAAGGAAGGGGAGAGGCAAAGTATGTAGGATGGGTTATTTCATATAGAGGAAACAGAAAGTAGTCTGACCCATGAAGGTACTGCAACAAGGGGTAACAGCAGTTAAAGAATGAAAACAGCAGAGCGAGTATGCTGGCCTGTGTGTTTGTGTATGTGTTGGGGGGGGGGTTACAATAAGTTGAATAATAATATTTTATTTTATTTATTTGTTATTCAGATAACACCTTTGAGCACAGGAACTCTTTTGTTTTTTACTTTTTTATTGATATATTTTATGTAAATACATAACATTAATACTTCCTGTACAATGCAGTACATCATTAAGGATATGCAGAGATATAATCCATTGTAACAAGTGGTACAAGAGTAGGGGGCACAGGAGCTCTTTTTCAAAGGTTCCACATCAGTATAAGACAAAGAACTGAATGTGAGCCAAGTACTCAAAGGGGTTTCAGTTTATTCATCGTGTACTGCGCAAAGTACAGTATGTTATTTTTCTTTGGGGAGGCCCAGGATTATTTCAGTTTTTGGGGGAGGCTCAGAATCTTTTCCATGGATTTGGGGAGGCTCACTGTGACAAAGTCTAAGAACTACTGACCTAATGGTTGCCAGACAGTATGACAAGGCAGTTGAGATGGCTAGTGGGATGGTGGGGAGCATAGGGAGGGGTATCACCAGCAGAAAGAGGGAGGAGATGTTGCCTCTGTATAGATCAGTGGTAAGACCCCACCTAGAGTACTGTGTCCAGTTCTGAAGATAACAGGCTCAATTCTCAAAGATCGACACAAGTCCCACCAATGGTAGTTTGCACCAATCGCCGATGTGCCAGGGACCCTGTGCCCAATTCGCTACTGGGTAGGATCCTGCTGCCAAAGTCCCACAGCTTTCAGCAAATGTGGCTGTGTGGCACAAAGATGGTGCACCTAATTGGTTTGCCCCAAGCTGCGGGGTGGTTGAGTGCCACCTGCCCCCAGGGACTAAGACCAACCAGGAAACTGCAGGGGTCATGGGGGGATGGGGCAGTGCATGGGAAGGCTGGTGGGACACAGATAATGGAGGGGTGTAAACAGCATCCAATAAGGCTGTCAAAGGGCTGCTGCTGTTCCAGTGTGTTGGGGTATGCCGGCATGATGGGCACCATTGGGGGGCCACTGTGAGCACTGCACCACAAAGGGTTCCAGATGTATTTCTTTAGTTAGTTCTTGTTTTCTGGGTTGGTTCACTAGGTAAATACAATGCCAGTGCACATACCATGCTGTCCTGGGTGCATGGAAGATCATGGGTGAGTGTGGATATATGTTCCTTCCCACCCAGGGAGGGCACCAGGGATGGCGCATGGATTGTTAGACCAGCCCTGGCTAGTCTAACTGTACTTGAACGTGTGCCTCTGAGAGAGTTTCCTGAATCCCTATGTTGGGGATATGGTAGCTTGCACCTGCTGCACGCCCCCTAGCACCCTGGCACACCCAGCAGCTTGGTGCAGACCTGGCGCAGGGCCAGTCTGGCTCACTGGGTCCTGGTTTGGCACAGGGGGCCTTCCTGAATTGGGAATTCCACAAATTTTGATGCAAGGTGCCCCTTGCGTCACTGCCGTGTGATGCAGGCACCATGCATTGGCTTTGGAGTTTTGAGAATCAAGCCCTACATCTCCAGAAGAACATAGGAGTGGAGGTGGTCCACTGGAGAGCAACTAAAATGGTGCAGGGTGTTTCCTTCAAAAGCCATTCAAGGAGAGACTAAAGGACCTCAGTATGCATACCCTAGAAGAGAGGAGGGAGTGGATAAGACAGCGCCCTTTAAATACCTCATGGGGGTTTAAAGGTACAGAAAGAAAGTATATTTCAGAGAAAAAAAAAGAACAAGGGGTCATGCTACGAAGTTGGAGGGGTATAGTTTCAGGGGAGATGTGAGGAAGTGCTTCTTCACAGAAATAGTGGTGGATGTCTGGAACAGCCTTCTAATGGAGGTGGTGGGGGTAAAAACAATGATGGGGTTAAAAAATGCATAGTATTGGCATAAGGAAATTTTAATGGAAAGGAAGGGGGAGGGAAAAAGAGCTGGAGATCAAGTAGGGTCTGCGGTGTCACTGTAGGTGGGGATAAACAGGCAGTCTGGGTTGGCCAAGTGGTCCTTATCTGCTGTCAAATTCTGTTTCTATTGTATATAGTTCCACCCCACCACTTCTGCTGGTAGACTTTTCTACAGCTCAGCCATCCTCTCCGTGAAGTAAAACATCCTCCTGTCCCTACTGAACATCCATTCATGCCACTATGTTACTGCTGCCCCCCCCCCATTTTGTTGAAAAGATGCTTATATTTCACTCAATTACTCCTCATAAGAACTTGCAGATCTTTATCATGTTACTCCTCTTTCTTCTGGCCTCCAAAGACTACATGTCAAGGGCCTCCAGCTTCTCCTCTTAGGATCTGCCCAGTTGGCCCTGAATCATTTTGGTTACTGTAGACTGCACTGATCATAGTCAATCTCTGCCCTTCCTTAGGAGGGGGCTCTGGAACTGGGTACAGTATGCCAGATGCGGCCTCACCAGGGACATATACAGGGGCAATGTCGTCTCTTTCTTCTACTGTTGAAACACCACGCAGTGTACCCCAACATTCTAGTTGCCATACTGTAGGCTTTATTACACTTATTTGCTTAGTTGAGGAGTCAGTTATAATAACTCCTAGGTCCTTTTACTTGATTGTAGTGGCCAACAACCCCACCCCTCATTTGATACTTCATCCAGTTTCACCCTCAAAATGCACTCACAAATGTAGCACCATCAATTAGAACACCAGCATAAAGGTGGCTGCAAGTCCAACACCGCAACAACAGCTCATGGGGAGCAAGGACACCAACCCCACCCTTTGGTAGCGCTGGAGAGTAGAGCACACCACCACATCCCGTCAATTCCCCCCACTTAACACTAACATGGCCACCAGAGGCACAGCAACAACAGAAAGCACCAGACAAGAGTGCGCCCAACAAAATACCCCTGCGGACACAATGCGTACTGAAACAGGGCACCAAGGAAAGGTGCACACGGAACCCACACCATGCAACCGGTCTAGTGCCGCTGTACAAAATGCCACCAATCACCCACAGCCGCCAACAGTATATCCACCCCCCCCCACCAGCATAGCCCACATGGATGACAGATGTGCATGCAGCATAATCTCCACCTCCACTGCCATGACAATCATCGATGCCACCGGGTGGAAGGGCAGGTGCACCATGGATGCCACCACAGACAGCCAACACCAGTGATCCGCAGCTGTGGTGCAAACAACCAGGGAAATGTCTCTGTCTGTTTTTGATTTTCTGATGTTTGACTGGGACTGATTTTCCATCCATGTTGCTGCAGTCGATCCTGGGGACATTTCATTGCTTTCCGACGGTTTGTGTAGTGTCAGCACGGTGATGGGCATTGCCGTGTGTGCGCCCGCAGTGTGCATACTTCTATGGCCAGGCACTCTTTTTGCCTGCTGTGCCTTTTCCCATGTCCTGCAGGGTGCAATGTTTCATTAGCACTCTAATTGCAGGGTTGCCCTTTCCATTTTTGCCACCTCAATGGCGCTGCTGTTGCTGTGCCAAGATGCCGGCACCCTGAATGCCTGGAACCCTTCATCCTAGGGTTCCTCTTCCTTATGTGCATGGCCTTGTACTTCTTTGGCACAGAATTTCAACTGCCATACTTTTGACCATCTGTTCAGTCTTTCCAGATCCCTCTGTAGTTCTCTTACCCTTTCCCCACTGTCCGCCCGTCTGCAAAGCTTTATGTAGTCTGCAGAGAGACACATCTTACCTTCTATCCCTTCCCCCATATCACTAATAAACATATTGAAGAGAATAGGTCCTGGGACTGACCCCTGTAGCACCCCATTTGATGCCTCTGTCCTGATTCAGCCATGTTAACCACCACCTTCGGTTGCATCCCCAAGCTAATTACCCACCCAACTTACTGCCCCTTCCCTACACCTAAGTTCTCTAACTTCTTCAGCAGCCTCTTGTGCAGCACTGAGTGGAAGACTGCAGAAACTGAAGTTAAGTAAATCTACCACCTGTCCATCCTCCAGTGTCCTTGAAAACCAGTCAAAGAATATTATTAAGTTTTGTCTGGCAATGCTTTTCTGCCTGGACCTGTGTTGCTCACTATGCTGGAGCCCGTTGTCCTTCAGGTAGATCACCAGGCTTTCCTTGACTAGGGTTTCCATCAGTCTGCCTATAATGGAGGTAAGACTGATGGGTCAATAATTGCTCAAATCCTCCATCTCCCCTCCATTGTGGAGTGGGACCAGTTCTGCAATCCTCCAATCCCTCAGAAGCACTCCAGACTGTAGTGAGCTATTGAATAGCTTGACCAAGGGCTCAGCCAGTTCTGAAGCTAATTCCTTGAGCACTCTCTGGTTTAACCCATCTAGTATCAGTGCTTTATCCATTTTCAGAGCAGAGAGCTATTTTCCTACCCTATACACTGTTATCTCTACTGACCCCCTTTCCAGAATCCCCCTTGTTGGTGCCTTAATCCCACTTTCTGGTAGAGGCCCACTGTCCCCTGCCATGAATACTAGGCATAAGCAGGAAGCAGAAGCAGTTGTTTAAAATAACTGCTTTTTACTCATCATCTTTTTTTGTGTTAATAGAAGTTATATACTTCTAGTCTGCCCCTGACTGCCTCCCTCTGACCAATACCCCCTCAGCCCCGTCATCTGGCTTCTCTGGGGCTTACCTTCCTCCATCGTTCTCTGCTACAGGAATACTGAGGGTGACTGGTCACCGGTGCAGGGCCTGCAAGGGGTTGGTCATCATCCTGCAGCTACAGGTGGTTTCTCTCTGATTTTCTCCCTGACCCCACAGGACATGCAATGGGCACAACATGCATGCTCCACCTCAAGGGAGATGCCCCCAGCACTGTGAATGTGCTGTCCCTTTCCTTGCATGCTTGATTCCCTTGTGCTGCCACCCAAACACTTGCAGCTGGCAATCAAACAAGTCACAGCAATCCCCCCCAGCCCCAAGAAAGGAGAGCAATCCTAGGGATGCTCAATCCTCCCTCTCTGGTCAGCCCCCAAGTGACCTGCATCTGTTTCTGAACATGGGTTGCCAGAGTGGCAGAAGATGAGGTGCCCATTCCTACCATCTTTTGCCTCCCTTCTCTCCTAACCTGACAATCGCCCCTCACCTTCCTTTTTTCCTTGATGTACCAGAATTCCTTTCCCCTTCCATGACACCCTCTACAGTTTATAGTTGGTGTCTGTCTTTGTACCCTGACTCCCTTCTTGGCCTCCTTCAACTTGCTCTGGTATTGCCCCCATTCCTCCTCCCTTTGGTTCTTCTTGTACTTAGTGAAGGCTCTCTTTGCTCTATCTACCTCCCTTACTTCTCTAAAGAACCAGATCAGTCTCATGTACTTGTTACCCTTGATGATAGTTCTCAAGCATGAGTTACTGTAGTTGCTTTGAGAACAGCCCCTTTCAATTCTCCCCTGTTTTTCTCAACCCCATCGCCTTAGTCACATCCAATACTTTCTCCCTGCCTCTTTCCCTCATCTGGTCAAAATATGCCCTTCTGCAATCCAGAACCACAGCTTTTGATAAAAGATTTTCCTTTACAAGGACCCATTTAAACCATACAGCACTATTATTACTGGACTGCAGTGGTTCCTTTACCACCACACCACCCATCATTTCATAGTTCATAGTTCATGTCTCATTGACAGTGGAGCACAGAGTAACAAAAATGATTCAGGACCAGCAGGAAAGATCCTATGAGGAGCACCTCAAGGCACTAAATATGTACTCACTGGAGACCAGAAGGGAGAGGGGAGATAAGCTCCTTAAAGGAATTAACAAAGTGAACTGCGGGGAATTATTTAGCCTGAATACCAATTCATGGTCATGTGGACACAAATGGAAACTAACAGGAGGAAAGTTCAAGAGAGATGTGAGGAAGTACTACTTTACGGAAAGGGTAGTGGAACCTTGGAACAGTCTGTTGGCTGAAGTGGTGGGTACAAAACAGTCAGGAGATTCAAGCAGGGCTGGGACATTATTAAGGGAATAGTGGTTACCGGGGGTGGCAGGATCAAGGAAGAGAATAAAGCGAGGATGGGAAGGGTTAGTACCCTGGAGGAACAGTAGGTTCCAGGGATTATAGGGAACTTGGGCAGTCTGGATGGACCTCTGGTCTTTTTCTGCCATCATTGTCTATGTTTCTTTGTTTCGATAGTTGGTAAGCGCCACATCGAGAATGGCAGTTAACCTTGTGAGGTCCCTGACCAGCTGCACCAGTAAGTAGTCTTGCAGGTGTTGAGCAGGCCCTGTCTTCTGGTTCTCTTTACTGCTGGAGTGTCCCAGTCTAAGATTCCTCATCAACCACTACCATCCCTTTTTATTTATCTTTCCTAATTTCGTCCTTGAATTTCTTATGTTCCTCAACCCTCTGTGCTGGTAGTCTATAGGCCATCCATATTCTTATTTTTTTTTGGAGACTGTTTTTTTTTGCTGCACTCAGAATGATTCCACTTATCCTCCCTCTGTTTTGATGGATCCATCCTCTGTGGCCTCTATGCTGTCCCTGGCATTGAGGGTACTACACCCCTTACCCTTATCCTATGGGTACTGTACAAGGTACACTCTGGTACAGTCATGTCCCAGTCATTATTCCCAGTGGCCCAAGTCTCACTAATGGCCACCAGGTCTAACATGGCATCTGCTTCATGATTTTATTACCCGTGCTCCTGACATTTAGACAGAACACCATCCAGGTCCTGTGCCTTACCACCCTCTTCCTGTCTGTGCCTTGTCACTTGTCCTTCCCCACTCCTTTCCTTTCTATGTCCTATTACTTGATGATTTATTGTGAACTTTCTCAGCGGTACCACCCGTTGAACTAGTTTGAACCCCTACATTGTTATTCCTAGGCTGTTCCAACCCACTCTACATTTCTAGGAAAGTCATTGCTATGTTCCTTCTCATGGGTTCCCCCAGCAATTGCCACCCCCACTCAGTTTAAATGTCACCCTGTATAGACTTTCACTTTTTGCAAAACCACACTGGTTCCCTCTCTCATCAGGTGAAGGCCATCACCCTAAAAGAGTCTTCTGTCCTAGACATCCCTCCAGTCACCCACAAAGTGATACCCTTCCTTCTGACACCACCCCTTCAAACATTTGTTGAACACTACTATTTCTTCTCTTCTCACCCTTTCCTCTCTCTTGTCCCACCCAGTAAGGACCTCCAAAAATTCCAGTGGGGTTACCTTACCCTTCAGGCTATCTTCAACTTTTGGAAGTTTAGTTTAACTGTCTCCAGTCTGTGACTTACTAGGTCATTGGTACCTAAGTGTACCTGGACCCCAGGTTCCCCTTCCAACCTTCTAACCATTCTGTCTATCCTGTCAACATCCCAAATGACCAACACACCTGGTAGCAACTGACAAGTCCCCTCCCTCTTCCATCCAGTAAGCCACCCTCTCCTCCTCTTTTAGCAGCTGTTTTCTTCCTGCCTCCCCCTGCTGCATGTCCCATTCTCAGCCAGCTCCCTCTTCCCAAGTGGCTCACAGCCTCCTCTCCCCAAGGGGAATCGGGTACCTGTGCTTCCTCAAGGGGAACAAATTGGTTTGTAGATAGGATCAAGGGACTCTGTTGTATTCCCATTTGCTGGTCTTGCCACCCTTGTCCTTCCCCACCACCCTGCAACCCCCTGTGCCCCAAGGCTTCTGAGGAGGGGGTGCAGGATGTGTTTTTGTAGTCCTGCTCAACTAATGATGCATCAGGATTATCTCATCCCTTGCAGCTATCAGCTATGCCTGGAGTTCCACAAACCTCCTACAGACTAGATAATGACCCACCTTACATAGCATAATCCAGGGGATGGTGGCTTCACAGTCCCTACATGTGCAAGCCCCCTGTAACCTGTGTTCTATTTTATTTATTGTTTTTCCTGGTGTTTTCTTCTCCCTTCAACCAACCCCTTACATACCTTACTTGCTTTACTTTATCACATTACTTTATATAGGGTGCTGAGTTCTTTGCTGGAATTAGCCTGTTAAATGCCCTGCCAAAAAACATGTAAATAATTGGCTATATCACCCTATCCTAGATAGGGTGAAAGCTTTCTTGGTTATTTTACACCCCTTCTGTTGACCTACCTACTTTACCTGGTGATTGCTTTTTCTTCCATCTAATTCCTTAAGTTCCTTACCTGCTTTACTTTATCACCCTACCCTATCCTACCCTACGCTAGATAGGGTGTTAGCTTGATTAGTTGATTTCCACCTCCTTATGAGGACTTGCCTACTTTACCTGGTGTGGAGTTCCATGCAGAACTGTGGACTACCTGTGGACACCCTGCAGTCTCCTTGTCAGATGCTGCACTCCTAATTGATGGCACTCATGCTCCGGGACTCTTAAGTGCTAGGACGCTTGTTATAATAGTTCTTATATTCTGTGTCTGTACCATGGGACTCCTCTGCCTTCTATGTAGACTGCCCTTTCCTTGCTAGGCTTTCATGTGTCACATGGTCTACAGTCCACTACAAGATGGTGACTGTAAGCTTCTGAGACCCTCAATTCTCACTTTCAGGTCAAATCAGGAACACAGTTATGGTAAAAATGTATAAATGTTCCTCCTAATTCCCCAATTTTCCTCCAAAACACCTCCATATCTTTTTGCACCAGCAAGAGCACATGAAAATGGCAACTTTTCAAGTGGTGTTAATGATTTTAAAATTCTACTTCATGATTTTATTTTTTTTGTTTGTTTTTGGAAGACCTTCTCTTCCACGATAGGCTGATGGTCTGCAGTCCCCTACAAGATGGTGAATGGTAGCTTTCTGAGCCCCTCAAGTCTCACCTTCAGACCAAACCAGGAATGCAATTTATCAAGCAAAAATCTTCAGACCCACTGATTTTCCAAAGGAGCAGCTCCCCCTTACCTATTTACAACAGCAAGAGCAAACTAAACCACTAAAGGGAATGTGTAATTGGGAATGGGAGGAGAGCACAGGGAATGAAGACCATTGGCTGCCACTGTGCACATCACTAGTACATGATGAGGGTGGCGCATGGAGGGTGGGCAATGGGTATCGATTCAAGAAAGCACTTCACTGGCACCAGGGTCAGTGTATGGCAGGGAGGTGTGAAAACTAGATACAAAGGAGTGCTTCAGTGGCACGGGGTGAGGGTGGGCAAGTAGAAAACTGGGAGTGCTCCATTGTCTAATCACAGTTACATATGGTTACATTAGAATCTCCATGTTATCACAGTGATGTGAGTGAGACATGTTCAGTTAGTTGTACCACTGTCTATGCAGTTATGCCAGTACCTGCTTGACATGTTAAGTTAGTTATACCACTGTCTATGCAGTCATGCCAGTCCCTACTTCTCCTCTAAATTCTAACATTGACTCGGTTACAGCAATGTCTCATTGCAGGATATAACATTTTAATGTAGCACTAGAAGGTACTATAGTACAAACATGCCCCTGCACAACCCACTGCTTCATAAATATTGATGAAATAATTATGCTGTATGAACACATACCAATTGATATGTATAACCTGCAATACACATACCCACTGTACTACTCAGGGCACAGTACATGCTGATTTCCTTGTTAACCAGGGTGTGTCACCACAACTCACTATCTCCTGCTACACAACACCACCAGCTCAAAAATCTGTAACTTTATTGTGTTGTTGATACACATGTGAGTGTAGAAAAAAGAGACAATGTTGGCCTGCCCATATGTAATGCATGCCTTCCTTCACTTAAGGGTGAACAAGTCCTGGGCCTCCTGACTTTCATCATGATAGCGTTTACAGTCCTGTTGCAGATTCCACTAACACAGTGCCCACGGCCATACAGTGCTGATGAATAAGTAGAAGAGAATGTGTTTATTCTTTGACAGAGCAACCTCTAGAATCTTCCAAATAATTTCCCAAACTGATCTTTTACTATATTTTAGAATGTTCAAAACTGTATTTTGAAAGCAGTAACATTTGAACTGTTGATCAAAGAAACTTATTTTTTTTTAATGAAATCTTGGAGTCCAATCAACATGTATAAATCCTAATGATACTGTCCTCCTATGTCACTGCATTGTATAGATGTTGACATACCATGTTTTTAAAAACGACAGGTCTTTAACAATTTAGTGAACCATTTTATGCTTTTTATGTTGCTTGCACGCATGTGCAAGAAACATAGTGCCATCATCCGAGTTTTCGGAGGTGTGTCAGCCCCTCTTCCAATGCAGTCAGTGTGTTTGCAGGCACGGCCCCAGTTCCCCAATAACTGCTGCAGCTGTCCATGACAGCTCCAAAATGCAGTGGCACACAGTTGAAGGGAGAGCTCTGCTTCAGTGAGCAGAGCTTTCCCTCACGCCACACACATGCACAAGCTGCAGCATTGCGTGCTGATGTCTTCTCCTCATAAACTGTATGGCCGTGGGAGGTGCCCAATCTCTTGTCGACTGCACCCCAACAGCTGTCAGGTGCCACGCTGGGAGCCTACCCAGTGTGGCAACAACTGGCTATAGCCAAGGATGCCCAACTTCCGTCAGCTCCATGGCTGCACCCCTAAAAGTTTCGTGCCACGCTGGGAGCCCACCCCAGCATGGCAAATCTTGTTTTGGCCAGCGGGTGCCCAATCCCCATCGGCCCACGTCCCCCAAACTGCTTTTCCTGCTGCCGCTGGGAGCCCACCACAGCGTGGCAAACATCCCCGCATCGTCTTCTTAAAAAAAAACCTGTGAATAAAAAGCGGTCCCTCGTAGTCTCCTGCCCCATCCACAACCCGCACCCACCCTGCGTACTCTGCCTCCCCACACCCCTCACCCCATACTTACCTCCAGAGCTCGGCGCACGATGATCATCAGTGGACCAGGAACACATCTGCACTCTTCAAAGCTGACCGCGAACTGAGGAAATGCCAGTAAGCTGTATAATGGGATAGATATGGTTTTTTCAACTTTGTTGCATATCTCAGGCATTTTTGGAATTTTGGCCCCAAATTTTCAAAATGGGGTTTTTGGGACCCCTCCTCATGAATTCTTGCATTGTCATGGCATTAATCGGGCCCAAAGGGTGATTTCGCCGTCACTGCGTGAAATCACCTTTCGGGACTGGTTAACAAAATGACACTGCCAGGGTTCATAAGGTGGGCTCTCAAAAAGCCTATGTTGAAAATTTGGTGAAAAAATTCCTAAAAAATGACTGTTTTAAGAGCGTGCATTGTCCAGTTCCTACTCACGCTCGTAAGTTCGCAAATTTTCAATATTTGCACTCCAATGACTTCCAAATACCTAAACAGCACATAGAAGCAAGCAACATTCGGCATTGACAAATGCTTGTTATTATAGGGCTTCAGTCATGCCCTACAGTTAGGGTTGAACGGTCCCTTCTATGCTAAAGTTGAAATTTTGCATTTTAATAACTTTGCAACCATTCAAGCAATTCACATGACATTTTGCACATGCCCTCAGGGGCCCAATATCTCTCAAAGTGACACGTTTTGTTCTGGTTGAATGTGTGAGCGTGGAGATATGGAGTGTTAAGAAGTGTGTAATTTACCCCTTTTTCCCATGTCTTTGTCACTCCACAGCACAGAAACGGTTTGGAATTCTGGTCTGAAAATGCCAGGGTAAAAAGGAACATGCCTAACAGATGTGCCTTTTGCAGGTTTGTTGAAAAAATATTAATCTGTTCCAAAGTTATTAAATTTAAAAATCCCCATTATTTTCAATGGGAATTTTACTCTCCAGTTAGATATCCTGTTTGAAAATGGATCCTTTGTCGCAAATGGATGATCGATCCTTTATTACAAATGTGATCTCTTTTTTCATGCCACTACCATTTTATTTTTCAGTTAGCAAGAGAAACAAAATTAAATAACTCAAAAAAATGATGTGTTCAGTAGAAACCAGCACATATGTTCTAGTAATTAGGACCCGTTTTGCTCAATTCTGGTGTTAGTTTTGGGAAAAAAAGTATTTATTTATTGAATTTTGTTGACCCGGTAGGCCCACTGAGACTAGAAGTCCCTTTTTCAGGGGCGAATGGTGGGGGGGGGGATACCGATGGTAACCAACTGAAATTGAACCAGATTAAGCTGTTAAGCTGTTGGTGCTATTTTTAGTGAATGGGGAAATTTGGCCAAGACATCGGGGACATTCCCCTATACTTTTTGAGAAGTGCCATGGCATCTTTAACATCCACCTGAACAACCACCAGAACAGGCAGATGGAACCTCAGTTTAATGTCTCATCTAAAAGGCAGCACCCCCCCTCATGCTGCAGTGCAGTGTCAGTATTGGAATATTAACCCAAGTGCCTGGTGTGGGGATAGAACCCACAGCCATCCAATCTCCCAGCCTCAGAGGCTAGTGTGCAACCTACTGAGCCACTGACACTGAGAAATTAGTTGGAAATGTGTTTTTTCTACATTTTGAAATCTTCTTCTTTTATGTCTGTGTTCATGCTTGGGAATCCTTTTTTGCAAAAGAACACAAAAAAGAAATCTGTTTTTCAAGTTGTTCAAAAAGAACATGGAAAAGGATCAAGTTTCACAAATTTGCAAAACATGAACATGCGAAAGGCTTATAACACAGCCTTTTTTTTGTCACTTCACAGTGAAGAAATGGTTTGGAATGTTGGTGTGAAATTTTCTGGGTATAAATGGCTTACCCCCAGATGTGCCTTTTACTAGTTTTGTGAAAACATATAAATTTTGTCTGCAGTTATACGAGTTTGAAATTTTGCTTCATTTCCCATAGGATTACATTGTAAAGTGAGGTGTTTCTTTGTCACACCACAATGCAGAAACAGTTTGGAATTTTGGTCTGAAATTGTTAGGGCACGAACAGCTTGTCCCACAGGTGTGCCTTTTGCCGGTTTGGTAAAAAATATTTATCCAGTCTGGAGTAATAAGGATTTGGAGATTTGGGTTCTGAGCATGCTCAGTAGCAAGTTCAGTTAGATGTGACTTTCAAAAAAGAATCATTTTCCACAAATGGGTAATGCTTTGTCAGAAACAGTTCATCCTGTGTCACAAATGGAAAATCTTTTTTCGTGCCGCCACCACTAAAATGGAAAAGTAGGTCCCGGAGGGCCCTGTGCTTCCATAACAACATAAATGTACACATTAGTGGAGGGTTGAGAGTGCAGAGCCCTTTATATACTTCACCGGTGTAGCCATGAAAGCAAAAGAACCCAAAGGCCCTGCTCTTCTGCACTCACACGTGTATGTCTTCAGGATACAAGTATGCATCTAAGGAGGGATACTATCTCATGAAATAAGGAAATTCTTTGCAAAAACTTTGTTAATGCACTAGGTTATTTATTTATGTATTGAAATTTTGGTAACCGGGCAAACCCACTGAGATATTATAGTCCCTTTAGGGATGAAGTGACAAAAGTAGGGAAATGTGGTATTAGGTTTTCCAACCTTAACACCCCACCACCACCCACCAGACAGCAACAGGAAAAACCATTACAGTTTCACCTCTCCTGCATCTTTACTAATCAGGCATGGGGCATGTCTTGGGGTTGTCATTCCTAACACTCGCTCCCTTCTCATATACAGTACTCTACACATCTCAGCTTGTTTCACAATCGAATGGGGGTGAGCATTGGGGGATAACAACCCCAAGGCACTCTCCATGTCTAATTAGTGAAGTTGCAGAAGAGGTGAAACTGTAATATTTTTTCCTGTTGCTGTCTGGTGGGTGGGGGTGGGATGTTAGGGTTGGAAACCCTAACACCACATTTCCCTACTTTTGTCACTTCAGCCTTAACTAGTGCATTCACACCCTGCAAACTGATAATCTTTCAGATCCAAAAAGGTATGGACACAGATAAACTCACTGCTAAAGTGTAATACCACTAAAGGG
Source organism: Neoceratodus forsteri (assembly GCA_016271365.2). Lineage (NCBI taxonomy): Eukaryota > Metazoa > Chordata > Ceratodontiformes > Ceratodontidae > Neoceratodus > Neoceratodus forsteri. The sequence goes on along the minus strand of CM057453.1, from coordinate 640,070,736 downwards.
GCTAGCGAAATCATAGCAAATGGGGTATACCACTCCACTGCTCAGGACTCGGCAAATGCCTTTAACAGATTTTTCACAGATCTGGAAAAATTCAGATCAGATGCCCCCAGCCCAGTATCTACCATGCAAGATGGACAGGGGGGGACTCATCAGTGCCCAGAATTCCACCTCAAACTTGTATCCAATGCTGAAGTCTTAAAGTTGCTTAGGGGCATAAAGGCAGAAGGATAAGTGGGTAATGATGACTTGGAGCCCAAGCTGCTTAAGATTGTTGCCCCAGTCATTGCAGCACCAGTGGCATGCTTATCCAATAGATCATTACTCGAAGGGAAAGTGCCCTCAAAATGGAAGGTGGCCCTGGTAACCCCTATTCCGAAAGGCGGGTCAAACACACAGGTGAAAAACTACAGGCCTATCTCTATACTCTGTCCCCTTTGCAAACTGCTTGAAAAGGTGGTCTACCAGCAGGTTCTATCATACCTGGAGGAGAATAGCCTGTTAACAGAGCAACAACATGGTTTCAGGAAGAAGCACAGCACAGAGACGGCACTGGTTAGCTTCACCTCTGATATCTATTCAGCCCTTGATCAAGTTCAGCTACTTGATGTGGTCTTCATTGTCCTCAGCAGGGCATTTGACCTAGTGGGCCACCAGCTGCTTGCAGGGCACCTGAAATCCCTGGGACTAGATGAACTAGCTTTATGGTGGTTTACTGACTACCTCCATGGTAGGACACAAGTTGTCCGTTGGCAGGGTACTAAATCTGATGAGCACCAGGTAACTGACAGGGTTCCTCAGGGCTCCATCTTGGGCCCTTTACGTTTTCACTATTTGTGAAAAATTTATCACATAACTGTGGTGGGGCCAATGTCACCCTGCATGCAGACAATGCCATGCTGTACAGAACCTCTAGTGACTTGGTGTCCCTAAACCTAGTCTGGATCTGTTAATCCTGAGCAGTGGTTCCATGCTAACAAACTAGTATTAAACAGCAAGAAAACCAAGGCCATGCTTTTCAGCCCTAAGAACCTGGGGGCTAATAGGTCCAACCTGCTATCTCTCTAACTCTCAAAGGGGACAAAAATTAAAGTGGTTGACTGCATAAGGTATCTAGGAATATTTATAGACCAAGAAATTACTTTTAGATGCCACATTGATCACATGACTAAAGCGGTCAGTCAAAAGCTTGGACTCCTGTACAGGCTTAGCCCTTTCCTAACCAAGGAACCAAAACATATTGTCAGTAATGGAACTATCCTACCCACTTTACTTTATGGAGCCATGCTGCTGCAATCATTGAAGGACCCAGAAATGCGACATCTGTGAACACTATATCACCGAGTCAGTCATTTTGCCACTGGGGCATATCATGTGGAGCATCACTGCAAGGTGCTGGGCACCATTAACTGACCACCCTTAGAAAATAAGCAAGCATACCCTGTGCTCTGTTTGGCATACAAGCTACAGCTACCAGACGCTTCCCCAAGTCTTGCGAACCTTTTGAACCTCAAACTGGGTAGCAGAGATCTCAGGTCCTCTGACCACAAACTTCTTCAGGTTCTCAGGGCTAGGTCCTCTCATGGACAGAGATCTGCTAGATCATTTCTCCCAAGACTCTGGAATATTCTACCTAAAGAACTGTAGGATTGTGAATCTCTCGCTGGTTTCAAGTCTGGACTTAAGTCACACCTGATCAAACTGACTTCCTGCTCTTGCTACCAGTGACCCAGTACTCTGAATCTAGGGGGTGTTGCCTACACAACCTCATGCTTAGGATAGTCCCCCCATGTTTGAGCACAGCTCGGGTACCTATAACACCAATACATGCATTCGAGCCTTGCGCCTGTGGCTATATCTTGTATATGCTAACACACTTTGTCATGTACTTGTCAACTTTGTATAATTCTCAATCGTATGTGTTGAACCCTTATTTTTCCCTGTAGGTGCATGTAACTAATCTTGGGTCGCTCCTGAAAAAGGGACTGTCAAGAGCTCAGTGGGTTTACCCGGTTACCAAAATTTAAATAAAATTAATGACGTTTTTGCAAAGAATATCAATATATGGTCCCTGTAATAATATCTTATCAATCTATTGCCGGCCAACCAGCACAGGGGTAGCACTACCACTTGTGATGCCAATGAATGGGGTTTGAAAATGAGCCCAGAGTATCAGAGAGCCAGCAAGGGGGAGGCTTGGAGCATTTGACAGACAGATCACCTTTTCTTGAGAGGGAAGAAGTAAGGACCCAGCAACAGGATCCCTCCTGGCCACAGTTAGGAGGTAGTGAGCCTGGAGGCCTTGCATGCACTGGGATTGGTGGGATGCAGCAGACATTGGCTCCATGACATCATTCCACATCCTCTTCCTCCAGGGACTAGAAAAATGGAAGGTGGCACCACCAGCTGGGGAGAGGAAGCCCTCCTGCCCACCACTTCCAACAATGGATTCTGTCCACCTGGGTCCTGGGGATCCCAGTCTTCACCTCTGCCTGCAGCTTACCAGATTGTATGGGGAGTCACAGAAGAAATTAAATGGCATCCTGCCTCTAGGGGCAAACCAAGGGAGCCAAAATTGCAGGTGAAATGTGGTTGGACAAGAGGACTAGGGATACAGGGGTCTCAAATGGGCAGAACGGGACACTGGAGAAAAGGTGGAAGGAGGCATTGATCAGTCGGGAAGGAGGATAAAGGGACTGACTTTAAATTGCCATTTAAGAAATGTAGGCCCAGATATTCAAAAGGGTTGCGCCATGCTCAACAGGGTTGTGCATGCTCAACTCCAAAAATGCGCCATTCTGTGATATTCAGAAGGGGCCAGTTGCGCCACCAAAAACATGCTGAGCAACAGCGCAATGGAAATGAAGGCATGCGCAACCGAAGGGGCGGGTCCATGCATAAAGTGCGCAATACGATAATCGAACACTTGCGCAATGCGCAAGAGTGGCTCAGCCGGAAGTTGCGCAGTAGCGGAATTGAGCCAAAATAAAAAGGCTCAAGGAAGCGGCGCAAGAACCCTAGCAGGCCGCAAACTGGGGGAGAGAGACAGAGAAGAGAGAGAGAGAGAGAGACAGGAGCTGGAAGGGCAGAGAGGGACAGTGGGTCCAGGAGGACAGAGAGGCCAGTGGGGGTACCGGTGCAGTGGAAGCAGCAGTGGGGGCAGTGGGGTAACACAGGAACAGCAGCCGGGGGGGGCAGAAGCCAGGGAGATGGACAAAATCTGTAATGAGGGGGGTGAGACACCATGCTGCAGGGGGACATGGCCATGGAGGGGCCCGTCGGCGGTATGCCCCCGACAGGTGGTATCGTGCCTGCATCAGCTTCGAGCTGTACACAGACATCGAGATTGTGGGCCATTACCGCCTGAACAGGGCAATACTGAGACGGCTCTGCAAGCTGTGCAGTGATGTGATTCAGGCACCCTCACGTCGGAGTCACGCTCTGTCCGTGGAGACCAAGGTGACAGCCTGCATGTGCCTGCTCACCATGGGCACCTTCCAGAGGCCAACAGGGGACACCACAGGCATTACACAGTCGGCCACGTCACGCATCCTCACCCAATTCCTCAGCACACTGCTGCCTCATGCTCGCGGAGTACATCCATTTCCCCAGCACAGCGGCAGAGCGTACAGCAAACATGCAGGAGTTCCACAGGGTAGCCATTGTGGTGTGCTGGGGGCCATAGACTGCACCCATGTGGCTATCTTCGACGCCACCTGGCCCCGGACGGCCAGGCATATATCGGAACCGAAAGGGGTTTTCCAGTGTCAACTGCCAGGTGGTGTGTGATGCCACTGGGCGCATTATCAATGTCTGTGCCACACACCCTGGCGGACACTGATGCCTTCATATGGCACCAGTCTGCACTGTGCCATCGATTCGAGTGGGGACATCCCCACGGGTCATCTAGTGGGTGAGTACACATGTATGGAATGCAAACTCTGGGCAAGGGTGGGAATGACACAGGTGCCATGGTAGTGGCACACAAGGATATGGGCAATATGGACCTGACATGACACTGATCTCCACTATCTCCACACAGGTGACTGCGGATACCCACTCTGTCCCTGGCTGCTCACACCGTACCGGCACCCCATGACCCCAGCGCAGCTATGCTTCAATGAGGCACATGCCGCAACACGTAACATCATAGAGCGGGTGTTTGGGATGCTCAAGGCATGCTTCTGATGCCTGGACACCTCGCGGAGCCCTAGTACAGCCCCCAAAAGGCCTGTGGGATATTCCTGGCCTGTTGCATCCTGCACAACATGGCCAAAGACCATGGGATAGCTGTACAGGTCCAAGAGGGGACAGCGATGGGGCGCCAGTGGCGCCGGTGATGTTGGTGATGAGCAGCCCCCAGGACGGAGGGACCCCGACTGACCGGCAGGCCCAGCTGCACCGGGACACCATTGCAGAAGAGCACTCGCCCAACACAGGTAAGTCAAGGGACATGTGCAGGCAACACTGTCCATCGCAAACCACAGGCACACAGGGAACACACCGTGCATGAAGATCAGGGAGTTGAAGGTTCCAGGCATACCAACACACCATCAGAGAGGGTGAGCACTCATATGGACACACACACACACCGGCAGCGTACATGGGCAGCAGCACGGCACTGCGGAAACGATATTGCCAACACACAGCACCTACCACCCCACCACCTGGACTGTCCACGTCGTGTGTCAGGACCTGGGCACTGCACCTTGGTGTACAGTGCAATGCAGGCATCATCATGCACCGCACCTGTGGACAGCAGTTGGGAGAGTGTGCAGGTGGTCGTGTGTCAGCGTGGTGAGCAGAAACCCAGCAGTGCACTGCCCACCTGACACACATTGCACACAGGGCAGCACCAGACAGGGCCTGCACTGGGAGACAGCTCAGTCAGGTAGCACTGTCCCACGGCCACCACAGATGCATGGGGCGGCCGTGGCCTAGCAGCACTGGCAGGCTGAGCAGGGCTACATCGGGTGGCGCTGGTGCACCACCAGGGGTCCCACTCGCGAACACGACCTTGCCCGCACAGGGGTCTGCATCCTGCCAAACAAACTTGCACCAGGGGTGCTTGGGATGCCACAGCAGAACCCAGCGTCGACAGGCCTGGTGTCGCACCGACGCCGGGAGCGAGGGTGGAGCGCACTGTGTGGGTTGTGGTATGGGGCACCTGACAGTGTGGCAATCGTCGCGACAGAGACCACTGCCTGGGTCAGCCTGTCAATGGCAGCGGTCACATCCGTCCGCAAAGGACCAGCTCGGCTCGGTCCCGAGCACACTCCCTGCTATGCGCTCCACGGACACAGACAGTGCCTCCACGGACCTTGCAGCCCACCCCTGCAGCTGTACTGAGTCCTGCAGCAGGCGGGTGTCTTGGCGTCAATAGGTACTGTGCCCCAATGTCGTGACCCCAGGGTGTGGAGCCGGTCCTGGTGCACAACACCCCTTTGAGTGGGCGCTGTTCGCCAGGACCAGGTATAGGCGGATCAAGAGGCGGTGGACATGTGCCACTGCTTGACACTGTACCCCCAGACCTGGTGTGCAACTGCTGCTGCCGCCCCTCCAACTGCTGAGGCCCCAGGTCCACCTGTTCCACCTCCGTGCTGACAACAGTGCCAGACACCTGCACAGCCACCGGTGCTGCCCCACCAGTGCTGACAGGCACAGCCTGGGACTGTGCCAGCATGCTGGTACACAGGTGTGAACCAGGAAGGCCCAGGGCACGTGCTGGCCTGCCATGTGTCCGTCATGGGACACACCTATCACTGCCATTGCAGGCCTGCTATCATCAATGGTGCAGGTGCGTGCCACTGCCATAGGGCACAGCATGCTGGCATACCTGCATGCCAGACTGCTGTGACACAGGCTGTGCACACCCTGCACCCGTATCACTGACACCGGAGTTGTTGGCCCAGCGTGCATGCTGCTGCAGTGCCTGCAGGCTGGTGGCGGAGGTGGATGGTCCCTCCTCCATGTCCAGCAGGTCTGCATCACTGTCTGGACCCACCACCACCACCGTCTCCTGAAGACGAACAGGATCTGTAACAGAAAGAGAGTACATGTGAGGGCATGTGAACAACAGCCCCACAACACCACCATGTCATACCGTGCAGTGATGGGCTTCCTGTCTGGAATCCTCCGCCTGGTACACCCGCAATGGCACTGGCTGCATGGCCCGACCAGTGTCTCCTCTGTAGGTCAGCTGCAACACCACTGGTGGGCCCCACCAGTGCCAGCACGTCAGCCGCCCTGAAGGCTGCCACCTTCTCCTTCAGCCTCCTGCGGTCAGTCCCCATCTTCTTCTTGCATTCCTGCATGGGCAGCTAGTGGCTTCCATGCAGGTTGACAACAAGCTACCCTCCCATGCAGCTGCACGTTCCTGAGGGTGCCCTCCGTCCACTCACTAGTGGCTCATCCTCAGGTAGGCCTGGAAGAGGGCCTCCGTCTCTGCCACGGTGAGTTCGGCCTCCTCCTCGCCCGCCGTCCACCCCTCAGCTTGGCTCTGGTCAGTCATGGTGATCTGTATGGGTGGAAGTGGACACCTGTCACTGTGCAGTCGACAGCATTTCCCCATGAGCATAGCTGCCGGCCCGGGGCGGAAGCCCCAGTTCCTCTCCACATGGCAGATACTGATAGAAAGGTGCCCTTTGTCCCTTTCTAAGTGCCCTTTCATGCTCAGCCCCTCAGCCTTTATCATCCTCCGCCCATGAGCATTGTCCTGAGCATCACAGCATGTAACTCACCTCTCACCTGCAGTAACCAAATCTGGCCAGCACAACCCACTGTCGCATTTTTATAGCGCAACATATGCAAATGAGGTGTGGCGCCTTTAATGACATGCTAATGCTTTCCTGCACCTTTGAATGGCTGATCGCATGATTTGCATATATCGGCTGAATATCGCGTATTTAGCGCTTGTCGCATAGGAAGGTCGGCTGAGCCAATGGCGCAGGTTTGTGGCTGTGTGCCACACTGTATTACATGCCCAGACAGCTACGGATAGCCTATCGCGCTGCAGACCTGCTGGAGCGATAGGCGATTCAAACCATAGCCACCATTGTGCCAGTGGCGCTACAGCACTGGGCACTATATGGCGCTGTGGCACTACTGCGCGATAGTCCCACCTGTGCACTGGTGCTCAGCTTGGCAGTTGTGCAGGATGCCTGTCGTCCGATGGCTGGCGCGTAGCCTGCGTCGTGCCGTGTGACCTTTGTATGCCCTCTGACCCCTGGCACTGTTGGCATGCCATGTGCGTCCTATTGCACTGTCTGGTGACAGCGCCATGTGAAGTAACGAGCGCTGTTCAAACAAGCGATTGGAGCTGTGGTGGTCAATGCACAACAACTCTCACGTGGGAGTTCTGGCATGGCGAGGCACCATATTGCCTGCTGTAAAGTTGGTGCCATGGGTGGAAAGGCGGTGTCCTGGAGCCAGATTGAAGTGGCCAACCTGGTGGCCCTAGTTGAGCCACACTATGATGGCCTGTATGGTGAGGCGCCCCTCACCAGTGCCAGGACTCAGCTGTGGCAGCAAGTGGCCACTGACCTGGTGGAGATCACTGGACGGGGCCGGTCTGCTGAGCAGTGCTGGCACCGGTACAGTGACCTCCGCTGGAGGGAGCCAGAACTTTTGTCACGGCTGCGGTCGCATGCCAGGCGGGGCGTAGTGCCTAGGCCAGGTGAGTGTACCATCTATGCACCTATATTCTCTGTAGGGGTGTGTGTGCTTGGGTGGCTGTGCATAGGTGCTGGCTCGGACACGGTTGGCTGTGTCAGTGTGTGCAGCTGTGCGATGGATGGTTATGGCTGTGTGGGCAGGCACTCTCACTGGGGCAGGGGGCACTCTGCTTTTGAGTCACACTGATGTTTGTCTCAACATATGTCTCCCACAGGCTGGAATCTGAGGATACAGGGCGACGGTGGCATGGGCCGTGCCAGGGCCCCGGTGCTGGGGGGTGTTGTGCCCTAGCAGCAGCAGCAGCGGCAGAGCCAGCTGCTGGAGGAGTGTGAGTATCATTACTTCATGGATGCTATTGCATGCTGGGGTGAGGGGCAAGACCACCAGCCATGCACAACACAACCATGCAGGAAAGGGGAGGTCATAATTCCACTATACAAGACACTGGTGAGGCCCCACCTGGAGTACAGTGTACAGTTCTGGAGACCATACCTACGTATGGACATGGACTGGGTAAAGAGGGTTCAGAGGAGGGCAACACGGATGGTGCATGGATTGCATCACAAGTCCTATGACGACAGGTTGAAGGAACTGAACATGTACTCCCTGGAGGAGAGGAGGGAGAGGGAGATATGATGGGGACATACAAGTATCTTACAGGGGGGAACAGAGTGCAGTAAAACACTATTTTTAAGCGTAAAAGATGTTCCAGGACTAGAGGGCATGGGATGAAGTTGGAGGGGGGACGATTCAGAGGAAACATGAGAAAGAATTTCTTCACAGAACGGGTGGTGGACAAGTGGAACACCCTGCCAGAGGAAGTGGTGGGGGCTGACTTGGTCATGGGATTTAAGAATGCACGGGATAGACATAAAGGAATTCTGGAGGTCAGGGGTAAGGGCAACAGACTTATAGGAAAACAGAGTGAACTTACAAGCTCAAATGGGCAGACTGGGTGGGCCATAGGCCCTTATCTGCCGACACTGTCTATGTATCCATGTATGTAGGCACGACACAGGTGACATGCATCACTGTGCAGTATCACAGCACGTCTGTGTATCGTCACTGGTGGTCAGGCATGCACTGGGCACATAGCTGTGTAACTGGCATCGCACCACGTTGCCATGTCACTTGCCAGCCTAGTTTGTACTGTGATTGGCGTGGGCAGTGTGTGTGGGTGGTGGTGTAGCTGGTGCCACCCTGTTTGTGATGGCCATGTGCATGTTCACTGTGGGTGGGTGTATGCCATCACAGGTGTGGGACATTGAGCTATATAGCTGCAGGTTGGGTGGTGTTTCAGGGTTGTGGTCAGTCACAGCCATTGACTGTGTTCCCATTTTCCTAGGTCTTGAGGTGCTCCAGCACATATCCAGGGATGTCCGGGCCCTCAGACAGATGGTTAGTGGTGACCAGGCCATCCTGAGGTCCATACACCGCCATGGCCTGCGGAGGAGGAGGCGGCATGGAACTGGCCGACAGCAGGCGGAGGACGGGCGTCCGGCTGAACACTGATTTTCTTCCCTTCCCACTTCTCCCATCCCTACCACCCTGCCTTCCCTCTCCAAGTTTTTAATCCCTCCCCCTTGAACACCCCTTCCTTGTACCCGTCCCCCCCTTGTAAATAGTTTCTATTGTTGTTGTTATTTAATGTTCAATATACATTTCTATTTTGATATATGAATACTGTGTTGGTCTCTGATTTGCAGCTGGCTATGGGTGCTCAGTTGCAGGTGTGTACATGCCATCTGGGCTGGTATGGTCCTGGGTATGTGTGTGTGTGCATGTGTGTGCATGGGGAGGTATCTCCAGCATGGCAGTGACTTTCAGTTGGTCTTGCCATCTGCTGCCACCCACTGCTGGGTCCACAGGGTGTGTCTGGCTTGTAGGCTTCTGTGTTGCACGGGGCTGACGAGTGCTGGGGGGACTGCATGGTTTCCTGCAGTGCCAGTCACTGCACATGGGTGGTGTCTTGGGGTCACAGTGCAGGGTGTGCTGTGCATACGGGGGGCTGATGTGCACTGTGGTTGTCAACCCCCCTGTGTGTGGCACTCTCCGCCTGCCAGTGGTTGTGCTGGGGTGTCAGGGCTCTGCTATGCTTTGTTGGCTTGTCCCCATGGGCACGTGGATCATCCGTCCCACCCCCAGTGATGCTGTGCTTGGGGTGTGCAGGTGTGGTGTGGGTTCTGCAGTGTGTTCCTGTGCCCATGTGTGGCATGGCTGGTGGTGGGCCCCAGCCTGCCTCCCTGGATGTGCAGTTCCATTGCTCGGGGGGCTGTGCTTGCGCTATGGCAGCTCTGGAATGCTCAGCTGAGCTTCCCTGGTTGCTCCATAGCGCAACATTTTGGCTCAGCTTCTCCTTCCTGGTTGCGCGGTGGCGCAGTATGTGCGATATTCAGACGCTGTTGCTTGTGCAATTTGCTCTGCTTCATGTTTGAATATCGCACCTGTTGCGCATTTGCGCAACTGGTTTGTGCTTGCTCCTGCTGTTGCGCTACTTTTGAGCGCAGTTTGAATATCTGGGCGTAGTCTCTAGCCTTAATGATTCAAAAGTTAGCACATTTTAAAGAAATTATCCTTTGAAAACTCAATTGTTGGAACTGTTGGGGCTAGAAATTTAATTAATTTGAAAGGAAAGCATGAAGTCTGACCATTAAGAATAAGCCCGTATGATACTGTTTTTATGTGGCGATATGATTCTATATGTATTAATAATGTTTGAACCTGCTTTTTCAGTATATTATTTATACATGTTTTTTAGTTGTGACGCAGCCAAAAAAATGGTAAAGACATAGTACAGTATTAATACTATTTTTTTTATAATGGTAGAATGTATCTTTTTTCTGTATCAATACATACAATTACATGATGGTTTAAATACAAGAATTTGAATAAAAATGTTTTCATCTTTTTCTGAATTTAGGTATTACTACACATTGTTTAATTAGTAATTGAGTAGTTTTCAACTTAATCTTCATTCATCTTATGACCTTAATCGCTTTGTGAACATTTCATCCTCCCTGCCCAGCAGAACCAAATCTTCCCTGTGGTTTCATGACATAATAGCAAAAATGGAATGGTGGCTCACTTAACAGTGAGTACATTTTGCTGAATCCAAAATTTGCTACAAAGACACTACAGCAAACCCCATATCACAATGGCACTACACACAGCAAAACTGCCACAAAATAAACTAATATTTAATCCAGGGGGGGGGCTATGCCCCTCACAACCCCTTTCCGGGGACAAGCCTCTCACAACCTCCAAACTAATATAATCAACTCCAGTGGGAAGTGGACACTGGGGGAAAGGAGAATACACAGGATGGGCTACCATGGTTGGAGCACCACAGTCAGGGGAACAGGGGATGGACAACAAAATAAAAATTCCAACACCCAATGTAACTAATTCAAATGTATACCTGCAGGCAGTCACAAACCTGGGACCATTAACATCCCAAGCAGAGACTCCATCCACCACTCCAGACAGCCAGATCAGCAGCACCAGGCTGAACTACTCAATTTAACCCACGACATAACACCCCCCCATCAATTGCCCTCACTATCCTGTTGTCCCACGCATGTTATTCCCTCCCATCGCTATACCTGCACTATTGCTACTCCATCAGGCGCACAAATTGAGTCACTCATATTTGCTTCATTCATATCACTGGATACCCTTCATCACTTTCACAAGTTTCACCTGTGAAAGAGTTGGAAGATAATAATGGTTAATGAATGTGTGAAGAGGTTATGTACTCTGCAAATATTGCAGAACAGATTATAGTGCACTATAACAGCACAATGGTGATATCTGTGCACAGACTGTCAAAAATCTTGTGAGCAGATTGTAGGAAGAGTTACCCACTCACAGAATGTGTAAGTAATGGGTGGTCCAAATGTTAGAAATTTATGTCCCAATAATATGGGATTAGTTTCACCTTGATTGTACTAAACTGACTGCACAAACTGTGGTAACATCTGTGCACAGACTGTGCAAAACCTTTGTGAACCAATTGTAGGAAGAGTGGCTCACTTACAGAATGTGCAAGTAATAGATTGTCCAACTGTTGGAAATCTGTGTGCTAATAATGTGGGACTACTTTCGCATTCAATGTGCTAAGCTTACTGCACAAACTGTGGTAATATCTGTGCACAGACTGTGAGAAACCTTGGCATACAGATTATAGGAAGAATTACTTCCTCCATAAATATGTAAATAATGGGCACTCAAAATGTCCAAAACCTGTGTACAAGAGGACAAACAAATCAGTCTTGCACCACCACAGCACACAGCACTTGACACTGTTTAATAAAATATTTCACTGTCATCTACTTGTACCCTGCTACCCACCCCCCAACTGCTTCCAAAAAAGAAAACAATTGCATGTTAGTGTCAAAGAACTTGTGGATAGTGGCTGTTCACATTTTGGAAAAAAACTATCTGTTTCTCCCTGAAGAGGACGTACCATTAGTACCAAAAAATGCACCATGTGACTCACGTGGACCTTTGGTCACATTTCACAACCACAAGAAAACACTTTGAAGATGAAAGTGTAACAGTAAAAGTTCTATAATAACTGGTGCTCATTTTTCCCATAGGGAAACCCAGTTGTAATTTGCTGTTATAACCAGTTGGTTATAATGGCGAACACATGCTGGGTTTTCCTCGAACTGAGCATGCGCAGCCTCTGCTCTTCCTCTCCTCGCTGCCGTCAACCTCTCGTAGTGTTCCACAGTTCACCGCACTCTGACTCAGTGGCAGTAAGTTAATTAAACAAATAAAGGAGAATATTTTTTTTAAGTGGCTGACTTAAAAAAAAGGAGAAAAAAAAAGTTTTTATCATGAGCCGCGGACCGCACTGAAACCCGACCATCCGCAACTATCTTTATTTTATATAATTGCTGTGACGCAAAAATGAGCACCAGCAATTATATAAAATAAAGGCTGGGTGGGGGGTGGAAAACTCAAATTTTACACACACCCTCGGTGTGGGATGCCTTAACAAACCCCTCAAGCTTCGCTCTCGGGGTTTATGTGGCAACCCACACCTTGTGGGCTTGTAAAATTCTCATTATAGCAACCTACTCTGCCATTATTCTCTATATAACATAAAAAACAAGTATAACAACAAACAACACAATAGAACTGTTTACAACAGCAGCAAACAAAGTGAAAAGCATAATTATTTTCAACTCCCACTACTAGTCTCACCAGTGTGAAAATGTCTGTGAAAGGAGTATCTATGCACACAGTCCTTGTGTTGTGTGGACTGTAGTTGTAGTGATGTTTTCCTGGTAGGACTGCTAGCAGTTCCTGTGACTCTCTGTGCAGCCACAAGCTTGGCCATCTGACAGAAGAACTCTCTGACGCCTCCCTTCTATGCGGGTTTGGCCATCCCACACTTCTCTCAGTTCCCTCCTCATGTTATGGTCATGGATTTCTGCTGCAGGCAATGTTTGTTCTGTTACTGGTGGTGGTGTTGTGGTGGGACAATGCTGTGGTTCTGCAGTCTGCCACTGTGCCTTCACACAGGACTCATCCTTCTCCCTCAGGGCCAGCTGGACCAAATTCTTCCTCAATCTGGCCATATGGGTTTCGGACCATTTGGTCAGTGATTTCTTTGGAGGTGGCTATGTCTCAGCCGGTGCTGCAGGTTTTGTACAAAAACAGAGAAAAGTAATATGAACATAATTAACTTGACTAAAGTCACTAAACCATACACTCTTTGTACTTTCTTTCTTGAAACAGCATCTCTTGCACTGTTTTGAAATAAAAGCCTGACTCTGCAACAGTTTAGATGATCCATTACCTGCCTGGATTTTCACAATTTGAAATTATATTCAATGAAAAAGGGAGGTACAGTATCATAATACCCTTCCCCTCCCCCCAAGGAATCAGCCAAATGATCTTTTCCAGTTCCTAGTACTTTTTTGATGTGGACCATTGTTGACCATAAATATGCTGGGTTGATTTGACTAGAGATCATCCACATTGCTGTTATCAGGTCACGTAAATCACTAAACAACAATATGTACTTGTTTCAAAAGTCCATACTTTCAGTGACCACCATTAACAAGCACAAAAAGGTATCCATCTGTGAAGATGGTTACCAATGAATGCTACAGTTTCAGAACAGAAATATCTGCTGACTAGACTGCACAGTGGCTTAAGTGAAGTATCAACGTTGCCATCTTGGGAGGGACTGCATTAATACATGAAATGTAGCCAGTGGCCTACCTTGCTTAAGCTCTGTTTCTGTGGGACAGATTAGTCACTTCTCTCATAAACATCCTACAGCAGATATTTATTCTCATCTCTTTACAAGGTCCTACACCACAGACCTCTGTAACTGTCTGAATTTGGGTAGATACGAAAATGTACCTAGATGGAGTGAAGCATGAATCCAGGGACTATGGTGGCCTCTCTAGAACAGTGCACACACCAAAAACATGCATGTCAGTTGCAACTTGCATACCAAGTTGTACCACTGATGCTCCCACTAGGAACAACAAGCTGAATCAACTCATCAAAAAGCAGTATTACTAGCACTCTGTACTAACACAGCATGATCATTGCTTACAGTAGTGCATTCATTTAAATACAGAATATAAGTAGCTTAAACTTGTGTAAAACAAAAACAAGCATATCAGCACTGGCCACACTACTACCATCTCCTCCAGTGGAAGTATTGCTGTTAGGCTCACTTGCAGTACCAGGCATCTTGCCAGCAGTGTCACTCTCTGTTTCCCTCCTCTTGGTATCATCATGAGTATTCTTAGCTATTGGAAATGAGTAAGCTATTGCAAATGTAAAGCCACCACCAAATAACTCAGCATGACTTGGGGAAGAACTAGCAGGATTAAGGAAAATGGAGGGGTGTTGAGAAGCAGTGGGTGGAAATAAGGAGAGCCACACAGAAGGCAACAGGCCTCCGTGTCAAGCAGATTACAATGAGCAAGAGGAAAAATAAACCACTATGGTTCTTCAAAGAAGTAACAGGTAAAGTAAAGGCAAAGAGGTCAGCCTTCAAAATGTACAAAACAACACAGAAGGATGTGGACAGGGAGGGTTACCAGAAGAAACAAAGGAAGGCAATGAAAGCAGTAAGGAGCACTAAGGCAAAGACAGAGAAGAACATTGCCAAGTCAGTGAAAAAGGAGGAGAAATCATTCTACAGGTATAAAAGTGAAAAAGAGGAAGAACAAGGCAAGGATAGTAATGCTAAAAGAGGAAGGAGGAGAGTGTGTGTGGAAGAAGACCAGAAGAAAGCAGACATATTGAACAAGTCAAGTACTTTTGTACAGTATTTGGAAAGGAAGGTGTTGGAGAAGGGCCACAGATTGGTAGAAAGGGCATAAATGGAAGGGGAGTGGACACTAACCCTTTTACAGAGGCAAGAGTCCTCAAGGAACTAAAGCAACTTAAGGTAGTCAAAGCAATGGGGCCAGTCAGAATTCACCCCAGGGTACTAGAGGAACTAAGTTAAAAGCTTGCTGCACTTCTGACAGCTCTGTTCAACATATCACTGAATGCTGAGGCAGTTCTGGAGGACTGAAGAAAGTGGATGTGGTACGCTTCACAAAAGTGGAAATAGAGAGGGGGCAAGGAACTACAGATGGTAAGCCTGACTTCAGTGGTGGGCGAAGTTATGGAAACACTTCTTAAAGAAAGGATTATAGAATACCTGGTGGCAAATGGATTGCAGGATCAGAGGCAGCATGGGTTCAAAAGGGGAGATCTTGCCAGACAACTCTGATTGAATTCTTCAACAGGGTAACCAGGGAGATGGATCAGGGAAGGGCAGTGGATGTGGCTTACTTAGAATTTAGTAAGGTCTTTGACACTGTCCCACACAGATGTCTGGCAAACAATCTGGGCAGCCTGGGAGTGGGTCCAAAGGCAGTACAATGGGTAAAAAGTTGGCTGAGTAGCAGAAGTCAGTGGGTAGTGGTAAATGGGGTTCACTCAGAAGAAGGCATAGTAACCAACAGGATGACACAGGGGTCAGTTCTGGTACCAGTCCTCTTCAATGTCTTCATTAGTGACATTGCAGAAGGACTGGAAGGGAAAGTATGCCTGTTGCAGACAATACAAAAATCTGCAATAGAATGGACACAGAAAGGGGTAGAAAACATGAAGGAGGACCTAAAAAAGCTGAAAGAATGGTCAAGGGTATGGTAACTGGGATTCAATGCCCCAAAAATACAAAATTATGCGCATGGGGCACAGGAACCCAGGGGCAATGTACCAATTTGGAGGGGAGTAGGTGTCAGCAACAAAACAAAAAAAGGGACCTGGGGGTCATCATATTGGATGACCTGAAGATGGCAAAGTAATGTGATCATTTTATTTATTTATTTATTGAATTGATTCACCAGGAAAGGCACAGTGAGCAACACGATGCTCGTCTCCCGGTGTGACCTGGGGGGAGGGCACATAGGAATGATAACATGCAGGTTATCATATAACATTTACACAGTTATACAGAAGAGAATGGGATACTTGGTTACAACATAGGTAACAGTCAGCTAAAAGTATATACCAGAGGAATACATGCAGTATGGCAGTGGGTAGGGCTAGTAGAATGCTGGGGTGCATAGAGAGGAGTATCGCCAGTATAAAGAGAGAGAGATGATGGTACCACTGTATAGATCAATGGTTAGGCCACACCTGAAGAACTGTGTCTAGTTCTGGAGACCCACCTCTAAAGAAAGACATAGACAGGCTGGAGGTGATACAGAGAAAGGCAACCAAAATGATGCAGGACCTGCGTCAGAAGCCCTATGAGGAAAATCTAAAGAATTTAAATATGTACTTGCTAGAAGATAGAAGGGAAGGGTGAGACGTGATAGAAACATTCAGATACCTCAAGGGTATTAATAAGGTACAGGAGGGGAGCATTTTACAGAGAAAGAGATATTCGAGGACAAGAGGCCATGATTTAAAGTGGGGGGAGGCTCAGAGGACATATAAGGAAGTACTTCTACATGGAAAGGGTGCTTGGCATCTGGAACAAACTCCCAGCAAAGGTTTTGTGTACTGAAATGGTAATAGGATTCCAACATGCATGGAATAGGCACAAGGGAACATTAAGGAATGCGCAGGGGAGGGGGTAAGGCCAAAGATCATGTAGGGTTTGTAGTAACACAGGAGGTAGGGTACTCTAGGACAGACTAGGTGGACAAAGGTGTCCTTTTCAGCTGACAACTTCTATGTTTCTAACATTATTAATATAACACATTGTATCATACAGAAATCAAAGAATAATTGTCATCCCAGATCCAACCTAAAGGAGGATAGGTTACACACTGACAAAGCTTGTGCAGTATGGCGACCTCACAATGACCCAGCCATGACCATCTGGGCTCATTAATTAGTACAACTATCACTTGATCAGAGAAATACAAAATCACACATACCCCAATAATGCAAAGCATCATGAACATTTGGACCGGTTCTGCTTTAAGCAGAAATGCATGGTACCAAATGGCCTCTCACATAACCTACAAATGCTGAGAACAGAAGACACAGACTTGTGTTTTATCCTTTTCAAGACTTAACATTGTGCCTCATTTATATCTCTGCCTAAGAGAAAATGAACCAGCCCTTAGGTGGTCTTATTGGTTTGGGTCATCATGAACCCAAAATAAGAACGGAAGCTAAAAAGACAAAGAACCTCAGCACAAAAGCATTGAGGCAAGGGATACCCAAAAAGGGCATTGGCAACAAAGCCAGGTTTCAAAGAAATACAAAATCACACCATCCTCAATAATTCAAAGCATCATGGGTTATATATGCAAATCACCACTTGATCAATGTTGATTGGTTGTCAATGACAATAATAGATGACAACATTGATGCAGATTAGGAAGGAGAAGATGCCATGGCTTTACAAGAGAAAGTATGCTACTTTTTAACCATTTGTGCATCATGTCCTGTAACAACACTGTTGTAACTACAGTCCTTGGGAAAGGAGTGAGAGGGATTAGATGCTATACTGATTGGCCATGGCAGTCAGGTCACGCCCAAGAAACACAGTGGTTATGAAGGGGTGCTGGTAGCCACTGGGAATGAGCAGTGCTGAGGCTAAGTGGTTGAAATTCTTGTTGATTGAGAAAATCAAAGTCAACAGGGGCACTAAAAACAGGTAGTCATGTTTGGGCTGAACACAGTAACTTAAAGACATAGCAATAATTTAAATAAATGTTTATATCTCACATACTAAGGATGATGACTTGAACAGGTGCATGCCAGGCCTCTATGAGGTGGGGGCCCCAGAGCCTCATGGCAGTGAGGGTGACTAAGGGCAGCATCTTGAAAAGAAGAAAAAGGATGATATCTTTTAATTCTCTATCCCTGGCCATACAATCCTTGCCCCCTATGTGGCAACAGCATTACACTTAACTCACAGAAAGCAAATTCCATGGAGGATTAGGAATAATGACATATTTTTTATTTATTTATTTGGGTCTAGGATTACAATTACCTTTGAGCCCATGGCTCTTTTACAAAGGTTCCACATCACATGTTACAAAGTACTACACAGGTTGAAAAATTGAACATTTGGGTTGAATTCACTAAAAATACCACCAACAGCTTAATCTGTTTCAAGGTCAGTTGGCATTCATCTGTATCCCCTTCCCCTGGGTCACGCCTGAAAATAGGCAGGATTTGTCTAGTGCACTTACCCGGTCAACAAAAACTAAATAAAAAAATAAATAAATAAAAATCAGAGGACACAACAAAGACAATGCATAAGAAAGAGAGAAAGGAGTGTAGGAGTTACAGTAAGGGGGAGGGTAGGAGGAAAATGAGAGGGGCAGTAGCAGGGGGTCAGAGAAGGATCAGGGAGGAGAATAGAGTTAGGGGAGGGGAGATAGTGAGGGCAAGGCATGGAGGGGTGCAAAGCAGCCAAGGTGGCGTTGTCAGGGGCATGAGATCGGGAGAGAAGGGGGCCCTGTGAGGGCAAGTGTGGTACGCCAAGGGCCCTGCAACGGTGAGCACAGGAGGAGGGATGCTGAAACTATTAGCTATGTCAATTGCAGGTGCTGGAGGCAACAACGGTGTTACGGAGCCTGGATTTGAAAGCACCAAGTCTGGTGGCAGTGATAGTGTCATTTGCAAGACCATTAAACCAGGTGGGGGCTCTGTAGGTGAAAGATCATTGGCCTTGGGTTGTGCAGCAGAGGGGGATTTGAAACAGTTGTGGCTTTGATCCCCTGGTGATTCTAGAATTGTTTTTGGTTTTTTGTTTTTTTTGTTTGAAGAAGGGTACAGACTCCTGGGGAGGCAAGCCCCATCTGGACTTTCTTTGCAACTACGTAGGTTTGGTACTTAATTCTATTTTCAAGATGCAGCCAATGTGTTTGTGTGTAGAGGTCACAAATGTGCGTGAGATGTTTGGCACCAGTGATGAGTCAACAGGCCTTGTTTAGGGTGGTGGTTACCCTTCTGAGTGCCGTGGCAGTGGTAGCACCATAGATGACAAGGCCATAGGCAATCTGGGAGATGATGGAGCTTTGGACAGCAGCAGCTAGGGCCTCTTTAGTTAGGTGTCACCAGAGGCGATAGAGCAGGCATTGTATGGATTTCGCAGATTTGGCAATGTTAGTTATGTGGGTAGCGTAGGACAGGTGGGTGTTTAAGGTGATTCCTAGATATTTGAAGGATTGGACCTGCTCCATTGGGCAACCTTGGCTGGTGTTAATGGAGAGGTGGAGATGTTTGTGCTTGTTATGGTGGCTGGTGAAAATCATGGTCTTGGATTTTTTCTGGTTAACAATTAACTTATGCTTTTTGAACCAGTTCTCGACCGAGGTGAAACCATGTTGAAGGGTCAGTTGTAGGTGGCTTGGGTCCTGATGGGAGGCAAGCATGACAGCATCATCTGCATAAAGTATAATTTTTTGAGGACAGGAGTTGGGGAGTGAGTTTGAGGAACAGGCTGAAAATTAGTGGGCCCAGGATGGAGCCCTGGGGGACACCAGAGCATACCTCTTTAATGTCGGAGAGCACATCCACTATTTTCACACATCTGGTCCAGTTTCCAAGATAGCTTTTGAACCATGGCACATATTCAGTGGAGAGGCCAGCGTTCTGTAGTTGACCAAGCAGGAGGCGATGGTGGATGGTATCAAAAGCCTTAGATAGGTCAATAAATATTGCTCCAGTTGGAAGACCATGGCCTAGGGCATTGTGGATGGCACCAGTGAACTCTAGAAGGGCAGTAGCAGTGACGCATCCTTTTCTGAAACCATGCTGCTGCTGGCATAGGATGTTATATTTGCCCAAATAGTCAGTGAGCTGATCCGCTACTATCCATCCCAGGGCCTTAAAGAGGGGTGGAAGGATAAAGATAGGGTGGTAATTCCCATGAGTGATCTGATCACTGTTTTTATGGATTGGAGTGACTGTTGCTGACTTCCATATATCCGGGAACTGGCTGAGAGAGAGGGAAAGATTAAAAATCCTGGTGAGAGGCCCAATTCTTCCTCCAGAGAGAGAGACAGAAGCTTGAGGTTCAGTGTATCACTGCTTGCTCTGGTGTTGCCGATGGCTTTGGAGATGTATTTCCTGACTACATTCCTATTTACTGCTTTGAAGTAGAAGGGGGGGTTGTTGGGTGGAGTCTGATGGGTGGGTAGAGGTGTGTCACTAACATTGAAAAAGTCAGGGGGGGATGCTACTGAGGTCTGTGAAGGCATCGTTGAAAGTGTCGGCAATGATTTTTAGGTCCAGTGTAGTACCCCATTTATCTGGAGAATGGTCAGGAGTGATTTGGACTCCTTCCCAGTGGCATCTCTTATGTTATTCCAGAAAGCTCTCCCATTTCCCCATGAGTTAGTGAGTGGTTTCTTGTAATAGTTGGATTTCTGTTGGCGTATGGATTTGGTGCAATCATTCCTTGCTCTTTTGTAGTTTTGGAAGTCTGCTTGATTCCCAGTTGATCTGGTCAGTTCTCAGAGATGGTCCCTGTGTTTTAACTTCTTTAAGAGGGAGCCTGAGAGCCACAGGTTGCAGGGAGATTTAACTTTGCACTTTTTTAGCGGGGCGAAGGTGCTGCGGGCTTCATTGAAGATGAGGATGAATTGGTCTAGGGCTGTATTTGTGTCTGTGGCCCAGTTGATGGGAGACCAGTCTTGATTAAGTAGGTGTGTTTTTAGGTGGGTTAGCTATCCATGGGGTAGGACTCTGCTGAGGATGATTTTAGGTGGGGAGGGGTTGCAAAATGTATTTGACCAGGTACAGCTGATCGGGGAGTGATCACTGCGAGAGTCGGGCAGTACGGCAGATTTTGTGATCCGAGTGGGGTGACTAGTCAGGATACAGTCCAGTAGGGTGCTGGTACAAGTTTTATAGTTTTTTTCTGGTTGGTGAGTCCAGCATCTGGGTGAGGTTAGCTGATATGACCAAATCCCTGGCAGCCCCTGCCTCTGCTCCGAGCCAGTTTATGTTGAGATCACCAAGCATGATGGTTTTGGAGTCAGGCGGGAGTGCTTTGATGTAATCCAGTACTGCATGGAGGCCCGGTCCCTCTTCTTTAGGTGGAATATACACGGTAATGGCCAAGAGGGCTTTATTCTGTGCACCAATTAGGATTTTGATGTGCAATAGTTGGGCAGTGGGTGTTGGTAGGTCAGATTGTCTTTTAGGTACAGTGTGCATCCACCTCCTCTTTTAGACTTACAATCAAGCCTAAAGATAGTACAGCCTGGGAGGGAGATTGCTTGATCAGGCACCAAGGGGGTGAACCAGGTTTCTACCACCTCCAGAATATCAGGATGGTGGGTGCTTGCAAAGGCTTGCAGTTGGTCAAGTTTAGGTAGTAAGCTGCAGATGTTCAGGCAAATAATTGAGAGATTGCCTACGCACTTTGTTTCAGTGGATATCCTTGCTGACTTCGGACCTGGGTTGGGGTGAATATTTCCTGATAGTAGCAGGAGGAGGAGTAAGAGTTTCAGGGTGGCCAGGCATAATTACCTGTGGGAGAGCCTATGGTTCTTCTTTGAGAAGGAGCAACTTGAGGTATTGTTGTGTGGGTACAGCAGGAGCGTTGTAAGCTGGGATGACAACGAGGCCCACCCCACCTTTGCAAGAATGTGTAGATGAGTAGTGAGGGGGTGATCTCTAAGGGCAAGAATAGTTTAATTATGAAGAGTGCCAGTGTGGGAATAGGAGTAGTTCAGCTTGTTGCTTTGGAGAGGGAAGGGGAAGCATATTGTAGGGAAATGGAGCAGTGGGGTGAGGGTAGAGAGGAGGAGTGGTTGGTAGAACACAGTGGGGGAGGTATGCATATTAACAGAGGAAAGGGAAAGGAAGAAGGAAGTAGAAGCAGCAGCAGCGGTAAGACAAGCAGAGGAGGGGGGCGGGGTGAGAGAAAGAAGGAGAAAGACAGAGTCCAATGGGAGTAGGAGAGGGAAGGGCAATACCATGGGCGTGGCGAGAGGTCTATTTAATAAAGGTGGAAGGTGAGGGCCGGGCGAAAAAATTTGGCAAAACTCCGCTTAAGTCAATGGGCACAACAGCCCTGAGCCAAATTCAGAGTCAGCAGGAGATGCAGCCAATAAGGGCTCAGCCGAGTAGGCAGGATCCAATCAGGGTTGAGCACTGCATGCACTGGGCCAATGGTGACACTCACAGCTTCCCTGGTGAAAAGGAAGATTTCTTATCTGGCTCTGAGGTTTCAAGAAGCGGCCAGGAGGCGAGCGGCGAGCAGCAGGTTCTGTAGCCTCGGCTGTGCCTGTCAGAGGCTTTGAATCTAGCCTAAGTGATGGCTCCATGTCTGACCCACAATTTAGTGACTGTTTGGATTCTTTCAGCTAACTAAAAACTTTCCTGAGGGGAGCATATTCTTTTTCAAGAGCAAGCATGATTGCTCACACAACTAGACAGACAGGAAATGCTCTACACTGCTGTTAAAACTGGGTGCATACATGGGCGGTGAGCCCATTAACTCAAGTCAGATATAGGTAGAAAAGTATATACTCACCCCAGTGGAGACCCGTCATCCATCTGTGTTTTAGTTTTGTGGTATCAGCTTGCTATGGAGTACCCAGTACCATACAATCAATCCACTTTAAGCAGACAATGTATTAAGGTGCTACGGTGCTTTTATTGCCACAAAGCCTCAGAAATACAAGAAAGCAAGTTTAAATTGAAACAAAACAGCCTAGTCTTAATGCTTGAATCAATGGCTTGATCGAAGACATCCCAGTCCTTTACTGTTTAGAGCTTCTTCTGGGGCCTTGTGGGACATCTGTGATCAAGCCATTGATTCAGGTACTGAGACCACACTACTTGTTTTCAGTTTAAAGTTATTATCCTGTATTCCATAGAATTTGTGGTGATAACAGCACCTTACCACCTTAACACACTATCTGTGTATGAACTGAATTGATTGCATGGTTAGTGGGTACTCCATAGCCAGCTGATACCACAAAACCAGAAAATGGATTAAAGACTGGTCTTCTCTTGGGTGAGTGCATACTGCGTTAATCTAACTCCCTGGTCCAACTTGTTCTTATTGCAGTTTTAAAACAAAATGTTATAAAAAAGTGTTATTGTTAATAGATTGTCATTTGAATGATTTTCCTGTTGAGAGGAAAATCTTTGAATAAAACAGTGCATACATCATCTGCCCAAAGAATGCTAGATCAGACTGTCACAGTGCATCATTACAGGACATTTAGTGGGGCAAGGTGGAATGCATAATGATCTGCAGCTACTTTGTTAATTAATGCACCACAGTGATAAGTCTCTACATGACTGCTTTGTTAACAATGATTAATGTAAGGGTCTCAGGATGCTGACAGCTAATGAGACTTCAGGATTCCCAAACCCTTTTTTAAATATAAGTTTGCTATACTCACTGATGCTGCTTCTTCCACCCTCTGTGGTGTCATTACTCCTGCGCTTCTCGTGGTCATCTTCAGGCATTGCAATGCATATCCAACACAGCCTTAGGTTTACCCCACACTTGCTCCCTTTCATGGCATGGGAGTCTTTTGGACCCACAAAATACATCAACACTTCTGATCACCTTGTGCACTAAGAGGGCAATGCTTCTGTCCTGGATGGGGAGGGGTGACAACATCCAAGAGCTGCTGGTATGTCCCTCCCCCTGCTGTGCCTCCTGATGCCTTCCACTCCCTGCACCTGTCATTTTTAGGTGCCAGTAGCACAGCTGTTAGAACCTGCTGTGGTCATGTGTACTTTTTTGTGCATTTAATCAAGTTTAAGGTTATATTTGGCATGAGTGATTTGGCTGCATGATATTTATAATGTTATTGATAGGGCTTTTAGGTCTAGGCATAGGGTTTCAGACCTATACAAGCCTGTGTCTGATCACCTATATTGCATATTTTTCCTTTCTCACTACCACTTTTGTTGTATGAGAGAAATTGTTAGATGTCATTGATGACATAGTGAAGGGTTTCTGTACTGCAAAATAGCAGACTTATAGATAATTGAACTTAGTTCTACATTATGTTGTAAACAATTAAATTTGTCCTGGCTGAGGCTTGTCTAGGTCTGAATATAATTTGAGACACCTGCTTTGGAGATTCTGACATAACCTCTCCACCATAGGAACTGCATCTTTTTTACCTGTAGCTTAGTCGCACATGAATGTGTGTTTTCTTAGTAGGCAAGGAATCAGCAATTCAGATCCTGGCAGGAACACAAACATCTTTATCTGTAAGATGGAAACTCACTTGGGTGGTGATTCATGGAGGTGTGGTGTTGGAATAGTAAATTATATGCGAAGTAAATTTAGTTAAGAACAACAATTTGAGAAGGTATATCACCTACTAGGATTAACTTCCCAATTGCCTGTTTCTTGGGTTCTGACATAACCTCTATACCATAGAAAATGTGACTCATTCACTGCAGTTTAGTGGCATATTGAAGGTGTGTTTCCTTAGTAGGCAAAGGATCAGTAGTTCAAATCCCAGCAAGGACGTAAGCATTTTTTTAAGTTATATTTTAAAATGGAAACTCACTTAAGTAGCAATGCATAATTGTGTGGTATGGAATAGTAAATTATATGAAAAGTAAATTTAGCAAGGAACAACAATTTGTGAAGGTAAATTGTCTGCTGGGATTAGATTCATAGTGATCTGTTTTGCAGGTTGTGATATAATGGGCCCAATTCTCAAAGCCCATAGAACAACACAAAGTGCCTGCATCAAACATAAATGACACAATTGGCACCCTGTGTTAAAAAATGTGCCGTGAGCTATCAATCAATGAGTGTGTACTGAATTCAGTACAGTGCTCATTGAGATCTCAGTTGGTGGCTGACTGTGGTGGTGAGGGGTAGGGTGTGCTAGTTTCCAGCTCAGTTTGGGGATGGGGGAGTGAGGTGGTGGGACACTGTCTGCAGGGGTGGGGCAGTGGGGTCCACTAGACCACCAATGATGTGTTCATATTTCATAACAGGGGACTGGGGCTGGGAGCACTTGATCACCAGGGATCTTTATTTCTAATAATGAAGGTTTGGGGCTGGGGGCATGCTAGACCACCAGGGAGGTTTAATTTTTTGCAACAGGGGATTAGGCTGGAGCAGTCTGCTAGACCACCAGGGAAGGCTTAGGGACATTGCCATGTGGCCACCCATGTCTTGCAGCAACCTGTTCAGGTGTGCCATCTGTTTGGCACACCACTACAGTTGCTGCAAGCCATGGGACTTTGCCACCAGGAGCCTACCCAATCAAGAATTGGGTGCAGGGTCCCTGGCACTCTGGCAATTGGCAGAAGCTGTGTTTGGTGTGACTTGCACCAACTTTTGAGAATCAAGCCCAACATCTACATCATAGGAAGTGCAATTCACTTACCTGTAGCTGAGTGGCAAAATGAATACGTGTTTGTATAACAGGCAAAGGGTATGCCCTCTGTATGGTGACATTATTACAGTGAACACGTTGATGCTGACAACATTGACAGTTCACAGTAATAGTCCACCCAAGACCCCAGCACTCTATCCCCCGGTCCTGCATCCCCTCCCCGAATCAACTCCAACTCAGAGTTGATCATCCATAAGTTTGGGGGTTGCAGGGGAAGAGCCCCCCACATGGTGAGTTCAGAGCGAAACCCCCCATTGGAAAAGGAATCGGGTTTCCTTTCAGATTTATGTCAACCACAACTTGAGGTCAACATAAATCCATTGCTGTGATGTTGGTTGACAAAATAGTTGTCAAACTGGCATCATAGAACCCAGGCAAAGAAACAGTAGTTTAAATTCAGGGAGACATAATTTGAATCCTGGCAGGGACTTAAACATGTTTTTCAAATTTTTTTGAAAGATGGAAACTCAGTTGAGTAGCAATAAATGGTAGTGTGGCGTGGAATAGCAAATTATATGAGAAGTAAATTAAGCTAAGAACAATTTGTGATAGTCAGTTGCCTGCTGAGATTAAATTTCCAGTCCCCCGTTCTGCAGGATGTGATATAACCTTTACATCACAGGAACTGCAATTCACTTAACTGTAGCTTAGTGACAAAATGAATATGTGTGTTACTTAGCAGGCAAAAAAAAAAATCAGTGGTTCAAATACAGGTAAACACAGTTCAAATCCGGACATGGACTTAAATATTTTTCAAATGTTTTTTTTTTGTAAGATAGAAACTCACTTGAGTAGTGATTCATAGTGGTGTGGAGTTGGGATAGTAATGTAACCCAGACACTGTGTGCTAACAGGTTGCTATCCCTGCCTGATGACCACAATACATGTTGAGGGGCATGGGTTCCGTTCTGTTGGTGACTGGGGGGTTATTTCTCAAGAATACATAAATAGCACAGCGTCTTCACCCAGAATAAGATATGGTGGCCTAGATGTTTGCATAGTACAATCCTCTGTGATGCTGTACCTACCCACCTACCCTACCAATCACCCCAAACATGGAATACCATAAACAGTTGTAATACTCTACTTTGCATGCATTTAATGACTATAGCTAATAATATGCTCACAGACAGTTTTAACCAACAACAATAAAGGATGCATTAACATGGGAAAGGGAGATGGGAATGCAAAGATAAATGGCAGTGATAAAGAAATTTAGTGTAGTGGGCTGTAACAGCATTCACAACAAGCATTAGCAGTGCTTACCACCCAACAGTAACACATAACCATAACACACCTCCCCACTTGTACCAGTGTCCCCGAATGTCTAACTGGGTACCCAGACAAGGTGCAGGCCTGAACATTGCCACAGGCTGGCCAGCACTGGTGCACTTTAAACAGATGGTTATTTTTGATGCAAACTCCACAGCTCATGCATTTGTGAAAATGGCTAGTTCTATGATAGCAATTGTTATCCTAGCCTGATAGCTAAATGGCAAATGTTGGTGGCACCCATTTATACTCCCCAAGATGTAGGACAAAACCCTGAAGTTACTCATGGTTCTGTAGACAACAGTTCCATGGAGCCCACTGTCAGTGGCCCTTAAGCTGCAGATCTGGTCACTTGGATGCACAGGCAAAGGCCGCTCAGAACAGCTAGCTTCCTTGCAGGCAGCATGGCTGTTGCCATGACTGGGTGGTTTCTTGCAAACTTGAGCCATGCTTGAAGACTCCTGGAGCCATCAACTGGCTGATAAGCCCCCTTCAGAAATTTTGAAACACAGTTTCTGGCTTACTTCTGGTCAAATATAGCCATTAGCTCCCTCTTAGTTCTAGACAAGACACAGTCTCTCACAATTCACTGGATTTACACTTGGATGGAAAACAGAAGATCATTCATAAATCAGTTCAGGAGCAGGTTGATAAAACCTCTTCTCTGTTTACTTGTCCTTGAGATGTGCAAACCACTTGCAGCACTGTTCATTTGGCTAGATACAGGATGACTCTTCTTTTTAGGACTGTGGGTGGAGCCTGCAGCCATTTTGGGATCAACTGTAGCTCTAAAAATGGCCAATCGTGGAATCTTCCATTGGACTTTTGGAAGTATCCTTCTGAAAGTCCAACAGAGCTTGAAACCCTCCACTGTGATCAGCCACTATGGAATAACAGCTGCACTATTTCGGCTGTTACTTCCACATTCCTGGTCATGAACTGTGCATGCACGACTCGTTCGCATGTGCAGTTCTGCTGGCACCACCATGTTGTGATTGGCAAGATGTCATTCACTGCAACTGTGCATGCGTGAGTGCTGCACAGGCACAGTTGTGTTGCCACCACCAGAACCGGCAACAAAGAATTCCATCTTGCTCCCTCCCACTGCTGCTGTCCTCTCTATTTACTTCGTTCCCATCTCCATGCCAACATAGGGGTCCCCAACCCTTGTGTCAGTATTATGTAGCCCCCCACCTCATGCGGCACACTGGGAGCCCATCCCAGTGTGCTCAAATGTATTTTTCAGCCACCCCCTGCTGACATCGGGTGCTCAATTCCTGTGTTGGCATCATGGACCCACCCCACCCACTCATGCGTCACAGTGGGAACCCACCCCAGTGTGCCCAAATATGTTTTTTTTGTGTGTTTCCTGTAAATAAAGAAAACAATCCCCCAATGTGTTTTTTTAACTGTAAAAAAGAAAATGGTCCCTCAACGTCATCCCAGTCCCCCTCCCCCATCCCCACCCTCCCACTGAGCACCCACCTCCCTGATTCCCCCCTTACCCCATACTTATCTCTGGAGGTCAGCACTGTCATCTTTTCTGGACCAGGACATGTCTGCACTCTTCAAAGCTGAACCGCAAACTGAAGAATCAAAGGTAAGAGTGCTATATTGCCATTCAATGGGGTTTTCAACTTTATTTATTAGCTTTTGGTAACCGGGTAGGTGCTCTAGGCAACAGTCCTGCCTATTTTCAGCCATGACCCGGGAGAGCACAGGACGTTGGTTACAATATACAGAAGTGCACAGACATAATTCAGATGTACATGGAACAAACCTGGTGTACATTGGAAAGCAAAGTGCTCTAGCTTTCGGACCAACCAGTCCTTCTTCAGAAGCTCATGGCCAAAGAAGGAGGACTGAAGAAGGACTGGTTGGTTCTGAAGAAGGACTGGTTGGTCCGAAAGCTAGAGCACTTTGTTCTTGTTGTTACATCTATGTTAGTCCATTAAAAGGTATCAAATCATTTGCTTCTGGATCTATCCTTGCAAGGACCGATACGGCAACTACTAAATCTAGATTTGGAAAGCAAAGTAATTAGTTACATAAGGGTACATATTAGGCATAGAACATAATAAGGATGTAAAATAAAACAATTAGGGTAACCATAAGACAGCAGAGGACATTAATAACATCAAGGTTCATAGCCACCTAGACAAGCATATTGAATTGGGAGAACATTTAGTGTACTATTCAGGGGTCAGACCCGATGGCCTGCAGTGGGACAAAGTATATTAAGAGCATTTGCGTTGACCTGAGGCTAGGAGGTGGGAGAATAGCGAGTTTTTGAATTCCTGATGAGAGGCTGAAGTTTTGACCATAAGGGGGAGTGAGTTCCAGTATTTGGGAGCAAAATGGGCAAATACCTGTTCACCCATTTTTGTCACGCATGGTCTAGTGGAGAGCATGGGGACAGAGGAAGACCTACGGGTATGGGTGTGAGTGACAGGAGTCAGGAGGTTGGCAGGATCGACAGGGCAGGGAGGTCTGGACAGGGAGTCGATAAAGCAGCCCAGGGAGTAAGCCCAAAGATCCTTAGGTGATAGTCAATTTAAACCAGCGTAAAGGATGCAATGATGGGTAAGCTGATTTATCAACTTATGTTGATAAATCAGCCATTTATTAGAATTTTGGCCTAACATTTTCAACATGGGGTTCCTGGGACCCCACCTCATGAAAACTTTCACTGTCATTTCATTACTCGATCTCGAAAGGTGATTTTGCAGTTGCTGCACAGAATCACCTTTTGGGACTGATTCACAAAATGACAGTGTCACTGTTCATGAGGTGGGGTCCCAAAAAGTCCATGTTACAAATTTGGCTAAAAAATTCCAAAAAATGTCTTCCGGTGACATCAGCAACTGGCATGGCAGCTTAATTTTAAGCTCCGTGGTGACAGTGCGAAAATCCACTTGAATCCAGTGCCATCAGCAGTCAGAGTTCGACTTGAATAAAGAAATAACCAAGAGAAATGAGTCAATCAACGAACCCCAGGGCTAGGAGCTCAAAAAAGAATACTGCAAGATCCAGGCAGAGACTGGAACATAGCCCGAGCACTCCCTTGTCTAGGGCCTTGGAGTCGGTGGTCAGCTCTGGCAGAGAGGATGAGGAGGGGACTACTACTCATGGTAGTTCTTTGGATGGCCGAGCGACAGCACATATATTTAAGATGCTGCAGAGAATTGATACCAATGTAAAAGATATAAAACAAGATTTAAAGCATCTGGAAAAGAGAACGGAGGATCTGCAATCTGGCCTAGACAGGCTCCGAGAGGACTCTATTAGGCTCACTAGGTCAGTAACTTATTTGGCCAGGAGAGAGAGGGAACTAACAGCCAGGGCTGAAGACGCGGAGTCTAGGGGTCGGAGAAAAACGATCCATATCTTTGGCTTCCCAGAAGGTGCTGAGCAGGCAGACCCGGTGGAATTTGTTAAGACCTGGCTCAGACACTAATTGGACATTCCCAAAACGGAACCCCTGGAGCTCGAGCGGGTCCACCGCGCCCTGGCCCCCAAACCGAAAAATGATGCTCCCCCCCCGGTCAATTCTGGTTAAATTCACCCGCTATCCAGTAAAAGAAATGATACTCCAGAAGGCGTGGGGCAAGAAAGACTTAAATCTTGATGGGAAGTGAATTTTTGTGGATCATGATTTTCCCCCTGCCACAATGTTGAAGAGGAAACGGGTGTTGGCAGTCATCAAACAGCTGAAGGAGCAGCAAATTAAGGCCTACTTGAGGTACCCAGCAAAGTTGCTAGTTCATTGGTCTATGGGAACCAAGTTGTATGACTCCCTTCTACAAGCCAGCAAGCAGCTCCAAAAGGCAGGAATTTCTCTCCCGGACCTGCGGCAGGAACTTACAGAGCAGACAGTATTGCAGTTACATTGGTCCATGAGGGAGAAGGGGCCTGGAAGAGACGTGTAGTTTAAAGGATTCCTGGCGAGCAACTCTGTGAGGATTTAGTGTATCTCAACAAAGGTTTGATGTCTGCCCAGAGGAAAGGCAGTTCGCCATGAGAGACATTGGACTGGACTTTGCTATTTCCCAAATGACCCCAGGGACAGCCGCTGAGGGCCAGGGTAACCTGGAAGCCCGGTGGGTGGATGGGACACTGGTGGAAGGGATTAAAAGGTTTACAAACAGCATTTGTGGGGAGGAGGTAAATGAGGTGGATCGGAAATAGATCTAAGAATTGATTTTTGGGGGTACCAAACTGTGGATGGTGCATGGGGTGGCCCAAATATAAGAGCCCGATAAGCACCAGGCTGAGTATAGGCTGTCAGTATTGGTCTGGGGGTGCATGGGGGGAGGGAGATCGGCTAGACGCCGCCTGTGCTCCCCTCTCCTTATGTATGTAGAATTCGGTTGGGTCTGGAAATCCCTTCTTGTAGCCCTACATTCATTTTTATTTTTAAGAAGGTGGGACTCTCGTGGGATGAGAGTAGTCTTGTGTTTAATTGGAGACCATGAGGGGTGGGCTCTCATGGATGAGACTGAACGGGGGAAAACATCATAATTTGTCTGCTCTGATCCGCTGAGTCCTAACTAATACTGGCACTGGGCTTGGTCAGTTAGAGGGCGGGGAGGGGAACGTTGAGTTCTTCGAGAACCCTCACGCCCTCAGTTAAAATTCACGCACTGTGACTGGAGGCTCTATCAGTGGAGAGTTTGCCAGCCAGAGGCCATGCAGTCCTGTAGCAGTGGGTGGGGTGACCCTAGGGGGAGTATCTTATCTTTTCACTGGTAGCTCATCCTGGGAGACCACCATCCCAGCCACTCTTGCGTAAGAGGGCGAGAGGTGAGGAGTTAATCAGTAGCTCATGCTCCTGGGTGGAGGGAGTGTCCCTCCATATGAGGCCTTGATTGGCCTGTCTGTAAATAGTTTTGTTGCTGTATTTCTAACTGTTGTTATCCAGATGTGGGAAGGGTATGAAAGAAGGAGGTGGGGGAGGGCTATGGGCAAAGGGGGGGTTATGGTGAGATGATGGTGAATGGTTGTATTGTAAAGGAGGGGGGCCTGGTTTTGTGCGCCATCCTCCAAAAGATAAGAGACTATAGGGGCTGGCACTACAATAGAAGATTTGAAGGGAACTTAGAACCAAGGAAACTCAGTCCCAGTATAATATGGGGACCCTAAAGATAGTCTCATTTAATGTAAAGGGGCTGGGGACACCAGTAAAAAGACACAATATACTACGGGACTTAGCGAGGGTCCACTGCGATATAGGACTCCTGCAAGAAACCCACCTCTCCACAAAGGAACATAAGAAATTACGGCATATGTGGGTGGGCGAGGTGCACGCCTCATCCCATAAGAGGGCGAAAAAAGCAGGGGTGGCTATCCTGGTGAGGAAAGGCCTAGGGCCTACTCATTTAAAAGCCCTCTCTGATGATGAAGGTAGGTGGGTGATTCTGTCAGTGAAAATGACAGACAGAGTGATACATATTGTTAATACCTATGCCCCAACCCCTTCCAATTCGGAGTTCTTCAGGCATCTCTTTGGGGTAATTGTCTCGCTCCCGGAGGGCCAAATCATTATGGGGGGAGATTGGCATTGTGTAGAAGACACAAAGAGGGATAGGTCATCAACAAAGGGGTACCAGGATAAAGGAAGGGGACCTAAGACCTTCTCACACCTACGGGTTGAAGCAGGTTTGGTGGACACGTGGAGAGATAAATACCCCTCTAGCAAGGATTTCACCTTTTACTCACACTCTCAAGACTCGTATTCCCGCATAGATAGATTCTACACTCAGAAAGCGTGGGTGGGTTTGATAATAGATCAGCAGATCTATCCCATTTTTCTATCGGATCATGCCTAGGTTAGCCTTATGGTCAAGTTGGGACCCCAGTGCAAGCAGTCACTGTGGCGCCTAAATGCGGGACTCCTTGGGGACAAAAAATTCATTTCCAGGACAAAGGAGGTGATAGAGAATTACATTAAAGAAAACTCAGGCTCAATGACAAAAGTAAAGTATCTCTGGGACGGGCTGAAAGCGGTAGTCAGGGGAGAAATCATCGCATATGCAGCGTACCAGAAGAAAGCCAAACGACAAGAGCAGGATAAGTTGGAACAAAAAATTAGAGAGTTAGAGATCATCCATGGGGGTCAACACAGTTTATTGAAGGAGCTGAAAGAAGCGAGGGACCAGTTAAGCAAACTCCTCTCGGTTAAAACCGAAAACGCCCTCAGATTCACAGCCCAAAAGTACTACATGGGCGGGAATAGAGCGGGTCGTCTTCTGGCATTTAGGCTGAGAAAACTGGAGGCGGATAGGTATGTCCCTGGAGTCTCTGATCCGAGAGGATCTGGAGGACTGGTCACGAGGGCTCTTCAAATTGCGGATTGTTTTAAAGCTTATTATGAGGACTTATATAAATCGGAGGCCCACTCTAGTCAAGCAGAAATCATAGAGAGATTTCTCTCTAGGCTTAAATTACCCAGTCTCCCAGAAGACCTTCGGAGTGAGCTAGACCGGCCCTTCTCCCAGTCAGAGCTTGTAGAGGTAATTAAGAAATTAAAGCATAATAAAGCCCCAGGCCCGGATGGGTATATAGTGGAGTACTATTAAAAATTTAAAGATGTATTATCCCCATTATTGCTCCAGGTGTGCAATGTAGCTCACCTTCCGGCAGAGAACCCGGATACCTGGGCCCAAGCCATAATTTCAGTCATCCCGAAACAGGAGAAGGATAGCACTTTATGTGGAAACTACTGTCCCATCTCACTGCTGAATGTAGATGTTAAAATCCTGGCAAGAATGATAGCCAATAGGCTGCAGAGAGTCGTGACCCAGTTGATCCATCCGGATCAAACAGGATTTATGCCGGGAAGACATCTCCATGATAATGTCAGGAGACTAATTACAGTAATGACAAGCTTTCAATCTGGAAGGAGGGGAGAGACCAGGTTGGTGATCACACTTGATGCGGAAAAGCATTTGATCGCCTCGAGTGGGGGTATCTGGGGGAAGTCCTTCAGAGGTTTGGGCTAGGTCCAAGATTTCAGGCCTGGGTAAAAGCACTCTATACTAACCCCTCGGCGAGAGTGAGGGTAAACAGGGTTTTCTCCCAGCCACTCCAGATCAGAAGAGGCACCCGCCAGGGATGCCCCCTCTCACCCTTATTATTCGCTCTTAGTATGGAGCCACTAGCTGAGGCTTTTCCGTCCCAGGGAAACATCTCCGGCATTAAGGTGGGAGGAGTGGATAACTGCATATCCCTTTACGCTAATGATACCCTATTGTACTTAACTGAGCCCAGCTCCTCTCTGCCAGCTGCCATGAACCTTTTGGAGGAATTTGGGACCATCTCAGGATTCAAGGTTAATGAATCCAAGTCTGAAATAATGGTAATGGGAGCCAATGTTTTGGCACAGGTGAAGTCTCTCACGAATTTAAAGTGGGGATCTAAGGAGTTCAGATACCTGGGGATTCGGATCCCGAGGGACTTGAGTAAGTTATTCCAGAGTAATCATGGGATGTTATTAAAGAAAATACGAGAGGACTGTGAGAGATGGGCAGCTCTGCCACTATCTATTACAGGCAGGGTGGAATCGGTAAGAATGAACATTCTTCCAAGGCTGCTTTTTCTGTTTGATGCGCTCCCCCTAACCCCTCCTAGAGAGTTCTGGCAGGAAGTCCAAAGGGTGATAAGTAAATTCATTTGGGCCGGGAAGAGGCCTAGACTTAGCTGGGCTCTGTTGAAATTGCCCAAGGGGAAAGGAGGGCTGGGGGTCCCTGATTTGAGGATGTATCACAGAGCAGCCCAGATGCAGTACTTGGCAGTATACGCCTCTAAGGGAGAGAGGCAAAGCTGGGTTGAAATGGAATCACAGTTGTTAAAACCCTTAACATTCACAGCAATCATATTTAACAAGACGCCCCCGAGGCTAGTACAAGAATTAAAAACGCCCGGGATTAGGACTCTGATCACCTTATGGGTGTAGATGGTGAAGGAGTTGAAAATACAACCCTGGTTGGCAAGACAGGGCATGATCCAGGAAAGTTTGGATTTCCTGCCGGGAAGGGAGAATCCTTTGTTCAGATGTTGGCGAGGGTTAGGGTTGGAAAAATTTTCACAGCTTTTCACAGGGGACATCATCAAGAGCTTCACCCAACTGCAGCGGGAGTTTGGAATCCCGGTTTCAGATTTCTATGGCTACCTACAGATTAGGCACTATATGCAGGCTGTAGAGAAGAATAGCTTAGAGTCAAGATCTGTTTGGCCCAGCCCACTTCTAGACCTGCTACAGGAACTGCTTAAAGGATCAGTACATCAGACCCACTTAATTTCTAAACTGTATGTAGCAGGGGGATCGGGAGCCCCAGGACACAGAACCTGAGTGCAAGCTTGCTGGGAAAGGGAATTGAAATGTGAGGATCAGAAACCCGGTTGGGAGGTGATATGGAGGATGGCGGGGCAGAACCACGGCCTCACCTTCTTGGAGGGAGTTTAGATGGCAGATTCTTATGAGATTTTTCAGAACCCCAGTGATAATGAAACATTTTGGCCAAACCCGGTCAGATAAATGCTGGAGGGGGTGTGGACAGGTGGGTTCGCATGAACACATTCTCTGGAGCTGCCGTAAGGTTAAAAATTATTGGAGCCAGGTGGCCCAGGGCATGGGACAGATCCTCCGGGTGGAAATTCCGGAGCAACCCCGTTACCTCTTATTGGGGGAACTGCCCTTGGGGGTGAGGGACCCAGCAGCCACATATTTGTTTTCAATCCTACTGGCTGCGGCCCAAAAGGCAATCATGAAGCTGTAGCTGAGTAAGGTCCCTCCGACGGAAGAACACTGGCTGGTAAACTGCAAACAGATAAAAGTAATGGAGAGGCTTACCGCTAACCTGACTCTGAAGACTGAGAGGTACAAGGCCCACTGGCTTCCCTTCTTCGAGTTCATGGGGGTCAGGGAGGGGGTTGCCACCCTGGAGTTGCTGGCTAGAGAGGCTTTAGACTAGGTACTGACGGGATGCCTCTGGCTTGATGTACTCCCACCCCCCCGGGGGGAAGGGAGATAGAGGAAGGTGCTATGGGCCCAGTCTTAGGACGACAGGTATAATTCACCATCTGTCTCGGGTGGGGGGAGGGGAGGGAAGAGGGGGAGTGGAATTAATTTGTTGTTTATTTGTTGGTTTAATTGTATTAATAAGAAAACACATAAATTGTAATTGGGAAGTTAGGCAGAAGCTTAGAATGTAGTCCACAACCGGGCTTACTGGCCCAGCTTTATTAAGTGGCACTTCTTAACATCAAGGCTATTTGGCGATTCTGTGTAAGTTATTGCAGGTTGTTTAAAGTTCATAACAACTGGATATGTAAGTTGTAAATTCGGTCCACTTAAGGGTCTGCCTATCCATTGTTATATATGGAGAATGAATGAATGTTGAAATACTGGGTGTTATAGAGAAAACTTTTCAATAAAATACAATTTCCAAAAAAAAAATTCCAAAAAATGACTGCATTATGAGCATGCATTGTGTAGTTTCTACGCACACTCCTAACTTTGCCAATTTTTTTTTCCACCCTGCTACAGTGCGCTCTGCGGGGGCATCCAGCCACCGACTCGACCCGCCCAGAGGGAAGCAGGCTCACTCATATGATGAGGGGTCAGTACGACTGTTCCCTGACCCGCTGGGAGGCCCCCTATGCCTTACCATGCCGGGCTGAGACCGAACCCCTCCAGTGCAATTCCATGACAGACCTCCAGGTGGGCCAAGCACGGCCATCAAGCTGCTTGCTTGCACCCAGCCTTATTCCTCCATTATTTGATTTCTCTGGGGTGCAGACGTGCAATTACATTTGGGTATTGCATGCCGATATCTGCCACATTCCACCCACATACACCAGTGTTAATAGTGCCCCCGGTCGTCAACAGGGGCCACTACAGCATGGTGGAGTCCCTCAGCCCTCTCCAGGGACAAGAGAGCAGTCTCTGGATGCTTGATCCTAGCCCTCCTCTGCCAACCCCCGACGACCCGGGCTCATTCCCAAACCTGGGTTGCTGGAGTGGTACAAGGTGTGGCGTCCAGCACCTCAACCCTCAGAGCCACTGGGCCAGCTAACTTGGCCAATTTTTAATATTCTCACAATACATTTTCAATATTGCTATTTTTGCACACCTCCTTTTCAACAGTACAACTGTCATTTATCACATCCTGCTCGAAACGTGTTTTCACACCTGTGGCACAGAATGACGCAATTGCTCTGCAAAATCACCTTTTGTGACAAGTGAACAAAATGACACTGGCACTCTTCATGAGGAGGGGTCCTATAAAGGCCATGTTGAACATTTGGTGCAACACCTCCAAAAAATGGCCAAGCTACACCCGGGCGTTCAATAATTTCTATGCACACGTGTAACTTTGCTCACTTGGCAGCTCGTCACAGTCCTATTGGCTCTGGCCTGAGCTGATTTAGAAGGAGAGAAAGAACTTCCAACTGCTCTGTATAAGGATCCCCTGACAACTTAAACTTTTGATCCTGCCCTTTTTCTGTCTGGCTAGGTCAAAGCAGCATCCTATTCGTCCATAAATCTGTCAATATAGGAACTCGACACCTGATAGGTAAAGCAAAACGCTCCAAAACACAGTTCAACTTTCTCCCATAACCCATAGAGCTGTCATATGATGATATCCCTGCACACTGATTTTCTGCTACCAGAGTTGGGGTCACTCCAAGATGGTGGCAGGGTCTCTGATGCATTCAGTGTTAAACTTTAAAGTCTCTTTGCCAGCCAAAAGCATGCACACTTTAGAAGCAAACAGTTTCAAGGGTTGATAGATACTCCTTTGCCTTGCTACCCGGTACTTAGATAGGGAGACAGTATAGCACAGTGGTTTATGGCTCTGAGCTGCAAATATGGAGACCTGGGTTTGAATCCCACAACCCCCACTTGCATACTGGGTGACCCTAAACAAGCCATTTAATTTCCACATGCTCCCAGGTTGCACCTGTAAACAAGCTTTCAGCTTAATGTGCCACTTCTGGTTAAACAATTGAAAAAAAAAGTGATC
This sequence comes from Neoceratodus forsteri, assembly GCA_016271365.2. Taxonomy (NCBI): domain Eukaryota; kingdom Metazoa; phylum Chordata; order Ceratodontiformes; family Ceratodontidae; genus Neoceratodus; species Neoceratodus forsteri. Next base: position 640,032,923 of record CM057453.1, on the reverse strand, counting down.
TGATCAACAGGACATTGTCAGAATCTCCATGGTAAATTCTCCCCACCTCTTTACACAGGCTGCAGCAACACTGAAACTCTTCTCTTAAAGGTACAGTACACAGTTAAACAGTTCTTAGTCTCTTCTGGTACATTTACCTCTACAAATACTACTCCAATCCCTTTCCTGTCAGGAGCCCTGGGGCCAGGAGGGATCAAGGAATGAAGGAGGGCAGGGTCCAAGGCTAAGCAGGCAGTTTAGGTAAGTAAGTAATGCTTTATTTGTAGTTTGGCACACAATCCCAGAGGCTCTGGGCACCATTATAGTTCAAGGCATGTTTGGGCAGTACAGACAAAATTCACATAATTGCTAAAATCAGATATGTGTAAAATAATTCATTCAATTCTCATAAATTGCCTTCTTAAGAAGATAGGTTTTCAGGCCCCCTTTAAATGCTTTCACCGTTGGGGCCTCCCTAAAGATGTTTGGCAGTGAATTCCAGAGGGTGGGCAGACCACCTCGAGGGAGTGATCCCTCAAGGTCTTCAGCCTGGTCCTCATAATTGAAAGGAGGCACTCAGTGGTGGAGCAGAGGGAACACACGAATGGCTGGAGTTAGGAGGTCAGACATGTAACTAGGGCTCAGGCCATATAGGGCCTTGTAGGTGAGCAAGCCCACCTTGAAGATGATCCTCCTCCTGACAGGCAGCAAATGCAGATCCTGCAGGACCAGGATCTCATGGCAAGACTTAGGTAGACCCACCAACAGCCTGGCTATTGCATTTTGCAATAGCTGCAGTCAGTGGAGGATCCCTCCATTGACCCCGAAGTACAGAGCATTGTAGTAGTCCAGCTTGGAAGTCACAAACGCGTGTACCAGTGATGGCAAGTCTTCGGGCAGAATCATGGGTTTAATTCAGGTGATATTCCTTAAGTGGTAAACCACACTTTTGACAGCAGATGACACCTCGGCTTCCAGAGTCAATCTGTCATCAAGGATAACACCCACATTTTCCACCCAGGGAGGCCATCAATGGGGTGGAACCCAGGACTAAACATGTTATCACCCCAGAAGCCTCCCCATCACACCGGTGGCCAGGCTGAATCATTAGCACTTCCGTCTTGTTAGGGTTCAGCAACAGCCAGTTTGAGGGCATCCAATCCTGAATCTCGGCCAGGCATTTAATTAGCATTTCAATAGTATTTTCAGTTCCAGGGGCAAATGACAAATACAGCTGGTATCTTCTGCATAGCAGTGAGCCCCCAGACTGTATTGTCTAATGAGCTCTGCTAGGGGCAGCATGTACACTGAGAACATCAGCAAAAGGATCAAACCTTGAGGCACTCCACATGACAGGGGCTTCGAGGAGGAGGAGAAATTCTCCATCACCACTCTTTGCCTCCTATCAGTGAGACAAGACTCGAACCATTTGATGACTGATCCAGTGAGCTCACAATGCACTCTCACTGTAAGGTCAGTCCTCCCAAATGTGCGTGTGTGTGTGGGGAGTGTCACCGTAAATTATATGAGAATTAAATTTAGCTACGAACAAAAAATTTGTGAAGGTAACTCTCCTGCTGGGATTAGATCCCCATTCGTCTGTTTTGCAGGTTGTGACTTAACATCTACACCACAGGAACAGCAATTCCTTTCCCTTCAGTTCAGTGGCATACTAAATGTGTGTTTGCTAAGCAAGCAAAGGTTCAGTTGTTTGAATCCAGGTACAGTATATTGCATTTTAATATGTAATTATTTCACAAGTCACAGACATTTTTTTGGCACCTTTAGTACCATTGGGACTTTGATTTACTATTTGTCTTTCAGTATTCTCAGTTTCTCCTAGTCCTGCTCTCTCCTTCTCTTCTCAGTACTAGCTCATCCAACACAAACTCATTACAAACCATGGTTCTCCATGGTGAAATGGCAAAACTGGATTTCATAATTCACCAATGATTTCACAGTTCACATTGGACTTCTGTTTACAAATGGTAACATTTCAGAGGCGATAGTTTCAAAACACATCATACCAGAAATGGTGAAATGTGGAACCATGGTCTGCAATGCATTTTGCAGTCTACATATTGTTTGCAGACCATGAAATACTATTCAGGTGCAATAGAATCACATCAGTAATTCACAATACAGTAATTTTTTAAATGCAAGTTCACACTTTGAAGGAACCAATCTTCGGTTTACACATTTAGGGCCAGATATTCAAAGCTTTGCGCGGGGCAAAAAACATTTGCGCGGGTTTAGCGCGGAATTAGCACGGGTCTGCTATATTCAAAAGACTGAATAGTGTAGGCAAACTGCAATAGTGCCAGGCAAACAATAAGTATATGCAAGGGGCAAAGTGAACATGAATACAGATGCAATGTGATATTCAGCGACTAGCGCTGCGCTAAGTTGTTTAGCGTGACTTAGCGCGACCCATAGCGCGGTACAGATTACCGCCCAGGAAAAGCTGGTCTTAACCGTGGGCAAACAGCTTTGCGCGGTGCTATCTCAGCATTAGCGTGGCTTGCGCGGCCCTAACATATGAGTATGACACTTAGAAACTGCCAGACATGGAGGACACATGCTGCTCACTGATGGCACCACCATGATGCCATCAGCTGCCACCTGCCGGAGCCAAGCACAGACAGTGATGGGTGATTTGACCCACAGGGGACAGCGTGGCCATATGGCACACACCTGCAGACCATACGTCTGTGGTGTGCAACAGATGCCAGCACACACATGCAGCACTGTGGGCATGGTGGCCAGTGAGGGGAGGGGTGTAGGGGTGGCCAGACCTCACCACAGCCCACGTGTGGCCACAAGGCTGGGACACATCGCTCAGTGCACATGGGCCAGTAGTGGGAGTACGCCACCACCTGTGTGCCTGTTGGATCCTACATGCCCCCCCGAACCACCTACCACCCAATTGTACAGAAGTCACAGCACACACTGCCGGCCATGTACATGACGCTGTGCATCCCATGTCACAGCTGCAGCATCTGTGGATCACACAACAGTGTGAAAGTACTGTCCACTTTCAGTAACTACCAGCATGCTGTGCCTGTCACTGTGTACAGTGCAGTGGCCATCACTGCCCTACATACCATAGGCAGTGTTGTGTCCCTCACACTACCAGCCCTCTTGCTACTATAGTGTCTGCTGTGCACTGTAGCATGACCTTCAGTGTGAAGGTTGAATGTAGCACTGCCACTACCTGTGCCTATGCTGTGTTGTCCCCTGGGGTTCGATATGTTATGCTATGCTGCACTGTTTACATGAAGCCTGCAGCTATCATCATGCACTGCCTGACTGACCTACAGGTGGAGCTGCAATTGGACCTGTCCATCCCCTGTACCTCCAGACTGACCTACAGGTGGAGCTGTGGGACCCTGCAGTAATGCTGTGCAAACCGCATGCAAATCAGGGCATGATGAGATGCTAATGTGGCTGTTTGCCCAGAGACTATATAAGTAGGCTCATTTGCATGTCACTTTTGAATATGGCAAAGTTTAACGCGGGGCTAACGTGTTTGCACTGGACAAGCTGCTTAGCTCCGCGCTAAAGCGGCGCTATCGGTTCGGGGAATATTATACAGTTTTGATCATTGTTTTTTCATGTGTGCTGCTGCCTGCAGCTGTGCCGGGTCCATGCATTTGTCAGAACACATATTGGCCACATAGTTCCTCTCTACCTACCCTCACGCCGCTGTGCACTGTGTTGTTGTTGTGGTTTGCACTTCCTGGTTGCTGCATTTAGTGCTGTCATATTCCAGGGCTACATTTGCTCTGCACTCCCAGCCCAGTTTGCACGGCCTCATTCCCACGTTATATTCAAAAGCTGCTTGCCCTGGGCTATTCTGTTTGAATATAGCTTGCTCTGTGCTCCAGGCTAAGTTTGCACACCAGGCAGTGCAAATTTAGATCAGGGGCAAACCTTTGAATATCTGGCCCCTAATGTTTTCCTTATACATTCTGGAGCAGCTCAAATGGAAATAATGCAAACACATAATTTTTAAGGGACTGTTTCACTGGGGAGGGTGGGATGATGTATGGAAGGTGGCCCATATTGTGCACTTTCTTGGAAATTGGGGATTGGTGAAGAGTACTTCACAAAGTGGTGGAGAGTGATAGTCAATGCCAACAGGGACAAGCTTGACTGACTCTGGAGTATGTGCAGCATGGGGAGAGGGAGACATTTTATACTTGAGGGCATTCACCGACTTCAGAGTGAGAGCAGTGTAGGTAAGTCAGAGGGGCAGTTACTTACCTGGGAACATTTAACTCTGGGTAAGGGTGGGAAAGTGAGGAGACCATTGCATATCAAGGAGCACTTGTCTCTGAGTCCTTTGTAGTGCAAGTGGAGCAGGGAGATAGACTGTTAAATACCAGGAATTGCTTGCTTGAGTGGGGTGAGGCAGGACACAGGGTCAGGAAGGGGGGACTAGTGTGTCTCCCATTTACACCACTCTCAACTCCCAGTCCCAGTATAGTCACAAACACAGTTAGGGCCAGATCCAGAAAGGAATCCCAGGCTTGCATGAATCACATGTATCTGGGATATATAGTCCTCCACCCTCAGATGCTGGCAGATATGTTGGCATCCACAAACCTTGGTCCACCAAGATATATGCACTTAGGGAACAGTGGAAGAGATAGGGAGTGGGTTAGGGTGTAGCATGAGGAAGGACACTGGGCATCCAAATGTCCACACACTGAATTCTCTGTGCTGCACAGAGCAGGGGATCATGGGATATGGCACTCTTCAAAGGACTGCCATAGCTATTAAAGGGTTACATAATTATTTATTTTCAGAAAAAACATGAAAGGCAGTAACCTCCAGACCTCAATGCATGTTGCTGGGCCTGGGGCAATGACAGCAGGGATGGCTGGGCACCAGAATAGTTAGGGCAGCTAGGTAGATGAATTGCATATGTGTTACATCCGGGTTCTACCTGGTATAGTGACCACCCTCTCCAGATTTGCTCCACAACATAGAGAAAATATTTTAAATTGAATGCAATATGCACCTTGCCTGTCCCTCCCAATGCAGTGGCACTCCCAGAACATGCATGGCAAGGCCAGAATCGGGTGCAGAGGGAGTTGATGCACCACTCATAGATGCTGCGGGGTGTCCCTTCATGCTTGTGAAGGACTTTTGTGGATCAGGCAGTTCCTTACATAAAACTCACACTCAGTGTACCGTATTCATGGATAAGCTAAACACAGACCAGTCTGTAATGAAATGTTCGGAATCACAAACTTCATAAACAAGTTAATGATATATGCAGTCATTTGCAGGTATCAGAGCAGTGTCAGTTCTGCAGAATCTGAATTTGCCATTTAATATGTAAAATCACAGTACATGCAATTATTTTCAAACAGAGCAGTCAGTTCCATGGAATACAGAGTCGTAGTTTAATCTAAGAATTTGCAATATATACTGTATTCTCATTCCATAGTTCAAGGCAGAATACTCATAAAATGTGCCAAACCCGGTTCTAAAATTTTGCAGAAGTGAACTTCTGACTTATGCTGGATTTTCACCAGAGAAAGATTTATTTTGCCCAGTACTACTCCTTCCCCTATCTCCACTGCACTGCTGTCAGAGACTGAGTCTGAATGCATTGAAACAACTTGCTGCTGATAAGGGAGGGGTGACTGACTGATGAACCTGGATTTTGACTACTATTCATCTATAGCTACATACTGTAGATGGCTTAAAGCAGAAAAAGATGATGGTGGGTGAGATTTTTTAAAGGTCTTGACTCATGCACACTTTCTGATTGTAGGCTGCACCTGCATCAAAATAAATGTGCCAAAATGTGGGATTGCTATTTTCAAACATTTTTGCACATTTATGACAGCTAACCTGCTTTGTGGCTTAAAAAATGATGCAATGATGCATGTGTCAATACTTTTATGAGTATCATTTTTTGAGTGCAACTTGTGGCACTTGCAGCAATAATTTAGACCACACAGTGCAAGTGCAAGCCTACTGTGATACAGGGTAGAAAACATGTCCAAAGTGTCTTTGGAAATCCAGCCAATAGAGTGCTGCAGGTCTGTCCTGATGTTCCCACTTTGTTATTTCTTGCATTTTCAGAGCTGTCCTCACCTTCTGCCTCATTTTTGTTCCTCATTACTGACTTGAAACTTGCCCGTTTGTATTTTGAACACAGATATTTTTTCATAATTGATCACATTGCTGGGTTGGCTAGGCTGTTCCACCTATCCACCACCCACTCTGTAAAAAAAAATACATTCTGTCATCCTTCTTGAATTTCCTCTTTTCTAGTTCAGTGTTATGCTGCCGATGGATGTGCTGTTCCCTATCTTCAATAACTTGCAGAGTCCACCATATTAGACTCATGTATGTACAGTTGCACCCACTGACACGTCAGATATTTTCTGAACTTTCTTTAATATCTTTAGAGAAATGTTTTGTCTGTAGTGCCACTGTAGAGCTACCAGAGAGATTTCTTGTAGAAATATGGTAAAATATCTAGAAATATCCAGATAACTTGATGGCTACAACAGTGCACATACGTTCACTCATATCCTCCTGTCCTCCAGAGAGTACACATTAAGACTGAATAATCTTTCTTGATAGAGCTTACCCTGCTGCCAATAGGTAATTTTGTAGACCTCCATGGGATAGCCTCTATCCTCTTCAAATTGCCTGTAAAATGCAAAGTGTTGTCTAATCAGTGGGCTGTATGGCATCAATGTCTTTTCTTTGATGGAACTTGAGAAACCTTACCTGATGCATCCCAGTATCCCTTTATACATGTATAAGTGAGAGAGAGATAGAGAGAGAGAGAGAGAGAGAGAGAGAGAGAGAGAGAGAGAGAGAGAAGACCATAACTCACAAGTGGCAGAGCCATGAATGAATCATGAATGTTCTCTCCCTGCATAAGTGATAATAAATGGTGTATTCTGAGTCAGGCATTATGTATTTGGTTTATACAACATCATTTTCTAGTTATAACTTTTTACATCATCCATTTGTGTTAAGGATTAACTGTTTATCTTTAATATGCAATACTGGCTTCAGTGCTGCACACTGCTACAGTATAATAAATTATATAACTGGCATTGCCAAATCTGCTTTCTGACTTGTTCAGTAGTCATTTGTAATTTACCCAACCTTCAAGACATTCCGAACTTTCATGCCAACATGCTAGCTTGTAAGTTAGGTGCCAAGATAATAAGTTTATCTTGCAAAATTTTAATTTACACCTGTTGCCTAAATAGAGGATATGCAATAGGCTGATTAAAAATATGCAATTGTATCTTCATGTGTGAGGGGGCAGGACCATAACTCATGCGTGGCAGAGCCATGGGTAAGATATGGAAGTCCTACCATTTCACAAGTTATGATAAACTGCCTATTTTGTGTCAGACCATTGCAAACACAATTTATACATGTTTACTAATTATAGCTTTTAAATCTGCTGTTTGTATAAAAATTGTACTGTTTATCTTTCCTTTCAACTACTGTCTTTAGTATTGCACATGACTATTGTGATGTCATCAGCACTGTGAAAGCAGTTCTCTAATGGGACAATATGCATTCCTGACATACCCAACTTTTCAAGATAAAATTATCTTGCTGTGTTGGATCAAAATAATTTTTCTCTTGCTATTTATCAGTGCACTCCATTTGTATAAATGTTGTAATATGTTGCTTTGATGAACATTTACACTAGTGGAGCAGGCTGGCGGAAGGAATTGGGGAGGCAGAAACTGCCCCCACAAGCTGAAGTAGAATGTAAAGAGAACCTGAGGGGAGAGGACCCCCCCAGATGCAAATTAATAAAGGAAGCAGGGTGGTAGAGAAAAAAGGGGAAGAGAACATTAGCATTAAAAGGATAGTGGGAAAAGACGGAGGCCATGTGTGTGAATGCTAGAAGTCTATGAAATATGATTCTTGACCTAGAGGCCATCATAGAAGAGGCAAATCTGGATACTGTCACCATTACCAAGTTATGATGCACTGAAAACTATGACTGGGACATGGCCATACCAGGCTATACTCTATTAAGGAAGGACTAGGTGAGAAGGAAGAGAGGGGGTGTGGTGCTTTATGTTAGGGAAAGCATAAAAGTGATGAAAATAAAGGGAATACAGCAGGAGGCAGAGGTACTGTGGGTCACCCTGGAGATGGAAAATGGAGCCGCTGTTTGCACTGGAGTAATCTACAGGGTATCCCATTGCTACAGCTACAACTTTACAGTGACATGGTCGATGCTGACAACATCGCCATGCCATTGTAAAGTCCTCCTGGGACCCTGGGACCCTTTCCCAAGGTCCTGCATCCCATTCCCAAATCAAAAAACAACAACTTTTAACTAGGCGGCACCATGCCAACCACAATTGTAATAGATGTAGTGGAGTTGGGGAAATGTCGTATCAACAAGAAATCGTCGATGCGGCATCTTAGATCCAATCTACAGACCTCCAGCACAGGAGAAGGAATTAAATAAGTAGTAGTAGTAGTAGTAAAAATATTATTCAGAAATTTTCAGAAAAGGTTAACCCAATTGAGCAGAGGCTTATTTTCAACGAGGTTCCATAATAAGGTACTGGTGGAATAAATAAGGCACTGGTGGAAGCCACTGGCATGATGGCAGAAGAGGGGGAGGTGACGGTGGTGGGGTACTTCAGCCTGACAGATGTAGATCGGAGTCTTCCAGCAGTGCCTTCTGCTAGAAGCAGGGACATCCTGAACTCTCTGTAGGGGGTGTTCCTCAGGCTACTAGTCAGTGAACTCAATCATGATGGAGCAATACTGGACCTGGTCCTCACTACCAGGGACAATGTTGCAGACATCAATGTGGGAGGCCTTTTGGGGACCAGTGAGCACTGTATGGTGTGATTCAATATAAGGATGGCTGTGGAACTGAACCACACAAGGGCAAGGGTCCTGGACTTCAGGAGGGCAGATTTTAAAAAGACTGGTGAATTCCTTAGTGATTACCTGTTTGGGGGGGTTGGAACAGTGGGTGAAGGGGAGCATAATAAAGGCATCAAACCTCTGTATCAAACAAGTGAGCAAAAGCATGAGGAAAATGAGGCTGCTACGGTTCTTAAGAGAGGTAGCTGAAGACTTAAAGGGTAGCAATCAGAAGGTATAAAGAGATGCAGAGGGACAAGAATAGTGAGGTATATCAGGGGAAACAGAGAGAGACAGGGAAAGAAGTAAGGCACAAACTGAAGAGAGAATAGCCCAGGAGTTAACAAAAGGGGACAAATCATTTTAAGGGACACACCTCTCAACTGTCCCTGATTTTCAGGGACGTCCCTGATTTTGGCTCAAAATTTTACTCTGTCCCTCCTAAAATTTGTGTTTCCGTAGCTAAACAGTGGAAATTGTAAGAACAAAATAATGTCAAGCATTAAAGTTACAGACTTGTTCTTCTTTAGAAAATGCATGTTGCACTAAGCCCCATAATCTACCAGCTTTGTGGGTGGATATCTCTAATTTTGAAGATGTGTCCCTGATTTTGGTCCTTTGTCCCTGATTTTTTTAAGCCTTGTCCCTGATTTGTGAGGCAGGAGGTTGAGAGGTATGTTTAGGGATGTAAGTGAAAAGAGGAAAACCGGGAATGGGATTGTAAGGTTAAAAAGGAAAGGGAGGACTGTGAAGTGGGAGACCAGGAAAAAGCAGACATCATGAACAAATACTTTTGTTCAGTGTTCCAGAGGAACGAGAAGGGGTGGTGTCACAAAAAGTAACAGAAGCTTTATAGGGAGGAGGGAGGAGATGGACACTAGTTCTTTTTGGAAGAAAGAGTTCTGAAGGGACTAACTAACTTGAAGGCAATGGGGTCAGATGCGGTGCATCCACGGGTTCTGAGGGAGCTTGGGAAAATACTAGCTGCACCTCTGAAAGTTCTGTTTAACAGCTCACTGGAAGCAGGAGTGGTTCCAGAGAAGTGGAGAAGGGTGGATGTAGTCCAGCTACACAAAAGTGGTACAGGGAGAAGGTTGGTAATTATAGGCCAGCCAGCCTGACATCTGTAGTGGTAAAGTTAATGGAATCACTGCTGCAGGAAAGAATTATGGAATATTTTGAATACAATGGGTTTCAAGACCCGAGACAGCATGGGTTCACAAGATGGAGGTCATGTCAAATGAATCTGATAGACTGCATTGACTGGGTGACAAAGGATTTAGATCAGGGTGGAATGGTGGACATTGCCTACCTAGATTTCAGTAAGGCTTTCGACACCATTCCACATAGGGGACTAGTAAGCAGGCTGGATACCTTAGGAGTGGGTCCAAAGGTAATAAACTGTATAAGAAATTGTTTAGGGGATAGGCCACAGAGGGTGGTGGTAAATGGAGTTCAATCTAAATTAGGGAGTGTGACCAGCGGGGTGCCTCAGTGATCAGTGTTGGAATCAGTCCTCTTTAATGTCTTTATAAGTGACATTTCAGAGGAGCTGGAAGGGGAAGTCTGTCTCTTTGTGGATGACACCAAAATCTGCAATAGGGTGGACACCCTTGGGGGGGTGGACATAGAAACATAGAACTTGTTGGCAGAAAAGGACCGCTAGGCTCATCTAGTCTGCCCATAGGCCCTATACCTATAGTTGTCCACTGATCCTAAATAATCATATGCTTTTCCGCACTACCTCCCTGACCAATGTTCCCTTGTGCCTGTCCCAGGCATGTTTAATCCTCTCCACTGTGCTTGCCCCCACTGCCTTGTGGTAAATCATTCAAAGCATCCACCACCCTATCTGTGTAGAAAAACTTCCTCATGTTCCCTCTTAATCTATCCCTCTCTAATTTCATATTGTACCCCCTTGTTCTGGTGGTTTTACTATATTGGAAAAGATCCCCCACCTGCACCTTTTTTATGCCCTTGAGGTACTTAAAAGTTTCAATCATGTTGCCCCTTTCTCTCCTTTCCTCCAGTGAGTACATATTGAGTTCCCTTAGTCTGTCCTCATACGTTTTGTGGTTCAAACCATGCACCATCTTTGTCACCCTTCTCTGGATAGCCTTCACCTTGTTTATGTCCTTATGCATGTGTGGTCTCCAGTACTGCACACAGTACTCCAGGTGAGGCTGTACCAGTGTTTTGTACAGTGGCATCACTGCCTCCCGTCTCCTGCTAGTAATACCCCTCATTATGTACACTAGCATGCCACTTGCCCTTCCTGCAGCCTTTGTGCACTGCTTTGATACTTTAAGGTCACCAGATATGATAACCCCCTACAGTAGGTCCCTTTCCTCTTTGGTGTCTGTCAGTACCTCTTCTTCCATCCTGTAGTACTCCCCAGGGTTGCCCCTACCCAGGTGCATGATCCTGCACTTTTTTGCATTGCACCTCAGTTGCCACACCTCTGATCATCTTTCAAGCTTCTCCAGGTCCCTCTTCATTGTCTGCACCCCTTCTGGAATATCCGCCCTGCTGCAGATCTTGGTGTCATCTGCAAAAAGGCAGACCTTTCCTTCCAGACCCTCTGCAAAGTCACTAATGAAGACATTGAACAGGACTGGTCCCAGAACTGATCCCTGTGGCACTCCACTGGTCACCTTTCTTTCCCCCAATTGTATCTCATTTACCACCACCCTCTGCCTTCTGTCTGACAGCCAGTTCCAAACCCAATGTATCACCTTTTGCTCCATGCCCAGACTATTCATTTTGTTTACCAGCCTTCTGTGTGGTACAGTATCAAAGACTTTGCTAAAATCTAGGTAGGTGATGTCCACCACCCCTCCCCGATCCACTTCCCTAGTAGCCCAATTAAAAAAATCTATTTTGATGGCAAGACCTTCCTGATGTGAATCCATGTTGCCTCAGATCCCGAGCCCCATTGGATTCCAGGTGTGCCACTATCCTTTCTTTCAGCAGTGTCACCATGATTTTCCCCACCACCGAGGTGAGACTGACTGGCCTGTAGTTCTCCGCTTCCTCCCTACTACCACTTTTGTGCAGTGGGACTACACGCACCTTCTTCAAGTCCTCCAGAACTATGCCTGTATTAAGTGACTTTGTGAACAGGTCTGAAAGGGAAGGATAAGCACAGACCTAAGAAAACTAGAGTAGTCGTCAAGGGTATGGCAGCTGGATTTCAATGCATAAACAGTACAATATAATGCACTTATTGCACAGAAACCCCGGGGGGGGGGGCTACAAAATGGGCGGAGTGGTATTGATGGTTGACCACCAAGCCGGAAAAAGACCTGGGGTAATCATATCTGAAGAACTAAAGGTGGCCAGGCAGTGCAACAAGACAGTTGGAATGGCTAGTGGGATGCTGGGGTGCATAGGGAGGGGTATCACCAGCAGAAAGAGGGAGGTGGCACTACCACTCTATAGATTACTAGTAAAACCCCACCTGGAGTACTGTGTCCAGTTCAGGAGACCACATTTCTGGAAAGGCATAGACAGAGTGAGGTGGTCCAGAGGAAATCAACTAAAATGGTGCAGGGTTTGCATCAAAAGCCCTACAAGGAGAGACTAAAGGACCTCAATATCAATCAATCAATCAAACATTATCTAACCAGGCAAAATCATCCTTGAGCAAGCTCATTTACAAGATGGTCCTGGACAAGTAGAACATATACAGCTACAGCATATTATCGGAGTTGCAGAGTACATATACAATGAGCAAATAAATGACAGTTACAGTATAACAAAAAGATCAGGCTGGCAAGTACATATAATGCACAACTATCCATGGGTTGATAATTGACTGTTCATGCAAAGGAATCCCTAATGGTGGGAGCTTTTACAACCAGATACCACAATGTTACAACAAAGTGAGGGATATCAGGGAGGGTAAGTGGGGGTACAACACATGAAGGCTTATGGGAGGGGTAGGTGAGAGGATGATTACAAGTATAGTCATAACAAACAGGGAGGAATTGGGAAGCTTACTCTAAAGGTAGGCATGAACAAGAGAAGTGCTACGAGAATATATGTAAGTGCCTAGTGTTTGGGGAGCCACAGGAGATGGGTGGAAAGAGGCATGCACACAGGATATGTACACTCTGAAACAGAGGAGGGAGGGGGGGATATAATAGAGACCTTTCAATACCTCACATAGGTAAATAAGGTAAAGGAAGAAAGGAAGTATTTTTCAAAAGAAAAGGTGCTCAAGAACAAGGGGACATGCTGTGAGACTGGAGGGGGAGATTCAGGAGATATGTGAGGAAGTACGTCTTCACAGAAAGAGTGATGGATTCCTGCAACAGCCTTCTAGCGGAGGTGGTGGGGGCAAAAACAGTGGTGGGGTTCAAGAATGCATGGGATAAGTCCAAGGGAATCATAGTGGAAAGTAAGCAGGAGGGAGACAGAGCTGTAGATCAGTTATGGTCTGTGGCAATAGTGTATGTAGGGAGGAATGGGCAGACTGGGTGGGCCAACCGGTTCTTATCTGCCATCAGATTCTATGTTTCTATATGGATTATTGTGAAATAACACATTTATCTCCACTCAGAAGACCCATAACTCTTGAGTGGTGAAGCCACAAGTTAGCTATGAAGGTCTTACCACTGCTGTGGAGAAAAGTGTAACCCATTATGTATTTGATATACATCACACTGTTGTTAATGTTTTGTTACTGTTTTACTTTGTTTTAGCATAAAACTGCTTTTTTTTACCATTACAAACTCTCTGTCTGATCCATTGTTTTCCATATGCTATTTTCAGATTCTAAGTGGAAATAGAAACACAGTAACAGAATCTGATGACATAAGGAGACCAATGGTCTTTTGAGTCTACCCTTCCTATACTACCTCACCCAACTGACCTATTGTTCTGGTGGGTGGTTTCCTGATTTCCCTACTCCTCCACCATCAGCATCCTGGTACCCCCTTGGGACTATGCCATCTTGTCTTGTCTCAGCCATGCAGAAACCCTGTTAGGGAACCTGCACACACCACTTCCATTGGTAATCTGTTCCATGACTCTGTCACTTTCTCTGCAAAGTAAAACTTCCTCACATCCTTCCTGAATGTGCCCCCGACAACTTTCAATCATGCTCTGTTGTGACTGCATCCCTAGTTCTAACACATGGGTCCTCACTATTCACCCTGTTTATACCCCTCTGAAACTGATAGTCATGCCCCCCTTGCATGCCTGGCATGCAGCGAGTGCATATTTTCGGCCACCAGTAGTTCCTCATGTGATCTGCCTTGCTGGCTCTGGATCATCTTGGTGACTCTTCTCTGCACCAACTCCAGCCTATCTATGTCCCTTCTTAGGTGAGTACTCCAGAACTGAGCACAGTACTCCAGATGAAGCTTCACCAGAAATCTATAGAGCTGCAGCATCACTTTGCTTTTTCTACTGCCAAAACCCCTCCCAGTATACCCCAGCACTTTTGATGCCTAACTGTAGGCATTGTTCCATTGATTCGTTTGCTTATGGGAGTCACTGATGATAACCCCAGACCCCTCTTCTCTTTTATAGTGGGCAGCCTAACCATTCCATCCTGTATTCTGTGTGTGGGATCCATCTATACATTACCTAGCACTTATTTGCATTACATCTCAACTGGCAGATCTTAGACCATCTCTTCAACTTTTCTAGGTCCTTCTGGTGTTCTCTCACTCCTCCTTCTTTGTGGCCTACCTTGCCACATATCTTTGTGTCATCAGAAAGGAGACATATCTTGCCCTGGATACCTTCCCTTTTGTCACTAATGAACATATTGAGTAAGACAGGTCCCAAGGTTGATCCCTGTGGCACTCTGCTCATGACATTCCTGTCCTGTCTTGGACCTGCTCACTTCTACCCTCTGTTGCCTCTCTCTAGCTAGTTGCCTACTCACCTGACTAAACCCTGCTCTACTCCTAAGTTTTCCATCTTTTTCAGCAACCTCTTATGTGGTACCAAATCAAAGGCATTGCTGTCATCATAGTAGACCAAATCTACTGCTTGCTCTCTATATCCCTAGTGACCTTGTTGAACAACAGTATCAGATTGGTCTGGTATTTCCTCCCTGAAACAAACTCAAGCTATTTGCCATGCAGCAGACTCTTGTTTTTTTAGAAGGCCACTAGACATTCCTTGACTAGGGTCTCCATCAGCATACCTACAATCAAGGTAAGAGTGAAAGGCCTGTATTTGTCTGGGCCCTTCCTCCCCCACCTTTTGTAGGGTGGTACTATATCCCTAGAACTCCAATCCACTAGTGCCACTCCAGACTTCAGTGAATTATTAAATATCTTGGTCAAGAGCAGTAACAGTTCTGCTGCCATTTCCCTAAGTACCCTAGGGTGCTGGTCATCCGGGCCCGATGCTTTGTATACCCTGAGGGCTTCCAGTCCCTTTCTCACGCTTTCAGCCATTATCGCCATTGATCCCATTTTCTTACCACCCCCATGTGTGTCACCCTTGATCCCACTCTGTGATAGAGGCCCATCACCCTCGATCATGAATACTGAGCAGAAGTAATTGTTCAGTACATTTGCCTTCTGCTCCTCATTTTCTACTACTCGCACTCTTCTGTTAGTCTGATAATTCTCCAGTTTTTAATTTATCCTAAATTTACTGAAAAAAATTATCTCCCCCCACCTTTTGAACCCTTGGAAATCCACAACTCCATGTCTGGCTTTGCCTTCCTGAGCACTACCCGTGCCTTTTTGAACCTAACCTGGTATTCTTGCCATTCTTCATCTCCCTGTCCCCTTCTACCTAGTGAAAGCCCTTCTTTTCACACTCACAGCCTCCCTGATTCTTCTAAGAACCAGATTAGCCTTTTGTACTTGTTTCTTTTGGCCACCTTCCTTGCCCAAAATCCAGTCACCTCCAGATGTGCCTCATTGATCCCACCCAACTTTTCCTCTACTCACTTGGTCAGGCCTATCCCCACCAAGCTCCCCTAACTTTATCTCATATGTGGCAAAAATATGTTAATTTGACATCATAAAACACTATCCTCAAGGGGGACCACTGTTCCCTACAGCCATTTCAGCCCCCATAAAATTGTGGTTATTGGACACATAGGGTTCACTGACTGCAACCTCCCCATTACTTCCAATTTGGTGAGTACTAAGCCAAGAATGGTATCCTGACATGTAGGATCCCTGACCAGCTGCACCAGTAAATAGTCTTGCACCATCTAACGGCATCTGACTCCTGGTGCTTGTCAATGCTGATATATATCAGTCTATATCTAGTAGGTTCAGGTCCCCCAGTAGCACTAGCTCCACTTTATGGTTCCCTTCCTGATTTCCTCCCCCAGTTCCACATCCCCTTCCTCTTTTTGCCCCAGAAGTCTGTGACCATCACCAATCTAATCTTCTTTCCAAGAATGAAGTCATTTTTATTCAGATCAGCTCTACTTCCCCTTCCTTTTTACAGCTGCATGGCAGAACTCTGAAGAGGTCTTGCCATCACAGTAGAAAAATGGAGCTTTCCAGATTCTGAATGGACTATGCAAAATTGGGTTCACCCACATCACTGTGACAATAATAGTTGTGACAGCAGTTATGGTGCCAGCATTCTGCTGATGGCAAATACTGCAATAGGGAACATGTGTGCCCCACAAAATGGGCAAAGTGCCCTAGGCTTAAAAACATGCAACAAGTAGTAAAACGATAACCCACACACCCCAGCATATCTTGTAGTGCCCCACACAACAAGACACAGAAAAGTAGTGTATTAAGGGGGGCTACATCCCATGCACCCCCGCCAAATTAATATAACCAACTCTGAATTGCACCAATGGTGACAGGGAGTACTAATAGTGACAACTTGCACAGAGGTAGAAGCAGGAACAAAAAACAGGGCTACCGCACCAACAGCAAACCCACACACACACCTGCTATCATTCAGCAGCGTCCTACTAACCCCCAACAAAACATTACTCCTCCTCCCAAACACTCAAACCTCTGAGTGCTCTAAAGCTCAAGTCACAACAGTGCCATGCACCAACCTGCTGTTGCTGTAGTGATGGTGGCAATATTTAGTTGCTGTCCTTATCGTATACCAGAAAATTGGAGGTTAAGGTCAATCATGCTGCTAACTGAAGCAGTCTGCTGTGTTCATTCAGCTGAGCAGTGTTGCACCACAACATTTTGTGTGATAACGTAGTCACTAGCTTCAATCTGGGTAGTATTCTCTTTCAAGAATGCTTCATAGCTTGTAACCATGTCAACTTAGCTTTTCCCAGCCTTAAACTGTACTTGAGATTGAGGAAGGAGGTTCAGACTTCAGACGATATTGCGAAAGGCCTCAGATCAACACAGAGTAAGGTGCTATTATCAATTGAGGAGTTCTGCAAGAATTAAAAAAAGAACAGCAGTAAATAACACACCTACTTATATAAATCACTTAATTAATTGTTTATATTGGTTATTCTGGTTATGGTTCATATTCTTGAAATTAATTGGTGAAAGCTAGTACAACAAAGAAGGCTAAGAAAGGGATGTTGCATGCAGGCAGAGACAAAGGTCTCTAAATTCTGCTCACATCATGGAGATGAGTGTGTGTGTGTGTGTGTGTGTGTGTGTGTGCGCGCGGCAGCGTCGGAGTGTGCACCAGTGTGGCACTCTGTTAACTTTTTCCTTGTACATTAACCTTTTCTTAGTCAGTTTTCAAATGGATGTAAAGCTATATTGTAGTACTATTCACTGTTTAGAACATTGAGTGCCATCTTGACCCACTGTGTTCATGCAGACCTTCTGAGTTTAACTCCACAGGGCAAGCAGTCCCTCACCTTTCACCAGCAGGCAGTACACAGATATTATGGATGCCATGTCACTGCACTGTGTTCAAGCAGTGCTTCTGAGCATCGCTTCCCCATTCCTAGCAGTCTCTTACCTTTCACCAGCACACAGTACATAGCAGGGATGAGTGCCATGATGCCCCACTGTGGGCATCATTCCTCAGTGCAGACAGTTCTTGATCTTTCACTGGTATACAGTACACAAGCATGCTGGGTAACATGATGCACCACTGTGTTCATGCAGTGCTTCTGGAAATCATTCCCCAGTGCAGGAAGTCCCTCACCTTTCACCAGCACATAGCACACCACCATGACTGATGCAGTATCACCCCACTGTCTTCAAGCTGTGCTTCTAAGCATCACTCCTCTGTGCATGCAATACCTCACCATTCACCAGCACTCTGTACACCACTGTTTCGGCTGCTATGTCACTCCATTGTGTTCATACCGTGCTTCTGAGCATCACTCCACAGAGTAAACATTTCCTCACCTTTCACCAGCATGCAGTATGAAGCTCTTATGGGTGCCATGCCACCCCTCTGTGTTCATGCATTGCTTCTGAGCATTGCTGCCCAGTACAGGCAGTCCCTTATCTTTCACCACCACACAGTACACAACAGGGATGTGTGCCATGATGCCCCACTGTGACATGCAGTGCTTCTGAGCATCATTCCTCAGAGCAGACAGTCCTTGATCTTTCACTGGCATACAGTACACAAGCATGCTGGGTAACATGTTGTACCACTGTGTTCATGCAGTGCTTCTGGACATCATTCTCCAGTGCAGGCAGTCCCTCACCTTTCACCAGGACATAGCACACCACCATGACTGGTGCAATATCACCCCACTGTCTTCAAGCTGTGCTTCTAAGCATCACTCCCCTGTGCAGGCAGTCCCTCACCATTCACCTGCACTTTGTACACCACCATGTCAGGTGCTATGTCACCCCATTGTGTTCATACAGTGCTTCTGAGCATCACTCCGCAGTGCAAACATTTCCTCACCTTTCACCAACATGCAGTATGAAGCTCTTATGAGTGCCATGTCACCCCTCTGTGTTCATGCATTGCTTCTGATCATTGTTCAATGGTACAGACAGTCCCTTATCTTTCACCACCACATAGTACACAACAGGAATGGGTGCCATGATGCCCCACTGAGTTCATGCAGTGCTTCTGAACATTTCCCCATAATGCAGACAATCTCTACCCATTCACCAGTCCACAATACACCACTATGATGGGTGCCATGTTGCTCCACAGTGTTCATGCAGCACTTATTAGCATCACTCCACAGAGCATGCACTTCCTCATTTTTCACCAACTCAGAGTACACCACCATGATTGATGCTATGTTGCCCCACTGTGTTCAAGCTGTACTTCTGAGCATCACTCCACAGTGCAGGCAGTTCCTCACCTTTCACCAGCACAAAGTACAGTACAACTTGCATTAAACTGTCCCACCAATGAGTTGATTTAGCATTTTTTTTACAGCTGGCAATGCATTGGTAACTCATATTGCACTGTGTTTTCAACTCTTTACCGGCTCAAGACCAATGTTTGTAAAATCTTTTAGCAACTACAAAATGCAGGGGAAAATCCACTGGTTATCATACATGCCAGTGTTAATGATATAAACAACACCCCGTTTAATCAGTTACAACAGGACTATGTGGCATTATGTAACCTGCTACTTGATAGGGAATGTTGTGTTTGTATATCCGAAATTCTACCCGTCCCTACAGCAACATCTACCGTGACACAGAAAATCAAAGCCCTAAATGAATGGCTGAGAAAGCGATGTTTTAAGCAGGATATACCCTGTATTACCCACTGGGAATCATTTTCAGATTGTTCTTCCTTGTTTTGCTGGGACAGTTTACATGTCAGTCATAGGGGTAGTACACTTCTGGGGAAAAGTATTACTAAACTCATAAATCATTGTTTAAACTAAAAACAGTGAGGGAGAATGGGTCTATTCCCAAGTTTCTGAATACTTACCAAAATATTATTACAACTAAATGTAAATTTCTAGCTATGAATGCAAGAGCTTTAAACCAACTCAAATTAGCAGAACTCGAAGCCAAATGTAAAACTTTAAATATAGGTGTGGTGGGAGTAATTGAAACTTGGTGGGATGCATTCTCAATTTGGTCCAGAGAAATTCCAGATTACAGGTTATATCATAAAAACAGATTAGATAAGCAAGGCGGTGGAGTTTGAATGTACATACGAAATGGCATTCCTTCTTTTGAAGCATGTTCTCTCTTTCTCTTGGAAAGTATATGGGTTAAAATCCTATTGAAGGAGCAGTCCAATATAACTATTGGTAAAATCTATCGACCTCCATCTGCTAATTCGGATCATACAACTGATATATTTAAAGAAATTACACATTTCTCAGAATCCCAAGATACTGTAATATTTGGTGACTTTAACTTCCCTCATATCAGCTGGGACTTATCCTCAGGACAGTCCTATGCCAAGAAAGGACTAATAGATGTGATAGTTAGTACTGGATTACAACAACTTGTTACTGAACCCACTTGAGGTCCTAATATTTTGGATCTATTATTTACTAACATAAAGCAACAAATTAGCAATTTACAAATTTGGGATCCACTTGGGACCAGTGATAATTCATCTATTCTTTTTGAAATTCAACAGTTTAAAACTGCACAAAGGAAGTTATACTATACAAAAAATTATAACAAAGCAAATTTTTCCAAAATCAATAAGTACTTACAAAACATAAACTGGGAATCTAATCTTCTTAATTGTACAACACAACAAGCTTGATACTTTTTTAAAAACATTGTACATTATTTGGAAAATACTTTTATTCCATCTAAGAGAAAATCTAATAACAAGGGAAAAATTCCCCCTTGGTTTAACAAGACAATTGAAAATCAGATTGAAGTAAAAATTAAACTTTTTAGGAAACTTAAGAATAGGTCTGTTCCATTTAAAACTACTCTATTGCATAAATATAGATTAACTGTTAAAAATTTAAAAATTTCTATTAAACTGGCAAAAAATAAGCTAGAATTTAAACTAGCTCATATAAAAGACTGTCACACATCTTTTTTTTCCTATATAAATACTAAAAAAGGTGTATCAAGGACCATTGGCCCCATTATAACCAGTGGCTCTCCCTTTATCTTATACAGAAACCTCACACCTCTTTAATAAATACTTTTGTTCTGTCTTCTCTCAAAAATCATCTGTTAGAACATTTAAAGTTCACACACAGATTATCATAGGTTCTATCCAACTGACATTATACAGGCTATTAAAAAACTAGAAAAAACACTAGTCCGGGCTCAGACGGTATTCATCCATGGTTTCTGATCGAAACCTCTATAAATATTTCTGTACCATTTTCAATTATTTTTAACAAATCCTTACAAGAAAGCATTGTACCAAATGATTGGTGTTCAGCAATAGTTACCCCCATATTTAAAAAAGGCAATAGAGGTTCTGTGCAAAATTACTGTCAATTAGCCTGACCTCAGTGGCTGGTAATGTAATGGAAAGAGTAATGAAGTCTCTGATAGATCAAGATTGTAAAAAAATAGGAATTTATGATTCAAATCAGCATGGGTTTACTCCAAAGTATTCCTATACCACCAATCTGATATATTGTTACAATAATATAAGTACTCTACTAGATATGGGTATCACTACTGGTGTAATTCTTTTGGACTTTAGTAGAGCTTTTGATAAAGTCTCACATGAATAATTCATTACTAAAATGCACAACCTAGGTTTGTCATCTGATATTGTCAACTGGACTTTAAACTGGTTGACAAATTGTTCTTAGAGAGTCCAAATTGATGACATCTTGTCTGATCTGAGTAGTGTGACAAGTGGTGTACCACAGGGGTCGGTCTTGGGACCAACATTGTTTAACCTCTTTATCAGTGATTTACAAACAGGGCCAAATAATTTCATGGTTAAATTTTCAGATGATACTAAATTGGGGGGCAAGGTTAATAATCAAGAAAATATTTCTGCATTAAAGGAGGATTTGGAAAAATTAACACTTTGGGCAAATGAAAATCATATGCAGTTTAATCAAAACAAATGTTTAGTAGTGCATTTCGGTGTAAATAATCCAAAAATGATATATCATATAAATGGACTACCACTTCACTCATCAAATTGTGAAAAAGACTTAGGGATATATGTTAATAATAAACTTACATCAAAT
This sequence comes from Neoceratodus forsteri, assembly GCA_016271365.2. Taxonomy (NCBI): domain Eukaryota; kingdom Metazoa; phylum Chordata; order Ceratodontiformes; family Ceratodontidae; genus Neoceratodus; species Neoceratodus forsteri. The sequence continues at coordinate 640,011,037 of CM057453.1, read as the reverse complement.
GATCACTGTGTTAGAACTGCTTGCATGACCAATAGACGTTTGAGGCAAATAAAATATACTTTTATTAATCACACTGACAAATGCCTTATTCCATTGTATAGGGCATACATTAGATCGCATCTAGACTATGGCTCCCCTTTTTGGAATCCAAATAAAAAAAAAAGAGATAGCAATTCTTGAACAGATTCAAAGGAGAGTAACCAGAATGATTCCGAGATTAACAAATTTGGATTATCAGAACAGATTAAAAGCTACTGGTCTTTTCTCTTTTCAAACTAGAAGACTAAAAGGTGATATGCTTATGGTTTTTAATCTAATAAATTCACCAGATCTAATGAAAAAATGTGGTCTAACATTCTCCAAAAGGAGACATGGTCTGAGACTGCATAATAAACAACTTGAAGTAAAAAATTATTAAACCACCAAAAAGGGAAACTTTTTTCCAATACGACCTTCCATTGTATGGAACACCTTGCCACTGGAATTGGTAGAGGCAACTAGTGCTATTGTCTTTAAAAACAAATTTGATGTCTGGTTGAGGGATAATAAATAAATAATGTCCCACATAGTGTGGGAAACAATCTCGATGGGCACTGGCCTTCTTCTGTTCTTTCATAACAAATAATACCAAGTAAGTAACTCACTTGCAGTGCATCTACAGTCCAATCACAATGCAATGTAAAACCAAGTTTTAACTCTTAAAACAGTCTGTGCAAGATTTTGTGCTAGAGCCAGCAACACTTATACAACTCAGTCAGAAATGCTAAAGCAACTCATTGGAGAAACAGTTTAGTGTGACTTGTACCATACACCACCTTGATGGATGCTTGTCGCCCCATTGTGTTCATGCAGTGCTTCTGACATTACTCGCCTCTGCAATTATTCCCTCATCTTTCACCAGCAAGCAGTATCCCACCATGATGTGTGCCTTGTTGCACCAGAGTGTTCATACAGTGCTTCTGAACATCGTTACACAGTGCAGGCAATCCCTCACCATTCAACCTTAATTGGTGCCATGTCACTCCACTGTGTTCATGCAGTGCTTTTGAGCACTGTTCATTAGTGCAGGGAGACCCTACCCATTCACCAGGGTACATTACACCACTGTGATGGGTGCCATGTTGCCCCACTATGTTCACACATTGCTTCTCATCATCGCTCCCCCCATGCAAATAGTCCCTTACTGTGCTCATACAGTGCTTCTGAGCATCACTTCACAGTGCAGGCAGTACCTCACATTTCACCAGCACACAGTACACCACTTTGATGGGTACCATGTAATGGGTGCCATGTCACCTCACTATGTTCATGCAGTGCTTATGAGCAACACTCCACAGTGCAGGCAGTTTCTCACCTTTCACCAGCACACAGTACACCACTGTAATGGGTGCCATGTTGCCCCACTGTGTTCATACAGTGCTTCTGAGCATCACTCCACAGGGCAGGCAGTACTTCACATTTCATCAGCATGCAGTACACCACTTTGATGGGTACCATGTAATGGGTGACATGTCACCCCACTATGTTCATACAGTGCTTTTGAGCATCACTGCACAGTGCAGGCAGTACCTCACATTTTACCAGCACACAGTACACCACTGTAATGGGTGTCATGTTGCCACACTGTGTTCATACAATGCTTCTAAGCATCACTCCAGATGGCAGGCAGTACCTCACATTTCATCAGCACACCATACACCGCTTTGATGGGTACCATGTCTCCCCACTGTGTTCATGCACTGCTGCTCAGCATTGCTCCTCCATGCAGGCAGTCCCTTATCATTCTTCAGCACACCGTACACAGCCATGATGAGTGGCAAGTCACCCATGGCCCACTGTGTCCATGGGACAAAATTGTTTATCTCTTTCAGCACCCTGTCTTGCCTCATTTGGGCAAGTCTTCCCAACCCCATCACCCACCTTTTCTTGGACTTATCTTTTCTGGTGGTTCTGTCACAAGACCTTGGATCAGAGGTGCCTAGTCATCGGTGTGGGTCCTGCTAAAAAGCAGGCCATCACTGTTCTATAGTCAGAGAGCTTTTCCTTCTATTTTCTTCCCTATTGGGCCCAGATATGTGCGTACTTAGCCTCCATGGAGGTACCTCAGGCACCTTGATGTGCCACAGGGTCCCTTCCTATGCTGTCCCATGGTGCTGTCACCTAGATTCCTCTCCCTGTCCTACAGATGTGCAGTTTCAATCCTAGGCAAGTCATCAAGTGACCCAGTTCCATTCTCGAACCCTGGTTGCTGGTATGGCAATCAGTGGTTAAACGCAATTTAGTCCGTGGCTAAAAGCTTGAAACAGAAATAGGTAGACTAATCTAGAACTGGAAACCAGAACTACAAATATTAAAAGGTATTAGATTGCCCCTTGCAAAGTCCCTTTCATTAGTGCAAATTATCACTGTTTGCTAAATTTGCAATACTCAAGCATGTTTAGAGCGAAATGCAAGTACCCCAAGCATGTTTGAATATAGCCCCCAAAGCAAAACTGACTCACTAAAATGTGCACTCAGCCTAATTCACATCCCCCTGCTGGCCAAAGAGAGATACTGTATCTGATCACTGAAAACATACAGGCTGTGAAGGAGCTAACTCATTTAGGGTACCCTAGACCTGTTACTGTTACAATAGGTATAATCAGGAGCTCACTGAAAATGAGATACTGCGTGTTAACTGACTTGTACTGGGAAACTACATTGTAAAAATTTATAAAATCAAGACCCAGTAAAAATTAGACTCTGCATCTTACCTGTGCTAAGTCTACTAAATACACTGGAAAAATGTGTAAAATCAGGACTCCACTGAAATTGAAATATTGTAGCTGCTCTATCTTACTAATGACACTTAAACCCTATGTATGTATATGCCCAGAACCAAAAACACTTTTCTCTGCATTACCTTGATGTTCATGGTTGTGTTTTTTTCTACTATTGTGGTGTGAATGTGGGACTTTTACATTATTTATTTATTTCAAATGTTTCACCACTAAAGGTACACTGAGCTGATAAATAGCTCATTTCCAGATGCATCCTGGGGTGAAGGGGAAGAGACAAGCAATAATAGCATAGAACAATAACTTATACAATAAAACATCATACAGAGATATAAAATAAACCGTACATAAGGAACATGAATGAGGTTCATCAGACAGGTCAAATTATAGGCAAACATTTCACAAAGACACGGCAGGGAATCTGTCCCATGGGTACAACCAATAGTATTTTTCAATGGTGAGGGCACCAGGGGATAGGGTGCTGAAGGAAGAAGTGCAGATGGGGAGGAAGGGAAATGAAGACAAGTGAGGGAGGAGGAAGAAGAGAGTGAGAAGGGCTGAAGAGGTAAGTGGAGGGGCAAGGAGGAGGAGAAAGAAGGGAAGCTGGTAAATTGAGAAGCATGGAAGGGCTATGACTCAAGGGCAGCCACAGAAGGAAATGGTGTGGTCATGGAGAAAGAGGTAAGAGGGCAAACTGAGGAGCAGGGAAGGATTATGACTTAAGGACAGGTATAGGAGGTAGCGATGTGGTCATGGAGCAGAGAGGAGAGAGAGCGTTAGGAAGTGGTGGAATGAATGGTTAGGAAAGAGAGTTCCAAAGTTTGGGAAAGTGGAAAGAGAAGGCAGTCTGACCAACAAAGGATTTTACATCACAGTAATACAACTAAGTCACACATTAATTCTATATTTCTTCCCCAGTATCAGTCATTACCCTTGTTTTGATTTTGATAAGCGATCAGTTCCACAACTTATTGCTTGGTAACTTATTGTTATCAATTTATTCTTAGACATAATTGTCCTCTTTATCTTTGTTACATGTATTCCATTTCTATGAACTTTATATTCTGCATTTTTGTATCTGGTATTTTTCCTCTTCCCCCAGGACAAGCAATTACTAGCTCTGTATATTTTTCCTCATAAAAGCCTTTGAAATAAATAAATCTCTTATCACATTAATGTAGTAGCAGCCGTTGTGGCTCTGACCAGAGTTCGTTGATGTTGCCATCCTCTGTAGCCTCTATATCCTCCCTGGTGGTGAGGCTGCTCCCTCCATTTATCCTTCCTCTGTATTTCTGAAATGAGGTGTACCACAGAACTGTCAGATCCCATGCATTGTTCCTGGTGGCCCATGTCTCTGTGGTGGCTACCAAGTCTAACTTAACCTCTGCCATCATCATCTGCAGCTTGCTGATCTTGTTGTTCAAGCTTCTGGCAGTTAGGTAGCCCACCTTCCATGCACCAACCTAATTCCCTCTCCCCTTATCAGATCCTCTTTTAGTACTATCTACACCATTACCTGCCCATCCATGTCTCCTGCTCACTGATTTGATGTGGCTCCTCTCTTTTTTCATTTACCTGTAACCCTGTTCATGCTGCTACTGTCTTCCTTTAGTCCTATTTCCATTTCTGGGGGAGTCCCTGCCAGGTTTACCCTGGTTCCACCTCCTTCTAGGGGGTTCCCAACTTCTGCCTCCTTCAGTGAAAGAGACTATCCGTGTATATGTTGAGTTTTTGCCCAACTGTGTTTGTCCCTTCCCTTGTGAGTTGAAGGCTATCTCCACTCAAAAGCCATCTGTCTCAAAATGTTTTCAGTCACTCACAAATTCATACTCCTCCCCTTGAAATCACTCCTTCAACCAGTCTTTGAATGCCTCAATGTCTTCCTGCCTCACTCTTCTCACCCCTACATCCTCCATGTCTCACACTGAAAGTTCCTCTGAAAAGGCCAGCAAGGCTGCCTTCTCCTTCAGCCCCCCACCCCCAGCCTTTGGGAGCTGGACTTAACTTCATCCAGACTTTGGTTTACCAAGTTTTTACTAAGTCCTTTGTACCCAAGTATGTAAGGACATGTGGCCCATCCCACCATCCTGACTATCATCCTCCTCCCTATCCTATCCTTATCCTTCATGGCTGATGCCCCTGGTAGGCAGTAACATGCACTAAGTAAAATATTATGGGCTTGATTCTCAAACAGGGCTTAGATTGGCACAAGCTGTGTCAAGCAGAAGGTGGCTCTGAAACCCAGTGAGCCTTGGACCCTACACCAGATTCTGGCACAGGAGGGGTCCCGGCGCCTAAGGCCCCACACATGCCATAACCTCTCCCATGTGACAAACACAAGGTGCATGGGAGAGGTTTGCCTCCTGGTGGTCTAGTCTTCCCCCTCCCCAATCCCCTATGTCCCCCTGTAGTAATATTATTAATACTACCCCTGTACCTGGTGGTCAAGTTTCTCTGATCCCTGTTGTTTCCCAATATTCATATTATTAATACTACCCTCGTACCCCTGGTGGTCTAGTATCCCACCTCCCCGATGTCACCTGGTATTCATATTATTAATACTATCCTCATTCCTCTGGTGGTTTAGTGTCCCCCTTCCATGATCCCTGATGTCCCTTGGTATTCATATTATTAATACTACCTCTGTTCCTGGTGGTTCTAGGGCACCCCACCCCAGCAGGTAGTGCCCACCTCCCCACCCTCTTGAAACACAGCCAGCAACCAGCACAACCGACCTCTCACCTCTGTGACTTGCTGCTGACTGAACTGTCACTGAGTTCCTACTGTATAGTGTATGTGAGAGCATACACTATACAGTAGGTGTTCAGTGACAGTTTAGTTAGTGACTGGCTGTGGAGGAGAGGTGGGCTGTGCCTGTCACCAGCTGTGTTTTATTTCGGGGGGGAGCAGGGAGGTAGGCACTGCCTTCTGGAACAGGGGGTCCACTAGACCACCAGGAATGGGGCAGTATTAATAATATTAATATCAGGGGGACAATGGGGATCTCGAAGGGGGACAGTAGGCCACCAGGAACAGAGGTAGTATTAATAATCTGAATACCGGGGGACAATGGGGATTGGGGGCACTAGACCACCAGAACAAGGGGTGATTATAATGATATTAATACTGGTGACATCAGGGAACGGGGACTGTTTCACATTGCCACAAACAGGTAAACTCTCCCAGAGGAGAATTTTCTAAGTACCCTTAGACCAGCTCTGGCTGGGCTAAGGGTACTTAGAAGTTCTCCCTCTGCGAGAGTTCTGAGAATTCCATTTACGGGGATTTGGCAGCTTGCATCTGCCACATGCACCCTAGTGCCATGTCACAGCCCATTTTTGGCTGGATGGGAGGCACAAGCCCCATTTGGGGGAGGCAGCCTGTGGTTGACACAGGCTGCTTTTGTGAATACCTCAGGGGGCTGTTTTTGATGCAAGGTCAGGGTTTTAAATAATTGATTAGCAGTTTTTTTCTTGGAGCGATACTAATGGTACAGAAAGCATTTATATAGAGTTTATAGAAGTGTTGTGTTTGTTAAACACAGTGAGGTAAGAGCTATGCATTTTCACAAAGATTCGGCACTTTCATGAGCAAAACGCTAATCAGTTTTTAGAGTTAAATAAAACACTGCAAGGTGCCACTTGCACCAGTTATGTTTGTCGCAGGCACCTTGCATCAATCTCAGGGCTTTGAGAATCAAACCCTATGTGTCCTAAGTGAAATAATGTGTTCTAAGGAAAAATCAGTAATTAATAAAAAATAACATGAATTATGGACCCAATTTATTCATCACTGCTGTTTACAGATAGATAGATAGATAGATAGATACACAGACAGACAGACAGACAGACAGACAGACAGGGGATAGGATAGGATAGGATAGGATAGGATAGGATAGGATAGGATAGGACAGGATAGGATAGGATAGATATTACTATTGGGCTAGACTGAACAATAAACCAAAGCAAATGTCCTCAATTTGCAATAGAATTAATCAGGTGGACTGTGCTGAGTTTTCCCATTGCTACATATGCAGTACACTAGAATAAAATATAATTTGGTTTTATATCATGCCTTTTATACACACTGCCTCAAAGTTTTTCACTTACTTAGAATAAGATAATGGTAGTGCATGAACTGTGATCATACAAACAGAGCTGCAGCAATTGCACTTGAACAACATTCACAAACTACCCTATGCAACTGCAACAAAACTTGAAGAATTTTGGTGAGAGTGCTGGGGTTATTATTCTCCAGTCATCAGAAAGTGCCTTGGCATCTTTATCTTTCATACTATACAATTACCAGAAATTGGCAGGAGGGACTTTGAATTATTGCATCATATAAAGGACAGCATTTCCAACTGTGAGGCACACTCCCAGTAATATGCATCAGTACCAACTTGGCATATGAGTCAAAGTCCTTGGTATGAAATTTAGAATTGTTAATTACAGCACTAGATGACATACTCAATGCTAATACTGATTTTAGCAGTTCTTTCTGTCTTTTCATGATATGCATTGTACTGTGAAAGTGTGTATGTGTGTGCATGTGGAGGGGGGGCAGAGGGTGATTCCACTACTAGGGTGAAAGAAAGAGTTAATGCCACTTAATAATTTGGTCATTCCTCCTTTTGCTCTGTATTCAATTATCTTTGTATTGCTTGCTTTTCCATCACTGTGGTGACTGTGTACTCTCTTGGTAGCCCTTTAAGACCATTATATCAAGGCGAACACCTACTTTCAAGTCACTGAAGTAAAAACTGATTGGGACATAAAAAGTAGTTCAGAAAGCTAACATGGCTTCCTTCATTTTTATGGCTGCATAGCACGAGCTATGCTGATGTATTGCTAATGGAGGAGGAGGAGGAGAGAATATAGGGGGTCTGGAAGGTCATAACCATCCGTATACCGAACACATCACACAATGTTTGCACTGTGTAGTGGACTTGAAGCACATAATGAGTAAGCATGAATCAGTGCACTCACTTTCTCTCTTGTTCTCTCTCTCTCCATGAAATGCGTTAATGGAAAGTGGGAACTTTAAAAACCACTGAGGTTCATGGGAAATGTAATTCAGTACCCTTAAACTTGAGAGTTCATAGTAAAAAACTTGAGGCCTTATATCCAGAAAGTGGGGCAAGTGCAACACAATTTTTTGCACTGCGCTTGCCCCGTGCTTCCCTGGCTGTTGTGATAGTCAGATGGGTAGCAAGCTCTTTCTACAGTATGCACACTCACTGACACCTCATACAGTGGCTGGCTGAGGATGTGAGAGGAGGGTTGTGTTGGTCACTGTATATAGCTGTTAGGAATGTCCAGGCACTGGGGTAGGGGTGGGTGCAGGAAGGTGAGATGTCAATAGGTGGGTAGGGTGGGGGCTGTTGAGGGGGCCATTGGACCACTAGGATGTGCTGTCTATACATACACTGGGGGAGCGGGGGGAACCACTTGACCACTGGGAAATATTTTGCAGAGCTCAGATGAGTAAATGGGGGTTGAGGGAACCACTGGACAACCAGGGAATGATAAATATGCACTGAACAGGAGATTAGGGGTAGGGGAACCTGAACCACCAGTGAATGAATGATAAATATACACAGAACTGGTGCTTGAGGGGGGGGAACACACTGGACCACTAGGGAATTTTATACCAAACGTGAATGGGAGATTGGGGGGCAGGCAGCCGCAGTACAGTTGCCCTGTCTTCGAGGGGATGGGGGCATGGACTTATCCCAGCATTAAGAGGTGGACTTTGGCTGCAGTAATCAGCCTTGTTTAGGACTGTGTACCACTGCCTCAAACCTTTGAATATCCTGCTATTCCAGTATGCATGAGGGGACCCCCTCATTTGTATAGGCACAGTGCTATTTCAGCACCTTGGCACTGCCAGGATTAGGGGGCACTCCTGAGGCTTCTGAATATGGCCCCACTGGCAGCACTCATGCAATCTTTGGTTAGCTCCCATGCTAACCCACACCAAAAAGGTTTACACAAGTGACTATCAGGCTCTTGTTCTTATATACACCTCAAGCACAGAGACACTTCAGTTTGTGTCTGGTTAAACTTTCAGGAAAACATTCGTCATTTATTTAGAGTAATAGCATGAATGTACCTTCACTATTTTTATAGAACTAAGTTACATAAGTTGAATAAGAGTCCCAACCGATCTACATGTAACAAGTTTTAACATCCCACTGACATCCAAGCTGCCATTTTGCACAGTAATAAGTGCAGTCAAATCCATGAATGTGAACAGCATCTATCCAGCTTCAGTATGAGGGTGAGGTGGTAACTGACAGAAAACATCTTATAGAGAAAAGTAATAATAAATTATCAGACGTGCTGTGTTATGAATTTTTAATTGTTACTATCTGTAACTATTATCAATAAAAAATATGATGTACTCTTCTACAATCACAATTATTGTGCTTCTCTTGTCTCCACCCATCCCTTAGGATGAGACTTGGATGCCTCCAAATTAGGCACCTGGATTTAAAGGGGCAATGAACTGCCATAAGAGATCATAACTGATGAGAGGGAAGTGAAATTTTTAAGGTACTCCTATCTAGTAAACAAAAACATATAACACTTGTTGTACAGGTCGTTCAACAGTCTAACAAATTTATTATAACAGACTGTATATTTTTAGTTTTAAGTGCATTTTTATGTCTGGTTTTAAATGAGAATTCTCCCCCCCCCCCCAACAGTTTGTGTTTGAAATAATCCAGGTGACCATAGAAAGTAGGAAGTGTTTCCACTAAAGAAAAGCGTTACTGTGATAGAGGCTGTACTGCACATATAGATACAGAGATTTAGGATTAGGTACTGTATTTGGCAGTCCAGTTATCTCCACTGTCAGGAGCATTGTGTTTGCAAGGCGTGGTGTGGCAGTATGACTGTGTTCAGCAGTATCTGTGCTTTGATAAAGAGTAAGGCCCTAGTCTTTGATTCCTTGGCTGCTGCAGGTACAAGACCTGTCTGCTCTGCATCCTGCACACTACTTTGCAGTTGGTCATTTGAGTCCCTTGCTGTGTTCAGTCAGTCAGCTCCCTCTCCCTCTCCCTGGTCCCAAAAGTGTCAGTGTCTACAGAACTCCCTCTCCCTGATTCTAATCATATCAGTATCTCTAGCGGCCCCCTCCCCAATCTTCAATCCCTGGCATCCAGCAGCCCCCTTCTTCTCCCAGCTCCCCATTGTGTAATTTTTTTTGAGTGCCTCCTCACTTTCCCTTCTCCCAACTGTGTTACCATCTCGGTGCCCTCTCACTCCCCCATTCCCAATCAGGTCAGTGTTTCTAGCATCCCTGTCCTCTCCTCAGTCCCAGTTGTGCTGGTATCTCTAGTAGCCCCCTTCCCCAGTCCCAATAGTGTTGGTATCTCCAGCTCAGTGATGCTCACTGCTCAGATGACATGCAGATTAAAAATGTTTACTATATCAGTTACTGATACTGACATGTCCTGCCGGTCTGGGGGGGTTGGGGCAGACAGGCGAAAGGTCAAAGAAAGGGAGATGGGAAAGCTAAACATGTGGCTCAAGGGCTGATGCCAGGAAAAAAAGGACACAAATTTGTAGGCAACTGGCAACAGTTTTGGGAGCAAAAGTTCTTTAAATTCCATGGACTGCATCTGACTAAACAGGGAGTTAGCACATTGGGCCAGAAGTTTGATGTCTTTGCAGAATATTTAAACTAGCAAATAGGGAGAGGGGTGCAGCACTCGATACATCAAATGGGAAGAGCACCCCTCCCCCCCAGCTAGTGATCAAACAGGAGTTCAGCTTGTTTGCAGCTCATTTACATCACCTGGTAAGGAAAAAGGTCCGGCTCCCCATACGATGTGCAGGGGAAAAGTCAGACCTCGCCCCACAACTAACTTACCAAAATCTAGCCAATGGAAAATCAGGTACACAAATGCCCGCAGTCTGGGAAACAAGATCTCAGACCTGGAGGCAACAATGACAGAGGCTAAACTGGACATAGTAGCCAATAGCGAGACATGGTTCACCAATAACCACACTTGGGAGACTTCAGTACACAGCTATGTACTGTTTAGAAGAGACAGAGGTAAAAAAGGGGGGGAGTGGCCCTTTATATCAATGAAAATATCAAAGCTACAGAAATTCAGAATACACATAAGGAGGCAGAAGAACTGTGGGTCACTCTGGAAACAGGAAATGAGACAGCCATGCGAAATGGGGTTGTCTTCGGGCCTCCAGACCGGGGGGGGGGTATAGACACATTGCTGTTAGAAGATATACAAAACATGACAGCTAAAGGGTAGGTTCTGATAATGCGAGACTTCAACTTGCCAGATACAGATTGGTCAATATCAGTAGAAACATCCATCAGAACTAGGCACATAGTGGATTCCCTGCAAGGGGAGGGCCTCAAACAATTGGTACAACAACCCACAAGAGACAGGGCTATCCTGGATCTAGAACTGACTAATGGGGAAAGGATCACAGATCTCCAGGTAGAAGGTCACCTGAGGACCAGTGACCATCACTTGGTAAGGTTCAATTTGGTCACTAGAAGTAAATCATCCCATTCCAAGGCAAAAATATGGGACTTCAGAGGAGCTGACATTGATAAGATGGCCAACAGAGTTAAGCTAGTCCTGGTATGAAGAAATGCAGGTGATGGAGTATAGGCAAAGTGGGCAAACATTAAGGATGCAATACTTGAAGCAACATTCCATTGTGTTAGGGAGAAATATAAGAGCAATAGAAGGAGAAAACCACTTTGGTTCTCAAAAACAGTAACAGAAAAGGTTGGAGCCTAAAGGTTGGCCTTCAGGAAATATAAGGGAATGCAGCAGGACAAAGATAGGGGGGCATACCAAACTTCCCCAGTGGAAGCAGGGAAGGCAGTAAGACAGGCAAAGGCCCAAACCGAGGAAATACTAGCATGAACAGTAAAAGACAGGGACAAGACCTTCTGTAGATATATTAGTGAAAGGAGAAAGTCCAGATGGGGTATTGCTAATCTCAAAGGGGATAAGGGTGAGTGTGTGGAGAAGGACCAAGGAAAAGTATCTACCCTAAATAGATACTTCTGCTAGGTATTTACTGAGGAGAAGGTAGGTCAGGACCCACAGTTCAGCACCACGGACACAGGAGTAGGGAGGTGTGCACAAGTCCCTTCACAAAAGAATGGGTCCTACAATAGCTTGCTAAGCTTATGGTGGACAAGGCAATGGGACCTGATGGCATACATCCCAGGGTACTAAAGGGGCTAAGGGTAGAACTATCAGAGCCATTAGTAGAACTGTTTAGTGAGACTCTGAGCACAGGAGAGGTTCCAGAAGACTGGAGAAGAACTCATGTAATCCAGGAGGCAGGGAACTACAGACCAGTCAGTCTTAACTCAGTAGAAGGCAAGATTATGGAGGCACTCCTTAAGGAAAGGATAGTACAACACCTGGAATCCATAGGAGCACAGGATTCAAGACTGCATGGGTTTACAACAGGAAGGTCCTGTCAAACTAATCGCATAGATTTATTTGACTGGGTAACCCAAGTGGTGGACCAAGGGGGTGCAACTGATGTTGCCTACCTTGATGGTGTAATGTAGCATAATGTGAGTTAATAAAATAGCAGCTAAATATTTAGATAGTAGTTGCCTTCTGTGCCAGGAAACAGCCTCTTGTATGAGAATAAATTATTCTGCATAAGCCCATAAAATGGTTAAAATTATCCTGATCAAGACCCTACTGATGAAATTGTTCCACATGTGGAGGACAAAATTTGCACGTGCAAAATGCCTGCTAATTTTTTACCTGAGTACCTCAAGTGTGCATAGGTTTAGGGAGATGTGAAAATTCTGCATGTAGTATTTCCTAGAGGGCTCCTTCTCATGTGCTATTGTAGTATTTCATCTATTCTGCATTGTTGTAAAGTACATCATGGTAATGGTTGGTGGATGGCCTTTTTTATTGTCTTGTATAGCTCTTGCAGGTTAGCACTAGCCTATATTTCTGGTCTCCTGGTACTGTATTCACATGTCTGTCCCCAATGGTTCCATGGGGCTCATCTGCTGGCACTCCTTTAAGATGGGCTGCTGTCTAGTCTTTTAAATAAATCAACTGGCACCTGCAGCATGCACTTGATATTTTTTTGTATCATTTATTTGCAAAGGATATAACAGCTAGGATGCAAACATCTCATTTCCAGTGGCGTACTGCTTCTACCCATTCCCACAGATGGGGGGGGGGGGCCAACAAACTGGAAGATTCAGTAAATTGTTCAATGTCACAAAATGATCATTTAACTCTAACTGGGTTTGAACTTGTGACCTCCTGGTTCTCAAGCTGGTGCTCTAAGCACTAGGCCATACTTCCTCCATATGCTTGTTTTGGTTTCCTTAGTAACCTGTTTGTCCCATGAGCAAAAACTGCCAGTTGTCATGAGCAACTGGGAAAAAACATGCAAAATAGAAAAATTAAAAACATAAAAGACGTACAACTCAACTGAAACATAAGTTATCGCTTGAATCAAGAAGAAGCTTACCATTCCCATTAAATTAAGTCACCATCCCTGCTAAATTAAGTCATCATCCAGCTAAATTAAGTCTCATAATGCAAAGGAACTACAGTCCACTATTAACAGCTATAGTCAAGGACTGTAAAAGATGGAAAACCCTACCCCTATGCATGTTAGGTCACATTAATACAGTCAAAATTACCCTTCTGTGAAAATGCTTGTACCGTTTTCAAGCCCTTCCCTTCCATGTGGCAGACAAAATATTTAAACAACTAAACTTCTTAATGCATACATTTATATGAAGGGGAAAAAATGCATGGATGTGCAAGGCAATCCACCAGCTCCCCATTACCTCGGTGGGGGAGCTAACAATTTTCTGTTTTTATTACAGGGCATCTTGGCTTGTGTTTTTGTCCACCAGAGACCACCCACAGCCCAATCGCCGGCTGGCTCTGGACAAGGATGAACTGGGTGGGGAGATAAGAAGTGGTTTACTGTCACTCTCCCTTTGCTTACTAAGACTGAAAGAAGTGAGGAACCCATTTACATGCAACACCTTTCTAGCGTAGCTGGCTGTGTATAAACAGATGGAGATCCCCTGCAGAACCTCCATTTATAGGGAGATAGGAGTCACACTAAGGGAGAACCCCAGATATAATGTATTTCTCCACAGGGATATTAACCATTGGATGGAAAGGGGCTTGAACTACCTAGATCAGCTCTTCATTGGGGGTGGGCTAATGTCCTTTGCCGATTTGAAAAGAAAGTGGAACTTTGGGCCAGAGGATCTATTTACCTACTTGCAGGTACACAGCAGGCAGAATGGTGAAGCCTAACCAAGCTGCCTTGGAAGTGCTGGAGCTATATAAGCCTAAACCATATATCCAGCCTTTGTCAGTCTATAATAAAATACCATTGGAGAGGGTGGACACACCAATACAGGATTTCCAAAATAGGTGGGAAGAAGATTTAGGGGTGCAAATAATGCCTGAAATATGGAAAGAGGCTGTTAAGCACTTGCCCCACTGCTCAAGGAGTAACTACCTGCATCAAATGCAGTGCAACTGCTTATTCAGGGCTTATGTGCTGCCTACTAAGTTGCACAAAGCTGACCCTACAAAACCTAAGGAACACCCTTAATGCAAGTTGGCAGATGGCACCTTACTAAATATGGTCCTCACCTGCCCCAAGATTCTTCCCTATTGGATGAGAATTCATGATACTATATCCAAGGTCTTGAGGAAGAGTCCTCCCAGATCCCCCTCTGTAACTGCTGCTGTGGGCTGACCCCACCAGAAATACACTCCAAAAAGACCTTTGCTTCTGGTCTGCCACCCTGATAAATGTGAGAAAGTCCATAGTTCAGTGCTGGATCACTGAAACCCCCCTCCTACTATTCAAATGTGGGCCAACAATGTACAGTCATGTCTAAAAGTAGACAGAGTTCAGCTAACAGCTAATGGCAAGGCTGAACAGTTTCAGGGTTTAGGGAATACCTTGATCCAGGCCATGGAAGGAGGGGACTTCCCCACTGTAATTAACTCAAGTTTGCCCCCCTTCCTCTTCCCTTCCACCCCTTCTCTTACACTCCTACACCCTCACCTGAATATAACCTCAGACCTGATATACCCTGGAGAAAATGCTGTATAAAAGCAGAATCAATGCTAAATTAATGCTGAATCTATGCTAAATACGTACAATGAATTATCTATTGTTATTTGGGGCCAAGACAGTGATGCATAGTAACCATAGACTGCCATGACTGTATCATTAAGTGAAACTGAATGAACTTGCTTCATTGTTAACTACGTATGCAATTCTATGTTTGTACCAGTATTTGACACTGTTTGTTTTGTTCATGTCTTTTTTATGTTGTTACTTCAATAAAATGTTTTACAAAAAAAATGAAGCTTTTTGCATCACTGTACATACAAGCAGAAAACTTATACTTTAGTTGGTTTTGTTTCTACGGTAGATCAGTATTTGATATTTCTTATGTATTTACACTGGATAACCCAAAGGAGATGCAATATCTCATTTGAAGGACTGTATGTCCAGAACCAGCAACAGCTTCTTCTGTATTATTTTTATTATTTTATAATGTTCTTTATTTCTCTTATTCGGATGTAAATCTGGATTTTAATTATCTTAATAATATAACAAGAAAAATTACAATCTAAGTCTATTTCTTATCAGGTTCATGCATTAGCAGCCATTTTGGCTCTGACCAGCATTTGTTATACCTACTAGTACAGTACTAGTATTAACACCATCTGGATATGTCACATTACTTGTGTAACCCCTGTGTCCCCTTTGGGATTATTAGAATCCTACATAGTATAATGAGTTTTTGTACTTAATTTGGGTAGTAAATGGTTAACTTCCAGGTCTCCCCTGAAACCCTTGTCAATCATCTGGACAGAAGTTTCAAGTGGGAGGGGCCTCGTAGCAGCATAAGCCACAATGGAATTTTGCTGTTGACTGAGGCGAGCCCCATGAGCGGTACCAGCTGTCTGTCTTGTCCTGTTTCAGTCTCTAGTTCATTCATGAAGCAGCTGAGCATCAAGTCATGCTGGTGGACTTCTCCTGTGGTTAACCAAGTGTGGAGTGAAGGTCCTGAATGACATTTGTTTATGAGAACAATGAGTAAAATGTGAAACATCCCTGAACTGTGACTGACTTTTCTCTGTGATGCTGCTCAGTGCTGGCTCCTCAAGATTGCTCCAGTGGGAATGCCCATGTGAGTTTGGAGGGAATAAACTCCAGTTTGTAAGGAAAAATGTTTGAAAGATAACAGTTCAAGTGGTGCACCCTTGGCACTGTTTCTGTTGGTGATGGGGTGGATCGCCCTTACTGGAAAATGGGATTCTGTTTCACTGATTAGGGAATGTCTGTTGACTACAAAGTCTTCTACCTGTCACAGGAAGGTGTGTTTTCAAATAACGTATATTATCTGTACCCAGGTTTTCTGTTTCTGAGGAGAAATGTGCTTTTGGTGAACCCAAATAAGTTCATGCTCTTATAGGGCATTCAGTGTTCTGGCACTGATCCCAGAAGAGAGACGATGAAGATACTTTTTGCTTATCCCTAATTCAGGAACCCACTGGACTTTTCATATAGTACTCTAGACTTTGTAGCTTTTGTACATTCTTCCCCTGCATCCCCCAATGGGGCAAAACATTTACCTGTTTAACATCTTGTGACAGAATAAAACCTACTACTTGACACTAGCTAAAGGAGAGGACATGCCTTTGTGCTTGCTGTGTTTTTCTGGTACCCCTTCTTGATTGTGCAGGTCCCCCAGTGCCATTACCCCCTGGGTTAAAAATGTATGTTTTGTGTAGCCCTCCCTCCTAAGAGCCAAGCAAGTAATAACCCCAACGAGGGTAGTGTCAGGTGATTACATAATGGGGGCTCATCTGGGATTTGTAGGGTTTAGGTTGCCTGGAAATATGGCCTGGGACTATAAACCTGGTGGTGGTGCACGTAGAAAATGAAAGTTTTACCTATGTTTGAGGTGGTCTCAAATCATGCTTCAAGTTAAGAAAAAGATTGTGCGTCGGTTTTGAGTTTAAAATTGCTACTCTAGTCTTGTGGAGAGCCTTGTAAGGCATAGAAAATGTGCCCCAGCCCTGATTTGCATGGTGTCAAAAGATTGGTTGATGCTGTTAAGCCCTGCCATTTAGACTGTCTGCCTTGTGTGGAGCTGGGTAGAGTTCTGTGTTAGTGCAGAACTCCTGGAGGAGTAAGGTTACCATTGTAGGACAGCCCAACTACAGTGATTCAATGCGCTGGGTATAAATGTTTAAAAGGCGAAAAAAAGTGCTGTCTGGTCAGTGCAGCAGGTGTATCCCCACTGCACAGAGTGTTATCTGGTCTGACCTTCTACACAACAGTGTGTACATCATCTGCATGGTTTGCTACAGCAATTGGGCCTACCTGCAGTGGTCATGTGAGCTGAGAGTGAGTATGTGGCACTGAGCGGTCCAGCGAGAACTCTACTACTTGAGAGAATGCTAAAAAGGATTTTATCAGAAGTTGGAAAGCAGTCTGTCTGTAAGTACATATTTAATAAATGCAAACCGCATTGGCATTGCTGTTGTGGAGCTGCAGAATTATTTGGGAGCCAATGCTCCATCTGCAAAACAAACAAAACTAAAGTGGAAAAAAGATGAGCATGAGGTGGGAAATGCTGCAAAACAGGAGTGTTTATTATGAAAACAAAGCAGCACAATAAACACCCCTGTTTTCATAATAAACACTCCTGTTTTACAGCATTTGCCACCTCATGCTCATCTTTTTGCCCACTTTCATTTGTACTTGATTTGGCATGTTTTTGTTTGTGCTGCAGCTGTTCTGTGTGTCTCTAGACCTTTTTGTTTGATGTGCTCCATGTGCAAAGTGCTAACAGAAAGTAAATTGTTTATTCAAGAATAAGGTACAATTTTTATGGAGTGATGGAGTTCCACAGGGCAGGGCATGAAGTTAAATGCAGGTTGAAGCAGGGTACAGGAATAGCATTATAGACAAGTTCTGGCCAGAGCTGACAGGGCTGCAGCCAAGGAATTTGCAGTAAAAATATTAAAAATTACCAAAGTTATGAACCTGCATTTCCAAAATGTAATGTACGCACATAAATTTGTTTTTGTTTTTAAATATTTTTACACCAGATTTTCAACATAGCATTGTGATGACCCTGCCTCATGAGGCAGGGCAGAGAACATGTTCAACTCTTGGCCTAATGGTAACTTTCCTGCAGGGACTGCAAAATCAACTTTCGGGATGCAAAAATGCATTTTGGGCAGGAGTTGAAAAATGACAGCTGTCACATACATGAGGTGCTGAAAAGGAATGGCTATGTTAAAAATTTGGGGTAAAAATATTGGATATTATCAAACTTATGAGCCTGCATTTGGAAATTCAACATAGCCTCACAACTTAGTTTTCTTTAAATATTGTTGCACCAAATTTATAACATAGCCTTCTTATGACCCTGCCTCATGAACAAGGGCAGAGAACATTTTTAACTCCTGTCTGAAAGGTGATTTAGTGCAGGGACCATGAAATCCCCTTTTGGGATGTAAAAAATAATTTTGGGCAGGATATGAAAAATGACAGCTGTCACATTCATGAGGTGCTGTAAAGATATGGCTACAGTATATTGTAAATTTGGGGTAAATTGCCAAAGTTATGAGCCTGCATTCACAAAATTCAACGTAGACTCATAACTTTCTTTTTTAATATTTTTACACCAAATTGTCAATGTAGCCATGTTATGACCCTGCCTCATGAAGAAGAGCAGAGAAAATGTTCAACTCCTGGTCTAAAGGTAAATTTTGCACAGGGACTGGAAAATCAACTTTCAGGATGCAAAAACACATTTTGGGCAGGAGCTGAAAAAGGAAAGCTGTCACATTCATGAGGTGCTGTAAAGAAATGGCCATGTTCAAAATCTGAGGTAAAATATTGAATATTACCAAACCTACAAGCCTACATTTGCAAAATTCAACATAGCCTCATAATTTTGTTTTCTTTAAATTTTTGTACACCAAAGTTATAACATAGTCTTCTTATGACCCTACCTCATGAACAAGGGCAGAGAACATTTTCAACTCCTGTCTGAAAGGTGATTTTGTGCAGGGACCATGAAATCCCCTTTTGGGATGTAAAAAAATGATTTTGTGCAGAATTTGAAAAATGACAGCTGTTACATTCATGAGGTGCTGTAACTATATGGCTATGTTGTAAATCTGAGCTAAAAATATTGAACATTACCAAAGTTATGAGACTGCATTCACAAAATTCAACGTAGGCTCATAACTTTGTAGTTTTTTGATATCTTTACACCAAATTTCCAACATAGCCTTCTTATGGCCCAACCCCTTGAACAAGGGCAGATTAATTTTTTTAACTCCTACCCAAAAGGTGGTTTTGTGCAGCGACCTTGAAATCACCTTTTGGGACAGAATTGCCTCATGGCAGTGCAATTGTTCATGAGACAGGGTCCAAAAAAGGCATGTTGAAAATTTGGGCTAATAATGTGCAAAAATGGCCAAGTTATGTCACTAACTTCAAAACACAATTGAAATACATTGAACATACGGTCCATTCAGTTCATGGTCAGGCTTTGAAGAGTGAAAATGTGTCTGCGGTCCAGAGAAGATTATGGCGTTGGACCCCTGATGGGTAAATAAGGGCTTGGGGGGGTTGGGGTGGTGGGTGCTGAGTGGCAGGGTTGGGTGGGGGACAGTAATGATCACAAAAGATATCGATTGATGGTTTTCTTTTACATGGTGAAGAAGAAGAGAAAAGAGGATTCCTGATCACAACACTGGGGGATTGGGCATCCCAAGTATTACTGTTATGTTTCTGGGGGGGTGGTGGTGGGTGCTGAGAAAGAAGGTAAGGTGGGGGTGAGGGAAAATATATATATATATTTAAAAAAGGAGGTCACGGTGGAACACAATTGTGACATTGGGGGATTGGGCACCCCCAGTGTCACTGTCATGTTTCTGGGGGGGTGCTAAAAGGGAGGGTCAGGTGGGGTGAGGAAAAATATATATATGATAAAACACAAAAAGGAGGTCATGGTGGGGCACGGCATTGTCTGCCATGTCTAAGATGGCTGTCGACCTCTACTGCACATGCACAAGTAGTTGTGCATGTGCAATACTGTTTGCCAGCCATCTTTGACATGGCTGACTATGCTGTGTTCCACCGTGACCTCCATAAAATTGTGCTGTGCGGCTGGTAATGGAGAGAGTGGAGCGCTTTATGGATGTGGAGGCAACTGTAGGGCAACTCCACACTGTTGTTCCATCAGAAAAATCTCCACTTCCACTCAATCTCAGGAGGTTTGCAGGACTTCACCCACTGCAGCCCTAGAAAACACACAATTGCAAGGTGCAAAATGAATGAGTGTGTGAATGAGCAGGCCAGTGGCACACAGGGGGATCATTCTTTATTAAGTGCAGAAGATGTCATTTTCAAGTATAAAAGTCAGCTGACTTGTACAGGATACAAAGGACTGTGTAGAGAATAAAAGCATGGGCCTGGTGTGATGCAGTGTGAAATCCAGCAACAGTTGATGTGATGGAAACCGTTAGTGTGAAGGTGACTCGTTAAAATGGTTGTCTGCAATAACTGGGAATTAGTGAGAATTGGACCAAGCTGTGAGGTTGAATAATACAGAGTGGAGGACAGTAGTGCTTGCACTCCCCCCCCCCCAAGTCTGAGCAAAGTTTTAGGGCAGTAATGCCTGCCAGTTACTGTTTTATGAGTAATGCACAAGTGAAGAGAAAAAGTTTGAACAGATTTTAAAAGTCAGAGCACAAGTTATCAGCACTGTGTATTATGTTAGGCCCAATTCCTAATGCTAGCATGGCTGGTAGAGGGGAACCTAAGAAAACAGTCACCATTCCACTGTAGTTATTGCCTGGATTTGCTAGAAGAAGGGGGTCCTGGAGAGACTGAAAAGGGCATACCTCCAAGATGGGGTGGCAGATAATGTAGAACTACCAGGATTGCCAGCAAGTGTCTGCAGCTTCTGCACCTACAGGGGTGAGATGTGTTTAATTAAGCAATAAGCCACGAGGGGGTGTGGGTTATCGGGGGATTTACCATGGCTGGAGTGGTTTGCCCATGAGGCACAGCCTAGTGGATAAATCCTCACCAGCCATGGTAAATCCCCAGATAACCCACATCCTCCAAGTGGCTCATTGCGATTATACCAAGGTTCATTTTTTAACTATAATAAAACACAACTTTTAAAGAGGTTGCTTTGTGTTTTTATTTTTATTCTATTTATTCCTGTGCTGCAGATGATGAGGATTTAGATGACCACCATTTACTCATCAGCAGCCAGTGATTATCAGAGGATTTACACCAGTGGTAAACTGCCAGTCTGACCATTTCATTGGCTGTTCACTTATGTCCATGGTATAATATAAGATATCGTAGAGTATGTCATCATACAAAGGATCATACTCAGGAACCAGGAGGCAAGTTGCTCATCATGCTCCTATAGTAACTTTTTTGTGGGTAACAGCAAAGTTTACCTCCTACCAAAATATATTTATCTAGTTTATTTTTGAATTTTTTTTAGTTTTACTGATAATTATTTCAGCTGGTAACTGCCTCCATGGGTTTGCGGTTCTCAGAGTGAAACATTTTTTTTTGTTTTTGCTGTTCTAAAAGGTTTACCAGCTATCTGTAGAGGGTGACCCCTAGTCTCTCTACCCACATTTGTGTAGTCAATAGCCATCTCCACCATAAGATAAGGATCATTCATGATATAATGCTCTACATTAACAAAAAGTCCCCTCTCAATCTTCTAGTCACCAATGACGTAAGACTTAAAGTTTTGAGTCGATCTTCATATGTTTAATTTTTTAGTTCAAATCTGTTTCTAGTAAACCTTCTTTGAACTTTCTCTAGGTTGCTGCACTCAGTTTCTTTAAATGAGCACAACAGCTGGGATGCATATTCCAAGTGTGGTCTCGTGTAGGCCCCAAATAGTGGCATTAGCACCTTGGCATCATTTGAGGTGATATTTCTTTTAATTGCCCGCATAACATTTTTGTTTTATTAATGGCTGTATTCACTTGTTTGGTATTGCCAAGATCATGAGAAATGGTAATTCCTAGGTTCCTTTCATTTTCAGTGGTGCCTAGTGTTTTACCACATAACACATTTCAATTTCAATTCAATTCAATTTATTGGAAAGCAAAATTGAGAGCAAGCTCTCTTTTACAATTGTATCCATTAAACATCTAGGCCCAGATATTCAAAAGGGTTGCGCATGGCGCAACAGTGTTCCGCCATGCACAACCCACTGATGCATCGCGGCGCGATATTCAAAAGGGAAAAGTACGCGGCACAAATCCCGATGTGCCAGAGCGCATCAGTAATGTATGCAGGCACAGGTAGGGGGGGCGTGCCCATGCATAACCTGCACAGCCCGATATTCAGCCCGGGATGTGCAGAGCCATGCATGCGCAACCCCTACCTGCGCCAGCAAAAAGTTAAGCCAAAAAAAAAAGGAACAACTGATTGCCACCCACAGGTGAGCTGCTGCATTTCCGGGCACAACACTGCAGCTGCCACCTGTGGGTGGCCACCTGAGTTCCAGCTGCACCTGGTGGCACCCCATTATGCCCGATCGCGGGCATTTGTAAAAAAAAGACGTCATCCTATATCCCTGGTGGTCCAGTGGACCACTCTGTGTCCAATCATGGGCATCTGTAAAAAAAAGACATTGTCCTATATCCCTGGTGGTCCAGTGGACCACTATGTGCTTGATCGTGGGCATCTGTGTAAAAATAGAGAAAATCATCCTATATCCCTGGTGGTCCAGTGGACCACTTTCTGCTCAATCGCGGGCATCTGTATTAAAAAAAAAAATCCAATATCCCTGGTGGTCTAGTGGTACCCCCTCCCCACCTGCCCACTGAGCCCCACCACTCTGCTCCCCCGTCAGCCGGCGGTGTGGCAGCACCCACCCGCCTGCCACCCCGCCACCACACTGACACCTCGGTGGGCTGCACACGTTGGTTCTGGCGTGAGCCAATGGGCGATGCAATCCATACCGTACTACACATTCCAGATGTGAGATTCATTCACATATCTGGAATGTGTATACGTATGGGCTACACACCCATTGGCTCACGCTGTGAACCAATGGGTGTGCAGCCGGTCAGTGAGGTGAGCAGCGAGCGGCAGCGGGCAGGTGGGGTGCTGCGCCTGCCGGCTGACGGGGAAGCAGGGTGGTGGGGCTCCAGTGGGCGGTGGGAGGGTACCACTAGACCACCAGGGATATTGGACTTTTAATACAGATGCCATGATCAGCAAGAAATGATCCATTGGACCACCAGGGATATTGGACGGGTTTGTTTTTAATACAGATGCCCACGATTGGGCAGGAAGCGGGCCACTGGACCACTAGGGATATTGGACAGGTTTGTTTTTAATACAGATGCCCGCGATTGGGCAGGAAGCGGTCCACTGGACCACCAGGGATGTTGGACAGGTTTGTTTTTAATACAGATGCCCGCGATCAGGCAGGAAGCGGTCCACTGGACCACCAGGGATATTGGATGGGTTTGTTTTTAATACAGATGCACACAATCAGGCACATAGCGGTCCACTGGACCACCAGGGATATAGGACGGTTTTCTCTATTTTTACACAGATGCCTGTGATCGGGCTGCAGGGGGCGTCGGTCCCCGATGGCTGCTGCCTGGCAGGGCGCCAGGCGCAAGTCGTCGGGAATCGGCACACCTGCATGCAAATGGGGCCATAATGACATGCAAATGGCCCCATGTGCACCTTGCATAAATTATGGCGCCATTTGCATGTCATCTTTTGTATATTGTGGGTGCTGTGCATGGTGCAATGGAACTTGCTCTAGCGCATCTCCATGCTCCACTCTGGCCACTTGCGCTGGTGCAGTGGCACTGCGCCATGCACACTGGGGTTGGCCAGGGTGCGATATTTAAAGCTGCTGAGCCATGGTGCAGCTCCTTTGAATATCGCTTAGTCCACACCCCTGCGCAGCCAAGTTGAACTGCGCCCAAGCTTGCGCCACAGCCTGGCGCAATTTGAATATCTGGGCCCTAATATAAAAACAGACATAATGAAAACAATGAACATTCAGACAATGGTACAGTATACAAATTAGTATACACAATGTAATGACTCATAAAAATATTATAACAGGTATGGCATATACACATACACTATTTTCAAGAAAAACAATTGCATTCGTGCATCATAAATTTAAAAATACTGGCCTAGATATTCAAAGCAGATGCGCGGCACAAAGTGGAGATGCCCTATACACTTCAGAAGATGGGCATAACTGTGATATTCAAAAGGGAGAGATGCATCGTGCATCTCCAGGTGTGCCATCATGCATCCATAATGTATGCAGCGCATGTAGAGGGGTGTTCTTATGCATGTGCTGTGCATCCCTATATTCAGCTGAAATGTGCGGCACATGTGCAGCGCATCTTAGAGATGACCCCCACAAAGTTAGGCATGGATAAAACATGCCTAAATGGACAGCCACCCACAGGCAGGCCACAGAACTGCAGGCAGGCTGTCTGAATACAGCTCTTGGAGGTGCAGCAGGATATGCTCCAGGCACCCACACATAGTAGTCATGCCTGGATGATTAAACCCTGAGCCACTGGCACTGTCCAGGGAGCAACACCCCACACTGTTCCCTGGATGTAGCCACCCAGCAGCCGGTCACTGTTTGCACACTGCCATCCCTTGCAGTGCCCTCCAGGTGCTTCTCATACTGGGGTGTGTGGGGCACTGCAGGTGATGGTATGCAGCACATGGAGCTGATGTTTCACATACATGAGGTAGTCCTAGCAGCCTGCGTCAACCTGTGCCCACCCCTGTTGCACATCCAGGTAGTCTTGGTGGCCACTGTCCAGGTGGGCCCCCTGTACCCCTGTCTGACCCTGTACATGGCTATGGGGCGCTAGTCGACCAGGTGTGAGTATCCCTCGACATTTAGCTGTGCTGCACTGTGTTATCAGAGTTTGGTGACATAAAACATTATAAGAGGAGTGTACTACAGTTGGTGGTCAGTGCCAGTTCTTTGTTCTTCACTGTGCATAGCTATGGGTAATAGCACTGTATCCAAGCCTAGGCAGTACACCCACCCACATACATACCTTTCATCACACCTGCCTGCTAGGCTGCAATACCTCCTGTTCACCTTTGTGGAAGTGGTGGGTCAGCCCTGCAAAGCTGGAACTGAGCATGCCCAGGGTATGCAAGTGGCCTGAATATATTCCAGTAATGTGATGCAAATGTGGGAGATGGGCTTGGAATGTGAAATGAGGTCATTTGCATATCCTGGCTGAATATTGCAGTTTTACATACTGAGCAAGTGGTTTGCATCATGCATTTCCCCAAGCTCCACATAAGGCTCAGGTCACCTTCTGCACCTTGCATCTCTCACTGTGCGATTGTGCATTTCAGGATATTCAGCCAGACATGCACGAGGGCATCTCATGGTGCATTGTCTGAATATCTCATTATTTTGGGCCACCGCATCTCAGATGCGCAGCACAGGCACTTGCGCAAATTTGCAGGGGACTTTCGAATATCTAGGCCACTACGTTTAAAATGCGAAATTGATATTAAAGAAGTCAATTTTTGTGGGTTTTTTTGCGCTGCAACCCATGAAGTAGGTAAGGCAATGGCAAGTCAGTAACTACCAAATATATTTTTATGCCTCGGTACCGTGAATTGAGGGGAGATCTGTAGATTGTAAAGAATATTTATTTTGTTTAATGGTAACCAAATTTAGTAAATAAAGAGGAAGTTTGTGCAAAACAAATTTATATACGAGTAGTAACCAATGTGCTTGCCTATGGGCACAGAGTGACTGCCAACCAGATAACAAATAAAAATTACAGTGATGGTTATGCCATGCAATACCAGTGGCAAACTTTAAGGCACTATGATATAGTGAATCAAGGACTGTCAGTATAGTAGTTGTTGTATTCATATAAATATAATCCCCATAATCAATCAGGGACAGGAATAATGAATTTACAAGCTGTTTATGAATTACAAGGCTGAAATAAGCCTTATTCCTATAAAAAATATATTTTTTTGAATTTATTAGACATCATTTGAATGTGTATATCAAATTTCATAGTTTCATAGTTTCATCAAGCATGATGCCAAGGTACTTGTATGAAGTAACCTTTTTTAAATCTGTTCCATCCAAAGCCCTTAGGCTTTTACTATGGTTCTCCTTAGCTGTACTCAAGAAAAGTATCCATTGTGTTTTACCCGCATTTAATAATAAACTCAGGTTAAACAGAGTACGTTGGGTTATATCAAAATCTTTTTGCAGGGTGTTTATTGCTGCTGTTGTGACCTTGCCACGGGTATGAATAATAGTATCATCCGCATACAATTGAATCAGCTGAGATACTTTTAGGTCGATCACTAACATAAATAAGAAACAAAAGAGGGCCCAGTGCTGATCCCTGGGGCACACCCTTATTAACCAAAGCAAAGTCAGAGCAGTACTCACCCACTTTTACACATTGCATCCTAGGTGACAAATAAGAGGAGAACCACAGTAAAGCTTCTAGGCTGAGACCAGAGGTCTTTAATCTATTTAACAGTAAATTATGATTAACAGAATCAAATGCTTTTGACAAATCTAAAAAAAACAACAGGTACTATATTTTCCTGGTCAAAAGCAGTATAGATATCATCAGTAACCTTAAGGGTAGCAGAAATAGTATTATGACCCTTATGAAATGCTGCCTGATAATCAGCTAAAATTTTATTTTTCTCCGAGTACTGTGATAGCTGAATATGTAACAATATTTCAAACAACTTCAAGATAGGTGTCAAAACAGAGATTGGTCGATAACCAATAACACATGGGGTGCTTATGATTTTTATTCTCCAAGGTGCATAAGCTTGCACTTATCCATGTTAAGTATCACACCCCATTTAGATACCCAATCTGAAACTCGGTCAAGATCATCCTGAAGGCCCAGAACTTGTGATGAAGTGCCACAGGGCCCCCCCAGTTTAACTTCATCTGGATATTACACATTCCTGTTTAACATGTGATCCATGAACTGTGTCAGAGCACCCCAGGGGTCCAAGGGGCCACATACCCAGTACCCTTTAAATCCAGTAAAGAGGAGATCTGGAAATAAAACATTGTTGCTGTGGGTCTACAACCAGCATCTCAGACCCAGTCATGCCATGAAGAATTCAGAAAAGTGAAATATAGTCAGTGTGCACTGACCCCCAGTGTAATCTGCACTCTGAGGAACTAAGGATCAACTGGGACACCATGATTTTGTCACCCCCACCAAGCTCCTGGTTCATAATGTCATGGGAGGCATGCTTAGAACAAAGGGACTTATTTGCCACTGGCTACACAGTAGGGAACCCCTGAAGCTTGATTTCCTGTGTGCTCCAGAAGCTTGATTCCCTGTGTGTCTCTCTCTATTCTGTGGAGAGGGGCTGCACATCCAGAACTATTGTAATTGACTCTGAAAAAACTATAGCTATGGAGGCCACAGTAGCGCAGATATGCTAAACTAAATAAAAAATTAATTAACCTCAAGGAGGCAGAGGGAATTTTTTATGTAAAATTTGGATAAAACATTTACTTTGTTGTCCTTTTAACCTATTAATTTAAATTTTTACATACTTATAAGATACAAAGCCCCATTTTATAAGCACAATAAGACACTCCAGGCCTGCAGCCTTGTGCCTTACTATGCCCCTAGCTGTGCATTAGAACTGACTGTTTTGTTTTCAAATATTCTTTTTGCTCCCTTCACCTTCCTACATAGATATATATATATATATATATATACCATCTTTTCAGGTCTCCCTTGGTTGAGGCCATCATGCTGCTGTGTTGCTGGGGGATTTACCCTTTTGGTTCCTCATGCCCACTTCCTCCCAAGAATGGCGGCACAAAGACATATGTCCAGACAGGTGACGTGCTAACGCACACCTCAGCCAAGTGCCCAGCAGTATCTTACCCCTCCCCATACCACTAAGCCTGCAGTGCCACCCATGTATCCACAGGTGGCAGTGTCAGAGCGGTGTGATGGCCCTCACTCCCAAGAGGAGGAGGACAGCATCTCCTGGGATGCTCAATCCATCACTCCCCAGCCAGCCCTGATGACTCAGGCTTGTTCCTGAACCTGGGTCACTGGCGTCATGAGTTGTAGTGCCACCGCTGATGCCAAAAATGTCTACTGCACAGCCTTTTTGTGTCTTATTGCTTACATTTCTCCTCTTCATGGCTCTAAATAATTTCTTTCTCCTCACACAGTCATAATTTCATTGCCAAGAAAATTCCAAGATGGTAGAGTTCTTTATTAGAGATTGCTTTAAACGTTTATATTACATAACCATCATTGATCCTTACTGGCTAGAAAAACTGTTGCTGGGTTATGGGATAAAAGGCCAAATGGGTGTTAACATGATGGCTTACCAATACTACACAGAAACACAGAAGCATTGCATTTGTTGGCAGAAAAGGACCTTCTTGGCCCACCCAGTCTGCCCTAAAGTCCCTACCTACTGCTTCTTCAAATATCATCACTTAATATATTCTCAGGCATGTGTAGGTGGACAGGCCTCATTGCTGATGATACGTTTCTGTAAACCATGATGATCACCACTGTTCCTTCACACCACACCATTTCCTTTTCCTTGAGTGTTTCCTACCACTTTTCCACGGAATGAGGTAACCTTCCAAATACACACATACACACACACACACACACACACACACACACACACCATGTGCAAAGTAATTATGTTGATCTGTCTTAAACTCTTTCAAGCCCTGCCATGCTGCCTGCTCCAAAATAGGTTACATTTCCTTTCTTGATAATAGAAACATTGAGCTAGTCACATCTTTCTACAAGTTTACAAGAATGTGAATGAACAGTATGAAATGAATTTTATAAAGCTATAGCCTGTTATGAGTAACTAATGAAATTGCCTTCACTACTATGCAGTAGAGACAAGACAATTTGACCAGTTGCTAACACCACCCCCTCAAACCATGAAAAAAGACTGGAAATTTCCAGAGATGGCTAGATAATTGCTTTGCTTTTGTCTGCCCCATCGGCTACTGCTCTACTGCTTGTCCTCACCTCAGTGATTTATGCTATTTTTAATGACAGCCCACTACAAGAAAAATCTAGTTTAAAGCAATGAAGTTATGTACTGTCAACATGAAATAAAGCCTGACTGTGTAACAGTATGAGAGTGTCTGGCTAACACATTATTTCTGAACAGTGATTTTCTATTATGTAACTACAGTATGTACAGTACTGTACTTGTTTGGAAGCAGTTGTAAAAGAGGAAATCCCCTCAATTTGCTTACCAATAAACTGTCTAAAAGTCAGTGCAAATGTTTTAATTAATTATTGCCCTTGTGGTAGATATGGATTGTTTGTTATGTATTTGAATGTAAGTTAATTGAATTGATATATAACTGTGACTCTGGTCGCCCATGAAAACGGGCCTTGGCCCATGGTCTTACCAGATTTTAAATAAACAAAACAAACAAATATGACCACTAAATGATTGATGACCCATAGGTCCTGCCTTGGACACCTAACATCAACTCCTAGACCATAGAAATCCAACAGTATATACAGTATGTAAAACCAGAGCAGCTATCACGTGGTGTTCCTGGGGCACTCAGTCACCTTATACAAGTTATTCCATACCTTCAACATTGGAGGAGTCAAAGACAGGAAGCAGTGTCCAAAGTCACATTATTTTCCTTCTAGATTGTATACCCAGTATATATATTTGATCTCTACATGCTAGACATGCTGAGTTTAGTTCCACCCATCTGACTGAAGGGCATGACACTACATCTGGAATGATATAATAGGACTGGGATAAACTGACAGTGACATGCCATGTAGTCTAATGGTTAGAGCTCTGGCTTGGGAATTGGGACTCTGCACATTTAAACCCTGCTAGAGCAAAATACTAAATGTGTGACTTTAGGCAACTTACTTAACCTTAGTTCTCTAGTCTCCTTAGTTGCAGAAATGAGCAGAAGCAGGATCCCACTGGATATGAGATAATGACAGTTAGCGTGGCTATCCTGGGTAAATAATTTTAACAAAACTTGTCTGGGCAAGTTTAAAGCAAAACAACACATATGATTTTGTTCTGGTTCCATTCCTAACATTTTTAAAAGCAGTATATTAAAGTAGCAATTTGAAACAACTAATCCACAGTCCTCCAAAACAGGGGGAAGGAATTGGGTAAGGTACTTGGGGAATCCATCAGCACAATGAAAGAAAAAGGGGAAGTGCTACAGGTGAGGGACTTCAATCTACCAGATGTGGATTGGCGCTTCCCAGACATGACCTTGGCTAGAAACAGAGACATGTTAGACTCCCTGCAGGGGGTATTTCTCAAGCACCAAGTTAGAGGGAGTCCACTCACAATGGCACAATACTAGACCTGGTGCACACAAACCGGGATGGTATTGCAGACATCAAGGTGGGAAGCCTCCTGGGGACCAGCAATCATTGTACAGCATGGTTCAACATAATGATGGCAGCAGAAGCAAACCATACAATGAGGGAGGTCCTGGACTTCAGGAGGGCAGATTTTTAACAAATGGGTGAATGTCTCTGTCACAAGTCCACTCCCATGGGGCAGGACTCACTGCATCACAGAGAATCCCTCTTGTGATGGGGGGGGGAATGGGGTCAGAGATACCCTTTCTCCATGCAAGAGGATACAAATACAGTCTCTAGTCTGTGTTCCTGAGGTAGAACTTCCTCAACCACTGCACCACAAACCAGAAAGTCACAGGTGTGTATAGGCTTTGGAGTCCCCTATACACCCTATTACTGTGTCTTTCCCCAGAAATGCAGCACTCAATTCAACCCCCACAGTCTCCTCTTGAGACCCTTTGTATTTCCTCCACTCCTTTCATTACAAAGTCCCTAATGGTACTTCACTTTTGGTAGTGTTTTGGCATTTAAGCGATCACATAGGCATAGTATAGTCTGAACAACTCTTACCCAGGCAGCACACATAAACGACATAGGCAGGATTATTTTAAAATAAGCCAAAGGCTTTACTAATTAAATTAATTAGAAAACAGTAAATAACATAAAGACAAAATAATTTGGAGATAGATTGGTTACAGGATATTGAAAAAAAGAAAAGTATGCATAAAAAACCTACACTTTAAACTCTAAGGTTAAAAGTCCACCTTGAGTCCTAAGTTGGAATTTTGAAGTGCAAAAGTGTCCTTAGAAGTGTGGTAGTTGAAGTCTTGGCTCTCAGTGATCCAGAAGAAATTGTCTCTGTCCTCTCAACAGACAGGCAGAGAGGGTCCCACAGGCTTCAAGAAAAAAGGCAACAAAAGGCCAAGATATCCCTCTGCATCCTGGTTATAAAGGGTTTCCAAGAGGGCAGGTCCAGTGATAGTGGCTGGCCCTGTGACTGGCTAGCATTTATGGTTTCCCAACCAATCAGAGCTTAGTATTTTATTACAATAACACATATATGAGGTTCTCAATATGAGAAAGAAAAAAACATGGGGCCAGCCAGCTCAAACCAGATTTCTGGGGGATAGTCCAGCCTCCCTGCTGGGAGAGACCTCTAGTTAAACTGCACTTAAATACAGTCAATTAACTAAATTCGTCACTGACATGGCATTGGAGTCGCCCAGGTTGATGGTACTCGGTGACTTCAATGCCTGGGTTGACGATGATCTCTCGCAGTTTGGACAACACTTCCTCCGGTTTATGACACCTCTAGGCCTTACACAGGTTATTACCTCTGCCACCCATAAACACAGTCACTCGCTTGATCTGGTTTTCCTTCTGGGGATCGAGGCCTCCGACCTGGAGATGAAACCGATCGGTTGGTCTGATCACTTCACCATGAGGTTCAACTTTTGCGCCCCCCCCCCGCCAGATGCCTGTACCTGTGGAGATGGTCAGTTACTGCCATTTACAGGAAGTGAGTTCTCAAGGCCTAGCAGCAGTGATTGCCCTCTCAGAGTTTCCTGTGACCAGCTCGAGTACAGAGACTTTAGTGGTAGCCTATAATAAGGCCATCTCGGCAGCTCTGGACTTGATTGCTCCCGTCCATATTCGTCCTCTCCCCCTTCACCCTCAGGCCCCTTGGTTTGATGGGTCTTTGAGGGAGTTGCAGCGAGTAAGACGTAGGTTAGAATGGCATTGGTGGAAATCTGCCCTGGTTGCTGACCACCTTAGATTGGTTGAACATTATAAGATTTACCAATCAACGATCTCCTGTACGAAGGGAGAATTCCTGTCCGGGGAGATTGCTGCCACTCAGAATTGACCAGCCCAGCTCTTCTGAACTGTTGACAGGTTCTGCAACCCAACCTGTTTACATCTCCGAATACCTTGTTCGCAAGTGGAGTGTGATGAGCTTGCTCGGTTCTTTGCAGATAAGGTGGCCGACATCAGGTTGGAAGTTCGTTCAGCTCAGTCTATTGGGATTGCTGATGATTGGTGCTTGGTCACTTCACCTCAGGTTTCCTGGAGTACCGTTGCCTTGCCTGAGCTCACGGATGTTATGTGGATTGTCCAGGGTATGCGCCCTACATGCTGTAGTTTGGATCCAGGCCCAACTTCCTTGATTATGGGCTGTTGGGATATGATCAGCCCAGTCCTGGCACAGATAGTCCAGTGTTCCTTGGAATCTGGTGAGTTTCCAAGCTCCCTGAAGGAGGCAGTGGTAATTCCCCTCCTAAAGAAAGCTTCTTTGGATCCGGATTCTCTGGCCGGCTACAGACCGATCTCCAATCTTCCCTTTATAGGGAAGGTGATTGAGAAAGTAGTAGCAGTACAGCTGGATGACCACTTGACCATCCATAACATCTACAAACCTCTTTAGTCTGGTTTTCGAAAGAGGCATAGTACTGAGATAGTGGTGGTTCAGGTGCTCAATGATCTCCTGATGGCAAGAGATCTGAGAAATTGTTCTATTTTGGTGCTCCTTGATCTCTCCTCAGCTTTTGACACTGTAGACCATGGGGTGCTGCTTGGGCATCTGAAGTCCATCTGTGGACTGTCAGGTATGGTCCTTAGGTGGTTTACATCTTTCCTCACCAGCAGGAGTCAGAGAGTGGTGTCTGGGATTTTTTCCTTGAACCCTTTCTCCCTGCCATGTGGGGTCCCTCAAGGTTCAGTGCTCTCCCCCATGTTGTTTTCAGTGTATATGCTGCCCCTCGGAGACATTGTAAGATGGTATGATCTGAGGTTTCACTGCTATGCTGATGATACCCAGCTCTACCTGTCTTTGGCCCCTGACCAGGACAGAGCTGTCTCGGTACTTAATACCTGCCTTGCTGAAATCCAGGAATGGATGAACTCAAGCTGGTTGAAGTTGAATGCTGCAAAGACGGTGGTGATGGTAGTGGACTCGGGTTGCTGGATAGAGGGGTTTAGGGCTGATCAGTCCTCTGGACTTTTTCTCGGGGGCTCTCAGATCCTATCCTCTGAATGGTTGTGAAACCTGGGTGTAGTGCTTGACAATGGGATGACTTTACAATCTCAGGAGTCGGCTGTCCTCAAGTTTTCCTTTTATCATCTTAGGAATATCTCCAGGATTAAGCACCTGGTTCCGTCTGGGGACTTGCCTACATTGGTCCATGCTTTTGTGACTTTGCGCCTTGATTATTGTAACTCCCTGTACTTAGGGCTTTCTGGGGTTGAAATCCTCTGCCTGAAGCTCATGCAGAACACAGCAGCATAATTGTTAACTAGGGCTTCTCGAGTATCCCATATTACTCCTGTGCTGCATGATCTGCACTGGCTGCCGATTAGGTGGCAGATCACCTTTAAAGTTGGTTTATCTGACTTATAAAGCCCTACATGGACTGGGCCCTGACTTCTTGATACAGCTTCTTGTGCCTTACCACCCAGTGCAACAGTTGCATTCAGCTCATGAGGGGTTGCTAGAGATTTGGAAGGTGTCTTTGAAATCTTCTGGGGCCCATGCATTTATGCACATGGCCCCAACCATTTGGAATTCTCTACCCCATCAGCTCCGGGAGTGCACGACTGTGGTGGGGTTTAAACAGGCATTGAAAACCTTCTTATGGTGTCACGCTTATGATAGCACCATATAACTTTGATCCCCTGTTATTTTTGTCATTATGCTCACTGTTTTTTTTTCCAATTCAAATTTTATTAACAAAATTTTCCACAACAAAAGAGGCAGTTAACATGAGAAATAAGACAAGAATACAACATATTCTGCTACAACTGCACCCCCCTCCCCTCCCTTCCCCACATACAGCAGTATTGTGCAACTTTACCACATGGGTTCAAAGACCTTATACATAAGTATACAGGGCTACCGACTATGAAACAATAATTATATCCAGGTAACTATTATTAAGGAGTGAAGGGGATCCCATATTTGAGCGTAGATGGGTAATCTATTGTGGAGGCTGGCAATAGCTTTCTCTGTAAGCAGGTTAGCAAGGATTTCGTTCACCCATTCCTGTAATGTCAGAGTGGTCTTATCTTTCCAATGGCATAAAATAAGCTTCTTGACAGATAGTGCAATCATAGAAATATGAAACCTTCTTACTTTGATCCTGATGGAGGACAGGTCCCCTAGAAGACAAATGTCAGGTGTGAAACACTCCTGCAGACCCAGTAATGGGTCCAGAAAAGCTTTGATAGAGTCCCACAAAAAGGATATTTTAGGACAAGACCAAAATATATGGAGGAGTGTTCCCTCACCCTGAGAACATCTAACACATATGTTTGAATCAAGGAGACCCCATTTCTTTAACTTAACCAGGGTATAATTCATGTTGTGCAGGATGTGATATTGCGTAAGGCGCAATCTATCCTGGGACACATATTTATGACAGGACCTCCACAAGGACTGCCAGTTGGGGGAATATTGGGGAAAGATAGAACTCCAGAACCTAGTCAGTTTGAAGGAGTCCCCGTATCTTCTGTGAAACAAGTCTTGATATAATTTAGAGACAACACCCGAGGACCCAAGTAGAGAGGAGAATTCTGGGATCAGAGCCCCCACTGTTTGGCAGGGGGGGTATTGCCCAACACTGTTATAAGTAAGGGCTTTAACTACACTGCTTTGAAGTGTGAGTATGCTGGAATACTAAATTTCCAAACAAGATCACCTGCTGACAGCTATTTTCCCTCATCATCCAGGAAGGAAGATACTATTCCATCACCCAGTTAGGGCAACCAAGTGCGGGGAATCCGCTGCTTATTCATAGTAAAGGATGGAGAGTTCCAGATGGATTGGGCCAGGTCTAACTGGGGGGTATAGCGCAAAAAGGAGCAAAACTGCACATATACTTTTAAGGAAATCATAAAAGTGAGACACTTCTTGGCACCATGCACCTGGGACACGTTTACATAAAACAAAGTTAAGGGATCCGTATTCATAGACCGGATTAAATCCAACTCTCTTTTGAGCCATGTCGGTCGTTGATTTTCAGGACCCGGATATGCCCATTTCAGGCATTTCGCCAGGTGGCTAGTCCAATAATATATAGCCAAATGTGGAATTTGCAATACCCCCTCAAATTTTGAAGCGGCCAACTTATAATACGCCAGTCAGGGGTATTTATCAGACCAGATAAACTTGGTAAAGATACCATGCATTTTTTTAAACCAGGATAAAGAAATAAATGAATTAAGGAGAGATAAAAGGTAGGAAATTCTTGGGAAGATATTCATCTTGATTATGTTAATCTGGCCCCATAATGAAATTGGGAGTTTAGACCATCTATCAAGATCCTGAACTATAAGCTGGGAAAGGAGGCTCCAGATTTTCCTTGAACCATGCTGAGGGATTGCGAGTTAGTTTGATGCCCAGGTATTTCAGTGTCCTAGGAGCCCAACATAAACCGAAGAGGGTAATATCAGTCTTGAAGATCTTTTGATTCTGGGGAAAAAAAGAGGATTTATTAGCGTTTAGTTTATAGTTTGAGAGGGCACTGAATTTAGCAATTTCACCCAGCAAAGCCGGAACGGAGAACACAGGGTGGGATAAGTACAGAAGGAGACCATCCACATATGCAGTAATCTTAACCTCATGACACCCCACCCAGATGCCCTGTATCCCCACATTGTTGAGAATATTTTGAATGAGAGGCTCCAGATACAGGTTAAATAGAAGGGGAGAAAGGGGACAACCCTGACTAGTACCTGAATGTAATGAGAAAGAGTTAGATAATGCAGCATTTCCTGAGATCTTTGCTGAGGGGGCTCTGTATAAAGCACAAATCCAGGTTATAAAAACAGTAGGAAACTGGAAGGCCTTGAGGACCTGGAACAAAAAGTTCCACTTCACACGATCAAATGCCTTCTTGGCATCCAGGGAGACCAGTTCAGCAGGAAAAGCAGCATCCCTGGAGACCGAGAAGACATGTGAAAGGGTGCGCAGATGATCTGAGGACAAAAGTCCCTTCATGAATCCAACCAGGGCCATACCTATTATGTCAGGAAGGACCACAGTTAACCTATCGGCTAATATCTTCGAAAGGATTTTGATGTCTTGATTTAAAAGAGATATGGGCTGTAGCTTTGAACTAGCTCAGGGTCTTTGTCCAGTTTAGGGAGAAGAACAATCAGGACTTCAAACAAGTAGGCATCCACCTTCACCCCGGATAAAATGTGCTGGAATAGCCGATAAAACACTGGCAGTAAAAGTTCTCGAAAAACTTTGTAAAATAATGAGGAGAACCCATCCAGGCCTGGGACCTTGTCCAATGGCAAGGCTCCTATAACCTCTGAGATCTCCTCCTGAGATTTAGGAGAAGCCAGAAAACTCTTGTGTTGTTCTGTTAGGGAGGGCAGATCGGAGTCCTTTAAATACTCCTCCAGAATCTCTGGACAAGGAGGGCTCTATATGTCCCTATATAATTGTTCATAATATAGTGTAAACTCTTGCACTATCTCAGAAGGGGATACTCTCAGGGACCTGTCTGCCAGTGCCTGAATTGAGGGGATGAATCTTGCAGATTCCTGTTGTTTTAAACACAGTGCGAGCAAACGCCCAGCTTTCTCTCTCTGGTCTGTATAACTGGCTCTGGTTTGGATAATAGCTAACTCTGCATTTTCCCTAAACAGTTCTAGGTATCTGTCTTTGACCACCAGAAGCTTCTCTCTGTCCTCACTAGAAGTGCTGACAGACAGGTTAGCCTCAAGGGACCGAATTTGGGACAATAATGAGAGTAACTCTTCCTCCTGTGCCCTTTTCCTATTTGACGCTAAACTGATAAGGACTCCCCTCATATAGGCTTTAAAGGCACCCCATAAGATGTCCAGCTTTGTACTATCAATAGGATTAGATGAGAAGAAGAACTCAATTTGTTCTCTTATAAGCTTGCAATACTTGGCATCTTTTAGCAGCTGTTCACTAAGCTTCCACCGGGTCTCCCTTCTGGGTGAGTTGAGAAAAGCCAAATTACATACCACGAGAGAGTAGTCTGAAATAGGGCCAGGCTGGATCGAGGCAGACATAACACCGGGCAAGAGCCCCTGAGAGATAAATATGTAGTCAATGTGAGACTGCGAACCATGCACCATCGAGTTAAAGGTAAACTCCTTGGAATTAGGATGCAACACGCACCAAATGTCACAAAGCCTGAATTGAGCTACCAAGTCCTTAAGTGCCCTTTGCTCTGGGGACAGCCCCTTCAGTCCACTACCTGACCCACCCAAACTGGAGTCTATAACCTGATTAAAATCACCACCCATAATCATCATATTGGGAAGCATTGGGAGAATAATAGTTATCAGCCTCATGAAGAAACTCAGGTAGTCAATGTTAGGCCCGTAGATACTGCAAAGTAACAGTGGTACTGACCAGAGTGTGCCCCGAACTAGGACAAACCTGCCCCCCGGATATTTGATGACCTGAGTGGAGATGAAGGAAATGCCTCTGTTAATAATTAACATGACCCCACAACTATTGGTGGATCCTGAGACATTAAAAACCTGACCCACTTGTTGCCCCCTTAGTTGTAAAGCTTCAGATTCTAGTAAATGGGATTCCTACAAAAGCGTTATCTGAGAACGCAGTAGACTTGAATGCTTAAGCACCTGACATTGTTTGGATTTTTTCCTGATCCCCTTTACATTCCAGATAGCAAGAATCACATTATTAGCCATCTAAAAAAGGTTCAAGACCTTAGTTCCGACAGCCCTGTACAAAAACAGAGAAATAATCAGCCAGGTTCCAAATATTACTGCTGTATGCACCACCCTCCCCTCCCCGTCCCACCGAAATTACCCCGAATCCTTCCCCACAAAGTCCCCCCTTTCATTTAACATAAAACAAACCAGTCCTATAACCCAGAGCCTAACCCCCAACCCTCCCAGCTGTCATAAGCAACGTTTAGCACAGTACTGCATCCCTTCCTCACCCCCCAGCCTCCTGAAAAAAAAAACCCTGCCTCAAACAAATGTAACAATCCACTCGTGTAAATAAATGCCCTTAGATCCAGGAAAGGAAAAAAAAAGAAATTATACTGCTTTAGCAACCCCTAGTAGCTTGAAAGAAGTGCTGGACTGTGGACATAAGTGCATCTTAAATGCGAAGGAATAAAAAATTAGGATAATGCATCTTGAAAAACGCAAACAGGCACCCAGAGACCCCGGGAAATGAACTAAGAGATAGGTCTCCTGTAACCCTATAGGAGAGAGATCCACACCAATCAGAAAACAGGCAGGGAGTCATACAGAAGGGAAGTTGCCCCTTCTAACCTGAATTCTGTGGCCTGCTAAACAATAGGGGACTCAAACGCCTTGAACCCCAGTCTATAAATTTTAAAATAGGCTGTCTTTACATCGACTCCTTGCCAGCCCAAACACCCAGGAGCACAAGATAGGGGCTTTTAATGTCCCAAACAAGAAACGGAGAGCATAACAGAAAGGGAGTCATCCCCGAA
The DNA here is from genome assembly GCA_016271365.2 of Neoceratodus forsteri. Classification (NCBI taxonomy): domain Eukaryota; kingdom Metazoa; phylum Chordata; order Ceratodontiformes; family Ceratodontidae; genus Neoceratodus; species Neoceratodus forsteri. Next base: position 639,972,287 of record CM057453.1, on the reverse strand, counting down.
TTACCAACATCGTTAAGCTGGTGTTCCAATGCGCTGAGCTCCCTCTTGTGGATACTGAACAACCATACCTATATATTCGCATGAAAATTAGGGATTGGCCCAGCACAGCACCTAAATTAAGCCACTCTTGAGAAGAAATGTTGCTCCTTAACAACTTAAGACATTCCTCCCTTCATTAATAAGGGTCTGCCCATCCAGCTAAACTGGAATAAGAGAAAACGCCTTCCCCTAATGAACAAACCAAACCTTCCAACAAGACATTAATCTAGGTAACAGGCTCATTTTTAACACCAGAGCGTAAGTGTCCCATGACAATTGACTCAGTTAAATAATAACTAGGTTCATTCAAGTAGCCAGAATTTCCAGAAGCAAACCATCGTAGCAATCTTCTTGAACATTTGACTAGGAAACAGTCTCCACTTGACAGCACGAGACTCTAAGAGGTAGAGCTTCTCATGGATCCTGAAACAAATCAGGCAAGGTGAGCTTAAGACCGGAGAGAGCAGATTCTGGATCTTCATAGGTTTGCCAGGATCCATTCATGAGCACCTGCAGCCTGGCCAGGTACCCCATCCTAAACTTGAGCCCCGCAGCAATAATCTTAGACACAATGGGGTGGAATGCTGTACGTTTCAGCTGAAACAATCCTGGCAAATCTTGTGCAATTCCCAGCTTGGAGTTCTCCCAGCGGACCACCTGTAAAGCTCTCACTTTCCCCAGAAAATGTTGCCTCTCTAAGAAATTTAGGAATCGGCATATAATGGGTCGGGGGCAGCCCCTGGTAGAGGTTTTGGCCGGAATGATCTATGCACTCGCTCGATGGTGTATGCAGGGCCAAAGGGAGAGGGACTAGCAATCCGTTCCACCAACTTATGTATAAAAACCCCCTTCTGGTAGCCCTAAAATGACCACATTGTTTCTGTGGCTATGGCCCTCAAGGTCTTGCAGCTTTGCCTCCACTCAAGAGAGCTTCTGCTTATCGCCACTAGCCCAGGGTCCACCTTGTCTAAGCGATGCTCCAGGGAAACAATACGAGCAGTATTATCTGAGGCAGTCATTGAGACCTCATCAAATATTTTAGATAGAGCTTTAAGGTTAGTTGCCATCTCTTTCACCTCCTCTCGGAAGGGTTTAAATTCTTCCAGGAACCTATTTAAAGTTAGAGGTTCCCGCTCCAATACTTGGCTGAGGTGATCGGGTTTATCAGGCCCACTTGAAGCCTGGGATTTCTTTGGGGCCTCTCGGGGGTGACTGGAGGAGTGTGTTTTTGTGGGGCTTTCTTCATGTAAGCCTCCATCGGTGCCCAAATCTTGCTCATCTGAAGCTCTGGGTGTTTAGTAGGCAGGATCAGTAGAGAACAGAGGGTTTTTAGCAGTCTCGATGTTAGAAAAAATTGATTATAAAATTGGGAGGCTGGAGCTACGCGGAGGAGCTTCTACTTAGCACTGTGCATCACGTGGTCTCCATTATGCTCACTGTTTTAATATGATTGTTTTTATCTTTTTGTAAAGCGCCTTGATGACCCGAAAGGTGCTTATGTGAAACAACATTTATTATTATTGTTATTATTATTATTATTATTGTTAAATGGTAGCCTATTCATCTGGTAACAAGATTAAGTCACTGCAGATCTCTCAACACAAAGGATGCCCAGACATCCTGACTCTTCACGAGGCCCTGTCCTTTCTCAAGCAAATGGGCCTACCTGGCCTCCCAGCTAGGTTTAATTATTCTTTTATCTCCTTTTAGATGATTTAATTAACTCTAGCCTGTACTAGCAGCAAAACAGTTTTCCTGCTCAGTAACAAGAGGTCCGACATTATTCTGGGTCCCATGTACCTGTACCCATGATTCTTTGCACTTACATTGCACCACCCTGGCATGTGATGCATTTCTTACATAAAAAAGTATATAAAACATAACCAAAACAATAAGGTATGGCCTTATCTCACCACACTCTTCCCTCCTTAACAGAACCTGGGAGGAACACACCCCTTTTTAGTAAGAATTTCCACCAGAACTGTCCCTTACTCTGACTGGCGGGATAGGCAATCTGCATTGGCATTAGCAGATCTATGTTACATGTCCCACATATGAGACCTCAGCCATGGCCACCTGGTACCTTTTGGCTTTTACAGTTAATCTTGCCTTCTGTATCCTACCCAACACTTCCCTATCTCTGGCAGTTAGCTCCTCCTGCCTGTTCCCCTTTGTCAGGTCTATGATTGTTAGGTAGGTCGCCCCACCCAACTTGTCCAACAACTCATCTGTCTGGGGCATTGGATGGGCATTGGACTTTGTGACTGCACTGAGGCCACAATAGTCCACATAAAAATGGGTAGATCATCCGGCTTGGGGATGAGGACTATGGGAGAGGCCCAGGGACTGTGGGATTTATGGATCACCCCTAACTCCAGCATTTATGCAACCTCACTCCTAATGTCCTTTGGGACAGCCACAGACACCCAATAAGCTGTCTGTCATATGGGTGCTTGTGTCCCTGTGTCCACATCATGGGTTACTAAGGGGGTCTGTCCAGGCTTGGACTTAAATAAAGGGCAAAGTCCTCTAAGACCTGCCTCACTTCCCAGGTCTGTTTTGGGGTCACCTGGGGTGACAATATGATTGTCTCCACCAATGTCTCCCACTTGCTTTCCTCTAGCAAGTGCAGAAGGGGGTCTTCTTTGTCCATCCCTTCCCCAGGACTACAAAGAACAAATACCAAGTTAGCCCTATTTAGCTATGGCTTCATCATATTAACATGGTACATTCGATGGGTGTGTCTCCTGTCAGGCAGTTTTACAATGTAATTTATGTCATTTACCTGTTGGACTACGTTGTATGGTCCTACCCACTCAGCCTGCAGCTTGTCTTTCCAGCCTGGAATGAGGACCATTACTTCCTGGCCTGTGCTGCTCAAGCGAGCTCTGGCTATGTGATTGCACTGGATGTTTTGCTTCTGCTGGGCAGCTGACAGGTTGCTTTAGGTCATCCCCATAAGCTCCTTTTGCTTCTCCTTCAGTCTAAGGACATATTCCATGATGGGAGTTGCCTGGGTGGCATGCTTGCTTTCCCAGTCTTCATAGATCAAGTTAGGGGGCCCACACACCCTACATCTGTATAAGGGTTTGAAGGGGAGAACTCTGTTGACTCTTGGGGCACTTCCCTGTATGCAAACAACAGTTGGGGAAGTTATTTCTCCCAGTCCCTTCCATGCTGTTCAGCAAATGCTTGGAGCATCATTTTTAGAGTACCATTGAATCTTTCAATGAGCCCGTTGCCTTGTGGGTGATAAGGTGTTGTATGTCTCAGCATTACCCCACACTTGTCCCACAAAGGCTTCATCAGGTCCAACATGAAGTTAGACCCTTGGTCAGAGATAACCTCCTGTGGAAACCCAACATGGGAGAAAATCCATAGCAAGGCGTCTGCCACCTTGGGTGCCTTAATGGAGGATAGGGTGACCACCTCTGGGTATCAAGTGGCGTAATCGACCACCATCAGGATAAACCATTTTCTGGAGGAACTTGGGGTACTCAAGGGTCCCACAATATCCATTCTTACCCTCTGGAATGGCTCCTGCACAATGGGCAAGGGCAGCTTTTGTTTTACTACCTGCCTTCCCTATCTGTTGGCACTGGTGTCAAGACCTGCAATATTCCTTCACTTGCTGGGTGAAATTGGGCCAATAGAAATGTTGGGCCAATTGCTGCATGGTGCAGTGATCCTTAGATTTCCAGACATGGGGATATCGTGGGCGACCTTGAGCAACCGCTCATGATACTCCTGCGGAATGCCAAGTTGCCTGCTCATCACCACTTCCTCTGTTCTCATGTCCTGTGTATACAGTAGTACATTGTCCCAAAATACCCTGTGTCCTCCCTGTGTCCCATCAGATTCTGCAAAAGCCCTCAGCCTCTCCAACCTAAGGTCAGTTCTCTGAGCAGCTGCAAAATCTTCACATTTTCCCAAAGCATGGGACATTCCCCCTCAGTCCCTAAACTGAAGTCCATAGCTCTAGCATCAGGGCATTCAGAGCCAGTGCCATCCCTAACCTTCTGACCATTGGTTACCCCTCCCTTCTCAGAGTAACCTTCTGTAGCTGTTTGGTGCATGGCTACTTGGAGAAGTCCTACCTCCCTTTCACTATTCTCCATTTCAGGAAAGACAGGCTGGGAAACCAACCTCCTATTCTCTTCCACAGGAGCTTCTGAATGGTGCAGGGAAATACAAGAGGTCTTAGCTGTCTGACTGAGGGTCACTGCAAACACCACCCCCTGCTGTATATTATTCCCTATAATCACATCCAGAGAGAGAGATTGTCTGCCACTGCCACTTTGTGTACCCTCTCTCCTGCCTCACCCCAATCCAGGAGAACAACTAGCTAGTGGCAGAGTTTTTTTCTCCCCTGTGAATCCCCTCACAGTGACAAATTGATTAGGTATAAGCTGTTAAGGCTCAACCAAATCCCCTTTTACCCAGGTAAGAGATGCCCCTGTGTCCCATGACCCATGGGTCTCTACCCCATTTACAGGAACAGGGTGTATGTGCTCCCTTATGTTCACAGGCATACTCTCAGGGATACACAGTGTACTCACCTCCTTTTGAGGAATGCTTTGTCCACTCTGTGCCTCTTTAGGATACTGTCTAGCCAGATGCTCTGGCTGCTTACAAAACCAACATTTTTCATTTTTTTTTTCCCCAGGAAATCTCTTTTGGATAACTTGGGACTTCCCCTTTGCTGTGGAGGCAATAAGGGTTTTAGCTGCCCTGAAGGGGCACATTTCCCTTTCTGCACTGACACACCCACTCTACTTCCTTTCAAAGCAGGTCTACTCCTGGCATAGCGATCTGAGAGCTCAGCAGCTTGCTGTGCTCTTTTTGGATCTTGGTCCTCTAGCCAGGTTTTCAGCTCCACTTACAAGCTCTAAAGAACTGTTCTAAAAATATGACCTCCTCAATTTTCCCCACAGATTTTGCTTCCCACCCCCTCCCAGCAATACTTTAAAAACTGCCATTGCTTTGTGGCTAGTTCTTCAAAGCTTATGTCAGGGCTTTTTCAGAGTTTATGGAATTTAACCCTGTAAGCCTTAGGAGTCAGTGCATACATTTTAAGTAAAGCAGCTTTCAGTTTCTCATAGTCTTAGCTATCATCATTATCCAGTTGGTCTAGCATTTCACACCCTTTACCAGTAAGCAGCAGAGATAGCTGGACACTTCAGGACTCCCTGGGTACCTTGGCCTGGATACAGACCTTTTTCAAATGAATTAAAAAATACATCCATCTCCTCCCCCTCTTTAAATCCTGCTATTAATTTGGAACTTAATTTATACCCCAGCCCTGGAGTTTCAGGTCTATCCCTGCCACTTACCTCCTCAGGCACAGGTCATTGGAGTCTTAGCTTCTCCAGTTTGAATTCCCTCTGGTGCTCTTTTTCCTCTCTCTCTCTCTCTCAGCCTGTCTCTGAAGCTGCCTTTCCTGCAACTCCATTTTGAACCTCTTCTGCTCTCTTTCTTGCTAGCCTTTGAAATTTCTCTTCTCCAACTCCAGTTTCCTCAGCTCAGATTTCAGCCTGATCCCTTCCAGCTCCAGCTCTGTGGTGGCCTTACCCTGATGCTGTGGCTCTGGGTTCCCTCTGGTGTCACTATCCTCCTTCTTGGGACTGGACACTGCAATGTCTCTTGGCCCCCCACACCCAAGGTCTGGTCCCTTTCAGTCACCAGCTGTGACTCAAGGCTCTGGGAAGTTGCTTGCTCATCAACTGCCACAAGAGCCTCCATGAGGTTCTTTTTCACTTTGCCCCTAATAATGGACTCTTCTTTCCTGGCACAGCTGCTTCAGCTCTTCTACAGTGTAGTCACTGTACTTGTAAGTCATCTTTCTTCCCTACACTACCACTAGTATGTCTTTTACTTGCAACCAAAACCAAACAGGGTGGAAACTATATCTTGTAACCAATTTGTCCTTTTCCAATTTTCTGCCCTCTTTGTGTGTGGTTGTTCAAACAGTTCACCAAATCACTGCTGCTCTCCAAATCTGTCAGAGGTCCACTCCTGTGGGGTGGGATTCTATGCATCACAGCAAATCCCTCTTGTGATGGGGGATGGGATCAGAGATACCCTTTCTCTGTGTGAGAGGATTCAAATACAGTCTTGAGTCTGTGTTCCTGAGGTAGAACTCCCTTGGCCACTGCACCATGAACCAGAAAACCACAGGTGTGTATAGGCTTCAGGGGGCCTTATAAACCCTTTTACTGTGTCTTTCCCCAGAAATGCAGCACATGGTTCAACCCCCCATAAGCTCCTCTTGAGACCCTTTGTATTTCCTCCCTTGTTTTCATCATGAAGTCCCTAATGGTACTTCACTTTTGGTATCGTTTTGGTCCTTAAGCAAGCTGATCACACAAGCATAATATAGTCTGAACAACTCTTACCCAGGCACACACAAACAACATACAGTAGGCAGGATTATTTAAAAATAAGCCAAAGGTTTTACCAATTAAATTAATTAGAAAACAGTAAATAACATAAAGACAAAATAATTTGGAGATTGGTTACAGGATATTGAAAATAAAAGAAAAGTATACATAAAAAACCTACACTTTAAACTCAGAGGTTAAAAGCCTACCCTGAGTATTTAGTTAGAATTTTGAAGTGCAAAAGTGTTCTTAGAAGTGTGGTAGTTGAAGTCTTGGCTGTCAGTTATCCAGAAGAAATTGTCTCTGTCCTCCCAACAGACAGGCAGAATAGGTCCCACAGGCTTCAAGCAAAAGGGCAACAAAAGGCCCAGATACCCCTCTACATCCTGGTTTAAAAGGGTTTCCAAGAGGGCAGGTCCAGCCATAATGGCTGGCCCTGTGACTAGCTAGCATTTCTGTTTTTATGGTTACCCACCCAGTCAGAGCTTAGTATTTTATTACAGTAACACAGATATGAGGTTCCGAATAGGAGAACAAAAAACATGGGGTCAGCCAGCTCAAACCAGATTTTTGGGGGATAGTCCAGTCTCCCTGTTGGAAGAGAGCTCTAGTTAAACTGCACTTAAATAAAGTCAATTAACAAAATAGCCTATTCATCTGGTAACAAGACTAAGTCACTGCAGACCTCTCAACACAAAGGATGCCCAGACATCCTGACTCTTCATGAGGTTCTGTTCTTTCACAAGCAAATGGGCCTTCCTGGCCTCCCAGCTAGGTTTAATTATTATTTTGTCTCTTTTTAGATAATTTAATTAACTCTAGCCTCTGCTAGCAGAAAAACTGTTTTCCTGCCCTGTAACAAGAATTCTGACATTATTCTAGGATCCATGTACCTGTACCCATGATCCCTTGCACTTATATTGGGCCACCCTGGCATCTGATGCATTTCTTGCATAAAAAAAATATATAAAACATTACTTAAACAATAAGGTGTAGCTTTATCTCATCACAGTCTCAGAGACAACCTAGCAGGGGTGATGGCCTGGGTGGGGTGGAGAAAAAGTGGGCCAAATTAAGGGATAACATAGAGAAGACAACAAACCACTGTGCAAAAGAAGTGAACAAAAACAGGAGAAAAATAAACTGCTATGGTTCTGAAGAGAAGTGGCTGCAAAGGTTAAGGCTAAAAGTTTAGGAGGTACTCTACAAAGGGACACAGAGGGATGAGGACAGGGAGGTGTACCAGGAGAAGCTGAGAGAAGAAGAAAAAATAGCAGGGTTACAAAGGTGAAAACTGAGGAAGGAATAGTCAAGTTTTATTGGTCGATCAAAATTAGTAAGCGATCATTACACACATATTATATACACAGTGACGGCATAAGAAGTGCACAATAAATAATACATAAATAGGTTAAAAATACAGTGTGGTTTAAGAAAGGTAATACCAGTTACCCTAAGGATAACAATAATCAATCTGGTTGGTATAATTTCACCATTTTGGTCTCACATTCTGTATGGTTGTGAGAGAATTAGCCATCCTTATTATAATCAGATCATCTTCTGCTGTTAGTAGAATATTTAATATCAAGTTCTCATCTACTTATTGTATACTTTTGATAATGGGATACAGCCACTTGTTTCTCATTTTTTATACCATGAACATTTTTAAATGACATGCAACACATCTTCTTTATCTCTTCCATTGCAATAACACATACTCAGTTGGATCAGAAGTTCTTTTGAATTTAGCATTTAATATATTTGATTCAAAGAATTCCATTCTTAATCTTGCAAAAATGTTACGATTATTTTGATCTGACAAGATATCCAAATAGTATCTAAACCAATCTCTGCAATCATTCATGCTATACCATTTTGCAATATCGTGAAATACTTATCCATTCCAAATCCTTATGTTTAAAAAAGTTGATGATCAGCCTTTTGATGTAGGATCTATATTGGTCACTAATTGAAATATTCTTACTGTAATAGATAAAAAGAACCTCTAATCCAAAACGTTTAAGCAGTTTTTTAAAGGGAATCTCCTACATGCTGATAAAGTGCAGCAGCTGCTGCAGAAATGCATAATTAGGGCTTTTACCATTAAAACTCTTTTTTTAACCTGCTGCAAACACAACGATTTGGAACTGCTAAGTATTTCAAGATAACGCAAAATGGTATAGTATGAATGATTGCAGACATTAGTATAGATACTATTTGGATATCTTTTTGTTACTTTTTTTTTGTAAACTTTACTTAAAAGTCAGCAAATGATCACATACAGTTGATCTCAGGTTATATAAAGCAGACTACATACACTATTTAGACCAGGTTATCAGATGAGGGTGCAAATAAAAATAGTTAAAAAAGATATACATATTTGTACTTCAGAGGTACACATTAGCATAAGTACAGACATTTTCGGAGTTCATGTTTTTAGAATGCCAACTGTCCAGCTAACCAGTATCCCCTGAATTTTTATTATCAGAAAGCTGGAAACCATGCTTCACCCAGTGCTTTTTCCAGAGGTGACCAGATTGCTTCTTATTTGTGCAAAACTCAAGTGGCCCTATACTGAATTTTTTCTAGTTTCATATTGTGGAGAAAAGTATTAACCCATAAAACTACTGTGGGCAGGGACTGTTTTATCCAGGACTGAGCCAGCCCCTGCTTCCCTACCACAAAAGCCAGCTTCCACAAAGGGTGTGCAGCTAGTGGGTTTCTGGCTGTGCCTCTGGGTAATCCCAGCAGGATATCTATGGGGTCCAAGGTTAGAGAGCACTCCAAAACCTCATTCATCAAAGTATTCACTTATTCCCAAAAGCTGAACATTTTAGGGCAGGACCATATCATGTGGAAAAAGGTGCCTGCATGGATTGTACATTTCGGGCACCTGTCTGAAGTCAGCAGATTAACTCTATGTGTCAGATAAGACATAAAATAATTTCTATTGAGAATATTGTAACGTATTGCTCTAAGCCTATTATTTACTGAGCAAGACATGCTCAGTTCCCATTACTAGGCCCCAGTCACCCCCTGACAATTTTTTGTATTATAGGTCCTCATCCCATTTTTGTTTCAGATGTTGTAAGGGGTCTGGGAGAGTCCCCAGTAACAGTTTTTAGACCAGGCTCATTGGTTTGCATGATCTCCGTGTCTGGTACAGATGGAAGACTTCCTCTAGCAGAGAACAAAACAGCCAGCCATCCACTTCACTCTTTCCACCACTGAGACAGAGTTTTGTTCTGATCTGCAGATATATAAAATAGTGTGCAGGGCTTATCTTGTATTCCTGGACCAAAGAGGAAAATGGCCTAAAGAGGCCATCTTTGTATAAGTGTGACAACAGAAAGATACCCATTCCCTCCCATATTTTCAGAGCTTTACACACCAGAGAGGGAGCTTGAACCTACTGCCAAAAAGCGTATAGCATCGAGACGTCTGGGGACAACAGCTCCAGGAGTTTCAGTACAGTGGTTCTGGTAAAGGGGTTTGTTGGTATCTTAATCTTAACTTACTCTCCCAGTGGGGCCAAGTATTAAGTATGGAGTATTTGTGAGGGCCAATTTCCATTTCCACCCATACCTTGCTCTTTTCTCCCACCTCCAAAGTATCAAGGACGTGGGCTAATTGCGCAGCAATAGTATAGAGCTTTAAGTTTGGTAAACCCAAGCCAGTCTTTGCCACAGGCACCATAGTATATCTTTTTTTTTATTCTGGGCCTACGTCCCACCCATATAAGAGATGTGATAGAGCTCTCTAATGATCTGAGGTAGCGGGCAGGGATCTGGAATGGTGTTGCCTGGAACAAATACAAACACTGAAGGAGGATCTGCATTTTGACCAAATTTACCCTGCCTAGGAGTGTGAGGGGAAGAGTTTTCCACCTAGAGCAGTTATCTCTAATTTTTGTTGCAAGGGGTTTGTAGTTAATCTCTCCTATACTCGAGAGTTTCTGGGGCAGAAACACTTCAAGGTATTTTATCACCTTCGATGGAGTCAATGGTACATTTGCAATTTGAATCGGCAGGGGGTCACCTCTTATGGGGCATCCACTCACACTTCCCTTAATTTATCTTATGCCCTGAGAGGGCACAGTACTCACTAAATAATGTTGCTAAAGCAGGCAGGGCTTTCCCTAGATTTACCAAAAACAACAGCACGTCACCAGCAAATATAAAGAGATTAGATGCTCTTTCCCTCTAATGTTAAAACCTTCAGTGTCACGATGCAATCTAATGGCTGTTGCTAGGGCTTCTATGGTTAGCACATAAATTAATGGTGACAGAGGGCAACCCTGTTGAGTGCCTTTAGTGAGGCCGAAGGGTTGGGATAAGTCATTGTTGGTCAAAATTTGTGCTTGAGAGGACTTATAAAGGCAAGAAATCCAAGAGCAAAATTGTGTGTTGAGGCCAAACTGTTCAAGAACCTCAAAGATAAAGGGCCACTTGACCCGGTCAAATTCTTTCTCAATATCAATGGCAAGAAGACCCCTTGGCCCACTCCATTCCTTGACCCATGAAATATTGCATTGAGGGCACGACGCAGGTTGTGCTTAGCTTGCCTACCATGTATGAAGCCTCTTTGGTCCAGGTGTGCCACGTTGGGGAGGATCCTCCCCAGCCGTCTGGCTAAGATTTTATCTATGATTTTATAATCTGCACGGAGCAGTGAGATTGGGCGATATGACCCACACTTCCTCAGATCTTTCCTGGGTTTAGGTACTACTGTGATGGTAGCCAAGCATTGCGAAGATGTCAAGGTACCCTCTGCTAAGACCTCATGGACCATCATGGTCATCAGTGAACCCAATTCATGCTAGAACCATTTATTGAATTCTAGGGGTAGGCCATCGGGGCCTGGGACCTTGCCTGTCCCAGAGGACCAAACCACCTCCCTGATTTCCTGAGAGTCAACAGGGCTACCCAGAAAATAATTTTCCTCAGAACTTGGGGTAGAGAGCTGGATGTTATCCAGAAAAGAGCCTGGGTTACCATCCACAGGGGTCTGAGTAGTGTACAAAGTCCTATAGAAGTCCCTAAAGATGTTATTGATCCCTGGTTTATCATTGATTATCTCGTCGAACTCTGATTCAATGGCCAAAATGGAGCACTCTGCCTGTTGTTTTTTGACTAGCCAGGCCAGCCACCTGCCAGATTTTTTGTCTTCAAAATATTGCCTGGCTTTAGTTAATAATATACCCCTTTCTATGCGCTTGGATGAAGTTTGGTTATACTCTCCCTTCAACTTTTTTAAGATCAACAAGTCAGATCCTGAGAGTTGTTTCATATTTTGTTTTTCTAGTTCTTGTATTTGCTTTTCTAGTTTTTCTTCCAATATTATTTCACTTTTTCTCTTAAATGCAGCATAAGAGATTGTTTCTCCCCGATGTATGCCTTCAAGGCCTCCCAGGTGTTTTTAGCCAAAGTGTCTTTCACCTTATTGATCTGAAGAAAAATACTAATTTTTGATGATAGTTGGGCCATGTACTGCTTGTCTTTCAGCAGGGTGGGATCCAACCTCCACTGTCGTGCCTCTTCCTCCTTCCCCCACCTTCCAATTCCATATGCAGTGGAGCATGGTCTGAAATTAATATTGGACCATAGTACACATTGTTAGTCTTGCCTATGAATTCAGGGAAAAGCAGGAAGTAATCAAGCCTGGTGTAAATCTGATGGGCGTATGGAAAAGGAGAATTCTGCTTTAATGGGATTTTTAAATCTCCAAATTTCTTGAAGTGCTCTTTCCCTGGCAAAGCTCCTTAGGGCTTCAGAGTTCCTAAGGGGTCTGCTGGATTGGGGTCTGGAGTGATCCAGATAAGGGTCCCAGTATGTGTTAAAATCCCCCCTCCCCCCATAATTAGTCTATCTGGGAGTGTAGAGAGGGAAAAGCCATGTGGTGAAAAAACTCCAGACAATCGATTGTAGGGCCATACAGTGACACCAAGGTCATTTTTCCATCCTCCACTGTAGCATTAACCACAACAAATCTCCCCTGCCCATCTACTTGAGATGAGTGGATAAGAACTCTAATGCCTGGTCTAAACCAGATGCCCATCCCCCTAGCCTTTGAGGTAAATGGCGAGGCAACTAGGGTACCCCCCCATGGTGACCTCAGTCTGTCTACCTCATCTTTCATCATATGGAGTTCCTGCAAAAAAATTACATTGGCTTTAGATTTTTGTAAATATGTCCACACTCTTTTCCTTTTAACTACAGTCTTGAGACCATTGATATTCCAGGTTATGAATCTTAGCTTACCCATCATTCCCTCTTGGTGATATACCTGTACCCTGGATATGGAACCAAAATAATAGTGCCCGGTCTGAGATATTAACCACCAATTTCTGACTGTGGATTCTTTGAGATGAAATGATTAACAATAACATCCTCTTAGTACCCCCTCCACCTCCACCCCCAATAGCAATAACACCCCCTTAGTACCCCCCCCTCCACCCCAATAACATTTTCCTCCCCGACCAGTTAGAACAGGTATAACAGGCACAATTTCTGAACTTTCCCTGATCCATATTAACTCCTCCCCACCCATCTGCCCTTGATCTGGGCAACTTATTACCCCTTTTCTATTGTGGAAGAGCCATCTGGCTGGGCCATCCGGAGAGGTCACAGAGATGTCTGTGCACCAGCAGAAGTCATCTATATGGTTCATCACAAAAATAAACTGCTAATTAAGTTTGAGTGGGCCACCTCCGGAGTAGGCTCTGCAAGGGAAGTCACTGAAATAAGACCCCTTAATTTGAGAGCCTTTCCCTGATATTGGTGGAGCAGGTTTGTACTTGCAGTGCTCAGACAACCCCCAAGTGATCTGGTGACCCCATTCTCCAGTTAGTCATGGCAAAACCAGCAGGAAATGAAATGTACATGTTACGGTGAATGCCACTGCCCACTACATTATAATCTTCTACCCCCCCAAGATCTCCCCAGACAGAGAAAACAAGGATAGGCCCAAGTGCCCATGGTGATTTCTTATGTAGCAACAGTGAAAAACTGTATATTAAGCTCTCAAAATAACACAAGGCATAATGGTCCAAAGAGGAAAGAGTTTCTTAATATGGGAGTGGCGTAGCAGCCAGACTCAAATTCCTGGTGTTAAGCGCAATATTTCACGGCTCCCGTTTCCATGTTCAATTCAAATACCATTTGTTTAGGCAGTGCTAGGGAGCAGTTTATTTCAACAGGAGACCACCAAAGCCATGGAAGCTGCCGGTCAAAGCAAAAGGTAGACGGGGAAGAATTACGCTTGAAGTGAGAGACCAGGAGTATGAGGGGAAGAAATACACAGCCCTGCCATAATAGGCCTCACAGAGTTATGGGCCATGGACAACCAATAGGTCTCCCCCACCACCCCTGCCCCCCAGCTACTCCACAGTGCCAATTGCTACCCCATCAGCAAACAGACAATACCTAAGGTATGAGGCTTATATTTCTGGATGGTAGCAATCAGTCTAGTCCCTGATAAGAAGCATGTTACTTCATGGCTCCCTATTTAATGTGTGCATCTCTTGCATCTCAGATCGGTAAAACCTGGGAACAGTTAAATTTCAGCTGGAGACCACCTGCCAAAGTAAAAGATAGGTGGGGAATAATGGCACTAAATGCATGAGTCCAGGAGTACAAGGGGGAGAAATGCACAGCCCTGCCATAATAGGCCTCACAAAGTTATGGGCCATGGACAACCTGTAGGTATCCCCCCCACCCTGGTCCCCCATCTGCTCAGCAGTGCCAAACTTTACCCCATCAGCAAAAGCAAACAGTAGCTTAGGTGTGTAGCTTGTAATTCAGGGGGACTGCATTCATTTTGGTCCTTCAGCGTGCACCTGGGCTTCCTGCTCGATAAAGTGGAGAGCAGCCTCCGGGTTGGTGAACGATTTGTGTCTCATGCCCTGCTTCTTGATTATCAGGCATGCAGGGTATACTAGTGCAAAAGGCCAACTGAGTTCATGTAGTTTTCTTTTTACAGGTAGGAAAGCCTGCCATTCATTTTGCAGGGTGCGAGAGTAGTCCTGGAAAATGCTGATCACCGGGAATCATTGCGTAGTGGCGCTGCTTTCCTTATGACCTCCAAGACTTTCTGTCAGTCCTGGTAACATAGAAATTTAATAATTATATGTCATGGTCTTTCGTCTGGTGCTGGTTTGCATCTTGGTGTTCTATGTGCCCTTTGAATTTCTAAAGAGCAGGGTTCTGCCAATTGCAGTTGTTTTCTAAACCAGGCCTGGAAGAAAGCAGCACCATCTCGGCCTCCGGCAGGCCCACCACCAGCACATTATGACGGCGCTCTCTGTTTTCATGGTCGTCCAGGATAGTTCGTAATTTCTCTATTTCTGCAATTGCTTTTTGCAGTGTGGGCTGGGTCTGTGTTTGCAAGTCTTCCTGTGCGCTCATCCTGGACTCAAGTTCTTTTAGCCGGGAAGTGTGTTGTTCCATTGCATCTCCCAAGGAGTTAACGTTCATTTGCAGGTGAACAAGCTGCACTGACATATTTTCAAAGCCTGCATTCATTTTGGAAGTTAGGTCATATTTTAAATCATTGAACAATTTCTCTTGTGCGAGGTAAGGAGGGCTCAACGTGACTTCATCAGAAGCTGGAGGTGGCCTGGAATCCTCTGTAATGACCCTGGTGTTAGCTCGAGGAGGCAGGGCCTCCGACCCAGCAGTCTTCAGTCCATTTACAGTGTTTTTAAAGTTTAGACGCACCTGTTTCTTCCACATTTTGATATATATTTATTCTCCTCCCTCTCTTCTATGAAGTTCTGACTGAGGTAGACCTCAGGGAGCAGGATGCTTAGATTTCCAATGGATACAGCTCAGAGCTCCAGGTTCATGTTGGCATCCTGGATGTCTGCTTGGCCACACCCCGGGACCAGCCCTCTTTTTCTACTATTTGGATATATTGACAGATCAAAATAATTGTAAAATTGTTGCAAGATTGTTTATATCCAATATCTTGCTAAAATAATTTCTCTTCCAGTCACTGTTTAGCTAACCTATAATTACGTAATTTAGTTATTGTTATCCAGTGGTTTATAAACCTTGAGTCTGCCAGTGCATAAATAATTGGAAGACCCAATCTGGCCCTGACAAAACATGCCAGAGAGGATCTAGGGAAACCAAAAGCCATTCTCAATGCTTGAATGACTGTTTTTTTCTAAATTCTCTGTGTAAAAGAGGTCCCAAATTTGAACTCTGTAGAGCATTTGTGCATTATATTTAGCCTCAATGGCACTTAATAAGGGCCTAATTAAGCTCCCCCCCCCGAGATTATTAAATCTCCCTAGACAATGTATAGTTGATTTCACTTTTGGTATTATGCTATCAAAATGTGCTTTCCAATAAAGCAATTGGGAAAAGTAACGTCCCAGGTAAGAGTACATTTTTATGACCTCCAAAGGAGTGGAATCAATTCTCCACTTATATTTAGCTTTGGACCCACCAAAAACCATAAGTTTTGACTTTTGAAGGTAACTGTTAGTGCCAATTTCTTGGAGTGGTCTGCTGGGATATTGATTTTTTTGTGCAGACTACTAGGGGTCAGTGAAAATAAAGCCAAATTGTCAGCATAAGCTAGTGCTGCACAAACAGAATTTTTAATTTTTGGGGAGCCTGAATCTAATTCTGAAAATGAAATTAAAAGGTTATTTATATAAATTGCAAAATTTGTGGGGGCAATTATGCTTTCTTGATGCACCCCTTGATTATTGGGTATTTTACCTGAAAGTTGTTTACCATTACTCACTCTTACCTGGGCACAAGTTTTTATGTATAAGTTCCTGATAGTATTAATCAAGAATGGGCAATTTCCCCAGTCTAACATAAGAGACCATAGGGTTTCTCTATTTATAGTATTGAATACGGAAGTGAAGTCAATGAATACAGTATATAGTTTCTGGTACCACATTAAGGGATATTTTCCAACAGGTGTCGTAAGACAAAACAATGGTCTAATGTTGAGTCTTTTTTTTTTTCTAAACCCAGCCTGGCAGGGGGATAGGTCACCAAGTCTTAAAATTTCAGTTTTAAGTCTGCCTAACTAAAGTCTAGCA
Organism: Neoceratodus forsteri; assembly: GCA_016271365.2. Taxonomy (NCBI): domain Eukaryota; kingdom Metazoa; phylum Chordata; order Ceratodontiformes; family Ceratodontidae; genus Neoceratodus; species Neoceratodus forsteri. The sequence continues at coordinate 639,955,805 of CM057453.1, read as the reverse complement.
AAAGACTTTTCTAGAATATCAATTCAGCTTATAGGTCTATAATTTCTAGGGCCCTTTTTATCACCCTTTTTATGTATTGGTATAATCAATGATCCTCTCCAGGAATAGGGAACAAAATTCTCCTGAATACATTTATTAAACGGGGAAGGGGGTTAAAAAATCTGCCCAGTCATTGGCCATACAGGAGTAAATCTCCACCAGTATGCCATCAGGTCCCGGTGCCTTATTTGGTTTTAAATATTCAATGATTTAAACTACTCCTGTCTGGTTATTAAATTGAAGTTTATCTTAATAGTAGTTTGTTCCAACGGGTTCCAAGAGTATCTCAGTGTAGGATCATGGAACATTTTAGTAAAGTACTGTACCCACATTTCTAGTGGAATAAAGTTATCTATTTCATGCTTCCTGCCCTTAAACCCCTTAGCCACTAGGGTCCAGAAAGGTTTCTGATTTCTATCAGTATTTGTAGATAGCATGTAATCCCATTAAGTTTAAAAAAATATATTTTTTTTTTTAATCAGGAATGTTTTATACATTTTTCTAGCTTCTTTAAGTTTCTATCTGGTTTCCTTCTCAGGAATCAGTTTAGATTGTCAAAGTACTGCCCTAGGTATTTTTTTCTGAAATCTGCATTCATGGTCAAACCATCCCATTCAAGGATTAAGTTGCTTTTTGTATGTTTTCTCAACATATAAATCTTTCCATAGGACCTGAAAAACATCTTGAGGCCTTTATCAACAATAGCCAGATCAATCTCCAGAAACACAGTTGGTGATCATTTTAGTGAAAAGACATTAAATCTAGATTTAATATAATTCTTAAAAGAATCTGTCCGTACTATTTTTTGTTATATCTAATTTCCAAAATAGGTGAAACCTTCCTAGAGGAAATCAACACATTATTAGGAGCTACTTTATCCCCAGATAATGTGAGTGGCAAATAATCACTCTCCATTCATAAACAAATGATGAGCTTATGCTAAGAATTAGGAGGACCCCTCCAGAGTGCCAAATCCAATACAGAAGCACCCTTCTGTGTTATAAAAGTGGGGCATCCCTTTAGGTCTCCATTAATTCTCCCATTAAGAGGGAAGATTGAATTTGATTTTAGTAAGTCAAGAAGGACATAACCATTATGATTTGTTTTAAGATCTGCAGAAGTTCCTCAGGGAATTTCTACAAGGGGATACATCTAATTTAGTATTGTGTTATCACAAAGACCATTGTACATAGATATCCTTGCATTTAGATCTTACTAATAAAACATAAGCCTCTGGGAATTCTAATTGGAGAGTTTGGTTTGTAGCTGCCAATTCAAACCAAATGTTGTTCTAATAGAAATTAGATCCTAATGGAGGAATATAGGCAGAGAGCAAAATTTTCGCATACTGGGAACTTTTTAATCTGACCCCTAAAAAACAATAATTTTTCTTTACTTTCTCAGTGACATTAAATTATCCTAGTTTGATGTAAATTATTAATCCACATGCTTCTCTTCCTGATTTTGTCAAATTTTTCCTGGGTCTATGAAAACATAGATATATCTTTAGTTCAATGCAATCTAATGAATCATGCCAGGTTTTCTGGAAGCAAATTACTGAAAATGTTTTTCATAAAGTAAAGACAATCCATATCTTGGCTTTTGGAATTAAAACCAGCAATATTCCAGGAAAGAGGGAGATTTTAAAAGTAGATGAATCTTCCATATGGGAAGCATTATCAGACATGTCATCCTCATTTTTTGGGGAGAGATGTCTGTACTACATTAATGTACTGTAGTTATCCCCCATAGCCTGCCAAGGCCAAATACCTGCATCTGTTATGAACAGAGATAAAATAGAGGGAGTTAATATTTCCATCCAATTGATTATCATTATTAATTTGTTGAGTTACATTTTTGTGAGTAGCATTACCCATGAGGACATCCATGTTTGAGTGTAATAGCTGGCTCCACTACAGAGGCACAACTAATTGAGAATATGGACATTCTTTAAAATCATGCTGGCAATCTCAGCATTTTTAAACAAAATATCAACTTGTCCATCTCCTCTCAAACTTTTATGTCTGAAGGCCTACAGTATATCATTTCTACCCAGTGTAATCCCTAGAATGTTCCTCAAAACATTACATATGGCATAGGTCAGTTTAAGATCTGTTTCACTGTACATTTTTTGAAACCAAAACATAGAAAGTGAGACAGGACTGAACAAATTCCTATGTGACCCTCCCTTTGTTGCATTGCTCTTTTCTCACATCAAGTAAAGTTTTAAGTTCAATTTTTCAAGAATATAACCATTTCTCCATATGTAATTCATGACCCTTGAAAATATACAATAGGAGGCTGATTCTCAAAGCCATTAGAATGATGCAAGGTGCCTGCGTCAAGCATAAATGATGTAAGTGGCACCATGCATCAAAAAATGCACCCTGAGCTATTCTCAAAAGTAGCCTGCAGCAAACATAGGCTACTTGCATCAAAGGGGGCTTGTGCCAGCCTTGCCCCATAAAATGGTCTGTGGCATGGTGCTGGGGGTTTGTGGCAGACACAAGCTTTTACACCCCCAAATCAGTATTCTAAAACCTTCTGCAGAGGAAAACTGTCTAAGTACTGTACATTTAGACCAGCCAGGGCTGGTCTAAGTGAACTTAGTTGTCCTCTGGGGGTTGCACCAGTGTGCTGCCAGAGTCCCAATCCTCTGTAGTAACTGCTACCCTGTAGGTCTAGGCCATCCCCAACAGCCCTGATCCCCGATCCCCATGTGAAAAGACAGCCCCGATCCCTGATCCCCATGTGAAAAGCCAGCCCCGATCCCTGATCCCCATGTGAAAAGCCAGCCCTGATCCCTGATCCCCATGTGAAAAGCCAGCCCCGATCCCTGATCCCCATGTGAAAAGCCAGCCCCGATCCCTGATCCCCATGTGAAAAGCCAGCCCTGATCCCCGATCCCATGTGAAAAGCCAGCCCTGATCCCTGATCCCCATGACAAAGTTGACAACTCTTTCCCTGGTAGTCTAGTGGCTCCCACCTCCCCCACCACCCCGCTCCCCCATCCCTGAGTTTGAGATGTCCCAATCAATTCCAATACTTTGTTGAGGTCCTCAACTATATCATTCACAAATAATTGTGAATCTTTTGTGCTTTCTTGTGATGGTATTTGTTTTTCTTGATTGTTAGCAGACATATTGTTATTGCTATTATGTTTCATTTGTTCTATTGCTATCTCTGGGGGTCTATGATAGTCTCATTTATCATCTCATTTCCCTTTTCCCCACTCCTCCTTTTCCTATACTTTTTGCTAAGCTTCTTAGGAGAATTTGGAATGATTGCAACAGAAAAATATGGTCTACTAATAGTCTGTAATTTATCTTTATCTATTAATGGAATGGATAATGATTCTTTTGGAGGATAAATAGAATTTAGGACTCTTAATACATCATCCAATCTCATCCCATTGAGGGTGACGTACTCCTTGAGAGACTCAGTTTCCTTCCTTGCTATAATCAGTTGTTCCATGAGCATTAGATTAGCTGCATGTTGATTCTTCAGAACTGTTATAATGTCCTGACTTAAATAAGAAGTGTAAGTTATATATGTAATAAACATAATATGACAAAGACCAAAATCTTGGATTTCAGGAGGGCGGACTACAGAAAAATGGGTGAAGTGCTAAGGAGACATCTAGCAGGCATCAGAGCAGATACGGGGGTGAACCAAAGGTGGTTCATCATTAAGGAAGGAATATTGGTTGCCACAGATGAGTGTGTTAGGCTAAGGGGGAAGAACACATGGGCTAAAGTGCCCAGTTGATCCAATTCTGGGGTTGTCCAGGCAGTAAGGGAAAAGAGGTTTGCCTTTAGAAAATTCAGGAAGACAAAGAGAAAGGTGAATAGGGAAAATTACCTAAGGTTGGCTAGTGAGGCAAGTAAGGACGTATGGCAAGCAAAGGCACAGAAGGAGTTGCAGATAACTGAAGGAATTAAGAAGGGGGAGAATGCTTTCTTTTGTTATATAAGTGAGAAAAGGAACAAGAAGGAAGGGATTGTTTGGCTTAAGAAAGGGGTGGAGTGGGTGGAGGATATTGTGGGAAAAACAGAGATATTAAATGATTACTTCTGTTCTGTCTTCACCAGGGAAATGGATGGACTAGTGCCTTCAGGAGGGAAAAGAGGAGCGGGGAAAGGGGAACACAGATGTAGTGATAAAGGAGGAAAGAGTGAGGGAGGGGCTGCTGGCATTGAAAGTGGACAAATCACCAGGCCTAGACAGAGTACAGCCAAGGGTACTAAAGGAACTGGCTGAGGAGCTGGCAGGGCCACTGGCAGACCTATTTAATAGTTCATTAGAGTCAGGCATGGTACTGCAGGACTGGAGAATAGTCACATGTAGTGACCCTCCACACTAGCGGTTCCAAGGATGACCCAGGGAATTACAGACCAGTCAGTCTAACCTCCATTGTGGGCAAGTTCATGGAGACCATACTAAAGGAAAGGTTGGTGGAATATCTAGAGGAGCAAGGTCTCCAGGATGCAAGGCAGCATGTGTTCATGGGGGGGAGATCATGTCAAACAATTCTGATTGACTTCTTTGACTGTGTCACTAAGACGGTAGACAGGGACCAAGCAGTAGATATCCTCTATCTTGATTTCAGCAAGGCCTCTGACTTTGTGCCCCAAAAAAGGTTGATCAGGAAGTTGGTGAATCTTGGTGTTGGGGAAAAGATGGCCAGATTCATGGAAAACTGGCTGAGAGACAGAACCCAGAGGGTGGTTGTGGGGGGAGAGTTATCTGGCACCAGAGAGGTAACCAGTGGGGTCCTGCAGGGCTCAGTGCTGGGGCCAGTGTTGTTAAATGTCTTTGTCAATGACATTGGGGATGGCATTAAGGACAAAATGTGCCTATTCACAGATGATACCAAGCTCTGTGGGAGAGTGGACACAGCTGAAAGGATACAGAACCTACAAGAAGATCTGAAAAAGCTGGGGAGGTGGTCCAGTATCTGGCAGCTTGGCTTCAATGCCAATAAATGCAAAGTTATGCATATTGGAGCCAAGAATCACAGGACTGAGTACTACCTGGGTGGAGTCTGAGTATCTGCATCAGAAGAGAAGGACCTTGGAGTGATGATCACTAGTGACCTGAAGCACTCCATGCAGTGCAAGAAAGCAGCAGCAAAGGCAAACAAGATGCTTGGATGCATATCTAGTGGGATCAGTAGTAGAAGAGAGGATGTTATACTACCCTTGTACAGGTCTCTGGTAAGGCCACATCTAGAGTATGGAGTTCAGTACTGGTGCCCACACCTCAAAAAGGACATTAGACTGCTGGAGAAGGTCCAGAGGAGGGCTACAAAGATAATAGTGGGTCAGCAGGGTAAGGCATATGAGGAGAGGTTGAGGGTACTGAACATGTACTCCCTGGAAGACAGAAGAGAGAGAGGAGACATGACTGGGACCTTCAAGTACTTGAAAGAGATAAATAAGGTTGATAAGGAGAGTCTCTTTAAGCTGAGTGGCAACCATAACTTGAGGGAGGCACAGTCTTAAGCTGGAGGGTGGGAGGTTTAGGAGAGAGGTCAGGAAGAACCTCTTCACAGAGAGTGTGGTGGACACTTGGAATGCGCTGCTGGAAGAGGTCATCTCATTGAAGACAGTGGGCAGCTTTAAGAGAGACTGGGATAGGCATGGGGGGAAAGTAAGGATCATGGGTAGGGAGAATGGGGTGAGTGGGGAGGGAGGGCAGGGACAGTTGATCAAGCTGTGGATCCTGCAGTGTGAGCAGACTTGATAGACCAAATGGCCTTCTTCTGTTGGCTTATTTGCATGTTCGTATGTTTGTATGTTAATGAGTCATTACCCAGAGGTTTCCCCCACCCTGGTTAGGATGAAACAGGGCATCTTTACTTTTAGCATCCCTTAAACTGGCCTTTGACCACTCTTTTACATTGATCTCCTCATTAACTTTCTGCAAATTATCCAAGTCATTAAGACCTTGTATGATACTTTGCAAATCAATGATCACATTCCTAAGATCTGTATTAACATACTAACATACTAATTGCCAGCAGATTAGGCCTTACGGTCTATCGAGTCTGCTCGAACCTCAGATCCCTAGTTGGGTACCGAGGCCCCCCCTTGTGTTCCAGAAAGCCCTATCATCCATCCCCACCCCCCCGGGCCAGGCCATCATCTGATACATCTGCTTTCTGTGTCTGTCCTACCCTCTCTTGAAGCCCTTCTCTGTGGATCTCTGAACCAGCTCACCAGGCAGCACATTGCAAGGATCCACCACCCTCTCAGTGAAAAACCTCCTCCTCTTTCTCCCCCTCACCCTTCCACCTTCCAACTTCAAACCATGCCCTCTGGTGATACCGCCCTGCTTTATTCTAAATATCCCCTCCTTGTTTACCCTATTTATTCCCTTGAGGTACTTGAAGACCTCAATCACATCCCCCCATCTCTCCTCTCCTCCAATGAAAACAGGCAGAGCTCCTCAAGTCTATCCTCATACGTCAAATTCCCCTAGTCCTCGTATCATCTTAGTTGCCCTCCTCTGTACCCTCTCCAGGAGCTGTATGTCCCTCTTCAGGTGTGGTCTCCAGTACTGTACACAGTACTCAAGGTGTGGTCTAACCAATCCATTGTACAGCAGCAGAATCACTTCCATGCTCCTAGAGGTGATCCCCCTTACGATGCATTCCATCATCCTGTTTGCTTTGCTAGCCACTCTCCTGCACTGCTTGGAGTATTCATACATACATGCATCCACCATGACCCCTATGTCTTTTTCCCCTGTTGATGCCTCCAGCACCTCCCCTCCCCAGGGTGTACCTGTGTTTAGGATTTCCCCACCCAAGATGTAACCCCTTGCACTTGGTGACATTGAAATTTAATTTCCATGTGTGAGACCACCTTTCCATGGTGTCCAGGTCCCATTGCAGGGCCAACCTCCCCTCTTCCTCCTCAACTACTGCTTCCATCTTGGAGTCATCAGCAAAGAGACTCATTTCACACCCTATACCCTCCCTTAGGTCCAAAATGTATGCATTAAACAGGATTAGACCCAGGACCGAGCCCTGCAGTACCCCACTACCGACCTCTCTAGGGTTTGAGAGCTCCCCAATGACCACTACTCTCTGAGTGCGTCCAGCTAGCCAGTTTTCAATCCATCTGACCATCAAAGGGCCTACTCCCAACCCCGTCAGTTTCTCCACCAGACCATTGTGGGGGACAGAGTCGAACGCCTTGCTGAAGTCCAAGAATAATACATCCACAGGCTTTCACCTGTCCAGTTCTGATGTTACCCATTTGTAGAACTCCACAAGATTGGTTTGACATGATCTACCTGGCACAAACCCATGTTGTCGACTATCCAGACCTCCCACCTCCTCCAAGTACTCCCCAAATCGTTCCTTTAGTATGTTCTCCATTAATTTTCCCACCACTGAGGTCAAACTGATGGGTCTATAGTTACCTGGTACTTCCCTCAACCCTCCTTTATGGATTGGCACCACATGTGCCTCTCGACAATCCCTAGGTACCCTCCCTGTCTCAAGCGACCTGTTGAAGAGCTCCGCCAGGGGTGCAGCCAGTATTTCTGCCAATTCCCATAGTACTCTCGGATGAATGCCATCTGGCCCAGGAGATTTATCTTTCTTTAGACCCTTAAGGGCCAATTAATATTGGAGTTTCCCTTGGATGACTCATTTATATTAGTTAATGAGTCACTGTTGCCATCGTGAGAGTATGACACAGAGCCAGACGGCGAAAAGGAGTTATAGTGTAGTGAAGCCCAACCAATTAAATTAATACTACAAGCATAATTATTTTGATCCTCATCCAATTAAGACATCTCTTCAGTAACTATCTTGGTAGTAACTGCTGGGGTTTCAAATAAATTAGGTGTTAAACTTAAACTTCTTCTTTGCAAAGGCCAGGCAGTTTGGAAATTAAGAGTAGATGTAGAGTGAAGGCAGCATGGAATATCTTTACTGAGTTCTCTCCTATCAGTGAGATCTTCCTTGGCACATAATTTGGGTTTTGTTTTAATTAATAAAGGAGAAATTCTAGGCCATTTTTATCAAGTTGTTTTCACTACTCTTTATTAATTTAGGTTTTGTTTTTTTACCCTTTTTACAGCCTTTAGTTACCAATACTTCCTTATTCTTTTTTCTCTTTCAGACCATTTTTCTTTTTACATTGCTTGCCCATTTTTTCTTTAACGTCCTTGTTTAAAATAAATGTTAAAGGTTCCCATAGCAAATGGGAGTAGTAACCTGTAGGTGTTGTGAATCAGTCTCCTACCATTCAAACTGCCAAATAGTGCTGTTTTCCATGAAAAAAAAAATCCTTTTATTTTGGTGCTGTGCTTCATTTGCATAACCCACCCATTTTGTTCTCAGTTCTGTGACATCATACCAGGGGAAACAAAGTTACTGTACTCACAATGCCTCACTATATAAATTAGTTTGCAGGGTATTACATATTTCTGTGCTCACTGATGAAATAGGAGACTATATCTCTCAGTATAGAAGTCTTGTAGCTAGATATGGTATGTACAACGCATTGTTGTGAAAATAAACAAACAAAAGCTTGTATTGTTGACACCACCACACAAATATGGGACAGCATCTCAGAGTAAGAAAATTGTAAAACAGGTTCATATTTTACCCACAGTGCCTTGCTACAGTTATTTACATATTACTGCTCACCACTAGCAACATAAGGGACTGTAAGTCTGAGTAAGGCACATTTAAGGCAACATTATAAATTACCTAGAATTCCTTGTTGCTGTATGTAAAACAATGCAAGCTCCCTGGTATGAAATCATTTTGGGTGTGTAGCCAGTTTGGCCACACACTGGAAACTGGAGGATAAAACCCTGATAAAACAGTAAAATAAATGACAATGACAGATGTTTTTTTACAAAACAAATTGCAGCTTCACCATTTGAAGCATGTCTGGCAATGGCATGTCATGTAGAACAGGCATTTGGGGAACCTTCAGCATTTACTTTAAATTAGAATCCTTGTCCCTTGAAAGCTCAGAGTGAAGGGAAGGGAATGTAATTCTGATCTATTTTTATTAAGTAATTGCCCCCTTGTTGTTACAATTATATCAGAGGAAGGGAAAAAAAGTACTTCAGATGTAATGCAGTTAGAGACAGTCCATTACCAATGGCAGGTAGTACACCAGAAAACGCTGGAAGAACTTGCTTGGTCTAAATGACCCACCATTCTAGTTAGCAGCCAAGGTTAACTGTTGATTGTAGATATACAGATGGACCTCCTTCTACAGGTTAGTGCATGGAGATCAAATAGTACACATTCCAAGAGTAATTCAAGTAGAATTTCCAGGATTAGGCACAGTTCATCCCCAAATCTTCCACCTTGTAAGATGATAATCTTGCCAACGCACGATGAAGATCAAATACAAACTCCCAGGAGAGACGATGAGTTGGCAGAGATCTCAAAAGGGAGAGAAGCAAATAAGAAATGAGCCAGAACTAAGGTATGTTGAGAAACCATTTTAACCCTTAATAAATAAACATTTAAATAACAAGTGTGTCATACAAGCACCAATCAATAATGCTCAGTGATTTCCAGCAGTTCAGTTAACCACAATAATCACCTCAAGTCCCAAAGAGTATACGTTACTAAAATGTAGTTCAAGTTATTAAAACAATTCTTAAATAAAAGGAAAGAACAATTCTTAAATAACTTAGAAAAACACAACTCTGTGAGGGCAGAAAGTCAAGGCTTCCGGTTTTACTTATTTACTCCAACTCCAAAGAAGAAACATTATAGAAACATAGCAGACAATCCAAATATATTTTTGCCAGGATAAAAATGGACTCTGTTGGCTACAAACAGCTTCTGGCAGCTTCTAACAGCTGGCAGAAAAGCAAAAAGTGCTACAAACAAGCAATAGCCTCAAAAAATTACCACAGTGAGCTTCTAACAGTAGCTACAGCAATAGAGCTAAACAATGCTGTGCACTGGCTTGCTAAAGCAAAATGGCGAGGGTGTCCGCCGGATGCCGGTGCATGCATTTTATGACTATATGTCATGTGACCTAAGGTGCCAATATTTTAATAAGTTATCTAAAGTTACTCCAAATATTAATATAAAAGACAAAAGTTTACAAAAAAGTAAGTAGATATTTTCAAGTAAAACCAGAAATATCAAAAGTAGGGCATAAAAAACTTAGGACGTTCAAACACCCATCTAACAGTTTTGCAGACTGCAGGTAAAACAGCTTTTTTTTAAAATTACAGACAGAAGGATAGAACAGAGATTCAAAATAAACAATTCATAAAAAGCACTATCAAGTAACTAGAATGTAAAATCAAGTTTCACTCAAAAATACAGTTTTTTGTTGTTGAAATACAGCAATCGGTTGCGGTTAGCGCTACTAACTCCGGAAGAGCAATTAATCAGTCAGTTAGTCAAGGAGAGCTTAGTATTTAGCATGAAGGCCAGCTTTTATCAAGCCTCTGTACCTCCATAGAAACATAGAATTTGTTGGGAGATAAGGACCTCTTGGCCCACCTTGTCTGCCCATTTCCCTACCTAGCAGATAAACTGCAGATTCTAGTTAACCAACAGCCTACTTCTTCCTACCCCCCCACTAGAATTGCCTTATGTCTGTCCCATGCATTCTTGAATTCCCCCACTGTTTTTGACTCTACAACCTCCTCAGAAAGGCCATTCCATGCATCTACAACCCTCTCTGTGAATAAATACTTCCTCACATTACCTCTGAACTGTCCCAACAGTATCTTCAAATTGTGACCCCTTGTTCTTGCACATCCCTTTTTCTGAAAGATGCTACCCTCTTGGACTTTGTTGATTCCCTTGAGGTATTTGAAAGTTTCTATCATGTTCCCCCTCTCCCTTCTTTCCTCGAGGCTATACATCTTAAGCTCTTTTTGTCTTTCTTCATATGCCTTCTGGTGCAGACCCTGCACCATTTTGGTTGCCCTCCTCTGGACAGCCTCCACCCTGCCTATGTCTTTCCGGAGATGGGGTCTCCAGAACTGTACACAGTACTCCAGATGTGGTCTTACCAACTGTCTGTACAGAGGGACAACAACATCTTGTTTTCTACTGGTGATGCCTCTCCCTATGCATCCCAGTATCCCCCCAGCCCTCCTTACTGCCTTCTCACATTGCTGGCCCACCTTTAAGTCATCTGATATGACTACCTCCTGGTCCCTTTCTATTTTTGTTGTAGTCTTGTACTCTTCCCCTGGGTTTTTGTTTCCCAGGTGCATTACCTTGCATTTCTTAGCATTGAATCTAAGCTGCCATACATTTGGCCATTCCTCCAACCTTGCCAAGTCCTTTTTCATCCTTTTCATCCCACCTTGTGTATCAACCCTGTTGCAGATCTTTGTGTCATATGCAAAGAAACATACTTTTCCTTCCAGTTCCACTGCAATGTCACTTATAAAAACATTAAAAAGGACAGACCCCAGTACTGAACCCTGCTGTACCCCACTAGTAACCCCCCTTTCTTCACTGTGGACTCCATTTACTATTACCTGCTGTGTCCTGTTGTCCAGCCAGTGTTTTAACCAGGCTAGCACCCTGTGACCCACTCCAGGGCTGGCTAATTTGTTTATTAATCTTTTGTGCAGGACTGTGTCAAATGTCTTGATAAAGTCTAGGTAGGCCATGCCCACAGCCCCTCCCTGGTCTACTACTCCATGCATTCCCCTACAATAAAACAGCTTGTGATGTCAGAGCATCCAACCCTCCACAGGGCCACCCTTGCTGCTCCTGCACCTGGTGTGGGCTCCGCTACTGACTGGACTCCTATCGCCACCAGAACAGGAGCCACGGGACAATGAAGTCAACAAGCTGGAAATTACAATAGCACAAGAAAGTCCAGTAAGGTGCCCAACTAAACAAATAAACAAGCCAAAAAGGCAGGATTTGTTCCCCTTCCCTCCTTCACTACTGGGGCAATAGTAGCATACCTGTTAATAGTGAGGGAAAAGCTTATTGGACACCCTGCTTACACTGCTCCTCCACAGAGGTCTAGCATGCAGCTGTGCTCTCTCTGACATTCACTGCAGAAGTAGCATATTCCTCTCTGGGGAAGGAATAGCTAAAGGGGTAAATAAGGGAGCCAAGACCTTTTTTAGGTACATTAGTGAAAAGAGGAAGACAAGAGGAGGGATTGTGAGGTTATGAAGGGTGGGGGGACTGTGGAGAGGGGGAACAGGAAAAGGCAAATATCCTGAGCAGATACTTCTATTTAGTACTCACAGTGGAAGGGGATGGACCATATCAAAACAGCAGGAACACTGGGGGATATGAGGTAGACACAAGTCCATTCACAGAGGAGTGAGCCCTGAAAGGGCTTGCAAATCTGAAAGTGGACAAAGCTATGGGGCTGAAAGGGGTACACCTAAGGGATCTGAGGGAGCTCAGTGAGGTACTGGCTGGACTTCGGACAGCCGTATTCATGACTTACTGGGAAAAGGAATGGTTCCTGAGAACTGGAGGAGGGCAGAGGTAGTCTTGCTTCATAGAAGTAACAAAAGGGAGGAGGCTGGCAACTACAGGCTGCACAGTCTGACATAAGCGGTGGGAAAGTTAATGGAAGTGCTTTTAAAGGAAAGACTTGTGGAGTATCTTGAATCTAGCAGGTTACAAGACCCTCAGCAGCATGGAGTCAATGGGGGGGGTCATATCAGAAAAACATGATCAGTTTCATTCACTGAGTGTTTAGGGAAATTGATCAGAGTGGAGTGGTGGATGTGGCCTACTTAAACTTCAACAAGGCCTTCAACACTGTACCACATAGGATGCTCACAAATAAACTAGGCAGTTTGGGGAAGTTCCCGAAGGTTGTAAACTGGGTATGGAACTGGTCGATGGATAGGTGATAGAGGGTAGTGGTAAACGGCACGCACTCTAATGGGGGGGTGACCTGCAGGGTACCTCAGGGCTCATTACATGCACCAGTCCTCATTAATGTCTTTATAAGTGCTGGAAGGGAAGGTGTGCCTCTTTGCAGACGACACCAACATCTGTAATGGGGTAGACACTACAGAGGAGAAGAAGAAAATGAGCAGAGACCTGCGAAAACTTGAAGAGTGGTCAAATGTATGACGGCTGTGTTTCAATGCAAAAAAAAATGCAAAAATCATGCACCTAGGGCACAGAAACCCAGAGGCAGAGTATAACACTGGAGAAGAGGTACTGATGGCCACAAAACAGAAAAGGACCTTAGAATTATAATATCAAATGCCCTCAAGGCAGTGCTGCAATGCAACAAGGTAGTGGGTAGGGCCAGCAGGACGCTGGAGTGCATAGGGAGGGGTATTGCCTGCAGTAAGAGGCAGGTGGTGTTACCACTGTATAAGTCATTGGTGAGACTCCACCTGGAATACTGTGTCTAGTTCTGGAGACCACATCTAAGAAATTACATATAGACAGGGTAGAGGCTGTCCAGAGGAGGGCAACTCAAATGGTGCAGGGTCTGCATCAAAAGCACTATGAGGAGAGACTGAGGCATCACAATACGTACACCCCAGAAGGGAGGGCATGATAGAGACCTATATTTACCTCATGGGAGTAAATAAGGTACAGGAGGGGAATATTTCTCAGAGGAGATGGTGCACAACAATAAGGAGTATACAATGAAGCTGGAAGGGGTTAATTTAGGAGGGATGTGAGGAGTGCTTCTTCACTGAAAGAGTGGTGGAAGCCTGGAACAGTCTTCCAGAAGATGAGGTGGAGGTAGAAAAAATAGTGGGCTTCAAGCATGCATGGGATAGGCACAAGGGAATCTTGGTAGGGAAGTGTAGGGGGCAGCCGGAGATCAGGTAGTGTCTACGGTGAGAGTATAGGCAGGGAAAATGAACAAACTAGGTAGGCCAAGAGGTCCTTATCAGTCAACAAATTCTATGTTTCTATTTATCTGTGTCACCCTGCAGGCATATCAAATAACACTAGGGACTGCTTCTATGTCACATTTGTTGGCGTGTGCAAGTGTGTGTGTGTGTGTGTGTGTGTGTGTGTGTGTGTGTGTGTGTGTGTGTGTGTGTTTGAGGGGATCCTTCCAGACTTCATTACCATCAGTTCAATTTACATCAGTTTCACAGGATGGGTGGGAGGGATCCCTATATCCCAGTACTCTTCCTCCTTGCAATTTTGTTAATGCTGTAGACACATAGAATTTGTCAGAAGAAAAGAACTGCTTGGCCCACTCAGTCTGCCTAGATGGTCCCTGCCTAGTCTGTCTCCCTAGACCCTAACTGGTCTCTGGTGACCCTTTCTCCTCATTGCCAATTTACTAATATTACCCTATTTCTATCCCTCATGTGCTTGAAACCCCTGCTGTTTTTGCCTCTCCGCTTCTGCTGGCAGTCTGTTCCAGGAGTCCATCACTCTTTCAGTGAAGTAGTAATTCCTCTCATCCGTCTTAACCCCAACTCCCACCCCCAGCTTCCTTGCATTCTCTCTGTTCCTGGTGCTCGTTCTCATTTGAAAAAGACTCCCCTCCTGCACCCTTTATACCCCTGTGAGGTACTTGTAGGCCTCTCTCATGTCCCATCTTGCTCTCCTCTCTTCCAGGGTGTACATTTTGAAATCCCTCAGATTCTGTTTGTAGCCATTTTGATGAAACCCCTGCACCATTTTATCTTCCCTGTTATGGACTGCCTCCATCCTAGCTGTACACTTTCTGAGGTGCAGCTTCCAGAACTGGACACAATACTTCTGGTGGGATCTCAACAAGGGAGCAATACAATGGCAGCACCTCCTCCTTCCACCTGCTGGACATACCTGTCCCTATGCATCTCAGCATCCCACTGGTCACACACACTGCCTTGTCACACTGCTCTGTCACCTTAAGGAGCACCTTTCTTGGTGCACTGCAAACTCAAGAGGAGGCTCCCTTAGCTGAAAAAGAGTTCCTCCATAACACTTGTAACATTTTATGTTTACCCCCTAAGAAAGCAAAGGAATCGCATTTTACCCCAGAAGGGGCCAGCCACTCGATCCCTTCCACACTCTGATCTCCAACGCTGTCCCCTCACTTCCTTGCTTTGTGATGTCATTATAGGACTAGCGTGGGGATGTACTCCATGCAAGTCTATGGAGTGTCATTTTAAAAGTTTTTTTTACGATTTTAACCATACTTATAGTACAAATCTGAGCCAATATTCAAGTAACAAGGCTCTTGTTACTTGAATACTGGCTCCGATTTGTACTAAAAGTCAGGTTAAAATCGTTTTTAATTACAATCTGGAAAAAAAAAGTACAATTTCCCTTTCAGTTCTTCTTTAATGTCACTTACAAAGAAACTGAAAAAGACCAGTCCCAGTACTGAGCCCTGTGGCACCCACTGACCACGCTCCCCTCATTAGAGTAAGGGCCATTAACCACCAACCTGTCCCTTATCTATTAACCAGTTCCTTACCCAGTTCATCACTTTTAGTCCCACCCCTAGACTGATCAATTTCTTTATTAGTCTCCTGTGTCGAAGGCCTTGCTGAAGTCCAGATACAGTAAGCCATGTCCACTGCCCTCCCCTGGTTTACTTCCATGGTCACCCAATCGAAGAAATTAATCATATTTGTCTGCATGACTTCCTCCCTGTGAGTCCATGCTGCCTTTGGTCTTGAGGCCCATTGGATTCAAGATACTCTACCAACCATTCTTTTAACAGGGTGTCCATTAATTTACCCACCACTGATAAGAGGCTGACTGGCATATAGCTGATAGCTTTCTCCCTGCTGCTGCTTTTATGGAGAGGGAGCACATCTGCTCTCCACCAGTCCTCCAGAACCACTCCTGTTTCCAGTGAGCTGTTGAAGGTTATCAGTGGAGCAGCTAGCACCTCCCTGAGTTCCTTTAGTACCCTAGGGTGTATTACTTCTGCTCCCATAGCCTTGTCCACTTTCAGAGCTACAAGTAACTTCATTACATTTTCCTTTGAAAATGGACTTGTGTCCACCCCCTTTGTTCCTGCTGCTCCGTGGTGGTCAGTCCTCCCCCCTACTGTAAAGACTGAGCAGATGCACCTGTTCGGGATGTCTGCTTTTTCTTGATCCTCTTCTGTAAAGTCTCCCCCTGCTGCCCTCCTAAAACTCACTATCTCTCTGATTGCTTTTCTTTTCTTACTTATGTACTGTACTTAAAGAAAATATAGGGGATCCCTATTCCCTGTAGTGAACTCTGCCAAATACCTCGGGGTCACCCTTGACTCCCAACTTGACATGGGTAGTCACCTCCTTAATATCTGTAGGGCAGTCAACTGTAAGCTGGGCCTGGCCTACAGGGCCAAGTTCAACCTCACACCAGCGGCCAGACTAACCCTTGCGAAAGGCGTGCTTCTCCCCTCCCTGAGCTATGGACTGCACCTATTCGCTTGCTCCCCTCAGACTCACCTTGCATGGTGGCACACGACTTACAACAACATCTGTCGCTTTGCACTTGCTGTCCCCCGCCTCACCCATCACTGTGAGTTATACGATAAACTAGGATGGCTCTCCCCTGCAAGGTACCTGGACTTCAGGGTGGGCTGCCTTACCGACAAAGTGGTCAGAACCGGCACCCCCCCCCCGGAGCTGGCCCAGCTCCTTCCGCCATCAGACACCTCTACCTACCACCTTAGGTCCAATGCCCTGGGGTTGCTCAAGGTCCCTCCCTCCCGCACCCTCATGGGTAGCCGGGATGTTACTGTATATCACGCCCAGGCTCTGGAACTCCCTTCAGAGCCGACCAGGTTCATCGATCCTCCCACCTGTGCTTCCGTAACTCCCTCAGGGTTTCCTGAAACTTGCATCTGCATGTGACTGTCCCAAGCCTCCTAAGTACTCCTCTATACGGATGTCTCCAGACTAAGCTTGCCTCCTCGGCACTACCCGATATCTCATGCTGCACTCCTTGTCTCTGCCTATACACCAGTGCACCTGACCCCGGATATATTGTCCACATCACAGTTCCCTGGTCATTGCCTCTCTCAATCTGTCTTTTACGTGAAATGTGCAAATGCTTTCTGTTGTAAATTTGTGTGTGACCCACTCATCCTGGGGGTTCGTTACCTCAGCGGATATAAGTTGTATTATGTCCGTATATATCCCCTGGACTATGTTACTATCTCAATCATGTTGTTAAGCTGTACTTACTCGCTACTGTATACAATTGTCCGTATCCTTATGTTGTACTCTCCCGGGTCATTCCTGAAAATAGGCATAATACTTGTCTAGTGTACTTACCCGGTTAACAAAAGCTAAAATAAAAAAATAAATAAAAAATTTTCCCATTTAGCTACCCCTTTGGCTATTCTTTCCTCTGACTGGGACTTTGCTCTCCTCAATACCATTCCTGCTTCCCTCTGTCTTACTTGGTATATCTCCCTGTTGTTCTCCCTCTGCATTTCCTTATACCTTCTGAATGTCACACTTTTAGCCTTCACTACCTTGGCCACTTCCCCAGAGAACCATAATGGTCTCTTATTCCTTTTATTTTTGCTCACTTCATATGGTGGTTCATTGTCTTAATCATGCCCTTCCTTAGTGTCTCTAACCTTCCCTGGCAATCCCCTCATATGAGGCAGTTTCTGAGGCAGTCTTCCATTTCTTTAAAATTGGCTCTCCTAAAGTCCAGGACCCTGCCTAATCTTCATGTGGTTTGCCTTTGTTCCCATCTTAATGATGAAGCACACTGTATGGTGATCACTGGTGCTTAAGGGACTACCCACTGTGACGGTTGCAATAAATTCCCAGTTTGTAACCTGCACTGCCCCATCCCTACTGGTTTCCTTGACTAACTACCTCAAAAAAGCCCCTTGTAGGGAGTTAAGGATGGCCCTGCTCTTTTCAGGAGCCTCAATTGGAAGGCTCCAATCGACATCTGGCAGACTACTGTCCCCAACTAGCAACACATCCCCCTTGCTTTCCATCCTGATGATGAGTTCTCCAAGTGCCTTATCAAACTCCTCTCCCTATGCTAGAGGTCTGTATACCATTCCTGTACAGATAACAATCCCAGTACCTATCTCCACGATGACTAACAGCTCCTCCAGACCTTCTTTTTCCTCCAGGTATCTCTGTACTTCAATGGCCTTTATTTTTTTCCTCACATATAGTACAAACTCTCCTGTTCTCCCTTCCCTGTCTCTCCCGAACAAAGAATACCCAGCATGGTCATGTTTTAGTCATGGGTGTCAGTGCACCCCAACTCTGTTATGGCCACCAAATCCAGGCAAGCCTTTGCCATGATGGCACTTCAGGTCCAGAATTGTATTTCCCAGACTCTTTGCATAGGCAAACATGGCTCTCTGTATCATACTCCTTCCCTGCTTCCCTCCATCTTGCTTGTTCCATTTCCTGAAGCTTCTCCTGACCCCCTTTCCCTTGCTACCTTCTCTGTTACCTGTTGCATTTATTCCTTTCTTCTTGCTTTCCTGATTTATATCCCCCCTTGTCCTCTGCCTTGTCCCCATCCCTGTCTTCTTGTGCCCTTGTCCTGGGGAAACTAAGGCCCCTCGGGCTCTCCTTCCCTGCTGTTTCATTATTTGAGGGGGGAGTGGCAATTGTTGCCTGTATTTTACAGCCTCCCTCCAGCTATTTTAAATCTCTCATCCAAATAGCATTGAAAACTCTGACTAAAGACTGTGGTCCCCCTGTTGGAAAGATGCAGGTTATCTGTTCCATAGAGTTCCATATCCTCCAAGGTTGGCCCCCAGTCCCCAATGTAGCTGAAGCCTCCCCCATGCACAATGTCTTCAACCAATTGTTAAAAGCCCTGGTGCAGAGTGTCCCATCATCTCCCCAGCCCTGAACAAGTTACACTTTGGCAAAAGCCGCCATGTGTGCCACTTGCTTGAGGCCCTTGCCCTGCTTCCTGAAATTTCCCTGAACTAACCCTACCCTATCCCTTGCCAGGTCATTCTTCCCCAGGTGGACAATGACATCTAGCTCCCTTCCCTCTCCTGTTGCCCTAGTGATCATCTGGATCTGCTCTCCTTCCTTCCAAGCCAAAGCACAAGGGAGGCACATCACCTCCCTCTCCCTTTCCCTCCCCACTCCCAAATCTATCTTTCTAACAATAGTCCCCAACCAGCAGCTGCTTCCTCTTCAGGGCTACACAACAGCTCATCTCAGGCAGTTTGTCACACAACAATGTGCTCCATCACATTAGCTCCATTGTCAATCCATCCCTAGAACAATTTGTCCCTGAACAATTTGCACCCCACATAAATAATATAAAATAAACTTCAGGTGGGTGGAATTCACCCACCACATGAGACAGTGTACTGAAGGGTAATAGAAGTGGAGGTTGTACTGCAATTTTATTTGGAGTAAAGTAGTACATGCATTGGGAGCAAACTGCCATAGGAGGTGATTGATGCCAGAGCTAATGTGATGGAGCAAGTTGACGCAGACTAAACTGACCAGGATAAATTGATGTGTCCTCCCTCCATGGTTGGAGTCCTCTTCCTCCCTCTTAAGAGCCTCCCCTTCTAAGTAATCCCACCTCCCTCCTTCCAAATGCTACAGGTGCCTCCTCTCAACTGCCCCCCTCCCTCCAGTCTGGTGAATGACTTGTTTGAAACAGGTAGCAGCATGTCCAGAAAGTGTGGCAGTGCAGATTATGGGCAGCTAGTCAAGGATATTAAAGCAAGAAATGAAGAACTGCACTCTGGAAAAAGTGACCAGGATAGCATGGAAACTTACCAGGATGAATCCAGATAACTAGTGTGCCAGTATCTGCTTAAAACATTTTATAACGCTCCCAGAGTGGAGGACATCCCCTAACAAAGACTTATTTTGGTCGAAGCACCAGGGCACAGTAGTTCTGGAGCTTAATAACATTTATTTAGCTTTGTGAAGCTTTATCATCAACCCTCTGAGAAGGAACAATCCGATGTATGCTCAAAAACCCTTCCTTCCAGCCTCTGCTCCTGCTATCTCAGGCTCGATACATGAATCCAGGTAACTAGTGTGCTAGTATGATGCCCCATATCATACTCCCCACACACAACCTGCCTCCACTTTTACACATTCTCAGTTTCATTTCAGAACCATAACTAGGGCCAAGGTTCTCAAACTTCTACAAACCATCTCTGACAGCACCAGCTTGGACTCGGATGGTCTTGAACTCAGGCAACTAAAACTTGCTTCCCCCTTTATAATATCTCCCTTGGCAAAGATCTTCAACCTATCCCTACAACATAGCCTAGTCCCAGATATCTGGAAAATAGCCAGAATTATCCCGTATCTAACAAGCATTTGTCAATGTCGAATGTTGCTTGCTTCTATGTGCTGTTTAGGTATTTGGAAGTCATTGGAGTGCAAATATTGAAAATTTGCAAACTTACGACGTGCGTAAGACTACTTAGCGCACCTTCAATCAAAACAGTCATTTTTAGAATTCTTTCACCAAATTTTCAACATTGCCATTTTAAGATCTCTGCTTATGAACAGTGACACTGTGATTTTCTTAATATGTCCCATACACTGAGTTCGCACACCGACTAGCCAGTGTGCACTACATAGTGATAACATGTTTTGGGCAGGATGTAAAACAATGGCTGTACTGCTCATGAGGAGGTGTGGTAAATGGCAATGTTGAAAATCTGGAGTGAAAATATTGAAAATTTGAGAACTTACTGTAGCTGCATGAGGAACTGCGCAATGCATGCTCGTAGAACAGTCATTTTAGGACTTTTTCACCAAATTTTCAGCATAGCCATTTTAAGACCTCTGCTCATGAACAGCATCACTGTGATTTTCTTAACTTGTCCGTACATTGATTTACGACACCAACTGCGCCATTCTGCGCTACAAGGGCGGAAACACATTTTGGGTGAATGTGAAAAATGACAGCTGTACTACTCATAAGAGGGTGTGGTAAAATGGTAATGTTGAAAATCTGGAGTGAAAATATTGAAATTTCGCGAACTTTCGAGCCTGCGTAGTAACTACGCAACGCACGCTCGTAAAACAGTCATTTTTTTGAATTTTAGGACCAAATTTTCAACATGGGGTTTTTGGGACCCCTTCTCATGAATGATGTCACTCTCATGGCAGTATTCAGGTCCGAAGGGTGATTTTGCAGTCACTGCACAGTCACTGCACGAAATCACCCTTCAGGCCTGAATAACGCCATGACAGTGACATCATTCATGAGAAGGTCCTAAAACCTCCATGTTGAAAATTTAGCAAAATTCCAAAATGCCTGAGATATGCACAAGTTGAACCCTCAATCTAGCCCATTATACAGCTTACCGGCATTTCCTCAGTTCGCGGTCGGCTTTGAAGAGTGCAGATGTGTTCCCAGTCCACCAAGATCGTCGGCGCGAGTCTGGGTAAGTATGCAAGGGTGGGGGGTGGGAGCTGGTGCGCAGTGGGTGGGTGCAGGTTGTGGGAGGGTGTCGGAGACGCGGCGGAGACCATTTTTGTTTTAGGTTTAAAAAAAAAAGACGTCATGGACATTTGCCACGCTGGGGTGGGCTCCCAGCGTGGCACAAGGATGGGGGCGTTCAGCCGATGGGGATTGGGCACCCTGTCAGCCAAAGGACTGATTGCCACACTTGTGTGGGCTCCCAGCGTGGCACTAACTACGGGGGGGGACGCAGCTCAGCCGGCGGGGATTGGGTACCCCGTTGGCTACACAGTACATGCGGGGGCGCGCACGCCTGCATGTGGGGGGGAGCTATGCTTCTTATTGGTGCTCACTGAAGCGTAGCTCCCCCTTTCAACTGTATGCCACTGCATTTTGGAGCGTGTCATAGACAGCTCCAAAATGCATTGGCTTACAGGGGCCGCTCCTGCCAGCTCACTGACTGAATTAGAGGAGGAGGTGACACACCTCCGAAATCTCTGATGATGGCACTATGTTTCTTGCACATGCGTGCAAGCAACATAAAAAAGGGAACCCTAAGGACATCACAATCCTCTCTGTACTGGACAAGATTCTACAGAAACTGGTATCTACTCAAATATCTCCTTCTTACTGGACAACAACCTTCCCTCTGATAGGCAACATGGTTTCTGCAAAAGTCACGGTACCTCTACTGTTCTCTTTAAATTTACTAATGATGTCCTGACTGCCATGGACAACAGCCTCCTCTTGGGTGCCATCTTCATAGATCTAATAAAAGCATTTGATCTTGCTGACCACCCCCTTCTCCTTGCAAACCTACCACCTCTGGATTTCTGAACACAAGTAGTGGACTGGTTTGCCATTTTCTTTTGAAACTGGCAACTGGTTGTGAAATTCAACTCTGCCACCTCAGATCTCACAGTTATTAATATTGGTGTTCCTCAAGGGTCAATTCTTGGTCCGCTTCTAGTCTCTATATTTAACAACAAGATCTCTCATTCTACCCCCTTCGTGCTCATTCCTGCTGTACACTGATGACCTGGTCTTATATCATAGCTCCAGAAATATTGGTGACATTAATCAATTCCTCTCATCTGACTTCCAGGCCATTCAGACCTGGCTCTCCAATAACAAACTCATCTTAAATAGTAGCAAAACTCAAGCTATGCTTTTTGGGTCAGATATAAAGCTCAGAAACACCAATAACAGACTACAGATCCTCTCTGACAATGGCTCTCTACAAGACACAATTAGCTCTTTCAAATACTTGGGTGTACTGCTCGATGGATCGCTAAACTTTGACCAGCACATCTCATCCATCTGTAAATCTGTTGATGTTAAAATTTGGTGTAGCTTATAAAATAAGCTATGCTCTTACCCCTTCTGCTAGATTGGCTGTAGCCCATGGCATTCTACTCCCAGCCCTTACCTATGGTGCTGTTATATTCTCAGGCACCTCTAAACACTCTCTTCAAAGGTGGGACACTACCTACAACAATATCTGCCACTACTCCCCAGCCTCCGCTCATCTTAAACACCATTGTCAACTCTGTGCCGATCTTAATTGGTCTTCCCCATCCACTCATTGACTCCACTCTCTTGGCTCTTTTACTGATGGCATAATCTCATCTGGAACCCCTGCTTCCTTAGCCTCTATGCTGTCCTTCCCTAACCCCCTCGCATGGACTTAGGTCTGCCGGCAAAACTCTCCTGCATGAACCGAGGTGTAAAACAGCAAAGGGCTCTCTCATTTTCTCCCATGCTGCCCCCCACCATTGGAACTCCATTTCTTTAGATGTCAGGCTTGCACCAAATCACAACCTCTTTAAAAAGAAACACCGGGATTTCCCTCACTCATTTAGCTCAATGCACTTACTTCCGTCCACCTTAAGCCTTATATACCCACTACCATTTACTTCCCTCATTTCTTATCTCACCTCCTCCAGCACTTCCAACTCCCATCTTCCTTATTTCCTTTACACTAATTTTATTCAACATCTATCAAATTTGGACATAACCACTTCTCCACTCCCCTTTGTTCTCCTGCTCAGACTGCCTTTAGTTCCACTTTGGTTCTCTATAATTTGATAGCACTTATTTGCTGTATTGTTTTGCATATTTAACTTGTGTAGTGTCTTTGTGACTACCTGTTATCAGCTATTTCTTGCTTTTATGCAGGTTCTCTGTATTCTTGTTTGTTTGTTTTATTTGTTTAAACTGGAAAGTCCATTGGCCAAAGACCCGTTAACACGGACAGCCAGTATACATGAACAATAAATTACATATGATGAACCAAATAAGAAGTCAAACATAGTTTCCAAACAACCTTAACAGACATCTACAGAACATTAGGATTAAACACCAGAATGAAGATTTACATATATCCTTAACAGACATCTACAGAACATTTAGGATTAAACATTAGGATAAACATTTACAATCACTTTCCTCGTATAAATAACATTTTAATGTCATCTTAAAGTTCATGACTGAGTTGTTTAAACAATCAAAGATGGATAATAGTGAATTAAAAAAAGAAAATGTATATAAAAAAGATCATTGACCTGTTGAGGTCTTGTTGTAACTTATTTGCTGCATTGGTTTACAATCTGACGTGTGTAGTTGGCCATGTAACTTTGGAGCTAATTCTGCCACTGCTGTAGGCTAATCTTGTTCTGACTGCTCTGAAGCTGTGTAGTACTTCCTTCTTCTTCCAATATGTTGTACCGAATTTCTCCTCTCTGTGATGTGTCTCTATGTTTTAACCTCCTGGGTCATGCCTGAAAATAAGCATTTCTCTGTCTAGTGCACCCTACCCCATTACCAAAAACAAATGAATAAACAAATAAATAATGCCAAGAAGCTGGCAAATCTGCTTTTAAAGTCCAGCTTCCAACTATGACATTACTTCCTGTCTCAATTTTCCATTATATTTTTGCTGTCTTTGTTTAAAATATGACTGACTTGTTTAAAAGATGGCTTATTTCTTTAAAATATGACTGACTTGTTTTAAAGATGGCTTATTTCTTTAAAATATGGCTGATTTGGATGTGGCTATATCCAGGATGCTGTCATCTACAGGTAAGCTCACTACATTGTTTGAAAGAGATTTTTCCTGGGATTTCAGGCTTTCAGGAAGCCTGCACACTTACACTTTCTTCCCCTTCAGTGAAAACACATTTTTCATAACATTTCCCTCTGTGGATGAGAGAACAGTATAAGCATCCATGAAACCTTAGCAAAGGTCTTGTTTCCTATCCCCAAACCTGGCAATACAGATCAGCAACACCAATTTCATATGAAAGCTCATTCCACCATCTTAGTCATAACATTCTTTTTTAGTCTACCTTATAAGGAAAAAGAAAGAGCAATGTTTTTGATTGAAACATTTGCATTATATTGCATATGGGCATGTACGTTTAGGAAAAAAGTCAATTTGTCCATCAGGTTATTTCCTTTAGAACCTCAACACGAATATTCTTTTTCAGTTTGTTTGTTTGTTTGTTTGTTTTGTTTGTTTGTTGTTCTTTTTTTTTATAGTTTTTCCTCTTTTCTCCCTGGCTGTCCCTCCTTCCCACCGATCCTCCCAGCCCTGTCATGCCATTGTTCTTTAAATTAAAATACATTTTATTAAAAATGTCTCAGCACATCTAGGCAAATGATCAATACACAAACAGGAGATGCTGTATAATAGCATCAACTAAATCCAGATAGAAAATGTACTATAGCAATAAATAATATGGAGATACTGGGGTTAACAACAGAGAATATATATCATAACGATGAACAGGTTGATTACCTGTTAATTGCCTTTCCACTGATTTTTGATTTTCTTGACATTTCAGAAAAAGCACTCGTTGATCCTGAGACCGTGAGATACTACCCAAGGATATGTATATTAGCTAAACCATTAGATAAGGAAGGAATAATGCATCAGATTTGGAATTATGTTATAGTAAGATCCTGTCTGGTGTGATAAATCGTGAGCCTGCATGGCAATGTTTCTAAACACCTGGAGAGATGTTATTTTCAAGCATAATTCTTTGACTGGAATGTATTATTCTACTTAGAAAATTGTTTGAAATTATAAAGAAATTAGAGAGATTTAAGGCCAGTGTCAATGAGTAGGTATTTGTTATTGTACTGTGGGTTTAAGAGAGATGAGAAGTAATTAAAAAGGATTATTTAGCACATGATGATATTGTCACTTCCTGTTTGAAGCTAGTCTTGGGAAATAGAACATCAATTCACATTTTCCATGAGTTTGTGCCCTGTTTTAAAACCTTGATTTCCACTTATTTCCACTTGATTAATACTTTCTGTGTATAGTGGATGTCAGTGTGCTTAGGCAGCAATGAATGGAAGTTAGGAAGAATACAATTTTACTGATATGGTAGTAGCTCTTTGAATGTTTGCATTATGTTCTGTTTGTTTAGTATTCTTTGTAATTTCAGTTTAATTCCTTGGTGTGTGCTTTTTGCAGTTCTGTTGTTGTTCTTGGGGATATATCTTTCAAATAACTTTTTCATTTGTTTACCAAGCTTGGTGTCAGTGTAGCTCAGTTAGTAGCACATCTGCCTCTGGGCCAGAAGGTCAAGGGTTCTAGTCCCACACCAAGATTGGGTTCTTACCATCAATGCTGTCACCTGAGTACAGTACTATGGGTGTGATGTATAGTCAGGGTGTGCCATTTTTTGGATAAGTTGTTAAACTGAGGTCCTTTTAATCCATCTCTAGTACTGTCTTGATGCATGTCCAGGTGGATATAAAAGAACCCAATGCACTTAATGCAGGTGATTTTTCCCAATGTCCTTGCCAACCTTCCCCTTCCAATAAAACTGGTTCATGCAGTTGTCAATGGCTGTGTATGGGTGTTGATGTGTGAAATGGCTGCCACTACACACTTCACTACCAGTCTAGCATTGCTTGTTAAGCACTTTGGGATACCGTGTGTATAAAAAAAGTGCTACATAAATAAATGCTGATTCTTCATTATATTCTTCTTGCAAGTAATTGGGATTGTGAGGTATTGTATGTTTCTTTTTTTCTGGGATTAGTTTCTTTTTGTTATTCTGGGGGGAGGGAGCTTTCATGAAACCTTTCCTTTGTAAACTGTTCTAGGTTTGCTTTTGAGTCTGCAGCTCATTTGAGCAAAGAAGTTTTTTTATTTTTTTTTGTTTTGCTTGAGTTGCTTTGTATTGTCTTTGCAAGCAGTATTTTTATTTGTCTGTTATGTAGGTAGGGATAAAGGCCTGGTCACGAGGAGTTTGTCTGACTGTGGTTGCTTCATTTGCATAGTGACCATTTTGAAGTAGAATAGTTGCACAGTGACATCCACTGTTTATAAATTGACCATCACTGATATATTGCGATGCTTGATGGTTATATAGTGATCTCTGTCACACAGTATGGTTAGACTGACTTAAGCAGGGAAATAATAATGGGATAAGGTAACCTCGTGTGACAGGTTCTCTGCCAATGGGAAGGCAGAAATGGCCAGACCTTATTTTATAATATATGTTAATTAGTCAGCAATGTATGTAGAGTTCCCCGTCATTTGTGCAATGACTCTACAATGGTAGAAGCAGTAGTAGATGGCTGTGGGGCAGCAGTCTTCCGGGAGTCTTTCTGGAGGCTGAGATGCTGCCCTATTTGTAGACAACTCTCTGCCCTGAGGGAGGCATTTGCCCATCTTCAGGCCACACTGGACAGCAGTAAGGGAACCTTCCCCCCAGGCCAGACTGGATGGTAGGAAGGGAATCTCCCCCATCCAGGGAGCACCAGAGCCACCACCACTACCTCAGAGGTTGCAAAGAAAGCACAGCAGTTGGACCACAGTGGGCCCAGGGAGGTGAGGATGGTGGAACAGAGGCACACCCAGTCAGTTGTTCCACTCCACAATCCATACACCATTCTGGGGGAGCACAGCACCCCTATGGATGCACCCACAGAGGAGATTAAGGAGGCTTAGGACACCTGTCTCAAGGGAGGCCCACAGGAAGGAGGCAGAGGACACCACAAGGAAAGGAAGCAGCTTCTGGTCGGGGACTCAATTATTAGGGGGATAGAACTAGGGGGGAGCAGGGAAAACTGAAGTAAGGTGCCTGCCTGAGAACAGCTGCATGGGAGTCTGAGCTGGATGTCATTGTCCACCTAGGGACAAATGACTTGGCTCAACATGAGATTAGAGCAGTGCAGAAAGACTTTGTAGAACTGGGGAGGGACCTAAGACAACTAGAACACACAGTATCCTTCTCAGAGGTGCTGCCTATCAATGGCATGACTGAGGCAAGGGTACTTTGCACCATGCAGTTTAATGAATGGTTGAAAAAATGGTGTGGAGCACAGGGGTTTTGCTTCATTGGGGACTGGGGTTCCACCTGGAGGGACACCAGCCTATACTGCAGGATGGTCTGCATCTGTCCAGGAAGGGAACAAGTCTTTTGAGCAATCGGTTTAAGTGCTTCATTGGCAAGCTTTTAAACTAGTCAAGGGGGGAGGCACTGATAAGCAGCAGGAAAATCCCAGCCTCTCCCTACAAAACAGGGTACTAAATGAGAAAAAGGCTGAGGTAGAAAGGTCAGTGGGGGATGCTGCAACAGAAGGTAAAGCCATCAAGAAATGGAAAGCAATGAGTACCAATGCCCGTAGTCTGAGTAACAAGCTTCCTGAATTAGTGGCCTTGATGGAGGAGGAACATCTGGATATTGTGGCAGTCACAGAAACATGGTTCACACAAAACCATGACTGGGACGTAAACATACCAGAATACACTATCTACAGGAGGGACAGAGAGGGTAAAAGAGGAGGAGGAGGAGTAGCTCTTTACATAAGGGAAGGAATCAAAGCAACAGAACAAAAGGGTAAACAGGGAGGAGAAGAAGCACTGTGGGTAAATTTGGAGACAGGCAATGGCACCACAATTCGCACAGGGGTTGTATACAGACCCCCTTCTCAGGGGGAGGAAATGGACAAGGAAATGATAGAAAGTATACTTAGTATGGCAGAAAAAGGGGAGATATTGCTGATCGGCGATCTGAATATGCCAGATGTTAACTGGAGTGCAGTTGCAGCAGCCACTTCGAAGAGTGGGGTTATTCTAGAGGGCATGCCTTAGACAACTAGTATTGGAGCCCACTCGAGAGGGAGCAATCTTAGACCTGGTTCTCTCAAATGGAGATGAAGAGAGGATCACAGATGTAGAAGTGGGTAACCATCTGGGAACTAGCGACCTTCGAACAGTATGGTTCACAATAAACACAGCAATAGAGTCAAGCCATACAAAGGCAAAGGTACTGGACTTTAGGAGGGCTGACTTTACCAAAATGGGTGAGTGCCTAAAGAATGCACTAGCAAATGGGCAGGAAGGAGGGGTGGAAGCACAATGGGGAATAATAAAAACTGCCATCACAGAGGTAACAAGCCTCTGTGTGAAGCAAATAAACAAAACTAAACGATGTAAGAAACCACTATGGTTCTCAAAGGAAGTGGCAGTGAAGGTTCAAGAGAAAAAGAAAGCTTTCAGGAAGTACAAGGAATCACAGAAGGATCAGGACAGAGAACTGTATCACTTAAAGCAAAAGGAAGCTGGGAAGGCAGTCAAAACAACGAAGGCCCAAACCGAGGAAAAGATAGCCAACTCCAGTTAAGAAGGGGATAAAATCTTTATAGGTACATCAGGGAGCAAAGGAAGACCAAGGAGGATAGTGAGGCTTAATAAAGGGGAGGGTGGGCAGAGGGTGACTGTGAAAAGGCAGAGATATTAAACAAATATTTTTGCTCAGTATTTACAAAGGAAGAGGGGAAAGTACCTAAAACAAGCAGTAGAAGCACTCTGGATACAGAAGTTGGTACCAGCCCATTTACAGAAGAAAGGGTTCTGAAAGAACTCTTAAAACTGAAGGTGGACAAAGCAATGGGGCCTGATGGGATTCATCCCAGAATTCTAAAAGAACTAAGGGTAGAATTAGTGACACCACTGGCTACCCTGTTTAACAAATCATGGGAGGATGGGGTGGTACCCGAGGACTGGAGGAGGGCAGATGTGATTCCCCTTCACAAAAGTGGGAGCAAGGCAGAAGCAGGAAACTACAGACCTGTTAGTTTAATCTCAGTGGTAAGGAAAATGATGGAATCACTTCTGAAGGAAAGAATTGTCGAGTATCTAGAGGCCAGAGGGGCACAGGACCCAAGGCAGCATGGATTCACAGCAGGAAGGTCATGCCAGACAAATCTGATAGATTTCTTTGACTGGGTGACCAAAGTGGTAGATCAGGGAGGGGCTGTGGACATGGCCTACCTAGACTTTAGCAAGGCATTTGACACAGTCCCACACAAAAGATTAATATACAAGTTAGCTAGCCTGGGAGTGGGTTCCAAGATGACAGCCTGGGTAAAAAATTGGCTGGAGAACAGGACACAGAGAGTAATAGTAAATGGAGTCCACTCTGAAGAAAGGGGTTACTAGTGGGGTACCGAGGTTCAGTAGGACCGGTCCTCTTCAATGTCTTTATAAGCGACATTGCAGAGGGACTGGAAGAAAAGTATGTCTCTTTGCAGATGACACAAAGATCTGCAACAGAGTTGATGCACAAGGTGGGTGGAAAGGATGAAAAGGGACTTGGCAAGGTTAGAGGAATGGTCAAATGTATGGCAGCTTAGATTCAATGCTAAGAAGTGCAGGTAATGCACCTGGGAAACAAAAACCAGGGAAGAGTACATAATGGGGGTGAGATACTAACAACAACAAAAATAGAAAGGGACCTGGGGTAGTCATATCAGATGGCCTAAAGGTGGGCAAGCAATGTGAGAGGGCAGCAAGGAGGGTTGGGGGGATACTGGGATGCATAGGGAGAGGCATCACCAGTAGAAAACAGGACGTTATTATCCCTCTGTACAGACAGCTGGTCAGACCCCATCTGGAGTACTGCATGCAGTTCTGGAGACCCAGTCTTCGCAAAGACATAGACAGGATGGAAGCTGTCCAGAGGAGGGCAACTAAAATGGTGCAGGGTCTGCACCGGAAGACATATGAAGAGAGACTTAAGGAGCTTAATATGTATAGCCTCGAGGAAAGGAGGGAGAGGGGGGACATGATAGAAACTTTCAAGTACCTCAAGGGAATCAACAAAGTCCAAGAGGGTAGCATCTTTCAAAAAAAGAGGTGTGCAAGAACAAGGGGGCACAATTTGAAGATGGGGGCAGCTCAGAGGTAATTTAAGGAAGTATTTTTTCACAGAGAGGGTTGTGGATGCATGGAACGGCCTTCTGGAGGAGGTTGTGGAGTCAAAAACAGTGGTGGAATTCAAGCATGCATGGGACAGTCATAAGGCAATTCTAGGGGGTGGGGGTAGGAAGAAGTAGGCTGCTGGTTAACTAGGATCTGCAGCTTATCCAGTAGGCAGGGAAATGGGCAGACTGGGTGGGCCAAGCGGTCCTTATCTGCTGTCAAATTCTATGTTTCTATGTAGAAGCAGTAGTGCTGTAGCAAAAGTAGGGTTTTTCATATTGTACACTTTCACTGCTCAAGGTGTTTTGACAAGTCAAGAACATGGCCACAATTTAGGAAAGAGACAAAAAGCAAAAAGTAGAAAACAAGGGGAAAGCACATAAAACATTATAGACATATATTCGAATGAACATTCAAATTCGGAATCATTCTACCTGATGACCATCCTTTTCCCCATTCTAAGGGCTAATTAGATTGCAGCACGTCATTCTTGATATGTAAGATTTTATGACGTCCACCCAGTGCCTCATAATTACTTTCTTAGTTATGAGCAGCATAAGTTATTTTTGTGACATCAGAAACTGACAGAATTATCTCCTCCCAATATATGGATTTTTGCATTAAAACAATTCCGTTAGACCTAATCATGATCCAAGATGTTTGCTTAATTTAATCTAGAATGGTGAGACTATAGGGCATTTCCACAAAATGTGGAGTAGGTCACCCACATTATCATCCTGACATCTGAAAAATGTATTAAAGAAAGGTACAGTTTGTCCTCATCATTAAATGTCACATTTACATCTTGCACATCTTCCAAGCATGAAATAATGATTAGCTAGTAAAAAAAAGTTAACTGGCTTTGAAATAAAACAAAACCAACTGACATTTCGTGCCTTTTTCAGGCAGTAACTAAGGCGTAGGACAGGGCCTATACAGGGGAGGTCTGTTAGCACGTCAGAAAGGCATTTATTTGTTTTGTTCTTGTTGATTGGGATAGGAGGACAAGACAGTACTTTTTCAGACTCACCTCATTGGGGGATAGAAATGCAAACCAACTGAACTTGAAGCAGATTTTTCCATTGGTGGTATTTGTAGTGACCAGGCAAAATGCGGCCAAGACACCAAGAAAATTCTCCTACTCTTTCTAAGAAGTGCCATGGGATCTTTGAAATCCACCTGAACAACAGGCAGATGGGACCTCAGTTTTTAATTTCACTGTACTGCACAGAAAACTGCAGTATTGCACTATACTGCATAGAAAACTCAAGGCACAAGTAGCACAATATGGAGTCAAAAAAAATTACAGGAGGCAGATAAATTGGCTGACATGTAGGAAACACTGAGTGGTGACAGATAGTTACCATTTAGAATCCACGTTTTGGCCTTTTTGCAAGTCAAACAAAACTGTCGCTGCTGGGTGATAACAGCCAATTAAATAACAAGTCACCAGCAGGCATCTGCAGTACCCAAAAGGCCCATCCCTGGCCTGTGTTCGCTGCCTGTGTCTGTCCACCCCGTTGCCATGTCTATGCTCCCAATCTGCGCACACCCAGTCATGCCTCTGTGCACCCTCCCAGCTGTTGGTTGCACACTGCCAGTACATTCCTGCCCTCTGTCCTGTGCTGCACAGCCCCAGCTCAGCCTGTTCATTCACCTTGCCACTGTCCTGTCTGACTGTGGTACTCTGCCCTGTCCCAGGCACAGTTCTGGCCTCAGGGCATGTATTGCTACATGCCCTGTCACCTATGCCTTCTGTGTATCAACCCCTGCACTGCCACACCCCTAGAACCCCACCCCCCTGTCTCTCTGAATGTGGACCCCACTCCAGTGGGCTCCCCTGTTCCAGTGTTCCTTATGCATGTTGACCAGTGCATCAGCCCTGTCACTGTCTCCCCCTGCACTGCCACCTGCAGTACTGTGGGCCACAGTGTGTGCTCTGAAGGCATGGAGTTCACCCCCACTCACCCACTAGGTGGCCACTGGGTATCTCCCCAGTCTCAAACAGGTGGCACAGGACTGACTGATGCCAGATGTAGGCATCAAATACACTCCCAAGGAAACTGGCACAGACATTGCTGATGTGATTTGTGGCATTGCACACCACCTGGCAGTTGACAGAATGGTATCCCTTTCTGTTCACATATGCATCACTGCCGGGGCCAGGTGGTGCCCTGATTGCCACATGGGTGCAGTCAATGGCCCCTAGCATACCTGGCATGCGTGCCACCCTGTGGAAATGCTACATTGTTACTGTCTGCTATGCAGGTGTGCTAGGGAAATATGATGAACTCCGTAGCATGGGGCAGCAGGGCAGTGAGGAACTGTATGAAGAGACGGGACGTAGCAGATTGTGTGATGCCAGTGGTGTCACCCACTGGTATTTGGAAGGTACCCATGGTGAGCAGGCATAGTACTGCTGTCACCTTTGTCTCCACTGACATGGTGTGTTTCCTTTGTGTTGATGCCTGCAGGTCGTCATGGAGCAGCTTGCAGAGCTGTCTCAGAATTGCCCTGTTGAGATGGTACCAGCCCACTATCTCTGTGTCAGAGAGTTCTTCAAATGTGACACAGGCCCAGTACTGTCTGTGTTGGGCATACCACCTGCAACCTCATTCCTCACCTGCATTGTTGTTGTTCTGCCCTTCTCCACACACCCCTCATGACAGTTTCCATTAGGAATGCAGACCCATCCATGGCTATTGCTATTCAGCTTGCTGCCTGTGGGTGGCTTTCAAAGTTAGGCCACCTCCCTCCATTCCTATCTTTGGACAGTGCATCTTTGGGTTGTATTGCACTTGCACCACTCATTTTGGCTGAATATGCTGATGCACAGCACATTTATGGGAACGCCCCTTCTACATGTGCTGCATACATTATATTTGCACTTTGGTGCATCCGGAGATGCATGCCGCATCTCTGTCATTTGAATATCACATTTTGGCACATTTTTGGGGATGGCAGCACATCTCTACTTTGTGCCGTGCATCTCCTTTGAAAATGTAGGCCTTAATGTGTAAACATTAGTCGGATTAACTCACAAAACACTGGAACAAATGTTTAATGGTGAGTCTGGTGCCAGTCCTTTGTAGGGGTGGGTGAAAGTTGCGAATTCCGCTTTTCGGAACTTGTGCAAAATTTCAGAAATTTCACATAAATTTCAGAACTTCTACCATTGGCCAAACTAGGATTTTCACAGACTTTTGCCTGGTTCTGAAGACTTATTTGTGAACTGCGAAATAATACACATAAACTGCAGAATTTATTTTATTCGCAGTTTAATGTATTATTTCACATTCACATCCTAACTCTTAACACAGCCACCCAACCCCTTGTCTAGTGGCCCCCTACACCCACCAATCGAGGGTCCTAGTAAAGAAATGAAAAAAAAATTATTTGATCCAAACCCCTGATCCCTGGTGTCTAGTGGCTCCCTCCAGCCGCTGATCATGTGTTTCAAGTAAAAAAAACCTGATCCCTGATGTTTAGTGGTCCCTTCCCCCCATCATGGGTCTTGGTAAAGAAGAAAAAAAACTCAGATCTGTCCCTGGTGTCTAGAAGTCCCATCCACCAACCCTGGACCCCAAAAACATTTTATTTTCCTGGTGTCTAGCGGACCCTGCTCTCAATCCTGGATTCACTTAATCCACGAAAAAACAGCTGGCAGTCCACCGACTTGTCCCCCTCTATTACCAGTATTCCCTGGTGTCTAGTGGACTCCCCCCATCCCTGATCCCTTGTAAAAAAAAAAAAGTAATCCTAATTCCATGGTGTCTAGTGGACTCCCCCACCCTGACAGTTTAGATGCCACCACTCTACTCCCCCTATCCCATCCCTGAGTGGCCACTGGCACAGCCCTCCTCTCTCCTCCATGGCTGGTGACCCACTAAGCTCAATGAATGAGCATGTGCTTGCAGCCTGAGCATGTGCTCATTCATTGCAACTCAGTCATTACAGCACAGTTCAGTGGTGTAAAGATACTAGTGAAGGGAGGGGCTGTTCCAGTGGTTCATGTGTGGGTGGGATGGTGAGAATGGCATTGTGACCCTCCAGGGTCCACAACACCATTCTCCCCCATCCCACCACTGTCACAGGTGACTGGAACAGCCCCCCTCCCCTCTTCTACCCCTGAAAACTGTGCTGTAGATGATCTGGAGCTGCAATGAATGAGTGCATGCTTGTACAAGCAAGCATGTGCTCATTCATTGAGCTCAGTGGGCCACCGGCCATGGAAGAGAGAGGAGGGCTGAGCCGATGGCCCACTTGTGGTTCAGATGGGGGGGAACGGGGTGGTGGTGAACTAACTGTCAGGTGGGGGTCCACTAGACACCAGGAATAGGGATTACTTTTTTTACCAGGGATCGGGATAGAGGGGGTCTTATGGCCAATAGCCTCTCAGTCCATTTATATAGCCCGCTCTTTGCAATTGGTCATTTTTTTTCCCATTGTCCCTAGGCTCTCCATGGGTAATGGGGTGGGAGGGAGGGGTGGTGTCAGGTGGGAGGAGAAGTGGGTATCATTTCTGAGGATCTTTGTTATTGTTGGTTTAACATTATAACATACTGTAGTGTATCGAGTTGTTACCCACTGTACATTTTACTGTTGTTTGTTATTTGAGAAAATCAAATAAAGCATACTGAATTTGAAAAAAAAAGATAGGGAAGGGGTCCACTAGACACCAGGGAGTAATTTAAATTACAGCGATGGACTGCATAATGCACTTTAACTTGAGTTGTTTCATTAAGGGGTAGGATCATAGGGAGGGGGGTCCACTAGTCACCTGGAATTGGTTATGAGTTTATTTTTTATCTGATGAGACCTGTGATCGGCAGGTGGGGGTGGGACCACTAGAGATGAGGGAGTGGCAGGGTTTCTTTTTTTTTTATAACAATGGGACTCGCGATCATCAGGTGGGGGTGGGACCACTAGAGATGAGGGAGTGGCAGAGTTTCTTTTTTTTTTCATATTAATGGGACTCGCAATCATCAGGTGGGGGTGGGACCACTAGCCACCAGGGAGCCTTTATTGGGGTCAACCTATGATTGGCGGGTGAGGGGGTATTAATGTTATTGTTAATAATGTATTAAACTGCGGTAAAAAATCCACAGAACTAACCACTGACAGTGATCAGTTCTGCAGACTTTTTGCTGCTGTTTAATCATTATTATACCATGGACATAAGTGAACAGCCAATGAAATTGTCAGACTGGCAGTTTACCACTGGTGTAAATCCTCTGATAACCAATGGCTATTGATGAGTATATCATCTATATCCTCTGCAGCACAGGAATAAATACAATAAAAATAAAAAAACAAAGCAACCTCTTTAATATTTGTATTTTATTATAGTAAAAAAAAGAACCTTGGCATAATCGCAATAAACCTCTTGGAGGATTTGGGTTATTGTGGGATTTACTATGGCTGATGAAATTCCCCCGGTGGGATTTTTTTTTTTTGCACACCCCAAGTCCTTTGTTCATTTAATAATTTCTTTCTGCCTGCTATTTTTACTCTATCCTACCAATGCCCAATGCGCCCCACTCATTCAAGCCTTAGATTCCACCCATTACTTGCCAAACTCCCCTCATGGAGACCTGTCCAGACTTCAGCCTTTCATCCCTAGGTCTGGATTGTCCCTGCCTGGGACCCCCATCTAGTCATGTCCAAGGATTGTCACATGGCTTCATCCCATTGTTATGCCAGCTTGACCCACCATAATCCTCCTCAAGAACTAGAGGAAGAGTGTACACTAATTGGGTGAAGGCTTATGGCTTCCTCAAAGGTGCTGGAGGGTCCATTGTTGTGGAGACAGACAAGACCATCATCCAACATACCAGTATTGAATGTTTGCCTTTTCTGTCCCTGCCCTACCACAATCTCAAGCATGCTACAACTGGCAGAGGGGAGGTGCCTGATGGCATGCAGTCACCCATGCTGGCAAAGGCACTTCCATCATGCCATCACCAGGAGCTGGTACAGGGCAGTACAGGGAGAGCCCTACCCCAGGAGGAGAGTGACCAAGGGGCAATGATCCTTCCCCGCTGAGCTTTGCTCCTGATGTCTCAGGCTTGGGTCTGGAACCCAGGTTGCTAGTCTACCAGAACAATCGTGCATCATTCAGTACCATAAAGATGGCCAGATTATCAATTTGTATGCTTAAAGCAACAGTACTTGTTAGTAACCATATTGCTTTTTTCAGCAATAATGTTTGTCTGGCAACTATATCAAGATTTGCATTTTTGTTTCATTTTCCTTCATTTTTGAACCAAGATATGAGATTTTAAAGTTTTTAAAAGTTCTCACTCCTATGCTATGCCCACCATGAAAAAATTGAATATATCGGTACAGTGTTGTGCTATTTACCATCAGAAACATGTGGTAACACCATCTTAATACATCTACAATATGAATCTAGCATGTACAGGAGCGGGGTTCACCCGATGCCTCTCCAATTGGAACACTGTGGAGGGGCAAGTAGAAGGTGCAGATATTTGCATTCTCCATCTCCCCCACAGGGATGCTGCATGCATATGGGCATGCCTGCATTGTCATTGGAAGGTGTGAAAGGTAAAATACATTTCCAGAAGCTGATATTCTCCTTTCAAAGAGCTAAATGGGAAAAAAACTCTTCAAGTGCTGTCAGGATAGCAGCTTGGTACTCTTTTGACTTACACCACAAGCCCCCACCACACCAGATGTGAATCCTCAAAGGGGGTACCCCAACCTGAAGATCATGCCATTGGGGCAAGCTGTGACAGTTCCTGGAAGGGCTGGGCAAACATTGCAGATTCTGATTCCATGAAAAATTTGTGGAATTCCATGATTTTCATGGAATTTCACCAGAAATTTGCCTTTGGTGAAATTCACATTTTCTGCAGAAATTTCAACTGATTTGCAGAATAATTAAGTGTACTGTGAAAAATATGTAACAAACTGTGGAAAACAATTATTAAAGGAATAAAGCACCATTCACAGGTGTAATTTGTGGAAAATATATTCCGTGAGCTATGTAGTCATATGATTCCATTAATTTAGGCAGGAATTGAATTGGCAAAGTGCTGTTTCTTACAGTTCCTCTGTCTTTCTTTAAAAATACTGTCCCTCTTGTCCAAAGTTAAATTTCACATGGAATAATTCCAAACTGTAATTTACTGTAATTTATTCCCATAATTCCATGGTGCATCCTAAAAACCCACCGTTCACTAACATTTTCTGTGGAACACACAAAATAAATTCTACTAGCAATGATGTCACCTGATCTTTTTATGTTGGCGCACTTGCGTAGCCAACATCGTGGGACAATGCAGCTTTAGAGGCATGGTCGCTGTTGGGCGAATGCAGGGCACGCACCAGTAGGTGCATCCCGCATTCCCCAATCAGCCTGCATGCCCACGCCACACCATGCATACATAATGTGGCGAGCACATCTAAGAAAAGGTCCGCTGCAATCCGAGCAAAGCTCATCAGATGCAGCGGTCCTTTTCTTGCCATGCTCGCCGCCATTATGTACATGGCGGACACTGTCAGAGAACTGCTGGTCTCCAGGGATGCCCAGTCCCCATGTCGGCTGCCCTGCCCCCGTGAATGTGCTGATGGGGATCCCTCCCGTCGGCATAAAGCACCCAATTATTTAATGCTGAGGGTGCCCAATCCCCTTGGCTCTGCAGCCCCACCCTTCTTTGTGTGCGCAGGTGCCCAATCCTTCATCGGCTACAGACACCCCCAAACAGTTAGGTGGCATGCTGGGAGTCCACCCAGCGTGCCAAATGCCCTGCAAAACAAAAACTGTCCCACAATGTTTTTTTCATTTTTTTAACCTGTAAAATGAAAGCGGTCCTGATAGTCTCCATGTCCCTCCCCACCCACCCAAACTCTGTGCACCCTGCCTCCCCACACACCCCCACCCTACACTTACCTCCAGAGTCCGGTGCGATGATCTTCGGTGGACCGGGAACATGTCTGCACTCTTCAAAGCCGACCGCAAACTGAGAAAATGCCGGTAAGCTGTATAATGTAATAGATCGGGTTTTTGCAACTTTGCTGCATATCTCAGGCATTTTTGCAAATTTTGGCCCCAAATTTTCAGCATGGGGTTTTTGGGACCCCTTCTCTTGAATTCTTGCACTGTCATGGTGCTATTCCATCTCGAAAGGTGATTTTGCAGTCACTGCACGGAATCATCTTTTGGGACCGAGTAACAAAATGACAGTGCCACTGTTCATGAGGGGGGCTCCCAAAATTCCTATGTTGCAAATTTGGTGTGAAAAATCCAAAACATGACTGTTTTACGAGCGTGCATAGCAACTGCGCAAACGCACGCTCATAAGTTAGCAAATTCACAATATTTTCATGCCAGATTCTCAACATTGGCATTTTACCACCCCTTCTTGTGAACTGTATAGCTGTCATTTTTCACATCCTGGCTGAAATGTGTTTTCGCACTTCTGGCACAGAATAGTGCAGTTGTGGTGTGAAATCAGTGTTCAGGACACATTACAAAAATGACAGTGACACTGTTCATGAGCAGAGATCCTAAAATGCCTGTGTTTAAAATTTGGTGACAATACTCCATAAAGTGACTATTTTACAAGCGTGCGTAGCAACTGTGCAACGCACGCTCGTACGTTAGCGCATTCACACTATTTTCATGCCAGATTCTCAGCATTGACATTTTACCACACCTTCTTGTGAACTGTACAGCTGTCATTTTTCACATCCTGGCCGAAATGTGTTTTCGCACTTCCGGCACAGAATAGTGTGGTCGCTGTGCGAAATCAGTGTTCAGGACACATTACAAAAATGACAGTGATATTTTTCATGAGCAGAGGTCCTAAAATGCCTGTGTTAAAGATCTGGTGACAATACTCCATAAAATGACTGTTTTATGAGGTGCATAGCAACTGCGCAATGCACAATCGTAACTTAGCGCATTCGCAATATTTTCACGCCAGATTCTCAAATTTGGCATTTTACTACACCTTCTTGTGAACTGTATAACTGTCATTTTTCACATCCTTGCCAAAATGTGTTTTTGCTCTTTTGGTGCAGAATAGCGTGTTCGCTGTGTGAAATCAGTGTTCGGGACACATTACAAAAATGACAGTGTACTGTTTATGAGCAGAGGTCCTAAAATGCCTGTGTTGAAAATTTGGTGACAATACTCCATAAAATGACTGTGTTATGAGCATGCGTTGCGCAGTTTGCACACATGCTCATATGTTCGCAAACTTCTAATATTCTCACTCCAGATTTTCTACAGTGCCATTGTTCTGCACCTCCTAATGAACAATACAGCTGTCATTTTTCACATCCTGACCAAAATCTGTTTTTGCAGTCCTGGCGCAGAATAGCGTGGTCACTGTGGAAAGTCCGTGTTCGAGACACATGATGAAAATGACAGTGACACTGTTCATTAGCAGATGCCCTAAAATGCCTATGTTGAAAATTTGGGAATGAAAGTCAATAAAATGAGTGTTTTTGTAGTGCGTTGCACAGTTTACATGCGCTCATGACTTTTAATTTGTAATACTTTCACTCCAGCTGTTCATCATTGGCATTTTTCCATACCTCTTATGAACACTCGCAGTTGTTCTGAAAGGCCAAGACGTCCGCAATAGAATTGCACGGCCGCTGTGCAAAATCAGTTTTTGGAACAGTTTGAGGAAATGACTGTGACACTATTCATAAGCAGAGGTCCTAAAATGCTTATGTTGAAAATTTGGTGCTGAAACTCCATACAATTACTGTGTTGCAAGCGTGCATTGCGCAGTTGCTACGCACCCTTGTAACTTCATCTATCTGCAATATTTTCATGCCACATTTTCACCACTGGCATTTGTGCACATCTCCTTATCAACAGTCCAGCTGCCCTTTTTCACAGCTTGCCCAAATCGTGTGTTCACTGCGCAAAATCACCTTTTGAGACACATTCACAAAATCACAGCACTATGCATCTCTAGCTACGCCACTCCCACTGTCAATGCCAGCGCGACAACTTTCAGCATTGACAAATGCTTGTTTTGGATTAGGTGTGGGTCTATGGGGCAAAGGGTGAATTGCTATAGCAACCATCTCTCTCTCTCTCTCTCTCTCTCTCTCTCTCTCCCTCCCTCTCCCGCTCCCTCTCCATCCCCCCTCTCAAGTGAGTGCTCCTCCTATTCTGCTGAGCAGTTTTACAGTAGGCTTTGAAGAAAAAGAAGAAAGATCTGCAGCTCTTTGCAACTTACGTTTGTAAATCAAACAGTGATATGTCAAAGCACTTTGTGACATTTCTTATTTGTGCAAGTTTTTTGTGAAGTCCCTGATGATTTTTGCTGTGTTATTCTGCAACATAATTGTTAGCTTATTGATTGTAGATGCTCTGAGATTTGTTTTGTTTTGTTTGCACGCTGGTGGGCGGTGAGAGAAAATGGATCTTGTGGCTGCTAAGATGTGGTTAGAAAGATGTGTTCATCATCAAGCAGTGGTGGTGGTGATGGATATGGAGGTGGCACTGGCACCCTCTGCTTAGCGTCAAATGTTCCACAGTTGGGAGGGGTGCTCGAGCAGCTAGGGCCAGTATCAGTATTGTTAGTTTTTTTGTGGGGCAGGATGTAACTGTAAATCAAAAGGCAGCAATGTCTACGTCAGGCACAAACATAATTCAGGCAAACCTGTAACAAGATGTGACAGAACTAATGCTGGACACAGGAGACATTAATTGACTAGGCTATCTAGGAGATCTCACATTACCCCAGTGCTGCACGATCTGCACTGGCTGCCAGTTCAGTGGCGGATCACCTTTAAAGTAGGTTTGTTGACCTACAGAGCCCTACACGGGCTGGGTCCTGTCTACTTGAAAGAGCTTCTGACTCCTTACACCCCGTGCGACAGCTCCGCTCGGCTGATGAGGGGTTGCTGGAGATTCTGAGGGTTAGTTTGAAGTCATCTAGGGCACACGCTTTTATATTTGCTGCCCCAACCCTCTGGAATTCTCTGCCCCATCAGCTTCTGGACTGCAGGACAGTGGGGAGCTTTAAGCAGGCACTGAAGACATTTTTATGGAGCAAGGCATTTTCTGACTTGCTGTGATTTTAATTATGTTTTATTGAATTATTTGAGAATCTGAGAAGTGCCTTGATGTAATGAAAGGTGCTCAATCAAATAATGTTATTATTATTATTATTATTATTATTATTATTATTATTACTTAGGGAGGTGAATGCAGTTGAAGCAGCAGTGGTGACTAAAATATAAGTTATTAGCTTAACAATGAAAGTGGAATGCACAGTTTGCAGGATATTCTGAGGTTTATATAGGCAACAGCCTTTTTTAACTTTCTCGTTATACTCCATTCCCATCTCCCA
Source organism: Neoceratodus forsteri (assembly GCA_016271365.2). NCBI lineage: Eukaryota > Metazoa > Chordata > Ceratodontiformes > Ceratodontidae > Neoceratodus > Neoceratodus forsteri. Next base: position 639,913,882 of record CM057453.1, on the reverse strand, counting down.
CACCTGCCTTCTTCAGGAACTCACAATGCACATCCAATCCCCTATGCTCCTACCTGTGATTGCCATCTTCCATGGACAGCGGGTAGTCCTGTAACGTGGCATTTTTAAAATAATTATTTGCCTCAAAATGGCTTTTTTTTAAACAACTGTATCCTGTCTGCATGCCCGACATGTCATTAAAAGGACTTATTCATCTTCAAACTCTTAAAAGAGATTTTTTTATTTTAAATTTATGTTCTCCTGCCTGTCTGTGTGCCCTCAGACCTTAAAAGGACTTGATAGCTGCTAGGCCCTGAAAAGGACTTTAATGCCAGCCTGCATTTATTAGTAAGGCTTTAACTCCCAAGCCCTGAAAAGGGCTTTTTTTATTTCTCATAATGGTTTTTCTCCTTCCTGCCTGCATGTATTCCGTTCTTTAAAGGACTCACTAGCCCCCAAGCCCTGAAAATGGCTTTATTAGCAGCCTGCATTCCCTAATCCCTGAAAAGTTTTTATTTATGATTTTTCTCCTGCCTGCCTGCATGTCTCTAGTCCTTAAAATCGAGAATAGAGCTGCTAGCTGCATAATCGAGCAGACTCGATAGACCAGATGGCCTTTTTCTGATGGCAAATTTTGTATGTTCGTATGTTCGTAAAAGGACTCTCATTAGCTACCAAGCCCTGGAAAGGGCTTTTTAAAATTGATTTGTTGCTTGCTTGCTCTGAAACATTAAGTCCTTATTTGTTTTGTTTGTTTGTTTTGTTGAATTTTGTTGATTATTTATAATTATTTACCCTTCAAGTCCTTAAAAGGGCTTTTAAATTTATATATTATGCTGCACTGGTGAGGGTCACTAAAACTCCATATCAGTAGCCCTTAAAAGGATGGTTTGTGAGTACTGATTTTAAGCCCTTAAAGAGATTTTTCTCTGTGTGCTGCCTGCTGCTCTGACAACCACTTCAGTTCCCAGCCACAACATAGAAACATAGAAACTGACATCAGATAAGGACCACCAGGACAATTCAGTCTGCCCATTTTCCATACATACAGTACTACAATATTGTAGATCCTACTTGATCTCTGGTTTTATTCTCTTTCTTATCTCTAGGGTTCCTCTATGCCTATCCCATGCATTTTGAATTCCCCCACCAAATTTGCCCCCGCCACCTCTACTGGGAGGCTGTTCCATGCATCCACCATCCTTTCTGTGAAGAAATACTTTCCCACATTATCACTTAGTATACCACTTTCCAGTCTCATGTCAGGACCCTTTGTTCTAGAAACATTTCTTTTTCTAAAAGATGCTACCCTCCTGTACCTTATTTATGCCTTTGAGATATTTGAAGATCTCTATCATATCCCCCCCCCCTCTCTCCTCTCTCTTCTCTTTCAGGGTATACATATTGAGGTCCTCCAGTCTCTCCTCATATGACTTTTGGTACAGGCCCTGCACCATTTTTGTTGCCTTTCTCTGAACTGCCTCCACTCTATCTATGTCCTGACAGAGATGTGGCCTCCAGAACTGGACATACTTCTCCAGATCAGGTCTCACCAGTGATTTGTACAGTGGCATCACCACTTTCTTTCTTCTGCTGGTGATACCTCTCCCTATGCACCCAGCACTCCACTGAGTCTCCCCACAGCCTTGGCATAGTGTTTGGCCACCTTTAGGTCATCTGATATGATTAACTCCAGATCCCGTTCCTATTTGGTGTCCAACAGTATCCCCCTTCCCCCAATCATGTAAGTCTCTCCTGGGTTGCTGTGCCCCAAAGGCATGATTTTGCACATCTTTGCATCGAATCTTAGCTGCCAAACTCTTGACCAGTCCTCTAGTTTACCTGGGTCCCTCCTCATTTTTTCCACCTCTCCCAGAGTGTCTACCCTTAGTGTTCAGATGGGCTGAATAGCATTCACAAGCGACACTTCTTGGGGGAAGAATCAGTCACCTGCAGCAGCCAATCAATGTCTCCACTCCAGACTGCAATCTGATACCTATTGAGAGCATCTGTCATGACACCAGCTGCACAACTGAGTCACCTTTATTCTCAGTGCACAGACCTTGTGGTCACATGACAAGCTTTTACTGCACTGCTCCTTCCTGGTCCTAGTTTCTCCACTACACACCTAAGGGTAACTCCTCTCATGAACTTAGTTACGCACATGCTGTGCCATCACAGACGACAGAGGCACTCAGAGAGGGGGTGGGCTGGTTAGATGAATAAAAAGAAGGTAGGAGCACAGGAGAAAGCAAATTCAAGATACAGCAACACTAATGCCTTAGTTGCCCCAGTGGGCAGGCACTGAGGAGCTGTAGGTGTCTTTGGACAAAAGTGCTTGCTTTGGGGCACCTAAATTACAAATATAGGAATTTTGCACCCTGGCAGTGTCTCCTCTCAGTTGTAATTGCGACTCCTCACAGTTCTGTTCGGTGCATCTCACTGTATTCACAGTTACACATATTTTACCATAGCTTGTTATATCTGTGTCTCATCCCAGTTACACCAGTGTTTGCTCCCAGTTACACCAGTATAACCTGCAGCAGTGTCATCTCCCAGTTATTCAGTTTCTCTTCCCAGTTACACCAACGTATATACTAACAGCTTAATCTGGTTCAAGGTCAGTTGGCATTCATCTGTATCCCCCTCCCCCGGGTCGTGCCTGAAAATAGGTAGGATTTTTCTAGTGCACTTACCCGGTCAACAAAAACTAAATAAATAAAAAAAAATAAATAAAATAAACATCTCCATTTCCCAACTTTGGTCCCAGGGTCCCAGTTATACCACGTTTTATTTATTAAATAAAAGAAAGAGGCACTCAGTTCCACAGAAATATTTTCAGCAGTTCACCACATTATGCTACAATACATTACAAAATTCTACAGTTTAAGGTGGACATGCACTAAACTTTCCTCCATTTTTTGTGGAATTTCGTGGAAGTGAATTCTGCATTTCACGAGAATTGCGCCAGCGGAATTTAAATTTCACACTGCCCTATATTTAATCTTTTGTGATGGCCTAACTAATAGGATGCATTTTCCATGCAGAAATACTGTAATGTATCCTCCTGTCATTCATAGGTGCAGTAGTAGTGCCTTCCATGTTGCTGGACAGTTTCATTGACTCCATGGTAACACCTCCTTTGCTCCACACTGTGTCATTCCCTTGCATGTATGTTCATGACTTATGTCTCTCTCATCGCGTTGATGAAAAGTGATGCATACAGTGCCATAGCAGTACTCAGCCATTCACACAAAAATTGTGTGCACGTGAGTGTATGCATTGTTTAAAAGTGTGTACAGAGTTAAATGACTGAACCATCTGTGTGTTGTACAATTCGATATTTTTGATAAAAAAGACAATTATAATCTGACAGGGGTTAACAATAACCCTTTAAATAAAAATATATCAATTAAAAACATTCTGGAAATCTTTAGATTTTGCACATAGAAAATAATTAAGTATTGTGATTTTTATTTTGAAACAAAAAATTGAGTCAAAGTATAATTCCATACTACCTCCCAGAAAGAAAAACAGCACAGAAAACATTACTAGTTCCATTCATTATAGGGGCTTGGTTGCACTCCTATAGTTAGGATTGAGTAGGATGTTTAATGTTATATTATACAGTATGTCTTGTGTGACTGTAGTGTTGTAATTGTTATGGTTTTATAACTGGCAACATGTGGATACTGTGCTAGTGTTTCCATGTTAGAAAATAGACTGTTTATTATCAGGGTTTATGCAGGATACTTGTATCTAACTGCACCGTTTCATTGTACTGTTCTTTGATGAAGACTCACAACCATTTAGATACACAATTTTCAATCTACAGTGTAACCATAGAGACAGACATGACAAACAAAAAATATTATAACTCTTTTGTACAATATATGCCTCAATATCAGTAACAAAACTGTGAAAAAAATAACCCTGTGGTAAGTTATCACTATACAGTTTTTTTCATTCTATTTTCTTGCCCACTCACACCTGTCCTCTTTATCACCAGCAACCACCTGGCCCCAACACTTCTTACCTGTCCACCATGTCATCCCAGTGCTCCTCCACCACTTTGTCATCAGCAGTCCTCGTCCCTCTCGTGGAACTGTCACCTCTCATCCACTCAACTCATCTTATCTGGTCCTCCGTGATCCATGCCCAGGTGTACATCGAGACATGCAGGACAAGGGTGATGGCATGGGCCAGTGTTCTGACTGGTGTGGCTATCTCTGGCAGCATCTGGTACCTGTCCCTGATACACAGCATGGCAGGCCATCCAGGCCATCCAGTACTGCTATCTTCCCCATACAGCAATGTGTTTCTGGGGGTATGCTAAGGTCCACATTGGTTTGGGTGCAGCCTCTGCCAGTATGCTGCATGTCCCTCCTGCACTTTGCGGCAATCCCCCTCCTGTTCACCATGTGTTTGGTGCACAGGAGTGACTACTGCAGACTGTGGTTGTTTGGCACTGGGACTCCTCCTATATGGAAATTGAGCAATGGATCCCTGGCTCACCAGTGATTGGAGCAGGCTGCAGTTTGGTGCAACCTGCATTGATCTTTGGGTCATTTTGAGAAATTTACCCAGGAGCTCCAAAGTACAAAAACTAAAAGCCTTGTACCACAGAATAAGTCAATTTGCAGCTGGGTCTCCACACAGAGGGCACCACTGTACTATTCTAAAATTACTTAACTGTCCCTCGCTCGAGGATAGACTAGATTATCCCCTGCTTTGGTTGGCATTTAAAGTAGGTAAAGGCTCTGGTCCCCCCAGTTTAAGGGATGTATTACTTATTAAGCCTCAGAGAAACACTCTCCAGTCCTCTGATATTGCACTAATAGAAGTTCCTACGATGACAACTAATGCAGGACAAAGGTCCTTTGCCTCTGTCACCCCAAAACTGTGGAACAAACTTCCCCCCACACTTCAAGAATGCTCCTCCCTTGGGGACATCAAGGAAAGATCTAAAGACTTCACAACTGGAATATAACCAATGTACCTGTCTTTGCTGAGAATGTTCTACCCCTTGCTCATGTCTGAGTCTACCCACACAGGTGGAAGGGCAGCTGGGATCCAGTGACCACCACATGGTGTGGTTCAGCATGGAGACATGGACTCAGTTAAGCCACACAAGGGCAAGAGTATTAGATTTCAGGAGGGCTGATTTCACTGAAATGGGTAGATGAATACAAGCAGTCCTGGGGAAGGGAGTGGTAATAGAGGAGGTGGAAGAACAATGGAAGAAACTGAAAAGAGCCAGTATACTGACCGTGCAATGTTGGGAACACCACAAAGATCATCACAGCAACATATTTGGCAGTTTGCTATGATAGTCTCCACATTCCCAACACTGTTGCCAATGAGGTGTTTGCCCATATCCCTGAACTAACTCTGACTAGAGTTAGGAATCTAAAGTTCTGGGGTTCCGGGGGGCAGAGCCCCCCACATAGGGGGGGTGGGTGTGAAGCCCACACAGAAAACACTTGGTCCCTAAGTGACGGCACACCAGTTGGCCATGTTGTGTTGTCGCTGTGCTGTTGGTCGACAAATTTCTTGTCACCACAGCATAGTGGAACCAAAGGAGCTATAATGGAGATAACAAACCAATGTGTTAGGATAGTGGCCAAAGGGAAAAGAAGAAGGAAACCACTATGGTTCTCCAAAGAGGTGGGGGACAAAGTCAGGGCTAAAAGCCTGAGTTTCAGGAAATATAATGGGAGCCAAAGAAAGGAGGACAGGAAGGTGTACCTTGAATGTCTAAGGCTGTTAGGAGGCTGAAAATGCAGACAGAAGAGGGTTTAGCATGGTCTGTAAACAAAGGGGATAAGGCATTTTATAGGTACATCAGTGAAAGAAGAAAAACTGAAGGGGGGCTTTTGAGGCTCAAAGGGGAGAAGGGAGAGTGTAAGGAGGGGGATCTGGACAAGGCAGAAATACTAAACAAATACTTCTGCTCAGTATTCACTAAGTTGAGGGAGGGTCAAGGACCACAGTTGGATTGCAGAGGCAATGGGGGGAGTGGACGACTGTCCATTCACAGTGGAGAGAGTTCTGGAAGAACTCACAAGCTGAAGGTGAATAAGGTCATGGGCCAGATGCCATCCACCTGAGGATATTAATGGAGCTGTGAAGGGAATTAGCAGCACCTCTGGTGGCCCTGTTCACAGACTCACTCAACATGGGTGTTGTTTCAGAGGACTGGAGGAGGACACATGTAGTCCCACTGCACAAAAGCGTCAGCAGGGAGCAGGTGGAGAACTATAGGCCAGTCAGCCTTACCTCAGTGGTGGGAAAGATCTTGGAGACACTGCTGAAAGAAAGGATAGTGGCATATATGGAATCCAGAGGTGCTCAGGCTCTGAGACAACATGGATTCACAGCAGGAAGGTCATGTCAAATGAATCTAGTAGATTTTGTTGATTGGGTGACTAGGGAAATAAATCAGGGAGGGTCGGTAGATGTCGCCTACCTAGATTTCAGCAAAGCCTTCAACACCATCCCACATAGAAGACTGATTAACAATATGAGTATTCTGGGAATGGGAGACAAGGTGGTGAACTAGGTTAGGAACTGGTTAACAGACAGGAGACAGAGGGTGGTGGTACATGGGATACAATCAAGGTAGAGGGGGTGACCAGTGGGGTACCACAGGGATCAGTACTAGGACCAGTCCTATTCAATGTCTTCATTATTGACATTGCAGAGAGGCTGGAAGGAAAAGTCTGCCTGTTTGCAGATGACACCAAGATCTGCAACAGTGTGGATACTCCAGAAGGGGTGCAGAAAATGAAGAGGGGCCTGAAGAAGTTTGAAAGATGGTTGGAGATGTGGCAACTGAGGTACAATGTAAAGAAGTGCAAAATAATGCACCTGGATAGAGGGAACCCTAGGGAGAGCTACAGGTTGGGGGGAGCTGACTGTCACCAAAGAGTAAAGGGATCTAGGGGTTGTCATCTCTGACAACCTTAAGATGTCAAAGCAGTGCACAAAGGCAGCAGGGAGGGACAGTGGTATGCTGGGGTGCATAGGCAGGTGTATTACTAGCAGAAGGTGGGAGGTGGTGATGCCATTGTATAAAACATTGGTAAGGCCTTGCCTGGAGCACTGCATGCAGTTCTGGAGACCACACCTGCGCAAGTAAATAGATAAGGTGAGACTATCCAGAGAAGGGCAACAAAGATGGTGCAGGGCTTGTATCACAAAACATATGAGGAGAGACTAAGGGACCTCAATATGTACTCAATGGAGGAGAGGAGACAGTGGGGGGACATGATTGAAACTTTCAAGTACCTCAAAGGCATAAACAAGATACAGGCGAGGGACCTTTCCTAATGTAGAAAAACTACTAGAACAAGGGAACATAATATGCAGTTGGAAGGGGGTAGATTAAGAGGTAATGTGAGGAAGTTTTCTGCACAGAAAGGGTAGTTAATGCTTGGAATAATCAGCCACAGGAGGTAGAGAGGGTAAGCACAGTGGAGGGATTTAAGCATGCCTGGGACAGGCACAAGGGAAGCTTAAGAGGGGAGGGAGAGATGAAAAGCCATTGATCACATAGGGTCAGTGGCCACATACAATGTATAGGGCCTTCGGGCAGACTGGATGGGCCTGCCGGTCCTTATGTGATTACAGTTTCTATGTTTCTATGTTACCCAATGACCATTTATATCTAGCCTTCTTTAGCTGACTATTCTTATTGGGATGTCCTGTCCTATGATGATAAGATCTTGTCGTACTTAATAGATATGTTATACCCATTGTATGTATCTCAGAATGTATGCAAAAGGTGTCATTAATGTTAGTAACCCAATGTATTTTATGTATGAATGTATAAAGTCTGCCCCAATACCTCTCACTGTAATTAAATCCAGGTCACCCCTGAAAAAGGGACCTCTAGTTCCAGAGGGCCTACCTGGTCAACAAAATTCAATAAATAAATAACTAAATAAACAAATAAATTGTGTGATCACCTCTACACACATGTACAGTAAATGACTGGGCTAATAGACACGATGTAAAGCTATTAAAACAAGTATATTTAATAGGTCCCCATAGACACTGTATATTCTCTCCATAGCACCGTCTCTCCAATACTGTCATCATTGTGGCCATCTTAGTTATATGCCCTAGCATGGATTTTCAAAAGGAGACCTGGTTTGTTTATCTTTTTTACACTTTACGAAACAGGATTAAATCTGCAATTTCTGTAAAATGAAGCACAGCATTCAGAAGGTGAGCTTGTAGTCTAAGGAACCATATATTCTCAATTTTTAGTGGTGGTTTGTACATTTTGCCTATTTACTTGTCCTTTAGAATGTCTGCTTTATTTAACAATCTCTAGCCAGAGCCGATAGAGCTGCAGGAGACTAATGTGGGTCATCCTTAGGATACGAGGATGCTCATAAAGTTACAATTAGCAATAAAGGTAATGAAAAGTATAACATCAAACCTGGTATTAACTACCCAAAATGCATATTTTCAAGAGTTGATTAGTAGATGAAAATATTAAAAATACTTTATATATAAACCACAATAACAGTAAATATAAATTTATATTGAAATCCATTTTGCCATGTTGGGGTGAAGCACTGAGGATATAAAATGTTTAGCTGTTCCTCCATATATATTCCTTCTCTTGAGAGACATTTTTTCTTGTGCTGTGGATCCAATGAACTCTGCAATACAAAATACAAATGTCAGGCATGTATTCTAAAAAACAATGAAAAGCAGGACATTGTTATATCAGATGGGCATTTTGTCATAATCATAATCATACAGTAATACAATAAAAAAAACACTTCTGTTGCAAAGTATGCCTGCTATCTTTATATACAGGAAATAAAGATTGTCTATAGAACTCATTCACACCTGAGCTATAGCGAGCCACCAAGATATAGATCCATTATGGCTGAGCATCTGATATAATAATGCCCTGCTTTTTATCTAATGTTTTAGAATAGATTCCTGATATTTGGAATCATTGTACTGCAGAGTTCATTTTTTCCACAGTTCTAAAGAAAATGTCTCTCAAGAGAAGTGACATATAAATGAATATCTGTCAATTTAATATCCTCATTGCTTCACTCCAATATCCACAAAATGGATTTCTATACAGTTTATAATTCCTGATATTGTAATTTATATGTAAAGCTTTTTTTATATATATAATTACATGCACTAACCAACTGTGAAATATGCCTATTGGGTATTTTAAACCAGGTTTGATATACTTTTCATTACCTTAATTGCTGGATGTAATTTGTTAAGTGCCTCCTCCTATCCTGAGGATGCATCATATTCATTGTTTTAAATTTTTTATTTGTACACAACACTGGTGGTGGATAATATGATAACCGGGTAGAATAGTGCTACAAATATAGCGTAAGAAAAAAACAATGATGTCTGAATGGCGTACCACAGACAGAGAGAGGGATTAAACAGTGGTGTGCAGTAAGCACCACCCAAGTCACCGTCCATAATACTAGGAAGAAGACAAGGGCTGGGAAATCAAAAATGGTGGATGAGCTGCTCCTGTGGCAGAGAGGACTAAGACATGGAGCTGCTTGGCCTCAATGGTGGTGGAGATCAGGGTTCTAATCCTGGCATTCAAAATTTAGTTTCTCTCCCACAATCCAAATCCAACTCCAACTCAGAGTTGATAATTTTAGTTAAGGGGGTGGGGTTAGGGGGGCAGAACCCCCACTAAAATAAGAGTTTGGACTGGCAGCAGTCGTCAGTGTGCTTTGTAACCACTACCAGTGGCATGCCTTTACTTGCTGCATTTGTTCCTGCCACTGTTCTGCATAGTGCTGTATGGAAGGTGCTGTCATTGACAGCGCTGTTCATACATGTGCTATTAAGACCTAGTGACAGACAATATAAGTGCATTTCTGCATTAAGTTACTAACTTTGATAAAACTCTGCTTCTGGAGTGAAACATTAGTTGTTTTTGCCCCAGTATGGCATAGTATTGCTCCCTAATATTCATTGCACTGCTGCACTTTTGTTGTTTTTAGTATTCATCCTATGAATTCCCATGTGCTTTTCTGTTAAGCAGGTTACAGTGTTACTGCTGACTATGGAATAACACTGTTTTTTATTTGATGTACAAGTGGCAAGTACACAAATGTGCAATAGTGCAATGAATAGCAGGGAGCAAGGCTACAATAGATTAATGCAGAAAACAACTAACGTTTCTTTCTAAAACATCACTGTAGATGGGCTCCCATTGTCTGCTTAGTTTTTTTCGTTGACCATTGGCCGGGGGGGGGATGGACACCTAGTGTTAGAATGGAGGATTGGCAGCACAGGGCACTGGGGTTTGGCTGTCATTGTTTGCTTACTTTTTTCATTTACTGTCTGACTCTAGGCACTTTGTGTCAGAATTGGGGGACTCTGGTGGCATAGGGTTGAGCAGCTTTCATTTTATTTTACCACCCTACCCCATAATTGGGCACCCAGGGTTGAGCAGGGAGTGGCACTGTGGATTGACTCCTGGTGACTGCCTAGCTGCCTGAATCAGGAGTCACCCAGCCAACCATGCCTACCAAACCACAACTGCATTGCTATTGCTTGGAAGCTACAGCACAGAAGCCCCCCAACCCAGCAGTATAGCTAACCTTAAAAGAGCTGTACTATGCTGTGCTTTTTTCATAAAATACTAGAGCACAGTCTGGTCGGTAATGAGAGAGTGCAGCACCAGCTAGCCACTCTGCCTAGCCAGTAGCTGCAGCACAGAGTCAGACCCTCAAGTAAAAGTCCTGCCAGCAGCAAAAACAGCCAAGAAAGAAATTACCTGCAGAACCAGAGTGACAGAGTTCTGACTGCTTGTGCCTTTTCATTAAGGTAAGCGGATGGGTTTATTTGAAAATGTCTCAGTACTGTGGAGAGAGGAGGGGAGAGACTCAAACAAGAGAATGCTTGGCCCTCGATCTCCTGGCCTGCCACTGCGGGTGGCCAACCATTGATGACCATTTTGGTAGGTGAATACCTCCTGTAAAGGGTTGGGATGGCCATTTCTTCCTGTTCGGGTGATGGAGAAAGCTTTACTTCTCCTTCCTGGGGTGGGGAATAGCTTCACTTTTACTGGTGGGATGGGGGTCCTGATTCTCCCAGCTTGTGGGGGCGAGGATGGCCCTACTTCTTTTGGCTTGGGGGAAGGGTATCTCCCTGTTTCCCCTGGCTTGGTGGTGGCTCTGCTTTTCCTGGCTTGGGGGTGGTCCTATCTTCTGGGTCATGTGGCCCAGCTTCTCCTGCTAGAGAAAGAAGGGGGCAGGGCCATTCCCCCCTCCCCGAGCCAGGAGAAGCAGAGCCATCCATCCTAAGCCAAGAGAAGCTGGGCCATCCGTACCCCCGCCCCAAGACAGGAGAAGCAGGGCCGTCCCCAGTAAAAAAATAAAATGGAATTTGCATCTTTATTTTTAGAAACATAACATTCATCATTAGTTCAAATACTCCAAGAAACAAGCATGAATATGCACATATACTTTTCCATTTGAGTTACAAATAAGTGTCCTGGCTTCCAACTGTAGTGCCTAGCCAGTGCCCTGGTAACCAAGGGAAGCTGGAGCTGCCACTGTTGCTAGCCTTACATGCTGTGAAACCTGATCAAATAGAAATAAAAAAATGTAAATGTGGAGGTGGACATTGGACAGAAAAATTAAATTAAAAAGAGGCAAGAAATTTGCAAAAAACTGGAAAAGCAATATGCCTTTATAGTGTATGGTAGAACTCTGTTCCACATGGAAATCCATGCCTGGAACAGCATTATAATGTATGGTAAGTGCCTATTAACCACCATAATCAGCAGTTACGCAGCTTTGTTATGCACTGTTTAGAATTTTAAAAGTTGTTAACCACACTTCGGAACTTCCAAACAGTGGCATAACAATAAAGAATGCACCAGAGTTCCATAATTCTCACACATAGAATGCAAACAGTGTTTTTTTGACCATACACTATAAAAGATGATGGCTGGAGATTGGGTGACAACCACACTGAAATCACCTCTCGTGGTTGCTAGGGCTACAGTAAATCTCTTGAGCTGCGCTCTCAAGGTTTACCATGTTGCCCTAGCAACCACTCGAGGTGATTACAGCATGGTTATCACCTGATCCCCAGCCATTATCCTCTATGTTGTGCTGCACTGGGTGTGCCACAATCTTGTTGTGCTGCTCTGATTACATCACCCAGTGCAGCACAACAAAGATCAATCACATTCGCACATGCATGATTGAAGCGGCCATGGCGGCCAGCAGGTAGTGATGCTGCTACAGATTCAGAAGTAAGGCTTATTTTTTCCTGGTAGACTTGTTTAGGGGATGACGGAGTGCTGCTTATGGTTGCCCATACACTATAAAAGATTGTGTATGAGCAACCATACACAAACAAGGCAGTTATAAGATTTCAAGTTTTCCATGGTAACGGACCTCTCGAGCTGTGCTCTCGAGGTCTCTGGTTACCACGGAAATCTTTCGATCACAACTGCCTTGTTGTGTATGATTGCTCATACACAATCCTCTATATATACACTATGAAAAGTACAGGATGAGAAACTTTATACACAACCAGTATGATCTGCTGCAGAAGGGTTCTGATTCCCTCTGACCTCAAGAGTGAAGCACACAAGAAGGCTGAAGATTAATGACCAGCATAATCAAAGGTTAAGACTCAAATGTATTGCAAGGTAATCTGAGAACGGGGAGTTGAAGCCATTAAAATATAAGAAAAGGCTTGCAACTACATTAACTAACTAATTATTATAAATATCTTAGTTTTAAAGGAACATTTTGCAGGAAATCAACACATATAGTACAGAATCGGGTAAATTTGCTAGAGTGCAGGAAAAGAAGTGCCACTGAAAAGAAATAATCTTTTCATTGTTTATGGAAGTTAGCTGTTCCATAGCTATTTATCTTACATGCCCTTGATATGATGAATGTGTCTCAATAGAAATTACAGCCATTACTGCCTTAAGCTCTTTTAAAAGGCACAATTATTTAAGGGGCTCTAAAAACAGTGCTATATATACTGCAGGCAGGCAGGAGAGGTGATTGTCCACAGCATTTGTTTTTTATTCCCTAGGCTGCCGAAAGAACTAAAATGAATCTATTTGATTGAGCCCCGGAGAGATGTTCAGTCTGCAGCACTACAAGGGTTAAATTGAAGGAATGCAGAGAGTGGAAGGATCATTCGAAAACTCCAAAGGAAGCATTCTACGGTCTGAATCCTGTACCTCATTTTTAGAGCTGATGCAATAGGGCTGCAGGCTCCGCCTACCTGCAGCCCTAAAAATGGACATAGCAAATATTGTGTGTGCATGTTTGAGGATATGCTTCTTTCCATGGCCCTGACATAAAATAGCATTAGCAAAATGTTTGGCATGACACAGAGATTTGTCATAGAAATCACATTAAATAGCAGTGCATGACAGCAGTAAAAATTTGACCTATACTTTTATTCTATGTTAGAGTCTCCTGATGTCCAGACTTATATGATACCCTTTTTCCCTAGTTGGAGTCTGCTTTAACACTTTTCAACAGTATCTTCTGTTGTTTTTAACAAACCACCCCAATACCAAGTTGATCTTCCACCCGTAAACTGTTTCAAAAAAGGGTTAGACAGTTACTTGCAGTTAAAGAACTGAGGGAACTAATACACCCACATGGAGTGGGAGACAATTACGATGGGCATATTGCCCACTATTGTCTTATACTACCAAGTAAGCAAGTAACCCATTGTTTAAAATCACTTTTCTTTGGACTACAATGAACTAGCATGCAGCAGACACTGCTCCCCGACTTTATGGGATATAGATATACAATAACAGCTGAGAAAACTGATGGAAAACATGGCCTGAATCATATTAAAAGGATGACTCTTTTTAGGGATCCATTCAAAAGTATTACATTGCAGAATTGGAATCAGCCTACCTCTAATAAATCTCATTCCAAAAATTGTTTCTACGTTATTTCGTTTTAAAGTTCGGAGCTTATTTTGTAACATTGATTTCACTCCCTGTTCAAAAAAGCCAGTTTTAGCCAAAAGCCACTGATGATGTCACAACCAGAACTCACAGACTAATCCTTCCTATCAGCAACCTTATAGAACCTATTTCTTCAAAGTTATCGAAACTGTAGCTGTAGTATTTATTTAAAAAGCAAAAACTAACACAGGGTTGCCTGCAGTGCTTGCATTTCCAGAATGTTCAGATGCATGGTACTGTACTCTAGAACGCATCAAGAGGTGGTTTTAGAATGCAGCACTGAACCAAGGTATAGACTGTCAAAGCTGTGCACAATTTTAGAATGTTGTGGGGGACATGTAATCTCGGCATGTTGCAGGGATGTCCATCTTGCAGTGTGGTGGGACACTCAATCTCAAAATGCGACAGGGACACACATTGCAGAATTTAGTGGGGACTGGCAATTCTGGAATATAAGTAAGGATGTACACTGTTGGAATATGGCTGGACACACCATTTTATTTTGAAACTGCTTGTCCTTGCCACTTTCTGGAACTGTATGCTTCCACCACATTTTAAAATTGTGCGTCACATCCCCACCACAATCCAACATTGTGCGTCCCAGACATATTTCAAAATATCACATCCTCGCCAGATTCCAAAATTGTACATCCACACCAAGTTCCAAAGTTGTGTTTCAGTGCCATTCTGAAACTGTCACCATCACATTCCAAAACTGTCATTGCCACATTCTAAAACTGTGCATCACCACCACATTCTGAAACTGTGCATCACTGCCACATTCCAAAATTGTATGTCACTGCCACATTCTGAAACTGAGTGTTACTGCCACATTCCAAAATCTTGTGAGTGTTTGTCACCACCAAATTCCAAAGTCATGTGCATGTTCATCAGTGCCACATTCCGAAACTGAGCGCCAGTGCCACATTCCAAAATTGAGCATCAGCACCACATTCCAAAATTGTGCCTGCCTGCCGGCCACATTCCACATTCTGAAATTGAGCATCAGTGCCACTTTCCAAAATTGAGCATCAGCACCACATTCTGAATTTGTTCTTGTCTTCCACATTACAAAATTGTACCTGCCTGCCACATTCTGAAATTATACCTGCCTGCCACATTCTGAAATTGTGTATAAACTTCCATGCGCCAATACTGCCTGTCATTGTCACATTCTGAAAATGTGCATTCCCACCATATTCCAAAACTGCACATCCCCACCACATTCTGAAGAGGAGTATCACTGCCACATTCAAAAATGGCGTGCTCAAGTTACATACTAAAATTATGTATCTCTGCCTCATTCTGAAATTCCATGTGGCTACCAGATTCTGAAACTGTGTTACTGCCACTTTCTGAGAGTTCGTGTCCACGCCACATTCTGAAATCAAATGTTGCCACCACAATCTGAAATCAAGCATACCAACCACGTTTTGAAATTTTGCATCACTACACTACATGCCAAATTAATCCATCCAAGACACGTTACGAAATTACACATCCCTACCACCTTCCACAACTAAGTGTCTCCCGCATTTCAAAATTGTGTATCTCTGCCACATTCTAAAACTATATGACTCCACCACATTAAGAATTTTAGCACCCATGCCACTTTCCAAAACTATGTGTCCCACCTACTGTCTGAGATTGTGTCATTGCTGCATTCCACAATTGCAGTCTGGTGACATTTTGAAATCTCACTCCTGCACTATTATAAAAATTGCACCTATTTTTGTGTTTCTAAATCCATGTTTGCCACTGTATTCCAACCCCCCCCCCATCACATTTTTAAGTACTGTACCTTGCATCTGCACATTATGGAAATGCATGCCCTGGCTCACCCATTGTCAGCTTTCCTTTTCCAGATGTTAAATACCACTGCAGTTTTATATAATGTGGGAGAAATAAGTCTTGTAAGGTAGTTTGCAAGAAGGACTAGGCTGTGAGTTCTGATTGTGACACCATCTGTAGCTTTTTACTGAAACTGGCTTCTTTGAACAGGCAGTAAATGTACGGTTACGAAATGACTTGTAACTTTTAAACAAAGTAACTTAGAGATCTCATTTTGGCATGCAGTTGACTGGGGATATGCTGATCCAAATTCTGAATTTGCTGATGCTAGAAATTTTGGCCATACTCCCTCTTTAAACTCTGAGAAAAGTGCTATAGCAGACTTAAAATAGTGAGAGAAGGGTAACATACAAGTCAGGAACTAAAAGGCAATCTATAATAAAATAAAAATGTGTAGGTCAACATTTTCACTGCTATCATGCACTGCTGCTTTAAAGTCTAAGATTCAAATGTATTTAAAGAGGGACTCCAGCCAAAAGTGTTACATTGCAGAATTAGAATAAGCATACTCTTCTTACCAAAAATTAGATTTCTACGCTACTTCATGTTAAAGTTATGAGCTATTTTCTAACCCTGATTTCACTGCCTGTTCAAAAAAGCCTGTTTCAGTAAAGGGCTGCTAATGATGTCATCTTCTAAACTCACAGTCTAGTCCTCCCTGTCAACAAGCATATAGGACCTGTTTCTTCAAAGTTTGAAGATCATGGGCAGGATTCACAAAACTTTGCCCTTGTGCAAAACCAGTTTGCCCTGGGCAAACTGGGCTTTGTGAATAGTTGCCATTCACAAAGCGGGCAAACTGGGTTTGTGGCCAGGAAAAACAGTGAGGGGGGCCACAATTCAAATGAGTAGGAAGGGACCTGCATAGCCCCACAATCCCATTCACAAAATATTTGCTCCATGCAAGGGCCTTTGCGAAGTTCCTGGCATGGAGCAAATTACCACCCAAAAAAAATGGTGATTATGCATGCAACCCTAGGGGTTGGTGGAGGCAATGCAGCCCCACTCAACACCCTCTCCATCCCTGATTGCCCATCCCATAATAAAAAAAAACTGTGTCCATATTGTAGGGTTCCACCCGATCCCCGATCACCTGCCCAAGAACAAAAAATAAGTCCTTCCATAGTGTAGGGCCCCACCCAATTCCCCATCACCCACTCGGTAATATACACAACAAAAAAAGTTTCCATAATGTAGTGGCCCCCACCCCATCCACGATCACCCACCCAGTAAGAACAAAATACCCTCCGTAATACATAGATACATAGATACATAGACAGTGTCGGCAGATAAGGGCCTATGGCCCACCTAGTCTGCCCATTTGAGCTTGTAAGTTCAGTTTGTTTTCCTAGAAGTCTATTTCCCCTTACCCCTGACATCTAGAATTCCTTTATGTCTATCCCATGCATTCTTAAATCCCATGATTGTTTCAGCCCCCACCACTTCGTCTGGCAGGGTGTTCCACTTGTCCACCACCCGTTCTGTGAAGAAATTCTTTCTCATGTTTCCTCTGAATCGTCCTCCTCCAACTTCATCCCATGCCCTCTAGTCCTGAAACATCTTTTTGCTTAAAATAGTGTTTTCCTGCACCCTGTTCCTCCTGTAAGATACTTGTATGTCTCTATCATATCCCTCTCTCCTTCTCTCCTCCAGGAGTACATGTTCAGTTCCTTCAACCTGTCTTCATAGGACTTGTGATGCAACCCATGCACCATCTTTGTTGCCTCCTCTGAACCTTCTCTACCCTGTCAATGTCCTTACGTAGGTATGGTCTCCAGAACTGTACACTGTACTCCAGGTGGGGCCTCACTAGTGTCTTGTATGGCGGATTATGACCTCCTTCTCCTGCTGGTGATGCCCTGCCTATACATCCAACATCATATTTGCTTTACCTGATGCCTTGTCACACTGTTTCCCTACCTTGGGGTCATCAGAGATGACAACCCCAAGATCCCTTTCCTGCTTGGTGCATGCTATATCCTCACCCCCCAACTGATATATTGTGCCAGGGTTTTTGTGCCTCATATGCATTATCTTGCACTTCTTTGCATTGAATTTCAACTGCCAAACCCTTGACCATTCTTCAAGTTTCTGCAGGTCCCTTCTCATTCTGTCTAATGTAGTGCCCTCACCCCATCTCCGTTCACCGAATAATATACAAAACAAATGTCCCACTGTAGTGGTCCCTCCCCATTCCACGATCATCCACCCAGTGGCAAAGGAACTCCATTTCCATAGTATAGTGGTCCCCCAACTCCCACCCACTCTGTTATGTACACACCACCCCACTCCCCCCTGCCTCGGTAGGGCCACTGGTCGGTGAGCAGCACAGCCCTCCTCACACCTCCACAGATGCCCGCCAACTGAACTGTCAATGAATGACAGCTTACAGTATTCACTACAAGCTGTCATTAACAACTTTGTGAACAGTTTTATGAATGACAGCTTACACCGGGGAATGCAGCTGCCTGGGGCTTGGGGGGGTGCACAGCTCCACACTACTGTCATGCAAATGAGCCCATAATGGGCATGCTAATGTCCTCTAGCACCTTGCATGCCCAATGGGCTCATTTTCATGACTATCTTTGTGAATTCCACTGTAGCACCTGAGCGCTTTTTGCTGCCGGTACATTTGCCTGGATGGCTTTGGGGGCAGTGCTACCATGTGTTACAGTGCTTTAGTTTGGATTAGCACTGCCCCCCACTGACCCCTATTCACAGTCAGATAGCCCACCAGACTATCTGACTGTGAATAGCTCTGCTGCCCACCAGCGCAATTGGGGAGTGCAGCGCAAACTTCTGCGCTCACTTTTTGCTATCTTTGTGAATCTTGCCTCATGTGCAATGGTTCCCATGAGTAAAACAGGCAGCACCATTCAATAAACATTGATATAAAAAGTATGTGTGTTTCAAGTTTTATAACAAAGTTGACAAATTCATATTTTTAATGACTTTTGGTGTGGTCCATTTCTTCAGGGTTGCTGGATGCTGAGTAAGCATGCCTCCAAGCTGCAGATACCATTTGGGGTACTACCCTACTGTGCCTGTTAAGAAGTTGTATTGCTACTAC
Organism: Neoceratodus forsteri; assembly: GCA_016271365.2. Taxonomy (NCBI): domain Eukaryota; kingdom Metazoa; phylum Chordata; order Ceratodontiformes; family Ceratodontidae; genus Neoceratodus; species Neoceratodus forsteri. The sequence goes on along the minus strand of CM057453.1, from coordinate 639,894,998 downwards.
AGTAGTATTGTAATGTTGGTAACTTCATTGCTGTTTGTCAGTGTCTGCTTTACAATAAGTTGTAATAGGAGCCTAATTTTGGTTAATTCCTACTAGGGGTGGAAGTGTTAGCCCTGGTAAAATGATCATTTTAATAAAGGAATAAACAGGGTGTGTGCTGTGCTGAGATAAGGCCAAGTGTGTCCAACACCAGAGAAGTGACATTATCCCAGCAGAACACACACCCTAGAGTGCATTACTAAAAATACATTTTAAAAGACATTTTTTCCTTACAATTTAAAGGTCATGTGCACTGAAATTCATAGAAATTAATCTGTCAGCATTGTTCATTAAATATTGTTATAACAAAAGTCTCTGCCTAGTGTTTTTTATGAAAATGTACCATTTCATACCATTTATAGCTATTTATTGTGTGATCTGCTTCAGCAACACTGCTAGATGCTGAGACTTTCTGTTCCCTACAGTAATCAGCATGTCTCCACCCTGATGATGTCATTTGGGGTGCTACTCTCTTTCATCTATACATAAGCTAGGGAGACTGTCACAATGCTAAGGTCTGTAAAGACTTTTTTCCTAGTACTGTGCCTGTTGCAAGAATCTGAAAGCTGTGAAAGCTGTTTGAATGTGGATGTGTCATGCTTAATGCCAGTAATGCACAAAAACAGTTTAAATAGTTTATTTTAGCATGTGCAGAAGTCAGGGAGAGTAGTACATTGATGTAACATTTGCAAACTCTAGAACATTCTGTTGTGGTGAAAGGTATGATTCTTATTATCATGTTAGAGATTGTTGTGCATGTTTACACCTGACATTCAACAGAGATGATTTCTCGGGATTCCAATAAAACAGTTGTCACATGGACCCCCAGAAATCAGCCTACACTCACACCATTTTCTTTTAGTTTACCACTGGCTTCGTTACTGGGTAAATTTGAATCACACTTTATTTACATTAAAATCCTTTTACATTGTAATTAAAACCATCACCACAGCTTTTGTACATATCCATTTCATCACACAAAAACCCCAAAGGTAGCCCCCTTTTTATGTTTGCTTGCGCATATGCAAGAAACATTACGGCACAGCTTAGGAGAGAAGTGGGGTTTTGGAGGTGCGGCACTGTGGGTGCCTTTTGAGGCTTGGCCTGCTTTCCCCAACGCGGTGGCACACTGCTTCTGACACTATTTCAGCCAGCATGCCACTACCTTGAAACATTTTCGCCGTTTGCAATTAGGGGCCACCTCGTCATTGCAGCATCAGCCATTCCGCAACAATAAGGGAGTGACCCGTTATTGCAGGGTGGTACCATGCCATCCGCATGCCCCCAACCCAGTTCATATGCCAATAGGGAGCACAGTCCCCATCAGCACAATGTCCCCACCCCTAAGTTTCTGTTGTATGCCGAGGGGGTGCCCATTCCCCCTCGGCTCTTGTTCATCCCCCCACTCGGTATGTACTGACGAGAGTGCCCAATTCCTCATCGGCTACAGCCCCCACAAAACACTCAGGTGGCACACTGGGAGCCCACCCCAGTGTGCCAAATGTCCCTGAAAAAAAAAACAGTCCCCCAATGTTTTTTCAACCCTGTAAAACAGAAAGCGGTCCCTCATTGAGTCAGTTGTGCCTCCCTCAACCTGCGCCCACCCTCTGCGCACCCTGCCTCCCCACACCTCCCCTCACTCCATACTTACCTCTGGAGCCCAATGCGATGATCTTCTGTGGACCGAGAACACTTCTGCACTCTTCAAAGCCGACCACAAATTGAAGAAATGCCGGTAAGCTGTATAATGGCATAAATAGTGTTTTTTTCAACTTTGGTGCATATCTCAGGCATTTTTGGGACTCTTGGCACCAGATTTTCAACATGGGGTTATTGGGATGCCTTCTCATGAATTCAGCCACTGTCATGGCATTATTCAGTCCTGAAAAGTGATTCTGCGGTCACTGCACAGAATCACCTTTCGGGACCGATTAACGAAACGACAGTGCCAGTGTCCATGAGGTGGGCTCTCAAAAAGCCTATGTTGCAAGTTTGGTGAAAAAATTCAAAAAAAATAACTGCTTTGCAAGCGTGCATTGCAGTTTCCAAGCAAGCGCGTAACTTTGCGAATTTTTAATATTTTCACTCCAGATTTTCAACATTGGCATTTTTACACACCTCCTTATGAACAGTACAGCTGTCATTTTACACATCCTGGCCAAAATGTGTTTTCACACTTCCAGAGCAGAATAGCGCTATTGTTCAGGGAAAACAGTTTTCGGGACAGATTAAGAAAATGACTGTAACACTGTTCACGAGCAGAGGTCCTAAAATGCCTATGTTGAGAATTTGATGATGAAATTCCATAAAAGGACTATCTTAAAAGTGTGCATTGTGCAGTTTCCACGCACCCTTGTAACTTCACAAATATGTAACATTTTCATGCCAGATTTCAACATTGGCATTTTTTCACACCTCCTTATGAACAGTACTGTTGTCATTTTTCACATCCTGGCCGAAATGTGTTTTCACACTCCTGGTGCAGAATAGCATGGTCGCTGTGAGAAATCAGTGTCTGGGACAGATTAAGATAGAGCAAGTGAGAGGGGGGAGTGAGCAAGCTCAACTAAGCTCTGTCGGGACTGCTGCAGATTTCTTTGTGGGCAGAAAAAGGCGCCAATGCAAGCAGGAGTACAGTACAAAAGGGCAGTCTGCAGTACCAGGGGAAACTGAACAAGCGAGTTAGAGAGGGGCAGTGAGCGAGCTCAACAAAGCTCTGTTGAGACTGATGCTTATTTCTCTGTGGGCAGAAAAATGCACCAATGCAGGCAGGAGCCCTGTACAAAGGGCAGCCTGCAGCACCGGGAGAAACAGAACAAGTGAGTGAGAGAGGGGGAGTAAGCAAGCTCAACGGAGCTCTGCTGGGACTTTAGAGTTGCCCTCCTGCCCAGTGTCCTCTGTGGTACTATATTACAGCAGGGTCTCTGGGGTGGAGACAAAGCAATTACTGGATACTTTCAGGATTGTTGTAATAATACAGATTTTGTTGTTCTGTTTATTTCTGTAAAAGAGCTGAGTAATATTTGGAATGTAATAGGATTTCTAACTGGACTAAATAAAACTATATGAGAGCTGAGAACAAAACGTATGGTAGCTGAGGTGAAAAACATACAAGGAGGCTTTAGGATTGCTATAGTAATACAGTATCTAAGGGATGAGATTTGAGACTAAATTAACCCGATCGGCAAGGGGGCAGTAGGAGGACTAGTGGGGGGCAGCAGGAATTTGAGTAAATAGGGACCTAATAGTTGAAGTAGGGTACAGAACCTGGAAGTAAGAGCACGTAACATAAGATGGGGCCAAAATGGGGCAGGAGCCACATGTCAATAGGGCGTGCATCTTTGGAAGGGTGTTGGGGTGTACAGGGTGTGGGTCCACCATGATCCTGGACTGGGCTTGGAGAATGGGGGGGTGTATAGTCTGTAGATGACTGACTAGTTTGAGGGAGAAACTGTGGAGGTTAGGCAGGAGTCTAAGTGGCAGGGCAGAGGAGTATGGTGGGCATCCTGGCTGGGGGGGGGGGATAGGGAATGGCAAGGGGGGATGGAGGAAGAACAACTAGGGACTGAAACTGACCCCAGTTTCAGAGGCAGTAGCAGAAAAGAGAGGAAAAGGGAGGGGGTGCCTGAGGGAAGGAAGAGCCCACGAGGGGTACCAGGGGAGAGAACAAATGGTTGCAGGTAGGGAGGGACCAGGGGTGGCACGGAGGAGAACAAGTAGGAGGGAGGACCGATGGGGGAGAGATGCAGGAGAGGTATCGACTAGGAATAGATTGAAGCCTCTGCTATGAGAGAGAGAGGGGGAGCAGGAACATACTGAAGGGAGGAGGATAAGCAGGACATGAGAGGGATGGCAACAGGTAGAGGAAGAGATAGCAAGGACGGAATGGTAGAAGAGGGGCTAGTAAGGAAAGAGGGGGATGGTGACTGGAGGAAAGAAGGCGACGGGAAGGGGGAAGGATGGGAGTGGCATCACTATCGGGGTAGAAGGGAATGGGGGCTGTAAATCAACAACAGCGGAGATAGGAGAGGGGTTGGAAATCATCAGGGGAGGAGGGAAGGTCGTCATGGGAAGCCCAGTAGGAAGTAGTCAGGCTGGGAAGGGGTTCAAGGGGGATGGGAGGAATAAGGCAGAGAAAAGGGGTGAGGTGGGAGTAGGGGGTACTGATACAGAAGTCACAGAGGGTGCAACTGGCGAAGGTAAGGAGCAGGGAAGAATGAATACTGGGGTGGTGGAAGGGGCATTAGAAGGGAAAGGGGGTAAGGGAGGGGGGTACTCATCCTGGGGGATTCTATACTGAAAGGGGTGAGATGGGGTGGAAGAGGGGAAAGGCACAGCCATGTTTGGGTTGAAGCTATCCCCAGGTTGACTGCAGGAGGGGCAGAGCAGGCACTGCTCACGTGTGCAGCGAGGGGAGGAAGAAACCTCATTTAGTATTGCATGTGGGTACAAACAACTTGGCAGGTGAGACTATGGAAGTAGTGAGGGGGAGGTTCGAGTAGTTGGGCAGGCAGTGTGAGGGGGTGGGGGAGTCAGTGGCATTCTCGGAGGTACTCCTAGTACCATGTGCAAGCATGGAGAGGAAGGGTAGGATTGAGGAGTTCAACGAGTGGCTGAAGGTTTGGTGCCACACCAGAAAGTATGGGTTAGTGACTAACTGGCTAGGGTCTGGGGGAATAGTGACTTGTATGAGAAGGCAGGCTACACTTAAGCAGGAAGGGGAAGGGTGTATTAAAGGCAGGATTAGAGGGGTATATCTCTACTAAGGTGGATTTAAACTAGTGGGGGGTGGCCAAAATACTGAGGTTGGTAGAAAGGTCTGGACAGGGGAGCCTAATGAGCTCACCTCCTAGATATAGGTAAAGGTGGAGGCATAGTAACCCTGGGAGGGGGTGGGCAGAGTGGTCTGAGTGTAACACAGAAGGCACCACCACCTGGGAAGAATAAGGAGGATAAAGGGTGCGGACTACCAGGAGGAGGGACACAGGCCAAGGAGGAGAAGAATGAGGAGAAGGAGGGGTATGGGTGGAAGGTGGTCTCTCTCAATGCAAGAAGCTTGGGGAACAAATTGCAGAGCTTCAGGAGCTCCTTTCTGAAGGAAAGGTGGACATTGCTGCAGTGACAGAGACTTGGGCCACAGAGTACCATGATTGGGACTTGGCAATCCCGGAATACAGGATATACAAGAGGGACGGGTGGTTGGAAGGGGGGGGTTGCACTGTATGTGAGGGAAGAGATTAAATGCATAAAGGATGAGGGAGAAGAGGAAAGGAGAGGACAGAGGTGCTTTGGGTGCAGCTCCTGGACTCCAAGGGCAGAAAGCTGAAGCTGGGAGTGGTGTACAGACCACTAGCCCAATCCGGGGACCAGGATGGGGCATTAGCAGAGCAGAAAAGGAGGGTGTGTAGAAGGGGGAGTGTGGTAATAGTGGGCGATTTTAGCCTACCATGGGTTGACTGGAGTACCCCGGCCACTAGCAGTACCAGGGAGCAGGTGCTTCTTGATGCATTCCAGGACGGCCTTCTGATGCAATTGGTAAGTGGGCCTACAAGACTTTGTACCACTCTAGACTTAGTACTGGCAAATGGGGAGGCGGTGAGGGAGGTAAGGGTGGAGGACCCACTAGCAGATAGCGACCACCAAACAGTGTGGCTCATTGTCACACTGGGCAGGGAGACAGGAGGCACTAGCACTAAGGTGGTGGACTTCATTAGGGTGGACTTTGGGATGATGGGAGCAATACTGCAAGAGAAACTCCAGCATATAAACTTGGGGATGGATACAGAACAAAAGTGGGGAGTCATAAAGACTGGGCTAACAGAGGCCACAGTAGCCTGCACCAGGGCCAGGAGTAAGAAGAGCAGAGCCAAGAAACCATGCTGGCTGAGCAAGAAAATGCTGCAAGGGGTGAGGGCAAAGACGGCTGCATACCGGAAGTACAGGAGAACAGGGAAGGAAGAAGATAAGGAGGCTTTCGGGAATTGGTCAAGGGAGGTTGCCAGGAGGGTGGAAAAAGCTAAGGCCTCCAGGCAATCAAGGTCCACACAGGGCATAAAGGGAGGGGAAAAGGACTTTTTTAGATATGTCAGGGAAAAGAGGAAGTGCAAGGGACATATTGTGAGGATAAAGCAGGAAGGGGATTGGGTGGAAAAGTGGGAGGAGCAAGTGGAAATTCTAAATGAGTACTTCTGCTCCATTTTCACTAAAGAGATGGATGGTCCACTACCAGAATGGGCTGGGGGAGAGGGGGGAGGAGGTGATGGACAAAGTGATCACAGGGAGTAGGGTGCTAGAGGGGCTGAGGACAGGAAGGGTGGACAAGGCACCAAGTCCCGATGGCATCCACCCCAGGGTGCTGAGGAAGATGGAACTGTTGGCTGAGCTGCTGGCAGATCTGTTCAACATCTCCCTGGAAATGGGGTGTGTGCCCCAGGACTAGAGGGTGGCCCATGTGGTGCCCATACACAAGAGTGGGCCTAGGAAGAAGCCAGGAAATTATCAGCCGCTAACTGTCATGTCCATAGTGGGTAAGCTTATGGAGGCGATACTGAAGGAGAGGCAGGTGGCATTCCTAGAGAGTAATGGCCTCCAAGATGGGAGACAACACAGGTTCTTCTCAGGGAGGTCTTGTCAAACCAACCTAATAGAGTATTATGACTGGGTGACAAGGGAGTTGGACAGGAGCCATGCGGTACATGTCCTGTACTTGCACTTCAGTAAGGCCTTCGATACAGTGCCTCATAGGAGACTGGGGGAAGCTGATGGCAGTGGGGGAGCAAAGCTGACTAAATGGACAGAGAACTGGTTACAGGGGAGGGTGCAGAGAGTGATGGTGGTGGGGGGAGCTCTCTGCACCCAGAGCAGTGACAAGCAGGGTGCCGCAGGGGCCAGTGCTGGGCCCAGAGCTATTTAGGCTCCTTATCTCTGATATAGCACATGGAGTTGGGAGCAGGGTTAGTCTGTTGGCAGATTATACCATATTGGGGGTGGTGGTGGATGAAGAGGACAGATGGGAAAAACTGCAGGGGGACCTAACCAAACCAGAGACATGGTCAGTGGAGTGGCAGCTAGGATTCAACGCAAAGAAGTGTAAGGTGATGCACTTCGGGGCTAAGAACCAGAAGAGGGACTATTGGTTGGGGATCACAGAGGAGGAGAAGGACCCAGGGGTGTTGGTAACTGGGAGCATGAAAAACTCAGCCCAGTGCAGGAGAGCAGCAGCTAAGGCAAACAGGATGCTGTGGTGCATCGCAAGGGGATTCTCATCCAGACACAGGGATGTGATCCTACCTCTCTACAGATCATTGGTCAGACCACACCCAGAGTTCTGTGTGCAATACTGGAGGCCATACCTGAGGAGAAATATAAAGTTACTGGAGGAGATGCAAAGGAGGGCAACAAAAATGTTAAAGGGGATGGAAGGAAAGGAATATGAAGTTAGACTGAAAGAGCTGAACATGTACACACTGAAGGAGAGGAGGGATGGGAGATATGACTGAAATGTTTAAATACCTGAGGGGGTAAATAAACCTAGCACCGAGGGGGTGTTTAAACTGAGGAGTGGAAGAGAGATGAGGAGACATGGACTAAGATTGGAAGGGGGATGTTTCAAGAGGGAAATGAGGAGGCACTACTTCTCTTAGAAGGTGGTGTCTAGTTGGAATGCGCTGCCAGAGGGAGTGGTAACATGTAGGACAGTCAACAGCTTTAAGAAGGAGTGGGATAAAGCAGGAGGAAGAGTCGGGGGGGCAGGGACTGGGACAAGTGGGGAGGAACTGAGGGGGATGAGGCTGGGGCAGCTGCAATCTAGGGTGCTAACTGCACACTTGGGCAGATTTGCATAGCCTGATTGTTGTATTCTGCTCGCAGATTTGTATGTTCATATGTTCATGTGTTTGTATGTATATTCATTGGTAAAATCACAGTGACTGTTCATAAGCAGAGGTCCTAAAATGCCTATGTTGAAAATTTGGTGACAAATGTCCATAAAATGACTGTTACAAGCGTGCGTTGTACAGTTTCCACGCAGCCTCATAACTTCACAAATTTGTAGTATTTTCACTCCAGATTTTCAACATTGGCATTTTTTCAGACCTGCTTATGAACAGTACAGCTGTTATTTTTCACACCATGCCCCAAATATGAGTTTACACATCTGGCGCAGAATTGCGCAGTTGCTGTTAGAAATCAATGTTCAGGATAGATTAAGAAAATCATGGTGACAGTCTTCATGAGCAGAGGTCACAAAATGCCTATGTTGAAAATTTGGTGAAATAATTCCACTAAATGACTGTGTTACGCACATGCGTTGCACAGTTTCCATATACGCTCGGAAGTTTGAGCATTTTTAATATTTTCACTGCAGATTTTCAACATTGCCATCTCTTCATACCTCCCTATGGATGGTACAGCTGTCATTCTTCACATCCTGCCCAATCTGTGTTTTCATACATCCGGCGCACAATGGCACGGTCACTGTGGAAACTCAAAGTTCGGGACACATTGACAAAATCACAGTGCCACTGTTCATGAGAAGAGGTCCCAAATACTTTCATGAGGTGGGGGTCACAAAATGGCCATGTTGAAAATCTGTAGTGCAAATACCAACAAACACCCAGGGCATTACGGTTTCTACCCATAACGTTCCACCCTGTACAGACTGACAGGCATCAGGGGTGTGCCTTTGGATTGCCGACTGTAATGCTCATGCCATTCCACCCTCACCCCACCACCCTGTAGGCAGTGACAGGCATTGAGGTGTGCCTTGGACTCTTCGGCCCCAGAGTTCACCCCATTCTCCTATACTTCACCCATTTCAGCATATGTCCTTAAGGAGTGGGGTGACTGTAAAGCCGAACACCCCATGGCACACCTCAACATGTGTCGGTGTCTGCTGGATAGGGTGAAGTGTAATGGCATGAACATTATGGGCGACAACCCAAATGCATACCCCAATGCCTGTCTGTCTCTGCACGGTGAAGGTGGGGTTGGTGTGAAGTTCCATAGTTCACTGCCATTCCTATTCTGCATCTCTCTAACTCCTGCATTTCCAATGCTAATACCAACAAGCAAACATTCGGCATTGACAAATGCTTGTTTACATAATGTTATTTCCACATTTTCTTTTATTGGCCTGGATGTACTAATCCAGTGCATCTTCTTCTTGCATCTTCTGTCTGGGTTCAGGTATCCCACCTGCTTCCCAGTCCTGTCCCACCCCCGGGGGTGATTGCCCCATGGAAAGCCCTCCCCTGCCCAGCCATACCTCATTCCAGCTGGACCCCCATTTATTCCCATTAGACCCTGGGCCAACAAGATTGGCCCTAGGGCTTCCCACCTTAAAAACTAAGCAACCAGCCCAGCTAGCCCCCTTCCAGGCTTCTATGACCTGCTGAATATCCCCACTGAGCACCACATTGTCAACTGGGGACATGTGCACCCCATCCTCCCTGTACATACCAAGGGTGTCATACGTGATCAGGCTGTGCCGGATATAAAGTCCCCCAGATTCTTTAGCCCAAACTACCATTTTTCTGTTGACCTTCTTACGAACTTTCTCCATGGCAAGCACCACCCTTTCCTGCCTCCATGTCCTCCTGGGGACAATTTCTGACCACCCCCACTTTGACCTGAGGCCACCACTGCCTAATGGTCTCCAAGTCCATCAGGATCCTCCTTACCAAAACCAACCATGGTGCGTTCCCCAAATCATTCCCCTTGCATGTACAACAGCTAAGTCCAGTGTGGGCCAAGCCCTACTTTGTTCCTTAATGAGCAGCAGCAGTTGTTTCCAGCATAATCTCCTTTGTTCTCACCATTTTATCACCATTCTGTCTGAATCTTGGCCCCACTGCCATCCTCCCCTTGTGTTCCTTGCCCACAGCTCTGCCCAGTGAATGAAAGAGTGTCTGATAAGACATAGCACCATTCATTGTTTGTTTCCTGGAAGCAAAAATCAAGATAGTTAAATCTAATTTCCTGACATGTCTCCTAAATGCCTGTGACTTCCACCTGCCCACTTGTTGCATTGCAATGGGCTGACCCCACCCAGCTGGCCACTTCTGAGGCAGCCCTGATCCTTAAAGAGTGTGTTGCAAAATATTTCAGATCCTCACCTATGAAAGCCATCCACTTTTTCAGCACTGCAGTGACCTGCGGGGCTGTGACAGGGTCACTCTTCCCATGCTGGAAGAACCACACGCCCCCACATGGACTTATCTCCACATAATCCCTTACCGTGTCCACTATCCCCTGGCCATACTCTCTTTCTTGTTTTAAAACCACCGTCACCCCTTTTCCTTCCTGGTCTGTCTTGGATCACCTGAGCCACACCAAGACCTCCCCCTCCGACCAGGATACATCCTGCTTGAGTAGGCCACCCTGTGTGTTGCTCTTTCCTTTTGCTAGCACTTCACTGACCCTGAAGTCCCCCAGTTGCATCATGTGGAACACCACCGCAAACAGCTTGGCCTTGTGGGCCAAAAAGCACAGACTGCCAAGACTGCTCAATAGTCTCTGTAGCAAATTTCCATAAATTCGTCTGCGCCTATCCATCCATTGTACTTGCAGCCTGACTCACCCTTGCTGCATTTACTGAACTGCCAGGGCATTGGTAGGTGAGCCCCAGCCCCTCAGCTGGCACTCCATGTCCACAACCACCAAGTGGATGCCGATGGTGGTGCCTGACATTCCTGTTTCCCACCTGTCTATCATATATCTGTTGACCTGTAACTCAGTAACTGGGACACTCACCTCCAGCCCTACCCTACCCTGGAAATTCTGGAAGCTCTTCAATGCCCCTTTGTATGCCTTTAATGTGCTAGGCTCCGAGGCATTCCGAAAAAGGAGTTGGGCTCAGTCCATCCAATCTCCCAGATATGAGCAAGCACCAATGTTCTCCGGGTAGCCACCCCTAGGGCCAGTGACTGGAACCTGTCCAACTGTAAATGGGAGAGGCTGTCAGCTATTTCATTTTTGGCCCCTTCTACATGCTGTACCCTGAAAGATGTGTTCTGTCTCGGCCATTCATGCACCAAACCCCTAGCTATCCTCAGAACTGCTTCTGTGGTTTCAGACTGCCTGTTGATGACTGAAACCACCACCAGATTATCATATTGGAACAACACCCTTCTGTTTTTTAAATGCTCTCCCCACACCACCATAGCCACCCATATGGGGAATGCCTCCAAAAACATGATGTCTTTGGTCAGCCCCATCTCCACCCAGTGGTTCTGCCACCTTTCCAAGATCCATTTTCCTTGGAAATATGACCCCATACTATGTCTCCCTGCCACATCTGTATATAATTATATTGCGTTGTTTTCTTCCCACTGTCCTTGCCAAAATGTCACCCCATTGTACCCTTCAAGGAATGTTTCCCAAACCAGGAGATCCTCCCACACCCCACAGTAATGTCGACCCAGTGGTGCAGTAGCTTTGCCATGGCCCTGGCCCTGGCCAACCTCCTCGTGAATACTCTGCCTGGTTCCACCACCTTGCAGGCGAAATTCATGTGCCCTAATACCTGTTGTACTACTTTCAGTTGCACCCTCCACTTTCCTTTTATCCCTTTGATGAGTTCCACAAGCTTAGCCACTTTATTGGCCGGGAGCCAGAAACACTATTGTCCCACATCCAACTCATTGCTCAGGAACTCTAGTGTCTTACCGGGGCCCTCTGTCTTCTCCCCCACAAGTGGTACACCTATCTCCCTGCACATGGCTGCAAACTGTCTGAGCATGTCTACCATTTCCTCCCTGTCTTCTCCAATGAAAAAAAAAATTGTCCAAGTAGTGGACCGCCATCCCCCCTCTGATGCTGTATGGAGAAAACCGACTGCAACAAGTGGAGCAGGCTACCGAGCAACCCATGGGCATGGATTTGTCAAAATAGAAACGCCCTTGAAATTGGAAACCAAGGAGCTCCCAATCTGCCCTTCTCACTGGAAGCAAATGGAAAGCTGACTCGATTTCAGTTTTTGTGGGCTAGGTGCCCTTTCTCTCCCTCATGCCTTCCACTGCCTGTTCCAGTGTGGCATAAGACACCGTACTCCTCTTGGGAGTGATGGCATCATTGACTGAGTCACCCTCGAGGTATGACAAAAGGTGGATTAGCCTATATTTCCCCGGTGCCTTTTTTAGGACTATGCCTAGGGGGGACACCCTAAATTGTGGGAACAGAGGGGAGCTGAATGGACCCACCACTCTGCCACCCTTCAATTCCTTTCTAATATTTCTCTCTACTATCTCCTTCCTGTTTCTGAATGCCAGGCTTTTTGCTCTCATGTCCTTTCTGGGGCCTGTAAAATATAGTTGACCCCCCCCAAAACCCTCCCATAACATATCCCTTGACTCATGGTTGAGGTAATCCTCCGTCCAAGCTATTAATGTGTCCTGCTTTATGGGGGATGCTGCCATGTGGAATATTCCCTCGTGCCCCCCCATCCGGTGGGCCCTTACTGTCCTCCAAAACCTCTCCTCCCATTTTGTCACTTGTAATTGTGGCCCTGTCTGCTGAAACCACCTCTGCACCCTCCCTGACCTCCCCGAAAAGCCTGCCCCCGTGGCTGGTATCCTCCTTTGTCTACTTGAGCTCTGCAGCGTGTGACAGGATGGGTACCCCCACATCTGGAACAGGCGTGCTTAAACTTGCAGCTTGGCCATGTGCAATTTGCCTTGTTGTATGCCCAGCATGCTTTCGTAGTGGTGGACCCTGTCCCTTTTTTCCCTTCATTATTATTCCCTCCCTATCCTGACAGTGTTCTTATCCACAGCTCCGCTAGTGTAACATCCCACCTGACGTCATTATGTGATGCCATCCTCTTCCTGAACTTCTCATCATATATGAGCCACCCATAACCACTCTTGACCCTGTAGGCATCCCGTATGATGGCTGAATAGGTCAGTAATAGTATCACCAGTTCTGGGGTTTTTTGAAGCATAATGGTGCTAAAATGCATGAAACCCTCCATCCATGCCCCGAATGTCTTGTCCTTATAGCTGACCTCCTCGCTGGTCCTCCCTACAATGGCCAGTGATACTGCCATCTCTGAGCTGCCCACAGACTCCTTCTCCTTTTGTTGCCGTATCCTTGTCTATCAAAGCAAACATATCAATATACTCCCCTTTCCAAATCTTTTCCTTCAGAGTTTGGGACACGTGGTCTCCCAGTGTCATGCCAGATGGCCTCCCACATCCCACTTACTTGTCCCTTCCACCATTCTGGACCCCTGTTCTCCCTTGTCCTCACCCTTTTTCTTTGCTTTTAGTGCCTGCCATGCCTTATCAACTTCCTCCCACCCTTTTTCACCCTTTTCTTCCATCAAATCTGCCAAGTAGTCCTTGAGACTACCCTCGACCGACAGATCCACTGTCGGCTCCTTACCTTCCGGTTGCAGTTAACCCTTGTTCACTGGGTGGCTTCTGGTCACCTTCTTCCTTGGTGGCTCCTTCTGTGGTGGTGGCTTCTTCCTGGTGTCTACCTGCCTCTCCTTCTCCTCTGCTTCCCTTGATTCTCTTATGATGGCCTGCACCCGATCCATCAGATCAGTGGCCTTCTGCACCAGCACCTTACTGGCCTTGGGTTTTGGTGTCACTTCTTTTTTGGGTGCCATTCTGAAACTGAATTAAAATATGTCAGGTCATGTCTGTAAACATTCGGGCACTCCCCCCATCTCCCTTGAGTGTGACCATTGCTCCCCTAATCCCCCCTACAAAACTGTTCCAGCAAGGAGGCTGCCATTCCTGGGGCTGCCGACAAGTACCTGGGGGGGGTAGCACCCTCAGCCTGCTTGCCCTGGCCCCACAACTGTCCTGCTCCAAAGGAGTGTGGGCTGTCCCCATCATCTGCTACCTTCTGTCTCTCTCTTTTTTTTTATTACTATGGTAAGGCCTACTACCTGTCCAAACAAAAGGTTGCTCTCATGTGGCTGCTGCAAATCCCCCCTCAAAACTCTTTCACCCCCAAGCTCCCTTTCACCCCCTCCCATAGAGGCCCCCATTCTGCTCCTTAACTAATGTTTTCTTCTTGTTTTTTTTTTTTTTGCAAGTCTGTGCCTGTCCCCGCCTCAGGGCCTGGCCTACCCAAGCTGCATCAAGACCCCACTATCCACCTTAAAGGGGTGGAAGGCTACCCACACTGCCCTGGGCCAAATGTCAGTCTCCCCCTCCAGCTTCCATGCAACAGCCCTCCCATACACAGAAGCAACAGCAAAAAAACGAGTACAAACTTGGGTTTTAAAGGGATAGATTTTATGTGAGCATACTAAATGGCTCCCCGGAGGTTCTAGGGTGGCCAACTTCTAAACCACCACACACAAAACCCTTTGAATCCCCAAAATAGAGCACCTAGTCTGAGGTAAACCCACTAGGAAAAACCTCTCATTCTCCTACTGTCTTGTTATTCTTATACCGTGCCAAACGGTAGCTATTTCCCGTGTCGAGCACATTGCCCCTTTGATTCCATTGAGTCCCATGTGGCCTTGGTGTGCCTAGGCCACACACCCTCTGGCACTCTCTAGCCTGCTGCCCCTTGTTCCCCGCCTATTCCAAAATCACCCCACCAGTAGCAAAATGCCAGCGGATGTCCTGAGGTGTAGCCAGGGAAATGGGTCCCCACAGTTGCTGAAGAGACTCAGCCAAAATGCCCCCACTTGCGGGAACTGCACTCCTACTAGTGCTGCAGATGGCCACATGGGCCTGGCATGCCCAGGCCGCATACTGTCGTAACTATTGCTCACCGCAATTCTCGATGAAAAACAGTGCCCTGCATCCTCGGTGAAAACCCCACACAAACAACAAGATTACTCTCAATGGAGAAAAGGAAAAAGAGAAAATACTTGAATCTGCACAAAAAGGGTGCTCGCACCAGCAAGACCGCTGATTGCCTGTTTCAAAATCTGTCACACCAGTGAGCAAGCTCTTGCCCCCCACTACTTGCGGGACCAAAGCTCCTACATGCGCGGTGGGCGGCCATGTGGGCTTGGCATGCCCAGCCGCTCTATGCCTATCTGTTCTTGTCTGCAATGTTCGCTATAAAAAATGGGGTGCCTGTGCACTTGGTGAAAAGCCAGCTCTTGTCCCCAGACTAGTTTGTGTTCTTACCTTGCATATTTCTTACCGTGTCTGAACAAACAGTAAAACGTCCTAGGCCCTCACAAATGACTCTGGGCATCATTCATCAATCAAACAAGAACAAAAACTGCAAAAACAATCTTTCTTTAGAAAACATATAAAATATATGGTTAAATCCCTTCATTTTAGGTATAATTTTCCACATTAGGCTCAAAACTGGCTGCCATGTCTCAGTTCAACCATGAGATCTGGCCAGACCTCCTCTGGAAGGCCTTCTTATGCTTACCTCAAGTTGTCCAAATCTACCCACAAGAAATTTCCTGTAGCTGTGCAATCTACGGAATCAGTACAAATTTCCTGAAAGAGCTGCTGCAGAAAAGAGGGAGATCCCTCTCTCTGCAGCTCTTATCTACCCCTGTCTGCCCCCTTCCCTGCCTGACTGCTCTCCAATGGCAGACTGCCTCCTCACCTGCAAGCCCCTCCCTTTGGTGACACTGCACCTGTGACCTCATCAACCTCCCTATCAGATCCGCCCCTCCCCTTGTCTCCCCTATCACCTCTCTAGTTCTAGCCCCCCATCCCTATCTCTATCCTTCCCTTCCTTTACTCTAAAAGCCAGGATAATCCCAGGGGCCAGTGACAACCTAGGCTGCCCTTGAATAGGGCAACCCCCTTTCTTCCCTCTCCATGTAAATGGGTGTGGGAGAAGTAATGCTGTTTTGAAACCTTATTAAGAGTTTCTATGCACTAGTGAGCCCAGTGTTTTCTCCCTGGCAGTTTTTTACTTGACTTACATTCAGGCTTGGCTAGTCTTTATTCCTGATTATAGCATATGTAGGAAAACTGTACTGATTTGATTGGATGAATGTACCTCTGAGCCATGTACTTATTGTCCCATAATTACATGCCAGAACTACTTCCACCCATTCAAGCCTAATAACGTAAACATAGAAAAGTATCACTACTCTCCCATATTTTGACAGAAGCAGTCAGTTCAAACCTGTCACTTCACTAGCAGACAGTAAAAGTGAAACAGCACCTTCACAGAATGGAAAATTATCTTTTTGGCCTACCTGCACCTCAAAAACATTTTCTATAGGCTTTTTAATGGACTGTACTGCTGTAAATGCTTCCAAAATAGGAGACTGCACTTTGATTAGGGAGAGAGAAATATCAGCTAATTACTGTACCCACAATGCCTCCCTGTGTGTAACTTAGTATGCAGGCTATTATTTCTGTACTCACTGCAGAAATAGGATACTACATCTCTCAGTAAAGAAATCTTGTGTGTACCACGCACTCATTTATTGACAACTCAGTGGGCCACTGGCCATAGCGGAGAGAGGAGGGCTACACCAGTGGCCCACTTGGGGTCAGGATGGGGACTTGGGGTGGTGGAGGATTAACTGTTGGAGTGGACGGTACACTAGACACCAGGGAATGGGGATTACTTTTTTGTTTTTTTACTGGGATTGGGGATAGGGAGGAGGGTCCACTAGACACCAGGGAATAAGATGATGGACCATCTACTCTGCATTTGTTTTACTAAGGGAAGGGAGTCATAGGGACAGATGTCCACTAGACACCAAGGAGTTATAATTTTTTGGGAGGCCACAATCTATGGGTGGGAGCGGGACCACTAGCCACCAGAGAGGTGGGAGCTACTTTATTATTTTTTGTTAAATCATAATAGGACCCATGATCAGTGGGTGGGAGGCAGGTCCACTAGCCATCAGGGAGTGAGTTTCTTTATGTGATGGGACCTGCAATCAGCGGGTGGGGGTGGGACCACTAGCTACTAGGGCACTGTTTTATTATTATTATTTTTTTTGTAATCACAATGGGACCTGCGATCAGCGGGTGAGGATGGGACCACTAGCCGCTAGTGATTTCTTTTTTTTTTATTTATTTTGGGCCCCCAATCAGTGGGTGGGGGAGAGACACTAGACATCAGGGTGGGCTTTAGTTTACATATCAAATAATTAATCTTAAATGCAGATGGAATAAATTCTGCAGTTTAGATTAATTATTTTGCAGTTCAGAAAAAATATCAATGGAACATGGTGAAAATCCATGGAATATCCCAATTTTGCCGATGGCAAAAGTGCAAAAAATTCCATGAAATTTTCAAAATTTCATGGAAGTTCTATGAAAGTGGAATTCGCAACTTTCGCCCACCCCTAGTAAGAATGGGTCAGTGATTACATGGCTCTGAGCTGCTTTCAGCCAATCAAATCATTAGACTTTTTTTACACATGTTATAATCCTAGATACAGCTATATGCAAACAATGTAAAGAGTCAGCTAAAAACTGACCGCATCCCTTTAAAACCATTGTTTCCCTTGTAAGATGTCACGGTTGGGGGTTGCAGCACTGAGAAAAAAAGGGGCAGGTTTATGCAAATGAAGCAGAATACAGAAATAAAATGTTTTTTTTTCCATGGAAAACAGCACTATTTGGCATTTTGAATGGTAGGAAACTGATTTACAACTCCTACAGGTTACTACATTACTACTTTCATTTGCTATGGCAAACTTGATATATCACTATAAGTAGCACCCCAAATGACATCAGCAGCTGGGAGACATGCTGATTCAGCATCCAGCAACCTTGGAGAAATGGACCACAACAAAAAGACACTGAAAAAGTATGACTTTGTTGCCTTTTGTTTCAAAACTTGGAAAACACAGATGTCTTATAACAATATTTATTGAATGGTGCTGCCTCTTTTAGTTTAAAAAAAAAACTTTGCATATGAACGTTAACATCAGGATAATGGTTAGAGCAGTAAAACAGCTAATATGCCAGTTTACATTCAGCAACAAGGAATACTGGGTTGATTATAAAGTTAACTTAAACTTTCCTTACTTAGTAGTGCAGTCTCCTATTTTGGTAGTGGTGAATGCAGTATAGTACCTAGTATGTAGATGCATGTAGCTGTCTTCCATTTTCCTTACTTAGAGCTGCAGTTTCTTATTTTTGTAGTGGTTACAACAACATGAGATCTCAGATGTTTATTTTCAAAATGAAGCATTGTGCATACACTATTTAGCTGATGAGATGTAATCTCACATTTCTGTAGTGAGTACAGAAATATAATAGCCTTTATACTAATTTACATAGTAGGAAATTGTGGGTGCAGTAAATAGCCAATTTTTCTATCTCTCTACTGATGACATTTGCTCATGTATGTGTTGGGACTAGATCCATGATGTTATGCTGGGTTAACATCATGGGTCTAGCTCCAGATTGACCAATCAGAGCCCAGCATTCTTTCTTGCCATTGTATAATATAGAGTACAAAATAGATAAGCCTGAATGGAGGTCAAGTAACAGCCTGCTGGGGAGAAAACACTGGGCTGCTATTGCACAGAAACTTGTAGTAAGGTTTCAAAACAGCATTACCTCTCCCACCCCCATTTACAAGCAGATGGGATAACTGTTTTTAAGTGCCATCCTGAGAAATCACCTCAATTGAATGACAGGTGTGCATGATGACAGCTTTTCACCACATCAGAGTTATCCAGTCTGCAAACCTCACAGCAAAGAGCTATGACTCAGCATCCAGCAACCCTGGAGAAATGGACCACAACAAACAGGCACCAAACAAAAAAAATGAATGTGTCAACTGTGTTATAAAACTTGAAACACACATAGTTATTAAAGTAATGTTTATTGAATGGTGCTGCCTGTTTTACTTGTGAAAACCATTGCCCGTGTTCTTTAAACTGTGACGAAACAGATCCTATAAGCTTGCTGACTGGAAGACAAGACTGTGAGTTCAGATGACATCATCATTAGCTCCTCTCTAAAACTGGCTTTTTTGAACAGGTAGTGAATTTAGGGTAGTAAAATGACTTGTAACTTTTAAATAAAGTAACTTAGAGATCTCATTTTTGGTGTGCAGCTGTTTAGGGCTATGCTGATCCAAATTCTGAATTTAATGATGCTAGAAATTTTGACTGGAGTCTCTCTTTAAGACAACACTTCTTCTGCATTCATATTGTTGTTAATATGGACTCAGCATGAGGATGTTGATCAATATAATGTTATTGTAATACTAATTTAGAGTGTGGCATTCTAAATTATAGCCAATGCAGTAACTTCTGTCATAGCCAAGTAAACTGATATACTGCAGATAACAGCACAAGTTGTCTGTGATATGTTCCATTGTGTAGTAACAATAATGCTACTTTTGATAACTCTTAGAAGCTCTGTCAGTTTTACTGAGACGGAAATGCTAAAGTATTTTTACAGTGTATATTTCAGAATTGGGTTCTATTTTATGTGATGAATGCCAACATCTATTGTCATAAATCACAATATCAGTATAATGTAATGTTGTCTTATTTTGATTAGAAATTGAGCACTTTTACTGCAAGATTTCTATTCACAGCCCATTTTCTAGTTTATTTTTATTTTTAAGAGTCTTTGATACAGTATCTGGGTAACACTGCAAAAAAAAAAAAAAAGTAAAACCCAGATTTCTAGTACTTTGTGATTTAAGAGAATCAAAAACACACCAACCACATTTTCAAAGAAGGTATTTTTATATAACAATATTGACTAATTAGCACAATAATATGTTAATGTTAGCTAGAAAGATGAACTATTCTGAACAAGTGTACTTTTAAAACTATCATATTTTATTTTATTGTCGGGGAAATATATACAGTACATCTTCAGTAAACTATTCTGAGTTACAGTACAGTAGATGGCTATATTATCTCTGTTGTATGCCTAATTTACAATGGTTTCTAGTCATTTCCAGTAAAGCCAATAACCACTTTTATATTAGCATGAGACTTTCTAAAATATGCAAATAAATTAATTAATGGAACAATCCTGGTGTATGAAGAGAGTACAGAATAGCAACTGAATGCTTAAAGTAGTTCATTAAAGATGCATTTAATAGTTTATTTGTTCAGAACATATACTGAATAACAGGACAGTTGCTGAACCTTTTCTTTACCCTTAGCATCTAAAAGACAGAGAGCGCAAACTCTAGGGTATTTTATTTTCATACCTTAAAGCAAAGAAAGAACCCTCACATAGCATGGCTCCAACCTGCATCAAATTCACTTGCAGAAAAATATATCCATTGTTTTCTCAAATATAAATACCGATAAAAAGTCATTTAGTATGATATAACAACACGAAGTAAAATCCACTGAGGCATGGAAAGGTCAGTGTCGACTAAAACAATTTCTATAATGGGGGCACTGGGCTTAACTCCTTGATACAGTTTTAATCCACGGAACCAAATACTTTCAACATTTACACAAGAGTTGCTCAATGGGTACATGTGATGAATTATTTTGCATCTGTTTGGATGGATTCTAAAATGGAATGACAACTTTCCAGCTATTTTCATATAAATGTGCAACGTTTTAATGCTGTCAATTCTAGGACTACAGGTGCTTATACAAAACAATAGCACCAAGCTGTATCACAGCTGCACATGTGTATGATGACCTTGGGGACTGCTTGAATAAAGTGGTTTAAAATTAACTTGTTTCAAAAATGTAGTAATCTCTATTTAAAATTGCAGGCAATGAATGTGAAATGTGGTGTTAAGACCAAGCCCTTGCTCTTTCACTTTGGTTCTGTTTATCTCATCTCACTGCCTAAGTTAGAGAGTACAATTTATTTACGTATTATTTATTGAATTATGTTGACCAGGAAGGCCCACTGGGCCTAGAAGTCCCTTTTTCAAGGGCGACAGAGGGGATGGGGGATACAGATGGTAAGCAACTGAAATTGAACCTGATTAAGCTGTTGGTGGTATTGTTAGTGAAGATAATAGCAGCACACTGAGCTTTTGCTTCCTATGATTTTATCCTCTGATTATGACTAAAAGAGTCTTCTTAGAGGTTTTTCACACTTTCCATCAAAAGGAGAAGACAAAGTGTAATAGGAAGCTACTGCTTGACTGCACTTGTTTTTATTTTTCTTTTATCTATATTACATTTACCTTTGAATTATTCCATATTTTCACTTGGTAGTGATTAATATCATATTGCCTCCAGTTTATGGTCACTATAAATGTGAAATTGTTCTGCTTTACACACTATGCCAATGTAATGATTATAAAATTTCTAGGTTGTTCTGTTTTATATTGTTCTGAATAAACCTTATCAGATTTGTATGACAAAAACAAGAAAAAGACACTCATAAAAAATTCCTTACTCATTTTTGGATTTCTTTGTTGATGAATCACCCATCTTTTCAATTTTAAATGTATTTCTTATGTTAGCATTTTGCCTCTAATAAACTAAGACTGTAACCTGACAGACATTCAGTAATGTGTATGCACATTTTTAAGGAATGATCTCACTATCAAATGTTGAGCAATATCTTTTGTTTTGCTTGCACTTTCTGATGTGTTCCTGTAATTTTTTCACCATTGTTGTGTTGCATGTTTTAATAATCCTGTTTTAGCAATAGAAATGAGTCAAGTGAAAAACATTGACTGCCTGAAATTCTATGTCAGTAGGCACAATTAAATTAGCAGTAACTTATTGATATGGCAGTAAATATTTCTACACCCTTGGAAAGATTTAATTTGCACTTAATAATCAGGATACGTGATTCCAGTTTTATGTCCTAGTATGGTCTAATAAAACAGTCTTTAACCCATAGGCAGCCAGCAGAACTAGAACATATAGGAATTCTGGACTGATAGATCAGTCTGTGGCACTGCAAGTGTTAATATATGACAGAAAATACTTCAGTCTTAGCAGTCAACGTATGTGTTAAAGAAATAAACAGGAGGGAATATGGTTACTGTAACTGTTTTTTATTTATGTTACTCTTATCCTTACACGCAAAAAAACACAATAATTTCAGGAACTTCCAATTTCTTTGAGCTTCACAAGGCATCCAACTGGGAAAGTTTTCAAGATCAACAGTGAGAACAAGAGAACTCTTTTAGATCCGTTAAGGTTCAATTCACCTCAGTAAATCATAATCTTATCTTCTTGCAATTTTATTGATCTAGTATTGTTTGCCTCTTGCTGTAATATTCCTGTTTCAGTCCTTTACTAAGCTATATTACATCAACTACTGTAGTTTATAACACACATTGGCACTGTTTAAACATTCTTCTCATACTAATGAAACTAAGAAGAAAGATATTACTTTTTAATTTTCTTTTACTTTCCTTTAAGGACACCAGTGCTGATGTGCCAATTATTACCCATCAATATTTTTTTCAATCTCTATTCCTCATATTCATATGGTGCATTTATAGAACTGAAGTAGCAGCTCATCAGCTGCTTTCAGCTACAGCAAATGCTTTCAAGAAATCAGAGTCCTCTACTCATTTCTAAAGAAGATTTCAGTGTTACAGGATATGTATTTGAATACAGTAGTTGATATATAAACAGCTGAATATCCACCATTTACATTACTGATACAATTTCCAATAGCTATATCTGGTAAAACAGTTTCCTCTACAAAGATTTTTTGCACCTCGTCATCTACTCATTTCTGATGAAACAGTCATATACTTTAAAATAATGTCAGCTGTTGAAAAATTAATAAATTTAATTGCTTTAAAAATTGTAGCATTAAATATTTTATTATTACTATGGAAATTCATCTGTACTCCTTGTACCATTGCTGAATATACTGTTTCTACATCATTCTTATTCATGCAGAACTGGAACATTTATTAGGCTGTAAATGGAGCAGATCTACTGCACACTGCAGGAAAAAGTGGTAAAGTTGCAATATTCAAAAGATCATAAATTATTGCAGTCCATTTGAAGAAATCAGCAGTACATTTTATGGTAAAGTATGATGTAAATTTTTCAGTCCAGTAATGAACCATTTATTTCTTGTTATTATTTCTTTAATCCTGAAATTTATATGAGGTCAAAAACCAAATGTTACTGAGGCTTTTGTTCTTTTCCCATCAAAAACAAACAATGAGCCCATATGATAGCTTTCAGTATCAGAAAAAATATTGAGTTCTACCGCATATACAGGAAATGGGGATAACATATAGTTGTCATGACAGTCTTTCTCTTGACTCAAATTAGAGTCATTATCCAGAGATATTCTCAGTCCTGTCAGAAAGTGTTTAGGCTGAACTTATCTGCCTATGTGCTTTGATTTCACCACAGTGCTGGATTGACTCACACTCTCCAGAGGTTTATATTTCTCTTTTTATTATTCTGTATCTGTGTTTTAATTTACATAAAATGTTGTATTTTTCTCTATCTTGTGTTGCAACTATTCGTACCTTTTTTGGTACTGTTCAAGTCTCATTTTCACACTTTTTATTTAATATTTTTATTATGTTTATTTATTTATTTATTAGGTCTAGGATTATAATGTTTATATTATATAAAGGCTAATAGTGGAAAGAATAAGTACATCTACATGCTCTTGATCATGCTGCTAATTCATTACAGTTTTTTTGTAGCTTGAGAATATTAATTTTGCTATCCTGTTATGTAATTTGTATACCTGTTTCGCATAGTTGTAAAAATGACTGTGTTATTTTTGGTTTTCATATTGCATTGCTTACCTAGAAAATAAATAAAAATGATGTGAAATAACTTTGCTGTTCCAATAAATATGGTGCATACGATACTCACACTGATCAGGATGAAAATCAGAAATGCAATCATGCTGCAGCAACTCCATCGTCTTCAAGGGAAATTTGATTCAGTTATCTCAAGGCATGTTAAGGTGTACTGCAGTAGAAGATAACTTTATCATGTCTACTACCACTCTAATTGTTACCTTCTGTAAGTTTTTTTTTTTTAAGAGCTATGCGAACTATAGAATTCCACAGGCAGAATAACAATTCCCCCACCATTTTGCTTTTGGAATTTTTATTTTGTTTTATACTAAACTGCATGGAACTCCAACAGTCTTTGAAAGTAAACTGTTGATTGGTTTTCAGCAGTTTACATCAGCCACAAATTAGATTCCTGTAATTTGTGGAAACCTAATCCATGGTTTAAGTAAACTATGGAACAACAATCTGAAGTTCCCTGTACACTGAGAATTACACTATCTGCATTTCTCATGCTGTTTTCAGATTTTTAGAATTCCACTTCCAACATAATTCTTTGAAATAAGGCAGCATTTCTGCAATTCCATGAAATTCACTTGGAAGAAGACTTTGAAAATTCTGCACATCTGTAGTTTTTTCCATTTTTGTTGTTGTTGTTTCACATATCTCTAAAGCCTTTTTACAGATCCAGAAGCAAATGGTTTGATACCTTTCATTGGACCAACATAGATGTTACAAAAAGAAAACAATGTCTAAGCTTTCAGACCAACCAAGTCCTCCCTTGGAGACTTATGACAATTGTTCAGCCTTTTTAATCATTTGCATCAATACTTTTTTTTAATTTCAAATCACAATTGTGATGTTAGAGATTTTTTGTTGGTTTGCATACAAGTTGTCAGTCATAGTATAGCTAGGTTGCTGCATCTGTATTAGTTGTGGCACTTCTATGTTAAATGTTAAATACCTGAAATGTGCAATCTGAAACTATTTTAAAGTTTGTGTTTATTCCTGCTGGCAATGGCCAGAGTCAGCTCCTAATAAACATGAACATAATGTCATTCTGTTAGCAGCTTGTTATCATTCTTCTTGCAACTGGTGTATGTCAGTGATCATCTGGAATAAGATTTGCTAGTAGCTGCTGTTACCAGTAGATAGATTGCTGTTGTTTCCATGTGACCCATCAGTAATCCCTAGAATCACTAAACAAAACTATCACCATATTGCCAACTATTCTCAACTTCTCCATGTGTACCGTTGTTGCTTATAACATTATCCTGGCTAGTAACATTACTGGAAAAACTGTTTACATCTTTCCAGACACTGTTGTTGCTGCTTTGCTCATTTGTGGAAATTAAAATGTTCTCACTCTCATTGGTGACCTTAATGTTGTCAGTTTGTAAAGGACTGCTAACAGTAGTTTGGAGCTCTCTGTTTAAGTCACTTGATGTAGCAGTGGGCTGTATGTCAAGATCATCATCTGTATCATCCAACTCTTCAATATTATCATCAGCATCATCTTCTAGATCAATTTCACCATCATCATCAGCTCCCATATTTTGGCCTATTAGGACTCGCTCCTTTGAAATGGTTTCATTTTCATCATCTATGTCATCATCATGTTCCCCTTGTCCTTGGACATTCTTCTTTTTTTTGTCCAGACTGGTATCATTTATGCTGACAACATTGCTGTCTGTTTCATTAAAACTAGTCCTTACAATTGTATGGCCATCATTGTTTGGGATTTCACCAGCTCCACTGATATTGATTTCATTTTCCCTATAATCCCCACTGCCTCCTGTGCCATCGACATCATATCTTATTTTTCTGCTGTTTTCATCAGTAATATTGAGGTCCCTTATGCCATCAACACTGCTAACTCCATTGCCATCACTGTCTGAATTTCTACTGTAAATGTTTTTATTTTCATGGTTCATATTATAATTGTCACCCCTATTAATATCCCAATTTGTGTCATTAGTGCCTTCACTGACATAGGCTAGGCTGTCTCCACTACCAAGATTTTGAACTTCAGTGTCATCCTCTTCAACATCAATATCATCTTCTTCAATTTCTTCAGCTTCATTGTCTTCATCCAAATCAATTCCAGTGTTCTGTGTGCCATTTCCAGCTGCAGTATCTGTGCCCTGGGTGGTATATCAACACAAACAATATTTACTGAGATAGTAGTCAAAATAATTCTATTTGTAGTAATCACTGTGCTCATCAACTGATTGATAATAACACTATATCTTAGTTTCAGAATAGTCAAAAGGCATAATTTAAGCAGTTCAATACAACAGGACATGTGTAATGGAGGGATAACCGAATGCTTCAGGTGGGTTGAAGCACAAGGCATAGCCAATTTCTTCCCCACCTGAGAAGTGCAAATGTCTTATTGTAAATATGAACTGGAGCCTTGATCCTTTTCAAAAATTATTAAAATACAATTTTTAAAATGTTTTGGTTTTTATATGTAAATTAATATTTTTTGAAGTGTCCATTAAAACGTTTGCCCAGTTCTTGTGTTCTGCCAGTAGCTGTCACTCACATTAGATCTGAATGGCTCTTTTGTAATGGCATTTTAAGTGAAAATGTGGGCCTGCATGGTGGT
The DNA here is from genome assembly GCA_016271365.2 of Neoceratodus forsteri. Taxonomy (NCBI): domain Eukaryota; kingdom Metazoa; phylum Chordata; order Ceratodontiformes; family Ceratodontidae; genus Neoceratodus; species Neoceratodus forsteri. The sequence continues at coordinate 639,868,747 of CM057453.1, read as the reverse complement.
AACAGGGCATTGGGGGCATGTGAGAGAGCCCAGACTGGGAATGCACTGAGCAGAATGGTGCCACCATCAGTGGGAGTAAGAGCATGCTGGAGTTATGGTTGGTGACATTTGTTAATGTGAGCAGAGTGCAGGGGCCACAGTCAGTTTTAAAGATCATATGCAAAGGTTTTTAAAAGTAAAAGAGACAGTGCCATTCAATAAGCACTGCTATAAAACCTATTTATGTTCCAGGTTTTGTAACAAAAGTCAACAAATTAATGCAGTTTTAGTGTCTGTTTGTTGTGGTCCATTTCCCCAAGGTCACTGGATGCTGAGTCAGCATGCCTCCAAGCTTCTGATGTCATTTGGGGTGCTACTTAACTGTGCCTGTTAAGAAGTTGTATTGCTGCTAGTAATACAATGCTGGTAACTTCATTGTTGTTGGTCAGTGCCTGCTTTACAATAATGTAGATCTAATAGAGACCTTCTCTAGACTAATTCCTACTAGGGATGGATGTGCTAGCCCTGGTCAAAAGATAATTTTAAAGTGATTTATTGAGGTTTGCCATAGAAAATGGGAGAGGTAACCTGTAGCAGTGTACTCTACTGTACCCACAATGCCTCACTATGTAAATCAGTATACAGGCTATTATTTTTCTGTGTTCACTACATAAATATGAGGCTACATCTCACAGTAAAAAGTCTTATAGCTAGATACTGTATGCACAATGCCTTGTTTTGAAAATAAACATACAAAAGCTTATATTGTTGATGCCACTGTAAAAATACAAGACTGCACCTTGCAGTAAGGAACTTAGAAATCAGCTTCTTATTGCACCCACAATGCATTGCTTTGAACATTTACATATTAGGTGCTCAGCACTACCAATATATGAGACTGTATATCTGAATAAGGCACATTTAAGTCAGTGTTATATATTACCAAGAATTCCTTGTTGCTGTATGTAAAACATTGACAGCTCCCTTCTAGGACATCATTCTAGGGATGTGGCCACACAGAGAAACTGATAGGCAGCCAGAGACAAAGCACTGATAAAACTTAACAAATTGCAACTTCAACATCTGAAGCATGGCTGGCAATGGTATATTATGTGAAATAGGCATTTGGGGGACCTTCCAGTAGCACTTTAACAACAATGTGCTACTCTCCCCGACTTTTGCAAAGGCTAAAAATTAAATGTAAACTATTGTTGTGCATTACTGGTATTGAGCATGGCACAACCACAATCAAACAGCTTTCAGATTCTTGCAACAGTCACAGTGCAAGGAATAAGAAGTCTTTACAGACCTCAGCATGTGACAGTCTGCCTAGCTTATATATTGAAGTAAGAGAATAGCACCCCAAATGATATCACCAGGATGGAGACATGCTGATTACCACAGGGAACAGAATGTATCAGCATCTAGCAGTTTTGCTGAAGCAAACCACACAATAAATAGCTATAAATGGCATGAAATGGTAGATTTTCATATAAAACCCTAGACAGACACTGTTGTTATAACAGTATTTAATGAATGATACTGACAGTTTAATTTCTGTAAATTTCATCACACATGATCTTTAAAAGAGTGAGATCAGTGAGTGGTCTGGAGTTGTGGTTGTAAAGACAGAATAGTGATCAGAAGTTTTAGCAGAGGGACATCTGCTAATTATATGCCATGGAGCAGAGAGAGAGAAAAGAGACTGGGGAATGAAAGATAGACAGGTGCTAGACAAAGAAAGGAATGGGAAGCAAAGAGGTTGTTGATGCCAAAGAGTGAATGGAAGTTTGAAGCTGGCTGAAGCCACAGTCAGTAGCAGGGGGAGAGACAAGCATGAACTGTGGTTGACAGTTTGCTGGAGCAGCAGAAACTGTAAGCAACAGTACGAGATGGGACAGTGGCATTTTCATACTAGAAAATTGACAAGGATCCATGGGGCTGTTTGTTTTATTGTGTTTGGGAAAATGGGAGTTTTAAAACTAATGTAGCTGTTTCTCCAGGTAATTAACAGCAGTGAAAGGGCACTTTTAATGTGAACTTTAAAAGAGGGATGATACATAACTGGACTGTACAGGAAAGCCAGAGTACAGATGTAGTGGCCTGTTTTCACTTACATCACAGATAAAAAGGATACTGAAAGGACTAAGGGTACCAAAGGTGAGCGTATAAATGGAACCAACTGGGATACACCCAAGAATGCTATGGTGCAACTGCTTACAGCACCGCTACAGACATTTTTAACTGCTTATTGTACACTGTGGTGGTCCCTAGGGATTTGATGACAGCTTGTTTTGTGCCACTGCACAAATGTAGTAGAAAGGATGACACAGGAAACTATACACCTGTCAGGCTGATATCTATAGTGAGGCAATTACTAGAGCCAAACTAAAGTGTACTTTGGTAGACTTCCTCAAATTGAACAGTCTACTGGATGGTAGGCAACACGTGTTCACATGGAGGAAGTCATACTAGAGGAACCTGATTGGGTTCCTTGACTGGTTAACTGGAGTGGCCAGCAAAGGACCTACAGTAGACATATTGTTCTTGGAGTTTAGTGTGGCCTTTGACACGGTTCTGTACAGGAGACTAGCCAAGAAACTGACAGATCTGGAGGTGGTTAAGAAGGTGGCAACATGGATATAAAACTCACTAAATTGAGGGTGGTGGTGAACAGGGAGCACTTTGATGTTAAGCAAGTAATGAGTGGGGTACCACAGGGCTCACTCATGGGGCCTGACCTCTTTAACATACTCATTTGCAACACAGGGGAAGTAGACCAGGGAGAAATCTGACTCTTTAGGGATGACACCAAAACCTGAAGCTGACTGGATAGTTAAGATGAGATCATAGAAACATAGAAACATAGAATTTCATGGCAGATAAGGACCGTTTGGTCCACCTAGTCTGCCCAATTCCCCACCTAACGGATAAGCTGCAGATCCTAGTTAACCAACAGCCTACTTCTTCCTACCCCCCACTAGAATTGCCTTACGTCTGTCCCATGCATTCTTGAATTCCCCCACTGTTTTTGACTCTACAACCTCTTCAGGAAGGCTATTCCATGCATCTACAACTCTATCTGTGAAGAAATACTTTCTCACATTACCTCTGAGCCGTCCCCCTCTATCTTTAAATTGTGCCCCCTTATTCTTGCACATCTCTTTTTCTGAAATATGCTATCCTATTGGACTTTGTTGATCCCCTTGAGGTATTTGAAGGTTCTAAAATGTCCCCTCTCTCCCTCCTTTCCTCAAGGCTATACATCTTAAGCTCCTTTAGTCTTTCTTCATATGTCTTCTGGTGCAGATCCTGCACCATTTTGGTTGCTCTCCTCTGGACAGCCTCCATCCTGTCTATGTCTTTGTGGAGATAGTGTCTCCAGAACTGCACACAGTACTCCAGATGTGGTCTTAGAAACTGTCTGTACAGAGGGACAACTTCCTGTTTTCTACTGGTGATGCCTCTCCCAATGCCTCCCAGTAGCCCCCAGGCCTCCTTACTGCCTTCTCACATTGCTTGCCCACCTTTAGATCATCTGATATGACTACCCCCAGGTGCCTTTTCATTTTTGTTGTTGTCAATATCTCACCCCCATTGTGTTCTCTTCCCATGGGTTTTTGCTTCCCAGGTGCATTACTTTACACTTCTTTGCATTGAATCTAAGTTGCCATACATGTGACCATTCCTCCAACCTTGCCAAGTCCCTTTTCATCCTTTCAGATCAGAGCAATGAGAGAGGACTTGGATGCATGTGAAAAATATCGCAGGATATGGCAGCTGAGATTTAATACCAAGCAAAGCATAGTAATGCACATCAGGAACCAGAACCCAAAGATTTGGAACCTGATGGGGGGAAATAGTATTAGAGGGCACAAACGAGGAAAAGAATCTGGGGTGAACATATGTGAAAGTCTGAAATCTATAGCACAGTGTGACAGGGCAGTGGGGAAGAAAATCAGGATGCTGTGTGCATAGGATTGGAGGTCAGTAGTAAAAGTAGGGAGGTGATTGCCCTGACTAGGTCTGTGTTTTGCCATTACCTGGAGTACTGTGTGTAGGCACTGGAGCTCATACCTGTAGAAGTACTGTGATAGGCTGGAGTTTGTACAGCAAAGGGTGACCAAACTGGTCCAGGGGCTGAAGGAGAAAGAATATGAAGAAAGATTGTGAAACCTTAACATGTACACCCTGGAGACGAGGAGCGGTGGGACATGAATGAAATGTATAAATATCTATATGGGATGAACAGGATGAAATGCAATAAACTGTTTACAGTAAGAACAAACATGAATACAAGGGGGGGACAAATACAGCTGGCTGGGGAGAAGTACAAGAAGGATGTCTGCAAGCACTTCTTCACAGGGAGAGTAGCGGCCAAATAGAATGGGCTACTGGAGAAGGTGATCTCTGCCAAAATATTCAACAGATTCAAACATACTATAGGTGGGACAGGCACATGGGACTGATAATGGCAGCAATGGGTAGAAACAGGGAGGGGAAAAGGTAGAAGATGTTGGCTGGGCTCACTGCAAGAGTATTACGTAGGGTTGGGCAGACTGTGAAGGCCAGGGGATCATTTCCTACCATCATGTTCTATGTTTATATGTTTATGTGGTAAGTATTATGGTACATCTGACTGCTGGAGATACTTTCAGCTGTTCTGTTGTGCTGGGATATTGGCATAGCTTAAAGTACTTTTCAGACAATCAGGTTTCAGCATTCTGACTATCCAGTTCATATTAAAGTTTAAGATGTGTGCACCCTGGGCATACAGTATCAAATAGCAAATACGTTTTTAATTTTGACATTTAAAAAAATCTCTCCTCCTCAACCTATCCCAGTGAGACAAAAGACCGGAAAAAATTCATGCACATTAAATAAGTTAAGCAGTTTAAGTTCCCATTCTCAGTTCTTAAATACATTTCCCCAAAGCATATGACACCACTTGCCTGAACATCCCTGAGTTAGGTTGCAAGAAATCCTCAAGCCATGCCCTATACAGTATCATCATAGGTGTGAGCATGGAGAGGGGAGGTAATAAAATAATTATATAATGATTGCATCATACACAGATACAGAGTGTCCCAAAGTAGCAATGGTGAGTGCAGATGCACAGCCACATCACAGCAATGCAATACACTGCCATTCCTATTATCATCATTCATTTTATTATTACTAGTTATACAGTAATATATAATTATTGTTCTAATTATTATAATTTATATTAGTATTATTATTAGTGCATGCTGGGGTACATGGGGATGGCACTGGGTCAATACCTCATCCTCAAAAATGGTGTAGCAAAAAGCAGTGGCAAGTAGTTACTACAAAATGGTATGGTCCAAAACCACACTAGATTAAATAAACTCTGAAACCTCACGTGCTGTGATGCTTGTGTGGCTTTTGACTACACATATGTGCTGTCACACTTTTGACTGGACACCCATGAGGATGACACTTCTCTTTGAGTGTGTCTGTTTCTCTATAAAAATGGCATTATTACCCAGTTGTTATGAATTATCAATGTCAATGTGCAATGATACAGAATAGAATATAACTACGTACAGGGTGAACATGATGTCACAAAGCACATACTATAGCATTCATAAATGGTCACAAACTTTACTGTATAATAAATACAAAGTGCCAATAGTATTGGTTTACAATTTGCACATGGAATCATGTAGTATATTCAGAGTGAAGATGCAAACTGCTAAACAAACATCCTGAGGTGAGAGAACAATCTGCACTGTCACAAGTCCTGATTATCTCATTACCACCTGACTTTAATTCATTAGCAGGGTATTACTTACCATTAGCATACCATTAAAGAAGTAATAATAAGTAATAATGCACCCTGGTGCTACAGACCTGGTGACTTGATGCGTCCAATGATCAGCATTTCTCAATTTTGAACAGTACTATAGTTAATGCATTTAAATACTTATGTAGATTTACCTTGAACACACATTTCCATTACTAATCAGACCCAATGCAGAGCTGTTGGCGCAATGAAGAACACTCCAGCAAAATGAAAGCCGCAGCTTGTTTCCAAGAGTAACTTTCAAACCATGAAAACAAATGGAGCAGCATGGCAAAAAGAAGGCTGTAAACAGGGATTTGATGAAAGAATAGTTTCTTTAAAGAATAGTGAACAGTACAGTATATGGCAGCAGTCTGTTACCACAATGCTTCGTCTCGCTCTGAGTCTTCATCAGGGGGTAGAATTGTACCTGTGAATAATCTATATTGGACATTTAAAGCTATACAGCATACACCAAAAATAGTGCTGTATGCAAAGAATATAGTGTTACAATCAAAGGGGCATAGAAAATGGCTCAGGTTTATTTTAATACAGTTTGGATGAAGTATGTTGAATCAGTTTGCTTTGATGTATACAATTGATTCCAAAGTGGCTAGCGAGTTCATAAATTGGCTCATGGCCTAGGTCTCAATGGACTATTTTAATATGTTATATCTATTTCATTGGAAAATTCCAGTGCCCCATTTGTTCACATAAACTGCATCCATACCAAAGCGAAAACCAATGTCAAAGAAAAATGACTATGTACAATGTCCACATTTATGTTTGAGCTCCATCTACAGCAATAAAAAAAATCTAACCAGGGTCAGTATACAGAAATTTTACACTTAAAGATACAATTTGATGGACTCTAGCCAGTTCTACAGCAATAATCAAAGAAGGGGGGCCTTTACAAGGAGGATTAATGAATGCTTAGGACTCCAAACTGTGGTATTGATTATTGTATGTTCACATGAAATCCTCCAGGAAAATAAAGATAGAAAAGAGTCATACAGATGTGAATAGCTGACTCAAGAGCAGAATAAGCAGGTTCTCATGACAGCTGAGGATGGAAAGGCAGAAATACAGATGTCACACTGTGTGTTCCTGGCATGACTGTCTAGTAGGGATGAGCAAAGCTCATCATTTTTTTGACAGGCATTTTCAGTAGCAGATGAGAAGACAAAAAATGAACCGTTACAGGAGGGGACATTAATTCTACATGCTTTAAAATAAATTATATGGTACAGGACACTTAGTGGACTAATGCCATTCAGAGAAACAGTCTAGTGAGGAACCTCAATCGGGATAGTGTACCTGTTAAATATATCTTGATATCACTAGACTATTTTACACCAAAACTATTTTATTTTAAATAACAGGTATTTTCTCCAAACCAGAGGTACAACAACGGGTGTGTCTATGGCACCCTCATATGCTAATCTGCTTATGGGGCACTGGAAACAAATGTATGTCACTGACAACTCAAATCCATTTTTCCAGTATCTACTATTCTGATTTAATTATATACTGTAGGTGACATACTTTGTGTATGGAATGGGTCAGAGAATGAGGTTAAATCATTTATGGAATATCTGCACTGGAACCCCTTAAACCTCTATTTTACCTACAATACCAAAAAAAAAGAAATAACTTTCCTTGACCTGAGACTCATGATTTGTAATAATGACAACATTATAACAAAAGGTTATAGAAAGTCAACAGTGGATAACACTTTACTCTAGGCAGACAGTGCCTACCTGACCAAGCTGAAAAAAATATCCCCTATGGGCAGTACTTGCACTTCAGACACAACTGCTTAGGAAAAAAAAAGAAAACACTTCACTAAACAGGCAAAAGAATTAGGGGAAAGGTTTGCAGCTAGGGGATACTCTGAAACAGTTCTAGCAAATGCATTATACTGTAAATAACTAACCTGGTTAACAGAACAGACCTTCTCACCCCCAAAAGCAAACCCCCCTCTCAGTAGATAACTGCACAGTGACGTTCATCACTAAATATAATGTGATGTCAGAAGAAATAAGAAAATAAGTCAAGATAAATTGGGCTATTCTACAGTACTTAATGACCTGGTCCTCAGCTGGAACATTGCCCCACAACCAAGGGTCACATATAGTAGGGGGACTAACTTCTGGGATTTATTGACCAACAGTCACTTCTCCCCTAGCAGACAGCCAAGCTGGCTAGGGAGCAAACCCAAGTGTGATTTTCATTGTGGACGATACAATGTGTATAAATTTGTAAATATACAGTAGGTAAAATGTTTAGCCATCCCACAGAAAACACCACAGCAGAAATAGTAACATAGAATTTGATAACAGATAAGGACCGCTTGGCCTACCTAGTCTACCCTTGTTGCCTACCTACTGTCACACCGTAGACTCTTCTTGATCTTTGGCTTTACCCTCCCCCTTGCTTTTAAGGTTCCCTTATACCTATCCCATGCCTTCTTAAATCCCATTACAGTTTTCACTCCCACCACCTCCTTGGGAAGTAGAGATGGGAAAAATCTGCAAATTTCATTCTGCAAAATATTTTGCAAAATTCACACATTTTGTGAAATTTTTCACGGGTGCAAAGTGCGAAAATCCACCAGTGAAATGTAGAATTCTGCCAGCGAACTGTGGAATTTCACCACTCACAGGTAAAATTCCACCATTCATGGACAAAATTGTGCATTTCGCACCCACGGCATATTTTACAGAATGTGCAAATTTCGCAAAATATTTTGTGCTGTGAAATTCATGATTTCACCACAAGTTCACTGCTGAAATTACATTTCACTGCATCTCTATTGTGGAGGCTGTTGCAGGCATCCACCACCCTTTCTGTAAGGGAAAGGGGAAATTGTTTAACCAGGAAAGGCACACTAAGCTGAAGCTTGTTTCCAGGTGTGATCTGGGAGCTCAAGGAAGTTAAGTGACTTGTTCAGGATCACACAGTACGCAAGTGGGGTCTGTGGGATTCAAACCCCGGTCTCCAGGTTTGCAGCTCAGAGCCTTAAACCACTGCACTATACTGCCTCCTTTAAAGAAGTGTTTCCTTACATTTCTCCTGATTCTACCCCCCCAGCTTAATTACATGACCCCTTGTTCTTGTGCATTGTTTTTCTCTGAAAAAGGCTTCCCTCCTGAACCTTATTTATTCCCTTGAGGTACAGTGTTTCAGTGTCAACATTTTCTCACTCTTGGGTTAACTTTCAAAATCAGCTGCAGTGCTGTGAAGAATACCATTGCACATAGTGTTTTCACTTCCGAAGAGCTCAAGTGTACTCACCATAGCCACTACTGGCAGCTCTGAAGGATTTTGAATGGAGAAAGAAATTTGTCTTTTTTTTCTCAGAGCTATGTAACTTGAGGGATTGCTATTATGGAAGAAGATATGACAGGTCTATCGTTATACTGCAGTTGACAAATGACTTTTGAGACATGGGACATTGCTGATCAATTTACCAGACAGTTTGCCAGATACAAACAATGGTGGTTATTTGAAATTAAAATGGAACTTTGGAGGGGATACAATGATTTCTATGTGGTAGGGCACAGTGGTCGGCACTCATTTATGCCCCTTGGTATAAGTGTCATCATCAAAGGGCCAGCAGCCAATCAAATCACAACTTTATTCACTGCCATGTGATAAGTACTGTTCACTGCAGTTTAAATAAACTATTTTTTTTCTGTAAATCCCTGTTTACAGCCTTCTTTTTGGCACGCTGATCCATTTGTGTTAATGATACAGTGCAATATGTTCTTGCAGCCATCCAATAGGGTCAGTCACTGGGGGACCTAAAATGTACTGTACCTTAGTGAGCATTTTTTTTGGCAGTATGATGCATTATATAGCAGTGTCAGTGGCTCAGTAGGTAGCATACTCACCTCTGAGGACAGGAGATCAGAAGGCTGTGGATTCAGTTCCCACATCTGGCACTTGGGTTAATATCCCAGTACTGACACTGTAGTGCAGCATGAGAGGGGTGCTGCACTTCTGAGGTGCCATCTTTCAGATGAGATGTTAAAATCGAGGTCCCATTTGCCTGGATTGGTGGTAGTTCAGGTAGATGTTAAAGATCCCATGGCACTTATTGAAAAGAGTAGGGGAATTTCCCCGGTGTCCTGGCCAAATTTGCCTCATTCACTAAAAATACCACCAACAGCTTAATCTGGTTCAAGGTCAGTTGGCATTCCTCTGTACCCCCTTCCCCCGGGTCGTGCCTGAAAATAGGCAGGATTTGCCTGATGCACTTACCCAGTCAACAAAAACGAAATAAATAAATAAATAGTTGGAAGGTAACATCCCACGTGTGATCTCTCAATAGTACAAAGTGAAACACATACATTTAAACAAACAAGTAATTTGAAAGTCTAACTGCTTGACACAGCTTCTGTCTGGGGGTCCCAATGAGAAGGAGGCCTCCAGGGACCAGTGAGACTGAGGTGCATAAGTCTAGACCTGGTCTAATGTAGACTTGTAAGTGATAACACTAAAGGCCACTTTGCACTGAAATATTCTTTACAACACTGTGACGCTATGTCAGTGGGACTGCAAATCATGTCCTTGTGCCTGCAAATGGCATAGCTGGCACAAGAGGAGAAAGGTGGGGTTCACTGTGCAAATGGACATCCATATCAAATAGCTACCAAGATGGGCCAGCTTGCATCGATGTGATTGTGCCAGTTACCAACTGGTAAAAGTGTGTCAGTGCATGCTACAGGGTAGCCACCCTGTTGAGAACTTGGCGGATGTTGGGGGGGGGGTGGACAATAAGACCACTACAGAAACAAATAGTGATAGAACAAGAACCACTGGGACATGATGGAACTGTTGAAAGGGGCAGTTGGAAACTTCATACTGTACGTGAATGCACACTGGGATGTTAGCATGCATAATCCCTGACTGCATCCTCTAACATCTGGTGTAGCTACTTGCTTTGTGTCAGTCATGGGAGGGAAGGGGATCTCTTTGGTGTGCACAGAATGCCGAGAAGCATTTTTTAGCCACAAAAGAAATTTATGGGCAGAAGTTACCCATTTTGTGCCTCTCCAACTGCAACTCACCCATCAGGCTCTTTATGATTTAATAGAAGAAATCCAAGGTAGAAACCATGATACACGCAGGGTTGGGCCAGTGGACACAAGTAAAGGGGCAGACAGCCACAGGCTCAGAACAAACTCGGGATGTTTGTAACACTTGTAGGGAGCAAACAAAGTACAGATGAAACCTTGTAAGCCAGTGCAAACATTCTTACTTTACTAAAGAAAAATCACAAAAATTCACAAAAGTCACAAGATTACACAAACATATATTATATACTTAGTTTGTGAATATTTATAAACCACATGTTTAAAATAATGATTTGTTCTCCCACAAACCATGTCCCCTGAGGAAGACTTAGAGTCAAAGCACCAGGCTGAATGGTATAGCAGCATAGCCAGCAGCAGTAATTTCCTTGTAAACTCAAGATGTTGGGGAACGTTAATGATTTTTCTTTAATAAGGTAAAACAGCTTGTGCACTGACTTTCAAGATTTAGGCTGAACTTTGTTTGCTCCCTTCAAGTGCTGCTACAGACATCCTGACTTCCTTTATGATTTAACACTGGCGAAGAAAGTATCAGCAAGGCTTAGAAAAGTGAAAAGATCCAAACTGAACTTTAGATCTAATGACCAAGACAGTATTATAGACACCTCTCCCATTATTGCGCTAGCGTCATTTCATTTAATGGCTGCAGTAGTCAGTGATTCACAGCTGGCTAATCATAATAATTTATGACATGTAGGCTTGATTTCCTCTTTTCTGTGATTTTAACTTTCACCACTGTGTAATGGTACATGATTAAGAGTGACTTTACTGTTGGTCTAGACAAAAAGTAAACTGATTTCTAACTGTTTTTAGTGGTACAGCATCACATGCTTAAGCTCATCATAAAAGCATACATTTTTTCACTGCCTTGCATCAGCCTGAATAAATAATTGCTCAGAACACTATAAACAGCCTTATAGATATACAGTACCGCCTTGAGAGGTTAGCAAATCATGTTTCCATAATGGTTAAATCATCAGTTAGTTACTTTGTTGCTCTCACATGAAATAATTTGTCAACAGATCTTTATATTCTGCTTAAGACCTTTGTTTGGCAAAAGTGAAAGTACTGTAATAGGACAGATGGAGTAATGTTACAGCAGCACCCATGTCAGTGCAGTGCAGTGCCTCCCCCCGATCTGTCATCAAGGAGATCAAGCTAGCAACCCTGCCTTCGTTATTTAACTTTTGTTGCCAACAGGGTGAAGGGGAAGCTGTATTTCAAAGTAATGATGTAGTAAGTTATTCATAAAAGCAAGGTTGCAATTTATACAGTCCAATGAGGCTGATGGTTACTGTTTACATCAGCTAAAAATACAGAGTGCGTCCACTAGCTCTTAAGGATTTGGTGCAGTTGATGTTTTCCTGTGTGTGACGTGCAGTGAAATTACTGACAAACCTGGCAATCATTTAGTCACTCCCTTGTGTAAAACAAAATGATCTCTCAGGCAGGTAGCTCATCATTTCAGTGATGCAATTACAGTAAATCAAATACAGCGAATGAAATTCAGTGATTACAATTACAGTGAATAGCAAAGAACAGCAATTGAGGAACTTCAGCACAGCCCCCAGCATCACTAGGACCACTTAGCGAAGCCAGAGGGGTATGCCTTTGTTGGTTTCTGGGGGCTTTTGGTATTGTAGGGACAATAATATCCTATTGCTCTCCTATGCTGCTCCTGCTCCGGTAAAGCTAGATGGGAACATCAATGGCAGCAGGCAGAAAGGCAGATTCCAGAGGGCATAACAGGGCTCCATGTAATTTCAGCTATGCATTTGTAAATGTGGTTGCTGAGGTCGCTGACCTTTGCTGAAAAATATATTTGCTAAAAAAAGCACCACTGAATTTGCAGTTGCTAAAATTGATGCGCTGTAATTGTCATTCAGCAAATTTGCATTGCTGAAATGACATGAAGCCCTGGAGCATTTTCTGTGCCTGCTCCTCGTTTTTGGAATGCTCTACCTATTAAACTGTGTTTGATTATCTCCTTTAGCTTATTCAAACTCAAATTGTGCCATTACATACTTGAGTCTTGCACTTGCAATAGTTGTTGAGTTTGTAAAAATGCTGTGTCATTGTTCATAATATTTTATTGTTATGTTATACTACTTTAGTTTGTATGCTTTTGGCCTGGGTCAAGCCTGAAAAAGGGTCTTTGATACAATGCTCTTAACCCCCCCACCCCAGTTAAAACATTTAAATAAGTAAATAAATAAATTTATAAATATTGGTGACTGGGCATTACATTTTTTTACATGCTTACTTAGTAATACAGCTTTATCTTGCTAAATAGCAGTACTAATGAACATAGATGCACTGAGACTAAAGGGGAACTAAAGTCAAAATTTACCAAAAAATATGGGCCCAATTCTCAAAGCTCCCAGAATGGCGCAAGGGACTTGCACCAAAAGATGCTCCAGGAGCTATTCTCAAAGGCAGCCTTTGTCAACTGCAGGCTCAAATGGGGGCTTGCACCATCCTTGTGGCACAAAATCAGCTGTGGCATGGTACTAGGGGGCTTGTGGCAGATGCAGGCTGCTATACCCCTGAATAAAGTGGGCTTGATTCACAAAACTCGGTGCAAGCAGTGCCAGTGCCACTGGTTGCTGGTGCACCAGGGACCCTGCTCCCAATTCAGTATCGGGTAGGGTCCCACAGCTTGTGGTAACAGTAGCCCTGCATTCAAACAGATGGTGCATCTACACAGTGTGCCACAACCTGTGGGGTGGTCGAGCAGCAGCTGTGTACTTGAACAGCAACTGTACCTGTCCCCCCAGCCCCAATCCCCTTATTAATATAATAACTAACCTCACTGGTGGTCTAGCAGGCCCCCCCAGCCCTGATTCCCTTATTAATATAATAATGAATGTCCCTGGTGGTCTAGTGGACCCCACCACTCTGGCAGGCAGTGTCACACTATTTGTCTCCCCCCTCTGTCCCAGCCCCAAGATGGTGACCGGCACAGCCCTCCTCTTACCATCATATGAACATACGAACATAAGAATGTGCCAGCAGAAACAGACCACCTGGTCTATCTAAGTCTACTTGAGTGTGCAGCTAGCACCCCTAGTTTGCAGCTGCCCCACCCCCCTCCCATTTGTCATCCCACTGCCACCCCCACCTCCCCCACCCTCACTCTCTGCTGTTCCCTGTCCTATGCCCTTTTGAAACTGTTCACAAATTTACATGATATCACCCATTCTGGTAGGGCATTCCATTTTGCTACCACCCTCTCTGTGAAATAGTGTCTCCTCATTTCCTTCCTAAATCTTCCACCCTGTATTCTTAGCACATGCCCCCTGGTGACCCCCCCTCCTTAACTGAAATATCCCATCTGCCCCATCCTTATTGATTCCCCTCAGATACTTGAATGTCTCTATCGTGTCCCCACCATCCCTTCTATCCTCCAGGGTGTACATATTCAGGTCTCTCAGCCTGCTGTCATAGTCTTTCCCTTCCATTCCACATATAATGGGACAATCAAGCAACTGAAGCAACAAGCAGCTCACCTGAGTAGCTGAGGAAGCCAAATCTCCAGCCTGATAACTTTCAAGGTAAAGAGAGCCTCTTCTCTTCGTCTGGACGCCTACAGAGGGGTGCTAGCCCGACGGCGCTTTGCGCCGTCTGCCCCGCCCGCCCCAACCACCCTCCCACCCAGGGGCAGCTGTCAATTTAAGGATCCACCCCATGACATCACATCCAGTGACATCACGTCCTGTTGCCCAGAACCTATCTCCCCACTTTCCCATTTGCAGGTTATACCTGCTGGCCACTAGAGGGACCTATGCTCCCCACTGCTTCCTACTCCTACCTGTACAGCACTACCTCCCTGGGATCTTGCTCACCACAATGTATTGGCCCTGCATCACTCTCTTCCCTGCCTATCCCCACTAGCAGTGCACTTACCCACTTACCCATCTGCTAGTCCACACTGTGCTCTGGCACCTCCCTCCCCTTGCTCCCTGAACCTCCTCTCCTGCCCCTTGGGACCTCTGTGTGTCCCCGTCCTCCCTGCCCTCCCATAGCTTTCTCTTCACCTCAGGCACATCTGGGTGTCTTCTTATTCTTGCTTTCCCTCCTGTACCTCCCTGCCCACCCTGCTCCCTTAGCCTCCCTCCCCCTCATGTCAATCTGGGAAAACCTTCACCATCACCCAGCCAGGTGTTGGTCATGCTACTACTCCTGTCAGGGAACATTCATCCAAACCCTGGCCCGGTTCCCAAGAGCTCCCCAACTCGCACCACAGGCCTATGCATGGTCTCCATGAATATCTGTAGCCTCTTAAAAAAGTTTGACTCACTACAATGCCTGGTCACATCAATTAACCCTGATGTCATCACCCTGGTTGAGACTTGGCTGTCGAAATCCTCCCCTGACTCCCTAGTGTCCCTTCCTGGTTTCACCCTTTTCCGGTCCGACTGTGTTGGGAGACGGGAGGCGGCTGCGCTATTTATGTCAAGGAATCTCTCCCCGTACTAGCCCTGCCTGCTCCCATCCTTGACTCCAGGGCCCAGGCGCTTACGCTGAAACTAACCCCTGACCCTTTAAAGGGACCCCTTTATCTGACTACTGCATACTGCCCTCTAGGGACCAAACACAGGCCATTGCCCTCTTACAGAATACCTACTTCTACCTCCTTCTGCTGATCAAATTCTGGTGGGTGACTTAAATGTCAACTGGCTCAGCCCCTCCTCCTCCTCCTCTACCCGAGACTCCTTTTCTGCAATAGACCTAACGAGCTAGTTACCCACCCTACGGACTAACCCCAAGAGAGGCTCCAGTACCCTGCTTGATGTGGTACTCACCAACCGCCTAATCGGATCCCCAATGTACAAGTCCTCCCAGACTCTCTCAGCGATCACTCCCCCATTCTATTCCACTGGTCAACTTCAGTCCCCAAACCCATAGCACAGTCCACATGCCGTGGCGTCTAATACCTGGTGGACTGATAAAACTTAAGGAACTTCTGTCCCAAATTGACTGGTCTCCATACTGGCAACCCCTGACATCGACACAGCTTCTCCTTCTTTACCCAAACTTTTAATAATGCCTGTGATATCTTTGCCCCAGTGTTGACCCGCCGTTCTAAAAGGAAGAATGCCCCTGGTTACCCCAGCTTTGATCCACCAGCTCAAACATAGGACAACCTATGGCACCATGCCATTGAGACTGGCCGCCCAATGACAGGCGGTTATATGCTGCCGCCCAAACAAGTGCTCTGGCCATCAGAAAGGCCAAGTCTGAGCACTATCAGTCCTCACTCACTGCCTCATGGGGAATCCCAGAACCTTCTGGGATAACATTAAACAGTTAAATGGGAGTGCACACTCCCCACCCACCCAGATCAACATTAATGGTGTGATCTCCTCAGACCCAGCCCTCATAGCCAACCACCTCAACACCTCATTCACTGACCTTAGCCCTATCCTCCTACAAATTTTTGACCTCCTCCCCAGCACCTGTAGAATCTTTCTCTCCTTTATTTTCTCCTCCACGTGTTTCTGCCCAAGAACTTAGGCTGCACCTGTCACTGCCCTCAAGAGTAATAGTACAGGTAGTGACACCCTGGATCCGTGTATCCTACGGCTGGTCTTAGACACAGTCCTTACCCGATCACATGCCTCATCAACCACTCTCTTGCCTGGGGAAGGTTCCAACTGCCTGGAAAGTCGCCACTGTCACCCCTATCTTTAAAGGTGGCATAGGACTGTGGCTGGAAACTATCGACCGATCTCCATCTCTCTCCTATCTCCAAGGCCTTGGAAAGTGGTGGCCTCTCAAATCTCTGACTACCTCTCCACCTACAATGTCCTTTGTCCTGAGCAGCATGGCTTCCGAGCGGCCACAGTACCAACACAGCCTCCTAGAGTTCTCCAACTTCTCCACCTCCTTAGACACTGGTTCTCTGGCTGGTGCTGTCTTCATTGACCTCGAAAGCTTTCGACACTGTCTCCCACCTCCTCCTTCTTGATGCCCTTAGTCTCCTGGTTTTGCTGCTGGGCTCATCTCCTGTGCACCAGTTATCTGTCTGACCGCTCACGCGTGTAAAATTAATGGGACCTACTCAGACATCTGTCCCATCTTTTCTAGTTCCCAGGGCTCCATTCTGGGCCCCTTACTATTCTCCCTTTACCTTAACACCCTTCCACGCTCTTGCTTGGGGAACATTCTATTGTAAGCTGATGATGCAGTCATCTTTGCCTCAAGTCGTAACCCTATTGCCCTCCAGGACTCACTGCAGAAGTCCTTCACTGAAGCCAAGGGCTGGTTCAAGGAACATAGATTGGTGATAAATCTTAAAAAAACAAAAAACATGTTCTTCTCTCATCCCCAAAACAAGTCCTGCAACTTCAAACTCCTCTATTCACTCTGGGTCCTCATTCCCACTCGAACAAGTTTGCTCCTAAATACCTAGGGATCCATTTTGACCCCTCCCTCTCCTTCCATGGACACATCGCGCCCTAGCCACTGCCACTAATATCCGATTGGGCATCTTACATCGGTATAAACACTGCCTCCCGGAGGCTCTTTGACTTCAGTCACCTCCTCTATCCTGTCCCTAGTGGACTATGGACTGCCGTGTATGGTGCTGCTGATCAGACCGCACCCATAAAATTCACAGTACTCTGAATAAGGCCTGCAGGTTAATTACTGAGCACCTAGGGATGACACACACCTGTCTACTGTATGCTAAAGCGCTGGTACTTGATCTCGACGAGTGCCTCAACATTCACTGTACCCCTTACAAAAGACCCTCCTGGGCTTTTTCCCACCAGGATTGACCACCACCATACGCGCTCTGTCCCACTAGTTCATACTGGACCTCTGGGAAAACCTCTCTTGTTATCCCTAGAGCTAGGACCTCTCACGGCGAAAGAGCCTTCAGCTTTAGGGCCCCCTCCTGGTTCAACACACTGCCCCCCTCCATCTCCGAAGCTCCAACTATATCGTGTTCAAAACTTCCTTACGTAACCACCTTATTAACACCCAGTGCTGTAACTGCCGCTAGTCAAAGCCGTACTCAATACTTATGACAAAGCTTATTACTAAGCTGCTAAGGACGACATAACTCTGGTATTGTTTGCATCCATCCTACCTGTACCAGCTTGTTTGTATCTATGTCTTAATTTACTGTTATACCTATGTGTTGTACTGCTATACTGTGTATTTTGGTTTGTCTTACTGTGACAAGGTACCTTTGTAAATGAGCCTATGGCTCAAAGGTTTTCCAAACTGCTGTTTAAATAAAATAAATAAATAATCTTTGTTGTCCTCCTCTGCACCCCCTCCAGTAGCCTGATATCATGCTTTAGGTATGGAATCCAAAACTGTACAACAATAGTCTAAGTGCAGCCTTACCAGTGACCTGTAATGGAGCAAGATCACCTCTCTTTGCCTGGATGAAAAAACCCTTGCTATGCACCCCAGCATTTTGTTTGCTTTTGCAGCCACTCTCCTGCACTGGGCAGTGTTGTCCATGATCCCTGTTATCATTACCCCAGGTCCTTCTCCTCCTTAGTGATCCCCAGCTTAACCCCCCAGCCAATATTCTCTCCCCTTGGGTTCTTCACCCCCAAAGTGCATAATCTTGCACTTCTTTGCATTGAACCCCAGCTGCCACTTCTCTGACCCCTCCTCTAACTTGCTTAGGTCCCCCTGCAGCTGCTTCCATCCCTCCTCTCAATTCACCATTGCTCCGATTTTGGTGTCATCAGCTAACAGACTTATCTTGCTCACCATCCCATGTACAATGTCTGATATGAATAGCCCAAACAATACTGGCCCCAACACAGAGCCCTGTGGCACCCCACTCATCACCGGCCTTGGAGATGAGTGCTCTTCTCTCACCACCACCCATTGCAGCCTCCCACTCAGCCAACTTGTAATCCAGTTCATCATTTTTGCCCCTACCCCTACCCCAGTTAGCTTCCCCCCCAAGCTGCCCATGGGGCACAGAATCGAAGGCCTTGCTGAAGTCCAAGTAAAGTACATCCACCGCATGACCCTTATCCAGCTCACCTGTCACCCAGTCATAATATTGTATCAGGTTGGTTTGACAAGACTTCCCTGAAACAAACCCATGCTGCCTCACATCCTGGAGGCCATTGTCCTCCAGGTATGACACCAGTCCTTCCTTTAGTATTGTCTCCATGAGTTTGCACACTATGCAGGTGAGACTTACCAGGCGATAATTATCTGGTTCATCCCTTGGTCCGCTCTTGTGTAATGGTACTACATGTGCCATCCTCTAGTCCAGTGGCACACATCCCGACTCCAGTGAGGTGCTGTACAGATCCGCCAGCGGCTCCGCCAACACCTCCGATATCTCTCTCAGTACTCTGGGGTGGATACCATCTGGCCCTGGTGCCTTGTCTACCTTCAGTGCCCTCAGTCTCTCTAGGACTCTACTTGCCTCAATTCTTCCATCTGTTGCCTCCTCTCCCTGTCCCCACCCTCCCAGCCCATGGTAGTAGTTCTCTTTCTTCCATGAACACTGAGCAAAAGTATTCATTCAGTGCTTCTGCCTGTTCCTCACCCTTTCCGTCCACTTCCCACCTCTTTATCCTCATTATTGTCTCCTTGCACTTCCTTGTCTCCTGATGTATCTGAAAAGTCTTTCTCCCCATTAATTCCTGCGCTAATCTCAGCTCCTCTGGGCCTTGGCTTCTCTTGCTTTTCTGGTCACGTCCCTGGACTGTCTTGCATACTTCTTCCTGTCCACTTCCTTCCCTATCCTTCTATACCTCTGGTGAGCCTCTCATTTTGCTCTCACCATCTCGACTACCTCACTGTTCAACCAGCATGGTTTTCTTGCTCTGCTCCCCTTACTCTGTGTCTTGGTGCAGGCTTCTGTTGCCTCTAATCCCCCTTTTAATAATATCCCATTTCTGCTCTGCATCCGTCTCCTGCCTTATGCCCTCTAGTTTTCCTTTCAGTACTTCCTGCAGCCTCCCAAAGTCTGCCTCCCTGAAGTTTACTACTTGAGTAACTGATTTCTCTGGCTCCATGCACATCATGATATTAAACCACACCATTTGGTGATCACTGTCGGCTAGTGGGTCCTCCACCTTTATTTCCCTTACTGCCTCCCCAATTGACAACACCAGATCTAAAGTGTTCTTTAGCCTAGTAGGAACACTAACCAGCTGTGTCAGGAGACCCACCCGAATTACGTCCAGCAGCACTTGTTCCCTAGCACTGGAGGTGACTGGAATGCTCCAGTCAACCCCCGGCAAGTTGAAATCCCACACAATGACCACCTTCCCTTTTCTACATACCTTTCTGATATGTCCTGCTAATTCCCTGTCAAGCTCCTCAGACTGGGACGGTGGCCTGTATACCACCCCAAATCCAGTTTCCTATCCCTTGAGTCTAGGATCTGCAGCCATATTGCCTCTGTTCTCCTTTCTTCCCCCTCATCCCTTGTGCATTTGATCCCATCCCTCACATAGACTGCCACCCCACCGCCCCTCCCTTCCTTACAGGCCTTCCTGTATACTTTGTATCCTGGGATTGCCAGATCCCAGTCCCGGTGCTCAGTTGCCCATGTTTCTGTGACAGCTGCAATGTCCACCCTCCACACTGCTAAGAGTGCCTGTAGCTCAGTAGATTTGTTGCCTAAGCTTCTTGCATTCAGCGAGACAACCCTCCATCCTGCCCCCTTCCTCCCTTCATTGGCCTCCATTTCCTTCCTTCTACTCCCTCCTTTGTCAGCCACCCGAGTCCTTCTCTGCCAGCCTGGGGGGTAGGCTGTGACTCCACTTGCCACCCCCATCTAGTTTAAATCCATCTTTGTCGCAATATACCTCCCCAGTCTTTGCTGTAATACCTCCTTCCCTTCCCCACTCAGGTGCAGTCTATCCCTTGCAAACAGATTATTATTATTATGCCAGGTACTGCCCCAGCCACCCACAACCCCATATCCCTTAGTTTGGCATCATTCTACCAACCATGTGTTCAACTCTCTAATCCTCTCTTTTCTCACTGTGCTTGTGCAGGATACTGGAAGCACTTCGTAGAATGACACAGACTCCCCAGTCTCCTCACACAACCTTCCCGCTTCCTCAATCCTCTCCTTTGTTACCTCCACCGTTTCCTCCGCTAGGTCATTTGTCCCCACATGTACTACAATGTGTGGTTTCCTCCTACCCCTCCTTACACACCTTAGGATTGCCTGTTCTGCCTTGTCTACCTTTAATCCTGGTACGGACTCCACCCATATCTGACTGTGCCTCTCCCCCTTGCTGCCCCATCTGATCCCCTTGAGTATGGAGTCCCCCAACACTAGTACACCTCCCTCCTCTTTCCTTGTGCCCGTTGTCACCCCCCACCCAGGTTCTCATTTCTAGGGCCACTCAAGATGGTGCATTTAGAATGTGTCCCAGTGTCTTCCCCCCTGCCCTTCTCAATTGAGACTCCTCCCTCTCCTCCTGTTTGACTGCCAACCTTCCACTCCCTCCGCACCTCTCCGAGTATTATCCCTCCCCTTGCCATGCCATACTTAGTCTCTCCACTAGTAATGCCCCTCTCTCCCTTCCTTTTGTGCGTACTATCCCTTGTGCAATCTCCTCCTGTGTCCTCTTTCCCATGTGTTGCTAGTACAGCAAACATGTTCCCTCCTTCCTTTGCCTCATTGTGTGTTTCCTCTTCCCTCCTGCCTACTGCTGCTCCTCTTTTTCCAGGTCCTACTAGAGTCCACCCTTCATCAACTGGCTTCCTGTCTACTGTGCCTCTTCTCCCTGACCTCTCCCTTGCCCCACTGCCAGCTGCCAACTTAGCTGCCAAGGAGCACATACTGTATACAGTATGCACTCATTGATTGACAGCTCTGTCAATCAATGAACATGTACTGTGTACAGTAGGTGCTCCTTGACAGCTGAGTCAGTGGCCTGCCATGGTGGTGAGAGGAGGACTGTGCAGTTGCCAGCTTGGGGCTGGAATGGGTGAGTGGGGTGGTGCAGCACTGCCTGCTGGGATGGGGGGGCACTAGACCACCAGGAACATTCATTATTATATTAATAAGGGGAAATAGGGCTGGGGGACCGCTAGACCACCAGGGAGGTAAGTTATTATATTAATTGGGATTGAGGCTGGGGGGATGCTAGACCACCAGGGTCATTAGTTAAATTAATAAGGGGCTTGAGGATGGGGGTACCAGTAGGCCACAAGGGACATTAGTTATATCAATAAGGGGACCAAGGCTGGGAGACTGCTAGACCACCAGGGACATTCGTTATTTTATTTATAAGTGGATCTGAGATGGGGAGACCACCTGCACATTGGCACAAGTTTCAAAACACTCAGGGAGAACATACTTCTATGTACCTTTAGACCAGCACTGGCAGATCTAATGGTACTTAGAAATGTTCCCTCTGGGATGGTTTAAGAATACCGTATTTGTGGACATGGCAGCCTGTGTTTTGCCACAAGCTCCCTAGTGCCATGCGGCAGCTGATTTGTGCTGCAAGGATGGCACAAGCCCCCTTTGGCACATGCAGCTTATGATTGACACAGGCTGCCTTTAAGAATTGCTCCCGGTGTATCTTTTGGTGCAAGGGGCACTTTGCACTATTCCTTGTTGCGCAAGTCTCTTACACCATTCTGGGAACTTTCATAACTGGCCCGGTATTCCCAAAACTAACAAACGTAAGAAGTAGCCAGCAGATGGGGACCACGTGATCCATCTAGTCTACCCAAGAATCCTCCCAGAGGGCACATTTCTAAGTACCAGTAGACCAGCCAGGGCTGGTCTAAGGGTACTTAAAAGTATGTCCTCTGGGAGTGTTTTGAATCTTTCGTCAGTGGGTCAGTAGTCCCTCCCCCATCCCTGATCCCCTTGTAAATAAAATAATGAATGCCCTGGTGGAGGAGAGAGAAAAAAGTAAGTGCCTCAGCTGGGACTTGAACCCAGGCAACCTAGACTACCATTCTGGTTGCTCCAAACAGCTGTGTCACCAAGGCAACTGAAACCTGGTCTGTCCCGAAGGACACATTACTGTTTCTCCAATGCACAGCCTGGTGCGACACAAATAATTACTTCATTTTCAATTAAGTGGGCATGGTGTGCATATTTTATGGAATACATACAAACAGAGGAGAGAAAGAAGTAAGTCGCAGCTGAGACACTTACTTATCGCCTTGGTGGCACTGCTGGTTAGCGTGATCAGAATGGTACTCTGGGTGGTCTGAGTTCAAGTCCCAGCTGAGGCACTTACTTCTTTCCCTCCTCTGTTTGTATGTGTTCCATAAAATATGCAAACCGCACCCACGTGATTGAAAATGAAGTAATTATTTGTGCAGCATCAGGTTGTGCACTGGAGAAAGAGTAATGTATGTTTTCGGACAGCCAAGGTTCCAGTTACCTCAGTAGCATAGCTGGTTAGTGTGACAAGAATGGTACTCCAGGTGGCCCGGGTTCAAGCCCCAGCTGATGCATTTATTTCTTTCTCTCCTTCATTTATATGTGTTCCATAAAATATGCACATTGCACCCACGTGATTGAGAAAGTCCTTGGTGGTCTAGCGGTCCCCCCAGTCCTGATCCACTTATTAATATAACAATTAATGTCCCTGGTGGTCTAGTAGTCCACCCCATCCCTGATCCCCCTATTAACATAACTAATGCCCCCAGTGGTCTTGCAATCCCCCCCCCGAGCCCTGATCCTTTTTTTATAGGGTTAAGTAGGCACTTCAATATTAAATCCCAGTTTTTGTACATTTCAATAACTTTGCAAGTTTTCAAGGGATTTGCATGACAATTAGCATGTACTGTTGCCTAGGGTAGATCTCTGGGTGTGCTGAGTTACATTCTGGTCAGATGAGCAGTTTCCAAGTTCTGAAGAATGAAAAAGTGATTTTTCAACCATTGACTTTGCAGTGTTTTTTCTTTGAACTTGCCTATAGCCCAGACCGTTTGGAATCTTGTTCTGGAATTTGTAGGGTAGAAAGGGTCTGGGCCACTGATGTGTTTTTTGCTTGTTTTGGTGGTGTAAAACTATTAATCATTTTCAAAGAAATTTAATTTTTACATTTTGAAAAATGTATTCCTGAGCATGCTTAGTAAGCACTTCAGGATAGCTGTATGAAATGAAAAAGCAATCCTGTTTCGTATTGGAATATTCCTTTTTTATTTGGCACCATCTTATTTCAGTTTTTAAAACAAATTCAAAACCTACAAAACTGACATCCTGGAGAGACACCAACACATCTATCTGGGTGATTTGGACTCCATTAAGAGTAATCTGCACTTCACAGTTGCAGACATGCCCTAGAAATGTTTATTTTTAATACTAAAAATCTTCTTTCATGACCAGGTGATATGAAACAATAATCTTTTTTCGTATGACGAGTTTCATTGTGATTGCCATCCCTGTTCCTGTTATGTATTTCCCTGGTGTCTAGTGGCACCTCCCACCCTCCCATTCCTGTACCAGTTCATTGTATAAATTTCCCTAGTGTCTAGTGGCACCCCTACACCCACAGATCATCATCCCCATTAGATAAAACATATTTCCCTGGTGTCTAGTGGCACCTCCCACCCTCCCATTCCTGTACCAGTTCATTGTATATATTTCCCTAGTGTCTAGTGGCACCCCTACACCCACAGATCATCATCCCCATTAGATAAAACATATTTCCCTGGTGTCTAGTGGCACCTCCCACCCTCCCATTCCTGTACCAGTTCATTGTATATATTTCCCTAGTGTCTAGTGGCACCCCTACACCCACAGATCATCATCCCCATTAGATAAAACATATTTCCCTGGTGTCTAGTGGCACCCCTTACCCACCAATCACTGTTCCCCCTCTTAGATTTATATAGCTCTGGTGTCTAGTGGCACCCCCTCCCCACCCACTGTTTGTCACCCCATTAGAGAAAAAAATGTTTCCCTGCTGTCTAGTGGCATGCCCACCCATCAATCACTGTTCCCCCTTGTAGATTTATATTGCTCTGGTGTCTAGTGGTACCCCCCCACCTATCAATTGTCATCCCCCTTGTAGATTCATATTGCCCTGGTGTCTAGTGGTACCCCCCACCTGCTGATCACTGTCTCAGTACCTGAAATAAAGAAAATGATCATTGATGAGGTTTTTTCCTACGAAACATGAAACTGTCCATAGATGAAGTTGCTGGGGTCATCTTAGGATTAGCTGGAGACCGCCCAAGCATGAGGGAGGAGCAACATGGCTACTATAGTGCAACACCTGTTGTGCTAAGCACTGCAGTTATCCCCCGATATCCTTCTGAGCCAGCTACAGCCTGATTTCTCTCAGTCTGAGAGGTGTGCAAAAAGGTATGTTTGAAAGCCTTGAACCTTTAACTTCAGATGAAGAGATTGATAAGAAAAATTTAAAAACTCTTCTAACCTTTGGAATTATGACACCCAAGAAGGACTCAAACAATCTTACCTTAGGAGCGAAGCCCAAAAGTACCTAAGCAATGTTTACCTCCATGTCTACTAGAAAATCAAACACATTCTCAACTAAAATAAAAAACACCAAATGAACACAAGAAGACAGCCCATCATTGACAAAATAACAACCAGATCCCGGGTTGTTTCCATGCTTCTTACAAAATAAAACAACAGTTCAAAAAGGAGATGTAACTGTTGCCCTTGTGTCAAGTTTAATGCCACAACAGATGTCCAGTCAGCTGCACCATCGGAATGTGCTGGGATACCTCAGAAGGACACTGTGGTTGAACTGACAACAGAAGAGTCTTTTGAAGCAATGCAAAGCCAAACAAACACTCAGCCTGATTTGACTCCATTATCGGAAGGCCCCGGCAATAAGGAAGATGCAGACACGCAAAAGCTTCATGAGAGGAATGGGGTAAGACTGACCAACACTCTTTCAACTGCTGTTATTACTGATTTGCCTCAAACATTATTGAGAAGGTTATCAGGAGAAACTCCAGTAAAAAATTTAGAGCCCCAAATTATGAACAGTTCTGTCATTGAGAACTGGGGGGGGGGGCAATGAATCAAGAGCTGACAAACATTCCTCACAGCAGCTCAACTCGAGTATAGACAATGATTCTGATAGTATGGGTGGAAGTTCAGGGGAGGGAAATAATACAGAACCACTCAAATGGGCAAATAACTTATTTGTTCAGTTAAATCTTTTAATGCAACAAATGGCCCAGATACTTATGCAACAGACAAAATTTGAGTCGTATTTTAACATTACCCAAAATGTGATGAAAGAAAATGGTGAATTAAAACAAGAACTTGAGTAGATGAAATTTACAATAAATACTATACAGATTGAAACTGCTTCAATAGTGCTTAAGATAAAGGAATTGGAACAATTGAACACTGACATGAAAACAAAGTTACTGGACTTTGAAACATGAACATGGAGGAAGAACATTTGTCTAATAGGTGTCCCTGAAACATGGGATAATGGCAAATTATTATCCAACACCTTTAATCAAATAGCTGCAGCAAACCTGGACACAGATCTAAATAATATTTCTTTTGAAATCAATAGAATTCACAGGAAACTTCAGCCGAGACCTGATGACTCAGCTCCCCCAAGACCAATTATAGTTAAATTCCTAAAATCTAGAGATATAGAGGTGTTGATGGCAGCAGTTTATAAAAAAAGAGATTGAGCCTGATGGGGGCCACAATTTCCATTTTTAATGACTATTCCCCAGAGATTATTCAGGCCAGAAAGAAATTCGACTGGATTCGGAACAAAATATGGTCACATGGTGCTCGAACTACAATGATTTTTCCTGCAAAGTTAAGAGTGGTGATTAACAATATGCAGTACACGTATGAAACTGTAGATGAAGCTGCAAAAGATTTAAGAACCAAGCTACCCAAAATATTCAAGTAAGGAAGGCTGTATTTACTAGTCTCTGTGTCTAACATTATCACTAGTTATGGGGAGGGGAGTCACAGTAATGGGTTTCACAGTCTTTAACAGCTGTTTTGCCTTTCTTCAGAGAGACTCTTAGGAAAGATTAAGATGTATATTACCTTCTAGGTTGGATGTCGGATGTTGAGATGCCCCTCTTGAGGGGATAATTTTTAGTCACAATTTTGAGGGATTCATTATATAAACAAGATGACAAATATTTACGATATTGCATGTATGTGTCTGTATGGAATGTACAGCGGTACTGGCATAATAGGGGTAACACAGTGGATATCTCATAAATCGGGATGTTCCTTCCCCTCTTTCTTTATTTTTTGCTTCCTGGAGGGGAATACGGTTTAATAGATGTTGTTAAGAAGTTTCCCTATCTGGGTTGGATGTTGTGGATGCGGGGGTTATTTTGGGAGAAGATTTGGTCAATTTCAGCTGGTAGTCTTTTATGTTACATAAGAAGGGACAATGAGTATTTGTATTTTTTTTTTATTTTTGGAATGAATATCAGCAAATCCTAAATTATTATGACATCATGAATTATAGTCATTTGCATGTCAAGGGTCACAAACTGGAATTCTTTCCTTTTTTAATTGATGCTTCCTAATTCTATTATAAAAATGGGTTCTCTCAACATCAACGTAGTTAACTCACCTATTAAAAGATCCAGATTGTTAACTTATTTCAAGAAAACAGCAGCTCAGGTAATTTTAATTCAGGAAACTCATCTTTTAGAACAAGAAATAGTAAAATTCAAAAGGAAATGGATTCCCCATATATTTTTCAGCACCAGCACCAAGAAGAGCCATGAGGTGGCTATTATCATAAAAAAATGTGCCCTTTAAACTTATAGATCACTATAAAGATACCAAAGGCTGTATAATATTAATTAAAGCATTAATTAACAATCAGCCTCCCTTTGAATACTATTCAGAACTTTTAGTTAAAGTTTCAGCTGGCTTACAAATACTACAGCCTTCCAATATCATTTTAGTGGGAGACATTAATGCACTGAACAAGCATAATTTGGATAAATCTTCAACACCTTATAAAGGAAATGTAATAGTCTCTCCAAAAAAATTGTTGGAATTTTATAACATGGAAAACTTAGTAGATATATGGAGATTAATGAACCCCCAAGAACTCAAATTCACGCACTTTGATAAGAAAAATACTTTCATTACCAGAATTGATTATTTCTAGACATCGAAAAATCTAGTTCAAAATATTACAAATGCAGAAATAGACTCTATTTTTATATCCGATCATGCTTTAATATCTATGGAGATTGTTTTGGAAAAGAGAGACAGATTCTCTACTAATAATTGGTCATTTAACAATGAACTTTTAAAGATGCATGAGTTCAGAGAATGAATTAAGAATGCATTACAGGAATATTGATTTCATAATTTCTTTGATCATACTACTATTCTCAACTTATGGGATGCTTTCAAAGTCAATTTAAGGGCAATAATTATTTCATATCAAATTAAATCAAATGGGATTAGAAAAAAACCTACATAGAAGTGGACAAGAAATTACAAGAACTGGATGCTCTTATTATTACTGATTTTTAACAATATAAAAAAGATTGGTTTCTTTATAAAGCTAAAAAGCTAGAATTAATTCAACAAGAAAAGAAAAAATATGCTATACCTTAAAGAAATTGAGATACTACAACACAGATAAATCTGGTAAATTATTATCTAATCTATTAAGAAATGAAAAAGAAAAAACATTATAACAGCTATGAAAGATAAGTTTGGAAATTTAAAACATGCTGATGATGAAATTGCAGATATTATACATGAATATTATAAAGATATTTACCATAACAATTTCATCCCGGATCCTGATTTATTATCTGACTTTTTTAATAGAGCTTACCCTCAGACTGTTCCTTTCAAATTTATTACCATTCCCATACCAGAAATCATTCAAACTATTAAATCTTTACCTAAGAAAAAAATCACCAGATTTGGACGGCCTGATGAATGAATTCTAACAGGCATTTGCCGAAGACCTAGCTCCATGGATTAGCAGAATGATAGACGAACTCCTCGAACAAAAAAAAAAAAACTTACCAGATTCAATTGATCTAGCTAAAGTAATATTAATATATAAAGAAGGTAAATCACCCAATTTACTTGAATGTTATAGACCTATAGCTATTCTGAATACTGATTATAAACTCATTGCTAAGATAATAAACAACATAATATAACCACATATTCCTATGTTACTCCATGAAAATCATTATGGTTTTGTAAAATGCTGAACCATTTCTCAAGCTAATAAAAAGACACAAGCAGTCATTCATCTCATAAACTCAAAGGTTAAATATAGGAATGAAGCATATTATGCTATAGCAATTGTTGTGAGTAAAGCATTTGATTTAATAAATCATAACTATTTATTTCACACAATAAAAGTTTTGAAATTTCCAGAAAAAATAATAACCCTAATAAAACAACTTTATAAAACCACACTCATCAGATTTCAAATTAATAGATATTTAACAAATAATTTTCACATGCTCAATGGAGTTAGACAAGGCTGCCCACTGTCTCCTACTATATTCATTTTAGGACTGGAACCATTTTTACAGGTAATTAGAAATAATCACCTTATAGAAGGTATTGATCTAGACCATGAATACCTTAAATTAAGTATATTTGCTGATGATATTATGTTAATTATTAAAAACTTAAATATCTCCTTGGAAGCCTTTCTTCAAGACACCAGCCTTTACTCATCTATTTGCGACTACAAATTAAATAAAAACAAATCTATAACAATGAAACTATCCAAACACAAACCACAAGAATTAAATGAATTTACAAAATATTTTTCCATTCAAAATTCAATTAAATATTTAGGAATCCATCTGTTTCCAAATTTGCAAAATAATATTAAAATGAATTATAACAATGCCCAACATAAAATTGTGAACCAATTAAACAACTGGAGTAATTTATCATTATCATTATGGGGACAGATAGATACTTTAAAAATGATAGCAATGCCACTATATATATATATATATATATATATATATATTTACTAAATATTCTAGGTTCCCTGTCAATAAAATGGTACAAAGACCTAAAAAGAATTTTTTCAAAATTCCTTTGGAGAGGAGGGAAACCAAAGGTTTTCAACTTTGATGTGTAACTTGGCAATTGTTGCATATTTTGACACCAAATTTTCAACAGGGCAGTTTGGGGACCCTACCTCATGGACAATGTCATGGATCCACCCTCTGAACATGCCAGCAGCAGTGCCCCATCATTAGGGTACCAATTGACAATTTCACCAATCACTTTTTATGTGGGGGGCTGTGCCCCCTGCATCTCCCTTGTGGGGGGCTATGCCCCTCCACACCTTCCCTTACTTAGGATTCTAACTCCAAGGGGGGGAAGACCTCAGGGAGGAGGTGGAAAATTATGGTTTTGGCACCCTAATGATGGGGCACACTAAACCTGGCACTCTGAAGATGTGCAGTGCAATGTCACTACTATTTTGCAAATCTGTCCCGAAAGGCGATTTCACTGCTGCTTTGCAAAACCATCTTTTGGACATGATTTGAAAATTTTCACTGCCTTTGTTCAGGAGGTGGGGTCATAAAAAGGCAATGTTGCAAATTTGGTATTAAAATATTTAAACATGGTAAAGTTATATGCATGAGTTTAAATTTAACTACGCTCACTTGTAACTGTGATAATTTTAAATATTTCCACCCCAAATTTTCAACATAGCCATTTTTTTACATCATCCGATGATCATGATAGCTGTCACTTTTCAAATCCTAGTCAAAACTTGTTTTCTTACCTGTGTCGCGGAATGACATTG
Source organism: Neoceratodus forsteri (assembly GCA_016271365.2). Lineage (NCBI taxonomy): Eukaryota > Metazoa > Chordata > Ceratodontiformes > Ceratodontidae > Neoceratodus > Neoceratodus forsteri. The sequence goes on along the minus strand of CM057453.1, from coordinate 639,838,133 downwards.
CAGTGGCTCAGAATTATGTTTCGGGGTGGATTTGAAAATTCTCAGCACAGGGTTCATATGGCGGGGTAATAACAAGGCTATGCTGACAGTTTTGCTGCTGGTTTGGCTGAAATGCTTTCACGGCAACATACATATGGGGCCCTGTGCTCCCACAGGCAAATGAGGATACGATTATACTATCTCAAAAAGTAAGGAAATTCTTAGCAAAAAACTCCATTAATGCATCAGTTAGGTTTAAAATGACAAAAGTATGGAAAAGTGGTGTTAGGATTCCCAACCCTAACACCCCACTCCCACCCCACAGCAGCAAACCAGGTGTGGGTCGTGCCTTGGGGATCTCCAGCCTAGCACTCACCACCTTCAATCAGTAAAGAAGCTGAGATGTGTACAGTGCATGAGAATGGGGTGAGCATTAGGCTGTAGAACTCCAAGGTACACCCTACTCCTGGTTTGCTGCCTGCAGGGTAGGGATGGGGTGTTAGGGTTGGGGAACCTAACACCACATTTCCCTACTTTTATTGCTTTAACCCTAACTGATGCATTAACAGAGTTTTTTGCAAAGGATTAATATATCAACCTCCCTGGTGATCTAGTGGTCCTCCCCAGTTCTGATCCCTTATAATATAATAACTACGTCCCCAGGTGTCTATTGACACTACTATCATAGCAGGCAGTGCCGCGACTGTCTAACTTCCCCCATCCTAGTGTTTGAGCCAGCAATCAGCACAGACCTCCTCTCAGGACCATGGCCAGCTGCCTACTGAGCTGTCAAGGAGCACCTACTGTATACAGTACACACTCATTGATTAACAGAGCTGTCAGTCAAGGAACATGTACTGTATACAGTATATGCTCCTTGACAGCTCAGTTGGAGGACGGCCATGGTGGTGAGAGGAGGGCTGTGTTGGTCACTGGTTTGGGGCTGGGACAGGGAAGTGAGGTAGTGTGGCACTGCCTGCTGGGGTGGAGAGTCCACTAAACCACCAGAGTTGTTTGTTATGATATTAATAAGGGGATTGGGGCTCTGGGAGGACAGTTAAACCACCAGGAATGTTAGTTATATTAATAAGTAGATTGGGGATGGGGGGAGACTGCTAGACCACCAGAGAGGTTAGTTATTATATTAAAAGGGGATCATGGATGTGGGGACTGCTAGACCACCAGGGAGGTTAGTTATTATATTAATAAAGGAATTGGTGCTGAGCGGGTGCTACAGTTGCTGTCTAAAGGTGCAGCTGCCACTCAACTGCTCTGCAGCTTGTGGCACACTGTGTAGATGTGCTGACTGTTTGGCACAGGGCCACTGTTGCTGCAAGTTGTGGGACTGAGGTGCTGAGACCCTACCGATAGTGAATCATGCACATGGTCCTGGATGCACTGGCAATTGGCACAAGCTGCCATTGGCATGGCTTGCTCTGAGTTCTTTAAATCATGCCGATGTTATTTGTAGGTGTACCTCTTGTAAGGCCATCCCTTTATTTGTTGAAAGGAGTTTTTTTTTCTAAACATGCTTGCTTGTTTTATGACCCATGGGGATCTCAATGTTAGTATTTATTATGGCTCTTCTTGTTCCCACAATGCCTCCTGTCCCATGTAACATTAATGCATCCATAGAGTAATACCTGCTACAGCAGCAGCAATCTACTGTTAGGAGCCTGATATTCTGGCTTCAACTAAATACAGTAGAAGATGCTTAATTGAGACACCCTAGTTGCAAGGGTTTTGTCCCAATTAAGCTGCCATCCAAATAATCAGAAGGCCTATTTTGTACATTGCAGATCATTATATGGAGCCACAGGGAGTCCTGTATTGTACTAGTATTGTACCTAAAACACAATGAACACACTCAAACCATCCTGATACAGCACTCTGCTTTTAGTACAACACTATGTACTCTGTACGTTTCTCACTGCATGGAGAATGCGGTCTTCAGCTGTGTGGACTGCTCACTGCTGTGAACATTTGAATTGCATTTGGGTGGGTGAGTTTATTCTTACCAGGCAAGAAGTAAGAAAGCTGATAGCCATCTTCCTGGACCAAATGTGTGGAGGAATTAGTTGTAATCAGGCACTTGCTGTCTGTTTAGCAACACTCTGTTTCTTTTCTCACAGGGCACCTAAACTTCCTTGTAAGCAGTCAGCTTTTTTTGCCTTCTATATATCCTCCTTCTGGGGACTCAGAGGGAACTTTGGCTCTCTCCTTAGAGAGATCCATCTTCCATTCCCCCTCTGAAGCTTTATGTAGTTTGGAACTCACCCAGCTCCTTTCTACCTGATTTTATTCCCCACCTAACCTGGGACGCCCTGGCAACTATGAGTGCACATGGCGTGGAGGCACCAGACATGCCGAGAACATGGTAACTGTCCCTTCCCCCCACCTGGCCTAATGCCACTTCTTCTGCTGGCTTGGTGCTAACACCGGGCCTCCTGTCTGCAGCTGCCAAGAGCTGAGAAGTTGTCTCCCTCACAGTTTCCAGAAAAGTGGAAATCTACACTGGTTACACCAGATGTCAAAGTGGAGACCACACTAGCCTTGTTAGTTACAGACCCATTTCTATTCTCTCCCTCCTGTCCAAGGCCCTTGAGAGGATAGTCTCTGACTAGCTTGTCACATACCTTGAGCAATACAGGGTCCAGCTGCTACAGCAGCATGGCTTCTGGAAACTCCACAGCACTAACTCAGAGCTATTGGAATATACCAGCTATGTTCATGAGGCCCTTGCCAATGGAGACCTAGTCAGAGCTATATATCATGACCTTACTAAAGCTTTCAACCTGATCAACCATATGCTCCTACTTAACAAACTCCTTGACCTGGGTTTGTTACAGAACACAGTTGATTAGTTCCACAGCTATTTTATCAATCATTCCCAGCAGAGAATCTATTGGTGTCCCCCAGGGCTCCATCTTGTGTGCACTCCTTTCCGGCCTCTTCATTAATCAACTGCCCAGTGCCTGTCAGACAGCCAACACACTCCTGCATGCTGATGATGCTGTCACCTATTCTAAAAACTCTGATCTTGATATCCTTATCATCACTCTCCAAAGTAACTGCATGTCTGTATCTTTAGCCACATGGAAACACTTTTGTAGCCCACCACGCAGTTCCATAAATGTTTGACATATGTTGCCACACAGAATTTCAGGGCCTGGAAGGTCCTGCAATTCTGCAGGCAGATGGACTTTTCCCTTCACAAAGGGCCCAGCAGGCCCTGAGAATTTGCACCTGCTCACATAGGTCCCAAGGAAACTGCGTGAATGAGGATCCTATTGCACTCTCAAAACATGCTTCTTTTTTTGTGCTTTGTGTTACTGGTCTCAGGCTGCCCTCCTCACTGAAACTGCTGCCAGCACTGAGAGTCATGCCACCCCAATTGTTTACAGTGTAACCTGGATCCCCCACAAAACTACTTATGCAAATCAAAAAAGTATCTTTTCTTTTATGAATGTGGGGGTCCTGAAATTTATTTATTTTATTTATTTAGTTTTTGTTGACCAGGTAAGTGCACTAGAAAAATCCTGCCTATTTTCAGGCACAACCCGGGGGAGGGGAATAAAAGGGATACAGATGAATGCCAACTGACCTTGAACCAGATTAAGCTGTTGACTGTATTTTTAGTGAATGAGTGAAATTTGGCAAGGACACCAGGGAAATTCCCCTACTCTTGTTTCGATAAGTGCCATGGGATCTTTAACATCCTCCTGAACTACCACCAATCCAACCAGATGGGACCTCGGTTTAATGTCTCATCTGAGCTGGAGCTGTGGCAGTTTCTGCTAAGAGGTGAGCAAGTGAGTGAGTATGCAGACCAACTGGCTGGCTGGTTTGCCAGTGTCTTGAGAGAGTGAGCATGAACTGTGACCAGCCAGCTGGTTGAATTATAAATTAAATAGTGGCACGGGGTGGGGGTGGGGTTGTAAATAAAATAAGCAAGCTTGCAGGGAAATATAAAAAAAAAAAAATAACAACAAAAAAATTAAGTACACTGTCCAGTACCAGGGATACAAGATGGTGGTGAGTAGTGGGGTTTAGAAATCTGAAGCAGCATCACTATTGACTGCAATGGGGGGTAAAACTGTCATTGTATTTGCTAGCATGCCATGTCAGTCAAATTGATAGACATGTTTTGTGATAGTGTGATGCACACAAGTGAAAAATATACAGTGTTATTTTCCCAGTGGGTGAATAGCATTGTTTATCTTTCACTTGTATCAGATTGTTGAGAAAATAATGATTTTATTTAAATACTGTGATTACTAACTACACTGTATACACAGGCAACAACTGGGTCTATGCATTAATATGTGGATTGCCTATGCACCATGGATTTGTGGCATGTAGACAATGCTAAGACAGAATGCTGCACTTGTGGGGAATACCAGCAGCATTCATTGATGAGGTGTGCACTCCTTCTGCACTGGGTCCCTGGTCATTCATGCAGTTACATGCACTGATGGTCCAGGGACATGTCTGGAGGCATGCCCACACTCCATGCAATTCATGAAGGTGAAGAGAGCTGGGTGAGGGGGCACAGGATATGCAGGCAGGGACCCAGTCTTATCCATTGTGCACCCCCCCAGCTGCACCTGTCAGCAGTGATGGGATGAAGAATCCTCCTACTGTGGTGCCCCATTCCTCTAGGCAGTCAGGGAAGGTTGAGGGCAGCCATTCCAGCACTCCCACATCACTTCTCCATGTGGAGTTGGGAATTCACTAGTGGACTGGAATGGGTATTTGACTGAATACCCGCCTATGTCCTCCAATCTGCCCCCACACAGCGTTCATGTATGCCAGCCACTGTGTACCTGTCTGGGGGTATGGAGCAACACAGACCAGGTATGTGCCAATCATGTGAATGCAGTCCATCATTAGTGTCTAGCAGATAAAGATGGGCATATAAAGACCATTGAGCCATCTAGTCTGTCCCATCCCTACCTCAGTCCAGATGATAGTCTGTAACTGTCCTGAAAATTTCTGCTAGATTCTTCACTCCTCACAAGGTCCCTTGTCCACCTTAAATCCAGCTTCCACCGCTCCTTCTCTGTGCCCCCCCAGGCCCATGAATCTGTCCCATCTTCACACTAACCATACCTGGCAGCAGGTGGTTCCATCTGTTCACCACCCTCTCTGTGAAAAAGTATTCTCACATGTCCCTTCTGTACTTGTTCCTTACAAGCTTCAGAGTGTACCCTCTTCTGATGATGCAATCCTGGAGCTTGAACAACCCTCGGCAGTCAACTATTGCTACACTTAAAATAATTGCAAATTTCACTCATGTTCCCACATTAGAAATAATAGAAACAGCAGTAGTAAAAGTAGAATTAGATTTCAATTTATTTGTATTTAAACGTTTTAAGAAGAAAGGCCTACTGAGTTGCGAACAGCTTACTTCCAGAAGCATCTTGGAGGAAGGGTTGAAGTAGGAAAAATAAAAACAATGCAATAATATATACTGTAAAATATAGTGCATACTGTACATCAGTTTTCCAGAGATGCACAAAACATGACAGATGCAACAAAACTGTGCAGCACAAATGTCCCTAACATTAACAGCAATACAAAACTTCTCTCCAACTTAACTCACCTCACAGCCATGTCCCTCACTGTTCCAGGCCATACTCCATCCGCCAAGCCTGCATCTGCTGACTCTCCCCACACGCTCTTCTGGACCATGACCAATGACCACACTGACATGCTGCTATTCCAGACCACTTAGCCATGCCAAAAAAGCTGCTCCAGACTGCTCAGCCATGCCACACAGCTACAACTGACAGCAAAAAGAAAAGAAACCCAAAAGGGAAGCCATACTTGGCCACTCAAATGCCATCATGAAAGGAAATGCTGACAAACCATTCCTCTGTATAGGGGAAGGGCTAGAAAGGGCACACCCATGGTTATGGAAAAACACTAAAACTACAGAAAAACACTATACTAGCAGGGAAAATTCTCAAAAACACACACAGAACCAAACTGATGTATTTTATAAACTAAATGAGGTTTAGTGTACCACAGGAACATCTACCATCTAACAGAGATAATTAGCTCGATAAATCCACTCACCCTTCAGGCTTATGGGTTATTGTGCTAATTAGCACCCCCTTGATAGTAAATGTCCTATGTATCACACTTACCCTTCATTTATTCTCTAATTCTCTCTCTCTCCCTCCCTCCCTCTCTCTCTCTCTCTCTCTATATATATATATATATATATATATATAGATATCTTCTTCGCAAAACAAAACTTCATTACTGCACTGGTTAGAGTAACTTAATGCCAGAAGAGTATGGAAATGTGGCATTAGGGTTGCATGAATGAGGATACGATTGCACACTCTGAAAAAGAAAGGGAATTCTTTGCAAAAAAATGTTGTTAATGCACCAGTTAGTGTAACTTAATGCCACAAAAGTATGGAAATGTGGCATTAGGTTTCCAGCCCTAACTCCCCACCCCTACCCCTCAAGCAGCAAAAGGAAAAAACATTAGGGTTTTGGGTCTCTGAAGACTTGGTGAATCAGAGGTGGGGTCTTCCTTGGAGTTGTCAGCCCTAATGCTCACCCCATTCAATGAGCAAGCAACATCACACATGACCTTCTGCAGGCCCTGTGTAAAGAAAGCTACAACAAATTGCATTGGCAACATGTGGTGAGACATACTTCTCTACCTTTGAAGAGTGTACCACTATGATGCAGTGGCTTAGAGCTGCACCTTGTGCTTTATATTGGAGGCTACAGACTGGGGAGGATGTGTGAGTATTAGGGTTGCCAACCCCAAGGAAGACCCCACCACTGATTTACCAAGACTCTGGAGACCCAAAACCCTAACATTTTTTTTCTTTTTGCTGCTCGGGGGGTAGGGGTGGGGAGATAGGGCTGGAAACCTATCATAACCTTTCCCTACTTTTGTGGTATTATGTTACTCTAACAGCTGCATTAACAAAGTTTTTTTTACAAAGAATTTAATTTCTTTTTGAGATAGTTGAATTGCATCCTCATTCATGCAGATCCCTTCTGGACCTGTGTGAACAGATGCAGATGCACACAGCCATCTCAGCCATGCACCAAGGGAAGACTCCACCTGCCTATGGAAGTGCAAGGCCCTGCGGACCCTGCCCTTCTGTACAGCATTGGATGTAAAAAAATGAACCAGAGTTATGAACGTGTGTAGGGAAATGTCAATGTACCTTTGTAACTGTGTTGTTTTTTAATATTTTAACACCAAATTTTCAACATAGCCTTGATACGAACCCACCTCAAGAACCTGGTAGGTGAACATTTTCAAATCTCTGCCAAAATATCATTCCACGGCACAGGTGTGAAAACACATTTCAGCCAGGTTTTGAAAAATGACAGTTGTCATGTTGATGTGGAGATATGAACAAATGGCTATGTTGAAAATTTAGGATTAAAATATTCATAATTACCAAAGTTATGAGTGTGTGTGGCAAAATTTCAACATATGCTTATAACTTGACATTTTTAAATATTTTTACCCCAAATTTTCAACATAGTCATCTTATGACCCCACCTTAGGAACGGGGTGGAAAACATTTTCAAAGCCTGCTTGAAATGTGATTTTGTGTAGTGACAATGTAATTCCGTGGCACGGGTATGAAAACACATTTCGGCCAGGTTTTGAAAAATGACAGCTGTCATGTTTGTGAGGTGATGTGAAAACATGGCTATGTTGAAAATATGGGGTCAAAATATTTTAAATTACCAAAATTGTGAGTGTATGTTGCAAAATTGTAATGTATGCATATAACTTCACTATTTTAAAATATCTTGACCGCAAATTTTCAACATACCCTTTTTATGACCCCAGCTCATGAGCAAGGATGGTGAAAATTTTCAAATCCTGCCTGAAAGGTGATTTCACCAAGTGACCATGAAAACACTTTGGGGCCTGACTTGCATAATTCCACTGCCATTGGTCTTGAGGTGGGGTCCCAAAAAGGCCATGTTGAAAATTTGGGCTCAAAATATGAAAAGATGACTAAGTTATGCATCAAAGTTGAAAATCCCATTGAAATACATTGAACCTCACTTACCTTACTTTCTCATACTGCAGTTAGTGGTTCCAGCAGCAAGACATGTCTTCGATTGGAGAGTGGATCTTTGCCGTGAAACATGTTCAGGTGAGTGAGAGTGTGCAGAGTTGTGAGAGAGTGTGAGGTGGTCAGTGCCGAGTGGGAGGTTGGGGTGACTGAGTCAGAATGGCAAGGGACAGTTTTCTTTTTTTGCAGATAAAAAAATCACTAATGGATGTTTTTCTTTATTTCAGGTTAAAGTCCAACACTAGGATTGTGCATCCTAGGGTTGGAGCACTGTATGGAAATGGGGCTGGTGACCTGGAGGAGAGGAGGATCCAGAGAAGTGGTAGCAGGGGTGGTACCCTGGTCCACTTACATATATTATTTAAAAAAAATTAATATTAAGATTGGAATGGTTGGGTGGGACATCTGGAGGGTAAGGGGGCAGAAAGAAGTGGTACCAGGAGTGGGCTCCCCAGAACACTTAATAAAAAAACAACAGATAGATAGATAGATAGATAGATAGATAGATAGATAGATAGATAGATAGATAGATAGATAGGTAGGTAGGTATGTAGGTATTGTAGATAGATAGATAGATAGATAGATAGATAGATAGATAGATAGATAGATAGATAGATAGATAGATATGTAGGTATTTTAGATAGACAGACAGACAGACAGACAGACAGACAGACAGACAGACAGACAGATAGATAGATAGATAGATAGATAGATAGATAGATAGATAGATAAGTAGGTAGGTAGGTATGTAGGTATTGTAGCTAGATAGATAGATAGATAGATAGATAGATAGATAGATAGATAGATAGATAGACAGACAGACAGAACAAAGGCTCAGTGGCTTACTCCTCTTACTGCAGCCCTCAGCAGGATTCTAGCTGTGGCTGCTGAACTCAATAAAGTCACACTGTTCTCATACAGATAACATGGGCAAATGGTGCCTCTCACTAAGCTGGGTACCTTGGACTTGAGGGTGCCCAGTAAAAGTATTTTTTTTTTAAAACAAACACCAGGATCTAGCTAAACAGGAACTGTTTAGCTTGGTTCTGGTGTGTGCTTTTTAAAATGACACCATTTTATGTATTTTACATGTTTTTTATTTCGCCGGCAAAAGAAACAAGATGGTGGTTCTTACAGCACAAGAAAATGTTTTGCACTGTGAGAAGCAAGTAGAGAAAAACCAAAAATGGTTGTGTGGCAATTTCTGGCATCGTATCAGAACATTATCCCAAGAGCCATACCGAGCATACTCAGAACAGAAAGACACAAAACTCAAAAGCCTTATAACTCTGGAATCATTTCATATTTTTTCACAATACCGTTCCAAGTTACTACCTTAGGACATCATGCCTGTACCCTGAACGTTTGGGGCAAAAATTCTGTATAGGCTTTAGTTGAGAGCAAAAAAAACTCCATGTTAAGCTGAGGAAAATAATTAGATGTCTACAGGAAAATGGCATGTCTAGATCTCAGAAACCACACAAGTTGCTGCCATGAAACTTGCACAGGTTTATACCTTGCCTCCTAGACAGCACAATCAAGTTTTCATTTGATTTCATTATATGCTGCCAAAGCTATTAAGGTGTAAGGTTATGGGTTCAACATTGAACACCCTACTCAACCCTAACTATAGGGGTGTACTGTGCCCCTATAATACTTTATCTACTGTATCAAGAGTAAACAAAGAAAATACATTTGGAAGAGAGGAAGGCCAAAAATCAAAACAGAAAAGATTTGCCAGAGCAAGGCTGTCAAAAAAGGGCGTTGGAAAGATGAAGAAAGAGAGGAAAATGCAGCTGTAAAGTAGGAAAAAATATATATATATATATGACAAAAAGAACATGGCACAGGGTCAAAACAGCGCAACAGAAATACCATGGCAATCAATGCCACAAGCAATATTGCGTCCACACAAATAAGGTCGGGGAAAAATACTCACCTCACAAAAACAGTGCATACCATAGACTGCAATGGGACTTTGCTGTTTTTTGTTGGGGATTAGCCCCCACACCTCCCCAACTTAATGTAACTAACTCCAGGGGGGTGTGAACTTCAGGGATGTGGAGAAACTCGGGAGGGGGAAAATTTGATTAAAAAAAAGCCACAGCAACAAGCAAGAACACATGGAGGGAATCTAACCACAGTCCCAGGTCTCCACTCTTGCCGTGTGCTGGTGCCTTAGCCACACCACTACGGAAACGGCTTTGCAAAGCACCAGACCACATGGCAACTTGATCCTTTCCCTCTTAAAACACAGAGTGCCAGGGGTAGTGGTAACTCCCTACCACTATTATACCCCTGTGGCTCTAAATCCTTTAATGGATTTTACAGCATGGTTATTGCACTGCTGTTTATCTTGCACTATTTTGACCCTGTACCAAAGAACATAATGCTGATGCACACTGCTTTTTAAGTTTAGAAAAGCTACTGGCTGAAAGCCCTCCAGAAACCCAGCTGAATTCATTTCAGAAAACAAATGGAGAAGCCAGATTTGTTACCAGACTTCACTCTGAGAACTGCAAAGTGAAACTGTCTGCACACACTCGTTGTAAATGTTATTTATTTGTATTTTTATGAAAATTGGTAACTGGGAATGGTACCTTGAACCAAAGCTCATTTCCAGGTGTGACCCAGGGTTGTGGGTTTTTGCTTGTAAAGTACATGGGTAGCGTAGTCATGAAGAGAAGCAGAAGTTAGCACAGAAACTGGGCAAACTTTGTGATGTGATTTGAGAAAACAAATATGGCTACTGTACTTCTGAACTTCATGGGTGAATTAAAACTTCTCAGCATCTTTACTTTAATACAGTTTCCCCCCAAGTCAGTACCTTTGATTGGTGGTTTCACTGGAACATGTTAGTTTTAAATGATTACATTAAAAATTGTGTTGTCATGCATCCGCAGAATGTTTCCTGAACATTCTATTTATAATTCTTCCTTTGTGACAGCGGGATTTACAAGTGACAGAGAAAAAAAAAATCTTTTGTGCTTTTTTTTTTTTTTGACAATAACATGGCCATTTGGAGTCCAACTGACCCTAAATCTTCAGGATGGGCATATTGCCACTCTACCTCATGGACACATAAGTGTAATTTTGTTAATTTCCCCAAAATGTGTTTTTGGTGGTGAGCCCCCAAAAGCACAATTTGGGGCACTATTAACAAAATTACACTTCTGTTTTCATGATGTGCAGACAATGTATATCCTGATAATTGGGGCAACTGGATAACAGACAGAAAAATACAAAAGAACAAATGTGGATTTTCAAACTTAATTCATTACAGCCTACCTCATTTAATGAAGAACTTGACCTGGTGCTATATTTATATTGAAAGATTGTGAACTTACTGTATATTGTTAACGTATGGTGGAGATATATTTTACAGCATAGATTTATTGCTTGAATCTAGCTGTTATGGATTTGAACTAACAATCTTTTGTTGTTTTTAATTTTAGGTCCACTAATGTTAGAGTCTCTACATCACTGGGAACTTTAAACTGTCTCCACATGCATGGATGTGGGAGTTGGCATCACAGATCTTTTTTCTGTCTTCATTCCTTTCATTTTTGGGGGTTTCTCGTTTGCATTTCTGTCTGCTTGCCATTGCTTACTTTCATGGTTTCCTTCCCCCCCCCCTTCCTTTTTCCCCACATTCCCTCAGTGTTTCTATTAAACACTTTCCTTGACTCTTATTACACCTCCTTGTATACTCTATCTACACCTCTCTGAGCTTTTAAATCTGTTCATTTACTTACATTAAGCTGTTCCACACCTATGGCTCCCTCGCTCCTTCAATCGTTTGTACGCATTCTCTATATTTTTTTACTATCATTACCATCTTAGAAATGTAAAACATTTGGTAAATCTAAACAGATTTTAACTCACCATGTATGGGTTTCAAGTTATTTTTCCACTGTCTTTGGGTTTCATTTTATCTTGATCTCCGCTAGCTTCTACAGGTACTAACAATAGCCCAAAATGAGTGTTTTGCTCCTTTCTGGCTTGTTATGCAATTACCTCTTAATTATTTTAGTAACACTATACCTTAATTTGTCTCTTCTCAGAGCATCTTATTAAGAGGAGTGCAATATGGTCATTGCCATTACTACAGAGCTAGTGTGCTAGCATGAGTTAGAGACAGTATGATTTTTGTTTCTATTAATTTTCTCACAACATATTGTTATAGTTTTGCGCTTTATAACTAATTGTATCTGAAATCCCTTCCCTGTCCAGGCTCAGCCACATAATAATATATTTTTATGGGAGCTGTATCTAGTGGCACATAGATCCAAAGTAAACTTTTCCTTTTTATTTTTATACAACTTTTTTAATAACCAGAGTCAGTCCCATAAAACATCCCCCCCCCCGTACCACTGTATTTAAAGCTGATCTACGAGAGGCCTGCCACACCCTCTGTAGAAGGGGTTTTATTCTTGAAGCAATGGGGTCAGAGTTTGTGTCTGTATTTCAGCATGTTTTGCCTTGCTGGCTTGTTTATGTGAAATAAAATACTTTTTTGCAACTTTCTCAGCATTCCTGGAGTGCTTACATTTTCTGCTGTTCCTGGTGAATGACTTGTACTTGCTTCACTCAGGGCCCTACATGAAGCAGCAAACCATCATGCAGACCCATGTACCTTACCCCCACCATATGCCACCATTTGTTAACATATGCTGTGAAGTGTTTTAGAACTTAACATTTTTTATGCTGTAACTGTCAAGTTTTGGTACATTACATTTTTTGCTTCTTTTAACAAAAAAGTTAGTGCATTGCTTTTTGCCCATATTCTAGGCATGTTTTAGTAATTGTGAAAATATTTTTAAAGTTTTAAAAGCACCGTACTGTTTTTTGATTCCCAATGGTTTTTACCACTTGAGATGAAATTTTTGTAGGTCAAAACTGACACTTTTTAATGTTATTGCTGTGTGCTGAATGTTTTTTGTTTGGGTTTTTTTCCTCATGTCTTAGCAATTGCACATGACTTGTTATATGCATGCACAGTCTTGGTATATTTTCTACCATGTTAGACATTGCACAGGCATGCTGGACAACATTTTACAAGTGGTGCTTGTTGGTTTGGCAAAGAAATTAATAATGTTTTGTTTGATAACTAACATACTATAGCAACATTTATATAATAGGGGTGAAGGAATAACACTCTAAATAAATGTTATTTTCACCAGTATTGAATATCAGGGAGCTGACGTAGACACTGTGGAATATCTTAACAGATATTCCACAGTGTCTGCATCAGTAAGTGATATTCTCACAGTGCTTACATAGCTGCCCCGGCTTTTAAATGAAAGCTACCTGCTACAACTACACAACAGATCAATTCAGCATGACTATACTAAAACCACAGTAAAAAAAAGCAGAATAAAACTAAACAGCCACACTAAATGAATCAGCACTACCCAGAACTGCACGAAAAAGCAGTAATAATGCCTCGCACAGCAACACAGTTCTGATATCTCCAAGCATACACCATAAATATGAAAAAACACAATATGGCTCTATTCATTGACACAACCCCAGCTCCCTCCCTAAAAAGTGCTCAAAGCAAAAACACAGCCCAAAACCAGCACTTTCTCTTCCGTTTCAAGTGACAAGAATAACCGCTAACTGTTCCAAATGTCAGAAGGATCCTGCACTCTCCGAACCTCCCACATAGCGTTCTTCCACTCTTCACTGTCTTTTTAATTCTCCTCGCTGACTCAGCCCCAACGTGACTTACTAATGCAGATGCACCATCACAGGACATGTTAAAAAGGAACAAAAAACAAACACAATGAACTGCTCCCAACATAGGTTGCAACGTGTAACTAGCACCATGATAAAAACAGAACTGCCATAATCTTCTCACTTTCTGGTCCTCCCATACTGAACAGTAAACCAATAGCAACGCACATTCTACACAAACATGCATTGGCTGTATAGCAATGCTGTGACTTGACCCTAACAACTAGTTCTACTATAAGGATGTGCACAACCCCCCTCCCCCCACAAACTACAGAAAAATAATGATTAAAACAAACAAAATTTACAGAACTGCCTACCTTACAAATCCTAGCCCTACTGTATAAATCACACACATGATGTGCGCCTTGTGAAATATGGCAAATATTAGCACTCATGCAGAGTGAACTGCAATAATATCACTCGTGATTTCGTGACTCGTGAGATTATCTCAGTTCACTCAGCACTCGTGCTAATATTTTTCATATTCCACAGTCGCCCATCATGTATCCATTATTTATTACATATTTTTCAAAAGTCAAGTCAACTCAGACATCTCGTAGGACCCATGTTCTCATGACTATATAAGTGTTACAATTTACAGCTACTCTGGTTCATGCCTCGTGTTCATGATTTTGAAGCTAATTTTCTGCTTTGTGCATGGATGCAGGTGGTTTTCAAACTTTAAAGCTGTACATAGTTAAAGAGATATTGTGAATTTTTAATCTGCCGGAAACATTGGTGCAAATCTGCAGAAATTCATGATTCACAAAATTCGGGTATTCCGCAGCAGGGGCAGGATTCTCAAAGATCGTGAAATACCCATAGCTGCAGGTAAACCGTGGTGCAAGTGAGTTGCCACTTGTGGATCCGCAGGTTACACTCAGTGGCGGGTATTCACAAAGGTGGAGCCGGATCACGACCGACTCCACGATTTACGGCTGCATGCGGGAGGTGTTGCCTGGGAGATTTCCGCAGCTGCAGCAAGATGCTATGGCTGGTGGAAGCAGCCATAACATCCTCTGAAACTGCTGGCTAAGAATTACAACCAGCGCAGCTGCAGGCAATTTCAGCCCGCAACTGTAGTTGCAGAGTGGGACTTTGGTCCCGAAGGTTTTGAGAATCCTGCCTCAGATGTATCAACTTCTGCAATGCATTTTTTTTAAATCTTAACAAAACCTTTCCCTACCCATTGTGCAGTAAATAATGCCCCTCCACACCAAAAAGAATTAAAACCATGACACCCCCCCACTGGCAGCCTCCTCCCCTCAACCCCAACAAAATGCTGCTAGTAGTGACCGTGCTTGAAAAAAGTAACCCCTGCCTGCCCAATGGCACTGAGGGTTGAGGCACTGGTTGCCACACCTTGTGCCACACTGGTGACCTGAGGTTGGGAGTGACCTCAGGTTGCCAGGGGTCAGCAGGGGAGGGAGAAGATTAAGCATTTGAGGGACTGCTCTCCTCTCCCGGGGAGCAGGGGGTCATCCCTCTCCTTGGCTGCCCCCAGTGGAGGCCAGAGGGCAGTGTCAGAGTCTGTGAGACACAGGAGCATGGAAACATGGCATGTGCATGCCTCCACACATGCACATAAATGCTGCAAGGGAGGGGGTGTAAGGGAAGGAAAACAAGGGAAAAGGGTCTGGCAGGCTCCTTGAATTTGCAATGTCACACCTGGCCTTAGGTGACCCCAGATCTGGATTGTGCTTTGGGGGGGCGACCCTCTCTGTCCAGTCTTGCCATGGGGGGGAGTCCATGGAGGAGTACCAGGGATAGCCTGGGGGCTGGGGAAGTGGCACTGCGAAGGAGTTCAGAGCCTCAGGCCATAGCCAGCTACGAGACCACTGGGAAAATGCAAGATGGAAAAGAAAAGAAAAGAAAAAAGTAACCACTTCTCCCCACTTCTGTGTCAAACACACTCCACCTTCCTCCCCCCACCCAAGTCCCACTGTCTTTATTAATCATTATAGAACCAGTCCCCTGACTCCCACACAACCCCCTCCAGTCCACACCACCATCCTCCCCTCTCACCCCAGTACCCATAAATCAACCAAGAATAAAGAAAACTGTCCCCTGGTGCAGAGCATCTTCCCTATTTGGTATCCATCTTGTCATGGTGGGAATGAATGAGTAGTGTTGTCTTTGCTCCTAGTAAAGTCTGATTGATTTAAAATTTAACTAATCAGGTTTTACTAGGAGAAAAGACATCCCCATTCATTCATTAGTGGATATGAAACAGAACAGATGTTCTGCACTGGAAAGCAATTTTCTTTATTCCAGGTTGATTTGTGAGTTCTGGGGTGAGGGAGGAGGGTGATGGGGACAGAGAGGGTGGGTGGGTGGTTGGGGATCGTGAGGCTGGGTCTGTATGATGATTAATAAAGACAGTAGGACTCTGGTGAGTTTTTTTTTCCAATGTGTTTGGCATGTGGGTGGGGGTTATGGATTTACTTTTTCAAGCACGGTCACTACTAGCAGTATTTACCCGAGGTGGGGGGAGAAAAGAGGAGGATGTTTGCAGGGGGTGGGAGGGGGTATCATAACTTTTATTCTTTTATGGTGGGGAAGGTGTGTGTTTTATCATTTCTGGGTTGGGGAGGGGGTGTAGCATGCAAGTTACACTGGTATTCGGCATGCAAATTTGGCCAATTTGCCTGGTGAATGGCAACACAAATTGCAGTCCTTGGGTCAGCTATTCAAAACTTTGCCCCAGGGTTAAATTAGCACTGCCCAGTGGGCAAACTTAGCCCAGAGCAAAAAAGCAAGCTATATTCAAACGGAATAGCCCGGTGCTAATCCTGCTGAATATAGCATGCTAAGGAAGCTGGGCAAACCGGTCTGGGAGTACAGAGCAAAAATAGCCCGGGAATAAGACAGCACTGAATATAGCAGCAGGGAAGTGCAAACTGCAACTGCAGCTCATTAGACTGTGTAGCAAGCCAGTGTTGCAGGTGGAGAACATTGTGTGTGATTGCACAGAGATGTCTCACATATACTACAAACAATGTAAGCCACACACTGCAGAACTGTGCTATGTTGAAGTGAGGTTTGCCCAGGGCTAACCTGATTGCACAGTGCTAACACATTAGCCCAGTACAAACTGGTTAGCCCAGGGCAAACAGGAGCTATATGCAAAGCTCCCATGCAAATGAGCCTACTTAGGTAATCCGTGGGCAAACAGGCACATTTGCATCTCACTATGTGCTGCTTAGCATACATTACCATGCAGTTTTCCCAGTGCTACTGCATGGTGCACACAGCTCCACCTTTTGGTCAGAATGGAAGTACAGGCTGGATGCTGCAGGCCAAAGCATGCCCACAGCATCCCCTGTTGGTCAGAATGGAAGTACAGGCTGGAAGCAGCAGGAACACAGTTGGTGCATACAGACCTCTCAGCCCTATGCCTTCTGAATCAGGAACAGGGCTTACAAAAACAGGGACAAAGACCCCAGATCAGGGACACATCTCACAAACTTGTACTATTCACCCAGAAAGGTGATAGAATAAGGGGATTAGTGTAAGATGTATTGTCTGAAGAATATACAGTCTGTAACTTTAATGTTTGACATTATGTTATCCTGACAATTTCCACTGTTCAGTCATAACAACAAACATTTCATGAGGGACAGAGGACAATTGTGAGGCTAAATCAGGGATGTGCCTGAACTTCAGGGACAGTTGGAGGTATGGATCCCCCCAAATGAATCCCGACTCCTGTTCCAAATAATTAAACATAATTTTTCCTGGTAGTTAGGTGGTACTCCAACCCCCCAGCATGAATCCCGTCCCCCATTCCACATTATAAAACACAATTTTCCCTGGTAGTCCAGTGGTACCACTACCCCCAGCATGAATCCCGACCCCTGTTCCATGTTAAAAACATAATTTTCCCTGCTAGTCTAGTGGTCTCCTAACCCCCAGCATGAGTCCCGACCCCATAAAGCATTATGAAAATAATTTTTCCCTGGTAGTCTAGTGGTCCCCCCCACCTCCCAGCATGAATCCTGACCCCATAAAATATTAAGAAAGTAATATTTCCCTGATAGTCTAGTGGTTCTCCCACCCGGCAGTGACACCCCCGCTCATCAAAATAGTATCCCACAAATAGAGCTGGCAACCGGCTCAGCCCTCCTCTCACCACCACAGCCAGCTGCTGACAGTAGTGCTCATTTGTACCTCAGTCAGCAGCCGGCAGTGGTTGTGAGATGAGGATTGAGCTGGTTGCCAGATCTATTCTTGGGATACTATTTTGATGAGTGGGGGCATCACTGCCAGCTGGGGGACCACTAGACTACCAGGGAAAACTTATTTTCTAATGTTTTATTGGGTCGGGATTGATGCAGGGGGTGGGGGACCACTAGACCACCAGGTCCTTCTTTTATTTACAGGGGGTCAGGGTTTGTGCTGGGGGGTAGGGGGACCACTAGACCACCAGGTCCTTCTTCAATTTATGGGGCTACCAGGGGTCGGGGTTTGTACTGGGGGGGTAAGGGGACCACTAGACCACCAGGTCCTTCTTTGATTTAGTGGGCTACTGAGGGTTGGGAATCATGTGTGGGGGGCACCACCACATTACTGCTACCTTTTTCTCAGTGGTATTTAGTGCTGCGTTACAGGTTGTGCTAATGCCTGTAGTGCGGCGCTATCCTTTTGAATATGCCGTGCTGCTGGCATTCCTGGGTGCTCCCCTATCCCCACCCCTGCATACTATTATCTATTAGCGTTGGTGCTACCACACAGCATCGACACTAATAGGGCTTTTGAATCTTGCAGCCTCGCACAAATCCAGTGCTATTTCAGCGCTACAGATTTGCGCTAGGTGCAATGCTTTGAATATTTGGCCCCTTAGCTTTATAAATTTGTCAAAATTCATGGATGCTTTTGTGGAATGAATATTGTCAAATTCACACACCTCTATATATTAATAATGAAAAATTATTTTGTTCTGAAACAACCAAAAGACACTATTCTGAGTCAAGGTCGAATTATTGTGTAAGTTTCAGAATTTAACTCATTATACATTTTTTCATTATTCCTGGGCAAGAAAAGCATCTTAAAATGGGGGAAATAATCTAAATTTAATAATATGTAATAAAACAACTACCAGACTGATTATTATAAAATTTTGTAAATATAGCTAATAGGACTGAGATTGTGCATGCCAATTTTCAGTACTATGAACTAAGAAACCTGATTTATAAGCTGTCAAATCATTATTTTTTACCCAAACATAACTCAGCCCTATGTTATTACAAAAACGATATTAAAGCATCTATTAAGGCTATAACATAAAAAGTCAGGAAATGAAAAAAATAGTGTAAAATGTCTATTGAACCCTGGGGAATCTGTGCTGTGGTGTTCCTCAGAGTTTGAAGGATCATGCAGTGAAGTGTTGTGCTACCCTAACATCAGCACTCTCTATGCAAGCATTGCTGTATCATTCACTTTTTGTAACAAGACAATGCTGATACTAAGGTAATTTCAACAGTACACTGCATAATTGTTCAGAGCCTAAGGAACACCATACCACAGAGTCACCAAGGTCTCAGGGACTTTTTACCCTATTTATTTTTTTCATTTCCCAACTTGACACTGTAACCCACTTAGATGCTGTAACATAGAGTTTCAGCATGTGGCATGCTGTTTCCACCAGCGGGCCAGATAGCATATCGCATCACAGTTAATGCAACAAATAATTAAAAGAACAAAAGGAAATGTAAGCTCCTTTTAGTCTTCTAATTACACCATACCTCACAGTGCTGTAATCTGCAGCAGGAGCCATGTGGTGGAAGACAAAATGCCGCTGGCCACAACTGTACCTTTTGCAATCAATTTTTATACTTTTTATTTATTTATTTATTTTAGATTGCAGATTAATACCTTTGAGCCAGATGGCTCGTTTACAAAGGTTCCATGTCAGGAAAATAAAAGTCAAACATTACAAAGGCTCTTGGTCAGGTAGACAAGAGACATAATTGCACAGGCTGGTTGTTGAATATTGCAGGAAGACAGAATATTAACAGGCTGAACAGTTAGACAACTAGGCAGTTACAATATCTGTATTGACCCAGGAATAAAAGGTGCATTTTGACAGACAGATCAATATATAGTTAAGACTACAGATAAGGCATTAAGGAATCAAGATGAATTTGGGGGCAGAGTAGCTAGGAAGTAGTCTGAGGGGGCTTTGCCACAATAAGGAAAGAGGGGTGAGGGGAGGAGCTGGAGAAAGGGGACATCCACTAGGTGGCTTTGTCAGGTAGGGGCTGAGGAGAAGGGGGAGGGAAAGAAGGGAGGGGGAGAAAATTGTGGGGCATAGCTCCTTGTGGTGAGTAGTCACCTGCGTTTAGTAATTGCAGTCACATAGGTTACTTTGGGCCAGAAGGGTTAGCAGGTCTTTTTTAAAGGGGACAATTTTCATGTGCTCCAGTGTGGTGGTTGGAAGTTCATTAAACCAGATGGGTCCACGATAGGAGAGTGACTGCTGCGCAAAGCATGTTCTTTTGAAGGGAACATGGAGCACTCTCTTAGTCATTCCCCTAGTGATCTTTGAGGAGGTGTTTCACTGAAACAGAGTGGCAGTAGAATCAGGATTGAGACCCAGGAGGGCTTTTTTACCCATTAGGCAAGCCTGGTACTTTGCCCTAAGGTGTAACAGGAGCCAACCTGTAGAGGAGTAGAGAGTGCAAGTATGGGTATGCTGGTTGGTTCCAAGGACCAGGTGGCAGGCCTTGTTGGCTAGTAGTTTTACTCTTTTTAAGGTTGAGTCAGTGGCAGCACTGTAAATGACAGTGTGTAGTCTATGTTAGACAGTATAGAGCAATGAGTGACTAGGCTAAGAGCCTTGGGGGCATGGCTTGCCTGTGCCTATAGAGGATGCCAAGCTTAATATTAGCAGTTTTGACTACATGGTCAGTATGGTGCACGAAGGAGAGTATATCGTCGACATGTACTCCGAGATATTTAACGGTGGAGACTTGTTCAATGCCATCCCCTTTTAGGCTATAGATAATCAGAGGTTTGGCATTCATTTTGGTGTGCAGCAAAGCAAGGTGCATAATTTTGGTTTTTTTATAATTCAGAAGGAGTCAGTTTTGGGAGAACCAGGTCTCTAGCATTGCAAAGCTACGCTGCAGGTTTTCTGAGATTTCACATGCGTTGCTGCTGGGTACTGAGATCGTTGCATCATCTGCATACAGCAGCATGTTAGCTGGGCAAGCAGTGGGAAGGGAAATTATAAAGAGACTGAAGAGAAGTGGGCCTAGGATTGAGCCCTGGGAGACCCCCAGGGTTACCTTTCTAGGGACGGAGGTTACACCCCTATCCTAACACACTGCACCCTGTGTGATAGGTAGCTGTTAAGCAAGAAGATGGTATCTACTGACAGTCCCATGGTTCTCAGGTGTCTTAGCAGGATTTGGTGGTTAACAGTGTCAAATGCTTTGGTGAGGTCTATAAATATGGACCCCACTGTGTTTCATGAATCGAGAGCATCATAGACGTAGGAGGTAAAGTCAATTATGGCAGTGATGGTGCTGTGTTTGGAATGAAATCCATGCTGCTGTGGGTATAGCAGAGTCTACTTGTTTAGATATTCAGTGAGCTGATCAGAAACAATCCTTTCCAATGCTTTTGATAAAGGGGGTAGTATTGAGATAGGGCGATAGTTTCCCATATTGGTTCGATCCCCTCTCTTAAATACCAGGGTGACCAGGGCAGTCTTCCACCTGTCTGGGAAGATTCCAGTATGCAAGGAGATGTTGAATAGTTTAATTAGTGGAGAAGCCAGTTCTTCCAGAGCGCGTGCTAGTAACTTCATGTCTAGTGAATCACTACCGATCCTGGTTTTGTTTAGGATTCTCTTAACATATTCAACGGTGTGTGACCTTGTAATTTGCCTAAAATAGAACTGTGGTTGACCAGGTTTAAGGGAAAGTGGTGGGTTTAGGTCAGTGGGATCCATAAGATGCGAGGTCTGGAGAAATCAGAGGGGAGAACAGAGCTGAGGTCTGGGAAGTCATTATTAAAGGCATTAGCCAGGTCAATAGGTTGCTGTATTGGACCAGATGTGGTGATTATGAGATCAGGTGGTGCTCTAGATTCTTTACCACAGAGGGACTTAATGCTTTTCCAGAATTCCCTGCCATTACCCCTGTTTCTTTCAAGTTGTTCTTTATAGAAGGAAGCTTTATCATTTCTTACCTGCCTGGTGCACTTATTCATAGCCATTTTATAGACAGTTATGTCAGTTTGCCTTCCTGTCTCTCTAGCTATATGCCAGAGGTTGTCATGATGTTTCATCAGAGCAATGAGTGGGCCAGTGAGCCAGGGGTTAATGGCTCCTTTTATTTTGACAGTTCTGACAGTGGCAAATAGGTTGCATGCATTGCTGAAGGTAGTTATGATGTAGTCTAGAGCTTTATTGGCATTGCAGTAGCCATTTGAGGGGACCAGTCAGCATTATTCAGATACTTTTTGAAATTACTCATTTGCCCCTTTTTAAGGTGCCGGCATTTAGTGAGCTGGGGTGAGGGGTCTTTTGGGCCCTTGTTTGTCTAGGAGCAGACTACTGGTGAGTGATCTCTTAAGGTGTTGAGCAGGTTGGAAACATTGTTGATATGCTCAGGGTTAGTAGCAAGAAGCCAGTCGATAAGTGTGCTTGTGCCAGTGCGGTAGTTCCACCTAGTTGCCTATGTGACCATCTGCGTAAGATAGAGGCCATGGATTTTGTCCCTTGTAATAACTGTATCCTGTGCTAGCCAGTTTGTGTTAAAGTCCCCTACGATGACCTGTTCCCAGTCTTTGTTGAGCTTGCTACAGTGTTTTTTTAAAAGATATATGAACTGACACCTTTAGCGTTCACCTGTGTTACACCCAAAGATGAACATGGCATAGTGAAACTCCCTGCACCAGACCTGTAGATTTAAAAAAAATTGGGGGAATGTTTGACCAGAAAAGGCACATTAAGATGTGATAGCTTGTTTCCAGGTATGTCCTGGGAGGCAGGTTGCAAGGACCTGTTTTATTGATTGGGAGAATGTTAGTCATGACACCAGGAAACTCATCTACTCTTCTTCGATACATTCCATGCAATCTCTAACTTCTACCTGGACAGTGACCAAAGGACACAGAATTCTTTTACTTCCTCAAAAAGAAGGAAAAATCATCTTTCGTATTCCAAAAAGATGACTGCCAGTGGGAAAAAAATTAGATTCTGAAGCCAGGAAAAAAACAGAAAACTTCAAATGGGGGGAACATCTTCAGGGCTGATGAAAATACTTTAGTTGACAGTAAACAAGTTGCATAACACCTTGCCTTCTAGTGAGCCAGGGAAGCATTATGCTTCTATTTGTATATACACCACTGTTTGGTTTAAAAATGTAAAGGACAATGAAAGCAGGGATAACAACGTCAATGCATAACAGCCTACAGTGGAAACCAGGAATAAGATACACTGTGTGTCTAGATATATCACATACTTCAAATTGAAATGTATGGGGATTTCATGTGATATATATTTAGATATACTTGAATGTTCTACATCATTGTCATTGCTTATGATTGCATCTTATGCAGATTTTGTCCTCTGCTTTGTTGTTACATGGGGTACCATCCTGACTACTATCAGAATTATTTTCTCTAACCAACTGAGTATGCTTAAAGTGAAATAAGAATGAACTATTTTTCTCCTGAAGTGGAAACTGAGGTAGTCAACCAATCAGAGAAAGCCACAGAGAACACTAGAAGAGAGAAAAAACAGCTCTTGTTACAATTAGAGATTCTCCTTTCCCACAAAAGATGATTTGAAAAAGGAGAAAAAAAACAACTCTTTCTCAAAGTAAAAAAGACTGGTTGTAGAGAAAATCATGAAAGAAAAATAAAAGCCACTTTGGTACCTCTCCCAGGGTAACCTCAAGAAAGACTAAGACAAATGGTAAGTTTGTCACACAGAAATCCACTACAGCAGACCAATTAAGCAAAATCTAAGAGAGAATCCCTGGTACGTAACATAGCAAAATATTAAAGAAAATAATAAAAAGCTGCAAAGAATCTCTTCACATTTAGAACGCACTCTTTTGAAAACAAATAAAAATCTGCACGAGTCCCAAAAATCTATAATAACATAAAAGGTTTGATGAGGAACAAAGGAAAATCTTCACCGTCTCACAGTGGAGATCCCAAGGAGGGTGGTAGAAGACCCCAAAAGAGGAGGAAGCAACTTCTGGTAGGGGACTCGCACAGTGCATTGCAGTGTGTACATGTAAAGGTTTTCTGTTTCAATTTAAGAAACATTTACTATCACTTTGGTAGTTCACTAGAGTAAATATAACATTAGACAAGACAAAGTGATCTTTATTTATAAAGGGCCCAATTCCAGAGGCTCTAAGCACTGTAAATAGTTTATCAGTACAATTTCAAACAAGAACTGAATCAAAACAACACTTTAAGATACAATTGAATTAATAAAAATGCAAAGATACAAGGCACAGATAATTGACTAAGAAACAGTTGCTCAAATAAAAAGGTTTTAAGGGAGGCTTTAAAGGCCTGCACTGTGTTGGCCATATGAATATAAGCAGCCAGTGAGTTCCACAAAATTGGAGCAGCAACTTTGAATGCCCTGTCTCCTGAAAGTCTCAACCAGGAAGGGGAGAGGACAACAAGCAGGCCTGCATCAGTGAAGTGGAGGGGGTGAACTGGGTGGTAGGTAACAAGGATCTCTTTCAGATAGTCTGGTCCTAAACCATGTATCCTTATAGGGTGGCATATCATGAAATTGTCAACATATAAAATACATTTTTTTTTTAATTTGAATAGGAGTTTGAGTCTCCCTCACACTTCTTCAACCCCAAACCACATAGGGCTTGTAAATTAACAACTGTATCTTAAAGGTGATATGTGCACTACGGTATGAAACAATTTAGGAAGAGGTATCCACTTTGGTATTTAAATGAATGGTGTACATGTTAGTATTTGCATATACATTTATTCAGCTACATCACTTAGGAACAAGTTTGTTCGGTATTTACTTATTCTATAGTGATGTACTTGTAACGTGTTTCACAGAAAAATTGCAAAATGTCCTTTCTTGAAGAATTAATTTTACTTAAGGTGAACTTTTTATATTTTTATGTTTCTTTGAATTTGAAAACTTGAAAAATAATACAGACTGAGAATTAATTGGATGTTTTGTAGTTTTAATAGTTTGAGAACAATAATTCAAGTTAACAATTTGTCAGAAATAAAGAAGAAAAGAAGTAAGTATTGGCCACACATATATATCTTGGCTAACTTGATATTAAATTACTGCATTTAATTTTAATGTTATTTAATTTACAATAATTTATAAATCAGATTCCAGATTCCCTGATGAAGGGATATGTTAGTCGTGAAACATTGGAATTTTAAAGCTTCTGGATGTTTAAATAAATGTGTATTTAATAATTTAACATTTGATGAGCGAACCTTTGACCCTAATCTTCTATTATATGTTTCTGTAACAAACACCTACCCAACCACAGTAGCTCAGGTTTGGTGGCACCAGCCACTTCTTGTTTCTAGAATGTAATTGGAAATGCATGCATGGGTGTAGGTTGTTTAATCTCCCTTCTGTGCTTTGTCTCCTCATAATTTTGAATTAATCATTGTCAGGGCCCCCTTGCTGATGCTGCATTTTTCCTAGCTGATATTTATCTTTAATTACTGATCATTGCAGAAATCATGTTACATTAATTCAGGTGAGAGGAAGAGAGCATGTAGGGGTCAGCACAGAATCCAAACGGTCTTCCAAATACAACAAATATCAGCTGTATTGAGCCCAAATCCTGAATCCCAGCATCAATACTAGCTGTATTTGGAAGAATTCACCAGAAATATTTAGTCTGGGAGGGGAGTCAAGTACTCCCTTGGTCTAAGTAACACCTGTAACCCTCACCCCATCTCATTTCTTTATTACAGGCACTTGCTCATGTATCCTTTGACGTTGTTGGTGGAGGAGGAGGATGCTGGGTGCCTGCAGAGCCTTTCTGTCCATTTGTGCACTGGCATTAATGCGCCAGCACATCTGGGTGCTGATTTGGGGATTCAAGCCCCCTCCCCAAGGTCTACCTCCTCAGAGTTAGTATAATAATAAAGGGGGGTGGGGGTACAGCCCCTCACATGGGGGGGTGCAGTGGGCACAGCCCCCCACAGAAACAGGTGTTGGTGAAATCCCAATTTGGTGCCCTGATGACCGTGTGCACTAACGCCAGTACTCTGAACTGGTGGAACCCCTGCAGAGATGTGTGAGATGGGAAGTACTGATTGGATGGTTTTGGTGTAGAGGGCGGGATCACTGGACACCAGGAATCATTAGAGTATATGAAATGGGAATCAGTTTAGAGAGGGGGGCCACTGAACACCAAGGATTGTGTTGTACAGGAAAATGGGGATCAGGTTGGGGAGGAGGGGCATTGGATACTGGGAGAGGGTTTGGCTTCCACTGGGGAAATGTTAATAGGGCACAAAGTACCCTCCACCATCACACAACGGAGGGCTTGAGTGATGGTCTTTGGTGGTTTTCCCCCTGTTAAAAATGCTTTCAACTCATGGTACCTTGCACTGCTCTAAAGGGATAGTAGCATGAGTAAAAGGATTCCAAATGTGCACATGGTAATGAGATACTATTTCATTACCATCTGTGCCTGTGGTGCCTCCACATTGCAGTGCAAACCTCTTTCCCTCAGGCAATGTGTGGCCTCTGTTATGGACAGTTTAGTGTCCAAATTGCAGATGCCTAACTTTGCATGTGCAGTGTTTGGGCTGATGCAAAGGCCTACATTATGCTGCCAATCAGGTTTTCGGCATGTTTTCTAAGTATGGGGCTTTTGATTTCTTTTAGGGGAGAGTCCAAATTCTAATTTATGGGAAATAAATCCTCAAGTCCAACATTTGTCACTAACCTTGCCAATTGGTTTGAATTCTGGGGATGTTGCTACATTTCAATAAAACCTATGAATACAAACTCCACAAAGTTTTCCCAGACTTAGCCACTGGGTCCCTGAATCCAGCAAAATTTAAACTATTGTTCTTTCACTGTTCCAATTATACTAGAAAGTGAAGCAATGGTTTAGCTTCCTTTTAAAAGGGAACATACTGTAAACAATGCTGTTTACATCTTTTTTCATATAGCTTTTTGCTCCCACTGTCACCTCCTGTGCCTACTTGGCAATGGGGGAGACATGGTATTTTTTTCTTGATTTTCCCCTGTTACCCCGGGCCCCTGGAATATGGTTGCACATGCACACAGAGGTGCACATGCACTCTGCAGCTCCAGTGACTGCCCCTTCTGACCACCTGGCCTAATGCCAGGGTTCCCTTGTGGCTTGGCACTGCTGCCTAGCTTCCACCAAGTAGCAACTAAGAGCTGGGAACCCTCATTTCCCTCCACAGAGAGGAGAGCCGCCTTGCAGCAGCTTGACCCAGCTCCACGCCCTCCCCTGCTTGACCAACCTCTGGCAGCTCAAGCTCACTCCAGAACTCGGGTTGCTGGCATGGCACAAGGTGTGGCATCCAGCACCACAACCCTCAGCACCACTGGGCCAGCCTGTTTCCATCTTTTAAATGTAATTGTAAATGTGGGCATATGTGAAGTCTATTTAATCACCCCAGTGTATTATTTTGTGTCTTACTATTGAAATAGTGCTATGATTTTACTTATTATTAACAAAAATAGTATTATTTTGTGTATTAGTACTGAAACAATTCTATTTTTACTTATTTATGGTCCCATATGAATGCATATTAACGTATTACTGTAAGAAGGGGAAAGGACTGGCAGGATTGTGAGAGTGTGGTCTTCTACTTAGTAGTTTGGTTTGGCTGCATGACTCCTATTACTCCGCAGTGCTCTCCATTAAAACAGTGGTGTGTGTGTCTGCACCACTGCCTGACGTAGATGGCACTATTTCTAGAGCCTCTTTAATAATTGTGCCAGATAAAAGCCCTTCAGGCAGCAATGGCTATAATTCCTATTGAAACACATTCATCATTTTAAGGGCATACAAGATGAATAGCTTTGGAACAGCTAACTTCCATTAACCATGAAAATTTGATTTTCTTTCAACAGCATTTCTTTCCCTGCACTCTAGCACTGCATTCCATTGTGTAGAATTCCAGTCTCTGCTTCAGCTTGGTTCAACAAAAGCATGGTCCGATTATGTGCTTGTTTTTTATTGCTGCTTATTTACCTGATTCTGTGGTATATGTGTTGATTTCCTGAAAAATGTGTATTTAAAACAAATATATTTATAATAATTACATAGTTAATGAAGCTGTGTGCCTTTTCTAGTTGGCTTTGCTTTTGTATTGCTTCCCTCTTCCCCTGCTCTCAGATTACCTTGCAACACATTTGAGTCTTAACCTTTGATTATTCTGGTCATTAATCTTAAGCCTTTTTGTGTGCTATTAAAATTTCAATTTGATCAAGCTTCACACCATGTGATACTAGCTACGAGGAAGGCTCACAGCTGTAGCTGTAGCAGTCTGTATATTAAGGGCCCACCAATCCTAAAACAGTTCACTGCCCCTCCATGTATACTGTATATAGGTCCTGGAAAAGCTTGTAAGGCATGTTGGGTCCATCATGTCCAACCCCTCACTGTAACATAGTAATTTTAATGTTGTAAGGGACTCTAGGTCCATCATGTCCAACTGCTCACTGTAACATAGCACTTTAAGGTTATCAGGGACTCTAGGCCCATCATCTCCAACCCCTCACTGTAACATAGTAATTATATGATGTAAAGGACACTAGGTCCATTATTTCCAATCCATCACTTCAACATAGTAATTTAATGTTGTAAAGAACTCTGGGTCCATCATGTCCAACCCCTCACTATAACATAACAATTTAGGTTGTAAGGGACTCAAGGTCCATAATGTCCAGCCACTCACTGTAACATAGTAGTTAAATGTTGTAAGGGGCATTAGGTCCAATATCTCCAATCCATTACTTCAACATAGTAATTTTATGTTTGTAAAGGACTCTGGGTCCATCATGTCCAACCCGTCACTGTAGCATAGAAATTTAATTTTGTAAGGAACTCTAGGTCCATCATGTGCAGCTTCTCACTGTAATATAGTAATTTAATGTTGTAATGGACTCTAGGTCCATAATGTCCAACCCCTCATTGTAACATATCAATTTAATATTTTAAGGGACTCTAGATCCATCATATCCAATCCCTCTCAGTTTAACAAGAGGTATTGTAAGTCCCAGGAGGCATCTGCATTCCAAAAGAGACTAATTACTTTATTTTTATCAACTGAAGAAAAGTTAATCCCTCCTGATACAGGGAAGTGAGCGGATTCAAATTTTATAAAACCAGACCCACATTTCACCTAGAGTTTGAGCAGTCAGCCTTGGCTTGATGCAGGGAACTGATAACTGGTCTTCAACTATCCAGTAGTCCAGGGCATGCCACTTTCAAGGAGAGGGCTGGGTGTGGGCAAAGGAAATGGCAGGGGGGAACACACAGGTGAGGGTCTGCAGCAGCCAGGTGTGGGGGCATTCCAGTTAAGGAACTGGTGGGGGAATTGTGACACAAACACTGAGCAGTCAGATGCATATGTATCTTGCTTCTGTTTGAAAACTGAAAGCTGTCACTACTGATATAGCTAGGCAGTCACCTGGAGCCAAACCCAGTAAATGTTGTAAGGGACACTAAGTCCATCATCTCCAAATCATCACTGTAACATAGTAATTTAATGTTGTAAAGGACTTTGTGTCCATCATGTCCAGCCACTCGCTGTAACATATTAATTTACATTGTAAGGGACTTGAGAGCCATCATGTCCAACTCCTCACTGTATCATAGTAATTTAATGTTATAAGTGACTCTAGGTCTATCATGTAGAGCCCTTCACTGTAACATATTAATTTAATGTTGTAATGGACTCTAGGTCAAGCATGTCCAACCCCTCACTGTAACATATTAATTTAATGTTCCAAATGACTCAAGGTCTAACCCCTCACTGTAACATAGTAATTTAATATCATGAGGGACCCTACATCCATCATGTCCAGCTTATCACTGTAATATAGTAATTTAACTGTTGTAATGGACTCTAAGTCCATCATGTCCAACCCCTCACTGTAACATTAAGTTAATGTTGTAAAGGACTCTATGTCCATCATGTCCTGTCCCTCACAGTTTAACAAGAGGTATTGTAAGTCTCAGGAGGTATCTGCATTCCAAAAGAGACTTGCTACTTTATTTTACTGTAAAACTAGTTATTTTCATGCAAAGTAAATTTAGCGCAAACACAAATGCAACCATAATTGCGTAAATTTATTTTAGTGCTAAGTCACAATCACCACATTCACTATAATGGAAAAATACTAAAAGTGCTAGTTAGCGCAAATTTATTTTCATGCAGATTGGTGCTTTAGCGAAAATAGTGAAATTTATTTGACAGTGAAAATTTCAAGTTCTATAGTAATTAACTGAAGAAATGTTAATGCCTCCTGATACAGAGAAGTGAGTGGATTAAAATGTTATTTAAAAAAAATCCACATTTCACCAGGGGATTGAGCAGTCAGCCTCGGCTTGATGCAGGTAACTGATAACTGGGTTCAACTATCCAGGAGTCCAGGGCATGCCACTTTCACTGAGAGGGCTTGGAGTGGGCACAGGAAATCATGAGGGGCAAACACAGGTGAGGGTCTGTGGCAGCCAGGTGTGAGAGGCATTCTGGTTAAGGCACAGGTGGAGGATTTGTGACACAAACACTGAGCAGTCAGATGCATATGTATCTTGCTTCTGTTTTAAAACCAAAAGCTGCCAATACTGATATAGCTAGGCAGTCACTGGGAGCCAAACCCCAGTAAATCTTATATGGGACACTAGGTTCATCATCTCCAACCCATCACCGTAACAGAGTAATTTAATGTTGTAAAGGACTCTGGGTCCATCATGTTCAGCCACTCACTATAACATAATAATTTATGTTGTCAGGGATTCTATTGCTTCCATCTCCCCTTGCTCTCAGATTACCTTGCAACACATTTGAGTCTTAACCTTTGATTATCCTGGTTGTTAATCTTAAGCCTTCTTGCGTGAGTTTTAAAATTTCTATTTGATCAAGTTTCACAGCATGTGAGGCTAGCTAGGAAGAAGGCTCATAGCTGTAGCAGTAGCAGTCTGCATATCAAGGGCACACCAATCCTCAAATAGTTCACTGCCCATCTGTGCATGAAGAGGTCCTGGAAAAGCATGTAAGGCACTATGGGTCCATCATGTCCAACCCTCACTGTAGCATACTGTAGTAATTTAACATTATAAAGGACCCTGGATCCATCATGTCTAACCCCTCACTCTAATATAGTAATTTAATGTTTTAATGGACTCCAGCTCCATCATGTCCAACCCCTCACTGTAACATATTAATTTAATGTTGCAAATGACTGTAGCTCTAACCCCTCACTGTAACATAGTAATCTGATGCTGTAAGGGACTCTAGGTCCATCCTGTCCAGCCTCTCACTGTAATATAGTAATTTAATGGTGTAATGCATTCTAGGTCCATCATGTCCAACCCTTCACTGTAACATATTTGAGGACTTTAGGTCCTTCATATTCAATCCCTCACAGTTTCACAAGCGGTATTGTAAGTCTGTATGTATCTTGCTTCTTCTCAAAAATCTAGAACTGCCACTATTAATATAGGTAGGCAGTCACCAGCAGCCAAACCCCAGTAAATGTTGTAAGTGACACTACATCCATCATCTCCAATCCCTAACCATAATATATTATTTAATGTTGTAAAGGACTCTTGGTCCATCATATCCAGTCCCTCATAGTTTAACAAGAGTTATTGTAAATTTCCAGAGGTATCTGCATTCCAAATGAGATCTGTTGCTTTATTTTAATTAACTGAAGAAAACTGAATCCCTCCTGATACAGGGACATGATTGGGTTAAAATGTTATAAAACCAGACCTATGTTTCACCTAGGCTTTGAGCAGTCAGCCTGGGATTGATGCAGGTGACTGATGACTGGGCTTCAACTATCCTGGGCATGCTACTTTCACTGAGAGGGTTGTGTGTGGGCTCAGGAAATGGTGGTGGGCATACACAGGTGGGGGTTTGTGGCAGCCAGATGTGAGAGGCATGCTGGTTAAGGCACGGGTGGGGATTTGTGACACAAACACAAAGCAGTCACAGGCATATGTATCTTGCTTCTTTTCAAAAACCTAAAGCTGCCACTATTACTATAGCTAGGCATTCACCAGGAGCCAAACCCCAATAAATGTTGTAAGGGACACTACATCCATCATGTCCAATGACTCACTGAATCATAGTAGATTATGTTGTAAGGCACTCAAGGATCATCATGCCCAACCCTCATTCATTGTAACATAGTAATTTAATGATCTACAGGACTCTGGATCCATCATGTCCAACCCCTCACTGTAGCACAGTAATTTAAGGTTGCCAAGGACTGTTGGTTCATCATGTCCAACCTCTCACTGTAACATAGTAATTTAATGTTGTAAGGGGCACTAGGTCCATCATGCCCAACCCCTTACTGTAATACAGTAAGTTAATTTTATAAGGGACTCTGGGTCTGTCATGTCCAACCCCTCACTGTAATGTAGTAATTTATTTTGTAAGGGACAAGAGGTCCATCACATCCAACCCCTCACTGTATCATAGTAATTTAAGGTTGTCAGGGACTCTAGGTCCATCATGTCCAGCCCCTCATTGTAACATATTAATGTAATGTTGTAAGGGACTCTAGCTCCATCATGTCCAACCTCTCATTTTATAAAGCCAGATCTATGTTTCACCAGGAATTTGAGCAGTCAGCCTTGGCTTGATGCAGGGAACTGATGACTTGGCTTCAACTATCCAGGAGACCAGGGCATGCCACTTTCACTGAGAGGGCTGGGACTGGGCACAGAAAATGGTGAAGGTCAAACACAGGTGAGGTTCTGTGGCAGCTAGATGCAAGAGGCATACTGATTAAGGCATGGGTGGGGGATTTGTGACACAAACACAAAGAAATAAGAGGCATATGTATATTGCTTCTGTTTGAAAACCTAAAGCTGCCACTATTAATATAGCTAGGCAGTTACCAGGAGCCAAGCCCCAATAAATGTTGTAAGGGACACTACATCCATCATCTCCAACCCATTACTGTAACATAGTAATTTAATGTTGTAAAATAATCTGGGTCCATCATGTCCAGTCCCTCATTGTAACATATTAATTTAATGTTGTAAAGGACTCTGGATCCATCATATCCAACCCCTCACTGTAACATAGTAATTTATTTTGTAAGGGACTCACGGTCCATCATGTCCAACCCCTCACTGTAGCACAGTAATTTAAGGTTGTCAGGAACTGTTGGTCCATCATGTCCAACCTCTCACTGTAACATAGCAATTTAATGTTGTAAAGGACACTAGATCCATCATGTCCAACCCCTTACTGTAATTAAGTTAATTCTGCAAGGGACTCTGAGTCCATCATATCCAACTCCTCACTCTAACTTAATAATTTATGTTGTAAGAGACAAGAGGTCCATCATGTCCAACCCCTCACTGTGTTATAGCAATTTAAGATTGTAAGGGACTCTAGGTCCATTGTGTCCAACCCTTCACTGTAACATAGTAATTTAAATTTGTAAGGAACTCTAGGTCCATCATGTCCAGCCCCTCATTGTAACATATTAATGTAATGTTGCAATGGACTCTAGCTCCATTATGTCCAACCTCTCATTTTATAAAGCCATACTTATGTTTCACCTGGGATTTGAGCAGTCAGCTTCAGCTTGATGCAGGGAACTGATGACTGGGCTTCAACTATCCAGGAGTCCAGGGCATGCCACTTTCACTGAGAGGGCTGGGATTTGGCACATGAAATTGTGAGGGTCAAACACAGGTGAGGGTCTGTGACACCCAGGTGCAAGAGGCATACTGGTTAAGACACAGGTGGGGGACTTGTGACACAAACACAAAGAAATCAGAGGCATATGTATCTTGTTCTGTTTGAAAAGCTAAAGCTGCCACTAATAATATAGCTAGGCACTCACCAGGAGCCAAACCCTAGTAAATGTTATAAGGGACACTACATCCATCATGTCCAACCACTCACTGAAACATAGTAATTTATGTTGTAAGGTACTCGAGGATCATCATGTCCAACCTCTCACTCATTGTAACATAGTAATTTAATGATCTGAAGGACTCTGGATCCATCATGTCCAACCCCTCACTTTAGCATAGTAATTTATTTTGTAAGGGATTCGATGTCCATAATGTCCAATTTCTCACTGTAGCACAGTAATTTAAGGTTGCCAAGGACTGTTGGTTCATCATGTCCAACTTCTCACTGTAACATAATAATTTAATATTGTAAGGGACACTAGGTCCATCATTCCCAACCCCTTACTGTAATTCAGTAAATTAATTTTGTAAGGGACTCTGGGTCCATCATGTCCAACCCGTCACTGTAATATAATAATTTATTTTTTAAGGTACAAGATGCCCATCATGTCCAATCCCTTACTGTGACTGAGTAAGTTAATTCTGTAATGGACTCTGGGAACATCATGTCCAACCCCTCACTCTAAAGTAGTACTTTATGTTGTGAGCGACAAGAGTTCCATCATCTTATCTAACCCCTCACTGTATTATAATAATTTAAGGTTGTCAGGGACTCTAGGTCCATTGTGTCCAACCCCTCACTGTAACATAGTAATTAAAATTTGTAAGGGAAACTATGTTCATCATGTCCAATCCTTCATGGTAAAATAGTAATTTAATGTTGTAAGGGACTCTAGGTCCATCATGTCCAGCCCCTCACTGTAATATATTAATGTAATGTTGTAATGGACTCTAGCTCCATTATGTCCAACCCCTCATTTTATAAAGCCATACTTATATTTCACCTGGGATTTGAGCAGTCAGCTTCAGCTTGATGCAGGGAACTGATGACTGGGCTTCAACCATTCAGGAGTCCAGGGCAAGCCACTTTCACTGAGAGGGCTGGGATTTAGCACATGAAATGGTGAGGGTCAAACACAGGTGAGGGTCTGTGGCACCCAGGTGCAAGAGGCATGCTGGTTAAGGCACAGGTGAGAGATTTGTGACACAAATGCAAAGAAATCAGAGGCATACGTATCTTGTTTCTGTTTGAAAACCTAAAGCTGCCACTATTAATATAGCTAGGCAGTTACCAGGAGCCAAACCCCAGTAAATATTGTTAGGGACACAATGTCCATCATCTCCAATGCATCTCTGTAACACAGTAATTTAATATTGTAAAAGATTCTGGGTTCATCAGGTCCAACCCCTCACTGTAACATAGTAATTTATTTTGTAAGGGACTCACGGCCCATCATGTCCAAACCCTCACTGCAGGACAGTAATTTAAGGTTGTCAGGAATTATTGGTCCATCGTGACCAACTTCTCACTGTAACATAGTAATTTAATGTTGTAAAGGACACTACAGGAGGTTCATCATGTCCAACCCCTTACTGTAATTGAGTAAGTTAATTCTGTAAGGGACTCTGGGTCCCTCATATCCAACCCCTCAATCTAACATAGTAATTTATGTTGTAAGGGACAAGAGGTTCATCATGTCAAACCCCTCACAGTAACATAGTAATTTAATGTTGTAATGGACTCTAACTCCATCATGTTCAACCCCTCACTCTAACATATTAATTTAATGTTGTAAATGACTCTAGGTCTAGCCCCTCACTGTAACATAGTAATTTATGTTATAAGGGAACTCGAAGTTCATCATGTCCAACCCCTCATTGTGACATAGTAATTTAATGTTGTAAAGGACTCTGAATCCATCATGTCCAACCCCTCATTGTAGCACAGTAATTTAGGGTTATCAGGGACTGTTGGTCCATCATGTCCAACCTCTCATTGTAACATAGTGATTTAATGTTGTAAGGGACACTAGGACCATCATGTCGGTATCCTCTGAGTTCTGCAACCACGATTGGGTGCCTACCAAAACAGCAACTCAATTGCGGTGCCTCACATCACAGTGAAGAGGGATGGTGGATGACCAAATCGGGGGGGTGCACAAATGTAGTGATATCTTGCTGCTACATGCATACATGCATGGGGGCAGTGAGCACACTGAGCATGGGGTGGGAGAGGAAGGAGGGATTGTGAAGGGTGGCACCATGGTGCCAACTGCTCCCATGGCATGGTGAGTGGGCTTAGGGTTGGGGTCTGAATGGTGCTGGGTTCAGGTCTGGGTGCAGGTGCCTTTTGTTGTGCCAAGCCTGAATATATTTTTGGGGCGGTTGCACCACCCCTACATGCACCCCCCCGGGGTTGAGAATCCTTAAGTAGGAGGGTGCAGTGGGTGCCCATCTGCTGTGTGCCAGGGACTGCATCACTGACATTTTTTCGGCGATTTCCGTTCTCCCTAATGGCGATCACTATTCTGTGATCACCATTATCACATAGATCCCATCATGTCAGACCCCTTACTGTAATATAGTAAGTTAATTTTGTAAGGGACTCTGGTTCCATCATGTCCAACCCTTCACTGTAGCATAGTAATTTACGGTTGTCAGGGACTCTAGATCCATTGTGTCCAACCCCTCACTGTGACATGGTAATTTAATCTTGTAAGGGACACTATCTCTATCATGTCCAACCCCTCACTGTAACATAGTAATTTAAATTTGTAAGGAACTCTAGGTCCATCATGTCCAGACCCTCATTGTAACATATTAATTTAATGTTGTAATGGACTCTAGCTCCATTATGTCCAACCCCTCATTTTATAAAGCCATACTTATGTTTCACCTGGGATTTGAGCAGTCAGCTCCGGCTTGATGCAGGAAACTGATGACTGGGCTTCAACTATCCAGGAGTCCAGGGCATGCCACTTTCACTGAGAGGGCTGGGATTTGGCACATGAAATTGTGAGGGTCAAACACAGGTGAGGGTCTGTGGCACCCAGGTGCAAGAAGCATGCTGGTTAAGGCACAGGTGAGGGATTTGTGACACAAACACAAAGAAATCAGAGGCATATATATCTTGTTTCTGTTTGAAAAGCTGAAGCTGTCACTATTAATATAGCAAGGCATTCACCAGGAGCCAAACCCTAGTAAATGCTGTAAGGGACACTACATCCATCATGTCCAACCACTCACTGAAACATAGTAATTTATGTTGTAAAGTACTCGAGTATCATCATGTCCTACCTCTCACTCATTGTAACATAGTAATTTAAAGATCTGAAGGACTCTGGATCCATCATCTCCAACCTCTCACTTTAGTATAGTAATTTATTTTGTAAGGGATTTGATGTCCATAATGTCCAACCCCTCACTGTAGCACAGTAATTTAAGGTTGCCAAGGACTGCTGGTTCATCATGTCCAACTTCTCACTATAACATAGCAATTTAGTATTGTAAGGGACACTAGGTCCATCATGTCCAACCCCTTACTGTAATACAGTAAGTTAATTTTGTAAGGGACTCTGGGTCCATCATGTCCAACCCCTCACTGTAACATAGTAATTTATTTTTTAAGGTAGAAGAGGTCCATCATGTCCAACACCTCACTGTATCATAGCAATTTAAGGTTGTCAGGGACTCTAGGTCCAGCATGTCCAACCCCTGACTGTAAAATGGCAATTTAATGTTGCAAGGGACTCTAGCTCCATTATCTCCAACCCCTCATTTTATAAAGCCAGACCTATGATTCACCTGGGATTTGAGCAGTCGGTCTTGGCTTGATGCAGGGAAATGATGACTTGGCTTCAACTATATAGGAGTCCAGGGCATGCCAGTTTCATTGAGAGGGCTGGGACTGGGCACAGGAAATGGTGAGGGTCAAACACAGGTGAGGCTCTGTGGCAGCCAGATGCAAGAGGCATGCTGGTTAAGGCATGGGTGGGGGATTTGTGA
Organism: Neoceratodus forsteri; assembly: GCA_016271365.2. Classification (NCBI taxonomy): domain Eukaryota; kingdom Metazoa; phylum Chordata; order Ceratodontiformes; family Ceratodontidae; genus Neoceratodus; species Neoceratodus forsteri. The sequence goes on along the minus strand of CM057453.1, from coordinate 639,800,410 downwards.
CACAAACACAAAGAAATAAGAGGCATATGTATCTTGTTTCTGTTTGAAAACCTAAAGCTGCCACTATTAATATAGCTAGGCAGTTACCAGGAGCCAAACCTCAATAAATGTTGTAAGGGACACTATGCCCATCATCTCCAACCCATCACTGTAACATAGTAGTTAAATGTTGTAAAAGAATCTGGGTCCATCATGCCCAACCCCTCATTGTAACATATTAATTTAATGTTGTAAAGGACTCTGGATCCATCATGTTCAACCACTCACTGTAACATAGTAATTTATTTTGTAAGGGACTCATGCTCCATCATGTCCAACCCCTCACTGTAGCACAGTAATTTAAGGTTGTCAGGAACTGTTGGTCCATCATGTCCAACCCCTTACTGTAATTGAGTAAGTTAATTCTGTAAGGGACTCTGGGTCCCTCATGTCCAACCCCTCAATCTAACATAGTAATTTATGTTGTAAGGGACAAGAGGTCCATCATGTCCAACCCCTTACTGTATCATAGTTATTTAAGGTTGTCAGGGACTCTAGGTCCATCGTGTCTAACCCCTCACAGTAACATAGTAATTTAATGTTGTAATGGACTCTAACTCCATCATGTCCAACCCCTCACTGTAACATAGTAATTTAATGTTGTAAAGGGCTCTGGGTCCATCATGTCCAGCCACTCACTGTAACATAGTAATTTATGTTATAAGGGAACTCGAGGTCCATCATGTCCAACCCCTCATTGTGACATAGTAATTTCATGTTGTGAAGGACTCTGAATCCATCATGTCCAAGCCCCCACTGTAGCACAGTAATTTAGGGTTGTCAGGGACTGTTGGTCCATCATGTCCAACCTCTCATCATAACATAGTGATTTAATGTTGTAAGGGACACTAGGACCATCATGTCAGTATCCTGTGAATTATGCAACCATGATTGGGTGCCTACCAAACCAGCAATTCAATTGCAGTGTCTCACATCACAGCAATGAGGGATGGAGGGTGACCAGATCAGGGGGGTGCATGAATATAGCAACATCCTGCCACTACATGCATACGCATGTGGGGGAGCAAGCACACTGAGCATGGGGTAAGAGAGAAAGGAGGGATTGTGAGGGGTGGCACCATGGTGCCAAGCTGCCCCCATGGCATGATGGGTGGGCTTAGGGCTGGGGTCTGAATGGTGCTGGGTTCAGGTCTGGGCATGGTGCCTTTTGTTGTGGCAAGCCATAATATTTTTTTGGGGGTTGCACCACCCCGACATGCACCCCCCAGAGTTGATAATCCTTAAGTAGGGGGGTGTGGGGGTGCAGTGGGTGCCCTTTTGCTGTGCGCCAGGGACTGCATCACCGAAATTTTTTTCAGTGATTTCCATTCTCCCCAATGGCGATCGCTATTCTGTGATTGCCGTTATCACATAGATCCCATCATGTCCAGCCCCTTGCTGTAATATAGTAAGTAAATTTTGTAAGGGACTCTGGTTCTATCCTGTCCAACCCTTCACTGTAGTGTAGTAATTTATGGTTGTAAGGGACTCTAGGTCCATCGTGTCCAACCCCTCATTGTAAAACAGTAATTTAATGCTGTTAGGGACTCTATGTCCATCATGTCTAGCCCTTCACTCTAATATAGTAATTTAATGTTGTAATGGACTCTAGCTCCATCATGTCCAGCCCCTCATTGTAACATATTAATTTAATGTTGTAAAGTACTTTAGGTTCCTCATGTTCAATCCCTCACAGTTTATCAAGAGGTATTGTAAGTCTCAGGAGGTATCTGCATTCCAAAAGAGACTAGTTATATTATTTCAATTAACTGAAGAAAGGTTAATCCCTCCTGATACAGTGAACTGAGTGGATTAAAATATTAGAAAACCAGACCCACGGCTTGATGCAGGGGACTGATAACTGGGCTTCAACTATCCAGTAGTCCCAGGCATGCCACTTTCACTGAGAGGGCTGGGTGTGTGCACAGGAAAAGGTGGGGGGCAAACACAGGTGAGGGTCTGTGGCAGCCAGATGCAAGAGGCATGCTGGTTAAGGCAGGGGTGGGGATTTGTGACACAAACAGAGAGCAGTCAGATGCATATGTATATTGCTGATTTTCAAAAACCTAAAGCTGCCACTATTGATATAGCTAGGCATTCACCAGGAGCCAAACCCCAGTGTCACTCCCTCCCCCCAACACTAGGTGCCCAATTCTGGGGTTGGATGGTAAACTAAAATGAAAAGTAGCCACTTGCTGCTCAACTCTGGTGCCTCCAAACTCACCCCATTCTGACACCAAGTGCCCAGCCCTGGAGTCAGACAGTAAATGAAAAAAGTAAGTGAACAATGACAGCCAAACCCCGGTGCTGCCAACCCTCCATTCTAACACTTGGTGCCCAGCCCCTGGGTCCAAGAATCAATGAAGAAAAGTAAGCAGACAGTGGGAGCCCAACTGCAGTGATGTTTTAGAAAGAAATGTTAGTTGTTTTTTGCACTAATCTATTGTAGCATTGCTCCCTGCTATTCATTGTTCTATTGCACTTCTGTGTACTTGCCACTCATACATCAAATAAAAAGCAGCTTTATTCCATAGTCAGCAGTAAAACTTTAGCCAACATTATAAAAAAAAGCATATGTGAATTCATAGGATGAATACTAAAAACAAGAAAAGTGCAGTAGTGCAATGAATAGCAATGCTATGCCAGATTGGGGTAAAAACTACTAACGTTTCACTTCAGAAGTGGAGCTTCATCAGAGTTAGTTACTTAATGCAGAAATGCCCTGATGTTATTCTGCACCAGTGATGTGTACAGATTTAAAATTTAGAACAACGATTGTGATGCATCCTCAGGATACGAGGTGGCACTTATAAAATTACAACTGGCAATTAAGGTAATGAAAAGTATAATATCAAGCCTAGTATAAACTACCCACAAGGCATATTTTCACCATTGGGTTAGTGTATGCAATTAGAAAAAAGCTTTACATATAAACTACAGTATCAGGAAATATAAATGCATATAGAAATCCATTTTGTGGATGTTGGAGTGAAGCACTGAGGATATAAAATGTACAGGTATTCATTTACATATATTTTCTCTTGAGAGACATTTTCTTTAGGACTGTGAACTCTGCAGTACAATGGTACCAAATGTCAGAAATGTTCTAAAAAACAGATAAAAAGTAGGGCATTATTATATCAGATGCTCAGCCATAATGGATCTCTACCTTGGGGGGCTCGCTATAGCCCAGGTGTGAATGATTGCTTTGAACTTGTGCCCTTTCGGTAAGATTTCTTTAGACAATCTTTATTTCCAGTATATAAAGATGGCATACTTTGCAGTAGAAGTGTTTTTATTGTAGTATGACTAAATAAGCATTTGATATAATTATGTCCTGCTTTTATTATTTTTTAGAATACGTGCCTGACATTTGTAATTTGTATAACAGAGTTCATTGGACCCACAATGCTGCAGAAAATGTCTCTCCAGAGAAGGAATATATATGGATAAATACCTGAATATTTTATATCCTCAGTGCTTCACCCTGACATGTGAAAAATGGACTATTTACTGATATTGTGGTTTATCTGTAAAGTTTTTTTTTAATAATTACATCTTCTAACCAACTTTTAAAAATGTGCCTTGTGGGTAGTTAATATCAGGTTTGATGTTTTACTTTTCATTACCTTTATTGCCAGTTGTAACTTTATGAGCCCCCTCATGTCCTGAGAATCTGTCACATTAGTAGCAGACTGCTAATGTCTCTTTCATATATGACACTGTATGCAATATTACATGTAATATGACAAATTTTAAATAGAACCTTTAACAACAAAACACTGTACTAATTCCTAATATCATAAACATTCCCTAAAACTGTTCTGCAGCTGTATTGGCTCTGACAAGAATTTGTTTTTTTTTTAACAAATTCTTAACCTCACAGGTGATACCCCCCACCGCACCATGGTGGAGTGACCTGGACAGTCCATCCATATCACTGCAGGCTAAAATCAGGACACTCAGATGTTGGAAGAAAACTATGATGCCAGGACAAGGCAGAATACCCTCAAAATGCAGGTCTGAAAGTATACTCAAGAACCATGTGGTTCCAGGAGCCAAATCTGTATTTGAAAACAAAAAGCAGGTTTACCTGATATTTGGGGTGACTTTGTTATAACAAACTTAGAAGCCTATGCCAGTGAGGCAATTCAGTGCCTAACAATGGTTTCTTTCAAGTGGAGTTTGGGAAAATATTCAACATTCCTAATGCCATTATTGTTAAGAAATACAAACAATTTAGGAAAGAAGAAAGCTTTTGGACATTTTGTGAAAAAGAATCACTTAGATCAGCATTCTGTGAATTCAAATTGCAATGCTTAGATGGTGCCTCTGTGGACCAGAAATGGGGACGTTATCAACATGCCCTTCAACTTTGCAACATTAGACACATGGGGCAGCATTTCATTTTTGACTGCTCAAACTACAACAAGAGAGTTGGGTGATGGCCTAAATTTACAGTTATATTTAAAAATATACACAGCATTGTTTATGATTCCTTTAAAATACTATTTTTGGAAAGAAATGAATCCAGGTGCTTGATTTTCAAAGCCTGGATATTGACACAAGGCACCTGTAACAAACAGAAATGATACAAGAGGCATCTTGCATCAAAACTCTTAGTAATCCCAATTTTCAAACATAGGCTGCATCAAAATGGGAGCCCTTGCACCAGACCATTCCTGCACTACTCCTGTTCCTGAAATGGGGGGAAGGGGGCTTGCTCCACAATAGGGCTGCTGCACCCCTAATCTGGGATTTTCAAAACCCCACTGTGGCTGCAAGCCCTGGCTGCATTTAGACCAGCAATGAGCTTGTCTAGCACACCATGCACTACACAGCATATCAGGTCCAGCTTGGGGGGGATCCTGTGTCCCCCATTGTGGGTGGAAGCCTGATGCTAATGCAAGCCCATAAAGCCAACTGCCCCCAATGCTTACAGCAATCACATAAGTGTCCCCACATGTTGCCGTGCCTTCCCTTGTACTGTGCTGCACAGTGGTCATTGTGTGCTCTGTTGGCCTGACAATGTATGGATGATGTCAGGCAAGCTATGACTGTTGGACGTGCCCATGCAAAAGTTGTGCAAATGGTCTGCCATTCAGATCAGAGCCACACCATGGGAGAAGTAAGGCAAACTCCATGAAACGTGCCCTTGTAGAAGGGTCAATGCAGGGAAGGCTGGCACTATGTGGGTGACATAAGGTGTGCAAAGCATAGTACCACCACAACAATGCACACTCAGACATGACACAAGTTACCCTTCCCACCACCCTTGAAGCCTCTTCCTCTCCTTCTAATGATCACAGTCAGCTAACTCAGGTTCTGCACCGCACATAGCTCCACATTGCCCATCCTCCTCTTGGCTGGGCCCTATCAGTACACATACCCCCTTCCACTACCCCACATAGCACCCCCACTCCCCATCTTCTCCTGGCATCCCTGTACTAACCCATGCCCCTGTACCCCAATCCACATAGTGCACCTGGTCCCTCCATCACCATACATATACCCCCTTTGACCGCCCATGTAAAACCCTGGTTCCCACCCTCTGCCCCATTCAGGTCATCACACTTCACTCCCATCTCCAGTCCCACATGGCACTCCAACACCCCACTCTACCATTGAGTTCACCTACATAGATGGAGGTACAGACACTGAGAGGGTATTGTGTCATGATATACAATAGTATATGCCTAGATAGCCAATGATGGCCTTTTCCTGCTGGCAACTTGCATGTGTTTGTAATAGTGTCAGCTGAATTGGGGGCTGGATATTCCTCTGCCAGGTGGTGACATCCTTCTCTGTCAAACCCCTCCCAAGCACCACTTGTTTGGCGTATGGGGAGCAGTTGTGGCAAGTCCATGAACTTTTGTGCCAGGACCCCACCTGTATGAAAATCCGGTGCAGGGTCCCAAGTGCACAAGGCTTTGATACAAGCTGCTGTTTGCCGCAGCTTGCATTGATCTAAGGGCCCATTAGAAAATCAAGCCTCAGATGTCTAAAATGATATCACCAAACTCTGAAGAAGTTCTACATTTGGAATATACTTTTCAAAGCAAGGACTACAGTTGGAATACTCTGTGGACTATCCTTCCACATTTGGCCTTGTTTGTGAAAGGGCCAAAGCATGCATACTTACTTCCATTATGGTGCTGCATACTTTGAAAAACAGGCCCTTGGAAATGGCCTTGTAGGCTGGTAAAAGCCATTTATTTCCCTAAGAAAGTACTTAGAAATGTGTATGCAACATTTGCATAAAGGGGTGAGCCCCTATTATATATGCCTGTTGTCTAGTTAATTTAGTTGAATATACATTAAGTTATTTTTGTTTCTCTTTTGTCTTGAATGATCCAATGTTGTGCTCCTTACTCTCTGAAGGTCTCTTTTCTAACAGTGATGATTGGAAACCACATGTAGAATGTTCAGAAATTGCTGGAAAACATACCTGGAGTTACTTATTTTGCATTAGGTCTTCATAGAACTAAATGTACAAGTTCATTAGCAAAATGGTAAATTCTAGTTTATAGAAAATTGTAAAAAACAGCAATCAGATATATGGATTCTGTTTGCAGAATTAAAAACATGAACCCAACGAAGACATCTGCAGAATTTCTGTATTTTTAAGAAACGTTTGCAACACTACTGAATTTGGGTTCACTCTAGATTATTGATTAGAAATGCAGGGCAATAGTTCCTGCCTAAAGTCTTCCCTGTTTATTTAAGGAACCTGTTGAGCTATATTTTGCATGGCTTTCCATGCCATTAGTGTGCATGTACAGCATTTGGTCTTCTGCAGTATAACATGATGACACTAACTATTGTACCTACATTTTTATTTGCCTCCTCCAAGAAATGTAGGTAAGGCCATGAGTCACCAGTTTGTTGTTTTTTTTTATTTTATTTTATCATACATACAAATGTACCCAGATGACCTGTCAAGCCACTTGTACCAATGAATGAATGAGTCAATACCAAATTTGCTTTTGGTGAAAGTGACAAAATTCATCTCCAGTCTGATGCTATCAAAGTTTTGTTGCACTTCAGGTCATTTCAGCCATTTTGCAAATTGGTACAATAATACTGTAGGCCATTCTAAATAACCAGGACTAATCCTGTGACAATCCCTTCCCCTCCTCTGCAATGTCCCACCCTCCACCCCTCCTTCATTCCCAAGACTGATTTTTGCAAAAAAAAAAAAACCTGATAGCTCCTAGCACTGGGTCAGCCCAGGAGATAGTATTTTTTATTTCCAAAAAACACTCTGGTGGAATGGGGGAGAAAATGAGAAGTGACAGAGGTGGCAAGAAGTAGTGGAGGGCTACCACATACTCCTACCTATAGGCCCCAATACCAAGGACACAAAGTGTTTTTACTGAAGTATCAAACTTTAACAAAACTCAGGTGGAAGCTGAATGAAAGTTGGGCCAAATGTACCAATGACCAGCTTCTCTAATCCTTACTTGTACCTTGACGCCTTATAAGGTACGATAGTTTTGTTTATCTGATATATACAGTATATATTATGAAACCTCTCTTGTTTGTCTCTCAAAAATATCAATGTACAGTATGTTCAAGTGGCTCAAAGTTCGATTACCTTTGTATCATTTTTCATACCACTGTCAATGGTCCCAATGCCATTCGAGAGTTTTCCATTTTGAATGGAACCTGCAGCCATTCTGAATGCAGTTGGTCTATTGAATCTCCTTGAGTTACCCTAAAGTAAAGTGATAAATAGGAATACATAATTGCATGGATGCAAAATTAACACACTGACTGCAGCAATTAAAATAGGGATATTATAGAAACATAGAAGTTGATGGCAGATAAGGACCACAAGGCCCATTCAGTCTGCCCATTTCTTTTTCAACCTTATAAATGTGCCATCAGCCTTTGCTGTCAGTGGCCTATCTATTCATACTCATCTGTATTGCTCCCTTATGTCTATCCCATGCCTTTTGAATCCCTGCACTGTATTCATAGCCACCACTTCCTGAGGTAGGCCTTTCCATTTATCCACCACCCTTTCTGTGAAAAAGAACTTTCTTACATTACCCCTTAATCGGCCTCCCTCTGATCTCATGCTGTGTCCTCTTGTGCTGCTATTTTTCTTATGTTGAAACATGTTAGACTCTTTCACCTTGTTTATGCCCTTAAGGTGTTTGAATGCCTCAATCATATCACCTCTCTCCCTCCTTTGCTCTAGGGTATACATATTGAGGTCCATTAATCTGTCCTCATATGTCTTCTGATGCAGTCCCTGCACAATTTTGATTGCCCTACTCTGGACTGCCTCAATTTGGTTAATGTCCTTGTGAAAGTGTGGCCTCCAGTACTGCACGCAGTACTCCAGATGAGGCCTAACCAGTGTCTTGTAAAGAGGGATTATTACCTCCCTCTTACGACTTGTGATAATCCCTACTAATACACCCTAACACCCCCTAGCCTTACCTACTGCTTTAGAGGTCTGCTTGGATGATTTCAGGTCATCAGTGATGATGATGCCTAAGTCTCTTTCTTCCTTTGTGACTGCTAGCAACTCCTCCCAGCCTATAGGTGGCTTCAGGGTTTCTCTTCCCTATGTGCATGATTTTGCACTTCTTTGCATTAAATCCCAGTTGCCACTCTTCTGACCATTCTGCTAGTTTATCCAGATCTCTTCTCATTCTGCCCACCCCATCTGGATCATCTACTCTGTTGCAGATCTTGGTGTCATCTGCAAACAGACAAGCCTTACCCTCTAGTCCATCTGCGGGGTCACTAATGAAGATGTTGAATAGGACTGGCCCCAGGACTGATCCCTGAGGTACCCACTTGTGACTTGCATCTCTTCTGACTGTATACCATTTACCACCACTCTCTGTTTTCTGCCAGTCAACCAGTTTGCCACCCAGTTGACCAACTTCTGACCCACCCCGAGCCTACCTAGCTTATTTATCAATCTTCTATGTGGAACAGTGTCAAAAGCTTTGCTGAAGTCAAGGTAGGCGACATCAACTGCTCCCCCCTTGGCCCACCTCTCTGGTTACCCAGTCAAAGGAATCTATGAGATTAGTTTGACAGGACCTTCCTGTTGTCTATTGACTTCAAAAACAGTTCAAGGAGTAAAGATCTAATCAAAATACTGTTCGGCAGAAATGTGCTGGAATGTACATTTGCTAAATAGTGAGATTCCCATTCATTCAATAATTCATTCATTCATTCACTCATCAGTTTTTAATATTATATAATACAAAAACATCCATGGCAAACCATAAATAAAAAACATGACTCATACAGTGTAAAGCTACATAATGTCAGTCAGACAACCCCGAAAAGAGGCAGTTTTTCACCAGTCAGTTCTGCTTTATCAGTACTAGGCCTGTAGATTACGACAAACATCAGCATGCATAATACAATTTCTCTCTGTAAATACATTTAGGGGGTAGGATTTTCAAAATTCAGCTTCATATTTTAATGTGCACCTGCAACAAAAGAAATGTTTAACTGCTATTTTCAAACCTTTTGATGCATTTGTGATGGTTTACCTGTTTTAAGACAACAAATTATCCATGTATCATATAATGTATGTATGCAGCAGTTTTATGTACAACTCTTGTCACTTGCAACAAAACATTAGATGATGTTTTGAATTATCTATTATTTTGCCGCAAATAGTATAATTGCACTAAAATCACAACTCAAGTTGGCATGCATATCAGTGGGCAATATGAAGATGCTACCCAGCAGGAGGCTAAAGGGAAGGGAGGAAGCCGGGGCAGCTGAGGAAAGGAAAGTACCTTGTTACTGCTGTTCATATATGTGCGTGTGTGTGTGTACGTGTGTGTACGTGTGTGTGTGTATATATATATATATATATATATATATATATATATATATATATATAAAATGGGTAGGAAAAATCTGTGACAATCCAGTATCCTGATTGTCCAAAACATGTCACATGACCGTGCATTATTCCACAAAGACCACATGCCTCTCAGCACAACTGCACGCCTGTACTACATTCAAGCCCCCTTCCAGTCCTTACAGCCTTCTCATCAATAAAGAGATCACTTCACACCTGGCACAGAAAGGCTGTCCCACACACATACACACACCCCTAGCATAGCATAGACAGGCTGCCACAAACAGTCTGGCACCAACACCCATAGCAAATCAATGCAGCTGACCCACACTGGTCTCATCAGGTGGATCCTACCATAAATTGATCATGTTTTAAGCATCAAAATTCTTTAAAAAACATATATGGTTGATCCTGCCATGTTCACCATCTCTCCCATTTTAAAAAACTTTCACTTTTATATGTGTCCCATAGCATGACCGAGTGGCGTTTATTCTGAGAATGTAAGTGGTAGCAGAGTTTAAAAAATGGTATCTCTTCTTTAAAAAACAAGTAGCCTTGTATTTTAAACTGAAGGTTCTGTCATTTTTCTCAGTGAAACCGCCGACTGTAGTGGAAGGGGAGCAAGCGAGTCACTGGCTTTAGAAGGGAAGATGCAAGTGTGAGCGAGTGTTGCATAGGAACGCTCACTCTCGCTTACATCTCCCCTTCTCAAGCCACTGACTCACTCACTCCACTCTCACTAGAGTTAGCGGCTTCACTGAGAAGAAACTGCAGAACCTTTAGTTTAAAATATAAGCCTACTTGTTTTTTAGAGATGCATTAAATGGAGTTTTTTGCCATGAATTTCCCTTCTTTTTGAGAATGAGGACTATAAATAGTGAATGGAATGTGGTGGTGGGAGTGTGGGCTCTTTGGGCCCTGGGCTGCCACCACATGATTTTTTGTCACATAGTAATGGTAAGTGCAACGCTAACGCAAGCACAAATGGTTATGCACATGGTGACACAAATATAAATGGTAATGCAAACAGTAATAGAAACGCAAATGTAAAGTGATGCCAAAGCGAACAGTGACACAAACGGAGATGCAAATGCAAGCGCGTACATAAATGCAAACCGTAACTTGCACTGCCATGGTACCGCAATTGTAAATGCGAATGGTAATGGTAACAGCAACAATAACACCAAAGGAAACAGAAACGGAAACACAAATGCAAGTGCATACAGAAACTCAAACCATAATGTGCACTGTCATGGTACCACAATTGTAAACGCAAATGGTAACAGTAATAGCAACAATAATGCCAAAGGAAACAGAAATGCAAGTGCAAGTGCATAAGGAAATGCAAACCATAATGCGCACGGTTACGGTACCACAATTGAAACCACAAATGTTAAGGGTAACAACAATAACAGCAAAGGAAACAGAAACGGAAATGCAAATGCAAGCATATTTGTAAATGCAAACCATAACACGTACGGTCATGGTACTGCAATTGGAAATGCAAATGGTAATGGTAACAACAACAATAATGCTAAAGGAAACAGAAATGCAAACACAAATGCAAGCACGTAGGGAAACGCAAACTGTAATGCACACGGTCATGGTACAGCAATTGGAATCACAAATGGTAATGGTAACAGCAATGATGACACAAAACAAAAGAGAAAAGCAAACGCAAACGGAAGGACGTCTGCAAACGCAAATGGTAATGCGCATGGTGATGCAAATCAAAATGCAAACAGAAACATGAGTGGAGACGCAAATGGTAACAATAATGCAAATGTAAGCGCAAACAAAAATGCAAAGGGTAATGCACATGGTGGCGTGCACGGGAACGCTAATGCAAATGGGTACTGAAACTCAAGTGGAAACGCTAAATGTAACAGTAAGTAGAGCACACACCCTGGTTTTCCCCAACAGCTGCATAGAGAAACACAATGACTACAAAGAATGTATGCATAACAATGGGACTTGGACCAGAAAATGAGCACTTAGAATACTAAATTGCTTATATCTCAGGAACCGTACGATGTAGAAAAAAAATTAAAATGTCATATTATTCATGACTTTCCTGGCTAGTATTGCATTTAGCCCCCTAGTGGGAGCTACACATTTTTCTGACAAAAAGTCCATATCTCGCACCATTTCCAAAATACGGGCCCTGAAATGTGCGGCGGTTGCCGCAATGTTAGTCTATGTGAAAAAGCATCAACTTTGGAGCACCGTAACTTTGCATACCTGCAATATTTTTTCACCAAACCACCAAAAAACACATCTATGGTATGTTGGTGTTCTTCCCTCCAAATTTCAGTCCAAAAGACCAAAGCGTTCTTTTGCAGCACGGTGGCAAACAATTCCTGTTATTTTGGCCATAGTGTTGCAAAGTAGTGCCGTGATTTGCGACACTTTTACAAAACAAATCACAAAAGTGTCACAAGTTCAACACTACTTTGCAACACTACAGATTACAAAAAGTTGAAAAACATATTTCTGAGGTGTTTAACCCCCCAAAAATGACATGACTAGCACCCTCAGGGCTCGACTAGGTGAAAACAAAAATAACTGTGTCCCTAGAGGGTCCCAAATTTAAATGCCAAGCATTTATGTGACCACTAACTGAAAAATACATTTTTGACTCATGACACTACAGGGGTAATTTGCGACACTAAAAACTGCATTTGCGACACTGTCAAACTTTTTAACTTTTCCCATTGACTACAATGGGAAACATGTTTTTTGAATAACTTTTGAACCGTTTAATATTTTTTCATGAAATCTTTGAAAGGCACATTGGGGACCCTGGCTGCATATTCTCTGAAAACTTTGGACCAGTCGACCAGTCGCGCAAACCGTGTGGCATGTAGGTGCGAGCAAAGAATGCACAAAAAAAGCATAAATGTGCTACAGAATGTCGCTTAATGACTCCGCAACTGTATATCTGACCAGTACAAAACTTGGCAGATCCCGAGATCTATGACACTGCTCCATGCCTGCCAAGTTTCAGGCAAATCCATCATATGGTGGTAAAGTTATTAATCTGCAAATTTTCACACTTTAACCGTAAATGGGGTACTCAACCCTAACTATAGTGGCACTACCATGCCACTATAATATCCATAGTTTTTTGTTCTTCCAGGTGTTGGAATTGTTAGCTTTCTTTTCCTAGGTATTCTGTTATAGTATTTTAAGGTGTGTTGGGGCACTTTTTTTGGATGCATAGAGGAATGGAATGTGCTGCTCTAAGTTAACAAGAGTTTAGGATTTCTTGCTAGACTTGCCTTGCTTTCTGTTGCTTTCTTTTATTGCAGGTACATGGTATAGTTGTAGAGTCAGATATTAGTTAAAAACTGCAACATTTGTGTATGACTTCAGGGCAGCTCAGGGGATTTTGGGGAGGCTGTTGAACAAAATTGTTCCCTTCCCCCCAGAAGAAGTTAGCAACTGGGGCTCAGCTGAAGGGTAGGGGTTTGTTCTAGGCTGGTAGAATCAGGATATTAGTTACAAACAGCAGCATTTGTGTCTGACTTCAGGGCAACTATGGACATTTTGGAGGTTGTTGAGCATACTTGCTCCCCCCCCCAGAAACAGAACCTGAAGCTCAGCTGAAGGGGAGGGATTTGTCCTAGGCTGGTAGTGTCAGGATATTAGTTGATAGCAGCAGAGACTTGGGCTAGAGGAATGGGAAGAAGCCTGGAGCAACCGAGGACTTTGGCTGAAAAGGAAAGGAAAGTACCTTGTTACTGCTGTATATATGTACAGTATATATATATATGTTTATATTATTTTTTTGTTCTTCCAGGTGTTGAGATTATTAGCTTTTTTCCCCTAGGTATTCTGTTATAGTATTTTAAGGTGTGTTGGGACACTTTTTTGGATGTATAGAGGAACGGAATGTGCTGCTCTAAGTTAACAGAGTTTAGGATTTCTTGCTAGACTTCCTTGCTTTCTTCATTGCTTTCTTTTACCAGATACAAGGCATAGTTGCAGAGTCAGATATCAGTTAAAAAGAGCAGTATTTTTGTCTGACTTCAGGGCAACTCGGGATTTTTGAGAGGTTACTGCATAAACTTGCTCCCCTCCCACCAGAAGCAGTTAGCAACTGAGGCACAAATATCTAGATACTGCTGCTCTCTCAGTGAACAATATAGGGCTCTAGTGCTCTGAACACTGTTGGCCTGATTGTTTCTTGAGGAGGCCGGTGTCTAATCCCATCCCCCCACCCCAAGGGCCACTTCCCTTTAGTTCCCATTTACCCCCACATCATATCCTGTTACATCATAGGATTTGAGTCATAGCACGTCAGGTAACTAGGAAGAATATACAGGACAAGACTGATATACCAGGTCGAAAATAATGTTATAGAACAGCAATAGATGTTATACAGTTTTTGCATTGTATCTTACTAGTGAGGTTAGTGCAAATGTTGAAATGTTTGGCACAGTGATTATTGCTTAAAAATACATCCCATACTGTTTTTGTTATCAGGGCATTTCTGGAAACCCCAGTATTGCTATGTTTGGCACAGTGATTATAGGTTAGGATTTGCTGTACTACTGAAGTGTAACCAAGGTTTAAAGGGCAGATTGCTTTTGGTTGTGCTTAGGGGACAGACTGCACTTATTGCTGGGGAAAGCTTTGTTGGTTGGCTAACTTTTCCATGAGGTTAAGGTATCGGAGAGCTGGGGAGCCATGGGCAGAACTGGAGAAGGTGGATGGGAGGGGTCATAGGGGTAGTATTGACGTCCTTCTACTGAAAATGGGGGGGGATGCTGGTGGGTGAAAAGTGAGATGGGAAGGGTAGTAGGCTGCAACAACTGTGGAGCAGCAATGTTTCTGAAAATTGCATGGAGAGAGGAAGGGTGTTTGGTGTGCAGGCAAATAAGGCAGCTTAGGAACGAGATCAGCTGTTTACAGATGGAGCTTAGGAGGGGAATGCAGGATGCAATGGAGGGCAACTTAGCAGCTGGGGAGGGAGGGAAGGAAGGAACTGAGGGGGGACAGATCAAAGAGAGAGAAGAGGGATTAGTGGAAAGAAGGTGGCAGATTGGGGAAGGAGGTGGGGGTCCCAGTTCAGAGGACAAACAAGGACAGACAGGGTTGGAATGGAAGACAGGACGGTAGGAGAAATGTAACAGTCGCAGAGTCAGCAGTGGTGGGGTGGAGAGCAGAAGGAAGGAGGAAATAGATGGTAGTGAAGAGATATTGAAAAATTAGTTTGCAGTACTGTCAGGATTGGGGGATGTGTTGGGGGAGTGCTGGGCAGAGGAGCTGATGACAGACCAGGCAAGTAGTGAATGGGAGGGGGGCCAAGTGGTTGAAGAGACATGGTATGGGGGACAGGTCGAGTAAGGGTGGGTTGTAGGGATGGGGAAGGGGAGGTATGAGAAGAAAGGAAGGGGTTAGGAATGCATCAGGAGGAGGAGGAGGAGGAGGCAGGTGGAGCCTGGTGGAGAGGGGAGGTAAAATCAGAGGAGAAAAGGGAGAAGGAGGGCAAAGACAGGGGACATTACAACAGGAGTGGAAGGGGGAACAACTGCGCTGGAAGAGGGGGAGGAGGAGGAGTGGAGAGGAAGGGAGGATAAGGGAAGGACAGGGTGAGTAGAACATGAAAATGGGTGTGGGATGCTAGTGCTGGGAGACTCAATTCTGAAAGGTATCAGAAGGGTAAGCAAGAAGGAGAGGCATAATCGCATATGGGTGGAGGCCATGCCAGGCATGACAGCTGAAAGGGTGGGTCAGTCTGTTCTGAAGTATGCTAGGAGGGGTAGAGAGAAACCTCACATAGTTCTGCATTTGGGAACAAATGACCTGGTGAGAAATACAGCAGATGTAATCCAGAGGAGGTTTGAGGAGCTGGGGCTCTTTTGTTAGGAGGCAGGAAGATCAGTAACTTTCTAGGAGGTGCTTCTAGTACCCAGGGTGAGCACGGCAAGGAAGCTGAGGATAGAGGGATTTAACACATGGCTAAGAGAATGGTGTCAGTTCAAAAAGCATGGGCTGGTGGGGGGTGGGGAAGGACCAAGGAGGCCAGTGATCTCTAGCCTAAGGCAGGCTACCCTTAAGAGAGAGAAGGAAGGGAGGATATTGAAACAGAAACTGGGGGAATACTTAGCAAACAATGAGAATTTAAACTAGAAGAGGGGTGTGATAATTGGGCAGGAGTCAGGCAGGATCCACAGGTAGGGAAGCCGAATGAACTTACCCCCCCATACGAGCAGCAAGGGACTTAGGGGGAGGGCAGGAGGGGATGCTAGAAAGGGACAGCAAGTAGGGAAAGGGGTGAAGGAAGTGGGGTGGAGGATGGTAACCTTGAATGCTAGGAGTCTATTGAACAAAACAGCAGAGTTACAGGCTCTTATGGTAGATGGGGAGATGGACATGGTGGCCATCACAGAGACATGGGCCACCCATTGCCATGACTGGGACCTGGCAGTACCGGGGTATAGGTTATTTCAGAGGGACAAGGTAAAAGGAAAAGGGTGGTGGTGCAGTACATATTATTAGTAATAATAATAGTAATATTTTTATTTATATTGCACCTTTCAAATACCAAGGCGCATTCCAATAAAAAGATACAGTACAAATGCAGAGGCAGCAGTACAAAAGATATTATAAAACACACATGAAAAATTAATACACAGTCGGACCATAAGCTCTTTCCCACAGATAGGAGTTGAGTGCCTGTTTAAAGCTCCCCACAGTCGTACACTCCCTTAACCGACAGGGTAGAGAATTCCAAAGGAAGGGGGGCTGCAAACACAAAAGCTCGGGCCCCAGCTGATTTTAATATTACCCTAGGAATCTCTAGCAACCCCTCATCGGCTGAATGGAGTGATCTCACAGGGCGGTAAGGGATCAGGAGTTCTTTCAGGTAATCAGGGCCCAGATCGTGGAGGGCTTTGAAAGTCAGTAATCTGACTTTGAAGGTGATCTGCCATTGAACTGGCAGCCAGTGCAGTTCCCGCAGCACCGGAGTAATATGGGAAGATCTTGGGATACAAGGGCATAGCTACCGATAAGCCCGACACGCCATGGCGTGTTGCTGAAGATCAGTGGGGTAGCAGGCGCCAGCTGGTCTGTCCGCTGCTCCACGCTCCTTTGTTCATTTTTTTTTTTCGCGGGCTTTCTCGGACACTCATTGTTTTTTTTTTTTAAGATAGCAGGAGTTGGGGGGGATCAGCTTACTTACTTGTGGTTTTCAAGCCCATCGGACCTGATTGAGAATATGTTGCTGTCTCTCAATCAGGTCCGTTTCCTAAGAAAGGAGGCGTGGTAGTGGGAAAGTAAGGGGTGGGCTAAGGGCGGGTGGGCTCTTTAAATGCCCTTGCAAAACACTGTGTGGTCCGTTTCCTTTTGGATTCATTTGTTCACACTGCGACTAGTCTAGAGGTCATCGGAGGAGGACAGAACTCAGTGCAGCAAGAGTCGGGATTCAGGAGCTATTGGATTTGGAGACAGACGGAAGCCACAACTGGAGGATTCAAATCGAGTTCAGGAAGGTTACTGTTGCTGTTTTCGTTCCTCGGGTGACCGCTGACTTGGACTATAGATTTCACTGCTGGAGAGAGGGAGAGCGAGAGCTGTGCAATTAGCAACTTGAGCGGAGTTTGAATCTGAGCCTCAGGAGCGAGTAGCCCTACAAGCACAAGACAGTTGCACCACGTTGTTGCTAGTTCTTTGAACTTGCCAGTGCCACCATCGGAGTCGGATCGGGGCGTCTGGCACGACAGTCACTTTGAGCTGAGCTGCCTGTTGCTGAAGCACTGCAGGTGAGTCCCTTGCTCTTTTTTTTGGGACAGTGTTTCGATTTAGGGCTGGCTTGCGAGATGAGCCCAATTGATTTACTTTTGTCATCTTTATGCTGCAGCTCAGATAACCTATTAAAAATAGAGCACCCAGCCTGAACCTGTCCCTGTGTAATGCTATGCTTCAGCTACAGACCATTTCTTGGAAGACATGGTGTTCTTTTACTTTGTGTAACGCTGTTACTTGCTTCTATAATTTACTAGACATGGCAGACAGTAGTTATTAAGTTGTGACAGAAAAATAGGAGTGTCTGGTAAGAGTTGAAGTTAAGCCATATTATTCAATGCTTTGGGAGTAAAAGTCTGTAGTTTTAGAAATCCAGTGCTGGTAGTAGGGGTTATATGTGTGTGTGCATATGGGGGGGTAGGGGTTATGTGACTCATGGCTGTCTTCATTTAGATCACAGAAAATAAAGATATTTGTAACCACACATGCCAACCTGTGGAGCTATATTTACCGTAGTGGTGGTGGTTGTGGGGGGCACACCTGTTATTCTGTGTGATGCCTGGGTCCCCTTCCTATCTAAGGTGTCACTCAACAGGACTTGGAGAGGTCCCTCCCAGTGACATATTTTACCAGGTTATGACACATGGGTGTTCCCACTGGATTCAGTCCTATGACCTTCAGTCTATAACCTCATAGACATGATTTATGCACACCTACAAGTTTAGTTCAGGGAACTGAGGTAGTTTATAACATAGATACAGTGACTCCAGAGATCTGAGTTGGTAAATAAATAACAGTGCAATTCTTAGTCTGTCTTGCTATTCAGTGAATACAGAAATTCTTAGGGAATGGCTCTATTATGATCCTTACTTCCCCCGGTACCTGCAGGCATCTGCAACATTGTCTGGACAGTGCCCTCAGTGACCTTGAAGTGTGTGTTCACCGTGAACCAATCCATTACACATTTACTGTACACATCAGCAACATGCTTTTATTTCCTTTGACATAGGATGCCCAGACTATCTCTCCATTTCATTCCAGCAGCAATCATACAGATCAACAGTGGCATGAGCATCCCTCTTGGCATCAGGCTGTGCAAGCCAGTCAGAACTCAGTTCTTAAAATACTCAAGGTGAAGCCATTTGGATCTTTGATGCATCATGGCAATGGGCTCTCCCAACTCTCTCCTATGAGAGTCCAGGTCAAAAACTAGCTGCTTCCATATGATCTGACACAGCATGTCACCAGACAGCTCCCTACTACCCTCAGGGTAGCACTATGGACACTGTTGCATGGCAGTCTCCATCCTGTAGTCCCTATCACTTACACTCCAGGTTACCTGAATTGCTGTAGCTTCTTCTACCTTACATCCAACTGCTCCTGTCCAACACTGCATTCAGCTTCTTCAAGTACCTCCTCTGTAGCATGGGCACCATCCTGATCTTGCCTCAAATAGGGTTTCCTCTTCAAGACTTCAAGGGGACTGTTCTTGGTCTACTTGTTCATCAGGGTGCTCCCCTTTAGGGGTAACCGCCCATGGTCCCCACACTGGCGGTCCACTATATAGCATTGAGACTTGGAGGTGATCGCTGCTAAATTGTGAGCCCACTAGTGAGAGCCTGTCCAGATCTTCATGAGCACTCTGTCCCCCTTTATCCTCAGACTGCCACTTTTCTGCCTCCATCAGCTCTCATCTGACACCTACTTTTATCCTAGCCAGACTCCTCTAGCACCCACTCCCAATGAGACATGGGATCAGCCGGGCCAGTCTCTGGATGTGCATCTCATAGAAATGACCATCACCCCTCTCCAGAAGAAGAGGGTTGTTACCTACTGATCCTTGAATTTTTTCTGGGTATTTTCTTGGTGCAACATATAAATATTCATGCTTGTTGCGCCAAGAAAATACTAACAAATCAAGATTCAGATGCTTGTCATATGCAACATTGTAACTAAGCCAGTCTGGTACAGAGGCTTGTCACAATGCAACATTGTAACTAAAAGCTAGTCTGGTGGCTGGCTAGTGTGACTGGACCTCTGCGGGACTGGCTACCTTGATGTGGTACAGAGGCTTGTCACAATGGAGTATTGTAACCAAAAGCCAGTTAGTCTGACACCTGTTGGTGGTGAAATGGTGTGCTGGCATACAACACAGAAAATTACTCTAGCATGTGAGAGGGCATGGACGGTGGGGAAGGGGTAGCTCACCCTAAAGGGGGGGGTAGCAGTGAGTCCACTTGGTGTGCAGCTTAGAAATTCCTGGCTACACCCCTGTTGGGGTACCCATCAATACTCGGGCTGCAGAATTCTGCACTAGCTGCAGGTGGCGGATATCAACCCCCAGAAGCCCAAGGTAAAGTGAGTTGCAGTAGTCTAGGCACGAGGTCACAAAGGCATGGGTCAAAGTTGGCAGATCGGCGAACGCAACTAGGTGCTTGATTCTGGTGATGTTTCTTAGATGATAAAAGGATGATTTTACCACCGCTGACACATGGAAGCAAAGAGTCAGCCCTGCATCCAATATCACCCCCAGATCATGCACCCATTCAGAGACCCGTAGCTCGACATCCCTACAAAGCACCCCAGAAGGGGTGCTGGCCATGGTTCCCCCTATCCGGCGATCCGGATCCAGTACTAACACCTCCATCTTCCCAGGGTTCAACCTCAGCCAACTGGACCTCATCCAATCCTGGATTTCATTTAGGCAGATGTTAAATACCGAGATAGGTCCTTCCTGGTCAGGTGAAAGGGACAGGTACAGCTGGGTATCATCTGCATAACAGTGAAACCCCAGCCCATACCATCTCACAATGTCTCCGAGGGGGAGCATGTACACCACAAACAACATGGGGGACAATATAGAGCCCTGAAAAACCCCACAAGGTAGGGAGAAGGGATCAGAGTAAAAGACCCCTGACACCACCCTCTGAGTTCTTCCGGTGAGGTAAGAGGTGGACCATCTGAGAACAATCCCAGAAAGTCCACAAATACATCTCAGGTGCTCTAGTAGTACCCCATGGTCAACAGTGTCAAATGCTGATGACAGGTCTAATAGTACCACAATGGACCATTTTCTCTGGTCTCTTGCCATCAGGAGATCACTGAGCACCCGAACCAGTGCAGTCTCAGTACTATGCCTCTTTCGAAAACCTGATTGGAAAGGTTCATAGGTGCTATGGATGGTCAAGTGGTTCTCCAACTGGGCTGCCACCACCTTCTCAATCACCTTCCCCACAAAGGGAAGGTTCAAAATGGGTCTGTAGTAAGTAAGACAGTCTGGGTCCAGAGTTGCTTTCTTCAACAGGGGTGTCACCACTGCCTCTTTCAAGGAACAGGGATATTCACCCGTGTCAAGGGAACACCAAACTATCTGTGCTAGAACCAGTAAAATGGACTCCCCACACCCTAAAATTAAGGGCGTAGGGCCTGGATCTAAACCACAGTTGGTAGGATGCAGCCCTTGGACAATCCGCATAACATCCACGATTTCAGGGTGATCAAAGGTACTCCAGGAAAATAAGGAGGCAGTGACCCGCTCCTGGCCACTTGCATCCCGCATAGAGCGTGTCAAACAGATGTCTGACCTAATGTCAGCCACCTTATCAGCAAAGAACTGAGCAATCTCATCACACTATAATTGTGAAAATGCTCTACAGAGCTGTAGACAGTTTGGGTTGCACAATCTGTCCACAGTTCTGAAAAGCTGAGCTGGTCGGTTCTGAGCGGCAGAAATTTCCCCGGACAGGAACTCTGCCTTCTTATGAGAGATTTCTGACTGATAGAATTGGTAATGTTCTAACAGTCTAAGGTGGTCGGCATCCAAGACAGACCTCCGCCAACAACGTTCTAACCTGTGTCCAAGTCACCGCAACTCCCTTAGAACCCCATCAAACCATGGGGCCTGAGGTTGAAGGGAAAGAGGATGCACATGAACTGGAGCAATAGAATCCAGGGTGGAGGAAATGGCAGTATTATAAGCCACAACCAACGCCTCTGGATCATTGCAATGCACAGGGAGTTGTGATAGGTCAAGAACCGCTGCAAGGCCATTGGAAGAAATATTCCACAAAGGGTGGTACTTGACCATCTCCACAGCGGTTGGCCTAGAAGGAGGGGTGCCAAAAATGAATCTCACAGAGTAGTGATCTGACCAACTGACTGGTTCCACCCCCACGTCAGAGGCCTCGATCCCCAGGAGGAAGACCAAATCAAGAGAATGGCCACCTATATGTGTAGCAGTGGTAACCACCTGTGTTAGGCCCAGTGAATCCATTAACTGGAGGAAGTGTTGTCCAAACTGAGAAAGTTCGTCATCGACCCAGGCATTAAAGTCACCCAGGGCCATCAGCCTGGGAGACTCAAAGGCCAGGTCGACAACGAAGTCCGCTACTTCCTTAAGGAATAGCTTCTCATCTCCTGGTGGATGGTAGATGAGAGCCCACACCTGCTACAACAGTGCATTCAAAAGAGATGGTCTCCTCAACTGGAACACTAGTGAGAGCCAATTCAGTCTTAAAACAGACCTCAACCCCCCCCCCCCGCAGTCCAACCTCAGGCGATGTATCACCGAGTACCCGCCTGGAATTGCGGCCTCCAGAATTGGTCCTGCATTATTATCCAGCCAGGTCTTGGTGATGCAAGCCAGATCTGTCAAGGCAATAAGATCAGAAATCACAGCAGTCTTGTTCCAGACAGATCTGGCATTGCACAACATCACCTGGGTTGGACAAAACTCCTGGGCTGCCCTGACTACCTGCCTATCACTAATGATGGTACCCTTGGGTATGGGGACCAAACAAGGTGGTCCACGCTCCAGGCTCCACTTCACCCCAGGGAATCTCCTGGGCTTAGTCACTCTAATGGGAGCGCTCTGCTCCACTCACTTCCACTGTTCATCCCCCCACCCCCCACCCCTCCCTCGGGCAATGCCTAAAGCCCGACAGCACTGGTAGATGGAAAAAAACAGGGGGGGTATAAAAGGGGTGGAGGGAATGAAGAGCAGAGGCTGAGTAGCACACGACCGGGGGGGGGAGGGCAACAGGTAAACACAACTCATAAAAAACAGATCCACAGCTTAAAACAGAATAACAACAAAATAATATATACTTAAAATCAATTCCTTATACACTTAACTCTTAAAATCAACCAGTTCAACTAAAAAATAACTCAATCTTAATAAAACAACAAAAATTAACATTAACATGAGGGAAGGACTGATGTGTGTCGGGGGGAAGGGGAGGAGAGCAGCATGGAGTTATTATGAGAGCAGCTCCAAACTCCAAAAAGAGGACCCTCAGGATGGGAATGGTGTACAGGCCACCCTCTCAGACTGAGGAGTTAGACAGGGAACTAGCAGGACAGATCAGAAGGACCTGTGGGAGGGCAGCATGGTGATTGTGGGAGACTTCAACCTGCCAGGAATGGATTGGAGTACCCAAGCCACCACGAGTAGGAGGGAACAGGTACTTCTGGATGTCTTCCATGACAGCTCATTATTGCAGATGGTCAATGAGCCAGCCATGTTAGGAAACACCCTAAACCTCATGCTGGAGAATGGTGAGTTTGTGAGGGAGCTGGGGGCGGAGGAACTGCTGGCAGGGAGTGATCACCACTTGGTGTGGTTCACAATAAACATGGGTAAAGGGGGAGTAGAAATGGGCACAAGGGTGTTAGACTTCAGAAGAGCTGACTTCAGGAGGATGAAGGAAATAATATAGGGTTATCTGACCAGGGTCCAACCAGACATGGACATTAACCAGAAGTGGGAGGTCAATAAACTAGGAATTGAGGAAGCAACTGTAACATGTACAAGGGTCAAGAGTAAGAGGGCTAGGGCCAAGAAGCCTAGGGGGGTCATGGAAAAAGTAAAGAAGAAAAGAGCCACCTTTAGAAGGCACAAAAAAACTGGGTGAGGGGAGCACAGAGAGGAATACCTGAAGGAGTCGAGGGAGGTGACAAGGGCAGTCGGGTCAGCCAAGGATCCCAGGGAACTGAGGCTAGCACAGGGCATCAAAGAGGGGGAGAAGGACTTCTTCAGGTACATCAGGGATAAAAGGAGTTGCAAGGACCAAATAGTAAGGATAACGAGGGATGGGATGGGTTGAAACTCGGGCAGAACAGTCAGAAGCATTAAACGAGTACTTCTGCTCAGTATTTACTAAAGAGAAAGGGGGAGCTGTACCCAAGGGAGGTGGGAGGGTGGGCATGGGGGGAGGTGACAGACAGGAAAATCCCAGTAGGCAGAGTACTGGAGGGCTTGAAGGCACTGAGGGTGGACAAGGCACCAGCGCCAGATGGCATATACCCCAGGGTGCTGAAGGAGCTGGCAGAAATCTTGGTAGAACCCTTTGCAGACCTGTTCAATGCCTCCCTGGACTCAGGGAGTGTACCTCCAGACTGGAGGATGGTAAACATGGTACCCCTCCACAAGAGTGGCCCCAAGGATGAGCCATGGAAATACAGACCAGTAAGCCTCACACCAATCGTGGGAAAGCTGATGGAGACAATCCTGAAAGATAGGCTAATTTCCCTCCTAGAGGCTAACTGGCTGCAGGATAGCAGACTGCATGGGTTTATTTCAGGCAGATCCTGTCAGAGCAACCTGGTGAAGTACTATGACTGGGTAACTAGGCAATTAGACAGGGGCCATGCTGTTGTGGATGTCCTGTACCTGGACTTCAGTAAGGCATTCAATTCAGTGCCACATGGGAGGCTAGGAAGTAAGCTGGAAGGCACAGGGGTGGGCAAAGATGGTGGGATGGGAAGTGTACTGGCTGCAAGGGAACAGCAGAGGGTGGTGGGAGGGAAGCAGTCATCTCCCAGGGTGGTGACAAGTGGGGTGCCACAGGGCTCTGTACTGGGGTCGATGTTGTTTGGGATCTTCATAGCAGACATCTCAATAGGCAACAAGAGCAAGATCAGTCTGTTTGCAGATGATAACAAGACAGGAACAGTAGTGGATGACTTAGAAGAGTGGCAGGAGTTGCAAGATGATCTGGCAAAATTGGAGGCCTGGTCAGACACTTGGCATCTGGGGTTCAATGCCAAGAAATGTAAGGTGCTACATTTCGGCACAGAAAAAACAAGGAGAAGCTACCAGTTAGGGGGGATTCAACTAGCCAAGATGGAAGACAGAGGAAAAGGATCTGTGGATGATCATAACAGGAGCAATGAACAACTGAGCACAGTGTAGAAAGGCAGCTGCAATGGCCAACAGGATGCTGGGTTGTATTGCCAGAGGCATATCCTCCAGCAGGGGGGAGGTGATCCTGCCTCTTTATAGATCACTGGTTAGACCACACCTGGAGTACTGCATGCAGTTTTGGTGACTGTACCTGAAAAAGAACATTAGGTTTCTGGAGGGGGGGTGTAGTGTAGGGCAACAAAAATGATCCAGGGGCTAGGGGATTTACCTACGAGAGCAGGCTGAGGGAGTTGAACATTGAACATGTACTCTATGGAGGAGAGAGGGTTAGGGGGGACATGATTGAAACCTTCAAGTACATGAAGGGAATAAGTAAGATGGGCATGGAGGGGCTTTTCAAATTAAGGAGGGGAAGGGACAGTCGAAGGCATGATCTGAGATTGGAAGGGGAAGGTTCAGGAGGGAAATGAAGAGACTCTTTTTTACAGAGAGGGTGGTGTCTGGGTGAAACACATTGCCAGAGGAAATGGTATCCTGTAGAACAGTGGGCTGCTTGAAAAGGGGATGGGATAGGGTAAGGGGGAAGGTCACTGGAGGGGAGAGGGAAGGGAGGTGTAGCTGTAGTATAAGGGCTGCTAGCTGCACAATAGAGCAGACTTGATAGATCATGAGGCCTTTATCTTCTGGCAATTTCATATGTTTGTATGAAGCTTTGGGCAAGTCACTCAATCTCCAGGGGTAGGGGGGGGCTTTTATTTGATTTTTCTTTTACCACAGGTAGAGAATAATAGAAATTATTTTGAAAACTGCTTAAATGCTGTGCCTGTACTAATTAAATCTCACACTTTCCCCATCTACAGTGCTGTTCTAGTATGAGGAGCACCATCCCAGACCCTTATGTGACATCTCTTTTTCACTTATCCCTTTCCCACATCATAACCACCATGTATCATTCCATTAGCATGCACATTTCAGGTAATAAAAAAATTAACTTATAAGGGTACTAGGGTTGGAGCTTTATGCCTTATATCATCCCCATCCCCAGATTTTCCATGAATTTCATGGACCTTACCATGGAAAGTGA
Organism: Neoceratodus forsteri; assembly: GCA_016271365.2. Taxonomy (NCBI): domain Eukaryota; kingdom Metazoa; phylum Chordata; order Ceratodontiformes; family Ceratodontidae; genus Neoceratodus; species Neoceratodus forsteri. The sequence goes on along the minus strand of CM057453.1, from coordinate 639,774,541 downwards.
ACTTGGATACCATGAAATATTTGCACATATATAACTAGCCTCTCTCTTCTCTCAGCTCTTGGCCAGTTGCTAGAGGGCTCTCAAACAGTTAAGCCTAAACCTGAGAGTCGTCCTCTGGGGGGATTCTGCTTAGAGACAGGCCATCTAAGTGTTTGTACTGTGAATGTCCTGACTCAGCTAGAAGTGTGAAAAGTCAGCATGACTATTCATAGTCCTGTCCTTCCCCCAAAAGACTGTAAGAGAATAGGCAAGCTGTGGCCTGAGAGAGAGGATAAAAGGGGATCCAGCAAAAACAGAAGAGGGAGCATTAGCAGAGTCCAGCTGCCCCAGCTGCAATTAAGCAGAGGTGGCTTGTGGGCCCAGGGATGATGGCAGAATTCCTGGGTCTAGGTGGCAATGATCACCTCTGGCAAGGCTTCCAGAGGCCCAGAACCCAGCTGAGGTTCTGGAGGGAAAGATACTCTTATGTCTCCAACTAGGAAGAGGTGGAAAACAGCAACCTCACCTCTAGAAACCAGGAGATCATGACCAGCTTGGTACCCTAGGGAGTTGTGGAGGGCCACCCCTCAAGAGAGGTCACTGGGATCTATAAGAATCTAATCCTGCAGTGAATACATTTGACAGAGAGCACTGCTTCATAGAGAGAGCACAATTGTAAGAAAGCCTTGCATTAAAGGTAATCTAAGGTATGATCAGAAACCTTCTAGCTAGTACCTGAATGAAATGAGTCATCTGAAGGAGAGAACTTGGCAAGGGTTGAGGCTGGACAGTCCCCAGGATGGGGTCAGGCAAGGGGGCCTATTCTTTTTGCCACTAGGTCTATCAGTGATGTAATCAGAGTGAAGCACATAAAGCCAGACTAACTATAGATTGAAATGACATGTGGAACATAGTCTGATTTACAGTATGAATTGATGCCATTGACTGGCACAGTACCAAGTGCTAGTATAGATAACCCAGGGTACTACTTGCCCTGCCTGGGAAGATGCCACAATGCACTGTGTGGAAGAATCATGGCTCTGATGTGCTTAGTTCTGTTTGTAACAAAATAGCAGCAGAAAGCCTTTACAGAAGAGAGGTACTAACTTGGGTACAGTGAAACCATACTAAGTGTGAGACGATGGCAAGGGGGATGCCATCCATTTGTTGTGTAACATCAGAGAACATCATAATAAAATGCTGGCAGCTAGATCCCAGCTCCTGTTTGAATCTCAGTTTTTGTTGTCTCCAGATAATGGTGCTCAGTGTGTACAGGTACCACTGGCCTTCTTGCTCCAGATCCTAGGTGGCAAAAGGTAATGGTGTAGGTATTGATTTTTGTGGCATAAGGCAGTTGTCTCTCTGACAAGAGGTGTCACTTAATAACCCCAGAAACAGCTCTTACACATGTCCATAGATTTTTCATGAAAGTCAAAGTAAAATTCATATGGTTGATCGAGGTTACCCTGGTTAAAATTAAGACTCTTAATAGTTTATTTCCATGATACCATGTGGAGGTAGACTATTTCATGGAATTCCAGGCAATGTCATGTTGTTCTGTACTTTACTGACTCCATTCCCTGGAAAATAGCAGTGGGAATAGAGTTGTGCATAATGTAGAATTCCACCAGCGGAATTCATGTGGCATCAGAAATCTGCTTCCAAACTGTCTTTCGATAAATCCTTTATATGCTGTCAAGGTTTACAGAAAATGAATCTATGGTTTAAATCTGCTTTTGGAATTTCAGAATGTTGCCAAATTAGGCAGGATTTGTGAAATTCTGTAGACCTAGTGGAATTTGAAAATTCTACACAGCTCTAGCTGGGAATTAAGAAAGACCTTGTCAAGTCCCTCATCTCTTACATGGAAGCTATGAAAAATGTGTTTGGATACACTGTAGTTTCCATGATCTCTTTCCATGGTATGTTTCATGGAAACCATGGAAAATCTACAGAAACCATGGAAAATCAAGGGACAGCTTCCAATACGTCTGAAACATTAGACAACTCCATTTGTTGCTTAGTATGAACCACAAACTCTGCCATACGTTGGTAATCGGTTTCAGTTGATGGGACACTACATTTAAATTCTTTAGACAGAATGTACAGTTATTACCGATTTAAAGTGTTTCAGAGAACATTGCTGAAAGCCAGCCGCCTCTTTGGTTCTATTGTAACACATACCAGTTACTTAACCACCAGTAAGCTGACAGCACCTTAAATATGTAATGTTCGGTAACCCAAGTCCTTAAAGAATCTACTGTAAGCTTCGCAGTAAGAAATTACTCCCCTCAAACACTCTTGACATCAAAGCAAGGAAAAGGCAGTGACCAGGAGAATGAACCAAGCCAATGGTAGTAAAACAAAAGCCAAAGCACAACCAAAGACTGGGCAAAGGTTCACACATAAAAAAACCCACAAACAAACAAAACAAACCCTTGGCTGTAAGTTAATACATTTATTACAATAAAAAGCAGCACTCACCCACAATGAAAATGTTTCATGCAACCCACATGCTCTTTGTCAAGTCGGGTCCCAAACTCACATATAAATAATGCATTCTTAAAAGGGAACCTCCAGTGTAATTAAAATCGATCAATAAATATAAACTTAATATACACTCAGGGATCCACACATCACATTTATACATCCACTATCAATTCACAGAAAATGGAGACAGGAAAAGAGAATGGGGATTGGTGAATGGGAAAGAAAAAGGAGCGAGGTCAAGATAAGTAATACAAATATAAACTGCAAATATAAAACTAATACTAAAAAATCAGCCAGCAAGAATAGCAGAATAAGTACAAAATACATATCAAAATGAGAGGACGGTGCCAATAGTAAATATTATGATGAATAAAAACCAAGAGCATCAAAAATCTACACATACACATTGCTATACATGTAGATTGTAGAGTCAATAAAATACACACCTAAAAAATCAGGTACTAGCTGAACCCAACCACCTGACCCAGAAATGGAGCTAAATGAAAATGTTCGATAAGTCCTGGCTCCTGCATAGCTCTTAGTTCATGCTGCAGGAAACTTTCCCTTCCCTAAGGAGAGCATTGTTCATATCCCTTCCCCTAGCAGGCATAAAATGTTTTTCAAGTCCCTGAAAAGTAAACGGATTGCCTGCACCTACTGTTGTAATGTGGGAAGCTAAAGCATTAGATGGATCTCTTTTCTCAATGCATCTACCATGTTCAGCCATATGTAATTAATTTAAAATTTTCTGATAGTTTTTCCCACATAAGAACAGCCACACTTATAAGTTGCTTGGTGTACAATTCCTTCAGATGCACAGTTAATAAAAGAGTTCACCTTATTAACTTTGCCATTCTGACTGTTGATCATTGACTCTCCAACTACAATGTACTTACAAAAGGCAAAGTTGCACAATGATAGTTACCAGGTGGTAGGGGTTTGTTACCAGTTCCTTTTCTGTGCACAATTCTGTGAGGTGCAACAACCCCGTGGTGTACAGAAAAGGACACAAAATATGTGACATGGTTATAAAGAATGTATATGTGAAAACACAAGATGGAACTAGTAACAGACCCCTACTCCTTGGCAACTATTGTTGTGGCAACTGTGCATTTTGTAAGTACATTGTAGTTGGAGAGTTGATGATCAACAGTCAGAATGGCAAAGTTAATAAGGTGAACTCTTTCATTAACTGTGCATCTGAAGGAATTGTACACAAAGGGACTTGTAAGTGTGGCTGTTTTTATGTTGGAAAAATTATCAGGAAATTTAAATAATGTATTACTGAACATATTAGAAGCATTGAGTAAAGAGACCCATCTAATGCTTTAGCTTCCTGCATTACAACAGTAGGTGCAGGCAACCAGTTTACTTTTCAGGGATCTGAAAAATGTTTTATGCCTGCTAGGGGATGGGACATGAGCAATGCTCTCCTTAGGAGGGAAAGTTTCCTGCAGCATGAACTAAGAGCTATGCAGCAGCCAGAACTTATCGAGCATTTTCATCTAGCTCCATTTCTGGGTCAGGCTGTTGGGTTCGCAAATAGCTGAATTTTTATGTATGTATTTTATTGACTCCACAGTTTATGTATATATCAATGTGTATGTGTAGGTTTTTGATACTCTCGGTTTTTATTCATCAATCATTAAATTTATTCACAATGCTCTCATTTTGATGTGTTTTTTGTATTTGTTCTCCAATGCTTGCTGGCTGGGTTTTAGCATCAGTTTTATATTTGCAGTAGTACCTGTCTTGCCCCCATTCCTTTTTCTTTCCCGTTCCCCCTTTCCTTTTCCTCCCTCCTTTTTCTGTGGCTTGATAGTGGGTATATAAATGTGATGGGTGGATCCCTGGGTGTATTTTACATTTATATTTATTGATCTATTTGAATTACACTGGAGGTTCCCTTTTAAGAATGCATTATTTTAATGTGAGTTTGGGATCCCAGAGCATGTCTTGACAAAGCACACATGGGTTGTGTGAAACACAGGTTTCGTGAGGGGGGGAGGGTGAGTGCTGCTTCTTACTGTAATAAATATATTAGCTTACAGACACTTTCTTTGTGTGTGTGAACCTTAGTTAGGTCTTTGGTTGCGCTACTTTTTATGTCAAATAAGCAACATTACCCAAACACATTTCTATACTCCAGCCAAAGCACATCAAAGAATCAAACAAAAATCCCCACCATTCTGAATCCAAAATAAACTTAACACTTTTTAAAATGGCACCATTGACTGTCAACAATAAAATATATAGTATATGAAATACATATTGCTAATCATATATTTTCGAATCTCAAGATTTTGCTTGGTAAATTGTTTGAAAAAATAGAGGCCTGTTTGCTTCCAAACTGGAATGGTAGATAATAGGTTTACCCAGAATCATCATCAATTTTTATTGTTTGATAGTTAAATACAGACTTTACAACCATTTAGTAAAAATAAATACTGTATACTTTAAGAAGTGAAAGTCAGTTTAGCACTGTACAGATTAATACCATACTGACAATACATCATTTGACTTCCTGCTATCATTAATAATTTATACAATTACCTTAAAAGAGGAAATGGCAGTAAAAATAGAGTTCTGCGGTATTAGTTACTGTCTATCATCTGCAAGACATGTATACTGATCAAAACTGTTTCAGGTCCTGGACCCTCCCCAGGTGTAGTTTTATGATTTATAGATCAATATTACCTCTACAGACTGATGCTCCCAAAGCACAAATTCCCCCATCTTCTGTTTAGTACCAATATAATCTATTATGCAATACAAAAAAAGGGAAATAATTTTTAAGGCATACAAACATTTACAGTGTATAATAAATTCTTTAATATAATTTGCTAACGGTTTGGCTTGATTTTGTTCTGTTGAATATAACAAAATGTAAAGAAGGTCATGTAAACACATCAAATAAATGTGAATAATAGCATCTATATATAATGTAACTTTCACCATTTTTTATACAGCAGACATTGTACTACTATATAAAACAGATTTTCCTCAAAGCCTTTGTTACACTGGTAATTAATGTTGCTGTCTATTTCTGTTTGTTTATTTTCATGATATCTTGTTTCCAGCTTTTTAGTTGGAAGTAGAGCGAATCTAGCTACAGTTGATTTATAAGTCTTTGGTCTTCTGGGGACATAATGATGGCCAAATAGTTCTTCCATATCTCTTCCATATCATGTGATATCTTACTGGCTGTTAACCAAGCTGCAATTTTACAGTACATTGTTTTAGTTGAGCCATGTCCCTGTCTTAGAAACATACATAGAAACATGGAAGTTGTCAGCAGATAAAGGCACTTTGGCCCATCTAGTCTGCTCATTTTCTTTGCTACTGTGCCACCACAGACCCTTCACAATCTCCGGCTGTCCCCACCCCTTGTGTTACTTCCAAGGTTCCCTTGTATCTGTCCCATGCATGCTTGAATCCTGCGACTGTTTTTGTACCTACCACCTCCACTGGGAGGCCATTCCAGGCTTCCACCTCCCTCTCTATGAAGAAGTATTTCCTTAGTTCCACTCTGATTCTCCCTCTCTAGCATCATAGCATGGCCCTTTGTCCTCAAGTCTGTCTTTCTGCAGCAAATGCTATCTTCCTGTACCTTATTAATACTCTTTATGTACTTGAATGCTTCTATCATATCCCCCTTTCACCTTCTTTCCTCAGTGAGTACATATTCAGTTCTCTCAGTCTCCCCTCATAGGACTTTTGCTGCAGTCCCTGCACCATTTTGGTTTCCCACCTCTGTACCTCATCTAACCTGTCTTTGTCCGTCTGGAGGTGGGGCCTCCAGAACTGTACATTGTACTCAAGGTGTGGTCTTACCAGTGACCTGTACAGTAATAATATTACCTTCCTCTTCCTACTGGTGATACTCCTCCCTATGTACTCCAGCATTCTATTAGCTTTCCTGCTGCCTTTTCACTCTGCTTGACTACCTTCCGGTCATCATAAATTATTCCCCCCAGGTCCCTTTCCTGTTTGGTGTTTGCCAATACGTCCCCTGCCAATTGGTATGTAGCCCCAGGGTTTCTGTGCCCCAAGTGCATGATTTTGCATTTTTTTAGCAGTGAAACCCAGCTGCCAAACACTTGACCATTCTACTAGCCTCTGAAAATCATTCTTCATTTTTTATACCACCCCCCAGTGTGTCCACCCTGTTGCATATTTTTGTGTCATCCACAAACTGGCAGACTTTCTCATCTAGCCCTTTAGCAATGTCACTAATAAAGACATTTCAGAGGACCTGGCCTAGTAGACACCCCGCTGGTCACCCTGCCTTCTTCTGATTGGACTCCATTTACCACCACCCTCTAATTCCTGTTGCTCAACCAACTTCTAATCCAGTTTACTACTTTCTGTCCCACTCCTAGACAGGCTTACTAATTTATTTATTTAAAATGTAGTAATCAGAAAAGGTACACAGCTGAGACTGATTTCCAGGTGCAACCCAGGGGAGAGGGCAGTGGAATATACAATAGCCAGAAAGGCAAAACAGTAACAAACATGAGTAACCAAAGTAGAACAATATGTACATGGTATAGGATGCATAAACAGGTAACATTATTGGAGTATCACAAACTGACAAGGAGCAGAGTGTAGTAGGCAGTGCAGTACAGTACATAGAAACATAGAAACATAGAATTTGATGGCAGATAAGGACTGCTTGGCCCACCCAGTCTGCCCATTTCCCTACCTACTGGATAAGCTGCAGATCCTAGTTAACCAGCAGCCTACTTCTTTCTACCCCCACCCCCCAGAATTGCCTTATGACTATCCATGCATGCTTGAATTCCACCACTGATTTTGACTCCACAACCTCCTCCGAAGGCCATTCCATGCATCCACACCCTCTCTGTGAAAAAATACTTCCTTAAATTACCTCTGAGCCGCCCCCTCTATCTTCAAATTGTGCCTCTTGTTCTTGCACCTCTTTTTGAAAGATGCTACCCTCTTGGACTTTGTTGATTCCCTTGAGGTACTTGAAAGTTTCTATCATGTCCCTCTCCCTCCTTTCCTCGAGGCTATACATATTAAGCTCCTTAAGTCTCTCTTCATATGTCCTCGGTGCAGACCCTGCACCATTTTAGTGCCCTCCTCTGGACAGCTTCCATCCTGTCTATGTCTTTCGGAGATTGGGTCTCCAGAACTGCACACAGTACTCCAGATGGGGTCTCACCAGCTGTCTGTACAGAGGGATAATAACTTCCTGTTTTCTACTGGTGATGCCTCTCCCTATGCATCCCAGTATCCCCCAACCCTCCTTGCTGCCCTCTCACATTGCTTGCCCACCTTTAGGTCATCTGATATGACTACCCCCAGGTCCCTTTCCATTTTTGTTGTTGTTAGTATCTCACCCCCCATTGTGTACTCTTCCCCTGGGTTTTTGTTTCCCAGGTGCATTACCTCGCACTTCTTAGCATTGAATCTAAGCTGCCATACATTTGACCATTCCTCTAACCTTGCCAAGTCCCTTCTCATCCTTTCCACCCCACCCTGTACATCAACTCTGTTGCAGATCTTAGTGTCATCTGCAAAAGACATACTTTTCCTTCCAGTCCTTCTGCAATGTAAACACAAGACATTGAGAGGACTAGTCCTATCTGAACCCTGCGGTACCCGCTAGTAACCCTCCTTTCTTCTGGTGGACTCCATTTACTATTACTCTCTGTGTCCTATTCTCCAGCCAATTCTTACCCAGGCTGTCATCTTGGGACCCACTCCCAGGCTGGCTAACATATATTAATATTTTGTGTGGGACTGTGTCAAATGCCTTGCTAAAGTCTAGGTAGGCCATGTCCACAGCTCCTCCTGATCTACTACTTTGGTCACCCAGTCAAAGAAATCTATCAGATTCGTCTGGCATGACCTTCCCGCTGTGAATCCATGCTGCCTAGGTCTTGTGCCCCTCTGGCCTCTAGATACTCGACAATTCTTTCCTTTGAAGTGATTCCATCATTTCCTATCACTGAGGTTAAACTAACAGGTCTATAGTTTCCTGCTTCTGCCTTGCTCCACTTTTGTGAAGGGAATCACATCTGCCCTCCTCCAGTCCTCGGGTACCCCATCCTCCCATGATTTGTTAAAGAGGGTAGTCAGTGGTGTCACTAGTTCTACCCTTAGTTCTTTAGAATTCCGGGATGAATCCCATCAGGCCCCATTGCTTTGTCCACCTTCAGTTTTAAGTTCTTTCAGAACCCTTTCTTCTGTAAATGGGCTGGTATCAACTTCTGTATCCAGAGTGTTACTACTGTTTGTTTTATGTACCTCCCCTCTTCCTTTGTAAATACTGAGCAAAATATTTGTTTAGTATCTCTGCCTTTCACATTCTCCTCTGCCCACCTCCCTCCCTTTATTAAGCCTCACTATCCCTCCCTTGGTCTTCCTTTTCTCCTGATGTACCTATAAAGGTTTTATTCCCCTTCTTAACTGAGTTGGCTATCTTTTCCTCAGTTTGGGCCTTTGCTATTCTGACTGCCTTCCCAGCCTCCTTTTGCTTTAACTGATACAGTTCTCTGTCCTGCTCCTGCTGCGATTCCTTGTACTTCCTGAATGCTTTCTTTTCTCTTGAACCTTCACTGCCACTTCCTTTGAGAACCATAGTGGTTTCTTACATCGTCTTGTTTTGTTTATTTGCTTCACACAAAGGCTCGTTACCTCTGTGATGGCAGTTTTATTATTTCCATTGTTCTTCCACCCTCCTTCCCACCCATTTGCTAGTGCATTCCTTAAGCACTCACCCATTTTAGCAAGTCAGCCCTCTAAAGTCCAGTACTTTTGTCTTTGTATGGCTTGACTCTATTGCTGTGTTTATTGTGAACCATACTGTTAGATGGTCGCTAGTTCCCAGATGGCTACCCACTTCTACATCTGTGATCCTCTCTCCATCTCCATTTGAGGTATCAAGTCTAATATTGCTCCCTCTCGAGTGGGCTCCAGTACCTAGTTGTCTAAGGCATGCCCCTGTAGGGCATCTAGAATAACTGCACTCTTAAGTGGCAGCTGCAATTAGCTCTAGTTAACATCTGGCATATTCAGATCACCCATCAGCAATATCTTCCCTTTTCTGCCATTCTAAGTATACTTTCTATCATTTCCTTGTCCATTTCCTCCCCTGAAGAAGGGGGTCTGTATCCAACCCCTGTGCGGATTGTGGTGCCATTGCCTGTCTCCAAATTTACCCACAGTGCTTCTTCTCCTCCCCGTTTACCCTTTTGTTCTGTTGCTTTTATTCCTTCCCTTATGTCAAAACTACTCCTCCTCCTCTTTTACCCTCCCTGTCCCTCCTGTAGATAGTGTATCCTGGTATGTTTACGTCCCAGTCATGGTTTTGTGTGTACCATGTTTCTGTGACTGCCACAATATCCAGATGTTCCTCCTCCATCAAGGCCACTAATTCGGAAGCTTGTTACCTAGACTACGGGCATTGGTACTCATTGCTCTCCATTTTTGATGGCCTTACCTTCTGTTGCAGCATCCCCACTGACCATTCTACCTTGGTCTTTTCTCATTTAGTACCCTGTTTTGTAGGGAGAGGCTGGGATTTTCTGCTGCTTGTCAGTGCCTCCCCATTGACTAGTTTAAAAGCTTGCCAATGAAGCATTTAAACCAATTGCTCAAAAGACTTGTTCCCTTCCTGGACAGATGCAGACCATCCTGCCAGTATAGGCTGGTGTCCCTCCAGGTGGAACCCCAGTCCCCAATGAAGCCAAACCCTGTGCTCCGCACCATTTTTTCAACCATTCATTAAACTGCATGGTGCCAATTACCTCGCCTCCCCATGCCTTTGACAGGCAGCACCTCTGAGAAGGATACTGTGTTTGCTACTTGTCTTAGGCCCCTCCCCAACTCTGCAATGTCCTCCTGCACTGCTCTAACCTCATGATGAGCCAAGTCATTTGTCCCTAGGTGGACAATTCGTCCAGCTCAGAATCCTTGCAGCTGTTGTTGTGATCCTGAGGATGCACTTCCTGTCCCTCAAGCCATGGCACCAGGCAGGCACCTTCTTCAGATTTCCCAGCTCCTCCCAGTTCTATCCCCTAATAATTGAGTCCCCACCAGGAGCTGCTTCCTTTCCTTGTGGTGTCCTCTGCCTCCTTCCTGTGGGCCTCCCTTGTGACAGTTGTCCTCAGCCTCCTTAGTCTCCTCTGTGGGTGTATCTATAGGGAAGCTATGCTCCCCCAGAATGGTGTATGGATTGTGGTGTGTAACATCTGACTGGGTGTGCCTCTGTTTCACCATCCTCATCCTCCCTGAGCCCACTGTGGTCCAACTGCTGTGCTTTCTTTGCAACCTCTGAGGTAGTGGTGGTGGTTCTGGTGCTCCCTGGATGGGGGAGGTTCCCTTCCTACTGTCCATTGTGGCCTGGGGGAAGGTCCCCATACTACTGTCCAGTACAGTACAGTACAGCATAGACAATATATACATAGGCAGTACAGTACAGCATAGACAATATATACATAGACAAAATAAATATATACACAGGCACATAAAATGTAAAATCAGGGCACCTAGGCATACTAGGTATAAGAATACATCATGCTGGAACTGTTCATCTACATAGCTATATAAATAGGCAAACTAAATATATACACAGGCACGTTAAATGTACAATCTGGACATCTAGGCATATTAGTTATAAGTATACATATAAAATAGGACAGCTCAGGAGTTCCACTGAAAGGAATGAGGAGAAATTATGGGCAGGTGGAGAGTATGATCTCTGAACAATGCAAGGAAGTAAAGCAATGGAAGGCAAGGTATAGGAGGGAGGAGGGAGAGGGGAGGGAGGAGCATAAGGGAGCAGAAGTATCGGGAGAGTGAGGGAAGAGGAGGAGGAGGGAGGGATGGGAGGGGAATCAGGGGGTAGAAGGGGAGCAAGTGTAGTGGGGGGAGGAGTTTTAACTGCTTTTTGAGTGATGCCAGAGTGGGCACAAGGCAGATTGAGTAGGGGAGGTAATTCCAAGTATCAGGAAGTCTAAAGGAGAAAGTGACCTTGCCCAGTTGTGAATGCAGATGATGGAGAGTGAAGGTGTGGGAATCATGGGATTGAGGCAATAGTCTAAAATTGAGGATGGGAATAAATTATTGGAAATATGGGGGTGGAGAGCCCCAAATCAGAACTTGCCAATGAAGGCAGCACAATGAGTAAGGCATCGGACTGGTGAGAGATAAGGAAGAGTGCAAGAAGCAGTGGTGGGTTCGAAAGGGGAGGTTGGAAGTGAAGCAACAAAAGGTGTTATATGGGGGTCCAGTTCTGAGAGAGACAATTTGGGGGCTGAACTGTAGGCTATGTCAGCATAGTCTATCATGGGAAGGATTAATTTGCTGATGAGCTGTTTGCAGGTTGGGAGTGAGAGACAATCCTTAATCCTACACAAGGCTCCTAGTTTTGGTCGGAGTTTGGAATGGACAGAGTCAATGTATTGGGGGAAGTCTAACTTGGGATCTAGCCAGACCCCCAGGTATTTGAAGGACTGCACTGTACAGTAGTAGCCACAGACACTGCCAGCTATTTCCCAAAATTTCTGTGATATTTCCAGTAATATCTCATGCTTTCTCCATTTCTACAGTAGGGGCAGCAGAGAGAAACTCTTTAGAAATTTCACAAAATATCTGGGAATAGCTGGCAATGTCTGTGGCTACTACTGTATCTGTTTTTGGTGCCATCCAAGGAAAAGAAGGATGGAGGGGAGGGGAACTAGGCCAGTCTCTGGACAGTGCCAAAAGCCATGGCAACAGTTTTTTTGGTGTTGCACTAGAGGAGGTTTGCTTCAAATCAATTGAGGGCATTCTCAAAGTCAGCCTGTAGGGATGTCTGGACCACTGGGAGGGAGGAGGGAGGGTCCTGAAGCACAAATGACAATGTTGTTGGCATACATGTGAATGTGTGAGGATGAACATGAAGAAGGAAGGTCGTTAATGAAGATTGAGAAAAGAGCGGGACCCAGAATTGACCCCTGAGGGACACCAGCATGGATGGGGTGGATTTGAAGTGGTGTAGTGGAACATATCGGTGTCTGTTTGATAGATATGATCAAAACCAGTCCATAGAGGAGGGGGAGAGTCCAATGGAAGTTAGTTTGTGTAGTAGGAGACTGTGGGAGACTGAGTCAAAAGCCTTTGCAAGATCTACAAAAATTGCCAAGGTGAGATGACCTTTGTCCATGGCAGAATGCATGTGGTTAGTGAGGTGGAGCAGAGAGGAGGAGCTAGAGTGGAGGCACCTGAATCCAGATTGGTAGGTACTTAGAGTAGAAGAGGTGTCCAGGAAATAGTTTAGTCTTTTGGAGATGAGTGCCTCCTGGATTTTGTAGAGAGCAAGAAGGAGCAAGATTTGCCTGTTGTTGCCCAGCAGAAAGGGATCACCTTCCTCATGGAGTGGAATGACCATAGCCACTTTCCATGCCATAGAAACAGCACATTGTGAGATGGAAAGATTGAATAGGTGTGCGAGGGAAGGGGCAATTGCCAGAGCAGAGATCTTGAGTAGTTTTGGACCAAGGTTGTCTGGGCTCTGTTTGGAGGGGTTTAAGGCTTTTAGGGCCTGGAGTATTTTGATTATAGTTATGGTGGGGGAAGGAATACCCACAGATGGAGGGAGTGGGAGGGGAGTGGAGGATGGGAGATGGGAAGGGGGGAGGGGGGCCAGGAGGAAGAGCACAGGTGATGAAAAAGAGATTGATAGAGGAGGCCACAGTGGTAGGGTCAAGGTCAGCTGAGTTGGAGAATGCAGGGGTGGTAGGGGAGGAGAAAACAGTGAAGGGGTCTTCCAGAACTCAGCTGGTGAGGTCCTGTTGCCATTTAATTGGATTTTGCTGAAGTGAGCTTGGGCAGAGTGCACTACCTTCGTGCAGGCATTTCTTAATGCTCTGTATTTTTGTAGTTTGGCTTGGTCAGAAGTGATTTTGAAAGTGTGCCAAGCTTGGTCTCTAGATTTGAAGAGGGTGATTAGGTTAGGAGTAATCCAAGGTAGGTGTTTCCAATGAAGCTGTAGTCTTTTGGGAGGGGCATGAAAATCCCAGATTTTGAGATGGGTGGAGGTGAAGGACACAAGAGCGGAGTCCACATTTGGTGCAGTGAAAACTCCAGATCAGTCAGCCGGGTAGAGGTTGTACAAGAGGGCTTGGATGTTGAGAGATCTGAGCGGGTAGAAACACAGATACTTTGGGGGTGAGTTGGGGGGCAAGATTTCCTACAGCAATACATCATGCAATGATCGCTGAAAGCATTGGGTAGAGTGCCAGCAGAGGGGTATTTGAGTGGATGGGATGATAAAATCCAGTCAATTATGGTACGGTGGGGGTTAGCCTAGTTGGTTACAAAGTCAGCTGAGCAAGATTTAGAACCTTGATTTCCTTGGTGATGGATTTGGCATGGGGGAGAGCCAATTTAAGTTATAATCGCTCAGGAGCAGCAGATCACCAGCCTATGTAAGAGAGATGAGAGATGCTAGGCTGGATACTATAGCAGAAGACTGAGCTTTGGGGAAAAATAGCAGTCCCCTATGAAGATTGGTGTGGTGGAAGGGTAGGACAATTTAAAGAGCAGTAGCCCATTCAAAGAGGGGGAGTTCTGTTGGAATACAATGGAGGCGCTTATTCACCAGCCTTCTATGTGGAATGATGTGGAAGGCCCTCCTGAAATCCTGGTAGGCTGCATCCACCATTCTACCCTGATCCACTTCCCTTGTCACCCACTCGAAGAACTTAATCAGGTTTGTCTGGCAAGACCTCCTTCGTGAAACCATGTTACCCTTGATCTTGCAATTCACTTTTTTTCAAGGTATTCCAATATCCTTACTTTTCTTGAGCCAGACAAAATGGTCTATCCTTCATCCTAATCCTAAAAGTACTAGAGATGTTTATGTTTCTACTAAAATCTGTTCAAAGATGGAATAACCCAGTTTCAGAAAGTACTTCTTTAACCATTTTAAGCCAGTCTAATGTTTGGCTGCTAGTATCCCCATCCTCTTTTCCCTTAAACAAAATTTATTGAAAATTGATTATTTGGACTAATCATAATTTTAAACCAGTATGAAATGATCATTAATATAACAAAACAAAATGGTTATATTAAATGCACACTGAAAATAGAAAATAGAGTTAAAAATTTACATTTTGACATTATGTCTTATTCAGGAAATATCTAAAAGAGGAGAAAAAAAAGAAAAGTTAGTGCAGAGGGGAGGTAAAATGAGGGATATATATACAGTATGTGGGGAAAGAAAAAAGAGGAGGCTCAGGGAGAAGAAGTGATAAATGGCAAGATTAAGAGAGAATCTGTGAAACAAAAAGGTGATGATGGGAAAGATAAAGCATAATAGGAGTGAAAGAGCTAGGGAAGTCCCCAGGTGGGAACTAATTAACAGGGCCTAGTAAGAAGGCTGAAAGGTGATAAATGCATGAGAAGGAGACAGAGATGGAGACTTATGGTGAAAATGAAAAAGAAATGAAATGTGTACAGATACAAACAGACTTTAGGGAATATAAGGGGTGGCTAAAAGATGTTAGTGGAAAATAAGTCTATCATTTAAACCAGAGGGCTGCTGGGAGCCAAGGCAGATGATCAGCTTGGCTTCCATGTTTTTTTCTATGGACAGAGTCCCAGAAGCCCTGCTGAAGGACACAAACAGAAAGGTCATTGACACTGTGGTCCCTGGAGATAAAGTGGGATACAATGGGTTTAGCAGTGTCACCATTCCTGACTGCTCTGTAATGTTCCTTGAAACGGTCAGAAAGGCGTCTACCAGTCTCTCCGATTTAAATAGTTGTACACTTCCTGCAAAGAATACAATATATCACATTAGTGGAGGTGCATGAGAACTCCTTGGTGATGTGAAAAACACCTGTAGGCCCCCGAATTTCAGTCACACTGGAAATAAATTTGCAGGTGTAGCAGCAAGTCCTGTTGCAAGGCTTGGTACCTGGAAGGGAGGAACTGTTAGGAGTAGGTAGGCTGCTTTTAACTAGGAGATTCCACAGGTTAGGTGGCTGGTGATAGGAGGCAATAGGTGGTTCTGTAAAGGATGCACCAATGTTAGGGTCAGTTTGCAAAATGGGAAAGTTACTGGTGATGATCCTGTGAAGAGAAGGTGTGCTCTGATGGAAAGGAAGCACTAGTGGAATTTGCCATTGTTCTTGCCTGACAGTATCCTTTCTACAGGGGTCAAGGTTATGGGGCATGTTACTGACTCGGGAGAGTGCTCTGTCCACCATGCTCTTAGGGTATCCCGTTGATAAAAAAAATGGTGCATTATTTGGGTCTGCTTAGCAAAATCATCCTCTTCACTGCATAACCTGTGAAATCTAAGAAACTGTGAATAAAGCAGGCCATTCTTGACATGTTTAGAAAAGACCAAACCGTGTCCAAGATATAACATTTTAACATATGAGATTTTCATTCATCAGACTGGTACAGTTCTGCACCTGTTGACATTTAACACACACAACTACTGAAAACTACATCCATGACACTAAGGCTAGGTATCCTATCAATTTCAAACCACCACCAGAAGTGAAACACTGTCCGCAACATGTAAAGTGCGTCATGCAATATCTCTGCAAAAGAAATGTTGTCTGACACATAGCACTATAATTCACATTTACAGGACATGCCATAAACACCCTCCAAATTTCAAGTAAAAAGGCCAAACCATTTCCGAGATATTCAATGTTAAAGATTGGTAAAATTTCCCTATCTATTCCATTATTAAAAATCTGCCCATCTTGTCCCTATCTCACGATCAAAGATGGCGATCAAAGAATCTCACGATCAAAGAATTAGCAGGCTTGTGATCAAAGAATTTGCAGGCTCACGAACAAAGAATTAAAAATCTTAAAAGTCAAAAAATTGATGGAATTGCAGTATACCACTATCATGATTCAACAGAAAGAAGCCCCCTGAGTAAAACCCACCCTCATTTGACTTCCTAGGACACCCCATGGCTGAGAAAATTGATTCTTAAATTGCGCCATCTCGTTCCTCACTCACAATGCATGATCGTGATCAAAGAATCTCACGATCAAAGAATTTGCAGGCTCGCAATCAAAGAATTTGCAGGCTCACGATCAAAGAATTTTCAGGCTCACGAACAAAGAATTAAAAATGGTGAAATGCAAATATTTCATGGATCTGAACCAAACCAATGGCATGCCTCAATAGAACATACCCTGCTGAGCAAAACCCACCCTCATTTGTGTCCCTAACCCACCCCTGAGCCGAGATATTAGTGTTTTTAGGTCACGATGCAAGATCACGATCAAAGAATCTCACAATCAAAGAATTTGCAAGCTCGTGAGTGAGCCATGAATTAAGATTTTAAAAGCTTATAACTCTATTTTTTGACTGATTGGATGAAACCAAAGGCATGGCTTGATAGATCAGAGCCACCTGAGTAAAACCCATTGAAGTTTTACTTTAGAAGTGACGAGATATTTGTGTTTTTCCAATCTGAAAATAAAAAACAAAATGGCGGACCTCGCAATCAAGAATTTTGAAAATCCTTGGGAACAAAGATTCTTGAACTGCGAGGCTGCAAATTCTTTGACCGCCAGGTGGGACCGGATGGCCGGATCCCCCATTCTTCGATCGCAAGATATACATATAAATTTTCCCATTGACTTATAATGGGAACTTAAAAGTGCCATAACTTTTGAATGCCTTAATATTTTTCCACCAAACAAAAAGCTGCATGTTTGGCCACCAAGGCTCTTTCAAATGAGCCATCTCACAGAGCAGCATGCCACACAACGGCATGCAGGATCACATTAAGAATGCCGAAAGGTGCCTCCAAAAATGGAAAATTTTGCATTTTTCAGCGCTTTCATACACAAAGATCAGCATTGTGACAGAAACACAATTTGGCAAATCAAAAGATCTAGTATACCTCAAAGTGTGTACCAAATTTGAGGCAAATCCATTGAACGGGTCCAAAGTTATTAACTTCCAAACTTTGACTTTAGTATGTAACTGGCTGCTCAACCCTAACTATGTAGGTGCGACCACGCCACTATAAAATATATATATATATATATATATATATATATTATTATTATTATTATTATTATACAGGCACTGTTGTGACTGTATATTAGGACTAAGTAAGCACTTCTTTGTTAAACCCAAATTTTTGCACCTTAATAACTTTGTTTCTGTTCTGCTGATTTACATAAAATTTATAAAATAACAGCCTCTGTGCCAGGATCTCCTGAATCTGAAAATTTCATGTAGATCAGTTTAGTGGGAGCAAAGTTACAGAGGTGCAAAAAACATAAAAGTCTCCATTTTTGAAAATTGTAAGATGTTTTTTGTCATCGGATAACTAAAAAAATAGGAGGCTTTGAAAACTGAAACGTTCAGGTTTGATAAATCTTGGTCTAATGCATGTGTGTTTGTGTTTTCTTAGGTCCAGCTGTTAAGCAGGTTTTAAATTATTTAGTAAAAATATTCCATTTCTGAGCATGCACAGTTCAAAAAATCACCGTTCTATTCGTAACTGAATTTTTGTGACAACAGCTGGTTACATTATATGACACAGCTGTCATTTACTAACCAACGACAGCAGTGTCATATAATGCAACCAGCTGTTGTCATGACTCATAGGTCAGGGATGGGGCTACTGTCATTATAGTCCCACTATTCTGACTGATCAGTGCCTGCATAAATTGTTATCTGTACACTGGAGGCCCCAATCTCTGGTGGCAGTTTATTTATTTATTTATATTATTTTTTATTATTTATATAATCTGGCACCAGGATGCCAACACCCCAGTGTCAGATGCCCCCCCATAGCCCATTGTTTTATTTAATAGTTGCCGACATGGGGGGGCCCAATCCCCATGTCAACATTAACAAGTCCCACCCCGAGCAGTGTAGGACACTGGAGAACCCACCCCTAGTGTCCCAAAATAATTTATTTGCCTTTGTTCCTGAAAAAAATTCCCCCAACATCTTTCTTTTTTACCTGAAATAAAGAAAATGGTCCCTCATCATCACCATAATCCCCATCCCCCCAACCTGACTGTACCACTGAGCACCCACCACCCCACCCCCACCACCCTATAATTAACTGCTGGTGTCATATATTGCCATCCTCTGTGGACCAAGACATGTCTGCAGTCTTCAAAGCCAAACCATGAACTGAGGAATAAAGATATGTGCCGCATAATGTATGACAACAGCTGATTGCATTATACAACACAGCTGTCGTTTACTAACAAATGGCAGCTGTGTTGAATAGTGCAACCAGCTGTGTCATGACTCCTATGTCAGGGACGGGGCTACTGTCATTATAGCCCAGCCATCCTGACTGTGCTGTGCCTTAAACTGTATCTGCACTCCGGGGTGTCCCAATCCCCGGTAGCAGTGTACTTATGCTTTTCTTTATATATATATGTATAATAATCCAACATCGGGATGCCCACTCCCTGGTGTTAGATGCCCCCCCCCCGCAGCCTGTTGTTTTAATAATACTTGCTGACATCAGAGGGCCCAGTCCCATGTCGGCATTTACAATTCACCCCGGCAGTTTGGGACACTGGGGAGCCTACTCCTAGTGTCCTGATATCATTTATTAAAGGAAAACGATACCCTCATTTCATTTAAATTTTATTTGTTTCTGTGTCAACAGACAACTCCTTTCATGTAGCTGTTAGGGCTATATGTGTTAGCTTTAGTTTGTTTTCACTGCTCATGGTAGCCCCCTGTGACTGCCCAGGGGTCTACATTTCATGGTTGCTGACATCTCATTGTCCATGAGAACTGCATTAGCATATGAAAACATGATGTTAAATCAACCATTTATATCATGTATATCTATGCTGAAAGAACAAATACCTGCAAACACTCTCTGGAAACACAAAAACTGAATGCAGTTTAAAGGGAAAAACCTTGCATTACAACTCAGATAATTTGCAAAGCTTACTTAAGATAA
Organism: Neoceratodus forsteri; assembly: GCA_016271365.2. Classification (NCBI taxonomy): domain Eukaryota; kingdom Metazoa; phylum Chordata; order Ceratodontiformes; family Ceratodontidae; genus Neoceratodus; species Neoceratodus forsteri. The sequence goes on along the minus strand of CM057453.1, from coordinate 639,755,130 downwards.
ATGTGATATTTCATACCTTCTTGCAGCTTGTTTCTTTGAAGACTAATTATGCAGACAGGCATACTGGGGAGTTTAAAGGTTGATTACACATCATGTTCTCATATGCTAATGCAGGTCTCATGGACAAAGATATTTCAACAGCCACCAAATGGAGCCCCCCAGGACATTTACAGGGCCTAGTATGAATTGTGAAAACAGACTAAAGTAGCTGCATATATCTTTAACAGTTACATGAAACGAGTTGTCTGTTGACATGGGAACAAATAAAATTTAGAAGATAAGAGCATGTAGTTTTCTTTTAATTTTTGTATAATCAAGCACCAGGATGCCCACCCCTGGTTTTGGATGCCTCCCTCCCCCCCCGCATCCCATTGTTTTAATAATAATCCCCAAGTCTGCATTAACAAGTCTCCCCCAACCCCCCGCAGTGTGGGACACTGGGCAGCCCACCTCCAGTGTCCCAAAATAGCTTTACTATATTTCCTGAAAAAAAAAGCTCCTCTGTGTCTTTTTTTTAAACCTGAAAAAAAGAAAACCATCCCTCGTCATCGCCACCATCACCCTCCCCCATCCTGACCATTCAACCACCCCCTCACCCTATACTTACCACCGGAGATTGTACACTGTCATATTCTGTGTCCCAAGACACATCTGCACTCTTCAAAGCCAAACCATGAACTGAGGAACAAAGGTAAGTGCTGTATAATGCATTTCAAAGGCATTTTGAACTTATGTTCATAACGTTGCCATTTTTGTATAATATTTTCACCAAACTTTCAGCATGCCCTTTTTGGGACCCCACCTCATGAACACTGGCACTGTCATTTCGTTAATCAGGTCTGGAAGGTGATTTCACAGCCACTGTGCAAAACCACCTTCCGTGACTGAATGACTAAATTTCACTGCCAGTGTTTATGAGGTGTGGTCACAAAAAGACCATGTTGAAAATTTCATTAAAAAAATTCCTAAAAATGGCCTGGTTACAAGCATCCATTGAAAATTTTCAACGCACACACATAACTTTGTTAATTTTAAATATTTTGACTCCATCTTTTCAAAATAGCCATTTTTTCATACCACCTCATGAACAGTAGAGTTGTCATTTTTCACATCCTGTCTGAAATGTGTTTTCACACCTGTGGTGCAGAATGGCATTTTGGTAAAGATTTGAACATTTTCACCTACAGGATTTGTGAGGCTGAGTTATAAGAAGACTATGCTGAAAGTTTGGGGTCAAAATATTATAAAACAAAGAGTTTATTAAGTAATGTTGTTTGCAGGGATGTCCGTTGCACCACTGGGGAACATGCTGCCATACCATGTCAGTGAGCTCAGTTCAGGTGTGAACTCAGTGAGCTGGTTTAATGGGACAAGGCTGATGGGGAAGGTGCTGCAGCATGCAGCACCAGCCCTGGCCTGGGTAGGGATGGTGCAGTGTTTTGGCACAGATGCCTCACCCTGTGGTGGGTCAAAGAACCTCACCCACAAGGCATCAACATGTGTACTGGGGCCTGATGGGCCCATGCACTGAGTCAGGACAGTCTCCAATATTGTATTGATCTCATTTTGCACAGGTCCCTAAGGAAACTGTGCAAATCAGAATACAATTCCACTATCAGGAAAAAGAAGGGAATTTCTTTGAAAAAACTACGTTAATGCAGACATTAGGCTTATAGAACGCAAAGTGCACAAAGATGGGAAATGAAAAACATTAGGGATTTGGGTCTCTGGAGTATTGGTGAATCAGTGGTGGGTCTCACTGGGGGTTGTCAACCCTAATGCCCACCCATCCCCTGATCAGATGAGGTCAAATATGATGTCTTCATGCATGGCCTGTAGGGCCCTGCATGAAAAAACTTGACAGATTATGTTGGCCAAACTGCATCACTATGAGGCATTAGGTTGGAGCTGTATCTTGTGCTTTGGACAAGAGGCTACAGGCTAGGGGAAGGGCTGGGCATTAGGTTTTACAACACCTAGTAAGGCCTGACCACTAATTCACCAATACTTCAGAGACCCAAATCCCTAATGTTTTTCATTTCCAGTCTTTGTGCCCTTTGCATTCTACAACCCTAATGTCTGCATTAATGTTTTTTTTTACAAAGAATATATATCTATATATCTAGATATAAATATATATCTATATATATCTATATCTATAGATATAGATATATATAGATATATATCTATATCTATATATAATTTATGTATCTGGTGCAATTACCCAGAATCAGTTGCAGTTGCTTCACCTGCCTGTACTTGGATCTATAAGTGCTGTCCCGCAGAAACAGACAGGTTAGCTGCAGTAAATAATTTGTACAGTAAGTTAACCCCAAGTAAGACCCCACCACTGATTCGCCAATACTCTAGAGACCCAGATCTCTAATGTTTTTTATTTCCAGTCTTTGTGCACTTTGCATTCTACAACCTTAATGTCTGCATTAGGTTAGCTGCAGTAAATAATTTGTACAGTAAGTTGATAGGGCCTCTGAAGGATGTCTCTTATGGTATAAGAGACACCGAGCATGATGTCTGAGGGAGCGGAATGGAAAGTGAAGCTGAATGGTTCTGTCTGTCCAAACCTCACAAGAGGAATCACTTATACCATAGGAAACATCTCTTGGCGGCCCTATTATCTTCTTCTAAATCACTCAACTTTAGCTTGAGTGATTTGTAATATGTTTAAAGTATACATTTTTTTTCTTTTCCTGTGACACCTTCCTCTCTGGCACCAACGTGGAGTGCTCCCTCCTAGCGCTCCAGCATGCGAGCACACTGTACTCAGAATAAGAGGCACAGTGGCTGTGCATGCTGATTGGCTGAGATCGCATTACTGATTTACAATACTCAATAGCAGCTGTGAGATTTGTCCTATGAGTCATAGAGTAGGTAATTAGCAGGCTTAATGGAAATTAAAGGTAGAATACTTTTCTGACAGAGCTGTTAGCATCCCTTTTTATCTCCCTTTTTCATAGTATTTACATTCTCGAGTCTGTGCATCAGTAGAGATAATGCACTCCTAGGGATTTAATGCACACTACAAAGACAGTGCAAAGACACTCAGGTACATCTTGTGGCTTTTTAGTACCAGGACTGTGCTTGGACTCCCTGGCCCTTGCATTACCTCCTCATGATGAACAGATTGTTATGTGATAATCCCTGATTATTTAAGATTTTGTATTGTATTAGCTAGAGCTGCAGGTTCAGCTATACCAGAAAATTGAGCACTTTTACTTCAGGTGTTTCATTCTTGTGAATTATCATGAACATTTGACCCAGAAGCCAAACTTTTAGTTTGACTGGTTCAGATGGTGTGGACCAGTCAAACCAGCTGAACTGATGAAAAGGCAAATCACAGTGCATGCCGTGTTTGAGATCACAAGATTGACAGAGTTTACCAGTGAGGCAGTCATGTTGTACACAGCTTCCTTTCTCCTTTTGGTGTCTACTCAGCACTCAGTTGCACTGAGAGAGCTATCTTGCATGCTGAACATCAGGATGAAAGGTACTGTGCCTAGATAGGGCTCTCTGTCACTGATAGCTAACTTAAAGAGTCTCATAACATACAGCACATAATGTGTTTTGTGCCTACTAAATCTCAGCAGAAATAAACATTAAAGGAAGATGGCTTTGCTGAGTGTGTGTGAGCTCAACCTTGGGGTCCCATAAGAACCCATCCTTTGCCTACTGCTTTATAGCCAGTCCATCAATACCCTCTCCTCCATATGCTCTGATTGTGGCATGAATATCCATCTCTTTACAACATCATTTACTGTAAATCACAAAACATCCATGACTTTAACAAGGCACTCCAAACAGCCTTTGACAAAACTCAAAATTGGATGAAGGCAAACAAATTGCTGTAGGATTGTAAGAAGACAAAAGTCATGACTTTCTCTGGAAAATGACACACCCAGACATGCTATACAAATTCTACCTCATTCAGAACAATCTCTGGAGGAAGTACAATTCTTCAAATATCTTTTGCTCGCAGACAACATCAATAAAACCACCAAGAGTATTCACCCAAAACTAGACACACTATTTAGTAATCATACCAGTCTTTCAATAAACACAAGAAAACTAATTCTTAGACAAACCTTTCTCATAGATCTGGAAAATGGCAGTTATTATAACGTTATTATCTTTTTTGGATTGAGTTATTTATTTTTATATAGTGTAAACAAAAGACCAGGCATGGCTTTGTCCATTCCCATTTTGTCTAACATGTGCCACAACAAATTTCTATTAATGCTGTTGAAAGCAGCTCTCAGATCCACCAACACATAGTATAATTTCTGACCCTTTACTATTGGTTACTTGTGTATCAAATAAGATAATGTAAAGCATTGGTCCAATATTGAGTGGTGTGGCATAAATCCTGCCTTTGCATCATCAATTAAGTTGTGCATGTGTATCCATTCGAGCATTCTACAGTTCAGAATTCTTGTAAAAAAAATGTGTGGAATCTAAAAGGCTTATAGGTCTATAATATGAGGGATCAAGTATGTCCCCCTTCTTAAATATAGGGATTATTATCTCCTCTGCCCACACTTCTGGTATTTTTGTTAATGTGATTAAATAATTTATGTAGTACTTTAGACCCATCTATTGATTTGATTGGTAATGACATATATTGGGGTGCCATCAGGCCTAGGTGCATTATGCTTGGAGAATGGTTGTATAGCATTAATGATTTCTTCTGGGTCAATCTCCCTTTCTAATGGTTTCCAACTGTTTATATGAGGAATCATGTTTTTCCCTTTCTTTGGGGTTAAAAAATATGCTTTGAAAATGGTTTATCCAAGTATCAGATTCTATGTAGTTTTCTAGGTTCTCTGGGTGGCCTCCTAGCCTTTAACCACTACTCTCCAGGCATTCTTGTTATCTTTGTTAAGTAACGTTTTTTCCCCAATTTTCTCCACATTGATTCCTAATATTTTTCTTTATGTTTAACAATTGTTCTGTTGTAATTCACCTGTAGTTTATTTATTTCCTTCCTGTTCTCTTGATGTGGATGTTTTTTAACTATTTTCAGTTATTTATTTAACTGTTTCTTTGCTAAAACATATTCCCTATTGAACCACGGAGCACCTTTTTTTTATAGATTTTTTTCTTTTCTCACTATTTCTGCTGTGTTATAATATTATTGTAAAAAACTATACATTCCTGATCACTTTATAGTTCTAAGTAGTCCTTCATTTTTTGGAATATGCCACTCTCTTCAAGGATTGCAGAGAACTGGGTACTGTTTAATAAGTCCCATCCAATGCCTTTTCTGTATTTATTGTAGTACTGCAAAATACTGTGTAATTTTTTTTTTATGTCCGAGTAATTCTGTCCCATGTTTATTTGGAGCTCCACTGGCAGATGTTCACTCTCTCCCCGTTGCCGAATTCATACAATCACTGCTCAGGTTTAGAATAATCCATATTAAATCTATTGCAGAAATTCCATTGGAACTAACATAAGTATAGCAACCTAGTTCGTCGAGTATGGTTTGACCATTTACAAGTATAACATTTATATCCATGAATAGTTACAGAGTTGTCTCCCTTTGTCATTGCTCTTTTTATCCATAGTGTTTCGATTGTCACTAATCTGTTTACTATTACAAGCAGCTAAAAAATCTGTTACATCCTCGGAATTCCTTAAACAGTGGCCAACTCTCACATTGAAATCTCCCAATACAATATATCTGGCTTGTGGTCTGTCATTAGTATCTTTATCTAGGAACTTCTCTAATTGTTCCACTATATTTGCTCACTCTCTATTTTTGTCTATTGGAGGCATATATAGTACACATTCAAAATTATGGTTTCCTGTATGTTGCCACATATCCTAACTCCCAATATGTTGTCACTGGCAAATTCAATTTCTTTTGTCACAATATTTTTGTTTAATTTGCATGACAGGAGAAGGCCTCCTGAGTTTCTTCCATAGTTCTTATTTTGTTTGGCTATTTTAAAATATGATTTATATCCGTTAATATGAACTTCCCTATTTATCCAAGTTTTTTGAAAATTAATGACATTGAAATTATTGATGTAGGATAAAAAATCTTTATCAGCCAATTTATTTTTTAGACCAGATACATTCCAAGACAATACATTGGGCTTGTTCCCCGTGACAACATATTTTATTTCCCTGTTCAACTGTAGTCAGTTGTTTTTGATTAATTCCACTACTGAATACCTATTGATGGATTCTAATAGGAGAACCCAGCCTGGTTTCTCTTCTGTGACTCTGGGGACTGTGTCTTGTCTACCATCTTCAAACATACTGTATGAATCCCCAGAGAATCTAGTTCCCCTAGTTTAGGAATTCATTGATGATACATCTCAACTCCTTCAATCTATGTTGTTACTTGACCATTGACTTCCCATCTGGTTGCCCTTCTAATGCATTTTCCTAGCCAGGGAATTTTTAGAATAGATTCCAGCAGTTCTCCTATTTTATTTCTCAAATTGTTTACTGTCTCATTGTGATACTGGTTCAACCCAAATATGCAAAATGATCTAATAGATTTAGTTCCCACTTGTTTTTTATAAACATCATAATATTCTGGGAACAATTGTTCCAAAGCTGTAATATTTTTGCAGTGTATACCCATATATTATTGAGAGGATTTAGAGTATCCCTTAAGGATATGAGTGTCCTCTCAAGAGATCACAGCATATCAGAATGGTTCTGCTTTACTCAGCAGTTCTCAGACCCTATGAATGCCCAAAAAGACACTCTTATATCAATAAGAGACATCCTGAATGTTCCCATTAATATATTCAAGAGAATCTGGGTGAACAGAAACAGCAAACAAAACATTTTTATAGCAAAGGACATAACAGCAGATGTAAAGCAGTCAGCTCCATAACCAAAAGCAGCTTCTTAAAACTGATATGCTAGCAGGAACAAAGAGCAAATTCCATTCAGTGTACATTTCATTGTCATAGTATAGTCATTGTTTTAGCCCAATAAAGGAGTTTAATTAGTCAATAACATTAGCTTTTTTTGCCTCTGCATGCAAAATGTTTAACATAGATAAGTATATGATTGACCAAGTAGCACATTAAATTTTCCTTTTAAATGCACACTAATGACCAATGCCAAACTATTTAAACTGATAAAAGAAATGCTCGATTAGAAAAAAACTTAAATTACCTTTATGCCATTACTGCCACTTTTTTCATTAAAGCGTTGTCCATTTTGAACCAACCCTGCAGTCATTCTGAAAGGAATCCATCTTTTGACTTCTACAGAGTCATCCTGAAGGAATTGAATAATTAAAATGTATATGTGTAATTATGTAAAAATATTTGTAAGAGTGGATCACATCAAACTGCAGTTATCAAAATATGAATACCATTTTGTGTATTGGGTGTAACAGTTTGAAAGTACATTATTAATTTGGGGTGACAAAGTATTGAAGAAAACTATCTGCAAACACAATTGCTACTATATCAGTTAAAATGTGTTTCTTTTCAGTTCATATTATTCTAGTAAAAAATCTTTGTAGTTCACCTCTTCGTTTGAGTCATCTTCATTTTGAAGTAGTTGTGCAGCTTTCTACAAAGATAAAACATGCAAACAAAAAGAATTACTTGATTATAATTGAAAACGTATTTACAATATTCTGGTACATTTTCAAAAAGGTTGCTACTGTATGTCCTTAAGCTATGTTTGCTGGAACAGGGGACCACATTTGTGGCCTATTTTTGTTTGGGGGGGAAGGTGATGGTATCCGGAGTCAACACCAAATATGCTCAAATGACATTTAAATATAATGCATCTAAAGTATGGAATTTGTAAACTCCACAAACAAGAAATGCTGCTACTGTATGTTGGCTACATTTCAACAAGCACTCAAAAATGTGATGTTTAAAACATGCAGTTTTGTAAAACCATGAGTTGGGAATGTCTACCTTTGATTTTAACTCTACTTCTGTGTATTCGTTTTGTATTGCATTTTTCACAGAAACATAGAATTTGATGGCAGATAAGGACCGCTTAGCCGATCCAGTCTGCCCATTTCTTTAAATGTATGTATTTTGTGCAACATGTGTAAGCAGAACAACTTTGAAAATAGGGCCTTTTAGGTTCTAATGGTTCTATCCTGCAAAAGAGAAAGCTTTCCACTACTACTACTACTACTTGTATTACTACTACTATACCACGGCTCTGGCCTGCTTACCAAGGGACTCGCAGGACACCTTGCGTAGCAGGGTTATTGGAGAAATACCTATAGATTAACACATGTTGGCATTGTATACTTGTTGAGACCTTCTTATGAGGTGGGGGAAGGAGACTGCCTCTGACCCTTGTCTCACTCTTCAAACCAGCATGCAGCAATTATCCCCTGAGGTCTGGAATCAATGTCCTGCTTCAAATCCTAACAGTCAAAATGATGGAGGTGGAGTCCTCCTTTGGTTACTCTGCACCATCCTTATGGAATTCCATTCCTACAGAGATTAGACATAGTACCTGGGCTTCCTCATTTCATAGAAGGTACAGTACCATGACCATCTCCTCAGGGTGAGTGCATGTGACCCTAACCTGTCTCTTTTTGATTGCTGATGTTTATTATAGATATCTGTCAATATTTTTAAAACTGTTTGTGCATTTATTGATATTTGTATCTGTTGTTATATATTACTTTTCACCTGAAACTTACAATGTTTCTTCATGAACTGATTTATTGTCATTTTTGTCTTGACAGTATTTGTTTTTGCTTTGAAATCACTCTTTGTAATGTTTTTGTACATTGTACTCTCCCATGTCATGCCTGAAAATAGGCATTTATTTGCCTAGTGCACCTACCTGGTCAGCAAAAACTAAATTAAATTACTGTATCAGAAAGCATACCTAAAAGGCCTGGAAATAATTTTGCAAATGTTAAAGGAAAGGTCCTACCATTGATTTTGCTGCTCCAAGATTTTATATTTTACCCTTACCTGCCCCCCAAAATCTTGTTATACTCCATTAGCAATAAAAAAGTATGAGAATTATATGTTAATAATTTCTGTAAGAGGACAGGTTTAATGGATTCTGCTCTTTTACCAATTCCCATTTGGTAAAAATTTCTTAAACATTAAGGTACAACTGGTGGTTGGTTTACCAGTGGTCAGTATAACCCTCAGGTGCATGATAAGACTCCAAGCTATAGCCGAGGGCCTCATGCAGCTGGAGGTTGGATTAACTACTGGTAAACCAACTCCTGGGAGACCCTTAATGGTATTATAAAAATGAACCAATATACAGAAACTTTTCTATACATTTTTGCTATACTCGTATATTTTACAGTGATTGTTTCTGTTTATTGACCATACTTTGCTGGTTAATGAGAAAAAAGTTTTCTCTTTTTGTTACCTTTTACTCTTAGTTTGGACTCAAAACCTTTGATTGATTTACATTCATTTTAAAACACAGGACTGTCAAATGAGCACATTAGTAACAAAAAAAAACAGAAAATAAGTATCAAAATATGTTTTTTATTTTAATTTTGTATTGTTCGGCTTTTCACCATTACAAAAAGTTATAAAGGCAATTAGCCAAATGACAACTAACATAAATACATATACAAATACAGTAAGATACATAGTTAAAACATCTAACAGGATGATCTCTCTCATAATTCTTCATTTCAGTTACCTAATAGAAGATACATGAAAAGAGGAAGACATATTGGGCCCAATTCCAAGTCACATGGTATGCGAGTTGCACCATGTGGCACTATGCTGGGGACCCTGCACCCTATTCCAAGACAGGCAGGGTCCCTGGTACCTATGACCTGTGACTTGTGGCAGTCACAGGCATGCACCACTGGAATGGTGCAACAAACCTGGGTGCTGCAAGTCAGAGCCCGCATATAACTGCCCCCTGAGCCCCCCACCCCCATACAACTACCATAAACCTCAGAGGGCCATGGGGGATTGGCTGGTTGACACAGCTGCAAGGGGGCATGGTGCACCATGCACACGGGTGGCACCCCAAAATAGGAGGGTGCAGCATAACTGTGCTGGGGGTGGCAGGGGTGCTCAGCAATGTGAGATTCGAGGCACTGTGGGGGCATCCATTATTTTGCCAGGACAGATGCCCCTTAGACAAGCTAAGTGCTGGTCTAACCCAACAGTGCTGTACGGGGACTTGGAATGGTGTAGGCGGGTTACAGCAGCTGCCTTCTAGGAATAGGGCATAGGTGCTGCCATAACCCACCCTTGTACCATGCTTCTGGGGGTTGCATGCATAGTGGGTGGTGGAGCCCACCTTTGGCACAACCCACAGACAGCATGGCACAAACCACCTCTTGTAATTGTAACTTGCGGTATGTCTAGCGCAAGGTGCGATTTGCACCATAGATTATGGCATACATCGCCTTGCACCAGGTGTATCCTGACTTGGAATCGGGCCCCTTTACTTTAGTTTCCATAACAATTTGCAGTACGTGTATACAAATGACAAAATGATGGTTAACTGTTTCTTCAGAATGTCTTGATTATTGTCTTTAATATATTGGGTGAGAACTGTTGGTTGTCCTTTAGCTAATTCCATGATATAGTTGCTTATCTGAAATCTAAACAAGGTACTATAGGGCTTGCCTCTGGTTACCTACATCCCCTATTAGTGTATTGTAGCTGATAATCTCCAGTTCCTGAAAAGAAAGAAGTGGCTTCTTCAGCCAAGAAAAAGGAGAAACCAGTAGCTTCCATCAGCATATAACATAAACCATCAGTTAGAAGAAAAGAAATTCAGTTAATTTATGATAATGTTTTTCATCTTATCCTTGAGTTTCCAATATACAAGTAGGCCAACAGATTTTTTATTTTGGATTCATAATCAAAGCATAACAAACTAAGCAATAATTGTTGGCTTGAAGAATTATTTTCCAGAAAATGCCCATCAATATAAAGCTTTCTTTCTGTTTCAAACTTCGGACATCTTAGTACTATGTGTTCCAGATCATCAAGTTCACCCATTGCACAGTCACAGAATAGAGGGTTAGTTCAATTGTATTGTTCAACAAAGAGTCATTACAATTTAAAAAAACATATGCATCATACAAAATCAGAATAACAAGCAATGGTACATGAATACATAAATACAAAATACATAAGACCAATACATTCGAAACATCACGCTAATAAATATAACATGTGCAAATAGTGCCAGTATTATATAGGTGGATACCAGTTAGTCATCCAGCTTAATCTGAGTAATCCTCTCTCTGGCCACTCCCACAGGCCAGGAATTTCACATCAGAAGAGGACCACTGAGATGCCAGATTGTCATCAAGAGGCTGTAGTTTGTCTAAGTTCTAATATTTTCCATTTTCTAATTCCACTGGCATAAAAAATAATTTAGCAACATTCTCTGTTGTTGTTACATCCTCTGTTGTCATGAGAATTAGCATAAATTCTGGCCTATCCATGGCATTCCCCAAGGGTGCATATGGAGCCAAAAGAAGTTCTCTTATTTTGGAGTACCAGGGACACTCCGAAAAAATATGTGTTATGTCTTTGCATTCCCCAATCAATCAGAAGCAGAAGCATTAGGGGCTCACCAACTTTGTCTTAGAGTACCTTGCATTTAGAGCATTACTTTCAAATGCTTCAAACTTGTATTTAACAAATGTTTTTCTTAATTTTGGATCTGTTAAGGTATCCAAATAGGACTTGAAACCAAAATGGGTATTATTTAATGCAAACCATTTTGAATATCTTGAGGCCCTGATACTCAAGAGGTCCTCCATGGCCCAGAAGTTACAAAGTTTTATCTTAATGTATGTCTTATATTCGGGACTTAATGAGATGTTCTTCTCATGGTATCTGTTGAAGAACTCCAGCTCATATTTTTTAGCACTGTGCAAGAATGTTTTATATCAGTCTGATTCTCTGCATTTCAGTTCTACCCTGAGTTTCTTTTCCTCTAAACATAGAAATGGCAATCTTTCTTTACCCATTCTGGTTATTTTCAGCCAGTAATTATGTTTGTGTATGTTTATGATGGCATTATTTTCTAAACCAAGTTCTGACCTGAGGTATGCTGAGGAACAGAAATGACCCAGACCTAAAACCTTTCTCAATAGTTTGTTGACAGGGGTCATTAGGTCTTATCTTTTTCTTGTATCTCAGACCTCTGTGCCATAGGTTAATTGAGCTAACATTTTGGCCTTCAAGACTCTAATGAGTGGTTTCATGGAGAGCCCCCCCCATAAGCATTATTAAACTTATTAATCCCACCCATTGCCTTTTTAGTGTTTGACAATGTTCTATTAACATGTTTGGTCCAATGGCTATTAGCTGCAAAAAGAAGTCCCAGATAAACATAGCTGGTAGTCATAGATAGCTTCTGTGAGCCTAACAGCTAGTTGCTGCTCTCTTTCTTGTGCTAAAAATCATAACTTGTGTTTTAGCAAGATAGATAGTTTAAGTTTTTTTGATTAAAGTACTAGAAGATCTATCTTCTGTTGCAGAACCTTTTTAGTTACAGAAATTAATATTAGATTGTCCGCATATGCGATACTGGGCATATGCAGGGACCAATTCTAGAGGAATCAGAGTCCATATTTTCAAGGTCACAAAGTAACTGATCAATGTAGAGGCAGAAAAGGGATGGTGCCAAGACACATACCTGTCTGACTCCTTTTTTGATATCAAATGACCTTGATGTTTGTCCCTTTCACTCAAATTTTACTTTGGCCCAGGTATGCAAATATAGATTTGAGGTAATTCAAACTAGGGCAAGATAGATACCCCTCTGCAGGAGTCTGTCCAACAATAATGGTCTAGAAACAGAATTGAATGCAGCTGAGTAGTCCACAACAACTGTAAATAAATGTCTGTTTTCTTAGATGAACATACTTTTCCACCAGGTGGGATAAAACAAAACAATTGTCAATGGTGGAATGAGCTTCTCTGAATGGAGAGGTACTCCTTCATATTTTTTGTTTAAACATTAGTTGTTTTGATTTATAAGTTTCAAACTGAAATCAGGTAATGAGGAATCTCTTTTCCTTGTCTAAAATCTTGTCAAAGTATGGTTCTATGCCAACACATTTTTTTAAGATGCTTATATGAAATACAAATTTTAGAAATACTAATATTTGCAATATCTTATTGTGCTGCAATATTTTTACATCTTGATGTAATACAATCTACTAAGACTGCAAGTGGTGTTCTATATGTTTCAAATAATACAGAATCCAAACCTATTGTATATAACTTAGTTCTTATAAATAGCATGTAAGGGAAGGGAAACCCTTTAAAGAATATGCAATCTCATCTTCAAAACACAGTTTGGAAAGATGATCATCAGACATTACCTGATGATCAAGTAGAAGAGTAATTGTTCTAATTAAGTCATGAGTTTCAATTGAGTACTGTCCCAATTCTGCTCTTAAAAAATGTGCAGGGGTAGTTTGTGGGAGTCTTAACAATTATCAATATAGTTTATTCATAATTGTTTCAAGAGGAGTACAGTCAGTGATGTCCCAGACTTCCACTGCATAAAGTATTGCATTTGTAATTTTTGCATTTATTACAGTTAAAGCTCCTTTTACTGCATATCAACCATAGGTTTGTGCAAATCTTTTGATTCCATTGATGGAAGTCTGTAACTTCTTTTTTACATAATCTATATGTTGTTTCCATTTGGTGCTCATAGCAGAACGTACAACTAAACAGTCATATGTTTTTATTGTCTCAATCAGTAGCTTGTTAAGCCTTAGCTTATAGCTTTGAAATGTACTAGTGCCAAAAACCACCATTTGTATTTTCCCCATTTATTTGTACATGTTTGACATCACAAAGCTGTGAAAAAGTGTTCAGTTTCCTTTGCAAACCCAATAGTGACGCTGATAATAAAATTATATAATCAACTAATGCTATGACAAAAATTGACTTAATAAAGATTCTTGGTGAATGAAAATCCAGATAATATAAATTTTCTAGAATACTGATAATGTATAAATTAAAAAGTAACGGGGATAATATACAGCCCTGCCTAACACCTAAATTTGTTTTTATCAAAATTCACGTGGGTAGTACGATGGCTCCACGAATGTCATTAGCACATGGTCAGTACCGCATAGTAAACAGTGCAAAAGATGTATGTGCTAATGGGACATAATAGCACTGTGTGATACCATGCTGTAAATGTACTTGCTTCATGTCCAGCCAAGCACTCTAAGTCTGCAGATGTGCATAGTGTTGGGGATTCACTGTAACCATGGTTTGAGTCTTCCTTCCCTTTTTTTTATGTTTTTGCCATATGTGCGGTATGGTGTTCTTATATGTATTTAAGGGTGGTGTGGAGGGAGGATGTCACCTCCCAGGGAAAAACCATGCAGGTATGGGAAATTGCTCCTTTCTTTGTGTTATGTCTGACCTCCAAGTTTATTATATTAAGTAAGGGGGGGGATTCAGGGGGAAGCATCCCAATAAAAACCTAGTGTAAAAATTAGTGAAAATAATGCTGCGCTGATGCGTTTCAGGTATGTGCAGTGAGTTTACTTGTGATGTATGTTAGCGCAGTACTGCTGTATGAGGAATTTTCTGCTGTACTTTGTTTCATGCTGGTATGACCTTCACTGAGTTGTTGTAGATCCATTTGTGAGACTACCCTGAAGATTATATTGCACTTTAGACCAAGTATTCTCGTGAAGTTTTATTAAAATGTTCAACAAATATTCATTAAATCCATAATTCATTCATGTTGACCATAGTATCTTTCTACTGATGCTGTCAAATGCCATCTTAAGATCTGTAAAACAACAAAATAATTTTGCCTTTCTGATTTTAACATATTTGTAAATTAATTGTTGTAAAACCAAGCAGTTTTGAACTGTAGAGTGAGTTTTTCTGAACCCATTCTGAACTTCAAGTATGTTACTATTTCAAACCCAGGTATCCAGTCTGTTCAACAATAGTCTAGTGAACACTTTCTGAGAGGTATCAATCAAACTAATTGTACTATACATGTATGGGTCTGCCAACTGTCCCTTCTTGTGTATCAGATAAATTATATTACCCTGCCAAGAATCTGGAAAAGTTTTATACTTTTCATGTTGCAGCATGAAGTTATAAGTGTGATATAGTGAGGGTATCCACCAATCAGTTAAATATTTAAATATTTCATGTGGGTTTCTATTTAGACTTGGTGCTTTATTATGTTTAGTATTATAAGTTGCTGTTGTCATTTCTTCTCTAGCAATGATAATAGGTATAGGATAGCCATATAAATGTATTCTGTTCCTTAATTGCTCCGCTATTAACAAGGAATTCTCCTCAAAATCACTGTAATAGACTTGAAAAGTGAAGTTCCCATATTTAATTCCTCTAGAAAGTTATTGAGCAATATTCCTATATAATTATGCTTTAAGCCTATTGAGTTTCTTGTAGTAGCCAGATGGGGATTTACACTATTTACATAACTATCAAGTTCTAGATTTGAAACAGTCAAAAGTGGGAGGCTGGCATTAAAGTCTCCTTCTAGGTAACTGTCCCAGTCAGGTTATAATTCTGCTATTTCTGATAAAATGGTTGCAAAATGCTCCCAGGCTTCTATTTTTTTTATTTGAGTTTTTTTTGGAGGAAGATATATATTGCTAAATATTAAGTTGAAAGTATCTATTTTAATTCTAATTGGCAAGATACATTCAGATTTTATTTCTAACCTCTGTATGTTTATATTATGTCTCAGTTTTATTGCTGTTAGGAATCCCATTTGCTTTCTGCCATGTTTTGATTTCTTCTGTGCTTTAATTATGTAAATGTTGTATCCTTGTAGTGTTAGTGTGTCTGATGTCCACCAAGTTTCTTGAAGTATTATGATATCATGCATTTGTAAAAATTGCATACATTGAATATCTGAAAATTTATTACGTAATACATTAATATTCCATGAGAGAATTTTCCAATGTTTGTGCAGATTAACTTTCTTTGCCTTAGTTAAGGACTTTCCCAGTCAATCAGCTCTGTATTTACCTAAGATCTGAAATCCATTAGTGGTAGGAATCAAAAATTCAATGCCCATTTTTTCCTGTTCTTCTGGATCTACCAGGGCTTGTCCATCTTTTGAGGGCTTGCATTCTAGGAAAATGTTATCCATTTCTACTAAATTCAATTCTAGACTGTCTAGTAATTCAGATTTTTGTAGAACCTTTATTATCATCAAATCTAAATCTCTCAAATAAATATTCTATCTGGGAAAAGTTATTATGTATGTGCAACATTTATCCATATGACTGCCCTACTGTCCAGTTTTATGTTTAAAACACTCTTTAAAAATGTGGTTATAGTTTTTTTTCAGTACTCTTTATTGACTCTTCTTGTAGTACGTACCATCCAAATTAAGTTAGTGGTTTAACTTCCTGTACATTTGAACTCTTTTCAGGGATGTTATTATGTAAATTCTGAACAACTCTATGTAAACTAGTGCCTTACAGTATTGTAAATGGAAAGTTATTTCAGCCATATTAGTTATTTGTACATTTTCAGGAATATGAAGGGCATCAATCTTATATCCTCTATCAGCTAATGGGACTTTCATGTCCCAGAATGTTATTGCTTTGGATTTTGTTCCTAAAAAGAGAAGAATATCTGAAGTGTAATTGCTTGAAAAGGGATTTATTCTCTTAGCCTCAAAAAGACTGTCTTGACATTTTAACCTTAAGTATTTAATCTTCCTTTTAAGAGTGTCCTCTGATTCATACTTAGACCAGGAAAGATTGCTAACCAAAAAGACAAAGTTCTCTGATGCAGTTAAGTCACTTAAATATACTGCAGGACTTACGTTAATTATAAGTTCTGGATATTCAAGAGTGATGCCAACTTCGTTACAATAGATCTGTGCCCAGATGTCCACTGCATCCTTTACTGTTTTAGTAAAGAACCATATCTCCTCATTTTATTTTCCTTATCTGGTCTAATTGCTCTGAAGACACCATCTTCCTGTTCATTTAGATAAACTAACCCAGTTATTCTGCCTCTTAACATTTTAGAGGTTTCATTTTGAAATATGGAGAGACCCTTGATTTTATTTAAAGCTATCTGATCTAGAGATTAATCATTCTGTTGTGATAAAGGTGATATTAGAGTTGCATTAACTTTCCCAGATTTCTGTTGTACAATGTATTGTTTGGTACTTTGTTGTTATATTTATTCTGTAAATTTCCTATAGTTTGGGTTCTTTATCCTGATTAACTTTCATATCCTGTATACCTTGAATTCTGTGATTGTATTGTAGTCAAGGATTGCAGATTATTAATGGCCTGTTTGTACTTAATACACATAGTTTTTGCTTTCTCCTTTTTTTACTAGAATACTGCACGAGATGTTACTTTTTATGCTTATTTGTTTTTATTATTATTATCAGGTTTACATAATGAAGTCAGTTGAGTATTTGTTAAATCAAGCACCTCACCCTTGTGAAAGGGGGTGGTGGGAGGTTTGTTTGCATAGCTTTATTAAGTTTTGGACCTTTTTTGTTTCTTATATTTATTTAATATGTATGACCCATTCTCATCTTTCTTGTAATACAATTCAAAGTTGTCTTCTATTAAATGTTTTATCAGCTAATGATTTTTCATGATGTCTGCTCTGATTCCCATAGTCTCATCTCTAAGGATCCATATTGTCTCTAATGCTGTGATATTTGCATTATATGGGTCTTTAATATGTGTTAATATGTCTTTAGAGAAAGGAGTTTCTGCAGAGTAAACTCCAGAAAGCTCTTTAATATCTTGAGTATCTTGTTCTATGTAATCTTCTTGAGAAAAGGGTTGCCTAAAAATTCAAGTGCGAATATTTCCCTGGCTTTAGTAGAAGAGGAGACATCATGTATCGTATACCTTTCCTTAGAGGAATTCCCTAAAGATCCTGTAAGAGGAGTCTGTGTTAAATTAGTATCTCCTTCATCAAGTAAAGATTTTAATCCATTAATCATAGTTCCTAATTAATTTACTACTTGATCCAATTGAAATGCATGTATTTATTTAGATTCTATAAAATTAACTTCTGTAAAATAGTTTGTGAAGTATCTTTATATGCACCATTAGTTTTAGATCGAGCCTTATCTATTATACATGGGACCTGCACTAATTGGGAACCATCTCCTACTTTGTTTTTCCCTGTAGGTGACTTAAATACCTCAGGAACTGAATCTAATTTGTGCAGTATGGGTGTAGAGGCAGTGTTTCTAATAATGCAACTATTTTCAATTGATCTTTATCCATTTTTGCCCGGTTTTCTTCCCCTTTCTTAGGTCATTCCACCCTTCACGCTCAAACTGTAATTGTCTTGTTTTTTTTCTGCTAGTGCAACTGTATGGATTCAGGGAAACCATGTCATCACTTAGTTTTGAATTGCATGTTCTCATGCAACAAAATAACCAAAATAATATTAATATGGTATCAAATTATCCAACTGACCAGTTATTCAGCTGACCAAAGTCAACTGGATACACTGTTTGCCAGTTAGCTGTTGTTGAAAGCATTTCCTAAATTATTATTCTATGCAATATTAATGGCAAAATACCAGTAGCTATAAATACTTGATTATATTTGGTAAACAAATTAAACATAAAAGTCTTTAAAAGTTCTTCTCTCCAAATTCTTCAAGAATACTTCAAATCAGGCTGTAGTATAATCCACCCTTGATTTCCAACTAACCTTGAAACAGCTTTCAGCTGTCAGTTTCTACACCAGTTCAGGCAGCTCAAACAACTCAGCAGACTCAAAGGGCTTGAAGGGGTTGAACACTGTAATAAGTGCAGTTTGGGAGACAGGTGAAATTAACTGGAAACTCTTGAAGAGGAGTCACCCAAAGTGATCAATTGTGAGAGTCTGTCTGTACAGTATTATTTTTTTTTAAATTTAGTTATTTAGAACTCTTCTCTTGGTTGCCTTTTTGAAAACTGCAGACAGTAACAAAGAGCTGGTGCTTTCTTAAAAGACAGTTCAAATATTGAAATTTGTTATGCCTACAAATGCCCTATTGTTTCCAGTGTGGCTTTTGTGCATCAGTGCTACTGTGGTGTTCCAAGTGGCCTGCTGCATCTCTTCAGATCTGGCCTATTGTTTGTCAAAAGGGATTGTGCAGCTGAACTGATGTCCTTATAAAGAAAGACACCACCAGACCAGGACCAGCCAACATAAAATGTTTTAAAGGAGTTACTAATACCCAAATCAACTGTCATGTTAATCTCCCCAGAACTGTACAAGTGTCCTGTGTTAGGAAAGTAGCTAGATCCTCCCCGCTAACTTCACAGCACTGAGAAAGAAAAGGTAATAATAGCTGCAAGCTATACAGTATTTATATGAAACATACTCACCACTCCAATGGGCAGAAGGCAGTGTATTGTACTGTTGTGCTGTTGTGCAGGTGACCTGGGTGAAGAAGGGGATTCAGGTGGCCACCATTTCCTTTTAGTGTCAAACAGATAGTGGTGTCATGGTGGAGAGGTGCTTGGGCTACTTAACAACCACAGGAGGGACCTGAACAATTTCTGGGGGCACATGATGATTAACTTGGGGCTTACTGGCTCTCCTAAAATGTATTTACTTGTTTTACTGCTGTGCTTAAGTGGCAGTCCTGTATTTAAATAAAAAACAGAGTCTGAAGATAATTTTAAGTACAGAAAAGCTTGACTGCAAGTATAAAAGTATATGCTCACTGCCTATAGCAGATAACTTCTCTGAAATTTAAATGTCTGCCTTAAAGTTTTCTTTAGAATGCTTGGAATTTTAGATTGGCTTTGTTTTTCCCATTCTAGAGTATGGATCTGCTATGTCTTCTTGTGATATGGCTCCAACCTCAGGTTTTCCAGCAGTTAATCTAGGAACTTACAATGTTTGTGAGCCAATCAGTTTGTGGCTTTCTGTTTGCTATTTTTGTAATATCATTTAATATCATGTTTCACTTTGTTAATGGGAAAATTCCCTCATCCTTTCATTCTGTTTACCTTCATAGTCTGTAGGCATGTACAATGATTGCCTCTATTGCCCCTCCTAATTTCATCAGGATTTAAATGTAAATGAAGGTACTTAGGTCTGGTGTGAAAACCGGCTTGACTCCATTGCAAAGGTCATGACCTGACTCATGTAAGGCATCCCAGAATTTTATGATGTTTTGGTGCTAAAGTCTGCAGTAGTTACATTGTATTAGTCAATACTGTTGCTGTCCTCTGCAGTCCCTATGTTCTTGTCTCATGCTGGCCATGAATCTTTTCAAGGCATAGTAAGTGCCCTGCTGTTTTCTGTAGTTTGAAGTGTATCTGAGTTAGAAAAAAAACATGTTTTAGAGAATACAGGGACTTTACAAGATATGTGAAACAACTGAATGAGAGTATACTGTAAAAGTGTGTTTACAATGTATGTAGGGATTCCACCACTTAAATAAATACATTGTTTTCCCAAGACTGTGACCCAAGTGAAAGATAAATGGTGTTATTCACCCAGTGGGTAAATAACACTGTTTATGTTTCACTTGCCTACAACACAATCAACTTGATTCTGCCAATCCCACAATGAATCTGCCCTCAATTGTCACACAGAACACAGACATTGTATACACAGAGCATACAATGGCCTGAGTTCTAATATGCCATTTATTTCCATGAGTGAGGTGGCGGGACTTTCATAACTCACGATTATCATTCGTGAGTGATAATTCTGCCCTCTCACTCATGGAAATAAATGGCATATTAGAGCAAAGGCCATTGTTTATCCTTTAATTCTCACACAAGTTATATTTAGCACATGGTTCTAATGAGCTGCAATGGTGTAAATTTAATTTCACTCTCTGCAGTTAGCGCCTAATTCATGGCCATTGAAAATGTGCAATTTTGACCGGTTAGCACCATTTTATTTTTGCACAATTATCACTTGCGTGAATATAATGCTAATTATTTTACAGGTAATATAACCTGTTCTACAGTAACATCTGCTGGCTTGTGCATGCACATATCAACTCCCATGATGCCTTGCATGAGTGGGATCATGATATTTGGAATGGAGACAAACAGGTTTTCACACCAGGGCAAAACAGAGTGAAGCAATCTCATTTTTATTTAAATTAGGATGACATTGGGGGATGTAAGAAAATAAATGTATTTATTTTATTTATTTATTTATTTATTAGGCAATAGGAATTACAACCCTTTGAATGAAGGACTCTTTTGCAAAGGCTCCATGTCAGGAATACAAGGATTACAGTCAGTGCAAATATAAACAGAGGCAAAGCTTAGCATGTACATGCAATTTAGGGCCAGTGACCCAGCGTCAGGTAGTATCACAGTACGACAATGTAGATAAAAGCAATAAGAAGCAATTAGATAATTAGGACACCAGAAGGATAGCTTCTGGGAGAACTAATATGAAGTTAGGCCTTGCCACTGGTGAGATGAGTTGGGCTAGTCAGGAAAAGCCTGGGGGGCAGACCAATGCTCATAGCAATGGTGGAGCTAAGTGCAGTCACAGTAGGAGGAATCAAGGAGGAGGGTCTTTAGACCAGATTTAAAGTGGCCAAGACTGGGTTCCAAGGAGATGGAGGATGGTAGGCTGCTAAGCCAGAGGGGGGCATGATGGTGGAAAGACCTTTGACTAAGGGAGGTTCGACAGTGGGGGACTAGGAGGGAGGTTAAGGCAGAGCATCTGGAGGCCTTTCTGTGAGGGATCATCTGGATGAGGGGGTGGAAGCCAGAGGGGGCTTGCTTCTGCAGTATCTTCTTGGGAAGGAGACAAGTATGGTACTTAAGCCTACCTTCAAAATTTAGCCAGTTTATAAGCTTGTATAGCTCACAGATGTGTGTGTGTTAACCTATCACATCCTGAGACCAGGTGGCAGGCTTTATTGAGGGCTAGTTTGATGCGGTGTAGGGCAGTTTGATCTGCAGTCCCACAGATCACAATGCCATAGTCCACCATGGATAAGGCAGAGGAAGATACAGCGAGTTGGATGGCCTCAGGAGGCAGGCAGTGTTTATGTCGGTATAGGATCCCAAGCCAGTCATTAATGGAGGAGGAGAGGTGATGAATATGGATGTGGGTGTGAGAAATCATTGTTCATGCCTACAAATTACACGGGTATACAGAAAACAGACTGAGGGTATTTTCCCTTTAAACAAATCATTATAGTTTAACTAGCATTTCTTTTTAGTTTTTGATCATGTAAATTCCTAAGTATTTTAGTCTGGGAAATGTTTGTTCAGTCCTAGCTTCTGGTTTAGTGTTGTTTCATTTACTACGGCATACTGTAAGTCAATAGTTCTGTTTCAGCTCTAGTCCCCTTTAGAGATGCAGCGAATTTAAAATTCACTGGCGAAGTGCGCACGAAGTGGGCACTTCGCATTGTCACTCCGCTACGTGGAGTAGGCAATGCAAAGTGCTCACTTAGCCTTGTCATTACCACTTCACGTTGGACTGAATGACAACACAAAGTAAGGTGAAGTCATTGTTTTTAATGGACTTCGCATTCCTCATTAAGATTCTAAGTGATCCACTTGGTGTTTCAGATTTGGCAGCCCCCCCCCCCCACACACATCACATGGCTTACAGTACTGTAAGTCACATGCTCTATAGCTAGGCAGGAAGAAAGTGAGTCATACAAGCAGGCACTTTTACTTTCTCCTGTGCAGACAGAGAGAGGGAAAAGTGTGTTTTGTGACTGCTGATACTTTTAGATCAGAGCGAGGAGGAGGAGATTTAAACTTTGATTTAGACCCAACAGCTTTTTTTTCTCTTTTCTGTACTCTTTTTTACTTAATTTGTTCTTTCTGTAAATTTTATTTTTCTTACCTTTATAAGTAGTTAGCTGTTTGTCTGTGTCTGTGTGTGTGTGTGTGTGTGTGTGTGTGTGTGTGTGTGTGTGTGTGTGGTGTGACAGTGTGAGTAGTGATTGCTCGGACTGAGGGAGTTCAGTAGGAGAGATGGACCAGGGTGAGGGAATATCTGGATGGGGCAGCACTGGGGGAGCGTGGTAATGGTCAGCATCGTACCACGTGCATGTGTGGAGGGCATGGGCACCTATTCCTGTTGGACTGCTCAAAACTTGTGAGTGCCCCCCCGAAGCAGGACCAGCACCGCCTCCTGTCCTGACTCTGAGGCAGTAGAACTACCACCACCACCACCAAGTCCAGCACCAGGTCCTCTGGAGCAGGATGCGCCTGTTCCCCCAGGCCAAGGTGTGGATCTCATCCCTGTTCAGCACCTTGATCAGCAGGCTTACAATACATCCAAGTAACTATAAAAAAAAATGTATGTTGTGATTCATGACGTGATCGTAAATCGTGATTTGTGACTGCATTTGTGACCATGATGATGAAGAAATGTGAATGCCTATGACTGTACTTCCCCAGGCCTCGATGAGTTGTAGCTTAAAACTCACAGACTTAAAAACACGTATCAATGAGTACAATGGTGGGGTGGTGAAGCCTGGAGAGATACTACAAAACAGGCTTACAATACATCCCAATAACTAGAAAAAAATTAATGTGATTCATAACGTGAATGATCGTGAATCATGATTTGTGACTGCATTTGTGACTGTGATGATGAAGAACGTGATTTGTATCATGAATGACTCATGATGATGGTCCTGACTTAAAAACGCATATTAATGAGTACAATGTTCATGCAGAATTAAGCACCGCACCTGTCCAGTACTCTGAAGGGAAGCCAAAGAAACAACTGTGACTTAAGTTACAGATGGAGATTGGGCCCTAAAGAGATGCAAATGCACAGACAGATTAAGATTGCTCTGTGCACTGAAGAGATGCACACACAAAGGCATAACACCTAACCAGTGCTCACCATCAGAAATTCAAATCTGGAAAAGAATACCTTTACCAGTTGGGGCGGGCCGCGCGGGGGGGGGCAGTGTACTGTACTGCTGCAGTAACAGTCACTAGTACTAGTACCAGTAAAGATACCACAAAGAAGTACAAAAATCACACAGCTGCAGTGGATAGCAGCTTCACATTGCTGAAATTACTGTGTGGCACAATAAAAGGTGTCTGATTTGATGACACGCATCACACACATACTCGCACACACACTAAGTAATGCATAGCAAATTGAAAACTTCAGTAGTATAACCACATATTTTAAACAAACTAAAATTATGCACTGTTGCACCACAACAATCAGCAAAAAAATGGCAAGAGATATTGAAAATATTACTGTGTGTACATTAACACAGTAAAACAAGAAAAATATCACCAAACCAGAAAGCACTGCCTTTTTCTCCAAGTTAATCTACCTACACCACAGATACACCCTTCGCCCAAAGCACACTTCCACTGTCTCTCAGTACACAGACTGAATGTTGTACATTAACATTCAAAATCCATACACAAACAATAAACACTCGATGATATGAACACAGGAGGGTTTCCTATAATCGATGAACTAAAGTTTCAGGGAAAAAAATTACTCAAAAAGGCTTTTTTAACAGCTTTTTGAAGGTTTGAATTGCAGAGAGCTCTCAGAGCAGATTGTTTCCTACAGCTTCCTACACACACTACCCAAAACTGAGGCTGTGCAGAACAATCTAGAACCCATGTGACCTGAAATCCCATGAAACACTGCAAAATTAGCCTTTGAAGCTTAAAAACATGGCGAAGTAAGGTGAAGTACATTGTTTGCAATGTACTTCGCCTTAAGAATTGGTGGAATAGTGGTTTGGGAAGGTAGAGTAATGCAAAGTCATTGTTTTCAATGGACTTTGTGTTACCCATTTGTAACGTGAAGTACTCTGCTTCGCATTGTGGAGCACTCCGCGAATTCGCCTTATAGCCTTATAAACAAAGACTTCCTCATATTCAGGAATCCCATTTCACATGTTGTCCACTTGTATTTCTGGATATAATATGTTATATGTAAAAGGTCATCAGCAACATATAAAAGCATAAAGAGCAGTTTTATGTTATCTATCTTCCACTTTTTTGCTCTTCTTTACTGTGTCTTACTCTAACTACATTGAGTCAAGCACAGCTTTTTCCTTGATGACATCACAAAGTTCTAAAAACGGCTGCAATGTAATATTAATATTAAACAGATTCAGTCATCTGTACCTATGGAGTACTTCCAGCTATACAGGTGATCCCAGTATCTCATTTGAAAGAGCTTTACATGGGCTTTGAAAACTATGTCAGCCACTGTAAGTGAATGTTTCTCTTTAACTTCTCTGTGCATCAGACCTCCCAACTGTATCCGCAGGTAAATTAGCCCTGCTCAAATTAAAATGAACTGCTGTATCTGGGCTATCTATAGATATTTATTTCTACTTAAGTGTTAAATGTTAAAATTGTTGTGCAAGAAGTCTAATTTACTGCATTCAAGATTGGCAGATGGCGTTTTCCATTTTTCTGAATATATTTCATAAGACATGTATATTTTTAAAGCTGATCTAAAAATGGAGATATAAAGGACTGGGGGTTAAATCATTTTGCAGTATATCTTAGGTTAAACCCATGTAACATATATTACAAGTGTTTAGACAAAGTCTATGATCTACAATTAATGGGCCTGAGTCTAAAAGTCATTTTTTTACTACAAAGCTAGCTAAGAAATGGTACAAAATTTGTTATGGCAAGCAGTATGAAATATTGTAAAAAATCCAAGCTGGCAAATGGGGAGAGGGTACAGTTCTGGGGAATTTACAGGTTGTAAAAACATGGAACCCCCCCCCCCCCATCCTTTTTTTTTTGTTACTTTTTCTCTAGGAAGCACATACTGAGCTGCTATAGGGTTTGCATTCTCTGTAAGGACTAATCACATACAATATTTACATTAGAAAGCATGCCATGTGGAATCTGGTGTTATACTCGCATCAAAAAAAAAAGGTTTTCTCTCTTTAGCCAATGTAGTTTAAGTATTTACATATTCATCAACATGATTAGATGTATTATTTGAATAACAGTAATTATTCATGTAATGAGTTGTTATCCTAATATGGTTCTGTCACCCACACTTTCTGGATTTGCTGAATAATAATGGTTTTTACAATTTCCTGACTCTAAATATGCAATTAATCTTCATGTGTCAGTGGGCAAGCCCATAACTCATGAGCGGTGAAGTCATAATTGAGTTATGAAAGTCCTTCCCCTCTCATAAGTGATAATAATGTTGTGTATTTTGAGTTAAGACATTGTGCTTTCAATTTATGCTTCAGTTGAATAGTTATAGCTCTTTAAATCATTTGTGTGTATGAAGATTTCACTGTTTCTTTTTTATTTCAACTGATGGCTTCAGTGCTGCACAGAGTTATTTCTCTGTCAACAGCCCTGCAGAAGCTTCTCTGTGGTTCTGAAAAATATTCCAGCTGCAGAATGCTTGTTTGTGACATGCAATCATTAAAACAAATCTAAAATAGTTCATTAAAAAATAATTACGGTATGAAATACAGTTTTACATAAGCCTATAAAATAAACAGTTGTAACTTCTAAAATAAATGACAATGACATATGCAGTATATAAAATAAGTGATTATGACAAATTCAGCAGTAGCCCTACCCCATCCCAAGCTAGGGGTTGCTGTCAGTCTAGCTCCTGAGGAGGGGACAGCATGACAATTTAGATTTAACAGGGTCTGGGGTGAACCAATTATTTACTGGGTGCAGGTCCCACAGTCCTTTTCTTCTTCACTCGTTGTACCCAGGAATGACACGTGATGGTGTTGAATGCTGGAGTTACTGTAGTACTGGCAAATCGCAGTTCATAGATGTCAGGCAAATTGTACAGTTGATGTCACATAGTCACACAATATCAAGGAAAGTTCTGAATTTAATATTTAGTGGACCACTAGGCACCCTTCACTTTGGATTAGAAAACCTCATCTCTGGCTCCAACAGATTTATTGAACAGTAGCTAAAATGTGAGGCAGCAGCCTCATAACTCCTAAGTATCAGAAAGAGGTGACATCCTCAAGTTTTTGTCCATCCAGGGTGTGGAATTAGAGTAGGGAGGGGAGCCTGGACAGACGTTGTCTTGTGCCGAAGGTTATGGTGACTGATTTTTTAGCATTGAGGGAGAGCTGGTGAGAGCTGAACCAGTGTTGAACTTTGTCGAAATCAGTTTGGAGGTTAGACACTACAGCTTCCGGGGAGGTGCCTGAGGAGAAAAGTACAGTGTCATCTGCATACATGTGGATTGAAGAAATAGAGCAGATGAGTGGCAGGTCATTTAGGAAAATGGAGAACAGAATGGGACCAAGAACCGACCCTTGGGGGACACCGGTAGTTATGGGAAGGGGGTGGATATGGCATCAGAAACTCTAACAGGTTGTGTTCTGTCAGTGAGGTAGGCACTGAACCAGTTAGTGGCAGCCACAGAGAGCCCTGCTTCAGAGAGGCACGAGAGCAGTAGGAGATGTGAGACAGTGTTGAATGCTTTCACAAGGTCAATGAATATGGCTGCGGTAAACACAAAGCATTTTTAAAGGGAATCTGTACGTTTGCTTATGAAATTATTGTGAAGGTTACTATGAAGATTCAGTGTGTAAATTGCTAGGTTATATTTAGAACATGTTTTCATTAAGACAGAAAAATATATTTAAAATTGTGATGTGGGACATCCATTTTGTGGACAGGAAGGGTGTTGTGATGATGTCACTGCCTCACCAGCTCTAACAATATGCAGTTAAGCAGGTTAAAACAAATTGCTCCTACAGACAGGGATTCTGTTCTATCATGAAGAGAAGCACTGGATTCTTTTCTTGCACTCTGCCAAACATAAAATCCTGGGTATTCCTCAGAATATAATAGAATCCATGACAGCATAGCCAAACTGTTCTCACCTGCTGTACTGCACACTGCTAACACTGGTGAGGCAGTGACATCATCTCAAAAGCCTTCCTGTCAACAAAATGGATGCCTCCACTTACCTATTTAAAAAGCATTTTTCAGTCTTACTGAAAACATTTTCTAAATATAACCCAGCAATTTACATACTGGATCCTCATAGTAACCCTTACAATAATTTTATAAGGAAACATACGGATTCCCTTTAAGAAACCGCATGAAGCAGAAAGCATTTTAAAACAGCTGATGCTAGTAGAACTTCAAAACCCTCACCAAGTGAATAGTGGATGCTGTCAAGTTTATTACAGTAACAGTAGGAATCGAGAAAGAAATTGTGAGTATGGGAGTGAAAACATTAAGAGATTAAATTGGAAAGAATACTTCACATGCCATAACAGTTAAAGAGGCAAAGAATGAAATTTACCCTCCTATTTTTGCTCTTTTTAAAGTTTAAAGAAATAATATTAAAAAGAAAGTCTGTCCAGAGGCAGGTAGCCAGGCTGGGTGTTGCCTGGAAAGGTGTGCAACTTTTGAGAATGGCACTTGCACACATGTGGTGGTGGCACCAATGATATACTGTATCATGGTGAAGCAATTAAATGCTTTGGGTTACATTATGGTCTTTCATTGTAAACTCTTAGAGGCCTCTGTAATCATTTTACGAAAGTGAGTACATATAAAGAATTTTTAAGGTAGGTTCTATTTGTGGCAGTGTACAGCTAAAGTTACAATATGACACTAACACAAATATATTCATTCTAAAATTCATGACTATAATTTGTATGTTTTTAGAAGTCCCCTGAAGATGAAATTCATGACTGTGATTTGTATGTTTTAGAAGTCCCCTGAAGATGCCAGTCAGGCAAAATGGTGGGACATCATTATAATAATAACGATGGATAGTTATGGATATATATCCAGTCTGGCTTATTAAGAAGCTGAGTGAGCGATCCACTTGAAATTGATTTTAGTTCTGGAGTACACTGGGATCTGCCCCCATCTTAAAATAACTTATTGATACAGTATATGGTGATTTCCTGCTGGATTAAGTTGTTTTGGATTGGTTTAGAAATAACCCATTGCTTAGGTCATAAACGATTATTGTTACAAAGCAACTCATACCCTGTTGTGATATGCTTACCTAACAAAAAGTAATGTGTTCAGGTAACAGTATGGGACTTAAACAGGTGTTAACTATGCTCCAGCATTGATGATATAACATATTTTATATGGAATTATATTATACAGTTATCAGTTTGTAGAACGTACCTGTGGAATTCGTAGTTGCTGTTTTGATGGCATATTTGAAAAAGTCCTAATGCCACGTCCATTTCTGTCATTTCTGGAAGGGGCCTAAAATGCAAAAAAACAAAAGTCACCATGTAAAGATTGGCAATATACTATTAGGAACAATTATAAAAAGTGTCAGAGAAATTACACTTCCTAATTGGCTATAAAAATTTGGTCAGAGAAATAACACTTCCTGACTGGCTGTAAGCATTCAATCAGTCTTATGTTAATCTTTGGTTAACATAACATGTGTAGCTTAATTACATATTGAACAAGGTACACCACTATTCACATTTTAAAAATGTTTAAACTTTATTTTTGAAAGGCTATGCCTGTGGTTCAATGCAGGAGCAGCCACCCACCCACCCTTCCTGAGCTATATAAGCAGTTCCTTTCAGCCTCCTTCTGAAGCACTTCTTCGTCAGCCGGAGGTTCTGCCGGTCTGTCTACTCCCTTGGGGCCTGCTGGGGCTTCCCCCACCACCTTGTTGTGCTCTGGGCTCTGTTTGTTTTGTGCTGGACTTCTGTTTTTGGTTTGTATTATTTTGCCTCCGGTTGCTGCTGTGTGCTTCCTTGCATGTTTTTTTTTCTGTTCTGCTGTGTTTGTGTTTCTTTCGTGTTGTCTTTTTGGGGGTTTACTAGTTTTCCTAGTATCTCTTTGCCTGCTGTTTGCACTGTGTTACCTGTGCCTTTCCTCCAGGCTCCTACCAAACCTCTGCTTTCCTGCAATTGTTATTGTATGTTTCAGCTCATACTGCAGTTGCTGCCATTAATTGATTACACCTGGTCCTGGCTCTGCAGCTCACCTAGCAGCTACTCCCTGTTTCCAGCTCTGCTCATGATTTATTCAGTGCTAGCCTCAGTACTGAAGGATAAATGCTGCATTGCTATAGTACCACTTTCTGCTAATCCATGGCTGCCTGGTCTAATGGTGCTTCGCTCCTGGCTCCCTGTTATTTCTACAGCAGAGAACTGTAGTGTCTCAGCTGGGTTACAGGCGCATGCTTTAAGTAAGTTACAGTAAATGACTCCTGTTCCTTTGCTGCTCCTTACCTACATAGCTTCAGTTATCTATTCCATGCATAACTCATTAACCTCATGGCCTACATGGCCTTCAGAAGTTCATGCATTTCATTACTGTGCTATTTGCTCCTTACTGGATTAACCTATCACTGATTTAATGGCATTTAAGGTATTCCTGCCACTCATATCAATTCACTATTCATGCAATCATACCAATTCACTATTCATGCTGAAACTGTAGCATCAAATGCTTTCTTTAAACTATCATTTGCTCCTCCATGGAACTGGTTGTCCAAGCATATACATAATTCAGCTTATCTCACATGCAATGGGATACTTCGATTGGCTGAAATGCATCAACCCGACCGTCTTATCTGACCTAGGTGCCCAAAACATGATTGCTTCGACATGGGATTCCCCGAGTGAGAATCTTGGCATGGGGGTGGGCCAGCAGAGCCCCCACATTGGCAGGTGTGGGGGCAAAGCCCAAATCACTCCTGAGGCAAATACTGATGTTGGGCAACCGTGTTCTGGTGCCCGGGTCGGATAATTACGGTCAGGCCAATGCATTTTGGCCGACCATAGTATATCCTATGCAATGCATCATGCTACCTATACTGTGGACCATTTTATTGCTGTCACAAATGATGTTGCAAATCCTGCTAAATATCTTCTACCTGCTAAACCTCGTTGATTCATTTCTGCTAATCTCATTGATTCAACCACTGGCATTACAGCCTCTCACTGTCTACATACCTACCTTCTATGTCACCATCAATTTGGCTCCATAATGGAATTGGTTGGCTTGTTTTCCACTACTTACTACTACTATCAAAACACCAAACACTGGCTTGCAGCCCAGCCTCCTGCCTCACACAAGTGCTGCCTGGTAGTTCTCTCATTTGCAGAGTTCACTTACAACCTTTCATTCTCATGGTTGTAGAGTTTGCTCACAACTTTTCAAGCCTCCTCCCATCTAGGACACACAGTTGATTCATGCTCTCGTTCATATATCAGAGGCATGCCAACCACTTCCTTTACCTTTTCTGGCTAAGGGCTCACCCTGTAATCCAATGGCTTTACTCTGCACTCATGAAGCCCACATCTTGAGCATGTGAACCTTGGGGGTGGGATCCTTCTCATCTGGCCCATATAGGAATGTCCTTGTTCCAGGCAGAGCTGTAGCACACAGTTTCATATGGGGCACCTCTTGATGCAGAATTTAGGATTTCAGCTGCTGAGGGATGGGGTCCTTCCAGCCCAACAGGGCTCCTTTGGCTATGGCTTCATTGTGGTACCCTCAAAAGCTATTCTCCCAATGACCATCTCTGGTTCACCCAGTTTGTGTTAGTCGGTAGGCCAGGTGAGTACCTCAGTGGTCACTGCTCTCCTCCTTCTGCCTTGGAGGTCTGCTGTCACTCAGAATACCCATTTGTACAGAGGCCTCTCGTAAACCTTCACAGCATTCCTGTTATAGGGATCATAAGAGCTTTCCACCATATTGGAATATTTCCTTCTCTTTGATTGGGTTTTAAATTGCAGCAGGAGAGCCATCACTAAATAAACTACCCCTAGCCTGGCAGGAAGGTGACCTTGGCCTAGGATCCCCAGAAGTTTCCTCCTTTTAAAAGTTTTTTTTCCTCTTCTCCATGCCAAAGGTCATAATATGTAGTTACTGTACTTGTTTTTATTATATTCCCTAGTTTGCTTAGGTAAGTTTCCACTGTTGGATAGAGATAGATGCTGGCCCTACTGTCCATTCCCTGTCTCCTTAGGAAGCCCCCTGATGTCACCATCAGTGTAATCCATTCTATCAGTGCAATCTTGACAACCTGTGCATCTCATTGTGTTTCATCAAGCTGTCAATCAGATTTTCTATCTCACAGTCAACATTTACTACTCAATGTTCTTTTTGGGACTCCTTCCTAAGGTACTTTTAGCCAAGGGAATCTTTCTCATGGCACCTCAAGGGGCAGAACTCTCTCTGAGGGTTCCTTGCTTTCAGTACCCCTACAGGGTGATAATTCCCCATGGAATAGGGAGTGTGAACAGCCACATAGCTATCACAGTTGCACAAGCATAATGCTATTCTGGTTGCATAGTCCACTGATTTGAAAGTCTATGCCGATGGTTCATTGGGGGAGCAACCAGCCTCACCCCTTCCTAACCTATATAAGAAGTTCCTTTCAGCCTCTTTCTGAAGCACTTCT
Source organism: Neoceratodus forsteri (assembly GCA_016271365.2). Taxonomy (NCBI): domain Eukaryota; kingdom Metazoa; phylum Chordata; order Ceratodontiformes; family Ceratodontidae; genus Neoceratodus; species Neoceratodus forsteri. Next base: position 639,722,819 of record CM057453.1, on the reverse strand, counting down.
TTTTTGCCTTACCATCCTCCCTTCCCCTCCTCCAGCGGCACACATCTCTTCTTGGGTGGCTCCTTTCTAAGTTACCTTTAGCCAAGGGAATCTTTCCTGCGGCCTCTCTAGGGGTGTAACCCTCTCCGAGGATTCCTTGACTTCAGTACCCCTACAGGGTGGTAATTCCCCATGGAATATACAGTGAGAATGGCCAAACAGTTCTCACAATTGCACAAGCACAGCACTACTCTGGTTGTGTAGCCCATTGAAACGCTTTTATGCCAATTCCGTATAAGCATCCACTGTGAATAGTACAGTACAACATTTGCACATCATATAATGATATAAGGATTGTTAAATCACTGCTCCCTTTCTCGCATGATAAGGGGGAAAAGCAATACTGTTGAACAAGACATTAAACAATTCACTCAATTTGGCTAATGCTGTCATTATTCTAGCAATAAAGTACTCCCGGGGTTATGTTACTTGTCTGTTAATATTCCTGTAATGGCATGTTTCACACATCTGCTTCTCATATCATATTATGCACCTAGACAGTAATAAGCTCAAATTAAAATAAACTTACTGATCAAAATAGATGGTCATAGAAGCATAGAAATGTATAAGCAGCTAAAGACACGGAATCCATCCAGTTTGCTCTGGAACCCTACCATAGAACTATTGTAATTTTTCCCCTCTCTATTTCTTCCTTTTAGAAAGCTTTTCAAAGCCATTCCAGTCAACATTGAACCCAGAATGGGTACTCATGTTGACCACTGTGCTAGGAAAACTATTAGGCAATAAGGAATGACCAGGGGTTAGATTAACAGTCTGTTAATCACCCCTAGGGGTGTCATGTGGCACAAGGTGCAGCTGAGTGCCATATTGCCCCAGGGGGTGATTAACTGACTGTTAATCTAACTCTTGGGAGTGCCTTATTGCTATTATAAAAATGTATTCCAAAAGAAGTGTTAAAAGTATACTTTTTGTATGTTTTCCTCATTTAGAAGGAGATTTTTAATAAAATAGTTCTTCCACCAACAGTTTAAGAATGCTGGTTCAAAATTAGAATGCATCATTCCAGTCATTCAGCAGTGTTAGAGGATGGAATGCTGAGAGGAAGAATCCATGTGCTATAGTGATCAGGCTGAACATGACCATTTAACAGGGATTAATGTAAGGCTGTTGGAATCCTAACAGCCAATCAGATTGCAGCATTCCTGAGAACCTTTTTTATAATATCAATTATTCTACACTCTCTTTATGAAAAAATAACTGTCTTGCATCCTTTATGAATTTGCGTTCCATCATTTTGGGGTTATGGACTCTTGTGGTCCAATTCTTATACACTTGAAAAAGTTTGGAGTGAATGACCCAATTGAATCCTTCCAAAAGAATGAAGGTCTCTATCATATCCCCCTCTCAGTTTTTGCATCCAGAGAATACAAATGAAGTCTCTCCAATGTTTCCTCATATGATTATTCCTCTTCACCATGGATTGCTTTAGTGGCCCTCGACTGGCTGGTCTCCAATTTATCTCCGTCCATTTTTTTAAGTGTGAACTCCAAAACTGAACCCAGTACTCAAGATGAGGCCTCACCAGAGACCTACAGTGAAGCCCACCATGATGATTCCCTATTTTGCAGAATTCTGCAGCACAGTTACTGTAGGAAACAAGGCAATTTCAATGGGATTTAATCCCTTGTGTCATGCAGGAAACTGTGCCACTGACTGCTACCTTGGTGGGCTTCACTGTATAATTTAGCAAAATCATCTCCTTCCTGCTTCTAGTAAAACTCTGTCCTATACACCTCAGCATTCTATTTGCTTTCCCATATTCTTTGTTGCAGTAAGGGGTGGCCTTCATATATCACTGATTATCTTCAAGTCTCTTCCTTTGATGCTACACTTTCATACCATTGACCCAGTACTGTTTTTGGATTCCTACTACTAATGTGCATGACCTTGCACTTCTTGGCATTGAATTTAAAGGCTAGCTTGTAGCTCAGGGTGGGCAACTGGCAACTCCTTTCCTCTTATATCACTATTTATGGTCATCACTCTCAGATCTCCCTGCCTTTGTTCCTTTATGCTGGTTTGTCGTGATGTTGACTGTTGGCTGGTCCCATGACTTTTTGGCTTTCACATGTGACTGTTATGATGTTTTCTCCTTTTCCCCTTTCTGTCTCAGTGCTCTTTCTCTCTCTCTCTCGTGCTCATGCTGTGTGTTTCACTTTTTCTCTCTGTGCTAATACTCTCCCTTCTACCTCTTCAAACACCTTTCCTTTCCTCAGGTAATTGTTGCCCAGCCCCTGACTTTTCCCATTGATGCATCTTACCTGGGTCCATGGCTATAAGCAGGCTGATACCTGCTGACTCCCTTTGTTGGCTTCATCAACTTCCTTTTCCTTTTGCTCCAGTCTTCTTTTTTTGTATTCTGACACTCACCAGCATTCTGCCACTGATCTAGTGGTGTTCACTGCCAGTTTGCTAATGATGCTCTTCTCTGTTTCTGCTCTTCTAGCTGGCTTAATGCTGATGTTCTCCAGCATCTTCCTCCATCTTTCATATGTGCTGCTCTGCAGTATTGTCTCCCACTCCACTTCTGGCTTCTTTGGCTGCTTTCGGGTAATGCTGCTCAGCCCACAGTTGCTCTCCATCTGATGTCCCTGGCTCTTCTACCTTGTAGGTTTTCCTGCCACTCTCTCCCTGGCCAATGTTTTGCTGCTTCAAATGTGCAGCACTGTCTTTCCAGCTTAAAGAGTTCCTCCGGTCTGTCTCTCTACCAGCTTCTCAGACCTGACGCAGTAACCTGCTGTCACATCTTACTCAGCACTTCAGTCCAGCCATGTGAGCTGCTGTCTTTAACCTACTGTTCCTATAGACATCCTGCCCTGTATCAATTTCCCACCTTACTCCCAGCAAATAACATCATAGCTTGTTTGGTACCTGAAGTGGAATTACCACAGTAGACCTGGTAAACTCCCTCATCATCTAACTTATCTGCCTTCTGAATCTACAGGGTGCTGTTCCTGGCCTCTCCCTTGGAGAATACCAAGGTGCATTCATAACAGTGGAGCTGCAGTTCCATGACAGACTTGCTGCCACTGCAAGCTATAGTCTCTTTGGCAACTGACACTGCATCCCATTTCCAGGAACTTGCCCAGGAAACTGAGGGTCTTCCACCTCTAGCAGTTATATCTAGTGAGCCAATCATTGATCCATGCTCATCAGTGCTATAGCTCATCACCGATCTCACAACATTACTATTCCCTTCCTGTCATTTCAGCACTTCTAGACTGCCCCATTATATCTGCATCACCTGAAAAACCTGAATGGACAATTTCTGATCAAGACCAGGAGAACTCTCCCTTTACCCATTCTGAACTGGCTCAACCTCAGCCTTGAAAGCTGTATCCAAATCTCACCACCATATATAAAGGAATGGTCACTTCTCAAACTTATAGCAGCCCTTATTCTATGAAGATACTACTCACATCTTCCACAAAGATATAGCAACTCTTTGACTTGTTCATTGCAGCCACTGCCACCAATCCAGATCTGAATCCAGTTCCCCTATACTGGTCCTCTACTGTAACCTTCCATATTACCAGCTCCCTAACACGGTGAACTCCAAGATTTAATTCTCCACACTTCTGTGTCTCAACTAGAATCTAAAGCTGTTACTAAAGAATGAAAGTTTTCTCCTAATACCACTCAACCCTTACCTTCTCATATTCCTGTACTACCATCCATTCCACTCATTCTGGTACCTCTAGCTGAGCCTACTTCACTTGTACCTCCTCCTGATTTAGTGTCCATTCCCATTCTTCCAGCTCCTTCACCAATCATCTGTACTGTGCCTGTACTCTACCTATCTGTCCTGCTCTCTCAGATACTACCCCTGTTCCAGTTTCTTCTGCTTGTCCCACACATCTGGGCCCTCTCCACCTTAGGAAGGATATAATTCAGGGAAAGGCACCAATTTGGGTGCTTTATTGATCTCATCATATGACTCCATAGAGAAAAGGGTCATATGCATCTTTGTAGTGGCCAAAGCTTAAGACTCCAGTTTTCTGAAAAAAAAACTTACCTGCCAGAATTTGCAGCAACATTTATCATCTATCAGGACATCCTCTGTAAAACTTATCCATCCCATAGAGAAGAGACAGATTCTTATCTTTACTTAGTAGTTGATTTTGCCACTGGGAATGGAGGAACTCAGTCATAGGACTACCAGAAGGCCTTGTCCATTAAAGCAGCTATTTTTCTCACCCACTTTTACTCCTGATTCAACTGGGCTACAGTACCTTAGATCAGGAACTATTCAGCAAACACTTTACTGGACAAATAACCATATCTTGCTTCATTTGCAACTCCTTTTCCCACCAGTCTACCTTGTGCCTTCTCACTGTTCCAGAATCAACTTTGACTAAAACTCCTTCTCCAGTTTCCTTATCACACCCAAATATCTTCTATGTCCCAAAGAGCTTGCAGGACTGTAGAGGTTGCCAAATCATAGTTTCTTAAAGTAGACCCATATGCAACAATATTAATGAATCATTTAGCTCGGGTTCTTCATTTTCCTGCCTCCACATCTGTAGCAAGTATGGTGAAGCAAACTCCAAGCTGACTTATCATCGATGGCATCAACCTCAACCTCTTCTGCCTTACTTCTGGAAATGGCATTTGGAGCATCCTTCTACTCTGGTAGATGTAACCCATCTCAGCATTCTCCTTGTTTAACCTCCCATGCAGGTGAAAGGCTCTTTTTACCTAGACAGCTTGCTTCACAGATTCTGCACAGGTATTTGCTCCCTGCCTACCAAATCCTACATTTGCAAAACTCTCATTTAGGAGACCCAAGATACAAAAGCAGTTCAGAACATAATAAGCCCAACTTTCTCATGGCAATTCTGACTGTATCAGTGGTCTTGTTTCCTCATTTTTCTCCCATTCTTCCTGTATGAAATAAGAACTCTTATCCTTATTAGGATACCTAAATAGTGTTATGTGAAAAATACCCCAATGGAGCTATTTCATATCATAGCTGTTATCCCTAGCTGCTTCCATATAGGCCCTAGATCACCATATCACTATAACAGTAGCTGATAGAATTGATCTCACCATATGGTCCCATTTCCTCTACAAATAGAATAGCATTGCATTATTCTACAAGAATCCTTCTTCTCTAGCCCATAGTGAAGCATTTATTGATGTCACCTAAATTTTGATTACACTGCAATTCATAAAGGTGCCTGGTTTACACTTTCCTGGTCTCCTGAGACTTACAGCATTCCTGATCTCAATGTAATGTCTTCTTTGTTTGAAATGTATCGATCATCACTGCAGCTTGAACCTGGGGTCATATATAGAGCTACTAACTGGTAATCTTCTATTCTGACAACCAAGTCACCATAGCAATTTTAAATGGAGGTCATTCCCTTTCCCTATCAGTTATGAACATTCTGAGGAAACTAACCTGGATGTGACATCAACAGTACTTGTATATCTTTTTAGTCTATATCCCTTGTCCTGACAATGCCATAGCTTATTATTGGTCTCAGTTCCAGTTTCAGACCATCCAAAATCTGGCTTCTTATTCACACTTTCAGATGTCCATTCTTCTACTAGTGCAAGCTTTTGTTACCTCATAAATTGACTACTGCAATGCACTCTATTGTAGCCTCCCAGCTACTCCATTACGCTGTCTACAGTTTTTTCAAAATTTGGCTGCCAGGTTATTAACCAGTGAATCCAAATTCAATCATAACACTCCCACTTTGAGGGAGTTGCATTGGCTCTTGATTAGATGGTGTTCTTAATTTAAAGTTCATTTGCTGGTTTGTAAGACCATTGATGGACTGGAACCCCTCAACATTTGTGAATTTCTGGCAATCAATCAGGAGGATTATCAGGGTACCAGAGTTCTCTGCTCAGACATGCAGGGGCTTCTGTTATCCCAGTATCAAGGTGAAAATTTGCTAGGGACTGAACATTTTCTGTAGCAGCAACAAGGCTCTGGAATGTTGTCTTAAAAAGCATCCATTCTGCCCCCTAAGTGAAAAGCTTTTAATCTCAGTTAAAGATCTGTTTAGATGGGCTTGCTCAGGAGACTGTTAAGCTGTATTAAGCTCTGTGGAGTATGCATATGTTTAGCGTACAGTTCGAATAGAGATTTACAGCTTTTGCAATGTATTATTTGTAAGTTACAGTAAATGTATTTGTACTGCAAAGCACCTCGAGCTCTTGAAAGGTGCTATACAAATAAAGTTCCTATCCTATCCTACCCTACCCTACCCTACCTACCCTACCCTATCCTATCCTATCCAGATTTCCACATTCTGCAAATAACTGGAAATAGTTCTTGGATGTCACTTCAAATGTCCTATGGCAGGCTGTAGCTCCATTGACAAAAGTGGTGTACCAAATAGCATGGACCTTCTATTCAGGATTCAGTAGCATGCAGTCTCTAAATCCTTGCAACTCAGAAGTACATCAAGTCCTGGCTTTTGCCTCCTATTGTTCTGAAGTAAAATTGCTCTTAATATGAACCATAAAGCAATACACATTTGGTGTCAAGCTCCATCTGTTTATCATGCTATGTCACTACCCTTCTCTTCTAGCCAGTTCCCCAATCAAACTATATATCACAAATCTAATGAAGATGTCTCATTTAAAACACCTCAACCGAAAGCTAGTCAACTTTAAATGATTCAGTCTGTTGATTGATCTTTTCAAAAGTTTTGTCTTTAGCCTTAGTTTGGACCTAACACTGCTAACAGCTATGACTTTAGTAATTGATGGTTTCTTATCCCCTGATAAATTTTCTGCCACAATGTTGGTATTCTCACAGAACACGCACCTATCCATGATGGGCATGCAGAGAGTCTCCAGTGGTGCACATAAACTGCTGCTCAAAACTTTCAAGACTGACAGACTATCCTGTGGATTAAAAGTTCTCTGCTTTCCCAAAACTAACCAATAGTGCACGCTTGCAACATTTAACCAACTTAAACATACAGTACTCTGCCAATAATCTAACAACCATGTTCCCTTCTCATTACTTGAGACTATTTCCGTCATGACACCCACCTGGTTCATGTCTCATCAGGACCCTACTATCATGCCTACAATTGGATCCCCTTCAATACTCAAGACATTCCATTTGGATTGGAGCTGCTACAACTGATACCTAAAAAACATTCTGACTCACATCATCAGAACCATGGGAAGATGGTTGTCTTCTTGCCATGAATTATACATAAGAGAACCTATGACAAAACTCCACCAGGACCACTTACTGTAGCATTATTCTCCTAATTTGAGCCTGGAGTGAGGGCAAACCAAATGCCTCAGATCCCCAGAGGTTCAGCAGTAAAGGAGAGTTTCCCTTTCCTCAGTGCATTGGTTCCTCACTCTGGGATATAGATGGGCAAAAGCTGCAAATTCTGCTTTCGTGGAACTTTCACAACATTTTGGAAATTTCACAGAATCTTCAGAACTTCCACCATTGGTGAGATCAGAACCTTCCAAATGTGTTTGGCAGATTTTCATCCTGTTCTGTGGAATGTTTTTGCTGAACTGCAGAATAGTACACAGGAACTGTGGAATAACAGTTCTGAGGAATTTTCTTCTGCAGTTTGATGGATTATTCTACAATACATGTAATTATTCCACAGTTCAGTGATCAGCTCTGTGGAATTTTTTTTCCACAGTGTAATTTATATAGCACAGTGGTTTAAGGATTTGAGCTGCAAACCTGGAGACCTGGGTTTGCATCCCACAGCCCCCACTTGCATATTGTGTAACCCTGAGCAAGTCACTCAACTTTCTTGTGCTCCCAGGTCACACCTGTAAACAAGCTTTCAGCTTAATGTGTCTCTCCTGGTTAAAAAAAAATACAATAATCTGCAATTCATACATTTATTCTGTTGTTCTAATTCAAAAATTCTATGAAAGTCACTAATTTGATTTTCAGACTTTCACAGAAGTGAAAGTCTGACTTTCAGAGAAATTCCGCCAGTGGAAGTTTTTTTTCACACAGCTCTTCTCTGTGAGTTAGAGTAGACGGACTACATTTTCTGTGATCCTTTGGGCCTCAATACTGCATTTCCATTAGTTGAAAGATCCACATCTCCTGGCACCTCTACTGAAGATGAAAATCCACGAGGGAGCAAAATAAAGTTTAACCCAAGCATCTTATGTCAGCTGCCATACTGAATTCAAAAGGCTTGCCATCAGTTCAGTGGGGCAGCTGATAACTCTTCACCTCCTGATCTATTTAAGGTCATCACTTACAAAGCTCTCTGCTTTAGTTGCTTCATGCCACCATCCTCCCTTCCACCTCCTTCTCGTCCTCATCCTGCCTTTTATCTAGCATTCTCTCTTCTTCTTTCCCTGAGCCTTCACACTGCATTTCCTTTAGACAAGAGATCTATATCTCCTAGCACTTCTATCCATGGTAGGAATCCATGAGACAGCAAAGTTAAATGTAAAACAAGCATTTGTTGTCAGCTGCCACATTGAATTTCAATTGCCATATAGTATGCTAGACCCCTTTTTCTAAAACTGGTAGCATGTCTATACAGAATCAGTTAAACAATAGGAAATCAGCCACCACAGCATAGGCAAGGACTTCTAAAAATGGTAATACATTTGAGCTGCATGGAATGTGGAATTCTGCCTGGAAAGTTTAGATAGACTGGCTAATTCTCTTTTCAAAATGGTTTTCAGAATTTCTTTTTTATTCTTCAGAATTGTGAAAAGCATTTCCATGTAAATTGGGGAATAGAATTCTGTAGATTATGTAATCCACATAATATTATTCTGAAGTTTGCAGAAAATGAGTTGGCAGTTCACATGAAATGTGGGATGCAATTTTGCAGTTAACATTTCACTTTCAACATTTTTGAATTATGCTTCCAACTGAATGCCACAGAATTAGAATGAACATCTGAAATTCTGTGAAATTCCAGTGGCAGTAGAATTTTAAAATTCTGCACAGCACTATAATAAATCCCAAACCAGAATCAATATGGTAAATGAGAGGAAGGGATAATGCAGCACAAAATATAAAACCCCCTTAGTAGTTCTTAATATAACAAAATTGCAGAACATCCATTATGTTTCAATGAGGCCTTACAAGTGGCACTTGTGGCTAGAGTTGCAGCGAAGTTTTGCTCCACCGGCGAAGTTGCCATGAAGTGACCAAAATTCACATTCACATAGTTCTGCAAAGTTTTCCCTGCTCTCAAGAACTTCAACTTCACCCTAAATTGCAAAGCTTTCTAGGCAGAATTCCACCATTCATTGTGAAATTCCACACTTCACGGATCAATCCACACTTTACGAATTGCATTAAATTTGTGGATTAATTCATGGAATGAATTTAGATAACTTCACCTATGTCTATTTGTGGTATGTAAGAAGTTAGTTGATAACCGTACTAACTTCTTTCTTAGTAGATGATTCTTGCTTAATGATGTGCAAAATTGCCAAATGTTGTTATGCGAAATATTTTGCATGCTTCGGCCATTTTACAAAATTTTTCGTGGTAGTGAGATATGGAATTTTGTCCATGGAGGGCAAAATTTCACCCGTGGAGCGCATAATTTTGCCCACAAAATAGCAATATTCACCACTTGCAGGCGAAGATTCATCATTTTCGGGTAAAATTTCACATTTCACTGGTGAAATTTCACAAGTTTGTACCCCGTGAAATATTTTGCGGAATGTCCAAATTATGTGAAATATTTCGTATGGCAAAAATGCCAGTTTTTCAGGAATTTCACCAGTGAAATTTAATTTCACAATATCTCTATTTTTGCTGAAGACATAATGGCTAAAACATCAACTCTAATTTCTTTTGCTTTTCAGACTGAATTTACTTCATTAATTTAGCCTAAAGGAGAAGGTAAGCATTCAGGCCCCTTAAAGACTGACGGATTGGAGCATCCTTCTACTCTGGTAGATGTAACCCATCTCAGCAGTCTCCTTGTTTAACCTTCCATGCAGGTGAAAGGCTCTTTTTATCTAGACAGCTTGCTTCACAGATTCTGCACAGGTATTTGCTCCCTGCCTACCAAATCCTACATTTGCAAAACTCTCATTTAGGATACCCAAGATGCAAAAGCAGTTCAGAACATAATAAGCCCAACTGCCTCATGGCAATTCTGACTGTATCAGTGGTCTTGTTTCCTCATGTTAAACTGTTATTCCACAGTTCCTGTGTACTATTCTGCAGTTCAGCAAAAACATTCCACAGAACAGGGTGAAAATCTGCCAAACACATTTGGAAGTCACTGCGCTTTTTTGTACATGTTGGCAGCCTGGAGATACCTGCATCTAATGTAGCCAAATATAAAAAGATTTCATTAGCCATGCCAAGGAAAGTTAAGACAGGAAGTTATGTCACTGTTGGACAAGATGTGTTAAAAAAGCAGGTGTTTTCACTTTTATTAAATAAGAAATGTTGAACTATTTCATTGTTTTTTAATGTGTTAGTAAAAGACTGTCTACTTTTATAATAACTCCTTTATCAATAAAACCAGCAAGTTTTAACCTTTACTGTTCAAACTGCTAGTAAAAAGAATTCAATAGAAGTTTGGTATTGCAATATCAGAAAAATCCTGAATACTACAGAGTGCAAAGTATTTTAATTTGAGTGTGGAAACATAGATGTGTCAGAAGAAAAGGACCAGAAGGCCCATCTAGTCTGCCTTATTTTCCCTGCCTGTCACTATACCCTGGACTCTGTTTGGTCACAGGTGTCCCTCCCTTGTCCCTTACCTCTATTTATTATAACCATGTGCCTATATCATGCATGCTTGAAGCTCCCCATTGTCTTCACCCCACCACCTCTTCTGGCAGGCTGTTCCAGGCATACACATCCTTTCTTTGAAAAAGTATTCTCTCACATCCCTCTTAAACTACCCCCAACTTCATAGTATGCCCCCATGTTCTGGTGCTCCTCCTCTTGTGAAAGAGACTCCCCTCCTGCACCTTGTTCACCCCCATGAGGTACTTACAGGTTTCAGTAATGTCCCTTCTTGCTCACTCTCCTCTCCTCTCCTCTAGGGAGTACATGTTGAGCTCCAGCAGTCTCTCCTCATATGCTTTCTTTTACAATACCATCACCATGTCAGCTGCCTTCCTCGGGACTGCTTCCACCCTGTCAATGTCCTTTCAGAGGTGAAGCCTCCAGAACTGGACACAGTACTCCAGGTGGGGTCTCACAAGTGCATGATGCAGAGGCAACACCACCTCCCTTCTCCTGTTAGAAATCCCCCTCCCTATGCACCCCAGCAACCAGCTCATCTTACCTACTGCCTTGTTGCACTGCCTTGCCACCTTGACATCATCAGATGTGAGTACTCCAAGATCCCTCTATTGCTTGGTAACTGCAAGAACTTCCCACCCATCTTACACACAGCCCCCAGGTTTCACCACCCAAGGTGCATAACTTTGGAATTTTTGGCATTGAAACCAAATGAATACTCCCTAGACCACCCTTTAGTTTTCCTAGATCCCTTAGCATTCTCTCTACCTCCTCCTAGGTGTCCACCTTGTTGTAAAGTTTTGTGTTGTGTCATGTGCAAAGAGATACATCTTCCCCTCCAGTTCCTCAGCAATGTCACTAATGAACATTTTGAAGAAGACAGGACTCAGTGCCAATCCCTGTGGTACTCCACTGGTCACTCTGTATGACTGCTGTTTACCACCATCCTCTGCTTCCTATCCTTCAACCAGTTAGATACCCAGCTTACCACCTTCTTACCCACCTCCTGGCTGCTAAATGTCTTTATCAATTCAATTGTTGCTGTGGATTTTTGTTCCTGGATGTAGTTATTTTATATGCTCTTGTGCAGTTAAGAGTACCTTATTTAGAACAAATGTACTCCCGGAGTGCAGGCTTGTCTTGTTTTATATAATTGTTTTGGGTTTAGCCACCCTAGCCTATACTGTTTGGTGATCCCACAATGCAGTATTTGTGAGTGTTGGACTAAATTTCTTTATCAGCCTCCTGCACAGTACAGTGTCACTGGTCTTACAGAAGTCCAGATAGGCTACATCCTCTGCCCTCTGATCCACCTCCCTAGTTATCCAGTCAAAGAAATCTATGAGATTTGTTTGACATGAACTCACCCTTATGAAGCCATGCTGCTGTGGTGGTCCTGCAGCCCATATATCTTCAGGTACTCCATTAGTCTGTCCTTCAGCAGGGACTCCATTAATTTCCCTATCACTGATGTGAGACTGGCAGGTCTGTAATTATCTAGCCTCCTCTCTGCTACAGCTCTTGTGCAGAGGGACCACATTGAATCTCCTCCATTCCTTTGAAACCACCCACCATGACAGATAGATAGATAGATAGATAGATAGATAGATAGATAGATGGATAGATAGGTAGGTAGATATATAGAACCTTTATTTTTCAACAGGATAACACTTTTAGGACCATTTGGCTCTGCTTAACAAAGTTGTCCTGAGTTGTCCATCTCTAGTGAGGTGCTAAAATAGTGTTAGCAGAGTGGGGCTAGCACTATGCTTAGTTCCCTTAGTACCCTTGGGTGGATCCAGTCAGGACCCATTGCCTGGTTTTCCTTAAGGGCTTCCAACCGATGGCCAACTCTTTCTTCTGTAAATGGACTTGAGTCCACTCCCCAACCCTCTTGGTGTCTATTAATGCAAGCTAGCCCACTCCCTTTAACTCTGAAGACTAAGCTGAAGCATTCATTTACAATTTTAGCTTTTCCTTGGTCTTCCTCTACACAGCCCCTCCCCCCCAATCTCACTATACCACCCATTGCCTTACATTTTTCACTCACATATCTGAAGAAAGTCTTATCCCTATTCTTGACCTCCTGGACCCTCCTTTCCTCAGTTTGAGCTTTTGCTTTCCTAACCCTCCTTCATGTCTCCCTTTGTTTCTCTAGATATACCTCCCTGTCTGCCTCAGTTTGGGTGTCCTTGTACTTTCTGGAAGCTGTTTTTTTTCTCCCTTACTGCCTTAGCCATCTCCTTTGAGAACCACAATGGTGTCTTACCCTTGCTTACTACCTCTAAATAGCTTGCCATTACCTTAGCTATTCCCTCCTTTATTGTTTTCCATTGTGCCTCCACCCTCCCAGCAATCCCCCCTTTAATGTATTTCCTAAGGCAGTCTCCCATATGTTTAAAATCTGCTGTCCTGAAGTCCAAGACCTTAGTCCAAGTGTGGGTTTTCTCCTGTCCAATCTGTATGCCAAACCACACTGTACAATGTTCATTAATATCCAGAGGGCTACCCACTGTGATGTCTGCAATGCTGTTCCTGTTGGTAAGTACCAGATTCAGCAATGCCCCATCCCTAGTGAGATATGTAACCAGGTGCCTGAGAAATGCCCCCTGGAGGGAGTCTAAGATGACAATGCTCCTAGTTGTATCTGTAGCCAGGATGTTGAAGTCTACATCTGGCAGATTAAAATGCCCGACAAAAAAAATTACTACTTTCCCTTTGCTTACTATTTTGCCTATTGCCTCCCTCAAAACTCTGTCCAATTCCCCACTGTGTTGGTGGCCCATTCACCACCATGTGTATAAAGGCCCCGGTCCCCATCTCTAATCCAACCCAAAGGACCTCCAACCCCTTTTTCCCCCACTGTGTCCTTGTATTTCTGTGGCCTTTACACCTTCCCTTATATATAAAACAAACCCCCTTTCCTCTCTGACCTATTCTTATGAAACATGTTGTAACCCAGTATGGCCACCTCCCAGCTGTGGTTGTCGGTACACCATGATTCTGTTAAGGCCATCAGATCCATGCCCACCTCTGCAATGGTAGCCTCAAGGTCAGGAGCTTTGTTTCATAGGTTACACACATTAGTGCACATGGCTCTTTACTCCACGTGTCCCTCCCTACCCCCTAATTTGCCCTCCCTTTCCAAGTCCATCCTTCACCCTTCTCTTTTCCCTGGTACTGTCTTTCCCCTTTTTATCCTAACCCTGTCCACTAAGCATATGCAGTAGATTTACTTCTGCCTCTTTCAAAATTAACAGACACTTCTTTCAAACTGCACTTTTTTGCACCCTTTGCCCAGGCACACTACAAGGCATACACCCTGCTGCCTGCCAGACTGGCCATTCACCAATGATCTTGATGTCAGAGCCTTTGAATCCTCTGTCAACTGGAGATTCTGACTTATCCCTGTTGGAGCAGGTCCTCTTGCTGCCACCAGAAAAGGAGAACCTTCAATTAGTCACTGATGGTTGGGATAGCAGTCCAGCTCACTTCAGGGGCCTGCTGACATGGGAGGGACTTCTGAAGTGGTTGACATCAAAGCATGCCTGGCACTATCCTTTTTCTTATTTTCAGAGCCCTGCCTACCTCTCATGTACATGCTACCATAATGGCCATTTGTCAGCCAATCAGGTACTATTATAGGTGAGGGTGTTGTTCATTCAATCTACAGCAGGACACTGAGGAGGGAGTACAATTCTCTCCAGTGTTGGATTTTTTAAATCTTTTTCATGTATCCCTTATTTATTCCTTTATTATTTTGCCTTAGCTGGGGCTTGGGGAGAGGGAGTTTAGGTGATAGAGGGTGGCAGGGTAAGGGTTTCACAATTTCTAGGTCTTGGGGGGCACAGTTAAGGGAAGGTGGGTGGTGTGTTATTCATGTGCTGCAGGTGTGAAGGGATGGCCTATATAGTGTATACAGTATATAAATTAGTATTTACAAAATTAAAAACTTCACCAGGACTGTGAGCGGTAAAAGGTAGATGATAAGGAGTGGGGGGTAGGGTACAGAAAATTAAAGGGTCAAGGTCATGGGAAGGGTTGGGAGCAGTATATCATATTTATTTTATTTATTTAGTGATTCAGAAAAGACCTTTGAGCGCAAGTTCTTTTACAAAGGTTCCACGTCATAGATTGCAAAACAAAGTACAGTAGGAAAAAGCAAAGGTACATCACAATGAACAATACAGCTTGGATTCAGAACTTACAGAATAACTCAAAACATAGGTACAAGTTAAATAACAAGAAAAACACTTTATGAGGGTGGTGGT
This sequence comes from Neoceratodus forsteri, assembly GCA_016271365.2. Classification (NCBI taxonomy): domain Eukaryota; kingdom Metazoa; phylum Chordata; order Ceratodontiformes; family Ceratodontidae; genus Neoceratodus; species Neoceratodus forsteri. Next base: position 639,707,786 of record CM057453.1, on the reverse strand, counting down.
GGGGGGGAATAAGCAGCCACAAAATACCTTGATAGTAGTTCAGTGGGATGGCGATAGCTGGCAGTGAGGTAAAGAAAGGAGGTACAAGAGAGACGTAGGTACTGTGGTGGAGGTGAAGGGGAGAAGAAAGGCGATAAGGTATAGGGACAAATAGATGGGTGAGGGGAGGCTGAGTGGAGAAGACGTGCTAGATTAAATGGTGGGGTGCGATGGGACGTGGTCAGGCAGCTTGCATTAGTAGTGACTGTTAGGGAAACTCATGGGACTGGGAGTTGGGGGAGGGAGGGAGGAAGCTGGGGTGGTGGGTGCTGAAGAAGCATGACATGAATTGATTGTTGAGGGAAGTCATGAGAAGGGACAGAGGGAGAGGATACCTGAGGCCTGACTATTGCTTGCTGGTGGGCAGAGAGAACGGGTGTGGCTGGACTTAGGGGCAGGTGCACTTAGAGAGTGTTATTAGGTGCTGTTTGAGGTCAGTTTTTGAATTGGGCAAGACAATTGGTGGCCAAGAGGTGCCCGGGCAGTTCATTCATCCACAGGGGGGCCCAGTAGGCAAATGCACATTGCCCAAGCAAGGTGCGATGGAAGGGGATAGCCAAGGCCCCTCTAGTCCTCCCCCTGGTGACCAGTAATGAGTTGGCCACCTTGATCAAATTGCTTGGGAGTGTGGTCCACTGTTCAACCATCCAACAAGCCATGAGAGGGGAAAGGGGAGGAAGGAAGACCACCATGTGCTGTACATTGCAACTGGGTCTTAGCATGACATTGTGCCAAGCACCTGGTGGAACCCTTGGACCAGTTTGCAAACGATGTCCACAGATAGTGGAAGAAAACTTCAGTTACACCATTAACAGCTGGGTTTGCAGTTTGGATTGTGCCTCGTTGTTACTGTAGGGACCCCCTCTCAATACACAATGTGGGGCAAGTTTCATTTATGGTGCTTCTTCGTCTTGCAGCATAGCACAGCAGCCGAAACCTCCCCTTTCTGTGCCCCTTCCCCCAACAGAGACTGAATGGGCCCTTGCCTTGGTATGCCTAATTTTCCCTGAAAACTACAGCTGTATCTTTTCCCCCTTTTCTCTCACAATACCATAAAATGCCCACTTACTGCTGGTGATTAATAAGCTATATCTGATAAAGAATTATTATCGTTATGTGTTAGAATAATTTAAATCAAAATATCATCTTAATAATGTGGAACTATGCCATTCAGCAAGGTAAATACCAACTGAATAAATAGCCACTGAAGTGTATAGACTCACCAGGCATATGGATGAAGCAATTCAATACAGTTCAAATCCTTTATTGAGAGTATAAAATGCCTGTAAAAGTGATTCAAACAAGCCAAAGAATCCAATGCTACCCTGCTCCAACACACAGCTTCCTTGTCACATGACGATGCACGTACTACAGGCATTTTATACTCTCAATAAAGGATTTGAACTGTATTGAATTGCTTCACCCATATGCCTGGTGAGTCTATACACTTCAGTGGCTATTTATTCAGTTGGTATTTACTTTGCTGAACAGCATAGTTCCAGTTTTTGCGTATGCAGTGGTGCTGGTCTTTCCTTCATGTATGTTTCAATTCTTTTGACCTAAGCACGGCCGTTTCTTGGTGTGGTCACACTGGGACTTGATTGTTCACAACTTGTATCTTAATGATGTGCACTAATTAGCATTTTGCCAAAAGTTTTATTAAACAAATGTGACAGTGATACCAGTTCATACAGGTATTCAGATATTGCAGCATTTTATAACATAAATATTGTATATTTTAGAATAATTTATCCCACTATAAGACAAAAAAAATGGGGTGGGGGTGGCTTAAACATTTATAAACTTTTTTTTATTTAAAAGAAGAAACAAAGAAGTTCTACTTTGTCCAGTGAAAACTACACATAATGTCACATCACGGATGCTTTCACTAATGAAGTACAACTATGTGTGGTCTTTACTGGGTGAAATTATATAAAGTACAGCCATGGTGAAAGCAAAATAAGGGAAATATGAAATTCTTACAAAGCAAATTTTTCCCACTTCAGCTGTCTCTACAAGGGAGTCTACCATCCTGACCAGTTTAGTGAAATCAGTGAACCTAAACAGCCTGCTGCAAACCCTACCTTCCAAATCACTTTATGAAGATGCTGAACAGAACCAGCTCTATCATTTATCCCTTGGGGATGCCTCTAAGTAACTAAGCAAATGACAGAGTTGGCATCTGTGGGAAGTGCTTTAATTCCTGCTCAACTCAAACAAAAGATGATGTGATGTTTCATCATGCTCAGTATTTTGTGCCACATGGAGCCAGTCAGGGTCATGAGTGCAAGCCAGCAACCTTCTCTTGCTGTCCCCCCACTGATCACCACATCAGGATCTGCAGCCTTCTTTAAAGGACCCTCCTCCAGAAGGTCTCAATCAGCCAATCAGCTTGTAGAATAAGTGTCTGTGTGCTGGGCTTATATGCCTACCCCCCCAAAATGCCCAGTCTATCTAGCGAACCTCCACATTGCAGGCCGGAGCACAAGGGCAGGAGCATAAGGGTGTCACACTGTGGATGTCAGGTGTGGAGTCAGCCATCAGCTGGCCACTCTGCTCAAATAGTGTGCATTTGTCCTATCCCTGGAATGTGACTGTTCAACCTCACTGACTAGCCTTATTGCCAGGACTTTTTGATATACACCTAGTATCCTGCACTGCTTGCATTCACCTGTTGTGGTGTACATTACTATTGTGTACTTATTATTGTTAGCTATTTGGTGTTACTACCAGACTCTTGGTACTCCTCTGCTCACCTAGCCTCCTCCCTATCTGGGTGTAGCACTTTTCACCCTAGCCTCCCTAGCTAGATGTAGCTTTTCTCCCTCATAGCCTCCTCTCTATCTGGGTGTAGCCTTTTTTTCCCTCCTAGCCTCTCTAGCTGGGTGAAACCTGCATCCCCCATCACCTTCCTATTTGGGTGAGGCCTATCCCCTGCAGGTTTCTTATCTGCATGAAGCCTGCACCCCTCATCACCTCCCTATCTGGGTAAGAGCTATAACCCCAAAAGCCTCCCTTCTTGTGGGAGACTGTCTTCCCTGTTATCTCACTATCTGGTTGAGGTCTATATCTACATAGCTAATGTTGCCCCTTTTACTCTTCTTCACCTTATAGTATTGCAATCCAGCTGCACCATCTCATTCACTATGTTGCTCACTACCCCCAATTGTCCTCCCCCTCTTTCCCCTCTCCTACCTTCCCCCTCCACTGCCCCTTCCCTCCTCTTTCCTACAAGCTACCCTCTCATCCTCACCCCCACCATCCCCTTTTCCTGTCTCTCCTCCTGACCCTAGTCCCCCTGACATCCAGGGTGCTGCCTTCTACCTTTTTCTTAGCTCCACCTTGAAGCTCTCTGGCACTTTTTGACCCCTTTCTCCACTTATTCTTCTCTTTACCTACCCTTTTTCTCCCTTCAGACAACTTATTGGTTCCATCAAGCTCCATGTCTTGCCGATGCTTATGGTAGCATGTGACATTAAACCAAATCCTTGCCCTGTCCCCATTTTACCCTTGCAGCTCCTTAAAGTACTCAGGGTTTCCCACCTCAACATCCGCAGCCTCCTCACTAAACGGAATCAGTTGCAACCCCTAATGGTCAACTTCCAGCCTTAAGTCCTTGTTGTCCTGAAGTCTTGGCTATTCCCCAAAGATTCTGCAGTGGCCAACCCCAGTTATACCATTTCCAGGCAGGATCACACCACAGGGCTACAGTGGTATAGCAATTTACTTCTCCACTGGTATCCAATTTGAGTCTGTACTCTTTGCCTCTTCTTATGCCTTTGAGCTGCTCCACCTCAGACTTTGACCCCCCTTCTCAGTCCTCATTTTTGCTACATGGGTCTACTACAATCCTGGAGTGACCACTGCATCAGTCACTTAATTTCTATCCTCCATCTCTTCACACACCTCCTCTGGGGTGCTGTTCATATTTAGTGATTTTAATATCAATTGGCTCTCCCCCTCTGCACATAACTGTTGCCAAATTATAAAATATCTCATTTGATTTTGTACCCCACTCATCTGAACCATAAATCACTAAACCACTCCTTCCTGGACTGGGTCCTCTCCTCCCACCCCCACCATAATGTGGATGCTGGTATCCTCCCAGATGCCCTTTGTGATCACCATGTGTTCTACTGTATGCACAAGATCCCCTGTCCTAAACCCCACCTAAATTTATCCAACTTCAGTTCTGCAGGTTGCGGGACTTCTCCTCCATCCACACAGACCAGTCAGTCACTTACTGGCCCCTATCACAGCAGTGAACAACATCAGTTCTGCCCTCCAGGTCTTCTAATTTAAATTCATGGCTGTCTGGGATAACCCCACCCAATTAGGAAAACCAGAGTCGGGGGTTCTCATCTCCTCTGGATTGCCACTGAGTTGTTGGCCTGACTCTGAGCCAGAGACCTAGCCCGGCAGTCCAAGAAGATCTCTGGCTCCCCTACAGAACTGACTAGATAACGGGCCCTTAGCAATGCCTGTACCAAAGCCACCAGACCTGCAAAATCTTTATATTTTGTGTCTATATTCCTGAACAACCTTAAACACCCCTCCAACTTCTCAAGAGTAATCCTTCCCTTCTTCTCCACTCCAACCCATTTCCCACTACCCTCAAGGTAGGCAACTCATCCACCTCTGAACTTGCTGCTGTTGCCACTTTCTTCCAATTTTTTCTTCACCTCCTGTGAACAATCCCTCTTCCTCTTGCCCTGCCTCCTTCAACACATTCTTTCTCCTTCTCTCCCACCACTCCTTCTGCCTCCGCAAAGGATCTCTTAGATCTTAGCCCCCACAAGGGTGTGAGCCTCGATGATCTTAACCCTAAGCTCCTTCATCTCTCTTCTCCTACAATTACCATCTCTATTACCCACCTCCATAACCTCTCAGAAATACTGTCCCTGACACTTGGAAACAGACTACTGTCATCTTCCTACCTCTCCTGGTAACTACCATCTAATATCCCTCCTCCTCTCCCTGGCTAAGCTCCACATGCACCAAGTACTCTCTCAACTTTCCCCCTTCCTTAGCTTCTCATCTTTTTTCACTTCCTTCCAGTCTGGCTTCAGAAAGTCCCACTCCACATCCACCTACCTTCTCTGCTCATTGAATCTATGCTTTCTAGTATGGACCAGAGTCAGGGCACTGTCACCATTATTCTTGACTTAGCCAAAACTTTCAACACTAATGCCCACCCCCTTCTAGTGGGCAAGCTTAAGGTGGCAGACTCTGCCTCCTCAGTCAGTTGGTTCTATTCCTACCTGAAAGGCAGGTTTCAAGCTGCCCCTATCAGACATACCCTACCCCCCCCCCGAATATTCACTTCTGGTCAAGCTGCCATCTCCTACTGTTTCCCTAAGCTCTGAACATCCCTTTCCTATTCATCAGATCTTCTACCTCCTTTTTCTCCCTTAGGTGCCTCCTTTGTGACCTTACAACTCCCTCCTACAACTGTTTCTTATCATAGCTCCTAAGTATCTGCCCATGACCCCCTAGTCTCAGCTCAGTATAGCCCAGCTGTTGCACTGTTTACTCTCCTCTGCCTTTCTTACTCATTTCAGCTTTATTTGTACACTGGTCCTGACCTGAGCTATTGCAAGTTTACCCTACTATAGGCACTTTGTCACACTGTATTACTCTGCTCTGAATATTTGTTGTTTGCTCAACTATTAATTCATTGTAATTATTGCACCTTATTTTATTGTCTATGCTCTGTCACCTCCCTCCACAGGACACATCAGGAAATGAGTTATTACAAGCTCAGTATAGTTTTCCTGCCAAAACTTTTGAAATAATAAATAAATACTCCTTTCAACTCAGAGTAATGCCCAACAACTACAACCCTTGCATTCCTGGCTGAAAGCCAATTAGAAATCCATATTGTGTATGTTTTATTAACAGGCAAGGCTCTTGAAATCTACAATTGTTTAAATGCAATATTTTCAAGAGAACATGCATCAGAATATATGTAGTGTCTCAGAATTCATTGCTGTTTCAAATTAACTGTTTTTCCAGCGTAACCTTCCTTGCTATCCTGAGGCCCCTCCTCTATGCCTGGCATTTAATATCATCAGTGACATGACTATAATATTTTATCCAATGACATGACTCTATTCTGCCACAGAATAATTCACACTTCAGGAAGAACAAACACTGCTTCAGAAGCCTAGGAGCCCTGCTGCACAAATCAAGCCTAAAGAGACATAGTCACTCCCTCAACAAAGGTGATCAGGTTGGGACACAGTATACTTATGAAGTCATGCAAGAGCTCCATTATTCATTCTTTGATAATGGTTTCCAGGACCTTGTCCAGTAATTACATCTGTCATACCATATAATAGTTGTCAGAGTCTGACCTTAACCCTACTGGCCACTTGTTAGTCCTGTAGCACCACATCTATCCAGAAAGGCTCCTGAAAGATTACTTAGTGTGTTCCCACTAATTTTTCCTTTAGCTCTGCTATGATCCTTGGATTTATTCCATGTGCCCCTTGGGACTTCCCTGTAGAGATGTGGCAAAGTAAAACTTCAGCCACAAAGTTCCTGTGAAATGCCAAAAAGTTGAACTTCATTGAGCTTTGGGAAGCCTCCCCTGCCCAGAAAAACTTCAACTTCATGCAAATTGCATGAATTTCACTCGCGATGTGCAAATTTCACAGGCAAAATTTCACACTTTGCTGCAAAATTCATAGAATTCACTATCCGCAAATTTTGCGGACTTCGCCCATCTCTACTTACCTGGCTGTGGTTGTGCTAGGTGGTAATCAGTTACCAGGGTTGGTATGGTTTTCAAGGGTAGCATCATGGCTTTTCCTAATGCCATGGGCTCTCCTAATGATTACCCTCCTTTCCCTGGGGCTTTATGGCAAAGACTGAAGTGAAGTATTCATTCAGCATCTCAGCTATCATCCCTGACTCTCCCACAGTATCCTACCTATATTCCTTTGTTTTCAGAGGCTCAGTCCTCTCCTTCACTTTCCTTCTTCTGAAGTTTTAGTGTTGTCTGCAACTCTTACTGCTGTTCTGGGTTGTAGTTCCTCCTTGGCATTCTTAATGCTAGCTTTACAGTCTCTCAATGGTGTTCTGTATTTCTCTCTGGCCTGGTGGCAAACCATCTCTTTTCAGCAGTTACAGATGTTCTTTCTGTTCAGGATCAGTTGCCCCAAGTGCCTGTTAAACAATGGGGTATTTCTTGGCTATTTTTCCCTTATTGGTAACAGGGATGGAGACAACTGTGGCTATGATCACCTTCTTTAAGCTCTGCATTACCATCCTCATGCAGCTGCTTTGGACCCTTGGACAACAGGTCCTTCATTTTAGTAATGCCTACCTTTCTAAAATTCTGGGGCTTGATGGTTAAGGCCAGGCTAATCATCCCTATCACAAGGAAGTAATTTACCCAGCTATGATCACTGTGTTCCACCAGTTCCTTGACATTCACACTGAAGATCAAAAGACAAAAAATGCTGCTCAGGGACCATGCAGGTGGTACTCTGGCACAAACCAATGTCCACAACAGAAAATCAGGCACTCTACCACAACTTTAAAGACATTTTTTCACTGCAGAAACATTTCAAAAGTGCAAATATTGACTATTTTGTTAAATACACATGGTATACAAAGAGAACATTTACAGAGGTCAAGGTAGCACACACATGACTCATTTTTGTGCTACGTGGACTTCTGTAAATGTTCTCTTTTTCTACCATGTGTATTTAATAAAAAAGACCCTATTTGCACTTTTTGAAATATGCCTCTGCAGTTACAAATTTCTTTATGGTTGTGGCCGAGTGCCTGGTTTTCTGTTGTGGACTCTGGAGAGCAACCCATACCCACTGCTAACAAGGTCAAGGGTGACCTCAAACCATATCCCCTGTTGGTATGTTACTTTAGGATGCAGTCCTTGAAGGTGGATGGGAACTAATTCTTAGCCCTTCATTTAGCCTTCTCCAGATGCCATTCTATGTGTCGGAAATTGAAGTCACCTAGCATTTTAACTGCTTCTGATTTGGCTGCTCTTGAAAGGCCCCCCTCCCCCATCTGGTAATATACTTCATTAAGCTGTTTAGGGGCCTGTAACACATACCCAGAGTAACTCTTTTATTGCCCCTTTTCCCTAGCTTGATCGAGAGAGACTGTATAACACTATTTGTCCCCTAATGTCCTCCTTGTCCTCAACAATGACTCCCTCCATTTCATTGAGAGCTACCCCACTTCCTTTTCTGTCAGACCTAACCCTTCAGAATAGTCTCAGTCCCTCTGTCCTGGTTCCTCAGTCTTCTCTTCTCCCACTAGATATCTATAAGTGCCACTCTTTTATTCACATATGTTTACTTATTTAACATGCAGAGACTGGGAAAGACATCCTGAGCCAAGGCCCATTTTAATGTGTGACCTAGGAGAGGAGTACAGAGGGAGAGAAAAGAACATGCCAAGTAATGAGCTAGTACATAGTATAATGTAAGGAAGTTAAAAAAAAAATCACATTGTACAAAAACATTCTACAGGCCGTAGTATAACCTGACCCAACTAGGGTGCAATGCAGTCCAAGAAAAGTACAATATAACCAATCAAGGGTACAGAGGGTTCAAAATGTTTGGGGGAGGGTAGATGGAAGGATATAGCAACTTGGCAGATAGTGGGAACTAACAAGAAGGGTACAGCAGGGCCAGCCTTAGCTAGTTGGAAACTGTGCCCCTGCACCTTGGGGCCATACTTTTTTCTTGAGGAAGCAAAAATAATTTAAAACATTTAAAAATGCCAACATTTTGTTATAGATGAAAATGTTTATCAACCAAATCAAAGTGGAAGACAACTGGCTCTCTGGGGGCAATAATGGCCATACTTTACCTCCCAGGCTGACTGCTTTCACAAACAAAGAGCTATATTGACAAGAGAACCTGGACATGTAGCTGAAACACTGAATTATATGACAAAATCTGTTTCAAAAGTATGTAAGCACTCAGAATCAGGGGTTGATCTTAACATTATTTTACTAGCCCAAACACTAGTGTAAATTGTCTAGGGCTAATGCAACTAACTCCCTACTTGTCCGTCTTGACTAGTGCAGGTTTTCATGGCTGTTAATGAAGTTAAAAAAGTCTGTACTTTAGCAGGCTCTAGTCCCCATTCTAATCTCACTCAATGTTCCAGATGGCCTGGTGTGGTTAACAGCTCATTAAGAGCTGCAATTATCTGGCAGTTCAAGAGGTGGATCCCACAAAAGACTCAATGTGAGTTATTATCACTCCACTGTTAGGACTTTCAGCTAGTGTCCAGGGTGTGATCAAGGGTAGAGTGCTGTTAAGTCACTAGCTTCCAGTTTTCTGAATGTGTCTCTGTCTAAAAAATTGTCATATATTATTAAGACAAGTGCCCCTCATTTCCCTACATTTTGAGTGTCTGTATCCAATATTTCAGTGACAGAATGCAAAGAGGTATACATGGTCAGCCCTGTGGGTGGTGAGTTTTATCCCAACCTCACCATAACTTCCCTCTCCCTTCCAAATCTCTTAACTCTGTTCTTTCCCTGGACACCACTGCAGACCAGACTCTGAAATGACCATCCACAGATCCATAGCTGCCATTACTGGCAAGTGTGGGGGGTCCCCATCTCTTCTAAATGGACCATGCCAGCCATCACTATCCATACAATCCCACCCTTACCCCACCCAGAATGTTCTTTCATCTTAAAAACAAAACTTTGGATCACGTATGGTACAAAAAGAAACTTTAATAAAATACATAATTTGAAAGCTTAAAATAGGCATTCCTGGGGTACATAGATCATCCTATATAGCATTAGTTCTCACACTTTCTGATAGTGAGCCTCCCCCAAGCCAGAAAAAGATTTTGAGCCTCCCTCAAATTTGGAAAAAAAATCTTGGGCCTCCCCACAGAAAAAAAATAACTCCTACTTTGCACAGTACACCATGCCTAATAAAGTTGACTGAGTATATTCTCTTTTTATTCAACTTATTGCTCTCCACCCCTGACCTGACACCCCAGGTTATACTTGTCACTCATTTTTTTCTAACTCTTGGGCCCTTGTTACTCTGTTTCCTCTCTATCTGGAGCAGCCAAACCTAGCCACTTCATCTCTCCCTCCCTTACCCTGTTGTTAAACTACTTCCTGTACCCTTACCTCAGGTCACACCTGAAAACATGCATTGGATCTCAGTGCCTTTCCCAGTCACTAATTTACATAGAAATACCTATTGTAGAAATGAGCCTTGACTCAGCATGCCTTCCCCAGGCATTAATTTACATATGCACACCTATAAACAAGTTTTGACTCAATGGGGACTTCCTGGTCAAATATTTGTGCATAAGTAAAGAAATTCACCTGCAATTATCCATATCAAATTTGTTTTATCCTTTCATGCAAAACAGACAAAACTTTAAATTTAACAACAAAACAACAAAACCCGGACGGATGTCGCTGCCCTCAAGTTAACCCAACTCATCACTGAGCCCACCTGCCTAGACCTTAAATCAGGTAACCACTCCCTTATCAACTGGGCTCTGACCTCCCATCCTCACAGAGTCATCCAAACAGGCCTACTCTCTGACTCTATGAGTGAGCACCATGTCATCTACCTTGTTAGCAAAATCCACCGTCTCAAATCCCTACCCCCAAGTTCTTAGTCCAACGGTCGTTCAAATTCCTAAACCTCGCTCCCCTCCTAAATGACCTTGTCCTAGCTAACTGGCTCCCCTCCCCCCCCAACCTGATAGATGACACCCTACTTCACTTCAAAAACACATTCCTTAAGATATGGGATTCCCACTCCCCACTACAACATACTAGGGTACACGGTACCCACCTGCCTTGGATCTCCCAAGAGCTCACAGCTTGTATGAATGCCCGTGACTCAGCATGGCAAGCTTTCAAAGCCTCAGTCCTACCACAGGACCTCTCCCACTACTGGTATCTGCGCAACATGTGCACTAGAGCAACATGGCTAGCTAAAGCAGAGTACTTTAGATCCTCCCTCCAGTCTAACCTTAATAGCCCCTCCAAATTCTGGAAGGTCATACACTCCCTCTTCTCACCACCAGCGGCCAAGCCCTTGCCTCTCCTTAGTGTAAATAACTCCACACTCTCGGATCCTTTCTCAGTCGCTGCTGAGTTTAACTTATATTTCTCCATCTGCACTTCCTCGCTCCTTTCCTCCTTACCCCCCATGTCACCATCTCCACCACCTATAGGACAAAAACTACCTCAAAATACAGATATTTTCTCCTTCAGGGAAATCTCTCTTGATTAAGCTCTAGAAGCCCTGCTAACATTAAGCCCCTCAAATGGGAATTCCCCGGATGGACTAGACCCCAAACTTCTGTACCTCTCAGCCTCTGCCATAGCCACCCATATTGCCTACCTCCTAAATCTATCCTTCACCACTGCATCTGTCCCTCTGTCCTGGAAGCACGCCATTGTCATCCCTCTCCACAAAGTGGGTGCATCCTCCTCGACCTCAAACTATCGGCCAATCTCCTTCCTCCCTGCTCTAGCGAAGCTGCAAGAACACTTAGTGCTTACCCAGCTAACCTCCTATCTCACCGACTCAAATTTCATCACACACTACCAGTCCAGATTCAGGAAAGATCACTTCACTGCCTCCTTTTTACTAAGGCTCACTGACACCATCCAATCTGGAATGGATAGAGGTCTCTTCACCTCTGCCATTTTCATCGATCTGGCCAAGGCCTTCGATACAGTCTCCCACACTCTGTTACTATCTAGCCTCTCTGACTCTGGCCTCTCCACATCTGCTACTGCCTGGTTCAGTGCCTATCTTACAGACTGCACTCAATCTGCCAGAATTGTGGATGCCATATCCCCCTCCCCTCCCCTCCCTATGTCCACCGGTGTCCCCCAAGGATCGGTGCTTGGGCCTATCCTATTCTATATTTTTCTAAACAACCTGCCCCAAACTTGTTCTGCCTCTTTGATCCACATGTATGCTGACGATACTGTCCTATTTTCTTCTGGCTCCTCCCCAGCCTCAGTTGCCTCTACCCTCCAAGTGGATTTTAACAAAGTCCAGCTCTGGTTCAACTCTCACCAGCTCTCTCTAAATGCAAAAAAAACTGTAACTATGACTTTTGGTACATCCCAATGTCTAGCCAGGCTCCTCTCCCTCCCACTTTTCCACACCCTTGATGGGTCAGAGCTGGAGGACGTCACCTCCTTCCGGTATCTTGGAGTTTGGCTTGACCGCCACCTCACCTTCACAGTCCATGCTGACTCTATACTAACAAAACTCCGCCCCCAAGCTCAGAGCTTTATATTGGAACCGTTCTAGCCTCCCCTATCTGGTCCGTCGTGAGCTTATCCAGAAGATGATACTTCCCTCCTTCGATTACTGTGATATTGTTTACAGTGCCACCCACAAGTCAGTTTTATCCAAACTGGATACCTTTCTTAATGCTTTCTGCTGGTTCACTCTTGACGCTCCTCCTCGCACCCACCGCTGCGAGCTATACTGCTCCCTTGCTCTCCCCTCCCTTGAGAACCACCGCCAAATACACTGTGCCAGGTTTATCTCGAAGAACTGGTTTGGTACCCTCCCAGTGTATCTGACCTCCATACTATTGCCCCCTCTGGCACCCACCTATGCTCTGAGGTCCCTAGACTCCCGGCTCCTGTTAGTCCCCAGATGTCGGACCCAAACCAGCCAGGCCGCCTTCTCTCACCACTTCCCTCAACTCTGGAACTCTTTCAGCTCTGAAATTCACCACTCTTCCTCTGTTCTCTCACTATCCTATGCCCTTGCCAACCACTGCTCAGTAAACTGCTCCTGCAGCTAACTCTCCAACCTATTCTACCTCAGACACTCCTATATTTCTTCTTTCAGTAGGCCCAATGGTGCTAGTTTGCTAACCACACCCAAGTACTGCACTTGATCCCAACTTTTTAGCTAGCTAGCTTGCACTTACCCCTATCTCATTATATACCACAACCCACTACCTTAGCAAGATTTCCTCATTGTAACTGTTACTCTCGACTATCAGGGTATATGTATTAATCCACACTCACCTATTCCTGTCAAACATATGCAGCTGTATTATCTAATTATATGTTTTCAAGGTATAAAGCATAACTTCCCCATGTAATTGCTACTACACTATAAGTAAGGGTAAATTGTTATCTACGTCCAAATATTTCTGTCAAATGTTTTCAACTGTATTGTAATTGTATATATATATGTCAGGACCTGGACTACCCTTGTCCTCTTCCCCACTGTACCCCTCCCCCCAGGTCGCACTGGGAGACGAGCAGTTCTTGCTCAGTGTGCTTTTCCTGGTGAAACAATTTCAATAAATAAATAAATAAATACTGTACATTCTCAGACTTGACTGGGCCTCCCCTGGAACAATCTGGGGCCTCATCATTTGAGAGCCACTGCTATATAGAAATAGAGATAGTATAGCATTATGCCTGTGTACTGTTTCCCCTGGGATGATGACAGGACAATGTTAAAGAAAAATCTATTATTGTTGGTGCAGAGCATATTAAAATAAATGCTTTTAAAAATAAAAATATCATAGTTTTCTATTTCCCAAGCCCCTTAGGTTTGTGTAGCCCCCACCCCAAAGGATTCTTAGATGTACTCCTGGCTCACTTGAGACAGTACAAAAACTTCCAGAAGTGCGGGTCTCCAGTTGGCTATAGGGTGGGGGCTGAGAGTGTCTTTCTCTGCCTGACTCTGTTCATTGCCCTGTGGGTGGTGGTGACAGTGTGGTGAGGTGCACGATTATATCAACTATTGTGTGTGTGCAGAGCTAGGACTGCTTGATTGAACATTTGCTGTTGTGATATCCGCTGGTTTGGGGGCTGCAGAAAGAGAAGAGGAAGAGAGGAGGCCATGGTACATAACAATGGGAGTGGGGCTCACTGTGTGTGATGACACTGCAGTCTTTTTTCTTCTGGGGAGCTGGAAGCAATATGGGAGCAGGATAAATGTGCAATCAGAGTATTTCTTGGATTGCATTGTTTCCTGTATAAGTGATCAAAATGTACCATTATAATTGAGGGCTAGTGCAACCATCTGTGGGCTAGTGCAATTTTGAATCAACTTGCCTTGTTGGCTAGTACAAAAAAAAAATTAAGGATGACCCCTGCTCACAATGGCTCAAAAACCTGACCAGCACAGAGCAAAATCAGATTACCTGATAGGGACCCTGAAAACCTGATCACCAGGTAAAAAACCTGACAGGTGGCAATCTTACAGGTGTCCCATGATTTTATTTGTTTTTTTTACCAGGAGAGACACACTAAGCTGAAAGCTTATTTACAGGTGCAATCTGGGAAGCACAAGGAAGTTAAGTGACTCTCTCAGGGTCACACAGTATGTAAGTGGGGGCTGTGGGATTCAAACCGAGGTCTCCAGGTTTGCAGCTCAGAACCTTAAACCACTGCGCAATACTGCCTATGATAATCCTCTCTATTCTCTCTCACACCTCTGGAAAAGTTAAATTGTTTAACTTGTTTGCAAATCAGAGTATCAGAGGCGTGAGTGTCCAGTGATGATGTCCCTGTCCTTACAGAAATGAATATGGCAGTAGTACCATACTTACTTAAGTTCTGGCTCCCGGCTCAATCAGATTAATTTCCAATGGTGAAGTCAAATAATTCAATGCAGTCAATGGCACTAATTAAAAGATGCTGGTTAAACTAGTAGACCTGCTACTGCTTTATTAATACAGGACAGGAGGGTTAGTTAGGTGTAAACGTTGGATGTGTGGGGAGGGGCCCACAGGGAATGGAGTGGGAGGTCCCAGCAGGGGGCTGCACAGGGACCCAGAATGATTAAGGCCGGCCCTGGGATGCAGATGTAGAAGAAAAAATAGAAAGGAGGCACTGAATACTAACAACAGGCATGGGGGTGGGTGACATGAGGTTTGACAGAGGGGAGAGGAGAGGAGAGACTGCTGTGGATGAGAAGTTTTTTTTTCAAACACGAGGGAGAATGCAGACTGGCCATCTGACATTTTGAACAGAGAGATACAAAAGGAGTGGAAATCAGAGGAGCAAAGAGAGTAGGAAGAGGGGTTGTAATGGAAAAGGAGGACAGATAAATAGGAAGGAAAGTTATTGAGCTAGAATCTGACCAAGAAGGAAAAGCAATAAAGGAGGCACCATGACTTTGAAAAGGGGGGGAACTGATTTAGAGCAGTATTTTGTGACAAGGGCAGTAAGAATGACATGACAGATTGAGTGGAAAAGGGGATCCTGTCTGGAAAGGGAGAACTGGGGCCAGTACTGCAAATCTAATCTGCGTAACCAAACACTTGAAAGACCATCTTCAGGCTAATCTTGGAGTGGACTGGGAGTGCATGACATACCTTACTGTGATAAAGTGCACTGAGCATGGGGTGGAGGTTTATAATGTCAGTATGGGTTGGGAAATCCAAGCAATGATCCAACCAAATGCTGAGGTACTAAAATGGGGGTACTCTTTCAAAGCGGTGAAATCAAGGACTTATAGAGCTAGTGTACTGCCTAAAATGAATATTAGTTTTCAGAATCAGTCTGCTATTATCTTTTATATCTCAGGTACTTTTTTATTTTCACTTTGTTTAATTAGAAGACTGTTTACTTGATGTTAGTATGTGTGATGTGTGGAACAGCACTCTGCCTGCAGCTGACATATCTAGCTCTTTTCCTCCCATTGCATCATCTGCATTGTGACCTCACTTACTGTGACATCACAGCTGCCCAGAAGAGCCACTCAGTAGCTACCAGATCCATCACCTGTCACTGTCGGTAAGGTCACAGTGCTGATGATATAGTGGGAAGAATAGAACAAGAGATGTTAGCTTCCAGGCAGAGTGCTAGTCCACACATCCAGCATAAGACTACGGTAGCACATGGAAAATGTTTTAATGAACAAAAGGAAAAAAGAAAACTACTTAAGAAATAAAAAGTTACTACTGACTGCTTCTTAAAATTTGTAACAGTTCCCTATCTGCTATTTTTGGTTCTATGAGCTCTTTAAAGAAGTGTTTGATTGGAGCCTAACTAGCTTCTGTTTATTATTTGGTGTTTAAAAGAGCTGGTTTGAGCAGAACCAACAATGGACATTGTAAAAGTATTTTTCCACAACAAACTGAGGTCAGGCATAGGTGTTGGGGGATTGTGCAGTAAATCGGGAGAGATTCTCTCCTGGAAATACTACGTACCAACCATAGGGGAATAGTGCACTCACAAAACAGTAAAATATACTGCTGGCGAGATTGTTCCTTTCAGCTTCTTTATTAAAGATGCTGGTGCAGTTCCACTTCAGTACAAACATATTTAAGTTTCAAAATGTGCAGGCATTT
This sequence comes from Neoceratodus forsteri, assembly GCA_016271365.2. Taxonomy (NCBI): domain Eukaryota; kingdom Metazoa; phylum Chordata; order Ceratodontiformes; family Ceratodontidae; genus Neoceratodus; species Neoceratodus forsteri. The sequence continues at coordinate 639,691,418 of CM057453.1, read as the reverse complement.
TAAAATCAAGGAGGGAGACCAGAACACCTAAGTATTTGTCTCCAAACAGAGAGCTTCATCAGGGGGTGACGTTTTGATGATGTGACACATCTTTTACATACCTGCATAGGGGTGATTTGGTGCAGTGCATAGAATTAATTGGCTCTCTTATATTTCAAAATGGACCAGCAGCCTAAGCCCAGCCAGTCCCATGGCATTTACTGAGGATGTGTCCAGAGGTAATGTACGTTAGCTTGGAGAAAGCAAAAACAATAACAGCTATTGGGAGCACAAACGTGGCCAGGATGAATTTAGTGTAATACAAAATAGTTCTTAGAATATCAAAAACATTTTACCTTTTATAGTGTTTAAAAAATGTGAAAAGCCATCCAGCTAGTGCATTGATGGTACCTTATCGGCATTACTATGCCTTCTGCAGTTCTTTGAATTTCAAGACATTAAACACCTAATGAATTGAACTTATTTCTCATAAAATACAGCCTTTTTCCTTTTCTGTACAAAGTTCCCCCTTACTCATGTTCGCTGCTAAAGTTAGCATAATAAAACTCCACTTCCCTTACCGAAAAAAGGCAAGAACTTTGTAAGCATTAAATGAAAGAAATATGTAAGGACTGTGACACCTTCCTTGCATGAAACATTCATGCAAGAAAATGTCCTTGCTTCATTCAAAAACATTCCTTGCCAATATCATAAGCTATGAGAAAAATTATGTGTGGGGTTACTGCTCTACAGTATTGGCTTTACGTCTTGATGTGGAGCTAGAACCTACAATTGTCTGGTTCTAGAGGAAAGCATACAACTACTGAACCACTGACATCATGTTGGTCTAATGTCTTGCAAAAAAAGACTATAAACAAATATGTAAGTAGTAAATCTTCTTACATATTTCTTGACTTTTTAAAAGGAAGTGTCTTCATTCTGCTCCCAGGTTAGAGGGCAAAACTATAAACCGAGAGATGTAGATTCAAAGAAGCAGAATTAAGATATTTCCTTTCTAAAAGGCAAGATATACGTATTACTTTATCAAGACTATTGCTTCTGTATCTGTTTCTATACTTTTTCTGCATGGCATATGAACTGCATGGTGTCAGTAGCTTAACACTTTGCATGCCCTCCTCTAAACCCAGCCAGACAGTTATAGGTTCTAACCCCACATCAGGATGTAAAACCAATAATGTAGTGCAGTAACCTCACATACAATTTTTCTTGCATCTCTTGATATTGGCAAGGAATTTTTATTGCATAAATTTTTCATGCAAGGAAAATGTCACAGTCCATACATACTCCTTGCATATAGTTATTACATAAAAATTTGCATGCAACTTGCATATGCCACCATATACAGTATTCTTGCATTCTTTGTGAGCAGTGTTAGTAGCTCAGCAGGTTGCACACTCACCTCTGTAAGTGGATGATAATTAGAAATCAGAGCTGATCACAAGATAATTCATATCATTCTTTGTGTAAGAAAGATATGTACTGTAAATTACTATTACAAAAATAGTGCTAATATTTGAACATCCGTCTTTCGGATGAGACATTAAACCGAGGTCCCATCTGCTTGGATTGGTGGTAGTTCAGATGGATGTTAAAGATCCCATGGCACTTATCAAAAAAAGAGTAGGGGAATTTCCCCGGTGTCCTGACCAAATTTTCCTCATTCACTAAAAATACCACCAACAGCTTAATCTGGTTCAAGGTCAGTTGGCATTCATCTGTATCCCCCTCCCCTGGGTCGAGCCTGAAAATAGGCAAGATTTGTCTAGCGCACTTACCCGGTCAACAAAAACTAAATAAAATAAATAAATAAAAAATCCACCCCCCAGTTATTTGGTGTGCAGTCATTGTCCCTAGTTATCTCCAATAAAGTAAGTGGATGGTGTGCAGTAATTGTCCTAGTCATCCCGAATAAAGTAAATGGATGGCACTTCTCTAACCTACAAGAGATTGCTTGTAGCACGCTTTCTGTATTTACTTCTCAGAAACATTATTCCCCTATGCAGAGTTTTATTTACTCTAACTTTAGCAGCCAATATGAGAGAGGGGGAACTTTGTACAGAAAAGGAAAAAGGCTGTATTCACAAGAAATAAGTTGAATCAATTGGGTATTCAGCAATCCTGACTTCAAAGGACTGCAAAAAACATACTGATGCAAATGCAGAGACGGTGATCCACTAGTTGGATGTTTTTTCATGTTTTGCAAACACTGAAAAAAATTTTGAATGGTGAAATGTTTCTGATAGTCTGGGAGCTACAGTATGTGACGTTGAGCTGAATTTATGCTGGGTATGTATAAGCTATTTTTATTATTGTTTTTGCTTTCTCCAGGCTGACGTACGGTACCTCAGGGCACATTCTCAGTAATGACAGTAAGATTTGCTGGGCTAAGCTTGCCAGTTCATTCTGAAATATAAGAGAGAGACAATACATTCTCTGCCACACAAAGAGACACGACTATGTGGGACCATAAGAGGTGTGTCACATCACTAAAACTGCATGCCTTGACAAACCTCTCTTCAGAGCAAAACATTAGGTTTTTTATTTGCTCTCACTCTCTCCCTGATTTTCAAATACCTGCATGTTCTGAAACTTATAGAATAGAACATAAAAACATAGACTTTGATGGCAAATAAGGACCGCTTGGTCCACCTAGTCTGCCCAATTCCCTACATATTGGATAACCTGCAGATTCTTGTTAACCAACAGCCTACTTCCTCCTACCCCCCACTAGAATTGCTTTATGTCTATCCCATGCATTCTTGACTTTCCCACTGTTTTTGACCCCACTGCCTCCTCAGGAAGGCAACTCCGTGCATCCACCAACCCCTCTGTGAAAAAATACTTCCTTTCATTGCCCCTGAGCCGTCCCCCTCTATCTTCAGATTGTGCCCCCTTGCTCTTGCACATCTCTTTTTCTGAAAGATGCTACCCTCTTTGACTTTGTTGATTCCCTTGAGGTACTTGAAATTTTCTATCATGTCCCCCCTCTCCCTCCTTTCCTTGAAGGTATACATATTAAGCTCCTTTAGTCTCACTTCATATGGCTTGTGGTGCAGACCCTGCACCATTTATTTGCCCTCCTCTGGACTGCCTCCTTCCTGTCTATGTCCTTGCAGAGATGGGGTCTCCAGAACTGCATGCAGTACTCCAGATGAGGTCTCACCAACTGTCTGTATGGAGGGATAACAACTTCCTATTTTCTAATGGTGATGCCTCTCCCTATGCATCCCAGTATCCTCCCAGCCCTCCTTATTGCCTTCTCACACTGCTTGCCTACCTTTAGGTCATCTGATATGACTACCGACAGGTCATTTTCCATTTTTGTTGTTGTTAGTACTTCCCCCCCAATTGTGTACTCTTCCCCTGGGTTTTTGTTTCCCAGGAACATTACTTTGCACTTCTTTGCATTGAATCTAAGTTGCCATACATTTGACCATTCCTCCAACCTTGCCAAGTCCCTTCTCATCCTTTACACCCCCCTTGTGTATCAACCCTGTTGCAGATCTTTGTGTCATCTGCAAAGAGACATACTTTTCCTTCCAGCCCTCCACAATATCACCTATAAAGATATTAAAGAGGACTGGTCCCAGTACTGAACCCTGCAGTACCCCACTAGTAACCCCCCTTTCTTCAGTGTGGAGTCCATTTACTATTACCTTCTGCTTCCTGTTGTCCAGCCAATTTTTCACCAGGCTACCACCCTGGGACCCACTCCCAGGCTGGCTAACTTGTTTGTTAATCTTTTTGTGTGATACTGTGTCAAATGCCTTGCTAAAGTCTAGGTAGGCCATATCCACAGCCCCTTCCTGGTCTACTACTTTGGTCACCCAGTCAAAGAAATCTATTAGAATTGTCTGACATGACCTTCCTGCTGTGAATCCATGCTGTCTTGGGTCCTGCTGGTCTCCAGGTACTCAACAATTCTGTCTTTTGGAAGTGATTCTATCATTTTCCCTACCACTGAGGTCAAATTAAGAGGTCTGTAGTTTTCTGCCTCTGCCTTGCTCCCCACTTTTGTGAAGGGCAATCACATTGACCCTCCTCCAGTCCTCAGGTATCACACCATCCTCCCATGATTTGTTAAAAAGAATGTGTTCTTACTGAAGTGGGACTGCACCAATGTCTCCAGTAAAGGAGCTGAAATAAACAATTTTGTCTGCAGTGTGTTGCCATCTGGTTTGGACATTGTCAAAGTCCTGCTGCAGCAATGATTCCAAGTCAGGGACAGAGGCTATGTAAGCAAAAGGTAGAGTGTCATCTGCATGCATATGAATATGTGAGGAGACACAGGCTCAGAGGAGGTCATTCACAAAAATAGGGATGGTGATAGGGCCCAGAACAGAGCCCCATGAGAATGCACCTCTTAGGCTCACCCTTTCTATCCTATTCTCAAACAAGTTTCCTCTCCATCTAGTCAGTCCTTCCCTTAGCCCCAAGTCACCAACATCTTTAACAGCCTTCTGAGTGGTATATTACCAAAGGTCTTGCTGAAGTCCAGTTATAAAATTGGGTAGTAAAAAACTCAAAACCTAATTGGGCAAATAGCACCACCTGACCATTAAATGGATCTCCTATTAAATCCACAGTTTGGCAACTGAGCTACTTGCCAACTATGTTTAGAAGTCACATAATAAAAACAATATAAGTACACATTTCTGAGCTGTGTAACAGTTTATAAACTTGTGTAATGTTTTCATGTTCAGATCACATGTTCTGATGTAACATTTTAAAAATGTTTACAGTGTTTTCATGTTCACAGCACGTGTTTTGACTATTACACAAACTACTTTACCTGGTGGATCAATACAATGTTTTCCACCCAAAAATAAATTCTGTGTAATTGCTTTTGGTTTTAACATTAAATCCATTTTATAAGTGCAATAACCCACTCCTGGGCATGGGTTTATGGTGAATTAATGCACTTCCTGGTGCTGAAGGACACTTGACTTTCCACCTCATGCCTCACAATGTACAAGGGCATCCTCTAATTTACCATAATGCCATGCCCTGTCACAGGTTATTGCTTATGTAGAGGATGTAGATGTTGACTGCCAGACCCTTGCTTATTTATTTAGATCAGAGGAGGCGGGCTAGAAAATACTGACTCTTTTTAGCTCGTCTTTGGGGGGAGCGGGCTGATGCAAGTCTTGTTCTCAGGCTTGTAGTTCCCTGGATTTTCTCTACCCACACCCATGTGGAGAGGAACCATGCTTGCAACCTTCCAGTCCAAAGGAACTTCACCCATTTTAAGGGAATTATTGAATAGGTCCACTAAGAGAGCCATGAGGGTCAGTCTTCACTTCCTAATCACCCTTGGGTGAAGACCATCTGGCCCAGGGGATGTTTAAGGTTTAATAACCTCCACTAACATCATATCTACTGACATTAGACTAACTTTCAGTCTTTGTTTCTTTGAACACACAAATTTAATGAATTAATAGTACTGTCAGATAATGAGGTCCAAGGCCTCAACTGTAAACACTGAAATTAAATTATCATGCAGAATATCTGCCTTAAAAATAAAGTAGCACAACAATGGGACCGCATATTGTCAATTAATAAAGTATCAGTTAAAGCATTTTGAACTGCACTGAATTTTGAATTTCTGGCAACATGATGCTATACTTAAAACTGACTCGCGAAATGTGTTTGAACAATCATTTTTGTTTCCTTTTTGTAACCCTTTTTGTTGTATTATTTTAAAATAGTAGAATATATTTAGTATCAGGATGATAAAGACAATAGAGTTTTGTAACTCTAATGGTATTATTCTGTATAAATACAGTAATAAAAATACCACCAAGGTACATTTCTCATAGTATTTGCACATAAAACCTTTCACTTCTCCCTATTCCTCTTCAGAATTCCCTAGGCTTGGAACTTCCCTTCCATTCCCCACCAGATCAGAATATTCCCAGAACCCTGAAGAGTTCAGCTTGTATGTGCATTCATTGTGTGTCACCTGTACATTGCATTCTACATACAGCATGCACAAGAGAACAGAAGTCTGAGGTTCAAGCGGTTCAGATTAGAATGCAAGTGGTCTGAACACTGAGACATCCATGTCTCACACTAATGGGTTGTTTCCCCATAGCTGAGCACTGCATAATTCTACAGAATGTGGAATTCCTTGAAAACCTACAAATTCTCTCAGTTCAGCACTCAGTGGTCCACTTTCCTCAGCATTCCACTGGTGAACCAGCCCTCACGAAACTCTCGTGGAAAATTCTACAACATGCTTGCAATGCAGGATGACTATTCTGTTAACAGTCTGCAGGAGATATTTGTTATTTTCCAAGTTACCATTTTGCACAATGCCAATCAGATGTGTCATAAAGATGATGCTTATGAAAAAAAGCAATAACTTTCTTTTAATTAGCAATGCATTCTAGTTTAATAGTTGCATTTCTGAATCATTCTAAACGAAGAAAGAAAATTCTCTATTAACATATTAAACATAAAATACTTACTGGAGAAGCCCAAGATAACGCTAAAAGACAGACACAAATAAATAAGGACTTCATCTTCGTTGTGGTTATCTGTAACAAAAAAAGGAGGTTAGGCATATCTACCAAAACATATGAATTTGGTACCATCAAATATACACTAGACCATGATGATTTTCAGATTTCAGAGTTCACGTTTATTTGTTCAACTTGAAGCCATTACAATAGTAACATGCATTTGTCAATGCCAAATGTATACTTACTTGTATTTAAAGTGTTGTTGTTGGGCATAGATAGTTGGAAGTGAAAATTAACAAATTGATAGTTATAATAGTGCAATTGTCATGACTGAGAAATGAAAAGGTTCACAGATAACACTGTTTTTTTTAAATTGTGACATGAATTTTCAAAACAGTACTTTAACAATGTAAATGCATGTAGCAGATGAACCCAGGAAATCACCCCCCACTACCTCCCCTCACCCACCAGCTTTGTTTGTGGTTCCCCAGTACCAGTATTAGCAACCTGCTCCTGGAACGGTAGCCCATCAAGATAGTGACTTCAGAATGGCAAGGAGTGAAAACAGCACTGAAATGCAGTGCAACCACTTGTCGGTGACCGACGGTTCCCTACTTCCCCGAGTTGCATCCTCACCACAGTTGGTATATATAGTAAAGAGGATGTGGAGGGCTTTGCTCCCCACAAGGGGGAAGCTGGACACTTTGTCCCCTGCAATAAGAGAGTTCGCTGTAAGTGTTCCTGTTGTGTTTCTGTGCTGTTTTCACTCCTCGCCATTCCAGAGTTGCTATCTTGATGTGGAATGTCCTGTAACCAGGTCTTTGATCCAAAGGTGGACCTGGGAATGAAACGTAGAACTTTGTGGATTTGTGACACATAAATGGCACTCACTTGTAAACCTAGAATGTAATATTATTTTGTAAGTAAAATGAAGAAATGAAGTATGAATGTAAGTGCTTTTAATAATACAGCTGCGATGAAGGGTATATTGATCTGAATGGGCAGGTGTGGGAAAGTGGACCCGCAGTGTTTGTGTGCAAATGGTGAGCCTACTTCAGTTCATTTCCAATCTATAGCCCCCCCCCACCGATAACTACCAGTGCATCCTGCTGAGGGGTCCCTACCAGGTACCCCAATTATTTTACCATTATATCTTCAGATTTAAGACTTTCCCATCTCCACACAAAGATTACATTTGTGCACATTAGGAGATGTAAGACCTGCATGCACCAGTTCCCCACACAGACCACACGTAATTAATAGACACACACACACTCACATACTCAGACATGAAGTTTCAATCCACATTTATATCAAGTCTTCAGCTACCCTTGTTAGAAGACCAGCCACTTATCTCTCCCAAAGAAGAAAATTTGGGAGATGCCCCCTTTTAGATACTGACTGTTACAATTTTACCTTGAATGTCCAACCACCCATCCCGATAACTTCTGAATCAAAAATTGGGCCCAGGTTACCCAAAACATTACATTTACAGTGAAGCCTGCCAGGATAAAGCACAGTGTCACAGGCTTATTGAATGGCAGACGGGATTAACTCCCAATGAAATTGCATTGTTTGCTGCAGTAACTCTACTGAAGAATTCTGCAGTGCTGCGCTTCATCCTGGTGGACATCACTGTACTTTGCAATCAATAATTTATATCCTGCACAGTAACCCTTTCATTCCTGATGGAGATTGTAACCACTTTAAAAGAAGATTTAAAGAGTGGAATGGACACAGCCAAGATCCGTGAACAACATTCCTTTACACTGTTGTATTTTGTCTAGAATCTCTGTAAAGGTGGCTGAAGTTTAAAAACAAACACTAAAATAGAAATCACCCAGAATAAGTAGCAAAGCATGGATTTCCATTGCATTAAACCCCATTAAAAAGAGACAAGTAATGAATCAGGTGTCTTGCACTGGGTATTTCACTGTGCAGCAAGTGCCAGCTGCACCACAAGAGATCAGGAGGGGTTATGTCCTTTTTTACAGGAGAGCAGAACCATGAAGGAGCTTGTATGTTCATATAGTAGTCTGCAGACTTGGGGACAGACTTTCAGCCCACAGCAGTGCAGCACCAACTGATCAGGACCAGGTCAACAACTGGGTGGGACTGTAAATGGGAACTCAAACTGGAGGGTAAGCTGGCCTGCTGGCACAGCCATAGTGCTACCACTTGTGAAGCCGGAGACCCATGTTCAGTAGTGAGCCTGGGTCATTGGAGGGCTGGCCAGGGGAAGAAGAACTGAGCACCTGACAGGCTGCTCTCCTTCTCCAGGAGGGGTGGGCTGCTCTCCTCACTGCCATACTGCCACCTGGGTGACCATGGGTGGTAGTGCAGCTGTGGAGGCAGAATGGCAAGGGGGGGTGAGCGTTGGCTAAGGACCAGAGTGGAAGTACGTCTCTACATGCCTCCATCTCATTGGTCCTCCTGGACATCTGCAGGGGCAGGGACCAGAACACTGAAAAAGACCCCGTGTCTAGGCCAGGTGATGGGCTCCCACACCGAAGTGACTGAAGAGGAGCCAGGGGGACTCCAGGTGCATGCTCTCCTGAAGTTCAGAATGGGTAAAGGGGGTCTCCTTTGCTCCACCTGGGGGGTCATCCAGGCCTCTAGATGTAATGAAGTGGGGCACCAATGGAGCAAACCCCTGGTCCTCTCAGCATAGCCTGGGTGGTGCATTGGGAGCCCTGAGAGAGGGACTGGACATGGTGAAGGACAGGGGCTAAAAAATAGAAAGTAAAAAAAAAAACGGAGGGCAGAGCTAGGCCTCCAGGTTGGGGAACAGGGGATACAGAGCAAGACCTGAGTGTCTCATGACAGCAACCAACCATCTTACACTCAGCAGGAAGTCCCAGCTGCAGTATAACAACCTTTCCATCTAGTGTGTCCTATTCATGTTCATGTCCAAGAACATGAATGGAACAGAATAGGAGTGGAACAGCGATAAAACTGGCATCTTTGGGATTGGAAGGCATCCCCAGGTGACAGCAGTCATGCAGGGAACTCTGCTGGAGCAGAAAGGCAAGGTAAACTGCCTGTATAGTTCTCTCTACCTGTGTTAAGGAGTGCAGGAACTATAAGCACATGTTAAAGTGTGTGTTCTTATGACACCCTATGTACGGTAAGGATAAACTGAGGCAGAAGAAGGTGAAAACATAAAAAAAAAACATCTAGCGTCAGGCTGTAAGGGGATAAGCCAAACAAAAAGGGGAATGTTAGAAAATTTTATTAGAAGTAAAAGCAGAAAATCTAAAGAAAACACTATCTAGGGTATAGCAACAAGGGGTAAACAAAAAAAAAGGAAATCTAGAATCACCCTATCTTGGGTAAGGCCACAAGTTTTTTTCCAGGTCTTAGGGAGCGTATTATTGGGAATGTTGAGAATGCTGCAGTGCAGTGGCTGTGAAGTAGCAGTCTTCAGGGAGACCTTTTGGAGACTAAGTTGCTGCCCTAACTGCAAGCACCTTTCTGGGTTGAGGGATAAAATCAGTAGACTCCAGCCTGAGCTGGCTAGGATTCAGGGGACCTCTCCTTCACCCAGGGGTCACCAAGTTCACCACTGTTGTCTCAGAGGATGCCAAGAAGGAGGGCCAGCTGGAATATGATGGGCTTTGGGAGGGTGGGGGTGGTGGATTGGGAGTACATTCCTCATACTATGCCTATACATAACCTTTTCACTGCTCTAGCAGAACATGAGTGTCAAGAGGAGACACCTGTGGTAGTGGCTAGGGAGGATGTAAGAGTCTTCCATGGGGGAGGCCCCAAGGTGGGGAAGCAGAGGACCCCAGTGGGAAAAGAAGCAACTTCTGGTGGGAGCTCAATCATTATGGTTAGATTTGGGAGCAGGGCAGAAGGAGAGGGGAGGTGAGGTGCCTACCTGGCACCTTGGCATGGAGGGATAGAGAGCATATCTTTAGGATCACTAGGGCAGCAGAGCAGGTGGAGGAGATGGATGTAATTGTCCATTCGGGGACTAATGACTTGGCATGTGACTTAGCAGGCGTGATGCAGGATATGTTTAGGGGGCTGGTGAAGTGCCTGAAGCTAGTAGCTTGCGTAGCGGCCTTCACTGAGGTGCTACCTGTATACAACTGGTGGAGGAGGCTAGGGAAGTGTGGTGATAGGAATATTAACCTTAGGGATATTAACCCCCCCATTATGAATATTTGAATCCCACAGCCCCCACTTGCATAATGTGTGACCCTGAGCAAGTCACTTAACTTCCTTGTGCTCCCAGGTCACACCTGCAAACAAGCTTTCAGCTTAGTGTGTCTCTCTTGGTTAAAAAAAAAACCTGTTTATTTTTATTGACTGCATAGCAAGAGCTATACTGACATATTGCAAATGAAAGAAGAGAAGGTGTCTGACCGTAATTCCTAACACAGCATAGCTGTGTCCAAATGAGCGAGTGGACTTGAAGCACATCATTGTGCAAATCTCTCTGCATCCTTTCCATTGAAACAGTGGCTTCCTTCCTCTCTCCCCCTTCCCTGCAACACTATTGTCTTTCTTTGTTAATTTAATACTTTTTCTATACTTTGTAGCAAATCTGTTTCTTTTTTTTTTGTTTGCTGATCAGTATATGTAATACATGTTCTTACATTTTAAAATATTGGCTGCTGTTTCTAGTTTTCCAAAACCATTAATGTTAATAGATTAGACATTAAGCCCTGTCTTCAAGATCTCCCTGCAGCTGCTCTGCTGTCTGTCCCAAAGCCTTCTCTCTTTCACACTAGTCAGAAATGGAGCGGGTCACCAGATGAATACCTTTTGCAGCACCACATGACTCCTGTCACAACTTTGGTGTTCCATAGCCAGGCAGCTGCTCCATCCATATAACTATATACTCTGCTACAGAACTAGAGGTGTGCTCCTTCCACAGAATTGGAAAACAAGACTTCTTTCTAGTTCTGTGGCTCCTTCCCTCCTTCCTTGCCAGAAGGCTCACACTTCCTGTCCTCTCGGTATCTTGCTATGTCCAGTGGTGAATCTAGTGGGGAGGGCAGTGAGTGAAGTCACACCCCCATCAAAACTAGAAAACATTCTCTCACGACTCTAAGGCTGAGCCTTAAATACAAAGCCAGGCAGCTGCTCCATACATAGAACAATACTGTGTCCCAGAACTAGAGGTGCGCTCTGGTCCCTGACAAAAGTGACAAGCATGGTCTGGCCATGTATACCCTCACACTGAAAACAATGGGTACTGTAACTGGAAAGGGTATAAAATGTGGTCACAGAAAGTACTTGTCTGTCCCTTTCTTTTATTGCATACAAAAAGGAATACTGTCACAGAGATCAAAGCATTGCTTCAGTCTGTTGTTGCCTGGCTGCAGTCTGACATGCCATTTGTCTGACTGACACTCACTCCATGAGTGACCCTGTCTGACCAGTCTCTGTTTATCCTGAACTCGGCTCATGAAAATAAAAATGGAATTTACAATTTTTGCACTATGCCACTGATGACCTCTGGACCTTTGTCAGGTGAGTGATTGTGAGTCTGAGAGCACAAAACTAAATGCTGAGGTTGGAGGACATAGGATGGAGAGCTGCTGACTGTGTCTGTTGGTCTCGGTCTGTCATTTTGTTTTATTCATCTCATGTCAATGAATTAGTAAGTGGCAAGCTGTCTGCCCACCACAGACAGCTGTCAAATAATTAAATCTAAAAGTATAGAGACCAACATGTGATGTACATCATACTCCAAATATTTAGAAATGAAGGTTTGTAGTGCAACATTTAGGGTGGCTAAACAGTTTAAAAACTTGGCCGAATCATGGTTCTCAGTCATTCCTTATGTACGGGACAGAAACTACCTCTCCTAGCATCACAGTTCTGAGCTTAGGTTGTTAAGCCTCGGCACCTATAATAATCGACTGAGTCAGCAACGACTGTCAGCAGCTTCTGCAAGTGACCTTGCCCCTCCCACCACAGTCATTGTAAGAGAGGAAGGGGGAGCAGTTACAGCAGCGAGTGAAGGAGAGGGGGCTGTGGAAATTATATACAATATACTGTACATGATGTAGTCCAAGTGAACCAGAACCAGGTAAGTAGGCATTCATATTTACCTGTGGCATTAAATAATAAAAATAGACAACTGGGAGCAGGGGGTGCAGGGATACGAACTACGTACATTATATGTTTAATACAAAAAAACTGGATCAAATGATCAACTCATTTTGGGAACATTATATTGTAAAACTATATATGTGCCAATGGATTAACTTAAAGACATAAAAAAGTACCTTGTGCGGACTTCAGATAAGTGCTACTGTAACAAATGAACTGCTAGATATATATCATATTAGAATCACACCAATGGTTACCCACATTTTATAAGGTTCATTGGCAATAAATGTTTTAGCCTGAAAGTAGATTTGAAAAGAAATGATGGAGGTGTCCAGTTCATAATTCCCGAAACTGAACAGAACTCCTTGGCAAAACTGCATCACTGTTTCCCTGACACTGCAATTAAAATAAATCCTGTATCTGGAGGGGGACATACTGTATCTCTCAAGTGCTATGCATCACAGAGAAATACCCCCATGACAAAAAAGGAAAAGATTTAGGGTTGGGATTTTTTTCTTTCTTTCCCTCATTTCTTTCGCTGTCTTTACTTCAACTTTTCCTTCTCACCTTTTATTTTTCCCTGTATTGCCTTTCTTCTGTTGTCTCTCCCTCCCATGTTTTCCCTCTCTGTGGTTCTGCTCTAACAATAACAATATTGGGGACCTGAGTTCTGCTCTACGGTTGGAATGGTTAACAGCCTTATAATGACCCAAAGGGTAGCAGTAAGGCAGGAAACATGGGAAGTGGTAATGGAGGACCAGATAGATACTAGGTCTTGGGTATTATGGGCAGACTGAATAGACCAAGATCTTGTTTTGCTATCTTTTTCTGTATTTCTATGAAACAGGAAACCATGGGGCCACAACACAAAAGCTATATAATTTAGTGGAATCACTCGCATAGTGATAAATGTTTTTACATCTAATATTTACCCTTGCTCCACAAAGATGTTATGCATGATTTGTGTTTCTCCATGTTGTCAATAGAAATTTCTTTACAGCATGGGTAATGTGCACCCCGACAAGGGGATCACAGGTACAGCTATAACTTTCTACAGCTGCATACTGGAAGGTATGCTGACTTATTGCAAATGAGATATTCTGGGTCTGACCAGAATTCCGAATGCAGCACAGCTCTCTTCTTAAACCGAGTGGACTTGAAGCACATTATCCTGTGAATCTCTTTACATCCTTGCTATTTACTACAGTGTGCTTCCTGGTTCTATGTCATAATGGCGATCATGGAATAGCGATCACCATTAGGGAGAGAGTACACCGCCGAAAATGAATTTCGGCGATGCACACTCATGGTGAATACCAAGAGGGTGCCTGATATCTAGGGAATTTATGCTTAATGCAGGTGCTGTGCCCCCCCACACCCCCTACTGTTGGATTCTCAACTCCGGGGGAGGGCATGTCAGGGGGGTGAAATACTTGAAAAATTAAAAAGCTGTCTGCTGTCAAAAAAAAAATGTGCTGTGCAGGGATCCCAACCCTGCACCTCCAACTGACCACCCTCCCCACCACGCTAGCAGACCAGCCCGGCAGCTGCCCACCACACCCCTCCCACATACCTTCCCTCCTCCCTCCCTTCCCTTCCACCCCCACGCATACATGCATAGCTTCCTGTTGCCCTACTTCACACACCCTGTTATCTGGCGCTACACTGCCAGGTAGCCCTGAACATAGGCACCGTAACTGAGTCACCATTTTTGTAGGGAGGCATCTCTCTATCTTCCTCTCAGTCTGTTCTTTCTTCTGTGCCCCAGTCTGTATCCCCCCAACACTATCTCTCTCTCACTCTGTCTCTCTCTCTCTCTCTCTCTCTCTCTCTCTCTGTTCTTCTCTTCATGCCACTGTCCATTTATAGAAACTTCCTCCCGCTGCCAAGTATCCCCCAGCCACCTGGTACTTCACTTTGTGCCATGGTCCCTTTACAGTAACTCCTTCCCACTGCCAAGTATCCCCCAGCTTCCCAGCCCTTCTCTTTGTGCTGTGGTCCCATTTACAATAACTTCCTCCCCCTGCAAAGTGTTCCCCATCTCCCGGTTATTCCCTTTCTGTCCCTATTTGGTCCCTTAGAGTCCCACGAAATAAAAAAAAGACCATCCACTGTCTCCCAAAACTCCCACCATGACCCCCGCTCAGCACCCACCACCCTCTCACTCCCCCACACCCCTCATTCACCTAGATTTGGTCCAGCACCAGAGATCCATTCTCTAACCTGAACCACATCCTCCTCCTGGAACCGTGACTGTGAAATGAGGAAACAAGGTAAGCCTCATTAATGTATTTTAACTATGTTTTGAACTTTTACTCATAACTTGGTCATTTTTTAATATTTTCACTCTAGAGTTTCAACATGGCCTTTTTGGGACCCCACCTCATGAACCAGATAGGTGAAAATGCTCATATCCTGCCTGGAAGATGATTTTCTAATCACTCAGCAAAATCACCTTTTGGGCAGGATTTGAAAACTTTCACCTACTGGGTTCATGAGGAGGAATCAGAAGAAGGCTATGTTGAACATTTTGAAAATTTGGGGGCAAAATATCAAAAAACAAACAAACATATGAATGTGCATTGAAATTTTTCTATGCTTGCTCTTAACTTTGGTAATGTTCAGTACTTTGACCCCAAAATTTGAAAACAGCCATTTTTTCATGCTATCTCATGAACATGGCAGGTGTAATTTCTCAAATACTGACCAAACTGTCTTTTCACACTTGTTGCATTAAATGATGCTTCAGCTGGGATTTGAAAATGGTCACCTAACATGTTCATGAGGTGTGGCCGTAAAAAGACTATGTTAAAATTTAGGGTCAAAATCTCAAAAAACAACAAAGATATGAAGCGACATTGAAATTCTTCAATGTTTACTCCTAACTTTGCTATTTTTACAGATTCATACCCCATATTTTCAATGTAGCCTTTTTTACCCACTTCATAAAAAAGGCAGGTGTAATTCTTTAAATCCCCTCTGAAACATGTTTTTGCAGTCCCTCTGCAAAATCACCTTTCAGACAGGATTTTAAAAAATTCCACTTGTCTTCATCATAAGGCGGGATAATAAACAGACTAGTGTGTGTGCACGCGTGACTATTCGCTACAATCCAGCCCACACATTACTTCTGTATCCCTTGTCGGATTAATGCATTAGCAGCCATTTCAGCTCTGACCAGTACTTGTTTTAATATACAGTTATTAATTTGGCCATTGATAAATCTGTTTATTAAACTGAAATGCATTGTTTTCTGAGTGTTTGTTTTCAAATAGCCCTATTTTTTCTTATTTAAGCTCCCTTTCAAACCCAACTTTTTCCCCCACCCAATATTCATTACTATGAGTTCCAGAACCCAGTTACATCAATTCAGCTGAACCCTGCAATGAAGTTTTCCATGCACGGCTTCTTTTCAACTAATGTCACTAGATCATCAAAAGTTTTAAGAGTGCACTGAAGACCGGTTTATTCGCTCTTGCTTTCCCTGACTGCCTTTAGAACTTTAAATTGCTGATTTATTGGGAATTACATGGATTTTATATATGTATGAGTTTTACATCCATTTGTTGTTTGAACTAATATTGTGTTTGTTGCTATTTTAAATTTCTTGTACAAGAACATTGAACATACTTGGAAATACACTTTTTACAAATAAAATTTGATTTAATTTGAGATTCAGAACTGATAAAAAAATATATATATACTGGGCAAGGAAAAGGTTGCATTAACAAGGAACCCAGAAAACAGAAAGACACACATAGCAATGTACAGGTGTTATTTAACAGCTTCACACATATCCACTATTGCAATTATATTAAAAAAACGTAAACTGGGTTTATGTTTCCTTGAAAACAAATTCACAGAAAGTCCAAAATTCCTCTTGGTTTTTTTCCCCACTTATACCACACCAGACCATTTAGACAAAAAAATAGCAGCAACTAAACATAGGTTGGGATAATCGATTATGAAGTAATTTTCTCTGGGGCTACCATGGGCACCACACTAAAACGAATAAAAGTTACACTTAATAAGTACTGCCAGCTGGTGACAGGTGCCGGGAAAAGAACGCACAGCTGTGAGCTTTACAAACAATCCAACTGGCTTCATCTTCAAGGGAGGATAGCCTACCAAAACTGCCTCCTCGCTAAGAAAATTTGCCTCTGCCTTACCCCCCCAATACGTGACTTTATGATACCCACCCCCTATACGTGGTGTACATGTGGTGCCAACAAATCCTCTTTCATGGTCCCATTCTGCCATACATCACAAGCCCAGTGCACCTTTTATGCCAGGGTCCCCAACTTGGTGAATGGACTACCTCCAGAGGTCTCTGATGAGACAAGGTTAGGCCCTTAAAAACACCAACTATGCCAACACCTCACTTATCTCAGCAATTGCGACTGTACCCACTAGGATATCCTGGCTCTCCAAACCACATTAAACCCATGTCCTCCTCTCTATTCACCCTACTCCTTTCCCTCCACCACTTCTATCCCTCTATTGGCCCACCTCAACCCTCTCCCTACTAGTTCTCCCCTCCTCTTCTCCCTCCACCTCCTTCCCTTCCCTGTTTTTCCTCCTCTGTTGTTCCCCACTATAAGCTCCTCTCCCCTTCCTTAGCTCAACACTATAACCTCCTCCTCTTACCCCTTCCTTATCCACTTTCCCTATCCCCTGCCTACTACCTCCATCCCACTCCCTGCTTCCCCACTGTCATGCCCATTACCACCCACCCCACCCTTACCTCTCCCCACCTTACCTATACTCCTAGCCTTCCTTTCTCTCGCTCATGACCCCACCACCACTTTCCCCACCCTGTCTTCCATGCCTCTCGAGCCACCCCACCCTTACCTCTCTTTCACCTTACATACACTCCTAACCTATCTTCTCTTGCTCATGACCCTCACCATCGCTTTACCCACCCTATCTTCCCTGCCTCTCCTGCCACCCCTCCCCTACCCCTCTTCCGCCTTATCTACACTCATATCATTCCTTCCCCTCCTTGTGACCCTAGCCACCTTTTTCCCCACCCTATCTTCCTTCTTCTCCTGCCATCCTGCCCCCGGGTCCCACAGCACTTACGACAAAGTCTCATTTAAGACCGCAAGCACCCTTGACATCACTTCCTTCCAACCCCTTACCTGACAATGTTGTGCTTTTTTTCCTTATTCATCCCCTTTTGTGTCAATCCCTCTTTTTATCCTTAATGCTTGTTACTGCCTAATTACTGCAGTTATGCACCATTTAATTTTGTTATTCCCCACTGTTTGTCTCTGTTTAATTTTGCTGTATTACACCTTTATTGTTCTATGATGAAGAACCTTTGTAAATGAACCCCTGGTTCAAAGGTATTTTGTAATCCTAGTACTGAATAAATGAAAAAAAATATGAAGAGCTCAAATCATGATGTTAAACCTGTCTGACAAGTGGTCCCCACACTTTAGCCAATATCCCCACCTACTCTACAGCCAGATTGCAAAACCACACCACAGTCAAGAGGGGTACTAGATAGCGGTTTCCTCAGAGGTCAACATCAAGCCCTTTTGATGAAATGGTCATAGGTGATGTTTAGTAATGCATGCTAGGCTCTCAGCCCCACCAAGACCTGATGGAATCGATCACCACTGTTCTCTGCTTCTGCTGCCAAATCACCAAGCCAGCTCATAACTATCAAGTTTATTACAATGCCAGTACAATCTTGAGAGTTTAAAACACAAAGAGATAGAAACAGGCAGGAAGTACAAGAGAGCACTTCAAGCTTCAAACTTATCAAGTTAGCATCGACAGGTAACACGGTGTAGACTAGATAGGCTCTTGTCTTTATTTGTCCTCAACCATCTATGTATGCTTCTCCATTTTTAACTTGGTTTTGGACTTATTTCTACATATGTACAGTAGTTTACCTGTCCTGAGAGACAAGGACCACTTGTCAGTCAACGTTAGGACCACAGCATGGCACATGAGTTATAATACAATATCCCTCCACTTTAGACTCCTTTAGATTTTTCAATTTCAAACAGAAATGTTCTGAAGAAGAACTGACACAAGGGGCTTGATTTTCAAAGATCCCTCAAAGCAAAACAAGTTGCATTGCTCTAGGGATGAGGCAAATTCCTGGTGCACCAGGTACCCTACATCTAATTCTGTAAAAAAACAGAGTCCCGGCACCAAACTCCCCAGGTTTACTGCAAGTCACCCGCTGTGCCAAACAGTTTGCACACCTGCAGCATTTGCCACAGGGATTCACCCCCCATCTGGTGCAACACTAGTGGGGCTGGGATGGTGGAGGGGTGAAGCTGCTAAACAGCAAGGGACAGGTTGTAGAAGGGGCACAGGAGGTGTCATGGGGTGGGGTTCAGGGGTCGGGGGACTGCTGGGTGGCACCAGCAATGTTGTCACCCAGCCGGGTGCATGCTTATGAGACTGTATGTACAGTCTAGTAATGGTACCACGTGTAAAGTAAGCAACATCCCTGGTAAGTTTAGTGACCCCCTTGTTCCCCGGTCACCTACAACATCATGAATACAAACTTTTTACCCTTTCAGTTGCACCACCACATACCCAACTACACAATATATGAGCTCTAATATCCTATAAAGCAACTACTGAGTACTACAAGAGGACACTACACATGTAATTATTAGTCAGTCCAGTAATTCCCATCTCTTTCACTTAGTTTCAGTCAAATAGTTTAATATTATATTTGAAGTTTTATAGTTCAATAAAAGCCTTAAGAGATTCATAGTCCTGCACTAATAAAACCTACAGGATTCAAGGACCAGATAATACGAGGGTGGTCGTGAGTAAGTCATGCACCATGTAATAACTGAAGACTCAGGTTTGAATCCAATCACCACCTGTTGGGGGCTCATGAGCAAGTCACTTCACTTCACCATATTAAACTCTTTCATTATGTGTACTTAACCTTCCTTCATTTGGGTACTTTCAGCTGTGGACTATACAGCACTTTAGGATACAGAATGTATGAATGGCACTATATAAAGCCAACCTCCTTTCCTCCATTTTTGTCAGACACCATCACATTACTTTAATATAGTAACGTGTAACCACTGGTTAGGAAAAGGGGACTAGTGATGAGACAGTTATAAAGGAATAGTATGACAGCTCAAGGACGACATATTTAAACCATTTAGGCCTGAAAGAGACATTTCTGATTTAAAATGCAATCATTATTTTTCATCTCCACGCCCAACTGACTCACTTAGCTACCACCCATCTCCATCACCTGGTCCAGCACCCAAGAGGAACCACTCA
Organism: Neoceratodus forsteri; assembly: GCA_016271365.2. NCBI lineage: Eukaryota > Metazoa > Chordata > Ceratodontiformes > Ceratodontidae > Neoceratodus > Neoceratodus forsteri. The sequence continues at coordinate 639,671,607 of CM057453.1, read as the reverse complement.
CTTTTTTCTCCTCCTACAGTAGGTTACACCCTCTCCCCATTAAAGGCATTTTGGGCAGGACATGCCTCAGGCATCTAATTCAGTGAGTGAGTGACTCCTGGCATGCTGGCTGGGTGGGTCATATGGAGTCCAAGTGTGCCACTGGTCACACCATCCTGTCGGCTGGGATGTTTTCCATTTATAGCTTCCTCACCCATGAAACAGTGGCATGAGCAAGCAGCATCAGCGTGCAGCAGGCATGCTAAACACTGAGCTGAAGATCTCCACTCCCACTGCCATTCTCACTGACTTGCATCACCTCTGGGCCCCAAGGTGGTGCTCATGCAATAGGGATTTGAACACTCTCCCCAAGGAGATGAGCATCCTGTTGGATACTGGAGTTCCCCCATCCATTGATCCTTCAGCATTCTAGGCTCTTTCCTGAACACAGGGTGTCAGCATTATCAATTGACATTCAGGGTCAAACTTTTTTTTCTGTCTTGCCAAGACTTTAAGTTGCAATTTCATTAAACTCACACTTTGTGGCTTGTATTTTTATCTGGGCATCCCAATATAATAAGGACACTGAGGCAGTCAAGAGGGTGCAACACAGGACCAGAAGTTTGATCAGGGTGTGGAGGACAAAAGCTATGAAGTGAGACTGAAGTAAATCAGTAACTCCTTTAAAACAGTAACACAGTGCAGTGTGAACATGTTACAGGTGATCAGCACTGGTTTACTGGAGCCAGCTGCCATTGTAACATACATTTGTTAACTGGCATAGGATTCCAGTAAGGCAGCATCCAAGCATGTTTTGTAATCTCCTTCACTTTTTATTGAAGCTAGTTTTAGAGTTTAATAGCTAGTCTTGAAAGCCAGAAGGATGCTGAATGGGTCACAATCAAGCAGCCACAAAGCTTCATGGGAAAAGAAGCTGAAACTACTGTATGATGTAGATCCCACAAATGCTGCAACTGAACCAGCAGTGGCTTGTTTCTACTATACCTATTTCTTTGCTTCCATGGGGGTGGGGGCTCATACTTACAGCAACATTTAGACCTCATGACCCCACAACCCTCATAAGCAATAAAATGCAAAAAATAAAAAAAAAACTGGCTGTCACAGATTCATTCAGCAGGTCAGGCCCTCTACCCCCAAAGTGCCAACCTCTGAGTGCAGTCTTGTGAATAGTGTAACAGACAAGGTAACCCTCTTGTCTGTTTTTGTGAGTTCGGATCAACCTTTGGTCTCAAGTTCGGGAGGGATTCAAACTGTTAACTGCTTGTTAGCATACTCAATGCACAGGCTCAGATATATCTGTCTTCGAGGGGCCAGATATCTTTGCCTACAGGCACCTAACCAGGTATTCAGAGATGAACCTTAAAACTTTAATAAAGACCTCAGATTTTAAAACGCTTCTCTTTCCAGTCTGGTACCACCACATAAGCTTATGTCTGCTGTCTGCTATAACCATAAATCTTTCTTAGCAAAAGAAAGCAATTCAAAGACAGACCAGGTATGCTCTAAAATTAGAGTTTTTACTAAAATATATAATAATATGTCAAATATACAATACAGAACTCTTATATCACAAGACATACATATCTTTAAACAAAAAAAGGTTTAAAACAGTGCAATTCCTACAACAATATTTCGACTTGTCTAGCTTTCTAAATATCTGTTTTCAGTGCTGAGATGTTTTCTTGGTCAGTGTCAGATAAAAGTGTGTCTGTAGTGAAACAGAATAATCTTTAAAAGCTGGTTTTGCCCACCTCTTTTGCATGAGGTCATCTAGCTTCTCCCTGTCAAAATATCTAAAAAATATATATTTCTATACAACCACAGGATGTAATTTCAAAGTATTAATTCTGCAACTTTAGCATAACTCAATTTCAGATGACACCTCTTTGATCTCATGCTGTACCCTCATTCACACAGGCTTCACAGGGTCATTTGCAACCTTGCACCCCTATATAATATCCTAGCTTCCCCTTCTAACATCATAAACCTTGTTTATGATTTTTCTCTTAACATAATTAACTTAAACAAGTCTGTAATTAACTCAGAGAAACAGGATCCTTTATTGAACTCTTCCATGTGACACATTGCCTCTAAAAACTGAGTGCGTGTGGTACACATATTGTCAACATTTCTCGTAGCTTGCATCTGTCAGCTGAAAACTGGGGAAGGGGCTGAGGTCACTCCTAGAGTATTTGATTTTTCAGCAGAGATAGTCATTAATACATTTTATATAAGAAAAATATGATACAACACTCAGAACTGGCTGTCTACGTCATACTCCATCCCACCTAGACTGAACTTGGGGGATCTATCCCCTACATGGAATGAGCTTCCCAAATCAGTTCACTCCTCATAGACCCTAGACAGCCCATCTGATTTCTTGTTCTTCACTCCAGCCCTATGTATGATTTTTAGATCATACCCTTGTAAAGCAAGACTCCATCTTAGTAGTCTCCCATTGTTTTTCCCCAGCTGCGTCAGGCCAACCAGGGGGTTGTGATCAGTCTGCACCACAAAATGCTGCCCATACAAGTATGGCTCTAATTTCTTCAGGGCCCACACTATGGCAAGACACTTCTTTCCCACCATGGAGTATGCTTGCACCCTGGGAAGCAGCTTCCGGCTCAGGTACACTACCAGGTGATCAGTCCCTTGGCTAGACGTCTGGCTAAGTATTGCCCCAGTACCCATGTCTGAGATGTCCGTCTGAACTATCAAGGTTTTGCTATAGTCTGGACTTGTCAAAACAGGAGCACTGCACAGTGCCTCTTTCAGTCTGGTAAAGGCTTCTTCACAGGCTGGGCCCCAGGTAATTTTCTTTGGCATCTTTTTCTTTGTCAGGTCAGATAGGGAAGCAGCCAGGGCACTGTAATTGGGTACAAATTTTCTGTAGTACCGTGCTGTCCCTAGAAAGCTCCTGACTTGCTTCTGGGTTTCTGGTCTGGGCCATGTCTGGATCACCTCTATCTTTATGTGGTTAGGACGGAGCTGTCCCCAGCCTACCACATGCCCGAGGTAAGCCAATTTGTCCATGGCCACCTGGCACTTTTCGGCTTTGACAGTGAGCCCTGCCATCTGTATCCTGCCCAGCACTTCCCTAAGGTGTGAAAGGTGTTCCTCACAGCTGGAACTGAAGATGGAAATGTCATCTAGGTACGCTACAGTGTACTCCTCAGCACCATTCAACACCTGGTTCACCAACCTTTGGAAAGTGGCTGGGGCGTTCTTCATTTCGAAAGGCATTACTTTAAACTCAAATAAGCCTATCAGAGTGATGAAGGCCGACCTCTCTCTCTCTCTCTCTCTCTCTCTGTCAGTTCTACCTGCCAATACCCCTTGGTCAGTTCAATAGTCATCAGGTAAGTCGCCCCTCCCAATTTGTCCAGGAGATCGTAAGTCCAGGGCATCGGGTGGGTGTCGGACTTTGTGACTGCATTCAGTCCATGATAGTCCACACAGAAACCAGTTGAGCCATCAGGCTTGGGCACAAGGACTATGGGTGAGGCCCAGAGGCTGTGGGATGTCTGGATTACCCCTAAATCCAGCATTTCCTTCACTTCCCTCCTAATGTCCTTTTGGACAGCCTCTGGCACCCGATATGCTGTCCGCCGTATGGACGTCTGTGTCACTGTCTCCACATCGTGTGTTGCTAAGGGGGTTAGTCCAGGCTTGGTGGTAAACAAGGGGGCAAAGTCTGCTAAAACCTCCCTTACTTTCTGGATCTGGTCTGGGTTCAGCTGGGGAGACAATTTTACTGCCACCACAGAGGACTCCCATTTACTCTCTTCCAGCAAGTCCAGAAGGGGGTCTCCTTCTTCCGTCCCCTCCCTATGACTACACACAGCAAACACCATGTCAGCCCTGTTTGCATATGGCTTCATCATGTTGACATGGCATATCCTTTCTGTCTGCCTTCAGTCAGGTAACTCCACAATGTAGTTCACTTCATTTACCTTCCTAACCACTTTTTATGGTCCTGCCCACTCAGCTTACAGCTTATATTTCCGAACCAGAATAAGGACCATGACTTCCTGACCCACCATGTATGAGTGAGCTCTGGCTCTGCGGTCATACCACACTTTTTGTTTCTGTTGGGCAGCTGCCAGGTTGTGCTGAGCTGTCCCCATAAGCTCCTTCAGCCTTTCCCTAAACCTAAGATATAATCCCAATGGGAGTTCCCTGGGTGGTGTGCTTGTCTTCCCAGTCCTCCCAGATCAAGTCTTGGGGCCCACGTACCCAGCGTCCATATAAGAGTTCAAAGGGGGAAAATCCTGTCAACTCTTGGAGCACCTCCCTGTATGCAAACAACAGGTGGGGAAGGTATTTCTCCCAGTCCCTCCCATGCTGTTCAGCAAATGCCCGGAGCATTGACTTCAGGGTACCATTGAATTGTTCCACAAGCCCATTGGCTTGTGGGTGATACGGTGTCGTGCATCTCTGCACCACCCCACACTTCTCCCGTAAACATTTAATCAGGTCCAACATGAAGGAACCCCCTCGATTGGTGATTACCTACTGTGGAAACCCAACACAGGAGAAAATCTAAAGTAAGGCATCTGCTACTTTGTCTGTCCTTAGAGAGGATAGGGCGACTGCCTCTGGGTACCGGGTGGCATAATCCACCACAGTCAGGATGAATCTCTTCCCTGAGGAGCTGGGGGTATTTAAAGGCCCCACAATATCCATTCCCACCCTCTGGAATGGCTCCTCCACTATGGGCAAGGGGATCAGGGTGGCTTGGGTTTTCTTGCATGCCTTCCCTATTTCTTGGCACCAGTGACAAGACCTGCAATACTCCTTCACCTGCTGGGTGAAGTTAGGCCAGTAGAAATTCTGGGCCAACCACTGCATAGTGCGTGTGATTCCCAGAGGACCAGACAAAGGAATATCATGTGCAATTTTGAGCAACTGCTCACGATACCACTGGGGAACGACAAGCTGCCTGCCTAGCATCACTCCCTCTGTCTGTACTGTCTGTGTATGCATAAGTCCATTTTCCCAATAAACCTTATGTCTGCTGTCACCTCCCTGTGTGCCCTCCGAGTCTGCCCAAGCCCTCAGCTTCTCCTAACTAGGGTCACTCCTCTGAGCAGCTGCAAACCCCTCACACATTCCCAAGGCATGGGACAGGTCCCCTTCAGTCGCTAAACTAGGGTCCCTAGCACTAGCATCAGAGCCCTCAGGATCACTGTCAATCCTAACCCTCTGACAAGGGGTCACCCCTCCCTCTTTGGAGTAACCCTCTGTAGCTGTGTGGTTACTTGCTACTGGGGAAATTTCTACCCCCTTTTTATCAGTCTCCCCATCTGGAGACACAGGCTGGGGAAACCAGCCTCTCAGTGGTTTTCACACTAGTTTCTGTGGAGTTCAGGGAACTATTATTTTCCCTGGCCACTTGGCTACAGGTAACAGCACATACCACCCCCTGCTGGAGATTGTTACCCAGGATTACATCCACTGCTAATGTGTTGGCTGCAGCCACCTGTTGCCCAGCTCCCCCTGTTTCACCCCAGTCCAGGAGAACACTAGCGAGTGGCAATGTTTTCTCTTCACCAGCAAACCCTTGTACAGTTACATATTTATTGGGTATAAGCTGACCAGGCTGTACCAGATCCCCCTTTACCAATGTCAGGGATGCCCCTGTGTCCCTTAACCACTGCATCTGTACACCATTCACCATGAATGGGTGCATGTGTTTCCTCATGTTCACTGGCATGCTTTCAGGGACACACAAACAACCCATTTCTTTTCTAGCACCATGTTGTGTATTTTGACTCACCTTTTTGGGGCACTGTCTGGCAATATGCCCAGTTTATTTACACAACCAACAGGCATTTCTTACTTCAGAGAAATCTTTTCTTTGAAACCTGGGGCTAACTGGTTTCGGTGGAGGCAGTGAGGGTTTTAGCTGCCCTGAAGACGCTTTTCCCTTTCTGCACTGCCACACCCACCCCATTCATTCTCAGAGCAGGTCTGCACTTGGCATATCGGTCCGAGAGTTCAGCAGCTTCTTGCACTGTTTTTGGATCTCAGTCCTCTAGCCAAGTTTTTAGCTCTGCTGGGCATGCCCAATAAAACTGTTCTAATAAAATCACATTTTCAATTTTATCAACAGAATTTGTCTCAATTCCTTCCCACCAACGTTTTAAAAACTGACGTTGTTTTGTGGCTAGCTCCTCGTAGTTCATATCAGGGCTTCTCCTGAGCTTACGGAATTTAGCTCTGTATGATTCAGCAGTTAATTCTAATGTTTTTAACAGTGCAGCTTTTAGCTTGCTGTAATCATTGCTGTCTTCATTGTCCACTTGACCCAATGCATCTCGAGCTTTCCAGGTAAGTAGCGGGGATAGCTGGAAGCTCCAGGACTCTCTAGGAATTTTAGCCCGAATACAAACTTTTTCAAAAGAATTAAAAAAGGTGTCCATGTCCTCCCCTTCCTTAAACTCAGCTATTAATTTGGAGTTCAATTTGTAACCCAGTCCTGCAGTCCCAGTTAAACCCAAGCCACTTACCTGCTCTGGTGCCGCTGGTCAGAGTCGCATCTTCTCCAGCTTCTATTGCCACTGGCCCTCCTCTCTCATCTCCTCTGCAGCTCACTGGTGCTCGTGCTCCTCACGGTCTGCCTCCCTCTGTTGTCGCTCTGCCTCTCTGCATTCTCACACTGTCTCACGGTCCACCTCTCGCTTCTCTCACTCTCTCCTCTCCTGGGACTCCAACTCCATCCTGCACAACTCAATTTGCAGTTTGAGTACCTCTGGATTCAGGATACTGGTGGCCATTCCCTGCTGCTGTGGCCCTTCACTGACAGTGGTCCTACTGTCCTTTTTAGTCACGGTCAGTGACTCACTGCTCTGGGTACCTGCTACCATCAGGACCTCTATGAGGTTCTGATTTTTGGCTGTCACCTCGAACGGGACTCCCCTGTCCCCGCACAACTGCTTCAAGTAATCTACAGTGTGCCTGCTGTAGTTGGAAGCCATCTTCTTCTTCCCTGACTATGGCTACACTGACTTTGCACTTTAGAAAAAAAAATAAAATAGGTAGGAACTTGACTGTACACCAAGTGACATATAGTTCTGTTTCCTTTTTAAAATAAAACTCTGTCTTTTTCTTTCTTTGCAAGAGAGCTTACGGTCTCAGCTGACACCAAACAATATAGCTTGTGATACCAAAATAATCCCACCACTGCCAACCAATCTGTCACAGATTCACACAGCAGGTCAGGCCCTCTACTCCCAAAGTGCCAGCCTCTAAGCGCAGTCTTGTGAACAGTGTAACAGACAAGGTAACCCTCTTGTCTGTTTTTGTGAGATTGGATCAACCCTTGGTCTCAAGTTCGGGAGGGATTCAAACTGTTAACCTCTTGTTAGCATACCCAATGCACAAGCTCAGATATGTCTGTCTTCAGGGGGGCCAGATATCTTTGCCTACAGGCACCTAACCAGGTATTCAGAGATAAACCCTAAAACGTTAATAAAGACCTCAGATTTTAAAAAGCTTCTCTTTCCAGTTTGGTACAACCATACAAGCTTATGTCTGCTGTCTGCTATAACCATAAATATTTCTTAGCAAAAGAAAGCAATTCAAAGACGGACCAGGTATGCTCTAAAATTAGAGTTTTTACTAAAATATATGATAATATGTCAAATATACAATACAGAACTCTTATATCACAAGACATACATATCTTTAAACAAAACAAGGTTTAAAACAGTGCAATTCCTACAACAATATTTAGATTTGTCTAGCTTTCTAAATACCTGTTTTCAGTGCACAGATGTTTTCTTGGTCAGTGTCAGATAAAAGTGTGTCTGTAGTGAAACAGAATCATCTTTAAAAGATAGTTTTGCCCACCTCTTTTGCATGAGGTCATCTAGCTCTTCCCTGTCAAAATATCTAAAAAATATATTTCTATACAACCACAGGATGTAATTTCAAAGTATTAATTCTGCAACCTTAGCATAACTCAATTTCAAATGACACCTCTTTGATCTCATGCTGTACCCTCATTCACACAGGCTTCACAGGGTCATTTATAACTTTACACCCCTAAGTAACATCCTAGCTTCCCCGTCTAACATCATAAACCTTGTTTATGATTTTTCTCTTAACAAAATTAACTTAAACAAGTCTGTAATTAACTCAGAGAAACAGGATCCTTGATTAAAGTCTTCCATGTAACACATTGCCTCTAAAAACTGAGTGTGTGTGATACACATGTTGTCAGCATTTCTCTTAGCTTGCATCTGTCAGCTGAAAACAGGGGGGGTTGAGGTCACTCCTAGACCATTTGATTTTTCAGCAGAGATAGTCATTAATACATTTTATATAAAAAAAATATGATACAGCACTCAGAACTGGCTGTCTACGTCACACTGGCCACTGCTGTTTCAGTAACAAATGACAAGATCTGCATAGTTTTAGTTTCATTTCTCATGAAGCTTTGTAGCTGCTCAGTTGGGACCCACATGACACCCTTGTGACTTCTGGATTTGGCAATTTAAGTTGGACATCAATAAAAAGTAACTCAGTTCATGAAAATGTACGGATATTACCTTGACATCACTGGCATTTATAATGATTATGAATTCTGGTAATTTCCCTAGAAACCCTGAACAGCAGTTACTCTGCAACATAAAATTATTCTAAATATTTGCTTGAGTAACCAATTTGCATGTGCAAATGTTTTGACTATCTGGCTCTTTATCCTGTATCTTGAATTCTGTAACCATGTAACTGTCTGACTAAATACTACCCATCATGAGCAGGGCCCATAGTAAACAGGCTACCTGCCTTAAAAGGTAATCTTGTAAACAAAATCACTTCAGTAAATAAATACATGTATATGTTGTTGCTACAGTATACTTCCTTGCTTTCTCTAAAAGTAAATCAAGGAATGACAGGATATTAGCATAAGCAAATGGCAGTCCAGATCCCCTTTATTACTGTCTCTGTGCTGTAAAAGTTGTTTATTCTGCATCAAAAAACAGTGAAATGCATCGATTCCAGCAAGGGGATACAGACACAATCAGGCACAATTTGTGCTAAAACAAGCTGCCATTTAAAAGCAAAATCAAACACCATCTGTGAACTACAGAGCCTCTCCTATAATTCCATAAAATCAGATGATGTTTTACTAAACTGATGTAAGAATTTTTTTTTTTTTTTTTAGGAACCAATGGTAAGGAGTCGAAATAGTATTGGCATTCTAGTGCGTCTGACGTATACATAAATCCAGTTTAAACATTTTTTATCACCATAACTAAAAAAAAGAAAAAAGAGTTTTTAGAGGTTAACAGCCTATCTAGCATCATTGCACAGTTTGAGGGGTTCAGATGTGGACCCTGCACATATGGGGATGGTTATAAAGTTTTAACTGTTGAAACACAGATAACTAACAGAATGAACCATATTACTATATGCATTGGCGAACACCTGAGTTGTACAATGTGGTTTGCCTGATTAAAGGGGTAGACTTATTTGTTCCTGGGGGGACCCATCCAACAAAAGGAGTTGGTGTTTGGGGGTGGGGGGTGGGGATATGAGGAATAAAGTGTGGAAATAAGATAATGGAATAATGAGACTGAGTGAAGCAGTTTTAGGAGGTATAAGGTAGGGGCAAGTGACCTCACAGTTGGTGGAGAAGCCTCCGGGAAGCAGGACTGACTCCCATTGGCCAGAAAAAGAGAGAGAGAGAAGGAGAGAGAGAGCTGCAAGAGGTACTTAAAGCCAGGGCAGAGGGGTCAGGGCTCACAATTTTGCTTTTTTCCTAATTTTAAAGGAAGCATGTTCGTTTTGGCAATCATTTCAGGGCCTGGTACTAACCAGAGCTCAGTTTGCAGTAATTTACAATTTGATAACTTAGTACGTTTTATTGTGACTGGTACATTTAGTTTCACAGAGTTTTATTTCTGTAAGCTACCAGTGTTTCGGAAGCTTATTTTGCAACTACGAGCATTTGAGAACCAGTGGGAAGGAAGCACCCGAGCTCCTGTAGGTAACTCCGGCAAGTGCTTTATGAGGTACGGTTGTGTTCCTGGAGTTAATGGGGGAAAGAAGGGTGTTTTGCAAGCAGGTGGTAAGTTGTGCTGGTAAGTTTGGTATCCGGCAGTGTGGACCCAGGTTGCAGCTGAGGCCAGAGCAGGACCATGCTTTGCGCCTGTGGGGGATGTCGGCAAGCCAGAGAGCTGGGGATGTGAAGGGACAGAGTTTTTTCTTTTCTCTTGCGAGCCCCCATGGGGTGGAGAGTGTTCCTTAAACTGTTTACAAAAAAAAAAAAAAGTTTTAAATTGAAATGTTGGCGACAGCCAAATCAGCTGTTAGAGAGGAGCCGGAACTTGGCCTGCAGTGGGCACGACCAAAATTGGTCAGGTGGCCACATGGCATCTCCTAGGGAGTGTGAGGGGACAGCATTTATCTCCATGGGATCTACAATTCCAGAGCCATTAGATAGGCATGTAGGTTGGCAGGGTCGGGGGCAGAACAAACTGGGTGATGGGGCAGAGAGGAGACATATACGAGGCCTGTGTCTTTCCTACAGACATCCACATGGCCCTTCAGGTGAGCGGCCATGAGGGGGATGAAAGGGGGCAGTGCAATCGGGCAGAGCATCTTGATTAGCAATAGCTGTGGCTGTGGGGAAGCACGGCCATTGTTTTAATAAATGGGTTCTTCCTGGTGGTGTTTGGCGACGCCATTTTATTAGGGGTCAGAGTGGGGACACCGCCATTTTGAATCAGCGGCCTGGGAACAGGCCTGGTCAAGGGAGTAGGGGCGGGGAGGATGGTGCCATCTCAGAGAAAGAAAAGAGAAAGCAGTCAGCAGCAGAAGTGAGAGCAGAGGAGACATGGCTCTGCTGTTTGGGAACAGAAGGGGGGAAGAAGATAAAATATGCAAATAATGAGTTCTTTTTGTCGGTAAATCAGCGGCTACGTGAGCCAGCCAGAGAAGTAACCTTGAGAGGAGGCATAGGGGCTGCATGGGGGGAAAAATGGACACCTCATGCTAAGGATGAGATCAGGACAGCAGACCGAGGGGAGGGCCCTGGTTGGGCGGATGAGTACCGGGGTGGGGGGATTGTTATAAACAATGTAAAAAAAACCCAAAAAAACAGAGGTAAACCAGCCCAGGGTTCTGAGTTAAGTAACAAGAGCTTTGGACAAGAGAGACTTCAGTCAGCCATTGGTGGATAAGAAAATGGGGCCTAGGTACCAGCAAGCATACAGCACTGGGGAAGCAGAGCCAATTGCATTGTTGCATTGTTGAAGGGACTTCTTAGCAGCAGTCCACTGCTGGGCCCAGTGCAATATTACGAAGTGCACTGTTTGGGAGTAGTATAACCAGGGCAGAGGGGGGAACGGAGGACAAAAAAAAAATGCCCTATGGTGAGGGTGAGGTTAGGGGATATGCCATAACATGTTTTCTTTTATGATTACAGCTTGTTAATGCCCATGGCACCAAAGAAACTGAAGATGACAAAGGAGGACGCATACTGGGAGATAGTGGATCATGTGGATAAGGTGAACAAGTTGTGGAAATTGGCAGAGGGAGAACCGAAGGGACGCAGGGAAAATCGGAAGGTGGAGAAGAGCAAAGGGGGTAGGTGCAACAAGAAAACTCCCTCCAGGCCAGTTATCCTGGCCCTACCACAGCCTGTGGCCCCTCTGCCTCTTCCCCCTGCACCTACCCCCACTTCAGTACCTGTACGGGTGACGGTTCCAATTTCTTTGCCTGACCCAGTTCCTCTGCCACCACAGGATCCCATAGACCCAGCAGTGCCACCTATGCCCCCAGCAGGACCTTCAAATCCAGTTGACAATGCTCTTCAAGGACCAGTGCATGACCCACAGCCAAAAACAGATAATGTGGTCCCCACAGTGGGGGGGGGGCATCAAAGAGCATGTGGAGCCGATGATTAGGTCCATGGGGGAGGATGGGCTGGGACAGTTTGAGAAGGCATTAATAGAAATTAAAAAGCGAAAAGGGGTAGAGGTCGGCACAGGTGACAAAGCAGGGGCAAATGAAGGGATGGGAACAAGGGACATAGGGTCACCGGGGATGAGGATCAGGGAGCATGTTCCTTTGGCTACAACGTAGAAAATATGGACAGGGGAGTACGTGAACATATTTGCCCTAGTGAGCAAGGAAGCGGTCACTAAATATGATGAGAAGGAGAGCACTGGGAAGAAAGACATGCTGGTGTCAGTGGTCCTGTTGGGGGGGGGAGAAACCCATGAAGGGAAAAGCTGGGATTCCTGGTCCATGGGTTTTATACTGACATAGCCACAGTAGTTGAAATGAACCCAGAATTAGCTATACCACTGCTCACCTACTCCCTGATCATCAGGAAAGCATACAAGATGGGGGGGGCAATGGTTGGCTACAGTATGACGAACAGTTCTGTCAATGCATGGCCACATTTGGGGACATCAGATGGGACACCAAACAGTCTGATTTGTGGTTAGATTGTCAAACAGTCTGATTTGTGGTTAGATTGTATGATGGGGACAGGTAGTATTGAAGGGGACAGGGAGAAGAAATTGACTTTGGCGCAAAAATGCTGCTGGGGGTACAACAGGGCATTTTGTTCCTGGCCTCAGTGTTGTTTTCACCATGCATGTTCAAAGTGCAGGGGTACACACCCAGCTTCCAAATGCAGAAACACTTGGGTTAACCTGGGAGCAGAGAGCAGCAGGGGCAACCAGAGTAAACAGCTCTTTTGGACTGAGCAAATCAGATTTAGGGGCCAGCCATGGGGAAAAGGGGGCAGGGGAAGGGGCTACAGAGGGGTTCTAGCAATAAAGGGAAAGATTCGGAGGATTGGGCACTGACGGGGCATGGCTTCTGGATGCCGAGAACACACGTCAGGTTGGAGGCATTGGAAGAAGAACTGAGAGGGTACCCAGATAGAAAGGCAGCCCACACCTTAGCTGAGGGTTTTCGGGGGAGGTTCAATTTATTATTCCAGGGGCAGAGAGTGGTGACCAAGGCCAAGAACCTTGGATCAATAAAAGGAAAAGAAGAGGTATTGCTGCATAAGATACAGAAGGAAGTGGCGGCAGGGAGAGTGTAGGGGCCATTTCAGGCTCCTCCATTGCAGAACCTGAGGGTCTCCCCTCTGGGCCTGGTGCCCGAGAAGCAGCCCTGTGAATTTTTAGTCATTCACCACCTTTCGTTCCCAGCAGGGGGGTCGGTTAATGATTTCATAACAGAGGAGGACTGCAGGGTCACTTACACCACACTTGAGGAAGCAGTACGGTTGATTAGGGCGACCAAAAGGGCATGGCTTCCCAAAACAGACATTGAAGCAGCTTTCAGGCTGCTGCCAGTGTGCCCAGAGGACTGGGAGTTGCTTGGTTTTCAAGTGAATGACCAGTACTTTTTGATAATGGGGGCAGTTACGTGCAATGTGAGGAAGTATTATTTCACAGAGAGGGTAGATGCTTGGAACAGCCTTCCTGAGGAGGTTGTGGGGTCTAAAACTGTGGGAGAATTCAAGAATGCATGGGACAGACATAAGGCAGTTCTTGTGGGGGGGGGGGAGGAAGAAATAGGCCGTTGGTTAACTAGGATCTGTGGCCTATCCTGTAGGTAGGGAAATGGGCAGACTAGATGGGCCAAGCGGTCCTTATCTGCCGTCACAATCTATGTTTCTATGTTTCTATGATAAAGCCATGCCCATGGGTTGTTCTATCACCTGTGCCATGTTTGAAATGTTCAGCGCCTGGCTGCAATGGGCCTTTCAAAAAAGATACAGTTTCAGGATGGTGCTACACTATCTGGATGATTTTTTGCTAATTGGGCAGGGCAAGGAGGAGGAGGCAGAACATATGCTAGGTTGTTTCCAGGGTTCTTGTCAGGAGATAGGGATCCTATTAGCCCCTGAAAAAATTAAGGGCCTCTGCCACAGGATAGAATTTTGGGGGATAGAGAGAGAGATGCAGAGGCAGAGGTATTCCGGCAACCCTATTCAAAGGTCAAGAAGCTGTGGCAACTGATATAGGATATAAAGTGGCATAGAAGGGTGCAGCTAAGGCAGGCGCAACAGCTGTTAGGGTACCTAAATTTTGCCTGTAGGGCTATCAGGCTTGGGCGCATGTTCACATCACATCTAGTTTGGGCAACCAGGGGCATGTGGAGAACACACCACTGGGTGGACATTATGAAAGGTACAAGGGAGGACATGGGGGTCTGGGAGTAATTCCTGTGGGATTTCAATGGGACAACATTCTGGCAGGACAAGTGAGTTTTTAATAATGATTTGGAGCTGTACACAGACACTGCAGGTGGGCTGGGGATGGGGGCCTATTTCAGGGGGAAGTGGTGCTCGAAGCAATGGCAAACAGAATGGAAAGAATAGGGCATCACAAAGGATATCATTTTTTGGAAATCTTTCCTATCTGGGTTTGCACACTGCTGTGGGGGGAAGAGCTGAGGAACCAAAAAGTCACTTTTTTGGTATAACAGAGCCATTGTAGATGTGCTGAAATGAAAAGGGGCTGCATCAGAATGGGTAACAAGGGTATTATAACAGCTGGTGCTTCAGGGTTTGCAGCTTAACCTGTCTTTTAGAACAAAACATATAGATGGGGTGCAGAATACGATAGCTGACAGCCTCTCCCATCTGCAGCTGGACAGGTTCCGAGCCATCGCCCTGAGAGCAGAGGCAAAAGAAACACCAGTGCCAGCAGACATTTGGGAGATTGGCTAGAGGGAGTTGAGTTGCTGTTCCATAACTCTTGGTCACCCAGAACATTAAAAGCCTATGAAGGTTCATGGAGGGTGTTTCAAGCCTTCAGAGAGGGGCAAGGTTTGGAAGTAAGTGGGATGGTTACTGAGGACCAAGTAGGCAGGTTTGTGGTGGACTGGTGGAACAGGGGCATCACCCAGGCAATGACGGGAGTGCACCTAGCTATCAGCAATTAGTATGGTCAGCAGCCTGAAGAGGTGGCCAGACTCCTGTGGGGGAATTTTAGAAAGGAGAATGATGCAGGGATGGATACAGCTTAAGGGGAGGGCTTTAGAGAAGACAAGGGCAGTATCCAAAGCCATTTTAGGGCAGATGATGGGGATAATGCTCTTGATATGCAAATCAAAAGATGAGGGCATATTCCTTTTGGCCATTTTTGCAGTTATGTTCCACGGAGCATTTCAAGTAAATGAAGTGGTAGGACAGGGCAAAAAAGAGGTGGTGGAGGTGTTGCAGTGGAAGGAGGTGTCATGGGGGATGTGGAAAGTCATGGGATATCTGAGGAGATCCAAGACAGATCAGGAGGGAAAAGGTCAAGCATAGTCTTGAGGCAGAACTTGAAGCAGGCAATATGCCCGGTGCAGGCCCAGTGTGCATACGCAGCAGGGTGGCCCACCAAAAAAGGGCCGCTATTTGTTCATGGGGATGGGAAAATGGTGATGGGGGCCCAGGTGGTAGCCCTTCTGAAAAAGGGAATAGAATGTATTCAGAATCGGTGCAGCCTCAGTGGCCGTGAAGAAGGGCAAGTCAGAGATGAAGATAAAGGAGGTGGGGCGGTAGGCCTTAACTTGTTACAAGAGGTATGTGAGAAGAATTAAATAACATGATCCCTAATCCTGTCTCTTTTTCTCTTGCAGGGACCACGGCGTAATGGGGGGAACAAATGGGGTGGTGCAGGTAGGGGCGGGGGAGATCATTGCAGAACCCTGTCTCATCTTTCTGTTGTTTGATTAAACAGGTAACAAAAGGTGGCAGGAGAGTTGGGTCTGTGGCCTCTCCTTCATACTTTGGGCCAAAAGAAGAGCGGAAAGGAGAGTGGGGGGCGACAGCTGCATCAGGACCCGACGCAGAGTAAGCTAACATGGAAAGGAGTCAGAGGGATGAGGTGGAACCAGCTCTTATCAACGCTGTGGAAGATGAGGGATAATCGGCCTGAGTCAGACTTGATAATCATTCATTTGGGAGGGAGCAATCTAGGCACTAGGCCCTGGCTTGACATATTCTACCAGATCAAAGGGGACATTACAAAAATCTTACAGTGGTGGCCGAAGGTCACTTTGGCCTGGTCAGATATGGTACCCAGATGGGTCTGGCAGAATGCCCACAGTCACAAGGCCATTGATAGGGCACTGAAGTACATGAACCACAGGGTAGGGGCCTTGTTTAGAGGGATGGGGGGCAGAGTCATAAGAAGGGGGATTGAAGAACATGAGGATGAATTTTACAAGGGGAATGGGGTACACCTGTCTGGGATGGGGGCAGACCTATTCAATTCTATGATAGAGGATTGTATCGAAGCATGAAGGTGAGAAAGGGTTGCTAGTGGTTAAAGGGGGAAGGCCCGCCATCCTGTGCAAGTTGGAGGTGGGCTAGTTGGGAAATGGGGATGGGGGAGGAAAAAGGATGGGGGAAGGGTATGCTGACCTGCAAGGCCGCACTGATACGACGACCTGATGAAAGGGGTGCCAGTGTATGCTAGCACCCTGAGAAGAAAGGAAGAAGAGATCCCACTCCCCCACCATGATGTATATCTGTGAGTTGAGAAGATTACAGAAAGTTCAAGGATAAATAATGTAAATAATGCGTATGTTACAGTATATGGATATAAAAGGGGATGGACTAAACAGTTGGGAAGAAATGATGATTTGATCTATCGTGAACTGAGAATGTGTGTGAAAAACAAAATATTAATTGTGTATTGGAAAATTATAAGTGATAAGTTGTAATAAATTGATTGCCAATATGAGCACCCAAAGAAGATTGTGTCTGAGTTCTTTGTTGATGGAGACAGTCTAGGAACAATAGACACCTGGAGGTATGATTGTCCCTATGCTACTTCACAAACCATCATATAGTGAACACAACATCACTAGTATCAAGTCACATTGAATTTTTTCCGCTGCTGAACTTTGCAAACATCACCCAATTTTAGCTAACCCATTCTATCTACTAAGCATTCGGCAAAACAGAGTTTAGTGGGTTTTTTCCAGGTGGGAGTTAAATAGCCCAACTGACCATCTATGTTTTTCCCTGTCACTGATTTGCTGGTGGTTGCAGCCTGTAGTATCAAGTCACACTGCACTTTTTCTACTACTGAACTTTGCAAATATCTCTTGATTTTAGTTAACCCTTCTACCTACTAAACATTCAGTAAAACAGTTTTTTTTTCTCCACTGATAAGTTAATAAACCCAGCTGACCATCTATGTTTTCCCTATAGCTGTCGCTGATATGCTGGAGGTTGCAACCCGTATTGTCACAGTTCAGGCTACATCTCTCCAAGCCCACGGAAATCTCCAGGCTGCAGCAAGCACACTATTCACAGAGCGACACCTTCAGGAGGGATGAATCAACTAGCTTGCTACAGTCCCATGGCCACTCAGATATGGAATGCTTTTTTGGAAGTTTGCACAGGACAGTAACATTTTTGGTAACTGCCTTGGGCTAACAGTACACAGCAAGCAAGAAGCATTGTACTGCAAGAAGCCCGGTAGAAATGCTTCCAGTTCAAGTGGGAGGGTACGTCTACTTTTCCATCGGAGATCAATACCATATTACTCCATGTAATTGACAGGCTGGCAGCAGCACAAAACTTCTATGGGTGGGTTATTTTCAGGGGGTAAACCCTGCAGCATGGAGGATCACGGAGTGTATGTCAAACAGTCAATTACTCTGTAATCCCCAGACTGGGCTGCAGCATCTTGTCTTTATCTTCTTACTCAGCTAGTGCAAATACAACTAGAGAGACAATCCAAACAGCCTGGGAGGGGGGCAGAGAGACAGTCTTACTATTTTTTTTTAAATCTGAAAACTGGCAGAGGAAAAATACATAGAAGGGAGCAGGAAGGAAACCGAGTGGGAAACAGAAACGGGTTTGGCCACTCATGGGGAATAGATTTGGAGGGAAAGACATAAAGCCTGAGTAAAGGCTGCAATATTTATTTATGTTTTACTGGGCAGAGGGTAAATATTAATACAAAGGGCAGTGGGGAGGAAAACAGAGTGGGAAACTGGAACGGGGTGACTACTCATGGGAAATGGACTCGGGAAAGAGACAAACAGTTTGAGTGAAGGCTGCACTACTTAGTTTCTGCTTGAAGTCAGAGTAATCTTGTTTCTTTTTCCCTTCACTCTGCAACTACTCCAGGTAATGGGTGCATGCTACAGGTTCCTGATAAACATTCCCTTGTAAGTTGTGCACATCATCAATCTCTCTCTAGTGTTGCCTTTTCCTCACTTTTTTATTTCTTCACTGAGCAGCATTAGCTTCTTGTGTAAAAAAAAAAGAAGAAAGAATAATAACAGCTTTTTTATAAGAATATCGGGCAGGGTTGGGACTGCTTTTATCATTGGGGCATGAGCACCAGACGTTTAGAGGAGGAGGATGATCATGATGTCTAATGCCGCTCAGATGCTTGTCAGCCAGCTTTATGCAAATGAAAGGACAGAAGCCTCTCTCATAGGAGCGCTTGGGTCCTTTCAACTACATGAAGTTTACACCCATCAGACAGTGACAAGTGTCATACTCTGCTTGCCTGGTCATTGGTCTGTCACTGATGAGCACAATGCAGGTTGGCCTGCATTGGACACGACAGTAACACACTTCTCAAATGCCATTCATCCTAACAAAAAGTTTCTTGCACAGGTGCAAACAAACATAAAAATGACATAACAACAATACAAGTGATAATAAAAATGTTCAGGGGCGCAGCCTCCTAACATACATCAATAAGAAACTGCATAAGTGAAAAGATGTTAAAACATTTTTCAACTGAGCCTGGATATAAAATCAGACAGATTGAATGGAGTGTGCAATCTTTATCCTATGTGACAGTACTGTCTTGAAAAAGACCATGATGAGTACTTTCAACTGCAAGGGAAATGCGGTAAATCTATTTTGGTGTAAAACCAGGAGTGTGTTTTTGTGTTCATAAAACTTACTTCTAAGAGGAAAAAACTAGAAACACTGCTATGGATCTCCTTTACTGAAAAAAAAAAAAACACTAGCATCTTCCAAAGCCACATCTGAATACTGCAGTACAGTGTTCTGAATACTTAGTATCCCACAGTATTTCATCTATTGCTTGTACATGGCATGAGGATACATATTCCACTTACAGTAGTATTCTGTTCTCATTCCATTCTGTGTGGCCAGGTTAGGTCGGATTAAGCAATGGATTCTTCCAACGCCATATGGCATTACTGGAAGGAATGGTTAAAAAGGAAATAAATAATGGGTTGCAGTGAAATAGCAAATGTATCTCCACTAGAGAGTGGTAAGACCCATAGCTCACAAGTGGTAAAGCCACACGTTAGTTACCATTCATGTTTCGAGATAATTGTGTTATTCTACTGCAAACCGTTATGTAAATGATAGGCACTGCACTATTAATAATTTTTTACTACTGTTTGCCCTTGTTTTAGTTTGAAACTGCCGCTTTTCCTTGGACATGTTCTAAGAGAAATAGCCTGTGTTCCAAGTGTAATAACATATGTTCTAAGTGAATATAAATATTTATCCCCAAATAACATTACTTATTTATTCGAAGGAAACAGAATTTCAACCTTTGAGTCAAGGACTCCTTTGTAAAGGCTCCACATCAGATACACATATATTACAAGGCAAAAACAGGATATACAACAAGAAATATACAGAGAACAGGTTACAACTTCAAGGGTGGTGGAGACCAAACCTGAGTCATCAAGGTGAGGCTAGTATATACAATAACAATATACAACAGTCAGGTTACAGTATTAAGGGGTGTCAAGGGAAACATAGGGGAACATGGAGTAAGTCATCATACACAGGGCAGACAGCAAGGGGGAGAGGGAAGTTATATAGAGGGGGGCTGGTCTCTGTTTACCCAATTTATTCACCAGTGGTGTGGTATACATAAGGAAGATCCCATAATGTAGCTTCAGGTATAGATGTTATTTGGTTTGCAATGTTAGTGTTATTGCACACTTGCAAAAGTGCACAGGGGCAAAAACACCAATAGTTCAAGCCAAATATCACGCATATTTGGAGGCGTTGGAGCTATCTCATGGCATATCCAGTGTATACCATGGGAGTTCCCACTTTTTTGTGCCTACTGCAGGTAAAAACATGCTGTTATGTAAATGGATTATCTTTTTACACTGCTTCTTTCCACCTTGTTAATGATGCTTAGCTGAGCCATTTACTTTATGGTTAAAGTGACAGCGCCACTGTTTGATGTGCTGCTTGCAGGGAGCCAGTTAATGTGAAAAGCTAGGGTTATGGCTACTATGCAAATATTATTGATCGAGGGAGTGCTCCCGACCAATTGGAGTGCTCCTTTCCCCTACACGTGAGACACTCTTATTCTGTGAAGAGTATCTCATGCACAGATGCCCAGGAAATGGGCATGTTCCAGGAATAGTTTAAAAAAAATATGTATTATTGATCCCCCTCAATCAATAACATATTAATACGTCACCCATTGCCACTCATTCCTGTATTAGAGTGGTTTCACTTGCCTTCAGCTTATTTATTTATTTATTCAAGCGTTTAACCTGGAAGGCATGCTGAGCATGCTAAATGCTCGATTCCAGATGCGTCCTGCAGGAGGGGGAACATAGACAATAGTTGAACAGCATATATACAGGTGAAAATACGTAGTGTGAATTCTGTAACATTTGGTCCAAGTGTCTAGGCATAGAGGTCTGGAAAAAACAGTAGAATATACAATAGCTTGACAGCATAGTGCAGACACCGTGAAAAGGGAGAACAGTAGTTACAGTGATAGATTAGTTGCAGTAATAAGTGCAGACAAAAAACTGACATTTCACATGGAGAGCAGATCTGCCTAAACACATGTGCAGGTAGGGGGCAAAATGAGCTTGAAGCAAGGAGTTTAGGTGCCGAGGGGAGGAGGAGTGATGAATGTTTGCTGGGAGGGAGTTCCAAAATGTTGGTATGCGGTAGCTGAAAGCAGCCTGACTGGCAGTAGTGGACCTAAGTGGGACAGCGAGGGAATGAGAGTCCATGTTTCAGAGAGAGTAGACTAGGGTGCAGGGGTTTCCCAGGGCAGCGGAGAGGTAGGAGGGGAGATGCTGGGACCAAAACTTGGCTGGGATTTTGGCACAGTGAGAATGCCTGTGATTATGTAGAGAGGGGAGGTCCATAGATTCGTAAAGGGCACAATGGTGTGTGGAGTAGAGACTGTTCAGTGCAAAGCGGCAGAAGGAATGGAAAAGAGGGTCCAGCCTGGCTAAGGTCAACTTAGGGCCGGCACTGAAGACTACGTCCCCATAGTTGAAAACGGGGAGAATCATTTTCTGCACAATGGCCCTCCGAACAGGTGCAGAGATGCAGTCACGATTCAGGTAAAGTATGCCAAGCCTGGGGTGTAGCTTCTTGAGTAAAGAGTCACTGTGTGTGGAAAAGTTGAGGTGCTGGTCCAGCCATGCTCCGAGGTATCCGAAGGAGGTACAGGAATCCAGTGGTGTCCCTTCCAGGGTGTGGAATGTGATTGGAGAGGGGAGCCTAGAAAGTCTCTGCCTAGTGCCAAAGGTTAGAGAGACCGTTTTCTTGGCATTGAGAAGGAGATGATTTGAGTGAAGCCAGTGCTGGACTGAGATAGAATCTTGCTGCAGTCGGGTCATGACCTCTGAGGACGAGGGGCCAGATGCATACAGCACAGTGTCATCCACATACATATGGATTGAGGTGTGTGGGCAAGCAGAGGGCAGATCGTTCAGGAAGATCGAGAACAGTAGTGGGCCTAGGACAGAACCTTGCAGTATGCCTGAGGTAACCAGGAGAGGTGCCGAAGCTTGAGCCAGAACAGCTCAGCTTCACTTCATGGTTCTCACTCCAGCCAAAGGCACGTGACATCACTCTTATATAGCAACGAGTGGCTCCAGGAGATGTGTTAACATATAACATAGCTACTGTGCAAATAACATAATTTCAACTGTTATTTGCACAGTAACT
Source organism: Neoceratodus forsteri (assembly GCA_016271365.2). NCBI lineage: Eukaryota > Metazoa > Chordata > Ceratodontiformes > Ceratodontidae > Neoceratodus > Neoceratodus forsteri. The sequence continues at coordinate 639,649,682 of CM057453.1, read as the reverse complement.
ATGTCTTCAGTGAAAATAACAGCTTTTATCTTCTAAATGTATATGGACTCCTATGGTTTACCTGTAACTTTCAGTATTCAGAGTAAGTAGCACTGCAAGCAGGCTCAGTACACAGCCATGCTGGTGGGCAACATTTGGGAGTGGATTCAGGAATCAATGGTCATGCACCAGGAGGAGCAAGTACTACTGACAGTAAAAGGGGAAGTTAAAGAAAGACACCTGCATGGCCCTTCCCCATCAATGTAGCACCCATTTTACAACCTTTCCCCCTAAAGGTGAAAGAAACTGACCACCGTCCCCAACTCATGTAGCACCTATGTCTACCACCCTCCTCCGTCCAAGGTGAACAAAACTGACCACCATCCCACAACCCATATTGCGCCCCTGTCTATCACCCTCCTCCATCCAAGGTGAACAAAAGTGACCACCATCCCCAAACCCATGGCATGTAGCATCCATCTTTCCCACCTTTTTCCTTACAGAAATAGTAGCAGAATAGTACAGTTTAATTTATTGAAGGGCTCTTCCTAAGCCTAGAGCACCTTTACAAGACAAAAGGCACCATAATGCAGAAATGAACCATACTTAAAGAATAAACAGATGAATAAACTCACTGCAACCAATACAATGTATTTCCTACAAAGTTCAAAGGTGCAACCCTAAGTTCTTCAAGCAAAAGCCCTATGTCGGGATTAGATGAATGTTCATAAGAGGTTTAAAAGAGGTCAGGAAATCAGTGGATAGAAACTTCCAGCAAGAGTGTTCCACAGAGTAGGATCTTCATACCATGTGTATTTAATTTTGTTTTTAAGTTACGTTATCCAAACTGAAAATAAATAAATGATTAAAATAATGTCATTTTTTGGGGGAAAGAAAAACTGAAACACAGTAAAGATTTCAAACCTAAATCTTCCAGGTTCATTAGATATTGACATAAAAGCTCTGCTTTTTTAGTTTTTAAAGTGAAATAGTTTTAAATAAAAAATAAATTACACTGGCCATGCCTGCAGGGTAGCATTTACACAGATGTTTAATACGCTGTTTTCATGCCGACCTCCACTGTGATCATATCACGGTTGCATTTGCTTATGTATATGTCTCACCCCCTATGTGTATTCCTGACACTGAGAACCCATCCCCAGTGTCAGAAAGCCCCACCATCAAAGAAATTTACCAAGTGCCCATCCCCAAAGTCAGCAACTAACTAAGAGGTAATCTGGCACTGGGAAACCAGTGCAGGTGCCCGCTAGACATTACCCCTCTGAACATAAGTACCTACACTGGGAGCCCATCCTCATTGCCAACAAGTAGCCTTCTGCCCACTAACCCACCCCGAATGGACAAGGTGACTGCAGGAGCCCACACTCAGTGCTGTCAACTTTCCAGCTCTTACTCTGGTACCAGGAGCTCACCCTCGGTGCCAGCTAAGTACCCCACCAACTTTTTTTTGTATCAAATATACTTTATTAACTTTGTCATGTAACAATAGAAGAAAACATACAACAAGCAAAAAAAGAATACAATCCAAAGAACGATGAATATGAAAACTAGATTCAAAAGAGCCCTATAAGAACAACATAACCATACCCCGCACCCCCAACCCCCTTTGAGCACCTCACACATATTTTCATGGGACAGGGGGCCACCCAGATGCAACACAAATAAGAAAAAATAGAAGATCCAGGGGAGATAAAAGACATCAGAGTGCTATTTAATTCACAGACAGGAGAGTATACAAGGGTTTCCACCTAGACCAGAACAAATCATATCTATCCCAGAGACTAACAATCTGCATTTCTACACTTAAAGCCTGGAGAATTTCCTGGTGCCATTCCCTAAAGGAGGGTACAGTATCATCCAACCAATGCCGCAAAATGACCAATGTAGCTGTGATGGTTATCAGAGCCATGTAACCCTTCCTAGGGCTGAAGACTGAATTATGGTATAAACTGATTAGACACATTTACTGCATAAATAGGTCATTGAGCCCTACCAAGGGGTCCAGATGCACTTGTACAGAAGCCAAAGTACCCCACCAAGTTAATAACTAGGAGCCCATCCATGATGCAAGTAAATACTCTTCCAATACCTAAAAACCCATTATTCCCCCAAGATGGTGACCTGCACAAACCCTCCAGTCACTTCCACCACCTGGCCACTACCTGAACACATTATTGCAAGGTGTGATTTTGTAAACACATGCACACTTTTTTTTTTTATACTTTGTTTTATACATCCCCTATGTTGGGCATCCTTCTTGGGTGCTCACGCGGCAAGGCCTGCTACTCCCAGTCTGTAACTCTAGACCCCGGCGGAACTCCCCCGTCAACCAGGCAGACCCAAGCGCCTCAGATCACCCCCGGGCTGGGGCCCACTCTCCCCTAGCGGCCTATCTGAGATTAGAGAGAGCCTTACCTGAATCGATGGGTTGGCCAGGAGACCACCGGAGGAAGTGGGCCAGCGTTGGGATGTGCAGCCTGCCCCTGGAGCCCCCATCATCTCTGAGAACATAGGGAGGAATTTTTTCCTTTATTGTAGTTCCCCGGGGAGCGTGCCGTGCAATGACGTCTGTGCATAGCTACCCTGCTGATGTCTGCTGCACTCCCCCCCCCTCCATAAGCTGGCTTGCCTGCAGTAACCCTGGTCTCCACCAGGAGTCACCAGGCAGCTGAGCTGGCCCCGAAACCCTCCCCGGAGAGAGGAGAGCAGTCCTCTGGACGCTCATAGAAACATAGATTTTGATGGCAGATAAGGACTGCTTGACCCACCCAGTCTGCCCATTTCCCTACCTAATGGATAAGCTGCAGATCCTAGTAAACCAGCAGCCTACTTCTTCCTACCCCAACCCCCCTAGAATTGCCTTATGACTGTCCCATGCATGCTTGAACTCCACCACTGTTTTTGACTCCACAACCTCCTCCGGAAGGCCGTTCCATGCATCCGCAACCCTCTCTGTGAAAAAATACTTCCTTAAATTACCTCTGAGCAGCCCCCCTCAGCCTGACTTGGGGCAGAGTTATGGAGGGGATACCACCGGTTGCCAGGGATTACATGACATAGAAAAAGATGAAGGGGGAACCTCTGGATGCCAGGGACTGTTTACCATCAGAACGCATGAGGGAGGATGATGCTCAATCCTCTCTCTCCCCTGCCAACCCCCGATGGCCCGGGCTCATTCCCGAACTTGGGTCGCCAGTGTGGGGTGAGGTGTGGCATCCAGCACCTCAACCCTCAGCGCCACCTGGACGACTTACACATGCACACTTAACGTGCACTATTTTATAAATCCTCCACAAACCTGAGTTCTGCAGGTGATTTATAAAATACCCAGTGTGCATCTATTTCCAAAACTGCACTTTGTGGTAACATGTCCCTGAGCCCACTGCAGTCCAACCGCTCCTCTTTCTTGGCAACCTCTGAGGCAGCAGTGGTGGCCTGGGTGGTCCCTGGGTGAGGGAAGGAATTTTACCAAATCCTCACCAGGTCAGCATGGAGATGAGCAACCTCCACCCTCAGACCAGAGAGGTGCCTGCAAATAGGGCAGCAATACAGCCTCCAGAACATCTCCCAGAAGACTGCAGCTCCACAGCCAGTGCATTGCACCACTTCCCACATGTCTGTCTCCCTTCCTGCTCAACATATTTTTTCTTTTGTTTTTTTGAGTGTGTGCAAGCATGTGGGTGTCTTTACCCCCTATTCAGTGTGCTGTGCCTTTAAGGATATGAACAGGTGCATGTCCTTTGCACTTTTGGGGAAGTGATGTCAGAAGCCCTGATATAAAGGAAATTATCGCTTGGGGTGTGTGAGGTGAGGGGGTGGGTGGGACTAAGCTCGTGCCATCCAGAAACAACAACTACAACTCTGACCCACCACCCCGGAGAGTGCCTTCCTTCCTTTCAGACACTTATTTTACAGGGTTTAAGTAACAGGTCTAGTCAGAAATGACTGCAAATATTCTCCCAGCTAGATTTCCTCCCTGGCAAATAAAAGTTACACTAAGGAAAGTCAACCCCAAAAACAGAGAACCAAAACACTGACTCCTACTTACTTACACAGGCCCCAAAACTAATATTTCAGCTCAGTGTACGCTATTAAATCACCTCCTTGCATTAAGGAAGCTGGTGGCTGCTCTCTGTCTCTCTCAGCTACAGCTGACAGAGTCCACAAACAACTCCTGTTTTGAATCCACAGTTCCTCAGGCCCCTTTCAGCCCCTCAACTTATCAGACACCTATTTCACAGAGTTTAAGTAACAGGTCTAGTCACAAATGACTGCAAATATTCTCCCAGCTAGATTTCCTCCCTGGCAAATAAATGTTACACTAAGAAAAGTCAACCCCACAATCAGAGAAGCAAAACACTGACTCCTGCTTACTTACACAGGCCCCAAAACTGTACATATTTGTGTAGGGTGGAATTTGAGAGGTGAGACACTGGTCTGTAGGGGCTGCTTGGTAGGGGTGGAGGTGTGTGGTGTAACTGAATGCCAGGGACTGTTTGGCACAGGACAAGGTGTGGGAACCAATGGATTCCAAGAACTGCTTTCATTTGTAAGGGGTTGTCCCATGAATGCCAGAGACTGCGTGGCATTGCATGAGTGAGGGGATGCCAATTAATACCAGGGTCTGGTTGGTAGAAAATTAATTGACCATGAAGGTCTTCAATACATATTAGATTGACTCTATTAATTAATAGTATTTTATTAAATGAAGGAAATTCATTACAGAAAACATGAGTTAGAGCTGAATCACAAAGCCTCAAAATCAGATTAGTTGAGCATTAGGGTAAAAAAAAGTCAGCTGAATATTGTTGTATATGAGGTGTCATGTTCCTTGGTGCTTGAAATACTGCTAGAGGCAGCACTGGCTTTAGTCTAACTTTGGTACTGTCAAGCATTTGTTTGTGAGTAAATTTATGTGACTTGAAAGACAGTGCCAAAGTTATAAACTGGACATTTAGAAGACTCAGAGTAAACACACTGAAGAGGCAGTTTGCAGGAAGAGCAGTACTGTACATGGGATCCATAATAGGATAATTGGAAAGAAGAAAAATCAAAATTGTCTTGTATTTGTGCACTTCGGCTAGGATAGCAACAACACGGCTTAGAGTAATCGTTCACACTCTGAAGAACATCACAGCACTTATTCACAAAGACTTGGATGACTTTTTTAACCTAGCATTGCATTTCCATACTTCTAAGGCATTGTGTTTTACCCCATACTGATGCCTAAACATTTTTTGCAAGGAACTACAGCACTCCTTCCTTAATCCGCCCCCATTATCCACCACCCTCCTGTACCTCCAGTGTGAGCTCCTGTTCCATTTTCCCCAAAATGCTATCTCTCCCTTCAACTGCCACCCTCTGTTAACCACCACTTTCTTTTATGCACCAAAATTTAGGATGTACAGAGGCTGGCGGATAAAAGAGGGAGCAATGCAATATATATGTACAGTATGTCTTGCCAAGTCATAACTATTTACATTCACTTGTGTAAACCCAATCCCACAAAATAGCACATACTCTACTATAATAGCTGAAGAACCTTAAGGTCCACCATTTTCAAATGGGATATACAATATATACTCTTTTTTCTCACCAAGCTTTACAAGTGCTTGTTCTGGTTTATGTTAATCTAACTTAATAATAGCAAGAGCAGAGTTCTATATTACAAGACAAAATCTTTTATGTAGATAGTGTCCTAATAGTTCGATAATAAAAAGCTGCTGGTACTACTCATACTCTTCAATACATTATAATAACACCAAAATATTCCCAATCTCTATAAACCCTGATTTGCATTCAAATTCACCTTATTGTCTAGTACAGGTGTATGCAACAGTAGCAGCCACCCGTGCCAGTTTCTTAAAAGATATCCCCCTTAAGAGTCAGAAAGTCTGAATTATCTTTGTCACACTGTACTTTTCTTCATCTTCCTGAGCCCCCACAATAGAAACATATAAACATAGAAGGTGATGGCAGATTGGGACCAAAGATCCATCTAGTCTGCCCTGAGCCCTACCCCCCTCCTTAGGATTTCTGTGAGATAATCCCCTTGTGTCTGTCCCAAGATGCTTTGAATTCCCATAATGTTTTGGAGTCAATGACTCCAGCTGGTAGGGCATTCCTTGGGTCAACCACCCTCTCTGTGAAGAAAAAATGTTCTTGTGTTGCCCCTGAAACTTCCTCCCTTTAATTTCATCTCATCTCCTCTTGTCCTACTGGTGCTATAGTCCATAAAGAGCTCCTGGGTGGAGACTCTGTTTATATCCTTCAGAAATGTGAATGTCTCAATCATGTCACCTCTATCTCTATGCTGTTCCAGGGAGTACATGTTGAGTTCCTGTAACCTCTTTTTGTATGGTAATTTATAGAGACCATGTATCATTTTTGTTGTCCTCCTCTGCACTGTCTCCAATCTATCTATGTCCTTCCTAAGATAGGGTCTCCAGAACTGGACCCAGTACTTAAGGTGGGGTCTCACCAGTGACCTATATAGTGGCAAGATCACCACTTGTTTTCTACTTGTGATGCCCCTTCCTATGCATCCCAGCAGTCTGCTGGCCTTCTTTGCTGCATTTTTGTACTGCCTGCCTACTTTCAGATTGTCTGATATGATAACTTCCAGATCCCTCTCATGCTGGGTGGGTGCTAGTTTGTCCTCTCCCAGATAGTAGTCCATCTTTGGGTTGCTTCTGCCAGATGCATAACTTTGCACTTTTTTGCATTGAATTTTAACTGCTACAGGTTGGACCAGTGTTCCAGCTTGAGTAGGTCACTTTTCATTTGCTCCACCCCCTGTTCTGTGTCCACCCTGTTGCAGAGTTTAGTGTCATCTGTAAATAGTCGCACCTTGCTGCTCAACTCCTCTATTATATCTTTGATGAAGATATTGAAGAGTAATGGTCTGAGGATGGACCCCTGCAGCACCCCGTTTGTCACCCCTACCCCCCGATGCTACCCCATTTACTGTCACTAATTGTGTTCTCTGTTCAAGCCAGTTGCTCACCCATGTTACTACTTCCTGCCCCACCCCTGTATGGGTGAGTTTGTTTAACAGCCTCCTGTGTGGCACAGAGTTGAAGGCCTTGCTAGAGTCTAGGTAGATAACATCAATGTCCCCACCACTGGTCTACAGCCCTAGTTACTGAGTCAAATAACTCAATCAGGTTAGCCTGGCAGGACCTTCCCACTGTGAAGCTGTGCTGCCTGGCATCCAGCCAACCAGTTTCCTCCAGGAATGCCATAATCCAATCTTTGAGCAGTCACTCCATCATTTTTCCCACCACTGAGGTGAGGCTAACTGGTCGATAGTTCCCCGTCTCCTCACTGCTACCACCCTTGTGCATGGGGACCACTGCTGCTTTTTTCCAGTCCTGGGGGACTGTCCCATCTCTCAAGGATCTGCTGAAAAGATCTGCTAGTGGTGCAGCCAATTCATTATTAAGATCCCTCTATATGCATAGGTGGATACCGTCTGGTCATATGGCGTTATCCACTTTTAGTTTCCGTAGTTCTGTCCTTACCCTCTCTACTGTGAATGGGCTAGTGCCCACCCCCCCTTGGTGTTTCTTGACCCCCTTTGAGGTGGATCCATTTCCAGGTGCCTCCTTAATAAAGACTGAGCAGAAGTACTCATTTAAGACTTCTGCCTTTTCGCTATCTTCTTCTACCCTCCTCCCATACCTGCTTATGAGCCTGACAATTCCCCCTTTTGCTTTCTTCTATCACTGATGTATCTAAAGAAGGTCTTATTGCCTCCTTTAGCCCCCGTGCTTTGTCTTTCTCAGTTTGTGTCTTTGCCTTTCTGATCACCTATTTGAATACCTCAAATTCATTTTTTTCGAGCAAGCTTTACATATGCCATATCCACAGATATGTATTTCACCAGACCTGAGTCTAAAGTTCTTTTAAATTCTCTTGGTATTGTTCTGCAATATAGGAATTTGAAAAGCGTGTGATGCATCTGTATCTTTTAACACACATCTGTGTGGTTTTCTAGGTCAATCTGTAACCTTGCTGGATAATGAAGACAAACATTTTGCCCAATTTGTTTAAAAGCCAGTTTCAAATTATTCAGCATTTGCCTCAGATTGTAATTCTGTATAATATAGTTTGGGAGGGCATTATTAGTGGCCTAATGAAACAGAATCACTTTTATTTTCCAGGCAACTGTAAGAATCAGACTGAAGTCCCTGAGTGACGCAAGCACCACAATAATCATACTGCACGCTGTTGATTCAGACCCCAAATGTAATTTGTTTGGGTTATTTAATCCACCAGTAGATCTTGTGGGTATTTTGAAACCTTCATCCAGCACAAGGGTCATTTCAGACTTTAACATTTCTTTCAGTTTTTCCTTTATGACCATGGACAGATAGGATAGCACCCAACATTTCTCTTTTATCTCTTCATTCTTTCTACCTTGCAGTGAAGTAACACAGAGTCTAACACCATCGTCTGTGCAGGTGTTTGTCCTATCTACACATTTCCAGCTGTTTTTTTATTCTGCATTTATCTCAGAAGCTTTTTTGACATTCTTAAAACTCCTAGGCATTTTCCCATCTTACTTTTGTATCAGTCAAGTCATATTCAGTTAAAAACATGGGTATGCTGTGCTACCACAAAAAATAATTCTGGAGTTAGAGGATGCAACTTTGGATTTTTGTATGCTAAAGCATCTGGCAGGGGCTGTGTCACATGTTAAAGCAAAATCTGCTTCCACAGATTTTTGAAAGGATTGATATTGATTCTCTACTTTAGCTGGTTCAACAAATTCTGCATAGAAGGTGGCTTTATCTTTTACATAAGCCTCTTCTTATCTTTACTGAGATGCTTACTTTCAGTAACATCAGTCTTTGAGAATAATGTTAATCCCAATGATCTTATCAAAAGAAAATCATGAAGTCTCTAAAATAACCTCAGCCAGCGGAGCTTGTACAGTGAATTAAGATTATGATTCATAATGCTAAAAGCCATAGGTTAGTTAGATTGATGAAAAGTGTACCTATCAGGTAGCCCAACCCAGAATAGATGCTCAATGATTGGTTATCATAAAGCTGTGCATAAGCACCAAAATGTTTGTAGAAGTCGAATGCCTTTGCACTGAATTTTAAATATTATTGTATGCAAGCAGCTGCTGTATGCCAAATTAAACTTCAAGTCACTCTGTAAAGAGTTTTGAATATTAAGCCCAGGCTGTTACAATGAGTTGCTCATGGTAACACATAGACTAACGGTTGGTATGGTGTCATTTAAACCATGGGGTCTCCAGGTTTTCCTCTCTGGGGTAAGATTGGAGTCCTGCATACTGTATATGTGTGTGTGTCACACAAATGGATCCTGGCATCAATCTGCCTGTGTCCAGTTGTACAGCCAGCTGGATGCATGTAGGACATGTAGGCCCGAGGAACTGCTAAACCATCTGTTGGATGGTCTTGCACATTTGTCCAAAAATGGCAGTATGTGTCCAAACCAAACTTAAACACATGCTACTTAAGAACAGGTCAGATTGTTGCAACCCATTGAGCCCGCTTCAGATAGGTCTTAGTTGTGTGGGTATCCTGCAGATGGACAATATGAGGCTGCCCTGGGCAGATGAATTCTTGACTAGTATTTTGGAAATCTGTCTTCCGAACTTAAACCACCAAACATCCCTGCCCAGAAGCTCAGTAATAAGGGAGCATACCTAGCCATTTAAAAGGTATATCAGGCCTCAGAAAAAGTGTCCTTCACTCTCTTTAAGGGAATACTGAAAAGAAAAATCAATATCACACTTAGCCAGTACAGCAGTTGTAGGGGGGATTCAGTCCCAGGTCCTTCTGTTTCATAGTCCAGTGTTCTAAATAGCAGAGGCCATATGACTTTCATGGAGCCATCAGAAAGTGAGCCCCCCCCCCCCATGCTTGAGGAAACCAGTGACTTGCGGCCAGCCGTGTGCTTCTTGAGGGATCCACCAGCAGTTAGCTTGCTTTGTAATTTGAAAGGATCCACCAGATAGTGGTTAGCCATGTGATTTTGAGGGAGCTATTTCCTGAAGGATATTTCTGTGCTTTTAAGGGGAAAGTTTTGCTGGTGAGTAGTCTTGTCATTTTGAGGAAGCCATCTGCTGACAGGTGACCCAATAATTCTGATGGAGATTCTGGCTTGCAGTTAACCCTGTGATTTTGTGGGAACAGTTGGTTGGCAGGTTACCCTGTGATTCTGTGGAAATAGTTTGTTGGTAGATAGTCCTGTGGTTTCAGTGGAGTTGTGAGATGGTGAGTAGCCCAGTAATTTAGAGGCAGCCATTGGCTCATGGGTAAATCTGTGAATTGGAGGTAACCATTGGCTGAGTGATAGACATGTGAATTGTACAGTGCTGGCTGTTGCCATTTGAGGCCTGGACTAAGCAGTACTACAGTGCACCAGGAGTGCTTTGTTCTATATGATAAATTTCTGCTGCCTTTGAAATTCTGTTTGGAAAACTGCCCCTCTCTGCATTAAAGTCAATCACTGAAAAGTCATGCTGTCTAATCCAATGTGGGCAGTGTCCTAAAGTATCTTCAAAGAAGACAAACACCCTTACTTAGTCTAAATATTCTATTTCTTTGTCACCAGTTGACTCCATTTCTATATCTATTGGGAATATAAACCTTTGTTTTGGTTTATTTTTAATGTGAATAGTAGTCCCTTATAACCATTGTATTTTAAGTCGAGATCGATATTTGTCAGCCCAATACTTAAAAAGAGAAGTTCAGATGATAATAAGATGATCTCAAAGCTGAAAAGTGGCACAAAGACAACACTGATAAGCTTGCAACTTTTTTTGTAGCTGGCTGCAGTTGCCAATATATTTCACAATAGCTGCAATGAATACATAAGCAGTACCTTTTCCCACTACCAGCAATACTATAAATACATGTATATTCAGAACAGAATGATGTGTTTAGAAAGACCAGTGTGCTACTACAAGTGATAACTATGGTGACTGTCAATTGCCTGCTGCCACTGCCGGAGGGCTACCCCAAAGTAGTAAAACCTTAAAACACCTGCTGCCCCATAGACCAAGCCCCAACTGGGCTAATAATGTATCTCTATAATGTATCAGTTCTGTCAGGCTTTCTACTAACTGCAATAGCATATGTACCAGACTAGGCCCTACCTGGGCCATCACTGAAACTGTCCTTGTCTCTTGAATGTTATCATTTGACCAAGCTCCACTGAGCCAAACTACAGTACAAGCCACATTAAACTGTTCATCCAACCCATTGCTCTTTCATTATTTTTGAGTGATGACAATGCAGTATTCGAAATTATTTAGATTGAAACTCATTTCCAAAGTTCACCTCACATGCAATGCACTTTCAGCCCTTCTCTAACTTTTCTTCAGCTGCTTTTCAGTCTTCATGCAATGCAGTGCTGCTTGTTTATCTTTACTGTGAGCTGTTAGTCTCCTCTCATTCTCTGCCTTGCATTCATTGCATTGCTCATCTGAATGTTGTCTCACTCATTCAACCATGTACAGCATGTCCATTATCACTAGGGATACTTTGCATTTATTTGTGATGAGTTTAAAATTAATTTTTAAGGTGTTCATCCTGGATGCCTGCTGAATGAAACTCCCACATGTCTATTAATATAAAGCAGTACTGTATGACCCTTGAAGTGTTATGCTGTGCACTCGTTGGTAAACAAGTTTATCATGCTAAGGTTCATACTAAGGTCGAGCAGGAGCTAGGAGGCTGTGATGCCCATAAATGTTCCTATAAATTTAATAATACCAAATTGTTGTACCAGAGGAGAGAAATTTATCCAGTCTGGATTTGAAAATGGATTTTGAAATGCTGGTAATCACCTCCAGTGGTAAAGCATTCCATGGTTTAATGATTCGAAGGGTATAAAAAAATTTACATGGCAGTAGATTAAATCATCCGCATTGTAACTGTAGAGGGTGACCTCTGATATTATAGATATTATCTTTGAACTCTAAACCCAGGGTACACAGCAAGTAAGGGTCTTGCATAATATTATACATGAGAGGGAGGTCCCCTCTTAAGCGTCAAGTTGCAAGGGACATAAGATTCAGAGAAATCAATCTATTTTTGTAAGTAATATTCTTTATGCCTCTAACTAGTTTTGTATACTGCCTTTGCACTTTTTCAAGCTGTAAAATATCACGTTTCCTGAAGGGGCACCATACGTGAGAGGAGAAATCTAAGTGTGGGCGGACATATGCTCTATATAGGGGCATAAGTACTTTCCTGTCTCTTGATTTGATATTCCTCTTAATAGACCAAGTAATCCTATTTGCCTTGAGAATGGCACCATTGATCTGTGATTGGGGAAGGAAGTCATCTGACACTAAAACCCCTAAATCTTTTTCAGTACTAGTGCTGGTCAACACCCTATCATCCAGTTTGTATATATGCTTGGTGTTATTAGCACCCCGATGCATAACCCTACACTTGTTATGATTCAATTTCATCCCCCATGTATTAATCCAGATGAAATATGGTCAAGATCATTCTGAATAAACTCAATTTGCTCAAAGTTAGAGCATGGTCCACCAATTTTAATATCATCTGCATATTTAATGGTGCTTGAACTGCAGCAATTGGTAATATTAGCTATGAAAAACTGAAATAAACAGGGGACCAGAATGGAACCCTGAGGGACACTGCTAGTAACAAAACCCATTTTTGAAAGTTGTTCATTTATCAAGACTCACTGTGTCCTGTCCATCAACCAATCTGCAATCCATCTCACTATACTATGATTTATATTAAATGACTGTAGTTTCTGTAACAAGGCCCAATGTGGAATTAGGTCAAAAGCCTTACTAAAATCTATATAAATTACATCGTAAGGATATCTATTGTCAAGATGTAAACTAACGTCTTCATAAAAACACAACAAGTTGGTCAAGCAACTACTGCCATTCTTGAAACCGTGTTGTTCATCATCCAGTTTTAGCAGGGTGTCAGAAACTGGGTCCTTAACGATACTTTTCAGGACTTTACACATAGGAGAGGTTAAGTTGATTGGTCTATAGTTTTCCCAGTGATTCTTTGGACCTTTTTTGTGAATGGGAACAACGTATGCTGTTTTCCATAGATTAGGAATGAAATTGTTATTGATACACTGTTCGTATAGTAATGTAAATGGTAAAGATAGACTATCAGATAACAAACATAGAAGGTGACCTGATATATTATCAGGAGATGTGCAAGTTTTCCCTTTTAGTGATGTTAGTTTAGTATGAATATCACTTTCTGATAGTGTTATATGATTACCCTTACTGTCTGGAAACATGTTAGCTTTCTGATTTCTTTGGAATGTGTCACAGAAGCTTGTGTTAAATAAGTTAGCCGTATCATAAGGGCCATGGATTAGAGTGTCATTTATTAAAAGGGGACCTACCTGGCAAGTGGATTTCTTAAGGGAATTACTATAACCAAATAAATGTTTACTATTGTCCCTATTTGCATCTGAAGCTAGTTTGTACTCCCATCTTGTTTTTGCTCTCTTAATACTGTTTTTACATTTTTTTTAATTTGAAGGTATAAACACCAGTTGATTTGAGTTGATGATTTTAAGTAACCTGCATACATTTTGTCTTTTTTCTTTATTCGTTTTTTTATAGACTTATTCATCCATTTAGGTTGATGTTACTTTGCAGATTTTTTTTTTAACTTGGTTGGAATGTAAGGATTCCTTAAATCAATAATTGTTTTTTGTAATATGTTAAAATATTCCTTAATACCTAAGTCTGTCAAAATAAATGACCAGTCCATGCTATCTAAACCTTTTTTAATTCTGGTTATATCACCTTTTTCATAGATGTATACTATAGTATTATTATTAACTGTAGCAAGCGAAAGCTCTAAGATGAAACTGATAGTGCAATGAACACTGTTGCCAACAGGTGAAGAGATAGTTCAATTTTGTAGGTTTAAACTTTTGCTATGAAGAACAAGGTCAAGAATGTTATGACCCCGAGTGGGGTGTTCAACACTCTGCGTTATGTGGCACTGTTAGCATCAGTTTAATAGTTTTTTTTACCAGAGCTTGATGTGGTCGTATGACCTTTCTAATCAACCTAACATAGGTTGAAATCACCTGCTAATATAATGTCCCCCAATTGAACTAGCTGTTTCTATTTCTGTGATGATTGTATCAAGATAGTCAGACGATGCATTGGGTGGACGGTAACAAATACCTAGAATGATGTGTTGTTTTTTATTTATTAATATTTTAATTCAGACTGATTCCAACGAATTTAAAAGAATCTTGATTTTATTAGAAATATCAACAGAATGTAGTGTATCTCTAAGAAAAATGGCAACCCCACCTCCCTTTTTGTTTAATCTGTTGAGTTTATATAGAATATACCCTGGCAGTGAAGCGTCCCAGCTAGATTTATCATCTCCCCAAGTTTCTGTAACTAGTACAGCATCAATATTGTTGGTAGCTAATATGACCGTTAACTCATCAAGTTTGCTAGTTAGGCTCCTGGCATTAAAGTACAAGCATTTCAATTTCTTAACCTGACAATAATTACCGGTTGGAGCTGTTAATATCTGAGTGGGAGGGGCTAATCTCTCCCTCAGTTTGAAAGTTTAAATGCCTGTTACTGTGCCTTAGAATATGATCCCCTAAAACCTGATTACCCCTTTGATTTAAGTGAAGACCATCTCTACAAAAAAGTTCTGGGCGACCAATGAAATCTTCCCAATGTGGAAAACTTACTTGATTTTGCTTCATGCATCTTTGGCAAAGCCAATTATTGAATTTTAGTATTTCATAGTTAAATTCCCATGACATTCTAGGAACAGGTAGGATTTCAGAAAATGCTGTCTCACAACCAATGTCAACCTGTATGTTAGATAAGGTAACAATATCTTTTTTTTTTTTATTTCTGCTATCTCATTGTGAAAGAAATCATTAATGTCCACATGAAGTATCACCAGTGGGTTTGACCCACAGTTTGCTAAGATGTTATAAATCATACTACTAATGTCTGAAAGTTTAGCCCCTCTAAAGCTGGAACAGGTGCATTTGGACTTGTCAGGATCACATATGACCCTATCCAGATGTTTAGTCATAGAGTCACCTAGAACAAACACTTGTCTAGATGAATTAGTAAGGGTAGGAGTAGTTTCTATTTGGACAGGGAGGTTCGTCAAGAGAGGCCCTGCTTTGAGCACAGAAATAGGAAGAGAGACATCAAGTATGACCAGTGGCATAATAGAAGGGGGAGACAAAGAATTACAGGTGCAGAACTACTCATATGTCCTTCAGAGGTATTAAAATAGGGTGCTATTGGATTAACATAGGTACCATTATAAGGTGTAGTCACCCCAATGTTAACGTCTTCCTCATCTGAAAGATGAAATCTGTAGTTAGTCGAGATGCAAACTTGGTTAGCCTTACGTCCTTTTTTATATGCTCTATTGCTTTGGACTTCATACCAAAGCTCATCTGGGTTATCCGAGTACTCATTTTCCCTTGGACGCTTCCTAATGCTTGAACTATGTACTTTCATTGTCTTACCAATACCACCACTAGTAGTTATGAGGTCGGACGTAGGTGGGGATGTTTCATCGGATTCAGAAACTTTGGTAGTGACAAAAGCGGTATTGTGCCCTAATGCCTAAAATCTGGCCTGCATTTGATTTTGACTTGCTTCTAGTTCTGACAATCTGGAATTAAACATTGCAATTGCCTGCTTAAGGGACTCATTTTCTAGACATCTGAAACAAATAAACCTTTTAGAAATGTCCACTTCCTCGGTGAAACTATACATATAACAACAATGCATTGACTACCACCTATGGTATTTACAGACGATGTGACTCCAGGCATTTTCAATCTTATATAAACAATGGATAAATGGAGTTAAGGACAATATCACCTCATATACCTTATACGCTGTTTGTTTACCAAATCTGTTTACTATCCTGTCCACACTTCACCCGCTCAACACACAGAACACACGCAGATGCGCGTGTTTCTGCGTATGTATCTGTGCGTGTCTCTGCACACGGCGCAGCATGTACCCTGCTCGGTTCACCCTGCTTTTGTGTTAGATAAGTAGCGTTTGAGGTAAAACAGACCTTATTGAGCTCTGCAAAGTTAATTCTGTTTGAAAAAGATCACTGTAATATGTTTAATTTATTGTTTGAAACTTGAAGCTGTGACTCTGGGCATGCACATATTAAGCCTGTTTTAATGCAAACACTGCTAATCTAACACAAGATAAACTTGTTCATGAATGAGTGCACAGCATAGCATGTCAAGGGTAATAAAGCAGCACTGTTTTATATTAATACATATGCTGGAGTATGGTTCAGCAGGCATTTAGGATGAGTAGCTTAAAACATTTTTAAAAACATCACAAATTGACAAATGCACTGTGTGCAGCAGGAGAGATACTGCACTGTGGAAATAAGGATTTTACATGCTGATGATCTACTGTACTGTACAGTACCTCACTCATGAAAGTGGAAAACCAGTTACTATTGCATTGTACTATACGCAGTGTATGGTACTGTATAATGCATTACTGTACCCATGAAACCAAAATGAAACTCTTAAGCAGCCAGCTTAAAAGCAAGCTGAAACTGAAAACCAGCTAGTGGACAACCATTATGAAACTTTAAACAATTCATTGAACTGAGCACTGCACAATAGACAACTCATTGGAAAATGCTAAACCAGTGAGTTGAATGAACAGTTTAATGTGACTTGTACTCTAT
This sequence comes from Neoceratodus forsteri, assembly GCA_016271365.2. Taxonomy (NCBI): domain Eukaryota; kingdom Metazoa; phylum Chordata; order Ceratodontiformes; family Ceratodontidae; genus Neoceratodus; species Neoceratodus forsteri. Next base: position 639,632,946 of record CM057453.1, on the reverse strand, counting down.
GTGCCTAAATGTAATGTAACTGATGTGGAACCTTTGGAAAAGAGCACTTGCTGCTGAAAGGTGCATCTCCGAAAATAAAATAAATAAATAAATAAAATGTGATCTTAGAAACAAGATTGCATCCCAAATGGACCCCTCTACCAGCTGAATGTAGTAGGCACCCCTGTGGGGTTAAACACCAGAAACAGTAAGAGTTACAGTAAGTGCAAGTAGGGTAGCAACATGTTAAATATTAAACATAGTCCGCTTGTGAGCTGCAGTGCAGCTCATACCCCACTTGGAACAGTCCATCCAAGGTTATTATTACTGAGGGCTGAAACATTTCACTCAGTCCAGAAGTTCAGGTTGTACAACTTCTCTTATCCAGAACATTGTTTTTCTGATGTGTATGGACAGCAACTACACTAGATTGTCTCCTCCCTCCGCCATTGCTAAACTCGCCTGCCTGCCAACCAGCTGAGGAAGGAAGCCCACTGTGCTGGCTGACCATGTTCCCCTACAACCTGCATAACCACGTAAAATGAGTAGATGGGCATCCTCACCTGAAGGAAAGTACCACAACTAGTACAGCACCAGCTTCAGCCCCAGTGCTGCTGCACTACTGCGTCAACAATGGGCGAACAATTGATATGAGTCCTAATATGCTATGGTGCGAAAAAAACACCTACCAAAAGTAAGGTGTGTGTGTGTGTGTGTGTGTGTGTGTGTAAATGGACTCAAATTGAAAAATGTGGCAGACTGATAGTTAAGTAATGAGAAACAGAATAGGAAGGGGATCTTCAGGATACAGAACTTTAACAGCGTAGCAAGAGAGAACAGTGCAGAACTAGCAAATGTCAGGGCAGAGCGAATGAAACAGTAGCACAAATTGTAATGAGAAGGACATAAAAATTCCTGCAATAAACTTGACAATATGACTAGGCTAATTCAGTAAGAGACAACTGAGAATCAAAGCTGTCTGGTAGAGTACATGTAGCGGAGCCAGCCAGGATGCAGCACAGGACCTTGCAGTAAGTGACATGTCACAAGATACTGCATGACAGATTGGCTTAATTGGCATTGAATTACACTGTCTCCTGCAGCGTACTGCAGCACTCTGCAGTGATACTGCAAGGTACTGCATAACATCATGGCTGGCCCAGCAGTAACTCTCAGCTGCAAATTATACAAAGAAGGTTTGTTTAATCAAACTACAGGACTGTAATTCTTTCTGACTAGCACCGTAGAAACATGGCAGAGGTGGTGATTTGTAGCCAGCATGTGTGATTTAGGATTGCCATGAGCTCTGAAATGAGCTGATGAATATATGGTTGATTTGGACAAAAATGGTTTGAGTTCATAATGTGCCACGCATGGCACAAACAGTTCACACAGGGTGCATGAAACATATCAACGGAAATCAGAAGTACTGCAGGCAATCTGGAAAAGCAAAACAATTCACTAATCAAGCAAAACAGCAGAACAAAAACATCACTGCCATAAAAATATGTGAAGGAGATGCATGTGCACTACTCAGTAGCAACGTTAAAAGTATCCCATGCAGTAGAAACAGTACTGTACCTATCAAAAAAACACATTGAGAACTTCATTCTACGTTTGGGAATGTGTATCTCTCTCTTGTGCTTCATATATAAAACAATTTCACAAACTATAGTTAGGATTAATTTGACAGACTAAACTTTGTAAAGTGGGCAGGGCAAAGCATGATTACAATCAAAACACAGTAGGTAGGTTTTGACGCAAGCATACTCACTAGGCAAGAAGGTAGATGATGATGTAAAGGCAGGCAGGACATTTAGCAAAGCAATTACAAACTGCAGGGAGTCAGGGCAAAAAAAACTATGTACCAATATGTATTACAGTCTGTGTGTTTCGGTGGGGACTGTCTGTGTGTATCTATAAGTCCCTATACAGCTAGGGCCCTGGCTATCTGAGTCACCTCGTAACACCTGTCTGCTCAATGTGCTCAGAAAAAACAGACAAAAAAAAACTCTTTTTTCCCATTGGTTAATTTAGGATTTTTTGCCATCATCTACAGACCAGAAGGAATGACATTTTTCTTTGACATTTTCAGGGATGATGGAGTCTGTGCCAAGGGTGTGGATTTGGATCGTATAGTAAAAAAAATATTTTACCATTTTTTAATTATAACGATTTTTGTGATAGCCACAAGACAGGCAGGTAAATTAAAACAGTCCCTCCACCATCCCCATTCTCTGATCTCTGTCCCCATATTTTACTAGCTTTCATTGGTAGTTCAGTGGTCCCTCTCTCCTCCCCTGATGTCCTATTGCATCCTCGTACCAAAAAAAAATATTCCCTGGTAGTCCAGTGGTCCCTCCCCCTCCCTTATTCTCTGATCACCATCCCCATATCCCCTCAAAATTTCACTGGTAGTCCAGTGGTCCCGCCACCGTTCTCTGATCACTGTCCCTGTATTTTATAGTCGCATTGGTAGCCCAGTGGTCCCTCTCCCTTCCCCTCCCCTGCTATCTGATCGCCGTCCCTGTACCAAAAAACAATTTCCCTGGTAGTCCGGTGGTCCCTCCCCCATTCTCCAATCACCATCACCATATTTTATAACTTCCAATAAGTAGTCTCGATGTCCCTTTTCCCTCCCCTGATGTTTGATCGCTGTCCCCATAGCAAACAAACTTTTTTTTTAATTTTTTTTATTTATACATTTTGCAAGCAGAAACACTCCCAATACATAAAAATACAGAGGGCTAACAAAAACTTTCTACCTTTATACAACCTCTTACTAAGGATCCATGCAAGACACCCCCTCTTTAGATACATCATTGGGGGGATACCTATAAATTATACAATAGTATGTGCTCCAAATGCATGCAGCATAGGAAGGACAAAGGGGACCCAACAAAGGATGAATAATCATTTTTCCCTATTACCAAAATGACATTATAGTCAGAAAAGAGTCCCCCAAAGCACAAAACATACTTAACAAAAAGGAAATTCCCCAGCCCATGTGATTTCATTTCAAAGACTTTCTCCCCGTAGAAAATTAAAAAACTATCTTAATTTACATAAAATATTGTTCCTTCTTATGAATACATCCAGTCCTCAGAAAGTCTTCCAAAAGCATAGCCAGCTTGATTTGAATTAGGCAGCAAGGAGAGAGTTAGTAACTCCACACAGCATGGGTAGGCAAGCCCCCCTTAGTTATTTTACTGCAATTAATAGAAAAAAAAAAACATCTGATGGTACCACAAAAATTAAGGAGTAAAAACTTAGAAGAACCACTGAAGCAAACATTTCAATGGGGGCTACCTCCCAACGTCTTAACATAAAGTAAAACAGTACTTGCATAAACTCTTTAATGCTCATCTGAAGAATGTCTACTTCCTCCTTCTTGATCATCTCCTGAGCGATACAATTCACTAGTTTATCAGCCTCCTTAGGATCACTGAATAGGTACTGGTGCTCATTCCATACCAGCTGGAGTTCAGTGGGTAGTAATAGCTGATGCTGCACTTTAAGCTGATGCAGCTGGCCCCTTATTCCATCAAAGGCCTTCCTTCTATGTCTGGTGGAATAGGAGAGATATAGAAGAAGCACAATATTGTTGTCTCCATATTTCAAATTCCTGATTCTTCTAGCAGTAACCAACATATGGTCCTGCTCTCCCACACCAGTATATATAATCATGAGTGTTCTGGGCATAGTAGCATCCACTGCCACTCAACGAGGGGTCACCAGATATGCCTTTTCAATCAACAGTGAAGTTTCAGCAGCTGTAAGTCCCAATAAGGAAGGTAAGAAGATTCTTACAAAGGCCAGGCAGTCATCTCCCTCCGTTTTTTCAGCCAATCCCAACAATCGAATATTTCTTTCTCTAGCTTGGTTTTCCATGGTTTCCAAGCGCTGCCACTGTACAGCATGTTCCTAAATGAGTTTTGCCATGGAATCAACCAACTTGAGAACCGAGGCCTCTGAACGCTGGACCGTGGTCTCACAATGGTCCATCCTGGTTTCAAGCATGGTCACCCTTGGTGTAATAGTATTACATTTTTTATCTAGATCCTGAAAAGTCTTTACCAGCTGGTTTAATGTGGCATGAGTGGCGCTGAGGGAGACTTCCTCTGATGGCAAATCACTAGGGCCCGAAGCTCCATCGCTCTGTAAAGACCGATCTTCCTGTTGTGCCTTTTTGGGTGCAAAAAATTCTGCCAATGGACAGGAGGCTTCTCTATTTTTACACATGGTGGAAGCCTTTGAGGCACTAACCACCAAGATAGCTGTTAATGAGGAAAACTAGGAGAAAAACAACTTTTTAAAAGAATTATAAAAATTCTCACAGGAGCTCAGGAAAATTGCTACTTCCTCTTCTGCTGCTCAACCGTGCCCCACAGCAAGCAAACTTTATGTCCCTGCTAGTCCAGTAGTCCTTCCCCCCTCCCCCATTCTCTGATCACTGTCGCTGTATTTACTGGGGTGTCCAGTGGTGCCTTTGGAATGTTTGGTGAAAAAATATTTTATCGTTTTTGAATTATAATGATTTTTGTGATAGCCACAAGACAGACAGGTAAATGAAATCAGTTTGATCTGTAAATTTACTGTTGGAACTGTAAGTCTACTGATCATTCTCAGATAAAAACTGTTTGTGAAGTCAGCCTTCTGTTTTTTTATTTTGCCTGTGTTAACAAACTTTTTTTCAACCCAAGTTCTCCCTGGTAACTATTGAACAAGATCTGTAATTAGGTCTCCTTCACATACTTTGTCGGATTCTTCTGTTAGTATTTTAAAATTAACGCTGAAAATATCAGTTAGTGTGGTGAGAATAATTTCACCAGTCACTCGCTTAGTTAAGGCCCGTTCGATCGGAAAATAACCATTCAGTTATATTTATTTATTCATTTATGTATGTATGTATTTATTTATTCTTTGTTAACCAGGTAAGGCCCACTAGGCATAACATGCCTGTTTTCAGGGGCGACCGGGGAGCTTTGGGCTGGTTAAGTGACTTGCTTAGAGTCACACAGTATGCAAGTGGAGGTTGTAAAAATAAACTTAGACTGCTGGATGTACCAAGCTCATTCACAGCTCATTATTCTAACCTCTACATAGAAACTTAGAAACAGAATTTAATGGCAGATAAGGACCGCTTGGCCCACCCAGTCTGCCCATTTCCCTGCCTGATGGATAAGCTACAGATTCTAGTTAATCAACAGCTTACTTCCTCCTACCCCCCACTAGAATTGCTTTATGTCTGTCCCATGCATTCTTGAATTCTCCCACTGTTCCTGACTCCACAACCTCCTCAGGAAGGCTGTTCCATGCATCCACAACCCTCTCTGTGAAAAAATACTTTCTAACATTACCTCTGAGCCGTCTCCATCTGTCTTCAAATTGTGCCCCCTTGTTCTTGCACATCTCTTTTTCTGAAAGATACTACCCTCTTGTACTTTGTTGATTCCCTTGAGATACTTGAAAGTTTCTATCATGTCCCCCCTCTCCCTCCTTTCCTCAAGGGTATACATATTAAGCTGCTTTAGTCTCTCCTCGTATGTCTTCTGGTGCAGACCCTGCACCATTTTGGTTAGGCTAGGCTATACTGCTAGCCAGATTTACTGTTCAAATTGAAAAGACTGTGAACAGTAATGGTTCATGACAGTTCGAACTGTCATAGCTCCCTGGTGTCTAATGGTACCCCATATCTGCCAATTTCTGTCCCTAAATATAAAAAATAATATTCATTGGTAGCCCAGTAGTCCCTCCCCCCTCCTCCATTCTCTGATCACCATCCCTGATGTTTTTATTCATGTCCCCTGGTAGTCCTGTGGTCCCTATCCCCCTCCCCATTCTTTGATCACCGTCCACGATGTTTTAATTCACATTCCCTGGTAGTTAAGGGGTCCATCCCCTGTTTTCAAATTGCTGTCCCTGATGTTTGTATTATATTCCCAAGAAGTCCAGTGCTGCCTCCCCTCCCCATTCTCCGATTGCCATGCCTGATATTTTAATTCACATTCCATGGTAGTCCAGTGGTCCCTCCCCCCTTCCCTGTTCTCCAATCACCATGCCCAATGTTTTTATTCATATTCCCTGCTAGTCAAGTGGTCCCTCCCCCCCCATTCTCCAATTGCTGTCCCATGCTGGCTTATGTCCCTGGTGTCTAGTAGCACCCCCCAAACCCCATCGGTGTCCATCCCTGAAATGAAGAAAAACGCCCCTTGATGTTTTACTTTTCCCCTGGAAAAAAAAACAGTCCCTCATCAATCAACCTCCCTCACTTTGCACTCAGCACCCACCACCCCACATCTCCAGTACACCCCCCACACACCCTCACTCACTAGAATAGGTCACAAGTTCAAGATCCACTCTCTGAACAAAGACACATCTTTGATGCTGGAACTGGTGACTGCAATATGAGAAACTAAGGTAAATGCGATTCAGTGTATTTCAATGAAGGTTTCAACTTTTATGCACAGCTGAGGCATTTTTTGACATTTTGACCCCAAATATTTAACAAGCCTTTTAGGGTTCCCACCTCATGAACAGTGTGACTGTCATTACGCAACTTCCACCTGAACGGTGATTCTGTAGTCAGTTGGTGAATTCACCTTTTGGGTGGGATTTGACAATTTTTCCTGATCTTGTTCATGAGGTGGGGTCATAAGTAGGTCATGTTGAAAATCTGGAGTCAAAATATGTAAAATTGGCAGCGTTATGACCATTCATTGCAATTTCGCTACGCATGCTCATAATTTCTGAAATTTTAAATATTTTGATCCCAAATTTTAAATAATGACTTCTTATTACCCCCACCAAATGCATGTTACAGCTGTCATTTTTCAGATCCTGGTCAAAATGTCTTTTTGTACCTGTGGCGCGGAATGGCATTGCAGTTGTGCAGAATTACGTTTTGGTGGGAATTTGTAAATTTTCAGTACCAGGTACATGAGGTGGGATAATAAGATGTCTATACTGACAAATTGGTCACTGTTGTCCTACCAATGGAAGCACAGGGCTCTTCCCCAGCTACAGTACATGTATATATGCATCTATGGAGGGATGGGATAGAAGGGCCCAAAGGGCTCTGCGCTCCCTTAGGCAAATAATGATACGATTACTCTATCTCAAAAACTATACATGGGTGGGAGTGCAGGGCCCTCACAGGTAAATAAAACTACTATTACACCATCTCAAAAAGTAAGGAAATTCATTGCAAAAAACTATGTTAATGCATTAGTTAGGGTTGAAGATAAAGCGGCAAACATAGGGAAATATGACATTAAGGTTTCCAACCCTAAAACACTTGCCTCACCCCTGAAGCAAATGAGGTGTGGAGTCTTCACTGGGGTTGTTGACCTTAAAGCTTACCCCATTGTGTGCACTCATGAAACATACACACCTGTCTCCATCATGTCTTAGCTTTTCTGTTACTGTTGTTACTGCAGTGGGGTGAGCATTATGGTTTCCTTGGGTAAAAGTCAAGATTCTTATCAGAGCAGACCCACTGGCTCTGATGGCAATTTACTATCTGTGCTATCTATTATCATGTCAGGACCCCTAGGCAATTTATGGGTGAGCTTTGGAAGTATGTTTATATCTCAGGAAGATGCTAGATAAAACAAACATTTCTGCTGGGCTCAGGTCTTGGGACAAAATGTAGATGCATTTGCCCAAAAGTCCAGATCAGACTGGTTTTCCAACCTACTTGCAGATACAGTGTGATTCTGTCTCTGTCTCCTTCCTTGATTTGAAAGTGATCAAAACAGCAGATGGTACATACATAACTGATCTTCACAGGAAGGAGACAGACAGGAATTCACTTTTACACACCACCACCTGCCATCCGCCACATTTGGTTAAGAATATACCCAAAGCCAAGATGTTGAGATTAAGAAGAAATTGTAGTGAGGATGTTGATTTTGTAACAAATGCTTCAGATCTCTGTGCAAGATTTATAGGATGTGGTTATAATCCTGAAGTGGTATTCAAGGCATATGAAGAAGCACTGTCAGTTAATAGGCAAGCACTTCTGTCAGTAAGGGAACATACACAGAATGTTTCTAGAATGAATTTTATAACCCAGTATATAAGGCATACTAAAAAGATAGAAAAGGTGATTATGGATAATTGGAGAATTTTGGAAACTGAACCATTGTTACAAGAAGCTACTAAAATAAAACCAAGAATGGTTTATAAACAGAGCTGAAATTTAAAGGATAGGTTAGTCCATAGTTATCAAGGACCTGAAGCACCAAGTGCAGGTGCAGGTAATTGGTTGCCACCTCTACCAAATGGTAACTTCACTTGAGGCAAATGCAAATTTTGTGTATCTGTTTTGAGAACTGACACATTCACTACTTGTAATTGTAGCCGGGAATACAAAGTCACTAACTTTGTTACCTGTAACACAGAAAACATTGTTTACTTTGCTACTTGTGAATGTGCAACTTTCTGTGTAAGTAAAACTACAAGACAATTCAAGACAAGAATTGGTGAACACCTGAGGTGTATCCTGGCAAATGATCCAAGTAATGCCTTGGCAAATCATTGCATGCTGGCAGGCAGAAAAAGCCATCCTTTAAATTTTGTGGCAAAGAGAAGGTCTCTTTAGGACCAGGAGGTGGCAACCTAAATGAGAAACTTAAAAGGAGAGGATAATTTTGGATTTATACTTTTGGCACTTTGATTACCCCTGGTTTGAATGACAAAATAGAATTACTGTCCTGTATCAAAAAACAATTACCTCACATTGCTTTTTGTATATATGTGTAATATGCTTTTTTCTGATTATAACTTTTCTTATGCATATTTCCCTTTCAGATTTACAAGGAGCTGTTTACAGCCCATTTTCTGGAATTTACATAGGGACCATTGCATAAAACATTTTACTGCCTCCATATAGAAATTAATTCTTTTGTGGAAAATGAACACTTTACAAACAGCAGAATTTTTCCAGCTATCTTCCACTATATCCCATGGGTTTGAATAAAATTAATTTTTAATCGTAGTTTAGGTATTACCATATGTGTTTAAAATATTGTGCACTTTCAATATATGTTATTCCTTTGTAGGCACTTTGATATTGTAGATACAAATATTGCACTTTCCCTTTAAGGGGATACTATTTAAGTAAATAATGTTTGCACCTTTGTAACCGCCCTCTGATGACGCTTTAGATGCAAAACCGGTCGGGGTTTTTGTACTTCCTGTCTTATGGAGCTTAGTCCCATGTGGTATGCTGCCTTTTTAAATTATTAAATAAAGCCTTATATACTTCCAGTAATAGAGCTGTGATGGTTTGTTTCTTTGTTCTGTTGTTCTATTACTGTGCACACACTTTTGGCAGCTGTAGCTGTTTTCACCCTTCCCTTTACAGATACAAAGAATTTTGAATCTATGATGTCAGACTGACATACTGGATGACGTGTCATGGGGAAAGCTGGAGAGTCTTAAGGTCTGGCAGAGCCTGCAAGAGACAGTCAAATTTTGGACTATGAACAAGCTACCAACTAAGGGTTCAAGTCTGCCCTGATTCACCAAAGAGTCTTGTGTGGTAAACCATTCTATCTTGCTAAGGAGAGAGAGAGAGAGAGAGAGAGAGAGAGAGAGAGATAGGGTTTTCCATGTGTAACTTACTGTTCAAAACACTTTTATTTTCATTTCTGTAGAATTACTGTTCACCATAGTATTGCCAAAAGTAAGCAATAACCCATGACAGGGTATGGGTTTATTGGCAGTTTATCCACACCCTGGGAGCATTGTGAGACACAGCACCCGAATGTACATTAACTGCCAATAATCCCATACTCTGGAGTGGGTTATTGTGCTTATAACATGGGGTAACAATGATTCTGCTAACATAAACATAAATGTGCTTTTGAGAATGAAATAGGTAATATTTTCTATGTATCCTTCCATGACACAGAGTAGTTCCACTGTACAAGTGATGTACCAATGTACAAACTGCAGCACAGACAGGGAGTGTTTCACTGACTTCATGGCTGTAAACTGAAGGAGAGAGAGAGAGAGAGAGAGACAGGGTGAGGACACTGTCATTTTTCTCACTGTCACTGTCTCTCTTGCTCTCTCCCTGAAGAGTCCTGCAGTCAGCCATGTAGAAACTGCAGCACAGACAGGGAAGCTTTCAGTGACTGCATGGATGTAGAGAGAAATGGAGAGGACACTGTGTGTTTCAAGCTCTCAGTGTCTCTCTCGCTGTAGTTTGTCCACAACAAAGGACAGGGGAAGGACTGTAGACACTGCATGCCTGACACCACAGAAACTGGACTGCCAGTTTGTCACTCTGGTGAGCGGAGCATGGGAGTGGACATCGTTGGGGGAGCAACATGGACATGCTGTCAGGACTTCTGATGAGCTGCAACATTGTATTGCCCTATTTTGAAGAATGGAACCCTCTGTTGTGTCTCTCACTTTCTCTCCAATGCACTTGTGGGGACTGTGACTGTCTCTGTACATCATTGTGGGGAGATATGGACCAGAACACATGACAGGCTGGTATGACAGCAGTAACGGCTAGCAGAAATAGAGAACACATCCCTGACACTGACTGCATGGCACAGAATAGGCGGGAATAGGAGGCAGTATAGCGCAGTGGTCTAAGGCTCTGAGCTGCAAATCTGGTGACATCCAGCATACCAGACCTGGGGTTTGAATCCCACAGCTTCTACTTGCATACTGTGTGACCCTAAGCAAGTCACTTAACGTCCTTATGCTCCCAGGTTGCTCCTGTAAAAAAGCTTTCAGCTTAGTATGCTATTCCTGGTTAAACAACTAAAAAAAAAAAAAAAAAATGGAAGGGAGGGGGAATCACAATGACACTTAATCCATGGGAGAAATGCTACATAAGGGGATCAGAGGGGAAGCAACATTGTTGCTGGCTCTATCTGTTGGGACATTTTCAATAAGGAGAATGGCTACATTGCTTTATGGGACAATTATTCAATTGTCATGGTCACTTCCCTCTCTCCTGCTGTTGCTCGCTTTCTGTCACAGTCAATGGCTGCCTTTCTTGTTTCATTTTGGCCCAAGATAACGAGTGCCACTCTGCCCCTGGATTTTGCTGTATGGAAACTCACTGCAACTGTGCGTTTACTGACAGTTAATCCATAGTCATGTTACGCTGTTTGATCAAATGTCATTCTCTGTTTTCCTACCCCATGTTATAATATCCTACAATATTGGTGTAAATATCTGAATGTATTAAAATATTTGCTGTAATATTCTGTATTATCATTGTAAATATATAAAAGTATTAAAATATGATATTTTGTATACCATATGTTTCTGCAGTGGAGTCCTTTGAGGTACAGCTAACTGATTTATAATTGACTAAACTGTATTGCTGCCTCTGAAGAGAGGCTAACATTACCATATTCTGCTTCTAAAGTAAGGAGTTTTCAGCCATGACAGAGTGAAATTAGTCAGGTGCCTTTGAGAAAAGAACACTGTACTGTGTGAGCAGTGTGTCTGGAGGGACTCATACCTAGAGATAACCCAAGAGACTGTCAGTGCTGAGTGATGGCAGCTACTGATTGCCCTTGAAGGCATCTGAAGGGTTCAAGAAAGGTGCTAACAATTGCAGGCTAGTCTGAGAGATACTAGTTTGTCACATACACAATGTTTTTTTTTTTTTATTTTCTTAATCCTAATACTTACTGGGTCTACAATGACATTTCTAAGCCTAATGTGGCAGCCTTAATTTTTTCTTGAGAAAAAACTGAATGAAAATATTTATAAAATGCTCAAATTTTGGTGGAACTAGAAATATTTACCACCAAATAAAACTGGAAGATACCTGGGGCCAGATTCACAAAAAGTCTCAAAGACAATGCAACATTTTGTATTGCGCTTTGAGATTGCCCAGGTGTGAATAAAATGCTATTCACAGACGGACAGCGTACCATACTAGCCAACTGTGAATAGGTCTAGGCAGAGTCAGTGGTAACCCCACTACTGCTACCTCTGACCCCACTAGTGCCACCCTGACCTGCATCTGGGGGAATGGATCCACAATGAATAGCTCTAGTGTACTATTTGGTATTCACAAAAGCAGCTATGCAAATGAGCCCATTGGGCAGGCAAGGCTCTAGCCCCCCCCCCCACTGATTGCTGCCCAGTCATGAATATATTTATTTCCTTGGTGGTAGTGGTCCCTCTTCCCTGATTACTGGCCTGTTATGATATTCATAGTATCCCTAGTGTCTAGTGGTCCTCTCCGTGATCTTTGTTTGCCAGCCTGAGTAAAGATAATAATGTTTCCTTGGTGGCTAACAGTCCCTCCCCTCCGCCTGAACCCTCACCTGATAGAAAAATAAATATTCCCTGGTGGCTAGTGGTCCCTCTCCCACCTGATCCCTCACCCAATAAGAAGATAAATATTCCCTGGTGGCTAGCGGTCCCTCCCACAGCCCAATCAACTTCCCGATAGATAAATATATTTTCCCTGGTGTCCAGTTGTCCCTTCCCCCACCTGGTCACCCACCTGATCAATAAATATATTTTCCCTGGTGTCCAGCGGTCCCTTCCCCCACCCACTCACCCACCTGATCAATAAATATATTTTTCCTGGTGCCCAGTGAACCCCCATCCTGATCCCCTGTATAGGATAGTGACATGTTTCCCTGGTGGTCTAGTGGACCCCCCATCCCCAATTCCCTGTGTAGTGAAAGTAAACCTTTCCCTGGTGGTCTAGTGGACCTCTCACCCCCCCCCACCATGACAAGAAGTGACCCACCATCCTGGTCCCCCCATCCCAAACTCAGCCAGTGATCAGCACAGCCCTCCTCTTTCCGCCACAGCTGGCTGCTGACTGAGCTGTCACTGAGCATGTACTGTATACAGTACATGCTCATTGACTTGACAGTCTGTGCTGTCAATCAATGAGCACGTACTGTGTACAGTATTTGCTCAGTGACAGTCAGAATGCAGCCAGCCATAGTGGAGAGAGGAGGGCTGTGCTTGTCGCCAGCTTGGGTCCAGGATGGGGAAGCGGGGTGGTGGGTCACTACCTGCCAGGGTGGAGGGGTTGGGGGGTTCACTCCACTAGACCACCAGGGAAAGATTTACTTTCACTACGCAGGGGATTGGGGATGGGGGGGTCTGCTAGACCACCAGGGAAATGTGCTCCTGTCTTATACAGGTGATCAGGATGGGGGTACACTAGACACCAGGGAAAACATATTTATGGATCAGGTGGGTGATCAGGTGGGAGGAGGGACCACTGGACACCAGGGAAAATATACTTATGTATCAGGCTGGTGATCAGGCGGGGGAGTGACCTCTAGCAACCAGGAAATATTTATTTTTCTATTGGGTGAGGCATCAGGCAGGGGGAGGGACCACTAGCCACCAGGGAAACTTTTTTATGTTACTCCAGCTGGAGATTAGTGGTCGTGGTGGGGGAACCACTGGCACAAGGGACTATTCTTATTTTGTTCCCCAGACAGTGATCGGTGGGGGAGGGATGGCTGCTGCAGTACCTCCGCCAACCACTAGAGTTGTGGAGGATTAAAGCAAGGTCTCAGTCAACGGTATTTGCCCTGCACAAGGGAGTCCACAAAAGGCCCTTGTAAGGAGCAAATACTTTGTGAATCAGACAGCGCCGATATGCATGTCCCTTCCCCCTGATATGCATTGCAGTCCCTTCCACACTTTCCCTGGCACACACCCAGTTTCTGTGCACACACTTGCTTTTGTGACTATTGACTCAGCGCAAAACCTGGTTTGTGCCATGCAAAACGGGTTTGCGCTGGGGCAAAGTTTTGTCATTCTGGCCCCTGAAATCTTTTATAGTAAAAATAAGGAAAATAAATGTTTTGTTTTGTTTTTCTCAATTTTGTTGCACTGCTGCTTTAAGGAGCTACCCTAGATGTCTTATTCCTATCTCCCTGTTTATGCCTTTAGAAAATGGTTCCCTCTCACCATAGCCCTCATGATTTTAGCTGGAACTTAATCCCTGGCTATTGTACATACCCATGTTTCCCCTAAACTGCTTGGCACCTTAAGTTGAAAAAGAATTCCGAGACTCATTAGATTAAATTAGACCCCTTTCTACCCTAAATGAAAATACTTATTCTCAGCTCCTAAGGACTATTATTCCTCACAATACCCATTTGCTATCCCAATTTAAAATTCCCCACCAACAATTTCAAATGTGTCCCCCTACAAATGTATACCATTCACTTCTAATGCATAAGGGTGAGTTACTTATTAGCTCTTCCTTTCAGAAATTCCTTAGCAACTTGACTAATATCTAATCCAATTATACGTTTCAAACTTGTTACTAATTACATGATACCTTAAAAAAATCAGTTAATATATCATTATTCAAAACTTGGGTTAAAACTGTTGTAAGTAATTAGAGGACCATCTGATTACTATGCATTTTGGTTAAACTTCAAGAAAGTTGATCTCTAACTAGATTTTGACCTATGGTACTACCTAGAAATAACTCATAGATGTCTGCTTTGGAGTCACAGCAGGCAAGAGCACATTAGTAGCTTATTTGTGTTCACAGTTAATGCATTATCAGCTATAGGTAACTGTCACATTTTTTTGAGTACTTTATGTTTACTTAATAAAAGTTTTTAATCTGGTTAGACTTCCTGGGCCCAATTCTCAAAAAGTCTTAGGTCAATGCAAGGCACTTCCATCAGAAGATACTGATACAAGAGGTGACTTGCATCACAACTTGCATCAATCAGGCTTCTGTAATGCAGTGGCATCAACCCCTGCAGCTCCCTTGCACCATGGTTGCATCAAACAACCAGGTGCGCCAGGTCACAAGGGGGCTTGCACCACAGTGGGGCTGCAACATCCCCTTTACTGGTTTTTTGGAAGCCCTGCCATGGGCGCAGAAATGGGCTTGAGTTAGACCAGCCAGGAGGTGGTGTAATCCCCTTGCACCAGTGCCACACAAGGTGGCAAATTGGGGGGGCTCTGAATGTGGGGTCTGGGTGCTGAAGGGGCTCATGGGGTGCCATAGGGGTGTTGGGGTGATGGTGGGCATGCCAGAAAGTGACATGGCACCTGGCAGGAGTGATGTTTATATGACCATTAAGCTAATGGTATGGTACCATGGGGGGGGGGTCGAGGGACAAACAGTGCCATGACCCCTGGTGGGCACAGCCCTGGCAGCAGACCCAGCCATCAGCACTGTTTTTCCCTGGATCCCCCCAGCAGTACCATCCCATTGGCTTAATAGTTATATGAACGGCACATTCACCGGGTGCCACATCATCCCCCACATGCCCACCATCTCCCTAACTATGCCTATGGCATCCCCCATTCCCCTTCTGCCCCTGGACCCCTCCTGGCAAACTTGTTTCATGTTGCACTGAGTAGGGAAGCACTGAATCCTTGTGGTAGTTCCCACAGGTGCACTTATTGTTTGGTGCTAGCCTGCTGGTGTGGCAACTCTCAGGTTTTTGGTGCAAGGATCCCTGTTTTTATAGAATTGGGTGCAGGATCCCTGATGCACCCAGAGTTTGCCGCAGCCCTAGATCACTGCAAATTGCAGTGATCTAAAGGCTCTTTGAGAATCGGGCCCCCTATCTTCTTTCAGAAACTGAGGTCACAATGGAGTGATCATTTTTCATTAATGAGCTAGTGGAACCAAAACAGAGAGACAGGAAAATTACACAACTTTTAAGAAGTAATCAGTTTCAACTTTTTATTTTTGAAGTGTTTTTCTTTTCCTTTTTCCTCATTAGAAAGTTTTTTATGTGATAATATTGTGTTGGAGGTGTGGAATAGCTGTCAGCCTGGCAGCTGGCATATATATCTCTCTAGTCCCCCCACTACATCATTAGCATTGTGATCTCATTGACAATGACATCACAAGTGACTGACCTGGCAGCTATTGAGTGGCTTTTCCTAAGCAGCAGTGATGTCACAGTTAGTGAAGTCACAATGCTGATGTCATAATGGGTGAAAAAGAGCTAGATATGTCAGCTGCCTGGGAGAATGCTTTTCTACACAGCACATCTACTAACATTAGGCAAACAATCTTCTAATTAACCAAAAGGAAAAGAAAAAGTACAGTACCTCAGATATAAAAGGTAATGGCTGACTGCTTTTAAAAACTAGAATTAATTGTTTTTTTATTTCAAAAATGTTTTTATTTGAAAGATTCAAATGACATTATATTGATTATATCTCATATTCGACAACAGTTATACATTCATATTAAAATTAATTGAAATACACAACAGGTTTTTCTTCACCTTTTTTAAACTTGACTAATTTTTTTACTTTCTTCCATGTTATTTTGTCCTACATATATATATATATATATCCTTTGAATATAAATTCCTTAAATTATCTTATATATCAATTACATATAAATAAGCTTAGGACTTATTTTCTAAACATTACCTTCCACATATGGTATTCAATTGGTCCATATCTTAAGTAATAAATCTTAAAACAGTAACTGAATTTATTGGTATATTGAAGGGAGACCATATCTTTTCATATAATGTTAATTAATTTCTTAGTG
The DNA here is from genome assembly GCA_016271365.2 of Neoceratodus forsteri. Taxonomy (NCBI): domain Eukaryota; kingdom Metazoa; phylum Chordata; order Ceratodontiformes; family Ceratodontidae; genus Neoceratodus; species Neoceratodus forsteri. The sequence goes on along the minus strand of CM057453.1, from coordinate 639,616,454 downwards.
AGTAGTGTACTTTTTCCAGTTTATGGATTGATATCATACAATTTAACCAAGTGACATACATTGGGGAGATTTGATCTTTTCACTTTAGCAGTACACATTCGTTGGCGATAATGAATCATATTCTTAATAATCGTTGTTTATGTGTAAGGAGTCTGTCAGTACTGTTACTGTGTGTAGTCATAAGCCATTCCTTATTGTGGCACAATTGCTTACCTATTGATAATGACAATGTAGTGAGGACCTGATTCCAAAACAATTTCAGCGCAGGACATGTCACAATCATATGTTCTAAAGTTGGAACTTTAGAACTAAAATTAGTTTTAGGCACTACATTAGCTCTTCAGATTGATTTCAATAGTGTTACCAATAGACCATAGGTAGCAAAAATCCATACTATAATCATACTTCTGATGTGACTTATGTGAAGGAGCTGCCAAGATAGTTCAGTAGCTGCATTGTTCATATTCTGCAGATAGCTCAGTTATCTAGCAATTATTACACTGTACAGAGTAGGTCCACTCCAGGTAAATGTTCTGAAGAATGTTTACCATATCCTAAATTAATTACCCTTATCATGGGGTTCTGTCAATTTGGCCTCCCCATTGCTTGAAACCTGGTGACATGTGGTTACCTTATTTTTGCAATAACCCAACCTTTAAGCATGTTATCTCCAGAACAACATGTAAAGGTCAAAGATCAATCTGCAATTACAACACCACACTGCACTACATCACAAACTCATTCTAAAACAAATCCACCCTCCCCTTAGCTCTAGTTAACCTGCTCATCCCACCCAAAAATACAAGAAAAAAATTAATAAACAAACAAAAAATACAAAGCAATTCAAACAACACAACAAGAAACCTACCTCAAAATTACAGTGATTTCCAACAGAAAGCCAAAAAGCCTAACATTGAAAAGTTACCTAATGGGCCCCCCAAAAAATAAAAGGTTGCATCCCAGCTTCAAACTTCCTTTGACTTGCAACTTTCAGAAAAAATGTAAGACCAGCCCAAACTAGAAAACATACCTAAACAGCCCCACCAAAAAAAGCAACCACTGAAAAAACAAGCATTTGTCAATGCTGAATGTTGTCTTGCTGGCATTAGCATTGGCAGTGCAGGAGTTAGAGAGATGCATAATAGGAATGGCAGTGAAGTATTGAACTGATGCCAACCCAACCCCCACCCTGTAGAGACTGACAGGTGTTGGGGTGTGCCTTTGGGTCATTGGCCATAACGCTCACAATTTTTCACCTCACCTTACCCTGCAGACACTAACAGGTGTCATGGTGTGCCTTGAGGTCTTTGGGCCTTACGCTCACTCCATTCCATAAGGAAATATGCTGAGATGGGTGCAGTATAGGAGAATGGGGTGAACTTTGTGTCCGAAGATGCCAAGGCACACCTCGATGCCTGTCACTGGCTGCAGGGTAGGGGTGGGGTTGGAATAGTATGAACATTACAGCCGACGATCCCAAGTCACACCCCTGATGCCTAGCAGTCTCTACAGGGTGAGACATTATGGTTGGAAATCCTAATGCCACGGGTGTTTGTTGGTATTTTCTCTCCAAATTTTCAACATAGGCTTTTTGTGACCCTACCTCATGAACAACGGCACTATCAGTTCGTTAGCCAAAAGGTGATTCTGCACAGCGACTGCACCATTTGGCACCACAGGTGTGAAAACACATTTCAGGCAGAATGTGAAAAATGACAGCTGTACTGTTCATGTGGAGGTTCAAAAAATGGCAGTGTTGAAAATCTGGAGAGAAAATATAAAAAATTGGTGAAGTCGCGAGTGTGCATAGAAACTGCGCAATACATGCCCATAACGCAATTATTTTGGGATTTATTTTTAACCACATTTCAACATAGGCATTTTGGAACCTTGTCTCATGAACAGGGGCACTGTGATTTTGTTAATTTGTCCCGAAAATTGATTTCCCACAGCAACTGCGCCGTTATGCGCCACAGGTGCAAAAACACATTTCAGGCATGATGTGAAAAATGACAGCTGTACTGTTCATAAGGAGGTGTGAAAAAATGACAATGTTGAAAATCTGGAGTGAAAATATTAAAAATTGTCACAGTTACAAGCGTGCGTAGAAACTGTGCAACACATTCTTGTAATGCAGTCATTTTCTGGAATTTTTTCACCAAATTTGCAGCATGGCCTTTTTGGGACCTCTTCTCATAAACAGTGGCATTGTTGTTTCATTAATCAGTCCTGAAAGATGATTCCATGCAGTAACCGTGAAATCACCTTTCTAGACTGAGTAATGAGTTAACAGTGCATGTGTTCGTGAGGTAGGGTCCCAAGAACCTCATGTTGAAAATCTGGTACCAGAATTCCCAAAAATGGCTGAGATATCCACCTAAGTTGAAACCCACCCATTGCCTGCCATTATAAAGCTTACCACATTTTGTTCCATTCCCGGTCGGCTTTTGAAGAGTTCAGATGTGTTCCCGCTCCACAGAAGATTGCAGTGCTGGCCCTCCAGAGGTAAGTATGGGATGGGGGGTGCGGGGAGGTGGGGTGCACAGAGGGTGGATGTGGGTTGAGGAAGGGGGTGCGGTGGGATGACGAGGGACCATTTATTTTTTTACAGGTAAAAGAAAAGAAACCAGACTTTGGGGGATGGTTTTCTTTATTTACAGGTTTAAAAAATGATTTGGGGCACACTGTGGTGGGCTCCCAGTGTGCCACGAGTTTAGGGGGGACATGATGCTGAAGGGGATTGGGCACCCCGGTCGGTAAAGAAATTGTGTGTGTGTGGGGAACATGATGCTGATGGGGATTGGGCACCCCCATTGGCAAACAAATTGAACTGGGGGAGGACATGCCAAGATGGGGATTGGGCATCCCCATGTCAGCTTTGTGGGGATTGTGAGGAGGGTGGCAGGAGCTGCCATATTTACTGGAATGTTTCACTAGGAAAGGCACGTAACAGAGCCTTGTCATCTGATGCTGCAATGAGGAAACTGCACCTCATTGGAGCAGCAGATTTATTTCAGCTCTGTGGCTCTTTTTGAAACTGCTGTCATCACTCGCATGCTAGCTAATTGGTGGCTGAGGGATGCACCCACTAAAGCATTCCCTGTATTCGCCAACACTGACATACCTCTGAATGTGCTACTACTACAAGATGTGGCTTGCACATGTGCAAGACAACATAAAAACTGCAACTACACACCAAGGAACACAAAAAAATTAAACAAAACTATCTTATTGTGAAAAGGACAGCTATAGTAGTTGAGCTGGAGGCACAATGGTTACCACCTGCCATGCCAATGACCCAAGTTCAGGAGTGAATTCGAGTTGTGGGGGAGGGTCAGCCGGGGTGAGAGGATTGCACTCCTCATCTGGGGAGGAGACTGTGCTTCCTGCAACATGCCTGACACCCAACAAGGCTAGGTTGGGAGACTGAGATGTGGGTCAAACATCAGCGAATGCTCTGCATCGTTGCGTGTCAACATCCTCAGGCTCAAAATGGAGGACAACAACCCTGCTGTGCAAGATGATGGATGGCTTCCTTGCAGGTTCAGCACCGCTGACTAGACAACTAGTGGGTCCTGCTACAGAGGGGCACAGGGAAGCTCCTCTGCTCCCCCCATGAGGGCTAAGTTGTGGGAGCAATGGGTATGTCCTGGGGATGGTGGGTGATTGAGCTGGAAGATGCCTTCCAGAAGGGGGCAGGCAGGCAGAGTAAGGGATAAATACAAGTGAACAAAAGGACAGCTAAGTTTAAGGTTAAGTTTAAGTTTATTGGCAGCAAGACACCATTGAGCATGGTCATTTTCAAGGAGGTCCTGTAAGGACAATGTTAAACAACAGTGTACAATAAAAGTGATGACATAGCATACAGGTACAATAACTGGTAGAAAAAAAGTGCATATATGGTCAGTAAAAACAATAATAAAACAGATCAGAATCCGGTGCCTGGGTAAGCAACAGTGACATACCATAAGGTAACAATAATTGGTAGAAATACATACAGGGCAAATGAAAAGAAAAACAACAGTGAAACATACAGGAACCAATTCATATTAAGAGGGAGAACAAAAAATAGTATCAGTAAGAACTTATACAATTGCTGTCAACTTCCCAAGATAGCTGAGAGTACAGGAAGGAAGGACGGGAGTAAGGAGAAATACATAACTACTTCTGACGAGGAAAGAGTCTGACTGAGGGGGCAAGGGATAAGTGCAAGAAGTTGTGAGAGGATGAAAGAGCAAGGGAGAGAGTTGGGCAGGGATCAGAGATGGAGGGAATAGAAGGAGTCTTGGGCATAAGGGCGGAGATGTACTAGGGAGAACAGAGGCCAGGGTGGATAGGGAGACTATGGAAAAAGATACTGTACAAGAAGTCAGAGGGTACTCACTTGATAGCAGTGGCAAGAGACTGGCATGATATAATAGGACCTATGGCAGTGACGGACTACTGGGAAGAATTTGTTGGTCAGTGCTCTGGAGAAATTTAATGAGACAATGCTGGTGACCCTGAGTGATGTCTGGTGAGTGAGTGAGTGAGTGAGTAAGTGAGTGAGTGATTGAGTGAGCGAGCGAGCGAGCTAAGAATTCTAGTACATGCAATTATTAAAATGGCTTTCTGCAGAACTACTTTGTCCAGACCTCCTGGCAATACTTTCTTCTTACTACCACTAAAACAGTACCTAAGAGCAAACACCAACAAATAAAGACAAAGCAACTAAAGCATTGATTTAAGAAAGCAAGCCATACTGGTCATCACAGTAACTACAGTTCTTTTTAGCCAAAGGTTAAGATAAAAAGGAAGAGGCCATAGTCCCTTGAGAAACCTTGGTATCACGAAACATGGGCAAGTCAAACTGAATGACTCAGTTTGACAGCCACTAGGAATAGTGAGTGTTAAACTACAGCAAGGATTATAGTGAGTGTAGCAGTGAGCTACACCAGCTGCAGCAGGCTATGGGGCTATGTTCGGCCAAGCAGTTCCCAGCTGGTCATTTGGTGTAGTGGCTTCAGTCACTGCTTCTGTAGCTGGTGAGCCTGGGTTCATGTCTGGCTGTGGTGGATTTTTAATTTTTTTTATTTTTGGGGGGTTATATATATTTTTTTATGTAACTGCTGTTCCACCACCCTCCCGGCTTTGTTTCCTCCTGCCCGTAGGTTGTCCCACCCCCCCGGAGTTTTCTCTGCCCCCTGCATAAACATTTAATTTATATTGCCCCCACAGAGAAAGTAAGTGACCATCACTGTTTGTGGCAGTCACTGTAACTCAGATCGCCGTTTTCACTTTCAACGATGTTGGGTTTGCTGTTGTTGTTGGCGCTCTTTTTGAGTCACCATTATCACAAAAAACTGACACCTTTGCAGGAAATAGTTATAATCAACTCCATTCCAAATGAAGTCCCATCTCTACAAGCAAAATTAACAAATCCTCTCCAAGATCTAAGGTAAATAGTCATATTCACCACTTTAAGGACTGCTACACTCTGAACCCTACTTCTTAAAGTCACAGTTCCAAGCAAGCAAGACCACTTTTTCAGACACTCTCCTTAAAACACCATGATTAAGCCATCATAAAACCAACTGATAAATGGAATAAGACATTTCAGAGTAGATATTATACCTTGTTACATGCCATGGGGTGATATGCAGCACAAGTGTAAATCCTCCCCTCGACATGTTACTTTTTTTGTATAAGTATACTTTTATAAGAAGATAGATTGACCACAGTGAAACAGTAGAACAATTGGCAAGTAGAGAGTCAGTCACAGTGTCTCACATATATTGATATAAATCAGTACTAATGCCATCCAGGCTAGTGACCTTACCTGTTGACAGAGATTTTATAGCATCCAGTACTCGAATTAACTGGATTTTTGGAGGAAAGGCTTAGAAGACCATCTTGGAGACTTAGTGTGTGAGCCCTCTAGTGGGAGGGACATTTGTACCAGGCATGATCTGACAGAAAATAAGAGCTATTTTAACACTGGTCAGCACCTGCATGATACACTATGTGGCTAGAAATAATCTAGCCTTCTAAGGAACCATGCACTACTGGGTGATGAGTGTAATCTTTCTGAGAGGGGTGATATATCCACTATGGGTCTGACATTGCTAATTTACTGCTGAAGTAAAGTAGTACACCACAGTCTTTGGAGAGAGTGGACAGACTATTGTGGTGGGGTGATTTGTCCAGAATAGGGTTACAGAACATACTAATGTCCCCTCCTAATATGAGGGCTGTGTTGGGTTTACATACAGTAGTTCAAAGATATGCTGAACCACACCATAGGAAAAGGATTCGCTGTTATTATTGGGAGCATATATACTGTATTAGTTAGGGTCATGCTCACCCCATTTAGAGTTCCTGTGGTAATAACCCAACAACCTTCTGGTTCTGAGTTTACCTTCTTAGCAATCCATTTAAACTTTTTTTTGAACAAGAAGATTTACACCTCATTTCTTGGCAGTAAAGGTACTTGACATTTCCCAGCCCACCCAATCGTTGGTCAGTTTCACAGCTTTAAGCATAAGCACAGTAGATTTCCTGAAGGAACACAATGTTGCACTTGACTGCATTTAAGCAACTATGCAACAAGAAATGTTTTTTCCCCCCAAAAAGCTACTTTCAGCTGCAGTTAATAAAACTATTAGCATGCTTATCAGATCTACTTTCTCAGGTACCCTCTGTGCTGCACACAATGAGTTTTATTTCATCAATCTTAGCCCTTGCCTGGCCTTGCCTGGCCTTGATATTTCTAGGCCAAATGAAGCGGTCATCTTCTTTCTTGAAAAAAAAAAAACATTTTTATAAAATGTTCAAATTTTGGTGGAATTAGAAACATTTTGGTGGAATTAGAAAAAATATACTACCAAATAAAACTGGAAGATGCCTAGAATCTTTAATAGTGCAAAAAGGTAGGCTTACATTTTTTTTCACAATTTCATTTCACTTCTGATTTCATTTCATTTCATTTTTTATTTACCCTGGAAGGCACATAGAGCAAATTGCCTGTTTTCACATGCGTCCAGCATACAGAAAACATTAAAAACATAAGGTACACTAAAAAATTATAACACACAGTCACAGTTAGATGGAGAAGTTAAATATGAGAGCAACTCTTTATTAAACTGAAAAATATTTTTACAGCATTTGACTGAATTGGGAAGATTAATGTAGTTTTGAGTGCCAACATAGTCTAGGCCCTCTGGCCAAGCGTAATTCTCCTAAATGGTATTCTGAAGGAAATGGAATGTAATGACCTAGTGTGACAATCATTACATTGTACAATAAATAAATGTGCAATAGAGGAAGGTAGTTTCCCAAGGACAATTTTATGAAAGAAAACAGAGGCCTTAAATTTTGTGTAGTTCTCAAAAGAGAGTTGTTAGCCAGAATCATAAAGGGTACAATGATGTGTATATAAGGGAAGACCAGTAATAAAACAGCAAATGGAATTACAGCAGAGTACATCTCTAATCCTGGGCAGCACCCCACAGCCTGCAGACAAATAACAGAGAATGCCATAGTCCAAAATTGAAAAAAGTACACTGTGAGCCAAAAGAGCATGGGCTTCTGGTACAAGGTTCCCATGAACTCTAAATATGGAGCCTAAATCTTGATGAGTTGATTTTACTAAACGATCAGCACATAAGTTGAAGATAATAGTGCTATCCAAGATCACCCCCAAATATTTAAAGAAGCTAGCTGACTCTAGAAAAGTACTATCGAGGTCCATAATGCAAAGCTCACTATTGCAAAGCATCCCAGACTTTTCAAAGACCATAGCCTTAGTGGGGTTTATTTTATTTTTTGGGTGGGGTGTTATCAAGGACCAACTTGCAGGACAAGAATCATTGTTGAAGGTTATAAAAGTTTTTCTAGATAACAACATTAAAGGCCACTAAATCTCATCCCTTTTAAAAAAAATGACTGCATCATGAGCATACAAAAGCATTTCTGATGAAGGACAAGTCACAGTGAGGTCATTTAAGAAAAGGGAGAATTGAAGAGGTCCCACTATTAAATCTTGCGGAAATCCACAATTAACTCTGGAAAAACTAGAACAGTGACCAGTAATAACAGTTAAATGTTCTCTGCCATCCAGATAATCCCCAAACCAACAAACACTATCTGTAGAAAAATGTCTCTGTGCTAGAGACAAAAGTAGAAGGTCATGATTAGGGATGCATTGATATCCGACCCGGTATCCGGATCCAGCCAGATAGTTGGCATTTCTGATATATCCGGCCTGGCCGGATATCTTTAAAAAAACCTGGGTCGGATAGTCTCCTGAGCATGATGACCGATTCACCCACCTTGCGTTGTAAAGGCTGATGACTGGGGTCCCACGAGTCCTGAGGTAGGGAGAGTGGGCAGAGCACAGCCCTTGTGACTCTGTTTCTGTACAGCAATCAGAGCAGAAATGGCTGCAGGAATCTCAGGATAAAACTTAAGTAGAATCATCAGTCACACAGACACAGAACTGAAAGGGGCTGGTAGTCGGTACAGAATTGACAGCAGGAATTCAGCTATGAAAAGTTTTGCGCTGGCGGGTGCGATCTGCAAATCTGCTCCTATTTAAAAGTAAACTCACAAATGGGGAAACATTCTACACCACTCAGGATAAAGCAATTCAGAGAGGTAACTTAAAATAATGTTTATTTACTCCTTTTCAAAACTGCAGATCTGGATCGCAAAAGGCAACCACAAGCTGCTGAAAGTTTCAAAACGGGCACTTTCACTTTCAAACACGCAGTCTGGTTAAGTAGAAAAATGCTACGGGCAGTCTTTCATGTCAGATTGATGGCATGTAAGGGGAAATGCTGCACAGCTCCTAACTTAGGTACCACACAAAAACACTGATGTCAGCTGTGAGGTTCAAATGCAGTCAAGCTCGAGACCTTGTAACAGACCTTGTAACAGATTGTATTTGTGAGGAGCCTAGTGTGCTGAATTGTTGAACTGCCATTGTTTTATCAGTTATGTATCAGACCTAGTTGTCTCCTTATGTACTGTAGTAAGAAAAGGAGGAAAGGGGAAATTGTTTAACCAGGAAAGGTACACTAAGCCGAAGCTTGTTTCCAGGTGCGACCTGGGAGCACAAGGAAGTTATGTGACTTGCTCATGACAGGAACAATAGAGTCCAGAGTTGCTTAGGGTTACACAGTCTGCAAGTAAGTGCTGTGGGATTCAAACCCACTTCTCCAGGTTTGCCTCTCAGAGCCCTAAACTATTACACAATACTGTGTCCTTTTAGTACTACAGTACACAAAGAGACAAATAGAAACTGAGTGGGTGACAAAATCAGCTCTTTATTACTGTATTGAGGCCAAAATAGTTAAGATTCATGAGCAGTCATGATGAATCATTGCCACTGATCTTTAAGTTTGCTGTGTTTTTTTTTTCTAACTATCCACCCCATTAATATCCAACCCGATCAGAAGCACCACTGTACAGTGATGGTGTTAATGCCGACAGCACCCACAGCGACACCCGCATACCACCGTAGCTGAACTCTATGCACCCCACACCAGCCACCACGATCCTGACACAGCAGCCACACCAGACACACTGTCAGACTGTGAGGTGCACAGCAGACAGGATGTACCAGCACAAACAGCCCATGACAACGGCACTATGGCATGGGACCGGTCAGCATGCCCCCCCCGAACCACATCAGACCTGATGGACAGTGGAGCGACACTGCAGGACATGGGCGGGGGCACCACAGGGGCAGCAGATGTGCGGCATGGTGGCAATGCCAGGACTGGGGACATCCAAGGTTAGCAGACACAGGGCATCCATGCACTTCCCACAGAACACCATGGTTGGGCCAGGGCCAGGTGCCTGGCCATGGCATGTGTCATAGGTGCCATCCTTGCATGAAAGGTATCCAGTAGCTTCAATGGAGCTAGGTACATCACATTTCCTATGCTGGGTTTTCTTTCTGTTTGAACAATCCAGGACTCCACCATGCTACAGCTCTCTGCCACCAGAAAGCACCACAAAGCAGGCAGCTAACCTCCACATAAGTACAAGTCCAGTAGGAAGTGATGCACATGAAATACAGCAATGCAGAATCACTGTTTAAGCAAAACTTTACTGCACATAGACGTGCATACGCAAAAAAAACACACAGAGTAGATTCAGAATGGTCTTTAGCCTTGACTACAAGACTCTTGTATCGGTACGCTGGGCAGCCTTGGCCCTTGAACCCCTACTCTGTGTTTTTTTTTTTTGCATTTGCATGTCTATTTGCAGTACACCTTTGCTTAAACAGCAATTCTGCATTTCTGTATTTCTTGCGCACCACTTCTTACTGGACTTTTTCTTTCTGTTTGGTTGTCCTTCGTACCAGCATACATAGGCACTGAAGGCGAATATATGGTGGCAGTAGACATGTTTGCTATGTTGACGTCAAGTCCTGAAATGCTCAGCTGCATGCATTTTGAAGGCTGTTGTATTATGTTGCTAGGTCCTGAGACCGATGGTGCTGCGGCTGTGGGGGGCATATCGGCCACTGTGGTGGGTTGCTCTTGCTGCAATCGGGATGCCGGCTGCCACTGTATGGGTGTCAGGATTGTGGTGTTGCCATGACACCATGCTTCCCGACTCAATCTGGTTGTCAGGAACAAATATCCAAAATCCAATATCCGGTAGAAATCTGGTATCCGTGCATCCCTAGTCATGATCCACCAAATCAAATGCATTGGTGAGGTCCCTGAACACAGAGGCCACTCATTTTCCAGAATCAGTGGCCTGATGTACATAGTTTGTGAACCTCATCAAGGTAGTCTCAGTATTGTGCAAGGTCCAAAAAACATTCTGTACTTGGGTCAATAAATTATTTTTCATCAAAAAGTCAAACATTTGGTCCACTGCAATTCATTAAGACAGCTAAGCATCATTTTCCACTTAATAGGACAATTTATACCCTGAAAATTCCTAGGGCATGCAGTATTTGTTTTCCATTTTAAAGGGACACTGTCAAACCCCTTAGGCTTCAAAGTGTCCCTAGTTTAAAACACACATTTTATGATTGTTCACATTCTTTAGAAACTGTTTATGCAGCTGGTAGTTTAATTCACATCCCTTTTTTCTTTTAAAAAGTGAAAAACAAAGTGCCCACCATACTGGTGTTACCACACCAAAACATGTTTGTTTACATTTTTTTTACCAGCTCCCAGTACATCTTTCCCAAACTCAGGAAGACCCCAACACAATCTAGTCACTCATTATGCAGTGGGAGTAGAGGAGACTATTGAGTCATGAGTGGCTGCACTGTTTGAGGGTGTTTCTAATGTTCGGGAAGTATGCAATAAGAGCAGTTTTATGATTTGAAGTAAAACGAGACCAGGTATAGCTATACATTACTATACATTTCAGTTCTAATAAGCAATGAAGCAGATAAAACAACCAGCACCATCAATGAATTTTAGAGAGGGTAAGCAATCAAAAAATGTGGGGTTTAACCTAAAATTAATACATGCAAAAAAGTTGACAGTGTCCCTTTAAAAATGCAGCATATTTCCACAATTTTAATTACACTGTGGGATGATAGCCCAAAGGTTTGCTGTACTTGACAACACTCACCTGTTCCAATAAATGAAGGAATAAAACAGGGTAGAGCACCTTCCACTGCTGGAGTCTGAGAACCAGTGAACTGAACAGCAGTTGTACGGTTCTGTAACTGATTATCAGAGAAGTAGGAATATTGGAATTGATGGGAATAAACCCGTGGTTCCTGGAAACACATGTAAGAAAACAACAGATCAGGATTAGTGCCTTGCACAATATGTACATCTGAGAGTGAATCAAAAAGAGTAATCCCAAGTAGAATCGATAATCCTGCAACATTGCAGACTGAACAGACAACAGGTGAATATACTGTAGTATGTCTGCAATTAGAATCAGGGCTAGATGGATTAGAACAGGGGGTGGAGATTTTCATCCCTACCTGTCCATCTGACTTCTGGCAACTGAAATTCAACAACAAAGTATTTTCGCACATAAGAGCATACCACAATCCAAACATAATGATAATGGTTACTATATTCTTGAGGAAAAGGGGAAGAAAAGAGAACAGAAAACAGCACAACACTTCCATTGCAGGCCTCAGCTATAAAGCAAGAGAGATGACTTGGCTATTAATTTTAATAAGTATCGAATAACCCGGTACAGAGAGATTGGAGTCAAAGAGATACCTCGTTAAAATCTCTAGTCCCACTTGCTATTAGAGATGTTGTGAAATAAAATTTCACTAGCGAAATTGCTGTGAAATCTGCACTTTTGCCACAAAAAATATTTCAGGTAATTCGCACGTCGCAAAATATTTCGCGGATGCACAATGCAAAACTTTGCCCCAAAATTGTGAAAGTTCACCCAAAATTGCAAAATTTCACATTGTGCGGCAACATTTTTCTGGTTTTGAGTGAAATTGTGCAATTTGGGGATGAAATTTTGCATTTCTCGTCTGTGACATATTTTGCAAAATGCGCGAATTTCACGAAATATTTCACTTAACAACATTTCGCACAACACTACTTGCTATAAATGGGCACCAACTGAAACTGGAATCGAGTAGTGGTCCCTGAAAACATTAGAAGTGTTGCTATGTAGGAAGCAAGTGGGAGAGCTCTCAATAGATCAAGTTATTGTTGTGTGCCCAGGACACATATAAGAGTGGCCTGAGAGAGAGAGAGAGAGAGAGAGAGAGAGAGCGAGCTATGGAGGAGCAACATGTTTAAATTTGGATGATAGACTGTAGTTTTACTACAGGTATGCCTCCATTACCACAGTATTACTGTGATCCTTATTTTTAAAACATTTTGTCTTGCTTACTCTTCCCCAGAGTTCCACTTTTTTTCAGGGACTTGGAATTATCTGACACTCAAGTTTAACAGGCTGAGCAAGTAGGCCCAATTCAACCATCCTGGCTGGCCATCAGGAGTTGCATGGGTGGAAAGTGGGAGCTGAGATGTGAAGACCAGATCCCAGTGACCAGGAACCAGATTGGAGAGATGCCAGAGTGGAGATCTGAGACCAGAGAAGAGTAGCTGGGAATTGAAAAAGGCTACAGAATAAGTGTGAAGAACTGGGAACTGGGAGGACGCTGGGAGGAATGGAATGAACTGGAAAGCTGAAGGAGTAAGAGTTGTGGTGTGGTACTGGGAGAAAAGGAAACAGAGACTGGTAAACTAGACAAAGGGACAATTTCTTATATTTTTTAATATCTGGCATCATTTGTATTTGAATGACTGTTGCAAATAGAGTGGAAATACTGTGGGCTCCTGATGTGTGCAGGGCAGTGTTGAGTTTTGGTGATGCTATTATTGAGATTAACTTCTCAATAATAGGAGTCAGGAGTCATAGGAGGCAGTATAGAGCAGTGGTTTAAGACTCTCAGCTGCAAACCTGGAGACCTGGGTTTGAATTCCCACAGCCCCCACTTGTCTACTGTGTTACATAGAAACATAGAAGTTGACAGCAGATAAGGACCGCAAGGTCCATCCAGTCTGCCCATTTCTTTTTCTACCTTACAAATGTGCCATCGGCCTTTGCTCTGTCAATGGTCTATCTATGCATACTCATCTGTATTGCTCTCTTATGCCTATCCCATGCCTGTTTGAAGCCCTGCACTGTATTCATAGCCACCACTTCCTGAGGTAGGCCGTTCCAAGCATCCACCACCCTTTCTGTGAAAAATAATTTCCTCACATTCCCCCTTAATCGTCTCCCTCTAATCTCATGCTGTGTCCTCTAGTCCTGCTATTTTTCTTATATTTACACATGTTAGACTCTTTCACCTTGTTAATGCCCTTAAGGTGTTTGAATGTTTCGATCATATCACCTCTCTCCCTCCTTTGCTCAAGGGTATACATATTGAGCTCCGTTAATCTGTCCTCATATGTCTTCTGATGCAGTCCCTGCACCATTTTGTTTGCCCTTCTCTGGACTGCCTCAATTTGGTTAATGTCCTTGTGAAGGTGTGGCCTCCAGTACTGCACACAGTACTCCAGATGGGGCCTAACCAGTGTCTTGTAAAGAGGGATTATTATCTCCCTCTTACGACTTGTGATTCCCCTACTAATACACCCTAACATCCTCCTAGCCTTACCTACTGCTTTAGAGGTCTGCTTGGATGATTTTAGGTCATCGTGATGATGATGCCCAAGTATTTTTCTTCCTTTGTGACTGTCAGCAACTCCCACCCAGCCTATAGGTGGCTTCAGGGTTCTCTTCCCTATGTGCATGATCTTGCACTTTTTTGCATTAAATCCCAGTTGCCACTCTTCCAACCATTTTGCTAGTTTATCCAGATCTCTTCTCATTCTGCCCACCCCATCTGGATCATCTACTCTGTTGCAGATCTTGGTGTCATCTGCAAACAGACAAACCTTACCCTCCAGTCCATCTGCAATGTCACTGATGAAGATATTGAAGAGGACTGGCCCCAGGACTGATCCCTGAGCAAGTCATTTAATTTACTTGTGCTCCCAGGTCACACCTTTAAACAAGCTTCAGCTTAGTGTGTCTCTCCAGGTAAAACCAAAAAAAAACAGAAAGAAACCGACTAAAAGTACATTTTAATTTGTTGTTTGCTCTGCTGTATTACACCACATCATGTGTTGGCTGCTGAATTGTGGAATTTTGGCTGGGGAGAGAAAATTGGTCCTCCAAGTCATTATTGTTTAAAACATTAATACATTTTTTTATAACTTATTAAAATGTTTCTGCCATTTGGGTCACATAACTTTCCCCACCTGTATAAAAGAAAACATTACTTGTGCTAGCACCTGATGTCAGAAACAGAGGTCCATTGGCGTGGTTCAGTCAAAGGGAACCTGGCACTTAGCTGCAAGTGTTCTTTTGAAGATAAATATGATATATTGGAAGTCTTAAAGCTCATTTCTGTATTTTAAAAGAATAGGTCACAGATATGCCACGTGATGCTAGAAAGGTCATCATGGGGAAAAATAAGAGGTTGATGTAAGTGATTTTGATATTCTCCCACTCATAGTTGTTAATTTTTAATATTTCCAGGACTTCAAGGACCAAACAGTTTTTTCTCTATTTGCACTTGCAGTGGGGTTATACAATAGCCTATAGAACCTGTCGTTAGGCACCCTTTGCCTTGTGCCATCTTGGAACTAACTGCTTTCCATCTGCACCAAAACAGAAGTTTTGCCTTTTGCACATTAAAAGGTATTGGCTCAATGAAATGTTCTGAAAGGGGAGAAACTATTATTACAGACTGAGGTCCCATTAGGCACTTAATTGTGCTGCCTTTTTACTATATATTACCTGTGTGTTTGTATTGTGAATTGGCATTAACAAGAAGGACTACTAGATCTGTGCCAGGAAATACTGACCCAGCCAATAGGACATTTATAGAGTCTGAAACAAATAGGATTAAAAATCAGAGCAAGGCCGAATGGAGAGAAAATAAAATACATCTCTTCCCTGACCTTGCTTTGAGATACGTCAGCAGAGGAAGGGGGTTGATGGGATCCACACTAAGTTAAAGCAATTGGGTGTGCATCATATATTGTTGATGCCAGCAAGTTGGAAGATATGCTATGGGGAAAACTCCTATCAATTCTCTAACCCCACTGATGCAGCTAAATTGGTAGAATGGATAGAGAAGGAATTGCAGCAAAGAGACATGGAGTCTGAAGGGGAGGAAGAGGTAAACTGATGGTAGCCAAGCTGTTAAGTGACATTTTACAGGAGGTGCGCAGGTAGGTGAGGTGGATTACCCTTTGACGTTTCCCCTTGTTGGTGCTGTGGGGATAGAGCTCTGGGACATGGCTTGTAAATACAATATCTCTAAAACTGAATGCTCTTTTTGAATGCACCTCGAGCCTGATAGATTCATGAAGTAACATGGCGGAGCCACATGGTGTCCGCTAGATATGGCGATCGCTCTGTTTTTCTCTCTCCTACATGGAGTTACTTTTAGCTCCATTTGGGCACTATCCTCCATCAGAAGGGAATGGCTTTTCATATACAATCGCTGCTAGACTGCTGGACTCTGTGAAAGCATTCTAAGACTTTCATAACATTTTCTTTTTTTCCTAAGCCGGTATCTTAAATGATTAAGCTTAGAAAAAGTGACTATCTTTAAAATAAAAATGATGCAATGCCACTAGGGGTCTAATATTGTACGGTCTGATAAGGAGGAAAATGAATCAGAATTAAATATATAATGGCTCTAAACAGGGAATGAATCCTTAGTCAAACTGTGCACTTAAGTTCACAATGTTACATATACAGTACGTGCTTGTAGAAGGTTTAACCTTTAATTAGTTGTTGTTCACGCAATATACCATTCTTTTTATTTTATCACCAGTTAAATGTAATTTTATAAATGCAGATCAATGTTTTCTTGAACTTTCATTGAAGGCAATAAGCTACTTAATAGGTTGTCTAATATGTTTTTCATACACTATGCAGGATTTGAGGGGACTAAACTTTACTGTTCTTAAAGGGTGTACAATGTTTTAGATGTTATAAATGTTAGTGGCCCCTGCATATGGCAGCATATGGCTGTTACTTAGGAAATCCAGATTGTACACAAAGTTGTGTTATAATGGGCACTCCCAGGTGTGATATCAATGTTAGGGGCATTATATCATTGTTACTGTAAAAATTTTGTATTCTCAGTAATACCTCTGAGTATTATAAATTCTAATAATGCATACTTACAAATCATTAAGCTGTACTGTTTAAAGTAAAGTCTGAAAATAAAGTTTTAAAAAAAATCAGGGCAACAATAACAAAAGGGGTAACAATGAGGATACCATACAATAATCAAAAATAACAGAGGGATTTGTTAAAGGAAAAGAAAATACAAATGGATTTATTATTGACTCCATATTGAATAATACTATTGAGGAGCTTACTGGCTGGCAGGACACCACAGAAAAAGAAAGATGGCAAGGCAAAATTTATTTATAAAGCACCCAGTCCAAAAAGGCTCAGAGCACTGTATAAAATGAGCATAACATCAAACACAAATATTAAATACATTTTACAATAAGTAGTGGCAAAAACAGTCAATCAGTAAATGCTTGTTGAAATAAATAAGTCTTCAAATATGTTTTAATGGCCTCCACCATATTGGCCATGTGGACATTCAGAGGGACTGCATTCCAAAGCTGTGGAGCAGCCACTCTGGAAGCTCTGTCCCCTGATAGCTTCAGTCTAGATGCAAGGACAATGAGCAGGCCTGCATCTGTGGAGTAGAGAGGATAAACTGGGTGGTAGGGAAACAGGAGCTCTTTTAAGTAGTCCAGACCCAGACCATGTAGGGCCTTGTAAGTTAACAAGCAAATCTTGATGGTGATGCACTGCCCCACATGCAGCCAGTGCAGTGCAAAGAGGACAGCTGTGATATGCTCACTCTATGAGGAGCCCACAATCATCTGGGCTGCAGCATTCAGGACCAGCTGCAGGCATCACATTAAACCTTCAGATAACCCTAGGTAAAGTAATAAATAAAAAATAAATAAATAAATAAATAAATAAATAAATAAATAAAGAGTGCTGCAACAGTCTAATGTTGAGGTAATGAAAGCATGAATGATTATCGCTAGGTCACCATAAGCAATGTACAGCTTGATCCTGGTGATATTCTGAAGATGATAAAAGCCAGATTGGACTGCAGATGACTCCTGTTATTCTAGCATCAATCTGCTGTCCAGAATGACTCCTAGGTTCTTTACTGCATCAGTTGCCAAGAGAGGTCAGATGCTCAACAATGTGAGAGTCACACCATCCCCAGTAGCCATGCTCCAATGACCTGACTTGCTCACCATGACCTCTGTCTTAACCAGGTTAAGACATAACCAATTCAAGGACATTCAGTTGTTGATCTTGGCTAAACACTGACTCTGCACAGAGACCACAACACCATTGTAAGGGGAACAAGACACGTACAGTTGAGTGTCATCTGCATAGCAGTGAAACCAAACTCTGTACAGTCTGATGGTATCCACCAGTGACAGCATATACACAGAAAACAAAATGAAGGCAAGGATCAAGCCTTGTGGAACTCCACAGGACAGCATATAGGCCCTTGAGATAAAATTCCCTAGGGCAACCGGCTGTGTTCTCCCAGTTAAGTAGGACTCAGACTAGCACAGAACTGCACCAGAGAAGCCCACATAATTCCTCAGGCAACACAGAACCACCCCATAGTCAACTGTGTCAAATGCCGATGATAGGTCCAAGAGCACCAAAATAGAATGTTGCCCTCGATCCCTCTTGAGGAGGAGGTCATGAGTTACCCTAATGAGAGCAGTCTCAGTGCTATGCCAGAGGCTGAAAACCCAACTGGAGAGGTTCACAGATGGAAAAAGATTCCAGGTGGTATGTTAGCTGCTCCACTACCACCTTCTCAATAACCTTCCTCAAAAAGGGAATGCTAGAGACAGGCCTGTAGTTCTCTAGAGTGTCAGGGTCCAAGGATAACTTTTTCAGAAGAGGTTTAAGAGCTACAAAATTAGAAAAGGTTCCTCCTTTGATGCAATTATCACCTTCATTAACTTTTATTAAATCACTGAATATGGAAACTCAAAGTCCATAGAATAGTAATAGGGATTCTCCAATTAATGCTGCAATTTACTCTAATACTGTTTTAAGCATGACTGTCACACATGTTGATAATCAAGAATCGTTAGTTACACAGTTTATCCAATTGACTCCAAATCTACCTATTGGGACCCCTTGTATTCTCTCCACAATACTGGAATTACTTTATGATACAATACAAGGGTTAAAATCCCTAGCACCTCATTTACAAGGGAAGTATTTACCCATGGAGGAATCTCCTGATTTACATGACTGCTCCTTAAATGGAAGCTTAGTTTTGGTGAGAGAAAGGATGTTGGTAATGTGGAGGTTTGTGAAATTTTACATCAAATTAGTATGGAGGTAATGTCTTGGATGCATAAATGAGAGCAGAGGAGAGCACAACCATCAGTTTTGTTTATGTTGGATCACTTGACTTTTCATAGATGAGATACTGTCTGTAAGAAATCAGATGTTTGGAAGCCAGTTTCTCACTTTTTAAGACACTGTGTGATGGATATATCATTTGTGCTGGGAGTTCAGCATGAGATGTGCAGCACAAGGCAGTTCAAGCACAGGAGCTCATAAATGGGCACTCAGAGTTCCCCCTTCTCCCCATACTTACAGAAAGAGGCAACAAGGGAACAAGGGAAAAATGGTAAAAGAGAAGCATAAAATAGATAAACAAAAGAAGGAAAAAACAGAGCAACAAACCTCCTATGGCTGATGCCTTATCCCACACTAAAGTTCGGGATAATAATATTGATACATTAGCAAACACTGAAATTATAGTAATCCCTTTCCAGATTAGTTTTGTACAAATGATCACCTATTAGGCATCACAGAGTAGAAAGGGAATGTAGAGCAGGGAAATTCTTAGGATACATGCGATTAGCAGTTCCTATAGGCAGTGAGATCCCTGGATCTTCAAACCACTCAGCACATGAATTTACAACATGCTCCATGAGTGGAGCCAGGACTTCGTGCAACAAGGATTATACTTACACTTACCAATGTTATGCAAAAAAAATGAGGTTGACAACTTTTTGAGAGAGACGATTAAGTATGTATTGTTCAGGAATTTGTAGATGCCATTATTGAAACAAGACTTTGTGCATTGTACGAGATTAAGGGGGATTAAAACCTGAATCTCTCTTTGTGCATTTTAGCATATGATTCAATAATATCAGATATAGTAACAAAGGAATCTGTACTTTGTAGATTGAGTATTACAGCATTGTTTCATTCACTCCAATAACTATGGCAAATAGTGAAATAGAGTGACAGGAGCCTCTGGAATTTTGCTTAAAGTGTTTAGCAGATTATGAACAAATGGAAGAAGAATTCTATTTGGGGGACTGCAAAATCAAAATTTGAGATGGATCAATCAATGCTTAGATAGACTGACTATTGAAAATAACCCCAAATATTCATCTAGGGAGGCATGGGGTTATTGCAGAAAAACATGTACAGGGTGATTAAATCAAGGATGGATAGGTTGATATGTTGTTAAGAGACAAATACAGTAGCTGGTAGCTGCTATCCCGAGAGAAGAAGATAAACTAGACACCCTAGGAATACATTTCTTTAATTAGCATAAATGTTGGAGTATCAACCAGCCAACTGTACATAGTAAGCCAGAGAATATGTATTTACATCCTGGCTCATAGACAATGTCCCCTACACACACACACACACACACACACACACACACACACAGGAGAATTGAACTTTTATGGTACCAGTTGCCAATGGTATGATACTCTACAAATACAGGAGGTAAAGAAGAGAGGTCAAAGAGAAGCATTGTTTTTTTTTATGTTTTCATAGAATACTTTCCAGGATAATATTAAAAATTGCTGTTAAAGGATTAGTTAGTTTACTGGAAAGTGCAAATCTGATCTGCTTTCAGGAATCTTGGGCTCTTGAACTCTTAAACTCTCCTTAGAATGGTTTCCTTCTAAATTAATTACCAACCAAAAGCAAAAAATCCAAGGGCAGATTATTCAGAGGTTTAATGATACTTACAAAAATTATGGAACATGTAGAGTATTGATTCCAGGGCTGCTAAATCAAATATTTTATATATAACAAAATGAAAACTGATGCCATAGACTGTTGTTTCATAAATGTCTATGTTCCTCCATATAATTCAATTTATTATGAAAGTACAGTCTAGGCTGATTTTATAAATTTAATTGAGGATGTTTACATAAACCAAACATTGGAATTAAATATTTGTGTAGACTTCAGTGCTCGAATTGTCCTTTTTAATAACCTATTTGATCCTGATCATTTTATTCTAGATCTTCCATTGGGTAGCTTTGAAAGGGGATCATTAGAAAAGGCTACCAATAACACTGGTGATATATAATGGAACTGTTGTAGCCCATGAAAGATTTTCTTAAGATAATAGGGTCTTTCTTGTTTTTCTTTCACACTAGTGCTTTACTTATTGGTTGCTGTTTTGTTCCATTTTCAAAGCTCCCTGTCTTAGAGGACCTAAATATTTTAGCTCACCCAGAGTCACCCCTTCATGGTGAAAATTTATGGGAAGTGGGAGAATAATTCAGCACAGTTTGGGAAAAAGCAGATCATCCCTGGGGCAGCTGTACCATAATAAATAAAAGACTGAGATGAGATTATAGCCTAGAGTCTATTTTATCAGCAGCCTTGCAGGACTGTTATACTCCTTAATTTATGGACGGTTTCTATGAATGACCCTGGCCACAAGATAAATATGACTAAATAACATACATTTTTCAGGTCATTTATGTAACAAGGAAATGCGGTAAACCAAAATCCTGATATAACTTCATTTGTAAACAGGAAAAAAAGCTATTTTGATTAGATGGAGTAGGAAGCATCCAACCCCTGTGAACCTAATCATTCTAAACAGAGCAAGGAAACAATATAAACAAGTTCTTGAATGAAGAAGAGTTTAACTGGTGGGAAACTGGAAGAAAATATTGACTGACATTAATGACAATGATAATGTCTCCTTCTAGAATTTGGTAGTCAAGGGGACTAATTCTCATGTTACGGATCCACATACTTACATAACTTCAGAAGTTTAGTCTACTCATTATGAAACTGTTTTTTTTTTTATTCCAATGAACAAGATATAGGTATTCTCATAGTTTTTACAAATGAATAAGCAATATTTTGATATTTCTCAGTTAACTTCAAGAGAAGTAAATGAAGCTATAAATTCACGTGAGTTAAAGAAAGTTCAGTGACCTTTTCAAGTTCCTGCTGAGACTTATATCTTAGAAACATAGAAACATAGAAGATGATGGCAGAGAACACCAATGGTCCATGCAGTCTGCCCATGGATCTCTATATGACCCCGTGACCTGGCATCAGTTGGGGTCTTACCCTTCCCCAACAGTTATCCTATTCCTTCCCCATTGTTGTTCCTGCAAGTGATGACTATCTCCTTCATTCAATCCCAAGCATGTTTGAAACCACCCACCATTCCAGCTGCCACCACCTCAGCCTGCAGGCAGTTCCACAGTTCCGTCACCCTTTCTGTAGAGTAATACTTTCTCACATCCTTGATGAACCTTCCCTTTCTCAGTTTCTAGTCATGCCCCCTTGTTGTCAAGCTGGTGTTCCTTATAAACAGTTCTGTGGAGTCCACCTTGTTTATTCCTTTTAAAAATGTTAATGTCTCTGTCATAGCTAGAGGTGTGTGAAGTCCGTGAAATTCACTCTGCGGGTTAATTTGCGCATTTTGCGGAATTCGTGGAATGATTTCATGTAATTCGCAGCAGAAAATTTAGTGGATTTTGCCGCAGAGTGCGAAATTTCATCTGCAAATTTTGCACTCCACCCATGAAATTCACACTTCGCGTTGAAAAAATGCAAACCCTGTCACATAGGCTATCCTACTTAAGTGTGTCTAGGTGCATTACCTTGCACTTTTTAGCATTGAGATTCAACTGCCAGACCTTCAACCATCTCTTTAGCCTCTGCGGTCGTTTTGTAGCTTTCTAACTGCTTCAGTGCTGTCCACTCTTCTGCAGAGCTTTGTGTCATCTGCAAAGAGATCTAGCGAACCTCAGATCCCTTCTTCAGTGTCACTGATGAACATGTTGAAAAGGACCAGACTGAGGACAGACCCCTGCAGTACCCCACTTGTGACCTCCCTCTCTTCTGATTTGATATGTTTACCTCTACCCACTGACATATCTCTTTTAGCCCATTCTCCACTCATCTGACTATATTCCTAGCCACTCCAAGGTCCCCAACTTCTTCAGCAGGTGTCTGTGAGTCACAGAGACAAAAGCCTTGCCGAAGTCAAAATACAGCAAATCCACTGCATTGTCTTTATCCAGTTCCTTTGTAACCCAATCAAAAAAGACTATTAAGTTTGTCTGACATGACCTCCCTGATCTTAAATTATAAGTAGTGGGCAAATGCATTTTAAAGAGGTTTATTCCTATTTTGTAGATGGTGAATATTATTGCTGCTATATTTCAAAAAGTGACAGAACTATTCTGGCTTCATATCATCCTATAGTTTTCATAAACATAGCTGCAGGCAGGTGCAAATTCTGTTAAAGCCATCTCTACTCCACCCAAGCCCAGCATGCCCATATCAAGGATCCATCACCCAGTCCCAGCTACAGGCAAACCAGATAACAGCCCTGGAAGACTCAAACAAGAAACAAGAGGCCAGCGCAAGGTTGGGGGCAAATATAAATAAATAAAATAAAATACTTTGAACCACGGCTCCATCAGAGCGTGGTCGCAAACATCATGGTGACCTCCAACCCTGCAGCCCAGCCAATCAGAATGCTAGGAGGCCCTGACAATAGAGCCAAATGATAATGGGGAAAAAAGCCTGTGACTCTCACCAATTGTACTGGTGGGTTGAAAGAGCCAATCGAAGGACAGAATGGGACAGAAAGACTGACAGCCTTGGGAAACAAATGGGACACTGAAAGAGAGACAGAAGGTTTTGGACTCTGGGAGCTGAGGACAGTCCAGCTGGGACAACCAGCAGGGTAGACCTGTTGCACTACAAGGAAGCAGGGGCTTAACCAGGCCTGCTCCTGTAAGTCCTCCCCAGGGCTCATCCTTGGAGATAAATTGTGAGTTCTGCCTTGGGTTTACTCTGCTAATCTTGTGAGCCCTCTCCTGGGCTTGTCTATACTGAGAGGCTGTGACAG
The DNA here is from genome assembly GCA_016271365.2 of Neoceratodus forsteri. Taxonomy (NCBI): domain Eukaryota; kingdom Metazoa; phylum Chordata; order Ceratodontiformes; family Ceratodontidae; genus Neoceratodus; species Neoceratodus forsteri. The sequence continues at coordinate 639,592,711 of CM057453.1, read as the reverse complement.
CAGGGCACCAATTAAGTGAATAGCTGAGTGATTGTGCCAGAAGGGCACCAATTGAGATGGCTTTCTTGCGAAGCTGTGCTGGAAGAGTAGTAGCAGCAACTGGAGAGAGACTCAGAGGTGGTCAGACCTGCTGCTGTGTGAGCAAGGTGTTGGCCTAGTCAGGCCAAAATCTGGTAGGGTGAATCAGAGAACAGGGAGTCACATGGCATATGCCCTTAGTATGTGGGTACTCTAGATCTGGAAGGGAGTTGGACCATGGGGATTGCTCCTGGGGGTCTAAGCTCCTTGGGAACTGTGACACCACTGCATAGTACTCCTGTGACTTCTGTGAGAGTTGAGCCAGAAGGGTTGTACTGTGAGATTTGAGCCAAAAGGGCTGTGATGCTGCAAAGCATCTGAGAGCATGTCCAAAGTTCTTCATCTCCAGGCCTAATCCTGTAATCCATATCACTGCTTGATCTGTTTCTGTCTGCTGGCTCCTGCCCTGAGTGAGCTGCTGCATCTGTGGGTCATGTGATTGCTGGCATTGCTGGTTAGGGTCTTTGTACTTTTCCCATTTGTATTACAGTAGCCTTGTTAGGATTTTGTTGGTTTTTAAGCAATTCCCATTTGGGACTTCAAGTTGTCCTTAATTGTGCTTGCAAACTATGGCTGAGGGTAAAATGCAAGCTTACTAATTGTTTCAAAAAGTGCACTACTGAAAGAACCAGGTAATGTAAGTATAAGGCCTGAACCAGAGGACTTAGTGTAATTCCTGGCTGCCCAGAGTCATTTGATTGCTGTTTCATATTTGAGATTATAGTTTAGTACTGTTACCAGATAAAATGTATACTGTACCCTGTGAAGAGGAAGTCATCCTATTGTGCCCTTTGTTTGAGCAAGTGCCTTCAGTGATCATGTGGGACCAGAGAAGGTGGTAGTAACCCACAGTACAGTGGGTCTCATGGGGTATTGTTGCCGGTTGGGAGTGCTTAAGGCAACTTGCAACTGTCTAATCCCATCTTTTCTTCCATCTTTCAGGTCTGAATTCTTAAATAAAAGCACTGTTAATTTTGTTGAATTTCATTTGTGTGTGTGCATCTAGATTGTATGACCTGATTGTTTATTGGTGATGGTAACAATTGTCTCATTGTTCCCCAGGGGGTAGTCCAGTCCAGTGTAGGGAAGTGGAGAGGTACTGCATCCTAGGGGGTGGTACTGTACACAATTTCTGGCCCACTTATTCTCTTTTGGTGGAGTCACTGTACTGTCTCTTATTTTTTCTGGCATGATCTCCCCTACTGTAAGAGAAAGAACAAACCCAGCCGCTCAACCAGGTGGACTCTACACAGTCGTTAGACAGGCATGTGAACCCAGATACGGTGTCCCAAGGGTCACACTGAAATGACAGAATTTCTAAATATATGGCTTTCTTTTGCATTGTTGTTTCATCTTAAATCTAAATTAAATTGAAGAGATGCAGCCTCCTTGTTCCTCTCATCACTAATTGGTATCATGATAAATACCGATGGGACAAGATACAATAATGTACAGTAGCTCTCTCCAAATGGAGTAATCAAATGAAGGAAAAGGATTCTAGGGTATTAGCTCTCTCAAGATTCATTACCTGGTTAGCGAGAACAAAGGAAAAGCATGAATTAGAGCCTTAATGAACTTTCTGACAGATCTGTGTATCCAAAACTTAGATTTCAAACTTCTGAATCAAATCTTCTTAAACCAAGATGTGCAGGGAAATGTCAAATTTATGAATTGAAATATATTTGGTTGTTAGCTTGGAATCCCAGGAAGACACCATTCATGTTGTACTATTTTGCCTATGATATTTTAAAAATTTCAGACTTTTGAATCAAATCTTCTGAAAGCAAGATATGCTGAGAAATCCCAAATGTATGAATCAACATTATGTGGTTGCAAGCTAAGAATCCCAGAAGACACAATTCATGTTGTACTGTTTTGCTCAAAATATTTTAATCTCTGGAAAAAATGGCTAGATTTCTTTTTTGTAAAATATCTAGAGCCTCCTGTTAAACACATGAATCAGCTTTTCTCACAGCATAACTGTTTGGTGACTTTGAAATGTATAAACTTTTAGGGCCGTGGCCAGCAACTGACAGGAATAGACGCTCCTCACAATTTTGGCAACTTTCAGTAAATAAAACTACAATTTTATGATTGCTTTTATCTTCTGTACATCGATTGACAATATATACCATCAGGCTTCACCTTGTGGAGTTTCGAGAGGCTTACAGTATGGGACATACCAAACATGATGCCAGGGGAAAGGAAAGGAAAAGGACCTGCTCCCTCATCTAGTGGAGCTGTAGGCTGTGCTCCATCTGGTGGGACACCTGGGAATCTGTAGGCCATGATCTGTGCCATTCTGGAGGAGGTTCAGCAACTAGACAAAAAGGTGTAGACCTACAATTACCGTTTAACCTTGTTTGAGGCTAAGATTACCACCTTTGAAATAAAACATGACATGGTCAAAGACACAGGTCACAAGGCATCCAAAGTAGTTGATGGAGTGTCTCCTCACAATCTTGCCCTAGTTCAACCTCCTTGTATTCTATCCAGCCATTTCTAACTACAGAGCTATGTCCCATCAAGTGTTTGCCAAAGATATTTGTGCTATCGTATCTATCTAGTTCAAGACTTGTTAGCATTGTATTCCATCTAGTTCATACCTGTTAGCATTCCTCCTTTTCAGTACTTCTGTATAGTCTTCTCACTTTATTGAATGTAATCAAATTGTATATCTATATTGTGTACCAAATCTCTGTATACTATCCTCATGTTCCCCTACCCCCAGGTCACACTGGGAGATGAGCAACTTGTTGCCCAGTGTGCCTTCCTGCTGAAACATTTCAATAAATGAAAAATTAAAATAAATAAAATAAAAGAGAATAAGCTGCTCCATACACGATTATCCAGAAAATGGAGCTAGAGCATCTAACCTCCACTTTCTTGGAATACCTGAGGGTCTTGAAGGCTCTGACCCTCTGGGATATATGCAAAGACTAGTTTCTGACCTTTTTCAAGTGTTGGGAAATCAACTTGCACTCCGGGGATACCGCATTACACCCCAACGTTAGCCTAACAATCCTGATCTCCCTCGTACCTTCATGATAACTACCACTGGTGTCCACATACAGGACTTATTGCTATAAAAAGCTAAAAATGCATGTTCCCTACTTTTACAGCATGGAACTACTCTACACTGTTTCATAGACCTTAGTTACACTACTCAAATGAGGCGCGGGGGCTTCGATGCAATGCAAGCTGGTCTCTGGGAACAGGGCATTAACCATGCATTGCAATTGCTGGCCCAATTTAAATTTTCTTACGCTGGAAAAACATTCCTCAATAATGATCCTGCTGATGCCAGAAGAAAACTGGAGGCTGCCCATAAAGACTGCTATTTCTGCCCATGCTGAAGAGCCAGAGGTAGAAAATAAGGACACTTGAATATGTGTAAGACTTTGCATTTTGCTTGCACTTTAACCTGCTAAAAGAGTTCTTTTGCTACTGGACAGTTGCAGTGTGATCATCTGGGATATCTCCTTTCTTTATATCTGCTGGTACTAAAAGTTTAATAATTTGCACTGTGTGTCTTTAGTGGCGAGTTCTGTTAGCTCCAGGAGGGAGATTTATTGTCGTAATTATTACTGCGACATACTTTCGTATGTCTAATTATTTTGTTCTTTGAGTCGCCATCTAGTGGTGAGAAAGGGTATAAATTCACAGTATACAATATTTTTTGTGATTAGTTCAAATCACGGTTGCTACAGTTCTTATTCTAACTTGTTTACAGCATTGTCATGGGATGGTTGGGAAACGCATGGGGAGGCAGCTTCATTTACTGAAAGGGATTTGTTCATTGCAAATTTGTTAGACATGGACCCAGGGCTTTGTCTTTGACAATTGGCCAATCTTAACCGAAGTGATTCTCATTTGAACTTTTCGTATTACATCTGTGCATTGATCGTCCATGGTCTTGCTGCATAGACTCTTTCTGAATACATCCTATGGACATTAATAAAGACATTACATATCCCCACCGTGCTGTGAGGCTAAGTGATGGGCTTAGAATTACCTACCATAATTGTACATCTAATGACATCCTATACATGAAATCATGTATTCTAAGCTTATAATTTTTATCAAAAAGAATAAAAATCAAGTAACAAAAGAAAAGAAATGTGTAAAATTTTGAATACATTATAACGCTATGAAAAATTATAAATGATAAATACATGTATCAACCATGATCTTGTCATTAGTTGGCATAGTTGAACAAAGGGACTTTTTTTTTTTAATTTCGTTGTTTAACCAGGTATAGCACACTAAGCTGAAAGCTTTTTTACAAGAGCGACCTGGGAGCACAAGGAGGCTAAGTGACTTGCTCAGGGTCACACAGTATGCAAGTGGAAGCTGTGGGATTCAAACCCAGGTCTGGTCTGCTGGATGTCACCAGATTTGCAGCTCAGAGCCTTAGACCACTGCGCTATACTGCTTCCTTTTTTATTTTATTTTATAATGCAATTCTTGCATTTGAGCATTTATGTACCTTGCAAAGGCTTTTGAAGCTAATTGAATAAACTGACTAATCCTACTACTACTACTACAAGAGAAACAAGCATTTGTCAATGCTGAATGTTTCTTTGCATGGTTTATGTGACAGGGGTGTATTATGTTAGTTGGACTTCTGGTGGGAAGAAAAGCCTGCCTGAAGTATGTTTTGACAAGCTGTCATATTTTGGACAGCATTTAAATACAGATGCTTGGTTAATAAGAAGGCTATGTTGAAAATGTAGGGTGCATTGCTGGCCTGGTGGCACTGAGGATTGAGGCACTGGATGCCACACCTTGTACCATGCTGGTGACCTGTGTTTGGGAGTGAGCGAAGGCTGCTGAGGGTCAGCAGGGGAGGAGAAGGATCAAGCTTTCCAGGAACAGCTCTCCTTCTCCGGGAAGGGGGGGGCAACCCATTGCCAGTGCATGCCTGGATAGCAGTGGCAGGGGGCTGGCACACTGATGCTGCAGACATCGGGCCAGAGGCAGGACAGATGCCTAATAGGGTGCATGCACAGGAGCGTGTGCAGCACCATCGCTGGTGTCCTTGCACGCTCCACCCCTGAACACCCCTGAAGGGGAGAAATCAGGAGGGAAAAAGCTCATCGTAGATGATGGAGGGAACTTGCAGGTCCTTTCCCCGAATAGCCATGGCACTGACCCCAGTACTGGATCCAGTCTTGGTGGCGGTGGGACCCCCCTGGTCTTGTTGGGGGGGCCCCACTGACCTGAGGAGTTGAAGAACATGGTAGCTGGTCAGCGCTATTGGTGAACACCAGGGGGATGAGGATAAGGCTTCCTCCAGATAGAGAGGGCCGTGGAGCAGGGGTATAAATAAAAAAAAATGGTAGGGTACAAATATTTAAGATTTCCACAGTAATGGGCATGTGTACCATAATTGCAATGAATGGCCATAACTTTGTCATTTTTTCATATTTTGGCCCCAAATGTTGAACATAGTCTTCTTATCACCCCACCTCATGAACCCTGTAGGTGAACATTTTCAAATTCTTGGGAAAATGGCATTCCACGCTACAAGTGCAAAAACACATTACGGGCAGGATGTGAAACATGACAGTAGTATTGTTCATTAGGTGGTATGATAAAATGGCTATATAGATCATTTGGAGTGAAAATATTGAAAATGGCCAAAGTTACACGCGTGTGTAGAAAATTTTGAACAACTGGGTGTAACTCTGCCAATTTTTGGAGCTGTTTCACCAAATTTTCAACATGGCCTTTTTGGGACACTGCCTCATGAAGAGTGCCACTGTCATTTCATTCACTCATCCCAAAAGGTGATTTTGCACAGTGACCATGCCATTCTATGCCACAGGTGCGAAAACAAATTTTAGGCAGGATGTGAAAAATGACAGCCATATTGTTCATGAGGAGGTGTCAAAAAATGGCAATGTTGGAAATCTGAAGTGAAAACATTAAAAATTGGCAAAGTTATGAGTGTGGTAAACTGCACAATGTAGGCCATAACACAGTCATTTTGGGATTTATATTCACATTTCAACATGGTTTTTGGGACTTCATGAACATTGAGACTGTCATTTCATTAATCAGTCCTGAAAGGTGATTCTGCGCAGTGACCACAAAATCACTGTTCTGGACAGAGTAATGAAATGACAGTGACAGTGTTTATAAGGTTGGGTCCCAAGAACCCCATGTTGAAAATTTGGGGTCAAAATTCCTAAAAATGGCTGAGATATCAACATAATTTGAAACCCCCATTGGGAGCCATTATACAGCGCTTATCTTGATTCCTCAGTTCACAGTTCGGCTTTGAAGAGTGCAGACATGTCCCAGTCCTCAGAAGATGACAACTGCCAACCTCGGAGGGTAAGTATGGGGTAAGGAGGGTGCGAGGAGGTGGGTATGCAAAGGGAGGGTCAGAATGGGGGAGTGGTATGGGGGATACGATGAGAGACCATTTTATTTTTTACAGGCTTTAAAAAAAAAACATTTGGGGACAGTTTTCTTTTTTTAACAGGGAAAACAAAATGTATATTTCTGGACATTGGGAGGTGGCTTCCCAGTGTCCGGGGGGGAGTTTAGATAATGCTGACACAGGGATTGGACACCCCAATGTTGGCACAAGGAATGGAGGGAGCGGGGTGGACAGCATGCAGTGAGAGGGAGTGGGAGGGATAATTTGGATACCAGGGGAACAGAGGGTGCTGGGTGGAAAGCACACAGTGGGGGGGGGAGCAGGAGGGATCATTTGGATGCTGGGGGAACAGAGGATGCGGAGCGGGAAGCACCCAGTGGGAGGAAGTGGGAGGGCACAATTGAATGCTGGCTGGGGGAACAGAGGTTGCAGGGTGGGCAGCATGCAGTGGGAGGGAGCGGGAGTGTTTCATTGCATAATGCCAAGTGCAGGGACAGGGAATGGAGGGAGTAGGACAGACAGCATTATGTACATGAAAGGAATGAAGCATTCTCATTGGAGCACTTCATTCCTTTCAAGTGCGGCCACTTCCCCACTGTGAAATTCCAAGCACCATCACTCTCTGCTTGTGTGGCCATTGGTCTGTCAGGGTTGAGCCTACTGTTGAGTGCTCTGCATTGGACTCGTCCCTGACACACCTCTCAAATGTCATTCTACCACAAGTTGTTTCTTGTGCAAGCACAAGGAAACATATAAAGGAGTGGTCAACAGGATGAGGAGCGTCAAATTGTTCACAAATATATTCTACTGTTCCCAACCACCCCCTAAGGAGGCTTTGAGAATTGACAGAATGTACAGATTGTTTAGCAAGGAGTCAAGGGCCCCAGTGCCTAGTGGGCAAAACTGAAGGTATAATACAGCAGCTGGCAGTTGGTGGGTAGAGTAGACTGCATCTGATGTTGGGTTGTGGCTACATTGGCCGTGATTGGGTTATGAAAGCCCTGCCCCTTACTAGTGATGATAACCTGCATATTTTGAGTCAGACCAGTACATATTCCATTTATACAATATCAGTTTACTGGTTAAAGTTTTTATATTTGCTTTTTGTATAAAGATGCAACTGATTCTCTTTGATTTGAACTGCAAGCTATTGCTTCACATAGCTATTGTGATGTCATCAGCATTGGGAAAACTGCTCTCTGATTGGCTTAGGACTCTGCTGAGATGTACACAACAGGGCACAATATAAAATATGACAACATACCCAGCTCACAAGCTAACATAATATCTTGAGAGTTGAGTATAAGATATTAGTTTTTATCTTGCCATTTTTGTCTCCACTGGTGTTGTATAAAAAGGGGACATACAATGGCCTGACTCAAAATATGCAATTTATCTTCAAGTGTGAGGGGGCAGGAACATAACTCATGAGTGATGGAGCCGAAAGTGAGTTATAAAAGTCCTACTCCCTCACAAGTGAAACTGAGTATTATGAGTCAGGACATCACATATTTGATTTATTTAATTAGTTTTTTGTTGACCGGGTAAGTGCACTAGACAAATCATACCTATTTTCAGGCATGACCTGGGGGAGGGGGATACAGATGAATGCCAACTGACCTTGAACCAGATTAAGCTGTTGGTGGTATTTTTAGTGAATGAGGGAAATTTGGCCAGGACATCAGGAAAATTCCCCAACACTTTTCGAGAAGTGCCATGGGATCTTTAACATCCACCTGAACTACCACCAATCCAGGCAGATGGGACCTCAGTTTAACATCTCATCTGAAAGAGGGCACCTCAGAAGTGCAGCACCCCTCTCATGCTGCACTACAGTGTCAGTACTGGGATATTAAACCAAGTGCCAGATGTGGGAACTGAACCCACAACCCTCTGATCTCCCAGCCTCAGAGGCAAGTGTGCTACCTACTGAGCCACTGACAATGCACTATATGATATGTACACCAGTTTACAAGTTTAGCTTTTAAATCTTCTGTTTGTTTGAAAACCTAACTGTTTCTCTCTGACTTCATCTGTTGGTAGCAGTTTTGCACTAGGCAACTGTGATGTCATCAGCATTGTGGAAGCTGTTCTCTTATTAGTTTAGTATTCCGATGTGATTAGACTAACCTTCTAGAAATCTGTTGTGACAACAGTAGTAGCAACATATTTTTATATCTTGCTACTACTGTTGTCACTAGCAGACACTTTTATCTTGCCATTCTAACCCCTCACTCCTGTTTTATGTATTCCTTCCTTCTGAAACTTTTTAATATTCATTACACAAAGTTAGTAGAATGTTTGCTGTATATTTTCCCTGTTATATACTCCAAGCTTCCCAATAAGTGTTATTATACCAACATTCTCCATAAATGTTAACATGTACAGTAGGTTTCAATTCATTCCATTTTGTTGTATTGTACCTGCCAGTCGCCAGTATTAACTACACTAACTGCCTGCAATGTGTGTGTACGTTGTGTCTCCAGCCTCCCACCCTCTTGTATTCAGGTCCAGGTGCCACCAGGTATTCCTAGTCTGCCTTCCAGTCTGGTTGTGAGAGTGCCAAATCTTGAGGTCCCAGCCCTGTACTAGAACACTTCTATTGAACATTGTCTTTCCACCATCACTGGTGGAAGAGAGTGTTCAACACAAGTGTACTAATATGATATGTATCAGTAATAAGTTTTTGTTTATTAAAGTTTAAAATAAGAAGATATGCACAGGATACCCATACAGAGATGATATAAAGATGAAACTGTTACGATAACTAATAATCATGCATGCTGAGAGGGTTCACAATGTTACCTTAGGATATGGAGGTATGTCATTTGATGTTTCTAACTAAAGTGTAAAGTTGATGGTATTACAAGGTGTCATTTGTGATATGGGTTAGTATCTGTTGATCATCAGGTATGGTACTATTGGTTAAAATGAGGTTCTATACTTAAATATATGAGACCAACAATCTTTTTTAATATTTTATTTGTAGACATCTGTCCACCCAGAAGAAGGAGTGAACTAAGCCCTGAAACATTGGTGGTACAGTACATCAGAGGGTGATGTGATTTATTCTGCACCATAAATAAAGCAGTCAAATTATAGAATCTAAGTGAGTGGATTATTTTCCTGTGCTCTCTCTGTGCTTGTGTGATTCATGGGAATGGCGTGCTCCTTAATTTTGGTTATTTTTTTACTAGAACATGGATCTAAGCCCAATTCTTCTTGGACATCTCACAACAAATACCTATAGCTATGGCAGCTAGGATTCAATGCAAAGAAGTGCAAAATAATGCACCTCGGAAATAAGAACCAGGGAAGAATCACAATGGTGGGGAGGTAGTAACAACAACAAAAAGGAAAGGGACCTGGGGTAATCATATCAGATGACCTTAAGGTTAGCAAGCAATGGAGAAGGCAGTAGGGAGGGCTGGGGGTATACTGGGATGTATAGGAGAGGCATCAGCAGCAGAAAACAGGAAGTTGTTATCCTCTGTACAGACAGTTGGTGAGACCCCATCTGGAGTACTGTGTCCAGTTCTGGAGACCCCATCTCCACAAGGACATAGACAGGATAGAGGCAGTCCAGAGGAGGGCAACTAAATGGTGCAGGGTCTGCAAGAGAAGTCAGATGAGGAGAGACTAAAGGAGCTTTATATGTATACCCTTGAGGAAAGAAGGGAGAGGGGACATGATAGAAACTTTAAGTACCTCAGTGGAATCAACAAAGTCCAAGAGGGTAGCATTTTCAGAAAAAGAGACTTGCAAGAAAAAGGGGACACAATTTAAAGATAGAAGGAGGGCGGTTCAGGGCAATGTGAGGAAGTATTATTTCACAGAGAGGGTAGTGGATGCATGGAACAGCCTTCCTGAGGAGGTTGTGGGGTCTAAAACTGTGGGAGAATTCAAGAATGCATGGGACAGACATAAGGCAATTCTTGTGGGGGTAGGAAGAAATAGGCTGTTGGTTAACTAGGATCTGCGGCCTATCCTGTAGGTAGGGAAATGGGCAGACTAGATGGGCCTAGCTGTCCTTATCTGCCGTCAAAGTCTATGTCTCTGTGTTTCTTCTGATTGTTGAGTGTTCCGGTCACTGCTTGTCCCATGTTGGTTGCATCAACAGACACCCTCTGAAAAAACACTCCATTTAGGATAGGTTGGGGATATCCAAATTATTTTTTGATTTGTTTAAAATGTGTTGTTTTGCTGAATCCTAAACTCTGAACTCCATAGTGAGTTACATTTTACTCAACAGTTTGTTACATCTCATACATCCCCGTTTTCCATCTCAAACTGTAGTAGGCTCCATATAATGATCATTGTGGTAGTGGGCATATCAGTTAAAAAAGCTTGGTTTGTGTAGATAAGAAACAATAAGAGGTAGAAGGGAAAAACAGACAGTTTTGACTCTGAAAAAAGTAGGAGTTGCATTTTGGGCCTTGGAATTTAACCTATCCAGTCTCTATAATTTAACTCAGCTGTGTTTATCTTCATAATAACATAATAACATAGAAATATAAGGTCAGAAAGGGGACTCTGTGTTTACCAGGTCTCTCACTCTTCCACTTTAAATTAGGGATGAATCAATATTCTGTGCAACTGTACTAGTATTTCTGTATTCACTTTACAGTGCATCGTTTTTACAGAGTCAAAATTAACGGAGATGTAAAAAAACTCTGAACTGTTCATCCAGTAACTTTAGAGAATTAATTGGCTGCTGTTCTTCTAGCCCACCATTTCTATGGCAACTTTCCCAAATAACAAAGTGAGGATTTCTGTGAAGCGTAGTAAAGTGCTGTGGCTCAAAGAAAGAAAGACAAAGCATTTACCAGGATGCTCTTAGTTTGCTCAGTGCACCAGTAAATACAGTACCACCACTACACAGCTTCATTCTATATCTTATGGGCTTAGTGACATTCTTTACCTTAAAGGAGATAGGAAATTATTTTTACATAGCAAAATGCCCGTCCATGTTTCTTTCCATGCCAGTTATGTATTCTAACATGCTTTGATGATTTTTTGATAAATAAATAATCTAGTTGAGGGGTGCCCTCAGATCTACATTGAGCTCTACTCTCCTTGCCAGCTACTGTTCTTGGTTTTCATATTTCTAAGATATTCTCTAACATCAGAATCTCCTATTTCATGCTGTTCATCTGAATGGTCTGGAAAGGTGTTTGTGATGTCTTAGAATGTTCAGGCAGTATGAAAAGGGACAGCAGCAACCGTTGAGGTGAGAGGGATTCAGGGTGCTTAAAAGGGCAACAAAATTAGATTATTAATTTAACAAAAAAGGTCAAAAACATCAGAATTCTGGGTAGCCAATAAAAGAACAACTAGATGGCTTCTAGAGGTGTAAAACCTGTTTCCTATCACTGTTAAGTTAATATTTTAGTATCTACTTAGTTTGATACTACAAAGTACTTTCTTTGCACCTACCTAACAAACTCAGGTAGCTGGGGCTGACTGGGGGAAGGGCTGGGACAGGATTAAGCAGCCACCTGCCAGCCTTACTCTCCCAGATCAGGGAGGTAGGTTGTCCCCCATCTAGACTGCCACCTGGTGGAGACCAGGTGTCAGAGCAGATGGTTGGAGGCAGTCGTAATGTTGGGAGGGTGAATGGGGAAGTGGACTGGGCTGCCACCTGGTGGAGACCAGGTGTCAGAGCAGATGGTTGGAGGCAGTTGTAATGTTGTGAGTGTGAATGAGGAAGTGGACCGGGCTGCCACCTGGTGGAGACCAGGTGTCAGAGCAGATGGTTGGAGGCAGTCGTAATGTTGTGAGGGTGAATGGGGAAGTGGACCGGGCTGCCACCTGGTGGAGACCAGGTGTCAGAGCAGATGGTTGGAGGCAGTTGTAATGTCGGGAGGGTGAATGGGGAAGTGGACCAGGAGTGTATGTGCGCCTCCATGTGCATGCACCCTGTGCACTACCACGACTCCAGGTCAGGCAGAAAATTGGGGAAAAATCATTTCCCCCACTGCCATATATGATAGCCCCCGACACTTCCACATCCTGCTCTGTGTTGTTCCCTGCCAGCTGGACAGTAGGGGAAGCAACTGACAGGAATAGGTGTGCCTGAGCTCAGCGCCTGACGAAAGGCATAAGGTGGAGGTGGTGGGGTAAAAAGTTGTATGAAAAAACAGATATTGCTATTTAAAAGAAAAAGAGAACAATTGCAAAGGGCATGGGACAGGGAACAGGGGAGAGTGAGGGTAGGGGGTGGCAGTGGGATGACAAAAGGGAGGGGGGTTGGGGCGGCTGCAAACTAGGGGTGTTGGCTGTACACTTGAACAGACTTAGATAGACCGGGTGGTCTGTTTCTGCTGGCACATTCATATGTTCGTATATCTTTTTCTATTGCTGTGCTTGAGGTGTCTGGAAACAGTGGAACAACTGAAGTTAATTTGTAGTGTAACTTAGTTGAGGTTCTTTGAAACACTTTATGTTTTGTGTTGCTGTACCTGGAGTGCCTTGAAACAGTGGAACAGGACAGTGAAGTGATTTAACAGTGTAATAAGGTTGAAGGTCCTTGAAATAATACTGAACTGAGGGGTTGTGCTGAATATACCAGAGTTCTCCACCAATCAGATTTATAGATTTTCCCCAACTAGGGCTGGGTGAAATTTGTCTTCTGCCAGCAAAATTCTGGCAAAATTTCAGCTTTGCTTCCACAAAATTTCACAACATTCCTATGAAAATGTTGAGAAATTTAGCTAAAATTTTGATTTCAGTTATGCCTGTTTAATTTTTTATTTATTGTTATTACTATTTATTGTTGCCAGTTTTTTATGCACTGCTAGATGTTCTTTGCACTTTATTATCTGTACATGCAACATGCCTAATAATTATTCTAATGTTTGCATTATTTTATTGTACCTCGTGATTGCTCAGATGTTTCAATACTTTGTATTTCTGCTGTTTGTTTCACCTTCCCCTCCCTTGAGTCACAACTGGAAATGAGCATTGGCTCAGTGTGCCTTTCCCAGTCACCATTTTTAGATCAATAAAATAAATACAAAAATGTTAAAAGTGTTTGTTCAAATTGCACCAAAGCTGGTATGATGCCTTTACTTAAATTCATAAAGATGTGCACCAGGCTGCAGATCTCTGTCTTTAAAAGTGACTGACTTATGAGTCTCCAAACCTTCGTAAATTTTAAAATTACATTTTGCAATTATGTAAACAGCAGTATTTTAAGCCCCTATAACTTTAAAACTAGAGAATGGAATATCACTAGTTTTGTTAGGTTCGTTGACCCTAAATATTAGGCTTTGAAGCCACACCCATGGCCCAGCAGCAGAGTGTCATGCTGCCATGCTGATGGCCTGGGTTCAGAAGCAAGCCTGGGAAGTCATCTCAGGAGGCAGGTCATGGTGGAGACAGCTGCTGATCTGCAGTGCATTTTGGTAAGGGAGGGTTGGTAGTGGGTCCCACCAACAAAGCAACCCCTGTAGTTGGGCCAGAGAGCTTGCTTCTGCCACAGGGGAAGCTGTGGCTATGCAAGGCTAACAGAGGCACCACCCCCACCAGGGCAAAAGTGTTTCAGAAAAACCCGGTAGCCAAATGAAGGATGACTGGGTTCAGCCTGATCAGCGGTATCACTATGAAAAGGGTATATCCCTGACAGACAAGCTTCCAGCTGGGAGAAAAAACAATATTAAAAAAAGAGGCTGTGTGTGTCAGCTCTCAAATGTCTTGCTCAAAGGCTGGCCAAGTTATAAGCATCCAAAGATTTCAAAATAACATCATTAATTAAAGTTGAATTTCATGAGCTTTTGTGAAATTGTGGACTGTTTTGATACTTTTGTCGAAGCCATGTCCATACATTTTGCCCAGTCTTACACTTGATTTGCCATTGCAGAAGAAAAGTACAGTACATTCTGGGTAAAGTGCCAGTAAGATAGCATTCATAGGAGATGCCATAGTAAAAGTACAGTGGTGCCACAGTAGTGTAGTATACAGTAGTGTCAGATCACTATCTTGAATGACAAACCATGAGGAATAGCCATGGACATCACTGTGCACTAGTCTGAATTCATGAAATATGCCAGATGACCTCTAGAGCTCACTGACTTAATGACTTGTAGAAACACATTCACATGCAGCATTGTTTCTGTACAATGCCACCTGCTGACTCTTTAACAACCCTGAAGATAATGTATATATATTTACTACTGTATCTAAAAACAGTGGCACAAAGTGATATCAAGCCTTACAGCTAGTTGTGACTTAAACCATTGTGACAGAAGTATCTGGATATCTTTAGTCATGATGTAGCATGACGCTAGGCATCACTGTCGTAGGAGTGTTGGAGGGGTATTGCAGGGCCATTATGCTAGTGCGGGTAAGGTGATTCAGTGGTGATAAGTACTTTGTGAATGTTAAATTCCACAAGTGGAATTCGAGTAGCATTACTTATTATGCATACATAAATTTTTGAGCAAATTTTGCTAATTAGTAATTAATAAAGTATCCACAAAACAATTTAGCCCTCTGAACCCCATGCAGTTTAATTATACATATTTACTTTGGTATGCCTGCCATATCTTCAGTGTATACCTGCAATAGCAGTGGAACTATAAACATCCAAATATTCTGAAAATGTTCACACAATTTAACAAATATTTAAAATTGTGAAATGTTGAACTCTTGCAACTCACAGTTTACACAAGCAATTACCTCTCTATCAGCTTATATGACTGTCCCAAGAAAGCATACATGAAAGTTTTCAATTATTTAGCTCCAGAGGTAAGCATAGAAATATTTTCAAAATGTTCACATGAATAATGAATTGACAGACGTTGAGCCCCTATAACTTCCGTGGTGCTCATCCAAATGTCATAAAGCTTGACATCCTTTAGAGGCACTTCGCAGCACTTCGCAGCACTTCACAACACTTCACAACACTTCACAGCACTTCACAACAACACCCATGCCAAATGGCAGACCTCTAGCTATAATAATGACTGCGGTATAACCAACTAGAGAATTTTGGAAAATTCCACAAACTTCTGTGAAATTTTGACAAATTTCACAGAATTTCACAGAATTTTGTGAAATTTTAAAAAAATCATAATTTGCTCATTTTGCCCAGCCCTATTTCTAACCTATTTTATAAAAATTTAAGTTCATAAAAAAATGAAAGTGCTTTAGTGAGAAAAAGAATACACACATGGGATTGGATTTTCAGAGCTTCTGACACATGTGCAAGTCCCTATTTTAGAGTGTGCCCGTAGCAAGGTAAATGTGGCACACTGTTATGCAGCTATTTTCAAATGGTATGCCACATGGCAGTTGCCACTGGTTTACAGTAAAATAATGATGCTTGCATCATATATTGGTTCATATATCTTTATAGGGTGCCTGAGTCAGCACAGGCCCTGGCAGATGCACTCCCAATAGTTAAACCACCTTTTTGATAGTCTCACATATCAGCACAAGTGTTGTGGATGCATTTAAGAATCCAACCAGTGTAAATTATCCCTTAAAATAATATTCAACTACTGCCACCGAAAATATCTTCTAAATCTATATACTACTCACTCCAAATATGCTTTACAAATTCAGAAGTATGTTTTGTACAACAAAATGTTACCTAAAGTGTTCAGCTGGGCCCCTTCTATTTGTTCAGCTTGCTACACAGTTTTCTTCTGCTATAGAAGACTCACAGTATTTTTTTTGTTTTTTTTACACTCCTCCCCCGCACCCAGCTAGTCTCTACTTTGGGCCCCCACTCAAACTCCCCACCACTCCTACTCTCCGACCCCTACCACCCCATATCACAGCCAACCCCTTCACCAGGCAGGTCTCTTACCTTCGTAGGAGAACAGCCCTGGTGGCCAACCAACAATCCTGGGGTGCTGCTGGGACAGCATATGGAAGTCAGGGAGCCCAGTGGTGAGAGTTCTGGAGGGCCATCACCCAATCAGCCTGGCACCATTTTCCACTTTGTTCCCCTGGGAAGCAACGTGCCACTGACGCCAAGGCATACGCTGACATCTGTCACTCCCCTTAGTGTATTGGGGCCGACATCCTGCCATACTCCCAGCCTTCGCCAGGAGTCAGCAGGCGGCGAGCCATGTATCCACCCTCCCCCCTGAGAAGGTGAGCCGTCATCAGATGCTTATTTCCTTCTCTCCCGGATGGCCCTCCAGCAACCTGAGTCCATTCCTAAACCTGGGTCGCTGGCATCGCAAGCGGAAATCCAACCGCTGCGCCAGTGGGCCAGTCATGACTCACAGTATTTTGTAAAAGCCTTCTATATCATAACAGAATCTGTCTATAAATGCAGTAGTCTCAATTTTCAGAGGAATTGTCTGTGGAAATGTCTTGCAAATACTATAAGCCATCTTTTTTCTGTGACCAATTTCCCATTCATAGAAATATAGACATTGATGGCAGAAGGAGACCGCTAGGTCCTCTAGTCTGCCCATTTGTTTTAGACCCATTTCATTGTTCGCCTATGCAGCTATGCAGTGAACAGGAGGAATGACAACTGACCATTATTGGAGTGAGTGTTGTGATGATGGTTCCCATTTTGAAAATAGCAGTGGACACATCTCAGATTATTCTTTTTGAACATCCTGTCCAAAATGTTTAACTTCACGTACCAAAGACCAATTTACATATAGTTTTGAAGTATGCCTTTTCGCAGTTTCTGGGTAACAGTAAATCCCTAGCAGTGTTTGTTACTTTTGTGACTACTTTTCCAGGAACAGAGATAAGGGGAACAACATTCGTTTTGGTTTAATACTTCAGCTTCTAGTCTAAAAAAGCCCTGTGGTTGTAGTTATAACTTTATTTTGTATTTCTACTTAAGTGAATGCCTATACAAGAAACCTTATCAGAAAGCAATTTAATTCTGACATGTTTTACAAGATACCATGAAACTTCACTACAGTAATTCACTTAATTATCCATCCATGGGGAATTTGTTTTACAGTACTCCTCCCTGGTCAAGCGTTGCTCAACAGTTTGGTTCCACAGACTGGCTAGGACCCCCCCCCCCATAACAGCAGGACTGTGCACTACATTTGCACCCATGTCCCACCTGAGAACAGCTGCACCCTGACATATATCCACCACCAGCCCTTAGTGACAGAGATACAACAAACGTAAACTTTTTTAGTGAAGTTGACGCAAAATTCTTGAAACTTTGCTAAGTTTCTTCTGGCATCACCAACTTTGACTTCACTGACTTTGCATCATTTTTTTTCAGGCAAAGTAGCACTTTGTTCCATGACATGGCAACTTTGCAAGCGAAGCTTGGTCACTTTACAGGAAACAAAGGCACTTCGCCTGGCAAAAAAGCATTGCAAAGTCGGTACTTCAAACCTTTGGCCAAATTCACGAAGTTCTGTCAAAATAAAGTTTTCTCAGCTTTGCACATCTTTGCGTGGAGAGGAGAACATCCTTTGTGATATAGTATTTCTACCACCTCCTGCAGTGCCAGACTTGGGGCAGGAACTGCAGTCTCCCACACATCAAGAGGCAAAGTACTTGATTTGGACCAGTCCAGAGCATGTTGTCACTGAAAGTAAAATGCAGAAAACCAAACCAGATTCCTACATGATGAATATAACAAATCCTTCAAATGCATGCTGTGCTAGTTACATTGTATAGTGTCCCACTGCTGGCAGCTTAGTCACAAAAACTCAATGTAAATTATTTTGCAAATAAAAACATAGATATGCTTACTGCTTCTTGTTCTTCTGGAAAATCTTGTTTTCAGGGAGTTTACGTTTTGCACATCTTTTCATTGTAGAAGGGTCAGTAAAATATAACTTGGCCACTCTATTTGACAGCTGCATTGGACGGTCAGACATTTAAGCTTTTTGTCTGAAAGGCAACAACCAATCAGTGTTTGCTAACACTGATAATGTATCAAAACTTGAAAAGTGAACCTTATACAGTGAAACCACTCATTAAACTCCCACACACTATCTTCACACTAAAGTGTAATTGTTTCAAAACAGATTCTTGGGGTCCTAAATTGCTGGACTTTTTTTCAGTTTAAATGAATACCTCAGTGAAGATGTGTTTGCATGTCTAAAGTTATAGTACTACAGTGCCATAAAACTGCATATTATGCACTTTCACCTTGGTGTTCTCTTCATTTCAAGTTACTAAAAATGGCAAGCTGCAGTTGTCTGCTGTATGCTGTGTTCAGTCCTTCTTTCCATTCTTTCATGCTTAAAACCTTCCCTTAACTATTAATGCTGTCTAATCTGAATTGCAAAGACATTTTGTTGCAAATGTGATTTGTTATTAGAGGCAGTTAGTTAAATGGTTAGAGCATGGTTTTGGGAACCACTGTAACATCTTCATAGGTACAAGCCCTGATATATCGAAATACTCACAATGTGACCTTGACCAAGTTACTTAACCTCCCAGTGTTCATGTTCACCCAGCTGTGGAAATTGGTTGAAGCAAGACCAGAGCTGGCCTTAGGCACCCTCAGTCCCAGTGGTCATTGGAGGCTCCCTACTCATAGGGTCACCCAGACAGAAGCACTAGCGGCTCTAGCCACAAATGGTTACCAGGGCACAGCTGGGGCACAACAGATGGCAGCCAGGGCACTGATATATGGTTACTATGGGGGAAGCTCTGCACCATATGGGGCACCAACTGGGGCACAGCATTTTTTTACCAGGGCAAGTGCCCTGGCGGGCTCTGGTGTAGAGCCGCCACTGGACAGAAGCTGTGCAGGTCATAACTCTTTTACATTTCATGTATGTTTAAATGTGTGTATTTCTCTCCCTGTGCACTACTGAAAAAATCACACAAAGGACATCACTGAGCTTGGCAGAACTTTTCAACTATGCATCATAATGCCACACAAATATTCACCAAGGTACACTCAAAGGCCCCCAATAACTAACCCTACTGGAGGCCCCCAGAAACGTAAGACTGGCTCTGAGCAAGACCCTACTAAAAATGAGATGTTGCCTGTCAGCTGGGCTATCTTGGGTAAATACCCTGGTAGCCATCGCCATAACAATTCTATTCCATGAAGCCGGGCATCAGACTTGTGTTGTCATTTATTTTTCAATTCTGCTCTAACATTGGAATTTTAGTGCTCCATAGTACCTGTGGAAGCCACCAGATGTTGCAGTACTGAGAAATAAAGATATTATGGGCTTTGAGGGTGAAGAAGAAGACTCCTGCAAAATAAATGTAATGAGTTCTTGGAGGCTAAAGCTGCACCATCCATTGTTCTTCCTCCTGTATATCCTGCATTACAGGATGCTACCTTTTCTGCCTGGTATCAACCTAATATCTTGCCTGCAGTGCCTAGAAAGGCTGATAAACAGTACCCTGCTTCATCTGTCAAGCCCTATTATGCTTCACAGCCTGAACCTGAGCAGCGATTATTATGACTGCTCATGATCTTTCCAGGACCCCTAGACACATGAGTACTTTGGCTCATGACAAAAAATCCAGAAGCTAGATTTTATGGGTAAAATAACTTATGCCTCTGTATTTCTAGGCCCAGGAATTGCAAATTACCAGGCCTGTATGATTAAATATCAGAATGGCCTGTGGAAATCTGCTAGGTCCATTATTCAGGCTTTGCTTGATAATCCTACAAATGCTGAATTGCTTGAAGCTGCTTCAACTGGCATAGATACTGGAAAGCATCTGTTATGCTCTACATATAATGCCTCTGATGCCTTCGGAGATATTCCTGGCTCAGAGTAGTTGGTTTTGTTACTGATGTACAACAAGTCATGCTAAATGTTCCTTTCAGAGGCTCCAAGAGGTTTGGGATGGATCTTGAAAATGCTCTCTGGCAGCTTTAATAATCCAAAATGACTTTAAGGTAAATTAAATAATTGAACCGTCAACCAGCCAGTGGGCATGATAGGACCTTAGTTCACAGGCCTGTGTCCAGTGATGGCCATGGCTACTGTCAACAATCCCAAGGTTGTGGAGACAGTTGCTTTCTAGGTCCTCCCATCACTGGTTCCCGTACTAGGGCATCCAATGGTATCAATCAAGGCAGCCCTGCCACCCACGGTACCTTCTGAGTCTCTACTCCCTGCCACTCCACTATTGCCTCCCTGGGTACAAGTGGAGGAAGGATCTTTCTTCATCTGTTAAATTGGAGGAAGAGCACAATGGACAAGTGGGTACTGGAAATAATTGAAAAGGGGTATGCTCCTCACCACCTTCTCATTATTCTCTGGGTCACTTGATCCTACTGAGAGAAGAAGTGCATTCATTGATTCACAAGAGAGCAATCAAACCTGTTCCTCCACAATAAAGAAACCAAGAGTTCTGTTCCAGATACTTCCTGGTTCCCAAGTGAACAGGAAATGTGCATTGTGTACTGGATCTGAGAGACCTATTCAGTGAATGCAAAACATTTTGAATGATGTCTCTTCAAGCTCTCATCCCCCTGCTGCAAAAGGATGATTGGCATTGTGGCCTAGACATGAAGGACACTTACTGTCATGTCAAGATTTGAAAATGCCACATATAGTACCTCTACTTTATGCTGCAGGGCAGCCATTATCAGTTCCAAGTCTTGCTTTTTGGCTAATCCTTGGCTTGTGGGTATTTACAAAATGCTTCATGGCTGTGGCAGCAGCCTTTCCAAGGGAAGGGCTTTATATCTTCCCATATCTGGATGACTGGCTCCTGAATGCCCATCTAGGGAAGTAATTCAGTACACATTGTACAGAATGAAACAATTGTGCAAGGAACTGACTGATATGGTAAAGGTACTGAAATCCATAGTAGTTCATTGTCAGTGCCTCCAATATATTGGTGCAGTGCTGGCCACAGCAGTGGGCAGTACCTTCCTGCCTATAGACAGGGAGAAGGCCCTTATTTCCTTGGCCCAGCTGATGCATAGATGTCATTATGGCTCAGCTCAGACAATGCTATTACTCCTGGGACTTATGGCTGCTTTTACCAACCTCCATATGTGCATACTGCAATGGATTATTCGGGTGCAATGAGATCAACTGACAGAAGAACTGGATCAACTTGGATTCAGATCTCCACATCAATGTTCTCAAGATGAGGACTGTTCTGCTTGGTTTCCAAGCCATCAGAGAACACATAACCCCTGTTCTCTTGGTGATCTGAACAGACAATAACAGTGTAATGCACTACATAATCTAGACTCTTACCCCCTGTGCAGGGAAGCAATAAGCGTGTAGTACTAGGTGATGTCTCACAGATGGCCTTCAGCTATCAGCTGTGTTCTCCCAGGTGTCCAAAATTTCTTGACAGACAGGTGAAGCTGGTCCCATTCCCTGGTACACAAATTGGAGCTGCTGACCTCCGTGGTAAATGAGCACTTCACAAGATGGGATCATCCAGAACTGGAACTTTTTGCGTCTCCTCACAATGCAAAATTGTTGCATTTCTGCTGTCTTGTTCCAGGGCCTGGAGTTTTTTTGATGAAACGCATTGTCCCTCTCCTGGAAAGGAGGTTCCCGTGTACATTTCTTCTGATCCCTCACATTCAGAGGGTTCTGCTCAAAGTGTGGGCAGAACATGCCACCGTATAACTTGTGGCTTCCTTTAGAGTAGTTTCAAATGTTTTCTGTATAATAAAACACATTTTTACACACGCCAGGTTATTTCAATGTTTATAATAACCTTAAAATTCATAATTGAATACATATCAACCTTCCATACCATTGAGGTAGTTTTTATTTATTCATCACTGCTGTGGTTTTTCTTCCTAAAGGGAGAATGACTTAATCACTATTTATACCACCACATGACTATACCCATGTAAGATGTGGTGAGTTTTCACAATAACTTTTATGCTCAAGAAAGTAATTTCTTTGTGTAAACCTTTCCTTTTTCTTTATAGTTTGCAAATTTAGACTTTGATTATATGAGTTTAAAATGTCAAATTCTGCATTCTGATATGCAAATAAATTTTGCAAATATGGTGGCTATCCCATGGTCTTAAGACCATGGACAAGCAATGGTCAAACGTGGATGAACTATGGTTAACCATGTTTCTTTTTTTTTTCTTGCTTGTAAAATTGTTTTATAAAAATCTTGCATGACTTCAGACACAATGGAAAGCAAAAAAAATGATATAACAGATGATTCATAGACATATATAGTGCGCATACACAACATTAAACTTTGTAATAAAGGTGAAATAAATTGACACATCATAGCTCTCAATCTTATATGACAATGGATAATTTATGTACATTTGATATATCACTGGATTAGGTAGGGCACCTTTCAAATAGGGAGTGGGGCCAGCCCAAGAAGGAGAATGGGGCTTGTGAGCAATGTACTATGACTAGCACCCACTTGCATTCTCCACCCAGGCAGCAGAATAAGGATAATATTAGTTCAATGGCAGGCCTGCCTAACTTGTGTTGAAGAGGATACTATGCAGGGGATATGCCATCTGCTATGGCCTTCACCAGAGTTTCCCAGATTTGACAAAAAGTAGACATGGTACCATTTGCATTAAGCTGGGTGCATTCCAGTTTGAGGCAATCAAGGAGGTTCCTGCTCCTCAGGGCAGTGCTGGATGGGTCTTTACTCAGTAAAAAATGCCCCTCTTCAGTTTCACACTTAGGACATGTAGGGGACTTAGAGGGTCAGTGGAGTGCCGGTGGGATGTTCTGTACATGAAGTTCATCTGACCTTGTCTCAGATTGTTACTTCTGGCACAGTTTTCAAATTGGTTGGCTGACACCCTCCAGGTATTGATGGGTATGTTCATATCCAGGTCTTGTTCCCATTAATGTAAAAGTACCTCAGAAGGTAATGGACAGCTCACCAAAAGCAATTTGTAAACTGATGTGAGAGGTCTCGTAACTGGGGAAGGGGGGTATATTATGTTTTCCACAGGAGAGGAACCCCTTACAGGAGTAAGAGTGCCTTATTCTGAGGCATGCAAAAAAAATTCTCCTGTCTGGACCCCATACACCCTCCACAGATTGGTGAAGGAATGTAGGCACCGAAGTTCATATAATGTCCCCACACCATCAAGCCCAAGTTTCCTCCAGCATAACAGTTTCTAATGCAGGAATTCATTATACCCTCCATTGATTTAAAGGCCACTGTTAAGTCTGCATTGAGAAACAACCCCTGTTGGTAGTCAATATACGTGAGAGCTGTGACCCATATACAGCCAATGTTATTAGTAATAGGATTATCTAATTTTGAGGCAACTGAGTTACTGAGCATGGAAGATAGGCCACCCCAGTATAATTCATCCCCCCCACTAATTATCCTCATCTAGAGCAACGCAGGCTGATTTGCACCCCCTGCCCCCTAACTGCTACAAAGGCAAAGGCCAACTGAGAGGCCCAGTGGTACAGTTTAAAATGTGGTAGAGCACCTCCACCCTCATTCACAGATAGGTGTAATATTGCTTTCTTAATTCATGATGGCTTGTTCTTCCATAGGAATCTGTAAAAAAAGGCTTTAAAGAATGTTGTGGGTACTGTACTTTGAGTGGGAGGGTTTGAAACAAATTTATTTTGTTGACTGGGAAAGGAAGACCAGACAATTCTGCCTATTTTCAGCCTCATCCCAGGGGAAGGGGGATACAGATGGATGCCAACTGACACTGAACCAGATTAAGCTGTTGGTAGTATTTTTAGTGAATAGGGACATTTGGTCAGGACACTGGAGAAAATTCCCCTCCTCTTTTTGAGAAGTGCTATGGGATCTTTAACGTCCACCTGAACAACCAGATGGCCAGTAGCATGCTGGGGAGCATAGGCGGGGGTATCACTAACAGGAGGAGGCAGAAGGTGGTGATGCCATTGTATAAAACATTGGTAAGGCCTCACCTGGAGTACTGCATGCAGTTCTGGAGGCCACACCTGTGCAAAGACATAAACAAGGTGAAGACTATCCAGAGAAGGACGACAAAGATGGTGCAGGGCTTGCACCACTAAACATATGAGGAGAGACTAAGGGACCTCAATATGTATTCACTGGAGGAGAGGAGAGAGTGAGGGGACATGATTGAAACTTTCAAGTACCTCAGGGGCATAAACAAGGTGCAGGCGGGGGACTTTTCCAATGTATAAAAAGTACTAGAACAAAGGGGACACGATATGGAATTGGAGGGGGGGTACATTAAGAGGTAATGTGAGGAAGTTTTTCTACACAAAAAGGGTAGTTGATGCTTGGAATAGTCTGCCACAGCAGGTAATGGTGGCAAGCACAGTGGAGGGGTTTAAGCATGCCTGGGACAGGCACAGGGGAACCTTGAGAGGGGAGGGAGTGATGTAAAGCCATTGACCACATAGGCCAGTGGCCACATACAATGTATAGGGCCTATGGGCAGACTGGATGGGCCTAGTGGTCCCTATCTGTGAACAATTTCTATGATTCTATGACCTCAGTTTAATGTCTCATCCAAAAGACAGCACTTTAGGAGTGTAGCACCTCCCCCTGCCATACTGCACTACAGTATCACTATTGGGATGTAACCCAAGAACCTGGTGTGAGGATAGAACTCACAGTCTTCTGATCTTCCAGCCTCAGAGGCTATTGTGCAACCAGCTGAGCCACTGGCACTGCCTTAAAGAGCTAGTGTACTGCCTAAAACTAATATTACATTTTAAAAGCAGCAACCATTACCTTTTATATCTGAGGTATTTTTCCTTTCCCTTTGTTTAATTCGATTGTTTACCTGATGTTAGTAGGTGTGATGTGTGGAACAGCTCTTAGCCTGGCAGCTGACATATTTTGCTATACTGCCCCACACTACATCATCAGCATTGTGACCTCATTGACTGTGACATTACTGCTACTTAGGAATAGCAAGTGAGTGACTGCCAGGTCATTCACCTGTGATGTCTCAGTCAGTGAGCATAATGTTGATGATGTAGTGACAAGAGTTAGATATGCTGCCAGGCTAAGAGCTGTTCCACACATCTAACAATATTATCACATAGGATACTTTCTGATGAGCAAAAGGAAAAAGACAAATGCTTCAGAAATGGAAAATTACAACTGACTACTACTTAAGATTTGTATTATTTCCCTGTCTGCCTGTTTTGGCTCCACTAGCTCTTTGATATAAGTACTATATTTAGGCAAGGTACACATTTTGACAACATTAATTGTTCCTAGAAGAGACAGTGGAAAGATAATCCATCTTTCTCACTCCAGTTTCAGTGTTCAAAGTAGGGTCTTCTATAGTAGTTACACTTGTAGAGGGCAACAACTGAACATGTGAGATGTACCCCTAGATACCTGATGCTGTCTACAACCACCAACCCCAGTGGGTCCTCCACTATATAACATCTCTTGAGCTTGACCAC
Organism: Neoceratodus forsteri; assembly: GCA_016271365.2. NCBI lineage: Eukaryota > Metazoa > Chordata > Ceratodontiformes > Ceratodontidae > Neoceratodus > Neoceratodus forsteri. The sequence goes on along the minus strand of CM057453.1, from coordinate 639,566,962 downwards.
AGGGAGTTTTTCCCTTCCCCAGAGTTCACTTTATGTCCAGAGAGGGAGACATATTCCTTTAAAAGGGAATGTACTTCAGGTGTGATAGTTTTGGGGTCTTGCAAGTACAAGAGCACATCAACGTCAAACATAGAGTTCGTGCTCAATATCCCCCACTTAGGCCTTGCTATCTGTGGATTAGCCCTTGCTGCAGCCACCAGTTTCTCCAGAGCCAGAACATACAACAACAGGGAGGGTGAGCGAGCACATCTGCCACATACACCCGATCAGGGGAAGTATGCAGTTAAGCCTCCATTAACCAAAATCTGGGCAACAGGGGACTGGTACAGCACCCCAACCTCACTATTTGGTCTCCCAGATTACAACATTGTAGTGTTTCGAACAAGTAACCCCACTCCACATGACCAAAGGTTTTGTCTGCTTCTAGTATAAGAACTACTACCCCATATTTAGCTACATTTCTTCCCCTGTATCTCATTTAGGGCACTGTGGATGTTTGCTTTGTCCTGCCGACCATTTACAAAGCCATATTGATCTGGGTGAATTACTTTCTGCATTTCTGTATTTGAATTTTTTTTTTATTGAAAAAGATTAACTGCAAAAAAATAATTTCCTGTAATACTGGTTCTTGTGTGGTGGCTATAATTTTTGCCACTATTTTGTAATCCACAATGAGAAGAAACATTGGTCGGTAGGAGGCTCAAAGGGCTGAGTCCTTACCCAGTTTAGGGAGACCTGGGACTGTTGCAGACCATGTGGATAGGTGCATGCAACCAGTAGGCAATCTCTCCCATATTATATTAAACATGGGTCACCCAGCTCAGATGGAAAGGTTTTAAAACTACCTATAAGGGGCCAATTTTGTCCCACTGCTTTGCTCACCTCCGCAAAGATCTGACAGCTTCATCCACTTCTTCAACAGTAAATGGGAGGGCTAGGGATTCCCTAATTGTAGCTGAGGCTGGTACTATAGGAGGCTTCTCAAAAAATGTACTATATTGGTAGATGGAAGGAGTCACCTCACTTGCATGCAATGTTTTGCAGAACAAACAAAAGGCCTTGCCTATGCCCCCTCCCCCCCCCGGTCAGATGTTAAAGTCCCTTCTAGGGTCTGGATTTGGGCAACAGTCCTGGCATTTTCTCTACTTTTAAGCTGCAATGCTAGTCATCCCCTTCTCCCACAAACCCCATCAAAGTACTGCCCATCCTACTTAATAACATAGCCCTCTCCAGACTGGCACTGCTGGCTGTGTTGCAGACCTATTTGACCCATTGGATTCTGTAGCAACAAGGCTGGGAATGGTTAGATATTCCATTTCTGCTGTCTTGTTTTCCAGTGCAATGAAATAGTTGGGTGGTGCTGGGCTTGTTTTTTAAGCTAGCATGCAGAATAATTTGACCATGTAGGAAAGTCTTCAGTGCTCCCCATCTAGTAGTATTTGAGGCATCTCCTATTGTGTTATTATAGAGAAATACTGTGATACCTGCACTCCCTGATTTCTGGTTTCCCTGTCAATACTGAATCTAGCCTTCAAACTCAAGGGGGCTGTGGGTGACCTCTCAGGGACAGGCTTAGACCCATGCGTATGGTGAGACCAATATGGACTTGTAAGTGATCACAGCAACTGTCACAGCCATTGAGGTGGACAGCAGTACCCAGTCTATCTGGGTTCAGGAAGAGTGGGTGTGGGAATAAAAATAGGTTCTGTACTTTACGTTCTCCTGTCTCCAACTGTCATGGAGACTGTGTGAGGCCATAAAATCTTTTAGGCATAGGCACTCTGAAACATGGGCAGAGGGTTAGGTTTGATCTGTCCAGAACAGAAACAATCACACAGTTGTAGTCCACAGACCTGGAAGGGCTATGCCCACCTCTAGCCTATGGAAAATCTCAGCATTATCTGCACTGGGCCTGCACATGGACCCCAGAAAAAACTAGGTGCCAGCATGCATTATAATATGCATCAGCGTATATGTACCCACTGGGTTGATTTTAACATCAGTAACCGTTCCTGGAAACTGCAGCTTCAGGCAAATAGCTGTGCTCTAGACCAAGTATTAAAGCAATATCCTTTCACCGGCTCCATGGTGCCAGGCAACAGGGGATCACCTGGCATGTTGGTGACCCGGGTTCGCACATGAGCCTAGAGCGTCAGGAGTGGAAGCTTGCAAGGAGGGCTCAAGAGCATCATTTGGATGCTCTTCTCCCAGGGGGAGGATTGTGGAGGCATTGCCTTTTGGAGGCTCCTCAGGGCTAGACTTGGCATTGAACTTTGTGGCATGAGTGACCACAGACCGCATGCTCAGGTTATGAGGATGCCACGGCATGCCTCCCCAGGAGGCAGGGTAACCAGAAAGAAGGAAAATAGCCACCCGTGTTGGCCAGATGATGGTGGCCCATCTCCCCTGGCCGTGAAGCCCCTGAGTTGACTCACGCTGCCCACCCAAGATGTGAGGGAGTGCCCAATTGCACCTCGATCTCCCTTCCCGGATGCCTCCAATGGTTAGGGGAGCCCCCCTGATGAAGGGATACATCGGGACAGGTGGACGGAGGTGCAGACGGATGGCAGATCGGGGGAGTGGCAGAGGGTGAGGACTTAGCTGCCCGAAGAAGAGGGTGGCTGGCTAGGATGGAAGGGGGCATAAACAGAGTATGCAAAAATAATAAAAGCAAGACCCTTTCCATGTTTTCTGCCAATAAGCTACTGTGTGTCTCATTTCAGATTCAGTCATGTGTACTTCTTGCAAGAATAATACATCCCCACCAAATTTCTTCACCCAGACTAGATTTTTTTTCCTGCTTTGTAACACTTTTGTGTACAGCGATAGTCCACAAGATGACCTTGATTTTATCAGCCATGCCCTGGTGCTCAACAGGAGAAATTCTGTGTCAAAGTGCAACCAAATGGTCAGAATTAGATCCCATGTATATTTAGTTATTGTAAATCTCTTGCATGATGCAACATTATGAACTAAGCCATTTTCCCCTTTATATCACCCCCATATTCCTCCCTCCCACTTCAACATCCCTAAATAGTATACAGAAAACAGTAATAAGAAGCAGCAAACTATACCATCCCCCCATACCCACAGCCACCAAGCTAAACTCAACTTGGAACACCTTTCCTTTAAACAACTGGTAAAATTACAGACAATCATTTTGCATAGTTAAGCACCTAGAAAAGGAGCAATGTATTAACATGCAAGTCTAGTACTGGTTGTGACGTAATCTTGTACGCCGCTAGTCAATAGTACATACACATAACTTCACTAAATGGCAGAAAAATAACTGGTCTGAAAGGCAACCAAACCTCTGTGGAAAATGTAAATGTGTAAACATTACATAACTAAGCCATGGGCACATAACAGCATCACATGTTCGGGATACAGCTTTTTACTGTTATTGCACTGGAGCACTGTGTAGTCCAAAAAGGCAGCAGTTGCAGCAGAGGTGGACATTGAAGCAGAGGTGGACATGTCCCACTCCCATTGAGACCCACTTTCCAATAAAGAAGTTAATCCCTTGTGGTCAACGCAGGACACTAGCTGCTTAGCTGCTCATTGGTTGACTATCTCTGGCAAAAGGTATGTCTAACTCTAACTTTCTGGCTGCAAGAGTGAATACAGAATGGCAAATCCGCTGCAGCAGTGTGGTGCAATTCTTATGCCAAATAAGAGAAGTGACTCTCTTACAGTATAGGTCAATAACTTTTCTTGCAAGCCTAACCTTAAAAATGGAGTGTTCTTACCAGAAAGCAATAGTTAAGATACTACAGAGAGGAGTTGTCGTTTATTCTCTTTGCATTGGCACAGGATCATAAACACACACAGAAACATTGCATGGCACTTAATGCCACAACCATAAGAGCGTTCGCTTCGATATCATCGGGAAAAACACTGACAAACACAAGTAGCGCACACCCTTACAATCTATGGGGTTCTTTGATTTTGTGGGGACTTTCTCACAGCACCCCTGGTAATTTAAATAACAAACTCGGGTTGGGGTGCAGATGTTGGGGATGGGAAAAATACTGTTGGGGAGGTTTTTTTTTTTTTTTGCAAAGAAAAAACCCACAAAAATGTTGCAGCATGGGAAGATCTGGGAGGAACCGAACCATGGTCCCAGGTCTCACATTTTGCCATGTGTTGGTGCCCTAGGCACGCCACCAAGCCCCTGGCACACAACAACTTGATGATGCCACGTAAGAGCGTAGAACGACAGGAGTAGTGTTCTTTTACTAGTGCTGTTCTATCCCTGTTGCTGAAACTACAAGCACTCAATAGACAGTGCAGTATTCACCACGCTGTCTTTCATGTGCTATACTGATCCAGTAGGCTGTGGATCTAAGTATCCTGCAGATGTCCCTTGGTATCTCTGGAGTTCAAAGTTATGCAATAATACCAGCCTTGTCACATTTAGGTGAACCACATGTCACACGGCTTCTCAAACTGCCAAGTGGGAGTCTGTGTGCACATTCAAGAGGGCTGGGCAGAGACATTCATGGGGCTCAGGGGCTGCAGGTAGGGGGTATGTAAACCAAGGGGGAGAGAAACATAAAATATGACAGCATATAAGGGCTGCTTGGCCCAAGCAGTCTGCCCATTTTTTTCCCACCTACATTCTCACCACAGACCCTACCTGATCTACAGCTCTTTCTCACACCCCACTTCCTTTCCACTATGATTCCACTATGCTTAACCTATGCATTCTTGAAACCCACCACTGTTTTTGCCCCCACCACCTCAGCTGGAACTAAGGCTTATCCAGGAAGCTTACATTAAACAACAAATGTTCAGGAAACAGATCACAATCTATTGATTAAGCTAGCAGATCAAGAGGCCAAATGTACTCACAGTGTAGGAATTAGTTCATCATGTAGCTGGGGCTGTACCCCTTTCAAGCTCCTGCTATTTGTCTCTGCATCTGCTCTATTAGCATATTCCTTGGCCTCTTGTGGAGTGTTGATGAACTTGAGTGGACATCCAGGTTGAGACATATTGTGATCATCCTAAACTGACAACGGTTTTTAACCATTGTCATCAACCACAGCCAAAGCATGGCCAGACCATGGTCAACCATTTTTAGCCATGGTTGGACATGGTACCATGGTTAACCCACACAGAGAAGTGGTGGTCCCAACCATTGACCAGCAGTCCCCTGGGTTCTGGTTGGGGTCATCCAGGGCAGGAATAGATTTTTAGGTGGAAACAACAGTTCCCAGATGGTCCACCTCATTTGCCACACTGGCTAACAAACAACTTTTGTCACAGATTCTCCTGGCTACAGTTACAGTGACACTCCAATGCAACCAGACAGCCAACTGTAAGAGCAACAAGTACAGGGGCTTGGCTACACAAACCAGACAAAGATACTTTCCCCAAGACTTTGGAGTGACTATCAAATATTGTTCAACTAGTACAAAGATCAAAATGGAGTAGCACCCCCCACTGCAGGTAGTGCATCAATGTTTCACATCACCCTGATGCTTTCTCAAGACATCTTGAGAAAGCATCAGGGTGACAAGAAACAATGATGTGCTACATGTGGTGAGGTGCTACTCCATTTGGATCTCTGTACTAGTTGAACAATATTTGATAGCCACTCCAAAGTCTTGGGGAAAGTTTCTTTGTTTGGTTCATGTAGCTGAGCTCCTGCACCTGTTGCTCTTGCCATTTTTTGCTTTGACTTCATCCCTTGGTGTCCTGAGGTGCCGCCCATGTGCCTGCAGCCAATTAGAATACCCTGCAACCATGATTAGCCCACAAACATGGAAGGTGCTGAACTAACTGACCTTGATTCTGGGGTTGTTGTCCAAAGGAAACAAAATATGAATGCTAAACGTTTAACTTGTTAAAGCATTTTGACTAAAAAATTGAAGGTCATCTTGAAGACAACAAGTATTCTACCTTCAGTTTTTGTGTTTGTTTGCATGCATATGTAAAGCAAACATTTTTGGATGATCAGACAGAGTATGGGCCAGGGAAGTGTGTGCTGTACCCAGCCAATGCAGCTGAGCCTGCAGGAAGTGTGCCTGTGCAAACCCAATCCTGGCAAGGCTGCTGCTGATGTCACAGAGCTGACTGATGGGTGTGAGATTTCTCACATAAGCAGGGATCAAGCAGCACCTTTCACAGTGCAGCTACATATTTTCATATGCCCTCATCAGCCAGTAAAGCAGTGTCTCCACTTCCCAGTAACACCACCTACTCCCTCCCTCTGCAACTGTCCCACCCGCCAACCCTTCATTCTCACTTCCCATCCTCTTTTCAGTAAATCACCCACTCCCTCCCACTGTGAGGTATCCCATTCTCCAACCCTCCCTACCCACTTTCCATCCCTTTCTCAATAACACCACCTGCTCCCTCCCTCTACAACTTTTCCTACCCACCAACCCTCTATTCCCAACCCTCAATACAGCTGCTGTTGGCGCAGCTCCTGGTCACCCCTCTTGGAAGAGGGGGGGCAACCCTTAGTATAGCTGTGGTCAGCAACACACCTACTCAGCCCTTAAGGACAGAGGGCATCTCCTAGTATAGATGCAATTGGCAATGGTCCTGTCTTCCACCCTCAGGAGAGGGAACATCTTTTAGTGTACCCATGATTGGCAGCACTCCTGTACCTCCATCCTTTGGAGAGGAGGCATCCCTTAGTGTAGCTGCAGTTGGCAGTGCTCCTGGCTGCCCCCCTCAGGAGAGAGGGATCCCTTAGTGTACCCACAGTTGGCAGCTCTCCTGCCTACTCCCTCAGGAGAGGTAGCATCCCTTAATGTAGCCATGATCAGCAGTGCTCCTGGCAGCCCCCCATGAGAGAGGGGTCATCCCTTAGTGTAGCTGCAGCTGACTGCCTTCCTGGATGCACCCCTCAGGAGAGGGGGCATCTTTAGTGTGGCAGCGACTGGCAGCGCATCTGCCCACCTTCTCCAAGACAGGAGGCATCTGTTTGTGTATTCATGATTGATGGCACTCCTGCTCACCTCCCCTATCCCCCTTGGGGCATCACTTAGTGTAGCAGCAGTTGATGGCACTCCTGGCTGCCCTCCTCAGGAGAGTGCATCCCTTTTTGGAGATGTGATAGGCAGTACTTCTGCTCTTGAGCAACTGGGAAGTTTCTTGTTTTTCCTGTGACTGCCTCCCCTGCCCCCCTTCATCTGCTTCATCTGTTCCAGTCTTATGGTGACTATTGAAGCTGCATGGCTGGTGCCGCTCAGACTGCTAGTGGTTCTATTGGTCATGGACCATCAATCATAGGTAAGTCCAAAGATATTGGGGAAGCTGACTTGAGGCACTTGGTCTGGGGGACAGGCAGTCTCAAATTGGGAGCAGATGGAGAGGGAAGGAGAGAGATGGTCATGGAGGGTGTGCATGTGTGTGTGTGCGTGTGTGTGTGTGTGTGTGTGTGTGTTTTCAGGTGAGGGCAAGGGGTGATTTGCAGAAACAAAAGAGGACGGGACTCAATTAACTCTGCACTGACCTTTATTAGAAAAAAATAACATGGCAGAGAGCTAAAAGAATACTGCAAGACAGCTTGTTACAGGTCACAAAACAAGTCAGAATGGGGTTGAGTATGTTAGAAATGTGTGTGTGTGTGTATAGATAGATAGACAGACAGACAGACAGACAGACAGACAGACAGACAGACAGATAGATAGATAGATAGATAGATAGATAGATAGATAGATAGATAGTCAGCCAGATAGATTTATTTCAGTGTGGAGTACACAGTGACAACTCTACCAGACCAGCTTACCAGACGGAACTTCCTACTCAAAGGTTCATGTACTATATTCACAGCAGTACCCAGGTAGAAGAAAAAGTTGTTTGCATGCTGTTGTACTGAGTCCTGCTTGTACACATTTTTAGTATATATTTACCCAAGCTAGTCAAGATGAGATGTAATATGTCATTTGCAATTGTGTCTTGATTTTGCACATTTTATACTGCATTTACCCAGGACAGTAGAAGTGGGATACGATATCTCATTTTTAGGTGATCCTGCTTTTATAATGTAGTTTTCCAGGACAGATCATCTTAGATGCAACATTTACTTTTCAGTGGGGTTCTGCTGTTGGGTCCTGTTTTTACATAGTTTTGCAATATATTTATCCAGGATAACCCAACTGAGATGCAATATCTCATTTTCACTGGGGTCCTGCTTCAGCACATCTTTGTATTCTATTTACCCAGGACAGCACAGCTCAGATGCTATCTTATTTTCAGTGGAATCTTGCTTTTCCCAGTTTTTACACTGCATTTTTCCAGGATAGCACAGCCAAGATGCAATATCCTATTTTTGAAGAGGCTCTGCTTTTACCCTATTTTATAATATTTTTACCCATGACAGCCCAACTGAAACACAGGGTACAATTTCAGTAGGGTCCAGCTTTTACATTGTACTGCTTTTACACATTTTTACTAAATATGTACCCAGGATAGACCAGATGAGATGCAGTATCTCATTTTCAACTATGTCCTACTTTTACACATTTTTAGATTTTATATATCCAGGATATGCCAACTGAGAAGCAATATCTAATTTTCAGTGGGTTCCCACATTTTGATCACAAATTTCCAACATTATCTTTTTATGAACTACGATCAAGTCAGGTGGAATTTTTTAAATCCCATCTGAAAGGGGAGTTCTCAGTGCAACTGCAAAAATGTGTTTTGAAGGGGATTTGAAAATAACACCTGTCATGTTCATAAAGTGGAGTAACACAAGGGATATGTTGAATATTAGGTGCCACAATCTGCAAAAATAAAGTTATGAGTAAATATTGGAAGAATTCAACATTTCTTCATAGCTTTGTTGTTTCACATTTTGATCACACATTTTCAACATAGTCTTTTTATGACCACTCCATCTGAACATGACAGGTGTCATGTATAATATACTGACCAAAATGTTGTTTTGCCTAACAAGTGTGAAAAATTACAGCTGTTACATTCATGAGGTGTGAAAACATGGCTATGTTGAAAATCGGGGGTCACAATACTGAAAATCACCAAAGTTATGAGTGAGCATTGAAAAATGTCCATGTACCTTCAGAAGTTTGTTGTTTTTAAATATCTTGATCCCAAATTTTCAGATAATCTTCTTATGACCCCACCTCATGAACCTGATAGGTGAAAATTTTGAAATCCAGCGTGAAAGATTATTTTGCGGAGTGACCGTGAAATCACATTTAGATTGGATTTGAAAAATGTTACCTACCTTGTTCATGAGGTGGGGTCTCAAAAAGGTCATGTTGTTAGTTTGGAAGAAATATAATAAAAAAAGATCAGGTTAGGAGTACAAGTTCAAAATGCGCTGAAATACAATAACCACACTTGCCTGAGTTCCAAAGTTCTCAGTCTGGCATTGCAGAGTGAAGACATGTCTCTAGTCCAGAGAGGATTACAGCACTGGACCCTCAGTAGGTAAGTAAGGGGGGGGTGCTGAGGGGGCCGGGGGAGATAATACTGGTGGCAGCAACAGACCTCAATGGACCATTTTCTTTTGTACAGGGTGTAAAAAAAATGAAAAAAGACTATGAGGAACAGTTTTCTTTTTTTCAGGTGTTTGAAAGGGGCATGAGAAGCAGTGGGGAGGTAGGAGGGAGAGTTGGCAGGGGGAGGGATTTGTTTTTTTCTACAGATTGGGGCATGAGAAGAATAGAGAGGGTGTAGGGATACTTGTCAGTGGGAGGGGGTTGCTTTGCTTTTATGGACTTGTGCACAGGATGAATTGGGAGGTGAGAGGGATACTTGTCAGTGGGAGGGGGTTGCTTTACTTTTATGGACCGGGGCACAGGATGAATTGGGAGGTGAGAGGGATACTTGGCAGTGGGAGGGAGTTACTTTGCTTTTATGGACCGGGGCACAGGATGAATTGGAAGGTGAGAGGGATACTTGGCAGCAGGACAGAGTTGCTTTCATGGACTTGGGCATGGGAAGAATTGGAAAGCGGGAGGGATACAGTACTTGGCAATGGGAGGGAACTGCTTTCATGGACCAGGGCTTGGGATGGATCAGGAGGTGGGAGGGACACTTGGCAGTGGAAGGGAGTTGCTTTCACAGACCAAGGCATGGGAAGAATGGAGACGTGGGAGGGATTCTTGGCAGTAGGAGGGAGTTGCTTTCATGGAACAGGGCATGGGAGGAATTAGTAGGTGGGGGGATACTTGGCAGTGGGAGAGAGTTGTTTTTACATGTCTACATCTGCAGCGAGGGGGGGCTCGGAGCTGATTGTGAGATCACTCAGCTGCTTGATGGGCAGCTTCATGCAGATGAAAGAACCAAGGCACTCTCTCATAGGAGTACTTCAGTCTTTACAGCTACAAGAAGTTTCCATCCTGCAAGCACTGACCAGTGTCATGATCAGCCTGGCTGACTATTAGCCTGCCACTGTTGAGTTCACTGTAGCTTGAGCTGCATTGGACCCAACAGTGATACATCTCTGACATGCAGTGCTTTGTGATAAAACATTTGCTGCACACTCATGTTCAAGCAAACATAAACAAGCATTTTTCAATGCCAAACATTCGCTGCTGGTATTTCTGTTGCACAGGGTCTTGCTTGTACAGATATATATATATATATATATATATATATATATATATATATATATATATATGTATATACACACACACACACACATATATATATATATATATATATACAAACATATATATATATATTTTTTTTAAGGCATCGGATATTGACATTTCCCTATGATTACTCTGAAGGATATCTTTGTCAATTCCTCATTTTCCTTAGGAGTAAAGGGGGCTAAGCTCTCTGGCTTGGGATTCTATTATTACTATTTCCTGAATCCCCTTTTCTTAGTTTCATTATTAGTTATTGCTAGGGAGTAACACTACACTTATGTTATATTTGTCAAGAAGGATTTCCACAGAGACTCAAAATATGCTAAACAATCTCGATGATGATAAAAAATTATTTTTAGCTTTGCACAATCTGCAACCAAAATATTCAAATTTTTGGTTGTGGGTGGGTTTTTATCTTTCCAGTGCTGTAATATCAATGTTTTAGAATTTATTAATGCCAAGTGAAGGAACTCAATAAGTTATTTCCTTCCCTCATATAAAGGCAAAAAATACTTGCCAAATATTAAAATTCCTGGGTCAAATGATATATCTAATCCCATTAATTTTCCCAATGGTATTCTAATGTATTTCCAGTATTCTTTTAACTTAGGGAATGTAATAACCATATGTAATAAGGAGCCTTTCTGATCTGTGTACCAGGGGCACATAGGTGAAATGGAAGGGTTACATTTGTATAATCTTTCTGGTGTAAGATATACTTTATGAAATATGTTAAACTGGATCTGTACCAGCTTATTATTTTTGGAAACATTTAGTCCTTCTGTTTGAATATCCTTCCATTTTTGTTCATTCATCTCTTGACCTACATCTTTCTGCCATAATAATTTAAGTTTTTCTAAGGGCATTATCATATTTTCACCTGTTGTATGATACAATTTTCCTATCAGTTTCCCATCTGAAGTTCTGTTTATTATTGCATTCTCTATAGATGATAGAGGCAAGTATTTATATGTCTGAGCAGTTTTCCTAACATAGTCCTTTAACTGTAAGTATGCTAAACAATGTCTGGTTTCTAAATTCAATTTCTTTTTAAAGATTGTGACTTCTATAAAATTCTCATTATCGTACAGGTGTTTTAATTGATATATCCCTTTAGCTTCCCAGATATTAAAAAAATATATTATTTTTTATATTGGGAATAGCTTTCATATATTTTATATGTAATAGATGATATTCTGATTTTCTGCTTAATGATTTCATGTGTCTTTTGACAGTCCCTAACTGAAAGTTCAGTTGCTGCTAAGCATATTCTTTTTTTGTTTCCTGCCTCAGATCTAAATAGAGCATACCTACAATATCCGTAAGAGGGGTTTATGCTTTTTCGATCTGTTTCCAACTGGTGGACTCTCCTAGTACAAACCATTTACTAATCTGTTCTAACTGTGCTGCCAAATAATACCATTGAAAAATAGATAATATTAGACTTAGATTGGTTTTAGGTTATATAGCTTTTGTATTGAGACTCTTGGCCTTTCATTTTGCCATAAAAAAATACCTTTATTTTTTTCCATATTTTAAAAAACCTTTGGGGGAGCCCATATAGGGAGAGTGTGAAACAAAAACAATAATTTTGGTAATATACCCATTTTTATTAGATTTATTTTCCTATGAGAGTAAGTGGAAGCAATGACCATCTATCTAGATTGTTACAGATTTTTTTGTATCATTGGTTCATAAACTAGTTTAAATAAATCACTCCTGTTATTAGTCATTTCAATGCCCAAATATTTAAATTTTGTTTTTGCCATTATCTCCTCAACAGCCAAAGGCTCATCAGACTTAATATCCTCATTCATAAAAAGCAGTTCTATTTTGCTTCAATTAATTTTATAACAAGAAACCTTAGCAAAATCTGAGATAATTTTCATTAATGGCTCAGGTGATGCATATGCATCATTCAAATATACTAGGATGTCATCAGCATAAAGACAGATCATATGTGTATTATCCTGTATTCTGATACCTTCAATTTTTTGATGGATTAATACTGCCAGTGGCTCTATAAATATAGCAAAATGTACTGGTGACAGTGGGCAACCTTGCCTTGTTCCTCTTTGTGATTGTATAGCTGATGACATTTGTTTATTAGTTCTAATTTTTGCTTTTGGAGTATAGTATATCATATTAATCAATTTTATAAATCTCTCACCAAAGCCAGCTGTCTCAGTACAGTCACTAAGAATAACCAATTAACCCTGTCAAGCACCTTTTCAGTGTTTAGGGCTATCAAGGCTGCATTTTATGAAGTACTATAGTCAATGAAATCTAGTGTTCCTCTAATATTATCTGTCATCCTTTTACCCTTGAAGAAGCCAGTCTGATCTGGGTGAATAATGTTCTTAGTAATTTTTGCAAGCCTTTTCACCAATATTTTAGCAAATATAATCAGTGTTTAATAAAGATATTGGCCTATACAAAGCACAGTTTGAAGCCGGTTTTCCAGGTTTTAATATTAAAGTAATTATGGCTTCATCGAAGGTAGAAGGAAGTTGGTCCTACATCCACAAACTATTAAAGAGATTCAGCATAATCTCAGATAACTCTGTTTTAAAGAGTATATAGAATTCAACTTCGAGACCATCTGGTCCAGGAGCCTTAGCAGTTTTTCAGATCTGAAATAGCATCCAGAATTCCTTGTTGACTAAATTCTATATCCATAGTCTTTTTATCCTGTTCAGAAATTGGTATGAATTCAATACTGGACAAGAATTCCCTAATCTCCTCTTGTAATAGTTCTGTCTCTTTAAAGTATAACTGCTGATAACATTTCTGAAATGTCTCATTTATTGCCTGAGGTTCTTGTATCTTGTTCCCCTGTTCATCTATGATTTCATTTTTTGAATTTGATGCATTTTCTGACAGAATTTGATATGATAATAATTTTCCTGTTTTTTCTCCCTGAAAATAACATAAGAATCTGGCTTTAAGATTTGCATTTATAGCCCAGTTTCTGTGACCTTATCTATTTTGTCTTTCAACATCAGAACCCTAGCCAGATCTTCTTGAGCAGAAGTAGTTATAAATTGTGCTTCCGCATTTGCTAGTTCTTGTTCCAACTGATTTATAAGGTGACTTTTCATTTTATTCCTCCACATTGAATATGAGATACATTCTCACCTCACATATGCTTTAAATGCATCCCACATACAGCCCCTCGTTACCTCTTTATTTATGTTGATTCAAAATATTCTTTGATTTCCCTTTTAAGTAACATAATAAAATTCTGGTCTTGAAGCAATTTAGTGTCCAGTCTCTATTGTTTATTCTTCTTCTGCTGTGCCTCTGGATTCAATTTTATAATTATAGGAGAATGGTCAGAAAGCATTCTGGGCTTATATTTTATTTTATTTATTCTATATAAAATATTCCTTAACACTAAACAGGAATCTATTCATGAATAAGAGTTGTGTGAGTATGAATAGAAAGAGTAGGTTTCTTTTTCTGGGAAACGGTATCTTTATGGATCAGTCAAATTCAGTTCCTCTATAAAACCTAAGACTGTGGTGACTGTTCTACGTTTCTTTTCTGTTGTTCCCGGACTTCTATCAATAGCTGTTAGGGTCAGATTAAAGTCACCTGCAATAAAACAAGATGCAGAATTAATTGTACCAGCTCTAAAAAGAAATCTGTAAAGAATTTAGAGTCTTCTAATTCAGGTCCATAAATACTTGCCACAGTACAATCCAAGGAGGCAATTTTTATATTCATAATGTTATATCTCCCTTCTGGATCAGTGTAGACTTTAGAGATGTTTGTTTTTAACCTCTTTTTAATACATATTGCAGTCCCTCTTGCTCTAGAGGAAAAACCTGAATATGCCCCATGTGCACAGATCAGCTTCCTAAAATAATCATAGTCTCTTACTGTACTGTAAAATGAGTTTCTTGTAGAAGTAAGATATCAACATGCTTTCTTTTAGTATAGTTACTTAATTTCTTCATTTTTATCCTATCCCTAGCACTATTAATATTTAAGGACATTATGGTAATATTATTCATTCCTTGAGATTAAGATTTTATGACTATTTTTTTACCCAGCCAGAGAGCCATTCCCTACTACATTCTCTTTAGTTTTTTGTTCTTGTTTTATTTTTACCATCCTTATTTTTTTCTTTTCTGAGTCCTTTTATCAATTGTGTAGCTAAGCTATAAACAAAACACAAAAGGTCCTATGCCCCTCCACACCCTTCCCCTGTCTTCCCTTGCTGTGAGCCTACAGGGATTTTATACTTGTATTTATGAATAATACTTTTATCAGAGCAAAATGAAGTGATTCTAAAATCTAGACTTGGCCCCAAACCCTGTACACTCTGCCCCCCCATTTGAGAAAGCAAGATGTGCCTTTGACTCTGGTCATCAACATTCATGTCCAGGTCAAAAGCTGAGGGGTTATTGAGTAGCCCTTTCCCAGGAGCAGTGAATAAATTTTTTTTCCATCTACATCTGCAGGGTATTCATTTATTTTTCTTTCTTTTATAAATTCTTCCATAGGTACCCCTTCATGATTCTGTGCATGCTTCACCTCCTGAGTCACTAAATAGTACTTGCTTATCAGCTTTTTCTGCTTCATTTGGAGAGTTGAAGATTCTCAGTCTTCTCTGCAGATATACTTTCATTTTTGCTGGAGGTAATATCAAAATTGTAATACCATATGAGTTTAATAATTCTTTCATTGATGCATAAGCTTTCCATTTACTCACAACATCAGGCAGAAAATCAGGATAGACTTGAAATGAGATCCCAAAGGCATTTAAGCCCTTCTCTAATCTTGCCTTTCTGAACAATGCTTCCCTGTCAAAAAAAATGATGTGGCTTAATGAAGACAAATCTTGATTGCTTACCCTTATGTTCAGGATTATCGCTACCCTGATGTGCTCTATCAAGCTCCACTTTAGTATCTGGGTAAGTTCTGCCAAGGGCCTTTGTAACCAGTTTTTCAAAGAATTCATAAGGATTGTGGCCCTCTACCCCTTCAGGTATACCACCAAGCTTGACGTTATCTCTTTTGGCCCAAGTCTCAAGCTTCTCCACCCTTTGCTTTAATATATTCAGCTAATCAACAGAAGATTTAACTTGCTTTTGTAGAGGCTCCACTTTGTCTTCACTCAAAGCAACCCTATTCTCCAGCCCTGTAGTTCTTAAAGATAAAGCATTTATTTTCTCAGCTAAACCTGATATAGTATTAGTGAGGGTTGCAATTAATTGATTAAGGTCAGCAAAACCCTTTATCATTACCTGCAAAAGGGTCTCATGTATTCCCTTTATCTCTGCATCAGGTTATTTCTGTATAGGGTATTCTATTTGTTGTTAATTTTTATGTATCTCTTTTCCTCCTTTCCACTTCCTGAGGTGATTGCTGCTGATTCTGCTCCACTGTTGACCAGTTTAGTGCCGCATCTAAATCATTCTCACAGGAATTCTCTCTTTCCTCTACAGCATTTATCAGAGGCAAAGTTAAATTATCCTCAGTGGTGTCCTGGTTTAAATGCTCAACATCAGAGCTTCTATGGGCAGGGACAAACTTTATATTGTTGGCCTCTCTCTCTCTGATTTTTTGACCAGCACTGCTGGCATAGCCACTGCTGCCAATAATAATGCAGAGCCCCTCCTTCAAAAAGCTTACTTTTAGCTCCTATAGGTCTAATTCAGTAAGTTTGGCTTGTTTCAAATTAACCATACCCATCCCTTTATCCTCTGTTTTTTGCTGCATGGCTTGTGCTCATGTTCAGGCAGTGAATTCCCCATTAACTAGTGGAGATGGATTGAGGGTATTTTTCCAATCTTTAGATTTTTCTTTTTCTGCTATAATTAGCTCATTATCAGGGTTTTTTCTTCTGCCTCCTTCACCTCTGCAGGAGGATCTACCATAGCTGTAGACCTAGGTAAGGACATGGGTGAGTTTTTTTTAAGAGATCTCAGTTTGCATTTTTTGTTAGCCTTTTTGTTGCTACATATAGCTTCCCTTACCTCCATGGCTGTATGGAATGCTTATAGCATACCTGCCTTTGAACACCAGTGTAGCACTCAGCGTTCAGTGTTCTACCTCAAGGTACAGCCAAGTAGCAAAGAAAGGAGACAGCTTACCCAGAACGTTCTTTTTTTTCAAACCACCTGCTTATCACCTTGTTTTACCAACCAGTAAACTCCATTTAGAAGAACATAGCTTTAGCATTCTCTCTCTGCTTCCCGACAAGTGGCGATTCAACCGATCAGCCCATCTGCCATCTTGTGCATGCTCCCTTCTGTCGATCAGTATCACTTGTACACATTTTTACTATACAGCAAGAAAGAACATTCAAGATGCAATGTTTCAGTGGTGTCCTGCTTCTTACCCAGGATAGGGCAGCTGAGAGGCAATATCTACCTTTACGTGGGCTCCAATTTTTTGACCTAAAATGTCCACCAGTCTTTTTATGACCTGACATTATGATGAAAACAGGTAGAATTTTTAAAATCCCCTCCAAAAGGTGATTTCCTTGTTTGACTGTAGAAAAAAGTTTCAGAGGGGATTTCAAAAATGACACCTGCCATTTTCAGGAGGTGGGGAAACACAAGGGATATGTTGAACAGTAGAGGCCAAAATCTGCAAAAAAGAAAGTTATGAGTAAATGTTGGAACAATATGTTCCTCATAATTTAGTTGGCTTTTCATATTTTTACCCCAAATGTTCACCATGATCTTTTTTGACCATTCCTTCTGAGCATGACAGGTGTCATTTATAAAACAATGGCTAAAATATCATTTTTTTTAAATGACAGCTTCACATTCATGAGATAGTGTGAACAAATGGCTACATTGAAAAGTTGGGGTCAAAATATTGAAAATCGTAACAGTTATAAGTGTGCACTGAAAAATTGCAATGTAGACTCATAACTCTGTTGTTTTTCTCATATTTGTATCCCTAAATTTTCAACATAGCTTTCTTATGACCCCACCTCATGAACAGGGGCTGATAAAATGCTCGAATCCTGCCCAAAAGGTGATTTTGCACCTGTACCAGGTCATGTTGCAGCATACAAAATGTCGCAGGAAAAACTGCATAACAGTAACAGCACGAGTCCCCAGGTTGCCCCACCCAGAAAAGGTTATCTTAATAGAGGTGTGCAGGGGTCAGAGCCCCATCACAGAAAACAATTATTTCATAGTTCTCAGTCCTCAGTAGCTGTTTTAATAGTCCGGTATAGTGCCACACTGTTTTTGTATGTGACAACATGACCCCGTGCCTTTTGTGCCACCAGTGCAAAAACACATTTTGTCTTGGATTTCAAAAATGACCACTGTCACATTCATGAGGTTCTGTGAAGAAATGTCTATGCTGAACGTTAGGGTGAAAATATTGAAAATTACCAAAGTTACAATCCTGCGTTCATACGTCATTTCAATGCAGGCTCATAACTTTGTTGTGTTTTAATATATTTACTAGTAGTTCAGAAAGCAATCAAGCCATACAAAAGCAAGGTTGTTGGACTTTAGGAGGGCTGACTTTGGCAAAATGGGAGCATGATTCAGAAAAGCACTAGCAAACAGGAAGAAGGAGGGGTGGAAGAACAATGGGAAAAGATCAAAACTGCCATCACAGAGGCAACAAGCCATTGTGTACAGCAAATCAACAAAACAAAACAAAGGAAAAAGCCACTATGGTTCTCAATAGAGGTGGCAGGGAAGATTAAGGAGAAAAGGACAGCATTCAGGAAATATAAGGAAACACAGAAGAAGCAGGACAGAGAACTATATCAGTTAAAGCAGAAGGAGGCAGGGAAAGCAGTCAGAATAGCAAGGGCCCACACTGAGGAAAGATAGCCAACTCTGTTAAGAAGGAAGATAACATTTTTTATAGGTACATTAGGAAGTGAAGAAACAACTAGGGAGGGATACTGAGGCTGAATAAAGGGGAGGGAATGTGGGCAGAGGGTGAAAGTGAAAAAGCAGGGATACTGAATGCATACTTATGCTCAGTATTCACAAAAGAAGAGGAGGGGGAGGTACCTAAACCAAACAATAGAGACACTCTGGATAGAGGGGTCGATAACAATCCATTCACAGAAGAAAGGGTTCTGAAAGAACTCTTAAAACTGAAGGTGGACAAAGCAAAGGGGCCTGACAGGATTCACCCAAGAATTCTAAAAGAACTAAGGGTAGAACTAGTGACACCACTGACTACACTCTTTAACAAATGATGGGAGGATGGGGTGGTACCTGAGAACAGGAGGAGGGTGGATGTAATTCTACTTCACAAAAATGGGAGCAAGATAGAGGTAGGAAACTATAGACCTGTTAGTTTGACCTCAGTTGTAAGGAAAATGATGAAATTGCTTCTGAAGGAAAGAACTGTTGATTACCTAGAGGCCAGCGGGGCACAGGACCCAAGGCAGCATGGATTCACAGTGGGAAGGTCATGTCAAATGAATCTAATAGATTTATTTGACTGGGTGACAAAAGCAGTAGACCAGGGAGGGGCTGTGAACATGGCCTACCTAGATTTTGGCAAGGCATTTGACACAGTTCCACACAAAAGATTAATATACAAATTAGCCAGCCTTGGAGTGGGTCCCAAGGTGGTAGCCTGGGTAATGAATTGGCTGGACAACAGGATGCAGAGGGTAATAGAAAAGAGTCCACTCTGAAGAAAATGAGTTACTAGCAGGGGTACCACAGGGTTCAGTACTGGGACCGGTCCTTTTTAATGTCTTTATAGACCATCCCTGCAAGATCACCAGCTTTTTATCTCCTTGGGGACATCTGTGTAAA
The DNA here is from genome assembly GCA_016271365.2 of Neoceratodus forsteri. Taxonomy (NCBI): domain Eukaryota; kingdom Metazoa; phylum Chordata; order Ceratodontiformes; family Ceratodontidae; genus Neoceratodus; species Neoceratodus forsteri. The sequence goes on along the minus strand of CM057453.1, from coordinate 639,547,608 downwards.
ATATCCTGAGTGGCTGCTACCTAAATTCTCTTCAAGTACTGCCTGCCGAAAGAGAACTGTGTCATTTGAACAGCCGGGCAGCTTATTTGACATCTTTTGCCTTCAGTAAATGACTGTGAGTGCAGCATACTTGTGATCTAGTGACTGAGACTTGTTCTGATTTTACACTTTACTGCTTTGTTGAACTGTGGGGAAGCCCCCAGGTGTGTGCAAGAGGCTAATTACCTGCATGTAATTTTGGGGCTCAGGGGTGAGCCAATAATTGAGCAGGTTTGCCTCTGTGGGAGGGTACGCTTCTGTATTTAAACATCACGCTCATGCATAGTGCCGAAATTACCATCCCTGCAAGATCACCAGCTTTTTATCTCCTCGGGGACGTCTGTGTAAAATATCCTGAGTGGCTGCTACCTAAATTCTCTTCAAGTACTGCCTGCCGAAAGAGAACTGTGTCATTTGAACAGCCGGGCAGCTTATTTGACGTCTTTTGCCTTCAGTAAATGACTGTGAGTGCAGCATACTTGTGATCTAGTGACTGAGACTTGTTCTGATTTGACACTTTACTGCTTTGTTGATCTATGGGAAAGCCCCCAGGTGTGTGCAAGAGGCTAATTACCTGCATGTAATTTCAAGGCTAAGGGGTGAGCCAATAATTGAGCAGGTTTGCCTCTGTGGGAGGGTACGCTTCTGTATTTAAACATTGCGCCTCTGAGCATGAAAAGCTGCAGGTCGAGTGGCGTAGTATGAGGCCACCTAGAGTAAGATTTGCACAGGAAATTGAAACTATAGAAAGGTGTTTTATTTTAAACAAAATTTTATTGGTTAGATTTTTTTTTTTTTTTTTTAATATTTTGGGTTTCGGGTTTGAAGTGACAGGACTGATCGTTTTTAAGTGAGTGGGTTTTTTATAAAACTAAAGATTGACTGCCCGGGAAGATTTATCTATCCCAGGCAGCTCTCACTTAATCTTGATTTCAGTATGGTAACTCAAATTCGAATTTAACCAGTTTATAAATCTGTTATTTTTTGATTTCTTAGCTTTAGGCTGAGATAGAATTTGAGTTTTAGATTTCTTTTTTATATTACGAGAGAGGTTCTCCTTTTTTTTAATTTTTTTTTTTATTATGTATACTCGCAGTGGTAAGATGGTGAATAAGATTGCCAAGGGGAAAAATAAAGGGAAACAATTGCTAAATGTTAACAAGAACACAAAAGGCAACTGTTGTGTATACACTCAGGAATTGGTCATTATGGCTTTGACTCCTAAGGAATCGGTACAAAGCCTTTTAACACCTCATTCACCTCACTCCTCAGAGGAGTACTTTGCTGATGATCTCAGATTAGATTCAGATGGAGACAATTTAGAGTTTAATGGGAGAATGCAAAATTTGATCGTTAAGAATCAGGATAAGAATATTTTGGACAGTTCGAATAATATAAATCAAGATATTATGGTAAAATTGTTGGAGAATCAATATAGTGATAGTGAAGGGAATATAAGAGAACCAATGGGGCCAAAACAAACATCTTCTTTTGATAGTAATGTTACAACTCTGGATTTGAAAGTAATTAGAAGCCCATTTATTGGTGTGAAATCAGCGTCCCAAGGAAAAATCACTGATTTCTTAAAAAAAAAAAATCCTTACTAAATCCCCCAATAAATTACAGGAACTCATAAAAATGAATAGTTCACACCTTCTATACAGTGTGGGAGGTCAAGTCAGTACCACTTCAGGGGAGCAAGTAAATACAGTGGATTATCCAAGGGTCTCTATGCATGATGACTGGGTGGGGGAGGTAGAATCCAGTCAGTGAAATACGCTAGGTCAAGGGGATTATGTAGATAAGGATGAGGGTATTTCATGTTTTCCCTCTGGAATGAATTTGTTTAGCCCATTAGAGATATCAAGTGAGGCAGGTAGCTGCGTAATGGACTCTAAAGAATCGCTGCATACATTTCTTGATGGTGCCCCTGATGAGCTATTCGACAAAAATGGACAGAGAGGTTCAGGATATTCAGTTAGATCAAGATTTTCTGGCTCAATGTCCTGATACCATATCAAAATACACTATTAAGGCCCTTGCTCATCCAGTGATGTCCAAGGTTGTCCTATTGGAGGCATATAATGGTATTAAAACAACATTAGAAAACCTCTCATGATTCTGTGCTGTGAGATTTGCTTCACTTGAACAACAAATTTCACAATTATCTGAGGAAAAGGAAGTCTATAAACCTGGGCAAAACTTGTCATTCTCCTCCTTAAATATTCATGTGCCTCTAAAAGGCAAAAAGGGTAAAAAAAAGGGGGATTAAGCAGGAAAAAAGGGGGAAAAAGAGATCAAGCCCAATGGACTCATTAAGATTAATAAATCAGGAAAACAGAATTATAAAACAAAAATTAAGGATGAAAATATTAACAAAGTTGGGATCAAAGGTCACATTATGACAGGAGAGATACAGGCAGATAAAAGAAAGAATTCTGAATTAAAAAATAAGTCTACGGTTGAAGATCGGACACCCATAAAAGAGCAAGGAAAAGGGATGGGTTACTTCATTGTGGAACAAAAGACAAATTCTACAGAGAATTTAATTAATGGAGATAAGTTTAATAAAGACCTCTGCTCAAATCCTTTGCAAGCTATGGAGGATAGTAATTCTGACGGGTATGATTCTGAAGCATATAATTTAAAATGCACAGGCAAGGAAGTAGTTTTTAAACTAGATGAGATGTATTTTAAACAGTATGAAACCAATGCATCATTGACTAATATGATAGCCCATGTGTTGAGAGCAGAATTGGGGTTATTAGCTGTTGCAGATGCTCTTATTACGGTGACCAGGGATACTTTCAATCCTTCCAATTCAGTTTACTTTATGCTTCCTAATATGGACATAGCAAAATTAGTCTGGGCTAAACAAGGCCTGGTAAATTCACTGGGATTGCTGCTATCAACACCTGTTACTTGGTCAACAATTTGGAAAAAAGTTTATAAGGGGGTGAAAACAGGGAAAATGTTAACATATGATATATTTAAATCTACTCTTGCAATACTGAACTGGGAGTTCGGAGTCTCCTCTGAAGTTTCAATGGTCTCTATTTTTGGGTTAGAGATACTGGAGAGAGAAACTGTTACTAACTTGTCTACGTTTTTGAGGATGATTCTCTCAACCATTATTAAAACCCATATACTTCCTGAAGAATTTGTCAAGGTGAATAGAGTTTAGAATGGTAAAGAGGGTACTCAGATAAATTGTATTATTGGCTCTGCACAATTATTGGCATTACTTTTTGAAAATAGACATATGTTGGATGAGGTGGGTATTTACTTGGTGGAATTAAATGAGTAGGATATACCAGCACAGTCTAGAACTGTACAACCTTGACTATACTTATTAGAAACTCAAAGTAATGATACCTCATTACAGCAGGATTGGGGGTTAGAAAGTAATTCTGGTTATAATGTTCTTAATTGGAATATAGCAGGACTTCACAATAAGTTTGCAGACCCGCAGTGGGTTACTTTTATTACTAGACATGAAGCTATTATTCTTCAGGAGACATAGACATTAACATCTCCCTATTTGAATAGTTATGAAACCAATTTTGTTCCTGCAACCAAAGGAAAAATGCATGGGAGAAATAAAGGAGGTTTGGCTACTATGATTAAAATTAGGGATGGACTAAGGGTAATAAAAAGCTACTCACCTACTCCCAAGATACTTATGGTAGTAGTTAACTGGGATTTATGTATAGTCTTGATTGTAAATATATATATCCCACCAAGTTTTCACACTTACCTAACATATGATTTTTGGTCCAAATTGTCGGTGGAGATAGATTTAATAACACAATCAAATCTGGTAGATACTGTCCTTTTAGCAGGGGACTTTAATGCTAGGATAGCAAATTTTGACAATTTATCAATGTTGCAAGAATTACTATATATGTCAGATTTGGAACAAAGAAACACAACCGATGTGACTGTTAATGAGGCAGGGAGACATTTTCGAACTTTCATTGCAGATAATAATTTCTTGATTCTTAATGGGAGATTAGAAGGGGACCGACGGGGAGAAAGTACTTTTTTCTCCACAGTAGGTAAGAGTGTAATTGATTTTATGTTATGTTCTCCCCTTAGTCACCATTTCTTTAGGAGATTATAGGTGGCCATGAGAACAGAAAGTGATCATGCAGCAATTTTGTTGGATTTTAGGATCTCTGATAGTAATATCCCCTCTTCAAAGAAGCCTATGGCAGAGCTTGAGATTAGTGGGAAAAAGAGGCTAAGGCTGAATAATAAGACGATGTATGGAGTTTCAAATCTTATCTATTTCCCCATTTTTGTTAATTTATATCATCAAGTATATATTGACTCTAAAGGTGAACGGATTAGTGATTTATGGAATTTAGGGTACCAACAAATTAATACAGTGATTTATTCAGCTAATAGCGTTAAGCCTCAGTTAGTATCTTGGTTTGATGAGCATTGTAGGAGAGAGAAAAGGAATTTGATGAGGGCCATTAGGCAGACTAAAAAAATCAGAGTAAGAGGGTGATTTTAAATCTAAACAAAATGCGAAGCGAGTATAAAGAATTTCTTCTCCAAAAAAAAAGAGAGTTTACTGATAAACAATGGGAAGTAATGTATTGAGCTATTAAGGAGGGTGATACTAGGCTTTTTTGGGCCTTAGTATCTAAGGTGACTGCTAATCAGAACTTTAGACCCCCTATATATATTCCTAAAGAAACCTGGATAACCTATTATAGCTCACTACTTAATAAACATCCTACTAGTGGTGATGATGTGTTAGATAATTTTAACACAGGGGGAATATACACCTTTAGTGTTTACATTTGGAGAGGTGGAAGATGCTATTGTGAGTCTACCAAATAATAAAGCACCTGGACCCGATTTGATACCGGGAGAAGTTTATAAAGGGCATTTGAGTTATTGGGTAGTCTTTTTTACAAATTTTTTAAATATTTGTTTAAGAGAGAGATTTATACCACCATCTTGGACAAGAAATATAATAGTTCCAATTCATAAAAAAGGACAGTTCCAATCCCCATCTAATTACAGTCCAATTAGTCTCATTTATATCAGCGGAAAAATCTTTGCCAAAATAATATTACATAAATTACAAGATTGGGCAACTGCAAACTCCCCTCTATCCATGTTTCAAGCAGGTTTTCGTAAGGATTTTTCTACATTAGATAATATTTATCTTTTCGCTCATCTGATAGAAAAATTTAGGTAATTTCTTAAAATGAAGCTGTATGCTGTGTTCGTAGATTTTTCTGCAGCATTTGACTCCGTTAATAGAGTCAAGTTATGGGAGATATTGATAAATAGACATGTACCCTTAAATTTATTGGTCCCAATTTTTATGTTATACTCACACACAACTTCGGCTATCAGATATGACAATAAGGGTAATATCATTGATTATTTTATTACAACTTCAGGAGTCAAACAGGGATGCCTCTTGGCTCTCTTTTTATTTAGCCTGTATATTGACTCTTTTTTGACCTATAGAGATCTAGCTAGTCTTGATTCTCCTAAAATTAAGAATATGCTAGTACATAGCCTTGCTTATGCAGATGATCTGATTATTCTTGCTTTATCCATTCAAGGCTTACAAAATAAAATAAATCAATTCTATTCTAAATGCAAACACTTGGATTTGATAATAAATATGAAAAAAACTAAGATGATGATCTTCGCCCCTCAACAGGGACACCGAATTAAATCAAGGATCTATTTAAATAATGAACTTATAGAGGGGGTAACCTCTTACACGTATTTTGGGGTGAAGTTTGTCTCAAATGGAAACTGGATAGAGCATTGGAGGGAACAAGTGATAAGGGCAAAATTGACTGTTAAAGCTCTCTTACGTTTTGGCAGGAAATATGCAGGTTAATTAGTTTCACCAGCATTGATCGCTGGTGAGGCAAAGATTAATCCTATCCTTACATATGGAGCAGAGGTTTGAAACAATAATGTCACTTTATGGTTGGGAACTCCACTCTCCTTTTATTATAAATCTCTATTGCAGGTACCATTAGCCACATCTAATGTTATAGTTAGGGCAGAACTGGGTAGAGTTTCCATCACCACAATAATCGATATATGCTCTATGAGTTATTGGTTAAAATTATTAATCAGCAGATGAATTTCCTGCCTTTATTATGCTTAAAAGAAAAACTGTCTTGGCATAAACAAAATTTCAGGTCACTTTGGGTTAAAAGTATCCAGTGCATTTTGGGTAGTGTTGATATGTTTCATCTTTGGACAGACTGGGAGAAATCAATTTCAATATCTCCCTTATTTAAGGAGCTTGTTAAAAAGAAAATACTCAGGTCTGCTTATGATAAGCAAATGGATCTTCTTAGAGCTCAACGCCAGGCTAGCTGGCTAGCACAAAACAAGACTGATGCATTTATAGAGAACTATTTAACTCTCTGGTTGACCCCGCTAGAGAGGAAAATGATTACTTGGGCAAGAATGGGAATTATTTACTCTAAATATGTGTTTTTCAATAGAAAAACTTTACCCAACTCAGGACCGGAACTATGCAAGTGTAATAGGGGTTTTCAAGAAAATCTTTACCACATCACGCTACAATGTCTTTTATATAAAATCTCACGGCTTAATCTGTTAAATGATTTCTTATTAAATATGTTAATGCAAAATATGATCCTCTATTTATACTTTTACATGTTCAGACATTAAAGGAGGCTAAGATGGTTTCCAAATTTTTTTATCAAGGGATGAAATACAAAGAAAAACATCTACCTGCCTCTGAGAATTAATTGGGTGATGGATTTTTACCTTCCTTTTTTTATATATTCTCTAGTGTTTATTTTGTGATTGTGAATGTACATTTGTAATGGCTGATTTAGTTCAAAAATGAATATTTTTTTCTTTCTCTCCAAATGTTTAAATGTAGCACTTGATTTTATTCTTTGTATGATTGTTTGCTTTTAGAATGTTGTAAAGGCTTGATTGCTGAACAATAAAAAAAACAACCAACCAATGTCTTTATAAGTGACATTGTGGAGGGACTCGAAGGAATGTCTCTTTGCAGATGACACTAAGACCTGTAACAGTGTTGATACACAAAGTGGGGTGGAAAGGATGGGAAGGGACTTGCAAGGTTGGAGGAATGCAAAGAAGTGCAAAGTAATGCACCTGGGAAAGAAAAACCCAGGGGAAGAGTAGAAAATGGGGGATGAGATACTAACAACAACAAAAATGGAAAGGGACCTGGGGGTAGTCATAACAGAGGGCAAGCAATGTGAGAAGACAGTAAGGTGGGCTGGGGGGATACTGGGATGCATAGGGAGATGCATCACCAGTAGAAAACAGGAAGTTGTTATGCCTCTGTACAGACATTTGGTGAGACCCCATCTGGTGTACTGCATGCAGTTCTGAAGACCCCATCTCCACAAGGATATAGACAGGATGGAGGCTGTCCAGAGGAGGGCAACTAAAATGGTGCAGGTTCTGCACCAGAAAACATATGAAGAGAGACTAAAGGAGCTTAATATACATACCCTCGAGGAAAGAAGGAAGCAGGGGGACATGATAAAAACTTTCAAGTACCTCAAGGGAATCAGCAAAGTCCAAGAGGGTAGCATCTTTCAGAAAAAGAGATGTGCAAGAACAAGGGGCACAATTTGAAAATAGAAGGGGGACAGCTCAGAGGTAATGTGAGGAAGTATTTTTTCACAGAGAGGGTTGTGGATACATGGAATGATCTTCCTAAGGAGGTCATGGAGTCAAAAACAGCGGGGGAATTCAAGAATGCATGGGACAGACATATGACAATTCTAGTGGGGGTAGGAGGAAGTAGGCTGTTGGTTAACTAGGATCTGCAGCTTATACATTAGGTAGGCAAATGGGCAGGCTAGGTGGACCAAGTAGTCCTTATCTGCCATCAAATTCTATATTTCTATGTTTCTATGTAATCAAGTTACCCAGGATCCCCTTTTAATATTAACATTGAGTATGGGGAGTTCCTCCAAACCGGATTCTAAGAAAGTTTAAAGAAACTGTGGAGGGCTTTGATCCAATAAACACTGAAGTCACTCATGAATTCTTTTTTCAATAAATATTCTTGTTTTATTTCTGAGTGCCCATAAATATTTCTGTTAACGTACATTTCAGGACCAACCTGTCCCTTCTTCAGAACTGCACTGGGCCATAATAAACAGACAAATAATGTGCAAAAAATGTTTTCTAAAGTGACTTTATATCAAGCATTATCATTTTAACAATAAATCAAAATTTATCTTGCAGGGGGAATATACCTGCTGTATTTCTTACTGGCATGTTTTGTAAATTAGAGGCATAACAATAGGGGGCAACATTAGCCCCCACATATGCCAATATTGCAATGGCAGAATTTGAAAGAAATTGCATTAACAATCAAGGCAATGCATATGGTCCCTCACTAGTGCTGTATAAGTTCTTTATAGATAACATTATGGGGCTATACAGACAATGCACGTTTGGAGTTTTATGAATATTTGAATTCATGCATTATGTTCCTTAGTTTCACCATGGATACTATTCTTGGACCTTAAGATCATGATGGAGGATAGAATTATAATTACTGATCCCTACCATAAACCCTAAGATAAAAATACAATACTTCATGCAACAAGTTGTCATCCCCTAGCCCTTAAGAAAAGCATTCCTTACAGTCAAATGTTAGGGATTAAAAGGAACAATGGCACAGAGACGAGATTTCATAATAACATGCAGGATTTAAATTCCAGATTTATACAGAGGGTGTATAGTTAGCATGATCTAGAACAAGCAAGAAGGAAAACTGACCCTAAATCTAAACAAGAGTTAATGCAAGATAGGGAGATCCAACCTGACACAAGAAAAAATGTCCATGTCTACTACCTTTTCTTTTTTTCAGAGATCAAGCGAATACTCAATAACAACTGGAATATTCTACAGTCCACTGACACAGGAAGCAGGATATTCAGAGAAAGACCATGGGTCACAGCAAGGAAGGCTAAACATTTGAAAAACTCTTTGATACACACACAGCATTGGAGATCAGACCCACTAGTAACTTCTTGACTGAACAGAGGAGTAAGAGGCTTCTATAGTTCTATGTAATAATAACACATCAATAAGAGCGAGTGTCAGAACAGCGAATCCGAAATAGCGATGACAACAATAGCACATACGCATGATAGCGCAGCACATAACAGCTACTGCAGCTGACACAGCAACATTTATACCATTCCAGACAGCTGTTTTGGATTGTATTTAACGCGGGGGGGGCTTCACCCCTCGTATCTCCCACAGGGGGCTATGCCCCCAGGCCCCCCATCTCTAGGATTCTTACTCCACGCAACTCACTGATGGTGGGGGTATCGGCAATATCCAGTTGCACATATTCATTATTCGCTCATATGTGACAGTTGCTCTAATGTGCCAGTCGCTATTTAGTGCATCGCTATTATTGAGTCGCTGTTATTGGTTCGTTATTCTGTATTCACTGTTATTACATGTTACCACTGTGGCCACAATGTACACTGTAATAATGGTATAAGAACTAAACAAATAAGGAGCACATGTCCAGAAAGACAGTTTCAAATCAAGAGACTTGATTACTTGTGATTCTGATAATGTAGTACACTGCATTGTGTTTCCATGCTCACAATATTACATAGGTCAAACAAACAGGACACTTAAAACTAGAATTTCAGAACATGCTGTAGAACTAGTATACATTGTAATGACAAAAGATCTTCACTGGCAAAATATTTTAGTGAACTTGATCACCAAGCGTCATTATTAAAATCAAGCATTTGTCAAAGCCGAATGTTGGCTTGCTAGCATTGGTAGTGCAGGAATTAGAGAGATGCATAATAGGAAAGGCAGTGAAGTATTGAACTAACACTACTCCCTCCCGCAGAGACTGAAAGGCATTGGGGGTGTGCCTTTGGGTCGTCAGCCATAATGCTTAAGCCATTCCACCTCACCCCACCCCACCGGCATTGCGGTGTACCTTAGGGTCTTTGGACCTTAAGCTCTCCCCATTCCATTAGGAAATAAGCTAAGATGGGTGCAGAATAGGAGAATGGGGTGAACGTTAGGGCCAAAGACCCCAGGGCACACCTTGATACCTGTCAATCGCTGCAGGATGGGGGTAGAATGCCATGAGCATTATGGCCAACTAACCCAAATCACACCCCTAACATTTGTCAGACCCTACAGGGTAGGGTGCTACAGTTGGAAACCCTTACACCCCTGGTGTTTGTTGGTAATTTCACGCCAAACTTTCAACATGGGCTTTTTGGGACTCCACCTGATGAACAGTGGCACTATCATTTCGTTACTGAATCCCAAAAGGTGATTTCACACAACAACTGTGTGATTCGGTGCCACAGGTGTGAAAACACATTTTGGGCAGGATGTGAAAAATGACAGCTGTGCTGTTCATGAGAAGGTGTAAAAAAGGGCAATGTTGAAAATTTGGAGTGAAAATTTGAAAAATTGGTGAAGTTACGAACGTGTATAGAATCTGCACAACACATGCCCATGATGCAACTATGTGTGGTTCATAGCTCAGTGCTTATGTAACATATAGCTGAATGATGAATATGGTTGTTGGATACAGAGGCCAGCATAAAGAGGACAATGTTTACTAGGTAATAGTATAGAATGTATTGTGCTTAGGTACTTGGATGCTTGAAATTAGTCGTTTGATAATATTTGATGGTTTTGGACTTTCTCTGTATCCCACCTGTAGGAAGGAAGCTTAGTTTAGAATTATGAAAGCCCCCTGGTGGGATAAGAGTGCTGCAGAAGGAGGAGGTGTCGGGAAGGATGGTAGGTGAGTGTGACTCGCTCTAAGCAGAGTGGAAGTCAGCTGTTAGGTTTAAATAGGTTGTGGGGGAGGAGCTCTTCCCCCACATAATACCGGGCTACCCTTCAATTAATTGTTGGAATTTTTTCACCAAATTTTCAACATGTGCATTTTGGAACCTCACCTTATGAAAAGTGGTACTGTGATTTTGTTAATAGATTCATAGATTCATAGATGGATACAAGTTCAAAAGCCGTTAGCCCATAGAGAACTTGCCACCAACTTGTCAGTGGTGGAAGGTATATTTCTTATCTCCCATACTGAAATCTAGTCTTTTTTTGAATTGTTTCACATTTGTACTTGTGACAATATTTACAGGGAGTGAGTTCCATATAGGAGACACCCTCTGAGGAAAAAATCTATTATGCTTTGTAGTTTTACATAAGAAAGTTTTAAACTTAAAATTATGAGATCTTGTGTTATTAATTAATTGTCTTTCCAGACTGATTGTATTTAGCATATATTCATTTTGAAGGGCCTTGAAAGTGTAAATCAAGTCTCCTCTTAGAGCTCTGTGCTCCAGTGAAAATAAATGAAGTGATCTGAGTCTGGACCCATAATCTGTAGTAGTCATATCATGGGTCCTTTTAGTAACCTTGCGTTGTACCCTTTCTGTCATACTTTGACATCCTATAGATGTAGGAGAACAAAATGGGGCACAGTAGTCCAAATGTGGATGCATGAGGCTAGTATGTAATGGAAGAATTACCTTAGGACTTCTGCTTTTGATATGTTTCTGTCCCAAAAGTTGATTTCCCACGGCGACTGCACAACTGGTGCAAAAAAAACATGTTTCAGGCATAATGTGAACAATGACAGCTATACTGTTTATAAGGAGGTGTAACAAAATGGCAGTGTTGAACATCTGGAGTGAAAATATTAAAATATGCCAAAGGTATGAGTGTGTGTAGAAACTGCGCAACACACACTCATAACGCAGTCATTTTTTGGGATTTTGTCACCAGATTTGCAACATCGGCTTTTTGGGACCCCACCTCATGAACAGTGGCACTGTCATTTCATTAATCAGTCTGGGAAGGTGATTCCACGCAGTGACTGCGAAATCACCTTTTGGGACTGAGTGACGAAATGACAGTGACATGTTCATGAGGTGGGGTCCCAAGCAACCCATGTTGAAAATTTATGGTCAAAACTCCTAAAAATGGCTGAGATATCAACATAAGTTGAAACTCCCGTTGACAGCCATTATACTTGCTTACCTTTGATTTTTCAGTTTGCCAGTCGGCTTTGAAGAGTACTGCAGACGTGTCCCACCCCATAGAAGATTGTTGCAATCAACCTCTGGAGGTAAGTGTGGGGTAAGGGGGGTGGGGGGAGGTGGGTGCTCAGTGGAAGGGTGAGGATGGGGAAGGGGCAGTTGGAGAGAGTATGTGGGACTGTTTTCTTTTTTTCAGATTAAAAAAGCAGCTGGGAACAGTTTTCTTAATTTACAGGTTAAAAAAACATTTGGGGCACACTGAGGTGTGCTCCCTGTGTGCCATATGGGTTTGGGGGGACATGATGTCAACAGGGATTGGGCACGCCTTTCGGCAAAGAAAGTGAGCTTGGGGGTGGGAGAGGAAACATGATACTGACAGGGATTTGGCACCCCATTGGCAAAGACAGTGAGCTTGGGGGGTGGAGGGCATCTGACACTGGGAGTGGGCATCCTGGTTTTGGAAAAAGAAATAATTAAAAAAATATCTGGGCACACTGGGGTGGGCTCCCAGTGTGCCACAGTGTGGAGGGGGAATACATGCTGACTCGGGATTGGGCACCCCAATGTCAACTTTCCCGGGAGTGTGTGGCAGGTGGTAGGAGCCACCAATGTGGAAAGGCACACAGGGGCTGATTTATTTATTGAAATGTTTTACCAGGAAAGGCAAAGTGAACAAACAAGTTGCTCTCATAGGGCAAAGCCCGGGGACAGAGTGCTTGGCACGCGGAAGGAGCCAACGAGGTTGTGGGGGGGGGGAGGTGCTGCTGCAGTGACAAAACTGTCCGTGATTGCAGTGGCAGATTTGTTTCAACTCCTTGGCTCTCTTTGAAGCTGTTGTCATTACCAGCATGCTCACTGATTGGCAGCTAAGGGACGCACCCACTAAACCATCCCCTGCATTCGCCACAGCACTGACACACCTCTGAAATGTGCTACTACTACAAGATGTTGCTTGCACATGCACTCAAGCCAACATAATTATGGGAATAGAAAAAGTTAAAAAACCAACCCAGGGAGGAGACTGGGACACTCTCCTTCTGCGGAAAAAAGCATGGTGGATCTTCACCCTTAGGACTTAAAAGAAAAGATATGGACTGAATGAGAGTCTTACACGGACATCGTTTCCTTAAAACATTTTCCTTGAAACATTTACACCATAATGTGAAATCATTATGCAAACTTAGTTTAAGTCAGGATGTAAAATGTTAAGTTTCCAAATTGTTTTCTCTCCTTTTCTTCTTTTCCCAATCCATCTCCACCTGTCCTTGTCTCTGCTTATCCCACTCAGTCAGTTTTTCATTCCACACCCCTTCACACAAGACAATTTAGATATATCTAAATAATCAAGTAATAAATAATTTTGCCAGGACATGGTAAAGGCAACAGTATAAGTTATAAAGTAATTTTAATGGCAAATGCAAATATAGCAGTTGGAGTTAAGAGCAGAATCAGTCTCTTCTCAGATGACACCAAGATAGGGGCAGGTGTGGATGGGGTAGAGGGAGGAAAAGTCCTCCAAGAATATTTGGGAAGGCCTGAGCAGTGGTCAGACACTTGGCAGCTGGATTCCAATGCTAAGAAGTGCAAGATCATGCACTTTGGAGTGAGGAATCCTGGATACAGTTACCATCTGGGAGGGGACCAGCTGTCCATCTCTGAGGAGGAAAAGAATTTGGGGGTAATGGTCACAAAGAATCTGAACCACTCGTCTCAATGTAGGAAAGCAGCAGCAAATGCCAATAGAATGCTGGGGTGCATTGCTAGAGGAATCACCTCTTGGAGAGAGGAAGTCAATCTGCCACTGAACAGGTCACTGGTGAGGCCGCACTGGGAGTACTGTGTACAGTTCTGGAACCCATACTTAAAGAAGAACATCAGGTTACTGGAGGGGTACAGTGGAGGATGACTAAAATGATCAGAGGAATGGAGGGGAAGCCTTACAAAGATAGGTTGAGGGACCTCAACATGTACTCATTGAAGGAAAGAAGGGAAAGGGGTGATGTGATCGAAACCATCAGATACTTAAAAGGCATCAAGAGGGTTAGTACAGAGGCCATGTTTCGATTAAAGGCAGAAGGGATTACTAGGGGGCACAGCCTGAAGTTGGTGGGAGGTAGAATTAGGAGGGAGGCGAGGAAGCATTACTTCACAGAGAGGGTGGTACGGAGATGGAACGCATTCCCTGAAGAAGTGGTATCTCTTAAAACAGTGGAGAGCTTTAAAAGGAGGTTGGATAGGGTTACGGGCAAGATACTAGTCAGTGGGAAGATGAGGGGGAAAAGAGGGGGGCAAGGAGTGGGGGGGAGCAGCAGGAGTCTAACCTCTGTGCTACATAATCGAGCAGATGCGATAGACCATTTGGCCTGTATCTGCTGGCAGTTTTGTATGTTCGTATGTTCGTAAATATGGTTTAATCATCTTTTCACAGCTCTACTGTTCCCTTTCCCACAGTTTTTTAGGGACAAGAGATCCTCACAAAATGAGCACACACAATCAGGTTACACCAGAGACTAATAAATATCTGAGCAACATACAGAATCAGCTGTTTGATATTTTCTCCATATTGGTTTCCCTGAACTTGACCTCAATCAATGCTCATCCACAACTAGTCTAAACCCAAGCTCAGGATGTTGCCTTTAAATTTTTCTCCAACAACTAGCACAGTATACTAATTGTAGGAAGGGGGGATTGCACGCTGTTCTTTGGAACATTCCATTGGGGGTTAGTGTGGTCTCCATAGTGACTGAGCCACAGGAGTGCATCATGCACCACGTTTACATGTCAGGAAGTAATCAGATATCTGAAGAAATCAGATAACTTGAAAACCTGATTGAGTTTTCTGCAGTGCTGTTTGCATGCAGTCTCTCTTAATCTGATTCAGTGCATCTGTTTACATGTCTGAGAGTTATCTGGTTTGATTTACATGGGCTCCAGTTGTAACATGACTATTTTGTCTACAGTATACTGTATACTTAGGATTCAGACAAAAGGCATTTTGTCCACAAAAAAGTAAGAGTACGGTTCTTACCTTCAACTACCTCACACTCTAATCTCTGCCCCACAGGTATTCCTACTCTTGTAATGCCCTACAGCTAGCACCCAGTTTTCTTATGTGGAACTGCTCCACCCCAATATCTGTCTTACAACTCCTCACTCTAGCATCCCTCTCATAACTACCTAATATTCTGCCCTGTAACTACCCCACCCAAATATTTGCCCACAGATACCCTAACTCTAGTGACATTTTCACAGCTTCCCAGTGTTCTGTCTTGCAACTACTCACATTGTTATCTGACACACAACTACCCTCACTCTTCCAACACTAATGCATCTGCACAATATTCTGCCCTTCATCTGTCATATGCCATAATATCTACACCACAGCTACGCCAGTGTAAGATCGCCACAGCTTCTCAACATTCTGCCCCACAATTACCACACACCACATTATCTGCCACACAGTTACCAACACCCTAGTAACACTATAGAAGCCAACTAATATTTTGTCCTGTAACTACCCCATTCCCCAATACCTATCCTACAATTACCACAACTCTAGTAAGACATTCCTAGTGACCAACTATATGCTCTGCAACTACCCTACATCACAATATCTGACCCACAACTACCCCATTGTAGTAACACTCTCACAGCTACCCAATAGTCTGCCCTGCAGTTACTTCTCACTAAAATGTCTGAGCACAGCTACCCCCACTCTAGTCACATTTTTTTAACCTACCCTATTTTGTGTCCTGCAACTTCCCCATGTCCCAATAGTTAACCCACAACCCCTACAGTAGTAACCTTATGCAGTTACCCAATAGTCTGTCCTGCAAATACCCACTACCCAACATCTGTTTCAGAATTATCACAACTCTAGTTGTTACACATTCTCAGTAACCCAACATTCTGCCCTGCAGCTATCCTACAATACAAAATCTGCCCCACAGCTACCCGACAGTAGTAACACTCTCAAAATGTCCCAATATACTGCCCTACAACTACACCCACTACATTGACTGCCCCACAGCTACCCTCACTCTATTCACATCATTGCAGCTACCTAATATTCTGCCCTGCAACTACCACACACCCCAATATGTGCCCCACAACTACCCCACCCTAATAACACTCATGCAGTTACCCAGTGTTCTGCCTTACAAATATCCCACTACCCAATATTGATCCCACAACTACCCAGCCTCTAATAATACACTCACAGTAACCCAGTATTCTTTCCTGCAACTACTCCAAACCCCAAAATATACCCCATTATCCCCACTCTAGTAACACTCACAACTAGCCAATATTCTTCCCTGCTACTACCCCACTCAATAATATCCGCCCCACTGCTACCCTCACTTTAGTAACACTTCTGCAGCTACCATATATTCTGCCCTGCAACTATACGATACTGTAATATCTTCTCCACCATGGGTTGGCCTGCTGGTGCAGTGTTAACACTACCGCTAGTGATGTCGGTGATCCAGGTTCAGAAATGAGCCCAGGGAGTTGGAGGGCTAGCCGGGGTAGAAGGCTTGAGCATCCGTGGGACTGCCTGCCTTCTCCGAGGGGGGGGGTGGGAGCTTCTAGCACTTGTCTGGCCTTTGGCAGAAGCCAGCAACACCTTGAGCACCAGTCCAGACTTTGAGGGGGAGGCATGATGGACATTGGCGTATGCACCCTGACATCCAATCACACATCATGCCTCCAGAAAAAATCAGAAAAATGGCCCAACCACACCAGGAAGACAGAGTGCCCAGCACCGATCCAGAACTCCCCTGCCTGGCCCAGTTGCAGAGCATCCCAACAAAACTGCAGAATTTTGAGGGCAACACCTGTCCACCTCATCCACGCATGGAGATACAGCCACAGCTCCATCGGAGATGGCCTCGGTCACTGGAATCCAGGTAAGGAGGGGACAACAACTGTGGGGATGCCTTGGAGACTCATGGTGAGTCAGTGTGCTGGCGGCAGGGGGGAGAGGCAGGAGGGGGGAGTATATTCATAAAGTAACTAAACAAATAAATATCTACCCCACCTACCCCCCCCAGTCTGGCAACACTCTTGCACATGAAGTCATCTGTAGCTTTTTCATCACATTGGCACATCTGTACAATCTCATTTTCAAGGGGGTCCCACCTTGGGACCAACTTTCAAGGCACAAGTAATGATCATTTACCTTCCCCTGGGAGGAACTACAATTCCCAAAATGAAGTGCTGAAGCCTCCATGCCTGTCTGGTTCATCCTCCCAGGGGAAGGTAACTGATAAGTTCTCATACCTTGAAAGCTGGGCTGCCGATGCTAATGCAGTATATGTGTTAGTTCAATAAACCTTGTTTTGTGGTGTTCAGTTTATCATTTCCAGTGTAATTGCTGGCTCAAATACCCAACATGCTTATCCAGCATTCTGCTCTATAACTACCCCACACCTGAATATATGCCCTGCAACTATCCCTTACTACTCTTTCTGCCCCATCACTACCCCCACACTGTGATATCTGCCCAGCAACTATGGCTCACCCCTGTATCTGCCTCACAACTGCTCCATACCCCATTTTTTACTCTAAATTAGTACACAACATACTAGTAAATACCCCACATTACAGTATCTGCCCCTAAAATACCCACATTCCAGTATCAGGTTCAAAATTATACAGTATACTGTTACACCCCAGTAACAGTACTGTAATTAACCCATGAGTGTATTTACCAATAGCCTACATTCATCATTGTTTCTGCCCCATAATAACCCTAACACCATGGTACTTCACTGGAAACCACCCTTCATCCTTGTATCTGCCATACAGCTGCACCACATCCTATTATCTGTGTAAACCATCCCATATATATATGCCCATAACTACCACCACACCTCAGTATTTGCTCTATAACTACCTCATACACATCATCCATTCCAGAGCAAATCCTCACTTCACTAAAGAGTAGTACAGAGTCAGCTACTTGGGTGTGAGTTGATTGCATATAGATTCTGGGATGTAATACCTGTAAGTTGGAAAGTAGGTTAAGAAAATATGTAGAGCAAATACTGAAGAATGATAGTGGTTGTGGGCAGTATACGGGGTCTGTCATAGCTCTGGTCAAATATTGGGATGTGAGGTAGTTGTGTGGCAGATACTTGAGTGTGGCAGATACTTGAGTGTGGTGGCTACCTTATATGTATACCTAACATCCAGCTATCTGCCCCACAGTGGTCCCACTTCATGGTGGATGACCACAGACATTCAGATATAGAATGAGGACTCCAGAGGCATGGAGCCTTGAGGGTCATAGACTGGTAGAGGTCACAAGGGCTTGCTTCCTTATGCACTGGGTTACTGAGGCATTTATTTCAGAATGATGCAATGTGCATATACTGTATGTGACTTACAAACAGACAGAAGTGAGAACAAATTAAAGGAAATAGCTAGAATTTGAACCTAGGTCCCTCTGCATTCCATTCCACTGCTCTACCAGTTATGCCACCCAAGCAGCTGGAAACCTGGGGCCTGATTTTAAAATGATCAGGACTGGTGCAAGGGGCTTGAATCAAAGAGACATGGAGCAAATGGCTCCTTGAGCCACACCTTGTGCCAGTCTGGATTTTAGAAGGCACCCTGCACCACTGTGGAGACTGCCTGTGCCAACTGGGCTTGCACCATCCTTGCAATGGCCACGCTGGTACACCATGGCAGAAGGGGGCTTGCACAGGGGAAGTGCTGCAATATCCTCTAAAGTGGGATTTTGCAAGCCTTCCCATAGGTGCATGGAGCCTGGGTTTGATGTAACCTGCTGTGCACCACTCCAGGAAACATCACTGGGTAGGGGGTGATCCTGTGCCCCCCTGTAGAAGGTGCTCTCAGAGCCCCCAACACCTTCCAGTCCACTGCTGAAGGAGCTGGTGGCCATGGCAGATATGAGCATGGGACCCCTTACCCCCAGTAGCAGTGCTGCTGCATCTAATCCCCACAGACCTGCACTGCAGGTGGTGATCGTGTTTTTTTTTCCCAGTTGGGGGAAGATGCCACCTCTTCCCCTAATCAGACCTCCTGTCACCCCACCACCACCAATGAGCCAGAGCATGCCACAGATGACCCACAATCCACCAAGGAGACTGGCCCCTGCTGCTGCAAGCCAGTCTCTTATGCACTGATTTGCAGTGCAGCTATCAGCTTGCAGAAAACCTGGGAATTTTGGCACCTGGACCCCACTTTTTGTAAAATCAGGTGCAGGGTCTCTGTCGCACCTGGGTTTGGAACAGCCAGTCATTCACCGTACCATGTGTTGATCTAACTGTGCCTTTTGAAATCATGTCCCAGTGGTGCTAAGGGTTGAGGTGCTGGATGCCACACCTCACGCTATGCTAGCAAGCCAGCAACCTCAAGTCACCGGGGTACTGGCACTGGGGGGGGGAGCATGACTGAGTGTTGGCTCTCCTCTCCTGGGTAAGGGGTAGGGTCATCTGCCTGTAGTTCTGCCATCACTGAATGGAGGTTCGGTGCCAGCACAGGTGGTTAATGGTGAGACTGGAAGGGAGGGGCATCCCGAATGGCATGCATACACACTATGTCAAGGATGCGTGGGCGAACAGGCCAGGAGAAAACCCATAAAAACTCAGAAACTGTATATGGAAAAAAAAATCATGTCCATGGCACTCTAAGAGACACCCCCTTCATTCTCAACTGCACAACCTGGTGCTACACAAATTTTAATAATTTTCACCCCCCCCCAGCAATGTGGCCCTGACATACAACCCTCATTCTATTAGCCACAGAGGTGGAACCATAATAATAAAAGTGGTGGTTCTGTGCATTAGTGGTGGATGGATACTGGTACTGTCATACTCACAGAAGTGATGGTTTTTCAGACTCTTTACTCTCCCAACTCACTGGCCAAAGACTATGCCCCTTGGCCAAGCACTCTAACTGATGGATGGTGGCTAACATCTTGCGGTCATCCATGACTTCAAGGACTTCACCGCTTCCCACCATAGGATGCACTCCATTCGAGCATCAGAGTACACATCACCCCCACCACCTGGATCAGGACTTTACACATTGTGTCCCATACTCACTGGCCCAGGACAGGAGAGTCAGACTCAGGATATGAACCTGTGTTTCCCATGGGATGGGTCAGTGCAACACACATGCAAACATAGACATATAAAATTTGACAGCAGATAAGGACCTCCGGGACCACCTAGTCTGCCCATTTCTGTACCTATTGGATAAGCTGCAGATCCTAGTTAACCAACGGCCTATTTCTTCCTATCACCCACTCGAATTGTCTTATGTCTGCCCCATGCATTCTTGAATTCCTCCACTGTTTTTGACTCCACTACCTCCTCAGAAAGGTTGTTCCATGAATGTACAACCCTCTCCATGAAAAAATACTTTCTCACACTACCTCTGAGCCATCCCCCCTCTATCTTCAAATTGTGCCCCCTTGTTCTTGCACATCTCTTTTTCTGAAAGATGCTACCCTCTTAGACTTTGTTGATTCCCTTGAGGTACTTGGAAAGTTTTTATCATGTGCTCCTCTCCCTCCTCGTTTCGAACGTATACATGTTAAGGTCCTTTAATCTCTCTTCATATGTCTTCTGGTGCAGACCCTGCATCATTGTAGTTGCCCTCCTATGGACAGCCTCCATCCTATCTATGTTCTTGCGGAGATGAGGTCTCCAGAACTGCACGCAATACTCCAGATGGGGTCTCCCCAACTGTCTGTACAGAGGGATAACAACGTCCTGTTTTCTACTCGTGATGCCTCTCCCTATGCATCCCAGTATCCCGACATCGCTCCTTACTGCCTTCTCATGTTGCTTGAGTACCTTAAGGTCATCTGATATGACTACCCCAATTTTTGTTGTTGTTAGTATCTCACCCCCCATTGTGTAATCTTCCCCTGGGTTTTTGTTTCCTTGGTGCATTACTTTGCACTTCTTTGTGTTGAATCTAAGCTGCCATACATTTGACCATTCCTTCAACCTTGCCAAGTCCCTTTGCATCCTTTCCACCCCAACTTCTGTATTGACCCTGTTGCAGATCTTTGTGTTGTCTGCAAATAGACTTACTTTTCCTTCCAGTCTGTCTGCAATGTCACTTATAAAGACATTAAAGAGGACCGGTCCCAGTACTGAACCCTGTGGTACCCCACTAGTAATCCCCCTTTCTTCAGCATGGACTCTGTTTACTATTACCCTCTGTGTCCTGTTGTCCAGTCAATTTTTTACCCAGGCTACCATCTTGGGGATCACTCCAAGGCTGGCTAACTTGTATATTAATCTTTTGTGTGGGACTACTGTATGTCAAATGCTTTGCTAAAGTATAGGTAGGCCACATCCACAGCCCCTCCCTGGTCTACTACATTGGTCACCCAGTCAAAGAAATCAGACATATTTTCTGTATCTGTGCCCAGTAGTGCAGTCCTCCTGGGTAGTCCTGAATGATTTTCGCTCACACGGTGCTGACTGCCTTGCTCACCTGGCTCCCCCAAGTTGGCTATGTGGGACCAGGGAGTGTAAGTTGCTGCTGGTTTCTTTTAAAATCATCTCAGCCACATGCCTGCATTCTGCCAGACATACAGTGAAAGTAAATCATTTGCTTTCCTAGCCCCTATGAAGTGGCCAAATGGAGCTGAGCAGTGTGACAGTAAAGTATACCTCTTTTTTTTTTTTTAATTCTCTGTGACTGGAGTTGCACTGATATCCTAACGTAATTGGTCTCCTGGCACCCACAGAGTGGACAAAGTGGGCTGAGATGCACAAAAAACAAACAGCATTTATTTATTTTAATCTGCGACCAGAGCCACACTGATAATGTAACTTGTTTGCTGCCCTGGCTCCTATGAAGTATTCAACTGGGAATGGGGAGCATGAAAACAAACAATGAATTTTATTCTGCCAGCTTGTTCAACTTCTACTTCTGGAGCTGCACTGATAGCCCAGTCTGTGAAGCTGTCAGGTACAGAGCCTGAACCAATAAGTCCTGGTGCTGTGCCTTCTGTTTGAACAAATCAGTCTCCATGTATCTCTGCCACATGAACCATACAATAGAGGTGGGAAGCAAAGCATAACAAGACAGGACCATCGTTACAGTTGAAGCAGAAGGCGGGGGGAGGTAATTATTTTAATTGGTTTTAATTGGTTGGACCACTGGACTACCAGGTAAGAATGTTTGGAGTAGATAGCACTACCAGTAGAAGTGGATATGTGGCAGGGGTTGAGCCACAAGGAACTGACACCATTTTGATGTACTTGTGAGGTAGGCTGAATGGGTTCATTGTGAGGGGTGATTTAAGCAATATACCATGACAGGATGTGGGTATATGGCAGGATTTACCATGCCTTGTGTGGTTTGGTCATAAGGCTGCAGAACAAGTGAGTAAACCACACCAGAAGTGGTAAATCCAGTCATATACTCACACCCTGGAGTGGTATATTGTGATTATACAGTACAATGCCCACCTTCAGTTTTTGAAAAAAAAAAATACAGAGAAAAGTGCATTTTTTTGTCATTTTACATAATTTTTTTTATTTATTGTTGCACTGGAAAAAAACATTGCCAGAATACAGTAGACCAAGAGGCCACAGCAACTCAGCCCTATCTTGTAAATGATATCTGGGACTGAATGTGGAAATTTTTGTTTGTTTTACTTCAGTAAGGGCTGTAGTGGGCATTGAGGATTTTAATTTTTCTCTATGATGATGTAAGACTTTGGGCTGCAATGTGTAGTGAGGAGTGAAGTTCAGCACTTGGGGCTTCATCGGAATGGATGGCTACTGTACCTAACAGCCTGTTTCTTGGTGCTATTGCTCTTGAAGAGCTATTTTTTTTATAATTCTGACTAAATTTATTTTTTCTTAAATGGGGATATTAAGAGATATCTAGTATTTAGTGTGTAACAGCATTCAGTAAGTTTTCCTGCTATGATGATTCAGGGATATCAGAAAGAAGCAGAGGCTATGGTGAAACAGAAAAGTGAAAAAACATGAGCTGAGAGGAAGTGGTTACCAGGAAACTAGCTAGGGAAAAAAAAACAAACTCGGGGGGGGGGGGAACATAGTTTTGGTCCTGATGTGAACTTTGATTTTGTACGGTTGGTTGCCGCTGTTAAGCAGAGACGTAATGTGACGAGACTGCTTGCCTTCCGTTGCTGCCTTTGCCAGTCTTGGGCTGGTGATGGTGGGAGTGATTTTAGGGGTTGTTCTTTATGCAACAGACTGGTGGCTGGCACCTTTTTGTGTTGGTACACTGGAGGATTTACAACATTGCAAAGGTGCCAGCCAGCCAATCAGAAAGTAGCATTTACTCTGTATTGACTTGGCCATTGTATAATGTCTGATTTAGTGGGCAATAGTCTGAAAGACTATTACCCAGTCTAGTGAACTATTGACCAGTTTTAGTTCGAAATTAGTCAATAGACCAAAAACCTTTGCTGTCATGTGACTAGCTCAGGACTAATCAGAGACCAGGATTTTTTTTTTATTTTATTTTAAAAACCATTTTTTTAAATGTGGTCTTCTTTCAGGCCACTTAACCAATATGTAAAACAGTTTAATCTGTGTACACTTCCATCTTGTACATGTAATCACCCAACAAACATTTTATCGCCACCACCCCACAACCAACCCTACATCTTTCTTGTTTTTGCAGGCTTTGCCTATAAAAAACCTTAGAAGATGCCGGCGACTCAGGTTTGGAAGTGAAACGGGTGTCAGAGGTCGGCCAGGGGGTAGCAAAGTGTGAGATCAAGCTGCCACAAGGCAACTGTCTTCTTCTAGGAGGAACTTGGGCCCCTTGACCATTGAACACCACCTGCTGGAGAATGTATGGTGGCTCTGACCACAGGGAGCTCTGGTGCAAGCCACAAGGAGGGGGCAGAAGGGGCTGAGCTGGTGTCATGGGGCATGTGTGCACTTCCATGCATGCACAACACACATGTGCTGCAGTCCCGGGAATAGGGGAGGAAAAGGGAGAATATTGACAAAGTACTAATTAAAGGTACACTGTTAACCCCCTTAGGTCTCAAAGTGTCCCTAGTTTAAAAAACATATTTTATGACTGCCAAAATTCTGTAAAGATTATTGCTGTTAGCTGGTAGTTTGGTTCTGGCTCTTATTTTCTTTAAAAAAGTAAAAAACGGACTGCCCAACATACTGGTGTTATCACACCAATACAGGTTTGTTTACATTCTTTGATCAACTCCAAATGCATCTTTCCTGGACTTGGGGACACCCACAAAACAGTCTAGTCCCTCATGATGCAGTAAGTTTAGGAGGCTACTTTCTTATAAGTGACTGCACTGCTTGAGTGTGTTTCTAATGCTCAGGTAGTATGCAGTAAGAACAGAACCAGGATTGTGAATAAAAACAAGGTTGTTTATAAATATACATTGCCACACATTTCAGTTCTACTAGCATGGAGACAGACAAAACAAACAGCAACATCAGTGAATTACAGAGAGGGTAAGCAATAATAAAATGTGGGGTTTCAACTAGAAATAATATGATGAAAAACAGGTTGACAGTGTCCCTTAAAAAAAACTTAGAAGATATTACTGATAAAAATAATACTGTTTGAAAGGTCTTGTAGTTTTGTTAATCATTATGCCCCATCATTCAGAATGATGATTTCTGCACTGTGAACAGACACATTTCGTGCAACCAGGCATATACAAACAAAATAATAATCTGAAAACATTACCAGATCTGTTTACATGAGCCAGTTACCAGATTCAAATTGGAAAAATCCAGGTATTTGAATCAGGTTTCTAAAAGTTTACATAATCTGATTATAATAAAAAATTTCATGTTTACATGGATCTGAATAATCTGATTCAGTTATCAGATAATTCAATAATCCAGTTTGAATCAGATATCTATCTGCATGTAAACATGGTGATTGGTCGCTTTGTGAGCTAGCATAAACGGGCAGACTGGATGGGCCTGTCATTCCTTATTTGCCAACAGAATCTATGAATGATGAAGATAGATGGAATTTTTTAAAATCTCATCTGAACGATGATATGTGGAGTGACTGCAAAAACATTGTTTTGGAGATGATTTAAAAAATGACATCTGTCACGTTCACGAGAGGTTAACACAAGGGATATGTTGAAAATTTGAGGCCTAGATCTGCAACAATAAAGTTCTGAGTTGACACTGGAGAAAGACAACACTTCTTCAGATTGTTTTTTCACATTTTAACCCCACATTGTCAAGTCTTTTTATGACCCCCACCTTTTGATCAAGACAGGTGGGGATTTTTTTTTAAATCCCAACCAAAAGGTGATTTCATAGAGCAACTGCAAAAACATATTTCAGAGGGGATTTATAAAATTCCACCTGTCAGGTTCCTCAGGTGGGGTAACGAAAGATGATGTTGAAAATCTGGGGCCAAAAACTGCAAAAATCACAAAGTTATAAGTAAACATTGGAAAAATTCATAACTTTGTTATTTGTTGACATTTTGACTCCAAATTTTCAACACAGTATTTTTATGTTCCCAACTTATGAACAGGACAGGTAGAATTTTTTAAATCCCATCCAAAAGGTTTTAATACCATTCGAAATGTACTCTTGCAGAGTGACTGCAAAAACATGGTTTAGGGGAATTTGAAAAGCTTTCTGCCCAACCTTGTTCATGAGGTGGGGGTCTCAAAAAGGCTATGTTGAAACTTTTGTGTAAAAATGTTAGCAAATTACAAAGTGATGAATAAAACTGGAAAATGCGTTTAAAAAGCCATTAACCAAACATACCTTGTTTTTTTTCAGTTCGCATTCATAGAAACATAGATGATGACGGCAGATAAGGACCACAAGGCCCATCCAGTCTGCCCATTTCTTTTTCTACCTTATAAATGTGCCATCTGCCTTTGCTCTGTCAGTGGCCTATCTATTCATACTCATCTGTATTGCTCCCTTATGCCTATCCCATGCCTGTTTGAAGCCCTGCACTGTATTCATAACCACCACTTCCTGAGGTAGGCCATTCCATGCATCCACCACTCTTTCTGTGAAAAAGAATTTCCTCGCATTCCCCCTTAATCGGCCTCCCTCTAATCTCATGCTGTGTCCTCTTGTCCTGCTATTTTTCTTATTTTTAAACATGTTAGACTCTTTCACCTTGTTAATGCCCTTAAGATGTTTGAATGTTTCGATCATATCACCTCTCTCCCACCTTTGCTCAAGGGTATACATATTGAGCTCCGTTAATCTGTCCTCATATGTCTTCTGATGCAGTCCCTGCACCATTTTGGTTGCCCTTCTCTGGACTGCCTCAATTTGAGCATTCATTCAGCACTGGAAGCAGACAAATGTCATAGTCATCTCAGTGGTAGACTGGCTAGGTAAGTGAGGAGGGTTGGGGGAATGTGGGATGTTGGGTGCTGAGAGGGGGTCAGGTGGGGGTGAAGGATGTCTGGAGGGCTGGGGGAGCAGGCAGATGATGAGGGACTGTTTTCTTCTATTTGGGATGGTGGCACCAGTGGCAGGCACCCCAGTATTGCATCCTGTTTTAGGGGTCTAGCTGGAATAGAGGATGGGATAGCAACAGAGGAACTGAGATGGGGGATTAAGTTATACAGGAAGCAACTGGTATTGGGAACAGAGGACAGGCCAGCATGCAGATGGAGCATCGGGGGGGTTAAGTTGTATTGAGGAGCTGTCAGTATTGGGAATGGAGGGCAGGACAGCACACAGAGGGGGTGAGCGGGAGGGGATTAAGTTGTACCAGGAAGCTGGTGGCATTGGGATATGAGGGCAAGACTGCATGTAGAGGAAGTGAGTGGGAGGGAGGTTAATGAGTGGGGGGTAGCAGTATTACAAGCAGAACTGATGATCATGCCCAGTTGGTACTGTATGCTAATGGGAAAAAACTTCTTATGATAGAAGTGGTATTATCCTTTCAAATGTAAGAAGTTTCCACAAGCAAGCGGACTAGCATTATCACCAGTCTGCTTGTAATACACTTCTCACAGCCCAGCTTCCTCAATGCTGAACTGTATTGGCCCCAACAGGGCTACACCTGCAAAAGCTCTATAGTCCTGGAATGATGCCAATATGTTTTCTGTTCATGTGTACAAGCAAACATAAAAACTGGTATAGGGATGATTTTGACAGAAATACATTATTAATAAAAAAGACATGATGACTAAAAATACTGTTGCTCCAGTCTAAACAACCTCCTCCTCGCCATGAAAAGCCATTTTAGAGAGAAAGGTAGAGTTGAAAGATTTCATATTCATTTTGATTACTGAATTCAGAATGAATGTAGTTCAGTGAGTAATTCATAGAAATATACATTGTGGGGGAAATGGAACATTTCAGTTCAAATCCTAGTCTTGTCACAATCAGTTTATTGTATGGCCTTGATTAGCTTGTGCTGCAGTCCATGTAATGGGGTAGAAACAGCACTCCACTGTAAACGTATGGGATCAGCTCTCTTGGCCTTCGTCATTTGAAACTGACTAATTGTTTGCAACTTTTTTATGATTCCGTGGCTCATACTTTTTAACTGTGATGCTGAGTGGTAGGTGAGGTGACAACTCAAAAGGCTGGCAAGATGATCTGGCTTCCTATCCTGAGACTGGGATGTCAAGTGCAGAGGCACGCAAGGGAGTATTGTGTGTTTGCTTTGATGGCTTCTTCCCTATGGAGTGGGGGAGAGTTAACATGTCCCGTAATTTGACTTTCTCCTGTTGTTAAACAAAGGCAATATGTTGGATGCTTCAGGATAGCAGGGTTAGTATGTTAGGTGATTGGTGTTCGAAGGAATGCAGTGACATTACAGATTGGCATCAGGTGGGAGTACTAAATGGAGAAAAATCATCATGCTCTCACATCTGTTGATGGGCATTTGGTCCCATCGCTGACACTGTGTTTGCACTTCTCATGGGCCTTTCTCATCCATCAGTTACAGCTGTCCCTAACCACTGCAGCACTTTCTCCTCCCCTTGTAGGCTTCATTAGGGATGAAGCACTCAATTAGGGAAAACAATTGAGCCTGGGGCAATGTAGGCCTCCCAGAGATTGAAACAGGAGTCAGTATGAGGGTCAGTACTACAGGTAAGTACATGGACCTCTTGCAGGGCCTGAAGGAGAAATTGTGAGGTTGACAGGTGGGGAGCAGGGAAACAAACATACTGTAATGTGCATTGAAAATCATGTCCTTAGGGACTGCTTGCTGGCCCAGTTACACTGCTGTGCTGGCAACCCGGCTCAGGAGTGGATGCAGGATCTGGCCAGGCAGTCCCAGCTGGGAGGACTGGCACCAAGTTTCCATTGCCACAGCCTCACAATGCTGTTGCCCAGTAAGCTTGCTCTTCCACATAATGGTGACCTGTTGGGGCATGACGAGACACCCCATGGAAGGCAAAGATGGGCAGGAGGCAAGATGAAGAAAACTGCAAGAAGAAAAATGGAGCAGTTAGGATGCAGTTTCTCACTACTCTCAGGCTCAGTGCTGCCACTGGATCTTCATGACCTTGAGCGAAGGTAGGAGGTGATGAGCTGGTAGGTTGTGGGGGGGGGACAGATGTAGACCATGCTGCCAGGAACAAAGAGACATACTGTATATAAAAAATATTGTTCATGGAAGAACAACACATATTACAGTATTTAAAGAACCAAGGCCTGGAATGCGGAAATTGATCAACATCGAGATGTTACTTTCCATTGTTGCTACAGTAGCTATGAAGAAGTTGATCATGGCAATTTGGGGGGAAAAGAATGAGTCTTTTTTAAATATATAATTGTAAATTTATGCTTATGTGAAGTCTTTGTAATACTTCCAGTGTACTGTTTCATGGTTTGTTTTGAAACAGTTCTTTTTTTTCTTCTTTATGGACCCTTGTTAATGCTTCCTTTTTCTGCCCCATATAAATTTTCTTCTGTTGTCCAGTGACACAAGCTCAGCAGAAACCCTTCATTGAAAGCTTCACTCCAAGGCTTCTGTACTGGGTTGCCCAAGTCATAAGTAAGTAAGAAGTAAATATTGTGTGATAAATATTTAGTGGTAAAAAGGCAATATTAGCAAGGGACCCTAAATAAGGTAAGTAAGACTGGGGTTGTCTGCTAGAAGTATAGACTTGGTGAGTGACAGAGAGGAGTGTAAACACCTAGTTTTACCTTAAAGACTCTCTTCATACTGAAAGTAGCAGGACAAGTGGGGAGAAAAAAGAGATTTGTAGGCAGTGTTCTGGGCACCTTGAAACTTGTCTTTAAAATTGTAACAGGCAGTGTGGGGGTAAAGTGGCTGATGAAACTAGCCCACCAATTGAAAGCACTAGCTGATTCAGGAGGTCACCCCCCCCCCCCCGGGGGAAGGTTCCACCTGGTGTATAAAAGCTGATACTCCTAATGTATCACACACACATGTTCATGTCCCAGCATGTGAGTGGAAAAGCAGAAGAGTGGAACAGGTATAAGACTGGCATCTTAGGCATCCATAGGCTTCTGCGAGAGGAATCAGAAGGAAACAGAGTACTCTGACAGTTGACCATGATAAGGTACCTGTTCACTACTGTTGTTTCATTCACTTCTGAGATGGGTGGAAAATAAAGGGTAGGTTAAAACAAGCAACAGGAGCAATACCTATCTTGGGTATGTGTACAAAAGGACATAACAAACAACAAAATGGGAAAAACTAGAAACATCCAATCATGGAGTAAAGGTTCATAAGGGACAGGTGAAAGGTAAAGGGTAGACCAATACTGGAAATAGGATCAACACCCTAACTAGGGTAGGTGCACAAAGGGGCATAACAAACAACAAAAGGGAAACAACTAGAAACACCCTATCAAGCATAAGGGTACATAAGTCTTTTGAAGTTAACACAGGCAGAGTAGAAAATGGGAATGCTAGGAGTGGTGCAGTGCAGTGCAGTGGCTGTGGGGCGGCAGTTTTCAGAAAGACCTTCTGGAGACTGTGGTGCTGTCCTACCTGCACGCACCTGTCTGTGTTGAGGGAGGAGGTCACTAGACTCCAGGTTGAGTTGCTTAGAATTCAAGGTGCCTTCTGCCCTACCAAGGGGACACCAAGTTTGCCATTGTTATTGCAGTAGATGCCAGGGAGGAGGAACAACTGGACTATGGTGGGCTTTGAAATGGTGAGGGTGGTAGGTCAGAGGTACATTCCTCAACTGGTACCACTACGACATTCCTGTGTGACTCTATCAGGGAGGTACTGCTGGGAGGAGGTACCCATGGTAGTGACCAGGGAGGATGTGGGGTTCCTCCTTAGTGGAGACCCCACTGATGGTGGTAGAGCCCCAGAGGAGGAGGAGGAAACAGCTTCTGGTGGGGGACTTGATTGTGAGGTGGATAGATTTGGGAATTGGAAGGGGTTGACAGGGAAGCCAGGTGCCTACACAGCACCACAGCCTGGAGGGATGGGAGGCAGATCCTGGGGATTTCTAAGGCATCAGGACAGAAGGGAGATCGGGATGTCATTGTCCACCTGGGGACCAATGACCTGGCTAGAAACAGGGCTGGGATAGTAAAGGAGGAGTTTAGGGAGCTGGGGAGCTGGGGAGGGGTCTTGTGTAGCATGCTCAGTGGCTTTTGCTGAGGTGCTGCCTGTCTATGACATGGGGGAGGAGAGGGATCTATGCACCAAGACAGGTACTTCAACTCATGGTTGAAGGAATGGTGCAGAAAGGAGGGGTTCTGCTAAATTGGGGACTGGGGATTCACCTGGAGGGATAAGGGCCTATACAGAATTGGTGGTCTGTATCCATGTGGGAGGGGAACCACAGTCCTTGGTGGATGGCTCAAATGTTACTTTGATGAACATTTAAACTAGCTGGGAGGAGCAGAAGGAATTGTGGAGGCTGAAGCCACACCCCACAGGCTGAAGTAGAGAGTGGGGAGAACCCAAGTAGCGCAGAACCCTCCCAGGGTGCAAATTAATAAAGGAAGCAGGATGATAGAAATGAAGGGGTATGGGAACAGGAACATTAAAAAGAGAGCAGGGAAGGGAGAGGGCAAAAAGGAAAAAATGAGGGTAACAAGCAGAGTCCTAACAAAATCTAGAAAGCCATGTCTGCAAATGCTAGAAATCTAGGAAATAAGATTATGATCTAGAGGCCATCATGGAAGAGGCTGACCAGGGTATTGTGGCCATTACTGGGGGGGGGAAAGGTACTGTGGTTCACCTTGGAGATGGGAAATGAAGCCACTATTCACACTGTAATGATCTACAGACCTCCATCACAGGGAGGACTTAGATAAGGTGCTAATGCAAGTCATTGGTGAGATGGCAGAAAAGAGGGAGGTGCTGCTGCTGGGGAACTTTCATATTCCAAATGTAGACTGGAGCCTCCCAGCTGTAGCTACAGCTAGAAGCAATAACATCTTGGACTCCCTCCAGGGGGCATTCCTCAGGCAATTAGTCAGTAAACCCACTTGTGATGGGGCAGTGCTGGACTTCATACTCACTAACAAGGACAGTGTTGCAGATATCAAGGTGGAAGGCCACCTGGACATCAGTGGCCACCATACAGTGTGTTTCAATATAAGGACAGCTGAGGAAATGAACCACACAAGGTTAAGGGTCCTGGAGTTCAAGAGGGCAGATTTTATAAAGATGGGTGAATGCCTCAGTGATGATGTCGCAGGGGGGATGACTGGGGGGGTTGAGGAACAGTGGATGAAGCTAAAAGGGGGCATAGTAAAGGTGACAAACCTCTGTGTCAAGCACGTGAGCAAAAGCAAGAAGAAATAAATGCTGGCCAGAGCCAATAGGGCTGCAGCCGAGGAATTTGGGGTAAAACTATTGAAAATTACCAAAGTTACGAGCCTGCATTTGCAAAATGTAATGTAGGGTCATAACTTTGTTGATTTTTAACATTTTTACACCAAATTTTCAACGTAGCCTTCTTATGATCCCACCTCATGAACAAGAGCAGAGAAAATCTTAAACTCTTGCCTGAAAGGTGATTTTGCACAGGGACTGTGAAATCATCTTTTGGGATGTGAAAAAAACATTTTGTACAGGATTTGAAAAATGACAGTTGTCACATTCATGAGATGCTGTAAAGATATGGTTATGTTATACATTTGGGATAAAAATGTTGAAAATTACCAACATTACAAGCCTGCATTCGTAAAATTCAATGTAGGTTCATAACGTTGTTGTTTTTCAATATTTTTAGACCAAATTTTCAACATAACCTTCTTATGACCCCACCTCATGAACAAGGGCAGAGAAAATTTTTAACTCCTGCCTGAAAGGTGATTTTGTGCAGGGACCATGAAACCACCTTGTGGGATGAATTTGCCTAATGACAGTGCAATTGTTCATGAGGTGGGGTCCCAAAAAACACATGTTGCAAAATTTGGGCCACAAATATGAAAAAATGGCCAAGTAATGCCACTAAGTTCAAAACACCATTGAAATACATTAAACCACGTACCTGTTTCTTCAGTTTGCAGTCCAGCTTTGAAGAGTGAAAACGTGTCTGTGGTCTAGAGTGGGTAAGTTAGGGCTTGGGGGTTGTGAGGGATGGGTGCTGAGTGGGATGGTCAGGTGTGAGAAGTGTAATGGCCACAAAAGACATCAATGGACTTTTTTTTAGGTAAAAAAAAAGAGGATTCCTTGACTGGGGGATTGGGCACCACCCTCCCCCAGTGCCACTGTTATGTTTCTGGTGGGGAGGGGTGGTGGGTGCTGAGAGGGAGGGTCGGGTGGGGGAGGAACTATTAATATATTTTCTAAAATCACAAATAACCTACATGTGTGGTAGTGGAGGGGCAGGTAAGGATTTATGATCGGAACACTGGGGATTGGGCACCCCAAAGGCACTATTATGTTTCTGCGGGAGGGTAGTGGGGGTAGTAGGGTGGTGGGTGCTGAGAGGAGGGTCGGTGGGGGATATGTATAATTCTAAAGAAAAATAAATCAGCAGTCATGGCGGAACACAGCACAGTCCGCCATGAGCAAGATGGCTGCCGCATTGTACTGTCCGTGCACTAGTAGTTGTGCATGCGCAATACAGTTTGGTGGCCATCTTGGACATGGCAGAGTGTGCTGTGTTCTGCCATGACTGCTCACACATAACAAATAGCACAGTGCTATTTCCAACCGAGACAACGAGTGGAGAGCTCCACAGATGTGGAGGTGACTGTGGTGCAACTCCAACATGTTGTTCAGTCATAAGAAATTCGCTGAATCCCTTTTTTGTAGCAAGAGGTCTGCAGGGCTACACCCACCGCAGTTCTAACAAGAGAATGCCATAGTTTTCAGAAGGGGGTTAAAAATGTAAAGTCTAAAAGGGTAGCATTTAGAAGGTATAAGAAGACACAGAGGGAGGAGGGTATGGAGGTATATCAGGGCAAACAGGGGGAAGCAGAGAAAGCAAAAAAGAGTGCAAAGGTGGAAACTGAAGTCAGAATAACCCAGGCAATAACCAAAGGGGACAAGACATTTTTTAGGTAAGTAAGTGAAAAGAGGAAAACTGGGGTGAGATTTTAAGGTTAAAAAGGGAAGGGGAGGACTGTGCAGAGGGGGACCTGGAAAAGACAAGACATCCTGAACAAAGGCACAAAAAAGTAACAGAAGCTTTGGGGTGAGGGGTGTACATTAGTCCTTTTCTGGAGGAGAGAGTCCTGAAGGGACTCGCTAATCTGAAAGTGGATAAAGCAATGGGGCCAGACGGGGTGCATCCAAGGGTATTGAGGGAACTCAAGAAGGTATTTACTGCATCTCTGACAGTCCTATTTATTAGTTCACAGGAAACAGGAGTGGTTCTGGAGGACTGGAGGATGGCAACTGTAATTCCACTTCACAAAAGGGGTAGCACAGAGAAGGCTGGCAATTATAGGCCAGTCAGCCTGACATCAGGGGTAGAAAAGTTAATGGAATCACTCTTAATGGCAAGGATTGTGGAATATCTTGAATCCAGTGGGTTACAAGACATGAGGCAGCATGTACAGTATTTATGGGAAGGAGGTCATGTCAAATTCATCTGATAGATCTCTTTGACTGGATGACCAAGGAATTAAATCAGGGTAGAGCAGAGGATGTGGCCTACCTAGATTTCAAAGACATTCAACACTGTTCCACATAGGAGACTAGTAAGCAAACTGGGTAGCTTAGGAGTGGGTCCAAAGGTGATAAACTGGGTAAGAAACTGGTTAGGGGATAGAGAAAAGTGAGTAGTGGTAAACAGAGTTCACTCTGAGGAAGGGAGGATGACCAGCAGGTTGTCTCAAGGATCTGTGCTTGAACCTCTTTAATGTCTTTATAAGTGGCATTGCAGAGGAACTGGAAGGAAAGTCTGCCTTTTCTGCAGATGACAGCAAAATCTGCATTAGGATGGGCACTCTAGGTGGAGGGGTGGAAAGGATGAGCAGAGACCTGAGAAAACTCACTAGGGGTCAAGGGTATGGCAGCTGGGGTTCAATGTGAAGAAGTGCAAAATAATGCACTTGGGGCACAGAAGCCCAGGGGTGGAGTACAAAATGGGTGGAGTTGTATTGATAACCACCAAGAAGGAAAAAGGCCTGAGGGCAGTCACATCAGATGCCCTAAAGGTGGCCATGCAGTGCAACAAGGCAGTTGGGAGGGCTAGTGGAATGGTAGGATGCATAGAGAGGGAGTTCACCAGCAGAAAGAGGGAGGCAGTGTTGCCACTCAGAAGTCGAGTGAACATGGCAGTGGCCTTGGAGTTCCCTCTCACTTTAGAGTAACCTCTAGAGGCTATTAAGTTACTCCCGAAAGATAAGGCACCAGGTCTAGATGGGCTGAATGCCGATTTCTACTAAATGTCTACTCCTGGACTTGTTCCCCTGCCTATTGTGAATGTCCCAGGAGTCAGAGAGAGAAAAGGGAGCTCCCCCACTCACTGAGAGAGGCAACTATCACGGTACTGCCAAAGGTGAGAAAGCATAACTCCTGCGTGAACTTCAGACCCATCTCTGTCTGAAACATTAATGCATAACTGTTTGCAAAAGTACTGGCACTCAAACTGGAAAGGGCACTGCCTCTCCAAATCCACCCAGCTCAGACTAACTTTATGAAGGGGCAGCAGGAAGCAGACAACATGCACATGCTAATAAACCCTCTCAGCTCGATCAGGATGGAAAAAGGCCTTCTGCCTCAGTTTCCATCAGTGCAGAAAAGGCTTTTGACTTGGTGGAGTGGAGCTACCTGTTTGAAGCCATGTCAGCATTTAGTCTTGGCCCCAAATTCATTAGGTGGGTTTGAGCACTCTATAGTTCCCGCATGGTATGGGTAATCACAAATGGGGTCCTGTCAACTATTTTTCCACTCCGGCGAAGAACAAGGCAGGTTTGCCCTCTCTCTCCCCCCTACTATTTGTGTTGGCTGTACAGCCATTGGTGGAAGCCATCAGGCAACAACCCTCCATTAAAGGGTTAAAGGTGGATAAAGTCATCTGTAAAGCATTACTATATGCAGATGTGAAGCCTTCACTATCAGTAGCCTTGAAGTGCTTCTCAGACTTCAGAATTTTGTCTAGCCTGCAAGTCAATTGTGAGAAGCCAGAGCTTATGCAGACTTATGGCAGTCTGGAGGGCACTGACGGCTATCTGGGCATAGCCTAAAATGGGCCCAATATGGACTTAGATACCTTGGGATGTTGATTAAGCTGAGCCCCCTTGAATGGGTGGAAATGAATATATAGCCCATACTGGAGACACTCTCACAAGAGATGGATAGGTGTCAAAAGTTAAATCTGTCCTTCCAAGGAAAATAGAAACAATCAAAATGATTGCACTCCCATAGCTACAGTACTGCTACTCAGAACTTCCATTTCAGGTATGCAATAAATGCTGGAGTAGGGTAGATTGGCTATTTTCCTGCTTTTTATGGTGACAGCAGAAACCCAGATTTGGGAGAATGATACTAAGGGCCCCTGTCCGTATAGGGGGCTGGAATGCCCCATGGCCTTGAGCATATCGTATAGCCATTGGGGTCAAATTAGCCATGCATTGGCTTAAAAAGACCATCGGGGATCCATGATGGGTACAAGCAGAATACATGATGGTAGAAAACAACAAACTGGCTTCCATCCTCCTAGGCACAGGCCATGGCACACCTACTATTTCCCTGGCAATGCAATATAGCAGGGCATCCCTAATGGCAGTTCAGAAACTATCAGGATAGAAGCTTATGATGTTGGGCCTGCAGGAAGAGCTATGGAACAACCCCAGGCTGTAGACTGGGGGGTCTTCAAAATGGGGGATTAGGATCACCTGAGGCATTCTCACCTTCTGTCACTTAGTTTCACCTGTAACCAGAATTCTTAAATAATTTGCCCAGTTGTAGGAGAAGTTTGACTTTTCAAACTCTGACCACAGGTGGTACCTCCAACTGAGACACACCAAGGCAGGCTGGTTAGGTACAGATTATCAGTACAGGCCTTCAGAAATTGATCAAACAACGGATGCCTGGTCCGCACAACACATTCCTAAAGGTAGACCCATATATAGGTACATGCAGAGCTCCCAACTCTCCAGTGGGGATACTCATAGGCTAAAATGTGAAACTGATCTGATTGTTGAGATCTCACTAGATGTCTGGCAACACTGTTAGTGGCTGGCACACCAAGGGGCAGTGGACCCACATTACTAGCCAATCTGAAAAAAATGCTGGGGAAGTGGAATTGCATGCCAGAAAAGCTCAAAGGGATGGGGATACCACTTAAATACGAATGCTGGCAGCATCATGAGAGTGAGGAGTCTAAAGAACACATTACATGGGACTGCTCTATTATATGCCCCTTTTGGGAAACTGTCCAGGCCGGAGCTGAGTTCATAGTTAAGCACCCCCTCTCTGACTCGCTGTTACTCTGGCTAGTGGGGGACACTTCCTTGTTACAGGGCCCACTATATACCTTGTACAGGATGGCCATGGAAGCAGAAAGTCAGATTCTGATGCACTGGATACAGACAGAGGTTCTCACAGGCAGGGAATGGAAGACTGGGGTAACTAGAAACATTTATTTTTTGAAAGTGCACTATGGGACTTGAGACAAAATGGACAGCTTCTTATCCATATGAAAGCCATGGCTGATGGAGTTTGGGGTTCTCACATGTCCCAAGGGAATAGGTTGAGGAGAATGATTCCCTTTCCAGTGACCCCCACTATCTGCTTTACCTCCTTGTATTCTCTTGGTCTTCTGCTCTAGGTACTTTTCTGTACCGGAACAGACTCGACTCCTCCAATTGTGAGCACAATTTTCTCAAGCATTGGAAAAACGCCAAGTCCAGCAGAGTGAGAGAGAGAGAGAGAGACTGCTTCCAGCCCAGTAGATATTATATGTAGACACACCTTGCAGGAGTAAACATTGTATAATGAGATAATACACTTAACTGCTGGCTGGATTTTACATGCCAGAGGTGCATATATGTGTTTATGTTTTATGTCTACTGGCTTACTCAAAGCTCAGATAGGGTAGAACACACCAGAATATTTGCTTTTAACTGTTTTTCTACAATTCCTTCCCTTGAGGGCATGAAAACAAATCTACAGATGAGTTAATTGCATTTTTCTAGTAGACATAGAGAGATAATACTGTTACTTATAACCTTTACTTATGCAGTGACTGACCACTTAGTTAGTAGGTAGGTAGGTTGTCCAAGTAAAATTAAGAGTTGATAAAATTACTATGGTTATATCCGTTATGGAGTTACATATCCAAGGGGGTTCATGCCGACCAGGAATTTTTATTATTCTTCTGTACTGTTTTGAAATTGGTTGCCTATTTTGATTCAATATAATATGATATACAAAAATGAAAAGAAACTGAATGATGTACAGAACAAGAAGAGAGCAGAAAAATAGAAAAAGAGACACAAATAAACCAGTCAAGCCTTAGAAAATAGCAGGGGGGAGAGCACAGAGAAAAAAGAATGTTAAAGCAAATTGGTACTGTAGAGACCACCTTGAGAGTTAGACTCTTAAACAATTTCCTCAGCTAACAGACTAAATTACAAGGCTAGTACTGAGTCCCGGACTGGATAGTCACTTCTAGATCAGATCATAGCTATCAAGCCCGTCCTTTACCTGATAGCTTAAGTGACCATTGTCCAATTATTTGCTACTGGAGTGCTCACAAGTCTTGTTCCCCCTCTTCTGCATATAACCTCCAGATCTATTCGTAATCTGCACATTAAAAGGTAAAGTCAGGAATGCTATTTCACAGATCGACTGGTCTTCTTTGCATGACATCCACATGGTAGAATTGATGTCAGATTACATTATACAAGAATTTAATAGTGTTTATAATCACTTTATCCCATCTGTTGCTCACATACTAAAAATGGAAGTCAAGAATACATCACCCCTTTTCTGGTACATTGATGCAGGAGAGAGACAGAGCCTGAAAAGTTTTTAGG
Source organism: Neoceratodus forsteri (assembly GCA_016271365.2). Classification (NCBI taxonomy): domain Eukaryota; kingdom Metazoa; phylum Chordata; order Ceratodontiformes; family Ceratodontidae; genus Neoceratodus; species Neoceratodus forsteri. The sequence continues at coordinate 639,509,130 of CM057453.1, read as the reverse complement.
GAACAATGTACAAATCCAAAATTGCTTGAATATAAAAAAAACACTAAGGAAGTAATGTAAACAATTAGTTGGAAAGGCAAATATTATTTAAACTCTCAATTTCAATTCTCCAATGGACAACTGGCAAATTGACACATACTAAACAATCTCATGGGAAAAAACAGTTACATAGCAATACCTTTTCTGCCTGCTGAACAACATAACTTATCAAATCTGATTGAAATTGCCACAGAGCTCAATGCCACCTTTTGCAGAGCCACAAAAACTGCTCCACTGGTTGATCTACCAGATCATGAGCAGATTGGAACTAGCTGTAGTGGGTCAGATGCTGGTTTTAAGTTTAGACCACTAACTGTAGATGACACTTTAAAGTACCTTATTTATATGAACTTAAACATTGGAATAGGACTGGACGTTATCTAAAACTCTTTAATTTGCTTATTGAAGTACTAGCTAATCCTCTGTACACTTTGTGCAATCATTTGTTAGCTACTGCAAGGTCCCGAAATTGTGGAAACGGGCAACCTTGGTTCCTATTATTAAATTGGGAGAGCAAACCCTGACAAAAAACAAGCATTTGTCAATGCCAAATGTTGTCTTGCTGGCATTGGCATTTTTAGTGCAGGAGTTAGAGAGATGCACAATAGGAATGGCAGTAAAGTATTGAACTGATGCCAAATCCACCCCCACCCTGCAGAGACTGACAGATGTTGGGGTGTGCCTTTGGGTCGTCGGCCATAATGCTCACACCATTTCACCTCACCTCACCCTACTCTGCAGACACTGACAAGTGTCACAGTGTGCCTTGGGGTCTTCGGACCTTTTGCTCACCCCATTCCATAAGGAAATATGCTGAGATGAGTGCAGTATAGGATAATGGGGAGAACTTTGGGGATGAAGACTCCAAGGCATACCTCTATGCCTGTAACTGGCTGAAGAGTGGAGGGGGGGTGGAATGGCGTAAGCATTACAGCCGATGATCCCAAGTCCCACCCCTGACACCTATCAGTCTCTACAGGGTGGGGTGTTATGGTTAAAAACCCTAACACCCCTTGTGTTTGTTGGTATTTTCACTCTAAATTTTCGACACAGGCTTTTTGTGACCACACCTCATGAACTATCAGTTCATTAGCTGAAAGGTGATTTTGCACAGCGACTGCTCCATTTGGTACCACAGGTGCGAAAACATATTTTGGACAGGATGTGAAAAAATGACTACAGTACTGTTCATGAGGAGGTGTAAAAAATGGGAATGCTGAAAAGCTGGAGTGAAAATATGAAAAATTGGTGAAGTCACGAGCGTGCATGGAAACTGCACAACGTACGCCTGTAATGCAATTACTTTTGGGATTTTTTTAACCACACTTTCAACATAGGCATTTTGGACTCCCCTCATGAATAGTGGCACTGTGATTTTGTTAATCTGACCCAAAAGTTGATTTCCCACAGCGACCGTGCCATTGTGAGCCACAGGTGTGAAAACACATTTCGGGCAAGATATGAAAACTGACAACTGTGCTGTTCATAAGGAGGTGTGAAAAAATGGCAATGTTGAGAATCTGGAGTAGAAATATTAAAAATTCTCAAGGCTACAAACGTGCATGGAAACTGTGCAATGCACACTCATAACGCAGTCATTTTTTGAATTTTTTCACAAAATTTGCAACATGGGCTTTTTTGGGACCCCACCTCATGAACAGTAGCATTGTCATTTCATTAATCATTCCTGAAAGGTGATTCCACGCAGTGACCATGAAATCACCTATCGGGACCGAGTAACGAGATGACAGTGCATGTGTTCATGAGGAGGCGTCTCAAGAACCCCATGCTGAAAATCAGGTACCAATATTCCCCAAAATGGCTGAGATAGCCACTTAAGTTGAAACCCCCCATTGCCTGCCATTATAAAGCTTGTTGCATTTTTTTCAGTTCACAGTCAGCTTTTAAAGAGCTCAGACGTGTTCCTGCTCCACAGAAGATCACAGTGCTGGCCTTCTAAAGGTAAGCATGGGGTGACAGGGGTGCGGGGAGGTGGGATGTGCCAAGGGTGGGTGCAGATTGGGGGAGGCGGCTCAGTGGGACGATGAGGGACCTTTTTTTTTACAGGTAAAAAAAAATGGACTTCAGGGGATGGTTTTCTTTATTTACCAGTAAAAACAAATGATTCTAAGCATACTTGGGTGGGCTCCCAGTGTGCCATGAGTTTGGGCAGGGCATGATGCCGATGCGAATTGGGCACCCCCTGTTGGCAAAGAAAGTGTGTGAGGGGGGACATGATGCTGACAGAGATTGGGCACCCCTGTTGGCAAACAAATTGAGCTGGGGGGACATGCAGATATAGGGATTGGGGCATCCCTGATGTTGGCTTTGTGGGGATTGTGTGGTGAGTGGTAGGAGCCGCCATATTTATTGGAATATTTCATAAGGAAAGGCACTTAACAGAGCTTTGTCATCTGATGCTCCAGTGAGGAAACTGCACCTCATTGGAGCGGCAGCTTTCTTTCAAGGTTTTGGCTCTCTTTGAAGTTTTGCATCATCGCTAGCATGCTCGCTAATTGGTGGCTGAGGGATGCACCCACTAAAGCATTCCCTGCATTTGCCAACACTGACACACCCTGAATGTGCAACTACCACAAAATGTTCCTTGCAAATGCAAGACTAAAAAAAAAAAAAAACACTGACCATTATTCCCACTTACCTTACTGTCCAAGGTCCTTGAGAAGATCATTTTTGACCAATTTAAGGATTTCTTGGATACTGTAATTTGTTAACACCTTGCCAGCATAATCACAGCATACTCACAGCTGTGCTTGAAGTCAATAATGATCTTCATGGAGCTTTGAATAATGGGGTCAGTCAGCGTGCTCTGTCTGGATCTTTTCACAGCATTTGGTGCACCACAGTCACCTGTTTGCCAAACTTTGGGCCCTTAGTCTATCTGTATCTGCAATATCCTGGTTCAAGAATTTCACTTAGTTTAATTTAGTTTTTCTTAACCAGGTAGTGTGCACTAGACAATCATTTGCCTATTCTCAGACACAAGAGTCCCAAAAAGTTATGTCCCCCTAGGTAACCTCACAAATATAAAAGTTTATTCTTCAGTGGTTGAAAACAGGCTTCAGAAATGTTCAAATCCACAAAGAAATCAGCCAAACACTGAAATCAAGGTTGACAGTAATCTCTTGTTAACTTATTGTAGAATTGCCTTCAGGTTTTGGACCAAGTTAAAAGTACTCTGTATTGTATATTTATTCTGCATTTTTTCTGTTACAGATATCTTCGGTTCCCCCCTTGAAAAATGGGTGTCTAATGTTTTTGGATCCTACCCGGTTAACAAATTATAAAATGAAAAGAAAGAAAGAAAGAAAGAAAGAAAGAAAGAAAGAAAGAAAGAAAGAAAGAAAGAAAATATAAGTTGGCATTCATAGCAAAGATGAAAGAGAACCAAGAAGTAAGAGACCCCAGAAGACAACGAGTTCCACCTCCTAGGGCTAACAGTCCCACTTCCTACAAATGTAGAGATGAGCGTTCATCTCCAAAACACTTCCAAATGAACCACTGGATGACACAGGCAAGAGAGGGGCCACCAAACAATCTGAAAGGAAAGAAAAGGTACAGTCAGGGTGGGAAGAAGGACAGATATAAAACAAGAGCCCAGAAGACTGAACAGACTGACAAGATAGAGAACTCAGATAGGCATGACAGAAAAAGGACAGAGAGGGAAAAAAAAACAGAGAAAGTTTATAGTGACAGGTACAAAGTAAAAACTGTAATAAACTATAAAATTAGTTTTTATGTTTGCTTGCACGCATGTGCAAGAAACAAAGTGCCACCCTACGAGAATTCGTAGGTGTGCCTCCTCCACTTCCAATACCCTGCTTCCTTTTGCAGGCACTGCTGCACCCTGCCAATGAATGTCAGAGCTGTCTATGACAACCCTAAACATTGGCACTGCACAGAATTAGCTGTTATAGACAGCTCCATCCCCCGTAACAAGTAGCACACTGGGAGCCCACCCCAGCATGCTCATGCTCTCCCCCCCACACACTGTATGGCTGACAGGGGTGCCCAATCCTCCGTCAGCTGTGCTGCCCCCCAACAAGTTCCAGGTGCCATGCTGGGGGCCCACCCCAGCATGGCAACACTTCTGTAAGGCTGATGGGGGCGCCCAATCCCTGTTGGCTCCACTGTATCCCTCCAACTGACTTCCGGTGCCACGCTGGGAGCCCGCCCCAGCGTGGCAACAGTCCATATGGCTGATGGGGGTGCCCAATCCCCCATCGGCTCCACTGCCCCCAAACAGCCTTCCAGCTGCCATGCTGGGAGCCCACCCCAGCATGGCAAAAGTCCCGCGTCTTCTTTAAAAAAAATGTGCCCTGTAAGAAAAAATGGTCCCTCGCTGACTGTTTTGACCTCCACCCGTGCCCACCCTCTGAGCACCCTGCCTCTCCACACCCTCACAGCACCCCATACTTACCTCTGGAGGCTGGTGCGATGATCTTCTGTGGACTGGGAACACGTCTGCACTCTTCAAAGCCGACTGCGAACTGAGGAAATGCCGGTAAGATGTATAATGGAATAAATCGGGTTTTTTCAACTTTGATGCATATCTCAGGCATTTTTGGGAATTTTTTCACCAAATTTTCAACATGGGGTTCTTGGGACCCCACCTCATGAATTCTGGCACTGTCATTTTGTTATTCAGTCCCAAAAGGTGATTTCACGGTCACTGTGTGGAACCACCTTTCGGGACTGATTTATGAAATGACAGTGTCACAGTTCATGAGGTAGGCCCCAAAAACCCTATGATGAAAATTTGGCCCAACAATTCCCAAAAATGACTGCTTTACAAGCGTGCATTGCGCATTTCCTACGCATGCTCATAAGTTCACAAATTTTTTATATTTTCACTCCAGATTTTCAATATTGCCATTTTACCACACCTCCTTATGATCAGTACAGCTGTCATTTTTCACATCTCACCCAAAATGTGTTTCTGCGCATGTAGTGCACAATGGCGCAGTTGGTGTGCTAAATCAATATTCGGGACAGATTAAGAAAATCACTGTGACACTGTTCATGAGCAGAGGTCTTAAAATGGCTATGTTAAAAATTTGTTGACAAAAGTCCATAAAATGACTGTGTTACCAGTGAGCATTGCTCAGTTTCCACGTTTCCACGCACCCTCATAAGTTCATGAATTTGTAATATTTTCAGTCCAGATTTTCACCACTGGCATTTTTCCACACTTCCTTATGAACAGTACAGCTGTCATTTTTCACACCATGGCCAAAATATGTTTTCACACTTCCAGCACAGAAATGTGTAGTCGCTGTGGGAAATCACTGTTCGGGACAGATCAAGAAAATCACAGTGACACTGTTCATGAGCAGAGGTCCCAAAATGCCTGTGTTGACAATATGCTGCAAAAAATCCCCAAACTAATTACATTACGGATGTGCGTTGCACACTTTCTACGCACGCAAGTGACTTCACCAGTTTTTTAATATTTTCACTGCAGATTTTCAACATTGCCATTTTTTACACCTCCCCATGAACAGTACAGCTGTCATTTTTCACATCCTGTTCAAAATGTGTTTTCACATCTGTGGTGCCAAACGCTGTAGTCACTGTGCAAAATCAGCTTTCAGCTAACAAACTGATATTGCCACTGTTCATAAGGTGGAGGTCACAAAAAACCCATGTTGAAAATTTGGAATGAAAATACCAAGGAGCGCCTGAGGCATTAGGGTTTCTGACCATAATGCCCCACCCTGTAGAGACTGACAGGCATCAGGGGTGTGATTTGGGATTGTCACCTGTAATGCTCATACCATTCCACCCCCACCCACACCCTGCAGCCAGTGAGAGGCATCGAGGTGTGCCTTGGACTCTTCAGCCCCAAAGTTCACCTTATTCTCCTATACTGCACCCATATCACCATATTTCCTGATGGAATGGGGTGAACATAAGGGCCAAAGACCCCAAGGCACACTGTGACACTTGTCGGTGTCTGCAAGGTAGGGTGTGGTGAAATGGCATTGCCGTTATGCCTGACGACCCAAAGGCACATCCCAATGCCTGTCAGTATCTGCAGGGTGGTGGTGGGGTTGGCTTCAGTTCAATACTTCACTGCCATTCCTATTATGCAGCTCTGCGACTCCTACACTACCAATGCCAATGCCAGCAAGCAAACATTCGGCATTGACAAATGGTTGTTTTACAGGGAGAGTTCAAAATCAAAACAATATTATCCCATTTGGGGGTGGTGGGGAGGGGCTGAGTACCCAATGCTTTATGGCTTTGGGTATGGGGGGCACACAAGAGCTCACAAGTACTGTAGCATGCCTATCTGGTACACACACAAGCCACATGCATGCACACACACACAACCGTGGCTTCAAATAAAAACAAAAACATCAGTTGGATTTTCATTACTAGAGTAAGTTAAAGTGATACATTTTCAACTAGTTGAAAAAGTCAGATGTGTAAGCCAGTCATAATTTAAACTTCAACTGACTTTGGAATCTGCCCCTGAAACACACTCTGTTGGTTGAGTGTCCAACCCCTCCACCAGAAAAGACAACCTCCCAAACTAACTACAGCAGTTGGGTGCTCAGCACCACCGCTGGAACAAAAACAAAATCATGGCTGCCCCCTAGTAACTCATGCAGTTGGGTGCCCAACTCCACTGCAAGAACAAACAACCCACAGCCCCAACAAATATCTCCAGCAGTCAGGTACCTAACCCCACTATCAGGCAATGATCCTCTAAAACAGCATGCAACAGAGGGGTGCCCAACCTTGATGCCACAAAGTATTCACAATTGTTCGTGCACAGTCAGACAGCTGCCAGCCAAGGTGATGAACACAGGATTGTGCCAGTCACTGTTAATATTGCTATAGTTCATCATACATGACCAGGGTAAGGGGAACTGTGTGGGGAGCATGGTTCTGAACAGCTAAATCAGGAGGAAGTTGGATATCCTTAAGGGGGGGAGGATCAGTAGACTACCAGAACTATTCAAGATAGTAACAGGATGGATGATCAGGGGTTGGGGGGAACCACTACACAACCAAGAATATTCAACACAGCTACAGAAAGGTTGCTTATGGTGGGGACAGCCATGAATGTTAATGAGCCCATAATGGACCTGAAAATGGTCCATAGTTCCTTGCATTCCCAATGAGCTCATTAGCATGACAGAGCTGAATATTGCCCTCAAGAAACTTGGTACTATCCAGTTTGGGTCACATTATCTCCATTGGGCACCCATGGGCCATTTTCAGTTTGGGACTGTGTCCCCACAGTACAAAGTCACTATGTGGGGTCAAAGCTTCCTGCAGCCAAAGGTACGCATGCACAGTGTTAGACACACACACTCTCTTCCAGCTGCAGATACAAATCCATGATACCCAAATCACAACACTACGTCTATCTGCAGAAGCACTTGCCACTGCAGGGCCAGTGCTTCTGCAGCCGCAGATATCCATGCATAGTGCAAGACATATATGCCCAATTCTGGTTGTAGATGTTCTGCAGCCACAGATACAAATTCACAATACTCAGAGTACAACACTACTTTGGTCTGCAGAAGCCAAGTCCCCAGTGGGACCTGAGCTTCTCCAGGCACAGATACACAGGCACACTGCAAAACATACACACCCACATCTGCAGTTGCACTGTTATGTTTGTAAGCAGCAGGATGGGGCATTCTGTTTAAGTTCAGCATGCTGTATGCTTATTTTTGAAGGTATCACATCAGTGCTACTGCATTTATGAAATCTGTAAACAATTGAATGTTCTTTGTCTTCCCTGATGATGACTGTGGTTGCTTGTGTAATCTTGTCCTTTTGCTGCCTGGAGGGATGCGGGTTAGGGTTGCAAACCATAACACTACATTTCCCTACTCTTGTGGTGTTAAGTCGAACCCTAACTGGCACATTAACACAGTTTCTTGAAATTAACTTACTTTCTTTTTGAGAGAGTTAATAAACTGAAATTACAACAGTGCTTCTGGCTGAAGAAGCACTGCTCCTTGCCACAGCAACAAATGCACACTCCAAGAAATATACAGCCATTTCTAGCTGCACTTCTTCAGATGCACATAGAAATCCACAATACCCAAAGAATAACAAATTCTGGATGCAGAAGTGTAGCTCCATTTGTATGTGACGTGACTGTGTGATTTGTGTGGGGCCATATAACAGCCTTACATACCGTACATTAGCTGAACTTACGTATAGGTCATTTCATGCATACACCATTTGCAAAGTGCACTTTGCTCCCCAAATTCCCTACCTCTGCTTTATGTGCATCTTCAGAATTTACATAGAAAGTCCTCAGTCCAGCGTTACATGCATACCAGCACAATCATACTGCAAAGTACTGTACATCCCATTTTTTAATACTTATATTCCAAACTCTCATAACTTATATTTTCAGCCTCCACAGTCTCCACAGAAGTGATAGAAATGCAGCCTGACATTTAAAATGCTCTTTATGGCACTACAACAGAAAAGCACATTTTGAGGGGAAAGTGACCCTTCTCACTCACTGTGTTCATCTAAGGGGCTTAAAATATAAGATTGTTGAAAATGTCATGATAAAATGTAAAAAAAAAAAAATCAGCGTATTGAGTAACAGTGGCTATTGGGAACAAATATCAAGTTTTTATGTTGCAAGTCTGTATTCTTTCATTGCAGCTTCTGATGACCTAAAGAGTCTTAATTCATGACATAAAATTGATAACAGGCACGCCGTACAAATGTTTATGTACAGAGCCAAGAATTCTTTGATTGCAGTTTTGTGGTGACCTAAAAATTCTTGCTTATGACATAAAACATTCTTAATTTTGAAGAATTTCAGATTCTTATATTGCAAGTCAGTATTCTTTGTTCACACTTTCTCACAACCTAAAAATTCTTGTCTCATGACTCATGAATCAGCAGCCTTTACCAAGCCGATAACCTAAAATTTTTGGGGTGCCCAGAAAATGTAGTTCTCAATAATGTTTCATCAAACAAACTCCAGAATCATTCTTGTGTTTGTTTTTCAAAAAAGTATAATTTTTATGGGTTTTCTAGAAACTTCTTTTGCCCAAACGAAAAAAAAAGATGACAATGTTCATGGCCTAACAGTTTTTCTCAAAAACATAAAAAAATATTTCTCATGAAATAAAAACTGTCTCATGACTAAAATGTCTTTGACCACACCAGATAGCTATCCCAAAAAACCTACTAAGCATGCACAGAGGACACATTTTTAAACTTTAGAACTTAAGGACCAGTTGATATTTCTTCATGAAACCTTCAAAAGGCACACCCTTGGGCTGAGCTGCTTCTACCCTGAAAATTGCAAAAATAAAATTCCAAACCATTTTTGCTCTAGAGATGAGCAAAAATAAATAAATAAACAAAAGGCCAAAAAGTGCAATTTTACAGGCTTTTTCATCTTCCAGATCGCAGAATCCAGATGAATAGCCACCACAGGACTGGCCAGGTTATAAAAACTTGCCACCCTGAATGTGCATGCAAAATTTCTTGCAGTTTGTCAAATAGTGCCAAAGTTATCAAGGTGAAAACATTTGGGTTTAACATTAAAAAGACTTGCTCAACCCTAACTATAGAGGAGCTGTTGTGCATATATAATATGAAACAGCTATTTGGGAAACCCTAATGATCATGATTAGAAGACAAATTTATAAAACCATATAATTCAGGAACCAATTACATTTTTTCACCAAATCTTTGAAAGGCACTTTCCTAGGCCAAGCTGCTTTTACCTTGAAATTTCAGAATTTTGGAGCAAAATTCCAAACCATTTTTTGGCTAGATATGAGCAAAAAACAGCCAAAAATGTTAATTTTTTTACACTCCCTGAATCTCAGAATCTGGACAGGTGGCTTCACAAATTTTTTTTTCAAATCATAAGGACTTGTCACCCCCACTGTGCTTGTTAAATCTCATGCAATGTTGTTGAATGGTGCCAAAGTTATTAAGGTGCATGAATTTGGGTTTAACATTAAACAGCCTGCTCAACCCTAACTACAGAGGCACAACTACACATTTTAAAACTGTATAATGTGAAAACTGATTTATATTTTTTCATGAAACCTTCAATAGGCATACCCTTGGTCCAAGCTGCTTCTACCCTGAAAAAATGCAGAACAGAATGCCAAACCAAAATAATGACATAAAGTGCATTATTGCGGTCTCTTTCACTTTCTGGATATTGGAAACTGAATGAGCGGCCATAATGAAACTTGCCAAATCTTAGGAACTTGGCACCCTGACTGTGCATGCAAACTTTCACGCAATTTCATCAAACAGACCCAAATTTTTAATGTGAAAGAATTTGGATTTAACATTAAACAGCCTGCTCAACCCTAACTGTACAGGCACAACCGCTCCTGTATAATAAGAAACAACTACCCTCAAAATCTTACGGAACATGCTCAGAAGCCAAATTTGAAAACCGTATAACTCAGGAACAGATTAATATCTTTTTCACAAAACCTTCGAAAGGCACCTCCTTGGGTGGAGCCACTTCTACCTTGAAAGTTTTGGAACAAATCACAGACCTTTTTTTAGTCTTGACAGGAGCAAGAAATGGCCATAAAGCACATTTTTTAACATTTTTTACACTCCCTGGATCTCAGAACCTCGACAAGAGGCTATCATGCAGTTCGACAAAAGTGCATGAAAGTATGCATAAAGTATGCATGCACGGTCATGGTGGCATGTTTGTATGAGTTGACAAGTTTTGTGATGGACACCTCTCTAGAGTCAGAGATCCAGAAACTGGAAATGACTGTAAAAATGCACGTTTTTGCTATTTATTTTTGCTAACCTGTAAAGCAAAAACTGTTTAGAATTTTATTCCAGACTTTTTAGGGTAAATGTGGCTCAGCCCAAGGGTATGTCTTTTGAAGGTTTCATGAAGAAGTATCAATCAGTTCTTGAGTTATAATGTTTTAAAATAAAATCATTTACTCATTCATTCATTCATTAAACAACCTGCTCAACCCAAACTATACAGATAGTGCTAGAGTTGTATAATATATATATTTGTTTTAGTAACTACACACTCTAAAGCAGAGGTTTGCCTTGAAACATTGGTTTTATTGCAGCACTGATACTCTTATTGATGCATTTATTTGCAATAAAAATTAGAACAGGCTCTAGCTATGGAGAGCTTTTAGGAGTGGCAAGAGTGTTGAAAAGAATATGCAGTGCTGTCACTACACCAGAGTCTGCCATAAGTAATACTGCAGTGATTACAGTACTGCACATGCATGATACTTGCACATGTGCAATTTGCCCTGTAGTCAGCCATGCGCAACATGGCAGTGGTGACATTATTATGTACTTTATGCACAATAGTCATGCATGTGCAGTTTAAGTCAGTGCCACCATGTTGCACATGGCTGCCATCACTTCTGCAGTTGTGGAACAGAAAAGTAGTGTGCCGGGAAGTGTGTATGTTTATGCGGCCCATGGAGGGGAAGGGCTGCATAAACAGAATCACTGGAAACTATGCTGGAGCACTGTGGTAGCACATCAGACAGCGTTCCAGTTACATGCTTTCACAGTGCTCTTATACAAATCTGATAATGGCATAACATCCATGGTGCTTGGCCCATGCAGCTGTAAAAATCAGACTCAGGAGGAGTCTTTTAACAAACTAGAGATCTGGTCTGGGACTAGCTCATCACCACAGTCACTTTCTCATTCTTTTCTAAGCAGTAAATTCTGGTAAATGTGCCTTAACCATATTCATCTCAGTGCTGGTAGACTATTTCTGGTTTTCCTCTGATTGTATTAGGTGGGGGTAATAGCAGTCTTGAAGCTGTAGCTGCCGGTGGTGACATGTTCTGAAAAAAAGTGGTCCCCATTCTCATCTGCACATTTTAGAAATGACCCATTTCCTTGTTTCTGCTTTAAAAAAATAACCTCTATAACACAAAAACAAGGAGTCAGTTATGGCCTCTACTCCTACCCCCCTTTCGCTTCAAGTGAGGAACATGATTATGGGTTTGCTTCAGATGTACAGTGGCAGCCATAGATGCATGATATTGTTAAACAGTAAAGAAATGTATGCAAAAGCTTGTTTGTTTTTTGAATGTGTGCTTTCTTAACGTATGTTCTTTATGCGCTTTCTACACAGAAAGGGTAGTCGACACTTGCAATAGTCTACCACAGGAGGTAGTGGGGGCAAGCCCAGTGGAGGGATTTAAGCATGCCTGGGACGGGCACAAGGGAAGCTTGAGAGGGGAGGGAGTGATGAAAAGCCATAGATCATATAGGGTCAGTGGCCACATACAATGTATAGGGCCTATGGGCAGATTGGATGGGCCTAGCTATCCTTATCTGCCAACAGTTTCTATGTTTTTAAATAATGTTGTCAATACCACTCCACCCATTTGTACTCTGCCCCTGGATATCTGTGTCCCAAGTGCATTATTTTACATTTTTGTGTTCAGGACAAAAAGGCCTTTCAGATGAGGGTAGTCACTAATCTAAATTCTTTATAGTTTTTTATGTTTCCTTGCATGTGCGCAAGAAACATCTTGCGGTAGAATGACATTTCAGAGATGTGTCAGGGATGAGTCCAATGCACAGCAATCTACAGTGGGCTCATCCCTGACAGACCAATGAGCACGCAACCAGACTGTGACACTAGTCACAGTTTCACAGCTAGAAGCTATTCTCTAGTTGAAAGAAATAAAGCACTCCAATGACAGTGCTTCATTCCTCTCATTTACATAACGCTGCTCTGATGTCTGTGGAATATTGTACCCTTCCCCAACCCCTGCATAACAAAAGACACTCCACCCACCTCCACCCACTCAACCAGAGACCCCAATGTTAATGCTTAACATGTTCCCCACATTGGCAGCAACCCAAAAAGATTTGTTTAAAGCCGGTCAGTGGCTGTCGATCCCTTAGTGCAGAGCACCTCCGAACTAGTCACTGTTCAATAACAGTAAGGACATGAATGAATGGTGATGTATTTGCCTATAGTAAAACCTGATTGGCTGAGTCTCAGAAACCATGTTTTACTACAGACAAATACCTGTCACCATTCATTCATGCCCTTACTGATCTTACTGTTTGTCTCCCCACCCACCCCATAGATCTCCAGGTACCCAGCCATACACTGCAGCCCCCACTCTCTGTGCCAGAGGCAGTAAACAGTACTAGCAGTAAAGAACAAATAAATATTGCTTATCCAGACATTTGCATTGAACTTGTTTGTGTCTCTGTGTGAATGACAGTACATGTTCTTGTCCATGAGCTCCCCTCTCTCTCTGGTGCTGCATGTGTACCACAATGCCCAGCTTGAGCATTGCTCTCTGTGATGGTACCCAATGACCCCCCCATGTAAATCTTCTAGTGTCCATGCTGCTTCAGTGTGTCTCCCACTACCACTGCACATTACAAGGAATGAGAGTGCTGAGAGGTGATGCAGCAGTTCCAGCAGAGCTGTAGCTTAGCCCTGAGTGAAGGGGAGAGAGAGAGAGACACAGGCTGCAGGGACAGACACCGAGAAGGAGAGGCAGCAGCCCCCTAAGAGAGAGAGAGCACAGGATCAAAAGAGGTGGTGAGTGTCACCAGTGTCAGGGACAGAGTGGAGAGAGAGCCCCCAAACAGTGACAGCAACATGCTGAGATGTGGCGAGTAAGTGGAGTGAGAGTGATCACCAGGTGACAGGCTGTCACTATTGCAGCTCCACTTTGGCAGTATAAAATTGGGGGCAGTGCAATGTAATAACCATAGCCTCAATGACCAGTGGCTCCCAGACCTGCACCTGAACGTGCATTTCAATGGGTAGCCCATCCCCAGCAGTATCAACTATTTTCCCCACACCCAACCCACCCCACCCCTGAGACAGACATAGCAACAGTGAGAGCCACTTCCAGTGCACCATACATGTGCAGGTCCAATCCATTCCAGTCACAAGCAGTGTCAGCCTCCCCCCCAAACAGAGAAGTGGAGTACAGTGTGCACCCAAGCTCAGTTGCCATCCATTTTATTGCCACTCACTCCTCTGGCACCTTGTTGTTGGTCTGACTCTCTGTTCGTCTTTCTGAAACCCAGTGGAAGCAGACTACACACACAGAGAGGCAGAGAAAATGATAGCGAGAGTGTCATGACCGGGACAGAGAGCAGTGCTGCAGAGTTTTCCTTTTGTTGTGGGGAAGTGGAGATCAGAGAGAGAGAGAGATAGATATAGAGAGAGAGAGAGAGAGAGAGAGACCAGGAGAGACACAGTGTAACACAAACTTGGTCCAGGTTTCTCTCTCTCTCTCTCTCTCTCTCTCTCTCTCTCTCTCTCTCTGCCTCAGTTGTATCTCTACAGTAAATGCAGTGGGTATCCAGGGAGACATGGCTTGTATTAAATTAAGTTGCTGTTTAAAGACCATGTAAGTCAAGAAAAAATGCAAAGAGTGAGACAAAGGAACATCCAGCCCCAGCTTTTCCACTTCAGAACCACACACATACACACACACGGCAGACTAGTGAACCCAGCAAGAAACATTTGAGTTGGGGGGGTGGTTCAATGTGATTACAGGCCACAACAGTTCAGACACATGCAATGCTTACCCTTAAAGGCACTCCTCCCAGCCCAGCCAGCCCCTCTGCCTGCCCTGGCACACAAATGAACACCAACTGCAACCCCTCCCACTTCCTTTGCAAGCAGCAAGAATCCCTCCCTCTCTCTAAAGCAGCCAGTCCTGTACAAGTAGCAGAGTTGGGGGTCTGGGGCTCCATTTGGACTTGCTGCTGTAATGGAGTTCAAGCCTGCCTGAATACAACATGACAGCTAAGCTAAGTCTCCTTAATACCTACAGATGGAGGGCTGCTGCACAAATGATTGCTACAGCCACTCAGGCACCGCCGGGGATTTAAAACAAGAGATGGACTATGGCAGGCAGCCTGCCATCCACCTCCTCCTCCTACACTGACTGCTTGCAGCACTTGCCCTGCTCCTCCTGTGCTACTGGTGCCCACCAATGGTCACTAGTGTCAATGGATGGCCCCCATTGGAGTGGTCAAGTGAGCTATTTGACTTGTTACTAGCCCCTACAACTGACACTCTCTTTTGACTTCCTTCTCTGTCTGGTTGCATTTGCCTGTTTCCAAACACCCAATAAACTTTTTTTCTAGTGTTTACTTAGATACAGAATATTAAATATATCAAAATAAAATATAATTGCTTTGAAGAAGATAGAAGCCTTTTTTATGGCTTGGCTTCAATGTATGGTTGGGGAATGCTGAAATACCATCTTTATTGTTTTACTTCCTTATTGCTATTTCGTATTTTCAGGTTAAATCAAATAGAATAAAATATAATTGTTTTTTTGAGAAGATAGAAGCTTTTATTATGGCTCTTTTTGGTTTGATCCACTCACACTGGCACACTGAAGCGTTGAAGCAGTGAGATCACCATGATTTTGGCAGCCTTGCACCATTCCTCTGATATTAAATATGTGTATCACAGTGGTTGTATAATTGTAGGTCTATATTCATAACAAATGTACCTTTTTGTCACTATCCTTTCAAATGTCTTTAATTCATTATAATTACACACTAAGAAGAGTGATCTTAATGAGTTCATTTAAGGTTTAATAATTTGACCTTTTACAATTTTCATGACCTCCCAATCTAGGTGTCATCAATTTGTTTTATCTAAATATTTCTTTGCTCAGTTCATCAATAGTCCAATAAGATGCATGCTATATAGTTGCCTAGTCCAATAAGGTTTTGAATAAAATAACTTTAGAACAAACCTGTATAAACGTTGGGTTTGATTTTGCACAAATATTACTTCTCTCCTAGTTGAAAATGCATAGGAGATAAGCTGTACATATTTTTGTATTTCTCCACACTTTTACTACAGAAATTTGTAAAAAATATGAAAAAATAACACTCAACAGTCCAATAAGATGTAGAATACAATAACTTTAGAACAAAACTGTATACACTTTGGGATTGATTTTGCACAAATATTAACTTCTTTCCAAGTTGAAAATGCATAGGAGATTAGTTATACATACTTTTGTATTTCTCCACACTTTTACTTTGGAAATTTGTAAAAAAAAAATATGAAAAAATAACACTTGTCCTTTTCCACAGGTCTTGACCTCCTGTAAAGGGAATGGCTTAAAACCTATTTGGGAGTTATTCAAGAGTTATCACAAGGTCAAGATTTAGTAAACGATATATTTAATGCATTTTAATAATAGAAGTTACCAAAGAGGACATAATAAAAGAAAAATCAGTGCTGCAGCATAGATGCCTAAAAGTTTCACAGACAGCCTTGTTTGTGCACCAGGTTCTGCTTCTGTGTATAAGCATTATTTTCTACTCTGTCTTGCTTCGTCCCCCTATCTGGTCAGCGTCAACTTCACATATAGATCTCATATGATATTGCTGACTAATAATTACTAACATTAATCTGCTGCTTTTTTCCCTGAAAAGGTATAACATGATCCCATCTAAAAAAGATGTAATGTGAACCTGATAAGCAGATTGTTTAGTTTTAAGCTGTTTTTATTTTCTTCATGTTAAGCAGTAAAGAATTCCATTAAAGTGCTAGTAGGTACATTGCTGTTGTAAATAGAATATCGGTCAGGATCTGCTGTTAATTAACAGGCGGCACTTTACATGTCTCATCATCATCACATTATTTGACCAATGATAAGGCAGAATTGCAGGCAGCTTCTTCAAACATAGAAACATAGTAAATGCCCCCTCTCCCTCTCCCTCTCCCTCCCTCCCTCCCTCCTGAAACAGACCATAAACCTGCTCTCCCCCTCACCCAACTCTTGCTTTCTTTGCTTCCAGAGCAAGCACCCTTCATCACCATCAACCCATTCTGGCTTTGTGAACAAGAAGCCATAGTGTGACCCTCAGTACAGTTGATTGAACACCATTTACATAGCCTTTCTAAAGAAGAAAAAAAATGCATTATTCTTTCTAAATACAAGGGTACTAGTTAGAAATCAATTGGCCTATTTCCGTGGAAAGTATTTATTTATTTATTCGTTTTTTGTTTTTGTTTACTGGGGTAGGTACACTATACAAGAGTATTGCCTATATTCAGGCACAATCCAAGAGAGTACAATCAGGAGAGAACAAAGTACAAACATCGGTGACGATATTCATGGCACAGCATGAAGTGAGAACAAAACATTGCACAGTTTACTGACAAGAGCAAGCCATTTCTGTGGAACTGAGAGAAAACAAATAACCTTACAATAACTTCTTGCACTAGATGATACAACAATATTAATTAAGGACCTACCTCAACAACTATGAAATAAAAAACAGTTATAGCTAATAAATTTGTGATGGAAGTAGGAACATGCAGATTTCAGAAAGTGGAGGGAAACAGTAAGTGCCATGTAGGTAAGGAAAGCTACCAGGAGCCAGTCTCAAATTACAGCTCAGGAGCAGCCATTAGAGTCAGTTAGGTGGGCATGGAGATCCAGTTTAAAGGCTTGGTGGGATTTAGAGAGCTTAATGTGAGGGGGGAGGGAGTTCCAGATGCTGGGGGCAGATATAGCAAAGGATAGTTCCCCTTTTTTGTGAGATATCTGGGAATTTCAAGTTGGGTTTGTATGGATGACCTAAGGAGATATGCTTGGGAGGGATGAGAGAGCAGCCTTGAGAGGTACTCAGGGGTCCCCATTCTGATAATATCATCAATCAAGCAGCCAGCAGAATAGAGTCTGTGCGAAGTCGGGGAGAGCCAATTCAGTTAGGAGTAGAGTTGACAACGACGAGTAAGCATGTGTGCAGACAGGGCAAATCGGCATACTCTGTTATAACAGGTGCTCCATTTTTGGAGGGCTCCTTTGCTAGCATTAAGGTATACCTGTGAGCAATATGTGAGAGAGGGAAGGAAGAATCCTTGTGCAATAGCAAGCTGGGCAGAAAAATTCAGGGAAGACCTAATTCTATAAGCAATACCCGGTCTGGAGTTAACTGCCCTGCAGGTAGCCGCAAGGCAGAGGTTAAAATCCAAAGATGGGTCAAGTGTGACTCCTAGGTACCTAAAGGAGTTAACAGATTCCAAAAGGGAGCCATCAAGACATAGTACTGAAAAATAAAGAGCACAGGATTTTATTCTAGAGGGGGAGTCAAAAAGCATAGCCACAGTTTTCTTAGCATTAAGTATGAGTTTGTTTTGTAGAAGCCAAACTTGTAAGCAGTCAAAGTCAGCTTGAAGATTTGCCTTTACTGATGTGGGGTCTTTACCACTAGTAAGAAGCACCATGTCATTGGCATGAAGGATCAACGAGGAGAAACAGGGAAGTGAGGGCAGGTTGTTAATAAAAAGAGAAAAAAGGAATGGGCCAAGTATAGATCCCTGGGGTACTCCAACAGAGGTTGGGGAAGGGTCAGAGACAGCAGTTGCAATTTGTACAAATTGCATCCTCCCAGTGAGGTAGCTATCAAACCAAGAGATGGCAAACTGGGAAAAACCCAGGATGGACAGTTTGGAGAGTAGTAGGGGGTGATTCACAAGATCAAAGGCCTTAGTGAGGTCAATAAATATGGCCCCCATGAGCAGGCCCTTATCCACCAGTGTTAGGACTTCATTAGATACCTGAAGTAGTGCAGTTGTGGTGCTGTGCCCTGTTCAGAATCCATGTTGAGCAGGGGATAGAAGGTTGTGAAGGTGCAGATATATTGAGACCTGGGTGGCAACAGCCTTCTCAAGTAGTTTATTTAAGGTAGAGACAATGGCAATCGGTCTGTAGTTTGCCATGTTTTTGGTATCCCCTTTTTTGTGTACAGGGACAACTCAAGCAGTTTTCCATAGTGTAGGCACTGTCTGGGTAAGTATAGATAGGTTGAAAATTCTCACAGTAGGGACAGCAAAAGCTGGAGCTGCCATTTTGATAAAATGGGGCAGTAATCTATCTGAACCAGCAGATCCATGAGGGGAGATAGATTTAAGGAGATGCAGCACCTCAGTAATGGAGACTGATCTGAGCAGAAAGGAGGGTCCTGAAGAATGGTGCATATCAGGAGGAGGTGCAGGGGACTGGTTAAATTTCACCACGTATTCAGAGAGATCAGAGAATTGCACATTCAGAGCATTTGCAATTGTAGGTAATTTGTTACAGTTGGTGACATTTAGCATCATTTCAGTTATGGCCGTCTTGGCCCTTTGGCTTATGAAATTTTTGATGTGGTTCCAAAAACTCCAGTTATCACTCATTGAGGACTGGAGAAGCTTAAGGCAATAGTTCCTTTTAGTCCTCCTAATATCTTTTTTGCAGGCATTCCTATTTTTCTATAATTAGCCCAGTCTTCTGTCCATAGGGATTTCTTAGCCAAGGCCCAAGCGTTGTCCCTTCTTCTCATAGTTTGAAGGAGGTCTTTATGTAACCATCTGTTGGCAGAGCCCCTAAGATGCCTTTCTTTCAATAGGACATGCAGATCCTGTAGGGCTAGTAGCTGAGAAATTAGGTAGTCAAGTGCTGTATTTACATCCTCAGTGATATAGATAGGTGACCAGTTGATGTTATTAATATCATCAAGAAGTGAGCTTGGATTAAGTTTGGTGAAATCCCAAAACTGTATAATTCTAGGCGGGGAATGAGGGCAGTGACCATTCCAAATGCAGAAAGTAGGTAGGTGATCACTAATAGAATCAGAAGAGGTGCCTTCAGCAATAATTTTATTTGCTCTGTTTGTAGCAATTGAGTCCAGAACAGACTGATGCTCACCATTTGCTGAGATTCGAGTAGGGCTAGAAATCAGTTGAGATAGGTGAAGTTGGGCGAGAGCTTCCATGTAAGAACCAGAGTGGGTACATGACAGGTCAAGGTTGAAGTCACCCATTAATATTACTTCAGATTTATGCTCTAGAGTAGAGAGATAGTCCAAGAGCCCACTTAAGCCAGGGAGTACCCCCTTTGGAGGATTGTAAGCACATTTCAAGTTTAGCCTTTTTTCTCCGCCTAAAAGCAAAACGGTATGCAGAGTTTCACAGATACCTGATAATCCTGAATGTTGGACAGAGATATTGAGATGTTCTTTAAAATAGAGAGCAACCCTTCCATCCCATTGTTTAGAGGGGTGATTGAATGTTATAAGGTTGTAGCCATTTATTTTGTACATTGTATCAGGTATGTCTGGCCTAAGCCATGTTTCAGTCAACCCTGGAATGTCTGGGTGACAGTGGGCTACCCAGGATTCCAGTTCAGGGAAATTTGCAGGTACACTTCTAATATTCATGTGTGCAATTTTGATGCCCTTTGGGGAGAACCAGGAGGAGTAAATGCAGGAACCAAACAAGGGGAACTTGTGCAGCTAGCAAAAAAAAGGGGGCTACAAAAACATTTGGAAACAACATAATTTATAAAAAAAAAGATTTTGCTCAATCTTAGGTAAACAGTAGGAATACTTGTGCATACTTTTGTATTTTGCCACATTTTTACAGTATTTTGGAAATTTGTAAAAAAAATATGAAAAAATGATACTTGACCTTTTGCACAGGTCTTGACATCCTGTAAAGGGAATGGCTTCAAACTTATTTGGGAGTCATTCAAAAGTTATCCCAAGGTCAAGATTTAGTAAACTATACATTTAATGTGTATAAAGTGCTTTAACAATAGAAGTTGCCAAAGAGGACATAATAAAAGAAAAATCAGTGTTGCACTATAGATGCCTGAAAGTTTAACAGATAGCCTTGTTTATGCACCAGGTCTTCCTTCTGTGTGTGAGCATTATTTTCTTCTTGGTCTTGCTTCTTCCCCCTATCTGATCAGTGTTTGCTTCACATATAGATCTCATACGATATTGCTGTCTAATAATTACTAAACTTAATCTGATGCTTTTTTCTTGAAAAGATTTAACATGATCCCATCCTGAAAAGATCTAATGTGACCCCAATAAGCAGATCGTTTTGTTTCAATCTGTTGTTTTTTTCTTCATGTTAAGCACTAAAGAATTCCATTGAAGTGCTAGTAGGTACATTGCTGTTGTAACTAGAATAACGGTCAGAATCTGCTGTTAAATTAGTCATGACAACAGATAAACAAGGTGGTCTGGTCTAGTATTTCACTTAACTGGTGTAGTGGTTTGCAAAAATCTGTTTTTTTCAGAAGTGCAATAGGAGCTATGCCAAACAAATGTAAACATCTCTAAAAGCATACACATTACACATAAACAATCAGTATAAAAGTTGTTCAGGACAAAAAGACCTTTCAAATGAGCCTATTCATTAAGCTTTACTAATTATATTTTTTAAACTATGGCCATCTGATTACCTGAATTTTCATTTTTCTTCACAGTTTTCATCTTTCAGATGGCTATATTTAAAAAAAATCTAATGAATTCAGATTAGTGACTACCCTCATTTCAGAGGTCATTTTATCCTGAACAACTTTCATGTAGATTGTGTATTGGTAACTTGTACACTTTCCGAGTTATTTACATTTGTTTGGAATGACTCCTACTGTGTTCAGTCAGAAATAAATTAAAAAAAGGTTGTTTGGAAGACCATATTTTACAAAATTTAAAGAACTTAGATTAGTGACTACCCTCATGTGAAAGGTCTTTTTGTCCGGAACAACTTTAATGCTGGTTGTTGTTGTGCACCTTGAATAGTTTTAAAGATATTTAGATTTGTTTGGAATGTGTGCACATTTGCCTTCAGAGAAAAACAGCCTGGAGTTCTGTTTTCAAAATTCTGAACAGAAAGAATGGAGTATTTATTTAACTGCCATAGTGATTTGCAGTTATGGAAGGATACACTGAAAAATCCAAAAATGTGTTCCACGGTATGTCTTTTTTCTAGCTAAAGCAAGATGGCTGTAGGCTCTGCCCACAGCCAAAAAAAACATAAAATATTTGTGTGGTGAGTGAATCAACCATCAGATTCCACTATACTACAAAACTGACAGCACCAGTGAACAACTAAGGTGTTGACTTGTCAGTTAAACTAAATATAGTTATAAGCCTAATTTCATTTTTTTATTTGGTTCTTAGGGCTGTCAGTCTTTATGAGTAGGTTTAGGACTGACTGAAGACTGATTAATATGTGGTGTTTGTGCAACTGTATACTTTGTCTTACACTTTCTCTGTCCCTACTATGTGGACTACCACTCTGTTGGGGTGTCACAAGGAGACTGGAACCCTGATGAAAGGGTTCCAACCCCTCGAGGTGTCACAGGGCCAAGTTTCCAGGACCAAAGGCACCTCAGGGATGATGGCTGAAAAGCACAAAACAACAGAAGACAGACAAAGCACATTTTTTTCCATTACAGAAGACACATTTTATTTATTTATTTATTAAATTTTGATGACCGGGCAGGCCCACTGAGCCCCAAAGGTCCCTTTTTCAGGTGCAACCCAGGATTACATTACAGTATGAGAAGCACAGATGCAAAAGGTTACAGAGAAAGTACAGATGACAAACAGGTTGCAGTAAATAGCAATTTTTCTGAGTCAGTTAGACATTCCAGCAGTGATAGTGTGAGGCAAGACCAAACCTTATAGTTTATTTGGGTGACATGCGACTGGTGGAGAGCAAGGAGAGCATGGAACAGGGTTGGTATTGGTTGTGGGGGGGAGGCTATCCTGTGCTGTGACAGTGACAAGTGCTGGTCTCAATCATGTGGGCCTTGAGCCTAGTGCGAAAGTGTAGAAGAGAGGGGGCTTCCTGTACTGAGGGTGGAAGATTGTTCCCCAGGTAGGGGGCAGTATGGGAGAAGGATTTGCTACCCACATTAGTCCTGACCCTCGGGATTTCAAGTAGAGTCCTACCTGAGGTCCTGAGCCTCCGAGAGTTGTGCTTGAGAATGATTGTCCTTTTTAGGCTGGGTGGAGCAGCTGGGCTGAGTAACTTATATGCCAGACAGAGCAGGGGGTACTGAAGTCAAGAAGCGAAAGAAGGCCACTGCAGTAGGGCAAGCTTATCACAGTGGTGGCTTCTTGAGTGATTCTGGGTTGTGAACCAAGCAACCTTGTTCTACAGTACTTGTAGCCGGTTGAACTCCTGCTCGGGCATACCCTGTAATACTGGGACATGGTAAGTAAGTGTTGGGAGCAGGGCACTGGAGGCAATTGCAAGCCTAGCATCTGGGATAAGCTGGTCTTTTAATCGATACAGGGTGCCAAGTTTGTCATGATGGTCATGGTTACTAAGTCTACGTGGGTCTTGAAGGTGAGACATTGGTAAATTTTTAGCCCTAGGTATTTTAGGATGTCCACCATGTCAATGCTTTTTCCAGCAAGTGAGTTAAGCTGTAGGGACTTGGACCCATCTTATCCAAGGGATCTTGGACCAAACAGCATGGCTTTTGTTTTGCCTGCTTTGAGGACCATTCAATTAGATGTTAGCCAGGCCTCAAGTGTCGTAAGGTCAGCTTGGAGGAGAGGACTAGAGCAGGCAGATTTTCCATGGAGCAGTAAATGACTGCGTCATCCACATATTGAATGACAGAGCTACCCCTACAGTGGAGGTTAAGGTCATTGGTGAACAGAGAGAACAGGAGGGGACCAAGGATTGAGCCCTAATGTACTCCCTCATTTATGGGTAGTGGGTCTAACAGTGCACCCTTCCAGATGACCCTCTGAGTGCGGCTAGATAGGTAGCTCTTGAACCACTTGAGGGCAAGGGGATCTAGACCTATTTTCTCTAGCTTAGTTAACAGGAGGTTGTGGTCCACGAGGACATACTGTAGCCAGACTGAGACTTGCACCTGGAGAGCCATCAACCAACTCCCATGGAAACTACCTAAATTTGTATGACCTTTGAAATGTAGGTGAGGAACAACCCTATTTAAAACAGGAATACTCTGGGGATCAAAGGCCTTGGTCACCTTCACTCCAGGCTAGAGTTGGAATTAGTGACAGCTCAGCTACTGCAATTTAGAAATCCAGTTCTGGGGAAATATTTTAGAAGAAAGGCTCCACTCTATCCCTCCAAAAGGAGTGCCATGAGGGTGCCACAAACCACTTTCTGTAGCAAAAGGAAGTTTCTGATAAAGGAGACCCATCCCCCAAGGCTGGCAGGAAGAGAGCAATGACCACTGAAAGTCATTCACCTGGCCTCCAAACCAAGGGGAAACCTAGAGAGGAAGCCAAGACCTTGAGGAGCACAGCACAGGCGTCGAGCCCATGGTGGCACAGCAGCTGAGTAGTTGTGTGATGTTCTCCCTTCAGTGTCAGTGGAAAGGGAATTCCAAGAAGATCAGGTTAACCTTACATGGACATGGTGAGAATAGCTTTCAAAGTTGTTGCTGATGTGGTCTGCACAGCTAAAGAAGACCCCAAAGACTTAGAGGCCCCACCCTCCAGTAGCTGAAATCTTAAATGCTACATCAAGAGTTGCTGCCAAGTTGATCTGTATGGCTACTGTTCCATCTCCCCCTGCACCTAGTGGGAACTTTTCATTTTGTGGCTCTGCTGTTCCATGTCCTTTTAGTCAGATAGAGGCTTTTGACATTGCAGCTCCATGTCACTCTGTGTGCACAGTGGGGACTTTTCTTGTTAGGACTTTCCCACTGCCATGTCCCCCAGGACCAGTGGGGTCTTTTTTTTTGAGACTCCATGTCCCCAGATCCAGTGGAGACTTTTGATGTTCAACATTACCACTAACAAGTCCCTGAACCTGGCAGCGACTTTTATTTTTGTGACATTGCCATTCCTTAGTTCTGGGCTGGTGGAGACTTTAAAATGTGTAGCTCTGGCCAGCATAATGCTCAGTCTGTTGGTCTGTCATCTATGTGAGACAAATGTGGAACATCAGTTCTGAGTGTTGAAATGACTGATGTCCTTAGTAATGTGGTGCAGTTGAGAGGTATGCTGGCCAGGAATTTAACATTTGAAGTTCTGCCATTCTGCTGACACCAGCCAGACTGGTATAACTATCCCCTTTTGCAGAAGAGCAGGAGCTGGATAAGTTGGACATTGTTGTCTGGATGGGCTTGTTTGTCAGGGACAACATGTTTGGCTGAATGGAAAAGTAACCAAAAAGTGTGTGCAAGTCTACGTAGTGCTGTGTGTCTGCATATAAAATGATACATCTGTTCATACATCTGTTCATGTAGTGCTACAGTATGTGTGTGCATGTACATATATACAGTGCTGTGTATCTACTGTATGTGTCTATGTACTGTACATAGTGCTTTATGTGTGTATCTGTGTATATAGATCAATGTGTATATACATAGAAACAGAAACTGTTGGCAGATAAGGACCTCCAGGCCCACCGAGCCTGCCCAAGTGTTCTATCTCTGTGTTACCCAAGAACTCTAGGTGATCTGAGTAATTTCCCCCACCCCTCTCCAGAATTTTCTTGCACCTATCTCTAGCGACCTTGAATCCTGTCACTGTTTTGACCCCCACCACTTCCTCAGGGAGTGCATTCCACCCATCCACTGCCCTTTTTGTGAAGTAGTGTTTCCTAATCTTTCACTTGAATCTTTCCCCTTTTAGCTTCATGTCATGACCCATTGTCCTTATAAGACTCTTATTCTGGAATATACTGCTATCCAGGGCATTGTTTATACCCCTTTGGTACCTAAAGGTCTCTGTTATGTCCCCCCTTTCCTCTTTTGCTCCAGGGTATGCATATTGAGGTCTTTCAGCCTCTCCATGTGTGTCAAATGGCTGAGTCCTCACACCATTTTCATTGCCCTCCTCTGGACATTCTCCACTGTATCTATTCATGTCCATCCTGAGATATGGCCTCCAGAACTGGACACTGTATTCAAGGTGTGGCCTCACCAGCTGTTTGTAGTGGTGTGTGTGCATGTCTGTGTAGTGCTGTGTCTGTCCATTCATCTCCTTATGTAGTGGTATGTGTGTGTGCATGTGTATTCCTTTGCTGTATGTGTGTGTGCATCCCTGTATGTAATACTGTGTGTGCATAAGTTTATGTTATATATTATTACAAAGAGTGAGGGGTGTCTCATATGGGATAAGAAGGTTATCTTGTGCTGGTTTGGGTGAGAGGACTGTGAAACGAAGCTAAGCAGTTCTGTTAGCCCAAAATAGCATGAGATAACCTTATCCCATAAGCGATACCCCTCACTATACATATTAATATATTATAAAGCACTCAAGCTGCCTCCAGTGCAAAACAGCACAATTTTTTCTGATAATCATTTTATTTGTACCCTTGTAGACAGGTGTAATGGCCTAAACTTTTGATTTATGATGCAGAGGTTGGTATCTCTGTAGATTCCTGTGTAGATAGACTTCACCTTTAAGAATTAGCTTGTTATTCCTGAGAAAATTGGTAGATGGCCCCTCGGGGGGGGTCTATTTCTGATTTTGGACATTGTGGGCCCTCTGGGCCCCCTAGCTTGGCCTAGGAATGCCCGACTTAGAATTCCAAGGTGTCATTTTCTACATTTATTGCCATGCCAAGTTGGATGGAACAACTTAGAAAATCCAAAATGGCCCCCAAAATCCAATATAGTCAACATATAATTAGTAAATACTTGATTCATTAATAATTTCCAAATCCCTAGCTTCCAAGATACTGATTATCAATGATTCATGAATGGGGAGTTTATTATTATAAATTTACTATAAACACATATTAAATTAATATAATATAACATAAATAAAAATAAACCATGCATAACGCATCAATCTGCTTGTTTGTGCCATTGGCCCAAAATTGCATCCTCTCTGTGAGAACTTACCACTTTGTTCACAGGATTGCATGGCATGTTCATGTACCTTGTATGCCTGTTTAGTTTATATTTCTAGTTTCTAGTTTTTAATTTTAGTTTCTGTTTCTGTTTCAGAAACATGGATAGCCCTCTAGCTGTACCTGTTGGACTGGTCAATCCATCTGATTTGCCTGTGTTCTTTGTGAGAACCAAATTAGAGATACGGAACTGCAACAAATATTAGGAGAGAATGGGCTGAATACCATCAAGGCTTTTGCAAAGAAATGGTCAGTCACAAAACCAACTTACGAGTACACCAGAAACTTCAACTTCTTATGGAATAAAATCCGTCACCAACTTCCCCCTGACCTGGAGAAAGAGGCGTACCTGTTCATACAAGGTGTCACCAAAATTTCACCAGTGAAAGAAAATTAAATACCAACTCAATGAAACAACTTTCTTCAGCTCAATCTTCTGAAGCTGAATTCTCCAGCATACGCGACCCACAGATGTCCAGTAACAGTGAAGCGGTCCATGTAAATCGATGTAAAAGGAAATTGTTGGAATTTAAGAAGGTTGAGACCTGCTTCATCTGTGATAAGACAAGGAAAAAGAGAAGAACTACAGAAGAAAAACTCCAAAGAGTTGAACTTGAAGATGGAAAGATTACATTGCACGAAAGTGTGTTACGCAATGAAAAGTCTGATGATGCTCTTTTGTCTGGTGCAGCCAAACATTTGAAGGTCGCTACCACCAATGTTGACATCTTTGCTGTGGACATAAAAAAACCATCAAAGTTGTTACAACACTTTTGTCTATGTCGGCAAACGATAGAGATAAACACCAGGTGGATTGGAAAGCATTCACACACAGAGTGCTGAAACAGAGTTTCTTCAAATCGTGAGAAGAAAGGTTGTTGAGCAGAAATGTTGCTATTTACTCCCAGAGTTACTGGAGGATCTTCATAACCTCTACAAGTTCCATGAATGTGAACAAGATGGTGGAATAAATCTCACATTTCAGTTGAAGAATCTTATCAGCAATGAATTCGGAGAGGTTTTACTGCGGGGAAGGGGTTACATAGGAACCCTCTCATTCTTCACTCAACAAAAGTAAACCCACTTGATTATTCTTTGGCAACCTTAAGAGGAGCTGGTCTCAGAGACAGTGACATCACCAAGGCATTTGCAAAGATGATCAATCAGAAATGAAAAGATAGACAAATTGAGTCACTGCAGTTTCCTATGGCATATGCAGACTTGTTTTCTGAGCTTGATAATTATGAGCCCATTCCGGAAATCTTCAGTGCAATAGCTCTCTCTATAAGCCCTTCTAAGAAGATTAATGCTCTAGGTTATGCGACCATCCCAATAGAAATTCAAGCTACCAAGATATAGTCCATTGCTGGTGACTTGCAACACCTCATTACCGGAGAATATTCTCCAAAGCTGATAGTTCTATCCATGGTCATTCATCATCTCACCGGAAGTAAAGAAGCAGTCAATCTTCTACATCGTTCAGGGGCCGGTATTTCTTACACAGATGTCAGAAGACAAAACAAGAAATTGGCCCATGATAGTAAATCTGAGGGAGAAAAAGCACCACACACAGTTCCACCTGGACAGCTGACTCATGTCACAATTGATAACTCAGATTGTAAGCAACAGACGTTAACAGGAGTCTCAACAACACATGGCACTAAAGCAATGATTTATGTACCCCAAATTTCGTGTCCTGCTGTCATCTGTGATTTTCCAGTACAAGAACAGAACTTTCCAAGCAACTCAGCAAGAGAAGTCCAGAAAACCTTTGAGAGCTCAGAACCTATTGACTATATGGATTATAAAATAGGAAAGAGAAAACCCCCACCGATCGTCCCATCCTACGATGAGGATGAAAGAAGGACCGAGCTTGATCTTCATTTGAGCAAAGATTGTATTTGGGCTCTGGCAGCAAGCATAGAATCTTCCAGAGAAGATGAATCTCTTCCAGTCCTAGGAACATGGACAGCTTTTGATGAAAAAGCAACATCGACCACTACCTTCAAATATGAAACTGATTTCCTGCCCATTATACCACGTGAACCAGATGATGCAGTTTGCAAATATTACCTTGACTTTCTCATGGATCTAATGAATGACCTACAAATTGACCACATCTTCAGCCATAGCAATCATGCCGTTTCCTACAAGATTGCACAAATAATGTGGAAAGAAGAAACATATACAAAAGTGGTTAATTTGATGGGAGGATTTTCATGAACTGATGGTGAGGCAGAAGAACCTCTACAAGCAATATGGTGCTATGGGACTTCATGACTGGTGGGTTCAGGTGGGGATAATTGCGGATGGATCTGTTGACCAGGCCTTGAAAGGACACCACTATTCTAGGTTGATAAGGTTACATAAACAGTCCCTCGAGGCTCTCCTATGATTCATGGGATCCAAGATTCATGGTTCACTAACCAACAGACTACGAGAATAGCTCATCAACATGAGAACATCTGTATCGGCAGAATCCCTGAATCTTGTCCTCTTGGATGAATCTTTCCCTGAAGTGCAGTCATGAATGCTGGAAACCTCTGGCACCATGGGACAGTGGGTGACAGGCTACATTGGTGACACCAGCTCTCTTCTCGCCCAGGTCACCACATACAGAGACAAGAATCTGAACTTGCATCTGCAGGCTCAACGAGGTATTCTACCTTTACTGTTTGCATTCAACCATCAAAACTATTCTCAGTATTTAACGTGGCATCATGTAGATCTCATCAATCTGAAAACCATCAATGAGAATGCATACAATGAACTGCAAGAATATGGCATTGGGGCTAGTCTGTCCAGTGAGGCTTTCTCCATGATACCTGGTGACCAAGTGACTGAAGTCTCAATCAACAGAGAGGTCAAGGTGAGGGGTGGACCCATGAGAGGCAGTTAGAGTACGTCTGACAAAGCTGCTGGTGACTTTTTTTTTAATTCCCACAAGCTCGGTAAAATTTGTTTGTCACTGAAGGAGAAGATGCAACTGAAAACATTGGCCACACACAATAAGTTGACATATGGTGCCATGAAGAAACAAGATGGTCAAGTGAAAGAGCTAGTGAAGAAACATCACGCATATTCAGATCCATTTCAGGGTGTAGCATGACACATCGTTGGCAATTGAAATACCACCAGCAATAGTAGAGGGCCTTTTGAAGGCAAAGGCTACAGGGGAAGTTATGTTGAGTGCATTTATAAACGATCACCTCCTATCAAGGAAAGTTGGTTTCTTCAAGCCCATTAAATGCAGCGGAATTTCCATGGGAATGGACAAGAAGAAAAAGAAACCCAAAGCAGAATCAGTCTTGAAAGAAGACCATCAGGCTCTTGGTATCATTGTTGCAAAGTGCCCCAACAAGAAATATGCATTTTCTGATCCACTCATAACATATCCTCTTGCAATAGCAACTCTGGACAGAAATCTCTACAAACCTAATACCAAACATGTCTTAAGAAATTATCTCATCGATGAAGCAGACGCTTG
This sequence comes from Neoceratodus forsteri, assembly GCA_016271365.2. NCBI lineage: Eukaryota > Metazoa > Chordata > Ceratodontiformes > Ceratodontidae > Neoceratodus > Neoceratodus forsteri. Next base: position 639,478,948 of record CM057453.1, on the reverse strand, counting down.
AAGTTCTTCCCTTCCTCCATTATGATCAGTGTACATATACGACGCCATGGCAATGGTCAGAGCAGTTCCTGCACAGCATACATGGGACAGCATTTGGAAAGTACTTCTTGTCGCATTCACACCTCCATCTACAGCAAACCCAGCAGAAGTCATTATCATTTTTGATAATTATAAGGATGATCAGGAGTTCTCGGTGAAACAGCAAGAATGAGCTGAGCGAGCAGTAGGAACAGGAGGAATGCAAACTTCACATGGGATCAGATTCGCAAGAGATGCTGCAGGGAAAGGTGTATTAGCAGTACCTTCACAACAATGGCAACAAAACAGATCTCATGCAGCTCTTCAATGAGTATGTTAGACAAGAGGATGTCAGATGAAATTTATGATACCTGCTTACTATGAGCAATGTCAGAAGCATGTGTACTATATACCCAGATTCAGAAGAATTCCTGTTTTCCTGCAACCATGAGGAGGCAGATACGAGGATAGTGCTGCGTTGTGCTCTTGCGAAAGGCCCAGTTGTCATCCGAGCCAAAGATACAGACATTCTCATCCTGATGGTTTACACTTTCAAAAAAAACCTTCCAGATTCATCATGGATGCTCCAAATCGACCCCGACGTATTTGTAAACATAGGGTCTATATACAATCACATTGGACACGCTGCAAGTCTCAGTTTGCCAGCAGACCATGCTGTCTCTGGATGTGATGCAGCAAGTTACTTCTACAAGGTATCAAAGAAATTAGTCTTTCAATGTTCGCATATGGTTGAAAAAAGAATAAATCTCCTTTCAGGGCTTGGGGAAAGCACATATGCTTGGCAAGACACTGAACAAAACATCAAGACCTTCATTCAACACTACATGTACAATGGTACAGGAGGAGAGGATCTGGTAGACACACGAGTAAGGCAATACAATAACCTGAAAGTGAAGACTATGCAGACGATTCTACCAGACCCAGTGAGCCTATGTCAGCACATAAAGAAAGCAAATCTTGCAGCCTACTATTGGCGCCACTGCACAGAGCCGGAAACCCCGAAAGTTGACCCTTGTTTGTCAGGATGGAAAATAGAGGATGAAATGCTGAAACCTGTGTGGTTCACTTGGTTTCAGTTACCTGACCTGAAAGGGCAGAAGGTTATCTGACCGACAATGTGTAGCTGATGAAGATGAGGCAGACGACGAAGGTGAGTCAACACCTCAAAGACACACACAGAAGACCAAACAAAAACCTTTGACCACAGTGCCAATGACTAATTGTACAGGAGATCATGACACTGAAAATGACACATCGGCAGCCAATGAACAAACTTCTGCAGATGAATCTTCACGCTTCAGGAGTGAATGTGACAGTTCAGATCCAGAGTGGACTCCAATATAATGACTTCAAAACTGGGCATTACAAACAAGGTGTACTGTTAACCCAAAATATTCAGTGTTGGGTGAAAACGTTGATAAAATGACTTAATTCTAAACAACAAATCAGCACATTAAACATTTACATTTTAAGCATTACTGTACGTACTTCAAACTATTTTATCAGGAAATTGCCTCGTGAATTCAATTGTTTTATATAGTATTAATGTGTGCATTTGGTCCTGTGTCTAACAGGGAGCCTCAAAGAACTATATAAATGTCATAAATGTTCATGAATAAATGTTCAATATATAGATGCTCATGAATCATTGATAATTGGTATCTTGGAAGCTAGGGATTTGGAAATTATTAGCGAATCAAGTATTTACTAGCGATATGGTGACCATATTGGATTTTAGTGTCCATTCTGGATTTTCTAAGTTGTTCCATCCAACTTGGCATGGCAATAAATGTAGAAAATGACACCTTGGAATTCTAAATCGGGCATTCCTAGGCCAAGTTATGGGGCCCAGATGGCCCACAACATCCAAAATCAGAAATAGGCCCCCGAGGGGCCATCCACCAATTTTCTCAGGGGTAACAAGCAAATTCTGAAAGGTGAGGTCTATCTACACAGGAATCTGCAGAGATACTAACCTCTGCATCATAAGTCGAAAGATTAGGCCGGTACACCTGTCTATTGTTGCTGCTCTCCCCCACTATTTCTTATGATAGTGGTACATTCCACGATTGGACAGCTGTTACACAGCATGTAATGGTGGTGGTGGGAGCTAACTGTGGCTAAAACATCTTTATTTGAAACTTTTGCCAACTGTCCTTGTTGAGTAGAAGTCCACGTCCGTATGTATACTGTATCTGTCTGTGTCAGCAGCATTTGGATGGGTTTCATTTGTTGTTTAACCTTGCCTGTTTCTCTGGAACTCCTACCAGTTTATAGGACTCTGCTCGTACTGTCTCTGGTACCAGTTCTTGGACTCTGCCAGCACTGAGCTTCCAAGCGAATTTTGGTCACATCACTGCCCCAGCTGAATCTCCCTCTGGTGCTGCCACAGTGCTTGGTGCTTGACGCGTTACCCCACCCTCTAGGTTTACTAAGTCCTGCCACCCCAGTCGGTCAGAGGTTGCTGCCTCCCCCACTCCAGCCCAGTCACTGACAATCAGTAATCAAAAGTGCAGGCTTCCTTCTCCAACAGACGTGCACAGAAACAATCAAGTCCTTCTGCCTGGTCTTTGAAACACACTTACTGTGCTCCGATAGCAGGCTGTAGCTCATCCAGCTGTGCCATGAGTACAATCTTGAAAACACTGCTTTTTTAAACTTTGATTACTGTCACAGCTGATTGCGCTGTGGCAACTTTGACAGGAACCGCCACGGGGAAATTAACTGTGTGGAGGAGAGTGAGGCAGCAACTGTCCATGAAATAAGAGGTACAGTAGTGCTGTCCTCTGATTGGTGGACGCAGTTCCACAGCTTTATAATGTGTTGTGTGTGCATCTGTATGTGTTCCTTTGTGCACAGCAGGTAGTCCCATGTGTGCATCTGTGTGTATAGTGCAATGTGCATCTGCATCTGTATATGAAGAGTTCTGTGACTGTTTCTGTGTATGAACAAAATGGGGTGATCTGATACCTTTTATTGGACCAATAAGAGATTCACAGAATGTTTTAAGCTTTCAAAGTTACAGAGTTCTTCATCAGAAAAATGCTTCATCAAAAAATGTCTGTTTCTTTGTATGTAACCTGCACAATATGTGTCCATCTGAGTATGTTCTGCTGTGTGTATGAATCAGTGCATGTAGTGCTGTGTGTATTATAAGTGTGTAATCTGAGTATGTAGTGGGGTGTGTGTGTGTGTGTGTGTGTGTGTGTGTGTGTGTGATTGCATGCACTTGTATATGTACTGGTGGGTATTTTTCTTTTTTAATTTTTATTAGTTTTCAGTAGGCATGGGATACCTGACAGGTACCCAGATCATGCAGTGATGATATTTTCCAGGTACGATAGTTCAGGTAACATAGAAAGACAGAAACATAGGCGTTGTCGGCAGATAAGGACCACTTGGCCCACCTAGTCTGCCCTAAATTCCCAACCTATTGTGCCAGTGGAGACTATACTCCAGCTTACACCCCTGTCTTACTTCTAAGATTCCCTTGTGTCTATCCCATGCATTCTTAAATCCTGTGACCATTCTAGCCCCCCCCCTTCCTCTGGGAGGCTATTTCAAGCATCCACCACCCTCTCCATGAAGAAGTACTTCCTCATGTTTCCTCTCAGCCTTCTCCCTTCCAGCTTTATTTTGTGATCTCTTGTCCTTGAGCATCTTTTCCTTTAGAAAATGCTCCCTTCTTGTACCTTGTTTATTTCTGTGAGGTACTTGTAAAGGTAACAAGTAAAGAACTACCACACCAGCATAAAAATGTATGATTGTGGCTCTGGTATCTTGGCTTGGGTAAGGGTAAAGGTAATGGGTGGGGTACTTACACTGATGTGCCTTGCCATATCTGAAGTTGCTACAGCCATCATGTGACTTGCCACTACCCGCTTCCAGCAGGCACATGATCATCAGTTGTTGCCCTTGTGAACTGTGCCCGCCACACTCCTCCAATCACAGTGCAAATCTGAGGGGGCATATCAGGATGATCAATTGTGTGAGCACTACAATGCTGAAGGGATCGCTGAGACACATGTGGGATAGCACAGCACAGCACAGCAGCATAGCTGGCTGTGTTAGCAGTGACTGAGATTGAAACAAAATATAAAACAAATAACTAATTAATAACTCTAACAAAGCCTAAGGGGGAATCTGATAGCTGGCTGTGTTAGTGGTGACCAAGATAAAAACAAACTATAAAAACAAATGAATAAATAATCAATAACTGCAACAAAGCCTAAGAGGAATCTGAAAAACAAAAATAATTTTTGCCTTGCTGTCCACCACAGCAGCATTGAAATGCTAAATAGCAGCAATCTAGCAGGCAGTTCAGCACTTTCTGAGTGCAGCAGTGCCAACAACAGCCACAATTTGGTGTCCTTTAAAAAATGACTCTAGTCAGGCGTGAATCAAAGGGGAAGGGGAAGAGGAAACACTGAAATAAGAAAAGTATTTTTTGTTTGCTGGGTCAGTGCTCCCTGCCATACAGTTGGAGGGATTGCAAATCAGAGTGGGCAGTTCAGTGCTTGCTGCTGACTGTATCAACCAGGCTGGGCTACATGGGGGAGGGGAAGCAAAGAAGATACTACAAGAAGAAAGAAATACAAAAATCTAGGCAGGGTTGGGCTTCTTTAGTGGAGCTCAGCTAGGGATTTTTCAAATGTATTTTATTTGTTCCTGCTTGCCTAGCATAAAAGGGGTCAGCAGTTTCAACTGCAGCACAGCATGGCTTAGCAGGTCAAAGGGGTCGAGTTGAAGGGTAAAGCAGTCAACAGCCATCTGCAAGCTTAATTTGCTATGACTACAGTATAGGGTATCAGTTAATATGTCTCCCAGAGTCACTCATTGCTGCATGAATGGTTTCACGCACGTTCAGCTGGAGCGAAAAGAGAAAAGTGAAGCTGAGCTCTTCTGGCTCAAGCTGAATGCAAATGAAAGCACTCTTATACAGCAGCAAGTGGCGATGGGGGACATAATGATATATTATCGATTGAGCTAGATCAATAATATATTATGCTTCTTTTTTTTAAATTGTCCCAGAATGGGCCTGTTTCCACAGCATCTGCAGGTGAGACACACTTCATGGAATAGGAGTGTCTCACGCACAGAAGAAAGGAGCTTGCTGATTGGTCGGGAGTGCTCCCTTGATATATAATAAACTGTACAGTATTAGTTCTTCCTTTGTTTTTCAATCTAGGATTTTCTCGTCTAGGTATAATTTTTGGAAACAGCGTCAGGCTCACTCAGAGCAGCTGTGCCTGTCCTACTTGCCTCAAGACAGCCACATGTGGGTAGTTTTGTCTTTTTTGGGTAGTCAAAAACAAAGTCTTTTACATTTGTTATGGTCCAGGTAGGGTAGCAGGGTAGTTGAAAAATCAATGTTGTAACTACCCTACCCTAACAAACTGCCAGTTTTTCATTAGGGTGTTTTAGGGTAATTTCAGGTAGTTTGGAGGCACCCACAGGTAGGATTTAGGGTAGGGTATTTCACTACCCACCCATGCCTAGCTTTCTGATGAGCCTCTGATCAATCAGGTGCCCAATTTCAGAGGTGATCTGGGTCATGGTAATAAACAATAATCATAAACAAATTGTATTTGTCAGTCAGTGAAAAATAAACATCTATTAACATTTACAACATATGCAATTTTCATTAAACAAAAATTTGAACTTCTCTTAACAGTCCTAAAATTTGTAGTTAGCTTAATCTCAGATGTAAGATTGTTCCAAATTTTTGTTGTATGAGAGGCAACAGATTTTTGACCTAAGGCAGTTTCCTCAAAGTGGGTTGTAACCCATGCACCAACCTAGCCCTTGCACCATACTTGTTTTCTACAGGTTTAACATTCAAAAAATTCAAAAATGATTATAACAGTGAATTAGAGATGCAACATTTCTCTATAAATAATACACAATACCATTATCTCAAATTCAAAGGCACCCATAAAAGGGGACTGTATTGAGGGCACTGATAAGTTAAGAAAAATTATTGTGTGTGTATGTCTGTGCATGTATTAGTGTGTGTGTGTGTGTGCGTGCGTGCATGTGTGTGTGTGTGTGTGTGTGTGTGTGTGTGTGTGTAGTCCTCTGATGTATGAGTATATAGTGCTGTATCTGAGGGCATGCTTCTATGTATGTAGCGGTGTGTGCGTGCGCACTTGCATGCAGCAAGGTATCAATCATCACTTCTCATGGAATTATTTTTTTGGGGGGGACTCATCTTCTCTTTAGTCTCTGTTATATTATTTTTGAAATAATCCATTTCTTCTTCTTTTATTGTATTACCATTTGCAAAGCAGCCCGCTGGCTGTAGTCAACTCTTGTTGTATAAAATTACCTGTGTAACTTTAAAAATGTAATGAGACCCCCAAAGTTTGCCTTTTAAGGGATTGTCTAAAAAACATGTATTGTTCATAGCTTGTTAACAACAGGCTATTCATACACAGGAATGGGAAACTACTAAATTTAGCTTATAGGAGATTCTGCTGAGGTTTCATACTGTGCTTGTATTTTGAAGCTATCTTAGGACTAAAGAATGATAATATGCCATTTGAAAATATTAAAGACACTACTCTAGTAAACACTCAGCACTAGAGTACACATTCTAGCTATAGTTATACCTTTCTACCAGATGACTGAAATTCTATTTTCATGCTTAGCAAGGGCATATTATATTTATATGAACTGTAGTCTCTTGCGAACCTGTAAACTGTTTGCATAACAAACTCTGTATTATGGAGCATCGCATGTAAACAGCAGAGCTCCAGCTAGATGCTTGGATGATTCATACTGTATCTCATGAATGCTATAAGAATAAGGCTTTAAACTAGACAAGATCTGTAATCTCTTAGGCTCGTTTAGTAACTGTATGATTTGAGGAGACAGACTTTTTGCTTATTTTTTCCCTAAGTTCTGCACTATCCTGAATGGTCTAGGGATTTTTTTAGAGTGATGTCAAATTTAATATTCCTCAAGGATGCAAACTCAAAATGGACTCTTTGCCTATTAAAAATGATACAATAAAGTGCAGTTTCTGCATGCTACCAACAACTGTAAGTGAGGGGGGTGGGGCTCCAGTGACTGTGCTTTTTGGAATGGGTTTCTATTAGGGCAAATTGAACACTATTCAGGACAAATATCCCAGAATATGCTGGTGTTTGGGTCATGAGCCAAAACTCAAATACTTGTATCATTCAATAAATATTTATGCAACTTCTGTTTGACATCTTTTTCATTTTCTTTAAGTGGCATCAAGAGGCAGTAGGAGACTGAGCACAAGTAAAGTGTGGGATTGACAGCAGGAGCAAGCAAGCCAATAGGAGCAAAACAGAGGTGGGACTAAGAGTAGCAAACATGAGCAGAAGTGGGAGCGACAACACAGATATGATGGCCTGCAGCACAGAACCAGAAGTTAAGACTTCTTTCTAGTGCTGTGGCATGCAGAGTTATTCTGTTAAATGGGTCATCTGTATCCCTAATAGAAAATGCCCCTCTCTCCCTTTGTAAATTGGATTTACAATTTGTTGACGGTGGGGGATGTGTTGCAAGTGAGAACAGGAAGAAAGTTTTTTTCTCCAGGAGTCAGGAATTGTTATCTGGGTTAGAGTGAGCAGCTTAAGGGAAACTGAAAAAAAAATGAAAAACATAAGCTTGTTTGTGTAAGAGTCATCTGGGGCTGACATAGCAGTGGTTGCCGCTGGCAAAGGAGAAGTTGTGTGTCATGTGCAAACAACATCAGGTGAGGACAGTTAAATACTCCAGGGGTCAGGGACTGAATGAGTTAGACTATATCTGAGTGCAATTTGTTTTTCCTATTGGCGCAGGAGGTGGGCTGAGGTTGATGGCTGCTCTGGAGTGGGAACGGTGTTGTTCATTGAGAGGAGAGCAGAGGGCATGCAGTAATATATTGCAGTGTTGATTTTTCCAGGAAAAAAAGTTTCATGTGTGTTTGACAAATTCTGCGCTACTGCTGTAGGAAAGATGCTGCTTGATTTACTGGCTAAGAGGACTCTGTGACTAATGAATAGAGTAAGTATGAATGGTACTTTTATACTCGAGTTTGCTTAATGTTTATGTTGTTGTGCAAGAGATGACCCACTGTGAAACTAAAGGAGAGGGACAGAATTTCTCTGTATAAAGGTTAATAGGTGTAAATGCTATGCAAAAAAGGGTGCACATTAGGTTGACTTCACTGCGTATTTTTTATTTTACTTTGTAGCTTGCTCTGTATGACTGGGGAGCCTGTCTACCATCCCACAATATCTCTTGATGGGCTGCACAGCCTGCCTCTCCCCCACAACCTCAATGCCATCTGCAGTCACCAGTGCTGGTGCATGGAGAGGGGAGCAATCATGGCCATGGTAGCCTTGGGGCAAGATACATGTGTGAAAACACATCCTGCCTCTAGGCTTCTGTGGCTTAAATAATTCCCTCTCTGTAAAAAGTTCTGGCACTGGGCAGCGGATATGGAGGTGGGAAGACACAGACAGGCTGCAGAGACCATTGTGGATTTGTGGGTTATTGTCTGACAGAAGAGAAGAGACTCATCACTGGATAAACCCTGGGCAGAGTCTGGAACAAAATAGGTGTGACTTCAAATCTTGCCTTCTGTGAACATGTTGAAATTTGACATTTTGGACATCAGGAAGGAGGTCTGAAGGAACATAGTTTTTCAGTGTCATGTAGTCATGATGCAGTGCTTTAACACAGAGAACGCACTGAGCTTGTTCAAGTTGTTGGCAATCCACATGGCCTGCAGCAGCCAGTCAATGACACTGGCGATCTAGAACACCTCATGCTGCACACATTGCAGTGCCATTTTCAGCTCACTCCCATCACACACACACACACACACACACACACACACACACACACACACACACACACACACACACACACACACACAAAGGACCAATGACATGAAAGGAGCTCCTTTTATGATAAAAAGTCTGACATTTTATCAGAGAACTGTTGTAATAGCACATAACTGTACATTAGAATTGCAGTTATCTAATTTGTGCTACCTTTAACTTAGTTTAAGGCAGACAAGCTAGTAAAATTGTGCTGCAGAGGAGAGAGGCACAGTGTAACTCAGCCCTGAAAGCTGCAGACCCTGCAGTGAGTGTATTTAGCAGACTGGGAACAGTGTAGAAGATAGTTTTCAAGGATTTATTTGGCAAATATTTGTTGTAGAGTGTCAGTGGTGTAGAGGACACAGAAATACACACACACATATATATATATCTATATATATATAGATATATATACAGTATATATTGTGGGTGCTGATCGTAAGCCCTCCTATCCCACTGAAGAGGAAAAACTTGCAAACTGGATTTCTCTGCAGAGAGAGCAGCATCTGCATGTCACCCGTAAAGTGATTGCCCTCAAAGCCTCTGCAATGATACATAACCCTGAATTCAAAGCTAGCAGGGGCTGGGTGGACTGCTTTCTGTCACGATGAGGTTTTACAGTTCGGCAGCGAACCACAGTGGAACAGCGTCTGCCTAAAGACTGCATCCCAAAGGTGACTGAATTTGTGTTTTTCTGTGCCAAGCAGATTTTTAACAGTAAAATACCTCTGCACTGCATTGGCAATATGGATAAGACAGCAGTGTGGGCTAACATGCTGGGAGAAAAAAGTTTTGATGCCATAGGAGCAAAGTCAGTCCCCCTCTTGACAACTGGCCATAAAAAACAAAGAATCATCCTCTGTTTAGCTGCAATGGCAGATGGCAAAAAAACTCCCTCCTTTTGTTGTGCTTGAAGGGAAATGAATGCCGAAGGAGATTGCTGGTGTTCAAGGATTTATTGTGGCCATGTCTGAAAATGGATGGATGAATGAAGAGCTAACTCTTCAGTGGATAGATGCTGTGTGGGGTGGTATAGCATTTAGCAAGTGAATGTTGGTGTGGGACACTTTTCTTTGCCACATTTCACCTACTGTCAAGAATCACCTGAAGAAAAAAAATACAGTGATGGCTGCTATATCCGGCAGCTGTACAAAACTTCTGTAGCCCACCAATGTGTTGTGGAATGCCCCATTTAAAGCATGCTATCGTGAGTGCTATGATATCTGGCTTGCCACAGAAGAAAGGCACCTTACAGCAAGTGGGAACCCCAAAGCGCCATCAAAGCTCAAAATGTTAGAGTGGGTGAAAGATGCCTGGGGAGCTGTCAGTAAAGAAAATGTGACCAACTCCTTTGCTGTTTGTGGCATCACATCCTCTGACATGGATACCACAATCTGCACAAGACAAGACGGGGTGGCATTTGACGCTTGGCAATCCATAAGTGATAAGCTGATGTAACCGGTGGGTTACCCCAGGGGTCGGGTTGGTGGTATTTTTGTGTTATTAGCGCTATGCGGTGCCTCCATATATAACCCCCTACCTGGGACCTGGGCTCGGGGAGAAAACTGTTGCTCGGTATTTTGGCTAGGTTTGACTTCTAGTCAGGGGCACCCAAGTAACTCCAGACACAGGAAGCAATAACTGTAATGTCCAATACCAGAAGCTGGGATTCTAAAGTGTGGCTTTTATTCATATCCAACAGAATAACAAAGCACAGATGGACCCCCACAGGGCTACACTCCTGGTAATGCAGATTTATGGAGATCAGAACACATCCTCTTTACACTGAAATCCTCAGGTCTCAAAACACTCCAGGCACTCTGCCCTAACTCAACTCTTTTTCAGTTTCCCTGGCTCGGCTCCATTGCCAGCCCTTTGGACACTTTCCATATAGCATGGAACATTTACTGGTGGCTGCCTAAACCACCTATGAGCACTTCTGGCTCCATCAGGGAATCTTCCTCATCAATCCCACATCTGGGTACTTTCCTCAGGCACTGGCCAAGTACCTGAGAGAAAGCAACAGGTGTCCCAAAGCAAACCCGTAAAGGTGAATTTGGTTACTACTGATGGGGGGGTCTCCCACCTCTCGCTCCCATAATTCATACCAGGCCATTTCTCTGGACTGTAACACCTCATCCTTAAAAAACACTTTGCTGTGTAGATTCTTTCTAAATGTGTGTCACATCCTATCTACTGTTTTTCCATCCCATTTGTGCTGAACTTGAACATACTTAAAAAGTGGCTGTGTCCATTACTCTAGACCCCCCACAGAGTTAAGCAGTCCAATCCCCCACATCTTCCAAACTGTACTTGGCTGTCTTTTCCTGACCCCAAAGTAACAGTCACTTTAGTTTCATCTTGTCTCAGGTGAAAACACATTGGCCCTTTAGCAGTGTGAACTCACCCCTTGGTTGCAGGTGCCCCACAGGCGTCTTCTCTTCAAAGAAATCTCATCCAGAACTACTGGTGCCTCAGCACAAATTTAAACTCAGGCAGCTTCTTGTTTCCTAGCTGGACCAGGGAATTTGCCCCTGGAAACAGGCTGATTCCTTGTCCCCACCCCCAAAGGGATGGGGCCCTGAACCACTGAAAGCGGTCTCTACCACTTCACTTGGCTCTTCTTGTGTTCCTCTCCGGGTGAGAACACACACCTCTACAAAGAAATAGCTCTTTAACAGAGCTTATGACTCTGAGGGCCTGCTTACAGCAGAGCACCTCCTTCCTCTACTACAGACTGCAACAGACTCACTTCAAATTCCCCAACGTTCTACTCTAACCTCCAACTGCAACATTCCAGTGTGGCTTATGCAGCTGCGACAGTTCTAAATGATGTCATAGCTCCAGCTCAGCAGAGACTGAAAACAGAGCAAGACATAGTGAAATCCATTTAACTGGAGTTTCACTAGCTGCCTGTCCCTGCCTGCCAATAGGTCTTACTATGGTTCTAGTAACCCCGTATAACAGGGGGGTTACACTGACATCACTGCAAGGTACGATTGCTGACCCAATCTTTGTAAAATTAAAAGTGTAGTGAAGTACTAACCCTTTGTTTTTTTCATAGGTGTTGGTAGTAGTGGCTCTGCATTGCAGGATTAGGATTTCTGCTTTGAGGATCCTGAAGTTGATGGCTTTGAAGCAGAAGCAGATCCTGACAGCAACGATGAAACTGATTAAAATTCATGATTTGCCAAGAAATAGTATTAATTACTATTATTTTTACTTGCATAAAAAGAGTAAAAAAAAAACAAAAACAAATGGAAATGCAATAAATGTGTTCATTTGGTTAACAAAACTGTCCCAAGTGATTTTCTTTGCTTGCCTCTATGCCTATGGTTACCATGCCTGCTAGGACGCACGTGATCACACAGTAGCAACAAGAAACCATGTCGTAGCAACCTGAGACACGGAAGCTGTTCGGTTAGTGGCTTGCTTGCATCTAATGGAGCTAAAATAGGACTAAAATTATAAATGAGCTGTGAAAGGAAAGCCCTTTTTGCAATTTGCAATTTATGCTTTTGGGTGTTTCAATGTTGAAATAGGGAGCGATACATGTGAACAACAATTCCACGCTGCCACGCCGCCACACCGCAAAGTAGACAGAGGAGCTTGCTTCGCTTACAATGGGATAACAATCACAAATGGGCTGTGGTAATAGTAACATCCATTAAGATTTATGATCTGTGATTCGTGTTTTTTTACAGGGGACTAGTGAATGGTTTGTTTATTTGATACTGGTTCTCGAAGGGCTTGTAAACTGGGGCGGCTTCTATTACTAAAACTATGTGAATCATGCGGCTTTAATTCGGGGGTAGATTCTATTTGAAATGCAGTATATGCATATATATATATACACACATACATACATACATATGCAGTCAGTATGTATGTTAAGCAGATTGAGAAAGCCCAGGAGGTGACAGATAAGCAGACTGAGAAAAGTGCAGGGGTGGCAGAGAAAAAAGGCCGTGACTAGGCAATGACTACAGGTTGCCCCCAGCACAATCCCACAATGGCACCAAATAGTGCAATCTGTATATCAAATGGAAAAATTTACCTACCAGCTCAGAGGGAAAGGCGAAATTTTCCATGACATCTCGAGACCCTGGCAAATGTATAATATGTGCATTGATACCTTTTTTGACCCATGAAGTTCCAAACTAGTAGTATATACTGCAAAATCTGCTATTACATTCTGTACTTATTTATTGTCTCTAATTTGTTTGTAATAAGAATTGATTGTACTGTCTTTTTAGATTCTCTGTTTGTTTAATGCATGTTATTTTTAGTAATTATATCTGTACTTTTAATAGCTCCCCCTGGCAGGTACATTTTAAATGCCTTCCCTGAAGATATTAGTATGGTAACTGTAAGCTGATATATAAATTGTTGTCCTTGTAACTCACAACTGCCTGTATTCTGTATTGTGGCGCAGGGTGTGTGTGCGTGTTTGTGTGTGAGTGTGTGTGTGTGTGTGTGTGTACGTGTGTGGGGAGGGGGTCGGTGAGCCTGCAAGCCAGTCAATGAGTGAGTGAGAAGTAAAGTAGACTGCTTTGTGAGACACTAGGTTACAAAGACTTTCAGTGATGTGATGTGTGGTCTGTCAGTGGAAGGGGGAGCTGGCCTAGTGGTGTCACTTTTCCCTGTCATCTCAGGAGTCCTACAGCACAGCAGCTTGTCCATCCACTGGGTGTGCATGTGACATGGGCATCTAAGATTTATTGTTGACTATTGTGAGTCATCATTGTTTGCATCCAACAACATCAGCACTGTGCTATCACCTGTTATGTGTGTGTTAATGATGCATGCAGAAAACCTGAAAAGAAGAACAAGAGGAGAATGGGATGCAGGAGGGAAGAACAGAGAAGATAAAATGTTTCAACATGCTAGTTCCACTAAGTACAAATTCTACAAGCAGTGGAGGTGGAGAGTTGACCTGGACATAGTACAACAGGGACTGGCAGTCATGGTCGTAGTGCTTTAAGAACAGGGGTTGAGCACATAATAGTACATTTAAAAAATAAACATGCTTCAGTAGTCACAAGAAATCCACCTGTTCCACAAAGCATATAAACATGGCATAAGAATATCTTATGGTTGAGCATTCTGAGTTTTCATTGAGGGGAAGCACAAACATAAAAATAAAGTTTTTTTTTTCAGGCGCACAAACAAGCACACAGCATTGGGGGGATTATTTAAATGTATTTTATGGGGGGAGGCATACTCAGCTCCAATAACCATACACAACTATAAAATGTTTTTGATATTTTTCTGTTTTTTGGGGAGTATAAATGCACCCACAGTACATTTTTTTGTATCTTGAGGTGTTCTCAGTGTGGTGGGGCATGGAACAAACAGACACAACTATATACAGCTACATACAAATAAAGAACTAAACCACATGAGCGCCTTGTGATATTCTTTACATGCTGCTGTTGCCCCTCAATACTACAGCCCAAAACTAATTGTATAAAACGTCTACACTAGTTGACTATTAATCACCAAAGTAACACAAGGAAACAACTATAGCTCTGCATTACTAAACAAAATAGAAACACAGAAATATTGCATATGTTGCAGATAGAGTTAGATACATAAACAGAAGAAGAACGCATACAAGGGATGTCTGCAGTAATGACCTTTCTCATTTAAGCCTGTCCTTCTTAGTGTGCATATTATTTAATAAAGTGGAATTAATTTTCCAGGACCAGCCTGAACAACAGAAATTATGTGATCATTGTTTGTGTAAGGACTGGGCACCCCCTGTGTCTAGGGGTATATGGTGGCACTTCTTATCCAGAGGAGCACCCACCATATGCCATGAAATCTGTACCTTTTTTTTTACCTTGCCACCAGGAAAATGGGGACCAGGGGCAACCAATGCACATTTCTGGGTCACCACATAATATGAAGCTACACACAAACTGAATGGTCATACTGGTAGCAGAGATCAAGCAAGATGCATTTAATTAAGCCTTACCAGTGTCATACAACTTTGAAGGGCATTACCCTCACCTTCTTCAGTTCTTCATCATCATCTGTCATCACATTCCATTACCATAGACTTCTAATACACCCAGTATACTACACTGTACTACTACTACTACTACTACTACTTCTATTACTACAAGCGAGACAGTGCATCCCTGCCCGAAAGTGGCATCAAGGCGGCTGTCAGAAGCATTCCTGAAATGAAGCAGCCAGTATTTAACAAAGAAAGGGTCCAGAAAGGGCTTGAATCCCTAAAGTTAGATAAAGCCCCAGGGCCTGATGGGATGCACCCAAGGGTGCTCAAGGAGTTGGTTGTGAAACTGGCTGAACCCCTAGTAGGGCTATTCAGTAGCACAATTTAGACAGGGTAGTTCCAAATAACTGGAGGTAGTAGACATACTGTAGTGCTGCAACACAACGGGGACAAGGAGCAACCTGGGAGTCAGACCTGTCAGCCTTACATCTGTAGTGGGTAAACTGATGAAGTCACTGACCAAAGGAGACCTTTAGGACTACCTAGAGAGCAATGGTCTACAGGGTAGTAACCAGCATGGGTTAGAGGCAGGGAAGTCTTGTCAGACCAACCTGATAGTTTTCTTTGACTGCATAACAAAGGTAATAGATAAGAGTCACTCTGTGGATTTACTTTACGTTGATTTCAGCAAGGCTTTAGACTTGGTGCCAAACAGAAGATTGCTAAAGAAGCTGGAGGACCTCAGCATGGCTAAGGAACATAGTTAGATGGGTAGAAAGTTGGTTTAAGGAGAGAGACAGCAAAGGGTGGTGGTACATGGGGCCAAATCAGAAGAGAGGAAGATCACAAGTGGGGAGCCACAGGGATCTATCTTGAGTCCTGTCCTCTTCAATATGTTCATCAGCGACATTGGAGAGGGCAACCGGGGAAGCTGTATCTCTTCACAGATGATACAAAGCTCTGTGGTAGGGTTGATAGCACAAATGGGATCAGAGAGATGCAGAGGGATCTACAAAGGAGGCGGTCTAAAGTTTGTTAAAATTCAACACCAAAAATACATTTGAAATTCAGCACCAAAAATGCTAGGTTATGCACCTAGGAAAAAAAACAAGACAGCATACTGGTTGTGAGCAGTTAAACTGAGTACTACAGTGAAGGAAAGGGACCTGGGAGTCACTATCATTAGTGACTCCCTCAAACAATCAAACCAGTGTAACAAGGCTTATAGTAAGGTTACTAGGATGCTGGGGTGTATCGGAAGGGGTATTGACAGCAGGAAAAAGGAGCTACTACTATCTCTATGTACAGATGTGACAGCCAGGATGCAGTGCAGAAATGCTGCAGAATATCACAAAATGCTACAGTTTACTGCAGGGGCCATTGTAAGTCAATGGCAATTAAGCCCTTTTGTCATGCAGGATTTTGTGACATGTCATTACTGCTACTGCATGTAACTGCATTTCATCATGACTGACTCCACTGTAGTTCACTGGTGAAGCTGCATCTGGAATACTGTGCTCAATTCTGGAGCCCTCACCTAAGGAAGGGTACAGACAGGCTGGAGATGGTGCAACATAAGATCACCAATATGATTCAGGACCAAACGGGCAGATCTGATGAAGATCGGCTGAAGACACTGAACATGTACTCACTGAAGACTGGGTCAATAAGGGGAGATATGATAGAGACCTTCATGTTCCAGAAGGGACTAAACATGGTGAACTGTGGGGAACTATTTAGCAGCTGTACAGAGTCAAGAATGTGAGGTCATGAGTGGAAATGGGGGGTGCAAGGTTTAAGAGGGATGTGAGGAAGTTTTATTTTACAGAAAGGGTGGTGGAGCCATGGAACAGTCTGTCAGCAGAGGTGGTAGATGCCAAGACCATAACTGGTTCAAGCATGGCTGGGACAGAGTAAAGGGTTTGGTGTTTGCTCAGGTTAGTAACAGTAGGGACGGGAGCAGTGGAGGGACTTGGAAGGACAAAACCCTGTATGGACAATAGGTTTCGGGGCATATAGGGAACTCCCGATATACTAGATAGACCTTTAGTCTTTTTCTGCCAACGTTGTCTATGTTTCTATATTTCTACATTTCCAGGGCTTCCTCCTCTTGATTTAAAGGGGACTCTACTGCTGCTGTTACAGCACATTCATTTCTGTGCCCATTAACTCATTGGTATATCTGACGTCCAGCATACTACACTGATCATACATTTTCATTACCAGGATACCTTCCCCTTGTCTTTAAAAGGGGCACTGCTGCTATTACATTCATTACTGTTACCACAAACAGTCTTACCCATCTTTGGGGTCACTAGAGCCCTGGTGCTCCCAAGACCATTTTCTTGTAGTACTCTCCCAAGCAGGACAAACATTATCTCAGACCAAAACTATGCATGCGCATGTCTTAATGTGTCAACAAGTGACTTCAATTATATTTCAGTACATCAGCATTCTGATCTACTCCTAAATTTTGTATATAATTGGTCTGGCCATGTGTGTCTCCTTGTGACAGCACACTGATAGCCCTAGTGGTCCAAAGAAATGGACTTCCATGCCTGGCCACATCACAGGGACTTACTGACCCCAACTCTTATCAGGCCTTCCACCTGCTGACCATTCATTCAGGCACCTCACCAGAGGGTTGCATAATTACATTTGCCTAGGCCTTTAATTCCCATAGAGCAATTCAGTGAAGGTTAACTTACATATCTGCTCTCTCACTTGCATTCAGATGATGGAGTGGATCCTCACAGATCTCTGTGTTCTCCCTTAATGGGTGACACTCCACTACTCCCTTTGTGCCATCAGGTTCCTTTGGTCTTGTGATTATTACAGGCTGGACTTCCACCAGGTCATCTTCCTACCATCTGATGCTCAGGGGGATTCTACTCCGGGACCATGACTGGATTCTGGGCCTCTGGAGATCTCACTGGAGGGGATCAGTGTCACTCCAGACTCAGGCAGCCTGCCACCATCCCTGAATCCACAGGGCCCTTCAGCTTGGTCACAGCTGGAATTCTGAACTATACTGCTGGTGGTCACTCTCCTCCTTCTTTTGTTTTGGCCATCAACACCTAGCTTGCCTTTCCCTATTATAGAATAAAGTGGGATGGCCAAGGCCATGAATATTCATGCCTGAGTTTCCTGCTTCTGGCTAAGTCAGGAAGCTTCAAGCACAAACTCCAGATGCTCTGTCTGCAAGCTGGTGCCCGCTAGAGAACTTCTCTGAGGGCCAGGTTTAACCCTTCAAGTGCTGTCTAGTAACCAGCCTTGAGCTGGTTGAAAAGAGAGGCTGGTTACATTTATTGCAAAATTATAATCCAGACTGATGACAGTAAAAGCACATAAAGATGCTGATGTTGAGAATTACAGATAAGGCAGTAAAAAGAACAGGTGCATGCAAAGTAATGTTCAAGTCTGGAAAACTGATGCATTGAACAGAGCCTGTGTCATGTGATATGATGTGATGTGATGTGATGCGATGTGATATGATGTATAGATGGAACAATTAGATGACTACAAAGCAGGAAGGCTTAGTGTGCACGTCAGTGTGGAAAAGTGCACAGATGGAGTTTTCTTCCCTTAATCTTCATCCCATCGGACATCTACTGTCAACCCTGTGGCTGTTATGGTGTTTTGGCAGGGTCAGAGGCATGATCTAGCACTTCTGCTGGTCTTCTCCTGAAATTACGAAGGTTAGGCTTCAGGGAGGTCAGCTTCCCATATTTCCAGGACTCAAATTGCTCTGGCACCATTATTTAACAAGTCTGAGCACACACCTGACCACAGGTAGCACAGGTAGTTTACTGCCATAGAATACAGTCCAGGCCACACAATCTTCTTTGAACACCAGTAGTTCAATATATCTTCTTCCCTGCTGACAGCAGTACTTTCTTTAAAATATGCATCAGGCTGATCATGGATGAAAAGAGGATCTTTTGAGGGGGAACAGCAGTACATCAAATGGACAGGTGAGAGATGCCCCAATGAAGAAATATGAGGTTTCAGATTTGGAAAGTCATCTTTGTCCTCCTCTTTGAGGATATTGGTCTCTTTTAGCATGACAGGTGCAGTTCTAGCTTCCCTCCCACTTTCAGATCATGTCCTTGTCAGTTGTGATAAAGGCCAGTTCTTTTCCTTAGTTGTTGACATACTCAATACTTTCCCATACAATGTTTCCTTACAGTCATCAAGCTCTGCATTCTCTGGCAAGTTGTTCATCCTTTGCTTCTTAAACTGAGTATCCAGCATGAAGGAAAGTACAAACTGTTCCTCCTGAAACATATTGCTGACATGTTCATCCTCTGAAAGGATATGAAATAAGGAGGGAGTGATAACTATGTCATTCAGGTTTTTCTCTGTGTCTCTCTGGTAGTCCATGAATACTTGGCACCAAATGACATACAGGTACAGTAACTGCGGCAGTAATACTACAGTATATACCCAAATATGAAAACTCACTGCTGACCTTGAGTGGTTCCAGAATATGAACTGGCATCAGAACCATCATCTAGTCCCAGGCAAATAATATGATATCTGACTTACATATTTTATGATGAAGCAGATAATAATGCATCACTAGCTGCTGTACCTGGAACCTCTGCAGCATGTAGTGCTTTGAGTTCCAATGCATGACAATGTCCTAGTTTGAGGTATGCCCAGACTGGTGCTTTTCAACCTGAATGTAATACTGCTCCATTGGGGCCCTCACCAAGTGCAAGAAATGACTAGATGGTTTTGACTACTCCATATAGGTTCTTCACCATCCTGTTGTTAGAGATGAAGTCACTAACTAAAGGTTAATTCCATTGACAAGACAGGCCACATGCGTGAAATGTCCATCTTCAAAGGCCTTGACAATACCTCTTGAATCGTAGATCACAGTTAGTCCTGGTTCAATACCCTTACAAGGCAACCATCTTGAGAATACATCTGAAAGTTCAGTCAGCAGGTTCAGTAATATATTACAACAGAAAATGTGGGCACATACCACCTCTAAAACAATGAAATGAACACTTAGCACTTTTTTATTCAAGAAGCAGCACATACTTCGTGCCTAATGCGTTTTGGATATGATGTCTTTCATCAAAGGCCTTTGATAAAGGACCTTGCATCCAAAACACATTAGGCATGCAGTATGTGCTGCTTCTAGAATAAAAAATAACATGATTTTTTAATTCAGAGCCAAGTGTTCATTTGATCGTTTTAGAGGTGGTGTGTGCCCAAATTTTCCATGGTAACACTTGTATCTTGCTTCACAGCACCACGTCCTTGTGCAGCCTTTTCATGTGTATGTAACAGGTTTAATAATATGTAATAAGATGGGAAACCAGGCACCAACAGTCCTGTCTGCCTTCTGTACACAGGCTGCCCATACGTTTTGGAACTGGAAGAAGGATGCACTGACTCAATGCAAACTCAGTAATTCATCACTGCCATGTTGTTGATAAGGTGTCCATGTCTACCTGTCCACATATCAGTGATGACATGCACATTGTTCCATATTGAACTCTTCATGCACTGATGGATCTTCTGGTAGACACTTTCATACAGTTTGGACCTCGCCATCCTGGTGACAAGGTGACATGATGAGAAATTTGTATCAGGATTCAACTATGGCCATAAATATGCAGCATCTAGGACTTGAAGCAGATGAAAATGGCAGAAGATTTTCAATAATTTACTCAGTCAGTGCTCCGTTAATCTCCATAGCATGAGGGTGCACAAGGGTAAATGCCTTGGTCCTGTAAACAAATTCCTGTAAGGTCACCTGGCAGACTGAGCACTATCCTTGTTTTTCCTTGAGGGAAGTGGGGTTTGCATCACTAGATGATTCATTATTTGCTGTCTGGATCCTGCATCATTGTCACCTGTGCCAGACTGAGCACTATCCTCCTCCTGCTCCTTATGGTTTATAGTGAAAATTTCTCAATTCTCTTTATCCTAGGTCATGTCAAGCTACTTCTACTGATGCTTGAAACACAAGTTACTCAACATGCTGGATGTACTCAACACCTATGTCAATTTCTGACAGCTCAAACTCTTTCCACATAACATGTACAAAGCATATGTGATATCTTTTTGGCTCCTGCAGAAACAGCCACACATCAGAGGTGTCATGGCCTCTGCTTCATGGGCCAGTCTTATTTGGAACTATGCCAACAATTGCATCCTGTTCCTTCTCACAAGCACCATGAGACCCACTATTGACACAAACATCACTTTTCCTCAGACACCAAGTTAACACACATGTCACCTTCCTCTTTGGTGCTGCCTTACCAGATCTTCTAGAAATATTCCCTCTCATTGGAGCAGTCAGTCTATCTTATGCTTCTCTGTCCTCCTCCCCAGATGCCCCATCAATACCCTATTCTTCATCCTCATGCTGTGGCTCTGGCAAAACAGAGACAGCATCCATATCATAATCAGTCTGGTCCTCAGGCTTCTCCAATGTATCATTCTCCTCTTCTTCTGCCACCAGATAGGCAGAACAGACTACCATATGAAAGCTGAATGTCTGTCTCCCACTCTGGGAGGTGATGGTGAGATGGTTCTCCTTCTCGACAACCAGTACGCATCAAGATATTTCTGGAGCAGAAAGGTCAGAAGAAGCATGCATTTGGGGAGAAGGTACATGTCTGACCTTCAACTGAGTCTCCTTTAATGTCTTCATGACCCCAGTAATTAACTTTCTTCTTTGGAGCTGTTCATTTTCTACTGCCACCACTGCCAGTCCCACCAAATAAACTAGACTGGTGCAGGAAAAGTTAATCTTCTGATCCCTGGGAACCTCATATGCAGAATGTTGTAACCAGATTTTCATTAAAAGGTTTGAAAGCTGGCCCCGGCTATCCAGGTTCGGGAACGGACTTGGGGCTCTGGGGGTTGGCAGGGGAAGGAGAGGATTAAGCATCCGAGGGGCTGCTCTCCTCTCCTGGGGTGAGATGCAGGGTAGTGTCACTCTGCAGTGGCCTCTGGCGGAGACTGGGAGCACTGCACAATGGCGCAGTGAGGGAATCAGAAATATGGAAAAACTGCTCCATGCCCAGCTGGATGATGGTTGCCGGTCCTCTGATGCCACTGAAGCCACCACAGAGCCATATCCACCTTAGCAGCACTCCAGAGCCAAGTGTTGCGCTGGTTTCTTCCCCCCAGCACCTTCCCCTCGGAGGAGAGGGACCCATCCGGTGAAGGGTTACACTGTATTACCCTGGGGGTGGCTGCTATATGAGGTCAGTGGCTCATAGGGGGACAAGTGGGTCAGAAGGGGCCTAGGTGGCCTGAAGGAGTGGAGGGGCATGGAAGCATGTAGGAGGGGTAAATAAATAACACACAAAAAAAAAGGTATGAAAGCATAGGAAGCCTGAGGATTTCTCAGGTCTCACCAAGATTACAACTCTTAGAAAATGTTAGACTTTTTCACAGCATAGAAGTCCTTGGACTCCTAGTTTTTGGCAGCTTGTCTGAAACTTGGATGCCAAAAAAAAAAAAAAGCTTTATTCCGAGAAACTGTTGAACTTCTAATATGAAAGAGTTGGAAGGCTGGATACACAAGGAAAAGTTTGTACTAAATATTTTACACTTTAGCAGCCTTTCAGAAATTTAATGCAAACTGCTGAAAAGACTACAGGAATAAAAAATGTGTACGGTTCTTGGACAGTGACCCATAACATGAAAATATCAGTTTTTTGGCTAAGAGCATCTTTTCTATAACATTCACTTGGTCTGAGGGTCTTTCATTATACAGTTCTGATTGTATCTGTTTATTTCTTGATCAGTCTCATACTGTATGTATTGTATTTTAATATAAAGAATCTAAGCTTTATTAATTGTCTGCAAGTAGTTTAGGGCTGTGGGCTCATCTGAGAGCAAGTCTTCGAAAAAGATGTCACATATTGTTTAAGATGGGCTTTTGTTTTATCATGTGAAGTACCTCTTGGATATCTATTTTGCTGTGCTTCAGACAAAGAACCAAATATTTGTTCTACCTTTCCCTACACTGCTTTGTACTTAACACTAATACAACATCACAGGTTACATTGTTCATGTCTTTAAACTTGTGTTGTAGCTTTTGTTTTGATGAATGGTGGTGGGGGGGCCTAAAGCTGATGATACTATAGGTGACATAACTTAAGTCAAAACCATTCCAGCACAACAGAGGCTGCCAATGGAGAAATCTGAGAAAAGCTGGGATATAGTGGAGGTATGCAGCTCATAAGTGTATAAACAGGTCTGGCAAGATGGTAAAGAGGATAAAAGCACTGGCCTACAAATCAAGAGAACACAGGGTTGAATCTCCTCAATGGGGCAAACTATCTTGTCCAAGGAAATCTGAGGTAATATTAGCTGCAGTAAACTTTTCTTAACAAACCACTAGTGTAGTTTGCAAAGCTTAGACTGAGACATACAAATGATCCAACTTTTTCCTTCAAAATCCAAGTACCAATACTGAAACTATTAGAATGCTATGATTTTCCAAATCAAGCTTTTCCTTGAAGTTCTAAGGATTTCTCACCTTAAATTGACATGGGCTGTATTATTTGCACTGCTATATATATATATATATATATATATATATATATGTATAGATACAGTAGATATGCATATTTTATTTTTTATTTTATTAGGAAAGTCGGAAGTACATCCTTTGAGTTAAAAGCTTCTTTACGAAGGATCCTCGTCGTCATACAATAAAAAAAAGGAGGGGGAGACAAGACAGGTGGGAACATATGCAGCTGTGAGGCATTGTCAAAATAAACAGTATTAAATACACAGAGTATACAGTATCACAGTAATGTCAACAATATTACAGAGTTCACAAAAATTTGGAACACCAGATTATCGGAGATCTCACCCATGATGAGGAGGAAAAGTACAAAGTCAGAAAGGTACAGGAAGTGAATAATAGTGAGTAGGTAGTGGCAGCCGCAGTAGGAATGAGCCTGGGTCTAACTCGAGAGTGCCGCAGAAGAAAGGTCGGAGAGAGTGACAAGACCCAGCAGGTTAGCTAGCTGTGGACGTGGCATTAGAGGGTTAAGGGAGGTAAACAGTGGGGGGGTTAAAGGGGGGTAGGGAGACAGGAGAGACAAGAGGGGAGGTAGAAGGGAAGGGGGCAGAGGCAACAGAATAGAGCATGCAATCTGGGCCGGGCCAGGCTTTCAGGGAGCTAGTGCCCATAGGTGGTTAGAGGTGGCAGAAGCACTACTCAGGGGGTGTGATGAATTTTCTTAGTTCGGTTTTGAAGTGACTAAGACTTGTGAGGCTGTTAGCAGAAATAGAGAGTGCATTGAGCCAGGAAGGAGCCCTTACTGCAAAGGCTTGCTTTCCCAAGGCTGTTTTTCTAAAAGGCACAGCTTGTGCATGTTTAGCGATGCTTCTAGTGGCATGCTAGGCCAGGGCAGGTCGGAATAAGGCCTGCAGAGAAGGAGGTGCAAGACCAAGGAGGGCCTTCTTCCCTAGAATGCAGGAATACAGCTTGATCCAGTCTTGGAGAGGGAGCCATTGCATTCTTATATAAAGATCTGTATAGATATATATTAATATGTTAACCGACACACACTAGTATTAACTATAATATTCTGAACAAAAATGTTACACTAATGACACAGAACATTTTAATGAGATACATAATATAGTTATATAACCCAGAGTATGACTGTGATCAGTAACCGAAAAATAAGGAATATGTAGCAGAAATACAGTGAAATGACAGTCAGACAATATTAAACAGCTGTTTCATTACAGACCATCTGAGACAGAAAAAGAAGTTAATAAAACACCCTGGTCTTTTGCTTATCTGATACTCCAAAACCATCCCTGATAAACCAGAAAACAAACAGTTGAAAAAAAGAATTGTAAATCCTTTACCACTCCTAGAACTGCACAAGGAGTACAGCAGGTGCAGCAAACAAGAATTTTGGTTAGCTGGCCTGCTGGTGCAGCAGTAACATTACCGCTTGCGATGCTGACTAACTGGGTTAAGAAACAGATCCAAAGAGTTGGAGGGCTGGCCAGAGGGGGAGGATGATTGTACATTCCATGGACAGACTGCTGTCCTCCTCCTCTGGGGGGAGAGGTGGTGAGTGACCAGCACTAGATTGACCCCTGGTGGAGGCCAGGGGGAGCAGCAGCCAAGCTGAGCTGTTGGGGAGGTATGCTGGATGTATGCACTATGGCACCCCGCATCATTGCATGCCACGTCTCCAGGGATAAAAGCAAGTTAAAATGCTGACCCATTGATGACACCCCATTCCTCTGGTACTGCCGTGCCTGCCCACGACACTCAGGTAATGACCGAGTACAGTCCTCTGTTGGGGCACGGCACCATCCTGCAGCCCCATGCTGGGGGGTAAGCCAGGGAGGAACACCGGTAGTTAAAGGTCTACTGGGAACCAATGCCAGTCTCTGTTGGGTCATGCTTGCTTGCCAGCCCTGCCCATGGGGGTAAGCCTGGGAGGAACATCGCCGAGGTATGTTCTGGGGGGCAGGGGGAATCAGAGAGAGAGGGGGCTGAGCTACTGGGTCAGGCACCAAAAAGAATAACAAAACAAAAAATAAAAAATATTTGGTTAAAAAAATGCAAAAGCACTGGACAAATATAAACACTGTTTCAATCCAGAGAGCAGCTACTGCAGTTCTGTGTTTGCACAATGTGCCAGGCTTCGCTAACAGCAATGACAAACCACCACTGCAAATGGGAAGTGCAACCAGCTACTTCCTGCCTGTCTTCAGTCAGTACTGACTGTGTAGCTATCAAATCTCTAATAGGTAGATCTGACCCTCACATAGTCAGCTCAGACCATCAGATCTAACAGATCCCACTCATATCCAATGCCCTACTTGAATGCTTACTTAGGATACAGGGTGGTTGGATCCTTGCTCAGATGTCATTAATATATGTGGCCTACAAAATCCACCCATCCTGGTATCCAATGGTATCTGACTTCATCTATACAAATGTCCCACCCCCTCAAAAGTGATGATCAGCTGTGAGTTTTAATTAGGACCACAGCATATTTGATTGATAAAACATCTGTTTGCCATTTATAATTTATAAATTTGCTGCTTGCGTGATCATTTAACTGTATCTCTTTTATTTCAACAGCTAGCTTCCATGCAGCGAAATGCTATAGTGATGTCATCAGCATTATGAAAGTTGGTTTCTGATTGGTTCAGAATTCTATTGTGATGTACCCAAACACTGAAGATATTGTAGCCTAGTGTACCAACTGTATAGATTGCATATTATCTTGGAAGTTGGACTAACACAATTTATACCATATGGGGAAGTAAAAATTAACTCAGGAAAACATGTTTTTAGGTACCCAACCAGGGTGAGGAGAGGGACAGGGAACTGAGTTGACAAATATTGGAAGCTGCAGGGAAAGGAGAAGTGGTAATTGTGGGGGACTTCAACCTGCCCATGGTGGGACTGGAGCATACCATCCACAACAGGTACTAGGAGTCAGGTGATCCTGAAAGACTGCAAAGTGGGTTTCTGGCTCAGGGCATCACAGAACCAACAAGAGCTGAGGATATTCTTGATCTGGTGCTCTCAAATGGGGAGCATGTACAGGAAATAATGGCCAGGGAGCCCCTGGGTGGGAATGACCATTGCACAGTGTAGTTCCAGTTGGATATGGGTAGAGAAAGTATCCCGACTAAGACCAAAATCTTGGATTTTAGGAGGATGGATTTCAAGAAGATCGGCAAAGTGCTAAGGAGCCACCTAGCAGGCATCAGAGCAGATATGGGAGTGGACCAAAAGTGGTTCATCATTAAGGAAGAAATACCGGTTGCCACAAAGGAGTGTGTTAGGCTCAGGAGAAACAACACAAGGGCCAAAGCACCCAGCTGGTTCAGTTCTGAGGTTAAATTATTAACAAGAAAAGGGGCCCTTGGACCCCAAAAGCAAGAGACAGACTCTCATTTCTTTATAATATATTATTATTTGTATTTTTATTTTTGCTTCAATTTTTCTTCAGAGTCAAGTTTTACAATATTTTTCTTTTTCATATATGTATGTCTTCTTTACATCCTTGTTATGCTGAAAAATAGCCTGCTGTTCATCTCTTGTTTGGCTCTCTTTTGTTTAACAATACTGCGTTACGTTTCAGGACCTTCATGTCCCTTCATCAGACTGTAGAGTAGCACAATATACAGGCTGAAAATTTAAATGAAATCAATGTATTAATATCACTGTATCACTTTTTTATATATTTTATATTTTTATATCTTAAATATGATGTTTCTCATCTCCAAAATAATATTTCATTGGGTGGGAACAAACCTCTATATTTAATTCTTGACTTGCTCTTTGCTCAATGGGTCCTTAAACATTCCATCCAGTTTAGACTCCTAAAATCAAAAAAGTGCACTATCAATACTTCAAACTAAAGCAACACACTTTGTCTATCTTGTCATGCTTATTTTCAAAACAATATGTGGATCAAATCTATTTTTACCACCAACGTGCATACTTATTGCATATTCTTTTACCACTTTAAATCAAAGAAAACATTCCTTTAGATAGTCTCGGTATTTTATCTTAGAAAAACTTTTAACTCACGAGCTTAAATAATTCCTGCATATCATTATTTAAATAGATTTCTGTTTTACAGGAACTTATTTTAGCTCTATAAGCAGGTTGACTAAATTCGGAGTCCAAATGAGCAAGACGCAAACACTCTCAATAAGGAGTTACCTTCTTCCTGAAGGTATGGAAGGGGCCTGGCTATCTGGGGAGCACGTTCGAGGCACAACTGACTTACACCCCCATGTTCACCCTTTCTTGCCCAGTCAAAAAATTTGAAACTGTCTGCTGTCTCTGATACAGAGACAAACTTGACAGTCCCCCTTACCATCACATTCTTACTATGTGTTCTTTTTACTATCTTTTCTCAGTGGGGATTTGCAACAACTGGTGTTATGTGTCCACAACAATGCAGGACCTTATATATCAGGGACACTCATAAAAGTTAGATAGAAACTTATATTTTCATTCTTCTCCTTTTCATTTGATGGGAAAAAAAATATATAAAACAAGCAAACCCCCACAAAGGTGTATCCAAGCTCTTAATCTTGTAGCCTTATTCACTGCTAATGATAATATGTCCGGACTGTTCAACTAATCTACTACTACTATGCATTTTCTCTGAAGAAAAATTGAAGCAAAAATAAAAATACAAATAATAATATATTATGAAGAAATGAGAGTCTGTCTCTTGCTTTTGGGGGTTGAGGGCCACTTTTCTTGTTAATTATTTGGTCTATCGTTTCCATTTGTGGCAACCTCCCCCCTTTTTTAATTGAAACTAACAAGCAAAAAGGGAACCAAGGGAAACACTTTGTCAAATTAAGTCTTAATTATTTTTTTGATGGAAGAAGAATATTCCTGTTTCCCTGAATTTTTTCCAATTTATCAACTGATTCATTAGTTTTGAAAAAAAATGGCTAATTTCTCAGAACTTGGGGAAATGACCAATGTCAGGTCCACAGCAATTAGCATTAATCAAGAAGAAGCAGAACATATTATGGCCTTAGTGAAAAGTAAAAGACAAATTGATACTACAGAGATACCAAAGGCATCTGTTAACAAATTAGGAGCTTTAAAAGAAAGGGAAATACATCTG
Source organism: Neoceratodus forsteri (assembly GCA_016271365.2). NCBI lineage: Eukaryota > Metazoa > Chordata > Ceratodontiformes > Ceratodontidae > Neoceratodus > Neoceratodus forsteri. The sequence goes on along the minus strand of CM057453.1, from coordinate 639,450,467 downwards.
GATTGGCATGCAGTAACTCTTTCAGAGTACATGAAACAGAAAAGGGTTCCAAGAGGTTTAAGAGTGTTAGTAGAATCACATTTAGGATTTAGTCCTGATGGATTTCAATCAAAGTGGGACAGTATCAGAACTAAATGTTCCTTTGATTTCATCCTTTTATTAATTGAGACCTTAACCACAGAACAAATTAAATCCTAGAGGAAATTCAAACTTTAGAAAATTACAGGAGTATGATAACCATATTAAAAACATAAAATTGCAAAAATGTTGTTGAGACATTATAGATTACAAAGAAGGTAGAATCTTCACATGGAAAAGATCAGAGTATCAAACCACTATATATAATTTAGATGAAACTGATACCTCTATACACTCCTCTAACTCTGACACACAAAAACCTAGGTATAATAGAGGAGGTAAACCCAGAAGATACTATCCAAGAAACCAAAGACAGTATCAAGGTTACAGATCATACTCTAGACAATATACACCATACAGGAACCAATATTATCAGGGATTTCAGAGAGATCAATATTTTGAACCCTATAGACAAACTTGGACACAAAGAGTTAGACATTTTGAACAGGATTTTCCAAAACATCAGGATGAATCAGAACCATCAACTTCAGGTCAAAGACAAAGAGAAAGAGAAAAAGAAAGAGATACAGAAGGTCTAAACAGAAGGGGGATCAACAAGGTACACGAAAGCAGGTCCAAAACAACACCAAATTGATTGTGTACAACTTATCAACACGGGCTTTAACTAAAATAGAGAAGGCAGTTCTCAGTAAAGGCTTGTCATACAGTCTCACAGAAAAAATAAAACCATTCAAGTTCCGACTGGATTTAGAAAAATTCTTTAGAAAATTATGTTTTAAACATTTTTTGCCCTTAAAAGAAACTAATACTCATACTTTGGAACACCAATACAATAAATAAAAATTGAAATACGCCCTTGGAGCCACTTCTACGTTTGACCTTATGGGCTTTTGTCCCCTAAATATTACATTTTATATAGAAAAAGTGAACAGGGAAATTGAAGCCATACTTAAAAAGGACAGTGAACAACAGATGACCTATAATCTTAATAAACTGGAAAGAGAAGCTTTAGAATTATTGGCAAGAGATAATGGAATTATTATAAAGCCAGCAGATAAAGGAGGAGCTATAGTTGTGCATAATTATGTAGATTATCAATCAGAATGTTTAAGACAGCAAAATGATGAAGAAATGTATGAAAAAGTTAAATCTATACCCTATAATTCCTTAAAAGAAAAAATATGTGAAATTATTACAGAAGCAGCAGACAGAGGGCTGATAGAAGAATGGGTAAAACCCAAATTAATGAATCAGTTTCCTAGAATACCATTGTTTTACTGTCTTCCCAAAATACACAAAGATATTAATAAACCTCCTGGCAGACCTATCATCTCTGGCATTGAATCCATTACTGAACCGCTGTCAATTTTTGTTGATCATTATTGCAAGGAATTGGTTCCAAATACCCAGTCTTATTTGAAAGTCAGGAAACACTGTATACAAATTATAGAACAGCTTATTCAAGAAATGGACATGGAAAACTGTATTTTGGTCACCCTGAATGTTAAAAACCTCTAAACCTCAATTCCATATTCAGAAGGTCTATTAGCGTTAAAGACTGTTTTAGAGACAAGAGAAGAAAATAAACCAGACATGGAATTACTAATAAAACTCACAGAGTTTGTATTGAAAAATAATGATTTTAAATTTGAAGACACTAGTTACAGACAGCTGACAGGAACAGCTATGGGTGCAACATTAGCTACAACCTATGCCAACTTGTTCATGTCTGAATTTGAAAATCAATATATATACTCGATGAGGAATCAATATAAAGATTATTTGAAGTTATATAAATGCTTTATCGATGATATTTTAATAATATGGGATGGAACCAAAGAACAACTAACTGAATTTCATGTATATTTGAGTGGAACCACACCATATCTTTAGTTCACCATGGACTTTCAAGAAACAGAAATTCCATATCTGGATCTATTACTAATCGAAGAAGGGGAAAAAAATTACAACAGATTTATATCGGAAAGATTCGGGCAGAAATACCATCTTACATGCAAAGAGCTTCCATCCTCCACATCTAAAAGATAGCATTCCATACAGTCAAATGCTACATGTGAAAAGAAATAGTGGGAATAAAATTAGATATAAAATAGATGTGGCAGAGATATGGATGAGGTTCAAAGAAAGGAGTTATAATGACACCATATTAGATGAAGCCGAATGAAAATGCAATGAAAAAAATAGATCTGAACCTTTACAGGAAAATGTGAAAAATTCTACGCACAACAATAAACTTACTATATCCATGCAATACTCTAGAAGTTTTGGAACAATAAAGAACACAATATTGAAAAATTGGGATTTATTACAGGAAACAGATTAGGGAAATATGTTTTTTTTATGAGGAACCTTGGGTTACAGTGAAAAAAAACACCACAATAAGAAATAAACTGGTCAGAACTCAGCATTGGACCCCCCCCCAACCAACCACCTGGTTATAAAGAGAAGTTAAATGTTTCTTTTCATGTGGAAACTGTATTCACTGAATAATGGTACAAAAACTAAAGTATTGAAAAGTACCTGTAAAGACCAAAAGTATGAATTTAGGAGTTTGATAAACATGGAGGATGGAAGCTCTTTGCATGTAAGATGGTATTTCTGCCCGAATCTTTCCGGTAAGGAGGGAGGATGAAAAATCTCCCTTAGCAAGACATTTCAAAGAATGAAAACATCAAATTTCCACTTTGAAGTTTTGAGGTATAGAGAAAATACAAGAATCAGAATGAGGTGGTAATCGCAATATAATAATGGCAAGGAGAGAGGTATGGTGGATTTTTACTTTAAAGACCCACATGAAACGTTATGGTTTGAATGAAGCTTTGGTGTGGACCACTTTCAAATGAAGTGATTATATTTTTGGACTATATAAAGACATTTTCTCCTTTTTTACCTTTTTTTATATATCCCCCTTATTTATTTATTTATTTATTTATTTATTTATTTATTTATTTATTTATTTATTTATGTTATTTTTTCCCTATGATTTGTTTCTTCCCCCCTTTTTCTCATTTTTCTCATCTTCCTGTCATCCTGTTTGCCTCTTGTTTCCAATTAACCAGGTTTTTGGTTGATGGCTAACTAATAAAATTAATATAAGAAATAGATTCCTTTATGGTAATATGTCTTTACTGTTCTATGGAAAGAATGTATCCTAGGAACAAGTTATTAAATATTAAGCATTAGATTCTGATGTAGCCCTTAAATAATAATTATAAGGGAAGTATGACACTAGTTCATCTTAAGATTTTGAAATAAATATGGCTGTGGCATTAGATAATCCAAAATAAATATACAAATGAATAATGTATTATGCATAGGGATGCATAGGGAGAGGCATCACCAGTAGAAAACAGGAAGTTATTATCCCTCTGTACAGACAGCTGGTGAGACCCCATCTGGAGTATTGTGTGCAGTTCTGGAGACCCAATCTCCGCAAAGACATAGACAGGATGGAAGCTGTCCAGAGGAGGGCAACTAAAATGGTGCAGGGTCTGCACCGGAAGACATATGAAGAGAGACTTAAGGAGCTTAATATGTATAGCCTCGAGAAAGAAGGAGAGGGGGGACATGATAGAAACGTTCAAGTACCTCAAGGGAATCAACAAGTCCAAGAGGTAGCATCTTCAAAGAGGTGTGCAAGAACAAGAGGGCACAATTTGAAAATAGAGGGGCGCTCAGAGGTAATTTAAGGAAGTATTTTTTACAGAGGGTTGTGGATGCATGGAGCGGCCTTCAAAGGAGGTTGTGGAGTCAAAATCAGTGGTGGAATTCAAGCATGCATGGGATAGTCATAAGGCAGTTCTGGGGGATGGGGGTAGGAAGAAGTAGGCTGCTGGTTAACTAGGATCTGCAGCTTATCCAGTAGGTAGGGAAATGGGCAGACTGGGTGGGCCAAGCGGTCCTTATCTGCCGTCAAATTCTATGTTTCTATGTTTCTATGTTTCTATTAGGGCTTCAATTGGATAAAATAGGGAATCTTTTTGAATTTGACCTTTTGCAATATATATTGACCTCCCGTATTAAGTTGAGATTTCTTAAATAAAGAAGAAATTGCATAGCAGCAGATTATGAGAAATGGATAACATAGGGTATTTTTATTTGACCTTTTGCAATATATATTGACCTCCCGTATAAAGTTGAGATTTTTTAATTAAATAAAGAAGAAAATGCATAGTAGTATATTATGAGAACAGTCCAGACATATTATCATTAGCAGTGAATAAGGCTACAAGATTAAGAGCTTGGATACACCTTTGTGAGGGTTTGCTTGTTTTATATAGTTTGTTTTCCATCAAATGAAAAGGAGAAGAATGAAAATATAAGTTTCTATCTAACTTTTATGAGTGTCCCTGATATATAAGGTCTTGCATTGTTGTGGACACATAACACCAGTTGTTGCAAATCCCCACTGAGAAAAGATAGTAAAAAGAACACGTAGTAAAAATGTGATGGTAAGAGAGACTGTCAAGTTTGTCTCCATATCAGAAACAGCAGACAGCAGACAGTTTCAAACTTTTTGACCGGGCAAGAAAGGGTGAGCGTGGGGGTGTAACTCAGTTGCGCCTCAAACGTGCTTCCCAGATAGCCCAGCCCCTTCCATACCTTCAGGAAGAAGGTAACTCCTTATTGAGAGTGTCTGCATCTTGCTCAATGGTGCGGGACATGTTTTGAAAGTAAAAGAGAATATAAGCCGTTTGGACTCTGAATTTAGTCAACCTGCTTATAGAGTTAAAGTAAGTTCCTGTGAAACAGAAATCTATTAAAATAATGATATGCAGGAATTATTTAAGCCCATGAGTTAAAAGTTTTTCTAAGATAAAATACAGAGAATATCTAAAGGAACGTTTTCTCTGATTTAAATTGCTAAATGATTACTCCCTTCCTCTAACCATTCGCCAGGCTCCGTCAAACTTTGTTTTCAAGAAGGCACTTAGAAACCATCTTATCCTGTCCAGCAAGTGCTCCTGTTTCAAACCACCCTAGGCCTACTTGACCTTATTCTACTCAAAAGCTCCCTCCTATCTTAACTGTTGTTTCCCCCACTATCTGTGCAGCCCCTTCTATTGCAGTCTTTCTTGTAATCCCTGCACACTTTCCTCACCTCTCCCTCTGCCTCTCCCCCCCCCCTCTCTATCTCTCTCTCTCCCTCCCTACTCTCTTATTACCCCATTTTTTCCACAGGTCCCATCCATGGCTGCTGCACTTAATATAAATCTTGTTTGCCATTATTTTTGAACAATGTTCACTGTTATTATTGCTGCTCCTACATATTGTATCCTTGTATCCCTGATGTACTGATGTATTCTCTGATGTATTGTTTTCCCTTATTTTTCATTTACTGTACCCATGTTTGCTATTATTCCACTGTTTCTTTTGTTGTACTCTCCCAGGTCGTGCTTGAAAATAGTCATTTCTTGGCTAGTGCACCTACCCGGTTAACAAAAAATAAATAAATAAAAAAAGAAATAAATTTGCAATAAGTATGTGCATTGGTGGTAAAAATAGATTGGATCCGCATATTGTTTTGAAAGTAAGCATGACAAGATAGACAAAGTGTTTTGCTTTAGTCTGAATTGTTGATTGTGTACTGTTGTAATTTTAGGAGTCTAAACTGGATAGAATGTTTAAGGACCCATTGAGCAAAGAGTAAGTTGAGAATTAAATATAGAGGTTTGTTCCCACCCAATGAAATATTATTTTGGAGGTGAGAAACATCATAGTTAAGATATAAAAATATAAAATATATAAAAAAGTGAGACAGTGATATTAATATATTGATTTAATTAAAATTTTCAGCCTGTATATTGTGCTACTCTACAGTCTGATGAAGGGACATGAAGGTCCTGAAACATAACGCAGTATCATTAAACAAAAGAGAGCCAAACGAGAGATGAACAGCAGGCTATTTTTCCTTATAACAAGGATGTAAAGAAGACATGCAAATTTGAAAAAGAAAAAGATTGTAAAACTTGACTCTGAAGAAAAAAATGAAGCAAAAATAAAAATACAAATAATAATATATTATGAATAAATGAGAGTCTGTCTCTTGCTTTTGGGGGTTGAGGGCTACTTTTCTTGTTAATAATTTGGTCTATCATTTCCATTTGTAGCAACCTCCCCCCCACTTTTTTTTAATTGAAACTAACAAGCAAGAAGGGAACCGAGGGAAACACTTAATCAGATTCAGTTCTGGGGTTACCCAGGCAGTAGGGGAAAAGAGGTTAACCTATACAAAATTCAGGAAGATCAAGAGAGAGGTGGATAGGCAAAAATTATCTAAGGCTGGCTAGTGAGGCAAGTAAGGAAGTCTGGTGAGCTAAGGCACAGAAGGAGTCGCAGATTGCTGAAGGAATTAAGATGGGGAGAAGGACTTCTTTTGCTATATGAGTGAGAAAAGGGACAAGAAGGATGGGATTGTTAGGCTTAAGAAAGGGGAGGAGTGAGTAGAGGATAACGAGGAAAAGAAGAGATACTGAATGAATACTTCTGTTCTGTCTTCACTAAGGAGAAGGACAGACCAGTGCCTTCAGGAGACAGAAGAGGAGTGGGGGGAAACACAGATCTAGTGATAGGGGAGAACAGAGTGAGGGAGGGAGGGGCTGCTAGTATTGAAGGTGGACAAATCACCAAGCCCAGACAGAGTACATCCAAGGATATTAAGAGAACTGGGTGAGGAGCTGGTAGGACCACTGGCAGGCCTATTTAATAATTCACTGGAGTCAGACATAGTACTGCAGGACTGGAGAACAGCACATGTGATGCTCCTCTACAAAGGCGGTCCCAAGGATGACCTAGGGAATTACAGACCAGTCAGTCTGATCTCAATTGTGTGCAAGCTTGTGGGGACCATACTTAAGGAAAGGTTGGTAGAATATCTACAGGAGCATGGTCTCCAGGATGCGAGGCAGAACAGATTTATGGGGGGAGATTGTGTCAAACAAATCTAATTAACTTCTTTGACTGGGTCACTAAGACAACAGACAGGAGCCAAGCGGTAGACATCTTCTGTCTGGATTTCAGCAAGGCCTTTCACTCTGTACCCCACAAAAGGTTGATCAGGTAATTGGCGGATACCGGGGTTGGGAATAAGATGGCCAGATGGGTGGAAAACTGGCTGAGGGATAGAACCCACAGGGTGGTTGTTGGGGGGGGTTATCTGGCACCAGAGAGGTCATCAGTAGGGTCCCACAGGGCTCAGTGCTGGGGCTGGTGTTTTACAATGTCTTTATCAATGACATTGGGGAGGGAATTAAAGTCAAAATGTGCCTATTCATGGATGACACCAAGCTCTGCAGGACAGTGGACACAGCTGAAGGGATACAGGACCTACAGGATGATCTGGAAGAGCTAGGGAGGTGGTCCAGGAGGTAGCAGCTTGGGTTCAATTCCAAGAAATGCAAAGTTAAGCACATGGGAGCCAAGAATCCCTGGGTGGAGTCCAGGTATCTGCATTAAAGGAAGAAAAGGACCTGGAAGTGATGATTACTAGTGACCTGAAGCACTCCATGCAGTTCAAGAAAGCAGCAGCAAGGGTAGACAGGTTGTTGGGATGCATAGCAAGGGGGATTAGTAGTAGGACAGAGGAGGTTATACCGCCCTTGTACAGGTAAATAGTTAGGCCTCATCAAGAGTATGGAGTCCAGTACTGGTGCCCACACCTCAAAAAGTACATTAACCTACTGGAGAAGGTTCAGAGAAGGGCTACAAAGATTACAGCAGGTCATCAGGGTAAGGCATACTAGGAGAGGTTGAGGGCACTGAACATGTACTCCCTCAAGCACAGGCGAGAGAGAGAGAGAGAGAGGGCATGATTTGGACCTTTAAGTACTTGAAAGGGATAAATAAGGTGGATAAGGAGGGTCTCTTTTAGCTGAGTGGCAACCATAACATGGGGGGCACAGCCTTAAGCTGGGGAGGATTAGGAGGGAGGTCAGGAAGCACTTCTTCACGGAAAGGGTGGTGCACACTTGGAATGGGCTGCCAGAAGAGGTGGTCTCTTTGAAGACAGTGGGACGCTTCAAGAGAGGCTGGGATAGTCATAGGGGGAAGGTAAAGATCATGGGTAGAAAGGATGGGAGGAGTGGGGAGGAGTGGGGAGGTGTGGGAAGAAACAGCCTTCTTCTGCTGTCTTCTTCATGTATTCGTATGTTCATATGTACCTGCAAGGATGATTCATCTGTTTTATCTCCGTATAGATTTGTTATCATCCCTGCAGGCATGTCACAATGGAGATTGCTCTACTTGTTCCTGCACATGCTGCTGCTTTTGCCACTGAAGTATGAACTTTAGCTCACTGTCAACTACCCGAATCAGGGCAGAATTTTCAAACCTGTCCATTTTCGGTGCACATGCATAAAAACCCTGTGGGTCCACAAGGTTTTTCCACATGGTCTGTATTTTCAATCACAGAGCTGTTTGTGACCGGCTCTGTGGTTAACAGCAGCTTGCAGTTTTTTTTTTTGTTTTTTTTTTGCAAAATGCTATGCCTGGTATGAGGCATAGCTTTTTCCAAAAGAGAAGCATGCTCCATGGGTGCCCCAACCCCATGGCTCATCCGCCAAGTCAGTCAGACACCTCTGAAGTGCACATCTGACCCACCCATCGCACATAGAATGTACCAAATGGGGTTGTCCTTGATGTTCCTAGGGCTATCTGATGCCCCCACAGCTGTGCAGCCACCCATGCAGATAATAGGAAATCACACCTATGCAGACATTTTTTTCAGCACCGTCAGCTGTGGAGTGGGACTTAGTCCCAAAACTGTTTGAAAATCCATGGAACCACCTAAATGCTGCTTGTGCTCAGCTCTAGGGCCACCAACAGTTTCAATCAACAGGCTGTCAAATAATAGATGAAAAATTCAAGTGAAACAACCCTTCTGAACAAGTATTAAACTATTCCTCTGGGTCATCAACCAAATGGCATAAATAGGACATTGTATGGGGCTGTCTTGTAGAAGCTCTTTATTTCCTCTGCCATGTAGGCAACAATGCCCCCTTGTACTCGTGACTGCACCACTCGATACCAGGAAGCATTGTTACCAACATTCCAGAGGAAATAAAAAGCTTATACATAAGAGCCCCATGTAGTACCCCCTATTTATGCAATATAGGTGAGAGACAAACCATACAAATAAAGTATTTATTTAGTCACAGATACATTCTAAATGAAGATAAGTCATTTATTCTAATGTTAGCCATTTGTCTTTACTTTAAACCGGTCACAAAGGAACCCTTAACCAATGGAAAAGCAGCTTGAGCAATGCCTGATGACATCACAATGGCCTCTGCTGGACTCAAAACAATGTAGAGATATCAGAAATAGTTACATCTTCATAAATTATAAAAAGGGACTGAGAAATAGAGCTTTCTGATTGGTTGTAAACATTCTATCAGCCCTATGTTAATCTTTGATTAACATACATGTACAGCCTAATCATATACTGAACGAGGTTTAACACTATTTAAAAACACATTTTTATTATAATAGCAATAAGGCACTCCCAGTGGTTATGTTAATGGTCAGTTAATCACCCTCTAGGGGCACATAGCACTTGGCTATGCCTCATGCCACATTACACCCCAGAAGGTGATTAACAGACCACTAACATAACCTCTGGCCATGCCTTATTGCTTAAATGAACTTACTTAGAAGCTTTCCATTTAAAATACATTGCATACATTATACACTTAATGGCATGGGATGGAATATGTTAGTTATCATCATTTGTGAGGGGCAGGACATACCAACTGACTTGTGACTCTGTCACTCATAAGTCACTGTCCTGCCCCCTCACTCATATAGATAAATGGTATATTTTGAGTAAGTGCACGGTGGGGAACTAGAGGCAGAAGTAGAGAGGGGGTTGGGGAAGGGGAGGTTGTGGTTGTGGGGGATCTCAGCCTGTCAGATATTGATTGGGACATTCCAGCAGTTAAAAGCACAAGAAGTCAGGCCCTGTTAGATACATTGCAGGACTGTCTGCTGGTGCAGCTGGTTAAGGGGTCCACAAGGAAGGCAGCCATTTTTCTCTCCACATAGTGCTTACCAACTTGGTATTGGTGAGAGGAGTTTTGCTTGGGAAGCCACTAGGGTCCAGCGATAAACACACCATATGATTCAAGCTGGCTCTTGGGACCAGTAAGCCCTCATCTAAGGCTGAAGTTCCATATTTCAGAAGAGCAAACTTCAGTCAGATTAGGGAATTAGTCTGGGACACGTTAGCTGAAGTGGATAACATCAGGAAGTGAAGGAAAGATGAGGAGGAATTAAGGGGGCCATTCTTGAGGCAGTAAGCTCATTCATGAGAACAGTAACCAAAAGAAACAACGTAGATCTCTGAAAAGGTCAGGGACGCAGTGAGGGCCAAAAAGAAGACCTTCATCAGATACAAAGAAAAACAAAGGGAGAAAGAACGAGGAGAGTACCAAGTGAAACCAGCAAAGCCAAGAGAGCAGTCAGGGACGCAAAAGCAGACCCAAAGCTGTGTGTTTTTATTTATTTATTTAAAATTGGTGACCAGGAAAAGCACACTGAACCGAGGCTCATTTCCAGGTGCGACCCTGGTACAAAGAATACACAGCAGTAGAGCATTATTACACTATAAGTCATTTACAACAGTTTACACTATGAGGAATTTACAACAATTTACAAGAGTTGTAATATGGTATATGCACAATGTATACAAAGGTAACAACACAAATATATTAAGGCAAGGAAACATAGGTAAACTAACAGTTAAATCCTAAGACACTTAGAGGTCTCTTGTGAGGGGATTTGGAGCAAGCAGGGGCTGAGTTTGAAATCAGGAGGGTGTCCAGCTCCAGTCAACATAGACCTATAAACACAGAGGCAGAGGCAGTCAAGAGCAGGGAAAATGTACTTCTGATATATTAGGAAAAAAAGAAAAACAGGAGGGAGAATTGTTAGGCTAACAGATGGAGGCAGGGTAATAGAGGAGTATAAGCAAAAAAAATGCCATTCTTAACGCCTACTTCTGCTCTGTATTCACAGGAAGAGAGCAGGCCTCTGCCAGAGAGTAACATAAAGGGCGCCGTAAGGGGGAACCCCAAGATGAGCCGGCAGGTATTTACAAAAGAAAGAGTCCAGAAAGTGCTAGCAGCCCTAAAATAGATAAGGCCTCGAAGCTGGAGGGGCTGTATCCAAGGGAGCTCAAGGAACTGGCATCAGAACAAGCTGAACCCCTGATAGGGCTGTTCAGTATCTCAGGGGTGTCACAAACCCACTCAGCAGGTCAGCCCTCTACTCCCAAAGTGCCAACCTCTGAGCGCAGTCTTGTGAACAGTTAACAGAAACAGGGTAACCCTCCTGTCTGTTTTGTGGATTCGAGTCAACCTTTGGTCTCAGTTGTGGAGGGATTCAAACTGTGAACCTCTTGCTAGCATACCCAATGCACAGGCTCAGATAATTCTGTCTTCGGGGGGCCAGATATCTTTGCCTACAGGTACCTAACCAGGTGTACAGAAATGAACCCTTAAAAACTACAATAAAAGACCTCAGATTTATCTTACCTTTTTCCAGTTTGGTATCACCATTCAAGCTTATGTACAGTGTCTGCTTTAACCATATATACTCCACTTGTAAAAGAAAGGAAATCAAAGACAGACCAAGTGGGCTCTAAAAATAGAGTTTTACTAAAATAGATAAAAGATATGTAAGACATAAAATATAGAACTATATATCACAAAACATACAAATCTTTTAAAAGAACAAGGTTTTAACTGTGCAGTTCCTACTACAGTACTTAGATTTGTCTCTCTCTCTCTAAATACCTGCTTAAAGTGCTCAAAGATGTTTCTTTGTCAGAGTGTAGATAAATGTGTGTCCTCTGAAGGGAAACAGAATATTGTTTAAAAGTTGGCTTTGCCCACCTCTTTGCATGAGGTCACCTAGCTCCTCCCTGTCAGAATACATAAAATAAATACATCTATACAAAACAGGATGTTTTTTTCTAGAAGGTAAATTAATATTCTGTCATGTCAGCACAACTCATTTTCTTTTTCAAATGACATTTCTTTGATCTATTGATAGCTTCCCCTTTTCAGGATATCAAAGCAACTTTTATGACTTCGCACTAAAACATCATAACCTGTTCTTCTTCCTCTAAGCGTTATAAAAGTTTATTATCTATCTTGGCAGTTAGGTATCTTCTAGCCTGTAATTAGCTCTTGGCCTTCCAGGTAACACCTTGTATCTAAAACCGTGTGTGTGTGTGTGTGTGTGTGTGTGTGTGTGTGTGTGTGTGTGTGATCTCACATGCTGTCTCAGCATTTCTCATGAGACAGTCCATACCACATTTTTAGATTGCAAAAAAATCATACAGCACTCAGAACTGTCTGTCCACGTCACAAGGGGTAGTTCCAAAATACTAGAGGGTAGCAGACATAGTTCTGCCCCACGGGGGGAGGGACAAAAAGCAATCAGGTAATTGTAGACCTTTTAATCTTACCTCCGTTGTGGGTACACCGAGAAGATATACTAGTCAAAGATAACCTAGTAGACTACCTAGAGAAAAACAGACTCCAGGACAGTAAACAGCATGGGTTCATGGCAGGGAGGTCTTGTCAGAGCTACCTGATAGTATTCTTTGCCTGAGCAATGAGTGTAGTGGATCAGATTCACACTGTGAGTTTACTGTACTTTGAGTTCAGCAAGGTTTTCAACTTGGTGCCTCCATACCTCTCAACTGTCACACATTATGAGGTACGTCGATCATTTTCCCCTCAGAAATTCTTTGTCCCACATGGGGAAGATGATATTCCACATTTCCCACTGAGACTTTACAGCAGAAATGTATAATACTCTATTATGTTCAGTTATCAGCAAACATTAAGAACATTAGTGCACTGATAGCCATAGTGTTCTGAGCTTGCAGTGCCATGTTTGATGAAATGTCATATTTTGGTCATTTGCCACACATCTTGTCACACATTTTGGTGAAGAAGGGTTGAGAGGTATGGGTACCTCACAAAAGGTTGCTGAAGAAGCTAGATGATCTGTGTGCAGAGAAGGACACAATTAGATGGGTGGAAAATTAGTTGGATGGGAGACAGCAGAGGGTTGTTGTAAATGGAGTCAAATCCATGGTGGGGTGGCATAGGGATCAGTCCTGGGTTCAGTCCTTTTCAATATGTTCATCAGTGACTTAGGAGAAGGAATTCAGGGCAACATGTGTCTCTTAACAGATGACACTTAGCTCTGTGGTAGGGTAAACAGCAAAGAGGGGATTAGGGAGATGCAAAGGGACCGAAAAAGGCTAGAGAGGTGGTCCAAGGTTTGAGAGTTGAAATTCAATGCCAGAAAGTGTAAGGTGATTCACATAGGGGCCAAGAACCCAAGAACAAAGTATTGGATGGGAGGGGTTAAGCTGGACACCACTTCTGAGGAAAGGGACATTGGAGTCATCATAAGTGACTCCCTTAAACAATTTAGCCAATGTAACATGGCCTACAGTAAGGTAAATAGGATTCTGGGGTGTATCATGAGGGGTACTGATAGCAGAATAAAGGAGGTATTACTACCTCTTGATAGATCACTAGTGAGGCCACTCCTGGAGTATTGTGTCCAGTTCTAGAGTCCTCACCTGAGGAAAGACAAAGACAGGCCGGAGACAGTGCAATGTAGGGTAACCAAAATGATTTCGGGCCAGCAGGGCAGAGCTTATGAGGATTCGCTCAAGGCACTAAATGTACTCGCTGGAGGCCAGACATGAGAGGTGTGATATGATAAAGACCTTCAAGTTGCTAAAAGAAATGAACAAGGTGAAAAGCAAGGAGCTATTGAGCAGGAACAGCAGATCAAGAACACTGGGACATGGGTTGAAGATGGCGAGGGTGAGGTTCAGGAGAGATGTGAGAAAGCCTTAGTTTATAGAGAGGGTGCTTGAGTCATGGAACAGTCTGCCAGCTGATGTGGGCACCAAAACCATTAATGGTTTCAAGCACTGCTGGGACAGAGTGCAGGGCTTAGTAGTTATTCAGGACAGTAGCAGTAAAACAGGAAGCACAGGGGTGGATAGTGTGGGATAACACCTTTTATAGACAAATGGACTTGGGGTATGACAGGCTGTTACAGGCAGACTGAATGGACCAGTGATCTTTATCTGCCACCATTGTTTATGTTCCTATGTATCCCCTATTTTTCTTATAGATTTATCACCATTATAAAGTCCCATACAAATTTAGGATTGGAAGTACATGAAGTGCTGCTATTACATGCAACTCTTCACATAACGCTCCACACAGCAAAGTGCATAACTTCACAAGGAAAAACTGCAGTAAGTACCCTTTTCTAGTGAACTTCTACTTCTGGTAGCACTACACCTGATAAGAGCTACACAAATTGGCACTTTGTCAGTGAAGTAGGAATTTGCATAGCTCTTTCACTTCTCTTAAAGGTTCCCTTCGCCGGCACTTTTGTATCAACCTATACCACCCTCCTTCCCAACCTTACCACTTTCCAGTTTAAGAAATTGCAACCTCCAACGGAGCAGCACCCCATCACCCTCCTCCCCAGCCCCAGCTAAAACATCATGAAACAAAAGCCCTTTCTCTACCCAAATATACCCAGTCCCAACATCCTCCTTCCCATGTTTCAACCCCTCCCAAAAAATATACCCCCTTCCTACCCACTCATTCAGTACCCTACCCACCATTCACCCACAATGCCATCAGTAAAATATACAAAAAAAGCAGCAGTGACTACAGAGAGGGGACAGCAACTGGCACAGACCCTCTTTTCACCACTTTGGCCAGTCACCATCTGAATGAATGGGAGTACATGCTCACTGTAAACCAGCCGGTTACTATAAGCTCACACTCCCATGAATTCAGACAGCAGATGGCTGATGGAGTGAGAGGAGGGTCCGTGCTGGTCACCATCCATTATCTGGAGTCTCCACATTTGGTTTGTATCCTTTGCTAGGGACAACACGGTTGTAGGTTGGTTTGCCTGCTGAGCTGATGGTTGAGAAGGGGGTAGCTATCTTCTTTTGTCCAGTGCTGGGGGGGGGGTGGATTCCATGCAAGTGAGTGGGTGAAGGACTGTTGTTTTATGATGTTTTGGCTGGAGCTTGGAGGGGTTTGGGGAAATTCTGCTTATTGGGTGGGGGAAACAGAGATTTATTTATTAAATTGCAACTGGGAAGGGTGGGGGAGGTTCAAAAAAAGCAGCAGATTTGCCCCCTTCCACACTCTTACACAGACTGCAAAACAAAAAGTGAAGCACACTGTATACACAGAGCTGTAGCATGTGACCTGCAGGAGCTGTTCCAGTAAACTAGAGGCAACTGTTTGCATTAAAAGCAATTGTTTGCTAGTAGCCCAGATCTGAGACAACTTCACCCAAATCCACCTTAAAGTGATGTTCAATGCAAAGTTCACAGGCAAAGTGCAGGGTGAAATGTATGTCAAGTGAAAACAGGTGAGTTTGTCATAAAATGGCAAAACTTCACAAGGTGATTCACAAAGGCAAAGTTGGTAGGACGAGCACCAGAACCAGAGTGCTTTGCAATGAATGTGTGTGTGAGTGTGTGGGGGGTAGTTTAAGAGGGATGTGAGAATCTACTACTTCACAGAAAGAGTCATGCATACCTGGAATAGACTGCCAGCAGAAGTGGTGGAGGCAAAAACAGTAGGGGGCTCCAAGCATGTGTGGGATAGACATAGGAAATATTAGGAAATTGGCAGGGAGTAAGGAGGGTCACCAGAGACCATCTAGAGTCTGCAGAGACAGACTATGAAGGGACCATCTGGGTAGACTGAGTGTGCCAAACAGTTATTTTCTGCCAACCAGCTCTTTGTTTCTATGGTAAATTCGCTGGAACTTTGCCTGTGATTTAAAACTTTACATCACAACTCATAGGTCATGCCTTTTTGCCACTGGATCATTTTGAGATCCCTCCACTAGTTAACCTCAAATCTCCTCTAGTCCTTCTTAAGATGTGGGTTCCAAAACTGCAAGTAATATGCCAGATGTAGTCTAACCAGTGACCTATAGGCAGGCCTGATGCACTCCAGCATCCTGTAAGCTTTCCCATCTGCCATACTGAATTGAGAAGAAACTTTTCAACTGTCCTTTATTATCAATGATACATTCCTTTCCTCCTTTGATTGTTCAGCTATGATCCCATTTATGCAATATTCCATTTGCACACTCTTTTTCTTAGTATGCATTGCTGAAAGTTTTTGCCACTAAACTCCAGTTGCCAAAGTCCTGCCCACTGCTCCAGCTTTTGCTCTCCACTCTCATAATTGTGTACTCTGTAGCAGACTCACTTTACCCCGTAACCCCCACCCCAACGTTACTTATCTAAATGTTTACAATGGTCAGCCCCAGGACAGTCTCAGGTGGCACTCCACTAGCAAGTTCCCAAATATCAGAGAATTTGCTGTTCAAGACAACTCTTTGAGCCCTCCCTGCCAACCAGTTCCCAATCCACCTAGTTAACCCTATCCCTAGTCCTAAATTCCCTACCATAAGCTTCCTATGTGGTACTGAATTAAATGCCTTGCTGAAGTCCAGGTACAGAGCATCAGCTGTTTGGTCCCTATTTACCATCTGTGTCACTGAGCTGAAAAAAATGTATCAAGTTCATTTGACTTGACCTACCCCTCATGAACCCATGTTGATTCCTGTCTGTAAGGTTCTTTTCTTCTAGGAAATCCACTATCTGTAACTTTATACAGTAATTGATTCCAGCACTGTGTCACCATTGAGGTCAGGCTCACTGGCCTATAATTACCTGGCTTTCTTTATGTTCACCCTTGTGGGGCAGACTATGTGAATTGCCTTATTCAATCACGAATTGGCAGTTCATGTAGGCTTGCCAGCTGAATTTGGCCAATTTATTTGGTAAATAACTATGCAAACTGCCGTTACTACATAGATACATATATGTTGATGGCATGTAAGGGCCTACAGCCCACCTAGTCTGCCCAGTTGCGCACATAACTATGTTTCTTCAAGCTTCCCTAGAACGAGATTGTCCCCTTTCCCTGACTACCAGGATCCCGTTATGCCTATCCCATGCATTCTTAAATCCTGCAATTGTTTCTGCCCCCACCGCCTCCTCCAGCAGGGCATTTCATTTGTCCACCAACCTCTCTTTGAAGAAGTACCTCCTCACATTCCCTCTGAACCTTGCTCCCTCTAGTTTCATCCCATGTCCCATAGTCCTGGAGCATCTTTTCTATGAAAAACTGTGTTTTCCTGCACCTTGTTCCTCCTCCTCATGAGGTACTTATATGTCTCAATCATATCCCCCCCTCTCTCTCATCTCTTCCAGGGAGTACATATTTAAGTTTTCAGCCTGTCCTTGTAGGTTTTGTGATGTAATCCCTGCACCATCTTGGTTGCCGTCCTCTGAACTGTTTCCATTCTGTCTATGTCCTTTTGTAGGTAAAGCCTTCAGAACTGGACACTGTACTCAAGGTGTGGTCTCACTAATGTCTTGTACAGAGGAATTATGACCTCCCTTTTTCTGCTAGTGATACCCCTGTCTATGCACCCCAGCATCCTGTTTGCTTTTCCTGCCACCTTGTCGCATTGGCTTCCCACTTTGAGGTCAGCAGAGATGATAACCCCTTGGTCCCTTTCCTGCTTGGAGCATTCTGTATCCCCCCCCCCCAGCTGATGTGCTGTTCCCGGGTTCTTGTACCCCATGTGCAGTATTTTACATTTGTTTGAGTTAAATCTCAACTGCCACTCTCCTGATCAGTCTTCAAGCTTCTGCAGATTTCTTCACATTCTATCCACACCCTCCAGCATGTTCACCCTGTTGCAGTGCTTTGTGTCATCAGCGAACAGGCAAATTCTCTCCTCTAGGTCATTTGTAATGTCACTGATAAAGATGTTGAAGAGGACTGGACCCCACACTAATCCTTGTGGCACCCCACTTGTCACATTTCCCTCTGTGGAGTGACAGCCATTTATCACCACCCTCTGTGTCCTGCTATACAATCAATTCCCCACCCACCTCACCACCATCCTACCCACTCCCATGTTCCCCAGCTTGTTTAACCGCCTTCTATGCAGCACAGTGTCAAAGGCCTTGCTGAAGTCCAGGTAGGCCACATCCACTGCCCCCTCCCGATCCACCTCTCTTATCACCAAGTCAAAGAATTCAGTGAGGTTAGCCTAGCACAACCTCCCTCCAGTAAAACCATGTTGCTGTGGGTCCTGTAGACCTTTGGCAGCCAGGAGTTCACCATTCTTTCCTTCAGTAGTGTTTCCATGATCTTTCATACTACTGAGGTCAGGTTGACTGGTCTGCAGTTTCCTGCTTCCTATCTGTTTCAGCTTTTGTATAGTGGGGACTACATCAGCTGTCCTCCAGTCTTTGGGTACCTCTCCTCTTTCCAGTGACCAACTGAACAGGGTTGCCAGAGGTTCAGCCACCACCCCTCTTAGCTCCCTCAGCACCCTGGGGTGTACCCCATCTGGCCCCATAGTTGTATCAACTCTTACTCCTTCCAGTTCCTTTAGGACCTTTCCCATGAAAAAAGGACTTGTATCCCTTTCCATGCCCTTTCTACTCCCTTCTGGCCCATTACCTGCCCCCCCCCGTAAAGACTGAGCAGAAGTATATGTTCAGTATCTCTGCCTTTTGGTTGTCATCCTCCACTCTATTCCTGTCCTCCTCTTTCAGCCTCACTATCCCTCCCTTTGCCTTCCTATTTTCACTGACAAACCTGTAAAAAGTTTGTCCCCTCTAACCACTGATTTCACAATGCATTCCTCTATTTGTTCTTTGGCTTCCCTTACTGCCCTCCCTGCCTCCCTTTGTTTCTCTTGGTACCTCTCCCTGTGCCCTTCTGTCTGTGTCTTTCTGTACCTTTTAATGTGATTTTTTTGGTTTTTACTTTCTCAGCTACCTCCTTGAAATACCATAATGGCCTCCTCTTCCTTTTCCCCTTGCTAACCTGTTTCACACATAATTGTGTTGCCCTTGTTATCTCTGATTTGAATACTGACCACTGTTCCTCCACCACAAATTTCCTGCCTATTCCAGCTAGTGCCTCTTCCAAGCATTTTCCCATATTTCCAAAATCTGCCCTCCTAAAGTCAAGGATTCGTGTTTTTGTGTGGCTGGGTTCTGCTCCTTCAGTTATGTCAAGCCACACTGACCGGTGGTCACCATTCCCCAGGTGGTCCCCTACTGTCATTCCTGTCACACTGCCCCCATTCATGAGCACCAAGTCCAGTACTGCTGTCTGCTGTGTGGGTTCCATGACCAGTTGTTTAAGGAAGGCTCCCTGTAGGGAGCCCAGGATAAATGTGCTCTTGGTTGGTGCTGCTGCTGGGAGGCTTCAGTCTATGTCTGGAATATTGAAGTTGCCAACCAGCACTACCTCCCCCTTGTGCACCATACTTTGGATAGCCAGCATCATCTCCCTGTCCATCTCCTCCCCTTGGGCTGGTGGTCTGTAAATTACCCCTGTGAAAATGGCTGACCCTGTTCTTCTTTCTAGCTTAACCCACAGTATCCTCCTCCCTTGTTCCCCTTGAATCTCTGTGGCGTTTATGTTATCTTGCACATAAAGCACCACTCCTCCCCCCCTTCCTGTCTGTCCTGTCCCTCCTGAATAGATTGTAGCCTGGTATGTCCATCTCCCAGTCATGGTTATCATTACACCAGGTCTCTGTGATGGCCACAATGTCCAGGTCTGACAGTGCCATGGCTCTCCCTTCTTACTTTCGCCCTTGTGATCCTATGGATCTACTTCCCATCACTCCATGTAGTGCCTCCCTGTCCCCCATTAGGTGCCCCTAACTTCACTCCCCAGACAAATGAGACCCCCACCAGGAGTAGCTTCCTCTTTCTCTGGGGTCTTCTACTCCCCTTTCCCTGGGTCTTCATTATGGAGGATCCACCCATCCTTCTTGGTCTCAGTTGTGGGTGCCCTTGTTGGGCTTTCTCACTCCTCCAAGACAATGTAGGGGCTACTTAGCTGGACCAGGTGGGGGATGTGCTTCTGACCCCCACACTCTCCCTGAGCCCACTGTAGTCCAACCACTTCTCTTCCTCCTCCTGGGTGTCCATTGAGGTTCTGGTTGTGGATATGGTGGCTTCTGGGTGGAGGTGAAGGTCCCCTGTGTCATGGCCAACTCAGCTAGGAGACAGGCAACCTTCCTCCTCAACCCAGAGAGGTGCCTACAGATGGAGCAGCACCACATGATCTGGAATGTTCTCTTAAACACTGCGTCCCACTACACTGCACCACCCCTTGCATCTTCTCTGTTTATTAACTATACCTACTACCACCAGTGACAATCTTCTGTTCTCTTTGGATCACTTTACTGTGTTAGGCTCCTACTTTTTTTTTCATCCCTTCCCTGTTGCTTTAATCTTCCCTCCTGTGTACTCTGATGCTAAACAAGCTTGCAGTCCCAATCCCACTGTTACGTGGTTATATAATGCTGCTGTGGTCCCTCCTGCCCTGAGCTAAGTCAGGAAGTAGTACACCATTTCCTGTTCACCTACCTATAAAAGGTGAACTAGCCTGGGAGGGTGGGATGGGGAGGGTAGGGTGGGCCTAATCCCCTCGCTGCTGGAAAACAATTAGACACTTTAGTTTAACCTCAACCAAGTACCTGCTGCAGCACATTCCTCTCCATTTGCCTCCTGGTCTCTGATCCCAACAATGCTCCAGCCTTTTCTTCAGCCCTTCAAATTTGCTGTGCAGGCCTTGGCCCCTCCTGCTATGGCTACAGCTTCGGTGCGCTTGGCCCCTTACTTTTAAACCCTCTCCCTGAGAATTCAAAAACAGGCTCCCTTTGTTTGGTCTCTCTCTTATTGGCTGTGACACTGCTGTGTCAGAGAGAGAGAGAGAGAGAGTTCCCCATTGGCTTCTCCAGCTGTTTTGTGGTCCTCTCTACCAGCAGAGCAAATTTGCCAAAATTCATAGATTATTTTGTGGAGTGAATTTCTATAACTTCACCCACCTCTACCCACCACAGAAGCCTAGGAGCTCTGCTGCAGTAATCTGGACTGAAGTGCAGTGGAGAAATAATGTAGGAACTCTGATTATATTAAGAGAAAGGGAGGAAGGGGAAACTGTTTAACCAGGAAAGGTACACTAAGCTGAAGCTTGTTTCCAGGTTCGACCTGGGAGCACAAGGAAGTTAAATGACTTTCTTAGGGTTACACAGCATGCAAGGGTTGTGAGATTCAAATCCAGGTCTCCAGGTTTGCAGCTCAGTGCCTTAAACCACAGCACTATACTGCCTCCATATTATTAAATTAATAAGTGAAATCCTATATTGGTATAGGTGGAATTGGGTCCTATGACTAAGCAATTATTACAGCACATCTGCTCAGGTCAATTGAAATGTCTTTTGAGTATTTGGATTTTAAACTTTTTTACAAAAATAACACCCTGCAGGTTATGCTGTAATAATTTCGCTGACTAGTTGGTTGTAAGCACTTGGTTTTGCCTTATATGTTACCCAGAGAGTGCAGATACAACAGCAATTGACCAGTGGAATACAATATGTTTACCATTTGCTCAAATCAGTAATACTAAAACTTTTTAAAAATGTAATAAATAGGTGGCATGCATTACTGCTAAAGCATAATGCATGATGCATGTTTTCATTTGCTAAACTATTTTTCCTTACATGCTGTGGTTCAATTGGAAAGGTTTACATGGAAACATAGAAGTTGATGGCAGATGAGGAGCGCAAGGCCCTTTCAGTCTGCCCATTTTTTCTACCTTATGAATGTGCCATAGACCTTTACTCTGTCAATGTCCTACTTATTCATACTTATATGTATTCTCTCTTATGCCTATCCCATGCCTGTTTGAATCCTTGTACTGTATTCATATCCACCACTTCCTGAGGTATGCTATTCCATGCATCAATCTTCCTTTCTGTGAAAAAGAACTTCCTCACATTACCCCTTAATCAGCTTCCCTTTAATCTCACTATGTGTTCTGTTGTCCTGACCAAGACTGTATATTTTTCTTATACTGAAACATGTTAGACTCTTTCACCTTGTTAATGCCCTTAAGATGTTTGAATGTTTCGACTATATCACCTCTCTCCCTCCTTTGCTCTAGTTTACACATACTGAGCTCCGTTAATCTGTCCTCATATGTTTTCTGATGTAGTCCCTGCACCATTTTGGTTGCCTTTCTCTGGACTGCCTCCATTTTGTTATATCCTTGTGCAGGTGTGGCCTACAGTACTGCATGCAGTACTCCAGATGGGGCCTAACCAGTGTCTTGTAAAGAGGGATTATTGCCTCCCTCTTACGACTTGTGATACCCCTACTAATACACCCCAACATCCTGCTAGCCTTACCTACTGCTTTAGTTGTCTGCTTGGATGATTTCAGGTCCTCTGTGATGATGATGCCCAAGTCTCTTTCTTCCCTTGTGATTGCCAGCAACTCCCTCCCAACCTATAGGTAGCTTCAGGTTTTCTCTTCCCTATGTGCATGATCTTGCACTTCTTTGCGTTAAACTCCAGTTGCCACTCTTCAGACCATTTTGCCAGTTTTTCCAGATCTCTTTTCATTCTGCCCACCCCATCTGGATCATCTACTCTGTTGCAGATCTTTGTGTCATCTGCAAACAGGCAAAACTTACCTTCCAGTCCATCTGAAATGTCACTGATGAAGATATTGAAGAGGACTGGCCCCAAGACTGATGTCTGAGGCACCCCACTTGTGATTTGCATCTCTTCTGACTATATACTGTTTACCACCACTCTCTGTTTTCTGCCCAACAACTAGTTTGCCATGCAGTTGACCAACTTCTGACCCACCCCGAGCCTACCCAGCTTATTAATCAATCTTCTAGGTGGAACAGTATCGAAAGCTTTGTTTAATTCAAGGTAGGAGACATCAACTGCACCCCCTTGGTCCACCACTCTGGTCACCCAGTCAAAGAAATCTGTGAGAATAGTTTAACAGGACCTTCCTGTTGTAAATCCATGCTGTCTTGGATCCTGTGCTCCTATGGATTACAGGTGTTGCACTGTCCTTTCCTTAAGGAGTGCCTCCATAATCTTGCTCACTACTGACGTAAGACTGACTGGTCTGTAGTTCCCTGCCTCCTCCCTGCTTCCACTCTTGTGTAGCGGGATCACATGAGCCCTTCTCCAGTCTTCTAGGACCTCTCCTCTGCTCAGAGACTCACTAAACAGTTCTGCTAATGGCTCTGCTTGTTCCACCCTTAGCTCCTTTAGTACCCTGGGATGTATACCATCAGGTCCTATTACCTTGTCCACCCTGAGCTTAGCGAGGCTGTAGGACCCTTTCTTTGTGAAGGGACTTGTGCACACCCCCCTCCCCCCCTTTGTCCGTGGTGCTGAGCTGTGGACCCTACCCTACCTTCTCCTCAGTAAATACTGAGCAAAAGTGTATATTTAGGATAGATGCTTTACCTTGGTCCTCCTCCACACACTCCCCCTTATTCCCTTTGATCTTAGCAATACCCCCTCTGGACTTTCTCCTTTCACTAATGTATCTATAGAAAGTCTTGTCCCCTTCTTTTACTGTTCATGCTAGTGTTTCCTTGGTTTGGGCCTTTGCCTGCCTTACTGCCTTTCCTGCCTCCCTATCTTTGTCCCGCTGCGCTACCTTATATTTCCTGAAGGTCAACCTTTTAGCTCTGATCTCTTCTGCTACTGTTTTTGAGGACCAAAGTGGTCTCCTCCTTCTTTTGCTCTTGCTTTTTTCCCTAACACAATTTGATGTTGTTTCAAGTATTGCATCCTTAATACGTGCCCACTTTGCCTATACCACCTCACCTGTATTTCTTCTTGCTAGGGCTAGCTTAACTCTGTTGGCCATCTTATCAAAGTCAGCTACTCTGAAGTCCCATATTTTTGCCTTGGAATGGGATGGGATGATTTAGTTCTAGTGGTCAAATTGAACCATACTATGTATGGTCAAATGTCTCCCAGGTACATCAGTGTGAAGAGACACTGACCGCATTGTTAAAATTGTGCAGGAAGCAGGAGAAAACATCAGTGTCCTGGTACACATAGGAACTATCACTCTCGCCAGCCAGTCAGTTGTGGAGACCAAGGAACACCTGACCAGGCTGGGATACTCTTTAGGAGTTTAGGTGGTGGAACTCTCACATTTAGATTGGTGGTGGAAATCTCCTATAGCAGTCAATGCAGAAAGATGACAGAAGTGGTGGAACTGTCATGCGTGTTTTTAAGAGGTAGTGGAACTGAGTTCCTGGGGGCTCCTGCCCAATTTATCTCCTGCTTAGATGAATCCCCTCATTTTTCTGACCCATCACCTACTGCAGGAGAAATGTACATTCTTTCTTTCTAGAAATCATCCCAACAAATGTGAAAAGAAATATGTTGCTAAAAAATCAGTAACTTTAAACAGAAATGAGAAAAACAGAATGCATTTTGAATACTTCAGAAAGAAAACTTACAACAGTAACCCCCCCCAAAAAAGGTTTAGCATCCATAAAAAAAAAACAATTGCAGGAATAACATACAGTAGTGTAGAAAAGGCTGAAACAACACAAAAAAGTAAAACGTATGGAAAAAATGGAAGTTTAAAAATATAAGCATAAGAAAAGGAAAAAAGATCTCAAAACATGATTAACTTTTTCTGAAGTGTATGGCAGTTTATGTTTACTTTCAACCTCTTTATGCAAGTCAGCCTTGTTCCTAAGATAACATTGGAAACTTGTAAGATAACACATTTAAATGCAGTTGAATGTTAGTTTCAAAAAATGTGTTTACTTTACTGGAAAAACAGCATTGTTGTGTAAACCAGCACTTAAAATATTTTGACTCTGCATGTGCCTACTAGCCTAGGGTATGTACTACAGTACATGTGTAATGAGCTGAAACAGGTGCACCAGAACTACACATCATTATGCACGTTGCTCCTTTAAAACGTAATGTTACTGTTATAAATCTCTTTCACCCTGGTCCCAGTAAAGCACAAACAGAACATTTCCATCTAGCACATTATCTGAGCTGGTGGAATTGGGTTATCACGGGTCAGCAGGCCAGAGCCATGCCATGGTTCTGGCATATTTAAATGGCACTGCCCTGGCAGCTTGGGATAGGGTAAGAAATCTGGGGGTCACTGTGGACTCTAGGCTGAAACTTGAACATCATCTTTGTACCTGCAAAATATCACCTGCATTAAACTCTATTTTGTGCAAGAGGTCATGGCTACCACAGCACATGCTTTTGTGACCTTGGGGTTCGACTACTGCAATGCTCTATACCTATGGTTGTCTGAAGGGGTGGTGCATAAACCTATAGTTAGTGCAGAATGCTGAAACCAGGTTAATTATGGGAACATCATACTCCTAACATATCACATCTGTGCTACAGCATCTGCACTAGCTACATATTAGGCGGTGCACCATGTTATTGTTCAAAATCTCTGGAGATCTCTGAGGAGATTTTCTCGAGAGATCCTACAGCACAGGTAGCACTAGAGATTTTTTTCTCTGAGTACCTCCAGAAAATCTCAGGAGATAACACGCTGAATTGACTGGTACTACTGTGCAAGGCTCTATACAGTTTGGGCACCAGCTACCACAAAGATCTTTAGGTTTGGTATGCACCTGCTCACTTGCTCTACTCCACCAAAGAACCACTGCCAGAACCATTCAGCTGACAGGGCATTCTCGGTGCTCAACCCAATGATTTGGAAGTTCAGAAGTAGAACTCTTTATTTTTATGTGGCACCCTTCCCCAGAGGCTCAGGACATCATTATAACACAGAGTAGAAGCAAAATAAATGAAAGTAATAAAAAAGTTACTACCAAACACATATATAGACTTTCACTATTATACTCCGGTTTATACTTCGGTTTTAGGATAACAGAAGGTCTAGGCCTATAAATGCTGTCCCCACTGCACAGTGGCAGTTACCAATATTAACTTCCTGAATGTAATTGTCCAGTTTTATCTTTATCAATGGACAAGTTAGGTGCTTGGATCACATGCCCCAGTAACTGATTCTGTACCCTTTTAGCTCTTGGTACATAAGAGCATTTCCTATGATCAGTTTTTGGTACAGTACCTGCCAATTGTCGTTTATGTCCCCTTAATTCATATTTATAGTCCTTATAAACCAGACCCAATTCTATCTTTAATATACGATCCTCCAGTATCTTATATAGAAGCAGTATATCTCTGCTAATCCTTCTCAAAGCTAAGGGCCAAAGGCCTAAGTCCTCCAGCCTGTATTCATGTGCCTTGCTCCTACACTGAGGAATACATTTAGTAAATTTCCTATGGGAGCTCTCTATAATATTCACACCCTTTTTTTTCAATAAGGACTCCAGTGCTGTGAGCAATAGTCCAGATGTGGCCTGATACAGGTTTTATAGAAAGATAAGAGAACTGATTCTGATCTAGAAAAAAAGGAACTACGTATTATACTATACTGCACTATTATAGATATCATTAAAACAGTCCTAAATAAATAAATTAATAAATAAGTCAATAAATACATAAAACTGGGATGTTAGCAGATGTAGGAGAAATTAATACCCAAATGTCTGAATACACAAAAAGGTTTCTAGACCTCGCTTAAAAGCCTCCACCCAGGGGGCCTCACTCAGAGGTCTTAGAAGAGAGTTTCTGATGACTGGGCTAGCTACTTCAAAAGTCAGGTCCCAGGAGGTTTTTACCCTAACTCTGAGAACTACCAGGAGGCCTTCCTCAGTGGAAAGCAGAGGGCACAAGGGTACATGAGGATGCATGACATCAGACAGGTAGCCTGGGCCCAGTCTGTGCTAGGCCTTATAAGTCACCAAACCAACTTTAAAGGAGATGCGCCTCTTAACGAGCAGCCAGTGCTCATCAGGCAGCACTGGGGAGACAAGACACATCTTTGGAAGGTAGTGTACCTCCACTAACCCCAAGGTAAAGAGCACTGTAGTAGTCAAGTCTTGAAGTTACGAACGAGTGCACCAGTGTGGCCAAGTCACCTTATAGCTGAGAAGTTCCTCCTCAGTGCTGGCTATAAGAAGGGCCAAAATATCTTTTTTTTTTCTCTTGCTTTCAGCATGATTTTTACAACTGTACTTCAGACCTTACATAATATTTATTTTCCTGTAATATCATTATGTATATTTTAATCTGGAGGTATGTTTTTATTTTAAAACATGCTAAGCCCCTGTGATAGGGTGCTATATAAAATAAATCACCTTGCCCTTCTAAAGATTTCTTAGGCAAAGCCTGTGATGGCAAGGAAATACAGGATTACTGAATATTAAATGCAGAATTGTGCAATCTTTACAATGCGATTGTAATACTTTTCTAATGAGTAGGGGTTATATAAACTGGCTGAATGTTATTTTTGAAGTCCTAATCTAAAGCAATAATCAGCAAAAGAAAAGTTATTTTTTAAAACATCAGGCAGACTATGCATCAACATACTTTTTTTTGTATAAAGTTCATTGAAATGTCAAAGTATTCATCATTAAGACTTGAGATGTTACAGAAATACATTACTCTATTAAACCCTAGCTGGGCAAATTCCCTTGGAAATACAACTCTAGGTTTAAACTCTCATACTTACTGTGTAAGTACTGATAATTTTCTTTTTTTCAAGATAACAGTAGATATATACTTCATAACTACCATTAAAATACAATTTCATTTATGTCCTGTATCCGTTGTATTATTTGCAGTCTGTATACTTATACATCTTCTGCTTATTGCCAGGTTGTTTTGTTCTTCTCATTCCATCTTCATTGAGAAGTAGTTTAACATTATAATTGCAAGTATATTTAAGCAATAATGCATGGCAGGGTGTGTGTTGTGGTGGGATAACATCATGCTTGGGGTGGTTGGGAATGAGGCTGCAGGCCGAATGCATCCAATACCCCAGGTATAACATCATTCCAGCACAACACACACCCTGGAGTGCATTATTGCCATTACATAATGGCTCATTTGTAAAATTAAATAAAAAAAAATAGATTTAAAATGTGTTTAAAATGTTTTTTAGTCATTTTTTATTGAGTAGGACTACATACTGGAAAAATAGTGATGTTCTATTGTTTGCCCAGTAGGTGGTGGTGGTGCATTTGCTTCACGTTCATCCCCCACCCACCCACACTCACACACAGACCCACACTAATTGTTTTGTAGCCATTAAGTTTATTTGGGTCAGTTCTGCTGTCTTTCATGTGCCAGCTGAAGATTTTTGTTTTAAAATACTATATGTGAAAGTCGCATATGGGACTCGGGAGAAGGACCTGCATGTACACTTCCGGTTTTATGGTTCCATTGCTATCTGTGTGTCAGTTGACAGAAAGGAGCTATTTAAAGTGCTTTCTCAAGGTAAACTTTCTTGTATAGTCGCTTTGTGCAGTTCTTATGCAGTTTTTGTGTGCCAACAGCTGCTGTTTCGTCAGGAACTGAGCAACGTCAGAGAGCTGTGTGATCACTAGCTACGGTCCACCCAGTAACTGAAGCCGTTTGATTTGGGGAAGAAACATCTAAGAAAATAACATTTTTTGGAGCCTCTTGTGCTGGGGGATTTAAAAGCGTTTTGGTCAGAGGAAGGGTTGAAGTTTTAAGAGTAATGGGCAGGGAACACGGATGACAGCTTTGGAGTGGGAATTACAGAAGCGGGCTGGCCTGCAGGGATGATGACAAGCATGCTGCAGTGGAATGATTTTGGTAGCCTTTTATGCTGTCATCTGTGTGCTGGAACTAGAACCATGACGTTGTACTGGGATAACATCATGGCTCTAGTCCTAGATGGACCAATCAGAGTCCAAGATTCTTTCATGCCATTGTACAATCCTTATTATGAACTGGGGATCATAAATGGACATCGCTGATTGGCTGAGACATTTTTGAAGCCGTGATGATATCGAGCTACATCATCATGGCTTCAGAAAAACCCCGGCCACCAGCCTCCTCACCTGCTGCACCACACATCCCTCCACTCCGCCAGTATTTCCACCTCACACCAAACTGTAGAAAGACACAACTGTTGACAGAGTCATGCTCCAAAAATCGAAATAAATGCCATCCCTCCTACAACCACTGCTACTGCCAGTACTTTACAAAGCCTGCCATACATTTTCTTACCTCAGCCAAACTCCTGAGGAATATGATGTTGACAGAGTGAGTAGCATCATTTCCACAGTGTCAATAATTGCTTGACTGTCATGTTACAAAATAAAAAATCCTGATTGGCGCTGTGTCTACCTAACTACCCGAAAAGAAACCGCAAATTAAACATACATTCACTCTGTCCCAGACTAGGCAGCATGACCACGTGAAACCCACAGAGTACACTTGAGAGGACCAGTATTACCAAAGTGACACCGTGTTTGTTATAACAGTGCCACCTGCAGGCCGAGCCCTTCAGGACTATTTTGTCAAAACATTCTCTTCCAACATGCTGAAAGAAGCAATTTCACAAGGTTTTAAAAGTATTTTTTTTTCCTTGAAAAAAATCAATTCAATCCAGTTTCATAATAGCAATAAATCACTCCAGGGTGTGGTGCATCATGGGATATCATCACTTCTTGGATGGTTGGATGCACTCGGCCTGTGGCCTCATGCCCAACCACCCGAGGCGAGATGATATCCCATGATATACCACACCCTGTCATGCCTTATTGCTTAATTATACAGTGGGGTCTAAAAATTCTCAAAGCTGGTTGGCTGACTGGCACAATTTATCTGTTGTAAATCCTGGCATTACCAATGGGAAAAAGTGCCAGTCAGCCACATCTGCCCAAAATCAATCCGACCCCCGAAAATCAAAACAAAACGGCTGCCATGTTAAATTCCCACTAAACTGCCGTGTCCCACAACTCCTGATACAACACAGAAAATACACAAAAATTAAGTTCACTAACTCTGGGAATACCTACAATAGTCAGAATCTGCCAAAATACTGGTACAGGCAACATGAAACTCAAAACAGTATTTTTCAACACCTTCCTCATAACTGCTTCCACGTGATTCACCTTGAATCTTGGTTTGGCTCCATTGCCACCCCTCGGTTGCCAAGTTCCCTATACCATTGTAAAAGCAGAAATGCTGAAATCACTCCTGTGAGGAAACTCCCTTGCAAAACACAAACAAACCCAGAAACATGTTGTGTGACAATGGCGTTTATCAGAACACCTTCTCTACAGTGTCATGGACCACACGTTGTATGTCGCCAGTGCGGTGACATCACACTATCATACCCTGACTTAAAAAGCCACTTCTCACTCAGGGGTGAGAAAAACTCATGACTCCCAGGCTGTCTCTGTATAAAAGAAGCATGACAACATTTTACTTTGTGAGTACAGCTCAAATAGGAGCTCAGCTTACTGAGTGGAGCTATATTACCAGTTCAGCAGTAGCTAGAAACTCCGACTATTTTTCCCTGTGCAGCAATAAATTAAATAAAAAATAATTTAAAATGAAAAAATAACCGTTATGCTCTATTTTTGTTCTCACAAAAATAAAGGGGGCCATTGTATAATCACAATATACCACTCCAGGGTGTGGGTTTTGCTGGAATTTACCCACTTCAGGTGTGGTTTACTCACTCAGCCTGCAGCCTCGTGACTGACCCACACCAGGCATGGGTAAATCCCAGCATAACCCACACCCTGTCATGGTATATTGCTTAAATGTATGAAGAAGTGGACCACTGTACCATAAAGCATGCATTAGCAGACACTATCACCTTCATGCATATCATGCGACATAGATCATTTTAGTTGCATGCTGTTGTGTACGGTTTGCTTTCCCCTTTATAGTCCCAATATCAGTTTCATGCAAGGTTAGTTGATCAGTATCTCTGGCTCACAATGTACACTCCCACGGTGGCATGGATTGTGTTAAAGGGACACTGTCAATCTTTTTTGCATCATATTATTTCAAGGTAAAACTCCACATTTTATGACTGCTTACCTCTTCTAAAATTCATTAATGTTGCTGGTTGTTTAATCTGCCTCCTTGCTTATTAGAACTGAAATGCATGGAAGTGTATAGTTATACACAGCTTTCTTTTGCTCCAAATTGTTTACCTAAGCTAACCGCATACTTTCTAAACATTAGAAACACCCTCAAACAGTACAACCACTTATGATACAATAGTCTCATCTACTCCCCACTGCACAATGGGTAGCTAGATAGTGTTGGGGTGTTCCTGAGTCCAGGAAAGATACAGTTGTGGTTAGTCAAGAAATGTAAATAAACATGTTTTGTTGTGGTAACACCAGTCTGGTTGACACTTGGTTTTTTACTTTTTAAAAGGAAGAAGGAGTCTGAATCAAACAACCAGCAACATCAGCAGTCTGTATTGGATGAGAACAATCATAAAATGTGTTTTTTAAACTAGGGACACTTTGAGGCCAAATGGGGTTGACAGTGTCCCTTTAAATAGGATTCCACTCTAATTTCCCTGAGCCTGCTTGGATTCCATCTGCTCACACCAAGGGGTCCAGGCTTTTGTAAATTTTCCTATTCTTCCCCATCTATACAAGACTTACATATGAACATACGAATATGCCTGCAGATAAAAGTCTTATGGTCTATCTAGTCTACTCAAGTGTGCAGGACCCCGTAACTACAGAGGGACCTGCCCCTTCCCCAAATCCTTTCTGACTCCCCAGAAGTCCCTCACTCCCCCCCTCTTCCACTAGTAATTTTCCCCTTCATTCTGCCCCATCCTCTCCCACTGTTTTCAGGGAGACCACCTTCTCTGGCAACTCACTGTACTTGGGCAACACTCTCTCAGTGAAAAAATGCCCCTGTATCTCTCTCTCTTGAATCTTCCTCCTACCAGCTTTAGGCTATGCCACCTACAGTAGTAGACGTGTTCCCACTAAAACTGAAGAGGTCCTTGTATTCATCCTGTTAATACCTTTAAAGTAGCTGAAGACCTCATTCTTTTTCCCAATCTCCCTTCTGTTCTCAGGGGAGCACATGTTGAGCACCTTCAGCCTCTCTTCATAGGTGTTGCCCTGCTTGCCCTGGATCATCTCTGTTGTCCTTCTCTGGACCATCTCCAGCAAGCTAACATCCTTCTTAAGATAAGATCACCAAAATTGCACACTGTACCCTAGTTGTGATCTTACCAGTGACCTGTACAGTGGCAGAATGACCTCAGCCTTCCCACTGGTAATCCCCCTGGTTATGTTGCCCAGTATCTGATTTGCTTTTGCTACTGCTCTCCTGCAGTATACCCAGTACTTCAGGTCACTCGTGATGATAACCCTCGGGTCCTTTTCCTCCTCTGACTTTGTAACCTGCCCACCACCCAACCAGTATTTGGTCTGTGGGTTTTTCACCCCAAGTGCATACCTTTGCATTTTTTCCTATTGAACCTCAATTGCTAAATGCCAGACCTCTTCTCCAACCTAGCTAGGTCTTCTCTATTTTCATGCCTTCCCTCATCCATATACATCCACCCACAGAGATTTGTGATGTCTGTGACACAGGAATGTTTTACCTCTGGTCCCATCTGCTATGTCACTGATGAAGATGCCAACGCTGGACTGAGCAACAAGCCCTGTGAGACCCCACTGGTCACTGGCATAGCTTCTGAGAATTCTCCCCCTGATCACCCACTTTTAGCTTCTGACCTGCAACTAGTTTTTGACTTATCTAGCAAGCTTGGCCCCCACCCACAGGTCTTCCAGCTTCTTGACCAGTCTCCTACAGTATAAGACACAGAGTCAACGGTCTTGCTGAAGTCCAGAGACATGACATCAACCACTTGGCCCCTGTCCACTATTCTGGTCACCCAGTTGAAAAAGTCAATCAGATTAATTTGACAAGAACTCCTTGAAAAAAACCTATACTGCCTCTCATCTTAGAAACACAGAAACGTAGATATTGATGGCAGATAAGGACCATTAGAACAACCCAGTCTGCCCATTTTCTCTACCTGCTACAAAAACCATAGACTCTACTTGATCTCCGGCATTGCTCTCTTTCCTATTTCTAGGGTTCCCCTATGCATATCCTTTGCATTTTGGAATTCCCCTATTGAGTTTGCCCCACAACACCTCCGCTGGGAGGCTGTTCCATGCATCCACCACCTTTTCTGTGAAGAAGTCCTTCCTCACATTAGCCTGTAGCCTACCCTTTTCCAGCCTTATGTCATGTCCCCTTGTTTTAGAACATTATTTTTCTGAAAAAATGCAACCCTCCTGTACATTATTTGTGCCCTTGAGATATTTTAAAGTCTCTATCACATTCCCACTCTCTCGCCTCTCCTCCAGGGTATACATATTGAGGTCCTCTAGTCTCTCCTCATATGACTTTTGGTGCAGGCCCTGCTCCATTTTTGTTGCCCTATTCTGAACTGCCTCTACCCTGTCTATGTCCTTAAAGAGATGTGGTATCCACAACTAGACACAGTACTCCAGATGAGATCTTACTAATGATTTGTACAGAGACATCACCACCTCCTTTTTTCTGCTAGTGATACCTCTCCCTACACACTACAGTGTCCCACTGGCTCTCCCTACAGCCTTGGTACATTGCCTGGCCACCTTCAAGTCATCTGATATGATTACCCCAGATCCCTTTCTTGTTTGGTGGCCATCAGTATCTCTCCCCCCCAATCATGTAAGCCTCCCCTGGGTTCCTGTGCCCCAAATGCATGATTCTGCATTTCTTTGAGTTGAATCTTAGCTGCCACATTCTTGACCATTCCTGTAGTTTACTTAGGTCCCTCCTCAGTTTTTCCACCCCCTCCCGGAGTGTGTACCCTGTGGCAGATCTTAGTGTCATCTGCAAAGAGGCACACCTTTTCTTCTAGCCCATCGACAATGTTACTTTGGAAGACATTGAACAGGACTGGCCCAAGAACTGGTCCCTTGCCACCTGTTTTCCTTGAGAAGTCTCACCAGTCTTCCCTTTAGGATAGTCTCCATTGGTTTCTCTACTATTGAGGTCAGACTAAGTGACCTGTATTTCCCTGATTCATCTGTTGGACCTAATGTATGGAGAGGAACCACATGTGCAGACCTCCATTCCTATTGCACACCCCTAGACTCAATTGAGGTGAAAAAACAGGTCAGCTAGGGGGCCAACTAGCATCTCCGCTAGTTTCCTTAGGACCCTTGGGTGCATGCCATCTGGCCCAGGGGACTTGTCTGCCTTCAGGGCCTTTAGACCCTTATGTATCCTGTCTACTTCTACTACACCATCTGTGACTCCCCCTTCCCCACCACACCCCCTGGTCTGTTGTAGTACTAGTCCATCCTTCTCTGTAGTGAAGACAGAGCAGAAGTATTTGTTAAGCATCTCTGCTTTCTCTTCACTTCCTTATGCCCAATCCCCCTCCTTTTTTAACCTGACAGCCTCATCCTTTTTTTTTTTAAGTTTCTTTATACTCCCAACCGCCTGGCATCCTTTGGGAGTGCCCACTCGGATATGCCACTACTCCTGGCCTGAACCCCCCGCATCTCCTAGAATACTCCTTCTGCATGGACCCACGGCAGGCTTGACCCTCAGTATCACTTAGAGGCTGGTTCTACCCTACCGGCGGTTAATCACCTAAGTGAGAAGTGCCTACCTGGATCCGAACAGCCCCTGGTGAGGAGAACCGGGTGCATCTGGCTGGCTGTAGGAAGTGTGACATTCCTCTGGGGCCTCCATCATCTCACTGGAGGTCTGGGAGGCTTTTTCTTTATTTACTTCCCCCTACATGTGTGAGCATGCAATGGCATCACAACGCAGGTGGAGCCCCATAAGACGCATGCCGTGCACGTCCCCACTAGAACCCCAGCAGGTGAAACCCCCAATAGAGACTGGGGCTCAGTTCTGCATTGGGGAAATCCCTGGATCCAATCCCAGGGAGAGGAGAGGAGAGCTGTCCTTCGGACGCTCGATCCTACTCCTTCCCCTGCCGACCCCCAGAGCCCGGGCTTGCTCCCAAACCTGGGTCGCTGGCATAGCGCGAGGTGTGGCATCCAGCACCTTAACCCTCAGTGCCACTGGGCCGTCTGACGGTCTCATCCTTAATACCCTGCTTGCCACTCTTTATTTAGCACCATAGGGCTCCCTATCCTCCTCAAAGGTATGTTTGTACTTCTGGAAGGCTGCCTTCTTTTCCCTTATTGTGTTTGCAACTTCCTTTTCAAAACAAGCTGTGCTTTTCTTGCCTTAGATTTCTTGCTTTTGAGCATGGCACACTCACTAGTGGCCTCCATCAGTCCCTCCTGAATTATGGCCCACTTTTGTTCCACCTCCATCTCTTTTGTGATCCCAGGAAGGTGTCCTACCAGAATTTCTCCCATCTTCTTAAAGTCAGCCTTCCTGAAGTCTGAAGCCCTCATCTTGGTTCTGCCCATCCCTCTGACCATGTCCAGATGGAACCACACTGTGTGGTGGTAACTTCCTGCATGTGGGGCTTACACCTTTACATCCTGAATATGCTCACAGTCGGACAGGACCAGGTCCAGTACGGCCCCTTCATAGTGGGCTCCATGACACCATGTGTCAGGAATCTACCCTGGGATGCATACAGCAGTACTTGCTCCCTGGTGCTGGAGGCAGCCGGGATTGTCCAGTCCACTTCAGGCAGACTAAAGTCTCCCATTATTACTACGCTTCTAAGGGATACTGTTACAAGAGGCCATTGATTATAGTGGATACAAACTAATTTCCCAGACTAAATATATCAAATATAGTACATTTTTCTCTGGTTATAATGGACAGAAACATTGTTTATAATGAACACTATGAAGCTTTTTGTGGGCATTGGGGGGGAGTGCAGAACTGGTGAGGAGATTTGGCAAATATAGAATTATAATAGAGAAACTAAGAAGATTAAATTTCTTACAAAATAAATCTCCACAAGCTAAATAAACTTTTTGAAGACCCCCCCCACACACACACACACACTGCCTAGGGATATCCAGGTGGTAAAGATGGAAGGGGGCACTGTACCAGCCAGAAAACACAGTCCAAGGAAAACAGAAAGTACTCTTTACTTGGTTCTTCTGATGGCATCGAAACGGCATTGCTAGATGGGGAGTAGGCTTTCTTCTCAGTTCCAAAGTTGAGCTGCAGGGGACAATGTTCACCAGCAGGCACACAGTTGCACAGTTCAAATGGATTAAGTTCAATGTCCACTCCAGAATCAAAGATGCAAAGACAGATTTAATGAACAAGAAAGTTACTGAACCACTCCATGGAGCCTGGGGGCACATACACGGTTGGTACACTTCACATGCCAAAACCTGGCATTCCCTCTGCAGCAGTCTCTTCATCCAACAGACGGATTTATTGCATGCAGACATTCCCTCGAGCCAAAAAGGCTACATTCCTGACAGCAGCAATACGGTGGCCCGACCCTGAACCAGGCCAGACTCAGAGATAGTCTGTATTTAGCAGCACTCCCATTTCACATCCCTTCACTGACATCTAATCTTTAAACAGGCACTTGCTTACTTTCCATTCTCCGATTCTCAAAACTGGGCATATACTGGGGCACTATGACAGCATAAGACGTTTCTACTGTCCCAATCAAATTTCCAAATTTGGCCTTAAGTTACACTTTCTCCACCGGGGGGAGGGGACCTCTTACAATACATGGAGCATTTTCTTTACTTTACGGTCTTACAAATCAAATTGGTGTTCTTCGCAAGAACCAAACCACTGAAGACCTTCCAGACATCCCATCACTGATGCCATGTGCCTAGAATGGCTTCCCAGGGAATTCTGCATCCTTATAATGGAAGTCAACAGCACATCTGTTCATACAGCGATTCCAGTTTCTGAACTGCCTTCACCCAGGGGACTGCTGCTTGTGCCACATGGAGCACCCGAATAGTCTGCCACTCCGCCGGGGTCCCAACCAACCATTCCCCACATGGACCATTCCCTGCCTCCAAAGGTTGCCCAGTCTGAGGGTACCAACACTGTAGTGGCCACCAACTGGGGAAAAGGGGTAGTGCTGTTACCACTACACCCACAACAGTCCAGGTTACCACCTCTGAACTGCACCCTAGGCCCAAACTGCCCGAGCAGGCCTATTCACAGGATACACACAGACCCAAGGGCTGCACCCACCCATGGATGAGACTACTTAACTACAGTACACAGAACCCCGTCGGAGCTTACCCTACCAGGGTACCAGAGAGAGATCACTTGGCGGGCCTCCTTTCTGCTTGCTCCATGGGTTCAGGCTCACAAATGTACCAACAGGCTCGGAAAACATGTACCTCAAATGCTCCCCTTCTGTTCTCACTCTCTACCAGCCCATACCATTGCACTTTTCCATATGCAGATCTTCGAGGGAGGAGGGCCGGGGTGGCAAATGGCCCACCCCAGCCCTGCCGCGGTCATCCAGCTGAACTTGCGGGCTGACACCCCCGACTCTTCTCTCCATAGGCTGTCCCTGGAACTCCTTTAATGGCATCAAAACCCTGTTATTATACCCCCTAGAGATGAGGCCTCACCTGCAGTCAGCAAGCAGGCCCAACATCCAGACATAGCGACACCAGCTGTCTCCTTCTCTGCCTAACTACACCTAGCAACCAAAATTAACTAGTAAGCTCCCAGAGAGTGCTTACACTTTCATTACTTAATTACACTAAAAGGAGACTATTTTATACTTCCATAAAACATTTACAGTACAATTAATTGCCTTTGTTCTTATTGTCCTAGAATCCCAACATCCATCCACTAGTTTTTACCTTCTGCAGTAAGTTCCTTAAAAAAAATGCATGTTCCCTGAGAGCTAAATAACGTTCAATAAACACACAGAATACAAAAACATATAAGCCAGGCAGGATTCTAAGTAATCTATGTAGTTTTATAACAGGTTCTGATTCACTCTGAGCTCATGCCATCACACACAGACACTATTAGTAAAATGGGCAGACTGGGGTGGGCCTTGCAGTCCTTTACTGCCGTCAACTTCTATGATTCTATCTAACACGTAGGCTCCTCCTCCTCTGACTATAATGGACACTGATATAATGACAAAAGTTGTGTGTACAGATGTGTCTATTATAATAGGCTTGCACCCTACCTCCCCCTTGCCTGCCATTTCAGTGATTTGTGACCCCAGTACCTTCTCTAGCTCCTCATCTTGTGAAAGTGGTCTTGAAAGAGCCGGTGACACAACTTTCAGTCCTTTACTTTATTTACTAGTTTATCAGTAACAATAAAGTCCTACTTATTTTAACCCCCCTGCAAATGGGGGTTCCCAAAAGACTTCCAGGAGCTTGCTTGAATGCTCCAAGCCTGAATGGTGTTTGGCGTTTAAGCCATTTATCAGTGAGTGTTTTTTAGAGCCTCTGGTACTGTCTCTTTAAGAGCTGTCTGCTTGCAGACATAATTAGTTTGTATGGGGGGACTGTGTGCTTCTCTGTTTGAGTACCACTCGAGCTGCTGCCAATTCACTCCATTTTGCAGTCACTAGAGTGCAAAGGAACCTATCTGAAAGATGCAACTGTTTGCCAGAAATCATTTACAGTAATAATGAAATTACAGTTTGTCTAACCTGCTTTCTTTGCAGTCAGAACTGTGTCTGCCTAGTTCCCATTCTGGTTTTGAACTGCTGAACTGGACCAATCAATGTGGGGTAAGCTAGCTCTAAAATGGTGCCTTGACGAATCAGAACTTGGACTCATAATCTGGAGCCAGCCACAAGAGGATTGTATGGGCAGTGACTCTGGGAGATGTAGTTTATACTGCGCCTTTTTGGACCAACAGCAGCAGTCTATTGTGAGTGACAGCCAATCCAGTCAAGAACTGGGAGGAACTCAAAGGAAGTGCCGGTTTTGTCTGTTGGAGTTTCAGTTTAGATCTGGCAGTGAAGGAAAAGAAACCCTGTCTCTTCAGTGCACAGTTTCAGTCAAAAACGTGTGTAAGGCCCAGAGTTCTGGTCTGCAGCTTGTGTAACTGCTTGTTAGGACTGAACTGGCCCTGTGAAAAGAATCAAAGGATCTCTGAAGAGTAGAAACCAGGCTCACCCTAGAAGACTGGAGAAATTGTTGAATTGCACTCGGTCTGTCAGGAACTGAATCTGCTGTGTGTTCTCCGGTATTGTGCAGTAATTGCGATCGGGATAGAGAAGCAGCCTGCCTGGTATAGTACTTTCTTTTTACCATATAAATGTGTGAAGAGTCTCGTGGAGCTCAAGAGTAGCCCTGCTGACGTTGAAGGACCCTATCTTGTTTGGAGGTCGTGAGTACTAATTCAGGGTCACTCCCTGTTGAATTGCCACATTAAATCCAAATGGAATCACTGTACTGCTGACTGTTTAAACTAATTTTTCTTTTCACTGTGTGAAAGGGCCCCTACCAGCTGCCACGGTTTGGACTAGCCACTAGGGCTTGGGTACCCAGGGACAGTAACTGGTAGGGATAGGCCTGTGCACAGAGCCATAGGTAGATAGTAAAGTGATAAGCTAATTAACCTGATTTCCCTGTCCTTGTTATATCCCCTAAATAAATCAGAGCTGCTTGTTTCAGCAAAGTTATACTCTGAGGTATTTGTCTATGTTAAAGTACTGTACTGTGATTGTTGCACTGTATCTTATTTCACAGGAGGTCCCAGTGCCAGAACTAGTCCTGGGGGTAAGTGTATACTGTGAAGGTAATTCTGATATATTGTGTGGGCCACTAGTGGGAAGAAAGGGGGGTTGCAGTGTCCCAGAGGGCTGTTACCAAGTAAGTTTAACTATTGCAAACCCTGACCTCTGGGTGGAGGCAACCGCCATTGGATCCAGGCCCCTCAACCTGTTAGTGGCAAATCAGGCAGGGGTAGTAGCCCCTGGGATAGCGCCATCTAGGGGTTACATTATCAAATTGTGTGTTTACTTATTAATGTTATTTTTTCCCCT
Organism: Neoceratodus forsteri; assembly: GCA_016271365.2. Lineage (NCBI taxonomy): Eukaryota > Metazoa > Chordata > Ceratodontiformes > Ceratodontidae > Neoceratodus > Neoceratodus forsteri. Next base: position 639,410,539 of record CM057453.1, on the reverse strand, counting down.
TTTTGCCTGCTCTGCTCCCATGCACATTCCCATGGATCACGAGCTGCCTCTCAGCCTTGCAGTACTGAATGACATAGAGTTTGGGTGTCTGACTCTGTGAAGTGAGTGAAGCACTGTTCTTTCAAGTGGTGCCATGTGTGTGAGGCATTGCAAATTGTATAAATTTGGTCTCAATGCTTCATATAAATCATGGACTTCTAAATTCCTTTTCCTGGTTTCTGTCCCTTTTTATCGCAAATTAGTTTGTCTTGTCCCCAGTGAACAAAACAAATCCTGAATGACAGCATGGCAGTAGCCCGACTCACTGCACACTACCATCGCTACTTATTCTACAACTCTGTATTCGCTCATTGCAACTGTTATTCTGTGGTGTTCACCCCATAGTGTTTGTGGTCTTGACCCCCCAGCACACACACCTGCCACCTAAGACACAAGCCTCAAACAAACTTCATCCCACGTCTTGACTGGTGCCCAAACCTGTATCCACCCATGAGCTAGCTGGTCAGGACTACTAAGCAGGTACACTGGTGGGTGACTGAAATGCACTATTGATTTTTTTGCCCATGCACTGATGTTCCATCTCCCTACACAGTGACTGTTGTAGTTCTGCTGTATTGGCCATCTGTTCGTCATCACCTTTGCTGCCACAAAGTGCTATAATCCTACCCTGTCACCAGCAACATCATTGGGAGTGCACTGACTGTATTATTGGCTATGGGTGTTCAATAATGGGTAATCCATAACCTTCGGCACCACAAAAAAAAACACCCAAAGAAAGACACCTTGTTTATTTTTCTGTTTTCCTATTGGACCCAATAACCAGATAATCCGATGTCCCTGTATATCACAGAATGCTGCCCCTCCTACCCCCCCACACAAGACACATGCATTCACACACCAGCCCGCAGTATGAATTTGTTTTTCCCTAGCTGGTCATACCTTGGTGGCATAAACCCAATGACCGTCCTCCCAGATAAGTGGCATATGTGATTGCACAAAACAGTAGGATGCGAAAGAGCTTATGCACATTTGTTACGTAAAGTTGCCAGAGTGTGGTGATTACTTGGTTGTGTTCTGGCAATGGTGGTGATGGTAGAAGGATTTGTGGTTTGTGTGTGGACAGTGGGGGTGGGGGAAGCCTTGGGTATGCAGATCATTCAGGTCATATTCTGCTAGTAACTCACGCATGCACCTCTATAGTCAGGAATGGGCAGTGTGGTGTGTTGGTCTAATTGCTGAGTGGCCACCCGTAGTTGTTTCACAGCCCAGGCAGACTCAGAAGCATGTTATGAGCATCATTTGCTTATGGATCCAAGGCCTTCTATAGACTAGTTTGCAGTGAAACTGGCATGGGCAGATCATTTCCCATCAAGGTCAATGGAATATCACCGATTGCAAGGTGATGGGCTACAATAAAACATCACCAATTGCGAGGGGATGGGATAGTGATGTTGGTGGCCCCATTCTGGACAAGTGCATGACCAGTAAAATACGAACTGAAGTATGACATATAGAAATTTCTCCTGTCTTTGGAAAAACCATAGCAATATGTAAAATTGGTCCTGCTCACCCCTCCACAACCATTTTGTGTCTGATGAGAAAAATTCTGAAACTTGGGAAATTAACAGTGCATATACAAATGTTACCTCTGCTCAGGTGACACCAATTTGAGAAGCCTGTATCCTAAAAATTGAATGTAAGCTAATGACATGCACGCGAATATCACATACAAAACATGCATACAATCAACCGAGGTATGTGAAGCTATGTTAATGTGTAGCAATGGCAGAGGGACAGACATCATGTACAGAATGTGCTCATATACAGAAGATGCAGCAGCCATAGTAAATAATCCAATCTTTTTTGTGGAGCACAGTTACAGTAGGTTGCAAGTGACCTGCTTCTGATCCAACTGTATAGCAATCAACATAATGCACTCACTGGTCCTCGATTGTGCCTCCCACCCCCACAAACAAAAAACCCACATAGGTCAGGAATGAACTTTATTTGTGATTTCTGTGACTGTAAAGAGTCTCTTTGGTCCCCAGTAGTCTCTGTCTTTCAACCCTCTGCATTTCACAAGTCAGAGATGTAGTTTGACCTCCTGCCCTTGTCCTGCCTGTACATACACAGCCACACTGAGACCAGGAATAAACTGTTTTTTATGTTTGCTTGCGCGCATGCACAAGAAACATGTTGTGGCAGCTTGCTGGAGAAGCAGGTTGTGGAAGTGTGGCAGTGTTGTGGCCAATGCAGCCTCTGCTTTTTGGGGCTCATCTGGTGTGTCACCAATGAAGGAGCACACTGGCTATGACAGTAGTCTGCAAGTGTGCCACCAACTTGAAATGATTTTGCTGCTGCAATGAGGGAGAGCCCCCTCATTGCAGGGCATGCCTTGCCAGGTGTAACATTTCAATAAACATGGCGGCGGCTGTTGCCATCCACCTCTCACAGTCCCAGCAAGCCAACCTCGGGGGGGGCCCAATCGCCATCAGCTTCAGTTCTCTGTCCCCAGTCTGCTGAGTGGTGTGCCCAACCCCACCTCAGCATCATTGCCCCCAAACACAGACACACTTGCCGACGGGGTGCTCAATCCCCCTGTCAGCATGTTTAACCCCTTCCATCGCGTCAGCATTTTCCTGCCCCCACCCCACCGTGTGTGCCACCTGGGAGCTCACCCAGTGTGGCTTCTTGCTAACTCCCAAAACTCTTACACCTGTAAAAAGAAAATGGTCTGCAGTGTTTTTGTTTTTTATAACCTGAAACACAGAAATGGTCCCTCGCCAGTCGGGTCCCCTCCCCCAACCCACACCCATCCTCTGCGCACCCCAGCTCCCCGCACCCCCTTCACCCCATACTTACCTCTGGAGTCCAGCGCAGCAATCATCAGTGGAGCGGGAACACGTCTGCACTCTTCAAAGCCGACCACGAACTGAAGAAATGCCGGTAAACTGCATAATGGCATTAATAGGGGGATATCAACTTAAGTGGATATCTCGGCCATTTTTGCGACTTTTGGCCCAAAACTTTCCACATGAGGTTCTTGGGACGCCACCTCATGAACTCAATCACTGTCATGTCATTATTCTGTCCTGAAAGGTGATTTCGCGGTCACTGTGTGGAATCACCTTCCGAGACCAATTAATGAAATGACAGTGTCACTGTTCATGAGGTGGGCTCCCAAAAATCCTATGTTGCAAATTTGGTGAAAAAATTCCCAAAAATGACTGTATTATGAGTGTGCATTGTGCAGTTCCCACTCACTGTAATTTTGAGAATTTTTAATATTTTCACTCCAGATTTTCAACATTGCCATTTTCCACCTCCTTATGAACAGTACAGCTGTCATTTTCACATCCTGCCCAAAATGTGTTTTTGCACATGTGGCGCACAATGGCGCAGTCACTGTGCAAAATCAACATTTGGGACAGATTAAGAAAATCACAGTGACAGTAGTGTTCATAAGGAGAGGTCTCAAAAAGCCCATGTTGCAAATTTGGTGAACAAATTCAAAAAAATGACTGCATTACCAGCATGCGTTGTGCAGTTTCTACGCACGCTCATAACCTCGCCAATTTTTTTATATTTTTACTCCAGATTTTCAACATTGTCATTTTTGCACACCGCCTTATGAATAGTACAGCTGTCATTTTTCACATCCTGCCTGAAACATGTTTTTGCACCTGTGGCACACAATGGGCACGGTCGCTATGCAAAATCAACATTCAGGACAGATTAAGAAAATTACAGTGCCACTGTTCATGAGCATAGGTCCCAAAATGCCTATGTTGAAAATGTGATTTAAAAAAATCCCTCAAATAATTACATTATCGGTGTGCGTTATGTAATTTCTGTGCACGCTCGTGACTTCACCAATTTTTCTATATTTTCACTCCAGATTTTCAACATTACCATTTTGTTACACCTCCTCATGAACAGTACAGCTGTCATTTTTCACATCCTGCCTAAAATGTGTTTTTGCACCTGTGGTACAAATGACACAGTCGCTGAGCAAAATCACTTTTTGGCTAACGAACTGATAGTGTCAACTGTTCATGTGCTGGGGTCATAAAATGCCCATGTTGAAAACCTGGAGTGAAAATTCCAAGAAATGCCATGGGCATTAGGATTTCTGACCATAATGCCCTACCCTGTAGGGACTGATAGGTGTCAGGGGTGTGGCTTGGGACTGTTGACAGTAATGCTCATGCCATTCCACCCCCACCCGCACCCTACAGCCAGTGACAGGCATCGAGGTGTGCCTTGGACTCTTCGGCCCCAAAGTTCATTCCATTCTCCTATCCTGCACCCATTTCAACATATTTTCTTATGGAGTGGGGTGAGTGTAAAGCCTGAACACCCCAAGGCACACCTTGACACTTGTCGGTGTCTGCAGGGTAGGGTGAGGTGAAATGATGTGAGCGTTATGGGCAACAACCCAAAGGCACACCCCAATGCCTGCCCATCTCTGCAGGGTGGGGCCGGGGGTGACGTCAGTTCAATACTTCACTGCCATACCTATTCTGCATCTGTCTAACTCCTGCACTTTCAATGCTAATGCCAGCAAGCCAACATTCGGAATTGACAAATGCTTGTTTTATTTCTGTGACTGTAGGTGTCTCTTTAGTCCCCAGTAGTCTCTCTCTCTCTCTCTCTCTCCCCTATGGATAGCACAAGTCAAAGATTTATTTTCCCAGCCTACCCTTTCCCTGCCTGTACACACACAGCCACACTGAGGCATGGAATAAACTTTATTTGTGATTTCTGTTATTGTAAAATGTCTCTTCAGTCCCTAGTACTCTCTCTCTCTCTCTCCCCCCAGATGGCACAAGTCAGACATTTATTTAGCCAGCCTGCCCTTGCCCTGCCTGTACACACACAGCCACACTGAGGCCAGGAATAAACTTTGTGATTTCTGTAACTGTAGCTGTCTCTTTGGTCCCCCGTAGTCTCTTTCTCCCCTCTTGATGGGACAAGTCAAAGATTTATGCTGCCATCCTGCCCTTGCCCTGCCTGTACACACAGCCACACTGAGGCCAGGAATAAACTTTATTTATGATTTCTGTGACTGTAAAATGTATCTTTGGTCCCCAGTATTCTCTCTGTCTCTCTCCCCTCTGGATCTCACAAGTCCAAGATTTCTTTTGACCTCCTGCCCTTGCCCAGTCTGTACTCACACAGCCAAGTTGAGGCCAGGAATAAAATGTAGTTGTGATGTATGTGACTGTAGGTGTCTCTTTGGTCCCCAGTAGTCCCTCTCTCTCCCCTCTGGAAGGAACCAGTCAAATATTTGTTTTGCCAACTGGCACTTGCCCTGCCTGCACACACACAGCCACACTGAAGCCAGGAATAAACTTTATTTTTGATTTCTGTGACTGTAAAATGTCTCTTTGGTCTCCAGTTGTCTCCCTGTCTCTCTTCCCTCTGGATCTCATAAGACAAAGATTTCTTTTGACTGCCTGCCCTTGCCCTGCCCGTACACACCCAGCCACACTGAGGCATGCCGAGCACACACAGAAGTGAGAACCACGTGTTTTTAAAATTTTGGCCAACAAGAACCTGAGATCATAATCCTATCTCTGTGTCTTGTGTTTTGACAGGACAGGTGCTGTCAAGTTGAGCAGATGGGGGCTGGGGGTGGCTGAGCCATCAGCTGAGCAAGCAGACAGGGTGGAGGGGAGCTGGAGTGGACAGAGACCAAAATAGCACCACTCAGAAGGAGTTACTCAGTCAGTTTTATTTCTGCAGCTATTCCCCATTTTTGGATCTTAGTTTGTCCTCTTTTCACAGTAAACTATCTTTTCTTACATTTTAGATTCCTAATTACTTTCTCAAGCATCCTGTCTTCTTCAGCTGTAAATATATTAGCGCTTCATTGTTCAATGTTTCACTCTAATTCAAATCTCTTTGAACTTGCTTTGCACCTTACACAGCTCTATGCCACATTCTGTTCAAATGAAGCACACATCAACTATCTGTGGTTCTCGCCAATTGTCTTCATCAAAGTGTATATATCCCTTACATAGCACAAGCAGCAATACAGCTCAAACCATGCATGGAGGGTGGGAAAAGCAACTGAAAAGTTCCACCAGACAAGCAAACTGCCGAACACCTCAGCTGTAATTTCACAGGTTTTATTTCAAATATTTAAAAACATGCCGCCAGCATTTACACAGGCTGGTTCACCTCACAGAAACCCCGACCAGTTTCATATGCAGTACGTCATCAGTGGGTAGTTTCAAATGAATGGCCTTAGCTACCTATATGAGAAAACATTTAAAGTGACAGTGCAATATTCAGAGTGCCAATCAATATTATGAAATGCATAGTGAAACTGTATCTATTATATAATCCAGCCAGCTCCTGTCACACTAAATAACCTACATATAATTACCGCCTCTGCCTTTTCCCATAGGGAAACCGTGGCGTAATTTGCCGTTATAAAGGAGCATTTATAACGGCAAACACGCTCACGATTTCCCTTCCTCTGAGCATGCTCACGCAGCAGCGCGACCAGCCAAGAGCACTCATCGCTTCTGTGTTACCGAAACAGAACCGCCAGAACAACTCAGCGGTAAGTCCTCTTCTTTTCTCCCCCCTTATACCCTGCACAGAAAGACCTGAAGAAATGGGAAAAAAACCAATAATTTAAAATACAAAAATCTCGGCACCAGAGTAAAAGGACCGACCTTGGCTTACACTGGCAGGATACACAGAGCTCTTTATTTTATATAATTGCTGAGGCAAAAAAGGCAAACCCGGCAATTATATAAAATAAAAAATGGGTCGTGGTATTAAACTTGATTTTTCACACACCCTCATTGTGGGATGCTTTACAACCGGCTTCGCTCGGGTTTATGTAACATCCACACTCGGTGTGTGTAAAATCACGTTACACACCCTGACCCATACTTTATTCTATATATAACATATTATCATAACTAAAACCAAATTTGATTGGTATACTGCAGGGTTATAGGAATAAATAATAATAATTGTTAAAACTGCCGAACAATTTTATAGCAAACTACTTTCAAAATGAGAAAAAAGGGGTACTTTTCTGCAATGAAGATATCAACTGCATTCTTAATTTCTCAGATTTTCACATATTCAATTAATGAAGGCAGACCAAGCTAATCCTAACAGCTCTGAAAAGAAAAAAAAAGAGAGAAATGCAATTTTAATGTGCATATCAAAATATACTCCTAATTCATCAGAAGGGCTAACCTGAGTTGGCAAGGCTTCCATCAAGGGGCCACAACGAAATAATCTCATATGAGGAAAATATAAAAATGACTACTGCACCTTTATTTCTTAATGCATGGTAATAAATCTATTTTGTCATTCGGGCCTGGCAAATTGAGAGCTCCAAGCATAAAAATCCAGTAGGACTTTCTCTGTCTTAACCTATCATCCAGATAACTACCTCTTGGGTCTAGAGTCACTCTTTCCATTCCACAGAACTTGAAAGTATGTTTCACACCCCTTAATCTGGTGTCTCTGCAGTGTATTGCTAGGGCACTTCGAGTATCATTATTTGCAATGGATCTAAGATGTTCTCCTATCCATAATTTCAAGGCCCTTGTGGTTTTACCCACATAAAATGAGCCACACTGACAAGTGGCCAAATATACAACACCCTCTGCCACACAGGTTACAAAATCCCTTATTTTGTAATCTGCATTACTGTTGCAGCTAGTGAAAGTACTACATTTCAAAACAGAGCTGCAAAACTTGCAGTTACCACATGGATACATACCAGGAGGTAATGGGGAAAATGTTTCTTCTCCCTTCCTATCTTCTATAATCCTAGGTTGGTAGCTATGGACCAACCAATCTTTTAGATTGGTACCTCTCTTAAAAACCATCCTTGGCCTACTCTGTGTGATCTCTTTTAAAAGGGATTCCCCTTATAAATGTTCCAGTTGGAGAAAATTATATCACGAATTTCTTTACAGTGTCTAGAATATTTGGTTACAAAATTTATTCTAGTCTCCTGTTCTCTCAGTTCTCTACCAGCAAAAAGGTATCCCTGTCCATCAGGAGGGTGTTATGAAAAGCCTTGTTAACAGTATTTTGAGAATAGTCCCTTTCAACAAATCTATTACACATCTCTGTACCATTAACCAAAAAGACCCCATCCTCACTGTAATTTCTATGAGCTTGCATAAATTGTGCCTTTGGGATATTCCATCATATGGTGTGGATGGCTATGAAATTACAGCTGAGGTGTACAACAGTTTGCTTGTCTGGTGGAACTTTTCAGTTACGTCTCACACCCTCCATGCATGATTTGAGCTGTATTGCTGCTTGTGCTATATCTAACTGTTTTTATGTGCCCACCATGGGCTGCTAGTTGGCATCTTTCTACATAGCCACCATTACCTACTTGGGGGGCCGTGACCGCTACCTTCTTCTGTGGATCCAACAACAGAAGTTCCGTGAGTACATTGAGGGAAGTCCTTATTTGAAATGTTTCTGTACTGACACATTTCGGGACAGTCTGATATTTTGTTGGCCAGAATAGTGTAGCGATATCCAAGTGGAATGTCAACATTAGATTTTAATTCCATTCAGATTGGAGGCACGGCCGGCTCGTTCACCTCTTTTGTATTTACTGCAGCTGGTGAAGAGGATTTATTTCAAGATTCAGCTGAAACCTGTGAAGCGGGAGCTAATAGACCTTTAGAGAACTGAGAGAACAGGAGACTAGATTAAATTTTGTAACCAAATATTTTAGACACTGTAAGGAAATTCATGATATCATTTTCTTCAACTGGAACATTTTAGAAGGGGAATCCCTCTTAAAAGAGATCACACAGAGTAGGCCAAGGGTGTTTTTTAAGAGAGGTACCAATCTAAAAGATTGGTTGGTCCATAGCTACCAACCTGGGATTATAGAAGATAGGAAGGGAGAAGAAACATTTTCCCCATTACCTCCTGGTACGTATCCAAGTGGTAACTGCAAGTTTTGCAGCTCTATTTTGAAATGTAGTACTTTCACTAGCTGCAACAGTAATGCAGATTTCAAAATAAGGGATTTTGTAACCTGTGTGACAGAGGGTGTTGTATATTTGGTCACTTGTCAGTGTGGCTCGCTTTATGTGGGTAAAATCACAAGGGCCTTGAAATTACGGATAGGAGTGTGATGTAGACAGCCAGCTCTGAGTGCTCAAGTGCTGTATTAATTTTTTTATTACATATAAAATATGTGATGGAAAGGTCAATTCAAGGAAAAGGCTGTCTTACTGGAACTGACACATTAATACCCCCCAGAGGTAAGTTCAAAGGACAGGAGGTATTTTAAACTGCAGAGATCTGGGGTGTAATTACCTTGTCAATTTGCTTTCATCCCAGGAAATAAAATTAGCCATTCATAATGCCCTCAGGGAGATCCTTTGACTTGCATGGTTACCAGGAAGGACTTGTGGGGAGGGGTGTCGGAGAGAGGCCAGAATGGACATTGAGGAGGTTTGATGTCTGAGCCAGGGAGGACCGAGACGGATTTGGAAGGTCCAAAATACATTCCCGGGGAACCCTTGAATTACATCAGAAAGACCTGAGGTGTAGATTCCAAGGTCAAGATGAGATTAAAGAGGCCAATACACTTTTGCTTTGAATACAGTGATTTAGATCAAAGAAACTTTTCCGAAGTATGTGTAGCAGAGCACAAACCAGTTCTGACCAGTTTACTTGTGGAGACGAAAGTCAGTGAGGTCATCTCATATTTTTTTTTAAATATTTTATTTGGAGACCCTGTATTGAAAAATATAGAGTTTGATACACCAAGGTAGAGTTACTGACCTCATGAGAAGGCCGGCTCAGAAGTGTGTTTAAGTACTGAAAGAACCTGTCAGAGACACAGAAGACAATATTTTTTCTGACTGAGAGAAGACCCTCAAAGCACTGAAAGAAAGTAAGCATTAGATTAGTCTGAAGTTATAAATTGTAGGAACTGTACTTTTTTTTACCTGTTTGTTTTAAGGCTGTATGTGTTGGGATATATATTTGTTCTGTAATTATTGTTCTGTTTTGATATTTTTAAAGTAAAGATATTTTTTTACAAACAAAACTGCATGGAGTGCCTTGACATTTCTTTTTATTTTAAGTGGAGCTTTTAAACGTTAGAAGTACACTGTGTATGGGCTTATTGTATACCAAACTGGGAAATGGATAGAGTTCTTTAAAAGTCTTGCATAGAGTTCTAAGGGTTCATTTGAAAGACCTGGTTGGGTGCCGTAGGCAAAGATATCTGGCCCCCCAAAGACAGAATTATCTGAGCCTGATAATTGGATATGCTAACAAGAGGTTATCAGTTTGAATCCTTCCAGAGCTTGAGACTAAGGTGACTTGAACCCACAAAACAGACAAGAGGGTTACCTTGTCTGCTCACTGTACATAAATCATACACTCAGAGGTTGGCACTTTGGGAGTAGAGGGCTGACCGGCTGAGCAAGTTGGTGACAAGGAGAACATGTTAGATCCATTGCAGGTCGGGGTTTCTATGAGGTGAACCAGCCTTTGCAAATGCTGGTGGCATGTTTTTAAATATTTGAAATAAAGCCTGTGAAATTACAGCTGAGGTGTGTGGCAGTTTGCTTGCCTAATATATCCCCTACTCCCTTTTTGTTCTTCAGTATTTATCAAGTTCTTTTTTCCTCACAAAAGCCTTGTAAAATCATCAGTTCCAAGCTGTTTTACTTACTTACTTAGCATCCATTCCTAGAATACTGTAGATGATGGACTGTAATAAAATATGTTATGTTGGCAAGTGGAGGAAGTCAGATGCAACATCCAAAGACATCTCTGTATTTGAAGCATGCATCACACTGACATGAACAGTGTGCTTACTAAGTAAACGTTTCTGTGATTACATTTTTGTAGACAATGTCTAATTCTGTAACAATACACATGACAGTCCATTGGGAAAGCATGTAGTAGCCGTGACGTGGTGGAAATAGAAATAAGTACTTTCCATGGTTCCTTTAGCAGAAGTGTCAAGAGACACCAGTAACTAATATAATGTAGTAGCGTACACAATACCAATACGTTTGTCTTTAAATATGTATGTAGCATACTGATTAGTCCCTTGAATGTACAGTGTTCATAATAAACCTACTGTTACCAAACTGTCCAGCTGCGTTCATGAGCTATTAATGGAGGTGACAGGAACAGAAATACAAAAACATGACACTAGAAGATGCACTTAAAATGTTTACTAGCATAGTGGTTACTCAGACTGTGTTGATAACTGAGATTCTCGATACCACATTGTGTTCTACTGTACTACTGCTACTATTGAAAAAGTCAATCATCCAATTCTGGGTACTTAAACTCGCAGTATTCAGCTGATGGAAATGCAGTTCGGATGCATGCACCCACACAGGCAGGAACTGGAACTCTGACATGTCTTCCAAGGCAGCCCCAGCATCACCGAACAAACTGTCTGTATGCTGTGTACCTATAATGCCCAAGGAAAGAAAAAACAGTGTTGCATGTGAGAATTTTATTTACACCTCAGAACTAATACAGAAATATCACACAGATAAGTGGGCTGCAGTTCAATGGTAGAGTCAACCGGCACAAATGGTGAGTGGCATGGATGAAAATTTTCATTCAGTGTACCTCATTGTAACTCAGCTTCAGTGTCTGTGTCCCTCACTTCAGTGACAAACAAATTGAGAGGTCAGATGTTATGGTAGGAGGAGGGAGGCATCAGAAATAAGAATAACATAGAAACATAGACTTTGAAGACAGATAAGGACCATGTGACTCATCCAGTCTGCCCATGTCCCTACCTACTGGATATGCTGCAGATCTTAGTTAACCAACAGTCTACTTCCTCCTACCACCCACTAGAATTGCCTTATGTCTGTCCCATGCATTCTTGAATTTCCCCAATATTTGTGACCCCACATCCTCCTCAGGAAGGCTATTCCAGCATCCACCACCATCTCTGTGAAAAAATACTTCCTCTTGTTGGCCCTGAGCCGTCCCCCCTCTATCATCAAATTGTGCCTCCTTGTTCTTGCACATCTCTTTTTCTGAAAGATGCTACCCTCTTGGACTCTGTTGATTCCCTTGAGATACTTGAAAGTTTCTATCATGTCCCCTCTCTTCCTCCTTTCCTTGAGGGTATACATATTAAACCCCTTTAGTATCTCTCCATTTGGCTTCTGGTGCAGACCCTGCACCATTCCAGTTGCCTTCTTCTGGACTGCCTCCATCCTGTCTATGTCCTTGTGAAGATGGGGTCTCCAGAACTGCATGGAGTACTCCAGATGGGGTCTCACCAACTGTCTGTACATAGGGACAGAGGGATAACAACTTCCTGTTTTCTACTGGAGAACCATAGTTGTTTTTTCCTTCATTTTGTTTGGTTTATATGCTTCACACAAAGGCTTGTTGCCTCTGTGATGGTAGTTTTGATTTGTCCCCATTATTCCTCCACCCCTCCTTACTGCCCATTTGCTAGTACATTCTTTAGACACTCTCCCATTTTGCCAAAGTCAGCCCTCTTAAAGTCTAGTACCCTCTCTTTTGTGGAACAGCAAATGAATGGACAATTAAAACAAAGAACAGCGAAGGGTTAAAAAAAAACAATTATTCATGAAAAGGGTCAAAGCTATGTAATAGGGAAAACCACAGTAGAATGAAGCTTTGTTTTTCACATGGTAGCGAAGGTGGTGGTAGGAGGGGAAAAGGGCTGCCGGGGGGAGAGTTGTAGGCAGGAGGCAGTGGACTGGGACGGGGGGTACAGAGCCAGTGGAAATGGAGAGGGTAGGGAACAGAGCAGACAATTTTAGAAGCAGTAAGGTTGACTTTCTAGATAGCATGAGGGGGAAGCAAACAGTAGAAGCTCAGGGTCAGGTAATAGACTCGTGGTGCTTGCTTCAATGGTGGATGATGAGGGAGTGGCTCTCCAGGAGGGGGCAGGAGGAAAATGGGTAGTGAAAGCCCAGGGGGCTAAAGGCAGGCAGAAGTGGGGAAGAGGGGTATGGGTAATAAGGGAAAAGGGATAGGGGTAAAAGGGAGGGTGGGAGGGAGGAAGGCAAGGGGATAAGGCAGAATGGAAGAAGGACCCAGCATGTAAGGGAAGGAGGGTGGCAATGCTGATAACCCCAGGGTATAGGATATACAGAAAGGATAGGTGCCTTCCAAAGGCAAATTCCCCACAGGGTTAGATGCTAAATGTTCATACTGTGTGCCCCAGTCATTGCCTCTCCACTGGCCTCTCTTTTCAATCTATCTTTCTCCCTAGCTTCAATTCCATCTGTAGGTGTCTCTTTGGTCCCCAGTAGTCTCTCTCTTCCCTCTGGAAGGAACCAGTCAAATATTTAATCTGCATTACTGTTGCAGCTAGTGAAAGTACTACATTTCAAAATAGAGCTGCAAAACTTGCAGTTACCATGTGGATACGTACCAGGAGGTAATGGGGAAAATGTTTCTTCTCCCTTCCTATCTTCTATAATCCCAGGTTGGTAGCTATGGACCAACGTGTCTTTTAGGTTGGTACCTCTCTTAATCTGAATGGAAGCATGCCACAGTCATCCCTCTTCCAAAGAGTGGCGACCCCTCCTCCCCAGGTAACTATTGCCCTGTCTCCCTTCTCCCCACACTAGCTAAACTACAGGAATGCCTAGTCCTCCCCCAACTCTCCTCCTTGCTTGACTCAACATCTTTCTTCACTCCACTCCATACCAGTCTGGCTTCAGGAAGTCCCCCTCCACTACCACCTCCCTCCTAAGGCTCATCAATGCAATCCTCACAGGCACGGATCAGTCTCACATCACCTCAGCCATCTTGCAAAGGCTTTTAACACTGTTTCACACCCCCTCCTCCTTGCCAACTTTTACCTAGCTGGGCTTTCCAACCTTGCAACCAATTGGTTCCACTCCTATCTAGTGGGCTGGACTCAGTCCGTCAGGATTGGCAACTCCATCTCCTCCCCTCTCCCCATCTCTTCCAGGGTTCCCCAAGACTCAGTCCTAGGGCTGCTACTGTTCTCCATTTTTCTAAATGGCCTGCCCTCTGCCTGCCCACATGCATCCATCCACATGTATGTGGATGACACAGTCCTTTATACATCAGGCCCCACTACCTCTGATGTGGCAGAAAGACTGCAGCTCAACCTCAATAAAGTACAGGTCTGGTTTCACTCAAATCAGCTATTCCTGAACACCAAAAAAACAATCTCCATGACCTTCAGCACTAGGCAGAGACTATCTCGACTCCCCCACACCCTTTTTCCACACCCTGGATGGGACAAAGCTGGAGGCCTGCTCCTCTTTTAGATACCTCGGGTATGGCTCAACCAACACCTCCATTTTTCTGTACACATTGACACACTCCACAAGAAGCTGCACCCCAAACTTAGAGCCATTTACCAGAACCAGGGCTCCATCCCACTTCCAGCCAGGCAGGAGTTTGTATAGAAAATGTATTTATTTATTTGAGTTTTGGTGACCGGGTAAGTCCACTGAGACAAGTACAGTCCCTTTTTCAGGGCTGACTTGGGTAACAAGAATTACAGAGGGCATTAAACATTGTAACAAATAAGAGAGATGCGAAAAAAAAAATACAGTGTGACCACATCTTATACAAAACCAGGTTTTGTAAAAAATGATCCTCCCTATCTTTGACTATGGTGATGTAGTCTATTGTGCTGCTCCCAAGACTACCTTAAGCAGACTGGATGCCCTTTTTCACTCCTTCTGTCATTTTGCCCTTGACGGTCCCCTCATTACACACCACTGCTCCCTCTATCAGAATCTACACCTCCCCTCCCTGCAGGATTGGAGACTCTCTCACTGTGCCAGGCTCACTTTCAAGTTCTGGACCCAGTCCTTGCCCTCGTACCTCTCCAGTGATCTGTCCTCACCCCCCCAACCTTCACACTCCCTTAGAAATTTTGACACTCGTTCTTGACATATGCCGTGTAGGAACTCCACTTCAGGACAGGCAGCCTTCTCTTATCATATGCCCAAGCTGTGGAATTCCCTCCCACTGGCCATTCGGCATACAACTTTTGCCAACCAACTCAACTCCATCCTCAAAGCCCATTTCTGTTCCTCCTGTGCATGCACCTAGACTGCTAGTTGAAACCATAACTAGTCAGGGACTCTAGGTAGGGATGATACTCCCTGCCAGCTGAGTGCAGCTAGCCTTGGCCAGGAGGTCTAAGCTGGCCATCTCACCCCATCCGGCAAATTCCTACTGGTCATGAGCAGGCTATGTTTGAAGCATTTCCTATTCTAGCTCTATACAAATTGGTGCTGTACTTCAGCTTATGCTATTGGTTACATACTGTTGTTGTATACTCTGTGTTGTCTCCACTGATATTATATCTACTGTAACTGTATCTCCCAAATAATCCTTAGTCAATGTATAAGCTGTTGCATCAAATTTCTCCACCTATATTCCTGTACAAAATATGTCTTTTACTTATGCGTTACTGTTTGTACTCATGTATGTATTTGCATTCTGTGTTTACTCCCTTGTTCCCCACCCCCCAGGCTGTGTCTGGAATCAAGTGGTAGTCCACTCAGTACGCTTTCCTGGTAACATTTTTAAATAAATAAATAAAATAAATAAAAGAGGAAGGGGGGGATTTATCTAAGGGAGGGGATAAGGTGTACAAGAGAAGAGATGGAGGAGGGTAGGACAGAGGCATTATGGATGCAATTCCAAGATTCAAACAGAAGGACACTGAGGATGGTAGTGGTGTACAGTCCACCAGTTCCAGCAGAGGGCTTGGACAGTAAGTTTGCAGAGCAGATTAGGAGGGTCTGCAGGAAGGGGAGCACCGTGATTGCGGGGGACATAACTCTTACATGAGTGGATTGGAGCACCCCGGCCACCTAGAGTGCAAGGGAGCAGGTGCTCCTGGAAGCGTTCCAGGACAGCTTCCTGACACAGCTGGTTAATGAGCTGACTCAGTTGGAAAAACCTCTGGATGTAGTACTGTCTAACAAGGAGGCTGTAAGTGAGGATTAGGAAGGATGGGGGGTGGGTGGAGAAAGAGGTGGAGCAGGCAGAAGCACTAAATGAGTACTTTTGTGTTCATAAAGGAGAAGGGCGGGCAGCCACCCAAGGGGATGGGGAAGGTGAGCAAGGGGGAGGGGGTGACTGATTAAGTAATTACAGAGGGCAAGGTGCTGGAGGGTCTGAAGGCACTAAAGGTTGGATAGGGCATCTGTCCCATCTGAGGATAGGGGAAAGCATGCAGGACAAGAGCAGCTGACATCTCGTGAATACTGATGTCAAGATGACAGGCCAACCCAGATGGATCACCCAAACCCATGTCAGAGGCATCAGTGTTGAGTGCATCCATCTCACTGGGATGAAGAAACGGGGACACAAGAAGCCAATGTTCCTGGTCTTGAAACCAACAAATGGCCTTGCGTAAGTAGTACATTCCATGAACAGGGTAATCCAGGGGTTTGAAGGCCAGAGCTGGTGGGCACAAAGCATCCACAGAGATGCCATGTGAGCAATATTGTCTCCAATCTTTCAATGTATCATACAAACATACGAAGGTTCACGCAGAAGAAGGCCATTTAGTCTATTTAGTCTGCTTGTATTGCTGGGTCCACAGCTTGTGCAACTGTCCCTGCTCCCCTGACTCCTCCCATCCTCTCTACCCATTATCATTGCCTTACCCCTATGCCTACCCAAGCCTCACTTAAAACTGCCTACTGTCTTCAACAAGATCACCTCTTCTGTGAAACACTGGAGGCCCCCAGATGTTTAGTTCTGGGGGACTTCAATGTTTGGAACAATGTCGAATCATCTAGGCTGGGTTATTACCTCCTTCAGATTATGTCATCTCTGGGCTTGTCACAAGAAGTTTCTACCGCAGTCCACCAGGGCAGTCACATGTTGGACTTGGTCTTCTCACTGGGGCTTGAAATTGATAATCTTAAGACTGATTGGGTCATTTGGTCTGATCATTGCATTGTGAAGTTCTTGCTCAGGCCCCCCCCTGTAAGCCATCTCCCTGCAGAGATGGTAAGCTACCACCCTTTGAGTGGTTTGACCCTGGAGGGTTTTCTGATGGCAGTTGACCTATCTAGTGTGGACAGTGCATGCATAGGGGGCATGGGTGAAGCAGTTGCGGCCTATAACAAGGCGATGTCTGAGGCACTCAACTCCCTTGCACCAGTCCGTGTATGACCCAGATCCTCTCACTTGAGGTCCACTTGGTTTGATGGGGAGCTCAAGGTGATGAAAATCAAGGGTTGGAGGTTAGAGCGCTGCTGGCGGAGGACCAGGCTGGAGGCGGACAGACTGGCCCTGCATGCACACTATGCTGTGTACAAGGGGGAAGTCAACCATAAGAAGGCAGTGTTCCTGTCCAGGGAGATTACTGCTGGGAAGAACTGACCAGCTATACTTTTTCAGACTGTGGACAGGTTGTTACATCCAACTTGTCTATAGCAGAAAAAAGCTTTTTCAGATGCTTTATGCAATGAGTTTGCTTCGTTCTTCTCGGACAGCGTCCGCTGTCCACTATTAGGCAAGGAATTCCACCAGTGAGCCACAGTGTGACTGACAGTGGTATCCTTGATTGTCCAAGGAGCACTCTGCCTGGTTGGGGGGAGTTTAAACTAATGGAGGTGTCCAAGGTCATTGAGGTTGTTTCCAGGCTGAAGCACACATATTGCGAACTGGACCCAGTGCCAGCTCATTTCTTAATGGGATATGTTGACTCTGTCAGGCCGGTGTTCGCCTTGATTGTCTGGTGCTCTTTGTCAGAGGGGGTCCTCCCTGATGCCTTGAAGGAGACACTGGTGAGAACCCCCCTCTCCTGAAGAAACCATCTTTAGACCCTGACATCATGGCGAATTACTGTCCTGTCTCCAGCCTTCCATTTCTGGGAAAGGTTGTAGAGAAGATTGTGGAGCAGCAACTTGAGGAGTATGTCATGGTCTTTGATATCTACGAGCCACTCCAGTCTGGGTTTTGTGCCGGGCACTGTATGGAAACTGCATTAGTTCGGGTGCATAATGATCTCCTCAGGGAGAGAGATTGAGGAGAGGGGACAATTCTTGTTCTCCTTGATCTCTCCTCAGCTTTTGACATGGTAGACCATTTGCTCGACCACCTGAGGGAATTTTGTGGACTTGCTGGCACTGTCATTTGCTGGTTTGAGTCCTATCTGACAAATAGGAGGAAAAGTGTTGTGATGGGGAATTTCTTCTCCTCCCTAGCCTTCTGTCTTGTGGAGTACCTCAGGGTTTGGTATTGTCGCCAATGTTGTTTGCCGTATATATGCTGCCCCTGGGTGAGATCATTAGGAAGTACAGTCTGGATTTTTATTGCTATGCCGATGATACCCAGTTGTATCTCTCCTTTGCCCCTGGGACATCCAATACGGTGGATGTACTGAACTACTGCCTGGTTGAGATTAATGACTGGATGGACTCTAGCTGGTTGCAACTAAACCCAGATAAGATGGAGGTACTGGTGGTGGAGTTGAACAGGAGGCATGACAGGATGGCCTCTGGTGCAGAGACTGGACTGTTTCTGGGGTCTGTGCTATTGAAGGCCTCTTCTAGGGTGCATGATCTTGACATTATCCTCGACAGCAGACTGACACTTGAATTTCAGGTGTCATCCATTGTCCGGACCAGCTTTTACCATCTGAGGAATATCGCTAGGATCAAACATCTAGTTCTACCCATGGATCTCCCCACCTTGATACATGCCTTCATGACATCAAGGCTTGACTACTGTAATGCACTCTTACCTCAGGGTCTCTGGAGGTACCCTCCACTGACTGCAGCTAGTGCAGAATGCAGCTGCCAGGCTGTTGCCTGGACAGTCAAAATACTGTCATATCACCCCGGTGCTTTGTGAACTGCACTGGCTGCCAGTTCAGTGAAGGGCTTTCTTTACGGTAGGTTTGCTCACCTTTAAGGTCCTACATGGAATGGGCCCTGGCTTCTTGTTGGACCTTCTAACACCTGCTGCCTCTGTCCACTCCCTCTGTTCCTCCTCTAGGGGCCTCCTTGCGATTCCCAGGACAAGGTTAAAAACTGTCGGTGACAGAGCTTTTAGTGTTGCCAGCCCCATCCCGTGGAATTCAATCTCTCCATCAGTAAGAGAGGCCCCTTTAGTTGAGGTATTTAAAGCCCACCTCAAGACCTTTTTATTCAGCCAGGCATTCACAGACACTGTCTTTTAGATACTGTTCCTGAGACATTCTGGAAGAATGGCCTGTTTAGGAATCTGTTGTAAGGTCAGGCCACCCATTTTGGGTGGTCTGCTTTTAAGTACTTTTAATTGATAGTTTTGTATTTTAATTGTTATGTTGTAACTGCTTTCTAATGTATTTTATTTTATGGTGCCCAGAGCCTCCGGGATTGGGCGCCTGAAAAATAAAACTTGCCTTGCCTTGCCTTCTGGTGCATTCCTAGTGTCCACCACCCTCTCTGTGAATACGTGATGCCTGACCTCCTTACTAAACCTCTGTGCACCCTCGTTTATCTCTTTCAAGTGCTGCTCTTGATATTCCACCAAGCTTTCCTTTAATATGGTCTCCATGCACTTGCCCTAAATTGAGGTCAGCCTGACTGATCTGTATTTCCCTGGATCATCTCTGAGACTGCTTTTGTGGAGAGGCATCACATGTGCTGTTCTCTCCAAACATTCAGATACTTACTCATGTGTAGGTGGGCCCACTGTGCCACCGTGGTACTGTTGAAATGTGAAGTACGCTGTCTGTAACACCCATATGTTGAGACAAACTGTGGCAAAACCAGGGTGCCCTGTTATGCAGTAATGTTTTTCTCCATGCCTTACCACCTCTTCAGGTTCACAGCAGCAGACAGACTCAGTAGCAATTTCCATAGGAACACACCAGTTGCTTGAGCACCTATGGGAGATAGTGGGAAATTTTGAGAACAATCACATTGTGAAATCATTACATATTTACAGAATCTGCAGCAACACTGAAAAAGTAATGTCATGTACATCTATGTCATTATTGTATTCCCAGACTGCTTGATACCAACCCACATATGCATGTAGAGCCCTATGCACGAATGGGGCAGAGTGGCTAAGTGTGTGTATCTGGGGTGCATAGCCACTCCGCACCCATTACACCCCCGTGCAGCATGCTCAAAGGGGGGCATGCAGACCCACAGCACCTGATCCCCCATGTCCACGGACAGCTCCATGCTGGGGATATTCCGTGGATGTAGTCACTAACCTGCTTTCTGCTGACCGCATGGGTGTGGAAGGTGGCACAGGGTATGCCAGGGTAGACCTTGCCGTAACCCACTGTGTGCCCCTACAGACACATGCCTCCAGTTGTAGGGGGACTGGGACTAGGCACACCATGCTGCCCCTGATCGCTGGGCAGCAGGAGGTGGCAGGGACAGCTGGAGGGGCGAGTACCTGGCAACTTCATGGGTGGTGACACCAGGACAGGATGATGCCACGTGGGTCCAGGTGCCTGCATTCAGCATGCACAGCCCCAGACCTGTGCCCCAGCCACCCTGCAGTCCTGCACACAGGGAGGGAGGAGCCACAGACAGGTGGCGGCATTGGTGAATGCTGGTAAGGAATGCACCTGTCTCGGTATGCAAAGAGGTTGACTGGGTAGACCTTTCCACATACCCCTGCCCACTTAGTGCACAGCACCCGTAGTGTGTAAAATGAATTAGCTATTGTTACCCTCTATAACTAATAATGTCACCCATTTACATACACACAACCACCTGACACAGGTACTCCTATGTGGCTGAGACAGATTCAGAAGCAAATGGTTTGATGCCTTTTATTGGACCAACTTAGATGTTACAAAAAGAAGAAAGTGCCTAAGCTTTCAGACCAATCAAGTCCTTCCTCGGAAGCTTATGACAGTTATTTGGGATTTTCTAACAACTGGCCATAAGCTTCTGAAGAAGGACTAGGTTAGTCCGAAAGCTTAGGCACTTTCTTCTTTTTGTAACATCTAAGTTGGTCCAATAAAAGGCATCAAACAATTTTCTTCTGTATCTGTTCTTACAAGGACCAATACAGCAACTAAACTAAATCTGTTTGTCATGTGGTTGGGGGTAAAAGAACAGGGGGTAGTCTGTCACTAATGGTAGATAAATCCCGTCCCATAGTCAGAGAATGAATATAAGATAGAGATGAGGTTTTGTTCTCACTCTGGGACTACAAAGATCTGTATACAACTCAACAGGTGAGTGGTTCTGGTGGAATGTAAGATGGCTCATGTAGTCACTCGACACAAAAGCAGTCACAGGGATGAGGCATAGAACTATAGGGCAGTCAGCCTCAGCTCAGTAGTGGGTAAGATCTTGGAGGTGCAGGGGGAGACATATTCCATCATAGGAGGAGAAATAGAACAAAGGAGGGATGATATGACATTTGAAGCTGTGTAGCTATGGGGAAATGTGAGGAATTTGGGCTCACAGAGAGGGTGGTGGACACATGGAATATACTGGCCCAGTAAGTGGTGGAAGCACGTACAGTGGAGTGGGCAAAGGCATACGGGAACCTTTGAGGTAGTTAAGAGAGCTGAAAAGCAATTGATCAGTTATGGTATGAGACCAAATTCAAAGGTAATGTTTTGTGGCAGACTGAAGTGGCCTTGCCATAGTAATATGCAGTACATTTCTATGTTTAGCCATTCTTATGCCTCAGTTGTGTTTAATTGTTTCTCTGGATTCAGCTTCAATAACTGGATGAGATGAGGCCTGAATAGGGATATGTACAGCTCAATTAGCACAAATTTTAGCCATTGATTTCCCTCATCACGCTCCCTAACATCATGCTGGCCCAGCCGTCATCAGCTTCACATTGTTGGGCTACATTCATGTCATGAGATATTTCGACACCCACACTGCACCCTCCGCCTGGGCAATTTCTCTAGTAGTGGACATTGATACATTTCCATCCATCAAGTACTCAACTCTGTATTTTTGTGTGCACTACCTGCATTACTGTATAAGAAAAAAATGGGAGAAGCTGACATGAAGAAGCACATGCATTACCAGCAGAAGAAGACAGCGTACAATTTGTCACCTGATTTCAAAACAAAGCAGCACAACACACTGCCCAATGTATTACAGCACTGTGTGCAGTTTCTCCATTAAAGCACATTGGCAACTAATACAGTGCAGATTTTAAATCAGAGACCAGACTGCAAGGGCAAGGGCTAGTCTTCAACTGCTAATGCCTGTGCTTTTTCATTGTAATTGTTTTAGTAAGAGTATCACTTAGGATATAAACACACACCAATCAATGTTATTGAGTCGATCGAGATGATGCTCTTCCAGTGGTGGTTGACTCTGTTGCTGCTGTGCTTCATATTCCTCCACAGTCATATACAGGGTTCAAAATGATAGAGCTGTATGTTTGACAACTGGATGACCGAGTGGTGTGCTGGTTGCTCACTGTCATCGTCATAGTCAAATGAAGAATAATGTATATCATCATTGGGAACACTTGAATTGTCAGAGTGAGACATTTCTAGTGAAATAAGTTGGAAAAACATTATGACACTTGGCTATAGTAATGCTGTGCTGCCGGTATGTTGGCAGGCAAGCAACAGTATGTACAATATGACAACATTTGGTGTACAACATCAAATTGTTCCTGTCTCTCCTCTTCTGCATGGAATACATAGTGAAAACATATTGCAAATTGACCATGTGAGAGTAAGTATGGAAAAAAGAGGACAATTAGGGATGGTATCATGAGGCTGTCCAGGAGGGAAGGGGGATAGCATAAGTGGACAACGAAAAGGTGGAGGTCCCAAACTGGTAGTGCCACTAAGTGCACACAGTGGGGCAAGATGAAAATGGAATGACTCACATGTAAACAGAATTCACAAAATCATGTATAGATACAAGCACCTTCACATTATATCAAGTGTTATAGGGACTAAACAGGTTGAAAGTATATATGGCCGTGGGCCAAGATGAGATACACACCAGAATATTGAAGGAACTAGCATAAGAATGGGCGGCCACTCAGGAGGAGCTATTTACTGAGTCCCTGAGAAGTGTGGTCATCCGAGAGGACTTGAAGAGTATAGCAGTTGTTCCTCTCAATTAGTCGGGGAAAAAAGGAGTAGGCAGAAAACAAATGGTCAGTGATAAGTGGTGGGCAAACTGATGGAGCTTCTTCTCAAGGGAAGGATTCGACAATTACTGTAAAGAAGCAAGGCAGATCCAGCAAGACAAACTTGAGTGCCTACTTAGCCTGGGTAACCAGGGTACAGAAACTAGGGGTGCGCAGTGTTCATATTAATCCCCTATATTTTTGTGCCACTGTATGTAATTTGTTTTGCCTCTGGGGCTTATAAACTGTTGCCTCTGCCTCTGTACTGTTTTAGTTTTGCCTGGTACCTTACTCTCGGCCTCTGTCTGTTATTACCTGACTATTATGATTTTTAGTTTTATATCACGTGTTATAACCTGTTTATCCCTTGTATCTCACTGTTGTTTTCCCACCCATATGTATTGTAACCTCACGATTCATGCCTGAAAATAGGCAGTTTTGCTGTCTAGTGCACCGACCTGGTCAACAGAAACTAAATAAATAAATATTGTAACTGGACTTCAGTAAGGCATTCAACTATGTCCACCACTGGCAGATGATAAATACAATGAAAATCATTGGAGTAGAAAAGCAGGTAGTAAACTGGGTAAGAACCAGGCTGAGTGGTAGGATGTGAAGAGTGCTGGTACGTGGCCCCCTTGTCTGCAGAGGGGGAGGTTACCAGCAGAGTATCCCATGGGTTGGTCATGGGACCTATCCTAGTCAATGTTTTTATTACTGACATAGTGGATTGGTTGGAGGGATAGGTGTGTCTAGCCTCAGATGACACCAAGATTTGTAACAAGATGGATACCCATGAGGGCTAAAGACAAGTGAAAAGAACATAGAGAAAGCAGGAAGAATGATCAAAGACATGGCAAATAAAGTTCAATGCAGAAAAGTGCAAAGTCCTGCAGATAGGTAAAAGCAACATAAAAAGAGAGTACAACCTTGGGTGGGGCAGACAAGAAGTAACCAAAGAGGAAATGGACTTGGGTGTCATCATATCAGACCACTTGATGGTGGCAAAACAGTGTGAAAAGGCTTCACTGAAGGCTAGTGGATATGATTGCGTGCTTCTGGAGGAGCATTATGAGCAGGAAGACAGAGGTGGTACTGCCACTGTACAGGTCTCTAGTGTGAACCCAGTTGGAGTACTGTGTCTAGTCCTGGAGACCACACCTCATAAAGGATATAGAAAGATTTGAAATGGTGTAGAGGAGGGCTACAAAAATCATTCAGGAACTGCACCAAGGACCATATGAGGAGAGAGTGAGGGATATGGAACAAAGGAAAGAGAGTGGAGACATGATAGAAACAGTCAAATACGTCCATGGAATAAACAGGGTACAGGTACTGGACATGTTTCATATCAAAGACAGCACACAGACTAAAAGGGCACAACATGAGGCTGAAGGGGGGATGAAATTCAGGGGGAATTTAAGGATGTACTTTTCCACAGAAGAATGGTGGAACACTGGAACAATTTGTCTCCTTATGTGGTGGAGGCTAGTACACTTTTTGGATTGCAAAACTGCATGGGAAACACACAAGGCTTTCATCAGGACCTAAGTCACTTTTTTGGGGGGGATGTTAGAAATAAGAGCAGACTAGACGAGCACAAAGGGCCATATCTTCCATCAAGTTGATGTTTCTATGTTGCTATGGCTAGTGCACCCACCTCCACTTCCCTTGTCCTGGGTGACTGCAGCATGTTTTCCACACAAAACTGCTTTTTTCGTAGATTGTATAGCCAGCTAATATCCATGTGTGCCACACCTGGGCATGATTATCACCTCATCAAGAGATCCAGTAACCTGGCAGTGCAGGCGGTGTATTCTGTAAATGACACAATGTATGCCATTAGCACTCCATTGCTAGGACATTTAGCATAGATGCCCACCACCCCACTGCAAAGAACCAGTGTCCTAACCATATATGTCACTGTACCACAATAGAAATAGCTGTGGGTCTACTATTTTCTATTTGCACTGTTTCCAATAGGCTGCTGGAAAGACAACACTGCATAATTCCTAACTATTCCCTGCTGTTGAATCAAACATTCCTCAGAATGTTTGTGTGATCCTAAACTGCGATGAACAACTCAGATAGTGTTGCATGCAAAGCATCACTGTGATATTTGCTTTTGCATTGCAATGCAATTCAACCTCATCATAGGTCTCAGTGTTGTAGGTTATGAGTGAGGCTAGTAGTTGTTGTGAAGTTGTGTACCACATATCCAAGAAAATCCATTCTCAGCAAGTCTATCACTGGTACAAGGTACGGGAATGGGTAATCAGAAATTTTGGGGGATAATCTCTGAGGCACTCCACAGTCATGACATCATGGGTTGTGTACACCTGATAGGTTGCTTGGTGCACATGTGACTTGAAGAAAGTCCATCCCCCACCTAAGAGGGGGGGTCTGCTCTCCTATAGTCAGTTCTAATGTGCATCAAAAACAGGTTGCAGCACACCCTAGAGTTCCAGTGTGTTTCTTGTAAAGAACAAATGTTTATTATAAAGAACAACTTCATTACTAAGGTAAGAAGCCACCTGGCTAAGCCATTTATTAATATCCTACAACAAAGATCAAACAAGACCACAAGAGTATGTTTCTGCAGCTATGCAACTGTTTAAAATTGCAAAACTGGCAGTCTTACAGATGTTAGCACTGCGGCTTCTACTAGCGTCGGTTGTCTAAGAAAATGTTAGCCGAAAAATTGCCAGCACAGTATTTAAATTTTGAACATTATCACATTGTGCAAGTATAGAGATTATTAGCTACCTGAACACCCCTGCTAGTGGTGCCAGGAACTAAAATAATGTCTGACCCACATAATTGAACACAGAATCTATGCAATGACTTACAGGAGGTAATATAATAAATAATCAACCTGGTTCCTCTTACGGAGGTTCCTGAGTTGTATTAATCACCAGCAAGAATCTGGTGACCCTGCTAGCCTCACTACCTTGTAAAAAGGTACTCTTAAACTCACCCAGAAAAGTTTCCTTGCACTGGAAAATGTTAAAAATGCTTGAGCTCGATTCAGATCCAGAAGCAAATGATTTGATACATTTTAATGGACCAACATAGATGTAACAACAAGAACAAAGTGCTCTAGCTTTCAGACCAATCAGTCCTTCTTCATAAGCCTAATGGCCATTGTTTAGAAAAAACAATACTTTTAACAGCTAGATCATGCAGAAAAAACAGAAAAAATCCCAATTGGTTTAAAATACTCATTTAAAAAATACAGATGATGATGTCAGAGAAGTTTAACAGTACCATATTACCTTCAGCCAGGAAGGTCCCAGAGTCAAAGGTGCTTGGCGCAAAACAGATACAAAGAATCCTACTGCATATAAATTTAATTGACATAAGATAACACTGCTGGAGCAGATGACTCTTAAATCAAGCTATAAGTGTCACAGTGTGTATAAGGATGTGATTACTGAAAAGCAACCCCCACCCAGATTAAAGACATACTAGGATTGTCTTAGGACTCCAAGAAGTTTCAATGCATGCATTATAGACAAGAAATTACCAGTAAAGTTGTCCTAAAAACATCAGTGCACACTGTATGATATTAAAACTAAGATGGGTCTATCATCCAGCTGCACTCTCCAGCTTGATATCATGCCCCATAACTTCAAAAACCTCTAGTATAGTGAGAGGACTTTATAAATGATAATTTAAATATAAATTGACAGTATTAGTGTCAAACAAAAAAACTCTAGTCAAGGACCACGAAGGAATTAAGACCATGTAGCCTGATATGTACTGATGTCAATATACATTGAGAATTTAACAACTTGATGTACCAGAAGTGTCTAAGGAATCTGAAAAAGTGATAACAATTTAATTTCTCTCCTCCTCTTTACACAAACAATACACCCTACCCTACCCCACCCCACATCCCCATAATCTGGGGGGGGGGATAACTAGCATTAAGGAGATATTCTCTCTCTCTCTCTCTCTCTCTCTCTCACACACACACACACACACACACACACTCTACTAATGAACCTTTATTCATATCAGTCACTGCAATTGTTCCCCAAAGGAATTCAACTTGTCATGAAATCCTAAGTAAAAGGCTCATGTATCCAAATACCTACAGAACAAAAATGTGACACTATTTAACTGTACTCCTATCTGCATAGTAACATTTCCAAGGATTCTGGATAGAACTACAATGAAATAAAACTGCCACCCTCCCCAGGATAAGGTAACTAGAAGTAAATATAAAGTATGTGTGTAAGACCAGAGGTCTAACATACCTACATTTCCACAAATTACTACAATATTACCCTAATGTAAAAAGATCTGTCCAGGACCCCCATGCAAGTGAGATCTCACGCCCCAATATGTACAGAGTTAAAAAAAATATGTGACAGTCTATGATAACACTCCTGTATGTACAGTAACAGGCTAGATAATCTGAATATGATGCAACAAAATCAACCCCACTCCCGGCCAAAGAGAAAAAGTAAGGAGGAATTAATATTCATTATGTGTGTGAAGTAAGAGTAGTAACACACTGTAACTTCATGTATCTAAATAGAGACCTATCTCAATGTGACAGCAAGCCCCACACCGGCTATATCATGTACCTCACAACACACACCCACACACATACATACTCACACGCACCCACATCCCACACATGCTGAAGTCCCATAATATGCCAGTCTGAAGAAGAAGAAGAAGTCTGTGGATGTCAGTTTCTGTAATGTCCCATGAAACCCAGATCAACGTTCATCCCATCTGCTACCATATTAAGATGTAAAATAAAAGTTTAATCTCAAAAGCTCGTTTCTGTTGTGTGTTTTTGAGATTTCCTGTTAAGACCTTTACTGACATATCTGAAATTGAGTGGTCAGGCTGGGAGAAGTGGTGCCCCACTGATTTTTCAGTCTTCTTTGTTCTAATAGTATGTCTGTGCAAGTTCATCCTAGTGCGGAGCTGTTGGCTTGTCTCTCCAATATAACCTGTTTGTGGACATCTTTTGCACTGAATGAAATAAACAACATGTCGTGATGTGCATGTATAACTCCCATGCACCTTGAATTGTCTGTTTTGTGATGTAACCACACAGTCCGAGATGAAAATGATACAGCAAATACTAAATCTAGATTTTGAACTTGATTCAGACATTACTGGAATTCAGTGGCACTAAATCAAAGCACCCGCAACCACTTTGTGCTATTTTCTGCCCAAAAACAGTCCCACAGACAAAAGGAAGCTCTATGGACCAAAATGGAGCCACCCAAATGTTATTTTACGGCCCCATTTTCTCAAACTATCTTAGCAGCATGACCACCCCCACCCCCCCACTTCTTCCTAGTTTACAAATCTCCTGATACATGAGAGCTGCAACCTGACTGGCTCTCAGCTCTCATGAGATTTCGGCCACCATCTTAGATAAGGATAAACAAACAAGATTTGACTAAACCCAACATATCTTGCAGTGGAGAATGGAGCTAGCAATTGCTACAGCGTCTCAAGGCAAAGTACCTTAACCGTGAGTTGCACCCCATCCCGGCCTCTGGCCAGCAGCCCAGATCCCTAATGATCAAGCTCTTAAATTACCAAGAAAAATACCACCTACTGTCAAGGGTAAAAGAGCTGGACCAAGTCCTCTGGGAAGGCAAGAGAATTTGTATAACTCAGGACCTCCTGGCTACGGTGCGGCAAAGAAGATCACTCTTCCACCCTGTTGTGACCAAGCTTATAGTGGCAGGGATAAAATTCTGCATGGGGTACCCAGCCCACTTTCAGATAATGTCTTCAGGGACTTGGGTATCCTTTGAAGATGTTGATTCTGCCACGAAGGCGCTGCAGAAGGAGTATCCCGACCTTTTTAAGCCCAAGTGAAGCAGTAAGGAAGTGGAGGTGATTCACTGAGGAGTTGCCAAGGCCGGAGAAGCTTCGGAAATCAAAGACTTTAAAGATTTAATTTTAGTCTTACAAGCACACTCTATTTACTTTAGCACAGACTATGTGGTTCATCCTTTTTTTTTGTTGGACTTATTAGACCTTTTAATGACTGGTCAAGACCGAACTTCTCGGGGAAGGGGGGTATCTTAAGAAAACTGAACATCGTTTGACGCAAGTTTTTGGGTGGGTAAAGGCTCAGTACTTAGGCCCAGTGTCTTGGCCGGGAGCTGTTCCCATTATTGAGCCTTCTTTAATCTGGGTATGATTCTGCTATGATGTTGAGGGTTTAATCCCCCCGAGGGCAACGATTACCAAGATGGAGCGCCGTGAGGCGGAGGTCACATTAGGGGTTCTCATTTGCGGTTTCTCATGGGTTATGTGTTTATTTGAGGGGACTGTTATCTGGGCTTATTTGTTGGAATGCAATTCTTCCTGAGATGTAGCAGTTTTATTAAGTCTTGGGATGGCGGGAGGGAAAGGGCTGTGGATCGCAGCAGGACTCACTGCGTCATGTAACAATAACAGGAGGGTTTAAGGAATATCGGTGCAGATGCTTAGTCTATTTCTTATATGACACATTCCTTGGGGGGTTGGGGGTGGGAGGAGAGGGTTCCATTTATCAGTGGGAGGAGGAGGGTGTGGGGAGGGTGTCTATGTCTGTTTATGTTGTTTTAGGAAGCGGAGGGAGGGAAGGGGGGGGGGTCATGGGGGCCTCACCACAGCTCAATGGGGATTTTTGTGAATGTATGCTACCAAAGAAAATATTTGAAACATGGTGTCTTTTAAAAAAAATCAGCAAAGATACCTAATACCATAAAGATTGCAACTTGGAATGTTAAGGGCTTAAGGCAGCGTGTTAAGCAATACAAAATCCTTAAGCATCTTGCGCTGTTATCTATAGATATTGCTGTTATACAGGAGTCACATCTATTAGACTCGGAAGCCAATTGTATGAGGCGCCTACAGACTGGACACATTTTCTCTGCCGAGGGGGCCACTAATAGTGCTGGGGTTCTGATATTGATTAATAAGAAGGTCCCATTTGTATTGAAGCAAGTGCTTAGGGATCCACAGGGTTGATTTCTGTTTATTCACTGCCATTTGTATGCTACTGAAATTCTTCTGGGAACTCTGTATGGGCCAAATTTAGATTCCCCTGACTTCTTTGTGAAGCTAATTGAAACACTATATCCATGTTTAGCACTGCCAATGGTCATTGGAGGAGACATGAATGTTGCTATGGATTCATCGATGGACTGCTCCTCTCCCATGAGTAGCGCTTGCTCCCCAGCTCAGAGGGCTCTATCGGAACTCTTGGAGCCGTATGCCCTGTGTGATGTTTGGAGAGTGCTACACCCCTTAGAGAAAAAATTCACCTTCTTATCCCCAGTACATAACACGGCCTCACGTATTGATTATATATTTCTTTCTCAAAGTCTCCTCCCCAGAGTGGTTGAAACCTCCATACAGCCAGGCCTTCCCTCAGATCTTGTGTTGGTTATATGTCATTTAGCACCACCCTCTTCCCCTAAGAAATCTCCTAGGTGGAGGATTAATAACCAGATGATCAAAGAGGATAGCGTGGTTAAAACAATTAGTGAGTATATACGGCAATTTTCAGAAACCAATTCTGGCACTACTGCTAGGCCAGATATGCTATGGAGAGCTTTCAAAGCATTTATTAGGGGGATTTTAATCAGTATAGCTACCTACAGGAAAAAGAAAAAGATAAGAAGTTAGTTGTGTTATTAGGGGAAATTCAGTATAAAGAAACAAGAGTAGGTCTATCTTTTTCTGAGTCAGAAAACCGGGAATTGGTTAAGTTAAAGCAAGACTACCTTGAGTTGTTAAGAGATAAAGCTGAATTTGCGATCCTTAAAGCTAAAGCAGCCTACTCAGATATGGGTGAAAAAGCGGGGAGGCTGCTGGCATTAAGGATTAAGCAAATAGAGGTGAATAGACACTTTCTTGGCAATACGTTCTCCAACAAATAATGTACTAATGACAATGTCAGAGGAGATAGTCTCTGAGTTTCAGAAGTACTATACTACCTTGTATAGTGCAAAAAAAAATATGGTACCTGATGCCAGTATGGATAGTTACCTGGAGACCTCTGGTCTATCTCCTCTGTTGGAGCCCCAGCAGGATCAATTGATCTCTCCAATAATGGTGGAGGAAGTTGCTAGAGTTGTCAAGGCGCTACCCTCTGACAGATCGCCTGGTCCTGATGGGTTCTTGGCAAATTTTTATAAGAAATTCCTAAGCCAGTTGCTTCCCCTGTTAATGCCCCTATTTCAATATATATTATCTGGAGCCCAAATGGATCCAACTTTGTGGGAGGCTCTAATAGTTCTAATTTTGAAGCCCGGGAAGAACCCGGAATTGCCGGCAAGTTATCATCCCATATCTCTGATGAATCAAGATATTAAAATATTAGCCAAGATATTGGCGGATCGTTTGGCACTAGTGATACCTGATTTGGTCGGGCCAGAGCAAGTAGGGTTCATGAAAGGGCGTTCCTTGTTGGATCTTCTCAGAACTCTGTCGCACGTTCTCTCTGCAACCAGAGATGCCCCTTACCCGGTGGTCCTAGTCTCGTTGGATGCGGAGAAAGTGTTCGACAGAGTGAATTGGAATTTTTTATTCAGGGCCCTTAATGCTTACAAGATCCCAGAACTTTTCCAGAATTGGATCCAAACCCTCTATAGTGCCCCTTCAGCTAGAATAATGGTCAACGGTGCAGTTTCCGAAAAGTTTCTACTCTATTCAGGCACCAGGCAGGGCTGTCCCCTGTCACCCTTGCTTTTCAATTTATATTTAGAACCCCTTATCTGCCAGTTGAAGTTTTCCCCGCTGATCCAAGGTGTGACTGTTCAGGGACAAGAGGTCAAAATGTCAGCATATGCTGATGATTTGCTATTACAGTTGACTGATCCAGACAACTCGATACCGGCTTTACTGGAGATGGTGCATGAATTTGCTAACTTCTCCAATTATAAATTGAATATTTACAAATCCCTGGTGTTCCCGCTTAATTATAGAGTGGTTAAATCATCTATTATTCAATGTGGTATGTCCTGGACACCGAACTCCCTAAGATATTAAGGCATACAAGCGGAAAGGGAACCGGCCTGGCTTCAAAAACTGAATTTGGACGAGTTAGTCAAAACCTTAGAGGCAGACTTGAATAGATGGTCCAAGTTATCTATTTCACTTTGGGGATGGGTAAATCTTATCAAGATGATTTTTTTTCCCAGGATCTTTTACCCACTGTATTTGCTCAATATTTGGATTCCTGTTTCGTGGTTCCGCAAAGTCAATGCATTGATAACAAAATTTATTTGGTCCAAAAGACAACCCAGGATTGCTTATTACAAGCTGGCGGCTCCCAAGGATAAAGGGGGGTCTTCGCCTCCATCCCGATATTTTACTATTGGGCGAGCCATATGGTGAAATATTTGAGATGGCTGAGAGTGTGGGAGAACCCGACCCAGAGGACGGGCTCCCTATCTGGCTCCAAATAGAACTATCTGCAATCAAGCAGTGTGGCTTGTTACCAACATCTTTGCTCCATATAAGACCGAATGCCCTTCCCCCCCAGTTGAAATCTACTCCACTGGCAATTTTGGTTAGAGTGCATGCCCAGATATGCTCATTTATGGAATACAATCAGATGGCCGATTTGGACCAACCTGTTGGGGGTAACCCCAATTTAAAAATTGGCAATAAGCCAATCAGCTCTAATTGGCTCCCACAATTGGGTAATGTCAAGCTTGCCCAGCTGGTGGCTCAAGATGGCTCGTGGCTCTCAATTACTACTATACTGAGCAGATTTGACATACCCACTAAATCCATTTTTAAGGTCTTCCAGTTGAAGCACTTGTTAATAAAAGAGTTTGGTCAGGTCCCACCTCTTGGAGACAGGAAAGTGTTCCAGGATACGCTGTTCTCATTGATGGGCTGTCGTCATTCGGTATCCGATATTTATAAAAGCTTATATAATTGCAAATATCCGGAGGTGTTAATACCGAAGACATACTGGGCAATGTACTTCCCTGGATTAGAGATAGATTGGGCTGCACTCTGGATAAACTCTCATAAATACATCACACAGGATAGATTACGATTAGCCCAATTCCATATCTTACACAACATATATTATACTCCCCAAAAGTTGCACAGGTATGGTCTTGCCAATTCTTCCTCCTGTTCCAGATGTGGACAAGAGGAAGGTATGCTTTACCACATATTTTGGTCATGCTCGAAAGTCTCCACCCTCTGGGGTGATGTCCAGCAGAAGATGGATCCCCTCTTGGGCCTTTCCGACCTTTTCACTCCGGAGGTGTGTCTGTTGGGAGATTACACTTCCATTCCTGTCTCATCAAGAAGGTATTATATGGCCTTAATCTCATTATCAGTTAAAAAGATTATTCTTCGGCACTGAAAAGACAATGTAGATATCCCTTTCTCGGAATGTCTTAAAGAGATTTTGGCTAACCTCAGGATGGAGAAAATGGTTGCTAGTTTAAATAATAAGTTGAGTAGATACAAACACATTTGGGATCCTCTTTATACGCTGCTCTGTGCTTAGACTACTTTCTAAGTAACTATGCAAGTCAGGTTGGTACACACTTTAGATAATATGAGCTGTGCTGAGGGGGTAGGGTAGGGGGGAAGGGGTAGAGTATGGGGGGAGCAACCTCTTTAGAGCTTTTGGAGCTTATATATATGTATCTCTATCAGTTGAGTTTGGAGCTGCTCTTATATGTGTATATAAAAT
Source organism: Neoceratodus forsteri (assembly GCA_016271365.2). Classification (NCBI taxonomy): domain Eukaryota; kingdom Metazoa; phylum Chordata; order Ceratodontiformes; family Ceratodontidae; genus Neoceratodus; species Neoceratodus forsteri. The sequence continues at coordinate 639,376,755 of CM057453.1, read as the reverse complement.
TAATAAACTTTGAATTAAAAAAAGAATTTCGAATGCATACTGGGAACGGATGGGCATGTGTGTGGTTGCATATGTGTGTGTGTGTGTGTGTGTGTGGGGGCAGTTGTTCAACAGTACATAACAAGAAGTTTAATGAAGGGAGAGGCACAGGACTGGCACTGACTATTCAAGCATGCATAAGCCACAAAATAAATATTTATTTGGACAAGACATTTCGTGTTTGAACAATACACGCTACATTAGCCACTTTGTGATGGTGTCAGGCAATGCAACTAAACACGGTCATCTAAGGAAACCCTTGGCTAATCAGCTATTTTGTTGCTGGAGACAAGACACGGCTGCCTACCCACTAGACAGGGAACAGGATGGGGATACACTGTGCATGCCAACAGGACCCTACGAGTGCCTTGACAATGCAGTACTGAAATCCTTACCGTCCTATAGATCACTGTTAAACAACTTTTGTAGTTTGAAAAAAATAAATAAATAGGGTTTAGAAACATATACAATGAATGACTCATGCAGTGACTCACAGATGAGCCCAGTGAACAGATGGGAGGTCCCGACAGGAACAACTGTATGCAAGTATGCGACTACAAACTAAATACACACTGATGCTGTATTTGATAACTGAAATGCCAGATGAGGATCGGTATCTGTATGAGAAGGAAAATGCACACAAAGACAAGGTAGATTCATGAAAGTTACCTTTATTAGCCTTACAGAGAGACACAGAGTTCAGTTTTTGCCCTTGATCAGCTACAAGAAGACTGGCTGATCTACTGCGTGGTGCTTTGTATTCCAAATGTGACATCACTGCAAGCAGTGGCAGCCCACTTCAAGTCAGCCAAGCAAGAGAGACAAGCGCGTTCATGAACGTGGTGATAATTACAAATTTAACATGGATTATGGATATCCTGAAGTGTGGAAATTGAACAGCAACATCTGCATACACCAAACTGGCTAGAAACAGGAATAACAAAGGAGAGGGAAATCATATTACAGGCTCTTTAATGCCTTGGCTACCCTTACAACCCTGCTCACCTCCCTGAATTTCTTGTTGTACTCCTTATCCTCCTCCCTGCAAGTCCTCTTGTAGGTTTTGAAGGCTGTCCTTTTTTCTCTTACCCTCTATTGCACTCCTTGGTCCACCAGCTTGGTTTTCTGGACCTTGCCTTCTTACTTCTGCTCTTTGTGCAGGAGTTCATGGCCTCTGCCAGGCCCAACTTCAAGATGGCCCATTTCTGGTTGATATCCATGTCTGATGATGGCTACATGCTCCCCAAGTATGGCTGCCATCTTACTGAAGTCCCTGCTTTTGATATCCACTACCCTGATTTTGGTAAGTGTCCCTTCCCTTCCCAAATCAAAGGAGAACCGAACTGTATGATGGTCACTCCCTGCCAGAGGGTCCTCAACCTTCACAGCTCATACCTGGTCACCATCTGATAGTACAAAGTCCAAAATGTTGCCCTCTCTGGTTCGCTCCTCCACCAGTTGTGACAGAAATGCATCCTGGAAGGCATCCAGTATGAGTTGTTCCCTGGTGCTAGCTAGCTAGTCTTTATTCCACATTGATATGCAGTATAACTACACAACTGTCATGTGTGGGTAAGTGGATGGCAAATACAAAGGCTGGAAAGGCTATGTGGCTTAGTCTGCAATGCAAAGTGAATCTGGCACAGTTATTGAAAGTACAGATTGGTAAAACCTGAACTCAGGGTTGGCTTGGCTCAGAGCAGCAGTTTTTATGTTTGCTTGTGGGCATGTGCAAGAAACATTATGCCACAGCTTAGGAGAGAAGCGGGTTGTAGAGGTGCAGCAGTGTGGTGGCCAATGCCAGCACTGCATTTGTGGCCTTGGTGGTGTGCACCCAATGCAGACCCAGTGTCCTGATGACACTGGTTCTGCAGAAGTGGCACCAACTTGAAACGATTTGGCAGCGGCAATGAGGGGCTGCCTCGTCATTGCAGTATCAGTGATTCTGCTGCAATGAGGGTGCGACCCATCATTGCAGGGTGGTACCTCGCCTGGTGTAACAGTACCAGGAACATGGCTGTTCTATGCAGCCACCTTAGAGTCAATGGGGGTGCCCAATACCCCCTGTCAGCATGCCTCTGACCCCCTTCATTTGCTGATGGGGAGCCCAGTCCCTGTCGACATAATGTCCCCACCCTCAAGTTTCTGTTGTGTGCCGAGGGAGTGCCCAATCCCCCTCAGCATCATGCGCCCCCCCAGCAGTCTTTTTTTGCTAATGGGGGGGCCCAATCCCTATCGGCTTCAGTCCCCCCCTTCAGAGTTCAATTTGCCAATGGAGGAGCCCACTCCCCATCAGCATAGTGTTCCCACTCCCTTGATTTCTGCTGTGTGCTGAGGGAGTACTCAATCCCCCTTGGCATCATGCAGCCCCCCCATTCTGTGCCAATGGGGGGCCCAATCCCCGTCGGCTTTGGTCCCCCTCCCCACAAATGCAGGTGGCACACTGGAAGCCCACCCCAGTGTACCAAACAGCACCTGTGAAAGAAGAAAACTGACCCGCGTTTTCTTTTTTTTAACTGTAAAACAAGAAAACGGTCCCTCGCAGTCTCTCCTGCCCCTTCCCCTAACCCACGCCCACCTTCATAGTTTCATAGTTGTTTACAAGTTCGGGAGGCAGAGCCTATTACTGAACTTGCCACCCAAAGGTGGTTTTAATTGTCTATGTATTCAAATTGTTTATTACCCATGTATTTGTCAAGTGTATTTTTAAAGATGTTCATAGATTTACTTTCTACTATTGGACCTGGTAGTGTGTTCCAGGTTAACCACTCTCTGAGTGAACCATTTTAATCTTTTTTTTTGTTTGACACTTAGTTCCTTTTAATTTCAAGTTGTGTGATCTAGTATTTGATACGCAGATTTTTCTTTCAATGCCTAATATTTCGATTAGTCCTGGTTCATTGAGTGCTTTGTAAATCATACATAAATCTCTTCTAAAAATGTTTGTATTTGATTGAGTATAGGCCAAGTATTTTCAGTCTTTCGCCATATGTTTTTTCAGACATGCCATTAAGTTTTTTTGGTCATTTTTCTTTGAACTCCCTCTATATGTTTCATTCCATGTATAGTAGTAGGTGCACAAAAAGGGGCAGAGTCATCCAGATGTGATCTTACTAGGCTGGTACATAATGGAAGGATGACCTGTGGTTGTCTACTTTTAATGTTTTTCCATATACTACCCATAATTTGTTGACATTTCTTTACTTTGATAGTGGTGTTCTTTTCAAAGGTTAACTTATTGTCTATATTTATGCCAAGATCTTTTTCATTGTCCGTTATCTGTAGGATTACATTATTTAATAGGTACCCTTTTTTTGGTTGTTATGTCCTAAATGCATTACCTTGCACTTTTGTTCATTAAATTTCATTTTGTTTTCTATTGCCCAGATTTCTAATGCCTCTAGTTCTTTTTGAAGGATTTCTGTTGCTTTCTGTGTATTAACAATAGTTACAATTTTGCAATCGTCAGCGTATTTAGATATCCATATGCTATCAGTTGGCTGCATAGATGTTATTACAATATTGAAAAGAACAGGGCCCAGGACTGAACCCTGTGGAACCCCGCTAGTAACTTCAACCCAAGAGGATAATGCACCCTTAACAGATGTTCGTTGTTTACAGCAGTATAACCATGAATTAATCCACTTGATTAGGATATATGGAAATTTTTGCTTAACCAGATGTTCCAAAAGAATTCTATGGGATACTTTATCAAAAGCTTTGGCCAGGTCCAGGAAAACAACATCCACTGGAAGTCCTTTATCAAGAGCAGCACTCACATTTTCAAAGAAGTTCAGTTGATTAATTAGACATGATCTTCCCTTTCTAAAGCCATGCTGTGTTATGTCATGTAGGTTATAGTGATTAATGTATTCTTCCATTCTATATAATATTAGTCTTTCAAAGATTTTCCCTATAACTGAGGTCAGACTTATAGACCAATAATTAGAAACTTCAGATTTGTTTCCATTTTTGTATATTGGGATAACTACTGCTTCTTTCCAATCTAATATGCTTTCTTCTTCCTCAAGGGATAGAGTGAATAATTTACTCAGTGGGCCAGATAAACAAGAGGCAGTTTCTTTGAGGAAAAATGGATGTATCCCATCGGGTCCTGTTGAGAAAGTGATTTTTAATTTTAGTAATTCTTTTATAGTGTCATCTTCAGTGATTAGTTTAACAACTGCATAATTAAAGTCTATATTTGAGTTATTGTGAAAATGTTCTTTATTAGAAAAGTTTTTTATGAAAATACTCATTAAATTCCTCAGCTATATGTATTTCATTACTTATTATTCCAGAGTTTGTAACTAGAGGACCTATGGTTGCTTTAGAACCTCTCAGTGAGCCAATGTAGTTGTAAAATTGTTTCTTATTATCCAATGTGTCACTAGCTAATTTATTTTCTATATTCTTTTTGGCATTTCTGATTTCTAATTTTAATTTATTTCCATATATTTTGTACTGTGCCCATTTTTCTTCTGTTGGTTGGTCTTTATATTTTTTTAAAAATTTTCTGTTTTTTTGCAATCAATTTTTTTATTTTGTTGTTCCACCAGACAGGATTTCTATATCCCTTGTTGTATTTCTTTCTAGTTGGAACCCAATTATTAATGCAATATTTAAGTTTGGCTAGTAAACTGTCCAAGGCTTGGTGTACATTGAGTCCTGTTCATTCAGACTTCCAATCCCATAAATTCAAATGTTGTTTAACTTGTGTATAGTCTGCTCTGGTAAAATCTTTGTTTAAAGTGTTTCCTTTTGTATCCATGACTCTTGATAGTATATGAAACAGAATCATGTTATGGTCACTGTTTGCTAGTGGTTCTAGAATTTGGATGTTACTTACTAGAGCCCCCATGTTTGTTAATACGAGGTCGATGATGTTATTATTTCTTGTACCATCATTGATTATTTGATCCAAGTTTTGATTTATAGTTATATCAAGGAATTCTTCCTCAACCTTTCCCTTCCAGCTATGTGTTTCCCAGTTGATACTGGGAAAATTAAAGTCACCCATTAAGATGTAATTAGTTTTTGGCTGAAAACTATTAATTAGATTTAGGAATTCAATATTCTGGTCTTTATTTAGATTAGGAGATCGATAAACTAATCCAATACATATTTTTAGGGACAGTAGATTAATATCTGTCCACAATATTTTAGCTTCATGGTTCAATTCTGTATGACAGTGAAATGGGTATTCTTCAGATATGTATAACACAATACCTCCCCCCTCTTTGTCTTTTCTGTTTTTTATTATTTTATTAAATCCTGTTATGTCTTTATTCCAGCTGTCATCTTGGAACCATGTTTCTGTGACCCCACAAATACAAATTTTTTATTTACGCATTTTATATCTTAATTCATCTATTTTATTTGTCAGGCTTCTAGCATTTAAAAGTAATACTTTTATTTCGCCTTTCTGGTGTTGTAAGTAAGTATGGTTTTCAGTTGTAACTATATTATTTATGGAATCAGTATTTATAATTTTGGACTGTGATACATGCTTCTTTTTTCCTTCATGAGTCCCCCCCCCCCCGATCTAGTTTAAATATTTATCTAGTGAGGAAAGGAAAGTTTTACTAAGTAAGTCACTCCCTTTTTTGTTTAAGTGTAATCCGTCAAAAGAAAAAAACTCTTCTTTTAGATAAAATTCTTCCCAGTGGGTCAAGCAGTGGATCTCTTGTTTAAGAGTCCATTTTCTTAACCAGTTATTAAAATTATGTATTTTTTGATTGATATCGGGGGAGGCTTTTGGTATGGGGAGTACTTCGGAGATTATAGTTTCACAGCCAAGATTTGTTAACCTATTGGTTAGTGCCACCATATCCTGTTTTATTTCTTCAAGGGACTCCTTAAACATGTTGTTGGTTCCCACGTGTGTAAGTACTAGGGGATTATGCCCTAAACTGTTTACCATTTCTTTACACATCTTAGTTAAATCAGCAATTTTTGCCCCACTAAAGGCTGATAGAGTCCTGTGTGATTTATTTGGATTACATATATTCCTGTTCATTCTTTAAATCATAGAATCCCCTATTACCAAAACATTTCTATGGTTTGACTGAGTGGTGCAGTTGGATTCCATGTTGACAAGGTTGGTGTTACTTTCCTGGTCAGTTAATCTAATAGACCTATTATTGGTATTAGTATCGATTATAGTTATGAGGTCAGAGGTGTCTTGAACTGTTTTAGTGGATATTTGAGTGTTTTCAGGGATAGTTTCTAGGCTTTCTAATATAGAATATCTATTCGCTAAAGGGATTTCAAATGTTATGGCATGCCTTCCTTTTTTTGCAGGTTTAGTGTATTGAATATTGTACCATTCTTCATCCTCATCATGTGTATTTACTTCTTCTCTGGTTCTTTTACTGTTTTTTTTTGTTATTTAGTTCTAAGTCTCCTTTACCACATAGGTCATGATGTTTCGGATTTATTAGAGTATTGGTTGTATTTGGGGTGGCTCCCAGTAAAGGAGAGGCAGGGAAAGTCTCTTTATGCCTAGTGTCCAGTTTTGTTCCAAGTCTATGTGCCATATTTCTTTGACTGGATTCAAATTGTAGTAATCTATCCATGAAGGAGTTCAGTTCTTTTATTAAATCATCGTTATGGGTACATTTTACACATTTAAAAACTTCTGTCAAGTTTTGTCTAGTTAACAGATGCATTAAACAGCTAGTACATTGTATAAGATTTTCATCTTCTTTCACTGTTAGTACATTTGCCATTTTGTAATATGATGTCCCCATATACTACCTGGACTTTACTAATTTTGATTAGCGACCTGATATAGTTAGTCAGATGCCTAGTAGTAGGGATATGAGTATTATAGCTCAAATTACCTTCTTTCAGGTGTTTGTCTTTATATTTTGATGTCTCTCTTAACCCTCCAAACACGCCTAACACGTACAGATGTGTGTGTCTTTGCGTGCATCTTCGCGCACTCCGACGCACGGTCACCCTGCTCGGGCTCATCCTGCTCACCACTGGGCTCTGTTCTTATGCCCTGGAGTGACCCAGAAGTGTTCCCTAGGGTTACCAAGCACTAAAATCCCTTCAGTGAATCAAAATCACCTTTTCCAGTTCACAGCTAGTAGCAAATGGGCAAAGTAGCCCTTGTAAACCCAGGATATAGAGTTTTAAACATTCTGCACACCCTGCCTCTCCACACAGACCCTTACCCCATACTTGCCTCCGGAGCCCAGCATGATGATCTTCAGTGAACTGGGAACACGGGAGCACTCTACAAAGCCAACCATGAACTGAAGAAATGCCAGTAAGCTGTATAATGGCATAAATATGTTTTTTCAACTTTGCTGCATATCTTGGTTGTTTTGGGGAATTTTTGCATCAAATTTTCAACATGGGGATATTGGGACCCCCTCCACATGAATTCAGTCACTGTCATGGTGTTATTCTGACCCAAAAGGTGATTTTGCTGTCAGTGCGTGGAATCACCTTTCAGGACAGATAAATGAAATGACAGTGCCACTGTCCATGAGGTGGGCTCTCAAAAAGCCAATGTTGCAAATTTGGTGAAAAAAATCCAAAAAATGACAGTTTTATGAGCATGGGTTGTGCAGTCTCCATGCATGCTCGTAACTTCATGAATTTATAATATTTTCATGCCAGATTTTCAACACTGGAATTTTTTCACACCTCCTTATGAACAGTACAGCTGTCATTTTTCACATCCTGGCTGAAATGTGTTTCCGCACTTCTGGGGCAGAATAGTGTGGTTGCAGTGGGAAATCAGTGTTTGAGACAGATTAACAACAAGCGAGTGAGAGGGGGGAGTGAGCAAGCTCAATGGAGCTCTGTTGGGACTGCTGTGGATTTCTTTGTGGGCAGAAAAAGGCACCAATGCAGGCAGGAGTCCAGTACAAAAGGGCAGCCTGCAGCGCTGGGACAAACAGAATGAGCGAGTGAGAGAGGGGGAGTGAGCGAGCTCAACGAAGCTCGTCGGGACTGCTATTGATTTCTTTATGGGCAGAAAAAGGCACCAATTCAGGCAGGAGCACAATACAAAAGGGCAGCCTGCAGCACTGGGAGAAACAGAATGAGTGAGTGAGAGAAGAGGAGTGAGCGAGCTCAATGGAACTCTGTCGGGACTGCTGCGGATTTCTTTGTGGGCAGAAAAAGGCACTAGAGCAGGCAGGAGCACAGTACAAAAGGGCAGCCTGCAGCGCCGGGAGAAACAGAACGAGCGAGTGGTCAGAGGCTCACTGGAGGGTGAAGTTTTTGTTCACCCCAGGGGGCTTGCAGTTTGGGGTGGTCAATTACCACTCTAGGTCTAGGACCCTGACCCTGGGGAGTGGTGGTTTTGGGGTGGCTCCAAACCTGTGTGGGCTTCAGGGTTTTTGTGGCTTTGGCTGTTGCTGTTTGGGGAAACTACACATTCTTCTGGATTCCTGGTGAATTTGGATGAGAAGTAAGCTGTTGGTTTTGAGAGGAGACTGGTGTCCGGCCTGAACACTCTTTGGGGTTCAGATTGTCGCTAGGGCTGGTCCCGCTTTGGTGGTACAGCTGAAATCGCTATTTGCCTGGATTGTGTGGCATGTTATTTCAAACTCTGGACTTCATTTGATCATCTGGACTGGGGAAAAAAGAGATAAGTACTGGTGACTTATTGGACTTAATTCCAAGTGGCCTTTCGGTGAGGTCACGGGATGACCTCTGATGTGTATATTTGTAGTTTCTATGCACTGTTGTAAGAGACCAGTGCTTGAACTTTAAATGGTGGTGGTGGGGGTGAAACACCCATCATTAAAATCTTTTTATACTGATTTTTTTTTGGTATTTATTTGTAATTGTATTTGTATCGTAATTGTATTTTGAGAATGTTGGATATGGTTGGGTGGGGATTTTTGTAATTTATTGTTATTAGTTTGTTAAATTGTTTGGTTAATTTGTTTGTTTATTTGTTATGTGTTGGCAGGGGTCTCTCCCCCATCAGGCGTTACCCTTCTGTTGAGCTCCATGGCCTCCATCCCTTTGATTGTCCTCATTTGCCACCTGAGGTTTATTTGCAATGCACTGCATTGGGGATTGTTAGGAGAAGGTACGGGTTGGGGTCCGTGAACCTCTCGGGAGAGTGGAACCAAGCAGCCGGATTGGAGTAGTAGGGGCTAGGAGAAACCCTTGGGTGAAATGGGTTCCAACAGGGGTCTGCACTGTCTGGTCCCCATACCCAAGGGCTCCACTGTATGTGGGCAGATGACTCGGTCAACCTCGGGGTCTCATCCAACCCAGGTGGTGTTATGCAATGCCAGGTCTATTAAAAACAAGACGGCAGTGATGGTTGATCTTGTTGGTTCATCAGACCTGGCTTGCATCACTGAGACCTGGCTAGATGAAAACTCTGGTCCGATTTTGGAGTCAGCAATTCTGGCCCGGTTTTCGGTGATACACCGCCCGAGGTTGGATTTTAGGGGCGGGGGAGTGATCATTGGTTTTAGATCGGAATTGAGCCTTGTGGAGGTGCCAGTGGGGAAGACTCGGTCCTTTGAATGTATTGTGGGTGCAGGTGTGGGGTGCAGGATTCTTCTCATCTACCATCCACCCGGGGGTGAGAAGCAGTTCCTGCAGGAAGTCGCGGACTTCATCATTGACATGGTGCTGGAGTCCCCCAGATGAATGGTGCTGGGGGACTTCAATGCTTGGGTCGACGATGAACTCTCACAGTTTGGTCAAGACTTCCTCCAGTTGATTAACTCACTGGGCTTCTCACAGGTGATTACCTCTGTGACCCATAGGCACGGTCATTCCTTGGACCTAGTCTTCCTTCTGGACATGGACACCTCTGATTTGGTGATGGAGCCAGTCAGTTGGTCGAACCACCACACCATAAGGTTCAATGTCCAGGCCTCCCCGTATAGGTCTACCCCCTACAGAGATGGTCTGGTACTGCCCTTTTAGGAGTTTATCCCCCGATGGCCTGCTGGCAGTGCTGGACCTATCGGGGTTGCCGAGGAATAATGGTGACTCAGATACCATTGTCCAGGGTTATAATGATGGTGTGATGGGGGCTCTGGATTGTCTCACTCCTGTTTGTGTTCATCCCCTTACCCAGCACCCTTGGTCCCCTTGGTTTGATGGGACCTTGAGGGAGCTGAGGAAAGTGGGATGAAGGCTGGAGCATCGCTGGTGAAAATCAGGCCTGGATGCCAACAGACTTAGATTGCTAGCCCATTATAAGGTCTATCAATTGGCTATTTCCCACAAGAAGGCAGAGTTCCTGTCCAGGGAGATTGCTGTGACACAAAATCGACCAGCTTAGCTCTTCCGAACTGTGGACAGACTGTGCAATCCAGTCTGTCTGCAGTCTCAGAGAGCATTGTCACAAGGGAAGTGCGATAAATTCATTCACTTTTTTGCCAATAAGGTTGCCAACATCAGGTCTGAGATCCGCACAGTACGCCCCAATGGGGCGGATGGTGATCGTTGGGAGGTGGAAGCTCCTCAGTCTGTCTGGTCTGACTTCTACCAGCCGGTGATTGGGGATGTCATGAAGATTATCCAGTCCTTGTGGCTGACCTGCTGTAGTTTGGATCCTTGCCCAACGCGTCTCCTTGTGGGGTGTGTTGAGACCATCAGCCCAGTCCTTGCTGACATTGTCTGGTGTTCGTTAGATTCCAGGATGTTTCTGGACACCCTGAAGGAGGCGGTAGTGGTACCCCTTCTTAAGAAACCATCTCTCGACCCAGACTGTCTTGCTAACTACAGACCCATCTCTAACCTTCCCTTTGTGGGTAAGGTTATTGAGAAGGTGGTTGTGCTGCAGCTGGAGGATCATTTGACCATCCACAACATCTACGATCCTCTCCAGTCTGGTTTCTGGAAACAGCATAGTACTGAGACGGCCCTTGTTCGGGTTCTCAATGATCTCCTAATAGCAAGAGATTGGAGGAGCCATTCCATCTTGGTTCTTCTTGATCTCCTGGTGGCATTTGACACTGTGGACCATGGGATGTTGGTCGGGTGCCTGCAGTCAATCTGTGGACTGTCTGGTACAGTCCTTGGATGGTTTCATTCTTTCCTCACTGGCAGGTTTCAGAGAGTTGTCTGTGGTGTTTATTCCTCTGACAAGGTCTCCCTGCCATGTGGGGTTCTGCAGGGCTCTGTACTGTCCCCCATGTTGTTCGCAGTGTATATGCTGCCATTGGGAGACATTGTAAGGTGGTATGGGCTGAGTTTTCACTGCTATACAGATGATACTCAGCTCTACATGTTCTTTGTGCCCGATCGGGGGGGAGTTATCTCGAGTTTTAATGACTTATTTTCCGAGATTGAGGCTTGGATGAGTGCCAGTTGACTGAGGTTGAATCCAGACAAGACTGAGGTTTTGGTGGTGGACCCGGGCCATTGGGTAGAGGTGCTATCAGGGGGAAAGCCTCGGGGCTTTAGCTCAGTGGGCACTAGCTGATGACCTCTGAATGGGATGCGGGATCTAGAAATAGTTATTGATGATGGACTGACACTTAAACATCAGGTGTCATCCGTTGTCAAGTCTGCCTTTTACCATCTAAGGAATGTAGCCCAGATCAAGCACCTAGTTATGCCTGATGACCTACCAGTTTTGGTTCATGCCATTGTAACCTCACGCAGTGATTACTGTAATGCCCTGTACCTAGGGCTACCAGGGGTTGATATCTGCTGCTTGCAGCTGGTGCAGAACGCGGCAGCTAGGTTGTTGACTGGGCTATCTCATAGCTGTCATGTCACGCTGGTGCTGCACGATCTGCACTGGCTGCCTATTCAGTGGTGGATCACCTTTAAGGTCTATTTACTGATGTATAAGGCCCTACACGGACAAGGACTGAGTTATCTGCAAGATCTTCTTCATCCCTATTGCCCCTCCCGGCCACTTCGCTCCACCAATGATGAATTGCTAGAGATTCCCAGGGTTTGTTTGAAGTCATCTGGGGCCCGTGCATTTGAATTTGTGGCCCCATCACTGTGGAATTCTCTACCTCGTCGGATTCGACAGTGTCTGACAGTGGAGAGTTTTAAATCTGCATTAAAAACTCATTTATTTACTTTGGCATGTCCTGATTTTAATTGATCTGCTGCAGCTGTTTTTATATGTGTAGTGGTTTTTATGGGTTTTATGGTTATGTACTAGAGCTATGGTTCTGAAATAGCTCTATTTTACAAATAAATGATGGTCGATTGATTGATTGAGTGATTTGAGTGAGTGAGTGAGTGAGAGAGGGGGAGTGAGTGAGCTCAACGGAGCTCTATCAGGACTGCTGCAGATTTCTTTGTGGGCAAAAAAAGGTGCCAATGCAGGCAGGAGCCCAGTACAAAAGGGCAGCCTGCAGCACCGGGAGAAACAGAACGAGTGAGTGAGTGAGAGGGGGAGGAGTGAGTGATCTCAATGGATCTCTCTCGGGACTTTAGAGTTGCCCACCCACCTGCCCAGGGTCCTGTGTGGTCCTATATTACAGCAGGGTCTCTGGGGCAGAAACAAAGCAATGACTGGATACTTTTACGATTGCTGTAATAATACAGATTTAGTTCTGTTTATTTCTGTAACTGAGCTAAATACTGAGCTATACTGTTAGGATTGCTGTAATAATATATATTTATTTGTTCTGTTTATTTCTCTGAGCTGAGTAATACTTGGAGTGCAATACAATTTCTAACTGGGCTATGTGAAACTATGAGGGCTGAGAACAAAAAGTATGGTAGCTGAGGGGTAAAAATGGACAAGAAGGCTTTAGGATTGCTACAGTAGTACAGTATCTAATGGATGAGATTTGAGATTGAATTAACCCAGTTGGCAAGTGGTGGTAGTAGGGGGACTAGTGTGGGGGGGACAGGAATATGAGTTAATAGGGCCCTAACAGTTGTAGTAGGGTACAGAAACCAGGAGTAAGAGCCCGTAACATAAGATGGGGGCCAAAATGGGGCAGGTGCCACATGTCAAGAGGGTGGGCATCTTTGGAAGGGTGGTGGGGTGTACAGGGTGTGGGTCCACCATGATCCTGGACTGGGCTTGGAGGATGGGGGACGTATGCTCTGTAGACAACTGGCTAATTTGAGGGAGGAACTGTGGAGGTTAGAGAGGAGTCTAAGTGGCAGGGCAGATGAGTAAGGTAGGCATCCTGGCTGGGGAAGTAGGGGATGGTAAGGGGGATGGGGAAGAACAACTAGGGACTGAACTGACCCCAGTATCAAAGACACTAGCAGATATGAGAAGAGAAGGGAGGGGTGCCAGAGGTGAGGGAGGGGGCCTTGATGGGAGGAAAGACCACGAGGAGTACTAGGGGAGAGTAGATGGCTGTGGGTAGGGAGGGACCAGGGTGGGACTGGGGGCACTGAGGGAACAAGTAGGAGGGAAACCGATAGGAGAAGAGATGGAGAGGATATTGACTAGGAATAGATTTGAGCCTCTGCTATGGGAGAGTGGGAGGGGAGCAGGAACATACTGAAGGGGGGGAGGACAAGCGGGGCATGACAGGGATGGCAACAGGTAGGGGAAGAGATAGCAAGGACAAAAAGGTAGAAGGGGGCTAGTAAGGAAGAAGTGGGTGACTGGAGAAGAGAAGGCTATGGGAAGGGGAAGAATGGGAGGGGCATCACTATCGGGGTCGAAGGGAATGGGGGCTGTAAATTGACAACAACGGTGATAGGAGAGAGGTTGGAAATTAGTAGGGGAGGAGGAGAGGTCAACATGGGAAGCCCAGTAGGAAGTAGTCAGGCTGGGAAGGGGTTCAAGGGGGATGGGAGCAATAAAGCAGAGAAAAGGGGTGAGGCAGAAGTAGGGGTGCAGATACAGAAGTCACAGAGGGTGCAGCTGGCGGGGTAAGGAGCAGGGAAGAATGAATACAGGGTGGTGGAAGGGCATTAGAAGGGAAAGGGGTAAGGAAGGGGTGGTACTTGTCCTGGGGGATTCTATACTGAAAAGGGGTGAGATGGGGGGAAGGGGGAAAAAGGCACAGCGGTATTTGGGTTGAAGCTATCCCCAGGTTGACTGCAGGAGGGGCAGGCACTGCTTAAATTGCAGAGAGGGGGAGGAAGAAACCTCATTTACTGTTGCATGTGGGTACAAACGACTTGGCGGGGAGACTGTGGAAGTGGTGAGGGGGAGGTTCTAGGAGTTGGGCAGGCAGTGCGAGAGCGTGGGGGAGTCAGTGGCATTCTCAGAGGTACTCCCAGTACCATGTGCAAGCATGGGGAGGAAGGGTAGGATTGAGGAGTTCAACAAGTGGCTGAGGGATTGGTGCCACACCAAAAATTATGGGTTAGTGACTAACTGGGGTAGGGTTTGGGGGAATAGTGACTTGTACACAGTGGACAGACTACATCTGAACAGGGAGGGAACTGGAGTGTTAAAGGCAGGATTAAAGGGGTATATCTCTACTTAAGGTTGATTTAAACTAGTGGTGGGGTGGCCAAAAGACTGAGGTTGGTAGAAAGGTCCAGACAGGGGAGCCTAATGAGCTCACCCCCCTAGATATAGGTAAAGGCAGAGGCATAGTAAACCTGGGAGGGGCGGGCAGAGAGGTCTGAGTGTAATACAGAAGGCACCACCACCGGGTAAGAATAATAAGGGGAAAGGGTGTGGACTACCAGGAGAAGGGACACAGGCCAAGGAGAAGAGTGAGGAGAAGGAGGAGTACAGGTGGAAGGTGGTCTCTCTCAATGAAAGAAGCCTGGGGAACAAAATTGCAGAGCTTCAGGTGCTCCTTTCAGAGGGGAACGTGGACACTGCTGCAGTGACAAAGACTTGGGTCACAGAGTACCATGATTGGGACTCGGCAATCCCAGGATACAGGATATACAGCAGGGACCGGGGGGTTGGAAGGGGGGGTTGCACCCTATGTAAAGGAAGAAATCAAATGCATAATGGATAAGGGAGAAGAGGAGAGGACAGAGGCACTTTGGGTGCAACTCCTGGACTCCAAGGGCAGAAAGCTGAGGCTGGGAGTGGTGTACAGAACACCAGCCCAATCCAGGGAACTGGATGGGGAGTTGGCAGAGCAGATAAGGAGGGTCTGTAGAAGGGGGAGTGTGGTGATAGTGGGGGATTTTAACTTACCAGGGGTTGACTGGAGAACCCAGGCCACAGCAGTACCAGGGAGCAGGTGCTCATTGATGCATTCCAGGATGGCCTTCTGATACAATTGGTAAGTGGGCCTGCAAGGCTTGGTGCACTCTGGACCTAGTACTGGCAAATTAAGAGGTAGTAAGGGAGGTAAAGGTGGAGGACCCGCGAGCAGGTGGTGACCACCAAACAGTGTGGCTCGTTCTCATGCTGGGCAGGGAGACAGGAGGCACAAGCACTAAGGTGATGGACTTTAGTAGGGTGGACTCTGGGAGGATGGGAGCAATACTGTGAGGGAAACTTCAGGATATAAGGCCGGGGATGGATACAGAACAAAAGTGGGGAGTCATAAAGACTGGGCTAACAGAGACCACAATAGCCTGCACCAGGCCCAGGAGTAAAAAGAGCAGAGCCAAGAAACCATGCTGGCTGAACAAGGAAGTGCTGCAAGGGGTAAGGGCATAGAGGGCTACATACTGGAAGTACAGGAGAACAGGGAAGGGAGAGGATAAGGAGGCTTATGGGAGTTGGTCAAGGGAGATGGCCAGGAGGGTGAAAAAAGCTAAGGTCTCCAGGGAATTAAGATTAGCACAGGGCATGATGGGCGGGGAAAATGACTTTTTAAGGTATGTCAGGGAAAAGAGAAAGTTCAAGGAACATACTGTGAGGATAAAGCGAGGAGCAGATTGGGTGGAAAAGGGGGAGGAGCAAGCGGAAATTCTAAATGAGTACTTCTGCTCCGTTTTCACTAAGGAGAAGCATGGTCCTCTACCAGCATGGGCTGGGAGGGTGGGGAAAGGGGGAGGAGGTGACAGACAAAGTGATCACAGGGACTAGGGTGCTAGAGGGGCTGAGGGCAGTAAGGGTGGACAAGGCACCAGGTCCCGATAGCATCCACCCCAGGGTGCTGAGGGAGATGGCGGAGCTGTTGGCTGAGCCACTGGCAGATCTGTTCAACACCTCCCTGGAAATGGGGTGCGTACCCCAGGACTGGAGGGTGGCCCATGTGGCACCAATACACAAGAGTGGGCCTAGGAAGGAGCCAGGAAATTATTGGACAGTCAATCTCATGTCCATAGTGGGTAAGCTTATGGAGGTGCTACTGAAGCAGAGGCTGGTGGCATTCCTAGAGAGAAATGGCATCCAAGATGGGGGGCACCATAGGTTCATCTCAGGGAGGTCTTATCAAACCAGCCTAATAGAGTATTATGACTGGGTGACAAGGGAGTTGGACAGGGGCCATGTGGTACATGTCCTGTACTTGGACTTCAGTAAGGCCTTTGATACAGTGCCTCATGGGAGACTAGGAGGAAGGTGACGGCAGTGGGGGTGGGGAAAAAAGCTGACTAAATAGACAGAGACCTGGTTACAGGGGAGGGTACAGAGGGTGGTGGTAGTGGGGGAGCTTTCGGCACCTAGAGTAGCGACAAGCAGGGTGCTGCAGGGGTCAGTGCTGGGCCCGTTGCTATTTGGGCTCTTTATCTCCAATATAGCACATGGAGAGGGGAGCAGGGTTAGTCTGTTCACAGATTATACCAAACTGAGGGCAGTGGTGGACAAAGAAGATGGATAGGAAAAACTGCAGGGGGACCTAACCAAAGAAGAGACATGGTCGGTGGAGTGGCAGCTAGGATTCAATGCAAACAAGTGTAAGGTGATGCACTTCGGGCCTAAGAACCAGAAAAGGGACTATTGGGTGGGAGGGTGAGGTTGGGGATCGCAGAGGAGGAGAAGGACCTAGGGGTGTTGGTAACTGGGAGCATGAACAACTCAGCCCAGTACAGGAGAGCAGCAGCGAAGGCAAACAGGATGCTGGGGTGCATCGCAAGGGGGTTCTCATCCAGACACAGGGATGTGATCCTATCTCTTTACAGATCATTGGTCAGACCACACCTGGAGTACTGTGTACAACACTGGAGGCCATACTTAAGGAGAGATATAAAGTTACTGGAGGGGGTGAAAAGGAGGGCAACAAAAATGTTAAAAGGGATGGAAAGAAAGGGATATGAAGTTAGGCTGAATGAGCTGAACATGTATGCACAGGAGGAGAAGAGGGATGGAGGGATATGATTGAAACATTTAAATACCTGAGGGGGGTAAATAAACCTAGCACTGAGGGGGTGTTTAAACTGAGGAGTGGAAGAGAGATGAGGGGGCACGGACTAAGGTTGGAAGGGGGAAGTGAGGAGGCACTACTTCACTGAGAGGGTGGTGTCTAGTTGGAATGTGCTGCCAGAGGTGGTGGTAACATGTAGAACAGTCAATAGCTTTAAGAAGGACTGGGATAACGCAACAGGAAGAGTCAGGAGGGCAGGGGCTGGGACAAGCGGGGGAGGAACTGAAGGGGAGGAGGCTGGGGCAGCTGCAATCTAGGGTGCTAGCTGCACACTCGGGCAGATTTAGATAGACCGATTGGTCTGTTCTGCTGGTTGATTCATATGTTAGTATGTTCCTATGTATGTTCATATGTAAAATCACACTCTGTTCATGAGAAGAGGTCCTAAAATGCCTATGTTGAAGATTTGGTGACAAACGTCCATAAAATAACTGTGTTATAAGCGTGCATAGTGCAGTTTCCATGCACCCTCATAACTTCGCAAATTTGTAGTACTTTCACTTCAGATTTCCAACATTCACATTTTTTCAGACCTCCTTCTGAACTGTACAGCTGTCATTTTTTACATCCTGCCTGAAATATGCGTTTACACATCTGGCGCCGAATAGCGCTGTTGCTCTGGGAAATCAATGTTCAAGACAGATTAAGAAAATCATACTGACAGTGTTCATGAGCAGAGGTCACAAAATGCCTATGTTGAAAATCTGGTGAAATAATTCCACTAAATTACTGTTACACACATACGTTGTGCAGTTTCCATGTACGCTTGGAAGTTCTAGCATTTTTAATATTTTCACTACTGATTTCCAACATTGCCATCTCTTCACACCTCCCTATGAATGGTGCAGCTGTCACTCTTCACATCCTGCCCGACCTGTGTTTTTGTACATCTGGCGCACAACAGCACAGTCACTGTGAGAACTCGAAGTTTGGGACACATTGACAAACTCACAGTGCCACTGTTCATGAGAAGAGGTCCCAAATGCTTTCATGAGGTGGGGGTCACAAAAAGGTCATGTTGAAAATTTTTAGTGCAAATACCAACAAACACCCGGGGCGTTAGGGTTTCTAACCATAACGTCCCACCCTGTAAAGACTGACTGCCAACAGGGGTGTGCCTTTGGATTGCCAACTGTAATTCTCATGCCGTTCCACCCCCACCCCCACCCTGCAGCCAGTGACAGGCATCGAGGTGTGCCATGGATTCTTCGGCCCCAGAGTTCACCCCATTCTCCTATATTGCACCCACATGGGGTGACTAAAAAGCCGAACACTCCAAGGCACTCCTCAACACTTGTTGGTGTCTGCTGGATAGGGTGAGGTGAAATGGCATGAATGTTATGGGCGACAACCCAAACGCATACCCCAATACCTGTCCATCTCTGCAGGTTGGAGGTGGGGTTGGCGTGAAGTTCAATACTTCACTGCCATCCCTACTCTGCATCTGTCTAACTCCTGCATTTCCTATGCTAATACCAGCAAGCAAACATTCGGCATTGACAAATGCATGTATATTTAATGCCCTGATATGCAGTTCTTCATTGGTCAGTCAGCTTCAGTTGCTAGTGCACTTTTTTCTATTCACAGAGCTCACACAGCTATTTCACTACTAGTGTAGTAAGCAAGTAAGTCCTGGGGTAGCCGCTTCCACCAGTAGCCTGCATTGCCTAACTCTGAACTTACACCTGGGTGCGTGTTTTTACTTGATAGATAATTACTGTCACTGGATTACTCTGGGTGTTTCTTCAGGAGGCCTATGAAACCACCATGTCTTGGTGACAAACAGTACTTCAGTCTTTCATACAGAAATATGAAATATTTATTCATGCACAGGGTAGATAACGCAACTCCTTGGTTTTGTCTAAGAGGTGACAGCTTTAATTATGGAACATAATGAATGGTCAGTTTTCAGAAACAGCAAACCATTCCTCAAGAGATTCTGACTCAAGAGTCCCAGATGGACAATTACGCCTCCTTCCTAAGGGTCATGTCTTTATGACCCTTTATAGTGCAGGGCATTTGCTGTGCAGCTCAGATCATCATTTTGCATCATATGTCTATCTGGCATAAAATTATCTGCTATCAGAGTTTATGATGCCACAGAATCCCCCACAATAATTTCTTTGATGCTTCCAATTCCAGTCCAGAATTGTGGCACAAAGCAGCATTAAATGTGTCATGGGATTTCTGTGTCTAAGTTCATAGCAAAATGTCAGATAATCTTGTTCAGATAATATGACAAACTATGTTTTTGTAACAGGTCCCAAAGCAGAACAAGACCTTAATTTGCATAAGTATTCAATTTAACGGAGTTAGGGCTAACTGGCAGTCAGGATGAACAGTGGCCAATGGCAGGTGTCAGAGCTGCAGCAACTAGTCAGAAAAGGGTAGTGTGCATGGTTTGTTGCGCACACACACACACACACACACACACACACACACACACACACACACACACACACCAGGACAGTACTGGTGGTCAGCAGCAAAAGCAGCAGCAGCAACAACAGGCATCACAACCAGGGTAGAACATTTTTCCAAGACCATGCTCCATTGAAATCCATTTGCATGATTGGGAATGAGAGTAAGGAGACATGCCAGACCTGTGAGTGAGAGCAAGCAGCTTAGAAGAGAATCTACTACCATCAACATTACTCTGCCTACTACCACTACCACTTAGTGTTGCTCGGATGAATCCATGGCAATCCAGATCCACCAAATACCTGCCCTTTGTGGCAGGATAGGGGATCTGCTGGATACCACCCCTATTTGCCTGTGGATCTGGTAGTCGGATCCCTGGTCGGATCCTGCATTATCCAACAGTTGGATCCAGGTATCCGACACCAGTTCCCTGAATCCGGTACCCGACAACATGGGATCCAACCCAGGATCCAATTCCATTTTCGGCCGGATCCCGGGCCGGATCCAACTCGAATAGTATCACCATCTGCCAGATCACTGACAGATCCATGGTGGCACTATCTGAGCAACACTACTACAACTACTTCTACCATCACAACTACCATCACTACTACAACCAAAACTACTATCATACATCTATTACTTCTTCTACCATTACTACCATATCTACTACCATCTGAACTACCATCACTGCCATGATCACTGCTATCAGTTATACTACCATCACTACCACAGTACCAACACTACCATCACTTCTACCATTGCAACTACACCATAAATATTATGATTACAAATCACTATTATCATCCCTACTATTGCCACCACCTCCACTACCACCACTACCAGTTTTACCAATCCCATCATTTCAAGTGTACCACCCACCACTACTACCACAACTTTTACCTTCACTACTAGTATCACTACCTAATCTACTAGCATCACTACCTCCAGCATTGCTTGTATCATCAGCTTTTAGCATATTTTATTGTAACTGCACTTACCATGTTGAATTGTACACTGCTTGCACTTTACTTCGTATCACTTCATTACTACTCTGTATTCTGTATGAATTAATTCCCTTTCCTTTCCCCTGAGTCATACCTTGAAACAAACCTTGACTCAATGTGCCTTTCCTGGTTACCAATTTTCAAATCAATCAATACATAAATAAGCAAGCACTGTTACCATAACTACTATCACCATGACTACCATCATGACTACAAGTGGTATTACTTCCACTATTATCAGCACTACTGCCACCATAACTATCATCCTTACCACCACCACCATTACAACCAGTACTTTCACTACTGCCACCAACACTACAGCCACCACTACTACCATCACAACTATCCACCAATGCTACCATTATAACTACCCCAATGACCATCACTTCTACCACCATTGCTACTATTACTATTACCCTCACTACTACATTACTATGACTGTCACTATTACCACCACAAAATCCACAACTACCATCACTACTACCATTCTACCAAATCACTATTGTCACCTCTGCTTCCATCATTAATGCCATCACTACTACCATTCTCATCTACCACTACTACTGACACATTTCATAACTTCTTCTCCCATGATTACCATCCTTTGTACCACCATTACTATCACTACTGCCATCATTTGCACCACCACTACTGTCATCACTTCTACCATCACTATTACTGCTACTGCCATTGCTACTACCACTATTGCAATCACTACTACACCACTGAAATCACTACCACCAGCACTACTACCATGGCTACTACCATTACTTCTACCACCTCTACTATCATCACCACAGCCATCACTATTAACATCACTGAATTAATATTTACATTGCTACTACCACCACAAACTACTATGCAAGGCAAGCAAGGAAGAGGTGAGCAATTATAGGCCCATTATCCTGACATCGATGGTCTGTAAGTTGATGGAAACACTATTGAAAGAAAGGATTGTGGAATATCTTGAATCCAACAGATTGCAAGAACAAAGGCAGCATGGTTTCACAGAGGTAAGATCATGCCAAATAAATCTGATATCAGCCGGCCTGCCAGCACAGTGGTAGAGCTACAATTTGCAATGCCGAGGACCCAGGTTCAGGAATGAGCCCAGGAGTCAGAGGGACAGCAGGGCGGAGGAGGACTGAGTGTCCTAAGGACTTCTCTCCTCCTCCTGGGAGAGGGTGGGTTAGCTGCTGGCAAATGACAGACCCCTGGTGGAAGTCAGGAATCCAACAGCCAGAGCTCACTAGTTTGGGGAGGCAGGCGGATGGCGTGATCACCACTAACACCATTGCATGCCATGCCTCCTGGGGACAGCACAAGGAAAAAGCTGACCATGAAGTATGCCACCTGCCTTAATCTGCAGGTCTCTCACAGTCTCACAGTTGCCTGGTAGCACTCCCCAGACACCGAGCTAGAGGACTGCTGGGGAAGGGATTCTCCCTGAAGGCCTAACACTGGGGGTGGTAAGCCAGGGGGAACACCAGGGAGGTAAGTCCCGGGGCATGGGTGACAGGGCTGGGGGCAGAGGTCAGGCCAGTGTGGGATGGTCTGGAAGGGAGGAAAAAAACACTGTAAAAAAAAATCCGATAGACGTCTTGGACTGGGTGACCAAGTAGCTAGATCAGGGAGGTATAGCAGACATGACTTACCTGGATTTTAGCAAGGTTTTCAACATTGTTCCACATGATAGACTGGTGGGCAAGTTGGGTAACTTGGGAGTAGATAATAAGGTGGTAACCTGGATAAGAAACTGGTTTGCAAATAGGACATAGAGGGTAGTGGTGAATGAAGTGTGCTCAGACAAAGGGAGGGTAATCAGCGGGGTTCCTCAGGGATCAGTGTTGGAATCAGTCCTCCTCAATATCTTTTTAAGTGACAGGGCAGAAGAACAGGAAGGGAAGGTCTGCCTCTTTGCAGATGACAAGAAGATCTGTAACATAGTGGACACACCGGGGGGGGGGTGGATAGAATGTGCAGGATCTAAATAGACTGGAAGAGTGATCAAGGGTATGGCTGTTGGTTTTTAATGCAAAAAAGTACAAAATAATGCATCTAGGTCATATGAACCCACGAGTGGAGTACAAGACAGGTGGAGTGATACTGACTGGCAAAAACCAAGCAAGAACGGGACCCAGGCATAATCATATTAGATGACCTAAAGGTGGCCAGGAAGTGTGATAAAGCAATTGGGAAAGCTAGTGGGATGCTGGGGTGCATAGGTAGGGATATATCCAGCAAGAAGAGGGAGATGATTCTGCCCCCAAATAAATTGCTTGTAAAATCCCACCTTGAGTACTATGTACAGTTTTTGAGACCACATCTCAGAAAAGACATAGATGGAAGGTGGTCCAGAGCAGGGCTACCAAAATGGTGCAAGGTCAGCATCAAAAGTTCTATGAGGAAAGACTTAAAAAGTCTGTGACAGCATTAGGAAAACTGAAAAAAGTAAACTTTACATTGAACTCTGTCCCATTTTCCTTATTACTTCATATATTTTTAGTAATTAATTCCCCATTTTCTTTATCACTGAAAACAGCTGCATGAAATCTAGATCCCTGTCCTCTAGATTCTGTCTGCTCTGGTTGCTTGACTACACATGACATCATAATCCCCTGATCATGGTATCATTATTAGCTCCACAGCAACAGATTGTGATGTCATAAACAGAATTATGATGTCAGGTGTTGACAAGCAGCCAGAGCTGAAAGAGCATAGGTAATGTTTTCATGCAAATACCCTTAGTAATAAAGAAATAAGGTTGGGAATTTTAGAATAAAATATGAAACATGAAATACAAGCTACATTCATGTCTCAGTATTACATTTGTTTCAAAGCTGTCTCCAATGTGTCAGGATCTCTTCAAGGAGTTAAATACATGCACCCTGGAGGAGAGGAGGGAGAGGGGGGATATGATAGAAACCTTTAAATACCTTACAGGGGTTAATAAGGTATAGGAGGAGAGTTTCTTTCAGAGAAAAAGGTGCTATAAAACAAGGGGGCATAATATGAAGCTTGGGGGGGTAAATTCAGGAGGGATGTGAGGAAGTGCTTTTTCACAGAAAGAGTGGAGAATACCTAGAATAGACTTCCAGAGGAGGAAAACAGTAAATGGATTCAAAAATGCCTGAAATAGGCACAAGGGAATCATGGAGGTAGGGTAGAGGGTATACATAACAAAAAAAAAACACAATTGGGCAGACTGGGTGAGCTCAGTGGCCCTTATTTGCTGTCACATTCTATGTATCTATGTATCTATCATCACCACTACCATCACTACTACTACAGTACCACTACATGCAATGCTACTTGATGCCAGTGGTGAGAGGGCTGCTGTAACTGCAAGGGTCAAGAAAGGAAGCCTGCTATTACCATCACCACCAGTAGTAGTGGCACCAGTGAGGGTAATTATATTGCAACTGCCAATATGACTATGTAGCAAGTGCAACTCCCACCTTTGCACTACTGGCAACTATGAGAGTAGTTTGAGCAGGGCAAGTGTTAGGGCAAGAAGATGAAATAATTATTGATAGCAGCAGAAAGAACTGAGAACAAAGAAAATGATATTTACAAATATTGACAAAAAAGTAAAAAAAAAATTCAAAATCCTGAGGACATGCATCCTAGGTACGATACAATGTGTATGGATAAGGTGGTATCTGAAGTATCATATGGTTAAAGCCACATTCAGGTAGGGCAGAGTGTACAGACTACCTTGAACCATCAAAGAGGTAAACGTAAATTAAAACATTCATTAAAAAAATTATTTTAATGGGATTAGGCGGACAGCAGACCTCTACTGGAAAACAGAGAGGAAACCTGCTATGCTCTGTATATTTTGCAACTATGTCTGTTTAGCTTTTGCTCTTTTTTCAGTTGATTGTCATTTGTTGGGTTTCTTTCTAGATTTGGCCATTTTCAAAACAAAACAGGCTAAATAGGAGAAATGAAGAGAACAAAATCTGAAAACATAGGACTGTAGTTTAAGTCCTTACCTGTGATGTGCTGTACTTCATTTTGTCCATAATATCATTTTAGAAGCATTTCATCATGTTTTAAAAATGCAAACAAAGTGCCAGCTCTTTCTATGTGCCCGCTCTGGTAGCAGCCTAAGATGGCCGCAACATGCTTGCATAATGAAGTCATTGGAGAAAAAGTGCGCCGGAGCGATCATAGGATCTGCATAGGGACCTGTTAAATATATAACTTTTAACACCCACAGACTGCATATATGGGTAAAATCCTTTACTGTGCATGTACGAAGATGGATCACACATGCACAGTATAGGATTTTACACACATATAAGCAGTTCAAGGGAGTTAGAAGTAATATATTTAACAGGTTCCTATACGGATCCTATGATTGCTCTGGAGTGCTATGACTCTGATGACATCATCATGCAAGAATGTTGAGGACATCTTAGGCTGCTACCAGAGCAGGTACTTTGAAAGAGTTGCCACTTTCTTTACATTTTTAAAACATGATGAAATGCTTCTAGAATGATTTTATGGACAAAACAAAGCACAGCACATCACAGGTAAGGGCTTAGACTACAGCACTACATTTTCGGGTTTTGCTCTCTCTTCAGTTCTCCTATTTAGCCTGTTTAGTTGTCCTTTAAAGTAATTTTTTTAGGGCTGCAGTGGGTGTAGCCCTGCAGACCTCATGCTATCAGAAAAGAACTCAGCGCATTCCTTCCTACTAAACAACATGTTGGAGTTGCAATACAATTGCCTCTATGTCCATGAAGCACTCTGCTCATTGTCTTTGGTGGAAGTTGCACTGCACTATTTTTTGTACTGTGTCGGTGGTCACGGTGGAACATGTTACACTCTGCCATGCCTAAGATGGCTGCCAAACTGCATTATGCATGCCGCGACTACTGGTGCATGTGCAGTACATTACGGTAGCCAACTTGGTCATGGCCGACGCTGTGTTCGCTGTGACAACCAGCCTTTTCTATTATGCATATCCCCACCAGACCTCTCTCTCAGCAACCACCACCCCACATCCCACCCAGAAACATATCAATGACACTGGGGTTCCCAATCCCCAGTGTTGCAATCATGTACAGTGACCTTTTTAAAATATATTTTTCTCCCCACCCGACCCGCCCTCTCAGTACCCCTCCCCAGAAACATAACAGTGACACTGGGGTGCCCAATCCCAGTGTCACATTCGTGTTCTGTGACCTTTTTTAAATCTATATTTTTCTCCCCCACCTCTCAGCTCCCCCTGAAACATAATGGTGACACTGGGAGTGCCCAATCCCCCAGTGTCATGATGGCAAAACCTTGGTCCTTTTATATTTTTGTTTGTTACCCTGTAAAAAAAAAAATATCCATTGATGATTTTTTTTACCCAGTAAA
This sequence comes from Neoceratodus forsteri, assembly GCA_016271365.2. Lineage (NCBI taxonomy): Eukaryota > Metazoa > Chordata > Ceratodontiformes > Ceratodontidae > Neoceratodus > Neoceratodus forsteri. The sequence goes on along the minus strand of CM057453.1, from coordinate 639,350,744 downwards.
AAGAAAACTGTCCATCAGTGTCTTTTGTGCCATTACTGTCCCCCCACCTGACCCTCCCACTCAGCACCCACCACCCCACACCCCTCCCAAGCCCTTACTTACCCATCAGGGTTCCAACGCTGTAATCTGGACCACAGACACATCTTCACTCTTCAGGGTCAGACCGTGAACTGAGGAAACAGGTATGTGGTTCACTGTATTTCAATGGGATTTTGAACTTAGTACCATAACTTAGCCATTTTTTCATAGCTTTGCCCCAACTTTTCAACATGCCTTCTTTGGGACCCCACCTCATGAACAATTGCACTGTCATTAGATCTGTCCCAAAAGATGATTTAATAGTCCCTGCATGAACTCACCCTTCAGGCAGGAGTTGAAAAATGTTCTTTGACCTTATTCATGAGGTGAGGTCATAAGAAGGCTATGTTGAAAATTTGGTGTAAAAATATTAAAAAACAACAAAGGTATGAGCCTACATTGAATTTTGCCAATGCAGGCTCATAACTTTGGTAATTTTCAATAGTTGCCACCAAATTCACAGCATAGCCATATCTTCACAGCACCTCATGAGCATGACAGCTGTCATTTTTCAAATCCTGGCCACAAAGTTTTTTTACATCCCAAAAGATGATTTTGCAGTTCCTGTGTGAAATCACCTTTTAGGCAGGAGTTAAACATTTTCTTTGCTCTTGTACATGAGGTAGGGTCATAAGAAGGCTATGTTGAAAGTTTAGTGTAAAAATATTAAAAAACGATGAAGTTATGAGCCTACGTTGAATTTTGCAAACACGTGCTTGTTACTGGTAATTTTCAATATTTTTACCCCATATTTATAACATAGCCATATCTTTACAGCACCTCATGAATGTGACAGCTGTCATTTTTCAAATCCTTGCCAAAATGTTTTTTAACATCTCAAAAGGTGATTTTGCGGGCCCTGCACAAAATCACCTTTCAGACAGGAGTTGAAATTTGTTTCTGTCCTTCTTCATGAGGCAAGGTTATAACGAGGTTATGTTGAAAATGTGGTGTAAAAATATAAAAAAATACATTTTCAATATTTTTACCTCAAATTCCTTGGCTGCAGCCCTATCAGCTCTGGCCAGAGTTTGTTTACTATGAAACTGGTAGATCAAGATGCAACAGCAACTATCCTACTGATAGCTCATTGCCCTGAAGGTATTGTAAACACTTGAGCATTATACATTTAAAGCATAGCAAATGTGGTTCTTCTCCCTTTGCTTATCACTTGTTACCCATGCCTTGTGAAAATATGTTCTTTTGCATACTGCATGTAACAAAGCATTGCCAGTTTGGTGAAATGCAACAAAAACTGAGATCAGTGTGAGGAAGTCTGCCTGTCCTTACTGTACACTACACCTGGTCTACAGACAGGTGGGCTTTAGTGTTAAGTGTCACTGATCCTTCATGTTTCCTAGTCATGCAAATTAAAACAAGGAAACGAATTGAGAAATGGCTACAGGTTTGTCTAAACAATGACTGTCCTGTTGCATGTCAGTAAAATTCAATGTGCTCCCTTTGCTATATATTGCCATCCTGTGGTGTATGTGAGATATACAATTTGTTCTGCTTGTAACTGAGCTATGCATTATGGGGGGGGACTTCTGATAGTGATAACAATTTAATTAAAATCTTTCTGCATCCCATCTCTTTACTGCACCATCAGGAGTGCACCTGGATGTGTGTGACTCACTTCACATACTGTATGAAGGATAAAAAGGTGTCCCTACCTTGCTTCAGAAACCACCTTGGGACAACATGCCTTTCCACACTATGCACTTTCCCTTCTGGATCAAAATATTGTAGTGTAAGCTAATTATAGTACTGGAGTTTAAAAACCTCAACCCCTTTCTTAAGAACGCAAAACATTGCAGCTGAAAATAATGTTTTAATTGTGCTATTATTTAATTCACATGAGATATGTTATTGTATATACAGTGCATACTTACTGTACCTCATTACTGCCATTTTCAACTTCTTTTTCTATTACCAATGTTTGTATTACTTTTCTTTGGCATAATAAAGATGTGTTATTTGGTTCCCATGTGCTCTTTAATATAAATAAAAAATACAGTATTTATTAACTCTGTCGCATTCGTAACATCTTCTGCTCTTCCTTATCCTTTTCTTAGCATCTTTTCCTTCTTGAGCTCCTTTCCCTCACCATTTATGGGAACATACTGTAGAGGATAGGATATTCAAACAATTTGCAACTAGCAAGCATGAACTGCAAGTCCCAAAACAGGTTTGTGATTAGCTAGCAGACCCTGCCCCATATTGGATATGCGGGAATAGCACCTGCAAATGGGGCTGCATGCAGCAACGCTTGCAAATGCCATGCAAATGAGGTCCCCCAGCAGTGCAAGCCAGGCACACTAACATACTCAAAAGCAATTTGTGTGACCACAGCAGGTGATAGAAACCACAGTCCTAACACCTAGTGAAAGCTAGTCTTATCTAGTTCAAATCAACACAGAGATACAGAAAATCAGTGCAGACAGGCCTGTGAGACACACACACCTAGCCACATTCCATGCTTCTGCACTGGCTACTGCTGCTGGAGCTCAAGTGGGACATAAAGGATGCCCAGGCATGTGCCACACTCTGGCACAGGTGTGTCCCATGGCCATATGTCCCGACAGGGTCCATTGACCCTGCCACACTAACCTGGAGCTGTTGGACCAGCAGATAGTGGGCTGGTATTGGGTGAACCCCAACAACATTCATGAACTGTGTGACGTACTCTGGGAGAACCTCAAAAGCACCACAACTCAGAGTCATGTGCTGCCAGTGGAACTGAATGTAACAGTAGCACTGTGCTTCCTGTCCACTGGCATGGTCCAAGCACCATGTTGGGATATCATGGGGATAACACAGTAATATTTAGCCTATTGGCACAAATCCTAAATGCTCTGAATAAGAGGTGTGAGGACTACAACAGGAGCAGAGGTCAGCAACAATGCAGGCATTTTACGGGGTTGCATGCTTACCAAATGTGGTGGTAGCAGTGTACTGCACCCATGTCACCATCAAGGCACCACCTGGGAGAAAGGGGGAGGCATTTGTGAATCATAAGGACTTCCACTCCCTCAATGTATAAGTAGTGTGAAATGGTGACTATTGGAGCTCATTGAACAGCACCAACAGACTTCCTCCTGCCTGGTCTAGAGGGCTTCCATCAGCATCCAGTTATCCTCCCTGGATCTGCTGCCATTTTCCTGGAGTTCTTGCTACAGAAAACCATCCATGGGGCTCTAGCTTGGGCTAAGAGGCAACCCAATCATAGAGCCTCCCTGCTGTAGCCGTGCCTTCATCTGCATATCCCACCCTTTTAGTAGCCACTGAGCCAGTTCCTGAGTCTCCAACTGGCCATAGGGGAAATACAGTGAAGCCCATCAAGATGAAGCCCAACTCTGCAGAATTCTGCAATAGAGTTACTGCAGCAAACAATGCAATTTAAATAGGAGTTAATCCTTTTTGTCATGTAGGAAACCTGTGACACTGTGTTTCATCCTGGCAGGCTTCACTGCAAATAAAGCTGTTTCTCACTCCTTCCTGCCTGGTCGAAAGGGTGTCCACCATCATCCAGATGCCTTCCCTGGACCTGCGCCACCATTTCCCTGGAGTTCCAAGCTGAAAAAGCCATATTGGTGCTCTTGGGCTTGTAAAGCAGACCATTCACAGAGCCTCCCTGCTGTAGCCATGCCTCCAACTACACATCACAGCCAACCAGCGGCCTCCCACCCAGTTCCTGAATCTCCTGCTGCCCATAGGGGAGACAGAGAGAGCTGTTTCTCTCTCCCCTCCAGCTCACAGTGCAGTGCTAATGGACTGCCTTCTGCCTATTTGAGAGGGTTTCTACCAGTCTCTGAGTGTCTTCCCTGGACCTGCAGCACCATTTCTTGAGAGTTTCTGTCTGAAAAAAAGCTATCCTGTGGCTCTAGCTTGGGCTTGTGAAGCAGCCCAATAATGGAGCTTCCCTGCTGTAGCTACACCTCTAGCTGCACATCCAAGCCAATTGGCAGTCACCCAGTCAGTTGTTGAGTCCCCAGTGTCTTTCAAAAGCCTCATTCTGTAGCAATCCTCCATGCTGTGGTCCCAAGCACTAAGGACAATGTACAGAAGCAGTCTGCATGGAGTCAACCATGAGGCAGCTATTGACTGGGTACCCAGCCCTCCTGCTAATACATCTGCAAACCCCCAACAGGACTACTACAAAGACTGCCCCTCCATCTGCACAAAAAAAACTGTAAGTTGCTACCTACCCTTAAGACTGTGTGACTGCTTCACCCAGGGGTCAATATATTAGGACTGTAATTGCTAGCTTTCTCAACACAGTAGTATTTTCATCTAATTGGTAGTAATACCATTCACAGACCAGTTTCACCCCCCCCACAAAAAAACAAGTCCCAAATCAACTGGGTACTAGGATCCCGCAGCCATCTACTGTCTCTCTGCCTGATCCTGCCATGGGGTCACAGATACTTCACCACTGCTGCCAGGTATTGGCCAGGCTATTGTTATATCAAAACAGCCCTTCTGGCCAGCCAGTGAGCAACTTCTGACACTGTCTTTTGTACTGAGTGTATACAACTGAGGTTCTATGTGAAAACGGCGATCACGGAATAACGATGACCATTACGGCGCGCGTACATCGCCAAAAATGAATTTTGGTGATGGACACTCACGGTGACTGGCAATAGGGCACCTGAGATCCATGGCTCTATTTTTTAATGGGGGGGGCTGCACCAACTGCACCCCCAGCACCCCCAACTAAAGGATTCTCAACTCCAGGGGGGTGTATGTTGGGGGGTGCAATACTTGTAAAATGCAAAAGCCAGCCGCTTGGGAAAAAAAAACTTGCTGCGCCAGACCCTTGACCCTGCACCTCCCAACTGATGACCCTCCCCACCACGCTAGTGGACCAGCTCGGCAGCTGCCCACCACACCCCCTCCCACATACATTGCCTCCCCTTCCTCTCCCCCATACGTGTGTGCACGCATACGCGTGTAGGTTCCTGTTGCCCCATCTCACCCACCCACTCCAGTATCCAGACGCTACCCTGCCAGGTAACCCTGAATACAGGTGCTGTAATTGAGTCATCATTTTTGTTGGTGCTCAATTGTGAGCGCCATATTCACTGGATACCTACAAGGGATACTGAAGCTCTAGCCTGTCTCAGACTACTACTTCCACTCTGTGTGGTACTGTTTCTGCCTGCATCACATGATGCTGCCAGTTCAGTGCATGCATACTAAATATAAATGTATATGCAGAAGGTGAGAAACAAATTCCTAAAATCAGAAAGTGGAAGTAAATTAATCAAAAATGGGAGCTGATGCTCCTTTACTACACTTATCTGTTCTCTTGGATTCACCTCTTGGTCAAGGAACCTCAGTGTAAAAGCACTGAGACAATGGTTGCCCAAAGGGCATTAACTGGGAAGCCAAGTTTCAAAGAAATACAAAATCACACATACCCCCATAATGCAATGCATCATGGGCTATATATGCAAATCACCACAGAATATTATGCTGGTTCAACTTTAAGCAGAAATGCATGGTGCCAACAGAAAGACACAGATACGCATTTCATCCTACCAGGACTCATCAGTGTGCCTTGTCTGTATGACACCACAGTGGAATGAACCAACTACCCTAAGATGGTCTATCTGGGTTATGTTGTGGTGAGCCCAATAAAAACAAAAAACAAGCTAAAATACAAAGAACATCAGTGCACCAGCACTGAGGCACTGGTTACCCCAAAGGGCATTGGCTGTGAAGCCAAGTTTCAAAGAAATACAAAATCACAAATACCCCCATAATGCAAAGCATCATGGGCTGTATATGCAAATCACCACAGAATATTATGCTGGTTCAACTTTAAGCAGAAATGCATGGTGCCAAAAGGCCTCTCACACAGTTTGCAAAGGGTGCCAACAAAAAGATACAGACACATGTTTCATCCTAACAGGACTCATCAGTGTGCCTCATCTGTATGACACCCCAGTGGAATGAACCAGCTACCCTAAGATGGTCTATCTGGGTTATGTTCTGGTGAACCCAATAAAAACAAAAAACAAGCTAAAAGACAAAGAACCTCAGTGCACAAGCACTGAGACAATGGTTACCACACCTATTGGTGCTGCCTGTTAGAGTCTAATTATCAAATCGGATAACCAGAGCTGCCCCCCGGTGCAGTGGTTGTGTTTCCACTTGTGATGCCAACAACCCAAGTTTGGAAACAAACCCAGAAGTCAGGGGGCCGGCTGGGGGAGGAACTGAGTGTCCAGCAAGCTGCTTGCCTCCAGGGGGGTAAGGTGGGGAAGCAGCCGATGCTTGACTACCCTCTGGTGGACACCAGGGGGAAGCAACTGGAGTTTGCATAGCTAGGGAGGCTTGCATGCCATATGTAATTGCCATGCCTCCCACTGGAAAAACACACAGAAAAATGACCGGGCTGAGCAGGTGGACATCCACCCTGCCGAATTCCATGAAGCAGACTGAGGCACTCTGTTCCTAGATCACTATCCAGTCTCTGATTAGGGAGTAGATTCCTCTCCCCGGGGTGCAATGTGGGGCAGCAGGTAAGTCCTGGAGCTGGGGTGATGAGGCTGGACCAAGAGGGAGCCAGCCGGTAGCAAAAAAACAAAGGAAATTGGGTAACCAAACTGCACTCTGCCTGGGTCTTCCTGTGTTTCTAGATTCTGTGCTTGCTGCTTATGGGACTGTAGGACTACTTTAACTATTGGTGTCAAAATAGAGAGTTTAGTTTTACATTGGAGTGTGCTCCAGGAGTCGACCCCCTTGGCCGCTTTACTCTTTTGGCTTGGTTAACTATGGGTGTGCCTGCTAACCTGCAACTAATTAGTATATTTTGTAACCTACAGTGGAGTCAGCCACGATGAAGCGCAGTAACTTGCAGTAATGACATTTCACAAAATCCTGCATAACAAAAGAGCTTAATTGCCATTGATTTACATTGGCCCCTGCAGTAAACTGCAGCATTCTGTGATATTCTGCAACATTTCTGTGCTTCATTCTGGCTGTCACATCTGTAGCTATACCCTATCTGGTTATTACCTACTTTTAGTTTCAGCAGAGAACTTTTAATTATAACATCATTCTGTTGTATTATTGTACTGCTGTGTAGCTGTTAGACTGCTTTTCCTATTGTGGTTGCCTGTTTAGTTAGCTAATTAGATATCCTAGCTTCATTCTATCTGGGAATATCCTTATTTCTCTTTCTAGATATGGACATAGCTTTTTTAGCATTGATCAGTTGTATTCTGGGTTAATTCAGTGTTTATTTGTTGCTACTGCTAATAGTTAAACATCAAATATCCTAATTAGTTAGGTATAGCCTTTTCCATAGGTGCTGTATAGGGATAGGATACAGAGGGGAGAGAGTTTGGTGGCTGTGGGGTGCTCATCTCTAAAGATATGCTCTGGAAGAGGGGGCAGGACCTTGGCAAAGCTCCATGCTCAGCTGCTGTAAGCAAGAGAAGAAACATATAAGCTGAGTCACCAGCTCAGCTGGAGCCCACCCTCAACACCCCCAGTTCCCCAGATGTCCCCAGGGGGGTGGAGAGTGGTGGACAGGGAAGGGGAGAGGTATGGGAGGCAGGTTAGGACAGGGAAGTTGTCCAGTCCAACACCATCCAGACAATGAAATGTTTTGCATCCCTAGAGCAGGTTCAGGTACTTGACTCCACTGGGGAGGGGGGGGGCTCTGAGTCAGTTGGTAGAAAGGGGCAGGAGAATGTGCAGGCACCTAGGTAGAAAAACAGGAGCAAGTCTACCAGGAGAGTCTTAGCAGTCAGAGACTGAATGATTGGGGGGTTGGACAGGAGGGAATGGTCAGGTGCCTTCCTGGTGCATCGGCTATCTGGGATTTAGACAAGATAGGGAAGATGGCGGATGGGGGAGCTGAGGATGCTGGTACACCTGGGTACCAATGATCTGGTGTACTGGGCAGTGGAGGTGATGAAGAAGGACTTTTGCAGACTGTGGGACAGGTTGTCAGCACCCTCAACCTCCTTGGCCTTCTCCAAGATCCTCCTTGTGTGGGGTAGGGAGGGAAAGAAGTATGGACTAGAAGGGATGAGACAGTGGAGTTTAATGGGTGGCTTTAGGGATGGTGTCAGGAGAAGGGTACCATTTTTTGGGAGTCTGGGGGTATTCACAGGACAGGAGACTCTTCAAGGATGATGTATCCCCCTGACAAAAGAAGGGGACAGTGTGCTGGGGCAGAAGTTTGATGTCTATATTGGACAATTAAACTGACTTGGAGGCAGACTGAGACTAGGGCAACCATGGTGATGAGAGCGAGGAAGGGGAACCTAGCTAGTACTCCCCCATATCTGAGGGCTTTTAACAGCACAATGGATAATAATAGAGTTAAACTCCAAACTGAGCTAGGGGAAGAGACAATAGAGAGGGGTAACACAAAGTGCAATCACCACAAAAAATAAGAAACTAAGAAGACCAGGGAAGAATAAAGGAGTAAGACAGGTACATAATAAAATGGGTTCAGGAGTTAGATGGAAGAGGCAGAGGGATCTGCCTTTACACCAGGAGCCTGGGTAATAAAATCAGTGAGCTCCAGGCAATGAAGTCAGCCACTGAGATGGACCTTGTGACCATCAAAGAAACTTCGGCCTCAGAAAATAATGACTGGGACCTGACAGTCCCTGAGTAACCAATGTTCATGAGGGATAGAGAAAAAGGTAAGGGGAGGCATAGCCCTTTATGTCGGGGTTAGCAGTAAGGTTGTGGAAGATGGGTGCATCAGGGTAGTAATGGGGAGACAGAGTCATTGTGGGTGCAGCCTCCAACAAGAAACTATGGTTGGGGTGATCTATTCCCTAGATCACCAGGGCAAAGGGAAAAGAGGGACAGGGTGCTCAGAGAAGAACTAGAAAGGGAAGTGGCAGAGGGGGAAGTAGTGGCAGTGAGTGATCTGAATCTGCTGGACATCGATTAGGATGTTTCAGTGGCCAGGAGCACCACACGTCAAGCCTTGCTACACACATTCCAGGACTGTCTACTGGTACAACTAGTTAAGGAACCCACAAATCAAGCTGCCATTCTGTGTGATGCTCACCAACTCAGAGGTGGTAGGAGCTGTGAGAGTAGGGGAGCCACTAGGGAACAGTGACCACAACTCCATTTGGTTTGAACTAGCCCTTGGGGCTGGAAAACCTCAATTGAAAGCTGAGGTCCATGATTTCAGAAGGATGGACTTCAGCAGGCTGAGGAAATTGGTTCTGGATGAGTTAGGGTAAACAGCATAGGAGGTGTGGAAGAGAGATGGGGACAGTGAATGGGTCCATTCTTGAGGCATCTAAGCTACGCAAGAGAACAGTAACCAAATGTAACAAGTACAAGAGATCATTATGGTTCTCAGTAAGCATCAGGGAAGCAGTGAGGGCCAAAAAAAACAGGTCTTCACCAAAGAAAAAGAAAGAAAAGCAGGGGGAGGAAGAATGGGGACAATACATACTGAAAAATAAAGAGGCAAAGAGGGTAGTTAGGGAGGCAAAAGCAGGCACTGAATTGCATATTGCGGAGGGGGTCAAGGGTGGAGAAAATGTGTTTGGTATATTAGGGAAAAAAGGGAGAAATGAGGGGAAATTGTTAGGCTATCTGAGGGGAGTAGGGTGATAGAGGAGGACATTCAAAAGGCAGTCATCCTTAATGATTACTTTTGCTTTGTCTTCACAAGAAAAGACAGTGGGCTCTTGCCAGAAACTGGCATCAAGGCAGCCACAAAGGTGGTCCTGGAGATGAGGCATCCAGTATTTACAAGTGAAAGGGTCTGGAAAGGGTTAGCAGTCCATAAGACAGATAAGGCCCCGGCCATAGATGGGATGGATCTGAGGGTGCTCAGGTAGCCTGCATCGGAACTTGTAGGACTATTCAATAGCTCATTACAGATGGGGGTAGTTCAGAAGGACTGCAGGGTGGCAAATGTAATTCTGCTCCATAAGGGAGAAAACAAGGAATCAGCTGGAAACTACAGATCTGTCAGTCTTACTTCTGAAGTAGGAAGCTGATGGAGTCACCGGTCAAAGAGATCCTTATGGACTACCTGGAGAGCTGTAGTATCCAAGAGAGTAAACATTGTGTATTCATGGCAGAGAGGTCCTGTCAGACTAACCTGATAGCTTTCTTTGACTGGGTGATAAGGGTATTGGATAGGGGCTATGCTGAGCATTTACTCTACTTTGACATCAGCAAGGCTTTTGCTGCCTCACATGTGACTGCTGAGGAATATGGAGGATCCGAGTATGGCTAGGGACATAGCAAGATAGATAGGTAACTGGCTAAAGGGGAGACAACAGAGGGTTATGGTTAATGGAGTTGAATTCAAACAGAGGGAGGTCACAAGTGGGGTACCTCAAGGATCTGTCCTGAACCCAATCCTCTTCAGTATGTTCATCAACAACAATGGAGAAGGAATTCTGGGCAGACTGTGTCTCTTTGCAAATGACACAGCTCTGTGGGAGGGTGGAGAGCAATGAGGAAGTCAGAGAAATGCAGTGACCTGCAAAGTCTAAAGAGGTAATGTAAGGTTTGGCATTTGAAATTCAATGCCCAAATGTGCAAGAAAATGCACTTAGAGAACAAGAACCCCAATACAGAGTATTGGATGTGTGGGTTAAGTCTTAGCACTATGGCAGAGGAATGGAACCTTGGAGTTATCATTAGTGACTCCCTCAAACAATCAAGCCAATGTAATAAGTCCTATAGCAGGGTAAATATGATCCTGGGATGTAGCGGAAGGGGTACTGGCAGCAGAAGAAAAGAGGTAATACTACTTCTTTGTAGATCTTTGGTGAGGCTACAACTGAAGTACTGTGTCCAGTTCTTGATGTCTCACTCAGGAAAGATAAGGAAAAGTTGGAGACAATGCAACAATGATTCAGGGCCAACAAGGCAGGTCTTATATGGATTACCTCAAGGCACTAAACATGTACTTGCTGGAGACTAGATGGGAGAGGCGAGACATGATAGAGACCTTCAAGTTCCTGAAAGAAATAAACAAGATGAACTGCAGGGAATTGTTTAGCACGAGTAACAGTTTTGAGGTCATGAGGGTACAAATGGAAACTGACTAGAGGGAGGTTCAAAAGAGACATGAGGAAGTACTGTTTTAAAGAAAAGGTTGTGGAACCTTGGAACAGTCTACCAGCTGAGGTGGTGACCACCAAAACCATTAATCCTTTCAAGCATGGTTGGGACAGAATAAAGGGAATAGTGGTTACTCAGGGTGACAGTAACAGGGAGGAAAATGTGGGGGATGGATAGGGAAGGCTAGTATCCTGTATGAACACTGAGTCCTGGGTTTAGATAGAGAACTACAGGCAGACTTGATGGACCATCTGTCTTTTTCTGCCATCATTGTGTTTCTATGGATCTCCCATATGTGTGGTGAAGCACCCCAGTGGGTCATATGATGTCTTCATCAGGCGCAACTCCTCCCCGTGCTGGATGTTCAAGACTGGGCAGATATAGGATGGATGGCTACTTGGTGAGTATGGTCCCACTGTGGCCTACCAGCAGCACATAACCATCAACTGCTTTTGACCACACTCCACAGGTGACAGTGCATAGCTCCTGCATCCCTGGCTGATGACACCTGTGCTGCTGCCAGCATCTGGCAGTGAGGAGTATTACAACGAGGCACACCAGGCCATTAGGCACATCATAAAACAGGTAATCAGAATCATCAAAATGAGGTTCCGATGCCTGGACTGGTATGGTGGGTCTCTGCAGTACAGCTGTGTGAAGGAGTGCAAGATATTACTGGCTTGCTGCATTTTTTTCTTTGAACAAAGAAAACTTTATTAAGAATTCAAAAAATGGAATCACACCAACATAAATATAGCCAACCTGACAAGAAAAAGTCATAAGGAACAATATTAAAAAGAACAAGGTCACCACAGACAATATGAACTAAAATGTGCTAACATGAATATCAATATAAACAAGTCCTGTAGAAAAGGAGAGCAAAATGCAAACACTGTCATCTTGGTAATATAGGATTGCAAATATGCATCAGTAAGAGTAACTGTTCAATCTTGAACAAATCTAAAGAACAACTAGCCAAGAGAATGTGCATGTTACGAAGCTAATAATAAGACAAGCACAAAAGTGATAAAGAGAAGAGAGTAAAAAAGAAAGAGCTAATATTAGTGAGAAGGGCCTGCTGCATTCTCCACAGCCTTGCAGTCCAATGTGAGATAGCACTACACAACCCAGAGGGTGACACACTGGATGGGGATGGAGGTAAAGACACAGATGACCAGTAACAGGTGCACAGTGGGAGGTGTGACCCCATACTGGCCAAATGCTTCAGGGATGTAAGGACAGACTGATTGCATAGGGTTTCCCTGAGACAAGGTAAGACACAACCCAACAGGGTGCAATATCAAAATGTTTACTTAGCAAAACAGAAGGTAGGTAACAAGTAGGGAAAGGGCACACATCAACAGAAAAAAGGGGCACATGGGGGATAGGGCCAACAGAAATAATGTGCACCTGACACACGGGAGGGGGGCAATGGGCATGACAGCAGACAGCACGGGGGGGCCCACCAGAAATAAAGTGCACTTGGCACATGGGAAAAAGGAACATGAGATCAGACAACATGGTGGGAGGGCCAAGAGAAGTAAAGTGCATCTGGCACATGGGGGGAAAGGCATGGGAGCTTACAGCATGGGACAGGGCCAACAAAAAGAAAGGTATGCCGTGCTGCCTAGGGTGTTGCCAACCAGAATGATGCAGCACAAGCACCCTGGGCAATATGTTCACATGCCATGGTGCCCTTGTGCCTCCCTGTCACGTGTGGTGCACTGCTGTGGAGCATTTTCCTCCATGGAACCCTTATTCACAAGGCCACAGCCACCTCTTGGTGTTCTGGTCCATAGCCATAACAAGAATGATGGCCTCAGTGCTGGCCATGGTTGGAGACCAAATTGCACCCCTGCATGGTGTCTCCTTTGTGTTCTAACCCCTTGGTGCCTGCTACTGAGGAGTCCCTTGGAAACAAAACATGGAAACCTCCACCAAGTGGGCCAGGGATGCTGCCTGTGAATCTTCCAGCACAGTACATAAACCTTGTCTGTTCCTCCTGTGCCTCAGCAATTTGATCAAGCAGACCAGCACTGTGGCATATTGTGGACAGAATGGCCTGCAGTGAATCACTGCACTCTGCTACAGCTTGCAGCTGTCTGTTGCCCTGCTCACAGACATTGTCCAACAGTGCCCACAGATCCAGTGCTACCGACTCATGGGCAACAACAGCACCTTAGTACATATCTATGTATAATGGATCCATATGGAGGTACCCACATAGTGGAAGTGAGGGCTGTTGACAGGTGCCCTATGGTGGCTGCAGTGGAACAACTATATGTCCGCTGTGTCACCACTTCTGCTGGGTTGTGTTTCCTAAGCCCTGTCGGCACTGGAGGAGCTGTCTGGTACAGTTGTCTGGGTCCTGTCCTCCACTTCCACCTCTGAATGGTGTATGGGAGCCCCACCTCCCCATCTCAGTGATGGATAACAGGGCCAGGCTATGCTCCACATCCTCCTTGTCCTTCACAACAGTGTCCATGGTGGCAGTGCAGTCCTCCATCCCCTCAGAGGACTCCCCGCCATTGCTGTCATACTCCTTAGCACCCCCGATGGATCTGCAAGACAGGGAATACAGGGCAATGTGTCACCAATGGTGCCATGGCACAGCTATGATACACACCCCAAAACATCCAGTTCAAACAATGCCCCAGAGAAATATCCTACCAAAGGCATCTATGCCATGTAGACCACATGCACACCCTGTGACACATGTAGGCCTTGACATGTGGAGACCAAACCTAACATCTGTAACACTTGTGTTCACTGTGAGTACCCTGCTGGTCCCTGTGCACCCCTAGTCAAAGCTATACAGTGCATGTGCTCACCCTATTGGGTGTGGTCAACCAAGGTGTCAATGTCCCCCTCAACACCCTCCACATGCTGCTAGCTTAGAATCATTTACAGGTCCAGAGAGACCCAACACTTGCCAGCTATTCACTTGAACAAAGTTAAAGAAGCTTCATTCAGCAAAATAACATCTTTTTATTCATACATTAACATTCAAGTGTGCAGTGTGAAGGCCACAATACAAACACAGGAGTGTTGGAGTGGTGTTTATACTGCAGCACACACACTGCACACTGGATGTCAATGTATGAATAAAACTATGTTATTTTGCCAAATGAAGCTTCTGTAAGTTTGTTCATTCAAGTGACTAGCTGGTGAATGCTGGGTCTCTGGAACCGAAATTGTATGTAACAGAGGCTAGCAGCTCCTTTCCAGATCCAGTCTTTTACTGCCATGCACGTGGTTGTTGGAGTGGTTTTGGATGCCAGCCCAGGATGGCTGCCAGCAGGTTCTCCACTGGTGCGAGGGAGAGCTGTCAGTGGGCCACCGCCTGTGGTCTGTAGTAACTGCCATGTATCTGATAGCTTTTTCTATGTGTACTGTCACATCCTGTAGAGGCACTTCTTGACCTCCTTTATGGTGTGCTCCCTATCACACTCCACATGGATGGCATCCATCACCTCGTGCCATGCCAATACCTGCTGTTGGGAGGGGACAGATTTATGGAACTGGGCCTCCCTGGCCATGTATTCATATGCCTGTGCCTGTTGGGGAAAGAAATGTATGAGTACATACACATATTTCTCACCAAGGATGGCCACGACGTCCACAGCACTATCTGATTGTCTGTACCTCCCAGGATGCCTGTACAGCTGCCAGGTGCACATGCAGAGTATGGCCAGTTGACAGGACTGATGCTGGCTGTACACAGTCCCATGCATATGGCCATGACACCCACTGTGCATTTATGGTGTAAGAAAAGACCAGCATTCATCCAGCACCATGTGCCATACAGTGGCAAATATGTCCACCCTGGTGTGGTTGGGTGCTGCACAACAGATTAATATAGGTGTACAGGATGTGCACACATGCAATGTGTGCATCTATAGGTAGTGCCCATGACAATATGGGGAGGATGCCAGCACTTGTACACTTGCCATTTGATGCATGTGTCCTACACTGGCAGCCATGGCACACCCTAGGGAGGGGAGTGAATTCAGTGACAGATGCCAGCCCCCTATGCCCCCCACTGTTATTCTGGCAGAATATCAAGGTGAGTTCCCTGCATGCCTCACCATATACGTGCCTATGACGGGTAGCATATGCAAACAGCATGTAGTCATACAGACATGCAGCACACTACTGTCTGGCCTGCAACAGCTGCCTGCCTGCTGTTCTTTTGAGCTGAACTTGGGGTGACAGAGCCTCTCCCTGGTGCCATGTAATATGGATGCCATTCTGTTAAATGTGGGCATAATGTCAGTGTAACAGTGCATGGGTACAGCAACTGTAAGAGATGTTTGCAATGTGTAGAGGTGCATTTCACACCTTACCTTTCCCTCCTGCTATCAGCAATCCCACTCCACACAGTACTGCAGCCTTCCCAATTCACTCTCCTCAGTGTGGATTGTAACCCTGGGGGAGTTTCTCTTTCGTAATGAGCCTGTAATGAGCACATAATGGCACACAAAGTATGATTTACTCCCTGCCTGTGTGAGTACGCTCATTGGCATGCTACCATCCAATATATGCCTCTTCATGACGGTCACTAATGTAGTAGTGAGCACAAACAGATTGTGAGCCCTGGTCCACAATCATGTGATGCGTGCATTCACATGCAGTGTCATGTTGTGGGAGTGGAGATGATGCCATTGACCATCATCCGCAAACCAACATCACTATGGTTGCATGGAGGTGTTAGCAATCGCATAGGTCACAGATGTGTTAGACTGGACTGTGCATGTTCGAGGCACCGTGCATGTGGGCACATCATTGTGTGGCACTTTTTAATCGACTACATAATACTACATATGCACGTAGTGTCATTTTTGGAAGTTATGCCCATAAATGGATGACTCAATCACATTGTGAGGAGACTCACAGTGAGGAGTGGCAATGGCTGTTAAGGGTGGATGGGTGCTTGAGGAGAAGGGGTGAGATACATGAGGTTCCGTCCTGGCAATATGGACACTCTCACCAGGAAGGTTCTCAAGAAGGAGTTCCCCTCTTGAGGGCCTCAGTAAGGGAGGTACCTAGGGCAACAAAGGCCCACACATAGGAGACAGTGACATAGAGGGTCTCCCATGTGCAGGGCCTCACCTGAACCCCAGAGCAGTGACGGCCCCACTGGGAAGACATGATCTGGCATGAAGGGGAGTGCCTACAGCAGCTGTAGGCAGAACACTCTGCAGGAGGGATACAGACAGGTAAGGCAATGCCATTTGCATGTGTGTACATGATTCTCATGTATCCCTGTGTCTCAGTGCTGTGCATGTAAATGCTTTTCTGGTAACCTCTGTCCCACTTATGATCATTGGTGAGTGTTGTGGCCAAGTAGTAGTACCTGTATACATGTTCTATTGGCACACATGTATGTTGCAGGGCTCCCAGAGCTTCAGGGATTCCTATATTGTACCAGTGTATGGAGTCATTTACAGGAACCTTGTCACATAGACTTGCATTGTGTGTATGGGATAGCAGAGCAGTGTGGCATCAATGGACACTAATGTCAGGACAACACATGACAAATGTCTTGGAGTTACAGGGCACGTCACCTCATTCTGGGAGCAGTGATGCTGTGCTGGTGTACTGCTAATGTGGCACTGCATGCTCTGTTATGCCCATTAGTGTACCCACATCCTGAGTGGCTGCCAATAGGCATTATGATGTGCCCTGCCTGAGGACCTCTACCACTGTGTGCTCCATGGCTCATCTCTGATGTACGTGGCTGGGTGTTGTGGCATGTGTGTGGCCCATGCTGACCGTATGCCACACTTGCATGCTGCATATGTGTGGTACATGATGCCAGTCATTGTTGGTATACACACACATGTCTGTGAGCGCTGTTACCACCATGTAGTGATTGCATGTGTCCATGTGTGTACACACATACAACACATACACCACAGCATACACTTATGTTGGCATGTGGCATGCAGTCTGGACCATACTTATTGCAAACGTGGACCATTTCTGTCTGCATCTACTGCTACGGGTGTTATGGCCCACCTGTTGCACTATGTGTCTTACACATACTGCTATCTGCAGTTCATTGTGTAGTATGGGGTGTGCAAGGGGTCTGGCCCCCATCTGTGGGTCTGCAGGGGGTGGTGCACATGAGGTATCCAGCATGCATGCAGCATGTTTCTATCCACACCACGGCATGCATGCCAGGGCTGGTAGTGACACAATCAGGGCACTGTGTCTGTGCTTGGATGTGTGGTGCTGTGTGTCCCATGTAACCTGTGCCATATGGGTGCACATGAAACAAACCTGTGTGGATGTTCAGTGCCCTGTCATTGTCTTACATACTGCTTTCTATGTTGCATGTTACCACAGGTGCAGCAGAGGGAGAGCCACGATGCAGGAGGCACAGCACAAATGACACACAGCCTTGCCCGCTACCCAGATGTCCATGTCTGGCATTACCAGATACCAGGGAGCAGGAGCAGGTTTGTCACTGGGTCCAGAACGTCCATGACCTACAGCCAGGTGGGGACCTACCACCACAGTCACATAAGGTTGCATGAGAAGGTATGTATCCAGGCGTGTACATGTGGCATTGTCCTACACTGTGTGCACCATGTAAGTTGCTCTGTATTATCCCCAGATGTAGGGCATACTGTTGCCTGGGACATGCATGACTACTGCCACAGTGCAGTGTTGTTAATTGGATTTTAATTAGTTGTATAGCATCAGGGCTTTTGTAGGGTGTGGTGTGTCCATTGCATTATCTGCACTACACCCCTAGTGTGTAGGAAAGCACCTCCCAAATGGCTGTGTGGGCCTCAAGTGTAGACTGCTGCATTAGCACTCCCACAGGTGCTGAGTACAAGCATATTCTGGGCATGGCATGGTCTGCTCACCATATACAACAGTGGAGATCGGTCATGGCAGGTATCCATGTAGATGTCTTGGCATTGCCACTGATGTCTTGTGGTATGCCTGGCTAGCAGCAGAGCTGCACCAGGGCAGCAATGATGCCACCATTGGGGTTGCAGCTGCCTTTTCCATGGCTCAGTATGCACCTCTGGGGTCTGTACTCATCGCAGCAGACAATGTAGCAACAGTACTGGCACAATTCTGCTGTTCATGTTACTGTCACATCAGGTACACACATGTTGCTCAGCACAGACTGCAGTATTCCTTTGGCATGTAGTCCACTGTGTCACCGGCATAGCACTGTTGCACGGACAATACGTGTGTGATAAATATGTCTGTTATTTCCTGATCTTCATCCAGACAACACAGGCCTCCATCTCCAGCACAATGCACTGTGGCTGCAGCACGTTAGCCATACAGTGAGGGTGGTGTTCGCATATGCTCCCCACACTTGGGCACCCTCTCACGATATTGGTTCATTTGCACTGGGATGGGCAGCATACAGGTGGAGGGCTGCATGTTGGACCAGGTGATTTGCTGTATGCTAGCCCCAATTTCCAGCATCCAGAACTGTTGACGCTTCTGAATACAATTTGTGCCCATGGTGTTCAGTCCAGTGTTCACCGCTAATGAATATGTCCCACTATTTGGCTTGATCCTCACCTGTGATGCTCAATGTAGAATATGGTATGGGGTGTGCATAGTGTCTGGTTTGATGATATGGCCATGTCCATGTGGAGGGGGGTACAGAGGGACAACAGGGTTGTGGCACACATGTCACGTCATCCTAGCTGCACTGCCATGAGATGGAGAAGGGGTGTGGTCGAGTGCTGCCTGCACCTTGTTTACCTCTGTTGCAAGTGGTGCATTTGAGTGGTGGTGCATTGTGCCACTACACACATTACACAGAGTTCATGTACTGCCTGCCTATTAGACCACACTTTGCTACTGTGTTCTGTGGACATGCACCTTCTGTGCTCATGTGTCCTGCACACGAGTGGTGCTGTATGTACCACATGCTGCTTTCCATGCATGTATTAGTGTCCAGGGTGTTCATAGTGTTGCATATGCCCCTGTGGTACATTCTGTACTGCCTGTGTGTCCCTGTTATGTCTGGTGATGTGCTTGCTGATACACAGTGTGTGCCTAGGGTATGTTGCTGTACAGTGGGGCACCCAGTGTAGCACCACTCCACTATACTCTCCAGCTGTTCTTCCTTATACTTGACAAAGGGCTGTCACATTGTGGTTCACAATACACTAGTCACCATATTCTGATAGGTGCATGTCCATGTACCACTTGTCAGTGACCTACCACCCACCCCATGCCGCACCACCATCACCTTTCACATGTACCACACAGCATACTATTGGCACATGCATATGCTATTTCCACAGTGCCTGTGGCCTGTGGTCACCTGTGGTTGCTAATTTGGTGACCTCCACATGGGGTAACAGCCCATGGCAGCACATTCAGCACTACCCAGGGTATCACAGCAATGCTACCAGCCATGTTTGGGGGGCCATGTCCATACTACACACACAGTCATTGCCAAGACTTGTGATGCACATTCATTGCCCTGGCCACATGAGTATATGCCACTCTGTACTGCATGAGTGTGTGTGGTCATGCACATGCATTGTGTACTGTTCTACAGGGGGCCATGTCCACTCCACATCTGCTGGTTGTGCCTTGTAGGTCACTTGCTACAAACCTCTCTCCACTACATGTAGGATATACATGCTAATGAGGTTTTCTTTGTTGTTGCAGGTGATGGTCCACAGCATTAGGGCCAGATGGGTGATGCAGCAGTTATGCCACTGGTGAGGAGGACACTGCACAATGTGCGTGGGAAGCATGCACTGCTGGAGGAGGCTAAAGGACTGCTGTAGAATATTGCAGCTGCACTATGGGTGCCTGCATAGCCACGGGGGCAGCCCATGCCATGGTCCTGATTTTATTTTTCTTGTGATTTTGCTTATTAGAGGTGAGCTAGACCTTTTCATTTCCCTTTTCCATTGTGTTTTTATAGCTTGTGCACCAGCAAAGCATTTAACATCACTAAACTTTCATACCTGTGTCCGTCATTCTTCCTGGTTCTATGTGCTTTTCTGGGGCATTGGTTGGAGGGCTGTTGCACTGTCATTCATTTTACAGTCATGCTCACACTGTAGTATGTTGGTTTGTACTTATGATTGCAATGGGTGGCTTGCAGAGTGCATAGCAGTTCATTTTGTGATAAGCACTATTTCCTGCTTTATTCGTATGACTTGTGACTGCCATGTCAGTTAGCAAGCATTTAAATATACCCCTGGCATGGGCCTGGTGCTAATTTGCACCTGCTATTGGAAGTTTGCATCACAAATAGTGACAGATTTTTTGTTTTGCTATAGAAGGGTTTATTGAAGTTTTTAGGTTTAAACAACATATTACATCAGTGAAACAAGATGCAATAAATATTACAACATTTTACCTGCCCTTGGTACTGCTGAGTGCTTAACACATGAAGGCACATTATAACAGATAGAACTGATAAACAAATACATATACAAGGGCATCAGTGGAAGTAACTAATGCATCTTCTAAACAAAACAGGAGAACACAAAGACTATGCAGGCAGTTCAATGGGCAGGAGCTAAGCCACACATCCCTTCCTGAGCTATTTAAGCCAACTTCTTCAAGCCTCATTTGGAAACAATGTTTCTTTGCTACAGCTGGAGTCTCTGCTGGAGCTCTCCCCCCCTTTCTCCCCATGTTTGTCTGTCACTTTCCCTTTATGCGTTTGGGCTTTCTGTTAGTTTTTTTCCTTCAGAAGCTTTTTAGGTCTGTAGTTTGCTTTTTTCCTACCTTTCCAGGCTGCAGCTTGTGCTTCCTTCTTTCTCTCAGTTAGCCACTCCTTCTGCACCCCATCCTCATGTAACTCCCGTGTTTCTTTCTGTTTTGATTCTTAGAATGCTTACTAGTTTCTATACTATTTTCTACCTATTTCATTCTGCTGTTTTGGCTTGTGTTATTTCAGATTTCAGTTTTGCTGTTCATAACAGGCCACTTGCAAAACTCTCAGTTCAGCTACAGTTCTTTCTTAATTGTTTTCTCCTGGCTTCCTAGCAAGGCAGTTACTTCCATTCTTACTCTGTCATTTTAATTAGCTTATACAGTCTGCTTCGGCATTTACCACAGCTTCCTTCCAACCTTTCTTGCTGAGGCTGGGTTTTACCTCTCAGTTTGACCTTGGTGTACATTCAAATTTCTATAGCTTTTTAGTCATACTTTCTATCAGTCAGTCATTCCATTCAGCAGTCATTATTCAATTATGATCTTTCCTTCAATGTTCTCTCTATGGGTAGACAGCTTTGCTGCCCTTGAAGTCTGTATCATGAGGGTGAGTCCTTCATCTTGGGTGGGGTCCTTCTCTATAGGCCACTTGTCACTTACGTGCCTCCTGGCAAGCCCACCAGGTGGTATGGTCCAACACTCCAGGGGAAGCCTTAGATGTGCAGATCTTTGGTCGGTAACACCCCAAGGTGTAGCATTTAAGACTTCAGCTGCCAGATGGTGGGGCCCTAAGCCCGCAGGAGTTCCTTTAGCTGTGCAGACCATGTTGGCAGCACCTCTGAAACAATTCTCTGTGTCTGCTTAAGGTTCACCTAGTCTCGTTCTGTATCCCTTTCCTTTAGTTGGTATTCAAGGATAGGCCTCCTCACGGTCTCAAGGCTGGGTGTCAGCCTTTCAGCAGTCACAACTTTTCTCACTCTATGCTTTGATTGGTGGGCCTTTGCAGAGAACTTCCTTTAGCTGTATAAATTGACTTGCAAACCCCACAGCATGATCTCAGATGGACAGAGACAGTTATCCCTCCAAAACGTTCCCTTGAATATCAAACTCCAAATTAGCATTCTGAGGTGTCACAGTAATAAGTTTCCATTCCAGAAGGGATGGCAGTTGAGGCCATAGATCACCATAGATTTCCTCCACAGGCTTTTTTTCTCTCCTGAGTGCCAAATGCCATAATGTTGTATATGTGTTTAAAGATAGTGTTTACCTTAGTAGTAGGTTTCTGCTGTGAGTTGGGGTTGGATGGTGGTTCTCTTATCCTTCAGTCCTACTGTTCCCTCTCTCCTTATGGAAGTCATGTCTCTGTCTGCTATCAGTTACCAGTTGCTGTCAGTCATTGCTCCAATCAGTCTCTGTCTGTTATGAGTCATCGCCAGGTGCTGTCAAGTCAGTACTCCACTCAGTGACTGTGTTCACCACCTGCAGCACAGTACTTTTAGGATACTGCCTAAGGTACTTTTATCTTAAATGAGTTATGTTTCTGCAGCAAATCTAGGGGTGGAACCCTCCTCAAGAGGGTTCCTTAGATTTCACAGTACCCAAGTAGGGCAGTAGTCCCCATGGGACAGAGAGTGCAAATGGCAGAAGTATCCATGTATAACAGTCAAACAACACCTTCATTCCACTACTGTCAGACTATCAACAATGTTGCACAAGCATGACTCCTCACTAAGTTGCATACGGCTACTGAACACAAAGGCTATGCCTGAAGGTCAATGACTTGGGGCTACTGTACCAGCCACACTTCTTTCCTGAGCTAGATAAGCCAATGTCCTCCAACCTCATTTGGAAGCACTGTTTCTTTGTCCCACCATCCCTCTCCTGCTCCAGTGGCATGCTTCTCTCCTTGGGGTTCCTTTCTACAGTACTATTATTATAAAGAATTATGTAACCTTGGCACCTCAACACAATCATTCGACTATCTTCAGATTATCAACAATGTTGCACAAGCATAACTCCTCACTGGCCATCTTAGTGGCAGGAAAAGATAAGCCAGTGATGAGGTAAGAATGTCCTTATTTTCATTTCTGTGATGTAGTAGGTGTTCCTAAGTTACAATGAGACCCTCAACATGCTTCCATCCTCTCCACATTTGTAGAAAGTGCTCTGTTTACCTACCTAAGATCAATGGATTGAGGGAGGATTGTGCAGGAGACCACTAGAAGCAAGAAAGTTATGTGGTCATCTTCCTTGGGTGCACACATGATCTCTCCAAATAGTGACAACTTTGAATATCCTGGTCAGAATCTCTTATAGCCACTTACTCAGCAGAGATCAATTTGTTGGAAAGCATGTTATCGAGCCAAGTACATACCATTTTTCTTGGTGGACTCCCGTTCCCATGTGTAGGTCTTGCCAGGTCAGCTAAGCTGCCCCTTAGGCTCTGTCCTACTCAGTAGGATAGACTGTCTGAATGACCAACCCACAGGCACTATCTCCATAACATTAAATACTATGGGCTAGACTTTCAGAAACCTCATAAAAATCTGCAGCTGCAGGAAAAAACTGGCACAAGTTGGTTTCCACTTGTAGAGCTGCAGTTTTTCCCACAGCTGATGTATTCTCAAAAGTGGAGCTGGTTTACAACTGGATCCATGATATATGGTGCTTGGGGATGATGTTTTGGTGAAGCTGCGGGTAAAAGTTATGCCTGGTGTGACCAGACTTAACATCGCCAACAGCTGCGCCAGCTGAAAATATGAAGCTCCGCAGGAGTGGAAGTTTTGTCCTGTGGCTGGGGCTGCAGGTTGGGAATTAGTCCCCAACCTGTTTGAAAATCAAACCCTATGTGTCCCCATAACACTTCCATTTTCTAACACCTTTAATGCCCTTGTAAACATATATCCAGACCCCTTCCTACCCTGCACCAACATGCCCATCTTCAAACCCTTCCATCTGTTGACAACCTCCCATAAACATCCCTGACACACTCATCTGCTGGTAATCTCTATGCTCCATTAATGGTATGCCTAATCCCCATCTGCTGCCACCCTTCTTGTACCAATAATTGTACATGTGCCCCTAGGTCTATTCAGCTAAATATTCTCCCGCCGCTATATGCAGTTCAGCTACCATTTTGTTAGAAGCATCAATTTGCCTAAGATGCTACAAAGTTTGCATCACTCAGCAGTATGTCTGAAGCTATAGGTCAGATGTGAGTTTGCATGAGTCTGAGGAGAAATCCACACTTGACATCCAAGTAGCTTCTCCCATTCCCTCAAGGAAGAGAAGTGCACATTGTTCATGGAAACCCCAAGTTAGGGCCAAATATGCAAAGCATACTGCTGACCTCAAGACTTATTACATACCACTATTTGTAGTCTGCTGTACCACCATGCCAATTACTACACTGTAAACATGCTGTGAACAGCTCAGACACAAAGGGCAACCCTAGGAGGCATACGCCAAGTGCAGTCCAGCCCCTAGACTTAATGTCTGCTGAGCTTCACTGATCTTCACTGACTGGGAGAGAGACCAATCATGGAGGGAAGGCAGACTCCGACATGTGCAGAAGCAGGGATTCCTTGACAGCAGTTCTACCTGGCTGAATCCCTCTTCGAGTGCACAGTCCGAGCTGCTATCTCTACTGAGGCGACTTCTCTCCTCGATCACTTTGCTCAGACCCAGTCAGCAGCTGCTCTCTCAGCATAAGAAGCGGTTGGAACACTTACCCAGAATTACTAGCTGCTGTATGTAAATCGGCATTTGTACTGCTGTACCAGTACTGAAATAGTGTTGACTAATAGAAAGCTCTCAACTGGCAGAGGCACTCAATGAGTAATTCTGCTCAGTCATCATACAGGAAGCAGATGGTACGGTTTAACAATAGGCATAAAGAAGTGTCTGATTGGAGGAATAGACACAGGTCCTTTCACGGAGGAAAGGATCCTGGAGGAAATAGACAAGTTAAAGGTAAATAAAGCTATGGAGCCAGATGGGATAGACCCAAGAATACTGAAAGAACTAGGGAGGGAACTGGCAGCCCCCTTAGCAGTGCTCTTCAACAAATCATTAAGGAGCAGGGAGATGCCAGAGGATTGGAAGACTGCAACAGTAGTACCACTCCGCAAGAGTGGAAGCAAGGCACAACCAGGTAACTACCATCTGGTTAGTCTAATGTCAGTGGTGGGAAAACTGATGGAGTCCCTGCTGAAGGAAAGAATCTTAGCTTTTTTGGAGCAAACTGGTCATCTTGACAAAAATCAGCATGGTTTCATGGAAGGGAGGTCCTGCCAGACAAACCTGGTTGATCTTTTCAATTAGGTCACCAAAACAGTAGATCAGGGTGGGGAAGTGGATGTGGTTTACCTGAACTTCAGCAAAGCTTTTGACTCAGTTCCATACAGGACAGGAGACTAGTCAGTAAACTGGAGAACATGGGAATTGGGCCCAAGGATACAAACTGGGTCAGAAACTGGTTTAATAGGAGAACTCAGAGAGTATTAATAAATGGCACTCTGTCTGTGGAGGGAAGGGGGACTAGCTGGGGCCTGCAGGGCTTAGTTCTGGGACCGATCCTCTTCAACATATTCATCAGCAACATCGCAGATGAACTGGAGGGAAAGGTGTGCCTGTTTGCAGATGACACCAAAATCAGCAACAGGGTAGACACAACAGAGGGACAGCAAAGCATGGACGCTGATCTCTGAAAACCGGAGGAGTGGTCTAAGAACTGGCAATTGAAATGCAATGCCAAATAATGCAAGGTCATGCACCTGGGAAGGCGTAGCCCAGGGAAACTGTAATCAATGGAAGGGGAGCAGCTGGTGGCTACCAGGCAGGAGCGAGACCTGGAGTGATCATATCAGATGACCTAAAGGTCAGTAGACAATGTGAAAAGGCAGCACTAAAGGCTAGTGGTGTCCTGGGATGCATACGGAGGGGCATCATAAGCAAAAGGCATGAAGTAATCATGCCCCTGTATCGGTCCCTGGTCAAGCCTCACCTGAAGTACTGTCCACTTCTGGAGGCCACACCTCAGGAAGGACATAGATAGACTGGAGACAGTACAAAGAAGAGCAACAAAGATGGTGCAGGGCTTGCATCAGAAACTGTATGAGGCAAGACTGGATGGCCTCAAATTATACTCCCTAGAGCAATGCAGGAATCATGGGGACATGATAAAAACATTCATATACCTTAAAGGCAGCAACAGGGTGCACGTGCAGAACCTCTTTCAGGTAAAGGACTACAGCAGGACTAGAGGGCACAACCCTCAACTTAAAGAGGAAAGTTCAGAAGCAATACAAGGAAATTCTTCACAGAGTGTGTTGTGGAAACACAAAATAGCCTGCCAGAGGGGGTGGTGGGAGCCAAGACAGTGGGGGAATTCAAGCAGGCATGGGATAGACACTGTGGGATACACAAGCAGGCAGCTAAGTGGGGGGGCAGAAAGACAAGGGCAGACTTGATGGATCATACGGTCCCCATCTGCCGACAACTTCTATGTTTCTATGTTCCTATGTAAACAAAAGTGTTTAACCAAACTTCACAAAGCTGAATTGAATAAAATGTCACTAAACTGAAGCCAAAACAAATTTGCTACTGGCCACCTTTATTCACCTCTAGGGAGGCACATCAGGGATTCTCCCTCCATGGATTGGGATGCAGAGTCAGAGGCAACACTCTTTCCCAGCTCAGCAGCTAGCTGCCTGCACCCTAGATAAATACTGAACACAGGTCACCCACATGAAGGTGCAATGTGCTTCCCCTGAACCTTCAGGAGCCAGTGAATTTCACATTCCCAAGCTATTTGGAAAATAAAGAATTCCCATGCATTTTTGAAAGATTGCATGCAACTTAAACAACAAAAGTATTTTATTTTAAATAACATGCTGCAGAAATTCATCCATATTGGGAAAATATATGCAAAGAGGATCTGCAGGGAAGGTTCCTATGTAATTATGTTTTGTTGCACGGAATGTTCATATGTAATTATATTTGCTGTAGGGAATTTTCCTGTGTAATTGTGTTTGTTGCAGGGAATGTTCCTGTATAACTCTATTTGTTACGGGGAATGTTTCTGTGTAATTATGTTTGTTGTAGGGAATGCTCCTCTGTAATTATATTTGTTGCAGGGAATGTTCCTATGTAATTATGTTTGTTACAGGTAATGTTCCTGTATAATTATATTTGTTACAGGGAATGTTCCTGTGTAATTATGTTTGTTGCAGGGAATGTTCATATCTAATTATATTTGTTGCAGGGAATGTTCCTGTGTAATTCTGTTTGTTGCAGGGAATGTTTCTGTGTAATTATATTTGTTGCAGGGAATGTTCCTGTGTAATTCTGTTTGTTACAGGGAATGTTCCTGTGTAATTATATTTGTTGCAGGGAATGTTCCTGTGTAATTATGTTTGTTGCAGGGAATGTTCCAGTGTAATTATGTTTGTTTGTAGGGAATGTTCATATGTAGTTATATTTGTTGCCGGGAATGTTCCTGTGTAGTTATATTTGTTGCAGGGAATGTTCCTGTGTAATTCTATTTGTTACAGGGGATGTTTCTGTGTAATTATGTTTGTTGCAGGGAATGTTCCTGTGTAATTATATTTATTGCAGGGAATGTTCCTGTGTAATTATATTTGTTACAGGGAATGTTCTTATGTAATTATATTTGTTGCAGCAAATGTGCCTGTGTAATTATATTTGTTGCAGGGAATGTGCTGTGTAATTATGTTTTGTTGCAAGGAATGTACCTGTGCAATTATGTTTTGTTGCAGGGAATGTTCCTGTGTAATTATGTTTGTTGCAGGGAATGTTCCAGTGTAATTCTATTTGTTGCAGTAAATGTGCCTGTATAATTATACATGCTGCAGCGAATGTGCCTGTGTAATTATATTTATTGAATTGAATGTGCCTTTGTAACTACATTTGTTGCAGGGAATATATCTGTGTAATTATATTTGTTGCAAGGAATGTTCCTGTGTAATTATATTTGTTCCCGGGAATGTGTCTGTGCAATTGTGTTCATTGCAAGGACTGTTTATATGTAATTATATTTAATGTAGTGAATGTGCCTGTGTAATTATATTTCTTGCAGGGAATGTTTCTCTGTAATTATGTTTGTTGCCGGGAATGTTCCTGTGTAATTATGTTTGTTGCAGTGAATGTTCCTGTGTAATTGTGTATGTTGCATGGAATGTTCCTTTGTATTTATATTTGTTGCAGGGAATGTTCCTGTGTAATTATATTTGTTGCAGGGAATGTTCCTGTGTAATTATGTTTGTTGCAGGGAATGTTCCTGTGTAATTATATTTGTTGCAGCAAATGTGCCTATGTAATTATATTAGTTGCAGGGAATGTGCCTGTGTAATTGTGTTTTGTTGCAAGGAATGTACCTGTATAATTATGTTTTGTTGCAGGGAATGTTCCTGTGTAATTCTGTTTTGCTGCAAGGAATGTACCTGTGTAATTACGTTTTGTTGCAGGGAATGTTTCTGTGTAATTATATTTGTTGCAGGAAATGTTCCTGTGTAATTATATTTGTTACAGGGAATGTTCTTATGTAATTATATTTGTTGCAGCAAATGTGCCTGTGTAATTATATTTGTTGCAGGGAATGTGCCTGTATAATTATGTTTTGTTGCAAGGAATGTACCTGTGTAATTATGTTTTGTTGCAGGGAATGTGCCTGTGTAATTGTATTTATTGAATTGAATGTGCCTTTGTAATTATATTTGTTGCAGGGAATATTCCTGTGTAATTATATTTGTTGCAGGGAATGTTCCTGTGTAATTATATTTGTTCCCAGGAGTGTGTCTGTGCAATTGTGTTCATTGCAGGGACTGTTCATATGGAATTATATTTAATGTAGTGAATGTGCCTGTGTAATTATATTTCTAGCAGCGAATGTTTCTCTGTAATTATGTTTGTCGCAGGGAATGTTCCTGTGTAATTGTATATGTTGCATGGAATGTTCCTTTGTATTTATATTTGTTGCAGGGAATGTTCCTGTGTAATTATTTTTGTTGCAGGGAATGTTCCTGTGTAATTATGTTCATTGCAGTGACTGTTCCTATGTAGTTTCAGTATATTTGTTGCAGTGAATGTGCTTATGTAATTATATTTTTTGCAGGGAATGTTCCTGTGTAATTATGTTTGTTTCAGGGAATGTTCCTGTGTAATTATGTTCATTGCAAGAAATGTTCCTGTGTAATTATATTTGTTGCAGGGAATGTTCCTGTGTATTTATGTTCATTGCAGGGAATCTTCATATGATATTATATTTGGTGCAGCGAATATGCCTGTGTAATTATGTTTGTTGCAGGGAATGTTCCTGTGTAATTATACCTGTAGCAGGAAATTTTCCTGAGTAATTATATTTGTTGCAGGGAATGTTCCTGTGTAATTATGTTTGTTGCAGGAAATGTTCTTGTGTAATAATGTTTGTTGCAGTGAATATTTCTGTGTAATTATATTTGTTGCAGTGAATGTGACTGCGTAATTATGTTTGTTGCAAGTAATGTTCCTGTGTAATTATGTTGTTTGCAGGGAATGTTCCTGTGAAATTAAGTTTCTTGCAGGGAATGTTCCTGTGTAATTATGTTTGTTGCAGGGAAGGATCCTATGTAATTATCTTTGTTGCAGGGAATGTTCCTATGTAATTAGATTTGTTGCAGGGAATGTTCCTGTGTAATTATGTTTGTTGCAGGGAATGTTCATATGTAATTATATTTGTTACAGTGAATGTGCCTGTGTAATTACATTTGTTGCAGGGTATGTGCCTGTGTAATTATATTTGTTGCAAGGAATATTCCTGTGTAATTATATTTCTTGCAGGGAATGTGCCTGTGTAATTGTGTTCATTACAGGGACTGTTCTTATGTAATTATATTTGTTCTAGTGAATGTGGTTGTGTAATTACATTTGTTGAAGTGAATGTTCATGTGAAATTATGTTTGTAGCAGCATTGTTCACTTGGGAGCTTAAGCAACAGGCTGGTAGGAAAGAGGTCTGGAGTTATATTCTGTTTTAACTGAAATATTTGAATAGTTTGTAAGTGAAATTAGTTCTATGTGGTAAAAATTATTACCTTGAATTAGAACTGTTACTTGGGCAGTGATATTGTAACTTTGGAGGCTTGGGGATAGTTGTTTGGCAGGGATAATTAGAAGGAAATTTAAATGTGTTGTTTGCCTGGTGTTAGGGGGAGGGGACATTAGCTGCAATTACCTTGTCTTTAAACAGGAATTACCTTGGCTTTCATTGTTCATTTGGGAGCTTAAGCAACAGGCTGGTAGGAAAGAGGTCTGGAGTTATATTCTGTTTTAACTGAAATATTTGAATAGTTTGTAAGTGAAATTAGTTCTACGTGGTAAAAATTATTACCTTGAATTAGAACTGTTACTTGGGCTGTGATATTGTAACTTTGGAGGTTTGGGGATAGTTGTTTGGCAGGGATAATTAGAAGGAAATTTAAATGTGTTGTTTGCCTGGTGTTTGGTAAGAGCCCTCCCACCCACCCTGTTTTGTATGCTTTCTTAAATACTGAAAAGCCACTGGGGGTTGGGATTGAAGGGCTGAGTATTTCTGTTTGGGACTGAAATTTGAAGCAACAGGAGCTGGTGGGCCTGTGACATCATACGGTACCTGATGTCTGCTTACACACACTGTTAGTGGGACTGAACACACACTGGACTGTATGTGTTTGTGAGACTTGGGAACTTTATTGGTGGGGTTGAAATTGGGTTTGTAAATAACTGCAGTCAGTATAGAGAGAAACTGTACTCAAGGGGAAATGGACTGAGAAAAGGGGGTGTGCTATTACAAACAGAGTGGGATAATCAGGGTGACCATATTCCACCATGGCAGGCATCTTCGGAAGGGTTGTAGGCTGCACAGGCTGTGGGATGGCAATAATTCTAAATTGGGCCTGAGAGAGGAGCGCCACCTCTGTAGACAGCTATCTTGTATCAGGAGTGAGGTATATTGGTTAAGGAGATGCTGTGGAGCTGGGGGTGTCCAAGGATAAGGTGTGGATATGGCAGCAGAAGGGTGGGGCTGAGGGAGGGTGGGGCAACGCCTGAAATTACAGGACGTTATGTTACAGCAAGCAGGAGGGGGGATATTAGGGACAGAGGACCCTTAGATAGGGAAGTTGATGCTAAGGGGAAAGCGTACGGGGTGAACATTCTGAATTCAAAGAGACTGGAGGGGGAAGAGTCAGGAGGGGCTGTTGTGTGGAAGCCTAAAACAGCAGACTGTGGGAAGGGAGCTCCTAAGGTGAACAGTGCAAGAGAGGAAGAAGAGGGTCAGTTTAGAGATGCAGTATGGGGAAACTCGGGTTACTTGATGGAGGCTGACATAGCGTGTCACAATAAATTTGAGCTACTAAGCAACCTAAAGGGGGAGGAAGGGGTTGGTGGAAATGAGGAAACTTATACAGAGGCCAGGGGGGAGGGAGTCGGATACCCATAGAGCATCACAGACCAGCTATGGAAAGGATAGACATAGTCCCAGAGGGAGAAGGGGAAACATATATGTTAAGCAAATGGGGGAGATGGCATATTCCAGACATGAGGGAGGAGAGCATGACTGGAGAGAAATTGGGAGACAAGGAGGTGGGAGAGGAGCCCCCCTTCAGCAGGGAGGTCAGTACCAAGGATGGGGCCCTAGCTAAAGGGGACCCACAAAGAGCCTCTGGAGGCAGGAGTACTAGTACAAGGGGGGAGGATGGTGGTGTGGGGGAAGGGGAAACCATCAGGGCCAGGATAAATGGTTCAGATAAGAGAGGGTTAAAGGGGATACCTATTCAGAGGGGGTTTGAGTTAAGTGGGCAAAATAGCAAGGGAGGCAGAAAGGGAGGTGAAAAGGGGTCTCTAATAAGGCAGGAAGACTCCCATGAAATTGAGATCATGAATAAAGGGGGAGGGGCTGAGAGGGCATAGTGGAGGTAACCATAAGGATGATGGTGGTGTTACGGTTCTGTTACTGGGAGACTCGATGATTAGGGGTATCCATTGGGAGGGACAGGGGGGTGGATGCCATAGCCAGGTGAAGGTAGTGAGTATTTCTGGGCTGACAGTGCATGGAGCAAAGTTCATGGTGTATGAAATGGTTAGGGATTGTGGAGGGAAACCAGATTTCCTGGTGCATTTGGGAACTAATGATCTAGAGGGAAATAGCGTTTTGGAAATCCAAGCAAGGTTCCAAGAACTTGCCAGAGTCTGTTGGGATAATGGATGCAACATTTCCTTTTCGGAGATATTGCCAGTACCAAAGGCCTCGGTGGAGAAAAAAATGAAGCTCACAGAGGTCAATGACTGGCTCAGGAAGTGGGGTGAAGAGAATGGGTTGGGGTGTTAGGGAACTGGAATGGAGTTTGGGAGGATAAGGGACTATATGCCAAGGACAGGTTTCATCTTGCCCCATTAGGGAAGGAAGTCCTTAAACAAGGGTTGGCTGACTACATACAAGAAAGGTGGGGTTTAAACTTGTAAGGGAGGGAAGGGATAAGGGAGGGGCTGACCAGGCCCTCTCCTCCAGATGAGGGAGTAGCCTTCAAGCCCAAGGGGAAGGAAACAGACAGCTGGAGGTGGAGGTTTCAGGAGGAGCAGGGGAGGATGGAAGTATAAGGAATCTGGGTGGGGTTCGACAAAGAGGATCAGGGATAAGGGTGGGGTTGGTGTTAGTAAATGCCAGGAGCTTGGGAAACAAGTTGCCAGAGTTCCAGGCCATGCTGTTCGAGGGGGGGTGGATGTGACGGCGGTCACGGAGACGTGGGCCAACAAAAACCATGACTGGGACCTAAATGTATGGGGGTACACTATATTTAGGAAGGATAGAAAGGAGGGCAGAGGGGGTGGAGTGGCTATGTTCATTAGAGATGACATAGAAATTGCTATGGTAGAAGAGGCAGAGGGAAACGTGGAGGCCTTATGGGTCACTCACGATCCCCAGCAGGAGATAAGGTCAAGCTGGGAGTAGCATATAGGCCCCGGGATGAGTGATGTTCTAGAGGATGGTTTGCTGGACAACATCATTGCCCAGTGTGGTCCAAAAGGAAGAGTGGTGTTGATGGGGGACCTTAATATGCCAGGTACAAACTGAGGAACCATGTCCTCTAAGGTGGCCAAGGAGCAGAGGCTGCTGGATGGCTTCCAGGATGTGTTCTTAACACAGCATGTGATGGAGCCCACAAGGGAGGGGCATGTCCTGGATGTGGTTCTGGCAGATGGGGATCTGGTAAGGGACATGGTTGTACAGGACCCCCTGACTGGGAGTGACCACAATACTGTCTGGTTTCAGATAAGCATGGGGGGAGTTGGGGTGAGATCTAGGACACTGGCAGTGGACTTAGGGGCAGACTTTATGGGCATGGGAAATATTCTCAAGGATCACTTGAAGGGGATTACCTCACGATAAGTGTGGAAAGGAGATGGGAGGTCATAAAACGGGACTTCATGAGGCAGTCAGGATCTGCGCTAAGTTGAAACGTGAGAGCAAGGTCACATAAACTATGCTGGTGGTCCAGTGAGGTACAGGTAGCAGTCAGAGAAAAGAAGGTGGCCTACAAAAAATATAAAACAACAAGAGGGGATAGGGATAAGGAAATGTACCAGCTTGCATCTAGAAAAGTCACCCGTATGGTGAGGGGAGCAAAGTCCAGTAAAGAGCAGCGGCTGGCACAGGGGATACATGGAGGGGAAAAGGGGTTCTTCCGGTACATTGGGGAGTGGAGAAAAACTAAGGGTCATCTCAGCAGATTGAGATCAGAAGGAGAATGGGTGGAAGAGGCGAGGGACCAGGCAGAGGTATTTAACGAGTACTTTGCCTCTGTGTTCACTAGGGAGGGGTGGGATATCTACAAAGCTAGGCATGAAGGGGATAGAAGTGGCAGGAGGGATCAGGGAGCAACAGAAATGGAGCAAGAGGGAGGGAAAGGTACCCAGGGTGTCACATCTGGATAAGGATAAAAAGACCAGTAAGGTGGAGGGGACGGATGATGCTATCTCCGCCAAAGGTGTGGTTAGCCCTCAAGGCCCTAAAAAGACAAATCTCCTGGGCGGATGGCATTCATCCAAGAGTACTATGGGAACTGGTGGACATACAGACTGCACCCTGGCGGAGCTTTTCAGCAGGTCACTTGAGACAGGAGGGTACCTAGGGATTGGCGAGGCACATGTGGTACCAATCCATAAGGGGTCAAGGGAAGTACCAGGTAACTATAGACCCATCAGTTTGACCTCGGTGGTGGAAAATTAATGAAGAGTATACTAAAGGAACGATTGGGGTGTACTTGGAGGTGGGAGGTCTGGATAGTCGGCAACATGGGTTTGTGCCAGGTAGATCATGTCAAACCAACCTTGTGGAGTTCTATGAATGGGTAACATCAGAACTGGACAGGGTAAGCCTGTGGATGTATTATTCTTGGACTTCAGCAAGGCGTTTGACTCTGTCCCCCACAATGGTCTGGTGGAGAAACTGATGGGGTTAAGAGTAGGCCCTTTGATGGTCAGATGGATTGAAAACTGGCTAGCTGGATGCACTCAGAGAGTAGTGGTCTGTGGGGAGCTCTCGAACCCTAGAGAGGTTGGTAGTGGGGTACCACAGGGCTCGGTCCTGGGTCTGATCCTGTTTAATGCATACATATCGGACATCAGGGAGGGTATAGGGTGAAATGATCTCTTCGGCGGATGACTCCAAGATGGGAGCAGTAGTTGAGGGAGAAGAGGGAGGTTGGCCCTGCAAGGGACCTGGACACCCTGGAAAGCTGGGCTCACATGGAAATTAAATTTCAATATCACCAAGTGCAAGGTGTTGCATCTTGGTCGGGAAACCCTAAACACAGGTACACCCTGGGAGGAGGCGCTGGAGGCCTCAATAGGGGAAAAAGACCTAGGGGTCATGGTGGATACATGTATGAATAACTCTGAGCAGTGCAGGAGAGCAGCTAGCAAGGCAAACAGGATGTTGGGATGCATCGTAAGGGGGATCACCTCTAGGAGCAAGGAAGTGATTCTGCCGCTGTACAATGGACTGGTTAGACCACACCTTGAGTACTGTGTACAGTACTGGAGACCACACTTGAAGAGGGACATACAGCTCCTGGAGAGGGTACAGAGGAGGGCAACAAAGATTATACGAGGGCTAGGGGATTTGACTTATAAGGACAGACTTGAGGAGCTCTGCCTGTTTTCATTGGAGGAGAGGAGAGACAGGGGGGACATGATTGAGGTCTTCAAGTACCTCAAGGGAATAAATAGGGTAAACATGGAGGGGATCTTTAGACTAAAGCAGGGAGGTATCACCTGAGGGCATGGTTTGAAGTTGGAAGGTGGAAGGGTGAGGGGGAAAAGAGGAGGAGGTTTTTCACTGAGAGGGTGGTGGACCCTTGGAATGCACTGCCTGGTGAGCTGGTTCAGAGATCCACAGTGGAGGGCTTCAAGAGAGGGTGGGACAGACACAGAAAGTGGATGTATCAGATGATGGCCTGTCCCGGGGGGGGTGGGGATGGATGATAGGGGTTTCTGGAGCACAAGGGATGGGAGGGTCTCGGCACCCAACTAAGGATCTAAGGTTCGAGCAGACTCGATAGACCGTAAGGCCTAATCTGCTGGCAAATAGTATGTTAGTATGTTAGTATGAAATGTTCCTGTGTAATTATATTTATTGCAGGGAATGCCCATATGTAATTATATTTGCTGCAGCAAATATGCCTTTGTAATTGTGTTTGTTGCAGGGAATGTTCCTGTGTAATTATACTTGTTGCAGGATATATTCCTGTGTAATTATGTTTGTTGCAGGGAATGTTCCTGTGTAATTATGTTTGTTGCAGCAAATGTTCCTGTGTAATTACATTTGCTGCAGCGAATGTGCCTGTGTAATTATGTTTGTTACAAGGAATCTTCCTGTGTAATTACGTTTGTTGCTGTGAATGTTCCTGTGTAATTGTGGGGGATAATCTCTGAGGCACTCCAACTCCTTACACCTGGGTATTGTGTCCACCTGATAGGTTGCTGATGCACATGTGACTTCAGAGGAAGTTTGTCCCCTCTTCACTGTGATGCTGCCTCTCCCGAATCAGTTCGAATTGTGCATCTTACAGGTTGTGCTGCATCATAACAGCTCCCCAGCATTTTTTGAATTTGAGATACTTAAGGTAAGTCTAGCATACAAAATTCCAAAATTGAACTGAGTTACATTACAAATATCCAGGTTGAGTAAAGGGCGTCTGATGAATTTGTCATGTAATGCTTTAAACTAGATAGTACTGCAGTAATTAAGAATCTAGTCAAATGTGCCACATCTTGTATAATTGTCTCAACTACAGTTGATTTACAAAAGCTACTGACCAGAACCCCAGGGCACAGCTGTTTTGAATCTTTGCAGCTCATTTAGGGCTTCTGTTTTGCAGACCAAGAAACTTGTTTGCCTGTATTTGTGTAGAAGCAGCTCGCTTGGTTCTCCTGCTAACAGACCTAAGTTTGTAATATGGTTAGATTTACTGCTGTGTACTATTTGAAACATAGAAACATAGAATCTGATGGCGGATAAGGACTGCTTAGCCGACCTAGTCTGCCCATTTTCCTACCTAACAGATAAGCTGCAGATCCTAATTAACCAACAGCTTACTTCCTCCTACCCCCCACTAGGACTGCCTTATGTCTGTCCCATGCATTCTTGAATTCCCCCACTGTTCTTGACTCCACGACCACCTCAGGGAGGCTGTTCCATGCATCCACAACCCTCTCTGTGAAAAAATACTTCTCACATTACCTCTGAGCCATCCCCCCTCTATCTTCAAATTGTGCCCCCTTGTTCTTGCACATCTCTTTTTCTGAAAGATGCCACCCTCTTGAACTTTGTTGATTCCCTTGAGGTACTTGAAAGTTTCTATCATGTCCTCTCTCCTCCTTTCCTCAAGGGTATACATATTAAGCTCCTTTAGCCTTTCTTCATATGTCTTCTGGTGCAGACCCTGCACCATTTTGGTTGCCCTCCTCTGGACAGTCTCCACTCTGTCTATGTCTTTGCGGAGATGGGGTTTCCAGAACTGAACACAGTACTCCAGATGGGGTCTCACCAACTGTCTGTACAGAGGGATAACAACTTCCTGTTTTATACTATTGATGCCTCTCCCTATGCATCCCAGTATCCCCCCAGCCTTCCTTACTGCCTTCTCACATTGCTTGCCCACCTTTAGGTCATCTGATATAATCACCCCCAGGTCTCTTTCCATTTTTACTGTTGTCAGTAACCCCTGTTAGCGGTTTCAAAAGTACCCCTGTTCCCCACCCCAATATATTTCTTGTGGGAACACCTGGGCATCTTGTGGTCCCTGCCAGTGACCACAGGTAGAGTCCCTTGAATTTCACTTCTCAGTGTACTCCTCTGTTTTTGTTTTCACTGCATCCTAGGGCACTGGGTCAGTAGCACACTGTTCATTTTCATTGGCATTATTTGGGGCCTACCTGGCAGTCTCAGCAGCTTCTTGGAGTGTTTTTAGATAATTTACTGCATCCTCTGTTGTTTGAACATCTTAGAGCCTTGGCGTTCTAACATGGCATTTTGTTCACACCTCCCCATCTCTTGTGTTTTCGGGGAGGGTGTTGGCCATGTCGTCCTTGTCTGCTGGGTTTCTTTCCCCCGTCTACCCCTCGCTGGTCCCGTTGCCGTTTGGTCTCCAATTCATGCATGTGCATTTCGTTCTTCAGCTCACGCATGTGTGTTCAAGGATCAGCTCTCGCGCATGCGCACCTCGCTGATGCCATCTTGCATACAACAATACTATCAGGGAAACTCATGTTAGAGTGAGTATCTAGGACTTCTGCCTGATTCTTGGCCCCTTATCACTCTCGCGCTGCACATCAAGCTTTTCAGGTTATTTGTAATCACACAAGCCCTGCACCTAAGGGCTAAGTGTTAGGCACTGCCATTCATTAGGGCAAGGCAAAGTATGCAGAGCGTTTTTTAAAGGGGACAGTTTACACTCCACCCCATTAAATAAAAGTGCTTTCTGGAGCCAACAAGTGCTTTCTGGGGGCTCACATGACCATCACAGAAATATTTTTTAAACAGTTCAGTTGCAACTAAGGCACAGGTAACAAACAAATGCTTTCTGGGGGCTCACATGACCATCACAGTAATACTATTTAAGCATTTCAGTTTCATCTAAGGCACAGAATTATGGGTGCTCACATGTCCAGCACAGAAATACTATTTCAGCCTTCAATTACAACTAAGGCACAGAATTACAGGCTTTTAAAGGGACAGTAACAATAATGGAGAACACTAGCAGGCTGCAGAGAATATTATTACCAGTGGTAATCTACATTTTTTAAAAGTGAAATTACTATGACCCTTACAGCAATTTCCATTTGTTTCCCATTCCTTCACAGACATCGGAAAGACAAAAAGCTGCAGGCTCTGCAATGTGCCTATCCCTTCTGCGCAGCTTGGTCGCATATGCACCTCTTGTGCTGAAGATCCACCTTCATCAACACATACAGCAGATAAGGAAATGTTTGATAACAACAGTAAGTGGCAGGATTCGACCAAGGCTACACAGGCCATCCCATCTTCCTCAGCTAGTAATTTTGACACCAATGCCATTCTTCTCCAGAACCAACAAGTCCTTCACCTACAACAGCTACTCATGTCAGCTATGTGGGACAAATTAGCAGAGATCTCGGCAAGACCCCACATATCTCAGTCTCCAGGCACCATTACACATAACATAATGGACAAATCCAATGCTAATGCAACAGAGCCGCCTTCCCACTCCGAGCCCAACTCAGAGGATGAGGAGGATAAGGAGACAGACCCTCAGTCACTCATGGCTAAGTGGTGTTTTCTCGATCAGATACCCACACTGGTATGCAGCATTATGGCCACAGTGGGTTTCGAGACCCCATCCACACCCATTCCACAGTCTAAGCTGCTGCCTTCCTTACAACAGGCAGCAAAAGCATCTGACAAATTTCCCATCTGCGAGGCCATTAATGAGATAGTAATTAAAGAATGGGAATCCGTAGATCCTGCCCGAATCCCAGAACACCAATCATGGGATAAAATGTACCCCCTGGAAGCTGACAAACTAGCAGTATGGTGCACACCTCCGAGCGTGGACCCTCAAATAGCCTCTCTCAATAAAAAGACCGTTCTGCCAACAGAATCCACATCAGCACTGAGAGACCCAGGGTACAGGAAGTTGGAGGACATTTTAAAGAAGAATTTTGAGCTAGCAGGTCTGGGGGCTAGGGCAGCTACCACAGCCATTTATGCTACTAGGGCTCATCTTGAATGGTTACAAGAGGCTCAGAAATCAGTTACAGCCAAGACTTCAGAGTCACAATTGCTCGATAATGTCATTCTGTCTATGAAATATCTGGCAGACATGGCAGTGGACTCTCTGAAGATCAATGCCTGAGCCGCCATGCTTCTGAATAGAGCCAGGAGATGTATATGGGTGAAGCTGTGGAACGCAGATGCTGAGTCAAAATCACTCCTACTAAAATGACTATGTAGGGGCAGTCTTTTATTTGGTGAAGGACTGGAGAAATACTTGAAAGGTAAAGAGGATGGAAATGCACTGGGAAAGGACAGAGTAAATAACTCCATGTATCTCCCAGCCAGGCATGTGAATTGCACACATTCCTTTCGGGACAGGTGTAGCGGACAGACATCATACAGAGGCCAGTGTTACAGAACAAATTATAGCTCGTACAACACGTACAACAGATATAGAAACATAGAAACATAGGAACATAGAAGTTGACGGCAGATAAGGACCGCAAGACCCATCCAGTCTGCCCATTTCTTTTTCTACCTAATAAATGTGGCATCGGCCTTTGCTCTGTCAGTGGCCTATCTATTCATAGTCATTTGTATTGCTCCCTTATGCCTATCCCATGCCTGTTTGAAGCCCTGCACTGTATTCATAGCCACCACTTCTTATGGTAAGCAATTCATGCATCCACCACCCTTTCTGTGAAAAGAATTTCCACATTCCCCTTAATCGGCCCCCTCTAATCTCATGCTGTGTCCTCTTGTCCTGCTATTTTCTTATATTTAAACATGTTAGACTCTTTCACCTTGTTAATGCCCTTAAGGTGTTTGAATGCCTCGATCATATCACCTCTCCTCCTTTGTTCAAGGGTATACATATTGAGCTCTGTTAATCTGTCCTCATATGTCTTCTGATGCAGTCCCTGCACCATTTTGGTTCCCTTCTTTGGACTGCCTCAATTTGGTTAATGTCCTTGTGAAGGTGTGGCCTCCAATACTGCACACAGTACTCCAGATGGGGCCTAACCAGTGTCTTGTAAAGAGGATTATTACCTCCCTCTTATGACTTGTGATACCCCTACTAATACACCCTAACACCCCTAGCCTTACCTACTGCTTTAGAGGTCTGCTTGGATGATTTCAGGTCATCAGTGATGATGATGCCAAGTCTCTTTCTTCCTTTGTGACTGCTAGCAACTCCTCCCAGCCTATAGGTGGCTTCAGGTTTCTCTTCCCTATGTGCATGATTTTGCACTTCTTTGCATTAAATCCCAGTTGCCACTCTTCTGACCATTTTGCTAGTTTATCCAGATCTCTTCTCATTCTGCCCACCCCATCTGGATCATCTACTCTGTTGCAGATCTTGGTGTCATCTGCAAACAGACAAGCCTTACCCTCTAGTCCATCTGCAAGGTCACTAATGAAGATGTTGAAGAGGACTGGCCCCAGGACTGATCCCTGAGGTACCCCACTTGTGACTTGCATCTCTTCTGACTGTATACCATTTACCACCACTCTCTGTTTTCTGCCTGTCAACCAGTTTGCCACCCAGTTGACCAACTTCTGACCCACCCAGAGCCTACCCAGCTTATTTATCAATCTTCTATGTGGAACAGTGTCAAAAGCTTTGCTGAAGTCAAGGTAGGCAACATCAACTGCTCCCCTTTGGTCCACCACTCTGGTTATCCAGTCAAAGAAATCTATGAGATTAGTTTGACAGGACCTTCCTTTATAAACCCATGCTGTCTTGGATCCTGTGCTATGGATTCCAGGTGTTGCACTATCCTTTCCTTAAGGGTGCCTCCATAATCTTGCCCACTACTGAGGTAAGACTGACTGGTCTGTAGTTCCCACCTCCTCCCTGCTACCACTCTTGTGGGCGGGATCACATGAGCCCTTCTCCAGTCTTCTGGGACCTCTCCTGTGCTCAGAGACTCACTAAACAGTTCTGTTAATGGCTCTGCTAATTCCACTTTAGCTCCTTAAGTACCCTGGGATGTATGCCATCAGGTCCCATTGCCTTATCCACCCTGAGCTTAGCAAGCTCTTGTAGGACCCTTTCTTTTTGTGAAGGGAGTAGTGCTCACCTCCCTCCCTGTGTCCATGATGCTGGAGCTGTAGGCCCTGCCCTACCTTCTCTTCAGTAAATACTGAGCAAAAGTATCTATTTAGGATAGATGTCTTTACAGGGTCCTCCTCCTCACATGCTCCCTTTTCTCCATTAATCAGCAATACCCCTCTGGACTTTCTCCTTTCACTAATGTATCTATAGAAAGTCTTGTCACCTTATTTTACTGTTCGTGCTAGTGTTTCCTCAGTTTGGGACTTTGCCTGCCTTACTGCCTTCCTTGCTTCCCTTAGGGCAGTTTGGTATGCCTCTCTATCTTCATTCCGCTGTGTTCACTTATATTTCCTGAAGGCCAGCCTTTTGGCTCTGACCTTTTCTGCTACTGTATTTGAGAATCAAAGTGGTTTCCTTCTTTTTTTGCACCTCCTTTTCTGTCTAACACAATGGGATGTTGTTTCAAGTATTGCATCCTTAATGCTTGCCCACTTTGCCTGTACCCCCCTCACCTGTGTTTCTTTTTGTCAGGGCTAGCTTAACTCTGTTGGCCATCTTATCAAAGTCAGCTCCTCTGAAGTCCCATATTTTTGCCATGGCAATGTGTGTATCAAGGCAGGGGAACACAGAGCAGGACAAGAGGTTCCTACCGGCACAGAAGAAGGGTCACATCAAACAATGACTATCTCTGTTTTGAGCCAATGCCCAAGATACCAGTGGATGCCTGACTAAGCAAGTTCTTTCATGAATGGACAAAGACCACTCAGGACAAATGGGTCCTGGAAATAATTCAACAAGGTTACGCAATAGAGTTTGCAGAAAGACCAAGACTGAACAGGCTGATAATATCACCTGTACCAAGACACAAGGCAACACCTCAACAGTTACAAAACATACTAAGGGAGTTGTCAGACAACAATGCAATCATAAGGGTTCCCCCAGCAGAGGAGGGCCAGGGAGTCTACTCCATCCTATTCATGGTACCAAAATAGACAGGCGACCTCCACAACCTAAAATTCCTAAACAGAAGAGTAAAATACAAACCTTTCAAGATGGAGACAATAAGATCCACCTTAAAAGCACTCTGTCCAGAAAATGTGCTCAATTCCATAGACTTGAAAGATGCTTACCTCCACATTCCCATAAGACCATCCCACCAGAAATTTCTCATATTCCACATCTTGGGGAAACACTTCCAATACAAGGTACTCCCCTTCAGCCTGGCTTCCGCACCCAGAGTGTTTATGAAGGTGTCCATAGTGCTCACCTCAAAACTAAGGGAGAAAGGAATACAAGTAATATCCTACCTGGACGATTGGCTGATCAGAACAAGATCAGTCCAGCAATCCACAAGGGAGACAAGGATCACAATTCAATGTCTTGAAGCTCACGGTTGGGTCATAAATCAGGAGAAGAGCCAACTCACACCTTGCAGAAGGCTGGAACACCTAGGCAACCTCATAGACACTACAGAAGAAAGGGTCCAGCTGTCAGAACAAAGGGTCTCAACCCTACTAGCCATGGAAAGCAAACTAAAAATCACATGACAACCATCGCTAGAAGCTATGTCATTTACATTAGGCCTCATGTCGTCCTGTATAGACACCATCCCATGGGCAAGATGGCACATGAGACCACTGCTATCATTCCTTATTCAACAAGGTTCCACATACAATTTGGATTTCACAAAAAGGGTGATATTCCCTACAAAAATTGCACGTTCATTACAGTGGTGGTCAATAAGGGGCAACTTACTAAAAGGTATGCCACTAGACATACAAATAGACATTCAGGTGGACACTGATGCCAGTCTGACAGGCTGGGGTGCAACAACAGGTAAAAAAACAGCGCAGGGAAGGTGGTCAATAAACGAGTCAAAATTACCAGTAAATATATTAGAAATAAGGGCAGTGTTCAGGGCTTTGCTACATTTCACAATAGAGGTATGAGGAAGAAATGTACTGATTTGGTCAGACAACCAAGTGACCGTAGTATACATCAACAAACAAGGGGGAACAAGAAGCACAGAAATGCAAAAAGAGGCAGAAAAACTAATCCCCTGGGCACAGAAAAATCTCTCAAGCCTGACAGCCATTCATCTAGCAGGCAAATTGAACACCACGGTGGACTGGCTCAGTCGATAATGGATTCACCCAGGAGAATGGATGCTCCACCCATGGATATTCCAGGCCATCAACAACCGTTGGGGCCCAATAGAGATTGACCTAATGGCATCCCACAAGAACAACCAGTGCCCCAGGTACTACTCTCAATTTCAGGATTACAAATCCATGGGGGTGGACACGCTCTCAACAACTTGGAGCTTTCACATAGCCTACATATTCCCACCCCTCCCATTAATCCCACAGGTCCTGAACAAAA
Source organism: Neoceratodus forsteri (assembly GCA_016271365.2). Classification (NCBI taxonomy): domain Eukaryota; kingdom Metazoa; phylum Chordata; order Ceratodontiformes; family Ceratodontidae; genus Neoceratodus; species Neoceratodus forsteri. The sequence continues at coordinate 639,307,186 of CM057453.1, read as the reverse complement.
TCTGCAGGACAAGATCGAAGGTGATTTTAATTGCACCATACTGGCCCAGAAGAAGCTGGTTTGCAACAATAGTAACGATGGCACTGGATCATCCATGGACCCTACCATGCAGGCACGACATCCTCAGTCAGGGCCCAATATTTCATCCCAATCCAACAAACCTCAAGCTGACGGCCTGGCTCCTGAAAGAGAGAGATTGCTAAAAGCAGGCTATCACCCCATAGTCATCAAGACAATGGCAAATTCCAGAAGGACACCCACGACGTTGACATACCAAAGACACTGGAAGGTATTTCATAAGTGGTGCATAGAGAAAGGAATAGACCCATTAACAGTGACAGTAGCCAATATTCTGCTTTTCCTACAAGACGGTTTGGACAAAGGGCTATCACCGGCATCTTTGCAAGTACAAGTGGCAGCAGTTGGAGCAGCCAGGGGCCCCATAGAAGGGACTACCCCAGGGTCTCACCGGGATATCATACATTTCCTCAAAACAACTGCAAATATCCACCCAAAGATCAAGCAGTTTACAGCCCTATGGGATCTCACCCTGGTACTGAGGGCAATGATAGACACACCATTTGAGCCACTGGAGACTATCGATCTACAATGGGTAATACTAAAAACTATACTCCTAGTTGCTATTTGTTCAGCCAGACATATCAGTGAAATGCAAGCTGTATCATGTAGACCACATTTTCTAGTATATCATGAAGACAAAGTCACTTTAATAACCATACTCTCATTCATACCCAAAATGTTCTCTACATTCCATACCACACAGAACATAGAGATTCCGGCACACATGCCGGCGGAAGAAGTGGACCAAGAGCCTCAACTGCAACTACTAGAGATGAAGAGAGTACTCTCGACATATCTCACCAGGACAGTGGACATCAGATTAACAGACCGCCTATTCATCATCACCCAAGGTCACAGGAAAGAACAAGCAGTGACAAGATCCACTTTAGCCACCTGGCTAAAGTCAGCAATTGCCAAAGCATATAAAGTAATGAATCAAGAACCACTCACAGGTGTCAAAGCCCACTCTACTAGAGCTATAGCCACATCTTGGGCAGAAAGGAACATGGTGTCAGATAAAATTTGTGCAGCCGCCACATGGGCATCCCCACATTCTTTTACCAGACACTATAGAGTAGATGTGTCTATGGAGCCAAAAGCCAACTTTGGTAGGGCAGAAGTGAAAGAATATCTTGTCTTACTACCCACCCATTTGTTCGGGTACTGCTATTTAAATCGTTACCAAGGTGTAAGGAGTTGGAGTGCCTCAGAAATTATCCCCCACAATAGTAGTTTACTCACCTGGTAAAGGTGATTGTTGGGGTATACATTTCTGAGGCACTCCTCAACCCACCCACATAGTCAGACCTGATAGGGCAGTTTCTCAACCCATTCTGTTTATCACCGGCATGCCGTACGGGCCGGATAGTTTGTATGAAATAGGAAATAATTGGACTCTGGTCCAGGGTGTGTTTGATTCTACTAAAGAGTGTGGTTTCTTATGTACAGAAATATCAATATGCATATGTGTTTGCATGTTTATTTAAGGTATAAGGATACATAACAGGTCAAGAGACCACAATTTCTTAGTAGGTACAGCTTTGGAAGACATCAAACTGAGTCAGGAGAGGCAGCATCACAGTGAAGAGGGGATGGACTTCCTTTGAAGTCATATGTGCATCAGCAACCTATCAGATGGACACAATACCCAGGTCTAAGGAGTTGGAGTGCCTCAGAGATGTATACCCCCACAATCATCTTTACCAGGTGAGTAAACTAACATTATATTTGTTGCAGGGCATGTTCCTGTGTAATTATATTTGGTGCAGGAAATGTTCTGTGTAATTATGTTTATTGCAGGCAATGTGCCTGTGTAATTTTTTTGTTGCAGGGAATGTTACTGTGTAATAGTGTTTGTTGTAGAAAATGTTCCCGTGTAATTATGTTTTGTTGCAGGGAATGTTACTGTGTAATAGTGTTTGTTGTAGAAAATGTTCCCGTGTAATTATGTTTTGTTGCCGGGAATGTTCACATGTATTTATATTTGTTGCAGGGAATGTTGCTGTGTAATTATGTTTGTTGCAGAAAATGTTCCTGTGTAATTATGTTTGTTTCAGGGACTATTCCTGTGTAATTTTATTTGCTGCAGGGAATGTTCCTGTGTAATTATATTTGTTGCAGGTTTCACTAAAATGGTTTCTACTGAATGAAGTAGACGGAAGGACAAATGAAACATATATAAGCATTTAGTGTGGATAGATGTAAGCAATGACACATGGCATGGTGTGGATTATGCTAGGTCACCATGTGACACAGATACATTATGAGGCACAAGTCCGTAAGTTGAATACCTTTGACCATCCATGAGGTGTAGCAGTCCAGTATAATGCTCCTCCTGGATTGTGTTATTGTGCTTATAAATTGGGTTTATTTTTTAAACGTCTTTAGGACTGAAAGTAAATGTGTTCATATATGTAACATTTGACATTTTTAGATGAATGTTTTTTCCTTCCAACTGCTGGAACTTCTAAACTTTTTTTTTTGCCTTAGGACATTTTTCCTTTTGTGCTATCTGTATTTATAGTTTTCCTTCATCCCCTCCCCCCACACACAAACACACTTTTATAGTGGTTATGTTTGGGGTGAAGCATTTTATTAGTTTCAAAAATTAACAACAGAACAACATACATACATACATACATACATACATGAAAATGCAATCAGTGTCAGTGGCTCAATAGGTAGCACACACTCACCTCTGAGGCTGGGAGATCAGAGGGCTGTGGGTTCAGTTCCCACATCTGGCACTTGGGTTAATATCCCAGTACTGACACTGTAGTGCAGCATGAGAGGGGTGCTGCACTTCTGAGGTGCCATCTTTCGGATGAGAAGTTAAACCGAGGTCCCATCTGCCTGGATTGGTGGTAGTTCAGGTGGATGTTAAAGATCCCATGGCACTTATCGAAAAGAGTAGGGGAATTTCCCTGGTGTCCTGGCCAAAATTCCCTCATTCACTAAAAATACCACCAACAGCTTAATCTGGTTCAGGGACAGTTGGCATTCATCTGTATCCCCCTCCCCCAAGTCATGCCTGAAAATAGGCAGGATTTGTCTAGTGCACTTACCCGGTCAACAAAAGCTAAATAAATAAACAATAAAAAAATGCACTGATATCAGAGACTACCCAGGAATAAAACTATGTCACTTCTTGACAAAGAGAATGGAAAGTTGCATTGGCATAACAGCCTGCCTTTGTTGGTGACACAGTTCACGAGGAGATAAAAGTGACTAGAGTTAATTACAGAAACCCAGTAAACTGCCTGTCTTGGACCATGTCAGGTACCCTTTGGAGGAGTGTAAAAGGGGGGAGGTTGTGCAGGCATATTGCAAGGTGATGTTTTCCTGGTGGGCTCCATCACATAGGTCATTCTGCCTCTTCACCTTTCCATGTGGAGTACTTGTGGAGTAAAGATAAAATATGCTTGCCACATCTGATGGAATATATGGAGTTTATCAGCAGTGAGGAATGAGAGGTATTTATAATTGGCCAAGGTTCCCAGTGCTATTATCCACTACTGCAGACAATTAACCTTTTGCCTGGACTCCTACCACCATTAGCTACTAATGGTGGAATGGGGATGTGAGAGAGAAGTCTGAGGTGTATCCAAGGATAAGAATGGTGCAGTCCAGTGGTATTTGGATGATCAGAATACAGTGGCATATAGATTGGACTTTGCCGCAGAATAAATGCAGGTGAGGGTAGGACCACAATACTGTATATTTGTTGTTGTTTCCTTCTTTAGAAAAAAAGTGCTTGAGAATAGGTTGCAGGATTTTCAGTACAGTAAATTAATAAAGAGAGAACTAGAAGGAGAGCTTCAGTAACAGACAACTACCAGAATAGCTGTATAAGTGCAGTATAATGTGGGGAGTGGTGCAATGCAGTGGATGCGGGCCAGCCGTATTCAGGCAAAACGTCTGGATGCTGGGGTGCTGCCCTATCTGCAGGCATCTCTCTGGACTGTGAGATGAGTTAGCCAGACTCAGAGTGAAAGTAAACTGGGTCAGGGGTACCTTCGCCCCTATCCAGAGACCACCCAGTGCAACGCCGCTGCCTCAAAGGGTGCCAAGAACGAGGGGCACTTGGATGACGTGGGCTCAGGAAGGGTTAGGGTGGTCAGGCAGAGGCACACTCCAAATCCTGTTCCACTCCAGAACTCATATGCAGCACTGTCAAATGGGGACAACCAAGCAGAGGTACCCAGAGAAGTAAAAGGGAAGGATGTGGAGAGCAACCGAGGACATGATCTCAGTGGGGAGAGCAGAGGACCCCAGAGGAGGAGGAAGTCAATCCTGGTGGGGGATGCTATCGTGAGAGGGATCCAGCTAGGAAAACATGATGAGTCGGACAGGGAGGTGAGGTGCCTACTAGGTGCCATGGCATGGAGGGATGGAAGAAAGATCCTGGGGATGGTGGGGAAGGCAAGATGGGAGGGTGAGCTGGATGTCATTATCCTCCTAGGTATTAATGACCTGGCAAATGGGGAGCCTAAGGAAGTTCAGGAAGAGTTTAGGAAACTGGGGAAGGTTCTTAAGCAAGTAGCTAAATCTGTCACCTTCTCAGAAGTACTCCCTATGAGAGGCATGGGAGAGCATAGGGACGCACACACCAGGAACTTTATCACATGGTTGAAGAACTGGTTCTGCGAGGAAGGGTTTGGATTCATTGATGACTGCGGACCCACCTGGAGGGATGGGGGTTTGTTCAAGCCTGATGGCCTGCATCCATCCTGGAGGGGAATCCAAGCACTCAATGTTAAGTTTAAATGCTACATGGACAAGCATTTAAAGTAGCCAAGGGGGGTGGCAGGCCAGCAAGGAGGGTACCTACTTGCCCACCCCCATAGATAGCAGTGGAACCAGTGAACAGGAGGAGGGGATATCTCTACAAAGCAGCGTGCAAAAGATGGAGCTAGGCACCCAAGGGGTGGATAAGCAGAAGGGGACAAAATTCAACAGAAGGGCAGACAGCAGGGAGAACCAGAGATAAGGGGCAACCAGGGAGGGGGCTGGAGCAGAACAGTTAAATAGTCCAGGGAGTTCACATCATGGAAAGCCATGTGTGCCAATGCCTGGAGCCTTAGCAACAAGATGGAGGATCTGGAGGATGCCATGGTGCAGTCAGACCCTGAACATTGTGGCCATCACAGGGACCTAGTGCAATGATATCCATGACTGGGAGATGGCCATACCTGGCTACAACACATTCAGAACAGATAGGGCAGGCAGGAAGGGAAGAGGAGTGTCACTTTATGTGAAAGATGGCATAAAGACCACAGAGATCTAGGAGGAGCAAAATTGGGGAGAGATATTGTGGGTTAAGCTGGAAAGGAAAATGGGGTCAGCCATCATCACAGGGGTGGTCTACAGACCACCAGCACAGGAGGAAAAGACAGATAGGGAGTTAATGCTAGCCAAAGGATGGCAGACAAGTGGGAGGTGGTGCTAGTTGGAGACGTCAGTATTCCAGATATGGACTGGAGCCTCCCAGCAGCAGAATCAACCAGGAACAGATTTATCCTAGACTCCCTTCAAGTTGCCTTCCTTAAGCAACTGGTCATGGAACTAACTAGGCAGAAGGCAATACTGGACCTCATGCTCAGAAACAGAGGCAATACTGGACTTCATGCTCACAAACAGGGACAGTGTGATGGGGTAACAGTGGGGGAGCACCTGGGGAACAGTGACCACCAGTCACTGTGATTTGAAATCACAGAAGGAGCAGAACCAAATCACACAAAAACATTTATCCTAGATTTTAGGAGGGCAGACTTTGGGAAAATGGGGACATGCTTGAAAGAGGCACTCATTTTATTTTATTTATTTTAGTCTTTGGTAACCGGATAAGGCCCACTAGGCACAAGTGCCTGTTTTCAGGGGCGACCTGAGAGCACTGGGGAGTTAAGTGACTTGCTCAGAGTCACACAAGTGGAGGTTGTGAGAATCAAACTCAGGTCTGGTCTGCTGGATGTATCAACCTCGTTCACACCTCATTCTTCTAACCTCTACGCTATACTGCCAGCTCTGTTGTGTGTTCCTAGCTGAATCCCTTTTATGATAGCATTCCCCACTGTCCATAAAGACCACAGAGATCCAGGAGGAGCAAAACTGGGGCGAGATACTGTGGGTTAAGCTTGGAAAGGAAAATGGGGTCAGCCATCTGCACAGGGGTTGTCTACAGACCACCAGCCCAGGAGGAAAAGACAGATAGGGAGTTAATGCTAATGGGAATAGGGAGGGAATCAGGGGAGGAGGAACAGTGGGCAATATTTAAAATAGGGATTACAAGAGCAACAGAATTATGCATTAAGCAGGTTAGCAAGGGGAAAAGGAAGAGGAGGCCATTATGGTTTTCTGAGGAGGTAGCGGAGAAAGTGAAAGCTAAAAAGATGGCATTCATGCAATACAAAAAGATGCAGGCAGAAGGGGATAGGGAGGCAGGGAGGTCAGTAAGGGAAACCAAAGCTCAGACAGAAAAGAGCATTGCAAAATCAGTGGGTAGAGGGGACAAAACCTTTTACAGGTACATAAGTGAAAAAAGAAGGGCAAAGGGAGGGATAGTGAGACTGAAGGAGGAGGACGGGGGCCGCGTGGAGGATGACAACAGTAAAGCTGACATGCTGAACAGATATTTCTGTTCAGTCTTTACAGAGGAAGAGGAGGGTACTGGATCTGAAGGGAGTACAAGGAGTGGGAATGGTGCAGAAATGGACACAAGTCCCCTTACATGGGAAACAGTCTTAAAGGAACTGAAACGAATAAGAGTCAATAAAGCAATGGGGCCAGATGGGGTGCACCCCAGGCTCCTAAAGGAACTAAGAGAGGTGGTGGCTGAACCTCTGGCAATTCTATTTAGCCAATCATTGTAAACAGGGGAGGTACCCAAAAACTGGAGGACAGCAGATGTAGTCCCCTTATACAAAAGCGGGAACAAAGAGGAAGTGGGGAACTACAGACCGGTCAGCCTGACCTCAGTAGTGGGGTAGATCATGGAAGCACTGCTGAAGGATAGATTGGTGGAACATCTGGTTGCCAACGGACTACAGGACTCAAGAAAGCATGGTTTCATCAGGGGAAGGTCATGCTAGACCAGCCTCATTTAATTTTTTGACTGGGTGAGAAGGGGAGTGGATCAGAGGAGGGCACTGGACATGGCCTATCTGGACTTCAGCAAGGCCTTTGACACTGTGCTACATAGAAGGCTATTAAACAAACTGGGGAGTATAGGAGAATGGGAGTGGGCAGGACAGTTGTGAGGTGGGTGGGTAATTGGCTGGGCAGCAGGAAACAGAGGGTGGTGGTAAATGGCTGTCACTCCACAGAGGGAAGAGTGACCAGTGAGGTACCACAGGGATCAGTGCTGGGACCGGTCCTATTCAACGTCTTCATCAGCGACATTGCGTAGGACCTAGAAGGCAGAATTTCTCTGTTCGCTGATGACACAAAGCTCTATAACATAGTGGGCACACCAGAGGGTGTAGGCGAAATGAGGAGGGACCTGCAGAAGCTTGAAGAATGGTCAAGGGTTTGGTAGTTGAAAGTCAACGCAAAGAAGTGCAAGATAATATATATGGGGCACAAAAACCTTAGAACAACATATCATTTGGGGGGGTGAGAATGGAGCATGCACCAAGCAGGAAAGGGACCTTGGGTTATCATTTCTGATGACCTCAAGGTAGGGAAACAGTGCAACAAAGCAGCAGGTAAAGGAAATAGGCAAGGCAAAGCAAGGCAAGTTTTATTTTTCCAGGCGCCCAATCCTGGAAGCTCTGGGTGCCATACAAATCAAAAGCACTATTCAAAAACAGTAAAATTACAGCAGTAATATAAATAAATAATATAAAGAAGTAAATAAAACACACATTAAAACTATAATAAAAGAACTGTAACCACAAAAAGTAGAAGAGGCCAACCCAGGGCAAGATCTAATACAGAATGTCCAGGGAAGGCCTGACTAAACAAGTGGGTCTTTAAGTGGGTCTATAGGATGCTAGGATGCATAAGCAGGAGCATCACCAGCAGGAAAAGGGAGGTCATAATTCCACTATACAAGACACTAGTGAGATCCCACCTGGAGTACAGTGTACAGTTCTGGAGACATTACCTATGTAAGGACATAGACAGGGTAGAGAAGTTCAGAAGATGGCAACAAAGATGGTACAGGGATTGCATCACAAGTCCTATGATGACAGGCTGAAGGACTTGAATATGTACTCCCTGGAGGAGAGGAGGAAGAGAGGGGATATGATAGAGGCATACAAGTACCTTACAGGGAGGAACAGGTTGCAGGAATACTTTATTTATTTATTTAACAGACTTTAGGATTACAACCTTTGAATCAGGAACTCATTTACAAATGCTCCGTGTCAGAAAAAACAAATACACACACTTAATACATATAGACATAGAATGGCAGCTGAAGGTTACAGTTTTTTTTAGTTATACAATATTGCAGAATCAAGATCAGCTATACATTGCATTGAACGTGTTACCGAGAGCTGTATTTTACAGTTTTCAAGAGAACAGTAAGTTTACTGATAGAGGGAGGGAGTAACAGGTTTGATATTTACAGCGAAGTAAAGAATTAGACAGATATCCTGTGAGTGCAGCCAAGGAGGCACTGTTAATAGGTAATGTTTGGAAGCCCTATCGGTAGGAGCTCAGTGGCGGGGTGGTCCCATAAGATGATAGATAGATGACCCGGCACTAGCTGGTACATTGGCAGAGCTGTGAAGCGAGAATGTGCTCTTTGAGGGCTGACTTGTAAGGTCATAATTTGGAGATGGAGGAGACGTCAGAGGGGAGTTCGTTGTACCAGACTGGGGCCCTGTGTGGGAATGACCTTTGGGCTAAGGAGGTTCTAACCCTCGTGATGGACCACACCTGTCGGTTTGCAGTCCGGGTGTTCACCAAGGTGTAGGAGGATAGAAGAGAGGCAGAAACCCCCAAGGGGTAAGCCCCAGGTGTATTTTCTTTGCGAGGAGACATGTTTGATAAAATAGCCTTTCATCCAGGGTGAGGAGATTTGTCAGGACATATAGGGTACAAGTATGGGTATGCATGTCTGCCCTGGAGAGGAGTCTGCATGCTTTGTTTATGGCCGGGTGGATTTTGTTAAGGGCTGTGTGGTCAGCAGCCGAGTAGATAGTGAGCCCATAATCGACTAGGGAGAGGACTGAGGAGGTGACAGCCAGATTAAGGGCTTCCGGATGTAGGCAATCCTTGTGCCAATACAATAGGCCTATCCAGAAATTTATGACTGATGATAGAGTGTCAATGTGTGAATGGAAGAAGAGGCTGGAATCAAATGTAAGGCCCAGGTATTTGTATGTATGGACCCATTCTAGAGGAAGGAGAGAGTGGGAGAGGATTATTAGCTGTGCATTCTTGGCCTTATTATGTCGGTGGGCAAAAAGCATGGTCTTTGTCTTTTTTATATTGACCACAAGTCTTTGGTCTATGAACCAGCTTTCAATCTGGTTAAATGCGTGTTGGAGGGAAGACTGCAATACTGTGGGATCTGGGTGTGAGGCAAAAAGAACCACATCGTCTGCATAGAGTAGTAGGTTGCCGGAGCAGGAATTGGGCAAGGTGTTTAGGTACATGCTGAATAATAAAGGGTCAAGGACAGAGCCCTGGGGAACCCCAGAGTGGACTGGCAGGGTGGTTGAGAGGGTGTTGTTTATTTTGATACATTGTGATCTAGCTGTGAGGTAACTGGTAAACCAGGAGACAGATCCTTCGGACAGACCTATGTGGCGAAGTGTGCTTAAGAGTAAGGGGTGGGAGACTGTATCAAATGCCTTTGACAGGTTAATGAAGATAGCTCCAGCTAGATGTTTTCTATCCAGTGCACAGTGAATAAAATTAGAGAACTCAGTGAGAGCCATAGTTGTATTGTGCCCAGATCTGCAGCCATTCTGCTCCCTGCAAAGTAGTTTATGAGCTAGCAGGTACTCAGTGAGTTGGGTGGCTATAATTTTTTTGATGGCTTTCAAGAGTGGTGGGAGAATGGATGTGGGACGGTATTTATTGGGGGAGGTGCTGTCACCATTCTTCAGTATTGGGGTGACTGTGGCAGTCTTCCAGGCTGCTGGGAACTGCCTCAGACTTAGGGAGCGGTTAATGAGGTCAGTCAGTGGGGAGAGGACTGTATCTAGTACTAGATGCAGAATTTTCATAACAGAAGAATCTTTGCAATAGCAAGAGCCACTGAGTGCTTTAATGAGATATTGTCTATCTCATACACTATACAGTAATACACTAATACACTATTTTCCAGTGAAAAAGATGTTCCAGGACTAGAGGGCATGGGATGAATTTGGAGGGAGGGTGATTGAGAGGAAATGTAAGGAAGAATTTCTTCACAGAAAGAGTGGTGGACAAGTGGAACACCCTGCCAGAGGAAGTAGTGGGGGCTGAAACAATTACGGGATTTAAGAATGCATGGAATAGACATAAGGGAATTATGGAGGTCAGGGGTAAGGGGCAACAGACTTCCAGAAAAACACAAAGGGAACTTACAAGCTGAAATGGGCAAACTGGGTGGGCCAAAGGCGCTTATCTGCTGACAGTGTCTATGTATCTATATATGTGTGGCAGTGACACACCCAGACTCCTACAACACCAGCATGAATCAACCTCCGGGAGCCCAAGGGAGTGTAGAACCTGGCATATCCTGCACTATCTGTGCAGTACTTCATTTGGGATTAACCTAGAGCAGTGGTGCCCAACCTTTTTGGAGGTGGGAGCAACATTTTCATTTCCGAGGCAAGGCAAGAGCATCAACGTATGGCCCATGCCGACCCCACATGTGCCACACCCGATGTCCCATAATGACCTTAATTGCACATATTTGTATGGGTGTGTATATATACACACACACACACACACACACACACACACACATATCTTCTTTGTTTCTTTTTTGGTGGGTGAATGGAAGCCATGACAGCAATGAATGGGCAAATATGCCAAACTAAATAAATAAATAAATAAGCTTTTTAACACTCAACTTATGTAATAAACAGCCTGATTAAATGAGAACCCCCTCCATTTTTAAACAGCCAGCCTAGCATTACATGTAATGCAAAAAAGGTTTTTTAACCTCAACATTAAATGTTATCTTAATTTAGCAACAATATTCAAATAAGCAGCCTGATTAAATGTGACATCAGGTCCAGTGATACATGCAGCCGTAACGGTGGAGTGATGGCAGAGTTTTCCTGAACAGCAGTGAGACCACAGATCAAAAACAAAATGCAGTGACACAGGCAGCAGTAACAGTGAAGTGATGGCAGAGTTTTCTGTAATGGTGGCAATCAAACTCAATTAAATTAAATAATTGATTCATACCTTGATTTGTTAAATGCAACAGTTCCGCTGATTAGGATTCAAAGGGAGAGGCAATACAATTAAAGTACATTGTTACAGTTGATTTGAATTTCTTTATTTCTCCGTGGTTTCTTGTCCATCATTGTTGTTCCGGGAGAGGTAAAACATATTAATTGAGCAATCTGACTGAAACTTACAAACTGCAACATTTTTTATCTGTCTTTTACCCTGAAGCAGTGTGACAGCAAATTGGACAGCAAGTGTCAATTAATGATCTGCGATTTGCGGTCCGTTGTTTTGCAAGACTGCTGTTTGTGATTTGCCTACAGAGAATTATTCCAGCTAACTACTGCCATTCACACCTTTAGAGCAATCAGGGAGTCATGGAGACAAGATAGATAGGTGAAATGAAGTGGTGAAATTCAGTGCCAAAATTAAATGTGTGCGCAAATGGCAAAGTTAAAGGGACAAGCTCATATTATGCACAAAAACAGTATTTTTTTCTTGAGCCTTTGCGAGCAACATAAAATGGCTGGCCTAGAGCATGTCTCCCTGCATGCCATGTGTGCCCTTTTCCAGTACAGTTGCTAGGAGTTGTCCGTTAAAGGTTTGCCTCTTTCAGATTCTCATGCCATTTGGGTCTTTTGAGGAACAAGGGCATCTCTGATATCCTTATATAGAAATTCAGCCTTGCCTGCCCACTTGCTCACCAGGAGAAAACTATGATCTCTTTTGATCTTGTGATCTGCAGAGATATGAGACTGTAGCAGACTTTGTATATGCAGGAATTTCCAAAAGTCAATTCTAGGTAACCCAAATCCAATCCTATTTTGTAATTCCAAAAAGGTCTCTAAGTGTACCTGCTAAGAATTCAGCACATCCCCCACCCATTGTATCCCCTTAGATGTCTACAATTCTATGCAAAATGTTTGTCAATTGATCTGAAATTGGGAGTTATTCCATAGTGGTGCCCACTCACCCCCCCATGCGGGGTGCTCTGCCCCCTGCACTCCTCACTACTAAAATAATCAACTCCAAGTCGGAGCTGTGTCAGAGAGGGGGGGTGCAATACCCCTGGAAAGCAGTGCCTGAGTCCCACGCCGACACTACTGCAACCTGGCGCTGTTGTCGCTGTAGTGTCGGGCGCTGTCGAATTGTCGAGGTAGCATCGGTGTACCATGTTTAAGGTATTTCCAGCCTTTTACAGCAGCATAAATAGCGGGATAATTCTGTACAATCCTTTGCAGAGTGGAGTACAGCTATTCCTTGTGTCCTTTGTATCTATGAGCTAAACCTCGATTTGTGCCCACTGAGTGGTTACCTGAGTTCCCTGGTTTTCTTTTACCATCAGATTTGTATGTTACTAGCAAAGAATTAATGAAATCACATTGCACAGGAGCTCTAGCAAGTGGCTTGTTAATAGTTAGTAAATAGCCAAACTAGACGGACCTTGATCTTCTTTTGCTATCACCTTTCTATGTTTATATATTTGGGCACCTAGGAAAATGATGTGATATCCCTTGATCCACAGGAGCCCCACACCTTCCACCAATAAGCCTTCAATTTAGCTCTACTATATTGGGGATACAACCCTTCCACAAGAAGCTCCCCACCGTTGTGTCTATCTTGTCCAGCCAAAGTTTGAGTAACGAAATGAACAAGTGGTTGAAACAGCATAAAGTCTTGGGGTTGCTGCCATTTATATCACCTCACTTTTGCCCAGCATTGACAAATTAGATGCTTTCCAGTAGTCAAGGTCCACCCTGATCTCTGCCAGGATGGGAGACAGAACTAAGAAATTTCTTTCACCAGTCTAATACTAAAGTTTGTTATACCAGCCTGGAATGCCTATGTTCCTACTGAGGTAAAGGAAGAGAGGAGCAGAGAGAGTTGAGGGGGAAGGTCTCAGTTTTATACCAATTAACCTTCAATCCTGAGACTGATATGAAATGAGTGAGTGAGTGTCTGCTGCAGAGAAAGTATGTGTGGATGGAGCTAGTAATTAGGATAAATATGTAATCTGCAAATAACAGGTGCAGTATTCAGGGTTCCCCACGCATATGCTAGAGATGTCTGTATGAGAACAAAGCATCACAGTTAGAGGATCCACAGCCATCAGGAAGAGAAAGCGGGGATAGGAGACATCCTTGCCTAGTACCATTGGAGAGATGGATGGAGAAATAAAGAGATGAATTCAGCAGACGTTTTGGCCTCTGGGTTAGTGTAGAGCAGTCTGACCCATGAAGAAAATATAGGCCCAATACCCATATGCGGCATGACTGGGAATAGAACCCCCCTCCCATTCCCTACATTCCATTGATTCAAACATTTTTCAAAGTCCACGGCTGCTGTTTTCACTGGGGGTGCGGCAGTCGTGACTCTGTAGAACACGTTTAAAAGGGCACTAAGGTGGCCTCTCCCACTCTTCCTTTGGCTCTCTTGAGAGGAGACTATAAGGCTGGGGAAGAGTTTTTCAAAATGAGAGGCCAATGCCTTTGCCGAGATTTTGGCCTCCACATGAATAAGGGTGATTGATCTGTAACTGATAGGTTGCTGATGGTCCTTATCTCTCTTAAGCAGAACAGTGATGACCGCCTCCTGTAGTGTACATGGTAGTATGGAATCTTGTACAAACCATGCAAGCATCTTTTGAAAGTGAGTGGTAACTGCCTCAGCTAGTGTCTGGTCAAAAATGATTAAGATGTCATTCTCCTACGATGATTTATTTGCATTTATGGAGTGGATCAGGGTCTGTACCTCTGACCACGGATGGAATGTCCAGGATTGCTGTTTCCTGTGGAGAAAGGGTGATATGTGTGAAAGAGAGAGGATTAAGTTATTGGGCCACATCAGCACTAAAGGGAGGGCTGACTGAGGTTGTGAGTCATAGCCCCATGCCAGGAACTTGGGGGTAAAAACTCAATACTGACACTGTAGTGCAGCATGAGGTGGGTGCTGCACTCCTCTGGTGCCATCTTTCAGAAGAGACGTTAAACCTAGGTCCCATCCGCCTGTTTTGGTGGTTGTTCAGATGTATGTTAAAGATCCTGTGGCACTTCTCAAAAAGAGTAATGGAATTTCCTTGTTGTTCTAGCCATATTTCCCCCCATTCATTAAAAATACAATCAATAGCTTTATTTGGTTCGGTTTCACTTGATTTACATCTGTACCTCTCCCTCTGGGATGAGGCTGACAATATAGGCAGAATTGCCTAGCCCTCCTTTCCCGGTCAACAAAAACTAAATAAATAAATACCTAAATATAAGCATTGATCAAAGCTTTTAAGGATGTCCCTTATTGATTCAGTCGTAATGTGAAAGGTTTAGTCAACTCCTCTAAAGAATATGACACATTGGCAATTTTCTGGCTTTTTCCCTCCATTCCCAGTATCTACATTTAAACCTCTGGATAGGAAGTTCTAGTTAAATATCTACTGGAACCAAAATGGGCAGACAGGTAAATAATATAAATTTAAGAAGTAGTCAGTTATAACTTTTTATTTCTGAAGTATTTTTCTTTTTCCTTTTGCTCATTAGAAAGTCTTCTATGTGATGATATTGTGCTGGATGTGTGCAACAGCTCTCAGCCTGGCAGCTAACATATCTATCTCTATCTCCCCCACTACATCATCAGCATTGTGATCTTACTAACAGTGATATCACAGGTGGTTAACCTGGCAAGCACTAAGTGACTGTTACTAGGCAGCAGTGATGTCACAGTAAGTGAGGTCACAATGCTGATGATGTAGTGGGGGGGTACCAAGGCGGATGTGTCAGCTGCCAGCAGAATGCTATCCCATGCATCACACCTACTAACATGAGGTAAACAATCTCCTAATTAAACAACAGGAAAAGAAAAAGAAACTCAGATAGTATAAAAGGTAATGGTTGACTGATTTTAAAAACTAATACTAGTTTTAGGCAGTACACTAGCTTTTTAAGTAGGAATCATTTCATAATATTCCTGGACCCTCCAGGCTAAGGATTTTTTCTAGGGCATGAAGTTTCGCCTCACAAACTCTATAGCGGTGGACACTATAGCCAATAATTTTGCCTCTGATGAAAGCCTTGTGTGCCTCCCAGATTGAGCAGAGGAGTATGCCCTCAGTCTCATTAATATAAAAGAATATGATAGTTCCTCTTTAAACCAAGTAATACATTTGTTATATTTGAGCAGTAATGGATCAAGATGCCAGGCAGTCAATTTGGGGGCTGGAGGGTCTCAATGTAGGGAGAGAGAGACCGGGTCATGATCTGGTATAATAATTGTTGTCAAATCAATCTTAGAGAAGGCTGTTTGTGTAACCTGGGGGGAGATACACCAGAAGCTGATTTGATTGGACAATGTGTGGGGCAATGAGAAGAAAGAGAAATCTCTTTCTTTGGAGGTGTATTAGGTGCCACATGTCCACTAACAAGTGTCTGGTCATCAACTGAGTTAATGCTTCAATCACCAAAGGATGGGGGTCTAGCACTATACTGCAGTCAACAGTATGGACCAGAGTGATACTGAACTGGCCATCAGCCAGGGTTGTTTGGAAATGTGCTATGGCCTGTTTCACCATGTGGAAGAAGTTGGGAGTGTCACAGTAAGGGCCATAAATGCTGGCCAAAATTACGGAGTCCTCTGGGGCGCCATCTTCATTCCTTTCCTTTCTTCTCTCTATTTATTGTCCAATAAGGACTCCTGTGAAGGAGAATTGAGACCTCACATTTCCTTCTGTCAGAAACACTGTTAGCCTCTAACCCCACCCACTTCTAGCAAAGTTTCAGAGCTTCTGTCATATAGAGGAGTTTTTTTTTAAAAGAAAGACAATCTGTGCCTTTAACCAACACAGATGGGAAAGACTTTTCTTATGTTTAATGAGAGTAGTACGGCCCTTGACATTTAAGGTCAGTGCCATAAGGTCCATCATCCTGTATCAGGTAGCAAAACCACAAGCACATACATTAGGGAAACTGTATTGTGGGGCTTCTGCCCTGGACCCAAAGAGCTGAACTCACAGACACAAAGAGACAGGACATCTCTACTGTGCCAGTCTCAGGACAGGGCAAGAATTCCTACGAAGGCAGACTGTTTGGGTATGTTGTGGCATAATTAAAACAATGCCTTTCACTCTTGCTGCATTGCATCTTAGGGTAAAAGTGTCGGCAGGCCTACAGTAAATCAACACAACAAATAGTTGTCACAATAAACAGCAAAGTACAAAGAACAATAGCCACGTACAACCGGGACCAACCTTCAGTCCCCATATAACACAGACTTGAGATGCAGAGCTGTCGAGTCTTACCTACCCCTTCCACCTCCCAAGAGAGAGAACTGGGAGCCCCATCAACTAACTGTGCTAGGAAGTATACGTATTCACGGCACACAGCTGATCATGAGTCCATTGGTGACTCTGGCTGGAAATTCATACCATCACTCAGAAACAATGGAGAACTATCCAGTCCATTGCTAGAGAAAAACCTGGCCAGAGGAAAAAAAATAAATACCAGGGATATCAGAGGTCACCCACTGTGGAAAATCCCCATATATAACATTGTAACCCATGAAAAATAGCAGGGCTGCAGAAGGGTGCTGTCCACCACTATCATATGCATGGTGCACTGCCATTTCTGTGTGGGATTTTAGAAAGGATTCTACCAGCCTCTGTGTCCTCGGTGGGTATACCTGATGATCACACTGCAAAGCTGCTGAGGACTGATTAGGGAAGAGAAAAAAGTGGAAATGAGTGAGAACAGGAGCCTCTACATGTCATCCCTTCTAATCTCGCACACACACACACACACACACACACAAACACACGCTTCTCCAAAAACAAAGGCTATAGCCCTATGGTGTGCAAACGACACATCACAGAAAACTTTGGGAGAGGTTTGGTAACCTGCAAACAAAACTGTACACCTTATCATGTGAGGGAAAACAGTCCCAAAAAGCCTAACAAGGGACAAAGATATTACAGCACAGTACATAGAGGCAGAGTCTTAACTGGGACCTGAGAAAATAACATGGGGAGGAATCCAGCACAGGCAGTGAGTGGAAAGTTTTTCTGCAGTACCCTATGTACCTTCCTAGCCATATCTGGCTGATGCCGTCATCCCTTTAGTCCATCAATCCACCTGCTCAGACATCGATTCTTGTCAGGGAAAACAAAAGTCAATGGTTGTCAGTCGGAAGGGTCATGGTGGTCCTCTACAGTATAACTCTCATCCCTCTTCTTTTCTGCAAGAGCTACCCTGTGGGAGCGCAGTAGCACTCACTGCCCCTGTCCAAGAAGTAGGACAGAGCCTGCTGGTGCAGTGTTCACTCTGAGAGGGAACCCAGCAGATCAGTGTGTCTCCTGTGTGGAAGGAAGTTGTGCATGTATTGGGGTGAAACTGTTGCCCCTAGCAGCTATGCTGAGTCATTAGATGAGCTTTAGGAACTTCAGCTCCTACTGCAGCTGAGACATAAGGCAGTGGGGGGACTGCATCTCCTGTCAGTGATTTCTCCTCCTCTGACTATGCTCACCTCTCAAGGCAGGGTGCCAAGTATCTGCATTGGTTAGGCTGAGGTCAGGAAACGCAGCAGAGTCAGCTGATGGATCTGCTGCTGTGGGCCTGGAAGGCCCTTGCATCATGTCAATGGATAGTAACCCTAAAGGGTTGGGACCTAATCAAGATGAAGAAGAGGTGGAAGAGTCCGGTCAGGACCAAACCACAAAGTTTGCTGTCATAGCTGGGGATTCAAAATCAGGGGCGGCCCCATTTCTGATGATGTGGAGGGTGGCAAGGAGCTGCATTGACTACTGGGCTCCTAGCTGGAACAAATGTGCAGCACATGACTATGAAGGTCTGTGGTGGGCCATTACTTACATGCAGAAGTCTTGAAAGTTTTGAATAAGGTAGTCTTGCCATCCCAGAGGATCCTGCTCTTGAGCTGCTGTAGCTACAGAATATCTTATTTGACTGGGAGCCTCAGGAATTTTATCACAAATGGTCACAGGTGATCACCCATTTTGGGCCACTTGGCCAGTGACTGGTGTATGTTCTGGAGGAAGGCCATGGTATCCCTGCCTTCACCTTTCAGGAAACCTGATGAAACAAAGATTATTTTTTGAGGATCCTATTTCCAGATCCTTGACTTTGTAGCCAGCCCAGTGGCATGGAGGGCTGAGGTGCTGGATGCCCATCCTCCTGCCACACTGGTGACCCAGGTTTGGGAATGGCCCAGGTCACTTGGCAGCTGGTGGGGGGAAGGACGATTAAGCATCCATCGATGGAGTTCCTCCTCAGTTGGAAGGACAGTGTGTTCTGCTGCTTTGCTTCCACCTAGTGGGGGCTAGGTGGCACTGCGTCAGTCACCAGAATTGAAGACTGGAGGCAAACATTGAAAGCCTGCACTTAAAGAGAAACATAGAAACATAGAAGTTGACAGCAGATAAGAACCGCAAGGCCCATCCAGTCTGCCCATTTATTTTTCTACCTTATGAATGTGCCATCAGCCTTTGCTCTGTCAATGGCCTATCTATTCATACTCATTTGTATTGCTCCCTTATGCCTATCCCAAGCCTGTTTGAAGCCCTGCACTGTATTCATATCCACCACTTCCTGAGGTAGGCATTTCCATGCATCCACCACCCTTTCTGTGAAAAATAACTTCCTCACATTACCCCTTAATCAGCTTCCCTCTAATCTCATGCTGTGTCCACTTGTCCTGCTATTTTTCTTATGTTGAAACATGATAGACTCTTTCACCTCGTTAATGCCCTTAAGGTGTTTGAATGTTTCGATCATATCACCTCTCTCCTTCCTTTGCTCTAGGGTATACATATTGAGCTCCGTTAATCTGTCCTCATATGTTTTCTGATGTAGTCCCTGCACCATTTTGGTTGCCCTTCTCTGGACTGCCTCAATTTGGTTACTGCACGTAATACTCCAAATGGGGCCTAACCAGTGTCTTGTAAACAGGGATTATTACTTCCCTCTTACGACTTGTGATACCCTTACTAATACACCGCACATCCTCCTAGCCCTACCTACTGCTTTAGTGGTCTGCTTGGATGATTTCAGGTAATCTGTGATGATGATGCCCAAGTCTGTTTCTTCCCTTGTGACTGCCAGCAACTCCCCTCCCAGCCTGTAGGTGGCTTCAGAGTTTCTCTTCCCTATGTGCATGATCTTGCACTTCTTTGCTTTAAACCCCAGTTGCCACTCTTCCATCCATTTTGCCAGTTTATCCAGATCTCTTCTCATTCTGCCCATCCCATCTGGATCATCTACTCTGTTGCAGATCTTGGTGTCATCTGCAAACAGACAAACCTTACCCTCCAGTCCATCTGCAATGTCACTGATGAAGATATTGAAGAGGACTGGCCCCAGGACTGATCCCTGAGGTACCCCACTTGTGACTTGCATCTCTTCTGACTGTATACCATTTACCACCACTCTCTGTTTTCTGCCTGTCAACCAGTTTGCCACCTAGTTGACCAACTTTGACCCACCCCTAGCCTACCCAGCTTATTAATCAATCTTCTATGTGGAACAGTATCAAAAGCTTTGCTGAAGTCAAGGTAGGTGACATCAACTATACCCCCTTGGTCCACCACTCTGGTTACCCAGTCAAAGAAATATATGAGATTAGTTTGACAGGACCTTCCTGTTGTATAAACCCATGCTGCCTTGGATCCTGTGCTCCTATGGATTCCAGGTGTTGCACTATCCTTTCCTTAAGGAGTGCCTCCATAATCTTGCCCACTACTGAGGTAAGACTGACTGATCTGTAGTTCACTGCCTCCCCCCTGCTACCACTCTTGTGGAGCGGGATCACATGAGCCCTTTCTCCCATCTTCTGGGACCTCTCCTGTGCTCAGAGACTCACTAAACAGTTATGATAATAGCTCTGCTAGTTCCACCCTTAGCTCCTTTAGCACCCTGGGATGTATGCCATCAGGTCACATTGCCTTGTCCACCCTGAGCTTATTGAGCTCTTGCACTGTTGCAGCTGGCTCCTTGAAAAAGTTGAAATTGGCTGGCATGGAGAGGTCCGACAGCAGCAGCCATTCATCCTCACAGCCGGCTGAATCGCCAGACCCAGAACTGAGCAGTGAGGTGGAGGATGAGCAGGAAGTGGCATTCACTGTCACCTCTTGGAGACTGTTCAAATAACTCCATTGGCTGGGGGATATGCTCTCCTACATACAAAAAGATATTGCAGACACTCACTAAGAGGTATAAGTATGAGAAAAAAAATGGAGGAGGTGGAGAGACGTACCACCAAACTGTCGCATACACTTGACCTCTTCAACAGGGTCTTTCTTCAGTTACATGACAAGGAGATACCGCTACAGCAAAAGCTGGAGGATCTGGACAATAGATCCTGCTGCATTAAGATACAGATCCATAGTATCCCCGAAAAAAGGAGACAGGAGACATGGTGACCTTTATGGATAGTTTCCTTTGGGAAATTCTCAGTCTGGAGCATGGGTACCAACTTAACGTTCTTAGAGCACATCAAGCCTTTGCTGCCATGCCGATTGGATCTGAGAGCCAGACCTCATTCAGTAATACTGGCTGTCTTAGACTGTAGAACCAAATCGGACATTCTAAAAAAGGCATGGGAAAAGAAGGAAATTTGTTTGGGGATAAGCGCCTGTTTTTTGTAACATGATTATGCCCCACAGACAATGGATATAAGAAAACAGCTTCTCCCTGTAGTTAAGGCATTATGGGACAAAAGTACACTGTGATGGCTAGAATAAATTATCCAGCTGTACTAAAGGTCTTCGCTGATTCAGGGATGCATATATGTCATACTATGATTGATGCCAAGAAACTTTTGACCAAGTGGGGAATTGCGGTGGATGAGTTCCTAGATCCACAAAAGCTTCAAGAACTGGACAGAGGGTGCTGGCAGACACCAAAGAAATCTAGTTTTAAATTGAAGGCCTATGTAGGAAAAGATGCAGGGACCTCAGCTTGGGACAAGATGGTGGCCAGACAGACAAGAGAAAACACAGCTCCTTCCCCATTGCATTGCAGAAAGGTGGGCAAGATGCCATTGCCTCACAGCTTGAATAAAGATGGAGCTGCTGCTCCATGCAACACAGAGCCTGAGACCTAACTATTGGGAGTTTGGCCGCAGTGCAAAGTGTCTTACTCCTCGGAGAGTGGCAGGGGAACTCCCTAAAATCAAGAAGTTATCTGGTCCGTGAGTGTTCTACAATGCCGACTATTCAGCTTTCTCACTTGTTTCTTTCTTTTTTTTTTCTAAGGGTCAAGACTCCTTTGCCAAGTATAATACTTCATTTGTAATGGCGTACCACTTTTTATTTTGGGGGGAGGCTAGAGTTAATTTTTCTCTCTCCACACTTCTCTGCAGACAGTGAGTAGAACTTGGGCCAGGCTGGACACAGCTGGCTCATATATCAAAATGCTTTTATTTCTTAATTACATCTATAGGGTGAACTCGTAACCTTGTGATGCCCCTGCTTATGAACTACCAAAACTGAAGCCTGGACTGAAAATGGGCTTGATCCTTTGAAGCAAGTGTCTCTATTATAACATGTTCATTGTTGGTAGCATTGGTGTGGTAACAGTTCCTTCAGGGGGGGGGGTTCTGAGATAATGGTTATTAACATAGAAACAGACCATGACAGCAGAAAAAGCAGTGGTCCATCCAGTCTGTCTGAGTTCCCTATTTAGCCAAAGCACTTACTGATCCTTCAAAGTCCTAGCCCTCCCCATCCAACCCCTCATTCTCCTCCCAGTGTCTGTTTCCCTGAGACCCTGCTAAACCTTTCATTCTGTCCCAACTGTGCTTGAAACCACCACAGGTTTTAGCACCCTCCTCTTTAGCTGGAAGATTGTTCCATGGCTACACCACCCTTTCTGTAAAATAATACTTTCTCATGTTCCTCTTGAACCACCCTCCTGTCAGTTTCCACTCATGTCCACATGACCATGAACTGGTATTCAAGCTAAATAGTTCCTCACAGTTAACCTTCTTAATTCCCTTCAGAAACCTGAAGGTATCTATCATATCTACCCTCTCCCTTTTGGTCTTCAGTGAGTACATGTTCAGTGCCTTGAGGTGCTCCTCATATGATCTGTCCTGTTGTCCTGCATCATTTTTTGTTACCCTGTGCTGCACTGTCTCCAGCATATCCCTATCTTCTGGGCGTAGTACTCCAGGTGTGGCCTCACCAAGGATCTATACTGGGGAAGTATTACCTCTTCCCTTATGCTATCAATACCCCTCCCAGTACATCCCAGCATCCTACTCACTTTGCTATATGCCTTATTGCACTGACTTGATTGTTTGAGGGAGTCACTGATGATAACTCCAAGGTTCTGTTCCTCAGCTGTAGTGTTACGTCTCACCCCACCTATCCAGTACTCTGTCATGGATTCTTATTCCCTAGGTGCATTACCTTGCACTTTTTGAAATTGAATTTCAACTGCCAAACCTTAGACCACCCCTCTAACTTTTGTAAGTTACTCTGCATTTCCTTGATTCCTGCATCATTATTCACCCTCCACAGAGCTTAGTGTCATCTGTGAACAGATACAACCTTCTCCAGATTCCCTCACCAATGTTGCTGTTGAACATATTATTGATTGGTTGATTTACTTGTTTATTCATTCATTCATTCATTCATTCTTTTATTCGTGCATTTACAAATTGGTGACCTGGAAAGGCACACTGAGCAGGGGCTTGTTTCCCAGTGAGACTCAGGGAAGGGGAGCAAAGGACAAAACAGTACATAGCTTAGATAAATACAGTGTAACAAGAAGAGTGCAAAATCAAAATACACAATGACCATGGGAAGTGCAAAATTGATCAAAGAAAGAAAGATGGCAGCTAAACATTACACCAGGTGTAAGGGGACTGTAAAGAGGAAGGTAAACAGGAGCAAGGGGGAAGGAGTCTCAAGAGGTGTCTGAGGGAGGCAGGAGATGCAATGAAATGAAGGGAAGAGGGAAATTAGTTACAAAGTGAAGGGAGACAATAGGTGAAGACTGATTGGCCAGCTGAGGTACTGGGACATGGCAAAGCAAAGGTGCGATGGTCCCTGGAGCAGACTGAGCAAGAGGCAGAGGGAACAATGGAGAGGAGTGATGAGAGGTAGGAGGGAAGGGACACAAACCAGTACTTAGATATAAAGGAGACACAGTGCATCTGGCAATGGAATGGAAGGAGAAGAATGGATAGACATGAGTAAAGTGAGCAGTGATGAGTTTAAGAGGGTGAGTTGGTTGCAAAGCGGCAGAAGGAGTTAGAGAGGGAATCCAGTCTGGCTGGGGTGGTGGAGGGACAGACCCATAGACCATGTCCACATAATCAAAGATAAGGAGCACCATTTTGGTGAAAAGCTCTCAGCGAACCTGTAGGAAAAGACAATTTTTATTACAGTACAAGGCACCATATGTAGGATGGAGCTTGGCATGGATGGTGTATATGTGGACAGAGAAGTCAAGCTCACTGTCGAGCCACACACCAAGCTACTTGAAGGAAGGAAGCACTTCAAGTAGGGAGCGATCCAAGATAGAAAAAGTGGGTATTGAGGTGAGTTTGGCCAGTTTTTGGCTGGTGTCAAAGGTCATGGACTGTTTTTTTAGTACTGACCTGAAGCTGATTAGACTGGAACCACCATAAGATGTTGTGGAAGTCTAGCTGTAACAGACCTTCAACATCAGTGGTGGAGGGTCCTGAAGTGTAGATAACTGTGTCATCTGCATACATGTGAATATGTGAGTAGATACAGGTTGAAGGGAGGTCATTGAGGAAAATGGAGAAAAGTAAAGAGCTCTGGATACAGTCCTTTGGGACCCCCCCCCACCACCAGATAGGAAAAGGAGGTGACAGGGCACTACATACCTGTACAGACTGTAGTTGGCCTGTGAGATAAGAATGAAAACAGTCTACAGCAGGAGCTGAGAGGCCAGTCATACCCAGCTTATTTAGGAGAGGTTGAGACACCGAATAAAGGTCTTGGAGGAGGTGGGAGCCTGGCTGGGGGGACACTACATCTTGGATTGATAGCACACCTAATGCCATGGATTGCCAAGATAGGCACACCAACTGGGGCAATGATGTTATGTGACACCATCCACTCCAATGTAAGGCATTTAGGGAGCTGGGCAAAGTGACACCTTTGGAAGACAGCAAATGTTTGGAATTGCCACTACGTTGGTGGCAATCATTACTTTTTATATAGGCTATTTGTTCACATTTATCTCTATGCCCATGGTTAGGGCACCTGGTTATGGTGCACTTTTGTCAATTTGTCATTGCTGGGGGAGATAGGGCAGTTTTTACTGTCAACCAGGGATCAGATTCATGGATGACAGTACGGGATGTTATAGTTGATCTTAAGGTGATTTTGTATAATGTTAAAGGGCTAAATGGACCAGTAAAATGGGCTAGAGTACTGAAAGAGTTAATAGGGATTGACACTCACTTGTTTACAGGAAGCGTGCCTGACAGAAGTAGAACACAGTAAGCTCTGGAGGTGATTGGTGGGGGGGGGTATCCATGGCTTCATGAGCAACACATCCCCACAGAGAAGGCACAACCATACTGATTTGTAGGGATAGCCCACTCCAAATCCAACAGAATGTAGGTTTGTTCCCCTGAAAGGGATATACAGGGACTAGCAGTGCACACTCCTAAACATATATGTCCCAAAAGAGGACAGGGAAAATAAATTGTTTATTAAAAAAGTTCTGCTCGACACCATCTCTGACTCTGACTCCTTTTACATCATGGGGGAGACTTTGAAACTGTCTTCTCAGCAGGGAAGGACAGAAGGGGCCCCCAGGCCAGCTCAGGAAACCTAGTGAAAGGGTTACTATCAAAACTGTTGTCAGAAGTGGGTTTAACTGAGGTTTGGTGGCCCTTGCATCCCAATGTCAAGGACTTCACCTTTTTCTCATGTTAGCATGGTAGATCTCACTTCGAGGGGGCTCTTGCAGCAGGTTACACCATAAGGACTGAAGCCAGCAGATGCCTTGACCCCATGGAAAACTTCTAGATAGCAGTCTATAGTGGGGGACTGCCCCGATGTCGGCCTGCCCTCGATGTCCACCTGTGGTATAAAAGGGGCGGTCCCTGATCACCACCTCAGTTCTTTTCCTGCCGTTGACTCACACAAGTTGGACCTCCATGGATGCCTTCTGCCCAAGTCGACCGCCATTTTTACTGCATACCCACACTTTATTATTTAACAATTTTTCCTCTATAATAGTACAATCTGTGCATGTCTTCTTCTCCTTCCACATCTGTCAAACGGCAGCAAACGAAGTGCACTTGTGACAAGCAGCTGCCCCACAAGGACGGCCATTGAGCATGCTTACTCTGCCTAGGCCAGCATCACAGCATTGAGGCTTGCCAGCAATGCCAAGATTTCAACCAATGCACCTGGCTTCACCACTAGAAGACCTTGGAATCCTTCTTGCTGCATCAAAAGCTTCTATCGATGGAGAAGGAGCTTCACCAGAGTACCTCCTCTTCCTCCACTTCTTCAGTGAAGGATTCTAAGAAGTCTTAGGGAAAACATAAACAGTCGGAGAAGCAAAGGGAGAAACCCCAGTCCACTTCCTGTTCCAGATCCCCATGCAAGTTGGGCAATGATCATGGGTCTTCCTCCTGTGAGAGGTCAGCTCCCTCCACCCCATTAGCCCTCCATCCATCCGGGCTGCTAGTGGTGAAACCACCCGCTCTCTTAACAGTCTCAGGAGGTGGTTCTTTGGGGCAATTTAGAACAAGGGTGCTCAGCCAGGTGGCTCGACCGGGTCTTCTTTGGGTGGTGGATCTTTGCCCATCACCCTGCCGGTCAAGGCATCTGTTAAGTCAGTTCTGAAGTCAGGAACTGATGTTAACTCGCAATGCCCGAGAGAGTGATGCCTCTGCCCCGTTCGAGAGTCAGCTCCCCTAAACGAGCTTCTCCCTCCAGGTCGGCACCGGCTACTTTCCCAGACTGGCATTAGCCTACCACTGTTCCATCAACACCGGCCTCACCAGCACTGATCCCAATGATGATGCAGCCATTGTCCCCAAATTGCCCGCAGTTTCCAGCCGGACCTGTCATCACACAGCTGATGCCAGGGGGCTGATGCCTGATATTTCAACCCCAGTCAGACTGATGCCAGGGGTTCTTTACCTCAGGATCAGACATCAGTGGAGCCAATGCCAGGGTTACTGCAACCTGACAAACCAATGTCGGGGCCTTCTAAGCCTGCCCCACAGACGCCGGTTCCCCTGACCTCACCGCAGTTCCCACCAGCAGAGTTTAATGCATTTTTTGTGGCATAGTGGGCCTATTTCAAGGACAAGGAGGCCCCAAAGGAGCCCCCAGCTCCAACTCTGAGTTACCCTTCTCCTAATCCTCCTAAGGACCAGGTTCCTCCTACAAAGACTCCAACATCAGCTCCTAGGTAGTCTACACCACAGCCAGCTATGCCTGAAACCAGACATTCTAGACCTCATAAGCATTGGCGCTCACCCTCTCCCTCACCAGATTCAGGTGAGCCAGGGTGATATTCTTCCTCCTCCTCATACAATGACTATGGAGATTCAAATACCCCATCAGAGCCGGAGAAGCCCAAGGATACCCCGCAGTCTCCCCCAGATGACCCAACTTTCATGGATGTGATGCAGCACATCCATGCCCTCATGGGCTGGGACACTGAGAAAACTGACCCCAAGCGCTGTCAGCTAACCACATTCCTTCGTAAGAAAGAATCCTTGCCTCTAGTGGTCCCCCCCTCATAGACTCCTTTTAGGATGCCAATAGGGCAGCTTGGAAGCACCCGTCCTCAACACTGGCAAAGTCCAAAATGGCTGATCGCTTGTATAATGGCCCAAGGGATGAGCCCTTCTATGGGGAGCACCCGGAGGCCGACTCGGTCATTATCAATGTGACCCACGACCATTCAAAATGATCCCAACACCTTAATACTCAGCCTTCTGATAAGGACTCTAGGCAGATACACTATTTTGGCAAAAAGGTCTACACCTCAGCCACTTGTGCCATCTATTCTCTAAACTTCCTTGCCCACATGGTTCAATATCAGAGTGCCCTATGGGAGAAGACTTCTGAGGTGGCACAAGCTCAGCCGGATCTCCCTGGGAAGGCTGAACTGTTGCACCTGTTCAACTTGGGCTTGGATGTGGGGACCCATGTCCTCCGAACCTCCTATGAGTCTGCAGACTTTTCAGGTACAGCCGTGGCTACAGGCATTTGCCTATACCACTACTCATGTCCAAGGGTTTCCAGGTTTGCCCTGGATGTCCAATCTAAGATCCTGGATGACCCCTTTATAGGACCTGTCTTACTAGGTGAGGATTTTCAAAATATAATCACTCGCCTCCAAGAGTCTGGTAAGGCTATCCGATCAGTTCATACCCTATATTGGTCTCAGCTTAAGTCTTCCCAGTGACAGCCTTTTCATTGCAACTCCAAGCAGCAACCCAGAGGTCAGCAATGCAGGAAAAATGCTACTTTCTAAGTCACAGGAGGTTCCATGCCCAGAGCTCCTAGAACCTCACAGGTTGCGTTGCCTGTCCTTGGCTCCTCTGCCTGACTCCTGATCCAACCCCTCTCCTCCAGCAGAATCCCTGGGAGAGGCAGTGGGGGGGTCACTTCTCTCTTTACAGAGAGGGTTTGGGCAGAATAATCTCAGACCAGTGAATCCTCTAGTTAGTGGAACTAGGACATACCCTAGAATTGTTAGAGATTCCTCAGGATAATCCTCCAGCTCCCTGCCATTACCCCCAGGCCCATCTTGATGTGATCCAAGACAAGATACAAGCATTTCTGTGAAAACATACCATCGAACCCATGCAACCAGCACAATATGGGAAGGAATTCTACTCGCATTTCTTTCTAGTTACAAAGAAAACTGGAGATCAGCACTCCATTCTGGACCTCAGCCATCTGAATAAATTTATAGAGTACAAAAGGTGTAGGATGGTCACTCTTCCTGGCCTTCTCCCTTACTTCATCAAGGGGATTGGCTGTGACAGACATGTCAGGCCATGGCTGGGGTGCCAGTCTGGCAGACCGTCAGACTCAGGGGATTTGGTCCACACTTGAACAACATCTCCACATCAACATTTTGGAGATGCAGTCGATACTGTATGCTCACCAAGCCTTTCGGATGCATCTTCTCCCGGGTCCTCTCTTGATCCAGATGGACAATATGCCCATGGTCTATTATATGAACAAGCAAGGGGGCACACATTCTTACCCCCTCTGCAGAGAGGACATAAGAGTGTGGTATTGGGCCATAGACCATCACCTGAGCCTGACTGCTGTGCATGTTCCAGGCATTCAAAACACCTTGGCTGACAGTCTAAGCTGTTCCCAGACCAAGGTTCACGAATGAGAACTTCTTCCCTCAGTGGTCGAAGATCTCTTTGACAGGTAGGGTCACCCATAGTGGGACCTATTCACGTCCCCATCCAACACAACACTGCCTAGTTTCTGCTTGCTAGATCCAGGGCCTGGTGTTTTCTGGCAAGATGTATTGTCTCTCTCTTGGACAGGGAGGTTTCTGTATGCCTTCCCTCCTTTTTCATTGCTACAGAAAGTTCTGCTGAAGTTGCAGTCAGAAGGGGCAGAGATGATTCTGATAGCCCCCTTCTGGCCTCAGCAGATTTAGTTTCCACTTCTCCCGCAGTTTGCAGTGAAACCCCCAATTCCCCTGCCTCTGCTCTGACCTGCTCGCACAGGAGCAGGGCACCCTGGTCCATCCAGATCTGAAGTCCTGAACCTTCACGCATGGCTCCTGAAAACTTAGCAATTGCCTGTTTAGGGGGTTCCCCCCAGGTTGCAGAGGTCCTAGTGTCTGCCAGAAAGTCCACCACTAGATCTACTTATGTTATGAAGTGGAAGAGGTTCTGTATATGGGCCACTGCTCATCATCTGGATCCCTTTACTTGTCCAGAGAATCTTGTTTTAGAGTATCTCCTTTCCTTGTCTAACTCAGGTCTGAGCAGCTCATCCATTAAGGTGCATCTTTCAGCCATCTTTGCATACCATGCACTTATCGAAGGCAAGACCCTTGCCCAACTTGACCTATACCACACATTCTTGTGGGGTATTCTGCATCTAAAGCCTCCCATATGGGATCCTGTCCCTCCTTGAGATCTCTTGTTCATCATAAAGGAACTTATGTTACCTCCCTCTGAGCCTGCAGCAAGTTGCGAGCTACGCTTTCTGCCATGGAAAGTGTTATTTTTAATTGCGATTACTTCTGCTCAAATGATTTCTAAGCTCCAGGCTCTGATGTGTAAAGAGCCTTATTTAGTTTTTCACAAGGACAGAGTGTCCTTGAAAACCAGTCCTAAGTTCCTTCCAAAGGTGGTGTCCAAGTTTACTCTGAATTAGGACTTCCTATGTATTACCCAGAATATTCTAACTCAGGGGAGGCCTCACTACATACCCTGGATGTTCATCAGGTGCTTCATTATTATTTGGACCCACCTAAGCCGTCAGAAGGACTGATTAGTTTATTTCTTTCACCCTGAGAAGAGAAGGGGTTTCAGTTTCAAAACAGTGCTTATCCAAATGGTTAATTAATTACATTGTTTACTGCAACCGCAGATACGACAAGCCTTTACCAGGACCGGTTAAAAGCCATTCTACCAGGGCTGTAGCTGCTTCATTTGCATCCTACATGAATGTGTCCATTGCTGACATCTATGTAGCAGCCACTTGGAGTTCAGTCTACACTTTCATCCAGCACTATAGTCTGAACATTGCCTCTCGGCGCAGGACAGGTTTTGGTCTGGCTGTCCTATAGGGTCTGCACTCTTGAAAGCTTACTCTGACCACTATCTCCTCCCAGCTGATCAGGATCAATCCTCTCACTGCTTGGGACTCAGTCCTTATGGCGTAACCTGCTGCAAGAGCCCCCTCGAAGTCAGATAGTACAGTTATGCAAGAACTTACCATAACAGTAGATCTTCAAGAGGAGCTCTAGCAGCAGGTGCTGCTTTCCCTCCCACCATCCCCCTGGTGACTGCTTCTCCATCCTTTTTAGATTCCTTGGTTTCAGAGGAATACCTCGGTTCTCCATTTCTTCTGTTTGCCGGGGTCTCCGGCTGGAGAAGTGAGGTGGTGCTGGGGGACAACCTCTTTTATACCATAGGCGGATGTCAGAGCAGCTGACTTCAGGGGGCAGTTCCCCGCTATAGACTGCTAGCTAGAAGTTTTCCGTGAGGTCCTGACGCCTGCCAGCTTCAGTCCTTATGGTGTAACCTGCTGCAAGAGCTCCTCTCGAAGATCTACCGTTATGTAAGTTCTTACATAACTGTACTTTATTCTTGCAATTACATGTTTTTTTCTAGACCAAATCAATGAACTCTGTGACTGACTGCCACATAGTGCCCATGACTTTATCAGACCACTCCCCAGTGCTTCTTGAATTACATCTAACTCCCATGGAATCTAATTTCAACTGGAGATTTAATATAGGGCACCTGAACTCAGATCCATTTAAAGAATTAATAGGGAATGCAGTCAAAGAGTTTATTTTGTATAATCCTAAAAGCACAACTCCATCCATCAGGTGGGACACACTAAAGGTGGTGCTTAAAGGAATCATAATTAATTACTGCTCAGGGGTTAAAAAATAGAGGCAAGCACACCAACGTCAACTCAAGGCAGACCTAAAGGGGGCAGAATTTCAACATAAACTAACCCTTGAACCCCAGGCTTGGAAGGACTGGGAAGCTAAGAAACAGAAATTGGAGACTCTCCTTATTACACAGGTTGAAGGCAAGCCTTGGAAAACCCAGCATAGGTATTATGAGGGAGGTAACAGGGCAGGGCGCTTGTTGGCCAAACCGTGAGACACAACAAAGTAACAGGGTGGTGTTACGCTTGAGTGACCCTGATGGGGGGGGTTGCATATGATACCACATCCCTTGGAAATCACACTCATATTTGCTGAATATTGCTCCCAACTTTATACCCAGCAAGGAAACACAAATCTGTCAGATTGGATGGATGAGTTTGCATCTCAGCTGACTCTTCCAACTCTCCTGGAACAGGAAAGAGACTCTGGAGAAGCACTTTAGTTCGATAGAAATAGGGGACAAGATCAAACAGCTTAAGAATGTTAAATTCCCAGGTTTGGGTGGGTTGCCTTTGGTATTTTACAAGGCTTCCTAGGAGTTTCAATGCCACTCCTGCAGGATTGCTTTCAAAATATCTTGAGAGGGGAAGATCCCTATTCATGAAAATACACCCAGGTAGCTATCCTACCAAAAGCAGGGAAGAATCCAGTTCACTGTAGCTCCTACTGTCTAACTGCCCTATATCATTACTGAATGTTGATCTGAAAATTTTTACTGGCATTCTGGTGGACCGCTTGCAGAAGGTATAGTTCCAAAGGTGATTCACCCTAACTAGACAGGTTTCATATCAGGGCTCTTCCTTCAGGACAATATAAGGAGGTTTTTAAAAATTGTGTCACCTCAGCAGGGGCAGAGGACCCACCAACTGCAATCTCTGTGGATGCAGTAAAAGCTCTTCATAAGGTTAAATGGCTATTTTTACAAAAATCCATGGAGAAAATGAAATTTGGCACCAAATTAACAGCAGCCATTTCGAGCTTCTATTCTGCCCCACAAGCTCTGGTGAGAGTCAACGGCATCAATTCAGCATACTTTCCACTATCTAGGAGGACTAGGCAGGGTTGTCCTCTCTCCCTTTTGTTTTTTTGTTCTACGTTTGGAGCCCCTGGCTGACACAATGCGACAAGATACTAACATTACAGGGGTGATGGAAGGGGGAGTTGAAGAGAAAATTTCTCTTTATGCAGATTACTTAATTTTTTTTCTGAGAGGACAAGAAGTTTCCCTCCCACACCTTCTTAGACTCCTAGATCGATTTGGAGAGGTCTTTGGTTATAAAATCAACTTGGACAAGTCTGAAATGCTTAGATTAAGTGAGTCCTGCCTGGGATGCTTTAAGGCCACCCATGCATTCATCTGAGCTAAGCATAACCAAATTGACTACCTGGACATCCAGATTACTGTAGACTCCACCAGACTTTTCCAGATCAATCATCAGAGTTTATGGGGGGAAAGTTCAGCACCACCAGGCTAGGTGAGTGTTGCTTCCTCTGATGGTGGCTGGCTGAGTAGACACCATCAAGAAGAATTTACTCCCAAGGTTTCTTTTTCTGTTCAGCATCTTGTCACTGCCTATTCCAGTTTCTTAATGGACACCACCACTACTGAAGGGCATCCAGAATTTATTTGGGGGGCCATAGGGTCCGTATCAGTTATAAGACCCCGGTGTTCCCCATGAAATTGGGAGGGCTTTTTCTACCAGACCTGCAGCAGTACTATTTGGCAGGTCATATGAGGATGGCCTGTACTTGGGCTAAACAGAGACACTTATCGGGATGGTACAAAATAGAGGACTCTGAAGGGAGGAGAAAACCGCTGTTTACCCTGGCCCTGGTCCCAGTGTCCTCTGATTATGTTAAAACATTGCAACTGACTGAGTGAGGCATACATTATGAATCTTAAGGAAGGTCAGAAAATTGCTGGGCTCTGATGCATTGCTGGGCCCCACATCTCTTATAAGACACTATTCGGACTTTGTTCCTCCCAGGCTTGATAAGGGATATGCAAGATGGGAAAGACAAGGCTTAACAGGTTTCTCACAGTTGCTTGAACAGAGGTCATGCATGACATTTGAGCAAGTTTAACCTGTGGAACCAAGATTTTCACAGATTTCTCCAGGTAAGGCATTTCATCAACAGTGGTAGAAACAAAATGAAACTAACCAGGCCAGTGATGCCAGGAAAGGACTTGTTATATCTGGGTGGTGCCCCTTAAGAGGAAACTGAGACATGTCTCAGTCATCTATAAACCTTTCCAAGCCTCCAAAGGGGAATCTTTAGCTAAGGTAAAATTAGCATGGGAATCAGAGGCCTCCTTCAGTATCTCGGAGCGGGATTGGGACAAACGCCTTCAAAGTGGCTGGAGGGTGACTTTCTCCCCAACTCGAAGGGAGTATTTTTGGAGACTCCTGGTGACATACTTCAGAACCCCTACCATAGCATATAGAATAATGCATGGGGAAGTGTGTGTAACAAGGATTTTATGCACACCCACAGTCAGTGACGCCTCATAAACCCTGAGAACTTCGCTCTTGGGGTTCATCAAGGCATCGCACACCTAGGGTGAGCATAAAATCTGAGTTGACATACACTTCCCCATGTTTTATTTTTTATGATAACTGGTTCCTTTGATTTTTTTTGTCAGACAGATATTTGTTGAGCAGCCTAACATCAGTCTCGGTTTTTCTTACAGGGCTTCTGTTTTCATGCTGCTTTATGAATTTTTGTCTTTCTAGCTCACTAGGTTGCTGAAATGGTTATGAATGTGCCATTTTTTAGGTAGCTAGACAGACATTAGTAGACCACTGGTTATTTTCATTTCTGTGAGAAATGTGTCTTTCTTCAGCCACACATAAGTCAGATTCCTATTTGGCGTTTTCAGTGAGGTTAGTATGATCAAGTTGACAGCGCGAGCTAACAGCATGAGTAGCCAGTAGTGCTAGCACAAAAGTGATTTTAGAATTTTTGAAAAAGGTACTTAATCAAACTCCATTATAAACTGGTGATTATACACAGCCATGTATAATCAAGCTCTGTTATACATGGGTGATTATACATGGCTGTGTATAACGCAGTTTGATAGCTTCTGCCCACAGCTGATAATCATCATTAACCAGTTATTATAAAACAGTTTAACACCACCAATGTTGTAGAGGGCTGGAGACTTTGTGGGAGGGTGGGCTCACACTATTACATATTTTGGAGCTGTCCCTGGCTTACCGCATTCTGTGGGGATATCCAACAATGTGCTCAACAGATCTTGCAGCAGACAATCTCCAACATCTTTACAGATTGGGTCCTTGGGTTCCCCATGGTGGTCTGGATGCCCTCAAATGACAAGTGTCATTGATACTAATAGTAGTGGCACTGAAATGCATCACCGCCCATTGGCTTCAGGCAGAGCCACCCTTGATAATAGAATAGTGCAATAGGGTGAGATAGATCCATGACATGGAAGCCATTACAGCCAAACTTAACTTAAGAGAATCCAGACACCAGGATAGATGGCTCGCCTGGCTCCAGTGAGATGTGTGTGTGTGGGGGGGGGGGCTTGGTGGCAGATTAGCTTGTGGCAGTAGAGGGGGATTAAGCAGGGTGCCAGTGCTCAGGCATCCGGCCACACACAGTGACCTTTTGGATGGACCTGGGAGCAGGTCCTCCTCCCTCCTTTCCCCTCTCATTCCTCTTTAATTGCATAGTACCTTAAGCATAGAACGAAATACCATACAAAACAAAAGATTCAGTACACACATAAAATAGTGCACAGTTTTATTTTATATTGTCAAGGTTTATTCATTGTTTCTTCTTCTTGTCATTTTTATTGTCCATTCAGCGATTTAGATATACATAATATGGAGTTGTTTTAAAAGGTATGATGGCCTGCAGATGTCTGCAGGCTTGCACTATCATTACATGTCTGTACTCTATTATCAAAATCTTTTCTCATATATTTCAGGATGCTGTATTGTACTGCAATCAACTTTATTTGAATAAAGCTGAGTTTAAAAAAAAACATCAAGATGGGAACAGAGATGAACCACATGAGGGTGAGGATCCTGGGCTTTAGCAGGGGATTTTAAAGAAATGGGAGCCTGCCTTAGAAACTACCTCATGGGGGGAAATTGCCAGGAAGGGGAAGAGTAAAAGCAGGGTGGCATTCAGAAAGTAAAACAGAGGGAAGCAGGCAAGGCAGTTTTTTTTTATTACAATTTGTGACCAGGAAAGCCACAGTAAGCCAAGGCGTGTTTACAGGTGTGTCCTGGTAATGCAGGGAAGTTAAGCGTCTTGCTCATTGTCACACAGTATGCAGGTGGTGGTTGTGGGATTCAAACCCATTTCTCCCGGTTTGCAGCTCACTGCTCTTAACCACTACACTATATTGCATCCCAAGCACCAATGGAGCAAAGGCATGGACAGAGGAAAGGATAGCCAAGGGGGTAGGTAAAGGGGATAAGACTTTCTTCAGCTACAAAACTGAAAAGAGGAAGTCAAGGGAAGGATAGTGAGGATAACAAGGATAGCGGGGGGACAGCGCAGAACAGGACCAAGAAAAAGCAGACATCCTGAACAGGTACTGTACTTCTGTTCACTTTTCACAGTAGGGGGAGGGATAGTCCACCAGACAGCAGCAAGACCAAAGGGTGGGGGGAGGTGGACACAAGTCCATTTTTCAGAGGAAAGAGTCCTGAAGAAACCTGCAGCTCTGACAGTGGACAAAGGTATGGGACTTGACACAATATACCCAATAGTACTAAAGGAACTCAGATAAGTGCCAGCTGCCCCACTGATGACCTTATTCAACAGCTCTCGTAAAACAGGCATGGTTCCAAAGGACTGGAGAGCAGATGTGGTCCCTCTGCATAACAGAGTTAGCAGGGAGGAGGTTAGCAGGTATAGGCTGGTCAGTCTCACCTCAGTGGTGGGAAAAATAATGGAAACCCTGTTACAGGAAAGGTTAATAGAATATCTTGAATCCAATGGGCTGCAAGACCACAGGTAGCATGAATTAATGGGAAGTGGAAGGTTAATCCAGACAAATCTGATTGATTTCTTGGACTGAGTGACCAAGGAAATAGATCAGGGGAGGGCAGTGGACATGGGACTATCTATTTAGCAAGACTGTCAACACTGTGCCACACAGGAGACTGATACAAAAATTGAGCAGCCAAGGAGTGGGATCCAAAGTGGTGAATTTGGGTTAGGAACTGGTTAATGGATAGAAGATAGAGGCTGGTGGTTAATGAAACTCACTCTAATAATGGGAGAGTGACCGGTGAAGTGCCGCAGTGCTTGGTACAGGGACTGGTTCTCTTCAATGTCTTCATAAGTGACATTGCAAAACAACTGGAAGGGAAGGTATGCTTTTTTGCAGATTGTATCAAAAATCCATAACAGGGTGGACACTAAGGAGGGGGTAGAGAAAATGCTTAAGGATTTTGGGAAACTTGAGGAGTGATCAAGATCATGGCAATTAGGGTTCAATACCAAAAAAGTGCAAAATCAAGTACTTAAGGCATAAGAACCCTGCTGAGTATGGGGGGGGAGGGGTATTGAGAGTCATTAAGCAGGAAAGGGACCTTGGGGTTATCATATCTGATGATCTCAAAGTGGCAAGGCAATGTGAAAAAGCACTGGGTAGGGCCAGTGGGATGCTGGGATGCATAGGAAAGGTATTTTTAGCAGGAGGAAGGAAGTGGTGCTACCACTATATTGGTCTCTGGTGAGACCCTGCCTAGAGTACTGAGTCTGGTTCTGGAAACTGCACCTCAGAAAGGATACAGGCAGGATGGAGGTAATCCAGAGGGGCAACAAAAATGGTGCAAGGGTTGCATTAAAGACGTATAGGAGAAGAGACTGAAGGATCTTAAGATATACACCCTGAAACAGAGGAGAGCAAGACAGGACATGACAGAGACCTACGAGTACCTCATTGGGGTAAACAGGATGCAATAGGGGAGTCTCTTTCCAATGAGAAAGATCACTAGGACCAGAAGGCTAGACATGGGATATATAAGTACATAAGCAGGAAGGAGTTAAGGTCACCCGGAGATCAGTTAAGGTCTGCAGACAGACAAGGCAGTGACCATCTGGGCAGACGGTCGCCCATGTATTTGACAACCATGATTGAGTGCTTTCAAAAAGGGTGACTCAATCACAGCATATTTACACAGGGCTACCGGGCAGGGAGTGTGACCGGATAGGGGGTTTGGAGAAACAGCAACAGGATGTCGCTATATGTATGTGCATGGGAGGGGGAC
Source organism: Neoceratodus forsteri (assembly GCA_016271365.2). Taxonomy (NCBI): domain Eukaryota; kingdom Metazoa; phylum Chordata; order Ceratodontiformes; family Ceratodontidae; genus Neoceratodus; species Neoceratodus forsteri. The sequence continues at coordinate 639,269,889 of CM057453.1, read as the reverse complement.
TGTGCCATTCGATGGGTGGAAGGGGAGGTAGGGTTTGTAGGGTGTAGTGTAGTGGTGAGCTGCTGAGCTGGCCATGTGGCATGGTGGGTTGGTTTCTGGCTTAGGTTTCGGAGGAAGGCTAGTTTATTCTGGGCGCATTTGTTTTAGCGCCGGTCTGGGGAAATTTTTTTTTTAACCCCAACTCCCGACAGGCACCCCGCTGGAGTTGAGAATCCATAAATAGGAGGTGTGGGAGCACTTCCCCTGCATAAAAAAAGAACAGCTATAGCTTTGTCGCCATCTTGCTGTTCACCACGAATCTAGATTGCCAAAATTCATTTTCGTCGATGTAGACTTGCCAAAACGGCGATCGCTATTACACGGTCGCCATTATCACATGGAACCGGGCAGACTGGGTAGGCCAGGTGGTCCTTTTCAGTTGACAGATTCTGTGGTTCTATGTTTCTGTGTTTCTTGACACTCTGCCATAGTAAGTTAATCATTTTACCTTGTTCTTGTACCTTTCACTACAGTAAGTTGACCACATCTTCTGTTACAGCCACGTATGTCTCCGCATCTTGGAGCCTTTGTTACTAGTCACAGATATCCTCTGACATCCATTTGGTAGCAGATTGAAGGTCTACTATTTCTAAGAATAATGTAGAAAACATTTTTGTTATTTGCAGGTTGTCTCTTGTCCCCATCATCAGCTCCGCTTCCACCATTTTCTGTCAGGGTCAACTTCCAGGTTGAAACAGAAACAGTCCTCAAAATTCTTGAAAAGGCTTTATGCTGCCTGGAAAAGTGTCACTAGTGGTGCCTTAGGTGTCTAAGACCCCCAGTGTGGTCAATCATAGCTAACACAGTTGTGCTGTGAGGTGGATGCTGGCAGATATCATCTGCCAATATTTGGAGCTCTAACCCAAGGCAGCCACTTCTTTACTGGCTCACTAGTGCCCACCATAAGGGTGTTGCTTAATACAAAATGCAGTATTATTGATTTTATTTTGTTAGCTAGCTCGGGGGATTTACAGGTGAGGTGCCGTAAGAGAGTGAAGTATAATTCCAATTGTGCAACAAAAGTGAGCCTAGAGTCAGATCCTTCTCTGTGTGGCAAGAGAGAAAGCTATGCAGTTGCACCCCCAGCTGCATCGAGAGAAAGAGAATGACAATGAGCACAATGGAGGTGGCTCCCAAGGTCGTGGTGCTCTTAACCAGGACAGCAATGTACAGCAGCAAAACAGTGTGGCACTCACCTCTCACTTGAAAAGGTCCTTCACACATGAAGTAATATTTATCCAAAATCCAAACTTATTCACTTCAAAACTGTTACACACAACACCAACTTGATCAGACTGCCCCATCTGTGACCTCAATGTTTCGCAGAGTTCATGCATTTCTTCAAAAGGGCAGGATCTGTGCTAGCGTAAGGCCTTTATACCCTTATTCTTGAAGCACCAGTGTATCCCACATGATAAATTAGCAGTGATTATTTATAATATAAAGTGCAATACATTTTCCATACCTAGTAGCAGGTAGAATAATTCAGTTGAGGGATTTACTTAAAGTGAGCCAGGCGCAGGACTATCAATGGGAAAAAAACTAGAATGGGACTAGGTAGTCAGGTTAGGTGCCACCAGGAGAAATGCAGGTTTTATATATAAACTCCTAACATCTATTACCTTCTCTTCGGCCTCCACTGCTGGAGCAAAAGAGTTATGGGAAAAAGAGTTAGGTACATCCTTAAGTTTGGAAGAGTGGGAAAGCACCTGGAAACAAGCATGCAGGAGTTACAAAGAACTTCAAGGTAGGCTAATTCAGTTCAAGATACTGCATGGCTTCTATCATTCACTGCTTAAACTGTACAATTTAGGGGGAGTCACGTGATGTGGAACACAGAGTAGCCACTTTCTCTGAGTGCTCCGTTCCGCCGCCTGTTTAAAATTTTATTTAGCTCCGTCCGGCGAAATCTACCTGGTGTTTCTTGCTTCGGGTACAGAGAAGAACCTGTGCCCGCCGAGTATATGGAGGGAAATGGAAACCTCCACCAGGCATACTCCTCCCGCATCCCCTAAAAGGCCGCTAATAAATCTAAAGCCTCGGCCTTGTCATCGGTGCAGGGGCCGGGAGAGCCTAGCACTGCAGAGGAGCCTCTTACATTAGCATGGTTCCTGGAAGAGATACGACCGCTGCGATCTGCGGTCCAGGATATGTCAGAGGAAATTAAAGGCATCACTACTGCAATCGAGGACCTAGCTCGCAGAACATCGGATGGAGAAGCCCGTATCAAATCCTTAGAGGGGCACACTGACAAAATGGATTCAGCAGTGAGCAAGATGGCACAGCGTATACACAAATTAGAGTTGAAAGTGGAGGATTTGGAGGGCGAAATCGCTAATAACGAAGTGATTATTGGATTACCAGAGAAAGTTGAGGGCGCTGACCCTATTAAGTTTGCTCAGAAACTAACTGAAAAAATTGCAGGACCTTCGCCATTTGGATCAGCTTATGTCATTGAAAGGGCCCACAGAGCTTTACTCCCACTACCTCCTTCTGATCGGCCTCCCAGAGTATTTATTTTTAAATTTCTCAACTATCAAGAAAGGCAGCAGCTTATTGATAAAGTGAGGGAAGGCAAAGAGATATTCTGGGAAGGTTCCAGAATTAGAGTAGTACAGGATCTGCCACTCTCAATCCGGCAGAAGCGAGCTGCGTACCACCCAATGATCAAAAAATTAATAGCGGCTGGCATCAAGTTCCGTATGGGATACCCTGTGAGATTTCAAGTTTCCATTGCTAATGAATGGAAGACTTTTGAGTCCTGTGAAGCGGCCGCTGCTGCTCTTCGTGAAGCTTTTCCTGCATTGTTCAAAGACCCCTGATGGGGAGAACTAGATTGGATCCTGGCAATTTCATCTTGAGAAACATGGAACTGTTTGATGTTCGACATCCCGTATCAGAGCACAAAGAACTGGGATGGTATTGTTTTGGTTCGTAGGATACTGAGGACTACCATGTGATTCTGCATAAGGGGTTGTATGCAGTCTGGACTTATTACATGACCCTAATTATTCTGGAATGCCCTTTAGTGGCCCCTCTTATATTTTATTTTATTTTATTTTATTTTAGCCTATTTTAGTTTTGTGGGTTTTATTATTCAGGGCTGTCCTGAATAATTAACGCTGCTGATTATATTTTATCATTTGTACAGGTAGGAGGGATCTCTTACCCATTGATGTTTTGCAGCGGACTTTTCTTATATTGCCAGATTGGCAGTGGGCTATCATGAGGAGGGGCAATATGTGGACTATCTTGTGATTATTTTCAGTATTTAGTTTGGATTGGGATTTAAGGTTAATCACAAAGAATGGGGTTTTATTTTTGGAGGTCCTTCCCTATGCAGAACTAATTACTCCCTCAGGGTTTGAGGGATTGCACCCCCTTTTGTTTACATGATTGCCAGTTGGACTTTTTGCATACCAAGGTGCATTTTAGTTTCTTTTATATGACTGTATTAATTTTATAAAGAAAAGGGGGAAAAAAAGGTCTTAATTCTAATCCCAAGCTGTGTATATAATGGGTAAATTAATTATTTGCAATTTAGCGATAGACGGAGTTTCAAAAGTAATTGTTACAGGGTGGGTGGGGAGGACTCAGTTTATGGGCTAAGTGGGCTGGTGTCATGGGCGTTCGTAGGTGGGAGTGGGGGGAAGGGTGGGGTTGGTGGGGTTTGGCTCTAGAAGTGGGACTAGGGACGGGGTTCAGGGGGTAGATAGGAAGATGAGGGTTTTAGGAGGGGATAAGGGGGTTTTGTTTTTAAGGGGGGAGGGGCACAAGGCCTGTAATCTCATTCTTACTTATTTGGTAACAGAGCGGTCACAAGATGGTATAATTTTGGGGTAAGGAATGAGGACGGATATTACTATTAAATTTCTTACCTGGAATGTGAAAGGGGCGCGGAATAAGTCTAAACAATTTAGAATATTGAAATATATAGAGGCTATGAAGGCAAATGTAGTATTTTTACAAGAAACCCATTTATTGCAAGATGAAGCCAACTGTATGCGGAGGCTGCAAATAGGGGAAGTTTCTCTTCGCGGGGTAATACAAAAGCAGAGGGTTATGATATTACTTCACAGATCAGTATCTTTTACCTTTGAAAGTGATTCAGGACAAGGAAGGTAGATACGCTCTTGGTGAAAGGGAAATTACAGAATATGGTTATTTTGATAGGAGCAGTGTATGGTCCCAATGTGGACTCCCATGATTTCCTGGTGGACTTGTTAAAGGTGCTACAACCGTTTAATCAACTCCCTATGATATTGGGTGGGATTTCAACATGGTACTAGATCCTTCATTGGACAGATCCTCCAGGACTCAAACATACCAACACCTGCCTCTCGTGCCTTTGGTGAGCTAATAGATCATTTGGGGCTGGCTGATGTTTGGAGGTACTCCATCCAGAGGAGAGGGAATATACTTTTATCTCTCATACTCATGGATCTGGCTCCAGGATCGATTATATACTCCTTTCTCGTCCCTTACTTAGGGGAATCCTTAATTCAGAAATTGTAGCTGCCCCCCTCTCAGACCACTCTGCGGTAGAGCTTACGATTTCCTTTCCTTCACTTACCGTGAGGGTAATAGATGGAAGATAAACAACCAAATTTTAAGGATTCCTAAAGTAGCTCAAGTCTTGTGACACAAATAGAGGAGTTTATTTGGTTTAATCTGAAGATAATGTTCATCCGGACATCTTTTGGGGTGCACTTAAGGCCTACTTGGGAGGTTTATTAATTAGCAAGGCGGTCCAAAAGAAGAAAGAGAAGGAGGCTATTATGTCTGATTTATTAAACCAAATTAGGTCTTTAGAAGCCAGGATAATTTGTAACTCCCAAGAGGAAGACATAGAAAAGTTAGTGAAGGTTAAAGATGCATATCTCAGAATGTTAGGTGATCAGGCCAAGTTAGCAATAATCAAAACCAAAGCTAGGTACGTTGATGAAGGGGAAAAGTCGGGCAAATTACTGGCGAGGCGCATTGCGCAATTGGAATCCTCCCGTCTAATTGAAGGAATTATATCGGATGAGGATGGAAGTATTAAAACTACCCCTGAGGAAATGGTCCAAATTTTCCGGAAATATTTTGAATCTTTGTATAGTGGCATGGAGTGTCCTCCAGCTAAAACGGAGATCTGGTCAGTTTTAGAGAGTCTCCCGCTCTCTAAGTTAGATGATTCAGATCGCGGGCTTCTCGATGCTGAAATAACACAGTGTGATATGGAAACCGCTATTAAAAATTTATCGGTTGATAAAACACCTGGCCCTGATGGGTTCTCAGCTAATTTTTATAAAATATTTTCCTCTCAGTTGTCCCCGTTATTACTTAGATTATTTCAATATATTCTATCAGGGAAAGAGATAGATAAAACCCTGGCTGGCGCTTATTGTTTTGATCCCTAAACCTAATAGACCACCTGAGAACCCGCCAGTTATAGACCTATTTACGTTTGTTAAATTATGATATTAAGATTTTGGCCAAAGATATTGGCGGACCGAATTAGTAAAATAATAAAATTGATTGGGGCAGAGCAGGTAGGCTTTTATGAAGGGTAGGTCCTCAGCTGACCATTTTAGAACACTACGCGACGCCTTTCTCGGCCTCCGGGAAGTCGACTTTCAAATGCGTTGGTCTCCTTGGATGCTGAGAAGGCCTTTGATAGGGTTCATTGGGCCTTCTTATTTGCGGTGATGGACAGATTTGGCTTCTCAGAAAAGTTTGTGGGCTGGATCAGGGCACTGTACTCAAACCTTTCGGCTAGAGTTGTTTGTAATGGGGCTGTTTCAGCACCTTTTACATCACATGTTGGTACGAGGCAAGGATGTCCCCTATCACCTTTGCTATTCAATTTGTATTTGGAGCCTCTCATAAGGTGTATAGTGTTGAACCCTGAGATTTTGGGTATCAATATAAGGGGCCAAATTATTAAAGTCATGGCGTATGCCGATGATTTATTGATTTATGTTTCGAAGCCCAATGGATCCATTCCCGGTCTATTAAAGGTGTTGCATAACTTTAGCGCCTTAGCTAATTACAAATTGAACCAGGACAAAGCAGTTTGTTTATCCTTTGAATAACAAGTTATTTAGGCAGAAATTGAAGATTTAGGTTTAGGGTGGAGTCCTAATTCCTTAAATATTTGGGCCTTACCTTGACAAATAATCTGGATCGATTAAGTCAGTCAAATTTAGATTCTCTAGTTCATAATGTAAACTAGATTTAAAAAGGTGGGCACAATTCCCACTGTCAGTATGGGGTAGAATAAATATTATAAAAATGAATATATTCCCCAGGCTCTTTTACCCCTTATGTATGTTAAACGTTTGGATCCCCCTGTCATGGTTCAAGAAACTACATGGGTTAGTGGCTGACTTTGTTTGGGGTTATAAGAAGGCCAGGATGTCTTATCCTAAGTTAGCTGCCCCTAAGACACTAGGAGGCTTGAGACTACCTCACTTTGCGCTCTATTTTTGGGCAGCACATTTGAATAAGTATGGTAGATGGATGCACTGTGAGGATTGCATCTCAACCCCTGGGTATATCCCACTATGGGTCAACTTAGAAATTAGTCTTATCAAGAGTTTTGATTTTAACCCAAAAGCTTTATTCTATGTTTCTACCTGGTTACTCCTTCTGCCCTAAAGAAATCCCCCATTGGTTTCTTAAGAATCCACAACCAGCTCATTAATTTTTTGAAATACGATCAAACCAAGGATGGAGCACAACCCATTTTGGGCAACCCCAGTGGCAGATAGGTAATAGGATTATTAAACACAATTGGTTACCTTTACCGTTGACTGCTCATTAAAGGAATTCCTCAATTTAGAGGAGGTTTAATCTCATCTGTGGAGATCATAAATAAGTTCGAGTTGTCGACTAAAGATAGTTTCAAGGTATTTCAATTACGTCATTCATTAGTCCAAAAAGTTGGACGGTGCCCGGTGTATCCACCCCACATTTCATGCTGGGCGGACCTTGGTCCGTTAGTTGGAATTCCGCAGGCTGTCTCTAAAATTTACTTAGTGTTGTTTCACTGAGCTTTCACAGAGAACCTAGCTCCAAGTTCATACTGGGCCAAAGTGTTCCCTGCCGTAACATTAGATTGGTCGTGGATCTGGCGGAATTGCCATAGTTTTATTCGGCAGGACCATCTTAGACTTATTCAGTTTAAGATACTACATAATATCTATTACTCTCCTCAGAAATTGGCGGATTTAAATTTAGTGAAGGGACCTAAATGTTACAGATGTGATATGGAGGGGGGAGACTTACTGCACATTTTTTGGCAATGTCCAAAAATCACTCCATTGTGGAATGAAATAAAGAGTAAAGTTAACCCGTTATTAGGATTAGAGGACATGTTTCATCCTGAGGTTTGCCTGTTAGGGGACATGACATGCTTCTCGGTCAAACTGAGAAAATTCCATATGGCTTTGATTTCCATCACAGTAAAAAAACTAGTGCTCAAATATTGGAAGGATTGCCGTAGGATTACTTATTCCGAGTGGCTGGCAGAACTCCTTTCAAGCCTTAGGACTGAGAGGATGATTGCCGTTCTACACAATCAATTGCCTCTCTTTGAGAAAATCTGGACCCCTTTGGTTGTAGCTTATTCATAGGCTATTAGACTGTATAGTCTGTACCGACCGCATCTAGATCTAGGGCCTTGTGCGGGGAGGATTGGGGGGGTATATGGGGGAAGGATATTTGGGTGGGGGGGTGGTTGTGGGAGGGTTTTGTGGAGACTTGTTAATCCTGTAACTGTTATGGAATTCTGTGGCACTTTTATAATTTTGTACCTTCTGTACTTTGCTGCTATATTTTGTCTCTGCAAAATTAAGAGAGAAAAAGTTCAATAAAAAGTTAATGGCAAATAAACTGTACAATTTAGGCCTGGTCTCAAACTCTAATTTTTGGAGACGTAACCATTCAAATGCTGGGCTTGCTCACATGCTATGGGAATGTGCAGATATTCAGGGTATATGGAAGGCTGTACATAAGATATGTAACAATTAAATTAGGTCCTCTATTGAACTATCCCTAGCAATTTATTTATTAGGATGTTTTTTCTGATAACTGTGATTTAGACACCTATGAACATATGTGGGTCTGTCTGGCTTCATTAATAATTAAAAGACTGTTGTTGAGGAATTGGAAATCTCAAAAAATTCCAGTTTTAAAAGAATGGTATGATAACATGGCAATATTAGCAAATAATGAGCGTATAAGTTATAGCATTATTGATAAACTTGATCTGTTCCAAAGAATTTGGGGGCCCTTCTTTGATATAATGTGTTAAGGACTTAGTTATTTATTGTTCTCTTTCTTCTACAGCTTAATGCAACTCTACAGAATGTCTTCTTCATTAATATTTTATTGTAACCTTAACTGTTACCTTAATTTAATTTGATGTATGTCACTTGGATGGAAATTAATAAAAATTTATGATGGTAAAAAAAAAGAAATGAGAATGATACTAGATACACCAACAAAACTAAACTTTGTAACAGCTTTCACTCCACAGCCGTATGGAGTGAAACAGATCTTAGACAAGAATCTACATATTCTAAGAACAGAACCAGCACTCAGAAGTCTAACTTGAGAATATTAGAATGGTGTACAAAATGGGAAATAGTACATGTAACAGACTAGTACATCATCTACTCCAGGGCCCTCAGATGAGCCTTGCTGAAAGACACTTTTGTTTGTATTTTTTGTAAATATGTTGATAAAGGAGACTAATTCATGACAGTAAACACTGCACAAACCTTCCCCATCAGAGACTTCATTATCTGTGGCACAATGACAGCAGTACACCTTACCAATTCTAGCTGCACAGCTTTGTGTGTAGGCAAAACTACAATGAAAATGGAAGAACATATTGTGAACATGCTGGAGGCATACAATGAAAAGGTAAAGAAAGAACACTAGCCATAAGAAAATTATAGAGAACATAGATTCACATGTCAGGGCCTTGAAAAAGTAATTCTGGGTCCCAGGGGTGGGCATAGTGATAATAAATAAATGAGAAGAGAATAATGTTGGAAGTACAGATTGGAGGAATTGAAACATCGTGGGTTGAATGAGTGGTTTCAGCTAAGTCCATTTCTAAAAGGGTATATAATGACTTGCAGTGCTGTTCTCTGAGTTAATACAGTATAAAGATATATAGAATAATACACGGGGTGGTGTGTTTAATGAGATTTTACACACACCAGAGGTGTTGGATGCTATATAAACCTTGAGAGTGAAGCTTGAGGGGTTTATTTAAGCATCCAACACAGAGGGTGTGTGTCTACTTTCTCATTTGCAAAATATACTACACAGCCACTAGAGGGCTACAACAGCTGTCTTTTCTTTTAAAGAAGAAACACATTATAATTTTTCTCAGACATTAGCAATCACTGTATAATCACACCATTAGATCCGTGCACAACCCACAGTTTGTGGCAAAGTTCTCTATCAAGAGGTGCACACGCAACTTCGATTTGTTTGCTTACATCCACGACTTGAAACATTCACCACGATGGCACGAATTCTTCCTAGCCAAAATGGTTAATAGGGTATATACTATTTTTTACGATATTTTAAGTGAGGCTTTAAATAAGCATGCACCCTTGGTTAAGGTGTGGGTCAGAAGCAGCACCTGCCATTGGTTCTCACCTGAGCTCAAAGCTTCCCTTTTAGAAAGGGATACTTTATGGAAAAAAGCCCGAAGAAGCAAGAACGACTAGGATTGGTGTCTTTTTAAGAGAGCACGTAACAAGTGCACCAGGTTGGTCAGAGCAGCCAAGGCCACCTACTATCGTTCGGAGCTAGCCTCTGCCTCAAGAAATCCTTCAAAGCTCTGGAAAACATTAAAAGACATGTCTGGACACACACCTGGTATTTCCATTCCAGCAAACATTAAATCCAGTGGCAGCGTTATCTCTAACCAATCAGAGATATTGGAAGCCCTCAATAACCATTTTGCAATGGCAGGGCTAGCATTTGATACTTCCCCTGCCAATGACCTCCACACAGCTCAGGGCCCCTCAACCCATGAATCCCCCTCTACTGAGGAGGCCTTCTACCTCCTGCCTGTCTCTCTAAAAGAGGTGGAAGACTTACTTCTGCAACTGGACACCAGGAAGGGAGCAGGCTCTGACTTCATAGAGCCATACTATCAGAAATGTACCTATCATGTGCTTGCGGTGCCAATCACCCACCTATTCAACATGTAACTCTCCCAGGGTAACCTCCCAGCCCATGTCATCCCTCTATTAAAATCAGGTGACCCCTGTGATCTAAATAATTACAGACCGATCTCCCATCTCCGCATCCTGTCTAAATTACTAGAAAAAGTAGTGTGTTGCCAGTTAGGGGTATACGAACTCAGAAGCTTCATTAAACCCGGTTCAGTCTGGATTCACAGCAAAGCACAGCACCATAACAGCCCTAGCAAAGGTGACCAGTGATTGGCTCCAAGACCTTGACAACAAGAAGCATGTCTGTGCCATTTTCTTGGATCTTAGTAAGGCATTCAACACAGTCAATCACAGCCTGCTTCTTTCCTCCCTAAGCACCTCAGGCCTGGACCATAAATCTATGTGCTGGTTTGCAGACTACCTCGGAGAATGGAAACAGCAGGTTAAAGCAGAAGGTGATCTTTCTCCATTAAAACCTATGCTGAGGGGCATGCACCAGGGGTCTATCCTTGGTCCCCTCCTCTTTGCAGTCTACATTAACAGCATCAATGACCCCATCAAAAAAGCCAACATCCACTTATTCGCGAACGACACTGTACTGTACTTGAGTTGTCCCACGCCAGAAACAGCCTGTGAAGACCTCCAAGCTGAATTTAACCTTCTACAATACCAGCTCATAAACAAAAAGCTTTTGCTCAATTCGAAAAAGACAAAAGCCATGCTCTTCTCCCCCTCCACGTATGTGACAATTCCTGCTGGAGGGGGAGCTATCCCACAAATTACCACTGTTCTTGGAGAAACACTAGAATATGTAGCTAAATTCAAATATCTAGGAGTTTGGCTCGTTCATAAACTTTCCTTCATCAACCATCTTGAAGAACTACAGAAGAAACTAAGGCAAAGATTAGGACTATTCTACAGAATTAACCACCTGCTCACAAAGGAGGCCAAGATTCAACTGGTTCAAGCTACCTTCCTATCTTTAATAGATTACATGGACCTGCTCTACAGCCACTGCACTGCCTCTGCACTGTCTAAGTTGGACACCCTCTACCACAGAGCTATCAGGTTCATTACTGACCTTCCACTTTCCACACACCACTGCTTCCTGTACTCAACGTTAGGCTGGATTTCCCTTCACTATAGAAGGAATAGAAACACTGCCCTATGTGCCTTCAGAGCGATGACCAACAAGCTCCCATCATATGTCTCAGATTGTATTCCCCAGAGTGTGTTAGGCACCTATGCTCTAAGGAGCTGTTCCCTAATTGCCTCCAGTTCCGGGTGTCAAACTTGTTTCGCAAAGCTGCTCTAAGCTTCTCTTTACCCACATTGTGGAATGGTTTACAAAGGAACTTGAAACTGAGCTGCCCTGTTAGCCTGAAAATCTTCAAGGCACTCTACAATCACTACATGAAAGCACTTTGCAAATATTTTCCTCACTGCTAGCCCACTAATTCCACAACATCCCCTTTCCATCCTGACACTCGCCATGTTTCTACCCCTGGCTCTCACTCTTTCCCTATTAACTCTTCCTGCTGCACCCACCCTTCCCTGTCTGCTCCAGCCTGGCCAAAGTCCCACCCCACCCCATCCATAGTAGCGTCCCAATTATCTACCCCTCCTCCGTCATTATCATAATAAACAAGTACACAACAGCCATCGTCACTTTCTGTGGTTTTAGCCCAATTTTTCCCCCAGTTGTCAGTAATATATCACTCCTCTTCTTTACCTGTCTAACCCGCCACCCCATACATGGCCTCTTTCCCCTATATGTGTAGTTGCCGGCTGCCTCACTCAAAAGATCTCTGCTTATAACCCCTGTATGCCTATGGTTAAGTGTACATCTGCTGACTTCTTCAATTGTAAACTAATGCTGTTTTTTTTTTTTATTTATTTCAACCTTGCACTGTACTGTATACACTGTATATACATTTTCTTCCTTGTATATTATTGCTTTTTGTATACCTGTTTCTGTACTGTACTTTGATGTATTCATGACCAGGTCCACCTTGCAAATGAGCCTTGCTCAATGGTGCCCACCTGGATAAATAAAGATTTTGATTTGATTGATTGATTGAGTTAAACACCCCACCCCATGTTTTAATTTATTAATTGCTGGGGAGCATTTTCTCACCACATCAATTATGTAAAAGAAAACAGTCACAGTCTGGTCGAGATGAAGCGCAGTCCACAGTCTGCAGCCGAGTGACTGCTAAAACCATTTCTTTTTCTTTTTTTTAAAGGTTTAACTGAGGATTATATGTTTAATCAAGGACTTGAGAATGCAACTGCTGAGAGACAATTTTTTTTTTAAATTCACTTCCTGTCTTGTGATAGTGGTGGCCAAGCATCTGGCAGTGTGTAAGAGGAGAGCAGCGGCAGGTGCATGCATGGAGTGAGGGAAACCCAGCATGGGTTCATCATTATAACCCACAGGTTATAACAGCAAATTATAACTGGGTTTCCCTATGGGAGAAACCACTCCACAATTATTATAAAGTTTTAATACAGTGTCTATAGCAAGGCACAGTATTAGTGGCTATAGTGTTTGTAGCATATGAAATGCAATCATCTAAAACTGATACTGGTTAGTGATGTTTTTAAAAAATATATCAAATGACTACTTTTGTGCAATATTTGTCAGGTTACATGTATGCATACTGCACCTTATTTGAGGTAATGTATTTTTAATGCCCCCCCAATTTCCCCACCTCTTTCACTTTTACAGCGTTCCCTGTTGCTGCATTTTTCACTCTTCTCCCTGTCTCTCTTCTCTTTTCATTTATTTCTTATTTCCCTTGGTGTCCTAATATAGTTAGATATCAGTTCATGTCGTGATAACCAGAAAATTTATACCAGATCGTTCACAGTTATGCTTTATACATTTATATGTTCAGTGATTTGCTATAATTATTACAAGGTGTGGAAATGCATTGCACTTTGTAGTATAAAGAGTCAATGCTAATATATTCTGTGGGATGCACTGGCACTTTAATAATTGCATAAAGGGCTTACACTAGCACATCTCTCACACTCCTGATAAAGGGTGAGAAATGCACTGAACATCGAGTTCATAGGTGGAGTGGTCTGATCAAATTGCAGTTACTGCTAATAATGCCATTTTTAACCAGTTTTGATGCTTATAAATTTGGATTTGGGAGAAATATTACTTAACTTGTGAAAGACTTCATCATGTGAGTGGTGAGTGCGAAACTGATTTGCTGCTATAGAACTAGAATGAGATGGCTCCATCTTAGTGAAGAAGGGGACCCGTTTACATTGGCTTGGGTCTGACAATTAGCTAGAAGTCTGTATGACTAGAATTCTATATGGATTTCTTTAATCATTTGTATTAAATGCAGTGTTCTGTGCTTGAGAGGGTCAGGTGAAGACATTGTGCTGGTAAGCATGACGACAAAGTTTCAATTATGTGGCTATTATTATAATACGGTAAACCAATAACTTTTAAAAAATGAAATAAGTGTATAGCAAATGAACTAGAAAGGGGTAATACAAAGTGTGCAAACACCAAAGGAAGAAAAAAAAAGGTTACTAGGACAAGGAAAGTACAAGGGTGGTAGCAATGAAGGATCAGTGGTTGGATGGAAGGGGATATGCCTTAAAGAGGGAGTCTGGTCAAAATTTCTGGCATCAGTAAATTTAGATCAGCATATCCCCAATCAGTGTCATGCCAAAACTGAGATCTCTAAGTTACATTGTTTAAAAGTTACAAGTCATTTTATAATCTTAAATTTACTGCCTGATCAAAAAAAGTCAGTTTCAGTGAAGAGTTAATGATGATGTCATAACCTGAACTCACAGCCTGGTCCTCCCTGCAAGCTACCTTGTGTGACATATTTCTACCATGTTGCATAAAACTGCAGTTGTAGTAAACATCTCAAGAAGGAAAACTGACACTGGGTTAGTCAGCACATTCATTTCCATAATTTGCAAGTGTAAGGTACAGTACTTCAGAATGTGATGAGGGGCTGGAATGCAGCTGCAAGCATGGCTTTAGAATAACAATATTGTATGCAATTTTTAGAATACTTTGGGTATGAGATTTTGAAATGTCACCAGGTTGTAATTATGGAATACAGCAACGACACAACCTCAGAAAGTAGCTGGGCACAGAATTTTGGAATGTGTCAGAGACACTAAAATTCCTAATATGGTAGTGTCATATATTTTTAGAAAGTGGCAGACATACACAATTTTAAAATGCAGAGGACACATAGTTGTGGAAGGTGGCAAGGATATGTAATTTTGTAATGTGTCATGGATGCAAAATTTGGCATATGGTGGTGACGCACAATTTCAAAATATGGCTGGGGTGCTTGATTTCAGACTGTAGTGTCAACATGCAATCTCACAATGTGGTGAGCACATGGAATCTCAGAATGTGGCAGTGATACAGTTTCAGAATGTGGTAGTCACAGGCAATTTCAGAATGAGGGAGGGATGTGTAATTTTAGAATGTGACTTGGACATGCAGTGTCAAAATGTGGCAGTGATACTTATTTTCAGAATGTGGTGGGGATGTACAATTTTGGAATATGATGGGGATGCACATTTTCAGAATGTAACAATGACAGGCAGTTTTGGAATGTGGAAGTTTATACACAATTTCAGAATATGACAGGAAGGTAAATTTTAAAATGTGGTGGTGATGCACAATTTCGGGATGTGGCAGTGACTTACAATTTCAGAATGTGCCAGTTACACACAATTTTGGAATGTGACGGTGATGCAGAATTTCAGAATGTAGCGGTGACGCACAGTTTTAGAATGTGGTGGTGATGCACAATTTTGGAATATGGCGGTGATGCACCATTTCGATATGTGGCAGTGATGCACCATTTCAGAATGTGGTGGTGATGCACAATTTCAGAATGTGATCATGATGCAATTTTGGAATGTGGTTATGATGAAGAATTTCAGAATGCACAATTTCAGCATGTAGTGGTGACGCACAATTTCGGAATGTGGTGGTGATGCACAGTTTCAGAATGTGGTGGTGATGCACAGTTTTGGACTGCGGCAGTGATGCACAGTTTTGAAATGTGGTGGTGATGCATGATTTTGGAATGTGGTGGTGATACACAATTTTGGAATGTGGCAGTGACACACAGTTTTGGAATGTGGCTGTGACATACAATTTAGGAATGTGGTGGTGATGCATGATTTTGGAATGTGGCAGTGACACATGATTTTGGAATTTGGTGGTAACACATGATTTCAGAATGTGGCAGTGATGCACAATTTCGGAATGTGGCAGTGACATACAGTTTCAGAATGTGGCAGTGACGCGCTATCTGTGAATTTGGTTTGTGATGCATAAACCAAGGACAACCATAAATCCTTCTATAATTATATTGGTTCTTTAAGGAAAAACAGTTCTACAGTTGGACCAATTGCCAACAATAAGGGTCTTATTAATTAAGAATTGGAAATGGCGACTGAATTTAACAATTATTTTGCAAGTGTATTTACTTCAGATGATATCTTACCAATAATTTTGGAGCAGGATAATAAAGAGTATATACCACCTATTACTAAGACTGAGGTTAGAACTTTACTCCAAAAACTTAAAATTCAATCCTTGCCAGGACCCGACAATATACATCCTAGATTCCTAAAAGAAATAGCTAATGTTATATGTGGCCCCTTGACAGTTTTGTTCAATGCATCACTTAATCAAGGTGAGACAATTCAAGCATGGAATGAGGCTATGGTTATCCCCATTTATAAAGCCGGTAATAAACAATTAGTATCCAATTACAGACCAATTAGTCTCACTTCTGTTAGTGGTAAACTATTTGAAAGAACATTATTAGCTAGAATTGAAGCACACATCTCTAAATATTATTTACAGGATTTAACTCAACATGGATTTACTCAGGGTAGATCATGTATGACCAACTTGTTAAGTTTTTATGAGAATGTAAGTGCATCCCTTGACTTGGGGTTACCCGTGGATGTTGTCCTACTAGATTTTTCCAAGGCTTTTGACAAAGTTTCACATCAGGTTATGATAAATTATATGTGTATGTCTGGTTTCCACCCTAACATAATTAATTGGGTAAAATCTTGGTTACAGAATAGGTACCAGAGAGTTGCTGTCAGAGGACATTTGTCATCATGGGTAAAGGTTGGTAGTGGAGTCCCGCAGGGATCGGTTTTGGGCCCTGTTTTGTTCAATTTATTAATATCAACAATGCAATCATCTAATAAGGTCTGGATGACCAAGTATGAAGATGACTGCAAACTTGGCTGTATAGTCAACATACAAGATGCAATCCAGTTCCAGGAAGAACTAAACAAAATCTGTTCCTGGGCAGTAGAAAATAAGATGTGTTTTAACAAACAAAAATGTACGGTCATGCACTTTGGACACAATAAACAAAATTTTAATTACAAAACTAATAATGTTCAACTTGCAGTAACTACAACTGAGAAAGATTTAGGGGTTCTTGTTGATAATAATTTGACCTTTGATAATCATACTTTGGCTAAAGTTAAAAAGTGTCATAAAATTATAGGATGCATTCTTAAACATATTAAAAGCAGAGACCAAAAAGTAATTCTGCCACTCTATACAAGTATGGTTAGGACTCAACTTGAATACTGTTCTTCCTTTTGTGGACCAATCACAAAAAAATGAAACAAATTAGTAGAGGGGGTCCAAAGGAAAATAACTAACTAGGATCCCTTCAATATAAATCAAGGTTATGACATGTGGGTCTTTTTTCTCTACAATATAGACAAATACAAGGAGATTTATGCACAATATGTAAAGCAATCAACGACCAGTGTCTGTTCGAAACTTTAGGTTTAATAAAAATTATAAAATGGCAGAGAACAATGGAGTAATCTGATTGGTTATTTATAGTGCAATATGGGAAAATGTTGCACTATAAATAACTAGCCCCAGTACATTAGCCTGATAACAGAATCTTATGCTCACTGATCCACTGTAATGACATTCTATTTAGAATGTCATAGTAGTTTAATATCACCATTTTTTTAGCTCACTAAACTTCATACTCCATCAGTTTTCCATTGTTCTGTGGCATTTTATTTATACACACCCCATCCCTTTCTCTGTTTTGGCAAAATAACGAAGTTAATTTCACAGCTTCCCCAGTAGCCTTTACATTCCTAATTACAGTAGACAACGCTCTCATGCTGTTGAACTGAGCAACTTTGCAATGATACACGCTGTCTGTTTAAATGCCTATCAGGAATCATCTTCATTCCTGGTTTCACTCAACAATGTAGGCACGATCGGGCAAGTGAGTGAAACAGCTCTCTCATCTTGATGAAATGCAAGTGATTTAAAGCACTTACCACCATTTACCTTCTCCGTTACAATTCCTGGTTTCAGTGTCTGTCACTGATCGCCAGTGTGGCATCTCTTCTGTACAGCCTTCTGTATGCCTGCCCAGCTGCAGTTGTTCTCATTCCGTTCTCCTCCACAACAGACAGAACAGATTCACCAGATCACTTTTTAACCCTTAGGGTATAGGAAATAAAAAAAACTCTGCTTGAACATAGCTGACCACGTTGTTTACTGTTTCTTCCGTAGCACGCTTGCCTTCCCTCAACATCGCACCGCTTTCCTATGACAGATGGCACTTGCTCAGTTTCTCTAAAACCACACAAACAATTGCCGAATGATTGCAAAAATAAAAATAAAACAAGACTATGCCACTACTGCTACATTTTTTATGTATTTGAATGTAAACAATCCAGCAGTCCATGCTGGGGGCAGGTGACTAAAAATACTCGACAATCACTCACAGCAGTGAGCTCTGTGTAAATCATGAACCGCAGATGGAATCTCGCTGCTGGCATACCTCATCGACCTCAGTGCTGCAACTGCGCCTTCGAAGCAACTCCTCCCCAAAAAGCACGCCGGAAGCATGAAATATGTCAAAAGTGAAAACAAAGGCAGTCGTAATTGAAAATAAAGCAAAGCAGTACATACAGCAGTAAAGTCATGTCAAAACCAATGCATCACACTAAATGCTATAGATCGGTGACCGAATCCAATCTAATAATGTAACATGTCACTAACCACAAATTATCATCTTTCAAAACAGATGAAATACCTTGCTTCGATTACTCAAACTTAAAATGTCAAACATTTAGACGTACTAGCTCATTACATTCTCACATCTCTTATAGGTACATTTGTTTTCTCACTGCAGCTTCCACAGGTGGCAAAATCATCAGTTTGGAACGTTTACAATAAGTCGACAAGCTAGAATCTTCATGTTTTCAGCAGCAGCCATTTTATAGCAGCAGTGTTACCACAGACAGCAATAAATATAAGGTGAAGATGGAAATAAACTTTGACATACCCCTAACTCAAGAAATAATAGATTTTATTAGCCAGCAAAATGATGAAACAAATGCAGATGAGGCAACAGAGATGGAAGTTTCAAATGAAGCCATTCCTGAACAAGTACCTACCACTATCATAGATGAGCCTCCTCAGATGGCAGTTGAAAATCCAGAGCTTGAAACAGGACCTAGTGTTCAAATTAGTGAGCCAGAGGAACCCAGCATAGTAAATGTAAACAGCAGACATGCTGTACTAACTGAGGAGGAAGTGGCACAAATAGAGGAGGAGCATCATGAGAAAACACACTAAAGACCACCTCCTGGGCTGTCAATGTGCTGACTGACTGGTGCAGACTTAAAGGGTACAGCCTCATTTTAAATCTATCCCAGATACTGAGTTGAATAGTCTTTTAAGAGAATTCTATGCAAGTGTGAGGAACAGCTCAGGTAAAGAATATACAGTCAACAGCCTCTGCAGCATAAGAGCAGGTATAAGTCGTTTTGACATCAGCCCAATTAGTAGAAAAATCAATATAATAACAAACCCTGCATATAAAGGCTCTAACAATGTATTTATATCTGTTTTAAAAAGTACAGAAAGCAGCAGAAGGACACAGCAACACACCACCCAGCACTATCCAAAGCAGATTTGATGAAGCTTAGAAATTCCCCAACCTTGAGCCCCAACACAGCTCCCGGACTGTTGCGCAAGTGTGGACAGACATACAGCTTATGATGGCCAGGCGTGGCAGAGAGGGCTCTACGTCAGTTAAAACCATCCAGTTTAAAATCCTGCAAGATGAGAATGGACAGGAATATGTTTCACTTGCATTCAATGAGCACACAAAAAATCACGGTGACCCCACTGAGCAGGGTAAAGGCAATATAGGGGCTTCATATGGGCCTGACCTGGTGACCCACTATGCCCTGTGGCAAGTTTCAAAAGTACATCAGCAAGCTAGATCCTGAGTCACCTGCTCTTACATGCACCCAAGACGATGCCGCAGCACTTCCTCGATACTGAACCAACATGGTACACAAAGGAGCCACTAGGAGTCAACTACTTGTCTACAATGATGACAAGACTCAGCAAAGAGGCTGGACTTTCCCAACAGTACACCAACCATTCACCCAGGGCCACTGCAGTACAACTCCTTTCAAATGCTGGTTTGGACAGTCGTGAGATAATGGCAGTAACAGGGCATCGTAATGAATCCAGTCTACGTAGCTATTGGTCAGCAAGCATGGATGATCGTAAAAAATGGAGTGATGTCCTGTCTGGTGGAGAACAGTCAAAGCTAAGATCACCAATGAAGCATAAAGATACAAATGCAGCTCCACAAGCCACAAACAATGTGCAAAGTCAGAGTCATCTGGGACCCTTCAACCTGCCAAACTGTGTATTTAATGCACCTGTTAATTTCATAAACTACAACAAGTAACTTCAAGTATGGTAAGACATTTTCTCTGACAGAACTAGATGTATATTAATATCAAAATGTGATAGCTAATGTAATGTCTCCTTCTCTGTTTCCACTTTCTGTCTTCACAGTGTCATAACGAGACATCTCCGTGTCAAAAATCCAAATTCAGCAAACCTCTTGCCAGCAAAAATTGTTTTTATTTCATTAATATATGTATTAATATTTGATGTAGTTACTGTGTGTTTAAAAGCTATTAGCATAGGTTAAACAATTAGTTTGACACACTAAAGTTAATTTTTGGGAACTATTTTTCTTCCACGCAATAAATAAAACAAATATTTTACCACTATTAATTGCTCTCGCTATTTTTTTTTTGTGTCAACATTTATAAAGTACAATAAGACACTCCGAGGTGTGCATTACGGTGTGATAAACCGCACTCTCTAGGGGCGACCGGCACTTGGCCTTCGGCCTCGTGCCTAACTACGCCCCTAGGAGTGCGGTTATCACACCGTAATGCACACCCCGTCGTGTCTTATTGCTTACATAACTCTGAGACCCACACAAGATCATATAGCTACAAACTTAGAGGGGTGAACTGTAAACCACAAAAAAGGATTAAATGGTTTTCACAAAGGGTGGTGACTCAATGGAATGCTTTGCCAGGGAAAATAGTGGAGAGTGTTAATATTGAATCCTTTAAAAAACAGATAATTATATTGGAAGTAAAAAAATATTGTATTTATATTAGAATTATTTCATCTAGTCAGTGGCGTGCTCCTTAAGGGCATTTTTTGCCTCCTGAGTTCAAATCTCTCTATGAATCTACGAATCTATGAATACTTGTGGAATGTGGTGGTGGAATGTGATGGTGATGCACAATTTTGGAATGTGGTGATGACTCACAATTTTGAATCATGGCGGTGATGCACTGTATCAGAATGTGGCAGTGACGCACAGTTTCAGAATCTGGTGGTGATGCACAATTTCAGAATGTGGCCATGATGCAGTTTTGGAATGTGGTCATGATGAAGAATTTCAGAATGCACAATTTCAGCATGTAGTGGTGACACACAGTTTTGGAATGTGGTGGTGATGCACAGTTTCAGAATGTGGTGGTGATGCACAGTTTTGGAATGTGGCAGTAATGCATAGTTTTGAAATGTGGTGGTGATGCACGATTTTGGAATGTGGCGGTGACACAATTTTGGAATGTGGCAGTGACACACAGTTTTGGAATGTGGCTGTGACACATAATTTAGGAATGTGGTGGTGATGCACAATTTTGGAATGTGGCAGTGACACATGATTTTAGAATGTGGCGGTAACACATGATTTCAGAATGTGGCAGTGATGCACAATTTCGGAATGTGGCAGTGACATACAGTTTCAGAATGTGGTAGTGACGCACTATCTGGGAATTTGATTTGTGATGCATCATTTTGGAATGTGGCAGTGGTGGAATGTGATGGTAATGCACAATTTTGGAATGTGGTGGTGACACACAATTTTTAATTGTGGCGGTGATGCACTGTTTCAGAATGTGGCAGTGACGCACAGTTTCAGAATCTGGTGGTGACATACAATTTTGGAATGTGGAGGTGATGCATAGTTTTGGAATGTGGTAGTGAAGCACAATTTTGGAATGTGGCAGTGACACAATTTGAGAAGGTGGCAGCGACAATTTTGGGATGTGGCACTGAAACACAACTTCAGAATGTTGTGGGTATGTGCAGTTTCAGAATATGGTGAGAATGTGCAATTTTGGAATTTGCCGAAGATGCTCAGTTTTGGAATTTGGCAGGGATGCGTAATTTTAGAATATGGCTGGGACACATAATGCTGGAATGAGGTGGGGATGTGATGCACAATACTGAAATGTGGTGGATGTGTACAGTCCTGGAATGTGGCAGGAACAAGCAATTTCAGAATAAATGGTGTGTCCTGTCACATTCCAACAGTGCACATCCCCACTATATTCTGAAATTACCAGTCTCTGCAAAATTCTTCAATGTGTGTTCCTTTTGCATTCTGAGATTGAGTATTCTACCACATTTTGAGATGGCATATCCCTGCCACATTCTGATATTGCATGTCCCCCAACATTTTAAAATGATGCATCACTTTGACATTCTATACCCTGGTTCAACATTGTGTTCCAAAACCTTCTTCTAATGTGTTTTAAAGTACAGTACTATGTATCTGAGCATTCTGGAAATGCAAGCACTGCAGTCAGCCCTATGTCAGTTTATTTATTTATTAATTTTTTACTTTCCTTTATTTTATATATTTTGAGAATATAAACCAACACACACGTCATAAAAACAAGATCACAGTGGTAATATTTCAGGATGGTTACAATTTAAGTTTGTTCCATAACTCCCCCCCCCAGTCCCATTCCAAATATATCACTCCATAAATTAAGAAGCTGAGAAGGTGCATGGAAGAAATGTAAGTTGACAGCATTCCTAGGTATGGATAATAGTTCATTCTGAACATAGTCATTCAAGCCTAAGGGAATTATTAGTAAATCTCAGATGTAGAAAAAGGATTATAGACTGGATTGAGACAATAAGAAGTAGATCTTTCCCCATTTGTTGTAAAATTGCCTTCTTTTGTTGTTAAATAAGTGAATTAATCCGGTAATCTGCAAATTGAGAATTAGATTCAGTATCCATTCTCTCATACGTAATGCCTGGTTATCCAGCCAATGATTTACAATAAGTTGATTCATCGAGATAGCTAACATAGAAATAATTGCTCTATTACCGTGGCCTCTTGCCATAGTAAGATCACCTAAGATACAGGTTTTGAAATGAAAGGCATTTTGTAAGAAAGGTTTTCTGCCATATATGGTTTTAACTAAATTCCAAATAATTTGAGATTTAGACGGATAGTCCCCTCTTCCAAGCTTCATTTGATGCATCTATCAGTTTCTGAGAAACCAAATATATACATTTTTTGAGGGGTCATGTAGGTATTATGGAGAAGTTTATATTGGATTAACCTAAGGTTATCTAAAGGTATAAACTGATATATGTCTGTCCATAAAATATACCAGTACTGAGTACAAGTTCTAGTCTCCTTGAGCCAATAACAAGGGATAATAGAATCCTTACCACATTTCTGGATAAGTAACAGTTGGTATATATTAGAAATTGGATGGGATTTTAAACTCTTAGCTTTTATATCTTTCAGTGGATCCTGAGAAATACAGTAGTAGCTAATGGAACAGGTCCAACATAGGCTTTCAAAGCTGTTTTGACTAGTAACAGCTTAGGAAGGAATTTTTTGTGAAGAGACACATTTTCCAGTATATAATATAATGAGATGTATGAGCTATCTCTGATAAAAGAGCCAGCAGGAAGATTACTAGCGTTAGAAAACCAACTGGCCGGAATGGTCTTCCCATTTATTTTGAAATTTGGATTGTTAAAGACAGGCTGGTCTAAACTCCTAAAACTTGATTATCCTATGAAGGACAGAATTTTGGTGATGTATTTTCAGAGAGGTTCCAGTCGTGGAACACTTCAATTCTGTCGGTAGTTACCTAAGTGCAGTGTGTAATATAGTATTGGGATGAATTTTGTATTTTTTCATCAGGTCTAGTTCCAGGTCAAGCCTTATGGGGTGATAACTTCCAGAAAGACTATGAGGAGATAGCCATTTTATATATTTATTAATATGTGAAGCCATATAGTATAACATGCAGTTAGGTAATTTCATTTTGCCTTGTTCTTTGGGAAGAATGAGCTTCCTCCATGCTATTCTTAGGGTTTTGCCACACCAAATGAATTTAATAATTTCTGAATTTAGATTAGTAAACCATTTCAAGGGTATAAAAATATTCAATATATTAAGGGGATGAAACAGTCTGGGGAAAATATTCATTTTAATGACAGTGACTCTACTCCAGAATGAAAGGGGGAGCTGATGCCATCTTTTAAGGTCCTGTTTGATTGTAGTAAATAAATCATCCAGATTTAATTTTAATAATTGGAATTGGTCTTTTGTTAGAGGTATACCCAAGTTTTTAATTTCTGAGGTGACCATGTGAAGCCCAAGTCTGATAATTCTATTTTAAATATAAAAGAGTTAGGAGGCAAGACCTCTGTTTTGTCAATGTTTAGCTTAATAATTGGAGAGGGTACTGTATTCCTGTATAGTAACTAAAGCTGTTTTTATGGAGGACACTGGGTTGGCAATATGGAGTAGAATATCATCAGCAAATGCAGAGATTTTCAAGCAAAGACTTCCACAGTTAATGCCTATGATTTGGAGATTAATATTTAAGAAATAAAGCAGCAGTTCTAAGTATAAATTAAATAGGAGAGGAGATAATGGACAACCTTGCCTAGTTCCACAATATAAAGTAATTGTATCTGAAATTAAGCCATTACAACTTATTCTAGCTGAGGGAGAAGAAGAAAGGATTTTTAACCATACAAGATACAAATTGACATGGAAATCCAAAGCTAGAGAGAGTAAGATATAAAAGTTTGTGGTGGACTCTATCAAATGCTTTTTCTGCATCTAACAAAATCAATGCCATGGGGATATTGGAGTCTCTAGACACAGAAAAAATATGGGCAATTTTCCTAATATGGTCAGAAGCTTGTCTATTAGAAATAAAACTTACTTGTTCTCTAGAGATAAATGGGTGCCAGATTAATTTGATTCTTGGTGCCAAAATGGAGGCAAGTATTTTTATATCGTAATTAATCAACGAAATGGGTCTATAGTTGCCTGCCTTATTGTTTGGTTTATTGGGTTTAGGTATTAAGATGATTAGTGCTTCAAGGAGCGAGTTGTCCCTAACTCCCTTTTCAAGAATAAAATTATAAAACTCTTGGAGCAAGGGAATAAGTGTTTTTTTGAAAGTTTTATAAAAATTTGCCATGAAGCCATCAGGAGCTGGAGATTTATTTGGAGTCATTCTATCAATGGTCTCTTCTACCACCTTTTGCTGTATTTGATTGATAAGGTCATCAGCCCAACTTTGAGTAATTTTGGGCAGATGAAGTTAATTAAATATTTTTCTATCTCTTTAACCATAGGAGGATTATGCATTTGACCATATATTTTTGAGTAATATTTATAGAACTCTATTAAAATGTCTTTGGGGTCCATTCTGACTTCACCAAATCTTTGGAAATTATTGATTCAATAAACTTAGCTTTTTCTAAGTGTTTAAGCCTGTTTACTAGGAATGTACTGGGCTTGCCCCCTAATTCAATGTATCTGGCTTTTGTTTTTAAAATAACAAATTCGGCCCTCTCTTTGGTAAGTAAAAAGAGATTTTTTACATTTTTGTAGATCTTTAGCTTCTGACACTGTCAATGAGGAGTGGCCTAAATTTTCTAATTCACTTATTCTATTAGACAGAGATTATATCTCTTCTGAGTGTTGTTTTTTCTGCTTAGAAGAAAATCTAATGAAATCTCCCCTGATATAACACTTTAAAGCTGCCCAGATAATATCTAGCCTATCTATAGAGGTGAGGTTTTCTTTCTAAAAATTATTAATAGAAAGGTTAATATAGCTAATAATGTAGTCTTGCTTAAAAAGGGTGTTATTTAACTTCCAAATGGAATGCCCAGGATATAAGACTGAGAGCAGGATATGCAAATCAATTAAAGAGTGGTCAGAAGCTGGCCCATTGGTGCAGTGGTTGGATTTCTGTCTGCAACACTGGCATCCCAGGTTTGGGAATGGACCTGGGTCACTGGAGGGCTGGACAGGGGGAGAAGGTTGGAGCATCCAGCAACAGCTCACTTTCTCCGGGAGGAGGGTGGGGATGCAATCTGACACCTGCTGGCCCCTGGCAGAGGCCAGAAGCACAGCAAGACATCAGGCCCTCAGATGACTGGGGAGTGGTGGAAGTCAGCGTTAAGCCTTGATGTCTATGGCACGCCACTGCCTCGGAGAGAAAATGCAAAAAATGGTGCCCTGGCCAATCTGGTGATGGCCTCATCAGACCCTCATTGCCAAGCTTCTGGACCTCCATCTGCTGCCTCAGCAGCACCCAGGATCATTGGTATGGCCAGAAGGCTTATCCCCAATGAAGGTAAGGGACCCTCCCAACAAAGGGATTCATCAGGATTACCTGGGCTGGCTGCAATGTGGGGCAGTGGGGTCAGGAGCTGCCGGGTGAGCAAGTCCTTGAGAGGCCTGAATGAGAGATCAGCCAGGGTGTGGGGTGGGAGCATGAAAAACAAGAGTGGTCAGAGAAAGCTCTTCCTAAAATCTGTGAATTCTGGACATCTTTCATCAAAGATTTAGTAATTAGAAAAAATGTTATTTGCTAGAATAGCATCTGTGCACTGGCAAATAAAATGAATTTTTCTTTTTGTGTTTGGGTGTAAGGTTCTCCAAGGGTCTAATAAATTGCAAATATGTAAAAATTCATGTAGTGCTTGCATATCAGAATGGAGTGTAAAATTGGATGGATTTGATTTATCCAGTAGCAGATCTAATGGGATATTCCAATTTCCACCAATCAAGACCTTATACGATAAGAAGGGAGATAGATCAGTTAGAAGTTTGGTTAAAAAGGATGTAGTATTGGTATTGGGACTGTAAACCATGCCTATAACTGTATGTGTATGATAGAATTTTCCTAGCATAATAATGTATCTTCCCTCTGAATCCTGAATGGTTTGTGCAGGAGTAAAATTTAATGATTTATTCACTAGAATAGCAACCCCACCTTTAGATGAGTATTTACCAACTCCAAACACCTGGGTATATTCACATTTCTTAAGTAGATCTATTTCAGTGGACAATAGGTGGGTTTCTTTTAAGAAAACTAGGTTATATCCAAGTGAATTTAGGAAACTTAAAATCTGCATTCTTTTAGCACTTGGGCGTAGGTCTTTGACATTCCAGGAAGCTATCTTAAGTAACACTGACATAACACAGTATTGGAAGGTAGTAAGAAAGGGTGATAGGATAAATTCTATAATCTTGATTAGAACACTTGCATTTCTTCCATGCTATTTGTAGAAACCACCTCTCCCCCCCAGCTTTGACCCCTTTCAATTATATATAACCCCTTCTCCACTACTGCTAAACCCCCATTATAAATCATAAACAATCTTAAAACTAAAAAAACTTTCCCCAGTCCCAAAGATTGAACTCCTAAACACATTTCAACCTGGCTGACCCTTGCCTAATGTGCCCCAGTCCCCAACCTCACTATGAATGCAAACCAGAGCGGGGGGGGGGGATATTAACCCAGTTTCACCAAACAGTCCTTGTAATAATAAAATTGTTTTCATAATCTTGTACATAATCATCAAATAACAATGAACTTAAAATTATCATTCTTAGAGGAGCTATATCTAGCTTTGGAACATATTTTATTCTACAATCTTTAAACTTATCTACTTACTAAATGTATATAAGAGAGGAGGAAGAAGAACAGATATAAGTAATTAAGGTTACATTAAATAAATAAATGGAGTAGATCCAGCTGAACAAACCTACCATCCAGTTTCCCTTAACAGAAATAAAATAAGGTCATTAAATTCATGACTCTCAATCAAAATTGAACAGGTAGATGAACACCCTCTAACTAAAGTTTCTCGATTGGGTGTATGAATTTTCTATAGAATAATTACTATAAAGCAAAGTTGGAGAATTATAGTTAGCTAATTTAGATGTTTCTTTATCTCTGCATCATTTGACTGTGTAAATTTTTTATGGGTTCGGTCTAGTTAATGAGAACTTTAGGATCTCCCCAGAGAAACCCACAGCGTGTTTTTGTCATTATATTCAGAGATCTTCCAAAAGGTTTTTTCTGGGGAGGAGGGAAAACTTGGATCTCTACCTATAGAAATGTCTTGAGTTATAAATCATATTTTAATAATGGGTCCTAGTCCAAATTGTAGACCTTGAATATATTAGAGGTATATCGGGGTCTTTTTAGATCATCGTACTGTTGGCGCCATTAAGGTAGTGAGATGTCAATATCTTCATCAGTGACATTGCGCAGGACCTAGAAGGCAGAATTTCACTGTTCGCTGATAACACAAAGCTCTGTAACAGAGTAGACACACCAGAGGGTGTAGACAGAATGAGAAGGACCTGCAGAAACTTGAAGAATGGTCAGGGTTTGGCAGTTGAAATTCAATGCAAGGAAGTGCAAGATAATGCATATGGGGCACAAAACCCCGGACAATATATCAGTTGGGGGTGAGGATATAGCATGCACCAAGCAGGAAAGGGATCTTGGAGTTATCATCTCTGATAACCTCAAGGCAGGAAACAGTGTGACAAGGCAGCAGGTAAAGCAAATAGGATGCTGGGATGCATAGGCAGGGGCATCACCAGCAGGAAAAGGGAGGTCATAATTCCACTATACAAGACACTAGTGAGGCCGCACCTGGAGTACACTGTGCAGTTCTGGAGACCTTACCTATGTAAGGACATAGACAGGGTAGAGAAGGTTCAGAGGAGGGCAACAAAGATGGTGCATGGATTGCATCACAAGTCCTATGAGGACAGGTTGAAGGCACTGAACATGTACTCCTGGAGGAGAGGGAGGAGAGGATATGATAGAGACATACAAGTATCTTACAGGAGGAACAGGGTCAGGAATGCACTATTGTTAAGCCAAAAGATGTTCCAGGACTAGAGGGCATGGGATGAAGTTGGAGGAGGATGAATCAGAGGAAACGTGAGGAAGAATTTCTTCACAGAACGGGTGGTGGACAAGTGGAACACCCTGCCAGAGGAAGTGGTGGGGCTGAAACAATCACGGATTTAAGAATGCATGGGATAGACATAAAGGAATTCTGGAGGTCAGGGGTAAGGGGCAACAGACTTCCTGGAAAACATAAACTGAACTTACAAACTTAAATGGGCAGACTGGGTGGGCCATAGGCCCTTATCTGCCGACACTGTCTATGTATCTATGTATCTATGTCAGGTCTCTTCCCTATTTAACAGGAAAATAGGGGACCTGAATGTTCCCCTTGCATTCCAGGTTCTCCTCATCATAAAGAGACTTTGTAAAGAGTTAAGAAGTTTAAAAAGAGTGACCCCCCCTTAAGCCTTTTTGTTTGAATAAGTTTCAGGAACCCATGAAAAAAAGATAAAAGAGCAGAACAGAAAAAAAACAGCCCCTGTGTAACAGGTGGTTTACATTCGGAGAAATTTGCAGCATCAGATTAGTAGTAACAAGTTGAAGTATTAAAGCCTAAAATCTTTCCCCAAATCCTTGACCAGCAATCTCCTACCTCTGTATCTGAAGTTAATAGTAAAGTAGAAGAGAAATTTAAAGTGAAGAAAATACTTTAAGTATCTCCTATTTCATGGAGTTTATTTACAATGGAATGTCGCAGTGCCAAACCTGTATTCTAGGCTCAAAACTGCTTCTGCTCTTTTTAGATAAGGTAGGGTCCCCTGCTTGATATATTTTGGGGTCACAATATTGAGGAGAGCTGCACAGTCTAACCCTGGAGGAGAGGAAATAGTCTGAAAAACAAAGAGAACAGTATGGTAGTAAAGAGAGAGCATCTCCCAATGTTGCAGTGTAATATTGGAAATAACTCCTATTTAATGGAGAGTCCAACTCAAAGAGGTTAACAGAGTCAAACTAAGAACCCATATTAACGAATTAGTAGTTCTCTCTACTCAATGGGAGGCAGTCTATGATACTCTGTTTTTAAAGGAGTCCATGTTAGCCCCCCCCCCTTTCCATCTCTGTAATATATTTAAAGAAAAATAGGTTAGTGGGCAAGAAGAAACTTCTGTCAATGATTGCACAACTTTGGTCACCTACCACTTTTTTTTAGAGAGCTAGCCCTGCCATCTTTTATTGAAACCAACCCATATGGCTAAAACAATGAGAAAAGCATTAGAAGGAGGTCATCAACTCTGCTAATCTCTGGGTCCCACCTTATTATTCTTAATTATATACTTTATGGAACTTACAGGCACAGTGTACAGTACTAAACTTTTGCTAAAAGTCCATCAGTAAGGAAAAAACAAGTTAGAGCAATACATTTCCAGAAGAGTCTATCTCAATGCTAAAGAAAGACGCTTAAAGAAAATAGCAAGCTTGCTGAGTTAACTGACCTTTCTCAAACCATTGCTTCAAATCACAAAAACATAAAAGTAAACATCTTAAGTTCGAGCTTTTGAAAATTGAAAGGAGGCTTTCGTATTCAAATCACTCACATGTACTGATGCATTTGCAGAGAGCAAGGATGGCCATTCCCAGCATCATATTAGCTCAGTACCTTCTGAAAGAAATGTTCAAGATCTGTAACGTAGATTGAAAAGCAAATCTCATTTTTCTTACCGAAACTTAAATAAGTACTTGGCAACGTGTCAGTGATCACTTTATATAGAACACTTCTACACACAGTCATGGAGATATTACAGCACATTCATCCTGACTTAAAAAGGTCTGGGAGCAATTCTGAAAGGTGCGTAACAGCTTGCTCTGGGGTTTCAAATGCATATGATTTGCCATATTTACAAATGCTCAACTTTGTGGGATACATCATTCAGAATTTGATCACAGCAGCGATTAGTTTACTGGCAGTCGGGTGAAAACTTCTTTTTCTCTGCCTAACTTCTTGTGATAAGTCCTGAGACACACTTTTTTTTTTCCCATCCCAGCTTAAGTCTTTTTACTCTGTAGTTTTATTTAATACATGAAGCCTATCCAGGTAATTTAAAAATCGTATGATGTACAGGTGTGGGGGCTCTCCTTTAGCAGGTGGTGGTCTAAGGGCTCTGTAAACTCTTTCAATTACATATTGAGCCCCATTCAGAGATTTGCTAGCCAGATTTTCACACAGCACTAAGAGTTTTCTAGAAGCCCATGCAACACAATATTGTTTCTCCAAGACCTACCTTCTGGGTCTTTGAGTTTTTCCTGTACTTTGGCTAATTTGTGGTGCATTGAGGGTACTTCTGGTTCCATTTTACAATTCCAGTCCTCAAATAATGAAATTCTGGCTTTCAAGATGGTGAGTTGCATGCTAATCCTTTTCATAGCCGTCTGGATGGACTTGGAGTCGTCAGCTAATATTTTAATAGCATTTTTTAAATCTGTTATTTCCTGTAAGAATTTTTCTTCAGTGAGAAGATTAGAGCTAGAAGCAGATGATGACTCTTAGTCGAGGCCTGTTTAGACTGTTTAGAGTTAAGAGGCTCTGTCTGGGATTGGTGGCGGCATGTGCTGCACTGGTGTTTTCATTTCCACATCCATTATTTGTTTTTTCTGAAAACTTCCAATGAAATGAGGTGAAAATATATCCCCAGGAAAGTTCCAAACAGCTCTTCAGGGTTGAAATATTTAATGGGTCAACTTTCTTGTGGGGTTAAGAGATGGAGCACAGAGCTAACCCTCCTACCACTGCAGGCTCATCACCGGAAGTATGGACATTTCAGTTTATTTTTTTAATGATAACTACAGCTACAGTTTCTTAAACATTGGAGAAACAGGTTCTATAAGGTTGCTGACAGGTAAGACTAGACTGTGAGTTCAGGTTATGACATCATCAGTGGCTATTCACTGAGAATGGCTTTTTTGAACAAGTAGTAAAAAATCATGGTTACAAATTAGCTCATAACTTTAAAATTAAGTAAAATAGAAATCTAATTTTTGGTATGAAATTTATTGTGGGTATGCTTATTCTAATTCTGCAATGTAGCACTTGTGGTCAGAACCCCTCTTTAATGCCAGGAGCTTGGGTAACAAAATCAGTAAGCTCCAGACACTGATGATGGACAGTGAAGTGGACCTAGTGGACATCACAGCAACACAGATTTGGAAAATGATGACTAGGGCCTGATTGTCCCTGGGTACTGATTGTTTAGAAGGAATACAGGAACAGTTAGAGGGGGAAGGGTAGCATTTTTTGTCATGGAGGACATCAAGGTGGCAGAAGATGGGTGTAGAAGGGGTAGTAATAGAGACTGAGTTCCTGTGGGTGCAACTCACAGCAGTCTCAGGCAAGAAACTGTACTTGGGGGTGATCTATAGACCTCTGTGACAAGGAAAGAGAGAGAGAGACAGAGAGAGACAGAGAGCTCAGGGTAGAACTTGAAATAGGGGTGGCAAAGGGGGACATAATGGGGTGGGTGATCTGCCAGACATAGATTGGGTCATTCCAGTGGCCAGGAGCACCAGAGGTCGGGCCTTGCTGGATGCCTTTCAGGACTGTCTTCTGGTACATCTACTTAAGGAACCCACCAGTCAGACTGCAATTCTCGATGTGGTGCTCACCAACTTGGAGGTGGTTGGAGCTGTGAGAACAGGGGATTCACTTTGATCGTGACTTAGTTTGGTTTGAACTTGCCCTTGAATCCAGAAAACCCCAATCAAAAACTGAAGTCCTGAATTTCAGAAGGGTGGACTTCAACAGGCTGAAGGAGCTGGTCTGGGAAAAGTTACTTGCTGTGGGCAACATAGGGTGGATGAAAGAGAGATGGGGGGGCAGTTAAGGGAGCCATTCTCAAGGCATCTAAGTTATGTATGAGTGTGGTAACTAGAAAGAACAGATTCAAGAGACCGTTATGGTTCTCAGCCAGAATCTGGGAAGCACTGAGGTGAAAGGAAAAGGTCTTCTACAAGTATAAAGGAAAGCAGGAGGAGAAAAAGTAGGAAGACTACATACTGAAAAATAGGCAGGCAAAGAGAGTGGTCAGGGAGGCAAAAGCAGACACAGAGCTGCATATTGCATAGGGGGCTAGAGCAGAGAAAACTAGCTCTTCTAATCTATTAGGGAAAAAAGGAAGAAAGGAAGAGGAATTGTAAGGTTAGTAGGGGCAGTGGGGTAATAGAGATGGATGGGGAAAAGGCTGCTGTCCTTAATGGTTACTTTAGCTCAGTTTTCACTAAAAAGAACAGTGGAGCCTTGCCAGAGAGTGGCACCAAAGTGACCACTAAGAGGGTCCTGGAGATGAGGTAGCCAATACAGTATTTACAAGTGAAAGGATCCAGAAAGGGCTAGCAGCACTACAAATAGATAAGACCCTGGGACCAGATGGGTTGCATTTGAGGTTACTCAGGGATCTGGAAGCAGGACTGGTCAAACTGCTGGTAGGTCTATTCAACAGCTCTCTAAGGACAGGAGTAATTCCAAAGGATTGAAGGGTGGTGGACATAGTTCCACTCCATAAGGGGGAGGACAAGGAAAATGTAAGGAACTACAGACCTGTCAGTTTTACTTGTATTGTGGAGAAGCTGATGGAGTCACTGGTCAAAGACTACCTCATGGACTACTTGCAGAGCTATGGGCTCTGGGATAGAAAACAGCATGGATTCATGGCAGTGAGGTCTTGTAAGACTAACCTGATAATTTTCTTTGACTGGGTGATGAGGAAATTAGATAGGGGTCAGGCTCTGTTTTGACTTCAGCAAGGCTTTTGACTTGGTGCCTCACAGATGCTTGTTGAAGAAGATGGAGGATCTGCATGCAGCTAAGGTTATAGAAAACTGAGTAGGTAACTGGCTAAAGGGGAGGAAAGAGAGTTGTAGTCAATGGGATCAAGTCAGCAGACAGGAAGGTTATGAGCAGGGGTACAACAGGGATCTGTTCTGGGACCAATCCTCTTCAGTATGTTCATTAGGGATGTTGGAGTGGGCATCTAAGGCAGGCTGTGTCTCATCACAGATGACACTAAGTTCTGGGATAGGGTGGGTAGTGACAAAAGAATCAGGGAAATGCAGAGTGATGTATGAACGCTAGAGGGGTGGTCTAAGATTTTGCAGTTGAAATTCAATGCCAAAAAGTACAAGGTAATGCACCCAGTGAACAAGAATCCCACCACAGAGTATTGGATGAATGGTGTGAGACATAGCACAATGGCTGAGGAACAGGACCTTGGAATTATCATCAGTGACTCACTTGAATAATTGTGTCAGTGCAACAAGGCATATAGCAAAGCAGGTAGGATGCTGGAATATATGGGGAGGGAAGAAGTCATTAGGGAGAACCCTATGGGAGAGAAATCCGCAAAGAAACCTATTAATGAGAAAAGCAAAATGGCAGCAATAAAGGGAGATGAAAATGAGAGCAGAGGGAGTAAGGAAAAAGAGGGCAAAAGGGAAGAAGGGGGGTTGACAAACAGGGTAGTAGCAAAATCTGGAAGGCCACATGTGCAAATGCTCAAAGTCCCGGAAATAAAATTCTGGACCTAGAGACCATTATGGCAGAGGCTGACCTAGATATTGTCGCCATTACTTAGTTATGGTGCATTGAAAACCATGACTGGGATATAGCCATACCAGCTATACTCTATTCAGGAAGGACAGGTGGGGAAGAAAGGTGGAAGACTGGTGCTTTATGTGAGGGAAAGCATAAAAGCAACAGAGATACAGGGAATAGAGGGTGGGTGGAGGTACTGTGGGTCACCCTAGAGATGAGAATGGAGCTGCTATTTGCACTGGCATGATCTACAGACCTCCAGCACAGTGGGGTGAGTTGGATAAAGATCTGGTGGAAGTCATCCAAAAGATGGCAAAATAAAGGGGAGGTGCTGCTGGTGGGGGACTTCAATCTGCTGGATGTAGGATGGAGCCTCCCAGCTGCAGCTTCAGCTAGGAGCAGGGAAATCCTGGACTCCCTGCAGGGGACATTCATCAGGCACCTAGTAAGGTAGCCCACTCATGATGGGGCAACACTGGACCTTGTACTCACTAATGGGGACAGGGTTGCAGACGTCAGGGTGGGAAGCCATCTGGGGACCAGTGATCACAGTGTAGTTCCATATAAGAACTGTGGCAGAATTGAACCACACAAGGGTGAAGGTCCTGGACTTCAGGAGGTCCGATTTTAAAAAGAAGGGTGAATGCCTCAGGGATGCCCTGGTAGGCAGGGAGGACTTGAGTGCAATGGGGGAACAGTGGGTGAAGCTAAAAGGGGGGCATACTGAAGGCAACAAACCTCTGTGTCAGACAAGTGAGCAAAAGCAAGAGGAAAAAGAGACCGCTATGGTTCTCAAAAGAGGTGGCTGTGAAGGTAAGGGCAAAAAGGTTAGCATTCATGAGGTATAAGAAGACACAGAGGGAGGAGGATAGGGAGGTGGATCAGGAGAAACAGAGGGGGCAGGGAAAGCAGTAAGGAGCGCAAAGGCGCAAATGGAGAATAAGATAGCTCAGGCAGTAACGAAAGGGGACAAGACATTTTTCAGGTATGTAAGTGAAAAAAGGAAGACCAGGGGAGGGATTGTAAGGCTAAGAAGGGAAGAGGGGATTGGAGGGAGATGGACCAGAAAAAAGCAAGCAATATCCTGAACAAATACTTTTGTTCAGTGTTTACAGAGGGCCACAGAAAAGTAACAGGAGCATTGAAGGAAGGGAGGAGGACACTTGTCCATTTTTAGAGGAGAGAGTCCTGAAGGAACTTGCAAATCTAAAAGTGGAGAAGGCAATCAGGACAGATGGGGTGCATTCAAGGATATTTAGGGAACTTGCGGAGGTACTGGCTGCACCTCAGACAGTTCTGTTCAACCACTCACTAGAGATGGGGTGGTTCCAGAAGTCTAGAGGAAGGCAGATGTAGTCCTACTTCACAGAAATGGTAGCAGGGAGGAGGCTGGCAATTACAGGCCAGTCAGCCTGACTTTGGTGGTGGGGAAATTAATGGAATCACTACAGAAGGAAAGTATTGTAGAATATCTTGAATCCAGTGGCTTACATGCTCTGAAACAGCATGGACTCACAGGGGGGAGGTGATGCCAAATGAATTTGATAGATTCCCCTGACTGAGTGACCAGGGAAGTGGATCAAGGTGGAGCAGTAGATGTGGCATACCTAGATTTCAGTAAGGCCTTTAACACCGTTCCACATAAGAGAATCATCAGCAAGCTGTGCAGCCTAGGAGTGGGTCCAAAGGTGGTACACTTGTAAGAAATTGGTTAGTGAATAGGAAGCAGAGTGTGGTGATAAACAGAGTTTACTCTGAGGAAGGGAGGGTGACCAGTAGTGGTGCCACAGGGATCAGTACTGGGACTGGTCCTCTTTAATGTCTTTATTAGTGACATTGCACAGGGGCTGGATGGGAAGGTCTATATTTTTGCAGACGACACTAAAATCTACAATAGGGTAGACACTCTAGAAGGGATGGAAATAATGAATAGTGATCTGGGAAAGTTAGAGGAGTGGTCAAGAGTGTTGCAGCTAGGTTTCAATGCAAAAAAGTGCAAAATCATGCACTTGGGGCACAGAAACCCAGGGGCGGAGTACAAAATGTAGGAAGTGGTATTGATGACAACAAAACAGGAATGAGACCTGGGGGTATTCATATCTGATGCCCTAAAGGTGGCCAGGCAGCGTGACAAAGCAGTTGGGAGAGCTAGTGGGATGTTGGGGTGCATAGGGAGAGATATCACGAGCAGAAAGAGGAAAGTGGTGTTACCTCTGTATAGATCATTGATGAGACCTCACCTAGAGTATTGTGTCCAGTTCTGGAGACCTCATCTCTGAAAGGACATCTGAGTGGAGGTGGTCCAGAGGAGGGCAACTAAAATGTTGCAGGGTCTGCATAAAAAGCCCTGTGAAGAGAGACTGAAGGACCTTAATATGTACACCCTGTAAGAAGGGGAGGGTATGATAGAGACTTTCAAATACCTCAAGGTTATAAATGAGGTACAAGAAGGAAGCATTTTTGAGGAAAAAAAAGATGCTCAAGAACAAGGGGCCATGCTATGAAGCTGGAGGGCAGTAGACTCAGTGGAGATGTGAGGAAGTACTTCTTCACTGAAAGATTGGTGGATGCCTGAGACAGCCTCCCAACGGAGGTGGTGGGGGCAAAAACTGTAGTGGTGTTCAAGAATGCATGGGATAGGCATAAGAGAACCTTAGTGGTAAGGCAAGAGGGGTAGAGCCAGAGTTCAAGTAGGGTCTGCAGTAATATAGTAGGTAGGGGAAAATGGGCAGACTATTGGGCCAAGCGGTCCTTTTCTGCCATCAAATTCTGTGTTTCTATGTTCTATGTTTTATGTATTGATAGCAGAAGTGAAGAGGTAATACTTCCCCTATACAGATCCTTAGTGAGGCTGCACCTGAAATATTG
Organism: Neoceratodus forsteri; assembly: GCA_016271365.2. Lineage (NCBI taxonomy): Eukaryota > Metazoa > Chordata > Ceratodontiformes > Ceratodontidae > Neoceratodus > Neoceratodus forsteri. The sequence goes on along the minus strand of CM057453.1, from coordinate 639,232,848 downwards.
CACCCAGTTCTGGAGTCCTTACCTCAGGAAGGATAGAGATAGGCTGGAGATGGTGCAATGCAGGGTAACAAAAATGATTCAGTTTCAACAGGGCATGTCCTATGTATTCACTGGAGATGAGAAGGGAGAGGAGAGATGTGATAGAGACCTTTAAGTTCCTAAAAGGAATTAATAAGGTGAACTGCAGGGAACTACTTAGCTTGAATACTAGTTCACGGTCATGTGGAAACTGACAGGAGGGAGGCTCAGAAGGGACATGAGTAAGTATTATTTTACAGAAAGGGTGGTGGAGTCTAAAACTGCTGGGTGCCGAAGTGGTGGGTGCTAAAAGCATTGGAAGGTTCAAGCACGGTTGGGATAGAATGAAAGGTATAGTGGTTGCTTGGAGCAGTAGAAGCTGGGAGGGCAATGGGGGAAGGATGGAGAGGGTTAACAAACTGGAGGGACAGTTGGTCCCAGGGCGAAATAGGGAACTCGGGGAGATTGGAAGGACCTTTTTTTAGTTGTTGTTTTTTGGCTGTCAGTGTCTGTGTTTCTATGTAAACTAAAGTATGGATGTTGGTATCTGGGAAGGGGGGGCTGTTGTGTTTGGATGTGGTGTGGGTACACAGAAATTGAGAAAACAAAATGGCTGTCAAATTTCTTTTTTTATGTTCACCCTTGAACTTGCACAAAGTGAACATATTGGTATGATACTGGGTTTTGAGAGGTGTGTCACTGTTGGTCCAATGTAGGGCAGTTTGCAAGGAGTTTGACAATGTCAGACCAATTATCAGCCAGGTTGATCATGACACCCTTCAGGTCTTGCTGGGTGGAAACTTTGTGTAGTTCAAAGAAAAGAGCTGACTGAATGATAGGGCAGTTCTTTCTTTTGATCTGCATAAGCTGCCAAGCAAGCAGAGCTGATCAGATTTATGATCATCCTGCAGTGGTCTTCCCCCCCCAATGTAAAAACAATCCCTCCCACTCTCTGTCAAGTATCCCTCTCACGTCCCATTGCTTCCCCCTTCTTAATTTTCTGACACCGGGGTTCCCAATCCTTGATGTCGACTAGTACCCCCACCCCATCTGTTTTCAATGTGTGACAATGGGAAGCCCACTCCCAGTGCCACCAAACATAACACTGGCACGGGTTCCAATCCCCTGTGTTGGTACTTGAAACAAAGGAAACCATTCCTCATAGTCTTTTTTTAATTTTTATTTTTATACACCCTGTAACTGTCCATTGATGTCTGTTGCGGCCGCTGGCATACCGCCACCATTACCATCCCCCCACCGGACCCTCTCATTCAACACCTCCCACACCACACCCCACCCCTTGCTTTTACTTTTCTGACACTGGGGTGCCCAATCCCCGGTGCCAGTTAGTACCACCCATCCCACTCATTTTCAGTGTATGACACTGGGGAGCCCACTGTCGGTTCTGCAAAACATAACACCACCACTGGTATGCCCAATCCCCATTTTCAGTACCTGCAATAAAGCATACTGTCCCTTATAGTCTTTCTTTATTTTTATACACCTTGTAAAAAAGAAAACTGCTTATTGATGTCTGTGGCAGCTGTCGGCACACCACCACCATTACCCTCTCCCCACCTGACCCTCCCACTCAGCACCCATTACCCCATGCTTTTAATTTTCTAACACCAGGGTGCCCAATTCCCAGTGCCGGCTAGTACCTCCCACCCCACCTGTTTTCACAATGCGACACCAGGGAGCCCACCCCCAGTGACTGCCAAATGTAACACTGAAACTTGGGTGCCCAATCCCCAGTGTCAGTACCTGAAGTAAAGTAAACCATCACTCATAGTCTTATTTATTTTTATACACCCTGTAAAAAGGAAAATTGTCCATCGATGTCTGTTGCCATGTTGGCACGCCATGGCTGTTACCCTCCCCCCACTTAACCCTCCAACTCAGCACCCACCACTCCACATCTCCCACCCACCCCTACGTACTTACCTAGGGTTCAACCCTGTAATCCTGTCTGGACCAGAAACATGTCATCACTCTTCAACTCTGGACTAGGCGCTGAAGAAATCAGGTATGCAGTTCAATGTATTTCAGTGGGTTTTGAACTTTTCTTCATAACTTGGACATTTTAATTCATTTTTTCCCTAACTTTTCAGCATGGGGCCAGATTCTAAAAGGTGTTAGAATGACGCAAGGGACTTGCATCAAAATAGTTTGACGCAAGTGGTGACTTACGTCATAACTTGTGTCAATCTGCATCTGCCACAGATATGCTGCACCAAAGCCCCCTTGCACCAGGGTTGCGTCCAACAACCCAGTGTGCCAGGTCAAAAGGGGGCTTGTGCCATGGTGGGGCTGCCACATCCCCTTTTTTGGTATCTTCAAAGCCCCACCATGGACGCAGCAGAGCACTTTGATCAGCCAGGAGGTGGTCTTAGTGGTTGCGCCAGTGGGACTCGGGAGGACACTGGACACTGGAGTGTTGTATGGGCAGGTGAGAGACTATGTGGGGTGTTGGAGCACAGCCATACAACACCATGGAAATCATGTCCCTTTTGTATATACCAAGTCCCTGCCACTGTAGCCCCCCCAACATCCAAATGGCATCTAGTGGCCGTGGTTGTATATTGCTCCCCCTGCCATGATTCCTGAGCTCTCCAAGAATGCGGTCATTGTAGCCCATGTGGTACAGTGCCCCCCATCCCCAATCTCCCATCAAACCAAAAAAACATAACTGCCAGTCCTACCTCCTGGTGGTCTAGTGGCCCCCATCCCTCCCCACCCCGACAAGCAGTGGTGAAGGACCCCCATCCCCGACCCACTTCTGCAACTGGCACGTCCCTCCTCACACCAGCATGGTCAGCTGCAGAATGCATTATGTGCATACTGTATAAGACTATACAATACACACATAACGCATTCTGTAGCAGGCCGTGGCGGTGTGAGTAGGGAAGTGCCAGCTGCAGAAGTGGGTTGGGGATGGGGGGAGGAGGGTGCTTCACCACTACCTGTTGGGGTGGGGAGGGTGTGAGACCACTAAACCACCAGGTAATGCTTGGGCAGTTCTGTGTGGGCATGGGGGGAGTGCAAGGGGGGGGACACGGACTGGGACCGGGGTTTTTGTATGAGCAGGACCAAGGCTCGGGGCTACTGCTCAGAGGGGGGCCCAATTGCACCGCCACAGTCATTGAGATTGCAGGGGTTGGTACTAGCCTGCCACAGCAGGCAGTCTAAATTGGACGCACATGGGTGTCCTGGCAGTACTGGGACAGTGCCCTATGGGGGCCAAATGCCCTGTTCCACAGCCTTGCGGCGACTGCCCAGTTTGTGCCGGATACAAGGCTTCCAGATCCCATCTTTCTACATTTGCACACCCCTATCACCACATTTTTTTTAAATGAATGGGCATTTTGGCGACAACATGATGCCACTTGTATGACATTTTTATTCATGGCACTTATTTTAATGGAACCTGCAATGATACAGCCCTGACTATGTTAAAGAAGTCAACTCATTATCATTATTTGGAAGGCTATGCCTGTGGTTCAATGGACAAGCAGCCATCCACTCCCTCTTCATGTGCTACATAAGAAGCTCCTCTGAGCCTCTCTCTCAAACACTTTTTCTCTGCAGCCAGAGGCTCTGTCGGTCTGTCCTTTGCAGTCTGCTGTGGCCTGTCCCCCAGCCCCCCGCCTTGCGGTGTTTTGGCTCTGCTTGTTTCTGCTGGACTTCTGTTGTCTGTTCTCTTGCATTTGGTTTGTATTGTTTGCCTCTGGCTGTGTGCTTCTTTGTGTTGCTTGTTCCGTGTTCTTCTGTGTTTGTGTGTCTTTTGTTTTTCTTTCTTTTGGGGGGATTCTTTTTTTTTTTTTTAACCTCTTTGTGTTTTGCTAATCCAGAGCTCATGCTCCTTGCTTCCATTTACTCACAATGCAACTGTAATAATTAGCTGTGTTTCAGCTCAAGCTGCTTCCCTGCTGCTGCTCTCTATGCTGTGCACCTTGTTTTCACCTAGTTCAGGCTCACTCTGAACCCCAGCCCAGGCAGCTCAATCCTGCTTCCTGAATTTATACCACACATCTCATTGCTACTGTTTTCACTGCACTGCCTAGCCAATTTGCTGCTTTCAGAGTGTTGTTTTCCTACAGTCCATGTTAATTCAAATTGCTACTCCTATAACTCATAATTACTCAATACTGAGGCTGCTCTGTCACGTTTGCACACTGCTGTTATACTCTGGAGGTCAACTAAGCTACCGTTGATGCTTTAAACTAGTTTTAATATCTGCATGTGGGTCATAGCACCTTCCCATTGCTTGTTTTTTCCTATGGCAGGGGACTGGAGGTGTTATTAATGAGCCCTGGCCCTGTGTGGCATACTAACCCATGTTCAAATCCTGCTTTGCTACTAAAATCCTCTTAGTATTTGTCACCTTCATTGGCTTCCTTGATGGCCTGGCTGGCTTGCCCTGCTATTCATATTTGCTGCTCCTTCGACATCCGTGCAGGTCCAACCATTGTTTACTCTGTTTACTTACCTATGTGTAGGTCCACTCATTGCTTACACAATTAATTTGTTCAATGCTCACTACTACCATGTCTGACCTATGTGAGGGTCCCAGCACTCAACGCTTCATTCAGCTCCTCCTCAATCATTTTCTGGGGCATGCCAGCCATAACCATTCCATGGCGCAGGGCCCCTGCAGCCGATGGTCTTTCTTAGCACCTGTGAAGTCCGCATCTTGAGCATGCCTGACTTGGGGTGGGATCCTCCTCACCTGGCCCATAGCTGGGAATGTCCTCACTCTGGGCCTGGCTTTAGCCATTCAAGACTTGACAGCAGCTCCTGCTGTAGAATTTAAGACTAGCCGTGAAGGGTGGTTACAGCTATCTCTTTTGGCTCTAGTATTCTACTAGCAAGGCACCTTCACTGCATTCTCCCTGACTGCCTCTGGTTCACCTGGTTTGTTTTTAGAGTGGGTAGGCCAGGTGAGTGCCGCAGCAGTCGTTGCTTTTCTCCTCTCCCCTTGGTTGCCCCCGATTTTGCAGAGCACTCTCGCAACCTTCCACGGCATTCCTGTTAGAGGGATCGAGCGAGAGCTTTCCTCCAAATTGGAATATTTTCCACCCCCTTTTAATTGGGTTTCTAAATTGCAGCAGCAGAGCCATCACTAAACAAACATCCCAAGCCTGGAGGAAAGGCAACCTAGGCCTTGGATCCCCCGAGATTTCCTCCTCAAATGTTTTTTTTTCTCTCCTCCGTGCCTCAGGTCATAAACGTTAGCTAGCTGTAGTTAGTGTTCCCTAGTTTGTTTAGGTAGGTTCTGCTGTTGGATGGAGGTGGATGGTGTCTTTACTTGCCGTTCTGTCTGTCTCCTTAGGAGGCCCCTTCAATCTCCACTGCAACCCATTGTACTCATGCCATTGCTAACCTGCACATCTCATTACATTATCAAGCTGCCTGGTGCCTAATCTACTACTATGCCTCACAGCTACTGATTGTTAACATGCTTTCATACTACTACTTTTCTTTGGGGGATGCTTCCTAAGGTACATTTAACCAAGGGAATCATCCCACAGCACCTCTAGGGGTGGAACCCTCTTTGAGGGTTCCTTGCCTTTGGTACCCCTACAGGGTGGTTATTCCTCTAGACTAGAGAGTGCAAACTGCCAAAACCAAGTAACACAGTTGCACAAGCATTACATCATACTGGCTGTGTAGGCCATTGAATTGGAAGGCTATGCCTGTGGTTCAATGGATAAGCAGCCAGCCACTCACCCTTTCTGTGCTACATAAGCAGTTCCTCTGAACCTCTCTTTCAAGCATCTTTTCTTTTCCCCACCATTCTCCCCTCCTCCTCCAGCACCATACCCTCTCTCCTTGGGATGTTTCCTAAGGTATCTTTAGCTAAGGGAATCATTCTGTGGCACCTCTAGGGGTGGAACCCTCTTCGAGGGTTCCTTGCCTATGGTACCCCTACAGGGTGGTAATTCCTCTGAAATAGAGAGCGTAAACAGCCAAAACCAAGTAACACAGTTGCACAAGCATTACATCATACTGGCTCTGTAGGCCATTGAACATCTCATTATTATGTCTAAGATATGGGCAAATAGCTCATACTTTAAAATCCATACCCAGAATAGGCTATTTTTTCAGCTTGATTTATCTAAAACAACAGCGGTTGAGCCAAAGATTGAGCCAGCAAACTCATACACAACAGGGTCAAAAAGGGTGCTTGGCATTAGAATAATGTACACAGAGGAACCATTTTAATGATCTGTTTGAGATCAAGAGTCCTGTGGGAACAGAGTCACATGTTAAGACTCACAATCCAAAAAAGAAATTGCACCAACCAAAAAGGGAAAGCACTTCCTGCTCTGGGCAGTTCAGAACTCATGCCAAGCCAAAGCAATTTTTATCCTATCCCTAGCTGGTGAACGGCTGTCAAACCTACAGTTTAGTTTTATATTTGGTGCTCTATATGTTCCCTTGTCTCTTTAGTGTTCATGTTTGTCATGAGCTCTGTAGCTTACCTCAGCAAGAGGGCTTTCAGGAAACAATAGCTGTTTGCCATCTCATCTCTCCAGACACAGATGCATACATGGGGGCTTTCTTCCCACATTAACCCATCCAGAATGACTTTTTATGGGTCTGTGCAGTTAGTTGTACACTGACTGCTGTTTGCAGGCTGCAGTAGTGCAACTGATAGTGATGGGTGATCCACTAATCAACAGTATTACCCCAAATATTTTAAAAGTTTCTTGTCCTTCAACTTCTTCTCATGCTGAATATTATAATTAAATAGGTTTGCTTTTAGTTATAGACAGCCTCCAAAAATAGTTGCTGCAAATCCACAGTGCATGGTCAATGCCAGAAAGTGGGGCAGTCAGCCCTAAACAGAAAAACAGTCCCAAAATTCCAGCACTCACAGGGAAAATGCACAAAGCCACTCTGACTTCAAAGAAAAAAGTGAAATTGCAGACTTACTGGTAAAGTATAATGCTTAAAGGAGTAGTACACCCAGAATTTGGAAAAAAAAAACATATGTTGTACAGAGTGTTTTGATTTGTGTGTGAAGTCCTAGTGTATCCTTCCCTCTGTCTGCTATTAGGAGTTTTTCTTAAATTAGCCTGGGGAGCACCATCTCACCCAGATTTATTGATTTTTGTATACCTACTATGCATCCTGCCTCATGTGACAGTGATGTAGTGGAGACCATAGATTCAGCAGCAAGCACTGCTTTAGAATCAGTTCACAACAGCAGAGCTGTGTAACTTTTCTTATCCAGTGAGCATAAATGGTTACATTTACAGTTTAGCAGATGCTTTAGAGCTAGCTGAGTGGGTTTTCTATAAGGAAACAGCTACTAAATAGTTCTAGTTCAGTATTTTTGTTTTCTATGTATGTCAGGTCAAGCTAGCAGGGGTACATGTTTTGATTTTAAAACTTAATTTCATCAAACTACACACAACCATAAAAAGCACAGAAATCACCATGAAGTATATGGTATGAATCTGCAGCCTAGAAACTGCAAATGATGAAACAACACTTGTTTTTTATTTTATTTGCCAATCTAAATAAATAACTCACACATACACACTTTTATCTTTAAATAAGAAATAAATACGTTACTAAAAACATTTCAAATACTTTATTAAAAAAATAACTTCACATTTGTAAAACAAAAAAAAGCTGAAAACATGTCACAGAGCAAAATCAGCACTAACTGCCAGTTCTACATAATAGAATGTTGGTGCCTACATTTACAGTTTAGCAACTACTTGAGAGCTAACTGGGTGGGTTTTCCTGAAGGAAAACAGCTAGAGTCTTTGCTAATTACAACATTGATTATCTGGGATGATTTCTGTGCTTTTTATGGTTGTGTGTAATTTGATTAAATGAAAGTTTAAAAATCAAAACACTTAGTCCTGCTAGCTAGACCTGACACACATAGAAAACAAAAATAATGAATTAGAGCTATTTATTAGCTGTTTTCTTACAGAAAACACACTCAGTTATCTCTCAAGTATCTGGTACACTGTAAATGTAGCCATTTATGCTCACTGGACAAGAAAAGTTACACAGCTGTGCTGTTATAAACTGATTCTAAAGCAGTTCTGGCAGTTGAATCTATGGTCTCCACTACATCACTGTCACATGAGACAGAATGCATTGTAGTTACAAGAAAAGCAATAAACCTGGCTGAGATGGAGATCCTCTGGGGTCGTAAAACTAACATAAAGCTAGCAGGCTAGTTTAGGAAAAACTCCTAATAGCAGACAGAGGGAAGGACACACTAGGACTTCACACACAAATCAAAACACTCTGCACAACATATGTTTTTTACAAATTCTGGGTGTACTGCTCCTTTAAGATGCAGCCAAAACCCCAGCTCTTCAGCATCACAGCCTTCATCAGGGAGTGTGACAAGGACTGTAATGACATCATTTAAACAGCTCCAGCAAATAGTGACATCATAAAAAACTGCAAAGTAAATGCATATAAAAAATGCTGAAATTTACAAACAACATGCAAAATACATTACTGCATTCAGCGCAGGAACAAAAACCTAATGTATTATCCAGTACTCAAAAATGCATTTTATAAATGTGCAAAACAATCCTGCATCTAATGACAGAAGTCCTTAGTAAGCAAGGAATAAGAAGAGGGCTGATACTCCAAGATTCCCAAGGGGATCCACGTGCAGACCAGTGCAAAGTGAGGGAACGACAGGCAGAACAGGCCTGTGAATGTTGAAATTTTGGGACTGTGTTGATATTAATTATATACTGATTACATGTCAAATATTAATTTGAATCTAAGGCATGCAAACTGATTTTTATGGATAAGTTATTTTTACAGTATCTCTAAATTTTAGAATATGCCTGGTTCTAGGCATCTAGTGGCTCTACATTTTACAAAGAAAAAAACTGTCAGAAACAAGATGTCCAGGTACTGTACACTGACAGGAATGTAGTCACATCATTCAAGATGTGATCACTTTTATAATGCACAAGCCGCAATGCTCTGTGAATAAGGTAGACAGCCATCCATTTGCTGTAAGGAAGCTGAGTCAATGTGGTACTTGCTGTATCATATGTGAAAAATAGAGATAATCCTGTTTCAAATTATTTGATAGCAATTCTGTCATAGTGTCTGGTTGAATGTTGTTCCGTATGGAAATTCATGCCTGGAACAGTCTTGTTGTGCTGCAGTAGTGACGTCATGATGTTGTTGTGCTGCACTGAGGACGTCACTACTGCAGTACAGCAACATCAAATGTCGTTGCGCAGCTGCCTCATTCAAACTGTGGCTCTGATCGCTGATGCAAAACAGCACTGGCGATTGTGAAAGCCTTTTTTTTTTTTTGCAGTTGTGAAACCAATGGCTACAGTGGTGAGACTGACACATGCAGGTGAGACTGAGTGCCCATACACTATAAAAGATTGTGTATGGTCACCCATACACAGACAAGCCTGTGTCCAACTCTTAAGGTTGCCTTGGGAAACCAGTGGACCTCTTGAGCTGTGCTGTCAAGGTCTCTGGTTGCCACGACAACCTCTCAAATCATACAGGCTTGTTGTATATGAGTGACCATACACAATCCTCTATAGTGTATCTGAGCATCTGGTTGCTGCCAGTTTTTATACTTTGTGAATTTGTGGTTGCTATAAGCTAGGACATGGCCCAGTTTAGAGTTGACTCCTAGAGCTGTTTTAACAATCAGCATTTTCAAATGGGCCAGTCTCTACAGTGTCCTTTGTTTTAAACTGGTTGTGCCCCTTATATGTTTCCTTGCAAGCATGAGCAAGAAACATTATGTGACAGCATAGGAGAGAAGCGGGTTTGGGAGGTGCAGCAGTGTGGCAGCCAACACAAGCATTGCATTTGGGAGCTTGGCCATGGTGCACCAATGAAGGCACCGTGTGCTGATGACACTGGCTTCCAGAAGTCGCACCAAGTTGTAACATTTTCACCACAGCAATCACGGGCTGCCTCATCATTGCAGTGTCAGCAATTCACTACAATGAGGGAGCGACCCGTCATTGCTGGGCGGAATGTTGCTGGTGTAATATTATTTGTGAACATGGTGGTGCCTTGCCACTGTGTTCTCAAACAATATCAAACCGGCCCCCAGTGCCAAGGTGGTGCCCAATCCCCCTCTGCAGCATGTTTTCCTCCCCTCAGAAGTGTGGTTTTGCTGACGGGGGCCCCAATCCCGTCGGCATGCATCCCAGTACTATCTGAGCTGCCGATGGGGAGCCCACTCCCCATCGGGCAGTATGTTCCTGTCCCTGTTTGATGCTGACGGAGGAGTCCACTCCCGTGCAGCATCACCCCCAAAGAGTAACGGAGAGTCCGAGGTGCCCAACCCTTGGCTCTTGTGCTCCCCAGCTTTTGTACCGATGGGGTGCCCAATCCCCATCTGCTACACCCCACCACCAAAAAATATTCAGGTGGCACGCTGGGAGCCCACCCCAGCATGCCCAATGCCCCTGCAAAGGAAAAACCATCCTGATGGCTTTTTTTTTTAAACCTGTAAAACAAAAACGGTCCCTCGTGGTCTCCTGGCCCCCCACCCCAACCGCATCCACCACTCGCACCCTGCCTCCCACACCCCTCACCCCATACTTACCTCTGGAGCCCAGCGACGATCTTGATGGACCAGGAAACGTCTGCACTCTTCAAAGCCAACCGCGAACTGAGGAAATGCTGGTGCGCTGTATAATGGAATAAATAGAGTTTTTCCAACTTTGTTGCATATCTCAGGCATTTTTTGAAATTTTTGCAACAAATTTTCAACATGGGGTTTTTGGGACCCCTCCTCATGAATTCAGTCACTGTCATGGCATTAATCGGCCCTGAAAGGTGATTTTGTGGTCACTGCACGGAATCACCTTTTGGGACCAATTAACAAAATGACAGTGCCAGTGTTCATGAGGTGGGCTGTCAAAAAGTGTATGTTGCAAATTAGGAAAAATCAAAAAATGACTATTCTGAGTGTACATTGGCGTATTCGCTACCGTAACTTCAATGAATTGCAGTATTTTCAGTCCAGATTTTCAACATTGCCATTTTTCCACACCTCCTTATGAACAGTATAGCTGTCATTTTTCACATCCCGGCCGAAATGTGGTTTCACACTTGCGGCGCAGAATAGCGCAGTCGCTGTGGGAAATCTGTGTTCGGGACACATTACAAAAATGACAGTGACACTGTTCATTAGCAGAGGTCCTAAAATGCCTATGTTGAAACTTTGCTGTCAAAAGTCCATAAAATGACTGTATTACTAGCATGCGTTGCACAGTGTCCACGCACACTAGTAACTTCGCACATTTACAATATTTTCACTCCAGATTTTCAACATTGCCATTTTTCTGCACCTCCTTATGAACAGTACAGCTGTCATTTTTCACATCCTGGCGGAAATGTGTGTTTGCACTTCCAGTGCAGAATAGCGCAGTCGCTGTGGGAAATCAGTGTTCAGGACACATTACGAAACTCACAGTGACACTGTTGATTAGCAGAGGCCCTAAAATTCCTATGTTGAAAATTTGGTGATGAAAGTCCATAAAATGACTGTGTTACAAGTGTGCGTTGCAGTTTCCATGCATGCTCATAACTTTGCACATTTGTAATATGTTCACTCCAGATTTTCAACATTGCCATTTTTCCAGCCCTCCTTATGATCAGTACAGCTGTCATTTTTCACATCCTGGCCGAAATGCATTTTTGCACTTGCAGTGCAGAGCAGCGCAGTCATGTGGGAAATCAGTGTTGGGGGCACATTAAGAAAATCACACTGACACTGTTCATTAGCAGAGGCTGTAAAATGCCTATGTTGAAAATTTGGTGATGAAACTCCATAAAATGACTGTGTTACACGCGTGCATTGCACAGTTTCCAGTTGCAATCATAACTTCGCACATTTGTAATATGTTCACTCCAGCTTTTCAACATTGCCATTTTTCTGCACCTCCTTATGAACAGTACAGCTGTCATTTTTCACATCCTGGTTGAAATGTGTTTTTGCACTTCTGGCACAGAATAGCGTGGTTGCTGTGGGAAATTAGTGTTTAGGACACATCAAGAACATCACAGTGACACTGTTCATCAGCAGAGGTCCTACAATGCCTATGTTGAAAATTTGGTGATGAACGTCCATAAAATGTGTAATGTGCATGCATTATGCAGTTCCCACGTACTGTATGCTTGGACATGCGAGTATTTTTTATATTCCCAATACAGCTGTTCAACATTGTCATCTCTTCACACCTCCCTGTGGATGGTACAGCTGTCATTCTTCACATCCTGCCCGATCTGTGTTTTTGTTTATGTGGTGCAGAATGGCACTGTCACTGTTGGAAATTCATGTTCGGGACGCATACACATAATCACACTGCCACTCTTCATAGGTAGGGTCACAAAAAGGCCATGTTGAAAATCTGTAGTATAAATACCAACAAACGCCTGAGGCATTAGGGTTTCTAACCATAACGTCCTACCCTGTACAGACTGACAGGCATCAGGGTGTGACTTTGTATTGCTGACTGTACTGCTCATGCCATCCCACCCTCACCTCCAGCCACTGACAGGCATCGAGGTGTACCTTGGAGTCTTCGGCCGCAGACTTCACCCCATTCTTCTATGCTGCACCCATTTCAGTGTATGTCCTTATGGAATGCGGTGACTGTAAAGCCAAACACCCTAAGGCACTCCTCAACACATGTCGCTGTCTGCAGAATAGGGTGACCTGACATGGCATGCCCGTCATGGCCAATGACCCAAACACTTACCCCAATGTCTGTCCATCTCTACAGGATGGAGGTGGGGTTGGCATGAACTTCAATACTTCATTGCCATTCCTATTCTGCATCTGTCTAACTCCTGCATTTCCAATGCTAATACCAGCAAGCAAACATTCGGCATTGACAAATGCTTGTTAAATCTAGCTTTGCTTCCAGACTGAATTTGCTCCCTATTCTAAAGAGAGACTCACCGGCCACAGATATTATTACATTGCCCAGCTTAAGTCTGTATCCAAAGTCCTCATCCTGGTGGTCTGTTGGCCAGACACCCCCTATGGTTGCATGCTAGATCCCTATATGGCTCTATAGTTCTGGGCAGGCTGAGCAGTTGAAACATTGCTGCAAATTCATCCTTCCATTGGTTGCATTTACAGCAGCCCTGCCCCTGCCCATGAAACCTGGAACTCTGAGACATTTACACTAGGAATGGGAGAACCTCTAAAGGTTCTGAGGTTCTAAAAGGTTCTGATAAGCAAAAAAGGTTTGGATGCTTATCCGAACCTTATCCAAACATTTTATAACCTTTATGGTTTTGTGGTAACTGTATCTGAAAAAAATCATTTTAAACAGCTTTTAATCAACATATCTATAGAAAAAAGCAATTAAACCCCTGTTTAGTAGTACTAAATAGCATGAGTAGTAAAATGAGATGAGGAGTGAATAATGGGATTGTGGATGTGCCTACTGGAGGATGACAATGATTTGGCCCAAAGGCAGGCAAGTCCCAGATCTCTATTTTTTTAACCAGCATCCTGAATCTGACTTTTTGTGGAAGGGGGCAATGTGTTTATAATGTATGTCACCAGTTATGTTCAGCAATGACCCTCGGTATGGAACACAACAGGTAGGGCATCTTGCAGAACGTGAGCACTAACAAACAGAAGCATCCTACTGAACCAAGGCTTGTGAGTGATGTGACATGATAACTGGGTGTCCTGATTCATGATGAAACCAAAGATTAAAAAAAAAAAAAAACAGTTGCTGCAAAATAAGTTGAAGTGGTGTGATATGTGATGACCATGAACGTGATTCATAGTGACGTGACATGAGTCATGAACTTAGCACTGGCAGCACTTCTCAGAGCACCAGAAACTGGATGGAACTGAACTTCCACAGACAGTTGCCATTGAAAATTTGACATACATACAGTACGGTTGTACTTTGCTGAACTACTAAAATGTTCTCTCTGAGATTATATCTACCAGATACAGCCAGATTGTAAGGGCAAAGATTAGAGTCCATCTGCTAGTAGGACATCCTACAGCACATGAACACGAACAGAAGCATCGTACTGGATCATGGCTAATGAGTGACATGACATGATAACTGGGTGTCCTGATTCATGATGAAACTGAAGATTTAAAAAAAAACACAGGGCTGCACCAAAAAAAAAGTTGTTTCTTCTGTAATCACTAAGTGTGAAAAAGTTACTGTAGGTATATTTTTATAGGATTTCTATGTCAGTACAATCAGAGGTAAACTTTGTTATACAGCCTTTAGATACTTTCTTAGTAATGTATCTTTTTATGAGAACAGAACAAAACATAGTATGTGTTTAAAGAATGGATAGTTTCTTTGTAATGTACCAAATGGGACAACAAAAACTTAAAGAGTTGTAATGTTGCATGTTTTCTCTTTCTGAAGAAGACAAAATTTAAGTGTTTTGTATCTCAGAGCCAAGAATTCTGTCCCTACTGTAGGGTTTGGTGCTGCTGTGGTTTTGTACTAAAACAAGCTCCCAGAAATAGCTGACAAATGTGAAAATCATGACCGTGATGACTGTGAATGTGAATGTGATTGTGACTGTGATAACCATGAACACGATTCGTCGTGAGGATGAGGAATTGTGTAATGGTGGCAGCGCTTCCCTGAGCTTCAGAAACTGGGCGGAACTGATCTTCTTTGTGTCCATGATGACCATGAATGTGATTCGTTGTGAGGATGAGGAATTGTGTAACAGTGAGAGCGCTTTTTGAAGCTTCTTACACTGGATGGAACAGCTTCTTCATGACCGTGATGACCATGAACGTGATTTGTCATGAGGATGAGGAATCATCTAACAGTGAAAGTGCTTCCAGGAGCTTCAGATACTGGATGGAACAGAGCTTCCAGAAATAGTTGCCAAATGTGAAATTCATGACCGTGATGACCGTGAACATGATTTTTTTTATTATTTATTCTATGTGATGTGAATGTGATGGAATGCCCTGCCCACTGAGCTAAAGTTTATACCCAACTGAGCGAACATTGGGAGGAGGATGACAAATGACTGACTTCTTGGGGGAGGTCACACATACAGTATGCAAGAAGTGGCACTGTGGGTGCACTGATGACTGGCTGGTAGATTTTATTACACACACACACACACACACACACACACACAACATACAATTTATTTCATACACCACCTACGCTAAGGGTGATGCTGCAGGTGTTGCTGCTACCCACACAGATTCAGGGACCCTGCCTGGCCTAACCCTCTCTGACACAGTACTTTTTCCTTTCAAGGATTTTTTTTAATTTATTCCAAGTGATGTGATGGAATGCCCTGCCCACTGAGCCAAAACTTATAACCCATTGAGTGAGCCAGGGAAGAAGATGACGGAAGACTGACTTCTTGGGGTGGGCTGTCATACAGACAGTATGCAAGAAGTTGCACTGGTGGTGCACTGATGACTATCTGGCAGATTTTATTTTACACATACATACACACACACACACATGCACACACACACACACACACACACACTATTATTTCACATACCACCTACACTAAGGGCAATGCTGCAGGCACTGCTGCTACCCACACAGATTCAGGGACTCTACCTGGCCTAACCCTCTCTGACATAGTACTTTTTCTCTTCAAGGACTTTTTTTTATTTATTCCACATGATGTGATGGAATGCTCTGCCCACTGAGCCAAAGCTTATACCTCACTGAGTGAGCACAGGGAGGAAGATGACAGATGACTGACTTTTTTGGGGGGTCACACAGTATGCAACAAGTGGCACTGGTGCACTGGCAACTATCTGGCAGATTTTATTACACACACACACACACACAATTATTTCACACACCACCTATGCTAAGGGTAATGCTGCAGCTGCTGCTGCTACCCACACAGATTCAGGGACCCTACCTGGCCTAACCCTCTCTGACACAGTACTTTTTCCCTTCAAGGATTTTTTATTTATTCCATGTGATGTGATGGAATGCACTGTCCACTGAGCCAAATCTTTTACCCCACTGAGTGAGCATGAGGAGGAAGATGACAGATGATTGACTACTTGGGGGGGTGTCACACAGACAGTGTGCAAGAAGTGGCACTGGTGGTGCACTGACGACTATGTGGCAGATTCCATTGCACACACACACACGAGCGTATGCACACACACACACCAGAATTATTTCACACATCACCTATGCTAAGGATGATGCTGCAGGCACTGCTGCTACCCACACAGATTCAGGGACCCTGTGGTATAGCCCTCCTTGACACAGTACTTTTTCTCCTTCAAGGATTTTTTTTATTTATTCCACTTGATGTAACGGAATGCCCTGCCCACTGAGCCAAAGCTTATACCCCACTGAGCAAGCAGAGGGAGGAAGATGACAGATGACAGACTTCTTGGGGGGGCACTCAGTATGCAACAAGTAGCACTGGTGCACTAACTATCAGGCAGATTTTATTTCACACACACACACACACACACCACTTATGCTAAGGGAGCTTCTGCAGGTGCTGCTGTTACCCACACAGATTCAGGGATCCTGCTGGGCCTAACCCTCTCTGACACAGTACTTTTTCCCTTCGAGGATTTTTTATTTATTCCACATGATGTGACAGAATCCCCTGCCCGCTGAGCCAAAGTGTATACCCCACTGAGCAAGCACAGGGAAGAAGATGACAGATGTTCTTGGGAGGAGGGGGTCACACAGTGTGCAACAAGTGGCACTGGTGCACTGACAGCTATCTGGCAGATTTTATTACACACACATGCACACACACACAATTATTTCACACACCACCTAAGCTAAGGACAATGCTGCAGGTGCTGCTGCTACCCACACAGATTCAAGGACGCTGCCTGGCTTAACCCTCTCTGACACAGCATTTTTTCCCATCAAGGATTTTTTATTTATTGCACGTGATGTAACAGAATGCCCTGCCCACTGATCCAAAGCTTATACCCCATTGAGTGAGCACTGGGAGGAAGATGACATATGACTGACTTCTTGGAGGGTGGGGTCCACACAGTATGCAAGAAGTGGTACTGATGCACTGATGAGTGGCTGGCCTGGCAGATTTTTTTTATTTCACACACACACATAGATTGTATTAAATAAAAAAATAGAAATCCTCACTGAAGTGACTAAGCGAGCATAGGCAGGAGAACTAAGAGAGCTGCCTTGTTGTTGGGGGCAATTGGGCAAACAGCAAGAAGGCTAACTGGAAGTGGTGTGGTAGTGGATGGCACACTGGCACAGTTCAACAGACTTCACCCCCTCTGCTAGACTGCTACCCAAAAAAAAACTGGGCAGTATGGCTCTGGTACTTAATGGTAAAGTCTCTCCTCAATCTCTTGTTCTCTTCTTTCTTGTCTGCACTCTAGTCTGTTTTCAAGTTCTTTCTCATAAGTTGCCCTCCCATCTCCTCCAAGTTCCTCCTCACCTCCCTGAGTCTCCTCAATAATATAACTACTCTCCACCCCAGTCCCCGACTCCCACACCTAGTCCTCGGCTCAGTCCCCTCCCGAGTCACCGACTCCTGGTCCCCTACTTCCCACCCCAACTTCCCCAAGTTTAATTCACTTGTTTTATTTTAGTACTTTTTATATATATAAAAAAATGTTAATTCTTCTTTCAGTTTTTTAGAGTTTACTTCTTCTTCCTCTGTTGCCCAAGGGGCCAAAAAGTCTAAGAAGTAATTAAAATACAAGATGCACAAGCTCACAGAATCCACAGCACAGAGCAGCCTACAGAGGCTGCTGCTCCTTCTCTGTCCCAATTCCTCTGCATAGGTCTAAGGTGGACCATGTGGGTTGCTAGGGCAGTAACCATCAGGTGCCACCTTAGAGAGATGGACAGCTCGGCCATCCAGTGAGGAACCAGAGTCTTGTTTCTGGTCCCTCCTGTGGGTTCCTCCTGGTCTGGCACTTCTTGCACTGCATTTCCCATGATACAATGCCCATCCAAACTGATCCAAACAGCCGAAAGTGTTTGGAAGCTGTGCGTTCATGAACACTACAGCATGTTTGGGTCAGTTCGTATTTTGGCCAAACTGGTTCGCCCATCCCTAATTTAAATGCCCATAACTGTTGTGAGCTGGCTGTTAAGAGACACTGTTTTTCCCTTTTGCTAACAAAGGATCTCAGACAACAGGTTTGTTATCCGACGTCATTTTACTTTCATTTTGTGCTCACTCACATGGCACAATCACGCCACTAGAGGACTCTCAAACACCATACATAACATACTGTGTTCCTCCCCCCTTACTGAAAATGTCCTATAAATGAACAAGAACACTGCAATGTCCTTTAGAAAACTATTTCTAAACTAGGGGATGAGGGTAGACTGCCTCAATTCCCAGCTCAGCCTGCAGATTATTCTGCCCCAGTAGTTTGGGTTTGCCACTCATTATAAATACAAATGGTGAGGTGGTGTCCTCACTCTGAGGGAGTGTTGTCAAGTCTCAGGGTTATTGGCCTTGACACCTTCACCAGGAGATGGTACAGAAGCTGGCATTAGAGTTGGTGATGTCTGCACAATTTCTGGCATCACATCAGCAATGGCTAGCAGTGTGGTACCGTCTGTAGAACTAACTTGTGGTAAAGAATCTGGAGTAGCTGACTTTGGAGACTGGATTCCTTCTGAAACCGTACCTGGGTTCAGAACTTCCAAATGTCCAGCCTGTGACACATTCAGAGGCACAGTAACACCTGATAGGAGCTGATCCACATGTCTTTGCCAAATAAAATTATTCTCGGTCTTAACAGTGTATGACACAGGTCCTGTCTGTGCATTTACTGTGGCTGGAATCCATTTTGCTCTAACTGCAAAATTAAGAACTAGCACAGGCTGACCAGTCTGAAAAGTTCTACTTTTAGCCCTTATTTCTTGTCTTCTCACTTGTGCCTGTTGTTGATCATGCACAACTTGTTTTGCTTCAGACGTTTCAACAGGTCAAAACAGATGTGCAGTTGTCATCCCATCATTAAGAAGGCTGGAGACAACTCCGTTGTAGCATGAGCCGTATTCCTGTAAGACAACAAGAAAGTGTTTAAGCATTTTTGGAGACAAGCCTGTCCTCAAGCTAATTTTAAAGCCTGTTTCAGAGTCTGGACAAGTCTCTTGAAGTTTGAAGTTTATTGTTCTAGGAATTAACACCTTTGAGCCCAGGCTCTTTTACAAAGGTTCCACTTCATTAAGTACAAAAACTTAGTAAACAGTGTTACAAACAATCAGTAAGCCATTTAACAAGGTCACAACTTAAACAGTAACATTTATGTACAGAAAAGAAAAAGGAACTCAGAGGCAGTGTCAAGGGCAAGGAATAAGGACTGGAGAGCTTGAGAGGGAAGAGAGGGAGAAATAAGAAGTTTAGGAGCAGACAGAACCAGGTTAGTGGTACTCAGGTTGTCTTTGTCAAAGAGGAGACCATGGTGGTTGAGTGAAACAAATGTAAGTGCACTCAGTGGGATGAGACTTTAGTCAAAGCAGTCACAGGAGCTGGAGGCTGTGAGGTGAGCATAAAGTATGGATTTGAAATCGCCCAATGTCATGGAGGATAGGGAGGGCAGGTTAAGGGCATTGTACCAGGTACTTGACTAATTCATTAGTAGCTGGATGATACGGTGCTGACTTGATATGATGAACACCATTTAACTGCATAAACATTTCAAACTCCTTAGAGACAAATTGGGGTCCGTTGTCACTCACCAACTGTTCAGGTGAGCTATGATGAGCAAAAAATTTTCTGAATTTTTGAATTGTTCTCTCTGTTGTGGTAGAGGTCACTGCAGCAAATTCGGACCATTTTGAGTGGGCATTAACCATGACTAGGAACATGTCTCCTTCAAATGGTCCAGCGAAACCAACATGGATACACTGCCAAGTACAGTATGTTCAGGTCAATCCCAGGGATGCAGAGGTACTAACTGAGGCATATTCTGCACACTCTGGCATGAAAGACAAGACATGACTTCTTCTTCAATGGCATGGTCCAAGCCAGGCCACCAGAAGTAGCTTTGAGCAATTTCCTTCATACACACGATTCTACAATGACCTGAGTATAGCTGTTGCAATATCTGCTGTCATAATGGCAGAGGAATAATAACTCACACTTCCCATAACAAGCAACTGGACTGAATGGACAACTCTGTATTTCTGGCAGCATAAGGCATCAACTTGGAAGGTCCTTTTACGTTCTCAGGAGACTTATCATGCAGCACCAGGTCCATTACCTTGGACAGTAGTGGATCCACCTGCGTATAGTTTTTCACCTGAGCTGCCATGCTAGATGCATTTTCTACTTGTTCAATATAGAAAATTTCTCCTTGGGAACTGTCTACATAGCAAACTGGCAACTGCAGTCTGGAAAGTCCATCAGTGTTGCCATGCAGTACTCAGTAGCAGATCTGGGGGTTTTAAAGGATGCAGGTGCACCCCACCCCCATTGTAACTTACTTGCTTGCCACTGCAGCATTTCACTTTGCTGGAGAAGTCTAATATATTGGTTGTAAGGAAATCTACAATCAAAACTATAGATTACATTTATATTTGCAGTCAAAAATTTAATGGAAAAGATAATATAAAGGATTGAAAAATGTCAAAAGTTGCATATCAAATCGCTAGCACCCCCATTGTAAAATCCTGGATCCACCACTGGTAGTGCTGACTTCTGGTACTTGATGTCATACATGCGGGCAGACAGTAACAGAATCCAACGTTGCATTCTAGTCATAGCAAATGATGGAATACCCATGTTGGGTCCAAAAATGAAAGTCAAGGGACAGTGATCTGTCAAAAGTGTAAATTTCTGCCCAAACAAGTACTGGTGAAACTTGCCAAAGACAATTCCCAATGCTTCACATTAGATTTGGGCATAGTTACTTTTGGCCTTGCTTAATGTCCTGGATGAAAATGCAGTTGGTCTCTCCTCTCCTGATGGCATAATGTGAGACACAACTGCCCCCACACCATATGGAGATGCATCACAGGCCAACTCTAGTGGCAATACAGGATCAAAATGTGTCAAAACCTTTGAATTGGCTAACTTCTTCAGCTATGTTAAACACTCCATCGCAGTCTGCTGTCAATTTCCATTTTTTGTTCTGACAGAGAAGTGCATGCAAGGGTTGCAAAATGATTGCCAGGTGGGAAATAAGTAGACAACAGTAGTTATGTAACCCCCAGAAAATAATGCAACTGACTTACATTCTGGGGGGTAGGAGTTTCCACAATGGCCTTGACCTTAGAGGGAGCAGTATGGAGGCATGTACAGTCAATCACATGTCTCAGATATTCAACAGAGGGCTGAAAGAATGCACACTTTTCTTTTCAGACTCAAAGACCATACTCCTCCAGTCTCTGTAAAGTGGCATCAAGATTCTTGAGATGCTCTTCCTTATTTTTGCCCATTACTAGAATATCATCCAGGTAGCACTGTACTCCTGGAAGTCTACACAAAATCTGATCCAAAGCTCATTGGAACTAGGCTAGCGCTGACGTTTTTCCAAAAGGCAAATGGCAGTATCAGAAAAGTCCTTTATGTGTCACAATAGTTAGCAGCTTCTGTGACTCCTTGCGGACATGCGTTTGGAGATAAGCCTGGTTCAAGTCGATCTTGTTGAACTTTGTCAACCAGCAAGACGAGCAAAGAGGTCATTGATGTGGGGAAGTGGCTATTGTTCCACACACAACACTGGGCTGATGGTGACCTTGAAATCCTTACAAATTCTTACTGAGCCATCCTTTTTCAGGACTGGAACAATAGGCGTGGCCCACTCGCTATGCGTGACTGGCACCAGGACTCCCACCTTCACTAGATGCTCCAGATCAGCTTCTGCTTTTGGTCTGAGGGCATATGGCACTGTTCTGGCCTTTAAACACTTCAGGTTACTGTCAGGCTTAATGGTCAGTTTGACAGTAATGTCCTTCATGCTCCCCAACTTCCCTCCAAAGACAGAAGTGTGTTTCTTCACTATGACAGTCAGACCTGCCACTCCATTGGTCATCATATATATCTCAGTCCAGTTTAGTTGGATTTGCTCAAGCCACGACTGACAAAGTAAAGCTGGGTAGTCGCCATTTACCACAAACAGTGGCAACTTAGAAGAAAGTCCATGAAGTTCTATATGGACATGTATGGTGCCTATCATCCACACAGGTTCTCCTGTGTATGTCTTTAGAATGACCTTTATTGTCCACAGAGGCAGATGCTGTAGTTTTTCTCTGTATATGATGTCAGACACCAGTAATACAACAGCTCCTGTGTCTACTTCCATCCGCAGTGACTTCACTTCCAGCAACGGGGTCACCCAGTAGCCCAGAGAAGTGCCCGCAATAGTCAAAATGTGTATTGGTACCTCCCCTCAGGACTGGCTTTCATTCTTTGTGTCCTGCTTCTGTTGCACAGAATGCAGATTTTGTTTAATTTTTTGCCACACTGTTGTTTTCTTTCTATCAGATTTGTCTTTTCTATCTGGTTTGTCTTTTGCATATGCTGCCTCTTTCGTATTTTTACAAGCATGTGCAATTATGCCCTCTTTTACTACAATGCCAGCATATCCAATCCCGTATCTGGTGTTTGCACCAACACTCATATTCAAAATGACCAGTAGTCTTTCCACAATGGTAGCAATTTTGGCCACCTGCCACTTTATTTGTTCTCTCTGTGTTCATTTTATGCATTTTAGTAGATGCACTTAACTCTCGAGCTTCCTTTCCCTGAACTTTGCAGGCAGGTCCCTAGAAACTGCAATTTCTATAGCCTTTTGTAGTGTGAGGTTAGCCTCTGCCAGCAAACATTTCTGAATTGCCTAGCTGTACAGCTCACACACCAGCCTGTCTCACAGAATATTATTGAGCACTTCACCAAAGTCACAATGCTCGACTAGCTTCCTTAACACTGCCACAGACTGGGAGACTGTTTCTCCTTCTTGGTTTTGTTTATGAAAGCAAAACCTCTCTGCAATTACTAATGGCTTTGGGAAGAGTGTGCTTGTAGTACTCATACTATTTCTACATAAGATTTCATGCCAGGTTAATCAGGCTGTACTAAACTGCAAAGTAAACTGAAAGCACTTGTCCTCATCAGCTGCTACCTCTGTGTTATGCAGCTTGTGGGAAATGGATGGATCAGTTTGGTTTGGGGTGGGGGGGGTGAGGCAAGTGAGAGTAGGTAATGAGAGTGGAGTGGGGGACATGGTTTTAGATTGGACTGGCTTGCTGGGGACTAGGGGGATTGGATGAAAAGTGTTATGGTAGCAATAATACCCATCATAGTGGGTGGTATTGAGCTATACCAGACCGCCCCAGGGGCATATTGAGTCCTGAGACTGCAAGCGGAGGGCCTTATGGCCCCTGGAAAGTGTGGTTTAGATCATACCACCCAGACTGGAGGGTATTATTATGCTTAGAAAATGGATAATAATTTAAATTTCAATAAAATCTCTAATAAAATGTAAAAAAGAATTCTTACAGTTTAGTTAAAATTAATAAAAAATGCACTGTATTGTAAAGTAGTCCCTACATTGGCATACATACCAGTAGAGGGTAGAGCTGTGTGTGAGACATAGTTTTTGGCTGTTTGGTTGCAGTTAGTTACTCTTTTAAACCTGTTTATTAAATTTTTTTGCAGTTAATCTTTTTATTAGAAAGCATATGGTATACATACAATACAGTAACTATCAAGTGATTCCTGTTTGTTATACACAATTAAAAGTAGTTTTGTATTGTCTAAAGAACTGGCAGCATCAGTAAGATATGTTAAAACTTCAGCAATAGTACATGTTCAGTTATTCACACTTTGTTCACCAAGTAGTCTATGTCCTATGGCCATCTGAACGTAACTCTACTTACATAAACAAATCTACCCTTCTATTTGGGGGAGATGCAAGAGGCATTTTTTTCTCTTCAGCTATGACACTTAACATTTAAACCATGATGGAATGGAGATGAGAGGGGAGATATATTCAAGGAGGTTTGAGCATGTCCTTACTAAAGATAGAGATAGTGGGTCTTTTCATTTAGTCAACAGATCTTAAATATGGGTCCCACATTGTATGATATTCATGATCTGTCCTCCTAAGAGTATAAGACTTCCTGGATTTGAGTGCTAGTGACTCCATAGTGGCGTGCCATTCTTGCAGAGTAGGTATATCAGTGGCTCTCTACCGCTTGAGGATAAGCCTCCTCGGTCCACACTGCCCTTAGTTACTTCCAGTCAAAATTCTTGGAAATTTGGAACCTGCACGCTCCCCCCAAGCTAACCAGAGTCAAAGGTTCACACCTCCCCTGGATTAGTGTGGAATTGCTGGCCTGCATGCATGCTAGGGATCAGGCCTGGAAGGCCTACATGAAAGCCAAATCCCACTCTCTCCTCCTCCGCTATAGAAATGCTTAGAAATGCTTGCACTAAGACCTCCTGATATGCGAACTTGGAATATTTCACTACCTTTTTTCATACCAATCTAAGAGATCCTCTAAGTTCTGGAGTAGTCAAATCCCTTTCTCTCCTCCCTCCACCCTCCCATTCCAACACTCAACCAAGGGAATGTAACACTCTCGGACCCTCCATCTGTTGCATCTGCTTTCAACACGTTCTTTACATCCTGTGCTTCCTCTCTCCCCTCCACCCTTCCCCACGTATATGTCTACTGCATCCTGAGACCACTCACTCTCTCCTAACTTCTCCTCACCCCTTTCTTGTTCTCTCTCATTTCACCAAATGATGCTCGAAAAGCCCTCCTTGCCGTAAACTCCTCCAAGGGTAGCAGTCCAGATGGCCTTGGCCCTAACCTGCTCTGTCTCTCTGCCCCTGTTATATCTGCCCCCTTGGCCTCCCTTCTCAACCTATCTTTTACCCTATCCTCAGTCCCCTCAGTCTGGAAATGCTCTACTGTTATTCCTCTCACTAAAGGTGGTGATCCCACTAGCCCAGGAAACTACCGTCCCATCTCCTTACTTCCTATTTTATCAAAGCTCCAAGAATAGATTGTCCTTACTCAACTCGCCCCTTACC
Source organism: Neoceratodus forsteri (assembly GCA_016271365.2). Taxonomy (NCBI): domain Eukaryota; kingdom Metazoa; phylum Chordata; order Ceratodontiformes; family Ceratodontidae; genus Neoceratodus; species Neoceratodus forsteri. Next base: position 639,207,825 of record CM057453.1, on the reverse strand, counting down.
TTGACTCCATCTAATTTTTCACCCCTTTTCAGCTTGGATTCCACAAGTCCCACTCCCCAACCACTTCCTCTTATGGCTCACTGACTCCATACTCTCCAGTATGGATCAGGGTCACGTCATCTCTTCCATATTTGTCGGTTTGGCAAAAGCCTTTGACACAGTATCTCATTCCATCCTCCTCCAAAAACTCACTGATGCTGGGCTAAACTCCTCAGCCACAGCATGGTTTCAGTACTACCTGTCAGGCAGAACCCAATCGGTCAAGATCACCTCCTCCCTCTCCCCTCCTCTCCCCATCACCACTGGCGTCCCACAGGGCTCAGTACTTGGCCCTATATTGTTCTCCATGTTCCTCAGTTATCTTTCTTCTGCCTGCTCCACTTCCCAAATCCACATGTACAGTATGTGGATGACACCATCCTTTACACATCTAGCACCTCTCACACTGATGCTGAGGCTAGACTGCAACATGATTTCAACAGGGCCCAGCAATGCTTCCAGTCCAACCAGCTGTTCTTGAATGCCAAGTAGACAGTCTCCATGCCCTTCGGCAGTAGACAGAAGCTATCTAAACTTATATCCCTCCCCCCTTCTACATGCTGGATGGCACCCCTATCGAAAATGTCACTATCTTCAGATACCTAGGGGTCTGTCTAGACCACCATTTGGGCTTTTTAACACACATGGACACAATCCAAAAAAACTTACACTCCAAGCTTGGTGCTTTATATAGGAACAGGGATTGCATTCCTCAATCTGCCCGTCGAACAATCATGCAGAAAATGATCCTCCCCACCTTTGACTTTGCTGACACAGTCTACAGTGCTGCCCCAAAACTAACTTGGCCAGATTGGACACCCTCTTCAACCCTTTCACTTTACCCTTTCCTGCCCCCCCCCATACTCACCACTGTGACCTTTACAAAGCCCTATTCCTCCCATCCTTGGAGTCCAGACGTCTGTCCCATACTGCTACCTTTATGGACAAATTCTGGACTGGCAATCTCCCCTCTTATCTTACTTCTTCCATTCATGCTTCCTCCCAGAGCGCTTCCTCCCTCCGAAACACTGACCTTTGCTCCTTCACAATCCCTCACCATTCAACCTCCGCTGGCCAGTGTTCCTTTTCTTTCCACTGTCTAAAACTGTGGAATGCCCTCCCCTCCCTCATCCACTTTGCCACCTCACACAATTCACTTTTCTGTCTGCTTCCAGACTTCAAATCCCCCTCCTGCTCTTGTCAATACGTACTGACCCCTTCATTTCAATGACCCCCCCATCTTATTCCTTATACCCTTGATTTGGTTTCCTTATTCATGGCCCATTTGCCTACCCAACAAAGCACTATTATCGAGCCTTCCTATTTACCTGTTCACTTTGTCTGCCTATCCAGCTCTCTTGTCTGAATGCACTTCCTAGTACTGTCTGTTGCATTAATTCTGTGCTACTCATATTGGATTATTATACAAACTTTTGGTTGCACTTGACTTATTATACAGCCTGTACTACTCTGTTGTCTACCTACAATGAATACTGCCATTGTTTTTCCTTGTTGAATTGTATTTATGTCCTATGCACCTGTTTGTCTCCACTTCCCCCTCTGCTCAGGACACATCTGGAAACTAGCTATTTTGCTCAGTATGCTTTCCTAGTGAAACTCTTGAATAAATAAAAAATAAGCCTTTTGGCTTCCACTGTTGCCATAAGCAGCCACCTCATCTCAGAATGGTTAAGGGGCAGTGCTGGTGTAGGGAGCCCAAGTAGAATCAGTTCTGGTGCCATAGATATACTAAGACCAAGTATGGCAAAGCATGTCCAAAGAACCTGTCTCCAGAACATCTGTACTGGGGGGGCAGTTCCAGGGATTGTGACATAGATCCGCACCCACAGAGTTACATCTCCAACAATTATCATGGAGCAATAGACCCAAAGATTTGAATTAGGCTGGTGTACGATACCATTGCTGCAAAATTTTGTTTTGTATCAGGTGACTGCTTTGGTCAGTACAGGCCCTATGTGCAAGGCTCCAACAGCTCTGCTATTCGGCCTCAGATATTGCAGTTTCTAAGGATTTTTGCCACTTTTCTTTGGCCCTTAAGGACGGGTCTGATGCTGTATCCCATATGAGTTTTTGTATGTGTCCTGCCCTCCCCTTATATGTAGCAAGCCATTTAGTAATAGGCAGGGGCTGCACCAATCCTTGGGGAAGTTTCTGTAAGTAGGGCATGTGCATCTAGATTTAGACCATAGGCTTCTGAGTTAGAGATACCTCCAAATGTCTGATTTATGGAGCTTGTACCTTCTCTGAATATTTTGGAAGGAGTATCAGGTACCCTTATCTGGAGTTAATAGTCGAGCATTCTTCTGATTTGTTTAGATTCCCAGTGTTGCCTGTGTACTGGTCAACCCCCTATACATAACATTGGGTTTTTCCATACGTAAGTGTAAATGCCAGGCAAGTGGCAGCATTTGTTAAGAAGGGTAACCTTTTTCCAGGCAATATGTGAGGCTTTAATGGTGAGCCATTTTCCATACATCTAGGGGAGTGTGACTTCCAACAGAGTCGATGGATGAGAGTTACTCATTATAGCCGATTCTATATCCACCAAAGTAGGTTAGCTGGGGCACATTGATTGAAATTGCTGGACAGGCTTGGCGGCTGCAAAGGAGGGCATATAATGCTTAAAGTGGGGAAGATTCCATCCACCTCATTTCCAGTGTGCTCGTAATTTTGCCCTACTGAATTGTGGGGGGGGGGGCTCTCCACAGAAAATGTCCTATGAGCAAGTCAAGCCATTGGAACCACTTGTCTGGGATCTCCACAGGCATGTGTGTAAAAGATAAAAAACTTTCAGGGCTACCATCATTTTGATGGATTCGATTTTCCCTGGCAGGGTTAGATTCAGGTGATTCCATCTGTTAAAATCTCTTTGAATTACATCCAACAATGGTTTGAGGTTGTTAGGAATCATATTGTAGAAGTTTGGAGATAGTATATCCCTTAGGTATTTGATTCTTACAGGCACCCATGCCAATCCAGAATTAATCACCAGTTCAAGAGTGATATGTTTATTCAGAGGGAGGATTTCCAATTTACTCTTGTTAATTCTCAGGCCTGATATTTCTTCAAGGGCCTCTAAAATGGACAGGAAAAGGGAAATGCTGATTTTCATGTTACTGGTAAGAATTAAGCAGTCATCAGCATAAAGCATTGTATGAAACTAGGTTTGCCACCTTGATCCCTGCAACATGTTTATGCCTTCTGATTGTAGCAGCTAGTGGCTCAATGTCCATTATGAACAATAGGGGAATAAGGACACCCCTGTATGCTGCCTCTCTGAAGTGTAAAGGGGGGTGATAGGGAGTCGTTAGCACATGAGCCTTTGGGTTGTTATATAGGGTCTTTACCCAACTGCCGAATTTTGGGATTACATTTGCATGTTGTAAGACTGCGTGCAGATATTCCCACTCTACAGAGTTGAATGCGTTTTTGAAATCTATAGCGATGACTGCTGCTGGAGTGGGTAGCTGTGCTGCTTTCTGGAAGAGAGTGACCAGGGCACGTATATGGTCTGAGTTAGACCGTCCCTTCATGTAACCCGCCTGTGAGGGGTGGATTATAGATGGGAGGAATCTCTCTAGGTGAGATGCGAGTAGTTTAGCCAGGATCTTCACATCCACATTTATGATTAATATGGGTCTATGGCTCATGGATAAGTGGATCCTCTCTTTCTTTGCAGAGGATTGTAATAACTGCCTCCATCAGAGAGGGTGGGAGTTCTCCTTAGGTGTGATCATCCTGAAACATTTGGAGCATTAGAGTTGCAGTTTTGCAAGATCTGATAAAAATCTAGCCATCGGTATCCAGAGCCTTATGGCTTGCCATGCTCTTAATCGCCAGTATCAGTTCTTTCTCTGTGATGGGGCGTCCAGCTTAGCCCTTCGGAGGTCATTAAATTTAAGCATAATACCCTTGGACAAGAACCTTTCTACCTTATGAGGATCAAATGGTGCATGTGATTGGTAAAGATTTTTTATAAAAGGCCTTCATGATATTATTTATATCTCCTGGGGATGTTTTTAGGACCCCTTTGGAGTCTCACAGTTTGTCTATGTATCTCTCTGCCTGCTGTTTGCACAGTCTATATGAGAGTAGTTTTCCATTTTTTTTCTCCTTGTTGCCAGTACTTATGCTTGAGTCTGCTTATTTGTAAATCAGCTTTCCTGGTGGCCAGAGTGTTAAGTTGAATTCAGATGGAAGTTATTTCAAAGCGTAGACTTGAATTCTTCAGCTGCTGGGGATCTTTTTTATATAGGGCATCTTTAGTCAGGAGCTGGTTTCCCAGCTGTTATGCTGCCTCTTCACGCGTCCTATGACGGTGAGTGGCATAGGCACTAGTCCGGCCCCTTATTGTAGCCTTAAAGGCTTTTCAAATCATAGGCATTGAAGCATTCCCTACTGGTTTGTCAAGGAAGTAGTTAGCAGTTTCTTGTTGAAGCCTTTGCTAAAAGGCTTTATCCTGCAATAGTAGAGGGTCCCGGCATCAAGGCACCAAGTGATAGATTTTTTGTTATTGGGTTTTGGAGATATGGCTAACAAAATCGGTGTATGGTTTAATATGTAGAGGGGAGCTATCCTGACATCATCTACCAGGGGAATAAGCCTCAGAGACGTGAACCAGTAGTCAAGCCTGCTGGCCATGGCCCAGGCATTAGAGTAATAGGTATATTCCCTATTTAACCAACGGTGTAGCCTCCATATATCTGTTAACTGATGTAGGGTAAGAAGGTCTCTCAAGGTGAGTGTGGATTTTCCATGGGATTCCAGTCTAGTACTGGATCTATCAAACAAGTAGTCCAGTGCAAGACTGTAACCCACCCTCCTCCAGAATGAGATCCAGGTTATCATATGCCATGTCCATTTTTTTTGTGAAAACAGGTTAAAAAAATTGGGATTGTCCTTATCTGGGGATATACATTTCCAAGTAGCAGTGGGCCACTGGAACTAGAAACTTTCACAAGCATCCACCTGCCCTGCTTATCACATTTTTGGTCCATAATCATCCACTTTAAGTGTTTAAGGAATAAGATGGAGACCCCACCTTTGGCTTTCCCAGACTTGCTGTGCACTACCCTTCCCACCCATTCTCTAACTAACTTTTGGGCTTCAAGCTGTTTCTTGGAGGAAGGCAGCTTGGGTTTTAAGGTGTTTTAGCCTGGATAGAACCTTCTAACATTTAATTGGAGAATTCAACCCTCTGACATTCCAAGAAGTAAAAGTTATAGGTGAAGACTTATCCATATTCATATAATCCTAACTGCATTATTATGCCAGACATAGACATCTCATCAGGGGAACCCCAGCTAATTAAGACGGGTCGTCTGCAAATGAGTATTTCTACTAGAATGTGGCTGTACCCTTCAATTTGAAAACCTGCTTACTGAAAGCTGTATTAATTGTGCATGTCTTGTTTTGAAACCATATGCAAACCTTTTCTTCCAACTTTATAGTGAACAGCATGCCAACATGGCTGAACAAGAGACATTATAGTACTTTTAAAGAACACAAAGTATGTACTTTTGACCACAGCATGACAAATAATGAGTCCCTTGGTCACTAACACCCTCTGAGCAGGGTTTAGCAGAGTCAGACCAATGGCCAGCCCAGTGGTGCTGAGGGTTGAGGCACAGGATGCCACACCTCCCACTATGCTGGTGACCCAGGTTCAGGAATGAGACTGGGTCACTAGGGGTTGGCTGGGGAGTGAGGGAGGGAGCAGAAATTTAGCAGCCGAAAAGCAGCTGTCCTGTCCCGGGGAGGGACCTTGTCATTGCAGCAGTACAACTGCCCCCAGCTGGAGGCCTGAGGGTAGTGCAGGTGGGTGAGTGACACGAACAGGGAGAGCGCTGCAGAACTGTGGCATGCACGTGCCTCCACACACGTACATGCGGCCATGACACAGATGGGCAAAAACAGGTGGAAAATGGTGCCCACCAGCAGAGTCAGCCCAATGATTGGCCTGGTGGCACTGAGGGTTGAGGCACTGGATGCCACACCTCCTGCTATGCCGGTGACTCAGGAGAGCTAAGTGCTACAGCTTGTTAGGAACATAGCTGTAGTATGGTTTGGTATGTTTACCTTTTTCATTTCTTTTCTTGCCTTATGTACATCTTATATATGAATACAGTATGTCCATGGTATGAAGCCAGCTGATGAAGAAGGAAAAGAAAAGGACTAGAGGGGAATGACAGTGACGACCTGGGTTAGGAGGCTTGACGCTGGGAGGGGGAGGACCCCTTTCTTGTGATATATTCCAGCATGCCATTTGGCCTGAAGGGGGTACTCCAAAAAAGGAAAGCATGACCTCTGCCTCCTAGTTTTTGGTGGGGAAGGGGGGTTGAGCTAATGAAACTACAGGATTGGGCCATACAGCTCCACCTTGCCACTTCTTCTGTCTTTGAAGCAGTAAGTGTGAAGGCAGCAGCCCAGTTGTGTATGAAACCTGAATTGACCTAGGTCAGGACAATGACCAATGTTTATATGCCCCATTTAGCACACCTTTACACCCTTGTAGTGAAATATCGTATCAGCCCATTTTAAATCATCCCCTCCCCTTCCCTCCCCCTGTTTGTTTATCCTTATTATAGCACTTTGTGCAACATAAGTTTTCATAAACAATATCTTTCATAACTAGTTGAAATACCATCTCTAAGAACAAAACTGCTCATGTGCACAAGCAACATAAGCTGAGCACACCACGCTTGTCGGCGCTTTAACTGATTGACCAGCTTCAAATTTAAACATGTAATAACTTCAAACATTTTCCCCTTCATCCCAGGCTTGTCATGTTAGATTACTATAATCATTCTAAGGTCATGTTAGCATAGGAGACCCGATACAGCCATCGGGCGGTGAGTGCCATGCTCCAACAAAGCTTTAGCCGCTTTGTGATCATTTCTCCAGAAGACACTGTGAGGGGTTAAGATCCCATCGGAAACACAGTCACTAATGTCCACATGCCAAGCTTGTACCTCTGGCCTTAATTTACTAGCACATTATTACCTCAATTTAAAGTGTTGGGGTCAATATCTGATGCAGCACATGTTAGCGGTAGACCCAAGTTAATTGTCAGTGAGACATCTACAACAGAGCGCTCCCAAAGAGAACAACATAGAAGAAAAAAGTACCTTGATCCTTGGCAAAGTTCAAATATCCTCAGGAGTATTTGAATTAGCTGGGTGACTGGGACTCATACTATGCAGCTTCATCCTGAATTATCAGCCAGCAACGGAGACTCATGCAGTTCCAACGGATGGGGCTATGTGGTTCTTCATCACCCACTCCAGCTCTGAAATCTCTGCCCATTCTTTACAAATCAGAGCCCAGTCCAGGAACTCTTGCTGTGGACAAGTCAAGCTGGTGGTATGCTGACCACCTTCCCCAGATAGATCCAATGGAGCAGGATTCAGGTCTCTGAAGGGAGCATAGTGATTGTCTTGATGGGTGTATCCCTTGGGAAGCAGCAACTAGCTTCAGAGGGTGGGTACCTTCTTTGTTTACTCCTGGATCATTCATGGTGCCCCAAGGGTTTTGTTACAGACTCAGGCTTATTTTGTTTATGTTGATGGCCTCTGGAGACTTGTTGCCAGGCTGGGGTTAAGTTAGGATCTGCCATGGAGAGAAGGAGTAGCAGCATGTTGTCAGGAGGAACAATGTTCATCACGGTGCCCTTCTCTCCTCGTGGTTTCAATGGTAGCTGATGGGGCATATTTTCATCATGTTGGTATGAATGGAGGAATCGACCAGCCTGCTCAGGGTTGTTAAAAGTGATCTACTTCCCTTCAACTTGAATTCGTAGAAGAGCAGGATACTGGAAAGAAGTTGGTATATTGAGCCTGTAAAATTGTTGTTTAACTCCAGTATATGCCCACCAGTGTTTTGATAGTTCTTGGGAGACATCCTGATAGAGATGAATTCCGTGACCATTCCGCACTAAGGATCCCTTCTCCCTGGTTACTCTTAGGTAGAGCTCCTTCACCGGATATCTGAAAAACGTACAGAGGATCAGCCAGGATCTTTCACCTGGAGGTAGATGGAATGCCAATGAGTGGTGTCCCTCTCTATTTCTTGTGGTGGGCTGTTATTTAGTTGCAGCAGTCCGGGGAGCAAGTTGCACCAGAAGGTGTCATGGCCTGGCTCTCCGCACCCTCCAGGACATCCACAATACATATATTTTTTCTCAGGGCACAACTTTCCAAGTCATCCACTTTACTGACCAGATATTGTATCTGCTGATGGTGATCCCATAAAATAACATGATGGTCGTGGATGGCAGAGTCTTGGGCCCTGGCAGTTTGCTCCATGTGGGCCACCCTCATGGCAAGAGCCACAAGGTCAGAGTTAGTTTTAGATGCAGAAATGTTTAAGTCCACCGTGTCTGTTAGAATTGTATCCAGCTTGGCCATTATGTTGGTAACATCCAGGGCAGGAGCACTGGGGTTAGATTGAGCCATGGTGCCCTCCAGAACTGTCAGTTGTACCGTAACTGTGAAGCTCAGTCTAGGAGTCAGCCAGTGAAAAATCAGATGACCTGTTCAATGGGGCCAAAAGTGTGGTTAGTTTAGTTCAGAGTTTAGATGCCAGCTTGCAGTTACTTGCAAGCAGCAGAAGTTGGAAACAAATATATATCCCGGTAGCTCAAGATGTGGGCTGTTAGTACAATGCTGTTGGTTTCTTCTACTGCACTTGTATTGCCGGATGGTCATGGAAACTCCCTTGGTGGTATCCCCTTCAAAGATTATGTTGCCACCATGTTGGCCGGCAAGCTTCGCCCTCCCCTGTTTATTAAATTTACACTTTTCTTGCAAGTTTGAGTGTAAGCATGCCATAGAAAACATTCTGAGTAAGCCAGATCTCCCTTCTACATCCTGCCTGCTGGCAAAAGGATTACTGCAGAATGCACATCCTTCTCCCACATCCCACACACTTGATGGCAAAATGATTAACATGGACCCCCGACTCTGACTGAAAGTAACTAGCAGGAAGGTACCTGGTAAGGGAGAGGATGGCGTGCAAGACTGGAGTGGAGTTACTGGGTGAGGCCAAGAGAGTGATCGGGAATGGAAGTGCCAAGGTTTTGTGCTGTGAGATGGTAGAGTGGTTGTCCATGATATGCACCACTGAGTCATGAGACCAGTGGTAATTTCTTGGATTACAGTCCTGCAGATAGAGACATGCTGCTGGATTGTGGCACTAGGGTAAGTGTGTGGGCAGCTGTAGAACGGGGATGGGTTTAATGGAGTGGGTGGCAGATTGTCTAAGGCAGGGTTATTTTTTTTTTTCACTTTCAGGTAGTTAAAGAAAGGAATAACTTTTGTTTTGCTGATCTGAATAGAAAGGAGTTCTGGGGAGCCCGCATCACTAACCAGTGGGGCAGTTCCAAGCTGTCACTAAATGAGAGAAAAAATTGGTGGTTGTTAGTAACTGAATTGTTAGTTGGCAGAATGAATGGGCACTTGGCAGTGGGACTTATTTACAGTCTCTGTTGGCATATAACTGTACCCCTTGCCAGGGGTCTCAGTCAGAGACCAGGAAATTTCTTTTCCCATTTTTAGTAAAATATAATAGTTGGAGTCTCTTGAGGAATAAGATGAAAACAACAGGAGCACACGACAGCAGCACTGCAGAAGATAGTGAGAGATATAGAACTTATTCACCCCACAGCATATTTAAGGTAAGTAGAAGGGAGCAAGGGTGGCGGAGGGGGGAAGGACTTTTTCTATTTTTCCGAGTCCTCTCACTGTGCAGCTGGTGGGAGGCAATTTTAATTTACAAGTGAACCAGTAGCTGAAATTGGATGCGGAATTAGAATTGGATTCTGATTCTGAATCCACATCTGACAAGGGTTTTTTTTTTTTTTTTATCAGAATTTCAGCCTTTAATACCAGAATTATGAATTATGAAAAATCTTGGAATCTGATGAATCCAGTTCCATTCAGCAGCTTCTGAGCCACTCTGCCCACAAATCTGTGCTGCCTCCTGTCCTACATTTCATCTGTGAACTATGCCAAGGACACAACTATTGAGATCAGGAGCATTATGGTGGCTGGCAATACAGTGGGACACAGTATGGTTAATCAGTGTTTCCATTTCTGTCTACTCTTTAGTGTTATCTTAACTGGTCAGCAAGGTGTGTGGACCATACAGGGTCGCAATGTTTAGGCAATGACTGAAATCTGGATTTCAGGCTGAGTTACTTGTAATGCAAGTAGTATTCCAGTTCAACTATATTACATGTCTATTAAGAGCAAGCCTGTCATTTCATGTAGTTTAAAAGGGTGTGCTTTCCTGCAACCATTATATAGTCTAAGGTTCCCATCCCTTGTTATGGTGGATGACAGATAGATGACAGATAAGCAACACTTGAATATGCTTAAACAAGTGTGTCACATGGTTATTGCTTTTGGTCAGTGAAAGCTCTTTAGATACAAGTCTCCTTTATCAGTCTTGTTACTAAAACACCACATGATATAATGTGAAAACATTTCTTTTCTGATTCCCGGTCCGATTGGACCGGTAGTGAGGAGACTTTTGGAAGTCGGGCTGCTGGAGAGTAAGCAGAGAGGAGTTCCTGCAGCTCGTTATTGTCCTGGACTGTTATCCTTCTGTTATTCCTGGGACTATAGTTGGAAATGATTGCTGTCAGCTATCTGAACTGTGATCTGGACTTGGGACCAGCTGAGGTAACTGTGAATTTTGAGGTGAAACTACTGGAGGTAGTCGTTGCTGTTGGCTGGGTCCAGGGCAGGTGATGCCGGTCCTGGGTCTGCTGGAGGGCCGATGCATGTTACTGGTGTTTCCTAGGCCTCCCAGGGGGATCTGCTGGTGAGTGGATGCTGGGCAGGGGGGCCATTGCTAGAGACCTGACCAGGGGCGGTGACTTCTCGAGAGGTGGTTATTTTCCCCTTCACTCTGGTGGCCTTTATGCTGATAGTGTTCCTTGGATGAGGAGACCTCATTTGGCATCATCATTTGAGTAAACTCACAGCTTCTCTGAGGACGTCATCTAAACCATACTGGTTTGAATTTATTTTCCTTTTTACTGTATGTTCACCTTTCAGAATCTTAGTGAGAGCAGAGTCTGGGATTGAGAATTCCGGCATCGTTGGCTAGGGGAGGTGAGAGCTTGTTTGGCCTTTTCATTAAATCATTTACAGCCATCTGCTTGTTTTACCATTGAGGAGTGCTGGACTATTGGTATTGAAATTGAAACTGAAGTCAAGGTTTTTATAATCGGGAAGTTGTGAGAGGACTTCTAAATGTGAACTGATTATGAACTGGAAACTTTTTTATAGGATTTGATTTTGGACTGTTGTTTTAAATATTTTTGTTTTATTTATGTTTTGGTTGCTGGGGTTTAAATTATTTGTTTGGGGGGATTGGTATTTGTGTGGTGTGTGTGAACTGGGTCATGATTGTAGTGAGTGTTGTGATTGTCTGGATCTTTGGTGAGGTTGGGTGAGAGGCACCCCACTGAAGGTGTTTATGTATGTGTGGGAGTGGTGTTGTAGAGTGGAATTATTGGTGGGGTTGTAAAAGTTTTGGTGTTTTATTTTATTTTATTAACTGTTTAATTTGAAATGTGTTGGAGGGTGTTAAGACGGTCAGGCATTATTCTCCCACCATGCTCAAGGACTTATGTCCCTTTGACTGTCCCCATTACCAGTCAAGGTATATAAGAGATGTCAAGCTTTGGGGATAGTAAAGAGATGATTGAAAGGGGTGAGATCTGGACATGGTGGGAGAATGGAGAGGGGTGGATGGATAGAGATCGTAAGGACTAGGAGACACCCTGGGGCAAAATGGGGTCTGGAAAGGGGTGCTCCCTGCCTGACTCCCATACTCAAGGGCTCCACAAATAGTGGGCAGGTCCTGGGATCTTCCTTGATGACCCATCCAACCCAGGTGGTGTTGTGTAATGCCAGATCGATTAGGAACAAGACGGCCATTATAGCTGATCTTGTTGGAACAACCGATCTGGCATGCATCACTGAGACCTGGCTGGATGAGAATGCAGGCCCTATTTTGGCATCTGCTGTTCCATCTGGGTTCTCGGTGTTACACTGCCCAAGATCAGATCGTAGGGGCAGGGATGTTGCCATTATGTTTAAAACAGAACTGGACCTTGAGGATGTACCAGTGGGGTGCACTCGATCCTTTGAGTGTATCCTGGGAGCAGGTGTAGGGTTCAGGATACTCCTCATCTACCGTCCACCCAGTGTTGGCAGAGAATTCCTGAAGGAGGTTGCAGACTTCATTGTCGATGTGGCTTTGGAGTCACCCAGATGGTTAATTCTGGGCGACTTCAATGCCTGGATCAATGATGAATTCTTGCAATTTGGAAATCATCTCCAGCTTATGACCATACTGGGCCTTACACAAGTGGTTACCTCTGTAACCCATATAGGGGGTCACTCCTTGGATCTTGTGTTCCTCCTGGGGATAGAGATCATGGACTTGGGGGTGGAACCAGTCAGTTGGTCAGACCATTGCACCATAAGGTTCAGTTTTGGGACACCCCCAAATAGGCCTGTCCCTATGGAGATGGTCCAGTATCGCCCTTTAAGGGGAGTTACCCCAGAGGGCCTATCGGCAGTGCTGGACTTATCGGGTTTATCGAGTGAATGCATGAGTCCAAGGGATCTCATACTGGCTTATAACAAGGTGGTGGGTGATGCCTTGGACTCAATTGCTCCTGTTTGTGTTTGCCCACTCACTCTGCACCCGAAGACCCCCTGGTTTGATGGGTCCTTGAAGGAGTTGAGAAGAGTGGAGCAAAGGCTAGAGAGAGCTTGCCGGAAATCTGGCCTGGATGCTGACAGGCTTAGATTGATGAATCATTATAAGGGCTATCAATCAGCAATCACCTGTAAGAAGGCAGAATTCCTGTCTGGAGTGATTGCTGCTGTGTGGAATCGACCCGCTCAGCTCTTCCAGACTGTGGACAGACTGTGCAATCCAGTCTGTCTTCAATCTGGAAGAGATTTTTCACAAATGAAGTGCGATGAGCTTGCTCACTTTTTCGTAGATAAGGTTGCCAGCATCAGGTCAGGTATCGGCCTAACTCTCTCTCTATGAGGGATTGTGGAGATCGGTGGCAGGTGGCGAGCGCCCGTTCTACCTGGTCTGACTTTAGCTGACTGGAATTGATGGACATTGTGAGGATTGTCCAAACTTTGCCACCAATTAGCTGTAGTTTGGTTCTGGGCCCTACGCCATTATTGGTAGGTTGTGTAGATGTTATATGCCCAATCCTTGCTGAAATTGTCTGGAGTTCCTTGGAGCAGGGGGACTTTCCTGATCCCCTCAAGGAGGCGGTCATTTGACCACTCCTTAAAAAACCCTCCTTGGATCCAGACTGCCTACCTAACTATAGACCTGTCTCTAATCTACCCTTTGTGGATAAGGTTATTGAGAAGGTGGTTGCATTGCAGCTGGATGACCATCTTACAGCCCACAGTGTCTATGATGCTATACAGTCTGGGTTTAGGAAAAGACATAGCACTGAGAGCACCCTTGTCCGGGTTTTTAATGATCTCCTAATTGCAAGAGATCAAAAGGCTTGTACTATCTTAGTCCTTCTTGATCTCTCAGCAGCATATGACACTGTGGATCATGGTGTGCTTTTGGAGTGTCTGCGGCTTCTCTGTGGACTGTCTGCAACAGTCTTAAGTTGGTTTCGATCTTTCCTTACAGGCAGGTCACAGAGGGTTGTCACTGGAATTTATTCCTCTGATTCTCTCCCCCTGTCCTGTGGGGTGCTGCAAGATTCCATATTGGCACCCATGTTGTTTGCAGTGTATATACTGCCATTAGGACATATCTTCAGGTGATACAGTTTGGGTTTTCACTGCTATGCAGATGATACCCAACTGTATATGTCCTTTATTCCTGGACAGGATGATGCAATCTCCATGCTTAACAACGGTCTGGCTGAAATCAGGAACTGGAAGAGCACTAGCTGGCTGAGGTTAAATCCAGATAAAACAGAGGTGTTGGTTGTGCACCCGGGTCATCCAGAGGCGGGTCTTGGGGCTGGGCTCCCTTCAGGCTTATGGCTTGACCTTGTCCAGGTTATGACCTCAGACTGGGTGTGTAACCTGGGCATTATCTTTGACAGCGGTTTGACCCTGAAATCACAGGTGTCTGCCATTGTCAAATCTTCCTTTTACCATCTTAGGAATATCGCCCGGGTGAAACACCTAGTTTCTCTGGCTGACCTTCCTACATTGGTCCATGTCTTCTTAACCACCCACCTTGATTTCTGCAATGCCCTCTACCTAGGGCTTTCAGGGCTTGATATCTGTCACTTGCAGCTAATGCAGAACGTGGTGGCCAGGCTTTTGACTGGTACATCCAGGACTAGTCATGTTACACCTGTGCTGCTTGAACTGCATTGACTGTTGGTACAGTGGCGGATCACCTTCAAAGTATGGTTACTGACCTATAAAGCCCTACATGAACAGGACTCCGGTATCTGCAAGATCTCCTTACTCCCTACTGCCCCTCCCGTTCACTCTGATCTGCCGATGAGGAATTGCTAGAGATTTCTAAGGTTAGGTTAAAAACATCTGGGGCACGTGCTTTCTCTTATGCTGCCCTGACCTTGTGGAATTCTCTACCCCATCGGTTAAGGTAATGCCTGACCATATCAAGTTTTAAATCTGAGCTCAAAACTTATTTGTTTCATCAGGCTTTTTCAGAAGGCTTTTAAAATGTTAAGGATGTTTATTATTTGATTATATTGTTTGTTCATTTTACTGTACAGTGCCTTGGTACTTGAAAGGCACTTAAGAAATAAAGTTTTACTTACTTACTTACTTTTACATAATGCATTATTTTTCATATTGTGAAATACCTAAACTGCTTGTTTTTTCCTTTTTTTGCCACTACTGTGTGACTTGTTTTTTAAATTTTGCTTTTTGGTCCCTATCGCCTCCTCCCGCCAACTGGCGATGGGGATACATATGTATTTTTTCATATTTTTCTCCCCTGCCCCCCCCGAGGCCCCAGCTCATGGCTGTGCAAGCATGTGGAGGCACATTTTACACCCCGTTGCACCAGCTCAGCCCCTTCTACCTCCTGATACTTTGCTGCCCCCTCCCCACCTACGCTACCCACCAGACCTCCACCCAGTGGGAGCAGAACTATGGGGGGGCACCAACCCACCCTCACCACCCTCAGGAGAAGAGAGCTGCCCACCAGCATGCTCAATCCTGCTCTTCCCCCCCATGCCAGCACCCTGATGACCCAAGGTCGTTCCCGAATCCGGGTCGCCAGCATAGCGTGAGGTAAGGCATCCAGCACCTCAATCCTCTGTGCCAGCAGGCTGGCCATTGCTGTGTGACTTTGAAGCTACTGTTAAATTGTGTTGGGATGAAACTCTTGTAATATAGAAACATAGAAACATAGAATATGTTGGGAGAAAAGGACTGGAAGGCCATGTAGTCTGATCTGTTTTCCCTGCCTAACACAGCTGTGTATATGTATTGCTTAGTTAAAAGTTTGCACTCTAATGAACTAGGGCAAAATTCAAACTCTGGCTTGCCAAATTTGGCAAAAACAACCTTATCAAAAGCTTATAGTTGGAATGTAAGCAACATTCTGCATAGCTGTCTTTCTGTCTGATGATGTTGTATTTTCAACATCTAAAACTTCCGTCAATGTGGTATGTAGTATTTTTTAACATCTAGGTACTCACCATCATTACCACCGTAGTATCCTTCAATATCTAAGGATGCTGTCATGTGATCTGCTTTCAAGTCTTTCTGAAGTAACCTGAAAGGTACAATATGGGCTGCAGGAGAGAAACAACATGCAGCATCCTTTGTTATCTACCATGCCTCACAATTATGATGGAACAAGTCAGCCAGGAGCAACTCCCACCAACTCCAAACATCTACCAAAGTGCCTGCCTGATGAGGCATTTAAATCTGCACTAAAAACATACCTGTTTAATATGGCATTCTTTGATGCCTGAAATGTTGCTGCCCTTTGTCATCTGTTTTATAGAGTGTTAATTTTATTTTTTTACTATGTGGGCCAGATTTTCAAACTGCACCAGGCTGTGGCGCAAGCTTGGGTGCAGCTCCACTTTGGCTGCGCAGGGGTGTGGCCTTGTCGATATTCAACGGAGCTGCGCCATGGCTCAGCAACTTTGAATATCACACCCTGGCCACCACCAGTGTACATGGCGCAGTGGCACTGCACCAGCGCAATTGGTCAGAGTGGAGCATGGAGATGCGCTAGCGCAAGTGCCATTGTGCCGTTCACAGCACCAGCGATATTCAAAAGTTGACATGCAAATGGCACCATAATTTATGCAAGGTGCACATGGGGCCATTTGCATGTCATTATGGTCCTATTTGCATGCAGGGTGCGCTGATCCCTGACGACTTGCGCCTGGTACCCTGCCAGGCAGCAGCCATTGGGGACCGATGCCCCCTGCAGCCGATCGAGGGCATCTGTCCAAAAAGAGAAAACCGTCCTATATCCCTGGTGGTCCAGTGAACCGATATGTGCCCGATCGCAGGCATCTGTACAATAAAATAAGAATTATTCCACTATCCCTGGTGGTCCAGTGGACCACTGCTCACCCGATCGCGGGCATCTGTATGATAAAATAAGAATGATTCCACTATCCCTGGTGGTCCAGTGGACCGCTGCTCACCTGATCATGGGCATCTGTATAATAAAATAAGAATTATTCCACTATCCCTGGTGGTCTAGCGGTACCCCCTCCCCACCAGCCCACTGAGCCCCACGGCCTCGCTACCCCCCAATCAGCTGGTGGGCGGCAGCACCCCACCCATCTACCGCCCCACCACCAGCTGACTGACACCGTCGATAGGGCTGTATACCCATTGGTTCACAGCATGAGCCAATGGGTGTGCAGCCCATACTACTACACATTCCAGATATGTGAATGAATCATTCCATATCTGGAATAATAGAGTACAATATAGGCTGCCGTCCGTTGGCTCATGCTGTGAACCAATGGGCGTACAGCCCTACCCGGCGGTGTCGGTCGTGAGCGGTGGGAAGCGGTGGCGGGTGGGTGCTGCTGCCCGCCGGCTGACTTGGGGAGGCGGGCGGTGGGGCTCAGTTGGCGGGTGGGGAGGGTACTGCTAGACCACCAGGGATGATGGAATAATTCTTAGTTTATCATTCAGATGCCCGCAATCGGGCAAGCAGCGGTCCACTGGACCACCAGGGATATTGGACGAATTCTTATTTTTTTTACAAATGCCTGAGATCATGCATGGGGGACTCCACCAGATGCAGCCGGAACTCAGGTGGCCACCCACAGGTGGCAGCTGCCATATTGCGCCCTGCAATGCGGCAGCTCACCTGTGGGTGGCCATCAGTTGTTCCTTTTTTGGGGGGCGTAACTTTGTGCTGGAGCAGGTAGGGGTTGCACATGCATGGCTCTGCACATCCCGGGCTGAATATCGGGCTGTGCAGGTTATGCATAGGCACACCCCCCCACCTGTGCCTGCATACATTACTGATGCGCTCCGGCACATCGGGATTTGGCAGCGCACTTTTTCCTTTTGAATATCATGCCGGGGTGCATCAGTGGGTTGCCCATGGTGCAACACTGTTGTGCCACGCGTAACCCTTTTGAATATCCGGCCCACTATGTAAAAGGGCTTTTATAAATTTTGAGTTGCACTTTTTATAAATAAACTTTGATTTGATTGATTTGATTTGATTACCACTGGATCAGACAATCGAGGGAGAGGACACCAGCAAGCATCATCATTCTTACACGGATCAGGTGAAAACAAATGTTTATAAATGACACCAAACCCTTGCCAAGCAAAACTTCTTAATTAACAGTTCATCTTTGGCAGGTGAATAAAGGACTGGGAATGAGATTAAACTGGGGTAGGGGGGCTGCGGGTTCATGAAATAGCTAATGTGTGCACATATGTTGTTAAGAACTATATAAACTGTCATCATCTGGACTGGGCATATGCCAAGCTGAAATTCAGACTGTCATAGTGGGGGAATAAACTAAAAAGGGACTGAACAGTGAACATACATTTCAAGCACCCCCCTTCCAGGAAGAGGATAAAGTTTGTCACCAAAGTAATGGGCTTCTAATGACTGCAAGCAAGCAAGAAAGTAGATTTTACTAATACATCACCTCCTCGCTAAGACGTAAAGTGCAGTACATAAAAATCAAATACACATCCATGCAGAGCCATTAAAACAATAATAAAACCATACGCATCAAGTTCAATAATCCCTTCGACTATATGCTACAGTACACTACATTAAAACAAGCCCTAACAAGTCAGGGAGAAGAGGTGGCAGCAATACTTTAAATGTCCTCAACTACGCTGTAGTTACAGTGTAACTATATTGTAACTGCGTTTGCAATGTAGTTGCATACAACAAATATGTAACTACAATGTGATTACCCCATTGTAATTAATTATTACCTCCCCGCAGTTACATTGAAACTAACACTTGAAGTGTGACTGATGTGGCTCTTCAGAGCTCTTTAAAAAACTTTCACAAAGCAGATCTGATGAAGCTGACTTGGCAAAACATTCCACATGCAAGGGGTGGCCACAAAAAAAATCCCTTTACCTGAAGACTTCAATAGACAAGTGGAACCACCAACAGATTCTCCCCTGCTGACCAGAGTGGCTGAGTTAGAGTAATGAGAGCAGGAGATCTGTTATGCTGTTAGGGCCAACCAATGTAGGACCTTGAATACCATCAAGCAAATCTTGAAGCTGTTATACACCATTGAACCGGTAGGCAGTGCCGATAGACTCCAGGTACAGGACCAATGTATTTAAAAGGACTTGTTGCTTAGTTACTTGCTAATTGCTTATATAGCATCTTTATAAGTTTGTATTGCAAAAATAAATGCCAACTGGATAACTGAGCTTTTTCTTTTCACTGCATGGTATAGTATAGTTTCTTTTCTGTTCCTGTCCTACGAAACTTATGACTTTGTAGGATTTATGTGAGGTCCTGTAAACTGGGACTAAGATTTGCTTGCAGAGAGAAGCACTGCTCCAGGGAACAAGGGTGCTCAGTGACAATACAGAATACAATTCACACAGAAGTCACAGCAAACACACACCCACCTCAATTATTGGTGTCCAGACCTGTTGCATGTAAAAACCTCCTCTTTGAAAAAGCCTGTCAAGGTGAAACGTCAGAGTGTTCTGCTCCTCATTGCCGTGGCTGTCTGCTGAATAAAAGAGAAGATTTTTACGTGCAACAGCTCTGGACTCCAATAATTGAGGGGGGTGTGTGTGTGTGTGTGTGTGTGTGTGTGTGTGTGTGTGTGTGCCATGACTTTTGGATTAAGATTTGCTCTTGGGCTAGTACAAAATGAATCAGGCTACTTCTCATATATTTGACTTCCAAGTTTGGGTTGCTGTAACTTAAACTGTGTCATAATGCTCACAGGTGTCTGCCAGTCATTCCAACGTAAACATTTTGGTATTTTCTGTCAACAGTATAACATGGAACATTGCTGGAATTGCTCTGAAAATCATTGGTACTATGAAAAATACCTGTAGGATCTTGGATATACAATAAGTAGCAGGATTTCTCAGATATGAATTTAGCGGTGTAAGAACAGGGATGCAGCAGATAAGGGGTTGTGCAAGCTCAGGCTGCTACAACTGTATGTAATAGGCAATCATGTATTGTATATTTTCAGCAGCCCATCCACAATATATCCAGTATTAAAGAGGACATTGTAGCTCTGGTAAACAGCATGTGTGTGTTTTTAGCTCTGTGATACCTAACAACAACAATTGGGTCCAGAAACAGGTGCCCCAGAACAGATCCACAGGGAGTCAAGTCCCCCATAGTTCTTGTAGGCAGTAAATGGATAGTCCATTCTATTGGATTATTGAAAATGGACTACCCACTCAAGCCTACTTGGTACATCATTAAATTGAGGGAGTTGGGGTATGGAAGCAGCTATGGACAAAGGGATTCCAAAGGATGGGCCATCTGTAATAAGAGTGACATGGTAGCTCTGCAAACAGAGCTTGGATTTTGGGTTCAGTTTAACATAGAAACATAGAATCTGTCATCAGACAGAAACTGATGATCCATGAAGTCTGCCTATATTATACTACCTCGCCCCAATCTAGTGTCCTGGAGGGTTTTCCTTCTCTTCCCTCCTCACCAACAACCCTCACCCTGGTGCTCCCCCATGGCACTATGAGTCCTCCTTCTTTGTCCAAGCCATGTTTGAACCAATTAAAGGTACAGTACCTGTCCACCAGTTCCACTGCCAATCTGTTCCATGTCTCCTCCACACTGTCAGTGAAGTTGAACTTCCTCACAACCCTCCTGAATTTACCCCTCACGGACATCACAATTCTGCCGTCTTATGACTACATCCCTATTTCTCATAAATAGGTCTTCACTATTGACCAAGTTTATACCCCACAGAAACTTATGTCTCTTTCATGTCCTCCCTCTCTGGTCTGGCCTCCAGCAAGCACATGTTCAGAGCCACCAGCCATTCCTCATAGGAGTTGCCTTGATGTCCCTGGATAATTTTGATGATCCTTTTCTGAACTGACTCCAGCCATCTATGTCCTTTCTCAGGTGAAGCCTCCAGAACCAGACACAGTATTCCAGGCAAGGCCTCATTAGAGATCTATATAGGGGCACTATCACTTCACTGATTCTGCTATCAAGACTCCTCCTGATACACACCAGCATCCCAGTGACTTACTGTATGTGTTATTGTACTGGCTGGTTGGCTTGAGGAAATCGTTGATGATGACTCCAGATCCCTGTCTTCTGTAGTATTGGCCAGCCTAACCCCTGCCATCCAATACTCTGTGCTTGGATTCCTTTCCTTAAGGTGTCACCTTGTATTTTTGGTATTAAATGAACTGCCAAATCTTTGATCACTTTTCTTGCTTCTTCAGGTTACCCTTCTTCACTGTCTAACCTGTCACATATCTGTTCTTGATTATGGACTACCAGTTTATTCAACTGCAGTGGAGACCTTAAATAGAGTTAGTGTTGTTTACCATAATGCATATCGTTATGTAGTACCCTGTTCTTTGTTAACTCATCATTGTACACTATAGTCTTCATTTAATTGGTGCTCATTTGAATATTGTTGCTTTTATTTTATTTTATTTTTTTTTAGAGATTTTGGCATAATAATGTACAATTATCATTTAAGGATCTGATTAACATGGGAAGTTCTAGATATTCAACTCACTTTGTATGAGTTGGCTTTGGGAGTAGGGAGGATAAACTAGCAGGAGCCAGCTTTGCTAGCTGAATCACTGGGAAGCAGTGCACCTGAGAAGCAACAACAGTAGGGAAGTGTTGATTTCTTTTCATGTTGATATTGGAATAGTCTGTACTGTGAGGGTAAAAAGTGGTGGTGAAATTAATTATGCTGTGGGATGGAACTGTTATTGAGAGTCTTTTAGTGCTGGAATATTTAATTAGTTCTGTTTGGAATATTGGGGGCTGTTACTGTTTGAAATGCTATGCTGTGTAGTTGAGTCAGGAAACTACAGATCAGTTGGCTTTGGGAGTAGGGAGGAGAAACTAGCAGGAGCCAGCTTTGCTAGCTGACTCACTGGGAAGCAGTGTAACAGAGGAGTGTGGGGGTGGTTGGTCAGAGCTGTGGCTGATTGTTTCTGGAGGGCATGAGCTATGTCTCACCCACCCTGCCCTTCACCCCACCCACCCCAGGCAAATCACTTCCTTTATACCAGGGGTACTGACATCACTGCCTAAAAAGGGCAATGGACATACACCTGTCATATCTTTATCAGTCCAGCACACTGTGTAGGAGGTAAACACATGCACATGCTAACAAATATTGGATTTCTTCAGCCTGTGTTTATTTAAATTGAACTGTTCTGAGAGTCACAGAGATAACTGTTTAAGATTTCTTCAGCCCATGTTTATATATTTATATATTTTTGAATTTTATAGTTTTATAATTATTTTATAGTTATGTATAACTGGAGGCTAGAAAAAGCTGGGCTTGGAGGATGTGGGGGATTAGGTATGTGTATGGGAAGCAGGAGAGTGGTAAACTGCAATAGCTGTGGGGCAGCAGTCTTTCTAAGGGTGATGTGGAGTAAAGGAGGATGTCCTGTGTGTAACAGCCTGGAGCAGCTAATGGCCGAAATAAGGCTGTTCATATGGGAGCTGGGGAGGATGGTGTGGGAAGTCAGAGGAGCAGAGCAGTGGAGGGAAAGGCAGAGGGGTGAGGCCCAGGGGAGTGACAGCATCAGGCAGGGGATGGGAGTGGGGAGGAGCACTCAGTATACAGGAGTATCTCTTTCTCAAAGGAATAGGGAGCCCAGGGTGGAGGAATGGCAAGTGGTAAGGGGAAGGGGTGGGAATGTGAGAGTAGAATTGGGGTGGGAAATTCTAAAGGGGTGCCTTTATTGAATAGATTTGCACCACTGTCTGGAAGGAGGAAGGGGGCAGCAGGATGTGAGATAGATGGTCAGGTTGAGCCATGGTTGAGAGTAGGAGTACGGGGGGAGAGAACTAATCAAGGTGAGCAGGGAAGAGGAGGCTGGCAAAATGGAGCAGAGGATGGGGAAGGAGAGAAAAGGAAAGGAAGAGGGGAAGAAAAACTGAAAGCAGATACAGATAGTCAGAAGGGAAGGGGCATAATGGGAGATGGAAAAACAGTTAAGGGGATAAATTGTAGATGTGGAGATAAGTTCACCAGGATGCAGAGGGAGCAGTTAGGTGGGGAAGCAGCTTGTACCAAAGGTGAGAAAGGAAGGATGGGGAGCACAGATGCAGGAATGGAAGGGCTACAATCATAGGGAACTCCAAATTAGGGGTATTCATTGGGGAAGGAAAGGGGACCCAAATGCAAGCAAGATGATGGTTTGTATGTCAGGGATGACAGCAGGGAAGGTGGGCCCAAGAATAAGGGAAATAGTAAGGGAGGTTGGAGGAAAACCTAGTTTAGTTATACATTTGGGAACAAACAACCTATCTGGGGAGGAGGTAGAGGTAGAACAAAGTAGGTTCAGGGAGTTGGGAAAGATCTTCAGGGAGGAAGGAAGTTTGCTAGCCTTCTCAGAGGTGATACCAGTACCAAGGGCCAGCACAGTCAGGAAAAGAATAGACAATTTTAATGACTGGCTGAGGAAATGGTGCAGGGAAGAGATGTTCATCTGTATTGGGGACTGGGAGGAGACCTGGTCAAACAATGCACTGTTTTTACCAGACAGGCTACAACTCAGTAGGGAGGGTTTAAGGGTACTCAGGGGCAAACTGGGGGAATATATAATGATTACACTTAATTTAAACTACTGAGGTGGGGCAGCAGGCATGCAGGCCCACAGACTCTGAGAGGAGGAGGTCAGTGAACCTCCTCCCCACAGTGATGGAACAGGTCTGGAGGGAGGAGGTGGAAGGGCCAAGAACACAGTTAGCAAAGGGTGGAGGAGGTGAGGAACACATAACAAGGGTACATGGAGGGGTGCACACAGAAAGAATAAATGCGAATAGAAGAATAGAGGGAAGAGAAGGAAGGTCAGATTCTAGGTGGAGGGTGGTGTCTCTGAATGCACAGAGTCTTGGAAACAAAATGGACAACCTGCAGGCACTATTAGCAGACAGGAGGGTGGACATAGCTGCAGTAACCGAGACTTAGGCAACATCACACCATGACTGGGACCTTGCGATCCCTGGATATAAACTATACAGGCGGGACAGAGTAGACAGGAAGAAGGAAAGGTGGCAGTTAATATCAGTGATGGAATAACTTGCATGAGAGAGGAGTCGGAGGAAGGGGAGCTAGAGGCATTATGTGTTCAGTTAAGGTCCAATAGAGGGAGAAAGGTGAGGTTGAGGGTGGTTTACAGACCACCCAGTCAGGATGAGGAGTGGGACAAGGAATTGAACTCACAAATATTGGAAGCTGCAGGGAAAGGAGAGGTGGTAATTGTAGGGGACTTCAGCCTGCCCAATGTGGTCTGGAGCATACCATCCACAACATGTGCTAGGAGTCAGGTGATCCTGGAAGGACTGCAGAATGGATTCCTGACTCAGGGCATCACTGAACCAATAAGCGCTGAGTTAATTCTTGATCTGGTGCTCACAAATGGGGAGCATGGACAGGAAATAATGGTCAGGGAGCCACTGGGTATAAGTGACCATTGCACAGTGTGGTTCCAGTTGGATATGGGCAGGGAAAGCATCCAGACTAAGACCAAAATCTTGGATTTCAGGAGGGAGGACTTCAGGAAAATGGGCAAAGTGCTAAGGAGCCATCTGGTGGGCATCAGAGCAGATATGGGGGTGGACCAAAGGTGGTCCATCATTAAGGAAGGAATACTGGTTGTCACAGATGAGTGCATTAGGCTCAGGGGGAAGAACACAAGGGCCAAAGCACCCAGCTGGTTCAGTTCTGGGGTTGCCCAGGCAGTAAGGGAAAAGAAGTTGGCCTATAGAAAATTAAGGAAGACCAATAGAGAGGTGGGTAGGGAAAATTATCAAAGGTTGGCTAGTGAGTCAAGTAAGGAAGTCCGGAGAGCAAAGGCACGGAAGGAGCTGCAGATAGCTGAAGGAATTAAGAAGGGGAAGAAGGCTTTCTTTCGATATATAGGTGAGAAAAGGGACAAGGAGGGAGGAATTGTTAGGCTTAAGAAAGGGGTGGAGTGGGTAGAGGATAATGGGGGAAAAGCAGAGAAACTAAATGAATACTTCAATTCTGTCTTCTCCAGGGAGAAGGATGGACCAGTGCCTTCAGGAGGGAAAAGAGTAGTGGGGGGGACACAGATGTAGTGCTAGAGAAGGATAGAGTGAGGGAGGGGCTGCTGGCATTGAAGGTGGACAAATCACTAGGCCAGGACAGAGTACATCCAAGGGAAAAGGAAAGGGAAGGGGAAAGGGAAGGGGAAGGGAACATTGTTTAAACAAGAGTAGCACACTAAGCTGAAGGTTGTTTCCAGATGCGACCTGGGAGCACAAGGAAGTTAAATGACTTGCTCAGGATCACACAGTATGCACATAGGCAGCTGTGGGATTCAAACCCAGGTCTCCAGCTCTGCAGCTCAGAGCCTTAACCCACTGTGCTATACTGCCTCCAAGGGTACTAAAAGAACTGGCTGAGGAGCTGGCAGGGCCACTGGCAGACCTATTTAATAGTTCACTAGTGTTAGGAGTGGTACTGCAGGACTAGAGAACAGCACATGTAGTGCCCCTCCACAAAAGTGGTCCCATGGATGACCCAGGGAATTACAGACCAGTCAGTCTGACCTCCGTTGTGGGCAAGCTCATGGAGACCATACTAAAGGAAAGCTTGGTGGAATATCTGGAGAAGCATGGTCTTCAGGATGCGAGGCAGCATGGGTTCATGGGGGGGGAGATCGTGTCAAACAAATCTGATTGACTTCTTTGACTGTGTCACTAAGACAGTAACTGAATATGAAGCAGTATTATGTTGATAGGTTTAAGTGGTAGACATCCTCTATCTTGATTTCAGCAAGGCCTTTGACTCTGTGCCCCACAAAAGGTTGATCAGAAAGTTGGTGTATCTTGGGGTTTAGGAAAAGATGGCTAGATGGGTGGAAAACTGGCTGAGGGAACAGAACCCAGAGGGTGGTGGTTGTTGGGGGAGAGTTATCTGGCACTAGAGAGGTAACCAGTGGGGTCCCGCAGGGCTCAGTGCTGGGGCCGGTGTTGTTCAATGTCTTCGTCAATAACATTGGAGATGGCATTAAGGGCAAAATGTGCCTATTCACGGATGACACCAAGTTCTGTGGAAGAGTGGACACAGCTGAGGGCATACAGGACCTACAGAAAGATCTGGAAAAGCTCAGGAAGTGGTCCATGATCTGGCAGCTTGGTTTCAATGTCAAAAAATGCAAAGTTATGCATATTGGAGCCAAGAATTCTAGGACAGAGTACTACCTGGGTGGAGTCTGAGTATCTGCATCAAAAGAGAAGAAGGACCTGGGAGTGATGATCACTAGTGACCTGAAGCACTCCATGCAGTGCAAGAAAGCAGCATCAAAGGCAAACAAGATGCTGGGATGCATATCTAGGGGGATCAGTAGTAGGAGAGAGGAGGCTATACTGCCCTTGTACAGGTCACTGGTAAGGCCAAATCTAGAGTATGGAGTTCAGTACTGGTGCCCACACCTCAAAAAGGACATTAACCTACTGGAGAAGGTCCAGAGGAGGACTGCAAAGATGATAGCAGGTCAGCAGGGTAAGGCATGCGAGGAGAGATTGAGGGCACAAAATACTTGAAAGTAATAAATAAGGTTGAAAAGAAGAGTCTCTTTAAGCTGAATGGCAACCATAACACGAGGGAGCACAGTCTTAAGCTGGAGGGTGGGAGGTTTAGGAGGCCGGTCAGGAAGCACTTCTTCACAGAGAGGGTGGTGGACACTTGGAATGTGCTACCAGAAGAGGTGATCTCATTGAAGACAGTGGCAGCTTTAAGATAGGCTGGGATAGGCATGGGGGAAGGTAAGGATAGGTAGGGAGAATGGGAGGAGTGGGGAGGGAGTGCAGGGACATTACCTCAAGCTGTGGACCCTGCAGTACGAGCAGACTTGATAGACCAAATGGCCTTCTTCTGCTGGCTTCTTTGTATGTTCATATGTATCAACACTTTGTTTAAAATTACCTCAATACACGTCATCCTCAGCTCAATGTTCATTTGTTTATAAAGTGTTAAAAGAATGAAACTCACTTCCATTTCACATTACATTACTTTGGATCTTACTAAACTTTCAAACTGAATATGAAGCAGTATTGTGTTGATAAGTTTAAGTGTCACTGCATTAACTGACTGTTAAAGGTGTGTATATAGTAAATGTTTCTGGTCTCTTGCATGTATGTTTTTGGGAGAATTTTATGCATGTATTGTATTATTTGTTGTCTGTCCGGGTCTTCAATAAAAATGGGCATATGATACCTTTGGAGTTACTAGGTTGACAAATTTTAAATAAAATTAACACATAGCTTTGTGTTCTCAGCAAAGAGATACATCTTGCTTTGGATATCCTCCCCTACGTCACTAATGAATATATTGAATTGGACAGGTCCTGGGCTGATGTCTGTGACACCCCACTCATGTCCCTTCTGTCACCTGATTTGGCCCCTTTTACTACTACCCTATGTTGCTTCCCTTCAGCCAGCTGCCCATCTGCCTGACTAAACACTTCTGTACTCCAAGTCCTCCAGCTTTTTCAGCAGCCCCCTGTGTGGCACCAAATTGAAGGCATTGTTGAAGTTTATGTAGAGCTATTCTATTTTACCTGTTCTCTATCTATTGCTCTAGTGACCCAGTCAAAAACCAATATCAGGATGGTCTGGCATCCTACCTGACACAAAACCATTGGCCTCCCCATCCTGCAGCCTGTTGTCTTCTATGTAGACCATCAGACTTTCCTTAACTATGGTCTACATCAGCTTACCTAGCATAGAGGTAAGAGTGACCAACCTGTAGTTGCTTGGGTCACCCCCCCCCGTGGAGTGGGACTATGTCCACAGACCTCCAGTCCCCTGTCACTACTCTAGATGCCAGTGAGTCTTTAAACAGATGGGTCAAGGTTTCCACTAGTTCTGAGGCCAGTTCTCCAAGTATCCCAAGGTGCAGGCCATCAGGGTCCTGTGCTTTATCCACTCTGAGGACCTCTACACTTTTTTCATCCATTTAGCCATGATCACTGCCCTGTCATTTCCTGTATGCCCCCCCGCCCCCAGATGTGGCTGCCTTGATTCCATCTCCGGTAATGGCCCATTATACTTAGCCGTGAACACTGAGTAGAAATAATTTAGTCATTTGCCTTCTGCTTGTCATCTTCAACTACCTTCCCCTCAGCTAGCCTGACAATCCCCCTTGCTTTCCTTTTCCCCCTAATATACCTAAATTATTTTTCCCTTCCATTCACACAGTTGGCAATCTGGAGCTCTTTGTCTGCCTTTGCCCTCCTGATCTGAACTAATTCAAGGAAAGGAGATTAGCACTGCAAACAGATTCTCAGTGTTGGCCAGTCCAGAAGATCAGGTAGCAGAGAGGAGGGAAGCTACAGTGAAGGAGCAGGGAGAGGACGCTACAGGGGAAAATGTATACAACAGGGAGGCAGAAGGCAGTTCACCAAGAAGACACATTGGCAAGGGGGGGCAGCGGGGTGATGGTGATGCAGTCTGTCCAGAGGGAAGGAAGGCGCAAGGAGACAGGAGAAAAGGGGAAGTGACAGGCAGCCCGGGGAATGCTAAGGATATTGAGAGGAGAGGAGTCCAAGTGGTGGAGGGCCACATTTCAGGGAAGACATGGGGAAGTTTTAGTACAGGAGGTGGTAGTGTGGTGGATGGAGCAACAAGTCAGTGCAAAGGGGAGGTTTCACAGATGGAAAATAGTTCGGAGGTGGAGGTCAGTAGCCCGGTCATAGTTGTGAGGGGGGGAGAGGATAGGCAAAGATTAGGGGAGGCAAAGGGGAGTCGAAACAGGGGGGATGAGAGGACCTCACAAATTGGGGGGCAGGGGAGTGGAGGGCAACAAGGGGGTGAGCAGGAAAAGCATCAGAGAATCATAATTCTAGGGGATTCTATACTTAAGGGTATAAGGTGAGGGGAAGGGGTGCCAGAAAAAGCTACATCCGGGTAGAGTGCATGCCAGGCATGACAGCGAGTAGAATGGGTCAGCATATGGGCAGATATGTGGGGGAGGTGGAAGGGGAAGCCGCACATTGTGGTGCATCTGGGAATGAATGATCTGGAAGGGAGAAGGATAGAGATAGTACAAGACAGCTTCAGGGAAGTGGGAAAACTATGCAGCAAAGAGGGAACAATGGTAGCCTTCTCAGAAGTTCTGCCAGTGCCATGGGCTAGTACAGACAGGAAAAGAAGAATCAGTCACTTTAACAAGTGACTGAGGGAATGGTATGGGAGCAAGGGGTATGGATTGCTGGGGGACAGGGGTAGCACATGGGATAACACAGATCTTTATGCAGGGGATAGGTTACACCTCAGCAGGGCAGGGTCACAGTTGTTGAAGCAGAAGCTGGGGGATTTCATCAACGAGAAGTATCATGTAAACTAGGTAAGGGGGGGGCATTAGAGCTGAAAATCTCCAGGAGAGGGGGTCCCATGGACCTCCTCCGACCACAGGGATAGATACAACCTTAGGTGAAATAGGGGTTGCAGTGAAGGGTAAAGAAGCAGGAAGGATAGGTGCAGCATGGAGAATGGTTTTACTAAATGCTAGGAGCATGAGGAAGAAGTTGGCAGAGTTGCAGGCATTGATGGCAGAGGGAGAGGTGGACATAGCTGCCATTACTGAGACATGGGCAACCAGGCACCATGACTGGGATCTAACCATCCCAGAGTACAAACTATTCCAGAGGGATAGAGATAAAGGGAAGGCTCGGGGAGGTTGCCATTTACATAAGGGAAGGAATCAGATGTAATAGGGAAGAAGGGGAGAAGGGCAGGTCAGAAATGATCTGGCTGTAACTACGCAGCCAGAAAGGGACCAAGATCTGTCTGGGGATTGTTTATAGGCCTCTGGCCCAGAAGGAGGACATTGACAGGGAACTGGGGGAGCAGATAAGGAGGTATAGTGGCAAAGGGAGCACAGTGGTGGTGGGGGACTTTAATCTACCAGGAGTGGATTGGAGCATTCCAGCAACCAGTTGTGTCAGGCAGCAGATCCTCCTGGAAGCATTCCAGGATGGCTTCCTTACCCAGAGGGTAATGGAGGCAACGAGGAAGGGGAATATACTAGACCTGGTACTGGAAGATGGGGAGCAGGTCAGGGATGTAAGGGTGGAGGAACCTCTGGTAAGCAGTGACCACCGCACAGTGTGGTTCTCAATCAACCTGAGTAGGGAAGCTGCCACTACAAAAACTAGGGTCCAGGACTTTAAAAGGGTGGACTTTGGCAGGATGGGAAACATACTGGAAAGTCATATGGCAAGCATCCACCCAGAAATAGACACGGAACAAAAATGGGCAGTCATCAAGACAGGACTTACTGAAGCCACTAAGCCAGAGCAAGAAAACCAGGACCAAGAAACCTAGTTGGATGAGTAGAGAAGTGTGGAGAAGGTGAAGGAAAAGAGGAATGTATTTTGAACCTACAAGCGATCCAACAGGGCAGAAGACAAAGAAGACAATGTCAAGAAATCCAGAGAAGTGAGCAGAGTGGTAAGGGCAGCAAAGGTGGCTAGGAAACAGAGGTTAGCACAGGGGATCAAAGGAGAAGAAAATTATTCCTTCAGCTATATCAGAGAGAAGAGGAAGAGCAAGGATTAAATTGTTAGGATCAGGAGGGGAAGTGGGTGGGTAGAAAAGGGGGCTGAGCAGGCAGAAGTACTTAATGAATACTTCTGTTCAGTCTTCACCAAGGAGAGGGATGGGCCCATGCCTGAGAGGAAGGGCAAGGTGGAAGAGGGTGGGGAAGAAGCAACCACGGATGGAGAAATCATGGTGGAAAGGGTGAAGGAGGGTCTTAAGTCCCTGAAGGTGGATGAGGCACCTGGCCCAGATGGAGTCCACCCCAGGGTGCTGAGAGAGTTGGCAGAAGTAATGGCAGGGCCATTGGCAGACCTGTTCAATACCTCTCTGAACTTGGAGTGTGTGCCCAGGGACTGGAGGGGAAACACATGTGGTACCTCTCCATAGGATTGGGCCCAAGGATTAACCATGGAACTACAGACCGGAGAACCTTACTGCAATCATGGGTGAACTAATGGAGACAAACCCTAAAGAAAGGCTGGTGCAATTTCTTGAGGATAACAACCTCCAGGACAGCAAGCAGCATGGGTTTGTCTCAGGCAGATCCTGCCAGATGAACTTGGTTGATTTTAACAACTGGGTTACGAGGGTCCTGGACAGGGGACATGCAGTGGATGTCCTCTACCTGGATTTCAGCAAGGCCTTTCACTCGGTGCCATGCAGTAGGCTGACCTACAAGTTGAAGAGTCTGGGAGCAGGGAGGAAACTGTTCAGATTGGTCAAGAACTGACTGCAGGGTAGACAGGTAGTAGTAGGGTGGGGGAGGCATCTGAACCCAGGGCAATAACATGTGGTGTACCACTGGGCTCAGTGCTGGGACCGATTCTGTTTAACATTTTCATACCCGACATTGCAGTAGGGATTAAGAGCAAGATCAGTCTCTTCGCAGATGACACAAAGATTTGTGCTGAGGTAGATGGGGGGAGAGAGCAAAAGTACTTCAGGAGGATTTGGCAAAACTGGAGGAATGGTCTCACACTTGGTAGCTTGGTTTCAATGCTAAGAAGTGCAAAGTGATGCATTTAGGAGGCAAAAACCCAGGACACAATTACTGGCTGAAGCGTGTCCCGTTAACAAAATCCAAGTAGGAGAAGGATCAGGGAGTGCTGGTAACTGGGGAGATGAACCACTGTTCAGTGCAGGAAGGCAGCAGTGAAGGCAAACAGAATGCTAGGGTGCATAGCAAGGGGGATTACTTCTAGGAGTGGGGAGGTCATCTTGCCCCGTACAGGTCTCTGGTAAGACCACGCCTAGAGTACTGTGTGCAGTTCTGGCACCCCTACTTGAAAAAGGACATCAAACTACTGGAGGAGGTCCAGCGCAGGGCAACACAAATGATTCTGCATTTGGGTAACAGAGCATGTGAGGAGAGACTGAAAGAGCTCAATATGTATACCCTGGAAGAAAGAAGGAAGAGAGAGGATATGATTTGAGACCTTCAGGTACCTGAAGGATTTGAACAGAGTAGACACCAGGTATATGTTAATTCTGAAGGGGTGGAAAGGAAACCAGGGGACACTCTATGAAGTTGGAAGGGGGCAGGTTCAAGAGGGCACTGAGGAGGCACTATTTCACAGAAATCATAAAAAAAATAATAATAATGAAACTTTATTTCGCATAAGCGCCTTTCAAGCCATCAAGGCACTTTACAACAAGATAAAACAACAATAATAAAGTCAATAGTGAACAATATAATAAAAGCTGCCTGAGGATCATACTAATTCAGTACCCATAAATGCCTGATGCCATAGGTAAGTTTTCAACTCCTGTTTGAACACTCCCACAGTCGTGCACTCCTGAAGCTGACGGGGTAGAGAATTCCAAAAGGAAGGGGCCGCGTGCATAAATGCATGGGCCCCTGAAGATTTCAATGACACCCTTGGTATCTCCAGCAGCCCCTCGTCAGCCAAACGGAGCTGTCGCATTGAGCAATAAGGCACAAGAAGCTCTTTCAAGTAGTCAGGGCCAAGTCCATGTAGGGATTTGTACATCAGTAAACCAAATTTAAAGGTGATCCACCACCTAATTAGCAGCCAGTGCAGATCGCACAGCACAGGAGTAATATGGGAAGCTCGAGAAGCCCCCAGTCAACAATTGCGCTGTAGCATTCTGCACAAGCTGCAGGCAGCGGATATAAACCCCAGGTAGCCCTAAGTACAGGGAGTTACAATATTCTAGGCATGAGGTCACAAAGACACAGACCAATGTAGGTAGGTCCCCAGATGGAGCAAGGTGCTTAATCCTGGAGATATTCTTTAGATGATAAAAGGAAGACTTGACGACCACCAACACCTGAGCTCGTAACGTCAGCCCGTTGTCAAGCACGACGGAAGAGTGGTGGCAGGATGTAACGCTCTACCAGAGGAAGTCATATCACTGCAGAGTGTTGAGGGCTTCAAGAGGGGGTGGGACAGATTCAAGGAGAGGGCACAAACTGGGAGGGGGCACAAGATGGGGGGGAGGACATATGAGGGAGTCAGCTGCAGTGTAATGGACTGAAGTGCTGCACACTCAAGCAGATTAGACAGACCAAATGGTCTGTATCTGCTGACAATTTCATATGTTCATATGAACTATACCTATAATGCTTTCCCTGATCATATCCCACGTCTGGCAAAATTCTGCTCACTTGAGGTCCAGAGCAATTGCCCTTGATGGGGGACCAGTGTTTCCTATTACCAGTTCAAGCCACACAGAATTGTGGTCACTAGACCCAAATGGTTCCCTGACTGTCACACCCCTCCTCACCACTTCAAGTTGGTGAGTCCCAAGATGCCAATGGTGTCCTATCTTGTGGGATCTCTAACCAGCTGCACAGTTAGCATTCCTGAAACATGTCCTGAAGTGCCTGACTCTGGGTGCTCTTAGCCATAGGGGTATCCCAGTCTATGTCTGGCAGTTTTAGGTCCCCCACTAACACAAGATCCCCTTTTGTTACCCACCTCCTGATTCCCTCCCACAATTCCCGATATGTAAAATGATAACATTTATAGTAATGGTTCTGTGGACAGAAAGGGTATTAGTATGGAAGGAAAGAACCAATGAAATGCATTGTTGTTGCTGAAAGGAAGCATCTCTTCTTGGAATCTAAGTATTCAGCACATGTCGCTTTTACTAACATGGAATATATTTTATATTCCAGATCATAAATCACAGTGTAAACATGTGCAACCTCTCTTTTACCCCTGTGTCAAAAATGTTAGTGTTGCTGAATTTTGATCTGCACCTCACTATGGTCTCCAGATCTGTTTATTACCACCTCAGCAACATTGCTAGAAGTTCCTCAGTCCTCTGAAACCCTTGTTTGTGCCTTTATTCTGGATGCAGTGTAGCCAAGAAGTCAGAGCACAGAGCCCTGAGTTTAGAGACCCAATTTTCTATCTACCACCACTACCTCCAACTGCATGACATTGAACTAAACACATCTTGCCTCTCTGTGGTACAAAGGTTCATCAGCACTCTATGAGATGGAAGAAGACCAATACTATATCCCTACTGTGCCAGTAGATGTTTTCTGCAATGTTATTCCTCTCATGTAATTTGTACCTAAAGTACCCAACTGAATTTGAAAGTATGATGTCTTGCAATAAATTATACCTCAGTCCTACCACACTCTGAATAAAGATATGTTTCCTTAACTCATTTCTAATTCTCCCATATTTCATTCCAGTTCATGTCAGTTTGTTCGCGTTTACTGACTTACAGCAACTGTATTTATCTGAATTCATATTTATTTATTCAGACATTGGAAATAGGGTTTACCACCTGTCCCTATTTTCACAGGACAGTCCTGATTTGGGCAGCTATGTCCTGCAAAAAAACATGAAAGATACTACGGACCGGATATTCAAACTGCGCCAGGCTGTGGCGCAAGCCTGGGTGCAGCTCAACTTTGTTGCGCTGGGGTGTGGCCAAGGCGATATTCAGCGGAGCTGCGCTATGGCGCAGCAGCTTTGAATATCGCATCCTGGCCACCCCCACTGTGCATGGTGCATGGTGCAGTGGCACTGCACCAGTGCAAGTGGCCAGAGTGGAGCATGGAGATGAGCTAAGCGCAGTGCCATTGCGCCATGCACAGCACCTGCGATATTCAAAAGGGGACATGCAAATGGGGCCATAATTTATGCAAGGTGCACAGGGGGCCATTTGCATCTCATCATGGCCCCATTTGCATGCCATTAGCATGCAGGTGCGCCAATCCCCAAGGACTTGCGCCTGGCACCCTGCCAGGCAGCAGACATCGGGGACCGACGCCCCCTGCAGCCCGATCACAGGCATGCATGTAAAACAAAAAAACCCCGTCCTATATCCCTGGTGGTCCAGTGGACCTCTATGTGCCTGATCATGGGCATTTGTCCTGAAGATTAAGCCCCCCAAGTCCAATATCCCTGGTGGTCCAGTGGACCGCACTGAGCCCGATTGCGGGCATCAGTAATAGAATCCCTCCCAAGTCCAATATCCCTGGTGGTCCAGTGGACCGATTGCTGCCTGATCACAGGCATCTGTACCTCATCGAATACCCCTACTACCCTGGTGGTCTAGTGTATCCCCACCCACCCACCCACTGGGCCCCTGCCCGCTCCCCGTCAGCGGTGGGTGGCAGCACCCACCGCCTGCTGCCCGCCACCGCTGACTGACAGCTCAGTAGGGCTGCCGCCCATTGGTTCACAGTGTGAGCCAATCGGCATGCAGCCCATACCAGACTACTCAGTCCAGATATGTGAATGAATTCATTCACATAACTGGACTGAGTGGTATGGCATGGTGCATGCCTCACTGGTTCACGCTATGAACCAATGGGAATGCAGCCCTACTGAGCTGTCAGTCGGTGGGCTGCGGGGCGGCAGGCAGGTGGGGTGCTGCTGCCCGCCAGCTCACGGGAGGGAGTGGGGCAGTGGGGTTCAGTGGGCAAGTGGGGTGGGGGGTACACTAGACCACCAGGGTAGTAGGGTATTTGATGAGGTACAGATGCCCGCGATCGGGCAGCAATCGGTCCACTGGATCACCAGGGATATTGGACTTGGGGGGGTTCTACTACTGATGCCCGCGATCGGGCTCAGTGCAGTCCACTGACCACCAGGGATATTGGACAGGGGATTTCACTACATGAATGCCCACCGATGGGGCATGGGGCGCTGCCAGGTGTGGCAGGAATGGTGGCCACCATGGTGGCAGCTGCTGTGTTGCACCCGCAATGCAGCAGCTCACCTCTGCGGCCATCACTTGTTCCATTTTTTTGGCTTAACTTTGTGCAGGTGCAGGTAGGTGCGATGATGACTCTGCACATCCCGGCTGAATATCGGGCTGTGCAGGTTATGCATGGGCATGCCCCTCTACCTGTGTCTGCATACATTACTGATGTGCTCCGCACATCGGATTTCCAGCGCGCACTTTGCCTTTTGAATATCGTGCCGGGGCGCATCAGTGGGTTGTGTATGGCGCAACACTGTTGCGCCATGCGCAACCCTTTTGAATATCTGGGCCTACATGTCCTGACATTATAGCAGAAAAAAATATGTTCTGACTTTCCTATAAATACTGAAAAATAATGTAATACCTTAACTAAAATACCTTAAAATGATAAGAAACACTAGAAACAGCTATAAAACGACAACACTTAAGTCTTAATTCTGATTATTTAGAGAAAACAAGTCTGTTGCATTGGTCAGGATTACATACTGTCCTGCGAAAAAATCATGTTTTAGTAAGAAATGTCCCACTTTGGGCTTTTTAAAAGGTGGTAACCCTAATTGGAAATGGTCATAATAAGAGGAGAATGCTGCCAGCCGGGTTTGGGCAGAATCACAATTCTGCTCCTGAAAGGTTTGGCAGATTTTTGCTGTGACTTCAACTGAATTCCTTCCAGTGAACTGTAACTTTATAGTCATAAACTGCAGGATTTAATTGGAAACCTGCAGAATCGTATACTTTCCTCAGAATTCCATTATAACTAGGATTTCACAATTCCACACAACAATGGTCATAATCTTACCTGGAATGGATGTCAGACTCACTTTTTTTATAATTCCATGTATCTCCTTTATCCTTTCTTAATGACAGGGATTATAGGTGTTACTGTATGTGAAAAGAGAGATAGAAGCAACTGAGATAAACGAGCTAGGGGATTTGTAAAAACTGGAAACCCATGAGTGCTAGCAGGGACAGGGAATGGGAAACAAGTCAAGACTGGTGTGGTCTACTAACCCCAGGTGAGAATCACGGGGTTGAGAAAGAACTGGAGGAGATGCTTAGGAAGGCTGTTGCAGCGCCATACTTGCCATGACCAAAATGAATCGGCAACTTGTCGGACTACGATCTCACCTCCAGCCTTTGCTAGGGAGAGTAGGACTGGAAATCCACAGGTAGCAACTGTGACACTGACGGTGAGGAGCCAGTGCTGTAAAGGAGGGCAGCCAGCTCAAAAAAGACCAAAGTCACAGCCAACAGCACTCAAGCAAGGAAAGAATCTCAAAACAAATATAGTGCCAATGCAATTTAATAAAGATTCCTAGGGCCAAATAACCCCAACCCCTAGCACCTTAGCAGTGAGGCCTTCAAGGGGGTATGGCCAACAGACAAAACTCGTTACAAAAATACAAAATCAAAACGTGACATCACCAGACATGTGTCAGGATTTAAAAAATAAGCACATAGTAACTGATTTCAAAATATAAAACATAATTAGACTAATTCAAAGTCTGTGTTCATAGCAAAATCACTATATAAAGCATTCATACAAACAAAAATGTTATTTCATTTCAAGTGATTGCAGTGAACTAAAGGGGGAAGAATAGTGGAGTCAGAAGCAAAATACAATAGAGTAACCTAGGACAGAAAAAGCTATTGCAAGGAATTTTGTGATCAACCCCACAAGGTTCCAATCCCACCTGGGCCACTTCTTCGGGGATCTACATAATAACTGCTTATAGCCATAAATTGAAAAGCAGAGGTGTTTCCTGAAAGGAAAAAAGGAGAAAAGACAATTATAGAAAACTAAATATCACAAGTCATAAAAATAATCTTTTTTTACAAAACATAAACCTAACAATTTAAGAAATAATTTTATTAATATACTATTTCAGTTCAAAATGCCTTATCAACAGAAACACCGGGGTACCAGTGCTAACAAAAATCTTATATCACGTTATTTCTTTTTAAGAAATGTCTAAGATATCACTAGTCATTTAGTCCATCTGGCTTTACACTTACTATAAATCCACTCACTTTCTTTTTGAAGGAGACAGTTTACTCTATCGCCCCCAAATCTCATTGGTGGAACCCATTCACTTCCCATGAATCTGAGTCCACCAGGGTTTGCAGCATGACATTGCTACAAAAATGTGCCCCTACAGGAGTGTTCAGTTTATTTAAAATGTTCCTGACATGCTCTTGTATGCGTTTTTAATGATCTAGTGGTGCAACCTATATCAAGCACACTACAAGTGCACCAAAGCACATACACCATGAATGCTGTATTACATGTAATGAGTTCTTTGACTTCAAATTTTAAGGCAGCTTTTTCAGGGTGTACACGTTTTCCCCTGTTGGCAGCAGTGGCAAATATTGTACCTATGGCACTTGTATACCCCAGCTGGTCTCTGGGATAGCCAATTTGTACTCTGGGTTTCAATTTCAGGCTTCATATGACCATGATCCAGACAATCTCTGATATTAGACCCACAGCTAAAAGTGATCCATTGTGTGCCCCCTGTTGATTTTGCTACCTGTTGGTCTCCCAACAAAATGTGCCAGTTCCATTAGACAATATTACTGATTTGACCTGCCCAGTTGTTAAATTCAGTAACAAAGGTTACTGGGAAAACATCAGTGGTGTTATAAAAACATAGAAACATAGACCTTGATAGCAGATAAGGATCGCTTGGCCCACCCAGTCTGCCCATTTCCCTACCTATTGGATAAGCTGCAGATCCTAGTTAACCAACAGCCTACCTCCTCCTACCCAGACTATAATTGCCTTATGTCTGTCCCATGTATTCTTAAATTCCACCACTGTTTTTGACCCCATGACCTCCTCAGGAAGGCTGTTCCATGCATCCAGCACCCTCTCTGTGAAAAATACTTCCTCACGTTGCCCCTGAGCTGTCCCCCCTCTATCTTCAAACTGTGCCCCCTTATTCTTGCACATCTCTTTGTGGTATTTGAAAGTTTCAATCATGTCCCCTCGTCTCCCTCCCTTCCTCAAGGGTATACATATTAAGCTTCTTTAGCCTCTGTTCATATGGTTTCTGGTGCATACCTTGCACCATTTTAGTTGCCCTCCTCTGGACTGCCTCCATCCTGTCTATGTCCTTGAGATGGAGTCTCCAGAACTGCATGCAGTACTCCAGATGGTGTCTCACCAACTGTCTGTACAGAGGGATGACAACGTCCTGTTTTCTACTGGTGATGCCTCTCCCTATGCATGCCAGTATTCCACCAGCCCTCCTTACTGCCTTCTCACATTGCCTGCCTACCTTTAGGTCATCTGATATGACTACCCCCAGGTCCCTTTCCATTTTTATTGTTGTTCGTACCCCCCCACCACCACATTGTGTACTCTTTGACTGGGTTTTTGTTTCCCAGGTGCATTACTTTTCACTTCTTTGGATTGAACCTAAGCTGCCATACTTTTGCCCATTCCTCCAACCTTGCCAAGTCCCTTCTCATCCTTTCCACCCCCTCTTGTGTTTCAATCCTGTTGCAGATCTTTCTGTCATCTGCAAAGAGGCATACATTTCCTTCCAGTCCCTCTGCAATGTCACTTATAAAGACATTAAAGAGGACCGGCCCCAATACTGAACCCTGTGGTCCCCCGCTAGTAACCCCCTTTCTTCAGAGTGGACTCTGTTTACTATTACCTTCTGTGTCCTGTTGTCCAGCCAATTTTCTACCCAGGCCACCACCCTGGGACCCACTCCCAGGCTGGCTAACTTGTTTATTAATCTTTTGTGTGGGACTGTGTCAAATGCCTTGTTAAAGTCTAGGTAGGCCATTTCCACAGCCCCTTTCTGGTCTACTACTTTTGTCACCCAGTCAAAGAAATCTATTAGATTCATCTGATATGATGACCTTCCCGCTGTGAATCCATGTTGCCTTGGGTCCTATGCCCCATTGGCCTCTAGGTATTCAACAATTCTTTCTTTCAGAAGTGATTCCATAATTTTCCCTACCACTGAGGTCAAACTAACAGGTCTGTAGTTTCCTGCTTCTGTCTTTCTCCCACTTTTGTGAAGGGGAATCCCATCCACCTTCCTCCAGTCTACAGATACCACCCCATCCTCCCATGACTTGTTAAAAAGGGTAGTCAGATGTGTCACTAGTTCTCACCTTAGTTCTTTCAGAATTCTGGGTTGAATCCTGTCAGGCCCCATTGCCTTGTCCACCTTGAGTTTTAGGAGTTCTTTCAGGGTTTCTTCTGTGAATAGATTTCTATCGACCCCCCCCATCCAGAGTGCTTCTAGTGTTTATTTTAGGTGACTCCCCCTCCTCTTCTTTTGTGAATGCTGAACAAAAGTATTCATTCAGTGTCTCTGCCTTTTCACTGTCACCCTCACCCCACCCCACCCTCTCCTTTGTTAAGCCTCATTATCCCTCCCTTGGTCTTTCTTCACTCTCTAATGTACCTATAAAAGATTTTATCTCCCTTCTTAACTGAGCTGGCTATCTTTTCATTGGTTAGGGCCTTTGCTATTCTAACTGCCTCCCCCACTTCCTTCTGCTTTAACTGACAGAGTTCTCTTTCCTGCTCTTTCTGTGATTCCGGACCTTATACTTTCTGAATGCTATCTTTTTCTCCCTAACCTTCCCTGGCACCTCTTTTGAGAACCATAGTGTTTTTTTTTTCCTTTATTTTGTTTATTTGCTTCACACAAAGGCTTGCTGCCTCTGTGATGGCAGTTTTGATTAAGCCCCATTGTCCTCCACCCCTCCTTCCTGCCCTTTTGCTAGTGCATTCCTTAGGCACTCTCCCATTCTGTCAAACTCAGCCATCCGAAAGTCTAGTACCCTTGCTTTTGTATGGCTTGACTCTATGGCTGTGTTTATTGTGAACCACACTGTCTGGTGGTCACTTGTTCCCAGATGGCTACCCACTTCTAAATCTGAGATTCTCTCACCGTCCCTGTTCAAGAGTACAAAGTCTAAGACTGCTCCCTCCCTAGTGGGTTCCAACACTAACTGTCTGAGGCATGCCCCCTGTAGGGCATCAAGAATGACTCTGCTCTTTGATGT
This sequence comes from Neoceratodus forsteri, assembly GCA_016271365.2. Lineage (NCBI taxonomy): Eukaryota > Metazoa > Chordata > Ceratodontiformes > Ceratodontidae > Neoceratodus > Neoceratodus forsteri. Next base: position 639,167,280 of record CM057453.1, on the reverse strand, counting down.
GGTTGCAGCAAATGTACTCCAGTTAACATCTGGCATATTCAGGTCCCCCCATCAACAATATCTCCCCTTTATCTGCCATTCTAAGGATGACTCCTATCATTTTCTTGTCCGTGTCCTCCCCCTGAGATTGGGGTCTGTATATAACCGCTGTGCAGATTGTGGTGCCATTTCCTGTCTCCAAGGTGACCCACAGTGCCTCCTCTCCTCTCTGTTTACGCATTAGTTCTGTTGTTTGGTAGATTGCTTTGTTTTGTTTTGTTTTTGTTATCTAGATGTGTTAGCTGCCTTTTCTCTAGCTTCTGTTAACAACTCCCTTTTATAACCTCTTTTAAGAAATCTTGCCTCTAGCTCACAAGCCAGTACCTCAACATCTTCACTGTCTCCCCACAGGGAGATGAGGGTTCATTACAATGTCTCTACACTTATGCATAGATGGGCTGGATCCTGCCCTCCCACACATTGATACCATTATGGAATGATGGCAGCATGAAGGGAATGCAACTACATATGGGTAACATTACACTTTCTCAGAAAGAAGTGAAATTAATTGCAAAAATTTCTGTTAATGCATCAGTTAGGGTTGATAGTACAGTGACAAAAGTGTGGAAATTTGATGTTAGGGTTAACAATCCTACCACCCCATCTCCACACACCAACAGCCATCAGGGTTTGCCTTATGGTTGTCGGGCCTAACTCTCACCCCATTCTCCTATACTGTAGGATCTCTTATTGAATGCGGTGAGAGTTAGGCCTGATGACTGCAAGGCACACCCCAACCGCTGTTGGTGTGTGGAGGGTGGGGAGGTGGGGTTGGGGTTAGTAGGGTACTTAACCCTAACATCGAATTTTACCACTTTTATTACTGTACTGTCAACCCTAATTTATGCATTTACAGATTTTTTCACAATGAATATATTATCTATATATATATATATGTATCTGTCTATATATATATATATATATATATATATATATATATATATATATATATATCTGTATATATATATATATATATTAGAGGCAAAAAACTCCGTTTAATGCATTAGTTAGGGTTGTTCCACAGTGACAAAAGTGAGGAAATTTGCTGTTAGGGTTGAAAACCCTAACTCCAAATTCACCCCCCCCAGCACCACACACACACAGACACACACACACATTCAAGTATGGGGGAGGACCAAGTCAACACAACCAATGACAGACATCCAGCAGCAGGTGACAGAAATAACAAACAATTATCTAAATGTGCTATGTGACATCCCCACCCACCTGACCAGGTACTGCATGCTCAGTGGAGATCAACAGCAAAACTGAGGCCATGTACACCAAACGTACACATCCCTGATTGCAGCTGCACACAACGTACCACACTTAGTAGTTGCATGGCCTTACCTACCAATGCCCCACACCACACCACACCACTTGTGGTGGGCCACCTGAGCAATAGAGTTAAGCAAACCAAGGATTTGTACAGGTATAATATCTCTGATTATAACAAGGGTTTGAGAAATGCAGCTTTCTAATTGACTGTAAACATTGTAACAGCCTTATGTTTAGTTTTTATTAACATACATGTAGAGCCTAACCATATGATGAACATGGTTTAATGTTGTTTTAAAAACAGTTTTATTATGATAGCAATAAGCCACTCCAGGTATTATGTTAATGGTCAGTTTATCACTGTCTAGCGACATGTGGCACTTCGGATATGCCTCATTCAACATTAAACCCCTACAGGGTGATTAACAGACCATTTAACATAACTGTTGGTCATGCCTTATTGCTTAATTGTCTTTATGAGTAGATACTCTCCTCTGCTAGGCACTGCAGCACCTTTGCAACACAGTGTCCCACCCAGTTACACCATACACTGTCTAGTTGCTGGAGAATGGCTGTGAATATGAACTCATGAAGATGAACAGTGTAACTTGATCATTACAGTCATCGAAACCCTAGTGTGATTATAACTGACAGACTCAGTGATAGAGGATAACCCCTGCTGTCCTAGTACATTTACCCCATTATGAGTTAAATCAATACTAAAAGACATTCTGTTTATATCTACACCATACCTACTTGATTCCTGTTGTAGCAGAATTAACATAGTTATCACTTTGATAGCATCAGTGACAGAAGTGTGGTAAACCCAAACAGTAGGCATACAGCCTGAGTATGAAACAACTGTTAAAAAATCACACTGTGTCCATAAGTGGCATAGATCACTCATTGCAACAATAGCAAATGTATTACTATTTGAATAAGTTAGTCATCACAGATGCAATGAGATTGTCTTTATCAGGTACAACATACTCAGTAAGTGCCTACAGGAAAATCTATCCTATATACATGTCCAATACAGGTACATCAGTGTTGGCTCAGTAGTGCTATGATATTTAGAAGTTGCTTGGCCTGATCCATGCAATTACAATCTTTCTTACAAAGAATACTTACTGCATCTTTAATATTGAAACACACTGAAGGTCTATGTATGTACATCAGCAGTACACCTTCATCAGTAAGAATGCATGTGATACTGGCAGTACCAATTTCACAGCGTTGAACAGGCAATGCTTTTCCATACGTTTACATCAGCCTCTCTATGTTGAGTAAACCATTGCAGTAAATGTACTACTATGTAAATCACCTACTAAATGTATCACTACTTTTACCTTGAGCATGCTAGTGTCTTGTAGTTAATTTATGTGCTTCTCTTAATTAATGTATACTCAGTAGTATTAAAACCTTTCTACAACTGTCATCATGCACCTTCAGCATTTATATTGAATAACGGCACAGTACCAGTTGTGGTGTGGTGGGCATCGGTAGGTAAGGCCATGCAACTACTAAGTGTGGTACGTGTGCAGCTGCAATCAGGGATGTGTACGTTTGGTGTACATGGCCTCAGTTTTGCTGTTGATCTCCACTGAGCATGCAGTACCTGGTCAGGTGGGTGGGGATGTCTCGTAGTACATTTAGACAATTGTTTGTTATTTCTGTCACCTGCTGCTGGATGTCTGTCATTGGTTGTGTTGACTTGGTCCTCCGCCATACTTGAATGTGTGTGTGTGTGTGTGTGTGTGTGTGGTGCTGAGGGGTGACTCGGAGTTAGGGTTTTCAACCCTAACAGCAAATTTCTCACTTTTGTCACTGTGGAACAACCCTAACTAATGCATTAAACGGAGTTTTTGCCTCTAATTTCCCTTTTGAGAATGATATTGAGAAATAGTGAATAATGTGGTAGGAGCGACGCGCTGGCCCTTTGGGTCTCCACTCCCCACATGATGTCTTGTGGCATAGTAACAGGAGCAGCAATGCAAACAGAAATGCTAACAGTGGCACACATGGTAACACAAGCGCGAATGATAACAGAAAGGGTAACGCACACGGTGGCGTAGACGGGAACAGTGTGCCACGTGATGTCTGGTCACATAGTAACATGGTGCCTGTAAATGGAAATGTCAATGGGCATAGTGACACAAAGTGAAACAGAAAGAGAAACAGTGCGGTACACACAAATGGCAAAAAAGTAACAGAAACGCAAGTGCAAATGAAAACGCAAAGGATGACGGACGTGGTGGCATTGGGGTGTGCATTGGGATCATCAGCCCTAACTCTCACCCCATGACCTGTGTAAAGCAGCAGAAGTATAGGAGAATGGGGTGAGAGTTAGGACTCATGATCCAATGCACACCCCAATGCCGGTTGGGGGTGGGTGGGGGTGCAAGGGGTTTTCAACCCTAACAGCGAATTTCCTCACTTTTGTCGCTGTGGAACAACTCTAACTAATGCATTAAACTGAGTTTTTTGCCTCTAATTTCCCTTCTTTTTGAGAATGATAACAAGAAATAGTGAATGTAATGCAGCAGCGGGAGCGCTGCCCTTTGGGCTCCCACGCCACATGATGTCTTGTGGCATACTAACAGGGACAGCAACGCAAACAGAAATGCTAACAGTGGCGCACATGGTAAACACAAGCACGAATGAGAACAGAAAGTGGTAACGCATGGTGGCGTGACGGAATGGTCTGCCACGGATGTGTTGTCACATAGTAACATGGTGCCTGCAAACAGAAATGTCAATGGGCATGGTGATGTAAAGTGAAACAGAAAGATAAACAGTACTGTAGACAGAAATGGCAAAAATAACAGAAAGCATAGCGCAAATGAAAGCAAATGATAACGCATATGGTGGCGCAGATGTCAACGCCGTAAGGTACAGAATCCTAGTTGAAAGGGCAACAGTAACAGTAATGTAAGCGTTATTAGCTGGTTTTCCCAAAACCTGCATTGAGAAAGACAGTGAGTACAAATAATGTATGCAAAATAATGAGTATCAGAGAAAATTAGATCTTGGAATACTAAATACATTATATCTCAGGAACTGTACGACGTAGAAAAAAAATTTAAAAGTCATATTATTTACAACTGTCCTGGCTAATTTGTATCTTAGCCCCATTTGGGGACTAAGAAATTTTCTGACGAAAATTCCTTATCTTGCACCGTTTCCGAGATACGGGCCCTGAAAGGCGCGGCGAACGCCGTAATGTTATCCTATGGGAAAAAAGAAAAGTTCAGAGCACCATAACCTTTGCCTCCCTGTAATGTTTTTCACCAAACCACTGAAAGGCACATTCAGGGCTGTTGGCTGTCTTCCTCAAATTTCAGGAAAAAGACCAACCCGTTATTTTGCAGCAGGGATCCAAAGGATTTCTGTTATGCGCGGCGCCCGTGAATGTTATCCTATGGGAAAAATGTCAACTTTGGAGTGCCGTAACTTTGCCGCCGTGGGATATTTTTTCACCAAACTACTGAAAGGCACATCTGTGGGCTGTTGGCTGTCTTCCCAAATTTCAGGAAAAAGACCAAACCATTATTTTGCAGCAGGTGCCAAAGGATTTCTGTTATGCGTGCGCGTAATGTTATCCTATGGGAAAAACTGTCAACTTTGAGTGCCATAACTTTGCCACTGTGTAATATTTTTTCAATACAACACTGAAAGGCACATCTGTGAGATGTCGGCTCCTTCCTCCAAATTTCAGCTCAAAACTCCCAACGGTTCTTTTGCAGCGCAGTGCCATAGAATTGCTGTCATTTTCCACAGACTGGAAAACTACTGTCGCAATTTTGCAGCTTTTAGCAAGATTTAAGCGACACTTTCCTGCTGAGCACGAAAGTGATTACGCAAGTGCTTTTCCCAGAAATTTGAAAAACATATTTCTGGGGTGTTTTACCACAAAATAAAGACATGGCAAGCATCCTCAGGGCCCGACTAGGTGAATACAAAAAAAATTAGGTTGCTAGAGGGTCCCAGATTTAAATGCCAACCATTTTTATGATCACCAACTGAAAACAAAATGGCCGATTTGCGAAAGTAACAGGCCCATTTGCGAAAGTAAAAATGCATTTGCGAAAGTGTTGAACTTTTTGTTAACTTTTCCCATTGACTTATAATGGGAAACTGTTTTTTGAATAACTTTGAACCGCTTATTTTTCACGTAAATCTTTGAAAGGCACATCGGGGACCCTGGCTGCACGCTCCCTGAAGATTTCTGGCCGGTCACACAAACCGTACGACCTGTAGGCGCGACCACAGAATTCCAGAAAAGCGTAAACGCGCACACAGATCACACTTAACTCCGCAGCCGTATATCCAACCAGTACATAACTTGGCAGTTCCCAAGGCCTATGGTTCTTGATCATAAATCCCAAATTTTAGGCAAATCCATCAAACGGTTGCAAAGTTATTAAGGTGCAAAGTTTTGGGGTTTAACATAGAAATGGCTCCTCAACCCTAACTATGGTAGCACTACCGTAAGTGAAACAGGTACGGATCCACAAGCAGAAAGGACAACAGTAACAGTTATGTAAGCGCACAGGCTGGTTTTCCCCAAAACCTGCATTGAGAAAGACAGTGAGTACAAATAATGTATGCAAAATAATGAGTATCGGCGCAGAAAATGAGATCTTGGAATACTAAATACATTATATCTCAGGAACCGTACAACGTAGAAAAAAAATTTAAAAGTCATATTATTTACAACTGTCCTGGCTAATTTGAATCTTAGCCCCATTTGGGGGCTAAGAAATTTTCCGGTAGTGCTACCATAGTTAGGGTTGAGGAGCCATTTCTATGTTAAAACCCAAAACTTTGCACCTTAATAACTTTGCAACTGTTTGATGGCTTTGCCTTAAATTTGGGATTTATGATCAAGAACCATTGGCCTTGGGATCTGCCAAGTTTTGTACTGGTCGGATATATGGCTGCGGAGTTATTAAGTGTGATCTGTGCACGCATTTATGCTTTTCTGGAATTCTGTGGTCGCACCTACAGGTAGTACAGTTTACGTGACCGGCCCAAAATCTTCAGGAAATGTGCAGCCAGGGTCCCCGATGTGCCTTTCAAAGATTTCGTGAAAAAATATTAAACGGTTCAAAAGTTATTCAAAAAACAGTTTCCCATTATAAGTCAATGGGAAAAGTTAACAAAAAGTTCAACACTTTCGCAAATGCATTTTTACTTTCGCAAATGGGCCTGTTACTTTCACAAATCGGCCATTATGTTTTCAGTTGGTGATCAGAAAAATGGTTGGCATTTAAATTTGGGACCCTCTAGCAACCTAATTTTTTGTATTCACCTAGTCGGGCCCTGAGGATGCTTGCCATGTCTTTATTTTGTGGCAAAACACCCCAGAAATATGTTTTTCAAATTTCTGGAAAAAGTACTTTCGCAAATTACTTTCGTGCTCACGAAAGTGTCGCAAATTTTTGCGAAAGCTTTCACAAATTGCGACAGTAATTTTCTAGTCTGTGGGAAAATTACAGCAATTTTTGGCACTGCACTGCAAAATAACCGTTGGGAGTTTTGGGCTGAAATTTGAAGGGAACACAGCCGACATCTCATAGATGTGCCTTTCAGTGTTGTATTGAAGAAATATTACACGGCGGCAAAGTTATGGCACTCCAAAGTTGACAGTTTTTCCCATAGGATAACATTATGGCGCCCGAAGCATTACAGGAATCCTTTGGCACCCTGCTGCAAAATAACGGTTTGGTCCTTTTTTCTGAAATTTGAGGAAGACAGCCAACGGTACACAGATGTGCCTTTCAGTAGTTTGTGAAAAATATCACATAGCTGCAAGTTACGCACTCCAAAATTGATGGTTTTTCCTATAGGATAACATTACCGCTTCCTCGACACTCCTAATAACAGAAATCATTTGGGAGCCCTGGTGCAAAATAACGGTTTGGTCTTTTTCCTGAAATTTGAGGAAGAGTCACCAGCCCACAGAATGTGCCTTTCAGTAGTTTGGTGAAAACATTACAGGAGGCAAAGTTATGGCGTCTTCAACCTTTCTTTTTTCCCCATAGGATAACATTACGGCGTTAGTTGCGCCTTCAGGGCCCGTATCTCGGAAACGGAGCGAGATACGGACTTTTTGTCGCCCCCAATGGGGCTAAGATTCAAATTAGCCAGGACAGTTGTAAATAATATGACTTTTAAATTTTTTTTCTACGTCGTACGGTTCCTGAGATATATTGTATTTAGTATTCCAAGATCTCATTTTCTGCGCCGATACTCATTATTTTGCATACATTATTTGTACTCACTGTCTTTCTCAATGCAGGTTTTGGGAAAACCAGCCTGTGCGCTTACATTACTGTTACTGTTGCCCTTTCGGCTTGAATCCAGTACTCGCTTTCACTTACCATTGACGCCTGCGCCCACCATGTGTTATCCTTATGTTTTCATTTGCGCTGCGTTTCTGTTATTTTTGCCATTTTCTGTCTACAGTACTGTTTATCTTACTGTTTCACTTTACATCACCATGCCCATTGACATATCTGTTTGCAGGCACCATGTTACTATGTGACAACACATCACGTCGGCAGAACCATTCCCGCTCACGCCACCATATAGCTAGCACCTTTCTGTTCTCATTCGTGTTGATGGCTACCGGCATATGCTTTACTGTTAGCATTTCTTGTTTGCGTTGCTGTCCCTGTTAGTATGCCACAAGACATTGAGTGGTTGGGAGTTGGCCCCGGGACCCAAGGACCTCCGCCATGATTACATTCACTATTTCTTGGTTATCATTCTCAAAAGAAGGAAGTGGGGCAAAAAACTCTGTTTAATGCATTAGTTAGGGTTGTTCCACAGCAACAAAGTAGGGAAATTCGCTGTTAGGGTTGAAAACCCCCTTGGACCGCCACTCCCTCAACCGGCATTAGAGGGTGTGCATTGGGATCGTTAATTCTAACTCTCTCCCCCATTCTCCTATGCGCTTCTGCTGCTTTACACACATGTCATGGGGTGAGAGTTAGGGCTGATCATCCAATGCTCACCCCAATGCCAGTTGGGGGTTGGCGGGGTCCAAGGGGGTTTCAAACCCTAACAGCTTAATTTCTCACTTTTGTCACTGTGGAACAACCCTAACTAATGCATTAAATGGAGTTTTGCCTCTATTATATATCTAGATATATCTAGATAGATATATATATATATATATATATATATATATATACACAGTATATATTATAGTGGCACGGTACTGCCACTATAGTTAGGGTTGAGTAGGCAGTTTAGTGTTAAACCCAAAATTTTACATGTTAATAACTTTGCAACCATTCAACAGATTTGCATGAAATTTGATATGTGTGATCCTGCGGGGGTAGATCTCTTGACATGCCAAGTTTCATTTTGATCGGACGTACGGATTTTGCACAGTGCATAGTGAAAAATGTGTAAAGGTAGCCTTTTTTCACCCATTTTTGCTGATTTGCCCCAAATGCACTGTGACCACACTGTTTGGAATGTTGGTCTGAAATTTTCAGGGTAGAAAGAGCTGGCCCCAAAGAACAGCATTGGTTTGGTGAAAAAAATATTAATCCGTTCCAAAGTTATTCAGTTTTGAAAATTTAGGTTCTGAGCATGCTCAGGTCAGTCTTTTGGACAGCTACACAACTTTGAACAAGGATTTGGGCTCACAAACAGGGATTTTGACAGCTCATGAACAGGGATTCATTACATCCCTTTACGTATGAAAAAAATCCTTGTTCATGAGCTGCCATCTTGTTTTCAATTTTTCCAAGAAACAAAACATTGTGACTTGCCTCATGGATGTCTTTTGTGGAGATTGAAGTATGGGTTTTGTTCAGGGCGATGCCCTCTACAAACCCATGGCTCTGGTTCCATTTAGCTTAGTCAATAACATCTGTTTTTTAATTTGAAAATCCTTGTTCGTGACCTGATCCTTGTTCGTGAGGTGTTAAAATCCTTATTCGTATGGGGACGACCATATACCCCTATCTCACAAACAGGGATTTTTAACAAACAGGGATTTTGACACCTCATGAACAGGGATTTGGCTTACGAGCAGGGATTTTGACAGCTCACGAACAGGGATTCTAAAAAGAAATCCCTATTTATGAGGTGTCAAAATTCCTGTTCGTGAGCTGTCAAAATCCTTGTTCATGAGAATTCCTTGTTCATGAGGTGTCAAAATCCTTTTTTGTATGGGGACGAACAGATGACCCTATATCGCGAACAGGGATTTCTCACGAACAAGGATTTTGACACCTCACGAACAGGGATTCAGCTCATGAACAGGGATTTTGACACCTCATGAACAGGGATTCTAAAAAGGAATTCCCTTTTTATGAGTTGTAAAAATCCTTGTTTGTGAGAAAACCTTGTTTGTGAGCCATCAAAATCTCAGTTCATGAGTGAACGACCAGATGGTCCTAAAAATCCATGTTTGTGAGCTGTCAAAATCCTTGGTCATGAGGGGATGATCAGATGGTCCTACCACGAGAACAGGAATTGACTCACGAACATGGAGTTTGACAGCTCACGAAAAGGGATTTTTAAAGGTTGCTGTTTCTTTGCCACTTCACTGCAAAGAAATGGTTAGGACTTTTGGCTTGAAATTTACAGGGTAGAAAGGGGTGTCCCAGAGATGACTTATGCTGGTTTGGTATGAAAATTTGCATCGGTTCCATAGTTATGGCATTCTGAAAGTTGAGAAATTTCCCATAAGATAACATTGCGGCAAACGTGGTGCCTTTCGGTACTAAGCACATTTACAGGTTACCAGTCCATGATTACAACTGCAGTGGAATTTTTTTTCCAAGATTGATACAGTTACTGAGATATTGCACCATTTGCAGCACAAAGGTTACTTGGAATGTGTCTAGGCCTGTGCTACATCTTTACAATTATAGGTAGGTGGCTCCCACATATGGATACCATTATGCAGTAATGGGATTGCTGGGCCATCCATTATGCAATACTGGAAGTGCATGGCCCAGAGGACCCTGAGCGCCCACAGAGAAATGGTAGCTCATTACAATGTCTCTGCACTTATGAATAGATGGGTGGGCCCTGATCACCAAAAAAACTGATAGCATGGGAGTGCAGGGCCCTTATAGGTAGATGGGAGTGCAGGGCCCTTATGGATACCATTATGCAGTAATGGTACTGCAGGGCCATCCATTATGTAATACTGGGAGCACAGGGAGATGACAGTTCATTACAGCAAAACTGATACCATGGGAGCCCTGCAGTCCCAAAACCATATAGGGTTAAGATTACACTTTCTCAAAAAGTATGAGAATTCATTGCAACAAACTTTGTTAATGTATCCGTTAGGGTTGAAACAACAAAAGTAGAGAAATGAGAGTTATGTCCAATGACCCCCAAGGCACACCCCAATGCATGTTGGTGTGTGAAGGGTGGGGGAGTAGGGTTAGTAACTCTAACACTGAATTTTCATACTTTTGTTGCTGTAATGATGACTCTAACTGATGCATTAACAAAGTTTTTTTTGCAATGAATTTCCCTTCTTTTTGAGAAAATGTAATGTTACTTACATGTGCTTGTGAAAGCGCAGTCCCATCGTGCATACATTTTGTAATTGTCTCTTATTTTCGTGTGGGAGAGCCCTGCGCTCCCATCTATACATACGTGTACAGATATTTTAATGATATCACATCTCCCACTACTACATAATGTAGGGCCCTGTGCTCTCATTATTGCATAATGGGATCTATATGTGGAAGCGCAGAGCCCTGTAGGCCCTGTACTCCCATGTACCCATAAGTATAGACACATAGTGCAGGCCTAGAGCCATTCCAGGTAACCCTTGTGTTGCAAAACTTGCAATATCCCAGTAACCACAGGAACTTTGGAAAAAATTCCACTGCAGTTGTATTCACGACTTGGCCACCTCCACACATGCTTAGGTGTACTAAGCTGCTCTTAGCAAAAAATCTGTATCTAGAACCGTTTTTGAGATAGAGGCACCGGAAGGTGGCATGGGTGCCATAATGTTATCCTATGGGAAATTACAAAATTTCGGAGTGCTATAACTATGGAACAGCTGTAAATTTTTTCACCAAGCCAGCAAAATGCACATCAGTGGAGTAAGGGGCTTGCCACCCTGCAAATTACATCCCAAAAGTCCTACCGGTTTTCTTGCTATGAAGTGGCAAAGAAATGGTTTTCGGGTTTTTGGGGCTGTTTACCCATGGAACTTGTGGGCAAGTTCTGTGGACTTTCATGAAAGTACCATTGGTTTACATGAAGGAGATTTCATGAAAGTACTGTGGAACTTTTGTGAAACTTCCACCATTTTAAATGTGGGATTTTTGAGAAAGTACCTGCAGAACATTCGCGAAAATCTGTGGTATTTTTGCAAAAGTTCTGTGGCTAAGATGGCAGAAAAATTAATAAAACATATTTCCAGATATTCTATGTAAAAACTAATGGCAGAATCGTGTTGCTAGGGCCCCGATTAGGTAAACCCAACTGTTGATGTTTACCAAGGGGCAGTATGTTTTGAACTACATCGATTTTTCCACATCGTTACTTGAAAATAAGATGGCAGCAGCAAGAAAGTACTAAACCCATTTGCGACAGTAAAAAGTGCTTTCGTGAAAGTAAAAAGTGCTTTCAAGCTGTACATATATTTTTTCCCATAGTCTATAATGGGAAACTTAAATTTTTAATAACTTTTGAATGGATTAATATTTTTTCACCAAACCTTCACAAGGTACATCAGTTACCGAGACCCCATCTACCCTGAGAGTTTCAGACCAGAAACCCAAGATATCTGAGCTGTAGTGCTGAGCAAAAAAATAGCCCAAAAAGTTATGTTTTTCAGTTTTTTGAGCACTCAGCAGCTCCACAATCGTACCACCCACTGGAACAAAACTTGCCATATCCTGAGATCTATGGTACCAGATGGTGCATACAAAATTTCAGACAAATACGTTCTATGGTTGCAAAGTTAATAAAGTGCTATATTTTGACTTTGGCATAGAAGTGATTCTGGGCCCCTAACTATACCTGCACTAATGTTATCTATATAGTAGTTTTATATATATATATATATATATATATATATGTGATGAAGTTAGGGAGGCAATCCTGACTGTAGTAATTATCATAAAAGGTACAATCCCTGTATATTCCAATTGCAGGATGCTAAACAAAGGCTCACAGAAAGATATAAAGGTACCTAGGAAAGATTTGGTTCAACAACAATGTTTATAAACACATTTTGAGAAAAATGCACTTTTGTGTTCGATGTTGCTATACATTCCTGTGTAAATTTAAAATGTATCTGTAGATAGCATGTAGTATATACTACTAAGTAATAATAAAATTATCCAGAAGGCAAGGCAAGGCAATTTTATTTATAAGGTGCCCAATCCAGGAGGCTCTGGGCACTGAACATAAATAAGAATATGCAGCAGTAAATTAAAACATATAGTAAAACCTCATTAAAATCATAACAAAATTAATATTCTGCAGTAAAAAAGGTTTCCAGAAGTCAACAATATATCTACACACACACAGTGGCTGTCATAGGTAAGTTTAAGGATACCGTGGTATGTTTTCCACTACCACGGTAAAAAAATACCATGATTTACTGCTACCGTGGTAAAAATCCCATTGAATAACATTGATTTTTTTTACCTCGGTAGTGGTAAATCCATGGTATTTTTTACCGTGGTAGCGGGAATTACTGCGGTACCATTAAACTTATCTATAACAACCACTGTACTCTAGAAGGATATAGCAAAGTAGATGTCAATCTATGTGAAATTCAGAAAATACCAATTTTGACCCCGCCTCAACCTTTGTAACCATGAAAAAATCGAGGATGGCATTTTCTGAATTTCACATAGACCTAGATTTGTACCTGTGGGTGGTACGGTTGTGGAGCTGAGGAGCTATATGCTCATTGTATTTAGTAACAATATAATTGCATGGCTGACTCCAAGCTTTCATAAAAAAAGTCTCTAGCCCTAACAGTTCCAAAGTTATCACATTTTAAAGAAAATGGGCCAGATTCTCAAAGCTCCTAGAATACAGCAAGGGACTTGTGCCACAAGGAATGGCATAGAGTGCCGCTTGCACCAAAAGATGCACTGGGAGCAATTTTCAAACACAGCCTGTGTCAACCGCAGGCTGCATGCACCAAAGGGGGCTTGTGCTGTACTTGTGGCAAAAAATGAGCTGCAGCATGATGCTAGAGGTCATGCAGCAGATGCAAGCTGCCATATCCCTTAATCTGGGATTCCCTAAACCCTCTCGGAGGACAAAATGGCTGGTCTAAGGATACTTAGAATTGGCATGGGGACATGATGTCACAGACGACACCTTGCACATCACATCCATGCATGGAAAACAGCGTGCAGCAACTCAGCAGTGGCACATAATGCCATCTGCACATAAACATTGCACACCCGATCCTTCAGTTTGTTTTTAGTGGGGGACTCTTCCCCTGTACCCCCTAGAATAAATATAATTAACTCCATGGGGGTGTAGAGAGCAGGACAAGTTAAAAAGCTGACTGCAGCACTTAGTCATGGCTGCATAGCTGGAATGTAAAAAAAATTTCCTGAGCAAGGTTTCAAACCCTGGTCTGCCCCCTCATCTACTGCTGGGTTGGGTGCTCTAGCCACTCCACCATTGGAGCAGCTTGACTGAGCACCCAACCGGCAGTGGTTAGATCCACTTCCTCTGTGGTAAGGAGTGACTGGGGGTAGTGATATAGTGGTATCACTCATACACCTGTGTCACTCTCATACCATATGCACTACTAACTGCACTATATTGACGCAGTACTCTTAGAATTTCACCCTCTGGGAGGGTTATAGCACTTGCATCACTCTCAGAACCCACCCATGGTGGAAGGGGAACATGTGACATGGTCCCCCATCCCCAATTCCCTTTTAATACAATTGATCACATCCCTGGTGCTCAATCAGACCCCCAGCCCAATCCCCTTTTATTAATATTAATCATGTCCCTGCTGGTCTAGCTGACCCTCCAGCCCAATCCCCTTTTATTAATATTATTCATGTCCCTTCTGGTCTAGCAGACCCCCCAGCCCTAATCCCCTTCATATCAGAATTGATCTAATCCCTGGTGGTCTAGTGGACAACCCAGCCCTAATCTGTCTATATAACAATAGCTATCATTCTGTGGTGGTCTACTGGATCCCCACCACCCCACTCTGGAAGGCAGTGCCCCATCACCCTGCTCCCCCATCCCATCCCTGAGCCAGTGACTGGCACAGCCCTCTGCTCTCCACCACGGTCGGCCACTGACTGAGCTGTCAATGAGTATGCACTGTATACAGTGTGCACTTATTGACAGCTCGGTTGGTGGCCAGCCATGATAGAGAGCGAAGGGCTGTGCCACTCACCAGCTCAGGGATGGGACAGGGAGTGAGGTGGTGGGGTACTGCCTGCCAGGGTGGGGGTCCACCAGATCACCATGGAATGATATCTATTATTATATGGGTAGAATGGGGTAGGGGGTCTACTAGACCACCAGGGATGGAATCAATTCTGAGATGAAGGGGATCAGGGCTGGGGGGTCCACTAGACCACCAGGGACATTATTAATACTAATAAAATGGGATCAGGGCAGGGGGGTCTGCTAGACCACCAGGGACAGGATCAATTTTGATACAAAGAGGATCAGGGATGGGGTGACCACTAGCCACCAGGGAAATTCTAGACTGGAGCATGGTTGCACTGCAGATTGTGGCACACCATCCAGATGAGCCGACTGTTTGGTACATAGCCACAGTTGCCATAAGCTGTGGGACTTTGCTGTCGGGACCCTACCCAGTAGAGAATTGGGTGCAAGGTCCCTGATGCACTGGCAATTGGTGCAAGCCGCCATTGGTGCAGCTTGTGCAGCGTTTCATGGTGGTTTTAAAAAATAAAATTAAAAACACTTTTTTGTGCACATTCTCTGAAGTTTGGTATTAGTCCCCATCATTCGGCTTGTATCTATATAAGTGTAGCACCCATAAACATCCATCTTATAACTTAAATTGGGTGGCAAACAATTCACTCTCCTGACCAACAATACCAATTCTTCCACGCTTTCACAGCCTTCAGCAGCAAAAGCATCAGAAGATAATAAATGCCTATTTTCAGGTGCAACCCAGGTGAGTACAAAAGAAACAAAATTACAATTAATCAGCAATTACAGGTAAAACAAGGCAGGGTAAAATTACAGGTATAGTAGAGCAGGTTTGACAACCATAAACAAACTATAATACAATACGATTAAATACAGCTATAGGTAGCTGACAGCAATATAATTGTCCATGCCCCAGCCAAACCAATGCAAAGGGTTCCATTAACTTTCACACATAGAAATAAGCTTTCCTCTAATGGATAACCAGGCTTCATATAGCCTGGGCATAATGATGTAGTTCAGTGTTTGGTGAATAGAACAGTGCTTCTGTATACTTGTCAAACTTTGGCCTTTCTCTGTTCTCACCCTTGGTAGATAAGCTAGGTAACGTGTAGGGAATAGAATGCCCAAAAAGATTACCTCCTCCGGTTCATGGAGAATGTGACCAGTAGCACACAGAAGATGAAACCCCCCCTGAGGAGGAAACCTCTGAGAACCCATGGCTACTGACTTGCTAGTCCTCTATGCAAACTAAAAGGATATGATCCTAAATGCTTGTACTGATTTCTGGTTCTGGTTTAGGATGTAAGATTCAAAATCTGATGATGTAGATCTTTCTGAGTCTCCTGGTGATGTGAGCAAGAATGTTATTGCTTAACGTTGAAGAAGCTGCTTCATTCCAGATGAATGTCCTGATAGTGAATATGGATTAAGTACAAGCCATTGAAGAAAAGTTCAGACTTGATCCAGGAATCATTTGTGGTCACAGATGATTGTTTAACTGAGATAAACAGATGACATGATGGATCTGAGCATGAGGAAGAATATGAGTTTGTACAGATGATCTACCAGACTCCAGCAGTTACAGGATGAATAATAGATTATCCAGTGATGCACAGGATTTGAGGCAGCATGAATTCACAGCAGGAAGGTCATGTCAAACAAATCTGATACATCTCTTTGGCTGGGTAACCAGGGAAGTGGATCAGGGAGGAGCTGTGGATGTGACCTACCTGGATTTCAGCAAGGCCTTCAACACCATTCCACATAAGAGGCTTATAAACAAGTTGGGCAACCTAGGAATGGGTCTAAAGGTGGTAAACTGGGTTAGAAATGGGTTGAAGGACAGAACACAGAGGGTGGTGGTAAATGGAGTGAAATCCAAGGAAAGAAGGGAGACCAGCGATGTACCACAAGGATCAGTCCTGAGGCCAGTCCTATTTAATGTCTTCATTAAAGATATTGTATAAGGACTGGAAGGGAATGTGTGCCTCTTTGCAGATGACACTAAGATCTGCAACAGGGTGGACACTCTGGAAGGGGTGGAAAAACGAGGAGGGACCTAGGTAAACTAGAGGAATGGTCAAGAGTGTCACAGTTAATATTTGATGCAAAAAAGTGCAAAGTCATACATTTTGGGTACTAGAAGCTAGGGGAGGATTACATGATGGGGGTTGAGATACTGATGGCCACCAAACAGGAAAGAGATCTAGGGGTAATCATATCTGATGACCTAAAGGTGGCCAAACAATGTGCCAAGGCTGTGGAGATAGCAAATGGGGTACGGGGTGTATTGGGAGAGGTATCTCCAGCAGATGAAAGGAGGTGGTGATGCCACTGTACAAATCAATGGTGAGACCTCACCTGGAGTACTGTGTCCAGTTCAGAAGGGTGCATCTCTGTAAGGACATAGACAGGGTAGAGGCAGTTCAGAGAAGAGCAACAAAAATGATGCAGGGACTGCACCAAATGACAT
Source organism: Neoceratodus forsteri (assembly GCA_016271365.2). Lineage (NCBI taxonomy): Eukaryota > Metazoa > Chordata > Ceratodontiformes > Ceratodontidae > Neoceratodus > Neoceratodus forsteri. The sequence continues at coordinate 639,150,083 of CM057453.1, read as the reverse complement.
ATGAGGAGAGGCTGCAGAACCTCAATATGTATACCCTAGAGGATAGGAGAGAGAGAGAGAGGAGATGATAGAGACCTTCAAATATCTCAAGGGCATGAATAAGGTACCAGAGGGTATTATCTTTCAGGAAAGGAGATGTTCTAGAACAAGGGGGCATGACATGAGGCTGGAAGGGGGAAGACTAAGAGGTAACATAAGAAAGTATTTCTTCATAGAAAGGATGGTGGATGCATGTAACAGACTCCCAGCAGAGGTGGGGAAGGGCAAATTTGGTAGGGGAATTCATAAATGTATGGGACAAGCATAGCGGAACCATACCGATAGGAAACAAACTCTAGTCAGAGCCGATATGGCTGTGGAGAGCTTTTGGGATGCTTTTACCCATTATTTCTAATGAATTTGCACAATGCAGATCTGCTGAGAGGCAGTTTCAATGTGTTCTTCCTTTTACACATTTTTACAATGTGTTTTTCCTAGAATATGCCTGCTGATTGCTATATATTTAGCCTGGATAGATCACAGAAGAAATGGCATCTTATTTTTGGGTGGCAGAGCACTGGCAGTAGGACGCTGGAATGTGTTGTACATAGGCATGAGCTGTGTGTGAGTGATAACACCCAGTGGCCATGCACCTCAGGTGCTCGCATGCGGGTCCATCTTCCTGGTGCCATTGCACTGCATAGTGTGGGTGATAGTCAATGCTGTACTCACTCACACAGGTCCCGGAACAGGCATGTTACTTATTTTTAAACTTCAAGTTTATTCAGCTTCAACATAAAATCAACCTACAGCCCATAATATAAATTGATACAGTTTCTAAGTCCATTAAACAAACTCTTTTACTTCATATACCTTAAAAAATCTGAGTATAAAGTATTTTCCTGCCTTCAGGGTAATCCAGTTCCATTGACTGTTTGTCTTCCCAGGATGAACACACAGCAGGATGAGAATTTCTTCACTGAGGGATGTTTCCATGGGATGATATCTTTAACATCTATCAAGCAGCCCTGTATTTGAACTTGGATGGAATATTTCCAGCACTTTCTTTTGCTATGTTGGAACATTTCCATTGTAAAATACCAAAATTAATCAACTGTATTAACAATCAATAAACTTTTAACAACAAGTACTTCGGTTCAGTGTTAATTTATTTTTGTTTGTACCTTTCTTTTAATTCTTAATGACTGGGGGGGGGAGGACAAGAGACCAGCCAATAAAACATAGCTGTTCCTTTTATTGTGCTTTATTTGGTTTAGTGGCCAAATGCTTGTTGGGACAATATAGATATGCCTTCTATATTTTCAATTAGCTGCATGAAAGGGAGCCACGTCCCATTAAATTTATCCCCCCCGTAAATGCAATTCTGCTGTAATGCGTTTTATTCTGACTACTTCTTTCAATATATTCACCCAGTCCCCTAAGGTAGGTGGAATAGGATTTAACCATTTTCTAGTAATAGACTTACATGCTGCTGCTATTAAAATGCCCTCAAATTATTTTTGTCTGTTGGATTTTTTCCCTTTAAGGGGTAGGCCCAAAACGAAATGTTCAAAGCCCACCAGATCCTGAATGTTACTCAATCACTTAAAATGTCTACCCACTGTTTCCCAGAACAGTTGAAGCACCTGACACCACCAAAACATATGGTAGTGGGTCCCCACCACCCCACAGTTCCTCCAACATTTATCTGAAGTTCCTTGATGGAAATACTAAGTCCTAGTTGGAGTGTTAAAAAATCTTGTGAGAATTTTCCATCTAAATTCCCTCCAATTGTTAGATGATGAAGTGCGGAAGGTCCCCTCCCAAATGGCAAGCCAGTTCTGGGCATTTAACTGAATTTGTGCTTCTTTTTCCCAATTTGCCTGGCAGTTAGGAAAAGAGTTATCCCTAACTCATATGTATGTGGCTACCATCTTAGAAACAAAGTGGTCAGATCCTGGGTCCTTTGTTGCTTCATGAATCACAGCCTCCAAGGGATAAGGGGTATCTTGTATTTCCATCTGATTTGTTTTAGTTTTCAAAAAGGAGCTTACCTGGAGATATCTGAAGAAATGTGATGCTGGGAGTTGGAATTCTTTTTGTAACTCTTGAAATGTTTTAATGTGCCTTGCCTGAGATTTTGTACGAAATATCTTAGACCTCCACTTTTCCAAATATTGTATATCTGGTCCAGTCTAGGTGGGGAGAACTGCGGGCACACCATAATCTCAGTTATGTTCAAAAGGGAATTGGCCATCCCTAAATCCATCTTAACTGTTCCCCAGACCCTGTGTAGCTGTTTTAACCATGGATTTGTGATATTAACTCTTTTTAAGGACCTCGGGGAGTCATAAAAGTCCCGTAATGGGTCTGTCCCCGAGCAACTGGCAGCTTCCTGCTTCACCCAGGTGTTACTCACACTTCTCCGTTTGTGAGCTACCCATGGTGCCAGTTGTGTCATTTGATAATACATTTTCAGATTGGGAATTCCCAACCCTCCCCTGTGCCTGGGTTTCAGCATTATACTCCAAGATATTCTGGCTTTTTTCCCAGCCCAGACAAATTGATGGAGTGCCTTGTTTATTAATTTCCAATCCGAAGTTGGGATATGTAGGAGTAATGAGTTAAAAAGAAATAAAAAATGAGGGAGTATATCCATCTTAATTGTTTCTACCTGACCCATTAAGGAGAGTGGTAGGAGCATCCATGTTTTAAGATCTGTGAAAACCTCCTTCATCTACCTTCCATAGTTCGGTGAGTAGAGGCGCTTCACATCTAATGGGATGTAAATACCTAAGTAACGGATACTAGTGACCACCCATTTAAAAGGAATTAGTTTAGTTAACTCAGGGGTACATAAGCCACTGAACATTAAGGTTTCTGTTTTGTCCGTGTTAATTTTAAATCCTGAGATTTGTCCATAGGCTGATAAAACCTGTTGTAAAACTGGGAACATTTTAGTTGGATTTCTTAAATAAAACATGGTGTTGCCCGCATACAGTGAGATTCTATTCTCCACCCCACCTATCCTAACTCCCTCCAAGTCAGGGTGAGATCATATTAGTTTTGCTAGGGGTTTCATACTTATTGCAAATAGGATTGGAGATAATGGGCATCTCTGTCTTGTTCCTCTATGTATTTCTAAGAATTCTGAACTTGTACCGTTTACTTTAATTTTTGCTCGGGGTTTGGAATATATCACTTTTATCCAAGTTTGAAATTGTTCCCCAAATTTATATTTGTTAAGGACCTCCAGAAGATAGTTCCAGTTCAGGCAGTCGAACACCTTTTCTGCATCTATCGCAATAGCTATTTGCTGTTCTGTGGCTTCCTTCACAGAGTGCAGAATGTTAAGGCATCTCCTTATGTTATCAGTTAAATGTCTGTGAGGCACAAATCCCACCTGGCCTGGGTGTACCAGATCCGGCAGAACTGTATTAAGCCTGATCGCCAAAATCGTAGTGAATATCTTTGAGTTAACATTAAGTCGGGAGATAGACCTGTAGGAGGAGCATATCTCTTGGGGTTTACCCTCCTTTGTAATGACAGTGATGAAGGCATCTCTCCATGAATGGGGCAGATCACCTCTCCTTTCGCATGAGTTAAAAACCTTCTTTAATATGGGAGCTAGCTGGATGCTAAAGCTTTGATAGAATTCTACGTTGTACCCATCCGGGCCTGGGGATTTATTGGTCTTCATCTCTTTTAATGTCTGAACTATCTCTGGAGTTGTTATGGGGGCTTCTAATTTTAGTCTCTCTTCCTCAGATAGCTCTGGGAGTTTATTTTTGCCAGAAATTCCTGAGTATTCTGATAGGTCTCAGTAGTATTCAAATCTGGAGAGTAAAGAGTTTTGTAATGTTCCTTGAAAGTTTTACCTATTGCCTTTGGTGTGTGGCTGTAGGTGGTTTTATTTTGATGGGTAGTTTTTATCTTCTTAATATATTTTTCTGCCTGTGTTTTCTGAAGTCAGAAAGCTAATAATCTGCCCGCCTTATTGACTTGCTCATAATATTTTTGACCCATGTATCTTAGTTTCCCTTCTACCTCCTGGTCTAATACGTTTTGCAGTGCTATTCTGGTTTCCTTCAATTCCTTTTCTATTTCCTCATTCCCACCATTTTTGTGCTGGCATTCTAATTGTTTGAGTTTGGTCATTAAGGACTTTTGTTTTTCCACCTGTTGTTTTTTTAGTTGGGATGCATACAATATGATCTCCCCTCATACTACTGCCTTCAATCCATCCCAGTACCACTTAGGGCCTGGGTTCTCTAGATTATTATTTCCTTGGAAGTCTGCTATTACTTCTTGAATTTTGGATTTAAAATCCTCTTTACCCAGAAGTGAGGAATTCATCCTCCAGATGGTGCACCTCATCCAGTCCCCTATTTGTATCTCCAGCATGACTGCCTCATGATCTGAAACCACCTTAGGACAGATCTCGCAGTCCTTTATTTTATAAAATCTGGCTTAGTACATAAAAAGTAATCCAGCTGGGAATATGAGTTATTAGGGCTGGATAAAAATGCATAATCTTTACTTGAGGAATTAAGCTCCCTTCATACAGCCAGGAGGGCCAGCTCTTGTATGTTGTTTCTAACTTCTCTGCTCATGTTTTTGTTAGTAGAGGTAACCTGCGAGGAGCGGTCCCTCAGCGGATCCAAAACACAGTTAAAATCCCCTCCAATTAACATTGTGCCATCCCCAAGATCTGCTACTTTGCAGAACAACATTCTGTAAAATGAGGGATCATCTGTATTTGGAGCATATATATTTATAAGGTGCAACCTCTGTGAAAACAAACTCCCCATAAGTAGCACTCCCCCGCCCATCTCCAAGAGTCTCTTCCCTCACTATCTCCAGAGGCAGGTTGCTCCTTATGAGAATTGCCATTCCAGTTTTCTTCCCTGTTGAGTGAGAGGCACTAACCACTCCACCCACCCAGGATCTCTTTAATTTTATATGTTCCTCTTCAGATAGTCTGGTTTCTTGCAAGAAACAAATGTCCATTTTTAACCTCTGGAGATAGTGCAAAATCTTAGTTCTTTTGACATGGAAGTTAATTCCCTGAACATTCAGAGAAACCAGTTTTATGGTACTCATGATGTACATGCAGTTGTCAACCCACCATGCACCTCCAGACAGCCAATATCCACTCCAGAGCTCTCCAGGCACTATCTCCCTTCAATTTTTCTGAGTGGCATGCAGTTTGTCTGGTCCTTCCCCATTTCCCCCCCTTGCTCAACTGAGTACTTACAAGACTTAACAAAGATGAATAACCGAGCACATAAACAAGCTGTGCTTACAATATTAACTGTCAACATAAAAACAAGAACCATATTTGAACAATCTAAATGCTTCCTAGGTTAGAAAGTTAGAACCCTGATAAGAACAGGGTGATGTAGCTCGAGCTACTGTGCTTGTATAAAATACAAGCCTGACCACACTGTGTCAGAGAAAATAAACAGTCACCAACTCTGGTTTCCAGCCCTACCAGAAGCCCGGGGGCAATCAGAGTATCCTACCTCCCATAGTCATTGAACATCATGATGTGTAATCAACTACCCTATGCTCTATCGTTGAGAGAGTTGCCTCAATCACCAACCTTCTCCCCTTTCTTGTTAATTAATATTTTTGTGAAACGTTCTTTACCCCCCCAAAAAAAGGGAGGTCTATAAAGTTTACGCCACCAAATTAGGAAGGATGGAGCTCTCTCTAAATATGTAGAGGCCTTTGTTTCCACTACTCTTCCCTTCTGCTCTTTTTCCACTCGCCAACCGACTACCTATGATTCTGCACATGTAGAGGAGCTAAAAGAAAAGTGCATTTTGGCGCGTCCCCCTCCCACTCCCTGCGAACACAAAGATACATCGCTACTCCTTTAAATTGTAGCCTAGGTTTAACTAAACAACTGTTATATTTAACTTACTAAATCACCAGCTTTGGTTGAAAATCTTGCCCACTTTAAACTATTACCCAAGCAGAGTACGATTTTTATACATTACCCCCCTCCAACCACAAATCTGTGTCCATAGTCCAAGGCATGCTGTAAAGCAACTACCTGTTTGCCTCCTCCCATAGTGTGATAAAGAGGGAGGAAGCGGAGAGGACTCACACAAATCATTTGTATCATCAGGCAAGTCCAGCCAATTTCAGAGTTTTCCACTCAGATTGGGAGCCTGAGTAGCTTCTACACTCTCATCAGTGCGGAAAAGCTGAAATCAGAAGCTTCTGTAATTCTTCAAAAAGAAATGATGACAACCATGTTTGTCAAATGTTCCTCTGTAACTTGGTCATTAAGGTGAGGGATCTGAAGGCTGATGGTCCCTGTTCTTCTTTATTGTCGTGCTGTATCTTGGATTCCCTCGCGAGCATCTCCTGGAGGTCCATACTTAAATGTGAGGGCCAACGGACTGGTTTGGGCTGTGATCTCTTTGGTCTGCCTGCTCTTTGCCAGATCTCTCAAGCTATCACTTGTTCCATGGTCTCAGTCCTGGAGTCAGGACATTGCAACCCCATTCTTCACAGAGTGGCTGCAGCCTCTTGCAGAGATTCAAATGTTAGTGGGCCTTTGTCTGTGTGTACACGGAGATGTGCAGGGTAATACAATTGGATTTTTATCTGCTTTTCCTTTGCCTGCTTAATGATTTCCCGAACCCTGCACCTTTTCTCATTAAGGAGGTCAGAGAAATCTTGATCCAGGTAAATCCTCTGACTGTCAAATCGCAGGTCGCACTGTTTCCATGCAGTTTGTAGTATAAATTGTCAGTTTCTATAGTCCAGCATTCTTATTATTATAGATTGCGGGTGGGTCAATTGTTCTTTTGGCTTGGGAGCCACTGAGTGATGTGCCCTTTCGAATGGGAGGGGTTTTTCTTCTGGTAATTGTAGCACCGGTTTCAGAAAATGGAGCACAAAATCTTCCATTGACGCAAAGGCTTTTCAGAGTCCTCGGGGATCCCATATATTCGAAAGTTGTTGCACCTTGCATGATTCTCCTGGTCATCAAGTTTTGCTTGCAGTTCTCTCTCTGTCTGCCTAACAGTTATAAAGTTGCCCTATCATGCTGGTTTGTGGAGTCTGCTAAAGATCCAATGGCTTGCTCTGCTGCTTCTATTCATATATCAATTTATTTCATGTCCGCTTTCAAATCGGCAACCGAGGATTCCACTCGGTGTATAGCTTTAATTATGCCATCTAGCTTAGCCATGATAGGATGCTGGTCATCCATATCCATACTTTCTTCCGAGTCGCCGATGCTTGCCACTGGAGACGTAGGTCGTGAAGCAGCCTGTAGGCCCCATTGTTTATCTACTGTCATCAGTGCTTTGATCTTGGCTGCATACATACCTCTCAACTGTCCCTGATTTTCAGGGACGTCCCAGATTCTGCCTCAGAATTTTCTTCTGTCCCTCATAAAATTTGTTTTTTTTGGTGACTGAACAGTGGGGACTGTAAGCACAAAATAATGTCAGACATTAAAGTTATACACTTGTTCTTCTTCAGAAAGTGCATCTTATAATAATCCCATTATTCTATCAGCTTTCTGAGTAAATATTACCAGTTTTTAAGATATGTCCCTGATTTGGGGTCTTTGTCCCTGATTTTTTTAAGTCTTGTCCCTGATTCATGAGACAAGAGGTTGAGAGGTATGGCTGCATAATTAATCTTGTCTTTAGATTTATTTGCTGCCATCTCCGCTTACTACCCTATGTAGTATTTCGGTGAACTTAGTATGTTTTTAAGATGTTCAATATCTAATCTTTGCAGTCAGCCCCTGGAGCTCTTGAACTAGGCTACCATCGGGTTGGTGACATCACTGGAAGTCGGAACAGGCATGTTGCAACCAACCTCCCATTCATTTGTACAATTGGGGAACCGCAGGTGCACAATCCATAGCCTGTGGAGTACACTGCAAATGACATTGCAGGATACCGCACCCCATGGCACCCAGGATACCTCAGCAGTCCAGAAGGTGGCATATTACACAGGGGAATGGTGGAGAGTGTGGGCCTGCAGTGATGTATGACAGCAGGAAGATACAGCATCGACAAGGCATGCATTAGAGGTATGTTAATTCCCTCTTACGGTTTTCCAGGGATATACACATGGCTGCATACACTGGTGGGTCCACAGCTTGCATAGTGCCCAAATGCATGGTACAGCCACTTGGGTCATTCCTGAGTGCAGGTCCCCGGCCTTGGTCCAGTGCAGTCAGTGGCTGGCCATGGCAGGGTGTGGAGGGCAGTGCCAGTCTCCACAACAGGTTGGATATGGGGGGAGAGGGGGTGTCTGCATGCCAGGGTGGTGGGTGAGGGTCCTCTATGCTATGGATATGGACCATGGTTTCCTTTGGTGTGATTGGGTCTGAGGGGGGGCCCTACACTATGGAGCTCTTCAGGGATAGAGTTGGATTGATCGGGGATGGGAGGGGTACCTCTAGTCCACCAGGGCTGCCATGCTGCTGTGCATCTGGGTGCACTTCCACAGCATGCCTGTGGGTGGCTGGCAGGGTTAGACCAGCTATTCATGGCCTAACTGTGAGCCGCACTGCTCTGAACTGTGAGGGGTGCATTCCCACTGAATATGCCGCAGCACGGCATATGCATGGGAATGCCCCCTTGACTTGCATGGCATACCATTTTTGTGTGCCATGGCCCATTCCCTTGTGGCCAGTGCATCCAGCATGTCTGAATATCATGCTGTGGTTCATTGCTGGAGTTGCATGGCACATCTCCCTTTTCCGCTGGGATGCACCACGCATCTCCATTGATTATGGGGGTCCTGGACTAGACTACCCTGAATAAATACATTATAAAAATGGTAAAATCATGTCCCCACTGAAAACAAGATATTGCATCTAATCTGGGACAGCCTGAATAAATACAGTGCAAAAATGTGTAAAATGAAGATCCCTATGACAATGAGATGTAGCATCTCCCCTGAGCTATCCAGGATACAAAATATAGGATAAGAAATATGTAAAGGACACCTACTCGAAACTGAACTTCCCTGTGTTCACTGACATGAGCAAAGGGTTTCTTTATTGTTTTACAACAAATTAGAATGCAGTATTTATTCTGAAAGTTGTGGTCATGAGGATGGTGTGTACAGAGTGTGCGTGCATGTGTGTGTGTGTGTGTGTGTGTGTGTGTGTGTGTGTTTTTTGTGTGTTTGCTGTAGCTCAATATATTTTTTTCCCAAACAGCATAGTAAAAAAATGCCTGCTGATTCATATACGTTTAGTCTGGGTAGTTCACTGAAGACCTGGCATATGTCTGAGACAGTGCTTATCAGATATAATAGTGTCTTAGAAGGTTAAAAAACAGTGTAAATCTTTATAGATTTGCTGGGCAAGGGTGACATTTATGAGGAATGAATCTTTCTTGAAAGACAATACATGCCCAACTGAAACTACAGTAGTAGCAAGAAAATGTTTAAATGCTAAGTATTTAAATATGCAAGTTTACATTTTGAAGGGGTAGACAAATCTCCAGTTTAATAGGCAACCAATATTTAACAAGCTGTTTCAGTTTCCTAAAGACCATCTGATAAGCAGCTTGAAGTTATGTTTGCAATATTCTAAACAGAAAAAAAGAAGTATTTTATTTCACTTGGCATAATGATTTGTAGATGTGGAAGGATACATTGAAAAGTCAAAATAATGTGTTTCACGATACTCCATTTTCCAGCTACGGATATCAAGATGGCTGTTGGCTCTGCCCACAGCCATAAAAAGGGTAATGCCAGAGATCAAGTAGGGTTGTGCGGTTTTTGCAGTAGGTAGGGAAAATGGGCAGCCTAGGCAGGCCTAGATGTCCTTTTCTGCCATCAGATTCTATGTTTGTATGTTATGAACTCCTTTATGAAATCTGACAATCTTGAAGTAGGCTGTGGCAGGATACAGTGATCAGCCATTTTTGAAGGCATCAATTTTAAGGAAGATGGTAGAGAAGGATGATGACATAGTTAACTCTCCAGGATGCAGGAATCTAAAGAGGGCTAGACAAAATAATGGAAGGAACCATGATGTTCAAGGTAGAATCAACTGGTATTCAAGTACAGTAAATCCTCTTTGTTTTGTATTAAAGGCAAGCTATAGGATGACAGTGAGGAGTTTAAGCAATCAGGCTCTTTGGATACCCAGTAAAAGTGTAACTGAAGAATTAAAAAAAAACAGTAAATGCAAGGATGGAGTAGGAGATGAGGAAAATAACTGGATACCTGATAGGTATAGCTTAATTGTTCCATACGATAGTTTCCAGAATTGCTGGCAAAGTTAAAAATGCTGGTCCATATTCTACATGAGCATAAACATCCAGGGAGGACTGCAATACGCAGAATGAGGATTACTCTTTACGCTGTAGAATAAGTAGCTCGGCCCACATGTGGTGTTGACTTGCTGGCGATTGCATTCTAATACATTATGAGGTTGGTAAATGAAAAGGAGGAGTCATGGCTGAGATTACTGAAGGATGGAGGTGATGAAGGTCTGACATCAGAAACGGGATAATGCAATCAACAGCATCAGCTGTGTAGCTTGGAATGGAAGCATTGCAATGTGAAAAGAGTTAACCAAATCAGTTTCCACTTGAATGGCATGGTGGAATAGGATAAAGTCTTGCCTTGTTGCTGATATTCATTGTAGGTTGATTATCTGGAAAATGTATATTGTTAGAAGGGACCAGTGATGACCTCAAGGAAGGTGACTGGCATGATTGGGTAAATCTTGAAAAGGAGATGTAGATAAATTCATGAAAACTGTAATGTCCAGAGGCCTGGGAGTGATGATCCAGGACTGCTCAAAGATAGCTGGATACCCATGAGTTGGAAATGCTTTGGTGTATAGTCTGAGATGCAAGATGGAAGAATGGTCGTTGATGAACATAAAACATGCCATTCCAGGAGGTAGAAATGGGGTCACATAGCTAGATCTGATTTCAGGAGACGAGCTTTAGAAATGATGTTGCAATTCGGAAACAAAAGCTAACAGTGCCAATAGGTAGGAATGAAGGACCAACCTTGGGGAATTATCGTCATTGTGAAGTTGAGCACCCAGGAAGGAAATAAACTGATATTTCATGCAAGAAGATTGGTTCAAAGAGGACTCCACTAAGGCTTGGATTCCATGGAGTTTATCGGGAGGTAATCAGCTTCTATACAGTCTGAATCCAATAAGATGGCACAAAATTTGAGGGATATCGCTGGACTTAGGTTTCTTCAGACAGAGAAACTGATTATTCTTGGAACAGCTAGACAGGACCAGTAATACCAGCCATTGGAAGAGAATCTGGCAAATGAGTCTGTAGAAAAAAAAATGAACAGATGAAATTACTGCTGGATGGTGACAAGCTTAGGTAATGCCCCAAAAGCATGGCAGTGAACATGATGAAGCCCCAGGCTGTAACAGAAGCTGAACATAAGACATACTGCAAGACAAGAACTCTCCTTTCAAGACATGCCAGCGAGATGCCAAAGAGATGGAAGAAGGGAGAACAGTTGAATACCGTCCATGATAGCAGCATCAGAGAGCCATGAGCCAGGGCCAAAGCATCCGTAATTCCAAGGGAAGAGCATCCTGGACAGCAGATGAATAACAGCATGTACCGGTACAGCAAACTGAGCATATAACAGTGAAAGGCAGAAGACAGGAGTGCTGAGATGCTGGCAGGGTTCATGCGAAATCCAATTAAAGAAGCAGTACAGTAGATAGGAGGCCTGGGACTTGTGACTTGAAGGAATGCAAAACAGATCCATGTTGTGGAATAGGTTAAAATCGAGGATAAAGACTGACACAGTTGAAGTCTTCAGGAGGCCAGGAGCTACAGGCAGCAATAGCATGGAAATGACTCTACAGGAGATGACTCTGATGTCTGAGGCAAGGAATGGTGACGGCTCTGAGACAGATGGCAGATGGACACTTGGACAAGTAACCAGAGGAGTAGGAATGTCTGGAGCACTGCAGATGGATGAGAAAGCAAAAGGAGCTAATGATGTTGGTGGCTGGAGTAGGCTTAGCTGAGAAATGAGCTGTAAGTGCAGACAAGGGGGGAGAGCAGGTTGGAATTTGAAGAGACACGTGGAGCTATGAAGTCCCAAACTGCAGACAGTGGAGAAAAGTCCTGTTGACAAACAAGCTGACTGGGACTAGGATCTTAAACAAGATGAGGCTGAGAAGCTTGGATACAGCACACAAGTCCTTGATATGGGCAGAAGTTGAGTGCAGGATACCGTGGGACTTGAAATTAGGCCACGAGGCTGGGAAAAGTACAATCCTTGATGGAGTAGTTCGATGTGGAAGTCCGTCAACGGGCTGGGACAGCTGAGGAATAAATCTAAGGAGACCATGCAGTAGCTTCTTTGGGTGTTGGAGGCATGGAATAGGTAGGTATTGAAGATGTCTCGATGCAAATCCTTGCTGTGTAGTGGCTGAGGGCCCAAAGAGCAATCCCAAGCAGCTAGGTCCAGGAATTGAATGAAATGAAAGGCCCAGGTATGGGAGAGGCTGCGCTGACTGAGTAGAAGGTTCCCACCTTGGGCAGGAGATGGCGAACCCAAATCACGGTTTGAAGAAGGGGTCACGTAAATGCCCTAGAAAGCATGAAATAGGGATGAAGCCTGTCAGACTGCTGGTAGAGAATGTAATTGGTAGAGACTGGAACTGGATGAAACAGACTCCCATCCCCAGCAGATGGGGCAAGCTAACCTTCACTCGATATCTCATAAATTAGAGTTAGGGATGGAGACTGATGGACTGATGATATAGGTTGTAACTGAATGACACAGGCTTCCATCCCCAATAGACAGGGCAAGCCTACCTGCACTGCAGTACCTCAAAAGGTAGAGTTATGGACAGAGGCTGCTGGACTGATGGTATGCGCTGTAACTGAATGAAACAGGGTCCCATCCCTTGTAGACAGGGAAAGCCTACCTGCCTTGCAGGACATCACAAGGTAGAATTAGGGTCGGGGGCTGTTGGACTGACAGTATAGGCTGTAACTGAATGAAAAGGGATCCCATCCCCAGTAGACAGGGCAAGCCTACCAGCATTTCAATACCTCACAAGGTAGAGTTAGAGACAGAGGCTGTCAGGCTGCTGGTATGGGCTGAAAAGGAAAGAGCAGCTGGCTACTGCATAGTAGAAAATAAAGGCAAAGCAGAAATGATTAGAAGGGGGAAGAGGATAGGAGCAGGGAAGTAGGATTGGGTACAGCAGGAGGACAAACATACTGCAGAACAAGAGGTAAAAACAGGACAAACCAAAGGCAGAGAACACAGAAGTGCTAGGAGAACAAAACTGGGTGAGTATACAGTAGCTTTATGCTGTGTACTCAGGAGACGAGCACGATGCTATAGATTTTGGAACAGGCTGAGGTGAGAGGCAGCATAACAGTATTGGTACAAATGTACTATTACATTACTTTAAAAAGTATCACCATACAAGTTAGGACTAAGTGCGCAGATGTTTGGAGATATGCAACATGGAGAATGCCAGGCAGATCAATTGAAACGAATTGGAACCAATGAGCCATGGCGTACTATGGAAGGTGGGATTAACATGACTGCTGTCAGTTACAGTGCAACAGATATGATAAAAGTATGCACAATGAGAGTATGCTAGTCAGAGATCATAAGTAGTGTGCAGATGAAAGCTCTGCAAGTCCCAGTAAAAAATGAGGGTTGCAATTAGGTGAAAACAGCGATTGAAAAGAAAGCTCTGACTCTGAGGATGCACATTAGCACTACAGGAGCACGCTGAACCTGGAAGCGCCGGTGCAGAGATGGAGCAGTGTCTCCAGGGAGCAAGAAAAGCCCAAAAGGAAAACAAAGTAGAAGCAGAGCACAGGAGGAGGTAGGGAAACCACAAACAGAAGGCAGGAGTGGGGAGGGAACAGAGGGAAGGGGGGAAGAAGCACCAGGAGGAAACAACTGAGAATGGAAATGGTGGGGGGGGACTGCATGACAGGTAGACCGAGAATAGAGCAAAAAGAAGCATGGGGAAGTGGGGGGGACAAATGGATGAAACAAGATGGGAGGAAGGAGGGGATGGCAAAATCACATCGAGGAGCAAAACATGGAGAACAAAACAGATGCAGGTGAGGAGTGAGACAGCAGCAAAGAAGAGAAAATCAAGGAGGCTCAGCCACATGAGCCAGGCAGGGAGCCCAGAGTGCCTCAGAACACGCACTGGTTCAAAACACGCTGATCAAGAGCTGCTGGGAGAGTCTGTCTTTTATTTGGAATGTGGGAGGTGCGATTCCCCCACATTGAACAACAGGCTTTAGCCCCCCCATAAAACACAAAGCAGCAAGAACTTTAATAGCTTTTAAAGAACATCAACTCCATTAAACTGGAGTCAAAGAAACAGTCTTAAATGACCTGCTGAGGTATCCCAACGGGGACATAATTCATGACTTGTGTAATTAGAGACAGAGTCTTCCCAGCTCGAGATAAGGATTTTCTCAAGCCTCTGGTCCCTGCCTGAGTCCCCTGCAGTTCTGTATTTTACCAGTTTTGTTTTCAGTCTGACTTTCCTGTTCCACTCTCATTATCTCCCAGCTCCCTTTATGTAGCCAGTGGTAGCACCAGGATTTTTGACTGACTGGGGCACAACCAAGGTCCAGAAATCTTGAGGAGGGTCACACATGAATGCAGCTTAACTTTCCTTACCATGCCCCACCTTTCTTTACAGTTTCTACATCTATCAATACCCCCTTCTTTTCATCTGTGACTATTACTGTCTGCTTAAAAAAGTATAGGGTCAAGCTGGGATCATAACCTTTTCACTGACTTTCTTCTTTTCTTCTTTTGTCTTTTTTGGGCCAATCTCTCCCTACCCAGTGGTGCTTTCTCATCTTCAATCTACACTCCACCTGATCAGTGGCCAGCAACTCCCTGTTGCAATGGTCTGTGCCTAATCTGGGCCCAAACAGCACCACACAACACCCTTTATCTTTTCCAGTAACACAATGTCTGCAAAGCAGACACCCTCATCAGTCATAAGGAGTTTTGCTTGTATACTCTGAGGTCCGAAGAGGAGGAGAATGACATGGGCAGACAAGGTGGGCCTAGCTACTTCACAGACAGAGGTGTGTGGCAGTATGATGAGGCAGTGGCCAAATAGATGAACAAGGGGAACACATTGTAAGCATTCTCCCCAGCTGGCCAAAACAAGTAGAAGACATTGTGAGGATCATGCCAGCTGGCCAGGGTTTTAGAGGAGAGGTAATGACACTGGGTTCACTCAGGGCAGTGGAAAAGAGAAAAACCACTAGTTGGGTGTGCACTGTACCTCAAGACAACAATGACAAGAATACCACAGGCAAGCCAGGTGGCAAAGTATGTGCTCATGCAGTGAGTAGCTCTGTGCTGAACAGTCCACCAGAGCAATTTATGCTGCACAGAATTTGAACTAGCCATTTCTTCAGTCAAAACTGTAACCCTGGTGGTGGCTGCCACATGGTGCTAGTGCTCAAAGAAGCCACCTCTGAAAGTAAAATAAAACAATATACAAAGAGTCATATGGAGCTAGAACCAGGACACAGCCAAGGCATGGGAAGTTTTTAGTCAGGGCATGTGCCCCATCTGGCCCTGGCCAGGAACCACCACTGCATGTAGAGGGCACTATCCACTGCACCACTGTAGAACCCTTCTATGCTGCTACCGTGGTCATAAGATACTGGTTCACTTTCTCCAGATCTTTGAAAAATTATGAGGGTTGCCCAGATAATCCACAAGGAGCTGAGCAGGGAAAACATTTTTTGAATGCAGTTTTTCCTTTTCTTTGTTGATCTCCTGCTATTTGTCTTGCAGGGCCTGGCTACAGTCTGTGAAGATATGTATCCTTGTGTTTCCCTCCTTCACTATGCCTTTCTGCCTTGTAGCACTTACTATATGCTCCTAATATCGAAATTGGAGCAATTGAATAAGAAAATGTCCTGATCTCTCTCTTTCCCTTTTGCTCTGACTGGGTACCCTATGTGCTCTTTCAGCCTCCACACTGCCCACTGGCAGTCCTAATATCTCCAGCGCCACCACTCAGTAAATTGTCTGGAGCATGTATGTGTAAGCCCCCTGTAAAAGCGGGGCTTATATTCCTACTTTTTGGCATCCCTTCCCCCCCCACCTACCCACCCCCCGAGCTAGGAAATGGATTTAGAGCGCTCGGGGAAATTGCTCTGGATGCCTCAAGGTGACAGCACAGAGTGGTAAAAAAGGACTTAGAGGAAGTAGTGGGGCCTTCCCAGCCTGGGCATCAGGCCTGGGGCTGGAGGGGTAGGCTGGAAGAGTGTCATCAAGACCAGAATAGTTGGGCAAGTGAGGGAGCTCAACTGTCCAGGAGGGCCAGTGGAGAAACTCCCCAAAAGAGTGCAGTCAGAATGGTTTTATGCACCATGGCCAATGAGGAGTGGGGGTATGGAGCTCTGTTGGGGACACAGGTAGCCAGGTCCTGCATCATGGGGGACTAGGGTGTTAGGGAGGCTTTGGCAAGCCCTCAGTAGAGATGTAGGAGCCCTTAGGAAGTCCATTAGTGTATACCCAGGTTTCCAGGGCTGGGAGGTCTGTGGCAGGGCCCTCTCAGGAGGGGAACTGGTGGCAGAGGTTCCCCTCGTACCCAGTGTGGGAGAGTGGCCTGGGGTGTCGAGAGAGCTGGGGATCCTTTCACTCATAACAGGGGGCCTGTTTGGAGGGGCAGGTCCTGAGCCACTGGTCCAGTTAAAGTCTGGGTGGGTCGCAGTCCAAAGAAATGGTGGCCCTTGGAGAGTGGTCCCTTTGCTGGAGCTTATTTCAAGCCCAGGAACTGTAGCAGGGATGTGGGCCTGGCAGGGATGCCACATAGAAAGTAGGTACTAGCAGAACCCCCGGAGTGAACTGGGAGCCATGGAGTGCTGAGGTGGAGATAGTGAACATGGCAGTAGTGGCCTCAGCTCTGTACATCAGTGCCAGTTGTTTGGAAGGTGGGTCGGGGCCTGAGTCATCAAGAAAATTCCTGGATGCCTTTGTGGTTTGGGCCAACACCCAGGGGTCCGGATGGGGAGGGCAGCTTGCTTTCCTATGCCAGTGAAAGGGGGGACGACCAATGCCAAAGTAAAAGGGACCCACAAAGAAAAGAAAAGAAAGTTTGGTATACTGGATCCTTTATATGCCAGGAGATTGCAGGGATCTGTGTTTCAGGGTCTTGGGTAGATCACCCGAGAGTAGAAGCAGTAGAAAAGGAGAATCCTTCTGGTGTCTGCTAAATCTGTGGTTCTGTTGTTTATTAGGTCCAGTCCGAAGTGTAAAAAGTTATAACCCAATGGAGCTGTTTATTTATTTCTTCAAAATGGATGGTGACCCCTGTATCACTGGAATCATTTGCCATGCATGTGAAAAATAAAAGCCAGTTGAGGAGAAACAATGGTTTGTGCCTTGTTTTACTGTAGGGGGGAGGCTAATGAAATGAAATCCCCCCCCCCCATATTGCAGTCTGATTAATTTTTCACAAGTTACATTCCAGGGGCAGGAATCCAGCCAGCTTGGGCTGCAATGGCTTCCTGAGACCTCCGTAGGAGAAGAGGGAGGTCTCAGTCTGGTGGTCGGCTCAGGGAGGAGTTCAGATCCTGCGATGGAGGAGGTTAAATACATAGCTTGAAGACTGCATGCAGGTAGGAGACATTTATTATTCCTGATCAGTAGCGTGCAAAAGGTCTTGAATGTTAACGCTTTGGGTGCTCCCTTTCTCCTGCCTGGAAGACCTGCAATGTTTAAAGTATGCCCCTAGATGGGCCAGGAAGGGGGGATGTTACACATGTACAGTAGTACCAATAACATCTTTGCATAGGCCTAAGCAGCCTTGACTAGTTGAAAGCCAACGATGAGGCTCTTCAGGTTTATCTTGAGTTTTTAGCAACTAACAATGTGGGGCTGGGGGCTTATTACTTTGAGAGTTGCTGATCTGGTGCACACTAATGGAGTTTCGAGCAGTTGTGCAGTGGTTGCAAGCAGCCAAAGTTTAGCAGCACTTTAATTTCAGTAGTTCTTTGGAATGAAAACAGCTGCTTACTTCCATCAGGCTTCTGTATTTTATTCACTTTTCTCCAAGGTGCAGTGCAAGCAGGTGCACTTCAGCAGTGAGTAGCAGCCTCAGGTGCAATTAAAAAACAGACAGAGATCAGCATTACAGAGCAGTAATGTCAGCCATCAAAGTCAGCAGCCTGGAGACATGTAGGCTACTTGACAGCTAACGCTTCTGCTGATGCCTTCTTCAGAAACAGAAGAAGTCACCAGCAGAAACATTATCGATTTGTAATGTTGCTGTCTCTGCTTTTGTTTTTTAATTGCACGTGTGGCTGCTACCCACTGCTGAAGTGCATCTGTATGCACCGCACTTTGGAGAAAAGTGAATAAAATACCGAAGCAGCCTGAATGTAAGTGAGCAGCTGTTTTTATTCCAAAGTACTATTACAATCAAAAAAGTGCTGAATAACTTGAGTTATACAATGATGGGGCAAGTTAAGTTACAATAGCTAAAACTACCTTTTCTCTTTATTTGTAGATGGTTTTGGCAGCATTCTATTTATTTATTTAGCTTTTGTTGACAATGGAGGAGGAGGAGGCAGTACTGATGTGGCAGGAGAGATGGAAGAATTAATGAAGACAGAAAAACAAGATGTGGAAATACAGGTGCAAAGCTTGAATGCTGATGCAATACCTTTTACAGCTGTTTCTTAAAGTTTAGCAGAAACCTCAGCCGATGTTATGGATGTTGCACAGACTGCTGCGATGTCAGCATTACAAATTCAAAAACTAATGCAAGAAGAAGAATGTTTTGCCCTGAAACAGTTCGCCCTAAAACAAACTTTGTTGTTGGCACAGCAACCGGAGCATGATGCAAGACGAAATCCTGCACGTCAGTCAGCAGCAGTATTTTCTGCAAAAGAACCATCTCAGGAGGCAAGCAGCACATCTAATACAGCTGTTCCCTCAACGATGCCTAAAGCTGTCAGTAAGGCCAGTGAAACTAGTGCAAATACAGAAGCGGTGAGTCATGAGACTGAGGGTGCGCCGGGGATAGCAAGTACAGACCGTGGGTCTGGCCTAAGACGCCCCTCAGCTACCATGGACATAATAGACTCTTGGACTGTCAACAATGCCCTGGAAGGAGTGGGCTGGGTTCGTTCTGAAGCAGGACAATGGATGTCTGGACCGATGCCCATCACGATCACCTCACGACAAAAAATGCAGGTAAATTCAGAACTCTCTACTGCACAGACAGTGAATGGGGACATTGTAGAAATTTTACTGAACTCTCCTCTACCAGTACCAGAGGAACTGCAGTTGACTAATAATCCTGTGTTACGAGTACCTGCTAATGTTTCTTCTGTACCTGATACTGCTAATTTGTCTACACCAACAGCTGCATCAGAGGGGCCCCCAGAAGCACCACTTCAACAGATTAATAGAACTTCACCCCAACCATGTGCTTCTTTATTTCATCAACCCATTTTTCCAGCAAAATGGCATAATGCCTTGAGACTATTGTATAAAGGTGGAATGGACTCATTACTGGATCAAGTGCTTGTTTCTAGATCTTCGTTAAAAGAGTCAATGAAATCTTTTGCAAATGAAATTCACGCACTTATCCATGTTTCAGGCGAGACCACATTTGATATTAGTTTTAAATTGAGTACAGCTTTACAGAGGTTTTGGTCAAAATATCAAGTGCTGAAGCAAACTTCGTTATGGACCCCATTTGACGTCATACCCTTGTCAAAGCCTGCTTACAAAACCATTATGGTTTTGTTTTGGAATGAGGGGGGCAAGTGTCACAGACCTGACATACTGGCGTAAGCAGAGGTGTTCTGTGTTAGAAGCTCTGGAAGCCATTTTTGATTCTGAGGACATTTGGACAGGGGGATGGAGGGCGTAAGTCATATTGCACACTACTGATGCTGGTCTAAGTCATCTCCCTAACTGTTTTATTTTTTAGGCGGGGATAGGGGAGTGCTCTTTTATGCAGGCCAGCCCAAAGCCTGCTACAAATGTGGTTCCACCTCTCACCTCAGTAGTATATGTGACCAGGTTAAATGCACACTATGTCAGGAGCTAGGCCACACTAGTGGAAATTGCCTTAATGAACCCAGATGCAATCTCTGTGATTCCTTAGGCCACACTTATCAGAGCTGTACATGGGCAGCCCATAATAAAGCTGACTCCGCTGATGGTGAAGAGCAGCATTTACTGATTGCTATTGCTCAGAGGGAATCTCCCCCCCCCCCCGCACATCAAGGCCCAAACCCCAGGGTTCAGACCCCTGTTCCAGACCCTGCCAGAGTCCCCTGCCTCCACACAGGGGAATTGAGGTGACCTCCTCACCAGGCCAGAATGACAAAGGTAATAAAGTTCTCCCCATGGAAGAGGTAGCAACCACTTAAACAGACTCAGTAGTAATGCTCCCCCAAGTGACAAAAATATCTACCAGAAGGACTTTGTCCTCAGAACACCCTGCCCCTGAGGTTTCTAGAACATCTGAACTACCACTGCACAATAGGTATGAGGCTTTCCAAGCTACCTCTGAAATTTCAGATGCAGATTCAGAAGACTCCTCCCTTTGGTCTTCACAAGTTGACCCTCTATCTGAGCATGAGGTGCAGCAGGAGAAACCAAAGGGGAAACAATGGAAGCCAAAAAGAATCAAAAAGAAACCTCCTTGAAAGTTTTTTATCCCTGTTATTCTTAGTTTTCCCTAAACACACTACTTAATTTCTTGGATGTCACCTGTTTCTTTGGCTTTTTACATAGAAACATATATTTTGACAGCAGATAAGGACCGCTTGGCCCACCCAGTCTGCCCATTTCCTTACCTAATGGATAAGCTGCAGATCCTAGTTAACCAGCAGCCTACTTCTTCCTACCCGCACCCCCTAGAATTGCCTTATGACTGTCCCATGTATGCTTGAATTCCACCACTGTTTTGACTCCACAACCTCCTCCGGGCCGTTCCATGCATCCACAACCCTTCTGTGAAAAATACTTCTTAAATTACCTCTGAGCCGCTCTTCTATCTTCTAAATTGTGCCCCCTTGTTCTTGCACACCTCTTTTTGAGAAAGATGCTACCCTCTTGGACTTTGTTGATTCCCTTGAGGTACTTGAAAGTTTCTATCATGTCCCCCTCTCCCTCCTTTCCTCGAGGCTATACATATTCAGCTCCTTAAGTCTCTCTTCATGTCTTCCGGTGCAGACCCTGCACCATTTTAGTTGCCCTCCTCTGGACAGCCTCCATCCTGTCTATGTCTTTGCGGAGATTGGTCTCCAGAACTGCACGCAGTACTCCAGATGGGGTCTCACCAACTGTCTGTACAGAGGATAATAACTTCCTGTTTTCTACTGGTGATGCCTCTCCCTATGCATCCCAGTATCCCCCAACCCTCCTTGCTGCCCTCTCACTTGCTTGCCCACCTTTAGGTCATCTGATATGACTACCCCCAGGTCCCTTTCCATTTTGTTGTTGTTAGTATCTCACCCCCCATTGTGTACTCTTCCCCTGGGTTTTTGTTTCCCAGGTGCATTACCTTGCACTTCTTAGCATTGAATCTAAGCTGCCATACATTTGACCATTCCTCTAACCTTGCCAAGTCCCCTCATCCCTTTCACCCCACCTTGTGCATCAACTCTGTTGCAGATCTTTGTGTCATCTGCAAAGAGACATACTTTTCCTTCCAGTCCCTCTGTAATGTCACTTATAAAGACATTGAAGAGGACTGGTCCTAATACTGAACCCTTCGGTACCCCACCAGAAACCCCCCTTTCTTCAGAGTGGACTCCATTTACTATTACTCTCTGTGTCCTATTCTCCAGCCAATTCTTTTCCCAGGCTGTCATCTTGGGACCCACTCCCAGGCTTGCTAACTTGTATATTAATCTTTTATGCGGGACTGTGTCAAATGCCTTGCTAAAGTCTAGGTAGGCCATGTCCACAGCCCCTCCCTGATCTACTACTTTGGTCACCCAGTCAAAGAAATCTATCAGATTTGTCTGGCATGACCTTCCTGCTGTGAATCCATGCTGCCTTGGGTCCTGAGCCCCTATGGCCTCTAGATACTCAACAATTCTTTCCTTCAGAAGTGATTCCATCGTTTTCCCTACCACTGAGGTTAAACTAACAGGTCTGTAGTTTCCTGCTTCTGCCTTGCTCCCACTTTTGTGAAGGGGAATCATCTCTGCCCTTCTCCAGTCCTCGGGTACCATCCCATCCTCCCATGATTTGTTAAGGAGGGTAGTCAGTGGTGTCACTAGTTCTACCCTTAGTTCTTTTAGAAGTCTGGGATGAATCCCATCAGGCCCCATTGCTTTGTCCACCTTCAGTTTTAAGAGTTCTTTCTTCTGTTAATGTAAATAGTATGAAAAGTAGTAGGAAAAGAAGCATAGTTTTGTCCTATCAAGCCATCTTGACATCTTATTCTTACAGGACACAAGACTCCACACCACAACTGAAATTGGAACAAATGTTAAAATGTGGCATATTGGTCCCTCTTACTGGTCTATTGGCACAGATACCTGTTTGGGAGTAGGGTTTCTTTTTAAATCCAGTATTCAAGTGCAATTGATAAAACTAATAGACTTAGTCCCAGATAGGGTTTTAATTCTTGAAACAAAAATTTCAGGGCAGTATTATAGGCAAGGCCACTGTTTTTCGGTTTTTACCGGAAAATCCGGTAAAATTCCGGAATTAGGGCTGCCTGAAAACCGGTAAAAATGAAGATTTCATGGAATCTGGCATTTTCTATCAGATCAGTAAATCTACAAAAAAGTCTGTTTTTCTCTTAATTCCTTCCTGTACTGTTTTTAGTTTGCTTTATTTAATGCTCTGTATATTAAGCCTTCTTTAATTCTGATTATTTATGTACATACTAAAAGAATGATAACAGAATCCCGGTAAAATCCGGAAATTAGAGTAACAATCACTGGTGAAATTCCGGAATCTTAAGTCTTAAAAACGGAATTTAATTGTTTTAATCACCGTAAATCAGTGGCCTTGATTATAGGTTCATTAACGTCTATGCTCCACAAACTAAAGCAGACAGGATTGCGCCATTTACAGCCATACAACCATATCTGGTTTCTTCCCAAGCAGTCATATTAGGAGGAGATTTCAATTGTGGACTAGATAAGCATGATAGGGGAAAAAATACAAAAACAAACAAAATATTTTGTAATATGTCAACTTTGAAAAACATTATTGCTACTTCCAATCTACGAGATGCATACATGTCATTTCATAACAGAATGCACCCAACCTTTCAAAAAGGGCAATTAGCCACCAGAATAGATTTCTTTTTTTATCTCAGCTAATCTAGCTTTTTCATCTTTCCAGATAATAAAAGTAGAATTTTCAGATCATATAATACTTGATTTGCGAATTGGGCCCCCACAGAGAATGTTTCAATGTCCTGGCATCTGGAAATTTAACTCTTCCCTGTTATGAAAGATGAGAATGTCTCAAAATATTCAATATTTCATTTCTATGAAGAAATCTACTCTAGAAATGCATGACAACCCTGCCCTCTGGTGGGAAGATACAAAAAATGCACTTAAATGGTTTTTAAAATCTGAAAGTAAAAAAAAGAGACACAGTGGCCCAGATATTCAAAAGGGTTGCGCATGGCACTATATTCAAAAGGGAAAAGTGCGTTGCACAAATCCCGATGTGCCAGAGCACACAAGTAATGTATGCAGGCACAGGTGGGGGGGTGTGCCCATGCATAACCTGCACAGCCCGATATTCAGCCCAGGATGTGCAGAGCCATGCGTGCACAACCCCTACCTGTGCCAGCACAAAGTTAAGCCAAAAAAAAAAAGGAACAACTGATGGCCACTCACTGGTGAGCTGCCACATTGCAGGGTGCAACACGGCAGCTGCCACCTGTGGGTGGCCACCCGAGTTCCAGCTGCACCTGGTGGCACCCCCCATGACCAATCATGGGCATCTGTTTAAATAAACCCCCCCGTCCAATATCCTTGGTGGTCCAGTGGACCAATTGCTGCCCGATCGTGGGCATGTGTAAAAAAAGACTTCCTCGTCCAATAGCCCTGGTGGTCCAGTTGACCGCAATGTGCCTGATCATGGGCATGTGTAAAAAAAGACTTCCTCGTCCAATAGCCCTGGTGGTCCAGTGGACAGATTGCTGCCCGATCACGGGCATCTGTTTAAATAATCCCCCCTCCAATATCCCTGGTGGTCCAGCGGACAGCACTCTGACCAATCTCGGGCATCTGTAAAACATAGAATGTCCTATTACCCTGGTGGTCTAGGGTACCCCCCATCCACCCACCCACTAAGCCCCACCACCCTCCCAACGGTCATCTGGCTGGCAGCACCCACCCACCTGCGCCCCACTGACTGACATCTCGGTAGGGCCACATGCCCATTGGTTCACAGCATGAGCCAATGGGTGTGCAGCCCATTCCGTACTACACATTCCAGATATGTGAATGAAATCATCGGGGGAAGCAGGGTGGTGGGGCTCAGTGGGCGGGTGTGGAGGGGGGTACTCTAGACCACCAGGGTAATAGGACATTTTATGTTTTACAGATGCCTGCGATAGGGCAAAGTGCAGTCCACTGGACCACCAGGGATATTGGACAGGGGGTTATTATAACAGATGCCTGCGATCAGGCAGCAATCGGTCCACTGGACCACCATGGCTATTGGACGAGGAAGTCTTTTTTTTACACATGCCCATGATCGGGCAGTGAGCGGTCCACTGGACCACCAGGGATATAGGAAGGGGATCTATGTTTTAAACAAATGCCCATGATCGGGCTGCAGGGGGTGTTGGTCCCTGATGGCTGCTGCCTGGCAGGGCTCCAGGAGCAAGTGGTCGGGGATCGGTGCACCTGCATGCAAATGGGATGCAAATGGGGCCATAATGACATGTAAATGGCCCCATGTGCACCTTGCATAAATTATGGCCCCATTTGCATGTCACCTTTTCAATATCACATGTGCTGTGAATGGTACAATGGCACTTGCGCTAGCACATCTCCATGCTCCACTCTGGCCACTTGCGCTGGCGCAGTGCCACTGAGCCATGCACACTGGGGTTGGCAAGGGTGCGATATTCAAAGCTGCTGAGCCTTGGCACAGCGCCTTTCAATATTGCCCAGGCCACACCCCTGTGCAGCCAAGTTGAGCTGCGCCCACGCTTGTGCCACAACCTGGTGCAGTTTGAATATCCAGGCCTGTAAATATACAATACCTGCAGCAGAGACAGCAACTTCAAAAATTGCAAACCTTAGCTAGAAGTACAAAACATGATTTTTCAGACCAAATTAAGCTTTTAAAGCAAGAAATGCAGGGTTTTCATTTAAAACAGCAAGAAAGCCTGCATTACCAGCAGAATTTTAGTGTACAGGGGAAAGCAGAAAGCATATGTCCCTACTTACATGTGAAGGATAGAATAAAGCAGAAACAGGAAGACCACCTTATGGATTCAGACAGTACACTTTTTTCTAACAAAGATGATTTGTTAAAACTGGTTACACAGCATGCAACGGAACTTTTTACTCAGATGCATCCTCTAATAGGTAGAGTGCAAGATTTTTTAAATACTACTCATATGTGAAAGGGTTTTGTTTTGTTTATGCACCCCTTGTTAGGAAAATTGGCACTTCAGGTTCTGCTTTTATCTCTACTTGTTTGTTTTATGTTTCTTGTTTTATTTACTCTTCAGTATGTTCTGTTTGTGTGTCGTGTATAAATGTAGGGCTGACCACCTGCTTTTTACTCTTTTCTTCTTTTTTCTAAAGTCTAAAAAGTGCCATATTAACTGACTAAGGGCGCTAGCTCTCAAAAACACTCCCTGTATAATACAATAGTTCCATAGACAAGAAAGTCTGCTGTAGTTACCTTCTTGTCATAACCAAAATTTGTCTCGTAACTTACAAACGTTAATTCCTTATTTGTAAACCTTCGTCTTGTTTCATTAAATTACAGCTGACACATCATTATCGTAGCAAAACTCAGGACATCGAGTTTCAGCCCATTCGCGACTGTCTAGCTACTTTCAAGCTTTAGACTGCAGCACAGGAAAAAGCCAGGACTCGGTTCGGGACACTGACACTAAGCTCACTTAGGTTCTATTACTGCTAGCCCCTTTCTAGAAAAGGAAACCGAGTGAGCGTCCTGCTGCCTTAGCTTGCTCTGGAGGTTTTAAGCCACCGCCTGAGGTAATATTGAATTCCAGTTACCCTTTTTGGGTGTTAAGGCTTAAGGTTAAGGGCTTAAGGTTAAGGGCTTAAGGTTCCTTCATGAAGGCTTGCACTGTCGTGAAGAAATCTGCACTTTTTGCTTCTTACATACCTTAGTTAGGCTAGAGGACATTTAAGCAGGGTTTCTATGTTAAATATTAAGGGAATGCTACAAAATAAAATGAGTACCTGTTCAAAATTGAATGCTGCAGTTTGAATAGGAATTTAATACTGCATGTATTGTTTCTTTTGCAAATTTCCTGTGGAGCGTTCATCAGTACACCTTCTCCGACATTACCTTAGAGCTGTCCGGCCTCCATCTTTAGAAATTTATTATGGTAACATTAAGGGTGGTGCTTACTGACGAACACCAAAGTTAAACTCTGGATCCAGAATACATTTTGTGTTATTATTAATGCTGTGTGAATGTTACTACAGATATGTGCCTATAGAAATATATTTTTCATAAAAAGAATGTAATAACAATGTTAAACAAGAAACAAGAATACTGATGGGCAGAGTTAAGACTCCACATGGCTGAATGTTCCTATATAACCTGGATACAAGGATAGAAAGGCAGATAGGTGGAAGGTGTTGAAGGTGAAAAACCTACTCAGTACTAGTGACTTCTAGCACTGATAGTATATACTCAAGATGTAAGCTCTTTATTTTGCCTCTGTTTATTTTTATTTTGTTGTTGACAAGTTCGCTTTATTTTGTTCTGTAAATAAATTATTTGTCTTCTGAACTGCTACACTGCCTGAATGTCCATTTGTTATCCCACACCCGTTTACACGGTATGCCCCTCATTTGTGTTGGAGGAACTCACCAGAGATATCACAACTGTAGAAGCAGAGACTGCAATTCAAACATTACATAATAATAAAGCACCGGAGCCAGATGGCTTGACATCTGAATTATACAAAATGTTAGGAGCCTCTTTTTCAAAAGAGCTAGCTGCAGCTTTTATATATATGCTAAGGCAGCATTTTTTTATTTAAAGATGGGCTTTGGTCAAAAGTGCTACATTGTAGAATTAGAGTACGCATACCCCCAATAAATATCATACCAAACATTAGGTTTCTGTGTTACTTCATTTTAAAGTTATGGGCTATTTTATAACCCTGATTTCACTACCTGTTCAAAAAAGCCAGGTTCAGTGAAGAGGTGCTGATGATCTCATCTCCTGAACTCACAGTCTAGCCCTCCCTGTCAGAAAGCTTGTAGGACCTGTTTCTCCAAAGTTAAAAGATCATTTTGCAGTGGTTTTCACAAGTAAAACAGGCAGTCCCATTCTGAAAACAACGCTATAGAATCTATGCATTTCAGGTTTTGCAACAAAGTTGACAATTTGCATTTCAAAACCTTTTTGGTGTGGTTCATTTCTCTAGAGTTGCAGGATGCGGAGTCACCATGCCTCCAGGCTGCTGATACAATGTGAAGTGCTACTCTGCAATGCCTGTTTGTAAGTTGTATTGCTGCAAGTATTGTAATGTTGGTAACTGCATTGTTGTTTGCCAGTGTCTGCTTTATAATCAGTTTTAATAGTGGCCTTATATGTGTTAAATCCTTCTAGGGGTGGAAGTGTTAGCCCTGGTAAAACAAATGTTATAATGTGGAGTACAACACAGATGAGCCTGGATATAGCTCAAGTAACAGCCTGTCAGTGAGAAAACAGAAAATGAGCTCTGCTCAACTGAGTATCCCATTCATTCATACTTTGATGATGAATAGAATATTGATTGATTGACTGGGTGATTAAGCATTGAGCTGGCCGCTCCATATAAACTCTTAGGCCCCATCCACACTACACCGCTTGTGCCTGGTAATGGATGTAATCCGTTAGGGCCGCGGAGCGGTGCAGTGCATCCATACCTCTGTGGTGTCCATTACGGAACCGGCACCGCCGGTCCACATATCGGGATCCGAGTGACAGTTACAGCAGCGCCTGATCCCACAATGCAGCTCGCGCTGCGCTTGCATGCAGGGCCGTTACCGGCAGTCCACACTACCGCCCGGTAGCAGTACCGAGGACTGGTTTCATAACTGTTGTTGAAACCACCTCATGTGTGGTTTCAACAACGGTTACGGAAACGCCTCCTGTAATGTTACCAGTGTAAACGCACACCATTACCGATGCGGTTTACACCCTCTGTAACGTTACAGAAGGGTTTTTGGGCTGCAGTGTGGACAGAGCCTTAGTAAGGTTTCAGAACAGCACTTACCCCCCTCCCCTTACATGGTGGTGGAATAATTGATTTAAAGAGCCATCTTGAGAAATCACCTCAATTGAATGATAGATGTGAATGATCATAGCCTTTCACCACATCAGAGATATCCAGTCTGCAAATCTCACATTAGGTTGCTGTGACTTAGCATTCAGCAACCCTGGAGAAAAGGAACACAACAAAAAAGTACCAAAAACAAAAATATGAATTTGTCAACTTTGTTACAAAACCTGAAACACACATAAGTTTTAAAGCAATGTGTATTGAATGGTGCTACCTGTTTTACTCAAGAAAACCATTTGCACATCGTTTTTAAACTTTGGAGAAGCAGGCCCTGTAAGCTTGCTGACAGGGAGGGCTGGACTGTGAGTTCAGGAGATGACATCATCAGCACCTCTTCACTGAACATGGCTTTTTTGAACAGGCAGAGAATTTAAGTTTGTAAAATGATTTGTAACTTTTAAACAAAGTAACCTAGGGATCTCAGTTCTGGCATGAGGGTGATTGGGGCCATGTTGATCCATATTCTGAATTTATTGATGCCAGTAATTTGTGACCACAGTTCCTCTTTAAGAAAGGGAATAGAGCTGATATGTCGAATTGGAGACCTATCAGTCTCTTCAATACTGATTTTAAAATGTTATCAAAAATATTACACACCAGGTTGTTACAGGCTGCTGTTTACCTTATTTCACCTACACAATCCTGTTCTATTCTAGAACAGGAAATGAGTGACCATCTCCTATTATTAAGGGAGTTAAGAGAGAGGGACAATAGTATAGGAATAGAAGGATTTCTTCCTTCTCTAGATCAAAAGCAAGCATTTGATGCAGTAGAGCACCAATACTTATGGGAAATGCTTGCTTATTATGGGATACCAGTCTCCTTTATACAATGGCTCAAAACTTTATATAATACAGCAACAGTCACACCCAATATAAACAGATGGATTGGACCAATGAGTCGTATAAGGAGAGGAGTAAGACAGGGCTATCCACTTAGCCCCCTGCTATATGTTTTTAACATTGACCCTCTTCTTAGAGTGCTTAACTCTACCCCACTACTTACTCATATACAAATAGATACATATACTTTGCCACACATAGTACTAGCATATGCAGATGAAATTACCATTTTGGCAAAAACTAAAGCCTCTGTGGAACAGGTGATAGATATATGTCATAAGTTTGGAGCGTTATCAGGAACTACTTTAAACCTAGAGAAAAGTATAGGGAGACAATTAGGTAAGCCTGATTCTTTAGTACCATCCTTAGCTGGTATTACTTTCACCCAGGCACCCATAAACATATTAGGGATTCTTTTTGGGTCTGGGCAGTTGGATATTCTTAATTGGGAGCCTAAGATTCACCAGGTACAGGGTATGGTCAAGAACTGGAATGAGTGGCAGATGAGCAAGAAAAATAGGGTGCACCTGGTGAAAACCTTCTTACTACCTATTTTTTTACATATTAGCATTTCTTTCCCCCCCCCCAAAAAAAAAAACGGAAGCTACTTTATATGGTATTTTTTTCAAACTGTATGGGGAAGTAGATTAAACCCACTAAAAAGAAATGTATTATATCTTCCTAGGAATAAAGGAGGTATGGGGATGGTGAATCCTATTGTCATGTTTTGCTGCATATATATCATAGCAAATTTGAGACCACTACTAACACAAATAACTTTGACCTGGAAACCTTTATATGATATTTCTTGCAGTACATGGTTCACTCAATGGTCCACTGCTTCTCTGAAGCAAATGAAATACACAAACATAAGTCCACTATATGTGCAAGATATTTTTGTTAAAATTAAAAGTTGACAAATTACAACTAATATGGTCCTGACTCTACACAGGAAGTTTCTCTATAAGCAAATTATACAGGGAAAGTTTTGTGAGCAGGTTACCTTTCCTAGTTGCCCTGAAGCTTTGCTTCCAACATTATTGGATTATTTAAATAACCCAAGAATACCGGACAAAATGTGGGACGTACACTGGTTGTGTTGCCATAACAGACTTAATGTAAAGGCCAACCAGAGGCATAAGCAGGTACCAGAAAGACTGTACTCTAGACCCCAGTGTTTACAGCAGTTAGAAACCATATCTCATCTTTTTTTTTCCTGTTCATATATTTTGCCATTTTGGATTTTATTAGCACAAAAATGGAATATGCCTATATTTCATACCGTGCATTTGGTTACAATATTGTATGGTCATTTTGATAAAGCTTGGGGTGCACGGGACACCTCTACATTACAAGTAATTGTCATAGTTGTGAAGTGGTATATTTGGAGCTCACGTTGCTGGTTTGCATTACAACAGAAGAATGTAACTCTCATAGAGTTGATCGAAAAAATTACCTGGGAGATGAAATTAATTTATCATAAAGAATTGAAAGAAAACAAACTGGGGTATTTCACTCTTGGAGAAATCTCCATTGGATCACTGACTCGGATGCACCCATTACTTAAGGATAACTTTTGCTTATATTTTCTTTGTTTTCTTGATCATTGTATATAGAATGTTAAGGGGAATTTTACCAGGGATATGGTAACTATTTTGATAAGGTGTGTCCAGATTACTTGATGGGTTTTTATAAGTTTTTTTTCCCTTTCTTTACTTTGTTTTCTTTATGTTAATTTTTATGCTTTATGTACTCATGTGTGTATCGATATGTTGTTTTCTCTTGTTTATTCTGTATGATTTACAATAAAAACTAAATACCCCTACTCTTTCCAAGAAGTGCCGTGGGGTCTTTAACATCCACATTGCTTCAATGGGTACACACCAGGCAGTAGAAAAAATGATACAGTGATATCAAGTGTGTACTACAGCGTAACTGCATGGGAACAAAAAACTTTACTATGGCTCAATAAAGTAGCCCAAAAATATGCCAAACAGATGATCAAAACATATGCGGAATAGTTGTTAACCGAAACACCAGGGCAGCATGGCCTACAGGATGTTTTCTTAAGAGCACAACTCTTGAGTTCTAAATACATGCTCAGATTAATAGCATGCTCTTATTTCAATTAATTTCAATTCAATTTTATTTATAAAGCGCCTTTCAAAGCCAAGGCGCTGTACAAATTATTAACATGAATAAAATCTAAACATTTAAGAGACGACCATGACTAACAGAGATACGCTATTCCAAAAAGATATGTTTTT
Organism: Neoceratodus forsteri; assembly: GCA_016271365.2. NCBI lineage: Eukaryota > Metazoa > Chordata > Ceratodontiformes > Ceratodontidae > Neoceratodus > Neoceratodus forsteri. Next base: position 639,118,473 of record CM057453.1, on the reverse strand, counting down.
AAAGCAACTTTAAAATTATCGACGGTTGGACATTCTCTCAACCAACGAGGTAAAGAATTCCACAGGGTTGGTGCTGAAAAAGCAAAGGCACGAGATCCTGATGACTTTAATCGAACCCTGGGAATCTCCAGCAATCCCTTGTTGGTGGAATGGAGAGGACGGAGGGGGCAGTAGGGAACCAGATCTTTCAGGTAACTGGGTCCCTGATCATGTAGAGCTTTAAAGGTTAGTAAACCAACCTTAAAGGTGATCCACCACCAAACCGGCAGCCAGTGCAGTTTGCGGAGCACAGGCGTAATATGACTGGATCTAGAAGTCCCAGTCAATAGCCTGGCTGCCGCGTTCTGCACCAGCTGAAGGCAGCGGATATCAACCCCAGGTAACTCTAGGTAGAGGGAATTGCAGTAGTCCAGACAGGTAGTGACAAAGGCTTGGACCAATATTGGAAGGTCCTCTGCGGGAATCAGGTGTTTCACCCAGGTGATATTCCTCAGATGGTAAAAAGAGGACTTGATGACAGCTGACACCTGAGATTTCAGGGTCAGACCATCATCAAAAATAACGCCCAGATTTTGCACCTGTCTAGAGGTAAAGAGTGGTACACCACCAAGTAATAAACCTGATGGTTGTCCAACTCCCACACCCATCCCCGGATGACCTGGATCCACAACCAACACCTCAGTCTTATCTGGATTGATTCTCAACCGGCTCAAACTCATCCAAAGTCTGATCTCATCAAGGCAGTTATTAAGCACAGAGAGTGCATCACCCTGACTGGGGAGAAAGGACAAATACAGCTGAGTATCATCTGCATAGCAGTGGAAACCCAGACTGTATCGCCTGATGATTTCTCCCAATGGCAGCATATACACTGCAAACAACATGGCAGCTAAAATGGAACCCTGTGGTACCCCACAAGGCAGGGAGTGAGCGCCAGAGGAATAAATTCCAGTGACAACTATCTGAAACCTGTCTATGAGGTAAGAATGAAACCATCTGAGGACTGTACCAGACAGCCCACAAAAGACCCGCAGGCACTCCAATAGCACTCCATGGTCTACAGTGTCAAATGCAGCAGACAGATCGAGAAGGACCAGAATGGTACGCGCCTTTCGATCTCTGGCCATTAGGAGGTCGTTCAATACCCGGACAAGGGCAGTCTCTGTACTATGCCTTTTTCTGAAACCAGACTGGAGAGTATCATAGACATTATGAGATATAAGGTGATCATCTGATTGCAACGCAACTGCCTTTTAAATAACCTTACCAACAAATGGCAGGTTAGAAATAGGCTGGTAGTTAGCTAGACAATCTGGGTCCAAGGAGGATTTTTTAAGGAGTGGTCAAACTACCGCCTCCTTAAGGGGGTCAGGAAAAACCCCCCTCTCCAAAGATTTCCAGACAATGTCTGCAAGGATTGGGTAAATAACTTCTACACAACCTACTAAAAGCGGTGTAGGACCCGGATCCAAACTACAAGTTGGTCGCATTGTTTGGATGATCTTCACAATGTCCCCGAATTCCGGCTAGTGAAAATCTAACCAGACAGACTGAGGGCAGACCACTTCCAATCGACCACCGCAGTCCCCCATAGGAGAGGTCGGACCGATGCCAGACCTGATGCCGACAACCTTATTCGCAAAAAACTGAGCAAACTCCTCGCATCTTAGCTGAGAAAAAGCTTCTCTAGGCTGAAGACAGACTGGATTGCACAGTCTGTCCACAGTCTGGAAAAGCTGAGCCAGTTGATTTTGTGCAGCAGACATCTCTCTGGACAGGAATTCTGCTTTCTTCCGAGTGATTTCTGATTGATAGCTATCATAATGTGCCATCAATCTAAGCCTGTCGGCATCAAGGCCCGACTTCCGCCAGGCTCTCTCCAGCCTTCGGCCTACTCGCCTTAACTCCTTCAAGGAGCCATCGAACCACGGGCTCCTTGGACGGAGGGTGAGAGGCCGAACACGAACATGTGCAATTTTGTCCAGAGCATCTCCCACAGCCTTATTATAGGCTAATACAAGATCATCTGGACTCATGCATTCACCCGACAAGCTCGATAGATCGAGCACCACCATCAGGTCATTAGGGTTAACACCTCTTAAAGGGTGGTACTGAATCATTTCCATAGGCACAGACCTATTAGAGGGGGCCCTGAAACTGAACCTTATGGTGTAATGGTCAGACCAGCTGACTGGTTCCACCCTCCAGATCAGTGATCTCCATATCCAAGAGAAAGACCAGATCCAATGAATGACCTCCTATATGGGTAGAGGAGGTAACAACCTGTGTCAGGCCCAGCATATTCATCAGCTGGAGGAGATTTTGACCAAAATGAAAGAGTTCATCGTAGACCCAGGCATTGAAGTCGCCCAGAAGTATCAGTCTGGGAAACCTCAGCACCAGGTCGACGATGAAGTCTGCAATCTCCTGCATGAATTCTCCACCGTCACCTGGTGGACGGTAGACGAGGAGAATCCCACAGCCTGCACCCTCACCCAGGATATATTCAAGGGAGCTGGTGTTTCCCAATGGCACATCCACAAGGCCCAGCTCAGATTTAAACATAATGGCCACACCCTCACTCCTACGATCCAGCCTTGGATGGTGAATCACTGAGAACCCAGCTGGAGTTACCGAGGCCAATATAGGGCCTGGATTTTCATCAAGCCAGGTCTCGGTGATGCAAGTCAGATCAGAAGAACTAACAAGATCAGCAATAATAGCTGTCTTGCTCTTAATTGATCTGGCATTGCATAACACCGCCAAGGCAGGATGAGCTGTCGGGGAAGACCTCGGCACCTGTCCGACTACTGCGGAACCCTTGGGTATGGGGACAAGACAAGAGTAACCTCTATCCTGACCCAATTTTGTCCCAGGGCATCTTCTGAACCCTAAAACTCCAATCCGCCCTCCCCCTTCCTCTCCCCCACCAGGCCCGGCTCTCCACCTTCGTCCAGTAATACTTATCTCTTTTCCTAAGTGTACTTGGTGTGCCTTTTTGTTTATTTGTGTGCCTATCTGCCTGCTTATTTAGGTTAGGTAGTCATGATGCTGGTTTCCTGAATTGAGACCTGACATGTAAGCAAGTGACCAATCAGGTAAAGCTGGCTGAGTATATAATAAGAGGAATTCATAAAGGAGGCTCTGCAGACAAGTGAGAAACAGCTGCTGACTGTTTTCTCATTTTGATTCATTGAGCCGGATGGAACCTTGTTATAGAAATGGAAATGCAAATGTAGTAAATCAGAGATATGAAGAGGTCTAAAATTCTGATTTGTAAGTGTTCCAGCTCTGGAAGACTCCACTCTTTGAGATGGATGGTGGTAGCACTAGAAGCAGATTAGACTCTTGTAGAATTGCACAATCTTATCCATATTAGCAGCAAAGTCATGATATTTTCTTAAATATTTTATTTTCTGTATTGGATTAATCTACCAATGCTAGTCAGTAAAACTTTCATTCAACCATTTTTTAGCAGTAGTGCATTCCTAATATTCTTTGATTCTTCATTGAGTTATTTTCCATTTGTTCAGGTACTTTTAGGATGAATTTTTTTTCCATATTCTGTTTATCATCTTCTGCCCCAGCTACCCACTTCTGACTGATCCTCCTCCAACCCTGTAACCCGGCTTCCCCGGGACATACCTTCCTGCTTTTATCTTCTGCCACAAGACTGTTGGGGGCACCCGGTCACCAGTGCGGGCCCAGTGAGGAGTCGGTCATCATCCTGCAGATAAGGGGGTTCCACTTGTTTTCACCCTGGGCCCACATACGTGCAACAGGCATGATGTGTAAACTCCACCTCCACAGGCATCCTGTAGGTGGGTTCCCTTCCTACTTCTGTGATGTTACATGCGCTGCCAACCAGCTGCCACTTGGTGGTAGTCCAACAGCTAGCCACACAAATCCCCTTCCCCTGAGGAAGGACAGCTGTCTTATGGATGCTCAATCCTCCCTCTTCTGGCCAGCCTCTGAGTGACCAGAGTCCATTCTCGAACCCGGGTCACCTCTGTGACAGGAGGTAAGGCACATGAAGCCTGTGCCCTCCATGCCACCTGGCTGACTAATGGATAGATTTTAATTATACATTTTATATTTGGTGTGGATCCAGAATATAGATCACCTTGAAAAAGACAGAGTTCATGTCAAGGATGATTGCTGGACAAACTGGCCAGTTTGCTCTTCCGCACTTTGGACAAGTCATTTGACCCACCCTGTGTCCAGTGAAGGGGTGCTTGGATTCTCAGGAATCCATTCCATTACAGAAGATCTGGAAATTCTGTTTCACAGTCCAGTTCTGTTTTGTGTCCATTTCAGGATTAGAAGTGGAATCAGAGACGTAACCAGAAGTTCCAATTCTGACTACTCTTGAGAGAAAATCCTCCCCCTCTCCAGTTCACCTGGCATATTGTACCACCAAGCTTCCCAATCAAAAATCCCTCCCTACCATATTCTCCCCCTCTCTTACCTTAGGCATGGCTTCTGGACTTGTTAGGGTCCTGGAAGGCTCATACAGCTGTAGGTCATAAGCAGCAGTCTAGTTCAGTACAGACTAAACTGGTCCACTCCAAGAAGTCCACTTCAGTAGAACAGCCCCTTTACTGCCCAGTAAACCTATGCTGAGCTCTTCCACATAGACTTGGCCCCCTATATCAACTAGATGCAGCCCCACCTGAGCAAAAAAGTCCACAATGTAGTACCTCCATCACAGCCCGCAGACCTCATCCCAGTGATCCTTCTGGCTCCCTGGTTTTAAAAATAAAAAGAGTTTAATAGTAAGTGCACCATAAAACAGTGCCTCCTGCCATTGTATGTCCAGCCCCTATCTGCTCCAGTATGAAACCAGCTCCAGTATGGTAACCTACACCAAAGCCCTGATTCTCCCAAGTGACCCAAAGTATATAACTGTAATAAAGCCCTGCGGTCAGCCACCCACCAGATGTTGTGCTATGGTGTTTTTTTGAGTGGCTAATCCCAGGGCTTTATTATGGTTGCCCACCTCAGGTCACTTGGCAGAAATGGGACTTTTGGTTTGTTTACCATGTGGAAGCCAGCCTGGTACCAGAATGGTCTGGGGGGGATCAGACCTGCAGTGGCAGCAGGCACTGTTTGGTGGTGCACTTAAATTATTTAACTTGTTTTTTTCTTTATTGCTAGAGAACCCGCAGGATTGGGGAAATGGGGTCAGGTTGGGGCAATGAGGTGTCAATGAGGGGGGTACTACAAATGGCATGGGTGGACTTTTGCTCGGGGCTGCATCAGGAAGGCAATGGGGGCAGAGTTACAGTAAGGGATCAGCAGAAAGAAGGGAGCATTTTACTGGAAAACATCTCAAGTTAACTTGTAGCAGACAATTGAACATAATGGAGGTGGCATGTGGTACCGGTTTTATATCCTGCTCAACTGGAACAGTCACCTGACTATTGCCTCTCACCTGAACCCCCGGGACACCAGCCAGCCCAGCAGCCATGGTGATCAGATTCAGTATGTTAAAGGTAAGGGAGAGGGAGAGGGCTGTCTTTATTAACTATACTGGGTAAGAGAGGTTCTAGGAGTCAGAAGTGGAATCCAGTTCTGATTCTGAGAATGGCTTTTTGGAATTTGGATTTTTGGCCTTTGATAACAATTCTGAATTCCAAAAAGCTCAGAATCTGATGAATCTGATTATGTTAGTATGGATTCTGAGCAACCCTACTCCAGTCTAGAAGAAGATTTACAACAGAAAAGTGCAAGGAGCATTATTGGTTCTTTCTTGACAAGGTATCCTTTTTTAGGACTGTGACCTCCACAAGCAGCTTGTCATTGGGATGGTAGTATCCAGCCAAATGTAATCGTGGGCAACCTTCCATTCTGGGAAGAGTTTATACCAGTTCTGGTGGATAAAGTGCTCCAGGTAATCTTTGAGTTGTGTCTCACTACCTTCTGTAAGCTCGACTTTGGCTGCTGAAGAGCTAGTGAGAGATCCTGTGTCTGGTTATCATAGCGAATTTCCAGGTGTTCCTTAGAGAAGGGTGTTTTCCCAATTGCAATAAAAAAGCTCCCCCTGGCTCCCCCTTCTGCATCCTGCTGCCACTGCCTGACATGGCAGGGGTGTTGGTAGTATAAGCGGGCCTTCTGATGGCCCTCCAGTACTGTCCAGGCCTCCTACTGCCTGCTATGGCATGCCTTGTGGGTCCCAACTCCCACAGCAGCCAATTTTGCAGCATTTTCCTCTCTATTAGGTTCAAAGCACACTGGCCCTCCCTAGTGGATGGTGCGTTCTTCTCATAGCCACTCTGTAAAATGCCAATGATAAACCCATTGCTCCAATCTTGCCACTCTCCTGAACCTATTTTATTGTATGGGTTATAGATACAGCTGATGGAACCTTTTAAACTTTGAATTTCATACTGAATCATGAAAATTATCTATAAGTGTGGTTTGACGTCATTGGTTCAGTGTGAAAAATAGCCCCTTTCATTTACAGTATGGGTTTATTTTGCAGCTATAAAGTACACCATTGCCAGTATACTCCTCTGATAAAGGTGACTGCATGTTCATCCTTTATAGACTCTGAAATAATTTTACTTATTTATTTATTGTAATATTCGGAAAGACCTTTGAGTCAGGGACTCATTTACAAAGGTTCCAAGTCATACATAAAATGGTACAGTTACGAGACCTGAGATACAGACATCAGCACATAGAAGTTGAGATACAGATTTCGGCACATAACAGATGACAATTCACAATCAGTTACATAGGTAAGTTAGTAGATGTCACAGAAGAGTGTTGGCTTCTCCTTCTCGGCTGATTTAAATGTCCAGCAATGGTTCTGAAATACAATCTTTTCTCCTCCCCAAACTCCTTGAGGCTTCTCAGCCTGAATCTTCCCAAGCTTTTTTGACCTGTAAAGGCACATAGTCTGCTTCTAACATATGACTTGTATATCTTACAGTTGGCATTAAGTATTAGAGGATAGTATAGCCTAGAGGTTAGACTAATGAGCCGTGAATGAGCTTGGCACATCCAGCAGATCTGGGATTGATTCTCACAACCTCCACTTACATACTGTGTGACTCTGAGCAAGTCACTTAACCTCCCCAGTGCTCCAGAATCCCCCCTAAAAACAGGAAATTGTGCCTAGTGGGCCTTACCTGGTTAACAAAGACTAAATAAATAAACACACAGAAACTAATGTACTGAATGGATCCACCTAATTTATTTAAGATAATTGTACCAACAACTTGTAGTATTCTTTTATCACATAACTGTATACACAAGAATACTGATGTATGGATAAAAAGTAACAATAAGTATCCAAAACACTATCAAATGGAGTAGCATGTGCTTTCTAGGAGGGCTTTAGAGTGCTGTAATAAGTGCTCTTGCAGGTGCTTCTGCAATCACATTTATCTAGGAAGTAAAATAGCTTTATATTTCACACCCATTACAACACTTTGAAATCATTGCAAATGGATTCTAATAAGCAGTGGCCTGATCCAGTTCAGATTGGGGGATGAAGGATATGACCTGACTACAGCCTGTTATACCTTTCTGGTGATGGTTGTCCTTGCTGATTGTAATGCATTGAGGTATAATATCTAACAAAGGTATGAACTGCTGCCCAAGTGGCTGCTGCATGTATGTCTGGAATACAGGTGTCATTGTACTCTGCCCTGGATGTAGCCATTACCCTTGCAGAGTATGCTCTGATGTCATTTGGTACCTAATGGCCATATGCAGTGTAGGCCTCTTGGACTGTATCTTTAGCCACCTGGCTATGGTGAACATAGATGTCAGGTGTCCTTCCTTTGACTCACTGTGCAGCCCTAGCAGTATGTCTGTCTTCCTTTGAGGGGCTATTCAATAAAGGTAGAACTTGAGGGTGATGCTCATGCATCTGTTTGTCTGTCTGTCTATCTATCTATCTATCTATCTATCTATCTATCTATCTATCTATCTATCTATCTATCTATTTTCATTGCAAAAATGTCATTAATGCATTAATTAGGGTTAAATCAACAAAAGTAGGGTAAATGCAGCCTTAGGGTTTCTAGTCCTAACACCCCACCCCCCTACAGGCAACAACAAGCACAGGGTGTACCTTGGGGGTGTCAACCCTAATGCTCACCCCATTCCATGAGTAAGTAGGCTGAGATGGGTACAGCATATGAGAATGGGGTGAGTATTAGGGTTGACAACCCAAAGGCACACCCCACACCTCTTGTTACCTGTATGGTAGGGGTGGGGTATTAGGGTTGGAAACCCCAATGACATTTTTCCCTATTTTTGTTGCTTTAACCCCTATATGGCACATTAAATAATTGTTTTGCAATGAATTTCATTATTTTTTGATATAGTGTTTTTTCTGTAATTAATTTGTATAAATGCATGAGTGTTTTTCTATAATTAGGTTTTATAAATGCATGAGCTACTGTAAAAAAACAAACAAACTTTTGACCATATTCAATGGAGGCTGTGGTATTCAAACCCAGGTCTCTGGGATCATGTCCCAGAGCCTTAGTCACTACACTACATTGCCTTCTTTGACATCACTGGGGGTAGATATATCAGAGAAGCCCTGGAGAAGGGGGAGGTAAGAGGGGAGGGGTTGAAGAGCATTGGGGGCAGCTAAAAGGAGTCATAGTGGAAGTGATGAACCAATGCATCAGGTTGGTGTCCAGCTTGGTGTCCAAAGGAAAGAGAAGGAGGAAGCCACTATGGTTCTCAACAGAGGTGTCAGACAAAGTAAGGACTAAAAGGGTGAATTTCAGAAGGTATAAGGGAACCCAAAGGGAGGGAGATAGGGAGGGGTACCTTGAGTTTCTAAGGGAAGTGGGGAAGGCTGTTTGGAGTGTAAAGGCATGGACTTAGGAGGGATTAGCACAGATGGTGAAGAAAGGGAACAAGACATTCTATAGGTACATCAGTGAAAGAAGAAAAACCAGGGGAGGGATTGTAAGGCTTAAAGGGGAAGAAGGAGAGTGTAAGGAGGGAGACCTAGACAAGACAGAAATACTGAATAAATGCTTTTGTTCAGTATTCACTGAAGAGGGAGGGGGTCAAGGGCCACAGCTGGGCAACAGATGCATGGGGGGGGAGATGGACACCAGTCCATTCACAGTGGAGAGAGTCCTAGAGGAGCTCACAAAACTGAAGGTGGATAAAGTTATGGGCCACATACAGTACCATTCACCTGAGGATATTAAGGGAGCTGCAAGGGGAACTAGCAGAGCTTCTGGCAGCCTTGCTCACAGAGACACTCAACACGGGAGTGGTTCCAGAGGACTGGAAGAACGGTCATGTAGTCCCACTTTACAAAATAGGTAGTTGGGAAGAGGCAGGGAACAATAGACCAGTTAGCCTCACCTCAGTAGTGGGGAAGATCATAGAGGCACTGCTGAAAGAACAAATAGTGGCACACCTGGAATCCAACAGTACCCAGGATCTGAGGCAACATGGATTCACTGCAGGAAGGTCGTGTCAAATGAATCTAATAGTTTTTTTGATTGGGTGATGAAGGAAGTAAATCAGGGAGGGCAATGAATGTTGCCTACCTATATTTTAGCAAAGCCGTCAACACCATCCCACATAAAAGGCTGGTTAAGAAAATGGGTTGTCTGGGTATGGGGCAAAAGGTGGTAAACTGGGTTAGGAACTGGCTAATGGACAGGAGGCAGAGGATGATGGTAAATGGGATCCAATCCAGGGAGGGGGGGATGACCAGCTGGGTACCTCAGGGATTAGTCCTTGGGCCAGTCCTAGTCAATAACTTCATTAGTGACATTGCAGAAGGGCTGGAGGGAAAGGTCTGGCTGTTGACAGATGACACCAAGATCTGCCACAGGATGGATGCTCCAAAAGGGGTGGAGAAAATGAGGAGGGACTTGGGGAAATTTGAGAAATGATCTGAGGTATGGCAACTGAGGTTCAATGCAAAGAAATGCAAAATAATGCACCTCAGAAGAGGGAACCCTGGGGGAGAGCTACAGGATGTGGGAGGGAGGAGTTGCTGACAGTCACCAAAGAAGAAAGGGACCTGGGAGTTATCATTTCAGATGACCTAAAGGTGTCAAAGCAGAGTGCAAAAGCTACAGGGAGGGCCAGTGACATGCTGGAGTGCACAGAGAGCAAAACGAGGGAGGTGGTGATGCCTTTGTTTAAAACATTAGTGAGGCCTCACCTGGAGTACTGTGTGCAGATCTGGAGGCCACACCTTCACAATGACATTGACATGGTGGAGGCAGTCCAGAGAAGGGCAACTAAGATGGTACAGGGATTGCACCCCAGAACACATGAGAAGAGGTGAATGGACATCAATATGTACTTGCTGGAGGAGAGTGGGGATCGGGGGGACATGATAGTAACATTCAAGTACCTCAAGGGCATAAACAAGGTGCAGGGGGGAGACATGTTCCAATGTAGGTGTACAAGAATGAGGGGGAATGATATGAAATTGAAGGGGGGCAGGTTAAGAGGAAATGTAAGAAAGTATTTCTTCACAGAGGGGTGGTAACCCATGAAATAGTCTGCCACAGGAGGCGGTCAGCGAGAACAGTGGAGGGATTTAAACATGCCTGGGATAAGCACGGGGGAACCTTGAGGGAGGGGGGGAGTGATGAAAAGCCTCTGAACACTTAAGGTCAGAGGCCACAAACAAGTATAGGGCTTATGGGCAGACTGAATGGGCCTAGCAGTCTTTGGGCCAGATATTCAAAACTTTGCCCAGGGGCAAAATTAGCACTGCCCAGCGGGCAAACTGAGCCCGGAGCACAAAGCAAGCCATATTCAAACGGAATAGCCCAGGGCAAACAGCTTCTGAATATAGCATGGTAATGAGGCCATGCAAATTGGTCTGGGAGTGCAGGGCAAACATTGCCCTGGAATAAGACAGCACTGAATAAAACAACCAGGAAGTGCAACCCACAACAACAACACAGTACACAGCAGCGTGAGGGCAGGTACAGGCGAACTACGTGGCCAATGTGTGTGCCAGCAAATGCATGGACTCAGTACAGTTGCAGGAAGCAGCAGATGAGAAGAACAGTGATACAAACTTCTTACAATATTTCGCACTATTACGCCGCTAACACATTAGCTGAGCTACAGTTAGTCTGAGCGCAAACACGCTGTCCGAGCTAAAATACCGTGCCATATTCAAAAGTGCCATGCAAATGAGCCTACTTAGGTAGTCTCTGGGCAAACAACCGGATTAGCATCTCATTATACCCTGATTTGCACACAGTTTGCCTAGCGTTACTGCAGGGTCCCATAGAGCCACCTGTAGGTCAGTCTGGAAGTACAGGGCAGACAAGGTCCAACCGCAGCTCCATCTGTAGGTCAGTCTGGCAGTGCACGATGATAGCTACAGGCTACAGGTAAACAGTACAGCATAGCATAGCATAGCATATTGTACCCCAGGGGACAGGACAGCATAGGCACAGGTGGTGGTGGTGTGCCATGCAACTGTCACACTGTAGGCATGCTACAGTACAGCAGACACTACAGTAGCAAGGGAGACAGTAGTGTGAGGGACGTAGCACTGCCTATGGTGTGTAGGGCAAGTGATGCTGATTGCACTGTACACAGTGACAGGCCCAACCTGCAGGTGTTTACTGACAGTCGACATTACTGTTACACTGTTGTGTGACCCACAGATGCTGTACCTGTGGCATGTGATGCTCACAGTGACATGTACATATCTGGCTTTGTGTTTTGTGGCAGTTGTACAGCTGTGTGGTATGTGGCTGGGGGGCATATAGTATCCGAAAGGCACACTAGTGTTGGGGGTATTCCTAATACTGGCCCATGTGCACTGCATGCTGAGTCCCAGCCTTGTGGCCACACCTGGTCTGTGGCACAGCCTGGCCACCCATACACACTCCCCTCAACATCCTCCATGCCCACAGTGCTGCATGTGTGTGCTGGCATCTGTTTTGTCCACAGATATGTGTGGTCAGCAGGTGTGTGCTGTATGGCTACACTGCCATGCTGTCCACTGGCGGCAGGGTCACCACTTACTGCCTGGCATGGCTGGGACTGGTGGCAGATGATGGCATCATTGTGATGCCATTGGTTAGCAGCAAGCTTCCACTATGTTTGGCTTTATCTATGTGTTATATTTATGTATTAGGGTCGCGCAAGACCCGTGCTAAACCCCAGCAAATCCCGCACACAGCCATTTATGTTGCGCAAAGCTGATTGCCCAGGATTAAGACCAGCTTTTTCTGGGCGGTAATCTACACCGCGCTAACTGTCGCTCTAGGTCACGCTAAACCACTTAGCCCGGCGCTAGCCACTGAATATAGCATTGGCGCTTTGTATTCATGTCAGTTTGCCCCTTGCATACATTATACTTTGCCTGGCGCTAATGCAGTTTTGGTTCACACTATTTGGCCTTTTGAATATGGCAGACCCGCGCTAATCCCGCGCTAAACCTGCGCAAATGATTTTTGCCCAGCGCAAAGTTTTGAATATCTGGCCCTTTATCTGCTGACAAATTCTATGGGCCAGATATTCAAAATGTAGCCCCGGGGCAAATTTAGCACTGCATGGTGTGCTAAAATAGCCTGGAACCATTTGCATTCTATATTCAAAGGAATAGCCCTGGGGCTAAAGCAGCTGAATATAGCATGCAAATGAAGTCAAGCAAACAGGGCTGGGAATGTAGTGCAATAATAGCCCAGCAAATAAAACAGCTCTGAATATAGCATCTGAGAAGTGCAAACCAAAATAATGGCCCAGTGCACACAGACATGGAGGAAGGTAATGGTGAACTACGTGGCCAATGTGTGTGCTAGCAAAGAACTGGATGCACTAAAGCTGCAAACAACAAAATAACAGTGCAGGACAAATAAATCAGAACTGTATTATGCTTCAGACAGGTTTGCATGGTGCAAATACATTTGCACAGTGTTGGCACAGGGCTAACACGTTTGCTCAGTGCTAGGACATTTGCTCTGGGCAAATATTTGCTATATTCAAAAGTGACATACAAATGAGCCTACTTAGGCAGTCGGTGGGCAAACATCCATATTAGCATCTCATTATGGCCTGATTTGCATGTAGATTGTGCAGTGCTATTGAACGGTCCCACAGCTCCACCTGTAGGTCAGTCTGAAAGTACAGGGGCAGGCTGGGTCTGCTCACAGCTCCACCTGTAGGTCAGTCTGGAAGTACAGGGGCAGGCTGGGTCTGCTCACAGCTCCACCTGTAGGTCAGTCTGGAAGAGCATGGTGGTAGCTGCAGGCTACGTTTGTACACAGTTACATAGACTATTGTGCCCAAGGGGACTACACAGCACAGGCAATGGTGGTGGTGCTGCATGCAATAGTCAAACTGTAGTTCCTGCTACAGTGCATACCACATTCTACAGTAACAAGGTGGCCGGTAGTGTGAGGGACACAGCAATGCCTATGGTGTGTAGGGCAGCAATGACTGCTGCACTTTACACAGTGACAGGCCCATCTGGCCCAGAGTCCAGTGTATTTCAACAAGAAACTAAATATATTTTTCTGTCTTTTTCGAATGAAATTGATACTTATTTCATCAGCAAACTTTGCCTTTTATATCTTTTCGCTATAGTGTTTCATCTGTATGGTGTCACATTTTTGAATATAGTAATTAACTTCTCTTTACTTCTTTCCAAGTAAAACCTGGTTATGAAGAAACTGTTGCCTGCTAAATTATATTGAAATATCACATGTTATCAAACATCACATATTTCTATTAAATATATAATATTTTGGTGTCAGGAAGTGTTATTTCTCAAAATAAATATGAAAGCAGATTTGTAGTTTCCCATTGAAATACACCGGCAGCCTTGTTAGTAAGGATTTTATGACATCATCACACAGGGACTCCATTGGACTCTTTTTTCACTAGCAATTTGCAAAATAAAAGTACAAAGATGGAAAAGTAAGTAATTAAACAAATAAAAGCAAACTGAATGATTGTAGAGGCATCCAAAAGCCTCAAGCTTCATTCTTTAACATATGCACCCTTACTAAGCACCTGCTCTTTAAGTAGCTCCCCCAAATGACATCAGCAGCCTGGAGACATGCTGTATCAGCATCCAGCAGCTTTGGAGAAATTGACCACAAGACAGAGCTACTAAAAAGTATGAATTTGTTGACTTTTGTTACAAAATCTGGAAAACACATAGGTTTTATAGCAATGTTTTTTAAATAGTGCTGCCTCTTTCAGTTTTAAAACCCTTTACATATGACCATTACATCCATTTTATATAATAAATTATACATTTACCTGGGAAGAACTGATCCCTCCTACTGTCAGTAGGGCAGTCGCTAAATTATACGAGATCCATTAACAATTATAATGTGTAGAAACATTGTTAAAGCAGTAAAATTCAAAAAAAAATTGCTTTAAAAACACTATAATTTGTTATTGTAGACCCTTTTTGTTAAATCAGCTCTTACTTTGGTAATGATCATAACAGAATAATAGCTAATAGACTGACTTACAAACAATGACAACTTTTTGTTAGATTATAAAGTTTCCTTATATTTTCCTACTTAAACTTTCAGTCTCATATTTTAGTAATAACTGCAGCATAACATCCCACATGTAAATGGACAAAACAAGACATCATATATAGAATTATAGTATGATAGTGGCTTCATATTAGGAGGTGCAGTCTCCTATTTTTGTAGTGGTTACAGCAATATACCCTCTCAGATATTTATTTTCAAAATAAGGCATTGTGCAAACAGTACATTGCTGACACAATTTCTTTATAGAGAGAGGTAGTCTCTTTTTTCTGTAGTAAGTACAGAAATATCTAGCCAATTTTCCGAAGTCCCCAAATTTTAAAGATAAGGTTATGCAAATAAGCTCATGATTATTCATAAGCTAGGTTTACACTGACATTTTTGAAAACATGGGGCACATAAGGAACTGTTTTTCTTGCAAAGTGAACAGGTGAAAACCAAAAAGAAATTGCTGTAGACTGTGATTTTTGAACAGACCAAACTTCCCAAGGAGGGACAGCTTGTAGCTTTCACCTGATTTTTTTAGTTCCCTCAATTAAAAAAAAAAAGCAAGTATGCAAATAAGCTCATTATAATTCATGAGCTATGAGGCGAGTCTAGGCATCCATGAGTAATAATTTTATAGCTATTTGTTTTTAGACTGAGCATGCTCAGTACTCAAAATTTTAAAAGTTAATAACTTTGGAGTGAATTATTATGTTTTCACCAAACCAATGAAAGGCACCTCTGTAGGCCAAGCCATTTCTACTCTGAAAATTTCAGACCAACATTCCAAACTGTCTCAGCGCAAGGCAATGAAAAAAAAATCCCAGCAAAAAACAGTTATTATTTTTTTTTATTATTACATCCAACCAGAACAAAACTTGGCATTTTAGGAGATCAACCCCATGAGACCACACATGCAAAATTTCCTGCAAATCCATTAAACAGTTGCAAAAATATTAAAGTACAAAATGTGAGGTTTAACACAGGAACCACTGCTCAACCCTCAGGATTGTTCATGAGCTATGCTTACACTGAGATTTTTGAAAATGTAGGACACATAAGGAATTGTTCTTCTTGCAATGTGAACTAGTGAAACCAAAAAGAAATTATTGTAAACAGTGATTTTGAACAGACCAAGCTTCCCAAAGAGGGATAGCTTGAAGTTTTCACTTGATTTTTCCAATGGAGATAGCACCTGAATAGACTATGTCCCTGTAGTCTGTAAGGGGAAGGACTGATTGTTCCACAATCTGTTTCCTGATGATTCAATAGAGGCATCCCTTTACTCTATATAGGGTACCTAGCTTGGTGTATGACTTGGTTGCCACCAGTGAGATGTGCCCTGAGTAGTCAAGGTGCAGGTCCATGTGGAGACCAAGGTATTCTTAGGAGGAAACTTATTGTAGACAGACCCCATCTGGGGTGCATCAAGTAAGAGTGGGGGTGGTAGAACTGAGCCAGTTCATGGTACTGAACAAAATGCATGTTGTTTCCTTTTGGTTCTTGATGAGGCAATTATCTAGGAAACATTTTTGTACTGCAGTGAAGTGTTGTTGGAGGTGACCTTCAACGGAGGGAGTAGAGGTGCCAGATATACAGGTAATGGTATTAATCTGCATGCATGTGTATGTTGCTGGCAATGAGGGACTTGGGTAAGTCATTAATGTAGGTAGTGAAGAGCTGGAGCCCCAGGACAGAGCCTTGAGGGTCTCTGAGAGTGACTTATATGGTGCTGGAGGAGCACAAGCTAAGTCTGACAGATGGGTCCAGATGGTCAGGTATGATTGGAACTGTGCTAGGACTGAAGTGGAGACACCAGAGTCAGCTAGTCTGAATAGGAGCTGATGGTACTCCATGGTATCAAAGGCCTTTGCTAGGTCAAATAATTATAGCTCCAGTGTCCAAGCCCTTGCCATGTTGGTGTGTATGTGGTTGGTGGCTCTAAGAAGGGAGGAGGAGGTTGAGAGTTTGGAGCAAAAGCCAGATTGTTAGGGAGTTAGAAAGCCAGTTTGGGTGTAGTAGTTCGATAGCTGCCTGTTGATAAATCTCTCAAGGGATTTGCAGAGGATGGGGAGGAAAGAGGTTGGCTCGTAGTTAGAGGATGAGTCAGCTGGGCCACCTTTGTGGATTGGAACTATCAGCACATGCTTCCAGCTGTGAGGAATGGAGCTGGTACCTAGTGATCCATTATGTATATGAGCAATAGGGACAGCTATTGCTGGAGCGCCAGTATTGAGGAACTGAGGCATGATGTCATCAGCTCCACAGCTGGATGCTGCATTTAGTTGTGACAGATCTTTGCAAACATTTGCCACTGATATTGCCTGCAGGCGGAAGTTGCCATTGGTGGGTGGATTGGGTAGTGGGGGTGGTGAAGTGGTTATGGATAAGAGCCCTATTGGTAAGACCTAGAGGTCTGGTGCACTTTCTTTCAGAACTTTAATGGGTGTTAATGTAACCAGCTTACATTATCTGGGGCAGCAGCTGTTGACAGATGCCATGGGCAGCATTGGTTACAGGGCATGCTTTCAAGGCTTATGGTTTGCAGGGAGATGGAGTGAAACCAGAGTACAGGCAGGCCTGACCAAGAACATTACCCTACTGGAACTGTTGCCAATAGTAGCAGTGGCGATGGAATGGGGCCACAGATTGATGAATTTGAGGGTATTGTTGCATAGGGACAATAAGACAGTGGTGGAGATAATCAATATGCAGACTTTAAAATATGTGGAGGTGCTACATCTATTGTGACTATTCATTTTGTACTGTTTACAGTTAAACCTCACCGTCGGAATGAAACATATGCACAGAAAGAACAATGTCACTGCTGATGAAATGTCTTGCCTGCAGTTCAAGCACTTTTGACAAGTGGTCCCAGCAGCAGAGATATCCTCAACTCAGATTCCAGAGGAGATACAGTGAGCAGGGACCTTAGAGCAGACAAAAATACTCTTTGGCCCCAAGAACCTGGCATAAGTGCAGTGTACTGTATGTGTGTCAGCAGTAAGAGACTTCTGTGAAGAGGACTTAAGATGGCTGTTAATGCCTCAGTGTGAGGTAGACATTAAGAGTTTTTTTTCACTACCTCACAGATGAGAAAAGTCCCCTACCTCCTCAATTAGGAGTCATTTGGGGACAACAGCATTTTTTGTGAAACTGGATAAAGTAATGGACGTGAGGGGTTTCTTTTTAATAAGGAAGATAGTGGAAGGATGGGTCTGTATGAGGGACAGGAGCCAGGATAGAAGGAAACAGGTTGACAGTGGGTTCCTGAGTCACATTCTGAGATGCCTTGAATTTGTATGCATGTCAGCTGCAGAGGCCTGACTTTTCAGGGCAATGTTTATGTGCTCCTTCTTCAGTGTCTTTAGAGTGTTGGAGCTGGTACCTGAGTCACAGGCAGTGCAGGATAACATCATACAGTTGGAGGATGCAAGGATAATTGGCAACAGAACAGATCAGCACCACCTCTATCACTGCCAAATAATGATACCCATGAGACTTTTATGCAAGCATACAAAGCAGAAAACATGAGGCAGCACTCCCTGATGACATGGTAATGTGAAACCAGTTGGAGTGGTTGCTGTGAACCTGCAGGTGCCTCCATGAGGGTCTCACACTACAGGTACCCTGGTGCTTTGTTTATGTGAACAAAATGCTTAGTATGCTTACTTAACATTAGCCTCAAGGGTATGATTATTTGACTGTGACAGTGGTGGTGCTGATATGTTTTGCTGCCTGGGTTGTTTGATCTTCTTGCACACCATGCAGCAGGGCAGCCTTCCTTGTTGTGCATGTATGGACTATATCAGACAGGGTGGTTGTTAGCTTGACGACATCCAAAAATAACCAGCTTGGTCCACTTAACATTATTAAATTGTATACAACCAAATGTTTAGGGTTGTGTCCTACGGTGGCATAAGAGAGATTACCTTGAATGTAGGCCTCAAGGGAAGAGTGATTTCTTCATGCATTGGGATGGGACCCCATCACCAGGTGCCAATTTAGTGCAGCCAGGAGGGCACTCCACTAATATAATACTCATTTTGGATTAGGGCAGCCACTGAGACATCACAGCTGGGGATACTGGATTGAAAAATAAAGGATATCTGAAGGTTGGCCTCAGGGGCCTATAGGAGATACATCTGGCCAGCTGCTGGTATGGAGCAACACCCTGCAAGGGAGCAATCATCTGGATTCTAACCTGTTTTTTTTTTTTTTGCAGACATCACACATCAAGCAATAACAATATGGGTAATTGGACACTCATGCCAGAAGAGAGCACAGTATCCAGTGATAAATGGAACACAGCTGGGTGCAGTGCCAGCCAGGGTTAAATTGCACTGGTTGGGAATGGGTAATATGCTATGGATGGAACTAATACTAACCGTCAAGAAGCTGGGCTTGCTCTGCTTTCCCCAATTGTGTCTTATTGTGCACCTTGATGGGAATGAACTTGGGCACAGTTCTTCCATAGATGGGATTAGGATGCTTACTAAGGACCTGATGAGGTTGAAGAAGCAACTACCATGCACAAAACTGGCTTGGTCCAGGATCATCCCCTAGAAGAAATGAAGGGGGGGGGGGTCTCGAAATCCATGAACAGAACTGGGAGGTAGGTGAATCAGACGGTGTCCTATTTTGCTAGTGCTCATAGGCTATACATAGTGTACAACCAGTTTATCACACCAGATTATCTTGTGCTATATCGTAAAGATGGGATCCATTTGTCTGGCATAACATTAGACATTTTTAATACAGCTCTACAGGTGGTGGCTAAAGATTGGCTTTGGTGTTGCCCTGTAACATTGATGGGAGATGTGTATCAAGTCATCTTGTGGCAGATGACTCATGTCAGGGAAAGATGGAAACTGTGATGTTGGAGGTATGGATGGCCCTGTGCCAGTACATATGGCTAACATTATCCCAAGATGGTGCCATAGGGATGGAACAGTATAGTGTGGTTGGTGAATAACAGTGCAGATGAGGCCCTGTGTGGGCAGCACTGCCCCTGCTATGACCCAACAAGTCCAAATTCCATGATGGGAAGCTATCACAGGAGCATGCAGGCCCAGTGGAGGTTTTCAGGCCTCTTGTGGCCAGGGTTTGCCAATGGAATTGTTTTTTGGAAAAATGTTTTATGGTTTGGAAAGTATGAATCTGTTTGCCGCCCTAAGCTGAAAAAATGTGTGATAATAAGTGTATGTGAGTAATAAGCAATGACAGGGTGTACATTATGGGATATTAATGCATGCTCCATGGGTGTAGTAAGGCACAAGGCCGAAAGCTCCTTATGCCCCTGGTAAGTACATTAAAATCCTAAGATGCACACTCTAGAAGGGCTTATTACACTTAAAAAAATGACTGTAAATAGTTTTTTTTTTGTGGAGGAAAATGAGATTCAGCACTTGACTGTGCATTTATAGAGATTTAATGCATGGTCAGATGACTTCTCTCAGCCATTGAAATTTCTATATTTTTTTCTTGTTATTTTATAAGTATATATCTTTATCTGCAGTATATCCATATCTATATTTATATGTATTACAGGGGTTCAGTAGCTCCCCTATAGTTAGGGTTGAGTAGCCTGTTCAGTGTTAAACCTCTAACTTTGCACATTAATATCTTTGGCTCCATTTGATGAAATGAGCTGACATGTGGTACTTGTTGTCCAGGAGGCAAAGTTTTATCTAAGGAAATTTTTGTGATGGCAGCTTGTGTGATGTCTGAGATCTGCATGTGCCATTTTTTGTAAATGTGTAACTTTTTTCCTATACATAACATGGATTTTTTTGCTCTCCCCTACAGCCTACATGGAATGGAATGTTTATCCCAAACTTGCAGGGTACATGTGTCATGTCCTAAAGTCGTGTCTTTGACAGGACTGAAGAAAACATATTAAAGGGTTCCCAAGTTATAAGGTTTTAAAATTTTGTGGTTTCTGATTTGTGCATGTGTAGTAGGGTTTTAGAGATAACGTTCTGTGGCGAAAGTAAAAATTTGATGCTGCAAATGCCCATTTTTAATTTTGTGGCACTTGTTTGGCTGGGCACCAAACATTTTTTTGTGCTGTGCCAATTGCTGTCTTTTTGATTTTTCCACGAACTAAAAAACATTGAAATGAATGACATAAAAATGCTGAGATTTTGAAAAACAAACATCAGAACCTAACTAAATGAGAGCCATTTAGCTGGATTCTGATATTATAGCGCAGTGGTCTAAGGCTCTGAGCTGCAAATCTGGTGACATCTAGCAGACCAGACCTGGGTTTGAATCCCACATCTTCCACTTGCATACTGTGTGACCCTGAGCAAGTCACTTAACCTCCTTGTGCTCCCAAATCGCTCCTGTAAAAAACCTTTCAGCTTAGTGTGCTATACCTAGTTAAAAACAAGCATTTGTCAATGCCGAATGTTGGCTTGCTGGCATTGGCAGTGGCAGTGTAGAAGTTACAGAGCAGCGTAATAGGAATGACAGTGAAGTACTGAACTGAAGCCCACCCCACCACCACCCTGCAGAGAGTGACAGGCATTGGGGTGTGCCTTTGGGTCGTCAGGCATAACGGCCACGCCATTTCACCACACCCCACCCTGCAGACACTGACAAGTGTCACGGTGTTCCTTGGGGTCTTTGGCCCTTATGTGTACCCCATTCCATTAGGAAATACGGTGAGATGGGTGTGATATAGGAGAATGGGGTGAACTTTGGGGCCGAAGAGTCCAAGGCATACCTCGATGCCTCTCACTGGCTGCAGGGTGTGGAATGGTATGAGCTTTACAGGCAAGAATCTCAAATCACACCCCTGATGCCTGTCATTCTCTACAGGGTTGGGCATTATGGTTGGAAACCCTAATACCTCAGGCATTCGTTGGTATTTTCACTCCAAATTTTCAACATGTTTTTTTTTGTGACCCCACCTCTAGAACAGTGGCAATATCAGTTTGTTAGCCGAAAGCTGCTTATGCACAGCGACTACGGCATTTAGCACCACAGGTGCAAAAACATTCCAAACAGGATGTAAAAAATGACAGCTGTACTGTTCATGGGGAGGTGTAAAAAGTGGCAATGTTGCAAATCTGCAGTAAAATATTAAAAACTGAAGCGGTCACTTAGCGTGACATAGAAAACTGTGCAACGCACACCCATAATATAATTAGGTTGGGGATTTTTACAGCAGATTGTCAAGTCAGGCATTTTGGTGCCTCCGATCATGAACAGTGTCACTGTGATTTTCTTTATCTGTCCCGAACAATGATTTCCCACAGCGACCACGCATCTCTGTGCTGAAAGTGTGAAAACACACTTCGCCATGTTGTGAAAAATGACAACTGTACTGTTCATAAGGAAGTGTGGAAAATGCCACTGGTGAAAATCTGAACTGAAAAATATTACAAAGTCCTGAACTTACGGTGCATGGAAGCTGTAATGCTCACTCATGCACAGTCATTTATGGACTTTTGTCACCAAATTTTCAACATAGCCATTTTAAGACCTCTGCTCATGAACAGTGTAACCGTGATTTTCGAAATCTCTCCCAAACATTGCTTTGCACACCAACAGCACCATTGTCGCTACATGTCTGAAACATTTCGAATTAGCGATATGAAAAATGGCAGCTGTACTGTTTATAACGAGTGTAATAAAATGGCAATGTTGAAAATCTGGAGTAAAATATTAAATTCACAAACTTCTGACATGCATAGGAACTGCAAAGCATGCGGCTAAGTAAAACAGTCTTTTTAGGAATTTTTTCACCAAATTTTCAACATAGCCATTTTAAGACCTCTCTGCTCATGAACAGTGTTACTGTGATTTTCTTAATGTGTGCCATACATTGATTTCAGGCATTGACTGCGCCATAATGCGCTACATGGGCGGAAACACATTTTGGGCAAGATGTGAAAATGACAGCTGTACTGCTCATAAGGAGGTGTGGTAAAATGGCAATGTTGAAAATCTGGAGGAAAATATTGAAAATTTGGCGAACTTACGAAAGTATGGGAACTGTACAATGCATGTTCATAAAACAGTCATTTTTTGGAATTTTTTCACCAAATTTTCAACATAGCCATTTTAAGACCTCTGCTCATGAATGGTGTCACTGTGATTTTTTAATTTGTCCCATACATTGATTTCACATAACGAATGCACCATTGTGCGCTACATGGGTGGAAACACGTTTTGGGTGAGATGTGAAAAATGTCAGCTGTACTACTCATAAGAAGGTGTGGGAAAATGGCAATGTTGAAAATCTGGAGTGAAAATATTGAAAATTCACGAACTTATGAGCGTGCATAGGAACTGCGCAACGCACGCTTGTAAAACAGTCATTTTTTGGAATTTTTCCACCAAATTTTCAAAATAGGCTTCTTGAGAGCCCACCTTATGAACACTGGCAGTGTCCTTTCATTAATCAGTCCTGAAAGGTGATTTCATGCAGTGACTGCAAAATCACCCTTCGAGCCCGAATAATGCCATGACAGTAACAGCATTCATGAGAAGGGGTCCCAAAAACCCCATGTTGAAAATTTGGTGCAAAAATTCAAAAAATGCCTGAGATATGCAACAAAGTTGAAAAAACCCTATCTAACCCATTATACAGTTTACCGCCATTTCCTCAGTTCGCGGTCGGCTTTGAAGAGTGCAGACGTGTTCCCGGTCCACCGCAGATCATCACGCAGACTCCGGAGGTAAGTATGGGGTGAGGGGAATGGGGAGGCAGGGTGCGAAGTGGGTGGGTGCAGATTGTGGGGAGAGCAGGGAGACTGCGTGGGACCGTTTTCAATTTACAGGGTTTTTTTTTTAATTGACGATGCAGGATGTTTGCCATGCTGGGGTGGGCTCCCAGCATGGCAGAAGAACGCTGGTGGTGGAGCCAACGGGGGATTGGGCACCCCTGTTGGCAATGAGAATCAGTTGCCACGCTGGGGTGGGCCCAGCATGGCACCCTGTACGGGGAGGATAGTGGAGCCGACGGGGGATTGGGCATCCCAGTCGGCCATGGCATCAGTGTGTCACTGGGGTGGGCTCCCAGTATGGCACTCTGTACTGGGGGGGGATGGCACATTATGTAAAGTGGACGTAACTTGTAAACAAAGTGCTGCTACATGACGAGCTTGTCTCTGATTGCAGTGGCACTTTGTTTAGAAGTTTTGTCCACTTTACATAATGTTGGTGTCAGCGCTAGCATGCTGGCTTATTGGGGAACGAGGGACGCACCTACTGATGCATGCCCTGCATTCACCAGCAGCAGCCGCGCCTCCATATCTCCATTTTCCAATAGTGTTGATCACGCAAGCGCGGCAAGCCAACATAACAACTAAAAATAAAAAACATAATGGTCAGAAATACATTTTCTGGGCACCCAAAATCCCAGGAGCCCAGTTTAGTGAGAGGAGCACTTTCCCGCATTTTCTGTTTGAGAACAGTGGGAATTTCTTGACTTCTGCAGCTGCAGCTGAACTCGTGCTGCTGGCTGCAGTATGTGCTGTGAGCCTCTGTTTCCCTGGTGTTTGGTGGAACTCCTCCATGCTACATTGTCTTCCCTGACAATGTGTGATGTTGCGTGGTGTCTAGTGGAACTACCCACCTGTCGATTGCTGTCCCCCATTCATATATTTCCCTGGTGTCTATTGGCACCCCCCCCACTCATCATCATCCCCTTAAAAAAATAGATTCCCTGGACATCCTTTTTTGAGCCCCTGTCATTTTAACAGCCCTTCTTTGTGTTAATTCCTGCCACATTGTTGTCCCTAATTTTGTTAGTCTGGTCAGTTTGCCTGGCTGCCTACAAAGGGGTGTGGATAGTGGATGGTATTGGGGGCATGACAGGGTGAGGAAGCATGAAGCCAGAAAGAAAGCAATACACTCATACAGCTAATTTGCTAAGGGTCCTGTTTTGCTAATATTGCTAATCCTGTTGAACTGGAGGAGGGGGTGAATTATCAGGCTTTTCAAGCCAATCGACAATTGCTGCTGGTTTTGCTTTTTGGTCTGCATTCCCTGTTTTCGAGAAGCAGGCATACGACACTACTGAGCAGCATCAGAGGACACAACTGACTGGAACATCATCTCCATTTTGTCTAAAGCAATGGCTCTCAGAGAGAGATTATGATTACATTAGATCACTCAGTAAATTGTTGCATATGTTTTTCTGTCCAGCTATTTCCCAGGATGGTGCAATGCCTTTCACAGTTCTGTGGCTTACAATCTCTGACAGACTGGCTCATTTTTGTCTAACATGGCTAGGTTCAGTGTACTGCAGATTTTGGACCCATGCCTGCCTAATCTAGACTTTAGTTTCTTTGATACTGCTGATATTTGTTTTTTTTTGTGAGTTGTTCCCAGTGTGTTATTCATATATTTGGCACATGTTGTTTACTGGTACATATAGTTGTTCCCATTTTATTTTGGTGGTACCCTTTCTTCAACCCCCCCCCACCAAATAATGATTTATTTTTCCCTTTTTACAGTTTGATATTCAAGTGATGTCTGAAACTTTGTAATTTAAAACATTTCTAGTATGGTACATAAATTGATTTTCTTAAATTAAGGAACTGTAATCATGATTATGCATCAGTGCTGTGGAATTGAACCTGCAGTTTTCTATGAAATGGAAAACAAAATGGAAAGTTTTAAAAGCAACCCATCACTGCTGCTATGAATCACGGTAACAGAATAAAATTGTCATAAGTAAACTATTGGCTTCAGTTTGGGTAAAGCAGTGCTCATGCTGATTTTTAATCCTGTTCTCTACTCACACTTTATATGTTATTATTTACTGAGTGCAGTAACTGATATTTGTGTGTTGCAGTTAAGTATCAGCTCCTGTGCTCCAACTAGGTCTCTCCGATTCACGTTTTAAGTTAATTACTGGGAAGTGGTAATCCTAAAAAATATGTGGTTTGATTCAAAGGTATAGCTGCAGCCCACAAATTGATTGCAATTCTTTATAATGTTTTAATTCTACACACCTGGTATGTTTGTATGAATGTGCTGCAAGGGTGTAGGTAGCCACGTCCCCTGCTTGAAAACATGGTTTTCATCTCCAAGCACTAGGGATCATCAGTCAGTGGTTCTGCACAGCTTATAATTTGTATTTTTTTATTTCAGTTTTGCACACATGGTTAACAAAGTTCAAAAGTTGTTTTTTTCCAGTACAGTGGAGTGCTTGTGGAGTGTTGCTTACAAGGAGGTTCAGTAAATACTGTTAATAAAAACAGGGAGTTGCGATCTTGTTCAGTTTGCTAGTCGGCTGGGAACCAGCATATCATCAATACATTGGAATAATTATGCTTTGTGTAATTTGCAGCAGAGAAGCAGGGGAAAGCAAGAGAGCAGCAGCTGAAAACAGGACTTGCCCAGACTTGCCCACCCACAATGCCTTTAAATTCTGACAGAGGCAGCAAACTAGGAAGACAACAGAGATGCAAGGGAAAGCAAAAGAGCAGCAGCTCATATTGTTTTTTGCAGGGTATATTTTCTGTTAAACTGTTGTGCAGGTTGCCTTGCTGAAGGGAAGGAAAGCATTCACTGGGGTGGTGGGTCAGAGCTGTAGCTGATTGTTTCTGGAAGGCACGGGCTTGGTCCTGCTCACACTGCCCCTCGCTCCATCCACTTCAAGAGGGTCATTCCCTTTATACCAGGGGTTCTGACATCACATCTCCAAAAGGGCAAAGGGCATACAGCTGTCAAATCTTTAACAGTCCAACACACTGTGTAGGAGGTAAATGCAAGCACATGCACACTCTAACAAAAATAAATATATTAAACAGAAAGAGAGAGAGACATGTGGGGAGTGGTGCAATGAACTAGCTTTGGAGTGGCAGTCTTCCAGAAGATGTTATGGAGGCTGCGATGCTATTCTATTTGCAGGCACCTATCTGGTCTGAGGGAGGAGGTTGTCTGTCTCCAGGCTGACCTGGTGAGGATTCAGGAGACCTCCTCCCCCACCCAGGGACCACCAGGGTCACTACCACTGCCTCAATGGTTACCAAGAAAGAGGAGCAGTTTGACCACAGTAGGCTCAGGGAGGGTGAGGGTGGTGGAACAGAGGTGCATCCCTCCAGTTGTACTTCTCCACAATTCATACATCATTCTGGTGGAGTGTTGTTCCTTTATGGAGGCACCTGCAGTGGAGACCAAAAAGGATGCTGGGAACCTCCACAAAGGAGACCTACAGGAGGGTGGCATGGGACCCCACAGGAGAAGGAAACAACTCCTGGTGGGGGGACTCAATCGTTAGAGAGTAGGACTGGGGAGGGAGGGGAGAGGGAGGTAAGGTGCCTGCCCTGCAGCATGGCTGGGAGGAACAGGAATCAAATCCTCAGGATCATGGCAGCAGCAGCACAGGAGAGGGAGCTAGATGTCATTGTCCACCTAGGCACAAATGATCTGACTGGGAATGGGATCAGAGCAATGCAGGAGGAGTTTGTGGAGTTGGAGAGGGGTCTTAGACAAGTAGCACACACGGTAGCCTTCTCAGAGGTGCTGCCTGTCTATGGCATCAGTGAGGCTAGGGTACTCTGCACCATGGGATTCAATGAATGGTTGAAAAACTGGTGCCAAGCTCAGGGTTCTGGCTTCATTGGGGATTGGAGTTCCACTTGGAGGGATACAGGCTTATTCTGGCACAATGGTCTGCATCTGTGAAGGAGGGGAACCAGGATCCTAGGTAATAGGTTTAAATGCTTCATTGGCAAGCATATAAACTAGCCAAGGGGGGAGGCACTGAAAAGAAGCAAGAAAATCCTAGCCCTCTCCATACACACAAAACAGGGCAGTTATAAAGGTATACACCAAGGAATAGAAGTCAATACGGAGCAGGACAGGGTAAATGGAGAAAAAGGCAAAGGCAGTAAGGACAGGGAGGGGGATAAAAGGGGTAAGGCCATCAAAAAATGGAGGGTGAAGAGTACCAATGCCCATAGTCTGGGTAACAAGCTCCCTGAACTAGAGGCCTTGATAAAAAAGGGGTGCCTGGACATCGTGGTAGTTACAGAAACATGGTACACAGAGAACCATGACTGGGATGTCAACATACCAGGGTACACAGTCTACAGGAGGGACAGGGAGAGTAGAAGAGGAGGAGGAGTAGCTCTCTATGTAAGGGAAGAGATCAAAGCAATGGAACTAAAGGGTAAACAGGGAGGAGAGAAGGCACTGTGTGTCACCCTGGAGACAGGAAATGGCACCACAATCCTCACGGGTGTTGTATACAGACCCCTATCTCAGGAGGAGGAACTGGACAAGATAAGGATAGAAAGCATACTTAGAATAGCAGAAAAAGGGGAGATATTGTTGATGGAGGACCTGAATACATCAGATGTTAACTGGAGCACCTTTGCTACTGCCACATCCAAGAGCAGGGTCATTCTTGATGCCCTACAGGGGGCATGCCTCTGACAGCTAGTGTTGGTACCCACTCAGGAGGGAGCAATCTTAGACCTGGTACTCTCAAATGGGGACGGAGAGAGGATCTCAGATTTAGAAGTGGGTAGCCATCTGGGAACAACTGACCAGCAAACAGTGTGGTTCATCATAAATATAGCCATAGAGTCAAGCCATACAAAAGTGAGGGTATTGTACTTTAGCAGAGCTGACTTTGGCAACATGGGAGAGTACTTCAGAAAAGCACTAGCAAATGGGCAAGAAGGAGGGGTGGAGGAACAATGGGTAAAAATCAAAATTGCCATCACAGAGGTAACAAGCCTTTATGTGAAGCAAGTAAACAAAAGGAAAAAAAACACTATGGTTCTCAAAAGAGGTGGTGGGGAAAGTTATGAAAAAAAAGATAGCATTCAGGAACTATAAGGAAACACAGAAGGAACAGGACAAAGAACTGTACCAGTTAAAGCAGAAGGAAGTGGGAAAGGCAGTCAGAATAGCAAAGGCCCAAACCAAGGAAAAGATAGCCAACTCAGTTAAGAAGAGGGATAAAACCTTCTATAGGTACATTAGGGAGTGAAGGAAGACCAAGGGAGGGCTAGTGAGGCTTAATAAAGAACAGGAGGGGTGGGTAGAGGGTGACAGTGAAAAAGCAGGGATGCTGAATAAATACTTCTGTTCAGTATTCACAAATGAAGAGGAGAGGGAGGTACCTAAACCAAACAAGAGAAGCACTCTGTATAGTGGGGTTGATACCAGGCCAATCACAGAAGAAAGGGTCCTGAAAGAACTCCAAAAACTGAAGGTGGATAAAGCAATGGGACCTGACAGGATCCACCCCAGAATTCTAAAAGAATTAAGGGGAGAACTTGTGACACCACTGACTACCCTTTTTAACAAATTATGGGAGGATGGTGTGGTACCTGAGTACTGGAGGAGGGTGGATGTGATTTCCCTTCACAAAAGTGGGAGCAAAGCAGAGGCAGGAAACTACAGACCTGTTAGTTTGACCTCAGTCATAGGGAAGATGATGGAATCACTTCTGAAAGAAAGAACTGTTGAGCACCTAGAGGCCAGCAGGGCACATGACCCAAGGCAACATGGATTCACAGTGGGAAGGTCATGTCAGACTAATCTAATAGATTTCTTTGACTGGGTGACCAAAGTAGTAGATCAGGGAGGGGCTGTGGATGTGGCCTACCTAGATTTTAACAAGGCATTTGACACAGTCCCACACAAAAGATTGATAAACAAGTTAGACAGCCTGAGAGTGGGTCCCAGGGTGGTAAACTGGGTAAAAAAATGGCTGGACAACAGGATGCAGAGGCTAATAGTAAACAGAGTCCACTCTGAAGAAAGGGGGGGTTACTAGCGGGGTACCACAGGGTTCAATACTGAGACTGGTCCTCTTTAATGTCTCTATAGGTGACACCGCGGAGGGACTGAAAGTAAAAGTATGCCTTTTTGCAGATGACACAAAAATCTGCAACAGAGTTGATACACAAGGGGGCTGGAAAAGATGAGAAGGGACTTGGCAAGGTTAAAGGAATGTTAAAAGTATGGCAGCTTAGATTCAATGCAAAGAAGTGCAAAGTAATGCACCTGGGAAACAAAACCACAGGGGAAGAGTACACAATGGGGGGAGAGGTACTAACAACAAAAAAATAGGGACCTGGGGGTAGTCATATCAGACAACCTAAAGGTAGGCAAGCAATGTGAGAAGGCAGTAAGGAGGGCTGGGGGAATACTGGGATGCATAGAGAGAGGCATCACTAGTAGAAAACAGGAAGTTGTTATCCCTCTGCACAGACCATTGGTAAGACCCCATCTGGAATACTGCATGCAGTTCTAGAGACCTCGTTTCTGCAAGGACATAGACAGGATGAAGGCAGTCCAGAGGAGGGTAACTAAAATGGTGCAGGGTCTGCACCAGAAGCCATACGAAGAGAGACTAAAGGAGCTTAATATGTATAACCTTGAGGAAAGGAGGAAGGGGGACATGATAGAAACTTTCAAGTACCTCAAGGGAATCAACAAAGTCCAAGAGGGTAGCATATTTCAGAAAAAGAGATGTGCAAGAACAAGGGGGCACAATTTGAAGATAGAGGGGAGACAGCTCAGGGGCAAAATGAGGGAGTATTTTTTTCACAGAGAGGGTGGTAAACACATTGAACAAAAAGACAAGCGGTGCAACTGCTCTGGCTAAAAAAACATACTCTAAAGTCCTTATAGATGTTTTCAAATTCTTTTATTCAGATTCATCAATAAACATGCCCCAATGTTTCACCATTCAATGGCTTCTTCTGGGGAACTGTTAAATAATTAGAGAATTAGCAATTAATTTTAATATAATGTTTCAAAAATTATTTTGACAGTTATTACATCAAATTTCATTTTCTTAATTATCCACATTTCAGACTCATTCAGATGCATACAGTATATGATGAAGAGTTTTCAACTGTTGTATTAATTGATTTGAGAACAACAGCTAGTTATAACTGGTAGTCATGGGTGCCAAAATTGGCTACCTACTTGTATCTGGGCATATGTCTCCTGCCGTCTGACACAAATCTTTCAATTTTACCCTTGGACAACCCCTTTTTCCTATTAAACATATGCAACAGCCTTCCTGAGGGGTTTGTGTAGTCAAAAACAGTGGGGGAATTCAAGGATGCATGGGACAGACATGAGGCAATTCTAGAGGGTGGTAGGAGGAAGTAGGCTGTTGGTTAACTAGGATCTGCAGCTTATCCAATAGATAGGAAAATGGGCAGACTAGGTGGGCCAAGCAGTCCTTAACTGCCATCGAAGTCTATGTTTCTATGCCCTCACTGTATGTTGTACCAGTGAAGGCAGGTTGCATTCTATCAGTTTGGGACAGGCAGGGCACCAGTGGAGGGTGTTTCAGTTCAGACAGTCTGAAACAAAATGTGGCAGGCCAATCAGCCCACTACAGGCTGCTAATTAAAAATACAGCTAGACAAGTCTACATGAGCACGAAGTTATGAATTAAAATACAAGCTTAGAAAGTAATTTGGCCAAATAAACTATTTTAGTACTTTGCCCAGCTTTCAAGCAGATGCAAGTAGATGTTATGATTTAATTAATTGTGGGTCGAATGCCATCAACAAAGAGCCCCACCCCCACCCCATCTGTCCATTAGTAAATTGGTTACTGAGGGGGGTACTGGCCACAACTAGTGACTCCTGGAACAGCTTGGCAGTAACTTGCAGTTAGCAAGAGCAATGGTAATTCCATTAATTCAACCTTAATTCCATCCAGTGCAGTCAGATAGGTACAGTATAGGTAGTGGCAGGCAGCAAGACTGGAACAGGTCACCATTATGTGGAATAATTGTGCTGAATATCAGCTTGGCTTACTATGCTACTGCATGTGGCTTTAATAACAGCTGATGACTGGCAGAAACCCAGTCCTTTTGAACCACGATTGGTGCTCCTAAAATGCCGACTGCCTTGTAGCTGCAAGGGCAACTTCTATAAGGTTGCTGTGTTGTATATGGAAAAAGAAAAGTGTTTGGGTGTACAAGAACTTTTAACATGTGCAGTATCATCAGTGGGGCTTATTGGCAGCAGAGCAGGTCAATCACTGTTTTAGCCACACACTAATCAGATGTATCTTGTTATGATTGAGTGACGAGCATATAGATTTAAAAGTCTGTCTTTCTTGTCTGTGTGTGTACAGCCTCTTCAGTACCTGACAGTCACAGTAACTTGGTGAAAAAGTAATGAATTAGTGCACAATGCTTTCACCTGGATGTTGACACGTTTTTTTCTCACCTGTTTTTTTATTTGGTTGTATGCCATTTTATAAATTAGCCATGATAACTATGGAAGTCTAACTACTGGAGTACTGAACAAAAGGAAAGACTCCTGGCACACATTGCTCTGAGTAGATGTGGTCTTGCACAACTGAACAAGGCAGCATAAACCGTACTGAAAAAGACTGTTGCTGGAGCCAGTAAAACAGTGACATTTATTTGATAAGAAAGACCGTGGAGCAGCTGAAAGCACGGCACTTACTCCCCAGCACTTCGAACCATATCATTCTTCTTCAGTTGTTCCATGATTTTGCCTTAATAAATCTCACTGTTTTACTGACTGCAGCAGCAGTCTTTTCCAGTGTGGTTTATTTTGACTGGTTTAGTTATTGGAGTACTTGGCAGTTGAGGGGAACAGACTGTAATGCAAAGAAGAAAAAAAAAATAATAATGGCTTTTATTATCTTGTCCATTCTGCAAAAGTATGATTTGAGATATGCAAAAAGTCTTTATGTTAAAAAGAAAGCATACAAGCAGTAAGCAAGAAAGTGTAGAAGTAGAAGCGCGTTGAACAAGCCACAAACAATAGCTGAGCTGAACCTCTGTTACTGTACATGCTCTCAACACTGCACTTTCTTGTTTGCTGCTTACTTGCCGTGTTCTCTTGTTAAAATAAGGACATTTTGAACCACATTTTGAACTACTAGTCATACTGTTGCAGAGCAGATGGTGCAGTGACAAAAAGTGTTGATTTTGTGTTTGCTTATGTAACAGTTGCTTTTGTGGGGAGAACAAACTCACTGTCATCCTCTGTCCCAACTTTAAAATGGTCTCAATGTTAACTTTCGTGTTTCCACATTGGAATATAAGAATACAAATAGGAATAAGAATATACTGAGCTCTTTTTCCCTCCCCTCACAGCTCACATGCAATGGAACTTAACTGACTACTGGTGAAAGCTCTTTTTTTTTGTTTAAATAAAATTGCATTTATGTGGGGAAAGAAGGAATCACAAATCAAATCCACTCATGATAAACTGAGTATGCCATTTTATGATTTGAAGTCATCCTTTACAATTTTTTTTGTTTTGTTTTGGGGAGATGCATCAAAACTACTCTTAACATAAATTTGCCAGATTTTGAGATGACGATTGTAGTATACCGGACCAACCTGGTTTTGTATTATACAGCTACTGTACCAGCCAGACAATCTCTTTCACTTACTAACTTAGTGTATTTGATTTCAAGTGTGTTTCCTTCTTTTCTTTAATTAATTCATAGGTAAGTAGAATCACTAAAGGACAATTAAACAAAAGGTCTCCGACATGTCTGCAGTACTGTAAATACAGAATAGCAGGAGCCATCCAACGCAGTAGGCATGGGGCAACCACGGCACACAATTAGTAGAACTCATGAGTTACAGCAGTTGCAACTTCTTTTCACAACCCCACCCCTCAAAAAAAAAAAAAATAGTAATGGCACAGAAAATATTTAGACAAATGTTTGTATCAGTCAATGCCGGGTGGGGGGTGTTGAGGGCAGGTGTTGCATAGCTGATTAGTTCTAGCAAGTGCACAAACAAGAGAGACTACTAGAACAAAGTAACTAATTTAAAATGTAAAATTCTTGTTACAGATGAAAGTAGATACAAAAGAAATGGCTAAAATAAAATAAAAAAATATAAAAAAAGTTACAGGACTTGATTTGTGAAACAGCCAACATTCACAAGATGTATGGTTCTTCAATCTCAGTGAATAATTCAGAAATAAATTAATGCAATATGCCAAACAAAGAAAGAATAAGAAAGGCATCAAACTGCCCATCTCTGACACAATTACGTGCACTACCAGAGAAAAAATGCAGTTTTCCAGGCGAGTATGCTACAGTACCTACTGAGTCAGTAACAATTTAAAAGCTAATAGCTGTAACACACCTCTTAATATTGGAATTACTGAATTTAAAAAAAAATCAGTAAAGGAACATGTCATTCCAAGTTGTATATTTAGTCATATAGTATAATAGGAATTTGGAGTAATCACCACTGGGCATAAAGAATACCAAGTTTTCCCTGATCCTGCCAGCACTCAGATGTCAAGATATCCACTTCAGCTGCCCCCCACAGCATCACTTCCTTTCTCAGCGGGCAGTGCAGGTGGTGTCCAGTTAAATACATTTTCAGACATGAAATGGGTACTACCAGTATTTTTGAATGATGTGTAAAACATCAAATAGTGGATAAAAATATATATGTATGAATTACTGGGCATACACTAATCACTCTAGTCACAACCATACAGCCAACTAACTCATTGCACTTGCTCATTAAACCATCTGTTAGTCTGATATACTGTAATACAGCAAATGTGCTATTCTAGAATAGAAGCTTCAGGTATGCGATATATTTCCTCATTAAATGTTTTGACAACTGCATTAGAAGCAATGATATAATCACAGGTTTCTAATCCTAGGGAAGGTGAATTGATTGGGTTTGTTTTATTTTTGCTGTTTTACTCCACTCCAAAAGGAAAATGAGGCGCGGAGTAGAACTGGATATTTCTTCTCTACTTGCTTTCTTCTATGGATCCTCTGCACTGCTTGTCA
Organism: Neoceratodus forsteri; assembly: GCA_016271365.2. Lineage (NCBI taxonomy): Eukaryota > Metazoa > Chordata > Ceratodontiformes > Ceratodontidae > Neoceratodus > Neoceratodus forsteri. Next base: position 639,084,232 of record CM057453.1, on the reverse strand, counting down.
TGCGGAATGCCTTTTGGGTAAAAGGAAAATGAGGATACTATTACACTATCTGAAAATTATGGATGTGAGGATGAGGGTCCAGAGGACCCCTGCGCCCACAGCAAAATAAGGATACCTATTATACTATCTCAAAAGTAAGGAAATAAATTGCAAAAATTTCATTAATGCACTAGTTTAGGTCAAAGAGACAAAAGTTGGGATATGTGGCATTAGGGTTTCAACCCGCCACACCTCTCAGGCAGCTAAACAGGGGTGTGGCGGTGTGCCTTGGGGTTCTCAAGCTTAACGCTCACCCCATTCTCATACAGTGTACACATCTTACCTTATTTACAGATGAAATTGGGTGAATGTTATGTTTGAGAACTCCAAGGCACACCCCATACCTGCTCTGCCGCCTGGAAGGGAAGGGGGGTTAGAGTTGGAAACCTTGATGCCGTATTTAGCAATGTTTGTCACTTTGACCATAACTAGTGCATTAAAGAACTTTTCTGCAATTTATATCTATATATGTTTAGAAAATTGTTATTGATGTCAAGTAAAAGCTGCAGCCTTTTTCTACAGTGCAGTGTTTGAGAGCTTATTGGGTATACTTACTTTGTCGGGAAGTGGTTATATCTGGGCACTAACTCTCATGCACAGTGGGTGAAAACTGCACAAGTGAACTTCTCTTTGTGTTATGGGACACAGTATTCCCCCCTCCATGCCACCTAAACAAACTGAGACACACACCCCAAGCAATAGAGTTAAATGGCCACAGCCATGTGTTTATTAACCAGTCATGAATACATGTTGAACGTGTGCTGCAGGTGGTCTTGGTTAGCCTGTATATTATTGTTAAACACCAGTCTTCCCTTCATAAGGAAGCTGTTAATCTTGCAAACCCACACGAGGTACCCAGCCTACAGGGCATGAGGAATGGCTCTTGACCGGCTACCAAGACGTCCCGCCCCCACCATTCGGGGATGCCATGTCACCGCAGGCTCTCACCCAAGGAGGCTGGCCCCCAGGTGCCACCATATTCTTAAAGTTGTGAGCCCCATCCGGACAGCCCAGCACTCCCGTCAGCCTCCAGGTGATCTGTTCTGCAAAAGACCAATATCCCCGTCCCCCCCCGCATCAACCAACTAATAAACCAACATTTCATCATTATTACCAGGACCACCTTTGCATACATTCATGACTGTGATGTCCTACCCTACCTACGTATTCTACCTGCTCTCACTGGAGAAGGCAAAAAACCAGAAAACCCTGTGGGAAAAACCTAGAAATTCCTTCTCGAGCCCTAATGCAATCAAGATCAGTGAGCCCCTGCCTGTCTAAAATCCCCCCTGCTTTTATGGGGGTGGGTCAAGTTGGGATTCGTCTGAGAGGGGAGGCAAAGAGGGCAAACCCCTCTAGCACCTACCTTATGTAGGCTGATACGCCTCCCCTTCTGCTTCCACCTTCCCCCTCCCCTGGGAACACCTCCCTACCTGTGGCTGCCCCTAAAGGGCTGGCCTCACCTACTAAACCTGTCACCCCCCACCCACCCAGGTGTCATCAGCGGGCATGCCCACAGACAAAATGCTGCCCCAGCTAAGCACTAGGGGCTCTGTTGTTGTCTTATAGGGTACAGTATCCCCTTCATGCCACCTGAACAAACTGAGACACACACAGCTAATGGAGTTAAGTGGCCACAGCCATATGTTTATTAATGAATCATGAAAACATGTTGAAAATGCACTGCCAGGTGGTCTTGGTTGACCTGTATATTATTGTTAAAAAACCAATCTTCCCTTCATAAGGAAGCTGTTAACCTTACAAGCCCACGAGAGGTACTTGGCCTCCTGGGCATGAGGAGTGGCTCTCGACCGGCTACCGAGACATCCCCCCCTCCCCCATTTGGGGATGCCATGTCACTGAAGGCTCTCACCCAAGGAGGCTGCCTCATAGATGCCACCATATTCTTAAAAAGGTAAGCCCCATCCAGACAGCCCAGCACTCCCGTCATCCTCCGGGTGGTCTGTTCTGCAAAAGATCAAGATCCTGCGTTCCCCTCCCTGCACCAACCAACCAATACCACCTAACTGCCACAAGGTGAGTCCATCCCGACTCACCCCCCCCCCCAAGCATGCTATTCTAGTATTCTCTCCATTGCCCTGCATATGTTCTCAATATATCTGTCTAAACTTGCACTTGACAGGTGTACTCCATCTCTAATGTAAAGTTCTTTATTTCTAGCTCTAATATCATTATGTTTTACTGAGGTACCACCTTTACACCCCATAAATGCCCACATGGTGGCATTATGCTGCCGCTCTACTTTTTCTAGAGCCTTGTGGGTGTGCCTGGTGCCACTGGCTTCTTTAGATTACATCCGACCACATTATATGCACCTTGGGCCATATGCCTTCAGATATTTCAAGTCCTGTTTTGTTTGTCTTAGTAGATCAGTAGACGATAGGGTACCAATGTCATTACCCCCCAAATGAACAATCAGCATCTGTGGTGGGCCCCTTCATTGAGCTTCTTCCACAACCATTGGTAGAAAACTTCTCCAACACATGCCCCTGTGGCCCAACCATTGCACCTTGAAGGTCCGTGGATCCAGATACAAATGTCTTCCGCCTGGGCTTTTCCCCACATGTATGGTGGCCCAATGTACGAAGGAGTGCCCACATACCCAGATCTGTTTCCTCTGATGAATATGACCTTTCAGAACAAGAAAGAAGTTAAAGCATATGTGGCCTTACATAACCTTCAAAAGCCTGAGACTGCCATCTCCCCAAAGCTGGAATTTGTTCATCTGTGAATCCCACCACCTGGGCATGAGATACTGCCCCAATCCTAAATGAGTGAGTGTTGTACCCTCTCATGTCCATCCCCAGTCTTTCCAGGCTGTTGCTCAGCACATGCCTGAACTGAAAAACTGCAACTGGGGACCCATCGGTATCATGAAAAAATGCTAACCCGTGCTTGGTTCTATGCAACATGTAGTCTGATACTATATCCTATAGTTCCCATTATGCACCCCGGGTGGGGGCCTGAGGCAGCACCAGCATCCTCTGGCCATGGTATCAGTCTTGCTGTACCGTAGCTGGATAAAAACACCCACGCTTGTCAACATGACATCTTCGTCCATCACAGCCACTGGTAACCCTGCGACCTTGCTTGGTTGCACTATCTCCAACATCCTGAAGGCACCACAGAATGCAACCATATAAACCTCCTTAAAGAGGTGGACTTCAGAATCAGAGGAGCACACCTGAGCTAGCACCTCCCAGATCCAGTGCAGAAGCTCTGGACTGATCAGATGCCTAGTGTCCGGTCTCCTTGGGGTCCCACGAGCCCATCCCTCAAGCAATTTGTGCAATGGGAAGGCTCTGGTGTGATCTGCATACCCCATCAATTTTTGAAAACCTGGCAGTCCCTGCTAGATGTTGCCCAACTGTTGCCTATGAGCTGCCATTTCACCTCTTATGGAGGACGTATGCACACAAGTGCTCCACTGGGATAGTCCAGGTGTTATCCCACCCTTGCCCATGACGAACACTCAGGAAGTTATCTCCTCCCCTCTGATAAGCTGCCCAGGTGCTCGGTGCCAGGGAACCCTAATCAGTTTCCAGGCTTCGGGGTTACCAAATCCCATAGGTACAGTGACACTTCTCTGGGGGCTCTCTCTGCTGCTGGTGCCAGATAGATGAAACCTCTGCCACTGTGAATGAGAAAGAGCATCAGCAATACCATTATCCACACTGGGTATGTGCTGTGCCCTGAGTCTAATGTTCAGCATCAGACATCTCAATACGAAGGCCCTCATGAGGTATCCCATGGGTCCTTTCCCCCCACAGTTGTCAATTAATGCTATACACTACCCCCATGTTATCTGATCTGAATAGGATAGCCCCATTCCTAAACTGGTCTCACCATATCTCCAGCGCGACTACTTTCGGAAACAATTCCAGTAGCGTCACCTGTCTCATCAATCTTCCCTCATGCCATGAGTCGGGCCACTGACTTGCGCACCACTGCCCCTGGAAATATGCCCCAAACCCCAGGTCACCCGCAACATCACTGAAGAGCTCCAGCTCCTGGCTGGTCGATGGGGTCTGCCAGAATGCCTTCCCATTGAAGCAACTGAGGAAGGTCCACCAAACCCCCAGATCTTCCCTCATGGATTCTGTAACTCGAATCCTGTGATAGGGCTTGGAGCAGTCTGCCCACTTCTGGGCAAAACATTGCATGAATGTCCTGCCCATTGGCATGATTTTGCACACAAAATTCAGGTGACCCATCAGTTGATGCAACTCCTTGAGTGTTGTCTTTTTGGCCCTGGCTACTTTTCCCAAGAGTTCTTTTCACGCCTCCAACTTCTGTTGGGGAAGCCTACATTTGCTGGCCACTGTGTCAATCTCAATGCCTAGGAAGGAGAGTGTGATAGTGGGGTCCTCCATTTTTGAGGGGGCTAGCAGCACCCCCAGATCCGAAAACACCTCCTGGAAGGTGTCCATGATCCGAACACAATCATTGGTGTCTGCCTGACCCACGAACAAGAAGTCTTCCAGATAATGGATGATCCCTTCTCGTTTCTTGCCCCATGACCCACTGTAGTGCCATGTTAAATTGTTCAAATGCCACACAGGCTACAATGCAGCACCTGGGGGTAGTCATATCAGATGACCTGAAGGTGGGCTAGCAATCTGAGAAGGCAATAAGGAGGGCTGGAGGGATACTGGGATGCATAGTGAGCGGCATCACTAGTAGAAAACAGGAAGTTGTTGGCCCTCTGTACAGACAGTTGGTAAGACCACATCTGTAGTACTGTGTACAGTTCTGGAGACCCCATCTCCACAAAGACATAGAGAGGGTGGAGGCTGTCCAGAGGAGGGCAACCAAAATGGTGCAGGGTCTGCACCAGATGACATATGAAGAAAGACTAAAGGAGCTTAAGATGTATAGCCTCGAGGAAAGAAGGGAGAGGGGGGACATGATAGAAACTTTCAAATACATCAAGGGAATCAACAAAGTCCAAGAGGGTAGCATCTTTCAAAAAAAGATGTGCAGGAACAAGGGGTACAATTTGAAGATAGAGGGGGGACGGCTCAGAGGTAATGTGAGGAAGTATTTTTTCACAGAGAGGGTTGTAGATGCATGGAAAGGCCTTCCTGAGGAGGTCATAGAGTCAAAAACAGTGGGGGAATTCAAGAATGCATGAGACAGACATAAGGCAATTCTAGTGGGGGGTAGGAAGAAGTAGGATGTTGGTTAACTAGGATCTGCGGCTTATCCGTTAGGTAGGGAAATGGGCAGACTAGGTGGACCAAGCGGTCCTTATCTGCTGTCAAATTCTATGTTTCTATGTTTAGCACATTGGTATGCAGTTGTCCCTGAAGTATTGTCCCTCAAACTTCATCCCCAGCAGGTCTCTGTCATCTGGATGTACCAGCAACAGTCTGAAGGCTGATTCAATGTCTGCTTTTCCCAAGAGGGCCCCCTTGACCGGCAGCCTGAATCACCTTGACTGCATCATCAAAGCATGCATATGACACTGTTGTGTGTGCTGAGTCTATGAAATAGTTCACTGAATCCCTCTCTGGGTAGGATAGATGGTTAATCATCCTAAATTCCCAAGGGCTCTTCTTTGGTACCAGCCCAATTGATGACATCCTGAATATTTTGCCAGGCGGTGCCTTAAACAGACCACTCACCCTACCTGCTTCTATTTCCTTCTCCATTTTTTTCTGGACTACCTCTGGTCATTTCCTGGCTGATTTCAGGTTCTTTGCCTCATAACTTTGGTGGGGACCCTCATATGGTTTCCAGAATCCTGCTCCAAATCCCTCTACCAGGTAACATGCAGCCGCCGTATCTGGGTAGTGCCTTAGCCTTTCTTTAAGATGGTCCACCCTTCTGGGTGTTTGGACCTTTGTGCTACCCTCTTTTTATACAGGCAAAGGAATCCAGACCCCAAGCCCCACTTGCACTGGGTGAAGGGGTGCAGCTTGCCACATGCCAAGCACTCGTGCTTAATCTTACACTGCTCCACCTTACAAGTGAATTGGTTTTAGTAGTAGCAGCAGCGACCCCCTCCCCATTTTTCCCCATAGTCAGATGCCCCTTTTTTTGGAGACCATGGCTTTCTGATGGGAAAACCACTGTTGGAATGTTGGACCCCTGCTTCCATACCTATTGCCCAAAGCAGGGGTAAGTCCAACACCTCCCATGACCTACCTGTATCACATTGCATCTGTTTCCAAAACTCCTCATCATACTCCAACCACCCACTCCCTGGTTTTGCTGCCCGCATGGACATGACTCAGCTTGGGTAAACCCAAAAGCCCCCTTGCCTTGGCTGGATTGCCCTGTGTCAGCAAGTCTGCATAAACTGAAAACCCCGCTAGTGAATTCTCCCAGGTTCTTTTAATTGGCACCTTTCATTTCCTTTCCTCTCCTCTCTATCATTCCTGTCTTTTTCTTTTTTATCTTTATCCTCCTCTGGCTCTCTCAGCCTATTCAACAATGTAAAGACATCTACAAACTCCCCTTTTATGATCTGTTGTCTAGTCTTTTCTGGCAAGTGAGAACCCACGGGTTCCCCCAGGCTCACAAAACCTTTTGCTGCCTGTCCTGTTGGGTGCAGACTACTAGTAGCCTGCTCTGCCTCTGGTCCTGGACCCAAACCCACTGGACCACTTGAACCTGGGACCTCCATTCCTGGTGTGGTCTGCACCTTTTCTTGGCCTGCAATGTAGGCCACCACCTTGTCTAGCTTCTGTTCCAGCCCTGATGGGATCAAAGACGGCCCAGCCACCTGAACTGGCTCTGCCCTTGCTGCTGCCACGTCTGTGGGAATCTGGCTTGGAACCTGCAGGGTTTCTTGGAGATGACCCTCAGGCCTCTTCTCCATCACACCTCCAGTTAACCTTGGGTCTGGAATTTCTTCCTCCCCAAGGTGCTTGTCATTCCCTGCCATCTTACAAGGTTTCCTGTCTCAAAGCGTGGGTGCCTGCTGCAGCCCCTCTAGTGACAGCCTCAGCAGAGCCCTTAACTCTTAAACAGACATATACTCCAGATCAGGCTTACCTGCTGGTTGTTGTATCTTAGCTTTCTTGCACGGCTTGGCTTGTTCAGGTTCTGCTGGTGGGGTTACTGCTCTGTCCTCTGGAACTGGCTGCTGCCCTTCATTGGGCCCGAATCCTCTGATGGTTGCTGTTGTTCCTTGCCACCTTGGCCCAGAAACAAGCATCCCACCATACCTTGCCCTTGCTCCACAGCAGGTCTGCCAGCTGGCTCTCCAATGTAACCTCAACCATTTTCCCTTCACCATCCATCCTAGCTTGAAACTGAAAAACACACAACCAAACTACACAAAGACTTGACCCTCTCTGGCTGTAGTGCCACTTCTGCTGCACCTTGACCGGAGATCCATCCAGATAAAGAGCAAACTAGAACCTGGTTCTTCCACGCAAAAACTGTTTGCTGATAAACCCCTGTCTTCAGTTGCTTTTTTTGAAATATACCTATATACCTATATATGCTCATATAAATATGCATGATATCCTTCTGCACACCCTGCCTGCATCCATGTATCCTGAAGATACCTATGCCTATGTGCAGACCCTTATTCCCATGCAGCTGCTCTGGCTGAAGCCCCATGTTGGAACTTTCTTTTACATGATTCCCCCTGGGATGAGCCAGACCTAACCACCAGCTGCTCCTCTGATCTGCACGTGAAAGCTTTACCAATCAACTGTGTTGGTATGTCTGACTAGCCAGCCATCCATTCCCGTCGGCAGTAATGCAGTAGTGCTACTAAACATTGCACTGTTCTGATGGTTGACTGTAAACCTCAGGGGTTCTGTGTCAATTCCGCACAAACAAAACGGTCGTGGTAGTTTCAAGTGTGGTCAAATCATCGTTTGCATTTAGCGCTCATCAGCATTTCAGCGCTCAGCATTCCAGCGCCCTGCTTAGTTCTTACTTCACCTCTTCTAAATAATATAATCACTCCTGCTTTCTTAGAACTATTACCTGCACCATAAATTTGTCCTACACACTCCCTCTGCCTTAATTTAACATTCTCAGCATTTAAATGGGTTTCCTACAAAAATCTATAGAAGGATTTAGTTTTTCCAAGGTGTTGTTAAACTGAGTATATTTTCAGTGTGTGGGAGAGGCCCCCCACATTCCATGTGATAAGGTTGTACTGTCTACTAAATGCTATAATGAGAAATAAGAACTATTAGTATTTTTATTAAAATCTCTAAAAAAATTACCAAGAGAGGATAAGAGGAGTAGTCTCCCAGAGGACTGCAAATATACTCCCCCAACATCCCTCTCCAACTAAAGATCAATAAGGTAGAAGTCCAAGTAGAAGAAAGACAGAATACAAGAAATTAGAAAAACCCAGAAGCAGTATTCTAAAAGAAGTTTCATTGCCCACAAACATTTCCCATTTCCAATAATGCTTCTAATCTATTACAATATTTAAAAATAGCACAAATAAACAAAGCTTACCTACGTAACATACCTCCCCTCTTGCATATTCTGAAACTTTCAGATTTTTTGAGATCCCCTTCTCCCCCCCAAACAATCAATTATTTTGCATATAATACCCCTGCACTGATATAGTAGCATTATGCTCAAATGAGTTTTGTGATGTAATGGATTACGCTATATTGTTTTAGCTGAAGTGTTTACGCTTAAGTTTTTCGCTGAATTGATGTGATACCAACTTCAGGACAAACCAAGAAACCCACTAGAAACCATGCTCCTTTGGAGTTTAAAGTTTTTTTTGTGTTATGTGTTTATTCATTTATTTATTTTGCAGGGGCACTGTCTCCCTTATACCAACAATTCTTTTCCTATGGCTTGGTCGCCTATTTTAATTGCTGCCATCTAGCATGGTGGACGCCATCTTGTGAGAGGTGTTGTTCCCTAAGGACACCCTTCCATGCTGTAGATGCCATCTTGCTGGAGGAGCTGGGGGAGTCTCACGAGAAGAGCTATGTTAAGTGAGACTCCCAAGATGGCGCCCCTCTCCCCGCAACACGTCCTCCATGTGGCAGTCTATGCAAAACTGGGAACTCCTCTGGGAGCTGAAAAGAGTGCTCCCTTTTCCAGCACTCTTCAAAGCTTGCCCCATTTGCTGTATGGAAAGGGGAGGGAAGCCTCATGGTAGTGGGGTCTGACCCCCCTCCTTGCAGGCCAACCGCCTAAAATCCCCGAGGCTGGCCCTGGGAAGAAACTGCCTCCTCAGTCCGTTTCTTGGCCACCATTCACTCTTGTCTCAACTGGCTCATCAGCACCTCATGCTAGACCTGTTCCAACTGTCACATGGATGTGGCCTGGGAATCGGCTGGCGAGGCCCACATCCAGCTGGAAGGATGCCGCCCAGGAGAGATCTGCAACTACCACTCCCAGGTAAGGCTCCAAAACAATTAGCAGACAACTGTCAGAAAAAGACTCAGGCTCAACCTTTCATGGTCACCCATGTAAACTTTCCATTCAGGCCTCTGCACCTGAGAGGGAAGGGGGGGTAGCTTTGCGCACCCTGGCCTGTACTTCTTGTCTGATCAGAGCTTGTCAGTACACCCTATGCTCTGGCCCAGCACATATCCCTGTGGTCTGCTACCTGGCTGCCGTTCTCAACCCCAGCCTTCTCCGTGGCATCCCTCCTAGCTCGCTCTGCCCCAATCGCTGCATGGATGCGGCCTTAGAGTCACCCAGCAAGGCCTGTGCTAGCTGGAAGGCTGCCTGCAAGGAGGGAAATGCAGCTTGCTTTTGTGTATGAGGGGCACCACGTGAACTCAGCATGCTGGCATCCCAGTCAGGAAGAGTTGGGAGGCTGGGGGGATGGTAAAACATTCTGGCGGGGTGCACCACATGGCCCCGGCCCACCCGCCTCTTCTGCCAGCCCACACAATGTAGCTTGGAAACTTGAACCCCCCACTGGAATACCATGGATTCTTGGTGGGAGCCACACACAGGGCACTGGGTCAACCACCAGTCCTGGGGGCCACGTGTCATGGTGTCCCTGGCCCTCAGCCATCCTGCCCATCTCTCATCACCGCTGTGCCCCACAGCCATCACGGTGACTTCTCTCATCAAAGATCTGGTTCTCAGGCTCTTTGAGAAAGCACTAACATCTGAGCTAACCTGCACTAGACCAGTCCTATACCCTTGCCTGGAGCAGGCCCAATTCACCTTACCTGCTTCTTTATCCTAGCTGAGCTGTTCCCAGGACAGGTCTTTCTTCATCTGAGAGGGGAGGCAAAGAGGGCAAACCCCTCTAGCACCAACCTTATGTAGGTTGATGCTCCTCACCTTCGGCTTCCACCTTCCCCCTCACCTGGGAACACCTTCCTACCTGTGACCACCCCTAAAGGGCAGACCCCTTACCTACCAAACCTGTCTACCCCCCACCCACCCAGGTGTCATCAAGGGATTGTGCCCACAGACAAAAGGCCACACCCAGCTAGGTATTGGGGGCTCTGTTATTGCTTAAGTTTAGTCAGTAGTCATATTAAACTACTTCTCATCAGAGGGTTAACAGTTCTGTGAGATTCAGATCTCTCATTTAAGTGTAATACCAACAGATGCCAAATACCCTAGGCGTAAACAAAAGTATATCCAATTACCTCACAGCAAAGTGTTACATTCACTTCAGCTCCTGAACTGTAATAAAGGCAATGGCTCTAAGAAGGCATAACAAATGATTTCAAAGCAGAGGCAGTGTTTTGATCTGTGTGTTTAGCCTAATGTATCTTTCCTTTTGCTACTAGGAGTTTTTTTTCCTAAATATGCCTACTAGTTTTATGACCCTTGAGAACCTGCATGTTCGAATATTTTATTGTTCTTCTTTTTCCTGCAATATCTCCTGTGCCATGCAACAGTGATGCATTCAAGACCATTGATTCGGTGAGTGATAGGTGCTTCAGCAGCTGTTAGGAGCTGGATGTTCTAGCCTCAACTAAATATATTTTCCTAATCCAGTCTTTTTGTTTTCTAGCATGTGTCTAGGTCTTGCTAGCAGGAGTAAACGTTTTGTTTGTAAAGCGTTTCATTTCCTCAAACTACACATAGCCATTATAAGCACACACATAACTCCAGGTCATCAATGTTATAATTAGTAAAACCTTTATCCGTATGCTTACAGAATACTCCACTCATTATCTCTCAGGTATTTGCTAAAATGTACTGTAAATGTATTCTTTAGTGCTCACTTGGTAAGGAGAGATACTTAAAATCATAGCTGTACTGCATTAAACTTGACTCTAAACCAGTACTTGCTGAATTTATGGTCATGAATGCATCACTGTCACATGGGATGGGAAGCACTGTAGAAAAAAGAAGAACAAATAAAACTTCAAACATGAAGATCCTTAGGGGCCATAAAACTAATTGGCAAATTTAGACAGAAACTCCTGATGGCAAACAAAGGGAAGGACACATTAGGACTATGCACACAAACCCAAACCCTCTTCCCAACATGTGTTTTTGTAAAGTTTGGCTGCAGTCCCCTCCCTTTTTTTAATATTATTTTATTTATCACATATTAATAAGACAGTTTAATTACAATATTACAGTTAATAGCCTATAAACAACCATGACATAAATGAAAAAAAACATACAACATATATACAACAACTAAACCCCTACCTCCCCCCATAAACCCCCTTACCCATCCTCCGCAGAAATACATAGTAATTCTACTGCACTTAAGGTCAGGCCTGAGACATTAAGCTTTAGTTAAAAAAATAAACATGATTATTTAATAAGATGATATAACCAACAATAAAACAATATCCCCATTGTAAAACATCAGACAGCCATAATTTAGAAAAATAACAATAGTAAGAAATGCCATTAAAGTGAAAGAAAGGGGTCTCATCCCAGACAACTACTTAATATAAAATGCATGCAACCTGCCCCATTTTTGAAAATATGAACCAAGGTCATTACATAAACTCACAATCATCTTCTCAGTGCACAAGTTATACAAAAGACTGAGGGCCAGATATTCAAACTGCACCAGGCAGGGGCACAAGCCTGGGCGCAGCGCAACTGGGATGCACCAGAGCATGGTCTGTGCGATATTCAATGGTGCTGCACCATGGCTCAGCACCATTGAATATGGCACTGTAGCTGCCTGCATTGGGCACGACGCAGTGGCACTGCACCAGCGCAAGCGGAAAGTGAGGAGCAGGGGGATGCACCAGCACAAGTGTGGTTGCGCTAGGCACAGGAACCGTGATATTCAGCGGTGTGTATCCAAATGGAGCTATTATGCATGCAAGGTGCAAATGGGGCCATTTGCATGTCATTATGGCCCCATTTGCATGCAGGTGCACCGATCCTCAGTGACTTGCACCTGGCGCCCTGCCAGGCTGCAGCCATTGTGGACTGACACCTCCTGCCCCTCGGTGGTAAAACACCCCAACGCCCGATCGCGGGCTTAGGAACATTGTAAAATCCCTGGTGGTCCAGTGGACCTGCTCCCCAGCCCGATCACGGGCATTGTAACAGTAATAGTATCCCTGGTGGTCCAGTGGACCTGTTCCCCGTCCCAATCATGGGCTTTGTGAAAGAAAAATTCCCTGGTGGTCCAGCGGTACCCCCTCCCACCGCCCATGCGGTCCACGCACCCCGCTGCCCTTCCCCATTCCAGCGGCGGGTAGCTCCTCACCTACAAGCCACCCAGCCACCCGTCAACTGACAGCTTACAGTGGCGACTATGCGCCGCATTAGTCCGCAGCATGGGACATGAGGCATGCGGATCGAGATTGTACTACAGTCCCGATAAGTGAATGAATTCCATTCACATATCAGGATCTGTGTAGTACAGTACGGATCTGCACGCCCATTGGCCCATGCTGTGACCACCTTGACATATAGCCAGTACTGTAAGCTGTCAGTCGCGGATCGCCGGGTGGCTTGTGAGTGGGGAGCTGCCACCCGCCACTGACCGGGGCAGCAGGGTGGCAGGACCATGTGGTGGGTGGGGAGGGGGTACCGCTGACCACCAGGAATTTTTCTTCACAAAGGCTACAATTGGACTTGGCAGCAGGTCCACTGGACCACCAGGGATACTATTAAATCTACTATGCCCACAATCGGGCAGGATTCGGTCCATTGGACCACCAGGAATGCAGTCATATATACATAGCCCACAATTGGGCTGGAAACAGTCCACTGGACCACCAGGGATTCAGATATTATCACTTAGCCCATGATCGGGCTGGGGAACAGATCCACTGGACCACCAGGGAATGAATTTATTTAATTATGCCTGTGATCGGGGAGGGGGTAGGGTCCACTGGACCACCAGGGATATTTTACATTTACAAAGCCCATGATCAGGCATGGGGGGGCCCGATGCCCGGTCTGTGTCTCGGAGGGTTGGGTGGCCACCCACAGCAGGCGACTGCCATGTTGCGCCCAGCAATATGGCAGCTGGCTTGTGGGTGTTCCCTGAATTGTTCCTTATTTTTCAGGACCTTCTTTGCATCCCCGTGTGCGGTGCAAGGCAGGTGTGTGCATGCATATGCACCGCACATCCCGGGCTGAATATCGGGCTATGCCGCTTATGCATGGGCATGCCCCCCACACTTGCACCGCATACATTACTGGTGCACCCCGGCACATTGTGATTTGTGCTGCGCAACTTCCCTTTTTGAATATCATGCCGGGGCACATCAGTGGGTTGTGCATGGTGCAACACTATTGCACCATGCGCAACCCCTTTGAATATTCCAGCCATGAGTCCATTCTTGATAAGTATTAGTGGACTGAGCTTGCCAATGCCATAGAACAATCTTTTTAACAGTGATTGAGATCATAGCAATTAAAAACTGTTGTTATTTAGATAGGTTAGGAGGAAAGTTCCCCATAATACACATATCTGGAACAAAAAATTGATCAAACCCTAAAAGTAATTTGAGCTTCGATCTAATAGCTGCCTAAAGAGGCCTTACCTTAGGGCAATCCCAAAAAATGTGAAGTAAGTTACCCTCAGAATGATCGCACCTTAAGCACTCCAGAGAGGGCACCTTACCCAATTTAAATAATGTTTTGTTTCTATTGTCCTACCCAGGATCTCCTTGCAAATGAGCATTTGCTCAACAGAGCTTTTCCTGGTAAAAAAAATAAAACAAATAAATACATTTTTGAGGGGAGTAATAAAGATTGTGTAGGAAATAAAATTGAGTTAGCCTAAGATTGCCACAAGTAAGGTATAACTGTAGATCTTTCCACATTTTTGTTCAATTAAACTACCTATTTGGGAAATAATTTTCTCAGTAGGGATATTTCCAATTTATACTTGAGAAAAGATGCGAAAGAAGAAAAAAACTATTCAATTTTGAAACAACATAAGATTGCAAAACCACCTTTATAACAGAATCCACAATTTTGTTATGGGAAATATTCCAAGGTGGAGGACCAAAACGGGTTAAAAGAACAAATTTAAGCTGAAAAAGGTTAAAGATATATGTATTACCTAACCTGAGATCATTACATATTGTCTTCAAAGGATGGAGTTGGCCCTCTTCAAGCAAACTGGACACATTAAGGTTAGTTAGTTCAGGAAGCCATGATTTGCACAACATTGTACCATTCAGCTTTAAATTAGGATTACCGAGTAAAGTCTGGGTTATATCTCAGATAAATTTGATACCCAAAGGCTCTGCTTAGTTGACTACGAATTTTAATAGACTTTCCAATAGGGGAGTTTTGGATCTGGAGAGGAAGTGAATGAAATTTAATACATTGGAGTGAAAATAAAGAAAGACCCAACCACTTAATGAGATACTTTTCTAAATGAAGCCAAATCAGACTATATGAGGAAATAGCATCAGTATTAGTATTAGCAGGAACAAGTTAGTGAAAATATTTACTTACATGGGTAGCCAAATAATATACAAAAAAATAGGTAACTTAAGACTTCCTAGACACCTAGGGGCAGAACGTTTACCATATGCACGTCTAGGTTGTTTATCCAGCCAAATAAAATGAGATATTAAGGTGTGCATCTTTTGAAACCACTTCACTGGAATAAATAAATTCAACATACTCAGGGAGTAGAATAATTGAGAAAAGATGTCCATTTTAACTATGTTAATTCTGCCCTAGAGCATCAAGGGAAGGGCTTTCCACCTGTCTAAGTCTTGCTTAATTGCCACTAGTTTCTCATCCAAATTGACCTTTTTAAGATGTGCTTGCTTTTTAGATAAATAGATCCCTAAATATTTTGTCAGATTTGGGGCCCATGATAAACCCAGTGCTTGTATGTCAGCTTTATACACCCCAGCATTTAAGGGCATTATCTCTGATTTATCAAGATTAAAGGGGAACTGTCATCAACAGGGTTTCTTAATGTATGAAAAACCATAAAAAGCTAATCTGAGTGACCATTGTGTTAATCTGTGAGTCTTTGCAGTCCAGAGTTATTCATATGTAAATCAGTCTGTAATTAAGGGCTGGGGGCAGCCATATGCTTTAGGCTCCTGACAGGAAATTATGTCACCAAGGATCTTGGCCCTCCATTGACTGTAGGTTAAACAGGAAATCATCTGTTTTATTAAGTGTGTTTTAAAGTGTTATTACAACACTTTCTACATGTATAATAATTGCTTTGTATGTGCATTGTATTGTAGCTCTTTGCTTTAACCTTTAGGCTGTGCTGCCAGCTGATAATCAAAAACTTCACATTTCAAGACTGGCCCCATGATGCCATGCCAGTAGGTACTTAGCCACATTTGCATCTTGTAGACCTGAGTTCACACCCAAACTTGTTAGAAAAAAGGCTGTAAGAGAGGGACTGGAAAAAGACAGAAGTTGGTGCTGTGGTAGCCCCAGAAATCTGTGCTGACATGAACACAGATAGGGTTTAGAAATCCAGATATGGGGCCCCAATACCTGTTGGCACCACAAAGCCAGCCTTGAGATGTGTAGTTTTTGATGATCAGCTGGCAGTATAGCCTAGATGTTAAAGCAACCCTAAAGATGGATTATTTTTACTAACAGTTTGAAGTGTAGAGGTGATAACGCACTAGATTCAATACACATACAAAACAAGTATTACAAATGAAGAAAATGTTGTAATAGCACCTTAAAACACACTTAATAAAACAGACAATTTCCTATTGAACCTACAGTCAATGGAGGGCCAAGATCCTCGGTGACATTTCCGGTCAGGAGCCAAAAACATATGGTTGCCCCCAGCCCTTAATTACAGGCTGATTTACATATGAATAACTCTGGACTGCAAAGACTTACAGATAAACACAATGGCTCACTCAGATTAGATGTTTATGGTTTTTCAGACATTAAGAAACCCTACCATGTTGATGACAGTTCCCCTTTAAGCTTGTAACTGGCCAATTTACTACATTTAGAGAGTGTATCAAGAGCCACTGGGATATATTTATTTATTTATTGAATTTTGATGACCGGGTTGGCCCACTGGGCCCTGAAGGTCACTTTTTCAGGGGCAACCCGGGGAACAGAAAACAGTAGAATACATACAGTCAGGTGATCCAGGGTAACAAAAGGTTTACACGGTTATGAGGATAACATTACATGCAGTTATACAATTATTAGATCATAAGTACAACCCCTGAGCAAATCCAGGTAAGGTTAGGTCCCAGTTAGGTACAAGTAGAGAGGGGTGAGTGTTGTGATTAGGATTGGAGGTGAATTATCCTATACCCATGCAATGGCAAGAACTTGTCCTGAGCAAATGGGCCTTAAGCCTTGTGTGAAAGTTTAACAATGAGGGGGCTTCCTGTACTGGAGGTGGGAGGGTGTTCCACAGTTTGGGAGCTATAAGAGCAAAAGATTTGCCTCCTGTGTGAGTCTTGACTCTGGGAATCGCCAATAGGGACCGACCTGAGGTCCTGAGCATTTGGGGGTTAGGCTTGGGCATGATGATTCTTGTCAGGCTCGGTGGGGCTGCCAGGCTCTGCAGTTTGTACGCTAGGCAGAGCAGGGGATACTGTAGCCAAGACATGAAGGAAGGCCATTGCAGCTGGGCTAGTGAGATGCAGGGGTGGTTTCTTGGGTGACACATTGTCTCAAACCTCACCTCCTTGTTGTGTAGGACTTGAAGCCTGCCAACCTCACCCTTTGCCATACCCTGAATTACCAGGGTGGCATAAGTTAATGTGGGTAGGAGGACACTAGTGGCAATTACGTGTTTAGCCTCCGGGACTAGTTGTTTTTTTAGCTGGTACAAGGTGCTGAGTTTGACGTGGATAGTCCTTGTTAACTGGTCTATGTGGGGCTTAAAGGTGAGACCTTGGTCGATTGTTAGCCGGAGGTATTTTATTTTGTCAACTACTTCTATACGTTAGCTGGAAATGAAATGTAATAATAAGTCATCTGCATAAGCTGACAATCTGAGAGATCTATTGGTGAACAAAATGCCTATTATGTGACGGGTATGCACAATATTATGTAATAGTGGTTCTAAATATAAATTAAACAGTAGCTTGGACAATGGGCATCCTTGTCGGGTACCACAATATAAAGAAAAAGTAGAAGACAAAACACTTCCAATAAATTTGTGCACTAGGAAAGGAATAAAAAAATGTGTAACTATGTTATAAAATGTTGCGGGAATCCAAACTTAGCAAAAGTTGCAAATAAAAATGACCAACTTACCCGATCCAAAGTTTTTTCTGCATCTAGGGATATTAAAGCCACTGGTGTATGAGAATCCCCAGATACAATAAAAATATGGGCCAATTTTCAAAAGTGATTTGATGAGGATGTACCTGGCATAAAACCTACCTGTTCATGACAAATAAGGTTATGCTAAACAGATTTAATTCTTACTTTTTTTTTAAACTTTATGTTTATTGATTAAAAATCAAACATATAATTACATTCACTAGCATTTGATATCTCAAAAAAGTACATACATAAGCATGAGGGTGCCACTCCTTTTAATACAAGCAGATCATCTATCAAAGCTAAAAGATACATCATTTGTGAATTTTCAAATAAGAAATAAAGCGAAAATTTGCATACAGTTTACGGAATAAGCTGTGATCGAGTTCATGAGCTGCATTGTATTTATAATGAAAGTCCAATCGAGTCCATGAACTGAATGGTATTTATAATGAAAGTCCATAGTCCACAGGTTCAAAGTTCCTTATGCCCAAAGGGTTAGGTAAATCCAGCATGCTTTTTCTTAGTTAATGCACTGTGGGCCAGATATTCAAAGCTTTGCATGGTGTGCAAACCGTTTGCACGGGATTAGCGCGGATCTGCCATATTCAAAAGGCCAAATAGCGTGCTCAAACTGCATTAGCACCGGGCAAACCATAATCATATGCAAGGGGCAAAGTGAACATGAATACAGGCGCTATGAGATACTCAGCGGCTAGCACTGCGCTAAGGTGTTTAGCGTGACATAGCGCGACCATTAGCGTGGTACAAATTACCGCCCAGGAAAAGCTGGTCTTAACCCTGGACAAACAGCTTTGCACAACATTGGTGCTTTGTGCGGTGTTAGCATGGGATTAGCACGGCTTGTGTGACCCTAACATATGATTACGACACTTAGAAAATGCCAGACATGGAGGACACATGCTGCTCACTGATGACACCACCAAGATGCCAACAGCTGCCACCAGTCCCAGTCAAGCACAGACAATACGGGGTGATCTGACCCACAGGGGACAATAAGGTAGTGTGGCCATAGAGCACACACCTGCAGACCATACGTCTGTGGTGACCAACAGATGCCAGCACACACATGTAGCACTGTGGGCATGGTGGCAATTGAGGGAGGGTGTACGGGTGGCCAGACCTCACCACAGAACAGGTGTGGCCTCAAGGCTGGGACACATCACACATTGCACATGGGCCAGTAGTGAGAATACCTCACCACCTGTGTAACTGTCGGATCTTACATGCCCACCCCAGCCACATACCTCACAACTGTACATATGCCACAGCACACACAGCTGGCCATGTATATGTCACTGTGAGCATCCCATGCCACAGGTGCAGCATCTGTGGAGCACACAACAGCGAAACAGTACTATCCACTATCAGTAATCACCTGCAAGCTGGGCCTGTCACTGTGTACAGCGCAGTGGTCATCACTGCCCTACATACCATAGGCATTGCTGTGTCCCTCACACTACCGGCCCCCTTGCTACTGTAGTGTCTGCCATACTTCTCAACCTCTCAGCATTAAAAATCATAGCACTGGCACTCAAAAATCATAGCAAATGGCCAGAATGTGGAGCACTTTCTTATTCTAAACAATAATATGTCTACAAATAGTGGGCCCCATATAGTTAGTGATAAGGAATGTTTCTAGCAACTTAGTTCAATGATTTATTAATTTGTGTGTCCAGAAATAGCTCTAAAAATATTAAGAACATCAGTAAACCTATGCAAAGCAAAGATAAATTTGAGGGCAAAAATCATAGCGCTATGTGAAATTCATAGCAGTTGAGAGGTATGGTGTCTGCTGTGCACTGTAGCATGGCCTACAGTGTGACGGTTACATGCAGCACCACCACCGCCTGTGCCTATGCTGTGTTGTCCAAGGGGCACACAATGTTATGCTGTACTGCATACATGTAGCCTGCAGCAACCATCATGCACTGTCAAACTGATCAACAGGTGGAGCTACGGTCAGACCTGGCCAGACCCTGTACTTCCAGACTGACCTACAGGTGGAGCTGTGGGACCCTTCAGTAACGCTGGGCAAACTGCATGCAAATCAGGGAATAATGAGATGCTAATGTGGCTGTTTGCCCACAGACTACCTAAGCAGGCTCATTTGCATGTCACTTTTGAATATGGCAAATCTTAGCGCAGGGCAAATGTGTTTGCATTAGGCAAACAGCTTAGCTCCGCGCTAAATCTGCTCTAACGTGTTAGCGCAGCGCTAACAGTTCAGGGAATATCATACAGTTCTTATCGCTGTTCCTTCACATCTGCTGCTGCCCACAGCTGTACAAGGTCCACGAATTTGCTGGCACACACATTGGCCACAGAGTTCATCTCTACCTGCTCTCACACTGCTGTGCACTGTGTTGTTGTTGTGGTTTGCACTTCCTGGTTGCTATTCAGTGCTGTCTTATTCCAGGGCTACGTTTGCCCTGCATTCCCAGCCCAGTTTGCATGGCCTGAGTCTCATGCTACATTCAGCAGCTGTTTGCCCCAGGCTATTCCTTTTGAATATTGCTTACTTTGTGCTCTGGGCTAAGCTTGCCCTCCGGGCAGTGTTAACTTAGCCCAGGGGCAAAGTTTTGAATATCTGGCCCTATATGTGCAATTCAGGAAATGATAGAGTACCCCACCGAACAAAGAATTAGCATAACTTAGCTGGCAAATGAATATCAATAATTAGTGTTACAGAGTAATAAATACTTGGCTAATAACCTTATTAATTTAAATAATCAAAAGGCACAGGGTACATACACTGTATTAACTTAACTCCTCAGTATAGAAACAAATGTGAACATCATACTTGCCCACTAACTTGATATATTGTGCTGTGAAATGAATACAGAGTTATTGAGACAGCACTTTCCTCATTTAAAACACATCATAAAACTCAGGTAGGGGATGTATTTTCTGACCCAGCATTCTTTATGTTGAACTCTAACAACAGCAAATATACAATAAACTGCTTACCTGGGTGTTTATACACCCCCCCCCCACCACCTAACATAGAGATGAAACCTCAGTATAAGTCCAGACTAAAAGTTCAAGTGTCATCTCCATCTGATGAGGAATCTTCTCTGGCCATTTACCAGGGACAGTCTTTTGTATTTCTTTGGCACCATTTGAGCGTGTCTGTTGGATCTGCTAATATAAAGATTTTTTCCTTTGTGTACAATCCACAATCTGGCCAGGAACACCATTCTGTGTGGAACGCTTGCTTCTCTAAGCAGTGCTCTGGACCCATCAGATTTCTTGCATTTTTTTGTGTTGCGTAACCCAGTTCTGGGAAAATCCAAATCGCATTGCCATCATGCAGAAGTGATCTCTTATGCTGCACCATCACCAGCAGGTAATCCCTGGAGGCCACCTCATCATTTACAATCCCCACAGTTCATGGTGCCTCTGGATTAACGGGCCGGCCCCTAGATGTAGCTTGCTATGCCTTCTGGAACCTCTGCATGGTAGAAGTGACTTCTTCTCCAAGTTGCTGCACCAGCCACTCTTGCAAGAAGAGCAGCAGGTGATCACCTTCACAGCCTTCCACGAGACCAAGCAGTCACAAATTGTGAGCTCAAGCTTGGTTCTCCAAAGTCTCCAATCTCGACTTCAAATGAGAGATTTCCTTAATCACTGCAGTAACAGCTCCCATTGCAGCATCTGCCCGTTTATTTGCATCAGCGGTCACTACCATAACTGATTCCACATTAGATTCAATGGTGGCCATGCTGTTTGTGAGATTGTCAAATTTGTTGCATAGTCCTGCCACTGATTTAGTTAATCTTCTGAGTTTAAGACCAAGTGTCTTTAGGGTTTCTTCTGCTCCCTCCTCTGTAGGCTCTGCATCACATCTCTGTGTCAACTGTGTAGTCGGAGGTCTGGGGACATTCTTTGGCTTACCTCCATCACCAGGCGATCTATCTTTTCAGGGGTTCCCCATTTTATTTAGCAGCATTTCCAGCACACAAAAATATAAAATTAGTCAAGTTACTCAACAGTTTGCTTTCATTTCAGAAAGCAATCATGAAGTTAATCTACACAGCTCTATCTCAGTGCAGCCATCCTGCTCGGGCTCTACAGCAACCCCCCCCCCCCCAGATTTAATGCTAATTGCCAATATCTTAGATATCATTTTAATGTCATAATTTATTAAAGATAAAGGACAACAATTGACAAGGCTGGTGGGATCTTTCCCCAGTTTGGGAGGAAGTATGATCATTGCTTCCAGAAGAGTAGAGTCTGTAATGCAAAAGTTAAGTATAGTTGAGTAAAATCTTAACAACAATGAAGCCAACTCTTTGATGAAAACTTTGTAAAAATTGGTTAACAGACCATCCAGGCCTGGAGCCTTGTCTGAAACCAAGTCTTTTATACTGTAGGTATCAAAATCTTGGTCAGTTCTGTAGGTTTACTCAGCTCTTCACATTGAGTTTGCATCAAAACAGGGAGGTCCATACTACACAATAACTTTGAATCTCCTCTTCCAAATGAGGGTCTTGAGGAGGACTATACAATTTACAATAATAATTCTCAAATTATTTGGTTGTCGCCATCAGAGCTATCTTAGTAGTATTATCAATGTCTGTAACAATTGAGGGAATAATTCTTGAAGTTTCTAATTTTCTAAGGTGAGAAGGCTGTAATTAACTGGCCTTCTCCACTTGGTCAATATAATTAGAATGCATTCTGAGTATAGAGTACTTTGTCTGTTCTTTAGGGAATTCAGAGTATTTATCTCAGAGAGAGAGAAAGAAGATCATGATGTACCAACTCAAGGGTAGATGAAAACATATATTTTTATAAATGCCAGATTTCTTCCAACAAAAGAGAGGCCTTTTCCACCCTTTATTGCTTTCACTTAGGTGTGGTCTGGAGCAGTTCTCCTTTTATAAAACATTTAATGATACCTATTCTAATTCTACTTTATTCACGAAGGCAGTGTTAAATGCTACACACATATGTAACAGATCTTCCAATCTGCTCACTGTTACTTCATCTTTTATTACCTGATTATTAATTCTCCAGATGGAATCTTTCTCTTTCACCATAGGTAGAGAGTATTAAATTCACACTGGAGAATGGTCAGAAAGTACCTAGGAGCAATCCATGTATTATAAACACCTCTAAAAATGTATTTGCTCAATAAAAAGAAATCAGTCCTTGAATATGAATGGTGGACTGGTGAATAAAATGTAAAATCCTTAATAGAAGGATTGAGAATCCTCCAAAGGTCACACAAACCTAATGTATCTATGAAATCATGTTGAGCCTATTGTCTTGATGATAATCCAGTTGTAGGCCTATCTGTTCTGTCTAACTCTTTAGTAGAGGTTACATTCCAGTCACCCCCAACCGAATCATGGGTATTGAACTATTGGGCACTAACAAGGTAGTTAATTTATTAAACAAAGAAGGACAGTCTATGTTCGGTCCATAAACTGCCAAAAAGAACATTAGTATTATCCAATAAACTAGTAACAAAAATATAACATTCTTTGGGATCCTCCAAACTTTGATACAATTTTAAACTAATAGTTTGCTTAATTAAAATTGCAGTGCCTCTCTGCCCAGGATTACCCATGCTCAGAAGATTTAATTAAAACAAAGTCTTCATAAAAAAATTTACTTCTGATTGCAATAAATGTGTCTCTTGTGAAAAAATTATCTTACCATCCAGGTGTGAGACATGTTTTAAAATTTGGTAGCGTTTAATTCTGGAACAGGCCCCTTTAACATTCCAAGAAATACATTTAACCATAGTAGTCATTTACAATACAAAATAGTGATAACTAAAAAGATTATAGTAAAAGGCCTGAATTGGTAAGCAAAACTTCTGAATAATCCCATATGCCCTGTAGAGTCCCTCCAAGAAGATCAATATTTCTAAATCCACCCTATATACCTAATTCTAAATCTACCCTAAATAACCAAAAGGATTCCCAACAACAACAACAGATCCCCCTACTGAATCTCCCAAAATTACCAAAATAATGCAACCTAATTACACATTTTAAAAGAGCCACTAATTGCCCGAAAAGAAAAACCTATGCTAATCCTAATCCCAACCAAAATAGTCCCCCACTCCCAAAGATCGCCTCTCCCAAAGCAGTCCACCCATGATATAGACCCACTACCATAAGAACCCCCTCTGACTTGTTATTTATCATCTGACAAGTGAGAAATAAATATTACATACCACTCATCTAACTGTAAATCTCTAAAAAAGATATGAAAAAGCCCACTATAGTTCTTGAAAGATGCAAACACTTTACTAAGCCAATGAGTTCCAACAGTACCATGCAAACAAAACCTAAATAACTACCTCCATCAAACCTACTTTCAACACTGAATTTAAACATCTTATTGAGCCTATTCCTAATCAACTTTTTCTATTGTATGAAGTACGTAAGCACCTCTCAAAGCTTCTACTAAACAACAATGTATAATATTAAAAATAAACAAAAGAACACACAACATATATATATATATATATATATATATATATATATATATACACACACACACATTATAGTGGTGCGGTACAGCCACTATAGTTAGGGTTGAACTGAAGTTTCTATGTTAAACTCAAAATGTTTCACTTTATTATCTTTGCAACTGTTCAACGGATTTGCATATATTATTCCTTTAATATGGAACAACTGCCAACATTATACCATAAGGTGGCATCCCAAGACACAATCATAGCGAAAGTGGGATCTCTATATTATAAACCCCCAAGAAAAACCGTATTGAATCCATCATCTGACTGGGTATACCATTCACAGCCATACACAAACAACCCTGAAACTCACTTCCAGCAGGATGACACATCCAGGACCTGACTTCAACCATACATAAAACAAAGAAATAAGAAGGAAACAAAGACTCCATGACGCCACTGGGACACCCCACTATTTACCAAAGAAACAACAGGACCATTGTTACAGGTTCAAACTAATGTACAGCCATTTTGGGATTCTAAGTTTTGTATATTAATTATTACTTTAAAAAGACCATTTCAGGAGCTAATTCCACAAATGCCTGGAAGTATGGATACAAGCTCCAACAGAAATAACCAAATCTGTAAATAAGCCAAGGAACAGATCTAAAAGATATTATTAAAAATAATTCACAACAGATATGTTATAATAAAACAATGAAACACTTGAAATAACAGGACACCTACCTTGACATTAAATTAGTAAATGATGGCAAACATCAATTACTAATGCTAAAATCTCTCATATACAAAGGGCATTACAGAAAGCATATAAAAACAGTCAAGTACCAATAGCCCAAAAGTAAATTTTACAAATAGATATTTAGGTAAACATAACAGAAAGACTTAGATATGTTACTGAACTTGTGTTTCATAACATTATAACTAATGAGACTGCCATCATAAATTGCTTGCTATGCTAACCAGCAAACCATTTAAAACTGTGGAAACAGATTTAAATAAACGGAACAGGAAAATATCAGAAGAAATGCATCCTGCTTATACTCACTGAGTTATGAAGGTTAAATATGTAAATAGACCCAGAATATAAAACAGGTAGATCAATAAAAAATTTAACACGTCAAGCAGTCTCATGAATATACATTATGACAAGCCAAAGGACAAAAGGTGGTGCTCGGCAATCATTGTGCAATAAGAGCATATCAACACTCTGAATGTTCTGGAAATAGTACCAAATACAGTGCAAAACTAAATATATCTTAAAACAATCACAAGCAAACTTCTGACCAACAACCAGTAATAGTAAATAACATGTTTAACTTAAACCAAATGAACCTCCATTAATGAAGAAAATATAGACTCTGTCCATTAAGGCTGAGTTCAAAATCAGCTCATACAGATTTAAACAAGTCTGGACATAACAAAGGCAAGTCTTTTCTCGCTTGCTTGGGTGACTCGAAAGTTTTATTGGCACCTTCCAACATCATTTGCAGTCTTGCCAGATACAACATCTTAAATCCTATGTGACCCGCTATTAGTTTTATAATTAAAGGACGATATGCATGCTGATGCTCTCTAACCAATTGGGGAAGATCTTGAAAGACCTAAATAGGCATTCCTTCCCATTTAACTTCTTGTAAAGTTCTCTCCTTAGAAAGCAGGTGCTGCTTATCAAGAAAGTTCAGGAATTTAAAAATAAAAGGACACGGTTTCATTTTGGCAGAGGGCATTGGTCTGAATGCCTTATGGGCCTTCTAAATTATATATGTAGGGCTGTTGGGTAATGAGTCAGCTAATTTTTTACAGTTTCTGAGTGAATAATATTGGGCCCATGCCCTCTGTTCCTTCAGGTAATCCCTTAACCACAATATTATTTTGTCAACTGTGACCCTCTAAATCTTCCAATCAAGTTTCCATTCTATAAATCTTTTGTCTTAGAGATATTAAATTGTGCTCGGTCTTGATCTTCCAGTGAGCTCACTTGAGCTTCAGCATCGCCCATCCTCCAGGGTGAGTTGCTTGGTAGCTGATCTAATTGCCTTAACATCTCTGGTAAGCACAAGGATCATGTCTTTAAGAGGTCTGATCTCTTGCAGAAAATTATGAACAGTCAACTTCTGCTGAGGGAGAAGGCTGGCTCACAGGAGCTTTAGTCTGCTTCATCTTCTTAGATACTTGGCCACGGTTCAGGGTAAGTGGAGGAGTATGGTGTGGTAGTGGAGTTTTCATCTCTGCATCCGTCGGAATGCTAAAAAAATGCAACCAGACTGACCAAAGGGTTTTATCAATCAATACAATAATAAGCTAAACAATTGTAAAAACCTCAAACACTTGCTCAGAAAAAGGATAAAAATGTGATGGTGAAGGTCACAGCAGAAGAACTTCGATCCTACCGGCAGCAAGTCATCACGTGACTACTAGTTCCTCTTTAAAGAGAAGGTCCCCTCAGCCTTTTATTCTGTTTACCTGTGTAGTTTGCAGGCATGCAAAATGATTGCCTCTATTGCACCCTCCTAATTTTGTCAGGATTTAAATGCAAATGAAGGTACTTAAGTCTGGAGTGAAAACTCTTAGCTCCATTGCAAAGGTCATGACCTGACTCATGTAAGGCATCCTGGAATTTGATGATGTTTTGGTGTTGAAGCCTGCAGTGGTTACACTGTATTAGTCAGTGCTGTTGCTGTTCCTTGCAGTCTCTATGTTCTTGTCTTGTTGACCATGAAACTTTTCAAGGCATAGTAAGTGCCTTGCTGTTTTCTGTAGTTTAAAGTGTACCTGAGTTAGAAAAAATGTTTTTGCAGAATATAGGGATTTCACAAGATGTGTAACTGAACTGAATGAGAGCATAACTTATGCTGGCTTGTGCATGTACACAGCTCCCATAATGACTTGCATGAGTAGGATCATGACCTTTGGAATGGAGGCAAACAGGTTTTCACACCAAGGCAAAACAATATAAAGCAACCTCATTTATATTTAAATTTGGATTAAATTAGAGGCAATGCAAGAGAAGGAATCATTGTTCATGCTTACAAACTACATAGGTATACAGAAAATAGGTTGAGGGGCTTTCTCCACTGTCACTAGCAAGACAGTGTTTTGCTAAGCATTTTGTATTCAGCTACAAATACTGTTGTTTAACAACACACAGGGGACAGAGCTGCCTAGTTTGATTGGAAAGAAGGAGTGAATGGGGCTGTTTTTACATGTCTTTTTGTTGTAGGCACAAGATAATTACTAGGCATAAGATGGCCAAAACTGCATGCAGAGATCAGTGTGGGAGCCTTCTTGGTGTCTTTATTCCCTAAAGTGCTTCAGTGTTCCAGAAAGGCCTCCTATGACAGCCACCATAGCAGCTGTCTTATCATGTACAAGATGGCCTTTACCCTGAATCAAGCACGTGAGTACGTCCTGACACGTCCAAGATGGACCTCACACTAGTTAGGGGGCTTACACAGGATTGCTAATGTGCCCAGTATGGCTGTCATGTTAGTGCACTTGGAGATCTTTGTTTTGGCAGAAGGGAATGCCCCTTCAAATATAACTGTCTGAGTTTTTATACACATGCATGGGTGGTAATCGTATCATATCATATAGAAGATGGGCACTGCAGGGTGAGGCTCCTTTGTTTGCAGAGCAGGAGGGCATATTTGAGTGGTGCAGGTGTGTACATGATGGACGTGACTCTGTTGTGGGAATGATCACAGAATTATTTGGCTTCAACATAAACTTAAAAAAAAATGTGAATGAACCGGTGAGAAAAGGCTCATAATGTGTCCCCAGCATAACTGCTGAAGAAGTAACAGTGTTCCTCCAGCTGTCCAACTGTTCTGTGTATAAATATTCATTTCATTTGGTGTGTGGAAATCTGCATGAAATATTTTAAAAAATGTTGTTAACAGCTGCTGCTGCAGATCAAGGCAGCAATTCATAACTGGTCCAGTGACACTGCAGGGTATCCAGTGAAAAAAGGGATTGAGATTGAGTGACTCCGATCTGAGTGATTCAGTCTCAGTGCCTGTAGTGTCAGAGACCCTGAAAGGGTAGTGATGGGGAAGGACAGGGCGAAGGACAGAGGGACAGGCTTTCCAGAAGAGGAGGGAAGGTATGTGAGGGGTGGTGAGGTGAGAAGCCACCGAGCTGGCTGCGTGGTGTGGTGGTAAGGGTGGCTGTCTATAGTGGAAAGGGGGCTGGGGAGGAGCACACTATTTTGTGTTTTTTTTTTTTTTTTGAGCGGGTGTTAAATCTTTTTTGGTGGTTCTCCCCCTCCCCAACATGCACTCCCCACACCCCGGAGTTTGTTATCATTAGAGAGGGGATGCAGGGGTGAAGCCCCTCACTTAAATACTAAAAGCAAGTTGCCTAGCTGCGAGTGTACATCACCATTTTTATTTCTGGTGATGTACACTCAGCCTAATGGCTATTGTGGTTTTGCAATCACCGTTACTACATAGAACCACGCGGCCTTAGTGCTACCGCCCACCACACCATTGATCCATGTTTGGAAGCAAACTTAAGTCACTGGGGTCAACCAGTGGGGAGAGGACTGTGCATCCCAAGGATTGCTTGCCTCTCCAGAGGAAGGAAACTAGCTGTCTGTGCCTCTAACTGCTACTATGCGGAAGGCCAGTGGTAGTGCTGATTAGTGAGCGGCTCAAAGGGAGGGGCCATGGCTCTGGAGAACATGCACACTCCACGAGCATAACCTAACATGCCTCTGCAGCAGGGGAAAGAAACCAGAACAAGAAAAATGGGGACAGGTGGGCTTCGCGAAGCATGCACTACCATCAGTCCTGCTGCCACTCAACCACTGGGGACCTCTGGATATGTGCACCAGGGGCTGGACGATGGCCTCTCCTCCAGGCCCTGCACACGGAACAATCCATGGGGACTTGGTCCCTGGTGATTCAGGAGGCAGATACCAGCTGGGATAGACAGGGATAGGACAGATAGCCTGCCTGCCTGCCTCAAAGAAAAAAAACATTGTGAAAAAAAAGGCAGTGATTCATGCAGCTAAGTAAAGGGTGTATTTTGGCAACACGCTGTGTAATAAACCGTTACTACATAGAACCACGCGGCCTTAGTGCTACCGCCCACCACACCATTGACACACCACACCACACCATAGCAGTCAGTAAACATGCCTACTCTGTGTCTTGGAGTTCTCACTTTGCTCCTTTTGTCCCATCTCCCCCCACATAAAATGACCACCAAAAATCTTGCTAACTCCCTTCCTTATGAACATGTGAGCACAGTTCATCCCCCTCCTGCCCCCATACCCCACTTCTGCCACCCAATCTCCATTGGCACACCTCACACTCTAAGCAACCCATCTACCCCACCCCACCCTCCACGGTACCCATGCCCCCAGCAGCACACAGTAGCAGGTGGTACTCGCTGACCAAGCGCTGCCCACCCTTATCTCCTACCCATTCCCTGCACTGCCGCCACCAGATCCTCGCCACGTCTATACCGGTCCCACCACTACTGCCGTAGTCCCTTCCCCCATCTCTTCACACTACTCCTCCTGCTCTCTGGGAATGTCCACCCTAACCCGGGTCCAGGTCCTTCTCCGTCGCCCCCCCCAGGGCAGGGACTTTGTATTGCCTTCATGAATATCTGCAGTCTCCCAAGGAAGATGGCTGTGCTCCAATGTTGGGTCTCCCAGCATAAGCCCGACATTCTTGCCATAGTTGAAACCTGGCTCTCACCCTCGACACCAGACCTGACTGTCTCCTCCCTGGCTTTACCCTCTTTAGAGAGGATCGCGTGGCAAAGCGGCGTGGGCGGCTGTGCTGTCTACCTCACAAATTCCCTCCTGGGTCATGCTCTACCGCCCCTAACCTTGGCCATGGAGCACAAGCCATCACAATAAAAATTACCCCTGACCCCGGACGAGGCCCACTCTACCTCACTACCACCTACGTACCCCCACGTGAGCAAAGCCTAGCTATCCTCTCCATCACTGACTACCTCACCACCCTGCCATGTAAGGCTGAACAGCTCATCTTAGGTGACCTCAACGTCAACTGGCTTGGCCCCAACTCAATGCCGATTAAGGACAACTTCTTAGCCCTAGACCTAACCCAACTTGTGAAACAACCCACAGAATTAACCCGTCAAGTGGGACCAGCTCTCTACCATGACGTCGTGTTCTAACCGTCCACACAAAATAAAGGATCTTAGAGTCCTAGCCAACTCCCTCAGTGACCACTCACCCATTCTCTGCTTCTGGTCCCTCCCCACACCTAAACCCACGCACCAAGCCACCCCCCGTCGCTGTCTCCGCCCGGGAGGACTAAGCAAACTTAAACAGCACCTTGCCCAGCTCGATTGGTCCCTGATCTCCCTTGCATCAGATATAGATAGCGCCCTAGCCTTTCTCGCTAGTGCCTTTTGTAAGGCCAGTGACGTCTTCGCCTCTGTTATCAACACCCGCACTAAGAGCGCTTAATGCTGCCTGGATTTCACCTTCCTGATCCAGCGGCTTAAACCGCGCTGATAACCTCTGGAATATTGCTGTCGAAACAGGCAGACCAGCAGATAGGCAAGCTTATAATACAGCTCGCAACCAGTGCACCCCTGGGCCATACGGCAAGCAAAGCCCACTTCTACCAATCCACCCTGACTTCCTCCTGGGGCTCTGCCTGTTCCTTCTGGGATAACATGAAGGAATTAAATGGTACTACCCGCCCCTCCTCCCTCTCAGGTGGTCATAAATGGTGCTATTAACACGGATCCTCCTGTGTTGCCAACTGCCTGAATGCATCCTTCTCTGATCTAAGTGCTATCCTACCGTCCCACTTCTTTGACCCCATCCAGCAACCAACCACCCAGATGTCTCCCGTCCCCTTTTTACTTTAGGACTGTCTCCCACAGGACGAAACCGATCCTTCTAAAGCCCTCTCCTCCCATAACCCGAGCTGTGACCCCTTGACTCCAAGATGCTCCGCCTAACCCTGGATGTCATGATTACCCCCTCACGGACTTTATTAACTGCCTCCCTGTGCCTCGGCCAATTCCTAATGCATGGAAGATGGCTGAAATCATCCCCATATATAAGAATGGAGATCGTACTGTGCCAAGCAATTACAGACCTATCTCCATCCTCCCCTCTCTCAAAGGCCCTGGAAAAATAGTATCCACGCAACTGCAGCCTATCTTTCCACCTACAACATTCTGTGCCCTGAACAACATGGCTTCCGCCCGGTCACAGCACTACCACAGCTTTGCTGGAGTTCTCCCACTATATACACTCGGCACTAGATGCCAGTGAGCTGGCAGGGCAGTCTTCATCGACCTGTCCAAGGCCTTCGACACTGTAAGCCACCCGATGCTGCTTCAAATCCTCGATAAACTGGGGTTCTCAACGGTCCGATGAGCTGGTTCACCAGCTACCTCTGTGGCAGATCTCAACACGTCAAACTAAATGGTTGCCTGTCCACAGCACTGCCCGTACGCTCTGGAGTACCACAAGGCTCTATTCTGGGCCCCACTCTGTTCAGCCTCTTCTTAAACTCCCTTCCCAGCTCTTGCTCAGGCAAAATACTACTATATGCTGACGATGCAGCCTTAGTTGCCTCCCACTCCGACCCACTCACACTCCAGCACTCCCTGCAACTCTACTTCAACCAGGCTGAAAAATGGTTCCTCGACCATCGCCTGGTCCTGAACCTCAAGAAAACAAAGACCATGATCTTTGCCCACCGGCAAAGTAACTTCAAAAATGCTCCGCTCTGCATCCTTCCCAGCACCCTTCACCCCCTTGAACAGGTAACCACGTACAAATACCTGGGCATCACCTTCGACTCGGCATTCTCCTTCCATGCCCATATCCATGCCTTATCCTCAGCCATGAATACCCGTATTGGGCTCCTCTATCGCCACAAGGACTGCCTCCCCGAATTCGCCCTACGGCTGGCAATCACTTCCTCCATCCTATCTTTGGTTGACTATGGCCTCCCACCATGCGGTCGCTGACCCCACTGCTCTCACAAAAATCCAGACATCTATCAACAAAGCCTGCAGGCTCCTGACTGGTGCCCCACAGGAGAACGCATGCGTGCCAACTCTACTCCATCACTAACATACTCAATCTTGAAGAACGGCTGCAATATTACACCTGCATACTAACCAAAAAATCCCTACTTGGGCTCTGTCCCCCCGGTGTCACCGCACTGCTTTCACGGGCCTCCCATTCGGTCGCTACCCGTAGGGGTACCAGTGCCACGTTCCAGGTGCCTAGAGCTAGGACCTCCCTCGCCCAAAGGTCCTTCCATCACAGAGCGCCATCCTGGTATAACTCCCTCCCTCGCATGTCACTAGCACCGCTAAAATTGAGCTAATTCAAAATCCGCTCTTCTAGAAACACCTCATTAGCTCACGGAGATGTACGTGTCTATCCCAGAGCCTATTATGAGTGCCTTCCTGACTTACCAGCTACTTCAGGACTAAGAATATAACACTGCCTGAGTTTTGCCTACAGTCAATCAAATGCGACATTGTATCCTGATGTCCCCTGGGAACCCTGGATGACCTCTTGTGGGTTCCCATGAAACCCAAATACTTAAATGGCACTTGAGGATTTTAATGATTCTGTACTGTATGTTGCATGTAATTCACCTGTACTGTTCTCCTCTGTATTACCGCACATTTAGATTGTTCCCCTCCCTGTGACGAGGTGCCTTTGTAAATGAGTCTCTGACTCAAAGGTTGTAAATCCGATATTTGTCTAAAATAAATAAATAAAATTAAAAATATCATAGCCCTGATGGTTGCTCTTAATATTTCTTCCCCCCAAAAAAACTGCTGCATGACGGCATTAGAAAGGGAATATAGGTCTAGTTTTATACTTCCTCCTGACCACGGCTGCTATTGAGGGGAGGACCATGAACACTCATCAGGTATTTTTTCATATCTTATATCAGTACTGTGCCTTGCAGATGGAAGGCAGCTATGCAAGGTTCTTCAAGCCACTCAGTATCCAGTAGTATCAAAAACAGATGGAAAGTTGAGTTTCTTACTGCCACATTAGGTGTGCCCCCCAATTTAAGCATGTTACATTTGTATTGCTTGCTTTTGAAGGCATAGAGTAGGGAACTGAAAGGGACCGATTGCTGTCCTGCTGCGTTATTTGGTAATATGTAGTATGATACTAAAAACAAACTGTGCCAAAAAAGAGTCTTAGAATGTCCAGTTCATCCCGATATATGAACATGTAGGAGGCGGCGAGCTGGTCAGAAATGTATCTGTTCTAAGCAAAAGGAGTATAAATTTGTATCTTTCCCAAGAAAATACTCCAGAGAGTGCCTCTGCATAACCAGCCTAGAACAATACATATAAAGACTGAGGAGCCACCAGGAGTTAAGGGAGCAGAAGAGGCTGGTTTTCAAAATCCTCGATGGACAAGTGCATCAGCCTACGAGGAGAAGCCAACACCCATCTGTAATGATTTCAGAATGCTGTTATCCACAATTTTGGGTCTGCACTCACCAGTGCAGGAGAAGAATGCCGCGGGCTAGGAGAGCTCGCTCTCTGCTGCCATGGCAAAAATAAACAGTTCCCAAGCACGATCTGAAAGAAGTCATCCACACTTTGTTCTGATTTTACTCTGAGTTCATTATATTTACCATCATGAAAGTGCAGAAAAATGTGATTGCACATGAAAGTGGTATGAAAAAGGCAGTTTGCCAGCAGGGAACAATTATACCTCAGTGTATGCCCTGCCACTTCAATTCAACGGAGTCTTCTTTAGGAAGGTGTACTATATAACTCAAAATGCACCACATGCCAATCTGTTCACTTTGCACAAGCACAAGGGAAAAACATAAAAACAGAATCCCTGTATCCCTTTAGTCTTCACAAGCCAACTCCCATTTTAGGGTGACATGTTTTCCATTGGCAAATTTAGTTTGACTTCAATTTCAGCACCCATTGACTTCAGCTTGGCTTCAGTACTTCAACCAAAACCCTTCAGGACCTTGGCTTGGGCATTTAGATGGCTGGAAGTATGGGATTTTCCTCCTCCGCATCTCCCTCTCCCCAGTCACATCTCTCTCATTACCCCTTCCCTGTTCCCTTAGACTATATTTTTGTAAAAGCAAATTATAGTTTCTGGCCCAGTGCCAGGAACCTGCATATTGTTTTTTTTAACAGTCTGGGTTAATTGGAATGGGGTGGAGGACAGGAAGTGACTGGAGTAAGAGGAAGTGGTCGGTGGACTAGTAAAGGTCACCAAGGAAGGGTTAGAGTTTGTTTATTTATTTATTTATGTACGTATTTTTTTTTTTTATATAATTTGAAGAAAGGCTTGAAGTGATACAAAGTGGTCCAAATCTTCAAAGGAACCAAAATAAATGGGAAAGGGACAAATGCAAACATGGCATTGGCTTACCCTTACTCCCATTTCTGCACCTTTAAATTTTGAAGGGGGCAACCAAGCCTTCTAAATCCAGTTGTTCTGCTGCACCCTTCCCACCGTGGTGAGGAGGATACATCATTGTCCATTCTTTGGTGCCTTACTATCAGTGCCCTGGCAAGGATTTCTCTGCCAATTGTGGAGGGGGGGGTCTTACCAAAGGACTCTGTCTGTTACCTTCCCTTGCCACTGCCTTGCCTGGCCAGGTCCTCAGACCACCACTTCTGCACACCATCATTGTCCCATCATCTCTGTCCTGGTCTCCACCATCACATTACTGCCCTTCCCCTTCTACTACTTGTACTGGAATGGGGGGGAATAGCACTGTGAGGACTCTTATTAGACTCCAGTAGTGCTACAGCCTGTCATTGCCTCATGTAGCTGACCAGGCCCTCGTGTTACTGCTACTTGCCACTTCTCTTCACCCTACCAGGGCCATCTTGCCAGTGACAGCAACTTTTCTCTAAAAGGGCCCTGCCATAGCTGACCTATCAATGCCAGCTAGTTTGTTATAATGTAAGTGGTGTACAGTATATAACCCTAACAAGATAAAATCATACTTAATGATATTAATTCAAATAGTTCCAACATTATGCTGCATTAGACTCTGCTGTCTCATTTCTAAACTGTCAGACATATACCATAAAATGTGGCAGGCCATTCCAATCATTAGTCCTCAACTCTGCATTCCTGATCTTTTTAAGACATAAATATTATTGTAAAGCATAGTATGATCACATTATAGATTGTGAAACTGACATAACAAGGGTTCAATATGCTTCTTGTTAGCCGAAGGAGAATGTGGTAGGAGAAAATAACATCATGCTGACTAGTGTGGTTGAGGAGACTCAAAGTTCAAAGAAGCACCAGCTCTTCAATGTGGCCAGCTGTAATTTGTTACTTGTGGTAGTTTTACTACCAGCACACACTGTAAGCAAATATAACACAAGATGCTATTCATGTGCCTTTGCTCTGTAAATTCTCACTCCCTCAACAAGGAAGGAGTGCAATTGCTGCAGTAGAAAAGAAGAACTCCACTAGAAGCTAATTAGTCCTAAAAATTAGAACCATTTTTACTATGAAAAAACAGCTCAGATTATGGTTTTAAGTGTAAATGAGTACAAAAAACTAGCATGTCATAAGAATCTAAATAACTGTGAGGAGCTATTCAGTGGGAATGGCAAATCAAAAACATGGGGGCATGAGTGGAAACTGGCAGGGGGGAGGGTCAGGCAGGATGTGAGAAAGTTTTATTTTACAGAGAGGGTAGCTGATCCATGGAATAGCCTGCCAGCAGAGTTGGTGAATGCCAGAACCATTACTGGTTTCAAGCATGGCTGGGATAAAATGAAGGGCTTAGTAGTTACTCAGGATGGTAGCATGGGTGTGAAAAGTGTGGGCTAAGACCCTACATAGAAACATAGAAGTTGATGGCAGATAAGGACCGCAAGGCCCATCCAGTCTGTCCATTTTTCTACCTTATGAATGTGCCGTAGGCCTTTACTCTGTCAATGGCATATCTATTCATACTCATCTGTATTACTCCCTTATGCCTATCCCATTCCTGTTTGAAGCCCTGCACTATATTCATATCCACCACTTCCTGAGGTAGGCCGTTTCATGCATCCACCACCCTTTCTGTGAAAAATAGCTTCCTCACATTGCCCCTTAATTGACCTCTCTCTAATCTCATGCTCTGTCCTCTTGTCCTGCTATTTTTCTTATATTGAAACATGTTAGACTCTTTCACCTTGTTAATGACTTTAAGATGTTTGAATGTTTTTGATCATATCACTTCTCTCCCTCCTTTGCTGTAGGGTATACATATTGAGCTCCATTAATCTGTCCTCATATGTTTTCTGATGTAGTCCCTGCACCATTTTGATTGCCCTTCTCTGGATTACCTCCATTTTGTTAATGTCCTTGTGCAGGTGTGGCCTCCAGTACTGCATGCAGTACTCCAGATGGGGCCTAACCAGTGTCTTGTAAAGAGGGATAATTACCTCCCTCTTATGACTTGTGATACCCCTACTAATAAACCCCAACATCCTTCTAGCCTTATCTACTGCTTACGTGGTCTGCTTGGATGATTTCAGGTCATCGGTGATAATGATGCCTAAGTCTTTTTCTTCCTTTGTGACTGCCAGCAACTCCCCTCCCAGCCTATAGGTGGCTTCAGGGTTTCTCTTCCCTATGTGCATGATCTTGCACTGCTTTGCACTAAACTCCAGTTGCCACTCTTCTGACCATTTTGCCAGTTTATCCAGATCTCTTCTCGCTCTGCCCACCCCAACTGGATCATCTACCCTGTTGCAGATCTTGGTGTCATCTGCAAACAGACAAGCCTTACCCTCCAGTTCATCTGCAATGTCACTGATGAAGATATTGAAGAGGACTGGCCTCAGGACTGATCCCTGAGGTACCCCACTTGTGACTTGCATGTCTTCTGACTGTATACCATTTACCACCACTCTCTGTTTTCTGCCCACCAACCAGCTTGCCACCCAGTTGCCCAACCTCTGACCAACCCCGAGCCTACCCAGCTTATTAATCAATCTTCTATGTGGAACGGTATTGAAAGTTTTGCTGAAATCAAGGTAAGTGACATCAACTGCTTCCCCTTGGTACCACTCTGGTTACCCAGTCAAAGTAATCTATGAGATTAGTTTGACAGGACCTTCCTGTTGTAAACCCATGCTGTCTTGGATCCTGTGCTCCTATGAATTCCAGGTGTTGCACTATCCTTTCCTTAAGGAGTGCCTCCATAATCTTGCCTACTACTGAGGTAAGACTGGCTGGTCTATAGTTCTCTGCTTCCTCCCTGCTGCCACTCTTGTGGAGCAGGATCACATGAGCTTTTCGCCAGTCTTCTGGGACCTCTCCTGTGCTCAGAAACTTACTAAACAGTTCTGATAATGGTTCTGCTAGTTCTACCCTTAGCTCCTTTAGTACCCTGGGATGTATGTCATCAGGTCCTATTGCATTGTCCACCCTGAGCTTAGTGAGCTCTTGTTGTGAAGGGACTTGTACAAACCTCCCTCCCCACTGTGTCCATGGTGCTGAGCAGTGGGCCCTGCCCTACATTCTCCTCAGTAAATACTGAGCAGAAGTATCTATTTATTGATTAATGTAGGCTGGCTGTATAGCCTAGAGGTTAGATTAATGAGCTGTGAACGAGATTGGTACATCCAGCAGACCAGACCTTGGTTTGATTCTCAGAACCTCCACTTGCATACTGCATGACTCTGAACAAGTCACTTAACCACCCAGTGCTCCCAGGTCGCCCCTGAAAACAGGCACCTGTGCCTAGTGGGCCTTATCTGATTACCAAAGACTAAAATAAATTTAGGATAAATGCTTTTCCTTGGCCCTCCTCCACACACTTACCCTTATCTCCTTTGATCTTAGCAATACCCTATCTGGACTTTTTCCTTTCACTAATGTATCTATAGAAAGTCTTGTCCCCTTCTTTTACTGTTCATGTTAATGTTACCTCAGTCTGGGCCTTTGCCTGCCTTACTGCCTTCCCTGCTTCCCTTAGGGAAGTTTAGTATACCTCCCTATCTTCATCCCACTGCGTTCCCTTATATTTTCTGAAGGTCAGCCTTTTGGCTTTGAACTTTTCTGCTACTGTTTTTGAGAACCAAAGTGGTTTTCTCCTTCTTTTGCTCTTGCTTTTCTCCCTAACACAATGGGATGTTGCTTCAACTATTGCATCCTTAATGCTTGCCCACTTTGCCTGTACCCCCTCACCTGTATTTCCTCTTAGCAGGGCTAACTTAACTCTGTTGGCCATCTTATTAAAGTCAACTCCTCTGAAGTCCCATATTTTTGCCTTGTAATGGGATGATTTAGTTCTAGTGGCCAAATTCAACAATACCATGTAATGGTCACTGGCCCCCAGGTGACCTTCTACCTGGAGATCTGTGATCCTTTCCCCATTAGTCAGTACTAGATCTAGGATAGCCCTGTCTCTTGTGGGTTGTTGTACCAGATGTTTGAGGCCCTCCCCCTGCAGGGAATCCACTATGTGTCTAGTTCTGGCAGATGTTCCTGCTGGTATTGACCAATCTGTATCTGGCATGTTGAAGTCTCCCATTATCATAACCTCCCCTTTAGCTGTCATGTTTTGTATATCTTCTAACAGTAATGTGTCTATGTCCTTCCGCTGGTCTGGAGGCCTGTAGACAACCTCAGTTCATATGGCTGTCCCATTTCCTGTTTCCAGGTGGACTGCATCATCATCTGCTAGAACTATTGATAAAAGTAGGCAGCTGTTATAGGGAGGATGAGCCCCGTCTGATAGTGCCATAATGTATATTTCAGATGCAGATGCTAAAGGGTACAAACAGGTTTTGCACCTGCTAACATACTGGATTGCATCTGTTATCAGGTTGCAGAATGTTACTGGACAGTTACCCAACACCACATGGCAAGACTGCCTGGCACTAATACAGGCATCATACACAGAGCAATCCCCACTTCAGAACCCCTGTCCTTTTGAGCCCTGGTGGATTGCTGTCCCCAAAAATCAGTGGCCCAACAGCCAATACCTGAGGGGTCTGCTAATTTCCTCATCCACTTTCTCCCCATGGCTACAGTATCCATGTGATCCTGTGGTACCCATTCCTTTCTCCAGTCCATCCTTTAAAATTCTTTCCTTTATGTCCTCCTGCAGTTCATTCTAGTGAACTGCTTTACCCAGTCACTAAGAGGCATTAACATTGTGGGTCACAGGAGGCTGTGACCAGGCTTTCGAGAGCCACCATACCTTTGTGAATGCATGCTTATGGTGCTGGAACTGCTCAATTCATGGTTCTTGCATCCTTAGGCTGTGTGAGTAGTGTTAACTCAAGAGACAAAAGTAATTAGCCATTTAGCTAAACCCTTTATTTGGGTTGATCAGAATAGCTGACCATTTCCTACTGAAATCCAATGGAGGAGTGGGCAGTGACCATTTATGAAAGGAAATGTATGGGGAGGTAGAGTTTTGTTAGGTTTATTACATAAAAAGAGTGAGTGCTGTGCCTATTCATTTGTTTGTTCTCTTGTCTGTAACAGTGGTAGACAACGTGTATTGCCTGTCAGACTGTGTGTGCACAATAGAGCAGTGAACTAGCAAATAAATCTTTCTTTTTTTTCTGCCCCTTCTTCTCCAGCCCCTCCTGTTCCTTTGGACTTGCCAGCCATCTACCAATCCGTCGGCCATCTCAGTCATGGTCACCTACCTCCATGGAGCCTTGGATATGCCCCTCGGGTGGGATCAGGGTGGGGGGATTTACCCCCAAACTTCTGCATCTCATCAGGTGGTGCTATGCGCTAGGAAGGCAGAGACCAGGGACCTACTGCAGCTGTCATCATGGAGGAGCTAGGGGTCATTTTCCTTGTTCTTCCCTCCCCCTGGGGACGTCACTTATGTGGATGTCAAGATTGGACTGCACAGCCTTGTGTGCGGGTCCACCACCTGCCAATGTCAGTGATGTCCCCGCCATCTCCCCAGCCCCCCCAGCCGCACTACCACATGTAGTCACCCAGATGGCAGTATCATAGCAGAGGATGGAACTGTCCCTCCTTGGAGGAGGACAGTGTCCCCTGGGATGCTCAATCCTCCTCCCCCGGCCATCTCCCCATGACCCGGGCTTATTTCTGAACTGGGATCCCCAGCATCACAAGTGGTAGTGCTACTGCTGCACCAGTGGGCCAGCCCTAACTAGCTATAAAGCTTTCTAATATGCACCTCCAGACCATTCTTGCTGTGTCTGACAGATGCTCATCCTTCTGGACAGAAAGATGTCCTTAGCATAGTAAGCATTACACAAAATTAACTGCCCCTATAGTGGGTCTCCTAGCCACCTCCTGCCACCATCATCACCTTTTCTGACATGGCACTAGAAGCCTATTTCTTGTGTCACTGCTTTCTCCCACCCCACAAAATATCAACAAACACTCTACAGTGGGCCTTCCAGACTCCACCCATCGTTACTAGATCAGGAACAGCACCTGCTGCCCATCCCCAGTGCTATAAGCATCTACTCCACTTGAAAGCAACAATGCAGACATGCAAACAACAGTTCTCAAACCTGTATTAAGACATTCAGGAGCATGAAACATCAGTGTGCACCTCTGGACAAGCCATTTAGCACTCCCATAGCCAAGGCTGTTGTCCCAAGTTCCAGTGAGAAAGCAGCAGGTGAGCTATCAGGAGAAGGTAAAGAACTCATGCTTAATAGTCTGCACCTGAGCCGGCCCACTGGCACTGAGGGTTGAGGCGCTAGACGCCACACCTCGCGCCATGCTGGCAACCTGGGTTCAGGAACAGACTCGGGCGTTAGAGGTTGGCAGGGGAAGGGTTGAGGACTGCGCGCCCGCATGGTGCTCTCCTCCCTGGATCGAGGGGATGGGACAGTCTGGCTAGCCAGAGACTCTAGTGGACATCAGGGGTACTGCAGCAAGCTGGGCAGACATGTAATAGCGTGCCGACGCAGGCAGGGTTGCCATGCGCCAGAAGCGTCAGGACATGCCCACGCATGGGGGAGGGACAGAACATGGAAAAACCCGGTCCTTAGGGGTAGGTGACAGCTCCAACCCCCATGCCCACTGCCAGGTCCAACCCAACTGGTCTTCATATATCCTCTGCCCAGGGCCCACGTCTGCAGATGGAGTCTATGGTTTGAAGTGAGCCCAAGGTAGGAGGGGCGGCCCCACCCTGGAGGGGTTAAGCTGGGGGTGCCAGCTGCAAGGTGGGGTGGGGGTGAGGAAGGTACAGATGGGTGGACTTCAGGCAGGGCAGGACCTAAGTTGGATGCCTGAGAGAGAGAGAGAGGCTTCTAGGGCCACGACCGGAGCAAAAAATACTTGAGAAAAAAAAAAAAAATAGTCTGCGCCTGGGTGAGCATCCAACTTCAAACACAGCTTGACCACCATCAAACAGATGGATTTATATACCAAAATAATGTGATATATCATGCATCAGTCTTTGCATAAAAAAGAGATTACATTATCTTTGTTATTAACATTTCATGAACTTTTGTTTTAATTATTTAATTATTTATTTCAGTTATGTATGTATGTATTTATTGATTGACTTTTGCTGACCAGGTTGGCCCACTGAGACAAAGTCCCTTTTTCAGAAGTGACCTGGAGTTAATCACAGAAAGTAAAAACATTCTATGACATATTGCATTATGTCATACATACAGTGAAAGGAACAAAGTAACGGTGGACGTGCAATAAAGAACATAACAGTTCCATACAATAAATTATAACATGGGTTGGCAAAAACACAACCCTATTGGTGGAGTGGCTGTACGTGCCTATGGATTTAGCAGCCTATTTAATCCATGGGTCTGTGGAACTACTCATGAAGTGGCGTCGGCACTTGTTCTGTGTTTCAGAGACCCAAAAGTGAAAGTCAGACACCCCATTATGAAGCAGGATGCAGCTGCTCCCCCTAACTTTATTTCCCCATGCCACATGCAGTAGTTATACAGGGAAAATACACAACACAGCCCTCCATCTATCTCGCAACCTCCCTAACATGATGGCTACTGATACTCCTGTGCCACATGCAGTAGTCACAAACGGCATATGGCAAATCAAGGAAGTGTTCCAAGAGTCCGAGAGCGCGTGTTGTTTCAATGAGTTGTGATCCTGCAGTGCAAGTAGTGTCCAAGCACTTTGACATTTGCGGTGATTAGCAGCGTCTTCCAAGGAGCATTAGGGAGAGAGTGAGACAGGGACTGCAATGGGGAAATGGAGCCGTGTTTGGGTGGGGAGAGAAAAAAAAGTGTTCAGAAACAGAGACAGCCATTGTGGTAAAGATGCCACTTGACCCCCTTGCTGAACCATGTGTGGAGGGAGAGAGAGAGATGCATGCAGATACAGGAGCAGTGGAATGCGCTCCTGACAGGGACACAGTAGTCAGTGACAGGGAGTTGTTCTCAAGCCAGAGACACTTTCACTCTGTCCGGTAGAGAGCGAGTGTAATATAGGCAGTGTGGGTTCAAAGTGCCATACTGCAGTAGCAATTGGACCAGGAGAAAGCAAGTGCAGAAGCCAGTGTCTTGTTAAAGTGCTCTCCTCCAGTACCGATCGAGACAGTTTATGACAAATAAAATGACATTTGGCATTGCCTTTTTAATGTAGGATGTGTGTTATTTGTAGGTTGGGTGCCTCGGTGGATTGTCTTTGTTCCCGGCATGATCTAGCCACTAGTAATCCTATATAGTATAGGCTGAGTGGCTAGTGTAATAATCCACTCCAGGGTATGAGATTATTGGGGATTTATCAACACCCTGGATGCTGTGAGGGCACTTGGCCTGCGGCCTCGAGCCTAATAATGCACATGGGATATTGATTAATCCCCAATAACCCCATACCCTGTCATGAGTTATTGCTTTCTTAGTTCATACAGACAGAAAGACCAGAGCCTGTCGGCACATGCTTATGTTTAAATAAATGGCTTGATAATGAATTCCTTCTTATAAGCCTTCCAGTACTTTTGACAGCGATCCTAAACAAGTGTGATCAGTTGCAAGGTCTCAAGCACAGTAATGTGAAGAGGAAGAGACCCACATCACGACCCTCACAAAATTCTGGCATTTAGCACTAAAGCATTTAAAATGAAACCCTGCATAACAGTCAAATGCTTTGGTAAATAAAAGGACCCCTCTAGCAATTACAAGCCGCCTGTATGTAAATAGTTCCTGTAAAACTACTACTATGTGTATTTCACCCAGCTCTGATAGATTAAGTCTGTATCAGTGGGCCTTTACAAAAATAGAAATGCCTGTGGGAGCTGTGTTTAAAGTTGTTGGCTCAGTACTACAGTATGTGGTTTCAAACAGAGAAGTAATCCTTCTTTGCAGAAAGCATCTGTAATATCAGAAAAAAATGACAAGTCAGCGCGCTTAGTCTGAGTTGTATTTTGCTCGTCCAATAGAAAATGCCTGTTGTTATTACATTTTTTAATAAGAGTCAGTGGAACAAAATCCTACTACTGGCTAAGAAAAGCAAGAGTTTGTTGGAGCCACTGATGGCTGTTTTTATATGACAAACTTATGGGAGGTGTCAGCAGAAAAAGGCCTTGAGGTCTGTTTGTCTGCTCATATTATGGAGTCACAAGTGGCTATTTTCTTTTGGCCCTGACTTTGTCTTATACCCTGCCCCATCCCTTTCTGAAGCCTTCCACTGTCTCTAGTGATACTTCTTTGGGAGCCGCATTCCACCCTGCCACCACTCTCTCCATGAAGAAATGTCTCCCGGACTCCCTCTTGAACCCCCCCCCCCAGCTTAAGGTAATGTCCCCTCATGTTTTTGTTTGCACTGGACCTGAAGATGCACTCCTTGTCCACCCTATTTTCCATTATTTGTTTACCTCCTGCGCTGCCCCGGCTGCTCCCTTCCTACTGACCCCCCAGCCAAATAATCTGACTTCTCCAGGACTTACCTTTCTGCCATTGCTTTCTGCCACAGGACTGTGCGGGGGCCTGGTCTCTGGTGCAGGGCTTGTAACGGGTCAGCCATCATCCTGTAGCCAGATTGTTCCACTGATTCTCTCTCTCTGGGTTCTCAGACGTGCAATGAGTGTGAGCTCCGCCTTCATGGAGATGCCCCCAATGCCCTCAATGTGGGTTCCCTTCCCACCTCTGGTGGCCTTGCATGTGCTGTCACCCAGTTACTGCTGGGTGGCAGTCCAACAGCGGGTCACAGTAACCCCTTCCCAGAGGGAGAAGAGCACTCCTGTGGATGCTTAGTCCTCTCTTACCTGACCAACCTTTCGAATGACCCATGTCTGTTTCCGAACCCAGGTCGCTGGCATGGCAGGAGGTGAGACGTATGATGCCTTAGTCCTCCATGCCACTTAGCTGGCTCTTGTACCTTCAAATACTAGACAATCTTAA
Source organism: Neoceratodus forsteri (assembly GCA_016271365.2). NCBI lineage: Eukaryota > Metazoa > Chordata > Ceratodontiformes > Ceratodontidae > Neoceratodus > Neoceratodus forsteri. Next base: position 639,039,783 of record CM057453.1, on the reverse strand, counting down.
TCATGTCCCACCTCTCCCTCCTCTCCTCCCAAGAGTACTTGTTCAGGTCTTCCAGCCTCTCCTTCTATGTGCTGCCCTGCTGACCTTTAATCATCTTTGTCGCCTTCCCCTGGACTGCCAAAGCAAGTAAATGTCTTTCTTAAAGAGCAGCTTTCGACTAGTCCCCCACTGACACATATAGCACAACTGACCTTGCCAGGATTAGTTTTCCAGAAATCTTTCCTTCGTTTTGGACTTTCATTTAAAAAAAGTTATATCCTTCATAAATGTATTCCTTCACCCACCTGCTGAAAATTGCATCCTATGGCCATGCCCCTACACCGGCACATGCAGCCCAGTTTTGTGATGTCACTAAATGAAGGCTGCATGTGCGCACCCCATTGACTTGAAAAGGGGTGATTTTTCCAAAGGTTTTATACATATTTAATGTCAGGATTTTAAGAAATCAAAGTGATCGCTCAACTAACAGGGTCCCGGGGTACTCTCCCAAAGGAGGCTGAAATTTTGTCTAGGGAGATTGCTGCAGTGAGAAACAGACCAGCTCAGCTCTTCTGCATGGTAGATGGGCTTTCACATCCTGCCTGTCTCTGTGTCGGGGGCCCATTCTAGCACTAGGTGCGAGGAGCTGGCTTTGTTCTTCACCAATAAGGTGTCCTCTATCAGGGCTGAGGTCTCTTTGAGTATCTCTCAAAAGGGATGCAGGGTTCAGCCTGAGTTGTGCCAGAACACTCCTCCTGTCTGTGATGAGTTTGAGCTGGTTGGGGTGGAGGAGGTGGTGGGGATAATCTTGAAGCTGCGGCCCACACAATGTGATCTGGACCCAGGTCCAACCCGCCTTTTGATTGGATGTTTGGACCTGCAGTTGCTGAGGTTGTCCAGAGTTCCTTGAGGAGTGGGGTCTTCCCACTGGCCTTGAAAGAGGCCTTGGTTAGACCCCTTTTGAAGAAATCCTCTTTGGACTCGGACTGCCGCAGCAATTACAGGCCAGTCTTGAACCTCCCATTCTTAAGGAAGGTCATAGAAAAGGTGGTGGCCATTCAGATTGAGAGACATCTTGCCTCATCGTCCACCTATGAGCAATTCTCGTCTGGGTTCCATGTGGGGCATAGTACGGAGACTGCCCTGGTGAGGGTGCTTAATGATCACCTGATAGCGCAGGACAGGAAAGACAGTACCATCTTGGTTCTCTTGGACCTTTCTGCGGCATTTGACACCATGCACCATGAGGTATTACTTGACTGTCTGCGGTTCTGGTGTGGCCTGTCTGGTAATGTCATCAACCGGTTCAGGTCATACTTGTCAGACAGAGTGCAAATGGTGACAATGGGATTAATCTCATCTAACCCGAAGCCTCTGTGCTGTGGGGTTCCGCAGTGTTTGGTGTTGTCACCCTTGCTGTTCATGGTTCATGGATGACTCAAAACTAGCTTAAGCTTAACCAATACAAGACTGAGGTACTGGTGGTAGATCCAGGTCGTTGGGGCAGGAGGGTGGGGTTACCTCCCAGCCTAGTGTTGGGGGGTGTTCTCCTTGCCCCGTCTACACAGATGAAGGATTTGGGTGTCATCCTAGACAATGACCTGACACTTGATGCTCAGGTGTCAGCCGTGGTCAAAAGTGAAGTCTACCATCTTAGGAATATCACTCAAATCTGAGCCCTAAGCCCGACTGATTATCTGACCATGCAGGTACATGCTTTTGTCACTTCCAGGTTGGACTACTGTAATGCCCTATACCTAGGGTACCTGGAGGCAACCTCTGCAGGCTGCAGCTAGTGCAGAGTGCAGTGGCAAGACTGCTGATGAGGGTAAAAAGGTGCAAGCATATTACCCCGGTCCTCCTCGGACTGCACAGGCTCCCGGTCAGGTGGAGGATTGTCTTCAAGATAGGGCTCCTGACCCAAAAGACTCTGCATGGAAGGGGACCTGTCTATCTGTATGATCTCCTTGTCTCCTACCATCCACCCCAGGCAATCTGTTCTGCTGGAGGAGACCTCCTTAGGGTTCCCAGAGTTAGGTTGCAGCATTCTGGGGACAGGGCGTTCTCGGTGGCTGGACCGACATTGTGGAACTCCTTGCCTGGTTGTTTAAAGGGGGCTCCTCCGGTAGAAGCCTTTAAAAAGGGCCTAAAGACGTATTTGCTTCAGCAAGCTTTTATTGACAAATTGACTGATTGACTTATGTTGTGATTTTAAATGTGGGATAAATAGATTAATTTTGCACTCCCAGTCAAATTTTATATATGCATTTTTTGGTATGATTTTAAATTATTGTACTGTTCTTATTGTATAGCGCCCAGAGTCCCTGGAATTGTGCGCTTTAGAAATAAAGTATCTATCTATCTATCTATCTATCTATCTATCTATCTATCTATCTATCTATCTATCTATCTATCTATCTATCTATCTGTGTTTTATACCATGAATGGAGAGGATTTTGTTCTGTAGTAGCCAACTCTGGGGATCCTTGAACCAGAGATGGGCATCTTGCCATATCTGACCCCACTGCTCATCTGAAATTTGGAGACCCATAGCCCTTTCCTATCTAAGTTTGGAGTCTACTGATTAGGTCCGGACCTTGTCCCTAACTCCAGCATATGTTTTCCCTGCTAGGTCTTTGGGTGTGCAGAGCCATGAATTGATTGCACTCTCATGTTGGGGTGTTTGCTTGCCCATCAGGAATGGTTTAACTACCTCCCTTATCTGGAGATATCTCCAGAAGTCTTGTTGCTGAAATCCCTATCTGTCTTTAAGGGTCTGAAAGGTCACTACCCTTTTTTAACTAGGTAGGTCCAATAAGTCTGGGAAGTGGATAATGGCTTTAGCAACCCACCACGGCCATATACAGGGTTTATTGTCGATAAGGATTTGGGGGGTAAGAGTGTGGGATTGGAGCCATATAAAGCTTCCTGTGGGATGTCATCCAGTACTTTATTGCTGGTTGTGTTGTGGGATGCTGGCCCACGCCCCTGTCTTTTGATTTGTACAGCAGTGCCACAGCTGAACATACTCCCCCCGCACTCTTTCCATTTCCATCCACTGTGGCGACTTGTCCGACTGTGAACAGAACCAGTGTGACATCTGGGCTGTGTTAAATGCCAACCTATACCCTTCCATCCAGGGTATGTTCCAGCCTCCCTTTTTCCAATGTGCCCTCAAATGGTTGTGGTTAAACTGCAGCTTCTTGCCCTCCCATAAGAAATCTCCTATGAGCTTGTCATGCTCTGGGGACGTTTTTTTAGGGAGGAGGGTGGGAATATGTGTGAGCAGGTAAAATCGTTTGGGGGCTGACACCATTTTTATGGCTGCTATTTTGCTGGCAAGAGTTAGCCTGAGAAGCTTCCATCTCGCAAATTCCATTTTGAGAGTCTGTATTAGGGGTTAGAGGTTGGCATCCCATAATTTATCAGGGTGAGGAGTGATTTGGATCCCTAGGTGGGTGATTCCTTGTGGCGCCCACAGCAGCCCTGCGGTGGAGGCCATGTCCTGTGTTCAGGGGCATAATTTCTGTCTTTGCCTGGTTCAACTGGAGGCCTGAGTGAATAGTGAAGGTGTCTAACAGTTGCAAAAGTGTGGGGAGGGCAACCGGAGTATTGGCACGCGTGATAAGGAGATCATTGGCATACATGAGACTGGGATATCTTTTGCCCCCCACTTCCATACCTAAGATGTCTGGGTGTTGTCTAATAGCGGCCACCAATGATTTAACCGCAAGCACAAAGGCAAGGCAAAGCAAATTTTATTTTTCAGGTGATCAATCCCAGAGGCTCTAGGTGTTGTACAATAAAAGCACACTATCAATAAAATGATTCCAATTAATATTAAATAAAACAGTAATAACAGCAGCATGAATGAGTATAATCAGTAAGCATGTACAGTATATTACAACTGGTAGCAAAAACGAAGAGCAGCCAGAACAGCGGGCAACCCTGCCGGGTTCCCTGCCCCAATGTCAAGGAAGGGGACAGCAGCTAGTAACTTTGACTTTTGGGGCAAAGTAAATTGCTCAAACCCATGCTCTGTACCTCTCACCAATTCCCAGGTGGGAGAGCACTGTGTGTGGGTAGTCCCATTCCAGGGAGTCGAAGGCTTTTTCAAAGTCAACCCCTATGGTTGCAACTGGGGTAGGAGAAACTCTGGCAACATGCATGAGATTGATGAGTGTTTGTATATCGTCAGAGCTATTCCTCCCTGGGACAAAGCCCACCTGTGCCAGGTGGATCAGCTCAGTCAGGAGAGGGATCAGCTTATTGGGGAAGATTTTTGAGTAGATCTTGCTGTCCACATTAATAAGGGATATTGGTCTATAGTTTTCTGCGTTTGCAGGGTCCTTTCTCTTCTTTGAGATAACAGCTATCACGGCCTCTCTTAGTTGGGGGGGGGAGGGATCACAGGGTCTCTGCATGTTGATATACCTTGGTCAGTAAGGGCACTATTAGGGTGGCTATAGCTTGAAAGAAGCCCATGGGATATCCATCTCCTCCTGGTGACTTACCCAGTTGGAGGGCTAGAATTGCTCGGGTCACTTTGTCCTTGGATATAGGAGCATTTAAGGCTTGGGTTTGAGTCTGGCAGAGTTTGGGAAGATTCAGGTTTTCCAGAAACTGTGCAGTGCCTTTTGGGAGGTTGGGGTGTGTGGAGGTGTACAGTCTGGTACAAAAGGCTGTCATTGTGTCGTTTATTTCTTGAGAAGAGTTTCTAATTAGCACTTTGGTGTCCTCTAGACCAGCAATATGTCTGTCTGCAATTTGCTTCCTTAGCTGATAAGCAAACACTTTACCTCCCTTGTCCCCTCCTTCCCATAGAAACATAGAAACATAGACTTTGATGGCAGATAAGGACCACTTGGCTCACCTAGTCTGCCCATTTCCCTACCTAGAGGATAAGCTGCACATCCTATTTAAGCAACAGCCTATTTCTTCCTACCCCCTACAAAAATTGCTTTATGTCTGTCCCATGCATTCTTGAAGTCTCCCACAGTTTTAGACCCCACAACCTCCTCAAGAAGGCTGTTCCATGCATCCACCACCCTCTCTGTGAAAAAATACTTCCTCACATTGCCCCTGAGCCATCCCCCCTCTATCTTCAAATTGTGTCCCCTTGTTCTTGCACATCTCTTTTTCTGAAAGATGCTACTCTTTTGGACTTTGTTGATTCCACTGAGGAACTTAAACATTTCTATCATGTCCCCCCTCTCCCTCCTTTCCTCAAGGGTATACATATTAAGCTCCTTTAGTCTCTCCTCGTATGGCTTCTCTTGTAGACCCTGCACCATTTGAGTTGCCCTGCTCTGAACTGCCTCCATCCTCTCTATGTCCTTGTGGAGATGGGGTCTCCAGAACTGGATGCAGTACTCCAGATGGGATCTCACCAACTGTCTGTACAGGGGGATAACAACTTCCTATTTTCTGCTGGTGATACTTCTCCCTATACATTCCAGTATCCCCCCAGCCCTCCCTACCACCTTCTCACATTGCGTGCCAACCTTAAGGTCATCTGATATGATTACCCCCAGATCCCTTTCCATTTTGTTGTTGTTACTACCCCCATTGTGTAATCTCCTCCTCGGTTTTTGTTTCCCAGGTGCATTATTTTCCACTTATTTGCATTGAATCCAAGCTGCCATACTTCTGACCATTCCTCCAACCTTGCCAAGTCCATTCTCATCCTTTCCATGCCTCCTTGTGTATCAACCCTGTTGCAGATCTTTGTGTCATCTGCAAAGAGGCATACTTTCCCTTCCAGTCCCTCTGCAATGTCACTTATAAAGACATTAAAAAGGACTGGGCCCAGTACTGAACCCTGCGGTACTCCACTAGTAACCCCTCTTTCTTCAGAGTGGACTCCATTTACAATTACTTTCTGTGTCCCGTTGTCCAGCCAATGTTTTACCCAGGCTACCACCCTGGGACCCACTCCCAGATAGGTTAATTTGACTATTAATCTTTTGTGTGGGACTGTGTCAAGTAGCTTGCTAAAGTCTAGGCAGGCCATGTCCACAGCCTCTCCCTGGTCTACTATTTTGGTCACCCAGTCAAAGAAATCAATTAGATTCGTCTGACATGACCTTCCCTCTGTGAGCCCATGTTGCCTTGGGTTCTGTGCCCCACTGGCCTCTAGGTACTCAACAGTTCTTTCCTTCAGAAGTGATTCCATCACTTTCCCTACCACAGAGGTCAAACTGACAGGTCTGTAGTTTCCTGCTTCTGTCTTGGTCCCACCTTTGTGAAGGGGTATCACATCTGCCTTTCTCCAGTCCTCAGGTACTACGCCATCCTCCCATGATTTGTTAAAAAGGGTAGTCAGTGATGTCACTAGTTCTCTGCTTAATTCTTTTAGAATTTTGGGGTGAATCCTTGGAAGCTGCTTGCCCCTGAACAGGGCTGCTTCAGCTCACCCACGGTCGGCCGGCACCCAGCCAGCCACCGACCAAGACCAGGACACCCACCTGCAGCTCCTTGGAAGGCATGGGACAGCGCAGCCAATCGGAACACGGGTGCTTCCAGCAAACCCACTCTGATTGGCCAGGAGTTTTCCCCTGCTATAGACACCTGGCACTTTGTTAGATTTTCGACAGAACTAAGCACATTTCAACTGTGTTATTAGGAGTTTTTCAACTGTATTAGCTGGATTGTAATTTCTACTACTGTTTTAAAGTGCTTACATCTCTTCTACGTGACTGCTCTTCCTGCAGCGCCCCCATCCAAGCACTCTGCCTTGGTGCCGATAAGTCTAACTACCTTTTTTGCTGTTTTTTGGCTAGTTTTCCATTAGCAGGTTATACAGACCTGCCACTAGAGGGATTCTTGGTCTTCTACATAAATCACTGTATTCATTTGTGGGCAATATGGCCTGCATTATCATTCTACTTCTTTCCCGGTGCTGCTACAAGAGGACTTGAGTCTGAGGGGTGGATGGCCACTAACTAAGCTGCTCCTGCTCTCCTTGTTCTCCTTTCTGCTGTATTTTCTCATCTAGGTTTTAAGTGATACCTAGGTGGGCAAATTTCTTGCCTAGAAAATATTGCACTAATACAAATCACGAGACCACTCAATCTGGGACCATGGCTCTCCTTATTGTGTTTTTATTGCTCCTAAGGTGCAGAGTTTTCAGCAATACCGTGCAATTCAAAGTACCTCAATGCAATTCAGTTCTCCAATGTACCTTATCAATACCTAATGTTATAACAGTCTACTGTGCAGACACTATGTCATTCTCCTCTCCCCTTTCAGCCTATTCCCCCCGGTTAGCCTACACCCCCTTGCTACTGTCCTCACCTATGTCTACCTAAGCACTTACATTGATCATGATCAACTGTCATTACAGTGGTGCCTCCTCTTGTGCAGCACGATATGGGTTGCCGCGAAGAAATAAAAAAGCAGTCTCCATTCTTATAAGCTCCTTAAAGAAAGTTATACTTCTGCTTCTTCTCTGCTCAGGAAATGTGGAGCTCAACCCTGGCCCCCCACAACTTACCTCGCCTATCGATTTTGCTGAGGCCACAGGTCTCAAAATGATGATGGTCAACATTTTAAACCTGCCTAAAAAACTTGTACAGCTGCAAGCCTGGCTGCACACGTTAACCCAGACCTTATCATAATTACTGAGTCATGGTTAAAAAAGACGAACACTGATCAACAAATATCACTGCAGGGCTACAATTTATTTAGAGCTGATAGAGAGTCTAGAGGCGGGGTGTGGTTATCTATGCCAAATCTAAGTACTTGGTCACCAATATTAGTTGCAAATCTCTAGCCAAGGAATTTGAGTTAGTTTACTGAGCCTTCATCTCCCTCCTCAGAATGTATCACTATCCTAGGTGGCTATAGACCCCGTCTGGTGGTGATGAAGTCCTTAATCTTTTGAAATCCATGTTCAGTAGATGCAAAACTGAAACAATATTTCTAGGAGATCTAAATATGGACTGGTTGTCACCTAAATCACAGGCCTCAAATCCCTTTGTGATGAGCTAGGTCTTGGGCAATTAGTCAGTGAACCTACTAGGAACAACACTCTAAATACTGCCAACAGTTCCATTCTAGATGTGGTACTAACCACCAATCCACACAAAATATCTCATTTGGCAGTGTTTCACAATGACATGAGCGATCATGGAATTGTTGCTTGCATAAGATCTCAAATTAAGGCCTGCCGCCACCCATCTTTATAACAAAGATCCTTCGCAAATTCAGTGCAGTAAACTTCCTATCTGACCTGAGCATGATCAGATGGCAAGATCTTTACCTAGCCAAAGATGTCAACAAGGCAGCTTGCATCCTTAATGACAAACTCACTACAATAATAAATAAGCATGCCCCTTTCATCAAAGTAAGGGTACAGAACAATTCCAACCCTTGTTTCACCTCGGATCTCAAGGCAACCCTTATAGCTCGAGATAAGCTCTGGGCTAAAGCTAGACATTCCAAAGAATCTTCGGATTGGCAGGCCTTTAGAACAGCCAGGAATAACTGTGTGAAAAAACTTCGCTCTGCTAAAGCTAACTATTATATTTCTACTCTCGAACAAGCTAAAGGTAACCCTCATAAAATATGGAAGACTATCAAAGCTATAGAAGGATGGGCCCATGGCCCCCTCTGTCCCAACAAAGATAGTTGCAAGTGGCAAGATTGTGGAAAACAAGTCCCTCATCCTGGAGGAACTTAACTCCCACTTTGCCACAGCTGGATTAGCTTTTGACTCGTCACCTTATGCTGGTGCTGCGGTGAGCCAGCATACCCCTCCCACCACATCTAGTCCTGCACCCAGCCCCTTCCAACTGCGCGAGATAACTTATAAAGAAGTAGAAGATTCTCTTCTTAACCTAGACACCAAAAAAAGCGTAGGGGACGATGGCTTGGAACCCTTTTTGCTAAGGTCAGGCTACACCCATCTCACTGCCCCAATTCTCCACATCTTCAATCTTTCCATTACATCTGCTACTGTGCCGTCCTGCTGGAAATCAGCACATATCCTCCCTCTATTTAAATCTGGTGACCCATGCGATGTAAACAACTATAGGCCTATCTCCATATTGCTTATCCTTTCCAAAGTTCTCGAAAAACTGATCCATATTCAGTTAAAATCTCACTTGGAAACCTCTCTCACTAACCCAGCTCAATCTGGCTTCTGGGCTAAACATAGCACAATCACTGCACTAGCAAAAGTAACCAATGATTGGATCTCTGCTATAGATGCTAAGAAGGTAACTGGTGCAGTCTTTTTGGACCTCAGCAAAGCTTTTGATACTGTTGATCACAAACTGTTAGTCAATTGCCTTGCAAAGTTGGGTGCCACATACCATACCACCCAGCGGTTCTCTAGCTACCCTAACTGGAAGATTCCAAAAGTAAAGGCAGAATGCTTTTTTCTGCTGCCTTGCCAGTTGCAAGAGGAGTCCCCAAGGATCCATCTTAGGCCCTATCTTGTTTTCTCTGTACATTAATGACTTAGATGCTAACATATCTACGTCCAATCTGCACTTTTCAGATGATACTGTGTTGTATACTTCTGGCTCATCGTTATCTGAAGTCAAGGAGTGCTTCAAGCGGACTTAGCACAACTTGAGCATAATCTAATAAAGGCAAAGCTTCTGCTCAATGCTAAGAAGACTAAAGCGATGATATTCTCCCGCAGTGCTGTCTCAGGCCCCCCCAATACCCTTGCCCAAGACTTCATTGTCACCACGCTAAATGAGCCTCTGGACGTTGTAACCAAATTTAAATATCTAGGTATCTGGATCTACAATAAATTATCTTTCAGTGACCATGTCGAAGATGTCTCTAGAAGGTTAAAAGCAAGGTTAGGTTTCTTCTACAGAAATAGGCCCCTTTTCCCCCTTGAAACTAGAAACAAGCTTGTACAGGCCACTTTTCTCCCCCTACTCGACTATGGCGATGTAATCTATTCCTCTACCACTCTTGCAAATCTAAGTAAACTGGACATCCTTTATCACCGTGCATTACGGTTCATTACCAACTCCCCTTACCGTTCGCACCACTGTGACTTATATGCAACTGTTGGTTGGACATCCCTTACTACTAGAGCGCCTGCTCCATGCTGGGCTATGGACTCTTAAACTGCTCCTGCAGAAATTGCCAAGCTATCTCTCTCCCTTATTAGTATCTCACATAGTGCATACGCTAAGAAAATCTGACTTTATTATGCTTGACATACCAAGACGCTGGACTTCCTTTGGTAAACGTGCTATTGCATATGCCCTTCCCTCCATTTGGAACCAATTACAAACCATACTGAAACTAACTAGCACAGTTTCAATAAACTTCTACAAATCGCTAAGTTCAGCCAAAATAAAAGACACCTGTAACTGTCATTAAGTCTCTTCCTTCCCCATGTGTGCCATATTTATCCACTGGTAAGGTATAATTGATTTGTCATATTAACTGCTTTCCCTTCTCCTTCTACTCCTGGCTTTATCCTTGCTTACGCTCCACTGCTACTCTATCAAATCACTCCTCCCCCCGATATCAGTTGTAGACTGTTGTTTGTTCTAGCTGCCAAAATACTGTATATGTATTGCACACATCAGTCATCATGTTTCATTTATCAGTATGCAACCTGTAAGTCGCTTCCTTGTCTCATATCAATGTTTACCACCTGCGGTCACCCTATGTGGTACCCTTGTATGTATATCCAGCCTGTATCATGTAACGTGCATTTCATGTATATACTGTTATTACCTATCTGTGTTTGTACTTTAAGTGTTTATGTCACAGGACCTCCTTGTGAACGAGCTTGCTCAATGGAGTTTTCCTGCAATAAACTTGAACCTTGAACCTTGAATTCCATCTGGCCCCATTGCTTTGTCCACCTTCAGTTTTAGGAGTTCTTTCAGAACCCTTTCTTCTGTGAAAGGACTGGGATCGACCCCCCTATCCAGAGTGCTTCTGTTAAATGAATTAGGCACATCCCCATCTCCTCTTTTGTGAATACTGAACAGAAGTATTCATTTAGTATCCCTGCTTTTTCACTGTCCCTCTCTGCCCACCCACCGTCCATTCTATTCAGCCTCACTATCCTTCCCTTTGTCTTTCTACACTCCCTGATATACCTATAAAAGGTCTTATCCCCCTTCTTAATCCTCTCTTACCTGGCCAACCTCCCGAATGACCCATCTCTGTTTCTGAACCCAGGTCACTGGCATGGCAGGAGGTGAGATGTTTGATGCCTCAGTCTTCCATGCCACTGAGCTGGCTCTTGTACACCCTTTTAATGACTTTCAAATACTAAAAAATCTTAATCATGTCCCACCTCTCCCTCCTCTCCTCCTGCTTTTTTTCCTGGCTATCTTTTCCTCAGTTTGGGCCTTTGCTATTCAGACTACCCTCCCTGCTTCCTTCTGCCTTAACTGGTACAGTTCTCTGTTCTGCTTCTTCTGTGTTTCCTTATACTTCCTAAATGCTATCTTTTTCTACCGAACCTTCACCACCACTTCTTTTGAGAACCATAGTGGCCTTTTCTTTCATTTTGATTTGTTTATTTGCTTCACACAGGCTTCTTGCCTCTGTGATGACAGTTTTGATAGTTCCCCATTGTTGCTCCACCCCTCCTTCTAGTCTGTTTGCTAGTGCTTTTCTAAGGCATTCTCCCATCTTGCCAAAGTCAGCCCTCCTGAAGTCCAGAACCCTTACTTTTGTATGGCTTGACTCTGTAGCTGAGTTTATCATGAACCACACTGTTTGGTGGTCACTTGTTCCCAAATGGCTACCCACTTCTAGATCTGAGATCCTCTCACTGTCCCCATTTGAGAGTACGAGGTCTAAGATTGCTCCCTCATGAGTAGGTTCAAAATTAGCTGTCTGAGGCATGCCACCTGAAGGGCATCGATAATGACCCTGCTTTTGGATGTGGCTGCAGCAAAGGTGCTCCAGTTAGCATCTGGCATGTTAAGGTCCCCCATCAACAGTATCTCCCCTTTCTCTGCCATCTTAAGTATGCCTTCTGTCATATCCTTGTCCATTCCTTCCCCCTGACATGGGGGTCTGTATACAACCCCTGTGCGGGGTGTGGTGCCATTTTCAGTCTCTAAGGTGACCCACAGTGCCTCCTCTCCTCCCTGTTTACTCTTTTGTTCAGTTGCTTTTATCCCTTCCCTTACATAGAGAGCAACTTCCCCCCTTCTGCCCTCCCTGTCTCTCCTGTAAGTTGTGTACTCTGGTATGTTAACATCCCAGTCATGGTTTTTTCTGTACCATGTTTCTGTGACTGCTACGATATCCAGGCATCCCTCTTCCATCAAGGCCACCAGTTCAGGGAGCTTGTTGCCCAGACTATGGGCGTTGTTACTCATTACACTCCATTACTTGATGACCTTACCCCTTTTTGACCCATCCCTGTCCTTATTGCGTTTGTCACTTTCTCCATTTACCCTGCACTTCTCCCTATTGACATCTCTATGTTGGTGTCTACCTCACTTAGTACCCTGATTTTTTTGGGGGGGCTAGGATTTCCCTGCTCCTTTCCAGTGCCTCTCCCTTGGCTAGTTTAAATGCTTGCCAGTGAAGTATTTAAACCTATCACCTAGGATCCTGGTTCCCCTCCTGGACAGATGCAGATCATCGCACCAGTATAGGCCTGCATCCATCCAGGTGAACCCCCATTCCCCAATGAAGCCAAATCCCTGAGCTCTGCACCAGTTTTTCAACCACTGATTGAATCCCATGGTGTGAAGCACCCTAGCCTCATCCGTGCCATAGACAGGCAGCACCTCCGAGAAGGTTACCATGTGTGCTATTTGTCTAAGGCCCCTTCCCATCTCTACAAATGCTTCTTGCACTACTCTGATCCCTTTCTTAGCCAGGTCATTTGTCTCTAGGTGGACAATGACATCCAGCTCCCTTCCCTGTGCAGCTGCTCCTGTGATCCTGAGGATTCACTCCATGTCCCTCCAAGCCATGACGCCAGGCAGGCACCTTACCTCCCTCACCCCTTCCTCCCCCAGTTCTACCTTCCTAACAATGGAGTCCCCCACCAGGAGTTATTTCCTTCCCCTGTGGGGTCCCATGCCACCCTCCTGTGGGTCTCCTTTGTGGAGGTTCCCAGCATCCTCCTTGATCTCCACTGTGGGTACCTCCATAGAGGAACCACACTTTTCCAGAATGGCATAGAAATTGTGGAGAGGTACAACTGGAGGGATGCACCTCTGTTCCACCACCCTCACCTTCCCTGAGCCCACTGTGGTTCAACTGCTCCTCTTTCTTGGCAACCTCTGAGGCAACCTGGCGGTCCTTGGGTGGGAGAGGAGGTCCCACAAATCCTGGCCAACTCAGCCTGGAGATGAGCAACCTCCTCCCTCAGCCCAGAGAGGTGCCTGCAGATGGGACAACACTGCATCCTCCAGAACGTCTCCCGGAAGACTGCTGCTCCACAGCCACTGCACTGCACCACTCCCATCATGTATTTTTTCTGGCCCCCTAACTGTTGTTTGGAATACTTACTCTTTCCTCTGTTTGTTTATTTTCCTTTTTTTTCCTTCCCCTACTTACTTACTGCCTCTGTGCCCTTTTAGCTCCTGATCTTCCTGTTCTAAGAGAAGAAGTTCCTATATTTTTCAGTAGTCTCCTTACTTGCTCAGAGTCAGACCTCCAGCAGCTAGGAGGGGATGGAGAGCTACTCTTGCCCTTCTAGGATGGTGAGTCTTTGGTGGCTCTGTGATCACTCACTTCCTGCTCCCAAACAGGAAGTTCCTGTTGTCAGTTAAATCCTGTGCCTATAAAAGTAGAACTGGTTTGTGGTGGAGGGAAGGGAAGGAGGGCAATATAGTCCCAGTAGAGAAGTTTTAGTTATACCAGTAGCTCCTTCTTCCTGGTGTTCTGTCTGTTCTCTGGCAGAAGCTATCTAGGGCAATGCTTAAATCTGGTTTTAATCAGGCTCCTTCTAGCTAAGCCACTCCCCCTACTTTGCAAATCTTTCTACACTTAGTTAATTTCACAGATAACAATTCCCTTCTGACACCTGTGACAAGCACCTAGATAAGTACACAGATAGCACAGATAACAGATAACAATTAACTTCAACTACTTCTGACAAACACCCTAACTCTTTTTTTTTTTTATTACCCTAAATTGAAGGTCCCAGTACAAGATTTCTAGTTCTTAGTCCCAGTAGAGAAGTTTTAGTTATATCAGTAGCTCCTTCCTCCTGGTGTTCTGTCTGTTCTCTACTAAAGTCCTTACCAGTGTGCAGCTGCTATTTCAAGCCATGCAACAATGGCTGTTGCTGACACCTTTGTAACTGTCTTGCCCCGACCCTCCCTCTCAGCACTTGCCCCCACAAGCATGACACTGACACTGGGGGTGCCCAATCCTCCAGTGTCGAAATCTAAAATAAAAAAAAACCTTCCTCCAGTGTTTTTTGTGTGCCTGTCCATCAATGTTTAGTGCACCACCATTTCTAACATTGACATGGGGGGGTGCCCAGTCCCCCAGTGTCAACTTCTGGCATCCCTGTAGCTGTCACCCCCACCGACCCTCCCACTCCAGCACCCACCACCCCACCCAAATAACACTAACACTGGGTGTACCCAATTCCCCACTGGCGAAACCTAAAATAAAGAAAAGCTTCCATCAGCATTTTTTTTTTATCTCCTGTAAAAAAGAAAATGGTCCATTGATGTCTGTTGCAGCCACCACCATAAATGCAACCTTCCCACTCCCTGTTTTGTGTTTTCTTTAAATACACAGTAAAAAAGAAAACGGTCCATCAATTTCTGTTGCAGCTGTAACTGCACCCCCTCCCCACCATTTAATAACACTGACACTGGGGTGCCCAATCCCCCAGTGTCCACTGCTGGCACCCCTGTAACTGTCACCCCATCCAGCCCTCCCACTCAGCACCCACTACCCCACCTCACCCCCAAACATATCACTGACACTGGGGGTGTCTGATCCCCAGTGTCCAAACCTGAAATAAAGAAAACCTTCCCTTGACATTTTTTTAATACCTTGTAAAAAAGAAATTGGTCCATCAATGACTGTTGTGCCATTAGTTCCCCACCCTCACATGACCCTCCCACTCAGCATCTAACACCCCACACCCCCGAAGCCCTCACTTGCCCACTGGGGATCTGACATCGTAATCTTCTCTGAACCGTAGACACGTCTTCACTCTTCAACACTAGACCGGGAACTGAGGAAATCAGGTATTCCATTCAATGTATTTCAATGGGGGTTTGAACTTAGGTGCATAACTTGGCCATTTTTCAATATTTGTGCCCCGGATTTTCAACATATCTCTCTTTTGGGACACCACCTCATGAACAATGCAAGTGACATTAGGTAAATCTGTCCCAAAAGGTAAGTTCACAGTCACTGCTTGAAATCACCTTCCGGGTAGGAGTTAAAAATGTTCTCTGTCCTTGTTTATGAGGTGGGATCATAAGAAGGCTATGTTGAAAATTTGGTGTAAAAATGTTAAAAAACAACAAAGTTATGAGCATACGTTGAAATTTACGAATGTAGGCTCATAACTTTAGTAATTTTCAATATTTTGACCCCAAATTTTCAACATAGCCATTTCCTCATAGCACCTTATGAATGTGACAGCTGTCATTTTTCAAATCCTGGCCAAAATGTCTTTTCGCTCCCCGAAAAATGTTTTTGCAGTCATTGCACAGAATGTATGTTCATGCCTGTGGCAGTATGACATTTCAGTCGCACAAAATCATGTTTTGGTGAGGATTTGAAAATCTTACCTGCTGGGTCCATTAGGTCGGGTAATAAGAAGGCTATGCTGAAAATTTGGTGTACAAATAGGTGTGCCAACCACACATCGAAACATTCACAGTGAAATACCTCACTGCAACAATCTCAACAGGTTTTGAGTTTGTCGCTGTGAGGAACCCAAGGGTGAAATTTCACCCTTTTGCCATGTTTCACACCCCCCTTCAAATCAACTCCAACTCAGAGTTGATAATCTATAGAAGGGGGAGTGTGGGAGGCACATCCTCCACATGGGGGATTCAGGGGCACAGCTCCCTTGAGAAACACACCAGTGTTGGACAGCCAACATTTTGCCCATCGACATTGAGGATCTCACTATGCTGAACTTCAACAGTGTTGTCAATTCAGCATAGGTAAACTGTACAACTACAGTAAAACACCCTGGTTAGGACTGAACACTACACTGTTTCAGTGTTCAGTCATAAGGTCGCTGCTTTTGAATGTTTTAGAAACATAGAAATTGACAGCAGATAAGGACCGCTAGGCCCATTCAGTCTTCCTATTTTCCCTGCCTACTGTAAAAGCCGCAGATCCTACTTGATCTCTGGCTTTACCACCTCATTCCTATTGCTAGGGTTCCCCAATGCCTGTCCCATGCATGCTTGAATTCCTCCACTGTGTTTGCCCCCACCACCTTCGCTGGGAGTCTATTCCATACATCCGCCACCCTTCCCATGAAGAAATACTTCCTCACTCTACCCCTTAGTCTACTACCTTCCAACCTCATATCTTGTCCCCTCGTTCCTGGACATCTTCTTTTCTGAAAGATGCTATCTACCCTATTTATGCCTTTTAGATATTTGTAGGTTTTTGTAATATCTCCCCGTCTCTCCTAGCCTCCACTATTAACTCCAAACTTTCAACACAGCCCCTTTTCCAAAATATCTCATAAATGTGACATGAGTAATTTTTTTCATTTGCTGCACTTGCACAAGAACATTTTGGGATGAGTACATCAGGATTTCGGAGGTGTGTCACTGCCGAGTCCATTGCAGTTGCAACTGCAAGGGGCTTGGCAGTCTAGACCAGTGACCATGCATTATGGTCTTGATGAAACTCTCAGCTTGGTGGGCTGAAACTTTGTGTACTTCAAAGGACCGAAGCTGCTCCAGTTAGAGAGGGCTTCAGTTCTGTGACATGCATGAAGCCACGTCAGCAAACAGCTGATCGGCTTTTGAAACAGTTGCAGCTGCACACCAGAAGTTTGCTACGGACCTTACTGGTGCGCAGCTGCTATTTCAAGTCCAATAACAACAGAAATCATCCATCGATGTCTCTTGCTGGTGCCCCTGAAACTCAACACCCGCCACACTACACTCCCCTCAAACATAACGCTGACACTGGGGGTTCCCAATCCCCCAGTATTCACCTCATAATTTTTTTTTTAAGCCTGCAGCTAAGAAACCGTGCACTGATGTCTACTGCGCCATGTAACTGCCCCCCACTGTTTATAACAATGACATTGGGGATGCCCAATACCCAAGTGTCCACTGCTGGAGCCCCTGCAACTGTTACCCCCACCGACCCTCCCACATAGCACCCACCCCCCCAAACATGACACTGACACTGGGGGTGCCCAATCCCCAAGTGTCAAAACCTGAAAGTAAGGAAACTTTCCTCTGTGTCTTGGTATGTTTTTTTTAAGTCTGCAACTAAGAAAACCAGCCAGCAATGTTCATTGCACCACCATAACTGCAACTCCCTCCCCCATCATTTATAACACTGACACTGGGGTGCTCAGTCCCTCAATGTCCAATGCTAGCACCCCTGTAACTGTCACCCCCACCCTACCCTTCCACTCAGCACCAAGCACCCCAGATCCCCCAAATATAACACATGACACTGATGGTGCCCAATCCCCCACTGTCAAAAACCTGAAATAAAGAAAACCTTCCCTTGACATTTTCTTTTATACCCTTTAAAAGAGAAATGGCCCATTGATGTCTGTTGCAGTCGCCACTGTAACTGCAACCCCACCTCCTATTTTTTTTAAATACCCTGTGAAAAAGAAAAAGGTCTTTTGCAGTCCACTGTAACTGCAAGGCGGCTCTACACCAGGGTCCGCCAGGGCACGTGCCCAAGTAAAAAAATGCTGTGCCCCAGTTGGTGCCCCATATGGTGCAAAGCTTCCCCCATAGTAACAATATATCAGTGCCCTGGCTGCCATCGGTTGTGCCCCAGCTGTGCCCTGGTAACCATTTGTGGCTAAAGCCGCTAATGAAACACACACACACACACACAAACACACACACACACCATTTATAACACTGACACAGGAGGTGCTCAGTCCCCCAGTGTCAACTGCTGGTGCCCCTGTAACTTTCACTCCCACCCGACCCTCCCACTCGGTACCCCCCCCAAACATAACACTGACACTGGGGGTACCAAACCCCAAGTGTCGAAACCTGAAATAAAGAAAACATTTCCTCTGAATTTCCTTTTTTTTAAGCCTGTAAAACAAAGTCCATCGATGTCTGTTGAGCCGTTAGTCTCCCCAACAGCCGACTCCTCCCATTCAGCACCAACCCCCCAAGCCCTTACTTACCCACCAGGGTTCTGATGACATAATCATCTCTGGACCACAGACACATCTTCACTTTTCAAAGCTGAACCATGAACTAAGAAAATCAGGTATGCTGTTCAATGTATTTCAATGGGGGTTGGAACTTAGTGACATAACTTGGCCATTTTCGATATTTTGCCACAAATTTTGAATATGTCTTTTCTGGAACACCACTTCATGAGCAATGCATATGACATTAGGTAAATCTGTCCTGAAAAGCGATTTTGCAGTCATTGCACAAAATCACCTTTCAGGCAGGAGTTGAAAATTTTCTATGCCCTTGTTCATGAGGTGAAATCATAAGAAGGCCCACTGCAGTGCACAAGGAACTGGTAGTAAAGTGTTGAGTTACTATGTCGCTAAACCCCGAGTTTGCTGCCCCTTCCCCGAGGTCCATTCCCCCACAGAATTTGTATTGATAGGGGGGATGAGGAACACGTCCCCCACAAGGGGGAGCATGGGGGTTGCTGCCCCCTGCAAAAAGAGTGGTTGGCGACTTTTGTGTTTGGCACTGTAGTGACTTTACGCACTAACACGGGCATATTCTGAGGGTGGAACCAAGAAGACCATGTTGAAAATTTGGTGTCAAAATATTGAAAAACAACAAGGCTATGAGCCTACATTGAAATTTGCAAATGCAGGAACGTACCTTTGGTAATGTTCAATATTTTGACCCCAAATATTCAACATTGCTATTTCCTTACAGCATCTCATAAATGTGATAGCTGTCATTTTTTAATTCCTGGCAAAAGTGTGTTTTTGTGCCTGTGGTGCGGAATGACATTTCAGTCACATGGAATGACGTTGTGGCAAGGATTTGAAAATCTTTACCTGCTAGGTCCATTGCGTGGGGTAATAAGAAGGCTATGTTTAAAATGTGGTGTGGTAAAATGCCAGGTTATGACTGAACGTTACTCTGTTTCAGCGTTCACCCATAACGTTGTTGATTTTGAATGTTTTGACTTCAAACTTTCAATATAGCCATTTTTAATAGTAACATTTTCTGCATAGTATCATATGCTAGTAGTATTTATGCATAGGTTCATATCCTTGTAATATTTACTGTATACCTACTGTCCATTCTACTAGTCTTGAATGATAGTGTCACATCCTACTAATAATAATTACTGCATAGCATCACATGCTAGTAATATTTATTCTGCATTATATCCTAGTATCCTCAAGAGTTTTCAATCTTCTGTGTCTACAATGTTTGTATAGCTAGTCAAATGTGATGTGATGTGAACAATGTAAAATTTTACAAAGTATTTTATATTTTTTATTGTAACTGATCTGTACACACATGGGACTGTCTTGTAAACAGGGAATTCCTTCCCTAATGCCATGATTTCTCCTTTATAAAAAATAAAGATTCTCCCTATCTATCGATCTATCTGGGATATGCGATGGCCTTACATTGAGCTGTGTTTGACCTCTTTGGCTTCATGAGTGGCGCAGCCACGAGTGACAGTAATGAGGTCAAACACAGCGAGGGTAGATAAATACAGTATTCAATGTGAGGACATCACATGTCCGATTTATACAAGTGTGAGAGCATTTCTCAATGACACGTCCGTGAATATAAAATTTTACCCATTGTTTTTCTGTAGCATTATATTTGAGGTACAGTTTGAGAACTTTTTGATTTCTTCATCCACTGGCTTACTCACTTGCTCAAGACAGTTGCTGTGAGATGTACATGGCTCCAGCATTGTCATGGAGAAGTGAATGGCGATCTTTCTTCACCACCCTCCTTTGATGCAAGCAAACATGAGGGAAGCTGTTACACTAGTAGGATTGTACGCCCTTCGAATGGCTGCTGAAGGATTCAGTTACCAGGATGAGCTGGCTACAGCAACAAGAAGAAGTGTTGCATTAGGGGGTTCAGTTTCCTTACTGACATTCATTGTCATGGCAAATGATTTCGGGAACACCATGGTCCATATCTTACTGCAACCACAAAATGGTACAGTTATTGCTTAAGATTGCATACTATTTCCCAGTTCTCTGTTCCGTTTTTAAAAATAAATTGTTATAAGGCTGCTGAGCCTGGCTGCTGATTCTGATGTATGTCTTTCTCTTTCACAACAATTAAGGGCCTGCTATCCAATTGCCTTATAGGTTGGAAATCTTGCATTCAGTAAAGCGCCACTGATAAAGAGCGCAAGAGAAACATCTCATTAGTACACACAGCATTGTAACTCTTTTTTTTTTGTTGTTGTTGTTGTTGTTATGGAGCCAATTTGTGTAAAAAAAAATGTTTGTGAATCCTGACCTATGCTAGTATGGGTAGTGCATAAAATTCTAGCTCACCCTCTCACTATCCGTTTGAACTTTGAACCCTTGTTTCTAAATTAAAAATATTTGCAATGCTGGTTTAGCTCTAAAGAATGTTTTATCTTAGTTTGTGGAGTTAGGCACATAGATACATAGATACATAGACAGTGTCGGCAGATAAGGGCCTATGGCCCACCCAGTCTGCCCATTTGAGCTTGTAAGTTCAGTTTGTTTTCCTAGAAGTCTGTTGCCCCTTACCCCTGACCTCCAGAATTCCTTTATGTCTATCCCATGCATTCTTAAATCCCGTGATTGTTTCAGCCCTCACCACTTCCTCTGGCATGGTGTTCCCTTGTCCACCACCCGTTCTGAGAAAATTCTTCTCATGTTTCCTCTGAATCGTCCTCCTCCAACTTCATCCCATGCCCTCTAGTCCTGGAACATCTTTTTCGCTTAAAAATAGTGTTTTCCTGCACCCTGTTCCTCCCTGTAAGATACTTGTATGTCTCTATCATATCCCTCTCCTCCTCTCCTCCAGGGAGCACATGTTCAGTTTCTTAACCTGTCTTCATAGGACTTGTGATGCAATCCGTGCACCATCTTTGTTGCCCTCCTCTGAACCTTCTCTACCCTGTCTATGTCCTTACGTAGGTATGGTCTCCAGAACTGTACACTGTACTCAGGTGGGGCCTCACTAGTGTCTTGTATAGCGAATTATGACCTCCTTTTCCTGCTGGTGATGCCCTGCCTATACATCCCAGCATCCTATTTGCTTTACCTGCTGCCTTGTCACACTGTTTCCCTACCTTGAGGTCATCAGAGATGATAACCCCAAGATCCCTTTCCTGCTTGGTGCATGCTATATCCTCACCCCCAACTGATATATTGTGCCAGGGTTTTGTGCCTCATATGCATTATCTTGCACTTCTTTGTATTGAATTTCAACTGCCAAACCCTGACCATTCTTCAAGTTTCTGCAGGTCGCTTCTCATTCTGTCTACACCCTCTGGTGTGTCTACTCTGTTACAGAGCTTTGTGTCATCAGCAAACAGTGAAATTCTGCCTTCTAGGTCCTGCTAATGTCACTGATGAAGATGTTGAATAGAACCGGTCCCAGCACTGATCTCTGTGGTACCCACTGGTCACTCTTCCCTCTGTGGAGTGACAGCCATTTACCACCACCCTCTGTGTCCTGCCACCCAGCCAGTTACCTACCCACCACACTACTGTCCTGCCCACCCATATTCCCTAGTTTGTGTAATAGTCTTCTATGTGGCACAGTGTCAAAGGCCTTGCTGAAGTCCAGATAGGCCATGTCCACTGCCCTCCCTGATCCACCTCCTAGTCACCCAGTCAAAAATTCAACGAGATTGGTCTGACATGACCTCCCCCTGGTCAAACCATGCTGCCTTGGGTCCTGTAGTCCATTGACAACCAGATGTTCCACCAATCTCTCCTTCAGTAGTGCTTCCATGATCTTTCCCACTACCGAGGTGAGGCTGACTGGTCTGTAGTTCCCAGATTCCTCTTTGTTCCCACTTTTGTATAAGGGGACTACATCTGCTGTCCTCCAGTCTTTGGGTACCTCCCCTGTTTCCAGTGATCGGCTAAACAGGATAGCCAGAGGTTCAGTCACCACCTCTCTTAGTTCTTTAAGGACCTGGGGTGCACCCATCTGGCCCCATTGCTTTATCAACTCTTATTACTTCCAGTTCCTTCAGGACCCTTTCTCGTGTAAAGGGACTTGTGTCCATTTCTGCACCATTCTCACCCCTTTGTACCCCTTCAGACCCATTACCCTCCTCTTCCTCAGTAAAGACTGAGCAGAAATACCTGTTCAATATGTCAGCTTTACTGTTGTCATCCTCCACACGGCCCCATCCTCCCCTTCAGTCTCACTATCCCTCCCTTTGTCTTTCTTTTTTCACTTATGTACCTGTAAAGGTTTTGTCCCCTCTACCCACTGATTTTGCAATGTGTTCTTCTGTCTGAGCTTTGGCTTCCCTTACTGACCTCCCTGCCTCCCTTTGCTTTTCCTGGTACTTCTCCCTATCCCCTTCTGCCTGTGTTCTTTTGTATTGCCTGAATGCAATCTTTTTGGCTTTCACTTTCTTTGCTACCTCTTTGGAAAACCATAATGGTCTCCTCTTCCTTTTCCTCTTGCTAACCTGCTTAATGCATAATTCTGTTGTTCTTGTAATCCCATTTTAAATACTGCCCACTGTTCCTCAACCCCTGATTCCTGTCCCAATCCCTTAATGCCTCTTTCAAGTATCTCCCCATTTTCCCAAAGTCTGCCCCTAAAATCCAGGATACGTGTTTTGTGTGGTTGGTTCTGCTCTTTCTGTGATTTCAAACCACAATGGCTGGTGGTCACTGTTTCCCAGGTGCTCCCCACTGTTACCCCATCACACTGTCCCTGTTTGTGAGCACAAGGTCCAGTATTGCCTTCTGCTGAGTTGGTTCCATGACCAGTTGCTTGAGGAAGGCACCCTGAAGAGAGTCCAGGATAAATCTGCTCCTAGTTGATGCTGCTGCTGGGATGCTCCAGTCCACGTCTGGAATATTGAAGTCTCCAACCAGTACTACCTCACCCTTTTCTGCCATCCTTTGGATGGCTAGCATCAGCTCCCTATCTGTTTCTTCCTCCTGGGCTGGTGGTCTAAAGACCACACCTGTGCGGATGGCTGTCCCCATTTTCATTTCCAGCTTAACCCACAGTATCTCTCCCCCATTTTGTTCCTCCTGGATCTCTGTGGCCCTTACGTCATTTTTCACATACAGTGCCCTCCTCCTCCCTTCCTGCCTGCTCTGTCTCTTCTAAATATGTTGTAGCCAGGTATGGCCATCTCCAGTCGTGGTTATCATTACACCAGGTTTCAGTGATGGCCACAATGTCCAGATCTGACTGCACCATGACAGCCTCCAGATCTTCCATCTTGTTGCTAAGGCTCCTGGCATTTGCACACATGGCTTTCCATGATTTGACCTCCCTAGACTGTTTCACTGTTCTACTCCAGCCCCTTCCTTGGTTGTCATTTATCCCTGGTTCTCCTTGCTGTCTGCCCTTCTGCTGAATTTTGCCCCTTTTCTGCTTATCCACCTCATGGGCACTAATCTCCATCTTTTTCACACTGCTTTGCAGAGATAGCCACTCCTCTGGTTCACTGGTTCCACTGCTAGCTGTGGGGGGTGAGCAAGTAGGTACCCTCCTTGCTGGCCTGCCACCCCCCTTTGCTAGTTTAAATGCTTGTCAATGTAGCATTTAAACTTATCATTGAGTGCTTGGATTCCCCTCCAGGATGGATGCAAGCCGTCAGGCTTGAACAAACCTCCATCCCTCCAGGTGGGTCCCCAGTCACCAATGAATCCAAACCCTTCCTCACAGCACCAGTTCTTCAACCATGAGTTAAAGTTCCTGGTGCATGCACTCCTATGCTCTCCCTTGCCTCTCACAGGTAGTACTTCTGAGAAAGTGACAGAAGTAGCTACTTGCTTGAGACCCCTCCCCAGTTTCCTAAACTCTTCCTGAGCTTCCTTTGGCTCCCCATTTGCCAGGTCATTAGTACCTAGGTGGATAATGACATCCAGCTCACCCTCCCGTCTTGCCTTCCCAGTGATCCCCAGGATCTTCCTTCCATCCCTCCATGCCGTGGCACCTGGTGAGGCACCTCACCTCCTGTCCTCCCCTCCTGTGTTCCTAGCTGGATCCCTCTTATGATGGAGTCCCCCACCAGGATTCCTTCCTCCTCCTCTGGGGTCCACTGCTTTCCCGCTGAGGTCACCTCCTGGCTAACCTCCACATCCTTTCCTTTCACTTCTCTGGGTACCTCTATTTGGTTGTCCTCATTTGCCAGTGTGGCATATGAGTTCTTGAGTGGAATAGGATCTGGGATGTGCCTCTGCCTGACTGCTCTAACCCTCCCTGAGCCCACTGTCATCCAAGTGCTCCTCGTTCTCGGCATCCTTTGAGGCAGTTGCATTGGACTGGGTGGTCCCTGGATAGGGGTGATGGTACTCCTGACCCAGTTTACTTCCACTCTGAGTCTGGCTACCTCCTCCCACAGTCCAGAGAGATGCATGCAGATAGGGCAGCACCTGTGTCCAGAAGGTCTGCCTGAATATGGCTGCCCCACCGCCACTGCATTGCACCACTCCCCACATTATACTGCAATTCCACTACTTGTCTGCTACTGAAGCTCTCCTAGTTCCCTTTTTATTCATTTACTGTCCTAAAAATCCTGACACTGATCCTCAGATATTTTTTTTTTTAAAGAAAAAGAAACCAATAAATAAATAAATGAATCAAAACACTTATCGTGCTGAGGGTGGGCTTCTTTCCCCTTATGCCCCTCCTACTTCACACCCCTTACTATACCCTGTGTTTAGCTCCTGTCAATCAGATTTAACAGGGCATATAATTAAGAGTTGGGGGAGGGGGCAAAAATCTGCAGCAATTAAAGACAGCACAGAATTACACCACCACTATGTTTTAAATTTTCCACAGCCCAAAAACAATTATAAGTAAAGACAACAATGAAAGTATAGTGTCACTAAAAGCCCACAATCTAAGTTTAAAAGAAAAATAGCAATTACCAGTTACTCTAAAGCACTGAATTGAATATGTTTCCTTCCTTCCCCTTCTGGCTTCTTCTGTGTTAAATATTTTATAGTGCACAGCTAAACATTCACTTCTAACACCTCCTCCACAGTCACACACTCAATAAACAACATGGAAACTATGCACACACTAAATAAGCCACCATTTTTCTTCAGCGGGGTTGGGGGGGGCACCAAAACCTTTTAACTGGTTGTAGCTTATTGTCAACTTCTCACCATGACCAAGAAACACTTATTTGTTTAAAAGTTTACAGACATAATAAGATAAATTAACTGCATCAGATCATTGTGTTAAAATAACATCGGTAGGGGGCACCAGAGACCCAAGCACCAGTCCGGTCATGTTTTATATCAGCTCTTACTAGGACATAACTTTTGGCTTTAATAACTTAATTTATTAGCCCTCTCCATAATGTTAACTACATTATTCAGGCTCAGCTACTTGGGACAAACAGATTAGTACCAAACTTTAATATGGGACACCAGAAAGGAACGGCAAGTGGGAGGACTTCCAAAACTACGCAGCAGTCCCAAACTTTGATGCAGCAATCAAGCCTGGTTCCTGCCAGCACCTCAGGAGAGTCACCACCTTGGGAATGAGTATTGAAGGCAGTAAGCGACATAGACAAGAAAGCTGAAAGTATACTGGAACGACTGGGAATTCAGGATAAGAAAATTGAAACGGCAGTCACCACAGCGAAGGATGCAGATGAGAGATCCATGAGAACACAGACAGCAGTTGCCCAACTTACCACTGAGAACTCGCACCTCCAAACCTGCCTTGAGACACTAGAAAATACAGTGCGGGCCATGAATATCCATATGATAGGCCTCCCAGAGCAAACAAAAGGTGAGCACCTGCTTACATTTTTGAGAGAATGGCTTATGGATACCCTTCCTGAGGATATGGGGTTCGACGGCTCAGACATTCAGGAAGCCTATCAAGTCAACTTTAGAACTCGCCAGTTAAATCAAGATACCCCACGTACTATTATGATTGTCACAACTGGAATGGAGATGCGGGATCAGGTGCTGAATTGGGCTAGACTGAATCATCCAATTCAGTATGATGGTTACGATGTTAGATTTTTTTCTAGACTGGTCATTTGCCACTCGTAACCGCTGGAAGATGTTTGACCCATTAAGGTAGCAATTAAAAGCTTTGGGTGTTGTGCATTCGCTCCTTGCCCCTGCGAGGCTCCGAATAACCTACAGCGGAAAAACATTTCAACTCTCAGATCCTAATGAAGCAAAAAAGAGGGTGGAGAAGATTGTGGCCAAATTTCGATCAGCAGTACTGGATTCTAGAGAGGAGGAACTCAATTCAGAATCGGACACTTAGAGTTTAAATCTGAACACTTGTTCTCTGTTTTAATATGACTGACTGTATTGAATTAGGAGTTGGACATACTTAAGCTTAATCCTTCAGCCTCTTCCACTCAGAAAAATAATGGGAACGTTGTGTAAAAACAATTTAAGAGTAAGGAGTGTATAAGGGTCTTTGATGTTTTGGTTTAATTACCATTCTGTGAGTAAGCTTAACCCCCAACAACCTGTTTGGGAATTGAATTGAAATCCTTTTAAGGGGAGTGGGAAGCTTGATATGGAGACTGAGGGCTAATAGTCACATAAGGTTCTAGTTTTTGGTTGAGAATGAAACACACATTTATATGGGTCGTTATACTTGACTAAGTGGAAATAGTGACTATGTTTAGGTCACATTTTTCCTTTATCATACATACATACCTTAACTTTCCACATTGCAAGGCTTGGTTGGCATATCTGTTAACAATTAGTATTAATACTAAATGATAATGTCCCCGAATGTGGTATCAAATGTAGTAGATTGTTATCTCTGGGTACTAAAATGATTGTAATTGTTATGATCTATCCTGAATCTATTAATGTGCTTATTACTGGCTTGTTCAGTTCTTTAAAGCTCAATAAAAATAAAGTACAAAAAAAAAAAAAATAACATGGGTAGCAAATAACTTGATAAAACAAATTAAATGTACATTTGTGACCAGAACAGGAGAATGCATCATCCCATTATGCCAAGCGTATATCAGACCTCACCTTGATTATGGCTCACCCTTTCAGAATTCTTATCACAGAAAGGACATAGACCTAGTGGAGAGAACCCAGAGAAGGGCCACTAAATTGGTGCCCAAACTATCATCTATGGATTACAAAGACAGACTCGTGAAAACTGGTTTATTTTCACTCCAGACTAGGAGGTACAGAGGTGATCTGCTTCTCACCTATAAAATATTCAAATCAGAGTGTCTAATGGAACAATGAGGCCTGGAGTACTTGAATAGACGACATGTACCTAGACTCCACCGACAACAACTAATAATTAATTGGGCTAACACTGCCAAAAGAGATTCCTTTTTCACAATTAGGGCAGCAAAATCATGAAATAGTCTTCCAAATAAAATCATGGACTCAAAAATCTTTAATTCATTTAAAGCCAGATTAGATCATTGGCTGAATACGACCAGCATTTATTTTAGTCCCACACCTCACGCCTCACCTGAGGCAGTATAGCACAGTGGTTTAAGGCTCTGAGCTGCAAA
The DNA here is from genome assembly GCA_016271365.2 of Neoceratodus forsteri. Lineage (NCBI taxonomy): Eukaryota > Metazoa > Chordata > Ceratodontiformes > Ceratodontidae > Neoceratodus > Neoceratodus forsteri. The sequence goes on along the minus strand of CM057453.1, from coordinate 639,012,009 downwards.
CCTGGAGACCTGGGTTTGAATCCCACAACCCCCACTTGCATACTGTGTGACCTTGAGCAAATGACTTAACTTCCCTGTGCTCCCAGGTTGCACATGTAAACAAGCTTTCAGCTTAGTTTGTCTCAACTGGTAAAACAAAGGTAAAAAAAAATCACAATGGGTGCATTCTTTTGTCCATACATACTAAGTAAACATTGCAATGTTATAAAGAAAAGAGGCTCTGACAAGGTCTGCATTTGAAAACCTTTTGTTTATTTTACTGTTGTGTTTTCACAGAATGACAATGTTAGCACAACCATGCCAAATCAGTATGACAACATCACAACATAGTTCATGCTGGACTATTCAATCAGTTTGTTTAGTACTGAAATTTATTTTTGAATACTACTAGAAAAGATAATAAATAGCTATTCATGAATTTATTATAAGGATAATTACAGGTCGATAAAAACATTTTTAGTCTCTGTCTTGCTCTCATTCTTATTTTATTTTAGATTACACTTTTTGCTATGGACAAACTTAAACGTGTTATGAATTATACTAACCTTTTAACCTTTTTTGCCTTAAGATATCTTTTCTTTAATGAACACTGTATGAGTGTACTTAAGTATGTTTATTACAACGAGAATAATAAAGATGAAAAATGTTAACATTTTCACAATCATTGTATTAGTTAACCAATTAAGTCGTGCCATTCCCTGTGCAGATGAAAGTGTGAGCTTTTATAATTTACAGTCTGATACTTTGTTTTTTTTCCAGGTGGCTTCTTCAAAGCTAACTTTTCTCTCCTGTGATGCACATCTTGTTATGGTCACTGTCCTATTAAATTAAAGGCATATAGAAACACATTAAACTAAGTATCAAATAACAAAGGGTACATACATTTTTAGATTTTTAGTTTTACATTGCTAGGCACAGTACTTCAGTACAATCAATTTTACAAACCCTTGCATTTTGGTGCCTACATTTATTTACATGTCAGTAATGCTGCTTCATTACATGTGTTTCTATTATTGTGACATCCTTATATAACACGTTAGGTGAATGTTGTAGATATGGTTTGGCCAGGCCTCACATTGTTTATTTCAACTGCTTCTATCTGTCTGGGATTACCTCTATATGTACATCTGGACTTACATCTCTTGATCTGCGCAGTTTGACTCACTACTTTAAGTAACACTGCTGCAAAAAAATATTTACTAGGCACTTCATTACACCAGAATTTCTGAAAACTAACCTGTGACAGGTTATGAAACACTGATGGAGGCTGGCATCACCATTTGGACAACACTGGTTAATATTGTTATCCTATTCTATTTGTTTGTGCAATTAATTTTTATTTACTTAAAAACATACTCTTTTTATCTTTTAGTCACTTATTGATACACTCACTAAACTTTCTTTTAATGGGACTCACATTGTTCATTTATAAATAGGCTGACGAAATAGAAATTAAACACGATCAGTAACCATCTTACCTCCATCGCTTTCACTGTCACTGTGTATAACACGGGCCCTTTTTCACTTTTTCTGTTTCCATCTTGCCTGTGTAGGGACAACAAAACTGGAAAAAAAATGAACATTTATTGTATTACACTATTATACTTTTGAACATGATGACATGCTGGATGGGACATAATTACCTCCATTGAAATTCATTGTTATGTTTTGTCCCTGGATGTTAGGACATTAGAAGTACCCCTCCCACACTGGTGGGAAATTACCCCTTTTGGAGAACTTGACTTTATGGGATATTGATTCACTTGTGCTGGGCCCAGATTCTTGAACTCCAGTTAGGATGCCACTCATTTTCTTGTGCTGACCCTTGTTCAGTTTTGCATAGTCACTTATGCTTTGAATCTTTTTGTGTCCTGTGACCGGAATTATTTCGATTGCACTAACACCTTCCTCACTCAGTTTCTGCACAAGTTGCTTTCTAACACTGTGGTTAGTGAGTTTTTTTCTGTAGCTATGCCAGCTCCTGATATCATCGTTTTCATTACTTTTAATAATTTATTGATACCAATCGGATGATTCTTGTACCGTTTTATGGATGTGTTGTTAGGGGAACAATTCTGGTTTAGTCCAAGGAAAAATGGACCATCAACATGTTGTGCTACATCTGGCCTTTGTGCCCTGTAACTTAGATACATCAATACTGGGCATCTTGCTGGAACACTTGGTGTTTCATATGCCTTTGGCCTTATTTTGCATATCTCTTTAGGATTTGTGCCAGTTTGCGTCTTGGTCTGCCTTTCTGTTGAGTATTCAATATATCTACAACCATTTTCATCTGTTCTAAGCTAGACATCACCCCATTTCATGTCACGCATCTCCGTGTTTCCGGGTATTCCAAAATAGAGGCTGCAGTACAACCAGACTGTGTTTAACAGTGAATACACAGAATGTGAATCTAGACACTGCTTTTCAAAAAGTTCTTCAATTATCTTGTCACTTACTTTCTCTGCTGCATGGGTTTTAACTCCCTTTCCCAGACATTTTTTTTATTTTTTTCGCTTAGCCACTACTACATTCCTGGTCTCTTCAAACTCTGGAGAAAAAGATAGTGAACTGGGGTGTTCCTTGCTCTTAAGATACCTCTCAACTGACTGGAATATGCTACATAATGTAAGTGGTTCATAATGCCCACCCTTTTCTTTCTCTGCAGACATGAAAAACATGCATAGCATCTTGTTAAGATCTTAGGGTGGAATATCTTATAAGTCCCAGTTATCCTTAAATTCTGTTTCTACATATGCTCTTATGGTACTTACATCAAAAGTTGTTTTTCTTTTCATGTTTTTATTTTTATTATTTTCTATGAAATTACTAATCCCCTCATTTATAGACCCTAACTGCCTATCTAGGAAGCTGGCTACAACTTCTACACTTGTGATTTCCTCTGTTTCTGGATCATTCTCACACAGAACTTCTGTTAAAACTTCTCTTTCTTCTGTCACCCTGTTGACATTCTCTGTTATGAGTTGTACTACTGGCTGTGAAACACCACTCTCACCTGACAAAACATCATTCCTGTGTGGGTCAGTTACAGTCTCAATGTTTACTTCAAATTGTGCCATCAGAACTTCAAAGTCGACTGTGAAACTATCATCAAGCAGTGACATTTTTATGTGAAAAACATTCTCACTAATGACTGCTGTTCCTTTGTTTTGATTGTTGTTAGTTTTTTTTTTATAACTAGGATTTGCTATTAATTATATGCTATTTGATGAGAAACGGCTGTTTCACAGAATGATTGGCTCATGTATAAGCTAGCACAGAATTACATGCAGTATAGGGGAAGCAAAAGAAAAAAAAACATGTCTGTTAATTTATTATCTGACACATTTTGGGGTAAAAGTACTTAGGAATGTTGAATACAATACATAGACGGTGTTGGCAGATAAGGTCCTCTGGCTACTGCTTCTTATTTTATTTATAGTATGCAGCTCCCTGGGTTATTTTGGGGGGGGTTGCTTGAAGGGGAAAGGGGGGATGGAAATTGGCACGCATCAAAATATAGTACTTTTCTGATTGCAAATAATCGCTTACTTTGCTGCCGTCTGTGTGTCTCTTGCAGTGTTGGCTGTTGGGTTGAGTTTGGACACCTCTGTCTGAACGTTGCTATTGATAGAAACTGTGCTGTAAAAATATATGTATTTGGATTTTCACATCAATTTCATGATTTTTCCCCATTTTCTAAACTGTGTGTTCATTCTGATATCTTTGGAGTTAGAAAAAAAAGTTACAGCTGTGATTACTTTTGGTGCCTGTTTCTCAGAATGATGCTGCAGCTCAGTCCTGGTTATAGTGCAGTTGCAGATTTTTATTACAATTGAAATATGTTGTTTATTGACTTTTGTTATGTGAATATTACACTTTTATGTTGCTTGCATGCATGTGCAAGAAACATAGTGCCATCATCGGAGATTTCGGAGGTGTGTCACCTCCTCCTCCTCCAATTCAGTCAGTGTGCTGGCAGGCGCGGCCCCTGTAAGCCAATGCATTTTGGAGCTGTGTATGACAAGCTCCAAAATGCAGTGGCACTCCCAGTTGAGGGAGTTTTCAACATGGGGTTTTTGGGACCCCTTCTCATGAATGATGTCACTGTCATGGCGTTATTCGGACTCGAAGGGTGATTTCATGCAGTGACTGCGCAGTGACAGCAAAATCACCCTTCAGGCCTGAATACCACCATGACAGTGACATCACTCATGAGAAGGGGTCCCAAAAACCCCATGTTGAAAATTTGGTGCCAAAATTCCAAAAAGTGACTGTTTTACGAGCGTGCGTTGCGCAGTTCCTATGCAGGCTCATAAGTTCGCAAATTTTCAGTATTTTCACTCCAGATTTTCAACATTGACATTTTACCATACCTTCTTATGAGTAGTATAGCTGTCATTTTTCACATCTCACTCAAAACGTGTTTCCGTCCATGTAATGCACAATGGCGCAGTCGGTGTGTGAAATCAATGTATGGGACACATTAAGAAAATCACAGTGTCACTGTTCATGAGCAGAGATCTTAAAATGGCAATGTTGAAAATTTGGTGAAAGAATTCCTAAAAATGACTGTTTTACGAGTGTGCATTGCACAGTTCCCACGCACGCTCGTAGGTTTGCGAATTTTCAATATTTCCACTCCAGATTTTCAACATTGCCATTTTACCACACCTTCTTATGAGTAGTACAGCTGTCATTTTTCACATCTCACCCAAAATGTGTTTCCGCCCATGTAGCGCAGAATGGCACAGTCGGTGTGCGAAATCAATGTATGGGACAAATTAAGAAAATCACAGTGACACTGTTCATGAGCAGAGGTCTTAAAATGGCTATGTTGAAAATTTGGTGAAAAAATTCCTAAAAATGACTGTTTTACGAGTGTGCATTGCACAGTTCCACATACTCTCGTAGGTTTGCGAATTTTCAATATTTCCACTCCAGATTTTCAACATTGCCATTTTACCACACCTTCTTATGAGTAGTACAGCTGTCATTTTCACATCTCACCCAAAATGTGTTTCCTGCCATGTGGCGCAGAATGGCGCAGTCGGTTATCTGAAATCAATGTATGGGACAAATTAAGAAAATCACAGTGACACTGTTCATGAGCAGAGGTCTTAAAATGGCTATGTTGAAAATTTGGTGAAAACATTCCTAAAAATGACTGTTTTGAGTGGCATTGCACGGATTACACTGCCTTTCATAGGTTTGCGAATTTTCAATATTTCCACTCCAGATTTTGAACATTGCCATTTTACCACACCTTCTTATGAGTAGTACAGCTGTCATCTTTCACATCTCACCCAAAATGTGTTTCCGCCCATGTAGCGCAGAATGGCGCAGTCGGTTATCGAAATCAATGTATGGGACAAATTAAGAAAATCACAGTGACACTGTTCATGAGCAGAGGTCTTAAAATGGCTATGTTGAAAATTTGGTGAAAAAATTCCTAAAAATGACTGTTTTACGAGCGTGCGTTGCGCAGTTCCTACGCAGGCTCGTAAGTTTGCAAATTTTCAATATTTTCACTCCAGATTTTCAACATTGCCATTTTACCACACCTCCTTATGAGCAGTACAGCTGTCATTTTTTCACATCCTGCCCAAAACGTGTTTCCGCCCACGTAGCACACAATGGCGCAGTCGGTATGCGAAATCAATGTATGGGACACATTAAGAAAATCACCATGACACTGTTCATTAGCAGAGGTCTTAAAATGGCTATGTTGAAAATTTGGTGAAAAAATTCCTAAAAATGACTGTTTTACGAGCGTGCGTTGCGCAGTTCCTACGCACGCTCGTAAGTTTGCAAATTTTCAATATTTGCACTCCAATGACTTCCAAATACTTAAACAGCACATAGAAGCAAGCAACATTCAGCATTGACAAATGCTTGTTATGTTACTGCTTGCTGACTGGTCACTGAAACAATTTGATGTGTTTACCATCGGGGGGGAGTGCAGTTGTGACAATGATTACTGCATGGTGATGCCATGTACATTGCCTAATGCTGAATGATTTACATTTAACAAAATCACCTTTTTATTTACATTGTCCCAGATTCCCCCCTTTTCCCTCACAAAAACACAGAGACCATTGTTTGTTGTTGTGCTCAGATTGGCAATTAATTTATTCATATTCACAAATCCATATTCCATTTTCCATATCTTTATTATCATATTGCCATAGTGTCCATTTATTCCCATCCATATATCTCTCTCTGATCATCCACCCCCAGGCAAAAACCTGGGTGCCTTCTTCTCCTTTGTTGTTAGGTAACGGTGAAAACCAAGACCGCTTCTCCTTCCTCTTCTTCCTCCTCTTGTGTTATTCCTTTTTCTTCCCCTCCCATCCCCCTTTTCCCTCCTTTTCCCTTCCTGCCGTCCCACCTTGGCAGTCCATATTCCTCTTATCCCTGCCCTCCATCTTTGGCAGTCCTGATCAATCGTCCTCTGCCATCCACCTTTGGCAGGCCCTCACCATACTGTCATCTGCCCTCCATCTTTGGCAGTCCATATCCTGTTTATTACCTGCCATCCACCTTTTCGCAGTCCAACGTCTGACTGGACGCGTCTGTCTTCCACCATGACAGACCCTTAGTACAGCCCCCAATTCGACCGTCTCTCCCTCGCAACCTGTCTAGTTAGGGTGGGTGGGAGGAATAAAAAAACTCCAGCAAAAGTGGCTGAGCCCCCTTGTGCTGGTCTTTATGTACCTCCCTTCCTCCCACCCCTTCCTGCTACCTGCCTATTGTTCCCATCCCTGGCTCCTCCCCTTCCTTTTCCCTCCCCCTCTGAGCACAACCATTCCCTAAAGGGAGGGAAGGGGCGCACCAGGACAACCTGGTCTGCCCCCTAAAGGACAAACTCCGTTATTAATGCTTTTTCACATTTTTTTCCAGTTGTTTACTTATTCTTACTTTAATGAATGTGGGTCTTGTCAGTGAGTACTTTGCCAAATTAATGTATGCGCGCATGCACATTGCTGCTTTTTAGCAAGACTTTGAGAAAAAAAGCTTTTAGACTGATTGATTTTTGATACAGTATTTTAGAGAAGCCTGTGTAAAGAGATTTTTTTTATATCTACTAATTTATTGAGAAATAACTGCCTGATACTTTGTGGGGTCTTCTAACCAGAGGTGGGGTGGCAGGATGACAGGCGGGCACCTGCTGGTTTGTTTTGTTTGTTTCTTTTGGACAGTATACTTTGATCACTACCACATTTTTACACTTCAATTGGACCGGTCTACATGAATTACAAATGTGCCAATACTGTGTTTGTCACTGGCATGATTTTTTTTACCTTTTTTTTCTATTTTGTATTCTCTGATATATATTCTCAAAGTACTGGTAAAGGTGGAAATGATGTGGATGAAGCAACACATGATCATGACAGCATGGTGAAGAAAGGAGGTAGATTTGTGACAAGCTCTTTTTTTATGATTGGGTGGGCTTTTCATATTGAGTTTCCTTACTTTTCATCCACTACAGTGAATGATGATGCTGTTACAAGTTTAATTTCTTGACTTTATACGAAAGCAGCTATATGTGAGCAGCATGCATCCCAACAGCTCTGCACTATCAGTTGAAATGGAGAATGTTTGGAATGTTCCAGTTTGAAAGGAAGTAGTCCAGTCATCATGTTGAGGTTTTGTGTGTTTTGCCTGTGTGAAGATCACTGCATTTTCGTTGTGACATACCTTAGGTACAGATAAACATTTATCTGCATCTAAGGTAGTGAGATACATGATTTTATCACCATCAACGCAATTTCACACTTGTTGTATAAATCTGTCTATTAATATTCAATACATAGTGTCAAGTAATACTAATATTTACTATATAGTGCCACATCCTTGTAAAATATACTGCACAGTGCCACCTTCTTGTAATATTTATTACATAATAGTAATAGTTTTGCTGCATAGTGTCACATGCTAGTAATATTTACTGTATTGAGTCACATTCTAGTAATATGTACTGCATACTATGCAGTCTGCTAATATTTACTGCACAGTGTCCATCCTAGTAATATTTACTGCATAATGTCATATCCTAATAATATTTACTACATAATGCAACATCCTAGTAATGTTTACTGCATATTGTCACATCCTAATCATATGTACTTCATAGCCTTACATGCTACTAATATTTGCTGCATAGTGTCCATTGCTAGTAATATTTACTGCATAGTGTCCATTGTAGTATTATTTCCTGCATACAGCAGTATCACATCCTAGTAATATTAACTAAATAGTGTCACATAAAGGCAATACTTACTGCATACTGTCACAGCCTAGCAATATTTACAACATAGTGCACATATTAGTAATATTTACTGCATAGTATCCATCCTAGTAATATTGACTTCATAGTGTCTCTTCCTAGCAATATTTACTGCACAGTGTCACATAAAAGTGATATTTACTGCACATTGTGTCATGCCAACAAAATTTACTTTGAAGTATCACATCCCAATAATATTTACTGCATAATCTGCATCCTAGTAATATTTATTTCATTGCGTTCCTCCCTAGTAACATTTACTGCATAGTGTAACATCCTAGAAATTCTTAACTGCATGGAGTCACATAATAGTAACATTTACTGCATATTGTCACATCCTTATAATATGTACTGCATAGTTTCACAAGCTAGTAAGATTTACTGAATAGTGTACATCTTAATATTATTTACTATAGTGTCCCATGCTAGTATTTTTTATTGCATAGTGTCACATCTTAATAATATTTAGTCTCCTCCTAGTAAAATATGCTGCATAGTGTCACATAATAGTAATATTTACTGCATAGTGTCAAATCCTAATAATATGTACTGCATACTGTCCATTCAAGTAATGTTTACTTCATTGTGTCCATGTTAGTAACACTTACTGCACAGTGTAACATACTAGTAATTTGTACGGTATAGTGTCACATAATAGTAACATTTACTGCATGGTGCCACATGCTAGAAATATATACTGCATAGTGTCATATTCCAGTAATATTTACTGCATAGTGTCCATCCTAGTAATATTTACTGTGTAGTGTCATATCCTACACTATTTACTGCATAGTGTCACAAGCTAGTAAGATTTACAGCATAATGCACATCCTGGTAATATTTAATATAAAGTGTCACATAACATTTACTGCATAGTGTCACATGCTAGTAGTATTAATTGCATTTGGGTCACTTCCTAGTACTATTTACCACATACTGACAATTCAATTAATATTTACTTTATGGTGTCACATCCTAGTAATATGTACTGTATTATGTCACATCCTAGTCATATTTGTTACACAGCATTAAATAATATTAACATCACATAATATTTACTGAACAGTGTCACATCTTTGTATTATTTACTGCAGTGTCACATCCTACTATTTTTTTTTTTACAACACAGTGCCATATGCTAGTAATACAGTATTTACTGCATTGGGCCCCCTGCTAGTAATATTTACTGTATGGTGTCATAACTATAGTAATATTTACTACATACAATCCATTCTATAATATTTACTGCACAGTCTCCATCCTAGTAATATTTACTGCATAATGTCATATCCCAGTAAAATTTACTACATAGTGCCACATCCTAGTATTGTTTACTGCATAGTGTCACATCCTCATAATATGTACTAGTTAGGCTCACATGCTACTAACATTTATTGCATATTGCCACATCCTAGTAACATTTACTACATGGTGTCACATCTTAGTAATATTTACTGCATAGCGTCATTTGCCAGTAATGTTTAGTGCATAGTGTCCCTCCTTGTGAAATGTGTTGCATAGTGTCACATCCTAGTAATATTTCATGCATAGTGTCACATGCTAGCATTAGTTACTTCATGGTGTCACATCCTAGTAATAGTTACTGCTAGGGATGGGCGACCGGCTCTGCCACAGTTCCAAACCCCCTGGACTGGGCTGTGGCTCGACCTAAATTGGTGAGTTGGCCCAATTCAGAAGTACAGTCTGGTCTGGGAATAACATTCCCACCACCAGTACTGCATGGAAAAGATAGGGCAGCATGTAGAAAGGTGCAGAAACAAAACAAAACAAAAACATTTTCCCCTGATCTTTGATGAATACTCCAGAGTACCTGAACTGTCACATGATCAACAAAGGCAAACGCTCATGATCCTGGGGCCCTGAAAGGAGCCAACCAATTAGAGTTCCTGTTCTGTGATTAACTCATGTTCTAGCCCAATAGTTCTTAGACTTTGTCACAGTGAGCCTCCCCAAATCATTGGAAAAGATTTTGAGCCTCCCCCCAAAAGCTGAAATAATCATGGGCTTCCCCAAAGAAAAATAACATGCTGTACTTTGCGCAGTACACCATGAATAAATTGAAACCCCTTTGAGTACTTGGCTCACTTTCAGTTATTTGTCTTATACTGACGTGGAACCTTTGAAAAAGAGCTCCTGTGCTCAAAGGTGTTATCTGAATAATAAATAAAATAAACAAATATTATTGTTCAGCTTATTGTGCCCCCCCCCCAAGCCAGCCTACTTGCTCCACTATTTTCATTCTTGAACCATTGTTACCCCTTGTTGCATTACCTTCATGGGTCAGACTACTTTCTCTGTTTCCTCGCTACATGAAATAACCTTCCTAAATACTCTGCCTCTCCCCATCCTTCCCTGCTCCTAAGCAACTTCTCTGGGATTACTTTGTTCCTTCCTGCTATTGCTCTTGGCACTTCTGTGCTCAACCCTTGTATTTGGGCTGTTCAACCATCAGTCTACAAAGTGATCAATTACCACAACTCATTATTAATTTATTGTTCATATTTGTTTGCACTATTGTTCATTGTGTATTTCTTGATTGTTTTGCAGTTACCTTTTGAAATGTATTCACTCCCTACCCTTTCCCGGCTACACCTGAAATGAACCTTGGCTCATTCACCTTCCCCTCATCACCTTTTAGTAAATAAATACATAAAATTCACCTACTATTAACCTCTTTCAGTTTGCTTCATCTCTTCACACAAAATACATAAAACTCAAAATTTAAATACAGTACTTTTTCAGACTTGCTTGAGCCTCCCCTGGAACAGGTTGGGGCCTCCCCAGGGAGGCTGGCCTCACCATTTGAGAACCCCTGTTCTAGCCAATCCTGTGTGTCAGCTACCTCAGGACATCCCTTGGGAAACTGTGTATTGAGTGCATTTGGGGCTTTGCATTCAAAGGAGACAGTGGTGGATATATATGTGTGTGTGTGTGTGTGTGTGTGTGTGTGTGTGTGTGTGTGTGTATATGCAGAGAGATTCCCCCCCAAAAGGCAAAATTGATATCATTTTACATTTTGTTCGAGAGGGAGAGGGAGAAAGGGAGGGGAGAGGGAGAGAGAGAGCAACAAATGTAACAGCAGACAACAGCAGAATGCAGATGTTGCAGCAGAGTACTCTGTAAAAAAATGTTCTTTTTTGTTAGAGAGAGAGAGATTAGAGAGAGACCAATGAATTCAACAGCAGAGTGTAGATATACAACAGCAGAGTGCAGACATTGCAGACTCCACAGTAAAAAAATAAAAAAATCACAGATTTTTTTTGGGAGCGAGAGAGAGAGTACAGAGAGAGAGAGAGAGAAACCAATGAATTCAATAGCACAGTGCAGAAAATAAAAAATAAAATAAAAACATTGAGGGGAGCAGAATCAGACAGGACAGGAGGACTCTGTCTGAACAGGTCATAGTGTCTCAATAATTTTGAGGGGAGCTTATAGTGCCATACAGATTTTGAAGGTGGGGTGTCGCCCTCATCTCAGACTCTGTGTTGCCCATCTCTGTGCTGCCCTGAAAGGTCATACTGCCGTAGACTGTGTGTTGCCCATCTCTTTACCTAAACTACTACTAGGTCATAGTGCCATACAGACTGTGAAGGGGGATCATGTTTCAGACTCTGTGCAGCCCACTTCTGTGCCTAAACTACTACTGGGTCATATTGCTGTAGCATAGACTCTGCATTGCCCATCTATGTGCCTGAACTTCTCCTAGGTCATAGTGCCATACAGATTGTGAAGGGGGGTTACATCTGACATTCTGTGTTGCCCATCTCTGCATCTGAAATAATGCTGCAAAGTAAGCTATTAAGTTGGACCACCAAAAATGGATTCAGAATCAGAGTCCGTAATGGAAATGGAACATGTGGCCAACACCAGAAGTATGGCTGGACTTGATACATGTAACAATAAAAATAAGTCCCGAAACCAAATTCAGAAAAAGGAAGTTCACTGCTGGAGATATCATTAATGGATATACAATGTTATCCCTATACCTGAAATCCTGAGTCTCAGGATCCCGAGTTTAGTGGCCCAAAATACACACTCCTGAATCAATCAGATGCCCAACAATACAATGTCAGGCATCTGATTGAAAAATACAAAATGCAATGAGGGGGGCTTCACCCCCAAACCCCCCACATGGGGTCTCTGCCCCTCACACCCCCGTAACTAAAATAACAAACTCCGGGGGGGGGAGTGAACCTCTGAGTATAAAAAAAAATTAGTTACAGGGGGTAATAAAAGAAATGGATGCAGCGCCGACCAGAACCCGGGCCTCTCAGTGCATGCTGCCCAAGCTGCAAGGGGTTTAGACCTCAACACCACTGGGGCAGCTCAACCAGCCTCTGGATCCAACCATGATTTGTAGACCATCAGCAGGGATAAGGCAGCAACCCATCACATTCATTACCTTGTCCCTGTAAACGTCCATCAGGTTTAGTATTGCCGGGATTCTCACTACCCGGATACTGCACCTGTCAGGCAATACTGCACTGGCAGGTCAGTGTCGGGATAGTAGCATATTAATACCTCATTAATACAATTGATAAAAGTGAAGCTACACAACCAGAAAAAGATGAAACAATACAATGAGAAAAACAAAAGAATGTTGGTGAGTTCCCTGATCACAGTACTGCAGCACTGTCGGCTTTGCCAGAAAAATCAGATAAAAGTAAAACACAAAAACAGGTAGCCAAAACACTTAAACCTAGAAATTCAATGATTAAGGAAAAGGCTCTAACTAGTACCACTAGTCGTGGCACTCCACAATATGCCACTCATGCATACTGGGCTCCTTCATTAGAAAGCAGTGCCTCTGATGAAGAAGAGGTTGTAGCTGTATAAGAACAAGATCACAATCATGATGTATCACAGTTACGCTCTTCCAGCTGTGATGAATCAGAATGTGATACTGATGAGGTAGAAGATGCCACCTGGGTTCCACCACCCAAAAAGTAAAACACATAGTAAGCACCACCACTAGCCACAGCCAGTAGTGGAAAAGCAATCAATAAAAGAGGTTGCCCTATTAAAGGGGAGCCCAGGTTGTCATTGGCACCTATGGGATTAGCTGAAAGAAGCAGGGAGGGGTTGGGGAGGAGGGGAAGACAGGATGTAGGTGGGGGGATGACATCAAAGGGGGAGGGGAAATGAGGTCACGAAAGGGGCAGGGCTAGGTGATGTAATTAGGTGATTGACGGATCAGCTGATTGGGGAAGAAAGCTAGGGGAGGGGTTTTAGAGAGGTAGAAAAAGGAGCTGAAGGAGAGAGAAAATCCCTCTCTCTACTATAGCTGTTTGTTTTCAACTTCTTCTGCACAAGACATCTCGAAGTGGATAGATTCTCCACTGGAAATAGGTAAGGTATTGGAGGGCCAGGCTTGCAAGTTGGGGGCCTCAGGTATGCCGACCTGCCTGGGACATGCAGAGCAGGGCCATTCTGAATGATTTTGGGCACTTATTCCTGCACAAAGTGTTAATAATGTCTGTTTATATTTTAATTGCAGTTTTGCTTGGTTAACCCCTCTTTTACTGTCGTTTACTGGTTGGGTTGGCATTCACATTGTGGTACTCCTGACCCCATGGGTAAGTATATGGCAGGAGCAGGTAAGGTACTGTGGAGAAAGTGAGGCTTGCAGTTTTTGATTCCCAGCAGCTTTAGGCAGGGGATGGAGGAGTGTGGGAGTGGCCCGCTCGGCGGGCCTGAGCATGCATTGTCTCGGCTGGTGGACCCCAACCCCCACTCCTGTGTGTAGAAATAGATTGTTTGTGTTAATGGTGCCATTCCTGGGCGTAGAGGGTGATTCTCTGCCAGGTTTCAAGTTTTAGAGTGGTTTGGCGGTATTCTTATGCATTTTTACACTCCCGTGGTCAAGGGACAAGCTGGGACACATGGTGTCTTGGGCCACGTGGTGCAATCGGGTGGTGGTGCACATCCTCCATCTGCCTGGCCTCCTCCAAGAAGGTCACCAGAAAGTGACTGGTTCACTGCGAGGAAGGGCAGTAGGATCCCAATCAGGAAGAGGTGGTTTTTCGGCCCGGGACATGTTACAGGTGCTGGGAGGGGAGACTGACCGGAAGTTGCCTGTGGGCTAGGTTCAGCCACTACCAGGAAGCCTTTGGGTTCCCACTGTAAACTGGCATGTTCAAGGAGTTTTCTCCATTGTCTGAGGGGGCAGCTCCATAGCAGGTGAGATGGGATGGGAAGCCTTTCCCAGGTGGTGGCAGGCTGAACGGCATCTCATCGGAAGGCCTTACCATGTGGCCTGGACAGCACCAGTAGGGTTAGCTCGTGGGGTATGGTTGTACTCCCGCTTCTTTTTTAATCAAAAAAAAAAAGTGAAGAGAGAAGAGGCAGGACCATACAACACAACAAACAATTTGGCTAATGTAATCTGAAAACCAGAGGTGCACTAGGGACTTAATTTATTAGAGTGCATATGCCTCGGAGTGGGCCTAGGTGACGCGGAAGGTGGGGGGGGCACCTTACCAGAAGGATGGCTATGCTTCCCAATTCAGCAGAAACACCTGTCTTTGTCCAGACCCAGGCCATAAGGAAGTGAAAGGAAAAAAAAAAAAAACACCGGCACAGGGACAGTGTGCAAGGAGGGCAGCAGGATGCAGGGGTGGTGGTGTAGGGGGGTGAACACTCCGAGGTGTGCGCAAGGGACTGTAGAGGTCCTGAGGGCTTAAGAGGGAGGCCGGGTTGCTATTTTGGGATGGGCTAGGGGCCAGTAGGCAGATGCCATTCTAGACCAGGCCTCAATGCCTCATCTTAAGAGTATTCCTTTTCTAGGATGGCCACAGTACCGTCCTGGGCAGAGGGCTTTTGGTACCACACCATTCATTGATTTTAACTCTAACAATGCAGTCTTAAGATTCTGAATTGTCAATTAATCAATCAAGTTTATTTTATACTGAAAAGAGTGTGAGCAAACATGCACGTTTTCACAGTCATCCAGGTCATGGAGTATCACAACATATACAGCAAAAGAAAAATACAAGAGCAGAAATATCATATTTACAACAAATTGAAATAAAAATTAAGACCGTCATAAATATCAGTGAGGATGAGGGAGGTAGACAGTGGGAGGAGGAGGTAATGATGAGACAGTAAACATAGAGTTGGGGTGGGGAGAGACTGGGGGGTGTGGATGGAGAAAAAGGAGGCGATGTAAGGAATGCCCTTAAGGGAGAGGAGCGGAACCTCACAACTGCTATATAAAACGTACCACAGGGGACACTTACAAGAGTAACTCTCCAGGAGCAAATTTTTTGTGGAGGCAATAAATAAGGGGATGGAGCCACAGGACTGGGTGCCAGGAAGTAGGTTGTTGTAAAGTTTCACATCCTGATAGCACGTGGAGTTTTGCACTTGTGTGATATGAAGGAAAGGAACCTTAAAAATTTGGTTGGTGTTCCCTCTGGTGCCGTACTTGGGGGCAGATTTGGAAAAAAGGCCCAGAACACTTGGTGGCAATAAGTTAAGACTAACCTTGTGTAGAAAATTAAGTGTTTTAAGTAGAAACCTTCCTTCCAGGGGTAGCCACAAGAGAGGAGGGTAGAGAGAACAGTGCTGGGTGGACCGGGGAGGCCAGTGATGAAACGTGCAATGTTGTTGTAAGAGGTTATCAGTTTGGAGAAAAGAACAGACGGGGGGGGGGGAATAGACTGTGGCACCATATTCAAGAAGGAGAAGGAGCAAGGAGCAGGCAAGGTGAGATCTCGAGGCTGAAACAAGGAATTTTCTGATCCAGAACAGCAGTCCTAACCTCATGTTTATTTTCTTTTCGAAATGTGTACTTGGAAAGTGAAGTATGGGTCAAAAACTAAGCCCCGATATTTAAAATCTTCCAACTTCATTGATACTGTTCCCATGAAGGTCAGAGAGGATGAAGTTTAATTCTACAGTTTTTCTGGGGCCTGCAAAGAGCATGTACTTAGTTTTTTTAGAGTTAAGAACTAGGTGTCTGTGAAGGAACCAAGAGTGGAGCCTCAGGAAGTCAGATTGCAGGTTAGAGAATCATGGTGTCAGGGTTTTTATCACTGCAGTATAGAGCTGCGTCATCTGCACAGAGAACTATCTTGGTGTTTTGACAGATTTTGGGGAGATTATTAATAAAGAGAGAGAAAAGCAGGGGGCCTAAAATAGAACCCTGTGGGATGCCACAATAAATCTGGCAGACGTTTGAGAGTACCCTTTTTATGGTTGTCCTTTGAGATCTATTTGAGAGGTAGCTGTCTACCCAGAAAACTACATCCCGTGATATATGCAGGCAGGAGAGAGAGAGTCTAGGAGAAGGCTGTGGTCCACTAAATTGAAAGCTTTGGTCAGATCAATGAACACTGGCCCTGAGTACTGACCATTGTCACTTGCTTTAGTGATATCACTGGTGAATCTGACTAAAGCCGTTTCCATACTGTGACCAGCTCTGAAGCTGTGCTGTGCTTCAACAGTGCTTTAATTGTCCCAATAGTGAGACTAGGAATAAAATAAAAAGGAAGAAAAACAAGGGGCAGAAAGCTGTATTGCTGGAAGGAGCCCGGTTTGAGTATTGTGATGGGGAGTTGCGGCCAGGCGTGGGGGAGCGATTGGGAGCTCCGCACAGCTACAAGTTTGAGCACCAAAAAATAAATAAAATAAAAATGGGGGGCAGGAAATGAGAAACCAGGGAGCCAACAAAACAAGAGGGCATGACAGGATCTGAATGGGAAGAGGCTACGCACAGCTGAGGGGGGAAGCTCAGCCCCAGGGACACAGGAAGACTGTGGCCTGGCTTGCAGAGGTGGGGGGCAATAAAGAAAAAAAAAGAAGGAAAAGACAGAGAAGAAGCAAATTCAGGGGAGTTATGACCGGGGCTCTCGGGGCTGATTAAGGGAACCCAGTCAACAGCTGTGGTGGTGGTAGCCTGGGGGGAGGTATTCACAGCCCTGGGTAGGGAACAGACAAGCTAATGATTTGTTCTGTGTTTCCAGGATGGCATCTAAAAAAGACCCCAAAGCAGAAGGTCAGTGAGGTTCTGGCACAGAAGGCAGTGGACCTGATGGAGCTGATGGAGCAGGTCCAGGCTATTATCAAAGAGTCCAGGGCAGAAGAGGAGAAGGATGGAAGGCAGACAAGAGGAAGGACCCACCTGCCAGGAAGGAGAGACCCAACATGAGGCTGACCAGAAATAACCCGGATGAGGGTGGTGAGCCTCAGCCAGAGGATGGTAAGGTACCGTTGGTGGACCTGTTGGTGGAAGGTAGTTTAAAAGACTACCTGGCAGGTATTATGGAGGAGCAAGGTGAAAAAGATTGAGAGGAGGTGGGCAAAGTCTGGAAGGAGCTAAAAGAGGAGAAGAAAACCAAGAAGGTGCTAGATACCACAGGGGCTGGGGAGGGTTGCAGCAGGGATGGCTATGGCTGGCCCCCAGGGATGACTTTGGGGGACCATGTGTCGCAGGTTCTAAAAGAAAAGATTTGGAAGGGGGAATATCTGAACATGTTTACCCTGTTCGATAAAGATACGGCAAAAAAAAAAAATTGCAGAATGAGTTGGTGGGCAACTCCAAGATGGCAGTGGCCTTGGCCATAGTGGGTAAGACCAGCAAGGATATTAGCTACAAAGGAAAGAAGTTTGGGGCCTGGATGGAGGGTTTATGCATTTTAGTGCCATTATGCTGCAAAAAAAGCCCAAGCTGGCCATCTCGCTCCTTACATACTCAGCCATCATTAGGGACGCCCATAGGGTCAAGAGTTGGTATGGATGGCTGATTTATGATGAAAAATTCTGTCAGAGGGTGGTGTCACATGGTGACGTCAAGTGGAATGTTACATTATCTGAGCTCTGGATCAGGACCCCATCAGCACAAGGAGGAGTGGGGGATGAAGGGAAGTAGAGCAGTGGGATGGTTGGGGCAAATGTCTGCTGTGAATTTAATAAAGCCAACTGCACAAGGACCAACTGCAAGTATAAACAGGCTTGCACATGCTGTGGGGGTGTACACCCTGTTTATGGGTGTAGGACGAAGGGAGATAGAAACATGGCTCTGGTGCAAGGGCAGTCCTTTTGGAGTGGCCACATGGGGGCAGGGGTGGATACAAAGGGCAAGGGGGTAACTTTAGATTGCAGAACAGGAGGGGAGGCTATGGTGGGCGCTAAGCCACGTCAACTGGAGATGCCTGGGAGGAGGGGTTTTCCCCTGGCGTGGTCTCTGGCTAACCCACAGATGGTAATTGCATGGACCAGGGATTACCTGGAGCATGGGACAGGGTTGATGCTGAGGGAGGGTTTTAAGTTATACTATTCTGGGTCTAGGAAGGCCATGTGGGTGAAGAATCTGGCATCAATCGAGGGGAAAGAGGAGATAGTGGAGAGGAAGATCAGAAAGGAGCGAGAGGCGGGCCATGTGGAAGGCCCTTTTGACGCCCCTCCTTTTGAGAACTTCAGGGTCTCCCCTCTGGGCATAGTGCCTAAAAAGGCACTGGGGGAATACAGGTTGATACACCATCTTTCGTAGCCAGACAGGGAGTCTGTGAATGATGCCATCACCCCAGAGAGGAGTTCTGTGTCGTCTTCCATCTTGGATACTGCAGTGGACTTGATAAAAGCCAGAAGAAGGGTTCGGGTTGCCAAAACTGACATAGAATCTGATTTCTGGCTGCTGCTGGTCTGGGAGCAGGATTGGGAGTTGCTGGGTTTCCGGTTTTAGGGGAAGTGCTACTTCGATAAAACAATGCCCATGGGGTGTTCGGTGGCATGTGCTACATTCAAAGTCTTTAGTACATGGTTGCAATGGGTGTTTATGGTATGGCACAACTGGGGAGCTGTCGTCCATTACCTGGACAATTTTCTATTCATAGCGGAGAACAGCGAGAATACATAGGCCATGTTTGAGGAATTTGGTGCAGTATGTGGGGAAATTGGAGTGCCCCTGGCTGGGGACAAGACATAAGGCCCAAGCAGGTGGCTGGAATATTTGTGGATAGAATTGGATTTAGATCCCCAGTGTTACTGTTTGCCGGTGGACAAAGTGGACAGGTTGAAAAGTCTCATACAAAGGATGAAAGGGTGGAGGAGAGTGCAGCTTAAGACAGTGCAACAGGTTTTGGGTCACATGAATTTTGACTGTCGGGCAGTGGCAGCAGGAAAGGTTGTTCACCAAATGCCTGTTCAGGGCATCAGCAAAGGCCAAGTTCCCCCACCACTGGGTGGACATTAGTAAAGGGGTGAGGGAGGATTTGTTAGCATGGGAGGTATTCCTGGAAGGCTACAATGGGGTGACGTTTTGGAGGGATCAGTGGGAAGAAGGGGGGAACCTTGAGCTCTTTAAAGATGCAGCCGGTGGTTTTGGCATGGGGGCCTATTGCCAGGGT
Organism: Neoceratodus forsteri; assembly: GCA_016271365.2. NCBI lineage: Eukaryota > Metazoa > Chordata > Ceratodontiformes > Ceratodontidae > Neoceratodus > Neoceratodus forsteri. Next base: position 638,992,350 of record CM057453.1, on the reverse strand, counting down.
GAGTGGATTTCAGAGGCACAGCCACCCAGGTGGGTAGAGTTGGGTCTGACAAAAGACACTGCATTCTTGGAGGCTTTCACCATATGGGTAGCTCTGGTAGTATGGGGACCTCAGTTTTGGAACAAGAGAGTGGTATTTCGGTGTGACAACATGGCAATGGTTGCTGTTATAAATAGGCAATAAGTGTCCACTGACACTGTGCTGAGAGTGACATGCATGCTGGTATGGAAGGGATTGAAGCTGAGCTTGTCCTTTAAGGCTAGGCGTGCAGAGGGGGTGAAGAATGAAATAGCTGGCAGTCTTTCACATTTATAGTTGGACAGGTTCTAGGCATTGGCCCCGAAGGTGTAGCCCAGAAAATGCAGGTGCCACCTCACCTTTGGGAGATTGGATGGACTGAGACCAGCTACTCTTCTGGAGTTCCTGGGCCCTGAACACTCTGCGGGCCCATGAAGCAGCATGGAGGAGTTTCCAGGGGTTCTGGGAGTGGACTGGGTTATAGGTAAGTGACCCAGTGATGGAATCCCAGGTCATGAGGTATATGGTAGTGAAGTGGGAAGCAGGGATGTCAGGTGCCACTATAGGGATACACCTAGCTAGCATTGGCATGATCTGCCAATTGCAGGGTTTGGGGATGCCCACCAGGGCTCTGGCCATACACTGGGTGCAGCAAGTGTGGATTAGATCACAGGGCCAGAGTCTGGTTAGGCACAGATCAATAGGTGGAGACACTGGATAGGTTGTTAGCATTCTTGCCATGTGTGTGCTGCTCCGCGTATGAGGCTTGATTGTTTGCTGCCATCTTGCTGCTGATGCACAAAGTGGTCTTCTGGGTTAGTGAGGTGGTGGTGAAGGGAAAAGGGGACAGGGCAGGCAGACTTCAGTTGCAGGACATTTTGTGGTCAGCTAGCACAGCCACAGTTTGGCTTAGGTGTTAGAAAACAAACAAACAATATACTGATATGCTAACCCACTCACCCCCAAATAACTTTTAAACAATTTCAGGCAATTCTGCTCCAAATCCTTATTTATGCTATTAGTTACATCCAGTTATATATTTCATTCTATGTTTCGGGAAATCTCCCTTCATCAGGAAAACTGGTTGCCTTAAAATAAAACAATATGTTTAAAATGTGTTTCATTTACATCCAAAAATTCTTCTATTATTGATATGTATATACATAAAGGAATCATATTAGGCCCTTACATGAATTCGTCAATACTCTTTCATATCAAATGCATAAGAATTTGGAGCAGAATTGCCTGAAGTTGTTTAAAATTTATTTGGGGGTGAGTGGGCTAGCATACCGGTATATTATTTGTTTGAATTTAGCGTAAGCTTATACTGGTTTTAGGCCTGTCCCCAAGAACAGAATACTAATGTTAATTTGTTTATTTTGAGGCTATGGCTGTACTGGAGAGACCTTTTCTGTGTTAGAAAACAGTCAGGACGGGGATGTACAGCAGAGCTGACTTGTAAAAACAAAGCTGGGGTGGTGGTGGTAAATGCCATAGGGGATTATGTAGCAGTCAAACCATGGCGGGGGGGTGGGGGTTTCTTTAGGCATGGTAAAGCCGGTAACAGCATCTCAGATCACAGCCATGCTCCAGAAGGGATGGGTTTCCTCGGCAAGGATCCAGGGAGGTTTGCTTCTCACTCCTTTAGAATAAGGGCAGCCTCAGAGGTAGCTACACTGGGTGGCTCCCCCAATGAGGTGCAGCAGGTGGGTAGGGGGTCTTCCCAGGCTTATAAGAGATATGTTTGGAAATTACTGCTAACATTGATATTTCATTCTGTTCCACGGGTCAAAAAACAAAGGGTGGTGTGGACTGTCTGCCATTCATTTATCCATTGGCAGAACAGTGGGCTGTTACCATGGCCAGGGGCCGCCAGCTGGAACAGGATCCAGAGAAGACCTCGTTAGAATGGCGTGGGCAGAGGGGACTGAAAAGGAGGCAGCTGTTGCAACTCTTGGACGAGAGCAGCAGATTTCAGTCAGCATCTGTTTTGATTATTATACATGCCGGGCAGAACAATTTGGCCACCTTGCCTTGGGTGGCAATGGTCCACCAGATCATGAGGGACTTTGAGGTGATAAAATTAAGGTGGCCAAGTGTGACATTAGCTTGGTCAGAACTTAACCCATGCAGAAACTGGAAACATGCTAGGGATGTCCAGGCAGTGGATAACGCTAGAAAAAGGGTGAATAGAAAAATGGCAGACTGGGCTAGGAAGTCAGGGGGCTCATATATAAAAATGAGCTGATTATGTACAATACACCTGGGATGTACTGCTCAGATGGGGTGCACATGTCAGTAGTATGCAATACAGCACTCAATGGGGCAATTAGGGAGGCCATCGAGAAGTGGCAGGGTTTCAGGGGGGGTGTTCACTAGTTTTTAATGGGGGAAGCTGAGAGGCCAGACCAGTGGTCAGCCTATGGGGCTAGTGGAAAAAAAAGGGGGGCCCAGCTGAATGGGGAGCAGGGCAGGGGAGGGCTCCCTATGGGGTATTCACCTCAAGGGGGAGTGGGCTGGGGAATCAAGTGGGACACCTGAGCCCAGAAAGAAGAGTAAGGAGTGAAGGGGCATCGGGTCCTTTACACCCGGGCTCAAGAAGAGAAAGTGTTAAATATACTGTATATGGTTGATAAAATGATGGAATTGTAAATAAAGGGAGAACCCCCAGAGGAAATTGTATGTAAATAAATTGCGATGATGGTGTTGGGTTTTAAGAAATGTGATATACATGGATTTGTGAGACTCTACCTTAATAAAACTTTGAATGTTGAACCATAAATTGGTGTGGGTGTGGCTTATTTCAGGGGGGTCCAAATGACAATAATGGTAGCTCTTCTGGGTACAGCCACAGTGTGCATGAATCAGGGTCAGAAACAGCTGCCAGCAAAATTTCTGCAGTTCCTGGCATGATGATAAAACTTTCCACCTCAGCTGTGTGGAACTATTTTCATATAAGTCTCAAAAATAAATGTGTTTGTCTCCACCATTTGTCACTGGGAAGTTAGCAGGGGAAAGTGAGAGGCCAGTTCAGACCAACATCACTAAAAAGGCATTTGCAAAGAGCACATCCAACAATTCAGCTGGGCAGCAGTCCTGAGCAAGGGACAAACATCTATGATGAAAAGAATCCGACAGACAAAAGTGATGGTGATTAAACTGAGACACGACAGAAAAAAACATGTTCGACTTCTCTGAGAAAAGTATTAAGACAAGCTACAACTTCACTGCAATCTGGAGCATTTTGCCCCCATGCGTGAACTAAACAGCAGACCATTGCTGCGATGCTTGAAAGATCACATCAAGTCAAGTTAAAAATTAATCAGTTAATAGCTGAATTTATTGCCAAGGACCTGCAACCATTTCCTGTGGTGGAGAATGATGGTTTTAGAGCCCTTTTAAAATATTCTGCTCCATGATACAACACACTAAGCCAGAAATATTGTGCGACTGTGGCTGTTCCCAAATTGTACAAATGTATGCAAAGTAAAATAAATTTGTCTCTTCAAGAAAGTGAATGTGGTTCTGCGCATCTGACCAGAGACATGTGGATGAGTTCTAAAACCACTGATTATATGTGCATCACAGCACATTAGGTGTCATGATCATCTTCAAACACCACCACCACAAGCAGCAGTGTACAAGAAGGAAAGCAAAGAATGGCAGCTCTTAGCATTAGCATGTTTGGTAAGCATCAAACTGCTGACAATATTTCTGAGTAGTTAGAGCCCCTGGGGCTCACTACTGGATTTGAGGTTTCAGACAGTGACACCAGTATTATTAGTGTATTGAAACTTGGTGGTTTGACTCACATTCTGTGCTTTGTACACTCATTAAATCTGTTACATCCTCAAAAGGCTGATCAGGAAGTTGGTGGATCTTGGGGTTGGAGAAAAGATGACAGATGGGTGGAAAACTGGCTGAGGGACAGAACCCAGAGGATGGTTTCGAGGGGAGAGTTATCTGGTACCAGAGCGGTAACCAGTGGGGTCCCACAGGGTTCTGTGCTGGGGCTAGTGTTGTTCAATGTCTTCATCAATGACTTTGGGGATAGCATTAAGGGCAAAATGTGCCTATTTGCAGATAACACCAAGATCTGTGGGAGAGTGGACGCAGCTGAAGATACAAGACTTACAGGAAGATCTGGAAAAGCCAGGGAGGTAGTCCAGGATCTGGCAGCTTGGCTTCAATGACAAGAAATGCAAAGTTATGCATATTGGAGCCAAGAATCCTAAGACAGAGTACTACCTGGGTAGATTCCGAGTATCTGTATCAGAGGAGAAGAAAGACCTGGGAGTGATGATGACTAGTGACCTGAGGCACTCCACGCAGTGCAAGAAAGCAGCAACAGCAAAGGCAAACAAGATGCTGGGATGCATATCTAGGGGGCTCAGTAGTAGGAGAGGGAAAGTTATACTGCCCTTGTACAGGTCACTGGTAAGGCCGCATCTAGAGTATGGAGTTCAGTACTGGTGCCCACTCCTCAAAAAGGACATTAACCTGCTGGAGAAGGTCCAGAGGAGGGCTACAAAGATGATAGTGGGTCAACAGGCTAAGGCATATGAGGAGAGGTTGAGAGCACTGAACATGTACTCCCTGGAAGACAGGAGAGAGAGAGGGGGACATGATTGGGACCTTCAAGTACTTGAAAGGGATAAATAAGGTTGATAAGGAGAGTCTTTTTAAGCTGAGTGGAAACCATAATACTAGAGGGCACAGTCTTAAGTTGGAGGGTGGGAGGTTTAGGAGGGAGGTCAGGAAGCACTTTTTCACAGAGAGGGTGGCGCACACTTAGACTGCACTGCTGGAAGAGGTCAACTCATTGAAGACAGTGGGCAGCTTTAAGACAGGCTGGGATAGGCATAGGGGGAAAGTAAGGATCCTGGTTAGGGAGGATGGGAGGAATGGGGAGGGAGGGCAGGGACATTAGCTCAAGCTGTGGACCCTGCAATATGAGCAGAATTGGTAGACCAAATGGCCTTCTTATGCTGGCTTCTTCAGATGTTCATATGTTAGTACGAGCTTTCCTTTCCAGTGACAACAGTATAGTAACACAAGCGGGAACTGTGAAGAAAATTGGCGGCCATTTAAGTTACTCAGTAAAATCAAGTGATAGCTTGGCTAACCTCAGGAAATAAAACAGCTTGCCAATACAGCAACTAAAACAAGATGTTCTGACAAAATGGAACTCAATGTTTTACATGTGTGAGAGACTTCTTGCACAAGAGAAGGCAGTTCATGAATATACCACAGAGTACAATATAGTTATGCTGAATTCTATTCCAGTGAGACCTCATGGAGCATCTTACATTTCTCTTGACTCCCTTAAAGGAAGCAACTCAACAGATTGGCAAAGAGAATGCTACTCTAAGCCAGGTTATTCTCATCATAAATTTATTGAACAAGGAACTCAAGAGACTGCGTAGAGGTTTTGACCAAAAAGGAGACAAATCTGGTGTATCCCTCATGGATCGACTGATACAGCAATTCCAAAATTTGTAGAAGACTTCACAATATCAGAACAGACAAACATTTTCTTCTTTCTGCTCATCTTGACCCTCAGTTTAAGCTGCAACAGTTGCCTTCTTCAGATCTTGGCGACTCATATCCTGAATACAAAAACATGCTGATTTCAGCAATTGCACAGAAAAAGGAAGGAACTGTATTTGACAATACAAGTGAATCACATGATGCGGATGCTGCATCTGATGATGCAACATCTGTTGGTGGTGACAGCAATAATTCCCACTTAGTGCTCCCATGAACTCCTTCTTCAACATTGGGTAGTCCTACATAATGTCCTCTTTCATGGGCCTTGAAAAAGGCATATTATTCTGAAAAGCACACAGATGACTCGCACTTTTTGGTCAAAACTCATGGAAACTGATAATTCAGATGTGTCTGTCGTGGAGTTGCCTTCTTTGTCTAATATTGTGGATGCCTATTTACGAGAACCACTCATTAATATTACTGATGACCCTTTTGAGTACCGGCTGGAAAACAAAAAAATCAGCCCTGCACTGTCTGCCTTTGCTATTAAGCTTCTTAGTTGCTCTCCCACTAGTGTTTACTGTGAGCGTATGTTTAGCACAGCTGGAAGTGTTGTCTCTGATTGCTACATGAGGCTTGCTCCTGAAAATGTACAGTGCCTTGCCTTCCTAAAAGTCAATCACAACAAATTATCTTACCAGTTCAGTGAAGAGTGGCAGGAACATAAAAGTGATGACGATGAACAGCTGCAACAGGTGTCTCCTAATAAGGGTGCTTCCTTGGTGGTATTTGGAAATGATGGTGGTGATGTTATTTAATCTACTTATTTACTTCTTTGAATTCAGAGGACAAAGGTCAGCAACCATAACAGAAAGATCAAGTAAATAAATGTTCTTCTTGTGTGGTCACAGTGTACATCACATCATATCTGATGCTGTATGTGTTTTTCAATTTGGGAACCGAGGTGGAGTGTAATTAGTTTATTCAGTAAGTTAAAAATACAGTAAGTGATATGGCTGGGACAAAACAGCTCTATTAAAAACTGCAATGCTGGGTGGAGGGGCAAGGACAGCCAGACAAAAGAAAGTAAGTTTATTTAAAAAACTGCAATGCTGGGTTTTGGGGGGGGGGGCAAGGTCAACCAGATCAAAAAAAGTAAGTTAGAAAACACAAGTTATAAAAAATAATTGGTCAGTTGGGCAGGAGTGTGTGGGATGGTTTGGGGCCCATGATGCTTGCTATAACACCAAGCAGGCAAGCAAAATAATTACAAATACAAAAATAACATCTCAAGTCAAAAGGGCAGGAGGGATGGCTCGGGCCCCATCGCATATCTGACTCATGCTGCCTATCTCCCACCAAAAAGCATTCCAGACTCAGTAAAGGTCCGCACTCTGCTCTCTGCTGTTGTCTTTCTGCTGTTGAATTTGTTGCACTCTCTCTCTCTCTCTGACTAACGCTTGACACACTGCCTCCTTTCACTGCAAGTCCCCAAATAACCTATATACATTGGCTGGATTCACAAACGTTTTTGGAACTAAGTTCCACACCACAACTCCAGTTGTGTACCGAAATCTGTACAGCAGTACAGATTGCTATTCACATCCACAGCAGCTGGAGAAGATGTTTCAGCTGGTCCCACTTGCTGTAACATTTTTCTGCAGCTGTGGGAATTTTCATGGCAATACCACCCACAAGCTGCTGTAAATTGTGGGGCCGGTTGTAAACTGGTTCTACTGTTGAGAACACAATAGTTGCAAGAGAAATAGTGGTTCCACAAGTGGCAACCCACTTGCATTGAGTTTTTCCCACAGCTGTGGGATTTTCATGAGTTTTGTGAATCCAGCCCACTGTTTCTTATGAATGTCACGTGGTGGCTGACATGCAGGATTGGCAAGAATAACAGTCAGTTTATTTAATTGCTGTTGGCTGCTTGCTGAGCCTGAAAAATGACATGAAAATACGGGCACAAAATGTTTTTTTTTTTAGAAAGGTTGCATTTTTTTTTAACAGAGGTGTCTAAAAGAATAATACTGATACATTTCTCATACTCAGATAGACTATAATAGGTCTACAATTCATCAGAGTAAATCAGTACCTTTTGGAAAAAAATCAGAGTCGGAATTAGAACTGTGTCACATCCTATCCCTAGTTACCGCATAGTGTCACAGAATTATAACCTTTACTGCATAGTGTTAAATGATAGTATTATTTATTTCATGGTGTCACATCATAATAATATTTACTGCATTTGGAAAATTATGTTTAATAAAAATTTACCCACGGCAAACAGAAGAAAATGTGTCCCACATAAATATTGTCATTGCTTGAGGAGTGGGCAGGTGTGTTATAAGAGTGCTTATAGTTCTTCACAATAAATCAATTGAACACCAATAAACGTTGAAGAGAAACCTGCAAAAATAAAAGGCACAGACACACACACACACTACAGATAAACAAAATATGGCCTTCCATAATGATGCACATTTTCCTTCCACATTTGTCAGTGGTTGAAAATAAAGAGTGCCTGAAGCAAAATAGAGCAAAAGAAGTAAACACTTCAGAGAATTTTGCCAAGGCAAAGAAAAAAATGTACACACACTGACTGCATAATGTCTATCCTAGTAATATTTACTGCATAGTGTCCATTCTAGTAATATTTATTGCATACAGTAGTGTCACAGCCTAGTAATAATAATCATTAAACAGAGTCAGGAGGCAGTATAGAGTGGTGGTTAAGGGCACTGAGCTGCAGACACATACATTTTAAAAAAAATCAGGGTTGGATGAATATTTTACTAGTACATATTACTAGGATATGCACTATGCAGCAAATCTTACTAGCATGTGACACTGTGCAGTAACTATAGGATGTGACACTATGCAGTAAATGTTACTAGGATGGACACTATGCAGTAAATATTACTAGGGTGTGGCACTATGTAATAAATATTATTACATAGTGTCACATGATAGTAACATTTACTGCATAGTGTCACATGCAACTAGTCTTAACTACATAGGGTCACTTCCTAGTAATATTTACCACATACTATCGATTCTCTTAATATTTTCTACAGAGTGTCACATCCTACTAATGTGTACTGCATCATGTCACATCCTAGTCATATTTACTACACATTGCTACATGCATGTAAAATATACTGCATAGTGTCCCATCCTAGTAATATTTACTACATAGCATCACATAGTAGTAATATTTACTGCATAGTGTCACAAACTTGTAATGTTTAATACACAGCATCACATGCTAGTAATATTTACTGCATAGTGCTACAAGCTAGTAATATTTATTGTATAGTGTCTCATCTTTGTAATATTTATTGCATATGGTCCATTCTACTAATATTTTATTCATTGTCTCCATGCTGATAATATCTACCGCATAGTGCCATATCCTAGTAATATTTATTACACAGTGCCACACCTAGTAATGTCTACTGCATATTGTCATATATATCATAATATGTACTACATAGTCTCGCATGCTACTAATATTTACTGCATACCATTACATCCTAGTAATATTTATTGCATGGTTTCACATTCTAGTAGCATTTACTGCATAGTGCCGATCCTAGTAATTTATTTATTTATTTATTGAAATGTTTCACCAGGCGGGCACACTGAACAACAAGTTGCTCGTCTCACGGTGCGACCTGGGGGGAGGGTTTACATAGGGTTGTGAAGGATGATCAGTTACAATAGTATGTGGGTAGTACAAACAATACAACATTGTAAGATTGTGCAATAGTTGGAACACAAGGTATTGTACAATAAACAGTAGTGGAACATTGGGTAAATTACATTAGTAATATTTACTGTATACTGTCACATCCTAGTAATATTTACTGAACAATGTCACATAATAGTCTACTGAACAATGTCATATAATAGTAATTTAATATACGGATATTGAAAATAATACTATCCTAAAGCATACAAAAAAATTCTCCCTGTAATAGCTACTTGGGAAGTGATAATACTATCATTCAGAGCTCATAATAGTATAATTTGAAGGTCTGAATGATAGTATTATCATAGGGCCTCAATAGAGCAAGCACCAAGGCATGGCTCGTGCTGACCACCAGTTGGCTTTTACTGTAACCTCCACTTACAGCAAAAGCCAACTGTATGGATTATGGAGCAGCAATGCTGACAGGAATCCTCTGAAACAGAGGCTCTCTCAACAAGAAAAAAAACACAGCAGAACACAAGCTATTTCCTTTTACTGGCACCACTGTGGCCACACTACACCGCTCTCACCTGGCTCCTCTTCTCACCACTGTGGCCTGACTGATGCTGCCACCAAAGGACCACAGTTAACTTTCAAATACAGAGAAAACCAACAAAAAAAATGGGGCTAAACAGAGACCATACCACTGCCGGATCCTTACCTTTACAACCCAATGGGAGTACACTGAAGGCTGATGCTCACAGGAACCACGCTTCACAGATGGACCGCCGACACACACATGGAGCAGCCGACTTGACCTGCGAACCACAGATGAGTCAATTCATCTCAGATCCATATATTTAAAAAAATAACAAATAGGTTAGTGTGCATCACAAGGGAGTAATCCCATCTCAAGGTTCTAAGGACATGGGAACCTCTGGAGCTTCGCTCTCAAGGTTCCCATGTCCCCAGATCCTCCCAATGGTATTGCTCTCTTGTAGTGCACACTAACCTATCTATTAATAAATTTATTTACTGCATTATGTCCATCCCAGTAATATTTAATGCATAGTGTCATATCTTAGTAATATTTATTGAATTAGTGTCACACAATAGTAATATTTAATATATAGTGTCACAGGATAATATTATTTACTTCATGGTGTTACATCCTAGTACTACTACAGTGTCACACAATTGTAATATTTACTGCATAGTGTCACATGCCAGTATTATTTACTTCTTAGTGTCATATCCTAGTGCTTTTTCAGCAGTGTCTGATTGGAACTCCCTTTCTCCTTCCATCCTATCTTGCCTCTCTCTTCCCATGTTTCAATCCAATTTGCTCACCACTCTCTCTGCTGCTGCTACATGCTCCTGCTTCCAACGATGCCTAACCTACTCCTACTATCCTCTGTTTTCCCTTTGCTCTCCTCTGCCTGACTCCCTACCTATGCTTCACTCCCTGCCCTCTACCCTGACTCACCTGTGTACCATTCTGCATCTGTTCTAATGGTTTGACTTTAACACGAGTATGTATAACTGTCATTTTTTATATGCCTAGCCTGTTATTTGTTATTTTATGTTGATTCCATTACTGTATTTTGCTGTGCTTGTTGGCAATTTTTCTTCTACTATGATTTATTTTGCTGCTGTAATTATCTTTTGGTGAAATTGCACTGTATTGGAATTATCAATCTGTGAAATTGTTGAAATTGTTCTGTACTGTACTGAACGTCTCTTGTTGCTCTCCCGGGTCATCCCTGAAAAAGAGACTACTATTGTCTCAGTGGACTTACCCGGTTACCAAAATTCAAATAAATAAATAATATTTGCTGCATGAAGAAAGCAAGAAAGCAAAGCAAGCAAGCAAGCAAATCTTTATTTTTAAAACACCTTTCAAAAATCAAGCCGTTGTACATAATATAAATACCATATAAAAACAGACAATATAACAATTATTTAAAATCAATCCATTACTCAGTCAGGGAAGGCCAAAGAAAATAAATAAGTTTTCAGCATAGATTTAAAACTGCTGTTGGTCAGTCATTCTCTTAACCGATGTGGTAGAGAATTCCACAGGGTTGTGCTACAAATGAAAAAGCATGAGCTCCAGATGTTTTAAGACAAACCCTGGGAATCTCTAGCAAACCCTCATTGTCGGATCAGAGAAGGTGAATGGGGAGTACAGAGTCAGGAGATCTTTAAGGTACTCAGGTCCCTGTTCGTGTAGGGCTTTAAAGGTAAGCAAACCTACCTTATAGGAGATCCACCACTGAACTGGCAGCCAGTGCAGATTGCACAGCACAGGCATAATGTGACAAGTCCTAGAGGTACCAGTCAACAGCCTGGCTGCAGCATTCTGCACTAGCTGCAGGCAGTGGATATCAACCCCAGACAGCTCTAGGTAGAGGGCATTACAGTAGTCAAGATGTGTAGTAATGAAGGCGTGGACCAAAGCTGGAAGGTCACCCAGAGGAATCAGCTGTTTCACCCAGGCAATATTCCTCAGATGGTAAAATGAGGATTTGATCACAGCTGACACCTGAGACTTCAGGGTCAGACCATCTTCGAATATAACACCCAGGTTACACACCCAATCTGAGGTAATGAGCTGGACACCATCAAGCCATAGGCCCGACCCATGCCCAGCACCAAAACCCACCCCCAGGTGAACCGGATCCACAACCAGCACCTCAGTCTTATCTGGATTCAGTCTCAACCAACTGGAGCTCATCCAATCTTTAATCTTAGAGAGGCAACTATTTAGCATAGAGATTGCATCAACCTCTCCAGGCACAAAGGACATATACAGCTGAATATCATCTGCATAGCAGTGAAAACTCAAGTCGTATTGCTGTTGATATCTCCCAATGGCAGCATATACACTGCGAATAACATCGGTGCCAATATGGAGCCCTGTGGTAACCCACAGGATAGGGGGAAGGCATCAGAGGAATAAATTCCAGTGACCACCCTCTGAGACATTACAGTAATATTTATTGCATGGTGTCACTTGCAGGTAATATTTACTGCATAGTGTCACATCCTAGTAACGACTAATAAAATGTACCCACTTCAAACAGGAAAAATGTGCCCCACAAAAATATTATCATTACTTGAGGACTCAGAAGGTTTATTTTAAGAATGCTTATCATTTAGCAAAATAGATAAATTGCACAGCAATAAAAATTGAAGAGAAACCTGTGGAAATTAAATACACACACACACACACACACAGCAAATAAAATATGACCTTCCATAATTACACACATTTTCTTTATACATTTGGCAGTGGTTGAAAATGATGAGTGACTAAAGTAAGATGTAGAACAAGAATTAAACACTTTGGGGAAACCTGCCAAGGAAAATACATGCACTCATGCACACACACACACACACACACACACACACACACACACACATTGACAGTAGGGAAACCTGGATGCATGTCTCCTAGCCGTGTTGGCCCCTGTTACAAAATATACTGCTTATTGTTACATGCTAGTAATATTCACTGCACACTGTCACATCCTAGTAATAGTTACTGAATAGTGTCACATAATAGTAATATTTACTGCATAGTGTAACATGCTAGCAATATTTACTGCATAGAGTCCCATCTTAATGTTTACTGCATAGTGTCATCATAGTCAGATTTGCTTCAATGTTTCCATCCTAGTAACATTCACTGAATAATGTAACATTCTAGTAATGTATACAACATGGTGTCACATTACAGTAACATTTATTGCACGGTGTCACTTGCTAGTAATATTTACTGCATAGTGTCACATCCTAGTAATATTTACCACACAGTGTCCATCCTAGTAATATTTACTGCATAGTGTCACATACTTATAATATTTACTGGGTAGTGTTACATGCTACTAAGATTTACAGAATAGTGGCATATAATAGTAATATTTACTGCGTAGTGTAACATGCTAGCAATATTTACTGTATAGTGTCCCATCCTAATGTTTACTGCACAGTGTCATCATAGTCAAATTTACTTCATTGTGTCCATCCTAGTAACATTTATTGAATAATGTAGCATTCTAGTAATTTATACAACATGGTGTCACATAACAGTAACATTTATTGTATGGTGTTACTTGCTAGTAATATTTACTGCATAGTGTCACATCCTAGTAATATTTACCGTATAGTGTCCATCCTAGTAATGTTTACTGCATAGTGTCACATACTTATAATATTTACTGGATAGTGTTACATGCTAGTAAGATTTACAGCATATTCCACATTCTAGTAATATTACTGCCTAGTGTCACATAATAGTAAAATTTACTGCATAGTGTCTCAAGCTAGTAATATTTACTGCATGGAGTCACATCCTAGTAATATTTACTGCATACTGTCCATTCTATTAATATTTACTACATAATGTCATAGCCTAGTAATATTTACTACATAGTTTCACATGCTAGTAATATTTACTGCAATGTCCATCCTAGTAATATTTACTGCATAGTGTCTCATCTCAGTAATATGTACTGCAAAGTGTCACATAATAGTAATATTTACTGCATAGTGTAACATGCTAGCAATATTTACTGCATAGTGTCCCATTCTAATATTTACTACAAAGTGTCATCATAGTCAAATTTACTTCATTGTATCCATCCTAGTAACATTTACTGAATAATGTAGCATTCAAGTAATTTATACAACGTGGTGTCACATAACAGTAACATTTATTGTATGGTGTCACTTGCTAGTAATATTTACTGTATTGTGTCACATCCTAGTAATATTTATCGCATAGTGTCCATCCTAGTAACGTTTACCACATAGTGTCGCATACTTACAATATTTACTGGGTAGTGTCACATGCTAGTACGATTTACTGCATATTCCACATTCTAGTAATATTACTGCCTAGTGTCACATAATAGTAATGTTTACTGCATAGTGTGTCGTGCAAGCAGTATTTACTGCACAGAGTCACGTCCTAGTAATATTTACTGCATACTATCCATTCTACTAACATTTACTGCATTGTGTCATATCCTAGTAATATTTACTACATGGTGCCACATCCTAGTAGCATTTATTGCATAGTGTCACATCCTCATAATATGTACTGCATAGCATTACATGCTACTGATATTTACTGCAAAGTGTCAGATGCTAGTAATATTTAGTGATTAGTGTCACATTCTACTAATATTTACTGCATAGAGATACATACTAGCAATATGTACTGCACAATGTCACATCACAGTATGATTTGCTGCATGATATCCATCCTAGTAATATTTACAGCATAGTTTCCATCCTAGTTATATTTACAGCATGCTGTTTTTTAGTGCATAGACTCACATCCTAGTAATATTTACCATATATGGTCATATCCTAGTAAGGCCCTGTTCACACTAGGGCGTTTAAAATGGTTTAAGGAGCTTAAACCATTTTAAAGTGCCCTAGCACAGTTTGCTTCCGCACCTAACATGGCTTGTAGTCCATTTTTAAAAAACATGCTTAAACCCTGATAAGACCTAGGCTTAAACATTGTTTTCAAAAGGTTTCAGGATTTAATTTGGACTAGCCACTAGCGTGGATGCTTGCAGGTGTCTCAACATGGTTCAGCAATAGTGCATTAGGATTTGTGGCTACTGTGCAGTACATGACGGTAAGCAGTTTCCTAACACTCTTTTCAAACCGCTGCAGCAAACCCAGAATTTGGCTCAAAGTGCAGGAGCTCTGGTCCGTTATTAAAAACAGACTTGAACACAGTGGGGATAGTCCAATTTTGAGAACCTTTTGTGTTACCGTACTGTAGTGTGAACAGGGCCTAATATTTACTGCATAGTGCCACATCGTAGTAATATTTACTACACAGTGTCACATGCTAGTAATATTTATTGCATATTATACAATGGCAAGGGCAATTATTGTGTTCTGATTGGTCAGATTGCCCCAAGAACAGTGGTTCCAATTCACAAAAAGCACATAGATCAATGCTAGCTGCATCAAACATGCAGCTTGCGTGAAATCCCATTGTGGCAAACAGAATGCATCTGATTCTAGAAGATTTGCAACTCACAGTATGTCAAAGCTTCCAGAAATGATGCAAGATACAAGCTGTGCCATAAAAGGTGACATAGCAGGGGGAATTGATGGAAGGTACATCAAAAAAGTGGTGCAAGACATGGCGGAGGAAAGCAGGCAGAGAATGATGCAGGGAAGAGCCAGTAGACAGCGGTAAAAGAACTTCACAGATGAGGACACAGACATCCTCATAAAGGAGGTTGATGCACAGGTTGACCTCCTGCTATCCCAAGGTGGGGACAATGAGCTCTGGGACCAACATAAAAAGGCCTGGAATGTGGTTTCCACTAAGGTAAATGCATTTGGCCCCGTGAAGCGGCCTATCAGGGAGCTCCAGAAGCACTAGGTCAAAAGAAAAGATGGCCCACAGCAGGTGGTGCACAATGACAACTGGAGGTGGCCCAAGTCAGGAGATCCCACTGAGCAGCCAGGAAGAGTATGTGGCTGGGCACCTCAGCAGTCATACCATCGAGGGTGACACCAGCTTGGACCTCTTCCAGCTATAGAGCTCTGCAGGTATGTAAAAGGGTCCAGTAGCTGCAACGGTGGGGTGGTAGGATGTTTAGACCAGAGCACAGGCACGTGGTGGGGTACAATGTAGTAGGTATGCACAGCACAGAATGCTCCTGGTGAAGTTTTGCACATCTAATGATGCACAAAATGTGTGACAAGTATACAAGATTGGCACATGTTGAAAGGACAATACACCTGCCACACAGATGAGCATGCAGGCAGGACTGTGTCCTGCATTGCAGGTACACCTGCCCAGAACCAGGCATGAGCAGAAGGGTGATCCATGGCATGCACGGTATCTGACACTAGCAAGTGGGATAGGACCAGGCTTCCATAGGGATGTTCTGGCTGTGGCACCCAGCTGTGCAGGACAGAGACATAGCCAGACTGTAGGCAGATGTGTATACTGGCATGGCGGACCCTGCACAGGGGTGCACACAGTGTGGTAAGCCAAAGGTGGTTTGTGTGGACATGGCCAGCAGCTAGGATAGATGTGGTAGGTAGAACTGATGTGTAGGGGTGACTGTACAGCTGCATAGTTAAGAACAGTGGTGGGATGAACCCTTGAGGTGACTATGGGCAGCATGGCAGGACAAGGTAGTATGCAGGAAGCAACACTGCATTGGACTGCAGTCCAACAACAGTGACTTGCAATGGATGGAGTGAACACTGTGGATGGTGGATGTCTGGGGCAAGGGTGGCCAACAGAGATATGCCTGCACAGCATACAGACATGGGCCATGCCACAGGGGTTGTATGCATGATAGAGCTACAGGATGCTGTGGGCTGGCATTCTATGGACACCAAATGATGCAGAAGCTGTCTGGATCATGGTAGGTGCTCTGCAGGATCCAAGGCTACAGCCATGGGTTGGGGGGGTCAAAACCATGCAGGCACAGCAGCCCACCCAGCAGATGCATATGCCCCTGATGGCAGCAGGCCCTCCAGCACCTCACCCCTTATACATGGTACAGTGGCCTGCACAGTACCATAGATAATACAGATATGCAGCATACACCGCTGGCATGGTGTGCTGGATATGTCACAGTGTGTGTGGCAATGGTACTGCCTGGAAACTCCCTGGGTGTAATGCTCAATCTGGAACAATGTTTGTCAGCAGTCAGCACAGTGCCATCACAATCGTCATGCTGCTGTGTGCACACCATACCACTGTAAAGAAAGTCAATGCAACAGGGGGAGCCAACATGCCTGCAGCATGTGGATGGCAAGGTGTGCATGCCACCTGTACCCTGAGGGCAGAATACATGCAGACCAGTGGAGCAACTGCATGCAAGCTGACACACCATACACAAGACAACAGGCTAGGCAGACAATACAAGAAAGGATACCTGCTGTGCCATGACAGAGCCTGCACCCTGTGTAGACGGCCAGGGCACCAAGAGGGTGTTATACGTCCCAAGGCAATGATATGCAGTGCAAACAATACACAGGAACACACTGTCATGAATGCATGACACAACAACCAACAGTGGATATGTTTTCTTCCACAGAAACCACTGGGAAACAGGCAGACACAGAAAGACCTGGCACAATTAGCATCACAGCACATTCATGACCACAGGGAGAAGGACCTACAGCCACAGACACAGGAAGCACACACACCATTGGGGTCCTCAGAAACAGAGGACAGGTCAGACCAGGAGAACTGGGGTCAGGCAGAAATGGCAGCAGAGACACAGCCCCACAGTGACACAGATGATGCAACACAGGCTGCACAGGCTGACAGTGAGGGGTTGGGTACAGACATGGCAGAGTCCGTCCCAGACAACATCACCCAAGAGCTCAGTCCAATACCACTGGATAAGGTTGAGGCTACAGAACAGCAGGCTGCACAAGACATGCACTCTGGACCCCTGGAGGATGAGGACCTTG
The DNA here is from genome assembly GCA_016271365.2 of Neoceratodus forsteri. Lineage (NCBI taxonomy): Eukaryota > Metazoa > Chordata > Ceratodontiformes > Ceratodontidae > Neoceratodus > Neoceratodus forsteri. The sequence continues at coordinate 638,974,664 of CM057453.1, read as the reverse complement.
GTCAGTACTGTTTGAAATGTCCTTGACACCCAGGAAGCACAAACCCGAGAACTGACGGCACTCAGGGCCTCCATTGATGCACACCACAGCCACATGGCTGATGCATTGGCTGGGGTACTGGATGCCATGCAGAAAGGGGTACACAAAACTACAGCCTGTCATTTGAATATCATGGCAGTACTGCATGGGCTCCAGGTACGCATACAGCACCACACGGATGCAGTTCACCATCTGATCACTGTGCTGGAGAGGAGCATCGTGATCTAATGGAGCAAACTATTGCCCTCACATCCATCCTGCAACACATCACTGAGGACCTATGGTTCAAGTAGCACAGTGCAATGGGGGACACACTACCATGGACACAATGTCCAAGAGATCCAGGAGACCACAGCACCAGCCAGCCAGTTCCAAGCTGCCCTCACCAGCCACCAACATAGCGGGCACATACACCAGCCATACAGTGCTCCAGCCCACAGTGCCACCAGTAGCAGCAATATAGGTGATATCAGTCCAGCATGTGACACTAGCCTCAGTGGATCTTGGCAATCAGGCCACAGCATGTCCAGGGACACCATGTATACCACACATATACACAGTGCCTATAGCTGGAGCACTCCAGGACACCACGGTCAGTGCAGCAGACCACAGATCAACAACAGTCCTTCACTGCCAAGGCACAGCAGTCCCACATTATACCCCAGGACCGTAACACACTACCAACCACACTGCAATCTGACAATGCAAGACAGGCACCAGTAGCACAGGGCTCCACAACAAAGGCTTCATGCACACAGCCACCAGCCCAATGAAGTATCATTGTGAGACAACCCACAGGCTCCAAACTAGTGGCAACAGAAGCCAACCAGCATAACACTACAAGCCATAGAAATCACTGACACCACAGGGCATGCACTCAGCATCCAGCACACAACAGGGGCTGTATCCACCACACCACAGGCCCACAGCACAACACAGCCTGATGCAGACAGCTGGTAGGGCACCATGGCCACCAGGGATTCTGCACCAGAAGACATCCCTGTGTCAGATGGCAATACAGCCATGAGTGCACCCCCCCAGGTAAAGGGGTAGGAAGAGGAAACATACAGCTATGCAGGAAACACTGCAGTCTGCAACACCCAATTGATACAGTCCCTGTGACAAGGAGGATGCAGTGGATAGTGGCCCAATGCACACAGATCACAGAAGGGGCACAAACTACAAGCAGCTCAACAGAGGACACACAGTGCCAACACATATAATGGAGACAGGCAGGATGAACACAGATACCCAGAAGACCTCTGGTGGCTACACCACAATTAGTAAATACCATCTGTATAGTGAACAATGGACCAGTGTGCCATGCAGCACACATGGAAAGACAAAGTCGAGCCCACAAGACAGTTCACTGAGGGACACATTGGACAGATGTCACTGGCAATATGTACAGCTCACTGGGATGGGATGGGTGGAGAGGGGCAGCATGGGGTAAGGGGCAATATAGAGCATTCACATGTGTACACCTCCAGTGCATGTCTACATATATATAGCACAGTAAGGATGATGGGTATTTCTGGGCCTTGGGTTCACATATGTCTGCACCAGTAAAGTCACAAACATGGAAGACTGTGTCTGTATGTCAGTCTGTCCAACTTGCCAATCACTGACCATATGCTGCCATGTGGCTCTCACACTGGCATTCCCAGGCATATGGCAGGCAGTGGCTGGGGGGCCATGTGGCATGATCATCTTAGTAGGAGGGTATGAACTACCTGGATAGCTCCCAGGTCCATAGTCAGATGTGCTGACACCCCCACGATCCAGAGCAGCAATGGAAAATGGTGGAGGCATGTGTGAGAATGGCACACCCGAACACAGCAGGATGGTGACCCATAGACGTGCAGGACCCTGGAATGTGCATGTACTTAACAGGGTCCCCATGGACCACATACATACATAGCACTGGGGGGAGGGCCTTAGTAGTATCATGACTGGCACCATGGGCATTGCTCACATAGTAACACAGTCTAAGACAGAGCCACCCACACCCACCCAGGACACCATGTCACACTGCAAGATATCTTGTGATTGGATGTGCTGCCACAGCCATCATATCAGAGAGTGTGACCATGCAATGGTGATAGTGATGTCCCTCTCCTTGACATTCCCTGTCCTGGATGTGTGACATGGTCCAGTGACATGTCTGCCCCACCCTAGGTACTTGTACTACCCTCCAAGGATGCATTGTACTCTGCAGATCCCCTCTCAGCTCCTGGCACAACTTCTTTATGGCAGCCTAACTGAGGTGGTAGCATTCAATGCACTGCTACTCAGGCAGGTCCTGGTATAATGTCCTCCTCTGGTACAACCATGCCACATGTGTCCTGGTGGTTTGCACTCTGTGGCAAGCCATTCCCCTGAACCTTGCCAGGCTGTCGGTAGGCTCATTTCCACCACCTTGCCCTGGCCAGTGTGATACTCAGAAGGGACATGGGCCCAGCCATATTGCTCTGTCACTCTTGTGCTCCTGCACTGCAACCTCACAAGTGACTCAGTTCTGCCTGCCTGCTGTGGGCCTATTTATATGCTTTGGTGTCAGTTAGACCAGCTCCACCTTGGTCTAACATGTTCATGCTATATTCAGTGCAAATTCAATAGCTTCCACCTTTCAGGACCCCAAAAAAAGGGGATGTTGTGCCATTTTTTTCACACAAGCACATTGCAACATGACGCATCCAATTTTTGACACAGGCCTGGTACAAGCCATTATGGTGCAAGTGGCCCCCAGTTTGACACAAGGTGCATTATAGAATTGGAACTGATGCAGGCTTTGATGCAAGTTGCAACTTGCATCAACTTTATTGGGTACAAGCACCGTGCATCATTCCTGCCCATTTCAGAGTCTGGCCCCGTGATGTTATCTGACAGTAACATCACTGTATCTAGGGCAGGCACACGGATGACCACATAACAGTAAAAGAAATTCTTCCCCACTGAATCCATTTTTATGGCGAATTACCCATCAAGTCACAGTGTCCCCCCTCCCAACATGCAAAATCTTTTTCCCAGTTTCAGTCAATTTTAAAATTTGTTGTAAAGCTCCAACTCATTTGCAATCAAACTCACACAATACCTTTAAAAACAGAGCAAAGCTGTAACTGTAAATGACTTTTCCATCCCCAGCTCAGCATCGCGATTATGATAGTGCGTGCACAGATCACCACAGTGCTGTACTGCTGACCGCAAATCCTCCGACTCCAGTCATGCCCCTCACCTTTTTCTCTGATCCTCTTTCAGTATTTACCAGATATAAGGCTACAAACAGCCCCTTTTCTTTCAGTCCAGTGCAGCTCTCACCTGTTCCATCTCTCACTTGTAACTGTTCCGGCTCACAACTTCTTTAAAATAAAAAAAATAAATAAAAATTTTAAAAAAATGGCGCACTCTGATTGAAACATGAAGTCTATTTCTACAGTATGACTGTGTGTGTGTGGGGGGGTGGGGGACAGCAAGAAATCAATGGGGAGGTCACAGAAATGGAGCAAGTCAGACACACCTAAAATGGGATACAGGGCAACTACATAGCAGCAGCTCTAACTGCTGGGCAAGAGAGAAACTGGAATCTTTTTTGAATTGGTATACCTGCCCTAACAAAATATAATGAAAATTGTAATTTAAACATATTTTTCCATTTTCATGTTTTAAACCAAAAGAGCCCTTGTATAATACCAATAAGGCACTCCATGGTGGTTGTTATTGTGTAATAACATCACTTCTTGGGTGTTCAACAATACATTAGTAATATTTTCTGCAGTGTCACATGCTAACAGTATTTACTGCATAGTGGGCATCCTAATAATATTTACTTCATAGTGTTCGTCCTACTAATAGTTACTTCATTGTGTCCATCCCAGTAAATTTACTGCATAGTGTAACATCCTACTAATTTTTACTGCATAGTGTTATATAATAGTAATATTTATTGCACAGTGTTACATGCTAGTACAATGCACCTTCGTTATAATGAACAAAATAGCAGCTATAATATGAGTTGGTTACAGCTTACTGTTTGTTACATTGAGGGACGTTGTTTTGAGTCATTGTGCCTAACAGCTGATTGTAACTGCACCCTCGACTCCTCAACTGCCTTCCACTCTACCCTACAACTTCACAGAGCTATCACTGTAGTTACTGTAGGTTGTTGTTTAATTTGTTTTAAAAGCACAGACTTAAGCCTTGAAATACAGTGATGTCCCATCTCCATTCTCTGCCATTCGCACCACCAGCCCGTTCACACTCAAGCTCCCCTGACATTCTTCCATGCAGCCCTTCTACAGCAAACCTCCGCTTTAGTCTGAATTCCTCAAACAGTATTTAATTTAATTTATGTGAGCAAAGGAGCATGAAAACAATCAAGGGGGAGAAAGATCATTTCCGTGGTGAGGTAAGCCGGGGATTGGGGAGTAGAGAGAGACAAATTTGTGGATTGGGGACAGAAGGGGTCAGCAACAATAACAATCAGCAGGCAATACAAAACTGGGTAGCTGTTACTGATTTGTTCAGAAAACACTGATCTTAGCCTTGAAATATGGAGCATGCACTTTCTCCGTTCTCTGCTGCTCCCACTGCCTGCCCACCTGTGGCACACTCATGCTCCCCCGACTTTCTTCCACCCAGTCCTGCTACAGCACAGCTCAGCTTCAGCTTTGATTCCTCAAACAGTATGTAATTTAATTCAATTTATCTGCTAGGATGAGCAAAGCAGAGCTTTTACAATTTTATCAGTGAGGGAAATGGGGAGATTGAATAGCTGTCACTGCTAACTGAAAATAGCAGACACTGTTGAGAGCGATGTGAGCCATCCATTATAGCCAGGAGATCGGTATTACAAAGTTCTCTGTTGCAAGATAGCACTATAATATTTTCTACATAGTGTCACACCATAGTAATACTTATTGTATAGTGTCACATCCTTATAATGTTTAGCGCATAGTGTCACATGCTAGTATGATTTACTGCATAGTGCACATCCTAGTAATATATATTACCTAGTGTCACATAATGGTAATATTTACTGCATAGTGGCCCATGTTAGTAGTATTTACTGGGTAGGGTCACATTCTAGTAAAATTTATTGCATACTGTCCATTCTACTTATATTTATGGCATAGTGTAACATCCTAGTAATATGTACTGCATAACACCAGATCCTACTGTAGTTATATTTACTGTATAATGTCACATCCCAATAATATTTACTACATAGTGTCACAGAATAGTAATATTTATTACATAGTGCCACATAATTGTAAAATACACTGCATAATGTGACATTCTAGTAATATTTACTAGTGTCACTTAATAGTAATATTTACTGCATAGTATCACATCCTTGTAATATTTACTGCATAATGTCACATCCTAGTAATTTTTACTACACAGTCACATGCTAGTAATATTTGCTGCATGCTGTCTATTCTACTAATATTTACTCCATAATGTCCATCCTAGTAATATATACTGCACAGTGTCATAACCTAGAAATATTTAATACACAGTGCCACATCATAGTAATGTTTACTGTATAGTGTCACATCCTCATAATATGTACTACATAGTCTAACATGTTACTAATATTTACTGCATAGTGTCACATGCTAGTCTGTAAAATTTACCACAGTATCCATCCTAGTAATATTTACTGAATAGTGTCACATCCTAGTAATATTTACTGAATAGTATCATTTAATAATAATATTTACTATATAGTGTCACGTCCTAGTTATATTTACTGCATAGTGTCACATGCTAGCAATATTTACTCCACAGTGTCCATCCTAGTAATATTTATTCCATGGTGTCACATTCTAGTAATATTTTCCACATAGTGTCACACAATAGTAATGTTTACTACATAGTGTCACATCCTAATAATATTTACTGCATGAAGGAAATTATGTCTAATAAAAATGTACCTACTACAAACACACACACACACACACACACACAAACTTATCCCACAAAAATATTGTCATTGCCTGAGGATTGGGAAGTTGTGCTGTAATGCTGATAGTACAACAAAATAAATCAGTTCCACACAAACAAAAATTGATGAGAAACCTGTGGAAATAAATGACAAAAAACACATATACACACACAGGTGCTACAAATAAAAAATATATGGCCTTCCATAATGACACACATTTTGTTTATACATTTATCAGTGTTTGAAAATGAAGAGTGCCTGAAGCAAGATATAGTACAAGAAGTAAACATTTCGGAGAAAGCTGCCCAGGCAAAACACACACACACACACACACACACACACACACACACACACTCTGACTGCATTGAAACCTAGATTCATGTCATCTAACCAAGTTAGCACCCCCTTAACAAAATATATTGCATGGGATTACATGCTAGTAATATGTGTTGCATACTATCACATCCTAATGATATTTACTGAATAGTGTTACATAATAGAAACATTTAATTCATAGTGTCACATCCTAGTAATATTTACTGCATAGTGTTCCTCCTAGTAATATTTATTGCATAGTGTCTCATCTCAGTAATATTTACTGCATAGTGTCACACAATAGATATGGGATATACAATGGAGAGCTGTCAGATAAATGATTTATCTACACAAGTGCTGTTTGACCTTAGGTAACCTCACGAGTGGCATATGCCACGGTGAGGTGTCCGAGGTCAAACAACACAAGTGTAGATAAATCATTTATCTGACAGTTCACCATTGTACATTTCATTTATGCAATAGGGATGCTTTCTGTCAGTGCAGGGACATTTGCTTTTGATTGCTTATCTTTTTTTGCATATGTTTGTCAAACAAGTGAACACAAAATTGCATTTTCTGTTCTTTTTTGCCAACTGCAAAAAAATATATAAGGTATCTATAAATAAAACACCACTCATTTTGTAGATAATTTTGTGCTGAATAAATTTCATGCTCATAGAACCATGCTATATTTTTTGTTTTAAAGTTATTCTCATTTGAATATGGGTAGTACTGCTACTGAGGCCAAACATTCTAAACGAGTTCTGGAGTGATTGTGACATAGCTACTATATGGATACATTTTATTTATTAAACGGCTGTGAAAATAAATGGATTTATTCAACAGCTTCTGAGTCCATGCCTATTGCATATTAATAGTTACTTCATAGTGTCACATTCTAGTGAAATTTACTGCATGACAACATTATGTCTAATAAAAAATTACCCACTGCAATCACAAGAAAATGTGTCCCATGTAAATGATGTTTTGAAAGATGCTTATAGTACAGCAAAATGAATCAACTGGACACCAATAAAAATTGAAGAGGAACCTGTGGAATTAAAAAACGCAAACACGCACACACACACACACACACACACACACTGGCTACAAATAAAATATGGTCTTCCATAATTATACACATTTTCTCTATAAATTTGTCAGTGGTTGAAAATGAGGAATGCCTGAAGCAAGATATATCACAATAAGTAAACACTTGAGAGAAACCTGCTATATAAAAAAGGAAAAAACACAGAATGCAAAGAAAACTGGATGCATGTTACCTAATCAAGTTGGCACCCTTCACAAAATATACTGCATAGTGTCACATGCTAATAATATTTACTGCATACTGGCACATCCTAGTAATATTTACAGAACAGTGTCACATAATAGTAGTATTTACTGCATAGTGTCACACTCTAGTAATATTTACTGCATAGTGTCATATCCTAGTAACATCTACTACATAGAACTACATACTATAAATATTTATGGCACAGTGTCACATCCTAGTACTATCTACTACATAGTATCCATCCTAGTAATATTTACTCTACAGTGTCAATCCTATGTATATGTACTGCAAAGTGTCTATTCTAATAATTTTTATTGGTACCAGGTCATAATGTTGCGCTTAATAAGCTGTATGACATTATATGCTAACTTGACCTGGCCTTGCACATTCTCACTCTCCCAGGCAGAGGATAAGATCTCTGCTGGGATTGGGTTCGACTGACCAGCTGCTGAGGCTCAATAGACTGAGCCACAGCAGCAGCGGGCTGAGCAGTGCTTCTGGGACCAGGTTTGATTCTGGCCCCAGAAACTTTTTTAAACTTTGTGGTGCTCCTCAACGAACCCCGGAGTTGGAGAATCTATATTGGGGTGTGTGTGGGGGCAGAGCCCCCACAGAAAAAGAGATATGCCGCATGGCAACAATCATGCTGTATTGGCAGCACGATTTTGCCATGTGGCATAATGTCGTGCGACATTATGACCCCGTGCCATTTTTACTGCATAGACTCACATCTTAGTAATGTTTACTACATATTGTCATATCCTAGTAATATTTACTGCAGAGTGTTGCATAATAGTAACATTTGTCCCACGTTGTTTTAATATTTACTGTATAGTGTCACTTACAAATAGTGTCCATCCTAGTAATATTTATTGCATAATGTCCTTGTACTGTATAGTGACGTGACACATCCTAGTAATATTTATTGCATAATGTCCTTGTACTGTATAGCGACGTGACACATCCTAGTAATATTTATTGCATAATGTCCTTGTACTGTATAGCGACGTGACACACCCTAGTAATATTTATTGCATAATGTCCTTGTACTGTATAGCGACGACACATCCTAATGTAATATTTATTGCATAATGTCCTTGTACTGTATAGCGATGCGACACATCCTAGTAATATTTATTGCATAATGTCCTTGTACTGTATAGCGATGCGACACATCCTAGTAATATTTGCTGCACAGTGTTATGTGCTATTAATATTTATTGAATTTCGTTGACCCAATAAGCCCACTGGGCCTAGAAGTCCCTTTTTCAGGGGGCGACAGGATACAGATGTGAAATTGAACCAGATTAAGCTGTTGATGGTATTTTTAGTGAATGGGAGAAATTTAGCCAGGACACCAGGGGAAAATTCCCCTACTCTTTTTCAATAAGTGCCATGGGATCTTTAGCATCCATCTGAACTACCACCAATCCAGGCAGATGGGACCTCAGTTTAATGTTTCATCCAAAAGACAGCACCTCTGAAGTGCAGCACCCCCCCTCATGCTGCACTACAGTGTCAGTATTGGGATATGAACCTAAGTGCCAGATGTGGGAACTGAACCCATAGCCCTCTGATCTCCCAGCCTCAGAGGCGAGAGTGCTACCTACTGAGTCACGGACACTGTATATAAAAATATTTACTTCATAGTGTTACATACTTGTTATATTTACAGTATGGTGTCCATCCAAGTAATATTTTCTGCATACAGTCACATCTTAGTAATATTTAATGCATAGTGTCACATGCTAGTAATACATAGTGCATAATGTCCATTGTTGTAATATTTAATGCATAGTGGCACATGCAAGTATTATTTACTATGAAGTGTCACATAATAGTAATATTTACTGCACAGTGTCACATGCTGATAAGTTTTACAGCAGTGTCACATCCTAGTAATATTTATTGTATGGCGTTTGTCCTGGTAATATTTACTGCATAGTGTAACATCCTAGTAATATTTACTGCATTGTTTCACATGTAACCCTCCCCAAATTGGGGGCTTACTTTATGAATCTTCCTAGGCTCCAAGAATGTCCACTGCCAGGTCGACGTCCCTCAAAGATGATAAATCCATGGTTGTGGTGTTCTCCTATAAATCTGCATGAGAGTGCCATGATGTGTCTCTGTGCTGTGCCTTTAAGTGCCACAGTCAGTGTTTATAATGTAAATAGCCTGGGCTGGGTCTCAGTGTTTCAAGGCTCGTGACAAGTCACACACTTCCCTGATCTGCCCCACCTCTGCTATTGACAATAGAGCAGAGGGAGCCTTACATGGTACTGCAGTTATTTACTTTTAATTCATTACTGTTTTTGAGATAAGGCTTATTGTTTAACCTGCCTTTATAGCAGCATGCATTTGCCAATGGGAGCAGCGTTGTTTTGGACCGGGTCTTCCCAGCTTGGACCAATTGGGACACTAGGGACCTCAAGGGGTCCTTAGCTCAGGTGTCTTGTAGGAAAAACTGTGAACTCTTGTGTTTGGCGCCTAAAGGAACCAATAGTAGCACAAGACAGTGACTAATCACTTCTTCAGCCAACCAGAATGCAGAACAATGGGACCAGTCCAAGAACTTTTTTCAGACTGTAGTCAGTACAGTTCAAGCTCTCCAACTGAAAGGAGCTCCAGTGAGAGCTAAACAAAAGGTAGGGAAAAGGGCCTGTCTTGCCTTCCCTGCCATCTGGAAGATACTTAGACTAATCTCAGACAAGGAGTAATTTAAAAAAACTGTGTGGCATTTCATCCCGGGACTCTGTGGAGCAAGGAGCTTGTAGGCTCTGTGGGGATCCAGCCTAAGAGAGGCCTAGTTTTCCTCTGGTGTGCATCCTGTGGTCCCAAAGGGGGGATCGATCACCAAGAACTGCCTTACTGCAGACTGACTGGTTTGTTCAGCAAAGTGGCTGACATTGCAAACTCGCCAGGAGCCGAAAGAGGAATTGGACAGTTTGATGTTTCTAAAAATAAATGTGCTGAATACTTATTGTGAGTCAAGGCCTAACGTCCAGGGAATCCTGATTGCCAGAGAGGAGCCTGCCTTTACCAGTGGCTGAAATGTCTACCAGCTGGAGTGGAACCAGTGGATAAACTGAACTTTGCCAGAGACACTCTGTTGAACTTAGGTCTATGTCCATACTGGCCCATACTGTCTATTCCTGTGCCAGATACAGTTTTCCCAGGGAGAGACCAGCTTCAGGGATCCAACCCCTGTGCAGTAAATCATCACAGCTTGCAGCCATCTACAGGGAAAGGCCATGAAGCAGAGATGAGTCGTGGTGGCCCAGTTTCCCCATGTGCAGCAATTTTCAGCATCAGATCTTCATTTTTTCAGGTCATTTTTAATCTTCTGGTACAGTGAGTAAATTCAGGGTAGTACCCTGCAACAAGCATCTCAGTTATCTTTTGGTACCATCTAACTGTTTTCAGCTTAATCGCAAGGGTTTCAATAGACTAGGCCAACTGGCCGCGGATACAAATAATTTAATTTGCTTTTCACTGTTAATGTTGATTACTTCTTTCCATCAAGGGCCCCAACAACAGCTGCAGCCTTGGGCACCGACTCTGGCTAGCCAGCATTACATTCTGGGTACCCAGTAGCTGCAAGACTGTTTAACAATGGGACTAAATTAACTGTATGTTAAATAATCTGGTTCTTTCCAGAACAGTAATCATTTGCTCAAATTTGCTCCCCTTCCCTGTTCACGTTCCTGTAATAAACCTGATTTACTGTGTTATTTTGAACCTCACTTGTGAGCATAATATTATTATCTTGTTTAAAGTGTCAGACTTTGTATTGAATGTGTTGAAAGTTCATGCTGTATTGCCAAACTGTCTTTATAGGGGGTTGCAGGGCATGCACCAGGACCATGACCCTGCTAGTAAGTGGAACAACTGTGCACATATTGTTAATGCATGTTGCAAACTGTCTATTGAGTACTGCTTGTGGATATTGTCAATTCATAGACACCTGTTCACTAGGTGGGATTGTTGGTGGTTATAGCTTCCCAGAGGACTGTACCCATCTAGATAGATACCCATGCAAACCATACTTTGGGTGGAGGCACCAAGCTATTGTGTTTACTGAGGTTAGGGGTACCCCGGTGCTGGTTAATTAGGAACCCAGGCCCCTAAACCTGTTGTAAGGAAGACAGGCAGGGGAAGTAGCCCTAGCGGCAGTGCCATCTAGAGGTTACATCTTGCAAGCACTGTTGAGATTAGCTCCCCCAGTGGTCAAAATATGAAATTGCAGGTGTTTGTTAATTTAGCGCCAAACCGAAAATGGAGAACCTTGCTAAGGTTAAACTTGAGATTCCTCCTCACAAAATGGCTGTGCTCCACCTGTTGGGGTAGAGTGAGGCAGAAGAGGTTGATCCTCACCCTGCTTTAATGTTATTGGACATACCATTGGGAACTACCACAGTGGCTTTAGAGGAAGCAGTGAGACAAGTTAAGTGCCTGGGTAAAATCACAGTATAGGGGCAAAATGCTGACTTATTTTCTGAGACCATAGTGTCTCTTATTTTGTGTAGTACCCCCACAGACCCAGAGATTGTGCCCCCTGTTATTATGCCTGAGGGATCCCAAGTGGGTTGGAGGATTATCACTATGTACAGTGGAGCGTCTTCTCCTGGGGGTCATCCAAAGTGAAAGGGTTATGTAACCCACTACAAATGGGGGTTCCAAAAAGTCTTCCTTGAGCTTGCCTAAATGCTCACCGCCAGGCTGGTGTCCTGCATTTTAGCAGTTTAAATGTATTGCCAGATAGTGCCTGTATAGCCTCTGTGTACTGTCTCTTTAAGAGCTGCCTAGATTGCAGTTATAATTAACCTGGGAGGGGGCTGAGTGTTGCTATGCTCGAGTCCTGTCCAGGCTGCCAGATAATCACTCCGTTTCTGCCATCACTATTAGAGCAGAGGGAGCTCTGTTAGAAGATGTACTTATTTGCTGATCATTTGTTAGAATAATAATAATATTGCAGTTTGCTCTAACCTGCCTTCTTTGCAGCATGGACAGTTCTGTTTATTTCCACCATATTGGTCCTGGACTGCCAAAATAGACCAATCAGTACCTTTGGGGACTTTAAAATGGAGCCTGTCCCCAGGGGTCTTGTAGGAGCAAAATTCTGTCGGAATTGTAGTTTTTGGCTTTTAGAGCCTAAATGAACCTGGAGGGGGAGCCCTTGTTGAGACTGACAGACAGATCAGCCAACCGAACCTTTTGGATCCTGGGGAAGGTCCCAGGCTGCTTGCAACTACTTTCAGTTTGAGTTGGGAAGTGAGAGAAGTAACAGCTCGAGATAGTCGAGCAGTAATCCTGCATAGATTCACGTGGAAGAACTGTGAAAGGGCTGAGTTTTGGCCTACCTGTCTGCCTGCTGTCCCTGAGAGGGAAAATAGAGCTGATTTGGACTGAATCCAAGTTGTGAGAATGATTTAAGCCACTGGACTGTGACCAGGCTTTAACCTGAAGAAGACTGAAGATTTGCTGAATGCGATCGGCCTGTCAGGATTTCCAGCCACCTCTGAACTCCCGGTGTGTGCAGAGACTCTGTAATTGCAACCAGATAGCAATCTGCCTGATACAGTAGAATTTCTTACATGTAAATGTGCTGTGTGCTGGTAGTGGGTCGTGATTTGGTTCCCCACTGTGGTCTGAACTGTATTCTGCTTGCTGGAGGCTGCATCCAGCTCCCATGGACTGAATCCATATTCATCTCCGTTGGGCCTGGGCTTTGCCACACTAGCCCAGCCAGACAACTCACTGCACAGAGAAAGCCATCAATGAGAGTCCTGCCTGGGGATCAGCCCCCTGCTTACGCTTTGAACAGGAATGATGCCTCAGTGATTCATGTGGGCCCTGCTTCTCCTGGCACTCCAGTTCAACAACCTGCTGTCTCGATTTTGTCCTGCCTGTGTCCTGTATTGGGTATCGTGAGTAAACATCAGGGTAGCTCCCTGCAATAACAGCTAAATCTAAAGTGTTGTCATCTGATTTCTTTGTTGTCTTTTCTGTCACGAACTGAGCCTTCCAGCTCCGGATAACAAATAGTGTGTGTTATGCATGTTGCTTTCTTCCATCACAGGACCCCAACCATCTGCGAGTCGGCCTACCCCCGGCAACATTCCTGGCTAACTCACCATCTTCCTACCTGGGTACCCAGAGTGTGTGACTGTGTAGGGACTCTGAAGTGCATGCATAACTGTCTGATTGATATAGCCTTTAAGCAAATCAACCTGATTACGTCCCTCCCTTGCTTAAGTCCCCTGAATAAATCAGATCTAACTCTTTTTGCATTTAACCTGCCTGTGGTTCCAGTTTGTGCCAAGAGTACTGTACTGTTGCTATTTGCTGTGCATAACCTTGTTTTACAGGGGTTCCCCAGGGTCGAGCTAGAGGAACTAGCCCTGGTGGTAAGTGCAAACAGTATACGTAATTGCATGGTAACTAAGGGTCATTGTGACAGTGATTACTGTATATTGTTTAAGCCACTAGAAGGGAAAGAGGGTGGTTAGAGTGTCCCAGAGGGCTGTGCCCAGGTCAGCTTGACCACTAACAACCCTGACCTCCAGGTGGAGGCACCTGTTTCAGTACCCAGGCCCCTTAACCTGCTACTAGCCAAGCAGACAGGGGTAGTAGCCCTTGGGATAGCGCCACCTAGGGGTTACATCTTGGAGGCTCACCACTGGGATTTTGTGTCTTCTAGTGGCCGAAATTACAAATTATTGTCAAACATAAATGGCTACCCCAACAGAAGTGGCTGTGCACCAGTTGGTGGCGTGGTGTACGGTGCAAGAGATTGACCCCCATAATGCTTTGCTAATACTGAATATACCTATGGGCATTAGTAAGGACATTGTTGAAGGGGCACTTTCTAAAGTTGAATGTTTGAAAAAAGCTGTAGTGGTGGGTCGACAGGCTGATATAACTGCCCAAACTCTCATGGCCATGGTGGAGTGTAGCGACCCCATGGACAGTTCAACGGTGCCCCAGACTATCACTCCAGAAGGGTTCCCAGCCGCCTGGAAGGTGATAACCAAAGACAGCAAGGATCCCTTAGAGGATGAGCTCCCACCATTATCTGAGTCTTTTGAGACGTTTGCCAAGTTGTTACTGGAGGAGGGCAAAACTGTGGAGGAGTTAAAAAAATGATTCCTGCCACCTGGGAGTGTCACCTCTCCACTGTCCACATCTGCCCCAGCACCTGTTCTCTCACCAACTTCTGTATCTACCTCTGAGCCAGCAAGTAGTCATGGCCTTTACCGCAAGCTCAAGGCATTCTCTGGCATCCGCCCTACTCCTAATGGGGAAGTTGACCTGGAAACCTAGATAGACTCTGGTGCTCTTGCGGTACAAGACTGGCAATGCTCAGAGACCGGCCTGCCTGGGGAAAAGCCTCCAGGGACCTGCCCTACGTACTGTTCGTTCCCTGAGGTCCTCTGACCCTGACACCAAAGCCCAAGAGTACATAGTCACCCTTGAAAATGTGTTTTGGGGCACCACTAGTGTTGAGGCCTTGAAATGGAAACTTAAAGATGTTAGACAACAGCCGGGGGAATTGTTATCTGCCTACATTGATTGATTAGAGGGAATCCTACAAATCATTTTTTGGAAAGGAGGCTGGGCCTCTAGTGAAGTGGACTGGGTAAGACTGGATCATATACTCTGCTCTGCCCAGCACTCCAGCTGGGTGTTGCTCAAATTACAGCTGCATCAAAGGAAATCTGGTCCCTTGCCCTTCCATGTGTTGATGAAGGAGGTATGGGAAGTTTAGGAGGAGGAAGGCTTTTCGGAGTCCTGCGCAGTCATAGCTACTGCAACCCCTGCTCCAGGCGCAGGTTCGGTCAATGATGGGCTGGAATCACCGCAATCACATGACGGAATCCGAGAACTACATTTCAGCCCCGGGGGGCCCAGCCAGAGAGGGACTGCTACGGATGCTCCGCCATGGGAAGAACTGCTGAGGGAGTTCAGAGAAACAAAAAACAGTCTCTTTATGTAGGCTGCTCCTGCGGGTACAGGCCCTGATCCTTATCTGATTGCATTTGCTATGGGGTTGGGGGTGCACACCCTGGCATCTCCTGCTGACAGCAGCTCAAAAATGTATGTCTTGACTATGGAAGTGAGAGAATTGATGAGATTTCTCCAAATGCTTGCCACACTGCAGACAGAGGTGGAACCAAAGTTTTCTATTGGTAATACCCCCCCCAGCTCCCAATGTGATGTCTTGGCCACACCAGATCACAGAAATCATATTTTGCCATAATTGTGGGAAGGATGGGCACATGAAGAAAGAATGCCAGTCCCCAAAAGACCTAGATAAAGTTGTATACAGGCTTCAAGAGGAGCTTGGGAAAGCGAGACCATGGCCAAGGAGCGCCGGAAATGACCGCAGTGCAAAAGAAATCCTAACTCAAATTTCTTTGTGGCTAAATCATCTGTCCAGGCCTCTGCTACTGCCTTTCCAGACTGGTCCAGAATAGCGGGCCCTTCGATGGAGACTTCTGCGACTGTCAATGGTATCCATGCTCGGGCTGTGCTCGATAGCGGGTCGCAAGTGACCATTGTATTCCAGGACTGGTATGACAAATGCTTATCTAATGTGCTACTACAATCTCTGGAAGGTTTGCATGTGTGGTGCCTGAACGACAAGTCGTATCCCTACCTAGGATATGTCCGGTTCTGGTTGTCTTTCCCTGCGACTATAACTGGTGTAGATGAACAAGTAGAGACACTAGCCCTGGTGTGCCCTCCTACTGGATTGTATGATGGGATTCCCTTGCTCACTGGAACCAACTCCCACATGTTTGGAAGATTAGTGCAGTTGTGTCATGAAAAACAAGGGAAATGGACTGGGTGGGCACTGAGAATCCCAGCCCTGATAAAGAGGTCCTATGATCTGAAAAAAACGGACTACTGAAGCCAACATAAATGAGCCAGTGGGGATAGTGTGAAAGAAAGATCCTGATTCTCTGGTACTCCCTCCCAATGCTCAGTACACCATTCAGGGAGAGGTTCGCATTAGAAAGGAAGTGAAAAATAAAATATTAATGTTGGCTGCACCGGGTGATGGAAAGCTGCCAGAGGGATTATTGGTTAAACCCAGCATTTTGCCTGCCCATGCCAATGCCTATGCATAACGAGTGATGGTCCAGATTCGGAATGTGTCAGATCAGGAGGTCTGGTTAAACAGAGGGTGCACCCTAACTACAGTACACTGCGCAGACACTGCTGTATTACCCAGCAACAAGTACTCTGATGAAAAGGAAAGAGTGACCCCGGACTTATTTGACTTTGGTGATTCCCCGTTGTCAGCTGAATGGAAGGCTAGAATTAGCAAGAAACTCACCCAGAGAGATCAAGTGTTTTCATTAAAAGAATGGGATGTGGGGTGTGTCCAGGGTGCAGAGCATCACATATGCCAACAAGATGACCAGCCATTTCGAGAGAGATCCCAATGCATCGCCCCAGTGGACATAGATGATGTTAGGAGGCACCTGCAGGAAATGCTCACTGCTGGTGTTATACAAGAATCAAGGAGCCTATATGCCTCTCCCATTGTGGTTGTGCATAAGAAGAATGGGTCCGTGATGATGTGTGTTGATTATCAAACCCTGAACCGGTGGACCATCCCAGATCAGTACACCATGCCAAGTATACAAGATGACCTGGATTGCTTGAAAGGGAGCAAATGGTTCTCAGTATTGGATCTTTGCAGCGAATATTACCAGATTCTGATGGCCCAGGAGGCCCGTGAGAAAACAGCTTTGATCTGTCCTTTGGGGTTCTACAAATTCCTGAGAATGCCACAGGGGATTTCGGGTGCCCTGGCCACCTTTCAGCTACTGATGGAATGTGTGGTGGGAGATACAAACTTGCTGGAATGTCTAGTGTACCTAGATGATGTCATTGTGTTCAGATGCACATTAGAGGAGCATGAGACCTGACTGTTTAAAGTGCTGGACCGATCCGAAGACATCGGCCTCTAGTTGTCCATCAACAAGTGCCAGTTTTTTCAAACCTCCGTGAAGTATGTGGGGCACATAGTATCTGTAAAAGTAATAGAGACCGATCCCAGTAAGGTTGAGTCACTGACTACTTGGTCCCAGCCCCGTTACTTGAAAGAACTACAATGTTTTCTGGGGTTCTGTGGCTACTACTGCAGGTTCATAAAAGACTATTCAAAGGTGATTGGTCTGCTCCTGAATCTTACCCAGGGTTTATTTATTTATTTTATTTATTTATTTGTGTCTAGGATTACAAAGTACCTTTGAGCCAAGGCTCTTTTACAAAGGTTCCACGTCATGCTGGTTACAGGGTAACAGACACTAAAACATAAAACAGTTACAGGTACATGGTTTTAGACAGTGACTTTGCTTGACAAAATCAGACTGAGCGATGAGTAACTCAAGAAACAATAAGAGGAAGAAGGGGAGAGGGCTGAGGGTAGGGGAAGGCATAGGTGTAGAGGGTCAGGGTGAGGCAGCTGAGGGGCCTTGTCAGGACAGACACAGGGCAAGTGCATTAAAAGTTGCATTGGACAGGTAAGTGCAAGAAGAGAGGGCAGAAACTGACATCTATAAGGTCAGAAGCAGTGTAGGGAATGAAGATGTTATGGGGTGCACGCACAGGTGGAGGTGCCAGTTATGGAATGGTGGAGCTTTTTTTGAACACTCCAAGCATTGCTGTGGATGAGATGTCACTAGAGAGCTCATTCAGCCAGCTTGGAGTCCTGTATGCAAACGACCTTTGGCCTTGGGACGTGCGGCAGCGGGGGATTTGAAGGATTTGGGACTTAGAGATCCTGGTGTTGCGGTTGGTGATTTTGGGTTTGAGGAGGGTGCTGACTCCTGGTGGTGCCTTTCCCATCATGATTTTCTTAGCAGTGATGCAGGTGTGGTATTTGGTTTGGTTGTTCAGTTGCAGCCAGCCTGTTTTGGAGTAGAGGTCGCAGGTGTGGGTGAGACGATGGGAACCAGTAACAAGTCAGCAGGCTTGATTGAGGGAAGTCGAAACACACCTGAGAGATGAGGTTGTGGCAGATCCATAGATAATGAGACCACAGTCAATGATCCTGATGATGGAGCTCTGGACAGCTATGGACAGAGTTTCTGGGGTTAGATGTTTCCTATGTCGGAATAGTAGGCCCATCCTGGTGTTGGCTACTTTTGCCACGTTATTGATGTGTGGGACATAGGAGAGATTACAGTCAAGGGTGAGGCCGAGGTATCTGAAGGTATGAACTTGTTCGACGGTGATTCCTTGCTTGGTTTTAATGGAGAGCTGATATTGTTTTTTTTTTTTGGGAGCTGCAGAAGACCATGGTCTTTGTTTTTTTCTGGTTAAGTATAAGTCTGTGTTTTATGAACCAGTTTTCGACTGCAGAGAAGGCCTGTTGGAGGTTACCTTGTAGATGGACTGGATCATGGTAGGATGCCAGGATGACAGCATCATCCACGTAGAGTAGGATCTGTTCAGAGCAGGATTCTGGCAGTGAGTTCAGAAAAAGGCAGAAAAGGAGGGGGCCCAAGATTGAGCCCTGTGGGACACCGGACCGGACTGGTCTTTGGTCTGAGAGTGTGCCAGCAATTCTCACTCTTTGGGAGCAGTTGTCTAAGTAGCTTTTGAACCAGTTCACCAAGTTAGGTGAGAACCCTGCTAGTCGAAGCTGGGCAAGTAGGAGATTGTGGTTGACGGTATCAAAGGCTTTAGTTAAGTTGATGAAGGTGGACCCAGAAAGATGACTGTTATCGAGTGAGTGATGGATTGCACCAGTGAATTCAAGTAGCGCCGTGGAGGTGCTATGACCTTTTCTAAAGCCATGTTGCTCCTTGCACAGGATTATCCCCCTACCAACCATAAATACAAGAAAGGAACTGTCAAAGAACCAGAGAAAGTGTACTTCCGCACAGGTGAACCTTTTGGGCCCCGCTGGACACCCAAATGTGAAGCAGCCTTCCACAAAGTCATATACCAGCTCGCCCCCCCCATCCTTGTCTATGCTGACCCTACCATCCCTATGTGCTGCATACAGATGCTAATCTTCAGGGCCTAGGAGCTGTGCTGTATCAAGACCATGAGGATGGTTTGAGACTGGTCACTTTCACCAGCAGGAGTTTGACCCCTTTGGAGTGAAACTATTCTGTGCACAAGCTGGAGTTCCTTGCCCTAAAATGGGCCATCATTGATCAGTTTCATGAGTACCTCTATGGGGCAAAGATATTGGTGAAGACTGACAATAACCAGTTGACCATACTGACTTCACTTAAGTTAGATGCCACTGGGCACTGGTGGCTCTCTGCCTTATCAACCTATGATTATGCTGTGAATACAGACCGGGACTGAACCATATTGATGCTGATGCCCTGTCATGAAGGCCTGCTTTCAAGAGTGATTGGGTCAGGCTGTCTGAACCTGACATCCAAGCATTGTGCCAAAAGTTTGACAGAGATGAACAGATGTCTGCAGACACAGTGGACTGTCTAGTAGATTGCTTGGGCCCTCCTGATACCTGCATACTGACTGCCTATTGCCATTTCTCTGCTCTAGATATTAGAGCACTACCTCAACTTGACAATGACAGTATTCAGTGGGCTCAATCCCAAGATCCTATGATTCAACCCGCCCTTGATGCCCTGCGTGTGGGGAAAGATGTATCTAAGTTGCATTCCCCTGACTTTCAAACTGCCCTGTTATTTAAAGAAGGCCCCAGGTTGAAGTTACTCAATCAGTTGTACAGAGAGACAGTGGATCGTAGTGGTCAATTAGACAAGCAACAATTGGTCCTGCCCACATCCTTTAAACACTTGGTACTGAGGTCCCTCCACAATCACATGGGGCACCTCGGTATTGACAGGACTCTTTACCTGGTACAATCGCGATTCTACTGGCCCAAGATGGGGGCCAATGTTGAGCACCATGTAAAGACCTGTAGTTGTTGCCTCCAAAGAAAAGTCCTGCTTCAGAGAGCTTCCCCCCCCTGTCAATATCGCTACCAGCATCCCCGTGGAACTGGTCTGCATAGATATTTTGTGTTTAGAACCTGATCAATGGAATATTGGCAATGTGTTAGTGGTTATGGATCATTTCACATGGTATGCACAAGCTTTTACAACTAAAGATCAAAAAGTCTCTACTGTGGTCAAGGTGCTAGTGGAAAAATTCTTCGTCCACTATGGTGCCCCCCAGCAGATCCACTCTGACCAAGGCAGAGACTTTGAAAGCAGGCTGATCAAAGAAATGCTCTCTCTGTGGGGGTTGTGGAAGTCAAGAACCACCCCTTATCACCCGCAGGGGGACCCTCAACCAGAACATTTTAACCGCACACTTCTAGACATGCTGGACACCCTCCATCCAAAAGACAAGCATTAGTGCAGCCAGCAGATTAGCACCTTGGTACATGCACACAATTGCACCAAAAATGATGCTACTGGGTTCTCCCCCTAACAAGTCATGTTCAGGAGGGAGGCCCGACTGCCAGTTGATGTCTGCTTTAGGGTCTCTCCGGATGGGGTCTGAGACTAAAATTACCTGCAGTATGTACAGAAACTGAAAGCTCAATTTGAACCACGCATATTAACTGGCCCAGACAATGGCCGCCAAGAGAAATCTCGTCAACAAAGAGAGGCATAATAAGAAAGTAAAGGCTCAAGATCTACGGCCCAGAGACTGTTTGTTTTTACACAATTTGGGACTACATGGCAAGCACAAAATTGCTGATAGGTGTAATCATCTTCCTCATGTAGTAGTTGGAAAGTTGGATGATCTACCAGTGTACAAGGTATGCCCAGGGAATAACTCCAAAGTTGTCAAGACCATGCACCATAACCACTTGCTGCCTATCAGCCAAGTTATTATCTAAGTGGAGCCAGCAGACATTGCCTCCCCTGGGCCAGTGACTCATGCTACTGCAAAAAAGAGACAGAGTCAACCTACCCCAGAAGTTACAGATTTAAGGTTTCCCCGGCAACAGGCCCAGAATGATAATGACTGTCAGTCCACCTCTGATGAAAGTGACAATGGTAATACCTATTATCCCTCCTATGAACTGAGTCAGTTGTTTCATGGAATCCTATGCAGAACTGTGGGAGTGAAGCTAGGCCTTCTGGACTGCCTAACCCCCCAGCTTCATCCTTGGAGCCAATGCTCCTGAAAGTGAAGTGCAAAGTATTACATCTGAGGCTGCAGACTCCCTGTGTTTTGTGGAACTGTGTGACTTGCCTGAAGAAGGGGCAGATGGTCTGAGTCTCTCTGGTGACACATCAGAACTTGAAGAACAGTATGAGCATGTTGACAGACCCCTGTCAGTGACACAAAGCCCAATTGTGCCTGAACCTTCTCAAAATGAGCCAGCTGGACCCTCAACAGAAGATAATAATGAGCAAAGTGTTGTGGGAACAGAGCATACAGAGCAAGGAGCTGACAGTGCTCCCAGTTTGGACATTCCCATCCATGCAGAGGTACCCCTCATGAGTGACAAAAGCTCCAAAGTTAGTGCTGAAAGTACAGAGACTGTGGCTGCTCCCCCAGAAAGACTGGCAGAGCTGTCAAGCCAGTGCTACGCTTTAGTTATGATTCCCCTGGGAGGCCAGTGGATTTGCCTCTCAATATGGTTCACAAAGAGGTTTATGTCTCTCCAACTCACTGCCCAAATTGAATCTGATGGCCAACTCCAGCTTACTTGTTCTTCCTTCCCAGTATGGTGCCCCAGCCGCATCCAGCCCCAAGTTAGCTGATAGGGAAGGGTCCCCTCCTACACTGTTTAATGTGCAAGAAATTATAATATGAATCAGTATTGTGCTGTTACAAGTATGTTAATCATAGTGGAATCAGTATTACCTGTATGAAACATGTATAAGTATTGTCCTTATGGATATAATATCATGAAGTGTAGTGAATATGTATAGTAAAGTAATAAGTTTATGTTAAATGATGCATGATGGTACAGACTTGATGCAGATGCCAAGTTTTCTTCAAGCAGTGAAGGGTGTAACCCCCTTATAAATGGGGGTTCCCAAAAAGTTTTCCTTGAGCTTGCCTAAATGTTCACTGCCAGGCTGGTGTCCTGCATTTTAGCAGTTTAAATGTATTGTCAGAGAGTGCCTGTATAGCCTCTGTGTACTGTCTCTTTAAGAGCTGCCTAGATTGCAGTTGTAATTAACCTGGGAGGGGGCTGAGTGTTGCTATGCTTGAGTCCTGCCCAGGCTGCCAGATAATCGCTCCATTTCTGCCATCACTATAAGCGCAGAGAGAGCTCTGTTAGAAGATGTACTTATTTGCTGATCATTTATTAGAATAGTAATAATATTGCAGTTTGTTCTAACCTGCCTTCTTTGCAGCATGGACAGTTCTGTTTATTTCCACCATCTTGGTCCTGGACTGCTGAAATGGACCAATCAGTACCTTTGAGGACTTTGAAATGGAGCCTGTCCCCAGGGGTCTTGTGGGAGCAACATTCTATAGGAATTGTAGTTTTTGGCTTTTGGCACCTAAATGAACCTGAAGGGAGCCCTTGTTGTGACTGACAGATCAGCCAACCGAACCTTTTGGATCCTGGGGAAAGTCCCAGGTTGCTTGCAGTTACTTTCAGTTTGAGTTGGGAAGTGAAAGAAGTAACAGCTCGAGATAGTTGAGCAGTAATCCTGCATAGATTCGCTCGGGAGAACTGTGAAAGGGCTGAGTTTTGGCCTGCCTGTCTGCCTGCTGTGCCTGAGAGGGAAAATAGAGTTGATTCGGACTGAATCTGAGTTGTGAAAACGATATAAGCGATTGTACTGTGACCAGGCTTTAACCTAAAGAAGACTGAAGATTTGCTGAATGCGATCAGCCTGTCAGGATTTCCAGCCACCTCTGAACTCCCAGTTTGTGCAGAGACTCTGTAATTGTGACTGGACAGCAATCTGCCTGGTACAGTAGAATTTCTTACATGTAAATGTGCTGTGTGCTGGTAGTGGATCGTGATGTGGTTCCCCACTGTGTGCTGAACTGTGTTCTGCTTGCTGAAGGCTGCATCCAGCTCCCATGGACTGAATCCGTATTCACCTCCATTGGACCTGGGATTTGCCACACTGGCCCAGGACTTCCCAGCTTGTACCAATTGAGACAGAGGGGACCTTGAGGGGTCCTTAGCTCAGGTGCCTTGTAGGAGAACTGTGAACTCTTGTGTTTGACACCTAAAGAAAGCAATAGGAGCATAAGACAGTGACTGATCACTTCTTCAGCCAACCAGAATGCAGAAAAAACTGGACCAGTAAAATAACTTTTTTCAAATTGTAGTCAGTACAGCTCTTGCTCCCAAACTGAAAGGAGGTCCAGTGAGCGCTAAAGAAAAGGTAGGGAAAAGGGCCTGTCTTGCCTTCCCTGCCATCTGGATGATACTTAGACTGACTAATCTCAGACAAGGAGTAAATTAAAACAATGGTATGTCAGTTCATCCCAAGACTCTCTGGAGCAAGGAGCTTGTAGGCTATCTGGGAAACCGGCCTAAGAGAGTCCTAGTTTTCCTCTAGTGCACATCCTGCTGTCCCAAAGAGGGGATCAATCACCAAGAACTGCCTTACTGCAGATTGAAAGGTTTGCTCGGCAAAGTGGCTGACATTGCAAACCCGCCAGGAGCCAAAAGAGGAATTAGTTTGAAGTTTCTAAAATTAAATGTGCTAAATACTTATTGTAGGTAAAGAGCTAGTGTACTGCCTGGAAACTGCCTGCAATTAATTGCAACTTTCAGATGTAGGCAGCTATCACTTCTTATATCTCAAGTATTTTTCCTTTTTTGTTTGCTAATTAGAAGATTTTCCACCTGGCAGTACTGGGGTGATGTGTGGAGCAGCACTCTGTCTGGAGGAATAAAAAAGTCAGTTCTGTTCCTCCTACTACATCAACTCTGAGGCCACATTGACTATGGCATCACTAATAACCAATGAGAACCATTTCTCACTGCCAGGTTTCAGTTTCACATGAAGCAGTAGGGTCTGTCTCTCCCTGGTTACTAGTGATGTCACAATTTCCTGAATTTTGATTGGTAGTTTGTAAAAGTCACTGCTCATGCTGCAAGGACGGTGGTGCCTCATGGTGTTTGGTCTCATTTCTGATGATGTGGTGGGAGGAACAGAACTGACTTTTTCCCCCTCCAGACAGAGTGGTGCTCCACACATCACCCCAGTACTGCCAGGTGGAAAATCTTCTAATTAACAATTAGAAAAGAAAAAAATACTTGAGATATAAGAAGTGATAGCTGACTGCATCTGAAAATTACTATTAATCCCAAGCAGTACACTAGCTCTTTAAGGCCTAATGTCCAGGAACTCCTGATTGCCAGAGAGAAGCCTGCCTTTACCAGAGACCGAACTGTCTACCAGCTGAAGGAGTCACCAGTGGATAAACTGAACTTTGCCAGAAACACTTGTTGAACTTGGGCCTATGTCCATCCTGGCCCATGCTGTCTGTTCCTGTGCCAGATACAGTTTTCCCAGTGAGAGACCAGCTTCAGGGATACAGCCCCTGTGCAGTAAATCATCGCAGGTTGCGGCCACCAACAGGGTAAGGCCGGGAAGTGGAAGTGAGTCGTGGTAGCCCAGTTTCCCCATGTGCAGCAATTTTCAGCATCAGGTCTTCATTTCACCAGGTCATCTTCAATCTTCTGGTACAGTGAGTAAATTCAGGGTAGCTCCCTGCAACAAGCATCTCAATTATCTTTTGGTATCATCTAAGTGTTTTCAGCTTAATCTAAAGGGTTTCAATAGACTAGGCTAGCCGGCCATGGATACAAATAATTTAATTTGCTTTGCACTGCTAATGTTGATTACTTCTTTCCATCAAGGGCCCCAACAACAGCTGCAGCCCTGGGCACCGAGTCTGACCAGCCAGCATTACATTCTGGGTACCCAGTAGCTGCAAGATTGTTTAAAGAGACACTGTCAACCTTTTTAGCATCATATTATTTCTAGGTAAAAACCCACATTTTATGATTGCTTACCTTCTCTGAAATTCATTGATGTTGATGATTGTTTAATCTGCCTACTTGCTTACTAGAACTGAAATGCATGGGGGTGTATAGTTATACACAGCCTTGTTTTGCTCCAAATTGTTTACCTAAGCTTCCTGCATACTTATTGAACATTAGAAACACCCTCAAACAGTGCAGCCACTCATGATACAATAGTCCCATCTACTTCAACTGCATAATGAGTAGCTAGACTGTGTTTGGAATGTTCCAGAGTCCAGGAAAGATGCAGTTGTATTTGGTCAAAAAATGTAAACAAACATGTTTTGGTATGGTAACACCAGTATGGTTGACACTAAGTTTTTTTTTTTTACTTTTTAAAAGGAAAAAGGAGCCTGAATCAAGCAACCAACTACATCAGCAGTCTCTATAGAATAAGAACAATCATAAAATTAGTTTTTTAAACTAGGGACACTTTGAGGCCAAATGGGGTAGACAGTGCCCCTTTAACAGCGGGACTAAATTAATTGTATGTTAAATAACCTGGTTCTTTCCAGAACAGTAATCATTTGCTGAGATCTGTTCCTCCCCTGTAATAAACCCAATTTACTGTTTTACTTTGAACCTAGCTTGCGAGCATATTATTATTACCCATCTTAAAATGATAAACTCTTCACTGGCTATGTATGCTACATTGCTAAACTATCTTTACAGAATACAGCAAGACTAGAGAGCCTGCTAGTAAGTGGGACAGTTGTGTGCATATTATTAATAGTTATTGAAAACCACATATTATATAATAGCAAAAAGAATCCCTGAGCTTTGCTTGACCAATATGTGCTCAGAACAATGATATAAGCTTCCCATAATATTGCTATAACAAGTTTTGATACACACAACCACCACTTATAAACCAATTTTATTATTTGGCAGCTGAAGCAGCACAAGCTTAATTTCATATAAAAACCTTATTTACTAATATTGTGGGAACAAAAATATTTTTCATGGCTAAAACATTTCATAGTTAGGCAGAGAACAAGAGTCAGAACATTTCCTTTATACTGTAGGAACATCTCGTTTATGGTATTAGTTTTGCAGTTTTATTTTTTTTTTAAGATGAAAAACACTGCATGCAATGCACTGCATCATGGGTATGCAAATACCTAATTGCCTGGTATCGCATAACACATTACGGTGTTACCAGATAATTGATAATTTGCATACCTATGATGCAGTGCTTTCACATGGGGTGTGTTTCCTCCAAAAAAAAAATTAATTAAAAAATAAAACTGTACAACTGTTACTATAAAACATATGTCCCTACACATAAAAGTGATGTTCCAACACTTGTTCTCTGCCTAACTCTGAAATGTTGTAGCCATCTACATATGCTCATTTTTGTCCCCACAATATTAATAAATAAGAGCTATTGTATAATAGCAATAATGCCATTCTGGGTAGTTGTTATGAAGAGATAATATTATTTTTTAGGCATAGGAGATACTTGACTTGCAGCCTTTGTGGCATTCTAGTATGATGTGTATTCTGTTGTTATATATTATTGTTTAATTGAATATTGTTAGTGGGTATTATCAATTCATAAGCACTTGCTTTCTAGTTGGGATTGTGGGTAGTTATAGTTTCCCAGAGGGTTGTATTAGTCTATGTAGATAACCATGCAAACTATATTCTGGGTGGGGGTATCCTGGTACTGATTAATTTGGAACCCAGGCCCCTAAACCTGTTATTAGGAAGACAGACAGGGGAAGTAGCCCTAGGAGCAGTACTACCTAGGGGTTACACACATATTACTGTCCATCCTAGTCATATTTACTGCATAGTGTTACAAGCTAGTAATATTTACTGTATGGTGTCCATCCTAGCAATGTTTACTAAATAGAATCACATACTGGTAATATTTACTGCATAGTGTAACATGCTAGTAATATTAAGTGCATAGTGTCACATGCCAGTAATATTTACTGCACTGTGTCAAATCCTAGTAATATTTACTGCATAGTGTTCATCCTAGTAAGATTTACTACATAGTGTCACATGCTAGTAATATTTAGTGCATAGTGTTACATCCCAGTAATATTGAGTGCAAGGTGTCCATCCTAATAATATTTACTAAATAGTGTCACATACTAATATTGTCTACATACTGTAATTCTACATCCTAGTAATATTTACTGCATTGTGTCCCATCCTGGTAATATTTACTACATAGTGTCACATGCTAGTATTATTTACTGCATAGTGCCACATCCTAGTAGTATTTACTAAGTAGTATCACACCCTAGCAATATTTATTACATAGTGTCAAATGCTAGCAATATTTACAGCATAGAGCCACATTCCAATAATAATTTTTATATATCCTAATAATATTTACTACATGATTCACATCTCAGTAATATTTGTTGCATAGTGCCACATACTATTTACTTGATAGTGTTACATCCTAGTATTTTACTACATTGTGTAACATGCTAATAATATTTACTGCACAGTGTCAAGTAAGAGTGATATTTACTGCATAGTGTCACATCTTAGTAATATTTGCTGCATAGTATCCATCCTGGTAATATTTTCTGCATAGTGTCACTTACTAGTAATATATGCTGCACAGTGTCATGTAATAATAATATTTACTGCACTGTGTCATCCTAATATTTATTGCATTGCATCAAATCCAATTCCCAATTATAATAGAAAAAGATGAATAGCTGGAAATTGTACCTGTCATCAAAATGATTATTTTAAAAATGCAATAAAAATAGAATAATGAATAGGTGAGTGTGTATTACAAGGCAGTAAAACCATCGAGAAGTTCTGGGGACAAGGGAAACTCGAGAGCGAAGCTCAAGAGGTTCCTTTGTCCCCAGAACCTCGAGATGGTTTTACTACCGAGTCATACACACTCACCTATTTTTAATTTTTTTTAATATATGGATCCAACAATTTTTCTTATGAAAATAATGGGTGCCCAACTACTGTGGCAAGCCTTCGGCTCGAGCGCCCGACTGTTACTCATACTACTCTGCACTGAAGACTCGCTTGTTCTGAGTCTTACCTGCATTTCTGTGGTGAGATGTGTGAAAGCAGGATCAACCAGATATTTTTTGATGCACTGGACAAGGAAAAATGAAAAAAATAAAAATAGCACTGTGCTAGCCTGAGGACTTTTTCTCACTAAGCGAGTGAAAGAGCCGCCATCTTTTTCAAAATTATTCTGCCCACCCACACTAGAAAAGCAGTCAATAGGAAGGCACATTTAGGATGATGCCATTGTCAAAGCTGCACTTGCGCAGTTGAGGTTTATTGATAATACTATTGTTCAGGTCCAGAATGATAGTATTACATCACCTGAACGATAGTATTATCACTCGTGAACGGTGGTATTATCGCTCCAGGAGCGATGGTATTACTGGGAATCTTTTGTATACTTTACAAGGGTATTATTTCACGTATCCATATATTAACATACAATTATTGACCATAGTCCAGGGATATAACAGGAAAATGTTGACCCCGGGGGGGGGTGACATTTTAAATGATAAAGGTAATACTGCCTAAAGCCAAAGGCTGTGATGAATATGACTAATAGATATCAATAGTTCACTCACAGAGGACATTATTTTCCCACTATTTCACTAAACAACTCTGGTCAGTATATGTTTTACTGAACCCTGCTTGAGTTATCTGGCCCCCATCCTCATTGTACTGCAATTTACCTGTGCTGTGCACTGTTCAGTGTTCATCATTATTCAAATGGCCAAGTCCTCCCCTCCCACACGATTTAAAAAAATATAGTTTGAGTTGTAATCCAGTGGCCCTTCTCTGTTCCTGATCCCGTGATCATCTCCCGGCTCCTCCTCTCTGATGCAACTTTGAGACAGTAGAGGGTATACACCCTCTGCTCACCTCTGCTGCCAGCTGTCATCTCTTACTTTGATATTCCAAGTATGTTTATTGATATTGTAAGTAAAAGTTTATGTATCTCTGTACCCTTCCTCAGAGGCCCAGGGAGCTTTGCAATGAGGACAAAGTAAATCAACAACAGGATACACAGAAGATTGCATACTTCACATAACTACATAAAACAAATAAATACTAAATAAATAAAATATAGCTGGGGCAGACTTAAATTGGGTGGCATCTATCCCTAAATGCTTGGCAGTACAGATGAATCATCAGACCTTGTCAAAAGGCCTCCACCGAGGGTGCTTCTCTGTTAGTTCTTGGGAGAGAACACCACAAAACCAGGCCAGCATCCTCAAAGGCCCCCTCACCCAACATTTTGAGCCTTGATCAACTGTAGGTACAATCAGTAGGTCCCCCTAGGTGGAGCTGAGAGAGATTTACATGTAATGGTGCAGGAGATCTAACAGGTGACTAGGATCCAATATGTGTACGGCATTATAAGTCAGTAACCCCACTTTGAAAGAGATACACCACTTCACTGGCAGCCAGTGCAGTTCATGCAGCACCAGAGATGCATGACATGTCTTTGGAAGTCCAGTCAGTAGTCTGGCCACTGCATTCTGTACCAGCTACAGGTATTTTAGCATATGTTTCCTGACCCCAAGATATAGAGCATTGCAGTACTCAAGCTAAGGTGTCACAAATATGTATACTAAAACCACCAGGTCACCAGTGGTGATAAAGGATTTAATCCAGCGGATGTTCCTTAGATGATAAAACCCACTCTGGACTATAGCCAACACTCGAGCATCAAGTGTCATTCCTTCATCCAGAATGACCCTCAGAATTTTCATCTTTGTGACTGTCATAAGCTTTGGTGAGTCGAGCCAAAGCCCGGTCTCTTTCTCAGCAGCTACCACTTACTCCATTGGCCCAGATCAATTACTGGCACCTCAGTCGTACCAGGGCTGAGGCTTAACCAGATCGATGACATCCAGTCCTGGATCTCAGTCATGCACTTCTTAAGCACATTTGCTGCACCAGGCATCCTGCGTGCAAAATAAAGGTACAGCTGGGTATGGCAGTGAAATCCCAGCCCATACTGTCTAATGATCCCTCCAAGGGCAAGCATATACACTGCAAACAGAATGGACGAGAGGACCCAACCTTAGGGAACAACACAAGACAGTGACATTGGGCATGAGGAGAAATTCCTCAATACCACGCTGTGTCCTGTCATTGGGTAGGTCTAAAACCTGCAGATGGCATTGCCAGTGAACTCTACATATTCCCTTAGCCAATCCAACAACACCCCATGGTCTGCAGTGTCAAATACTGAAGTGAGATTCAGGAGAACAATAACTGACTGCTCTCCTCGCTCCATCACCCTGAGAAGGTCATACTGCACTCTGACAAGTGCCATTTCAGTGCAATGTTTAGACCTAAATCTAGACTGCAGAGGCTCACAGAAGTCATAGGCTACATGATGCACCTGTAGCTTCAACGCAACCACATTCTCAACAACCTTACCTAAAAAGAGCAGCTTAGAGACAAGTTGATAAAGGTTGTCTGGGTCCAGTGATGAATTAAGAAGAGACCTTATGAGTGCAGTTTTCAGTGCAGCTGGTAAGAACCCCACTGACAAGGTGCAATGGACAATTATTATGATTGCTGGGCCCAGCTATAAATGGAGGTAGTGTAGCACAGTGGTTTAAGGCTCTGAGCTGCAAACCTGGAAACCTAGGTTTGAATCCCACAACCCCCAATTTTTTTTTTATTTTAGTCTTTGGTAACCAGATATGGCCCACTAGGCACAAGTGTCTGTTTTCAGGGGCAACCTGGGAGCACTGGGCAGTTAAGTGACTTGATCAGAGTCACACAGTATGCAAGTGGAGGTTGTGAGAATCAAACTCTAGTCTGGGCTGCTGGATGTACCAAGCTCGTTTACACCTCATTCCTCTAACCTCTAGACTATACTGCCAGCCTGTATGCATACTGTGTGACCCTGAGAAAGTCATTTTACTTCCTTGTGCTCCCAGGTCACACCTGAAAACAAGCTTTCAACTTAGTGTGTCTCTCCTGGTCAAAAAAAAAGATAACCAGCACAGCTTATCAGTTACTGCGTTGGACCTGGATTCAGTTTATTTTATTTATTTGAACATATCAGAATTACAATCCTTTGAGTCAGAGACTCCTTTACAAAGGCTCCACATCAGATAAACATTATACATAGTATTAGAGTACAGAGCAGGGTAACATAATATAGACAATAGTTACAGGCAAGGAACAGAGCATTAATTAAGGCATATACATCCATAAAGCAGAAGACAATACAAAAATATTCAGAAATAAGATGCAGCTCTATCTAAGATAGGCAGGATGGGGATCTCTTGTCATGAGTAAAAAGGCTGCATTAGCGACAAACGGGAAGGAAGTCCAGGAAAACATGGGGCAAGGGGGGGAGGGGACCCTGCCAGGCAGGAACAGAGGGCTAATGACAGTCACAGGTTTGAGAGGCATGAAGATGTTCCCTGAGAAGGGATTTGAAATGACCGAGCTTGTTTTCTGATGTGATGGGGCTGGGCGGAGCATTCAGCCAGGTGGGGGCCCTGTAACAGAACGATCTCTGCCTCATGGCAGTCCTAATGCAGGGAACAAGGAGAGTGAGTTTGGAGGTGCTACGGGTGGCTTTTACCATGGGTGCAGTCTGCAGGAGTGTGGAAAAACCAGGGGGAGCAAGTCCACTAGTTATCTTCTTGGCAAAAAGGCAAGTCTGGTACCTCAGCCTCTCATCAAAGTCGAGCCAGTCGGTAAGACTGTACAGTAAGCAGGTGTGGGCCAGCCTGCCACTGCCCGTGACAAGGCGGCATGCTTTATTTAGGGAAACCCTGATTCTGCGGAGGGCAGTGTTATCAGCTGCCCCATAGAGCAAAATCCAATAGTCTGAGGGACAGGAGAGAGGACAAGACAGCAAGTCGGAGGACATCGAGGGGAGGCAGAGTTTGTGCCAATACAGCAGGCCAATTCTGGTGTTGACTGCAGTGCTAAGGAGGTGAATATACTCATGGTAGTTGAGCGCAGTGTCAGGGGTGATCCCAAGGTATTGGAAGGTATCCACCTACTCAAGGAGTAGCAGTCAGACATTGAGAACTTGCAGTGGGGTGCCTCTGAATTCACTCTGGTCGTGGGCGAACATCATAACCTTGGTCTTTTTGTCATTTAGCACCAACCGATGATCAGCAAACCAGGCTTCAGCCTCACTAAAGGATTTCAAGAGGGACTGTTATAGAGAGAGAGGGTCGGAGTGGGAGAAGAAAAGAACTGCATCATCAGTGTATAGGAGTAATTTCCTAGAGCAGGCCTTGGGTAGGGTGTTTAGAAATAGGCTAAAGAGAATGGGCCCCAGTATGGAACCCTGGGGCATTCCAAATTTAACCAAGAGACAGTTGGAAAGTGTATCATTTATTTTGACTTGCTGAGACCTATCGGATAGGTAGTCAGCAAACCACGTTGTTACATCCTGGGAGAGGTCTATGTGGGAGAGGGTGGATAGGAGGAGGGAGTGATTAACAGTGTCCAAGGCTTTTGACAGGTCAATGAAGACCTAGCCAAGTAGACACCTGTTGTCAAGAGCTGAGTGGATAGCACTGGTGAATTCTAGTAATGCAGTGGTGGTGCTGTGCCCTTTTCAAAAACCATGTTGCTCCCTGCAGAGTAGGTCATATTTAATGAGGTGGTCAGTGAGCTGGTATGATAACTTTATCCAGGGCTTTTGAGAGGGGGGAGAGAATGGAGATGGGGCAGTGGTTCTCCGGGGTGGTACGGTCACCACTTTTGTGGATGGGGGTAATGACCGCGTTTTTCCATAAGGAAGGGAACTTACTGAGACAGAGGGAGTGATTAAGTAAGCTAGTAAGAGAGGAGAGGACTTCACCCAAGACCATGCGGAGGAGTCTGAGGTCCAGGGTGTCACTACTGTGACGTGTTTTACCTGAGGCTTTCAGAAGGTAGGGCTTAGCCACTTGGGGGGAGAGGGTTTTGAAATGAAAGGGAGGGTGAGGGTGGGTGGGGGCCAGGCAGGGGTATGGGGATCTAAGAAGTTGGGGAGTAGAACACAACTTAGATTAGAGAAAAAGGAGTTAAGGGTATCAGCAATGAGCTGCGGGTCAGTGGAGATAAGACGGTTAATATTAAGTTGGGGGGAAAGATACAGTTTTCCCATTGATTTCCTTCAGGTTATCCCAAAAAGTATGGCTAGATCCCCATGAGAAGGCAAGGGATGCTCTATAGTACCCAACTTTGGCCTTTCGTAATTCCCAGGTGCACTTATTCTTAGCAGCCCGATAGCACTGTCTGTCACACACTTTTCCTGAGTCAAGTGCGAGGTGCCAGAGGTTGTCTCTGTGATGCACTTGGTCTAGGAGTGCCTTTGAAATCCAGGGGGTGTCAGGACCTTTAACAGCACATTTGGCGATGAGTGCAAGTAAGTCACAGGCCAAGTTGAAGGAGCAGATAAAGCAGTTGAGGGCCGAGTCTATGTCAGGGGCATGGTCTAGGGGAGAACAGTTCCAGCTGGCAAGGTGGTCTTTTAGTTGCCCCAGTTTACCTAGTTTGAGCCGGTGCAGGAAGACAGTTTTTGGGGCCAGCTTTTTTACCTTGCAAGACCAGGTACAGAGCACTGGTGAGTGGTCGCTCAGGGCATTAGGGAGCACTGTGATTCCAGTGATTTTGTTGGGGCAATTGGATAGCACAAGGTCAAGTAGGGTCAAAGTTCCATTTTTGGGGTTTACGTGGGTAGGGGATGTAATGAGTTGGGTGAGATCCATGGCATCTATGGCATCCTTGTAAGGGGCAGCAGAGTTAGATTTCCAATTTATATTGTAGTGACCAAGTGCTATTAGCTCAGACCGGGGGGGGGGTAGGTGAGAGAGATGTAGTCCAGGACAGACTGAAATGCATGTAAAGGGGAATGTAGATGGAGGTGATAATGAGGGGGGTCCTGGCCATGCCAGGAGCAACTTTCAAGGAGAGTGCTTGGGCACCATGATCCAGCTGGGGGAAGGGGAAGGGGGAGTGTGTGCTCAGTATGGAGTCATGGAGATAGATCACACAGCCTCCACCATGTTCCCCTATTCTGTCCTCTTGAAAGATGGAGTACCCAGAAATGGATACAGTCAAGTCAGGGGTGCTCTCTGAGAGCCAGGTTTCTACTACTGACAGGATGTCAGGCTGGTGTTGGGCCATCCAACCCTGGAGACTGTCAATTTTTTTCAGGAAGCTATAGATATTTATGGATGCAATGTGGAGTCCAGCAGCAGTGGAGCAGTTCCATGAAGGGGCAGGGGGCTGCCCCGGGTTAGGGTGAATATTCCCAGACATCAATAGAAGGAGAGAAAGCATTCTGAGAAGTGTGTGTCTAAGTTGCCTACGGTGTCCATCACCGGAGTTAGGGAGATGGTTAGGCTTAGAATAAACTATCGGGATGGGGAAGGCTCAAAGGTGGGGAATGGTAGACGGGTGGCTGGGGGGGATCAGTGCTGGTGAGGGCTTGGTGAGTAGTGGGAGTTGGGGGGTGGAGGGGCAGAGGGAGGGTAACTGTGGAGGTAGTATGGATGTACTGAGGGAGGGCTGTGGGAGCCATCCATACTGTGGTAGGAGGGGCTAGCGTGGGGGAAAGTAGGGAGAGGAGAAGTATACAGAAAGGGGTGCAAAGGGAATGGGGGGACCTGAGCAGGTGGTGACCATAGCCACAAAGGACACCCAGCAGTAAGGCAGTCCATCTAGTGCAGCGGTAGCATCATGAACTGCAGTGCAGAGGGTGCAAGGTTCGAGACTGGGGGGTAGACTTGGGAGAGCAAGCCATGAGGCAAGAGGAAGAAAAGGAGGGGAGCAGAGCTAGAGTGGCTGGAAGTGGAGAAGGTTGGTTGCAGCACAGATATCACCTCAGTCAACTATTTCACCCTGACCTACACCAGTCTAAATTCCCCCTATGACAGCTGGTCATGTCTTTGGAGTGTCAGTGCAACACTGTTGGGTTGCCACAGCCTACTTGGGGAAATCCTGGCCTGAATAGAGGACATTCTCTCCGAGAAGAACCAAGCAAACTCCTAGCATTTATCAGGTGAAAAGGCTCTCATGGATGACAGACAGACCAAATGGAGTAGTCTGAAACAGCTGAGCTGGTCAGTTTCCTCCTGGCAGAAATCTCCCTTGACAGAAATGCTGACTCTCACCGGAGATCACCCTTTGGTATTCACCATAGCGAATATCCAAAGCCAGTTTGTCCTCCTGGGCCCTAGACCTCCTCCAACAATGCTTTAACTTTTGCCCTTTTGCCTTCACCTCCTGAAGCTCACCATCATACCATTTGAGCCATGACATGATACATGGGGATGTACATGGATGTGTGCCACCTGATCAAAGGCCACTGCAACAGCTCTGTTATTAGCCATCACAGCCTCCTCCAACCTTGTAGCACAAGCTGCCACCACACCTGTGATGCCCAGTACTGCCTGAAGTCCCTCTGACCATAGCCCTCTTATAGGACAGTATCAGACTATCTCCACAGTGGGTGGACTACAAGGAAGGGGGGCTCTGAAAGAGAACTTGATGGTGCAGTGGTCTGACCAACTGACCAGATCAATCTTGAGGCCATCATCCTCAAGCCCCTGGGAGAACACCAAGTCCAAGGCATGACCATGTTGATTGGTCGTGAAAGTAATTACTTGTACGAGGTCCAGGGATTCCATCACCTGGAGGAAAACTAGCCCACAGTGTGAGAGTCTGTCATTGACTCAGGCATTGAAACCATCCAGAATTAACCATCTGGGAGACTCCAATACCCTGTCAGCAAACGAAGCACACTTTTTACTGTAGGAACTCCCCCATGTGCCCCCGAGGCTGATATACAAGGAGGATCCTACAACCTGCACCCAGACCCCCATACACAGATACACATTCAAATGATGAGGTGTACCCTACTGGGTGTACTACCAAGTTCCACTCAGTTCTAAAACAGATACCCCCCCCCAAGAAGATCCTTCAGCGGGTAGTGAACCACCAAGAATCTGGCTAGGATGGCTGTCTCTTGGACAGGGTCTGCATTATCAGCTAGCCACATAGCCATGATGCAAGCCAGGCTGACTGAGGAATCAGACAAAAAGTCTGCTATAATAGCAGTCTTATTCCTCATTGATCTGGCAATGCATAGCACTGCCCAAAGAGGACAAGCAGAGGCAGCTGGCCTCTCAGTTGCACTGCCCACTCGGTCCAGTGGGAACCCTGGGTATGGATAGCAAGCACATCGGGCCTCTCTCCATAACCTACTTTGCCCCAGGACACCTCCTGGTCCTTTCAGCCCTAACTGTACTCTCCCTTCAGCTCTCCCTGAACCCAACCTCCAATTCCCATTCCTCCTCATTATCCCCACTTTCCTGAATCTTCTATATGCAGCACTTGGTGGTGGGGTCATGAAAGGGGTGCAGGTTATGGAGGAGGTACAAAAGGAGCTGAACCTTGAGGTCTGAAGTCCCAAACATACACCAGCAACGACCGTAGTAATATACAGTACTATTTTGCTCAAAAACACCTAAATCACTAAAACCTCAGTCCCAATAAATAACCCACCAACCACTACCCACCCACAATACCATACAACATTAACCCACCACCACCCTCTCCCCTTTCCACCCACTATAGCATTCAAATGATCACTTAACAACATATCGACACCCACTCACATCTATAGAAATCAGTTTCCAAACAATTCATTCACTCACACACTTGTCCTGACTCATATCAGTCACTCCAAATTAAAACAAAGATTTTTTGGAAAGGGGGGGTGGAAAAGTCCTGCACCAGTGCACACACTGCATAAAAGTCAATTTATGAAAGAGTTTATTTTTCCCCCAATGCCACATACTCCATCTGCTGCCACCAAGTGAGATGTGCATATGAAAGAAATATCACCACAGTCAAATAGGGCTAATCTGGAGCCTTGACGACATACATTTGTAGGAACCAATTTCTCCACCTACAGCCACCTCTACTCCTTTTTCCTTCATTGGCAAGCATTTAAACTAGCCAAGAGGGAGGCACTGAAAAGGAGAAGGGAAATCCTAGCCCACCCCCAATAAAATCAGGGTAGTTAGTGAGGTAAACACCAAGATAGGGCAGTTGATAGGGAGAAGGGCAGGGGTAAATGGAGAAAAAGACAAAGGCAGTAAGGACAGGGATGGGGAAAAAAATAAGGCCATAAAAAATGGAGGGTAATGAGTACCAATGCCCGTAGTCTAGGTAATAAGATCCCCAAAATGGTGGCCTTGATGGAAGAGGGATGCCTGGATATCATGGCAGTCACAGAAACATGGTACACAGAGAACCATGACTGTGATGTCAACATACCAGGGTACACAATCTACAGGAGGGACAGGGAGGATAGAAGAGGAGGAGATGTAGCTATCTATGTAAGGGAAGGGATCAAAGCAACAGAATTAAAAGGTAAACAGGGAGGACAGGAGGCACTTTGGGTCACCCTGGAGACTGGAAATGGCACCACAATCCGCACAGCAGTTGTATACAGTCCCCATCTCAGGGGGAGGAAATGGACAAGGAAATGATAGAAGGCATCCTTAGGAAGGCAGAGAAAGGAGAGATATTGCTGATGAAGGACCTAAATATGCCAGATGTTAACTGGAGCACCTTTGCTGCAGCCACATCCAAGAGCAGGGCCATTCTCGATGCCCTACAGGGGCATGCCTCAGACAGCTAGTTTTGGAACCCACTCGGGAAGGAGCAATCTTAGACCTGGTACTCTCAAATGGGGACAGAGAGAGGATCTCAGATCTAGAAGTGGTTAGCCATCTGGGAACAAGCTACCACCAAATAGTGTGATTCACGATAAACTTAGCTGTAGAGTCAAGCCATACAAAAGTGAAGGTACTGGACTTCGGGAGGGCTGATTTTGTCAAAATGGAAGAGTGCCTCAGAAAAACACTAGCAAACAGGCAAGAAGGTGGGGTGGAACAACAATGGGGAAACATCAAAACTGCCATCACAGAGGCAACAAGCCTTTGTGTGAAGCAAATAAGCAAATCAAAATGAAAGAAAAAAACACTATGGTTCTCAAAAGAAGTGGCGGGGAAGGTTAGGGAGAAAAAGATAGCATTCAGGAACATAGAAACATAGACTTTGAAGGCAGATAAGGACTGCTTGGCCCATCTAGTCTGCCCATTTTCCTACCTACAGGATAGGCCGCAGATCCTAGTTAACCAACAGCCTATTTCTTCCTACCCCCCACAAGAATTGCCTTACGTCGGTCCCATACATTCTTGAATTCTTCCACAGTTTTAGACCCCACAACCTCCTCAGGAAGGCTGTTCCATGCATCCACTACCCTCTCTGTGAAATAATACTTCCTCACATTGCCCTTGAACTGCCCCCCTCTATCTTTCAATTGTGTCCCCTTGTTCTTGCACGTCTCTTTTTCTGAAAGATGCTACCCTCTTGGACTTTGTTGATTCCACTGAGGTACTTAAAAGTTTCTATCATGTCCCCCCTCTCCCTTCTTTCCTCAAGGGTATACATGCTAAGCTCCTTTAGTCTCTCCTCATATGGCTTCTCTTGCAGACCCTGCACCATTTAGTTGCCCTCCTCTGGACTGCCTCTATCCTGTCTATGTCCTTGCAGAGATGGGGTCTCCAGAACTGGACACAGTATCTCAGATGGGGTCTCACCAACTGTCTGTACAGAGGGATAACAACTTCCTGTTTTCTGCTGCTGATGCCTCTCCTATGCATCCCAGTATACCCCAGCCCTCCCTACTGCCTTCTCACATTGCTTGCTAACCTTAAGGTCATCTGATATGATTACCCCAGGTCCCTTTCCTTTTGTTGTTGTTACCCCCCATTGTGTATTCTTCTCCTGGGTTCTTGTTTCCCAGGTGCATTATTTTGCACTTCTTTGCATTGAATCCTAGCTGCCATACTTCTGACCATTCCTCCAACCTTGCCAAGTTCCTTCTCATCCTTTCCACGCCTCCTTGTGTATCAACCCTGTTGCAGGTCTTTGTGTCATCTGCAAAGAGGCATACTTTTCCTTCTAGTCCCTCTGCAATGTCACTGATGAAGACATTAAAAAGGACTGGACCCAATACTGAACACTGCGGTACCCCGCTAGTAGCCCCTCTTTCTTCAGAGTGGACTCCATTTACAATTACCTTCTGTGTCCTGTTGTCCAGCCAATGTTTTACCCAGGCTACCACTCTGGGACCGACTCCCAGGCTGGTTAATTTGACTATCAATCTTTTGTGTGAGACTGTGTCAGATGCCTTGCCAAAGTCTGGGTAGGCCATGTCCACAGCCCCTCCCTGGTCTACTACTTTGGTCTCCCAGTCAAAGAACTCTATTAGATTCATCTGACATGACCTTCCCTCTGTGAACCCTTGCTGCCTTGGGTCCTGTGCCCCACTGGCCTCTAGATACTCAACTATTCTTTCCTTCAGAAGTGACTCCATCACTTTCCCTACCACAGAGGTCAGACTGACAGGTCTGTAGTTTCCTGCCTCTGTCTTGGTCCCACTTTTGTGAAGCGGAATCACATCCGCCTTCCTCCAGTCCTCGGGAACCACACCATCCTCCCATGATTTATTAAAAAGAGTAACCAGAGGTTTCACTAGTTCCCCCTTAATTCTTTTAGAATTCTGGGGTGAATTCCATCAGGCCCCATTGCTTTGTCCACCTTCAGTTTTAGGAGTTCTTGCAGAACCCTTTCTTCTGTGAAAGGACTGGGATCAACCCCCCTATCAAGAGTGCTTCTGTTAAATGGATTAGGCACTTCCCCCTCCTCTTTTGTGAATACTGAGCAGAAATATTCATTCAGTATCCCTGCTTTTTCACTGTCCCCCTCTGCCCATCCACCGTTCATTCCATTCAGCCTCACTATCCCTCCCTTTGTCTTTCTACGCTCGCTGATGTACCTATAAAAGGTTTTATCCCCCTTCTTAACTAAGTTGGCTATCTTTTCCTCAGTTTAGGCCTTTGCTATTCTGACTTCCCTCCCTGCTTCCTTCAGCCTTAACTGGTAAAGCTCTCTGTCCTGCTCCTTCTGTGTTTCCTTATACTTCCGGAATGCTATCTTTTTCTTCCTGACTTTCACAGCCACCTCTTTTGAGAACCATAGTGGCTTTTTCTTTCATTTTGATTTGTTTATTTGCTTCACACAAAGGCTTGTTGCCTCTGTGATGGCAGTTTTGATGATTCCCCATTGTTGCTCCACACCTCCTTCTAGCCTGTTTGCTAGTGCTTTTCTGAGGCACTCTCCCATCTTGCTAAAGTCAGCCCTCCTAAAGTCCAGTACCCTCACTTTTGTATGGCTTGACTCTGTAGCTGAGTTTAACATGAACCACACTGTTTGATGGTCACTTGTTCCCAGATGGCAACCCATTTCTAGATCTGAGATCCTCTCACTGCCCCCATTTCAGAGTACGAGGTCTAAGATTGCTCCCTCACAAGTGGGTTCTGAAATTAGCTGTCTGAGGCATGCTACCTGTAGGGCATCAAGAATGGTCCTGCTCTTGGATGTGGCTGCAGCAAATGTGCTCCAGTTAACATCTGGCATATTCAGGTCTCCCATCAACAGTATCTCCCCTTTCTCTGCCATTCTAAGAATGCCTTCTATCATATCCTTGTCCATTCCTTCCCCTGACATGGGGGTCTGTACATAACCCCTGTGCAGATTGTGGTGCCCTTTCCAGTCTCCAAGGTGACTCACAGTGCCTCCTCTTCTCCCTGTTTACTCTTTTGTTCAGTTGCTTTTATTCCTTCTTTTACATAGATCTACTCATCCCTCTCTTCTCCCCTGCCTGTCTCTCCTATAGGTTATGTACCCTGGTATGTTAATATCCCAGTCATGGTTCTCTGTGTACCATGTTTCTGTGACTGCTATGGTATCCAGGCATCCCCCTTCCATCAAGGCCACCAGCTCAGGGAGCTTGTTGCCCATACTATGGGCATTGGTACTCATTACCCTCCATTTCCTGATGGCCTTACTCCTTTTTGCCCCATCCCTGTCCTTCTTGCCTTTGTCACTTTCTCTGTTTACCCCTGCCCTCCTCCCTATCGACACCTCTATGTTAGTGTTTACCTCACTTACTACCATGATTTTTTTGGGGGGCTAGGATTTCCCCTGCTCCTTTCTAGTGCCTCCCCCCTTGGCTGGTTTAAATGCTTGCCAATGAAGCATTTAAACCCATCACCTAGGATTCTGGTTCCCTCCTGGACAGATGCAGCCCATCATGCCAGTATAGGCTTGCATCACTCCAGGTGGACCCCAGTCCCAATGAAGCCAAATCCCTGAGCTCCACACCAGTTTTCAACCACTGATTGAATCCCATGGTGCGGAACACCCTAGCCTCTCCTACGCCATAGATGGGCAGCACCTCCGAGAAGGTAACCGTGCGTGCTACTTGTCTAAGGCCCCTCTCCAATTCCACAAACTCTTACTGCACTTCTCTAATCCCTTTCTTAGCCAGGTCATTTGTCCCTAGGTGGACAATGACATCCAGCTCCCTCCCCTGTGCAGCTGCTCTGGCAATCCTGAGGATTCGCTTCCTGTCCCTCCAAGCCATGGCGCCAGGCAGGCACCTTACCTCTCTCTCTCCCCTTCCTCCTTCAATTCTACCTTCCTAACAATGGAGTCCCCCACCAGGAGTTGTTTTCTTCCCCTGCGGGGTCCCCTGCCACCCTCCTGTGGGTCTCCTTTGTGGAGGTTCCCAGGATCCTCCTTGGTCACCACTGCGGGTGCCTCCATAGAGGAACCACACTTTTCCAGAATGGCATAGGAATTGTGGAGAGGTACAACTGGAGGGATGCACCTCTGTTCCACCACCGTCACTCTCCCTGAGTCCACTGTGGTCCAACCGCTCCTCTTTCTTGGCAACCTCTGAGGAAATGGCAGTGGCACTGGTGGTCCCTGGATGGAAGAGGAGGTCCCACAAATCCTGGCCAACTCAGCCTGGAGATGAGCAACCTCCTCCCTCAGCCCAGAGAGGTGCCTGCAGATGGGATAACACTGCATCCTCCAGAACGTCTCCCTCCACAGCCACTGCACTGCATCACTCCCATCATGTCTTATTTCTGGCCCCTTAACTGTTTGCAATCCTTACTCTTTCCTCTTTTTTTTCCTCTCTCCTTACTTTCTGCCTGTGTGCCCTTTAAGCTCCTGATTGTCCAGTTCTGAGACAGGAATATCCTATATTTCTCAGTAGACCCCTTACTTGTGCAAAGGCAGACCTCCAGCAGCAAGAGGGGGCCAGAGAGCTACTCTTGCCCTTCTAGGATGGTGGGTCTTTGGTGGCTCTGTGATCACTCACTTCCTGCTCCCAAACAGGAAGTTCCTGTTGTCAGTCAAATCCTGTGCCTATAAATGTAGAACTAGCTTTGGGTGGGAGGGTGGAGGGAAGGGAAGGAGGGCAATATAGTCCCAGTAGAGAAGTCCAGTCACACAGCAGTCCTTTCTCCTGGTGTCTTCTGCCAAGCTATTAGCAGAATCTTTCTAAGGCAGTCTTTAAATGTAGTTTCCTTCTAGCTAAGCCACTCCCCCCTACTTACTAGATCTTTCTACAAGTATTTAAACCTCACAGCTATCAAGTCCTTTCAATCACCTGAGATTTACACCTAGATAACTGTTCAGATAACCATTCAGTTCAGTTTACTCAGACAAACACACTTTTTTGGTTTGTTTTGGTTTTTTTTTACCCTAAATTAAAGGTCCAAGTACAAGAGTTCTACTTCTTTAGTCCCAGTAGAGAAGTCCAGTCACACAGCAGTCCTTTCTCCTGGTGTCTTCTGCCAAGCTAAGCCAAGGAAGTATAAGGAAACACAGAAGGAGCAGGACAGACAGCTGTACCAGTTAAAGCAGAAGGAAGCAGGGAAGGCAGTCAGAATGGTAAAGGCCCAAACCAAGGAAAAGATAGCCAACTCAGTTAAGAAGGGGGATAAAACCTTTTATAGTTACATTAGGGAGCAAAGAAAGACTAAGGCAAGGATACTGAGGCTGAATAAAGAAGAAGGTGGTTGGGCAGAGAGCGACACTGAAAAAGCAGGGATATTAAATGAATACTCCTGCTCAGTATTCACAAAGGAAGAACGGGGGAGATACCTAATCCAGTCAATAGAAGCTCTCTGGATCGGGGGGTTGATATTAGTCTTTTCACAGGAGAAAGGGTTCTGAAAGAACTCCTAAAACTGAAGGTGGATAAAGCAATGGGACCTGATGGGATTCACCCCAGAATTCTAAAAGAACTAAGGGAAGAACTAGTAACACCACTGACTACCCTTTTTAATAAATCATGGGAGGATGGTGTGGTATCTGAGGACTGGAGGAGGGCAGATGTGATTCTCCTTCACAAAAGTGAGAGCAAGACAGAGTCAAGAAACTACAGACCAGTCAGTTTGACCTCAGTGGTAGGGAAAATTATGGAATCACTTCTGCAGGAAAGAATTGTTGAGTAACTAGAAGCCAGTGGGGCACAGGACACAAGGCAGCATGGATTCACAGCAGAATGGTCATGTCAGACAAATCTAATTGATTTCTTTGACTGGGTGACCAAAGCAGTAGACCAGGGAGGGGCTGTGGACATGGCCTACCTAGACTTTAGCAAGGCATTTGACACAGTCCCGCAGAAAAGATTAATAAACAAATTAGCCAGCCTGGGAATAGGTCCCAGG
Source organism: Neoceratodus forsteri (assembly GCA_016271365.2). Lineage (NCBI taxonomy): Eukaryota > Metazoa > Chordata > Ceratodontiformes > Ceratodontidae > Neoceratodus > Neoceratodus forsteri. The sequence continues at coordinate 638,930,475 of CM057453.1, read as the reverse complement.
GTGGTAGCCTGGGTAAAACACTGGCTGCACAATAGGAAACAGAAGGTAATAGTAAATGGAGTCCACAGTGAAGAAAGGGGGGTTACTATTGGGGTACCACAGGGTTCAGTACAGGGGCTGGTCCTTTTTAATGTCTTTATAATTGACATTGCAGAAGGACGGAAGGAAAAGTATGTCTCTTTGCAGATGACACAAAGATCTGCAACAAGGTTGATATGCAAGGTGGGGTGGAAAGGATGAAAAGGGACTTGGCAAGGTTAGAGGAATGGTCAAATGTATGGCAGCTTAGATTCAATGCGAAGAATTGCAGAGTAATGCACCTGGAAAAAAAAAACAGAGGAAGAGTACACAATGGGGGGATGAGATACTGGCAACAACAAAAATGGAAAGGGACCTGGGGATAGTCATATCAGATTACCTAAAAGTAGGCCAGCAATGTGAGAAGGCAGTAAGTAGGGCTGGGGGATACTTGGATGCACAGGGAGAGGCATCACCAGTAGAAAACAGGAAGTTATTGTCCCTCTGTACAGACAGTTAGTAAGACCACATCTGGAGTACTGTGTACAGTTCTGGAGACCCCATCTCCTCAAATACATAGACAGGGTAGAGGCTGTCCAGAGGAGGGCAACCAAAATAGTGCAGGGTCTGCACCAGAAGACATATGAAGAAAGATTAAAGGAGCTTAAGATGTATAGCCTCGAGGAAAGGAGGGAGAGGGGGGACATGATTGAAACTTTAAAATACCTCAAGGGAATCAGCAAAGTCCAAGAGGGTAGCATCTTTCAGAAAAAGAGATGTGCAAGAACAAAGAGGCACAATTTGAAGACAGAAGGGGACGGCTCAGAGGTAATATGAGGAAGTATTTATTCACAGAGAGGGTTGTAGATGCATGGAACAGCCTTCCTGAGGAGGTTGTAGAGTCAAAAACAGTGGGGGAATTCAAGAATGCATGGGACAGACACAAGGCAATTCTAGTGGGGGGTAGGAGGAAGTAGGCTGTTGGTTAACTTGGATCTGCAGCTTATCCATTAGGTAGGGAAATGGTCAGACTAGGTTGGTCAAGCGGTCCTTATCTGCCATCAGAGTCTGTGTTTAGTTCTTTCAGTCCCTGGTTTAGACTCTCACTCCAAACCAGGGGATCCAGACAGGACACACCAGCAAAAAAACAAGAACTGAAGTGCCCCCAACTCTATCCGCAGCAGTTACAGGGAAACTAGAGGATAGTACAGGCAAATCAATCCACCTATCCACTCCCCAGAGATGAAACAATGGAGCCTGCCACTCACCAATGGGCAAAACTGTTGGTGAGATGATTCTGCCTTTGAGGTGGGACCAAAGCAGGCTGAAAGTATGGAGGTGGCCCTTGCCCTTCCCCCAAAGTGCCAGGTGCTGTGCATGCATGGGTAGCTGTCACATGCACGCAGCAGATGGCACAAAAAAGAACAAAGGTAGTAAGATAAGGGGGGGACAATAGACAGGTAGCAATAGGAATGGTTTTGATTGGGACGGGGAAGGAGCAGGGCAGCAGGAGTCAGGAGATTGGCCATGGGGTGTATTCAGCACAGCTGGAACACAAGGAGAGCCTCTTTGTTCCAGCTGATTTCAAGAGACAGGTCAGCCTATGGCAGAAGAAAGAAGACTTACAATGGAAGCAGAACAGCATGTGGAGGCAATCGTGAGTGAGGAGTTGCAGAAAACTCCAGAGGAGGTTCCATAGCAGGCAGAAGGGAGCCAACAGCAGAATGCAAAAATAATTTTTCTACAGGTCCTGTCAGTGATGCAACAGCTGAACCAAATGCTTCAGGTTATGAGGGGAGAACTGACCAAAGAGGAGAAGAAGAGAAAGAAGAAGGCTGAGAAGAGGAAGGCAGACAATAAATGGAAAAAAGAGAAGGGAACTAAATGGGAGCAGACAAGAATACCATGCACCAGTGCAGGTGGAGGGGAAAGTGTACAGAATAGGGGGAACCAGCTTCCTGCTATTTCAGGTAAGACTCCAGTTTCTCTTACTTTAAGTGTGGCAGAACACAGTGTTTTGTGTAAGGGAAAACTTAAAGTGAGCCAAAGAAAAAAGGTTTAAGGAATTTTTAGAGTGGGAAAACTGAAAAGAAAATGATATGATGGGGGATAAATAAAAAAGGTTCCAAGAATTTTTAGACTGGGAAATACAAATGGACAAAGGGAGGTTTTGCACTGGGTCTGTCAGTTACCTTTAGTCCCCGAGTACAAGGGTTTAATAATGTGGAGATGGAGGACAGGGAAGGAAACAAAAAAGTGGGGGAGGGACAAAAGAGGGAGGGCTTGGGGAGTCCATAACTGATCACATTACCCATAGCACAAAGAAAACATTTGGAAAGGGGAATTTCTGGATGTCTTTAATTGACAAAGACAGTATTAGACAGGCTGAGGAGGAATATACAATTAGAAAAAGTGACCGTGTGGCAGTCTTGTTGTTGTTGAATAGGAGGCCACTGGAAAAAGTTACAAAGGCAAAACTTTTGATTTATGGCTAACAGGACACATGTGTTACATGTTAAGGCTACTGGAAAGACACCAGAGCAAGCAAGACAAATGCTAGTCTACATGGCTACAATAAAGAAAGCGCATAAGAAAGGAAATGAGTTTGCAAGGTTGCAATACAATGAAAAATTCAGGCAACACATGGCATCTAGGGAAATATGAGATGGGACATGAGGAATGCAGATATCTAGGTGGATACAATGTTGGCCAGGCATAATGGAGGCAGTGGGGATGACTTTGGGAAAGACGAGGCAGAAGAATCCTGGAATGCATCTGCCCCAAAATGCTGCTTTGCATACAATAAGAGGGCCTGCACAACAGTGGGGTGCTGGTTCAAGCACACATGCTCCAAGTGCAGTGGCTTCCACTGTGAATTGCAGTGCGGGTGAGGGGCAGGAAACGTCTGAGGTTAAGAAGTCTTTTCATGGACCGGGGGAAGGTGGACATTCTGATTTCAGGTGTCAGGCAGAGGGGGCTTTGCCTAATCAATAGCCCTATAAAAAACTCAAATGTTAAACAGATTGTTAGGAATTAATCTGGAGAGACAAGAGGTGAACACACTTCAAGAGGATTTTCAAAGGGGGTTTATGATGGACTACGAGGGTCAACAGGTCAGAAAGGAAGCAGAAAACTTGAGATCAGTGGCCAAAAATCAAGAGGTAGCAAGAAAATTCAGAAAGAGACAGAGGCAGGTGGGGTTGAGGGTCAATTTTCCCAGCAATCTTTATGTAACCTTAGGGCATCACTACTGGAACTAATCCTCAAAATGGAGCAGTGAAAATTCAGGTTAATCAACTGTCTTTCCTACCCAGAGGGCATAGTGAATTACTTTATAGACAAGAAAACATGCACATTTTGTTACAATTTGGTGGACAAGGTCTAGAATAGATAACAGCAGTGTGAAAGGGGATCCTTTTACCACAGTATGATATTCAGGTAGCCTATAGGCTGATACCAGTACGCCCTCTGGATTGGGACTTGCTAGATTCCAAGTTTGGGGTGGGGGGATACTACTTCGATAAGGCCATGCCCATGGGGTGTTCAATGTCATGTGCAGCCTTAGAAAAATGTAGTTGTATTTTGGAATGGGCAACCAAGGAGGTAGCTAGATGCAAGGGAATTTTACATTACCTGCTTGATTTTCTAATCATGGGGGGAGGTGTCAGAAAGTAAGGAGTGCTTACACAGTTTGGTGGCATTTTGAGGCCTGTTCAAGTTACTGTAGGTGCTCTTAGCAGAAGAGAAAATGGAGGGACCGTCCAACACTATCTCTTTTTTAGGTATAGAACTGGACTCCAAAGCAAAAGAATCAAGACTCTCGGCAGAGAAGGTGGGGATGGCTGCAGCAGTTGATTAAAGAAACAAAATTTAGCTAGAACCAATATGGCTGCAGATGCAATTGCAGGTGGAAATGGGGAACATTTTCGTAGCAGGTGGAGAGAAAAAGAATCTATCTCCTCTTGCTCTGAAAATGTGTGAAGTGAGTGGAGTTCAGTGGGCATGCGCAAATGGTTGAGCATGTACACTGAACTCCAGTGGCCATCTTGATCATGACAGAAAAGTGCTGTGCTCCAGATGCCAAAGCTCCGAAAGTGTGTGATGAATGTGGAGTTCAGTGCGTATGCGTGAATGATCGCATATGCGCACTGAACTCCAGCGACCATCTTGACCACAGCAGAAAAGTGTCATGTTCTGGCCACTGAACAAAGTAGTGTGGTGGACGCGCAACCGCCTGCACTACCAGAAGCCCCCATTCACACATGCGCCCTGAACACGAGAAGTCCAAAGAAAAAGATTTGAAAATTTTTTCGGTCAGCTCCTTTTTCTCTAATTGATCCCAAAACAGCTGCAGACTATGCCCATTGCAACTGTAAAATGGAGGCCCAATGGGTACAACTGAAGAAGATGCAGAGCCTCATAGGGTATCTCCATTTTGCATGTAGGGCCATTGCACCAGGACAACCATTCATGAGGAGGCTAGTGAGGGCTACAGTGGGAATCCAGCAGCCACATGCCTAAGTAAAAACAAGCAGCGGTATTAGGATGGACCTAGAAGTTTGGGATTGCTTCCTGCAGAACTTCTATGGCAGGTCCACATGTCAGGCAAAATGGGTGTAAAGCACAGATTTGCACTGTACACCAATGCAGCCAGTGGTGTAGTAATGGTAGCCTTTTGGGCAGGTCAGTGGATGGTAGCAGTGACAGAAGGCAGGCCTTTGCAGGGATATCACACTATTAGAGGTTTTCCCTAATTTGGCAGCAATCTGGACATGTGAGGTATGGGCTAATAGGAAAGTTTGGTTTTGGTGTGACAATCAGCTGGTGATGGGGGTTCAGAGCAGGCAGATGGCTAAGTCACCCTCAGTCATGAGGGAGCTGTGCATTCTAGTGCTGGGGTGCCTACAGCTAAACATTACATTCAGGACAAAGCACATGATTACTGTAACACAATTGCTGACTGCCTTTCTTGTTTACAGCTGCAGAAGTTCAGGGACTTAGATCCCTATATGGAGACAGACAGGATGTCAGTACTGCCCGTATTGTGGGAAATTGGGCTGAAAGAGCTGGGTTCCTTTTCACAAATTCTTGGGCACCTAGAATACTGAGATCGCACAAGTCATCCCTCAGGGTATTTCATGAATTTTTGGTGAGGGCTTAGGCCCCAGTAAGTTGTCCAATACCAGTTCAGCAGGTAATGGAATTCATCGTTCAACTGGCAGAGGAAGGGATGGCATAGTCTACCATGGACACCCGCCTTGCAGCCATTTCAATTGTCAGCAAGCTACGTAGTAGTAGTAGTAGTAGTACTAACATTTTATTTATACAGTGATAACACCATTAGGACTATGTATGCCCTTTTCACAAGGTGCACCTGTTTGTAAATTACAAAAAAAATATACACAAGTATAAACATACATAATAAAAATCACTTCACAAGAAACATAATAAAACACATATAACAAACACAATTTTAATAGTCTAAATTGATGGTCAGCATCTAAAACTTATTCATTACAAGGATGGATCCCTGCAGATACAGATCCTCTATGCTTAGGGCATAGAGGATCCAGGCAAAGCCAAGGTAGTGAGGGAGATGATGAAGGGGTGGATCAGACAGAGAGTGGGTACTGGATAGAAGGCATCCCATGAGATCAGTTTAATGAAGAGTGTAACTGAAGCTCTACCATCAGGATGTTCAATGGGTTATGTAGCTCAGTTATTCGCCACCACATTCAATTTGACATTTTTGAGGGCATTTTGTATTTGCAAAGTGGCAGCCAGGGCAGCATCAGATCAAGGCACAGAAGGGATAGTACTAAGGAGGGATGTGCAGATGAGGGTGGAAGGACTGAGAGTACATATAAAAATATCTAATACTGACCAAAGGGGAAAAGGGATGTACAGTAGATGCAGATAGCCCGAGGCACAGAGGAACTGCTGTGCCCTCTGAAAGCAGTACAGCTGTTGCTATAGGTCAGGCATGTAGGAGAAGGAGTACTTTAAATGCATGGAAATGGTAGACTAGTGATTAGGTACCAGGTAGCTACAGTGTTAAGGAAGGCGAAAGCTTTCATGGGTTTGAACCCAGATGAGTTCAATATACAGTATGTTCGTTTAGAATTGGAACGGCATCAGATGCAGCTGCAGCAGGCATTTCAGGAAGAGTCATTCAGAGCATTGGCAGGTGGGCCACAGGCAGATACAAGACATACATACTGTATGTATCCTGCAATGCAATTGTCTTAATCCACTTTTATCTTACAGACAGAGGCACTACAAGGGAAATGTGGGTGTGTGGACACTCCCTCATTTATTGGGCACAGAGACAAGTGGTGGTGCAATCTGAAGGATGCCAGCTGGGCCTAGATGTCAACAGGGGGAGAGTGTCCTGGTTTCGTTTGAGGGGTATGCACTGGGCACAGTTGCTACCTCAGCTACGGAATTTGGGAAAGAAGGGTGCAAGGCAGAATGTCCTGGTTCTATGTTTGGGAGGAAATGACTTTGCACAGATGCCTTGGATAGAACTCCTCAGGCAGATATAGAGGGGCATTAGCAGTATTTTATTTATTTATTTATTTATTTTTATTTAGTTTTTGTTTACCGGGTAAGTGCACTAGACAAATTCTGCCTATTTTCAGGCACAACCCGGGGGAGGGGGATACAGATGAATGCCAACTGACCTTGAACCAGATTAAGCTGTTGGTGGTATTTTAGTGAATGAGGGAAATTTGGAAGTATTAAGAAGGTGTGGCGGGGTGAAGGTCATCTGGTTAGCTGTGATCCCCAGGTGAATTTGAAGGAATGGGGGGGGGCAACATGAAGGCATTGGATCTGGCTGGGAAGGCTTTGAACAGGAGTGCAAGGGCAACGGCTCCAGCAGGGAATTTCACAGTATTATCACACCTAGAGTCACAGTGGACTACCTGGGGTTGTTCAGGCCAGACAGGGTGCATCATTCAAATGTAGGCATAGACATTATCAATGTACAAATAGGAGAGACAATAAAGAAGGCAATTGGCTCAAGTGCTGTGGGAGTTATAAGGGTTTTGGGGGGAAGCCGCCTTCCATAACAAGTGGGAGGTGGCCTGCTGGACAAAATGGTGTTGGTGTGTGGGGCAAAAGGGACCTAAAGGAAATGCGGTGACCCAGGTGCAGGGGTAGCCTGCTGAGAGCATAACCTGATTTACATTGGGCATGCGCATATGATCGAATTACATTAGGCACACCTTAGTCAAGAGATGCGGGGAGCTCACAGAAAGCATAACCCGATTTACTTCAGGCGGGCCATAAGCCAGGCAAGTAGGAATGAGCAGACCCAATTTACATCAATCCTGGGTAACAGGACAGAGGCATGACATTATTTACATAGGGCTTGCAGTCAGGGACAGTTTCTGACTTTAGTTGTAAATAAAGAGTTGAACAATATTGCAATGTGAACAAATGTTGTAAATATGTATATATGTTGCTTTAAAGTTTGACAGTGTGAACAAATATTGTAAAATGCATATAACAATCAAAAGTTATGGTTTTAAAGAGAATATGTTTGATGTCTGAGTGCAATAAAGCCATGGGTAAGAACAACAACAAGAGTTTTTTTGCCAAGAGCTTGGGAGGAAGAGTTGCTAACAGTGGCACTCTGTCTGCTGACACAACCAGATTACTCCACGCAACTGGAAACCAAGCACCCACTGCTTCTTGCAAATGGTAGAGGAACAAGAGAAATGAGGTGGTGAACCCACTACTCACAGTCCCCTGCAGCACTCAACTCCTGGTTCACACAGCAACCCAAGTTCGCTTCAGGTGACTCCACAGTGAATGGGTAATAGTCTAGAAACTCCTCTGTAAACCACAAAATGAATAAAAACCCATGTCTGATAGCCAGGTTTCCCTCAACAAATAAAACAATCCATGCTGTCTCCGGTAGACCACATATGAATAGCGTGTCCAATGAGCAGCAGAAAATCCAGATGGAATTTCAAACTCATAGGACCCATAGAGGATGCCAACTTACAACCTAGCCACAAAAAAGTAATAAACCTTTACCCTGTGTACACTCACTAAAATGCTTTACCAAATGAATCCTACTCTACTTACTAAACATAAAATGCAAGCATTAAATTTAGCTGTTAAAATTAATGGCTAAAATGCAAAAAAATGCAGCTTCAATTAACGACACTCAGAACAACAGGAGTGCTCCTGAAGGTCTGCCCGGCCTTTTCAGCCATCTACAGACGTTCTGCCAGGCAGAATGGCAGTTCTCATACAAGTACAATATCTCCCTCAAGTACAGTATTGACAAAGTGATTTGAATAGCTCAAGTGACTATACTTTCTTGAGATTTGGCCGGTGGCTGAGGTGAGCACAGGGAGAACGTTGGCTGCCATTTTTGTGTCAGACAGGAGGAGGTGATCACTGGACTGGGGTGTGGTGGACAGCTGGACTACCAGGGTAAGTCATAAAAAAAACTGGGAGCAGAAAAGTGGGTAAAAATAGCACCAGGGAACACTTGGTATCGGGATGGAACCATGTTCTTTTTTTAGAGAATCGTGCACATGTGTGAGTTTAGCAGAGCCATGGTTTTTCAGACTATTTTATTGCCTGTTATGAAGGTGTTTATCAGGCAATAGCATCTGTTATTTCAGTAGTGTCTCTTATATGTGATCATGTGACCAAGTTTCGACAAATCGCAGGCCAGGATATCTATCCAATGTTTAATATTTTGCATTAAATGGCAGCCAGCATGGGGGTTTTGTAGGTAAAGTGAACTGATGGTGTTGAGAAATCAAACAATGAACATGAAATGAACTCCCAAGGAGACCAAAATAATACTCTTTATTTTAAATTACTACTGTACCCACCCCACATAAAGTAGGAAGTAAGTAAAGATCATATTTAATTGTCCTGGTGGAGCTTGAGGAAGGGATCTTAGAAGATGTAGTCGAGGTATCTGTACAATGGAAGTTAAGAAAGGGCTCACATAGGCTCCATACTTGTTAGGGGGAAAATGGATACTGTGAATAGGGAACAGGTCAAATTTAAACTCTCCTTATCTGAAATGTGTGGGATAAGCAGGGGAAGATAGCCAGTCAGAGCTGTAAAATAAAAGGAAATGCAGGTTGATACAGGGAAAGGTTTCAGCAGCAAGAGTAGTGATACAGGTATGTAGAGTTAGTAAAGCTAAAGAACAAAGTAGTGTCATTTCAGCAGAATTATAGTGTTTACAAAGGTCCCACACTCACCACATTTTGTATAAATAAATGCTTGGGAAACCTTGTTTCAGGGGTTCCTAGGGTCTGCAGTGGACAACACAGAGGTTGCAAAAGATATAGGGGTCTCAACTGTCACCCCACACTATCCCTAAAGTATGCCTCTGAGAGAACAGGAATAGAAATAAGTGGCATTGAATAAGAAGGAAAAGCTTAAAGAAGGTGAAAGTAAAAACATGAAAAAAAAAGTGGAATTGGGAAACCAAATAGGAGGAGAGAAACAGGGGAATCAGGACAAAAAAAGGAGAATATAGTTTAGCTGAGGGTTGGTGGGCTAGTCTCAGGAGACCCCAGTACATGGTGGTGTACGTTCATATGTAAAAGTGTCCCTGGTGATCCAGTTGGCTAGTTAGACCTGATTAGCTACAGACCAACTTTTAAAAGAATATGCATTGTGTATACTGTGTTCAGGGAAGATTTTACCTTCCCCAGACTACTTGTCCTTAGTGTTCGCATTCTTCCCAGTGTCTTTCTCAGCAGAGGAGCAGCCATCAATTAAAGAAAGGACTACTGCATTAAAGATACTGTACCAGTACATAGAAACATAGACTTTGACGGCAGATAAGGTCCGCTTGGCCCACCTAGTCTGCCGATTTCCCTACATACAGGATAAGCCGCAGATCCTAGTCAACCAACAGCCTATATCTTCCTACCCCACACTAGAATTGCCTTATGTCTGTCCCATGTATTCTTGAATTTTCCCACAGTTGTAGACCCCACAACCTCCTCAGGAAGGCTGTTCTATGCATCCCCAACCCTCTCTGTGAAAAAATACTTCCTCACATTGCCCCTGAAACACCCCCCATCTTTTAAATTGTGTCCCCTGTTCTTGCACATCTCTTTTCTGAAAGATGCTACCTTCTTGGACTTTGTTGATTCCACTGAAGTACTTAAACATTTCTATCATGTCCCCCCTCTCCCTCCTTTCCTCAAGGGTATACATATTAAGTTCTTTTAGTCTCTCCTCATATGGCTTCTCTTGCAGACCCTGCACCATTCTAGTTGCCCTCCTCTGGACTGCCTTTATCCTGTCTGTGTCCTTGCGGAGATGGGGTCTCCAGAACTGGACGCAGTACTCCAGATGGGGTCTCACCAACTGTCTGTACAGAGGGATAACAACTTCCTGTTTTCTGCTGGTTATGCCTCTCCCTAAGCACCCCAGTATACCCCCAGCTCTCCATACTGCCTTCTCACATTGCTTGCTAACCTTAAGGTCATCTTATATGATTACCCCCAGGTCCCTTTCCTTTTTTGTTTTTGTTACTACCTCCCCCCCAATTGTGTAATCTTCCCTTGGGTTTTTGTTTCCCAGGTGCATTATTTTGCACTTCTTTGCATTGAATCCTAGCTGCCACACATGCCCTTATTCTCTCTGCTGCTGATCAGAATTTTACAGGCTTTGACTGGAGAGTGAGCAGGATGTGGTAGGAGCTGAAAATAATAGGAACTGCACTGTGGCAGGGGGAGAAAAGCAAAGTTTGTGGCTGGAAGCCACTAACTGAAGGAGGTGCTTCTATAGATCTGTGATGTGTCCTAGGAGGACAAATGTGTGGTGGTATTAGCTGGGAGCAGAAGCTGTCAATGTAAGAACTGAGAAGAAGAGTGTGGATCTCAGGAAGTCAAAGACTGGGTGGTAATTAGAACATCAAGCTGTGTGCAGATTGGGAGGCAGTAATAGCTCTATGTTGTGCAAGGATTCCCCAGGAGATGTCAATCATACACAACCTTAAGACTGAGAATCAGACTTGTAACAGCAGAATCACACTGATCATGCTCTTATCCAGTCCCTCTTTTGTTAACTTACCCCACACCTGTTGCTTTTCAGATCATTCTTTCACCTCAGGCAACTGCAGTTAAACTCACCCCTGAGTGGCTGACTTAAGCTGGGATCCTTATCCATGATCAACTACCTTGCTCTTCACCCTCACCTGATCAACCAGCAAAACCTTGCCAAACTCACTCTCTGACTGTGACTGTACTTGCTTGTGGGTGGGTGGGGGGTACTAGGTTCAGGAGAAGCAAGTCCAAACTGGCAACACTAGTGCTTTTTTACTTTAATTAGTATTTTGGAAAGCCCTTTGAGCGTGAACTCTTTTACAAAGGTTCCACATCAGGGTGGACAATAAGACAATACACATATTCAGTGGTTACAGAGGCCTGATCATTAGGCATTAAAGAGTGATTACATGAGAATTAGACAAATAGGAGAAAAACAGCACAGTTGTAATAGAATACTAAGCGATTTCTAATTGGTTGCCCTAGGTAGCACACCCCTGGAAACCTCCAAATTCATTGATAGACTATTGCAGAGAACTGCATAGCATTTAACACTATCCCAGATGGCGAGAGGCTGGGCGACAGTGAAATAAGAGGGCTTGGGTTTGAACCTACAGTAGAGAGTGAGAGGTGGGGGGATAGTGATTGAGGGTGGAGCAGCTCCAGAGGCTTTGTCGAGTAGGGTGTGTGTGTGGGGGGTTAGGGAGGCAGTACCAAGAGTGTTTAAAGAGGACTGACAGTTTACTTAAGCCCTTGGCTAGGCTGGAATGGAACAGTGCTGGCTGTGAAGCAGAGATACTAGCCATTGAAGTGGCAGCTGACAAACCAGTACTGGTGCAGGAGCGACTGAGCATACGGCATGGTCAGTGGGAGAGGGTTGGTGACAAAGCAAGGCAGTGGGGCATACTGCAGGAAATGAAACTAATGCTGCCAAAAAATCTGCCAAATATAGAAATACAGTACAAAGAAACAAACTCAGAACCCACGGAAGAATTCTAGCGAGTGAATTTCATCTGATAACTCAGATGCCAAACAAGAGTTGTTTGGCATCTGACTTATCAGATTAATTTCAATCACTGGAATTCTTTTGTGGGCACTGTTATTGTGCCTATTTATGGACCAAGGCAGCCTTTGTGAGGTAATGGCTGGGCTAACGTGATAGTTTTTTTTTTTTTCAGGTTGTTCAACCAAGATGAAAATCATCTCTACTCTAAGGAGAGGAAATACATAAAAAAACTTAAATCTATAATTAAACATAAAAACATAGACAATGGTGACAGAAAAAGAACAAAGGTCCCTCTAGTCTGCCTAGATTTCTTTATCTGTCCCAGGAACTATTGTCCATTCAGGGTTTTATCCTTCCCCATCCATCCAGCTACTCACCTCCCTACTGCTACCAATCCGAGCAACCGCCAAAGAGAAAAAGACAAAGGCAGTAAGGACAGGGATGGGGCAAAAAGAAGTAAAGCTATAAAAAAATGGAGGGTAATGAGTACCAATGCTGTAGTCTAGGTAAAAAGCTCCCCAAAATGGTGGCCTTGATGGAAGAGGGATGCCTGGATAGCGTGGCAGTCACAGAAACATGGTACACAAAGAACCATGACTTGGATGTCAACATACCAGGGTACACAGTCTACAGGAGGGACAGGAAAGGAAGAAGAGGAGGAGGAGTAGCTCTCTATGTGAGGGAAGGGATCAAAGCAACAGAACTAAGGGGTAAACAGGGAGGAGAGGAGGCACTGTGGATCACCCTGGAGACTGGAAATGGCACCACAATCCACACAGGGGTTGTATACAGACCCCCATCTCAGGGGGAGCAAATGGACAAGGAAATGATAGCAGGCATCCTTGGGATGGCAGAGAAAGGGGAGATATTGCTGATGGGTTACCTGAATATGCCAGATGTTAACTAGAGCACCTTTGCTGCAGCCACATCCAAAAGCATGGCCATTTTTGATGCCCTACAGGGAGCATGCCTCAGACAGCTAGTTTTGGAACCCACTGGGGAAGGAGCAGTCTTAGACCTGGTGCTCTCAAATGGGGAGAGAGGGGATCTCCGATCTTGAAGTGGGTAGCCATCAGGGAACAAGCGACCCCCAAACAGTGTGGTTCACGATAAACTTAGCTGTAGAGTCAAGTTATAAAAAAGTGAAGGTACTGGACTTTAGGAGAGCTGATTTTGTCAAAATGGGAGAGTGCCTCAGAAAAGCACTAGCAAACAGACAAGAAAGAGGGGTGGAGCAACAATGGGGAAACATCAAAACCGCCATCACAGAGGCAACAAGCCTTTGTCTGAAGCAGATAAATAAATAAAAATAAAACAAAAAAACAGTATGGTTCTCAAAAGAAGTGGCGGGGAAGGTTAGGGAGAAAAAGATAGCATTCCGGAAGTATAAGGAAACACAGAAGGAGCAGGACAGATAACTGTACCAGTTAAAGCAGAAGGAAGTGAGGAAGGCAGTCAGAATAGCAAAGGCCTAAACCAAGGAAAAGATAGCCAACTCGGTTAAGAAGGGGGATAAAATCTTTTCTAGGTACATTAGGGAGCAAAGAACGCCTAAGGCAAGGATACTGAGGCTGAATAAAGAAGAAGGTGATCGGGCACAGAGTGACACCAGGAGAAGGGACTGCTGTGTGACTGAACTTCTCTGCTGGGACTATATTGCCCTCCTTCACACCCCGAAAGCTAGTTCTATTTTCATAGGCACAGGATTTGATTGACAACAGGAACTTCCTGTTTGGGAGCAGGAAGTGAGTGATCACAGAACCACCAAAGACCCACCATCCTAGAAGGGCAAGAGTAGCCTCAGCCCCCTAGCTGCTGGAGGTCTGCCTCTGAGCAAGTAACTGGGTCTACTGAGAAATATAGGATATTCTTGTCTCAGAACAGGACAATCAGGAGCTTAAAGGGCACACAGGCAGAAAGTAAGAGAGAGAGAAAAAAACAGAGGAAAGAGTAAGGATTGCAAACAGTTAAGGGGCCAGAAATAAGACATGATTGGAGTGGTGCAGTGCAGTGGCTGTGGAGCAGCAGTCTTCCGGGAGATGTTCTGGAGGATGCGGTGTTGTCCCATCTGCAGGCACCTCTCTGGGCTGAGGAGGAGGTTGCTCATCTCCAGGCTGAGTTGGCCAGGATTTGTGGGACCTCCTCTTCCACCTCAGTGCCTCTGCCGCTGCCCTCAGAGGCTGCCAAGAAAGAAGAGCGGTTGGACCACAGTGGACCCAGGGAGGGTGAGGTGGTGGAACAGAGGCACATCCTCCAGTTGTACCTCCACACCCTATGCCATTCTGGCAAAGTGTGGTTCCCATGGAGGCACCTGCAGTGGAGACCAAGGAGGATGTTGGGAACCTCCACAAAGGAGACCCACAGGAGGGTGGCAGGGGACCCTGCAGGGAAGGAAACAACCCCTGGTGGGGACTCCATTGTTAGGAAGGTAGAACTGGGGGAGGAAGGGGAGAGGGAGGTGAGGTGCCTGCCTGGCACCATGGCTTGAAGGGACAGGGAGCGAATCCTCAGGATTGCTGGAGCAACTGCACAGGGGAGGGAGCTGGATGTCATTGTCCACCTAGGGACATATGACCTGGCTAAGAAAGGGACTAGAGAAGTGCAGGAAAAGTTTGTGGAATTGGGGAGGGGCCTTAGACAAGTAGCACGCAGGGTAACCTTCTCGGAGGTGCTGCCCATCTATGGCATAGGAGAGGCTAGGGTGTTCCGCACCATGGGATTCAATCAGTGGTTGAAAAACTGGTGTGGAGCTCAGGGATTTGGCTTCATTGGGGACTGGGGTCCACCTGGAGTGATGCAAGCCTATACTGGCATGATGGGCTGCATCTGTCCGGGAGGGGAACCAGGATCCTAGGTGATAGGTTTAAATGCTTCATTGGCAAGCTTTTAAACTAGCCAAGGGGGGAGGCACTGGAAAGGAGCAGGAAAATCCTAGCCTCCCCAATTAATCACGGTAGTAAGTGTGGCAAACACCAACATAGAGGTGTCGATAGGGAGAAGGGCAGGGGTAAATGGAGAAAGTGACAAAGGCAAGAAGGACAGGGATGGGGCAAAAGGGACTAAGGCCATCAGGAAGTGGAGGGTAATGAGTACCAATGCCCATAGTCTGGGCAACAAGCTCCCTGAGCTGGTAGCCTTGATGGAAGAGGGATGCCTGGATATCGTAGCAGTCACAGAAACATGGTACACAGAGAACCATGACTGGGATGTTAACATACCAGGGTACATAACCTACAGGAGAGACAGGCAGGGGAGAAGAGGGGGAGGAGTAGCTCTCTATGTAAAGGAAGGGATAAAAGCAACTGAACAAAAGAGTAAACAGGGAGGAGAGGAGGCACTGTGGGTCACCTTGGAGACTGGAAAGGGCACCACAATCCACAGGGGTTGTGTACAGACCCCCATGTCAGGGGGAGGGAATGGACAAGGATATGATAGAAGGCATTCTTAGAATGGCAGAGAAAGGGAGATACTGTTGATGGGAGACCTGAATATGCCAGATGTTAACTGGAGCACATTTGCTGCAGCCACATCCAAGAGCAGGGCCATTCTTGATGCCCTACAGGTGGCAGGCATTAGACAGCTAGTTTCAGAACCCACTGTGAGGGAGCAATCTTAGACCTCGTGACTTCAAACGGGGGCAGTGAGAGGATCTCTGATCTAGAAGTGGGTTGCCATCTGGGGACAAGTGACCATCAAACAGTGTGGTTCACATTAAACTCAGCTACAGAGTCAAGCCATACAAAAGTGAGGGTACTGGACTTTAGGAGGGCTGACTTTGGCAAGATGGGAGAGTGCCTCAGAAAGCACTAGCAAACAGGCTAGAAGGAGGTGTGGAGCAACAATGGGGAATCATCAAAACTGCCATCACAGAGGCAACAAGCCTTTGTGTGAAGCAAATAAACAAATCAAAATGAAAGAAAAAGCCACTATGGTTCTCAAAAGAGGTGGCTGTGAAAGTCAGGAAGAAAAGATAGCATTCCGAGTATAAGGAAACACAGAAGGAGCAGGACAGACAGCTGTACCAGTTAAGGCAGAAGGAAGCAGGGAGGGAAGTCAGATAGCAAAGGCCCAAACTGAGGAAAAGATAGCCAACTCAGTTAAGAAGGGGGATAAAACCTTTTATAGGTACATCAGCGAGTAGAAAGACAAAGGGAGGGATAGTGAGGCTGAATAGAATGAACGGTGGGTGGGCAGAGGGGGACAGTGAAAAGCAGGATACTGAATGAATATTTCTGCTCAGTATTCACAAAGAGGAGGGAGTGCCTAATCCAATTAACAGAAGCACTTGATAGGGGGTCGATCCAGTCCTTTCACAAAAGAAAGGGTTCTGCAAGAACTCCTAAAACTGAAGGTGGACAAAGCAATGGGTCCTGATGGAATTCACCCCAGAATTCTAAAAGAATTAGGGAGGAACTAGTGAAACCACTGGCTACTCTTTTTAATAAATCATGGAAGGATGGTGTGGTACCCGAGGACTGGAGGAAGGCGGATGTGATTCCCCTTCACAAAAGTGGGACCAAGACAGAGGCAGGAAACTACAGACCTGTCAGTCTGACCTCTGTGGTAGGGAAAGTGATGGAGTCACTTCTGAAGGAAAGAATAGTTGAGTACCTAGAGGCCAGTGGAGCACAGGACCCAAGGCAGCATGGGTTCACAGCGGGAAGGTCATGTCAGACGAATCTAATAGATTTCTTTGACTGGGTGACCAAAGTAGTAGACCAGGGAGGGGCTGTGGACATGGCCTACCTAGACTTTAGCAAGGCATTTGACACAGTCCCACACAAAAGATTAATAGTCAAATTAACCAGCCTGGGAGTGGTCCCAGGGTGGTAGCCTGTAAAACATTGGCTGGACAACAGGACACAGAAGGTAATTGTAAATGGAGTCCACTCTGAAGAAAGAGGGTTACTAGTGGGTACCGCAGGGTTCAGTATTGGGTCCAGTCCTTTTAATGTCTTCATCAGTGACATTGCAGAGGACTGGAAGGAAAAGTATGCCTTTTGCAGATGACACAAAGATCTGCAACAGGGTTGATACACAGGAGGCGTGGAAAGGATGAAAAGGGACTTGGCAAAGGTTGGAGGAATGGTCAGAAGTATGGCAGCTAGGATTCAATGCAAAAGTGCAAATAATGCACCTGGGAAACAAGAACCCAGGGAAGAATACACAATGGGTGGGAGGTAGTAACAACAACAAAAAAGGAAAGGGACCTGGGGGTAATCATATCAGATGACCTTAAGGTTAGCAAGCAATGTGAGAAGGCAGTAGGGAGGGCTGGGGGTATACTGGGATGTATAGGGAGAGGCATCAGCAGCAGAAGAGAACAGGAAGTTGTTAACCCTCTATGCAGACAGTTGGTGAGACCCCATCTGGAGTACTGTGTCCAGTTCTGGAGACCTCATCTCTGCAAAGACATAGACAGGATAGAGGTAGTCCAGAGGAGGGCAACTAAAATGGTGCAGGGTTTGCAAGAGAAGCCGTATGAGGAGAGACTAAGGAGCTTAATATGTATACCCTTGAGGAAAGAAGGGAGAGGGGACATGATAGAAACTTTAAGTACCTCAGTGGAATCAACAAAGTCCAAGAGGGTAGCATCTTTCAGAAAAAGAGACTTGCAAGAACAAGGGGACACAATTTAAAGATAGAAGGAGGGCGGTTCAGGGGCAATGTGAGGAAGTATTATTTCACAGAGAGGGTAGTGGATGCATGGAACAGCCTTCCTGAGGAGGTTGTGGGGTCTAAAACTGTGGGAGAATTCAAGAATGCATGGGACAGACATAAGGCAATTCTTGTGGGGGAGGGTAGGAAGAAATAGGCTGTTTGTTAACTAGGATCTGCGGCCTATGCTGTAGGTAAGGAAATGGGCAGACTAGATGGGCCTAGCGTCCTTATCTGCCGTCAAAGTCTATGTTTCTATGACAGTGAAAAAGCAGGGATACTGAACGAGTACTTCTGCTCAGTGTTCACAATGGAAAAGCAGGGGGAGATACCAAATCCAGTCAATAGAAGCACTCTGGATAGGGGGGTTGATATTAGTCCTTTCACAGAAGAAAGGTTTCTGAATGTGGATAAAGCAATGGGACCTGATGGGATTCATCCCAGAATTCTAAAAAAACTAAGGGAAGAACCAGTAACACCACTGACTACCCTTTTTAATTAATCATGGGAGGATGGTGTGGCACCTGAGGGCTGGAAGAAGATGGATGTGATTCCCCTTCACAAAACTGAGAGCAAGACAGAGGCAGAAAACTACAGACCAGTCAGTTTGACCTCAGTGGTAGGGAAAATGATGGAATCACTTCTGAAGGAAAGAATTGTTGAGTACTTAGAGGCCAGTGGGGCACAGGACCCAAGGCAGCATGGATTCACAGCAGGAAGGTCAAGTCAGACAAATCTAATTGATTTCTTTGACTGGGTGACCAAAGTAGTAGACCAGGGAGGGGCTGTGGACATGGCCTAACTAGACTTTAGCAAGGCATTTGACACAGTCCCACACAAAAGATTAATAAACAAATTAGCCAGCCTGGGAGTGGGTCTAAGGGTGATAGACTGGGTAAAACACTGGCTGAACAACAGGACACAGTGGGTAATAGTAAATGGAGTCCACAGTGAAGAAACGGGGGTTACTAGTGAGGTACAGTACTGGGGCCGGTCCCTTTCAATGTCTTTATAAGTGACATTGTAGAGGGACTGGAAGGGAAAGTATGTCTTTTTGCAGATGATACAAAGATCTGCAACAGGGTTGATATGCAAAATGGGGTGGAAAGGATGAAAGGGGACTTGGCAAGGTTGGAGGAATGGTCAAATGTATGGCAGCTTAGATTCAACGCAAAGAACTGCAAAGTAATACACCTGGGAAACAAAAACCCAGGGGAAGAGTACACAATGGGGGTGAGATACTGACAACAACAAAAATGGAAAGGGACCTGGGGGCCATCATATCACATGACCTAAAGGTGGGCCAGCAATGTGAGAAGGCAGCAAGGAGGGCTGGAGGGATACTGGGATGCGTAGGGAAAGACATCATCAGTAGAAAACAGGAAGTTGTTGGCCCTCTGTACAGACAGTTGGTAAGTACTGGAGTACTGTGTACAGTTCTGGAGACCTCATCTCTGCAAAGATATAGACAGGGTGGAGGCTGTCCAGAGGAGGGCAACCAAAATGGTGCAGGATCTGCACCAGAAGACATATGAAGAAAGATTAAAGGAGCTTAAGATGTATAGCCTCGAGGAAAGGAGGGAGAGGAGGGACATGATAGAAACTTTCAAATACCTCAAGGGAATCAACAAAGTCCAAGAGGGTAGCATCTTTCAGAAAAAGAGATGTGCAAGAACGAGGGCATATAATTTGAAGATAGAGGGGGGACGGCTCAGAGGTAATGTGAGGAAGTATTTCTTCACAGAGAGGGTTGTAGATGCATGGAACAGCCTTCCAGAGGAGGTCGCAGAGTCAAAAACAGTGATGGAATTCAAGAATGCATGGGACAGACATAAGGCAATTCTAGTGGTGGGTAGGAGGAAGTAGGCTGTTGGTTAACTAGGATCTGCAGTTTATCTGTTAGGTACGGAAATGGGCAGACTAGGTGGGCCAAGTGGTCCTTATCTGCCTTCAAATTCTATGTTTCTATGTTTCACCAAATGATGCAAATGTGTGTGAACAACGGTATGGGGGAGATAGACGGAATGCTGAGGGGCCTGAAATTTCCTGTTTGCTGTGGAAGTGGCTGTATCAGTGGGTCTGGTTGTTTATTTCGTTATTTGGTCTGGTGGGGGAGAGAGCAGTGGAATCACCATGGAGCATGGCTCCTGCACAAATCCCCTTGTTTGCTTAGGGATGCAGGCTATATTGCTGCCGAGCACCGCTCCTATACAGATGCCCCTCTCTTGAGAAGGGTGGGATAGATTGCTGCTGAGTGTGGCTCCTATACAGATTATCCCCTCTCTCACCTGGATGGGGCTGGATTGCCACTGAGCACAGCTTCTCTTAGGTTGCCCCCTCCTCCTAAGATGTACATGCTGGATTGCTGCCAAGCAAGGTTCCTATCAGTGCTCCTGTGGCGTAACAAGAATGGCTTGCTCAGCAGTGAGTACTGTAGCAGATTGGGTAAATCCAGTCCTATGCAGGGACCAGCATAGCCCTCCTCAGCTGCCAGAGTAGGAGAATTTCCCCAGTCTCCGGGCCAAATTTCCCCATTCACTGAAAATTCCACCTACAGCTTAATCTGTTTCAATGTCAGTTGGCATCCATCTGTAACCTCCCCACCCCACCCCGGATGAGACTGAAAATAGGCAGAATTATCTAGTCGTCATTTCCGGTCAACAAAAAAAAAAAAACACAGCTCTTGACAGAACAAAGTAGTTAAACATTTTTAAAAACAAAACACGCTACGATTTAAAGAAAAAAAAATACCTTTGAAATGAATGGGCTCGATGGTCCTATTCATTTCAATGTCTTTATTTTTAAGTCATAACTTTTTTTTCTTTAATATTTTTACCTACTGTTTTCTGTTGAGGTCTTTTTAAGCCCCATTTTCATGAACCATATGAAAGTTAACTTTCAGATCCACCCTGCAAAGGGTGTTTGAGGCATGTACTAGCACAACACAGGAGCAACTTTAGTTCCCTTGGAGCAGGGCAGGCAGCACTGTGAGAAATAATGAGAACGGAGCTGGCATGGCAGGGGGAGGGTCAGAAAGGGGGCATTAATGAGCAAAATCATCACAGTGGCAAAACCCAGCTCACTCATTTGAGCAGTGAAACTCCTTTATAAAGTGTGCTTTCTAATGAAAAAAACCTGCATCACTGCCAGATGAACCGACATTGGCTGCAGTCTGATTTCTAGCCACTTCATTGACTCACAGCCTGAGATACCTCCAGATCCTGCTTTTGTCCAGTAGACCCATACTGATATGTTTGATTTGCATTCTGCAGCAAAAAAATGAAAAGAGAAGTAATGCAATGCAACAGGTAGGGTTACTTAGAGAGATAAAGACGTAAATGTTAACAGGCGGCAGTGCAGCACGTGAAATGGGAACACAGTGCCATAGTAGTGGACAGATGAATAGGCTTTGTTGAAAACTATGAGCACAGCAGGCAGATTCAGACCCAAGACTTGCTCTAGAACAAGCAGTGTGGACTGGGAAGCAGCCACTGAGATGCAATATCTCATTGTCAGTGGGGTCCTGCTTCAACTTATTTCTGCAGGAGGTCAAGTAACTTGCTCAAGGTGACATAGTAAGTATTTGGCTCCAGCTGGGTCTCAACCTGTAATTTCCCAGTTCCCAACAGCGCTCTAACCACTAGAGACCCACAAGTACCCGCTCTCTTCCTGGAGTGGGGCTACTCAGTATACAACTCACTGAGCATTAACTAGAGGTGGCGTAGCAGAGGTTCCACTGGCTACATGGGGAATTTGCTCAGCCAATCAGGTTTTACTATAAGCAAAGATGTCACCATTCATTCATGCCATATCAATGCTTACACTGAACTGACAGGGTGCTCTGCACCGGGAGACAGTTTTCTTCTTTCACAGGTGACAAAAAAACTATTTTCTTGTGGGACTCGAGAGGAGGGAGGGAGGGAGGTGGTGGCCAGAAGAGGGGTTGGGGGATTTAAAATGGAGGTCTGGTTGGGAGGGAGGAGGCGGGGTGGTTTTTGGAGCATGGGTGGGGGAAGGGATAATGATCTGACTTTCTCTGATCTATCCAACAGTGAAATTCACTGGGCAGGGAGAGGAGGTGGAATTTTCCATGCAGAGGGTGGCAGGGTGGGCTTTATTACTACAGTTTGTTAAGGGTAGGTGGGATGCACTTGTGGGCTCATGGCACAGTGGGTGGTGGAATTAGAAATTGTGTAGGGAGGTTTTTCATGTAAAAAAAATTGGTGAAGTTGGTGTGGCCATTGGGCACTTCGAGAAACTTCATGAAGTACAAAGTTCCTAACTTTGCTTCATTGTTGTCAGTGAAGTAAAAATGATTTGCATCTCTAAGATGTCCATATGCAGTATTTCTACATTACTGGACACTTCAGAGGGTGCTGTGGGGCTTATAAATAAAGTGATAAAATACTAGAAATAGTGAATAATCATCTGCAAGAGTTAGCTGTCTAGTTATGCTGAAATATCAGATTGCAGGATTTTGCAACCTGTTTTATAAATAAGTAATTATATACAGATAGTGTTCATATTTTCACGAGTAAGGCGGCGAGATCATAGGTCATGAGTAGCAAAGTATTTTCAATTGTAAAGCTTTTAAATTGGTTCTTTTTTATTAAGATTTAATTGTTTCTTTTTGATTTCAGTGCTATGTTTGAGTGCAGATACATTGTGCTAGCTGCACTCCCACTGGTGTAGTGTTTATTTGTGATCTAACCGAAGTTGAAGTACCCGCAAATGTTGAGGGCCTGTCCAAAATGGGAAAACAATATATGTCTTAATTTTGGTGATATCATAAAGAAAATAATATGCTTAATTTTTATGTTGTGACCCCCAAATGCATTTTACACATATGGTATGTATTTTGCATAAATTGGACACAAAATAGTCTGACTGACAATTAGCCATTAATCATCACTTGTGATAGACGTTTAGAACTTTATACCTCACTCTGCTCAGACAAACAATTAACAGCCAGTAATCTATTCAGTTTAAAAAAATCACCCCAGGCTTTCAGCTAACACTGCAACCAACAAAATGCAGGTGAAAATGCTAGTTGTGCCCGTTCCAGTGACATGTCAGCACTATGCTGCACATAGGATCCAATTCAAATGGGTCATTTCATTTGGGTCAAATGAGGTAATATGCATAATGAATGCAGGGTTAGAATCAATGGAGTCTATCCGATATATATGCACTGTGCACTGAGGTTCTTTGTCATATATATATTTATATATATATATATATATATATATCACATATAGTACTCTTTCATACATTACACTATAATGGATCAGAAAGAGAGAGAGAGAGGCAGAAATCAGTGTACGTCAGTAAACAGTGATGAACAAAAACCTCAGCAGATTACAGAAATACATGTCTTGCATTCCTTTTTATGCATTTTCACTTTCAGAAGCACCATGAAGATGGGCCTTTCAGTTGGGTATTAATTTAGGGTGCATTATGTCCCAAATTCCAAGCTTACAGAACAAGCAATTAAGGTTGAAAGCCTTCTATAATGTTCACAGGCATCACCATGCAAACCCCAGAAAACTGGCATAGATTCTTGGAAAAGTTACAAGCACATACACAATAAATGCAAACGGCAGTGGTGAAGGGAGAGACTGGGCCACATTCATCATTTTGGGTGCCGTCTGGTACAAATTGAAAGAGCAGATTGGGAAATCATGCCTTTCTAAACAGTTTGTCTTCCCCGCAGATATAAGATGATATAAGAAATGGGAAAACCACATAAACAGTGTGGAATAAATGGACCAGTGTGACGTTATGTGGGAAAAAGTGACTCACTTGACATTTCCACGTTCCTTCCTTCCTGCAAAAGAAATTACATGTTATGTTTTGTTGGTAGTGTCTCAAAGAAAAAGTCAGTCTAACATTCTTTACATTTTATGTAAAAGTAAATACTTGATAGCAGTGATGTTTTTATTGTTGTTTATTTCATGCTTTGTGCAATATTTCCCAATCTGAATGTTATCCATACTTGCTGATGTTGCATGTTGGAATACACCTCATGCCAGCATCAATTACTGCCACATCACATCCTATGAAGCTTGAGTCTGCTCCCCCCCCACCTCCAGAATATTAGAAAGTTTCAAACTTTTTTAAAAATATCCACCTTCTGTTTTAAAAGAAAACCTGTGTAAATTCTTCAATCAGCCCCCAGGACACATTCTTGCAAAGAAACATACCTGTGTGATCACAGTGTTCCCTGGAGGGAGATGATTACTCACCTACCTTGGGAAAACATTTAAATTTTTTTTTAAAAATTAAACAAAATACCATCAAGCAGTTCAGCGTCACTTTTTAAGTGGTTGATTATAATTTTTTTGGGGGGGAACATCAATATAAAAAAAGGGTGGAGGAGTATAGGTGAGTAACGATGGTATAAGTGAAAGTACATGTAGCTGACACTACACTACACCACATCGTGCTTCACTACAGAATTTACATGTAACTGATATGTGTTGCAACATTGCAACCATATATGTTACAAAAGCTTTAAAGACGGGCTTTATTTCTCACTTTTGGTTGTTTATATTAATGCAGGTTTGCAAGCCGAATCAGTTTTCATTTTTATGTTGGCTCTCGCTTGCACAGCCAACATCTTGCGGTAGTAGCAGATTTGGAGGCGCAGTCACTGTTGGGCGAATGCAGGACACGCATCAATAGGTGCATCCCTCATTCCCCAATAAGCCAGCAGCAGGCACTGACATCATGCATCCCTAATGTGGCCACTAGATCTAAGAAAAGGTCCGCTGCAATGAAAGTGAAGCTCTCATGCAGCGGGACCTCAACACGCCTCCCAACGTGCAAGCAACATGGCGGCAGTGACTGCCACCGCCACCTGTCACAATGCAGATGGGGGGGCCCACTCCCTGTTGGCATAATGTCCCCCTTCCCATTTCCGCTGTGTGCCGAGGGGAGGCCCATTCCCCCTTGGCATCATGCACCCCACCAAAAAAAGTCTTTCTTTGCCAGCGGGGGGCCCAGTCCCCATCGGCTTCAGTCCCCCCCTTCCCAGTTCAATCTGCCAATGAGGGAGCCCAATCCCCATCAGCATAATGTCCCTCCCCCACTTGTTGTGTGCCAAGGGGGATGTCCAATCCCGCACCCACTGGTATTTGCCATTGGGGGGGCATCCAATCTGAGTCGGCTACAGAACCCCCAAAAAAACTCAGGTGGCACACTGGGGCCCACCCAGCATTCCACAGTACCCTGTAAAAAAAAAAAATCCTGCGATTTTTTTCTTTTACCTGTAAGGCAGAAAGCGATGGTCCTCACTGGCCCTCTCACCTACCCGCCAACCCTCTGCGCACCCTTCCCCACACACCTCTCACCCCAGACTCACCTTCAGAGCATGGTGCGGTGATCTTTGGTGGACCGGGAACACATCTGCATTCTTCAAAGCCAACCGGAAACTGAAGAAATGCCGGTAAGCTGTATAATGGCATAAATAGAGTTTTTTCAACTTTGGTGCATATCTCAGGCATTTTTGGGAATTTTGACATTAAATTTTCAACATGGGGTTATTAGTACCCCTCTTCATGAATTCAGGCACTGTCATGGCATTATTTGGTCCCAAAGGTGATTTAGCGGTCACTGTCTTGGAATCACCTTCAGGAACTAAATGTAAGCGACAGTGCCACCGTTCATAAGAGAGGCTCTCAAAAGCCTATGCTGCAAATCTGGTGGAAAAAATACAAAAAAATGGCTGTTTTATGAGTGTGCATTGCGCAGTTTCCACGCACGCTCGTAACTTCATGAATTTGTAATATTTTCACTCTAGATTTTCAAAATTGGCATTTTTTCACACCTCCTTATGAACAGTACAGCTGTCATTTTACATATCCTGGCCAAAGTGTGGTTTCGCATGTCTGGTGGAGAATAGCGCAGTCGCTGTGTGAAATCGGTTTTCTGGACAGTTTGAGGAAATGATGGTGATACTGTTCATGAGCAGACATCCTAAAATACCTATGTTGAAAATTTTGGTTGTCGAAATTCCATGAAATTACTGTGTTACTAGTGTGCATTGCGCAGTTTCCACGCACCCTTGTAACTTTGCAAATTTGCAATATTTTCATACCAGATTTTCAACACTGGCATTTTTTCACACCTCCTTGTGAACAGTATAGCTGTAATTTTCACATCCTGCCCTAAATGTGTTTTCGCACCTGTGGCACACAATGGCATGGTCACTGTGGGAAATCAATGTTTGGGACAGATTAACAAAATCACAGTGCCAATGTTCATGAGGGAGGTCCCAAAATGCCTATGTTAAAAATGTGGTTAAAAAAATCCCCAAAATAATTGGGTTATGGACATGTGTTGCACAGTTTCCATGCATGCTCGTGACTTCACCAATTTTTCATATTTTCACTCCAGATTTTCAACGTTGCCATTTTTTTACATCTCCTCATGAACAATACAGTTGTCATTTTCCACATACTGCCCAAAATGTGTTTTTGTCCCTGTGTCAAAAAATGGCATAGCCGCTGTGCAAAACCACCTTTCAGCTAACAAACTGAAAGTGCCGCTGTTCATAAGGTGGGCTCACAAAAATTCCATGTTGAAAATTTGGAGTGAAAATACCAACACCCGCCTACGATGTTAGGGTTTCCAACTGTAGCACCCCACCCTGTAGAGACTGACAAGCGTCAGGGGTGTGACTTGGGATCATCGGCTGTAATGCTCACACCATTCCACCCCTCCCCCCACCCTGCAGCCAGTGAGAGGCATAGTGGTGTGCCTTGCAGTGTTTGGCCACAAAGTTCACCCCATTCTCCTATTCTGCACCCACCTCAGCGTATTTCCTTATGGAATGGGGTAAGTATAATGCCCAAAGACCCCAAAGCATACCATGACACTTGTCAGTGTCTACAGGGTAGGGTGAGGTAAAATGGCATGAGCGTTATAGCTGATGACCCAAAGGCACACCCCAATGCCTATTGGTCTCTGCAGGGTGGAGATGGGGCTGGCATCACTTCAATACTTCGCTGCCATTCCTATTATGCATTTCTAACTCCTTCACTACCAATGCCAATGCCAGTGAGAAAACATTCGGCATTGACAAATGCTTGTTTTGTTTTGTTACAATCAACCTTTATGTCCCACAGAACCTGTCTGCCCAGGAGTTTAGGGCTAGGATGTTTCTCCTTGCAGCACCCAGTCCCCATCAGCTGCCATTGTTGCTGTACCAAAAGGGGTCATTGTGGAGCTAGGAGTGTTGTAAAGTTTAGCTCTTCCAGCAAATTGTTGGCCAAGTAGCAAGCTTCGCAGTACGCACATCTAACAGAAGGTTAGTCTTTTGCCTAAAATTTACAATATGAAGTTCCTTTAAAGGAACTAGAAAAAGACCTTTACATTACCCACACCCTTCTGTAGCATCTTATCATAGTATCATAGTAATGTGACAGCAGAAAAGGACCATCCTGGTCCATCTAGTCTGCCCATTTCCCACCCGCCCCTACTTGTCACCACTTCCCAGGGGTATTTTCCTCTTCCTACCAGCCAACCCCTTTTGTCTGTCCCATGCCCTCTTGAATTCCCCCACTGTTTCTGCACACACCACTTCATTGGGTAATCTGTTCCAGGGTTCCACCGCCCTCTCAGTGAAATAACATCTTATTTGTTGAACATTGTTCTTAAATCTTCCCCTTCCAATCTTAAATTATGACCCCTTGCTTTAACGCCTACTTTCCTTTTGAATAATCTACCTTCATTCACTTTATTTATTTCCTTCATATACTTAAATGTTTCTATCATGTCACATCTATCTCTTCTAACCTCCAGCGTGTATAAATTTAATTCTCTCCATCTAGTCTCGTATGGCTTGTCTTTCATACCTTGCACCATCTTTGTTGCCCTTCTCTGAACCCTCTCCAACCCATCTATATCCTTTCTTAAATGAGACCTCCAGAACTGTACCCCATACTCTAGCTGCGGCCTGACCATGATCTTATATAAAGGCATCAACACCTTCCTCTTCCTACTTGTTATACCCTTTCCTATGCACGCCATCATTCTATTAGCTTATACCACCATCCTGTCCCAAGCGCCAACCAGTAGCAGTTACAAAATAACTCCCTTCCCTCAGCCAGTTCAAAAGCACCCCATCCACCTCCCTTCAGCCTCTGAAAAAAATCAAACACAGCTGTTCCCCCCTCCCACTCATCAGCAATAATTTGCCTCCTTTCCCCCAGCCCCAGCTAAAAGCAGACAGTCAGACACCTTCCTTGCCACCCATCTGCTAGCACACAACCAACACTCCACCCCCATGCCACTCAAGAAGAGAATATAATTTAAGGAGGGGATGGTGACCGCACAGAGCTTCCTCCCACCACCTCAGTTATCCATTGTTACAATGACTGGGAGCACATGCTCATGGTAAATTACCTCCCACCAAGGGTGTAGGCAGGCATACTCACTGTACACATGTGTGTACAATTTTGTTGAGTGCATGTCACAAACCATATGTCTTTATGTTAACATTATCATCCTAATCTGAAGTATTTGAGTTAGTGTAGGCCACTGAGGATTGTCTCTGTTTAAACTTCTGTTGTTTAGGAGACAGATATATGTATAACCTCTTGAGAGATTAGAGGAACCATCTGACAATAACCTCATTTGATTGGAAGTGGGCAGCATTTGGAGGGATGTGTAAATTTTTTAATTGGGGGGGGGTAGCTGTTTCAGATTGTGAGTACAAAACAGAAATTTCAGGCTACATCCCTGCCTCCCACCCCATCAAATCACAGCACTCCATTCCTTCTGCCTTGTGGTGATGCCACCCAGTCCTCTGACACATACTCACTGCCTGTTGCTAAGTGGCACTCCGCAACCTCCTCCCATCCCAGCCACAAGCACTTTCTGGTTCCTAACTGAACTCCCCACACCACATCCTAGAAACAACCATTCTTTTCCTAGGGGTTATGATATTTCTGCACCCCTCAGATCCAGTTGATCACAACCCCCTGCCACTCCCAAAACCTGTTTTGCAAATCCCTGTTGTAAAGTGGTCCCCTAATTCTTCCCATCTCACCACTAACCCAGTCTTGTCTGGTTCCCTCATCCTTAACCCATTTGCATTATCCCCACCCCAACTTTGTCAACTGATGCAGGTATCTGCCATCCACTGACCACCAGTGCAGGTCTCCAAAGTATACCATGATGTCCACGATTGTGACTGAGCGACCCCCGAAAGGGCAACTCAATCATGGTGCATGGCACAGTGGCTACGGGACAGCTACAGCGACTGGATTGCATGGGTTGGCGACCGTAGTGACAGGAAGTCACTACAGGTATGTACGCAGGGGTGGGAGTGAGCATGCTGGTGGGGGTGGGAGGGGATTTGAGGGTGGCGCTGTGATAGTCTGCTGAGCTGGCCCCATGGTGTGGCAGGGTTGGCTCACAGCTTTGAGGTAGCTAGGATGCTGGGTTTGGAATCCCAGGCGCCAGGTTCGTTTTGTTGCGCCCGGCCCAAATTTTTTATGTCCCCAACATGCACTCCAGAGTTGAGAATCCTTAAATAGGGGGTGCAGAGCAAAGTCAGAGAGCAGAAAATCAATTTCAGTGCTCGATCCTCGGTGCACAACTAAATGGCGCCTGGGACTTGCATTTTTTTACATTTATGCGGGGGGCTGTGCCCCTAGAACCCCCCACCCAGTTCTGGGGGTGCAGCTCCCTGCATAAATGTAATAAATGGAAGTCCCCTGCATCGTTTTGTTGTGCGCCGGGGAGTCAGAGCACTGAAATTGATTTTCGGCTCTCTGACTTCGCTGTAACGGTCATTGCCTTCTGGCAGTTGCCATTATCACATAGAACCATCTCCAATGCCATGTGATGCAGATGCAGGATTTTCCCCATCACTAACAGCCAATGCAGGTCAACCCGACACTCAAAAGCAGATGCAAGCTTCCTCTCACCCCATCCCCAGCCTCCACACAACAGACACTGTTCTCGCCAACCCTCAGCAGCAGCTACAGAGTTGCAAACTCTTCCTGACCCAGCTGTGTTATCTTTGGTGTATAATGATCCTCATCCCACTTCCTTATCCAGTCACAATGAGTTATCACCTGATCTTATCATGCAGAAAGTTGCTGCTCCTACTCCTTTATGTGTCTGATAGCTTGTGAGGGTTGCAATGTACTGTGAATGACCTGGCAGTCCACTAGCACTACCCAGCTCTTTGTAAAATGGGTTGCATAAAACGTGCAACCCCATTGGCGAATTGAGTCCGTGTGGCCATTCATTAATCCCCAGCATACGCATAGTTGTTGTAAAAGGGATAAAACTGGTATCCTAGGGCTTACCAGAGCTCCTTACCTTGGCCGTCAGCGAGTTAGTTGGCTGAATATTGGCATCAGCTTTCAGCTCAGCACACTTAGAAACAGAGCAAGTAAACACCTTTTAAAAAGCAAAGTTAACAGATGTTTCAGAATCCTTAAAATAGCTAAGAGGATTCGTTGTAGTAAACCCTCTTGCTTAGCGAGAAATAGGGTTGCCATGTTTTTTATTTCCGAAAACTCGTCCACCTACAACTGGCAACCAATGAAAGTCAGCACTCCACAGGAAGGTACGTCTGCTCCCTAACTAACTACTTTTCTTGATGAACAGACACAGTGGAAAGAAAGACAATTTTAAACTATATTAAGCTGTTAAAAAAACAACTCACACTCAAAAAACATTCCATTTTATAAGTGCAATAACCCACTCCAGCCCCATGGGTGTATCGGGGCATTAATGCACTTCCTGGCAGGTTGAAGTCTCTCGAGCAAGCCCTCATGCCTCACAATGCACCCAGGGCATGCATTAATGCCCCAATAAACCCATGATCTGTTGTGGGTTATAGCATACTTGATATTCATAGGCTGGTGAACATGGCTCAGTAAAGTTTTAAACATTGCTGTGTCAGAGCTGGTGTTTGCAACTACATTTTAGTTTGAAGAGTTTGCATCCAACATTGTGTAACCCCCCCCCCATAAATGGGGTTCCTAAAAGCCTTCCCGGAGCTTGCTTAAATGTTCCATGCCTGGCTGGTGTTCAGCGTAAGCCTACTAAATGTGGGGGTTGTGAGTGCTTTTAAAGCCTCCATTACTGTCTCTTTAAGAGCTGCCTGTTCGCAGGCTTTAGTGGTTCAAATAGAGGACTGGGGTTTCTCTGCTCAAATCCCCCCCTGGACTGCTGTCTGATCGCTCCGTTTCTGCAGTCGCTAGGAGCGCTAAGGGAGCCCATCTGAATGATGTAGTTGTTCCCTTTAGAAACCTGTATAGTATTGGTTAAATTGCAGTTTGTCTAACCTCTCTTTATTGCAGCTGGGACTTTGTGTTTTGCCCCTCCATATTGGACCTGGACTGTGTGGAAGGGGGTCCAATAGTAGCTAAGGGGCACTGGAAATGGAGTGGAGGTGACCAACCCGGAATCAGGACTCTGGATGGAGCCAGATGACCAATGGGGACACCGCTTGGAGTTTTTGGAAGTGGCATTATGGGCCATGGCGCCTTTTCGCACCACTGAGGGCCACACTAAGTGACTGGCATGTGTAACCAACCAATGGAATCGGGTAGCGCTCGAGCTGTAAGGATTGCCCCATGCTGTTAGGGGCAGATACATTGTGACTGTGAAGGAGAAGGGAGCTCTGAGCTCCTGCGCCGTTGAGTGTTCACGCGGGAAGCGCGTGAAAGGCCTGAGGTGGCCGTTTGTATTGCCAGCACTCCACGGATTAAATCCGCAGGCTTGCGGTCAGAGGAGGCTGTGTACAAGCACAGCTACCTACCAGGCTTCACCTGAAGAGGACTGGAGAATCTGCTGAATCGCGCTCGGTCTGTCAGGACATTGAAGCTGCAGTGAAACGCCCGCGTAGCTGCGAGTTTGTTCGAGTCCTGGAAGCAGCTGCCTGGTATGGTACCCCTCTGTTGTTTCCATATAAATGTGTGAGAAAGCCGTTGAAGCTCAGGTTCAGCCCTGCAAGTGGTGGAAGAGTGGTTCTCTGCTGGAGTTGTGAGTACTGGATCAGGGTAGCTCCCTGTTAAAGCTTATAAACAAATACAAAAATCATTTTGTTGTATTGCTGACTGCACTAATTGAGCTTTCTGGCTCCATCTGATCTGCTCAGGAATTAAATGCTCGCTTGTGTCAGGGCCCCAACCAGCTGCAACGAGGAACTAGCCATTAGGGCTAGGGTACCCATAGGCAGTAATTAATAGGTTAGGCCTGTGCACAGAGCCATAGGTAGATTTTCATATACTGTAGTGGTAAGCTAATCAACCTGATTTCTCCCGGTCCTTGTTATCTCCCCTCAAATAAATCAGATTGCTTGTTTTGCAAAAGTACACTGGCTAGTCTGTGTATTAATGGTGAAATATTGCCCAGTGAATGTGGTGTAACTGTACCTTACTTTCCAGGGGGTCCCGGAGTGAGCTGACTGGTTCGAGCCGGGGGGGGTAAGTGTATATGGTAAGGACCACTGTAATTGAACTGCGTGGGCCACTAGTGGGAAGAAAGGGGGGTTGCAGCAACCCAGAGGGCTGTGACCGAGTCAATCTCACTGTTCTAGCCCCGACCTCTAGGTGGAGGCACCCGCCAACGGATCTGGGCCCCTCACCCTGCTACAGTTAGGGCAGGCAGGGGTAGTAGCCGTTAGGATAGCGCCCCCTGGGGGTTACAAATTGGAGGCACTGCTGGGATTAGCAACCCTAGTGGCGAGTGGGTGAAATGCATAAATATGGATAAGCTAACAGGAAAACTGGAAGGGGATACTATGGCTAAAATTAAGGTGGACCCTATTAAGACAATGGTACACAAACTGATGGGGTGGGGTGAAGCCGAAGAGCTGGACTCACAGAGAATTGTATTGCTACTAGATGTGCCTCTGGGGACACCGACCGCTGATATTATTTCTACAGCAGAGCGTGTTAAATGTTTGGGCAAGGTGGAGGTGAAGGGGCGTATGGCTGACCTGCTCGATCAGACCCTGCAGGTGCTACTTTTGTGTAGTGTGGCCATCGACCCCGAGAGGGTACCTCCAGTGATTTACCCGGAGGGTGCCCCACAGGGGTGGAGACTTGTTCACATTCGGAGTGGGTCAGTCACTCCTGGGGGTTCCCCCCAGACTAATAGTTTTAAACATAAACTGCTTAAATTGCTGGCTGTGGAGAGGAGGTCTACCCAGGAGTTGCTGCAAGCATTGGACCTCTCTAGTGACACCACCCCCCAGGTCTCCCCAGGTACCTCTCCCTGTCCCCTCAAGAGTTCTATTTTGGCTCCACTGCCCCTAGTGGTTCCCCCTATACAGCTCAATTCTTACCGAAGGCTGAAACTTTTTTCTGGCACAGTGCCGGTGCCTTCAGGGGAGGATGACTTGGAGGCGTGGATGGACTACGCCACCCCCTTAGTTCAGGAGTGGCAATGCTCTGAGGTGGAGAAAAGAAAGCGATTGATGGAGAGTCTGCAGGGCTCCGCTTTAGAAGCCATTAGGTTCTTGTGGGCCACTAACCCGGAAGCCACCGCAGCAGAGTATCTTTCTGCTTTGGAGGGAGTGTTAGGGAGTACAGAGACTGGGGAAGACTTATTATGGAAATTCAAGTCTGCCAAGCAATGGAGAAATGAGAAGCTGTCCGCCTTTGTTACTAGGGTGGAGCGGGCCTTACAAATGGCCTATTGAAAAGGGGGGATCACAACCACGGCCTTGAACCAGGTCAGGTTGGAACATGTTTTGAAGTCTGCTAGATTTTCTAGTGTGATACTGTTAAAACTTAAGTTACATGATAGACAGGCTGCCCTGCCTGAATACTGTCAATTGATGAGGGAGATTAGAGAGGTAGAGACTGAAGAGGAGGGGTGGGAACCCTATGTGGGAGCTGTGAACCCAAGCCGAACCCTGAGTCTAGTGCCACAGGAGACCCACCTTTCAGGGAGGCCTGATGCGTCCCCAGAATTTCAGGGTGATGTGGGGTGCGTGCTATTCCTCTGATCCCCAAATAGAAAGTGAGTTGAGGGCCGAGGTCAGAAATTTACGAGAACTGGTGAGGGACTTGAAGCGATCCACTACCCACCCTGTTAGGTCTGGGGAACCTGAGTTATCTAGAAACCAATGCCCTGGCCCAGGGGAACCCCCTTGCCCCCCAGAGGGCCCCCAGCAGATAAAGTATTCCCCTCCCAATAGAGACCCTTGGGACCCCAAGTTCTGTTACCATTGTGGGGAGGATGGACACTTTCAGACTGAGTGCCAGTTGCCGGAGAATTTAAGGAAGGTCAACAGCAGACTGATCACTTGGCATCCAAGGGCCCACGTCCAACCCCCCAGGAAGGGCTTTGTGACCCGAGCCAACGCCCAAGCAACTGTCAATGCTGTGCCTCCTGAGTGGTCTGATGTGGTCGGGCCCTCGATGGAGGCCCCAGTGCGAGTAAATGGGATTCCCACTTGAGCTGTATTAGATAATTGCTGTCAGGTAACCATCATGTTTCAGGACTGGTATCAGACACACCTACCTGAGGTGCCACTACAACCCTTGGATGGTCTACATGTATGGGGGCTAAGTGACAAGGCTTATCCGTATTCGGGGTATATCCGGATCTGGTTGTCATTTCCTACTTCTGTGGCTGGAGTAGACGAACAGGTGGAAACCTTGGCTTTAGTCTGCCCCCCCCACTGGACTGTATGATGGGGTGCCCCTGTTGATTGGGACAAATGCTCATATGTTTGGTCATTTAGGCCAATTGTGTTCAGAAAAGAAAGCGTTTAGGACTGGGTGAGCCCTAAGAATACCCGCTGTAATCCAAAAGACCTATGAAAGTCAGAGGAAGGTTAGCCAGGAGGAACCTGAAGGCCGGGTGGGTGTAGTCTAGACGAAGGATCCGGCACCGATAATACTTGCCCCAAATGCCCAGTGTGTTTTGCAAGGGGAAGTCCGAATGAGAACAGATGTTAAGAATAAGTTATTGATGTTGGATGCACCTGGGGAGGGAAGATTGCCTGAGGGACTGCTGGTTAAACCCAGTATCTTGCCTGCTAGAGCCCATGCTTACGCCAGGAGGGTGATGGTTCAAGTTCATAATGTGTCTGACAAGGAGATTCGAATAAAAAGAGGGTGCACCTTGGCAAGTGTACATTGTGCAGATACTGCAGTGCTGCCCAATTGCAAGGGTTTGAGGAAGGATGACAGAGTAACTCCCGACTTGTTTGATTTCAGTGACTCCCCATTGCCTGCTGAATGGAAAGTGAGGATCAGTGAGAAGCTTTCCAAAAGAGACCAGGTATTCTCCCTGAAAGAATGGGACATGAGATGTGTGCAAGGGGCTGAGCACCACATCCGGCTGCATGATGAAAGGCCTTTTCGAGAGAGATCTCGGCGACTGGCCCCGGCTGACATAGACGATGTGAGGTGGCATTTGCAAGAGATGCTTGCTGCTGGTGTGATACAAGAGTCCAGGAGCCCCTATGCCTCCCCCATTGTAGTAGTGAGAAAAAAGAATGGGGCTGTTTGGATGTGTGTAGATTACAGTACCTTGAATCGGAGGACCAACCCAGACCAGTATACCATGCCACGCATACAGGATGCCTTGGATTGTTTAAATGGCAGTAAGTGGTTCTCTGTGTTAGACCTCCGCAGTGGGTACTATCAGATCCTGATGGCTCCAGAGGACCAAGAGAAGACTGCATTCATTTGCCCCCTAGGTTTCTATGAGTTTATCCAGATGCCTCAAGGGATTTCAGGTGCCCCAGCTACCTTTCAGCGCCTGATGGAACGTGCTGTGGGGGACATGAATTTGCTTGAGTGTTTGGTTTACTTAGATGATGTCATAGTGTTTGGCTGCTCGTTGGAAGAACATGAACGTCGAATGTTCAAGGTCCTGGATCGGCTGGAGGATTTCTATCTCAAGCTATCTATAGACAAGTGCCAATTCTTCCAAACTTCTGTGAAGTATGTGGGCCACATAGTATCCATTGAAGGCATAGAGACTGACCCCAGCAAAGTGGAGGCTTCGACTACTTGGCCTCAGCCCAGGAATTTGAAAGAGCTGCAATGGTTCCTGGGGTTTTGTGGATATTATAGGTGGTTTGTCAAAGATTATTCTCGAGTGATCTGCCCCCTCCTCAACCTTACTCAGGGGTACCCTCCCATGCACAAAAAGTATAGGAAAGTTGTGCACTCTGAGACGGAGAAAAAGTATTTTCGGCTGAATGATGTATTTGGGAACCGCTGGACTACTGAGTGTGAGGAAGCTTTCTATGACATCATATATCAACTTACCCATGCCCCGGTGCTGGCCTATGCTGACCTGGCCAAGCCGTACGTTCTCCATACTGATGCCAGTCTACAAGGATTGGGGGCTGTGTTATACCAGGAGCACTCGAACGGTCTGAGACCTGTAGCTTTTGCCAGCCGAAGTCTGACTCCTTCAAAAAAAAATTATCCAGTACAGAGTTCCTGGCTCTGAAGTTGGCCATTGTTGATCAATTTCATGACTATTTGTATGGTGCCAAGATATTGGTAAAGACTGGTAACAATCCTCTGACCTATGTGCAGACCTCAGCCAAGTTGGATGCCACTGGCCATAGGTGACTCTCTGCGTTGGCCACCTACGACTATGCTGTTGAGTACAGAGCAGGTCTAAACCATATAGATGCGGATGCTCTCTCTCGGGAGGCCTATGCCACAAACCGACTGGGTCAGGTTGTCAGAACCTGACATAAGAGCCCTTTGCCAAAAAATTTGACAAGGAGGAACCGGTGTCTCCTGATGCTGTGGACTGCATGGTGGATTGCTTGGGGCCATCCGAGAACTGCATACCTGCTGCTTACTGTCATTTTTCTGCATTAGATACTAGTTCGCTGCCCCAATTCAACAATGATAGTCTCCAACGGGCTCAATCCTGAGACCCCATGATAAAAGCTGCTGTGGAGGCTTTGCAGGCCGGGAGGGATGTGTCCAAGTTGCGTTCCACTGACCTGAGAACTGCCTTGTTATACAAAGAAGGGTCAAAGTTAAAACTGATTAACCAACTACTATACAGAGAGACTGTGGATAAGGAGGTCCAGGTAGACAAACAACAACTGGTGCTGCCCACTGCTTTTAGAGAACTGGTCTTGAGGTCCCTGCATAATCACATGGGGCATCTTGACATAGACCGAATTCTTGACCTGGTATGGACCCGATTCTACTGGCCAAAAAATGAGTGCAGATGTAAAGCAGTATGTCAAGACCTGTGGCCGCTGTTTGCAAAGAAAAGTCCTACCTCAGAGAGCTGCCCCCCATGGTCAATATCACTACCAGTGCCCCTATGGAACTGGTCTGCATTGATTTCCTGAGTTTAGAACCAAATCTAAAACACATCAGTAACATATTGGTAGTCACTGATCATTTTACCCTGTATGCACAGGCTTTTCCTACTAAAGATCAGAAAGCAACCACGGTGGCTAAAGTACTTGTTGAGAACTTCTTTGTCCACTATGGGGCCCTCCAGAGGATCCATTCCAACCAGGGAAGGGACTTTGAGAGCCACCTGATTAAAGAAATGCTATCTTTGTGGGGAGTACGAAAATCAAGAAGCACCCCATATCATCCCCAGGGGAGATCCCCAACCTGAAAGGTTTAACCGCACATTGCTTGATATGTTGGGCACACTGCAACCCAAAGACAAGCCTAGATGGAGCCATCAGATTAGCACCCTGGTTCATGCTTATAACTGCACCAAAAGTGATGCCACTGGATTTTCCCTGTACAGGCTGATGTTTGGGAGAGAAGCTAGACTGCCAGTGGATGTGTGTTTCGGGGTTTCCCCTGATGGGGGTGCAAGCAGAAAATCATCTACAGTATGTACAGAAGTTGAAGGCCCAATTGAACCATGCCTACCAACTGGCCCAGACTATGGCTGCTAAACAAAACCTGGCCAACAAGGAGAGGTATGATAAGAAAGTGAAAACAATGGAACTGAGAGAAGGGGATAGAGTGTTATTGAGGAATTTGGGACTGCATGGCAAACATAAGATTGCTGACAGATGGCATCACCTGCCTCATATTGTTATGGAAAAACTGGCAGATTTACCTGTATATAAAGTGCGGCCTGAAAACAATTCAAAAGATGTGAAAACTATACACAGAAATCATCTGCTGCCAATCGGGCAAATCTTGATTGAAGCTGAACCTCCCAATGCCCCCCCCTCCCAGGCCTATGACTAGATCTGCTGCCAAGAAAAAACCCAGACCACTTGATTCTTCAGCAAGCCAAATAAGAGGGCCTTGTCCAAACCCCTCTGATGAAGCTGATCGCCAATCTGTGTCTGAAGACAATGAAAATAATACTGAATACTATCCCTCTTATGAACTGAGCCAACTGTTTCGGGGCAATCCCCTTGTTAACTCTGGAGATGAGGTTGGGCTTTCTGGACTGTCTGAGCCCCCAGCTTTGTCTCCGGAACCAATGCTTCCAGAGGATGAATTGGGTAGCAGCAAAGCCCAAGGGGTGGGATCCTTGAGCCTGGCTGAACTGTCTGGCCTGGCTGAACTATCTGACTTTTCAGAAGAAGAAAGTGATGTGGGAGAACAAGCCAGTGATATGCAGGAACCTGAAGAATATTTTGAATGCTCTGATGGTTCCTTACTAGTGCCTGAACAATCCCCAGCTGAGCCAAGTAGTGTGGGTCCTGATATAGAGAGTCATGCCCCCGAAAGTACTATGAGCACTGGGTCCCCTTCCCCTGTGGAGGTTCCCCCTACCAATCTCAATGAGGCTGAAATGGAATCGGGGCCTGTAGCAGGATTTTCCGAGACCCCTAGATGCTCCAGCCGAGAAGTACGGCCTGTAGTAAAGTTGAGTTATGAGTCTCTGTGTCAGCCTGTGGACCTGCCCTTAAATGTGGTCCATAAAGGGGTGTACGTGTCCCCGAGCTCCTTGCCTAAGCTAGCCTTGGGGGATAACTCCAGCCTGTTAGTATTGCCCTTCGAGTGTGGTACCCCTGCTTTAGGAAGCCCACCAGTAGCTGATAGGAAGGGGTTCCCTCTTTCCAGGTGTCATGGGCAGGAAATAATGACCTGATTCAAAAAAGAAAAAGGTTATGTGTGTGTGTAATGTTGCATAAACCGTAGTAAACTGTGAATACAGTGTCCATGCATGTAATCTAAAGTGTGATATAATGTTAATTAAGCTGTTTGCCTTAAAGTGATTTAAGGGTAACTACTTGACGCGGACGCCAAGTTCTTTCCAGGCCAGGAAGGGTGTAATCCCCCCTACAAATGGAAGTTCCTAAAAGCCTTCCCGGAGCTTGCTTAAATGCGCCATGCCTGGCTGGTGTTCAGCGTAAGCCTGCTAAATGTGGGGGTTGTGAGTGCTTTTAAAGCCTCCATTACTGTCTCTTTAAGAGCTGCCTGTTCGCAGGCTTTAGTGGTTCAAATAGAGGACTGGGGTTTTTCTGCTCGAATCCCCCCCGGACTGCTGTCTGATCGCTCCGTTTCTGCAGTTGCTAGAAGCACTAAGGAAGCCCATCTGAAAGATGTAGTTGTTCCCTTTAGAAACCTGTATAGTATTAGTTAAATTGCAGTTTGTCTAACCTCTCTTTATTGCAGCTGGGACTTTGTGTTGTGCCCCTCCATATTGGACCCGGACTGTGTGGAAGGGGGTCCATTAGTAGCTAAGGGGCACTGGAAATGGAGTGGAGGTGACCAACCCGGAATCAGGACTCTGGATGGAGCCAGATGACCAATGGGGACACCACTTGTAGTTTTTGGAAGTGGCATTATGGGCCATGATGCCTTTTCGCACCACTGAGGGCCAGACTAAGTGACTGGCATGTGTAACCAGCCAATGGAATCGGGTAGCGCCCGAGCTGTAAGGATTGCCCCATGCTGTTAGGGGCAGATACGCTGTGACTGTGAAGGAGAAGGGAGCTCTGAGCTTCTGCGCTGTTGAGTGTTCACGCGGGAAGCGCGTGAAAGGCCTGAGATGGCCGTTTGTATTGCCAGCGCTCCACGGATTAAACCTGCAGGCTTGGCGGTCAGAGGAGGCTGTGTACAAGCACAGCTACCTACCAGGCTTCACCTGAAGAGGACTGGAGAATCTGCTGAATCGCGCTCGGTCTGTCAGGACATTGAAGCTGCAGTGAAACGCCTGAGTAGCTGTGAGTTTGTTCGGGTCCTGGAAGCAGCTGCCTGGTATGGTACCCCTCTGTTGTTTCCATATAAATGTGTGAGGAGGCCGTTGAAGCTCAGGTTCAGCCCTGCAAGTGGTGGAAGAATGGTTCTCTGCTGGAGTTGTGAGTACTGGATCAGGGTAGCTCCCTGTTAAAGCTTATAAACTAATGCAAAAATCATTTTGTTGTATTGCTGACTGCACTAATTGAGCTTTCTGGCTCCATCTGATCTGCTCAGGAATTAAATGCTCGCTTGTGTCAGGGCCCCAACCAGCTGCATTGAGGAACTAACCGTTAGGGCTTGGGTGCCCATAGACAGTAATTAATAGGTTAGGCCTGTGCACAGACCCATAGGTAGATTTTCATATACTGTAGTGGTAAGCTAATCAACCTGATTTCTCCCGGTCCTTGTTATCTCCCCTCAAATAAATCAGATTGCTTGTTTTGCAAAAGTACACTGGCTAGTCTGTGTATTAATGGTGAAATATTGCCCAGTGAATGTGGTGTAACTGTACCTTACTTTCCAGAGGGTCCCCGGAGTGAGCTGACTGGTTTGAGCCAGGGGGTAAGTGTTTATGGTAATGACCACTGTAATTGAACTGCGTGGGCCACTAGTGGGAAGAAAGGCAGGTTGCAGGAACCCAGAGGGCTGTGACCGAGTCAACCTCACTGTTCTAGCCCCGACCTCTGGGTGGAGGCACCCGCCAATGGATCTGGGCCCCTCACCCTGCTACAGTTAGGGCAGGCAGGGGTAGTAACCCTTAGGATAGCGCCCCTGGGGGTTACAATTGTATCTGAGAGCCCTGCCCAGCATTTCTGTTAAGGAAGAAGTAGCAGTAATAGTGGAGATTCCAGACGGTAAAGTCGTTTTTAGCGAGTGTCCTATTAAATTAAAAATTGAAAATAAAATGCCTCAAGTGATTCTGACAGCCTTCTTCCACCCTAACAGTCAGGGTTTCTCTGCAGCTTTGGGTTTTATGCATCTCAAAAGTCTGCTCTGATTGAAAAGGTAAAGCCACAGATACATATGAGGGGCTCAGTTTTCAAAGCCCTGCAATTGAGGCAAGGTGCCTGTGTCAAACAGAATTGACGCAAGGGCCACCTTGTGTCAAAAGCTGCAACACTCCCAATTTTTGCATGTAAGTTGTGTCAAAAATGGGAGGCCTTGTGGCAAGCCGGCCCTGCACCACCTCTGCACCAAAAGTGGTGGCACACCACGTCGGAAGGGGACTTGCACCATGGTGTGGCTGCTGCATTCCCTAAATTGGGATTTTGGAAGCCCCACCATGGCTACAAGTCCCAGCTGAGGTCTGACCAACCATTAACTGGTCTAATGCCCCTTGCGCCAAAAGGCATCCCTGACCAGTTTGGATATGCAGGGTGCCACAGAGGCACAGACACTGCTGCCAGCTGCACAGAGGGGTGGGCAGTGTCCTAGCATGACACATAGACATTTCCAACCCCCTACTGCAGTCTGTGGTGGCCAGCTG
The DNA here is from genome assembly GCA_016271365.2 of Neoceratodus forsteri. Taxonomy (NCBI): domain Eukaryota; kingdom Metazoa; phylum Chordata; order Ceratodontiformes; family Ceratodontidae; genus Neoceratodus; species Neoceratodus forsteri. The sequence goes on along the minus strand of CM057453.1, from coordinate 638,889,120 downwards.
GTGCAGCTGCCCCATTACTGGGTGGCCCCAGTGAGGATGGTGTGGCCTGGACCCAGAGCAGGGGGGTGTCTTGGGTGAGGGTTGGGGGGCACAAGGGTGGGTTGCATGACTGTCCATGAGGGTGTGGAGAAGGTGGTCCTGATGGTGGCAGAGCCGGTATGTACATCTGCCACTTAGTTGTTACAATCCTGGCATTCTGCATGCCACACAGCAATGGAGCTTGCCACTTTGGTGGTCCACAGCCACACCCACAGGACACAGTGGGCCGATTTGGCACAGGGCAGGACAGGGGATGTGGCAGCCTCCATCATTCCATTCTGGTGTGCCATCTATTTTGCTCAAGACACAGCTTGTGGCAACCCCGGAACCTTGGCGCTGGAACCTCTGTTGTACCAAAATATGGCGCAGGGTCCTTAGCACACCTGGAGTTTGCTGCAAGTACTCTTTGCACAAATTGAAGGGGGCTTTCAAAATTGAGCTCTAAGTACCCGCAGATGAGTAGCAGTTTTGCTAATCTACAACATTTACAAGGAATGACAGTGTGCAATATTGAAATTCACTTTCCAGTGGTGATTTGGGGAGCTAGGGCTATCAAATTCATTACTTTACCCTTGTTTATCAATCCCTCTTCATTTTAGAAAGTTTTGGATACCATTTTGTCAGCCTGTTTTCAGGTTAGGTTTTCCTATTAAGTACGTGATGTAGACAGAATTATGAAAGTGGTACTTTTTCAGGAAGGCAGCTTTTGACTGCACCATGTAATTACTTATAAGCAGACAATGCCATCAGCCTTGCCTGAGTCCCACACAATCCACTTGGGATGGAAATATTTTGACAGATGGATACTTTGCCTGCTCAAGGAGCACTCACTGTTCTGGACGGAAATAATGTAGGTTTTGCAAGCAATGTGAGAGCAGAGGAAGGAGGATAAGGGTGCATAATTATAAAGCTATTCTAAAGGTACAATTTGTCTTGTCTGGGGCAGGGATATGGAACTATTGGTTGGGGACTTGTTGCGGTGGTACAAAAAGGATGTGGTCTGGACATACTGCATACAAACCACCAAAAGGAAGCTGTCTTATAGAGTGCACACATAAAATAGTCTTTCTGTAGACGTGGTTTCCTCATCAACATACAGTAAGTACAAGGGATATATATTTACAAAAATGAGAGCACACAAACAGTTCTGTACCCTAAAATCAATATACAGTACAAAAAGAACAGTATGTTAATAAGTACACAACAAAAGTTTTCTAAAGTTTCTTTAGCAATATATAGTCAGTACAAAGATCATATATTTACAATAACAAGGCAAACTCAGTAGGTTAGTTATGGGTGAATTAACCTTTTCTGGTTTAGATATAGGAACCTACTGCACAGTAGATGCTGATGGAAGAAAAAAGCCCAGTGGCCCACAGGCTATGGCTAGAACTGCCTGTGTCTGCACCCAGCCTAATGCAAGAGCAGAGCTAGTCTACCAGTGGCCCTGACTTTATTTCGACGCTCACCTCCGCAGTCCACTCATCCACATCCCTGGAATGCCGACCCTGCCTCCCTCCCTCCCTCCTTCCTCTGGTTTGGACCATTCCCCTGTGCCTATTTTACCCGGGCAAAAGACATTTCACTGAGAGCACTGACAGCAAAAGCAATGGAGCAGAAGCAAAGAGTGCAGCAGGCAATTCAGCCGCACAGTGAGAGAGCTAAACTCACGGTCAGCCACCACCCAATCTGAGATGTCCCACACCAGAGACATCAAACACTGACCGTCGACAGCTTCCAGGGGAAAGGTCTGTCAAGTGGGGGGATGTGCCTCACACACCCCCCATCATGGGGGTGGTGCCCCCGCACAACCCAAAAATATAAATAAACTCTGGTCGTGCAGCATAATGGGGAACGATGGAGCAGGAGGTAGCAGAAGCCAGTCACCTCACCCACATTCGCACATGCTCCAAAGTCTGGATCGCCAAGAGTGCTTCAGCCCTAAGAAATTCTCCCTCATTACCCCGCACTCATTCCTGTGCTCTATTGTCGGGATGCCTTTCACCAGTGTTTGAAATCTGCGCTGGACTCCTGGCTGATCACCTTCTTGTGGCAGAATATTTTACTTCACCACACTTTCTGCAAAAAGAACTTCCTTACATCCCTCCTGACGTCCCCCCCCCCCGCTCAGTTTCAAGCCATGGTGCATTGTTAACGTGCCCTTGAATCTTGTTAACAGTGCACTGCTGTCCACTTTAATAATACCCCTTTGGTACTTAGGAGTCTCAGTCATGTCAGTCCTCTTCCTTCAAGCCTCTAGTGGGTAGATATTGAAACTTATCAGCTCTCCTTGTATATCTTACCTTGCTACATCAGAAACATCTTTGTGTCCCTCCTCTAAATAGCGTTCAAGATGTCTCTGCCTTTCTTCGGGTGTGGACTTGAGAACTGTGCACGGTACTTCAGGTAAGGTCTCACCATGGATCTGTACAGAAGCAGAATCATTTTCTTTTTGCTAGCAAACCCCCTCCATATGCACCACAATATCCTATTTGCTTTTCCTGCAGTCTTCTGGCATTGGTTTTGGGGCTTTAGATTTTCACTAATAATGATCCCCAGTCCCCAGGTCCCTTTCCTCCAACATCTGCTCCACCCTCACCCCCCCCCCCAACCAGTACTCTGTTTCTGGATTTCATATCCCCAACCCCCACTTGGAGAGGCCCCACGGGCTTAAATGCATATTCTTGTTTATACTGTATATACTGTACATAGTTTTCCTACCATATGTATATACCTGACTGTACTTGAACTCTGTATTGATTTCTGTGCACCTCTTAGTTCTGTATCTTACATGCTTATGATTGTGTTGCCTTGTAATGTGGCTCTTATTCCTATGTAAAACCACTGCTTGTGAACCTTTTCTAAGTCTACCTTGTAAATGAGTACACACAATGGTGCTTCACCTGGTTAAATAAAGACTGATTGATTGATTGATTGATATGCCAATGTGCATGGCTTTACACTTTTTGGCATTACATTTTAGTTGCTGTATTTGGTCCACTTTTCCAGTCTGTCCAGGCCCATTGTATTCCCCATATTCCCAGTGCTGTATCTACCCTCTCAACAGTTTTGGTATCATCTACAAACAGACCTCTTTTTTCCTTGATTTCTTCTTCAAAATCACAGAAGAATATATTGAAAATGACCGGACCCAATCTTGTGATGTGGCTGCACAGAAAACACCACCATCGCCATACACTTTGTTAGAGACTGAAGCTATCTTCATCAACCCTCTTGACTTCTGCCAACCACAGAGTCTAAACATGCACAGGTAAAAAGCACAAAGATGGAAGAATATGAATCTTGACATGCCAATGGAATTAGCATTGCAAAGAGATACAAACTGCAATTATGTAAGGCAACCCTAAAAACTGAGATGGCAGGGGTCTGCCCGGAGACAGAGAGCAAGAGAATACTGCATGAACGTCTGGCGATAAAAACTTTTATAAGCAGTATAACAATTAAACTTTCCAGGCTTGGAGGTGCTTAGTCCTCTTCCAAGGCAAATGTAGACAAGCAGAGTGTGAGAGTGAATGAGGCAGAGGACCGAGAAGGCCACCTGGAGAATTGGTTAGGGTCTGCAGAGCACAGGCTGACAGCAGCAGAATCAGTGATCCGGCAGCTCTATGACAAACTGGAGGACCAGGAGATGTACAACAGGTGCAACAATGTGCGAATCTTTGGATTGCAGGAAAAAACAGACGGGATTGACTAGATCAACTTCCTCCAAAGGTAACCAGTTAAAATACGGCTAGCACAGTGAAAACCGCGCTTCATGAAAAATGTCTGAATTGATAGCAACAGGGGTAGAATAGCAAGCACTAGTTACTGCTACCCCTGTAGCTGTCAAGGCAGGGGAGGAAGTAATGAAAAAGCGAGGAAACTGACTGAACTTCTCCTGTGGTACAGAGGTCTAAGGCACAAGCAACTTGCCCAGTACTGCTTGGGAGACTAGGGTTTTGTTCCCAGTCTCCAGACTCTTGCAATTTCACTTACCCCCACCCCCACCCTAAGTGTATTTTTTAAAGCCAGAAACAAAAGTCATCCCCCACCAAGTTTCTAATTTTCTCCCAGATCCACTCCCCGTGCAGGCGGATATTTAAATATCAGGGGGTGCGGGAGGCACAGCTTCCCACGCAGAGGGTGCGGGAGGGCAAAGCCCCCTCACAAAACTAAAGGGTGCATTATGTTTTTTATCTATGGTAACAGTCGTCTGTGTGGTTCTCGACCACTACCATTGGTGCTGTGTTGTCGTACGGTGTTTTTTACTGGTGCTGTTTTTGATAGTGCCGTTTATGCTGCACGGTTCTTTTTTTTTTGTACAATCTATTTACTCTCCCTGCATGGTTCTTTTTTTTTTTTTTTACAATCTATTTACTGTCCCGTTATACCAGGGCATCTGTCAGAGGTGCCCATGCGACAGTCATCTCTACTCCCTGCCGAGACCTCCCTCCTCCAGTACCCCCCACCAGGACTTTCCAGCCCCCCAGATCACCCCCCCGGGGAGGCCTGCCTCACCTGCCTGGTGGCTTTTCTGAAATTAGAGGATCCATCCTGGTCAAGGCTTGTGTGGAAACATTGGAGGGATGGTTCAGTATTAGGGATGTGGGCTAGGTTCCTGGAGCCCTCGTGGCCTCCCCGATCCTCCAGAGGTATTTTACAAGGTGCTTCCCCTCTGGAGTGCAGACGTGCAATGACGTCCTGACACTAACGTGCCAACGTCTGCTGCTGCTCCACCCCCTGATCACAGCACCACGTGTTCCTTGTGCTGCCCCTGATATCCACCATGGGCCGCCAAGGAGTGTCGCTAAACCTGGATCCCTCCCCCAAGAAGGGTGAGCAGTCCTCTGAATGCTCAATCTCTTCTCTCCTCCACTGACCCCCCAGTAGCCTGAGTTCATTCCTAAATCCGGGTTGCCGGCGTGGTGCGAGGTGTGGTGTCCAGCGCCTCAACCCTTAGCACCACCAGGTTGGCCTTGCTGCATGGTTCTTGACGGCGCTTTTCTTGTTTTCACCTTTATTACCTAGTGCCCCTCCAAAGAATGCTGCGCAAAGCACAGCAACACTACTGTGACTGCCCTGTTGAGCAAGAGAGAGCAAATTGGATCCTGTTGTAATTGGGGCCTTACACAGTGCAGTGACAAGCCCCAGCCACCTTTCCTTCAATTACTCAAGCACAAAGACAAAGAGGCTATATTAATGTAAGCCACACCTCTCAGGCTGACTTATTACACAGGGCTTTCCCCGTTGGTTGCTTCCCCTGGCTCTGGGGAATGCTGTGCTCCATACTGGGAGGGGGGGGGTGTTGCTATGGGTTCAGGTTTGAAAAGGTGAAGGTGTCCTTAGGAAGGGGTAGGGAGTCGAAGGGCAAGATGTAGGGCAAGTCTGGTTGGGGCTTAAAACCCCCCAGCCTGGGAGGTATCGGCCTTGTTAACATTGATGCTACATGGTTTTAATTCATTCCCAAAGGAAAGGGTGGTAGAAGTGTGGTGGTCATTGAGACTGGGGATCCAGGAGCTCAGCAGTAGGGAGGACAGCAGTTTGGAGGAAGGCCTGATTATAGCTGGGTTCAGGAAGCCTGGTGCTCCATCAGGAGAAGTACGGTAGTGGGGCTGTCGTGGTGGTGGCAGGACCACGACAGGTCCTTCCTGGAGGTGGCAGCTCCAAGGGGCCGTGGCATGGTGCTGTGGGTCAGCTGGTGGGTGCAGTCCAGGGATTTTCTTTATCGGGCCTGCCGTTCCCATGTCTGGGGTAGGTTCCGAGTTAGACCCATTAATGGAATGCACATGGTGAGAGTAACTGGAGGGGTGGGAACCATGTTGTCCAATTCTTCTGTTTAAACGTTTGCATCTTTTCCCTATAGGAAGAAGGATTGTGAACTGGTTCGGTTACAGGCAACGTTTCAGGGTGGCCGCGGTATAGATTAAAGGCCACATCCCCATCCATCAGTTAATCGGGGGAGGGGGGAGTAAGGCACTTCCCCTGGTAATGGTTGGAAATGAAGTTGCACCTTTTAAGGTCCTGTGCTTTGATATGGCTTTGGTTTGTGTTATCTGGTGGTTATGTGCCTCTTGAATGTTGCCCTACATTCTGTCTCTGTCTCCTGACTCCATGGAGCAGAGCAATTTATCTGTAGCCCCCCACCAATCTGGGGCTTCACCAGTCAAAAGAACAAACTTTGCCAAAACTGTTTTATCTGACCTTGGGCTCATGCCAAACTCGGCCAAGCCTTCTATTCCTGCACCAGTTACAGTTTTCTCAGTATGAGACCAACTTGGGGATCCAGCTTCTGCACAAGGTATCGCAGGTTGCGACCACCTGGAGGGAAAGGCCATGAAGCGGAGCTGAGTCATGTCAGTCCAGCTTCCCCATGCTCTTCAGTGCTTGCAACAGGTCTTCATTTTGTCAAGCCATCTTCTACCTACCGGAGCTGTGGGTAAACCCAAGGTAGCTCCCTGCAACAAGCTCTTGAATTATTCTGTGGTGCCATCTGATTTCACTCAGTGTGTTTTTCAGGATTTCATTGGACTAGGCCAACCAGCCGAGGACACAATCGGTCATGGTCTTTGTCTGTGCATGTTTAATCATCTTTTCTTCCCATCAAGGACCTCAACAACAGCTGCAACCCCTGGGCACCGTTCTGGATAGCCAGCATCACACTCTGAGTGCCCAGAAGTTGCAAGACTGTACCTAAGGGACTAAAGAAATTGCATGCAAATTATCCTGGCTAAAATACCAGCTTAGCAATCATGTATCCAGATTTGCACCCCTTCCTTGTTCACATCCCCTCAATAAATCAAATTTGTTGTTCCACTGTTAAGCAGACTCAGGAGCAAATTATTGTGTAGTTAAACTTCACTGTGACTTGAGTAAAAGCCTTAGAAAGTGTGTGCTTGCATGTGATATTGCTTTACAGTGGGCTGTAGGGTATTTGCCAGAAGACCAGACCCTGGTGATAAGTGCAAGGGGCGTGAGCATATTATTAATGTAAATTACTAAATGTGTGTTCCCCTGCTGAAAAGGGTTGTGCCCATTGCAAAGGTATTTGGTCACTAGGTGGGCTGGTGGGTGGTTTTAGCTTCACAGAGGGCTATACCAGGTTGAATAGACATCCCATATACCTTGCTCTGGGTGGAGGCACCAAATCATTGTGTTTACTGAGGGTAGAGGAACCCAGTAATTGTTAATTTGGAACTCAGGCCCCTAAACCATGTTTTAGAAAGACAGGCAGAGGTAGTAGCTCTAGGAATTGCGCCGCCTAGGGGTTACATATTTATTTTATTAATTTATAATATGAATATCAGAATTACATTTCTTTGTGTTCTACTTCATAAGTTGCTGAGATTATTGAATGAACTAACTGAATCCTTCATCTGAAGAAGCACGCCTATTTGTCCTGTGGTTTGCCTCCCACGGCCTAGCCTGAAGCTACTGGGAATGGTAAGATAAGGTTTGGTGGAGGAGGCGTGACCTACACTGTGCTGCCAGAACCGAATTTGAGGTAATACCTTGTTTTTCTTATATCTGCTGGCTTTACCTCCTGGAAGGTTTTTGGTTTGTACCCCCAACCATTGCTTACCGTCAGGACCCCTAAACACAGTGGGGTGGGATGGGGTTTAGAGTTGTGCGAAATGCGAAAATTACATGATGCAAAATATTTTGTGTAATTTCCGCAGTACATTAACTTTTTCGCCTAGGCGGAACAAAATTTCTCCTCTGGCGGCAGTTTCGCGTAAATGTGAAATTTCATCCATTTCGCCAATTTCGCTGATGTTTTTTAATTTCACCTGCAAACTTTTGCTCAGACGGCAAAAGTTGCAATGCATTGTGGGCAAATCATTGAAATACCACATATAGGCTGTTTCCAGCATAGTATATTTTCTGTTGAGCTGGAGAGGAGTTCAGTATTGTGCATCACAGCCAATATAAAGCCTTCAAAAACCTCAATATCTGATTTTGGAAGGCTAATTGCTTTCAAAATATAAAGTTTGTTCCCTAGTGTTGCTAGTAAACATTTTCTTCTTTTTATGTTCATCGTGCGCGCAAGCGCAGACGAACTTGCTGATATGAGAGTTGCAGTAGAGGGGTGTGAGGGGGAGTGTGTCCAATGGAAAGGTCTGTTCAAGGGGTAGGATTTGTGCAGGCGAAACAGGAGGCAGGGGTCCGATGACACACTTTCTGCTTTTGGGGTGGAGTGGGCAAGGATTTAAAAGGACAGAGCTGAACCAATAGTGGCATGGCTCTGTCCTTTGATCTGTTGATTATGTCTGGTTGTTGTCAGCGGCCAAGAGGTGTTTTGGAGTTGTGTAGCATTGGCGGCTCAGTTATTTGATTTGTAGAGTATAGCCTGTCCCTGTCATGAAAAGTGTAGCTGTAGCAACAGCCGATTTAGAAATCGGCAGAGAGTGGCAGGCACAGACATGCATTGGGATGCACACAGAGACAGACAGACACACACACAGGCAGTCACACACACACACACACACACACACACACACGCACACACGCACAGACATACACAGAAACTGCCTTCTGTATGGCATTGGTATAACAGTTGAGTATCGGTACCTCTGTGTAAGCCGTAACTTGTGTAGGCAGCAAACATATGTTGCAATACCAGGGAAAGGTAACGGAGGCAAAAAAAAATTCTAAACATAGCATATGGGAAGGGGTTGAAATGTAAATGTAATGAAGCAGTGTAGTAAAGGAAAAGAGTAGAGTAATGTTCAAATAATTTGTAAAAGATGATGATCCCCGGCAAAGACAGTTATCGCCCTGGCAGATTAGACCAAATGGGATGCAATGGTACAGACTGCATGAGGGGCAGAGAACATGGAATGGCAGGACAGACCTGCACACCTCTTACCAAATTATGTTTTCTACGAAGTTGAAGGGGAAGATGTTTAATCGAGTGATAGAACAACTGCACAAATTAGGAGATCAAGACATCGTAATGGTAGTAACGCTTCTGAAAATCACCTGTGGTAGGAAGCTGTGTGTATAAATAGACCCTAAAGATGCCTTTTTATGACATTAGTATAGCAGCTGAGTAACAATTCCTTTGTGTAAGCAGTAGATTCTGCAGTCAGGATAGATATGTTGCAATACTGGGAAATGCTAAGTGAGGTAAAAAAAATTCTGACGGTATCGTATGGGATCGGGGTTAAGGGTAAATGTAATAAAAGAGTACAGTAATGTTGAAGTAATATTTAAAAGCAGAGCAGCAGCAATTGAAAATGACACCACTTTATGGACATAAAGAAGTGACTGTTAATTGCCTGAGTGAATGTTAGGCTTACCTGGTGTATGCCAGACAATTTGAGGTTTTTATCTATAATTAGCCCATATGTTAGAGTGTTGTAACATTCAATACGCCGGTACTAGGCTTGCAAAATGATTTAATAAATTCATTACTGAACGCAACAGAACCATTTGGAAACAAGAGAAAACCATTCAAAAAAAGAAAATACAAAAACAAAAAAACTTGCTTTAAACCTGCGTATTTACTTTCATGTAATGTTCCATATGTCTATATGTTGATGTACTTGCAATCTCATTTTACTTGTTTTACTATACCTTAGCATTACATTTCCCTCTACAATGCAAATCAAGTTGAGGCGCTGGACAACTAACCTCTCACTACACTGGCCACCGAAGTTCCAGAATGACCTTGGGTCGCCAGGTATCGGAACGGGGGAAACATGGGAGCAGGATCAACCACTGCCTCTCCCCTCCCAGGTGGGCAGGTGACTCCTCTGCACTCCCACCACCACCAAATTGAGGTTTAGTGACAGGCCGCAACAGACCACCAGTGCTGAGGTGCATCCTACAAAGTGTGCTTGCATGCAACAAGATAAAACCACAAAAAAAACAGAAAATACCAATAAAAAAGTTTTTAACCTGCATATTTACTTTCATGTAATCTTCCATATGTCTGTATATTAATGTACTTGCTAACTCATTTTACTTGTTTTACTATACCTTAGCATTAGATTTCCCTCTACGATGCAAATAAACTTTTACAATATCAACTTCTACCATTCTACTGCTCATTATTAATACAAATCCACCTAGACACTACTACACTCACACACCTCCTTATCTCCGCACAGGATGAACATTCGGCATTGACAAATGCTTGTTTGAATCTTTGTATAATACATAGTTTAACTCAGGTATTGCTTTCATTTTTGTTTGTGTCTGTGAAGGAATTGAGTGGGGGAGGGTACACCGTGTGGTGTGTGTGCGCGTGTGCGTGTGCTTGCGTGCGTGTGTGTGTGTGTGGGTGTGTGTAAAAGCTGAGCAGGCTAGTTCCTGGTATTTAATTGGACAAGCAGATTTCTCACAAATTTGGAGTGAGTTTCTGTCATATAAGTCTTTAAAAGTTTGTTGGTGTGCTAGTTATTTGTAATATTTTTCTTATATATTGACCCATTTTTTGGTCACTTGATCTGAACAGTTACTCATTCTGAGTCGTCCTCTTCCTGTTCCCCTTTGTTTAATCAGTCTTGTGCTTTATTTTGTATTGGAAATCCTTGTAGTAGTTGAACACTTGTCCATATCCAGGTACAGTGCTTTTGTGATTTGGCCACAGAATTGAATAGTGTGAGCTAGCCTCTGCATTGTGGTGTTCTGTTTAATCTGTTTAATCATCTGTTTAATTTTTCTTACCTTTTCCCTGCTACACCATTGTTGTTTACAACCTGACCTGTACTATTTATTTATTTAGTTTTTGTTGACTGTGTAAGTGCACTAGACAAACCCTGCCTATTTTCAGGCACGACCCGGGGGAGTGGAATACAGATGAATGCCAACTGACCTTGAACCAGATTACTATATACTGTGACATTAACAAAATACATAGTTATCAATAGAGTGGTGGTCCCTCCCAGATTTTTGTAGGCAATCTTTTTTGTTAATTTTAAATTTTGTTGTCCTTGCACTCTGTATATATCTCAAATCAAAATTTTATTTACTAAGTACTAACACATAGCAGTACTTGTACATTGTCCAGACAGAGCATATGAGGTCCGTAGATCGTATTGTGTGTTATTAACATATCACACTTAGTAAATAGAAATACAGTATCATATACTTCCTGAGAACGGCAAACTTTGAAACAAGCATATAAATATGCCTGCCAAGAGATGTTCCAGTTCTGAGAAAGGTAACAGGGTGGAAGATGCTTCAAAGAGGTCTGCTGCAAAAAGTAGAATTGCAGTTCCACTTCCAGTAAGCAAACTTATTTCTGCATCAGTGCCTTCTCTGCGCTCCGGTGCTGTGGCAGCCAGCAGCAGCAAAAGAGAAGTTAGAAGCGGCTTTAGTGTGAGCCGGTTTTTTTATGGCCAAATCTGTAGCTACCATGCTTGTTAGGGATGATACTGAGAATAAGGGAGACACTCACACCAGTGCAGGCACAGAGGTCCAGGAGGAGCTGGATGAAGTTGTCAGTGTAACTGTTCCTGTTCATGTTGGAGTTGATGGTGGCAATACTAATCAGCTGAAGTCTGTTTCTCCTGGAGAAGGAGATATTGGAAGTCAGCCTCATGAGGAGATGCCAGAGAAGGGAGAAGTTTCTGTGGAAGTAGACAGCGATAGGGAGGAGGAGGACATAATCTGCTGCGGTCCAGATGATGATGAGGTGCTGGATCCCATGTGGGAGCCTGAGTCAAAAAAGCTGAAGGGTAACGTAGCCCATTTAGAAACAGTGCCTGCAGTTTAGGCTACCAGCAGCTAGCCTATAACAATCAGTCAAGTAACCCCACTCCCAAAACAAGTATAATGGAAGTCATGTATGCAGCCCACAACGCCAACACTTCGACACCTTTGGTTCCTGTCTCCCATTCCCAGTGCCATGTGAAATTCAGAGTTGCCAACTCCATAGTTTGGGATTTTTTTGTGCTTGATGCAGCTGATGAGACCATAGCAATATGTCAGCTGTGTGAAGCATGTGTCAGTCATGGAAAAAAGGGCAGTTATATAGGCATTCGTGGCCACAATGGTCACTTGAAAAACAAGCACCCATTCTGCTGGCACTAACACCAGAAAGATATCAGAGCTGTTGGTGGGACTTCCCTCATCAAGCCTAATGTCAGTGACAGCAGTGCAATAGAGAAGGAAGAGGGATGGCTGAGTGGGTCAGTGGAGAAGTAGTGTGAGTAATCCTTTTCTCTCTCGAGTAGTGCGTATAGTAGCAGTCGAGGTGCCACTACTTCAAATCATAAAAGTATACCACCAGGCCCCAAATCAGCCAAAATAACCAGTTTCATACATGCTGCACAATCCAGGACCCAAGACTCAACTGGTACCTCAGCAAGAACCATATTGGTGGCACAAGTATAGAGTAATGTTCGACCAGCCCCAAAGATGCAGGCCACACTGAAGATCATCTTTAAGCAGTGCTCAAAGTACCCTTCCCCCCATCATGCTGCTCCACATGAGCTGAATGCTTCCACCGCTGAAATGCTGGCCATCGACCTGTTACCATTCTCTTTTGTGGAGAATCCTGGATTCTGCCATTTGAAGGCATGTGCCTGCCCCAAATGGCAGGTGCCATCACGAACCTTTTTCTCAAATCGTGCCATGCCCAAACTTTACAGCAGAGTTTCAGAGTCTGCCCTACATGCCATGAAGAATTCTGCCTCTGAATATACCCACCTTACATAGATATGTGGACAAGTGGCCAAACAGAGGACAGCTCATATTTATGCATAACAGCACATTAAGCACAGGTACTGGGGGTGGTTGTTGATTTGGGGCCTGGCAAAACCTGCATAAAGCAAAACTGTGGTGGCAGCAACACACCTGGTATTCAGCAGCATGCTACCCTCACTATGCAAACTGTTACCAGGTCTCACACAGGTGAGAAAATGCTTAATTGAAAGGTGCATGACTGTGGTTACGTGGGGGAAAAGCTCCTCCCCCACATCCTACTTAAGCCATCAGGCTCTGGCCGCTCTGCTTAGAGCAAGTCACATTCGTTGTACTCGCTTCGTGTTACTTGCCAGGGCTGGCTTCCTTCTCTGTTCTCCCCCCCCCCACCGTGCTCCCATGCTTCTGTTTGTTTCTTTCCATCCTTGCCTTTTGTTTTTCATCCCCCCTGCCCCTCCCTCTCAGTTCTGTACTACCTTTTCTTTTTGGGGTTCTTCTTTGTGCCTGCTTCTGTGCTGCAGCTTCACCATGTTTGGCCCCCTGTTCATTTCCACTCCCCTCAGGTTATTCTTCGTGACGGCTTCTAGCACTATTCACCTGTGTGGCCATGCGCTTCTCCTGCTCGCTCGGTCCTCTCTTCAAGGATCCCCCTGGACCGACTTGCTTGGGCTCCAGAGCCCTAAACATTGCAGCCTAACGCCTTTTCCATGTGTACTGCCTGCTCTCCTCTTCCTGGTTGGGACGGCCGTTGCCTGCTCTCCTCTGCATTTTCTCCCACTGTCTGGACTCGCTGTACTGCCTCTGCCAAGCATGGGCTTCTCTACACCGTCATTGGGACCGTACCCCCACTACAACTTTATTTATTGGTTTGTGCTTTGATTCCACGAGGCTTCGTGGGACCCTAAACTGCATGGGACATTGGCATTCGGGATACTGCAGATGGCCATGTTACCTTGCCACATAATGAATATTACAGGCCAGGTTTGCTCCTACTGCAGCTTGTGAACTGCCTTTTTGTGACATTTGTGAGTTACAGTTCCTTTTTCATCACCACGTAACTGCTGTGTCTTACTGGAGCATAACTAAGGGAACACATTCCTGGAGAATGAATGAATGATATGTTACACTGAACTGAGAGAAGTCATGTTTACTGATTTCAACACCATAGCTGGCCACATGCTTATGTATTTTTGCCACAAGAATTCCCTTTGGCCTGGCTGCACCTTTTGCCTTATGGACCTCATCGGATCCAGCCTCCACTTGCCTTTTTCAGCCTGGACAGTCTGTCAGCATGGTTACTGCTGCCCTCTACAGGACTCCCTTGCAACAGCCATAGCTTTTACCTTAGTATTGTTCACTCTGGCTTCGGTAGCTGCTCGGACTGGGCAATCCTTCCTGCCCCTACAGTAATCCTACGATTGCAGACCTGCATGCAAGTCCTGCAGTCCTGCATTACTTACTGACCTACGTACAGCTCCCCCTCTTGTTTATGCAGTCTGTGCTTCTTGCCTACCATCATTCCTTTGGCTTAAGCCTGGGATGTCTGCTGTGCCTGGCGGCCCTCCGTGGCGGCATTCCCTGGTCCTGCTAGCTTTCATAGAGGCTGGCTTGGCCGCTTCCAATCTTTCCACCTGGTCTACATGGGGTCCTGTTTGTTTCCGCTGGCCATCCGGGGGCCTAGCCTGCACCTAAGCCTGCCTCGCCCAGCTTTGGGGACTGGAGGTTTGAATTGTACTCTGCATCTGCTTTGCCCAGCATCGGGGCCTGGAGGTTTGATTATTTCTATCCTAAACCTGCCTCGCCCAGGATCGGGGCCTGGAGGTTCGAATTTTACTGTACTCCTCCCTCACCCAGCTTGGGGCAGGGAGGTCCTGTCTCTTGCTGGACTTGCTTTGCCGGACAGGTTGGAGGTTTTCTGGGCTTTCAGCCTTATGTCTATTTACTGTTTGCCCACTCAGGACCAGAGGTTCAGTTGCTCCACCTTCCTCAGCTTCCCATTTGTCTCCAGTTTACTCACCTCTCCTCCCTGGACACTCTGCTTCCATAACCTCGTGTAATGGAACTCAGACCTCTACTTAAAATTGACTGTGCTTTCACCTAGATTCTGGATGACCTTCTATTGATAGTTTACCCTAGACATTGACAGCTCGGCCTGGGAATTGCTATCCTGACTGCAGAATCTACTGCTTACACAAAGGAATTGCCACCATCTTCGCTGTCCATTCATCATAAGTACTGGATTCTTTTGATCTTCTCGACCTTTGGATTTCCCCTCTAGGGTTTTCGTACTAGCCAATATATGTATATTGCTCATTTAGGATTACTCTCTCTTAGTATGCCCAGAAGGACGGCCAGGTCAGTAGCCATGGGTCCTCAGAGGTTCCCCCCAGAGGGGAGTTTTCTGCTCCTGCATGCTACTGGCCACAATCTCCAGAGTTGGAGGAGGTAATCATACTTACAATCATTATTTCTTTTTGAGGGTCTCATCCTACTTGACTAAGCAGCCTTCCTAAGGTGGGATACAGAGAAAGGCCAAAGCATCAAGTCATAACAAGTTACTCATCAGTTCAAGCATCTAAGCAACATGCATATACTATCCAGTTCACATGTACTACAATCACTGACTTGTTCATGCCATGCTGAAGTATCTAAGCATGAATCATTTCATACAACTAATACTCTGTAGGCATTATCCTACTTACTGATCTGGCCTCTGTATCCAAGCACAATCTACATCTTAGCAACAATACGTTAGCACAAGCCTGAGCTCTGAACCACACATAATTGAAAGGCACATGCCTGTGGTTATGTGGGGGAAGAGCTCCTCCCCCACATCCTACTTAAGCCATCAAGCTCTGACCGTTCTGCTTAGAGCGAGTCGCACTCAACCTCCATCCTCCCCTGATGCCTCCTCCTCCTCCTCCTCCTTCTCTGGCACTCTTATCCTACCTGGGGGGGTCTCATCCTACCCAACTAAGTAGCCTTCCTAGGGTGGGATACAGAGAAAGGCCAAAGCATCAAGACACAACAAGTTACTCATCAGTTCAAGAATCTAAGCTCCATGCTTATACTATCCAGTTCATGTGTACTACAATCACTGACTTGCTCGTGTCATGCTGAAGTATCTAAGCACTAATCATTTCATACAACTAATACTCTGTAGACATTATCCTACTTACTGATCTGGCCTCTGTATCCAAGCACAACCTACATCTTAGCTACAATACGTAGCACAAGCCTGAGCTCTGAACCCGACACAATGTGCTGCTAAATCAGATTGATGAGTGGCTACACACACACACACTCACTTACAGCAGGGTTTATTGCCAGTGACAATTACCCCAATGTGGTGAAGTGCATTAGTGACAGTGTCCCCCCCACCCGAGTGCCCTGCCTTGCACTCTGCCTTAATCTTGTTTTGCAGCAATTTCTGAACCATGCTGATATCAAGGAAACTGTGTCAGTTGCCCAATGCATCTGTGTGCATTTTGCCAATTGTGCAAAGGCCCGTGACCATCTATGTGAGCTGCAGCACAATAACCATCTGCCTCGGCACCGTATGAAGCTCGATGTTGTGACCAGGTGGAACTCCATGCTGTACATGCTGGACCATCTATATGAGCAGGATAAGGTGGTTTCGGATTACCTTCTGCTGCACACCACCCGTGGCAGTGCTGGAGTGCCCATCGCTCTAACGGTGGATCAGTGGCAACAAATGGATGGCATAATATGCATTCTGCATCCATTCGAGCATGCAACACAGGCTGTGGGTGGGGACACTGCCTGTATAAGTCAGTCAATCCCCCGTATATGTGTGCTGAGGCAGACACTGGTGAATGTCCATCACCAGATGGAGGGAACTGGTGATCACAGTGGTTGTGATCTAATGGGTCACATGCTCCACGCACTGGACAGCAATATGCATATCTCTGGCATTCTACAGTCAGATGAATTTGCTATTGCTACCATGCTTGATCCATGCTACAAATGTGGCTTGGCTGCCATAATTGAAGGAGGTCATTAGCAGCTTCAAAAATTGACAGATTACCTGATCAGATAGGTACATGATGCACAGAGGAAAAAGGCACAGACACAAACTGCATATATACTGTGTGTTGCTACCACCACCAGCAGCTCACAGCAGGCCACCAAATCTGAAAATATATCCAAGTCACAGCAGCAAATGGCCAGTAATCCCATTTGGGATGCTCTTTACCAGGTGGGAGTGGAAGAAATGGAAGAGAAGGAGGAGGAGCATGATAAGGCAGCAGGACTCAGGGCAGCACAACATATGGTGGAAACCTACATCGGAGACCCCAAGCACTTTGGCATCATTGTCAAGCTATTGCAGTACTAGAGCAGCAAAGAGAGCGATTAGCCCGCACTTGTATCAGTTGCTTTTAAATACCTGAGCAGCCCACCATCCCATGTCAGTGGTGAATATGTCTTCAGTTCTGCTGGGTCCATTGTGCATGACTGGAAGACAAATTTGTCACCTAAGAATGTGTCCGTCCTAACATTTATAAAAATGAACGAGGGTCACATTCCACATAAGAAGAAGAAAAATCAGTATTTATATAGCGCTTTTCCTACACAGTATTCCAAAGCACTTTACAAGCAATGCTAGACTGGTAGTGAAGTGACTGAATGTGTGGTGGCAGCCATATCGCACATCATCACCCACACACAGCCTGGATAATTGCATGAACCAGTTTTATGGGAAGGGGAATGTTGGCCAGGACACCAGGAATGTTCCCTGCTCTTTGTGAAGAGTGCCCTGGGTTCTTTTACTTCTACCTGGACACCCACCAGGGCAACACCAGGATGGGCAGAAGGGACCTTGGTTTAACTTCTCATCCGAAGGATGGCACACCCCAGCAGTACAGCACCCCCCAATACTGTATTCGGATGCCAGCGATTTTTAGGTGTAAGTCCAATCCCAATGTGAGATGAGAACCCACGACCTTCTGGGCGAGAGGTAGATGTGCTACCAACTGAGCCACGCTGACACCTAACCCACATAACACAGTGATATCAATGGTGTTGCCACAGGAACTGTGTCTAGGAAATTATGACAATGAAGACGTCCACACTGTTAAGGCTTCTACCAGCAGGGGGGTAGATGAAGCATCAATCATGAGCGAATTTCAACCTGGTGATGATTCCAGTCTAGAAGACTGTGAGGGCTGCTTCATGGATGAGGTGGTAGTGGCAGTGGAAGAAGGCTAAAGTGCTTATGCCCCCCGCCCCACCCATTTCCACTGAGTATGTTCTTTTAATTTATTCGTATAAATTTGTCATTGGATTTCGATGGTGGTTCTGTGTTATCTTCTGTTAATCCATTCATTTTTATTACCCTACTAACACTGTTTATTTCAGTTTGCCATTATTAAAATATTCCTTGCTCATGCAATGCTAACTGTAATGTAAATACACAATGGCCCCATCCAGCAAGAATTACAAAACAATATGTGCTCCATTTCCACACATGCCTCATCCTGTCTCCCTGAATGTGTGTCCATATCCACTCTCCACCAATAATCTATTCGATGTAACTGCTTGATCCAACAGTGCGCAACCAGTACGAGTTGAATCAGCACTGCATGCATGCATGCTCCAGTCATGTATATATCTGCTATGCCCCCCCCGACAGCGACACCAATACAGCGACCAATGTCTCTGTCAACAAAATCGACAGTTTACTGACAGATCACTGAGTTGGTGTGTCTGAGACAGGGGCACACTGTCTCCCGGTCCTGCACCCCCTCCCTGAATCAACCCCAACTTGGGTTGAGAATCTTTAGTATGGGGGTGCGTAGCAGCCCCCACATGGGGTTCATGGGCTAAGCCCCTGATAAAAAAACAGGACCGGGAGACATTTGGGATTTATGTCTACTGCAACTTGCGGTCGACATAAATCCCATCGCTGTTATGCCAGTCAACAAAAGTGTTCTCAAACCGGCATTGTAGATCCTATATATCTGACCGCCATGTACACCTCTTCCTTGGCATCCATCCTAGAGTCTATAACACAGAGTTTAACAGTGTGGGCCATCACACTCAGTCTCATACTGACAAGAAATAGAGCTGACATGAGCTATGAAGCTGACATGATGCGTGCATTGCTCCACTATAAGCAACAGTAACTGTACATCGATGCTGCCTCCAACTGTTACTCCTCCTGCAGTGTTCCACCAAGAACCACTCCCCTGTGATGAGACAGTTTAATTCGAGCCATCCCACTTGCTGTGTTTGCCCTCCCGCTGACCAAACAGACACTCAGAGACACAGATCATCATCAATCCATCAAGCTATTTGTTCCTCCTCCATGGTCTGTCTTCTGGTCAAGTGATTCATGGCAAGTATATTTCATTCATGTTATCATCTTATTACTTATATCTCCATTGTGCTGTTGTGCATGCCTTTGCCATAGGATGTCAAGGATGCATGCAAGCCAGGGAACCTTAATGTATAAGGCATATCATGTACAGTATTTCCATTTGACTCGATGTAGGGTTTGCCATGAGCATGCCATGTGAGGTCAAGACCCAGGAATAAGCCTGATGCATCGACATGGCACCGTCAGTGCCTAGTCAATCAACATTGCAAGCATCATTATGTACAGGTCAGTATCATCACCATTTAATGTTTGTCAGTTGGTTGATTTTGTGTATTCCACTCCAGGTACTCCACATCCATGTAGGTTTCACCATAGGCTCATAAACAAGCATTTCAGCACTGAAAATTTTATTTTGATGACACCAACATGGATGGTAAGCAGCATTCACTACAGGTAAGTATCAATGCTAAATTTTTTTTCTTTCATAGTTTTTCTTCCCCTTTTCACAGATAACATTGGTTCAAACAACATCTGTCATGAGTGGCAATTTTCTGTTCAAAAGGAAATCATTACAAGTAACACTGTTAGTTCAGGTAGCATCATAGTGCAGGTGATGAATGATTATGCTGCCGTTTACAGTGTTAATTGTGCATTGTTGGATAAAAGTAATATACTGTATCCTTCCTCTTCACAGTGGTTCAAGGAACTTCTGTAAGCATCATATGGGTGCTTCCACACTGGCAATGGCCAAACACATGTGGCTAAAATCCAAGGTAACAGTTTTCAACTTCACTAAACAGTATTAATAATATGTTTCTTTTTCTTCACAGGTGTCCATTGTTGATGGTGACATATTTATTTACTTGTTTATGGCAGCAGTGGCCCACAACTCGCAGCTCAAGCACCTCGATCCGACGTCCACACACCAGGATGGAAGATCTGTATGTAGTCGCCAACACCACACAGACATGGGATGCCAAATGACAAAAGGAAAATGAACTAACCATTCTGATTCAAGTACTTCGTACCTGGCAATGAGATAAAATGAATAAGACATTTTGAGCATTGTTACAAGTGCCACCCCATCCCCATTAAAATGAAAAAATACTGCGGTGGGGGGGCCAAGCCCCCCAAAACATAAATTCCCCTCTGGTGGGCAGATTTCTATTGTCAGACAAGTGTTTGTTGGCCAAGTGGTGTTGGTCTATTGTAGGTTGGGCAAGTGACTGTCAGTATTGGGAGAAATGCTACAAGCCTTGATGGCTGAGAGGGACCTGGGGGTGGTGGTGGATGTAAAGATGAACAACTCTGAGACTAGTAGGAGGGCAGCGGCCAAGGTCAACAGGATGCTGGGATGCATCACTAGGGGGATTACCTCCAGAAGGCTGGAAGTGATACTCCCTCTGTATAACTGCTTGGTTAGGCCACACCTTGAGTACTGTGTGCAGTTTTGGAAACCACACTTAAAAAGGGACATTGCACTCATGGAAAGGATCTAGAGGAGGACAACCAAATTATCTGGGGCTTGGGGGAAAGGACCTATGGGGAGAGGCTCGAGGAACTAAATATGTACATGTTGGAAGAGAGAAGGGACAGGAGGGACATGATAGAGGTCTTAAAGTACATGAAGGGGGTAAATAGGGGAGGCTCACTCAGGGTGCTCTGAAGGAAGGAGGAAGCAACTAGAGGGCATGGGTAGAAGTTGGAGGGGGAGATTCAGGGGAAAGGAGGAGGCGCTACTTCACTGAGAGGGTGGTAGAACCATGGAATTCACTGCCAGGAGGACTAGTGGAGACAGAGACTGTGAAGGGGTTCAAGAGGGGTTGGGACAGGTACAGGGGAAGGATTGTGCAGGCAAAGTCCAATGTAAGGGGAATACCCTGGACTGAAATGGAGAATCCTGAGAGGGCGGGGGGACAGCAAGTCTGCTCCCAGGGTGGAGGCTGACGAAATAAGCAGACACAAAAGATCTTTAGGCCTTATCTGCTGGCATTTTAATATGTTAGTATGTTACCTCTTGGACAGGCTGTTAAATTGGAACCATTCTACATGAATAGACTACATCTGATCACCAGCAGCAGGATTGAAAGGTAGCACATCCACCAGCACCGGAATTCCTGAATGTTGACAGAGACATATAGAAGTTAGAACACAGCTGCTGTCAAAGTCATATATCTGGACTGCAGTAACGCCACTCAAAACAACAATGAAAAAGTAAATACTTACCCCATCCACCCCCAATCCCCCTCCACCCCCCAGCCCCCCACCGAAGCCCATCAGAAATTAAGAAATATTTACCTCAGGTACTGTCTGTGAAACTTGAACCATTTTACAAGTTAATGAATGGCCCATGTGTTCAACATCAGCAGCACGAGCACGCTGGGAGGTAACATCACCAGAATTCCTGCATGTTGATACAAGCAAAAAGAATACAATTACTATCAAACTCAGACATCCAGACTGCAGTAACCTACCCCAGTAATGAAAAATTAAATACTTACCATCTGCATTGCAAAATATGGTGCATTCCAACATCCCAGATCAGAATCCTGGCATGGTATGATAATGTTATCCTCAGCAAACCGCAAAATAATAGAAAAGCAGTACAAACTTATTAGAAGTCAGGCCGCCACACAATACCTACCCACCAAAACCCTTCTATTGCACAGAAAAAAAGAAATACAGACATATACTTATATGTGCAGCAGCAGCAGTAGGGACTCTGTGAAGATGATGGCCTGTGAAGGGGAGTGTAAAGCGAAGGACAACAGGACACAGAGGGTAATAGTAAACGGAGTCCACTCTGAAGAAGGGGGGTTACTAGTGGGATACCGCAGGGTTCAGTACTGGGTCTGATTCTTTTTAATGTCTTTATAAGTGACATTGCAGAGGGACTGGAAGGCAAAGTATGCCTCTTTACAGACAACACAAAGATCTGCAGCGGGGTTGATACACGGGGGGGTGGAAAGAATGAGAAGGGACTTGACAAGGTTGGAGAAATGGTCAAAAGTATGGCAGCTTAGATTCAATGCAAAGAGGTGCAAAGTAATGCATCTGGGAAACAAAAACCCAGGGGAAGAGTACACAATGGGGGGGTATTAACAACAACAAAAATGGAAAGAGACCTGGAGGTAGTCATATCAGATGACTTAAAGGTAAGCAAGCAATGTGAGAAGGCAGTAAGGATGGCTGGGGGATACTGAAATGTATAGTAAGAGGCATCATCAGTAGAAAACAGGAAGTTGTCATCCCTCTGTACAGATAGTTAGTGAGACCCCATCTGGAGTACTACGTGCAGTTCTGGAGACCCCATCTCCACATGGACATAGACAGGATGGAGGCAGTCCAGAGGAGGACAACTAAAATGGTACATAGTCTGCAACAGAAGCCATACGAAGAAAGACTAAAGGAGCATAATATATATACCCTCAAGGAAAGGGGAGGGGCATGATAGAAACTTTCAAGTACCTCAAGGGAATCAACAAAGTCAAAGAGTGTAGCATCTTTCAGAAAAAGACACAATTTGAAGATAGACGGGGGACAGCTCAAGGGCAATGTGAGGAAGTATTTTTTCACAGAGAGGGTGGTGGACACATGGAATGGCCTTCCTGAGGAGGACGTGGGGTCAAAAACAGTGGGGGAATTCAAGAATGCATGGGACAGAAAAAGGCAATTCTGGTGGGGGGTAGGAAGAAGTAGACTGTTGGTTAACTAGGATCTGCAGCTTATCCAATAGGTAGGGAAATGGGCAGACTAGGTGGGCCAAGCGGTCCCTATCTGCCATCAGAGTCTATGTTTCTATGTTTGTGGGGAGGGGGCAGTTGCTGAATAGGGAGCTAGTTGCAATCTCGAGCAGCCTCGATAGACCAGGATGGCCTTTTGCTGCTGGCAAAGTTCTTATGTTTGTATGATCCATCAACCAGAAAAAAAATTACTTCTCATGGCAACTAGTCAGAGCAGCAGGCAGCAAGCTAGAGCAGCACCACAAAATGTCATCCCCTCCACACTGAGTTAAAACCACAGAGCCAACACTGCCAAACAGGACAGTAGCATTGGGAAATAATAATTTTACATTTCTCAATCAGTTGAGAAACCAGCAGCAGGAGGAAACAAGTGCAAGTAGCAGCACCATTTTGCAGGAAGATTTATTTTTCTCACCATGGCAAACTGGCAATCCTTTTGGCTATTTCATAATTCACACAATAATTGTATCTCCCTTCTCTCACAATTTTGCCAAGTGTTTTTTTTTTTACTTACTATATAAGGCCTGTTCTGCACATCACAGCAGCTAGTGGCAACAAGATTCAGCCTGAAATCATTTGTGAACGGTAAACTAAACAGCATTTTTTTATTTTATTTACTTATTTATCTTTTGTTGACCGGGTAAGTGCACTAGACAAATCCTGCCTATTTTCAGGTACGACCCGGGGGAGGGGGATACAGATGAATGCCAACTGACCTTGAACCAGATTAAGCTGTTGGTGGTATTTTTAGTGAATGAGGGAAATTTGGCCAGGACACCGGGGAAATTCCCCTACTCTTTTCGATCAGTGCCATGGGATCTTTAACATCCACCTGAACTACCACCAATCCAGGCAGATGGGACCTCAGTTTAACGTCTCATCCGAAAGACGGCACCTCAGAAATGCCACACCCCCCCCCATGCTGCATTACAGTGTCAGTACTGGGATATTAACCCAAGTGCCAGATGTGGGAACTGAACCCACAGCCCTCTGATCTCCCGGCCTCAGAGGCGAGTGTGCTACCTACTGAGCCACTGACACTGCTAAAGAGAAAGACACACTGAAGTGGGGAAGCTGCAGTACTGGCATCTGTGTGCAGGTGTCTTAGGTTACTGGACAAATCAAATGCTCTGGCACTGCATGCCTTCAGCGTCAATTTTACGTTCGGGTGGTGGCAGGGCACTATATAACATCATGACTGAGACCAGATTTCTGTCTCAATTTTATGTAACATTCTTCATGTAATCTTTCTGGACTTTTGTGGCCTGTTTGGCACTAGCAGCAACGAGATGCAGCCACACTGCAGCTCACTTGTACCACATTGCAACAGTACTTTGACATACTCCATGCAACTTTCTGCACCTGAAATTATTACTAAATGCAACAAAAAACAAAACAATGTTCATCTCCCCTCATGCCTCACCAGTCGCCTCTCCCTCCGCAGCCTAAAACCTCAGATTCTGACCCTGTAGGGGAATCTCTAGAAGCAGCAGAGACATTCAAGAATCTGGGCTTCTGGTTAAACAACAAGCTTTCCAGTGCTGCGCACTTAAATTAATTGACTAAAAAGTTGAAGCAAAGGTCAGGACATTTCTATCGCATCAAGCACTTGCTCACACTTGAAGCCAAATTAAGACTGGTGCAGATCACTTTCCTTCCCATTAGACTATGCAGACGTTATTTACAGCCATTTACCCCTAGCCTCTCTCTCTAGGCTAGACACTCTGTACCACAGGGCTATCAGATTTATTCATGTGCACCATATATGCACACCTGTGTGCTCTATACTAGCAAATTGGTTGGCAGTCCCTAAAAGCTAGGAGACCAAAAATGTGGTACTCTGGACATTCAGGGCCCTGATGAACAGGTTACCTAAATACATCTCTGACCTCCTTTCTATCCCCAAGGGGGTCTATTCCCTTAGAAAATACACGGCTATCCTGCTCGATATCCCTAGACTCAGAACCTGTTTCAGCACATCCTCATCAGCCATTCTATCCTCGCCCTCTGGAATACTACCCCAAAAAACTTAAAACTCTCTAATCTTGCCAGCTTATACTCCTTCAAGAGCCGCCTGAGTCAGGCCCTTAAAGAGTCTTGTAGCTGCTACCCCTAATTTTCTGGGTCTTTTCAACCCATGCCCCCTGCTCAACTGAAGCTCTTACCTATGGCCTTCCCAGCACATCTCTTATTCTAACTACATCTCCTCCTTTACTGTCTCTTTATATTTACCTTCCCCTCCCTTCACCTGTTCACCTGTGACTTCACCTCCAAATGACTTCACCCCAGCCAGCTAAATTGCCTTTTATACCCATGACCTATGTATCTGCTGTTTGCCTTGGGAGATATGCTGTGTTTTCTTTGTGTTTACTGTGCTATTGTATTCCTTATGCCTATAGTCTAAAATTCCTTGTCATTTTTATGTTGATTGCGCACTTGTGCAAGAAACATGTTGCAGCAGCAGCTTGCTGCAGAAGCAGGCTGTGCAGGCACGGCACTGTTGTGGCCAATGCCCCCACTGCCTTTTGAGGTTTGGCTCCCTGTCCCCAATGGCATGGCATGCTGCTGCTGACACTAGTTCAGCTAGCATGCCACAACCTTGAGAAGTTTTAGGTGCTGCAATCAGGGGCCGCTCGTAATTTCACAAATTTATAATATTTTCACTCCATATTTTCAACATTGCCATTTTCTCACACCTACTTATGAACAGTACAGCTGTCATTTTTCCCATCCTGGCTGAAATGTTTTCACACTTCTGGCATAGAATAGAGCGGTCACTGTAAGAAATCAGTGTCTGGGACAGATTAAGAACATGACAGTGATACTGTTCATCAGCAGAGGTCCTAAATTGCCTATGTTGAAAATTTGGTGATGATAGCCCCTCAAATGACTGTGTTACAAGTGTGCATTGTGCAGTTTCCATGCACCCTTGTAACTTCTCTGATTTGTAATATTGTCACGCCAGATTTTCAACACTGGCATTATTTCACACCTCCTTATGAACAGTACAGCTGTCATTTTTCACATCCTGACCAAAATGTGTTTTCGCACTTCTGGCACAGAATAGCGTGGTCACTGTGGGAAATCAGTGTTCGGGACAGATTAAGAAAATGACAGTGACAATGTTCGTGAGCAGAGGTCCTAAAATCCCTATGTTGAAAATTTGGTGACGAAAGTCCGAAAAATGACTGTATTACAGGCATGCGTTTTCACTCTTGCTGCAGAATAGCACAGTCGCTGTGGGAAATCAGTGTTTGGGACAGATTAAGATCAAGCGACTGGGGGGGGGGGAGTGACCGTCGAGCTCAACTCAGTTCTGTTGGGACTGCTGTGGATTTCTTTGTGGGCAGAAAAAGGCCCCAACACAGGAGCCCAGTACAAAAGGGCAGCCTGCAGCACTGGGAGAAACAGAACAAGAGAGAGAGAGTGAGTGAGTGAGGGAGGAAGAGTGAGCGAACTCAACAGAGCTCTGTTGGGACTGCTGTGGATTTCTTTGTGGGCAGAAAAATGGCATCAATGCAGGCAGGAGTCCAGTACAAAAGGGTAGCCTGCAGCGATGGGAGAAACAGTACGAGCGAGTGAGAGAGGGGGACTGAGTGAGCTCAACGGAGCTCTGTCAGGACAGCTGTGGACTTCTTTGTGGGCAGAAAAAGGTGCCAACACAGGCAGAAGCCAGTACAAAAGGGCAGCCTGCAATGCAGGGAGAGACAGAATGAGCAAGTGAGAGAAGAGGAGTGAGTGAACTCAACGAAGCTGTGTCAGGACTGCTGCAGATTTCTTTGTGGGCAGAAAAAGGTGCCAACGCAAGCAGGAGCCCAGTACAAAAGGGCAGCCTGCAGCGTAGGGAGAAATAGAACGAGCGAGTGAGGGGGGGGAGTGCGCGAGCTCAATGGAGCTGTGCCGGAACTTTAGAGTTGCCCACCCTTCCGCCCAGGGTCCTCGATGGTCCTCTATAACAGCAGGGTCTCTGGAGTGGAGACAAAGCAATGACTGTATATGCCCACACCTCCTTATGAACAGTACAACTGTCATTTTTCACATCCTGGCCGAAATGTGTTTTCACACTTCAAGAGCAGAATAGTGCAGTCACTGTGGGTAATCAGTGTTCAGGACACAGTAAGAAAACCAAAGTGACACTGTTCATAAGCAGAGGTCCTAAAATGCCTATGTTGAAAATTTTGTGATGAAAGTCCATAAAATGACCGTGTTACGAGTGTGCGTTTGCAGTTTCCACACACTCTTGTAACTTCGCAAATCAGTAATATTTTCACACCAGATTTTCAACACTTGCATTTTTTCACACCTCCTTATGAACAGTACAGCTGTCATTTTTCACATCCTGGCCGAAATGTGTTTTCGCACTTCTGGCGCAGAATAGAACGGTTGCAGTGGGAAATCAGTGTTCGGGACAGATTAAGAAAATGACAGTGACACTGTTCATGATCAGCGGTCCTAAAATCCCTATGTTGAAAATTTGGTGACGAAGTCCATAAAATGACTGTGTTACAAGCAAGCATTGAACTGTTTCCACGCACCCTTGTAACTTCACAAATCTGTAATATTTTCATGCCACATTTTCAACACTGGCATTTTTTCACACCTCCTTATGAACAGTACAGCTGTCATTTTTCACATCTGGCCTAAACATGTTTTTGCACTCTTGCCACAGAATAGCACGGTCATTGTGGGAAATCAGTGTTTGGGACAGATTAAGATCGAGCAACTGAGAGGGGGGAGTGACCGACCTCAACTGAGCTCTGTCAGGACTGCTGCGGATTTCTTTGTGGGCAAAAAAAGACCCCAGTGCAGGAGTCCAGTACAAAAGGGTAGCCTGCAGCACTGGGAGAAACAGAACAAGAGAGCGAGTGAGGCAGGGGGAGTGAGCGAACTCAACAGAGCTCTGTCGGGACTGCTGCAGACTTCTTTGTGGGCAGAAAAAAGCATCAATGCAGGCAGGGGTCCAGTACAAAAGGGCAGCCTGCAGCGGTGGGAGAAACAGTACGAGCGAGTGAGAGAGAGGACTAAGCAAGCTCAATGGAGCTCTATCAGGACTGCTGCAGGTTTCTGTGTGGGCAGAAAAAGGCGCTAACGCAGGCAGAAGCCCATTACAAAAGGGCAGCCTGCACCACCAGGAGAAATGGAACAAGTGAGTGAGAGAGGGGGAGTGAGCAAGCTCAACAGAGCTCTGTCAGGACTGCTGCAGATTTCTTTGTTGGCACAAAAAGGCGCCCACGGAGGCAGGAGCCCAGTACAAACGAGCAGCCTGCAGCACCAGGAGAAACAGAACGAGCAAGTGAGAGAGGGGGAGTGAGCGAGCTCAGTGGAGCTGTGTCAGTACTGCTGCAGATTTCTTTGTGGGCAGGAAAAGGTACCAATGCAGGTAGGAGCCCTGTACAGAAGGGCAGCCTGCAGCTCTGGGAGAAACAGAACAAGCGAGTGAGAGAGGGTTAGTGAGCGAGCTCAACGGTGCTCTGTTGGGACTGCTGCGGATTTCTTTTTGGCCAGAAAAAGGTGCCAATGCAGGCAGGAGCCCAGTACAAAAGGGCAGCCTGCAGCATCGGGAGACATAGAACAAGCGAGTGAGAGGGGGGAGTGAACGAGCTCAATGGAGCTCTGCTGGGACTTTACACTTGTCCACCCTCCCACCCAGGGTCCTCTGTGATCCTCTATTACAGCAGGGTCTCTGGAGAGGAGACACAGCAATGATTGGATGGTTTAGGATTGCTGTAATAATACAGATTTACTTCTTCTGTTTCTTTCTCTAACTGAGCTAAGTACTGAGCTATACTGTTATGATTACTGTAGTAATACATATTTGTTCTGTTTATTTCTCTAACTAAACTGAGTAATACTTGGAGTGCAATAGGATTTCTAAGTGAGCTAAGTGAAGCTATATGGGAGCCAAGAACAAAAAGTGTGGTAGCTGAGGGGTGAAAAATGGACTAGGAGGCTTTAGGATTGCTACAGTAATAAAGTGTCTAACAGATGACATTTGAGCCTGAATTACCCCTGTCGGCAAGGGATCAGTAGGGGGACTAGTGTGGGGGGTGACAGGAATTTGAGTAAATAGGGGCCTAACAGTTCTAGTAGGATACAGAACCTGGGAGTAAGACCCCCTAGCATAAGATGGGAGCCACAAAGGGGCAGGTGCCACATGTCACTAGGGCAGGCATCTTTGGAAGGGTGGAGGGGTGTGCAGGGTGTAGGTGTGCCATTATCCTGGACTGGGCTTGGAGGATGAGGGGGGTGTATGGTCTGCAGATGACTGGCTAGTTTGAGGGAGGAACTGTGGAGGTTAGGGAGGAGTGTAAGTGGCAGGGCATACGAGTATGATAGGCATCCTGGAGGGGGAATAGGGGATGGCAAAGGGGGACAGAGGATGAATAACTAGATACTGAAACTGACCCCAGTATGAGAGGCACTAGCAGGAAAGAGAGGAGACGGGAGGGGGTGCCCGAGGCGACAGTGGGGTTGCCTACTGATGGGGGAACAAGACACTATGAGGAGTACCAGGTGAGAGAGCAGATGGCTGTGGGTTGTGAGGCACCAGTGGTGGCATGGAGGGGAACAAGTACGAGGGGGAGAATTGATAAGGGGAAGGGATGTAGGACGGGTATCGATTATGAATGCATTCAAACCTCTGCTATGAGATGCAGAGGGGGAGCAGGAACATACTGAAGGGGAGAGGACACACGGGGCATGAGAGGGATGGCAACAGGCAAGGGAAGAGATAGTGAGGACAAAAGGATAGAAAGAGGCTAGTAAGGAAGGAGTGGTGGTGATTGAGGGACAGAAGGCTACGGGAAGGGGGAAGGATGGGAGGGGCATCACTATCTGGGTAGAAGAGAATGGGGGCTCTAATTCAACAACCACGGGGATAGGAGAGGGCTTGAAAATCAGCAGGGGAGGAAGGGAGGTCGATATGGGAAGCCCAGTAGGAAGTAGTCAGGATGGGAAGGGATTCAAGTGGGATAGGAGGATTAAGGCAGAGAAAATGGGTGAGACGGAAGCAAGGGGTACAGATATAGAAGTCACAGATGGTGCAGTTGGTGGGGGTAAGGGACAGGGAAGAATGAATACTGGGGTGGTGGAAGAGGTATTAGAAGGGAAAGGGGGTAAGGGGCAGGGGTACTCGTCCTTGGGGATTCTATACTGAAATGGGTGAGATGGGGTGGAAAGGGGGAAAGGCACACCCATATTTACATTGCAGCTATCCCCAGGTTGAGTGCAGGAGGAGCAGGGCAGACACTGTTCAAATGTACAGAGAGGGGCAGGAAGAAACCTCATTTACTGTTGCATGTGGGTACAAATAACTTGGGGGGCACTGTGGAAGTAGTGATGGGGAGGTTTCAGTACTTGGGCAGGCAGTGTGATGGGGTGGGGAAGTTGGTGGCATTCTTAGAGGTACTGCCCATACCAGAGCCCCCCCCCCCCGCAAACACACACATACACTCTCCCCAAAAAGTTGCTTAAAAGCCTGCAATTCATTTAAATCAATTCCATTTTCTTACTTACTTGGGGCTCAATGCCAACAAGTGTAACATCATGTACCTAGGGCACAGGAACCCCGATGCTGGGTATAGGATGGGGGAGGTACTGATACTCACTAGACATGAAAGGGTCCTTGAGGTTATTATATCAGAGGACCTCAAGATGGCAGTACAGTGTGACAAGGCTAAGGACAGGGCAAATTGAATTCTGGGGTGCATAAGGACTGGCATCTCCAATAGGAGGACAAGGGATGTTGCGCTGCCATTGTATCACTGTCTGGTATACCCCCAGCTGAACTACTGTGCCCAGTTTTACAGTCCACACTTCAGAAAGGACATAAAGTGGATGTTTTCCACAGGAGGGCAACTAAAATGGTTCAGGATTTTTACAGGAATCCCTACAAGGAAAGGCTGAATAATCTCCATGTGTACACTCTGGAAGAGAGGAGGCCGAGAGGTGACATGATCAAGACCTACAAAGTACCTCATAGGCGTAACGAGGGTACAGTTGGGGAGCTTCCTTCAAATGAGGATGAGCACCCAAACCAAGGGACATACAATGAACCTGGGGGGGGCTTTCAGGATAGATGTGAAGAAATATTTCTTTACTGAAAGGGTAGTAGATGCCTTGAACAGACTGCGAGGAGAAGTGGTGGAAGCTAAAATGGTAAGGGGCATTAAGCATGCATGGGATAAACATAGGGGTATATTACAGAAAGGGGAAGGAGGGGGTCAACGGAGATCAATAGGGCCATGATCGTGGAGTAGGTTCAAGTTCATTGCAGGAAAAATCTATTAAGCTCACTCACAAGGAGGTCCTGATGGAAGCAGGCAGAATAAGACATGCACTTATATATACAGGCAGGAGTTATACATAGGTAGAGAACACTTGGCCAGACCGGGTGGCCTGAGCGGTCCTTTTCTGCTGATGAATTCTATGTTTCTGTCGCATCATGTGTTAATTCAGGTGTAGTGTTTATTTAAAGTTGGGCCTACCATACATCCACATGTAAGGTACAGTAAATTACTGAATTAGATGCAGTCCACTTACAGTGCAATAAACAGAACCCCACTGCTTCAAGAAGCCTTTACTCTTCATAAGGCTAATTAAAGAGCTGGGGTTCTATTTGCAGTGTCCACACCAGTATGCTGATCTTAAAATCGACACCGCAACTGAATGAGTACTTGATTCTTGATCACTCCATTTCTTCCCCACTTTGAAACCTGCTTGTCCTGAGTTACTTTTGGCCTGGCAGCACCTTGCCTGTGTTGGAAGATGACCAATAAGTGGCACTGAAAGACATCAGACTTCACAGTCTGTGAAGGCAGTTGGTCACGGACAGACATAAGGCAATTCTACTGGGGGGTAGGAGGAAGTAAGCTGTTGATTAACTATAATCTGCAGTTTATCTATCAAGTAGGGAAATGGACAGACTAGGTGGCCCAAGCAGTCCTTATGTGCTGGCAACTTGTATGTTTCTATGTTTCTCACCCACCACCTTGGCAAGAAGAAGGCTGAAGCTGTGGCCACTGATGACTGTTGGGGTGTGGAGATGAGGGGACCAAAGAGGACACACATAAGGAGATAAAATCATAATAAACATTGTGAGACCTTCACCACCTTTCCAAAATGCTTACCAGTAAAAGAACACTATATGAAGTTTTTCAAATGGCAACACAATCTGGTGAGCCCTCTGTCTACCATCTGACACAAGGCAACAACCAGCATAAAATTGCCTAAAGAAAGCAGTGTGGTCACGTGGTCACTGAAATACTGGAGATTACAGATTTATAAGAACAAAAGAATATCACACAGAAGCTGGCACATATCCCTATAGCAACTGTCTCCTCCTTCTCAGTACTTCTATGTATACCCTTCAGGTACTTGAATGTTTCTAACATATCCCCTCTTTCCCTCCTCTGTTCCAGTGAACACATATTGAGGTCCCTTACTTTCTCCTAATAAGTCTCGTGTTGCAAGCTCTGTACCATCTCCGTCACCCTTCTCTGGACCATCTCCAGCCTGTTAATATCCTTACAAAGGTGCGTCCTCCAAAACTGCACACAGTACCCCATGTGAAGCCTGACCATGGTTTTATATCATGGCATCACTACCTCCCTCCTTATGCTGGTGATACCCCTGCCTATGTACCCCAGCATGTCACTGGCCCTCCCAGCTGCCTTACCACTTTGACATTTTCAGGTCATCTGAGGTAAGAACCCCCAGGTCCTTTCCTTGTTTGTCACTGTCACTAACTCTCCCCCCCCCCCATTCTGTACCTATCCCCAGGGTTTCTGTGTCCCAGATCCATACTTTTGCACTTTTTTGAAGTAAAATTCAGTTGCCAGTCCTCAGACCATTTCTCAATCTTCCCCGGTCCCTCTTCATTTTCTCTCCACCCCACCCCCCGGGGTATCCACTGTGTTACAGATCTTGGTGTCATCTGCAAACAGGCAGACCTTTTCCTTCACCCCTCCTGCAATGTCACTTATGAAGACATTGAACAGGACTGTCCCCAGGACCAATCCCTGCAGCACCCCACTGGTCACCGCCTCTCCCCAGACTGCACCCCATTTATCACCACTCTCTGCCTTCTGTCTCTTACCCAGTTTCTAACCCACTTTACCACCCTTCCCCCCATGCCCACCCTACTCAGCCAGTTTATCAACCTCCTATGTGGGACGGTGTCAAATGCTTTGCTTACATCACGGTAAGAGTTCTCCAATACCCCACCCTGATTTACTTCCTTTTTCACCCAAAGACATCAACCAGATTTGTCTGACATGACCTCCCCACTGTGAATCCATGTTGCCTATGGCCCTGAGCTCTGATGTCTTCTACATACCCCACTAAACTTTCTTTAACCAATGTCTCCATGATCTTCCCCACTACTGAAGTGAGGCTGACTGGCCTATAGTTCCCTGCCTCCTCCCTGCTGCTGGATTTCTACAGAGGGACCACATGTGCCCTCCTCCAATTCTCTGGTACCACCCCTGTGTTGAATGACTCAGTGAACATGGCTGCCACAGGTACTGCTATTTCCCTTCACAGTTTTTTTTAATATCCTTGGGTGTTTGCCATCTGGTCCCATCGCTTTGTCCACCTTCAGTTTACTCACCTTCTCCAGGATTCTTCTACCTGTGAATGGACGATTGTCCACTTCTTCACGCTTTTGCAACTGCGGTACTGCTGTGGTCCTTGCCCTTCCCCCTCTTCTGTGAATACTGAACAGAAAGACACTGTGGATGTCTTGGGGGGGGCACATGACAGTTCTTAGGCATGGTACTTTCACTTCCAAATACCTAAACAGCACATATAAGCACTCAACATTCGGCATTGACAAATGCTTGTTGATATATGTACTCATTGTTTTCTTATCTGATGTATCGTGCTCACTGCACTTGTTTTATTTATCATGCCAATTGTCTGCAATTACTTTTTCATTGTTGTCTATACTGTATGCTCTGCCTTATCCATTTGTTTGCCCCCAGGGCCTCCTTGTAAATGGGTGTAACCCCCCTACAAATGGGGGTTCCCGAAAAGTCTTCTTTGAGCTTGCCTAAATGCTCACTGCCAGGCTGGTGTCCTGCGTTTTAGCAGTTTAAATGTGATTGCCAGAGAGTGCCTGTATAGCCTCTGTGTACTGTCTCTTGAAGAGCTGCCTGGATTGCAGTCATAATTAATCTAAAAGGGAGCTCTGTTAGAAGATGTACTTGTTTGCTGATCATTTGTTAGAGTAGTAATATTATTGCAGTTTGTTCTAACCTACCTTGTTTGCAGCATGGACAGTTCTGTTGGTTTCCATCATCTTGGTCCTGGACTGCAGAATGGGCCAATCAGTACATTTGGGATTCTAAAATGGAGCCTGCCTACAGGGGCTTGGTGGAGCCAAAACTTGTAGGAATTATAGTTTGGGGTTTTTGGCACCTAAAATAACCTGGAGGGGGAGCCCTTGTTGTGACTGACAGACAGATCAGCCAACCGAACCTTTTGGATCTTGGAGAAAGTCCCACACTGCTTGCAGTTTCAGTTAGATCTGAGTTGGGAAGTGAAGAAGTAACAGCTCAAGATAGTTTGAGCAGCAATCCATAGTGGATTCGCATGGGAGAACTGTGGAAAGGCCTAAGTGTGGCCTGCATGCCTGCCTGCTGTTCCTGAGAGGAAACTTGTGTTTTTTTTTTCGGACTGAATCCCAACTTGGAGAGCGAATTAAGCCACTGAATCATGACCAGACTTTAACCTGAAGAAGACCAAAGATTTGCTGAATGTGATCTGCCTGTTAGGACTTCCAGCTACCTCTGAACTCCTGGATTGTGCAGAGACTCTGTAATTGTGACCAGAGAGCCATTTGTCTGGTACAGTGGAATTTCCTTACATGTGAATGTGCTGTGTACTTATAGCGGGTCATGAGTTGGTTCCCCACTGTGTGTCTGAACTGTGTTTTGCTTGCTGGAGGCTGTATGCAGCTCCATGGACTGAATTCATATCCATTTCTGTTTGCCTGGGCCCTGCTACTCTGGCCCAGCCAGAATACCTGCTATGCAGAGGAAGTCATCGATAAGAGACCAGCCCTGGGGATCAGCCCCCTGCTCAACTCCTTGAACAGGAATGACACCTCGGTGATTCGTGTGGGCCCTGCTTCTCTGAGCACTCCAGCTCAACAGCCTGCAGTCTCGATTTCGTCCTGCCTGCGTCCAGTATTGGGTATCGTGAGTAAACATCAGGGTAGCTCCCTGCAACAACAGCTAAATCTAAAAGTGTTGTCATCTGATTGTCTTGTTGCCTTTTCTTTCATGAACTGAGCCCTCCGGCTCCAGATTACAAATAGTGTGTGTTGTGCATGTTGCTTTCTTCCATCACAGGGCCCCAACCAGCTGCAACATTCCTGGCTAGCTGACCATTTTCCTACCTGGGTACGCAGAATGTTTGACTGTGTAGGGACTCTGAACTGCATGTATAACTGTCTGATTAATATAGCTTTTAAGCTTATCAACCTGATTACGCCCATCCCTTGTTCAAGTCCCCTGAATAAATCAGATTTAACTTTGCTTGCATTTAACCTGACTGTGGTTCCAGTTTGTGCCAAGAGTATTGTACTGTTGTTATTTGCTGTGCTCAACCTTGTTTTACAGGGGGTCCCCAGGGTCAAGCTAGAGGAACCAGCCCTGGTGGTAAGTGCAAACAGTGTGGGTAATTGCCTGATGAATAGGGGTCATTGTGAAAGTGATTATTGTGCACTGTTCAGGCCACTAGAAGGAGAAAAGGGGGGTTACAGTGTCTCAGAGGGCTGTGCCCAGGTCAGCTTGACCACTATCAACCCTGACCTCCGGGTGGAGGCACCCATATCAGAACCTAGGCCCCTTAACCTGCAACTGGCCAAGCAGGCAGGGGTAGTAGCCCTTGGGATAGCGTCACCTAGGGGTTACATAAGCTTGCTCAAAAGTGTTCTACCCTGGTTAAATAAAGATTGACTAATTGAAATCCTTTGTAAACAGTGAGTGCAACTGCAATTTTGGTCCGGGGGAGGGGGGCACCATATAACATGATGACTGAGACCAGCTTTCTGTCTCAATTTTATGTAACATTTTTCATGTAACATTTCTGGATGTGTGTGGCCTGTGCTGCACTAGCAGCAACAAGATTCAGCCTGAAATCCTTTGTATACAGTGGGCGGAAATTACATTTTTGGTCCGGGAGGTGGGGGGACAACATACACTGTAACGGTGGACGAAACAGCATTTTATGGTCCGGGTGGTGGCAAGGAACTATATTACATCATGATTGAGACAAGATTTATGTCTCAGTTTTATATAGCATTTTTCATGTAATGTTTCTGGACTTGCATGGCTTGTTTGGCACTAGCAGCAACAAGACTCAGCCTAAAATCCTTTGTAAACAGCGGGTGAAACTGCATTTTTGGTTCAGGAAGTGGGGGGACACCATATAACATCATAACTGAGACCAGATTTCTGTCTTAATTTTATGTAAGATTTTTCATGTAACATTTCTGGGCATGTACAACCTGTACTGCACCAGCGGCACCCAAGATTCAGCCTGAAATCCATTGTTGAAAGTGGACAAAACAGGATTTTATGGTCCAGGTGGTGGCAGGGAACTATATAACATCGTGACTGAGACCAGATTCCTGTCTCAATTTTATGTAACATTTTTCATGCAACATTTCTTGACTTGTACGGCCTGTTCAGCAATAGCAGCAAAAAAGATTCAGCCTTAAATCCTTTGTATACAGTGGTCGAAATTACATTTTTGGTCCAGGAGGTGGGGGGAAAACATATACTGCAACATCATAACTGAGACCAGATTTCTGTCTCAGTTTTATATTACAATTTTCATGTAACATTTCGGGGCTTCTACGGCCTGTTCTGCGCGCTAGGGCCAACAAGATTCATCCTGACAAATGTGCAAAGAAAGCAGTTTTGCACCATGGCCACCAATTGACAATGCTGTGAACTTCATAAGTTCCTCAACAATTAGGTTTCAGTTCTCTAAGAATTATTTTTGTCATGTGGGGACTGAGGAGGGACACCACTTAACATTATTTGCAAGTGCACAACACACGTTAAGTAGTAAAACCAGATCTATGTTTAACTTTGCAGGAAAATTGCTTGTTTCTGTGCTTGCTGTGTGTTACATCTGTGGAATGTTCCACCAAACAATAAGTGACGGAACATCATATAGCACTGGGAAAAAATTTGTTTTAATAGGCACAATACTTAACATTTGTGGATAGGAGAAGGAAACATGTCAATGAGCAGCTGACGCCTTCAACATAACTTTCACAAAACATATTTACTCACAATTCAGTTTGGATTTCACATTAGTTATGTGTGTGTCTTGCACATTATGTATTACTGAGGACATCTGCATGGAAACATGATCTTTGCACAGAAAAATTGTCATCTACTCCACTTGATTTCTCCATACCTGAGGTCATAATGCACTGCTTCTGACATCACAGTCACTCCAATGTCCACAGATTGTGATGTAACAATGCATGATTGTGACTTGAAGTAGAGAGTAAGCTATGGAGGCAGATGAATTCTAAGGGCTAAAGATCATGTATTCATGGAGATTTCCTCAGCAATAAATATATGCAAAGAGAACTCTGTAACATATATGTGGAATTCAGTTTGTGGAATGTGACAGCACCAGGGTCAGCAGTGCCAAACAGCCAAAATGAATCAATGGAGTTTGCAAAGAAAAGGCCAACACCTGCCCAAGGCTGTCAGCCATCAGGGCCATGTGCACACAGTCCATATTTTTTGAATTCAATACCTCGGGGGAGTTGCTTCAACTCAAAGTAAGAAGGACTCACCATAGCAGGTATCCATTAAGTGCTCTTTCCTTATTCCAGTGTGGTTAAGTAAACAATGTAAAAAGTCCTTCCATATAACTAAGATAAAAATGCCTGCTCCCTCAAGGCACTGTACTCGCACAGAAAGCACGCATGTGCAAAATGCTGTGGTGAGTCCTTTTTACTTTGAGTTGAAGCAACTCACACGAGGTATTTGAATCCAAAAAATATGGATTATGTGCACACGGCCCTGATGGCCGACAGCCTTAGGCAGGTGCTGGCCTTTCCTTTGGAAACTCCATATATGGGGAATGCAATTGAATTGAACATAATTATTATGTTTTTAAAAGTTATCTTGGAGGTGTCACCAGCTCTAAGAAGTAACACAAAGCATAATGAGGTAATAAGGTGTTTATTAGGAGAGGGGTACACGGTACAGAATAAGTATAACAAACGACAGGCAGGCTCAGGAGGACAAGGGTAATACAATGAGAGGGAAAGGTAAGAGAGATAACAAGAAAAGGGACTGAATTATACGGGCAGCGTAAGATAGAAACATAAAAAACAATTGTCAAAGAAGTTGTTTGCGATACATAACAAAGAAACTAGAGAACTTGATGAAGTAAGATTACACAGGACAGAAAATATCTTTTTTGTTGTTTTTATTTATTTTTTTTGGGGGGTGGGGCCTTACAAAGAACTGAAGAGAGGATAGAAAAACAAATACAAAAAGGACAAATTAATTATTACTGCCACTGCCAGTGGCGCCGCCACACAGTTCACCAAGGATGCCCAAGATTTTATCAACGTCAGACTGAAGTTTGGACATCTCACCCCGGGCATCATTGAATTCCTGCCAGAATTGATTAAACTCCTGCCAAAGCTGTTGTAGTTCAGACAGGACTACAGCCAAGTCTGCATGGGTCACTGCCAGGGCAGGGGCTGCTTGTGTTGCTGCTGCTGGCTGTGGACATGGGCGGCGCCGGCAGGGTGGTGATGGTGCTGCAGACTGCTGCTGTCTGTGACTGTGATTCCTCTTAGAACAGCTCATAGAACCAGCCACGCCTCCCTCCTGCTCACCCCCTTCTGTGCTGTCCCCCGCACTGCTACCCACAGCGGCTGCTGATGCCGTCGCCACCTCCTGCAGTTTAGAGTTCCACTGCAGTAGGTGGTGGTGCAGCATGTGGCTCCTCTACCCACTTGTACCGAAGTGGGAACCCAACTTCCCATGGCGGACTTCCTGGCCACACAGATTGCAGGTCACTACTGGGTCACCTGCAGCATCACACACACACACACACACACACACACACAAACACCAGATACAAAAGACACAAAAGAAGAAGTAAGAACAATATCACAAATCAAGTGTTTGCTAACTAACTAGACTCTCTAAATTCAGAGTGGGTCTGAGCTGCTGCCTGCTTCCTCTACAGACACATAACAAAGGAAATGAATCGCTCACTTCCTGTTTATAGTCACCCTCGTGACCTGCAGAGAGTAAGTCCTGTTTCTCCTAATTTCGCATAATAGTAGGCAAGGCAAGGCCAACTTTATTTTAAGATGCCGATTCCCAGGGGCTCTGGGCACCATACATAGAAGCACAATCAGAGAATAAATAAACAACATACCAATAAATATAACTATTAAATAGACAACTATAATAAAATAAAATCAGAAAATACTTTTATATTTAAGTAGGTGGCCTGGGACAGAAACTGTTATACTGTATGTCACTACCTAGGCAGTCATTAAAAAAGCAGGGTCTGGGAGAGTTGGTTGAACAAGAAAGCCGTGAGGTGGACCTTGAATACCTCTACTGAAGGGGCCTCCCTTACAGCTGAAGGTAGCGAATTCCACAAGATGGGGCCAGTGACACTAAAAGCTCTGTTGCCGGCCATTTTTAACCTCATCCTGGGAATTGAAAGGAGGCTCCTAGAGGAGGAATGGAGGGAGTGGACTAGGGCAGCAGGTGGAATAAGGTCCACCAGGTAACCAGGGCCAAGGCCATGTAGGGTCTTAAAGGTGAGCAAGCCCACATTGAAGAGAATCCTCCACTTGACTGGCAGCCAGTGCAGTTCACTCAGCACTGGGGTGATGTGGCAGTACTCAGGCTGCCCCGTCAACAACCTGGCAGCTACGTTCTGCACTAGCTGTAGCTGGCGGAGGGAACCTCCTGAGACCCGGAGGTAGAGCACATTACAGTAGTCAAGCCTCAACGTCATGAAGGCATGCACCAAGGTAGAAAGGTCCAGGGGTGGAACTAGAGGCTTGATCCTGGCGATATTCCTTAGATTATAGAAACTAGTACTGACAACAGATGACAACTGAGATTCAAGCGTCAATCCATTGTCAAGGATAATGCCAAGATCACGCACCCTAGAGGAGGCTTTCAGTGGCATCAGTCCCAGAAAAAGTCCTGTCTCTGTGCCAGAGGCCATCCAGGTACACCCTCTGTTTGACTCCACTACCAGTACCTCTGTCTTATTGGGCTTCAGTCGCAATCAAGTGGAGGCCATTCAGTCATTGATCTCAGTAAGGCAATTATTTAGCACATCCACTGCGTAGGATGTCCCAGCAACAAAGTAAAGGTATAGTTGGGCATTATCTGCATAGCAATGAAACCCCAAACTGTACTTCCTGATGAGCTCTCCCAGGGTCAGCAAGTACACGGTGAACAACATTGGCAACAAGACTGATCCCTAGGAGAAATTTCCCATTACTACCCTTTGCCTCCTGTTCATGAGATAAGACTCAAACCAGTGGATGACAGTGCCAGTGAGGCCACAAAATTCCCTCAGGCAGTCAAGTAATACACAATGGTCCACATGTAAAAGGCTGAGGAAAGATCGAGGAGAACAAGTATTGTCCCCTCCCCTCGATCTGCTGCCCTGAGAAGGTCATTGTGCACCTGAACTAACGCAGTTTCTGTGGTATGCATGGCACAAAACCCAGACTGGAGAGGCTCATTTAGATCATGGGACATGAGGTGCTCCTCAAGTTGAAGAGTCACAACTTTCTCAACAATCATAGTTAAAATTGGGAGGTTGGAGATAGGATGGTAATTTGCCTTGATGTCAGGGTGTAATGATGGTTTCTTTAGAAGGGGTCTCACCAGTGCCTCCTTCAAGGCATCTGGGAAGATCCCCTCTGACAAAAAACAGAACACCAGACAATCAAGGCAAACACAGGACCAATGGAGTTAACCCATCCCTTCATGAACTGTGTCGGTACTAGGTCCAGTTCGCAATACGTGTGCTTCAACCTGGAAATTACCTCAATGACCTCAGCCACCTCCACCAGTCTAAACTCACCCCAACTAGACTGACTGCTCTCCAGGCACCCAAGGTGACCACTGTCGGCCACACTTTGGCTCACCGATGGAATTCCCTGCTGGATGGTGGACACCCTGTCCGAGAATGATTGAGCAAACTCTTTGCATAAAACGGCAGAAAAAGTCTTTTTTGGCTACAGACAGGCAGGGTGTAGAAGCCTATCTACAGTCCAAAAAAGCACAGTTGGTCGATTTTTCCCAGCAGCAATCTCCCTGGACAGGAACTATGTCTTCTTACGGTTGATTGCCCCAGGTACTCACCGTAGTGAGTACACAGAGCCAGTTTGTTCGCCTCCAGCCTCCAGCCCAGTCATCTGCCAGCAGCACTATAACCTCTGACCCATAATCTTCATCACCTTGAGCCCCCCATCATACCATGGTGACCTCAAGTGAGAAGATTTGGGTCGTACACGGACCGGTGCAAGGGAGTCATGTGCATCAGACATTGTGAGTTGCAGGTGGCAACTGCCCCTCACGCATGCATTTTCCACTCTAGATAGGTCAGTCATTGCCAGAAAGTCCTCAGGGGTCAACCCCCTCAAAGGGCGGTAACTAACCTCTCAGAAGGGGGAGGGCTCTTGGGGGGGAGGGGGAGGCCCGAACAAGAACTCCACTGTGTAATGATCTGACCATGGAACTCGATCAGTCTTGAGATTATTTATCTCAAGCCCCAGTGAGAAGACCAGGTCCAACATGTGGCTGCCCTTGTGGGTCGCGGAAGAAACTTCTTGTGACAGGCCCAGAGATGACATCATCTGGAGGAGGTTGTACCCAAGCCTAGAAGTTTCGTCATTGCCCCAAACATTAAATTCCCCCAGAACTAAGCATCTGGGGGCTTCCAATGTTTTGCCAATGAAGAAATTGGCTACCTCCTGCAGGAATTCTCCTGCCACCCTGGGGGTAAATCAGGAGAATCCTGCAGCCTGTGCCCATACCCCCACAGACAGCCACACATTCAAAGGAACCCAGTGTTCTCACTGGGTGTACAGTGAAGCCTAGCGTGGATCTAAAACAGATGGCCACCCTTCCCACCCCTACATTCCACTCTGGGCCAGTGCACTACACAGTACTGGGGGTCAGCAGCTTTTAAAACCAGGTCAGGAGTCACGTGATGCAGTGCGTTGTGTAGGACGCCTCTGCCTGCTCCGATCTACCACCTGTTATATACCCTTCAAAACCCTGTTTTTCGGTGACCTTTACCGAAGATCGCCTGTTTGTCACCTTCCTGAATGCTTCTGCGCTCTTTATAAGGAATCAATAGACGAGGAGATGCGGAAAACCGCTTCTAAACATACGTCTCCTGCAACACCCGAGAAGGCCTCTGAGAAAGCCAGGGCCTCCTCTTTACAATCTTCATTGCCTGTTACCACTGAGTGCCCTGATGCAGATCTTCTCACCCTCTCGAGGTTTCTAGAGGAGTTTCAGCCTGTTAAGGCTGAAATGCAGAATATGGCAGGGGAAATTAAAAGCATATCTAACAACCTGGAGGAGCTCTCCAAGAAGACTGCTGACAACGAAGTGTGTATACGATCTGTTGAAAAGAAGCAAGATAAAGCCGATCTGGAGTTAGTGGCCTTGAGGCGAAGGCTAGTGAAGATGGAGAACACGGTGGAAGACCTGGAGGGGTGCAGTTCCGTAACAATTCAGTAATTATCGGCTTGCCTGAGGGCGAAGAGGGCTCAGACCCCATCAAGTTTATTAAAAAGTTTGTGGAGCAGGTGGCAGGCCCTTCCCCCTTCGGAGCTAGCTACATCATAGAAAGAGCTCATCATGTACCACGCCCCTCCGTTAGAGCCCCCAGGTCATTCATATTTCATTTTCTAAACTTCCAGGAATGACAGCATTTTTTATACAAGGTCAAGGAGGTGCAAGATTTGCAATGGGAAGGTAAAAAACTGAGAGTGGCGCAAGATCTACCCTTATCTGTGCATCAGAAAAGAGCCATGTTTCACAATGTGGTCCTCAAGCTGATCACCGCTGGAATAAAGTTTTACATGGGTTTTCCTGCAAGGCTTCAAGTTTGCCTGAATGGCTCCTGGGTGACCTATGAGGAGGCAGAGATGGTAACCGTAGGGCACAAAGAAGCACTTCCTGATCTATTCAAGCCTACATGAGAACTGACCTGGCGTAGGGAGCTAAGCCAAGTTTCCATTTGGTGGTGTTGTCTAGCTGCAGTAAATCATAATTCTCTACAATACTTTTGGGGCCATGCCGCTGACAAACTGTGCAACTGGCTACTTAACCTTACACTACAGCTCTCAAGTGGGGTCCTCTTTCTGATAAAAAATGGACATTTCATTCCCAGTTTGGCTCTCATCTCCAGGACTACCTAATATTTTGTTGACTCTCACTTTTTACTCTGGCTCAGCCC
The DNA here is from genome assembly GCA_016271365.2 of Neoceratodus forsteri. NCBI lineage: Eukaryota > Metazoa > Chordata > Ceratodontiformes > Ceratodontidae > Neoceratodus > Neoceratodus forsteri. Next base: position 638,845,836 of record CM057453.1, on the reverse strand, counting down.
AGTCTCATTTTTGGTTTACAAGTCGGGTGTTAGCGGGCTCGTAAGTGCTCTTTCTGGTTTCAATTAATGAGTACTTGAGCGGGGTCACTGTTCTCATGTTAAATCCCAATTTTTTAGATCTGGTAACCCATTTTTTCAGGGGTGATGTCCCGATCTCATGGCAATGGGGGCAATGCTTAGTTCTCTCGGAACTTAACATGAGACTCTGTTTGCAACTCTTCCTGGCCCTGTTAGCATGGCCCGGTTCTTTTCAGGCTTCTCTCCCTTTCTCATTCCCTGTCATTATCGGGCAATAAATATGGTTAGTCTGAACACCAAGGGAGATCCAGCATTTAATGACAGATGAAAACACCAGGGTTTTTGTACGCCTTTACTGGGCGTTGGTTCGCCCCTTCTCCATAACCCCGCTTAAGTGCTGTCTCTGGAGGATTCCCATTTTTTCTTTTCTTTTTTCAATTCTCCCTTTGTAGAACTGTGATGGTCACTGTCTTTGATCTAAGAAATGTGGTCTGGACAGCTACTCTGGAGTTCTTAGCTCTCCCCTATATCACAGAAGGTAGTAATGGTCTGCCTGCTCTTGGCCATCAACACCTGATGTTCGTGGGCTGCGCCACAAGAAAACGTCTGAGATTAATCTTTACACATGATACCAATGTGTTATATGCCTCGCACTCTGCAGGCCACGTTGTACGGCTCTTGGGGTTTCTGCAGGAAGGATCGCTTCCTCTAAGGGGCTGGTATAGCCAATTTCCCGGTATTATTTAGGGGTGCTGTCAGGCAATCATTGCTGAGAATAGGTTAATCTCTATGGAGTGTTCTGATTACAGAGGGGTAATTCTGTTCCTGTTTCCTGCTTTACGAGGGCGGGGTGGTTGGGGGGAGAGGAACTTTTCAGTCAGCTGGTCATCATGTACCTTGTAAAATATGGGAGGTGTGGGAGCAGGGGTTAGGGCTCTGCGGGTGCTTCTAGGCGGGAGGTTTGTGGGGTGGTTGGGGAATGGATTTAGTGGAGGTAGAATTGGGGGAGGGTGAACAACCCAGCCATATCATGTTTGGAGATAGTACAGATGGAAAATACAAGTACAGTATATGTGTGCTTCGGAGGATTTCTGACTGGCAACATGAGTGATGGCTAGAAACATTCAATTTATCAGTTGGAACGTTAAGGGGTGAGGCACAAGACCAAGCAATATAAAATTCTGGAACATATAAACCATCTGAAGGCTGAAATTATGTTTTTGTAGGAGACGCATTTGCACAAGAGAGAGAGAGACTGACAAAATGAGACGGCAACAAATTGGGCAGATGTTTGCAGTGGACGGTAATGACCCACAGTAGATGGGTCATGATCCTTCTGCATAGGTCAGTTCCGTTCAAAACTCTTCAAGTTATATCTGACCCTTCAGGCAGATTCTTGTTTGTAAAAGGCAGATTGCATACCCTGGACATTGTTCTGGGTGCTATCTATGGCCCTAATGTAGACTCCCCTAGCTTTTTTGTTCAGATAATAAAAGCCCTAACTCCATTTCTGGATACCCCCATGGTCATAGGGGTTGATTTCAATCTTGTTTTTGATCAGGCTCTCGAAAGATCTTGTCAATCCCGCCAAGGTCTCTCTCCACCACAAAGAGCCTTCAGGGACCTGATGGACTCCATAGGTCTTTGTGATATATGGCGTGTATTACATCCCAATGTAAGGGAGTACACTTTTGTTTCCCCAGTGCATGCAACTTCCTCGAGGACTGATTTTATCCTCATTTCTCAAACCCTTTTACCAGGGGTTATAAGTTCTAGTATTGTCACAGGGCCCCCGTCGGATCACTCTGTGGTCACCTGGCTAATAGCCCTAGCTTCATTGCCAAATAAAGGGGACAGGTGGAAGTTGAATAACCAAATTCTGAAGGAGCCAAAGACGGTTCAGTATATAACATCCCAAATAGAGCAGTTTATTGCTTCTAATTCCAACTCCATGGGGAAGCCTGATATGGTATGGGGTGCCTGTAAAGCATATTTAAGGAGGATTATAACTGGCCTAACATCGAAAAGGAAAAGGGAGAGGCATCTCGGATTTCTGACCTTCTCTCTCAAATTAGGAGTATGGAGACTGTTCTTTCTCCATCTTCTTCCGAGACATTCAAACAAGACTTAACAAAATTGATTGAAGCCTACCTAACAATGCTAACGGAACAAGCCGAATTTGCAGTTTTGAAAACAAAAGCGGTATATACCGATCAGGGTGAGAAGGCGGGCAGAATGCTAGCGCTGTGTATTAAGCAACAAGAATCCGCCAGACTCATTCCTGGAGTCCATTCTCTTAACGACAATTCCCTTAAGGTCTCGCCCTCGGAGATAGCAGAGGAGTTTACAAAGTATTTCCAGGATTTATATGTCCCTATGGCCAATTCCCCATCCAAGGAAAGACTTTATGAATATCTGAGTGATTTACAGTTGCCAACTCTTACACAATCCCATCAAAAAATTCTGGAGTCTTTCATCTCTGAGGGCGAGATTGAAAGAGTAATCAAATCCCTCCCATCCGATAAATCTCCGGGTCCTGATGGGTTTACTTTCAATTTTTATAAGGCTTTCTCTAAACAACTGATTCCCATTTTGCTGCCACTTTTCCAGGCTATTCTTTCTGGTCAGGTGTCTGATCCTTCCTTTTTTGAGGTGCTGATAGTCTTGTTGCCCAAACCAGACAGACCGTCGGATCAGGTTTCAAGTTATAGACTGATCTCCCTACTTAACCATGACATTAAAATTCTGGCAAGATTACTAGTCGACCGTGTGGAGGCAGTACTTCACTTTCTAATTGGGGCAGATCAGGTTGGTTTTATGAAAGGGAGATCATCGGTTGACCATCTGAGGGCTCTGTCTCACGTCTTCCTGGCATCCAAGGATGCTCCTCATCTAATGGTCTTGATCTTGCTGGATGCCGAGAAGGCATTTGACAGAGTCCATTGGGACTACCTGTTTGTTACTATGGAAGTTTTTGGTTTGCCCATGAAATTCCGGAATTGGGTTAGTTCTTTAGACAAGTTTCCCTCTGCCAGAATCTCATGTAATGGGGTTATTTCTAGCTCCTCCAAATTGCATGTAGGGACCAGACAGGGGTGTCCCTTATCTCCCCTTCTCTTCAACATTTATTTAGAGCCACTTATCACGAGGTTATCAGGAGCCCAGGGCATATCGGGTATCTCTCTCTAGGGGAGCAGACGGTTCAAGTGGCGGCCTATGCAGATGATCTTTTGCTGCAGGTAACCCATCCACTCACATCTATTCCCGCCATCCTAAAGCTAATAGAGGATTTTATTAAGGTCTCAAACTATAAACTTAATGTAGGAAAGACTGGGTTTTTTCCTCTTAACCATAGGATTTGCAAACAGGATATTATTGCATTTGGACTCACCTGGAAGTCCAACTATATTAAATACCTGGGGCTTCTTTTAACAAGGGATACAGCGCGGCTCAGACAATTAAATATCGATGCACTGGTACACAAAATAGATCTTGACCTTCGTAGGTGTACCCTACTTTCCCTCTCTCTAAGGGGCAGAATAAATCTAATCAAAATGAATGTATTTCCTCGTCTGTTCTACCCCCTCAACATGTTAAATATATGGCTTCCCCTGTCCTGGGTTAAAAAAAGTGCACGGCATGATCTCCATTTTTATATGGGGCGATAAGAAGGCCAGGATGGCATTCCATAAATTACCTGCCCCGAAGGCTAAAGGAGGATTAAGACTTCTCCATATCAGGCTATATTACTGGGCCAGTCAGGCCAATAAATATCTCAGATGGCTGACCGTGGATCAACTGTCCGAGGCTGCTACATACATCCCGACTTGGTTAGCTGTCGAGTCTGCCTCCATTAAAAAACACATTTTTTTCCACCGCTGAGCTGTTATACACCAAGGTTAGTTCCCTACCAGAGTCTCTACGTAGTTCCCCTATAGCTGTTTCAATCAGGGTTCATACTCAGTTGTGTGCATTTCTGAGATATAAGAATCTCAAGGACTTATTTCAACCCGTAACATGTAGTCCCAATTTTTTATTAGATGGTAAGCCTCTCCCAACCACCTGGCTTCCTCAGATAGGAAATTGTCATTGACAGGAGTTTGTGTCACCCGATAGTCAATGGTATTTTTCAGCCGATATTATGCATAAGTTTACGATACCTCGTACAATTATCTTCAAGATTTTCCCGTTTCGTCATCTCCTGGTCAAGGTAATGGGTTCAACCCCCCCCCAACTCCTTATATCAGTTTTCAGGTTACCCTAACGGAGCTGGCGGATCTGCCTCATGCCGTATCTAAAATATACAGTGCTCTTTTTACCTGGGCCTACCCTGACAATTATGCTCCCGTCTCCTTTTGGGCCTCTCTCTTTCATGGCAGAGATCTGGATTGGTCTCTCCTGTAGCAAAGTTGTCATAAGTTTCTCAAGCAGGATAGACTCAGATTAATGCAATTCAAAATCTTGCACAATATTTATTTTTTTCTGCAGAAACTTGCTAGGCTGGGTCTTGTGTGCTCTCCCCTTTTCACAAGATGTCAGTCTCAAGAAGGAAATCTTCTCCATATTTTCTGGAGCTGTTCTAAAGTTGTCCCACTCTGGACTGTGATTAAACAGCATGTTGAACCTGAGTAACTGATCCAGAGACCCCCTATAACACTAGCCTGGCTACTGGAGGCAACTTGGCTACTAGTCACCTGTATCACCCTGGGGCATTCTGACTTTATAATCTGCGGCTAAAAAACCTCTGGGGCAGCTAGCAATTATTCACTAGCCCAACTGGCTAGCTTGGCTATAACTGGGGCTTTACTTTACCCTTGCTCCTTCTAGCACCCTGTCTACTATCTAATTCAGGGCCTGCCTGCCCTCTGCGCCATTTCCAATAGCTACTTAATTTAAATGCTGCCCACCCCTGTGCTCCATTTAGGAGAGTGAGTTAAATAAATGTATGTAATTTTGAATAAGGTCACCATCTCATAATGTGCTCCCTTCCTGTAACAATTTTAAATACATTTGAATAGATCAACCCTTGGCAGTCCCTTGCCCAGACCACACTAACATCCACGGCCATCCTTTACTGTATTGCACTCACTGTGTGAAAAGAAACATCTCTATTTTTATTTCAGTATTAGTTCAGGTGGACAGTGCCTGCTTTATAGCACTGTCACCAACGTACAACCCAAAGCCGGGAAGAAGTTGAGACAGGAGGTGGGTTAAGTGTACGCTGGATGCCCTGCTGGATGTAGGCAGGTGGGAGGTCTTCCCTTGATGGGTAGCTGGCTCTCCTGATGCTCGTTCATCTAATGATGCTTTCCCTCTTGTGGGGGCCACTGGCAAGGGACTGGCATTTACTTTTTCTTTACAAAAAAACAAAAAAAACTACAGACGGGACTAAACAGAACCCACACTGTGGCTGCCAACTGCTGATCCTGGGGACCGCCACAACTATTTGACCACTGACACTGCTGGGACCACTGAGATTGACACAGGGATGGGAGTAGGACTGCAGATACTACCTTTTGCTCTAAATTTACTTCCCTGTGTCTCCTCTCCCTTTTGCCACACTTTCTTCATTACTTTTTCTTCTGGGCACCTCAAGTCCCCCAACTGTTCTCCTTTGCAATCAATTCAAACTCCCCTAATGGCCATTACTGGCCACTCTAAGTAGCCACCCTGGCATTCAGGATGCTGAGTCCCTAACAACCAGCCATCCAGCACAAGCTGGACCTTAGCTGTGACACTGGCTTGTGCCACCTTCACTGGGCAGGCTGCAATAAGGAGAAAAAAAATGTTTAACTACAGACAAGCACTTTATTTTTATGGGGCTCCTGTCACTATGTTCACCCCCCTTACAACCTAAATTATAGGGGGCGCCTTACTGGGGCTTGCTGGCATCAACTGAGCTCGCTGGTGACCCCATCTTAAGGGATATTACACTCCTGCCTTTTCTGTCCACTAAAACATACTCAGAAATTAAACCACCTCTAAAAGGAGAGGCTGACATAGCTCCCCTCATCTTGATGAGTGCTCCTTCCTCATCTTAATGCAAAAGTAATGGTCCTCTTCATGAGCTTCTGGCAGGAAGTGACATCCCACACTGATTTCCATTCCTACTGGCCTGGTACCTGGTCTGTGCCAGGGCAATTTGCTGTTGCTACTCAAATATCAAGAACATAATGCCATTTAAATGAATGGGCCTATAAATGTTTCAATGGGACCAATCATTTCAATGGTGATTTCTCTGGTTATTTTGTGCTGGGATAGTGAAACTTCTGTTGGGTTGGTGGATTTTTCTAATCACTATCCTGATGGCTTAGTCATGGCTGAAAAAGTTAGTTTTGACCCCTGTGACAGTCTATAAAATCTCTAGCACCACAGTGCATGGTGGCCACATGTGGAGAGGGGACTGTCCCATACCTCTCAACAGTCCCTTTGTGACGTGACCCTCATTTTATCCCTCAGCATTGCTGTGTCCCTCCCTGTAAATGGTGTTGCCACAGAGAGAAGGTGCTGTAGCAAAAAGCTAGTCTTTAGCTGTGGGGATCCAGCTTCAAGGTGGGGAGCCAGCTATAGGGAACCAGATCTGGGGAGACTAATCCCACACCTCTTACCTGTACCTCATTACAATATAGTGTCATGGTCATATCTCTCAACCTTTTGTCCCCCAAATGTGGACCATTGCTTCTCTAAATATGGAACAAATGAGCAAAATGTGGAACACTTAATCAAATCTTTACCTAGGAAGCTCAGAACACTGTTAAAATGTTTGCATTTATGTTCAGAAAGTCTGTTATTAATTGAATAATATATTTTTTGCATCATTTACTACAGATTTTTGCTTTAAAATGTTAATACTGAATGTGGGACAGGTCCTCACAATGTGGAACAGGGAGCTTTTGTGACGTAAAATGAGGAACATTCCTCATAATGTGGTACAGTTGAGAGGTATGGTCATGGTACCAACTATCTGGACTTCCATTGTAATGGATGCAGATTCAGTTATGGCTTGATCTCCTCATCCCCAATCAAGTAACTAATTCATGGGTACTTTATGGTCTAGGTGAGGGAACCTCTTTGGAGATACCGATTCTGGAGAGTGGATGGGGAGTTTCTGTAAAACAGAAGGTTGCATAGGAGTCAAAGGGGACCTATAGTTCTTAGGGAAAAGTAGTACAGATTGATAGTAAATAAAACTATGCTTAATGGCCATTAATGTATTGCCACAACATGACTGTAATTTTCATGGCAATGAAAAGCTGATTTGGACAGTTTTAATAGTCATTAATGTATTGGCACAACATGAACATAATTTTCATGGCAATGAAAAGTTCATTGCTCAGTTTTAATGGTTATTAAACAAGTCATTAAAATAGCCTGATACAAAATATAAAGGGTGTACCACACTCATTAAATATTTAATGGATACCTGTCATGGTTAATTAACGGCATGGATGAGTAAAATAATGGTTTGCACCCATGAAACATTAGCAATTAATGAAAATTTGATGGGAATAAAAACTGGTCATTAAAAAAGGTGAAACAAAATGTAATAGTGAAAATTAATTGGTTCATATGAAAATAATGGAAACGTAATGAAATTTAATGGAATTTTTTTTTGTGTGTGTGTTATTTCTTTAGTACCCCCCACGTGCTCCACGGCAGCCACTCCTTCGGGCTTGCCAAGGCTGACCTCCGACCTATCCGTCCTCCGAGTCTCCACTCTCAAATCGCAGACAGCCCCCAGGGTAACCCAGAATAACCCTTCGCCGGGTGGGTCCTCCTCCTCTGAGGGGGAAAGCACCAGCCAAGGGGGAGACAGACCAGCACAACAGTTGGCCCTGGGGTTGCTGTTGAGGTGGAGAGATTGGTAGCACCTAGATGGCCTCAGAGAGCTGGGTAGCTATCATCCAGCTGACATGGAGTGGTATTTCCGCTTTTCCAGTTGGTCCCTCCTGCGTGCATCTGCAGTGCTCCTGGTCTCCACCAGAGGCTGCTGCAGCACAGCGGCAGCCCACTACCCACCCCAGGAGAGGAGAGCAGTCCTATGGATGCTCAATCCTCTCCTGCCCCTGCCAGCCCCCGCGTCCTGAGTCCATTCCTGAACCCGGGTCGCCGGTGTGGACCAAGGTAAGGCACCAGTGCCTCCACCCTCTGCGCATCCGGGCCAGCCTTAATGGAATTTTAACAGACTTCAATGCAGTGGTGATATCCTATTCAATTTGGGAACTTAACTGAGGGCTGTTATTGTGATTTGCATATACTGTACAGCTCATAATGTTTTTCATTATCAGTGTATGTTTCATTTTGTACTTCTTTCAAACTTTGTTTGATTTTGATGTGTACCATGTTGGTACCATAGTGGTATCAATTTTCTAGATGCACTGATGCCACAGTGATACCATATAAGCTTGGGATTTATATGGGCACCAATCTGCTCCTCTAACATAATACCCTTGTGGTGATATTACCCAATACTGATACCATGGTGGTACCAAATAAGTCTTAGTGGTATATAGAAAACAGTTTTGTACTACCATTGCATTATCATTGGGCACTTCTAGGGCAATATGGAGTCCCACATGAAAGTGGACTCAAAATTATGTAATGCCACTGTGCTACCATTGCCCATTTACCAGACTGGGCAACCTGCTGAAATTGCTATAGGGATACCACTGTGCCATGGCACTGCCACGGAGGCAGGAAAACTTGACCGGGCTGACACCATTATACTACCAGACTACCACTGGGTAGGACCATTGCTCAATTTCAGGCATACCCAGGTATTGCCATTGATAGAACACTGTTGCCATTGCAACACATTTGGTAAGGGAAGGTGACAACTTGGCTCCAGAGAAGATACCAATTTGACAAGGAAGGTGGTGGGACAGAGGATCAGCATACACCCAAATATGCTTTAGTGAACACAGCAACTACTTCATGGCCTGCCTGCTGTAACTGCTGGCCTGAAGGTGCACAGGAAGCCGCTTCATGACAGAGCTCAGAGACAAGGGAGTGAGGAGAACTACTCAGGATTCCTAAAAATACAGAACCTGCAATGTTCAAATGAACATTTTAATTACAAGTGTGTGTACTCTGTTTACACATGATCCTCATATAAGACAGTTAAAACAAGCATTTGTCAATGCCAAATGTTGATTGCTTTGGTCTGTTGAACTCCCTCACTGCTACTTGTCACTCGCTCATTCTGCTTCTCCCGGTCCTGCAGACTGCTCTTTTGTACTTGGTTCCTGCCTGCATTTGCACCTTTTTCTGCCTACAAAGAAATCCGCAGCAGTCCTGACAGAGCTCCGTTGAGCTCACTCCTTCCCTCTCCCTCCCTCTCTTGTTCTGTGTCTCCTGGTGCTGCAGGCTGCCCTTTTGTAATGGGCTTTTGCCTGCACTGGCGGCTTTTTCTGCCCACAAAGAAATCTGCAGCAGTCCCGACACAGCACCGTTGAGCTTGCTCACTCCCCCTCTTTCACTCTCTCGTTCCATGTCTGCCAGCACTGCAGGCTGACCTTTTGTACTGGGCTTCTGCCTGCATTGCTGCCTTTTTCTGCCCACAAAGAAATCTGCAGCAGTCACGATAGAGCTCCGTTGAGCTCGCCTCGCTCTCTCTCTCTCTCGTCGCAGGTTTCCCACAGCTGCAGGCTGCCCTTTGTACTGGGCTCCTGCCTGTCTTGCCACCTTTTCTGCCCACAAAGAAATCTGCAGCTGTCCTGACAGAGCTCCGTTGAGGTCGCTCACCCCCTGTCTCACTCGCTCATTCTGTTTCTCCTGGTGCTGCAGGCTGCCCTTTTGTACTGGGCTCCTGCCTCTGTTGGCATCTTTTTCTGCCCACAAAGAAATCTGCAGCAGTCACAACAGAGCTCCTTTGAGCTCACTCACTCCCTCCCCCTCTCTCTCACTCACTCGATCCTAATCTGTCCCAAACACTGATTTCCAACAGCGACTGCGGTATTCTTCGCCAGAAGCGCGAAAATACATTTTGGCCAGGATGTGAAAAATGACAGCTGTACTGTTCGTAAGGAGGTGTGAAAAAATGCCAATGCTCAAAATCTGGCATGAAAATATTACTAATTTGTGAAGTTACAAGGGTGCATGGAAACTGCACAACGCACGCTGGTAACACAGTCATTTTATGGAGTTTCATGACACAATTTTCAACATAGGCATTTTAGGACCTCTGCTCATGAACAGTGTCACTGTAATTTTCTTAGTGCGTCCTGAACACTGATTTCCCACAGCGACCACGCAATTCTGAGCTGGAAGCGCGAAAACACATTTTGGCCAGGATGTGAAAAATGACAGCTGCACTATTCATAAAGAGGTGCGGAAAAATGGCAATGTTGAAAATCTGGACTGCAAATATTGCAAAGTTGCGAAGTTACGAGTGTGCATGGAACCTGTGCAATGCACGCTCGTAACACACTCATTTTATGAACTTTCATCACAAAATTTTCAGCATAGGCATTTTAGGACCTCTGCTCAAGAACAGTGTCACTGTGATTTTCTTAATGTGTCCTGAACACTGATTTCCGACAGCGACCGTGCTATTCTGTGCCGGAACTGCGAAAACACATTTCGGCCAGGATGTGAAAAATGACAGCTATACTCTTCATAAGGAGGTGTGTAAAAATGGCAATGTTAAAAATCTGGAGTGAAAATGTTGCAAATTGCTGAAGTTATGCGCGTGCATAGCAACTGCGCAACACACACTTATAAAACAGTCATTTTTTTAGATTTTTCCCACCAGATTCTCAATATACACTTTTTGAGACCCCACCTCATGAACACTGGCACTGTCATTCCGTTAATTGGTCCTGAAAGGTGATTCCACGCAGTGACTGTGAAATCACCTTTCAGGACTGATTAATGCAATGACAGTGGCTGAATTCATAAGAGGGTGTGGCCCAATAACCCCACGTTGAAAATTTGGTGCCAAAATTCCAAAAAATGCCTGAGATATGCAAAAAAGTTGAAAAAGCTCTATTTATGCCATTATACAGCTTACCAGCATTTCCTCAGTTCATGGTCACCTTTGAAGAGTGCAGACATGTTCCCGGTCCACTGAAGATCATCACACTGGACTCCGGAGGTAAGTGTGGGTTGGGGGTGTGTGGGGAGGCAGGGTGCGTGGGTTGTGGGGGGCCAGGGAGACCACAGGACCGCTTTTTCACAGGTTTAAACAAAAGAAAAAAAAACATGCAGGACTTTTTTTCTTTACAGGGCCACTGGGCACGCTGGGGTGGGCTCCCAGCATGCCACCTGAATGTTTGAGGAGGGGCTGTAGCTGACGGGGTATTGGGCACCCCTCTCGGCACAAAGGGCATTGGGCACATTAGGGTGTGCTCCCAGTGTGCCACCTGAATGTTTGGGATGGGAGGCTGTAGCTGACAGGGGATTGGGCACCCCTGTCAGCACATATTCAGTGCTGTGGGGGACTAGAGCTGAGGGGGATTGGTCATCCCCTCAGCATAAACTGACCATTTTGGCGGGGGGGACCATCATGCCGACAGGGAGTGGGCTCCCCTGTCGGCAACCTGAACTCACACAGGGATTGCAGCTGACGGGGACTGGGGCCCCCGTTGACAAACACACACTGTTGTGGGGGGCACATGCTGCCAAGGGCGATTGGGCACCACCTCGCCACTGGAGCCTCACTAATATTGTTTGTGAACATGGCAGAAAGCCACAGCCATGTTCACAAACAATATTACAGTATCAATGTTCCGCCCAGCAATGACGGGTTGCTCCCTTATTGCAGTGGAATGGCTGATGCTGCAATAGCGAGGTGGCCCCTGATTGCGGCGGCTGAAACATTTCAAGGTGGTGGCATGCTGGCTGAACAAGTGTCAGCAGCAGCGTGCCACCCCATTGGGGAAAGCGGGCCAAGTCTTTAAAGGCTGTGGGGGCATTGGCCACAACAGTGCCACTCTCCACAACCTGCTTCTGGCAAGCTGCTGCAATATGTTTCTTGCACATGCGTGCAATCAACATAAAAAGTATTCCTCTTTGATCAAGTGTTGAAAAAAGTATCTAGTTTAAAAAGCACAAGTTTCTCAGTTTACACATGATCCCTAAATATGCCAGTGTTCCTGGTACAGATTGCACCGACTGTCTTCTCTCTGGACAATAAAATAGAGCTGTCATGTTTTTCAAATGGATACCAAGCTTTTTTAAGCATGGCCCCAAAGTTTAGTAGCTCATTTTCTTTTCTTACATATTCTGCCTTTGTATTCAAAGAGACAGTGCAGGTGTGTGTTGGGGGGGGGGGCTTTCCTTTTAGACTGTCAAGATATAACCAGTTATTTTGCACCATTAAACTTGACTACAGCTTAGATAATCAACACTTAAAATAAAGTATAACCAGATAAATATATGCAAATGTTCTATTGCCCTGCAGTAAGAGCCCTATATTAATCTTTTTTATTACTTTTCTTTTTTTAACCAAGACAGACACACTAAGCTGAAAGCTTATTTACAGGTGTCATCTGGGAGCACAAGGAAGTGACTTGCTTAGGGTCATACAGTATGCAGTCAGGGGCTGTGAGATTCAAACCAAGGTCTCCAGGTTTGCAGGCGCTATTTACTTTTTTTAAGTTGGCCCTTCCGTCACCATGGCTGCCCCTTAAATCGGGGTCCCCAATGCAACCACTCAGGCTGTGTTAGGAGGATCTTAAGACACCTGCTCCCATTAAGTGCCCTGGTCCCGGAACCATACAACCGTCCCGGATACCCCCCAGGTAGGGCGAAGGAGACTTCTCTAACTCCTCCGTACCTCAAGTGAAGCAGATAACTGAAGCAGCCACAATAAAAAGATGTAGTGGTTAAAATAATTAAACTGCTACCAAATGGCTCATTTGAAAGTTATTTAAATGGATACTAGGTGCAGTGTTGACAATGAAAGATAAAAAAATGGAAAATGAATGGTTCAGAATAATAAAAAATGGAAAATGAATGGTTCAGAATAAACTGCTCAAAAAATAGGTCATTCGAAGAGTATTCGAAGGGATAGCAGGAGCAGAAAATGAAGGGTATAGACAAAAAATGGAAAATGAATGGTTGAATGGTACAAATACTGAGAAACGAAGGGAACCTGAGAATAAAACAATTGAAAATTCACCAGTATTTTTTGGTATGGGAATGCACCATAATCTCTCCTCACCTGTCTGTTGGCTTTTTGCATACCTTAATTAGCCTTGCTCCCATTTCCGCATGTTTCTCTCCCTTCTGTCATGTTACTTGTTACATTTTTTGCCTAAGAAATTTAGTCATGTAATACCCATGCATTAGTTCACTCCTTCTACCTGTATCATTACGATTTCACACATCTTATGTTCTTATTACTTGTATGCCTTATTTATGTTGCAATTCAGTTGTACTTCTGTACTTCCCATTTTCTCCTTCACCTGGGTCGCACCTGGAAATGAGAATCGGCTCAGTGTACATCTCCCAGTTACCAAAATTTTAAATAAAAAAAAGCTGATTTGTTCAGCACTCATCCCAGATCACTCTGGGTGGTGTAGAATAAAACAGTAAGCCACAGAAAACCACAATAAGGTCAGGAGGTCAACAACAGTTGAAATGCAGTAAAACACAATGCTTACGGACAGGTGATTTGGTAATCTGCTTAATTGGGCTGAACAGCTAAATTAAAAAGATAAGTAGACTTCCAGAGAACATATATAAACAAGCATTATACAATGGCAAGAAAAAATCATGGTCTCTGATTGGCCAGTCCAGGACTTGACCCGTAATGTTATCCCAGCACAACATCATGGGTCTACTTTTATCATTATGGCTGCTCTTTTTTTTTTGCATCCCCTCTTAAGAAACAAAAATATTTTTCCACTCTAATAAAAACATTCTTTAAAACAATTTTTTTTTATTTTATATATAACAACGAGCCATTGTATAATAGCAATAATGCCCTCCAGGGTGTGTGTCATTTGGGATAACATCACGCCTCAGGTATTGGACGCAATCGGCCTACGGCCTCATGCCCAACCACCTGAGGTGTGATGTTATCCCAGCACGACACACACCCTGTTGGGCATTATTGTTAATTTGTCAATGCCAAATGTTGTCTTGCTGGCATTGGCATTGTTAGTGCAGGAGTTAGAGAGATGCATAAAGGAAAGGCAGTGAAGTATGGAAGACGCCAACCCCACCCCACCCCCACCCCACCCTGCAGAGACTGACAGGCACCGAAGTGTGCCTCTGTGTCTTCGCCATAACACTCATGCCATTTCACCTCATCCTATCCTGTAGACTCCAACAAGTGTCACGATGTGCCTTGTGGTCATCGGGCCTTATGCTCACCCCATTCCATGAGGAAATACACTGAGATGGGTGCAGTATAGGAGAATGGGGTGAACTTTGGGACTGAAGAGTTCAAGACACACCTTGATGCCTGTCACTGACTGCAGGGTGGGGGGGGTGGAATGGCGTGAGTATTACAGCCAACAATCCAAAGTCACACCCCTGATGCCTGTCAGTCTATACAGGGTGGGATGTTATGGTTAGAAACCATAATGTCCCGAGAGTTTGTTGGTATTTTCACTCCAAATTTTTAACATGGGGTTTTTGTGATCCCACCTCATGAAAGAATTTGGAACTTCTGCTCATGAACATTGGCACTGTGATTTTGTTAATCTGTCCCTAACGTTGATGTCCCACAGCGACAGCGCCATTCCGTGCCAGATGTGTAAAAACACATTTCAGGAAGGATGTGAAAAATTACAGCTGTACCATTCATAAGGAAGTGTGAAGAAATGGTAATTTTGAAAATCTGGAGTGAAAATATTAAAAATTCTCAAAGGCATGCACATGCATGGAAACTGTGCAATGCATACTCGTAACACAGTCATTTTTTGGAATTTTTTTTTTCACCAAATTTGCAACATAGGCTTTTTGGGAGCCCATCTCATGAACAATGGCACTGTTGTTTTGTTAATCAGTCCCAAAAGGTGATTCCATGCAGTGACCACTAAATCACCTTTTGGGATGGAGTAATGAAATGACAGTGACTGAGTTCATGAGGTGGGGTCCTAAGAACTCATGTTGAAAATTTGGAGCCAAAATCACAAAAATGGTCGAGATATCTACCTAAGTTGCCCCCCATTGATGCCATTATACAGCTTACGTGATTTTCTTCAGTTCACGGTCGGCTTTGAAGAGTGAAGATGTGTCCCCACCCAATCAAGATATCGCACAGACTCTAGAGGTAAGTATAGGGTGAGGGGTGCAGAGGTGGGGTGCGAGAGGGTGATGCGGGTTGGGGCCCCGACACAAAGACGGACCATTTTCTTTTTTTTTTAGGAAGAACATTATGGGAAGGTTATCTTTATCTACAGGTGTAAAAACAATAGTTGGGCACATTGGGGTGGGCTCCCAGTGTGCCACCTGTGTGTTTTGGGGACAGGGGACTGACGCCAACAGGGATTGGATCCCTGTCAACAAAGAAAGCATGTCTGTGTGTGTGTATGGTGGGGGGGCATGATGCCAAGGGGGATTGGGCCCCCTCCCACAGACAAAACTAGATTGAACATTATGCTGACAGGGATTGGGCTCCTACATTGGCAAACCAACTGGGAAGGGGGCATGCCGACAGGGGGATTAGGCATTCCTTATGTTGGCTTTCTACTGACTGTGAGAGGCAGACGGCAGCAGCTGCCACCATGTTTATTGAAATGTTTCAGCAGGCAAGGCATGCCCTGCAATGAAGGGGCACTCCCTCATTGCATTGGTGAAATTCTTTCAAGTTGGTGGCACACTTCTGAACTGATGTCATGGACAGCGTGCTCATTCACTGCTGCCACAGAGACCAGCCCGAAAAAGCAGTGGCTCCACTGTCCACAACACTGCCACACCTCCGCAGCCTGCTACTCCACCAAGCTTCCACAACATGTTGCTTGCGCTGCATGCACAAGACAACATAAAAAAACAATAATTACACAAAATAATTATTGAGACCAGGACTAAGGGCACCACTGCTGCCAAGGAATGAGAAATAAGAAGAAATCACAGGCACCAAAAAACAAAGATAAACTACAGTACGGGGGGGGGGGAGCCTAACTCAGGTAGGGTTTAATAAAACAGATATTATCCAGAGTTCTTTCTGGATATAGTGGAAAATGTTGACCCCTTGGGATGAACTATTGACTTCAAATAGTCATATTGACCTCAGCCTTTAGCCACAGGCAAAGTAACTAATGTCAATCAATAGTTCATCCCTTGCGGTCAACATGTTCCCACTATGTCCCTCACCCCCAGTCAACATTTGCATGCTATTAGCTAAGCCCCTGAAATTTAAGGGGTCTGGTGCTATATTCTCAGTTGCTCTTATGGAGAGCACAAACTGAGCACTCTTTATTTATTTACTTGTTTATTAACTGGGTAAGTACCCAGGGCCAAGGGACCTTTTACAGGAATGAACTGGGTGTAGGTGGACAAAAAATAGGATGGACATAAGAGATACATGCTTACAGACAAGCTGGAAAATACATTTTCAACAGTAACTGAAAGTATAGATAAAAATAAACAAAAACAAACTGAATGCAATTTCAATAAAGTGGCACAAAAACAAGAGTTAAACAATTAGTTTTGTGCCTGCTCTGTCATGTCACAACCTGAAAAAAACACAGAGAAAAGCCCTCTCACAGTGTGTGTGTCCGTGTGTGCGTATGTGCATGTGTGTGTATGGAAGGCCCCTGTGAGTGTAGTATATCGCAAACAGACATAACCGTATGTTAGCACAGCTGATATCAGGGATAGTACCTGCTTACATCTTGACAAATGAGCACAGAATCAAAACTACGATATAGTGTATGGTGGAATATCGTTCTCCACCGAAATCCATCATTGTCGAAACCTTGTAGTCACACACTAGTGACGTTCGCAGTGCAGCAGAACGATTTTTTCTACTGCACTGCGAACGTCACACACTGTGTCCTCGAGCAGCATTTGACAGTTAGAGCTCACTCCATAGACAGGACACATAGCGAAAGCAGCAATGACGGCAGCAGTACTAATGTTTAGCGTTAAAACGTTCAAAATGTAAAGTTCTTTTGTCTTTCCAGTAACCCAGTAAAAATGTTTTGAAGCAGAAACATGCTGTAGTGATTTTTTTACCCCAAAAAACAACGTTCCACCATACACTATTAAGAAAAGTGCATGGGGAACAGTTGACAACAGGGCATCTTTCACCTCGTTGGCACTATGAGGACGGATTACCTCTCGAGCTGCGCTCTCAAGGTAATCCATTGTCATAGTGCCAACTCGGTGAAAGAATAGCCCTGTTGTCAACTGTTCCCCATGCACTATCCTATATATATATATATATATATATATAGCTCTGGACATGAAACACCTGATGTATGGGGCAGTCCTCCATGCCACCCACCTGGCATCTACTGATAACCCATACTGCCCAATACCATTGTACATCCCTTTTTGCTGTTAAGTGGAACCCCTCCCCATCCTCATACAGAATTCTTGCTTTGGCACCTAGCAGTACCCATCACCCTTAAAACCCAACTGATCACAGTCCCCCTCCCTCTCTACAGCCCAACAGTGCCAGTCTCTGGTGTGCAATGGTCCTCCTTCTCTCCACAACATAGTACCAGTCTGTGGCATTCAGTGGTCCTCTTTCTGTCATTCTAACCCCCCTGTAGTATCAGTCTCTTGTGTGCAGTGGTCCCCTTATCCATCCAGTCCTACCCTGCTAGGCCTTAACCATTTGAGTAAGTCCCTGGTGCCTAGTGGCCACTAATGGGGATTTTAGCAGTCAGATTGGTTTGTTGCCTGCTTTAAAAATATAGCAATCCCATGCGACGACTTTGGCTGTGGACCCCTTAGCGAGGGCCACAAACTTAAAGAATGGCCACATAGGCCATTAGTATAGCAGTCCCTGACACCTTTGCTGGTCACCCAGGAAGCATTTTTGACACTAATGATCATCTTTTCACCCACTTAGTTGCCAGAAAAGATTTCCTCTTCTGTCCATTTCCATACAGCTCTGTTCTGTATCCATAGAGGTCAGATGCCCTCACCCATGCAATCAATAACATTACCAAAGTACTTCATAATTTTCTTTATATGTTACGGATCTTTTTATGTGTCCCCTTCCAAATGCTAAACTACAATATTTTGAGTCTGTCTGGCTGCAATTTAAAAATAGGCATCCCTCTGTCTGAACTTTAAAATAGTTCCTCCTTTACAGCAGGAAAATGATGCCAAGCTATGAAAGATGTTTATTTCATTCGTGGATGTTTATTTGTGGCTTGAGTAGGCGAACCAATGAGGAATGCAGCCACATATGGGAACAGCTGAGTATGTTCTTGGCATGGTTGCAGAAGAAGCGAAAAACATAACACACTATAGGTTGTGGTAAATGCTGTAACCCTTGCAAGGCTTGACAGCCAAAAACATGTGTGGGACATGTCCAGTGCTTCACAATGTATATTACTAAACAAAGAAAACTAACACTTTTTAAATGCCATGGTGGTATGAGTGGTGGTAGGGCGCAAAGGCAGCATGGCATGTGCGTAGCTTCCTAGTACAAATTAAAAGTTTGTTAGCAATAACCAAAAAGGGGGAAAGACCAAACACTCTCTTGGTTTACAGGATGGAAGAGGGGGAGGTTGTGTTGGACCACAAAGGGAACTTGACTTATGTAAACAACAAGACATAGTCACATTTCCTAATGGGAACAATTTTCACAACTTGTTCTTAAGCTTTCATCTGTGCTATTCTTAAAACTGTGACCACGTTGCAGTTATATCACTATGTCAGATGTGGTGTCAAATTCTTTAAAGGCAAGTCTGTTCAATACTATTAGACATGGGCTACTACAGCAGTCTCAGTGTGATGTCAGAACTCATGGCTTTTAGTCAATATGTTTAGTTTTAGACCCATACTTGGGCTCACAGCCCAGTGCTCTGCCTGTAGTGCTGTTCTAAATGGTGGCAGAACTGATGGTGGAGCTGTTCTTTGGACGAGACATTAAACTCTGGTCCTTTTTGCCCACTTCTTGTGGTACTCCAGGTGGAAATGAAAGGGTACTTGAAATGGCTACCCTTGTTTTGCAGATGATAATAAGATCGGTGTCCAAAGGGACAGTGATGAGGTGCTCAAAATCATAACGGAGAACTTGAGTGAGGTGATCAAACGTAAGGCAGTTAAGATTAGAAGCATGGAAACATAGACAACGATGGCAGAAACAGACCAAAGGTCCATCTAGTCTGCCCAGAGTTCCCTCTTTGTCCAAGACCTATTGTCCATATAGGGTTGTACCCCACCCGATCCACCCCTTTGATCCCCTCCCTACTACTACCAACCTGAGCAACCACCATCCCCTTCACTCTGTCCCATCCATGCTTGAAACCATTTACAGTCTTGGCACCCACCACACCTGCTGCAGACTGTTCCATGACTCCACCACCATTTCCATGAAATAGAACTTCCTCACATTCCTCTTAAACCTTCCGCCTGTCAGTTTCCACTTTTGACCATGGGTTATTGACTCTGTACTCCTGCTAAATAGTTCCCCACAGTTCACCTTGTTTACTCCCTTCAGGAACTTGAATGTTCCTATCACATCTCCCCCCTCTCACTTGGTCTCCAGTGAGGACATATTTAGTGCCTTGAGACAATCTTCATAAGATATGCCCTATTGAACCTGAATCATTTTGATCACCCTGCATTGTACCATCTCCAGTCTGTCCCTGTCCTTCTTTAGGAGAGGACTCCAGAACTGAGCATAGTATTCCAGGTGCAGCCTCACCAGTGACCTACATAGCAGCAGTAGAACATCCTTTTCCCTGCTGTCATTATCCTTTCTGAAACAGCCCAGCATCCTAGTAGCCTTACTATAGCCCTGGTTACACATGTCTCATTGTTTGAGAGAGTCGCTAATGATGATTTAACACAGTAAAGTGAGAGCTGACACACATAGGGGTAACAAATCCTTACACTGACTATAGCCTGGGAAGGTATCAGTGGAAAGCACCACTGAAGAAAAGGACTTTGGAGTAATAGTTTCAGACCATCAGAATACATCAGCAAAATGCAACAGGGCAGTGAGCAGGCCAAATAGGATGTTAGGGTGCATAGATATGTGCTGCTACCACTGTACAGGTCACTGGTTTGTCCTCACTAGGAGTATTGTGTGCAGATTTGGGCCCGATTCTCGAAAAGGGCTAGGATCGGCACAATCTGTGGCAAACAACAGCTTGCACTGAAGCCTGGTGCACCAAGGATCCTGTACTAGATTCTGGTATAGAAGAGGTCCCGGCACCTAAGTCCCCACACTTGCAACACACATTCCTGTATGGCAAACACCAGGCGCACAGGAAGGGTCTGGCACAGGTCCCTTGCGACAAACACAAGGTGTCCCCCATCCCTGATCCCCATGTACATTGAACATAACCCCTTCTACTGGCAGGCTAGTGGCCCCCCTCCTCGAACCCCATGCTGCCCATATTAAGAAATTTATATCCCGCCCCACTGGTGGTGATACAATGCCCCCCCATCCGCAATGCCGCATTACTATTAATACATACAAATGGCACCCCTCCCCGAACCATGCCGCTGTATTAATGAAGTAATAAAATTCCCTCCCCAATTCCAGATGCCTGGCATTATTGTATTTAAATGAATGCCCCCTCCCTGGTCCCCAATGTCACTGTTGTCACAATATTGCAATGACCCCTTTTCTTGGTGATAAAATGCCCCTAACACTGGCAGGTAGTGTCCACCACCCAGCCCCCCCATCCCATAACAGAAGCCTTCCTCTTACCTCTGTGGCCGGCACTGACTGAGCTGTCAATGTGTGCTGTACTGTACATCACTCAATGGCGGTTATTTATTTATTTAAAAGTTTTACCAGGTGAGTATACTGAGTGGACTACTGTTCGATTCCAGATGTGACCTGGGGGGTGGGAAGCAAGGGAGACAACAGAGTTTAAATACATCAGTATTATACATCAGCATTACAGGAGTACAAGTCATCAATTAAATACATCATATTATACATCAATATCACAGAGGTACAATCAACAATGTGTAAGTACAGAACATATTCTATACAGAAATGTAGGCGACATTTGATACAAACAGCATATACATTGTCGAAATGGATAATTGAAGATACACTGAAAAAGTATAACAGTGTGTCAACACAACAACACAAATTAAGGTGAAGCACATAGGCACAGAGATAAACAGTAAGTGGATCCATACCATAACCTACACATGGGCAGTTAGGATTAGCCAGGAGGAGTGTGACTGCAAGATTTGTCGAATGTAGCTGGAGCAATCTACTACCGACAGTGGTGGCTACCGATCCTGACTAGGGTCACTGACTAGCCACGGTTCAGAGTAAGTAGTCTAGGTACAAGTGCATGAGGAGCAGAAGTAGGCTTTGAGGAGGGAGTTCAGTTTGTTGGAAGAACAGGTCTGCCAAATAGTAAGTGGGAAACAGTTCCACAATTTGGGCATGCAATGTGAGAATGCTGCCTGTCCTGAAGTGGTAGCCATATGTGGGATGCACAAGGAGCTGGAGTCAGTATTTCTAAGGGAGTACAAAGGTGAGGGAGGAGTGGACAGGACACCAGAGAGATATGGGGGGAGGGACTGGGTCCAGAACTTGGCTGTGAGCCAGGCACAGTGAGACAGTCTCCTATCTTGCAGAGATGGGAGGAGCAAGTTCTGATAGAGGGAGCAGTGGTTTGTGCTAGGGGGACAATCAAGGGTGAAATAACAGAAGGAATTGAAAAGGGTGTCCAGTCTTATTAAGGTAGTCTTGGGAGCGGCACAACAGACTACATCTCCATAGTCCAAGATAGGGAGGATCATTTTCTGTACAATCTCCCTCCGGGCTGGTAGCGGGATACAACTGCGGTTCTGGTACAGGGCACCAAGCTTGGGGTACAGCTCCTTGTGGAGCACATCAATTTGTACAAAAACATGAGGTGTTAGTCGAGCCATACCCCAAGGTATCTAAAGGAGGAGCAAGCTTCTAGCTGTGTCCCATCTTGGGTGTGGAAAGCGGGTGTGGAGGGGAGCTGAGATAGTCTCTGCCTTGTGCCAAAGGTCATGGAGACTGTTTTCTTGGTGTTTAGGAACAGCTGATTTGAGTGAAACCAGAGCTGGACTTCATTAAAGTCAAGCTGCAGTCTGGGTGCATGAGTGACACCAGAGCTGGACTTCATTAAAGTCGAGCTGCAGTATGGGTGCAATGTCAGCAGTAGAGGTGCCTAATGTATACAGGACTGTGTCGTCCGCATACATGTGAATGGATGTGTGTGGGCAGGCAGAGGGCAGGTCATTTAGGAAAATAGAGAACAGCAGTGACCCTAGGACTGAGCCTTGGGGACCCCAGAAGGAATAGGGAGTGGGAAGAAGATGGAGTTACCAGTCCTTATGGATTGAGTCCAGCCCACCAGGTAGGAGTGGAACAAATTGGTTGCAATGCTGGAGAGCCCAGCTAGGGACAGCTTGTTTAGGAGGAGAGAGTGGGAAACAGTGTCAAAAGCCTTTGCAAGGTCAACAAAAATGGCTGAGGTGATGTGGGATTTATCCATGCCAGTAAGGATGACATCAGTGAGCCTTAGGAGGGAGGTGGTAGTGGAGTGGGACTTCCTAAAACCAGACAGGTACTGAGTGAAGAAAAAGGTAGAGTCAAGGAAGGAGGAGAGCTGAGAGAGGATGAGATGTTCCTGCAGTTTAACTAGAGTGAGGAGTAGGGAAATAGGGCAATAGTTACCAGGGGAGGATGGGTCGCCACCCTTTGGAAGAGGGATGACTGTGGAGTGCTTCCAGTCAGTTGGTGTAGAAGCTAGAGAGAAGGATAGGTTGAAAAGAGAGGCCAGTGAGGAGGCAATGGCAGGGGCTGATATGATAAGCATTGTAGCGTCCAACCCTGAGGGGCATTTACCTTTGGAGTGGTTCAACATAAGCAGGGTGTTGTATACATCTGTTGGGGTGACCTGTTGGAAAGCGAAAGCATGGGATGCAGCTTGGGCAGATCGTGGGGGAGTGGGTTGGGCAGGTGTGGATGGGGGAAGAGAGGACAGTAGAGATGCCGTGCAGCTTGTGAAGATCAAGTTTAACTAATTTGCTACCGCTAGTGGGTATCCTAGAGTGGAATCACCCAATTTAATGACAAGGATAGGGGGGTTGAGAGGAAGGGGAGAAAAGAATTTGAATCACTTTCCAGAATTTGGTTGGGTTGTTTATATTTGAAAGGAAAGTGTCACAGAAGTATTTTGCTTTAGCCTGCTGGATTTATCTAGTGCACGCATTCTGAAGTGTGCGGTAATGCTGGTACGTTTGGTAGGTGCCTGTAGCTTTATGGGTCTTTCACGCCTGATCCCTGGCTCTGAGGCTGGTCAAGATGTCAGCAGAGATCCATAGCAGGTGGGCCCCCCATACGTGGGTACGTCTGAGAGGGGCATAAGAGTCCCATACCAAGAGGAACTTTGTCTTGAAGAAGTCCAGTGCAAGGTCTAAAGAGGAGGCAAGAGAGATGGCAGACCAGTCAGTATTAGCTAGGTTATTTAGCAGGGATGCATGGTCCAGGGATTTGTAGGATGTAATCAGCAGGGTTCTGGGGAGGGCTTTGGTCTGAAGACCTTTCTAACTGAGAATATTAGGTGGTGGTTACTCAGGGAGTCAGGCAGGAGGCCAGCGGAGATTATCTGATGAGGGTGTGAGGTGAGGGACTAGTCAAACAGTGAGTGGTTCTGTGTTTTGGGGTTTAGGCGAGTGGGTTCTGTGATCAGCTGGGCCAGGTTTAGTGTTGTGACCTCATTTTGTGTTTTAGAGCAGGAGGTGGGTGAACCAATTCATCTTAAAATTGCCCATGATGTGCAGTTCCCTGCCCTGGGCATGGGATTTGAGAGTCATTAAATGTTCCTTGATAGAGGGTGTGGGGGAATCGGGGAAGGGGGGGATAGGCTCCAGCTATGAAGCTGGGGATAGTGTGGGGAAGGGAAATTTTTACCATCAGGGATTCTATAGTATGTGATGTTGGGTAAGGTAGCGACACGGTGGTTGCTTGGAGGGTGGAGCTGATATATAATGCTATGCAGCCACCCCTTTTGCCACTAAGCCAGTTGTGATGGATTACTGTGTAACCAGGGATTGAGAGGCAGGCATCCTTAGTGTGAAGTTTTAGCCAGGTCTCAGTTACGATGAGTATGTCTGGTTTTAGGGATAGGACAATTGGTTGGAGCAGCACAATTTTTGGGAGGAGACTGTAGATGTTTAAATGGGTCAACCTGAGGCCACGGGGAGCTGCGGGGGCAGGGGGACTGGACCTGGATTCAGTTCAATGTCCCCTGCCATAAGCAGCAGCATAATTACCAGGAACTTTGACAGGGCTAACCTGTGACCCCTGGCAGTGGAGGGAGAATTGTAAGGAGGCACTGAGGTAATCCGCGGGAGGGCTTTCAGCGCAATCAGACCAGCATGAAAGCAAGGGGGTAGTAAGGAGGGGGTCAGGTGTCCAGAAGTTAGGGAGGAAGGAGGTGGGAGGAGGTGGTGGATTTTGGTGGGGGCGGAGGCATGGGATGTGTTAGTTGAGGACAGTCTGGTGCAGCTGGACAGGTGGTGGGGGGTAGGGACACCAAGGGTAAGCAGAGGAAAAGGACTGTGATGTGACAAATAGCCATGGTGCAAAAGGCTGAGGGATGTGAAGAAGTTTGTAGAGGGAAGTAAAAGGAGCACAGGTAGTACAGATCAGAAGTAGATCTTAGAGTTTGAGTTAAGTTAGGAGAGAGCTGAGCAAGATCGGCCTCTAGTGACCAGCAAGGATAAGCTGTAGATGTTTTTTTAGGCTGTTTGATTATGAAACATGTGTGATTCACACTATATAGGCAGATGTCCACCAAGGGTGATGGTGGTCCACACTATATAGGCACATGTCCAACAAGGGTGGAGGTGGGGGCGGTGGGGCCCAAAATTCATCCCAAACAGCAGCCGTTTGAAAACAGCAGTGCACACTGAGATCGCAGGTCGCAGCTCTGATCGTACTTGGTTTGGAGTCCAGCAGCTTGGGGGAGGGCAGGGACAGAAATGGGAACTCACGAACCATATGCTGACTGCTGTGGAAAGAATGGTACAAGCAGTCAGGGATTTTAACAGGTACGAACTGGAGGAGGTACAGGCAGTGGATGGTGGGAGTAGCTAAGCAGCCTGCACAATGCTAAATGGCTTTGATTAACATTACAATATTTGCCATATCTGTGCCTCTTTCCTGCAGTCTCTGGTGCTTGGATATTTACTCTTTTTTTCACACAGTAAGCCCTTACCGAGTCAGCACTGGCTGCGGAGGTGAGAGGAGGGCTGTGCCAGTGCCAGCTTTGTTATAGGATGGGGGTGGGTGGTGGGCACTACCTGCAAGGGGGGGGCACTTGTTTACCAGGGAAAGGGGGTTGTTTGCAATATTCTGGCAATGGTGACATTGGGGACCAGGGAGTGGGGCATTCTATTAAGTATAATAATATGGCAAGCATTCAGAATTGGGGAGGGGTAATTTTATTACTTCATTATTATAGCGGCATGGATTGGGGAGGGGTGCCATTCTAATATTATAATAGTAAGGCAGCATTGGGGATGGGGTGGGTACTGTACCACCACAAGGGGGGTGGGATATATATGAATTAATTTGGGCAGTATGGGGTTCAGGGAAGGGGGCTACTAGACTGCCAAGGAGGGCAGCTGTCTTTTCTGCATTTTATTATGTGCCCTTACTGGGATCGCAGAAAGGGGTCACTAGTCTATCAGGGAGGGTCGCTGTGTTAAACGGGGGATCGGGGAAGGGTAGACACATGGCACAGGGATGGACATTGCACAGCCATCTCAGAGGGACATATTCTAAGTTCCCTTAGACCAGCCCTGGCTTGTCTAAGGGTACTTAAAAAGTTTCTCCCTGGGACAGTTTTGAAAATCACATATTAGGGGATGTGGCAGTTTGCATCAGCTGCATTCCCCCTTGCGCCATGCTATAGCCAGGTTAATGGAACAAGGCTGGCACAAGCCCCCTTTGGTGCAGGCAGTCTGTGTTTAATGCAGGCTGCTTTTCAGAATAGCTCAGGGGGCAGTTTTTGACGCAAGGTGCCACTTGCGCCATTTATGTTTGGTGCAGGCACCTTGCTTCAAACGTAGGGCTTTGAGAATTGGGCCCTTAGAGTCTACTTCTGAAGAAGGACAGGGACAGAGTGGAGGCAGCATTCAGCAGGATAACAGGATGATCCAGGGACAGCAGGAATGGACATACAAAGAGAAATTGTCGGATCAGAACATGTACATGTTTGAAGTAAGAAGGAAGTGAAGAGACATGACTGAAACATATAGTACAGAAAAATTCATGGAAAGATGGACAGGATGGATATTACACACAGAACAAGATACATGAACTAGTAATATAGCCTAGCATGAAAAAATGGGCAATATAAAAAGAAGAAAGAAAAATCATAGCCCACTGGCACAGAGGTGAACAAGACCTCATATATAACCAAACTAGTGTGTATATAAAAATAACAGGGAAAGGAAAAAGACAACAGATACACACTACTGTGGCCAGAGCATTCCTCCCTCTTTACAATCCTATAGAGAGACAGAAATATACCCAAGTCTGATAAGTAATGTAAAAATGTAAAATGCAGAACCACAGAAAAGTTTGTACCAGTTAGAAATACTGTAGTAGTTTGTTTGTTTTTGTTTATTCGCTTAACAGGTATGCACACTGGAAAGCTAGTTCCTTTTACAGGTACGACCCACATAAAATCTACTACATTCACTACAAAAGACATACATATACAATACAAATATAGCAGACATAAAATGTCTTTGTTACAAAACAGAATAATCATATAAAACATTTACATTCAGATTGAGATTCAAAAAACATCCTTAGTTCATCTGCAAACATTTTAGCAGAACGTAACTGTCTAATATCACAAGGAATTTCATTCCAAATAAATGGAGCAATGTAAGCAAAGGCTCTCTGTCCACTTTCAGTTTTCATAAATGGAATTTTGAGAACCATACCATCTGACCTGTGCCTAGAAAAGTAGCCCTCGTTATACGGCCTCAACAAATTACACAATTTATGTGGAACTCCAGAATTAACAATTCTATGTGTAAATTTAGCTACATAATAATAAAAATTTAATGGAACTGGTAGCCAACCCATTTCTTTTAAAATCTCGCAATGATGAGATAATTTAGGGTAGTTTAAAGCAAATTTAGCAATCAACTGAAGTAAAGTGGATTTCCTTGAGATCACTGTCGCAGAAGCAGTATCAGTTATGATAGCAGCATAATTCACAATGGGAATTAAACAATATATAGAAATAGATAACCTAGACTCCAGAATAAGAAATGGATGAATTCTATATAAAGGAGCCATTCTACAATGAATTCTTGAGGGTACCCTCGTAAAATGAGGTTCATAACTTAAATTTGAATCTAATAATACCCCATGATACTGAAATGTATCTACTTGATCAAACAATGATCCATCAAGAGATTTAACTTCCAAGCAATATCCCATAGATCTTAATCTAGCCAAGGTTCCAAAAACCATCACCTTTGTTTTCGATTTATTTAAAACCATTTTACAAGCCATAAGGGATGATTGGAAATTACACATTTCTTCTGTTAAAGAATCACCCAAGTCCCCAACAGTAGAACCCTGAATGTATATAACTGCATCGTCTGCATAAAGAGTTAGAAAAGCATTATTAATTACATTGTTAAATGAAGTTTGAAGAGGAGCTTTACAGGAACAAATAATAACCGAAAGGTAGACCTGCATAGAAGAGGGTACAGTAGACAAGCAGGTTTTGGGACAAGCATAATAACCAAACAGTGCATGCTAAAGATGAAGGAGAGAATACAGAATTGCAGGCAAACATTAAGAAATAACGAAGAAAAAAGGTATTAGCATTGAACAGAAGACCTGGGAAGTATAAAGCAGCAGGTCTACACCAGTAGATGATAGAACAAAATGACAATGGAACCTGTAACAGAATATAATTTTATTTTATGTATTTGTATTCTATATGAAAACTAAAGAAAGCATAAAAAAAAAGAAACATTTAGTACAAATACCTCTGTGGGGCAAATCAAGTGGATAGTGGGGAATTGCTTGAACTGAGTGGGAACACAAACACCAGGGGTAATTCCCTGATGCTGGAAGGGGCCAAATTTAGGAGAGATGCCTGCAGTACTTTTTCTCAGAGAGGGTGGAGGAGGGGTGCAATAAGCTGCGAGGAGGTGGTCTGAGTTAAAGCAGTGGGGCTTCAATCAAGAGAGGGACAGATACAAGGGCTTGGTAAACATCACACTACAAATGGAGAGGGGGAAGGGAAGGGAAGAGTGAAGAGCCTCTAGGGTTGCCTCATTCAACATTAGTTAGGTAGAAGTGTTCCTATTTCTGCCAACAGAGTCTACAAGAAAGGTGAGATGTGATAGATACCTTCACGTTTCGGAAGGGATTAAACAAGGTGAACTGCGGGGAATTATTTAGTAGGAGTACAGAGTCAAGAACTGGAGGTCACAAGAGGAAACTGTTGGTGAGAATGTTCCCTTCTCCCTCTACCTTTCCTTTCTTCCCTTCACCTCTCCTCATCCCCTGGTTCTCTAAGGCACCAGTGGAAACTCCAACACCACCCCACCTGTTCCTGCTACCCTTCTACTGACATCTCCCCAGCGTGAGCCTCAACTGTCCTTGGTAAGGCAGCCATCAAGGTCCCCACTACCTGCCTTCTGGTTTCACTTACTCACTGCCTCTGTTGTCCCGCCATTATGAGGCTAGAAAATAACTCGGCTGGCAGGTCATTCACCTGTTGTCAGTATTGTCTTACTCACTGTGCATTGCTGCCACTTTCATATTGCACTTGTATAGGTGTATATTATTGAGCTGTGGCCATACTTTATTCTCTGTGTGTACTATTGTTGTATTTATCTAATTGTGTGCCTCCTTATTTTATCAAATGTTGTTCAGTTGACTTATTATTATGTATTGCACTGCTGTTCTTCCCCTACTCTCCTCCCCCCTGGTCGTACCTAAAAATGAGCCTTGGCTCAGTATGACTCTCCCCTTTTACCAGTTTTCAAATAAATGAATTAAGAGGGATGTGAATAAGCTCTAGTTTATAGAAAAGGTGGTGGAGCCATGGAACAGTCTGCCAGCAGAGGCAGTGGTCACCAAGACCATAAACAGTTTCAAGCATGGCCGGGGCAGAGTGAAGGATTTGCTGGTTGCTCAGGTTGGTAGCAGTAGGGAAAGGCACAGGGGGTGGACTGAGAGGGATAAAACCCTGTATGGACAATAGGTCCCTGAACAGAACTCCGGGCAGACTAGATGGTCCATTGGTCTTTTTCTGCTGTCATTGTCCATGTTTACATATTAAGAAGAAACAGGTGACAATAATTTTCCTATGTTGAACCCGATGTGTGACCTGCTACACAAGGAGTATTTCTGGAGTACATTAGATACTGCATGTGTTTTGATGGGGTTTTTATTGTAAATATTCTAGCTGTAGAATTTTTCTCCCAATACCTTCTGTTGATATAATTTTTGGTAATCTGTCTCCCATACACTTAGGTAAAACTAATGTTACAATAAGATAACAAGATTTATCCTGAATGCCCCACTGGATTCAGGATAAATCTTGAAGGTGGTGGACATGTTTGTGATGGCAGTCAGGGATGTGTGGTTAGGTATCCAGTGATGATAGTGACTATAAACGAGCGACTCTCAAAAGCGCGACTCATTTACAGCACTATCCTGTTGGGCTACCCTGTAAGGGTAGTGACGGAATGCAAAAGCGAGAGTATGGATGAGCGAGGGAGGGCGACCAGAAGGGGAGGGATAGGGGAGAGAAGGGGAAGGATAAGGAAGAGGGTCTGTGTAGGGTAGTGTCACCCATCTATTTAAGGAGACACTTGATGGCAGTGGTGGAGCTAGAGGGGGGGCTGAGGGGGCGGTCACCCCTCCTGGCTGCCCCAGTGTGAGTACTGGTGCCCCACCACCATCTTTATTCAATGTTTAGTGCCCGTTGTGGAGCCCATGATTGACTGACTGCCCCCCCCCCCCTCTCCCAGATGCTCCCAAACCTGGCTCCGCCACTGCTTGATGGTACTAGAACTGAGAAACTAGATACTATCTTTATATTTGCTGCCATTTGTTTTCTATGTATGATGTTTTGGACTATGCACTGTACAGTTCCTTGAGCTTCCATGGAAGAGTGCCTTATTAAATAAAATCTGCTACTACTGTGACTTCTGTAACTACTCTTAAGATATGCAAATTAAGATAAGGCATGAGATCTTTTAGAGGCTTTGAATTTGAAATTCCACATATGAACATACACCAAGGAAAGCATGCTTTTGTTTATAATGAGTCAAGATTTTGGAACTGATTGCCTCTAAGTTCTAAACCCTTCAACAACACCAAAGGTCAAATTTTCAAAAGAGATAGATTGACGCAAGGGACTTGTATCAAAAGATTGTGACACATGAGGTAACTTGCGTTACAACTTGTGTTAATCGGGATTTTCTAACACAGCTGCTTCAAATTCTGATACAGCTGCACCAAAGCCCCCTTGTGCCATGGTTGCATCACACAACAAGGTGCTCCAGGTTGCAAGGGGGCTTACACCATGCAATATCCCCTTTTTTAGTATTCTGGAAGATCTGTTGTGGGCACAGCAAGGGGCTTGAGTTAGACCAGCCATGAGGTGGTCTGAGCCCATTGCGCCAGTGCCACACAAGGTGATGAATTTGGGGGGCACTGAAAGTGGGGTCAGGGGCACAGGGGTGCCATAGGGGTGTTGGGGAGAGGGTGGCCATGCCAGAGAGTGATGTGGCATCCAGCGGGAGTTCCATTAATACAGCTATAAAGCCAAAGGGCTGGTACAGTGAGGGGGTTGTTCCAGGTAAAAACAGTGCCATGGCCCCAGGTGGGCACAGCCTTGGCAGCAGCCCCAGCCTTGGGCACTGTTTGTCCCTGGAACAACTCCCCCACCCTCATGGTACCAGCCCACTTGTTTTCTAGTTATATTATCAACACTCCTGCCAGGTGCCACATTGCTCCCTGGCACGGCCATCCTGACAAGCATGATTCACCCTCCCTCCTCACCATCCTGGCCCCATTAGTGTTGTGCCAGATGGGGGGGCAGATCCCTGTGGCAGATCCTGCAAGTGTGCTAATTGCTTGTTGCTAGCCTGCAGATTCAGCAACTCCCGGGATTTTGGCACAGGGACCCCTGCTTTTGTAGAATTGGGCGTAGGGTCCCTGATGCACCTAGTGTTTGCCACAGCCCTAGATCACTGCAAATTGTAGCAATCTAGAAGCTCTTTGAAAATCAAGCCCCACATGTTATCTGGGTCTGGCTTCCAAAACAGATTGGTGCATTTCATTCTTGCAGTGACTGCTCCATTCATGAGATTATAATTTAGTGTGCCGTGTAAATTACAAACATACAAATTTGCCAGCAGATAAAGGCCTTGTGGTCTATCATGTCTGCTTGAGTGTGCAGCTAGCAACCCTTATACTGCAGCTGCACCTCCCTCCCTCCCTCCCTCCCATGACCTTCCCTCTTACCGTATCCCATCCCCTTTGAAGCAGTCCACTGTTCTACAGGATACCACTTCTGCAGGCAATGCATTCCACCCACACACTACTCTCTGTAAAAAATGTCTTCTCATTTCCCTCCTGAACCTTCCCCCTTCCAATCTGAGATCAAGACCTCGAGTGTCCCTACCTCCCCTTAATTTGAATAGTCCCTCTGTGCCTGTCTTGTTTATTCCCTTCATGTACTTGAAGGTTTCAATCATATACCCCCTATCTCTCCTCTCTTCCTGTGAGTACATGTTCAGCTCCCTCAGTCTGCTCATGTAGGGTATGTCCCCTAGTCCCTGGGTCATCTTTGTTGCCCTGTGCTGCACCCCCTCCAGTAACTTAATGTCCCACTTCAGGTATGGGTGCCAGTACTGCACTCAGTACTTCAGGTGTGGCCTAACCAGTGACCTATACAACGGCAGGATCACCTCCCCTCTCCTTGAAGATATACCCCTGGCAATACAACCCAGCATTTTGTTGGCCTTTGCAGCTGCCTTCCTGCATTGTGCTGAGTTGTTCATTTAGCCCATTGTAATCACCCCCAGATCCTTCTCCTTCTGTGTCACAGCTAGCTGAACTCCCCCCCCCCCAGCTGGTAGCTTCTTCTTGGGATTTTTACACCGAAATGTAGCATCTTGTACTTTTTGGCATTGAACTCCAACTGCCAGGTGTCTGACCGGGTCTCCAATTTTGACAGATCATCCTGCAACCCATGCCACCCTCCTAGGTCATCCACTACTGCTCCCATCTTGGGGTCATCTGCAAACAAACTGATCTTGCTCTTGATGCCCATTGAGATGTCAGATATGAACAACCCAAACAACACCGGTCCCAGCACTGAGCCCTGAGGTACTCCGCTTGTCACTGCCCTCGGAGATGAGAGCTCCCTTCCCACCACCACCCTCTGCTGCCTTCCCTGTAACCAGTTTACTATCCATCCCACCATTTTCGCCCCTACACCTGTACCTGTCATCTTACTACCCAGCCTCCCATGCGGCACCAAGTCAAATGCCTTACTGAAGTCCAGAAACAGGACATCCACTACATGGCCCTTGTCCAACTGTCTAATTACCCAGTCATAGCAATCCACCAGGTTGATCTGACAGGGTTTGCCTGTGACAAACCCATGCTGCCCAACTTCCTGCAGCCCATTGGTCTCCAGAAGGGACACCAGCCTCTCCTTCAGGAGTGCCTCTATCAGTTTCCTTCAGGATTGTCTCCATCAGTTTTCCCACGATGGATGTGAGGCTTACCAGCCTGTAGTTTTCGGTTCATCTTTGGGACCGCTGTTATGGATGCGTGCAATGTAGGCCATCCTCCAGTCCTGAGGTACACTTCTTGAGACCAGGAGGCATTGAACAGGACTGCCAAGGGCCCCACCAGGATTTCTGCCAGCTCTCTCAGTACCCTGGGGTGAATGTCATCCAGCCCTGGCGCCTTGTTCACCCTCAGTGCCCTCAGGCCCTCCAGTACCTTGCCCTCTGTGATTCCCCCATCTGTCACCTCCCCCCCCCCCTTATTACAACAGTGTTTGTTATCTGTATCTGTCATTACTTTTGATTTGATTTTATATCTTTATATCTTAATAAAAATTGGTGGCACCCTTTATCTCACTGATTATCAATGTGATCAGTGCCAAAATTTACCGGCACTCACAGCAAAAGTAAAGCACAGAATTCCATCAAATGCCAAAATGCAGGTTTATTCAGCTCAACACCGGAACCAGTTACCCCAGCATTATGGCACTTAGCTTTCATCCGGGTACATTTGTAAACTGGTTTGGTTGTTGTGGGCTGGCCACCCATCAATGGCACCTTCCCTGCACCGCTGTTCATGGCTACACCACCCAAGACTTATCAGTGTGATCAAATGCCGTAATAACCGGATATAATAACATCATACCAAGTTCTTATGGTATTTGGAATGCTCATACTTCACTCTGCCTTTCTACCATTCAGCAGCGGGAGGCTTGACTCACATGGATCTTCTGGGTTGTCTTCTTTTTCCGTGCTTATGTTCTTGTACCAGTTATTATAAAAAAAATGAAACTTAAACAACTGTGTGCTTATGAAGTTTTTTTACACACCCTCTGTGTCTCACAGTTATGAGTGCCTTCTCAAGTTCTTTGGGGAAGAGAACTGCAAAGTGAATCTGAATTGTTCTGGCACACAAGAGACTAGAGAAGAACTTTTTGTAACCGTAGACGATGCCAGCATTGTACATATCAGCATATTATGAATCATGTTGAACATTTTTTTTAATGTAGCTTGCACTTAGAACTAAAATGTTTTGCTGTAGAAAATTAGAGACATCCCTGTGTGGGAAATGGACTATACCAATGGAACCTACCACTTCAGAATTTAAAACTATTTGCATGAGACACTCTTTTATGATCATAACAGTACCTGAAATGTTTAGATTTATATAATAGGTTTCACAAATCATGAAACATGATTGGCTGAGAGCCATCTTTACCCATGTAGTTACCTCAGCACATCAGCTCTGGATAAAAATGCAGCCACCTCTTCACAATAAAATCAATGTTAACCACACATCCCCAACTGCCATCACAAACATGTCCACCACCTCGACTCACTAAAAATCCACAACTAGGCCCAAAAAATAAAACTCTTTTCAACTTAAAAATAATTAAATGTTACATGCCCTAATAATCCTTTTCTTTCCCACTCATATACAAGTTTAATAAGCGTTTGTCAATGCCGAATGTTGACTTGCTGGCATTGGCATTGGTACGCTAAAACCATGCAACCGTACCACGCTCAGCACTGGTCCTGGTCTCTTTGTTTGCCAGTGTGTCGTTTTTGGTTTTTGTTTAATTTCCCAGACTCCTCACCTCACCTCCTCCAATTAAATCTCTGACTGCACTCATCTCCGTAATGACGTCGGGGAGGGGGGCTTGAGGAGGTGTCATCAGCCAGTGAGAGGTGAGCCAAGGTCAGAGAGACAGAGAGAGAAGAGCATAGCCCGCCCCACAAACTAATTATAGTGCTGCTGTGCTGTTTGTCTGGTCCCCCATCAGGTCTGCCACTCGGCTATTAAAACAGCCTGCTGCCCAGAGGGGAACCATAGCATTGGGATCGTTTTGCGGAAAGGACCGCCACAGCAAAGGACCAGAAGGCACCAATCACAGTGGAGTGCTGCATTACCAGGAAGGAAGCCTGCTGGAGGAACAACAACAAGGCACTGAACAAGCTTCCAGAGAGTGAGCTGAGGAAGCAGAAGAATGCCACAGCCCCAGCAGCCATTATCTGAGTCCCAGAGCCAGGAGAGAACCCACACCAAGCAACCACCACCGGCCACCAATCCACCTGACTACGACTGGACTGGAGGGTCAATTTTTTTTTGTGCTTTGATTTGGGGACAGAGCTGCCCGGGGGGGGTTCTTCTTGTGAGGGTCCGGTCCACTCCACAGACTAGAGATTCGAGTCAGAGAGAGACTCGGCAGCACTGTAGTGAATCAGGTCGGGAGTGGGACAGGAGAGGACTCTTGAGGTTGATCATGGGGACGGGGTGAAAGAAGACAGTCCTCCCGACCTGGAGTCTCCGGGTAGATCGAGATGGAGTAGCAATAAAGAGGGATGGAAGAACGAACAGTCCCTCCTTGGAGAAGTCGGGAGCACACTACTGTGCTGCCAAGTTCCTTCCACTTCCTTGTAAAAGAGCTATAATCATGGAAGTTGACGTGGGCTTGGCTGCAGTGCTACTGCTGTGACAAATCTGTGCTGGGACTGGCAGCATTAAGGAGCATTGTTCAACACTCAGCCAGCCTGCCAACTTAATTTCTGTTATTTAAATTCATTGGCAGTTGGCTATTGGCTTGGCAAGCAGTGTGTGTATGGTGCAGAGCAGACTGGGTCCTCCTGTGTGGTTTTAGGTTCGGTCCCTCCCTGGTGGGCCAACAAACATGCCACAGCCTGGTGCTCACTTGCTCAGCTGGCAGAGCAGTAGAAGAGCAGCAGCATCTCCACCACCACTGGATAAAGCTGACCAGAAGGGACCATCGCTACCTTAATTAGTGCTGCCGCCTGCTGGCTACTTTTTTTTTTTTGACTGAGATGTTCCTTTCTTTCCTCACTCCTGCACAAACCATGCCAGAGCTGCTCTTGCCTGGCTGCTCATGCTCCTCAGCAAGCAGCAGGACAGAAGAAAAGCAGAAGCACCTCAGTGAAAGAGCGGACTGGCCAGAAGGGACTACCTTCTCTTGCGCTACTGCTGGGCTATTGGGTACTGAGTGAGCCAACCATCCAGGCCAGTTACTGGTGCATTGCTGCAGGTGTCCAAGGCTGTGTTGTGTGGATCTTGATGTGCAGCACTTATAGTAATGCCACTGTACTGCTTGTAAAGTGCTTTGGGATACAATGTGTATGCAAGCTATAAATGTTAATGTTTCTTTGTCTTCTTCACAACAGATACATCTGCCACCCTGACTGAGGAAGAGAGTAGCTGCCACTGTACCGGTCCGGAGGTTCTGAGGAGAGGAAGACTACGCCAGCCAAGAGTGACCAGCTTCCATGTCCTTCGTCTGACACAAACGTAGCCCCACCAGCAACCCAGACCACTCTAGGAGTGATCTGACCACAGCCATTCAGAGGGAGCATCAAGGACTACACCACTACACCATGCAGGCATTCATAAACAGCAAAAGAAGGTGCGAGGAGGAGCTGGAGCAGCCGCAGCTGAATAGCGCTACAGGTATTTTCCTGGGGATTTTTGGAAATGGAACTGCTTTTTTGTGCCATGGTGTTTAACATACTTTTTTGGGGGGGAGGCGAGTTGTTGCCTGCCAATTAGTCATATCACTGTTTGTTTTGTGCAAGTACACCTTGTTTTATGTATGGGGATGGGGTTGGTTTGCTGTGACACCTAGATGGTTAATTAATATAGTTGTTGTAATGTCAGTGTGACAAACACAGTATAGTTGTTAATAAAACATCAGTATTGTTTGTACATGTATTTTGTTACATGGGGGGGGGGGCTGCCTGCAGCTTCCAAACAATGTGTGGTGGTTTATTAATATGTTTGTAGTGTTACAGTGTAACACTCCACAGTCACATTAATAAACCATCAGGATTGATTGGGCACAGCAAGCAGGACCCTTCTCCCACCAACCCAAAGAATGAGGTACACGGGCTGGTTTTGATGGTGATGATGGTGTGGCATGCTACTACATGACGTTGCCAGATTACTTTACGTGCATGCCGGGTATTTGGTTGCATTGGGGGGGCCTGCATGCTGCTTCCAAACAATGTGTGGTGGTTTATTAATATGTTTGTAGTGTTACAGTGTAACACTCCACAGTCACATTAATAAACCATCAGGATTGATTGGGCACAGCAAGCAGGACCCCCCAAAGAATGACATGCAGGGGTTGGTTTCGATGCTGATGATGGTGGGGCTTGCTACGTAATATTGTCAGATTACTTGGTTCAAATGCATTTTCCAGAATATTAATCAATCTTTACCATCCCTTGGCCAAGTTGCCTCTAGCTTGCTATGCTACGTGCCTGGCCTGCGGGTTACTTTGGATGCATCTCATGGAAGTCTTTTGTCTTTGCTGCTATATCTCGTCAAGTTGGGGCACACAAGTGTGTTTCTCCATCTTCTGTTCTTTGTGGTCTTTACCTGCACCATCCCTACTCTTGTTGGGTCAGTCTTTTTATTGAAGAGTGAAGCAGGTAGGCCCAGTTGTGTGGAAGGCTGAGACATCACACCTTACCTCCTGCCACTCTGGTGAACAAACGACTATTTAAAATTATTGTCTGCCTGAAGGGATTACAATCTCTGAGAGTGGAGGTCATGTTGTTGAGATATGGTGCCTTCTTTTGTTGAGATTGTTGCATTTCCTGTTTATATAGATTGTGGAGGCGAGTCAGAATCTGATAATTCCAGTGTGCACAGCCCCGAGAAGAGGCGAAGATGGTACACAACATTCCAGGCTACTTGGAAATCTTCATTTGATTGGGTCACTGACAGAAGGAAAGGAAGAACATACGCATCCTGCAAGGTGTGCTTCTGTGATTTCACCATAGGCCATTGGGGACATCATGATCTGTAGTGCCATGCAGCCTCAGAGAAGCACTGCCTCAATGCCAAGCATGCCACATCAGGACAGAAGCTCTCCAATATTTTTGCAGCACAAGCAAGCTCAAAAGTTACAGTGGCTGAAGTTGCTTTTGTCATTATGCTTGCAGAGCACAATTTGTCATTTTCAAGTGGGGATCATATTATTAAACATATGAAGAAGTACTGCTCTGATCCTGAAGTACTAAAAAAGATGACTTGCGGTGCAACAAAAGCAACCTGCATAGCAAGGGACGTCATGGGGCCTATGTACCAGGAAGATGTTGCAGCAAAGTGGCAAAAAGTGCCATACTGCATCTACATGGATCAAAGCACAGACTTGGGAGATGAAAAACTGCTAGTTATTCTTGTGGATTATTTTGATGAAGAGCAAGGAAAGCATGCAATAAAGTTCTTGGACATGCCAGAGTGTATTTCAGGGACTGGACAAGGCATGTTCGACTGTCTGATGGAAACCCTAAACAGATTTCACATCTCAATGGACAATCTTGTTGCACTGTTATCTGACA
The DNA here is from genome assembly GCA_016271365.2 of Neoceratodus forsteri. Taxonomy (NCBI): domain Eukaryota; kingdom Metazoa; phylum Chordata; order Ceratodontiformes; family Ceratodontidae; genus Neoceratodus; species Neoceratodus forsteri. Next base: position 638,807,568 of record CM057453.1, on the reverse strand, counting down.
ATGCTGCCTCCATGATCGGCAAGAGGAACTCAGTTTTATCAAGGCTCCAAACCCTAAATCCACATATCGTCAACATGGGGTGTCTCTGCCACCTGGCAGACATCTGCAGCACAGCAGCAATAAAGACTCTGACAAAAATTGAAGAGCTTGTGTCAGATGTTTACTGCCACTTTGCTTCAAGTGCACAAAGACAACAGACGTTAAAAGAATTTGCACTGTTTGTGGATGTCGAACCGCTCAAGGTTATAGAGCATGCACCGACATGGTGGCTCAGCCTGAATAGGGTTGTCAGGAGGATGCTGGATCTGTGGCCTGCACTCCTGTCATATTTCCGGTCAGCAGAACAAAGACCAGCAAAAGTGGAGAACATCACCAAAACACTGGACAGCCATGAAATCAGAATTCAGTTCATGTTTCTAAAATATGGACTTGAACCTCTGTGCCAGTTCAACCAACAGATGCAAAAAGGCGACGGCCAACTAATGACTTTGCACTCTGACATCTCTCGACTCCTCCACATATATGCCGGCAGAGATCTGCGGCCTGAGATTGCCAGGACATTGCTAAATGATAATGATGCTACCATTCTGGACAATCCTGACAGTTTTCTATGCCACAGTGACCTTCGTCTAGGGGCAGAAATACCACAGTACATGATGGAGCAGGAAGACAGCATTGCTGGGACAGTCATAGAAACCAACATTTATCAGAAAGCAGTTGTGTTTTACTCTACTGTCATATCCAAAATATTAAAGAAATTTCCTGTGAGCAACAAGTTTGTGCAAAATGTAGGACTCCTCAATCCTTCATTGAAGCTCAAGGTAACACCCTCTATGATGACAGACTTGGCAGATCATCTAGGAATCTGCAAGACCATAGAAGAGAAAGACACATTGTTGGATGAATTTTCTGTATACCAGTTGTCTGATACAGGGACCCTAACTGGACCAATAAATGGACCCCATTCAGCCCTCTGAAAACATTGGGCTGCAGTCCTCAAAACTGTTAGTGGAGATGGTTCACTACAATACTTTAAAGAATGATGATGGTACTACTTTGCTTGCCCTATTCAAATGCAGACGCAGAGCATGCTTTTAGCATGGTATGTAAAGTTAAAACAGAACTACAACAGTCCCTGCATCTCAAAACACTGAACTCTTTGCTGGCAATCAAGATGAATGAGGAGTGAGACTGTTACGACGTTCAGTATTCGAAGGAGACTCTTGCTGCTACCAGAAAAGTAATGGTTGCCTATAATAAAGAACACCAGACCACAACATCGACAACATGCCCCACACTCAAACAGTATTTTGAAGAAAGACATTTTACATTTTGTGGTCCTACAGCTGTGATTTTATGTTTGCAGTTGCAGATACTGTTCATTTTAGTGTCCAGCTGCCAGCAGGTGTTTGTGGTTAAATGTGAATATGCTTTTATTATTTAAGTTCAATAATTGCTTACTTGGGTTTTTAAGGTTTAACTTTCACGCACTTAGTTTTATTCACTGGTGGTGCATTTACTTAGTAATGTTAGTATATTACAGTATAGTATTATAGCTGCAGGCTGCATTTAACACTTATTTTTATTTACATATATTATAGTGTAGTATTAGTATAGTTTCAGTACACATTTAGTTTTATAATTGGCTGCAAACGCTCTATAAATAGCTGTTCTTTCATTCAGTAATGCTGCATTTGTATAGTTTCAATAAACTTTCATGATTTCCTCAAATAAGCGGTGGTTTTTCATTCTCTAGAGGTGTATTTATGGATTAAATCAATAAAATGTTAACACACATTTAGAATTTGCATCACATTATTTCAATTAAGGACACAGACATAACACATTTTCATTTTCTCTTTAATTTGCAGCACAAGCCACATGCCAAGCATACAATCAATAATTTACCTGTGGTAAAATTTATTTTACATGAAAATGCCACAGTGCATGACTCCGTGTGCTGCGAAAAATCAGGTGTACCACATTTTTGCCATTTGTCACACATTTTGTAGCCCTCTGTCACACATTGGCAATTTGGGAGGTTGAGAGGTATGACTGGTAGTGCAGGAGTTAGAGATGCCTAATATAAATGGCAGTGAAGTATTGAATTGATGCCAACCCAACCCCCACCCTGCAGAGACTGACAGGCATTGGGGTGCACCTTTGGGTCATCAGCCATAACGCTCATGCCATTTCACCTCACCTTACCCTGCAGACACCAAGTGTCACTGTGTACCTTGGGGTCTTTGGGCCTTTTGCTCACCCCATTCCATGAGGAAATACACTGAGAAGGGTGCAGTATAGGAAAATGGGGTGAGCTTTGGGGCCAAAGAATCCAAGACACACCTTGATGCCTGTCACTGGCTGCAGGATGGGGGGGGGTGGAATGGTGTGAGCATTACAACTGACAATCCCAAGTCACACTCCTGACACCTGCCAGTCTCTACAGGGTGGGGCCGTATGGTTGGAAACCCTAACGCCCCGGGCGTTTGTTGGTATTTTCACTCCAAATTTTCAACATGGGCTTTTTGTGATCCAACCTAATGAACAGTGGCACTAACAGTTCATTAGCCGAAAGGTGATTTTGCACAGCAACTGCAACATTTGGTGCCACAGGTGTGAAAACACATTTTGGGCAGGATGTGAAAAATGACAGCTGTATTGTTCATGAGGAGGTATAAAAAAATGGTAATGCTGAAAATCTGGAGTGAAATTATGAAAAGCTGGTGAGGTCACGAGTGTGTGTACAAATTGCGCAATGCACGCCCCTAACGCAATCATTTGGAGGATTTTTTTTTAATCAGGTTTTCAACACAGGCATTTTGGGACTTCTGCTCATGAACAGTGGCACTGTGATTTTGTTAATCTGTCCTGAACATTGATTTCCCACAGCTACTGTGCCATTGTGTGCCAGATCTGCGAAAACACATTTTGAGCAGGATGTGAAAAATGACAGCTTTACTGTTCATTAGGAGGTGTGAAAAAATGGCAATGTTGAAAATCTGAAGTGAAAATATTAAAAACTGTCTGAGTTATGAGTGTGCATGGAAACTGCACAATGCACGCTTGTAACACAGTCAGTTTTTGGAATTTTTTCACCAAATTTTCAACATAGGCTTTTTAGGAGCTCACCTCATGAACAGTGGCACTGTTGTTTCATTAATTGGTTCTGAAAGGTTATTCTGCACAATGACCGCAAAATGACGTTTCGGGACCGAATAACGAAATGACAGTGACTGTGTGCATGAGGTGGGCCCCCAAGAACCCCATGTTGAAAATTTGGAACCAAAGCTCCCAAAAATGGCTGAAATATCAACCTAAATTGAACCCCCCCATTCAGTGCCATTATAGGACTTACAGCCATTTCTTCTGTTTGCGGTTGGCTTTTGAAGAGTGGAGACATGTTCCCGGTCCACTGAAGATCACTGCTCCCGACCTCCACAGGTGAGTATAGGTGAGGGGGGTTGCAGGGAGATGTGGTGTGCAGAGGAAAAGTGCGGGTTGGGGGGGGCCAGCAGTAATGATGAGGGACCATTTGCTTTTTTTTCAGGTTAAAAAAAAAAAAGTCATGGGTCTGTTTCCTTTTTTACAGGGAAACTAAGGATTTTGGCACACTGGGGTGGGCTCCCAGTGTGCCACAGTACTTGGGGGGATCAATCCCAACCCAAGCATTGGGCACCCCGAGGTCGGAGGATATGTGGGGAGGAGGGGTGCATCCAACACCAGGAGTGGACATCCGGGTGTCGGAAACACCACTGCAAGTTTTGGTACACTGGGGTGGGATCCCAGTGTGCCACATTAAAGGATGAGGGGGGAGGGATAACGGGTCATTAAGCACTCCGATGTTGGCAGGTGGGGGAGGGGAGTCTACCAGCGTGATCGATCGTGCTTAGAGTAAAAGTGCTTTCGGGCACTGAATACTCCCAGCCGTATGGTGCTTAGGTTGTGGCCTGCTCTACATGGGTGGGAGAAACTTTTGAGCCAGAGACAGTAGGACGTGGAGGAGGCAGGCGAGGAAAGCACCTCCCCCACCTTTAGACAGGGACTAGTGGGGTAGCGAGGTGGAGACATCACAACGCAAACAGCTGTTTGCTTTCCTGCTGCCACCATGTTTATTGAAATGTTTCACCAGGAAAGGCACGTATGGGAGGCGTGTCATCTGTGCCTTTGCATGAAGACCTTGTCTCCAATTGCAGCAGCACATTTCTTTCAAGTTGGTGGCACTTTACATAATTCTTGTGTCAGCGCCGGCATGCTGGCTAATTGGGGAATGAGGGACGCACCTACTAAAGCGTTCCCTGCATTCGCCAGCACTGTCACACTTTTGCTTTTCTCATACTACCACAAGATGTTGCTTGCGCGTGCACAAGACAACACAAAAATGAAGTGCACAGTACTTATAGTTTTAATTTCTGGTGTTTCTTCACTGATTGTGAAAAATCCTCCTTACCTTCTTACCAAGGAAATATTTACTGTTTAACCAGCTACAAATATAACAGAGTCCTTGGTTCCATCTGAGGCCTTCTGCTTTGTGAGTGTGGGAGTGAACACTTTGCCAGTTGAACTGAGCAGAGATTTGAACTATTGTATGTGTCCATAGTAACTAGTCCATCAGCTGAGTGTAGGAAAGATAGGAAATCAGCTGGGTGGAAATGGGATGAAATGATATGAAGAAGGAAGAAAAGAGAGTAAGCAGGTAAATGAGGGTGGGTTGGGGAAAACTGAAGGTTTAATGGCTAATTAAAAATACATACATATGTATTTTGCTGTGTATAATATTTGAATCAGTTGGCATTGCATTGCTATAATATTCTGGGACTATTTTGGTGTGGGTGAATGAACTTTTTTAAAAATCATTAAAATGCTGAACAGAGATGCTGGGACTGCACTGGGTATATATAGCAGTGCGCTCCCAGCATCAGTCGGATGATCGGCGGCCAAGGAGGTGTGCGGAGGGCTGTGCTACTGGCTATCCAGAGCCACGGCACTGACTAACAGGTATGGGGTCTGGAGGAATGGGGGTTGTCAGTGCCGTGGGTGGGTAGTGGGTGACTGTCCATCACTGTTACTGCAGGGACACCGGGAATGGGGCTTGGGGTAGGTGGGCTGGGGCACGGTGTGTGTGTGAGGGGGGCCATCTTGTTGTACACTGGGGTCGGGGCTGCCTTGTGTTTTTGTGTGGTGGTGCTTTATAGACAAGGTGTCAGGGCTGCCATGTGTTGGGATGGGGGTTGCTTTACAGTAATGGGGTTGGAACTGCCATATGTTTGGGCGGGGGGTGATTTACACTACAGTAATGGCATCGGGACTTCCATGTGTTTGGGCGGGGGTGTTGGACTGCATTCGGGGTTGGGGCAGCCATTGGATGGGTGGCAGTTTGACAGTGTGGCCGTGGCTGCAGTGCCACAGGGGCTCACGAAGGGGGCCTCTGGCTGTCGGGGCATGGCCACACATGTCTGAGTGTCTGCACAGGGTGCTATTCACACACCCAGACCTGCGCCCTACTGTGTATGTGATCTACTTGGGACCCAGGATAGGCATCCAATTGGATGCATGCATGGGTCCACCACTCCTCCCTCGGCCTCCCTGTGGAGTCCTGCGCACTGGGGGGGTGGAGCTGCAGACAGGTGGTGGCCATTTGTGCATATCAGCCTGTGTGCACCTGTCCGCAGGTGAAGAGCTACGTTGGTGGGGTACGGGGCTCTGGTGCATACTTTCCACCCGTTCATGCATAGCCCCCATCAATTGCAGTTTGGACTGTTTTAATGCTTCCCTGTTCGCTGTGTTGCTAATCCAGTTTGCCTCCTAGCCCAGCACCCCATGGAGGAAGCCTTCACCCCAACTCAAAAAACAAAACATGTCACCTTTTTGCAGTTTCTGTTGTGATCCCTTCCCCGATGGAGGTTTCACCAGCATACCCCTAGACCCGGAGGGGGCGGGCTACACTTGATATGCATCTGAAGGTTGTTTTCACCCTGTGCAGAGTACCGTGTTTTGCGTAACATTTGGATGTTACTTGGGATATGCGTCTATAGTAATCAAGTTGTTGGCCAGGTGCATGCCTAAATATTTGTAAGAGGACACAGAGTGAAGGCGATCCCCTTGTGTGGTGCATAGGTTGAGTGAGTCAGGAGCTGTGCTTAACCAGCAGCTAGACCCAAACAGCATGGATGCTGCTTTTTATTCCTGATTCGTTGCTAAGCAATTTTCCTGAAAGCAGTTTTGGACAGCAGAGAAATCTTTTTGCAGTGGTACTTCAATGGTGGGGACATCTGTGCCAGATGCATAGGAAACTGTATTGTCCATATACATATGTCACAGGAGGAGAGAGCAAGGGGGAGGTCATTTATGATGACTGTGAACAACAAGGGTCCCAGAACTGAGCCATGGGGGACCCCAAGGGTAACTGATAGGAAGGGATGTGGATTTGGCTAGTTTGACTGACTGTGACTATTTGTTTAGGTAGGACCGAATCCATGCTAGAGAAGGCAGGAGATGCAAGAGGTCACCAATTTGTCCAGTAGGATGTTGTGATCTAGGGTGTTGAATGCTTTGGCAAGGCCAATGACGATAGCCCCCATGCCCATACCCTTGTCTGTATTACAATGGATGTGATCAATGACACAGAGGAGGGAGGTGGAAGTGGAATGGTTAGGGCAATAGCTAGACTGGAATGAGGTCAGGAAGCCTGAGCTGGAGTAGAAATTGATTAGTTGTCTGCTCACCAACCTCTGCAGGGACACCTTTGTGGATGGGGATGCGTGCTTCCAGTTACTGGTGAAAGAGCCAGTTGCAAGAGACTGATTAAAGATGTGGGCTATGGGCACTGCTATGGTGGTGGCTCCTATTTTCAGGAACTTGCAGGAGATGCAGTCATCCCTGCAGCTGGATGATATGTGCAGTAGAGACAGCTCCTTGTGAACCTCATCAGCTGGGATAGCCTGGAGACAGAAATTGCCAGGTGGAAAGGGCTTGTGATTTTGGGTGGAGCAGGGTTTGGGGATTAGAATTCCCAGAATTGTATTGGTTTAAATCTTTGTCTGTTAGCAAGGAGCAAGGAGTAGCCTGATCCATGACAGGCCATGGGGGGAGAGGTGCAGAGGCCATAAATCGATGTCCAGAATTTAGACGGGTTGGACTATTTAAAACTATTTTAAACTCAAGCTTTCTTTTTTTTGTTAAATATTTTATTGTATTCCCAACATAACAATTACACAGTAAAAGCAGAAAGTGGAATATATACAAGTCTTGTGAAATTACATTTATTAAGTATATTTTATTGCCATTTTTACAGGTAGAAATTTTAACGGGAAGAAAAGAGCAACAGTATAAACACAGAAAATAAGAGGTAAACAAGCCAAAATAGTAACAAATAAACAAGAACAAGCCCCAAACTACAGAAACACCCCAAACAAAGAAAAACATGAAATCCCTTACAGTCCCTGGGACCTGGACTCCATGAGGCATATATAATCAAAGGAAAGGGGCACAGACAAGGACACAAAGCTTCCTTGAAGGTAGAAACAGTAGTTCAATTGTGCTTATGCAACTAGATGAGATGATGCTTGTGTGACTTGATTTATTTTGTGGCTTTCTGCCTCTCTATCTGTGGGATATACCACTCTGAAGGGGTACAGTGCAAGGAACCCTAGAGGAGGGTTCCTCCCCTACAGGTTCCATGGGAATGACTGCGTTGGCTAAAGGTAGGTTAGGAAGAAGCCCATGGGTAAGAGAGACGAGCCGCTGGAGGAAGAGGGGTGGATGGTGGGCAACGAAAAATGAATCCTAGAGAGGCCCAGGATGGGTGGCCTCTTAAGCCTGGTGGGGGAGTGACATAGTTGCTCCGCTCATTGAACCTTGGGCTTAAAGCCCTCCCATTCAACTGTGCTTACTCAACTAGATGAGATGATGCTTGTGTGACTGATTTATTTTGTGGCTTTCCGCCTCTCTATCCATGGGATACACCACCCTGTAGGGATATGGCACAAGGAACCCTAGAGGAGGGTTCCCCCTCTTCAGGTGCCATGGGAATGATTGCATCAGCTAAAGATAGGTGAGGAAGAAGCCCAAAAAGAATACCCAAAGGTGTCGATCATCGAAGAGGCAAGAATGATGGATGAATGAATTCTGAGAAGACGATAGGGGCGGACTTCCTAAGGAAAGAAAGGAAAGCCAGGGCCACCATTCGCCTCCATCCAACAGTGCAACCTAACTAATTAACCTAAAAAAGCACTAACTCTAACTAATATTATGACCATTGGCATGGAGGAGAGGAAAAAACCCCCTTGAGGAGGAAATCTCTGGGGATCCAAGTCCTAGGTCGCCTTCCCTCCAGGTTGATGACATTTGATTTGAGGATGTATGTCGTTAAAGAGAAGGATTCGGTAATGAGAGGAATATGAGTAGGGAAGATGATGATGGAGTAGGGGGAAAAAAAAAAGAAAGCACAGATCGAAGAAGGAATATGAGGCAGCAGGGACCCGAGAGGGGTATGCTTGAGTAGTCGATGGGAAGGAGTAGATCCATGTAGACATGAGTGGAGCAAGGGGTAGCCAGACATGCTCATGAGGAGAACGAGGATAATGCAGACTGATGATGATGATTGCCACAGGAGTGCACCAGTTAAAGACAAGAAGACTGAGGAAGAGGAGACAGGAAATGAACTTGAAACGAACTTCAACAATGGTGGAGAGCAGCCAGCCAAGCAGCGGTTCAATGAGGTTCCAGCCCATAGCAAAGGGCAATGGATAGGAAGGCATGGCCATGAGTGGAAATAGAGTTGAATCAAGGTGACTGACACTGCAGGCCAGAGGGAGGCAGTCGAGGCATACGAGTCAGTGGAGGCATACTGATTGAGCAATTGAAATAGGTGACCAGGTCGAGGCAAGGTATCGTGGGTATCCAGATGCAAGCAAAATTGGATGATGGATGATGAGGAGTGAAGCCATGAGTGGAATGAACCCTTGATGGCTGATGAGGAATTGAAGCCATGATTGGAAGCTCGATGAGATAAGAAATGGTTAATGAGGACCAGAGTCATGGACCTGATACATGCAGCAGGAGGGCCGAGGATCGATAAGGTGGCATATGATTCATGATCAGTGTGCCAAAAAGAAATATCCATTGCAGGTCAGACGGAGTCAGTCAGGAGGAGAAAAGGTGCTAGGACGAGGAAGGGAAAATAGGAAACGGATGAGGTACAATGATGGAGTGAAGCCATGGGGCAGGTACTGGAAAGCGAGGTATGAAAGGAAGAAGGACAGTAGGGAGGTTCAATCGGGTAGCTTAGGACCTAGCTGGTACACGTATATCGTGTCAATTTGAGGTAGCAGAGACGGGAGTAGGTTAAATGAGAGGTATGCTTTAATGAGCGATGTGAGTAGGTAGACGATGAGGACAGTAAGGCACTCCTGAAACTAGAGGGAGTCAGGAACCTGAATATGTGCAGCAGGAGGGCTGTGGTTTGATGAGGCATCATAGGATTTAGGATAGGTATGCCATTTGAGGGAATAGCATAGAATTCAAGGATGGAAATGCTCGAGTAAGCAATGGAAATAGATGAACCCTGAGGTAAGGATGAGGGAATGATGACCAGAGTTATGACTGAATACATTCGTCAGGATGGCAGTGGGTCGATGAGGTGGCATAGGAGCCATGATTGGTACACCCAAAAGTAGTATTGAATGCAGGCCATGATTGGAATGAATCCTTGATGGCCAGTACTGGATGAGAACTGCAGCAGGACAAGTCGAATGAGGAGGCGCTTTTGAAAGAGCACTGCTGGTAGCAGTGTGTTACATGCACATAGCGCACTTTCAGCATAAGTAAGTGAAATCTGCAGTACAATCGGTTAGTAAGGCTAAAAAGAAATAGTTGGAGGGCTACAGAGTTATGATTTGTGAAGGAGAGTGCAATGAGGGACACTGATGAGAGATTGAGAGGTTGCAGGCCAGACCTTTGAGACCCGTGAGCCTGTCCACACAACCGAAATTGTGATTCTATAGACCAAGATAAATAAAGCAATTTGAGTTATAATGAAGATTACATTGAGGCAGATAATAAAATTCCATACATAGAAACCAACAGTTCACAGTGGTGAGGAAGGGTAGTACCTGGATGCGGACGGGCTAAAGAGATGAGTACGAGTGGGGAAGGTGATGGTAGGATAGGGATAAAACCCCAAAAGAAAGCCAGCAGGGGCACAGGAGAATAGCAGAGGCAGGTGCCATAAATCAGAAAACATGCAAAGCAAGGGATTGCCTGCATTGCAACTGGTAAAATACACTCCAATTTGGACATGCTGAGGTCCCGTGCTTGTTTATTTTATTGTTTTATTTTTTTTGTTTTCTTTTTTTATACAACTGGACTATGCCAAACAGATAAAGCTGAAATTGGTAAAAGCAGAATCCTGCTGAAAACAAGATATCGCTTACTAGTAGGCCCATCCTGAGTAAATACAGTACATTGGGAAAATGGCAGAAAGCAGGACACAGCAGAAAATCCGTGACGCATCACAACTAGGCTCCATTGGGTAGAAAACATTGGTATACACAGGTCCTCCCAAAATAAGAGACTGCATCTTGCACGGGGTAGTAAAAGCAGGATTCTGCTGAAATAAAATCTAGCATCTCAGCCACACTAGCCAAAGGTAATATCTATTTATTTTATTTATTGAATTTTGATGACCGGGTAGGCCCACTGAGCCCTGAAGGTCCCTTTTTCAGGGGCAACCCGGGAGACAGAACAGTACAAGACAGTCAGATTTACAGGGTACAGAGATATTAGACATGATTTACAAGGTTACATGATTTACAAGGTTACAGTACAGGCAAAATTTCTGAATATAATGAACAATAAGTGCAACAACTGATAAGTTCAGGCATGATTTTGGAGTCTGTTTGGGTGAGAGGAGGAGAGGGATTGGTGTAGGGTGTGGGACCGGGGGTGACTATCCTATGCCCTGACAGTAGCACCAGTTTGCCCCAAGCAAATGGGACTTGAGCCGTGTTTGAAAGTTTAGCAGCGATGAGGCTTCCTGTACTAATGGTGGGAGAGTGTTCCACAGGTTAGGAGCTATGTAAGCGAAGGATTTCTCTCCCATGTTAGTCTTGACTTTGGGGATTGATAGTAGGGACCGACCAGAGGTCCTGAGCATGCGAGGGTTGGACTTAGGAGTGCTTATTCCTGTTAGGCTAGGTGGGGCAGCCGGGCACTGCAATTTGTAAGCGAGGCAGAGCAGGGAGTACTGAAGACGCACCTCGAAGGAAGGCCAGTGAAGCAGGGCAAGCGAAACGCAGGGGTGGCTTCTTGTGTGACTCAGGGTCACAAACCTCGCCACCTTGTTATACAGGACCTGAAGCCTGTCACCCTCATGCTTAGCCATACCCAGTATTACTGGGGCAGCATAAGTTAGTGTAGGAAGAAGGACACTGGAGGCAACTGCTCGCCTTGCCTCCGGGACAAGTTATTTTTTTAGCGGGTAAAGGGTGCCAAGTTTACCATGGATGGTCCTGGTTACTTGGTCTATGTTAGACTCAAAGGTGAGACCTTGGTCGATAGTTAGCCCAAGGTATTTTATAGTGTCTATTACATTTATTCTTTTTCCAGCAAGGGAAGTTAACTGTAAAGAATTGGACCTATCGTGGCCGAGGGACCTAGGACCAAACAGCAAGGCTTTAGTTTTTACTGCGTTGAGGACCATTCTGTTAGATGTAAGCCAGGCCTCAAGTGTATTTAGGTCCTCTTGGAGGAGAGGGCCCAGATCATGTAAGGTATCCTTGGACCTGTAGATGACTGTATCATGAGCATGTTGAACCACTGAGCTTTCCCCACAGTGACGGTTGAGGTAGTTTGTGAAGAGAGAGAGCAGGAGGGGGCCTAGAATTGAACCTTGAGGCACACCCTCCTTGATCGGAAGAGGGTCCAATAGCTCTCCCTTCCAAGTGACCCTCTGTGAGAGGCCTGATAGGTAGCTCTTGAACCAGTTTAGGGCCTGGGCATCAAGACCTATTCTCCGAAGCTTTGTAAGAAGAAGATTGTAGTCCACGAGGTCAAACGTCTTGGACAGATCTATAAAGATTGCGCCCATCAGCTTGCCTATGTCCGTAACCCTGAATACATCCACTGTGAGATTGATGAATGCCATGTCCGTCCCATGGTTTGCCCGAAAGTCATGCTGAGAGGGGGCTAGGAGCTGTTGGAGCTCCAGGTAGTCTCTCAGTTGCCCATAAACTAGCCTTCCTTGCAATTTTGCAAGGGTGCATAGAAGGGAGATGGGCCTATAATTACCAATTTGTTCACGTGAGCCACCCTTGTGAATAGGGACCACATTGGCCACCTTCCACTGGTGTGGAACATAACCTTCTAGTAGAGACCTGTTGATGATCCAGGTCAGAGGTTTGGCAAGGGACTGGGCACCTTCTTTGAGTAGCCTAGGACTTATTCCATCAGGGCCACCAGAGCCTTTGTTTTTGAGGGCTTTTAGTAGCTTAAAGACCTCACTCATCTTGACTAACCTCAGGTGAAATTGGGGAACAATGGATAAAAGTAAAGCCCCACTGAAAATGAGATACAGTAAGACGTGTCAGCCGAGGCTGAGCTGTACAGGGTAAATACAGTATAAAATGTACAATGGCAGGACCGCACCAAAAATGAGAAATCACATATCACCCGGGCTATCTCGGGGGAAACGGATAAAAGCAGGACCCCCACTAAAAACAAGATTTGACATCTCAGCTGGAATGTCCTGGATAAATAAGCATCAAAGCAGTTCAGAGTAACCTACAGGAAGAGAACAGCAGCCCATTTTCTCATTGTAATAAAATTACCAATCAAACCAATGCTCTTCTCCGAAGGATAAACAGTACATTTGTTTCCAAAACTGAACAGTGTATTATTACTTTGTATAGGTCACACGTTAGGCCCTATCTTGATTAAGGCTCCCCCTTTTGGAGTCCATACCTCATTAAGGATATAGATAGAACTGAAAGGATCCAGAAAAGAGCTACAAAAATTATTCCTCACTTAGCACATCTTGATTATGAGACCAGACTACAGAAGACAGGTTTACACTCTCTTAAACTGAGAAGAACAAGAGGTGATTTACTACAACTTTTCAAGATTGTTAAGTCACCTATTTTGATGAAGCAATGTGGTATAACACTATCTTCCAAAAAATTGTACCTAGATTAAATAATAAACAACTTGATATTGATAAATGTAATACTAACAAAAGACAGAACTTTTTCTCCATAAGAACTCCCAGATTATGGAATACCCTCCCAAAAGATATTATTGATTCAACTACTGTTACGACATTTAAAATCAAACTTGACAATTGATTATCCAGATAGGAACAAAATAATGATCCACACATGTGGAGGACAGTCTCGATGGGCTACGGCCTTCTTTTGTCCTTCTAACCAAGTAACCATGTAACCAAGAAGGGTTGTCATCCACCTGTGGTGGCAGAGGGAATTGAGGGAAGAGCTGAAGCGGGCCCAGATCGCAAGGCTGGAGAACCGCCAGCCCAGAGAGCACAGTCACAAGGGGAGGAAGACAAAGGACATGGCAGATGGAGAGGGAACTCAGAAGAGGCAAGGAGTACAGGACCAGCCAGGTTGTCGAGGAATGGCATGAAAGCACCAATATGGGAACAGAATGGCCGACGGAACAAGCAATAGCTGCAGCAGAGGAAGCCCATGTGGGGGGACAAGATGATGAATCACCAGTCAGACCCACCAGCGTAGGACCGGGGAAGCGCAGCAGAGCTAGATGGGGCAGGAGACCCGGAAATGAGGAAGGAGGAGAGGGAGAGAGCTACCGAACCAGCGGCAGTAGGAAGGGGAGAGGCAGCGAGCTGCATGGAAAAGTGAGTGAGCCGGCGGTCAGAGGTGCTGCAAATGTGGGAAAATGGAGAGGCAAGGGACACGAGGAGGAACAGGGAGGTGAAGGAGCAGCGCTTCTGGCCGCAACAAAAAAAGAATCCTAGAGAGGTCCAGGATGGGTGACCTCTTTAGCCTGGTGGGGGAAGTGACATAGTTGCTCCACCCATTGAACCTCGGGCTTAAAACCCTCCCAATGTAAGGAGCAAATTGCCTGTGAAAATAACAGCAAGGTCCTAATACTGCTCAAGGTGGCCTCCAGGGAGACAAACTGATTCACGACCCAGGAATGCTGGCACTACCTCTGTATTGTGAGTAAGGTTAGCAACATCTCTACGAAAGAAGAAATATCTATGATGAATAACAGCAACTGTGCATTCTACATTAAGCGTAAATAACATCTCCAGGTGCCATTCTGCATAAGCTGGAATGTTCTTGTCCATCCAGTGCCGGAGAATAATCAATTCAGCAACTGAAGCTACAAGCACTATGTGTCTTCTCCGGGGGCCAAACACATTAACATCATACATGCCCACAAGACATATCTGAGGGTTAAAAGCATCTTATTTATTTTATTTTTATTTATTGAAATTTCGTATAACACTTTTGAGAACAAGCTCATTTCATAGGTTCCACATCAGACAAACAATACATATTGGAAAAGTCTGAGATGCTTATGTAACCCCCCACCCCTGCCTTTTTACCAAAATGACAGGTGGCATGCTGTTGACGCTGGCAGCAATACCTGGTGGGGACCTGGGTTCGGGGAGGATGAGGTTACCTGGCACAAGGGGACCTAGGTTTGGCTACTCTGCACAGGGGCACCCAAGTAAATCCGAACACAGGAAGCAATTACTGTAATGTCCAGAACCAGGAATGGGATTTTACAGTGTGGCTTTTATTCACAACTAGCTGAACACAACAAAGCATAGATGGACCTCCATGGGGCTACGTTTACTGATAATGCAGATTAGAGACTACAAAGCGGTCCACTGGAAGAATGAACCATTTCTACTGTTTTCAGGCTCTGGACCCACCAGGCACACAGCCCGAACTTGCACGCGCTTTGGGTACACAGCCCGACTGGCCCGGCTCCCCTGCCGGACACTTGACTGATGGTCCATTGGAAGAATGAACCCACTTTCTTGTTGTGGCTCCCCACACCACTTAGAGTCTGTGACCCCTAGAGAGATTTCCTTCTTACTTCTCCTGACTCCCATGCTTGACTGTCGGTCCATTGGAAGAATGAACCCATTTTACTTGTTGTGGCTCCCCACACCACTTAGAGTCTGCGACCCCTAGAGAGATTTTCCCATTTGCGACCCACGTCTGGGTACTTCCCTCATCACTGGCCAAGCACATGAGGCAAGTAGCAATCACAGCAGAAATCCGTAGAGGTGGACCTGGTTACTAAAGATGGGGGGTGTTTCCACCTCCAGCTCCCACAGCCCATACCTAGCCATTTCTCTGGAAAAACTGAAACTTCGGAAAGTAGATTAAATGGTGGATGAACTGTCGCACCCCCTCTACAATATTACTTGAATTCACACAGCACTCTAGATTTTGACACTACTCCATTTGTTTGTCCTAGTACTATAGGCCTCCCAAATAGTAGTTCAAATCCCAGATTTCTTCACATATCCTAGGCTGAAGAAACACATTTTTTGCCCTCTCATATTAGAGCAAACACTCACCCTTTTGTTGCAGGTGCCCCACAGGCGAAGTACAACTCTTCCCACTGTTCTAACACAGACTGAAACTGAAATAGGCAGCTTTCTTTCTTCTGCAGAAATTAGGGGATTGCCCCTGGAATCTACCTAGGGATCTTTACTTCTCCCCCCTCCCGGAGAGAGGGGCACTGAGACCCGAACAACGGTCTCCACCACTTGAAACTGGCTCCTCAAACCCAAACTGCAGACTGAACCTTCTTGTTTGACAACAAACAGGAGACTGAATTTGAAAACTCCCAACGTTCTATCTAACTCCCTCTGCTGCAGATTCCAATGTGGCTTATGCAGCTGCGACAGTTCTATTGGTGATGTCATCTCTCAGTCTCAGCTGAGACTGAGAACAGAGTGAGACAGTGTGAAACCCATTTAACTGGAGTTTCACAAGCTGCCTTCCCTGCCTACCACTAGGTCTTACTGGGATTCTAGTAACCCCGGGTAACAAGGGGTTACACTCGCCCTTGACCAGGAAAATGACTGTCCCCAGTCATTATGCACCCGGCCTTAGGCCATCCCACCCTATGTGCTACCTGCAGAGGGGGGTGATCAGGCCCCCTCCTACCATGTGCAAGCACAGGCAGGCAACACTAAGGGCCTAGAGGCCTGTAGCTGACATATCAGCCTCTACACTATCCACTTACTATGGACACCTAGTGGCTCTGGTAAAACTATCCAGAGCATAGCCCTGATAGATCAGCACTGCAGTCCCAATGGCCATTCAGGACCACAGCCTGTCTATCCCCCCTAACCCTCTAGGGAAAACCTATCTGCCTCTAACATAATATTCCAAAATAAAAAACAACCCGGGGACCTCCCCGACCTAGGGCAGCCTGCAACCACACCATTAAAATACCAACATTAATACCTCCGCCCTACCCCCACAACCACACCTGTGGAAGGAAAGGG
The DNA here is from genome assembly GCA_016271365.2 of Neoceratodus forsteri. Classification (NCBI taxonomy): domain Eukaryota; kingdom Metazoa; phylum Chordata; order Ceratodontiformes; family Ceratodontidae; genus Neoceratodus; species Neoceratodus forsteri. The sequence continues at coordinate 638,791,052 of CM057453.1, read as the reverse complement.
TTAGTACAGCAATAACCATAGCAATAATACCACAGTACTTTAAATTTCTACACAATAAAGCACTGACGAGGAACTCCGATGAGCCCCCTCCTCCTCTTCTTGTCTTCTCTTCTGTCTTCCCAGGAACACCTGTAAGAAAAAGAAAGACAAAACACACTCTCCTAATCTACAGTCTACCTAAAACCCTACCATTAAAACACTGAAAAATCCCCAAAAGATATTTTTTTTTTAGAAAAAAGGTAGAAAAACAGTATTTACATTAGAATACAGTAATGACATTATTTACAATACACATTTGAGGGGATGGAGTGCCCTAAAAGTCCCAACTAGTGACCACAAGGCCCGAAGGCTAGTCCAATAAAGAGTCTCTCCTGGGCTGGAGCCCGGTGAAGCATAGTTCTAACAGGCCAAAGTCCCGAAGGGGAGAGTCTTTGCGGACAGTTCACACATTTTTGAAGTCTGTAGTGTAGGGTGTGTACTGCAATGTCATAAATATAGGAAAGTTTCGGACTTACCAGCCATCTGTAGTACAAGACTCTGCACGAACCTGCACCGCAGCCGAAGACTCTCCCTGGCAGCATTTCTTCTGATACATCTGGGCGGACATCTTCCGGGAACCACAGGAGGGCACATCTGGAAACAGCTGGGCTGATGTCATCTCTGGAGACGGAACCTTAGAACAGGAACAAAAAGAAAAACAGCTGGTCCGACGTCATCCGATTACTAGGCGATGAACAGGAAACAGCTGGCATGGTGTCCTCTCTGGATCTGAAGTCATCTGGTGGGCCATGTGGATGGTTGCTGGACAGGACAGTACACTGTAGACTGATGAATGTGGGGCACCTGAGTCCCGGTTATTCATATTGGCGGATCAATAAGGGCACTCCACAGTCTGATGTGGCAGTATTGATTACCACTGCTCAGCTCTCTATTTTGTAGGCACGGGCTTAATTACTGGGAGGTCCTTGCACTGAGGCCAATAGTACCAGGGGTCAGGGGCTTGAATTATTACCCCGTCTGGGCGCACATAACTCACACAGTGGGAGATTTCACATCCCTCTCCGTCCACTATTCTCACTCTGTCCATAAACAGTGTCCTGCCTCTCTTCCACTGGGTATACTTTTCGTGGAACAGTCTATTCTTTACATGCTGGTTAGCCCCAGGATGCACACTTTTCACTGCTTCATCCCAGATCCAGGATTTCCTGCAGTTCTCAATCTCCTCCCAGACTTTCCGAGGAAAGGTAGGAAAGGTCATACCATAGATCTCATTTGCCTTTCTACGAACCAGTCTCTCCTCTTTTCTTGCTTTGGTCAATCTGAGACCGCTGGCCTGGCTTGGGGGTGGCCAGTCCTGGTTCTGCCAGCTTCACATCCTCAAGGACATTAGAAATGGATCCCTGACTTCTTCCTCCTGTAAAGCCAGGGCAGTGGCATCACCACCTTCTTCAATACATTCCTCCGAGGCAAGATCTTGAGGCTGTGTACCCGTTCCTTTCTCACAAGGCCACATAGGTTCCCCCTCATCTTCCTCTTCACTGAGGATCTGAGCCCAGGAGTGACCAGTCGTTCTTACCCCTGAGACTATCCATTCATCACTAGGCGTGGAGGTCGACACCTCCCATTCAAAGGCCTCCCGCATCTCATCTTCACCTAAGAGACTTGGGCTAGGCCCCCCCCACCGAGGGGTCTACTGATGTTTATCCAAACTTTCTTTCTGAGATCCAGCATCCAAAACTTCAACTTCTGATTCTGTCTCTAACTCTGCACCTCTAGCTTTGTGCCACACTCCCCAGGGACCTTCCTCACAGGCTCTGCCTGGTGCTGTGTCTGCCAACTGTAGATTCCTGAATTTTTGTCCATGTGGGGCTAAACGAATTGGAGGCAAGCTTTATACAAGCCATATTTTTGTAGGCATCCAGCACAATGAGGAATCATGAAGACGTCCCTTCCAGCACTCAAGCATATTTGGCATACATGCACTGGATAGTTAGGAATTGCCACATCAGGAGGCAGTTGCCCTCCATAGCACCACTTTTCAATATCTCTCAGTCTATTTACTGCTGCTGTTACTGCAACCCGGGCATGATCCTGGTTATGAGCTGGTCCTGAGGCCATAACTGCAGAAAAATAAACAAAAGTTCACTGTAACTGAAAGTCCCACTTTATTGAACATACTCTGTAGCTTTAAAATGGCTCCTTTGCTGCTGTGTTTACTTTACTACCCCACCCTGTAATGGCGGCGGCAGCACTCCTGTGCATCAACATTTAGAATCTGGGTCAAGCCACTGCACACCCGATTTACTCAAGCTACTGACAACTTTTACTCAACTGCACAACTTGCTCTGATCTGGCTTTACACACATTTACAGAATTTTCCTTGGACTTTTTACAAGCTGGTAACATTTATTTAATTCACAATCCCTTAAAAGCTTCAGGTTTTAGCACAGGATTGCCTGCTTCTACTAGTGTTACATTTTGCTACAACCCACAGTCTCTCTCTGGCTGCAAACTTTAAACTGAGGCTATTTTCACTTCCATGCACACATTCAATGGCTTTACAGACTTGCAGTTGCTGGCAGGACTTCACACAGTCGTTACTTGCAAAGCGACTACACTGATGCACACACATTTTATATGGCATAACTGAAAATCACTATTTGAGCAGTTTTATGAAGGTTTACTTACTGTGATCAGTAACAATTTGCTGTGATGGGGTAAAACGGCCTGCAGTCAGTTCTTGAAGGCCTCTGTACATAAACGGGCTGGCAGTCTTAGCGATCGTCATTTTAACCACCAAACTCGCTATTTCCATGATCGATTTGCGGGTTGAGCCCAATTTTAAACTCAAAAGTCTATTTTTAACTGTTTACAGCGCTTTGAATACTCCGCGATGCTCCTCCACTGCCAGTACACGCACTACACTCTGTCTCCCTCTCGAATGCTGAGGCAGTCTCAGAAGAGCTGGCTGAGGGTCAGGACTAATTGCAGCCTGACCAACCACACGACGCCATGCAAATGAGCCTCTTCTTCCTCACGAGGGCTCTTCTCCTCACGGCGATCGTCGAGCAGGCAAATTTAAACTGCAGAATGCACTTTTTTTTTTTTTTAACTGACTCCACAGCGGGAGCCCATTTCAACCTTCCCAGAGGGAAGTGGAGTGTACACTTCCATCTTCAGTCTTATTTCAGTGTTATTTCAGTCCAGACTGACAAAGCACTGCTTTTCATCAGTGCACTGTTAATACACTGCACTGACTTTCTGCTACACTGTTGTACCACTGCTCAATCTTTCTTATGTTTTGATGCACACTGTAAGAGCACTGCAAATAATTCTTAGATTTTCATGCACACTTCTTTAGCACTGTATTTCCTTCACAAATTTTTGCTGCACACTGCAGTAGTACTGGCAACACTTTATAATTTCTATCACACTTCTTTAGCACTGCATTGTCTCAGCAATCTGGTTACCCTTACTGAATTTGCCACAATGGCATTGTAGTGGTATATCAATGGCAATATTGTGGTCAGCTGAAAAATCCACAATAGTACTACCCAGTGGTACTCTGGTATCACAGTAGTAGGTGATATATAGATTTTCCTCTGTGTATTGGTAGTGCACTGGCAGAATGGTATCCCTATGGCATTTTTTACCATTTTCTCTGTCTCTCACACATACACTGGTAATACAATGGTATCACAAAATTTTGAGATTTTTGTCGGCTCCCACAAATACTGGTACACTGGTAGCACAATGGTACTGCGTTATTTTGACATTTCAGTATTTGGCACCTCTCACAGCAACCCTAGACTCATGTGGTAGCACAGTGGTACCAGTATTGATCTCATCATACTCTGTACTCTAACGCATTGTTAAGATAAATGACATTATCAACCTCATGGTGAACAGCTCTCAATTCCATATTTGTATTTGTTCATTTGTCTTGATCTTACTGGTAATGGACTGTTATTGTTCACATAGACCAAAACATTCAAAGAGCATTTGCAATCGCTAAATGGGTAAGTGACTCTCAAACAACACTTTGCACCCCAAAAACAGAGTAGGATCACAAAATGATATCTTGAATAACATAATTAGTGAGTCTCTGACCAGTTGGTAAATGGCTCTAAAAGATGTTCCCTCCCTAAACCAGGTAGTATCACCTCTGCCTCCTACCACTGCCCCTTTGAGCTCCCACCATCAGTAATATCACACTTCCCTTGGTGTTCAGTGGTGCTGCTGTCCATTCCATACAATGGAAACTGCCAATAACTACCTGCCCACCCAGTCCCACCGCTTGCACCATTCATGGCCCCCACCATATGTTTACGCACTCTCCCCACAGTGGCAATTGGCACAGACACTCTAACCTCTGTGACCAACTGAGGACAGAATGCCAGTTTTGCTCTCATGTGCCTATTGTATAAACAGCTGTGTACAGTTAGCACATGATTGTGAACTATCATCCATTTTGTGCCTGATCAAGGAGCTGAGAGGATGGTCTGTGTCAAATGTGGAAGGGTGTCAAATATATAGTAAGGCTGGGGACCAGGGGGTAGTATTTGCTATAAGAACTAACTGGGTCATGGTGGGGACTTTGGATATACAGGGAGAAAGGACTTTCACTCAACACACCACTGCTCACTCTATCAGACCCTGGGCTGGCTTCCCCCATCAGCCCAACAGACCTATCTCCTGGCCAGCACAGTCAATAAGGCCATCCAAAACCGAGCTACCTCTCTGCAATCCCACCTTCTTTGGCCAAAAGGGTTTGTTCTAGAGCTCTGTCTCACTGCTGGCCCCATGCTTGAGTGCCCCCTAGTCTCCACCATATAGGTAAATGTGCATTCTCATCTGCAGCCCCATTCCGTTGGAACAACCTGCCCACTCCACTTAGCACCACTGACTCTCCAGGACTCTTCCACTCTCTCCTTGGATCTCACCTTCTGTCCTCCACTACTTGCTCCTGCCCTCCCAACTTATTATCATGCCTCTACTTCCCTTCCCTCCTTTTCCTTCTTGGTCCATACCTACACTGCCATGATGCACTTTTTCCTTTACTCATCTTAGATCATGCCTAATTTGTATTACAACTTGGCTACTACTGTGCCTGCTATTGTCATAAATGTTATTTATCCATTGCGCTGCAAGTTTATATACTGTATATCTTCATATAAATATCCTGTATATTTTTATTACTGTCTATTGCATGCCTTGCCCCAGCCTCCTTTGTACTTGCTTTTATTTCTGTGCCATCCTCAATGGCCCAGGTCATGCCTGAAAATGGTTCTCGGACCAGTGCACCTACTCGGTAAATGAATGAATAAATAAATAAATGGGAACCACTGAACATCAGGGATAGTAACAATCTACTGTATACCTGTGGGGTGATTGTAGGATGGGGTAGGACTGGAGAACAGGCAAATTAAGAACCTAGACCTGTGGGATAATTAGGGAAGGGGGCCCAGTTGAGACTGTTTCCCAGGAGGGCTCTTTGGTGGTGTAACTCCCAGGATACTTTTTGCCTGGTGCTGTAATGTGGCCTGTGCTGTAATCAGCATCAGCAACATGGCTGTCACACCAGCATGGGTGAACCCTTTCTCCACACCCTCCTGAGTGTCAACCCTATAACAGGTTTTGGTGGCATCTGCAAAAAGACATACCTTCCCATTCAGTTCTTCTGCAATTTCACTTATGAAGACACTGAAGAGGCCCACTGCTAGTACTGAGCCCCACCCTGCACCATGCCTTTAACCAACTGTTGAAAGCTGTGTGGCGAGTCCTATCTTCTCCCAAGACGTATATAGGCAACCTTTTGGCAAAAGCCACCATGCATGCTTGAGGACCCTCTCCCTATCCCTGAAATTTCCCTGCACTACCCCTACCCCGTCCCTTGCTAGGTCATTTGTCCCCAGGTGGACAATGACATCTAGCTCCATCTCATCTCCTGCTGCCTAATGATCCACTGTATCTGCTCTCATCCCTCCAAGCCAAAGTACCTCTCAGGTATTTCACCTCCCTCTCCTTTACCCCATCCTGCTCGCAAGGCTATCCCCCTAATTAAGTCCCCCACCAGCAGTTGCTTCCTACTCAGCTGGGGGCCTCTTCCTCCCTCCTTGTAACTGTGAAATGGTCCATGGACAGTGCTTTCCTTGGGGAAGGTTTCTCCAGGGGCCAAAAGGGTGGTTCAGCTGCAGGGAGAGTGGTTGGCTGGGCAGGGCCCATTTCAGATGCAGGGAGAGTGGTTAGTAAACAAAGCAGGTGAACTGAAACTCTGACAAACAAACCGGCACAGGGGCAGAAAATGCAAGCCCCATAGGAAAGAGCGCAGTGAGGGCTACAATAGATCATTTACTGGAGAAGTCTCAGGTCAGGGAACTACAGCTGAAGAGAACATATAGAACAGGTAGGCATCAGAAAATGATGCATGGGGCAGCGGACAGACATGGACTCATGAAGGCATGCATGGGAACTATGGATGCCAATGCTGGGGGGTGCAAAGGCCAGCTTAGGTAGGTGGGCACTGACCTGTAGGTAGAGTGCACTACACACAGGGACCCCTGCATCCCTGCATGCTGGACAGCAGGGAAGTGTACCGTGGAACATAGCCCCACTGCAGCACAGTAGCTGATGGGGGCCCAGGACACTGTGAACACAGAACTTGAATGTGACCATGGTGCACAGCACAGCCTTGAAGCACTGGGACTGTGGGCAGACAGTGGCACTACAGTACTGGTACAAACCACCCACAGACAAGTAGCAACTGCCACAGGTGTGGCCCATGGAGTGTGATGTGCAAACGAAGTGCAATCACACCCGAATGCCTGAGCTGGAACCAAAGCCGGTCATGTTGCACAGTCCTCTGGCACAATAGAGGACAGCGTGGAAGCCATGGAGGAGCCAGGGTGCTCATCTGCAACCCCAACAACATGGACAATCTGTGAGGTGGTACCATCCAGGAAGGGAAAGTCCAAGTGAAATGTGAATGGCTACCTCGTGGTCCATGAATGCACATGCAATGAGACAGTGTACTGTTTTTTTAACATATCATATTTTTCACCTGCAGTGGCACACACTCCAGCTTGTGGCATCCAGCAACCAGCTCCACCCACCTGGAGAGATGGGTAGCTCAAACTGCACCCAGGAGGATCAAGGATGGCCATCATGCCATCTTGCTGGAGAGCTCCCCCTCTGCCTCTACCAGCCAGGACAGCCCCAGAGCCTCCTCAACAGGACTCCACCAAAGTCCTCCAGGTGGCTCAGAGCACAACCATCAAGCTGAAAGGTCATGCCCAGCCATTTTCCTTCGATTGGCTCCAGTAGCACGGACGTGCAATGACATCCAGGAGCAATGTACCAACATCTGACGTGCTCCCCATCTAGTGTTACTGACACTAGTAGTGCCACTGAGCATCCCCAGGGGGCTGCTACAGCACAGTGAAATTCCCCAGCCCACCCCAGTACTGGGAAAGCAGTCTGTGGATGTTCAATCCCAGTCCTCCCCTGCTGACCCCTGATGGCCCAGGCTCAATCCTGAACCCAGGTCACTGGCGTGACACAAGGTATGGCATCCAGCGCCTCAACCCTCAGCACCACTGGGACAGTATGAGACAGTGTAATGGTGCTGCCAGCACCATAAGTCCAAGTCCTGCCTCGGCCAGGCCATCACACTGCTCCAGGATGGCCAGCACCACCTAAAGAAAAAGAATGAGCGCAGTCATGCTCTGGAGGTGACAGATGCTCTACCAGCACAGGTGTTGGCAGGCATCAAGTAGAAGGCACACAGCACCGTGGCTAGCCCCGCATAGCTACTGCAGAGTGAAGCAACTGCAATGACCACTGAGCTGTGGCAACAGTTGCCAAGCAAGAGGGCCCTGCTGCAGATTGTGAACAGGACCCACCGCAAGGACCTCTAACCAGAACCAGTGACACTGGCTGACCTCACTATCCCCAAGCAGCTACAGACGGTGACTGGATGGCCATGGTACAGCAGGATCACCGGCAGCACCACCCACCAGGTCCTTCTACTCATCACAGAGGACAACATCAGGGACCTGGCAACAGGCACCCTTCTGGATGATGGATGGTACATTCAAGACTGTGCCACACCTGTTCACTCATTGTACACCATCCATGCACCCATGGGGATGGGCCCTAACAACCTCATTATGTCATTGGTGTATACACTGATGACGACAAAGAGCCTGCAATGTTACTGCACCTTGTTCCAGGAGCTGAATAAATATGCCAGTATACAATCCTGCACCCTCAAACCACCTACGATCATCACTGACTTTGAGCAGGCTGTGATCAATGCCTGTAAGATGGAATTTCCACAAACCATAAACAAGCGACACCTGTTCCACTTTGGGCAGATTGTGTGGCAGAAGGTCCAGAGCGTTGGCCTTGCACCACAATACAGAAGTGACCCAGACTTCAGCCTGAAGATCCATGAACTCATGGGCCTTGCCCATCTGCTGGCACAGGACATTCCAGCAGCATTCAGCCTCCTGAAGTCAACCATTCCGCCCAATGCCACCACACTCTTCTATTGTTTCGAGCAGACACGTGCTGGGCAGGATATGGTTGTACAGTAGGGTGACCAAGGTGCCCACGAGATACGACCCCATGTTCCCACTCAGCTGTGGTTGGTTGCAGATCTCAACGAGGGAAGTATGTCATGGACCCAAAGCAATATCGAGACCTGACACTGCCATCTCCATGCCCTGCTCAGGAAGGTGCATGTAGGGGTCATGACAATGCTAGCAGAACTCCACAGGGAACTGCAATGGATCTATGTCACCAGGGAAGGCATTTGTTGTGGACTGCCATGGACACCACCCAAAAAGAGCTATGAGGAGTGGATAAGGTTGGTACTAGCATCCAAGGACAAGGGCAAGCTGCTGAAGTTCCTCTGTAGCATGGCACCCAACACCACCCTGTAGGGTTTCCATGGTGACATGGCACCCTGACAGTTGTACTCTCACAGTACACATCATGCACAGCGACCAGGTTGCCACTGTGGCCCTCTACTGTTGAATAAAGTTTCACCCCCACATTTAACATGCACCCCAACCTGGTGGCGATGTCTCATCACAACACTGCTGGGTATCGCCAAGCAGCCCACTGCACACTGCCACATCTGCACTGCGTGTCGCATGTCGCACAGGTCTGAAGCTGTGTGAGTGCCCACCAATCCTTTCAGCTGTGTAACTGTGTGGTAACAGCATTCCTACAATGGGCCCTTGTGGAACCCCCCAGAACACATCTGGCAGCCTTCATGCCACAGTGGGCTCCTGTGGCACAGGCCCCTCCAAACACCTCCAGACTTTTTTTCTGTGTGGTTACTGCAGGCCCATAGTGGGCTAGCATGACACGGCCACATGCACACATTGCACAGTTGGCACGATGGCATACTGCTCTGTGTCCTGGCATCCACATGTGGTGTTGCTGTGGACCATTTCCTGGTGCAGCAATCCATGCTCTCGCTGTGCCGCTCTGCTGTGTGCCTGCAGTGTCATGCATGCACCAACCAACAGGCATGGTATTCCAATTCCTTCATGCATGCCCAGCTGGCTGCCTGTCAGCTGACATAATCATGCATGCAGGGATGCAAGGACAATCCACCATGCTGCCTGGGATGGCTGATCAACCCACTGGGGCATGCACGGCTATTTGTTTCATCCCTGTCTCACGGATGATGAGATAGTCATCCTTACCAGGGGGTCCGTGTTCAGGTCAGTGTGTCCTCAGAGGGTGCACCACATAGGGGTGGGTGTTTTCACATTGTCCATGCTGTTCAGTAGTGTCTCAGGTCCTGGGATGGGTGGCATAGGTCGGGATCGGGTGCTTCATGTGTTTGTGAAAAATCCACTCAATAGCCGCACAGCATCCCGACCTCCTCTGGCCTGACAGTGTGTCAGGCGCTGTCCTAGGTCAGGCCACTGTGTGTTGGGCTGCTGGGGCTGTTGGGTTGTTGTGTGTGGGATGCAGTATGTCAGACTAATAAGTGTTTGGAATATAAAAGGGTACCTAGCAGGGCAGGGTTTTCTATGTGCAAACAGAGTGGTCAGTGGTGGGATGGGCAACTGGTATCTGGGCAAGATGGGTAGTGGGAGTGAGTCCAGCTGCAGAAAGAGTTGTTATCTAGAGGGTGCTGGTCCAGCTCTAAGGAGGGTGCTTTGTTTGGTGAGACTGGGAGGTTGGTCCAGCTGCAGGGAGGTGGTCTACTGAGGTGGGGAGGCAGGTCTGGAGGTTTCATCTGCAGGGGGATCATGTCTGAGGGTAGGAAGGATGGCCTGGAGCAGCCAGCTACAGGGTGGGTGATAGTTGATGGGGAGAGGCTGGTTTGAGGCTTGTAGGGTAGACTAGCTGCAGGCAAGGTACACAGCTTGGGAGAGGTCTATTGGGATGTTGATATGGTTGTCCAGCTGGGTGGTCATCTGGGCAGGGGGTGTTCAAGATGTGAGTGGTCATGGGAGGTGCAGGCCCAAAGGGCTGTACTTGGGAACCCTCACTGAAGTCAAATACTAAATTTAGTATTAAAGCATTCATTAATTTGCCTTCAACGACTAATTTTAGTCATTTTTAATAATCTTTAATCTTCATTCAAAAATACAACCACTAAGAATACTAAATTCTAGGAAGTATTTCAGCAGACTAGTTGTTCAAGAGTAAGTTATTGTTAAATGAGGATTAGAAATAGATCTGCAATGCTCTTAAAAGTACAATTTTTTTTAATACAACTGAATCATCAGAGTAGTTTTAGGATTTAAATTAGCCAATCATAGCTGGGTACATTACCATGCATTTCAGTTCTACTAATTAGCAAGGAGACAGATAAAACAACCAGTAACAGCAATGAATTTTACAGAAGGTAAGCAATAATAAAATGTGGATTTTTACCTGGAAATAATAAGGTGCAAAAAAAGTTGCCAGTGTCCCTTTATTAAAAGTGTATTCTAAAACTACTTTTCCCATAAGTCTACTCAGTCAAAGGCCTACATTTCCCAGCTCTCTTCCTGTCTGTGCCCAGCCGGATGAACTGCACGAGTGCTCTGTGGTCTCCATTTTTGAACAGCTGAGGTTTCCTACAGCTAAGATTTACATGTTTATTTATTTATTTATTTATTTATTTAAGAGATTTACCAGATAAGCATTCTGAGCGGGGACCGCTCGTTTCCAGATGCGACCTGGGGTTACATAGGTCAAAAATAGATACAGTTAAAACCCAGTACATCAGTGCTCCATAGGTCAAAAATAGCTACAGTAATCACAGTACATCTGTGTGAATAGACAGCAGGTTCAATAGGCATTATACTTGAAAGGTATATGTGACAGCTAAATCTATGGGTGGCAGTTACATACATCTGAGAAGTGGGTAACCAGGCACGGTTTAAGAAGCCAGTGGGAGGCTGCGAGCCTGATGTCTGCTGGTAACTCATTCTATAGTTTGGGCAGTCGATGCATGAAGGCCATTTGGCCCTTAGAGGTGTACATGAAAGGTACTTGGAGCTGTTTTGAATCTGAAGCTCTGAGGGGGTAAGCTGGGGGTGGTTGGGTTGCTAGAGCACAGCTGAGATAGAGGGGAAGGGTATTTGACCAGTATTTGAAAATGAGATTTGCACAATGTAGTTTACACCGAGACTCTAGTGATGGGAAGGAGAGGGCGCTGTACAGGTCACAGTGATGGGTGGAGGGAGGGCAGTCGAGAATGTAACTGCAGAACGAGTGAAAGAGGGGGTCCAGACTGGCCAGGGTAGATGGAGGGGCGGTGCTGTAGACCACGTCACCATAGTCAAAAATGGGGAGGATCATTTTGAGGACTAGCTCCCTCCTAACAGAGGTAGGAAGGGTGCCTTGTGCCGGTACAGTGCGCCTAGTTTAGGGTGGAGTTTTTTCTGTAGTGATTCGATGTGGGCATGGAAATCAAGGTGTTGATCGAGCCAGACCCCGAGGTACCTGAAGGAGGTGCCGGAATCTAGTTTGGATCCGTCCAGGGTGTGGAAGACAGGGGGGGCTGCTAGACGGGATAGCTTAGGATGGGTGCCAAAAGTTATGGAGACAGTTTTCTTAGCATTTAGGATGAGTTGGTTGGACCTAAGCCAAATTTGCATGGCATCAAAATCCCGTTGAAGAAATGCGATTGTGTTACCAGTAGAGGGGCCAGAGGTGTACAGTACTGTGTCATCAGCGTATATTTGTAATGCTGAGTTGGAGCAGACCTGAGGCAGATCGTTTAAGAAAATGGAGAAAAGTAGGGGACCCAGGACCGAACCTTGGGGGACCCCCATGTTCACAGGAAGTGAGGAGGAGATGTGAGGGCCAATTTTTACAGCCTGCACCCTGCCTGACAGATAGGCTTGGAACCAGTTGGAGGCGGGCTGGGAGAGGCCAGCGTGTTGCAATTTTGAGAGAAGTTTAGAGTGGGACACAGTATCAAAGACTTTGGCCAAATCAATAAAAATAGCGGAGGTGACGAGGCCCTTGTCCATACCCGAGGAAATATCGTTAGTGAGCCTTAGCAAAGCTGTGATGGTGGAGTGATTTTTGCGAAAGCCCGACTGAAATGGAGTGAAGAAATCGGTGGAGTCGAGGAACTGTGTTAGCTGGGTGAGTACGAGCTGCTCTTGAAGCTTGGCCAGAGCCGGTAGGAGAGAGATCAGGCGGTAATTGCCCGGCTCAGATGGATCACCCCCTTTTGGTAGTGGGATGATTACAGCTGCCTTCCAGGCAGCTGGAATTTTTGCCATGGCGAAAGAGAGGTTCAGGAGGTCGGCTAGGGGGGTGGCTATTGCGGGATCTGATAGGAAGAGGAGTTTGGTGTCCAGACCTTGAGGGCACTTGCCTTTGTTTGGGTCAAGGGAACGTAGAGCGGCAAAAACTTCTGCTGGGGAGACCGGTCTAAAGGAGAAGGAGGGCACACTTGAGGTCGGCGGGGGTATATCAGGATGGTTGTAGGCGGTTTCGCGAGGCTGTTGGCAGTCTAGGAGAGTTTTGGCACTAGTAGAGAAGAAGGAGTTGAAAGCAGATGCAACTTCGCTGGGGGCTGATATGATGTTGCCCTGAAGGTTTAGGGTAGGGGAGGGTGGCTGGGCCGGGGGAGAGAACAGGGTTTTAACGGTTTTCCAGAATTTGGAGGGATGGCTCAGATTCGTGGTGAGAGCGTCACGGAAATAGTTGTTTTTTAGCCTGTCTTATGGCTTTAGTGCAATTGTTTCAGAGGGTGCGGTAATATTGTAGAGATGTAGGGGAGTTTAGTCGCCTGTGATTTTTCCAGGCCTGGTCCCTTGCAATACATTTACCAATTATGTCAGCAGATACCCAGGGGAGGTGGTAATCCCTAAATCTTTTCTTTCTTAGGGGGGCGTGATAGTCCCATATGGTAAGGAGCTGCTTTCTGAACCTATCAAAAGCGTGGTCGATTGATGATGCTAGCTTGATAAAAGACCAGTCAGCAAGTGCGATATCATTTAAGAGTGATTGGAGACAGAGGGATTTGTAAGCTCTTGTAAGGATTATCCTTAGAGGGAGGTGGTTTGTAGGTCTGTGCACTTTCTTAGTCATGTAGACCATGTGGTGATCACCAAGGAGTCAGGAAGGATGCCAGCCTTGATTATTCTGTGTGGTGTGAGGTGAGAGCCCAATCCAGGAGGGAGTGGTTGCTTGTTGTGGGATTTAGGCGCGTGGGTTGTTCTATTAGTTGGGAGAGGTTGAGGGCTTTGACACTGCTACGTATTTTTGCGCAGACGGGTGCTAGCCAGTTATGATTTAGGTCGCCTAGGATGTAGAGTTCACCTGTGGCAGCCATAGCTTTTAGGGCAGCTAGATGATTGATGATGGTATCGCCAGGAGTAGTCGGGGCGGAATAAATACCTGCAACATATACCGGGGAGGTGTGTGGCAGCAGGAGTTTAATCAGCTTAGTTTCAATCTGGGGAGACAGGCTTGGGATTTGGACAGGGGTGTAGTTAAATCTAGTTGACATATACATGGCTATGCCGCTGCCTTTCTTAGGTCCGAGGCGGTCCTGCCTGATTGCAGTATACCCCGGGATGGCTATTGAGGCATCCGCATGGTGAGGTTTGAGCCAAGTCTCGGATATGATGCAGATGTTCGGCTTGAGGGTTTGGAAGGTGACTTGCAGCTCAGGTATTTTTTTCAGTAGGCTGCGGATGTTCAGATGGAGTAGGCTAAGTCCCTTTGGAAGAGTTGTGTGGTTGAGATTGGATGTCGGGCCAGGGTTAGTTTCAATATCACCCGCCATGAGAAGCAGCAGGGTGAGACATCTAGTGGCATCACACCATGCAAATCTTGGTTTGGGACTGGAACTAGACTGGTGTGTGGTTTGGGGAGGGATACCAGCACCTAGGTTACTTAGGATTGGTAGGCTCATGGAGAAGGACAGTGGAATGACTGAGGGGCTTATGAACCATGAAGGGGTGGTTGTGTGGAATTGCCAGCCCTTGGGGTTAGGCAGGGGTGGGGGAGAGGGTGAAGGTGAGAGAAAAATGAGAGGATCAGGGTTGCTTAAAGGCAAGTTTGTGGGGGGCAGTGAGGTGAGGGGCATAGTCGTGGTAAGCACTGCTAGTAGATAAAGGAACATGTTTGTAAAGTGGAGGAATACTAGATCAGAGCTGTAGTTTGTAGTAGCGGCCACTACTGGTGAGAGATGATAACCTGCAAACCTGAAACTAGGCTGATGGGTTTTGGCAGTGTCACCTGACCTTCCAGCTGCCTATAAATGTGAGAGCCGACCAAGGGTGGTGGTGGGAGCGGTGGGGAGCCAGCGCACAGTGCTGGCAGGGCCAGAACCACAGCAGAGCAGTACAGCGTGAGCCACAGGGGCAAAGCTATAGAAGGCGCCAAATTCAAAAATCTGAACAAAGGAGCTGAGTCCAGGCTCCCTGCGAGCATCATACCTTCTGACTTCGGGGGGTGGGGTGGGGGTTCCGGCAGTCCAGTCCTGGGAGAGCGCAGCAGGCTCTAATGACCATGACTAGGCTTTGGGGGAGAGCAACAAACCCATTACCCTCGCGACACGATGTGGAAGGAGAAGAGCGAGAGGTTAGCTATATGCGCAGCAGGAGGGGCGGAGCAGCTTAGCAGGTAATTCAGTGTACAGGAGGGTATCAGGTTGCTGTCTCGATTAACGATTGTAGGTTTAGCTCAGTGGTTTGCAAGTACTGTGCTTTACAGATTAAAATGGCTTCCGTGTAAGCGGCTGCTTTCTGCTGAATCCATAAGACTCTGCTCAGCGGTTTGCAAAGCTCTCGGCGCTTTCCAGTTCTAAAATTACCCACTGGCTGTATGCAGCAACTTGCTATTAAGCTTAACCTTGGTTTAGCGACTAAATCCCCTGGCTGTATGCAGCAACTTGTTATTGTGCTTAAATCGGGTTTTGGAGACTAAAAACCACTGGCTGTATGCAGCAACATGTTGCTATGCTAAAATTGGGTTTAAGACTAAAAGTTATCAGCCGGATGCAAGTCCCTCAGTTATGCTGGCCAAAATATACAAAATTACATGCAAGGGAGATTTAAAGGGGAGGACTTCTTTCAGATTATCATAGCAGATAAGACATGTACTTTACTTAAAAGCAGCTAAACAGTTGCAAAGTCGTATAAGATTAAAAGAGAAAAAAACAGTCTATAGCACTACGCTGACTGCACTGCCTTTAAGAACTACGGCAGAGCAGTACAGCGCGAGCCGCAGGGGCAAAGCTGTAGAAGGCGCCAAATTCAAAAATCTGAACAAAGGAGCTGAGTCCAGGCTCCCTGCAAGCGTCGTACCTTCTGGCTTCGGGGGGTGGGGTGGGGGTTCCAGCAGTCCAGTCCTGGGAGAGCGCAGTAGGCTCTCACAACCATGAGGAGGCTTTGGGGGAGAGCAACAGACCCACTACCCTCATGACCCGCTTCTGGCTTCGGGGGGTGGGGTGGGGGTTCTGGCAGTCCAGTCCTGGGAGAGCGCAGCAGGCTCTCACAACCATGAGGAGGTTTTGGGGGAGAGCAACAGACCCATTACCCTCGCGACCCGCTTCTGTCTTCGGGGGGTGGGCTGGGAGTTCTGGCAGTCCAGTCCTGGGAGACGGCAGCAGGCTTTCACGACCACGAGGAGGCTTTGGGGGAGAGCAACAGACCCATTACCTTCGTGACCCACTGTGTAAGAGCTTATGTTTAAAAAGTACATCTTTTTAACTCCCTGAAATGTTAAATACAGTAAGGGAATTATCACTCAGGTGTTTTTTTTTTCAAAATGAAATGCTGTGTAAGTTTCACTTTCAATGTTTTGTCTTGAAAACATTTTCTCTTCTCTGAACTCTTGGCTAAACTTTGAAATACACATTTTATTTTCAATCAACCCTTCCCCCCCTTTAAAGTGTTTAGGATGCATTGTGCCTTTAGATTACTTGTTATTTGTGGAATATTTGCTGATTTAGTTACTTTAAAGTAGTGTTGGTGGTAGTGGGGGCAGGAGAATGAAAAGCAGGAAGATTGTATAACTGAGCAAATTCAGAATGCATAGAGAAAAGATTACAACTGTTTTAATTTGAGAAAATCTGGAGTTACCCTAAAGGAAGAATTATTTACTGCAGATATTTTAGTGCGTTTGTGGGGGAACTGTTTTTTTGCGTTTAATATTTGTCTTTAACAGTTGCAAATCCATTTTGTAATCTGGGGATCAGTATTTTTTTTCTTTTGCTGAAGACTGCATTAATATATATTTTATGTTTATTTTATTTCATTTTTGTTGACCACCTAAGTGCACTAGACAGATTCTTGCCTATTTTCAGGCACGACCCAGAGGGAGAGGAATACAGATGAAAGCCAACTGACCTTGAACCAGATTAAGCTGTTGGTGGTATTTTTAGTGAATTGGGGGGGGGTGGAATATGGCCAGGGCACTGGAGAAAATTTCCCTGCTTCTTTCGAGAGGTGCCATGGGATCTTTAACATCCACCTGAACTACCACCAGAACAGGCAGATGGGACCTTCGGTTTAATGTCTCATCTGAAAGACAATGCCTCAGGAGTGCAGCCATCCCCCTCATGCTGCACTACAGCATCAGTATTGGGATATTAATGTAAGTGCCTGGTATGGGAATAGAACCCACTGCCTTCTGATCTTTCAGCCTCGGAGGTGAGTGTGCTACCTGCTGAGCCACTGACACTGCAAATGCAATATGTTAGTGTCGCATCATTTTTTTTTTAAATACTACGTTGAGAAGTATGGGGTCCACGGTTGAGGAAGGGTGATTGGGGGGGTCTCGGTGTAGAGAGGTTCTGCTCTGGACGGTGGGTGTGTCCAGCTTTTGGAAAGGGTGTCCAGCTCTGGGGAGGTTACTCAACCTGCAGAGGGGAGGGAGGCTGGTCTCTTGGTGGGAATGAACACAGGGGTTAAGCTGCAGGGAGGATTGTCTGCTGGGGAGGCTAGTCCAGGGCATGAAAGAGTGAGCCAGCAGCAGGGAGGGTAGCTGGTGGTGGTGGTGGTGGGGCTGGTTCAAGGTTGGAAGTGAGGTCTAGCTGCAGGGTGGGTGGTTGGATGGTGAGGCTGGTATGAGGATTCTGGTGGATCTAGCTGTAGGTTTAGTGGTTACGTGGGGGACTGCTGGTCCATGGGCTTGGAGGGACAGCTTCAGATATGTGGTCTGTCAGAGTGGAGGTTTGGGGTGGTGCTTCAGCCTCATGGAGGTTGTATAGAATGTAGTTGGAGACTGGTCCAGATGTAGGGAGGGTGGCTGGCTGGGTAAGCGGCTGGCCCGGAGCCTGTGTGGTGCTCTAGCTCCAGAGCTTATTATGTGAAAGGCTGGGGCTAGAAGGGTTGTTCAGATGCATGGAGGATAGTCTGGTGCCTGGAAGAGTGATCTAGCAGAGAGGAGGGTGGTTGACTATTTTGGGGGGGTGCGGCTAAAGAGATTGATCAGCCTAGGAGGGATCCAAAGTGGTAAAATTAATTAGAAACTGGTTAACATGTGTGCCCTTCAGCTTAACAGTAGCACTATAACCTGCATTGGAGGTGACCTTAGTTCAGGAATGAGCTCGCGTCAGGGGCTTTCTGGGGAGAGGAGGAGGATCAACTGTTATACAAGAGACTGTCTTCTGTGGAAGGAGGACAGCCAGCTCAGCTGTAGTACTGCCAACTGAGTGACCACAAGTGGCAGTGCAGGTAGGAGCAGCCAAGGGGTGGGAAGACCTTGACTGGTGCTGTGCCACACGTCTGTGCAAGTGTTTGTGCACCCTTGCCGCTTATGTCCTAGGGAATGGAAGAACATGTAAACGTATCCTGACTACCTAGGCAGCTGCTCCACATATTGGATTAATTCTGTGGTGGAACAAGTCCTGGCAGATGCCAGAGTGATGGTTTTGTGGTAGCTGAACAGAAGGGGGGGCAACCAGAAATGCAGGTTGGAAAACGGAGTAGTAGTTGGGGGTGGGGGTTAAGGTGTCAGAGGGTGATGGTTAATGGCACTTATTACTGTGATGGGACAGTGAGCAGCTCAGCTCAGTACTGGTGCAGATCCTCTTCAGTGTCTTCATAAGTGACATTGCAGAAAAACTGGCAAAGAAGAGAATGCCTTTTTGCAGACAATACCAAAATTTGTAGGGTGGGCATTAAGAAGGGAGCAGAGAGCATGCACATGCCTCTTGGAGAAACTCAAAAAGTGCTCAAGATTGGGGCAGTTGGGGTTCAATGACAAAGTGCAGAATTGTGCACCTAGGGCATAGGAAACCAGGAGCTGCTTTATAGGGTTGGTACTGATTATCACTAAGCGGGGGGACCTTGGAGTTATTATGATCTTAAAGAGACTTGACAAGATACTGCCCTGCACCATACCAATCGGTGCCTTGCCACCAGAAGACTCCAAGGAAGTTAATATGTCCCTAAATTTATAAGCCATGAAAAAGTTCTGTCCCTCATAAAAATATACAAACTGGGTCCCAAAGACTTCCTGTTTTGTTTTTTTTTTCTGCTGTACAAACTCCACCCCCATGCTCACTAGCAGGATGACAAGATGCCAGTAAGGGCGTGGGGGCGCACTCCATTATATGTAATGGTCGGCACCATTTCTATTGATTTTTAAACTATATAGTGGCTACCTGGCAATAAAATGTGGGCTGTGTTCAACTAACAAGGGCCTTGTTTCATTGCCAGGTGGTCACTAGATCATTTAAAATCAATAGAAAAGCTGCTGCCCATTACAGATAAAGACGAGCACCCTCGTGCTCTCACTGGCATCTCGTCATCCTGCTAGAGAGTGTGGAAGTGGAGCTGGGGCAGCAGCAAGCAACTGGGAAGTTCTTGGGACCTGCTTTGTATATTTTTACGAAGGACAGAACTTTTTAACGGCTTAAAAATATGGGGACATAATAACTTAATTGGGGTCCTCTGGCAGCAAGACATCGATGGATATGGTGCAGGGGCCGACTCAGTTACCTTAACTTGGAAAGTCTCTTTAAAGTTGCTGGGCTGCGTGACACAGCAGTGGGTAGGGCTAGAAGGATGCTGGGGCTGCATAGGGAGGGGTTTCTTCAGCAGGAGGAGGGAGGTGGTGGTGTTGCAAGTAATCCCTTATTAGTGAGATCCAGCTAAGGCCCCATCCACACTGCACCTCTCAGACCCCATAACAGATAGAAGCCGTTACAACCATGGAGTGGTACAGTGTGTTCACACTGCTGCGGTGTCCATTTCGGGACCGGCACCACCCGCCCACACTGAAGCCGGGCACCGTTACCGCGGGCAACAATAATCCCACAATGCAGCTCATGCTGCACTAGGGACCAGTGCCACGCCCACACTACACCTGCAGTAACGCTATTGAGGCGCAACTGTTTGAGATGTTCATTGTTGAAACCACCCTCATGTGGTTTCAACAACGTACAGAAAACCTTCTGTAATGTTGCAGGTGTAAACGTAAACCATTGCAGTAATGGTTTGGGCACTCTGTAACATTACAGAGGGGTAGTGTGGACAGGGCCCAAGAGTCCTGTGTCCAGGTTTGGAGGCTGCACCATAGAAAGGCCATAGGGTGTAGGCAGTATAAAGGGCAACTAAAACTGTACATGGGCTGTGGCAAAAGCCCTGTGAGGAGACTGGGATCTCAACATATAAACCCTGAAAGAGAGGGGACATGATGGAGACCCACAAGTACCTTACAAGGATGAACAGGGTGCTAGGGGGGGCTCCTTCAAATAGGAAAAAGGACCATGGGACATGATGAAGCCTATGGTGGGGGTAAGATGGATGTGAGGAATTACTACTTCACTGAAAGGGTAGTAGACACCTGGAACAGACAGACAGCATTATAGTGTTGGAGGCCAGGAGTGAAATGTGGTGGGGGGGTTAAAACATGTGTGGTATATAGACATAGGGAAATCTCAGTAAATAAGCAGGGAAGAGGGAGGGCCATAAGGGCCACAAGAGACCATTTAGAGTTTACAGAGAAGGACTTCACGGGAGCCTGTGGTTGCAGTTGTAACGAGATCTGG
Organism: Neoceratodus forsteri; assembly: GCA_016271365.2. Taxonomy (NCBI): domain Eukaryota; kingdom Metazoa; phylum Chordata; order Ceratodontiformes; family Ceratodontidae; genus Neoceratodus; species Neoceratodus forsteri. Next base: position 638,770,567 of record CM057453.1, on the reverse strand, counting down.
AAACCACAGCAGAAGTGTGACCTAGAGTGAGGGCTCATCAGCAGTGGGGTTTCCAAGCTAGTAGTTTAAGGAAAAAAATCTGACAGTTTCTATGTGTTGGGGGAGCTCTGGTGGCAGTTGTAGCGAGGTGGGGAAACCAGAGTGGAAGAGTAAGATGAGGGCTTATCAGTTTTTGAGGAAGCAATGTAAAAAAAAAAATAAATTATGTTTTTTATATCAAGAGGTGTGGCGAGAACACGGCAACAGAATGCAGAGGTGTGCGACAGCTTGGAGCAGCCAGTAGAAAAAGGTTTGGTAGAAAACAAAAAACAAACTGTTAGACAGAAACAAATGATCACTGTGTGATAGTGGGAAGAACGGGGAGAAGTGTGACTAAATGGCAGGCGGCGTGGCTGAGGGACGGGCAACCTGGAAGAAACAAAACTAAAAGCAAGATACCAGCAAGCAGTGTCAGACTACGGGGGTGAGGGATGGGGATGTGTGACGCAGTCCATCATGCACGTTAATCAAGGATGACCACAATAAATATATGTGTAAATGTAAGATTCTGCATGTATACACGTACATGCTCGGATAAAATGGATTTATCACACTCCATTTATGTCCACTCCTATTGCATAAATTTACTTAATATTTATAACCCATCGGGGCTCTTTCTCTTTAGTGTTCTGTGTTTTAATTGTGAGCTGTCCTGGACCTTATGTTGTTTTTCCTCCCCAAATCCTTTGATAGCCCTGGTACTTTGACATTAGCTGCTGTGTGACCCTATTGTATGCAGTGCTTGCTGCTATGGTCCCGTCAGAAACCCACTGATTTCCCTTGTTTGCCTCCCACCCAGCTACTTTTAAGTCAAGTTCAGGCATTGCCCTTCAGCTGCACTGTGGATTTTCCTTGTGGTCCCTATCTTGTGCATTTGCTCTCCCAGTCCCTTTCTACCAGGCCTCAGGGCACCTACAGTCTGCCACCATGCGAGCAGCTAAAGGTTCCTGCCACCTACTGCTGGCTGCCCACCCTCCAGACCCTCTTCCGGGGGGCTCGTCACATGCCACTTTGTGGCTGATGGGTAGAGGGAGACATATGCTCCTTTTTTCCTCTTCCTTCTTCGATTGTCCCCTGCTTCTTTCATTAACTTGAATCCTGTTGGGAGTCTCTCCCTTCAGGATCTCCCTACTCTCAATCTCAGCCTGTGGGGAAGGGCAGTTTGTGACTCCCCTTTTTCTTCCACCACTCCCACAGCTAGTTTAAATGTTCATCAAAGTACTGTAACATTAAAACCATTCATTGAGGACAGTGGTTCCCCTCCCGGATGGAAGCAGACCATTACCTCAATTTGCTCTAGTCTCTTCCCCCTCCTAAAAATATCCCATCTTCATTCCCACACACATGGAGCAGGTTACAGCCTGAGCTCTGTGGGCTGAATCATAGACACATAGACCTTGATGGCAGATAAGAACTGCTTGGCCCCTCAGTGAGGCCCATTTCCTACCTAGTGGATAAGCTGCAGATCCTAGTTATCCAACAGCTGACTTCTCTACCACCAATAAATTGGTTCACGCCTCCCATGTATTCTTGAAGTCCCCCACTATTTTTGACTCCACAACCTCCTTAGGAAGGTCATTCCGTGTGTTCACCACCCTCTCTGTGAAAAAATACTTCCTCATGTTGCCCCTGAGCCGTCTCCTCTGTCTTCAAATTTGGCCCCTTGTTCTGGCACATCTCTTTTTCTGAAAGATGCTACTCTTTTGGACTTTGTTGATTCCCTTGAGGTGCTTGAAATTTTCTGTCCTGTCTCCCCGGCCCTTTTCGTAAAGGGGATACATATTCAGCTCGTCTCTCCTTGTATGGCTTCTGGTGCAGACCTTCGCTATTTTAGTTGCCCTCCTCTGGATTGGCAGTTGAAAGTGCCTGCCATTACTGTCACTGTAGTTCAGTAGCACTAAACTGTCTGCCTATCAACAGCCACAGCATTTCTGATCAGCAGTTTTCTGAACAGCCTCCTGCCTGCTACATACAGTCTGGGCCCAAGGACATCACCCCCCCCCCCACATTAGGTTCCAGGGGAAGATAATATAAAAAAAAAATTAACACTTTCCATGAGGAAGTGACCCATTATATCACCTGAGCTATACCTTTCAAACCACTGGCCTCCTGGGACAACTCAAGATTCCTGAACCACCAGTGTCCACGTCTCTCCCTCGGATGCAGCACCCAACATTTCCCTGCATTAAACCTCAGTCCCCACCTCCTTGACCACTCCTCCAGGGTATCCAGGTCCCTCTGGAATGTCTCTCTCTCTTTGTCTCTGTCCGCCAATGCTCCCAGTTTTAAGTAATCAGCAAAGAGACTCATCCTACTCTTAACAGCCCTCCCCATATCGAAGACATAGGCATTGAACAGGAGTGGCCCCAGTACTGAACTTTGGGAGACCCCCCTGCTGACCTTCGTGGGGGAGGAGACTACCCACCACCACTACCCTCTGTATTCGTCCTGTTAGCCAATTTTCTACCCATCTGCACAACTGTCCTCTCACCCCCACCCCCCCAATCTGAGCAACTGTCCTCCCACCCCCAGCTTTAATAGCAGCCCATTTTGGGGTACCGAATCAAATGTCTTACTGAAATCCAGGTATAGGGCGTCCTCCGGTCTATGCCGGTCAAAGTCCCAGTCATAAAAATCTATGGGTTGGTCTAACACGATCTCCCTGGGATGAAACCATACTGTTTGTCATCCAGTTGCCCCAACCTTTCCAGCTGCCTCCTGAGCCTATCCTTGATAATGCCCTCCATTACTTTGGCCACCACAGACATTAGGCTGACAAGCCAATAATTCCCCATCTCCTCTCTAGACCCCCCCATTAGTGGATAGGCACCACATGAGCCACCCTCCAGTCTTGAAGCACCCATCCTGTCAGCAGAGAGGTGTTAGAGTGATGCCAGTGGTGCTGCTAGCTCATCGGCCAATTCCTTCATAACCCTCAGATGCGGCCAATCTGGCCCCGGTGCCTTATCAGTTTTTAGTGTCCGAAGGGCGTCCTTCACCCTTTCCACTGTGATTTCTCCCTCCCTCCCAGCCCACACCCTCATTTAACCATTCATCCCCTTCTAGACTTGGCCCAGCCTGTACCCCAACTTCTTTCAGTCCTCTCGACTCCATCTGACCTCTCGACTCTGCTGGCTCCTCTTCCTTCCCATTGGGCTGGAGGGGTCCCCTGCCTCCCTCCGTAAATATCAAGGCAAAGTACTCATTTAGCACCTCTACCTGATTTCTCCTGAGTCCATCCTCCTCAGTCCTAATCATGCTGATCCGTGCTCTCCCTTTTCTCTTCTCCCTTGTGTATCTATAGAATCCCTTTTCCCCCCTTCAGAGATCCCTAGCCAGGTTTTCTCCCTCCTCACCTTGGCTCCTCTCACCACTGTGGTGACCCTTCCAGCCATCAACTCATACCCCTCTCCCTATCCCCCCTAGAGTGCTTAAAACATGCATAGGCAGCCTTTTTATCCTTCACTGCCTCCTGCACGTCCCTGGTCCACCAACACAGCTTGTTGGCTCTACCATGCTTACACCTTTCCTTTGTACAGGAGTTAGTAGTCTCCTGCACCCCCCTTCTTAATGGCCTCCCACAAGCTGCCTGCATCCATGTCCGGCCTAATCTTGTCCAAGCTCCCCTGTAGAATCTTGCCCGTGTCCACGAAGTCCATTCCCCTGAAGTCCACTACTGCTGTATTAGAATGGTTATCCTCTCCCCCCAGATACAGCAGAGACCAGACTGTAGGGTGATCACCACCTGCCAGCGAGCTGCACACCTCCAGGCCCTTTATCTGGTCACTGTCTGCTAGGACACAATCCAGTACCCGCTCCTCCCTAGAAGGTTCCCCCACCTGCTGGACCAGGAAGGCATATTGGAACATATCCATCAGTCTCTCTTCCCTGGCCGCAAAGGATGCCATAGTGTTCCAGTCTTTACCCAGCATATTAAGGTCACCCATGATCACCATCATTCCCTTTCCACGGTCACAGTGCCCCTTGATGTTCTCAACTAGTTTGTCCTCCAGGGCCTCTTCCATCATTGGGGGTTCTGTACACCACCCTATTTTCAATCTTTTACCTCCCTCTTTTGTAGGGTTACCCAGATCTCCCACCTCCCTACAGCCTCCTCCACTCCACTAACCGCTATGTCATTTTTGACTATCAGCGCTACACCCTCTCCTCTTCCCTCTCCTCTATCCTTCCTGAATATTTTGTAACCCACCAAATTTAGGTCCCAGTCATTTTTCTAAGTGGCCCATGTCTCAGTAATTGCTGCCACATCCACTGATCCCTCAACCAGCATCACCTGGAGCTTGGGCATTTTGTTGCCCCTGCTCCTAGCATTGATCAGGGCTGTCCTCCATCCTGACCCCTCTCCCTTCTCCAGCCATCTCGACCCTGAGCAGTCCCTAGATGCCCTTTGTTGCACAGCTCTTGATGGATTTAGATTGCAGTTACCTGCCTTCTTTTCATGCCCTGGACCTGGACCCTCGAGCAGCCCTCCTGGAGCCACTCTTTTACTTAACCTCCCCCTTTACAAGTTTAAACTCCACCTCTCAACTATGAATCCAGCAAGATTTAGTTTCAAGATCTCCCTCCCCTCCAAGTTGAGGTGTAGCCTATCCCTGGCATATAACCCCTTGTCCTCCCATGTTTCCCCCAGTCCCTCACCAGCCCATACCCTTCTGCCCTGCGCCAGTCCCTGAGCCACTGGTTCACACCTCTAAGTTTATGTTTGGTCTCCCTGGACACCCTAGGTACTGGCAGAATCTCAAAGAAGGAGATTGCGCTTCTATAGAGTGGTAAACCCTGGGCAGTTCTCGGAATCTTGCCTGGATTTCTAGTTCACTGTTCCCCTCTAAGTCATCTGTTCCCAGATGTTTCGTCTGGGGATTACCCGCATTCCAATGTTATTGAATATAGCTGGAATTTGGCCTTGTGAACAGCTAGGCCTGGGATACATTTAGCCTTGACTGGGCTGCTTTTTCCCTCCCCAACCCCCTCCCACTGGATGTCCTAGGTCATGGAGTCACCCAGCAGGATCATTTTCTCCACCCCCCCACTTTACTGGCCCGATAGATTCCATCCAGGCTCTTCCTTCTGTCATCAACCCCTAGCTTACTTCTCTTGTCCCCCTCAGCCTGGGGATCACAAGCCTGTGCTTGCACTACCATGCTCATTCTTCTGCCTGTAGCTCCCAGCTTGCTCCTTGCCCCCCCCAACCTCCTGGGTGGCACAGATTGCCCCCACCCAGATCTCCGTGGACTCTTTCTGGGTTGGTATCTTCTGATCCTCCACCCAGGCTCCCTTCTACTGCTTCCCTCCTTGCTTCCCCCCCTCCAAGTTCTGCATCCTTCACACCATCTGCTGTGTTTCTCCCTACCCATCTTCCCCCTCCTCTCCACCTCATCTGATTTCTCCCGCCCTGAAGCTGGCCTATCTGGAGTATTCCTTATCCTTGTTTGACTTCCCTAACCTGGATGCTTGCCCAACCCTAGTCCTCCCTCCTCCCACCCTGGCTTCACTCTGCACTCCCCCTTCCTCCCCACCTCCCTCCCACCTAGGCTAATGTCTCTCCCCTTCTGTGGATCTGTCTCTCTCTCTCTCTCTCTCTCTCTCCTGCCCCATCCCCCCCAGCTTACTGACCAAACCCTCTCTGTCTGCCTGCTCTCCTCCTCCTGCCAGCCTCTCCACCTCATCTCCCGTATACAGCAAGGCGAATAGATTAGTAAGTGTGATGCTTGCCCCTGACCTGCTTTCTCCTGTCCCCCCTCCTTCTGGTCAGCCACCTCCCTACGAAGTGATTTCCGTACATTGCTCGTTTCGTGCCCCACTTCTCATGAGTAACCATATGATCCTTGTCTACCTGTTCCCTGGTTATGCCAAATTGGCCTCATGTACTCTCAAGAGGTCCTTTCCACACCTTTCCTCCCCACCCTTCCCGCCTTCCAGCTGCCTTCTGATCCCCTCTACTTCCTGCCTAAGATCTGCCAACTGAAAACACACTGGGCACCCTCTGAACCTCCTTGCCAATTTTAATATTATGGCCCTCCGCACCCTATACACCCAATCACTCTACCGTAGGTGCCCGCTTTGGCCACCCCCAAGTCTACTCTTATTTTAGGTGAGCAATGCGGCCCGCTAACAGAAATAATTCAATCAGTGTTACACTTAAACCCAAGCAGCTTGCCCCCTCCGATTACAGCAATTTTCCCTCTTTCTTGAAAGTAGCCAGTTTTCTAGCCCTAGCAGTAGACAGTTCACAAGCAAAATTAGCCCATCACAACACTAGCCAGCTCAGAGACCCTAGCAGTAATCGATTCACGCTCAGTTTGCCTACTCCCTCAGATGTAGTTGGCATACACAGTCATTTATACAGTCTGCTTCATTATGCCCCTTCCTGGTAGTAGTCAGTGTTGCCCATGTAGCACAGTGTACAGGACCCTTTTCCCCCAATCAATAACAAACCAGCTTCCTAGTGTTCCAGTTCGCCCAATCTAGACTTTTCTTCCTCCAAGGCTCCGCCCTCACCAACCATTTAATAGAGGTCGGGGCCAGGGTAGGTGGTGTGGAACAAAGAACAGCTCTCCTCATCTGATTGCGACTGGACTATTTTCCTTTTATGGCCCAGTCACATAGTCAAAGGTTCGCGCCCTATTCACTGATTGGCCGCTCCTTCATGAGTCGCCGGCTTGCAAAGTTGTGGCTGATGTGGACCCGGTATGAATAGCCTGTCCCCCACCAGCAAGAGCTTCCTTGTCGATCACCAATGTGATCCCATCTTCTCCCACTGCCGATGTAGCCCCAAAATGCCTTCCCAGACCACTTCCAGCGACAAGTCCTGGTCTGGAAGGAACAGCTCTCCTCCCCTGATTGGAACTGGGTTAATCGTTGCTATAGATATTAAAAAAGGATGGGTCCCAGCACCAACCCCTGGGGCACACCACTGCCACCCTGGAATGCACCCCATTTGCCTTGCCGCCACCCTCTAGTTTCAGTCTTTGAACCAGTTCTCCACCCACCTTGTTATTTTCTGTTCCACCCCTAAGCCTTCCAGCTCATTTACCAGCCTTCTATGTGGCAAAGTGTCAAAGGCATTGCTGAAATCTGGGTAGGCCACATCCTCCTCCATCCACCTTCCTTGTTACCCAGTCAAAAAACTCAGTTAAGTTTGTCGGGCACAACCTCTCTCCCATAAAACCAAACTGCCTTGGGTCCTGGAGGCACTATAGCACATTGGGTAAAGGCTCTGAGCTACAGATCTGGAGACCTGAGTTTGAATCCAACAGCCGTCTAAGTGCATACTGTGTGATTCTGAGCAAGTTACTTAACTTCTTTGTGCTCCAGTTTGCATCTGGAAACAAGCTTCAGATTAGTGTGCTACTCCTGGTTAAACAATGTTCCCTTCCCCCACTTCCCCTATAGACCATTGACAACCAGGTGCTCCACAATTCTTTCCTTCAGCAGTATTTCCATTACTTTTCCCACTGTTGTGGTCAGGCTGACTAGTATGTAGTTCCTGCATCCTCCCTGTTAGCACTTTTGTATAGTGGGACCACATCAGCCCTTCTCCAATCCCTGGGCATGTCACCAGTTTACAAAGATAGGGTGAACAGGGTAGTCGGAGGCCCTACTAACACCTCCCTTAGCTCCCTCACTGTCCAGGGATGCATCTATCTGGCCCATAGCCTTATTGCTGCCAGTTCCATGAGGATCCTTTCTTTTGCAAAGGGAGCTGTGTCCTTTTCTATGGTCTCTCCATCCTTATTAATGCTGGCCCATTTCCTGCCCCTTCCTTTGTAAAAACTGAACAGAAGTATTTGTTCAGTATTTCTGCTTTTTAGCGGTCATCTTTTACCCTCCCTCCATCCACCCTTTTCAGACACTCAATATCTCTCCTTGCCTTCCTTTTCTCCCTGATGTACCTGCATGTAAAAGGTTTTGTCTCTCCTTACCACAATATCCACTGGTTGGCTTGTGTCAAGGGTCCCACATAAGTGTGGGTCTGGTGCCAATGTGCACTTTGCATTTGGAAACATTTTGGTTTGCCTGCTGTGTGCTGTAGTGTAGTGGATTATGATGACTGGTTTTGCTGGATTCTGCACTGACAGCTTCATCTACAGCAGATCCTGGAGTTCTTTGCAGTGGGAGATTGTCCTACAGTGCATGTTAAGAGTTTACATAGGCCGTCAGTTTTGGTTTACTGGCCCCACTGAACTCCCTGAACTAAGTTCTGTCACAGACTGACTTATCCTCTGGAGAAGAGCAGAAGTGGAAAACATCTGATAAGAGATTGTGTAGGCTCAAATGTGCACTGCAGGCTATTGGAACTTCTATTGCCTGTTGCCAGCTGCAGGGAGTTCTGGGACTGGTTGTGTCTCCGTATATCTGCCTAAAGATGGTCACAGTTGGCCTGCTGTGGTGTGCTATACTGCAATGGATGGTAGTTGGAAATTCCAAATCGGTTGGGGGGGACTTAGGGGAAGGATTAGAAAGGCCTTCTTCACTGAGAGGGTGGTAGAGAACTGGAATGGGCTGCTGAGGGAAATGGTGGGAGGGTTCACGAGGGCATGGGATAAGCACAGAGGGCATCTGGCACGGGGGGACTACAGAAAAGGCCTAGTGGATATCTAGACAAACTGGGCAGACTAGGTGGGCTTGCGGTCCCTTTCTGCCATCACATACCTGTGTTCCTGTGTATTCTACAGGCAGATTGGGAAAAGGGAGGGGGGGAATCCACTACACCACCAGGGAAGCATTCATTGTGCCTCGAATATCTGTTCCTTGGTGTCTTTATCCTACCCTGTGTTGGTTGATGTGTGGAGCAACATGACGACCTACCCCCCAAAATAGATCAGTTCTAGGGGCACGGGCAAGGAGTCCTCCTCCTCCTTCCCCCATCCATGACATCCCCTGTGTGACCGAGTCCATTCTAAAAGTCAGGTTGATGGTGTGGTACAGGTCTGGTATCTCCCTCCCCAACCCACTTTTTTTATTTTGACCTCTACAGAGCCTTCCCAACTGACCCAGCTGATCAGTATTTTTATTTTTCACACTGACCCATTTTCCCTTTTATATCTATAGGTCTAACAGGACATTGTCTGTGAGTAGGAGGACACTGACCATATGTATCAGATAAGTATTGTTTTTTTGTTTACCCTACATTGTTTGTCATATAATAGTTCATAATGAGCTGCAGATCTTTTGTGAGCCCATTGCTGTTCTTGTTTTACAGGTATGAATGGCTGCTATGGGAGGCACTTGGTTGGAGCTGTACCTAGTGCTTTAGAAAGGAGACTATGGGCTGGTGGGGGGTATGGGATGGGCATCAAGGTTGGGAACTCCAGAGAACACCACACAATCAATTTGCCAAGACTCATGAGGCTCAAACCCTGTTTTTCATTTTCTTGCTTTGTGTGCTTTGCATTCTAATGCCTGCATTAATGTAGTGTTTTTGTTTTGCAACAAGTACTGTGTGTGTGTGTGTGTGTGTGTGTGTGTGTAATAACCCACTGTAGGGTGTGCAGTCACACTCTGATATACGCACACCTTGGTGTGTGTTGTTGCACATGAGGCCGAAGGGCGAGTGCATCAACCACCCAAGCAGTGTGTATATCACTGCGCTTCCACACACCAAACAGTGGGTTATCTATCTTATAAAACAGCAAAATTGTTTTGGAGGGGAGTAGAAGTGCAGGTATGTGGTTGCACTACGATATACGCACAGTCACCTAATGGTGTTTGTTCAATGCAATTGATAATCCCATTATAGAGAGACAGATATATATATATATATATAAATAAATAGAAATCTCTATATTAATATATAGATATAGAGAGAGAGATACACACACAGACATGCACACACACATATACGTATACATACACACACTTCACTCGAACAGCCCCTTGATACTGAAAATAATTTTCCTCACCGTGCATGTGCTCCTAGTCTGAATATGCTCTCTTCTCCTTTTGAAGATAAACCTGGAAATACTGGTGAGGACCTGCATATCAGGGAGGCTCCCATACCATTTTCTGCAAACCAGAACGATTGTTGGTCAACCCTTTACCTAAATGTCCACCCCTTCCTTGTGACTTTCAGTCAAACATGGGGTAACAGACTTTAGTACCTCCTATAGACCTAGCCCCCACGATCTCCATCATCTTTGGAATTCACAGATGACTTTCTCACTCAGGAACCCTTAAGCAAAGCTTCCTCTGCTGAGGTTGCAGATACTTGCAGATGAATACTGTTCTGTTTTTGTTGAATTTTATGCGACGCCATCTTTAATGCAGCCTAATACACTGAAACAGAACTACAGCACTGCTGACGGGAGTGCTACTAAAATCACACTGCACACTGAAGTGCACTACAGGTGTTGATGCAGTGCTAATTAACATAATTCGCACACACTGAAAAAGCAATGTAACATTGCTTCAGGCAGTGTTGAAAACACTGCTAATTGCAGTACTTTTGCAGTGTGATTACAGTGCTAATTAACATAATTCACGCACACTGAAAAAGCAGTGCAAAACTGCTTAAGGTAGTGTTGCTGACAGAACACTGCTTCAGGCAGTGTTGAAAACACTGCTAATCACAGTAAGTTTTGCAGTGTGATTACAGTGCTAATTAACATAATTCGCACACACTGTATCAGCACTGCATGTACACCAAAAGAGACATGAAGATGCACTGATTAAACACTGATGGACTGCATTATGAAATGAAGTGTGCAGGAAGTGTACACTGCTACTGTAACACTGAAATGACACCATATAGTGACTGTTTGAACACTTCACTTCCTATATGACATAGCCATTAACTCTGCAGTCTCTCATTCACACAGAAAGCATTTCAAATATCCAGGGCATAATCTTCCTTTTGCTACCCCTAGTCTTCCATACTTTCCTTCACAAGAATTCATTTTAAAAGCATTTCAAACGTCCAGAGCATAATTTCTCTGTTGCTATCCCTAGTCTTCCACACTTTTCTTCACAAGAATTCATTTTAAAAGCATTTCAAACGTCCAGGGCATAATTTCTCTGTTGCTACCCCTAGTCTTCCACACTTTTATTTACCACAGTTCATTTTTAAAGCAGGCAAAAATGCTGTAAACAATTTTTGACGCAAGACAAGGGCACACTTTTTGGCTTTACAACTCCTTGGTAAACAGTTGGCATTTTTAAACAGCAGCACAAGATTCACAGCACACAGCAACACACTAGGGAATTTGCTTCAGCTTTTTGGGCTACCCACTGCCAGATAGCCAAAACGCTAGCCCCTTTGCCCATGCACCTTCCTTCCAGAACAAATCCAAAGCGGTGCCTCCATTTTTGTAACCCCCAACCCCTGCCTTTCTACCAAAATGACAGGTGGCATGCTGTTGGCGCTGGCAGCAATACCTGGTGGGGACCTGGGTTCGGGGAGGATGAGGTTACCTGGCACAAGGGGACCTAGGTTTGGCTACTCTGCACAGGGGGCACCCAAGTAAATCCAAAAACAGGAAGCAATAACTGTAATGTCCAGAACCAGGAATGGGATTTTACAGTGTGGCTTTTTTTCATAACTAGCTGAACACAACAAAGCATAGATGGACCCCCATGGGGCTACGTTTACTGATAATGCAGATTACCCAGAGGGAAGTGAAGTGTTCAAACAGTCACTATATGGTGTTATTTCAGTGTTACAGTAGCAGTGTACACTTCCTGCACACTTCATTTCATAATGCAGTCCATCAGTGTTTAATCAGTGCATCTTCAGGTCTCTTTTGGTGTACATGCAGTGCTGATACAGTGTGTGCGAATTATGTTAATTAGCACTGCAATCACACTGCAAAAGTACTGCAATTAGTAGTGTTTTCAACACTGCCTGAAGCAGTGTTCTGTCAGCAACACTACCTTAAGCAGTTTTGCACTGCTTTTTCAGTGTGTGTGAATTATGTTAATTAGCACTGTAATCACACTGCAAAAGTACTGCAATTAGCAGTGTTTTCAACACTGCCTGAAGCATGTTGCATTGCTTTTTCAGTGTGTGTGCGAATTATGTTAATTAGCACTGCATTAACACCTGTAGTGCACTTCAGTGTGCAGTGTGATTTTAGTAGCACTCCTGTCAGCAGTGCTGTAGTTCTGTTTCAGTGTATTAGGCTGCATTAAAGATGGCGTCGCATAAAATTCAACAAAAACAAAACAGTATTCATCTGCAAGTATCTGCAACCTCAGCAGAGGAAGCTTTGCTTAAGGGTTCCTGAGTGAGAAAGTCATCTGTGAATTCCAAAGAAGATGGAAATCTTGGGGGCTATGTCTATAGGAGGTACTAAAGTCTGTTACCCCATGTTTGACTCAAAGCCACAAGGAAGGGGGTGAACATTTAGGTAAAGGAATGACCAACAATCGTTCTGGTTTGCAGAAAATGGTATGGGAGCCTCCCTGATATGCAGGTCCTCACCAGTATTTCCAGGTTTATCTTCAAAAGGAGAAGAGAGCCTCTTCGGACTGGGAGCACATGCACGGTGTGGAAAATTATTTTCAGTATCAAGGGGCTGTTCGAGTGAAGTGTGTGTATGTATATGTATATGTGTGTGTGTGTGTGTGTGTGTGTGTGTGTGCATGTCTGTGTGTATATCTCTCTCTCTCCATATATATATATATATATATATATATATATATAGATATAGATATATATATATATATATATATATATATATATATATATATATATATATATATATAGATATATATATCTACCTATATCTATATCTATATCTATAATGGGATTATCAATCGCATTGGACAAACACCATTAGGTGACTGTGCGTATATCGTAGTGCAACCACACACCTGCACTTTTACTCCCCTCCAAAACAATTTTGCTATTGTATAAGATAGATAACCCACTGTGTGGTGTGTGGAAGCGCAGTGATATACTCACGGCTTGGGTGGTTGATGCACTCGGCCTGCGGCCTCCTGTGCAACAACACACACCAATGTGTGCGTATATCAGAGCGTGACCGCACACCCTACAGTGGGTTATTACACACACACACACACACACACACACACACACACACAGTACTTGTTGAAAAATAAAAACACTACATTAATGCAGGCATTAGAATGCAAAGCACACAAAGCAAGAAAATGAAAAACAGGGTTTGAGCCTCATGAGTCTTGGCAAATTGATTGTGCGGTGTTCCCTGGCGTTCCCAACCTTGATGCCCATCACATACCCCCCACCAGCCCATAGTCTCCTTTCTAAAGCACTAGGTACAGCTCCAACTCAGTGCCTCCCATAGCAGCCATTTGTACCTGTAAAACAAAAACAGCAATGGGCTCACAAATGATCTGCAGCTCGTTATGAACTATTATATGACAAACAATGTAGGGTAAACAAAAAAACAATGCTTATCTGATACATATGGTCAGTGTCCACCTACTCCCAGTCAATGTCCTGTTAGACCTGTAGATATAAAAGGGAAAATGGGTCAGTATGAAAAATAAAAATACTGATCAGCTGGGTCAGTTGAGAAGGCTATGTAGAGGTTAAAATAAAAAAAATGGGTTGGGGGGGATACGAGACCTGTACCACACCATCAACCTGGGTTTTAGAATGGACTCGGTCACTCAGGGATGTCATGGTTGGGGAGGGAGGAGGACTCCTTGCCCGCCCCTAGAACTGATCTTTTGGGTGTAGGTCATCATGTTGCTCCACACATCAACCAACGCAGGGTAGGATAAAGACACCAAGGAACAGATATTCAAGGCACAATGAATGCTTCCCTGGTGGTGTAGTGGATCCCCCCTCCCTTTTCCCAATCTGCCTGTAGAATACAGGTATGTGATGGCAGAAAGGGACCGCAAGCCCACCTAGTCTGCCCAGTTCGCCTAGATATCCACTAGGCCTTTTCTGTAGTCCCCCCCATGCCAGTTGCCCTCTGTGCTTATCCCATGCCCTCGTGAACCCTTCCACCATTTCTCTCAGCAGCCCATTCCAGTTGTCCACCACCTTCTCAGTGAAGAAGTACTTCCTAATCCTTCCTCTAAGTCCCTCCCCAACCAATTTGGAATTTCCAACTACCATCCATTGCAGTATAGCACACCGCAGCAGGCCAACTGTGACCATCTCTAGACAGATATACGTATAAACAACCAGTCCCAGAACTCCCTGCAGCTGGCAACAGGCAATAGAAGTTCCAATAGCCTGCAGTGCACATTTGAGCCTACACAATTTCTTATCAGATGTTTTCCACTTCTGCTTTTCTCCAGAGGATAAGTCAGTCTGTGACAGAACTTAGCTCAGGGAGTTCAGTGGGGCCAGTAAACCAAAGCTGAGAGCCTATATAAACTCTTAACATGCACTGTAGGACAAACTCCCACTGCAAAGAACTCCAGGATCTGCTGTAAATGAAGCTGTCAGTGCAGAATCCAGCAAAACCAGTCATCATAGTGCACTGCACTACAGCACACAGCAGGCAAACCAAAATGTTTCCACATGCAAAGTGCACATTGGCACCAGACCCACACTTATGTGGGACCCTTGACACAAGCCAGCCAGTGGATATTGCGGTAAGGAGGGACAAAACCTTTTACATGCAGGTACATCAGGGGAGAGAAGGAAGTCAAGGTGAGATATTGAGTGTCTGGAAAGGGTGGTTGAAGGGAGGGTAAAAGATAACCACCAAAAAGCAGAAATACTGAACAAATACTTCTGTTCAGTTTTTACAAAGGAAGGGGCAGGAAGTGGGCCAGCATTAATAAGGATGGAGAGATCATAGAAAAGGACACAGCTCCCTTTGCAAAAGAAAGGATCCTCATGGAACTGGCAGCAATAAGGCTATGGGCCAGAGAGATGCATCCCTGGACAGTGAGGGAGCTAAGGGAGGTGTTAGTAGGGCCTCCGACTACCCTGTTCACCCTATCTTTGTAAACTGGTGACATGCCCAGGGATCGGAGAAGGGCTGATGTGGTCCCACTATACAAAAGTGTTAACAGGGAGGATGCAGGAACTACATACTGGTCAGCCTGACCACAACAGTGGGAAAAGTAATGGAAATACTGCTGAAGGAAAGAATAATGGAGCACCTGGTTGTCAATGGTCTATAGGGGAAGTGGGGGAAGGGAACATTGTTTCACCAGGAGTAGCACACTAATCTGAAGCTTGTTTCCAGATGCAACCTGGAGCACAAAAAAGTTAAGTAACTTGCTCAGAATCACACAGTATTCACTTAGACGGCTGTTGGATTCAAACCCAGGTCTCCAGATCTGTAGCTCAGAGCCTTACCAATGTGCTATAGTGCCTCCAGGACCCAAGGCAGTTTGGTTTTATGGGAGAGGCTGTGCCCGACAAACTTAACTGAGTTTTTTGACTGGGTAACAAGGAAGGTGGATGGAGGAGGATGTGGCCTACCCAGATTTCAGCAATGCCTTTGACACTTTGCCACATAGAAGGCTGGTAAATGAGCTGGAAGGCTTAGGGGTGGAACAGAAAATAAGGTGGGTAGAGAACTGGTTCAAAGAATGAAACCAGAGGGTGGTGGTAAGGCAAATGGGGTGCATTCCAGGGTGGCAGTGGTGTGCCCGAGGGGTTGGTGCTGGGACCCATCCTTTTTTAATATCTATAGCAACGATGAGCCCAGTTCCAATCGGGGGGGAGAGCTGTTCTTTCCAGACTGGGGCTTGTCGCTGGAAGTGGTCTGGGCAGGCATTCTGGGGCTACATCGGCAGTGGGAGAAGATGGGATCACATTGGTGATCAACAAGGAAGCTCTTGCTGGTGGGGGGGACAGGCAATGCATACTGGGTCCACATCAGCCACAACTTTGCAAGCCGGCGACTCATGAAGGAGCGGCCAATCAGTGAATAGGGCACGAACCTTTGACTGTGTGACTGGGCCATAAAAGGCAAATAGACCAGTCGCAATCAGAGGAGGGGAGCTGTTCTTTGTTCCACACCACCTACCCTGGCCCCGACCTCTATTAAATGGTTGGTGAGGGCGGAGCCTTGGAGGAGGACAAGTCTAGATTGGGAGAATTGGAACACTAGGAAGCGGGATTGTTATTGATTGGGGGAAAAGGGTCCTGTACACTCTCCTGCTTGGGCTACACTGACTACTACCAGGAAGGGGCATAATGAAGCAGACTGTATAAATGACTGTGTATGCCAACTACATCTGAGGGAGTAGGCAAACTGTGTGTGACTCGATTAGGGTCTCTGAGCTGGCTAGTGTTGAGATGGGCTAATTTTGCTTGTGAACCGTCTACTGCTAGGGCTAGAAAACTGGCTACTGTCAAGAAAGAGGGAAAACTGCTGTAATCGGAGGGGGCAAACTGCTTGGGTTTTAGTGCAACACTGACTGAATTATTTCTGTTAGAGGGCCGCATTGCTCACCTAAAATGAGGGTAGACTTGGGGGTGGCCAAAGAGGGCACCTTCGGTAGAGTGACTGGGTGTACGGGTGCAGGGGGCAATAATATTAAATTTGGCAAGGAGGTTCAGAGGGTGCCCAGTGTGTTTTCAGTTGGCAGGTCTTAGGGAGGAAGTAGAGGGGATCAGAAGGCAGCTGGAAGGCGGGAGGGGTGGGGAGGAAAGGTGTGGAAAGGACCCCATGAGAGTACACAAAGGCCAATATGGCATAACCAGGAACAGGTAGACAAGGATCATATGGTTGCTCGTGAGGGGTGGGGCACGAAACAAACAATGTACGGAAATCACTTCATAGGGAGGTGGCTGTCCAGAAGGAGGGGGGACAGGAGAGAGCAGGTCGGGGGCAAGCATCACACTTACTAATCTATTCGTCTTGCTGTATACGGGAGATGAGGTGGAGAGGCTGGCGGGAGGAGGGGAGCCACAGACAGAGAGGGTTTGGTCAGTAAGCTGGGGGAGATGGGACAGGAGAGAGAGCCAGATCCACAGAAGGGAAGGGGGAGGAAGAGACATTAGCCTAGGTGGGAGGGAGGTGGTGAGGAAGGGGGAGTGCAGAGTGAAGCCACTTGGGAGGAGGGAGGACTAGGGTTGGGCAAACATCCAGGTTAGGGAAGTCAACCAAGGATAAGGAATACTCCAGATAGGCCGGCTTCAGGGCGGGAGAAATCAGATGAGGTGGAGAGGAGGGGGAGATGGGGTGGTAAACACCGAGATGTGGTGAAGGATGCAGAACTTGGAGGGGGGTAGGCAAGGAGGGAAGCAGTAGAAGGGAGCCTGGGTGGGGGATCTGAGGATACCAACCCAGAAAGAGTCCACGGAGATCTGGGTGGGGGCAATCTGTGTCATCCAGGAGGTTGGGGGGGCAAGGAGCAAGCTGGGAGCTACGGGTAGAAGAATGAGCATAGTAGGGCAAGCACAGGCTTGTGATCCCCAGGCTGAGGGGGACAAGATAAGTAAGCTAGGGGTTGATGACAGAAGGAAGAGCCTGGATGGAATCTAATGGGCCAGTAAAGTGGGGGGGTGGAGAAGGTGATCCTGCTGGGTGACTCCATGACCTGGGGGCATCCAGGGAGAGGGGATGGGGAGGGAAAAGCAGCTCCAGCCAAGGCTAACTGTATCCCAGGCTCATAGCATTCAAGGCCAAATTCAGCTATACTGCCGATAGCATTGAATGTGGTAATCCCCAGACTGAAACATCTGGGAACAAATGACTTAGAGGGGAACAGTGAACTAGAAATCCAGGCAGATTCCAGAACTGCCCAGGGTTTACCACTCTATAGAAGCCAATCTCCTTCTTTGAGATTCTGCCAGTACCTAGGGTGTCCAGGAGACCAAACATAAACTTAGAGGTGTGAACCAGTGGCTCAGGACTGGCACAGGGCAGAAGGGTATGGCTGGTGAGGGACTGGGGATACATGGGAGGACAAGGGGTTATATGCCAGGGATAGGCTACACCTCAACTTGGAGGGAGGAGATCTTGAAACCAAATCTGGCTGATTACAGGCTCGAGGAGGTGGAGTTTAAACTTGCAAAGGGGAGGTTAAGTAAAGAAGGGCTCCAGGAGGGCTGCTCAAGGGTCCAGGTCAGGGCATGAAAAGAAGGCAGGTAACTGTGATCTAAATCCATCCAGAGCTGTGCAACAAAGGCATCTAGGACTGCCCAGGTCGAGATGGCTGGAGAAGGAGAGGGTCAGGATGGAGACAGCCCTGATCAATGCTAGGAGCATGGGCAACAAATGCCCAAGCTCCAGGTGTTGCTGGTTGAGGGATCAGTGATGCGGCGGCAATTACTGAGACATGGGCCACTCAGAAAATGATTGGGACCTAAATTAGTGGGCTACAAAATATTCAGGAAGGATAGAGGAGAGGGAAGAGGAGGGGGTGTAGCGCTGATAGTCAAAAATGACATAACGGTTAGTGGAGTGGAGGAGGCTGTAGGGGGAGGTGGAGGAGATCTGGGTAACCCTACAAAAGAGGGGAGGTAAAAGATTGAAATAGGGGTGGTGTACAGAACCCCAACGATGGAAGAGGCCCTGGAGGACAAACTAGTTGAGAACATCAAGGGGCACTGTGACCGTGGAAAGGAAAGATGGTGATCATGGTGACCTTTAATGCTGAGGACAGACTGGGACACTAAGGCATCCTCTGTGGCCAGGGAACAGAGACTGATGGATATGTTCCAATATGCCTTCCTGGTCCAGCAGGTGGGGGGAATCTACTAGGGAGGAGTGGATACTGGATTCAGTCCCAGCAGACAGTGACCAGATAAAGGGCTTGAGGTGTGCAGCCCACTGGAAGGTGGTGATCACACTACAGTCTGGCTTGCTGCTGTCGGGGAGGATAACCATCTAATTGCTGCAGTAGTGGACTTCAGGAACAGACTTCGTGGCAGGGGCAGGATTCTACAGGGTAGCTTGGACAAGATTAGGCCTAACATGGATGCTGGCAGCTTGTGGGAGGCCATTGAAAAGGGGGGTGCAGGAGACTACTAAATCCTGTACAAAGGGAGGCGAACATGGTAGAGCCAACAAGCTGTAAGTAGGACCAGGGAGGTGCAGGAGGCAGTGAACGATAAAAAGGCTGCCTATGCATGTTTTGTGCGCCTAGGGGGATAGGGAGGGGTGTGAGTTGATGGCTGGAAGGATCACAACAGTGGTGAGGGAGCCAAGGTGAGGAGGGAGCAAACCTGGCTAGGGATATCCCAAGGGGGAAGGGATTCTATAGATACACAAGGGAGAAGAGAAAGGAGGGCACGGATAAGGCGATTAGGACTAAGGAGGATGGACTAGGAGGTAGGGGAATCAGGCAGAGGTGCTAAATGAGTATTTTTGCCTGATATTTACAGAGGGAGGCAGGGGATCCTCCAGCCCAATGGGAAGGAAGGAGCCAGCAGGATGAGAGTTCAGATGGAGTCGAGAGGACTGAAAGAAGTTGGTACAGACTGGGCCAAGTCTAGAAGGGATGGGTGGTTAAGTGAGGTGGCTGGGAGGGAGGGAGAAATCACAGTGAAAGGAGAAGGAGGCCCTTCGACACTAAAACCGATAAGGCACTGGGCCAGATTGGCTGTATCCGGTATGCGACGGAATTCGGGTCGATGAGCTAGCAGGCACCACTGGCAGCACTCTAACACCTCTGCTGACAGGATGGGTGCTTCAAGACCGAAGGTGGCCATGTTTTGCCTATCCAGTAATGGGGGTCTGAGAGGAGATGGGAATTATAGGTGTGCAGCTCAACGCCTGTGGTGGCCAAAGTAATGGAGGGCATTATCAAGGATAGGCTCAGGAGGCAGCTGAAAGGTTGGGGCAACTGGATGGCAAACATTATGGTTTCATCCCGGGGAGATCATGTTAGACCAACCCCATAGATTTCTATGACTGGGACCCTGGACCGGCATAGACCGGAGGATGTCCTATTCCTGGATTTCAGTAAGGCATTTGATTTGGTACTCCAAAATGGGCTGCTATTAAAGCTGGGGGTGAGAGGACAGTTGCTCAGATGGGTAGAAAATTGGCTAGAAGGGCAAATACAGAGGGTAGTGATGGGTAGTCTCCTCCTCCTCCTCCATGAAGGTTACCAGTAGGGGTCCTGCAAGTTTCGTACTGGGGCCACTCCTGTTCAATGCCTATGTCTTCATATGGGGGAGGTTGAGTAGGGATGAGTCTCTTTGTGATTACTTAAAACTGGGAGCATTGGCGGACGGAGACAAAGCGAGAGAGACAGTCCAGAGGAACCTGGATACCTTGTAAGGGTAGTCAAGGAGGTGGGGACTGAGGTTTAATGCAGGGAAATGTTGGGTGCTGCATCTGAGGGTCAGAAACCCTGGCCATATATACACCTGGGGGTGTCATACTGCAAGCCACAATGAGTGAGCGGGATCTAGGGGTGGTGCTAGATGTCAAAATGAACAACACTAAAAATTATAGAAGAACTGTGGCCAAAGTAAAGCGGATACTGCATAGCCAGGGGGATTACATCCAGGAAGAGGGAGGTGATCCTCCCTCTGTATAATGCCTTGGTCAGACCACATCTTGAGTACTGCATGCAGTTCTGGAGACCTCACCTCAAGGATGATGCAACACTGCTGGACAGTGTCCAGAGGAGGGTAACCAGGATGATTCAGAGCATGGGAGGAAGGCCCTATGAGGAAAGGCTGGAAGAGCTTGGGCTGTACTCACTGGAGGAGAGGAGAGACAGGGGACATGATAGGGGTCTTCAAATATGTAAAAGGAATAAACAGGGGCGGTGCCAAAGAGATGTTCAGACTAAAGAAGGTGGGAAACAACCAGGTGACATGAGTGGAAGCTAGAGGAGGGAAATTACAGGGGGGATGCAGGAGACCTTACTTCATTGAGAGGGTGGTGGAGCCCTGGAATGCACTGTCCAGGAGTCTGGTGTAGGAGGGCACAGTGGAGGGCTTGAAGAGGGAGTGGGACAGGTTCAAGGGTAACTGAAGAAGAGGATGACCTCTGGGACTGGGTGGGAAAGAAAGAACCCATTAGAGGTTGGCTACGAACAGACACAAAAGACCATCCGGCCTATTCTGATGGCTTTTAGTATGTTAGGTACAGCGGAGGAACTGCAGGGGAAGGTGTGCCTATTTGTAGATGATACGAAGATCTGCAATAGGGTAGACATCCTGGCAGGGGAGGTGGAGGCGGTGAGGGAGGGCCTAAAGATTCTGGAGAGGTGGTCGGAAACTTGGTAGCTGAAATTTACTGCCAAAAAGTGCAAAGTAATGCACATGGGTGTAATAACCCGCAAACCATTTACACATGGTGGGGGGGGGTAAGGAAGCTCAGCAGGACAGAGATCTGGGGATTATAATTTCAGATAACCTGAAGGTGGAGAACCAGTGCAGCACAGTGGTGGGCAAAGTGAATAGAATGCTGGTGTGCACATGGAGGGGTATAAAACAGAAAAGTGGAGGTGCTAATGCACCTTTATAAATCCATGGTGAGGCCTCACCTGGAGTATGGGGTTTAGTTCTGGTGGCCTCACCTACACAAGGATATAAGACAGGATTGAAAGGGTTCAGACAAGGACAACCAAGATGGTGCACACTATGCATAGGCAGCCCTATGAGGAGAGGTGGAGGGAATCTGATCTGTACCCATCGGAGACTAGTAAGCTTATTTGCAAGAAAAATAAGTGCTAGAAATAGGGATCATAAACTAAGATTAGAAGAAGGAAGGTTTAGGGGCAATGTGAGGGGGCATTACATCACTGAGAAGGTGGTGGAGTCCAGGAACTGACTACCAGAAGAGGTGGTGTGCCCAAAATGGGTAGAAAGGATCTCAAGGGGGCATGGGACTGACACCAGAGTCAGTGGGCAGAGTGGGGTGTCTTTGACAAAGATGATGATTGGGGGTGGGGGTAAGGGCAGACTGGACTGGCCAAAATTGTCCTTTTCTGTCACCAGATTTCTATGATTCTAAGGCAGTTAAGTAATTAGGACTTACCTGTTCCATCAGAGTAGGGGAGTCCAGAGTTGGGGTGTCCTTTGTTTGGGGTATTCTGGTAGGACCTGAAATGGAAGAACAGAGAAAGTTGAAGGGACACAAAGGTTTGGAGGTGCTAGAGGAGAGATTAGAGTGTTAGAATTAAACAAAGATACTTATCTGATTGGTATGTTTGGCCAGACCTGTAGAAATAAAGGGAAAAATAGAACAGTATGGGGAAGTTGTAGTAGCAAGAGTAGAGAGATACAAAAATGGTATATAGCACAGGAGTAAAGGAAGAGAAGTTTCAGAGGAAAAGACAAACTAGGCCAAAGTAAGGAAACTAGAGATGGAATAAAAAATGCAGACAGCTAAGAACAGAGAATAAAGTGGTATTTGGGACTCGGCAACCCCCCCTCCCCCATTAGCGCCCCTAGGTGACTTGCAGGTAGCCAGTAAATTTAAGAAGTAGTCCAGATGTGCAGGTGGGAATGCATTTGGGCTAGTGGTCCCTATATTATTTAAAAAAGGGGACACTGGTGGTTCAGGAGTCTTGAGTTGTCCCAGGAGGCCAGTGGTTTGAAAGTTATAGCTCTGGTGATATAATGGGTCACTCACTCATGGACAGTGGCAATTTTTTTTTTTATATTATCTTCCCTGGAACCTTATAGGGTGGGGATGTCCTTGGGCGCTGACTCATGTAGCAGGCAGGAGGCTGTTCAAAGAAACTGCTGACCGATGCTGCAGCTGTTGATAGGCAGACAGTTTAGTGCTACTGAACTACAGTGACAGTAATGGCAGGCACTTTCAACTGCCAATCCAGAGGAGGGCAACTAAAATAGCGAAGGGTCTGCAGCAGAAGCCATACAAAGAGAGATGAGCTGAATATGTATGCCCTTGAGGAAAAGCGCCGGGGAGACAGGGCAGAAAATTTTAAGCACCTCAAGGGAATCAACAAAGTCCAAAAGAGTAGCATCTTTAAGGAAAAGAGATGTGCAAGAACAAGGGGCCAAATTTGAACATAGAGGAGACGGCTCAGGGGCAACATGAGGAAGTATTTTTTCACAGAGAGGGTGGTGAACACATGGCATGGCCTTCCTAAGGAGGTTGAGGGGTCAAAAATAGTGGGGGACTTCAAGAATACATTGGACAGACATGAACCAATTCTATTGGTGGGTAGGAGGAAGTCAGTTGGATAACTAGGATCTGCAGCTTATCCACTAGGTAGGAAATGGGCCGACTGGAGTGGGCCAAGCAGTCCTTATCTGCCATCAAGGTCTATGTGCTATGATTCAGCCCACAGAGCTTGGCTGTAACCTGCTCCATGTGGGAATGAAGATTGATATTTTTGGGAGGGAAGAGATCAGGAGCAAATATGTCTCCCCTTCCGTCAGCCACAAAGTGGCATGTGAAAATCCCCAAGGGAAGAGGGTCTGAGGTGGGCAGCCAGCAGTAGGTGGCAGGAACCTTTAGCTAAGCATGGTGGCAGACTGTAGGTGCCCTGAGGGCCTGGTAGAAAGGGGACTGGGGGCAAATGCAAGATAGACCACAAAGGAAAATCCACAGTGCAGCTGAAGGGCAATGCCTGAACTTGACTTAAAAGTAGCTGTGGGTGGGAGGCAAACAAGGAAATCAGTGGGCTCCTAACGGGACCATGAAAGCAGCAAGCACTGCATACAATAGGTCACACAGCAGCTAATGTCAAAGTACCGGAGTCTAACAAAAGAGTTTGGGGAAGAAAAAACAACATATAGGTCCAGGACAGCTCACAATTAAAAACAGAGCACAAAGAGAAAGAGCCCGATGGTTATAAATATAAGTAAATTTATGCAATAGGGTGGACATAAATGGAGTGTGATAAATCCATTTTATCCGAGCATGCACGTGTATACATGCAGAATTTACATTTACACATATATTTATTACGTCATCCTCGACAATGTGTATGGTGGACTGTGTCAACATCCTCATCCCTCACCCCCCGTTGTTTGACACTGCTTACTGGTATCTTGCTTTTAGTTTTGTCTCTTCCAGGTTGACCGTTCCTCAGCCACACCGCCTGCCATTTAGTCACACTTCTCCCCGTTCTTCCCACTATCATACAGCGATCATTTGTTTCTGTTTAACATTTCTTTTTTTTTGTTTTCTACCAAACCTTTTTCAACTGGCTGCTCCAAGCTGTCGCACTCCTCTGCATTCTGTTGCCGTGTTCTCGCCACACCTCTTGATATAAAAAACATAATTTTTTTTTTTTAATTGCTTCCTCAAAAACTGATAAGCCCTCGCCCTTACTCTTCCACTCTGGTTTCCCCACCTCTCTACAACTGCCACCAGAGCTCCCCCAGCACATAGAAACTGTCAGATATTTTTCCTTAAGCTGCTTGCTCACAAACCCCACTGCTGATGAGCCCTCACTCTAGGTCACACTTCTGCTGTGGTTTCCAGATCTCGCTACAACTGCAACCACAGGCTCCCGTGAAGTCCTTCTCTGTAAACTCTAAATGGTCTCTTATGGCCCTTATGGTCCTCCCTCTTCCCTGCTTATTTACTGAGATTTCCCTATGTCTATATACCACATGTTTTAAGCCCCCACCACATTTCACTCCTGACCTCCAACACTATAATGCTGTCAGTCTATTCCAGGTGTCTACTACCCTTTCAGTGAAGTAGTAATTCCTCACATCCATCTTACCCCCACCATAAACTTCATCATGTCCCATGGTCCTTTTTCCTGATTTGAAGGGCCCCCAGCACTCTGTTCATTCTTGTAAGGCTTTGTGGGTCTCCATCATGTCCCTCTCTTTCAGGGTTTTATATGTTGAGATCCCAGTCTCCTCACAGGGCTTTTGCCACAGCCCATGTACAATTTAGTTGCCCTTTATACCGTTTCACACCTATGGCCTTTCTATGACAGCCTCAAACCTGGACACAGGACTCTTAGGCCTCTTTCACTACCACTCTGTAATGTTACAGAGTGCCAAAAATTACGCAATGGTTTACGTTTGCACCTGTAGCGCTGCAGAAGGAGTTTTGAGAATCATTGTTGAAACCACATGAGGTGGTTTCGTCAATGGATATGAAACTGCCGTACCGGTAACGTTACTGGGCTTAGTGTGGGCTGTGGCACTGGTCCCCTGTGCAGCACAAGCTGCATTGGCGGATCGGGTGCACTGCAGTGGCTCACCCGGCTTCGAGTGTGGAGCTGTGGTGCCGGTCCCGAAATGGACACAGCGGCAGTGTGGACACACTGTACCTCTCCATGGTTGTACAAGGTTTCCTCTGTTACGGGTCTGGGGAGGTGCAGTGTGGACAGGCCTTAGTTGGATCTCACTAATAAGGTGTTGCCACCTTTCCACCACCTCCCTCCTCCTGCTGAAGATACCCTCCCTATGCAGCCCCAGCATCCTTCTAGCCTCACCCACTGCTTTGTCACACAGCCCAGCAACTTTACAAGACTTACCAAGGTAAGGTCACTGAGTCGGCCCTACCATATCCATCGGTGCCTTGCTGTGAGACCCCAATAGAGATTAATATTCCCAAATTTTGAAGCGTTAAAAGTTCTGTCCTTCATAAAAATATACAAACCAGGTCCCAAGAACTTCCCAGTTGCTTGCTGCCACTTATCTCTGCTCCCACACTCTCTAGCAGGATGATGAGATGCCAGAGAGTGCGGAGGTGCTCACTTTTATCTGTAATGGGCGGTTCTATTGATTTTAAATGATTTAGTGACCACCTGGCAATGAAACGTGGGCATCAGTCAAGTAACAAGGCCCTTGTTAGTTGAACAGTGCCCACATTTTATTGCCAGATAGCTCACTATATGGTTCAAAATCAATAGAAATGCTGCCACCCATTACATATAATGGAGTGCTCCCACGCTCTTACTGGCATCCGTCATCCTAGCTAGTGAGCATGGGGGTGGAGCTTAGCAGCAGAAAAAATACAAAAAAAAAAACAGGAAGTCCTTGGGACCCAGTTTGTATATTTTATGAGGACAGAACTTTTAATGACTTATAAATTTAGGGACATATTAACTTCCTTGGTGTCTTCAGGCGGCAATGCACCGATAGGTATGGTGCAGGGCAGTATCTTGGCAAGTCTCTTTAAGATCATAACAACTCCAAGGTTCCCCCCTGCTTAGTGATAATCAGTACCAGCCCTATAAAGCAGCTCCTGGTTTCCTATGCCCTAGGTGCACAATTCTGCACTTTGTCATTGAACCCCAACTGCCCTAATCTTGACCACTTTTTGAGTTTCTCCAAGAGGCATGTGCTTGCTCTCTGCTCCCTTCTTAATGCCCACCCTACAAATTTTGGTATTGTCTGCAAAAAGGCATTCCCTTCTTTATTGCCAGTTTTTCTGCAATGTCACTTATGAAGACACTGAAGAGGATCTGCGCCAGTACTGAGCTGAGCTGCTCACTGTCCCGTCACTGTAATAAGTGCCATTAACCATCACCCTCTGACACCTTAACCCCCACCCCCCAACTACTACTCAGTTTTCCAACCTGCATTTCTGGTCGCCCCCACCCTCTGTTCAGCTACCACAACACCATCTCTCTGGCATCTGTCAGGACTTGTTCCACCACAGAATGAATCCAATATGTGGAGCAGCTGCCTAGGTAGTCAAGATACATTTACATGTTCTTCCATGCCCTAGGACATAAGCGGCAAGGGTGCGCAAACACATGCACAGACATGTGTGGCACAGCACCAGTCAAGGTCTTCCCACCCATGGGCTGCTCCCACCTGCACTGCCACTTGTGGTAACTCAGTTGGCAGTACTACAGCTGAGCTGGCTGTCCTCCTTCCACAGAAGAGAGCCTCTTGTATAACAGTTGATCCTCCTCCTCTCCCCAGAGAGCCCCTGACGCGAGCTCATTCCTGAACTAAGGTCACCTCCGCCGCAGGTCATAGTGCCACTGTTAAGCTGAAGGGCACACATGTTAACCAGTTTCTAATTAATTTTACCACTTTGGATCCCTCCTAGGCTGATCAATCTCTTTAGGCTCACCCCCCCAAAATAGTCAACCACCCTCCTCTCTGCTAGATCACCCTTCCAGGCACCAGACTATCTCCATGCAGCTGGACAACCCTTCTAGCCCCTGCCTTTCACATAATGAGCACTGGAGCTAGAGCACCACACAGGCGCTGGGTCAGCCACTTACCCAGCCAGCCACCCTCCCTTCATCTAGACCAGCCTCCAACTACATTCTATACAACCTTCATGTAGCTGGAGCACCACCCCAAACCTCCACTCTAAACAGACCACATATCTGAAGCTGTCCCTCCAAGATCATGGACCAGCAGTCCCCCATGTAACCACTCAACCTACAGCTAGATCCACCAGAAGCCCCATACCAGCCTCACCATCAAACCACCCACCCTGCAGCTAGACCTCACTTCCAACCTTGAACTAGCCCCACCACCACCACCAGCTACCCTCCCTGCTGCTGGCTCACTCTTTCATGCCCTGGACTAGCCTCCCCAGCAGACAATCCTCCCTGCAGCTAGAACCCTGGGTTCATTCCCACCCACAGACCAGCCACCTTCCCCTCTGCAGGTTGAGTAACCTCCCCAGACCTGGACACCCTTTCCAAAAGCTGGACACACCCACCATCCAGAGCAGAGCCTCCCTACACCTAGACCCCCCAATCACCCTTCCTCAACCGTGGACCCCATACTTCTCAATGTAGTATTTAAAAAAAAAATTATGTGACACTAACATATTGCATTTGCAGTGTCGGTGGCTCAGCAGGTAGCACCACTCGCCTCCAAGGCTGAGAGATCAGAAGGCAGTGGGTTCTATTCCCATACCAGGCACTTATGTTAATATCCCAATACTGATGCTGTAGTGCAGCATGAGGGGGATGGCTGCACTCCTGAGGCACTGTCTTTCAGATGAGACATTAAACCGAAGGTCCCATCTGCCTGTTCTGGTGGTAGTTCAGGTGGATGTTAAAGATTCCATGGCACTTCTCGAAAAAAGCAGGGAAATTTTATCCAGTGCCCTGGCCATATTCCACCCCCCCAATTCACTAAAAATACCACCAACAGCTTAATCTGGTTCAAGGTCAGTTGGCTTTCATCTGTATTCCTCTCCCTCCGGGTCATGCCTGAAAATAGGCAAGAATCTGCCTAGTGCACTTAGCCGGTCAACAAAAACGAAATAAAATAAACATAAAATATAAATTAATGCAGTCTTCAGCAAAACAATAAAAAAATACACTGCTCCCCAGATTACAAAATGGATTAACACATGCACCTGTTAAAGAAAAATATTAAACGCAAAAAAAAAAACAGTTCCCCCCACAAACACACTCAAATATCTGCAGTAAATAATTCTTCCTTTAGGGTAACTCCAGATTTTCTCAAATTAAAACAGTTGTAATCTTTTCTCTATGCATTCTGAATTTGCAGTTATACAATCTTCCTGCTGTTCATTCTCCTGCCCCCACCACCACCGACACTACATTAAAGTAACTAAATCAGCAAAAATTCCACAAATAACAAGTAATCTAGAGGCACAATGCATCCTAAACACTTTGGGGGGGGGGGTTGATTGAAACTAAAATGTGTATTTCAAAGTTTAGCCAAGAGTTCAGAGAAGAGAAAATGTTTTCAAGACAAAACATTGAAAGTGAAACTTGCACAGAATTTCATTTTGAAAAAAAACATCTGAGTGATAATTCCTTTACTGTATTTAACATTTTAGGGAGTTAAAAATATGTACTTTTTAAACATAAGCTCTTACCTTAACATGTAAATCTTAGCTGTAGGAAACCTCAGTAGTTCAAAAATGGAGACCACAGAGCACTCGTGCAGTTTCATCAGGCTGGGCACAGACAGGAAGAGAGCTGGGAAATGTAGGCCTCTGACTGATAGACTTATGGGAGATGAAGGTTAGAATAGACTTTTAAAGGGACACTGACAACTTTTTTTGCACCTAATTATTTCCAGGTAAAAATCCACATTTTATTATTGCTTACCTTCTGTAAAATTCATTGGTATTGCTGGTTGTTTTATCTGTCTCCTTGCTTAGTGGAACTGAAATGCACGGTAATGTACCCAGCCTTGATTGGCTAATTTAAATCCTAAAACTACTCTGCTGACTGTAATCTTCATTTATGATTCAGTTGTATTAAAAAAAATTGTAATTTTAAGAGCATTGCAGATCTATTTCTAATCCTCATTTAGCAATAACTTACTCTTGAACAACTAGTCTGCTGAAATACTTCTTAGAATTTGGTATTCTTAGCGGTTGTATTTTCGAATGATGATTAAAGATTATTAAAAATGACTAAAATTAGTCTTTGAAGGCAAATTAATGAATGCTTTAATACTAAATTTAGTATTTGACTTCAGTGAGGGTTCCAGGCACAGCCCTTTGGGCCTGCACTTCCATGACCACTCACATCTTGAACACCCCTGCCCAGATGACCACCCAGCTGGACAACCATATCAACATCCCAATAGACCTCTCCCAGTTGTGTACCTTGCCTGCAGCTAGTCCACCCTACAAGCCCCAAACCAGCCTCTCCCCATCAACTATCACCCACCCTGTAGCTGGCTGCTCCAGGCTATCCTTCCGACCCTCAGACATGATCCCCCTGCAGATGGACCCTCCAGACCTGCCTCACCACCTCAGTAGACCACCTCCCTGCAGCTGGACCAACCTCCCAGTCTCACCAAACAAAGCACCCTCCTTAGAGCTGGACCAGCACCCTCTAGATAACATCCCTTTCTGCAGCTGGACCCAACCACACTACCTATCTTGCCCAGATACCAGTTGCCCATCCCACCACTGATCACTCTGTTTGCACATAGAAAACCCTGCCTTGTTAGGTACCCTTTTATAATCCCAACGCTTATTAGTCTGACATGCTGCATCCCACGCACAACAACCCAACAGCTCCAGCAGCCCAACACACAGTGGCCTGACCTAGGACAGTGCCTGACACACTGTCAGGCCAGAGGAGGTTGGGATGCTGTGCAGCTGTTGAGTGGATTTTCCACAAACACATGAAGCACCCGATCCCGACCTATGCCACGCATCCCAGGACCTGAGACACTACTGAACAGCACGGACAATGTAAAAACACCCACCCCCTATGTGGTGCACCCTCTGAGGACACACTGACCTGATCACAGACCCCCTGGTAAGGATGACTGTCTCACCATCCATGAGACAGGGATGAAACAAATAGCCATGCATGCCCCAGTATGATGACCAGCCATCCCAGGCAGCATGGTGGATTGTCCCTGCATCCCTGCATGCATGATTATGTCAGCTGGGCATGCATGAAGGAATTGGAATACCATGCCTGTTGGTCGGTGCATGCATGACACTGCAGGCACACAGCAGAGCGGCACAGCCAGAGCATGGATAGCTGCACCAGGAAATGGTCCACAGCAACACCACATGTAGATGCCAGGACACAGAGCAGCATGCCATCGCACCAACTGTGCAATGTGTGCATGTGGCTGTGTCATGCTAGTCCACTATGGGCCTGCAGTAACCACACAGAAAAAAGTCTGGAGGTGTTTGAGGGGGCTGTGCCACAGGAGCCCACTGTGGCATGAAGGCTGCCAGGTGTGTTGTGGGGGGTTCCACAAGGGCCCATTGTGGGAATGCTGTTACCACACAGTTGCACAGCTGGAAGGATTGGTGGGCACTCACACAGCTTCAGACCTGTGCGACATGCGACACACAGTGCAGATGTGGGAGTGTGCAGTGGGCTGCTTGGCGATACCCAGCAGTGTTGTGATGAGACATCGCCACCAGGTTGGGGTGCATGTTAAATGTGGGGGTGAAACTTTATTCAACAATAGGGGGCCACAGTGGCAACCTGGTGGCTGTGCATGATGTGTACTGTGAGTGTACAACTGTCAGGTGCCAAGTCACCATGGAAACCCTACAGGGTGGTGTTGGGTGCCATGCCACAGAGGAACTTCAGAAGCTTGCCCTTGTCCTTGGATGCTAATACCATCCTTATCCACTCCTCATAGCTCTTCTTGGGTGATGCCCATGGCAGTCCACAACAAATGCCTTCCCTGGTGACATAGGTCCATTTCTGTTCCCTGTGGAGCACAGCTAGCATTGCCATGACCCCTACATGCACCTTCCCAAGCAGGGCATGGAGATGGCAGTGCCAGGTCTCGACATTGCTTTGGGTCCACGGCATGCTTCGCTCATTGAGATCTGCAACCAACCACAGCTGAGTGGGAACATGGGATCGTATCTTGTGGGCACCTTTGTCACCTTACTGTACAGCCATATCCTGCCCAGCACATGTGTCTGCTTGAAACAATAGAAGAGTGTGGTGGCATTGGGTGGAATGGTTGACTTCAGGAGGCTGAATGCTGCTGAAATGTCCTGTGCCTGGAGATTGGCAAGGGCCACGAGTTCATGGATCTTCAGGCTGAAGTCTGGGTCACTTCTGTATTGTGGTGCAAGGCCAAAGCTCTGGACCTTCTGCCACACAATCTGCCCAAAGTGGTACAGGTGTCGCTTGTTTATGGTTTGTGGAAATTCCATCTTACAGGCATTGATCACAGCCTGATCAAAGTCAGTGATGATCGTAGGTGGTTTGAGGGTGCAGGACTGTATACTGGCATATTTCTTCAGCTCCTGGAACAAGGTGCAGTAACACTGCAGGCTCTTTGTCATCATCAGTGTATACACCAATGACATAATGAGGTTGTTAGGGCCCATCCCCATGGGTGCATGGATGGTGTACAATGAATGAACAGGTGTGGCACAGTCTTGAACGTACCATCCATCATCCAGAAGGGTGCCTGTGCTAGGTCCCTGATGTTGTCCTCTGTGGTGAGTAGAAGGACCTGGTGGGTGGTGCAGCCGGTGATCCTGCTGTACCATGGCCATCCAGTCACCGTCTGTAGCTGCTTGAGGATAGTGAGGTCAGCCAGTGTCACTGGTTCTGGTTAGAGGTCCTTGCTGTGGGTCCTGTTCACAATCTGCAGCAGGGCCCTCTTGCTTGGCAACTGTTGCCACAGCTCAGTGGTCACTGCAGTTGCTTCACTGTGCAGTAGCTATGGGGGGCTAGCCATGGTGCTGTGTGCCTTCTACTTGATGCCTGCCAACACCTGTGCTGGTAGAGCATCTGTCACCTCCAGAACATGACTGTGCTCATTCTTTTTCTTTAGGTGGTGCTGGCCATCCTGGAGCAGTGTGATGGCCTGGCTGAGGCAGGACTTGGACTTATGGTGCTGGCAGCACCGTTGCACTGTCTCATGCCATCCCGGTAGTGCTGAGGGCTGAGGCGCTGGATGCCATACCTTGTGTCATGCCAGTGACCCGGGTTCAGGATTGAGCCTGGGCCATCGGGGGTCAGCAGGGGAGGACTGGGATTGAACATCCACATACTGCTTTCCCAGTCCTGGGGTGGGCTGGGGAATTTCACTGTGCTGTAGCAGCCCCCTGGGGATGCTCAGGGGCACTACTAGTGTCAGTGACACTAGATGGGGAGCACGGCAGATGTTGGTACATTGCTCCTGGACATCATTGCACGTCCGTGCTACTGGAGCCAATTGAAGGGAAATGGCTGGGCATGACCTTTCAGCTTGATGGCTGTGCTCTGAGCCACCTGAAGGACTTTGGTGGAGTCCTGTTGAGGAGGGTCTGGGGCAGTCTTGGCTGGTAGAGGCAGAGGGGGAGCTCTCCAGCAAGATGGCATTATGACCGTCCCTGATCCTCCTGGGTGCAGTTTGAGCTTCCCAGCTCTCCAGGTGGGTGGAGCTGGTTGCTGGATGCCCCAAGCCGAAGTGTGTGCCACAGCGGGTGAATAATACGATATGTTAAAAAAACAGTACACGGTCTCATTGCAGGTCCATTCATGGACCAGGAGGAAGCCATTCACATTTAGCTTGGACTTTCCCTTCCTGGATGGTACCACCTCACAGATTGTCCATGTTGTTGGGGTTGCAGTTGAGCACCCTGGCCCCTCCATGGCTTCCACACTGTCCTCCATTGTGCCAGAGGACTGTGCAACATGACTGGCTTTGGTTCCAGCTCAGGCATGCGGGTGTGATTGCACTTCGTTTTGCACATCACACTCCATGGGCCACACCTGTGGCAGTTGCTACTTGTCTGTGGGTGGTTTGTACCAGTACTGTAGTGCCACTGTCTGCCCACAGTCCTAGTGCTTCAAGGCTGTGCTGTGCACCATGGTCACATTCAAGTTCTGTGTCCACAGTGTCCTGTGCCCCTATCAGCTACTGTGCTGCAGTGGGGCTATGCTCCATGGTACACATCCCTGCTGTCCAGCATGCAGGGATGCAGAGGTCCCTGTGTGTAGTGCACTCTACCTACAGGTCAGAGTCCACCTACCTAAGCTGGCCTTTGCACCCCCCAGCATTGGCATCCGTAGTTCCCATGCATGCCTTCATGAGTCCATGTCTGTCCGCTGCCCCATGCATCATTTTCTGATGCCTACCTGTTCTCTATGTTCTCTTCAGCTGTAGTTCCCTGACCTGAGACTTCTCCGGTAAATGATCTATTGTAGCCCTCACTGTGCTCTTTCCTATGGTGCTTGCATTTTCTGCCCCTCTGCCAGTTTGTTTGTCAGAGTTTCATTTCACCTGATTTGTTTACTAACCACTCTCCCTGCATCTGAAATGGGCCCTACCAGCCAACCACTCTCCTGCAGCTGAACCACCCTTTGGCCCTGGAGAAACCTTCCCAAGGGAAGCACTGTCCATGGACCATTTCACAGTTACAAGGAGGGAGGAAGAGGCCCCCAGCTGAGTAGGAAGCAACTGCTGGTGGGGACTTAATTAGGGGATAGACTTGCAGCAGGTTGGGGTAAAGAAGAGGAGGTGAAATACCTGAGAGGTACTTGGCTTGAGGGGTGAGAGCAGATACAGTGGATCATTAGGCAGCAGGAGATGAGAGGAAGCTAGATGTCATTGTCCACCTGGGGACAAATGACCTAGCAAGGGACAGGGTAGGGATAGTGCAGGGAAATTTCAGGGATGGGGGGGTCCTCAAGCATGCATGGTGGCTTTTGCCAAAAGGTTGCCTATATACATCTTGGGAGAAGATAGGACTCTCCACATGGCTTTCATCAGTTGGTTAAAGGCATGGTGCAGGATGGGGCTCAGTACTAGGAGTGGGCCTCTTCAGTGTCTTCATAAGTGAAATTGCAGAAGAACTGAATGGGAAGGCATGTCTTTTTGCAGATGCCACCAAAACCTGTTATAGGGTTGACACTCAGGAGGGTGTGGAGAAAGGGTTCACCCATGCTGGTGTGACAGCCATGTTGCTGTTGCTGATTACAGCACAGGCCACATTACAGCACCAGGCAAAATGTATTCTGGGAGTTACACCACCAAAGAGCCCTCCTGGGAAACAGTCTCCATTGGGCCCCCTCCCCTAATTATCCCACAGGTCCAGGTTCTTAATTTACCTGTTCTCCAGTCCTACCCCATCCTACAATCACCCCTCAGGTATACAGTACATTGTTACTATCCCTGATGTTCAGTGGTTCCCATTTATTTATTTATTCATTCATTTGTTTACCAAGTAGGTGCACTGGTCAGAGAACCATTTTCAGGCATGACCTGGACCATTGAGGATGGCACAGGAATAAAAGCAAGTACAAAGGAGGCTGGGACAAGGCATACAATAGTAATAAAAATATACAGGATATTTACATGAAGATATATATAAATTTGCAGCGCAATGGATAAATAACATTTATGACAATAGCAGGCACAGTAGTAGCTAAGTTGTAATACAAATTAGGCATGATCTGAGATGAGTAAAGGAAAAAGTGCATCATAGCAGTGTAGGTATGGACCAAGAAGGAAAAGGAGGGAAGGGAAGTAGAGGCATGATAATAAGTTGGGAGGGCAGGAGCAAGTAGTGGAGGACAGAAGGTGAGATCCAAGGAGAGAGTGGAAGAGTCCTGGAGAGTCAGTGGTGCTAAGTGGAGTGGGCAGGTTGTTCCAAAGGAAAGTGGCTGCAGTTGAGAATGCACATTTACCCATACGGTGGAGACTATGGGGCACTCAAGCATGGGGCCAGCAGTGAGGCAGAGCTCTAGAACAAACACTTTTGGCCAAAGAAGGTGGGATTGCGGAGAGGTAGCTCTGGTTTTGGATGGCCTTATTGACTGTGCTGGCCAGGAGATAGGTCTGTTGGGCTGATGGGGGAAGCCAGCCCAGGGTCTGATAGAGTGAGCAGTGGTGTGTTGAGTGAAAGTCCTTGCCCTCTGTATATCCAAAGTCCTCACCATGACCCAGTTAGTTCTTACAGCAAATACTACCCCCTGGTCCCCAGCTTTACTATATATTTGACACCCTTCCACATTTGGTATAGACCGTCCTCTCAGCTCCTTGATCAGGCACAAAATGGATGATAGTTCACAATCATGTGCTAACTGTACACAGCTGTTTATACAATAGGCACATGAGAACAAAACTGGCGTTCTGTCCTCAGTTGGTCACAGAGGTTAGCAGAGTGTCTGTGCCAATTGCCACTGTGGGAAGAGTGCGTAAACATATGGTGGGGGCCATGAATGGTGCGAGTGGTGGGACTGGGTGGGCAGACAGTTATTGGCAGTTTCCAATGTATGGAATGGACAGCAGCGCCACTGAACACCAAGGGAAGTTTGATATTACTGATGCTGGGAGCTCAAAGGGGCAGTGGTAGGAGGCAGAGGTGATACTACCTGGTTTAGGGAGGCAACATCTTTTAGAGCCATTTACCAACTGGTCAGAGACTCACTAATTATGTTATTCAAGATATCATTTTGTGATCCTACCCTGTTTTGGGGTAAAGTGTTGTTTGAGAGTCACTTACCCATTTAACGATCGCAAATGCTCTTTGAATGTTCTGGTCTATGTGAACAATAACAGTCCATTACCAGTAAGATAAAGACAAGTGAACAAATACAAATATGGAATTGAGAGCTGTTCTCCATGGGGTTGATAATGTAATTTATGTTAACAATGCGTTAGAGTACAGAGTATGATGAGATTAATACTGGTACCACTGTGCTACCACATGAGTCTAGGGTTGCTGTGAGAGGTACCAAATACTGAAATGTCAAAATAACACAGTACCATTGTGCTACCAGTGTCCCAGTATTTGTGGGAGCCGACAAAAATCTCAAAATTTCATGATACCATTGTATTACCAATGTATGTGTGTGAGAGACAGAGAAAATGGTCAAAAAATGCCATAGGGATACCATTCTGCCAGTGCACTACCAATGCACAGAGGAAAATCTATATATCACCTACCACTGTGATACCAGAGTACCACTGGGTAGTACTATTGTGGATTTTTCAGCTGACCACAGTATTGCCATTGCTATACCACTATAACGCCATTGTGACAGATTCAGTAAGGGTAACCCAGATTGCTACTGCAGTGTGCAGCAAACATTTGTGAAGGAAATACAGTGCTAAAGAAGTGTGCATGAAAATCTAAGAATTATTTGCAGTGCTCTTACAGTCTGCATCAAAAAATAAGAATGATTGAGCAGTACTACTGCAGTGTGCAGCAAAAATTAGTGAAGGAAATACAGTGCTAAAGAAGTGTGCATGAAAATCTAATAATTATTTGCAGTGCTCTTACAGTGTGCATCAAAACATAAGAAAGATTGAGCAGTGGTACAACAGTGTAGCAGAAAGTCAGTGCAGTGTATTAACAGTGCACTGATGAAAAGCAGTGCTTTGTCAGTCTGGACTGAAATAACACTGAAATAAGACTGAAGATGGAAGTGTACACTCCACTTCCCTCTGGGTAGAGACTACCAAGTGGTCCACTGGAAGAATGAACCATTTCTACTGTTTTCAGGCTCTGGACCCACCAGGCACACAGCCCGGACTTGCACGCGCTTTGGGCACACAGCCCGACTGGCCCGTCTCCCCTGCTGGCCACTTGACTGACGGTCCATTGGAAGAATGAACCCACTTTCTTGTTGTGGCTCCCCACACCACTTAAAGTCTGCGACCCCTAGAGAGATTTTCCCATTTGCGACCCACGTCTGGGTACTTCCCTCATCACTGGCCAAGCGCATGAGGCAAGTAGCAATCACAGCAGAAATCCGTAGAGGTGGACCTGGTTACTAAAGATGGGGGGTGTTCCCACCTCCAGCTCCCACAGCCCATACCCAGCCATTTCTCTGGAAAAACTGAAACTTCGGAATGTAGATTAAATGGTGGATGAACTGTCGCACCTCCTCTATAATATTACTTAAATTCACACAGCACTCTAGATTTTGACACTACTTCATTGGTTTGTCCTAGTACTATAAGCCTCCCAAATAGTAGTTCAAATCCCAGATTTCTTCACATATCCCATGCTGAAGAAACACATTTTTTGCCCTCTCATATTAGAGCAAACACTCACCCTTTTGTTGCAGGTGCCCCACAGGCGAAGTACAACTCTTCCCACTTTTCTAACACAGACTGAAACTGAAATAGGCAGCTTTCTTTCTTCTGCAGAAATTAGGGGATTGCCCCTGGAATCTACATGGGGATCTTTACTTTTCCCCCCCGGAGGGAGGGGCACTGAGACCCGAACAACGGTCTCCACCACTTGAAACTGGTTCCTCAAACCCAAACTGCAGACTGAGCCTTCTTGTTTGACAACAAGCAGGAGACTGACTTTGAAAACTCCCAACGTTCTATCTAACTCCCTCTGCTGCAGATTCCAATGTGGCTTATGTAGCTGCGACAGTTCTATTGGTGATGTCATCTCTCAGTCTCAGCTGAGACTGAGAACAGAGTGAGACAGTGTGAAACCCATTTAACTGGAGTTTCACAAGCTGCCTTCCCTGCCTACCACTAGGTCTTACTGGGATTATAGTAACCCCAGGTAACAAAGGGTTACACTTATACACCTGATTGTTCAGCAGAAACATGGCAGTTTTATGAACATTTATCTACAGTATATAGAAAACCTGCTAAAATCCTTAATAATGGCAAGGAAATTAGGGATGGTCACTTGAGGGTCTATAAGGTGGAGTAAAATATCATCCGCATATGCGGAAATGGAATGGCTATGCTCAAGCTTACTTTGGAAGAAGCTGGCTTTGGCCTTCCTTGTGAACTTTCTGCAGAGGTCACAGAGGGATGTGAAGGCATGCCTGTCCAAGGAGAGCCCTGAGGCTTTGTGTCTCACTGAGGCAGCATCTCTGCATTGGAAGCTTTCAATTAATACAGAGGTAATCCAAGGCACATCATGACCTTGGACTCTGGATCTCATTACAGGAGTGTGCTTGTTGCAGATTGCAGAGAAGGTAGCCACAAAGAGAGCTAATGCCTTATCTGCGTCAGTTCCCTCTTAGGATAGGGGCCCAGTTTGCCACACATAGTTCTTGAATGAAAGCATCTGTCTGAAACTTTCTGAAGGATTTGGAGAAATCCTGGGAGCTGGGAGGGGCTTTGACTGTTTTGACTTTCCACACATAGACGGTCATGCAATGATTACTAATATGTCAGGGAGCATGTCAGCAGCCAGGATTCTTTGAAGGTGGGATGGCAACACCCAGTCAATTGTGCTGTGGTTGTTGGACCTGGCATTGTATCGAGTAGGGGAGGAAATCAGCTGACTGAGGTTCAGGGCTTTAATTCTTGAGTGGGGTTCAAAGGAGGGGAAGGACTAGTCCCTGCCAGCCATTTGGTGTTGAAGTCCCCAAGTAGTATATGCTCACTGTTGGGCCCAGAGGCAAGCATCTTTTGAAGAATGCTCATGATAGTACCAGGAGGGTACCCAGGTAATCAGCAAGCACATGTGATGATGATTGAGATGGATTGGGACCGGAGTGAGGACTCCTGATATGGTCTCATGAAATCTGGGAATGGCGGCTTGAGAGGAGATGCAGAAGTTATGTTTGCAGGCTGAGTATATAAGGAATCCACCACGTCTTTTAGGCCCTGTACACATTACAAGTGAAGATTTGTACCATTTTAAATAACGGTTTCAAAACATTTTAAAACTCGCCACAGTAGCCCGTCCGCATTATTTTTCACTGAGTTTGAACTCGATTGTAACACGGTGAACTTCCATCTCCATTAGCAGCGAGTAACGTTTTTAAACTCGTAATCCTCCGCGATTGTAGCACGGTTATGTTGGCACCCTAATTGACGGAAAAATCTCATGCCCATCCACACCACAAGGTAACACGCTTTCCTCCTTTAAAACATTTTTGAAAACGGACTTGAGACTAGCTCGCATCAGGGTTTAAGCACGGTTTCTTAACATGCTTTGAAACCATGCTTAAATGTGGACGGGCACCGTGTTTGCTCGACTCAAAATGTTTTAAGCACCTTAAAACGTTTTAAGTGGCCTGATGTGTACAGGGCCTTAGAGTGATTCTGCCTATATGCGAGGCAGCCAGGAATGTCAATAACTGAGGAGGTGATGCAGGGGAGAGAGAGAGAGAGAGAGAGAGAGAGAGAGAGACGTGTTTTTCTTAGAATGAGGAAGTCTGGGTCTTTTAATGTGACCCACATCTTTACTAGGCCAATATTAGGGAGGAGGCTTATGATGTTAGTGTGAAAGAACTTGGGGCCCTTGAATAAGGGGAATAGAGCAGCTGACAGGTTGTGGGGTGGGCCAGGATTGACCTCTATATCCCCACCCAGTATGAGATGAATGAGCATTAATAGTTGCCTGCCCTGCTAAGCAGGTTTCTTGTTGGAGTGCAGACTGACAGAGGCTGCATAGGGCTGTGATATCTTTAGCCTCAAGAGTGCCTCAGGTAGATTCCAGTTGTGAGGCAATAAGTCAGAGTGTATAAATTAGCAGTGCTCTTTAGGGTTGGACTTACAGGGTACTGTAGGGGGCTGAGAAGTTGCAGGGTGAGGAATACAGTCACCAGCATCTTGTACACCGACACCCTACCGGGTCATAATGTCGTACACTTAATAGCGTACTACGTTATAGCTAACCCAAAAAGAGCGCTGTCCAGGATAGTGAATGGTGCAATACCATGTATACTGCTGTATGTGGTATTGCACCATTCACACATTCCCAGCAGATAAGACCTCTGCTGGGAGTAGGTTGTGCCGAGCAGCTACCATGGCACACTGGACTGAGCCACAGCAGCAGGAACCCACATGCTGCATTTGGGACCAGGTTTGATTCCTGGTCATAGATATTTTTTTTTTTTTTTACAATTTGTGTGCTCCCTGAGTTGGAGCCCCCATGGAATTGAGACTCTTTAGTGGGGGGGGGGTCCAGAGGGCGCAGCCCCCTGTAATAGGGGGTGTGGGGGCGGAGCCCCCCAAAGAAAAAAAGAATTATGCTGCATGGCAATATCACGCTGTATTGGCAGCACGATTTTGCCATGCGCCATAATGTCTTCTAACATTATGACCCCATGCCCCAGGACACAGCCTAACAGACTAAATTATTAGGCAGACTTTAGTGCCAGTAGAACCTAGGAACTGGGGATTTAGGGTGACAAGTGAGCTGGCAGTGGAGTTTTAGTGGATTTTGAGAGAAGTACCTCCAGCATGGGTTACTACTCCTGTACCTGAAAACCGACAGACCTCAATATAAGGGGTTGCAGGATATAAGGTTATCTAATAGCAACAACTTTTATCTTTGATTATGTCTAGGTAGCAAGATTAACTGCAAACAGTAAGCAATTCCAATTAATCCAAAAGAACAGCTAGTTTTTGAAGTATGTAGCAACTGGCCCATAGGTTAGTAGACTCTGACTTATTTTAGAGAAAATAAGTAATTTTCAGATCTTTCCATTAACCTCACTGTGACTTACAGTCTACCAGCCATAGGCATGCACTCGTCAGGCTAGGAGTAATGTCTAGACTTTCCATCATCTCTTCTAACAGCTACATAACTTATCCGGCTGCATGTACTCATATATTATATTCAAATTTGGTGCTCAGTGGCTGGCCCGGTGGTGCTGAGGGTTGAGG
Source organism: Neoceratodus forsteri (assembly GCA_016271365.2). Taxonomy (NCBI): domain Eukaryota; kingdom Metazoa; phylum Chordata; order Ceratodontiformes; family Ceratodontidae; genus Neoceratodus; species Neoceratodus forsteri. The sequence goes on along the minus strand of CM057453.1, from coordinate 638,729,760 downwards.
CGCTGGATGTCACACCTCGTGCCATACCGGCGACCTGGGTTCAGGAATGAGACTGGGCTGCCAGGGGTTGGCAGGGGAGAGAGAGGATCGAGCATCCGGAGGACTGCTCTCCTCTCTCAGGGAGGGTTCCAGGGACAGTCCGTCATTGCAGTGGCCCCCAGTGGAGACCGGAGGCATGGCAACGCACTGGGCTCACATGCAGGGGGAAGACGTCGGACAGCTGCCTTCCGGATGTGGGTGGGAGTATCCACGTCATGGGCTGGGTGGTACTGTATGTCCAATGTCTGGGGTGTAACAGTAGAAATACCCTGGCTTGCTGAGGAGGTGACGAGGGCCTCAGGGATCTCCCTCATATCCCCAACACGGGGCAAGGCCACAATGAGGATCCATGGCCAACTTCCTGAGAGGGATGGACCCTCTAATCTCAGAAAGATGCCGCCAAGGGAGGGTGGGCCCTGCCGGGGGGGGGAATCCAAGGTGCTGGGAAGTCTCTCGAGTGAAGGGTGATCTGGTGTGGTCTGCCATGGTGGGGAGTAGCAGGGGTAGGATTGAGAAGGCACCTCTGAGAGATGCCTCGGTGTAGCCGGTGCATAAATAGAGTTTGAAAAAAAAAAAAAATTTGGTGCTCAGTGAACAGCTGGTATATTTCACACTGATAGCTCCCCCTTATGAGTGGGAGCAGCCCTGGCATCCTTGATCTTACAGCCCCTGATCCAGCAGCTGTAGTCTGAACATGCACATAAGATAATCTGCTCAGTTCTCTGTAGGATGCTCTCCTTATAGTGAAGTACGCATGCTGTGTAAGTGCTTGCAACTCTGGCTCCTAGAACCCCTACACAGTGGGCATAGATAGCTGTCACCCACCATGCTAAAATACAAAAGCTGTGCTACCTATGGGTTGGTTTGTAATGCACCTGAAATGTTATAACCACACCAACTGCCGGTCCTACTCAGCTCTGCAGGGTGAGGGCGAAGTGCAATCCATATGTGTGGCCTGAAATTCCCAGTGAGCTCCTGCTCCTCAGGCGGACATGCTGGCTGTGAGTTCTTAGAATGACCAGTGGGGAGAGGGCACTAATAGAGCAGAACTCCAGTAATACAGGAAAAAGCATGTTACAGTCTGTCGTAGTGGTGCTGGAAGTACCATTTTTTGTTACTGATTCCTGGCCCTGCATCTTGCTCACCGAGGCAGTGCCTCTTGACTGCACTTCACTTGTTTTGAATGCGTTGTTGGGTAGGTTGTCCTCCAGTGCTGATCCATACCAGTGTCAAAGCATCTGCAGCTGGCGCAGGGTTCATCTCACCCAAGGCTCCAAGTCTATGCTGATGCCTCAAGATGTTGCAAATTTTTTATTTGCTTACGAAGTTGGCATGAATCTGTGCTATTCACATTCACAAGAAAAATTGTGAATTATGAGGGAGAACTGCCAACTTCAGCAGCAGATTGTTTTTTTAATTTAAAGAAACCTCCCCCCACCCACTGTGCTGTGAAGCCAGAACCTCCCAACCCAAGAACGTAGATCAGATAATTTTACACCCACACACAAACATCATGCTGTTGTGGCTAGTGGCTAAAGTTATAAAAGATAATCCCTTCCCCCTACCCACACACCAAATACACTTAACCCACCTCTCCCCACCCGAGTCCCACTGTCTTTAGTAGAAACACTCAACCCCCACCGGTCCCCACCACCCTTTCTCCCTCATCAACACCCACAAAATCAAGCTACAGATAAAGAAAACGGTCCCCAGTGCACAGCATCTGCTCTGTTCAGTACCAAGTTGCTGACACATCTCGTAATGGTGTGAATAAATGAATAGTGACGTCATTGCAGTTAGTAAAACTTGATTAGTTGGATTTTCAACCAGTCAGGTTTTACTAGGAGCAACACAAGTTCAATAAGTACACGCACGCCAATAAACAAATGTCTATTCACCGGCTCAAGAAATTCTTTCAATTTTGTTGACTGATTGCAAGGTCCAATACCTGCAGTGAAATGCAAGCCCACTGGTCTCTCTAGGCCCAGTACTTCGGGTCTCAACTGACCCTTCATCAGTGGGCCCCCCTGATGAAGGGTCAGTTGAACGAAAATACTGAAGCTAGAAGACAGTATTACATTCACTGCGAATGACAGACAATCGTCAATAAGTGAAAAAACCCTGAAACCAATGAATCTTCATTTGTTTGTTGATGTCTATTTACACAACGTGTGGAACTAACAGGTTGGCAACCTTTCTTTATACCCCCCTTTTCCTGTAGCTCGCTGCATGTCTTTTTGGAACAGTTTACTAAGAGCAAAGATGTCACTATTCATTCATTAAAGCCATTATGAGACGAGACAGGAGTCAACGCTGAACAGAGCAGATGTTCTGCGCAGAGGAACAGAAGCCAGTGTCAGTGGCTCAGCAGGTAGCACACTCACCTCTGAGACTGGGAGATCAGAAGGCTGTGGGTTCTATCCCCACACCAAGAACTTGGGTTAAATCCCAATACTGACACTGTAGTGTAGCACGAGGGGGGTGCTGCACTCCTGCGGTGCTGTCTTTTGGATGAGATGTTAAACTGAGGTCCCATCTGCCTGTACTGGTGGTAGTTCAGGCGAATGTTAAAGAGCCCATGGCACTTCTCAAAAAGTGTAGAGGAATTTCCCCTGTGCCCTGGCCAAATTTCCCCCATTCACTAAAAATACCACCAACAGCTTAATATGGTTCAAGGGTTCAAGGTCAGTTGACATTCATCTGTATTCCCTTCCCCCAAGTTGTGCCTGAAAATAGGCAGAATTTGTCTAGTGCACTTATCCAGTCAACAAAAATGAAATAAATGTATTTGTTTACAGGTTGATTTTGTGGTTGCTGGTGGAGGAAGATAGTGGTGGGAACCGGGGGGGGGGGGTTGAGTAGGGGTCTGGGTGTTTCTGTGGGGGGAAGGATTAACTTTTCAAACAGCCTGCAACACTGTGATGTTCACCAGGGCTGGTCAAGCAGAAGGGAGGATGATGCCAGAAGGAGGTTAGTGAGGGTGGTATCCTCATGATTTCCACACACTTCACCTTACTATTCACCAGGTAAATTGGCCATTCACCATACAAATTTGGTCAATCCACCTGGCAAATAACAACGTGAGTTGCAGTCCCCAAATTTGTGGATTTGTTTTTGTGGAGTGAATTTCAGCACCTTCGCACATCTCTAATGAAACCATGCACCCCAGGTCCTGTGCCACTTGTGCCACTGTTGATGGCTCACTGGTTTGCAGTTTGTGTGCTAGGTTCACCATATTCTCTAACCTTTTCTTGGAAGACCGCACTTTACCTTCCAATGTGCTGATCTCTGCTCCCAGATGCTCTGTTGTCTGGATGGATTGAAGGGAACATATCTGTTCATTATCACTCAGCCATGTGCTGTAAGAATTTTCATCACCATCTCTATGCCCTTTAGTGACTGTCTTTGGATTCTTGTCCATGTGAGCCAGTCATCCAAGTATGGGATGATATACACGCCTTGCTCTCTTAAGCTTGCTGCCACTACCACTGACATTTTTGAGTGCACCCTTTTAGCTGAAGCTAGGTCAAACAGTAGGGCTTGATACTGGAAATGTTGTCCGAGGATGTTGAATCTTAGGTACTTGAAGTAGAAAGGTCTTAATATGACATTAAAGTATGCATCCTTGAGATCTACAGAGGTGAGGAAATCTCCCTGTTTGATTGATTTTAGTGTAGATCTTATTGTCTCCATTTTTAATTTTTTGAATAGCATGAACTTGTTCAGAAATTTGAGGTCCAGAGGTGGTCAGAGGTCCACCGTTTTCTTTGGGCCCCCCAAAAAAGATTGATTGCATTCCTCTTCCTCTTTTCATCTTCTGGTGCTAGTTGTAAAGCTTGACTCCTTTTTAATTTGTCTATGATCTCTTTCACTTGTTGGGTGGTAACTTTTTTTCACTATGAGGGAAGTGATTACTCTGTCCCTGACTGTTTTTATTTTGAATTCGATTGCATAGCCTTCCTGTCTCACTTCCTGCACTCATCTGTCTTTTGTTGTATTGACCCATTTTGACTTGAAGAGTGCCAGTCACCCCCACAGGGGATATTGCTTGGATGGTGCGTGCAGTCATGTTTGCATCAGTGATGTCTCATTGTAGTCATTGTTGTGCTAGTTGGTTGAATTACCCCCCCCCGCAGTTTAATTCATTAACAATGAACCCTCTAGAACATCCACCCTCATTAATCACCACCTGCTACACCCTCCCTGCGATCACCAGCCCCAGGGAAAAAATGTGGTCGCCCCCACCCACCAATCACTGGCCCCATATAAAAAAAAATATTTGATCTAGTGCTCTTCCCCACCCACCAATCTCCACTCCATATTAAAATGAAAATCCCTGGTGTCTAGTGATCCACCCCACCTGCCGATCACCAGCCCTATAGAAATAAAATAAATACCTGGGGCCTAGTGGCCACCCCACCTGCCAATCACCAGCCCCATATAAAATGAATAGTTGCTGTCTAGTGCTCCCCACCTGCCAATCGCTGCTCCATATTAAAATAAATTCCCTTGTGTTTAGTGGTCCCCCACCCACCGATTGTGTGCCCAATGTAGAAGAAAATAATAATTTTCCTTCCTTGGTGTCTAGTGGATCCCCCTCTCTGTCCACAATCTCCTTTTAAAACACTGTCCCTCATTCTTCCCTGGTGTCTAGTGGACCCCCACTCCCCCACCCTGGCATGTAGTCCACTATCAGCCTGCTTCCCCCATCCCAACCTTGAGCAGGCGACCAACACAGACTTCCTCTCACCTCCGTGGCTGGCTGCCCACTAAGCTAAATGAATGAGCACATGCTTGTACAATCACTCATTCATTCATTCAGCTCAGTGGGCAGCCAGCCACAATGAGAGAGGAGGTCTGTATTGGTCGCCTGCCCGGCCGGATGGGGCAAGTGGATGGTGGTGGTGGACTACCAGCCAGGGTGCCAGGCGGGGGTGGGGGTCCACTAGACACCAGGAAGAATGAGGACAGTGTTTTAAAAGGGATCGATAGGAAGAAGGGAACACTAGACACCAGGGATTTTACTTTTATATGGAGTGGTGATCGGTGGGTGGGGAGCACTCAGACACCAAGTATTTCATTTATTTCATGGGGCCAGCTTAATGGGTAGTGGAGAGACCGCCAGACACCAGGGATTTTATTTATATGGAGCGGGATCGGTGGGTGGGGTACCTAGACAACAACTATTTTTTTTGTATATTGGGCCGGCGATCAGCAGGTGGGGCAGGGCCACTAGACATCAGGTAATTTATTTTTATTTCTATGGGGTCAGCGATGGGGGACCACCAGACAACAGGGATTTGTTTTTTTATGCTGCCAGCAATGGCAGGTGGGGGGATCACTAGTCACCAGGCAGGGATAGATTTTATATGAGGCTGGTGATCTATGGGGGGGCACTAGACACCAGGGGCCATCGATCGGAGGGCATGGGGGTCTGTATCACAAAATAATACATTAAACTGCGGATGGAATAAATTCCACAGTTTAATGTATTATTCCACAGTACAGCCACAAAAGTCCACAGAAAAGAGCGAAAATCCATGGAAAATGGTCAGAAGATTTCGATCTCGCCCTAGGCGAAAGTGCGAAAAATTTTGCAAACTTTCTGAAATTCTGCGAAAGTTCTGCTAAGGTAGAATTCACAACTTTCACCTACCCCTATGCACTGCTGCTTTAAAGGTCAGAATGGACTTTAGGTCAATCATGTCTGCCCCCACCCTGCTTCACAAGCAGGTATGATGTAAGTATACTATTTTAATGTATACAAATTTATAGGGATTCCCTACTTACCTGTGACCCAGAAGCTACCCAGAGTACACAGTGATTCCCTTGGTAAGCAGAAATTTGTCCAGGCTTACCTTAAAGGCCTGTGCTGTCTTCATGTCCACTGTCTCCACTGGTAGGCTATTCTATAGGTTCACCACCCTCTGGGAGAAATATGCCCACTAATGTCACCATGAATTTTGCATCCCTAAACTTCAATGTATCCCTGCATCCTTCTGCATGACACAAGACTAAAGATTTTTGACTGTTTGATTTTGTCTATACCCTGGAGTATGCAAAAGACTATGCTCATCTATCCTCTCAACAACCTTTTTTGGAGGGTGAACATGGTAATGGCCTCCTCTAGCAGGTCCTCATAGCTCTTGTCCCCCTGTACTGCTCATCATTTTGGTGGCCCTGTGTTGCAGCCTTTCAACTGTCTCAGTGTCCTTTTTGTATTGAGAAGCCCAGAACTGCACACTGCACTCCAGCTGTGGCCTGACCAGGGCCTTGTAAAGTGGCAAGACTACTTCCCCTGCTCTGCTGGTCACCTCTCCTTTTATGCACCCAGAATTCTGCTAGCACTCTTGACAGCAGGTATGCACAGCTTGTCCTGCTTCAGACCGTTTCCTATTATGACCTAATTTTTCCCCCCTTCATTTACTGCAGTGAGAGAAGACCCACACAGTGTGTAAGTCCTACCTTTATTCCTCTCTAAGCATGGCACCTTGCATTTGTCTACAATAAATCTGAGGCTCCAAGAGTCAGACCAGTTGCCCAGCTTGTTCAGGTCCTCTTGAAGTTTGTCCCCATCCTCAAATGAGTCTACCGCCATGGCTAACTTAGCATCTCCATGAACTAATGCACATGCTGTCGACCCTAACTTCCATCTCACTGATGAAGATGTTGAAGAGCAGTGGCCCTAGCACCAATTCCTATGGGATATCGATCCCTGAGTGAATCCTACTGGTCTGGTCTGGTGGCTAAAGCAGAGGATGTGAATACAAGAAGACCCAGTTTCAAATACCGCACGAGGCATTTTCTCACTGTGTACTTCTGAGCAAGTCACTTAAAATATGACAGGTTTAATGTACTCAACTGTATCAATTTGAAGAAGCAGGGCACCGCTTAAAATTAGATGTTGCATTTCAGCTGAGCTGTTTTGGGTAAATTCACACAACTCTGGAAGTTGTGATTTTCACAACCATCTGTAGACTTTGTAGAGTTGGGAAGGGGCCTAAGACAAGTAGCACACACAGTATCCTTCTCAGAGGTGCTGCCTGTCAATGGCATGGGTGAGGCGAGGGTACTTTGTACCATGCAGTTTAATGAATGGTTGAAAAAATGGTGTGGAGCACAGGGGTTTGGCTTCATTGGGGACTGGGGTTCCACCTGAGGACACCAGCCTATACTGGCAGGATGGTCTGCATCTGTCCAGGAAGGGAACAAGTCGTTTGAGCAATCGGTTTAAATGCTTCATTGGCAAGCTTTTAAACTAGTCAAGGGTGGAGGCACTGATAAGCAGCAGGAAAATCCCAGCCTCTCCCTACAAAACAGGGTACAAAATGAGAAAAAGACCGAGGTAGAAAGGTCAGTGGGGGATGCTGCAACAGAAGGTAAAGCCATCAAAAAATGGAGAGCAATGAGTACCAGTGCCCATAGTCTGGGTAACAAGCTTCCTGAATTAGTAGCCTTGATGGAGGAGGAACATCTGGATATCGTGGCAGTGACAGAAACATGGTACACACAAAACCATGACTGGGATGTAAACATACCAGGATACACTATCTACAGGAGGGGCAGGGAGGGTAAAAGAGGAGAAGGAGTAGCTCTTTACATAAGGGAAGGAATCAAAGCAACAGAACAAAAGGGTAAACAGGGAGGAGAAGAAGCACTGTGGGTAAATTTGGAGACAGGCAATGGCACCACAATCCGTACAGGGGTTGTATACAGACCCCCTTCTCAGGGGGAGGAAATGGACAAGGAAATGATAGAAAGTATACTTAGAATGGCAGAAAAAGGGGAGATATTGCTGATGGGTGATCTGAATATGCCAGATGTTAACTGGAGTGCAGTTGCAGCAGCCACTTTGAAGGGTAGGGTTATTCTAGATGCCCTACAGGGGGCATGCCTTAGACAACTAGTATTGGAGCCCACTCAAGAGGGAGCAATCTTAGACCTGGTTCTCTCAAATGGAGATGGAGAGAGGATCACAAATGTAGAAGTGGGTAGCCATCTGGGAACTAGTGCCCATCGAACAGTATGGTTCACAATAAGCACAGCAATAAAGTCAAGCCATACGAAGGCAAAAGTACTGGACTTTAGGAGGGCTGACTTTGCCAAAATGGGTGAGTGCCTAAGGAATGCACTAGCAAATGGGCAGGAAGGAGGGGTGGAAGAACAATGGGGAATAATAAAAACTGCCATCACAGGGGTAACAAGCCTTTGTGTAGCAAATAAACAAAACAAAATGATGTAAGAAACCACTATGGTTCTCAAGGGAAGTGGCAGTGAAGGTTAAAGAGAAAAAGAAAGCATTCAGGAAGTACAAGGAATCACAGAAGGAGCAGGACAGGGATCTGTATCAGTTAAAGCAAAAGGAAGCTGGGAAGGCAGTCAGAACAGCAAAGGCCCAAACCGAGGAAAAGATAGCCAACTCAGTTAAGAAGGGAATAAAACCTTTATAGGTATATCAGGAAGCGAAGGAAGACAAAGGAGGGATAGTGAAGCTTAATAAAGGGAAGGGAGGGTGGATGGAGGGTGACTGTGAAAAGGCAGAGATACTAAAAAATATTTTTGTCTCGGTATTTACAAATGAAGAGGGAGGTACTTAAAACAAACAGTAGAAACACTCTGATACAGAAGTTGATACCAGCCCATTTACAGAAGAAAGGGTTATGAAAGAACTCTTAAAACTGAAGGTGGACAAAGCAATGATGCCTGATGGAATTCATCCCAGAATTCTAAAAGAACTAAAGGTAGAACTAGTAACACCACTAACTACCCCTTTAACAAATCATGGGAGGATGGGGTGGTGCCCGAGGACTGGAGGAGGGCAGATGTGATTCCTTCACGAAAGTGGGAGCAAGGCAGAAGCAGGAAACTACAGACCTGTTAGTTTAACCTCAGTGATAGGGAAAATGATGGAATCACTTTTGAAGGAAAGAATTGTCGAGTATCTAGAGGCCTGAGGGGCACAGGACCCAAGGCAGCATGGATTCACAGCAGGAAGGTCATGCCAGATGAATCTGATAGATTTCTTTGACTGGGTGACCAAAGTAGTAGATCAGGAAGGGGCTGTGGACATGGCCTACCTAGACTTTAGCAAGGCATTTGACACAGTCCCACACAAAAGATTAATATACAAGTTAGCCAGCCTGGGAATGAGTCCCAAGATGACAGCCTGGGTAAAGAATTGGCTGGAGAATAGGACACAGACAGTAATAGTAAATGGAGTCCACTCTGAAGAAAAGGGTTACTAGTGGGTACTGCAGGGTTCAGTATTAGATTGGTCCCTTCAATGTCTTATAAGTGACATTGCAGAGGGACTGGAAGAAAAAGTATGTCTCTTTGCAGATGACACAAGATCTGCAACAGAGTTGATGCACAAGGTGGGGTGGAAAGGATGAGAAGGGACTTGGCAAGGTTAGAGGAATGGTCAAATGTATGGCAGCTTAGATTCAATGCTAAGAAGTGCAAGGTAATGCACCTGGGAAACAAAAACCCAGGGGAAGAGTACACAATGGGGGGTGAGATACTAACAACAACAAAAATGGAAAGACACCTGGGGGTAGTCATATCAGATGACCTAAAGGTGGGCAAGCAATGTGAGAGGGCAGCAAGGAGGGCTGGGGGGATGCTGGGATGCATAGGTAGAGGCATCGCCAGTAGAAAACAGGAAGTTATTATCCCTCTGTTCAGACAGCTGGTGAGACCCCATCTGGAGTACTGCATGCAGTTCTGGAGACCCAATCTCCGCAAAGACATAGACAGGATGGAAGCTGTCCAGAGGAGGGCAACTAAAATGGTGCAGGGTCTGCACTGGAAGACATATGAAGAGAGACTTAAGGAGCTTAATATGTATAGCCTCGAGGAAAGGAGGGAGAGGGGGACATGATAGAAACTTTCAAGTACCTCAAGGGAATCAACAAAGTCCAAGAGGGTAGCATCTTTCAAAAAAAGAGGTGTGCAAGAACAAGGGGGCACAATTTGAAGATGGGGGTGGCTCAGAGGTAATTTTTAAGGAAGTATTTTTTCACAGAGAGGGTTGTGGATGCATGGAACGGCCTTCTGGAGAAGGTTGTGGAGTCAAAAACAGTGGTGGAATTCAAGCATGCATGGTACAGTCATAAGGCAATTCTAGGGGGTGGGGGTAGGAAGGAGTAGGCTGCTGGTTAACTAGGATCTGCAGCTTATCCAGTAGGTAGGGAAATGGGCAGGCTGGGTGGGCCAAGTGGTCTTTATCTGCCGTGAAATTTTATGTTTCTATGTAGACATGGGTGCTACTTCTGCTTTACCATCTAGTGTTCTAAACAATTTTGGAACTTGAACCAATAAGATTAAAGAGAGTTAAGAGGATGTGACATGAAGGGAAGAAATAAGTCCTGTCCTTTCAGCATAGGCGTAATTTGTAACCAATGAGACACAACCAAGCATGCATTATGCTGATCTAAGAAATACAAAACCATGCATGCCCCCACAATGCAAAGTATCACAGGCTACTTATGCAAATCACTACAGAATATTAAGCTGGTTCAACCTTAAGCAAAAATACACAGTGCCAAAACACCTTTCAGACAGTTTGCAAAGAGTATCAGCAAATAACATACATGTGTATCTTGTCTTACCAGAACTCATTAATATGTCTCATCTGTTTGATGTCCTAGTAGAGTGAACCAGCTACCCTAAGATGGTTTGTCTGGACTATGTTGTGGTGATCCCAATTAAAACAAAAAAACAATTTAAAAGACAAAGAACCTCTGTGCGCAAGCACTGAGGCAATGGTTACCCAAAGGGCATTTGGCAGGGAAGCCAAGTTTCAAAGAAATAAAAATTCACACATGCCCCCACAATGCAAAGCATTGTGGGCTGCATATGCAAATCACCACAGAATATTAGGCTGGTTCAACTTTAAGCAGAAATGCATGGTGCCGAAAAGGCCTCTCACACAGTTTGCAAATGGTGCCAACAGAAGACATAGACATGTGTTTTGTTCTACCAGGACTCATCAGTATGCCTCATCTGTTTGACGCCCCAGTGGAATGTACCAGCTACCCTAAGATGGTCTGTCTGGGTTGTGTTGTGGTGAACCCAATTAAAACAAAAAACAATTTGATCTAAATGCGCTTCCAAGGGGGTTGTGAAGTGTGGAACTGCAAGTGGAGTGTCTTTAGCCCCTTAGATCAGAATAATGCACACCTTCAAAAAATTGTATTGTGCTTATAGATTGGATAAACTAAAACAATTTTTAAAATAAACCATGCTAATGTTTTTAAATTAAAAAGAGGTATTTTCTTTTGTTAAAAGTAGTTAGTAAAAAGTAGCCTCTTCCCAGCTGTCAAGCACCTGTCTAGCCACATATTCAATAGATGCAGTGTTTGTTTATCATGGCTTGCAGGAAGTCAAACTTCTACAGAACTGTCCTGACATAACATTCACCTCTCCCCAAACACACATAATAGAAGGCCTCAGTAAAGCCAAGTATTCAGCTTTATATGTGGCAGAACAAGCAATAAAGATTTCCTTGGAAGGCGAGTAAGGATGGGGGGAGAAATAGAGATGCTGGAAATGTATAATTTGAGAACTTTGTACTTTGCACTTTGCAAAACTTGAAGACGTTCCCTGACCTTGCACCAACTTCCAAAACTTGAAGACGTTCCCTGACTTTGCACCATGTCTTTAACAAAAGCTTGAAGAAAGAAACTCACTCCCTTCCTCTAGGCCATACACACACTCTCTCCTCCCAGCACGCCACACAGTTTAAAATTATATCACCCCAACTATCTACTGCTAGGCTTTGACTCCCGACCCACATCGCAAAGCTAGTAATTCAATCCCTCCCTCATTCACTAAATCAAGTGTCCCCCAACTTCCCCTTTCTAGTGAATACCCCCTATTTCCCCCAAGCCCCCAAATCCCGGTGTATATCATATAAACCACTCAGCCTGTCAAGTGTTGCCATTCTCTCCACCACCTATTCCATGTCACCCACCCTGCTCCACGGGTACATTTACAAAAGTATAATATTTGAGTGTTTCCCTTAGAAGAAAATTGAAGAGATGGGAGAATTTAATATGCAGCATAAGAAAGATGTATACCGTCCCCTTCTTTGTTCTTTGATTCTTCTCCTTATTTCTTTCTCTTGGCCCTTCTCCTTTTCTTCCTGCACATTATTTATTAGGTTTATTTTCCCCTTTTTTGTTTGTTTTTCCTCTTTGTGGTCCACAAATGCTGTACATTTAATGAAACTAGGAACCAGGACTTCTCTTGATGCATGGGTGAAGAACAGGATTTTTGCAAAAGCATGGGGGTCAACATAAAACCACAGTGTCACCCGCATGACAACAGATGTAGGTAATGATTGTTATTCAAAGTGTACAAGGAAATTGTTTTTTATCTTTTGTATTATTTTTTCCGTGTGTCTCCTATGTATCTGCTTTGTTTGAATATCACTTGGAGCAAGTAAACAGTCAATGTTCAGTGCTGATTAATGACTTGGAGAGTACTCATTTAAAATGTGACTAGAACAGAGCCTTGCTGGCATTGTGAAAGTCAGATCACAATGGACCCCCCCACGCACACACACTTTTGACTGCAGCTGGCCTTCAAAATAGCAGTTACTTAAGGGTATATTAGAAGCAAGACCCCTAAATAACTCCTAACTACCTGGAGAACTGTTTGAAGCTTGAACTTTCCATTGCTTAATTCTGATACAAAATGGCATAGAAGGCAAAACTGAGTTAACATGGATAACTGCAGACCCAAGCTGGCCCACAATGGTCAGAATTTTGTAAATAAAATGAGTGCTTCTCTGTCAATGTCTTTAGAAAAGAGTGAGCTTAACTTTTCAAGTAGCATGGTAAAGGGATGGACTAAGGTCCGTGATCTGGCTACTGAGGAAGGGCTGATCCGTCAGGGTATATCCACTTGGGTCTTACACAGAAACATAAACTCTGACGGCAGATAAGGACTGCTTGGCCCACCCAGTCTGCCCATTTCCCTATCTTTCGGATGATATGCCCCACGTACGGTGACACCAACACAGCGAACTACAACCCTGTTGGCAAAATCGACACTTTGCCGACAGGTCACTGTGTTGGTGTGCCCAAGACAGAGGGACACTGTCTCCTGCTCCTGCACCCCACCCCAAATCAACTCCGACTGGAGATGATAATCTTAAAGATGGTGGGCAGAGGGGCAGAGCCCCTCACATGGGGGTTCAGGGGGTGAAGCCTCCGATAAAAAAAAATGAACCGGGAGACACACAGGAGTCATGTAAACTGCAACTTGCGGTCGACATGATTCCGGTCGGTGAGATGCCGGTCGACAAAAGGGTTGTTGAACCAACATCGTAGAGCCCTTTCAGATAAGCTGCATATACCTAGTTAACCAACAGCTATTTCCTCCTACCCCCCACCAGAATTGTCTCATGTCAATCCAATGCATTCTTGAATTCCCCCACTGTTTTTGATCCCACTACCTCCTCTGGAAGGCTATTCCATGTGTCCACCACCCTTTCTATGAAAAAATACTTCCTCACATTGCCCTCGAGCTGTCCTCCCTCTGTCTTTATTTATTTTATTTTTGGTTGACCGGGTAAGTGCACTAGACAAATCCTGCCTATTTTCAGGCACAACCTAGGGAAGGGGGATACAGATGAATGCCAACTGACCTTGAACCAGATTAAGCTGTTGGTGGTATTTTTAGTGAATGAGGAAATTTGGCTAGGACACCGGGAAATTCCTATTCTTTTCGATAAGTGCCATGGGATCTTTAACATCCACCTGAACTACTACCAATCCAGGCAGATGGGACCTTGGTTTAACGTCTCATCGAAAGACAGCACCTCAGAAATGCAGCACCCCTCTCATGCTGCATTACAGTGTCAGTACTGGGATATTAACCCAAGTGCCAGATGTGGGAACTGAACCCACAGCCCTCTGATCTCCCGGCCTTAGAGGCAAGTGTGCTACCTACTGAGCCACTGACACTGCTTTGTGCCCCCTTGTTCTTGCACATCTTTTCTGAAAGATGCTACCCTCTTGGACTTTGTTGATTCCCTTGAGGTACTTGAATGTTTCTCTCATGTCCCCCTCTCCCTCCTTTAGGGTATACATATTAAGCTCCTTTAGTCTCTCTTTATATGGCTTCTGGTGCAGACCCTGCATCATTTTAGTTGCCCTCTTCTGGACTGCCTCCATCCTGTCTATGTCCTTGTGGAGATGGGGTCTCCAGAACTGAATGCAGTACTCCAGATGGGGTCTCACCAACTGTCTGTACAGAAGGATAACAACTTCCTGTTTTCTACTGGTGATGCCTCTCCCTATGCATCCCAGAACCCCATAGCCCTCCTTACTGCCTTTACACATTGCTTGCCTACCTTTAGGTCATTTGATATGACTACCTCCAGGTCCCATTCCATTTTTGTTGTTGCTAGTACCTCTCCCCCTATTGTGTTGTCTTCCCCCGGGTTTTTGTTTCCTAGGTGCATTACTTTGCACTTCTTTGCATTGAATCTAAGCTGCCATACTTTTGACCATTCCTCCAACCTTGCCAAGTCCATTCTCATCCTTTCCACCCCTCTCCCTGTGTATCAACCCTGTTGCAGATCTTTGTGTCATCTGCAAAGAGGAATACTTTTTCTTCTAGTCCCTCCGCAATGTCACCTATAAAGGCATTAAAAAGTACTAAACCCTGCGGTACCCCACTAGTAACCCCCCCTTTCTTCAGAGTGTACTCTGTTTACTATTACCCTCTGTGTCCTGTTGTCCAGCTAGTTTTTTACCCAGGCTACCACCCTGGGACCCACTCCCAGACAGGCAAACTTGTGTATTAATCTTTTGTGTGGGACTGTGTCAAATGCCTTGCTAAAGTCTAGGTAGGCTATATCCACAGCCCCTCCCTGGTCTACTACTTTGGTCACCCAGTCAAAAAAATCTATTAGATTTATCTGACATGACCTTCTCACTGTGAATCCATGCTGCCTTGGGTCCTGTGCCTCGCTGAACTCTAGGTACTCAGCAATTCTTTCTTTCAGAAGTGATTCCATCATTTTCCCTACCACTGAGGTCAAACTAACAGGTCTGTAGTTTCCTGCTTCTGCCTGACTCCCACTTTTGTAGAGGGGAATAACATCCACCTTCCTCCTGTCCTCAGGTATCACACCATCCTCCCATGATTTATTAAAAAGGGTAGTCAGTGGTGTCACTAGTTCTCCCCTTAGTTCTTTTAGAATTCTGGGGTGAATCCCATCAGGCCACATTGCTTTGTCCTCCTTGAGTTTTAGGAGTTCTTTCAGGACCCTTTCTTCTGTGAATGGACTAGTATCAACCCCCCCCCCCCCATCCAGAGTGCTTCTATTGTTTGGTTTTAGTGCTCCCCTCCTCTCTTTGTGAATACTGAGCAAAAGTATTCATTCAGGATCTATGTCTTTTCACTGTCACCCTCTGCCCACCTCCCTTCCCCTTTATTAAGTCTCACTATCCCTCCCTTGGCCTTTTTTTTGCTCCTAATGTACCTATAAAAGGTTCTATCCCCCTTCTTAACCAAGTTGGCTATCTCTTCCTCTGTTTGGGCCTTTGCTATTACGACTGCCTTCCCTGCTTCCTTCTGCTTTAACTGACACAGTTCCCTGTTCTGCTCCTTCTGTGATTCCTTATACTTCCTGAATGCTATCTTTTTCTCCCTAATCTTCTCCGCCACCTCCTTTGGGAACCATAGTGTTTTTTTCCTTCATTTTGTTTTGTTTATTTGTTTCACACAAAAGCTTGTTGCCTCTGTGATGGCAGTTTTGATTTTCCCCATTGTTCCTCCACCCTCTCTTCCTGCCCATATGCTAGTGCATTCCTTATGCACTCTCCCATTTTGCCAAAGTCAGCCCTCCTTAAGTTCAGTACCTTAGCTTTTGCATGGCTTGACTCTACGGCTGTGTTTATTGTGAACCACACTGTTTGGTGGTGGCTTGTTCCCACATAGCTACACACTTCTAAATCTGAGATCCTGACTTCATTACTGTTTGAGAGTACCAGGTCTAAGGTTGCTCTCTCCTGAGTGGGTTCCAACACTAGCTATCTGAGGCATGCCCCCTGTAGGGCAATGAGAAGGACCCTGGTCTTGGATATGGCTGCAGCAAATGTGCTCCAGTTTACATCTGGCATATTCAGATCTCCCATCAATAGCATCTCCCCTTTTTCTGCCATTCTAAGGATTCTGTCTATCATTTCATTTTATTGTCCTACTGTACTGCACCTTGATATTTGAAAGGCGCATAACAAAGCATCATTATTATTATTATTTCCATGTCCCTTGCCTCCCCTTGAGATGAGAGTCTGTAAACAACACCCATGCAGATTGTGCTGCCATTTCCTGTCTCCAAGGTGACCCACAGTGCCTCCTCTCCTCCCTGTTTACCCTTTAGTTCCATTGCTTTGATCCCTTCCCTTACGTAGAGAGCTACTCTTCCTCCTCCTCTTTTACCCTCCCTGTCTTTCCTGTAGATTGTGTACCTGGTATGTTGACATCCCAGTCATGGTTTACTGTGTACCATGTCTCTGTGACTGCCACAATATCCAGCCATCCCTCTTCCATCATAGCCATTAGTTCAGGAAGTTTGCTACCCAGACTATGGGCATTGGTACTCATTGCCTCCATTTTTTGATGGCCTTATCCCTTTTAGCCCTACTCCTGCCCTTACTGCCTTTGCCTTTTTCTCCATTGACCCCTGTCCTGCTTCCTATCGGCTTCTCTACCTTGATGTTTACTTCGCTAACTACTCTGTTTTGTGGGGGGGGAGGCTGGGAATTCCCTGCTGCTTTTCAGTGCCTCCCCCCTTGGCTAGTTTAAAAGCTTTCCTATGAAGCATTGAAACCTATCACCTGAGACAATGGTTTCCCTCCTGGACAGATGCAGACCATCATGCTAGTATAGGCTTGTATCCCTCCAAGTGGCCCCCCAGTCCCCAAATAAGCCAAACCCTGTGCTCTGCACCAGTTTTTCAACCATTCATTGAATTCCATGGTGTGGAGAACCCTAGCCTCACTCATGCCATAGACAGGCAGCACCTCCAAGAAGGTTATTGTACATGCTACTTGTTTAAGGCCCCTCCCCAACTCCATAAACTCTTCCTGCACTGCTCTAATCCCATTCCCGCTAGGTCATTTGTCCCTAGGTGGACAATGATGTCCACCTCCCTCTCCCACGCAGCTGCTTCTGCAATTCTGAAGATTCACCTCCTATCCCTCCAAACCATGGCGCCGGGCAGGCATCTTACCTCCCTCTCCCCTCCCTCCCCCAGTTCTACCCCCTAACAATTGAGTCCCACACTAGGAGCTGTTTCCTTCCCCTGTGGGGCCCCATGCCACCCTCCTTTGGGCCTTCCTTATGGAGGTTCCCAGCATCCTCCTTGGTCTCCACTGCGGGTACCTCCATAGAGGAACCACACTCCACCAGAACGGCATATGAATTGTGGAGAGGTACAACTGGAGGGATGCACCTCGGTACCACCACCTTCACCCTCCCCGAGCCCACTGTGGTCCAACCGCTCCTCTTTCTTGGCAACCTCTGAGGCAGCAACAGCAGCCTTGGTGTTTCCTGGGTGGGGGACAGTGTTTCCCTACAACTTGCCAGTTTGGCCTGGAGATGAGCAACCTCCTCCCTCAGAGCAGAGAGGTGCATGCAAATAGGGCAGTATCACAGCCTCCAGAATGTCTCTTTGAAGACTGCCTCCACACAGCCAGTGCATTGCATCACTCCCCACACTTAGCTCTAGTAGGAAGATATGGAACCAGACATAATGCCATATGTCCACCAAGCCAAAAGGGAAGTTTCTGGTCTTTAAATCTCCAAGCATAGTTATCTGAACGCTAGCTAATTTATTTATTTATTTAAGAGTTGTTAACTGGGAAAGATACCATGAACAAAAGCTTATTTCCAGGTGCGACCAAGGGGAGGGGGTACAAAGGTACACAACAGCAAACAACAGGGGTATATCCAAATGCAGAGAATGTACAAAACAAATGCTGAATACATAGAGAAGTTACAATAAATAGATATGATATGTACATAGATATATACAGTGATACATGTAGTGATATATACATGGTTATATACAGTGATATATACAGTACAAGTCACATTAAACTGTTCCTCCAATGAGTTGCTTTAGCATTTCTGACTGAGTTGCATAAGTGTTGCTGGATCCAGCATAAAGCCTTGCACAAAATGTTTCATAAACGATAAAACTCAGTTTTGTATTGTATTGTGACTGGACTACAGATGCATTCCAACTGAGCTGCAAAAACATTTTACAAACATCGCTCTTAAGCTGGTTAAGCATTGAAATGCAATGCAATATGAGTTGCCAATGCATTGCCAACTGTAAAAAACAATGCTAAACCAACTCATTGGTGAAACAGTTTAATGCGACTTGTACAGTACAGTGAATTGCAGTAAGAGGAGTAGAAACATCAAATTAAGTTGGGTGGGCTCGAGGAGGGAGGACTGGTGCAGGCAGTAGTAGAGGTTGGCCTGAGTAGGGGCTTAAGGGCAGGAAAGGAGGGGGGGAGAGATGGATTTGGGGGAATGCTATTCCAGAGGGAAGGAAATCTATAGGAGAAGGAGAGTTTTCCAGCTGAGGTGTGTATATGGGGGAAGGAAAAGGTGCAGGCGCTGTTCATACGTGAGTTGTAGTGTGAGTGGGTAACAGGAGTAAGAAGAGAGGCAAGATAGGGTGGAAGAGTTCCAAACCAGAACTTGGAGATGAAGGTGGCACAGTGTGAGAAGCATCTCTGAGCGAGGGATTGGAGGGAGAGGGAGGAGTATAGGTTACAGTGGTGACTTAGATAAGGAAAGTTAGAGTCAAACCTACAGAAGGTATGAAACACAACACTGAGTTTAGTGAGGGAGGTGGATGGAGCAGCACCGAAAACTATATCAGCATAATCAAAAGATGGGAGGGTCCATTTAACCAACAGGAATCTGTCTGACAGGGAGGGAGAGAATAGCCTTGTGACAGTAGAGGAGCCCAAGTTTGGGCGCAATTTAGAATGTAACGCACTAGGGTGGGAGGAGAAGTCAAGGGGGGGATTGATCCAGACTCCAAGATACTTGTAGGTAGGGACATTGTCTAATGGAGTGTTGGCTGCAGAGAAGACAGGGAGAGTGGGAATCTTAGCAAATTTTTGTTTAGAACCAAAGGTCATGGCAACGTTTTTTTTTGTGTTAAGTTTTAAGCAATTGGCATTAAACCAGGCTGTGACTGCTCTGAAATCATTTGGGGGGGGGGTATTAGACAGCCTGTGTAGAAGGGCCAGACAGGAAAAGGATAGTATCATCCACGTACAAGTGAATCTTGGCATGGGTACAAGCTGAGGGGAGACCGTTAATAAAAAATCATGAGGAGATGCACTGTGTAAGCAATAATACCCAACTGGCTGGGTGGTATTGGGTAATACTGGACTGCCCATGGGTGCAGTGAGGCCCAGCATTGCAGGCAGAGGGCCTTATAGCCCCTGAATGGTCCAGTATTGCCCATACTGCCCACCATGGAGGGTGTTAGCGCGCTTACAAAATTGGTTGTCATTTCTATTTTCAATAAAATTACATAAAAATTAAAAAACTGTTATAAATAAATGTTACAAAGGAATGAAACTTCATTTTCCTTGTAAAGTCATTCCTCTACTGCTATACTTGGCCAGTAGAGGGTGCTGCTGCTTAGGAAACCACCACAAAACATGAGTAGTGGCATGGGGTTGGGGAGGGTCCCATCAAGGGGCCATAATTAGTTATAAAATGCTTCCACAGTACGAGGAGGGGAATGATCTTGACCTTTTTCTAAGATTTTGTGGGCAAGTTTAAATTGGTCAGGGCTTCTTGAGCAATGCACCTTATGGCAATACCGACAGACAGGCAGGCAGGACTTTAAGACCCCTACACTATGATGGACAATGCTGATTGCACAGACCATTTCAAAGTGAAAAATGTTTTGTTAGAATATTTTGAATTGACTCGAGGCATATGCAGTAGGATGAAATGTATAGGGCTTAAAGTGATTTTGCGAGGTTTGGAGATGCCTTTTCCACATAGTATGCCATTGCTGCCTATGCTTCAGATGTTGAAGGTGCAATTTGTTTTGTAAAAAAGTCTGTCATAGTCATTTTTATTTATGTTTTATTAGCACTATGTCCTCCAGTTTTCTGTATGCAGCCACACCCCCAGAATGATACTACACAAGGGAACTGTCAATGTTTTACATATAGCACAAAGGAATTCTGGGTAACTTATGTTGATGTAAATGTTAGTTACTCAGAGGAGCAGTCCCTTATTTTGGTGGTGGTGACTGCATCTCAAACAATCAATCAATCTTTATTTAACTAGGTGGAACACCTTGAGAAGATACTCATTTACAAGATGGGCCTGGGTGGATACACAGAATCATACAATAATGCAGGATCATATAAGAATACAAACAGTTATAGGCATACTATCACCAAGCACATATAGGAGTGATGTATAAAGATACATGCATAATATGTAAAAAGAATAACAGCAAAATTACATTTAGCTAGGTAAACAAAAGCAACTACATATTGACAATGGGGCAAGACAATACATGCAGTAGAGAGTAGAAATTAAGTGCTGACCTATAACTGGACAGGGCATATAGTAGGTAGGTAATGGTGCTATCCCAGCAGTGGGGTGGATGCGTACTAGGCAAGAAATCATGATGGGGGGGGAGGAAGAGAAGCAGAGACTGGCATGCAGCGAGGGAGGGTGAATGTATGATTAGGTCAGGTCACATGAGCAAAGGATAGGGTATAAATATATAAGTGAATATTGTGGGAAATAGAAGGGTGTCATGTCCGTATGTGCAGGGGGAAGAGAGCTGTGCCACCAGGTTAGGATGGCAGATGTGGAAGAGGCAGCCATTCAGCGAGTACTGGCAGTGAGGTGGCTTCTAGGAGAAAGAGTAGGAGGATCTTAGGCGTAGCAAGTACAGTTGCCCTACAGGATCTGTTTTAAGAGGGATTTGAATTTTGCAAGGCAGACAAAGTTGGAGAGTTTGAGGGACTTTTGTAGGCCATTCCAAATGGTGGGAAGCGTATGGCTTAAGGAATGGGAGCCATGACGAGTTCTGATTATTGGGATTTCCAATGTGATATAAGAATATCTCCTGAGTGAGTAAGTCCAATGTGAGATGGTCAGGAGGTTGCAGATATACTTTGGGAGTTTGCTGGATAGAGCTCTGTAAGTCCAGATAGCTGTATTTTTTAGTCTTCTGGCTTTAAGTGAAGGCCGGTCCAGGGACAAGTATAGGGAGCAGTGGTGGGTGTTGTAGGGGAGTGTCAGTAATAAATCTTATGGCCCTGTGATACAGGGCGTCCAACTTAGCAAGGACGATGCTTGGACCATGGCAATACCTACTATGTAGATATACCTAGCAAGGCATTGTGGGTACATAAGAAGTTGTTTTCCTATTTGCAAGACCTCCTGTGTCCCTACCACCCCCTCCGTCGGCTCTGTTCCACTGATGAGGGATTGCTAGAGGTTCCCAGGGTCCATTTGAAGACCTCTGGGGCAAGAGCATTCACATTTGTGGCCCCAACCCTGTGGAACTCTCTACTTCCTCAGGTTACAGAGTGCCTGTCCACAGAGACCTTCAAAAGTGTCCTAAAAACTTAATTATTTAGATTAGCATTTTTTAGATGCTTTTTAATAGGGAATTGCTGCATATTTTAACTTGCTTATTGTTGATTATACTTTGTATTTATTATTGTGCTTGTTTTTAATATTTTTCTTGTACAGGCACTTTGGTATTTTGAAAAGCACCTTTTCATAAATAAATACGACTTTGACTTTTGATAGATTCCCTTACTGTAAGGTGCAGTCTCATATTTCTGTAGTGGCTTCAACAATAAAAGCTCACATATGTTTATTTTCAGAACAAGGCATTGTGCATATAGTATCTCACTAACAGGGTTTCTTTACTGAGAAATGTAGTCTCCTATGTCGGTAATGTAGATTTATGCAATACCAAGACTTACCAACAGAGGTCTCTGCTGCAAAACAGTGCTTAAAGTAAATGTGTAAGGTTCCCCAAATGCCTTTTTCACATAGTATGCCACAGCCAGACATGGTTTGGATGTTGAAGCTGCAATTTGTTTTGTGAAAAAATCTGTCATAGTTATTTTATTTTATATCAGTGTTTTGTCCTCCATTCTCTGTGTGTGATCACACACCCAGAATGATGTCTTACCAGGGAACTGTCAATGTTTTACATACAGCAACAAGGAATTGTAGGCAGTTTGTAACGTTGATTTAAATGTGTCTTACTCAGATATACAGTCTTGTATATGGCAGTGGTGAGCACTAAGATGTAAATATCCATAGCAATGCATTGTGGGTAAAAAACTGTTTTTCAATTTCTTTAATGTGAGCTGTTGTTTCATATTTCTGTAGTGGTATCAACAATATAAGATTTTGCCTGTTTATTTTCACAACAATTAATTTTGCATGTTGTATCTAGCTACAAGACTTCTATACTGAGAGATGTAGTATCCTACATCTGCAGTGAGCACAGAAATATAATACCCTGTATACTAATTTACATAGCGAGTTATTGTGGGTACAGTACATAGCTGAATTGTCTATCAAAAACTAAAAACTGACAGTATCCTTTTAAAAACATTGCATCCCTTGCATGATGTTATGGTTGGGGGTTGCAGCACTGAGAAACAAACTCTAGCCAGAGCTGACAGGGCTATGAAGAGCTACCAAATGACCAAAGTTACATGTGTGTGTAGAAATTATTCAATGCCCAGGTGCCACTTAGCCATTTTTTGGAGGTGTTGCACCAAATTTCCAACATGACTTTTTTGGACCCCTCCTCATGAAGAGTGCCAGTGTCATTTTGTTCACTTGTCCAGAAAAGTGATTTCACAGAGCAAATGAGCTCTTCTGCACTACAGGTGTGAAAACACATTTTGGGCAGGTTGTGGAAAATAACAGCTGTACTGTTTTGAAGGAGGTGTGCAAAACTGGCAATATTGCAAATGTGGAGTGAAAATATTAAAAATTGGCAAAGTTAGGAGAGTGCGTAGAAACTGTGCAATGCACGCATGCAATGCAGTCAGTTTTTGGAATGTTTTCACCAAATTTGCAACATGGGCTTTTTGGTACCCCACCTCATGAACAGTGGCACTGTCATTTCATGAATCGGTCCCGAAAGGTGATTCCACAGACCAAATAATAAAATGACAGTGACAGTTTTCATGAGCTGGTGTCCCAAGAACCCCAGAAAATCTGGTGAAAAAAGTCTAAAAAATGGCTGAGATATCAGCATAAGTTGAAAACCCCATTGAATGGCATTATAGCAGGCTTACTCTTGACTCTTCAGTTCGCGGTTCAGTTTTGAAGAGTGCAGACGTGTTCCAGTCCAGAGAAAATGACAGTGCCAACCTCTGGAGGTAAGTATGGGGTAAGGGGGGGTATGGGGAGGTGGTTGCTCAGTGGAAGGGTGGGGACTGCAGCGATGATGAAGGACTGTTTTCTTGTTTACAGGGAAAAAAAAGTCTGGAGCGATGATGAGAGACTGTTTTTTGTTTTACAGAAAAAAAAACATTTGGGCACAGTGGTGGCCTCTAGTGTGCCACATGACTGGGTATATAATGCTGACACAGGGATTGGGCACTTGATGTCAGCAGCACTTAGTGGGGGAGAAGAAAAAAATGAGGCACACTGAGGTGGGCTCCAAGTGTGCCACATTAGTTTGGAGGCACAGAATGCTGTGGAGCTGGCGGCGGGCGACATGGGGATTGGGCACCCCAATGTCAGCGTGCAAAACTAAAAACTTTGGGCACACTGGGGTGGACTCCAGTGTGCCACATGAGTTTGGGGGCCACGGAATGCCACAGAGATGGTGGCAGGCAGTTGCGGCTAATGACATTTTGCCATACATGGTTCTGCCAGCAAAATTGAGCAAGTCATGCCATGGAATGTGGAAGTAACAGCCGAAATAGTGCAGCTGTTATTCTGTAGTGGCCAATTGTGGCAGAGGGTTTTCAGCTCCATTGGGCTGTTGGAAGAATACTTCCAAAAGTCCAACAGAAGGTTCCATGATCAGCCATTTTTAGAGCTACAGAGCGATCGCAAAATGGCTGTAGGCTCCTCCCACAGCCCTAAAAAGGGGTGAGTTATGCAAATGAAGCAAAACACAGAAATAAAAGCATTTATTTTGTGGAAAACAGCAGTTTTCGGCAGTTTGAATGGTAGCGATTGAATCACAGCTCCTACAGGTTGATACTCCCATTTGCTATGGCAAAGCTCACAAAATCACTTTAAAACCTGCAAACATGTATAGTTAGAAAAGTAAACTTACTGCTAGTAATGTGTGTGTTAAAACTTATACTGAGCAAATATTACAAGGATGAAGAAAAGTTCTTGTTTCTAGAAACTGTAATGATCAGATTGTACATTTAGAATTGCTAGTCATAAAAGAGAACAATACTGCACTTATGAGGCAAATCAAGTTCAAAATGTATTTGTTCTAATCACATAATGTTACTAATGAAATACAAATGCTGTGCTTAAAATATAATTCTTTGTTGAAAGCAAACGTGGATTTATTAAAAGGTATTAGAGCTACTCTAAATACTAGGTACACGAAAAAGCAGTGGCAACGGGATCTACCTGTGGCCTATGCAATGTGGGAAGCTGCAATTCACCAACTGAAACATATTAAATAGGAGGGCTTAATTTCCCCAGTAATTTTCCATGCCATTGTGTGGGTACAGTAAACAAAACATATAGGGCCCAGTATTCAAAACTTATCCCCTGGGCAAAATTACCACTGCCCGGCATGCAAAAATGGCCCGGAAACATTTGCACACTATATTCAAAGAAATTGCCCAGGGGCTAAATCAGTTGAATATAGCATGCAAACGAAAGCATGCAAACAGGGCTGAGAGTGCAGTGCAAAACTAGCCCGGCAAATAAGACAGCGCTGACTATAGCAATTGTGCAGTAAAAACTGCAACAGCAGCCCAGTGCATGCAGAGGTGGAGTAAGACAGAGTTGCAGTAAGTGGTCAATGTGGCTGCTAGCAAAAAAATGGTGCACAACAACTGCAAACAACATTGCAGGCCAAATGCTGTAGAACCATGCTATGTTTCTGTCAGGTTAACCCAGTGCTAACACTTAAGCCAGGTTCAAAATGTTGCTATAGTCAAAACTCCTATGTAAGTGGGCCTACTTAGGCAATCCGAGGGCAAACAGACACATTAGCATCTTATTATATCCTGCTTTGCATGTATTACCCTATGAATTGCCTAGCGCTATTTCATGGTGCACACAGCTCCACCTGTATGTCAGACTGGAACTACAAGTCGGTGGCTGCATGATGGGTTTGCGCACAGCTCCACCTGTATGTCAGCCTGGAATAACAGGACAGTAGCTGCAGGCTGGGTTTATGCACAGCAGCACAGAGTCTTGTGACCCAGGGGACTAGCACCACAGGAACAGGTGGTTGTGCTGCATGCTATGGACATATTGTTAGTCCAGCTACAGTGTGTATCAGATGGTACAGTACCATAATAGCCAGTATTGTGAGGGACACAGCAATGCCTATGGTGTGTCAGGCAACAATGACTGCTGCTGTCCACACAGTGACATGCACAGTTGGCAGGTGTGCTCTAATAGTGGACACCACAGTCAGACTGTCCTCAGACCCACATACGCTGCACCAGTGGCATGGGATTCCCACACTAACATACACATAGCTGGCTGTGTGTGACAGGGAGTCTAGACAGGGGTGCGGTGTGTGCCCGGGGGGGGGCAGACACATACAATCATACAGGCACACTGATGTCAGGGGCATTCCTGTCACTGGCAAATGTGCACTGTGTGGATGTCCCTAGCTGTGTGGAAGCACCTACTATGTGGTGCAGCCTGGCCATCTGTATACCTTCCCCTCAGCACCCTCCATTCCCCCAGTTCTATATGTGTGTGCTGGAATGTGGTGGTGTACTCCTTTAGGGAGACAGGAAGTGTGTGCTGCATGGACGCACTGACAAGTTGTCCACTGGTGTTGGGGCACCCACAAATGCCTGGCAGGTGTGGGACCAGTGACATATGATGGTGATGTGGGTGGTGCCATCTGTGTGCAGCAGCATGTCTCTTCCACGGCTTATGGAGTGGCCCAGGGTGGCCATCGACCCCTCTGCCTCCTCACTGGCTGCAGTAATCAGGTACACCATGCTACTGTTGTTGCATAAAGCCTTGTAGCCTGTTGCTGCTGTGTCCATGTACCCATCCTACTTTTACCTGAAGTTAAGACTATCTTTTCATAGGCAATAATCTGCACCATGCTAATGCACATTGCTAGGCACTATAGCTTTGAATATACCGCTGCACCTGTATGCATGTTTTGACCCCTCACTTTCCTCCCTGCATACAGTACATTATCTTTTAGCGCTAATGCTAACATGTTGCACTGGTGATATTTGACCTTTTGAATATGACAGTCCAGCACAATTACAGCACAATCCCAGTGCAAATGGCTTGTGCCCGGTGCATGTTTGAATTTCTGGCCCCTACAGTGGTCAGGATCTATGCCAATTACATGGTCTCAATATATGTTTGACTTGTTGCAGACAAGTTCCGTATTCCTGAACCACAAGATTTATTAACTAAGGTAGTTTGAGAAAAAACATTTAATAACATTCAAAAAGCATTTAATAAGCAAGACTTTTAACAAGCTAATCATCAGAGGCCAGAGATTCACACCTTTGTGCTGGGCACAAACTGTTTGAGCTTGATCTGTGCCGGGTTTGCGCTGGTCTGCTATATTCAAAAGGACAGATAGCGTGGGCAAACTACATTAGCACCGGGCAAAAGTATAATGTATGCAAGGGGCAAAAGGATGAGCCGTGTACATGAATACAGGTGCAGTGCTATATTCAGTGCATTAGCACCATACAAAGTGTTTTTGTGTGACTTAGCGTGACACTTTGCGCAGTGCAAATTACCACCCAGGAAAAGGTAGTCTTAACTCTGGGCAAACCAGCTTTGAGCGACTTTGTGCAACATAAAACCATGGTTTATGGAACTCTGCAATTCATAAGTGTGAATTATGGAGTTTGCAAGAGTCTGCCAGCAGTGGTTTATTGACCCTAACCAGAAAATATTAAACATAGAAAGAAATCAGATATGGACGAAACATGCTGCACAAGGATGGCACCTCCTATGTTGCCATCATCTGCCACCAGTACCAGTTATGCCAGTCACTAAGTGGCGACCCAGTGCCCAATGGACACCATGGCAGTGTGTCCATACAGCACACACCTGCAGACTTCAGTGGGCACCAACAGAATCCAATGCACACATGCAGCACTGAGGGCATGGAGGGTGTTGAGGGAAGGGTGTACAGGTGGCCAGTCTACATCACATACTGGGTGCTGCCACAAGGCTGGGACAATTCACTCAGTGCAAATGGTCCAGTGTAGGGAATACCCCAACACCAGTGTGCCTGTCTGATTCTATGTGCCCCCAGCCACATACTGCTCATCTGTACAGACACCACAGCACACATAGCCAGCCATGTATATGTATATGTCACTGTGAGTATCCCATGCTAGTGATGCAGCATCTGTGGGTCGCACAACAGCATAACAGTAATGTCCACTGTCAGTACACAACTGCAAGATGGGCCTGTCACTGTGTAAAGTGCAGCAGTCATTGATGCCCTACAAACCATAGGCATTGCTGTGTCCCTCACACTACTGGCCCCCTTGTTACTGTAGTGTCTGCTGTGCACTGTAGCAGGAACTACAGTTTGACAACTGCATGCAGCACCACCATCTCTGCCTGTGCTGTCCCCTGGGTCACAATAATCTATGTGGTTCTGTACAAATGTAGCCTGCAGCTACCACCATGCACTTCCAGACTGACCTACAGGTGGAGCTGTAGGTAGACTCAGCCAGCCCCTGTACTTTCAGACTGACATACAGATGGAGCTGTGGGACCCTGCAATAGCGCTGGGCAAACTGCATGCAAATCAGGGCATAATGAGATGCTAATCTGGATGTTTGCCCACAGACTGCCTAAATAGGCTTATTTGCATGTCACTTTTGAATATAACAAATTTTTGCCCAGGGCAAACAGCTTAGCTCCACGTGAAATCTGCACAAATGTGTCTGCATCTCACAAACGTTTAGGAAATATGGTACATTTCTGCAGAATTTCACACGTGCTGGTGCTTGCAGATTTATTGAATCCACTCCTTTGCTAGCACACACATATTGGTCACATAGTTCACCTCTAGTTTCCTTCATGTTGCTGTGCACTGAGCTGCTAGAATCAGTGCTGTCTTATTTTCTGGGCTATTTTTGCACTGCACTTTGAGCCCAGTTTACCCAGCTTCCTTAGCACCCTATATTCAGTAGGTTTAGCACCGGGGCTAACCTTCCTGAATATAGCGGGCTATTGGTTCCAGGCTAATTTAGCTCTGTGGCAAAGTTTTGAATATCTAGCCCCAGGTGGTCGTGGATGAAAAATTCAAGCCGTATCTTACTATCAATACATATGAACATATGAAGAAGCCAGCAAAAGGCCATTTGGTCTATCAAGTCTGCTCGTATTGCAGAGTCCACAGCTTGAGCTAATGTCCTTGCACTCCCTCCCCACTCTTCCCATCCTCCCTACCCATGATCCTTACTGTCCCCTTATGCCTATCCCAGCCTCTCTTAAAGCTGCCCACTGTCTTCAATGAGATGACTTCTTCCGGCAGCGCATTCTAAGTGTCCACCACCTTCTCTGTGAAGAAATGCCTCCTGACCTCTCTTCTAAACCTCCCATCCTCCAGCTTAAGACTGTGCCCCCTCATGTTATGGTTGCCACTCAGCTTAAAGAGTCTGTCTCTCTCTCTCTATCTATCTATCTCAATGTCCTTTTTGAGGTGTGGGCACCAGTACTGAATGCCATGCTCTAGATGCAGCCTTACCAGTGACCTATACTAGGGCAGTATAACCTCCTTTCTCCTACTACTGATCTCCCTAGATATGCATCCCAGCATCTTGTTTGCCTTTGCTGCTGCTTTCTTGCACTGTGTGGAGTGCTTCAGGTCACTAGTGATCATCACTCCCAGGTCCTCCTCTAATGCAGATACTCGGACTCCAACCAGGTAGTACTCTGTCCTAGGATTTTTGGCTCCAATATGCATAACTTTGCATTTCTTGGCATTGAAGCCAAGCTGCCAGATCCTGGACCACTTTTCCAGATCTTCCTGTAGGTCCTGTATCCATTCAGCTGTGTCCACTGTCTCTTAGAACTTGGTGTCATCCGCAAATAGGTACATTTTTCCCTTAATGCCATCCCCAATGTCATTGATGAAGACATTGAACAACATTGGCCCCAGCACCGAGCCCTGTGGGACCCCACTGGTTACCTCTCTGGTGCCAGATAACTCTCCCCCCGCAACCACCCTCTGGGTTCTGTCCCTCAGCCAGTTTTCTACCCCGTCTGGCCATCTTTTCCCAAACCCCAAGATCCATCAACTTCTTGATCAACCTTTTGTGGGGCAAAGAGTAAAAGACCTTGCTAAAATCAAGATAGAGGATGTCTACTGCTTGGCCCCTGTCTACTGTCTTAGTGACACAGTCAAAGAAGTCAATCAGATTTCTTTGACATGATCTCTCCCCATGAACCCATGCTGCCTCACATCCTGGAGACCATGCTTCTCTAGATATTCCATCAACCTTTCCTTTAGTATGGTCTCCATGAGCTTGTCCACAATGGAGGTCAGACTGACTGGTCTGTAATTCCTTGAGTCATCCTTGGGACCACTTCTGTGGAAGGGCACTATATGTGCTGTTCTCCAGTCTTGTGGTACTATGCCTGACTCTAGTGAACTATTAAATAGGTCTGCCAGTGGCCCTGCCAACTTCTCAGTCAGTTCCTTTAGCTGGTTGTGGGGATGTTGTTTCCCATAGTAGAAGTCTGCACATGACTTCTTTTAGTGTGGGGAAGCTGGTGCGCCTACAGCAACCACACAAACTTGACAAGCAGGAGATTTAGTGCCCAGTGGCAAGGAGAGTCCAAGATGACTGGAGATCCCCATCTTGTTGCAGCCTTCATCCGCCTTCACAGACGTTGATATCCTAACATCTTCTTCCGCCTGATCCACCGTTGAGGACAGTTTCTCTAGTACCCTTGGATGAACTCTGTCCTGGCCTGGTGATTTGACCACCTTCAATGCCAGCAGCACCTCCCTCACTCTATCCTCCTCCTCTATCACTACATCTGTGCCCCCCCCCGCTCCACTTTTCCCTCCTGAAGGCACTGGTACAGTATGTCCTTCTCCCTGGTGAAGATGGAACAGAAGTATTCATTTAGTATCTCTGTTTTCCCCCATTATCCTCCACCCTCTCCACCCCTTTCTTAAGCCTAACAATCCTGTCCTTCTTGTCCCTTTTCTCACTTATATAGTGAAAGAAAGCCTTCTCCTTCTTAATTCCTTCAGCTATCTGCAGTTCCTTCTGTGCCTTTGCTCATCGGACTTCCTTACTTGCCTCACTAGCCAACCTTAGATAATTTTCCCTATCCACCTCTCTCTTGGTCTTCCTGAATTTTCTATAGACCAACCTCTTTTCCCTTACTGCCTGGGTAATCCCAGAACTGAACCAGCTAGGCACTTTGGCCCTTGTGTTCTTCTCCCTAAGCCTAATGCACTAATCTGTGGCAACCAGTATTCCTTCCTTAATGATGGACCACTTTTGGTCCACCCCATATCTGCTCTGATGCCTGCCAGATGGCTCCTTAGCACTTTGCCCATTTTCCTGAAGTCCACCTTCCTGAATCGAAGATTTTTGTCTTAGTCGGGATGCTTTCCTTGCCCATATCCAACTAGAACCACACTGTGCAATAGTCATTTCCACCTAGTGGTTCCCTGACCATTATTTTTCCCGGGTCATGCCTGAAAATAGTCACCTGCTGGCTAGTGCACTTACCCGGTTAACAAAAGCTAAATAAATAAATAAATTTCCTGTACATGTTCCCCATTTGTGAGCACTAGATCAAGAATCACCTCAGCTCTTGTTGGTTCAGTGACACCCTGAGTCGGGAACCCACTCTGCAGTCCTTCCAGGATCACCTGACTCCTAGCATATGTTGTGGAGGGTATGCTCCAGTCCACCTTGAATGCCATAGAATGGCTTACATCAGTTTAGTTTTCCTGTGGGGTACCCAGTGCCGCTTCTGGGTTTTAGTAAGTTGTGGGCCTGCTATTACAAAGACTGATGACTGGTTTGATATGTTAGAAAGAGAAACAAAATGCATTTACAATGATTTACCAGTATTTGCTTCAGATTCAAAGCTGACATTTGTATTAAGCATATACCTACTGAAGAAAACACATGCATCTAATGTAAAAAAAATCCTGTCAGTCTTAAACTGCTTCATAATGTTTACATCTCAGATTATTATTCATTTCTGTACAATCTAGTCTCAGAAGAGTGGCTTTCACAAAAGGCTCCATCTGGATGGTGTTTTTTCCCACTAATACCTATAATTAAAAATGTGATTATACTGTATATTATGATATTCATAGCATCAAGATTGCTTAAGTGGAAGTTAATTATTGTTTTCTATCTCTGTTGAATTTATAACAGCATACATTATTAATAGGCAGAAAGGGAATATTGTAACCTTGTTCCAAGTAATTATAGTTATTACTGTAAATGCTGCACTGTCTCAATTGAAACATCAGTCTTTATTCACTTTTTGGATGTAAGACTGAGTTTGTGAAACAAATACAATTCCAAAACAGACATAAGTAGTTTAGTCTGGTCCAAGAAGTATGATCACACTCCAAACCAAGCACACTTTAGCAATCAGTTAGGTAGTATTGAAGTCATTAATTTTAACTATCCTTACACACAATATCAAAGTGTTCTGTTGTAGCAGGAACCAAAAACACACTATGCTAACATTTATTTCTAGGACATGCCAAGAAATCATGTATCCCAGTTAAACTTATAGCAACTGAGTTTAAGTAGTTTCAAACTTCAAAACAAAGGATTTGTCAATGCTGAATGTTGCCTTGCGGGCATTGCCATTGGTAGTGCAGGAGTTAGAGAGATGCATAATAATAATGGCAGTGAAGTATGGAACTGAAGCCAACCCCACCCCACCCTGCAGAGACTGACAGGCAATAAGGTGTGCTTTTGGGTCGTTGGCCATAACGCTCATGCCATTTCAACTCACCCTGCCCTGCAGGCTCTGACAAGTGTTGCATTGTGCCTTGGGGTCATTTGGCCTTATGCTCACCCCATTCCATAAGGAAATACATTGAGATGGGTGCAGTATAGGAGAATGGGGTGAATTCTGGGGCAGAAGAGTTCAAGGTGCACCTTGATGCCTGTCACTAGCTGAAGGGTGGGGGTGGGGGTGGAATGGCTTGAGCATTACAGCCAACAATCCAAAGTCACACCCCTGATGCCTGTCATTCTCTACAGGGTGGGACATTATGGTTAGAAACCCTAACACCCCAGGTGTTTGTTGGTATTTGCACTCCAAATGTTCAACATGGGTTTTTTGTGACCCCACCTCATGAAAGCATTTGGGACCTTCACTTATGAACATTGGCACTGTGGTTTTGTTAATCTGTCCCAAATGTTGATTTCCCACAGCGACCATGCCATTCTGCACCAGATGCGCGAAAACACATTTCAGGCAGGATGTGAAAAATGGCAGCTGTACCATTCATATGGAGGTGTGAAGAAATGGCAATGTTGAAAATCTGGAGTGAAAATATTAAAAATTCTCAAAGTTATGATCGTGCGTGGAAACTGCGCAATGCACGCTCGTAACACAGTCATTTTTTTGGAATTTTTTCACCAGATTTTCAACATGGGCATTTTGGTACCTCTGCTCATGAATGGTGTCACTGTGATTTTCTTAATCTGTCCCAAACGTTGATTTCCCACAGTGACCATGCCATATGCACAAGATGGGAGGCAGTATAGCGCAGTGGTTTAAGGCTCTCAGCTGCAAATCTGGTGACATCTAGCAGACCTGGGTTTGAATCCCACAGCTTCCACTTGCTTATTGTGTGACCCTGAGCAAATCACTTAACTTCCGTGTGCTCCCAGGTTGCACCTGTGAAAAAGCTTTCAGCTTAGTTTGCTACTCCTGGTTAAATAAAAAAATGTGTGAAAACACATTTTGGCCAGGATGTGAAAAATGACAGCAGTACTGTTCCATAAGGAGGTGTGAAAAAATGGCAATGTTGAAAATCTGGAGTAAAAATATTAAAAATTCTTGAAGTTACGAGCATGCATGGAAACTGTGCAATGCGTGCTTGCAACATAGTCATTTTTTGGAATGTTTTCACCAAATTTGTAACATAGGCTTTTTGGGAGCCCACCTCATGAACAGTGGCACTGTCATTTTGTTAATTGGTCTCGAAAGGTGATTCCGCTCAGTGACCGTGAAATCACCTTTCAGGACCGAATACAAAATGACAGTGTCTGAGTTCATGAGGTGGGGTTCCCAAGAACCCCATGTTGAAAATTTAGAACCAAAAGTCAAAAAAATGGCCGAGATAACCACCTAAGTTGAACCCTGCCACTGATGCCATTATACAGCTTACCGGCATTTCTTCAGTTCGCGGTTGGCTTTGAAGACTGCGGACGTGTTCCCGCTCCAGCGAAGATTGTGGTGCCAGACCTCCAGAGGTAAGTATGGGGTGAGGGGTTGTGTGAGGAGGTGGGGTGCACAAAGGATGGGTGAGGGTAGGAGGAGGGGGGTGATCTGGACTCAATGACAGACCATTTTCTTTTTTTCAGGAACGGGCATCACGGGAAGGTTTTCTTTATTTACAGGTGAAATAAAACAACTGTTGGGTACACTTGGGTGGGCTTCCAGTGTGCCCCATAACTTTTTGGGGGGGGGTTATGTTGGCCACACTGCAGTGGGCTTCCAGTATGGCACACAATGGTGTGGAGTGGGGGCGGGGCAGGAACATGCCTACGTGGTCGGCTTTGGAAGACACAAGGCACACTGGGATGGGTTCCCAGTGTGCCACACAATCTTGAGGGGGGGTTATAAACATGCCGACAGGGGGGTTGGGCACCCCCCATAGTCAGCTTTCTAAGGATTGTGAGAGGCAGATGGTGACAGCCGCTGCCATGTTTATTGAAATGTTTCAGCAGACAAGGCACGCCCTGCAATGACAGGGTGCTCCTCATTGCGGCGGCGAATTTCTTTCAAATTGGTGGCATGTTCTCAACTGCTGTCATAGACAGTGTGCTCATTCATTGGTGCCACAGAGACAAGCCCAAAAAAGCAGTGGCTTCATTGGCCACAACAGTGCTGCACCTCCACAACCTGCTACTCCAGCAAGCTGCCACAAAATGTTGCTTGCACTGCATGCACAAGACAACATAATGATAATATTTTTATTTTCCTATTCTGTTCGCTATCTATTTGATAGAGCCCTTCAAGTTCCTGAAAGGAATAAACAAGGTGAACTGTGAGAAGCTATTTAGCAGACATAGGGCCAGATATTCAAAACTTATTCCCAGGGCAAAATTAGCACTATACGGAGTGCTAAATTAGCCCAGAACCATCTGCATGCAATATTCAAAGGAATAACCCAGTGCCTAAAGCAGCTGAATATAGCGTGCAAATGAAGCCATACAAACAGGGCTGGGAGTGCAGTGCAATAATAGCCCGGCAAATAAGATGGCTCTGAATATTGCATCTGGGAAGTGCAAACCACAACAGCAGCCTAGTGCACACAGATGTGAAGGAATATAAAGGTGAAGTACGTGGCCAGTGTGTGTGCTAGCAAATAAGTGGATTCACTAAAGCTGCAAACAACAGTGCAGGCCAAATACTGCAGAACTGTGTTATGGTTCAGACAGGTTTGCATGGCGTGAATACATTTGCGCAGCACAAACACATTTGCCAGGTACTAGGACATTTGCCAGGGGCAAAAATTTGTTATATTCAAAACTGACATGCAAATTAACCTACTTAGGCAGTCCATTGGCAAACATCCATATTAGCATCTCATTATGGTCTGATTTCCATGTAGATTGCCCAGTGCTATTGCAGGATCCCACAGCTCCACCTGTAGGTCAGTCTGGAAGTACATGCAGGTTGGGTCTGCTCACACCTCCACCTGTAGGTCAGTCTGAAAGTACAAGGGTATGGCTGGGTCTGCTCACAGCTCCACCTGTAGGTCAGTCTGAAAGCATGGGGCAGGCTGGGTTTGCTCACAGCTCCACCTGTAGGTCCATCTGGAAGTACAGGGGAGGCTGAGTCTGCTCACAGTCCCACCTGTATGTCAGTCTGGAAGAGCATGGTTGTAGCTGAAGGCTACATTTGTACACAGCTGCATAGACTATTGTGCCCCAGGGGACTACTATCTAGAATCTAGTAGGTAGCTGGAGGGGAGAAGAGAATCGGAGGCCAGTCGGAAGGGCCTGACATTGAGCATGGATGCCGTACTGTGGATCCCACTGTTGCCTGTCAGGGTGCCAAGGATTTCCACTTTTTCTGGTATTGGTGCGGATGCACAATGACACCCCGCACATGATGGGTGTACTCCAGCACTAGTGCGTAAGGCATCTGCCAACACCCCCATCCCGTTTGAGCATGCCGCAAGTTGTGCTGCCCCAGTCTCCACTTGGAGCTGCTGGTACTGCAACATGCATTACCCACCCACCCCCAGGAGAGGAGAGTAGTCCTCTGGATACCCAATCCTCTCCTGCCCCTGCTGACCTCCGATGACCTGAGCTTGTTCCTGAACCCAGGTCACCGTTGTGGCATGAGGTGTGGCGACCAGTGTCGCAACCCTCAGCACCACCGGGCTGGCCATACCTCCATTTGTTACCTCCAGGCTTCCTCTTCTACAGCAGTTTCTTGAAATGCAGCGCGCCCCCACTGGTGGGCCTCTAGGCCCATTTCTCATTCAGCAGGAAATGTACCCCACTGTAAGGCAGTCAGACTAAGAGGGGTTGGTATGGTAGTGGAATGTCAAGTTAGGGGCAACCCGTACTGTGATGTGGGAGAGGTGGGAATCCATGTCTGGATCCCTCATGTTGTTGTCTCTTCAGGACCCTTTTCCTCTAGAACCTTGACATGTAGCAGTGACCCATTCCTATGAGGCTGAGTAAAGGCTTGACTGTGCCTGTCTACCTCATGGGCTGCTCATCCAATAAAGCTGACACAAAACAGAAGGCCTTATGTCATACTTCACACACGCATCTGCCACAATATCCATAATGAATCCCTTCCCGGTCTCCTGAGGTGTAGTGTCCCTTTCCAGGCTGAGAACAAAAACACAGCTCACCACCATGGCAAGCTAGACCTTCAGGAGGCCCAATGGTATTTGCTTTGAAATCAACTTGAGTACAAATTTGTGTCACTAAAATTCCATCTTCCATCCTGTGAAATCCTCCACATCATCAGCTGCTACAGATCCCCCTCCGGGGGAAGGTAACACAATTATTATTACCCTCAGATCTCTGGTAACCCTCTGCAATAGTGAGACCATTATTCTTAGTGATCTAAACTTTAACTGGCTAACTCATAAATCAAATGTCTTAAAATGATTCTGCGATTAAGTCAGTTTTTCCCAGCTTGTCACAGGGAAAATTCCAGAATCTGTGGCAACAGCTCTCTCCTTGACATCATCCTATCGAATCACCCCCACAAGATCCTGAACACAGCAGTGTTTCACAACCTGAGTGATCTCGGCATTGTTGTGTGCACATGGGCCCAGGAGAGAGGCCTTTCCCCCACTAAATTCACTACCAAATACAGCTTCCATAAATTCAATGCCTGTCACTATCTCACAACCTCAGGGCAACTAACTGGGAAAGCCTCTCCTCGCCAAAAACTGGACGAGGTCATCGCTGTACTCAATACACATCTCCTTCAACTAGCTGACAAGCACACACCCTTCATTCAAATTACAGCCTGTAAACTCTCCCACCCCCTGGTTCACACCAGCTCTGAGGGCTGCACTTACAGCATGGGATAAACTTTGGGCCCAAGCCAGGTGCTCCAAGTCTCAAGCTGATTGGCAGGCCTTCAGAACTGCCAGAAACTCCTGCATCAAACTAATCCACTCAGCAAAATCTAACTACTATGTTGACGCTGATGAACAGGCCAAAGGAAACTCAGCCAAGACCTGGCGCACTATAAAATCCATAAAAAGATGTAAAGCGGTCCCCTCCATCCTCCCCAAGATCATCGATAGCAGAAATGTTCTTGAAGACCGCAGCCTTATTTTAGAGAAAATAAACACTCACTTTGTCACTGCCAGGCTAGCATTTGACTCCTTCCCCTATGTGGGGCAATCCTTATTCCCTCCACCCCCACTGCCCCCCTGCCCCCACTTTGCCGCACCCCCTTTGACTTCTTCTCGAACATATAGGACATCAAGACCACCTTCGTAGACTTGACACTAAGAAGGGTGGCGGTTCCGATGGGCTAGACCCCTTTTTCTTAAACTTGGATATTACTATCTCACTGCCACTATTCTTCACATTTTTAACATGTCTATCTCAATGGCCACTGTCCCCTCCTGCTGGAAGTCGGCCCATGTTCTGCCCCTCTTCAGATCCAGTGATCCCTCCGACTAACAACTTTAGACCAATCTCAATGCTACCAGTGCTCTCCAATATCCTAGAAAAACCATATACTCTCAGCTGAAAGACCACATTGAAGCCCACTCTCTCCTCAAATCTGCTCAATCGGGCTTCAGACGTAACCATAGCACCATCTCTGCCCTAGGTAAAGTCACCAATGACTGGTTCTCTGCCTGGGACTCCAAGCAAGTAACAGGGGCAGTGTTCCTCGAACCGAGCAAAGTGTTCAACACTGTGGACCATAATCTATCCTTGCACAGCCTCTCCAATCTAGGTGCCTCTGCCTCCACAGTCCATTGGTTCTCCAGCTATCTCACAGGGCATGTTCAGCACGTAAAAGCAGATGGTCTGCTTTTGAACCCCCTTCCGTCACTCAAAGCATCCCCCAAGGGTCCATACTCGGCCCCATCCTCTTCTTTATCTACATCAGCAACCTTGATTCCAATATCACTAACTCAAAACTGCACTTCTTCGCAGATGCTACTGTACTTTACATGTCCAAGCCTTCACATCTTGATGTCTGTGAAGAGCTCCAAACTGAATTCCTTCAGCTCGAACATAATCCTACCTATGCCAAGCTTTTGCGCAATGCTAAGAAAACTAAGGTAATGTACTTCCACCACCACAACAACCCCCCGCCCCCCCATCAGGACCAAGTCCAACTTCACAACTATCACAACTTCCCTAGAGGTACCACTTGAAGTTGTCAACAAGTTCAAATACCTAGCAGTCTGGATCGACAACAAACTATCCTTCAACTCCCACATTGATAATCTCTCTGCCAAGCTTAAAGCCAGATTAGGCTTCTTTTTTTAGACATAGAACCCTTTTCCCACCCAAGGTCAGACACAGACTCATCCAGGCAACATTCCTCCTGCTCTTAGACTATGGTGATATAATATACAACTGCACTTTGGCTACCAACCTCCACAGACTCGATGTCTTCTTCCACTATGCCTTTCATTTTATTACTGACGCATCCCCCCAGGACCCATCACTGTGACCTATATTCTACTGCTGAGTTGACGTCCCTAGCCACTAGAAGACTGCTCCACCTCGGTACATGGATGCTCAAAGCACTGCATAATAAACTCCCAGACTATATTTCCGCCCTTATCCACATCTTACACTGTGCTTATTCCATTAGGAAGTCTTCCTTCCTTCCTCCTTCTGGATATCCCCAGAACTAGAACCTCCCTCGACAAGACAGCTGTGTCGCATTTGCTCCCTTTGGCCTGGAACAGTATTCAAATGGTACTCAAGTTCATCGGCCTGGTCACTATGAATTTCTTCAAGACACTCGCCTCAAGATTCTTCATGGATCCTTGCTCTCTGAATCCCTTTTCTTCTCCTCCCCTTTTCCTCTAACCTTCCCCTCTGGCCCTGTCTTGAGTGTTATCCTGTTGCTGCCTAAGTCTCCTACCCTCTCCAGTAGCACTTCCTCCCTATTAACTATTTCACATCCTTACTCACCCCGTCCCTTCCCTCTGCTGCATTCCTTGCCTTCTCTACATCCTATCACAGATTGCCACATTGTTACATCATGTAATTTGCCTCATTATTGCACCATCTTGTTGCTAGGACCTGTTTTTACTGTGATAATGTGTTGTGATGTACTACACCCATTGTCTTATGCATCCTACCACAGTTGTCGCATTGTTGCATTATGTAAATTGCCTAATTGCTGCTTTATCTTGTTGCTAGGACCTAATTTTACTGTGATTGTATGTTGTGATGTATGAAACCCATTGTCTTATTCAAAGTATGTTCCTTTTATTTTGTAAACCGTGTTGTTGTACACCTGTCTTGTACTAGGATCTCCTTGTGAATGAGCTTGCTCAATGGAGTTTTCCTACAATAAACTTGAATTGAATTGAAATTAACTTGTGTTTTATTTACTTGCATTTCATAGGATATATACTTAGGATAGCCCCAAAGGAATGGAACATCTCATTTACTAGCTACAGGCTAGAGAGGGCTTGCCGGAAACGCCGGTCTTGATGTTGATAGGCTTGGTTGATGGACCACTATGTGGTCTATCAATCAGCAATCACCCGTAAGAAGTCAGAGTTCCTGTCCGGGGAGATTGCTGCTGCGTGGAACCGACCAGCTTAACTCTTCTGGACTGTCGACAGACTGTGCAATCCAGTCTGTCTGCAGCCTGAAAGAGATTTTTCACAAATAAATTGTGACGATCTTGCTCGGTTCTTTGCAGATAAGATTGCAAACATTAGATCGGGTATCGGCTCAGCGCTCTTGTTAATGGATTGTGGAGATCGGCGAGAGGTGGCCAGTGCCCATGTTGCCTGGTTTGACTTTAGCAGGCTGGAGTTCATGGACATTGTGAGGATTGTCCAGACTGTACAACCAACCAGCTGTAGTTTGGATCCGGGCCCTACACCACTATTAGTAGGTTGTGTAGATGTTATCTGCCCGATCCTTGCTGAAATTGTCTGGGAATCCTTGGAGCAGGGGGCCTTTCCTGATCCCCTCAAGGAGGTGGTTGTTCAACCACTCCTTAAAAAATCCTCCTTGGACCCACACTGCTTAGCTAACTATAGACCTGTCTCTAACCTTCCCTTTGTGGGTAAGGTTATTGAAAAGCTGGTTGCACTGCAGCTGGATGACCATCTTACAAATCACAATGTCTATGATGTTCTCCAATCCAGGTTTAGGAAAAGACATAGCACTGAGACCACCCTGTTCCGGGTTTTAAATGATCTCCTAATTACGAGAGATCGAAAGGCTCGTACTATTCTAGTCCTTCTTGATCTCTCTGCGGCATTTGATACTGTGGACCATGGTGTGCTTTTGGAGTGCCCACGGCTTCTTTGTGGACTGTCTGGAACAGTTGTAGATTAGTTTCGATATTTCCTTACAGGCAGGACACAGAGGGTTGTCACTGGAATTTATTCCTCTGACACCTTCTATCTGTTCTGTGGGGTGCCACATGGCTCCATTTTGGCACCCATGTTGTTCGCAGTTTATATGTTGCAATTAGGAGAGATCATTAGGCGATACAGTTTGGGTTTTCACTGCTATGCAGATGATACCCAACTGTATCTGTCCTTTATTCCCGGACAGGATGATGCGACCTCTGTACTTAACAGCTGTCTAGCTGAGATCAGAGATTGGATGAGTACTAGCTGGCTGAGGTTAAACCCTGATAAGACTGAGGTTTTGGTTGTGGACCCTGGTTGTCTTGAGGCAGGTCCTAGGGCTGGGCTTCCATCTGGCTTATGGCTTGATGATGTCCAGCTCTTGACCTCAGACCGGGTGCGTAACCTGGGCATTGTTTTTGATGATGGTTTGCCTCTGAAATCTCAGGTGTCTGTCATTGTAAAATCTTCCTTTTATCATCTTAGGAATATCACCCGGGTGAATCACCTGGTTCCTCAGGCTAACCTCCCCATATTGGTCCATGCCTTTGTCACCTCCCACCTTGATTACTGCAATGCCTTTTACCTAGGACTGCTGGGGGTTGATATCCGCCGCTTGCAGCTAGTGCAGAATGCTGCAGCCAGGCTTCTGACTGGTATGTCTAGGTCTAGTCATATTACTTCTGTGCTGCGCTGACTGCACTGGCTGCTGGTTCAGTGGTGGACCACCTTTAAGGTTGGGTTGCTGACATATAAAGCCCTACATGAATAGGGACCCCAGTACTTGCAAGATCGTCGTACTCCCTACTGCCTGTCCCTCCTCACTCCGATCCGCCGATGAGGGATTGCTAGAGATTCCCAGGGTTCAGTTAAAGACATCTGGGGCACATGCATTTTCCTATGCTGCCCCTTCCCTGTGGAATTCTCTACCTTGTCGGATAAGAGAATGCCTTACTATCTCGAGTTTTAAATCTGAGCTCAAAACGTATTTGTTTTTTTTAAA
Source organism: Neoceratodus forsteri (assembly GCA_016271365.2). Taxonomy (NCBI): domain Eukaryota; kingdom Metazoa; phylum Chordata; order Ceratodontiformes; family Ceratodontidae; genus Neoceratodus; species Neoceratodus forsteri. Next base: position 638,688,205 of record CM057453.1, on the reverse strand, counting down.
GCTTGGCCTGAAGGATTTTAAATATGATTGTTTAATTTAATCTAATTGTATGTTTTTAATGTGTTTGTACAGCGCTTTGGCTTTGAAAGGCACTTTAAAAATAAAGTTTTACTTACTTTATTTTACTTGCAACTGTTTCCTAATTCTAGTCAATTTTATAACTAAAAACTGAAGCACAGGAAGATCAAGGGTCTTGCTTAAGGATAACAAGGATAGAGTTCTAACATCTCATGCCCAGTGATGTCCTGCTAATACTGCACCCAGTTTCCTGCTGGTTGGAGCACCAGAAGGTTACATGACTCACTGAAGACCACATAATATGTAAGCTGTTCTGGTGAGATATTGACTTAAGTCTCTTGGATCCCAAGCATGCTGTCTAACAATTTGACCACACTGGCTCTAAAATCAGGCCTCACGGTAACTATACAGTGAGACTAGTCTGATTATCCAGGGCAGATGTATCTACCAGGCAGTGGTGTGCAGTTACTAAATATTAATTTCAAATAACACAAACAATAGGCTTTTCATTATTAAGATCCGAGTAACGAATACTGTATCAGCCCTGTTATTTGTTGTGTTGTTATTTGGCTCACACCTGTGAAATGGAGAACAGAGATATTCCCCTCCCCTAAGAGACCAGGGCACATCCCATGTCCATCCCAATTCTCGTAAATATTTAAATGAACATCTGGCCTCCTGCAGCCATTCCCACCACCTAACCTGGTACCATCTTTTTAAATCACTCCTTCCTAACCTGACATCCCCCCAGATCCATGTGTAACTCTTTGTATTAAAATGTACATTATGTCCCTTGTCTTCAATCTGTGGAGCAAGTGGCCAGAATGTGTAGGACATTCTTATTTAAAGAATAATAAGACTATAAATTAGTAGGCATCAACAGATTTGAAAAATGTTTCTATAAAAGTAGTTTACATTTTTCATAGTTCGTATGTCTAGAAATAGCATTAACATTATGTGGAAATCAATATATCTTTATTGAGCAATTGTTAATTTAGGTACACTTCTATGAATAATGCATAACAGTTAAGGGATATGGGGCCAGATATTCAAATTTTGCCCTGGGGCTAAATTAGCACTGCCTGGCGTGCTAAATTAGCCCAGACCCAATAGCCCGCTATATTCAAAAGGGATAGCCCCGGTGCTAAAATTGCTGAATATAGCATGCTAAGGAAGCCGGGAAATCTGGGCTGGGAGTGCAGTGCAAACATAGCTCAGGAATAAGGTAGCTTTGAATATAGCAACCTGGAAGTGCACACCACAACAGCAGACAAGTTCACAGCAACATGAGGGAAGGTAGAGGTGAACTGTGTAGCTAATGTGTGTGCCAGCAAAGGTGTGGACTCAGTACAGCTGCAAGCAGCATCGCATGTGAAATTACATTGTTCAAAAATGTACAATATTTCCGAAATGTTTGCACAGGTTTAGCGTCGAGCTAAGCTGTTTGCCTGGAGTAAGCACGTTTTCCTGGGACTAAACTTTACTATATTTATTTATTTATTTGCACATCGGTTTACAACCTTTGAGCCAGAGGCTCATTTCCAAAGGTACCTCATCACATAGAGGACAAATACAAATACAAGCATTCTCGGTTCCAGGATATAGGTTACACGGTTTGCAGACACACATGTGATAACGAACATGACAAATACATATACAAGCATTATAGGTTCCAGGATATAGGTTACATAGATAGCAAGCACATGTGATAAAGACAATTATACAGAGCAGCCAGTTTGGTTACAATGGCGCATACTGGTACGACAGTAAGAGCAGGCAACAGAGTAGTAGCAGTTTAATCAGAAGTGGTACATACTTGCACAGAGAAAGGGCAAGCAGCAGGAATAACGGCAGTACAAACAGAAAAGGGGTAGGATTTAAAGAGGTGTGGTAAGGATGCTGCCCAGCGGGCATTGTCAGGGCACAGAGTGTTGCGCCTCAGATTATAGACAGGTGCAACTACGTGTGTTGAATAGATCACTTCTGAGTGCAGTTTTGAATCTGGAAATCGTGGGGCATCCGAGATGGGGGAGAGGGAGCGAGTTGTACTAGGATGGGGCTCTATGTCGGAATGACCTCTGTCCATGGGAGGTCCTAGATCTTGGTACCAGAAAAGTGGTCTTGCAGGAGGTCTGTGTACAGACCAAGGGTTGGGCTAGGTGGAGGGAGGCTTTCAGCCCAGGCGGGGATAGCCCTAGAAGAGTTTTTTTTTGCTATTAGGCATGTTTGATATTGCAGTCATTCATCTAGGTTCAGCAATGTTGCCATATTGTAGAGCTGGCATGAATGTGTGAGCCTAGGGGCCCCAGTGATTAGCCTGCATGCCTTATTTAGGATAAGGCAAAATTTTTTGAGAGCAGTTGTGTCAGCAGCATCGTAGACCGGTAGTCCATAGTCAACCAGGGATAATATAGAGGATGTCACCGCAAGCCAGAGGGCAGCGGGGGGGAGACAGTTTTTGTAGTGGTATAAGCTACCTAGCCGCACATTGGTAGCTGAGGCAAGTGCATCAATGTGGGTGTGGTAGGTGAGGGCTGAGTCAAAGGTGACCCCAAGGTACTTGTAGGAGTGGACTTGATCTAGTGGCTGTTTGGAGCAGGGGAGGATATGGAGAGGGAAGTCGTTGGCTTTGTTTTGGGGGTGGACAAAGAGCATTGTTTTTGTTTTTTTTAGATTTATGACCAGTCTGTGCTCTTTAAACCAGGTTATGGCATAATTGTAGAAAAGTTGCAGGGAGTACTGGAAGGAGGTAGGGTTACGGTGGGTGGCAAAGATGACAGCATCATCTGCATACAGAAGAATTTTCCCAGTGCATGCACTGGGCAGGGTGTTAAGGTAGAGTGAGAAGAGTAGGGGTCCCAGGATGGAGCCCTGAGGAACCCCTGAGCAGATGGGACAAGTTTTGGAAAGTGTCCCATTAATTTTGACACATTGGGAGCGGGCAGATAGGTAGCTGGTGCACCAGGTGAGTGGCCCAGTAGCTAAGCCAGTGTGGCAGAGGGCATCCAGCAGGAGGGGGTGGGAGACAGTGTCAAAAGCCTTTGAAAGGTCGATGAACACTGCCCTGGCTAGGGAGCCAGATTCCAGGGAGGAGTGTAGGAATGTTGAAAATTCAACTAGTGCAGTGCCAGTACTGTGTCCTGCACGGAAACCATGCTGTTCAGGGCAGGGGATGTTGTGTTTGGTCAGGTACTCAGTGATTTGCGTGGCAACCAGTTTTTCAAGGGCTTTGGAGAGGGGCGGGAGTATGGAGATAGGCCGGTAGTTCCCGGCTGAGGACCTGTCACCTCCTTTGTGAATGGGAGTAACAATGGCAGTTTTCCATGTAGTAGGGAATTGCCCCAGGCAGAGGGATTTATTGAGAAGGCTGGTGAGTGGGGCAAGGACCTGATCCAGTACCAGCCGGAGAATGCTGGGGTCCATGGAGTCATCGCCGGGACTGTTGCTTTTTAGTGCACGGATCAGGTGGGGTCTAGCTTCCTGGGCAGTTACCCGACATAGGTAGAAGCTGAGGTGTTGGAGGGCTGGGGTCGGTAGGGAGGGTGGTGGGTCAAAGAAATTACTGGGAAGGATAGGGCTGAGGTCTGTAAAGGATGTGTTGAGGTAGTTTGCAATGTTTGTAGGGTCTGTAATGGTAGTGCAGTCAATGGTGATCTGGGATGGGGGAGGGGAGCGTGCGCTCCCATTCAATTGTTTGACATTATCCAAAAAAGTTCGGACACACCCCCAGGAGGAGGTGAGGGTGGCCTGATAGTGGTCGGCCTTGGCTTTCCTACTGGCCCAAGTGCACTTATTCCGTGCAGCGTTGTAGGCCTGTCTATCAGCCGGCTGGACTGTTTCTGTTGCAAGGTGCCATAGGTTATTCCTAAGCCTGAGCAACTGTAATAGGGCAGGAGTAATCCAGGGCACGTTATGTTTTTAGGTTCAGGCAGCTGTGAGGGGTGCGAAGAGGTCGCAGGCTTTGTTAAAGGTTTGGGAAAAGAAGGCAAAGGCAGTGTCTGTATCAGGAGCGTGGTGAATGGAGAACCAGTTTGTTTGGGCAAGAAATTGCCTGAGGTTTTTCAGCCCACCTGGTCTGAAACACTGGCGGAGCGTGTGCTGGACTGTGGGTCGTGGTGAGTTGGTCACCCAGTGGAATAGGATAGGGGAATGGTCACTGAGTGAGTCAGGGAGGACTTGGATGTCCAGAATTTTTGGGGGGTGGTTGGTGATGATAACATCTAGGAGGGTGCCGGTACCTCTGTTAGGGTTTACTCTTGTGGGTTGGGAGATTAGTTGTGTCAGATCTATGGCAGCAAAGGAATCCCAGGTGGTAGTGGAGGTGGGGCTGAGTCAGTTCACGTTAAGGTCCTCCACAAGGACTTGTTCAGCCCTGTGAGGGAGGGTGGCAAGATAATCAGTTAAGGATAATAGTGCTGGGTTTTTGTTCTTTGGTGGAATGTAGGCAGAGGTGAGATAAAAGGGGCCCCCTGGAAGGGTCCGGAGTAAGCTTAAGGGTAAGAGCCTGTGCCCCACTTGCAAGGGCCGGGGAAGGGAGTGCTTGACCAGTGAGAGAATCACTGCTATAGATCGCACAGCCACCCCCGCATTTGCCTACACAATCCTCTCAGTATAGGGTGTAGCCAAGGAGGGCGACAAAGGAGTCAGGGATGGATTTTGATAGCCAGGTTTCCACCAGTGCAATGATGTCTGGTTTGTGCAGCGTGACCCAGCATTGGAGGGTATCAAATTTTTTCAATATGCTGCATATATTCATGGAGGCAACACTCAGACCGGGGAACCCACCTGGTGTGCTGGTCTGGGTGGGGCCTGGGTTAGGATGTATATTGCCTGTTAAGAGTAGAAGGAGGACCACGGCTGTGGCCAGGACGCAGTGATATGTATGTTTCCTATGGGTTTGAGGGGATGGGGGAGGGACCTTCGGGGAACAGGGGATGGGTAGAGATTGCCAGGTTGGGAGGGTGAGAACGATTAGCCGCCAAGGGGGGCCTGAGAAGGTGGTGGGGTGGTACACAGGGGATGGGTGTTGTAGGCCAGTGTACATGGTAAGTGTGGGGTGAGTGCGAGCTATGTCAGGGAGAATTGTTGTTGCTGGTACCAGTGATCCAGGGGAGATGGCTGACTGGTGGGACGAGGGTACTAGAAAGTAAATGAGGGGGAGGCATTTTAGGAGGAGGTTGACTAACATGGCTCTTGTGGTGGTAGTTGGGTAGAAAGGTAGAAGTATTTAGGTTGACTTGTAGAAACTGTGGTTACCACTTTGGATTAGTGGTAGTGACACGGACGCTGGTGGATAGGGTACAAGGTTCAAGTCTCTGCCAGGGCAGCTAATGAAGTGCCTGGGTGAGGACAATGATCCACATTCTGGGGGTCTGATGCAGTCTGGGTTGGGGTGAGGAAATAGTGACTCCTAGTGGTCACTGGGTGTTAGTTCAGTGGAGCAGTATTGAGTCAGGATGTGGGCCAGTTTTTGGTGCTGGGGGGGTGAGCAGAGGTAGGTGTGAGTTTGAGAGGAGTGAAGTGGCACAGGAGGTTAGATGGGTTCCAGGAAGTAGGAAGGAGGAGGACAGGTAGTGGAGCCTAAACTGAGAGAGTATGGGTCCCTCTAGTGGCTGGTAGGTATAACCTACAAATGGAAAAGTATAATGAAGAAGAGGAAGTGATGTCATAAGGCAGTGCCTATATAGGTAGTGACAACCCATGGTGCAGTTGATGTGTGCAGTGTGTTGATGGGCTAACCCCCCTCACAAAGGTGCAGCCCCTTAGGGTACTGTAATTACCTCTTGTGGTTCCCATGCTGAAATCTGCTGAGGGAGGGAGCCCTGTATGTGACATTAGGTAGTCTCTGGCAAACATCCAGATAAGTTATGATCTGATTTGCATGCAGTTTGCCCAGTGTTGCAGGGTCCCACAGTTCCATCTGTAGATGTGTCTGGGAGTGCATGGTGGTAGCTGCAGGCTACATTTGTACAGTACAACATAGAATATTGCGCCCCCAGGGGACTACACAGCACAGGTGGTGCTGCATGCAGCTGTCAAACTGTAGTCCCCTGGTACAGTGCACAGTAGACACTACAGTAGCAAGGGGGCCAATAGTGTGAGGGACACAGCAATGCCCATGGTGTGTAGGGCAGTGATGACCACTGCACTGTACACAGTGACAGGACAGGCCCAGCTTGCAGGTGTTTAATGACAGTGGACATTACTGTTGTGCGACTCACAGATGCTGCATCACTGGCATGGGATACTCACAGTGACATATACACAGTGGATGTGTGTGCTGTGGTGTCTGTACCAGATGTGCGGTATTTGGCTGGGGAGGGCATATATAATCAGACAGGCACACCGGTATTGGAGTATTCCCAACACTGACACATGTGCACTGTGTGGCTTCTCCCAGCCTTGTGGCTGCACCCAGTCTGTGGTGCAGCCTGGCCAATTGTACACCCTTCCCTCAACACCCTCCATGCTCACAGTGCTCCATGTGTGTGCTGGCATCTGTTGGTGTCCACCAAAGGGTGGTCTGCAGGTGTGTGCTGTATGGCTGCACTGCCATGGTGTCCACTGGGAGCCAGGTCACCACTTACTGCCTGGCATGGCTGGGACTGGTGGCAGATCAGTGAGCAGCATGTTTCCTCTATGTCTGGCTTATTTCTATGTGTCATGCTTATTGGATAGGGCCCTGCAAAGCTGCGAAAAAGCCACACAAAGCCACAAAGTCGCTCAAAGCTGGTTTGCAGAGTGTTCAGACTACCTTTTCCTTGGCTGTAATTTGCACCATACAAAGTGTTGCGCTAAGTCATGCAAAACCATTTTGCATGGTGCTATTCACTGAATATAGTATTGCACTGACACCCCTCTCAGTTTGTCCCTTGTATACGTTATAATTTTGCAAGGGATCAGGAAGGGGGAGAAGGAGTTTTATATGTATGTCAGGGAGAGTAGGAAGGGTGGGGGTAGATAAACAGGTTAAAAAAAGAAGGGGGTTGGGCAGAGGGGGAGTTAGAGCAGGCAGAGGTATTGAATGAGTACTTCTGCTCGTCTTTAAAAGGGAAAAGAATGGGCTGATTCCACATGGTGGAGGGGAGGAAAGATAGGACTGAGGATGGAGGGGCACTCACAGACTGTGAGATCGAGGTAGGGAGGGTGAGGGAGGCTCTCAAGTCCCTGATGGCTGACAAGGCCCCAGGTCCTGACAGGATCCACCCCAGGGTTCTGAAGGAACTGGCGGGTGTCCTGGCTGCTCCACTGATGGAACTAATCAATTCCTCCCTCCAATCAGGATGTGTTACTATGGACTGGAGGTTGGCACACATTGTGCCCCTCTACAACAGCGGATCTCAGGATGATCCAGGAAATTATAGGCTGGTCAGCCTGACGTTCATTGTGGGAAAACGGATGAAGGCCATCTTGAAAGAATGGATGGTGGAGTTCCTGGAGACAAATGGCTTCAAAGATGAATGCCATCATGGGTTTGCCTGGGGGAGATGGTGTCAAACTAACCTAGTCAAATTCTACAACTGGGTGACAAGATCCCTGGTCAAGGGAAGGCCGGTTGATGTCCTGTATCTGGATTTCAGCAAGGCCCCACATAGAAGATTGATATGCAAGCTGAGGAACCTAGGGTGGGTGAAAAATGGTAGAGTGGATTATAAACTGGCATAGCAACCGGTTGCAGAGAGAGGTGATAGGAGGAATGGCCTCAACCCACAGAAAGGTCATCAGTGGGTTCCCTCAAGGCTCAGTGTTGGGCCCACTCCTGTTCATTGCTTTCATAGCAGACATCAGGGAGGGAGTAGGGAGCAAAATGAGCTGTTTATTGATGATTGGGAGCAGTGGTGGACACCAAGGAAGGGTGTAGGGCACTTCAGGAAGACTTGTTGAGGCTTGAAAGGTGGGCTCACACTTGCCAGCTGAGATTTAATGCCCGAAAGGATAAAGTACTGCATTTAAATGTTAGGAACCCTGGGTATGACTATCATTTTGGGGGGGTACAGCTGGCAATCTCCAAGGAGGAAAAAGATCTGGGAGTGTAACTGATGACAAAATGAATGACTCGGAGCATTGCAGGAGAGCAGCTGCAATGGCAAATGGAATGCTTGGATGTATTGCTAGGGGGATAACATCATTTTTTTATTTATTTTATTTATTTAGTGATTCGGGAAAAAACCTTTGAGCACAAGCTCTTTTACAAAGGTTCCACGTCATAGATTTCAAAACAAAGTACAGTAGGAGAAAGCAAAGGTACATTACAATGAACAATACAGCTTGGATTCAGAACTTACAGAATAACTCAAAACATAGGTACAAGTTAAGTAACAAGAAAAACACTTTATGGGGGGGGGGAATAAGCAGCCACAAAGTGCCTTGTCAGTAGTTCAGAAGGATGGGGATAGCTGGCAGAGGGGTTGAGAAGGGAGGTACAAGAGAGAGGTGACTGCAGTGGGGGTGAAAGGGTGGGGGAAGAAGGACAATAAGGTATAGGGAGAAATGGTGGGGTGAGTGGAGGCTGAGTGAAGAGGGCATGCTAGAATAAAATGGTGGGGTGTGAGGGGGCATGGTCAGGCAGCCAGCATTAGTAGTGACTGTTTGGGAAACTCATGGGACTGTGAGTTGGGGTGGGGGGTGGCAGGTGCCAAAGGAGCATGACACAAACTGATTGCTGGGGCAAGTCATGAGAAGGGACAGTGGGAGGGGGTACCTGAGGCCTGCCTAGTGCTTGCTGGGAGGCAGAGAGAGCAAGTTGGCTGGACTCAGGGGCAGGTGCACTTAGAGAGTGTTATTAGGTGCTGTTTGAGGTCAGTTTTGAATTGTATCAGACAGTTGGTGGCCAAGAGGTTCCCAGGAAGTTCATTCATCCATAGGGGGCCCAGTAGGCAAATGCACGTTGCCCGAGTGAGGTGCGATGGAAGGGGATCACCAAGCCCTCTAGTCCTCCCTCTGGTGACCTGTAATGAGTTGGCTGCCTTGATCAAATTACCTACATAAGGTGGTGTTTTACCCAACAGAGCCTTTTTCCCTAGGATGCAAGTCTGGAATTTGACCCTGTTTCTTAATGACAGCCAATTTGCACGTTCATACAGAGTACAGGTGTGAGTGCCATGCTCAGCATCCAGGGTAAGTCTGCAGGCTTTGTTCAGCGCAGTCTGAACCCTCTTGAGTGCTGTATCTGTTGCCGCCCCATAGACCACTAGTCCATAGTCGATAGTAGATATAATTGAGCTGTGGACCGAGAGGTGGAGGGCCCCTGGAGAGAGGTATTGCCTGTGCCTGTACAGGACACCAATCTTGGTATTGACTGTCTTGACCAGAGTCAATATGTTGCACAAACATGAGGGTATCATCTATTATGGCCCCCAGATACTTGAACAAGTGAACTTGTTCCAGCGGCTCACTGAATGAGTTGGAGATGAAGAGGGGGTGGTGCTTATTCTTGTTGTGGGGGCTGGACATAAGCAAGGCCTTGGTCTTCTAGTAGTTTAGTAGCAACTTTTGACTACAGAACCAGTCCTCGAGTTTGGAGAAGGAGTTCTGCAGCTCAGATTGTAGGGCAGTCTGAGATGTGCTGCTGCTCAGGAGCACAGCATCATCTGCATACAGTATGAGTTTGGTGTTGCAGGCTGTGGGAAGGTCATTTAAGAAGAGGCTGAAGAGTAGGGGCCCCAGTATTGATCCCTGGGGTGCCCCTAATGATACCACTCTTGCGCTGGATACTGTTTGCCCAATTTTGACACATTGATTTCTCCAGATCAGGTAGTCTTGGAACAGCAAAGGGCATTGGGCGCCACACCCATGTTTCGCAGTTGGGTCAGGAACAGGGGTGGTTGACTATATGAAAGGCTTTGGTGAGGTCAGTAAAGACAGACCCCACCAGTTTACCTTCATCCAGGGCCTTATGTGCATAGTTTGTGTAGTCCAGAAGGGCAGCGGTGGTACTGTGATTTTGTCTGAAGCCATGCTGGTTGGGGCATAGTAGGTTATACTTACTGAGGGAGTTGACGAGTTGACCCACAGCAATCTTTTCCAGTGCCTTGGACAGGGGGAAGAGGATCAAGATGGGTCTGTAGTTGGCTACCAGAGACTTGTCACCTCCTTTATGCATTGGCGTAACTAGGGCCCGATTCCAAACCACTGGGAATTGTGCCAGGGCTAGGGACTTATTGTACAGCATAGTAATAGGCACTATAAGAACGTCCAGGGTGAGGGAATAGAAGTTTCATGTCTATCCCATCACTGCCCAGTCTGGTCTTTCCCAGTATTTTCTTGACCACAGTGAGGGCCTCCTTCACCGTCACCCTTCTAAAGTAGAAGGTCGGGTGAGAACACTGGTAGATACATTGTTGGAGTGGTTCAAGCCAGGCTGAAAATAGGCAGGTGGTAGCACTGGAGTAAGATCGGTGAAGGCCTTATTGAAAGCTTCTGCAATAGCTAGAGGGTCTGTAGTGGGATTGTTATTGATACTGAGCAGCTGAGGGTGTTTCTTGTTCTCCTTTCCAAGGATGTTTTTGATGTTATCCCAGAATCTTTTCCCATCATCCCAAGAATTGCAAAGCTGGGCCTTATGATAGTTTGCTTTGGCGAGTCGGATTAGCTTGGTGCAGTGGTTCCTGGCTGTTCTGTAACACTGGTAGTCATACTTGCTACCTGTGTTTCTGGCCTTCTCCCAGAGTATGTCCCTTTCTTTCAGGTGGGAGAGGAGCTCCCCATCATTCCAGCCATTTGCCTGCCCCCGAATTTTTCTTTTCATGAGCGGGGCATAGACGTTGCAGATGGAGCTAAAGCCCTTAATGAAGTAACTGATGGCCTGATCAAGGGTAGGCGCCAGGTCAATAGGAATCCAGTCATGCAGGGCAAGGGCTGATTTGAGGGCTCCAACTTTACCCTTCCTCAGGACCCTGCTTTTGATGAGGATGGGTAGGCTTTTGGTAAATTTATTAGACCACAGGAAGGTAATTGAGGAATGGTCACTTAGCGTGTCTGGAAGAACCTTGACCTCAGAGATCTGGGATGGTGAGTTTGCTAGGACCCAGTCAAGAAGGGTACTGTTTCCTGTCTTATAGTTCTGCTTGATGGTGCAGGTGACAAGTTGTGTCAGGTTGGAGGTGGCTATCAGATCTCTGAAAGGGGCAGCCTCCTTTCCATCCCAGTTTATGTTAAAGTCCCCGGTAATGACAAGCTCCATCCCCTTTGGAAGGGCGCTGATAACATTCATAATTGTGGGAAAGCCTGCTGTGGCTTTCTTGGGGGGGTAGGTAGATTGTGGCAAGGATGAGAGTTTTGCCATTCTGACCGATCTGAGCCTTTATCACTGTTATCTCATGGTCCTCAGCCACCCTGGTTCCAGGGAGGACAGTGCACTGCAGAGAGTCCCTGGCATAGATGAGGCATCCCCCACCTCTCTTGTCTATTCTATCAATCCTGTATGCTTGGAAGCCTTTGAGGGCAACTTTGCTATCTTTAATCCTACTGGTCAATCAGATCTCCATTAGGCATAGGATGTCAGGGGTATGGAGGGCCATCCGAGCCTGTAGTTGGTCAAATTTTGCAGTTAACCTGCAGATATTCAGGGAGGCTATTTTTAGGCCTTTAACCTTATGAACATCAGGGCCCGTTGAAGTGAGTGGGCCTAGGTTCGAGTGAATGTTGCCAGAGAGGAGCAGGAGCAAAAAAATGACCTTTCTGGAAGAAAGGTTTATGCTAAATTTGGCTCATACCTTCCGCCACTGAGGCTTCAGATGATTCAGGTGGTTGGACACTGGCTTACTTATTGGGGTATAGCAAACCATTACTACCCCTATGTGAGGGGAGGGCATGTGGCAACCCATGTTTGTAGGGTAAGGCTAAGTGAGTCGTTGCCCATAGCCAAGTGAAGCAGTATCTGAGGGTGTGTTTGACAGCCATGCACTACCCAGTAGTAGTTCGGAGGGGGGTAGCAGCGACCAAGCTAGGAATCTGGTGCCAGCTGTACCAAGCCAGGTAGCAAGAAGCACAAGTAGATAGCACCCTTTGATGGGGGACATGACAGCTTGATTCAGTCATCAAGCCTGACACACTGGTTCCAAAGAGAGGCTGTACAGTTAACCACTGTACCTGGTGGTTTATAGAGAGAGCTAGAAAGAAGAGTTACACTAGACAGAGAAACTGCTTCACAAGAGACAGTGAAGGGGAAGAGAGGTTATATTGCCCCTGCACAATGCCTTGGTGAGGCTGCACCTAGAGTACTGTGTCCTGTTCTGGCACCCACCCTGAAAAAGGGATCTTACCCTTGTGGAGAAAGTCCAGAAGAGAGTGACAAAGATGATCCAGGGTCCAGGGAATAGGTCATGTGAAGAGAGACTCAAGGAACTGAACATGTGCTCCACAGAGGACAAAAGAGACAGGGGGGACATGATAGAGGCCTTTAAATACTTGAAGGAGATCAATAAGGTTAACATGGAGGGTCTGCTCAAATTGAGGGAGGAAGGAACTATGAGGGACCACTGCCTGAAGCTTGTAGGGGGATGGTACAGGGGAAGTGAGGAGACACTATTTCACAGAGACGGTGGTAGCACCTTCGAACGTGCGACCAGAAGAGCTAGTGGCAGTGGAATCAGTTGGGTAAGGTGCAGGTTTGGGGGGACGTGAATATCGGTGGGGTTCTTGGAGGACAATTCTTAGAAGCAGGGGATTCATAAAAGGCAGAGGGCAGCAGCAGGGATGTAATTGAGGGCTGCATCTTGGGCTTCGAGATAGACCTTTGGGCCTAATCTGTTGGCAACTTTGTTTTGTATGTATGTATGTAGGTATGTATGTATGTATGCACTGCATGTATGTATGTATTACATGAAATCTGCTAGAAGTTCTAGCCCTTTACCCACATAAAAATACTTGGGTCAGTTTAGAGTTGTTGAGGCTATAAAATATGGTGTCTGGTGCAGGAGGCTGAAAGATACAAGATATATGAAAATACAGTAGCAGCATTTATTTGGGCCAGTTATTTTTCCATTATTTCTGGAGAGTTCTAAAGAGATTTTAGTGAGATTTCCTGAAGCACAAACAGTCCCAGGAACTTTTTTTTCTTGGTATCACCGGAAAATCTTGAGAAATGACTTAACTGACTGATTCCACTGTATACCCACTGGGCTTCAGACCACCTGGTGTTCCCCCATCAGAGGTCAGGGGTAGGAGCTGATGATTTCTAACAGTGGTTGGAATTTGACCCTTATTTTTTTGTTTGTTTTTTTACTAGGTAAGACACAGTAATCTTGTTTACAGGTGCGACCTGTGAGCACAAGGAAGCTAAGTGACTTGCTCAGGTCACTCAGTATTGCAAGTGGGGGCTGTGGGATTCAAAACCAGGTCTCCTGGTCTGCAGCTCAGAGCCTTAAACCACTGCACTATACTGCCTCCTAAGAGACAGGGATGGGGAGTCAAGTTAGTTTGAAGGAGTTAGTTTGAGTTAAGTTAGGTTGGAGGAGACTGGGCTTAGGACCAGCTGGTACCCATCCATCAGAGATCAGGAACTGGTGACTGAGATTTCTGGCAATGTTTAGACTTTGCCTTTATAAGATACAGGACACTGGAGTTGAGTCAGGTTGGAGGAGATCAAAAACAGTGTTCAGTGAGTACAGGGAGGATGCCAAATATATGAAAGCTGTGCCTATTTAGCATTGAGTCACCTATAACCTCCTCACCTGGTTTGCGGTCCAGGTGGGGAGAGATTGAGTTGAAGACATTTAAATGGACTGTTTCTCCTATTTAGTGTGGGATGGGGGGCTCAGATTAAATCTGAGAAGAAAGTGCAAGGTGGTTACCACGTGTGTTTGCCCTGACCAGGTCTTACAGCAGGAAGGATGGAAATGTAAGGAAGTCAAGAGACTTGCTCTAAGATACAGGGTCATTCAGTACCATGGTGAGTTTTGAACCAAAAATGTCCTGCTTCACAATTCTTTTGCCTGACTACTAAAGTACACTATATTAATTAGTCGCATTAGCCCAAATACATCAACTAAATGGTTAAATCACGCTGACGCAATGCTTTCTTTGTACTGAGTGTGAGTGAGAACAAATGCAAAAGAAAGTCAAGTGACTTCCCTCAGCTCCTTCTGTGTGACAGTGAATAATCAGGGATCTCTTCAGTAGTCTCATGGCTCATAGTCCATTACCATAATCATTAGGGTCCCCATTTCCAAATAATGACTGCTCACTCTTGTGGTTTCAGTGCAACTGTGTCAGTGTAATCACCTCTAGCACAATTATACTCTAGAGGAAAAAGTAACTGTTTTTAACTTGTTGTTCTCAGAATAAGAGAGACGCAATTACTGTAGTTCCTTGGAGGCCAACCAGTTACTAATATCATGAAAGGATACTTCTTTGGTTTACTTTGCACTGCTGCTTCACTGTTGGTACCGTGTACTCTGGTGTAAAGAGCCAGCCTCCTGTCTTTAGAAAAGTACTATTAATATGAGTTATTGGTTACTTTCAACTTAAGTCAGATGTATTGTGACAAAACTATTTTTTAAATGCTCAATTTAAAAGGTAAGAAAATGGTATTTTGTTCTGTAATTTGGTAAACTCTACCCTTACATGCAGTACTTTAAGGAATTTCCAAAATTGTAACAGAAATGAATAGCAGGTTTTTATCATGAAGTACTCCCAAAAGCAAATCTGGCGTGTTTCTCACACAGCATTCAGGAAGAAACTCTAGCTGTAATTTTGTCAGGAAACTACTAGCGTTAGTGATGGACCTTCATATAACGTTACTTGTTCTATGGTGGATTGCCCCTGCCCACCTTACCAAGCAAGGGGGCTGTAAACCAAGAAGTCTGAATACAAAAGGATACACAAGAAAAGGGAGCATTGTTATTGGAGGAATGTTTCCAGTTCACATTGGACAGACTTTACCTGAAATTCAGTTTACAGAGCTGCCTAATAAACCACCATGCATATCGTAAGGATCATCTTTTTCTAAATAATTGCTTTTGTATCATATCGATGGAAAGGGAAGACATATTATTTTCTATTTGTAAAATGACTAAAATGGAAACGGTCTGTAGTGATTTCTAACTTTTAACCACTAACAAGAACAAGATGTTGTCAGTGCTGAATGTTTGCTTGCTTGTATTTGCCGTGTAAATGTTTGGCATTAATAGTGCACAGGTGATAATTAACAAATTAAAAACACAAGTTCTAATAGTGAAATTTTCAGGACTGGGAACTGAAGTTCACACAAAACGTTGTCATTTTCTTTGATTGTGACAGTGAATTTTCAAAATACTATTTTGTTTGCCCCTGCATATGAATATGACAGGTGTCATTGACAAAATGCGACCCAAGACTGTGTTTTGTGGAACAACCATAACAACAGATTTTGAAGGGGGATCTGATAATGACACTTTCCACGTTCATTCAATGCAGGTAAAAAATCTGAGTATGTTGAAAACGTATGTTAAAAAGTAAAAATATTGGAAAGTTATGAGTAAACGTAAAAAAATGCAGCAACCACATAATATGGGTAGGTCTCTGCATGAGGGTGTGCACATAGGCAGGAGTGCAAAGCAACTGCAGAACACTAACACTCTCCACTCAGTGGGGGCAGGACAGCACCACATATTTCAATTTGCACAGAAAAAGAAAATGGAACACTCTGACCAGAAGAGACTTTATTTCATAAAGATTTCTTGTACAAAAACAGGCAATGTCAGCATGACTCACTCAGGCTTCGGCTGGGGAGGGAGGACAGGAAAGCTGCTGCAAAATTAATTTGTTAATCCCACACAAGGCATGCTGAGTGAACGCACTGCCCGACATCAAAGGAGTAGTCATATAAAACACAAGGTCAATACAGGCTTAAGTATCAAGCTCACTCGATAAACTTCATTTGCAGTCCCCCAAAAAATGAGAAGCACCCTCCTTTTCAAACAAGCTAGCCCATGACTTGGCAGTCAATTCCTGATGTGTTTATGTATTGGCATTATTGTAATGCGGATCCTAAAGCACATCAGCGCTGACCACCGAGGCATCCGGCATCTCAAACAAGCTGGCCGGTGCCTTGTCGGTCAGCACCTGATGTGCTTACATATCTGTGTTTCGATCACATTATCATCAGACTGTGATGATGGTGTTATTGTAATGCAGATATGTAAGTTCATCAGGTGCTGACCATTGAGCACAGGCTGGCTTGTTTGAGATGTGGGTGGTGCTTCTCATTTTGTTTTTTTGATGTAAAGGAAGTTTATCGAATGAGCTGCTTTGGCCCATATTGATGTGTTTTATATGACTGCTGATTTCGTGTAAGACAATACGTTCTGTCAGCATGCCTTGTTTGGAATTTAAGACTGAATTTTATATCAAAAAGCAAAGGGTCCAAGGGTAATCACAAATGTTCTTAATACAGTACAGGGTGGAGCTTGGTCGTTAGTGGTAAAAGTTCCAGAAAAAAATGTTTGTACGACCGCTCTGGCTAAAAATAGCCCAACACGAAAGTTATTCTTTCAGGCTCCTTTTTCTGTTATTCAAATAAAATGGCCCCAATGTTTTGCCATATTCAGCGTGTTCTGGGGAACTGTAATCAACCGATGAATCATATTTTTAATATACATTTTAATCAGTTTTTATCAATCATTTCTCATATGAAAAATATCTATTGTTGCCCCGGTTTATCATAATCACTGTGAGCTTCCTACAACAGCGTATACATTGAAATTACATTTGATGTATTTATGTTAATTTTATATTAACATTCAGATTTGCTGGCTAGTTCCACCAACTTACAGTTTTCAAGTGTACCCAAAAGGCTACCTACTTTTTTATTTAGACTTCTGCCTCTATAGCTACCACTTGCCTAGTTTCTTTCTTGTATCACCTTGTATTGAAACATATTATAAAAGCAAAGTTATTCCCTGCAACTTGTTTTCTTTTTCTTCAAGTACTGTAACTCTGTATATTAACACATTTCTTACTGTAATATGTATCATAATCTCTTCTCTGACATGTCGTTCTACCAAAGCACTCTATTTCACTATTTGTTCAGGAATTTCTTTACATTTCATACATGTTTTGCTCTTTACTTATCTCTATTGAATAATTTTCTGATCCTCCACCTTTTTCACATGTACACTTTAAGCTTGTTTTTTTATTCTTAATCCTATCAATGCATCAAGATGTTATCCTGTATTTCTAAAGGCCCTCTTTCTTCTGCCTTTTACAATACCATTTCTTCCATTATTGCAATATGGATACTGTCCCTTTAATTAAATATTCATTAAGCTCTTACTTCAGAACGTTTGTGTTTTTCAGAAACTGTTATCCTATGCCTTTTGGTTTATTTTCTTTAGTCTAGTGACATAAAAACATAAAAACGGGTGATTATCAAGTGTTTCCTTGATTAAACTGTAGTTTTTACACTTCTAGATTGTTTTAAGTGCTTGCTTACTTTCACCACCATTCCTGATACACTCTGTTGGTATTCATTATATAATGGCATCTGTTACAGAAAGACATTCACTTTAGAGGGACACTGTCAACCTGTTTTTCATCATATTATTTCTAGCGGAAATCTCACATTTTGTGATTGCTTACCCTCTCTAAAATTTGCTGATGTTGCTGATTGTTTTGTCTGTCTCCTTGTTTAGTAGAACTGAAATGCATGGCAATGTTTATTTATAAACAATGTTGTTTTTGTTTACAATTCTGGTTCTGTTCTTACTGCGTATGTCCTGAGCATAAGAAACACACCCAAACAGTTCAGTCACTCATAAGGCAGTAGCATCCTTAGCTCCCACTGCATCATGAGGGGGCTAGTTTTGAGGGTGTTCCTAAGTCCAGGAAAGATGTATTTGGAGTTGATCAAGGAATGTATACAAACCTGTTTTGGTGTGATAACACCAGTATGTTGGGCAGCCTGTTTTCTACTTTTTTAAAGAAAATACCAGTCAGAATCAAACTACCAGCTACATCAACAATATTTATAGACTTTTGGCAATCATAAAATATGTTTTTTCAACTAGGAACGCTTTGAGACCTTAAGGGGTTGACAGTGTCCCTTTAAAATATTGTACATAGTTGTCTGCTGTTCAGACATACAGGAGAAAATCTTGACGCATTGTTATGAGAAGCCAGGAGCAATAATAGAAATAATTTTTCATATGAGAAATGATTGATAACAAGCATTTGTCAATGCTGAATGTTGATTGCGTTGGTGTGTTGAGCTTGCTCACTGCCCCCTGTCACTCACTCAGTATGTTTCTCCCGGGGCTGCAGGCTGCTCTATTGTACTGGGCTCCTGCCTGCATTGGCATCTTGTTCTGCCCACTAAGAAATCTGCAGCTGTCCCAACAGAGCTCTGTTGAGGTGACTCACTGCCCCTCTCCCACTCGCTCATTCTGTTTCTCCTGGTGCTGCAGGCTGCCCTTTTGTACTGGGCTCCTGCCTCTATTGGTGGCTTTTTCTGCCCACAAAGAAATCTGCAGCAGTTCCGACACAGGTC
This sequence comes from Neoceratodus forsteri, assembly GCA_016271365.2. Lineage (NCBI taxonomy): Eukaryota > Metazoa > Chordata > Ceratodontiformes > Ceratodontidae > Neoceratodus > Neoceratodus forsteri. Next base: position 638,669,721 of record CM057453.1, on the reverse strand, counting down.
TGTTGAGCCTGCTGACTCCCCTCTCTCTCACTCACTGCCCGCTTTCGCCGCCGCTGCACGCTGGCCTTTGTACCGCCCTGCCTGCATTGCCTTTTTCTGCCAACAAAGAAATCTGCAGCAGTCACGATAGAGCTCCACTGAGCTCGCTCACTCCCCCTCTCTTTTTTTCATTAAGTATACTTTATTAATTTTCATAGGTACAGACATCTTACATACAGGAGACCATGCCAAATTGCATATATGTTTGTTTCACTCCCCCTCTCTCACTTGCTCATTGTGTTTCTCCCAGCTCTGCAGGCTGCCCTTTTGTACTGGGCTCCTGCCTGCATTGGCACCTTTTTCTGCCCACAAAGAAATCCACAGCTGTCCCGACAGAGCTCTTGTGAGGTTGCTCACTCACCCTGTGTCACTCACTCATTCTGTTTCTCCTGGCGCTGCAAACTGCCCTTTTGTACTGGGCTCTTGCCTCTGTTGGTGCCTTTTTCTGCCCACAATGAAATCTGCAGCAGTTCCGACACAAGTCTGTTGAGCCTGCTGACTCCCCTCTCTCACTCACTCATTCCATTTCTGCCGGCGCTGCAGGCTGGCCTTTTGTACTGGGCTCCTATCTGCATTGCCTTTTTCTGCCAACAAAGAAATCCGCAGCAGTCACGATAGAGCTCCACTGAGCTCGCTCACTCCCCCTCTCTTTTTTTCATTAAGTATACTTTATTAATTTTCATAGGTACAGACATCTTACATACAGGAAACCATGCCAAATTGTGTATATGTTTGTTTCACTCCCCCTCTCTCACTTGCTCATTGTGTTTCTCCCAGCGCTGCAGGCTGCCCTTTTGTACTGGGCTCCTGCCTGCATTGGCACCTTTTTCTGCCCACAAAGAAATCCACAGCTGTCCCGACAGAGCTCTGGTGAGGTCGCTCACTCACCCTGTGTCACTCACTCATTCTGTTTCTCCTGGCACTGCAGGCTGCCCTTTGTACTGGGCTCCTGCCTCTGTTGGTGCCTTTTTCTGCCCACAATGAAATCTGCAGCAGTCCTGACAAAGCTCCATTGAGCTCGCTCACTTCCCTTCTCTCACTCGCTCATTCTGTTTCTGCCGGCGCTGCAGACTGCCCTTTTCTATTGGGCTCCTGCCTGCATTGTCACCTTCTTCTGCCCACAAAGAAATTTGCAGCAGTTACAATAGAGCTCCATTGAGCTTGCTCACTCCCCTTCCCTCACTCACTCATTCTGCGTCTCCTGGGTGGGGGGAAACACTAGACTACCAGGGATAAGATATATATTTGATTTACAATGGGGATGGGAGCCATGCTTGGGTGGGGAACCACTAGACTACCAGGGAAAGGATGTTTATTTTAACTGCTACATGGGACAGAAGCCATGCTTGGGGGTGGGGGACCACTAGACTACCAGGAAAATATATATATTTTAATATCTATGGGGTCGGAGCAATGCTTGGGGGTGGGGGGACCATTAGACTACCAGGGGAAAGACGTTTATGTTAATTTCTACGGGGGTCAGGAGCCGTGCTTGGGGTTGGGGGACCACTAGACTACCAGGGGAAAAGATGTTTATTTAAATTTTTACCAGGGTCGGGAGCTGTGCTTGGGAGTGGGGGGACCACTGGCACATGAGGGGTTTCAGTGTGTTTTGGGGCTACCGGTGGTCAGGGGTCATGCTGGGAGGAGACACTAGCCTACCAGGGTGTAACAGGCACACACTGGAACTGGGACCATGATGGCAGAAAAGGACTGCCTGGCTCAGCCAGTCTGCCCTGTTCCCTATCTACCGGATATGATGCATAACCTAGTGACCCTACAGCCTATGATCTCCTGCCCCCATCAAGTTTGCCTTATGCCTGTCCCATGCATTGCGTCCCCCCACTGTGTTTCACCCACTACTGCAGTGGGGTACCTATGTTGTTGGGGGAGGCATCCTCCAGGGCATGTATGGCCATGGGCAGTGTGTCTGTTTAGCTGGTGATCTGTATATTTATGTATATATGTGTTTGTGTGTGTGTGTGTATATATATATATATATATATATATATATATATATATATATATATATATATATGTATATATATATATATGTGTGTGTGTGTGTGTATATATATATATATATATATGTGTATATATATATATATATGTATATATATATATATCTTATATATATATCTATATATAGATAGATATATATATATACATACATATCTACAGGTCCTGCTTGCACAGCTGCATAGCTGTGTTGTATGGACTGACTGTGCCTGTCAGCACACAAGTCCTGCTGCTTCCAGCTTGTACTTCCATTCTGACAAACAGGGGATGCTGTGGGCATGCCTTGGCCTGCAGCATCCAGCCTATACTTCCATTCTGAACAAAAGGGGGAGCTTTTTGCTCCATGCAGTAGCACCGGACAAATTGCATGGTAATGTATGCTAAACAGCACTTAATGAGATGCAAATGTACTTGTTTGCCCATGGATTACTTAAGTAGGCTCATTTGCATGGGAGCTTTGAATATAGCTCCAGTTTTCCCCGGGGCTAACTAGTTTGCATCGGGCTAATGTGTTAGCTTTGTGCATTCAGGTTAGCCCCGGGCAAACCTCACTTCAGCATAGCGCACTAAGCACAGTTCTGCAGTGTGTGGCTTACAGTGTTGTTTGCAGTCATACCTCTCAACTGTTCCTGAATTTACCTCAGACTTTTACCCTGTCCCTCCTACAAATTGTGTTTCCATGACCAAACAGTGGGGGTTGTAAGCATGACATACTGTCAGACATTAATGTTACAGATGTGTTCTTCCTTAGAAAATGCATTTTACACTACACCACTTATTCTAACAGCTTCCTAAGTGGATATCACTAATCTGTAAAGTGTGTCCCTGATTTTAAACCTTTGTCCCAGATTGTTTTAAGCCTTGCCCCTGATTTATGAGGCAGGAGGCTGAGAGGTGTGTTTGCAGTAGCTGTGAGACATCTCTGTGCAGCCACACACAATGTTCTCCACCTGCAACACTGGCTTGCTACAGAGTCTAATGAGCTGCAGTTGCAGTTTGCACTTCCCTATTGTTATATTCAGTGCTGTCTTATTCCGGGGCTATTTTTGCCCTGCACTCCCAGACCAGTTTGCCTGGCTTCCTTAGACTGCTATATTCAGCAGGATTAGCACTGGGCTACTGTATTTCCTTTTGGATATAGCTTGCTTTGTGCTCCGGGCTAAGTTTTTCTGATGGGCTGTGCTAATTTAGCCCTGGGGCAAAGTTTTGAATATCTGGCCCAAAGTCTAATCTGAAAAGATTGTTACATTTTCTTTTCTATGCAATTTGAAATATGCGATGCTGACCTGCCTCCAATGAATGGAGATTGTTTGTGTCTTGTAAGCATTGAAAAATGTCAACATGTGTTCATAATTTGTTTTGTTTTTTCAATCTTGACCTAAAATGTTCAGTAAAGTTATTTTCATTATTCTAACTTATGAACATGACAGGTCATATTTAAGAAATCCTGCACAAAATGTCATTTTCCAGTACAAGTGTGGAAAGACGTTTAAGGCAGGATTTTAAAAATGATATGGGGTTCAAAAACAGCTATGCTGAAAATTTTGGCTCATAATCTTGGAAAATAGCAAAGCAAGGAGCAAGCATTGAAGAATTTCAAAGTTTCTTCATAACTCTGTCATTTTTTGAGATTTTGACCCCAAACTTTCAACATAGTCTTATTATGACCCCACCTTATGATCAAGACAAACTGAACTTTTTTAAATCCTATCTGAAAGGTGATTTTGCAGAGCAACTATGAAAACATAGTTCAGAGGGGATTTGAAAAAGTATGCCTGTGTTATTAATGATATGTGATAAAAAAAAGCTCAGAAAATATGATGGTTAAAATCTGGAAAAATAGTAAAGCTATGTGTAAACATTGAAGAATTTCAACATTGCTTTATAACTTTGGTATTGTTTGAGAATCTGACCCCAAATTTTTAACATGGTCTTTTTATTATAGTACTTCACCTAATGATAAAGAAAGGTGAAATTTGTTAAATCCTGTATAAAATATGATTTTGCAGAGCAACTGCGAAAACACAGTTTGGGGGGTTGAAAAATGTCACCTACCTGGCTCATGAGGCATTGTTAAAAATTGACAAAGTTATGAGTAAAAGTTCAAAATGTATTAAAAAGCCATTAACCAAACTTACCTTGTTTTCAGTCACTTCTAGTTGGAGCTTAGAAGAAGCAGGACATTCAAGAAGGAGCATCGCTGGACTGGATAAGTAAGAAAGCGGAGGGAGGTTTGTGGTGGTGGGTGCTGAGAGGGCAATTAGGTGAGAGTGTGGGAGCAGAAGTTGGCACAGGACCATTTTCTCCTTTTACAGGTTTACAGACAGGGCAAAGGGGGAGGATCAGGAGGGTGGCAGGATACTTACAGAGGAAGGATATTTTATTCTATGTATGGAGCATGGGAAATGATCGGGAGGTAGGTGTCATACTTGGCAGTGGGTGACTAATTTTCACAGACAGGGCATGGGGAAGGATTGGGAGGTGGGTGGGATACTTGGTAATGGGACAGTATTTTATTTTCATGGATGGAGCATGGAGAAGGATCAAGAGGGTGGGTAGGATACCTGGTGGGCATGGGAAAGGATTGGGAAATGGACAAGATTCTAAGCAGTAGGAGAGTGTTTATTTTGACAGATAGGCAACTGGGGGAAGTATCAGGAGGTCAGCAGGATACTTGGCATGGGTAAAGAGGTTTTTTTGTGCATGTCCTCTCTGCATAGTGGTGAGATGGAGCTCAAAGCTGATCATTACATTACTCAGCTGCTTGCTGGGAGGTGTCATGCAGATGAAAGGATTGAGCTACTCTGTGATAGGTGCAACTTGATCCTTTTAACTACATGAAGTTTCCACCCTGCAAGCAGAGAACATGGTCATGATCAGCCTTGCTGATCACTGGACTGTCACTGTGCTGCACTGGATCTGATGGTGACATGCTTCTGAAAGCCCTTGTTGTAATGGTATGTTCACTTCACGCATGTGTACATAAGTAAACATAACTAGAATATCCCACCTTTAATTTTTTTATATATATTCTTTTTTGCTACACCTGCTTACTATCCCCTTGTATTGATTTGGTTTTCATTTCTCCTAGCCTTGTCCAATACTTATGTGAACATACAGTACTGTAGCTAAAATAAATCAATATGAGCAAATACATTTTCATTTTTTTTAATTTGCAATTTTTATTGATGATACATTAGATCTCTTTGTACAAGGAACTGGAGATGGGTAAGGAATCATGTTTCTTCAAATTCTATTCAGTGCAGATATCATGCTGGAAAAAAGGTCTCAGTCAAGTGCTAGCCTGTAGTGCAGATGTTTATTTTGTCAACATCTTAATATATAGTATCCAGCTGAAAAAACAGTTCTCAAAATAATGTAGTTGAGCTATATACTTAAAGAGATTCAAGTTCAACCATAGATGCCCAGATTCCTTACAATACTGATTTTTCATGGTGTGTAGTATTTCAGCCAGCTGGACATCTGGCTTGTATTCCATTCTTTTCCAGAGACTTAGGACAGCATATTGAAATGGTTTATGAATCACAAATGGTGTGTGTGACTCTCAAACAGGGGGAGTGCTGAGTCAGTAGTTTGCTAGATGCTGGACAGAATGTTCCAAAGGGTCAGACATGGATACAAACACATGCTTCGCCTGCATTTACATCCACCTGAGTGCATCAGAGCAGCCTTGCTGCTATTTTCAAAAGATGTGTCCATTTGAGAGAAAAAGTCATATATGATTATGAGCACTTACACAGGCAGGTCAGGAGCACAAGTTAATGAGAAGCCTGAATACACGTGCTGAAATTATACTGGAAATCTTAGTGACCTCACTAAGGGCCTCTTAGCACTCATCAAGTTAAAGAGTTCTGAAAGCCCTCTTTAATCACTTGCAAATGGCTGCAGAACCCTGTCAAGCACAATCAATGCCCTATTAAGTGACTAGGGTATATACCACGGCATGCTGAAGCAGATAAAATGTAAGAAGTTTGGAATGAAAAAAGTAAATGTTTAAAAACAGCAACATGTTTCTAATTTTCTTTTTCCTTTAGTGTTTATTTTTATGACAAATATACCCACGACAACGCAGCAGAAGTAAAACATCTCTTATTTTCAGTGGTGTCCAGTGCTATCCATTTCTGCCGCTGTACTGACTGGAGCAGTGTGAGGTTACATAATGTGCCCAAGGTCACACAGTGGAGATATATGCATTGGTGAGATTTTGACCTGTAAGCTCCTCACTCCAAAGCCAGAGGCCCAATCTCTACATACCATTGCCTCTCACAGTTTGCAAAACTTACAAGACCATGCTGGGTTGGCAAATGGGTTTTAAAACTGTTATCCTATCATGAAAATCCTTTTTGAAAAAACTGTACTTTGATAAGCTTTATAAATACCTTACAGCTACTACAGGAATTCTCAAAATAATGTATAGCTTCTCCCGGGCATAAAATGCAAAACATAAAAACAACAAAACATTGCTACTTTCTCTTTTGAGTATGACTGTTTTGCAACATGCCTACAAAGCACATTTCCACATACCTGCTGTACAGTACTGGTGCCTCACGTCTCTGTATTTTACTGTTTGTTTCACTAAGCAGAATACAACCTTCATTCAGTATGCAGGAAATGGTGGAGGACAGGGTACTCCACACCGGGCCTTTTAACAAGTGATTGCAGTCATGGGGCATGGAGGAGGGCTCCTGCTATATTTGGGACTGGGAGCCAACAAGAGAGGATATGGGCCTCAATGTGAGAGAAGGACAGCATCTTTCCAGCTGGGGACCACAGTCCTTAGTGGAATGTTTAACTGCTACTTGGATGAGCATTTAAACTAGCTGGGGGGGGCTCTAAAGCCTAGGGAGGCAACAATTGCCCTCCCTCCAGTAATGAAGCAGCAGGGAGGAAGAACCCAAGGTGGATAAGCTCCCAACAGGACAGGGGTGCAAAATGACAGAGGTCATAAGAAGACAGAGACAAGCGGGGTGCAAATCAGGAAAGCAAGAAGAAAAAAGTTAAAGAGTCAGGTAATGGTGAAGCTAACAAGAAAGAGGGTGGTCAAATGGGGCTTCAGTGAACAGCACAAGCAGAAGGATGGGGAAGAATGGAAGCAGTCAGGGAGTGAGTTAATATGGAGAGCAATGTGCACCAATGAATTAGTCTGGATAATAAAATTCAGGATGTGGAGGCCATCATGGCAAAGGCTAGCCTGGATTGGATGGCCATAACAGAGTTGTGGTTCACTGACAGCTGGGACTGGGACATGGCCATACCAGGCTAGTCTCTGTTCAGGATTAAGAGGGAAGGAAGAGGGGGGGAAGGGCTTGTACTATATGTGAGTGAATCAAGGCCATAGAAGTGCAGTGGCAATGGACAGAAAAAAGAAGGGCTGGAGGTGCTGTGGGTCATCCTGGAGACTGGCACTGGGGCTACCATCCATACAGAGGCTCTAGCAGGGAGAGGAGTTGGATAAGGCCCTTGGGGAAGCCATCATCAGGATGGCAAGTAAGGGTGGAGGTGATGCTAGTTGGGGACTTCAGCCTGTCAGATGTGGATTGAAGTCTTCCAACTGCATCTTTGGCAAGGAACAGGGCCATCCTTGACTCCCTAGAAGGGGCTTTTTTAGGCAGCAAGTCAAGGAACCCACTGGGGTTGGGGCAGTTGTTGGTTCAGGTGCTTACAAACAGGGACAGCATTGCGGATATCACAGTAGGCAGTCCCCTAGGCACCAGTGATCATCGTATATTGTGATTTAACACTAAGATGGGAAAAGAGGCAAACCACATAATGGCAAGAGTCCTGGACTTTAGGAAGGTGGATTTTAAAGAAATGGGAGATGACCTCAAAAACTGCCTCATAGGGGAGATTGACAAGGAGGGGTAGAGGCACAGTGGGAAAAATAAAGGACAGCATAATTAACACAACAGACTTGTGCCTGAAAGGAAGTGAGTAAATGTAGATGGAATGGTTTTACTTGCATTCGTGCTATTCCTCTCTATTATGGTTCTCCTTGGAAGTGGCCAAGGTGGTGAAGAAAAAAGGGTGGCATTTAGGAGTTATAAGGAAATGGAAATGCAGATGGAGGAAGAGAGGGGCTATATCAAGTAAAACAGAGGAGAGCAGGGAAGGCAGTGAGGGAAGTAAAGGTACAGACAGAGAAAAAGATAGCAAAAGGGGCAGCTAAAGAGGATAAGGTGACAGAGGCTTAGTGCCTTCTAACAAAACAGACAGAGGCTTGGTGCCTTCTAACAAAAGCCAGCAAATTTAATGGTCAAGTTAGTTGGGATCTTGTGCTGAAAATATAGACTTTGCAAACAGCGAGTAGTGAAAGCACTTACCTTTACCTTAAAGGTATATTTATATATAATGTATTTCTCCCCCTACTGAAAGTAGAGTTAGTGGGGAGAAAGAAAAATTTACTCACCTGTAGTAATGTGGTTTCTTCCAAGGCATCACTCACTAGGTTTAACAAAAGCATCTTCAGCTCCGCAGCTTGAGCTTGCCCCAGAGTTCAGAATGTTATGCTAATTAAGGAATGCAGAACGCATTCAATCTCTACTTTGTGATCATGCTAACCTCTGCCCCATAACAGCAGATTTATTTCTCAAACTGAGGTGTGCAGTGACCACTAAAGCTACAGTAACTAAATGACTAATAAAAAGTACCCACAAGAGGAAAAAAGTTTTGGAAAAAAAATTCCCTATGGCCGAAAAATAATAAACTGTCAGAACCACAGAATATCAGTTCAATGTGCTTATGCAACTAGATGAGATAATGCTTGTGTGACTTGAGTTACTTTTGTGGCTTTCCACCTCTCTATCCATGGGATATACCACCATGTAGGGGTATGATGCAAGGAGCCCTAGAGGAGGGTTCCCCCCCTACAGGTGCCGCCGTAATGATTGCGTCGGCTAAAGGTAGCTAGGAAGAAGCTGATGGGTAAGAGAGACATCACTGGAGGAGGAAGGGTGCATGGGGGGCAACAAGAAATGAATTCTGGAGAGCCACACAATGAGTGACGTTATAAACCCAATGGGGGAGTGACGTAGTTGCTCTGCCCATCGAACCTTGGGCTTAAAGCCCTCCCATTGTAAACAATGCATTAAGTAATGCTCAAGTAATCAAAAGAAACTGATTCTTGTATGAACCTTTTTCCAGGTCCTGGAAGGGGAGGAAGTGATGGGATTGTTAAACCAAGTGAGGGATCCCTTGGAAGAAACAACGTTACTATAGCTGAGTAATTTTTTCTTCATACCCAGGAATCCATCACCAGTTATTTAACAACAGGAGACTCCATAGCAGTAGCCTGGGAGGCTGGGTAGAGAATGTATTTAGGGAAAAGGTTCTGCAAGATAGCAGTGCTAAAGCTGGCACCCTTCTGGACTGAATGTCCAGACAGTACTGCTTTGTAAAGGAGTGTACTGTCTTCCAGATAGCTGCTTTACAAATCTCCAGAATGGAGACACCTCTTGATGCTGCCACTGAGGCGGAGGTGCCTGTCATAGAGTGAGCCCTCAGACTTCTTGGTGGAAGTGTGCCAGATTTGCCACAACATAACAGAATACAGGCTACTATTAAGAGAGAAATGGTTCTCCTGGATGCCAGTTTACCTTGTCATACCTCACTGTAGGTGAAAATAACTGGGAAGCTGTGAACCTGGCATCCTTTTTGCAGTGCAGGTAGTGTTCCAGGGCTCTTTTAACATCCAGAGAATGGAGTTTCTGCTCCCCTGGAGTGGATTGCTCCATAAAAAGCACTGAAAGAGTGAACGACTGGTTCGGATGACATTCAGACACCACCTTGGGGAGGAATTTTCTATTTCTCCTCAATTCTATCTTGTCTCTGTGGAATATGATGCAGTTGAGCTGTGTACGAAGGATTTGGAATTTGCTCACCCTCCCAGCAAAGGTAAGGGTCACCAGGAAATCTGTTTTCCATGTAACATATTTCGACACAGCAGATTTTATAGGTTTGAATGGAGGCTCAATCAGAATTGCAATGCACATATTTGGGTCCCAAAGAGGGACTGGATCTCTAAAAGGAGGATTTAGGTGAATTAAGCCTTTAAGGAACCTCTTGAAAATGTCCTGTGAAACTAGGGATATATCTCAACTGGCTGACATTTATGCTGCCACTGCTGTCACATGTACATTCAGGATTGAAGGCCAGAGGTCCAGGGGCTACAGATGGACCAAATAATTCAAAACAATGGACAGGGTCACCTAAAAAGGGGGGGGGATCTGCCTGGAAGAGCACCAAAGTGAGAATGTTTTCCACTTGGAAGCATAGGTCTTCCTAGTTGCTGGCTTCCTGGAAACCTTGAGCACATGTAAGACCTCTTCTGAGAGGTCTAGTCCAGATAACTCTAGCTCTTCAAGTACCATGCTTTGAGACACATGGTTCTTGGTTCTGGGAATGCTATCCTGCCCTGAGACAGAGTCAGCAAACTGTAACTCTGGGAAAGGGGGATTGGTGGTTTGTAAGAGAGGGACAAAAGCAGAGAGTACCACGTCTGCCTGGCCCAATCTGGTGCAATCAGAATCATCATTGCCGGCTCCCTCCTGAGCTTCAGTACTGCTGTCAGCAGAAGTGGAAAAGGAGAGAATGCATAAAGGAACTTCCCTGTCCACAAGAGTACTAATGCATCCTCTGAGACTGTTCCCACTGAGGGAAGCCTGCAAGAAATGTTGGGGAGTTGAAAGTTTTCCCAAGATGCAAACAGGTCCACTTCTGGTATGCCCCATCTTCTGAACACTGTGTAGAGAACCTGCTTGTTCATAGCTCATTCATGATTTCCTTAACTGATCCATCTAAGAGAGTCTGCCAGGATGTTGTCCTTGCCTGACAAATGGACTGCAGAAAATTGCACTAGCAGAGAGTAAGTTTTTGGGGTCTCAGCCTGCTCAGCTGCCCCATTGAAGAAAAGCCGTGCTCCACCAGAATGCCTGTTGCCAGGGGCCACACCACAGCACGCTCGCTGAGGAAGGGAACCAGGAGCTTGGCCGCTCACTGGTACCTTGTACTGCCAAAGGCACAAAAGCTGTAAGGTACGTTCTACCGATTTCCTCCTGCCAGCTCTCTCCTGTTGGGGTTGGGGGCTATAGCTGGTTCCACCCTTCATTGAAAGCAGCTGTTTTCACCATAATTTTAGGACTTCTGGAACTCCTAAATTATCCTGGGACTATGAACGCCACCTCTGCGGCTAAGTGATACAGCTCCCTCAGTGAACACTCGTCCTGCCGGCGCTTCACACCAGCTCCTCAGCCGCCCCCCACCTCACCCACCCTGGTCGACCCTCTAGCTATATAGGCTTCCGTTGGTCATATGACTAAGTGTCCACTTTCCCATTGGCTCCTTATACTCTACTGCCACGGGGGGGGGCGTTAGTCCCTTCTCCTGTGGTTAGCACCTTATAACTACTAGGTCGTAACTCAGCCCCCTGCTTTAGCCTAAGCCTGCCTCTTCCATGCCACCTTTCCAAATAGACTCTCTATTGCTGAATACGTACGCTCCCAAATCTATCACAGTCCTACGTGGCGTCTCAAATAGATGCTCGCCTGCCTCCCTCTCTCTCTCCCCCTCTCCCCCTCTCTCCCTCTCTCTCTCTCGCTCTCTCTCTCTCCACTGCTCCTTCTTAAACTCTGCTCTTTCCTCTAACTATAGTATCATACTCCTCCTCCATAAGAGTCCCTTGTGCTTGTCTGTTAGTTGTAAAGGACTAACCCTTTTGCTATGCCTGCTTTTGCTGCTTGGACTAAACAGTATCTTTCTGTCTCTACCCCAAGACAAACAACAAAACGTACCATCACTCAGTGACTTTAGTTTCTCAAACCTGCTCCTCTCATATCACCACCCTATACCTACTTTTCACTACTTTCTTCAAAAAAAATAATGCACATGCCTGTTACTTATGAGCTATTTGACACAAAGGAAAAAACAGAAAAAATATAACATGCTCCTCATGGCGCAGCTTGAATTTCTAGCTCAGCGGCTACTACTGCTAGCTGGTGACGTTGAACCTAACCCAGGCCTGCACCAAAGCAACACCCCACTAACACCCTTTACCAAACTGAATAAAGGCCTTCTAATTGCTCACATGAATATCAGAAGTCTTCTAGGTCACTGAACTGAGCCTGAGGCCTGGATACAAATGGTTAAACCCGACATCTTATGCTTCACTGAAACATGGCTAAAACCCTGCATCCTGGATCCTGGATGCCCAGTGTACCCTGCCTGGATATGCTATTATCCGACAGGATAGAACTGGTTCTAAGTGGGGTGAGGGTGTTGCCATCTACTACAAAAGCCACCTTATGCTAAAAGCTGCCCCTATCCCTAGTCCCCAACTGCTCTGCGAATCACTGCATGCAACACTGTCCCTAGGTGCAAAGTACCTGCACATAATATGTCTATACAATCCACCCACTGGTGGATTGGAAAGTCTCCAGAAACTACTTCAACATTCATCACAAGTCGTTAACATGAATGAGACCATCTTGCTAGGTGATGTTAATCTGAACTGGCTGGGACCGAATTGTAGCACCCTGGTGTTACTAGTTCAAAAGCACAACTTCCATCAGTTAATAACCGAGAAAACAAGAATGACTAACTCCCTATCAGGGACACTGTTAGACTGGATCCTCACAAATAGACCAGACCACGTAACTAAGGCAACCGTCCTGGCTGACACTATAACCGACCACTCGCCCACGATCTGCCACTGGTGCTCCTGCCCACCACCTGCTCCTCGATCCGGCCTAGTCACCTTCACTAACTTTGCAAAACTGGATCTACATGCCTTTTTTCTTGACATAGGCAACACGGACTGGTCTGAAATCTACCTTGCAACAAGTGCTGAGGATGCCCTAGACGTGTTCCTGACCAGGTTTGGTGAAGTACAAAATCGGCATGTACCTAAAATAAAGAGAAGGGTCAGAGGTCAACAAATGCGCTGGTTAAATAAAGAACTACTCCAACAACTCAAAACCTAAGACAAGCTCTGGAAGCATTTCAAGACTACTGGCCTACCCAGGGATCAACTTACCTACAAACAGCATAGAAGTGTTTACAAAAAACAAATCAGGCTTGCAAAAAGCAAGTACTGCCAGAGTCTGTTAGCCAGCTCGTCAAAAGATCCATGCAAATTCTGGGGTCACATCAAAACCTTCCTTGGCACCCCTCAATCTGTCACCCCTTCGGAAATGATTCTTCAAGGTATCCACTGCAATGACTCCCTTACCATAGCTAACGCCTTCAATCAACAGTTCTCGGACCTATCTCCCTATACGTCCACCCTAAATACGGCACCTGCTGCCCCTCAGCCACTCCATACCAAAGAGAAAGCTGATACATCGACAAATGATCCTTTACAAGCAGCAACAAAAACTTTTTATTTCAAGGCTGTGTCTAGAAAACAAGTTCTTAGACTCTTAAACGCCATATCCGATAACACCAGCCCTGGCTCTGATACACTGGAACCCCAACTGCTGAAAGCTTCAGCCCATCTCATCTCCTATCCATTAGCCAGGATTTTCACACTGTACCACTAGAATCACCCCCATTTTCAAAAAAGGAAACAAAAACGAAATATCGAACTACAGACCCATTGCCATTCTCTCGGTCCTCAGCAAAATCTTAGAAAAAATATTAGCCACCCAGGCCACCGAATTCATAGAATCTTCAAACTTACTCTGTGAAGCACAACATGGGCTCAGGAAACATCACAGCACCACAACAGCGTTAGCAGAGTTTACCTCTGATACTCTTGTAAACATGGACGAAGGTCATCTAACTGGGGCTGTGTTCATCGACCTCACCAAGGCTTTCGACCTTGTGGATCACCCCATTCTACTGACTACCCTTAAAAATCTTGGCTTCTCATCTCCTGTAACAAACTGGTTCAGAAGCTATCTAACAAACAGGACACAAGTGGTCAAACTCAACTCTGCTATCTCTGACAGCACCACGATCAATATTGGAGTACCGCAGGGCTCAATACTAGGCCCTCTCTTTTTCTCACTGCTCATAAATAATCTTCCCAGCAGTATAGCATCTGGTGCCTCGCTACTCTATGCTGACGACCTGGTCATCTATGCTTGTTCAGGTTGTGTTGACCATCTAAACACCACTCTGACATCTGCCTTCCACTCTGCCCAACACTGGCTAAGCGCTCATCGCCTTATACTTAACGCCAGCAAAACAAAAGCCATGCTACTGGGAACGACCCATAAACTAAGATCCTGCTCATCTCCCCTGAATATACTTAACCTTAACGGAACCCCTCTCGAGGTTATAAGTACGTTCTGCTATCTGGGCATACTGCTCGACCAAACCCTTGACCTGAACCAGCACATCCAAGAAACCTGCAAAACGGTTAACTGCAAACTGGGGGCTGCCTACAGAACTAACTACATGCTCACACCCACTGCCAAACTGGTCATTGCCAGGGGAATTCTTCTGCCAACTCTATCCTACTGCGCCCCCATCCTAACCATGGCACACAAAACAACACTGCAAAAGTGGGATACCACCTACAACAATGTTTGCCAATATACATCAAAGGCCCTCCACCTCAAACATCACTGCCAACTTTACAAAGACCTAGGCTGGCTTTCCCCCTCCGCCACCAGACTGTACTACCTATGCTGCCTCTCGGACTCCATAATCAGAGTGGCTAGACCTGCTACACTATCTGAACTGCTCCAGCCTATTATCCCCTGGCATGAGCTGAGATCGTCTGACAAGTCTCTCCTAAAAGTTCCCCTCTGCCGCACTTCCAAGGGCTCAGGTGCATTAGGGCACGCTGCCCCACAAGCGTGGAACTCACTACCTATTGACCTAAGACGAGCTTCCTCCCACTTCGCTTTCAAGCGAAGACTACGGAATCACCTCACTTCTATGGACCAATGTGCCTGTTATGATCCTACCTGAATCCTTTCTTCATGCCACCTCTTCCTCCCCCTGTCTATGTTTCACCTCCTTATCCCTTGTATATGCCTATTGTCTGCTTTGCCCCTAATTTTTGCCTTGCATGTCGGTTTTGGACTACTTGCACTTTCTATTATGAAAACAAAGAAACTTATACGGCTCTACTGTCTTGCCTTCCAACTGCCTATGTGTATTACAAATGCCTCTAGTCACTTTACTGTTCTTTGTGTATGACAAATGCAATTTCACCTTACTGTTTTATGTGTATTACAAATGCCTCTAGTCACTTTACTGTTCTTGACTTTGTGTATGACAAATGCCAATTACCTTACTACTTGGTGCCTGTTTCTCAGCCTTCTGTTTGCACTAATCTTTGATGTACTTTTTTGAAACTGGTACTGGTCTCTCCCTAAATCTCTTGAACCTCATCTCCCCCGCACACCGACTAGCCCAGGTATACTAGCTGGCTTTCAGTTCCGCGGCACCGGATCACTGACGCACCTTTTCGGGCTAAAGCCACCTTTTGCCACAACTCTCACCTCAGAGACCGAGTCCCCTTACTTACCCAGCCGGCATACAGTTCCATGAGCCTGGACGCTGACTGTAGCAATCTACCGCTCTTGCCGCATCTTCCTGTCTTACCCCGTTCCTGTTTGCGCGACTCTGGCTTTTCTGCCGCCGTGCAATATACCATGCCTCCTAGCCATCTGTCTACCTCACCTCCCCTTCATGTCAGCCTCCTCGCTGGTTGCCTTGCCCGTAATTAACCCGTTTAGACTGGGTACACCTCGCTCATCCAGGTCGCCAACCCTGCCCAGCTTGGACACCCACCAGCCTGGCCACAGCTCCCGCCTTCCAACTGACTCAAGGTTCCGCGAGTCCGGTCACTGCCCCTTGTTTTCCCCGCTAAAGCCGTAATCACGCCTGCTGTTGCCGAACTCAGCACAGCTCCCTCTGTAACCCTACCCCCTTACCCGGTCTCCAGAACCTGTGGTCTATACACCTTCCAATTTTTTCCTACCTCTCCACTACCGCCAGACAGCCTCTTACCTACTTCTACCCTGGTCCTCCCCCCCCGCCCGCATTCCCAAACCGGGAATCAGTCCCATGAGCCTGGTTATAGACTCTTGCCTCCCGCCGCTAAAGCCATAACTTTTCGCTTGTCCCACCCTACCTTGTTGCCTCCCCCCGCCTGCCCTGGACACTCTCCCTCTAATTATCTCAGATACCGGTGCCCCCTTTCCCCTACAGCTAAATCAGTTGGCAGGGCTTCTCTTACCTTGGTCTCCAGCCCCGCCACCTCCCAAAGAACTTTAGCTGTGCACTTACCCTTCCCTGCCCACATCCCCCTTGTTAGTTTCTCCAATTTAATCCAAAATCTATCCTTTCACCAGTACCCTCTGTTTGCACTACCTACTTATAAAAATTGTATACTTGCATCAATGTACCTTTCCATGTACTGTATAACCTGTACTTTTCTACTTGTATTGTAATTGTACCTCCCGGGTCGTGCCTGAAAATAGTCACTTGCTGGCTAATGCACCTACTCAGTTAACAAAAACTAAATAAAAAATAAAATCAGACTCCAGATCTTCATTGCTTCTGTGCACAGCTTAGAAGATCTTGTCCCTCCCTGTTTGTTGATGTAGTACATTGCAGTGGTATTATTTGCCCTTACTTGGACTGACTGGCCCCGATGTGGGAGAAAAAGACTGTCATTGCCAGATACTGCCCTGAGTTCCAGAAAGTTTATATGCTCCTGAGACTCCAGTGAGGTCCACACCCTGCTTACTGTGACACCTTCTAGATGGCCACCCCAGGAGAGAGGCATCTGTGTTGAGTACCACCATTGGTGACTAATGGAGGAAGGGAACTCCTTCCAAAAGGTTTTCCTCCTCCTTGTACCACTCCAGTGCTTTTAATAGGCACTTTGATATGGGCATTAAGTTTGACAGAGGGTCCCACCTTTGTGGCCAGTGGGCCCATGAGTAATACTGGACATCGCTCATCTGGAATCTGGCGCCTGGCACCACTGCTGTGGAGGAGGCCATGTGCCCCAGCAACTGCAGGAAGTCCCTGGCAGGTCTAGGATGACCTATTTTGAAGGAGTTTGCCAGTTCCATCAGGTTGGCCATGCCCTCCTGAGGGAGGAAAGCCTTTCCCTGAACAGTTTCAAGCTCTGCTCCTATAAAGTCCAACACCTGTACTGAGCCTAGTCAAGACATTTGAATGTTCACTAGGAAACCCAGATCCTCCAGAGTGTCAGAATTCACAGGGTTTCCACTCAGGGGAGAGTAGGGTCAGCACTTAAAATAACCAGCAGGATGCTCAATTTTTTTACTGAGAAATGCCTTTATTGATGAAAACAGAGAACATAGACAGGGATATACAGAGTGGTTTTACCATGCCACAGCGACAGCGGACACGGAGACATCACCAACAGCGACAACCGCATTGCTGAATGTCAGCAATGCGGTGTCGGGAATGCCTCCATGTTTCCACTGGGGGGGCTGCACCCCAAACCCCCGCCGGTTTCTAGGATTCCAACTCCAAGTCGAAGTTGGACCGGGGGGGACAAACACCAAACACCCTGAGAGGCAGTCCCCTGGCCATGCAGAGACCATCACAGTGACATGCAGATTTTGCCCAAATCCTGTCACTGTGATGGTATTCGCCGTCGGGGAGTCACTGTGGCAACAGTGTACCATACAGAGCACCTATCCCATTTGGGTAAACCACAAATTGCCAAAGCGAAAACAAAGCTAGGAAATTAGCACTCAATCTGCAAAAAAAATATGCTATCAGCTCGTAACTCAGGAGCTGAAAACACGGCAACGGCTTAAGAATCCTAAACACTGCCGTTTTGTTCAAACAAACTTTTCTGTGCCTCAACTTCATGAGTGCAGGAAGGACTGAATGTGGTTAAGGATAAAGACCAGTACAAAACTACGAAACTCAAGTCAAAAGTCCAAAAAAGAAATTTCTTTTACCTTGCTTGGTGTCTTGTGGTTTAGTGATGGCTTCTTAATGGAGATCATGCATTTACATATCGATGAGGTGTCATCATCAGAGTGTGAGCCAGGTACTCCAAGATGTGTGTTTTTATATGGAATCCCCGAAAAGATATGATACAACATCACTGTGACTTACACAAACTTTAACAGTGAGAAAGTTTTCACGTTACCATTCACCTCATTATGTTCCAAACATATAAGTTTAAATATGGCAACTAGAATCTCTTTATAGAAAGTTTTTAGAGGCTACTTAGTTCATTTGGATAGTATTGTAAACACTGTTTCCAGCTATGTGCTAGACACCATTATTTGTGTGCCACTTCATTAATTCAGTGCAGAGCCAAAAAGAGATGCAGGAAATTAATTTAAAGTCACTTGTTTGTAGAGAATCAGTGGTACAGTAGTGCCTTGCAGAGCAGGCAAACCATGCTTTGAGAAATGACAAAGCCCAGCACAGCACAGCACAGCACATAAGTTGTGCTGGAGCCCTCAGGATGCCCATAGTAAGACAAGAGCCAGTCCTACTCAGAGGATCCACTGATGTCTTGCCCAGCGAGTGAATTGTGATGAAGCAAGATTGCCGTTAAAAATATTTTGATTAATATCCATCAGAGCAGGAAAGTCATGCTAGATACTAAATAGCTAACAGGTTTCCCAGCAAAGCAGACAAGTCATGCTCAGGAAAGGACATTTTCCTTTTAGTTTTAAAAGTGTCTGATGGCTTGCACAGCAGAGCATGCAAGTCATGCTGGTGCAAGGACATTTTCCTTTTGGTTTTAGATCCAGCATAGTCAACAAGTCATGCTGGAGAGGAGTTAGATTTTACTATAGTATTTTTCTTTCTATAGAAATCCAGCAATTATGACTGGTCATTCTGGGTCTTAGAAGAATTGCTGGTACTTCATAAGGCCCTGTTCCAACAGCAGAGCAGAAAGCGTCATGCTGAGTAGGGTCCATTGAAGCTTCATATCTCATGCTTCAAAATACTGTAGCAGAATGCAAACTGAGTCCTATGAAAGGTCATAGGGTCATAGTAGTCAAATGAAAATGCTGATCTTTTTTGATTTTCTAGGTTTTGGACAAGTGGCTATACAGTGGAATGTCTTCATCCAGACTGCCTGGGGTCAAAATGTCAAGGGTAAAAATCCAGAAGGATTCTCTTTGTAGAAATGTGTCCTTTAAGATTCCCCCTCTGACATTCCTCTTGACTTTTTTAAGTCCCACAAATTTCAGAGATGCAGGGGACCCATGTCCTGCCTTATGGTAGTGCCTTGCCATTGCGTGGTCAAGGTAGTTGTTCTGAATAACTGCTTTATGCTCTCCTATCTGAAGTTTAAGAGCGCTTCTTGTTTGTCCCATGTATCCTTGGCTGCATGGGCATGTCAACAAATACACTACTTCACACATGTTGTAGTTTATAAATTGCTTGACATCAAACCATTTGCAAGATCGTGGATGGTAAAACGAGTGTGTATTAAGTGTATTGGAGCAATGAGTACACCGCCCATATCTGAAGTTTCCGGTTGGTGGTTTAGGGAGCCAGTTGTTTGAACACTGAATCAGAGAAAACACTGCATTGACCAACCCTATCCTTCAGATTTTTTCCTCTTCGATAAGTTATCGTTTTTTGTCTTGCAAGTGTTTGCAGTTTTGGGTCTATCTCCAAGAAGCTCTAGTGTTTTGCATTATTTTGCCAATCTGTGGGGCTAGTGGATTGAAATGTGTAACAACTGTCAGTATGTTTTTATTTTCATTCGTTTCTGTTTGTTGTAGTAGATTTTCTCTAGCGAGTTGACTTGCATGCATATCTGCTTTCTGAATCAATTCCTTATTGTAGCCTCTTTTTTAAAAACCTGACAGGTTTCTTGCAGCTTCTGTATATCCTTCTTTTGTAGAGCACACCCTTTTAGCCCTTATGAACTGTCCATTTGGGATGTTCCCTTATGACACTGTACAGGTGGCAACTATCACTCTTAAGGAGTGTGTTATGAGAAAGGGGCTTTCTGTATAACTTGATCTTCAGATGTTGTTTTCTTTGAAAAGCAGGATATCTAGAAAAGCTATCTGTTTCTGATCAATTGTGTGGGTAAATTTTAAGTGGCTGTAGGTGGAATTGATGTATTTTAGGAAGCTCATCAGGTTTTCCAAAGTACCACTCCAAATTAGCAGCCATCTATATATTGTTACCATGCTTCTTAACAGACACTGAAGATATGGGATGGACTGAATATGAATTGGTCTTCCCAGGCCCCCATATGTGTTGTTTTTGACTCTATGTATTTTCAAGTGTACTCTCCCTTCACTTCCCCCCAGGACGCATCTGGAAACGAGCTCTTGTTAGTTCAGTATACCTGGTGAAAATTTTAAATAAATAAATATAGATGTCCACCAGACTGGGGGCTAAGGTTGTGCCCATAGCTGTTCCCTTGTGCTGCGCATAGTAGCAGTTCTCAAATAGGAAATAGTTTGCCTCAAGTACAGATCATGCAAGCTTTATTATATAGTGGTTTGGTGTACCATGTTAACCCTATATTCGAGAGTTTTGTCCAAAGCTTCCAGTCCTCTTTCATGTGGGATGTTCAAATATAAACTCTCCACATCAATTGTTACCAACCAATCTGTTTCTGTCACCTGAATGTTACTTAAAAATGACAATGTGTCATTCATGTCTGATGTACAACCTTAGAGATGGCACAGCTTTTTTATGTAGAAATCTACAAATTAACATATTTTTTGTGTAACTGAATCAAACTGCTGATACAATCGGTCTCCCTGGAACAGGGGTAGTGTCTTTATGTACCTTAGATAGGAGGTACAAAGTTGGTGTCCTTGGATTATCTGTT
Organism: Neoceratodus forsteri; assembly: GCA_016271365.2. Classification (NCBI taxonomy): domain Eukaryota; kingdom Metazoa; phylum Chordata; order Ceratodontiformes; family Ceratodontidae; genus Neoceratodus; species Neoceratodus forsteri. Next base: position 638,648,876 of record CM057453.1, on the reverse strand, counting down.
GTGAGGAACTCTGCCTCAGTCTTCATATTCCAGTGCATATTTTTGCCCATATTAATCAGTTGTTCAGCCCTTTTTTGAATTTCACGTGTGTGGTCTTTTTGGAGTTTTTTTTATAAAATTCTTGGTTTGTAAGCTGTCTATGGCTTCTGTGATGTACTCATCACAACCCCATACCACAACTGCCCCACCCTTGTCTGTCTGTTTTACGAACATACAAACAAATTACTATATCTTTGTTCTCACTGAGTTGATTGATAGCCATATGTTCAATGTATGTAACATTTTGTTTTGAGTTTCCTCTGTTGTTTCTAAGTAACTCGTTCACTTCTTTTGCTACAATATTATGAAACGTGCTAGTGTTGGGATATAAGAGGGTGGGCAAAAGGATAAGGGTTTCTTAAAAGGGTTTTTTTTCTCTATTGGGGTCTTCTGTTTGGTTGTTATTTTCTGTTCCATTAGTCTCTTTTTCTCACAAAAATTCCCAAAGATGAAGTTGTCAGCAGAACTTAAACAGATCTACTTTGGTTTGAAAATCATTTGCTTTGTTTGTTGGTGTGAATGTAAGACCTTTACTGAGGATATTTATTTGTTCCCTGGATAAATTCGTTTTAGACAGATTTAAGACTGCCTGTTGGTGCTCCTCATTCAGCAGAGATAAAGGTCACCATGAAAAACGTTTTCCATGTGACATATTTCAACACAGCAGATGCTATAGGTTTGAATGGAGGTGTATCAAATTAACAGTGCACAGATTTGGGTCACAAGGAGGGACTGGATCTCTAAAAGGTGGATTTAGATGAATTAATCCTTTAAGGAACCTCTTAAAAATGTCCTGTGAAACTAGGGATATATCTCAACCAGCTGACATGCATGCTGCCACTGCTATCACATGTACATTCAGGGCTGAAGGCCAGAGGTCAAGGGGCTACAGGTGGACCAAATAGTTCAAAACAATGGACAGGGACAGCTAAAAAGGGGGATCTGCCTGGAAGAACACCAACATGAGCATCTTTTCCACTTGGAAGCATCGGTCTTCCCAGTTGCTGGCTTCCTGGAAACCCTGAGCACATGTAAGACCTCTTCTGAGAGGTCTAGTCCAGAGAACTCTAGCTCTTTAAGTACCATGCTTTGAGACACAGGGTGCTTGGTTCTGGGAATGCTATCCTGCTCTGAAACAGAGTCAGCAAACTGTAACTCAGGGGAAGGGAGATTAGTGGTCTGGAGGAGGGGGACAGAAGCAGGGAGTACCACGTCTGCCTGGCTCAATCTGGTGCAATCAGAATCATCATTGCCAGCTCCCTCGTGAGCTTCAGTAGCACTATCAGCAGAAGTGGAAAAGGAGGGAATGCATAAAGGAACTTCCCTTCCACAAGAGGACTAGTGCATCCTCTGAGACTGTTCCTACTGAGGGAGGCCTGCAAGAAATGTTGGGGAGTTTGACGTTTTCCTAAGATGCAAACAAGTCCACATCTGGTGTGCCTCATCATCTGAACACTGTGGAGAGAACCTGCTTGTTCATAGCCCATTCATGATTTCCTTAACTGATCCAGCTTAGAGAGTCTGCCAGGATGTTGTCCTTGCCTGCCAAATGGACTGCAGATAATTGCACTAGCAGAGAGTTAAGTCAGACTCCAAATCTTCATTGCTTCTGTGCACAGCTTGGAAGATCTGGTCTCTCCCTGTTTATTGATGTAGTACATAGAAACTGTATTATCTGTCCTTGCCTGGACTGACTGCCCCGATGTGGGAGAAAAAGACCTTCTTTGCCAGATACTGCCCTGAGTTCCAGAAGGTTTATATACTCGTGAGGCTCCAGTGAGATTCACACCCTGCTTACTGTAAGACCTTCTAGATGGCCACCCCACCCCGAGGGTGAGGCATCTGTGGTGAGCACAACTGTCGGTGACTAATGGAGGATAGGAACTCCTTCCAAAAGTTTTTCCTCCTCCTTCTACCACTCCAGTGCCTTTAGTAGGTACTTTGATATGGGCATTAAGTTTGGCAGAGGGTCTCACCTTTGTGACCAGTGGGCCCATAAGTAATATTGGACATCGCTCATCTGGAATCTGGTACCTGGCACCACTGCTATGGAGGAGACCATGTGCCCCAGCAACTGCAGGAAGTCCCCAGCAGGTCTTGGCTGCCCTATTTTGAAGGACTTTCCCAGGTCCATCAGTATGGTCACCCTCTCCCGAGGGGGAAAAGCCTTTCCCCGAACAGTATCAAGCTCTGCTTTTGTGAAGTCCAACACCTACACTGGGCCTAGTTGAGACTTCTGGATGTTCACTAGGAAACCCAGCTCCTCCAGACTGTCAGAATTCACATGGTTTCCACTCAATGGAGAATAGGGTCAGCACTTAAAATAACCAGCAGGATACTCAGTTTTTTTAATGAGAAATGCCTTTATTGTGTGAAAACAAAGAACATAGACAGAGATATACAGAGCACCTATCCCATTTGGGTAAACCACAAATTGCCAAAGCGAAAACAAAGCTAGGAAATCAGTGCTCAATCTCCAAAGAAAATATGCTATCAGCTTGTAACTCAGTAGCTGAAAAAACGGCAACGGCTTAAGAATCCCAAACACTGCTGCTTTATTCAAACAAACAGTTGCTGTGCCTTAACTTCATGAATGCAGGAAGGGACTGAACTTGGTTAAGAAAAAAGACCTGTACAAAAGTACAAAACTCAAGCCAAAAGTCCAAAAAAGAAATTTATTTTACCTTGCTTGGCATCTTGTGGTTTAGCAATAGCTTCTCAATGAAGATCATACATTTACATATCGAAAGGTATCATCATCAGAGTTTGAGCCAGGTGCTCAAAGGTGTGTTTTTATAGAGAATACCCTTAAAGAGATGGTACAACATCACCGTGACTTACACAAACTTTAACAGTGAGAAAGTTTTCACATTACCATTCACCACATTATATTCCAAACATAGAAGTTTAAACATGGCAACTAGAATCTCTTTATAGAAAGTTTTTAGAGATTACTTAGTTCATTTGGACAGTATTGTAAACACTGTTTCCAGCTATTTGCAATGCGCTATACACCATTATTTGTGTGTCACTTCATTAATTCACTGCAAAGCCAAAACATCATGCAGGAAATTAAGTTAAAGTCACTTGTTTGTAGAGAATCAGTGGTACAGTAGTGCCTTGCAGAGCAGGCAAACCATGCTTTGAGAAATGACAAAGCCCAGCACAACACAGCACATAAGTTGTGTTGGAGCCCTCAGGATGCCCATTGTAAGAACAAGAGTCAATTCTGCTCAGAGGATCCACTCATGTCTTGCCCAGCGAGTGAATCATGATGAAGCAAGATTGCCTTTAAAAATATTTTGCTTAATATCCATCAGAGCAGGAAAGTCATGCTGGATACTAAATATCTAACATCTTTCCCAGCAAAGCACACAAGTCATGCTGGGGCCAGGATATTTTCCTTTTAGTTTTAAAAGTGGCTTATGCCAGCCTGGTGGCACTGAGGGCTGAGGTGCTGGTCGTCTTACCTTGCACCATGCCAGTGACCCAAGTTAGGGAACAAGCATGAGCCACCGGGGGTTGGCAGGGGAGGAGAAGGATCAAGCATCTGAGGGACTGCTCTCCTTCTCTGGGGAGGAAGGACATCAGTTGTCAGTCCATGATTGGCCCCTAGTGGAGGCTGGGGGCAGCACTCCAATGCTGCAGAAAGAGAGGCAGAGATGAGCCAGACGCCTGGAGGGAGAACATGCAGATGTGTGCACGCTCCCTCCGTCGGTGTCATTGCCTGCCTCATCTCCATGGGGATTGAAAAGTGGAAAATGGCTCTGTTCAGGCAGCATGAGCTTCCAACCTCCACGGCCTGACCCTAAATGGCACCTCCTCATTTGGATCTGTCTCACTGAGTAGAGCTATGGGGGGGACTCCTCACCACCCCACCACGGGGGGGTGTATGCCATGGGGGAATTGAGGAGGTGCCCAGATGTCGGGTTCGTGAGCTGGGAGGTCGGTCGAGATGTCCCAGACTACTGGAGCCAATGGAGAAAGAATAAGCTAAAAAAAAAAGTGGCTGAAGGCTTCCCCAGCAGAGCATGCAAGTCATGCTGGTGCAAGGACATTTTTCTTTTGGTTTAGATCCAGCATAGTCAACAAGTCATGCTGGAGAGGAGTTAGATTTTACTATAATGTTTTTCTTTCTATTAAAATCCAGCAATTTTGACTGGTCATTTTGGGTCTTAGAAGAATTGCTGGTACTTCATAAGGCCCTGTTCCAACAGCAGAGCAGGAAAAGTCATGCAGAGTAGGGGCCATAGAAGTTTCATATCTCATGCTTCAAAAATACTGTAGCAGAATACAAACTGACTAAGCCCTACAGTGGCAGAGCCAGGTTTGGGAGCGTTTGGGAGCCGGGGGGTAGGGCATTCAGTCAATCATGGACTCCACAATGGGCACTAAACATTGAATAAAGATGGTGGTGGGGCACCACTACTCACACTAGGGCAGCCAGAAGGGGCAACCGACCCCCCAGCACCCCCCCCAGCTCCACCACTGAAGACCTATGAAAGGTCATAGGGTCATAGTAGTCAACTAAATATGTGTCTCTTTTATGATTTTCTAGGTTTTGGGCGAGTACCTCTACAGTGGAATATCTTCATTCAGACCACCTGAGGTCAAACTGTTAAAGGTAAAAATCCAAGGTTCTCTTTGTAGAAATTTGTCCTTTAAAATTCCCCCTCTGACATTCATCTTGACTTTTTTCAAGTCCCACAAATTTCAGAGATGCAGGGGACCCATGTCCTGCCTCATGGTAGTGCCTTACAATTGTGTAGTCAAGGTCATTGTTCCGAATAGCTGCTTTGTGCTCTCCTATCTAGACTTTAAGAGCTCTTCTTGTTTGTCCCATGTATCCTTGGCTGCATGGGCAAGTCAACAAATACACTACTTCACACTTGTTGTAGTCTATAAAAATTACTTGACATCAAACCATTTGCCCATTTGTAGATGGTAAAATGAGTGTGTATTGAGTGTATTGGAGCAATGAGTACACCGCCCACATCTGAAGTTTCCTGTTGGTGGTTTAGGGAGCCAGTTGTTTGAACACTGAATCAGATGTAGCACCGCATTGACCAACCCTATCCATCAGATTTTTTCCTCTTCGATATGTTATCGTTTTTTGTCTTGCAATTGTTTGCAGCTTTGGGTCTATCTCTAAGATACTCCACTGTTTTATATTATTTTGCCAATCCGTGGGGCTAGTGGATTGAATTGTGTAACAAATGTCGGTATGTTTTTATTTTCATTCGTTTCTGTATGTTGTAGTAGATTTTCTCTAGCGTGTTGACTTGCATGCATATCTACTTTCTGAATCAATTCCTTATTTTAGCCTCTTTTTAAAAACCTATCTGATAGATTTCTTGCAGCTTCTGTATATCCTTCTCTTGTAGAGCACTCCCTTTTATCTCTTATGAACTGCCCATTTGGGATGTTCCTAATGACACTGTGCAGGTGGCAACTATCACTCTTAAGGAGTGTGTTATGAGAAAGGGGCTTTCTGTATAACTTGGTCTTCAGATGTTGTTTTCTTTGTATAGCAGGATATCTAGAAAAGCTATCTGTTTCTGATCAATTGTGTGGGTAAATTTTAAGTGGATGTAGGTGGAATTGATGTATTCTAGGAAGCTCATCAGATTTTCCAAAGTACCACTCCAAATTAGCAAACAGTCATCAATATATTGTTTCCATGCTTTTAAATAGACACTGAAGATGTTATGGGTTGGATTGAATATGAATTGATCTTTCCAGGCCCAATATACATTGTTTTCGACTCTATGTATTTTCAAGTGTACTCTCCCTTCCCTTCCCTTCCCCCCAGGACGCATCTGGAAATGAGCTCTTGTTAGTTCAGTATGTCTTTCCTGGTGAAAATTTTAAATAAATAAATATAGATGTTCACCAGACTGGGGGCTAAGGTTGTGCCCATAGCTGTTCCCTTGTGCTGGGCTTCATAGCAGTTCTCAAATAGGAAATAGTTAGCTTCAAGTACAAATCATACAAGCTCTATTATATAGTTGTTTGGTGGTACCATGTTTACCATATATTTGAGAGCTTTGTCCAAAGCTTCCAATCCTCTTTCGTGTGGGATGTTCGAATATAAACTCTCCACATCAATTGTTACCAACCAATCTGTGTCTGTCACCTGAATATTGCTTAAAAATGACAATGTGTCATTCATGTCTGATGTACAACCTTAGAGATGGCACAGCTTTTTTATGTAGAAATCTACAAATTAACATATTGATTCTGTAACTGAACAGGTAGTTGTTTGATAGTCATATGTTCAATGTATGTAACATTTTGTTTTGAGTTACCGCTGTTGTTTCTAAGTAACTCGTTCACTTCTTTTGTTACAATATTACGAAAAGTGGCTAGTGTTGGGTTATTAGAGGATGGGCAAAAGGATGAAGGTTTCTTAAAAGGAGTTTTTTTCTGTATTGGTATCTTCTGTTTGGTTGTTATTTTCTGTTCCATTAGTCTCTTTTTCTCACAAAAATTCCCGAAGATGAAGCTGTCGGTAGAACTTAAAGAGATTTACATTGATATGAAAATAATTTGCTTTGTTTGTTGGTGTAAATGTAAGACCTTTACTGAGGACATTTATTTGTTCCCTGGATAAATTAGTTTTAGACAGATTTAAGACAGCCAGTTGGTGTTCCTCGTTCTGGAGGACCTCTGTACTTGTGCCCACTGTCATGTTGATTAGTGACAATCGATGTGGAGAGTTTATATTCAAACATTCCACATGAAGGAGGATTGGAAGCTTTGGACAAAGCTCTCGAATATTTGGTAAACATGGTACCACCAAACCACTATATAATAGAGCTTGTACGATCTGTACTTGAGGCAAACTATTTCCTATTTGAGAACTGCTACGATGCCCAGCATAAGGGAACAGCTATGGGAACAACCTTCACCCCCAGTCTGGTGAACATCTATATGGGGGCCTGGGAAGACCAATTCATATTCATTCTAACTAATAATATCTTCAGTGTCTATACAAAAGCATGAAAACAATATATTGATGACTGTTTGCTAATTTGGAGTGGCACTTTGGAAAATCTGATGAGCTTCCTAGAATACATCAATTCCACCTCCATCCCGCTGCATCTCTGAAATTTGCGGGACTTGAAAAAGTCAACATGAATGTCAGAGGGGGAAAGTTAAAGGACAAATTGCTACAAAGAGAATCTTTCTGGATTTTTATCCTTGACACTTTGACCCCAGGAGGTCTGGATGAAGACATTCCACTGTACAGTTACTTGTCCAAAACCTAGAAAATCAAAAAAAGAGACACATATTAATTTGACTACTATGACCCTATGACCTTTCATAGGGCTCAGTTTGTATTCTGCTACAGTATTCTGAAGCATGAGATATGAAGCTTCTATGGCCCCTACTCAGCATGACTTTTCCTGCTCTGCTGTTGGAAGAGGACCTTATGAAGTACCAACAATTCCTTTAAGACTCAGCATGACCAGTCTAAATTGTTGGATTTCACATGAAAGAAAAAAGTTATAGTAATATCTAGCTCCTCTCCAGCATGACTTGTTGACTATGCTGGATCTAAAACTAAAAGAAAATTGTCCTTGCACCAGCATGACTTGCATGCTCAGCTGGGCAAGCCATCAGCCACTTTTAAAACTAAAAAAAAAATGTCCTGGTCCCAGCCTGACTTGTGTGCTTTGCTGGGCAAGCTGTTAGCTATTTAGTATCCAGCATGACTTTCCTGCTTGGATGAATAGTGAGCAAAATATTTTAAAGGCAATCTTGCTTCATCATGACTTGCTCGCTGGGCAAGACATCAGCTGATCCTCTGAGCAGGACTTGCTCTTACTACGGGCATCCAGAGGGCTCCAGAATAAATTATGTGCTGTGCCGGGCTTTGTATAGTGCAGTGGTCTTAGGCTCTGAGCTGAAAATCTGGTGACATCTAGCAGACCAGACCTGGGTTTGAATCCCACAGCTTCTACTTGCATACTGTGAGACCCTGAGCAAGTCATTTAACTTCCTTGTGCTCCCAGGTCGCACCTGGAAACAAGCTCTGGCTTAGTGTGCCTTTCCTGGTTAAACAATTTCCCCCTTGTTGTTTCTCAAAGCATGATTTGCTTCCTCTGCTAGGCACTACGGTGCTACTGATTCTCTACAAACAGGTGGTTTTAACTTAAATTCCTGCATGACATTTAGGCTCTGCTGTGAATTAATGAAGTGACACACAAATGATGGTGTCTAGTGCATTGCAGATAGCTAGAAACAGTGTTTACAATACTGTCCAAACAAAGTAGCCTCTAAAAACTTTCTATAAAGGGATTCTAGTTGCCATTTTCTAACTTCTATGTTTGAAATTTAATGTGGTGAAGGATAAGATGTGAAAACTTTCTCACTTTTTAAGTGTGTATCTGTAAGTTATGGTGATGTTGTACTCTCTCTTTAAGGGTATTCTCTATAAAAATATACCTTGGAGAATCTGACTCACGGTCTGATGATGACACCTTGTTGAATTGTAAGCATGTGATCTCCATTGAGAAGCTATCGCTAAACCACACCGCACCAAGCAAGGTAAAAGAAATTTCTTTTTGGGACATTTGGCTTCAGTTCTGAACTTTTGTACTGGTCTTTATCCTTAGCCACATTCAGTCGTTCCTGTTGTCATGAAGTTGAAGCACAGCAGATGTTTGTTTGAATGAAGTGGCAGTGTTTGGGATTCTTAAAACTGACTTTATCATGCTCAAAGTACCTAGGACTCGTATCTCCTTTGGCAAATGTGCTATCTCGTATGCCCTTTCATCTATATGGAACCAGCTCCAATCTATACTAAAACGAACTATTATTGTCTCGGTTAACTTCTACCGAGAGCTAGTTGCACCGAAAATAAAAGATACTTGTAACTGCCATTAAGCCGCCCCCTCCATCCTTAAGCGTGCCTCTCCTCTACTGTCTATTTTGTCAACTCATACACTATCTTCTGCTAATCTACCCCTTCCCCCCACCCCTATGCACCCTAATTATACTATCTCTTTTCACATGTGTGTGTATCACATTATGTTTATAAATGCCATCATTCAGTGATAAAGTGATAAACCTTATTGACTGTATTTTTTTTTGTTATTACATCTTCAGCACTATACCTTGCTATGTGTTACCTGATTTGAACCTTGATAGCACCTTGTATATTTGTACCAAGGCACTGTACTATTTAATGTATCATTGTATGTGTATAACCACCAGGACTTCCTTGTGAATGAGCTTCCTCAATGGATTCTTCCTGCAATAAACTTGAACTTAAGCTGTTGCCATTTTTTTCATCTATGCAGTTACAAGCTAATAGCATATTTTCTTTGCAGGTTGAGCACTGACTCCCTAGCTTTCTTTTCACTTCATCAATTTGTCATTTATGCAAATGGGATAGGTGTTCTGTATATCCCTGTCTATGTTCTTTGTTTTCAGACAATAAAGGCATTTCTCAGTAAGAAGACTGAATATCCTACTGGTTATTTTAATTGCTGACCCTGTTCTCCACTGAGTGGAAACTCTGTGAATTCTGATTACCATACACTCCTGGGTATTTGTGCACTTCGCTACAGCCATTCACAAGTGAGGCCACCCCCCCCCCCGAGTCCGTGTTTTCTTCTCCAGAGTGTGTTGGGTGAGGGAGAGAAAGGTCTTGACCTCTTGGTAGGACTGCCCTGAAACCAACCAGTCATCCAGGTAGGGGAAGGCCATGACCGCTTGCCACCTCAAATGTACCACTACTAATGCTAAGCATTTTGTGAAAACTCTGGGGGCTGATGAAACACTGAAGGGAAGGGTTGTGAATTGGTATTGACTGCTCCCCACTCTGAATCTGAGGTATTTCCTGTAAGAAGGTCTTACTGGAATGTCAAAATAGGCATCCTTCAGATCCAGTGACCCCAATCAATGACCTTGGTGCTAGGATGGGATTACTGTTCTTAATGTTATCATCTTGAACTTTCCTTCTTTAAATGTTTGTTCAGGAATCTGAAATCTGAAATGGGTCACCACTCCCCATTTTTCTTGTGGTCGAGGAAATATCTGGAGTATAGTCCCTTCCTGATTTGGGGGGGGGAGGACTGCTTCCACTTCATTCGCAAGTACCACCTTTCTTACCTCTAACTACAGTAGAATTTCATCTGCTGGGGTGTGAGGAGGAAAGGCACTTTGAGTCTGCAGCTTTGGAAATCTTTTGAGCTGCAGACAGAGTCCCTGACCCACTATCTACAGGACCCTCCTGTCTGTGATAATATTTTCCCAGGCATGTAGACAGTGGGTTAACTTTCCTCCCACTAGCAATGGTCAGGCAACATGGGCACATTTGGCAGGGATTTTGTGTCATCTGAGCCTTAGGAGCTGGAGTGACACTTCCAAGTTTCGAGGCCCTTCTGCCCTTAACTCTGAAGAAGCTCCGACATAGTCATAAGACACATAAGCACGGGGGTAGTAACCCCTGAGCCTGCCTCCCCTACCATAATACCTTTGTGGATTGGAGATGTTTTCCTTCTCAGTATTGCTTTTGTAGGTGGTTTTGTATTCATCTACTTTTTTCATGTTATTGTCTTACACCAAACAAGGACATTTCCCTTGCATGGAAAATCCATGGCTTTTGTCTGAGTACCATGGGAAAGGTTTGTAGTTCTAAACCAAGTAAACCTTCTGAGTGACACTGCATTTGTCATGACCCTGGAAACAGTGTCATTGGTGTCTACAGCCATATGGAATTGGTACGTTGTGGCATCCATGGTGGTTTTGGTTGTGTCAGTCAGGTCCTGAGCCACATCCTCAGTTGCTTTCTCGCTAATTGCCATCAAAGAACTTCAAAGCTCCTTTTGGTACTGAGCTGAGTATGCCATATAAGTTGCCTGTCTTAACAGCAAAGAAGCTGACGTGTACACTTTTTTTCCCCATGCTGTCCAGTTTTCCAGAATTTCTCTCTGAAGGTTGGGAGGAATGGGGAACCTTAGCCTTGTTGCAGACCACAGTTTGAACTACTCCTTCATGGTCAGGGTGACTGACTGTATAAGTATTCAGCATCCTGTTTGTCCACCCGGTACTTTTTCTCAATTTTCCTGTCAATGCCCACAGCTTAAGTAGGGTCTGGCAAGACCTTCAAGGTGTCTTTCTTTAAAGATTTGTGAACAGGCAAATACAATCTTTTTGTTTGGGATAGACCCATCATGTCTAAGAACTCAACATCATCCTATCCCCTGCATTTTGCTGAGGAAAGAAATTGTGGATATTTGCCATCTGCCTCACAAATGTAAAATGAGAGGTATAGTCAGTCCTCTGAAGACCGAGGAGGGGAACCAAACTCCTGATCAAAGGAGCCATCTGGCTTCATAGAATCTCCTTCCTCCTCCTCCTCCTTATCATCATAATACATTTCTGCATTCTCCCCCATGAGCATAACTATGGGTATCGGAGCCTTGAAGGGGGGGAGGGCTAGCATGGACATACAGATGCCCGTAACTTGGAAAGCTGAGAAGAATTGCTATGTTTAGTCATATCCTCAAATGAAAAACAAGATTAGATTTGTTCACTTGTGTCCCCTTTTGCCTTTTCAGCTACAGGGGCAGTGACATGCTTTCTCTTGCGAGTTTTCTTACAGGGCACCATATCCAATGCCTGTCTACTGTCCCGTGGTGTCTCCTTTGACCTTTCAGCAGGAGGGGCAGTGGTATGCTTTTCTTTATGGTCTTTCTTAGCAGGCTCTGTTTCAAATACCTGCCTACTATCCACTGTTAGAAAATGGGCATCGAGAATTGGGTCTCCTGATTGGCCAGTTCCCTGGTCTGAGCCCTGATCTATCAGACAGTAGAGCCCTGTAGATAATAAGTGCCAGTCTCTTCACCCACTCACATAGCATTGTGCACAGTTTGTTTTCTCACTGACTGAGAACAGCTGATTGAATTTCAAATATCTGCCTTTTTTTCTCTCACCTAGCGAGAGCTACTCCCCCCCCCCATGCTCCTTAGTTCAGTGGCAACTGCCTGTTGCTTACATTTGTTTTTTTATTTCAATTATTTATTTTTATTTGAAGTGACATCTTGTTCCATGGCCCCAATTACTGATAGTATGATTCTCTGAGAGCGAGAGCCTACCACATTCTCGCTCCTCCAGCCGGGCACCTGTCAGCTCCCGAAAATAAAACAGCTTCTAATTTGCAACACTGCAGAGATTGCACTTCATTAAGTGTCTCACCCTCTTCTTTACCAGCAAGAAACACTCAACTTTTTGTTACGTGATTGGGAAGAGAGAGAGAGAGAGAGAGAGAGAGAGAGAGAGAGACAGCAGCCGAGCTTTTCTCCCAACCACAGTGCTGTTAACTAAAATCACCGTTACTCCTCGTATCTGAACCATGGTGAGCGTTCATTTCAAACCGCATTCACAGAGCAAATTCCTCGATCGTGACCCCCTCAACATTACAGCATTGCCTAAACTGTCCGGATCAGAAAAAATGAGCTTAAACATTCAAAAAGTAGCCAGAGCACATCGTATGCTCACTGGTACTCCAAGACACCCTGTTCTCCTTAACTGCAAGCCTGCTTCACTAAAAAAACAAAATCTGTTTTTTGTCTTAAAGACAACAAACTCATACCACTGTGCCTTCAGATTTGGGGGTGGGTACAGACCATAGCATTAATAAGAATCATCAAGTGAACGCGGGAGTCTGCCTGCTAAACTGATGGCATTATTTACAGTCTCACCATAGTTCTGCCATTTGTCCCAAGGCAGTCAGGCGGAGGAACTGTTTTATTCCAAAAGTTATTTTAAAGTCATTTTTAATAATTTTTTTTTAAACCATAGTTTGTTTTACAATGCCCATTTTCTAAGTGCAATAATACCCTGTGGCATCGGGCCTCATTATGCCCCTGGGCAGTCTAGTGTAGCACAATACTGCCCACCTTGTTGGATATTATTGCTTACGCATCTCCTTTGTTCTTTCAGCAGGAGGGACAGTGACATGTTTCTCTTTATGTTTCTTCTTTGCAGGCACTGTCTCCGATGCCTGCTCTGTGGATCTTTTAACCTTTGTGACATCAGGGCTTCCCCTTTGAGGTGCTCTGAGTTCCGAGACCTTACTCTGAGGGGCTGGACCGGCACCTGAGCCCTGCTTCAACAGGGAGTCATGAAACAAGGCCATATCTCTTTAAGTATGAACCCTTAACCAAAACGCCAAAGGAAAACTTAAAGCAAAGTATAGTTGTGAGTTACTTGGGATCCCAGGCATCTAAAAACAAATCGTGGAGATCTGCCATCACACAAATTTTGCCTGTTGGGCCCGAGAAATTAATATGCAGTTCCAAATGAAACAAGTAGTATAGCTGGCTTCTATGGAGCTGATCTGAATGGGAGGCAGCAGAAGAAATGTCTTGGCTCCCAAGCCAAATGGAACTGGATCAGGACCCCCCACACACACACTTTTTTTTTTAAATAGCGAAGGCGACCCTAGAAAGGGAAGCTATTCCTAAAGCCCTGTCTCTGACTCCCCAGAACCACAAAAAATAGATCTACGCCCTCCCTTCCCATCTAGGGGTATCCAGATGGTAATCAAATTGGTAGATGGGCACTTGACAAACACAAGCATCCACTGTCCAAGACATCTGAAGCAAAGATAACTTGTTACCTGGGTTCTTGAATCACAGTGATTGGGAGTCACGAAATGGGGAAGCAGGCTCAATTCTTTCGGCCAATCTTCTACCTGTAGGGCAATGTTCATTAAAAGACAAGCAGGCATGCACAGTCATTTTGAGTAAGTTCATTGTCCACTCCAGAATCAAAATGCAAAAACCTTTTTGATTAAACTTGAAAAACCTTAGCAACCTCTCCATGGAGCAGGGGGTATGAAATACGATGGGTTTCTTTCACAGACACAGCTGGGACATCTACTGCCACAGTCTGTTGTGCTAATAGACTATTTCATGCAGATCTACCTTCAGCTGAAAAGGCGAGAATTACTGGCAGCATTTCTAGGGCTGAAAAGGCCTTTACGTGAGGATCTCTCATTCCTTTCTCTCTCTCTCTCTCTCTCTCTCTCTCTCTAGCAGTTACAATCCTTTCCCTTCACTCTGTCTCTCTCTCTCTCTATCTCTTCAGGCAGTTCCATTTCTTTACCTTCACTCTGTCTTATGACAGCACGAGACGTTTCTACTGTCCCAAACCTTCACACTCTCTTCAATTAATTTCCGTAGCCTGATCGTATACCTTTCTCCCCTAGGGCTATTTTTAATAAAGCAAACTTTTTTTCCCTTCTGGATCTTAATTCTGTACTTTTCAATTAGTTTAGTTTAATTTAGTTTAATTATTGGCAGACAACTCCATTGATGAGCATGCTCATTTACAAGGAGGTCCTGTGAGGACAATGATATAATACAGAGTACAATATACAGTGGTGATAAACCATATAAATTCAATAATAAGTGCAATGTACAATACAATACAATACAATAATAGGTATAGAGTGCAATATACAGTGGTGATAAACCATATAAATACAGTAATAAGTACAAAGTACAATACAATACAATACAATGCAATAATAGGTATAGAGTACAATATACATTGGTGATATACCATACAGGTACAATAATAGGTACAGGAGAAATACATACATGGTCAGTAAAACATTATATAACAATACAGGAATCAAGCCATGTAACAAGTAAAAGACAATGCATAATGTCGGTAAGTACTTACATGAGTTTAGGCAAATTCCTAGATGAGCTGACAGAGTACATAAATAAATTCCGGAGAAGGAGGCTGACTGGGGGGAAGAATGGAATGAGCAGCTGTAGCAATATAAGAGAGCTAGTAGGTTACGAGAGAATGGAAGAGAGGAGGGGGGTGATCTAGGCAGGGAACAGGGATAGGGGTCTGGAAGTAAAACCTGGCCATTAGAGTGATTAAAAGACTAGGGAAGATAGGGCTAGGTGGACCAGGAGATTAGGGGTGGAGAATAGAGAAGACAGAGGTATTACACAAAATGACAGTGGCGAAGAAAGTGGCATGGGTACTAAGACCGTAGCCAATGACAGACCACTGGGTAGAGTTTGCAGGTCAGTGATTTGAAGATGTTAATCGAGACCATGCTGGTGAGCCTCAAAGAAGTCTGAATGAGTTTCCATGCCAGTGGGATGGCGTAGCTAGTGGTACCGTTACCGAAGGAGGTACGTGTCCTAGGTACATCAAGGAGGATGTAGTCAAATTTTCCAATGAGTAGGAGCAGTGGGAAATTTTAACAAGTGAGGAGATATAGGTGGATAATTTATTTGATAGACTTTTGAGGGCTAAAGATTGATGTTCTTAAGCAAGAAACGAACCACCAGAACCCTTTCAGACATCCAATCTCTGATGCCTTGGCTGGTGGCTGTACCTTATTCTGGAGTTTTGGGTGCCCCAGACCTGATCCCAGTCCTACCAACATGCTCCACTCATGCCAC
The DNA here is from genome assembly GCA_016271365.2 of Neoceratodus forsteri. NCBI lineage: Eukaryota > Metazoa > Chordata > Ceratodontiformes > Ceratodontidae > Neoceratodus > Neoceratodus forsteri. The sequence goes on along the minus strand of CM057453.1, from coordinate 638,633,388 downwards.
CATGCCCCCCTCATACCCTATGGTACCCTCACAGCCCCAGTAGCCCCTGTTCCCCACCTTCCAGCCAGACTCCCCCCCCCGCCCCTTCCACAGCTGGAGTAGGCTTGCGTGGGGGGGGGGTGTTTACAGATTTATTCATTTATTTGTTTACTAGGTGAGTGCACTGATCCAGTGGACCATTTTCAAGCAGGACCCGGCACATGGACATGGCATATTGAATGTACAATACAACTTACATCAACTTTAGAGAATATACAGCAATATACAGCTACATTTACATTCAATTAAAGACATGTTGACAGGTACATAAAGCACACAGGAAAAATTGGGATGATTCAGATAACAGAGACATAGATCCCTCTGTCAAACCCCGCAGGTGCGTCCAATGTTTGCTGCAGCCCTGCAGCAGTGACAACTCCCAGGTTTTAAGTGCAGGGACCCCTAATTTTACAGAATTGGACGCAGAGTCCCTGATGCACCCGCAGTTCACAGCTGCCCTAGACTGCCAGAAATTGCAGTGATCTACAGAGTTTCTGGAAACAGCCCAAGATTTCTAGTGAGGCACTAAGGGGGGAAGATGTTAAGTAGAAAAGAGGAGGCAGAGGGAAGCAGGGTGGAATTTAAAGAAGGTAGTAAACAGGAAATCAAGGGTAAAAGTGAAAGTCAGGAGACACTCTATTTGGGGTGGGGTGACACAGGAAAGACTGCTAGGAAATTCAAGGGGGTAGAGCCAAACAGAGGGACAGGGTGCACAAAGGAGCAGGAGGGAGAACATATAGCCAGAAATGGGAGTGCTGTAGGGCAGTGGGTACAGAGCAGCAGTCTTCAGGGAGACATTCTGGGAACTGAGGTGCTGCACCGTAGGTATGTACCTCTCTGGTTGACATGGACTCTGGGCCAAGCTGACCAAGATCCAGGTGGATTCATCCCTCACCCAGAGGCAACCAAGTCTACTGCCTCTGCCTAAAAGGGTGCCTATAGTGGCTGGACAATGGTGGGCTCCAGGAGGGTTGGAGCGGTAGAGCAGGGGTGAATTCCTCACCAGTGCCACTATACAACTTCTTTGCCATTCTGGCAGGACAGAACTGCTGGGAGTTGGCACTCATAGCAGTGGCAGGGGAGGATGTGGGGGTCCCCCAAAGGGAGGAACCCTAGATGAGTGGCAGAGGACCCCAGCAGAAAAAGAAGAAGCAGCTTCTGGTGGGAGGCTCAGTTGTTAGGGGGATAGATTTAGGAACAGAAAGGGGGTGGAGAGGGAGGTAAGGTGCCTATCTATTGCCATGGCTTAGAGGGATGGCCAGTGCATCCTAAAGATCGCTAGGGCGGTGGGGTGGGGTGAGGGAACCTGAATGTCATTGTCCACCTGGGGACCAATGACCTAGCTAAGCATGCATCTGGGGTTGTTAAGAGAGAGTTCAGGGATCTGGGAAGGGCCTAAATCAGGTAGCACACATGGTGACCTTCACTAAGGTGCTACCTGTACATGGCTGAGTGGAGGACAGGGAATTAGTGTTGCTCAGATAGTGCTTTTGTGGATCCTACCACTATCTATCAGATAGTGCCGGTATCCTGACTTGGATCCTACCAGATATCCTGCCAAAGACAGAAGCAGGATCTAGGGTCAGATAGGGATAGATCCCAGTTAGGATCCAGGTATCCTGGTTGGGATCCACGGATCCTAGGGCAGATAGTTAGGATCCAGAGCCAGATAGTGATGGATCCTGGTTAGGATCCAGGTATCCTAGTTAGGATCCATGGATCCTAGGGCAGATAGTTAGGATCTGGGGCCACATAGTGATGGATCCTGGTTAGGATCCAGGTATCCTACCTGGTAGGATTCATGATCAGATAGCACTACTATCCTACCACAGCAACTATCTGGCCAAATTGGAGGTATCTGTTGGTATCCTGATTTCTAGGGTACTATCTGAGCAACACTACATGGAACCCTGCATCAGGAGCTTCAACTCATGGTTGAAGGAATGGTGCAGAGAGAATGGGTTTGGCTACACTCGGGACTAGGGACCAACCTGGGAGGATGTGGACCTGTACGAAGGTGATGGTCTGCATCTATCTTGGACAGGAACTGCAGTCCTCAGTGGATGGTTTAAATGTTACTTCTGATGAACATTCAAATAGCTGAGGGAGGTAGCAGAAAAACAGAAGGAGACATATACTACACTCCCCCTACCAAATGAAGCAGGAGGGAAGGAGGATCTGAGGTAAGAAAACTCCCATGGGGACCAGGTTCAAGGCAAAAAAGGGGGAACTGGAGACAAAAGGGCATGGAAAAAACATTGTAATATGAGAAGGGAAAATGAGGCAGAGCCAAAGGAAGGAAGGAGAGGTTGCAAGCATGGTGAGAGAAAGATGTGGGAAACCATGTGTGTAAATGCAGGAAGTCTGGGAAATAAAATTCCAGATCTTCAGGCTATCATGGCAGAGTCAGACCTGGACAAAGTGGGTATCACTGAGTCATGGTGCACAGGAAACCACAACTGGGACATGACTATACCAGGATACACGCAGTTTGGGAAGGATAGGGACTGGAGAGAAAGTGGGGGCAGGGGACTGTTGTATGTCAGCAGAGATATCAAGGCAACAGAAATGCAAGGTGATAAGGAGGGGCTGGAGGTACCATGGGTCACCCTGGCAACAGCAGCCAGAGCCTCAATTCACACTGGGGTGATTTACAGACCTCCAGCACAGGAGGAGGGTCAACGTAAGGAAATGGGATAAGCCATAAGCAGAACAGCAGATAAAAGGTAGGTACTACTGATTTTGATCTTCCATCTACAGAACCAGATATTGAATGGAAGCTCTTGGACGCAGCCTCAGAAAGCAGCAGGGTCATCCCAGAGTCCCTGCCCCCTGCATTTTCTGAAGCAGTCAGTCAAAGAACCCACATGTGATGGGGCAATACTGGACCTGGTACTTACAAACAAGGACAGTGTTGTGTATGTCAGGGTGGGATGCCACCTGGGGATCAGTGATCACTGGACAGTGTGGTTTTAGGATGGCAGCAGAGGTGAACCACACAAGGATGAGGGTCCTGGGCTTCAGGAATGCAGATAAAAAATAATAATGGGTGAATGTCACAAAGGCACTCTAGCGGGGGGTGGGGGGGTGGATTACCCTGATTGGGTGGAGGGACAGTGGGCCATATTAAGGGATGTAATAGGGAAGGCAACAAATCTCTGCACAACAGAGGTAAGGAAATGCAGGAGGAACAAGAGACCAATATGGTTCTCAAGGAAGGTGGCGGAACAGGTAAGGGCAAAAAGGGCAGCATTCAGGAGATGCAAGGAGATACAGATGCAAGAGGATAGATTGCTGTACCAGAAAAAAACAGAGGGAAGCAGGGAAGGTGGTGAGGGGCACAAAAACACACACACTGAGGAAAGAATAGTTAAGGGAGTAACAAAGGGGAACGAGACCTTTTTAGGTATATAAGTGAAAAAAGACAAGCAGAGGAATTGTGATGCCATGGTGTGCAGAGGAAGACTGTGCAGAGGATGATCAAGAAAAAGTAGATATCCTGAACAAATACTTCTGTCTACACAGTGGAAGGGGAAGTGGATGGGCCACATCTAAGTCACAGAACCACTGAAGGGAGGGAATTACTGAAGACACAAGTCCATTGAAGGAGGAAACATTCTTGAAGGGACTTGCAAAAGGCTATGGTGCTGGATGGGGAGGAGGCAGTATAGCGCAGTGGTTTAAGGCTCTGGGCTGCAAACCTGGAGACCTGGATTTGAATCCCACAGCCCCACTTGCATACTGTGTGACCCTGAGCAAGTCACTTAACTTCCTTGTACTCCCAGGTTGCACCTGCAAACAAGCTTTCAGCTTAACGTATCTCTCCTGGTAAAAAAAAAAAAAAATAGGGTACTTCCAAGGGTACTGAAGGAGCTTAAAGAGGTACTGGCAGCACCTCTGATAGCCCTATTCAATAACTCACTAGATACAGGGGTGGTCCCAGAGGTATTGGAGAAGAGCAGATTCCCACTCCATAAGAGTGGTAGCATGGAAGAGGCTGGCAACTACAGGCCAGTCAGTCTGATTTCAGTAGTGGGGAAACTAATGGAGTCACATCTAAAGGAAAGACTGGTAGATTATCTTACATTTGGTGGGTTACAGGTCCCAAGGCAGTATGGATTCACAGGAGGGAGATCACGCCAGACAAGCTTGATAGATTTCTTTGACTGGGTGATCTGAGAAATAGATCAGGGAGGAGCAGTGGACATGGCCTACTTAGACTCCAGCAAGGCCTTTGACACTGTGTCACATAGGAGGCTCATAAAAAACTGGGAAGCTTGGGGCTGTGAACTAAGGTGGTACACTGGGTACAAAACTGGCTGATGAACCGGTGACAGGGGGTGGTGGTTAACAACACTCACTCGGGGAAGGGAGAGTGACCAGTGGGGTTCCTCAGGGCTCAGTACTTGGTCCAGTCCTCTTTATTGTCTAATAAGTGACCTTACAGAAGAAATGGAAGGGAAGATGTGCCACTTTGCTGATGATATCAAGATCTGCAATAGGATGGAAACTCTGGAGGGGGCTGGAGAGAATGAACAGAAACTGAAAAAGCTCAAGGAATGGTTTAGGGTATGACATCTGGATTTCAATGCAAAAAAGTGCAAAATCATGCACCTTGGGTGTAAGACCCTGGAGGCAGAGTATAGAATGAGAGGGGGAGGTATTGATGGTCACTAAACATGAAGGGGACCTATGAGTATTCATACTGGATTACCTTAGGCCGGCCCAGTGGTGCTGAGGGTTGAGGCACTGGACGCCACACCTCGCGCCATGCCAGCGACCCGGGTTAGGGAGCAAGTCTGAGTTGTTGGGTGTTGGCAGGTGAGGGACAGGATTGGGCATCTAGAGGACAGGTCTCCTGTCCTGGGTGGGAGGGGGATCTCATTCCTGGGCTCAAGTGACCCCTGGTGGAGGCTAGGGGTTGAATAAGCCAGAGACATGGAGCTTTCAGGGATTGGCTGCACCCGTGACCCTGTAGGCACGCACAGAAGCGTACATGCCCACGTTGGGACACATTTATGACTGAGCCAATGGGGGTGGGACTCTCTAAGTAAAAAATACCCCTCCTCCTGTGATAGGCGAAGTCTCCTCCCCCTCTGGTTCACACTCCCAACATTGGCTGCACCTCTCCGTTGTCCCCCCGGCCCGGAGCTCAACCCTATAGATAGAGTGCCCTGGTTGGATAGGGCAGCCCATCCCCAGAGGGTTCAGACCCAGGGGATGTGCTGGGCTAGGGGGTGCAGAGAAGGTGGGCACGATGGGAGGTAGAGACTGGGGGATTAGGTCGCTGGAGAGAGTTCACCAGGGAAGGTGAACAAATAAAGTTTGGAAAAAAAAAATGGATTACTTTAATGTGTCAAGGCAATGCAACAAAGCAGTAGGGAAAGCCAGTGGAATGCTGGGATGCATAGGGAGTTGTATCACCAGCAGAAGGAGGGAAGTGGTGTTGCCAATGTATTGGTCATTGGTGAGGCCACACCTGGAGTACTGTGTCCAGTTCTGGAGATCACACCTCAGAAAGGACATGGACAGAGTAGAGGACATCCTTAGAAGGGCAACAAAAATTGTGCAGGGACTGCACCAAATGTCCTTTGAGGAGACAGCGATCTAAACATGTACACCCTTGAAGAAAGGAGGGATAGCAGAATAGGCAGAGAAAAGAAGCACAGTGTAGGTGGGTCAAGCAATCCTTATGTGCCAGCAAATTCTGTTTCAATAAGACATTCTTCAGGCTCATAAGTGAGAAGAGGAAAGCAAGGGGAGGGATAGTGAGGATAAGGAGGATGGCAGTGGGAGACTTCGCATAAGAGTATCAAGAAAATGCAGACATCCTGAACAAGTACTTCTGCTCAGTCTCCACAGTGGAGGGAGTGGGGATGGACTACCAGGGAGCAGCAGAATCAAGAGGAGGGGAGGTGGACACAAATCCATTTTTAGAGGAAAGAGTCCTGAAGGGACTTGCATCTGTGAAAGTGGACCAGGCTATGGGACATGAATGGGATACACCAAGGATACTAAAGGAACTCAGGGATGTGCTAGCTATCCCACTAATGGCCTTATTGAAGAGCTCGCTGGAAAAAGAGAAGGTTCTGGAAGGCTGGAGGAGAGCAGACTTGCTCCTGCTCAATGAAGCCTATGCAGAAAAAAAACGCACTGGTGGCACGATACACAACACGTGCACATAAGAGAATATGACACTAAAATGTGTATGCCATGACCATGCAGCATGCACATAGGATGTGCACAGGCACACGTACACATCCTGTGTATAGCTCTGCGGAAGCACTAGTATGCATGGGCTTGGGGGTGAAGCCATAAGAAGCCATGTAACAGCATGCACGAATCATGCATGCGCTCATTCACAGTGTACAATACAATGCCCAGACACATGGTGCCACACACACAGCACTATGCCATGTGGAGGCCTACCATAACCCTTGGAATTCTCTACCCTGTTGATTACGGGAGTGCACAACTGTGGAGGGATTTAAGCAAGCCTTGAAAACTTTTTTATGGCACCAGGCATTCGGTGATTGATGGAATGATGATACTACTGATTTTATATGATGTGTTGTTGATGTTTGATTTGTGATCTTAATTTGTTCGGTGCCTTGGTATTTGAAAGGAGCACTAAAAATACCTTGGTATTTGAAAGGAGCACTAAAAATAAAGTTGTTTATTATTATTATTATTATTATTATTATAAACCACTTGCATGTAGGTCCTGTACACTGAAAGGATGGTCTACCTGAACTGTAGGGGCCATGGGCACAGGCCTTGAAGGACCATCCCTGCAAATGGCCATCGGTGCAACAGGACCAGGTCCTGCAATGCAACAATTTATAGAGCAGGCACACCCCTAAAATGAATGATACTAGGTGACAGAAGTAAAACTCTGCACATGTATGGTGGAATCCCAATTAACCAAACCCCCATTATCCAGTAATCCCTATTTTATGGACTCCTGGTGTGTCTCCTGCATCCCCCAAGCAGTCAAACACAGTAGTCTGAGCAGAGAGTACCTGTAATCTGTTCTACTTTGCAACACATTACCACCGCGGTGTAGACAATCCTGTGTTAATGATGTGCTGATTGCAGTGTTGATTTACCAATTTACCATAGTCTGCAGTCATCACTTAACAGTTAACACTTAAAGGAATTAGAGTGCTATACCTGTTGAATTGCAGGGCAGATGCAAACAATGGCAAGTCTTGGTCCACCATCTTCACTGGCAGCAGCTGCTCACTTCTCCTTGTCTCTCCCGTCCCCACATTCTACAAAAAGACCATGTAATATGTTAACAATTGGTCAAAAGCTCTGGCTAGCTGGCCCATCTGCGCAGCTGTTGGATTTCTGCTTTCGACGCTGGTGACCCGGGTTCGGGAACGGACTCGGGTCACTGGAGGGCCAGCACGGGAGAAGGAAAGGAGCATCCCAAGATGGCTCACCTTCTCTGGGGGGAGGGTGGGGATGCACCTCAGCACATGCTGGCCCCTGGCAGAGGCTGGAGGGACAGCACAGACACCAGAGGTGAAATTGCTGGGGGAGTGGCGGACTTCAGCGTGCACCTTGATGTCAGTGGCATGCCACTCCCTGGGGAGTAAACCAGGAAACTGCCTTGGTCGACCGGATGATGGTCCCTCAGGTCCCTGACTGCCACCAGGCCTTCCAACCGACACCACTGCTTCAGTGACACCCCCCGGCCAATACAGATGCGCTGGCCCACCCCCACCGGTGCCTTCCCTCTCAGAGGAGAGGGACCCATCCAGTGGAGGGATACGCTGGATTACCTGGGGGGGGGGGTCACAATTTGAGGTGAGTGGTAGCCAGGAATGAGGGAGAGAGTGCAGTCTGAGGGACGTTGGGGGACTCGAAGGAGTGGCCGACCAGGGGTAGGAGGAGGGAAAAAAAAAAGCTCCGGATAATCTCCCGACTTGAGAGCGGTGAGAGAGAGGTTGCATTACCTGCCGAATATGATTTGGGAAAATCTCCATTTTTTTACATTAATGCAGCAAAGTGCAAGCTACGTGATTTGCCTCCACCATTGAAACCTCTGCGGGAGCTGATGATCGGAGAAACATAAAAAAGCTGCACAGATGAAGAAAGGGATGCAGCAATTTAAATTTGGTTTAAGCAGGAAAGGGAGAAGGGGACACCAATCGCCGGACCTCTTCTAAAAGAAAAAGCCCTACAATTTCATCAGAGACTGGGCAATGGAGGGGCTTTCACTGCCAGTGACGGCTCGCTTGACAGGTTTAAAAAAAGACATGGGATATGGCAGCTAAAATTGTGTGGGGAGAGATTCAGTGCTGCTGAGGAGGGGGTACAGTACATTTATGGATAGATGGATTTTTATACTTCTGCTGTTTGCAATAAAAATGTTTATATGTTCATCTTTTTGGTAATGGCTCTCACATTTTCACCGCAGGCAGATGGTAATCTCAATTATCCAGACTCCCCATTATCTGAACATTTCCTATGTCCCCCATGCAGTTCATATAATCAGGATTTCACTGTACCTCTGCCACTCCCAATATGGTACAAGCCCCCATGTACATATAGTATACCCCACTGTGCTCCCCACCCTGCACAGCTGGCAGACCGGCATGAAGACCCACCCCCGCCCCCACAGACAGCAGCATTTCAGCTGCCCAGAATAAGGACATGGATACAGGACATATGGTCCAAATATTTACTGAACCACTTTGTTGTATACAGTAGGACAATCATCCCAGGCCCGTCAATGGAGATGGCAAGCCACAACACTGAAACAGCAGCCGAGGTACATTCATGCCCCTACTCCACATTTTCCCCCATGGTACACCTCCCTGGTGTGGTGGGGGTGTACCCCCACTCCACCAGGACTAGGCATCTCAGTGGACCTCGACATCCCTGCAATGGGAATAACACAGAGGGCAGGCATGGGTGGCATGCACATGCAGGACCACAGATGAACAGTGCCAGTATCCCCCGCTCTGAACATGCACTTTGAGGGATCCAACAGGACCCACAGATCCCCCACATCATCCTTGTAAAAGGCATCAGTATTGCCCGCCCTCCAAAACAGGAATTCCGGTACCATTAAAGGCCAGCATGCACACTGGGACACCAGAGTGACCACTTGTCCTGTCAGGCTGCTACTTCCTCTTCAGCACAAAATGACCTGGGTAGCCTTTGAAGTCCCGCAAATACATAAATAGTGTACATACCATCACCATCACTGCAGCCACAACAAGTGTTATACATACATGCGTACCCCTCTAGTTGCATACCTACCTCACCTGGCTCCATGACATTTCAGATGGTGACACCTGCCTCAGAATCCTGTGATGTCCACTCTGATGATTTTCTACAAAACTTAAGGCATGTACTCCCCCACCCTCCTGACCTCAGGTGCAGACATGGTTGTTGCCATTCCTGCAGCCATCTGCTTTACTGCAATATAAAGTTAAGATCCAGGGATGCATGTTTATGCTGCGTCACCCCACCAGAGTGCCAGGTACATGCCCCTTTAAAGGGGCTCCCTTCTGCATGGGACATCTGCCCAGCATCCCTGTAACTATCATGGTCATTGGGGGAACAGACAATTGTGTACCACACAGGTCATCATCCTTTCCAGGTGTGCAGTAGATGTACCCTGGACTATTACTGAATTCCCTTCTCCTGGATGGAGAGAGGGCCCAAAAGCAGGCATTGAGACTTAGGCCACGGCTACATTCATTAAGACCCCACCTGAACACCACTACCTTGCGGGACATGCACTGCATTGGGTGCTTCTGTTTGAACCATGCCACTATCACATGTCTGTGTGACCTCATCAGGGCCCATGTGGCCCCATGTACCCGAAGGTGATCTGTGATGTCCATGGAGACAAAGGTGCTATGTGCACTGATTACTATATCACAGGGTCCTGCCAGAGAGTGGCAGGGGACACCATGGGTGTCAGCAAGTCCACTGTGTCCAGGGCACTGCACCAGGTCACTGATGCCCTGCTACTGCATGTGCAAGAGCATATAGCGTTCCCCACTGCAGAGGCTGACCTATGGTCCACAAAGGAGGCTTTCCATCCCATGCATGGCATGCACAATGTACTAGGAGACACTGACTATATGCACATGGTGTTCTTGGCACCACTGGGGGACTAGAGGACATACCAGAACCACGAGAGGTATCACAACATAGCCAGCCAGCGGCACTGAGGGTTGAGGTGCTGGACCCCACACCTCGTGCCACGCTGGCTACACGGCTTCGGGAAAGAGCTCGGGCCACTGGAAGTTGGCAGAGGTGAGAGAGGATTGAATATCTGGAGGACTGCTCTCCTCTCTTGGGGGGAGGGAGACCTGTTGTCCTGCTCATTGACTGCCCTCTGACAGTGTCTGGAGGGCAGTATAGATCAAGAGATACGTGCTAATGTCATCATGTTGGTAGCGAGGGGGGCCGGGAGAAAAAGTGGAAATGGAGCCTGGCAGGTTCTGTGATGGCTCCTGCATTCATGAGGTCAACCACTGTGTCTGGATTAGGTTTCTGGGGTGGGGAAAGGCCGTAAGGAGGGACCATAGCCATCTGCCAGTGCTCCCAGGAGAAAAAACAGATAACAGAAAAAAAGGGAAAAAAAAAAAAAGAGTTATCACAACATAAACTGCCAGACAGTCACTGATGCAGTAGGTATCATCACCAATGTGTATGCGAAGTATCCTGGATTTTGTCATGATTCCTACATCTTCAATGGGTCCAAGCTGAGTGCCCTCCTCACTGCATGCTGGGGCAGGGATAGATGGGTGATAGGTGAGTACCCCATGCTGCACAGGTGCTACACTGGTGGATGCATTATCACAGCATGTTACAATACCTGCCAATTACCAAATGCATTGGTGACAGCAGATACCAACTACAGCCATACCTGATGATCCCATTTGTGGAGGCAAACAGTACAAAGGAGGAGGCATACAATGAGGTCCACAAGAAGATATGGTCTGTGATCAGGAGGACAATAGTACTGCTGAAGATGTGGTTCAAGTGCCTAAATCTAACAGGTGGCAAGAACATGCTTGCCCCAGGGAGGGCATTCATCATGTTCAGAGCATGTGCATGTTTCACAATATGGCTGTGTAGCATTGGCTACCCCTGGCATGGAACAGACAGGGGGATGTTACACCGGGTGATGAAGGTGAGGGGGCCAGCCAGAAGCATGATGCAGAGTCCTGTCTGGACAGACAGCACATGATGCACTTATGCAGAGCTCGTTCCACCATTAAGGGCAGGGGGGTTGACCTGACATGGAGGCACTGTGATGATGTCTCTCCTTAAGTGCCATTCAGTCAGTGTGGAGAGGGTCATCATTGTACATGTCCAGGGACACACAGCGTGGCGCTATGTGGTGGTGCCCTGAGGGATAGGTGACAGTTTACTTGGGGGGGGATATGTGACAGTGTACAGTTGGTTGGTCATGTGGAGGTGTACAGTAGTCCAGATATGTGTATGTTATATGCCTTATTGACGCTCTGTGTTAGTGATAAGGGGCTGCTGGCTGACATTGCCTCTTCCTTGCCTGTTGCTGCCCTAGCTGTGTGGATGACCATGTACCCAGATGCTGGGTCTTGGCTGTTGCCTTGCCTACTTTCAGTGGCTACCAGTATGGATGTGTGTCTGGCTCCTGCTTTGGTTGGCTGTCCTCCAGTTCCTCGGGAACACTGAAGCTGGCAGTTGTAGGGTGCATCAGAGCATGCCTTGGGGCCACTGGTTCTGGTAGGTGTGAGATGCATCAGGGCATCTGGGTGTGCCTTGGGGCCACTGGGGCTGGCAGGTGTGGTGTGCATTCGGGCATCCGGGTGTGGCACAGGGACAGATGTTGCGGCTGTGATCTATCTGTCATCCAGTCCACCATGGTGCAGCTGTCCATGGTGTGACTGTGGCAGGTGATTGGAACAGGGGGTGATTGGGGGTGGCTGTCTGTGGGGGTGGTGTCTGGCTCATCCTTATCCACCTGTATCTCCTCCACTGTCTCCATGCATGTGTCCTCTGGTATGTGACCTCCACCCACCATACCAAAGGACTCCAGTGCTGTAGCTGGGGGTGAGAGAAAGGACGGGTGTTACAGACTGTGGCGATGCCAAGGGCGCATTGTGGTCTGACATGACCCCCCTAGGGTACTCCTTAACTGTGCCATCCTCCTGTCCCAGGATACCTTGGTAGGACACGGGAAGTGTGGAGGGCTTCACAGAGATTGCTGCCTCCACATTGGGATAGTGCCCTGTCTCAGGGTCTATAGGGTGCAACCAGAGTGGTTAGAATATCTCTGGCATCCCAGACAACCCACCCCTGCATTGTACTACATACCTGGCAGTGTGTCCACCCCCTCCTATTCCCCATGCAGGGAGACCTCAGTGAGGGTGTCTGCCACCTTCCTCCCTATGGAGGTAAGGCTGTTCCCCTGTGAGGATGGCCCTCCATCTGTGCCATGTTGAGACCATTTGATGGATGCCAGCTTATGCTTGACAGCCAACTGGATGTCACACCACTTATTTTTTTTTTCTTAATTTCTTTATCCCCCCCACCGACTGGCCCCCTTCCACCGGCCTCCCCAGCCCTATCACCCTGGCGTCCACTGGTTCTTACCTCTTGGCTTTAGAGGTGCCAGCTGGCCAGGTGCGGTGCCTGCAGGTAGCCAGCGTCGTCCGCTGGTAAGTGGCATTTTTGGCCTCCATGTTCTCCCTTCTCCAAGTAATGAGGTACAGCATGCCATGATGCCAATGGTCGAGCCATGCATGCTTCTGCACATGGCACATTGGGAGTCTGCTCCACCTCCATCCCCATTCTCTGTAGAGCCAGTGTGCCAGCCTCCAGCCATGGCTAGGGGCCAGGCAAACACTGGCTCTAGTCTCACCCTTCCCCTGGAGAGGAGAGCTGTCCTCTGGACACTCGATCCATTCCCTCCCTCCCCAGCCGACCCCCGGCAACCTGCTCGCACCACAAACACTGGTGAAGTTGGTGGACCATGTCTGGCCACCACCATATGTCCAGCCATGCCATCACTGATCGGGTTTGCCCCAATCTGTGCCATTAGGCCCTAGAGGTAGACAGGACACCTTGACTACACCCCTGCTTTCCTCCACTTCTGCTTGCTATCCGTAGTCCATCACGCAATTCACTTCTGCATTTCAGCATAGGCTGGCACTGATGCTGCTATAAAACGGGGTCAAAGGGTAGCGCCACATACTAAAGGCCTGCCCAGGAGCAGGTCCTCTGGGCTCTGTGGGGTCAAGGGATAGGGCTACATACTAAAGGCTTGCCCAGAAGCAGCTCCTCTGGGCTCTGCATGCATACGTATGCCATGCCCATGCATCAGCCAATTCTGCATGCGTATTTATGCATAGCACATAGTTGAACCTGCCTTCAAGGTGCATAGCTGTGCACCGCCACTACGCTTATGAGTGCAGTTCCCACAGATTAGTGCATAGACCCCCATAAGAGCAGCAGCAGGGAGGAGGCTAGCAACTATAGACAGGCCAGTCTTACATCAGTGGTAGAGAAATTAATGAAAACCCTGATAAAGGAAAGGTTGGTAGAGTATCTTGAATTCAATGGGCTACAAGATCAAAGGAGGCATAGATTCATGGAGGGGGGGTCATGCCAGACAGATCAGATTTCTTCAACATGGTGACTAGGAAAATGGATCAAGGAAGGGCAGTGGACTTGGCCTATCTTATAGCAAGGCCTCCAACACTGCCACAGAGGAGATAGATGAAGATATTGAGCAGCCTAGGGGTGGGATCCAAAGTGGTGAATTTGATAAGGAACTGGTCAATGGATAGATTATGAGGGTGTTGGTTAATGGCACTCACTCTAATTACAGGAGAGTGACCTGTGGGGTGCCACAAGACTCAGTTCATGGACTGGTCCTCTTCAATGTCTTCATAAGTGGCATTGCAGAAAAACTGGAAGGGAAGGTATCCCTGGAAGGTATACCTTTTTACAGATGACACCAAAATCTGTAATAGGGTGAAAACTCAAGAGGGGGTGGAGAGAATGTATAGGGACCTTGGAAAACTTGAGGAGCAGCCAAAAGCATGACAACTGGGGTTTAATGCCAAAAAGTGCAAAGTCATGCACCTTGAGCATAGGAATTAGGAGCTGTGAGTATAGGATGGGGAGATAGGTACTGACAGTCACTGAGCAGGAAAAGGACAGTAGGGCTATCATATCTGATGGCCTCAAAGTGGCAAAGCATTGTGAAAAAGCATTGGGTAGGGCCAGTGGGATGCAGGGATGCAAAAGGAGCAGTATCCCCAGCAGGAGGAGGGACGTGGTGTTGCCACTATAACACTGTCTTGTAAGATCCCACCCAGAGTATTGTGTCCAGTTCTGGAAGCTATATGTCAGAAAGGACATAGACAGGGTGGAGGAAGTCCAGTGGAGGACAACTAAAATGGTACAGGGGCTGCATCAAAAGCCCTACAAAAAGTGCCGGCCCAGTGGCATCAATACCTTACCTCCTGCCATGCTGGCAACCCTTGTTTGCGGTGCCAGTGGACGCCAGGGGTTGGCCATGGTGGGGGAGGATCAAGCCTCTGGAGGACAGATCTCATCTCCAGGAGTGGGTGGGGAACAGAGACTGGCACCTGCCTGATACCAAGAGGAGGCTAGGTGTTGGCATGCCAGGTCCTGTACAGTGGAGCATAGAGGCGGAGCAGAAAAACGGAAACAGTGGTCTGGGTTGAGCAGCATGATGGCTGTCAACCGCAAGTGCCACCCCCCTAGAAGGCACCTCTCTACACTGGATCTGGTCCTGGTGGGTTGAGTTGGGGGCTCCCCACCACCCTGCCATGGAAGGTAAGAGTTAAGGCAGGTGCCTAAAGGTTGCAGGACAAGGCGGATGACCTGAGGAAGGGCTGACCCAGACCAGGGGGAGAAAAATACCAGCAAAAAAAAGCCCTACAAAGAGTGACTGAGGAATCTCAACATGTACACACTGGAAGAGAAGAGAGCGAGAGGAGACGATACAGACTTACAAGTAGGGGTGCTAACTGGGTGTTTTTTAGCAATAAGGTTTTAAACAATTCCAAGGTTTGGGGAATCGCTGCAGTTTTGGAACATTGTACCCAAGCTTTTTGTTTTGATCTTGTAGAATTTGTCACTTTGACTCCATCCAAGAGAATTTAAGCTGCCGCCTTTGGTAGCTGAGATGTACTGTATAAGTTAGGGCTGGGAGAACTCGGTAAAGTTCTGACCCTTATTAAATAAGAACTGGAACACAGTGAAGTTTTGATTTGTTCTGATTAGTTCTGATGTATTGACAAATATTTGAAAAAAATGTGAAAAAATGCAAAAAATTGGCCAAAGTCGGTCACATTTCACACAGAGGCCCAAAGAAAATAGTGCAATGGATTATTTGTATAAACATAAACATTACTGTAAAACTGCTGCATAAAAAAGCAATCACTCGCTACTAGCCACTTCATGGCTGGCCGATAATACTGAGGTGTCATATCCTGCTCGGTCCATGACATGAATGTGCTGGGAGAGACAGAGAGAGACAGAGAGAGAGAGAGACAGACAGATGCAAATACCTATATCGCAGCACCACCAAGCACTGCAGGCACTGCAAGGCTGCTAAGATGTTTTTTTCTTTTATTATTAATGGTGCTGTGTGTGTATTGTTTTGATGGATGTTCCAGTCAGAGTTGAACAGGCCAAAGAAATGGATATGAGTGATCAAATGAACAGCACTAAGAGAGCCCATCCACACTACCCATATGAATGATGCAACTCCTTCGCATGCCCCAGTGTGGTATATGTTACATTATCTGGTCCAAGAGGTGGTAATGTTTTCTAGTACTACGACTACTTCTACTGAATCTGATCAACATGCTGAATCCTTAAAGAAGAAAAACAAAAGATAGTGATCACCATGGAAACAGAAACATAGAATTTGATGGCAGATGAGGACCGCTTGGCCCACCTAGTCTGCCCATTTCCCTACCTAACGGATAAGCTGCAGATCCTAGTTAACCAACAGCATATTTCCTCTTCTTACCACCCACTAGAATTGCCTTATGTCTGTCCTATGCATTCTTGAATTCCCCCACTGTTTTTAACTCTACGACCCCCTCAGGAAGACCGTTCCATGCATCTACAACTCTCTCTCTGTGAAGAAATGCTTCCTAACATTACCTCTGATCCAACCCCCCTCTATCTTCAAATTGTGCCCCCTTGTTCTTGCACATCTCTTTTTCTGAAAAATGCTACCCTCCTGGACTTTGTTGATTCGCTCGAGGTATTTGAAAGTTTCTATCTTGTCCCCCCTCTCCCTCCTTTCCTCAAGGCTATACATCTTAAGCTCCTTTTGTCTTTCTTTATATGTCTTCTGGTGCAGACCCTGCACCATTTTGGTTTCCCTCCTCTGGAAAGCCTCCACCGTGTCTATGTCTTTGTGGAGATGTGGTCTCCAGAACTGTACACAGTACTCCAGATGTGGTCTTACCAACTGTCTGTACAGAGGGACAACAACTTCCTGTTTTCAACTGGTGATGCCTCTCCCTATGCATCCCAGTATCCCCCTGCCCTCCTTACTGGCTTCTCACATTGCTGGTCCACCTTTAGGTCATCTGATATGACTACCCCCAGGTCCCTTACCATTTTTGTTGTGAGTATCTTACCCCCCATTGTGTACTCTCCCCTTGGGTTTTTGTTTCCCAGGTGCATTACTTTGCACTTCTTTGCATTGAATCTAAGCTGCCATACATTTGACCATTCTTCCAATCTTGCCAAGTCCCTTTTCATCCTTTTCCCCTCACCTTGCATATCAACCCTGTTGCAGATCTTTGTGTCATCTGCAAAGAGACATACTTTCCCTTCCAGTCCTTCTGCAATGTCACTTATAAGGACATTAAAAAGGACCGGCCCCAGTACTGAAACCTGCGGTACCACACTAGTAACCCCCGCTTTCTTCACTGAGGACTCCATTTACTGTTACCCACTATGTCCTGCTGTCCAGCCAGTGTTCTACCCAGGCTATCACCCTGGGACCCACTCCCAGGCTGGCTAATTTGTTTATTAATCTTTCATGCGGGACTGTGTCAAATGCTTTGCTAAAGTCTAGGTGGGCCATGTCCACAGCCCCTCCCTGGTCTACTACTTTGGTCACCCAGACAAAGAAATCAATTAGATTTGTCTGACATAACCTTCCTGCTATGAATCCATGCTGCCTTGGGTCATGTGCACCACTGGCCTCTATGTACTCAACAATTCTTTCCTTCAGAAGTGATTCCATCATTTTCCCTACCACTGAGGTCAAACTGACAGGTCTGTAGTTTCTTGCCTCTGTCTTGCTCCCACTTTTGTGCAGGGGAATCACATCCACCCTCCTCCAGTCCTCAGGTACTACACCATCCTCCCATGATTTATTAAAAAGGGTAGTCAGTAGTGTTACTAGTTATTTCCTTAGTTCTTTTAGAATTCTGGGGTGAATCCCATCAGGCCCCATTGCTTTATCCACCTTCAGTTTTAAGAGTTCTTTCAGAACTCTTTCTTCTGTGAAAGGACTGATATCAACCCCCCTATCCAGAGTGTTTCTAATGACTGGACTGGGTATCTCCCCCTGCTTTTCCATTGTGAATACTGAGCATAAGTATTCATTCAGTATCCCTGCTTTTTCACTATCGTTCTCTGTCCAACCACCTTCCTCTTTATTCAGCCTCAGTATCCCTGCCTTAGTCATTCATTGCTCCCTAATGTAATGTACCTATAAAATGTTTTATCCCCCTTCTTAACTGAGTTGGCTATCTTTTCCTTGGCTTGGGCCTTTGCTGTTCTGACTGCCTTCCCCGCTTCTTTCTGCTTTAACTGGTACAGTTCTCTGTCCTGCTCTGTCTGTGTTTCCTTATACTTCCTGAATGCTATCTTTTTCTCCCTTACCTTCTCCATCACGTAGTGTTTTTTTTCTTTTGTTTATTTGCTCACACAAAGGCTTGTTGCCTCTGTGATGGCAGTTTTGATGTTTCCCCATTGTTGTTCCACCCCCACCTTCTTGCCTGTTTGCTAGTGCTTTTCTGAGGCACTCTCCCATTTTGACAAAATCAGCCCTCCTGAAGTCCAGTACCTTCACTTTTGTAAGGCTTGACTCAACAGCTAAGTTTATCATGAACCACACTGTTTGGTGGTTGCTTGTTCCCATATGGCTGCCCACTTCAAGATCGAAGATCCTCTCTCCGTCCCCATTTGAGCATACCAGGTCTAAGATTGCTCCCTCCTGAGTGGGTTCCAAAACTAGCTGTCTGAGGCATGCCCCCTGTAGGGCATTGAGAATGGCCCTGCTCTTGGATGTGGCTGCAGCAAAGGTGCTCCAGTTAACATCTGGCATATTCAGGTCCCCCATCAGCAATACCTCCCCTTTTTCTACAATCCCAAGGATGCCTTCTATCATTTCCTTGTCCATTTCCACCCCCTGAGACAGAGGTCTGTATACAACCCCTGTGCAGATTGTGGTGCCATTTCCAGTCTATGCACCCCAGAAACAATTAATTACAACTCTGACCTTCCATCCCATGGAGTGCCTTCCTTCCTTTCAGACACCTATTTCACAGAGGTTAAGTAACAGGTCTAGTCACAAATGACTGCAACTATCTCCCAGCTGCAGTTCCTCCCTGGCAAATTAAAGTTAAACTAAGAAAAGTCAACCCCCAAAACAGAAGCAATACTAGTTACTTACACAGGTCCAAAAAGTAATAATTCAATTCAGTGTAGTCTAGAAAATAACTTCCTTGATTTAAGGAAACTTTGGCTGCTTTCTCTCTCTCTCTCTCTCTCTCTCTCTCTCTCTCAGCAGACAGAGACAACAAACAACTCCTGTTTTAAATCCACAGTTCAACTAGGCCCCTTTCAGCTCCTCCCCTTAACAGACACCTGTTTCACAGAGGTTAAGTAATAGATCTAGTCACAAATGACTGCAAATATCTCCCAGCTACAGTTCCTCTCTGGCAAATTAAAGTTAACCTAAGAAAAGTCAATCCCCAAAACAGAATCAATACTAGTTACTTACACAGGTCCAAAAAGTAATAATTCAATTCAGTGTAGTCTAGAAAATAACCTCCTTGATTTAAGGAAGCTTTGGCTGCTTTCCTTCTCTCTCTCTCTCTCTCTCTCTCCCTCTGTCTCAGCACCACCACCACCCAGGCAGGCAGTCAGTCACACATTGCATTGGTCAAGAGCAGTGCAGGCATAAAAAAGTTTGCCACTGCCACCCGAAGACCTGATGACATATAGCACAATGCAATTACATTCTTCCTAGTTCCACAATTGCTGCCAGCCACTGCCAAGTATTTAAGTATCAAAAATAAAATTTAGTAATAATCTCAGCCCAGTTACAGTAAGTGATATGTAACCAGGCTGGTATACCACACATATAAGCAATAAAGAAATTATATGAAGTTTCAGTTTAGTAGCATTTTTTTCTGTGAAGTATTCACAGCCAAATATGGGGATGTGAGAAATATACAAAGAGTATTCAGTTTCTGGGTTTCAGACATCTGCTATGCCATGCACTGTATAAAACTTAAAACAGTACAGTCAGGATCAGTTGCTGAGGGCAAAAGATGTGACAAAAAGTAGCAGTAAGTGCTGGAGAAAGGAAAAAATGACAAGTAGTAGTCCTAATTCGTGAGGATAAAAAGTAATAGTAGTAGACAGCAGTACCCTACCTTCCAGATCAGATAGTGGTACCAAGTACCACCAAGTAAGTTTGTGGCATGAAATGTAGTTACTTGCTGTATTTGGACTCTAAACCCACTGATGTTATTACTTTTTTTTTATTCTGTGCTGCCCATGTGATCAGTCATGTACTAGTGACCTGGCCTAGTCTGTCCTGAACTGTTTTGTTGCAATTAATTGCTACCTTATGTAGTACACCCAATTCACAGAAGATTTTCACTACAGGCACAAATTCTTATTTATTTATTTTATTTAGTTAGTTTTTGTTGACCAGGTAAGTGCACTAGACAAATTCTGCCTGTTTTCAGGCACGACCCGGGGAGGGGGATACAGATGAATGCCAACTTCCCTTGAATCAGATTAAGCTGTTGGTGGTATTTTTAGTGAATGGGGGGAAATTTGGCCAGGGCACTGGGGGAAATTCCCCTACTCACCTCTAGGGGAAACTTTGTCACCCTAGCATTCTGCCAAGATTGCTGCCTCCATGGAGACGGAGGAGCTGATGGATGTTCAGGAGGCTGGGGAGAAGGTCTCTTCTCCTGCCTCACCTCTAGATGAGATCGACTTTTTTTCAATGCTACTGAGAATATGGAAACAAATCTACCTATGACTGAGGACATGAATGGAATGCCTTTAACCGTTAACATTGGAGGTGCCATAAGAAAAAAAAGACTGGAAACAGAAACAGATGGTATGCAAACCAATAACCTTTCAGCAGAGCAATTACAGGCACTTTTACTGGAAGAGGAGAGGAGAGGCACTTTGTATTACGGTGCCAGAAACTTGCAATGGCACTTTCTGCAGCAAGAACGGAACCCAAAATGACTGAACCTGATTCAGTGAAGCAACTGCCTACAGCGGCAGATGCATCAGAAACAGCCGCTCACAGATGTGCTGAAGAGAAAAGATTTCCTACAACAGACGTCAAATGACAAAAGCTACCATATCCATGGAGCAAACTGAAACACAGGCAGCAGTTAATATGCATATGTGGCATAGGGAAGCACTGGGAATGGCAAATACAGACAATTCTTCTGGCCTAAGATGCTCCCCGACTTCTGAAGCTGCAGCTGTAAGCAATGGACAATTGTCTGTTGGCACTGCATTGAGAGGCATAGGGTCTGGGTGTAAACAGAGTCGGATAAGTGGATCTCTGGTCCAACCCCAGTTGTTACTTCTCCAACAAAAAATACTGTAATCATTAAAAATTACCAAAACATTACTACCGATAAAGAAAAAAATCACATGCAACCTCTGCATAAAACGAATGACACTGTCAGGATTTCTGACTCCTCTAAATCTACCTAAGGAACTTCAGTTAACAGACAACCCTGTGCTACCCCTCAGGAACAATGTACCTTTACAAAATGTGCCTAATATGGAAAACAACATTTCTGAAACTTCAGTAGCATCTACTTCTACAGAAACAATACAATCAGCTGCAACAGTGGGGCCTCCAGAAGCACCTCTAAACAGAATCAACAGAACCACTTCCAGACCTTATGCCTCTATTCCACCAACCCATTTACCCTACAAAGAGGCATAATGTCGTCAGGTTCCTGTATAAAGGAGGAATGGACACACTCCCAGACTGAGTATTTGTTACTAAAATTCTGTTAAAGGACTCCATGAAGTTCTTCGCAAATGAAATCAGCCTATCAGCCCACTCTTCCATTAGCAGCTTATCAGTTGTCACCACTAGTGGCCACTACACTCAGCCCCTGATTGCTTCAGCAAGTAGGCACAATGTTACCATTTTATCTCTCGCTATTTTTCATGTCGTTTCCTCTAGTCTCTCTCCCCCCAGCTATTCACCCACAATGTCATCCAAACCCCATCTCCCCTCCTTTCTACACCTGCACAACTCCCCTGTCCCTTTGTTCTGTCACCTCCCTACAACAGCTGCCACATGGCCTCTTCCACAGTTGGGTGCTTGGCGCAACCATCCTTTCTCCTTCCTTTCACTCAGGGCAATCTGTTCTTTGTATTACAGCCTCTGCTGTCACTACACCTACCCTCCACAAACCCAATTCCTGCCTTAAGACCAGACCTTACTGGCACAAAACCAAACAATTTTTAATGCTGCTTCTACTACCGGCAGGGATATCAAAGCCAACCTTGTACCCACCTCCCAACCCCTGCACCAATAACTCACCCGAGGTCTAAGATTACTGCACCTCAACATCTGCAGCATCCTAAACAAAATACCAGTGCTGCAACTTACTGCCCTATCATTACGTCCAGATGTCCTCATCATATCTGAGACTTGGCTAAAGGCCCAACACGTGGATTCTGATTTAACCATCCCTGGCTACTCGATTATCAGGCAAGACCACCAGGGCAAGAAAAGAGGTGGAGGTATTGCCATGTTTATCTCCACCAGGCTACAGTTCACCCTGGTACAAATTCCCTTTCACCAGAAATAGACTCTTTACTAGTCAAACTGTCACTCCCTTACTCCACCCCAATGTATGTTGCGGGTTCCTACTGTACCCCTAGCACCCCCCTGCCCAGCGTCCTAGACCATCTGGACACACTAAAGTCATCTGCCTCAACTGGTGAGCTCCACATCCTCGGTGACTTCAACTTCAACCGGCTTGACAAAGACTGTACCAAACTTCGTACCAAACTAAATGCCGTAAACTTCACCCAGCTAATCTCTCACCCCACCCAGCTAAACCATAAAACGCATAAGCACTCCCTCCTGGACTGGGCCCTCACCTCCCACCCACACAGGATTAATAATGCTGGTCTTCTCCCAGACTCCCTAAGCGACCACGATATGACCTACATGGTCTGGAAAGTACACAAGCCCACAGCACCCACCCAAAGACACTAATCACAAGGTCATACAAATCTCTAGATCTAACATCTCTCCTGCATAACCTGGCACATGTAGATTGTTCCTTCATACAATAGTCACCTTCCATTGACTATGCATTCAAAACCTTCAAGGCCAGATTCTTTGTAGTACGGGACTCCCATGCCCCTCTGAGAAAAAAAAGGGTAAGGGGCTCCCACCATCCCTTGGTCTCTGCTGATATCATTAGCCAATGCCACACCAGAGATCAGGCATGGAAAAGTTAACAAGCTCCCAAACATCCCTCCACTGCTACCGTGCCCTCCGCAAATCCTGCACCAAACTTATACGCCAGACCAAAAATAATTACTTCATAACAGCTTTCAACTCAAACCTCAATCACCCAACAAATTTCTGGAAAACTATCAAATCTCTCTTCACCCCCCTTACCCAACCACCAACCCCGACCCTAACCATCCAAGGCGCTACCATCACTGATCCTGGAGAAGTGACCTCTGCCTTCAATACCTTCTTCACCAGCTGTGCAGATTCTCTCCTATCTGCTCTCCCACCCCCCCAATGCCAAGTACCTCCCTAAAATCACAGACCACCTCCCAGCCCTCCAGTTTCTCATTTTATCCGGTATCCCTGACCAAAGTGTTAAAAGCTCTGAGGGCTCTTAATCCCAACAAAGGCAAATGCCCTACTGGCCTGGACACCAAATTGTTAAACTTATCTGCCCCCGCCATAGCCGCCCCACTGGCCAACCTTTTCAACCTCTCCTTTTCACTTGCCAAAATATCAGCCGCATGGAATCAGCCAATTGTCATCCCCCTCCCTAAAGGTGGTGACCCTTCCTCGCTGGGTAATTACCTCCCCATCTTCCTCCTCCCAATTCTGGCCGAACTGCAGGAACACCTTGCTCTTGCCCAGCTGTCCCAATGTCTAGATGCATCCTCCTCCTTCACCCTCTACCAGTCTGGATTCTGCAAATTGCACTCAACCATCACCTCCCTAATAAGGATCACCAATGACATCCTCACTGGAATGGACAAAGGGCATATCACCTTGGCCATTTTTATCGACCTGGCCAAGGCCTTCGATACCATCTCCCAACCAATGCTACTAGCCAAACTAAAAGATGCCAGACTCTCTGGCTGTACCACAAGCTGGTTTCATGTATACCTTGTAGGCAGACACCAGTCGGTAAAAATTGGCCCCCACATCTCTACTCCCCTGCCAGTCACTACTGGTGTCCCCCAAGGCTCAGTCTTGGGCCCGTTACTTTTCTCAGTTTTCCTAAATGACCTCCTGACAGCCTGCATACACATCCATCCACATGCATGCAGACAACACCGTACTGTACGCCTCAGGCCCATCCACCGGAGTTGTAGCCACTGCGCTACAACAGGACTTCAATGCAGTTCAGCATTGGTTCCCCTCCAACCAGCTGTTCCTAAATGCCAAGAAAACCATCTTGCTAACCTTTGGCTCACAAGCAAGACTCTCCTGCCTAGCCGCTCACCCCTCATTCCTAACCTTAGATGGGACCCACCTGGAGGCATGCACCACCTTCAGATACCTGGGGGTCTGGCTAGACCAGCACCTGGATTTCTCCACCCACATCGAATAAATTCACAAGAAGCTACACCCTAAACTTGGCACTTTATATCGTAACAAGGGTTGTATGCCCACACTGTTCTGAAAGGAAATTATTCAAAAGATGATTCTTCCATTATTTGACTATGGCGATGTAGTCTATGGCTCTGCTCCCCCCCTCCAACCTAGCCAGCCTGGACATACTCTTCCACTCCTTCTGTCACTTCATCTTGGAATGCCCACAATGACCCATCTCTGTGACCTATACAGCTCCCTAGCCCTGCCCTCACTCCAGGCCCACAGACAGATCCACTGCGCTAGGTCAATAGCCAAATACTGGTCTCAGGCCCTTCCCCATATCTCGAATCTGCCCTCTCAACACAGCCTCCACCTGCCTACTCCCTCAGAAGCAAGGACTCCAGGCTACTCCATGTCCCATTCGTGGGCACATCCAAAGGCCAATCAGCTTTCAAATATCGCATGGCCAAACTCTGAAATGACTTGCCCACTGACATCAGACATACCACAAACTCCCTGCAACTTAACCTCCTCCTCCGTGCACACTTCACCTCCACCTGCACCTGCTCTTAGCTACGGAAAATCTAACATCTGCATGCCCTAGCTGAGTTGTGCGCTCGCAACACAGCTTTCCTGTCAACACTGTAATTATGTCTACTGTTGGTATTATTGTTACTGCATTCTCCTGCTATCACTGTAAATATGACTTGCTGTCTGTATGCTTATCGGATGTATTCAATGTATGGTATTTTTCTGTCTTGTATTGTACTGCATTGTATTTTAGCCTGTGAAAACCCTGTACCCTAACTCCCAGGATGCATCTGGAATCGAGTGGTCCACCGCTCAGCATGCTTTCATGGTTAAACTCTTAAATAAATAAATAAATAACTACCCCCTCTGTGAGCATCCTCTGATGCTATCACTTTTACAAAACCAGCCTATAAAACAATAACTCTTTTATTCAGAAATGAAGGGGTCAGTGTAACTGATTTAACCTACTGGTTAAAACAAAGACGTACTGTGCTAGGTGCCCCTGAGGCAATTTTTGACACTGAACATATTTGGACTAGGGGTGGAGGGTTAAAGTTATGTTACGCTCTTCTGATGTTGGTTTATGTCATTTGCCTAATTGTTTTTTCCTTGACAGGGACAGAGGAGTTCTATTTTATGCAGGCCAACCAAAGGCCTTCTACAAGTGTGGGTCTACAGCACATTTAAGTAGTATTTGTGACCAGATTAAATGCACTTTCTGCCAGGAACTAGGCCATACTAGTGGTCACTGTTTAAATGAACCAAAATGCAACCTTTGTGATAGCCTAGGCCATACTTATCAGAGTTGCTCCTGGGCTTCCCACAATCAAACAGACCCCACAGATGATTCAGAACAATGCCTGCTAATAACTATTGCCTAAAGAACAACCTTTCATAGAGCACATCCTACATTTCCCATGACTTCTGCCCCCCAAAGCAGGATCAGCAGCCCGTGGTTAGCATACCAGCAGAAGGGACTATAAGAACCCTTCCAGACAGTGTAGTAAATATGGAATAAGGCCCACCCCATCCCCCCAGAGAATCTACCTCAGCAGATCCCACAACCATGCCACCCCCTCCCCTTAGCAAACTATGGCCAAAGGTAAGAGAATTACCAGGTATAGCCAGACTCAGAATCAGCCAGCTTCACAAATCTTGAAAACTACTAAGGTACCTTTGTCTAACAGGTTTGAAGCTTTTCAAGATAATTCCAAAGTGCCTGATGCAGACTCTGAGGACTCTTCCCTCTGGTCCTCTCTGTCTGACCCTATCTCTGGTCAAGAGGTCAGTGCCCAGATCCCTCATAAATCTGTGAAAAAACAAAGGAAGCCCTGCAAAACTAACACAAAACCTCCCTGAATATATAGGTTAAGATGGTAGGCCTCCTTTCCACTTAAAAGCCCCATGACACCAACACCTCTGTCTATAGGTACTGTTAATGTTAACAGTATAAAGAGCTGTAGAAAGAGACAAATAGTTGTGTCTCATGTGCTTTCTAGCTCTTTTGATATTTTATTTTTGCAAGACACAAGATTACACACCATAGCAGAAATAAACACAGGACTTAAAGCATGATATGTAGGCCCCTCATATTGGTCAATGGGGACATACACTGGTTCAGGGTTGGGTATACTTTTTAGGAACAGTGTACAAGTTCATTTAATAAAACTGGCTGATCTCCTGCCTGGAAGGGCTTTAATCCTAGATACAAAAATCAACAACAAATATTACAGCTTTATAAATGTGTACACACCACAAACAAAAGCAGATAGAATTAGCCTATTTCATACAATACAACCTGTCACACTTGGACAGCTGGTTCTGATCCCTGTATCATTTCTTGTAAATATAAAAAAATGCGCGATGGACTGTGTCAACAGAAACCACTGTCTTGCTGAAGTTCACACAAAAATCCCCAGGGATAAGTTCAAAGGACAGGAGGTATTTTAAACTGCAGATTTATAAAATTAAATTAACTTGTCAATTTACTTTGATCCCAGGAAATAAAATTAGCCATTCATGATGTCCTCAGGGAAATCCTTTTATTTTGCACTAGGTATCATAATGGAAAGAGCATGCTTGTATTTTGGGTGTCTCCCAGGAAGCCAGTTCACTTCATCAAAGAGACCTTTGATGTACAGGTCCCAGATTGCATTGTAGTCCAATATGCATATGTGTGTGTGTGTGTGTGTGTGTGTGTGTGTGTGTGTCACTTTTGCTGAATATACAGTGACTTATACCAAAGAGACTTTTGATGTGTTGTGTGAAGCAAAGCACAGACTGCTTTAAACCAGTCAACATGAGAAGATGAGATTTATTTTGTCATCTATTATTTTTTAAATACCTTAGTAGGCTATCATGTGTTATAAAATATAGATTTTTATACACCAAGGCGTAATTTGGTGACCTCAGAGTGAAGGCCGGTTTAAGGCTGTTTTAAAAATACTGAGCAAGCCTTACAGAGACACACTTTCATATTTCTGACTGAGAGAAGGAAGAACATCACAGCACTGAAATATTAAGTAAGCATACATTAGATGAGAACTGTCTGAAGTGTATGTATTGTAGGAATTTGCACTGTAAACCTGTTTTGTTTTTAAGATTGTATGTGTTGGGGATATTTTGTTCTGGGATATTTTCTATTTTCCTATTTTAAAGTAAAGATATACATTTTTAAATGGAAACTGCTTGGTTTGCCTTGAAATTTCTTTTTATATAAGTGGAGCTTTAAAGGTTATAGTTAACACTGTGTTTGAACTTATTGTTATACCAAACTGGGAAACAGAGTTCTTTAAGGTCTTGCACTGAGTTTTAAGGGTTCATTTTGTAGACCTGGTTAGGTGCCCATAGGCAAAGTTATCTGGCCCCCCCGAAGACAGAATTATCTGAGCCTGATAATTGGGTACGCTAACAAGAGGTTATCAGTGGAGTCACATGATGCAGTGTGCTGGGCAGGACACCTCTTTGCTTGCTCTGACCTACTGCCTGTTAATTACTGCTAAAAAAACCATTTCACGGTGTTTTCTACCGCAGATCGCCTGTCTGTTATCTTCCTGAGTGTATTGTGCCCCCGATAAAAGAAGTCGATGAACGAAGAGATGTGGAAAATAGATTCCAAACACACACCTCCCACTACACCCGAGAAGGCCTCTTAGAAAGCCAGAGCCTCCTCCCTGCAATCCTCGCTGCCTGCTACTACCGAGAGCCCTGACACTGATCTTCTCACCCTTTAGAGATTTCTAGAGGAGTTTCAGCCTTTCAAGGCTGAAATGCAGAATATGGCAGGAGAAATAAAAGGTATCTCCAGCACCCTTGAGGAGCTGTCTAAGAAGATTGCTGATAATGAAGCTTGCATACGTTCCATTGAAAGGAAACAGGATAAAGCAGAACTGGTGCTTGTGGCCCTGAGGCAAAGGCTAGGGAAAGTGGAGAACAAGGTGGAAGATTTGGAGGGGTGCAGTCACCTCAATAATGCGGTTATCATTGGTTTGCCCGAAGGTGAAGAGGGCTCAGAACCCATTAAGTTTATCAGAAAGTTCATGGAGAAGGTGGCAGGCCCTTCCCCTTTGGTGCAAGCTACACAATAGAAAGAGCTCACGGGCACTCGCCCCCTCCTCCAGCTGGAGCCCCCAGGTCATTTATATTTACTTCCAGGAGTGACAGCATTTTCTATATAAGGTCAAGCAAACACAAGATTTGCAATGGGAAGGTAAAAAGCTGAAAGTGGTGCAAGATTTGCCTTTATCTGTATGCCAGAAACGAGCCACGTTTCATAAGCTTGTCCTCAAGTTGCTCGCCACGGAAATCAAGTTTCGTATGGGTTTTCCTGCAAGATTTCAAGTTTGCCTGAATGGTTCCTGGGAGACCTATGAGGAAGTGGAGTTGGCTATTGCAGGGCTCAAGAAAGCACTTCCTGATCTTTTTAAGCCTGCTTGAGTGTCAGCCTGGTGTGGGGAGCCATGCTAAGTTTTCAGTGGTGGTGTAATTCAGCTGATGCAAATTATATCTCTCTACTTTGTCTCCGGGACTATGTTGGTCATAAACTGTTTATCTGGCTATTCAGTTTCAAGCTGCAGCTTTCGAGAAGGGTCTTCGTGCTGACAGATTAATGGACATTGTGTTTCTGATTTGGTTTTCTCTCTCAGGACTTTTTAATTCTGTGGACTCTCATAATATTGACTCTGGTTTAGTCTAGTTTCGTTTCATATTCATCTGGGGTTACTATGTTCAAGTTAACTTTTACTCTGTCAGATCTGGCAACTCACTTTTTCAAAGGCAATGTCTTGATCCCTAGGTTTGGGGGGGGGCAACGCTCAGTTCTGTGTTTGCAATGTGAATCTGTCTGTGGCTGCAGTCCTTTTCTGGTTTCATTTTCGTGGTTTGGTTTCTCTGGGTTTCCCTCTCTTTCTCATTTACTGTTGCCATTGGGTGATAGTGGTGGCTGGCCTGTGTATTGGGGGGGGGATTTCACAGCCATAGACAGATGGCGTTGTCCGGTTTATGGTACACTGTGTGGGGCATTAATCTGCTCCTTCTGAGCATCCTTCCTCGAGTGCTGTTTGTGGAGGACTCCTCATCTCCCTTTTTGGGTTTCCACTGTTGGGGCGGGATGGTTGCTGCCTCCGGTCTCAGGGACAGGGCCCGGACAGCGGCCCAGAAGCCCTTGGGTTTCTTCTATGCTAGAGCAGGCAGTAATGGCCCACTTTCTCGGCTGTTTACCTCCATTATTCAAGGGTTGCACCACAAGAGGTCGTCTGTGTTTACTATTTTCATGTTTGATGCAAGTACTATACACATTTTATTCTCTGTGAATCAGCTAGTAGCATGGTTCATGGGGACTCTGTAGGGGAGAATTATTTTCTTTACGGGTTTGTGCAGACAACCTCTTTACATTAGTTGGCATCGATGTCAATTTATAAGAACGATGGAGGTACTACTCTCTATGGAGTGTTCTGATTATAATGGGGTAGTGTCCTGGTTTTATGGTTCACGAGGGCGGGGAGGTTGGAGGGAGAGGTTCTTTGCAGTTAGCCAATCATCATGTACCATGCAAAAGGCGGGTGGGTGTGGGAGGAGAGGGGATCAGGGTTTATGGAGTGCTGTTTCAGAGGGGTGATTGGGGGGATGGATCTAGTGATGGTAGGGTTGGGGGGTAGGTAGAACAACCCAGCGCATATCTTGCTTGGAGCAGTATTGAGGAGAAACAGAAATGCATGTGGTGTTTTTGGGGATTAAAGACTGGCATCTTGCGTGATGGTTAGAAACATCCATTCTATCAGTTGGAACGTTAAAGGGGCAAGGTATAGGACTAAGCAATATAAAATCCTGATAACATATAAACCATATATTTTTGCAGGAGACACATTTGCTTATGAGGGAGGCTGACAAAATGAGACGGCAGCAAATTGGGCAGCTGTTTGTGGCGGAGGGCACGACCTATAGCAGAGGGGTTATGATCCTTTTGCATAGGTCGGTTCCGTTCAAACTTCTCCAAGTTATACCGGATCCTTCTGGCAGATTTTTGTTTGTAAAAGGCAGATTGCATACCTTGGATATTGTTTTGGGTGTTATTTTTGGCCCTAATGTAGATTCCCCCAGTTTTTTTGTCCAGATAATAGAAGCCCTAGCTCCATTTTTGGATATTCCTATGGTTATGGGGGTGACTTTAATCTTGTTTTTGACCAGGCTCTTGACAGGTCAGGCCAATCCCATCAAGGTCTTTCCCCAGCACAAAGAGCTTTTAGGGACCTGTTGGACTCTATAGGTCTTTGTGATATATGGTGTGTATTACATCCTAGTACAAGGGAATATACCTATGTTTCTCCAGTCCATGCAACTTCTTAGAGGATTGATTATATCCTCATCTCTCAATCCTTATTACGTAGGGTTATAAGTTCTAGTATTGTTTCAGGGCCCCTATCAGATCACTCTGTGGTCACCTGCCAAATAACCCTAGCATCGTTGCCCAATAAAGGGGGCAGGTGGAAGTTGAATAATCAAATTTGAAGGAACCAAAGATGGTTCAATATATAATCTCCCAAATAGAGCAGTTTATTGTCTCCAATTCTAACTCTGTGGAGAAGCCCGATATGATATGGGGAGCTTGTAAAGCATATTTAAGGGGGATTATAATTGGCCTAATATTGAAAAGGAAAAAAGAGAGGGCATCTCAGATCTCTGTCCTTCTCTCTCAGATTAGGGGCATGGAGATGATTCTCACTCCATCCGCTTCTGAGATATTTAGATAAGAATTAACGAAATTGAGAGAAGCCTACCTAGCAATGTTATCGGAGCAAGCCGAATTTGCTATTTTGAAAACTAAAGCGGTATACACTGATCAGGGTGAGAAGGCCGGCAAAATGTTGGCGCTGTGTATTAAGCAACAGGAATCCGCTAGATTTATTTCCGCAGTCCATTCCTCCAAAGATAACTCCCTTAAGGTCTCGCCCTCGGAGATAGCAGAGAAGTTCACAAATTATTTCCAGGATTTATATGGCCCTATGGTTAATTCCCCATCTAAGGAGAGATTTCTTGAATATCTGAGTGATTTACAATTGCCAGCTCTCTAACAATCCCAGCAGAAAATTTTGGAGTCTCCTATCTCTGAGGGTGAGATTGAAAGGGTAATTAAATCGCTCCCATCCAACAAATCTCCGGGCCCTGACGGGTTTACCTCCAACTTTTTCAAAGCTTTTTCTAAGCAATTGAGTCCTATTTTGTTGCCACTTTTTCAGGCTATTCTCTCCAGTCAAGCATCCGATCCCTCCCTTTTTGAGGCACTGATTGTTTTGTTGCCTAAGCCAGATATACCGTCCGATCTGGTCTCCAGTTACAGGCTGATCTCCCTTCTTAACCATGATATTGAAATCCTGGCAAGACTATTAGCCGACCATCTGGAGACAGTACTTCCCTTTTTAATAGGGGCAGATCAGGTTGGCTTTATGAAAGGTAGATCCTCTCTGGATCATCTGAGGGTCCTGTCTCATGTCTTCTCAGTATCCAAGGATAGTCCGCATCCAATGGTCCTGATTTCGCTAGATACTGAGAAGGCGTTCGGCAGAGTCCATTGGGTTTACCTGTTTGCTGTGATGGAAGTGTTTGGTTTTCCTATGAAATTCTGGAACTGGGATAGCGCTCTATACAAGTTCCCTTCTGCTAGAATTTCATGTAATGGGGTTATCTCCACTCCCTTCAAATTACATGTAGGGACCAGGCAGGGGTGTCCCTTATCCCCCTTTCTCTTTAATATCTACCTAGAGCCTCTTATCAGGAGATTGTCTGGTGTCCAGGGCATCTCGGGTATCTCTCTCGGGGAGCAGGTGGTTAAAGTGGTGGCCTATGCAGATGATCTTCTGCTGCAGGTAACCCATCCACTCACATCTATTCCTGTTATTCTGAAGTTAACAGATGACTTCAGTAAGGTCTCAAATTATAAACTCAATGTAGGACTGTGGTTTTTCCTCTTAACCACAGGGTACACAAACAGGATATTATTGAATTTGGGCTCACCTGGAAGTCCGATTATATTAAATATCTGGGGCTCATTCTCACTTGGAACATGGTATGGCTCAGACAACTCAATACTGATGCACTGGTACATAAAATAGATCTAGACCTCCGCCGGTGGACTCTACTTCCCCTCTCTCTTTGGGGCAGAATTAACTTAATCAAAATGAACGTATTTCCTTGTTTATTCTACCCCCTTAACATGCTAAACATATGGCTCCCCCTGGCCTGGGTTAAAAAAGTGCATAGTATGATCTCTACCTTTATATGGGGCGACAAGAAGGCCAGGATGGCTTTCCATAAGTTAGCGGCTCTGAAGGCTAAAGGAGGGTTAAAATTTCCCCATATTGAGCTCTATTACTGGGCCAGTCAGGCCAATAAGTATCACAGATGGCTGAACGTGGATCAACAATCCATGGACGCCACTTATATCCTGAGTTGGTTAGCCGTAGAATCTGCTGCCATTAGAAAATATGGCCTTTCTCCAGCTGCATTGCTATACACCAAGGTTAGTTCTTTACCTGAATCTCTACGTAGCTCTCCTATTGCCATCTCAATCAGAGTTCATACTCAATTGTGCACTTTTCTGAAGTATAAAAATCTTAAGGATTTATCTCAACCTGTTATAGGCAACCCTAATTTTTTGCTGGACGGTAGACTTCTCTCATCTAGTTGGATCCCTCAGATAAGTAATTGCCATCTAGATGACTTCATGTTATCCGATAGTCAATGGTGCTCTTTTGCTGGCATTATGCATAAGTTTATGTTACCTCACACAGCAATTTTTAAGATTTTTCAATTCCGCCACTTACTGGTTAAGGTAATGGGTCTGGTCCCCCCTCCTGCTCCCATTATCAGTTTTCAGGCTACCCTTATGGAGTTGGCGGGTTCGCCTCATGCTGTATCTAAAATATATACTGCTCTGTTTACCTGGGCTTACCCTGATAATTATGCTCCCGTCGCCTTTTGGGCCTCTCTCTTTCAGGGTAGAGATATGGATTGGTCTCTCTTGTGGCAAAGTTGTCATAAGTTCCTTAAGCAGGACAGACTTAGATTAACACAATTCAAAATTTTGCATAACATTTATTATTCTCCGCAGAGGCTTGCTAGACTGGGTCTGATGTCTTCCCCCCTTTGCACAAGATGCCAGTCTCAAGAAGGTGACCTCCTTCATATTTTCTGGAGTTGTCCTAAAATTGCCCCACTTTGGACCATGATTAATCAGCGTGCTGATCCTCTTTTAGGGCTTTCAGAATTGTTCACCCCCGAAATATGTCTCCTTGGGGATTTCTCCTCTATTTTGGTGGTGAACAGGAGGTATCACATAGCATTGATGTCGATGTCTGTTAAAAAGGTGGTGTTGAGGCACTGGAAGGACATGGAGGTACCATCTTATGTTGAATGGCTTCAGGAATTGCTGGTGAACCTCAGAACAGAGAGGTCAATTGCCAGTCTATAAAACAAACTGGAAAAGTTTGATAAGATCTGGGGCCCACTGCAGCTTCTTTATGCACTACAGGCCTAAGTACTACCAGGTTATATTCTCTGGTGTTGTGCTAAAACAGTACCGATGCGCTGGGTTGTTCGGGGTGGGTAATGGGTTTGGCAGGCAGGGGGTTGGGGGAGAGCGAATAATTTTGTATTTTCTGTCTGCCCTTCAGGGTTTATGATGTACTCCACCATGATTCATTCTCTGTAATGGAAACTTTAATAAAATCTGAATTGAAAAAAAAACAAGAGGTTATCAGTTTGAATCCCTCCAGAACTTGAGACTAAGGTGACTCTAACCCACAAAACAGACAAGAGGGTTACCTTGCACTGTTAACTGTCCACAAATCCTACGCTCAGAGGTTGGCACTTTGAGAGTAGAGGGCTGACCGGCTGAGTGAATTTGTGATAGATTGGTTGGCAGCAGTGGCATAAAAAGTTTGGTGGTATAAGCTTCATTGTTCAGTGTGTCAGCTTGAGACCGTTCAGCTCACTTGGAAAAAAGAAAGGAAGTGTTTTTTTTCAAAAGGAAACAGAACTATATCCCTTGGCTTACAGTCAAAGTTCCTACCCATTTTATTTATTTTTTTCTAAGTGCCAGTCAGAATAGTAGTAGTTAGGAAAAATGGCATCCAACTACAACAGGCACACTGTAGAATACTTAAAACAGTTGTGCGAGGACAGAGGAGTCCTGTTCAAGGTGACAGCCAAAAAGTAGAACCTCATAGAGGCCCTGATTGTAGCAGATACCCAGAGCAATGAGTCACAGACCATGACTGAAAGGGACCAGACCTTGAGTGTGGCAGGACTAGCAGCCAGTGAGGGGTCCCGAGCTGATGAGGAGGACAGCAGGTCCACTGTCAGTGAAAGGCCACAGCAGAAGGGGAAGGTCACCAGTATCCTGAATCCAGAGGTACTCAGGCTGCAAATTGAGTTGCTCAGGATGGAACTGGAGACAGAGTGACAACAGAGGGAGGCAGACCATGAGGAGCATGAGCACCAGCGAGCTGCACAGGAGAAAAGAGAGTGAGAATGCAGAGAGGCAGAGGAGAAGAGAGAGGAGTGCCAGTGGCAACACGAACTGGAGAAGCTACGACTCCAACCGGCGGCATCAGGGCAGGCAAGTGGCTTGGGTTTAACTGGGACTGCAGGACTGGGTTACAAATTGAACTCCGAATTAATAGCTGAGTTTAAGGAAGGGGAGGACATGGATGCCTTTTTAAATTCTTTTGAAAAAGTTTGTATTCAGGCTAAAATTCCTAGAGAGTCCTGGAGCTTCCAGCTATCCCTGCTAATTGCCGGGAAAGCTCGGGATGCATTGGGTCAAATGAACAATAAGGACAGTGACAATTACAGCAAATTAAAAGCTCCACTGTTAAAAAAGTTTGAATTAACTGCTGAATCTTACAGAGCTAAATTCTGTAAGCTCAGGAGAAGCCCTGATATGAGCTATAAGGAGCTAGCCACGAAACAACGTCAGTTTTTAAAACGGTGGGAAGGAATTGAGGCAAACTCTGTTGATAAAACTGAAAATGTGATTTTATTAGAACAGTTTTATTGGGCATGCCCAGCAGAGCTAAAAACCTGACTAGAGGACCGATATCCAAAAACAGTGCAAGAGGCTGCTGAACTCTCAGGCCACTATCCCAAGAGCAGATCTGCTCTGAGAGCGAATGGCATGAGTGCAGCAGCACAGAAAGGGAAAAATGTGCCTTCAGGGCAGCTAAAATGCTCACTGCCTCCACTGTAACTAGTTAGCTCCAGGTTTCAATGAAAAGATTTATCTGAAGTAAGAAATGCATGTTGGCTGTGTAAGGAAACTGGGCATATTGCCAGATAGTGCCCCAGAAAGGCAAGGCATA
Organism: Neoceratodus forsteri; assembly: GCA_016271365.2. Classification (NCBI taxonomy): domain Eukaryota; kingdom Metazoa; phylum Chordata; order Ceratodontiformes; family Ceratodontidae; genus Neoceratodus; species Neoceratodus forsteri. The sequence goes on along the minus strand of CM057453.1, from coordinate 638,597,841 downwards.
ATGCACAACAGGGTGCTAGGAAAGAAGTGGGTTGTTTGTGTGTCCCTGGGATCATGCCAGTGAACATGAGGGAACACATGCACCCAGTCATAGTAAATGATGTACAGACACAGGGGTTAAGGGACACAGGGGCATGCATCCCTGACATTGGTAAAGGGGGATCTGGCACAGCCTGGTCAACTTATACCCCATAAATACGTAACTGTACAAGGGTTTACTGGTGAAGAGAAAACATTGCCACTCACTAGTGTTCTCCTGGACTGGAGTGAAACAGGGAAACTGTGCAACAGGTGGCTGTAGCCAACACATTAGCAGTGGATGTGATCCTGGGTAACAATCCCCAGCAGGAAGTGGTATGTGCAGTTATCCATAGCCAAGCATCAAGGGAAAATAGTAGTTCCCTGAACCCCACAGAAACCAGTGTGGAAACCACTGAGAGGTTAGTTCCCCAGCCTGTCTCCAGATGGGGAAACTGATAAAAAGGGGGTAGAAATTTCCCTAGTAGCAAGTAACCACACAACTACAGAGGGTTACTCCAAAGAGGGAGGGGTGACCCCTCATCAGAGGGTTGGGATTGACAGTGATCCTGAGGGCCCTGATGCTAGTGCTAGGGACCCTAGTTTAGAGACTGAAGGGGACCAGTCCCATGCCATGGGACTGTGTGAAGGGTTTGCAGCTGCTCAGAGGAATGACCCTAGTTTAGAGAAGCTGATGGCTTGGGCAGACTCATTGGGCACACAGGGAGGTGATGGCAGACATAAGATTTTTGGGGAAAATAGACTTATGTATACACAGGCAGTACAGACAGAGGGAGGGATGCTAGGCAGGCAGCTTGTCGTTCTCCAGGGATAGCGTGAGCAGTTGCTGAAGGTTGCTCATGATATTCCCTTGTCTGATCATCTGGGAATTGCATGCACTATGCAGTGATCGGCCCAGAATTTCTACTAGCCTAACTTCACCCAGCAGGTGAAGGAGTATTGCAGATCTTGTCACTGGTGCTAAGAAATACAGAAGGTGGGCTAGAAAACTCAAGCCACCCTGATCCCCTTGCCCATAGTGGAGGAGCCATTCCAGAGGGTGGAAATTGATATTGTGTGGCCTTTAAATACCCCCAGCTCCTCAGGGAAGAGATTCATCCCGACTGTGGTGTATTATGCCACCTGGTACCCAGAGACAGTCGCCCTATCATCTCTGAGGACAGACAAAGTGGCAGATGCCTTACTTGGGATTTTCTCCTGTGTTGGGTTTCCGCAGGAGGTAATCACCGATTGAGGGGGTTTCTTCATGTCGGACCTGATGAAATGTTTATGGGAGAAGTGTGTGGTGGTGCAGAGATGCACGACACCGTATCACCCACCACAAGCCAATGGACTTGTGAAACAATTCAATGGTACCCTAAAGTCAATGATCCGGGCGTTTGCTGAACAGCATGGGAGGGACTGGGAGAAATACCTGCCCCACCTATTGTTTGCATACAGGGAAGTACCCCAAGAGTCGACAGGATTTTTCCCCTTCGAACTCTTGCATGGACGCCAGGTATGTTGGCCCCTAGACTTGATCTTGGAGGACTGGGAAGTCAAGCACGCCACCCAGGGAACTCCCATTGTGGATTATGTCCTTAGGTTTAGAGAAAGACTGAAGGAGCTTATGGGGACAGCCCAGAGCAACCTGGCAGCTGCCCAACAGAAACAAAAGGTATGGTATGACCGCAAAGCCAGAGCTCGCTCATACAGTGTGGGTCAGGAAGCCATGGTCCTTATTGCAGTCCAGAAAGACAAGCTGCAAGCTGAGTGAGCAGGACCATACAAAGTGGTTAGTAAGGTAAATGACGTGAACTACATTGTGGAGTTACCTGATCGTAGACAGACAGAAAGGATGTACCATGTCAACATGATGAAGCCATATGTTAATAGGATTGACATGGTGTTCGCAGTGTGTAGTCATGGGGAGGGGACCGATGAAGGACACCCCCTTCTGGACTTGCTGGAAGAGAGTAAGCAGGAGTCCTCTGTGGAGTCGGTGAAATTGTCTCCCCAGCTGACCCATGCCAGGTCCAGAAAGTAAGGGAGGTTTTAGCAGACTTTGCCCCCTTGTTTAGCACCAAGCCTGTACTAACCCCCTTAGTGACACACGATGTGGAGACAGGGACACATACGCTCATATGGCGGACAGCATATTGGGTGTCAGAGGCTGTCCAAAAGCACATTAGGAGGTAAGTGGAGGTGATGCTGGATTTAAGGGTAATCCAGAGATCCCACAGTCCCTGGGCCTCACCCGTAGTCCTTGTACCCAAGCCAGATGGCTCGACTCATTTCTGTGTAGATTATCATGGACTAAATGCAGTCACAAAGCCAGAAGCCCACCCAATGTCCCAGACGGATGAACTCCTACACATGTTGGGAGGAGTGACCTACCTTACGACCATTGACCTTACAAAGGGGTATTGGCAGGTAGAGTTGATGGACAGAGCTAGGGAGAAGTCGGCCTTCATCACTCCAATAGGCTTATTTGAGTTCAAAGTAATGCCTTTCAGAATGAAGAACGCCCTGGCCACTTTCCAAAGGTTGGTGAACCAGATGTTAAATGGTGCGGAGGAGTATGCCATGGTGTACCTGGATGACATTGTCATCTTTAGTACCAGATGGAAGGAACACCTTTCACACCTTAGGGAAGTGCTGGACAGGATACAGAGGGCCAAACTCACTGTCAAAGCCGAGAAGTGCCAGGTGGCCATGGGAGAGGTGGCATACCTCAGGCATGTGGTAGGACAGGGACAGCTCTGTCCTAACCAAATAAAAATAGAGGTAATCCAGGCATGGCCCAGACCAGAAACTCAGAAGCAGGTCAGGAGTTTTCTCGGGACAGCAGGATACTATAGAAAATGTGTTCCCAATTACAGTGCCCTGGCTGCTCCCCTATCTGACCTGACAAAGAAGAGGATACCTAAGATAATTACCAGGGGCCCTGTCTGTGAGGAAGTCTTTTCCAAACTAAAGGAGGCACTGTGCAGTGCTCCTGTTTTGACAAGTCCGGACTATAGTAAAACTTTTATAGTTCAGACTCACACCTCAGACGTGGGTATTGGGGCAGTACTGAGCCAGACATCCAGTGAAGGGAGGGACCACCCCATAACCTACCTCAGTAAAAAGTTGCTTCCCAGGGAGCAGTCATACTCCATGGTGGAAAAGGAGTGTCTTGCCATAGTGTGGGCCCTAAAGAAATTGGAACTATACTTGTATGGGCAGCATTTTGTGGTGCAGACTGACCACAACCCCCTAGTTTGGCTGACGCAGATGAGGAAAAACAATGGACGATTACTACGATGGAGTCTTGCTTTGCAAGGATATGATATGACCATTCTACATAGGGCTGGAGCGACCAATCAGAACTCAGATGGGTTGTCCAGGGTGTATGAGTAGTGAACTGATTTGGGAAGCTCAACCCATGCAGGGGGATAGAGCCCCCAAATTCAGTGTAGGTGGGGAGGAATTGTCACACTTGTACAACTGGTTCAGATCCCTGTATAATTTTTTGTAAATATAAAAAAATGCGTGATGGACTGTGTCAAGAGAAACCACTATCTTGCTGAAGTTGACACAAAACCCCCAAGGGATAAGTTCAAAGAACAGGAGGTATTTTAAACTGCAGATTTATAAAATGCAATTACCTTGTCAATTTGCTTTGATCCCAGGAAATAAAATTAGCCATTCATGATGTCCTTAGGGAAATCCTTTGATTTTGCACTAGGTGTCATAATGGAAAGAGCATGCTTGTGTTTTGGGTGTCTCCCAGGAAGCCAGCTCACTTTATCAAAGAGACCTTTGATGTACAGGTCCCAGACTGCATTGTAGTATTGTAGTCCAACATGCATGTGTGTGTGTGTTGGGGGGGGGGTGTCACCAGAGGAAAGCCAGCATTACATCAAAGAGACATTTGATGTGTAGATATCAAGGCCCTGACTGAATTAAGGAGTCAAATACACTTTTGTTGAATATACAGTGACTTATATCAAAGAGACTTTTGATGTGTGTGTGAAGCAAAGCACAGACTGATTTAGACCACTCAATATGAGAAGAGGAGATTTATTTTGTCATCTATTATTTTTTAAATACCTTAGTAGGCCATCATGTGTTATAAAATATAAATTTTATACCGCAAGGCAGAGTTTGGTGACCTTAGAGTGAAGACCAGCTCAAGGCTGTTTTAAAAATACTGAGCAAACCTTACAGAGACACACTTTCATATTTCTGACTGAGAGAAGGAAGAACATCACAGCACTGAAAGAATAAGTAAGCATATATTAGTTGAGACCAGTCTGAAGTGTATGTATTGTAGGAATGTGCACTTTAAACCTGTTTTGTTTTTAAGATTGTATGTGTTGGGGATATTTTGCTCTGTAATATTTTCTGTTTTCCTATTTTAAAGTAAAGATATATATTTTAAAACATAAACTGCCTGGTTTGCCATGAAATTTCTTTTTATATAAGTGGAGCTTTAAAGGTTATAGTTAACACTGTGTATGAACTTATTGTTATACCAAACTGGGAAACAGAGTTCTCTAAGGTCTTGCACTGAGTTTTAAGGGTTCATTTTGTAGACCTGCTTATGTGCTCGTAGACAAAGATAATTGGGCCCCCTGAAGACAGAATTATCAGAGACTGATAATTGGATAAACTAACAAGAGGTTATCAGTTCAGAACTTGAGACTAAGTTGACTCGAACCCACAAAACAGACAAGAGGGTTACCTTGTACTGTTAACTGTCCACAAATCTTACACTCAGAGGTTGGCACTTGGAGAGTAGAGGGCTGACCGACTAAGCGAATTTGTGACACAGCCATATTTATTTTCTTCTCATTATGTAATATTAGGGGGAGATTGTAATTGTGGGATGGATATTCAGGGCCAGGGAAAAAAATACCATAACCAAGAAAATATTCTGGGATAGGCCTACTTTAAAAAGCATTATTTCATACTCTAATCTGATAGATGCATACATATCCAGCAACAACACACCTAAAACCACGTTCCAAAAAGGTATACCAGCCACTAGAATTGATTTTTTTCTTTATATCAACATCATTACATATCTCCTCCACATCTGCAGAGAAGGTTGAATTCTCAGATCACAAACTCCTCAAACTGCAGATTTCTGGGACTGTTACATTTATACTAAGCCCCCTGTAGTCTCTCTCCCCCACAGATGTCACAAGTCAAAGATTTCTTTTTCCACTCTGCTGCCCTTGCCCTGTACACACAGCCACACTGAAGCCAGGAAAAAAAATTATTTGGGATTTCTGGGACTGTTACTTTTATCGTGAGCCCCCTGCAGTCTCTCTCTCTCTCTCTCTCTCTCTCTCTCCTCTGAAATTCACAAGTCACAGATTTATTTTGCCACCCTGCTGCCCTTGCCCTGTGTGCACAGCCACACTGAAGCCAGGAAAATAAATTTTATTTGGCATTTCTGGGACAGTTGCATTTATCATGGGAGCACTGGAAGTCTCCCTCTCTCCCCCCTTTGGATGTCACAAGTCATAGATTTATTTTGCCACTCTGCTGTCTTGGCCCTGTACACACAGCCACACTGAAGCCAGGAAAAAAATTATTTGGGATTTCTGGGACTGTTACATTTATCATGGGCCCCCTGCAGTCTCTCTCTCTCTCTCTCCCTCTGAAATCACAAGTCAGACATTTATTTTGCAACCCCACTACCCTTGCCCTGTACACACAGCCACACTGAAGACAGAAAAAAAAAATATTGGGGATTTCTGGTACTGCTACATTTATCATGGGACCCCTGCAGTCTCTCTTTCTGCCCCTTTGGATATCATAAGTCAAAGATTTATTTTGCCTCCCTGCAGCCCTTGCCCTGTACACACAGCCACACTGAAGCCAGAAAAAAAATATTGGGCTTTCTGGGGCTGTTACATTTATCATGGGCCACCCTGCAGTCTCTCTCTCTCCCCACCCCCGGATGTCACAGTCAAAAAGGCAGTATAGCACAGTGGTTTAAGGCTCTGAGCTGCAAATCTGGAGACCTGGGTTTGAATCCCACATCCCCCACTTGCATACTGTGCAAGTCACTTAACTTCCCTGTGCTCCCAGGTTTCACCTGTAAACAAGCTTTCAGCTTAGTGTGTCTTACCTGGTTAAACAATTGGAAAAAACAAAACAAAATTATTTTGCCACCCTGCTGCCCTTGCCCTGTACACACAGCCACACTGAAGCCAGGAAAATATATTTTATTTGGGATTTCTGGGACTGTTACATGCATTGTCAGCCCCCCTGCAGTCTCTCTCTCTCTCTCTCCTCTGGAAGAGATTGTGAATGAATGTTAACAAGTGATTGTGATTCATGATTGGACGCCACAAGTCAAAGATTTATTTTGCCATCCTGCTGCCCTTGCCTGTATAGTATACACAGCCACACTAAAGCCAGAAAAAAAAAATTGGCAATTTTATGTAACTGTAAAATTTCTCTTGGACCCTGATTAGTCTCTCCCTCTCTCCTCTGGATCAGGAATGGCACAAGTCAAAGATTTTGACCGCCTGTCCTTTCTCATATACACAGTCAGCTACACTGTTTGAGGCCAAGAAAAGAAAAAAACTTTCATTTGTGGATTTTCTGTAACTGTAAAATCTCTCTTGGGCCCCCAGTAGTCTCTCCCTCTCTCCTCTGGATGTGGAATGGCATAAGTCAAAGATTTTGCCAGCCTGCCCTTGCTCATACTTACAGTCACATAGTACTGCCACACTGCCTTAGTTTGCATCCCCCCTGGCAGCCACATAGACCAGCACTATCTCCCCAGTCCCAACCCCCAGACCCACCTTCACCCACCCCCGATGATCAGTTTCTCTCCCCTTCCTTTCTCTCACTCTCCCTATTTTCTTCTATTCCTTCCCCTCTGGCTCATATATTTCTGGTGTTGTTTGAGGGGTTTTGGTGCTTTTGTTTGGTGACTCTCTCTGCTGGCTGCCTGGCTCTGCTGAGCACTGCTCCTACTCCTCTGGTCATCCTTGCTCATCTGGGGCTGCGTTGCACACTCAACACGGTTATATACCATGAGTGCATCACATGACCTTCTGTTGCTTGATTGGATGCTGCCAGCTGCCTGTACATGCCGGCAGCATCCTCGTGACTACAGACAACAAAATTGCAGAAATGGCATCTCCACAAACCTGGAACTGGACTTCTACAGTGAAGACCATATTTATTCTGGTCCATGGAGTGCAGGATTGATCCAGAAGATCGAATCTCCCATGGAACAGTCTGCCCAGCCCTAGTATAAGTAGCTTATGGGGGTGAACAGTGTTCAGAAAGGGGGGCTCTTTCAAATGGGAAAAATGACCAGAACCAGAGGGCATGTGATGAAGATGGGGGACAGTTTAAGAGGGATGTGATGAAGTAATACTTCACTGAAACAATGGTGCATGCCTGTAACAGACTGCCAGTGGAAAAGATTGAAGTAAAACAGTAGGGGCTTCAAGCATGTGTGCTCTAGACATAGAGGAGTATTAGTAAATAGGCAGGGAGAAGGTAGGGTCACTGAAAACCAGTTTGGGTCTGTGGAAACAGAATAGGCAGGGACCATCTGGGCAGACTGGGTGGGCCAAGTGATCCTTTTCTGCTGACAAATTCTATGTTTCTGTGTTTCAGTATTATAGGCAGCTGCAAACTGCAGACAATGAGATGGCTATGTTGAAGTAAGAGCTCTGTGCATAACAGGTTGATATGTGAAATGGTTTGCAGTGAACACTTTTCATGTCAAGGCATTGGCCACCATAGTCAAAGCCTGCTGTGAGTGCAGAGCAGCCTATTGGACTATGCATGCAATAGCAGATGGCTGACTCCAAGTGATATTCATCCAGTTAGGTGCACCGATGCACCAATGTATCATGCTAAATGACTAAATATCAGGCCATGTCGGCACAGTGCTAAGTAGATATGTACTGTGCCAACATAGACCAAAGCTGCATATGGCCCAAAGAAGATAGCACCGCCTGAAATAGGAAAGTGCCAGAATTCCAGTGGGACATACTCAGCTCAAGCATGCAAATGACCTCATTGGGCATGAAAGGTGCTAAGAGGCCATCTGTATGCCCATTAAGGGCTAATTTGCATGCTGCACATCAGCCCCTTAGCATCCGTATAGGAAGATTTGAGAAAATCCTCATGTCTAGTGGCCCCTCCCCCAATTGACTCGGTATTAGATGAGTTATATATCCCCGGCAGTCTAGTGGCCCCCCCAGTCACCCATGCTGTTTGTATCAGTCATATCCCATGTGGTCTACTGGTCTCCCACCCCCCAACTGAGTGTCAAACCCCCACTTGCTACCCACTTAGGACCCCTGCACCACACCAACCCACCCTGTTTTCTCTCACTGATAAGAAGGGCACAGAGCGGCAGCTAGCACAGTCCTCCTCTCACCTCCTCTGCCAACCAATGTTTGACAGCCACTAGAGCGTACATGATCATTCTCTGTGACTGTCAGACACAGCTGGCCAAGTAGGTGAGTGGAGGGCTGTGCCAGCCGCTTCTCTGTGCCTTTTCTACTGGTGAGGGGCAAGCAGGGTGAGGGGTGGGGACCCTAAGTGGGTGGGTGGGTGAAGGTGTTGGCAATTGGTTGGGGGTCCACTAGACTACTAGGGATATGATTGAACACATAGCATGGGTGATTGGGGGACACTCTAGCACAGGGCCGGGTGGCTGCAGTACGGTTACTGTTCCTTCAGGAGGTGGAGGTATGGGCTTAGCGCCATGATAAGACATAGTTTTCGGTGGTGGTAAACAGCACCACAGCAAACCTTTGGATATACAACTGCTCCTTCATGCACGATGAACCTCTTCATTTGCATAGGCACAAAAGTATGGTTAGCACGGTCATGCTGCTGGGTTTGGCAGCACATGGGGGATCTCTGCCTCAGCATCAACACTACCCTTTGAATATAAAGTCCACAAACAGGTGTTTCATGTTTGCAAATGTGCTGATGAGTTTTGGATGTTCCTGGTGTGCTCCCAGTAGGGGTCTCTTATCAAGTCGTGCACATGTGCGCGGACGCGGTGTGTGTGTGTGTGTGTGTGTAGTCACATTGTGTGTTTTGCAGCTGAACTAGTGGTTTTAATGAAATGTCTAATGTGCTTTTAGATGATGCACTGTAGCTATTTAGATACACCTACTTCCACACATACTCCCTATTTTGAGAAAGCAAACTTTATATTGCCAGTGGGTTTGCAGGTACTTCCAATCTTTTTCCTTTGATTTCATTATCCTGTTGTTGTTTTGTGCTTGCAAAGCTACAGCAGTTGGATCTATTACATTTACCAGTACAGTTTTAAATACATTAAGTTTTTTTGGTCTACATTTTTCAGAAAAAATCTGTCCATACCTCTCAGATATTCTTCATTATGAGGGACACCCATCATTTTATCCTTCAGAAGTGCTCTGTTCAGGCCAGTCCAGTGGTGTAGAGGGCTGAGGTGCCGAATGCCTCACCTCTCGCCATGCCAGCAACCAGGGGGCAGTGAGTAAATCAAGCAGCCACCTGGCAACTCTTCTCACCCGGATTGGGGAGGCGAGTTGATTCAGCCCCGGTGGAGGCCTGGTGGTAGCATCAATGCACAAGCATCTGACTATGGTCAAGGGTTGGGGGCCATTGTTGCGTTACACATGTGTGCGTCCATCATGTGTATCCCATGCCACTGTGGCTCAGAGAGAAGAAACATCTGGAGGTAAAATGGTGGTGGAGGGGCTGAATAAAACCCCATTCACTGGTCTGACTCTGAACCGCTGCCCAGTGCTCACCAAGGTCCGCTTCAGACTTCTGTATACTGGGCGGTAGGATGGCCCTCTCCTGCCCCCCCAAGAGGAGAAATTTGAGAGGGAGCTGCATGATTAAGGTGAGTGCTGGGGGAGATGTATGCCAGCTCAGGACAGCAGGGACAGGGCTGATCAGCTGTCCCTCAGACTGAAGGGACATAGAAACCTGGACGAAACAAACAAGATGAGCTCCATTCCACATCAGTCCTACATTGAAAAGGAGCTGTCCACATAGAGGAGATGCTACACACTTGGGCTTTCAAGTAGAAATATTTAACTCCTTGTGATGATAAAGCAAAATTACTGCAAACTTTGAGCAAACAAAAGCACTGGTGACCATGGTGTTTTGAGTTTGCAACTTTATGTATGATGATGATGTGTGTCCTTCATTGTGAGGACCAGTGTCCCACATTTTCCTTTATTTTGAATGCCATCAGTGACAAAGGGTTGAGAGATTTTCATCTGTCATTTTGTCCACAAGCCCTTTCAGTGTGACAGTAGAGTACAATCTGCTTATTATCATTTAATTAAGGGGGATGGGCTGGAAGCAAGCACTGAAGGGGTTAATTACCCAAGCCAACATGCTGTTTAGCTGACCCTCCAGCATAATATTTAAGACAAGAGCCTATATGTTTTGGAACAACTACCCAACTGTATAAAAAGCAACTGTCTTGTAACAAATTTACTTCAGGTGAGGAAGTGGTTTGGGGACAACAGCACAAACCCTATCAGGAGAGATTAGATGAATTTGGCCAGGACTCGTCCTTCTCGGGCTTCAGAGCACCAAGCGGCCCTGTTTCCCCACTGCTGGCCACTCACCTTCCAAGAACCTACCAAGACCCAGAACTCAGACTAGCCCTTCTTGGGCGTCAGAGTGGCAAGCGGCTCTGCTTCCCTACTACTGGACACTCATCCTCCAAGAGCCTGCCCACCTGGACTGAGAACTCAGACTATTTCTCTTTGGGCTTCAGCGTGGCAAGCGGCCCTGCTTCCCCACTGCCGGCTGCTCACCTTCCAAGAGCCCGCCTGCCTAGTCCCAGAACCTGGACTAGCCCTTCTCGAGCTTCAGAGTGGCCAGCGGCCCTGCTTCCCCATTGCTGACCACTCACCTTCCAAGAGCCCAACTGCCTAGACCCAGAACTTGAACTAGCTCTTCTCAGGGTTCAGAGAGGCAAGTGGCCCTGCTTCCTCACTGCTGGCTGCTCACCTTCCAAGAGCCCACTAGCACCCAGAACTTTGACTAACCCTTCTCGGGACTTCAGAACAGCAAGCAACCCTGCTTCCCACTATCAGCTGCTCACCTTCCAAGAGCCCACACACCCGGACCCAGAACTCAGACTACCCCTTCTTGGGCTTCACAGCAGCAAGTGGCCCTGCTTCTCTATTGCTGGCTGCTCACCTTCCAAGAGCCTGCCTGCCCATCCCCAGAACTCAGATTAGCCCTTCTCAGGCTTCAGAATGGCAAGCGGCCCTGCTTCCCCACTGCTGGCTGCTCACTTTCCAAGAGTCCACCTACCCAGAACCAGAACTTGGACTAGCTCTTCTCAGGCTTCAAAGTGGCAACCAGCCCTGCTTCCCCACTGCCAGCTGCTCACCTTCCAAGAGCCTGCCAACCCAGACACAGAACTCAGACTAGCCTTCTTGGGCTTTAGAGCAGCAAGCGACCCTGCTTTCCCACTGCTGGCTGCTCACCTTCCAAGAGCCCGCCTGCCCAGACCTAGAACTTGAACTAGCCCTTCTTAGGCTTCAGAGCAGTGAATGGCCCTGTTTCCCCACTGCTGGCTGCTCACTTTCCAAGAGTCCACCTACCCAGAACCTGAAGACGCTCGCCCGTTGGCCCCGGTTACAGTAACTGTCCTCCCATTGGTTTCTGCTGAGAGTGTGCTGTGCTGGACTTGGCCCATTCACTTGCACTGCTCTCGGCCGAGATTTCCTCGCCCCCCTCCCCTGACCTTTATTAAATAGGCTCATTCGCGCCGCCCAGGTGAAAGACCACCCCTAACAGGAGCCTCCCATGTCCCACAGGCTTACTCCTCCCCTCCTCCCCTGCTCTGAAACACACTCTCTCCCTTAACCCCCTAAGCCACTATTTGCCTTTTTTGATTTTCCTCTTTCTTGTTTTGCCCTTTCCTTTCCACGTTTTGCTCCCCCAATCTTCATATTGTCTTGTTGTTCTCCTTAACCCCCTGTCACTAAATCCTCTCAGTATTTTTCTGTACTCGCTACAGTGCTACGATACCCTCCTAAGCCCTCTAAAATCCTTACCCTACCACCCTCCTATGCTCCTTGCCTCCCTCTCTATCTCATCACCCCCGATTGCTTGCCTCACACCATTTCTCTGTTCTCTCCTCCAACTCAATGGTCAATCTGCATCTCTAAAACTATGCCTTCGCTTAGTTTCCACCACCTGTCCTTGCTCACCCTCACCCTCCTTTTCTCATTATGCCAACTCCCCACTTCTGCCTACCCTACCCCTCCACCTACTCTCACAATCCTATACGATTCCCTGCAATATGGTACCATGGCAAGTACACTGGAATCCTTAATGAAACATCATCAAATTAATATCTGGGTACAAAATGCAATATTTCCTACCTGGAAACTGTCAAATCAATATAAATCGCTAACTATCACCCTCTACTGGGACACCAGAAGAAAAACCAAACACCTAATAAAGTACAAGCAGAGACTCACTCTAACCTATTATGAACTACAAATGGCATCACTGAAACTCCTGCTCCTCCTACTACTAATGTCTGGTGGGATACACCCAAACTCTGGCCCTGTCACACTCAAGCCAACAAAAACAGTGAAAGCTGGTAGTGGTCTCTCCAGTATCACCCTAAATATCTGCAGCCTCCTTCCTAAACTGGCATCTCTTCAAACTCTCATTGGGCAAAAAAATTCCGCTATACTAGCCATCGTGGAAACCTGGCTGTCTCCCAGCACCCCAGATCATGCGGTGTCGCTTGAAGGCTACAATCTTTTCAGACTCGACCGGGCAAGCAAGAAAGGTGGGGCCTGTGCTATCTACATAAAGGACAACCTTTCCAGTCAACGTGGCAGCTTCACCCCCACAAATACTCAGGTGCAACTTCTCCCTATCAAATTGCTCCTTGGTGCACAAAATAAAGTTCTCACAGTGGCCGCAGTCTATATCCCTCCAAAAGACCACCATTATAGTATCAAGTCAGTACTTGATTTTGTAAGTCTGCAACCCCCTGAAAATGAGCTCCTCCTCCTCGGGGACTTTAATATTAACTGGCTCGCCTCCGACACTGGCTTCTACAAAGATGACATCCTAGCAGCAAACCTGACGCAGATGGTAACTTCCCCAACCCGGAAAAATTACAAAACTGGTACAAGCACCCTTATTGACTGGGTTCTCACTAATCACCCTGACCGGATAAAAAACATTAAAGTTCTCCCTGACTCTCTCAGCGACCACTCCCCAGTGTCCTGTACCTGGTCTAATAAATTTCTCAAGCGGCCCCCCAAAGTTATTTCAAGCAGAGTATTGCCTCTTGGGAATCATATCAAATTAAAGACCTGTCTCCTTCAACATGACTGGACACCAATTTTCAAAATGACTGATGTTAATGCTGCACTAGAATACTTCATCACAACCTTCAATACTGCATGTAACTTTTACGCCCCAGTAAAAAAGCGTAAAATCAAAGCACTATCAAATCCATGGATTACTGCTAAACTACTTGCCCAGCTCAAGGCTCGGGACCACCTCTAGGCCATAGCCAGGGACACAGGCTCACCGCATGATACCCTAAAATACAAGCAGGCACGAAACAGATGCACCACACAAATTAGGCAAATGAAGAGTGCCTATTTCAAAAACGCCCTTGAATCCACCTGGGGTGTCGGGAGAGCTTTTTGGGACAACAACCGAAATATAATGAGTAAGCAATCAAAATCTTCACCCACCATTATGAAAGTTGATGGATCCACCACATTTGACCCAAAGACTATTGCAGATGCTCTAAATAAGACGTTCACAGACCTCAGTGGGGTCCTCCCCCCAGATTTCTTCTTGGACTTACCTGTGCCTAACCTAGTATCACAAAACACCCCTCGTGACAAACCACAATTTTATTTCAAGAAAATCAAAGTGCACGAAGCCTACAAATACATAAAAAAGGCCTGCTCCAAATCCAGAACAAGTAGTGACACCCTAGATCTAAAAATCCTGTCTCTCACCCTGGACGAAGTGATCCACCTCCTTGCCAAAATTCTCAATCTGTCCCTATGCCAAAGTCAATTTCCCAACAAATGGAAGTCTGCCATAGTCACACCAGTGCACAAAGGTGGGGGGGGGACAAAACCTCAACAGGTAACTATCAACCGATATCAATACTCCAACCCCTCTCCAAAGCACTTGAACGTATAGTGGCAGACCAACTCTCTGACTACCTGGACAAGTACAATCTACTTTGTAATAAACAGCACGGCTTTAGGAAAGGATATAGTACTACAACAGCCTTACTTGACTTCTCTGGAGAAGTCCACTCAGCCCTGGACAAAGGGTACCAAACTGGTGTGGTCTTTATTGACCTCACAAAAGCTTTCGACACAGTCCATCATGGCCTACTTACCTCCTTACTGACCAGCCAAGGCCTGGCTGAAGGTCCTAGCGCTTGGGTAAAAAGTTACCTGTCAAATCGGTCACAGGCTGTAAAAATCTCTAATGAACTCTCCGACTTCAAACCAGTCCTCTCAGGTATACCGCAGGGATTAATTCTTGGCCCGCTCCTCTTTAGCCTGTTCCTCAACTCCCTCCCAGATTTCTGCCTGGAAAAAATAATCTTATACGCTAATGATGCTGTAATTCTCTCTTCTCACAAAGAATCAAACTCCCTATGCCAAAGCCTACAAATTGCCTTCTCTAGTGTTGAAAGGTGGTTCCTGGATAGTAAACTTGTGCTTAACCACAATAAAACAAAAGCCATGCTCTTTACCAATCACCAAAACAAAAATAGAAATACTCCACTCACCATACAAACCTCTGCTGGAAATACACTGGACCAAGTAAATACTTTCAAATACCTTGGCATCACTTTTGACCAAGGGCTAACCTTTGCTACCCACATTGACAACACGGCGAAAACAGTGAACCAACGTCTTGGAATACTATTTCCAAACCGACAATTCCTAAACCAAGCGGCATTGAGGATAGCTATACCGAATTCCATAATCTCAATCATTGACTATGGCCTTATTATCTATGGCTCAGCTACCACCACGGCACTAAGGCGTATCTCAGTCGCTCTAAATAAGGCTTGGCTCCTCACAGGGGCACAAAGACTGACAGCACACGTGAGCTTTACTATGAAACAGGCTGGTTGCAACTATCAAATCACCTTATATATCTCACCTGCATAATGGCAAAAAAATCTATCTTGGGACTGACTCCATTATGTATCCAAAACCTACTCCGTCTGAATCCTGGCTTGCGACCCTCCACGAGATCTGAACACCAACCTTTTCTGGTTCCCAGATGTCAGACCGCACAGGGACAAAGAACATTCGCATACAGGGCCCCAACCTGGTTCAATGCTCTAAGTCCACCTACTCTATCCTCAACCTCGCTTGGAGCTTTCAAAACCATTCTCTATGCCCACCTTACTACCACTAGCAACTGTGATTGCATTCGATAAAGGCTACTCCTCCTCTTGACCATCCTCACATCCAAGGCCTACTCTTCTTGTCTAATGAGCCCTCACTTACCACTACTATTTCTGTCTGCCACCCAACTCACTCTTTTTCTCCCCTTTCTGTCCCCTCTCACTTACTGTACTGCTCACCACTTTCCCTCCTTTCTTGCCTCCCTGTTGGCTCCTACTGATCTCCCCCTCCCTGGAAGTTTCTTTATTTCCCAAATTGTCTACTCCCTTGAAACTGTTTAAAGCATATTTATTATGTAACTTCTAAACTTTACTGCCTTAAACTGTTAATAGCAATTTTATTATGTAACTTTTCCATCTGGTATTACTTGTAATGTGTATTGTTTTGTTTGATGTTCTATGTGACGTGGAACCTTTGTAAAAGAGCCCTGGCTCAAAGGTATTAATTCCTAGACCAATAAACTAAACTAAATACCCAGAACCAGAACTTGGACTAGCCCTTCTCTGGCTTCAGAGTGGCAACCAGCCCTGCTTCTCCACTGCCAGCTGCTCACCTTCCAAGAGCCTGCCCGCCCAGACCCAGAACTTGGACTAGCCCTTCTCAGGCTTCAGAGTGACAAGTGTCCCTGCTTCCCCACTACCGGACGCTCACCTTCCAAGAGCCTGCCCAGACCCAGAACTCCGTAAGTGCAAGAGACCCAGGATTCTGCAGCTTGAAAGCCGCTTGTATTGGTGCCATGGAACTTCCAGCAACTCCCCCATTGGCCACGGCTTTCTCCGGCTACACAGCCATTGGGCAGTGCCAGCAAAGCTCCCACTTTCAAACTGAAAGGTGCATTTTTACTTCATGCTTTATTTTTAGGGGGCTGATTCTTCCACTGCTAATAACTGCTGCATAGTTTTCTGTCTTTAATTGATTTAACTAAATGGTGAAATTAACTCTGGTAATTTAAGTCGTCTGTTTTTAATTAATCTATCACCAACTGCTAAAATTGTTCTGCATAGCTTCTGAGTTTTAATTATTTGCCTTGCTATGTTAGACTGCTAAAAATGTTGCTGCATAGCCAATATAGTTAATTCACAACATTATAACTGCTTAGCCTACAAAATATGTTTGCTTCACTTGTTCTCTCTTGCCTTGCTTGGTTCCCAGTTCTCCCTCCTCCCAACCCTAGCCCCGTTGCTATTTAGCGGTCCAGCTTCAATCTTGTCTGACACCTCCCCCCCACTGCTCTTACTCCCTTTCCTTGGGCAGCTCAGCTACTTGCGACTGGCTCCTTCCCCTAACCAGTGGTCCTCCCCAGTCCCAGACCACACTTATCTGCTGCGACTAGAACCCTGCTTTCCTAACCTCTATGTCCCCTTCTCTGCCCACTTGCTCCCTGTCTTCCCCACTCCCCCAGCCCTGACTCCTGTGGTTATACAGAGCAGACCGGGTCCCTAACTGTCATGATGGATCCTCCTTGCTCCTGCTCTCCCTGTCTCCCCCCAGGCCCCCAGCCTACTCCTGGCCCAAGTTTTCAGATCAGTGGCTCTCACGCATTCCCCGGCTGCTCTCTGCCTCCTAGTCCCCAGCTCCTTCTAACCTCCTGGCCCCCTTTTCAGCATTGGAACTACCACTCCTCCATTCCCTAGCTCTCCCATCTCTCCCTTCCACATTCAGCCCAGTCCAGTTATTCCTGCACTCCTTCTCTCCTCCCTCCACCCCCTCACACATTAACGTTCCACGCCAATGTTCCTGTCCCACCCCTAGGACTCCTGACTCTAACAGTTTAGCACCCACACCCTTCCGTTGGCATCTACTTCCCCCTTCCCTCTATTTGAATCCTGGCTTGTTCCATGTTAATCTTTGCTTTTGTTCTTCACCATTCTATATCCCTGAACTCCTTTTTTTTCCCCTTTTTCCAGGACTAGCCCTTCCCTGGCTTCAGAGTGGCAAGTGGCCTTGCTTCCCCACTGCTGGCCACTCACCTTCCAAGAGCCCACCTGGACCCAGATCTCGGTTAGCGCAGGAGACCCAGGAATCTGTGGCTTGTAAGCCGCTTGTGCTATTGATGCCTCAGAACTTCCAGCAGCTCCCCCATTGGATGAGGCTTTCTCTGACTACATAGCCATTTGGGCAGTACTGGCAAGGCTCCCATTTTCAAACCAAAAGGCGCATTTTTACTTTGTGCTTTATTTTTGGGGCTGGTTTTCTCCCACCCCACCTGCCTCGGCACTCTTTAAATCTGCTTGGCTGAAAGGAGCCTAGACCCTTCAGCAAATAGCCCATCTCATTCTTCTCCTTCTTATGTGCCCAAATGTGCAGTTCAAAGCAAATGAATAGATTTATCCCACAGTTTTTACTTTCTTGTGACAATGTATCTGTTCATCCATTTGTACCTGTTTGTATACAACTTTTCCATTGTAACCATTGCCTCTGTACCTTCATTATGACAGACACCTCTGTTCAACTGTACTGTTATGTAAGTTTTATTTTGTTTGTATTAGTTCTTGTAATGCGCTTGTATTTTTGTAAAACTGGATGCTTGTGAAAACGAGCAGCTTATGCTCACAATTGCCTTTCCAGTATAGTAAATAAACTAAAACTGAAACTGGCATGTACAAACTGGAGGAGAGACGAGAGAGGGGAGACATGATAGAAACTTCTAAATACCTTAAGGGCATAAACAAGGTCAACACTGAGGGCTTGTTTAATGTAAAGGGTGCAGGGATAGCAAGGGGGCATCATCTAAAGTTGGAAGGGGGAATTTAAAAAAGATGCAAGGAGAGGGTCACATGATGCAGGCAGCCTAGTGGCAGCAGAGATACAGGACTCCTACCCTTCACATCACATCTTCATCTTTTACACCTTAATTTGGAATAGAAACTGCGTAATAACCACAACAAAGCGGAGAGGACATCTTCAGCATTCGATATCATCAAAACCTACATCGTCATTGGGAGTCTTTCTTCCGCGATGGATGCAGATATGAAGATGGCCCAGCTCAGACATATGCCTCCTCCCTCACCTGAAAAGCTGCCTAAAAAGCCAGACCTCAAGGGGGAGCTTCCAACTCCAAAAATCCAGCTACAGGCCCATTAGTTCCACTCACCAAAGATCGGTTTCTACAGGAACTTCTCCCTTTTAGAGAGACTTAGCTCAATATTTCCACTGAAATTAAATCAATAAGAAGTGATATGTCAGATTTAGCAAGAAGGGTGGGTGATAATGAAGCTAGAACCACCTCTGTGGAAAAGTGGCGAGACAGAGTGGATCTAGAGATAATACTGCTCAGACAGAAAATTACCAAACTGCAACTAAAAACAGAAGACCTTGAAGGCTGGAGCAGGAGGAACAATATCCTAATAATGGGTCTTCCTGAGACAGAAGAAAACCCCAATGTAGTGCTTTTTGTTCAGAAGTTACTACAATAAATCCTGGGACCGTATCCCCTCGGCGGGGGGTAATTATCAAATTGAACGAGCCCACAGGTTGCTTAGACCTCGTCCACGACAGGGTTCCCCACCAAGACCCTTAACATTAAAATTTTTGAGCTATGTGGAATATCAACATGTACTCAACAAAGTCAAAGAGCTTCAGTCAGTTATGTGGGAGGGCTCCAAACTGCATTTCACCCAAGATCTACCTTATGAGACTCGGCAAAAACACTCTGCATTCCATCCCCCAGTCACTAAGCTCGCTGCAGCAAGCATTCCGTTCAAAATGTTATATCCTGCAAAACTTCAAGTGACAATAGCTGGATCCTGGATTTCCTACAACACACCAACACAGGCCATGACTGACCTGAAGTCTCAACTACCGGACCTATTCAAAGAAGGCTAAGCCCTTTATCGAACAAGTGCGATCCAGCGAGGGAGAATTTTCTCTCTAACCTTTACCAAGCATCGGAAGAACCTGGAACTCAGCTTACCTTTGGTGGATTTGAACCCACGCCTTGATCTTGTTTGTTGTCTGTCTGGATGGGCCTGATCTCCTCATCTGCAGTTTTGGCCTCCTAATCCAGGGAGCAGGACTCTACAGGGTCTGCTTATCTCAGCAGGAACAGATTTAAGAGGTCATACAGGAGGGGGGTTACTTATCATGCAGGGCCGATCATAGTCCGATTACTTATTTGTTCCCCCCCAATCACTGCCCTCGCTCCAAAGAGACAGAAGCCAAAGACTACTATGCTGCAAGTACAGACTTTTTTTCCCTGTTTTTTCTACTGTTTGTTACCTAATTTAGGCTTTCAAGGGTAAAGTTCACACCAAGGTGAAAGTATTATACCTCCTCCAGGAGCGAGTACAAGAGTGTTATTGATATCCCCCATTTGCTTCTCTTTATAGGAGGGATAAGATCTGTTAACAGAACGAGTGGCCGGAAATCATGTTGTTTTAAACTAACTGTTAAAAGGCAGTTTTACATGCCAGGCAAGTTTAATTTTCTCTGGGTCTATAAGTTTTATATCGACCCACATAGTTGGCATCCAAAATTCGAGGGTGTGATGGGTAGAGGGTTTGCTCTGGCTCGAGTAAGCCGGATTTGCTACACACAAATCTAAACTGGGAGGTCATTTTACATTCCAATTCTGCTAATCTGGGGGTGCTGGATAAAGAAGTCAGTTAACTCCAAGTCTGTACACCACCAACATTCCACAGCTCTAACTTTCACCTCATCTTTTAGAGGGTTGTATTCAGGTGCTGTATGGGGAGGTCTCCCTTATGTGGGATTGCTTATAATTTACCTACCAGCTTTTATCTACAGGGAGACTTGTGTAAATAGTTGCTGGGGTTTGTTAAGGGAAGGGAAAGAGTGTCTACTGCTACCTGTTCTACTGATATCACGCCCTGAACTGGCCAGATATACAGAATTTACTACTCACAAGGGACGGACTAGATTCAAGTTATGCTTAGAAGGGGAAGGGGGGCAACCTCACTGAATTCAAGCTCTGGGAATGGTTAGGTTTCCTTTACATTTAACATGTTTAAATTACTACAGTACTATTACCTAGGTAAGGTTGCTGGGATCCATGGGGGGGGGAGGATTTAGGAGTGTGCCTCAAGCTCTACTATTGTTGTTAAACATTTTCTCCTCTGGAACGATTACCTGGCTTATTGTTAGTTACGGCTACCAATCTCTGTAAAATAGTATCTTGGAATGTTAGGGGAGTCCAGGAGCCTACAAAAATATACCAGGTCCTAAAGCATTGCTTACTGCTCAATGCAAATATAATTCTGTTACAAGAAACCCACCTTCTGGTAAAAGAGGCTGTTTGATTACAGAGACTGGGGTTCTCACAATTTTTTGCATCAGGAGATTCCTCAACAAGTAAAGGGATAGTTATCCTTATCAAGAACACAATCTCCTTTCAAACAGACTCCACAGACATAGATCCAAATGGCAGATATGTTCTTGTTAAAGGCAGCCTCATGGGGGCCACCGTGTTACTAGGCTCCATTTATGGTGGGGATCCCTCATTCTTAATGGAACTTGTCACTACAATTGCCCCGCTCCTTCCCATTTCCTTAATACTAGGGGGTGACTGGAACATCCCCTTCACCCAAGACCTAGACAGGACATACCGACCCTTAAAATCTCCCTTTTCACCCCAAAGGGCTCTAAATGATTTAATAGACATGCTATTGCTCTGTGACCCATGGCTACTACTTAACCCATCACACCAGCTATTCGCCTTTTACTCTGACGTCCATAAATCATGGTCCAGACTGGATTACATCCTAATGAGTATTCCTCTCTTACCTGGGCTATGACAAACCAACATTGAACCAATAGTATTATCAGATCATTCAATGGTACGGATAGACCTTACCCCTTCCCGACTAGTCCCAGAGATAGGTCGTGGAAGCTGAACACACAATTATTAAAGGATAAAAATTTTATCTCTAGAATCCAATCTTCCATCCAAACCTTCACAGATACAAATACCAGTTCAGTTCAAAGGGAAGACCTTCTCTGGTGTACACTCAAATGCTACCTTTGTGGTGAGCTCATTAAATTAGCCTCTAGGTGGAAGAAATTGAGAGAAAAAGAAGCCTTTTCTCTACTACCTCAAATAAGAATGGCTGAACTGTCCCTATCCTCCTCAACTACTCCTGGTTCAACATCAGAGCTCCTAGGGCTTAGGAATAAATACGCAGAACAATTAAGAGAAAAGGCAGAATATGCAATTTTGAAAACAAAATCTTTATACATAGATCAGGGGAAAAGGCCGGGAAACTTTTAGCTCTCAGGCTAGATAAATTAGAAAGCTCAAGACTCATACCTTCTATGCAGGCCCCAGATGGTACTACAAAAACAGGTCCAAGAGATATTGCTTATACTTTTGAGAACTTCTCTCGATCCCTCTATGGGGGTAAAGCCACAGAGACATCTCCTCAAAACATTGATCAGTATTTAGATTTTCTTGCCCTTCTTGCCCTTTTGGAACATTCCCAGACCTCTTTAGTGGAACCTATTACCCTGAAAGAGATAGTGGAGGTAATTCAGGAGTTAACTCTAGATAAAGCTCCAGGCCCTGATGGATTCCCCACCAATTTCTATAAAACTTTTGTTACAGAACTGGCGCCTCTGCTGCTTAAACTATACCAGTATATGTTAGATGCTAATCCCTTAGACCCAACTTTATTAGAGGCATCAATAATTCCTCTCTTGAAACCTGATAAACCCCCTCCTGCTCCCTGGAAGCTACCGACCGATTTTCTTCTTAAATTGTGACATTAAAATCTTAAGGAAAATTCTTGCTAATCGTATATGGAAAGTATGGTCCCAGCTTCTTAGTCAGGAACAAGTAGGATTTGTCTCAGGTAGGTCTGTCTTGCCTAATCGAAGAGTCACAAAGGAATAATCACACTTGGCATTCACACATCAGCACAATTTATTGCAAGCAAAAGATAATTACACTTCATTTAGCAGCAATGTTACTATCAGCATTAATGATTACACTTTAGCATTCATTCATTAGCAATATTACTATCAGCATTAATATATACTTCAATTAAGCAAAACATGATACATCACCGATTCTATGCTACATCCAAGCCTTTTCCCAGTAGCTGGGGAAGCCCCTAATCATCTCACAGCCTGGCCAGGAGTCTTGAACTGGAAGAAAGTTCCACAGCGATGCGTCCACCCTGCAGATGAGGCTTCCAACCAGGCATTGAGAAAGCTACATTTATATCTTATTCTATGCTAAAAATAACTGTGCAGCCTTCATAGTGTTGTTTTGCCACATTCTAGAAGCTGGCCGGGCTCCCAGGATGCTGCAAATTCACACCATAAGGACTGCTCAGAATTCCCTACACCTGCTAGGTCACTGTGCTCCAAACACTGGCCGGGTGCCTAGAACACTATGAGCTAAGCAGAAGTTTAAACAAAACTACAAAAACAGGTTGCCTGATAATATGCAACCTTCAAGTCTGAAGCAAAACATAATAATGAGGCTATCTAAAGAGCAAAACACCAATTAAATGAAGCAGCATGTAAAATGGAGTCACACAATACAAAATGGAGTATAAAATGACATACATTACATGAAATAGCATACAAAATGGAGTAACAATAATCAACATATTATACTATCACTACAAGGTCCTCAGTGGATCACCTCAGAAAACTCTCTCATATTTTCCAGGGAGCCCAGCTATCTCAATTCCCTATGGCTCTGATCTCGATGGATGCAGAGAAAGCCTTTGTCAGAGTGGACTGGGTATTTCTCCGGTCAACCTTGGGTAAAATGGGTTTCCCCCCTTATTCATTCAATGGATCCAAGTGGTACAGTATACTCAGCCTCTACAGCAAAGATATACTGTAATAGAAACATAAAATTTGACTGCAGATAAGGACCGCTTGGCCCACCTAGTCTGCCCATTTTCCTACCTGATGGATAAGCTGCAGATTCTAGTTAATCAACAGCTTACTTCTTCCTACCACCCCCACTAGAATTGCCTTATGCCTGTCCCATGCATTCTTGAATTCTCCCACTGTTCCTGACTCCACAACCTCCTCAGGAAGGCTGTTCCATGTAACCACAACCCTCTCTATGAAAAAATACTTTCTAACATTACCTCTGAGCCGTTCCCCCTCTATCTTCAAATTGTGCCCCCTTGTTCTTGCACATCTCTTCTGCTGAAACATACTACCCTCTTGTACTTTGTTAATTCCCTTGAGATACTTGAAAGTTTCTATCATGTCCCCCCTCTCCCCTCCTTTCTGCAAGGGTATACATATTAAGCTGCTTTAGTTTCTCCTCTTATGTCTTCTGGTGCAGACCCTGCACCATTTTGGTTGCCCTCCTCTGAACAGCCTCCACTTTGTCTATGTCTTTGCGGAGATGGAGTCTCCAGAATTGCACGCAGTACTCCAGATGAGGTCTCACTAACTGTCTGTACAGAGGGATAACAACTTCCTGTTTTCTACTGTTGATGCCTCTCCCTATGCATCCCAGTATCCCTCCAGCCCTCCTTACTGCCGTCTCACATTGCTTGTCCACCTTTAGGTCATCTGATATAATTACTCCTAGGTCTCTTTCGATTTCTGTTGTTGTTATTAACTCACCCCCCCCCCATTGTGTACTCTTCCCCTGGGTAATGGTGTTTTTTCTTCAAAGTTCCCTCTTTATTCTGGTACAAGACAGGGTTGCCCACTCTCATCCTTTTTATTCAGTCTTTATCTAGAGCCTCTTCTGTGCCACATCAAACAGTCTCCAGAGATAAAAGGAATTTCAATCTTAAACCATACGCTTACCCTCTCTGCCTATGCAGATGATATTCTCCTCCATTTAGAGGACCCGGTCTCCTCTCTCAGGCACTTACTGGATGTAGTATCCCAATACAGCTCTCTCTCTAATTATAAACTTAATCTTAACAAAACTGAAATCTTTCCTCTCAATCATCTCACTCATAAAGTGGAGTTCAAAGACTTTGATATCAGTTGGTCCCCTCATTCACTTAAATACCTGGGTATATATCTAACCACTGCTCATTCTCTTACCAAGAGACTGAATCTGGATGATCTAGTAACTACTCTTCAGTTGGATCTCCATAGATGGGAGGCTTTTCCATTGACTCTCTGGGGGCGTATTAACATAATTAAAATGAATGTCCTTCCTCGCCTTTTTTATCCTCTGAATATGCTAAACATCTGGCTCCCCCTCTCTTTTTTTCAAAAAGTCCATTCTCTAATTTTTGACTTCATATGGTTACATAAACAACCCAGGAAGTCATACCTCACATTGAGCCTTCCCAAATCCTTAGGTGGTCTTCGCCTTCCTAACTTTCTCCTTTACTATTGGGCAAGCCATTTCTCCAAGATCGGCAGATGGAATACTAACCTCCCATGTGACTACTCTCCCCTCTGGTTACAATTGGAATCACAGATGCTCCTACAACATCATTTCCTCTCTCCAGTATTCTTCTATACTCCTACGAGCAGGCTACCGGAATCAATCTCCCAATCCATAATTGGGACCTCCCTAAGAGTCTTTTACCAATTCTGCTCCTTCAAAAAACTCTCTCCACTTCAAGATTTTGCACAACCCCTCATTCTCAACCCTAACATCAAGATTGGTAATATTCACCTAACTTATAACTGGCTGCCTCAACTGCTGCATGCTAAAGTAATGGACCTGTATTCCCACAATTTTCTTCTCTCCCTCCTCGAAATAGGGAATAAATATAACCTTCCCACCACTTGCACCGTCAAGGTTTTTCAACTGTGACACTTAATAGGGCAAATATTTGGAACCTCTCCAAAAGAACCTAAAATACAACCAATCTTAGTTAGCTTCCACGACCTATCTTCTAAACCACATTGCTTATCCCTCTTATATAATTTTCTTCTAACTACAGACCATTCAGATGTCTTGTCCAGCTCTAAAATATGGTCTTCTCTGATACCAAGTGCAAACATAGACTGGAATAGAATCTGACAAGATCTTTATAGCTACATCACCCAGGACAAACTCCGAATTACCCAATACCATATTTTACAAAACCTGTATTATACACCAGTTAAATTAGCCAACATTAGATATCTACCTACCTCCACCTGTTCTAGATGTGGCAAGATGGAAAGCAACCTGCTTCACATTCTCTGGTCCTGTGCAAAAGTCATTCCTCTATGGAGCTCTATCCAATCAGATTTAGATCCCTTACTCAGCCTACAAGATCCATTTACTGTGGAGATCTGTATTCTAGGAAACTACTCTAATATTCGGGTTAAAGAGCGCAAATACCATATAGCTTTAATCTCAATGGTGGTCAAGAAGTTAGTGCTCAAACATTGGATGGACTAATTAACTTTAACTCATAGTGAATGGCTGAATGACCTGTCAACATACCTTAGGACCGAACGTCTAATTGCTGGCTCTCGTAATAACCTGTCAGGTTTTGATAAAAAATGGGGTAAACTGTATGTCTTATACCTGCATTGATACCTGTTATCTGATAGACTCCCCAAAGTCAATACAATGTAGTCAGTTCCTAGCTGGAATAACAAAATCTGTATATTACTTTATAGCACACTCCGTGAGAGCTTTTTGGGGGTAGGGAGGGAGGGAGTAGGGAGGGAGGGGGTCTGTGTTATACTTTTATTTCTATGTACCCTTTCTTTCATATGGCTTATTAGTTGGGGTATAGTTGTATTGTTTAGCTTCTCCTCTCTATTTTACATGCTGTGCTTACTGATGTAGTATTTTATTTTGCTTTGCCTAAAAATTAATAAATATGTTAAATTAAAAAAAAAAAAAAGATGCAAGGAGGCATTTCTTCCCTGAAAGGGTGATCTCAGGATGGAATAAGCTTCCAGAAGAGTAGGTTTAAGCCAAGACTGTGGGTGGATTTAAAAGTAGGTCAGATAGGCTTATCAGGAAAATCACACTGAGGATGGGGGATGGTAGAAGGGAGGGACAGAGCGAATTCTGGGACAGTCAGAGGGGAGGGAGCAGCTCTACTCATAGCACAGCTGCACACTCGAGCAGACTGGCTAGACCATAATGGCCTTTATCTGCGGGCAATTGTGAATGTTCATAAGTGGTCTCTGTTTCTCAGATCTGACAAAGTGTTTTCTTTTTCAGATTTGACTTAAGGTTTTATCAGATGCTTCAAGGAATGGTGTTTGCACTTGAGGAAATCAACAGAAATGTAACCCTTTTACCAAATATCTCTTTGGGTTTTGCAATGTTTGACTCTTGTGAAAAAGTGGCGAGAGCTCTTGCAGGCACTATGTGGCTACTAACGGGGCAAGCTGAGCCAGTTCCAAACTATCATTGTCAAGCTCATTCCCGTATACCAGTCATAGTTGGGGATCTGAGCACACTGACTTCAATCCCAATGGCTAGAATGCTAGGACTGTACAAGTATCCACAGGTAATGGACAGTTATGGAGACCTCATTTGGATAAAATTGATACTACTGTAGAACTTGCACTCACAGCACTGTTTGCGTAATCTTAATAATGCACAATAAGTATATAAATAGTAAGTGCTTAAGATTCTTGTCATTTTTATTCTATTTACTGGGAAAGGTGACTAAGCTGCTATATACAGACATGCGTGAATGTGCAACCGTGCACAACAAGCCTTTAGAAAATGGGTTACAAAAATTCTGTAACATGATTGGCTTAGAGCAGTCACGAGGGGTGCAACAGCTCCTGGGGGAAAAAAAAGAACTGGTATGCAACTCCCATTTCCACAGTACAGCTTATGCTGAAAATGAAAGCCCTCCACTACACTTGCTGCTACCTCCACTATCCTTAGCTATGCTTGCAGCACTTGAAAACCGCATCTTATCAAAGTTAGAAAATGGGTTGTGTTGGGCCAGTACAGAAACAGCATCTTATCAAAGTTAGAAAATGGGTTGTGTTGGGCCAATACAGAAACCGCATCTTATTAGAGTTAGAAAATTGGTTGTGTTGGGCCAATACAGGCCATTTTCTAAATGCAGAAAGACCCCCTCAGGATGTGTAGTGTTGGGAGATGACCTGCACTGTTACGTTGATCCTGACTAAGCCCTGGGCCTGTGAGTATCCTCCAACACTGCACACCTTGTCAGGTCTCACTGCTTTTGTATTTCCATTGAAGATTTACTTCTGATGGCATCATAGGGACCACAAGAGCAAAGCTTGAGAGGTCCCATATGACATCAAAGTCCTGAGATAGAAACACAGCCAAGTTGTGCATGCTTGCCCATGTGTTTTTTGTATAAGAACATGGTTTGAAAAATAAATTTAAAATGCTGCTTTTTTCTTTCCAAGAAATGTTCTGTTTAATTTGATATTTTTTTAAAGAAAAAAACCTCATGCAGCTGCTGAAAACCCACTGGAGTGAGGGATCATGTTTTTGTTTATGAACATACGAATGTGCCAGCAGAAACAGACCACCCAGTCTATCTAAGTCTGCTCGAGTGTGCAGCTAGCACCCCTACTTTGCAGCTGCCCCTACCCCTCCCTTTGTTATCCCACTGCTGCCCCCTACTCCCCCACCCTCACTCTCCCCTGTTCTCTGTTCCATGCCCTTTTAAAGCTGTTCACAGATTTACATGATACCAGCTATTCTGGTAGTGCGTTCCATTTTGCTAACACCCTCTCTGTGAAATAGTGTCTCCTCATTTCCCTCCTAAATCTTCGCCCCTCTATTCTTAGCCTGTGCCCCCTGGTGTCCCTCCCCCTCCTTAGCTTAAATACCTCGTCTGCCCCATCCTTATTTATTTATTTTTTACTTTCTCTTTTCATGCCCCTCTAGCAGCGTGACTGATCTCTCTCTCTCTCTCCAGGCATCCCAATCTCAGTCAGTGCCATGAGGACTGGGAGGTTGCTCCTATAGGTGTCCCACTCCTGTACATCTCTAGAGATGTGGTTGACCCCCCGGGTAGGGCGGAAGAGTCCCTCCTACCTCCTCCAAATCCTCAGTGGAGCGTGCAACCGAAGCTCCTACCGGTTCCTCCATGGTTGCCTTTGGTGCGGGATCCCTTCACCTAGATTGGCCACAGGGTATTTTTCCTTTTTCTGATCCACCCCTGCTGACGTCAGCACTCAAGGAGGATCAATGAGATGGAGACACACTGAGACATGCCTCTGTTCTGATCCTCAGCTGACACTGACTCCTTCCCAGCCTATCTGCCTTCCCCTACTGCACTAGCACCATCTGTGATTACCCAGGTGGCGGCGGTATAGCAGTGGGACAAGCATCCCACCCCTCCCTGGAGAAGGATAGCAGCCATCATGGACTCAATTCTTCTCCCCCCTGGTGATCCAAGTCCGTTACCGAACCCAGGTCACCAACATGGTGCCCCATCCTTATTGATTCCCCTCAGATACTTGAATGTCTCTATCATGTCCCCCCATCCCTTCTGTCCTCCAGTGTGTACATATTCAAGTCTCCCAGCCTGCTCACATAGTCTCTCCCCTCCATTCCACATATCATCTTCATTGCCCTCCTGTGTACCCCTCCAGTAGCCTGATATCATGCTTCAGATATAGCCTCCGAAACTGCACACAATACTCCAAGTGCAGCCTTACAGTGACCTGTAGAGTTGCAATATCACCTCTCTTTGCCTGGAATAAAAAAACCTTGCTATGCACCCCAGAATTTTGTTCACTTTTGCAGCCACTCTCCTGCACTGGGCAGTGTTGTTTATGGTCCCTGTTACCATTACCCCTAGGTCCTTCTCCTCAGTGATCCCCAGCTCAACTCCCCCAGCCAGTATTCTCCCCTTGGGTTCTTCACCCTGAAGTGCATAACCTTACACTTCTTTGCACTGAACCCCAGCTGCCACCTCTCTGACCACTGTTCTAGCTTGCTTAGGTTCCCCTGCAGCTGCTTCTATCCTTCCCCTCCATCCACCACTGCTCCCATTTTGGTATCATCTGTGAACAGACTTACCTTGCTCACCACCTCGTGCACAATGTCTGATATAAAGAGCCCAAATAATACTGGTCCCAGCACAGAGCCCTGTGGCATACCACTCGTCACTGGCTTCAGAGTTGAGAGCTCCCCTCCCACCACCACCTGATGCAGCCTCCCAGTCAGCCAGCTTGTAATCCAGTTCATCATTTTTGCCTCACCCCTACACCAGTTAGCATCCCCCCAAGCTGCCCATGAGGCACTGAATCGAAGGCCTTGCTGAAGTCCAGGTAAAGAACATCCACCACATGACCCTTATTCTGCTCACCTGTCACCCAGTCATAATATTGTATCAGGTTGGTTTGACAAGACTTCCCAGAAACAAACCCATGCTGCCTCATATCCTGGAGACCAGCATCCTCCAAGTATGACACCAGTCTTTTCTTTAATATCATTTCCATGAGTTTTCACACTATGGAGGTGAGACTTACCAGACGATCATTACCCGGTTCATCCCTTGGTTTGCTCTTGTGTTACGGCACTACACGTACCATCCTCCAGTCCAATGGTACACATCCTGACTCCAGTAAGGTGCTGTACAGATCCACCAGTGGTTCTGCCAACACCTCCAGGGCCAGCCTTAGCTAGGTGCAAACTGTGCCCCTGCACCTTGGGGGCCCATACTTTTATCTTGAGGAAGCAAAAATAATTTAACACATTTAAAAACGCCTACATTTTGTTGTAAATGAAAATGTTTATCAGCAAATCAAAATGGAAGACAACTCTGCTACTGCTACAAAAGGAGGGATCAGCTTTGCTGCAGTGGAAAAGATTAAGTTAAGGAAGTGCTAATGGTGTCAATGGCCATACTTTATACCTCCCAGGTTGACTGCTTTCACAAACAAACGGCTATATTGACAAGAGAACTTGTTTGTGACCTGGACATGTAGCTGAAACAATGAATGATATGACAAAATCTGTTTCAAAAGTATGTGAGCACTCAAAATCAGGGCTCTATCTTAACATTGTTTTACTAGCCAAAATGCTGGTGCAAATTGTCCAGGGCTAATGCAGCTAACTCTCTACTTGTCTGTCTTGACCAGTGCAGGTTTTCATGGCGGTTAATGAAGTTAAAAAAGTCTCTACTGTGGCATGCTCTAGTCCCCATGCTAATCTCTCTCAATGTTCCAGGTGGCCTGGTGTGGTTAACAGCTCATTAACAGCTGCAATTATCTGACAGTTCAAAAGGGGGATCCCACAAAATACTCAATGTGAGTCATTATCACTCCACTGTTAGGACTTTCAGCTAGTGTCCAGGGTGTGATCAAGGGTAGAGTGCTGTTAAAGTCACTAGCTTCCAGTTTTCTGAATGTGCCTCTGTCTAAAAAAATGTCCCATATTATTAAGACCACAGCCCCTCATTTCCCTACATTTTGAGTGTCTGTATCCAATATTTCAGTGACAAAATTCAAGGAGGTATACAGGGTCAGCCCTGCAGGTGGTGGGTTTTATCCCAGCCTCACCATAACTTCCCTCTCACTTCCAAATCTGTTCTTTCCCTAGACACCACTGCAGACCAGACTCTGAAGTGAACATCCACAGATCCATGGCTGCCATTACTGTCAAGTGTAGGGTTCCCAGCTCTTGTTAATGGACCATGCCAGCCATCACTAGCCATACAATCCCACCCAGCATGTCCTTTCATACTAAAAACAAAACACAAAAATAAACTTTAATAAAATACATTGCTTTTTGTATACCTGTTTCTGTACTGTACTTTGATGTATTCATGACCAGATCCACTTTGCAAATGAGCCTTGCTCAATGGTGCCCACCTGGATAAATAAAGATTTTGATTGATTGATTGACATCATTTGAAAGCTCAAAATAGGCATTCCTGGGTTACACAGATCAACCTATATAGAAATAGAGATAGTACAGCATTATGCCTGTGTACTATTTCCCCATGGCTGATGAAAGGACAATGTTAAAGAAAAATCTGTTATTGTTGGTGCAGAGCATATTAAAATCAATGCTTTTAAAAATAAAAATGTCATAATTTTCTATTTCCCCAGCCCCTTAGGTTTGTGTAGCCCCCACCCCCAAAGAAATCTTAGCTGTGGTCCTGGGTCACTTGAGACTGTACAAAAACGTCCACAAGTGCAGGTCTCCAGTTGATCACAGGGTTGGGGCTGAGAGTGTCTTTCTCTGCCTGACTGTGTTCATTGCCCTGTGGGTGGTGGTGACAGTGTGGTGAGGTGCATGATGATGTCAGCTATTGCGTGTGTGTGCAGAGCTAGGACTGCTTGACTGAACATTTGCTGTTGTGATATCCACTGGTTTGGTGTGTGTGTGTGTGCAGAAAGAGAAGAGAAAGAGAGGAGGCCATGGTACAAAACAATGGGGGGGGGGCACTTACTGTGTGTGATGGCATTGCAGTCTCTTTTTTCTGCTGGGGGACAGGATAAATGTGTAATCAGAGTATTTCTTGGTTTGCATTGTTTCCTGTATAAGTGATCAAAATTTACCATTATAATTGAGGGCTAGTGCAACCATCTACGTATTAGTGCAATTTTGAATCAACTTGCCCTGCTGGCTAGTGCAAACTTTTTTTGTGGTTGTCCCCTGCTCACAAAACCGCTCAAAAACCTGACCAGT
Organism: Neoceratodus forsteri; assembly: GCA_016271365.2. NCBI lineage: Eukaryota > Metazoa > Chordata > Ceratodontiformes > Ceratodontidae > Neoceratodus > Neoceratodus forsteri. Next base: position 638,565,889 of record CM057453.1, on the reverse strand, counting down.
ACAGAGCAAAACTGGATTTCCTGATAGGGACCCTGAAAACCTGACCACCAGGTGAAAATCCTGACAGATGGCCACCTTATGAGGTGTCCACTAATTTTATTAATTTTTTTACCAGGAAAGCTTGCTTACAGGTGCAACCTGGGAGCATAAGGAAGTTAAGTGACTTGCTCAGGGCCACACAGTATGCAAGTGGGGGCGGTGGAATTCAAACACAGGTCTTCAGGTTTGCAGCTCAGAGCCTTAAACCACTGTGATATGCTGTCTGCTATGATAATCCTCTTTATTCTCTCTCTCACACCTCCAGAAAAGTTATGTTGTTTAACTTTTTTGCAAATCAGAGTACCTGAGGTGTGAGTGCCCAGAGATGATGTCCCTGTCCTGACAGAAATGAATAAGGGAGTAGTACCATACTTACTTAAGTTCTGGCTCCGGGTTCAGTCAAATTAATTTCCAATGGTGATATCAAATAATTCAGTGCAGTCCATGGCAGTAATTAAAAGATGCTGGTTAAACTAGTAGACCTGCTATTGCTTTATTAATGCAGGACAGGAGGGTTAGTTAGGTGTAAATATTGGATGTGTGGGGGGGGGCCACAGGGAATGGAGTGGTAGGGCTTGGCAGGGGGCTGCACAGGGGCCCAGAATGATTAAGGCTGGCCCTGAACACCTCCACCATCTCCCTCAGTACCCTAGGGTGCCTTGTCTATCCTCAGTACCCTCAGTCCCTCTAGGACTCCACCTCCCTCAATTCTTCCATCGGTCCTCTTCTCCCCTCCCACCCTCCCAGCCCACGGTGGTAGCGGTACCCTTTTGTTCCGTGAACACTGAGCAAAGTATTCATTCAGTGCTTCTGCTTGTTCCTCCCCCTTTTCCATCCACGCCCCACCCTTTTTTACCCTCACTATTATCTCCTTGCAATTCCTTTTCTCCCTGATGTATCTGAAAAAATCCCTTCCCCCATGTTAATTCCCTGTGCTAATCTCAGCTCCTTCTGGACCTTGGCTTCTCTCACTTTTCTGGTCACCTCCCTGGACCATCTTGCATACTCCTCCCAGTCTCTTTCCTTCCCCATCTTCCTATACCTCTGGTGCACCTCCCATTTTGCCCTCACTACCTTCACTACCTTACTGTTCAACCAGCATGATTTCCTTGATCTACTCCTCTTACTCTGTGTTTTGGTGCAGGCTTCCATTGTCTCTGTAATCCCCAATTTAATAATATCTCATTTCTGCTCCATGACCATCTCCTGCCTTATGTCCTCTAGTTTCCTTTTCAGTACTTCCTGCATCCTTCCAAAGTCTGCTCCCCTGAAGTTTACCACCTGGGTTATTGATTTCTATGGCTCTCCACACATAGTGATATTAAACCACACCATTTGGTGATTGCTGTCAGCTAGTGGGTCCTCCACCTTTATTTCCCCTTACTGCCTCCCCATTCAACAACATCAGATCTCAAGTGTTCTTTAGCCTAGTAGGTACACTGAGCAGCTGTGTCAGGAGACCCTTCTGGATCGCATCCAGGAGCACTTGCTCCCTAGCATTGGAGGTGACCAGAATGCACCTGTCAACCCCAGGCAAGTTGAAATCCCCCACGATGAGCACCTTCTCTTTTCTACATACCTTTCTGATTTGTCCCGCTAATTCCCTGTCAAGCTCCTCAGACTAGGACGTCGGCCTGTATACCACCCCAAACCTCAGTTTCCTACCCCCTTGTGTCTAGGAGCTGTAGCCAGATTGCCTCTGTACTCCTGTCCTCCCCCTCATCCCTTGTGCATTTGATCCCATCCCTCACATAGACTGCCACCTCACCCCTCCTCCCTCCTTATGGTCCTTCCTGTATAATTTGTACCCTGGGATTGCCAGACCCCAGTCCCAGTGCTCAGTTGCCCTTGTTTCTGTGACATCTGCAATATCTACCCTCCACACTACCAAGAGTGCTTCTGGCTCAGCTGATTTGTTGCCTAAGCTTCTTGCATTCAACAAGACCACCCTCCATCCTGCCCCCTTCCCTTCATCACCCTCCATCTCCTCCTTTCTACTCCCTCCCTCCCTTTTCAGCTGCCCTGAGTCCTTCCCTGCTAACATGGGAGGGTAGGCTGTGACTCCACTCTCTTGGATCCCTGCCTACCTGCTGTCCACTTGCCAACACCCCCCCCCATCTAGTTTAAATTCATATTTCTTGCAATATACCTCCCCAGTCTTTGCTTTAATACCTCCTTCTCCCCTCAGGTGCAGCATATCCCTTGCAAACAGACTGTTATTATCCCATGTACTGCCCAGCTGCCCACAACCCCATACCCCTTAGTTTGACACCATTCTACTAACCATGCATTCATCTCCCCAATCCTCTCCTTTCTCACTATCTTGCGCAGGGTACTGGGAACACCTCCGAGAAGGCCACAGACTGCCCAATCTCCTCACACAACCTTTCCACTTCCTCAGACCTCTCCCTTGTTATCTCCACTGTTTCCCCCGCTAGTTTATTTGTCCCCACATGTACCACAGTGTGCGGTTTCCTCTTACATCTCCTTGCACACCTTAGGATTGCCTGTCCTTTTTTTTTCTTTCAATTGTTTAACCAGTACTGGTACACTAAGCTGAAAGCTGGTTTACAGATGCGACCTGGGAGTACAGAGAAGTTAAGTGACTTGGTCAGAGTCACACAGTATGCAAGTGGGGGCTGTGGGATTCAAATCCAGGTCTCAAGATTTGCAGCTTAGAGCATTAAATCACTGTGCTATACTGTCCTACCTTGTCTGCCTTCAAAAATTGAAGAATCTAGTGTAGAAAGTTAACTGCAAGTTTTTGAAAAGTTTTAAAATATGTTTTGGTGTTAGAAAGCTTAAAGCTTGTAATATAAGCTATTTTTGAAAAACTTAAATAGCACTCATGATATTTCCAATAGGTGTGTTCCAATTATTTTTACTGTATTTACACCATGTTTAACAGCTCAACATAAAGTATTCCAAAACTAAATCAGTCTGTCTGTCTGTTCTCATTTATTCACAGACTATCAGTCATACAATCATTGCCATATTACAAGAGGATTAAGCCACTGAAAAAGATGGGTCCACTGTGGAATCAATCCATGGCTGGGTCATTGGAGGCACTCAGCCTTCGGCCTTATGCTCCACCCCCCCAACCATGGATCAGTTCCACAGCAGACCCATCCTTTCTCATGGCCCAATACTTACGTAATAGGTTTCCACTTTGGGAATGGGAAAAAAAATGGCTGCCACCCCCCACCTCCCTGCTACCACCATTATCCCCACCGGGGTAGGTGTAGCCTTACCAGGCAGGGGCACTGCTGATCCGATCGCGTCCAGAATAGGGTACCTTGTGGACCGCTGTAGGATGAACAACTCCATGGTGCATACTGCACCCAGCCGCCAGAGAACAGCCTGCCGCACCATGCAATAACCTGTTGCATCACGTCTCCTCACCCTGCTCACTCTCCCATTAGCACTGAGTCACCGACTCAGTCAAATCACATCACAGGTCACACACAGACACCCCAGTCCCCACCAAACGAGTGCACTTCTGTGTTGTAGGCTGGCAGGGGCGTGGTGCATAGTTGTCACTAGACGCAGTAGTGCAGTGCATGAATGCATTCTCGGGCTCGGCAACTTAGTGGCGAGCTGAAAATGCTGACATGTCACTGTCAGTGACATAGTGAAAAAAACCTGGCAGAAGCAAAGTTGCAGCCAGCAAGGCAGTGGGAAAACCAGCATGCCGGTTGAAAACCGGCCAAATGGCAACCCTAATTGGTAAGCATCCGCATGCCAGACACAACCATTTTTGAGAGACTTTGCTTATGTGGTGCTTACAGAGACCCTAATGATGTAGAAGTGGTGGTGAAAGAAAAAATGAGTGAAAGGGTATCATAGCACCACCAGTGCAAGTGCCTGAGATCTCATCAGTTAAAGAACATTGCAGAAGCAGTCTGCATTCGACAGTTAAAGCAGCAGTGCACGACAGCAGTAAAAATGTCGACCTATACTTTTTTAATTTTTTAGTCCCTTATCTCCTGACTTGTATGATACCCCTCTTTCCCCATTCTGAGTCTGTTTCAGCACTGTCCCCACATTTGAAATAACAAAAGGAGTGCTCCTCTCAATATGACTTGGACCAGGTCCCCATCAGCGCTCTCTGCAGTCCCTGAAATCCCATTGTTTAACATCACTTCTACTGTGAGCAAAATTAAATAGCATGCAGCAAGCAGTGCTCCCAGGCCTTATGGAACAATGGGTGTACAAAAACAGCAGAGAACACCGAAGAAAATCTGGAACAAGTCTGTCTGTTTGTTTGTTTTGCAAAATGATAGAGCTACAGAAGAGTTTATGTTTGGGAAGGTCTGGATTTTGTGTGTATGGGTGGGAGGGGCTGAAAGTAAAATACCAGATGGCATGTGTTTCTTTTCAAATTAAAAGCAGCTGTTGTATTACAGAAGAGTACAACAGCATGACCTTTGAACTGTGGTAAAATAGTTTTCCAGTTTGAAAGGAAACCCATGCAGAACAAGGGGTATACCAATATTGTTCTATATTTTCAATCATACCCTGTGGTTATATGGTATTTTACAGAAACTAATACAAAATTTGCCAACTCTAAAGATTGAGTTGTAGGACCCGATTCCAAGTGGTGGAATGCCTGGCTCAGAGGAAATTATGCCAGACCCTATGGCATACATCGCATCTTGCACCTTGTGTTCTGCTAGTCGTGATTCCGAGAGGTGGCATACACCATGCCATATGTGTTTTGTGCCAAAGGTGGGATCCGCCACCCACTATGCCTGCAACCCACTACAGCATGGTGCAAGGATGGGTTAAAGCAGCACCTGTGCCCTATTCCAAAAGGGTGGCTGCCATAACCAATTTACGGAATTCCAAAACAGTACATGGCGCAGTGGGGTTGGACCAGCATGGAGGTGGTCTAAGTGGCATCCGTCCTGGCAAACCAACAGATTCCCCTCGCAGCACCACAGTATGCACTGTAGCCTGCCCTATGTCCCCCACCAAGCACAGTCATGCCCACCACCTCCCGAGTTGTGGGGACCTCCCGGGTCTGTAATTTAACATGCTCCCCCAATCGCCTGTGCCATCCGGCCAGCCCTCTCAATGTACCCAGGTGGTTATGGGTGTGTTCCAGGGTGGGGGGACTCCAGGGAGGCATTAAATCGTGGGATGTGACTTGTGCCACCCAGGTGTATTGCACCATTCCCATGGCACAAGCCTGCGGCTGCCGCAAGTCACAGGGCATAGGTGCCAGGGACCCTTCCTGTCTTAGAATAGGGTGCAGGGTCCTTGGCGTAGCACCACATTGTGCAACTCACATATGCCCATGAGTTGCACCATGCATTTTGTAATTGGGCCTGAAGACTGTTTTGGGGGAAAGATGTTCAATAACTGAGGTCCATAACAAGGAATAGCACTTGTATCCTATTATGCTTGTATCTAAAGATTTTGAGCAACATGAAGGCAATAGAAAACAAAAAAAGTATCTGAATACCTGATTAAAGAATGCGAGGTAATGTTTTAGAAGTAGTACGCTGTGGAAAGGTGTACTGTGGCTTGGTTGCTCAGTTCCTCCTCTTATTACAAAACTAATTCTTATTAAGAGAAGAGAGGAAACTTAATGAAGATTGTTCAGTTTAGGACCTCATCCACTTTTATTTTTGGGTGCCTCCCATATTCATCCAGTACAATCTCCTTTTGGACCCACAATGCACATGCTGCCCATCGGAGTCACCTCTTTCTTTCCAGTTCCCTACCCTCAAGTTACCCAGGGTAGACAGTGTGCTCCAGGATCCAGTGTATTCCTGCTGTGGCCCACTCTGCATGCTCTGGAGGGCATTGTCAATGCTGGAGCAATTCCGGGAGGGGGGCAGTGTGCGAAGGAGTTGGATAATATGTTGAGCCAGGAGGCCTTCATTTGTCACTAGAATAGGGCGCAATGTTTCCATCCCCCCTCCTTTTTCTCACTGGCCCCCTCTCATCTGAAGTGCACTTACATCGGCATCCTGAAGGAGGAGCCTGCTGACAAATTGTCATCCATAATGGCAGTGCCCCAATACTACCACCAGCTGTCGCTGTCTTAGCAGCGCATTTCACTGCCCGTCCCTGCCCCAGGAGGAAAGTGTCCTTATGGAAGTTCTGTCAGCTTCTTTGCCAGTCTCTTATTATGAATTCCCAAACAGCACATACCTGGATTCTTAGCATCCCTGAGTGGTTCCCTACCACCCAACACAATTGGTGTTCATCCACTTTTTAAAGTCTTTCCCCTGGTGAGTAACATCTTACGTTTTCACACAAACTTTGAATTTCATCAGTAAACTCAGCAAGGACTGAGATCAGTCCAAAGATTTGAATCCTGACAGAGTTTTTGTTTGGTAAATAGAACAGTCTTTAATTGTTTGATTACTTTAAATGCAGCTCACCAATACAGTGGAAACTACATGACTCAATATAACCATAAGGCAAATGTGAGTCATTTTTATGTTTGCTTGCTTGCATGCGCAAGAAACATTATGTGGCAGCTTAGGAGAGAAGTGGGTCTTGGTGCAGCACTGTGGCAGCCAATACCACCACTGCATTCTGGGGTGTGGCCCTTGCTTCCCAATGCAGTGGCATGCTGCTGCTGACACTAGTTCAGCCAGCATGCCACCAACTTGAAACAAATTACCCGCTGCAATGAGGGAGTGACCCATCATCGCAGGGCAGTGCCTTGCCTGGTGCAATATTTCGAAAGAACATGGTGGCTGTCGCCAACCCCTCACGGTCCCCATAAAAGCCAACTGGGGTGCCAAATCCCCTGTCGGCATGCCCCCACCCCAGTTAATTTGCCAACGGAGGACCCCAATCCCCATCGGCATAATTCTCCCCTCCCTGATTTGTTATGTGCCAAGAGGGGTGCCCAATCCCCTCGACATCATGCCCCCAAACAGAGCTTTTTGCTGATGGGAGACCCAGTCCCCATCAGCTTAAGTCCCCTCTCCAAAATGCAGGTGGCATACTGGGAGCCCACCCATGTGCCCAGCAACTGCAAAACCTCATGACATCTTTTTTTCTTCCCCAAACAAAGAAATGGCCCATCGCCGTCGGGTCCCTCCCCAACCTGCACCTACCCTCTGGGCACCTAACTTCCCCACACCCCTCCTCACCCCATACTTACCTCTGGAGCCGGACGTGACGATCTTCGGTGGACCGGGAACATGTCTGCACTCTTCAAAGCCGACTGCGAACTGAAGAAATGAAAGTAAGCTGTATAATGGCATAAATTTTTTTTTTCAACTTATGTGGATATCTCAGTCATTTTTTCAACTTTTGGCACCAAATTTTCAACATGGGGTTCTTGGGACCCCTCTTCATGAATTCAGTCACTGTCATGGTGTTATTCAGTCCAGAAAGGTGATTTCGCAGTCACTGCGTGGAATCACCATTCAGGACCAATTAACGAAATGACAGTGCCACTGTTCATGAGGAGGGCTCCCAAAAAGTGTATGTTGTAAATTTGGGGAAAAAATTCAAAAAAATGACTGTTACAAGCGTGCATTGCACAGTTTCCACGCACGCCCTTAACTTTGAGAATTTTAAATATTTTCACTCCAGATTTTCAACATTGCCATTTTTATATATCTCCTGATGAACAGTATAGCTGTCATTGTCTACATCCTGCCTGAAATGTGTTTTCGCACATCCGGCGCACAATGGTACGGTCACTGTAGGAAATCAATGTTTGGGACAGATTAAGAAAATCATAGTGATACTGTTCATGAGCAGAGGTTCCAAAATGCCTTTGTTGAAAATTTGTTGAAAGAATTCAAAAAAATGACTGTGTTACAAGTATGCATTGCGCAGTTGTCACACATGCTTGTAACTTTGAAAATTTTTAATATTTTCACTCCAGATTTCCAACATTGCCATCTCTTCACACCTCTTTATGAATGGTGCAGCTGTCATTTTTCACATCCTGCCTGAACTATGGTTTCACACATCTGGCTCAGAATGGCGTGGTCACTGTGGGAAATCAACGTTCAGGACAGAGTAACAAAATCACAGTGCCATTGTTCATGAGCAGAGGTCCCAAATGCTATCATCAGCTGGGAGTCACAAAAAAACCATGTTGAAAATTTGTAGTGCAAATATCAACACATGCCTGGAGTTAAGTGCTTCCAACCATAACGTCCCACCCTGTACAGACTGACAGGCATCAGTGATGTGCCTTTGGATTGCTGGCTGTAATGCTCATGCCATTCTACCCCCACCCTGCAGCCAGTGACAGGCATTGAGGTGTGCCTTGGACTCTTCGGCCCCAGAGTTCACCGCCCAATCTCCTATACTGCACCCATTTCAGCGTATGTCCTTATGCAATGGGGTGACTGTAAAGCCGAACACCCCAAGGCACACCTCAACACTTGTTGCTGTCTGCAGGATAGGGTGAGGTGAAATGACATGAGCGTTATCGGCAATGACTCAAAGGCATACTCCAATGCCTGTCTGTCTCTGCAGACTGGAGGCGGGGTTGGCGTGAAGTTCAATACTTCACTGCCATTCCTAGTCTGCATCTGTCTAACTCCTGCACTTCCAATGCTAATACCAGCAAGCAAACATTCGGCATTGACAAATGCTTGTATTTTACTCAAATAATACAGATGTACAGCACTCACCCTATAATATAAAAGCCCCATTCCCCAAACACAGTAAGCACTGTAATTTACAATTTAACATAGGCTAGACCAACTGAGATGCAGTACCTCATTTGCAGGGGGTCCTGTTTCTACCAATTTTACAACTAGAGGTTCTGAAATGCAGGAAGGTTATGAGACTTGCTTAAGGTCACATAGTGAATCAGGGACTCTGGCAGGAATCAAACTTGGAGTCTCCTTATCCCAAACCCTACTGACTTACTGTATGTATATTTATTTATTTGTCTGTCTGTCTATCCATCCATCCATAAAACATGATTCTGGGATATAACCCACTGAAAGAGAAATCTCACTTCCTGTGAGGTGCCAGGCTAAAAGTAACTGGTATTAGACAAAAATATACAATATGTATTGCAATATAAAAACACAAGATAATAAAACAACGTTCATCTCATACAGACACTGCAGGCACAACCTTTACATAATAATTGGCTCTAACTCCTATTTACAGTGTTGATTTGTTTTGTACTGCCTTTTTTTAAATACTTTAGGATCCTTTCTTGTTTCAGAGTAATTGAAATATTCATTTCTCTCAGTTGAAAATCAATGAAATCCTCCTTTATGAAGGAATGTGAAAGCAAGGACCTGATAAAGAATAGAAAATATACAACTAATTCTAGAAGATTAATCAATCTTAATAATTTCAAATGGTGACTTTCCTCAAGGCTCTTTTTTTCCTTGCATGAAAACATTTTCTTCCAGAGAATTTTAGCATTTTTAATTTTTTTAAACTCAACGTTTTATTAATCCAGATGTCATACACATATAAAGATGCATTCAACTGCAGTCAACATTTCCACACAGAGAAATAATTTTGTTTCTTGTACAATGCATTTTCCATATGCTTCCATCTGTCACATTTGTCATTAAATTCATAGTTATGCCCATATTGCATGATAAAGATGTTTTATTTAACTCCTCCTTTCTTGTTCCCTGGATAAAGCCTTACCAGAGAGTTTCCTCCACCTCTCCATCCATTCCTTCCCTTCTGCCCCTTGGAGGCATTTCTACTCTAGGTGAAAAGGATAGGTCTTATCGACATGCTCCAGCTCCAGACCTCAGTGTTTATTGTTCCCTACCCCTCTCCTCTGGGTGTACATTTTACCAAAGGTCAAATGGACATTGTACCCTGGAAGTGCAGGTGTAGAAAAATTAAAAAGGCATGTAAGGAACTAAGCAGTGTCCTCAGGTGGTAACTTTTCTCCTGTACTGCCGCACCCAGTCCAGGTTGCATTATTCCCTTATAATTTGCATGTGTACCTCTGTGACTTCATTATACTTTACCTCCCTCAAAACTAGGAGTTATCAACTGATAGTCAACAAAAACATTTCATAAACAATAAAAACAGTTGAAACCAAACTTCTTGTGTCTTCGGTATTTTTTGTTTAACATTCATTGGGATTATGGGTTGTATTAGATTAACCTTGGGGTCTAAAAGTGGGGGAGACCCCAGGTGTTTCCTTCCTGATGGGGAGCATATGCCACCTCTTTACCCTTTCAGATAACCCCCCCCCCCGAGGGTTTCTTGGGAGTACTGGGTCCAGTTTCACCAGTGGTCCATGAATTTCTGTAATGTTAGCGTAAAACAGGCTATCAGGTGCTCCATCTCATGTATTTGGTTTACTCTCTCTCTCTCCAGTCCTCTGTCTGTGGGGGACATGGATCCAGCCAGTGTGCTGCGATTACTTTAATGGCTACCAGAACCATACAGAATTGTTTTATTTTAATTCAGTAATATGGGATAGTTAAACAAAAACTCTCTTTGCAATGTATGTCATAATGCTACGAGAAACAGAACTACTGTAAGTTGTTTCTCTGTAGAAGTTTTGGAAGTTCATTTGATGTGGTGTGAAAATCCTTGAACAGGGTTGCAGCTCCCTTAATTAAAGACATGCTGAAGTACAAGAAGATCAATACTGTACTGCATCCTCTGCAAAGTCCAAATTGAGACTTCTGTTTAGAAAAACAAGACTTGAACCAAATACATTTTTAGTTCAATTGGCTACATTTTGGCAATCACTGCTTGAATCTTGGTAAGCTCTGTGGACCACATATTCAAAGGAGATGCATGGCCCAAAATGGAGATATGCGTCATGTCCAGGAAAATGAGCACAAGTGCGATATTAAAAAGGGAGAGATGCGTGGCTTGATTCTGAATGCATGATCATGCAGAAATAATTTAAGTGGCACAGAAAAAGTGGGCGGGCACCTGAATGCGCCATGCAACTGTATATTCAGCCAAAATGACTGCTACATTGTGCATGTGCAGCGCATCCCAAAAATGTGCAACGCAAAGTTAGATATAAAAGGAGATGGCCTAAATCGGCCAGCTACCAGAGGTTTTCTGCAGCACTGCAACAACAATGGGCAGGTCTGCATTTCACATGGCAGCTGTGATGGTTGATGTAAGGAGATGGGTGCAACAGCAACGTGGCCGTGGAAGGGTCTGTAGATGGTATGCCCAAAAGAGATGGTACCAGCTCCATGTCACATTCAAACAGTCAGTGACACAGACATTGTGGGCTGGTACCAGCTCAACAGTGCAATTCTGAGACAGCTCTGTGAGCTGCTCCATGAAGATCTGCAGGCACCCACACACAGAAGTTGACCATGATGGTGAAGTCAAAGGTAACAGTAGCACTGTGCTTGCTGGCCATGGGCACCTTCCAGATGAGTGTGTGACACCACCGACGTCATCCAGTTGGTCATGTCCCATCTCCTCACTCAGTTACTTACTGCTCTGCTGCTCCATGCTAGTCAGTTCATGCCATTCCCTAGCTCAGCAGTGGACTGTGCAGAAACAATGCAGCACTTCCACAGGGTTGCACGAATGCCAGGAGTGCTAGGGGCCATTGACTGCACCCATGTGGCTTTTAGAGCACCACCTGGTGGTGACAAGAAGTGTTTATAAACAAGAAGGGGTACTACTCCCAAAACTGCCAGGTGGTGTTTGATGCCACAGGGTGCATCACCAATGTCTGTGCACATTTTCCTGGGAGCACACATGATAGGGATCAACACATCCCATAGCCCAAAGTCCTGGACTATCAGTTTTTTGACCAAGACAATCATTAAATTATACAGCTGGTTGTCCCTGGACAACCAGCATATGAAAGCATTTACACTTTTTTTGCCTGCATTTCTTGCAGTTTGTTTGGTTTGCCACTAGGGTTCCTCCTGACTCTGCTGCTGTGGACTTGAGGCCAGGCATCACGTGATGACTTGATTGCTGAGTCTCTTGGGTAGTGCCAGGAGAGAGTGGTGAAGTCAGAGTGGTGGGACCAGAAGCAATCAAGGCAGGAACCTGATCAGCATGGGCAGCAGTACTTGGATTGACGGCATGGGTAGCAAATGGCATGAGCCACAAGACTGTCATCAGGATGTCACTATTGGCCAGGTGGTCCTATACTCCATGACACTGCTGGCTGTTTATGGTGATTGGATGACTGCATTTTTATTTTATGTTTTGTTGTGGTTTGCTGACCTCAGTGCCCTGTTGTTATTTATGCCACCCAGAACTGATCGCTGTGTCTGTGGGGTTGGGAGGAAGGGTGATCAGCTGGTTTGCCAGCCACTGGAACATTGGCATTTCAGGAAGCAGGGGAGCTAGAGTTACTGGTCATCTCCCTAGCCTGCACAGATGTAGGTGCGGAGAGTGCAAACTGGTGGAGGAAGAGTGCATGTTCCCTGAACCCCATCACAGAGTCCGTGGGGCTGGCTGAGTGGGAAGGAGGATGTGGTGCACTGTTGCTGGTTGCAAAGAGGGAAAGACTGCTTGTGCTAGTTGCACTCCCGTGCCTCATTTGGAAGTTCATGGGGGCCGGGTGAGCAAGAAGGAAGTGCAGCTTGCCAGCCGGAGCATCTCACTGGGTGCTCAGAGAGTAAATGAAGGCAGTAAATACAACCACTCCTCCAACTGTGTGCTCAGTGGTAGATTCCAGTGCTTGGGAAGGGGTGGCTAACCCCTGCTCCATAGAGACACCCATCCAATGCAAACCCAGCACCTGAGAACCAAAAACTTAGATCTAAAGAAAGCAAAAGCTTTATTACAAGTAGAAATATTTTTATCGTATTCAAACTTTCAAGAATGCAGTGTAGAAACTGTGTACAAACAGCTGCAGGCTTTCATCTCACCCACTGCACCCTGTACCCAGGGGGTGGCCCACACTGTGTCTTTCCCTGTGTTCCCCTGCACAGGTTGCATGGTATTCATGTGGCACAGCTGTCCTTGTGTTCCTTCCTGCTGGTTCCCTGTGGTAGCTCTGTGCTCCTCTTTGGTGGTGGCATTGGCCATGGCTTGCAACCCTGTGTGTCCATGTGGCTGTGTCCTCCACTGCTGGCAGACATGTGTTGCTGTCAGTGTGGGCCTCCAGTGTGTGCTCCTGCTTTGTGCCATGGTGGTGGTGTGCTGGTGGCACACTGTGCCGCTTGTCTCACTGGCATGTCTGCAGCGTTGTTACTCAGCTTCTATCTTCAGCCTAGTCCATTGGTCATGGATATTACTGTGGTCCCCTATCCATGACTGTGTGTGTCAGCAATGACTGGTGTACATTGCCTTCCACGTGGTTGGCCATGTCTGTCTGTTGCACTGTGCTGGGCACTTGATGATCCTGCTTCGGGGCCTTTTTGATACTATGGGGTGCCACTGTGTCTCTCCTGTCCCCTGGGCTGCTGCTGTGTTGCGCCCCCACCCTTCTCACATGTGCCTGTACATTGTTCTCCATGCACTTTGTGTGTATCAGTCCCTGCCTCTTGTGCGCGGTTCCCCATATTCAAATGTGCCCTGCTGTGCCACACATCTTCTGTTGCGTGATCATGCATGTTTGGTATATTCAGCTGGACATATGCGATCGCATCTCATGGTGCATTTTCTGAATACTGTATACCATTTTTTTGTGACGGCACATCTGAGATGCTGGGCACAAGCACATGCGTGATGTGGCCAGCCACTTTTGAATATGAGATCCTACTTCTATTTCTGTTCTTTTAAAACTACATCTGGTTTCAAGGTACAGTTCTTATTGCTTTTTAAATAACTATTTCTTTCACATTTATGACTTGATGTGGACATTTTCTGTACTATATCTTGTATTTCATATATTGTGAGTTTATATTGTATGTTGTAATATTTCAGCTGGATGATTCCTTCAAACATGCATTGCTGCCTTATGAATCAACCCAGTCAACAAATAGCAAATGGTATAGGTTTTCAATAAATGGTATCTTTTTTTTTCCCCACTGGGAATCAGTGACATCAGAAACTTATAATACCAGCATTCTGACATCAGAAAGTCATAATACTATTATTCTGACATCAGACCAATGGTATTATGAGATGGAATGTTTAGACTGTATTTAAAAAAAATGATAGGAAACCAGCAGTAACTAGGCTTGCATTCCATCTGGGTGTTCTGTGACATCATAAAACACTCACAATTTGCTCTCGTGGTTTATGATGTTAACAGAATCCCTTGGTTGAATTACAAAGCAAAACAAAGGCAAGGCACATTTTATTTGTTTGGCGCCTTTCCATGAGGTTCAGGGCACCTTACATTAAACAAAACAAACAGTAAGTTTTAAAATAAATTATAGCTTCAATAAACATGCACCATACCAAAAGTGCACATTTTATAAAACTAGCTATTATTCTATTTATATATACATTTACTGGGTCATTTAAGGTTATAAGAGTGCCTCTGTGAGTCCATTGGTTGAGAGAACTATGGAGTGAAGCTGAGCTGTTCTGGCATCCAAATGACTTACACAACATACTCTTATAACCTTACGAGACAAAGTGATTGTGCATAGAAGCATATCATAAAACATGAGCATGTGTTTGTAAAGTAGAACCTTTAGAGTTTATTAAATAGAAACAAAACCCCAGTGAGTACAACTAAATAATTAATACAACAGAATACAGACCATTAGAATTTTGAAGTTGATATTCTTTTATGCATTATTATCCTCCAGTTTGTGTCTCAGAACTTATTAAGCCAATCAGGAAGTAGGAAATTTCCAACCCATTTTATAGGTCACTCCTGACTGAATCAGAGAGTTTGCTTGTGGAACACAATTTATATTCCTATACTCATAAGAGTGCCTCACGTGCTATACCCTACCAACATGAGTGTTTCTGATGCTGGCTACACTTCCGGGTCATAACAGCTAAGTTTTGCTTTACCATTGTCTCATCTGAAGAATGCATATGAAATTACTCTTATAATGGTAAGAATACCTTGTGCAGAACTGTTAAGAAACATATAAGAGATGGGGACATGGCATGGCCACCATTCAAGACCAACATGCAGTAGAGAGCTCCAGCTAGCCTGCATTAATATCCAACTTAATCCTTTTAAGCTGCTATACTTTTGTTTTACAGCAAAATTTAGTTCAGTACTATGATTCACTCCACCTTTTGAGCCATTCATGGGAGCTACAGAGCCAATACAGTGATGAAATCAGAGATTCAGCTCAGCCATCAGGCTGAGCCTGCTCTTCCCATGCTTTGAATCTCCTTCAGCCTGCAACCATGGTGGAGGCCAACCAACAAAATCTCAACCCGACATTGCCAAGATTAAAGCCATGTTTAGACAAATAATAGCCCAAATGGAGGCAATGATCACAACTGCAGTCCAGACACAGATGGCGGCCACTGAAGTAGGAGTAAAGGTTCATCTGCCAGAAAAGAAATCAACCCAACTAGAGCTGCAGCAATCCTCTCAACAAGATCAACTCCCTAATCAAGCTCAAACCATCCAGCTGCTTTGGACATACAGTAGTTCGAGGATCTCATGAACCAGAGCAGGAGGAATAAACTTCTGTTTGTCAAATTCCCTCAGCGCATGGAGGAGCTGGATGCCATTATATTTCTCAAATGTGTGTTTCATATTTTACTATGGACCTCAGACAAATGGCCAGTCAAGACTCCTGCTTGCCCGTTTCTTGAGATTCAGAGACAAGGAGGCAATTCTTCACCTGACCAGTAACCAGAACATCCCCTCCATAATGAAGTCTCAAGACCCCATGGCACCTCAACACTCTTCAAACAAATATGCCTCTTTTACACAGACTACATCATCCAAAGCACAAGAGCACAAGGTGGAGTCACCTATGGTATGGCCACGACTGAGCTAAGGTCCTTGGCCAAAATAGCAGTTGGGTCAACTGCTTCCTTCTCAAACAAACTAATGGGAAATGTGCTCCAACCTACCCATCCATCAGCCTCACAAGACCCTGCAGTCTCACTAACAGTGAGTAATTCAGTTACCCCCACCTTAGTTAATCAGCACAGTGAATAATCACAGCCCCTTTAACCAGCCATATAGGGTGTCTGAAGAGTCAAAGGAGTTGGGAGCTTCTTTGGGGCAAGGTATAGACATCTGTAAAATACCAAGGACAAAGTAATCACCCTGCTTTGTTATTCACTCTGCTCTCCACAGTATTCCCTATACTCAGACTCCCAAAACTCTTCTCAGCTTTAACTCTTTTCCAATAATTTTTTGGCTAGCTATGAGAAAAGGCAACATTCCAACTTCTTGCCAGACTCTCCTTCTTGCCAAACCTCAGTGCTGCCTTCTCAAATGTGCATAAATTCTCCATAGTATGCACATTCAAGCAGCAAATATTCTAACTACAACTCTGGAGCCTACATGATCTCACTCATGAAAGACTTGATGACGTGGCTTCACCCCATAAAATATTTTCTCACAATTATCCACCTCCCACAATATCCAGTACCTGACTGAACCACAGCAGTATAGCCAAGCAGTTCTGTAGTACAGTGAGAAACAGCTCAATCCTTTCACCTAGTTGCATCCTCCTCCAGAACACTTAGGACAGATGAAATGATGCTCCAGGCAACTCAGCCCTAAGGAACTTGGTGCTTGCTCTGACAGGGAGGAGGAACATTTCAAATTCTTGAGTTTCAGTAGCAAACAGCAACCCCCCCCCAAGCAACTGCAAACCAGTCCAAATGACACAGATGTCCTTGGGAAAAGCTGCAGCGATGGGCTACTGGGTCACAGGAACAGGACCTTGCAAACATCTTGGAGCAGCATTGGGGATGGTGGGACCTGACCTCCTGATGTGCCACAACCGCTCCAAGGTACAAAACAGTTCATAAGTGAGTGGACTATTGAGAGATAGGCTGGACGAACAGTAACTGCATGGTGACCTGCTGTGCAGAAGCAGGCACAGCAGGAGACTGAGGAGACTTTTTTGATTTTTGTCAAAGATGAACCACCGTTGCCACACTAATTTTAAATCCTCAGTCTCTTTCCAGTCTGTCTTGTGCTACCAGACTTTGTTGCCCTGTTGTTTCCACTCTTCCTTCTCATTCCAGGAGAAGAGGAGTCCCTGCCATGGGGGAGCCCCCGGATGAGAGAAGGCAGCGAGCTCTGTGGAGAGACAAGGAATAGCAGTGGAAAGAACAGCACCACATTATATTGGTGATAAGGACTTTACCCTAAAGTGGATAATTGTTCACCTTTCATTTGAATGCCTTGGATTCTAAGATTCTAAGCCATTAAGGTAGCATGATATAACAGCACTAGGGATTGGGCACCTACAATAATGGAGACCCAATCCCCAGTGCATGTGTCAAGGGCTATCGTAGGGTATGGTGGCCGGATGGGGGGTCGGCGAATATAGTGATGGGATGTCGCTATATGTACATGTGCAGGGAGGGAGCGAGCACACACAGTGAGGGGTGGGAGAGAATGTGAGGGGTGGTGCCACAGTGGTTTGCTGAGCTGACCCCCTGGCATGGTGGGTGGGTTGGCAGCATTGGTCGACAGGGTACTGGGTCCAGATCCAGGCACTGGTGTGTTTTTGTTGCACCCAGCCCAAACCTTTCTTTTTTTAATGTTTTCACCCCCCCAGCATGCACCCCCCAGGAATTGAGAATCCTTAAGTAGGTGGTGTCTAGGGCGATGCCCCCTGCGGGGGTGTGTGAAGCCTCCCCTATAAAACATTAAAAATCAAAGTCCTTGGCACTGTTTTGCTCTGCGACGGGGTGTCAGAGTGCCGAAATAAATTTTCAGCACTCTTGACTTCTGGATAACGGTGATCACCTTAAGGCTTTTGCTGTTATCACATAGATCCACCATTAACCTCCCTTTATCTTCACTTTTCATAATCCTGAAAATTTTCACCTGCTTTTCTTTCCTTCTCCTACTAAACCTCTGATATTAGCAATGCCTTGTGTGTTTGAGTTTTATAGGAATTGTATATTAATTTTTACAAATTTACACCAATTTTTAGAAACCTTAAAAGCATTGCTACAGTATAAAGCAACAGTGCACCAGAGTGACAGAGCAGATAGAGCAACACTGCAGCAGTACAACAGTACTACAGCACAGCACCTGATACACTTAATACACTTTATACTTAATTTATTCTCCCTTTTTTAATTTATATCTAGGTTACCTGATTTTAAATTTCACACTCGTATACCACCATGTGGCTTAGTTAGTACAAGTGAGATAAGTTTTCTTAAGGTAAACTGGAGTTAAAAGGTGCATGCACGGCATTCTTGCAGTTAGATCACCATTACCTTCTACTAGCTTCAGTCTACATTGAAGCAGAAGATCTAGTAGGAGAACCTTTCTAGCATTTTTCTGATACTTCTGATATTTTTCATGGGCACAATGGCACAAATGGAGTAAATTTGTTTTTTTCACCTTTTACTCAGCTTTGTTTTTTCTTCTGATCCTTATTTGTTGTTAGTCTTGATTTTTAAATTACCCATTTACCAATATTAATATCATTTGATTCCCCCGCTCTACTATGAAGTATTTATACCTGTTTTGTTTTCCTTTTTCTCTCTTTGTCTCTTATTAATAAATTTGTCCGCTGCTGAACCTGAACGCTCCTCTTTGGTGTGATGGATTCTGTGAGTATGAGGTGATAGACAGTCTGGATTGATCTTCTGCTGGACCTCTGTGATCTGTTGGCCTTTATGTGGGATCTGTTCATTGGCCCTAGCTCCAGTCAATCTTCAGCAGCTTATTTGACTGCTCAGCCTACTTGAGACAATACCGACTCACTAAAAAGGCTCTAGAACAAGTTTACTATACTAACTCCATCGGAATAACCTGGTAACTGGTTTCTGGCTTTAGCCTGTAAGGATGCAAAATGCTCCATTTTTAAGCCTTTTAAACCTTTATTTTGCATTACCAGTCCACCATGAAACAGCTATTTTGCAGTCCTTCTCTGAAACAGAGTATTTATAATCAATCTTTGGACTGGCTTTTCTGCACTGAGGTCTTTTTGTTTACTAAGTCACATATTATTATTTGCTGGTTTTATTGCTATCTGCATAATTCTGTATTGCACTGACAGTTATTCACACTTTATAATTGTACTGAATATAGTTGACAGGCATGAATACAAGAAGTGGGGAAACAGGACTAAAAGCTCTCCAAAGGGTAAGGGAAAATCCATAAGTAGTCATGTTGATAAGAATGGCTATATGTTTAAGAGAGAGCTTATTTTGTCAATCTCAACCCCTGTTAACAACAAACCCTTTTACATAGATGCCATGATGGCAAAGGGGAATCAAACTGGGGAAAAAGCTGGAAGGATGGAGGAAGATCTTTCTATTGGGAACCCCAACTTAAAGGTACTGTTTATAGGGACTGAATTAAGTAAGCACACTACAGAAGAAGGGGACCCCTCCACCAAGATAGTTCAGAACAGTACAAATAAACATAAGGAACACAGGATAAAGAATAAAGTATTAAACAAGCATTTGTCAATGCCGAATGTTTGCTTGCTGGCATTGGCATTGCTAGTGCAGAAGTTAGAGAGATGCATAATGGGAATGGCAGTATTGAACTAATGCCAACCCCCACCATGCAGAGACTGAAAGGCATTGGGGGCATGCCTTTGGGTTGTCAGCCATAACGCTTATGCCATTCCATCTCACCCCACCCTGCAGACACCGACAGGTGTTGCGGTGTGCTTTGGGGTCTTTGGCCCTTATGCTCAACCCATTTCATAGGGAAATAAGCTGAGATGGGTGCAGTATAAGATAATTGGGTGAACTTTAGGGCTGAAGACTCTAAGGCGCACCTTGATGCCTGTCAGTGGCAGTAGGGTGGGGGTAGAATGCCATGAGCATTACAGCTGATGAACCTAAGTCACACCCCTGATACCAGTCTCTACAGGGTGGGCATTATGGTTGGAAACCTTAACACCCCGGGTGTTTGTTGGTATTTTCACTCCAAATTTTCAAAATGGGTTTTTTGGGACCCCACCTCATGAACAGTGGCATTTTCATTTCATTACTCAATCTTGAAAGGTGATTTCACACAGCAACTATGCCATTTGGTGCCACAGATGCAGAAACACATTTTGGGCAGAATGTGAAAAGTGACAGCTGTACTGTTCATGAGGAGGTGTGGAAAAATGGCAATGCTGAAAATCTGGAATGAAAATATGAAAAATTTGCAAAGTTACAAATGTGCGTGGAAACTGCGCAAAGCACACCGTAACATGGTCATTTTTTTTAATTTTTTTTACCAAATTTTCAACAAAGGCTCTGCTCATGAACAGTGTCACTGTGATTTTCTTAATCTGTCCCGAACACTGATTTCCCACAGCGACCACGCTATTCTGCCCCGACGGCGAAAACACATTTCGCCAGGATGTGAAAATGACAGCTGTACTGTTCATAAGGAGGTGTGAAAAAATGTCAGTGTTGAAACTCTGGAGTGAAAATATTACAAATTTGCGAAGTTACAAGTGTGCGTGGAAACTGCGCAATGCACGCTGGTAACACAGTCACTTTTTGAATTTTTTTCACCAAATTTGCAACATAAGCTTTTTGAGAGCCCCCCTCATGAACACTGACACTGTTGTTTTGCTAATTAGTCCTGAAAGGTAATTCCGCACAGTGACCACAAAATCACCTTTCTGGACCGAATTACACCATGACACTGACTGAATTCATGAGGAGGGGTCCCAAGAACCCCATGTTGAAAATTTGGTGCCAAAAGTTGAAAAAATGGTCGAGATATCCACATAAGTTAAAAAAAAAAAAATTATGCCATTATACAGCTTACTGGCATTTCTTCAGTTTGTGGTCGGCTTTGAAGAGTGCAGACATGTTCCCAGCCCACCAAAGATCATCACGCCAGGCTCCAGAGGTAAGTATGGGGTAGGGAGTGTGGGGAGGTGCAGTGTGCAGAGGGTGGCTGCGGGTTTGGAGAAGGGCCTCTGGACTCAACGAGGGACCATTCCTTTTTTTACAGTTTTTTTTTGGTTTTAAAGACAACTTGGGACTTTTGGCATGTTGGGGTGGGCTCCCAGTGTGTGATGTGGAAGTTTGTTTGTTTTGGGGGGATGTGGAGCTGATGGGATTGGGCACCCCATCGGCCATACAGTGTGCTTGGGGGGAGTGCATCAGGCGAGGGGGATTGGGCACTCCCTTGGCCCACAACAAATAGGGGGAGGGATGCATCATGCAGATGGGGATTGGGCTACCCCATCGGCAAAAGAAATGGAGAGGGGGCATGCCACCAGGGGGATTGAGCTCCCACACCAGCTTCCCAAGGGACTGTGAAAGGTGATGACTGTCCATTGGCTTCCTGGGGACTGTGAGTGGCTGACACAGAAGCCGTCACCATGTTAATTGAAAGGAGACACCACCAGACAATGCAGCTGTAATTGACTGCTGCAGTCAGGGACCACCCTGCAAACACAGCTGATCATGACAGGGTGCTCCCTGATTGCAGCGGTCAAACTCTTTGTCCATAGTGGCATGCTTATTAACTGTTGCTACTGGAAGCAAGGCATTTCCTGCATGCACGTGCAGAAGCAAACACAAAAATAAGGGAAAATTAAAAAGAGCAGAGGAAGGAAACCTGGCCCAACAACTAGCCCAACATATAAGAGAATTAATTACAGACCCCCCCAGTTCCTACTAGAAAAATGTTATCAGTATCCCCCACCCACAATGAGGAGCACAATTTGAATCCCTTCCCACTTAGGGTGAACAACTCAATAGCAACTTCTCCACCACCTTCATCACAATATTTGAATTATATGAAACTAAATTGGAGTTATTTAGGCCCCTTGATTTGTCAAAAAACAAATGTGAATCACTTATCACATCACCAGAGTTATAGTTATCTGAGCACTGGAATGATAGAAATAGTGCCCAAACACCTAATGCAGTGTTTAAACAACTTGATTAAGTTGGGTTCTTCCATTATACAGCAGTATACTGGGAAAATGTTATTATACACATTGAAAGCTTTGGCACATCATTTAATGTCCAACATTGTGCTGCTTAAATCCCTAAAAGAAATTAAGAATAAAATGGATATACTCCAAAATAATGTTTAACTTCAAATTGAGGAACTGTGTAAAAAGATTTCCAGTCTTGAATCACAGGCAAACAAATATCGGATCTCATTTTCCCCTGCAGTAATCCCAGATTATTCCCCAGAAAAGAAAAATGCTAAAAAGGGGATGCAAAACTCTAAAAAGATTAAAAGGAAAAAGGAAGGGAAAGGGACTCTTAGCCAGCAGCCTTCAACCAACAGCACACAGGACTCATAGCTAATTGGAAACTGCCCGAATTAAGGGGGGGGGCTCCACAAGGCAATATAATTTCTACAGCCCCAACAGAGAATGTGGGGCTAACCTCTTCATTAGACCCAGAATACCCCTATTGCTGTCCATCAGGGGTTTATCTTAGAGAACCAGCACAACATCCTCTAAGCACTTTACACAGTTGTCAAAAAATAGTTATTTTGGTGTTTCCCTTTCCCTTGTTTCTGGTGCTATCATTAAAAAGGTAGTAAATGCAAACAATGACAACCCTGAATCTCACTCTGTCATACAATTAACAGGTGATGAAACAATTCCAAGAATTGATTGTCTCCATCTAAAAGAGCATGACAATAATAACACTTTGAAAGAACTTATCACCCATTTGTCCCAAACTGAGCTAAGGGTAAACAAAGCTGCTACAAATATTTTATCAGTTTATAGAGATTAAACCTATTTCTCTCCCCCTGTCTATCACATGGTTTCAAGTAAGGATTTCGCTGTACAAGTAATTCGCTATCAAAGAAGAATAAAAAAAAAATGGGTATACAGATTTAGCCACCAATTTCTTGGCGAAAACTCATCAAAACATATCTGGGCTCTACCCAACTTTCTAATACTCTGAAACTTGAAACAATAATACATATTGTACAACTATATAGCTGAAACTCACCTCTCATAAGTTTAACACAAAATTGACCCTGTAACGTCCTTTCAATATATGAGGTAGAACATTTGGAGAAAGAGGATAAAGAAGTGTTATCATTATTTATGTCCTTTCTCCTGGCCTCAGTCTTGAACATCTCAATCTCTAAGAAGGATTTTTCCAGAATAGCAAGAGCTCACAAAGTTGGTATAGGGAAACAGACTGATATGTATGTCAAGTCACCAGAATTATTTATTCTGATTTTGAATAAAGCCACCAATATGAAACAAAATAATATTCTTATTGTAGACCAGTCAAATCTAGGATGTAAAAAAGGAAATTTCAACTGCTGTTTGACTAAAAGAAAATGCCTTGGAGAGGTTTGGTTTGTCCGATCATAACATTTACAAGATGGACACAACATTTTATCCTGGAATACAGCTGGTATAAAACATAAACTGAGGGATATGGAATGGTTCAATTTTGTAACATCTATCATGGTAATACTTTTTCAGGAAACCTGGGTTAATGATCCTGTGGTTATAAATGGTTATGAAATAATTTCCTATCTGGCTTCCAAAACAAAACAAAAAATTTGGATGAACTATAGGTGGTCTGGCTATTTACATTAAAATCTCTGTACAACTGATCATTTTACAAACTTATATCTCCAAATTGCATAATCATAATACTTAACTGGAATAACAACTTAGTCATCATAGCAAATGTGTATATTCCCCCCAAAACTATGACTTTATTTACTTTGTTGGACAAATTATCTATTGATCTTAATGCAGTCATATATACTTTTTCATCCACTTATCTCATAGTTAGTGAAGATTTTAATGCACAGGTTACTAATTATGAGAATTGTTCATTATTAACTTCCATTATGGATCTGGTGGACCTGATTCCTAGAGTGGCAAAGGATAAGGTATCTAATGAAAATGGGAAAGAACTAAAGAATCGTGTCAATGATAATTCCTTGATCATTTTAAATGGGAGGGTACAGGGTGATTAGACAGGGAACCCTGCACTTTTTGGCCCAAATGGCCAGAGTCTGATTGATTATATCCTTTGTAGTGTTAAAACTTTTCATACTATTAGCCACCTACATATAGATATGTGAACAGAAAGTGATCATGCTCATTTGGCACTCAGGGAAAATATTATAATGCAAGAACTAGCAAAAAGCCTGCAGATCAATCCTGTGGTCTCCTCCCAAATGCTGGGGAAACAAAAACTAAGAATCTTTACTCCACAAGTAGAGGAAATTAATATATTTCTTAGCACTTAACACCATAATTAATAATATGTACCAGTTTTCTTCTACTATACTGTAGAGATAGAAAAAGCAGTCCAACAAATCCGTACTTTAATAAGTGCTGGTATCTACACACCAGTATCATTTCGTAAGTACAATTTAAAGTGCCCTACTCCAAAGAAGAACTGGTTTGATGTTTTGTGCTTACAAGAAAAAAGGAACTTAATGCACAAAGTAAATCTAAACAGCATCCAAGCAGAGCTAATTTTAACTTACTAACTAAAACTAGAAAAGTTTACTAAGACTTTTTGAAGACCAAAAAACTGAATTTAAGAACAAACAATGGACTAAGATGCTCCAAATTATAGAAAGTAAAGACCAGATAGCCTTTTGGCACATAGCTGGCAAAGGCTATTGGCCTTCTCAGCTGTTGTTATTGTCCCTGATTTCCAAGGATGCATAGATTGCACATTATCAGGCTTTATTCAATAGTCATTCTTTTTCTTATTCCTAGTGCAACTTAACTCCCCTTTTCCAGTGAATTTTCACCTTTTAACTATTAACCCTTCTGAAGTAGCAAAAGTTACCTATAACCTTCCTAACAATAAGGCCCCACCTGGACTTGACACTATCCCAGTGTGGTAGGGTGAAACCCTACTACTGTATTTTTGTTTAATAGAAGTGGATAATGAGGTTCTAAGGGGCTACTAGAAAGTCATACAGCCACAATAAGGATGCTCTAAGGTACCAAATAAATTGAAAGTGCTGAGACCCAAAACATTCAATGCAGGAATGGTCTTACAGCATGGGAAATTAATGTTTCTTTCCGGTAACATGTGAGGTGGATGCCTGAATTAAGGCACCATCTGAAACGGCGATGCATTGTGGGTGAAAGCCCGAATGGCGAGGGGGGAGGGGGTGACCGGATGTGGTGGGTTGGGTGACTATAGTGATAGGATATCGCTATATGTACATGTACACAGGAGGAGAGCGAGCACAGCAAGCGTGGCCTGAGAAGGGGTGGAGGGAATGTAGGGGGTGGCACTGCAGTCGCCTGACAAGTTGCGCCATGGCGTCAGGGGTTGGCATCCACTTGCAGTGTTGGGTTTCCGGGTTCAGGTCTGTGTCCAGGCACTACTGTGGTTTTGTTGCACCCTGCCTAAAACTTGCATTTTTTTTTTGCTTCCCCACCCCGACATGCACCCCCCTGGAGTTGAGAATCCTTAAGTAGGGGGGTGCAGGGGGTGAAGCCCCCTGCATGGGTGTGTGTGTGGGGGGATGCAGCCCCCCCTTAGAAAGCAAATGTATTAAGTCCCTGGTACCATTCATCCACGCGCTGAGGATGTCAGGTTGGAGAAATTGTTTTCGCCAGCTTCGACGCCATGATAATGTGGGTCGCCTTCGGCACTCACCATTATCATGTAGAACCTTTCTTTCCTATCCTTTTGGCAGCAGCCTTTCTTCTATGCTAACCTTTCTAATATTCTATCTTGCCTTTGCTGGACTGATCACCCAGCACTGAAACTTTAATATTCTTTCTAATTCTTCTCTTTCTAACCCCCCCCACACACACACACAGCTAGCATTAAGTATACAAGAGCTGTCCTAACACAGTTAGGGTGAAAGAAATGTTGCATTCTTTGGTGCTGTATTCCCCTGTTAAAAGTTTCCATTTGTAAAATACTGTACCTGGGGAGAAAGTACATAAAATGAATCTGTGTTTATGGCCCTAAATAAAATACCAAACAAAGGACTGAAGGAGAACTACTATAAACCACATTTAGTTTTATATAGAAAGTAATGAAGCTATCAGGAATCACAGAGTTCTTACTGTTGGATGAAAGGTGTAAAAACACATGTTTTTCAAACTGCTACAAAAAGTGCATTAGCAATGCCTATTGTTTTAATATTGCTGGTTTAATTTGTATTTTCCTGATACTAGATGAAACGCCTTTAAGACAAAACTGAACACATAGCTATATGTTGAGGAAAATTGACCTGCCTGGGGAATCCCTGACTCCATGTGCTTTTAGTTTGCTGGCCTCCATTCTGTGGATTACTGTGGGCTCAGGCCAGCAGAACTCTATGGGCTCTATAGAGATCTAGCATGATGGAGTATGGGAACACAAATGGTGGGACTTCCTGCCTGGAAGTTCCCCTTCTTTATTTTCTTATTCCTTTATTTTCTGATTGTTTAAAAGCTGATATGTGTTAAAAATGTGTTTTTTTCATGTTTTGCATATTTTTCTGTTGAAACAGCCATATTTAAAATTGCTGCAAACATTTAACTAACATTTAAGCTATGATTGACAGGTCACATGATCTCCGGCCCTACAAAAGGAGCTGACTGAGCACAATCTGGCAGATAAGATCTGAGCAGCGGAGGGAGCAGTTCTCTGCAGGAGTGAAACTGGCTGATGCAAGAGGGGAGTAGTCACTGCTGGAAGCAATCTCAGAAAGACTGACCAGTGGTTGTGCTAGCCAAGGCTGGGATGTTTTGGACCAGAGCTGAGTTGAGCAGCTGGAGGGGTAATTGGTCTACCTGAAGTGTGGGCTGCAGAACTGCAGGTGCAGGTAGGACCACCCTCAGGTATTGGTTTTGTCCCTGTGAGCCTACTGGCTGAGAGGGAACCAACAGCCCTTTAAGTCAAGTTTTTTACAGTTGCCCAAGATCATCCTGACGAGTCAATCAGTATGAGCAACACAGAAGTTCCAGATTTGCACTATTTGAACTGTTTATGTTATTGCCAAGTGTGTGAAGTCCTTCTGTAATAAAGTGCACTGCCCTATGGGACATTTTAAAAGAACTTGTCCCGCCTTCTGTATCTTCATCCTGCCCCCCACCCCCCACACACACACAGCAGAAATATACAAATATACAGTAGGCCTGAATTCTGTATCCTCTGCTTACTAAATATTTAAATACTTGTCTTAAAACATTATGGCCCCAGATATTTCAAGGGGTTGCGCCATGCGCGCTTGAATTAACGATGCGCAACTCAAAAAATGCGCCATTCTGCGATATTGAGAAGGGGCCAGTTGCGCCGCAGCACGCTGAGCCACAGCGCAATGGAAATGAAGGCATGTGCAACCCGAAGGGGCGGGTCCATGCATAAAGTGCGCAATGCGACATTTGAACACTTCGCGCACGCGCAAGAGTGGCTCAGCCGGAGGACGCGCTGGTAACGATGTGAGCCAAAATAAAAAGGCTCAAGGGAGCGGTGCAAGAACTCTAGCAGGCCGCAAACCGGGGGAGAGAGACAGAGACAGGAGCAGGAAGGGCAGAGAGGGACAGTGGGTCCTGGAGGACAGAGAGGCCAGTGGGGGGTGCCCGGTGCAGTGGAAGCAGCAGTGGGGGCAGTGGGGCTAACACAGGAACAGCAGCTGGGGGCAGGAGCCAGGGAGATGGACAGTGTCAGCTTCCACATGGAAGCTGTAATGAGGGGGTGAGACAGCATGCTGCAGGGGCGTGGCCGTGGAGGGGCCCGTCGGTGGTATAGCCCGACAGGCGGTATCGGGCCCGCATCAGCTCGAGCTGTACAGCGATTCGAGATTGTGGCCCGTGCACCACCTGAACAGGGCATACTGAGACAGCTCAGTGAGCTGTGCAGTGATGTGATGCAGGCACCCTCACGACGGAGTCATGCTCTGTCCGTGGAGACCAAGGTGACAGCCTGCATGTGCCTGCTCGCCACGGGCACCTTCCAGAGGCCGACAGGGGACACCACAGGCATTACGCAGTCGGCCACGTCATGCATCCTCACCCAATTCCTCAGCGCACTGCTGCCTCATGCTGCGGAGTACATCCATTTCCCCAGCACCGCGGCAGAGCGTACAGCAAACATGCAGGAGTTCCACAGGGTAGCACAAATGCCTGGCATGCTAGGTGCCATAGACTGCACCCATGTGGCCATTCGCACGCCACCTGGCCCCGACGGGCAAGCATATCGGAACCGAAAGGGCTTTGAGTGTCAACTGCCAGGTGGTGTGATGCCACTACGATCATCAATGTCTGTGCCACACACCTGGCGGAGCACATGATGCTTCTATGGCACCAATCTGCACTGTGCCATCGATTCGAGAGTGGGAACATCCCCACGGGTCATCTAGTGGGTGAGTACACATGTATGGAATGCAAACTCTGTGCAAGGGTGGGAATGACACAGGTGCCATGGTAGTGGCACACAAGGATATGGGCATGGACCTGACCTAACACTGATCTCCACTATCTCCACACAGGTGACTGTGGATACCCACTCCATCCCTGGCTGCTTACACCATACCGGTGCCCCATGACCCCAGCGCAGCACGGTTTCATGAGGCACATGCCGCAACACGGAACATCATAGAGCGGTGTTCGGATACTCAAGGCACACTTCCGATGCCTGGACACCGCGGCGAGTCCTACAGTACAGCCCCAAAAGGCCTGTGGGATATTCCTGGCCTGTTGCATCCTGCACAACATGGCCAAAGACCATGGGATAGCCGTACAGGTCCAAGAGGGGGACAGCGATGGGGACGCCAGTGGCGCCGGTGATATGGGTGATGAGCCGCCCCCCCTAGGACGGAGGAACCCCCGACTGACACGGCAGACCCAGCTGCACCGGGACACCATTGCAGAAGAGCACTACGCCCAACACAGGTAAGTCAAGGGGACATGTGCAGGCAACACTGTCTATGCGCAAACCACAGGCACACAGGGGAACAAACCGTGCATGAAGGTCAGGGGAGTTGAAGGGTCTAGGCATACCAACACATCATCAGAGAGGGGTGAGCACTCAAATGAACACACACACACACACCAGGCAGCATACAGGGGCAGCAGCACAGCACTGCGGAAATTACACGCTATCACACAGCACCACCAACCACCCTCACCACCTGGACTGTCCACGTACGTGTGTCAGGACCTGGGAAACCTTGCACCTTGGTGTACAGTGCAATGCAGGCATCATCATCCACACGCACCTGTGGACAGCAGTTGGGAGAGTGTGCAGGTGGTCCGTGTGTCAGTTTGGTGAGCAGAGCACCCAGCAGTGCACTGCCCACCATGACACACATTGCACACAGGGCAGCACCAGACAGGGCCTGCATTGGGAGACAGCTCAGTCAGGGAGCACTGTCCCACGGCCACCACGGATGCGTGGGCGGCCCCGCCGTGGCCTAGCAGCACTGGCAGGCTGCGCAGGGGCCACATCGGGTGGCACTACTGCACCACCAGGGGTCCCAGTGCGTGACCCACCTTGCCCCGACAGGGGTCTGCATCCCGCGAAGAAACTTGCACCAGGGGTGCTCGGGATGCCCACAGCAGAACCCGCGCTGACAGGCCTGGTGTCGCATCGATGCCGGAACGGGAGTGGAGGCGACTGTGGGTGCGTGGTACAGGGTCACCAGACAGTGTGGTCAATGCGTGTCGCCACAGAGACCACTGCCTGGGTCAGCCTGTCGATGGCAGCGTCACATCCGTCCACATATGGACCATCTCGGCCGGTCCCGAGCACACTCCCTGCTATGCCGCTCCACGGACACAGTCAGTGCCTCCACAGACCTTGCAACCCGCCCCTGCAGCTGTACCGACTCCTGCAGCAGGCGGGTGTGCGGCCCAAAGGGTACTGTGCCCCAATGGCATCGTGACCCCAGGGTGGGATGGTCCTGGTGCACAGCACCCCTGAGGGTGGCCGCTGTTCACCAGGACCAGGTATGGGCTGATCTAGGGTGGTGGACAAGTGCCACTGCCTGACCTGTCCCCCAGGCCTGGTGTGCAACTGCTGCCGCCGCCTCCAACTGGTGAGCCCCAGGTCCACCTGTTCCACCCTGTGCTGTCAACAGTGCCAGACACCTGCTCAGCCACCCATGCTGCCCCACGGTGCTGACAGGCCCAGCCTGTGACTGTGCCAGCATGCTGGTACACAGGTGTGGAGCTGGACGGCCCAGGGGCATGTGCTGGCCTGCCATGTGTCCCTCGTGGGACACACACCTCACTGGCCATTGCAGGCCTGCCATCATCAATAGTGCCGGTGCGTGCCACTGCCATAGGCACAGCATGCTGGCACATCTGCATGCCAAACTGCTGTGACACAGGCTGTGCACCCCTGCACCCGATCACTGCCAGCGGAGTTGTCGGCCCAGCCGCCTGCTGCTGCAGTGCGTGCAGGCTGCTGGCGGAGGTGGAAGGTCCTCCTCCTGGTCCAGCAGGTCTGCCTCACTGTCAGCACCCACCACCACCGTCTCCTGCAGACGAACAGGATCTGAAACAGAAAGAGAGTACATGTGAGTGCATGTGAACAACAGCCCCACCCCCCACAACATCACCATGACATACCGTGCAGTGATGGTCTTCCACCTGTCTGGAATCCTCCGCCAGGAACACCCACAATGGCACTCGGCTGCATGGCCGCAACCAGTGGCTCCTCAGTCGGGGTCAGCTGCAACACCACTGGTGGTCCCCACCAGTGGCAGCACGCGCCCCCTGAAGGCTGCCACCTTCTCCTTCAGCCTCCTGCGGTCAGTCCCCATCTTCTTGCAGCATTCCTGCATGGAGCTGGTGGCTCCGTGCAGGTTGGCGGCCAGAGCTACCCTCCCATGCAGCTGCACGCTGCTGAGGGTGCCCTCCGCCCACTCAAAAGCAGCTCATCCTCCAGGTAGGCCTGGAAGAGGGCCTCGTCTCTGCTGTGGTGAAGTTCAGCCTCCCCTCACGCCCGCCGTCCACAGCCTCGGCCTGGTTCTCGCCACTCATGCTGATCTGTATGGGTGGAAGTGGACACCTGTCACTGTGCAGTCCACAGCATTTCCCCATGAGCATAGCTGCTGAGGCCGGGGGCCGAGCCCCCTCTCGCCGCGATGGCAGATACTGATGGAAAGGGTGCCCTCTGCCCTTTCTAAGTGCCCTCATCATGCTCAGCCCCTCAACCTGTGACATCCTCCAGCACCCCTGCCCATGAGCATTGTCCTGAGCATCACACAGCATGTAACTCACCTCTCAGCTGCAACAACAAATCTGGCCGCCACAACCCAGTGTCGCGACTTTTTATAGCGCAACACATGCAAATGAGGTGTGGCGAACTTTACGATATGCTATCGCTCCACCGCGCCTTTGCATAGCTGGATCGACTGATTTGGTATATGTCGGCTGAATATCGCGATTTGGCGCTAGCACAATAGGGAAGGTCCGCTGAGCCGATGGCGCATGTTTCTGGCTGTGTGCTACACTGCATTGTGCATGCCCAGACGGGTTACGCGATGCATCGATCACGCTGCAGACCTGCTGAGCGCGATAGGCGATTCTGCCATGGCCACCATTGTGCCAGTGGCGCCACAGCACTGGGCACTATATGGCGTGTGGCACTTCTGCGCGATAGTCCACTGTGGCACTGGTGCTCTGCTTAGCAGTCTGCAGGATGCCTATACATCCTATGGCGCTGTGCGTAGCTCTCGCGTCATTGCCGTGACCTTGTGTATGCCCTCTGACCCTTGGCGCCTTGGGCATGCCGTATGTCGTCCTATTGCGCTGTCTGGATTTAGCGGCATGTAAAGAGATGGCGCGCTAAGCAAGGCACGATTGGAGCCTGTGCTGTTCTATTGCGCAACAACCCCACGTGGTCACAGCGCCGCGGGCGCCATATTGCCTGCTGTAAAGTTGGGGCCATGGCTCAGAGGAGGGCGGTGTCCTGGAGCCCAGTTGAAGTGGCCAACCTGGTGGCCCTAGTGGAGCCCCACTATGAGGGACTATATGGTGAGGCCCCCCTCACTGGACCTAGGACCCATGTGTGGCAGCAAGTGGCCACTGACCTGGTGGGGGTCACTGGCCGGGGCCGGTCTGTGGAGCAGTGCCGGCACCAGTACAGTGATCTCCGCCGGAGGGACCCGGAACTGTTAACGCGGATGCGTTCCCATGCCAGGCGGGGCCTGGTGCCTAGGCCACGTGAGTGTACCATCTATTCACCTATATTCTCTGTAGGGGTGTGTGTGCCTGGGTGGCTGTGCATCGGTGTATCAGTGTGTGCAGCTGTGATGGATGGTTATGGCTGTGTGGGCAGGCAGTCTTACTGGGGCAGGGGCACTCTGCTTTTGAGTCACACTGATGTTTGTCTCACCATATGTCTCCCACAGGCCGGATGGTGAGGGCGCGGATGAGGCTGATGTGGGCCATGCCAGGCCCCAGTGCCACAGGCCGTTGGCAACAGCAGCAGCAGCATCAGCAGCAACAGCAGCGGCAGACCGAGCTGCTGGAGGAGTGTGAGTATCATTACGTCATGGATGCTATTGCATGCTGGGGGCAGGACCACCAACCATGATGGACACAACCAAATGGGAGGTCGTAGTTCCACTAGACGAAACACTAGTGAGTCCCACACTGGAGTACAGTGTACAGTTCCGAAAACATACCTCGCGTATGGACAGAGACTGGGTGGAGAGCGTTCACAGGAGGGCGACATGGATGGTGCATGGATTGCATCACAAGTCCTATGCAGACCGGTTGACGGAACTGAACATGTACTCCCTGGAGGGGAGGAGGGTGTGGGGATATGATGGGGACATACAAGTATTGTACAGGGGGGAACAGAGTGCAGGAAACAATATTTGTCAGTGTAAAGGATGTTCCAGGACTAGATGGCATGGGATGCAGTTGGAGGGGGCTCGTTTAAGAGGAACATGCGAAAGTGTTTCTTCACATAATGGGTGGTGGACGAGTGGAACACCCTGCAAGAGGATGTGGTGGGGCTGACTTGGTCATGGGATATCTGTATGTGGGTTCATGAGGGACTTCTGGAGGTCAGGGTGAGGGGAACGGACTTATAGGACAAGAGAGTGATCGTACAAGGCCAAATGGCCAGACTGGGTGTCCATAGGCCCTTATCTGCCGACACTGTCTATGTATCCATGTATGGAGGCGTGACACAGGTGACCTGCATCACAGTGCAGCATCACGACACGCCTGTGTATGCATCACAGGTGGTCCAGGCATGCACTGGGCACATAGCTGTGTAACTGGCATCGCACCACGTTGCAACATCACATGACAGCCTAGTTTGTACTGTGATTGACATGGGCAGTGTGTGTGGGCGGTGGTGCGCATGGCTGGTGCCGCCTGTTTGTGATGGCCATGTGCATGTTCACTGTGGGTGGGTGCATGCCATCACATGTGCAGCACATTGGGTTAGATGGGTTTCAGGTTGGGTGGTGTTCAGGGTTGTGGTCAGTCTCAGCCATTGACTGTGTTCCCATTTCCTAGGCCTCGGTGTGCTTCAGCGCATGGCGATGATGTGCGGCGCCTGACCCAGGTTGTGGTCGAAAACCGGGAGCTCCTGCAAGCCCTACAGCCAGGGGAACGGGCACAGACATAGGGAGGGACGACGGCAAGGAGGAGCAGGAGCCTGCTCAATGTAGCCCACCTTTCATTTGACCTTCACCCATCCCTTTCACCCTGCCTTCCCTCTCCAAGTTTTTTTCCTTCCCCCTTGAACACCCCTGCCTTTTACCCGTCCCCCCCCAACTTGTACATAGTTATAACTTTATTGTTCACTGTTTTTATTTCAATATACATTTCTATTTTGGTACAACTGCTGTGTTGGTGTCTGCTTTGCAACTGGCTCTGGGTGCTCCGTTGCAGGGGTGTACATGCCATCTGGGCTACTATGGTCCTGGGTATATGTGTGTGTGTCCATGGGGAGGTATCACCAGCATAGCATTGCCTTTCTGTTGCTCTTGCCATCTGCTGCCACCCACTGCTGGGTGCACAGGGTGGAGTCTGGCTGGTCTGCTTCTCTTCAGCATGGGGTTGCCCGTGTGGCACGGGGGCATGGTGTTTCTGCAGTGCCTTTCACTGCACATGAGCGGTGTCTTGGGGCATGGTGCACGCTGTGTGTGTATGCATGGGGACTGATGTGCACTGTGGTTGTCAATCCTCGGGTGTGGCACTCTCTGCCTGCCAGTGGTTGTGCTGGGGTGTCATGGCTCTGCTATGCTTTTAGTTGGCTTGTCCCCATGGGCACGTGGATCATCCGTCCCACCCCAGTGATGCTGTGCTTGGGTGTGCCAGTGTGTGGGTTCTGCAGTGAGTCTCCTGTGCCCATGTGTGGCATGGCTGGCGGTGGGCCCCAGCCTGCCTCCCTGGATGTGCAGTTCCATTGCTCTGGGGGGGGCTGTGCTTGCACTATGGCAGCTCTGCACTGCTCAGCTGAGCTTCCATGGTTGCGCCATAGCGCAGCATTTTGGCTCAGCCTCTCCTACCTGGTTGCGCCATGGCACAGTATGTGCGATATTGAGTCGTTGGTTGCTTGCGCAATTTGCTCTGCTCCATGTTTGAATATCGCACCTGTTTCGCATTTGCACAACTGGTTTGTGCTTGCTCCTGCTGTTGCGCTACTTTTGAGCTCAGTTTGAATATCTGGGCCTATATTCCTAACTCTTGGAAGGTCAATACAATCATTCTGTTGCACAAAAAAGGATCTCCATTTGCCCCTCATAACTATTGCCACATTAGTCTCCTTGAAACTGTCTCTAAAATATTTACAAAAATAATTCATAGCAAATTGACAGTATGGGTTAACAACAGGAATTTAATTTCACCTTTCCAGGCAGGTTTTGGACACCACTTTTCAACAACTGATAGTATGTTTTGCCTTGCCCACTTATTTGAAAAATACACCCATATTAAAAACATGAAACTTTATGCCTTATTCATAGAGTTTACCTCTGTGTTCGATTCCATTAATTGCAATATACTTTGGGATACTCTTAAAACGCAAGGGATTAGACGATGCTCTCCTTAATCCAATTCAATTCCTTTATACAGATACCTATGCTAGAGTAAGATACAATATTGAAGGTAATCTATCAGAGCCATTTTCTTTATATAAATGACCTTTTGGACTTCAATGATGGCAGTTTATATAACCCTCACAAAATCAATGGGTCATCCTGTCATGCGTTGGCATCTACAGATGACATAGTCCTATTTTTCCTGACCAACACAGGGCTACAAAAGAAAACTGACGCTTTTAACAAAAAAATGTAAAGAATTAAAACTTAAAATAAACTGATACAAAACAAAGATAATAATCTTTGGCTCAACTACTACTAATATCTCTTTTTTTCTAAATAACCAGAGAATAGAAATAGTAAAGAGATACTCACACTTGGGTATCAAAGTAACATCAAATACAAATTGGACTCGGCATCATAAATCACAAATCACAAAAGCCAAACAACTGACTAAGGCACTTTTAAAATTCATCCATGAATATGGAGGATTCTGTATACGTGCATCATTGCAAGCTGCTGAACTGAAAACAGCTCAGTTCTGCTCTATGGGGCCGAAGTATGGGGCACTGATCACTATCCCCCATTGGAGACACCCCTTTTATTTTCTATAAATCACTTCTGAGGGTCCCCTTATCAACTTATTCTGCAATAATTATGGCTGAGCTGGGAAAAATTTAAATTGGTGCTTTGATAGATCTTAGACATATCTCTTACTGGCTTACAATAATTAACAATAAATATAACACTATTCCTCTGGCTTGCTTACAGGAGAAGATGAAATGACTCCATATGGGCCTAAGATTAAAATGTCTGTCTTCTATCTATATTAAACAGATCCAACCTTCTTCACCTTTGAAATGATTTCCAAAGGGCTATTTCCACTTCTCCCCAATATAAATCTGTTATGAAAAAAAAAATACTTTATATAGTCACACAAAGAAGGGACATGGAGACAGAGCACAGAAATGTGTCCCCTGGTTTAGAACTAACAAAACTGATCATAATATTTAAATTATTTTTTAATAATTAATAATTAATTTACCTCTAGCTCCTACTCAAAGAAAATTTCTTACCTGGGCAAGGTTTGGTATAATAAATTCTAAATACTTCCATTTCAATATGAGAGACAGAGTAGGAAATGTCACCAAGGAACTTAACTGCCTGTGTAATCCTGACGTAAGAGAAACTATTTTCCACCTGACTGTACAGTGTCCAATATATTCTGATCTTCGATCAAAATATTTGAAGGATATTTTAGCTTGTTATAATAAAACTGACTATGATGTTATATGAGTTCTTCTCCATTTATTTACCTACAAAGAAATAGAAGTAATAGCTTCCTTTTTATGTTGTCTCGTGCATGTGCACCAGCCAACGTATTGCATTAGTAGCAGATCTGGAAGTGCGGTCACTGTGGGTGAATGCAGGGCATGCATCAGAAGGTGCAGCCCTCATTCCCCAATAAGGCAGCTGCAGGCGTTGACACCAGGCATATGTCAGGTGGCCACCAGATCTAACAAAAGATCCGCTGCGATCATAAAGCAACACAATAACACGCCCTCCCGATGTGCCTGTCCAGTGCCTGCAGACTGCCTCGACCCACTTCACTTGCCAATGGAGCCCACTCCCCATCAGTATAATGCCCCCCTCCCATTTAAAATTTATGCCAAGGGGGTGTCCAATCCCCTTCGGCATCATGTGCCCTCCGAACAGTCTTTCTTTGCCGACAGGGGGCCCAATCCCCGTCAGTGTGAGTCCCTCCTCCCCATTTATTTTGCCAATGAGGGAGCCCATTCCCCATCAGCATAATGCCCCCCCCCACTTTTGTTGTGTGTCGAGGGGGGTGCCCAATCCCCCTTGACTCTCATCCCCCCCTTCGGTATGTGTTGACGGGGGTGCCAAAACCCCCATCGGCTACAGCATCCCCACCCTGCAAAACAGTCAGGTGGCACGCTGGGAGCCCACCCCAGCATGCTAAATGCCCCTGAAATACAAAACTGTCCTGCAATATTTTTTTTAAAAACCTGTGAAAGAAGAAAACATTCTCTTGCAGTCTCCCTGCCCCTTCCCACAACCCGCGCCCACCCTCTGCGAACCCTACGTCCCAACACCCCTCTCACCCCATACTTACCTCTGGAGGCCAGCACGACAATCTTCAGTGGACCAGGAACACATCTGCACTCTTCAAGGCTGACCGCGAACTGAAGAAATGCCGGTTAGCTGTATAATGGCATAAATAGGGTTTTTTCAACTTTGGTGCATATCTCAGCCATTTTTGGGAATTTTGGCACCATATTTTCAACATGGGGTTATTGGGACCCCTCCTCATGAATTCAGTCACTGTCATGGCATTATTCAGTCCCAAAAGGTGATTTTATGGTCACTGCACAGAATCATCTTTCAGGACCAATTAATGAAATGACAGTGCCACTGTTCATGAGGGGGGCTCTCAAACAGCCTATGTTGCAAATTTGGTGGAAAACATAAAAAAATGGCTGTTTTATGAGTGTGCATTGCACAGTTTCCATGCATGCTCATAACTGCGTGAATTTGTAATATTTGCACCCCAGATTTCCAAAATTGGCATTTTCCCACACCTCCTTATGAACAGTACAGCTGTCATTTTACATATCCTGGTCGAAATATGTTTTTGCACGTCCAGTGCACAACTGCACAGTCGCTGTGTGAAATCAGTTTTTGGGACAGTCTGAGGAAATGACGGTGACACTGTTCATGAGCAGAGGTCCTAAAATGCCTAAGTTGAAAATATGGTGACGAACATCCATAAAATGACACAAGCGTGCATTGCGCATTTTTCATGCACCCTTGTAACTTCACAGATTTGCAGTATCTTCATGTCAGATTTTCAACACTGGCATTTTTTCACACCTCCTTATGAAGAGTACAGCTGTCATTTTTCATATCCTGCCCAAAATGTGTTTTCACACCAGTGGCGCACAAAGGCATGGTCGCTATGGGAAATCAACTTCTGGGACAAATTAACAAAATCACAGTGCCACTGTTCATGATAGGAGGTCCCAAAATGCCTAAGTTGAAAATGTAGTTAAAAAAATCCTGAAAATAATTGGGTTACACATGTGTGTTGCGCAGTTTCTATGCATGCTCATGACCACCAGTTTTTCATATTTTCACTCCAGATTTTCAATGTTGCAATTCTTTTACACCTCCTCATGAACAATACATTTGTCATTTTTCACATCTTGCCCAAAATGTATTTTCATCCCTGTTTCACCAAATGGCATAGCCGCTGTGCATAACTACCTTTCAGCTAACAAACTGATAGTGCAGCTGTGGGGTCACAAAAAGCCTATGTTGAACATTTTTAGTGAAAAAACAACAATTGCCTATGGTGTTAGGGTTGCCAGCTGTAACTCCCCTCCCTTTAATGACTGACAGGCATCAGGGGTGTGACTT
This sequence comes from Neoceratodus forsteri, assembly GCA_016271365.2. NCBI lineage: Eukaryota > Metazoa > Chordata > Ceratodontiformes > Ceratodontidae > Neoceratodus > Neoceratodus forsteri. The sequence goes on along the minus strand of CM057453.1, from coordinate 638,527,520 downwards.
GGGATCATTGGCTGTAATGCTCATGCCATTCCACCCCCACCCTGCAGCCAGTGACAGGCATCGAGGTCTGCCTTGGAGTGTTCACCCCTAAAGTTCACCCCATTCTCCTATACTGCACCCACCTCAGTGTATTTCCTTATGGAATGGCGTAAGTATAATGCCCAAAGACCCCAAAGCACACCACAACGCTTGTCAGTGTCTACAGGGTACGGTGAGGTAGAATGGCATGAGCATTATAGCTGATGACCCAAAGGCACACCCCAACACGTGCCACTCTCTGCATGGTGGGGTTGGCATTGGCTTCAGTTCAATACTTCACTGCATTCCTATTATGCATCTCTAACTCCTGCACTACCATTGCCAATGCCAGTGAGACAACATTCGGCATTGACAAACGCTTGTTTTATCTGTGGTTGAATGGAAAAAACTTACAATAAAAACATTTCAAGACCTATAGATTAAAAATAATTAATCTGACACTTCCCCTCCCCCCCACTTTCTTCTCACATATCCTTAAATCCTGGAATGGCATCGAGGGGTTATCACTACCTTAAGAACAAGCATTTGTCAATGCCGAATGTTTGCTTGCTGGCATTAGCAGTGGTAGTGTAGAAGTTACAGAGTTGCGTAACAGGAATGGCAGTGAAGTATTGAACTGAAGTCAACCCCACCACCACCCTGCAGAGAGTGACAGGCATTGGAGTGTGCATTTGGGTCATCAGGCATAACAGCCACACCATTTCACCACACCCCACCCTGCAGACACTGACAAGTGTCACGGTGTTCCTTGGGGTCTTTGGCCCTTATGCACACCCCATTTCATTAGGAAATACGGTGAGATGGGTGCGATATAGGAGAATGGGGTGAACTTTGGGGCCGAAAAGTCCAAGGCATACCTCGATGCCTCTCACTGGCTGCAGGGTGTGGAATGGTATGAGCATTACAGGCAAAAACCCCAAGTCACACCCCTGATGCCTGTCATTCTCTACAGGGTTGGGCGTTATGGTTGGAAACCCTAATACCTCAAGCATTTGTTGGTATTTTCACTCCAAATTTTCAACATGTTTTTTACCCCACCTCATGAACAGGGGAATATCAGTTTGTTAGGCGAAAGCTGCTTATGCCCAGTGACTACGGCATTTAGCACCACAGGTGCAAAAACATTCCGAACAGGATGTAAAAAATGACAGCTGTACTGTTCATGGGGCGGTGTAAAAAATGGCAATGTTGTAAATCTGCAGTAAAAATATTTAAAAAAATGGTGAAGTCACGAGCGTACATAGAAACTGCAACGCACACCCATAATATAATTAGGTTGGGGATTATTTACAGCAGATTGTCAACTCAGGCATTTTGGTACCTCCGATCATGAACAGTGTCACTGTGATTTTCTTTATCTGTGCCGAACAATGATTTCCCACAGCGACCATGCATCTCTGCACTGAAAGTGTGAAAACACACTTCAGCCATGTTGTGAAAAATGACAGCTGTACTGTTCATAAGGAAGTGTGGAAAAATGCCACTGGTGAAAATCTGGACTGAAAATATTACAAAGTCATGAAGTTACGAGGGTGCGTGGAAACTGCACAATGCTCACTCGTAGCGCAGTCATTTTATGGACTTTTGTCACCAAATTTTCAACATAGCCATTTTAAGACCTCTGCTCGTGAACAGTGTAACTGTGATTTTCTTAATCTGTCCTAAACATTGCTTTCGCACACCAACAGCACCATTATACGCTACATATCTGAAAACACATTTGGGCAACATATAGAAAAATGGCAGCAGTACTGTTCATAAGGAAGTGTAATAAAATGGCAATGTTGAAAATCTGGAGTGAAAATATTAAATTGGCAAACTTACGAATGCGTAGGAACTGCGCAATGCACGCTCGTAAAACAGTCATTTTTATGAATTTTTTCACCAAATTTTCAACATAGCCATTTTAAGACCTCTGCTCATGAACAGTGTCACTGTGATTTTCTTAATGTGTCCCATACATTGATTTTGCACATCGACTGCGCCATTGTGCGCTACATGGGCGGAAACACATTTTGGGCAAGATGTGAAAAATGACAGCTGTACTGCTCATAAGGAGGTGTGGTAAAATGGCAATGTTGAAAATCTGGAGTGAAAATATTGAAAATTGCAAACCTGATGAAGGCATGAGGAACTGCTTAAAGCACGCTTCGTAAAATAGTCATTTTGGCATTTTTCACCAAATTTTCAACATAGCCATTTTAAGACCTCTGCTCATGAACAGTGTCACTGTGATTTTCTTAATGTGTCCCATACATTGATTTTCACGAGCCATTGTATGCGCTACATGGTGGAACCACATTTTGGGTGAGATGTGAAAATGACAGCTATACTACTCATAATAAGGTGTGGTAAATGGAAATGTTGAAAATCTGGGTGAAAATATTAAAAATTCACGAATTCTGATGCATAGGAACTGTACAACGCCTTTCGTAAAATAGTAATTTTTAGATTTTTCACCAATTTTCAACATAGCCATTTTACGACCTTTGCTCATGAACAGTGTCACTGTGATTTTCTTAATTTGTCCCTGCATCTGATTTCAAGACACTGATCTGCGCCATTGTGCGCTACATGCGGGCGGAAACATATTTTGGGTGAGATGTAAAATGACAGCTATACCACTCATAAGAAGGTGTGTAAAATGGACATGTTGAAAATCTGGAGTGAAAATATTAAAAATTTGTGAACTTATGAGTGTGCGTAGGAACTGCGCAACACACGCTCGTAAAAGTCATTTTTAGGAGATTTTTCACCAAATTTTCAATATAGCAATTTTAAGACCTCTGCTCATGAACAGTGTCACTGTGATTTTCTTAATTTGTTCTGTACATTGATTCACACACCGAATGCACCATTGTGCGCTACATGGGCGGAAACACATTTTGGGTGAGATGTGAAAAATGACAGCTGTAGTGCTCATAAGAAGGTGTGGTAAAATGGCAATGTTGAAAATCTGGAGAAAAAATATTAAAAATTCGTGAACTTACGAGCCTGCATAGGAACTGCGCAACGCACGCTCGTCAAACAGTCATTTTGAATTTTGACCATTCAACATGGTTTGGGACCCTTCCATGATTGATGTCACTGTCATGGAGTTATTTGGGCCCAAAGGGTGATTTCGCACAGTGACTGCGAAATCACCCTTCGGGCCTGAATAACACCATGGCACTGACATCATTCATGAGAAGGGGTCCCAAAAACCCCATGTTGAAAATTTGGCGCAAAAATTCCAAAAAATGCCTGAGATATGCAATAAAGTTGAAAACCCCCTATCTAGCCCATTATACAGCTTACCGGCATTTCCTCAGTTCGCGGTCGGCTTTGGAAGAGTGCAGAGCGTGTTCCTGGTCCACCGAAGATCATGCGTGCCGCGCTCCGGAGTAAGTATGGGGTAGGGGGGTGTGGGGAGGCAGATGCGCAGTGGGTGGGTGTGGGTTGTGGGAGGGCTGGAAGAGGCGCCGTGGGACCATTTTATTTTGCAGGTAAAAAAAAAATGACTATGGGACGTTTGCCACGCTGGGGTGGGCTCCCAGCATGGCACAAGGATGGCTGGGGGCCGTGGAGCCAACGGGGATTGGGCACCCAATCGGCCATATGATCCAGTTGCCATGCTGGGTGGGGTCCCAGCGTGGCACCCCAATACTCAGGGGGTGAGGACAGTGGAGCCGATGGGGGATTGGGCACCCGTTGTCTATTCTATGAGTTGCCATGCTGGGTTGGGCAGCCAGCGGCATGTGGAAGACTTTTGGGGAGAGCAGCATACGTCGATGGTTGATTGGGCACTCCTGGCCGACTATACTGTAGTGCGGGGAGGGAGGGCAGCACGCAGTATGCATGTGTTTCTGTGTGTGTGTGTGTGTGTGTGTGTGTGTGTAGGGGAGCTGCGCATGAGCAGGCGATATCTTATCACTGCTCAATGAAGTGTAGCTCCCCCTTTCAACTGTATGCCACAGCATTTTGGAGCTTGTCATAGACAGCTCCAGCATGCATTGGCTTACAGGGCCTGCGCCTGCCAACACACTGACTGAATTGGAGGAGGAGGTGGCACACCTCCGAAATCTCGGATGATGGCACTATGTTTCTTGCACATGCGTGCAAGCAAACATAAAAATGGAACTATCAAGTATAACATATTATTGTATGATTTGCTTCATACATGAAATGGTTTTAAATGTTTGATTACACTATTTGAAATTTTTATCCTTTTGTAATAACCTTGGTACACTTCTACCCTGGTTGATCAAATAAACTTTATTCATTCATTCACAAGTGAGCACCACCCAACCACAATTAGTGGCACATAAATTGGTGCAGCCAGGAAGACTTTGATGGCTTGGTCATTTGGAAATATGGGACATAACAATACCCACAGATAAGCTGGCACTGAAGACTTCTAGGGATTGTGGAGTGGCAACCCCTCTTCCCAGTGTAGCAAGCGTTTTGCAGGACAACTGATGGCCAAGCCCCAGTCCACACTAACCAGGAGTGAAAGACATTTCTAGTTGGTCACAAGGGTCCATAGGTCTAGCCCTCTGCTACTATATGTAGGGGCAGGGGCTTAAACAATTTTGAGCAGGTCCCTTATGGACAGTTGGACTACAGACCTGCCTCCCCTGAACTATGCACAACTGCCCATGATGTCTGGTGCTCCGCAAAACAATAGCATTACAGGGAGAGCACCCACACCACATATCCTTTTTGCACTCTGTGTTAAGCAGTCATAATATCAGGGTATTATTTGTGAATATCTACTGTTTTCAGGAGTATTTTGTTAAGGGAGGCCAAGGGTAGACACCCTGATTCAGTTATAGGGGTGATTCCAACCTCTTCAAGAGAGGGTGCTCCTTTGTTTCACCCCCATGCTGTACAAAGTGACCCCCCCATCTTCATTCATGAACTCTCTTGTAACTTATGTCTGGCAGCTAACAAGCCTTGATGGTATAGATACAAGTCTTTAGTCTGCACCATACCTCCCTCCCTCCCTCCCTCTTCCCCTACCTCCATCCCCCCGCTCTCCACCCTACTCAACTACCCTATGTCACCAAATGCATTGCATACTAAGGCTCTGAGTACATACAGAGTAAGGGCTCTTCATAACTGTCCTGACATAAACACAGCCACTACCCTGGGAGACTGCACCGCAGCACAGCAGGGCTAGGGCACATCCCCACCCTTTACCATCTTGCCTTTATTACCCACCCACCCAGCACAGACCAGGTTGGATGGAGGCCAAGCCCTTGAGACAAAATAGTGCAGGAAGTTGAAGTTTAATTGGGGTAGATTCTAGGTGCTGCTGCCCATGGAGCCCCAGTTAACCCAGGATGACTGAGATGGCACAGCCCCCCACCCCCACAGACACACACATCCTAAATAGCCTTAATTATCATCAAACCTCAGGTCTGTGGGCAAGCAAGGTCATGGGGCCACTTGGGTACAAGTCTAAGATAGAATGACCTGTAGCCATAGACATGGTAACATGGGGATGGGGCAGCAGGGACCACCACCCCTCTACCTACCCACCCTAGCCCCTGAGTCCTTTTTTCTCTTTTCCAGGCATCCAAGTACAGTATCCACTGCAGATATAGTAAGAACAAATCCTACCCCCCTTCTCTCAGCATGGCAATGAACTAGGTGTGACAGGAGGGGACACCTCTGTGCCAAACCATTCCATTCACACCCTTTCAATCCTTAATATGCTTCAACTGTTTCATTTCAGGTGATGGACAGTAGGTCCCCGCTCCATGTCTGGGAGGGCCACTGCAACCTGTTTAGATAGTGCCAGAGTAAGGCAGTCATCTTCTCCTCCTCCACTATGGTGGAGGACCAAGACTTGTTTATTGCACCTCATGCACTGTGGCTGAAATTGCAGAATAACCACTCCTGTCATGGTACAGACAGCAATGAGCCTTTTGTTTTACCCTGCTCTTTTCTGTACCTCACTCACCCAAGATTCCAGATGTCCAACATCCAGACTCCTGGGAGTGACCACATTATTTGCAAAAGTATTCCTTTGGGGTACCTGGACCTACCAGCATTTCTGTCCTGCCTTTTTCCAGGAGTACTCTTTTCCCCTCCATGTTTTGGGGTGAGGTGTAAAAATCAGGATTACTTTTTGTCTGTTCTTATGCACTATAGCAAGCAAACTGAGGACAGCTTTGGCAGGGTATTTGAAGACCAGAGTTATCTGGGGAGGCGCGAGCAGCAATGCCAGGATATGTCTTATACCGGGATATCACCTCTCCATGAGCGACAGAAAAGCATAAACGCTTTCAGGGGGACTATGGCAGCCATTTCACATCCATACACAATGGGGAGCCCTTACGGCTGATGTCCAATGTACTAGTTGGAATGTCTGAGGTTTAATTTAACCTATCAGGTATAGGAAGGTCCTATCACTCCTCAAGAAGCAACAGGTTAACTTTGCCTTTTTTACAAAAACACAAGCTAACTATAGATGAAGCCAAGAAGTTAGTCAGAGCATGAGTGGGGAGGGAGGTACACAGTTATAGGCCAACCAGGAAAGAAGGGGTACAAATCCCTCCCATGGCAGCTAATGGCATGGAAGGAAGGTGGATACTAGCATGGCTATCATCCCTGCAAGGCCCTCTTATTCTGGGGAATGTCTATGTGTCATTGAGTCACAGGTCAGGGAGCACTGGAAAAGAAGGAGCAGTTATAAAATTCACAAGTAGCATTTTATTATTTCAAATAACAATAAAATAAAAAAAATGTACATAATGTTTTTTAAACATAGGCAGTTCAAACAAACAAAGCCCTTCCTCTGAGGGTCTCTCTAATTTTAAGTTTCAGTCTTGCTCTTACTCTGACAAACATTGCTGCTTTTTTATACAAAGTCTTTGCCTGGCAATTAACTTCTTCATCCTTTGCTCATTAAGATATATCCTATTTCTCACAAAAAATGTATCAGAACTTTGTCAGTTTGTTTTCATCTGCAACAAAATAAAATATGGTGTCCCAGAATTAACCTCCTATTGACAGCTCTGCAAAAGAACTTGTGTTGTGTCTCAGGGTTAATCCTCGGAGTTCCAAATAGTTTTTGCAATCATTTCAACAGTATAACTATACATTTTCAAACCAAGGGATCCCAGTTCCACATATATTTTATAACCACAGATAACCAATGGGAATAAAAGATAGAAACAGCAAGTGAAAGCAAGTGAAGACAGGGAGATAGCAGGAGACGGAGAATCACAAGACCATCACAGTGATCAGTTCCTAGGTCTCACAAGAAAATGTGATTGTGCAATCAGACAGACAAGAGACAAAAAGAAAAGGATAAAACAGATCTTGTGTTTAATTCTTTCTACATAACAAATGGGACATGACCTTATTCAACCCCATCATATACCCCCACACCCTCTTTAAAAGGGAACCTGTTTAAAAAAAATAGGTTTCCAAAACATTATTTTAATTCTCTTCCAACATTGCCTTATAACCTTTACAGTTCTTTGCATATGCAGTATCCCTTTTTTCAATAGCAACCAGTACAGCAAACAGTGAGGTTTAAATCCACACATTGTTTTTCAACCTTCAGAATTCTCAATTCCTGACCCATATTGTGATAGCAAATCAGCACTGACATTTTGTTTCACAGATTTGTGCTTCACTTTAAATTTACATGGCTGTTGTGCCAGGTACCACCTTGTGATTCTGGAATTTTTATCGTTCATTTGGTTAAACCAACAGAAGGCACTGTGATCTGTTGTAAGTACAAAGGCAGGTCTTAGCAAATAAAAGTTAAGGGATTCCACAGTTCACTTTGCCACAAGGTATTCCTTTGCAATCATGGAGTACCTTTTCTCTCTGTTGAGCAAATTCCTACTTATATATAGAATTGGATGTTCCTTCCCATCTATATTCCAACTCATGACTGCACCTAGGCCTACATCTGATGCATCTGTAACAAAAATTGTTTCTTAAAGTCTGTGTTTCATAAAAAGGGACTGAACATAATGCAGCCTTGTTGGCCTGAAAAGCTTCATCATACTCTGGGGTCTATTTCACATGGGGCCCAATTCCAAGATGGCTTATGCATGGTGCAAGCAAAGTTACGCCAAACCCCATGGCATAAATCAAAACTTGCACCATGCGTTACGCAGTTTACTTTTCCAAAAGGTACCTTGCACCATGCCATATGCAGATTGCGCCAAATGTGGATTACGCCACCCACTACACCCACAACCCACAATGGCATGGTGCAGGAGTGGGTTACAGCAGCAACTGTGCCCTATTCCAAAAGAGTGGCTGCCGTAATCCACTGACAATATTCCAAGAGCTCCAGTGGCACAGCAGAGTTAGACCATCATAGAGATGGTCTAAGGGGCATCTGTCCATGCCAATCGACAAAGGTACTGCAGTACTCCCCGTGCCCTCTAACATATTCATGCCCCCCACCCCCCAAATATCAGGAACCCCTGGGGTCCAAATTTCAAATTGCTCCCCCCGAATGACAGTGCCACTTGTCCAGCCCCCCATTCCCCCCTGGTGTTTGTGGTAGTGTTCCAGGGTGGGGGGGCTCTGGAGGGTAGTTGTATGCATGCCACAATTTGCGGCACCCCGGCTCAGTGCACCATGCATTTGGTGCTAGCCTGTGGCTGCTGTAAGTCATGGGCATAGGTGCCGAGGACACTTCCTGTCCTGGAACATGACACAGAGACCCCAACGTAGCACCCCATGGTGCAACTAGCATACATCTGTGAGTTGCATCATGCCTCTTGGAATCAGACCCAATATTCAGGGACTGTTTTTTCATAAGTTAAGAGAAGGGAGTAGCTAAATGGGCAAAGTTGGGAACAAATCTCTGATAGTAACCAACCAACCCTAAAAATGACCTGACTTGTTTCTTTGTTTTAGGGATAAGACTGTTAGATACAGCTTCTGTCTTAGAAATCTCTGGCTTTACTTCTCCATTTCCCAAAATATAACCCAAATATCTAGTTGTCTGCATGCCCAATGCATATTTGGTAGGACTAATGATCAGATCTGCCTTCTTGATAGACTGGATACCTGCTTGTAGGTGCTCCATGGGAGCTTTTCCAGTCTGGACTTTACAGCACAATATCATCCAGGTAAGCAGCACAGTCATCAGTGTGAGGGGATAAAATTACATCCATGTACCGCAGGAATGTAGACGGTACACCATGTAAACCAAATGGCATGGTCATGAATTGATAGAATCCAATAGGAGTGGAAAATGCAGTTTTGTCTCTAGATTCTTTAGCTAGGGGAATTTGTCAGTAACCCATGTTGAGATTTAAGGGTATTGATGCACTTTGCACTTCCCAGTCTGTTCACCAAATCATTTATCCTGGGAATAGGATAACTGTCAAATTCGGACACTTGATTAAGTTTCCTAAAATGAAGGTAGATTCCTACACCACCTTCTTGTTTATTTATAATCACCATTGGTGATGACCAAGCACTTCTCAGTTATTCTATGATACCTAACTCTTTCATGTTTTTTATTTCCTTAACCATATTGGCTCTTAACCACTCTGGTAATCTGTATGTCTTTTGTCTAATAGGGCAAGCATTCCTGTCACTATGATGTGCTTGATCCCTTTTGCTTGGCCTGGCACTGTGATAAAAGTATTGTTAAATGTCTTTACCAAGTTACGAATTTCTGTTGTTTGTTCGGAGGTTAAGGAAACATTCACCTTGACAGCATCAGCACTTACAATTTGTTCCAGTCTGTCATAAGCTATATCAATATCTTCTGTAGAGGTTTCTGGTAAAACTAACTAAGCAGACTTTGGTGTTTTTTTCAACCCTTTTTTTCAGAAGGTTTGCATGATATGTCTCGGTAAGGTTTTCCCTATCAGGGTTCTCAGTCTCATAGTTAACTGTGCTAGTATATCTAAGCACCTTATAAAGCCCTTGCTACTTCATTAACAGTTTATTTTCTGTAGGAGGTAACAGCAGCAAGATCTTTTCATTGGAATCAAAAACTTCTTTTACCCCATGGTCATAATACACTGTCTGCTGGTTTTGGGATTCTTCCTGATTACTATGGGCAATTTCAACATATTTTGCCAGCTTCTTTCTCAGGGCACACATACAAGATGTAATAGATTTTTATGAGTGGGGTTATCTTTTCATGTTTTTTTTATTACATCTAGTGGCCCTCTAGGTTGTCTACCATACAGCATTTCAAATTATAGCACTTGTAGCACTTCTTGTAAGCAAAAAACAGGTAGGTTAAGTATTGGTCCTAATCTTTCCCTTCCCCTTTTACAAGCCTTTTAAACATATGTTTTAGGGTTTGATTAAAATGCTCAACAAGATAATCTGTGTCTGAGGGTGATAAGGGGAGGTTCCTATTGCAGTGATACCTAGTAGTCGGTACAGCTCCTTCAGTAATGCAGCATCAGCATGACTCCCCTGATTAGTAATAATAAGTTTGGCAAGCTCTGATGCCACTTTTGGGGTTGTGACAGCACACTCGGGAATTGCCTCTGGATATCAAGTAGCATAGTCACGCGCTACCAGAATGAATTAATTAACCTTTTTACTTTTGTCTAAGGGACGGGCTGTCTAATGGGTGAGCCACATCCATTGTAATTCTCTCAAAAGGCACAACTATCAAGGGTAGGAGCACCAGGGGCACCTTGTCTTTTTTTAGTCACCGAGGCTATTTTCTGACATTTAGCACAATAACTGAAATAAGTAGCAACATCTTCATGAATTCCATACCAGTAAAATCTGTAATACAATTTAACAAGGGTGCAGTCCCTCCCCAAGTGAACAGCCATAGGACTATCATGTACTAGCTGTTACAACTCAGTTCTATACTTCTTTGGTATGGCCAATTTTTCCATCTGTTCCTGTGTCTGAGGATTAATACAGACTCTGTACAGTAGCCCATTACATTTTTATGTAGATTGCATGCATGTGCAAGAAACATATTGTGGCAGGTTGCCAGAAGCAGTTTGTGGAGGCATGGCACTGTTTTGGCCAATGCTCCCACAGCCTTTAAAGACTTGGCCCACTTTCCCCAATGCCCTGGCATGCTGCTGCTGACACTAGTTCAGCCAGCATGCCACAATCTTGCAAGGTTTCATCCGCTGCAATCAGGGGCCACCTTGTCATTGCAGTGTCAGCCATTCGCTGCAATGAGGGAGTGACCCGTCATTGCTGGGTGGAACCTTGTAACAGTGATATTGTTTGTGAACATGGCAGAGGCTTGCCGCTGTGTTCACAAACAATATTAAGCACCCCCACTGAAGAGGTGCCTGCAATCCTCGGCAGCATGTGCCCCCACCATGTTTGTTTGCAGGGGCCCTAATCCACATTGGATTCAGTGCCCAAGTGATGTTGCTGATGGGGGAGCCCACTCCCCATTGGCATTATGTAACACCCCCCTGCTTTTGTTATGTGCCAACGATTATGCTCAATCCCCTTTTGGCTACAGCTGCCCCCCCAAAAAGAGTCTGTTGGCACACCCCAGCGTGCCAAATGCCCCTGTTAAAAAAAAGGTCCCACAATGTTTTTTTTTATTACCCTGTCAAAAAAGAAAACTGTCCCTCGCGGTCTCCCTGCCCCCCTCCCACAACCTGCTCCCACCCACTGCACACCCTGTCTCCCCACACACACCCTCACCCCATACTTACCTCTGAAGTCTGTTGTGATGATCTTCGGTGGACTGGGAACACGTCTGCACTCTTCAAAGCCGACCGCGAACTGAGGAAATACCGGTAAGCTGTATAATGGAATAAATAGGGCTTTTTCAACTTTGATGCATATCTCAGGCATTTTTTGGAATTTTAGCACCAAATTTTCAACATTGGGTTTTTTGGCCCCTCTTCATAAATTCTGGCACTGTCATGGCATTACTCGGCCCTGAAAAGGAATTTCTCGGTCACTGCACGGAATCACCTTTTGGGATTGACTAACAAAATGACAGTGCCAGTGTTCATGAGGTGGGCTCTCAAAAAGCCTATGTTGCAAATTTGGTGGAAAAATTCCCCAAAATGACTGTTTCAGAATTTATATTTTCACTCCAGATTTTCAACATTGCCATTGTTATGCAACTCCTTGAGAACAGTACAGCTGTCATTTTTCACATCCTGGCCGAAATGTGTTTTCACAGTTATGGCACAGAATAGCTTGGCCGCTGTGGGAAATCCATGTTCAGGATGCATTATGAAAATGACAGTGACACTGTTCATTAGCAGAGGTTCTAAAATGCCTATGTTGAAAATTTGGTGACAAAAGTCCATAAAATGAGTGTGCTATGAGCGTGCGTTGCACAGTTTCCATGCACACTCATACCTTCACAACTTTGCAATATTTTCACTCTAGATTTTCAACATTGCCATTTTTCCACACCTCCTTATGAACAGTGCAGCTGTCATTTTTCACATCCTGGCCGAAATGTGTTTTTGCTCTTCTGGTGCACAATAGCGCGGTTGCTGTGGGAAATCTGTGTTCGGGACACATTAAGAAAATCACACTGACACTGTTAATGAGCAGTGGTCCTAAAATGCCTATGTTGAAAATTTGGTAATGAAAATCCATAAAATGACTGTGTTACAAGCATGCGTTGCGCAGCTTCCACGCACCCTTGTAACTTCGCAAATTAGTAATATTTTCATTCCAGATTTTCAACACTGGCATTTTTTCACACCTCCTTATGAACAGTACAGCTGTCATTGTTTACATCCTGGCCAAAATGTGTTTTCATGCATCCAGTGCAGAATACCGCGGTTGCTGTTGGAAATCAGTGTTTGGGACAGATTGGGGGGGGGGCGACCAAGCACAACTGAGCTCTGTCGGGACTGCTGCAGATTTCTTTGTGGACAGGAAAAGGCACCAGTGCAGGCAGCAGCCCAGTACAAAAGGGCAGCCTGCAACGCTGGGAAACACAGAACAAGCGAGTGAGGGAGGGGGAGTGAGTGAGCTCAACGGAGCTCTGTTGGGAGTGTTGCAGATTTCTTTGTGGGCAGAAAGAGGCAGCAATGCATGCAGGGGCCCAGTACAAAAGGGAAGCCTACAGAGGTGGGAGAAACAGAACGAGCTACTGGGGGGGGAGTGAGCGAGCTCAACAGAGATCTATCGTGACTGCTGCAGATTTCTTTGTGGGCAGAAAAGGGCAGCAATGCAGGCAGGAGCCCTGTACAAAAGGGCAGCCTGAAGCACCAGCAGAAAGGGAATGAGCGACTGGAGAGGGGGAGGGAGTGAGTGAGGTCAACGGAGCTCTGTCAGGACTGCTGCAGATTTCTTTGTGGGCAGAAAAATGTGCCAACAGAGACAGGAGCCCAGTACAAAAGGGCAGCCTGCAGTGCCAGGAGAAACAGAATGAGCGTGTGAGACAGGGGGAGTGAGCGACCTCAATGGAGCTCTGTCAGGACAGCTGAGGATTCATTTGTGGGCAGAAAAAGGTGCCAATGCAGGCAGGAGCCCAGTACAAAAAGGCAGCCTGCAGCACTGTGAGAAACACAATGAGCGAGTGAGAGAGGGAGAGTGAGGACCTCAATGAAGCTCTATCATGACTGCTGCAGATTGCTTTGTGGGCAGGAAATGTCAGCAATGCAGGCAGGAACCCAGTAGAAAAGGCCAGCCTGCAGCGCTGGCAGAAATGGAATGAGCGAGTGAGAAAGGCAGAGTGAGCGAGCTCAAAGGAGCTGTGTTGGAACTGCTGCAGATTTCTTTGTGGGCAGAAAAAGGCAGCAATGCATGCAGGGGCCAGTACAAAAGGGCAGCCTGCAGTAGCAGGAGCAACAGAATGACTGAGTGAGAGAAGGGGAGTGAGCGAGCTCAACGGAGCTCTATCGTGACTGCTGCAGATTTCTTTGTCGGCAGAAGAAGGTGGCAACACAGGCAGGGGCCCAGTACAAAAGGGCAGCCTGGAGCGGCAGCAAAAATGGAATGAGCGAGTGAGACAGGGAGAGTGAGCGACCTCAAAGGAGCTCTATCATGACTGCTGCAGATTTATTTGTGGGCAGAAAGAGATGGCAACGCAGGCAGGAGCCCAGTACAAAAGACCAGCTTGCAGTGCCAGCAGAAATGGAATGAGCAAGTGAGAGAGGGGGAGTGAGCAAGCTCAACGAAGCACTGCCATGACTGCTGCAGATTTCTTTGTGGGCAGAAAAAGGTGCCAACAGAGGCAGGAGCCCAGTACAAAAGGGCAGCCTGCAGTGCCAGGAGAAACAGAATGAGCGAGTGAGACATGGGGAGTGAGCCACCTCAATGGGGCTCTGTTGGGACAACTGCGGATTTCTTTGTGGACAGAAAAGGGTGACAACACAGGCAGGAGCCCAGTACAAAACAGCAGCCTGCAGCACCGGGAGAAACAGAATGAGTGAGTGACAGAGGGACAGTGAGCAAGCTCAACGGACCAATGCAATCAACATTCAGCATTGACAAATGCTTGTTTAAACATTGGTTCACCCTGTTTTTGTTCCACTTTCAGCTACCTAAAATAACATTGAAGAGAAGGCTTATCCCCTGCAACCTTTCCAGTGCTCATAAATCCTCACAAATAGGTAATCCTTGCCATCCCATTGGCCAATGCATGATCATAAATCTTTGGTGTGCTGGAGGCCAATCCCCCAGCTCTGGCCAGAGAAACCAGTTTTCTTCGTGCATCTCCAGGAGGTGAGTCATGATCTGAATGGTTCCCTCCATGAGTAATTATTGTCTATTTTGATTACATCTCTTCTTTCACCCTGTACTTCTTCCTAGGTAGTACCGTCGACAGGCTATTTGCATAGCAGCTAGGACCTCACTTACCAACAGCAAAACTATTAAGTGACTCTATGGACTTTTTGGTGTCCATTGTGGTTTTTAGTACTGCAGAGGCAGGAGGCTGGTGGAGCCAGACCCTCAGGAAGTGTCTGGCTGTCACCCCTGCTCCAGCTGGGGACCCTCTTTGTAGCATTTGCTCTGAAGCAAAATCACAATCAGTTATCAGTTTAGTTACAGCATTTTCTTATATTAACCCCTTATGTCCATCAGTCTTCTGTTGCCACTGTTTCTTCAGGCATCTTTTTTTGCTTTCCTGGACTTCCAGATCTTGGAGCTGTGTTCAAACAAGTCCAAATCAAAATCTCTGAAAGGAAAAGGGAAAGGGGAAATTGTTTAACCAGGAAAGGCACACTAAGCTGAAGCTTGTTTCCAGGTGTGACCTGGGAGCACAAGGAAGCTCAGCAGTCTCTGTCATCTCCCCTAATCTGGCACTATAATCATGCTATACTACCCTTTTTAGGGTAGCTCACATCATAGACACTCAGCTTGAGTCACTCAGAACTGAGTCACTCAATTTGAGTTGCCAATTAAATGTGCTACCAGTAGTATTGAGTGTCCCCGTGGATGCAGATAACACCAGTACCTGCTCCTTTTCTCCAGTGTTTTCCCAGCACTTCAATATGCAATAGGATCTGTCTTCTTCTTCAGTCAATAATTCCCCTTCATAGTCTTATCTCCTACTTTGACATCTGTTAAATACTTGCTCCAATTTGCTAAGGCCAAATCTGCTCCAGTGTTATCCACCTCATTGTATGCCAATTTCTTGCAATATGGCCTGGCTTGTTGCAGTTATTACAGTTATAGCAAGTTAAGTTTTTGGGTGCAGATTTTTAACCCCCACCAGAGTTCTTATCTGACCTGGAGTTAAATCGGGAAAAAGAGGGTATTACCAATCCTTGGCTGTTGCTTCACTGCTGTAGTTTCTGTCTAGCCATCTGATAGTCCTAAGTCAGAGAAACTGCCTTTTTCCCACTTTCTGGTCAGTGTTCTTTTACCCAAAGCTGCACATCTGTAGGCAGGATAGAAACATAGAAACACAGAAATTGTCAGCAGATAAGGACAGCTAGGCCCATCCAGTCTGCCCGTAGGCCCTATACATTGTATGTGGACACTGACCGTATGCGATCAATGGCTTTTCATCACTCCCCCCCAAGCTTTGCTTGTGCCTGTCCCAGGCATGCTTAAGCCCCTCCACTGTGCTTGCCATTACTACCTCCTGTGGTAGACTATTCCAAGTGTCGACTACCCTGTCTGTGTAGAAAAGCTTCTTCACATTACCTCTTAATCTACCCCCTTTTAATTTTATATTGTGCCTCCTTGTTCTAGTATTTTTTTCTACATTGGATAAGTTCCCCCAACTGCACCTTGTTCATGCCCTTGAAGTGGTTGAAAGTTTAAGTCATGTCCCCCTGCTGTCTCCTCTTCTCCAGTGAGTACATATTGAGGTTTCTTAGTCTCTCCTCATATGTTTTGTGGTGCAAGCTCTGCACCATCTTTGTTGCCCTTCTCTGGATAGTCTTCACCTTATCTATGTCCTTGCACAGGTGTGGCCTCCAGAACTGCATGTAGTACTTCAGGTGAAGCCTTACCAATGTTTCATACAATGGCATCACCACCTCCTGCCTCCTGTTAGTAATACCCTTGCCTATGCACCCCAGCATCTTACTGATCCTTGGCTGGAGTGATGAAAAGCCATTGATCACATATGGTCAGTGGCCAGGATGTTAAAGAATTACTCCACTGCAAATATGTCTATGATCTGTGGGACTGTTTTGCCCTCTGGTTTGAGCCATTTCATAAAGAGTTGGGTGAAGGCTTCTCTAGGATTATTGACTGAATGGTACTTCAGGGACTGGAATCTTTGCCTGTGGGTCTCTCCTGAGATGTCAGATCTTTTCAGGATTTCTCTTTTCAGAAGGTCAAAGCTTTCTGACTATGCAATGTCCATAATACTGCAGGCAAGTTGGGCTTTACTTTTCAGATAAGATACCAGCCTGATTGCTCATTGCTGCTATGGCCACTGGCAGGCTGTGGCAACCCTTTCAAAACTTGTCAGGTATGCTTTGATATCATCTGAGGGACAAAATTTTTGTAAGTTTGCTGTATTTTAAGTTGAATTTTGTTGCTCTTCTGGACCTGTGCCAGTTCCTCCAGCTTTGATAGATTGCAAAGAATCCTGCCATCGCTCCATCTCTTCTGTTCTCTGCTGCTCCTTTTGCTGCATCTTTTCTGTTCTCTGCTTCTCTGTCTTTCTTTGTTGTATAGCCCACCAGTTGAAGAAGGCAGACAGGCTTTTAGGTTCTGTCCCTGCCTGTTCTTCTTCTTTCATCACTGGTTCTGGCTGTACAGTTTCAGTCTGGAATTTTGTCTCTGCTAGTTTCGCTGCTATTCTTCTGGCAAGGGTGTAGCTACTGATACTCCAAGTAAGCCATGGCGTACCAAGCTTAGTAGCAGGGGGCAGCAAACAAGCTGGCCAGCATTACTCTGCCCTCTCTAGTCCATCGTGTTTAAATTCCTTTTTTTGACTTTGCAGGCTTTTTCTTTTCTCTTTCAGCTTTGTTTTTTGGGGGGAGGCAGAGTGGACTGTGGACGTTAAAGCTGAAGATCTCAATTAGGACCGCATGGTCCAACTGTATAGTGATTGGCTATGGCATCTGGTAAGGAGTGTGGCAAGTCTGGTGCAGTCAGTGGCATCTACCAGTGGGCAGCAAGCACCACACTAGCAGTGCAGACAGACAATCTAGTGTGGGAATCATCTGAGTGGAGCCAGGAACCTTGGACTCGAGTCATAGGGGGCAGGCATGAACAACAGTAGGGGAGGGGCAGGGCCACAGTAATGGGTGGGAAAAGTGGGGTTGTTGTCTGGGGCCCCGAGTTCAGGAGGAGCCCACCTGAGGAGCTGGCATTATCCCTGGCATTAGCTGGTTTGGGAAATGGGCCTATTTCAAGTGACTTGTCCTGGGCCCCAAAATTCATAGCTGCAGCCCTGGGAAGGGGTTAGCAGTGTGGCAGGTTGGTGTACAAATCTGAAATGTCTGGCTACACCCCTGTCTTCTGGTAATCCCTCCTGGGCTTGCTGTTGCAGGATCCATACATTTCTTTTATGCTTCCCTGGTACCAGTTCTAGTACCCATGCACAAAACTCTTGGATAAGAGTATGCACAGCATAAACCACATGAGGTCTGACACCATCTGTCATCGAGGCATAGGACAGAAAGCATAGGACAATCAGAGTCAGTTATAAAATTCACAAGTAGCGTTTTGTTATTTCTAATAACAATACAATGAACAGAAATGTACATAATGGTTTTTGAACATAGGCAGTTCAAACAAACAAAGTACTTCTTCTGAGGGTATCTCTAATTTTAAGTTTCAATCTTGCCATTACTCTAACAAACATTGCTGTTCTTTTTATAAGATAGGGGAAAGGGGAACTTGTTTAACCAGGAAAGGCACACTAAGCCAAAGTTTGTTTCCAGGTGTGACCTGGGAGCACAAGGAAGTTAAGTGACTTGCTCAGAGTCACACAGTATGCAAGTGGGGGCTAATGGGATTCATACCCAGGTCTCGAGGTTTGCAGTTCAGTGTCCTTAACTAGTAGGATATACTGCTTCCTTATAAGAAGTCTTTGCCTGCCAATAAACTTCTTCATCCTGCGCCCATTAACAGATAACCTGTTTCTCTCAATAAATGTATCAGACATTTGTCAATTTCTTTGCAGGTGCAACAAAATAGAACATAGTGTCCCAGAACTAACCTCCTGTTGACAGCTCTGCAAAAGAGCTTGTGCTGTATCTCAAGGTTAACCCTCTGAGTTTCAAATAGCATTTTGCAATCATTTCAACAGTATAACTATATACATTTTCAAACCAAGGGATCCCAGTTTCACATATATTTTATAACCATTGATAAGCAAGGGGGAAGAAGAGACAGAAACAACAAGTGATAGCAAGTTTAGGCAGGGAGATAACAGGAGCTGGAGAATCATGAGACCATCAGAGAGATCAGTTCCTAGGTCTCACAAGAATATTTGTTTGTGCAATCAGACAGACCATAGACAGAGAAGGAGAGTATAGAACAGATCATGCATTTAACACTTTCTACGTAGCAAATGGGACAGGCCCTTATTCAGCCCTCTCATACTATGCCCCCAATGAAGACCACCCTGACATCTTCCTTCACTTTTATTTATTTATCAAAAAAAATTGGTGACTGGGAAAGACACACTGAGCCGAGGCTCATTTCCAGGTGCAACCTAAGAGAAGGGAATGAGAGGAACAGCAAAATATAATACACTGCTTTACGTGGTACAGAAATAAAGTGTGGGTACAAATACAGTGTACAGGTACTTCATAGGTACATGCGTGGAACAAATTAAAATGCAACTAAAATTCAAGTGCAAGATATACCACAGAATGTGTTCACCAAACAAGCAGCACAGTACACTAGGGACAAGTTTGGCCATCGAGAAACCAAAACTCTGAGCTTAACAGTGTCAAACAAGGAAAGCTTAATGTGGGAAGCAGATGCAGGTGGGGGGGAGTTTCAAGAGGTGTCTGAAGGAGCCAGAGGAGGTGGAATGGTGGAGGGATGGGGAAGCAGGTTCCAGACTGATGGGAAGCAGTAAAGGAAGGCAGATTACCCAGCAGAGAAATGAGGATGAGGAGTGGAAAAGGTCTCTGGTCCCTGGGGTGGAGAGTGCATGAAGCAGGGGTAACTGGGGAGAGGAGTGATGATAGGTAGGATTGAAGGTAACTAAACCAGTACTTGGGGATGAAGGAAGAACAGTGGGACTGGTGACATGATGGTAGGGGGATGATGGAAAGTGAGTAGTAATGGGAGCAATAGTGAATATGAAGAGAAGAGTGTGTTGCAAAGAGACAAAGGCATTGCAGAGGGTGTCCAGTCTAGCTAAGGAAGTGGTGGGGACAGTACCAAAGACAATGTTGATATTGTGGAAAACCAGGAGCACCATTTTGGCGACCATCATCAAGTTTTATTTAATATAGCGCAAATCTCATTATGAAGAAGTGCACTTTCCAGTCATTATAAACATTATAGTGAAATTATAACTGTAAATCAAATACATAAAATAAAATATATTCAATCAGCAATATAAAATCAATTAACCTACAGCAAAAATGCTTGTTTAAACAGATGGGTCTTTAGCTCCTGCTTAAAAGCATCTAATGTGGGACTGTGCCACATGCAACAGGGAGAGAGTTCCAGAGGATGGGTGCAGCACTGAAGAATGCATGGGCACCTGATGACTTTAATGAAAACTTCAGAACTTCCAACAGTCCCTCATCTGCAGAGCAAAGAGAGTGGAGGGGTGATAGGGACAGAGGAAGTCTTGCTGGTATCAAGGCCCCTGACTATGTAGGGCTTCATAGGTCAGCACACTGACCTTTAAGGAGATCCGCAACCTGACTGGCAGCCAGTGCAGATAGCACAGCACAGGTGTAATATGATATGACCTAGACAGACCTGTTAACAACCTGGCTGCTGCATTTTGCACTAGCTTCAGGTGGTGAAGATCTACCCCCAGTAGCCCTAAGTACAGGGCATTGCAGTAATCTAGGTGCAAGGTCACAAAGGCATGGACTAGCATCAGCAGATCACCAGTGGGCACTAGGTTCTTCATCCTTGCAATGTTCCATAGATGGTGGCAAGAGGTCTGCACTATGGCTGACACCTGTGCTTAAAGTGTCAAGCCACAATCCAAAACAACACCAAGATTCCTCACCCTGTCAGAGGTAAGCAACCGGGAGTCCCTCAGTCTAAGACCTGAGACTTGCCCACATTGCAGCCCCCCCCCGGCAATCAGGTTCCCACACCAGTATCTCAGTCTTGTCTGGATTCATCTTCAACCAATTGGCCCTAATCCAGCTCTGGATCTCAGTGAGGCAGTTGTTAAATACCGAGACCGTCTCCTGTTGCTCCTGATCAAAAGATAGGTATAGCTGAGTACCATCTGCATAGCAGTGAAACTCAGCCCATACCGTTTTATAATGTCTCCCAGTGGCAGCATAAACACCGCAGACAACATGGGGGACAAAATGGAGCTCTGTGGGACCCCACATAGCAAGGGCACAGAAGCCAAGGGAAAACTCCCTGACACCACCTGTGCAACCTACCAGTGAGGAAAGATTTAAACCAGTTGAGGACTATACGAGGCAGACCACAATAAACCCAAAGATTCTCCATCAGTACCCCTTGCTCCACAGTGTCAAACACTGCCGAGAGATCAAGGAGAATCAGAATGGAATGTCTCCCCTGATCCTTCACTGCCAGGAGATCATTCAGCACCTGAACTAGGGCAGTCTTGGTACTATGCCTCTTCTTGAAACTCAACTGGAGAGGGTCGCAGATGTTGTGAGATGTTAAGTAGGTCTCCAATTGCATGGCCACCACCTTCTCAATAACCTTACCTAAAAAAGGCAGGTTAGAAACTGGTTTATACTTCACTAGACAGTCCCAGTTCAGTGAAGATTTTTTCAGGACCGGCCTCATGACCACCTCCTTCAGGTCTCCAGGAAGGAACCCTGTCACTGAAGGACCACAGACTATCCTGGCTAGGACCGGGCCAATGACATCAACACACTCCACTAGGAGGCGTGTTGGTCCCAGGTCCAAACTACAGCAGGTCAGGCATTGCCCCTGGATACCCTTCACCACATCTGCGATGGCCAGCTGGTCGAAGTTGGACCAGACAGACTGACTGCCTGCGACCCCGTGCCTGTCACTGCAAGGCCCGCTAGAGGGAGCAGACTGGATTTCTGGTCTTATGGAGGCAACCTTATCAGCGAAAAACAGAGTGAACTCTTCACACCTTAACTGTAAAAAAGCTCCCCTGGACTGCAGACAGGCTGGATTACGTAACCTGTCCACAGTGCAGAAGAGCTGAGTTGGTCAGTTAGTCACTGCAGCAATCTCCTTGGACAGGAACTTTGCCTTCATACAGGAGATTACTGATTGATAGGTCCTATAATGAGCCATCAGTATAAGTTTATCCTCTTCCAGACCAGTCCTCCACCAGTGCCACTCCATCCTTTGACCCTTCATCCTTATCTCCCTGAGACTCCCATCAAACCAAAGGGAGCTCTGGTGTGAGGTGTGAGGTGTGAGGTTGAACACAGACAGGTGCGATAGAGCTGAGGGCCCCAGCAATGGCCCTATTTTTTTTCTTTGTTTGTTTGCTTGTTTATTTACCACATTGCAGCTGACACCCTCCAAAGTGGGGGCGGCTAAAGTTATAAACATTATTTCATAATAAGAATACAAAAAATACACAACATAATAAAAGCACTCATAAAACCAAGGACAATAAAAGAAACATATTTCTACACAGAGGATGCACACATTAATAATATTAATAAGCATTTAAAAATCTCATAAAAAAGAAGTCTGATATTTAGTTGTTCTAAACACTGGTTTTTGCCATCTAACCTGCTTTCTTAAGTCATAAACTACAACTTCTCTAGGTGGTAACAGCGTATGTAATTTGTGTTAAGGATTACAAATTTCATAAAACAATTTCTTTGACATATCTATTCTTTTCTCATCCAACCTTACTAACTTACAAATCTTCAATGCATCATTATATGTCAGAATATTATAGGCCAGAACCATCTTGCTTGGCTTCTCACATGCACTCATCACACCTGATCGATCCAGCACCACCATCAGATCCTGTGGGTTCAAACCACTTAAAGGGTGGTACTGGGTCATTTCCATAGGGGAAGGTCTATTGGGGGGGGGCCTTAAATGAAAACCTCACAATATGGTGATCGGATCAAAGGACCCTATTAACCATTAGGTCAAAGACCTCCATTTCCAGCTGGAAGATGAGGTCCAATGAATGGCCATGAATATAGGTTGCAGTGGTAACAACCTGTGTAAGGCCCAACAAGCACATTGGATGGACCACATTGCGAGAGTTCATCATCGACCCAGACATTGAAGTTTCCGAGAATAATCCACCTCGATGACTCCAAAACCAGCTCAAAAATGAAGTCTGCGACTTCCTGTAGGGATTCCCTCCCATCCCCTGGCAGGTGGTAGATGAGCAGGATCCTGCACCCACACCTGCACACTCTACACATTCAAAAGACTGCATAGTTACAGTCAGAAAGGCTGTGAGTTTCAGGCTCGACTTAAAACAAATTGCTACACCTCCACCCCATGATCCTTTCTCAGGCAGTGTATTGCCAAGTACCCAGCCGAAATAGCCTGTTCCAGTATTGGGCTGGTATTTTCATCCATCCAGGTCTCGGTGATCAAGTCAGAACAGATTTTGCAACAAGATCATCAATAATTGCTGTCTTATTTTTAATAGATTTGGTATTTCACAACACTGCCTGTGAAGAATAGGTGGATGAAGCTGGTCCAGCGACCTTCCCACTAACTGTGGAGCCATTGGGTATGGGCATCAGGCAGGGAGGACCCCTTTCCTAGGTCCATTTCACCACAGGGTGCCTCCTAGTCTCTACCACGCCAATCTACCGCCCCTTCCACAGAAATCCCACCGCCAACCTTTGCAAATCCCAATCTTCTTACTCTTCAGACTATCCTGAGCACTCTACAGTGCCCATAAACCTCCATTGCCAGTGGAGGGCACTCAAAAGGCTGGAGACTGTGGAGCCTCGAGAGGGAATTGAATCTTCTACTGGGAGCTATTGACCAACACATCTTATAATCTTATTCACTATCCCAGCTATACTCAACTATTCACAATGATAAAACAATTAAATCAATTTTATAACCATTCACTCCTATACATATACCCTACACACACACTCACACAATCACACCACTAGAAACATAGAAACATAGAATTTGACGACAGATAAGGACCGCTTGGCCCACCCAGTCTGCCCATTTCCCTACCTGATGGATAAGCTGTAGATCCTAGTTAACCAGCAGCCTACTTCTTCCAACCCCCACCCCCTAGAATTGCCTTATGACTGTCCCATGCATGCTTGAATTCCACCACTGTTTTTGACTCCACAACCTCCTCTGGAAGGCCGTTCCATACATCCACAACCCTCTCTGTGAAAAAATACTTCCTTAAATTACCTCTGAGCCGCCCCTTCTATCTTCAAATTGTGCCCCTTGTTCTTGCACACCTCTTTTTTTGAAAGATGCTACCCTCTTGGACTTTGTTGATTCCCTTGAGGTACTTGAAAGTTTCTATCATGTCCCCCCTCTCCCTCCTTTCCTCGAGGCTATACATATTAAGCTCCTTAAGTCTCTCTTCATATGTCTTCCGGTGCAGACCCTGCACCATTTTAGTTGCCCTCCTCTGGACAGCCTCCATCCTGTCTATGTCTTTGCGGAGATTGGGTCTCCAGAACTGCACGCAGTACTCCAGATGTGGTCTCACCAGCTGTCTGTACAGAGGGATAATAACTTCTTGTTTTCTACTGGTGATGCCTCTCCCTATGCATCCCTGTATTCCCCCAGCCCTCCTTGCTGCCCTCTCACATTGCTTGCCACCTTTAGGTAATCTGATATGACTACCCCCAGGTCCCTTTCCATTTTTGTTGTTGTTAGTATCTCACCCCCCATTGTGTACTCTTCCCCTGGGTTTTTGTTTCCCAGGTGCATTACCTTGCACTTCTTAGCATTGAATCGAAGCTGCCATACATTTGACCATTCCTCTAACCTTGCCAAGTCCCTTCTCATCCTTTCCACCCCACCTTGTGCATCAACTCTGTTGCAGATCTTTGTGTCATCTGCAAAGAGACATACTTTTCCTTTCAGTCCCTCTGCAATGTCACTTATAAAGACATTGAAGAGGACCTGTCCTAATACTGAACCCGCGACCCCACTACTAACCCCCTTTTTTCAGAGTGGACTCCATTTACTATTACTTCTGTGTACTATTCTCCAGCCAATGCTTTACCCAGGCTGTCATCTTGGGACCTCTCCCAGGCTGGCTAACTTATATATTAATCTTTTGTGGGACTGTGTCAAATGCCTTGTTAAGTCTAGGTAGGCCATGTCCACAGCCCCTCCCTGATCAACTACTTGGTCACCCAGTCAAAGAAATCTATCAGATTTGTCTAGCATGACCTTCCCGCTGTGAATCCATGCTGCCTTGGGTCCTGTGCCCCTCTGGCCTCTAGATACTCAACAAGTTCTTCAGAAGTGATTCCATCATTTTCCCTACCACTGAGGTTAAACTAACAGGTCTGTAGTTTCCTGCTTCTGCCTTGCTCCCACTTTTGTGAAGGGGAAATCACATCTGTCCTCCTCCAGTCCTCAGGTTCCACCCCATCCTCCCATGATTTGTTAAAGAGGGTTGTCAGCGGTGTCACTAGTTCTACCCTTAGTTCTTTTAGAATTCTGGGATGAATCCCATCAGGCCCCATTGCTTTGTCCACCTTCAGTTTTAAGAGCTCTTTCAGAACCCTTTCTTCTGTAAATGGGCTGGTGTCAACTTCTGTATCCAGAGTGTTTCTACTGTTTGTTTTAGGTACCTCCCCCTCTTCCTTTGTAAATACTGAGCAAAAATATTTGTTTAGTATCTCTGCCTTTTCACAGTCACCCTCTGCCCACCCTCCCTCCCTCCCTTTATTAAGCCTCACTATCCCTCCCTTGGTCTTCCTTCGCTCCCCTGATGTACCTATAAGGTTTTATCCTCCTTCTTAACTGAGTTGGCTACTTTTCCTTGGTTTGGGCCTTTGCTGTTCTGACTGCCTTTCCAGCTTCCTTTTGCTTTAACTGATACAGTTCTCTGTCCTATTCCTTCTGTGATTCCTTGTACTTCCTGAATGCTTTCTTTTTCTCTTGAACCTTCACTGCCACTTCCTTTGAGAACCATAGTGGTTTCTTACCTTGTTTCATTTTGTTTATTTGCTCAACACAAAGGCTTGTTACCTCTGTGATGGCAGTTTTTATTATTCCCAATTGTTCTTCCACCCCTCCTTCCTGCCCATTTGCTAGTGCATTGCTTAGGCACTCACCCATTTTGGCAAAGACAGCCCTCCAAAAATCCAGTACCTTTGTCTTTGTATGGCTTGACTCTATTGCTGTGTTTATTGTGAACCATACTGTTCGATGGTCGCTAGTTCCCAGATGGCTACCCACTTCTACATCTGTGATCCTCTCTTCATCTCCATTTGAGAGAACCAGGTCTAAGATTGCTCCCTCTCGAGTGGGCTCCAATACTAGTTTTCTAAGGCACGCCCCCTGTAGGGCATCTAGAATAACCCCACTCTTAGAAGTGGCTGCTGCAACTGCACTCCAGTTAACATCTGGCATATTCAGATCACCCATCAGCAATATCTCCCCTTTATCTGCCATTCTAAGTATACTTTGTATCATTTCCTTCTCCATCCCCCGAGAGGGGGTCTGTATACAACCCCTGTGCGGATTGTGGTGCCATTGTCTGCCTCCAAATTGACCCACAGTGCTTCTTCTCCTCCCTGTTTACCCTTTTGTTCTGTTGCTTTGATTTCTTCTCTTATGTAGAGAGCTACTCCTCCTCCTCCTCTTTTACCCTCCCTGTCCATCCTGTAGATAGTGTATCCTGGTATGTTTACATCCCAGTCATGGTTCTGTGTGTACCATGTTTCTGTGACTGCCACGATATCCAGATCTTCCTCCTCCATCAAGGCCACTAATTCAGGAAGCTTGTTACCCAGACTATGGGCATTGGTACTCATTGCTCTCCATTTTTTGATGGCTTTACCTTCTGTAGCGGCATCCCCCACTGACCTTTCTACCTTGGTCTTTTTCTCATTTAGTACCCTGTTTTGTAGGGGGAGGCTGGGATTTTCCTGCTGCTTATCAGTGCCTCCCCCCTTGACTAGTTTAAAGGCTTGCCAATGAAGCATTTAAACTGATTGCCCAAAAGACTTGTTCCCTTCCTGGACAGATGCAGACCATCCTGCCAGTATAGGCTGGTGTCCCTCCAGGTGGAACCCCAGTCCCCAACCCTCCCAAAGTTAACTAATTAAGGAAGATTTATTTTGTTCTAGGGGCATTCACAAAACAGTGAAGCAGTTCAGATGGCTTAAGTCCATAAAGGCACTCTCTCTCTCTCACAGGGCTACACAGCTCCTATAGCTCATGGCGGTCTAGCAGGGAAATGCATTCTTTGTTATGGTAGAGGGCACCCAGCTTAGGGCAGAGTTCCATATGGATGGCATTGATGTGGGCTGAGAAGTCACCCTTTGTGAAGTGGAAAGGCTTTAGCAATCTTCCAGGATTGAGGAATGGAGCAGAAGAATGAGAGATAGAGCAAGTGAGTAAGTGAAGCTGCAACTGCAGGAGCTGAGAGAAGGAGGAGTTTGGGATCAAGCTCATCAGAACAGGATTTTGACAGGTTGAGAGAGGAAAGAGTTGGCAGTGTTTCCTGAGTAGTGATGGGAAGAAAACAGAAACCCAGTAAAGCTTGGGGGGGGTAGGAGAGGAGTCAGGAGCTGAAGGGGGAGCACACATGTGGTGAAGAACTCATCATTAAAGTGAGTAGCAACAGAGGAAGGGTCAGACACAATTGACCTATTAACCATGAGGATGGATGGAGCAGTCTGGGTCGGGGGGTGTCAAAACAGGAGTGGTTTACCTTCTAGAATTTAGCAGGGGAGTTAAGGTTGTTCTGGAGGATGGCTTTGAAATATGGGATTTTGCACCTTTAAAGAAGCCCTGTCTAGGCTTAACCCAGGCCAGGATCCTATATTGTTAGCAGGGGATTTCATTATGACCCTGGCGCTGAAGTTGAACCAGAGCTCCAGAAGACCCAAGACCTATACCAGGGTTGCAGAAACCCTGAAAGAAAGGATTCAGTGACACCTGATATCTGACCTCTAGTGGATCCAGCATCCCACCACTAGGAACTTCATATGCAACTCAGCAGTCCACTACTCATTCAGTCACATAGACTTCTGATTAGGGTCCCCAACACTGTACATGAAATGGTAGTCATTAACCCATATCACTTACCTTAGTATGGGACCACTGAAGTCACAGTTTCAATAATGAAAACTGGAAACTCTGCTCATCAATGATCCCAGTTTCCAAACATGGGTTAAAAATACTTCAGAAAAATTAATTATTTTAAATCACACAGGGGATACCTCAGCAGCTTCCCTAAGGGAGACATACAAGGCTTACATTAGGGATCAGATCATGTGTTTCGCAGCAGAGAGGTGAAGGGAACAGGAGGTAGAGTATGCTGCTGTCATGTCCCAGTTAAAGCAACTGGAGGCCAAAACTACCCCCCACCCCACAGGGTACCAACTTGACAGATATGAAGACCAAGTTAGTTGGGGTTTTCATAAGGCTGAATGAATTGTTCACATGAAATGCAGCGGTGGTCACAACCCACCTCCAACATAAATACTGGGAGGAGGAGAGGGTGGACAGAGTCCTGACCTACTGGTTGTGGCAGTGCCAAGATGAACAGCATATTGTCACCTTAAAAGACCATAAGGTGAAAGTGTCAACTGCCCGAGACACCATTAACAGGACCATGAGAGTGTTCTGTAAATCCCTCTATGCTTTACCCAGCCCTCCATCCAAGGAGGATATCCACAAGTTACTGGCCAACATTCCCTTCCTGAGACTTGAGCCTTACTGTGCAGCGGCACTAGAAGCCTCCCTTATGACATACATACTTGAAAAGTTTCAGGCACAGCTCAACCACAAGGCAGCTGGGAAAATGGCTTACCAGCAACCTCCTGAAAATCATCTGTCTGATAGTGTGTCCAGTACTGCAGAGGATGTTTGTAGGGGAGCCTGTCTTCAAACCTTAATTCTTCCCAGAATGAGGGAGGCTTCCATAATAGTCCTCAACAAGAAGGGCAAAGATTTGAATGGCCTGGCAAGCTACCTCCCTATATCTCTTATTAATGCAGATGTCAAGGTACTCAAAAAGGCCATGGCCAACAGGCTAGAAAAATGTCTCCTGTCCCTAATACACCCATCACAGTAGGGCTTTATCAAGGGCAGAATGGTATCAGATCACCTCAGGTCCCTGACCACTGTGTTCTCAAAATGGGGAGGTAGCCCTGCTATGGCTATAGTGATTACTATAAAAATACCATTGGCTCAGTGGAGTGGGGCTACCTCCTCCATATCTTGCACCTCATGTGTTTTGGGGACTCCTTCATTACATAGATAAGCACCCTTTAGAGCAGCTCGGTTGTGAAGGTGCTCACTAACTGCACACT
Organism: Neoceratodus forsteri; assembly: GCA_016271365.2. Classification (NCBI taxonomy): domain Eukaryota; kingdom Metazoa; phylum Chordata; order Ceratodontiformes; family Ceratodontidae; genus Neoceratodus; species Neoceratodus forsteri. The sequence continues at coordinate 638,498,532 of CM057453.1, read as the reverse complement.
ATCTAACCAATTCCCCCTTCAAAAAGAGACTCACCAAGAGTGTTCCCTGTTGCCACTGCTCTTTGTTCTGGCTGTCAAGCCTTTGGCCATATCTCTGAGATACAATATGGTCATCACAGGACCCTCAGTGGACAACAAAATGGTTTCCAATATATGATACCCTGACAATTTCTTGGTACTGACCAGGGATGCCAAGGAGCAGAAACTCCACTGCTGAGCACGCTCTTAGATTTCTTTCAAGTCTTAGGGCTTAAGATTAACCCAGCAAAGACATAGGTGATGCTGCTAGGTCATGGGTGCCTGAAGACCCTCTTCCAAGCTGAAGGCATTGCTTGCCCCCCCCCACGAGGACATTGCATACCAAGGGATTTATGTCCTGTGAGACCCCAAACAATGGCCCCATGCAAACATCTTCCAATTACTAATAAAACTCAGGATGAAGATTAACAGATGGAAGGTGCTCAAACTCTCAGTGGCAGGCAAAATACTGCTACCTTTAAAATGATGTCTGCTCCAAAATTCCTACATTGCTTAGCCCACCTCCCAGCTGTTATCCTGAAATCCTTGTTCACCAAGATGGATAACCTATTTAATGATCTCTTCTGGGAAGGGTCAACTCTTAGATATTGTGGGAGCAAGATTTGCATGTGCTGGAAGATGTGTGGTTGAGGCCTCCCCTTAGTGTTGGGATAGCATCATGCTTTTTCTGGGAGAACAAACTTTATATTGGCTAGCTGCCCCTACCCAGTGGGCCCCCAGTGGGTGGGACTGGAGATGTCTGCCATGGACACTACCTCATTTGGGGCTCTATTCTTTGCAAAGAAGGTTCTGAAAAACAAATTCTCCACCAGTGATTGGTTCTGCAACTGCATGGCATGCAGTCACCAAAACCCTAGAATATCATCCCCTGGACAGGAATGTATATACCATGTGGGATGACCCATTGATACAAGTGGACCACAAACACCTGTACTGCACCTCATGGTATGGCCAGGGTATCTGGGCAATACAGGATGTTTTAATGCCAGGAACTGCACAGATGGACTCCTTATAAACCTCCATGAAAAGTTCCAGCTGCTGAGAGTGGACATCTGGAGATACCTGCAACTCAGGATTGCCATTGCCTCCTTTCTAAGAAAAATAGAAGGAGCCTCCTAAGCTAGCTACCAGCCCTCACTCTGCCTTGAACTGACTCCACCTTAAATGGGGGAGGGCAGGTGCTATATACAGAGCTGAACTGTAATCACTCCCAGACCAGTTGCCAGGGGTCCATCTGAAATGGGAAGCTAAGCTCTCCTGCCCAATCATGGAAGACCATTGGGCAACATCCTGGAAGTGGACACGACACCTGAATGGAAAGCAGGGCTCAAGTAATTCAAAACAAAATTGTGCATCTAGAGTACAGGCCCTTAGCACAACTCAAAGTTATGCAAATCCTCCCCATGATCTCTGCTGGAGGTGTGGCAACTCAGGTAGGAACCTAGCACACATTCTCTGGTTCTGCCTTTTGGATGGTTCCTTTCTGGCAGAGATTTTCCTCATTCTGCAAGGCCACACTGAAGCATTCTCTTCCACAATCCCCAGAGTTCTACTTGCCGGGAACTCACCACATGTCCCTCAGTCTTCCCAAACATGTCCATGACTGGACCATGGGAGAACCTGCAGAGGTCAAGACACTGATCCTTCAGTGTTGCAGGACACGGGATGTTCCCCTAGCAGAAGACTGGAAACACTCAGTGGTACGATTGGCCAACATTGAAAGGATTACCACTTTGCCAGAAGGATGTTAGCCAAATACAATAAGGCATGGGCTCCTTTCAGAGGATCAGCAAAAATCCCTGTGGCCATAAAGAGACAAGCCATTCCACACTGGGTTCTGCAGCCAGCAGACTTGAGCTGTGCACCACCCCAGAAGCATCCCTCCATATCCCAAGTCCAACACAGCATAAAAACATTACATATTCTTGTATAATTTTTCCCTATTCCCTGACTAATGTCAGTATCACTCTCTGTTCTGTCATAGGCTAGCAAGTTAATAGCTCCAGTTGTAGGTCTGTAGGATTCTCTGTGTGCAACATTATAGACCACTGTCACCAACATTTTCTTTGCACTTAAGGATAGCTGAGACATGGCAGGCAAACAAGGAGACCTCAAAAAACATCTCACACTAGCAGCAAACAGTATTGTAATATATAACCCACAAGACAAATGCATATGGTAAAAAATATTTTATTAAATGACTCACATGCTGGGCAAAACATATGCTACAAGGTATTGACAATGGATAAGGTACTTCCCCCACAGCCTGTCAAAGTTCACCTAATGGTATTTTGTTCTTCACCAAAAATTTATCATGGGTGTTTTAAATTTTCAAAAGGTGGCTGTTTTATACAGCATAACAGTGACATCATAAAGATGGCAGCCACCCCCATGGCTTTACAAGTCTTAAAGTGATACTTACAATAGTCAGCAGCACCTTGTAGCATATGTTTAGTACAGCATGCGAGTAATTTAACAAAATAATTTTATTCCATGCATTTGTCTTGTGCATCAAGTATTATAATACTGTTTGGCGCTAGGTTGGGGTGTTTTGTGAGGCCTTCTTATTTGCCTGTTATCTGTTTTGGCCTTAACATTACTGACCTTGGGTGATCCCTTCCTTGTTGCTCCACATTGCAGTTGAGACATACGGTACCTATATATGTGTAATGTTTCAATTAGATGCCTCCCAGATAGGCCTACATCTGTATGTATTCTGGATTTAACTGCCCATGCATTGCATTTTAACTGTTCAATGTATTCTAATGCATTATCTTAGACTGTTCTATGTGTTCATTATCAATAAAAATAATTAGCTGGGGAAAAAAAGAAACATAAGACGATATTGAGTTCCAGCAGTGGGATGTGGAATTTTAGCAAAGCACATATAGAATTTATAATTCACTTCACTCACCTCTGATTTCCTTCACAAACATGCTTGGCATCTTTACTGACTGAAAACCTTCAACAAGTACTTACAGAGTAAAACTCCCTCAATTTTTAAACAATAAATAAATGTTAAAATGTTATTGCCTCTTATAATCTCCTCCTTGCACACATAAACACACTTACAAAATGAAGTACTAGTCACAGTTTTTATTCTCAGTGTTTCCTTGGTGGCCATGAAATACCCGTTCCTATCCATACTAGCTTGCCAGGGGAATCTCTGCTACTTACACTGCCACAGATAAAATTGAGACCTTGCCTCAATGGAAAGTGCATACTGTTGGTGTCAAGTATGTCTGTTGTGTGTGAGGAAGTGAATATTTTGCCAGATGAAATCTGCAGCAGTTCAAATTCCTGTGTTCTATAATAAACAAACATTCTGCCAACTTAATATGTGGAAAGGCAAAGGATTGACTGGTGGAGAGAGAGAGAGAGAGACATCTACCGCCTGTTTTTAATTTAATAAGTTGGAATTTTTAATTTTTTAAAATTGTTTCTCAGTTTACCCTCTTTATAAGCATAATAAGATACTCCAGATTACTGGTTGCTTAGGGTTCATGCACTTCCAGGTGCTAAAGGCACACAGAGCAAGCACCTTGTGCTCTCACTACACACCTAGTCATGCATTACCCCAGACAACTGTCTTACTGCTTACATATAAAGCACCAACCACCTGTAATGTTACAGCAATTCTCAAAGAGACTTTTATCAGGATGCATGATTTCACATGCATTCCTTGGGATATGAGAACAGTGAAGCAAAGCTGAGTCCTTCTGACGTCCAAAGGATGTAAAGCACACGTGACTGATCAAATATAATACATCTTCCTTCTACTGCAGGATTTAAAAAGGATCTTATTAATGAATTGTTTTCATTTTCTGGGTGGAGTGCTTTTTTCTAATTTTTATTTATTTTTTTTATTTATTTATCAAATCTAGGATTACAAATACCTTTGAGCCAAGGCTCTTTTACAAAGGTTCCACATCAGAGAAATACAAATTATGGGAAACATCAAGACAGACATTACAACAATGTGGACATTGCAAACAGATTACAGAGTAACACAATTCAAGGGTAGCATTGTAAGCAAGGCAGCCAGCGGCATTTGTCAGAGAAAACAGGCAAGAGATAAGAAGTGCCAGAGTCATAGGGAGAGGGAAGAGGGGAGGGGGGGAGGAGAAGGAATGTAGGTAGGGTGGGGAGAGGGTGAAAAGTGCAGCATTGGGTATAGCAAGATGTGAGGGTGCTTTAGAAGGTACCATACAGTATAGAGGCAGCAGTATACTCAGCATGAGAGATAAAGCTTTGCTGTTTCTCTTGTGTGGAGTAAATGAAGAATTGAATTGGCTGGAGCTCATAACGCAGCTATAGAGGATTTATAGTCAAAATAAAAGCTACTGCCATATTTAGAAAGAAATCGGTTTTGCTCACTGCAAAACATTCCATGATTTAGAGGGGGAGGTTACTGCTTCACTGGTGGAGCCTATAACATGATGCCACAGCATTTAATTAAATAAATGGTAACCTCCTCTAATTTCTCCCTCAGGTAGGTACTTTGAGAGTTGCTCACTAGAGCCATTTGTTCTTCAGTTTAGCTACATCCCATGATTTACAAACTCTTATAAGTTAACTTACATCAGTGTCACTAGCTCAATAGGTAGCACACTCATCTCTGGGCCTGAGGACTGGAAGGATGTATGTTCTAGCCCTACACCAGGTACTTGGGGTTATACCTATAACTGACACTGTAGTGCTGCATGAGAAGGGTACAGTACTGTTAAGGTGCTATCGTTCAGATGAGCCATTAAACCAAGGTCCCTTCTCTGGTCGCTTCCCAGGTGGAAGTAAAAAAATCTCATGGCACTTATAGATGATGAGTAGGGGAGTTTCACTGGTATCATGGCTAACATTCCTCCATCAGTAAAACAGACCCATATAACCCACCTCTGGGACACACCTGCAAACAAGTTATCACAGATTTGTGTGCCTTTCCTGTTCAAAAATTACAAATAAATAAATAAGTACTAAAGCTCAGAAGCATTAACTTGATTTCGTAAACATTTATATTTTTTTCAGATCAGCTATGAAGCCTCAGTTGTAGCTCTAAGTGATAAGACTCAGTTTCCATCTTTTCTACGAACTATGTCGAGTGACTACTTCCAGTGCCGTGGAATTGCTGAGCTTGTACTCCATTTCAGTTGGTCGTGGGTTGGCATCTTGGCAGAGAGCAATGACTATGGCTTGCTGGGAAGCCAGATAGTAAAAGAACAGCTTGTTAGAGCTGGGGTTTGCATTGCTTTCTTTGAAATTGTCCCTATAACTTTCTCTCCAAAGGCCATAGCACACATAATTAAGGTGATAAAGGAATCTTCAGCAAATGTTATTGTGGCTTTTTGTGGTGATATGAGCTTCTACCCTGTGATGGAAGAGATTGCATCAAATAACATAACTGGAAAAGTCTGGATCGCCAGTGATGGCTGGTCTGATGCTCCATGGTTTATCAAGGAGGAGTTTTTGAATACATTAGATGGAACTCTTGCATTTATGATACACAGTGGCAGAATGATTGGGTTCAAGGAGTTCCTGTATAATATACACCCATATCAGAACCCAGATGATATATTCATTACCGTGTTTTGGGAACAAGCATTTGCATGCAAGTGGTCTACCTCAAGCACAAATCTCACAATCCATACCATCCAAACTGATCGCATAAATCAGTGCACAGGGAAAGAGGACCTGCATGAACTTAATATTCCTTTTTTTGATATGACAAATTTAAGAACTACCTATAATGTTTATAATGCAGTTTATGCTGTTGTATATGCCTTGCATAATTTATATTTATGCAGACCTGGAGAAGGACCTTTCATTAATAAAACGTGTGCAGATATTCATGATTTTGAGCCATGGCAGGTAAGAAGAATATGTACATCTTCATGTTTAACTTCTGAAGGATAGCTGGAGACCGGATCTGTCTATTAGTAATGTGTATTACTCTTTGAAAAAGGGAGTCATAGTCAGTGTAGCAGATGTTTGAAAAGCTAATGTCTTGCTTCTAGCCCTTTGGTATTGACTGAAATAAAACAGTAGAAAATAGGAAAACATGATGTGTTGAACCCTCACAGATTCCTCCACACAAATGTAAATATAATTATTTTTCTGCTATTATTATTTCTTATGGTTGGTTTCTGTGTTTAGATGCCTATTCTTGGTAATCAAACTGATCTATTCCACATCTTCTGTGGCCGGGATGGGACGATTGCTCCAATTACACCATGATTTTTCCTTGGAGTACTTGATGAGATGTTGAAAAAGGATCCATGTAAAGGAATAGCACAGCTTCATGTAGAGAGGAATCCCAGTTGCCTCTAGGGCAAACCACTTTAATAGCCAGCTTAACTCAAATGAATACTTTGCATTAATTTATTCTAGCCTAGGCCAGTTGCAATGTGAAAGAGGGCAGCTTATCTCGTCTGCCTACTAAGATATGTTATGCACTGTCACTATCTGGACAATTCCAAGATATGTGGGGGTCATAACACTGGATCTTTTTCATCATTGAGCATGATACCCAGGAAGATGAGATCCAAAGCCCATGGAACCATGGGAAATCAAGGCAGTTTTATCTTGGGATTTTTAGACTCTTAAGTCAGTCAAGAGAAGATGAGAGAGAAGGACAGAACCATTTTGTTCACTAGCATGTTCTCTATTTACCAGTTTGTTGTCTGTAAATCTTGTACTTCATGTAACTGTTAAATACCTGTTACTTACTGCAGTGTTCTTCATCATACTGGCAGCTCTGTGTTCCATACCAAGTTAAAGTGATACTGCTTTTTTGTATCTTCAGGGGTGCCTGGAGTGGAATGTGGGCTCAAAGTATAGTTGTAACAACTGACATCTCTGAATATTTCCTGAAATTTCTGTGATATCTCTTGAGAAATTTCCTGTCTGCCTGAAGTGCAACTGTAGGGCCACCACTAGAGAGATTTCCTCTAGCAATGTTGAAAAATATCTGGACAGCTTGATGGCTACAGCTGTAAATGTGGTGTACTGCGTGAGTGAGGGTGTAAGTTGTGATAAGAAAGGAAAAGCTCTGTTGTCAGTTCACAACAGTCTGATGGCAGCACTGGAGAAGTGTACAAAGCCAGTTTTCAGCCATGGGTTCTGTGACAACAGCATCAAGTCAAGTTAATTTATTGATTGACAAGTTATGTCTTTTCATTGTTAAAATTCTAGATACATACAACAAAAGCAAACAAGTCACAATATAATTCATTATACATTTCAAAAGATAATCTACGTGCAAAAAAATACTGGTATGCTAGCCCACTCACCCCCCAAAAAAATATTTTTTAGAAAGATAACTCTTTCAACAAAACTTGTTTATTTTTCACCATTAACATCCAGTATATCACTTTCTACGTTTTGGGACTCATCCCTTCATCAGGACAACTGGTTATTATTTAATAAGTTCATTCTTTATCATCAACATTTCTTCTATTCCCCATATTTCTTCTTGCAGTCTAACCAATAGCTCTGCCAGACAGTTTAATAATCCATTTGGCTTTACGAGTTTTTCAGTTGTCTCCATACTAGAAAATGTTATTTTGTGATCAAAATATTTTATGGATTCCCCTATGCACGTGTTTGGTAATCTGTTCTCTCCCATGGCATATGCTTTAAGCCAATATCTAATTCTTCTCTCTCAAATCAGGCACTCAAGTGGAAGTTGACTTAATTCAGTTTTCACTAGGGGCATTGATGCTCCCTGTGGGAGACCGAATAATTTTTTATAATTGAAGGGTGCATGCCCGTGGTTATGTGGGGGAAGAGCTCCTCCCCCATGTCCTATTTCAATGCACAGCAGACTACTGCTCTGCTTAGAGTGAGTAGCACTTGCTTTTGGCAGTGCGGCTGTCCCCCCCTTTCCTGCCTTGTTTAGTTGCTTTGCTTGCCCCCATCCTTCCTCCCTCTGTTGTACCCCCTGCCCCACTCTCCATTCCTCTGCTGTGTTGTTTCATTCCTTTTGGGGTCTTTTTCTCTCTTTTGGGGGGCTTATTTTCTGCTGGCCTCACCTTAGAGCATCCGCCGCAGCTCACGTCCCTCTCCAGTTATGTTCTCTCCCTTCAGCAGCCATTCTGTTTGCTCAGGCAGTTCACTGTTCAAGTGAGCAACTGTATAGACAGCCACCGACAGACCCGGAGCACAGGCGAGAAGCAGCCATTCATCCCTCGCTGCCATTTACTACTACAGCCCAAGAACAGTTCTGCTTCTGCTTCTGCTGGGACTTTCCTCATGGCTGTCAGCCACCACCACTTGCTGGGCCTCCTTTCTGTTGCTGCACCACTCCTATCTGGTTACCTCTTAGTGGCTATGAGCCACACATAACTGCTTTGTACTGGAATTATGCCAAAGTGGCTACATCCATTTCTTAGTCGCATTTTATCCAGTAACTCATTCCGCATTGGGAAGCCTTGGGCTGGATGGACAAAGGGAAGTTAATTCTGTTTTTACTGTTTTAAGGAAAGGACGTTTCAGCAGGAAACAAGCACAAATTCTGAGGGGCATGGTGAGGACCTCTATCTCCAAAGAGGAACAAAGTGGACTATCTCATTACACATTGTCAGTGTTTTGATCCCTAAATTACTGACCTTTCACTTAGTGTTGCTCACAATCTTATCATTGCTACTCAGTCAGGCTGCATTTCCGTGTTTTCACTTTCAGCCCTGCACTTGCCACAGCTGTGCCTACCGGAACCTGTGCTACTACTGCCCTCGAGATCTTCCTTGCCATAGCTATGTCTGCACACTCGCTCTGCTACCACTTCTGCCTATGCTGCCATTCAGGACTTTACCATTTCTAAACTACTTTAATATCCTGCCTATAGCACTGACTGCTGAATCCTATGCTGGCCTTCACTTGCCATGGGACAGATCTGGTTTCATCAGCTGTTTTGTCTTGCCTCCTTCATGCTGTATTCCACACTACCATGGTGATAAGCTCTTCTTTCCCTAGCTGCCAATGCAACCACTCCCTCGGCTTTATCCTCTGGGAAGCCTACAGTGCACAACAGCCCTCCATGCCAGCACTCCGGTCCTGCTACCCTACATGCAAACTAGCTTGACTCTCTCTCCCCTTCCATTTCACCTACTTGGGGTCTAGCCATTCCGCTGGCCATGCGAGGACTTCATCTGGCAATTATCCCAGCTCTTTGCTAACCAGAGCAATGATTTGCGGTTTTGCAAACTTTTGTGGGGTTTAGCTGCCACTCTACTCATTCAACCGGCCAACCTACATGTGGTCTAGCCACCATCCTACACCTCATATAAGCTGAGCTTCTTTCTCTACTCACTGACCAGCTGACCTATGTGTGGTCCGGCAGAGCACGCTGGCCTTTGTGGGGCTTAGCTGCCAATCTACTCACTTATCGGCTGACCTATGTGATCTAGCTACCATGCTAGCCTTCATGGGCTTAGCTGCTACTCTCCCCTCACTACTTCTCAGGATTGGATGCACTGCCAGTTATTCCTCGCCTTCAGTTATACTACCTGGATCCTGGACCTTGCAGTCCTCACCTTGCAGCTCACACTTACTTCCATTTGTCAAGGATACGCTTCTTCCTAATACTTGACTGAATTCTGGATTACATCGGACATTCGTCTCGATTCCCCAGGATGCTTCTTGCCATACTGCTTCAACTCCTTCCAAGTTACTACTACAGTTCATAATGCCTTCCTTATAATAGCTTAAGACATAGATCTACTACAGTTTTCAGATGCTTATTACCTCTGGTCGAGTTGTCAACTCATCCATGCAGATCTTCATTGTATACTTCCCATCCTCGATCATCAAGACGCGACAGTTTACTGTGCCCTTTTACTGCTCTCATGTATATGCCTCCGAATATTTTTACGCTGCACAGAATTGGCTCAGGAGTATGCTACCATTTATAATTTTATTTACAATCTATTCCATACTACTCAATACTAGTTCTGCATTGCATGCAGTTCGACATTACTGTTACTGTATCTACCACTGCTCTACAACCTGCCTCATCCTGCAGGCCAGATGGTCACTGCATCGCACTTCTAAAGATCTGAGCCCCTACGGGCCAGAGATCCCTTGATTTTATGTTACTACACTATCTTCACCTGCTTCTATGACCTGTCTCACCCAACAGGCCAGGGGTTTTACCTGCTTCTGCTCTACACTTGCCATGCCCAGCTCGGGGCCTGGAGGTTTGCATATTCCACTGTACATCTATCTGCAGCTGTGTCTGCCAACCTTAGGAGCTCCTGTTTACTATGGACTCACATCTGGATTTGTTTAGCCACTCGTCATCTATTCTTGGATGCTTCTGTCTTGCCGCTTCAGTCACATGAATTACTACTGCTACACTCCTACTAGGATGTCGTTGAGCTTATCCGGAAGAATTTAAATCTCTTGATTTGTGCACCAAGGCTTCTTGGACTGTGACAACGCTACATCATTCGACTCAGCCTCTTCAGCTATCACCGTTTCTGACTCATAAGTTCAACTATTCAGGACTCATCAGACTGTTCTCACAAAGTCAGTTCTATCTACTGTACCATTCTGGCTTCAAAATGTGGATGCATTCGTCACTATGCAACTATTCAAATCACCAGACAATGCTTCAATTTTGTTCTGTTTCTAATTCCTCATGCTCCTTGCTGTATACTGTGCATAAATTATGATATACTACTCCTTTCCTACTACGTCTACATATTGCAGATTCATTACTACTACTTCTACTGACCTACGTATAGGTCCACTTCTTACCCTACTGCTCTAATTACCTGCTTTGCCCTTACAGGGCCTAGAGGTCATCACTACTATCTCACAGATTTTGCAACCTACTTCGCTCCTCTAGCTGGAAGTACATCTGGCTTTTGTCTACCTATATGCATTAAGATATCTACCTGCTTCACTTACTTGCTTCCCCTCTCTGGATTGGAGGTTCCTACTGCTCCGTCCTTCCCGATCATGCAGCATATGCCAGTTCCTGTGCTTCATTGCCATGGCCTTCATTTGCAAAGCTTGCCAACTGGAACACAACCCAACTGTCCTCCTTCTCTGAACAAGGACGCTTATCCTTTGATTCCTGGTTCTCCTCTGAGAAGTCCTCACCTTCTGGAGTGCTTCACCACTGCAACTTGTCGCTTCAATTTCATATCGACCATGGATTCCACTCTACTATCATTATGGCCTGCATATGGATTCAAACTTGGAGTTTACTAGGAGGATGCTTGCTCTGTTCATCTGACATGTCATGATTCAATACTTTCTTTAGTTCTCTGTTTTTCTGGATTAGGTTTTACAACTTTGGGGTTTGGATTAGCCTATTAAATTAAGTTTTATTTAAGATTATGCTCCTGTAGTATGCCCAGAAGGACGGGCAGGTCAGTAGCCATGGGTCTTAAGAGGTTTTGAACCCAAGGGGGTTTCCTCTCCTGCGTGCTACTGGTCACACTCTCCGGAGTTGGAGGAGGTGATCATACTGCAACTCATTTTTCTTGGGGGTGTCATCCTACTCAACTCCTTCTAACAGTCAGACACAGAACAATTGTATGATATCATTATTTTTTTGGGGGGGTCTCATAATACCGGACTAAGCATCCTTCCTATGGTGGGATACAGAGAAAGGCCAAAATATCAAGTCATAACAAGTGACTCATCAGTTCAAGCATCTAAGCACCTTGCATATACTATCCAGTTCATATGTACCATAATCAGTGACTTGCTCATTCTATGCTGAAGTACCTAAGCATGAATCATTTCATACTAGTACCTTGCAAGCATTGTCCTACTTACTGGTCAGGCCTCTGTATCCAAGCACAACCTACATCATCCAGCTACAGTATGTAACATAAGCACTGAGCTGTGAACCACACGTAATGTATGTTTATCATTTTTCCATTGATTATTTATACTCCCCATCCCATATTTCAGCCTCGTATAAGATTTGGCTTTTGATTTTTGCATTTATTACTGTAATTGGGCATGCCCTCTGTATGGCAACACTATTACAGTGAACACATCGATGCCGACAACATCGGCAGTTCACTGTAATAGTCCACCTGAGACCCCAGCACTCTGTCCCTTGGTCCTACACCCCCACCCCAAATCATCTCTGACTCAGAATTGATAATCCATAAATTCAGGGGGTGCAGAAGCCCCAATAGAAAAGGAACCAGGTCTCCTTTCGTATTTATGTCAGCCTCAACGTGCGGTTGACATAAATCCATCACTGTGATGTTGATTGACAAAATAGGTGTCGAACCGGCATCACAGATCACTGTAATTGTACCTTTTTTGGAATGTCCCCCATATTTACAAGCAAATCTCATTATTGTTTGTAATGATTTTTTAGTTTTTATTTCAGGTTCTTTTTTATGTGCATTCCATCTGAAGTTACTAGCAGATGTTATTCCTAAATAACAGAAATTGTTAACAGTTTCTATTTTTGCTTCGTCTAAAGAGATATTATATTTACTGGAGTGTTTTATTCCCAAAGACCAAAATCATTACAATGACATTAATAAATATATACAGAGTAGGTACAGTAATAACTCTTAATAAATACCATTTGCCACTCATTAAATGACTATATGAACTGTTAAAGGTATAAAAGTTACTTTTGGCACTGAATGGGACTTCAAAGCTTTGAACAGCTTTACATGTACAGTGCCACCCGCTGTGATAAAGCACTCTTGTTACAGTTTCTACCAGAGATACCTTGCAAGACACTTCAGGAATGCCATGGAATGAAATGATAATTACTCCAGTTTGATATGCAGCAATCATCCTTATCACAGAATGCTTCATCCTGCTTGGTGGCAGAGTACATTCAGTGCCATTTATTACAGTATGAGGATTTCAAGGAGGTGGATATGAAAATCTAAGCTCCCTTTTAATTTTTGAAAAGTCATTTTGTTTTCTTCTTTCTAGAGTCAGAGTAACAGAAGGGCCACACTATTTAAAATATGTCCTGCCGTGCAAGCAGTGCTGTGCCTGTACAGATCAGATGCATGGCACACTATCTTCAATGCTGCTTGAATGGGTAGTAGGAGGAGCCCACCATCACTTGCATGAACATGCAACTGTGCCCTTCCTTGTCCTGTTCCATTACCATATAGTGCAATTTACAATGGGTGTTTCTAGTCTTCACTGTCTTGTTGCTAAACACATTGCAAAAGCACAGGGAAAGGGTGGGGGTTGCCATGCAAATAGCCCACAGGGGTATGCTGAAAGGATTAGTGACCCTCACAGTTCAAGGCACAAACTTTAGTGAAACCTTCTGCCTGTAGAACCTCTGCAGACAATAGTATGGAGTTTTGATACATTAAGTCTGGGAAAAAGTGAACCCACAGGGACAATGATCATCGTGGGTCCAGAGTGGCAGTCAACTTCTGTAGGATACAAGGATTAGGGAGGTGAGTTCCACTAGATGCCAGGGAGAGAATACAAATGTATATCAGGTAAGAGTCACTGGACCTGCTGAGCTTGACCAAGGACACAAGATGAAAAGCCCAAAAGCAAGCCCAGTAGTGAGCATGGGGCAGGTGTGGAAGCATTTAGCAGGACTACCAGTCCCTAGAATGTATGTAACTTATTTATTTATATATTTAGATCTTGGAAAAAACACATTTGAGCTGACAGATCATTTACAAAGGTTCCACCTCAAGCAAAAAAAGAAAAAAACATTTCATATTGGTATATTGTATGACAGTAATGTGCATTGTTACAAGGTGTATTAAACCATACAGGTGGCTACAAAGACACATACCTTTGAGATACACAGTTACAAACATATAGAGGAGTGAGCTGAATAATTTTTTCTTTCTCAGGTAACGGGGTCTGACGAGAGAGGTGGAGGTAAAAAAGGGCATCACAGAAGATAAATAATTGAAGAGGCGGGGGGGTTAGGAGGGCTATTTGGAGGGGGGATCTGAGGGTGAGAGAAGGAAGGGAGAAAAAGGACAGGAAGGGGAAGTGGTCAAAGAGAAAGATAGGTGTTAACAGTCACAGCGGCTCACGTTGGACAGGTGTTGGCAGAGTTTTCTTTTGAATGGTCTAAGCTTAGGCTTAGTTGTGTTGGGCAGGGGAGTTCATTAAGCTAGCATGGGGCATGATACACAAAAGACCTCTGTGCTTGTGAAGTATGGAAGAAGGGGACATGTCATGATTGTCTAAATATACTTCTCATGTGGTGGGGGTTGGGACAGCAACAAGGAGTTTATGGATGGCAGGTGGGGTCAGGCCACTTAGTGCCATGCAACTCCTGTTATGGAATGGACAACACTCTGTAGGTGTGGCTAAATGGGGAGTTGTTGGGCACAACCCTGTCTGCATCCACTATCATTTGATGGTCCCATCTGCACTAAGACTTAGTCACAGAGGAGACTTCTGTGACTATAGCACATTTTTGTGTTTAGCTGAAACTGGTGATGGCTCAATGTGGAGGCTGGTTGCTACTCATTTGTGTGCCACCACTGACTGGGACTGTAAATGGAGCTCTAGCAGTTCTCCCACAACACTGTCTAGCTTGCATGATCAAAGTGGGCATAGTTTGGCCCCTTCCCCTCACCAGTCTATTTCAGATAATGGTCTAATTTTGAGATCTTGTTTGAAGAGCATGTCGACCTGTACAGAACTTGCACTGACTTTGATCCACTTTGGGTTATAGATAAGGGCTAATACGGACCCTGTATTGGCTTGTATGGTTCCAAAGAAAAATTACTTACCATAGTAATATTGTTTCTTAAGGGATCCCTTACTATGCTTAACTAATGCAGATAGCCTGACAGGGTCAGCCGCCCTGGAGAGTGTGGAATCTATGTAGATTTTTGAACGTAGAATGCAGTTTCAAATTCTCTCATGGTGGTGCTGCATTCTGCAGCCTAATGTCAGATTCATTTCAAAGCAAGTGGCTAGAAGCCATAAATCTGACTACTCTGTCCTAACTATACTAAAAGAAACTACCAAGAAACAAAAAGATTGTCCTTGCTGGCCAAGCTATGGAAGGCTAAAAATAAAACCAAAGAAAAACTGATTGTAAATGAACAACACGTAATGCTTAAGTAGATAAAAACTGGACAAACACTGATTCTTGTAGAACTTTTTCAGGTACTGAAAGGGGATGTTGGGAGGGAGATTTAAGCATAGTGAGGGATCCCTTGGAAGAAACAATATTCCTATGGTAAGTGATTTTGTTTTCTTCAAGCCCCAGGAATCCCTCAGTATGCTTAACTAATGCAGACTAAAAAGCAATACGTTTGGAGGCTGGGTACAGAACCTATTTGGGGGAAAAGGTTCTGCAAGAGAGCAGTGCCGAATGTAACATCCCTTCTGGACTGTACAGCCAGACAATATTGTTTTGTAAAGGTGTATACAGATTTCCAGGTAGGTGCTTTACAAATCTCCAGCAAGGGGATATCTCTTGCAGCTGTCACAGATGCAGCAGTGCCATGAATGGAGTGTGCCCTGAAGTCTGGTGGTGGATGTTTGCCAGCTTTATTGTAGCAGACCGAGAGGTTAAAAAATCTTGGCCTTTATGATTTACAGTTAAGGAGGGACAGAGGTGACCTATTTTTGCTTTACAACATACTAAAGGACCCTAATCTTATGAAGGAATGCAATATTGTAATGGCTAATGAACCAATAAACTTAAGATGCCATAACTGACAAACATGTATACCTAGAGCAATTACCGGCAAACGCAAATATTACTTTACAGTAAGGGCCTCAACACTCTGGAATAATCTACCTCAAGATATGGTAAATATAGCTAGAGTGAATGAATTTAAAATCAGGCTGGACAAGCTGTTTCTGGGGTTAGAATAACATTTTCCCCACAAGTGTGGGGAAGGTGTTCTCGATGGGCTATAGGCTTACTTCCACCTTAAAATGACTGAGTAATACTGAGTAAGTGAATGCAGGAGACTATCCAGTGAGCAATGGTCCTCTTAGAAGCTGGTCTGCCCTTGTTGACTTCACCAAATGTGAGGAACAGCTGTGAGTGGAAAAATCTGAGGTCCTTATGGTGGTCCAGAGAGTAATTGAGTGACCACTTGATGTCCAGATGTGGAGCCTTAGCTTACCAGAGCTGAACTTTGCTGTGAAGAAGACAGAGAGTGATAGATTGGTTCAAATGAAACTCAGACACCACCTTAGGAAGGAATTTCCTGTTAGTTCTAAGGACTACTTTGTCTCCATGGAAGATAATGTAATTAGGGTCAGTGCAGAGAGCCTGCAGATCGCACACCCTCCTAGCAGAAAGTTATGGCCACCAGGAAGACTGCCTTCCAGGTGACATACTTCAAGTCTGCAGTAGCAATGGGCTCAAATGTAGGTTCCATGAACTTGATCATGGACAGGTTCAAATCCCATGGAGGAACTGGTTCAAAAACAAGGGGATACAAATGCAGCAGACCCTTAAACAATTTCTTTTTTTTATTCAAATTTTATTGAGGTTTATAGTTTACAATGGAGAGAATAGATCCATATTTGACAATACAGTAAACATGCATGAAGGAAAGATATGGGCCCATCCTCCCCCACCCTCCCCAACCCCTCTCTCTCCCTTGCACCCTCCTCCCACCCAACACAGAATGGTAAATATTGTACTTGTAAACAAAGGACAAGGTACCAGAACATTTTGTTTATAAGGCGTACAGAGTATGCAAGGGGTCCCAGATCTTTGTGTACTAGTGTAACCTGTTATTAAAGCCTGCAGTAGCCTTTTCTGTCCTAAGATTGGCTAGCAGCTCATTAAGCCATTCTGCATAAGAGATGTCCTCCCCATCCTTCCAATGACGCAACACCAGTTTTTTGATGGACATAGAAATGAGGGCAATGTGGTATTTTCGATTAAGCATGGAGATCCCGGAATAATCTCCCAGTAAACATATTTCTGCAGTAAATAGGTCATTCAGACCTAAGAGGACATCTGCCCTTTGTTGAATACAAGCACATAAGGGAGCAATTTTGGCACAGGTCCAAAAAATGTGGTACAAGGTACCTTTCTCCTGCTCACAGCAGTTTCATAAAGAGGAAGAGACTATTCCAAATTTGGCTAGCTTCTGCAGTGAATAATACAGGTTGTGCAGTATATGAAACAGCATAAGATGTAACCTGTCTTGGGTAACATATTTGTGGCAATTTGCCATGATGAAGGCCAATCAATATTCAGGTCAGAGAAAATGAAGACCAAAGGCCATAGGGCCAAAACAATCTAGGTATCTCCAGTAATTTAAAATCCCATATGTTTTGGATACAGCTTGCTGGAGGCCTGCTAGGAGACTTAAATCGGATGGAAAAGCAAGTGTGGGGTCTGAGGGGGATCAGCACCCAACACCATCAGAAGAATGTGATGGAGTTGGTAGACTTTACAAATGTAATGACCCAGTATATTAACTTTATTCAGGATCTCCATAGAAGAGAGCCAAGCCTTACCGTCTTTTGTGAAGTGAGTGTGGAGGCAATCATCCAGGTGGGGCAGCCATCGGGATGCAAGTACCGTGTTGCCAATCAGAAGATTAGGGTTGCCCCATATAGGTTAGATTAGATCATAAGTATGTTTATACTTAAGGAAAGCATAAAGTTGGGAATGGACTCTGACCGACAGCGCTATGGGGGAAGATTTTAAGCTTGATGGGAGAGAGAAAATAGCCTTGTATACAGAAGAGCCGTCGGTGACAAACCACAGGCTTTGATATGGGCAAGTTCAACTTTAAGCCAGAGTGGGGTGTAGGGAGAATCAGTCATAGTTAGCAAATGAAGATATTTAATAGCATGGCTGGCCCAATAGTAGAGCGCTAAATGAGGGAGAAGTAAACCTCCTTTAAGTTTGTGGGCAGATAATTATTGATAAGCTATTCTTGGTTGCTTACCTGACCAGATAAATTTAGTGATAAGCCCATGCACCTTTTTAAACCAAGTGAGTGAGAGCCAAATATTGAGTAAATTAAGGGGATAAAAGAGGCGTGGGAAAACATTCATTTTGATTAAGTTAATTTTACCCTAAAGCAAAATCGGGAGGGTAGATCAGCTGTCCAAATCCAGGCTAATGATGCAAACCAGAGAATCTAAATTCAATTTTAAGCAGCGGGCCAAGTTTCTTGTCAGTTCAGTACCAAGGTACCTTAAGGAATCCTGTTTCCAGGATAACCCAAACTTAGAAATGTTGTCTTTAAACACTTTATGATTGAGAGGGAAAACTACTGTTTAATTAGCATTTAGCTTGTAATTAGAGAGGTGACTATATTTTTCAATTATCTCTAACATGGGAGGAATGGAGGCGGCTGGATGGGATAACTGGAGGAGAAGGTCATCTGTGTAAGCTGAAAGCTTAATTTCTTGGCCCTGAATGGTAATACCTTGAATCATCTGACAGTCTGTTAATCTACGAATGAGAGATTCCAAATAAATATTGAATAATAAAGGGAACAAGAGGCATCCTGTCTAGTACCAGACTGTAATGGGAGAAGTTCAGAGATTGCTCCATTGCTGGTCATGCGGGCAGTTGGAGATTGGTGTAATGTACATATTCAATTTTGAAAAACCATTGGGAAATTAAAGGCTTTGAGGGTCTGGAATAAGAAATTCCAGTTAACCCTATCAGAGGCCTTCTTGGCATCCACAGACACCAACGCTGCTGGAAAAGAGGCATCTCTAGACACCAAGAAGACATGGCCAAAGTACAGAGATGATCCACAGAGGACCTTCCCTTCATGAACCCCACTTGCTCCAGTCCAATAATATTGGGGAGGACTGCATTCACTTGATCTGCCAATAATTTAGTTAAAATGTTGAAATCCTGATTAAGAAGTGAGATAGGGCAGTAACTCATCACTAACTTGGGCTTCTTATCAGACTTAGGTAAAAGAACTATCAAGGCCTCAGACAAAGTTGGGTCTGTTTCTGCCCCAGATAAAATGTGTTGGTACAGTGGTAACAGCAAGTGGATTATCTGATCTCTAAACTTTTTATAAAAATTTGATGAGTATCCATCCAGATCTGTTTTTTTTTTCCGAGGGAAGACTATTAATGACATTAACCAATTCTGACTGGGAAATAGGTGCTAATAGTTTAAGATAGTATGCTTCTGAAAGGGAAAGCAAGTACGAGTCTTCAAGGTATTGATCCAATACCTGGTCTGACTGGGGAATCAGGCATAGGACCATACAGTTGCTGATAGTAATCACTAAATTCGGTAATAATTTCAACTGGGGAGGTTTTCAGGGAACCGTCCTCCTGCAAGTGGATGGAAGCAATGAATCAAGAGGATTCTTGTTATTTTATTCTGAGAGTTAACATGTGCCCCGCTTTTTCACTCTGGTATGTATAGGAGGCCCTGGTCTTCAGAATTGCAAATTCTGCCTTCTCAGGAGGTCTAAGTAGCTGTCCCTCAACTTCACCAGTTCCTGCCTAAGGGCATCTGGGTAATGGGGGGTCAGTTTTGCTTCTATATTCCTGATTTGGGAGCTAATGCACAAAAGCTGTTGTTCCCTCTTTTTCTTCCTTTGGGATCCCAGCCCGACCAGGATTCCTCTAAGGAATGCTTTAAAGGTGCACCATTCTATGTCTGGCTTGTTAGTGGAGTTTAGATTTATTTTGACAAACTGGTCAATTTGTTGTGAGATTTGCTTAGCGAGTCCAGATTCTTTCAGCAACTGGTCATTCAGTTTCCGCCTCATCCACTTCTTGGGAAGAAATGGGAAGGAGAATTAACAAATGACCAGAGAATGGTCTGAGGGAGAGCCTGGTTGAATAGAGGAGTCCAAGATACCTGGAAGAAGAGTCTCAGAGAGAAGTAGGTAGTCTATATGGGAGGATGTTCTGTGAACTGGAGACATGAATGTATACACCCTATCTGTAGGGTGAAAAACACACCAGATATCACATAAGGCAACCTGATCCATTAAGTCTTGGAAAGCCTGTTGGGCTGGAGACAGTCCTTTTATGGAATCACCTGTACGATCCAATGCCGTATTGAATACCAAATTGAAATCTCCCCAGTGATCATGGGAATTGACAGAAAGAGTGCAAGATTGTAATGAGCTCCACATAGAACCCTGGGGTATCTACATTGGGCCCATAAATGCTTCCCAAAAGAAGTTCTGTGGTATAGATTGTACCCCTAACCATAATAAATCTGCCCTGGGGGTCTTGATAATCTGAATAAGAGAGAAGGGGAGGGCCTTAAAGAAATTCTTGAAAATGGGATGCAAAGCCACTGTTTTCCCATTACCTGCTGAAATAATGGCACAAATAGCTTCCAGGTGTACTTTAAGGGTAGAGAGACCGAGGTCCAGAGTCTGCAGATTAATCAAGTATGGGCAGATCTGCCTGCAAAGGGTTAATCTACTTAGGAGCACACCACAGGGAAAACCTTTTCCATTTGGAGGCATAATTATTTCTGGTAGCAGGCTTACTGGAAACCCAGAGAATCTTGAGAACCTCCTCTGAAAAATAAAACCAAGAAAAGCCTGTGGGAAATGTCTTGCTGGCATAGGCTGATCCTGGATGAAGGTGTTTGCTAGGTCTTAGGAGGATTTCCACTCCCTCACTCTCTCTCTCTTTCTTTCTTTCTGGCTCTCTCTCTCTCTCTCAGGGAAGGAAAGCCTTGCCATGGAGGGCATCTATCTCTGCTCCTATGAACTCCAGCACCTGCACTGGTTATGTTTTGGATTTCTGTGTATTTATGAGAAACCCCAGTGTCTCCAAGGTACTCTGGGTTAGCTGGAGAGAGTCCTTCACTTGCTGGTGCAACTTTCCTGAGTCTGACCAGTTGTCCAGGTAAGGGAAAACCATCAATCCTTGCCTTCTGATATGTGCGGCTACTACGGCAAAGCACTTTGTGAACACCCTGGGAACAGATGAGAGACTGAAAGGTTGTGAGCTGGTAATGACCAGAAGACAGCCTGAACCTTAAGTATTTCCTGTGACTGGGCCTGATTGGAATGTGGAAATATGCATTTTCAGGTCCAGAGATCCCATCCAGTCCCTCTACTACAGGGATGGTAACATTGTGGACAGACCCATCATTTTGAACTTGAGCTTTTTCAAATGTTTGTTCAGAAACCTGAGGTCCAAAATGGGCCACCCCTCCCTGTTGTTCTTGCAAGTGAGAGAGTACCTTGAGTAACAGCCCTTTCCACACTGGGAGGGAGGAAGGAACCCTTTCTGCTGCATTTGTCTGCAGCAACTTTTTGACCTCCAACTTCAGCAGAATTCTTTCTGTTGGGGTGGGAGGTTTAAAGCTTCTGCAAACCTGCAACGTGTGAAATCTTTTGAAAGGAAGTGTGAGCCCCTTGCACACTACCTTCAAGACCCACTTCTCCATGATGATGTTTTTCCATTCCTGGGAGTAGTGAGTCAGCCTTCCTCCCACTGGCAATGCATGGGCAACTTGGACCAACTCATCAGGGGTTCTGTTTGGTCTGAGCTGTAGGGGCTGGTGTCGGATCAGACTGTTTGAAAGCTCCCTTACCCCTGCCTCTGAAATAACCTCTCATCTGAGAGTAATCATAGGGCATGAGCAAGGGTATGAAAGTACAAGGGTAATAACCCCTACCCCCCTTTGTGAGGCCTATAAGAAGTGGAAGCCTTTTCCTTCTCAGTATTGCTCTTGTAGGTGTATTTATACTCTTCCACCTTCTTCATATATGCCTCTGTCTTGTCACCAAATAGGGAATTGTTTTCACATGGTAAATCCATGGCCTTTGCCTGGATGTTCTTGGACAGATTAGTAGTCCTTAGCCAGGAAAATCTCCTTAAGGAGATAGTGTGGGCCATAACCCTAGAGGCAGTGTAATTTGTATCCACTGCCATATGGAACTGGTATTTGGCAGCATCAAGAGCAGTCTTGGTAGTGTCTGCCAAATGTTGTGCCAAATCCCCCAAGGCCTTCTCTCTCATGGCCAGCACAGAATTCCAGAGGGCTTTCTGGTATTGGGTGGTGTAGGCCATGTAAGTAGCCTGCCTCAAGAGGCAAGAGGCAGAGGTGTACACCTTTTTCCTCATACTGTCCAGCTTCCTAGAAACCTTTTTCAGGGGCTGAGTGGAGAGGGGAACCTTAGCCTTGTCACAGGCAACTGCCTGTACAACCCCTTCATGATCTGGGTGTGAGTATAGGTACTCAGCATTACTTCTGTCCAGCTGGTACTTCTTCTCCACCTTCTTATCGACCCCTGGTTCAGAAGTAGGGGTCTGTAACAACTTGTTGGTTGATTTCCTGAGGGATTTGAGGACAGGCAGAAGCAACCTCTTGGTAGGGGTCAGTCTCATCATGTCCAGAAAGTCAGCTTTTTCCTTGTCTTCCACAGATTCCTGAGTGGAGAGATTGAGGGTGTTTACCATTTGCCTTACAAAGGTATAATGGGAGAAAAAATCCTCCAGGCCCCAGGGATGGGAACCAAACTCTTGTTCAGGAATTCAGGAGAGGGGAACCTTAGCCTTCTCACAGGCAGCTGCCTGTACAACCCCTTCATGATCTGGGTGTCAGTATAGATACTCAGCATTACTTCTGTCCAGCTGGTACTTCTTCTCTGCCTTCATATTGACCCCTGGTGTAGAAATAGGGATCTGTAACAACTTGGTTGTTTTCCTGAAGGATTTGTGGACAGGCAGAAGCAACCTCTTGGTAGGGGTCAGTCCCATCATGTCCAAAGATTTAGCTTCTTCCTTGTCCTCCACAGATTCCTGAGAGAGAGGTTGAGGGTGTTTACCATTTGCTTTACAAAGGCATAATGGGAGGAAAAATCCTCCAGACCCCAGGGATGGGAATCAGACTCTTGCTCAGGAGAACTGCCAGGTTCAATCAGTTCCCCCGTATCCTCCTCTTCATAACAAAATTTAGCCCCCTGGTTGCTGAGAACCGCAGAGTGAGCAGTAACTAGAGTAGAAACCTGCATACCTATAAGGGTATCCATTGCTTGAAATGCTTGAAAAAATTGCCAAACCTTGGTCATGTCTTCCATAGAGGGCATCTTTAATCTGTCCACTGATGGCTGCTTTGCTTCTTCAGTGGGAAGGGCAGCAATGTGTTTTTCCTTTTTGTTTCTTTTTGGCAGGAGGTGGGTCCAAACCTGTTCAGATGGTCTTTTGTGCTTGGCATGATCAGAATTCCTTTTATTTGGAGTCAGAAGTCTCTAGAGGATCTTTCCTTTGGCCTATTATGGGAGGAAGGACCCTCATGAGAGTGTTTTGGTGACATTGAGTCAGACTGAAAAGCCATAATTTCCTCTAACATTTTTGGTCTTTTTAACTGTTTTGAGGCACAATTGGGTGTAAAGTTCACAATCAGTAAAAATATGGTCAGGACCCAGAGACCTTCGACACAACTCATGGTTGTCCACCTTAGCCAAGAGGTTAAGACACTTTAAGCAATTTTTAAAGCCCGTAGGTCCCATTCTCTTTTTGTGTCTATCTGACATGACAATAAATCAGAATGACCCCAGAAGGGTTCTCATAAGGGGAAAAGACAAATTTGAAGTCCGGTTCCAAAATGAGTGGACCACTAAGGAAAAAAATATTTTTTTTTTGTTGTTCCTGGGTTTTTTTTTAAGGAAGGTTACCTCCAAAACAGAAAAAGTGAGAAATTGGCTTGGTCCCTGTCAAATCAGAGAACCAAAGCTATAAATATAAAAACACAATGCAAGGCTGAATAAAAATAGAGAAACATAGGAAAACAAATGTATAAATGATGCGGTTTAAATAAAAACTGTCAAAGAAAATGAAGGGTGCCTCTGATTCCTGGAACTGCAGATTAACTGGAGAAAATAATAAAAACACAGCCTCAAACAGTCCCCTAACTATACAAGTTACACTAAGAGACAGAATATAAATAAAGAAAACAAAAAAACAAATACTTCGTTTTTGAATGGAAAAATAAAGCCAGAAAGTGTAGTAGCGGAAGCGAGCTCTTCAGGGCAACTTGCTTTATCAGGTGGAGAAATTAATCTGACATTATGCTGCAGAACACAGTGCCACCGCAAAGCTGAATTTGGAAGTGCATTCTATGTTCCAAAATCTACATAGATCCCACACTCTTTGGAGAAGCTGAACCTGTCAGACTAGCTGCATTAGTTAAGCACAGAGAGGGATTCCTGGGGTTTGAAACATGAATTATACAAAGTGACCTATTACTTGCAATAGGCTAATGCTACTGGGCCCAATAGTTGCCATGTTTCTCCCCTTGTTTCCTCCACTTACTTCCTAGTTTGTTTTTTTTATGTTACATCCCCCAGCGTCTTTAAAACTATGTCCATCCTTGATTGCCTAGTGCAGTGGCTCTCAAATGGTGAGACCAGCCTCCCAGGGGAGGCCCCAAATTGTTCAAGGGGAGGCCCAGTCAAGTCTGAGAATGTACAGTATTTAAATTTTAAGTTTTGGCTGTTTTGTGTGAAAGGATAAAACAAATTCAATATGGATAATTGCAGGTGAATTTCTTTACTTATGCACACATATTTGACCAGGAAGTCCCCATTGAGTCAAAGCTTGTTTATAGGTGTGCATATATAAATTAATGCCTGGGTAAGGCATACTGAGTCAAGGCTTATTTCTGTAGTAGGTATTTATATGTAAATTAGTGACTGGGAAAGGCACTGAGATCCAATGCATGTTTTCAGGTGTGACCTGAGGTAAGGGTACAGGAAGTTGCTTAACAACAGGGTAAGGGAGGGAGAGATGAAGTGGCTAGGTTTGGCTGTTCCAGATAGAAAGGAAACAGAGTAACAAGGGCCCAAGAGTCAGAAGAAAAGAGTGACAAGTATAACCTGGGGTGCCAGGTTGGGGTGAAGAGCAATAAGTTGAATGAAACGTTGGTTATTCACACCTTTGGGGAGGCAGTATAGCACAGTGGTTTAAGGCTCTGCGCTGTAAATGTGGTGTAATCCAGCAGACCAGACCGGATCTGGGTTTGAATCCCACCACTTCTACTTGCATACTGTGTGACCTCGAGCCAGTCACTTAACTTCCCTGTGCTCCCAGGTTGCTCCAGTAAAAAAGCTTTCAGCTTAGTGTGCTACTCCTGGTTAAACAACAAAATAAAAAGAGAATATAATCAGTTAACTTTACTAGTTTCGCTTAATTCCAGGTGTACTGTGCAAAGTAGGAGTTATTTTTTTTCAGTGGGGAGGCCCAAGATTTTTTATCCAAATTTGAGGGAGTCTTAAAATCTTTTTTATGGCTTGGGGGAGGCTCACTATCAGAAAGTGTGAGAACTAATGGCCTAGGGGTTACAGGGTTCTAAACCTGCTTCCTGTGAGTCAAAACTTCCCCCTCCACCTGCCCCTATGGTCCACAGATAACTTTCAGCCATATTGTTGCACTCAGCATGTCTTTGATTACTGGACAGTTTAGGTACTCCTTCCCCCTTTTTACACTGCATAGACCCAGCAACAGTAATCCATCTTCCTTGTTCTAGCTAGCTAACCCAATCCATGTACAATACAACTTGTCCATGCCTTAATAATTGTGAAGCAAAACTATTACAAATAGGGGATATCAGTAGAATCCAAAGGGAGCTGCTAAATTACGTATCTAAAAATTAACATCTTGAGCTGGACAAAGGGAGGAAAATTTCTATCTGTAGTTAAGGGAATGCACTACCCATCTAACTCTGCGCAATATACAGTGTGAAACAGTCATATTGTTTTTGAGCAATGCTGATTCAATACTGCCACCCAGTGGCAGTTGGAAGCTCAAGCACGTAGGAGAAAATGGGCTTTGGTCAGAGTTTAATTTTCAGCAGCATTCAGTGCTTATAAACAGCAGCATTAAAATGGCAAGCCTTGGGTGGGTGAGACTGGATATATTTGTCAAAACACAGAAAAAAAACATGATTCTTGTTCTATTTGCAGCTCCTGCACTACCTACAGAGTGTCCACTTCCAGGGAAACACTGGAGAGAAAGTGTTCTTTGACAAGAATGGGGATGCACCTGCTTTATTTGAAATTGTAAACTGGCAGCTGTCCGCTGAAGGACCCAAGATGTATAAGGAGGTTGGCCGTTTTGACTCAAGCTACCCTCTGGGTCAGGATCTTATAATCAATTCAAGTGCCATTGTATGGAATGGAGGTATTACACAGGTCAGGGGGAAAAAACAAAATCTTTTTTAACACAAAAGATTTTTATTGATTTTTAACCATTACAGGAATATACTATTAAATTATCATGCATATAATAACAACATAAATAGTCACAGTTCTTTGAATCAAGACATCCATGTGAGCATGCCGATAGAAACAAACATTATTGAGTTATACAGTACGACAGTTCTACGCAGTATTGTAAGCAGGTTTTCTAGATGTAACCCCTCTACAATATCATTCCTATAGAGGTGGATTCTGCAGGGGTGGAGGGGAACCAAGCAGAGGTGTGGGGTAAGATACCTGCTCCATTGCTGTAGTAAACTGGGAGTCTGTTGGTGGTGGAGTATGTCATTCTTTTGAAGATGGCCAACCGAGCCAGTGCAGAGTGCCAACTCTTAAGTGGCATGGGGGCAGCAAAACAACAACTTTTTGATGACTTTATATATCTTTCTGGTAATATATAAAAATCAGCAGTGCATATATTCTCAGAAATTAATTTCATAGTCCACATTGCACAAAGAAGACAATACCTGCATCTCCATATTTTTCTGGAGTAAACATCTGAACTGCTAATCTGTAACTAATGGCATGTTAGTCAGATTCCATTATACTGTGCTGTAGCTTATGTTGTGTGGCATGTAAATGTTACATCTGAGGTTTCAGATGCCTAAAAATCAGCCATCATTTAGGTCTGAGCGTGGGGCCAGATCAGACAGTTAGAAAGTGGAAAGGGATCATGCGGCCAGCCCCTCATGGGCAAATTATGATCCCTTCCCTTCCTTAGGGGGCTGTATTAAAAAAATGTGCAAATAGTCTGGAAGAGCTCCCAGTGAGGAAGCTCACTGTTTCAAGTTTTTACAGTTAAGAAAGGTTATCTTTAAGAAGTATTGTTGGTATACAAACAACAAATCTGTAATGATTTGTACTGGAAATGCTCAGATTCATCAGATAAGATGGGGGGGGGCTTTTGTAGTTATGGTAAAACAAATTTAAATGAAAAAATATACAGTGTACAGTAACAGGTTTTAAAATAGTGAGTGGTGCATATCTTAGCACTTTCCCAGAGTTTTGCACAAGACTGCAATCACATTGCATGAGACCACTGGAATCTAACATAAGGTTACAGAATCTTCCAATAGTCCCATAAAATACCTACCATTAATCTTACTTTATGGGTTTATGGGCTAGCAACTCCTACAACAGCAATATAACATTCCCACCTCCAAAATTACCTCACTCCCCCAGCTCCCACCCAACACCATTGCACCTGTTCAAGACCCTCACTCTGTAAAATATATCCTTTCCCCATTTGGCTGCAGCTCCATACTGTACCTCTCTGCTCCTGCTCAGCTGTCCCAGATCCTCATTATATTAAATGGGTACCCATTTACTCATACTTCTGTATCCTCCACTCACAAGGGCCTTTTGGGGTTGCTGACCTTTTACTCTGGAACTGCCCGCCAGAGGCTGTACGATTTGCCCAAACTGTGATAGCCTCTGAAATCAGTTGAAGACCTATTTATTTGCACAGGCCTACCCAGTTTAGTTAACTGAAATTGTTTAGCTGTTATGTATGATATTTATTTTATATTTAATGTTATTTGTTTTTAAGCTGTGTTATGCTGCTTTTGCTGCAGAAAGGCACCCTGAGCCATCTGGAAAGGGTGTCAAACAAAACAATTTGCCTTGCCTTGCCTCTACCCATTGCCAGCCTCCCATTCTCTGGTCTCAGTTATCTAAAATCCTGCCCCCAACCCACTGTAGTCCTATCCCTCACCACTCCTGCCTCCCCAACCTTCTGTGTCCCAACTCCCAGCCTGCTCCCTCTTGCCCTTCTGAACAGTCCCTCTGGGCAATAAACCAAAAAAACTCCCTGTCCCTCATCCTGCCAACTCCTGACTTCCACCCCACTCCATTCCTCCCTGGTCTCCCTAGTTATAACAAAATATTCTACCCCCTTCTTGCTGTTACACAAGTCTCACCAGACTACCTCCCACCAAGGTTCTCCCGCTCATCAAAATACAAAAAAAATAGCAGAAACATATGTCCTGTTATGGCCTATCCCTCCTCACTCTCACAAATCCATTCTGGGTCCCATATGAGATCAATCACTAGGTTCCCCTTCCTGCTGCATCCCTACACCCATCCCAGTGCCCAGTTTCCCCTTACTATCAAAAACACCCTGTCCCTCAATTGTACTGTAACAAAACCCCTTCCTTACTCCCAGTTATTCATGTTTTCTGCTCCTCCAGAAATAAAAATAAGATCCTTGTCCTCCATACCACTGAATCATGTTACCCAATTTGATTCCTCCTTTCCTGGTTCCTGGTACCGCTGGTAACCACAAACATGCCTTTTCTAGTATAATGCCTACCCCCCCAAATTGGGGGCTTACCCTATGGCCCAATCTACCGTTCTTTTTTCTGATCCTGGGAAGTGCCTCCTGATGCCTGCATGTCCCCCGAATGTGTCCCCATTTCACCATCACAGCCCAGGTGCAAAATGTGCCCCTATTCCCCAAACAGCCCAGGTGTCCCATTTAGCCCTTTTAGTGCTCAGGAGTTGAGTTGCGATCCCCCATTTTTGGCAGTAGCACTACAGTGCTAGCAGGGGTCACGCATGTGCCTCAGGCACCTTTGCTCTCCCGACTGCTCGGTTTGTGGTCCAGCGGGAGAGTGTTCGGCGGTCCCGGTCCTTGCTTTGGGCAGTGTGGGGACTGGTGACCTGAGCAAGGGCCAAGAGAGCCCTCTTTCTATTTAAAATAACGAGTGCCAAGAAGCGCAGTTGATTGTGACTCATGAATATTAATGAGCAGAACCCCAATCCTTATCAATATTAATAAGGGCATTATTTTGGGGCTAAGCCTAAAAGTTTCTGCGGCTGCTGCAGAAGGGTTTTGTAAATAAAAGTAAAATAAATGCAGCAGCTGCCATAGACACTAAAGGGGCTATTGTGAAAAGAGGGCAATAAATGTAAATAAATACTGTTTTCCTGGCTGCACCAGTTCTAATGTTGGGACTCAGATAAACAGCCTGCCTGCTGCAAAGGGGGTTACAAAATATTAGCAGCAGTGACAGGCTCAGGACTGAGCAGTGATGTCTAAGCTGGGCAGTGCTTCAGAGGGCACACAAAGAGTTATTGGACTGTGGGGCAACAAAGCAAATAAAGTAATTAGTCTGGCTGCACCAGGACTTTATATTTTGGAACTGTGTAAATCTGCCAAGGGACTGTGTGTATTAGCAGCCATAATAGTGCAGCAACAGCCAATCGGAAAGCCAGAACTTATGGGACTTTTGCAGAGTTCATGGGACATAGCAAAGTATTTGTGGGAAAACAGCAGGGACCAATTTCAGGCACTAAAACAGGGAGCCTATAGTGCATCGAGTGGAGTTAATGAATATTCATTTCCTGAACTGGCAGGCAGGATCAGCCAATTAGAGTGGGAGCAGCAAATGGCTTCTGCCAATTTTAGAGGAGTTCCTTAATAGGCAGTGTTTTTGTCTGTGTGAGCAGTTCCAGCGCAGGTCCCCCAAAGGGGTGGGGGCTCAGGCCCTTTGCTCCAAAATGGGCCTAGTGATCCAGTGCGAGCCCCTCCACAGTGGAGGGGGCTGTCTTCTGCCAGAGAGACAAAGTGGCTGCAGGCAATAGAAGTCGCTAGCCTTGGGGTTGCCAAATTGTCCTCCAGGTCTGGCCAGCACCTTTCCACACTTCTGGAAAAATGTAGGCAACCTGAACCTTCACTGGTGAGAGAGCTGAATGGAAGTTCTACCTCAGCAGTGAGAATGCTGAAACAATTCTGGACCCCTCAGAGAAAAGAAAGCCATTTCTGCATGTAATCTGAGTCAGTAAACTGATTCAAACAAGCGCAAGTCTTTAAAGGCATCAAAGCCTAGAATGTTATGTGACTGTGCATGCTTAAGAGAAGCTGCAAGGGGCAGAGATGCCCAGTAAGTTTAGGATGTGACTGTCCGTCTGCACCCTAGTAAACCAAAGCAATAAAAGGGTGGACACCTGCTTAGTGACCAGAGAAGGGCCTAGTGTAAAAGTTACATAAATGTGTCCTATTTAAGTAGTGCCACAGGACTGGATGAGGAGTTCCCTGACCACGTGGAATTGCTGTACCATCTGGCAGTCTCCTGGCTGCAAGCCTTTGCCAACTTCCTTGTCTCCCAAGGTCAGGGCCCGCCTGCTGTGATCACCTTAATTTTATGCTACAATCTAATTGTGACAGACCAAATGTGACTTTGGAGTAGACAGGGCCAATGCCCTGCCTCAAAGCAAAAGAAAGGGGTTGTATATAGTTTAAAGTGTTTGAATGGACTGGGCCATCCAGCTACAGATACAGTTTGCTTTAGATAAGATAAGAGTGTGCATATGTTTAACTTGATTACTGTTTCCATTAAGGGCCCCAATTAGCCCTCCAATGTACAGCTGCACCAGACCTCTAGTTACTGGATATTCAGGTATTGCATATGGGATTGCGGGGTTCTGTATGTATCTGGGAACTGGTACCAGTGTGGGCATTGTAAATATGTTTCTGATATAAAAGGTAGCTAGCTAGATAGTCAGGGCTCTGACTATCCAAGAAGGTTGGTGGGTGCCACTGTGATTCGAGATGTGAATCCAAATGCCAAATAATTACTGTGATTGTCTGAACCAAATCAATTAAAACCAATACTGCCGATCATTGTAAATTGCATAATCTCTATTCCACTTTACCCATCCTAGCCCTTCCCCATGTAAATAACCTTGTTGTTTGTTCTTGCATAATCCTGTCCCATAAGCACATTAGTAGTGTCAAGTCATTAAATGCAAAAGTATTGAAATGTGGTGTTTTATCTGTTGGGTCATGCTTGGGGTGGCATTGTAGTAGTGTGAGTGGATGTAGCATCCCAGAGGGCTGCATTATCTTAAGTTAGGCCCACTTAAAGTTAAACTCTGGGTTGAGGCACTGCACAATGTACTGTCTTGGGTAAGAACCTGTTTAAAGTTAATCTTAATAACCCAGGCCCCTCAACCTACATCCTAGGTAGTAGGGTGGGGTAGTAGCCCTTGGAATAGTGCCACCTAGGGGTTACACTAGTTCTTTACACAACTTGCTAATGCTGTCATCTCTCTGCCTGATGCCCAGAACTCAAAACTGCTTTCTGATTTCCAGTGGCCCCACCTACTCCTGTGGATCCCCCTTTATCCTCCTCCTCTCAAAGTAATCGGTACAGCCAGTCCACTCACTCTCTTGGGTGGCCGCCATCTAATTCTTACTACAGCTAGTACAGCACTAAGTTATGTAATAGCAAGTCTTTACATGACCTTACTAAATGTGGTGATGGCATTATGAATTAGGCATCAGCTAGATGGGAGGTCAGTGAAGATGCTGTGCTGGCTGTCATCAGGGTGGGGTCAATGGGGGTAAGGGGCCACCAGACACCAGTGACTACTTGGGAATTTTGGAGATCTGAGCTGGGCAGGAAAGAAGGGTGTCACTGGACACCAGAGAGTGCTATGCAGTAGATAGGTAAGTGTTGCTACAAGACATTAGAGATTTCCTGGCATAGAATGGAAAAAAGGTGGGGATGATACTGGGCCCCAGGGAGTGTTTGACATTGGAAAGACAGAGGGAAGGGGAGAGAAAGAATGAATTTAGCTTAATATAGGACTTTTCTTATTAAGTGTATCCCTGTTCACTTTATGGTCTAGAAGATTGTTTGAACTAACAGTAAGGGTATGTAGGTATGATGCAAAAATATTTCTATTAGACTTCCACAAAGAAAATTTTAAGAATGTATGGAGAGAGGAGAGAGAGAGAGAGAGAGAGAGAGAGCTTAAAACTGGTATTGTAGGATATCACCTAATAATAGTGGAGGCAGAAGAGAAGTGGGAGTTTATTAAAAAACAAACTCTAGCCAGAGCTGATAGGGCTGCAGGTGGAGAATTTGGGGTAAAAATACTGGAATGTATCAAAGTAAGAGCCTGCATTTGTAAAATGTAACATAGGCTCATAAATGTGTTATTTTGAAATCTTTTTACACCAAATTTTCAACATAGCCTTGTTATAAAAAGAAACAAAATAAGGTACAAGAGGGAAGTATTTTTCAGAAAAAAAAGGCACTCAAGAACAAAGGGACCTGATATAAAGCTGGAGAGGAGGGGTTAATTTCAGAAGAGACGTGAAGGAGTGCTTCTTCAAAGAGAGCGAGGTCAATTCCTGGAACAGAATTTCAATGGAGGTGATAGGAGCAAAAACAGTGGTGGGGTTCCAGAATGCATGGGATAGGCACAAGGGAATCTCAGTGAAAAGGAGGAGGAAGAACTGATTGGAGTTTATGCAGGATCTGTGGTGTTACTGTAGGCAGGGAAAATGGTCAGACTGTGGGGAGGTGTCAAACCAGTCCTTATCTGCAATCAATCTCTTTGTTTCCATGTTTCTGAAAATTCATTAATGGCAATAATATCACCAACTGCGTTAAGTATACATATAATCCAATACAAGCAAGAAAGCTGACAAATGCAGTAAATGCTAGACGTAAAGGTATGGCTGCAGGCAAGTCTTTGTGGCCGTAGGAAGCCCAAGCACTTCAACTCTCAATGAGTCTTCCTCAGGGGGCGTGGCTAGTTAATCTTTTAAAAAAAGATGTCAAATCCCATTGCTTGTCTAAACCAGCAGGTGTAATGCTTTCTAATTCATAAATCCAAGTTGATTTTTTTCCACAGTAGATTATTCACTCGTTCCACTCCCCCCCCCAAAGAACCCACTCTCTCAATGCCTATGAACTTTAATCTCTAGGATGTGAATTATGGCAATCAAACAAATGACTACCAAGTGGGGTGTCAAGTATCCGATTAATAATACTGCTCAATGGTCTTGTGGCTAGTTTTCACGCTGGGCACTGTTCTGTGCACATATATCTTATTGCAGTTACACCATAGAACATATGTGACAAAGTCAGTGCTGGAATTAATAAATTCATATGTCTCCAACTTTAAATCTTCCTTCAGGGGGTGTAGAAACTCTTTACTAAGCTGTGCACACATTATATGTAGCATTTGAAGAAACCTTTTTGTTTGGATGGTAACCACTGGTTATTAATGATAGCTTCCGAATTTGTTTCAAATCAGCTATGGACTAACTTGTCTCTCAGACTGCTTGCTCTGCCAAAATTAATGCATGAGGTATCACCCACTGCTGAAGTCACATCATTGTCACCAAGCAGGATAGGGCAGTTACGATAAATGATATTGTCAATTTTACTTGTCAAATGATTGAATTTACTGACAAAAGTAACAGGATAATGTTCATAAATTTAATTTTTCTAGTGTCTTTTCATTGTTCTTTTTTCCAGTAAATCAGCTTTATCTCTAGCCTTTCTCAGTAATGTTTTGTTATAACCCCTATTGAGAAATCTCAGCTCCAGTTCATTAGCCTGTCAGTTATATGGTTCAGATGAACTACATTTTCTTTTTAATCTTTTGTTTTTGATTATTTTTTCTCTCCCTGTCTCTGGCTGGCTATGTTCAGGAGGGAGCCCCAGCTCCGTCCCCCCCCCCCCAATGTCCACCATCAGCGCCATCCATCTTCTCCCAGGGCTTGCCCCCACGGCGGGATTGGCAGGGGATCCCCAGGCTCCCACTGAAGATCAGATCCGGTTCCAGTCAGCACCCAGCTGGTCGGGGAGTGGGACCTGAGAGCCCCTCCATCATCCAACTACTGGAGACATGTTTCCTCTTTTTTTTTTTTCTTGGAGGAAAGGACATGCAGTGACACCAGTTGTGGTGTCACACATGCTCCCATGTGTGGCATGCCGGG
This sequence comes from Neoceratodus forsteri, assembly GCA_016271365.2. Taxonomy (NCBI): domain Eukaryota; kingdom Metazoa; phylum Chordata; order Ceratodontiformes; family Ceratodontidae; genus Neoceratodus; species Neoceratodus forsteri. The sequence goes on along the minus strand of CM057453.1, from coordinate 638,464,623 downwards.
TATCTGCCCAACCTCCACCCACCTCGTAGAGTGTCTGTATGCCATCCCCCAGCCTTTACTAGGGACCAGGCAAGCACCAATCACTGGTCCCCCCGCCCAGAGGAGGAGAGTTGTCCTTGGGGTGCTTGCTTCTCCTCGGCCAACCCCCAGCAACCCGCTTGCACCGCGAACATGGGTCGCCGGTGTGGCAGGAGGTAAGGCGTGATGCCTCAGCCCTCTACACCACTGGGCCAGCTGCTATTTTCTTTTTAACCTTAAAAATTGACTATAAGGGATATGACTTTTCAAAGGCATCGAATGAATACTATCTGCTCTCAGGACCACATTTGTAGCAGTGTTTTTCTGAAGCACTGAGTTTCAAATATTTCTTCTTTGCCATGTTTCTCTCTTGTCTCCTGTCGGTAGAAATATCACTTCTGAAAATAGGAGTTTTACAAGCAGCTGCCTTGGAAATACTTGTGCCTTGATCAGTGCTGCTGTGGTAGTCACTAAAATTCATAATGATATTCAGAATTATAGCAAGCACTGGCTAGTCATGGTCTGTTCGATATACTGGGTAAAGGCCATGACTGGGTATTATTATGGACCCCACCCTATTTCTCCTCCCCACTTCTGCACCTTTTAAAATACTCAGCTAATCAGTATCTTGTTTAGTTCTCAAGTTTTCTACTTGTTGTTTTTTTTTTTATCTCCATAGTAATCAGCATGATGGGCTTATAAGAATATTTATAAATATTGCAGTAGAAAGGGCTTTAATTGCCATTCAACTGCATTGCTGCCTACAGTGTACTGTAGCATATTATGATATACCACAGTATTACTGTATTGCTTCATGGCTGGTGCTGCTAGCCATTTTTTAGGTCTAAGCTGATGAACTCAATGAAATCAGCCTCTCATCATACCAGGGACCCCCCCCCTTTTTCTTGGTGCAGGGCTAAATGTGTTGGCCTGGGAGGGGTTTTACAGGCTTTTGCAAGCAACTGGGTGGCCCACTGTGTCATCAGTAGTGCATGATGTTATCACGTTCTGTTTAACGGTATGGCACTCCAAGTGATGCAGTGATACCTGGTGCATCATTTGTTCACTTGGCATGGTAGGGGTGGGTACTTCCATTTAAAAGAAGGCAGTGAGGAAGGCCTGGAACACATGTAGTATCACCTGCGGCTGATGGTGATGACCCTGTGTAACTGACTAGCCTTGCTACAGTATAAAGGTATCATTTAGAATCTTTAGTGCTTTGAGTGCAGCAGTCTTACAGATATGATGCTGATGCAGGCTAATGAGGTTATTTTATTTTTACTTTAGGGGAAGTGCACTAGCAACACTGAACCATCAACATGAAAGAAGTCAGACAGTTACCAAATAATAATGGTGTGCTAGTTACTTACTGAATCATTTATATTATTATGAATAGTTATATTAGAACATGACTCATTTGGGGACCATTATTTTACCATTTTAACAAACATAACAGGCACAGATTATGGAGTGAGAGGGCATAGAACAGCTATAGACATGTATTAAGAAGTGAAAGGGAAAAAACCCTCAATGTTTTTGGGGGGCAGCCCCTGATCCTTACCAGAGCTCAGACCTGCCGTGCCTACTGTCCCCCATGCCCAGGCTTACCCCTTGGGTGCTCACCCAAGAGACACTGTTGGCAAGCCCCAGCTTACCTCCTGCATTGGGGCCATAGGAGTGGGCCCCCCCCCCGGCAGACACTGGTGGCTGTGAAGATGGTGGCAGAGCAAGGACTCATGCCTGGGGGCCATCTGTCTTTCTGAATGTTGGATCCCTGAGGTGGGAACATGCAATGATGTCCAGCATCCACCCCGCTGCCTTAGGTGATGGTGCTAGCTGCAGCAGTATTCCCAGCCTCATCCGGAGGTCTGTAAAGCATCGTACACTCTTCCCCTTCCCCCCAAGAGGAGGACAGCAGTCATCAGGATGTTCGACCCCTCCTGGCTGTCCCTACGACTCCCGGGTCCATCATCAAATTGGGGATGTTGGCACCACAAGTAGATGCCTTGCAGCTGTGCCAGTGGGTGGGCCAGCAAAGAAAATCTCTGTTAAACAAACATAAGGACATAAGAATGGAAGTGAGTTCTGAGACTATATATTGTTTATTTTAAGAATTGAACTAGTTTGAAAAGAATCAGAATAAATAATACAGTGCAATAAACAAAAGCATTTATTGTGCCCATTGTAGGATCATACAGGACTGTGGTTTGTATTGATTAGCAACCAAGAAAATATATGAAACAGCAGCTACAAGGTATAATCTCTTATTTATTCATATTATACAGTTAAAAGAAGAGATTATCACACAGAATAGTAGGCAGTTTTCTGAAAGAATTAACATTTTTACTTAAGGCTGCAATCTCATATGAACATATGAAGAAGCCAACAAAATTAGGATTTTTGGTCTATCTAGTCTGCTCGTTGCCCAGGGTTCTAAGCTCAGGCTGGTGTTCCTGCTCCCCCTCCCCTACCTTTACACTACCTTCCTCCCCTCCTTCCATTACCTTTATCTTCCACTTATACCACTCCCAGCCTCTCTTGAAGCTGCTCGCTGTCCTCAATGAGATCACCTCTTCTGGCAGCGCATTCCATTTTCTCACCACCCTTTCTGTGAAGAACTGTCTTCTAACCTCCCTCTTAAACAACCACCCTGCAACTTTAGGCTGTGCCTCTTCAGGGTTTTGCTGCAGCTTAGCTTGAAGATACCCTCCCTGTTCACCTTAATAATCTCTTTCCAAGTACTTGAAGGTTTCAATAGTCTCACCTCTCCCTTCTGTCCTCCAGGGAACAGATATTTAGGACCCTCAGTCTCTGCTCATATGATTTACCCTGCTGTCCTGCAATCATCTTCATTGCCCTGGCAAGATGCATTTTTTATCCAGAGGGGAAATTTTAAACTGTTATTCTTGTCATAATAATAGGAACTTTTTTCATAGAAGGGGCATCTTTGAAGAAACACCTCATTTTCCAGTTTAGATACTAAGGTGCTTCATCTTTAAAATTATTAGGAAATTAGTTTAAATATCTGAAGGCAGATAGGACAGGTGTAATGTTTCAAAAATGGTGGAGTCCACAGCATGACTTTCCTTGCTTCCTTCCATTCCCTCTCATCGTAAGGCAGCAGGTATATAATTTTTCAGAAAGGCAAGATTAATAGCACAGATAATGTGTATATATATATATATATGGGCATCAATCAGTAGTTTTCAGTTAACAGGTGGAACTGGCTAGGAGTGGAGCATCTTCTGTGCTGTAATTCTCCTAATCCTGAACTTGAGGAGGAAAAAGAAGATGTTGCAAGACATGGTCACTCATCTTATTTTCCTCTATTTGTTGCAAATCTGCATTGCAAGGTATGTGCTTCATTCTAGACCCATTATCTGTAGCTGACTGTTTGAAGTTTATGAGAGATTGGGGGGGGGGGTAAATATACAGGCCTGTATTTTCAAAGATTTGCTGCAGATGCAGCAGCAAGTTACATCAATTTTGAATCATGGATCACAGCTGTGTCTGCATCAGAAGGGTGCACTACCATCAGAAGATGTATGCATCACAATCTGCTGCCCCTGCACTTGCATCTACTGTAGATTGAGGCTGGCAGTATAGCTTAGAGATTAGAGTAATGAGCTGTGAATGAGCTTGGTACATCGAGCAGACCAGGGTTTGATTCCCACAACCTCCACTTGCATACTGTGTGACTCTAAGCAAGTCACTTAACCACCCCAGTGTTCCTGGGACGCCACTGAACACAGACACATGTGCCTAGTGGGCCTTATGTGGTTACCAAAAGAATAAAAAAATAAGACTAGTGATGCAAAAAGTGATACAAATGTGATGCAGTAGTGATGCACCCCACAAATATATTGCAAATATGCTACAATTATGATGCAAGTATAAGTGTTGTTTTGACGCAGCCATGAAAATATGGTGCAATTATATGCTGCATCTGCATGATGCAAATTTAGGTGTCTTGACACATCTGTATCATTTTCTTTAACTTTTAAAAATACCACCTGCTGTTTTGACAGTGTCTTTAAAATTCTGCCAAATGTAATTAACATTAAAAATAATACTTACTCCTACTGAATATAGGAAAATAAGTTACAGCAATTGCAATAAAACTTCAAAAATAAAGAACTTTGATTTTGCCAAACAGGTTTTACTTTAGTCTTTATAAATGATGCAAGAATTTTAAAATGAATCAGGTCCATGGGATCTGCTGTTGAATGTATGCAAGTTAAAGCTAACCAGGACCATTCACATTCTTCCAAATGTAGGAACTATTTAAAAAAACACTTTATGCTCCAGGACAAAATGGATACAGAAAATGCATTCTTCTGCTTCTCTATAGTAAGAGAGTTTTAAGCAGTGATAGACTCTAGCACCAAGTCAATGTTTGGAATGGCTATCTTTTAAAAAATAACTTTTATGTATAAGTTTTTACTTATATATAAATGCATAGTACTGACACAGTACAACCATTGATCATATCACAAGTACAAATGACAATTGCACCAGACTTCTCCACCCTTCCAAACTGAAATCAGATAGTTACTACTCCCCCCTCCCCCACACACACACTTGCCATCAAAGATGTCAGAAAGCTGGGAATGTCTTTAAGGTGAGTAATGTCACACTAGAGCAGTCAATCCCCCCCCCAACTGATGCAGACATCTAGGCATGAAAGAAAGCCAGGAATCTTAGTAATGTGAGTCAGTGTAATATCAAACTACACTGCCCCCACCCCCATCCCACATAACAAAAAATAGGGCCTATTAGAAGACTGCATTGACACAGCAGATGATTTCAAAGACTGTGTCGGAAAATGTGATGCAACTGTTGTTAGAAAGGAAAGAATGCAGAGTCCCCTTTTTATGTTTGCTTGCACGCATGTGCAAGAAACATAGTGCCACCATATGAGTTTTCGTAGGTGTGCCACCCCCACCTCCAATGCCCTGCTCCTTTTTGCAGGTGCAATCGCATCACCCCAATGAATGTCCAAGCTGTCTATGACAGTAGTTCAGATGCAGTGGCATACAGTTAAAGTGAAACACGCCTCAGCGAGAGGTGGTAGCATATGGCACTCGCATACTGTTGATCGGCAGGCAATTTGCATACTGCCATTGGCAGTATGCAAATTGCCTACATGTCAGCACTGCATCTGAATTGCTGTCCTCACAGACTCCCGATACAAGATTCTGTTACTGGCAGTATCCACTTAAGCTGTACTCAGCAACTGCTTCAGCACTACAGACTTCTGCCTTGGATTTGGCTATACTAGTTGTGGAGTTTCAGTCTTGGGAACAAAAAAAAAGGGAACGAGAGAGAGAAAGAATAAAGTGCAGCTCAGAGCTCTCAGAGTGTGGGTGGGGGAGCGGAGAGAGGGAGGCGACAACTGTGAGCTAGTTTAGTACAGCTATTTCTTTGGGCAGGCTTTTTTTTTTGTAGCAATTTACCCTGGGACACACGAATCCATCATTAATAACCTGTTAATAATAGCCAGCTGTCTTGTACACTTCCATGCAGATTCACTTGACTAAACTTTTTTGGAAGTCCCTTTCTTTACACTTTCACCCCAGGCTGCAGAGCAAGGCCTCCCCGAGAAGCCTGGGCGCTGCTTGATAGAACACTTTCAATCAATGAATAACTATCCCAAGGAAGGGGGACATCCGAATCCACATTCAGCACTGAGCGGGGGGTCCAGCCTACCTCTAGGGGAAAAAAAAAAACCTCATCAAATAAAATCAAGTTTTTAAAGGTAACCTAGCCAGAGGATATGAAGAATTAAAACCTATCATTGACATTTATGTCTAAGTAAATATGTCTGTAACTGAAGTTTGTTGTTTTAAAGGAAGACCTCTCCACCCACTTTGTGGGAAGAGATGGTATGTTCCAGGAACAGATGTCTGCATCCCTGACATGTGGGATGCTGTGAATGCCTGAGTGAATTGGAAATGCCTCTGGGAAAGTTGGATGGAGAGAGAATATGTGTGCTGCTGCCTGCGGACTTTTACACAGTTGCAGAAGTGGAGAGAAATGAATACTTTTAAAACTGCTGGGAAAATAAACTGATTACACAGGCAAATTAGGTAAGTGGTGGAATCATCTGGCTCACAGTTGTCGCCTCCCTCTCTCCACTCCCCCACCCACGCTCTGAGAGCTCTGAGCTGCACTTTATCCTCTCGCTCTCTGGTTTTTTTTTTTTTGTTCCCGAGACTGAAACTCCACGACTAGTACAGCTGGATCCAAGGAAAATGGGATGGCGTGGTGCTGGTGCTGGCACTGGCAGCGGGCATGGATGATGCATGCTTCAGTTCAATTAGTTGTGTGGTGTTTGTTGTCATTTTTTAAACACAGTGGCAAGGGACAACATGCATACTGGATGATTTCTGAAATACTCTAGGGGATACAACTTGAGTACTTCTGTGTATCTTGAGACAGTATCCTAGAATTTGGTACAGCAAAGAAAAACGGTGGGGGTGGATAAATCGTGATGACCTTTGAAAGTTGTGTTGCACCCATGTGTAACCTTAGCAGCTGTGATGCCATCAGTATTCAGTGAAAGGATTACACCGGTTACATAAAATAGTTGACTGTTTTACTAAAAGCTGTTCTTTGATTGTACTTATCTTCAAGAGGAATAGATGATGTCACCGATTTCTGTTATCCTTTAAAAAGGGTTTTGAAGCAGGATTAGGAAGTGGGGAACTAATTAAGTTTGACTTAATTGTGCTGGCTGCTGCAGTTGGACTGAAATGGCTTTTGTCAGCCTGAAAGATTAAAGCTGTCTACCCCACTTGAAGTCCAACTGGATCCTTTTGTTTGCAACTTGACATGACTCTGCCCACCAGTAAACCTAATAAAGGAAAATAGTAAATAAATAATTTCAAAAAATCTGGATTTTCTTAAAATGCCTTGAAGACAAGCAGCTTTGCTTTTATTAAAAAAAATGCTTTTATAAAAAAAAAATAATAAAAGACTACTGTCTCCCTCTGCCATCCATATCTGATAGCATTTTAGTTGTGACATTAGCCCCTGATAAAACAAAGATAAATGTAAACATTAACACCAAGAGTCATGGGTTCTAATACAGTCACAATGAAAGGTGGAGCAAATTCAGGGAGCAGAGGAAAAAAAAAACCCTTGTACCACCTCTGAAAAAAAGATGCAAAGTTTTAACATTTATTTTATTTTATATTTGCTCAGGAAATTACCTTTGAGCACAGTAGCTGTTTTAAAAAGCTTCCATGTTAGTAATGTATACAATTTGAGACAGTGCAGACAATACATCAGCTAGCATAATAAGCAGGAAACAAGTACAGAACACGTACTATCACAGGATTTGGACTAAGTTGCTGGGGGAGGGGTTTCCTTAGTGACTAAGTTGCAAAATAAATGAGTCAGTCAGGTATTAGCCAACACAAATGGGCCTGTAAACTGTGACCACTAACATAACATGCTAGCTAGGCGTAGGGGTCAGGAAATGGCATAGCATCAGTCTCTCATCTCCAAGCCCCAGCCAAACAGCACCACTGCCAGAGTTCCCAACCCCCAGCCCCCCTCCTCATCCTGTTTCCCCTTCTAAGCCCCTATGAACTCATGACATTGGTCATCCCTAGTAATCCTGTGCCCCCCTCCACTGTATCTCCACCTCAGGTTTGTCCCTGATATTCAGTAGAACCTCCACCTCTTCTTAAACCTCCTAATTATTTTGTTAATACCAAACCCCTTCCCCACCCAAACTTTAGTTCCAGTCCGCAAGCGTGTGCCCCAGGCCAGCTTTGTTGAGACACCTTGGCTTGAGAGCAGGTACATGGGGCCAGCAAGCTGCTGAGTGTAGCTCCATGGCTCATGGTATACCGGTGCTGGCATTACCACGGATGCCCCCTGCCCCTTTAAACTCATGTTGTTCGGATGGAATTTGGACTTTTACCTGTGTCACTACCTGCACTCAGAACTCTGACCATGAGCTGTTGACCTAACAGATAAGTATTCATTGTACTGAATTCGTGCAGTGAGTTACTCACATCATCAGCACTGTAGAGCTGGGCCTGGCATGACTACAATACTTCACAGCCATTCATATACCACATCTATCTAACTCTTGCACATCCAATGCTAATATCAGCAAGCAAACATTCGGTGTTGACAAATGCTTGAAAGCAATAGGACTGCAGGGCTCCGCCCACTGCAGCCGTAACAAGCAGGCTGGAAAGAATAGGAAACAAAAAAAAGCCATTATAGTTCTCCAAAGACATTGAGGATGCAGTAAAAGCAACAAAAATCTGCATTCAGGAAGTATAAAACTTCTCAGTCAGAAGACAGTAGGGAAATCATCTTAGATGTGCCAAGGAGACTAGCAAGACAGTAAAAAATTCAAAGATGGATGTGAAACTTAGGATACCAGAGGGTGTTAAGGATGATGATAAGGCTTTTTCCAATTATATAAGGGAAAGGAGAAGAGGTAAAAGAGGAACAGAGAGGCTAAAAAGGGAATTGTCTGGGTAGAGGATGATGAGCCTATGTCCGAGATTCTTAATGAGTACTTCTGCTCATTTTGTTATAAACAAGAAGGAGAGTCCACTCCCAGAAAGCTGTGTCCAGGCTAGGGAGGAACTAATCTGGCTGAAGGCTTCTATCTCAGTCAAAAAGGTTCTCAAGGGTTTATTGGGGTTAAAGGTTGATAAATCGCCAGGCCCAGATGGTTTCCACCCTCATGTGCTGAGAAAGTTAGCTCAAGCACCAGCAGTGCCTTTAGCTGACCTATATAATTGCTCTTCAGACACTGGAGAGATTCTGGGTGATTAAATATGACAGATATCATCCCATTACACAAGGGTGGGTGGGTGATTGGAGGGTGGCAGATATCACTCCATTACACCAGAGTGGTGATAGGAAAGATCTTGGAAATTATAGACTGGTTAGCCTGACACCTGTACTGGGTAAACTTGCAACTATTATAAAGAAAAGGCTGGGGTACATCCTGGAGTTACAGGGGCTCCAGAATATTAAGTGACATGAATTTGTTAGCGGTAGATCTTGCCAGACAAATCTTGTAGTATTCTTCAGTGGGATTTCAAAAGATTTGGACATGGGTAAACACAGACACATAGAAACATAGACTTTGATGGCAGATAAGGACCACTTGGCCCACCCAGTCTGCCTATTTCCTTACCTATTGGATAAGCTGCAGATCCTACTGTAGTTAACCAACAGACTACTTCTTCCTAACCCCCACCAGAATTGCATTATGTCTGTCCCATGCATTCTTAAATTCACCCACTGTTTCTGACCTCACAAGCTCCTCAGGAAGGCTGTTCCATGTGTCCACCACCCTCTCCGTGAAAAAATACTTCCTCACATTGCCCCTGAGCTGTCCTCCCTCTATCTTCAAATTGTGCACCCTTGTTCTTGCACATCTCTTTTTCTGAAAGATGCTACCCTCTTGGACTTTGTTTATTCCCTTGAGGTACTTGAAAGTTTCTATCATGTCACCCCTCTCCCTCCTTTCCTTGAGGGTATACATATTAAGCTCTATTAGTCTCTCTTCATGTGGTTTCTGGTGCAGACCATGCACCATTTTAATTGCCCTCCTCTGGATCTGCCTCCACCCTGTCTATGTCCTTGTGGAGATGGGGTCTCCAGAACTGCATGCAGTACTCCTGATGTGGTCTCACCAACTGTCAGTACACAAGGATAACAACTTCCTGTTTTTTACTGGTGATACCTCTCCCTATGCATCTCAGTATCCCCAGCCCTCCTTACTGCCTTCTCACATTGCTTGCCCACCTTTAGGTCATCTGATGCGACTACCCCCAGGTCCCTTCCCATTTTAGTTGTTGTTATTACTCCCCCCCACACTGTGTACTCTTCCCCTGGCTTTTTGTTTCCTAGGTGCATTACTTTGCACTTCTTTGCATTGTATCTAAGCTGCCATACTTTTGACCATTCCTTCAACCTTGACAAGTCCCTTCTCATCCTTTCCACCCTCTTGTGTATCAACCCTGTTGCAAATCTTGTGCCATTTGCAAAGAGGCATACTTTTCATTCCAGTTCCTCCTCAGTGTCACCTATAAAGACATTAAAGAGGACCAGTACCAGCACTGAACCCTACGGTACCCTGCTAGTAACCCCCCTTTCTTTGGAGCAGACTCCGTTTACTATCACCCTCTGTGTTCTGTTGTCCAGCCAATTTTTTACCCAGGCTACCACCCAGGGACCCACTCCCATGCTGACAAACTTGTGTATTAATCTTTTGTGTGGGACTGTGTTAAATGCCTTGCTAAAATCTAGGTAGGCCATGTCCACAGCTTCTCCCGGGTCCGCTACTTTGGTCACCCAGTCAAAGAAATCTATTAGACTCATCTGACATGATTTTCCCACTGTGAATCCATGCAGCCTTGGGTCCTGTGGCCCTCTGACCTCTCGGAACTCAACAATTCTTTCTTTCAGAAGTGATTCCATCATTTTTCCTACCACTGAGGTCAAACTAACAGGTCTGTAGTTTCCTGCCTCTGCATTGCTCCCACTTTTGTGAAGGGGAACCACATCCACCCTCCTCCAGTTCTCAGGTATCACACCATCCTCCCATGATTTGTTAAAAAGGGTAGTCAGTGGCGTCATTAGTTCTCCCTTTAGTTCTTTTAGAATTCTGGTGTGAATCCCATCGGGCTCCATTGCTTCATCCACCTTCAGTTTAAGGAGTTCTTTCAGGACCCTATCTTCTGTGAATGGACTGGTATCTACCCCCGATCCAGGGTGCTTCTATTGTTTGGATTAGGTGCCTCTGACTCCTTTTCTTTTGTAAATACTGAGCAGAAGTATTCATTCAGTATCCCTTCTTTTTCACTGTCACCCTCTGCCCACCCACTACTCCCCTTTATTAAGCCCCACTATTCCTCCCTTGGTGTTTCTTCACTCCCTCATTTACCTAACTGGATTGGTTATCTTTTCCTCAGTTTGGGCCTTTGCTATCCCGACTGCCTTCCACACTTCCTTCTCCTTTAACTGGTACAATTCTCTGTCCTACTCCTTCTGTGTTTCCTTATACTTCCTGAATGCAATCTTTTTCTCCCAAACCTTCCCCGCCACCTCTTTTGAGAACCATAGTGTTTTTTTCCTTCATTTTGTTTTGTTTATTTGTTTCACACAGAGGCTTGTTGCCTCTGTGATGGCAGTTTTGATTTTACCCCATTGTTCCTCCACCCCTCCTTCTTGCCCTTTTGCTAGTGTTTTTCTGAGGCACTCTCCCATTTTGACAAAACCAGCCCTCCTAATGTCCAATGCCCTTGCTTTTGCATGGCTTGACTCTACAACTGTGTCTATTGTGAACCACACTGTTTGGTGGCCGCTTGTTCCCAGATGACTACCCACTTCTAAATCTGAGATCCTCTCTCTCTGTCACCATTTGAGAGTACCAAATCTAAGATTGCTCCCTCCCAAGTGGGTTCCAACACTAATTGTCTGAAGCATGCACCCTGTAAGGCATCAAGAATGACCCTGCTCTTGGATGTGGCTGCAGCAAAGGTGCTCCAGTTAACATCTGGCATATTCGGTTCCCCCATCAACAATATATCCCCTTTTTCTGCCATTCTAAGGATGTCTTCTATCATTTCCTTGTCTATTTCCTCCCCTTGAGATAGGGGTCTGTATATAACCCCATGCAGATTGTGGTGCCATTTCCTGTCTCCAGGATGATCCACAGTGCCTCCTCTCCTCCCTGTTTACCCTTTAGTTCTGTTACTTTGATCCTTTCCTTTACATAGAGAGCTACTCCTACTCCACTTTTACCCTCCCTGTCCCTCCTGTAGATTATGTATCCTGGTATGTTGACATCCTAGTCATGGTTCTCTGTGTACCATGTTTCTGTGACTGCCACAATATCCAGGCATCCATCAAAGCCGCTAGTTCAGGGAGCTTATTACCCAGACTATGTACACTGGCACTCATTGCTCTCCATTTTTTGATGGCCTTACCCCTTTTAGCCACACCCCTGTCCTTACTGCCTTTGCCTTTTTCTCCATTTACCTCTGTCCTGCTCCCTTTCGATTTCTCTACCTTGGTGTTTACCTTGCTAACTACCCTGTTTTGTGGGGGGGCTGGTATTTCTCTGCTCCTTTTTATTGCCTCCCCCCTTGGTTAGTTTAAATGCTTGCCAATGAAGCATTTAAACCTATCACCTAGGATCCTGGTTTCCCTCCGGACAGATGCAGACCATTGCACAAGTATAGGCCAGTATCCCTAAAGGCGGACCCTCAGTCCCCAATGAAGCCCAAACCCTGAGCTCCACACCAGTTTTTCAACCATTCATTGAATCCCATGGTGTGGAGTACCCTAGCCTCACCCATGACATAGACAGGCAGCACCTCCAAGAAGGTTACTGTGTGTACTACTTGTCTAAGGCCCCTCCCCAACTCCACAAACTCCTCCTCCTCACTGCTCTGATCCCATTCCCAGCTAGGTCATTTGTCCCTAGGTGGACAATGCTGTCCAGCTCCCTGCCCTGTGCAGCTGCTCCCACTATCCTGAGGATTCACTTCCTGTCCCTCCAAGCCATGGTGCTGGGCAGGCATCTTACCTCCCTCTCCCCTCCTTCCCCCAGTTCTACCCCCCAATGACTGAGTCCCCCACCAGGAGTTGTTTCCTTCCCTTGTGGGGTTCCATGCCACCCTCCTTTGGATCTCCTTTGTGGAAGTTCCCAGCATCCTCCTTGGTCTCCACTGCGGGTGCCTCCACAGAACAACCACACTCCACCAGAATAGCATATAAATTGTGGAAGGGTACAACTGAAGGGATGTGCTTCTGTTCCACCACCCTCACCCTCCCTGAGCCAACCATGATCCAACCATTCCTCTTTCTTGATAACCTCTGAGGCAGCAGCAGTGGTCCTGGTGGTCCCTAGGTAGGAGAGGAGGTTTCCTGAATCCTCGCTAGGTCTGCTGGAGATGGGCAACCTCTTCCCTCAGACCAGAGAGGTGCCTGCAAATAGGGCAGAATTGCAGCCTCCATTATGTCTCCTGGAAGACTGCAGCCCCACAACCAGTGCATTGCACCACTCTCCACATATCTCTCTCCCTTCCTGTTTAATTTTTTTGTTGTTAGTGTGTGAGAGTGTGTGTTTGTGTTTACCCCCTACACAGTGTGCTGGGCTGTTAAGGATATGACAGGTGCATGTCCTTTGCTGTTTTGGGGAAGTAATGTCAGACCCCTGGTATAAAGGAAATCATGCACTTGGGGTGGCTGGGGTGATGGGTAGGGTGGTTGGGACCAAGCCTGTGCCCTCCAGAAACAATCAGGTAGCTGATGCTCCAGGCCAGACAATTAGCACCCTTCCCCCCAATATGCACTAAACCTTGCAGCAAGTAAAGACAGGAGTGAAATAAAGCTACAAATTAGTACAACATATCACAGTAAAACCCATGAATGAAAGTAGTGGTAGTAAAAACAGGGATAACATTAAACGGTCCCAAAAAGCTCCTGAAAAGGAAGAACTTTGGGCACCTCTTAAAGGCCTCCATGGAGGTAGCTTCCTATAAAGATTGGGACAGCCGGTTCCACAGGATAGGCCCAGCCAACACAAATGCTCAATCACCCAAAGTTGCTGGGAGGGTGGTCAAGGGATACAAGAGGTAGAAGTAGTACCATACCTCCCTGTTGATGTAATTAAGGGCCATTTATTTTGCTTGGAAAGGAAATGCTATTAGTGTTACTACCTGTAGTCGGGTCAGACTCTGAAGGCAAGCTACTGACAAAGGAGATGGGTCAGTGCAGCCAGAGGCAACCCCTACCTTAGCAGAAAAGGAAGTAACCAGTGTAGCTCAGGATTAGCTGAAAGTAGTAGCTATGTGCCACAGTTACAAACAGTAGAGACCATAGCTGTGTGCAGGACTTCCACTGAGAGAGGGTGTATTATGGAGGGCAAGCATGAGGAGTTTAGCAGGACTCAGCAAGCTGTTCCATCCCCACAGAACCTTAGAGAATTGACAGCCAGGGCTTACTGTGGCTCATGGAAGAGGAAACAAGCAGGTATACTGGGAGAATGGGTTATAGCACAATACTAGTAATAGCACATTTTATTTCAAAAGGCCCCCTTTCACAGAGGCTCAGGGTACAGTGCAATAATCAATGATATAAAACCAACAACAGCAACATCAATATGTATAAAATATGAATACAATATAAAACACTGGCAGCGGATAACACAAATCCTTCAGGTATTAGCAAAGGTTTCTTCAACAGATAGTATTTAAGACCTCCACTAACAGGGCCTCTATAAGAGCTCTCAGGAGTGCATGCCAAAATACTGGAATAGAGATGCTGTAAAATTTAATTTTGCTGGCGAAATGTCGTCGAAACCACAAATTTCGCCAGGTGAAATATTTTGCTTAATTACAGTGTTGTGGTGAAATTTTGATGACACATTTCACCTTAGATTTCACCTTGTGTTTCTATTCGGTGAAATCCAGTGAGACTGGGATTTTCACATGACCTACTCTCTGAAGGTCACATGGGTGACTGTATACAGGCAGGAAGTGAGTGATTCGTTTCACTTCTGTGTAGCTGGAGACTTGTAGGAAGCAGACAGCCAGCAACAGAGAGAGTTTTTGGGTCAGCTCAGTAGTGTGTTATATTGTGTGTGTTTTGTACACATTTTTTTGTTCCTAAGTTAATACATATTTTGATTGTGTCTGTTGATAACTTCTGTTAGGTGTCTGTGCAGATTGTGCTGTGTGTGTGTGTGTGTGTGTGTGTGTGTGTGTGTGTGTGTGACTTCCTCCCTTTCTAGGAAATCTTTTTTTTCTAACTGATGAAAGGGAAAAGTAGGGGCAAGGGGACTGGTGGGAAGGCACCCACTGTCTGTCTGGACAGGTAGGTATTTAGGGACAGGGTTGTTGAGGCAGAGGACCCCTCCCAGGCCCTTTAAGAGCTGGTAGCCACCACTCCCCGGCAGTGGCAGCAGCAGCCGCAGCAGGAGCCCATTGCCCCCACCCATCAACAGCAGCATGAGGATAATGTGGCCCCCTCCACATCCACCACCACCACCACCCAGCAGCAAAATGCTCCTATAGTCCCTCCACTCCCCCATGTCCCCCAGCAGGAGCATGTGCCCCCCACCTCCCCCCAGCATAAAGGGTCTGCCGTGTGGTGTTTTTTCACCATAAACAACACTGACAGCAGTGTTGTTATCTGCAAGTTGTGCAGCAGATCTGTACGAAGGGGCAAGCAAGGGGGCCATTTTGGAACGGGTGGCCAAAGGAGCCTCCTGCAGCACCACCACACTGCAGAGTGTCTCCAAAAGCAAAGGGAGTTAGCAGCAGCAGGAGGCAATGTGGCCCAAGGTGAAGGGGGCCAGCAGGAGGAAGGTGCCAGGGCTCAGCAACAACAGCCCAGAAGGTGCCAGCAGTGCCAGAGAAATCAGCAGCAGACCACAGCAGCACCCCCATCCACCTCACCACACAGGCAGCAGCAGCACCATGTTCATGCTGGACATCAGCATGGATAGCCTGCATCAGCCCCAGCCGGTCCTCCTCCTGTGAGCCAAGAAGACCTGGCAGCAGTGCGGCGAGAGGTAACATCTCTGCACCAGGATTTTGATGAGTTCCGCCAGGAGGTTAGGAGGGACTTAAGGAAAGTGTTGGAGGAACAACAAAAAGTTTTGGACCTCCTGGCAGAGCTTCACGCTGGCGGTTGTGATGACAGGGTGGAATCAGGGCTTGGTGCGGGCACCTTGTAATGACGTGGTCCGGGGACCGTAATGTGCTTGCATGTGAGGCAGGCAGTGAGTACAGCACCAGAATTTTATTTTGTTTTTCCTGTCCTTACTACTATCACTCTTCCCCCATCTGCACCCCCAAAAAATAAAAAAATAAAAAATTATATATTTAGTCTTCTTCCTCTTTCTATATCCTCTTGTTTCTTTTTCTTGTCCAGTGTTTAGTGTGTTTTATGTTGTGTATGCTCCCTCTCTTTCACTTCTCGGATATGAATACCCTATCACCTAGTACCCTGCATATCCCCCCATCATGTATGTTACTATCAGTAAGTCTGTATATTTCCTATAATAAACAGTGTATCTTTCTTCTTGTTTTATGTTAATCCTTCTCCTATCCACAAATGTCAAGTATTGTAATTTGTTCATATGAACAATTTTTTTCCCCAAGAGCTATGTGATGTTGTGGCAGTTCTTTTTGCTGTATGCAGCTGCAGCATAAGTTTGAATATGTACACAACATAGAAACCTAAATAAGAAGCACTTTCATTGTGAAGTTAAACATAGATATGTTTTTTATGCTTAACAACGGTCCCATGGCCCTGGGCTTAGTTGTCACAAATGTTCACTTGGTGTCCCTCCCCTCCACTCATGATGTTTTCTTTAGTACCCCGCCACCACCCAGACATTAAATAGCTGTTTTAGGGCCTGTTTGCCAAATATTTCTGCCTGAAACTCACTGCTGTTGGTGCCAAGCAGGGCCTACAAGTCCAGAAATGTTTACAAAAAATGTTACATGAAATTGAGACTGAAATGTGCTGTCAGTCCTGATTTTTTATGGTGCCCCACCAGCAACCAGACAGTAAAATGTTGTTTTAGCCACTGTTTACAGTTGTTTTTGGGCCACATCTTGTTTCTGCCAGTGCAACACAGGCAGAAAATGTCCAGAAATGTTTCCTAAAAAATGGTAGATTAAATTGAGACAGAAATCTGGACTCAGCCATGATGTTTTATGGCGCCCAAACCACCACCCGGACCAAACAATGGTCATTGGTCCACTGTTTACAATTGTTTTTCAGCCACATCTTGTTTCTGCCAGTGTAGCACAGGCAGTAAATGTCCAGAAATGTTTCCCAAAAAATTGCACAGTAATTTCATACTGAAATCAGGTGTCAGACATGCAGTTACATGGCCCACACCCACCATGAGGACCCAAATGTGCTGTTTTCTGCATCATTTAAATGCTTTTTGGGCCTAACTGTCATGCTGCCACTGCCTAACATGGTCCAGAAGTCCAGAAATGTTTCCCCAAAAATGTTACAGTAACTTCATACTTAAATCAGGTCTTAGTCATGATGTTTTATGGCGCCCAAACCCCACCCGGACCAAATGATGATCTCAAGTCTACTGTTTACAATTGATTCTATACCACAACTTGTTTCTGAGAGTGCAGAACAGGCAATGCATGCCCAAAATGTTTCCCAAAACATTGCACAGTAGATTCAGACAGAAATCAAGTGTCAGACATGCAGTTACATGGTTCACATCCACCATGAGGACCCACATGTGTTGTTTTCTGCACTGTTTAAATGCTTTTCAGGCCTAACCGTGGTACCGCCACTGCCTGACATGCAACAGCTAGTTTACCATGATGAGAAAAATAAATCCTCCTGCAAAATGGTCCAGCGACTTAAACTTGTACTTACTTCCTCCTGTTGCTGCTTTCTCAGTTAATTGAGAACTGTGGAATTGTCATTATGCAATGATGATGCCCTGGTTAGCTCTGTTGTCTCTGTGGGTTTAAGTCAGTGTGGATTGAATGACATGCTGCTGCTGTTGCCTGTAGCTGCTACCTGCTGCTCTAACTAGTTGCCACGAGAAGTAATGCTTTGTCTGTTTTATGGGGATCCTCTTCACATAGTCAATCAATGCTGCTGCTGCTGCTGCACATGTAAGTATCTGTATTTATTTTTTCAGGTGCAAAAGAAGATGGACGATGGGTTGGTATTGGGACATCATGAGTTAACTAGGATTACTAGGATTTTAGTGACATATGGGAGCCAACAGGCCCATTCAATATGTCTGCCACATATGTGGGACAATTACACCAATATATTACTATTATAATAGGTATAGTCTAAATAGTTTTTAAAATATTCCAAACAGGGACTATTTATTCCATCCTGAGAAAGTTTATTCCATGCCAATGGAGTTCTGATTGTAAAGTATTGATCCCTTTTAAGGGTTTTGCTTTTCTCGACCAATATTTTCTGGTCTTGAGAACGGAGATTCCTCCTTGTATTACTATATTGCATGTTAAATTCTTATAGACCAAAATCACTATGGATTAGTTTATACAGCAAAAGAAGATCCCCTCTTTGTCTTCGTGCCTCAAGTGTATGTAGTCCAGTCTCCTTCAGTCTAACATAATACTGCTTTGTTTTTAATCTGGGAATATATCTAGTTGTTGTTCTCTGTACCCCTTCTAATAACCTGATATCCTTTTTTAAGTATGGAGACCAAAATTGTGAACCATAGTCCATAATGGATCGTACATAAGTTTTATATAGGGGTACAATAAGGTGCTCATATCTTCCGACAAAGGTTCTTCTTATTTTAGTTAGCAAGGACTGGGCAGATTTTGTTAATTTTTTACATTGACTGTCTGATGAGAGAGTTTCATCAACTGCTATTCCCAGATCTCTGACACATTGAGCTGATTTAATTATAGTTTGGTTGAGGATATGAGTATATCCAGGATTGTTTTTGCCAACATGAAGAACTACACACTTGTCAGTTTTAAATTTCATATCATTTTCATAGGCCCACTTTTCAATCTCTGCCAGATCTGAAATTAACTGAAAGTGTTTATGAATAGTGCTGACTTCACCACATAGTTTAGTATCATCTGCAAATTTGCATATAAGAATGAATATTACTACTCATATCTTGGACATAAATATTAAATAGTAGGAGTCCAAGTACTGAACCCTGCGGTACCCCACTACCCACATCCCCCTCCTCAGAAAGTGTTCCATTAATACGCACTTTTTGTCTCCTGTTTAGTAACCAATTATGTATCCATTTGATTAGGTAACTATTAACTTTAAATGAAATAAATTTGGTAATTAATTTATCATGGACTACTCTATCGAAGGCTTTAGAAAAATCTAGTAGGATTATATCACAAGGATTCCCTTCATCTAGTTGTTTTACTAACATTCTCATAGAATGTAATCAAATTAGTAGTACGTGATCTTCCCTTGATAAAACCATGTTGTTTAACATCAGTTTGCCCTGTTTTTTCTAGATGTTGTAATAGCCTATTTTTTATAAGCTGCTCTAATAATTTACAACAGTGGGAGGTGAGACTGATTGGCCTATAGTTATTGATTCTACCCCATCACCTGATTTATGTATAGGTACAACTACCGCACCTCTCCTATCATCAGGTATATGACCTTCACTTATAGACATATTAAAAAGTAAAGACAGAGGGTACGCCAGTGTACTTCCAGCTTTTTTTAATAGAATGGTATTAATGCCATCAGGTCCTGGACTAGAATTAATATTAAGTTGTTCTATGGGATTAATAATCTCTTCCTCTTGAAAATATATATCCTTAGATTTTACAAGCTCTGGTACAGTTTTTTAAATTGATTTGGAAAATACTGAGCAGAAATATGAATTGAAATTGTTAGCAACTAATTTATCATCGGTTATTACATGTTGATTCTCTTTGATTGGTCCCACAGTTTTGACCCTATTCCGACATTTGATATTCATATAGGAATATAATAGCTTCCTATTATTAGTATTTGCTATAGTCAGTTCCAACTGTATTTTTCATGATCTAATTGGTTTTTTTTAAGTAATTTCTGTGCTCCCAAGTATTTCTCCCATCTTTCTTTGCAAGAATGTAATTTAAATTTATGGAATAATCTCTGTTTATACTTGATTAATTTTTTAATCTTGTCATTCATCCAAACTGGGATGTTACCCATTGTATTATATTTAACCCTAGTAGGAACAAAAAGATCTTTTATCTCTCATAATATTCCTTTAAATTTAGTCCATGCATTTTCTATTGATTTTGAACCATGAATCATTTTGCATTCTGTATCCAAAACCATGGAATTAATTTTAAAAAAATCAGTTTTATGATAATCTTTCACCATAATTTTGGATCCTGAGTAGTGACTTCCCTTGTTTAAATGGTATCTAATAGTAAAATGATCGTTATTACCCAAGGCTGGTCCTATAATTATATTTTCTATTTCATCATCAATATTAGTCAGTAATAGGTCCAATATATTCCCATCCCTTGTTGGGGAGTCAACAATTTGATTTAATCCATTATTGATACAAAGACCAATAAATTCTCGTTCTTTAACATCGGAACCATTAAGGTCTGACTAATTAATTCCAGGATAGTTATACTCCCCTGTCAGTAACACATCTCCCAATGTGCACATTTTGAGTATTTCCTCATTAAGAGCTTGATTATATTCATTGTTTGCCACAGGTGGTCTATAACAATTTCCTAGAATAATAGGTGATCTACCATGGGGTGAGATTTTGACCCAAACTGATTCCAAATTAATATCAAGATCTATGGAAGGTTTAATACTAATATATTGAACTGACTTATGTACATATGTATAAACACCACCGCCTTTTTTATTTTCGTCCCTATTATTTTCGTATCGCCTATAGCCTAATATATTCATAATACCATCAGAGTCCTGGTCCCACCAGGTTTCCATGATTGCCACTACATGTAATTTGTGAAGGGTCATTAATGCTTCCAGTTCCAATTCTTTTTGTCAAATTTAAGCTTCTTGCATTTGTAAAGAAGATATTACAACCCTCAGTCCCTAATACTTTATCACATACCCCCCCCCTTTTATTTAGTTTAAAGACTTGGAGATAGCTTTCAGAAATTTCTTGGCCAAAAGGTTACTTTCTCTTTTATTTAAGTGGAGACCATCTCATGCAAATAGATGTTGTCTGTTTTCAAATTCCTCCCAGTGAGTAATACAATTAAAATCCTTACTGAGGCACCTTTGTCTCAACCAATTATTAATTATTTTAATTTTGTTAATCATATCATTTGTTGCTCGGGGGATCAGTAGAATCTCAGAAAAGGAGATATCACAATTTCTGGCCTTCAAAATATCACTTAATATAATACAATCTTTCTTAATATCTTCTATCTTACTTCCATTAATGTTATTTGTACCAGCATGTATAATAACAATTGGTTTATTCCCACCATTCTTCAGAATATCTGTAGCCATTAATGTGATATCTGATATAGTAGCTCCTTTAAAGCTGCTTGATGATCTATTTTGTTTGTCAGGATTACATATGTGCCTATCAATCTGTTTAATCACGGAATCACCAAGTACAAACACTTGTTGTGATATTTCATTTTCTAGTGATTCTTGTTGAGGGAACTCAATTAAAACAGTTTCATTAACAGAAGGGCAGACTGGATTATTGTCTTGTTTATCCATAGATTTCGGGGACATTTGAACTTGGGGAAGTGATATATGCTTGGTGCTTTTATCACTTGTTTTGGGGTTAACAACTGGATTATTTTCTACACAATTTATAGGGACTCTCATCAATCATATCTGAGACATCTTCCATGTCTATGCTATCTTCCCAATCACTTAGTGTAGAATATTGATGCCTGAGTGGTAATGAGAATTCCATTTCTCTTCTACCTCTTTTTAATTTATTACCAGTAACTGTTGATCATTCAAAACTGTCATCATCTGTCCATTCTACTTCTATCTCCTTTCTCTTAACACCTCCATCTCCCACTTTACTTTGTGCTACAGACCCAATTGGTACAGGTGGATGATTACTCTGTATCCTGTTCCCACTAATCACCTCATCATGTTCCCTATGCTGGATAACTGGAACTGGGTTAACAATGTTATTCATCAGTAACAGAATAGTTTTTTGACTACTTATAACATCATTAATTTTGAGATGTAATTCAGCTAACTCTCTTTGTAAGGTGGCTATATGAAGACAATTAGTGCAGATGGGGCCTATATCAGGACCCTCTTTTTCCAATAATGTAAACATATCATATGTTTGGCATTTGAATGCCCTATCTCTCTCTGTTTGTACTTATTTTATATTTATCTAGTGTGCTGAGGAGTACATCATCATGACAACACGCATGCCAGCCCAGGATTTGGATACGGGATGTTGGAATGCACCACATTTCACAGTGCACAAGGACAAGGTAAGTATTGAATTTTTCATTACTGGGAGGGATAGGTGACCGCAACTCGGATATCTGACTCAGATTGTAATTGTATTATTTTTTCTTTTCTCAACACATGCAGGAATTCAGGCGCTGTTAACTCCAAGTGCACTGCTGCTGCTGCTGTGCAATATGTGTGCAATTTGTTAACTGGTAGTAAGTATTTCTTAATTTGGGATGGTCTTTGGTGGTCGGGTGGTGGAGGAGGTGATTGAGGCTGGGTTGGTGTGGGATTGATGGATATGGTTAAGTATTAAGTTTGTGGTTACTGCAGGACAGAGATGTCACCTTTTGACAGTAACTATCTTCTATATGGGTCTGTCAATATTCAGGATTTTCACTGCTAGGGTGTGTCTGTTACCTCCCTCCCAATTGGGCTGCTAGCTGAGCTCATCAGACATAGTCTGTTCATATCAAGGGTTCCAGTTTAACAGCCATTGCCTTACGTAAGTATAGCTTCATGTAATGATGGTGGGGGGGCACCCAGTTGTAACAATGCTCAAAATGTCTTCTTCTTTTTTTCTTATTGCCAGCCAGGTACAAAGTACTTCGATTGGAATGGTGGCTTACTTTCCTGGTGGACATTTGCCGATGTATCCCTTCTCTGTATGGCATTGGTAACTAAGTAGAAGTCTTCCATCCTGGTGTGGGGACACTGGATCAAGATGCTGCACCTGCGAGGTGTGGGCCACTGCTGACAACTAAAAACATATGGTTCTTTTTAGTGGAAGACTGCTGGAGGAGGAGGAGTAATTCAGCTGGACTCAGAAGCAGCATTAATGTACTGAGCTGAGACTGCTGTTTATGCTGGAGCATGGATCTGTCAACTTCATAGATTTTCAGTGGTCACTGGCATTTCTTGGCAGTATGACAGTGATGGCCCACACTGTTGAAGTCTGTGTTATACAAATTAGGATGCATGACAAGGAGGTGGATTACATGATGGTTAATTGTATACATGGAGATGGAGTATGCATGCATTTCGGAGTAACATAGTACTGGCTGTGCACTGTCCTACTAAGTTGTCATTGTCATACATACAGTGGTGACACACTCACTAGACACTCATGTGACACTTGGACAGCTGGTTCTGATTACTCTATGTTTTTTTTTGTAATATAAAAATGTGTTATTGAGTGTCTCTCATGAGACATGCAGAGACAGCCTGTGGGATGACCCCCAACCCCCGGGTTTCAGCTACAAGATGTTAACCTAAAAGCCAGGAGATAATTAAAGACTAGAAGATACATACATTAAGGAACTCCTGTTTATGTGACTTAATTGTAGCTTACCAGCTGGCAGGATAGAGATAATATCCATTTTATGATGTCTTCAGAGGAAACACAGTTAATTTCACCTGGTGTTACAAAGTATATTACACCTCAGTGAGACCTGGCAGAGTAACTTATAAATATTCTTTGATGTCTGTGAAGGACAGGAAGACACACTAGATCAAAAGGGTCATATGGGAAAACACGTTTTTTTGCTGATGTCACCTTATTTAATTTACATCCTGCTTGATAAGCCATCCTGGTTGTATAATTTTTAATAAACAGAGGAGGAGCTGGGTGACATCATTGAGAAGGCAGGTTCAAGACAGTGTTTTAATTATGCTGTGACTGACCTTTAGACACACATTCCTGTTTGGACTCTCTGAGCTACAACATCTATCAGCACTGTAAGAAGATAAGAATACATTAGATGGACAAGTCTAAGTGTATGGTTGGTAGGAGTTTGCACTTTAAACTTTGTTCTTTTAAGTGATTGTATGTTTTGTGATATATTGTTCTGTATTTACATTTTACATTTTTTGCCTATTTTAAAGTAAACCTCTATTTTAAAGAGACTACTTGGTGTGCTTTCGAAATTCTGTCTTTGACAAGTGAAGCATATATGGTTAAAGTTGACACTGTGCATAGCTTAATGGTAATACCAAACTGGGAAAAGGTAAAAGTTTATCTGAGGGCTTTCATAGAGTTTTTAAGGGTTATTTTGTACACCTGGTTAGGTGCCCACAGGTGAACAATATCTGGCCCCCCAAAGAGCAGAATTATCTGAGCCTGTACATTGGGTACACTAGTAAGAGGTTCATAGTTTGAATCCCTCCAGAACTTGAGACAAAAGGTTGATTTGAACCCACAAAACAGACAGGAGGGTTACCCTGTTTTTATTTCCTGTTCACAAGACTGCGCTCGATCGTTGGCACTGTGGGAGCTGAGGGCCTGACCTGCTGAGTTGGTTTGTGACAACTCATTCATGGTGTCATGGAGGAGGAATATGTGGAAATGGGGAAGATGTTCAGTATTTATTGCACAATGGGGCCATTGTGTATTGCTGAGATGATGACATATTCATTCCAGTTAGCATAGCATGGGTGAATAAAGCTTCAAGAATGAAATGAAGTAAACATTGTGACTAGGTTGGGTAATCAAATTAAATGGTTTAACTGGATGTGTAACACAGAACAACCAGAAAAAAAAAATTTTAAATGCATAACAATAATATAAAACAGCATATTCAGTGAAAATGGGGGTGGGATGATGGTGGTGGCTGTGGAGGTGAGGAAGAACACCTTTAGCCTTCTTCCAGTGACACATCATCCATGAAGCAGCCTTCACAGTCTTCAAGACTGGAGTCATCACCAGGTGGAAATTCAGTCATCATTGCTGCTTCATCTACCTCCCTGCTGGTAGAGGCCTTACCGCTGTGGACATCTTCATTGTCATCATCGTCCCCGAGACACAGTCCTTGGGGCAACACCATCTAAATAATTGTGTTTTGTGGAATGTGAGCCTCATTCATTTTTATAAATGTTAGGATGGAAACATTCTTTGGTGACAGACTTGTCCTACAGTCATGCACAATGGCCCCAGCAGAACTGAACACCCGTTCCACACTGACACTGGATGGTGAGCAGCTGAGGTATTTAAAAGCAACAGATGCCAGTGCAGGGCAGTCACTCACTTTGCTGCTCCAATACACCAGTGGCTCATTAGTGATGCCAAGATGCTTGGTGTCTCCCATATTAGCATCCACTATTCATTGTGCTGCCCTGAGTCCTACTGCCTCATCATGTTCCTCCTCCTTGTCTTCAATTTCTTCAATGCCCACCTGGTACAGGGCATCCCAAATGGGATCACCTGCCATGCTGTGCTGCGATGTTGACATTTTGTCTGATTTGGTGGCCTCTGATGATTTACTGGTGGTGGTGGTAGCAACACCTGGTATATCTAAATGTGCCCATTGTGTCTCTGCATTTTTCATCTATGCCCCATGAACCCATCTGACAAGGTAATTGGTCAATTTGTCCACTAGCAAATGACCCCCTTCAATCATGGCAGGCAAGCCACATTTGTACCATGGATCTAGCATGGTAGCAATAGCAAACTCATTAGACTGCATAATGCCATAGATATGTATATTGCTGTACAGTATACGGAGCATGTGACCCATTACATGAACAGAACTGTGATCATCACTTGCCTCCATCTGTTGATGGACATTTACCAGTATCTCTTTCAGTACACGTATAAGGGGTATTGTCTGACTTATACAGGCAGTGTCCCCACTCACAGCCTGTGTTCCATGCTCAAATCAATGCAGAATGCATATTATGCCATCCATTTGTCACCACTGCTCCGTTGTTAGGGCAACAGACACTCCTGCACTGTCCCGGGTGGTGTGCAGCAGTAGGTAATCTGAAACCGCCTTATACTGCTCATAAAGCTGGTCCAGCATGTACAGTATGGAGTTCCACCTGGTAACAATGTCAAGCTTCATACGGTGCTGAGGCAGATGGTTAGTGCGCTGCAGCTCATACTGATGGTCACAGGACTTTGCAGAATGGGCAAAGTGCACACAGATGTGTCTGGTGATAGACACAGCTTCCTTTATTTCATCATGGTTCAGAAATTGCTGCACAACTACATTGAGGCATTGTGCCAGGCAGGAAGCTCTGAAAAAACCACCATCAGTAATGCACTTAACCACATTGGAGCCATTGTCACTGGCAATAAACCCCACTGTGACTGAGTGTGCATTGAGCCACTCATCAATCTGATTTAGCAGCACATTCAGCATTTTCTCACCAGTGTGAGACCCTGTAACACTTTGCATAGTTATGGTTGCATTCTGATGAATACCAGGTGTGTTGCTACCACCACAATTTTGCTTTACGCAGCTTTTGCCAGGGCCCAAATCAACAACCACCCCAGGTACCTGTACCCAGTATGCTGTTATGCACAGATATGAGATGCCCACTTTTTGCCCACTTGTCCACATAGCCATGCTAAGGTGGATATATTTTGAGGCAGAATGCTTCATGGCATGTAGGACGGATTGTGAAACTCTGCTGTAGAGTTCGGGCATGGCATGTTTGGAGAAACACGTTCACGATGGCACCTGCTATTTGGGACAGGCACAGGCCATCAAATGGCGGAATCCTGGATTCTCCACAAAGGAGAAGGGCAACAGGTCAATGGCGAGCATTTCAGCTGTGGCTGTGTTCAGCTTACACTTAGCAGCATGATTGGGGGGGGTACTTTGAGTGCCACTCAAACACACTCTTCAATGTGGGCTGCATCTTGGGAGTGGGTCGACAAAAACGCTTTACTTGTGCCACCAATGTTGTTCTTGCTGGTGTACCAGGTGCCTCTTGAAGCCTGGGATGTGCTGCATGTATGAAACTGGTTATTTTGGTGGATTTGGTGCCTGGTGGTGTACTTTTATAACTCAAGGGAGTGGCAGCTGCCCTGCTACTATGCCCACTGTTCAAGAGAGAAAATAATTCCTCACACTCCTCCTCCACCGACCCACTCAGCCCTCCCTCCTCCTGGTCTGTTGCGCTGCTGTTACTAACATTAAGTTTGACAAGGGATGTCCCACCAACAGCTCTGGTATCTTTCTGGTGCTGGTGCCATTGCAATGGGTGCTTGTTTTTCAAGTGGGCATGCTGGCTACCGGTGCCTATGTGACTGCCCTTTTTTCCACGACTTACATGTGCTCGACACAGCTGACATATCACCACAGTGTCATTAGCTGCATCAAGCAGGACAAAATTCCAAACTGGGGACTTTTCACCTCTAGATTTGACATGGGACTGAGACTTGGACAGCGTAACCAAAGGTGTGGAAGTTTTTGCTTTTTGTGCCACTTGCATGAGATCCACCATGCTACGTTTGGGAGGTGAGGTGACTGGACTGTTTGTTGTAGGCTTGCTGATATCCTCACCCTCAGCCTTGTCATCTAAATGGTCTACTTCATCACCCTTCATCTTTTTCACTTCTGGCTCCCACAGGGGATCCAACACCTCATCCTCATCTGTACCAAAACATATTATATCCTCCTCATCCCTATCACTGTCTACTGCCAGACAAACCTTTCCCTTCTCTGGCATCTCCTCACTGTGGGGGCGCTAACTTTCTTATCTCCTTCTCCAAGAGAAACAGACTGAAGCTGGACACTATCACCCTCACCACCATCAGCTCCAGAAACAACCGTCACACTGACAACTTTTTCAACGTCCTCCTGGACCTCTGTGTTTCCACTGGTGTGAGTATCTCCCTTATTCCCAGTTTCATCCCCAAAAAGTACACTAGCTACAGACTGGGCAGTAAAAAAATGAGTCACAGACCTGAAGCCACTTTTAACTTCGATTTTGCTGCTACTGGCAGCAGTAGAGGCCACAGAGGGCACTGATTTAGAAATAGGTTTGCTTCTTCCGATAAACTTCTTTGAGCACCTCTCACCCTAGCACCTTTACCTGAAGTTGAACGTCTCTTGGCAGGCAAATTTATAAGTTTGTTTAATTTGGCCTCCTCAGTTCGGAACTATATTATTATGTGTTTCTATTAAATAAGTGTGATTGATTTAACACCTGCAGTGCTATCTACAAAGGGCAAACAGAAATCAGAACAGGTAGCTGCACTGTAGTGTATATAACAACCTACAACTGCTATTGTAGCCTATTCGAGTGTGAAAAATAGTATTTTTTCAATTATAAAAACATGAGTTAAGTAACATGGGGTAACAGGAGGACAGAAATTAGAGACTTTCAATACAAAACCGACAGGGAACACCATCACAACAAGGTTGTGCAGTAAATCTGAAAAGAATACTTAAGTAGTTCTTAATCAAATGTCATTTTTTAAATGGAATGATTATTACACAACTTGATAATAACTGGGTAGGTGATGGTAGGTTCAAAAAATGAAACTAAATCAACCGCACCGAACACCTCTCAGTCAAAATACAAACTACAGTCTGGATAAGTGGTGTCTGGATAAGGCGAGTACTGCAATGTGTTAGTGCTTACTAAATACAGTTTTGGCTTACAGATATATCAGATGGAAGGGACAACAAGATTTGAAATGAACAAAGTCACTTCCAAAACTCATGCAGGGACCACCACTATCTAGCTGAAAATGATGTCATTTTTTATATAGTAGCCTAGGTCAGGTAATAAACAACAGCAGTGTAACAGGGAGGAAAGGGTTATTATGGTAAGCAAATTCAGTAGAAAAACAGGAACGCTGCAATGCAGATGCTAGATCACAATTTTAATTTCTGTGAGCAATGCAGTGTACCCGGATATGGACAAGTCAAGTGGTCAATGCACACAAATACTTTCAATAAAAAAACTAAATCACAAAAGTGATTAAGCAAAGGGAAACAGGAACAGAACTACTCAGTCAGAATGTAGTAACTGTTCAGATAAAGTTACCCAAAAAGGGTCAATATGTAAGAAAAATATAACGAATAAGTAGCACACAAACAGAAAATATTAAGACTTAAAAGAAATTACAGAAATTCACTCACAACTTGTGAGAAATATGTCAAATATTAAGAACTAGGCTGGCCAGTGGCACTGAGGGTTGGCTGGTTCGCTACACGCCCGCTTTCACGCGACCCGCTTTCAGGGACGAGCACGGGTTGTCGGGGTCGGCGGGGAGGAGATGGATTGAGCATCCGGAGGACTGCTCTCCATCTCCGGGATGGGGGATTCAGGCGGCCGGTGCTTGCCTGACCCCTAGCGGAGGCTGGGGATCGACAGCATGCAGCCTCAGAGACGGGGAGAGGTGGGACGTGGCAGACGCTTGACTAGTGCACGCACGGGAGCGTGCGCGCACTCAGTCACTGGCGTCATTGCACGTCATGCCCGCCTGGAGAAAAATTTGGAAAAAATGGAGCCTGGCAGCACGACGTCCGTTCCCGCCGCCATTCCCGGAGGCGCCTCCCTGGCATGGACCCATTGGGTGGGTTGAGTCCGCCCACCTCCCTGCATGAAGGGTTAGTCGTGAGATTGCGCTAGAGAGGAGGGGTCTCATGTCTAGGAATGGCACCCGAGGAACGGCAGAGTGCGGGGGGGGTGGGGGGTGTAGCCGGAGCTTCTGAAGAAATAACATCATAAAAAAAAAAATATTAAGAACTAGCCTGCTCTACTTTCACACACACACACACACACACACACCCCACATGGTCGACCCTCCCCACACATTTCCCTCACACACAGAGACACAGAGAAAACTGAAAACACTAATTAAATTTAACTAAGTATTCTCCAAAGATACAAAACCAAAAAAAATTTCACTAGCAGCACTAGGAACTAAATTTGAGATTTAGGGAGCAATTAACTCTCAAAAATCACAAATAAAGAGGGTTTTCAAGGGTTTATTGGCTGTGATGCACCACACTGAACTGCTGTCCAACTCAACAGACAATATACTGTGCAGGAAACAGCCTACACGTGATATTTCAGCTATCTTCCCACAATGTACAGCAATTTCACTGGCAAAACTGAATAACATTGGCGAAATTCAGGATAATGGTGAAATTTCACCTTACGTGAAAGCAAAATTGGGTGAAATTTCGCATTACTCAAAAGGAGAATCGGAGGCGAAAAATTTTGCGTAATGCGTGAATTACGCAAACTATTTTGCTAGCAAAATTTTCCAGTTTCGCACGTCTCTATACTGGAACCACCATTGTGAATGCCCACTCACTCAAAGAGTTTTGTCAGCTCTTGGTATCTTCAACAGGCCCACACTGGCAGAGCAGAGGGTGTGGCAAGGGGAGTGAAGAGATAGGAGTTCAAACAGGCCTAACTGTGTAGGGTTTTATAGGTTAATAAACCAGCCTGGAAGATTACACGCCACTTCACTAGAAGGCAGTGCCAATTTCACAGCATAGGGGGTCACTTGAAATGACCTAGGTAGGCCTGTCAGTAAACAGACTGCAGCATTCTGCAACAGCTGCAGGTGATACAGCAAAACGCTATTAACATTTAGGCATAGAACATTGCAGCAGTCAAATCTGGACATCACAAAAACACGCACCGATCTCTTCCAGATCATCAGAAGGAATTAAAGTGCAACTCTACACTTCAGTATGTGCTTTCATACATAAGATGTTTCAGCTGTTACAGTTTACTACAGAATACTTTTTTTTTTCATTTTTAATGTTCCTTTCCAAGATTTACAGCACATCTTGGTAGTCCATCTAAAAAATATGTACAGAAAACATTTGTCTCTCACCTGTTAAGATGATAGTGCCTTTGTTTAAGGGGTATCTTGTGATATGGGTGAGGTAAAAAGTGTGAGTTGAATAACGGCAACAGCATTTTAGTGACATAAAAAATGGCAATGGTACTTTTAGGTGACTGCATTAACAGCAATAATTGCTCCCCAAAGTGCTACAACCTCAGAGTTGGCTTTGTAAGTAAGGGTGGTGCAGGGGGGCAAACCCAGAAAAGCAATTGTCGCCATTATAGTGCTCAACGAAATGTACCATTGCAGTATTTGATGTCACTGAAGTGCTGTTGCCGTTATTGGACTCAAACTTTTTAACTTGCCCATATAGATACATAGACATAGTCAGCAGATAAGGACCACTAGGCCCATCTAGTCTGCCTGTAAGCCCTATACTTGTATGCAGTCACTGACCTTAAATGATCAATGGCTTTTCATCACTCCCTCCCCACTCAGTGTTCCCTTGTGCCTGTGCCAGGCATGTTTAAACCCCTACATTGTACTTTCCCCCACCACCTCTTGTGGCAGACTGTTTCAAGCATCAAGCACCCTTTCTGTGTAGAAAAACCTCCTCATGTTATCTCTTAATTTACCCCCCTCCAATTTCATATCGTGTCCCCTCATTCTGATAACTTTTCTACATTGGAAAAGATTCCCTTCCTGCACTTTGTTTGTGTCCTTGAGGTACTTTAAAGTTTCTATCATGTCCCCCTTTTCTCTCCTCTCCTCTCCTTCCGTGAGGACATATTGAGGTCTCTTAGTCTCTCCTCATATGCTTTGTGATGCAAGCCATACACCATCTTTGGCACCCTTCTCTGCATAGTCACCACCTTGTCTATGTCCTTACACATGTGTGGTCTCCATTACTGCATGCAGTACTCCAGGAGAGGCCTTACCAGTGTTTTATACAATGGCATCACCACCTCCCATCTCCTGCTAGTAATGCCTCTGCCTATGCACCTCAGCATGCAACTGGCCTTACCTGTAGCTTTTGTGCACTGCTTTGATACCTTAAGGTCATCAGATATGATAACCCCTAGGTCCCTTTTCTCTTTGGTGACAGTCAGCACCTCCCCCCTTTCTGTAGCTCTCCCCAGGATTCCCCCTACCCAGGTGCATTATCTTGCACTGAACCTCAGTTGCCACACCTCCAACCATCTTTCAAGCTTCTCCAGGCTCCTCTTCATTTTCTGCACCCCGTCCAGACTATCCACCCTGTTGCAGATCTTAGCGTCATCTGAAAATAGGCAGACCTTTCTTTCTAGTCCCTCTGCAATGTCACTAATGAAGATATTGAACAGGACTGGTCTCAGTACTGATCCCTGTGGTACTCTGCTGGTCACCTCTCTCTCCCCAAATTGGATCTCATTTACCACCACCCTCTGCCTTCTTTCCATCAGCCAGTTTCTAACCCAATGTACAGTATCACCTTATGCCCTATGCCCAGACTACTCATCTTGTTACCAGCCATCTGTGTGGGATGGTATTGAAGGCTTTGCTGAAATCTAGGTAGGTGATATCTATCGCCCCCCTCTGATTCACTTCCCTAGCCACCCAATAAAAAAAAATCTATCCGATTTGTTTGAAAAGACCTCCTTGCTGTGAATCCATGTTGCCTCAGATCTTAGGCACCAATGGATTCCAGGTGTGCCACTATGCTTTCTTTCAGCAGTGTCTCCATGATCTTCCCCACCACTGAGGTGAGGCTGACTGGCCTGCAGTTCCCCACTTCCTCCCTACTGCCACTTTTGTGCAGTGGGACTACATGCACCCTCCTCCAGTCCTCTGGAACTACGCCTGTGTTGAGTGACTCTGTGAACAGGGAGGCCAGAGGTGCTGCTAGTTCTTTTCTTATCTCTCTTAATATCCTTGGGTGGATGCCATCTGGTCTCATTGCTTTATCCACCTTCAGCTTTGCGAGCTCCTCTAGAACTCTCTCCACTGTGAATGGAGTGGTGTCCACTCCCCCCCCCCACTGCCTCTGCTCCCCAGTTGTGGTCCTTGACCCTCTCCCTCCTTAATGAACACTGAACAGAAGTATTTGTTCAGTATTTCTGCTTTGTCTAGATCCCCCTCCTTATACACTTCCTCCTCCCCTTTGAGCCCCACAATCCCCCCACATTTTTTCTTCTATCGCTGATGTATCTATAGAATGTCTTGTCCCCTTTTTTCACTGTCCGTGTTGAATCCTCCTCTGTCTGTGCCCTGGCTTTCCTAACAGATTTCCCTGCTTCCCTTAGACATTCAAGGTACACCTCCCTGTCCTCCTCCCTTTGGGTCCCCTTATACTTCCTGAAACTTGTTCTTTTAGCACTTAATTTGTCTGCCACCTCTTTAGAGAACCATAGTAGTTTCCTTCTTCTTTTCCCTTGGGTCACTATCCTGACTCATTGGTTAGTTACCTCCACTTACCTCCACTATTGCTCTTTTTATCACATAGAACCATTTATGGCAGCATAGTGATCACCATGCCAACTGACTGTGATGTCACAAACAGCAACTGTGTGATTAACAGGGGAGAGTCAGATACATTTTTAAAGACTCAGTGAAATAAGTGCCACATTATCTACAATATTTAGTAAACCAACAGCAGAGTAAGGTAAAAAAGGCAAATAACTAGAACACAATACTAAAACGTAATTGGTGTAAATCTAGTGTTTTTAAGCTTCTTATTGTAATAGACAGCTGCTGTTTAAGGCTTTAATCCAGCTGATATTCCTAAAATGGTAAATGCTACTCCAAGCAACAGCTGACACTTGAGCCTCAAATGTGAGTTTGCTGTCAAGAATGACCCCTGAATTTTACACCTTTGTGGAGGCACACAGTCTTGAGGGCTCAAGCCTAAGTCCCATAACCTCTTGGGCCACCTCTTCTCTCATCCTGTGGTCTGAGTTGATCATTAGTACCTACATCCTGTCAGGGTTGAGTCTTAGCCAGCTTAATGCCATCCACTCCTGGACCTTAGCCAGTCAGTTGTTAAAGAGCAGGTTCTTACTTTAAAGTACAGCACCCCCCCAAAGATATAATATTCTTTACCGGGCACCAAGTTGACTGCCATAACATTTTTTATTTATTTCAGCCAGGACTGCACAATACAATAGACCGTGCTTTGATTCATGCAGCTGATTGAGAAAACACTTTAATTTCCCTATTGCCAGACAGGTCGCTGCGCCAGCATGTTATATGATGTCAGTAAATAGAGAGCATAGGGGCACACTCCATACACTACTAAAGGGACTTTTTTTAATGCTTTTTTTTTATACTTTGGAGTTGCGATTTTGGCAAATCAAGGACTTTGTTAGTTGAGCGGTGGTCTTGATTTATCAAAATTACAACTCTAAACAAAAGCAATTGGCTGTCTCGCTGGCACAGCAGCAAGGCATCCACCTGTGAGCACCAATGAACCAAGTTCAGAAATGGACCTGGGGGAGGGCCAGCTGGGGAGGAGGAGGATTGAGCATCCCAAGGACTGCTCGACTCCTCCAAGGGGAGGGAAGGGATCACTGCCAGCACTTGTCTAACCCTTAGTGAAGGCTTTGGGTTGGAATGCTGGGGGTCACAAAGGAGGAGGGACAGGCTGATGCCATGTCCACGTCCTGACATCATTGCATGTCCACCGCTCTGATGGGGGGGGAGTCAGAAAATGGAAAATGGACAGGCACAGCTTGAATAATGCTTGCCTCTCCTGAGCTCTGTGCCAGACATTGGGACCCCTCTCCTACACTAGATTCATGTGTTGGCAGGTGGTGCCCACCATTGGATCCCTGCCATGGGGGATCCAAACCATGGAGGATGTAGGGTGAAGGGCCCTCATCGAATCTGTGTCACGGGTGGCATGGCACCCCCAACAACCTCTACCATGGGGGGATAAACTATGGAGATCATTCAGGTGAGGTAGGTCCCTGGGCTGTCGGATGGCGGGGCTGGGATAAGGATGGCAGATGGTGAGCTGTGCCGCAGTGGCATAAAACTTCAAACAAAAAGAAAGCAGTTAAAATTAAACTACTGTACAAGTCACATTAAACCTCCAGTGAGTTGCTTTAGCATGCATTTCTAACTGAGTTGCATAAGCGTTGCTGGATCCAGCACAGAGCCCTGCACAAACTGTTTCTTAAGAGTTAAAATGCAGTATTGCATTGCATTGTGGCTAGACTGCAGATGCATTCCAAATGAGCTGCAAAACATTTTACAGACACTGATCTTGAGGTGGTCAAGCACTGAAAAATAATGCAATATGAGTTGACAATGCATTGTGAACTGTAAAAAACAATGCTAAACAAACTCATTGATGGAGCAGTTTAATGTGACTTGTACTGTATATTAGTCTATGGAGAGCATCCCCACAATCTCCATTTGCTGACATCATATAATGTGCTAGAGTGGGGGTTTGTTTGGCAATAGGGAAGCTGCAGCATTTTCTCGATCGGCTGCATGGATCAAAGTACTATCTATTGTATTGTGCTATCCTGGGTGAAATAAGTTAAAAGTTTTATGGCAGTCAACTTGGGGACAGGTAAGGGTTATTATGTCTTTGCAGGGTGCCCTAGTTGGAACATGCTCTTTAAGCACTGTCACTGCATCCTGTGTCCTAGGTGCAAATGACAGATACAACTGAATATCATATGAATCACAGTGAAAACCAAGATTATACTGTCTAAAGACCCCACTCAGGGAAAGTGTATACACTGCAAAGAACATGGGCAATACAGTAGTACTCCCCTCCTGGGGCACCCCACAGGGCAGGAGTGAAGGACTTAAGTAGAAATTCTCCAACACAACCCTCTGTCCTTTCCCTGAGAATGGATTCATATCAGCAGATGGCATTTTCTGTAAGCCCTCAGTACTCCTTCAGTCTGTCCAACAGTGACCTATGGTCCACAGAATCAGAGGCTGAGGAGAATGAGAACTGGCTGCTTACCTTTATCTCTCACCCTAAGCAAGTCATTATGCACCCTGAATAGTGACGTTTCAGTGCTATGCCTGGACCTAAAGCTGGACTGAAGGGGCTCAATGATGTCAAAGGCCATGAGGTAATTTCAAATTGCAATGCCGCAATTTATTCTATAATCTTTTCCAAAAAAGGGTAGGTCAGAGCCAGATCTAGCAGAGCCAACCATACCCTCACCTATAACCAATCAAAGAATCACAGATAATCCATCATTTTCACAGGTGTTACAAAAGTTTATTGCTGATGAAAACACACAGCAAAGGGAAGAAACTGTGTACAGGTTGGGGGACCACAGTCCAGAGGTCCCTGTGTTTTATTCAGCTGAAGCTTCCTTAGGGAACTCAGTGAAGGTTGTGAGGACTGAAGTGCAATGGTTGTTGCAGGTGGAGGCTGGTTCACGCTGCTGGTTTCAGAGTAGCTCATAGAGCTTACTATTTTTGCACTATTTTTGTTGAATGTAACTGTCATATTGACATTTGCACTGGTGACTGCGCGTTATATGCATTTTATTACACACTTCCTAGCCATATGATGGAGAATGAAAATATGATGCTCACCATATGATTTAGCTGTTTTAGCTGTGATGGAATTAAACTTTACTTGTGTGAGACCTAATTACAATGAAATGAAATCAATGAATGGGCAGGCAGCTTGTTTGAAAAAATTATGGCAATGTCATTGGTGTGTTTACTGATATCTTAGCGGTAGTATACAATCTAATCTTAGTGACTACCCCTTTCTTTAAAACCAGAAACTTTAGGTTAACGTTGAGTGCAGGGGAAACCTTTTTTTCTGGAACTGTCTGTATGGTATATCAGGCATTATCTATCGTACTTTCTTACAGCACTCCGAGTCTCAACACATGGGTAGTTAGCTCTCTTTTCATAGGCTGATACACAAAGGAATCCCAAAATTTCGAAATCCGATCCCTCTCCTATTCCTGCTGCTCCCAGAATCCTCAGTTTTTCTTTGTGCATCTTCCCAGGCTGGTCACGTTTTCATCTGGCTCCATGCCAAGCCCTAAGGTAAGCTAAATATTTTCTGCATTTTACAGTGATTTGAACTCCCAGAGTGCCGCTTATGGCACACTTAGACTGAAGGCCCCCCTTTTAGCCAAGGGAATGCTTATTCTGCTAATTTGGCATAAACTGTTTAGACAAGTCTCCGAGATGCAGATCCTAGAAGTAGCAAATATTTTAATAATTGTTGACTGTCTACCATAAGTTTTTCTCCAGTGTTGCATTCAGTTTTTTAAACGTTAACCCCCCCCCCCCAGTTCACCTTGTTCAACTGAGGAGGGGAAAGCAATCCTTTTGTCAGGGAAGTGACCGGAGCCCCCCCCAGGTCGGTTCATCCTTGCAGCTGACGAAGATTTAAGGCTGATGCCTCTCCCATGGGGGCGCTCCAAATGTCTGAGGGGTCGCGGTTTACCTTGCTCAACCGCGATCGCCTCCATGGCATCTAAATACTGGAAATGCTTGCACGGTTGTGCCCAGGGGGTCGCGGTTCACCTTGTTCAACCACAACCACCCCGAGGCATCTCGATACCAGCTGCAGCATCCTTTTGTACCTGGGAGGTCGCGGTTCACCTTGTTCAACCACGACCACCTATCAGGCCTCCCCATCTAATGCCTCTGCCTTTCTGCCCCTTTTACATCTTCCAGCCGCGTTTTTCCGGCTAATGTGCGAGAAGGGGCTCACCTGACCTTCT
The DNA here is from genome assembly GCA_016271365.2 of Neoceratodus forsteri. Taxonomy (NCBI): domain Eukaryota; kingdom Metazoa; phylum Chordata; order Ceratodontiformes; family Ceratodontidae; genus Neoceratodus; species Neoceratodus forsteri. The sequence continues at coordinate 638,427,426 of CM057453.1, read as the reverse complement.
AGGCAGCCCTCCGGTCCTCCTTTGTGGCTTTTGCTTCTGGTCTTGCCTCCCTGGAGCCCCTGGCATCCTCGCTGATCCCTGATGTGCTCTCATAGCATCTCACCCCTCCACGACGCCATATTTAGTGGGATCATCGTGAGATTTCTCCCGAGATCTCGCTCCTTTTCTGAGGAGCTCCCTTTGGAAGTAGTTCCTTGCCAAAATGGCGGCGCCACTCTGCCGTTTTCAAAATGGCGCCCGCATCTGGCCACACTCCTCTTAAAGGCACAGTACACCTTATGGCAAAAACTGTGCAAAACTCATTTTAAAGGCATCTGAATCACAGACTATCTAGTGTTCATTGTTTAAGGCCCAGATATACGTGCCTACTCCTCAATATATTATTAAAAGCACTCTGTTTAAAGAACCAGGGCAGAGGTTTTCCCCAGTGTTCTTAAAGGGCCAGCCAGGGAGAATGAAGTCAATTTGCCTTTACTTTTGTATTGATCTGCTGACATTGAATTCTAGTACGTCCCCTGAACAACTCCATTAAATTATGTTTCTACAGAACATGTTCACTAGACGACTGTGTAGAAAGTGCCTCAACATCTTACTGTCCTCGGACCGGGGAGAACTTTGCTCGCTATGCATGGTAGACTCTGAACCCAGAGAGTTCACCCACAACTCGACCCCCACAGACAAAGATACCCTAAATGATAATGTCTCCACCGCTTCCCAAGGCGCAGTACTACAATTATTTCAAAAACTACTTGACAGAATCGATTCGCTGGGAACAAACAAGAGATCCAGGTCACCTAGCAACACCCATCTTCCTAAGCATCCTAGGGCCGACCCCCCATCTCATGACTCACCAGATGCATCAGAAGAGGAGCACTCTGATGAAGGGGAGGAAGAACATGAGGAGGATATGGCCGCACATCTATGTCCCTTTGAAGCCATCCCCGAACTTATTAGAGTAGTATGTCAAATGCTCAGAATGGAGGAACCAGTGGAACAGCCGGACAACAGATTGGATCCCCTGGTGAGAGAGAGGAAGCAATGTTCTGCCTTCTTCCCAGTATGCCAAGCACTAGAGAGCATACTAGCCAAGGAATGGGATGCCCCAGATCCCATTAAGACTAGGGAGAAGGGGACCTTTGAGAGACGGTACCCTCTTCCAGCAGACAGAAAGAAGCTCTGGGCAACTGCCCCAGAGTGGATGCAGAGGTTGTGTCCCTTAGCAACAAGACCGTTCTGCCCTCAGAATCAGTCTCAGCCCTAAAAGACCCCATGGATAGAAAGGTTGATGAAATTGTGAGAAAGGTTCATGATATGATGATCATGAACATGTGAGCATCCATGGCTGCCACCTAATCAGCAAGGGCCATACTCAGATTGCTAGAGGCAGTCCAGCTCGACATACCTGAAACAAGTGCCCATGGAGCCACCATGGACTATGCCATACAAGCAATGAAATACGTGGCCGATGCCACTATTGACAGTTTTAAGATGGCATCCAGGTCAGCAGCTTCCATCAATACAGCCAGAAGACAGGTATGGCTGAAGCTGTGGAACGCAGATCAAGAGTCAAAGTCTAGGGTCATGAAACTGCAATTCTCTGGAGACAAGGTGTTCGGACCCTGAATAGAGGAGTTCACAGTAAAGAAAGGGGATGACAGGGATCAAGGAGGGTGAGCCACTCTACCGTCTTTTCAAAACAATAAATTCAGGCACTTTTCAACAAGACCTAAAAGAGGGCACAGTCACCAAGGACAGGATAGACGTTCCTTTGGATTCAAGCCCAATTTCTTCAGCAACAGACAGAACTTTCAAAGCAAGGGTTCAGGACAGTCAAATCCAACAGAGGATTCCACCAATGAGAATCCGCCGGTCCAGGGCAAATCAGACGCAGTGGGAGGAAGACTACAGCAATTTGCAACAACCTGGGCCAACACAATCAGCGACAAATTGGTCAAAGAGATCATCTCCCAGGGCTATGCCATAGAATTCAACTCAGTCCCGACAAGGGACAGATATATAGACTCTCATGTCTCCAGGGACAAAGCAACCTGGCAACAAGTACGGGCCATCCTTTACCAACTGCTACACAGCAGAGCCATAAAGCCCGTCCTGATTCAAGAGAGATTCTCCAGCATCTACTCCATATTCTTTCTAGTCCCAAAGAAGACCGGAGACCTCAGACCCATACTGGACCTAAAATTTGTGAACAACTTTATCAGGTACCAGAGGTTCAAGATGGAAACCCTAAGATCCACCATCGCAGCGATACGCAGGGGAGACATCTTAACCTCAATAGACCTGAAAGATGCCTATCTACACATACCTATCAGACCCTCCACCAGAGATTTCTCCAGTTCAGCATTCTGGGATACCACTTCCAGTACTGATGCCTGCCATTCAGGTTATCGTCAGCCCCACGACTATTCACCAAGGTTATGGCGCCCCTGGCAGCAAAATTATGCATGGAAGGCATTCATGTGATCCCATACCTGGACGACTGGTTGATAAGGGCGAGAACAGTACAACAGTCAAGGACAGCAACATGCAGAGCTCAACAGTTACTCTCCGAACATGGGTGGATCATCAACAAAACAAAGAGCCACCTGACTCCGACCACAGAATTGGATCACTTGGGGGCAACATTCAACACAGTGGCCGGCACAGTAAGACCATCTCAGACACGCATCCGCGCATTAACAGCACACTGCCACAGAGTTATGCAGAAGAAGCAAACAACCATTTGGCATCTCATGCAACTACTGGGGGTCATGGCAGCTTGCATAGACTTGCACGACTGGGCCAGATTACACATGAGACAGTTACAACAACTACTACTAGACAACTGGAGTTACAGTCGACAAAATTACAGCCAGAGAGTAACTATTCCACCAGCAGTGTGGAAGTCTCTGCATTGGTGGGTGGATCCACACACCTTCTCTCAATGGGCACAATTGGAGAGAGATACAACAAGAACCCTCGAAACAGACACAAGTCTGCTAGGTTGGGGTGCTGTTCTGGACAGACAGACCATCCAAGGGAAATGGTCAAACAGGGAGGCAAGACTCCCAATCAACATGCTAGAGACCACAGCCATCCATCTGGCTCTCATACACTTCAAGGGCCAACTTCAAGGACACCATGTAAAGGTGCGCACCGACAGCAGAGTAGCGATGGCATACATCAACAAACAGGGAGGAACAAGAAGCAGAACCATGGCTCAAGAGGCAGACATACTACTGCAATGGGCAGAAAAGAACCTACTCAGTCTCACAGCAGTTCACCTAGCAGGAAACCTGAACATGAGGGCTGACTGACTGAGCAGACAAACACTGCAACGGGGGAATGGCAACTCCATCCAGAAATTTTCCACGAAATCCAGAAAAGATGGGATCCCTTTGACATCGACCTCATGGCCTCAGCAACCAATACCCAACTCCCGACCTACATGTCCAGATTCAAGGACAAGAGAGCAATAAGAGTGGATACCATATTGACCCCATGGACATTCAGGAAGGCCTATGTATTTCCCCCAATAGCCATGCTACCTGCAGTGCTACAGAAGATCCAAAGCACGGGCAGCAGGGTAGTCCTCATAGCCCCAGACTGGCTGAGGAGAACCTGGTACACCCTAATCAGAGAAATGTTATCAGACAATCCCATGAGATTACCTCATCAACACAATCTACTCAGGCAAGGCCCGATCTGACACGAGAACCCTCTACTGCTGAAACTGACGGCTTGGCCACTCAAAGGGCTAGACTGTTAGGACACGGCTTGGCCACTCAAAGGGCTAGACTGTTAGGACTTGGGGTATCGGGGTAGTGTTGGACACCTTACTGCAAGCCAGAAGGAACTCCACCAACAGGACCTATAACAAACATTGGTGGGCTTTTGCTTCTTGGTGCAAGAGCCAGGACTTGAATGCTTCACAATGTAATATTATGAACATACTAGAGTTTCTGCAGAAAGGGTTGGAAAAGGAGTTGTCGGCCTCATCACTGCGGGTACAGACAGCCGCAATAGGGGCCATAAGGGGACAAACTGATGGACATTTGCCCGGAGCCCACCCCTTGGTTCAAGCCTTTCTAAAAGCCGCAACCCTTATCAACCACACCCCAAGACCCCTGACAGCCCCGTGGCACCTCAATTTGGTACTGGACGCCCTCGCCATTCCACCTTTTGAGCCCATTGAGTCCATTCCCTTACCCGTCCTTATGATGAAGACCATATTCCTAATAGCTATCTCATCAGCCAAGAGAACTAGCGAATTACAGGCCCTGTCTTGTTGAGAACCCTTTATCTGTTTCTTCCCCGACAGGGTCGTACTCCGACCCATTCCATCTTTCATCCCGAAGGTGGCCAATGCCTACCACATGTCCCAAGAGATCTCAGATCCTATCTTCAGCCACCAACTAGGGAACCCCCACAGGGAAACCCTACTCAGCCTAGACCCAGCCCAAGCAATTCAGACCTACCTGACCAGGACGGAAAGTCTTCATCAGACGGACAGGCTGTTTGTTTTACTCCAGGGCAATAAACAAGGTTTGGCTGCTTCCAGATCCACTATTGCTAGATGGCTATGAGAAGCCATAGTGAGGGCCTACAGGAGTGGAGGCAACACCCCTCCAGTTAATATCAGGGCCCACTCCACTCGAGCAGTTGCCACATCTTGGGTGGAACGCAATTCTGCATCGATCAGAGAAATTTTCCAGGCAGTAACCTGGGAGTCCCCGCACACCTTTCTCAGGTACTACCGATTAGACACAGGTCTAACTGGTAACTCAGAGTTTGGCTGCAGAGTGCTTCAGACAGCATTGATCTCAGTTCCTCCTCCCACCCAGGATAAAACCTAATACTGCTGTACAATCATCCCATGTGTTGAGACTCGGAGTGCTGTAAGAAGGTATGATAGATAATGGAAGTTTACTCACCTGGTAAAGGTGATTATAGGAGCATCTTCTTACAGCACTCCATATCCCACCCATTGCAGAGGAACATATGTATATATATATATATATATATATATATAGATAGTGATACAGTTAAGGTAAACATATAGAGTGAGACATCTAGGAATGTATACAGTTATAGCACATACATTCCACACAGTCAGTTGCTGTGTATCAGGGTGTCAAAGATTTATAAAAACAATACGTAGTAAACACTAGGTTTTGACATAACATCACCGTCTTGTGTATTATTCCACTTGGAAAACAGAGTACCCTCTGTTTTTTCTTGTTTACCTAACAATTTACTTTCAGGACAAACAAACTTTGGAAGATATCACACTGAGGATTCTGGGAGCAGCAGGAATAGGAGAGGGATCGGATTTCGAAATTTTGGGATTCCTTTGTGCATCAGCCTATGAGAAGAGAGCTAACTACCCATGTGTTGAGACTCGGAGTGCTATAAGAAGGTGCTCCTATAATCACCTTTACCAGGTGAGTAAACTTCCATTACCCAGCCTGTTCCCCAGTACCATACCAAACTAAGTTAACAGCTCACAATTTACTTTTCTGAAATTATTTCTTTTGGAGAGGTCTCACCAATGCATTTTTCACTGTAGTCTTAAAGTCCCTTCTGACAAGGAACACCAAATTATCTTGGCAAGAACCAAACCCAAGTGCCCCAAGCAGCTCATTAGTAGCCTTGTTTGGCTCAGGTCTGGTTCACAAATGATTTTGTTCCTAGGGTTGTTTTGTAAAAAGAGATTCTAGCCACATTGGTCCTTGGAAAACAAGAGATGCTGGAAGGTTTGATACCTTTAATTGGGCCAACAAGAGTCTTGTATAAAGATAGAATTCTACACAAGCTTTGGGGGCCTCACAGGTCCCTTTTTTAGGTGAATAATAAAACTGAGCAACATGAGCAGTATTTATACATGCTGTGAAGCAGTGTATAAAAATAATTGAAGAGAATTACAGGAAGAGTAGAATGGCAGGAAGTGTGAAGCTTAGAAGTGATGAAAGGAACACAGAGCAATAAAGCCTTGAGATAAGAGTCTGTATAAGTTGCAAAGTAATAAAAATAGGATGTATGAGAAGAACTGGGGGGGGGCAATTAATAGGAACAGGACATGTGAAGATGAAGGGATACTAGCAAGAGATAATACGAAGGTGACCAGACAGGAACACAGATAAAGACTTGAAATACAAGGTGTGTAAAATGATTTTGCTAGGTTTCGCAGATGCCTTTTTCACATAGCATGCCATTGCCACCCATGCTTCAGATGTTGAAGCTGCAACGTAACTGTGAGTTACTCAGAGGCGCAGTCCCTTATTTTGGTGGTGTTGACTGCACCTAATATGTAGCTGTACATAGCAAGGCATTAAGGGTACAATACAAAGTTATTTTCCAATTTCTTTACAGTGAGGTGAAGCCTCATATTTCTGTAATGGCTTCAACAATAAAAGCTCTCATATGTTTATTTTCTAAACAAGGCATTGTGCATATAGTATCTAGCTGACAAGATTTATTTACTGAGAGATGTAGTCTCCTATGTTGGTAGTATAGATGTCTGCAATATCAAAACTGATCAACAGAGGTCTCTGTTTCAAAACAGTGCTTATAAACTTCATTTCACCTGCATGATGTGACACTTGGGGGGGTTGCTGCACTAGGAAAAAAGGGGCGGGTTATGCAAATGAAGCAGATCACAGAAATAAAAGCATTTATGTCATGGAAAAAAAAACACTCTTTGGCAATTTAAATGGTAGGAGATTGAACCTCCTACAGGTTATTACAATTTATTACTCCCATTTGCTATGGCACAGCTAGTTAAATCACTTTAAAGTTGGCAGGAAGGGTAGATACTGTAGGTAGGGAGTGTTAAGAAATGAGAGTCCTAGGGTTTAAATTCTTTCTTAAAGCAGCACCACTGTTAATCTGACTTTTGCACCCTCTGTCAAAGCATAACAAAACATCTTCCTTCAGAAGATGAGTAACTTTCCTTGCCTTAAACGACTGTTTTGATCTCCAAGTAACACTAATGTTGCATTGAGTGACAGTTCAAATCCTAGGAATAACACACAATCACCAAGAGTCAGGAGAATAGTTTTTACCCTCTCATTGTCCATTATTTTGTGGCATTATAATGCAACACTTGCTGGTGCAAAAATCTACTTTTTTGCAATTAATTTAATTAATAAGCTTCTTACAATGTGTAATCATAAATAACTTGATCTGATACTCTAATGACTGTTAGTGCAACCTACTGTTTTCACAATAGGACAAACGTGCTGTATAAGGTGCATAATTTTAAGAAAAAAGAGTAATTTAAAAAACAATAATAATTTATGTATTTATTTATTTGTTTTACCTAGAAAGCAATATAGAGTCGTACAAGTCTCATTTAAAGACTTAAACATTAGAAGCTTGCATGTGAACCCTGACAAATTTCACATTTGGGTTACACAAAATTCATTTGATATATCTGCATTAAGTGAAAATTGGTTACAGAAAAATGTGCCAGACTCTCACACATACCTCTTAACTGTCCCTGATTTTCAGGGATGTCCCTGATTTTGCCTCAAAAGTTTACTCTGTCCCTCCTAAAAATTGTGTTTCCATGACCAAACAGTGGGAGATGTAAGCACAAAATAATGTCAAACATTAAAGATACAGACTTGCTTTTCCTTAGAAAATGTATTTTACACTAAGCCCCTTATTCTACCAGCTTCCTGGGTTGATATCTCCAATTTTTAAGATGTGTCCCTGATTTTGGTTCTTTTTCCCTGATTTTTTTAAGCCTTGTCCCTGATATATGAGGCAGAAGGTTGAGAGGTGTGTCTCACATTTTATTGAAAGGCTGCACCCTTTTAAGACAAGCTGGAGAGAGTGGAAAGAAGGTAGGGTGGTGTTATTCTATTATATAAACTTTATAAATGTAAGTTTGATTAAAAAGGGATCCAGAGAGGACAATATTGATTATCTGACTGTAAAACTAACTCAGGGGGATGCTCAAGGGACACAATTATTCTTAACTTACTTTTATTGTCCCCCCCCAATAAATAATGCATCTCAGTTTGGATTTTCCATCTTTTCTTATCAATCTGTCAGTTGGTGAAATGGAATATATAGCTCTAGGAGATGCCAGTTAGGACTGGGGGAATACGTTAGTGCATGATGAAATAAAATATTAACTTGCTGCAATTAAAACATACTAAATAATTGATTGCCCAACCCACTTAACTCTGATAATGGGAGATCACACTGTTATGGACTGGTTGTCAACCATATATTAGAGCCAAGCTAATTAGAATAATTAAACAGATCACTTGCATATAGTTTACTAGCACAAGATACATAGATGCAAACCTAAACCCTGATTGGTGAAGCTCAAAAGTTTAAAAAATTTAGATAAGGACTTATTTCTTGCCACACTGATGAGTTTAGATTGGCAAAGATTTGATAATATTTAAAGAGTTCAGGAATTTGCAGAGTATTCAACCAAGTGCTATTCAGATGACTTTAAAGCAGGTGTGCCTCAGGTCAAAAGATGAGTTTGCCTCCTGGTTGACCAGGAAGCTTTGCCAAAAGATGAGAAAGAAGGATGACTCTTGTAAGCTTTTAAAAAGAATGGAGGCCAACAAATGTTGCATAAATTCAGAGCACTGCAGAATCTATCAAAAAAGACCTATAATTGCAAAAATCTGATTACTATAAATATCAACAACTGAATGACCTGGGTAATCCCAGGCTCTTTTGGGCTGCATTTGATTTTTTTTATAATATTAAGGACAGGTCAGGTGTGTCTAAATTAAATGTGGAAGGGACCACCCTTGATCAGGGACAAGATATAGCAAATCATTTTAACAATTACTAAACAGGGTTGACTTCTCTGGCAGTAGGCAAAATAAAGGAAAATCTTGGTTATTTTTAACCAGATGGATTAATGGGTATGGATATGAAATATCCTGCCTTTGCTTTTCAAGAGGTCACAGAAAGACAGAAACTTAGCCATATTGACAAACTGAATATCACAAAGGGATCTGGCCCAGATCTCGTTTACCCACACTTACTAAAACATGTCTGCTACCCAAATGTCTAATCATTGGTTTGTTTAGATAATCTTTCTCTGGCCCAAGGTAAGGTCCCAGTAGTCAGGAACCAATCTTATGGTGTACCCATATTTAAAGCAGGTGATAAGCTAAATGCCTTGAACTACAGGCCCATTTACTAGAAGGAATAACTAAGCTGATTGAATGGTTTGTTTATGATCAGTTCATAGAGCATATAACCAGTCATGGCCTTCTGTCTTGATGTCCACATGACTTCAGGAACAGATTTGGTATGGCAACAGCCTTGGTTGAGCCACAAGCACTGCCCTGGATGCTTTTGATGGGGGTGGGAATGCTGGTACAGTTTTCATTGACTTGACCGAGGCTTTCAATGTGATTGATCATAGGCTTCTTCTTAAGAAGCTGAGGTTTGATCTCAGGATGGTGGCTATGGATTGTTTTTTAAGATATCTTTTAGAAAAAAAAAACAAATATGCTGCAGGTGATACCATTTATTAGACTAACAAAATTGATTTTTAAACTAACCTTTGACTGTTATACCCTCCTTAAAGTTAGTGAAAGCAGAGTCGAATAAAATGTCACATATAACGGTTAGATATGGATTCAAATGAGACATGGTGTAGCTTGTTTAAAAATTAAAGCATTACAAAATCAATTCATATTCATAAAAAATAGACAGGAAGAATCCTGCTGTCATTTAAGAGTGCTTGCTGCAGAGACAGTTTCATGATCTAAGTGATAGTTCCATTTTGGTCAGTGTGGGGATGATGTGGTAGTTCAAGGATGAAAGGAAAAACATTTAGTTAGTCCAATAAAAGGTATCCCATACAGCACATTTGTTTTTTATTTTTCTACATCATGGACTGGACTAACAAGGCTACCACATTTCTTTTGCTATCTTGAAACTTGAACTCAGATGGTGCAGGTAGGTTTGGTCTCGTCTGATCTTTGTGTGGTGATTTGTGGAGTTCCACACGGATCGGTAATGGGCCCATTGCTCTTTTCAATTTTTGCCATTGATTTACCTCAAGTATTTCAATATCCCATTCCCATTCTTTATGTGGATGATATAGTCATATTAGCACAGGCTCCTCTGTTTCAATGATTACTTCTGAACTGCAACTGGGGTTTGAGCAATTGATGGAGTAGTTGAATGATGACAAATTAATATTATATTAATCCATAACAAAAGTAATTTTACTTGGTACAAGACAAAGATTAGCCTGAACTTGGACTAAACTGATCATCCATAAAAGATGCGGACACATTCTGTCTAATATGGAGTATTTTAAGTATGTGAGCTTCTCCTGGACTTGATCTTTAACTTTCCATGTCCAGTGGAATCAACCAAACATATATCAATTAGTAGAGCAGTGCCAGCAAGGGAGGGAGTGTTTTTAGACAGCTGGCCAGCACTATTTAGTAGATTCTGGGCTGCTTTCCAAATCATCTTAGGATCCTTATTGGACTAAGAGAATTTTGTTTTTTAAATAGCCAGGTTTGGATTTTCTGGTGAGACTGCTACAGAGGTTTCTAAGTTTATTATAATGCTGTTGGTCGGCAGGGATATTTGCTACCTTGTGATGAGCCCAAGCAGCATCTCTGTGTCCAAACAAGTCAATAATATCATTTGTTATCCATGGGAGGTGAGCTCCTTTTACCCGTACTTTCTTAAACAAACAGAGCACGTTTATTGCAAACTGAGTAAAAGATAAATTGAAACGGATTGAATGCTAACTCATACTTCATAGAGCATAGGACAGGGTCCCAGTCAGCAGTATGCTGAACAGTGAGAAAAATCCCCTTTGTGAAAGTTGAGAATGGCTCAAGCCAATCTAACTCTTGGTGCAGCCTTCACAGTTCTGATTTTCCTTACACAGTATATCAAGCTGTAATCACTGAAAGTATCAGAAATTGTCCTCGCAGCCACAATTTTATGTGGGTGACAGAAGAGTACCCAATAAATCAGACAGTGGCTTGCAATCAAGGGTTTATGCCTTGTATAGTCCACAAAAATTTGAATTAGGTTAAAACACTTGATTTTAGATTGTAGCAATTCATTACCAGAGACTGGCCAGTTTACATTGAAGTGCCCTAATATCTTCTGAATTGTGAATTTCCTAGTGAATTAATTAATGGCTGTATTAAGGATGGGTAACGACTTAACCTTGGGTCTTCTACTATCCCAGCTGGTTAACTACATAGAAATGATCCGTTCCCTAGCCCATTTGGTTAATTGTCATGTAGCTTTTCAAAGTAATAATTTTATTAACATACTAACATAGTACAGTTATGGCAGTAGGATAGGACCCATCTTGTCCACCCCCCCCACAACTGCATGGCTGTCTCTGTATCCAGTTTGAGCATGGACACACATTGAAACTTAATAGCTAGAATGTTACCCTACACATGCTGTGTAACTTTCACAATCTTCCTCAACAGTCTGTCTGTTCCTAACACAGAAACATAGATTTTGATGTCAGAAGGAGAACAAAAATCAATTGAGTCTGTGCTTACTATACTACCACACCTCACCGACCAACTGCCCTGGCAGGCTGTATCCCTCTCCCAGCAATCCACCCCTCAAAACTTGCTGCCCCTCTCCAGGACTATGAGTCCCTTTGTGCTGTCTGAGACATTTTTGAAGCCATTAAGGGTGAGTTGCCCCACCACCTCCAACAGCAGTCTGTTTCATGGTTCCACCTTCCTCTCAGTGAAGTAAAACTTCCTCAAGTTTCTTCTGAATTTGCTCCTCACCAGCATTCACTCATGCCCCCCAGGGACTGCAACCCTGTTTTCTACAAATAGATCCTCACTGTTTACCTTGTTTATACCCCTAGAAAATGTACATGTTTCAGTCATGTGCCCCATTTCCACCTGGCCTCCAGTAAATATATGTTTAGGGCCTCAGAAATTCCTCATAGAATCAGAACCAACATAGAAAATTAGGTGTGCTCAGTGCCGCGGGGGATGCTTCTTTCAAAGTGGCAAGCTTAGTTATAAGACTAGGACAATGATGGAGGGCAAAACCAGTACAAAGCAATAAGATGATTATCTCAGGTATATAACCTTTACATTTTTTATTGCGGCACAAGTGTGTCAAATCAAAATTACAGAACACGTACAGAGTTCAGACCAAGCAGAGGACTCCCACTGTACATCAGCAGCTTCATCTCTCACTTGGACTTCATCAGGGGATGGAGGTAACTCTCAGTGGTTTCCTTATAAGTCAGACCATTAAAGGTATAGCACCATATTTCAACACATAGTATGCGACTATATTTCATATCTCACTTGTCACCAGCCCTAATATTGGGCACATTTTCTATACAAATGTATTAATCCTAACAGTCCAGATTTATACAGTAGAATAATGAACCTTATAATAATCCATACTATACCCACACCAATAAGTGTGAATACAAATTATAATCATTTAAACCTTTTGAGATTCACAGCATCACACATTCTTTAAAATAGATAGAAATTCTGACAGCAAGAAGGGAACAAAGAAGAAAGTAATACTGATCTGATCACATTATCAGTCCAGATGTAACAAAAGGTTATAGTGGAGTCCTCTGCATGGTCTGAAGTCTGTAAGTGCTCTGTAATTTGGATTTGACATACTTGGGTTGCAATAAAAAATATAACGGTTATATACCTGTGGTTATTATCTTATTGCTCTGTATTGCTTGTGCCTTCTGTCTTTGTTTCTCCTAGGATCTTATCTGCTGGCCATAGATCATATTGATGACTCTTCACTGTACCAACTCTAGTCTGTTGATGTCCTTCCTTAGGTAAGGGCTCCAGAACTGGGCACCATATTTCAGATGAGTCCTCACCAGGGATCTGAACAGTGGCAGAATCACCTTGCTTCACCTACTGTCAAAACACCTCCTTATACAACCCAGCATCCTAGGTGCCTTGCTACTGTATGTGCTTTGTTACATTGACTTGTTTGCCTGAGGAAGTCACTGATTATGAACCCCAGATCCCTCTCCTGTGTTGAAGTGGCCAGTCTAACTCCTCCCATCCGGTATTCTCTGTGTGGATTCCATCTGCCTAAGTGCATTACTTTGTGCTTAACACAAACTGCTAGACCTTACACCATTTCTCTAGTTTCTCTTGATCCTTCATGAGCTCCCACACCCCTTCTTCATGATCCACCCTGCCACATAGCTTTGTGTTATCAGCAAAGAGACACAACTTTCCATAGATACCCTCCCCAATGTCACTTATGAACCCCTGATGAACTTGTTTCAGTCATGTCCTCCCACTCCCACCTGACCTCCAGTGGATACATGTTTAGGGCCTCGGTCATTCCTCTTAGACTCTGCTCTGCTGATCCTGGGTCATCTTGGTGACCATTCAATGTGCCAACTGGAGTTTGTCAATGTCCTTCCTCAGGTAAGGGCTCAAGAACTGGGCACAGTACTCCAGATGACTCCTTACCAGGAATCTGTACAGTGGCAGAATCACCTTGCTTCTGCTACTGTCAGAACTCCTCCCTATACAACCCAGCATCCTTGATGCCTTGCTGTATGCTTGTTGTATTGACTTGTTTATTTGAGGAAGTCACTGATTATGACACCCATATCTCTCTCTTCTGTTGAAGTGGCCAGTCTAACTCCTCCCATCCAGTATTCTGTGTGTGAATTCCATCTACTTAAGTCCAGTAGTTTTCAGTCCTTGGCATTGAACCTCAACTGCCAGACCTTAGAAACAAAGAAAGACAGAAATGTAGACTTTGATGGCAGATAAGGACTGCTTGGCCCACCAAGTCTGCCGATTTCCCTACCTAAAGGATAAGCTGCAGATCCTATTTAACCAATAGCCTATTTCTTCCTACCCCCACCAACAATTGCCTTATGTCTGTCCCATGCATTCTTGAATTCTCCCACAGTTTTAGACCCCACAACCTCCTCAGGAGGGCTGTTCCATGTGTCCACCACCTTCTCTGTGAAAAAATACTTCCTCACATTGCCCCTGAGCCATCCCCCCCTCTATCTTCAAATTGTGTCCCCTTGTTCTTGCACATCTCTTTTTCTTAAAGATGCTACCCTCTTGGATTTTGTTGATTCCACTGAGGTACTTAAAAGTTTCTATCATGTCCCCCCCTCCTTCCTTTCCTCAAGGGTATACATACTAAGCTCCTTTAGTCTCTGCTTGTATGGCTTCTCTTGCAGATCCTGCACCATTTTAGTTGCCCTCCTGTGGACTGCCTCCATCCTGTCTATGTCCTTGCAGAGATGGGATCTCCTGAATAGGATGCAGTACTCCAGATGGGGTCTCACCAACTGTCTGTACAGAGGGATAACAACTTGCTGCTTTCTGCTGGTGATACCTCTCCCTATACATCCCAGTATCCCCCCCAGCCCTCCTAACTGCCTTCTCACATCGCTTGCTAACCTTAAGGTCATCAGATATGATTACCCCCAGGTCCCTTTCCATTTTTGTTGTTGTTATTACCTCCTCCCCTATTGTGTAATCTTCCCCTGGGTTTTTGTTTCCCAGGTGCATTATTTTGCACTTCTTTGCAGTTTACTCTACTACTCCTTAGACAATTTTACTAGTTTCTCTAGGTCTGTCTGGAGCCCCCATGCCACTTTTTCAAGATCCATCCTGCCACATAGCTTTATGTCATTAGAAGAGACACAGTTTTCCCTGATACCTTCCCCTATATCACTTATGAACATATTAAATAGGACTGGTCCCAGGACCAATCCCAGTGTCACTTCGATCATGAGCTTCTGTCCCTTGATTTAGCCCCATTAAACCCTATTCTCTGTTGTCTCCCCTTAACCAAATTCCTACCCCCTAACTAAACCTGACTCCACTCCCATGTCCTCCAGCTCCTTCAGCAGCATCCAGTGTGATACAGAATTGAAGGCCTTGCTGATGTCGAAGCAGAGCAGATCTACAGCCTGATCCTTGTGTACTGCCTTAGTGAGCCAATTGCTAAACAGTATCAGACTGGTCTGGCAAGACCTCCTTCACACAAACCCATACTGCTTTTCATCCCATAGACCATTATCCTCTAGGTAGGTCACCAAACTCTCCTTTGCTATGGTCTTCATAAGCTTACCAATGAAAAGGAGGTAAGGCTGACAGGCCTGTAGTTGCTTTGATCCTCCCTGTTTACCCACCATTGTCAAGAGGTACTATGTCAGTGGACTTCCAATCTGCTGACATGATTCCAGGCTGCAGTGAGTCATTGAATAAATGTATTAAGTGTGCTGCCAATTCTGCAGCCAATTCCCTTAACAGTTGTTGGTGCAGGCCATCTGGGCCTGGTGCCTTGTCTATCTTCAGGGCTTCTTGGTCCTTTTGTACCCTGTCCACTAAAATCTGTATTCTGCCAATTTTCTGGACCACCATTGTGGTGACCTTAACACTACTGTTCAGCAGAGGACCATTATTTTCTACTGTGAATACCAAAGAGAAGTAATTATTTATTACAGGTGTCTTCCCTTCATCATCCTCTACCACCATCTCCACCCCCTTGGCTAGCCTAACAGTCCCTCCTCTTGTTTTCCTTTTTCACCTATGTACCTGAACATTCTTTTTCCAAACCTTTTACTCACTCAACAATTTATAGCTCCATGTCTGCCTTTGCCCTAATGACCTCCACCCTAGTTTCTTTGAGTTTACTCTACTACTCCTGCCAGGCTTCCTCCCCCTTGTTTCTTTCATACCTAGTGAATGGCTTTTTTTGCCTTCATTGTCTCCCTCACCCCCTTCCAGAACCAAGTTGGCTTTTCCTGCTTGTTTGTTTTGGTGATCTTCTTTTCATAAAGTTTGAACACCTCTAGGAGTGCCTCCTTGATCCTGCTCTATTGTTCTTCCACCCCCCTGTCTGGTCTACACATGCCACTCTTTCCCTAACTACAGTAGTTCCCGCATCTTCCCAAAAATCCACCTACTTGAGATCAGGACCACTGTCTTTGAGGGTGTTTCATAGTCCCTCCATCATTTCAACCCACACAGTCTTCTAGTCCCTGGAACCTAGTGGTTCCCTGACTGTCACCCACCACCACCACCACCATCTCTGAGTTGGTGAGTACCATGTCCAGTATGACATCCTGCCCTGTAGGATCCTTGACTAGCTGCACCAGTAGATACTCCTGAAGTATATCTAGTACTGCCTTACTCTGGTGCTCCTAGCTGCTGGGATGTCCCAGTCTATATCCTGCAGGTTCAGGTCCCCTACTGACACCAGATCCCCTTTTCCTGATCCCTGTCTGAGTTCCTTCACCAGTTATTGGTCTCAATCCTATTTATGCCCCAGTGGTCTGTAGACCACTGCTAGTCTAACCATCTTACAAACAGCTGCACCCAGATAGATTCCATGTCTTCTCTTCCTCCTTTATTATAGTCCAATCCTCTGTCACCTCGATTCCTTCCCTAATGTATAAGGCTACTCCCCCTCTTTTCCCCTTACTTCTGTCTGTCCTAAGTAAAGTATACCCCAGAACTGTTTGATCCCAGTCATTTTTGCAACTGGTTCAAGTCTCCATGATGGCCATTAGGTCTGCAGTTCACTGATGGTATTGTTTAAACTTCTGATATTTAGACAACCAACCTCCATGCCTCCATCTCACTCACTCTTACCTAACCCCTTCCTCATGTACCACTCCCTCCATATACCTTTCAATTTCCTTCTGATAACTGCATATTTGCTACCCAGTTCCTCACTTGATATCTTCACTTGTCCCTTGTGCGTGCCACTGCTGGCTTCCCTTGGCACCATTTCCATGTCTACAGGAACATCTGCTGGGTTAACCCTGCACCTGTGACCTACAAAGGGTTCCCAGCATCAGCTACCCCACTCTTTAGCTAAAATGACTGTCCACATAAACATCTAATTTCTGCTCTAGTGCACTAACTTTCTCCTTTGTGAGATGAAGGCCACCTTCCTTTAAAAGCCTTCTATCCCAGTATCCTCCACAGCCTCCCACAAATCCATATCCCTCTTCCTACAATATTCCCTTAACCAAGCATTAAATGTCTCAGTTTTCTCCTACCTCACCTTACTCCCTTCCTTAGTTCATACAAGCAGCACCTCAGAAAAGGCAAATGTAGCTGCCTTCCTCCTCAGTATCCTCCTTAGTCTTTGGCAGTTGAACTTAGTAACCTCCAGACTATGTCTTATCATGTTTTTCTTGCCCAAATGCACTTGGAGATGTGGCACCTCCCTTATCCAATTAAGCATTCTCCCTAGCCCAGCCTCACGCCTCAGGGCCAGTGCTTCCAGAAAGCATTTAACCTCCCCTTCAAAGATCCATCCCTGCATGCCACCATCTCTGTACTCCTTAAAACTGAATCCCTGACAATGAAGGTTCTATGTGCCCCTTCCCTTATTGTCTTGACCTGGCATGGTGCCTTCCCAACTCCCTCATCCCTGACTGGGGTCATACTTAATCTGTTGTGTTCATTCTACTTGCCAGTTTAGTTCCATTAATAAACTTATACAGCAGAGTATCATTAGTAAACTTACTTAGTCTGCTATTGACCTCCTTCTGCAGGTCATTAATGAATATGTTAATGAACAATGGATCCAGCACTGACCCCTGAGATTATCCCCCTCACCACATCCTTTCACTCAGAATGGTGACCATCAGACCTGTTAGACAATTCATTATCTGCTTCCAATACACATGAGTGTAGGAATGCATACTTCTAGGTAAGCCATAGCTTACAAGTTGATCAGAAAGAGGCGGAATTCTGGGCCCTGACCATTGGTTTTGGTTACTCCTACTGTTTGATATTTATTTATTTATTGTTGTTGACTGGGTAAGTGCACTAGACAAATTCTTTCAATTTTCAGGCACAACCCGGGAAGGGGGATACAAATGAATGCCAACTGTCCCTGAACCAGATTAAGCTGTTGGTGGTATTTTTAGTGAATGGAGGGAAATTTTGGCCAGGGTACCAGGGAAACACCTCTACTCTCCAGTAGGGGGAACCTCTGGCTGTTGAAGGATGGCCGAGTCAGTCTCAAGTCTGGCAAGCATAGAGATGGATGTGCGGGTGGCTGGGGAGTCAGTCTCTTCCCCAGTACAAAAGAATCCAGAGGTAGAAATCTTCTTTGATGCAGCAGCCATGGAGGTGGCAGAGAGGATAATCAAACCTACACTGGATGGAGAGAAGAAAACCGCAGGAGCAAAACGTTGAAATCCTAAGTAAATGCACAACCTCAAAATGCAGCAGCCTTAGAGGAACTTTTACAAATGGAAGAAGAAAGATACTTGAGGAGAAAAAAGAGCTCATGGACACATTTGCAGGAAGCAAAATGGAAGTTGCAGCTGAGGCCTTGCAGGTCAACCTTAGCAGTGGTGATAGTTTTCCCATGGCAAAGAAGCAGTCAGATGCATCAAAGGCCAATCCTGTGGTTTTTTGTATAGGACATGACCAAAGCAAAGTGACTGTGTTTTCCTTTTCGGTTCAGCAGGAGAAGTCAAGCCTTGAGCGGATAAAGAAAAAGGCAATACTGAGTAAGTTGAGTTGGCTGGACACACCTGTTAATGACTCAGGTCTGTGGATGGTTGAAAGTTTGTTACAATTGGCAGGTTGGGTGTGGTTGCCAGAGTCAGAAAACTGGATCTCCAGCTTCTCCCCCATCCAGATTCTGGGGGTGAAGTTGCAACCTTTGGGAGCAGCTCAAACAGTGAGTAAGCAGTGTACCTTCCAAATTAAAGAAATACATACCGGTATACCTGAGAACAATATGGGGAAGTGCACTCCCCATTACAGTTATCCAAGGAACTTGAACTAACACAGTACCCAGTACTGGCAATGTTGGATAAGACCATCACACAAACAAATGAAACAGAAGAAAACAAGGACAGGTTGAGTGATATTTCTGACATATTAGACATACCACACAACATTCCTAAAGAAATCAGAAACAAACCCAGTAACAAAGGGGATAATAATGCAAAATCTAATCATTCTAATGAATCAAATGGGAAACAGAATGCAAGGTCGTATGCCTCTTTATCTAACCAGCCAATATATCCAGCTAAGTTGCATAATGCTGTCAGATTATTGTACAAAGGAGGTTTAGATATATTTCCTGACAGGATATATGTAGGGAAAACCCTGTTAAAAGAAAATATGCAGTTTAATGTGACAGAATTGCATGCACTGATCCATGTCTTGGGAGAAGCCACATTTGACGTAAGGTTTAAACTTCAGCGTGGCTTAGACAAATTTTGGGCAAGATATCAACAAGTTCAGAAAGAACACTCCTTTGTGGGCCCCCTTTGAAGTAATCCCACTAACCAAACCATAGCACAAAACAATCACAGTTCTTTTTTGTAATGAGGGGGAAAGCATAAGAGATCTCACCCATTGGTTAAGACAACGATGCACTGTAATGGGTCATCCAGAGGCCATTTTTGACTCAGCAGGCATCTGGATGGGGGGATGGAGAGTCAGAGTCATACTGAGAACAGATGAAACAGGGTTGCAGCACTTGCCAAACTGTTTTTTTAAGGAAAAGACAAAGGCGTACTTTTTTATCCAGGCCAACCCAAAACTTGTTGTAAGTGTGGGCAACCAGGGCACATAAGTAGTGCATGGGATCAGCTAAAATGCACTTTATGCCAGAAAACAGGGCATACTAGCAGTCAGTGCAGAAGCAAAGTTATCTACAATCTATGTGGGGAGATAGGGCATGGTTATATCACCAGTCCAGAGGCAGCCCATAGTAACCCCAATCCAACAGACAGTGAGGAACAAAGGTTGTTGGTTACTCCAGCACAAAGAGCATACAACAAAAACATTTCAGCTAAGACCACTAAACCCCCCCCTCTTCCTGAAGAACAGGTGGATGGAGACCTGGGGAGGCATGAAAGTCCAGAGAATGCAGAACTCACTCCTGAGACAGACCCACAGGAGGAGACAACTCTAGAAGGGAACAGATCAGATTTGTTACAGTACAGTAGCTTCTTGTTGTTTTTACATTGTTTCATGTGGATTTTACTTGGTAGAAGGTTATTTCTTTTCTTTCTTATTACTTCTAAGGGGCTGGCAGGGTAATGTTTTGGGGCTGTTGGAATTTTGAAAACTTTTGGTGGTTATAAGTGGGCTCATTTGTTTGATGTTTCATTGTATAGCAGGCTGCATTTGTAGAGACCTATTTCTTCTTATTTAAAACCTATTTGGTGTGATTTAACCGGGGCTGTTTCTTTGAATCAGAGACCTATATCTTCTAATTTCAAGCCTATTTTGATGTGTTGTTAGTGAAGCTGTTTGAATTGGAGACCTGTTTCTTTTGGTAGCAAACCTATTTGGGGGGCTTTGAGTAAAATTGTGATTCATTTTTGCTGGCGTCACTAGCTGCAAAGGTTAGTGCGTAGTGGGGGAAGGGCGCTATTGGTCTGACCAGGGGCCTCAGCTACCTGATTGTTTCTGTAAGACTTGGGTTGGTCCCAACCCTTCACCCCACCCCCCTGGTCCATGATTTCCTTTATACCAGGGGTTACATAGACACCACTTCCTCGAACGTGCAAAGGATATGCCCCTGTCATAGCAGAAGCAGACATCCAGGGAAGGAACAGCAGCGAGTGAAGAGGTGACTGCTATCTCAGTGGAAGGGAAGTAACTGCAAATCTAGAGCTTTCATTGTTACTTCTTTGCATTGTTATTGCATTGTGGAAAGGAGGAGTAGGGAGTTTGAAGAAAGTTGTGCAATAGCTACTTAAAGTCTCTTTTGAGTTTGGATAGGAAGGTTAGGAAATATAAAAGCAGTTGCTCAATCTATCTAAACGTGTACCACAAAGGGGGTAAGGAAAATTAAGAAAAGAATGTTTTGCACTGATGGGGAGGGGAGACTTGGGGGAGTGTTTGGTATCCTGCATCTGGAAGGGTGGGGGGTCACTGGTGGTCAACGACAACAATGGGTAGGGTGGTAGGCTGCAACAACTGTGGTGCACCAATCTTTCTAAAAATTGTCTGAAGTGTGGGAGGGTGTTTAGTATGCAACCACATAGAGAAACTCAGAAAGGAGATTGAGGGTCTGCAGGAGGAACTAAGACAGGCAAGGCAGACTGGGGGTGGGTTTAGCCCAATACTGGAGGGAGGAAGAATGGGAAATGAGGGATGGCAATTTAAACCAACTGTGGTGAGGAAAGGGTCAAAAAAAGGGAAGCAGGGACAAGGGAGCCCAGGCCAGGAAGAACGATTGCCGGGGAAACCAGGTCAGGAGACAAAAGACAAATGGAAGGAGGAGATAGGGACTTGTGAGGGGAGGCGAAAAAGTGGCAAAAGTCATGGAGTGGAAAGGAGAGAACAGGTTACTACGAAGGGAGCGGGCATTTGTGAAGGGTCTTCAGAAAATAGTTTTGCACTGATAGAGAGGAAGAAGCAGAGGAGGGAAATGATGAAATTAGAGGAGTAATTAATAAATGCCTGGACCAAACCAGAGTGGGGGGAATTTCTGCTGGGAGAATTGCAACAGGGGCAAAAGAGATAAATAACATGCAGGAGGAAGAAGAGGAGCTGGAAATGAGAGAGGGAGATGAATGGAAGCAAGCAGGGAGTAAGAGTGGTAGAATCTTAGTGCTGGATGTCTCAATACTAAAAGGAGTCAGGTGGGGTAGCAAGGGGAAGAGGCATAGTCACATTTGGGTGGAGGTCATGCCAGGAGTGACAGCGGAAAGGGTGGGACAATCTGTTCTGAAATATGCTAGAAGTGGTAGGGACAAGCCTCATTTAATTATACATCTTGGGATGAATGACCTGGCTGACAAGGCAGTAGATATAATCCAGAGGAGGTTTGAGGAACTAGGAAAATTATGTGAGGGGGCCGGAAGATCAGCAACTTTTTCGGAGATACTTCCAGTACGCAAGGCAAGCACAACAATAAAGCTGAGAATAGAGGAATTTAACGAATGGCTAAGAACATGTTGTTGTGCTAAAGGGTATGGGCTGTTGGGGGTTGGGGAGGGATCTGCGAGGACAGTAGTCTGTATGCCAAGGACAGACTACACTTGAGTGAGGAGGGAAAGAAAGTGTTGAAACAGAGGATGGAGGAGTACATAGAGGAAGCAGGGAATTTAAACTAGGAGTGGGGGGTGGCAATTGGGCAAGAGACCTGCAGAGACCACAGGTTGGGAAACCATATGAGCGTACCCCTCATAACAGTGACAAAGGTCAAATGGCAAGTACTATTGGTGATGCCAGTAAAAGAGGGCAGGATGGGGGGAAGGGTGGAAGATGGTTACCCTTAATGCTAGGAGCCTTGGGAGGAGAACTGCAGAGTTACAGGTGCTCATGGCAGAGGGAGAGGTGGACATTGCAGCCATCACAGAAACATGGGCCACTCAATACAATGACTGGGACCTGTCTGCACCAGGGTACAGGTTATTTCGTAGGGACAGGGTGATTGGGAAAGGAGGGAGGGGGTGTGGCACTATATGTGAAGGAAGGACTGAAGTGTGTAATGGAGGAAGGGAGGAGGGTAGAACGGAGTTAATTTGGATGCAAATCCAGGATTCCAAGAATAGGATTCTTAGAATGGGAGTGGTGTACAGGTTGCCATCTCAGACGGAGGAGTTAGACAGGGAACTAGCGGGACAGATCAGGAGGACCTGCGAGAAGGGTGGTGTGGTGATTGTAGGGGACTTCAACATGCCAGGAGTGGATTGGAGTACCCCAACAACCAGGAACAGAAGGAAGCAGGTACTGCTGGATGCCTTCCAGGACAGCTTCCTGCTGAAAATGGTCAGTGAACCAACCAGGTTAGGGAATACCCTTGACCTTATGCTGGCAAATGGGGACTTTGTGAGAGAACTTACAGTGGAGGAACCACTGTCAGGGAATGACCACCACTCAGTATGGCTCACATTGGATATGGGCAAGGAAGGAGTGGAATCTGGCACAAGAGTGCTGGACTTCAGGAGGGCCAACTTTGGGAGGGTGGGGGAAGTGGTAAAAGAATACTTGGCCAAAATTCAATCTAGTATGGACACTAACCAGAGGTGGGAGCTGATAAAGCTGGAGATAGTGAAGGTAACCAAAACCTGCTGCAAGGCCCAGAGCAAGAAGGCTAGGGCTAAGAAACTGAGCTGGTTGAGCAAGGAGGTCATGGAAAAGGTAAGGAGGAAAAGAGCTGCCTTTAGGAAGTACAATAAAACAGGGAGAGGGGAGGACAGGGAGGAGTATTGATGGAATCAAAGGAGGTGACAAGGGCAGTATGGGGAGCCAAGGCATCTATGGAACTCAGGCTGGCACAAGGCATTAAGAAGGGGAGAATGACTTCTTTAGGTACATCAGGGAGAAAAGGAGCTGTAAGGACCACATGGTAAGGATTAGGAAGGAGGGTGGTTGGGAGGAAGCAGGGTGCGATAAGGCAGAAGCACTAGATGAATACTTCGGCTCAGTACTTACTAAAGAGAACAGGGGGTGACACCCAAGGGGGGAGTAATGGAAGAAACAGGGGGGAGGTGGTGACAAATGGGGAAATCATGGAGGGCAGAGTTTGGGAGGGTTTGAAGGCACTGAGGGTGGATAAGGCGCCAGGTCCAGATGACATCCACCCCAGGGTACTGAAGGAGCTGGCAGAGGTCCTTGCAGGACCATTGGCAGACCTATTTAATGCCTCACTACTTTCGGGGTGTGTACCTCAGGACTGGAGGATGGCTCATGTGGTGCCCCTCCACAAGAGTTGCCCCAAGGATGAACCGGGAAACTACAGACCAGTGAGCCTTACATCCATCATTGGTAAGCTAATGGAGACTATCCTGAAGGAAAGGCTGGTGGCCCTCCTAGAGGCTAAAGGACTACAGGACAGCAGACAGCATGGCTTCATATGGGGCAGATCCTGCCAAACCAACCTGGTGGAGTTCTATGACTGGGCAACTAGGCAACTGGACAGGGGCCATGCAGTGGACGTCCCATATCTGGACTTCAGTAAGGCATTTGACTCAGTGCCGCATGGAAGGCTGGGAAGTAAGTTAGTAGGCACAGGGGCAGTTGCAAAGCTGGTGAGATGAGTAGGGAACTGGCTTCAGGGAAGGCAACAGAGGGTGGTGGTGGTGGGTGGGGAGCTCTCACACCCAAGGGTAGTGATGAACGGTGTTCCACAGGGCTCAGTATTGGGACCAGAGTTGTTTGGGATATTCATTGCAGACATATCATTGGACATCAAGAGCAAGATCAGTCTGTTTGTTGATGATACCAAGGTAGGAGCAGTGGTGGATGACCTAGGGGGATGGCAGGGGTTGCAGGATGATCTGGCAAAACCTGAAATCTTGTCAGACACCTGACAACTGGGGTTTAATGCCAAAAAGTACAAGGTGCTGCATTTTGGGATGAAGAACCCAATGAAGAGTTACCAGCTGGGGGGCGTGCAGCTAACCCAGACAGAGGAGGAGAAGGATCTGAGGGTGCTCATTACAGGGTCAATGAACAACTCGGCACAATGTAGGAAGGCAGCTGCAAAGGCCAACAAAATGATGGGTTGTATTGCAAGGGGTATATCCTTGAGGAGGGAGGAGGTGATTCTGCCACTGTATAGGTCATTAGTTAGAGTGCACCTGGAGTATTGAGTGCAGTACTGGTGCCCGTATCTGAAGAGGGAGATGAAGTTATTGGAGGGTGTGCAGCACAGGGCAACAAAGAAGATCAAGGGGCTGGGGGATTTATCTTATCAGAAGAGGCTGAGGAAGTTGAACATGTACTCACTGGAGGAGAGGAGGGACAGGGAGACATGATTGAAACCTTTAAGTACATGAAAGGAATAAATAAGACAGGTACAGAGGGGCTGTTCAAAGTAAGGGAGGGGAGAGACACCAGGGGCCATGATATGAGACTGGAGGGAGGAAGGTTCAGGAGGGAGATGAGGAGACACTTTTTTACAGAGAGGGTGGTGGCTGGGTGGAATGCATTACCTGCAGAAGTGGTATCCAGTAGAACAGTGGACTGCTTCAAAAGAGGATGGGACAGGACAAGGGGGAGGGTCAATGAATGGGAAGGGTGGAAGGTAGGGCAGCTGCAGAGTAAGGGGTGCTAGCTACACATTCAAGCAGACTTGCTCGACCTCTAGGCCTTTATCTGCTGGCAGATTTCATATGTTCATATGTTCGTAACCCCCACACTCCAAACTGGTGGGTTAGAGAAGCAGCCTGTGGGAACAGGTGTTAACCCTCCTTCAGTAGAGCAAATACAACACAAGAGTGCTTTCATGCCACCTCCACCCCCACTCATACAGGAAGGTAACCCAGGGAGGAAAATGACAAGCAGAAGGAAACAGACATGGTCCCAGCCAGCCCTGAAAGTACCCAAAATCAATCCCACAACCACCTCAAACAGAGACCAGGCATTAACAGAGATGAACATATCTGTCAACGACTCAGAATGCTCCTCAGTTGAGTCAAACCAACAGGAAGAACAGTCAGACACAGAGATCAGTGAATCAGACAGCTTAAGTAAGCAAAAAAAGAAAAAGAGGGGAAAATGCAAAAAAAAAAAAAAACGTGTACCAAAACAGAAAGAGACAATAAAGGAAATGGGTAGGAAAGAAGGGAATTTCCTGCTTCGTATCTTTAAAACATTAATTAACCTTGCAACAGTCTGTTGCATTATTGTCATCCAATGTCAACAGTATTAAGAATAATTTGAAAAGTGGCAGTTTTTAACAATTTGCAATGAAAAAAACAGGCATCTTTTTACTTCAAGTTATCTGACTGCATACAATTACAGAACTGCAAAAAGCTACTAAAGAGTGGATAACTGGGGTTACACACTGGACTATTGGCCTTGAACAGTGTTCAGGGGTGTGCATTATGTTTCATAAAATACAACCAACAGTAATTAAATTATAGCCCTAGTCCCAGGGAGGGTGCTAATAGTAGACATAAAACTAAATACTTTATACTATCAGATAATAAACATAAATGCACCTCAAATTAAAGCAGAATGAATACCCATCTTTAAACAAATTAGCCCATATTTACATTCAGACCAGAATGTAATATGGGGAGGTCATTTTAATTGTGGATTAAGTAAGCAGAACAGGGACAGACAAGTAACCACAGAGAAAATCTTTGGTGATATGGCTGTTTTGAATACTATGATTCACCCCTCAAACTTGAAGGATGCATATTATATACATATACAGGGAAAAGAGCTGCAACTTTTTTTAAAGGGAACTTGTCGACAAGAATAGACTTCTTTTTCTGTCATTAAATCTCTCTAGATGCAGGCAGTATCAGTGATACCCGTATAATACTCTGACCATAAAATATTAACTGTCAAAATAGGCTTTTTAGAGATCACAATTGGCCCAGGTTTCTGGAAATTAAACTCTTCTATATTACAAAGAGCATGGTTACAACAAAATATTACATATTTTTTAATCTGTAGGAAACCCTATTTGATCTATATGACAACCCTTCCCACTGGTGGACGGATACAAAAAATGAACTTAGGAATCTGCTTATTTCATTTAGTAAACATAACAGGAATGAGGACTATCAAATTTATTTAAAATTTAGAAAACAGTTACAGCAGTAACTTACATTAGTCCAATCAAGAAAACATAATTATACAGAAAAAATCAGTAATATAAAAAAGAAAATGTCACAATACCACTACAGGCAAACAGCAGGGCTAAAAACGCAACAACAGTATGGAACACATGACACTTTTGACAGCATCTGTCCTTTAATTAGAAGTCAAGACAATATAAAAAAGAAAGTGATGACAGCAATATACGATTCACAGGGCACTTTACAAACAACATCCAAACAGATTTTGCAGGAAGTCTCAGGGTACATAATGAGCTTGTTTAAAAAACAGTCCACTGAAAATATCAACTACTCATTTTTTTAAACAATTTAGAACTACTGAAAGGGCCACAGGACCAAATAGATGCACTTAGAAGGCATATTGAACACTTGGAAGTAGAAGATGCAATATTATCCTTGGCAACAGGCAAAGCAACTGGACACAATGGTCTAACATCAGATTTATACAAAATAATAGGACATGATGTTTTCAGTAGAGCTTGCCAAGTATATAATTTTCTTCTAAACAACCAAGCCATACCTCTAGAGATGGTCCCTGGAGTTCTCATTTTCTTACACAAGAAAGGGAACAGAACAAATTTGCTAAACTGGAGACCAATTAGCTTATTAAACAATGATTTTAAAATAATTACTAAAATACTGAATAAAAGATTATCTATTGCTAAATACCTAATTACGCTAACTCAATCATGTACTGTCCCAGGGAATAGGATAACTGATCAATTAATCATGCTAAGAGAGCTATTCTATAAAAATAACTTAGCAGCTTTGAAGGAGTATATTCCCTCCTTAGACCAACAGTAAGCTTTTGACAATGTTGATAATTCCTTTTTATGGCAAACCCTACTAAACTATGGAATTCCCAGAATATTTGTATCATGGCTACAAACCTTATACAGGATGGCAACAGTAAGACCTTCTGTGAGTGGATACTTAGGCCCTCTAGTCCACATACAAAAGGGCGTACAACAGAGTTATCCTATTAGCCCTTTGCTCTATGTGTTTAGTATAGGCCCACTTCTCAGGCTTTTAAATACAGCAATGGATATAAAACCAATATAGCTGCCACAACTGGTGCTACCATACAAGGCACTCACATATGCGGACGATGTGGTGGTAATGGTAGAAAATCAAGACTCAGCTGAGAAAGTGATCATATTATGTCAAGAGTATGGGAAATACTCGGGAATAACATTAAATACTAATAAATGTATTGGGAAGGTATTTGGAACACAGGAAACAGAGCAGAAACAAATGTCTGGAATTAATCTCACTATGGGTACACTAAAAATACTAGAAATTGAGTTTGGCTTAGCACAAATAGACATACTGAATTGGGATCAAAAATTATAGGTGGGCACACAAATAGCTAAAAAAATGGAACCAATGGACAGTGAGTAAGCAAAAAAGAATCTATCTAATGAAAACATAGAAGACTGTGGACGTATATATACGTCCAGAATCTATATACGTTCACACATATTCAGTTCTCAAAGAATTAATACCAGTTTTTTATTTCTTAGTAATATTTTTCCTGTCCCAAAATTTAAAGAAGCACAACTATATAATCTGTTCTTCCAGGCCTTCTGGGGGAGCAGATTAAACCCTATCAAAAGGAATATATTATACATGCCTATAGACAAGGGAGGACAAAAAAACGGTGAATCCTGTTCTAGTCTTCTTTTGCCAATTTATAAATGCAAATATAAAACCACTTTTAGTCAACACAAACAAGTATTGGGGAGAGATAACATATGCAACCATTTCAATATGGTTTTCAGCCTGGGAAAGAAATCAGTTAAGGGCTATTAAAATTCAAAATCCATCACCCCATATTTAAGAGAAGTTTTTGTGAAATTCAGAACATGGAACATTCTGAGCTCCATGGTGGCCACACTGAGTAAAGAGCAAATATATGCAAAGGAGATAGATATGCATTTCACGGAGGCAGACATTTTCCAAAAATGTCCTAGAGAATCTAGAACAGCCATAAAAGATTCCATGGCGGAGAAATGAATACCAGCAAAATTTAGAGATGTCCACTGGCTAAACTGCTATGAATGCTTAAATATTAAGGCAAATCAAAAACAGAAGAAAGTGGAGGAAAGGACATGTTCTAGACCTCACTGTATAAACCAGTTAGAGACAACAGCTCACTTATTCTTTACATGTTCTTATATAAGCTTCTTTTGTAACTATATATCCAACCAAACAAGGCAGAAAATATTTTCTGACATGACATACCCAATACTAATGTATGGAGAATACCCATGTGCTTGGAATAAATGGAAGACAAGCACTTTACATGTACTATTTGCAGTAATAAAGTGGTACATCTAGAACTCCAGGTGCTTATTTCCCTGCAACAAAAAGAGATAAATTATGCAGAACTATATAGGAAAGTTGTTAAAGAATTGCAAGAGATATATTTTAACGAAGCAAAAACTGTCTCTAGACAAACACTAAGGAAATATTGAAGAAATCTAACTTGGATTACTGATAATGATGCACCTATTATGTGATTAATACACGTAAAAGACAGGGAAACTGATTTTCAATGGAGAAGGATGATTTGGATTGGTCTCTTTCAAGGGAAAAGAGGGTTTTCTTTTGTTGTATGGAAACATTGCTGTATAACCAAAATGTATTCTGTATGTACATGAAGAATGTACATTTTTTTTCTTTGGATCATTTTATGAGTTCATCAAATAAAAAATTCCCTTACTGTTTTCAAGAAGTGCCATGGGATCTTTAACATCCACCTGAACTACCACCAGAACAGGCAGATGGGACCTCAGTTTAACGTCTCATCCGACTGATATAATAATATGAATGCTGGCTCTGTTTGAATTAAATATAATGTTAAAAGCATAAAACTAACTGATTCTGCATTTTTGCTTTTATTATGCAATTGATGAAGTACAATATGGAGTGTAAAAGGGGGTCTTGGTAACAGATACGGCATGTTTACCATAGGGTACAGTGGTGGTAAATGGACACCAAAGGGTTCTGGCTTACACATTTCATCATCCTAGCCACACCACACCCTGTACATTTTATAATTTTTAACCCCCTTTAGTGTCAGCTTTGATTTTCTATCATATTTAATTTTTCTATATATGTGAGTTTGCTTTGCTTTGAATTATGGAGGCATGTGTGATTTTGTATTTCTTGGAAACCTGGTTTTATTGCTAATGCCCTTTTTGGTAACCCTTGCATCTGTGCTTTTGTGCTCAGTTTCACTGTCTTTTTACCTTGCTTTGTTATTTTGAGTCCACCATGGCCCACACCTAAAAGACCATATAAGGGCAGGTTTGTTTTTCCTCTGGAGTGAGATGCAGGTGAGACACATTGATGAGTCCAATGTGGGATGAAACACATGTGCTATGTCTTCTGTTCTAAGCCTTTGCAGATTATGTGAGAGGCCCTTTGGTACCAGGCATTCCTGCTTGAAGCAGAACCAGCCTAAATTTTCATAGTGATTTGCATATACATCCCATGATGCTTTACATTTTGTAGGTGGAGTGACTTTGTAAATATTAAATTGTTTTGATTCTGTATTTCTCTCCAAATCAGATGTATACACCCTAGATCATCAAGCCCAATGTATAAGCATCATGGGTAAGCACATTTTTGTGTGGGGGCAGGCTGACAAGGCTTAGCCAAAACAAAAGTTGCCTTTTAACCCCTTGAGTGCTTAATATGTAGAACATTTTTAGATTCTAGTCATACTATATATATATATATATATATATATATATATACACACACATACACACACACACACACACATATACATATATATTAGAGGCAAAAAACTCTGTTTAATGCATTAGTCAACCCTAACTCTCACCCCATCACATATGTAAAGCAGAAGAAGTATAGGAGAATGGGGTGAGAGTTAGGACCGATGACCCCAATGCACACCCCAATGCCGGTTGGGGGTAGGCAGGGGTCCAAGGGGTTTTCAACCTAACAGCCAATTTCCTCACTTTTGTCGCTGTGGAACAACCTAACTAATGCATTAAATGGAGTTTTATCTCTAATTCCCTTCTTTTGAGAATGATAACCAGAAATAGTGAATGTGGTAATGCAGCGGCGAGCTTCATTATCGTGACGCGGCGGTGGATCGCTGGCCTTTCAGGGCCCCACGCCCCACCAATGCGTGATGTCTTGAGGCATAGTAACAGGAACAGCAACGCAAACAGAAGCACTAACAGTGGTGCACATGATAGCATAGCCGAATGAGAACAGAAAAGATAAGCGGTGGCATAGGAGGGAACGGTCTGCCACGTAATGTGTTGTCACATAGTAACATGGTGCCTGCAAACAGAAATGTCAATGGGCATGGTGACACAAAGTGAAACAGAAAGAGAAAAAGTACTGTAGACACAAATGGCAAAAAATAACAGAAACGCAAGTGCAAATAAAAACGCAAAGGATAACGCACATGATGGTGTAGACGTCAATGGTAAGTGAAACGGGTACGGAACCACAAGCGGAAAGGGCAATGGTAACAGTAATGTAAGCGCACAGGCTGGTTTTCCCCAAAACCTGCATAGAGAAAGACAGTGAGTACAAAGAATGTATGCATAATAATGGGTATCGGAGCAGAAAATGAGGACTTGGAATACTAAATAGGTTATATCTCAAGAACCGTACGATGTAGAAAAAAAATGTAAAAGTCATATGATTTATGACTGTCCTGGCTAGTTTTGTACTTAGCCCCCATTAGGGGGCTGAGTATTTTTCCAACGAAAAGTCCGTATCTCGAACTGTTTCCGAGATACGGACCCTGAAAGGTGCGGCGAATGCCGTAATGTTATCCTAAGGGGAAAAAAGAGAAGTTCGAAGCGCCATAGCTTTGCCTCCCTGTAAAATTTTTTCACCAAACCACTGAAAGGCACATCTGTGGGCTGTTGGCTGTCTTCCCTCCAAATTTCAGGAAAAAAGACCAAACCATTATTTTGCAGCAGGGTGCCAAAGGATTCCTGTAATGCGTTGGGTGCCATAATGTTATCCTATGGGAAAAACTGTCAACTTTGGAGTGCCGTAACTTTGCCGCTGTGTAATATTTTTTCAACACAACACTGAAAGGCACATCTGTGAGATGTTGGCTGTGTTCCCTCCAAATTTCAGCCCAAAACTCCCAACTGTTCTTTTGCAGTGCAGTGCCAAAGAATTGCTGTCATTTTTCCACAGACTAGAAAACTACTGTCGCAATTTGCGAAAGCTTTCACAAAAATTTGCGACACTTTCGTGAGCATGAAAGTACTTCACGAAAGTACTTTTTCCAGAAATTTGAAAATCATATTTCTGGGGTATTTTACCCCAAAATAAAGACATGGCTAGCATCCTCAGGGTCCGACTAGGTGAATACAAAAAGAATTAGGTTGCTAGAGGGTCCCAAATGTAAATGCCAAGCATTTTTCTGATCACTAACTGAAAACAAAATGGCGGATCTGCGAAAGTAACAGGGCCATTTGCAAAAGTAAAAATGCATTTGCGACACTGTCAAACTTTTTGTTAACTTTTCCCATTGACTTATAATGGGAAATTGTTTTTT
Source organism: Neoceratodus forsteri (assembly GCA_016271365.2). Lineage (NCBI taxonomy): Eukaryota > Metazoa > Chordata > Ceratodontiformes > Ceratodontidae > Neoceratodus > Neoceratodus forsteri. Next base: position 638,395,306 of record CM057453.1, on the reverse strand, counting down.
GAATAACTTTTGAACTGTTTAATATTTTTTCACCAAATCTTCAAAAGGCACATCGGGGACCCCAGCCACATGTTCCATGAAGATTTTGGGCCAGTCACGCAAATAATGCGACCTGTACGCGTGACCGTAGAATTCCAGAAAAAGCGTAAACACGCGCACAGATCACACTTAATAACTCCGCAGCCATATATCCGACCAGTACAAAACTTGGCAGATCTGAAGGCCTATAGCTCTTGATCATGTCTTCCAAATTTCAGGCAAATCTTTCAAACAGTTGCAAAGTTATTAAGGTGCAAAATTTTAGGGTTTAACATAGACATGGCTCCTCAACCCTAACTATGGTAGCACTACCGTGCTACCATATATATATATATATATATATATATATATATATATATATATATATATACATACACATATATCACACTCTACAGTACTATAGGGGCCTGGTAGTGTCCCTGTAGTTAGAGTAGAGGGTGTATATGTGAAACCCCTAAATTTGCACTTTAATAACTGGCTGTGATTGATGAAATCAGCTGAAATTTTGGTAGCACCCATGTTGAGCGCCTATTATTGAGTGCTTCATTTTGAGTGACTCAATAATAGTCCTCTCAATGGGAGTGAGTGGTAAAATAGGTTGCTATATCCTGTATAGTGAGTATAGCAAGGAGCTGTACTCGCTGGTACAGGATATAGGATCCTGTGTGGCCAGTTGAAGCTGAGTTGCTCGCATAGTGTAGTGGTGTACACTACCACTTGAGATGCTAGCAGACAGTGGTTCGGGTCTGGCTGTGGACAGAATTTTTTTTCCTTTTTAGTGTTGTAACCTGTTCCTTGGTCTGCACCCCCTTGGAGTTGATTATATTAGTTTTGAGGGTGCGGGAGGGGCCTTGCCCCCCCAACAAAGGGGGATGCAGGAGGCACAGCCCTCGCATATAAATACAGTATGTTTTCTGTTTGCGGAGTTAAAGTATTATAGTGACCGTCGCTACTTGTGATGGTCGCTATAATATTGGACGCTCTTTTGACCACGGGCTTGTTTGTGGTCGCTTTATGTGATAGGCAGTCTTTCAGACTCACCTTGATCACATAAATCCCCAGCTTTGCATGTGTTGTCTAGAAGGCAAGGTCTAAGTCTGTGGAAAGTTTCATGATGCAGCTTGTGTGGTTTCTGAGAGCTGCATACTGTATATAATTTTCTTGTAAATGTCAAATCTTTTTCCTATAATTAACATTGGATTTGGGTTTGCTTTCACATATAGCCTATAAGGAATGGAATTTTTTTATGAAACCTTCAGGGTAGAAGTGTGCTGTGCCAAGGTAATGCTATTGAATTTTTTTGTGAAAAGATATAAAATGGTTCCAGAGTTATAAAGATTTAAAGTTTTGCTTTTTTCTGTTTTGAGTATTCTCAATTTGGGGATACCATTCTGATACAACACTAATAATTATGTTTCACAAGACCATTTTTGGTTTCTCACCTCTTGCCTCTTAAAGCATAATTTTATTTTTGTGCTGTGAGAGCGCCATCTTGTTTTTTCCCCTTAAACTAAAAAACATTGAAAATACATAAAAATTGTATCTTTTATAAAAACAAACACCTGAGCCAAACTAAACAAGACCCATTAACTAGATTCTGATGTTTGTTTTTTAAAATAATGGCCAGAAATACTTTTTCAGGGCACCTAAAAATCCATGGTGGACAGCTTAAGGAGAGGAACCATTCACCTGTATTCTCTGTATGAGAACAGCAGGACTTTCTTGATTGCTGAAGATGCAGCTGGAAATCATGCTGCCAAATGCAGCTGAAGCAGTGAGTTGGCGATCCCCCGTTCCCTATCTGTGTGTGGGTCTGTCTGTCTATCTACCTACCTACCTATCTATCTAAAGTTTTATTAAGTGGACTGGGGTGCCAACCCCCAGTACCACTTCTTTCCACTCTCTGATTGAAGACATGTCTTGCTGCTGAGACTGGCAACTGTGAAATGAGAAACTAAGGTAAATGTGATTAAATGTATTTCAACGGGGGTTGAACTTCTATCCATAACATTGTCATTTTTGCATATTGTGACTCCAAATTTTCAACATGTTTTTTTGGTATGCCACCTCATGAACAATGGCAGTGCAATTATGCAAATCTGGTCCAAAAGATGATTTTGCAATTGCTTTGTGAAATCACCTTTCAGGTAGGATTTGAACATTTTGCCACCTTTGTTCATAAGGTGGAGTCATAAGAAGGCTATGTTGAACATTTGTGGTCAAAAATGGAAAAAATGAAAAAGTTATGAGCGTACATTTAAATTTTTCTACGCTCGCTCATAACTTTGGTAATTTTAAATATTTTGACTACAAATTTTTAACATAACTATTTCTTCACACTACCTAATGAATGTGATAGCTGTCATTTTTCAAACTCCTGGCCAAATGTGTTTTCACACCTGTGGTGCAGAATGACGTTTCAGTGTCGCAGAATGATGTTTTGGTAGGGATTTGAACATTTTCACCTACCAGGTTCATGAAGCAGGATAATAAGAAGGCTATGCTGACAATTTGCTGTGCAAATATGGTAAAAGGCCTAAGTTATGAGTGAACATTGCAGTATTTCACAACATCTCTAATTTTTAATTATGTGGCGCTGAATGCCACACCTCCTGTCATGCAGGTGACCTGGGTTTAGGAGCAGACTCGGGTTGCTGGGAGTCAGCTGGAGGGCAGATTAAGCATCCAGAGAACTTTTCTCTTTTCCCTTTTCCCAGGGAGAGAGGTTCACCGCTCCTCTGTAGACTACCACCAGGTGGAGGGTCGGTGGTGGTGCAAGCATGGGTGATGTAGAAGGGAGGGTGCTGCAGTTTAATGTAGGACATGAATGCCACCACACAGCATGTCCTGTCATCTACACCACAGCAAGGAGTTCCAGGATGAAAGTGAAATGGTGATGCAGGCTTTATAAAGCATTGCCTGCCTGTGCCCAGCCCGCACCATCACCCAAGATGCTGCCCAATTCCTGGATGCTGGTCTCTGGTGGAGGAGTGATAGCCTCCCCTTGGCTCTGCCATGAGGGGAAATCTGTGGGGGAACTCTGGGGTCTGCAGGTCCTGGGCAGTGGTTGTCAGCTGCCAGGGAACCACCCTGTAGCCACATGGGAAAAAAGTTGTATGGAAATATGGAAAAAATATTTTTGATTAGTTAGCTTGCAAGCAGTTACAAATTAACCCTTGTCCTGGGTTATGGCCCCAAATACTTATTTGTAGGTTCTGTTCTGCATTGCTGTACCATAGCTGACAGTTTGTAGCCTGCATTAGGGAATGAGATCCACCGAGGATTTCCCTGTACTGCAGGTATATTTTTTCAATTAGACAAAACGAAATAATCTTGTTTACACGAAGTCACTCTTCAGCCTTTTCTTTTAAACACAAGAGTCATAGATGTGATCAAGTGTCCTTGTGGAATTTACTGCATGGGGGCAAACAACTCATAATCTGCAATCCTAAATAAATGAACATAAGTGACATCACTGCATTCACCAAGAAATGGGCCACTCATGAGGATGGCTGGGATCTAAATGCCCTGGGCTAGAAACTGTAGCACATGGAGGGGGAAGTTAGGTTTCAGTGAGGTAACAGGTCAATGTTGTATTCAAGAAGGAGGTCATACATGAGTACCGATGCATTAATTTGAGAGTGGACATTTAGGAGGGTTAATGTAATAAGAAATGAGGGTGTTAAGGAAATTGTAGAGTGTTAATGGGAATATGTTTTCAGTGATTAGGCTGGCAGAAGCCATAGAGGGAAGAGTAGGGAGACAAGGGAACTGAGAATAGAAATCATTGATGGTAGATCAGGATAGAAGAGAATAGCATAGTAAGGGGTTGGCTAAGAAGGCCAGGGGACAAACTGCACAAGGAAAAGGTTGTCAGGATATATGAGATTGGGCAGTGGATGTTGGGGGAGGTATGGGTGCTGGCAGGGGTTGGGGGAGTGGATTGATGGATGAGGAAGAGGAAGTCAAGGGTATGACAGAGGAAGGAAGGGAACAGGGATAGAAAGAAAAAAGAAGCACATCAGGTAGAAAAGGAGAAATGAGGCAGAAGGTATAAGGTGGGTCACAGGAGCAGGGGATGTAAAAGTAGGAGAGAGGAAGAAAGAGACAGAGGAATGGGATAAGTATCAGTAAAAGTGAGCAGCAAGGAGAGAGATGAGGAAATTGTATAAGGGAGTATGATGTGAAAGCAGGTGGGGTAAGGGTAGGTGGAGGAGTGTGGAGAAAAGGTTGTGGATACAGATGAGAACCATGAAAATGTTATGGATATTACCTAGGATGCCTATGGATTTGCAAGTGAGGCAGCTTGAGGATTTAAGTGCGTAGCTGCACAAGGAGGAAAAGCAGGAGAAATGTCCGAGCCCCATGCTGGTCTTCGATGGTGATCCAGTGGTCCTGAGAAATATCCATTCTGAAAAATATGTCCCCTGTTGTCCAGTCCATCTCCATCTATAGCCCTGGTATTGTTCTCTGGTGAAATGATTTGCACTGAGCTCCTATTAAGCCTTCCCCCTACTGGGAAGATAGTGACCCATAGAAGAACTGATTGTATTTTCACCGAATACCACCAAGAGATTAATCTGATTCAGTTTCAGTTGGTTTGTATCTGTATCCCCCCCCCAATGAGATTGAAAATAGGCAGTATTGTCTTGTACTGCTTTCCCAGTCAACAAAAGCTAACTAACTAAATAAATAATAGTTCTTCAGGTGCTCACTGCTCCTTGCAACCAGGGCTAAGGACACTGAAGATCACTGTGCTCAGCACTGCCCTCATCATGTGGCTGTCTCCTGATCCCTTTTCCTCTGCTGTCACTGATATGTGTGATAGTGAAGAGAAAGACTTGTGACCTGTTGTGTATAGTGCAAAGGAACGCAAGAAATAAACATGCTTCAGAGTGGTACTTGTGAACATTTTGCAGCTCTAAACTGCAATACGTGTGGGGTCCCAGAATTTTCAATCAGTGCATGTGAAGTAATCGTCTTACTTGGTTTACTTGGTTGTGTAAGACAAAAGAAGGCCAATGGCCCGTTGAGATTGTCTCCCACATTGAGTGGACCATTATTCCTGGATTGCGTTGGATGATAACCAAAAGTCAAGGCCTGTTTTGAAGCCATTTAAATTACTGACATCTACCATGGTGTTCCAAATTCAAGGTGCTCTTAGCAAAAAGAAAGTATGCCTTTTGTTGGTTTCGGCTCTTTTAACCTCTAATTGCTTATTGTGTAACCTCGGGACAGTGTGTCTAAGGGAGTAGCTAATTCCACATTGTTGCATACATTTTGGGGACTGAAGAATTTTGTATAGAAACATAGAAACATAGAATTTGATGGCAGACAAGGACCTCTTGGCCCACCCAGTCTGCCCATTTCCCTACCTACTGGATAAGCTGCAGATCCTAGTTAACCAGCAGCCTACTTCTTCCTACCCCAACCCCCCAGAATTGCCTTATGACTGTCCCATGCATGCTTGAATTCCTCCATTGATTTTGACTCCACAACCTCCTCCGGAAGGCCATTCCATGCACAGTAAATCTCCCCTGCATCTTCTAGTGTGTAGAGAATGAAGGCCTGTCTCCAGTAATCTATGTGGATAGTCTTTAGAGGATAAATGCGGAAACATTTTAATAGTACGTCTCTGAATTTGTTCAATGCGTATAATGTCACATTTAAGGTACAGGCTCCAGAAAGGGGAATCATAGTCAAGAGTACGGTCTGATATGGGTCCTGTAAAGTGGTATCAGGCATTGTTCCATTTTGGTAACAAAAGTACAGTTTATGCGTTTAAGTAGTCTGGTGGATAAATGGGCAACTTTAGTGCAGTGATCTGATGAAGAGAGTTTATTGTTAACTAATATGCCTAGGTCACACTCCATGCATGATGCCTTAAGTGGAGTGTTATTGAGGAGGTAGATTCATTTGGGTTGCTTTTACCAAAGTGTAAAACAGTGTACTTATCGATATTAAAGAGCATGCCGTTGTACTGTACTCATTGCTCAATAGTTCTTAGGTCATCAACAAGTATTGCCCTGTTAGTAGTGTTATCCACCCACCCTCCCAGCTTGGTATCATCAGTGAATTTAGATAAAACATTGTGTGGACCCATTGCATGTCGCTGATAAAAATGTTGAACAATGTTAGACCCAGAACTGAGCCCTGGGGCACCCCACTGGTTACTAATCCAGTGTTGGATAAGGTACCATTAATTTTCACTCTTTAAGATCTGTTTGTTAGCCAAGCATTAACCCATTTGACTAAGAAAGGAGAAAAGCCAAGTGTAACAGTTTGTGGATTAATTTGCTGTGGGAAGCCTTATCAAAAGCACAACTGTAATCCAACAGGATTACGTCCATGTTACTATCGAGTCCTTGGCTTATGTGGTTGTAGAATGACATTAAACTGGTTGTGCTGGAGTAGCCTGGCCTGAATCCATTTTGTGAATTGTCCAACATTTTAAGTGATGCCATCTCTTCTTCCTGATAGGATTTAATTATTCTTTCCACAAATTTGCAGTTTATTGAAGTAAGGCTGATTGGATGATAATTTTCAACATTGGATCGGTTTCATTTTTTAAATATAGGTACCACTGTTGCTGTTAACCAATATAGCAGAATTATGCTATTATTTAAAGATCTGTTAACAATTATTGGGAAGGGAAGAACTAATGATTCTGAAGTTTCAATTATGAACCTCTAGGATTAATATAGTCAGGACCCGGACCTGCTGTTTTTTTAAGGTTCTTAAGACCTGAAGTGGTTGTAATAGTGTATGGGTTAGGGCTGCTAAAAGAGGATATAGGGAGGCTATGAATGTCTTTGGTAGAGAAGACAGAACAGAAGTATTCGTTGAAAGTGTCAGTGGTGTCTATGCCTGTTGTTAAAGGGGAGTTGTTTATTATTAAAGGACCATTTTGTCTATAGTTACCCTTTTTGCTATTCAGATAAGAAAATATGGATTTATGACAATCCTTAGAGTGCTCTAACCTAAATTCTAGGTTCCTCTTTGAACTTTTGATCATACATTTCAAGTGTTTTAAAGCTAATTTGTATTTTGATAATATTTCGGCTCTGTACTTGCTGCCACAAGTTTTTAGTTTATTAAACAGTTTTTCCTTAAGTTTGATTTGAGATTTGATGGATTTGTAAAACCAGACAGAAATCTTACTCTTTTTATTATATTTTTTTTTGGTAGGAACATAAGTCTCCTCAAGTTTGTGAATAGTTAATTTAAGTTTGGTCCAGGCATCTTCTACTGAGAGATGGGACACAATTTCTTCTCAGTGAATTTTGTTTAAATAGCTAATCATTTCCCTGAAGATTGCATTCTCATAGTTTTATAGGTTGATTGATTTAAGTACTTTTTATTTATTTATGTATTTATTTAACAAATCAGAAAGTCCTTTGAGCCAAGGGCTCTTTTACAGAGGTTCTACATTAAGTCACAAGAATAGCAAATTACAATGGTTTCAGTGAGCAGTACAACATGAGGAAAGTAATTACAAACCTAAAAGAACAATATGGCAAGATAAATATTGTGTCAAGTGCAGCCAGTGGCCTTGTCTGAAGAGGGGTGAAAGGGATTACAAGGAGAGAAGTACATGGGGTGATTTGGGGAGTGGAAGGAGCGAAATAAGAGCAAGGAGGGTGATTCCACAATGAAGCTGAAGCAGGAAAGCCCCATGGGGCGGGGGTAGAGGGAGAGAACAAGGTGAGAAAACAGTGGAGAGCGGGAGGAAGTGGCAGTGGAGGGGTAAAGGAAGGGGGGATGAGGTAGGATGAAAAGAGGGCAGGAATGGGAATGGGATAAGGGAGGAAGTGCTGTGAGTGGAATAGCGCAGCAACAGGATAGGGCTATACAGGGGCAAATGGTAAAAGAGGGAGGTCCCAGTGCATTTAGCTGTCAGCAGATATTAGGTATATCAGTCACAAGCTGCTCTGGCCCTAAGAATTGATGCAGCTTCTGCTTAAATGGTCCCAAGGTTGCAGTTGTTGTAATCTCAGGAGGAAGGGAATTAAATAAATTAGTAGCTCTAACTGCAATGGATCTCTGCCGGAGTGAGGTTCGACAGTGAGGGACAGTAAAAGTTTGGCTCACAGAACTTTGTGTGCTCCAATTGCCCCAGAAGGGACTGAAAGGCTGAAGGGAACCTGGTGGTAGGCAGGCTTGATATCCAATGTGAGCCTGGAGTTGAAGCCAGTTTGCTTGTTCATAAAGGTCACAAGTGTGAGTATAATACACGCTACACCAGTTGGTAGACAGCATGCCTTATTCAGAGCTGTGGTGAGCTGACGTAGGGTTGTGTCTGTGGTGGAACCATAAATGACCAAACCATAGTCAATAATAGACACAATTGAACTTTGGATAGCCAATCTGAGGGTTTCGTTAGTAAGGCAGTGTTTATGCCTGTGTAGAAGGCCTAGGCAAATGTTAACTGCCTTGGCAACATTCTCAACATGGTTGGAGTAGGACAGCATACTATCCGGAGTAACTCCTAGGTATTTAAAAGATTGAGTCTGATCAAGGATAACACCCGCACTGTTTTTAATCACCAATTGTTTGGCTTTGTGCTTGCTGTGGGTACCATGGAAAAGCATGACCTTTTTGCAATTAAACACCAACTTACAAGAGGTGAACCAGGACTCAGCTTCAGTAAAACTTTTCTGAAGTTGGGCCTGAAGGAGGATAGGGTCAGTAGTCTTTAAGAAAATGACTGCATCATCTGCGTAGAGGAGTACTGGTTCCAAACAAGATGCCGGAAGATTATTGAGGAAGGTGCTAAATAGAAGGGGTCCCAGTATTGATCCTTGAGGAACCCCAAAGCAGACAGGCAGTTTAGCAGAAAGGGCAGACCCTATTCTCACCTGTTGTATGCGGTTTGCTAGATAGCTGGTGAACCACTTTAGGGCTTCTGAAGATATACCAAGCCCAGCAAGCCGATGTGTCAGCAAATGGTGATTGACAGTGTCAAATGCTTTAGACAGGTCAAAAAAGGTTGAGCCAACAAGTTGACCCTGACCAAAAGTATGGTGAATGAAACCTGTGAATTCCAGTAGGGCCGTAGATGTGCTGTGCCCTTTCCAAAAGCCATGTTGTTGGACACATTGTAGGTTGTATTTTTCCAGGTACTCCACAAACTGATCAGCAATAATCCTTTCAAGTGCTTTGGACAACAGGGGAAGAATAGGTATTGGCCTATAATTCCCAGGTAGTAATCTGTCCCCATTCTTAAAAACCGGTGTAACCAGAGTGGATTTCCAGATCTGGGGGAACTGTGAAAGTATGAGGGAGCAATGAGTAATGATGTTTGTATCCTAAGTTAAATAAAATGGAGCAGTGATCACTATTACCTAATTGTTCTTTTATTATTATATTAGAAATTTTATCTTTGATATTAATGATGAGGAGATCAAGGATATTACTCCCTCTGGATGGCTCGGTAATAAGCTGCTCTAGACCTGCATCAATAAGGGTTGATAACAAGAATTTATCATGCTGATTGCTACCAGTTAAAGAGATTCAATTTATATTGGGCATATTGAAGTCCCCTAGAATTATAACATCTCCCTTGTAAGATAAGAATTAAATATCATGAAGTAGTTGTGATGCATAATCGGAATCTGCCGATGGAGGCCTATAGCAGTGGCCTATAATTATCTGAGGTTGTCCTTTGAATTGGGTTTTCTCCCAGATACTTTCTGTCAGGGTTTGATGGTGAAATTCAAAAGAAGATATATCCTCCCTGACATAGATATAGACCCCACCCCCCAATTTACCTGACCTATCTTTGTGGTAGAGTTTGAAGCCCAGAATCTCCTTGATCCAGGATGATGTAGAGTCCCACCCCATTTCAGTGACTTCTATGATACCTATGTCTGATAGTTTACATTTTGCCTCTAGTTCCACTATCTTGATAAGATGTAATGATCTAGCATTCAAAGACAGTATCTAGTAAATTTTTTGGCATCCTGAAAAGGAACCCCGTGTTAGAGACTTGGGGACATCCCCATTCTTTCCCTTGTTGTTTAGTTTAAATGTTGGTTAATGAGGGTTTCAGAGCTTTTGCCAAGTAAGGTACCACCCCTCCTGCTGAGATGGAGACCATCCCAGCAAAAAAGGGGAGATTTATTCTGAAAATTTTCCCAGTGGGTAATGCAGGGAATTGACTGTTTAAAGCACCATTTTCTGAGCCATTTGTTTAATGATGTAATGCTATGTGTGATTAAATCAGTAGCTCTAGGTACTGGTAATATTTCAGAAAAACAAACATCCTCTCTCCACCAGTAAATGATTTAATGCCACATAGTCCTGTTTCATTTGGTCTAGATTAGTACGGTGGATATCATTCATGCCCACATGAATGATGACCAATGGGTTTTTACCCACATTTTTTAGGATTTCTTTAACCATTGATGTAATTTCAGCTACTCTTGCCCCTCTAAAGCTTGAACAGGTATGATTTACCTTATTGTGGTTACAGACGACACTATCCAAATGCTTAATAATAGAATTACCCAACACAAACACTTGCCTAGTAGGAGTTGGTGGAATATTTTGTACAGTGTGGTATGAAACTCTAAAGCTATTAGGCAGGGGAGGATTTGACTTTGATTAACCTTGTCCAGAGCCCTAATTGCATCACTTTCTTGTTTGGCTTGGGAAGGAAGTGATGGGGCACAATCTTTGCCAGGTTTGGTGTGAATAGTACTGGCATTACCAATCATTTCATTTGGATGCAGACAGGTTCTATTATGAGTAACATTGGTCATGAAGTTACATTTATTGGGGGGAAGAGGGAGGGTTTGGGGGAGGATGGTAGAATCAGAGCTGATGACATCATCAGTAGAAGGCTTGATTAATTCCTCATGTGCCAGAAGTCCATACTTATTTTGTGACAATACTGGGGCACTATTATAAATTTGGGCCCACCCCCACACATTTCTTGGTGTTCCTTGTAATGACTGCCCGATCCTCCACCTCTACGTGTTGCTGAGGATGTACTTCCTCTAATATATTTGTATCAGGGTCTTTTACTGTAACTTGAGATGATGGTGAGGTTTCCAATTGACAAACCATATGATCTATAAAGTTCTCAAGAGTCCCAATTTCTGTGCTAACCAAACCCTTATTTAGGAGCCTTGCTGTTTCATTTTGCAGATTATTTATCAACAGACATTTGTCTTTACTATTTGTACATTTTCAATCCCACAAACTAATCCAAAATTGTTGGACACTATACAAATCAGAATTATTTAATTTTTCCTAATGAAGGACCTTTTTTTTTCTTTAAAATTGCTTTTTCAAACTAGAAATATTGAATTTGATGGCAGAGAAGGACTGCTTGGCCCTCCCAGCCTTCCAGTTTTTCACTGCCTACAGTATATCCACAAACCCTATCTCTGGCTCTTTCTTCTTTCCTTCCTCCCCCTTCTTTTCCACTAAGATTCCCTTATGCCTATACCATGCATTCTTGAACTCTAACATGGTTTTGGCCCCCATCACCTCTGTTGGAAGGTTGATCCTGAAACCCACCACTCTTTCTGTGAAGAAATACTTCCTCACATCTCTCCTGAATCCACCCCCCTCCAGCTTCATAGAATGTCCCCCTGTTCTTGAGCTCTTTTTTTTCTGAAAAATACTTCTTTCCTGTACCTTATTTACCCATGCGGGTAAAGGTATTTATCATATCCCCCTTCCTCTTCTCTTCTGGGGTGTACATATTGAGGTCCTTTAGTCTCTCCTCATAGAGCTTTTGATGCAAACCCTGCACCATTTTAGTTGCCCTTTCCTGGACTGCCTCTCCTTTGTCTATGTTCTTCCACAGGTGTGATCTCCAGAACTGAACAAAGTACTCTAAGTAGGGTCTTACCAGTGATCTATGTATGGGCAACACCACTTCCTTCTTTCTGCTGGTGATACCCTCCCTATGTACCCCAGCATCCAACTAGTCCTCCCAACTGCCTTGTTGCACTGCTTGGCCCCCTTTATATCATCCAATAAGATGACCCCCAGGTCTCATTCCTGCTTGGTGGTCATCAGCACTACTCTGCCTGCTTTGTACTCCAAAAGGGCTTCTACCCTAAGTGCATTATTTTGCACTTTTTTGCATTGAAATCCAGCTGTCACACCCTAAACCACTTTGTGAGCTTTCTCAGGTCTCTGTTCATCCTTTCCACCCCCACTCCCTGGAATGTCCATCCTAGTGCAGATTTTGGTGTCATTCGCAAAGAGGCAGACCTTCTCCTAGAAGCTCTTCTGCAATGTCACTTATAAAGTCATTAAATAGGACCAGATCCAGCGCTGATCCCTGAGGAACCCCGCTGGTCACCACCTCCCTTCCTTGGAGTGAACTTCATTTACAGCCATCCTCTGTCGCCTTTCCCCTAACCAATTTCTTACATAGTTTACCACCCATGGACCCACTCCTAAGCTACCCAGCATGCTTACTAGTCTCATATATGGAACAGTGTTGAAAGCCTTACTGAAATCTAGGTATGCCACATCCACCTCTTCACCCTGATATAATTCCTTGGTCACCTAGTAAAAGGTGAAAGTAATCTATCAGATTTATTTGACATGACCCCCGGGAATCCATGTTGCTTCGGGTCTTGTAATCTATTGGGTTTGAGATATTCCACAATCCTTTCCATCAGCAGTGATTCAATTAACTTTCTTACCATCAATGTCAGGCTGACTGGCCTATAATTGTCAGCTTCCTCCCTGCTACCACATTTGTGAAGTGGGACTACATCTGTCCTACAGTCTTCCGGAACTACTCCCATTTCCAGTTACTGTTTTGTTGAATAGGACTGTCAGAAGTGCAGCCAGTCAGACTGTTGCATGTATTTTCACAGCCACACAAACTTAATATTTTATCGGTGTCTTTACCTATTAGAAACCACCATTCCCATGTATATCACAGGGCTGAACTTAATACTATTTTCTCTTTTTTCACTCTCACAAACAAATTCAAAGTCATTTTAAACTTCATATCATCCTCCTCTCCCCCACAGTGTACACTGACTTTTTTAACAAAAAGATAAATGTCAGATCCAGAGATGACATTTGGCTTAGCCCTCTGCACAGCACCTCAGCTGGATGCCACCGTTTTATTTATTTATTTAACATTTGTGACCAGGAGAGGCACAGTAAGCTAGAGCTTTCATCTCTGAAGACTTTGTTCATGTGCATGGCCTAAAATATAATATGTTTAATACTACAGGTTATATAGCATTATGGGAGTGTTGTGCAACCCATTTTTAGCTACGTGCAAAGTTTAAAAACTCTGATATTCATGGAGTTCATCACAAAATTCATCAATTTGCATAGTAAAATTTGCACAAAATGCGCAAATTTTACTATGTGAATTGCTGTACTTCATGTCAACAATTCATTGCAAAGTGGTGAATTGTGTGACAAACATATGAACATATGAAACTTGCCAGCAGAAACACGCTATATGGTCTATCAAGTCTGCTCATGGGTACACTAAAAATACTAGGAATTGAGTTTGGCTCAGCACATGTAGACATACTGAATTGGGATCAAAAATTACAGGTGGGCACACAAATAGGTAAAAAATGGAACCGATTGACAATGAGTAAGCAAAAAAGAATCTATCTTATAAAAACATATTTAATACCAGTTTTTTTTATTTCTTTTTAATATTTTTCCAGTCCCAAAAACTAAAGAAGCACAACTGTATAATCTGTTATTCCAGGCCTTCTGGGGATCAGATTAAACCCTATCAAAAGGAATATATTATACATGCTCATAGACAAGGGAGGACAAAAAATGGTGAATCCTGTTCTATTCTTCTTTTGCCAATTTATAAATTCAAATATAAAACCACTTTTAGTCAACACAAACAAGTATTGGGGAGAGATAACATATGCAACCATTTCAATATGGTTTTCAGCCTGGGAAAGAAATCAGTTAAGGGCTATTAAAAATCAAAATCTATCACCCCCATATTTAAGAGAAGTTTTTGTGAAATTCAGAACATGGAACACTACAAGCTCCATGGTGACCACACTGAGTAAAGAGCAAATACATGCAATGGAGATAGATAGGCATTTCACGGAGGCAGACATTTTCCAAAAATGTCCTAGAGAATATAGAACAGCCTTAAAAGATTCCATGGCAGAGAAATGAATACCAGCAAAATTTAGAGATGTCCACTAGCTAAACTGCCACGAATGCTTAAATTTTAAGGCAAATCAAAAACACAAGAAAGTGTAGGAAAGGACATGTTCTAGACCTCACTGTATAAACCAGTTAGTGACAACAGCTCACTTATTCTTTAAATGTTCTTATATAAGTTTCTTTTGTAAAAATATATCCTACCAAACAAGGGAGAAAATATTTTCTGACATGACATACCCAATACTAATGTATGGAGAATACCCATGTGCTTGGAATAAATGGAAGAAAAGCACTTTACATGTACTATTTGCAGTAATAAAGTGGTACATCTGGAACTCCAGATGCTTACTTTCACTGCAACAAAAACAGATAAATATACGGAACTATATGGGAAAGTTGTTAAAGAATTGCAAGAGATATATTTTAATGAAGCAAAAAATGTCTCTAGACAAACGCTAAGGAAATATTGAAGAAATCTAACTTGGATTACTGATAATGATGTACCTATTACGTGATTAATACATGTAAAAGACAGGGAAACTGTTTTTCAAAGGAGAAGGATGATTTGGATTGGTCTCTTTCAGGGGAAAAGAGGGTTTTCTTTTGTTGTATGGAAACGTTGCTGTATAACCAAATGTATTCTGTATGTACATGAAGAACGCACATTTTTTTTTTCTTTGGATCATTTAATGAGTTCATCAAATAAAAATTCCCCTACTGTTTTCAAGAAGTGGCATATGATCTTTAACATCCACCTGAACTACCACCAGAACAGGCAGATGGGACCTCGGTTTAACGTCTTATCCGACTGATATAATAATATGAATGCTGGCTCTGAATTAAATATAATGTTAAAAGCCTAAAACTAAGTGACACTTCATTTTTGCTTTTATTATGCAACTGATGAAGTACAATATGGAGTGTAAAAGGGGGTCTTGGTAACAGATACAGCATGTCTATCATAGGGTACAGTGGTGGTAAATGGACACCAAAGGGTTCTGGCTTACACATTTTATCATCCTAGCCTAACCACACCCTGTACATTTTATGATTATTAACCCCCTTTAGTGTCAGCTTTGATTTTCTATCATATTTAATTTTTCTACATACGTGAGTTTGCTTTGCTTTGAATTATGGAGGTATATGTGATTTTGTATTTCTTGGAAGCCTGGTTTTATTGCTAATGCCCTTTTTGGTAACCCTTGCCTCTGTGCTTTTGTGCTCAGGTTCGCTGTCTTTTTACCTTGCTTTGTTATTTTGAGCCCACCATGGCCCACACCCAAAAGACCATATAAGGGCAGGTTTGTTTTTCCTCTGGCATGAGATGTAGGTGAGGCACATTGATGAGTCCAGTGTAGGATGAAACACACGTCCATGTCTTCTGTTCTAAGCCTTTGCAGCTTATGTGAGAGGCCCTTTGGTACCAGGCATTCCTGCTTGAAGCAGAACCAGCCTAAATGTTCATGGTGATTTGCATATACATCCCATGATGCTTTACATTTTGTAGGTGGTGTGACTTTGTTAATATTATATTGTTTTGATTCTGTATTTCTCTCCAAATCACATGTATACACCCTAGATCATCAAGCCCAATGTATAAGCATCATGGGTAAGCAAATCTTTGTGTGGGGGCAGGCTGACAAGGCTTAGCCAAAACAAAAGTTGCCTTTTAAGCCCTTGAGTGCTTAATACATAGAACACACTTAGATTCTGGACATACTATATATATATATATATATATATATATATATATAAAGACAAAGTATCTAATAGCAAAAACACTGAGGCAAGAAGGTTACCCAAAGGGCATTTGACTGGGAAGCCAGTTTTCAGAAAATACAAAATCACACATGCCCCCACAATGCAAAGCATCATTGGCTGCATATGCAAATCACCACAGAATGTTATGCTGGTCCAACTTTAAGCAATTGCATGGTGACGAAAGCCTCTCACACAGTTTGCGAGGGTGCTAACAGAAGACATAGACACGTGTTTCGTCCTACCAGTACTCATCAGTATGCCTCGTCTGTTTGACACCCCAGTGGAGATGGACCAGCTACCCTTAAGGCAGTGTGCCTTGGATATGTGTGGCCAATATGTCCAAGGCACACCACTGTAAACAACTAATCCATCCCTGATGACAGGCAGGCTGCCTAATGTAGTCCTGTGGGGCCCGACGCGTGTCTATCTCTTCTGTTAGCACCTCTGCAACTATGAGGAAAACCTTCGGCCGCCATCTGGTCTGCTTAAAGATGACCAGACAACATGTTGTGGTGATTTGTATATGCAGCCCATGATGCTTTGCATTGTGGGGGCATGTGTGATTTTGTATTTTCTTGAAACTTGGCTTCCCAGCCAAATGCCCTTTGGGTAACCCTTGCCTCAGTGTTTATGCACCAGAGGTTCTTTGTCTTTTAAATAGTTTTTTATTTTAATGGGTTCACCACAATATATCCAAGGCACACTGCCTTAAGGGTAGCTGGTCCATTCCACTGGGGTGTCAAACAGATGAGGCATACTGATGAGTCCTGGTAGGACAAAACACGTGTCTATGTCTTCTGTTAGTACCCTTTGCAAACTGTGTGAGAGGCCTTTTGGCACCATGCAGTTCTGCTTAAAGTTGGACCAGCATAACATTCTGTGGTGATTTGCATATGCAGCCCATGATGCTTTGCATTGTGGGGGCATGTGTGATTATAAATATATATATATATATATATATATATATAATATATATATATATATGTATCTATATATACACACACATATATATCATACTCTACAGTACTATAGGGGCCTGGTAGTGTCCCTATAGTTAGAGTTGTGTGAGAGGTGTATATGTGAAACCCTAAATTTGCACCTTAATAACTGGCTGTGATTGAGTGAAATCAGTAAAATTTGGTAGCACCGTATTTGGCGCCTATTATTGAGTGCTGCACTTTTGAGCGACTCAATAATAGTGCTCTCAATAGGAGTGAGTGGTAAAATAGGTTGCTATATCCTGTATAGTGAGCATAGCAAGGAGCTGTACTCGCTGGTACAGGGTATAGGATCCTGTGTGGCCAGTTGAAGCCAAGCTGCTCACATAGCGTAGTGGTGTACACTACCACTTGTGATTCTAGCAGACCCAGGTTCGGGTCTGGCTGCGGACAGAATTTTTTTTTCTTCTTTTTAGTGTTGTAACCTGTCCCTTGGTCTGCACCCCCTTGGAGTTGATTATACGAGTTTTGAGGGTGCGGGAGGGGGCTTGCCTCCCCACAAAGGGGGATGCAGGAGGCACAGCCCTCACATATAAATATGTTTCCTGTTTGCGGTTGCGATGCTTGCTACAATATTGGATGCTCTTTTGACCACGGGCTCATTTGTAGTCACTTTATGTGATACGCAGTCTTTCAGACACACCTTGATCACTTAAATCCCAACTTTGCATGTGTTGTCTAGAAGAAGGCAAGGTCTAAGTCTGTGGAAAGTTTCATGATGGCAGCTTGTGTGGTTTCTGAGAGCTGCATACTGTATGTAATTTTCTTGTAAATGTCTAATTTTTTTCCTATAATTAACATTGGATTTGGGTTTGCTTTCACATATAGCCTATACGGAATGGAATCTTTTTTATGAAACCTTCAGGGTAAAAGTGTGCTGTGCCAAGGTAATGCTTTTGAAATTTTTTGTGAAAAGATATAAAATGGTTCCAGAGTTATAAAGATTTAAAGTTTTGCTTTTTTCTGTTTTGAGTATTCTCAATTTGAGGATACCATTCTGATACGACACTAATAATGTTTAACAAGACCGTTTTTGGTTTCTCACCTCTTGCCCCTCAAAGCATACTTTTATTTTTGTGCTGTGAGAGCACCATCTTGTTTTTTCCCCTTAAACTAAAAAACATTGAAAATACATAAAAATTGTGTCATTTAAAAAAGCAAACACCTGAGCTGAACTAAACAAGACCCATTAGTTAGATTATGGTGTTTGTTTTTTAAAATAATATCCAGAAATACTTTTTCAGGGCACCTATAAATCCATGGTGGACAGCTTAGGGAGAGGAGCCATTCACCTGCATTCTCTGTATGAGAACAGCAGGACTTTCTTGATTGCTGAAGCTGCAGCTGGAAATCATGCTGCCAACTTCAGCTGAAGCAATGAGTCGGTGATCCCCTGTTCCCTATCTGTGTGTGGGTCTGTCTGTCTGTCTACCTACCTACCTATCTATCTAAAGTTTTATTAAGTGGACTGAGGTGACAACCCCCAGTACCACTTCTTTCCTCCTTCCCCTCCAGGTCACATGCCCCCTCAATGTTTATATTAGCATACCAGAGTGCCCACACCAGTACCACTCCTGCTGCCCCCCTCACCTCCATGTTGCCCACCCCCATTCTCAGTATATACATGGTATCTCTGGGGTGCCCACCCCAATGGCCACTGAACAGTTGCTCAACAGTGGGGTGCCCAATCCCCATTGCTGGAATGTCACTATCCCCTGAAAAGAAAAAATGACTCTTGTTGATTTTTTTTGTTACATGCAAAAAAAGAACATGGTTCCTCACCGATCTGACCCCTAACCCTGACCTCCCAGTCAGCACCCACCAGCCCACACCTCCCAATTCCCAACATACCCTCACTCACCTGAACATATCCCATGGTAAAGATCCATTCTCCGATTGAAGACACGTCTTGCTGCTGAAACTGGCAACTGTGATATGAGAAACTAAGGTAAATGCGATTTAATGTATTTCAATGGGGCCTGAACTTCTATACACAACATTGTCATTTTTGCATATAGTGACTCCAGATTTTCAACATGGCCTTTTTGGTATGCCACCTCTTGAACAATGGCAGTGCAATTATGCAAATCTGGTCCAAAAGATGATTTTGCAATTGCTTTGTGAAATCACCTTTCAGGTAGGATTTGAACATTTTGCCACCTTTGTTCATAAGGTGGAGTCATAAGAAGACTATGTTGAACATTTGTGGTCAAAAATGGAAAAAATGAAAAAGTTATGAGCGTACATTTACATTTTTCAACGCTCGCTGATAACTTTGGTAATTTTAAATATTTTGACTACAAATATTTAACATAACTATTTCTTCACACTACCTCATGAATGTGATAGCTGTCATTTTTCAAACTCCTGGCCAAATGTGTTTTCACACCTGTGGTGCAGAATGACGTTTCAGTGTTGCAGAATGATGTTTTGGTAGGGCTTTGAACATTTTCACCTACCAGGTTCATGAAGCAGGATAATAGGAAGGCTATGCTGACAATTTAGTGTGCAAATATGGTAAAACGCCTAAGTTATGAGTGAACATTGCAGTATTTCACAACATCTCTAATTTTTAATTATCTGGCGCTGAATGCCACGCCTCCTGTCACGCAGATGACCTGGGTTTAGGAGCAGACTCGGGTTGCTGGGAGTCAGCTGGAGGGTGGATTAAGCATCCAGAGAACTATTTTCTCTTCCCAGGGAGAGGGGTTCACTGATCTGCTGTAGACTACCACCAGGTGGAGGGTCGGTGGTGGTGCAAGCATGGGTGATGTAGAAGGGAGGGTGCTGCAGTTTTATGTAGGACATGAATGCCACCACACAGCATGTCCTGTCATCTGCACCACAGCATGGAGTTCCAGGATGAAAGTGAAATGGTGATGCAGGCTTTATGAAGCTCTGCTTGCCTGTGCCCAGCCCACACCATCACCCAAGATGCTGCCCCATTCCTGGATGCTGGTCTCTGGTGGAGGAGTGATAGCCTCCCCCTGGCTCTGCCATGAGGGGAAATCTGTGGGGGAACTCTGGGATCTGCAGGTCTCGGGCAGTGGTTGTCAGCTGACAGGGAACCAGCCTGTAGCCACATGGGAAAAAAGTCATATGGAAATATGGAAAAAATATTTTTGATTAGTTAGCTTGCAAGCAGTTACAAATTAACCCTTGTCCTGGGTTATGGCCCCAAATACTTATTTGTAGGTTCTGTTCTGAATTGCTGTACCATAGCTGACAGTTTGTAGACTGCATTATGGAATGAGATCCACAGAGGATTTCCCTGTACAGCATGTATATTTTTTCAATTGGACAAAATGAAATAATCTTGTTTGCATGAAGTCGCTCTTCAGCCTTTTCTTTTAAACACAAGAGTCATAGATGTGATCAAGTGTCCTTGTGGAATTTACTGCATGGGGGCAAACAACTCATAATCTGCAATCCTAAATAAATGAACATAAGTGACATCACTGCATTCACCAAGAAATGGGCCACTCGTGAGGATGGCTGGGATCTAAATGTCCTGGGTTAGAAACTGTAGCGCATAGAGGGGGAAGTTAGGTTTCAGTGAGGTAACAGGTCAATGTTGTATTCAAGAAGGAGGTCATACATGAGTACTGATGCATTAATTAGAGAGTGGACATTTAGGAGGGTTAATTTAATAAGAAATGAGGGTGTTGAGGAAATTGTAGCGTGTTAATGGGAATATGTTTTCTGTGATTAGGCTGGCAGAAGCCATAGAGGGATGAGTAGGGAGACAAGGGAACTGAGAATAGAAATCATTGATGGTAGATCAGGATAGAAGAGAATAGCATAGTAAGGGGTTGGCTAAGAAGGCCAGGGGACAAACTGCACAAGGAAAAGGTTGTCAGGATATATGAGATTGGGCAGTGGATGTTGGGGGAGGTATGGGTGCTGGCAGGGGGTGGGGGAGTGGATTGATGGATGAGGAAGAGGAAGTCAAGGGTATGACAGAGGAAGGAAGGGAACAGGGATAGGAAGAAAAAAGAAGCACATCGGGTAGAAAAGGAGAAATGAGGCAGGAGGTATAAGGTGTGTCACAGGAGCAGGGGATGTAAAAGTAGGAGAGAGGGAAGAAAGAGACAGAGGAACAGGATAAGTATCAGTAAAGTGAGCAGCAAGGAAAGAGATGAGGAAATTGTATAAGGGAGTATGATGTGAAAGGAGGTGGGGTAAGGGTAGGTGGAGGAGGGTGAAGAAAAGATTGTGGATACAGATGAGAACCATGAAAATGTTATGGATATTACCTAGGATGCCTATGGATTTGCAAGGGAGGCAGCTTGAGGATTTAAATTCTTAGCTGCACAAGGAGGAAATGCAGGAAAAGGAGGAAAAGCAGGAGAAATGTCCGAGCCCCATGCTGGTCTTCGATGGTGATCCAGTGGTCCTGAGAAATATCCATTCTGAAAAGTATGTCACCTGTTGTCCAGTCCATCTCCTTCTATAGCCCTGGTATTGTTCTCTGGTGAAATGATTTGCACTGAGCTCCTATTAAGCCTTCCCCCTACTGGGAAGATAGTGACCCATAGAAGAACTGATTGTATTTTCACTGAATACCACCAAGAGATTAGTCTGATTCAGTTTCAGTTGGTTTGTATCTGTATCCTCCCCCCCTCCCGATGAGATTGAAAATAGGCAGCATTGTCTTGTACTACTTTCCCAGTCAACAAAAGCTAACTAACTAAATAAATAATAGTTCTTCAGGTGCTCTCTGCTCCTTGCAACCAGGGCTAAGGACACTGAAGAGCACTGTGCTCAGCACTGCCCTCATTATGTGGCTGTCTCCTGATCCCTTTTCCTCTGCTGTCACTGATATGTGTGATAGTGAAGAGAAAGACTTGTGACCTGTTATGTATAGTGCAAAGGAATGCAAGGAATAAACATGCTTCAGAGTGGTCCTTGTGAACATTTTGCAACTCTAAGTTGCAATACGTATGGGATCCCAGAATTTTCAAGCAGTGCATGTGAAGTAATCATCTTACTTGGTTTACTTGGTTTTGTAAGACAAAAGAAGGCCAATGGCTCATTGAGATTGTCTCCCGCATTGATTTGCCATTTGGAAGAATAGTGGTATCAAAATCCTTCCTAGATCTTTTACTACTAGGGTCTACTCCAACTTCCACCCTGACCAGCTTATAGGCTACCTTAATAGTATTGATTGGAGCCCCATCAGATACCTACCTAACCTGGAGGAAGCTGTAAAATTTTTCCAAGCCACCCTTACTAGAATCACTGACCTCGTTGCCCCTATGAAAACCCATAGGGTTATAGGTAGCTGTTATAAGTGGATCTCACCACCCCTGAAAGCCCTGATGGCTACTCGGGACAAAGCGTGGAAAAAATTCAGGACAACAAAGTTTTCTGTGAACTTTACTAGATACAGGGACCTTAGGAACCAATGCAAACTGGCCATAAAGAAAGCTAAGAGAGAATATATCCCTAATCTCCAAAAAACTAACCTGGGAAACCCTAGACACTTCTGGTCACACATTAACGAACTCCTAAAAGGACATACGAAAACAACAACTGGCCCGATTCTGGTGAACGGGCAACTACTCGAAGAGGCGCCACTCATCGCAGAGGCCCTAAACGGGAACTTCACAAATCTTGATGCATACAAGGTGGGACCCTTAGATAACAGGATCGAGCTTTACTTGCCCCTGCTCTGTGTACTTGACCGCCCTCTGTTTCATCTGCGGCTGGTTAGGGTTAGGGAGGTTCTGCTCAGCCTTAAATCCCTGCGGGCAAGAGGCTCTGGGGGCCCTGATGGGATCCAGACTCGAATCCTCAAGGAGGGTGCCCCAGCATTAGCCAAGCCTCTAACTTGGCTGATATACCGGTCCATTATGGAGGGGTCTGTCCCTGAGCCTTGGAAGCAGGCCCTAGTGATCCCCATTCACAAGGGAGGGTCTACCGAACCTATTGAGAACTATAGGCCTATCTCCTTGTTGTGCGCTATACCAAAAATACAAGAGAAGCTAGTCTACTCCCAACTATGCGAATATCTGGAGACTCACCAGATAATCTCTTTGTCTCAGCATGGCTTCAGAGCCAAGCATGGGACCGACACTGCACTAACCAAATTTTTGGTAGAAATCCTGTGCAATAATGACTCAGATGTCAGCACAGGTGCAGTCTTCATAGACCTCTCTAAAGCATTTGACCTGGTAAACCACAACCTCCTTTTACAAAAAATGGGCTCTCTTGGCCTGGACACACATGCCCTAGGATGGTTTGCGAGTTACCTCACGGGCCGTACCCAGAGGTTCAAGTGGAAAGACTATGTCTCCCAGTCGGCACCGCTCAAAGAAGGGGTACCTCAGGATTCAATACTTGGCCCCCTTCTCTTTACTCTGTTTATATATGATCTGCACTTACATTGTGGGAGCAGCAGTGTCATCCAATATGCGGATGATGCTGTCAGTTACCGAGCCTCCCCTAACTTAGGAGAACTGAAGCATGCCCTTCAAGAGGACATCCTTCAGATGGAGGACTGGCTCACCCGGAACAAAATGGTATTAAATACCAGTAAAACTAAGGCAATGTTGTTCGGGCCCAGATCATTGGGAACTGAGAGGTTGCTGCTCCTCCAGCTGCAGTCCAGAGGGGGTGCTAAACTTGAGATGGTTACCTCCACTAAATACCTGGGGCTAACCCTGGACCAAAGCTTCACCCTAAAAAATCATGTTGACCAACTCACCAAAACCATACATGGGAAACTCGGTATCCTCTACAGATTAAAGGACCAGATTATCCCTGAAGCCAGAGTTGCCATCGCAACTAGTGTCCTTCTCCCTAAGCTCACTTACGCGGCACCTGTTCTCCAAGGCATTGCCTCTATGGAACTTGGCAAGCTCCAGACCCTATACAATAAGATTGTCCAATTTGCCACATTATCACACCCCCAGGACCCACCACTGTGAGGCTCAATCTAAGCTCAGCTGGCCATCATTGGAAGCCCGCCTCATCTACCCAACACTATGCCTCACATTCAAGCTTCTGGGCCCTCATCTCCCCCTAGTCTCAAAGGAATAGTTAGGGTAAAATCCAATCTGAGGTGTCTTCGTTCCTCAGGTCAAAATCTCTGTGGTCCCAAAACAAAGACCAAGCTGGGTCCAGGTCCTTTGCTTTCTCAGCCCTCCCTTCTGGAACAAACTCCGCTGGAGGTACAGGAGGCAGGGTCGGGCCCCTGCTTCCAATCTAAGCTCAAAGGACACCTGCTCGACAGGATCACTTGCCAATGCCTTAGGATCTGACCTTACGGAAGGGCCCCTCCCTCACAGGGAGGCGAGTAGTCTTCCTTCCCATCTAGCTGTAAAAAAAAAAAAAAGGTAATCTGTTTTGGCCTGCGTGGCTTTCACTGTTAGACAATATGTAATTTACCCAATATGTACTGCTCTGTTTACCTGCATGTACTTTCTGCTTACCTGTATGTTACCAATATGTACTGCTCTGTTTACCTGCATATACTTTCTGCTTACCTGTATGTTACCAATATGTACTGCTCTGTTTACCTGTATGTATTTTCTGCTTACCTGTATGTTATATTTTACCCCTGGGTCGCCCCTGAAAAAGGGACCTCCGGGGCCCAGTGGGCCTACCCGTTCAACAAAATGCAATAAATAAATAAATAAATTATTCCTGGATTGGGTTGGATGATAACCAAAAGCCAAGGCCTGTTTTGAAGCCATTTAAATTACTGACATCTACTAGGGTGTTCCAAATTCAAGGTGCTCTTAACGAAAAGAAAGTATGCCTTTTGTTGGTTTCGGCTCTTTTAACCTCTAATTGCTTATTGTGTAACCTCGGGACAGTGTGTCTAAGGGAGTAGCTAACTCCACATTGTTGCATTCATTTTGAGGACTGAAGAATTTTGTATAAGAACAGCAAATCTCCCCTGCATTTTCTAGTGTGTAGAGAATGAAGGCCTGTCTCCTGTAATGTATGTGGATAGTCTTTAGAGGATAAATGTGGAAATATTTTAATAGTACATCTCTGAATTTGTTCAATACGTATAATGTGACATTTAAGGTACGGGCTCCAGAAAGGGGAACCATAGTCAGAGTACGGTCTGATATGGGTCCTGTAAAGTGGTATCAGGCATTGTTCCATTTTGGTAACAAAAGTACAGTTTATGCGTTTAAGTGGTCCGGTGGATAAATGGGTAACTTTAGTGCAGTGATCTGATGAAGAGAGTTTATTGTTAACTAATATGCCTAGGTCACGCTCCATGCATGATGCCTTAAGTGGAGTGTTATTGAGGAGGTAGATTCATTTGGGTTGTTTTTACCAAAGTGTAAAACAGTGTACTTATCGATATTAAAGAGCATACAGTTGTACTGTACTCATTGCTCAATAGTTCTTAGGTCGTCAACAAGTATTGCCTTGTTAGTAGTGTTATCCACCCTCCCTCCCAGCTTGGTATCATCAGTGAATTTAGATAAAACATTGTGTGGACCCATTGCATGTCGCTGATAAAAATGTTGAACAATGTTAGACCCAGGACTGAGCCCTGGGGCACCCCACTGGTTACTAATCCAGTGTTGGATAAGGTACCATTAATTTTCACTCTTTAAGATCTGTTTGTTAGCCAAGCATTAACCCATTTGACTAAGAAAGGAGAAAAGCCAAGTGTAACAGTTTGTGGATTAATTTGCTGTGGGAAACTTTATCAAAAGCACAGCTGTAATCCAACAGGATTACGTCCATGTTACTATCGAGTCCTTGGCTTATGTGGTTGTAGAATGCAATTAAACTGGTTATGCAGGAGTAGCCTGGCCTGAATCCATTTTGTGAATTGTCCAAAATTTTAAGTGATGCCATCTCTTCTTCCAGATAGGATTTAATTATTCTTTCCACAAATTTGCAGATTATTGAAGTAAGGCTGAATGGATGATAATTTTCAACATTGGATCGGTTTCCTTTCTTAAATATAGGTGCCACTGTTGCTATTAACCAATCTAACAGAATTATGCTATTATTTAAAGATTTGTTAAAAGTTATTGGGAGGGGAAGAACTAATGATTCTGAAGTTTCAATTATGAACCTAGGATTAATATCGTCAGGACCCAGACTTGTTTTCTTTAAGGTTTTTAAGACCTGAAGTGGTCGTAATAGGGTATGGGTTAGGGCTGCTAACAGAGGATATAGGGAGGCTATGAATGTCTTTGGTAGAGAAGACAGAACAGAAGTATTCGTTGAAAGTGTCAGCGGTGTCTATGTCTGTTGTTAAAGGGGAGTTGTTTATTATTAAAGGACCAATTTGTCTATTGTTACCCATTTTGCTATTCAGATAAGAAAATATGGATTTATGACAATCCTTAGAGTGTGCTAACCTAAATTCTAGGTTCCTCTTTGAACTTTTGATCATACATTTCAAGTGTTTTAAAGCTAATTTGTATTTATTTGTATTTCAGCTCTCTCCTTCCTGCCAGAAGTTTTTTTAGTTTATTAAACAGTTTTTCCTTAAGTTTGATTTGAGATTTGATAGATTTGTTAAACCAGATGGAAATCTTACTCTTTTTATTATATTTTTTTTTGGTAGGAACATAAGTCTCCTCAAGTTTGTGAATAATTAATTTAAGTTTGGTCCAGGCATCTTCTACCAAGAGATGGGACAAGATTTCTTCTCAGTGAATTTTGTTTAAATAGCTAATAATTTCCCTGAAGATTGCATTCTTATAGTTTTATAGGTTGATTGATTTAAGTATGTTTTATTTATTTATGTATTTATTTAACAAATCAGAAAGACCTTTGAGCCAAGTGCTCTTTTACAGAGGTTCCAAGTCAAGTCACAAGAATAGCAAATTTCAATGGTTTCAGTAAGCAGTACAACATGAGGAAAGCAATTACAAACACAAAAGAACAATATGGCAAGATAAATATTGTGTCAAGTGCAGCCAGTGGCCTTGTCTGAAGAGGGGTGAAAGGGATTACAAGGAGAGAAGTACATAGGGAGAATTGGGGAGTGGAAGGAACGAAATAAGAGCAAGTAGGGAGATTCCACAATGAAGCTTAAGTAGGAAAGACCCACAGCGGCAGGGGGTAGAGGGAGAGAACAAGGTGAGGCAACAGTGAAGAGAGAGAGGAAGTGGGAGTGGAGGGGTAAAGGAAGGGGGGGATGAGGTAGGATGAAAAGAGGGCAGGAATGGGAAAGGGATAAGGGAGGAAGTGCTGTGAGTGGAATAGCGCAGCAACAGGATAGGGCTATACAGGGGCAAATGGTAAAAGAGGGAGGTCCCAGTGCATTTAGTTGTCAGCAGAGATTAGGTATATCAGTCACAAGCTGCTCTGGAAACTATGAATTGACGCAGCTTCTGCTTAAATGGTCCCAAGGTTGCAGTCATCGCAATCTCAGGAGGAAGGGAATTAAATAAATTAGCAGCTCTAACTGCAATGGATCACTGTTGGAGTGAGGTTCGACAGCAAGGAACAGTAAAAGTTTGGCTTACAGAACTTTGTGTGCTCCGAATGCCCCAGAAGGGACTGAAAAACTGAAGGGAACCTGGTGGTAGGCAGGCTTGATATTCAATGCAAGCCTGGAGTTGAAGCCAGTTTTGTTGTTCATAAAGGTCACAAGTGTGAGTACAATACACGCTGCACCAGTTAGTAGACAGCATGCCTTATTCAGAGCTGTGGTGAGTCGACGTAGGGTTGTGTCTGTGTTGGAACCATAAATGACCAAACCATAGTCAATAATAGACACAATTGAACTTTGGATAGTCAGTCTGAGGGTTTTGGTAGTAAGGCAATGTTTATGCCTGTGTAGAAGACCTAGGCAAATGTTAATTGCCTTGGCAACATTCTTAACATGGTTGGAGTAGGAGACCATACTATCCAGAGTAACTCCTTGGTATTTGAAAGATTGAATCTGATCAAGGATAACACCTGCACTGTTTTTAATCACCAATTGTTTGGCTTTATGCTTGCTGTGGGTACCACGGAAGAGCATGACCTTTGTATTTTTGCAATTAAGCACCAACTTATGAGAGATAAACCAGGACTCAGCTTCAGGAAAACTTTTCTGAAGTTTGGCCTGACGGAGGGTAGGGTCAGCAGTCTTTGAGAAAATGACTGTATCATCCGTGTAGAGGAGTTCTGGTTCCAAACAAGATGCCGGAAGATTATTGAGGAAGGTGCTAAATAGAAGGGGTCCCAGTATCGATCCTTGATGAACCCCAAAGCAGACAGGCAGTTTAGCAGAAAGGGCAGACCCTATTCTCACCTGTTGTGTGCAGTTCGTTAGATAGCTGGTGAGCCACTTTAGGGCTTCTGAAGATATACCAAGCCCAGCAAGCTGATGTGTCAACAAATGGTGATTGACAGTGTCAAATGCTTTAGACAAGTCAAAAAAGGTTACACCAACAAGATGACCCTGATCAAGAGTATGGTGAATGAAATCTGTGAATTCCAGTAGGGCCGTAGATATGCTGTGCCCTTTCCGAAAACCATGTTGTTGGACACATTGTAGGTTGTATTTTTCCAGGTACTCCACAAACTGGTCAGCAATAATCCTTTCAAGTGCTTTGGACAATGGAGGAAGAATAGGTATTGGCCTATAATTCCCAGGTATTAATTCTTCCTCACTCTTAAAAACTGGTGTAACCAGAGCGGATTTCCAGGTCTGGGGGAACTGTGAAAGTATGAGGGAGCAACGAGTAATGATGTTCCTATCCTAAGTTAAATAAAATGGAGCAGTGATCACTATTACCTAATGGTTCTTTTATTATTATATTAGAAATTTGATTTTTGATATTAGTAATGAGGAAATCAAGGATATTACTTCCTCATGTTGGCTCAGTAATAAGCTGCTCGAGACCTGTGTCAATGAGGGTTGATACCAAGAATTTATCATGCTGATTGCCACCAGTTAAAGAGATCCAATTTATATTGGGCATATTGAAGTCCCCTAGAATTATAACATCTCTCTTGTAAGATAAGAATTAAATATCATGAAGTAGTTGGGATGCATAATTGGAATCTGCCGATGGGGGCCTATAACAGTTGCCTATAATAATATGAGGTTGTCCATTGAATTGGATTTTCACCCAGATACTTTCTGTCGGGGTTTGATGGGGAAATTCAAAAGAAGATATATCCTCCCTGACATAGATACAGACCCCATCCCCCAATTTACCTGACTTATCTTTGTGGTAGAGTTTGAAGCCCAGAATCTCCTTGATCCAGGATGATGTAGAGTCCCACCACATTTCAGCGACTGCTATGATACCTATGTCTGATAGTTTACATTTTGCCTCTAGTTCCACTATCTTGATAAGATGTAATGATCTAGCATTCAAAGACAGTATCTTGCAAATTTTTGTGCATCCTGAAAAGGAACCCCGTGTTAGAGACTTGGGGACATTCCCATTCTCTCCCTTGCTGTTTAGTTTAAATGTTGGTTAATGAGGGTTTCAGAGCTTTTGCCAAGTAAGGTACTACCCCTCCTGCTGAGATGGAGACCATCCCAGCAAAAAAGGGGAGATTTATTCTGAAAATTTTCCCAGTGGGTAATGCAGGGAATTGACTGTTTAAAGCACCATTTTCTGGGCCATTTGTTTAATGATGTAATGCTATGTGTGATTAAATCAGTAGCTCTAGGTACTGGTAATATTTCAGAAAAACAGACAGAGCATCCTCTCTCCACCAGTAAATGATTTAATGCCACATAGTCCTGTTTCATTTGGTCTAGATTAGTTCGGCTGATATTATTCATGCCCACAAGAATGCTGACCATTTGGTTTTTACCCACATTTTTTAGGATTTCTTTAACCATGATGTAATTTCAGCTACCCTTGCCCCTTTAAAGCTTGAACAGGTATGATTTACCTTATTGTGGTTACAGACGACTCTATCCAAATGCTTAATAATAGAATTACCCAACACAAACACTTGCCTAGTAGGAGTTGGTGGAATATTTTGTACAGTATGGTATGAAACTCTAAAGCTATTAGGCAGGGGAGGATTTGACTTTGATTTAGCCTTGTCCAGTGGCCTAATTGCATCACTTTCTTGTTTGGCTTGGGAAGGAAGTGAAGGGGCACAATCTTTGCCAGGTTTGGTGTGAATAGTACTGGCATTACCAACCATTTGCTTTGGATGCAGACAGGTTCTATTATGAGTAACATTGGTCACGAAGTTACACTTATTGGGGGGAAGAGGGAGGGTTTGGGGGAGGGTGGTAGAATCAGAGCTGATGACATCATCAGTAGAAGGCTTGCTTAATTCCTCATGTGCCAGAAGTCCATATTTATTTTGTGACAATACTGGGGCACTATTATAAATTTGGGCCCACCCCCACACATTTCTTGGTGTTCCTTGTAATGACTGCCCGATCCTCCACCTCTATGTGTTGCTGAGGATGTACTTCCTCTAGTATATTTGTATCAGGGTCTTTTACTGTAACTTGAGATGATGGTGAGGTTTCCAATTGACAAACCATATGATCTATAAAGTTCTCAAGAGTCCCAATTTCTGCGCTAACCAAACCCTTATTTAGGAGCCTTGCTGTTTCATTTTGCAGTTTATTTATCAACAGACATTTGTCTTTACTATTTGTACATTTTCACTCCCACAAACTAATCCAAAATTGTTGGACACTATACAAATCAGAATTATTTAATTTTTCCTAATGAAGGATTCTTTTTTCTTTAAAATTGCTTTTTCAAACTAGAAACATAGAATTTGATGGCAGAGAAGGACTGCTTGGCCATCCCAGTCTACCAGTTTTTCACTGCCTACAGTATATCCACAAACCCTATCTCTGGCTCTTTCTTCTTTCCTTCCTCCCCCTTCTTTTCCACTAAGATTCCATTATGCCTACACCATGCATTCTTGACCTCTAACATGGT
The DNA here is from genome assembly GCA_016271365.2 of Neoceratodus forsteri. Classification (NCBI taxonomy): domain Eukaryota; kingdom Metazoa; phylum Chordata; order Ceratodontiformes; family Ceratodontidae; genus Neoceratodus; species Neoceratodus forsteri. The sequence continues at coordinate 638,364,510 of CM057453.1, read as the reverse complement.
TTTTGCCCCATCACCTCTGCTGAAAGGCTGTTCCTGGAACCCACCACTCTTTCTGTTAAGAAGTACTTCCTCACATCTCTCCTGAATCCACCCCCCCCAGCTTCATAGCATGTCCCCCTGTTCTTGAGCTCCTTTTTTTCTGAAAAATACTTCCTTTCTGTACCTTATTTACCCATGTGGGTAAAGGTATTTATCATATCCCCCCTCCCTCTTCTCTTCTAGGGTGTATATATTGAGGTCCTTTAGTCTCTCCTCATAGAGCTTTTGATGCAAACCCTGCACCATTTTAGTTGCCCTTTTCTGGACTGCCTGCCCCCTGTCTATGTTCTTCTACAGGTGTGATCTCCAGAACTGAACAAAGTACTCTAGGTAGGGTCTTACCAGTGATCTATATATGGGCAACATCACCTCCTTCTTTCTGCTGGTGATACCCTCCCTATGTACCCCAGCATCCAACTAGTCCTCCCAACTGCCTTGTTGCACTGCTTGGCCCCCTTTATATCATCCAATAAGATGACCCCTAGGTCTCATTCCTGCTTGGTGGTCATCAGCACTACTCTGCCTGCTTTGTACTCCACCAGGGCTTCTACTCTAAGTGCATTATTTTGCACTTTTTTGCATTGAAATGCAGCTGCCACACCCTAAACCACTTTGTGAGTTTTCTCAGGTCTCTGTTCATCCTTTCCACCCCCACTCCCTGGAGTGTCCATCCTAGCGCAGATTTTGGTGAAATTCACAAAGAGGCAGACCTTCTCCTAGAAGCTCTTCTGCAATGTCACTTATAAAGTCATTAAATAGGACCAGACCCAGCACTGATCCCTGAGGAACCCCACTGGTCACTACCTCCCTTCCTTGGAGTGAACTTCATTTACAACCATCCTCTGTCACCTTTCCCCTAACCAATTTCTTACCCAGTTTACCACCCTTGGACCTACTCCTAAGCTACCCAGCTTGCTTACTAGTCTCGTATATGGAACAGTGTTGAAAGCCTTACTGAAATCTAGGTATGCCACATCCTCCACTCCACCCTGATATAATTCCTTGGTCACCTAGTGAAAGGTGAAAGTAATCTATCAGATTGTTTGACATGACCCCCAGGAATCCATGCTGCTTGGGTCTTGTAACTCTATTGGGTTTGAGATATTCCACAATCCTTTCCATCAGCAGTGATTCAATTAACTTTCTTACCATCAATGTCAGGCTGACTGGCCTATAATTGTCAGCTTCCTCCCTGCTACCACATTTGTGAAGTGGGACTACATCTGTCCTACAGTCTTCTGGAACCTCTCCCATTTCCAGTTATTGTTTTGTTGAATAGGACTGTCAGAAGTGCAGCCAGTCAGACTGTTGCATGTTTTTTCACAGCCACACAAACTTAACATTTTATCTGTGTCTTTACCTATTAGAAACCATCATTCCCATGTATATCACAGGGCTGAACTTAATACTATTTTCTCTTTTTTCACTCTCACAAACAAATTCAAAGTCATTTTAAACTTTCATGTCATCCTCCTCTCCCCCACAGTGTGCACTGACTTTTTTAACAAAAAAGATAAATGTCAGATTTAGAGATGACATTTGGCTTGGTCCTCTGCTCATCACCTCAGCTGGATGCCACCGTTTTATTTATTTATTTAACATTTGTGACCAGGAGAGGCACTGTAAGCTAAAGCTTTCATCTCTGAAGACTTTGTTCATGTGCATGGCCTAAAATATAATATGTTTAATACTACAGGTTATGCAGCATTATGGGAGTGTTGTGTAACCCATTTTTAGCTGCATGCAAAGTTTAAAAAATCTGATATTCATGGAGTTCACCACAAAATTCATCAATTTGCATAGTAAAATTTGTGCAAATGCGCAAATTTTACTATGCGAATTGCTGTACTTCATGTCAAAAATTCATTGCAAAGTGGTGAATTGAGTCACGAACATACAAACATATGAAACTTGCCAGCAGAAACAGGCCATACAGTCTATCAAGTCTGCTCATATGTGCAGCTAGCACCCTTATATTACAGCTGCCCCACCCCAACCCCTCCACTCACCTCCTGGAACTGCTTAGTGTTCTTTACCCAGCCCCTCCTTCCCATGCCCTGCCCCATGCTCTTTTGAAAGTCCAAATCATCCAGCATGCCACCACCCCCTTTGGCAGAGCATTCCATTTTGACACAACCCTCTCCGTGAAATAATGTCTTCTCATCTCCCTCCTGAACCTGTCTCTCTCCAGTCTCAGCCCATGCCCCCTTGTGTCCCATCCCTTCCTCTGCTTATACAGCCCTCCACACCAGATTTGTTGATCCCCCTCAAGCATTTAAAAGTCTCAGTCATGTCCCCCCATCCCTTCTCTCCTCCAGGGTGAACAAACCCAAGTGACTCAGCCTTTCCTCATAGGTTCTGCCCTCCATCCCCTGTATCATTTTTGTTGTCCTACACTGCACCCCCTCGAGAAGCCTGACATCCTTCCTCAGGTTCAGACACCAATATTGCATTCAGTTCTTCAACTGCAGCCTGATCAAGGATCTGTAAAGGGGCAGGATCACCTCTTTGTACCTGGATAAGAATCCCTGTACGATGCACCCCATCATCCTATTGGCCCTAGCCGCCGCTCTCCTGCATTGAGCAGAGTTATTCATGCTCCCCGTTGCTATGACCCCCAGGTCCTTCTCCTCTTCAGTGACCCCTAACCACACCCCATCCAGCCAATATTCCCTCTGATTCCTCACCCCGAATTGCATAATTTTGCACTTCTTTGCTTTAAATCCCAGTTGCCACCTCACTGACCATTTCTCAAGCCTGGTGAGGTCACCCTGTAGCTTCTGCCACCCCTCTATGTCATCCACTACAACTCTCATCTTAGTGTCATCCACAGACAGACTGAGCCTGCTCTCTACCCCGTGCACTATTTTCTATATGAACAATGCAAACAATACCGGCCCCAGCACAGAGCTCTGCAGCACACCACTGGTCACTGGCTTGGGAGAGGAGAGTTCTCCCCCCACCACCCATTGCAGTCTATCCCCAAGTCAATTTCTGATCCAGCCAGCCATCTTAGCTCCCACTCCTGTGTGTTCCAGCTTTGCCCCCAGTCGCCCATGAGGTAGCGAGTCAAAGGCCTTGCTGAAATCCAAATATAGGACATCCACTGCATGGCCCTTGACCAGTTCCTTTGTCACCCAGTCATAGTATTCTATCAGGTTGGTCTGGCATGATCTCCCTGAGATGAATCTGTGATGCTGCCCATCCTGGAGATCATTGACCTCCAGAAAGGTTACCAGTCTCTCCTTCAAGATTGATTCCATTAGCTTACCCACTATGGAAGTGAGACTGACAGGTCTGTTGTTTGCCCAGCTAATCCTTTGGGCTGCTCTTGTGGATAGGCACCACATGAGCCAAGCTCCAATCCTGCGGTATGCATCCCATATCCAGGGAGGTGTTGAACAGTTCAGTCAGTGGCCTGGCCAGCACCTCCGCCATCTGTTTCAACACCCTAGGGTGAATGCCACCAGGACCTGGTGCCTTATCTACCGTAAGTGCCTTCAGACCTCCCAATACCCTGCTTTCTTGAATCACTACATCAGTCACCTCCTCCCCCTCTCATCCCCACCCCTCCAGTCCATGGAGGTAGCAGACCTCCTACCTCCCTCGTTAACACAGAGCAGAAATATTCGTTCAGTACCTCTGCCTGTTCCCCCTCCTTTTTCACCCATCCCCCGCCCTTCCTAATTCAAACTATCCGGTCCTTACAATTTCTTTTTTCCCCCCTCATGTACTTAAAGAATTCCTTCTCCCCCTCCCTTATGCCCTGAACCAGCCTCAGTTCGTGGGTGGCCTTGGCCTCCCTTACTAACTTGGTTACTTCCCTGGCCCTCTTTGCACACAAATCCTTGTCCTCCGCCTTCCCGTTCTCTTCATTCACCTATACGCAGCTTTCTTGGCTCTCATCCCCTCCAACACCCTCCTGGTCATCCAGCATGATGCCTTGGCCCTGGACTTCTTGCTTAGAGTCCTGGTGCATGCTACAGTAGCCTCTCTCAGACCAGATTTTATGATTTCCCACTTTTGGTGTCCGCCCATCTCTGACCTAATTCCTTCAAGGCTCCCCCCCCAGTATTTCCCTCATCCTTCCAAAGTCTGCCCATCTGAAGTCCACTGCCTTTGTTGCTAACCCCACTGCCTCCTTGCTCATGCTTAGCCTGAACCATACTGAAAGGTGGTCACTCCCGGCTAGTGGATCCTCTACCTGTGGCTCCCTCACCATCTCCCCATTTAATAGTACCAGATCTAATATGTTGCCCAGTCTGGTTGGTTCCCCAACCATCTGCACCAGATGGCTCTTCTGGAATGCATCCGGAAGCACCTGTTCACTGGTGCAAGAGGTGGACTGGGTTGCCTAGTCCACCCCAGGTAGAATGAGGTCCTCGACAATCACCACGCTCCCCTTGCTACACACCCATTGAATCTGATCTGCCAACTCCCTAGCCATCTCCTCACACTGTGCTGGTGGCCTATACACCACCACTAGCCTCAGTTTTCTACCCTTCAGGTCCAGGAACTGCATCCACATTGCTTCTATCCTCCCCTTCTCTCTTGTGCACCTGTTCCCATCCTTTACATAAACCACTACCCCTCTTCCCTTCCCCACTCCCCTGTCTTTTCTGTGCACCCTGTACCCAGGGATCGTCAGATCCAATTCCTGTGGTTGATTAGCCCACGTCTTCGTGATGGCTGTAACATCCAAATTCCCTATGCTTAAGACAGTCTGCAGCTCAGCTACTTTATTACCCAGGTACCTCACATTTAGGGAGACTACCCTCCACCCAACCCCCGCCTTCTCCTTGCCCCTCCCCCCTGCCTGATTTCCCCTCCTCGGCACCCCCTCCTTACAAACCCTACTGTCTTGGAGGGTTAGCTCATACTGCTCCCCTACCTGGCGGCCCTGCATACTAGCTGCACACTCACCACCACCCCTTTCCAAAAATCTCCCTGGAAGCGATGTACTCCTCCAATTTCTGTTTCAAGGCCCCCTGCCCCACCCTACTCAAGTGCAACCTGTCTGCTGCATATAGGTCACTGTTGTCCAATGTGTTCCCCTACTCCCTTAAAAGTCCATATCCTTGTTAGTGACACCACTCCACCAGCCAAGAATTGAACTCCACGATCATGTCCTTCCTTGCTTTGCTCACCCTGAGTAACGGAAGCTCTTCTGAGAAGGCCACCAAGCACCCAACCTCCTTGCACAACTTCCCTAGTTCTTCATATCTCTCCCTAACCACCTCCACCTTACTCTCCGCCAGGTCATTTGTGCCTACATGTACCACCACGTGAGGTTTTTCCCTTCCCCTCCTGACACATCTCAGCATGGCCTGCCCCATGCTTCCCACTGTTAAGCCTGGTATAGATTCCATCTATTGTATATCCAACTGTGTTGTTCCCCCTCCCCCACCTGATCCCCTTAAGTATAGAGTCCCCTAACATCACTACTCCCCCACCTCCCCCCTTTTGCCTATATCTGCTTGTAACCCCTTTCTCCCCTTGAGCATATACCCTTCCCTGTCCAGCAGTACCCAGACCCACCCCCTGGAATTCCCTCCTTCCCTTCCAGCTTCTCTGCTTGCATACTTTCCCTCTCCTCTTGACCAATGCAGCCTTCACCCCTCTCCCCAAGGCCAAGGCACCATCTATGATCCCCCTGCCCTGTCAAGTGCCCCTCCATCTCTCTCTTGGCTTCCCCCCGTTCTGCCTTCCATATCTCCACCTCCTCTCCCCCTATATCTCGAGCCCACACCCCTCCTACCATCCAGACTCCTTTCCCTAGTATTCTTCCTGCCCTGGTGGCCACCTGCCTCACTTCTGGTAAAACCATCCTCTCCTTCTGCTACCGACATCAGAACCTCATACCTGTTACTTAACCCTATCTCCGTCCTGCCTGTATTACCTTTTCTGCCACCCAGGAGTGACTTGTGACCCACATTAAACCCATGCTCCATTCCATCCTGCCTCCCTCCCTCCTTTGACATCTGAACCCCTATATGTCCGAGGTGGTGCCCTTCCTACCATCACTGTGCCCGTACCTTCTTTTAAACTTCTTAACTCTCCCAACAACCAGCTGATCTCTGTCTGCAGTGCTCTCAGCTTTCAGCAAATGGGACATTCCCCACAGCCTCCACAATGTACCCATCCATACGGCTGTCCCACACACACTGCATCCCACCACCCTGTCTCCCCTGGACCCTGGACCCCCTGTTGGTCTCCTGCCTTCTACATAAGCCTCCCCTCCCTTGATACCAACCCCCCTCCCATGTCACTCTTCCCAGTCTTGCCATCCCACATTCACCATACCTCCTGACTGCTCCATCATCCCATGCCCCCATCCTGCCCTCAGCACCCTCATCATTATCTGTATACCCTTAGACTTTACCCCCCAAAGAGTAGCCTGAAGAACAGGAAATTTCCTTAAAATGTTATCCCCTCGAGGAGTATCCACAATGACAAGACATTGCCCTCAAACTTTACCCCCTTAAGGAGTAGCACAACACAACACAAGTGAACAGCCCCAATGACTTAAATTTTTAGGTTAGTTGTACAGTACCTTGGATCTGCTCCTTTCTCCTGCCCCGGGCTTTACTCCAGTCTAGCTTTCAGGCTTTCAAGTCAGGTTGGTCAGAAGGACATCAAAATAACACTGCCTTCTGCACCTCTATTGGCTCGCTGCTAGTTTGGGCAAGCTAAGTGGCCCATTTAATATTGGTGGTGGAACTGGGAGGGTGGATGGGAGAAAAGTCCTTGTAGCTCTGGCTCAGCTCCCCTGTCCCTCCTTTGGCAGCCTATCTTGCTCCTAGCCACCGATGCTTACTGCTGGTCCCTCCTGTGCAAGCTGCTTCCCCATGCAGCGCCTGCTCTGATATGCACCACAGGTAGGTTAAGTGAATTGAAGCTCCTTTACTGCGTGGTTGGGCTGAGGTAATTAATAACCCCAGTCACCATTTTAAATCCCCTGCCTCCTTCTCTGATTGGGTCATCGGTCACACTCTGGGAGACTCCTACTTCCCGATTGGCTGCTAAACTTCCCACAGCTCCAGTTTGGCTCCCCAGTCCCTCCTCCAAAATCCTTGTAGATCTGGCTTGGCTCCCCGGTCCCTCCTTTGGCTGCCTGTCTTGCTCCTAGCCATTGACGCTTACTGTTGGTCCCAAAGGTGCAAGCTGCTTCCCCTTGCGATGCCTGCTCCAATCCATGCTGCAGGAAGGTTAAGTGAATTGCAGCTCCTTTACTGCATGGTTGGGCTGAGAAAATTTATAGCCCCAGGCGCCATTTTAAATCCCCCACCTCCTTTCTGATTGGGTCACCAGTCACACTCTGGGAGCCTCCTGCTTCCTGATTGTCTCCCAAACTCCTTGCAGCTCTGGTTTGGCTCCCTCCTCTGAAATCCTTGTAGCTCTGGTTTGGCTCTCTCCTCTGAAATCTTTGTAGCTCTGGCTTGGCTCACCGGTCCCTCCTTTGGCTGCCTGTCTTGCTCTTAGTTGCCGACGCTTACTGTTGGTCCCTCCAGCGCAAGCTGCTTCCCCATCTGGGGCCTGCTCCGATCCACCCTGCAGGCAGGTTAAGTGAATTGCAGCTCCTTTACTGCATGGTTGGGCCGAGGGAATTTATAGCCCCAGCTGCCATTTTAAATCCCTTTATCTCCTTCTCTGATTGGGTCACCAGTCACACTCTGGGAGCCTCCTGCTTCCTGATTGGCTTCCAAACTCCTTGCAGCTCTGGCTTGGCTCTCCAGTCCCTCCTCCAAAATCCTCTTAGCTCTGGCTTGGCTCCCTGGTCCCTCCTTTGGCTGCCCGTCTTGTTGCTATCTGCCAGCACTTACTGCTGGTCCCTCCCGTGCAAGCTGCTTCCCCATGTGGCACCTGCTCCAATCTGCACCACAGGAATGTTAAGTAAATTGCAGATCCTTTTCAATTCACATTGTAAAGTTCACACAATATGCAAAAACTTTGCATAGTATATAGTGCATAAAGTCACCACAATTCACGTACAGATTTAAAATTTGCAACAGGCTACCCAGTATTACTGGTTGGTATTATGTTAAGATCTTTTAATGATTTAATCACCATACTAGATATGCTTAGGTTCTACAGCATGTGAAGTGTTACTGAGCAGTGGTGTGAAGATGGAGGGGGCAGGGAACATTGAGATGTAATGAAGCCATGAAACTCAGTCATTATCTTCCATCCACAATACCAAGCATATTTTGACAAGGCCAGCTAACAGAATTTGATGTGTATTTCTGTCTTAGTAAAGAAGTATGCCAAGATGGGTGCGTGGCTTAATGTCAGTTGTTGACATTGCATGACAAATAAGACTACATGATATTCATTGAAGGGAGAATACCAAAAGTATACCTATTCTTGTAGTGCCTTTTCACAATTAAAAAAACATATGTTTTATCTAAAAGGAAGTGCACTACAAATCAAATGATATTCTAGCATACCCACCTGTTTTCATCAATGGCTGGATGGGCATATAACTTTTAGTGTCATTGCAGTTATTGCATGGCTCTCAGCAAATTAAGAAGCTAGACTGTCATCTCATGTGTGGTATTAAGGGGCCCTGTTGTGTTTTAGAAAGAGAAACACATTTCAGTAAGTTCACCTCCTTCAGTTGCAGCTGAAGATTTTGCCAGATATTTCCTGAAATGTCTGTGATATCTCAAGAGAAAATCCCTTCCTGCTTGCCTGCAGTACCAGTGTGGGCCACCAGAGAGAATCTCTTTAGATACATTCCTCTTTCTCTCTCTCAATGCAGTTTAGTCACTGTGAGGCAAATTGAAAATCCAATTGTACAAGTAAAAGTAAAAGTGTGACTCCCACCAGGACTTGAACCCAGGACCTTGGCATTTATGTGTGTGATTCAGGGGAAAACTCAGGAAGCTTAATTGTCTGAGACTCCTATAGCTCAGGTGGTTAAGAGCAACGTACAGAGTGCCAAGGTCCTGGGTTTGAGTCCCAATGGGAGTCACACTTTTCCTTTCACTTGTACAATTGGCTTTGAGATATATTGTGAGATATCTGAAAATATCCAAATGTATTCATGACTGCAACTGTATTTATATATTGGTTTTACATCAGAGCATGTTTACTGTGCACCTCAAACTTACAAATAGGAGCACAAATACTAAATGTTCAACAAAAGTGATTCTTCCTTTTTTCTTCTAGATCCCAAGCTCAGTGTGTAGCAAAAGCTGCCATCCTGGGTACAGAAAAGCCAGTAAGCTGGGAGAGCCAATCTGTTGCTTTGATTGCATTTTATGCTCTGAAGGGGAAATCACTAACATAAGTGGTAAGAAAGTGATCTGAATTAATATACTGTACATAAAGCTGACTACCACAGGAGTACATTTAATGAACTAATCATTCTAGTACTTCTTTTAAGGAATATCTAGAAAAAAACAACATGTCCAAGGGATTGGCATCTCTGAGAATTATACAAATACAATTAATTATTTATCTCTGGGTATTGCATTTAGAGACAGACAACCTTTTTTTATAGGGGTGAGCTATTAGAAGCTATGTACATCATCTTTAAAACAGAATAAGTTTAACATCAAAGAGGCAATCGTTTCTATTAAAATTACTGAGACCCTGATATCAACCCAAAATCAGGGGTCTCTGTTCTCCATAATACATGTTTCTGATATAGCAAACATGTATTATGGAGTTCCTGCACAAGCTGCTCAGTGGTGTTCTGAAAGTGCATGGCTCTGAAGCTGCGGTTCTGTCAAAAACCTGTCAGAAACAGCTAAGTGAGCTATGGTTGTATTGTACTTGTCAGTTTGGCCTGGTAAATTGATAAAAAAAGAAAGTTTTGTTTTTGGATTTTAGCCTGATGTTGCAGACATTGTGATATTTGCCACGGATACATTCACTCTTTTGATGGTTGCCATTGATACACTCATTCCTCCAATGTTGAAACTGAGACTTTGTACAACAAATTTCATGAACTTGGTCTAGTTTCAAATCAATTGTAATATTTGTGATACTTTTTTAATGACCATGTTTTCAAGTTATACTCCTTGATTTGCTAGCATGTTACCCCATTTAACTGTAAGCAAAATCTTTCCTTGTTTGAAACTGTGCAGTGGCTGTTGGCTCTGTTTTCACCAGTTAATTATGCACAAGAATGTTTGGGGGGGGCAGTGTACCACTTGATATTCTTACTCCAGTGGGTGCTACTGTTATAAACCACTCAAGCTTCGCATTCATGGTTTATGTAGTAGCACCCACCCCAGGGGTGTAAACACATCCTGTATCACACTGATCTGCATCCATTATCCCATACTGTACATAACATTGGCATGTTCCTTTTCTGTTTAAAAATCCTTTAAAAGATAGCTTTTGGTGTCTTCCCTTTGGTGTATGTGTGTATTGTATGAGTGTATGTGTGAATGTGCGGGGCAGATCCTTCCCAAGTGACTTTACTCAAAGCAGGATGGAGGGAAAACCATGGCCAAATGATTCAAATCAACATGTTAGGTTAATACAACTAGCTTTATTACTACCTCTTAACAATAAAACATCAATATTTGTGTTTTTTTTTACTTTGTCTTTATTATGTTTACTTTAAAGGTGCATATTATTTCATACATTTCATGGCATACAGTGGTAAAAATCTGATTCCTTCTAACAGTCAGGTAGTGACAGCACATTAAGAATATAAAAAATACTTTCCCCTTCTCTTGTAATTTTTGTTCAATACATTTATGTAATACCCCAACATAAACCTTCTGTCCTATTTCATATTTCTTCAGATTGATTTTTCCCCTTCAATACCAAATACATGGCTTAAGTAAGTCATTATCTTGTAACTTTATAGGTGCCATCATGGAACAAAAGTGGGGTCTCTTGCTGAATTATAAAAGACCCAGGACCACCACCTTAATTCAAACTGTACTATCCATCCCTGAGCCCCAGCAATCAGTCTCTCTAGTAGATAATGTTCTACTATCATATCATGCCAAATCTCTATTGTAGGGGATCTGACCTGTTTCCATAATCTGGTGGTTGCCTTTTTAGTAATGATAAAAAAAAAGTTGGTATAAGAGACCCTTTTAACTCTTATACCCAGTGGGAGGGATTAATAGTAATACCCACTGTAGAGTTAACTTCAAGTCTGGAGAGTAAATTTCCTGAAGGGTTTCTTCAATTTTCTGTCAATAATTATATAATTTTGAACAGCTCCAAAAAATATGTACCTGGTCAGTTATTGTCTCTCCACATTGTCTCCAGCACTCTGCCCTGGTTAAGGGAGATATCTTGTTTATTTTAGCTGGGGTATTAAAATATCTATTTCAAAACTTCCAGGCAAACTCTTGTCAATAAGGTGCCAGGGAAACTCCCAGGGAGGGGTGCGCATATTGTATCCAGTGCTGGCATGGTACTGCCTCCGGCCATTCCTTATTCCATGCATCTAATACTGTCTGAGATGAGTCAGCCACCAGTTCTCTTATTGCTCTGTATAGTAACCCAATCATATGGGCCTGGTCAGATCCCCGGGTATTTTTAATAATCAGGCTCAAGAGGAGAGGCATGGGGGTTGGGAGACAACTTCTATGTTGACCCTTATGTAGCAAAAACTCTCTAACACGTAAATATCTGAGATGGTCTCTACTTTCTAATTTAAATTCTTTTTGCATCTGAGCAAATGAGGCCACCCCCTGAATATCCATGAATTGGAAAATAAATGTTAAGCCCTTCCTGTGCCAGATCCGGAATGTTAAGTCGAATTGGTTTCGAAGGAATTCTGTCTCCGCAGTTAACAACTGCAGAAAATAAAACATGGAATGCAGAGCTGGGTCATCTCTAAATCTGTACCAGCTTTGTAAAATCTGTCTTGTCCTCCATTCAAACTCTGTTAATTTGGGGAGATCAGACAGAGGAGCAAAAACTATTCTCTGTGGATCTAGAATGTCATTAAGAACACATTCAATTGTCTTCCAGGACAAGTGAACTTTAGGATTTACCCATTCTAGAATATGGGTTATTCCCACTGACATTGCATATTGTTTCAAGTCTGGAACGTTTAAGCCTCCCCTGTCCTTTGGCAGTTGTAGTAGAGACCATCTAATCTGCGGTTTTCGGCCCTCCCAGACAAATCTAGATAATGTTTTATTCCATGCATTAAAATATTCTTTGGAGGGGTTGAGGGGAATCATTTGAAATAAATATAATAATCTAGGTAGGATAATAGACCGAATTATTTCTATTCTGGTGTACAGGGGGAACCTCATCTGTGACCACTTGTGCAGATCCAACTCCAATGCCTGAGTCATCGGCTCGTAATTTACTAAAATTACATTAGACACCTCAAGGGGGAGCTGTATACCTAAATATTTTAACTTTGTGGCTCTCCACCTAAATGGGATTGATTGTTTTAACCGAGGAGATGGAGAAAAATTAAGAGCAAGGACCTCTGTCTTTGAGGAATTAATAACATATCCAGAGACAGAATCAAAATCTGTCAGAACTCGCCAGGCACCTCTTAATGATATTTCTGGATCTGTTAATGTTAAGAGCACATCATCTGCATATAATGACATAGTGTAAGATTCTCTTCCTACTTCTACACTCCAAATATCATTGGCCTCTCTAATTGCTAGTGCTAGAGGCTCTATATAGAGCACAAATAATAAAGGCGAGAGAGGGCAGCCTTGTCTAGTTCCCCATTCTAGCATCAAAGTGGAGGACAGAGATCCATTTACCTTTATATAAACCTAAGGGTTCGCATATAAATTGCTTATCCAAGTTACCATCTCCTTTGGGAATTCAAAAGCTTTCAGCACTTGCCATAAATAACCCCAGAGCACCCGATCAACGCTTTATATGCATCCAGGCTCACCACTACAGTTGGCTGCAATGTCCTAGAAACATAGGAACGCAGGTGGATAGCTCTAATAGTGTTATCTGATGTCTGCCAAGTCTTTAAAAAACTGGATTGGTCTTTATGTATCAAATTTGGAAGAATATCTTTTAATCTCTTGGCCCATATTGCCATATAAAGCTTATAATCACAGTTTAAAATTGAGATGGGCCTGTAAGATTCTGGATGTTTATGATCTCTGCCTGGTTTAGGGATTGTTGAAATCACTGCATATGCCCATGATGCAGGGGGTGACTCCCCTGTCTGCACTTCTGCAAAAACTTGTTTCAGTAGGTTGATGAATAAGGGGAGTTGTGCTTTACACCATTCCTGTGGGAACCCATCTGGGCCTGGTGATTTAAGAGTCTTTGCTTGCCTAACTGCCCACCTGATCTCTTCCTCTGTCAGTGGTGTCTTAAGTTGTTCTTGTTGCCGGGGGGTTAGTTTCTTAAAGGGTAGAGATGACAAAAACCCAGCAATTTCTTGTTCGGGGGGCACATTAGAGTATAGTTCTTTAAAATATTTGTGAAAGATTTCAAGGATTTCAGGGGTACTGCCTTTCACTTCTCCTGAGGTTAAATCTTTAAGTTTCTTTATTGTGGCTATCTGTATTGAGCCCCTCAATCTCTTAGCTAAGTTTTGTGCTCCCCTTGGTCCACCTTCATAATAGTACCGCTTTAATTGTCGCAATTTTGCTTGTACTTGGTAATCTATTATAGCCTGAAGCTCCCCCCTGAGGCATCTCATCTCCAGTTCCTGAGCCACATCTGCTTGGTCTCCCCTCTGTTGGAGGAAGGCCAGTTGGGACTGCAGTTGTTTGTATCTTAGGTCCCTCTGTTTTTGTTTTCTGGCACAGTAGGCTATCAGATATCCCCTTATGACTACTTTTAATGTGTCCCAAACTAACACTGCCGAAGTTTCTGGAGAAGTGTTTTCCTTTATAATTTGTGGTATTCTGGTTGCCAGTATGTCTTTTAGTTCCTGATCTTTAAGTAAGGATAAATTGAATCTCCAAAACATCTGCTTCCGTGGCCTTCCCAAGTCTAATTTAAGGAGCAATGGAGTATAATCTGACAGGAACTTCCCCATTAACGAAAGATCTTTTAGAATGTCTAAGTGTTCTACTGATGTAAAAAAATAATCAATTCTGGACTTTGTTCTAAACTGTGGTGATTCATAAGTATATCCCTCCCCCCTTGAATAAAAGTGTCTCCACACATCGAGAAACCCTAAGGCTTTAATCTGGGAAGAGAGCCATTTCTGTGCTGGAGAACGTCTATGTGCTAGAGGATTAGCAGTGTCTAGATTTGGAGTTAATGTGATGTTGAAGCCCCCGCCCATTATTAGTATACCTTTTTGATGGTCTAGCACTTTATTTATAAATTGATGTACCTTCCCCTGTGGGGAGGCTGGTGGAAGATATACATTCACCATGGTTAATTCTTGGCCATATAATGTGCCCTGTACAATGACAAAACAACCTGCAGGATCCGCATATTCCATCTTTACCTCAAAAGGTAAGGTAGCTGGAAAGAGAACAACAACTCCTCTTCTCCGTCCTGTTTTGCCTGAGGCTGAATATACCTTATGTCTACCCCCCCGCCCCTAATTTCACATGTTCGACCTGTGACAAATGTGTTTCCTGAATGTATATACTATCTGGTGCCTGTTTTTTAATATATTGCTGTAATCGTGATAGTTTTACAGGGCTATTAATTCCATTTATGTTGAGCGATAAAACAGCACATATAGAATTAACCATTTTTTCTGTATTGTAAACACTGCCCAATTCTATAGAAAGTATTCGATTTGTCCCATTCTTTCCTGACTGTTTTTCTTCTCCACTGCCACCTTCTGTCCTGATTTCCAACTATCCATCTCTTTATATATCTAGATGTGAATTTTTGCATAATATTACCTTCATATTCTACCTTTAGCCATGCTTCTGTTATTTTTTGTTTACCCTCTTACCGCTTATAAACCATGTCTGAAACTTTAAATTATATACCTGTTGAACCCCTGAATCCCATACTAGGTGGGTTCTGAGCATTAAATATGTCAACCATAACTGACTGTTAAAAAACTGTTTGTAACATATATACATTTTACAATTGGTTACTTCCAAGGTGGGGAAGGATACTCTCTTCCTCCCTATATTTCCAGTGGGGTATCTCGATGGTATCTTAGAACCTATAGGAATGGAGGTAAGGCCCAGAACAAAAAATCCTGGGGCCTCCTGGGAGCAACTGAAAGCTCCACCATACCATTGTGTTAAAGTCACACAAGCACATAGTAATATTAAGTGTACTATTGCCCCGCACTTGTTGGTGTATACATCATATACCACCCATATAGATCTCCTTCCCCCTTCAAACAATTTTTCACAACAAAAAAAAAAAAAAAGGAGAAAAGACTGGTGTTTCATTTCATAAAAGTTCAAGCCGTGGGTGCCTTTCATCATTTTCAAAGCCTTTGGCCTGGCTCTCTGCACCACCTAGATAATTAACAGTTCAGATTAGTCTCTATAACCCGTTTGTGTTACTTTAAGTTTGAAAAACCTCTCTGAATTACAGTCCCGGACTTCCTTATATAAAAAGGAAAATGGGATTAGTAAGGGGGGGGAAGGGGGTAGATGGGATCCGATTC
The DNA here is from genome assembly GCA_016271365.2 of Neoceratodus forsteri. NCBI lineage: Eukaryota > Metazoa > Chordata > Ceratodontiformes > Ceratodontidae > Neoceratodus > Neoceratodus forsteri. Next base: position 638,348,954 of record CM057453.1, on the reverse strand, counting down.
CATTGCCACCTCGGCAGTTGGCCCAACCTGCCACATCAGGTTTTACATTTGTAAATGCTGGGCCTAGAGTCAGGGCAGTCGAGGTTCAAAGATGTCCCTGAGATAAACCACTCACCCCCACCCACCCACTCACCTCCCAGTAAACCAGCTTCTGGCTTCCGAGGTTCAATGTTCTATTCAGGTCTGCTCATTTTCAGATGTGTGTTCTGAATGATGAAAAATGGCCAATGCTTTCTTCGGATCCTGGACCAGGTTATTGTTCTGTCCCTTTCTTATTTTCTGCTGAGGTGTTTGCCATCTTGGGGGTCGTGAGGTAGATTCAGCTGTCTCTTTCATGCAATCAGGAAAATGAAGGCCCATTTTCGAGAGATCCTGCCTTGCTTCTAGAGCCATTGCATATTCCTTCCTGCCGCTCGGAAGATGAACAATCAGGTGGGAAGGATAGTGGGTAGAAAACTTACGTCCTGCTGCTCTTATCACAGGTAGCAAGGGTAAGTAAGCTCTGCATTGCTTCATTGTTTTTGGCTCATAGTCGTGATCCAAGTAAAAACGTTTTTGACCAAAATAAATTTTTTGTTTATGCCACACCATCATTAGTACTTTCTCTTTTATGGCAAAACTATTGAACCAGGCAATTAAGGATCTCGGGGGAGCAGCAGGGTCTGTTGGCTTCAGAGCCAAGGCCCGGTGAACTCTCCAAATTTAGCTGGAACCCTTCAGGAAGCTCTAGGGCTGAGTGTAGCAGAGTGTCCACAAATTCTTTAATATTGGAGCCTTCTGCACTTTCAGGTATACAATATATGTAGATATTTTCTACCCTTGCCCTGTTTTCGGCATCTTCTTGCCTAGCCTCTATTATATCTTGTTGTTGTTGCATTTGTTGAAGCTGTATTTTTAAATCATCTACTCGATTCTCTGTCACCCTGAGTTGTTTTTCAGTATCATCCACCCTTTGCTCCAAGACCGTAACATCTCTACATAGCTCTCCATATAGCTGTTTTATTTCTGCTCTAAACGATAGTATTTCTTGGTAGATGAGATTAAGTTTCACCTTCTTAGCTTTATGTTTTGTTGCAGAGCGAGAACTTTTTTGTGCAGACTTGCGAGAGGCCAAGTTTATGGTTGCTTGCTTATTTCTAGGCCAGAGGCCTCCAATTCAGACCGCTCCCCATCGCTTTCCATCTCTGTTACTAAATCGGACCCAACACTAGATTCCAATAAGAACTTCCCTCCCTTGCCTTTCTGGTAGCTTTTTTATTTAATATGAATTGCTAAATGCACTTGCTGGAGGGATTTTGCTCAGGGGGAGATCACGGAGCACTAGACTAAGCAGCCATGCGTTGCAGGGGCAGAACCGGAAGTCAGTATTTGTGTTTGTGATAAGGAGGAAGGTTTTCAGATGCATGCCTTCCATTTTAGGCACCACTTTGTCCAATGTATGGACCCTACTAGACCACCAAATTGTGGTCTACTGTAGGAGCATCCAAACTTTGGATGTAGTTGTGCCTAGAAGGAGAAACATGTATAGAAAATTATTTTTGCATCATTCTTTGAGCTCATTGCAGAATATAACATTCTATAAGCAGAACTCAGGTAGAATTGTAATTCTGTTCCCACACAAGTTAATGGAATTTCCACAAACATTCAGTAAACCTCTGCCAAAATTTTGATTTCATTTATTTCCATCTAAGTTTCAAACCACACATCCAAATGTTACCCTATTTGGCATGCATAGCATTCCCTCCTGCATTTATAAATGTACCAAATTTCAGATTCCTAGTCTGCATAGGTGGCCAAACATTTCCTCAACATCTCATTGTCAGTTATTACCATACACTTTTAAAATTACTTACCTAAATTTCGACTCATTTGAAATATGTAAAGAACAATACAGCAGGGGGGTGTATGTACTGAGCTTTAGGCCACAAGGCTTTGGGGGGGGGGGCTAAGTTATAGCAGCCAAACTTTTTTTTTTTTCAAAATGTTCTGTTCATCTACTTTTAAAACAATTAAATTTCACCAAACTTGAAACATTTAAACTACTATACCACATAAATATTTCTGCTATGTTTCAAATTTAAAGCTTTAAAGTGGATGATTTACTGTATTAAATACTGTAGTTAAATTTTCTGGAATTGTTAAAGTTTGCAACTATATACTGTTAACTGTAAAATTAGAAGCTTCTGTAACTTTAAAACTGGAAGTGCAATGTCATTAAGTTTTACAGGTACAAAGACCTCAGAAAGCAGGTCACGTATGCCAACTTTTAATCGCTTGCTTAATAGACATCCATATTGTAAGCTGCCAAAGACTGCAAAGTACCATTGGTACTTAAAGTCAATTATACAACGGCAAGAAAAAATCAAAGATGCTGATTGGCTATTGAGTCCTAGACACAGTGATGTTATTACACAATAACATCACTGTATCAAGGACGGGCAGCAAAACAGCCGCATAGTCAAACATGAATCACTGCCCGCTTAATGCCCACACGACGAAACATGACCCTTCACAGCTTTACCGCCCCACACACACCAATTCATCGTAATGTGTGCCTCCCCAAACTCACACAGACACACTTACTCCATCTGTGATCCATACAGTTCGTCTTCCTCATGTTAAGCCATCACTGTACAACTACATAAAGAACCCACATTTGTTTTTATTTTTCAGAAAAAAAAAACATTTTCTCGAGCGCGGCAGTCTATGGCTCCCACTGCACGTAAAGCTGTTCACTGTGGGCACGTGCCTGCTCATCCGTAACCAAAAAGAAATTGCCACCAAACTACAAATGTATTTCCCCCTGGCTCAACATTTTAAACAATAAATTGTACCTCTGCCAACTTTTATTGCCAGCTTCATGGTTCCATATCTCACTAGATAGATGTTTGCAGTCAACCACCCACCCACTCGCAAAGCACTATTCCTACTTAAACAAAAAAAAATGCAAACTGTAAAAAAAACAACAGTGCTAAAATAAATCAGCTTTTCATTATCACTTTCGCTGCCGACACTCCGTCATGGGGGGGGGCACAACAAAGATCACACAAGGCAAGGCACAGCACAGGTACAACTGGACATTTAGATAATTCAGTCTGCAGCACCACCTACTGATGGATAATATTCTGGACTTTTTTTTAAAATGATATACTTCCACACACAAAAATCAAGTGTAAAATGCTTAAAAATATATATATTTTAATTTTTCTTCTTTTATTAATAAATGAGCCATTGTATAATAGCAATAAGGCACTCCAGGGAGTGTGTTATAGTGTAATAACGTCACTCCTGGGGTGGTGGAAGCACTCGGCTTTGCCTCGTGCTTCAACCCACCCCAGGAGTGACGTTATTACACGATAACACACACCCTGTCATGCCTTATTGCTTAAATAACAAACGTCTTTATAAAAATTTTGAATGTTTGATAATATTGTGGAAGAAGCATTCATGAATTTTGCCCAGACATATAATTAACCTGCTATGGAGGAAAAAAAGATGTTGGGAGTAGTAATAAAGTTGGATTTATAGAGGTCTCCATTGTAACAGTAGCAGAAGAATTGAAGGAGCATTAACAAACCTTGATATTGTACTAATGCATGTAAAGTGACTTTCCTGTCTGCTGTACAGGTCAAATAAGCATGATCCATAGTCAAGCCCTCTGACTAGATACAGGAGCTGACTGCTGTGAGCATTGAGATATGGAATACAAGTTCTGATGACATGAATAGGTTATATATTGATTTAAAGATGTTACTAAGGGGCAAGAGGTGCTGAGGAATCATCTAAAAGGCCCTCATGGTTCCGAGTCCTGTGAGTAACAACAGTGACATAAATTAGGCAAGCTAAGTTTTGTTAAGATTCTGTTGAAAGAGAGAGGGTCTGCTATGTCTGGCAAGTTAGAGGACATTCTGGGACAGTGCATTCCTGCATGCTCAGGATGTGCTGCAGCTGTGCTAAGAGGGAAGTGATATGGGTCATGTTAAGAGACAGGGCAATCTGGGAAATTTAAATTAAAGGATAGAGGATGGGGAGTCAGCTAGTGCAGGGGGTCACCAGTGGCAGGAGGTATATGTTTAGGTTCCCCCAAAAAAGAATAGCTGAGCTGGGTATCACAGACGTAATAGAGCCCCAGCTGGAGCAAACAAGCATAGTGGGACCATTGTAACTTGAATGCAGGTCATATCAGAGACACCCCCAGCAAACTGACCACCAACTGAAGAATGGTGTGGTTGAACCACCATTGGTGATTCCTGTTGGAGCTCCTTTGAGGGTATGTACGACTCTTTTGAATGAACCCTGTCTTAGTAGTTTGGTTCTGCTTTTATGTTAGCAATTTTTGCACTCTGCATGTGATGGGACAACAACTTATTGTGTGTCAAAAAAAAAGTTCACACTATATACCAGCCCAGTTTCTACTTTCCATGGTATCATGGACACATGTGCACCTCACTGTGTGTGCTGGTTATTTGTGGTTCCAGCAAACTGAGTAGCCTGACCAACTGATGTTCTTGGAAGTTTAGGACTTACAGGTACTGAGAGACACATACATACATACGAACATATGAAGAAGCCAGCAGAAGAAGTTCATTTGGTCTATCTAGTCTGCTCATGCTGCAAGTTACACAGCTTAAGCTACTGTTCCTGCCCTTTCTCCTCACACCTCCCCTTCTCCCTACCCATGATCCTTACCTTCCCCCATGCCTATCCCAGCCTCTCTCAAAGCTGCCCACTTCTTCAGTGAGATCCCCTCTTCTAGCAATGCATTCCAAGTGTCTACCACCCTCTCTGTGAAGAAGTGCTTCCTGACCTCCCTCCCAAACCTCTCACCTTCCACTTAAGACTGTGCCCTCTCATGTGATGGTTGCTACTCAGCTTAAAGAGACTCTCCTTATCCATCTTATTTATCCCTTTCAAGTACCTGAAGGTCCCAATCATGTCCCCTATCTCTCCTGTCTTCCAGATGTACTGCGGTAGGGAAAAACTGACTTGGTCACCAAGAAGGAAAACTTCTAGCTATGCCTATGAGATAGTTTTGACAGGAATAGTAGAGTAGGTGACTTTCTTTCTAAGGGAGTGTGTCACTTTGCAGAGAAAGGGGGATATCAGGGAGACAAGCAGTTCTAATGAGTCTCTCAAATCAGGCAAAGAGAGAAAAAGAGGGACAAAAAAAGTCACACAGGAAGAAAGTACAGGGCTAAAAACAGCTCAGCTCAGCTTATCACATGCAGCGGCAATAACTACTTTGCAAACATTAAATTTCACAACTACAGTTCTGGAGGTGTGACCGATTATGCTTCCATGAATAAGCAGCAGTTCTACTGAGTCGATATGATCAAGCAAAGAAGAAAGGAAGGGAGGGGAACAACAAGTCATTCAGGAAGGAACAACAGAACTGAAAACAGCACAGCTCAGCTGATCAGATGCAGTGGTGATAACTTGTTTGTAAATGTCAAGTTCCACAAGTAGACTTCCGGGAAGCATTATCTCTTACACTTCCATGAATATATGAGAACATGTCGTTAATAATAATTAACAGGTTGTTTTTGTAAATTTAAAACTACTTAAGCAAATATTTCCAGCTTTGTTAGACACAAGGACATACTGATAACGGATATGCATGCCAAATGCCAAGTCTGTGCTTGCAACAGTAGGGAAGTTGCAAGCATCCACACTTTTAGAAACTTTTCACCAAATTGCACAAATCTTTATGTAGTGAAATTATAAACCCCAGTAAATAAAACTTTTCATATTTAATAATATCTATGACTCTTCCAAAAAGGTTATATATGCTCATTTGTATATATCTTGCTCCAAAGGTGGTTGGATTATAAGCTAATACAAATTTTTGCAAAATTCACTCTCAAAATATAAAATGTAGAATTTGATCACCTACATGTCCAGAACTAGTCATCTAAATGCAATGATATTCAATACATTCTTAGGATAAGTAACAACAAGTAAGCATATCAGATCTGTTGCTCAATAGAAAGCTGAGGACCAAATAAGTAAATTTCAAAATTCTGTGAAATTCTAGGAAAATCTACAAAAAACTTGAATCGAGATATTGGCAACACTGCAGTAAGGTGTCTATCTATTGTTAGGGAATCCAGTCAGGAGTCTCATATTCAGGACATATTGGGTGACACCTCCCCAACCCAGGACTTGTAACCCCTCACCCAAATACAACATTTAGAGCAATCCATTACTGACCTACTGCACAAGACCAGGCTTCAAAATCTGGACTGTGCCTGCAAAGTACAAGTACTTAATTATTAGCACATTCTCTTGAGTATTTAGCTCCTCTCCAGCTGTAACTGAAAGAACAAGCATTTGTCAATGCCGAATGTTGGCTTGCTGGCATTGGCATTGGTAGTGCAGGAGTTAGACAGATGCATCATAGGAATGGCAGTGAAGTATTGAACTGATGCCAATCCACCCCCACCCTGCAGAGAGTGACAAGCATTAGGGTGTCCCTTTGGGTGTTTGGTAGTGCAGTGCGGGAAAACATGTCAGGCAGGATGTGAGAAATGACAGCTGCACAGTTCATAGGAGGTGTAAGAAAATGCCAGTGTTGAAAATAGTGGCATGTAAATATACCAAATTCTGAAATACTAGAATTAATGAAATCGCAATGCCTTAACTTTTAACACTGCCATTTTATAGGCGTTGACACCAAATTTTCAGAATAGGCATTTTAGCACCTCTGCTCATGTACACTGTCACTGTTATTTCCTCAAAGTGTCCCAAGAAGTGATTTGCTTAGCGACCACGCTATTCTGCGCCAGAAGTGTGAAAACACATTTTGGGCATGATATGTCAAATGACGGCTGTACTGTTCATCAAGAGGTGTGAAAAATGCAATGGTGAAAATCAGACTGACAATATCACAAATGCCTGACTGATACGGCGTGCGTGCAATCTACTTAGCGCATGCTCGTAACACAGTTATTTTATGGAGTATCATTACCAAATTTTCAACATAGGCATTTTAGGTCCTCTGCTCATGAACTGTGTCACTGTCATTTTCATAATCTGGCCCAAACACTGATTTCCCACAGCGACTGCGCTATTGTGCACCGGAAGTGCAGAAACACATTTCGGGCAGGATGTGGAAAATGACAGCTGTACTGTTCACAAGGAGGTGTACAAAAATGACAATGCTGAAAATCCAGCAGTAAAATATTGTGAATGCGCGAAGTTACAAGCCTGCGTAGCAACTGCACAACACACGCTCGTAAAACAGGCATTTGTTGGATTTTTTCCACCAAATTTGGAACTTAGGCTTTTTAAGAGGGCACCTCATGAACACCACCACTGTCATTTTGTTAATGGGCCCCGAAAGGTGATTTCATGCAGTGACTGCGAAATCACCTTTCGAGGCTGATAAACACCATGACAGTGACAGAATTCATGAGGAGGGGCCCCAAAAACCCCATGTTGAAAATTTGGTGCAAAAATTCCAAAAAATGCCTGAGATATGCAACAAAGTTGAAAAAACCCTATCTAGCCCATTATACAGCTTACCGGCATTTCCTCAGTTCGCGGTCGGCTTTGAAGAGTGCAGACCTGTTCCCAGTCCACGAAGATCGTCGCCAGACTCGGAGGTAAGTATGGGAGTGGGGGTGTGTGGGAGGCAGGTGCGCAGTGGGTGGGTGTAGGTTGTGGGGGGCAAGAGAAGTGCCGTGGGACCATTTTTAATTTGCAGGTTTTAAAAAAAAAAAGACTACGCAGGACGTTTGCCATGTTGGGGTGGGCTCCCAGCATGGCAGAAGGATGGCTGGGGGGCATAGAGTTGACAGGGGATTGGGCACCCCCGTCTGGCATGGCATCAGTTGCCATGCTGGGGTGGGCTCCCAGCGTGTCACCCTGTACTGGGGGGGAAGCCGACAGGGGATTGGGCACCCCCGTCAGCCATGGCATCAGTTGCCATGCTGGGGTGGGCTCCCAGCATGGCACTCTGTACTGGGGGGGGGATGGCATGTAGTAAAGTGGACATAACTTCTAAACAAAGTGACGCTGCATGACGAGCTTGTCTCTGATTGCAGCAGCACTTTGTTTAGAAGTTTTGTCCACTTTACATAATGTTGGTGTCAGCGCTAGCATGCTGGCTTATTGGGGAATGAGGGACACACCTACTGATGCGTGTCCTGCATTCACCCAACAGCAGCCACGCCCCCAAAGCTGCACTCTCCCAATATGTTGACTGCCACGCAAGCGAGGCAAGCCAACATAAAAACAGCAACACACCAGATCCAAATTATATACAGTAGATGCAGCTACTCAGTTCAGTGAGGCCTAAACAACACTGGCCAGCACTGCAAAACAAGGAAGAAGAAATAGAAAAAAGAGAGGGGTAACAGGTAATGTTGGAAAATGTTGTGGAAGAGAAGCTGCATGAAATTCAGATAGGAGGGGGAAGGGAGGAGAGGGCAAGGCTGGATGGACAAGGGGGGAAGGGGAACTGGTTATTTCCATAAGATGGGGGAAAATAGATAAACTGGGGGGCTATGTGCACAAACACCAGGTGCTTGCAGAACAAGATCAGTAATCAGGAGGCAGTGGTGGCTGACACATGTCTGAACATGTTGGCAGACATGGAAACATAGACTACCCATTGTCATGACTGGGACATGGGCATACCGCATTCAGGGGGAACATAAAGGGAAAATGAGGGGGAAGGTTAGCATTGTATGTATGGGACAATATGAAAGCTTTGGAGATTGAGGATATGGGGAAGAGCAAAGATGCAGAAACAACATGGGTACCGGAAGTAATGGAAGGGGAAGAAATATCACAATAGGCATGGCATATAGTCCACCTTACAAAAAAGAAGGAAACAGATAGAAAATAAGGGGAGAGGATTACAAGAGCGACAAGGCTAGAGGAGGTGCTGCTAATGGATGACTTGGACGTTGACTCAAGGATCCCAGTAGCATTAAGTGCAAGAACCCAACAGCTGACAGAAATTTTTCAGAAGGCATTCCTAGTACAGAGTGGTGAGAAGTCTACTAGGTTAGGGCCTATTACAAAGAGTAAAGTAACCTACTAGGGAGGCAGACATCCTAGACTTAGTGCTTACCAATAGGGATAGTGTGGGAGGTCATGGTGCTAGACACACCGGGAAACAATGACCATCACACATTTTAGTTCAGCATCAGACCTGAAACAGAGACAAACCAGTCTTAGATTAAAGTCCTAGGGCTTGATTCACTAAGGCTGATGCAAACTGTGCCAATGGCAGCTTGCGCTGACTGCTGGTGTGCCAGGGACCCTGCACCCAATTCACTATAGGGTGGGGTCCCAGAGGCAAAGTCCTGCAGCTTGTGGCGACTGTGGCCGTGTGCTGAACAGATGGTACATCTGCGAGATATGCCACAAGCTGCAGGTGGTCAGGTGGCAGCTGTGCTCATGGACAGCGACCAGTACACCAAGCAGACAACATCCCCTCCCTGGTGACTAGCGGGCCCCCCCAAGCCCTGATATGCCCATAGAATAAAAACAGGTTACTCACCTGTAACAGTAGTTCTAGAAGTGGTGTATGTTGTTCATCCACACTTCTTGGCATGTCCCTTTCCCTTTAAGGCTCACCAGAAGGTCTTCAAGCTGGCTCCTCCCACCCACCCGGGTGATATATCCCTCGGCTCCACCCCAAGATGCCAGATCTTAGCCTGCTGAAAGCCAGGTGTTGTGCGTCCACAGCTGGGGAGGTCGGTGGGTCCGCATGGATGAACATATACCACTCCTAGAACTACTGTTACAGGTGAGTAACCTGCTTTTCTAGGATTGTGGATATGTTGTTCATCCACACTTCTTGGCAGACTCCTAGCAGTTCTCTGGGAGGAGGGAGGCAAGGTACACACACTCTCAATATTTACTTGGAGAAAAGAGATTTGAGAACTGAGGCCCCAAAATCAGCATCCCAGCGTGATTCAAGGTCGATGTGGTAATGGGTAATGAAGGTGTATGCTAACTTCCAGGTAGTAGCCCGACAGATTTTCTGGATAGGTATGTCCCTGGAAGCAGCCACCGTTGCAGCGGTATGGTGGGTAGAATGAGCTCTTATCCCTCTGGGAGGCTCCGTGCCCACCAACTTATAGCACAGACTTATGCAAGATGTAATTCACCTTGCAATAGTCCGTTTGGCTGCAGGTCTGCCAAAAGTGGCTTCAGCATAGGTGATAAACAGCTGGCTAACCTCTCTCCAAATTTCTGCCTTCCTCTCCTTATAAGAGAGAGCTCATCTCAAGTCCAAGGTATGGAGCCTGTATTCGGCCTCCGAGGTGTAGTAAGGGTAGTATATTGGCAGAGTTAACACCTAGTTAAAGTGAAACTCTGACACCACCTTCGGAAGGAATTTCAGGTGGGGGCATAGGACAACCTTGTCCCTGTAGAAGACCAGATAAGGGGAGTCCACCGAAAACTCCTGGATCTCCCTGTCCTTGTGGCAGACATGATAGCCACCAGGAAGGCTGTCTTCCATGACAAGTGTGACAATGCACACTTGTGCATTGGTTCAAATGGCTTGCCCTTTAGCTTTGCCAGTACTAGCAGTAGATCCCATGGAGGAGGACGTTCATGCACCAGAGGGGATATGTGATCCAGGCCCTTGAAAAAGTGCCCGACCACTGTCATCTGCACCAACGTCGGCTGACCGGCCCACACCCGCTAAGCAGAGATGGCTGCCAGGTGTACCCTAAGGGTCAATGACCGAAGACCCCCTTTGGACAGAGACCAAAGATAGTTGAGAATGTTAGCCACTGGACAGGACAGAGGGTCCAGGCCCTTGCCCTGACACCAAATGGAAAACCTTTTCCATTTGAAGGCATAACATTTCCTGGATGATTCCTTTCTGGATGCCTCCACCATGGTGAGGACATCCTCAGAAAGACCCAAAGCCTGGAACTCTAGCCACTAAGATACCAGGCTGTGAGGTGCAGGAGTTGAAGGTCCGGATGCCATACCTTCCACCAATTGAGAGAGAGCAGGTCCGGGTGTGCTGGAAGCTGCTCTGGGGGCCTGCAGCTGAGGCTGAGGAGATCTGGATACCAGAACTGGCACAACCAGTCTGGGGCTACCAGAATCACCTTCGCCTTGTACCTCCTCACCTTGAGGAGCACCTTGTGGATCAAGGGAAATGGAGGGAAGGCATAAAAGAGGCCTGGGGTCCACGGCCTCGAGAAGGTATCCCCCTGCAGTGAGCCCTGCTAAAGGAGGGCAGGCAAGAAACAGTCTCAGCATGGTGTTGTCCCTGGAGGCAAACACGTCCACCATTGGTTTGCCCCAGTGGCAGAACAGGCTGTAAGCTACAGTAGCAGCCACAGACACTGCCAGCTATTTCCCAAACTTTCTGTGATATTTCCAGAAATATCACCTGCTTTCTGCATTTTCATTTTTTTGCAGCAGACAGAAACTCTTCAGAAATTTCACAAAATATCTGGAAATAGCTGCAATGTCTGTGGCTACCACTGTACCTCTGGATGGAGAGACCACTCATGGGATGTTTCGCCTAAGCAGCTGACAGCATCTGCCAGATGGTTTGAGGCTCCTGCCACATGAATGGCTAGGAGATCTGCCTCCGGACTGCTGACGAGGGACAAGATGCGGCATGCCTCCCTGCAAAGCAGATGTGAATGAATGCCACCCTGTTTGTTGAGGTAGTACATGGTTGTGATATTGTCCGTCTGGACTTGAACCACTTGACCCTGGAGCTGAGGAGCGAAAGTTGATGGTGCCAATCTGACTGCTCTGAACGCCAACAGGTTGATGTGGTATCAGGACTTCTCAGGGGTCCAGAACCCATGGGCCCTTTTGTCCCCAATGTGGGCTCCCCAGCCCATGAGAAAGGCATCGGTCATGAGGACGGCTGTTGGCTCAGGGTGGACAAATGGGATCCCTACCTGCAACCAGCCTGGAGCAGTCCACCATTGGGCAGTGTCCCACATCTTTTAAGTTACAGTGATCAGCTGGTCAAAATGACTGTGGCATTGAGTCCTGTGGGTGGTCAGCTCCCATTGAAGTGGGGCACATGTGCCATCGGGCCCAATGGACCATGGAGGTAACCCAGAAGGAGCAGAAAGTCCTGGGCAGGGTGTAATTGCCCAACCAGAAATAATTGGGCAAAGGAGGCGAGAACCTCCACCCTTTCCACTGGGAGCCAAGCTCTGGCTTGATGAGAGTCAAGCTGTGCCCCGATGAAGCACATCACCCAAGAAGGCACGAGTTCTGACTTGGCCTTGTTGATCAGGAGGCCAAGTTGGGAGCAGGTTTGGAGGGCCAGGTTCCTGGACCTCTCCTCCTCCTGCTGGGTGGGACCTGTTAAGAGCCAGTCATCAAGGTGGGGGTAAATTCTGGCCCCCCGATGCCTGAGATGGGTTGCCACCACTGCAATGCATTTGGTGAAGACCCGTGGGGCTGATGACAGGCAGAATGACATGGCTCAGAACTCATATTGGGTCTCTTTAGCTCTAAAGCGGAGGAACCGCCAATGAGATGGACAGATTGGGACATGAAAGAACGCGTCCTGCAGATCCAGTGAACAGAACCACATGTTTCGCTCCAAGGATGGTATGTTCTGGGACAGAGTGACAATCTGAAAGACGCATGACCTGAGATACTGATTCAGGTCATGAAGATTTAGAATGGGGTGCCAGCCCCCGTCTGCTTGGGCACCAGAAAGTACCTGGAGAAAAAGCCTGGGACTGCTGAAGAATCTGCCACTGGAGCTACTGTCTCCTTGAGGAGGAGCTGAGCGATGTCATCTCAGAGAGCTGACTGAGTAAGGGTGGATACTCTTTCCTCCCATGGGGCTTGGCTTGGCTTGGAGGGTACTGCTTGAATTCCAGAGGCAGACCCTGACCAACCACCTCCAAGACCCACCTGTCCATGGTGATAACGAACCAGGTGGAAAGGAAGTGGTGGAGCCGGCCCCCCATGGGAGGATCCAGAGCTGGTGTGATGGGAGAGGTGGTGGTGGCAGTGCCCACTGTGTCACTGAGCAGGCTTGGAGGAGGAGGATCCAGGACCTGAACCTTGGCCTCCTTTACGGACCTGGGAGGGCCCGGGCTTGGGCCGGAGGTGCTAAGCTTGAGCCTGTTGCTGCTGCCCCCCTCCTTGAAAAGAGGGATGCTGGGCAGCAGGGGAAACTGCCAAAAAGGCCCACTGCCCTTGCTAAGGTTATAAATGACTGGCAGTCCACACTTGATAACAAACAATACATATACACCTTGTTTCTGGACCTTAGCAAGGCGTTCAACACAGTGGACCATGATTTGCTCCTGGTGACCCTGAAGAAAGTTGGGGTGGACAACCTGTCCCTAAGCTGGTTCACAAACTATCTTGTGGACAGAGAGCAGCAGGTCAAGGCTGAAGGAGACCTATCGCCAAAGAGATGTACCCCAAGGGTCCATACTTGGTCCACTTCTCTTTGCCATTTATATTAATCAAATTTACACTGGCCTAAAGTCGTCTAGTATCCATCTCTTTGCTGATGATATGGTGCTATACATTGACAGATCAACTCTGGATCAAGTCATTTTGGACCTCCAAAATGATTTTGACATCCTCCAAAAAAATCTACTCAACTTGAAACTTCTGCTCAATGGCAAAAAAACTAAGATCATGATTTTCTCTCCAATGGCCCCTCATCTCAAAAAAAAAACAAACCCAGATCAGGTTCCTTACATAAGCACCTTTTTGGGAGAAGTCCTAGAGTTTGTGGAACAATTCAAACACCTGAGGGTCTGGATTGACTACAAATTGTCCTTCATTGATCACATTGAAGAACTCACTAAAAAAACTGTGTCAAAGGCTAGGTAGTTTCTTCAGGATCAAGCACTCACTAACCCAGGAGGCTAGAAAACTCCTAGTCCAAGCAACCTTCTTGCCTCTCCTAGACTATGCAGACTTTCTATATATCCATAGTACTAGCACAGCTCTCTCCAAGCTTGATACCCTATACCACAGAGCCCTTAAGTTCATTTTGGATACCCCTTATGACACGCAGCACTGCATCCTCTATTCCTCCATAGGCTGGAGTGCCCTTAGCTTCAGAAGGCAAAAGAATGCTATTCTATGAACATATAAAGCAATCACTAATAAATTACCTCAGTACCCCACAAGCTGTCTAACTCCCTGCATCCCTAGTGCCTATTCTCTCAAAAGACTTACCATCTTATCTCTGGCTGTCCCTAAAGTTAAAATGCGCTTTGGTAGAGCCTCAATAAGCTTCACTCTTCTTATGTTCTGGAATAAGATCCAGAAAATCTTAAGGCTTGCTTCCCATGTCACGTTCTCCCCTGTTCCTGAGGACCTTCTCTGAGGTCTGTCATTGCTTCAAGTCAAGGTCTTAACATCACAATTTATTACTGCTTTAAATTCTGGACTTAAATCTCAACCATTGCCTGAGGCGTCATTTGAGTCCTCCCTTCTGTCTTTGTCCAAATCAAGGTCCCAACATTACGATCTGTCTTTGCTTCAAATATAGGACTTAAACCCCAACCATTGCCTGTGGCATCTGTCATGTTTCTCCCTTAGAACTGTGCTTCCTCCCTAGACCATCATGTCCATCCCTCTCCTATCTCATCTGACCTTCCCTCCCCACTCCCAATACCCCCCTCCCCTTCCCACCACACTTACCAGGCCATGCCTACAGTACTTATCAAAGGACTTTTACATCTCAATCTTCTTTGCACTTTGACACTAGAGGAACTGCCACTCCTGCTCACTGTGACTCCTCCAATGATGTTTACTGTATAAACTTTATCTCATTACCTTACGTCCATATATCTGTATCTGTGCAATTGTATTTAAATGGCACTACCTCCTGTTGAACCTATTGCTATGTTCTGGGTGGAAGTATCTTGTAACATGTGATGGTAATATGTTATTATGTTATTATTATCACTATGTAATTGTTCTGTATGTTCACTCAACCTGTTATGTCTTAACCCTGTTGGCAATTGTTTTGCCCCAGGTCCATCTTGTAAATGAACTTGTCTCAATGATGTTCTGCCTGGCAAAATAAAGATTTTGACTAATTGATTGATTGATTGATTCTTCTGCTGCTTCTTACTTGAAGAACCTTTAGCAGAAGTGGCGTCCAAGGTGGCATTGGACTGCTCAATATGCTGAAGATGACCAGCCACACCTGGGCAGAAAAGATTGGTGCCCAGGAAAGGCACATCAATGAGTTTGTGCTGAGTATCTTCTGGGAAAGAGGAGAGTCTCAGCCAAGCCCTGCGGCGAGAGGCAACTGCAGCTGCCAACAAGCGGGCACAAGAATCCCTAATGTTCAGGGCCATCTGAAGCTGCTGTTTGGCAACAGCCCTGCTCTGGTCTTGGACTTGCTTGTCTGTGGTCTGCATGTCCACAGGGAGATGTGGGAGGACTTCATCCAAGGACCCCAAGAGAGCATGGGAGAAGTGCACCATGATGACGGCCGAACTTGCCTGACAGAGTCCTAAAGATGAGGCTGCATAGACCTTCTGAGCCAAATTATCCAAGTTTGTGGATTCCTTGTCGGGGGGGGGGTTGACCAGTGTTGGAAGAACTGTCAGTACTCCTGAACACAGAGGTGGTCACTTGGCCAAAGGGTGCTCTGTGAACCCCTCAAGGTACCCCATGGGCACCGCATACTTGCAGGCCATGCGGGCAGATGGAGCTGGACAAGAGGCAGGGCACTGCCAAAGTTCTAAGGCTAGGCCAACTATGGCCTTGGCCACAGGAAAGGCCTCCATCAGGGTATCCCCTTTCTTAAGGATGTCCATGAGAGGGTACCTTGCCTGTTTCTGGAGGGGCTCCAGGGGCATCCCTGTGGACTCAAAGATGAGGTGAAGAATGCCCTGGAAAGATGAAGGCCCTTCCTCCATCTCAATCCCACCAGTTGATTTATCATCCCTTGGGTGAGAATGTAGCCTGGTCTCATTCGAATCCGAGGAATCCAAATACAACAGTCAGCCGCCCAGTTCACCTTCAACCCGCTGGGGGAGGTTCGGATTGATGGAGACCGAAAAATGATGGGGGTGCCCAGTGTCTGGTCTAGCTTCCTTGGAAGGAGCCCTTTCCATAGGCTGCTTGGGTGGTGGTTCCACCACTATCAGTGGAGAGATCAGTTTAGGCTGAACCGGAGGTTTCGCCAGCTCTGTGGACATGGGAACTGATTTAATTGGTTCAGAAGGAGTCAGCTTCAGCCTGGGAGGTGAAAGCCAAATAATAGCCAGGGTAGAAGCTGGAGTTGGCTTGTGCCCAGTTAAAATTAGCTGTTGCAATGAGGTCCTCGTAGCGCTGACAGAGTTTCTGCCAGAGCCTCTCCTCATCCGAGGAGGATGAGGATGACCAATGGCGTAGCCTCTTTTTAGAACACTTGTGGCTCTTCCTTGGCCATTCAGTCAAGGGGGTCCTTGACCTCGATTGAGATTGGACAGGCTGATTCAGTTGCTTGGGAGACACTGGTGGGACCGGTGATTTCCCAGGGCCAGGGACCACATCCTCAATGGAATTCCCAGTAGGCTTGGTCTCCTCATCTGGGAAAGAAAGGACCGGAGTCCGATTGACAGACTCGTCAACCAGAGTCCGTGACAATGGGTTGATCAGATTGATGATTATTTCAACCTCGTTGATCAACACTTCGGTCGACTGGCTGGATGGCAAAGCCGAGAAGCCAGTGGCCGAAGAAGCAATTTCAACTGAAGTTGAGACTGCCAGTTCCTGGGACCGAGATCTCTCCCAAGCCCAAGAATGTCTTCGCTGAGATGAAGGCAATCCCGGGTCCTTTCCCACTTATGGGACTGAGAGGAATGCTTGCCCACAGAACTCTCTCCCTTAGTAGGGAGAGACTGGCACAACTCTCAGAAAGAACCCAAGAAAGTGGAGCCCAGGCTGAGCAGAACGAAGAAGTTCTGAGAGGAATATTCACCTGCATGAGCTGCTTCCTCCTCGAAGGCTTGCATGTGTTCCAGTTGCTCAGCGGATCCCGCAGCCACAGAAACCACCCACCAGGCCTTCTTTGATTTCACTGGAGGGTTCTGTTTTTCTGGCCTCCCCAATTTCAGGCATGCAAGGTGGTCGTCAAGGACGTCAGGGTGAAATGCATGACAAAAATCGCACTTCGAGGTGTCATGGTCGACACCCAAGCAATAGACGCATGTGTTGTGGGGAATGGTGCACAATATCTTCTGGCCGCATGAACACTGGCAAAATCAGGGAGAAGACATGTCTTCCATAATAGAAGATAAAGAGTCGTGGTCGCTAATGCGAACTAGATGAATTTTCAGAATAACCGAAGGTATGGAAGCCAGGGCCTACAAAATGAGGTAGCATGAGAAAGGCAACCTGACTCTTCGAATGGAAAGGAAGAGCTGGCATCTTGGGGTGGAGCCGAGGGATATACCACCCAGCTGGGTGGGAGAAGCCAGCTTGAAGACCTTCTGGCAATTCTTAAAGGGAAAGGGATGTGTCAAGAAGTGTGGATGAACAACATATCCACAATCCCAGAAAATATATTTCCCTGGTGATATATGCCCCAAGCTGCCCATAAAATAAAAAAATATATAATTCCCTGATGGTCTAGTGGACCTCCACCCCAGCATTCAATGCCCCCCAGCTCCCCCTGTCCCATTCCTGAACTGGCAACCAGCACAGCCCTCCGCTCACCACCAGGACTGGCCACTGACTGAGCTTTCAGTGAATGCATACTGTATACAGTAAGCACTCACTGACTGACAGCTCAGCTTAGCTGTCAATCAATAGGTGTATACTGTATATAGTACATGCTCATTGAAAGCTCATTCGGTGGCCAGCCATGGTGGTGAGTGGATGTCTATGCTGGTCTCTGGATCGGGGATGGGACGAGGGGGAGCGGGGGAGTGGGGCACTGCCTGCTGGGGTGGGGGAGTGGGAGTCCACTTAACCACTAGGGAATTATATATTTTTAGCAGATCGGGGCATGGGGGGGGTCTGCTAGGCCACTAGGGAAATATATTTTATTCTATGGGCAGATCTGGCATGATGGGGGCTCCTAGACCACCAGGGAAATATATTTTATTTTATGGGTATATCGGGGCATGGGGAGTCCTGTACACCAGCAGGGAAAGATGTTTTATTCTGTGGGCAGATCAGGGCTTGGGGGCACTGCTAGCCTCCAGGGATGTAATCAGTTTTATACATAGGACCACGGCACATTGATCAAGAGTAACCCTCCCCTTGGGCACACTTGTAAGTACCCCTACACCAGGTCTGGCTGGTCTAATGTTACTTAGAAATTTGCCCTCTAGGAGGGTTTTGTGAATCCTGACATAGGGGAGATGGAAGACCACATCTGCCACAAGCCCCCAGCACCATTCTGCAGCTCATTTTGAGGCACAAGGCTGGTGCAAGCCCCCTTTGGTGCTTGCAGCCTGTGTGGCTTTTGTGAGTTGCTCTCAGCACATCTTTTGGTGCAAGCCACACCTTCTGCCATTCTTCATGGTGCAAGCCCCTTGCACCATTCGGGGAGCTTTCAAGGCCCTAGACTTTAGGAGGGATGAGTTTGGTCCAGACAGGGAGCTGTTGCAGAGAAACTTGTGGAGCTAACAGTGACAGTGGGGATGGAAAGTAAATGGGAAATTGGGAATTGAGATGGAGCAGGTTAAATTGTTTAAATATCTTGGTGTCATCTTGGATCAACATCTGAAATTTTCTGATCATGTAAAATATATTTCTCATCAGACAAATCAGAGATTAGGGGTATTGTTTAGGTTTAAATCCTTGCTGACTTTATCAGCAAGACGTGCAACAGCAGAAGGCGTTTTATTGCCTAAATTAAATTATAATTCATTTCTCTTTACAAACTTGTTAAGTAAAGACTTATCACTTCTTACAAATGTGTTCCATGGGATATGTAGATTTACTTTTAATTTACCCTATTATACTCATCATTGTGAGCTATATAGGTTATCTTCCTGGCTTCCTCCTGGGTTGGTTTCTTTATATAGTTTATGTTTATTAACTCATAAAATTCTTTGTCAGGGGATTGATTCTCCATTATATTCTCTTCTCCATATTAAAATAAATTCTCGGGAACTTCGTTCAAATCAACTAATTAGGTTAAATTTACCTAATACTAAAACTAGAATGGGGGATAGTTCTTTTACTTATTCTGCTGCTAAAAATTGGAATGAGCTTCCTATTGTTTTATGTGAAAATGTTTGTCATCAAGTTTTTAAAATTAGGTTAAAAAATTATTTTCTTGGTAAATTACATTGCTGTTGTTTTTAATTTTGTTTTTTATTTTGAATGTTATGTCTTGTTAATTTTGTTGTTTGTGAATTCTTGTGTACTGTAACATCTTGACTGTTTTTCAGTCACCGGGTCGAACATGAAAACGGGCCTTTGGCTCATTGTACTTACCTGGTTAACAAATGTTTAAAATAAAATAAAAATAAAATAAATAAAAAAGGCATATCAGAGGTCACAGATTTCTACGTGGTGGTAATAGGCAGTAAGAATTATAGTTGCAAATGGCCTTTAATGGTCTACAGTAGTTTTTCAATCAGATGTCTTTAAAAAAAAAGAAAAGAAAACCAGTGTAATAACACTTGGAATGGCCCAAAGATGAAATAAGTTAGAGGAAAATACACAGGACTCACTAAACAGGGAAATAGGACTGAGTAAGTAATGGGGTACAAATATTTAGGTTTCTAGATAGACACTCAGGGATCAGGAAACCTACATGTTACAAAACTCATCAATAGAACTGGCAAATGTTTGGGAGACATATCGCAACAAAGGGTGCATAGATTTATGAGATGAGACTACAAGTAGTACAAGTTCAAATTTTTGTCATTTTTGACTATGCCAATACTGCTTATGAGTTCCATACAATGAACAAAATACACAAGTTAGACAATTGTTCATCAGACTGACACACTTTGTTTTAAACAGTCTGTATGACACACATAATTGTGGCTTGCTGTATATAAAAATATTAGGATGTATTTTGCACAAAATGCTTTCTGCACTACAATGTACAGTATATAGCATGAAATTCCAGAATATTTAAAATAGAGGTTGGTATTTAGGGAAAAGCATGCATCCCTGAGAAGTTCTTTTAGAACTGGCATCCCCTCGGATTGTCACTGCATGGGTCAGGTATTTCTTCAGCTGCTTGGTGTCTTTAATGTGGAATTCTTCCCAGAGAAATTTTGAATACAGGGGGAATTAAATCCCCTTCTATCAGACAAATACAAACATGGCTTCTGTCACTGTCGCAAACGTGTGCCAAATGCAGGGAAGGGATAACATAATTGAAATACCCTTTATATATTGATCCCCTAAAATTTCTGCATACTCGTGTTTGTCAGTTGATTGATGTTTTTATTTATATGGATGTAAATATTGTACATTGAGAGCTGCCATTGTTTTCAAGTGATAGTTTTACTATATTTAGATTTTTTATGTTGTCTTGCTCATGCGCAAGCAACATTTTGTGGCAGTGGGAGATAGTAGTAGGAGAAATGCAGTGGTGTGTCAGTTTTGGCAAATGCAGGGCACATTTTCGAAGGTGCATCCCTCATTCTCCAATGAGCTAGCATGCTAGCGATGACACAAGTTTGCAAAGTGCCACCAACTTGAAAGAAATGTGCCACTGCAATCCGAGACAAGCTCCTCATGCAGCAGCACAGAAGACACGCCTCTCTTATGTGCCTTGCCTGATGCAACATTTCAAATAAACATGGCGGTGGCTGCTGCCATCAGCTGCACAATACCAAAACAAAGCCAACTTAGGGGTTGCCCAATCCCCTTGTCGGCATGTACACCACCCCCCCAACACACACAGATTGTGTGGCACACTGGGAGCCCGCCCCAGTGTGCCTCCATTTAACAGAAAGCTGACCACGTCAGCATGTTCCTGCCCCTACTCCCATTGTGTGGCCCAACATCAACCCCCCGAAAGTCATGGGGCACACTGGGAGACCACCTCAGTGTGCCCAACATTTGCTTTATTTAACCTGTAATGAGAGAAATCCATCCCATGTGGCAGTGTCCCTTTTGTTTTGTTCCTGAAAAAGACAGTCGGCTCCCCTCCCCCAACCCTTACCCACCCTCTACACCCCTCCTCCCACACCCCCTCACCAAGTACTTACCTCCTGAGGGCTGGCGCTGTGATCTTCGTGGAGCGGGAACACATCTGCACTCTTCAAAGCCGGCCGCGATCTGAAGAAATGCCGGTAAGCTGTATAATGGCATAAATGGGGGGGGGGGTCAACTTAGGCGGATATCTCAGCCATTTTTTTTAATTTTGGCTCCAAATTTTCAACATGGGATGTTTGGGACCCCACCTCATGAACACATGCACTGTCAACTTATTATTCAGTCCCAAAAGGTCATTTCATGGTCACTGCATAGAATCACCTTTTGGGACTGATTAATGAAATGACACTGCCACTCTTCATGAGGTGGGGTTCCAAAGAGCCTATGTTGCAAATTCGGTGAAAAAATTCAAAAAAATGACTGTGTTACGAGCATGAATTGCACAGTTTCCACACACGCTCATAACTTCAACAATTTTTAATATTTTTATTTATTTATTTATTTATTTAAGAGTTTTACCAGGAAAGCATACTGAGCTGGTTACCACTCGATTCCAGATGCATCCTGGCGGAAGAGGACAATTGGAAACATACAATCATAAGCACAGAAAAGAATGTACAACAATGCAATTTGTGGAAACATACAAATCATAAGCACAGAGAAGAGTGTACAAGATGCAATTACATTTACATACAGTAGAGGGGGATTGTACATAATTACATTTGCACTATGCAGAATATTGAAGTAAGATCGCATCAAGGGGAGAACTGGAGCATATAAATAATAAACACAAAGTAGTTGTACATGTATGCAGATTACATATTACAAACATCAGCTGAGGAAAATAGAGCATGTAAAAGAAAAATCAAAAAGTATTCACTGTACTGTGAGGGGCCTCCATGAGTAACCCCTAGCTATCCTCAACTTAAACGTGTGAGCTAGACAGGGAATGATGTGCTATGAGAGCCACGAGAGGGCCTAAATATGAGTCAAGGACTTAGGGACTAGCCCTTGGGCGTCCTTATGTGCAGGCACATGTTGAGGAGAAGTGTGCCTTGAGGAGGTGATTTAGGTGATAGGTGTTAGTGAAGTCATGAATGCTTGCTGGGAGTGCATTCCAAAGTTTAGACATGAGGTATCTGAACGCCGCTTGGCCCTTTGATGTAGACATACGTGGAACACTTAGAAGTCGGGACTTACCACTTCTGAGGGAGTAGGTGGGTTGTAATGGGGCTGAGAGGGCAGATGCAATGTAGGGGGAGAGGGACTGTGACCAGAATTTCGCTGTGGTCCTGATGCTGTGGATGTGTCCACGAGCCTGGAGTGACGTTAGATTGAGGGAGCTGTAGACGTCACACTGATGAGTCGAGAGAGGGCAGTCAAGGGCAAAATGACAGAAGGAGTGGAAAAGAGGATCGAGGCTAGCAAGGGCAGACTTGGGAGCAGCACTATAGACGATATCCCCATAGTCAATTATTGGGAGGATCATATTCTGGACAATTTCCTTACGGGTCACCAGAGGTAAGCTACCCTTGTTTCGATATAAGGCGCCTAGTTTTGGCAATAGTTTTTTGTGGATCAAGTCGATGTGAATGGAAAAGTCAAGGTGCTGGTCAAGCCAGACCCCGAGATATTTGAAGGAGATGCAAGTCTCTAGAGGAGACCACTCAGTGGTGAGGAAAGTAGGAGTAGACTGGAGCTGGGAAAGCCTTCATCTTGTCCCAAAGGTTAGGGAGACTGTTTTCTTGGCATTAAGAAAATGTTGTTTTGAGTGAAACCAGTGCTGTACCGCATTAAAATCTTGTTGGAGTGTGGCAGCCACATCAGCGGGGTAGGGGCCTGTAGCGTATAATACTGTGACAACAACGTACAGGTGTATGGATGTGTGAATGCAGACTGAGGGGAGTTCATTTGGGAAAATTGAGAAGATTAATGGGCCGAGGACCGAGCCTTGTGGGACCCCAGCAGTGATGGGTAGGGGGGAGGAGGTGTTAGGTCCAATTCTTACTGACTGAGATCTACCTACCAGGTAAGAATGAAACCAGCTGGTGGCATCATCTGAGAGTCCAGCACTAGAGAGTTTGGAGAGCAGTAGGGAGTGGGAGACTGTGTCGAAAGCTTTTGCGAGGTCAATGAAAATGGCTGAGGTGGTATGTCCTTTATCCATGTCCGTAAGGATGGCGTCTGTGAGCCTTAACAGGGAGGTTATGGTGGAGTGTGATTTCCTGAACCCTGATTGGTAGGGTGTAAAGAAAGAGGATGACTCAAGGAAGGAGGAGGAGGAGAGTTGGGCTAGGACAAGGCACTTCTATAGTTTGGCAAGTATGGGGAGAAGGGAAATTGGGCGGTAGTTGCCTGGTGATGAGGGGTCACCCCCTTTCGGGAGGGGGATGACTATAACATGCTTCCAGTCGGATGGGACATCAGCAAGAGAAAATGAGAGATTGAACAGCACGGCCAGTGGGGTGGCAATGGCAGGGGCAAATAGACGTAACATTTTTGAATCAAGCCCTGTAAGACACTTGTCTTTTGAGGGGTTGAGAGACCGCAGGGCTTTCAGCACAATCAGTGGGGTGATCTGATGAAAAGAGAAACCAGTTATCTGTGGGGATGTTGGCATCAGGGTGGGTGCATACTTGGATAAGTGAGGTAGAGAAGCTACAAGTGAGGATACACAGCTGATGAAGAAGGTGTTAAAGACTGCGGCCACTTCAGGTGGTTCAGAGACAGTGGAGCCATCCACCTTTATCTATGTCACTGATGAATTTCGGGTCAGGATAATCAGGGGAGGGTTACGCTCTGCTGAGGGTATGGAATATGTTTTGCCCAGAAGAAGGATGGATTTAGGCAGAGAACATTTTTTCTATTTGGGTCCCAATATATGGAATTCATTGCCAGCCCACTTGAGGCCAATTAGCTCTAGTCCTAATTTAGGAGAAATAAAAAGTTGGTTTAAATCCGAAGCTGATAAAAGGTTAAATGTTGAGTAATTATGTATATTATGCTCCAAAATATGTTATATAGTTGCACTTTATGAATGGGAAATGTGTGATGTATTTGTTATTTATTTGTATGGATGTTAGTATTACTGTAAATTATTTATTGTGGTGTTATTTTAAGTATTGTCGTTTGTTATTTTGTGATATATTTTTTTTATGATGTTGTTAATATGAATGTATGTATTAAGGACCTCACTGGAAATGAGCTTGTCTCAGTTGAGCTTCCTATTCTTTTGCTTGTCAATTGAATAACAATTTTTACTACTACTACCTTTAGGGAAGGGGTGGCTGGCTGGACAGGGGGAGAGAAGAGTGACTTGATTGTTTTCCAGAAATTAGTTGGGTGATTTAGGTTTGTGAGGAAGGATGCCTTGAAATAGTTGGCTTTGGCCTGTTGGATTTGCCTAGTGCAGGAATTGTGAAGTGGACGGTATAATTGGAGTGCTGCCTGTGTGCCTGTTGCCTTGTACGTTTTCCAGGCACGGTCCCTAGCTCGGAACTTGTCAATGAGTTTGGCAGAGACCCAGGGCAGGTGGGCACCCCTTACTCTTTGTGGGTGTTCCACCCAGCAAGAAAAGTGTCCTTAAAGAATTTTAGGGCTGGGTCTAGGGAGGAAGCCTGGGAGATGAAGGACCAATCGACTTGCACCTCCCTTAGAAGCACATCTAGGTTGAGTGCTTTGTATGACCTAGTGAGCAACGTCCTTGGTGGTGGTGCTCTGGGTCCGAATATTTTTCTTACTGCATAAGTCATGTGGTAATCGCTTAGGGAGTCCGGGAGTAATCCTGCTTCGATGATCTGATGGGGGTGAGATGTAAGGACCCAATCCAAGAGGGAATGGTTCTGAGATTTGTGGTTTAGATGAGTGGGTTCAGAAATTTGTTGGGTGAGGTTTAGGGCTATGATTTGGCTGCGAAGTTTGGAGTTATTGTTTGTGAGTTAATTCAAATTGAAATCCCCTAGAATATGTAGCTAGCCCCTGGAGGGGGTAGACTTTAGGGTGCCCAGGTGATCCAGCTTGTCAGGCTGGGAGGTGTCCAGGCTGCAGTAGGACCCTGAAATATATAAAGGAGTGGAATGGGGCAAGGAGAGTTTGATTTTCACTCCAGATTTTCAACATTGCCATTTTTCACACCTCCTTATGAACAGTACAGCTGTCATGTTTTACATCCTGCCCGAAATGTGTTTTCGCACATGTGGCACACAATGGTGCGGTCGCTGTGGGAAATCAATGTTCAGGACAGATTAAATAAAATCACAGTGACACTGTTCATGAGAGGAAGCCCCAAAATGCACATGTTGAAAATCTGGTTAAAACAATTCCCAAAATAATTGCATTATGGGCTTGTGTTGCACAGTTTCTATGCAGCTCGTTACTTCACCAATTTTTCATATTTTCACATTTTCAACATGGGGTTCTTGGGACCCCACCTCATGAACACATGCACTGTCATCTCATTATTCAGTCCCAAAAGGTAATTTTGTGGTCACTGCGCAGAATCACCTTTCAGGACTAATTAATGAAATGACACTGCCACTGTTCATGAGGTGGGGTCCCAAAAAGCCTATTTTGCAAATTTGGTGAAAAAAATTCCAAAAAATGACTATGTTACGAGCATGCATTGCTCAGTTTCCACACACAATCATAACTTCAACAATTTTTAATATTTTCAATGCAGATTTTTAACATAGCCATTTTTTCACACCTCCTCATGAACAATACAGCTGTCATGTTTTACATCCTGCTCGAAATGTGTGTTTGCACATGTGAAGCACAATGGTGCAGTCGCTGTGGGAAATCAATGTTCGGGACAGATTAACAAAATCACAGTGACACTGTTCATGAGTGGAGGTCCCAAAATGCACATGTTTTTGAAAATTTGGTTAAAAAATTTACCAAAATAATTGCATTACAGGCCTGTCTTGCACAGTTTCTATTCATGCTCGTGATTTCACCAATTTTTCATATTTTCACTCCAGATTTTCAACATTGCCATTTTTTTACACCTCATCATGAAGAGTATAGCTGTCATTTTTTTATATCCTGCCAAAAATGTATTTTCGCACCTGTGGTGCCAAATGGCTCAGTCACTGTGCAAATCACCTTTTGGCTAACAAACTGATAGTGCCACTGTTCATGAGGTGGGGTCACAAAAAGCCCCTGTTGAAAATTTGGAGTAAAAATACCAACAAATACCTGAGGCATTAGGGTTTTCAACCATAACGCCCCACCCTGTAGAGACTGACATGCATCAGGCGGGTGACTTGGGATTGTTGTCTGTAATGCTGACACCATTCCACACCCACCCCCACCCTGCAGCCAGTGACAGGCATCGAAGTGTGCCTTGGAGTCTTCTGCCCCAAAGCTCTCCCCATTCTCCTATACTGCACCCATCTCGGTGTATTTCCTTATGAAATGGGGTGAACGTAAGGCCTGAAGACCCCAAGGCACACCGCAACACTTGGTGGTGTCTGCAGGGTAAGGTGGGTGAAATGGCGTGAGCATTATGGCTGATGACCCAAAGACACACCCCAATGCCTGTCAATCTCTGCAGGGTGGGGGTGGGGTTGGCATCAGTTCACTACTTCACTGCCATTCCTATTATGCATCTCTCTAACTCCTGCACTACCAATGCCAATGCCAACAAGACAACATTCGGCATTGACAAATGCTTGTTATATGATGTAACATTGGTATGTGTGTAGGGACAGCATTGTAAATGAGCTTTCACTCAATGACCAAATCCTAAATGAACTTGTGAAGAGGGTTAAAAAATATTATAGTTCATCAGAGAAGTAGAGGTGTCTATGAAGGCTAAGAAAAGGGTATTCAAAAATATAGACCCAGACAGGCAGAAGAGAACAGGGCAGGCAGGATGAAAGAGACCACAGCCAACATTATAGTGAGGAAAGTTAAAGTTGATACAGAACTGAAGATTGTGGAGAGTATGAAAAAGGGAGACAAGACCTTCTTTCATTACATATGGGAGTAGAGGAAGACTGGGGAAGAAAGTGTGAGGCTGAAGCAGGGAGAGGAATGGGAAGAGGAGGATAAATGTAAAGCAGACATTATGAACAGCTATGATCCATGTATCCTGCTCTGGAGTACACACGCTGCGAAGTATAGTGCACTTAGCTGGCAAAGTGTCATCACTGTGAATCTATGCAAAGACCCAGCCCTCCACGTTATGGTGAAGACTATTTAAAAAGTGTAAGGTTTTTTTTTTATTTGTGAAGACTATGAAAATCATAGTGGATTGCCCACACCTAGTAATACAGTATAATGATGTGATTAATTAAATTGTAAAAGCCAATGTATTCAAACATGGGATTACAATCAATGACTTCTCAAAATGGCATTTTTAAGAACATTTTGTGTACTCAGTGTTCACTGTGGAGGAAAACATGCCAATGCCTTACTGTGCCATCAGGGTGGGGGGAGGGGTCAATACGGATCCCATTCCAGTAAAAAGTGTATTGGAGTCATTAAGGCCACTGAAAGTGCATTAGCCCATGGGTCAGGATTGGATACATCCAGGTGTGCTTAAGGAGATTGGGTTGGTTCTAGCTTAACCACTACCTGAGCTTTTCAGTAGTTCACTAGAGACAGGGATAGCATCCAGGCACTGCAGAATGGCAACTGTAATTCCCCTGCACAAGTGAGAGAGTGGGAACGAATGGGGGAACTACTGATCTGTCAGTCTAATATCTACTGGTGGTAAACTGCTAGAAAACTTAATAAGAGTGAGTAAAACAAAACAAGTTTCCTTGAAAATGGACTGCAGGACAAAAGACAGCATGGGTTAATTAAGGGAAGGGAAGATGTTGTGTCAGACAAACTTGGTCAATTTCATCAATTGGGTGATGATGGCAGTAGATGAGGGGCAGGTGGAGGACATACTGTGCTTTGACTTCAGTAAAGCCTTCAATTCTTTCTGGCATAGACAGTTGGTTAAGAAGATCCAGGGCCTTGTGGAAGGGAATAAAATGACTAGCTGGTTGTGAAATTGGTAAAGTCACAGAACCTGAAAGGTAGCAATAAATGGGGAGTTCTGAGGGGCAGGGGTTCACTACTAGTAGGGTGCCAAAGGAATCAGTCTTGGGACCAGTTATTTTCAACATCTTTATCTGTGACATACAGTACTGCATGAGTAGGGATACAGTGCAAAACATGCCTCTTTGCAGATGATACTAAGATATATGGTTGGGTGGACTGTGATGAGAGTTTCAAAATTATAAAAGAGGACCAGGATAGATTAGAGAGGTGGTCAAAGGTATGGCAGTTAAGTGCAAGGTAATGCACACAGGGGAAAGAATCATAATACTGAATATAGAATGGGGAGGTACATAAGTAGTGGAAGGCACTACTGAGGAAAATAACTTATGAGGGTTGATTTCAGACAGTCTGAAGACATCAGCATAATGCAATAATGTGATGCATAGAGCAAATATGATGTTGAGTGGGCAAGGAGGGGGAATGGCAACAGAAAGAGATAGGTGCAGCTATCACTGTATACTGTATGTCAGTGGTTCACCCCTACCAGGAGTACTGTGTGCAGATATGGAGCTCACATTTGAAGGAGCACAGGGACAGAGTGAAGGCAGTGCTGAGTAGGGTGACCAGGATGATAATGGGGCAGCCAGAGAGGATTTAAATAGAGAGGTTGGTAGATTTAACCATGTACACACTAGAGACGAGAAGACAGAAAGCAGGCATGACTGAAACATATGAATACTTCCATTGGGTAAATAAAAAGGATAGGGATTTATTCCAACTGAATAGGAACACAAACACCAGAGGCAACTCTATAGCTGGCAGGGGGAAATTTAGGATAGATATCAAGGACTACTTTTTCATGTAAAGAGTAGTGAAGGGCTGATATAAACTGCTGCAAGAGGTGATCTGTGAGAAATTAGTGAGAGATTTAAATATGGGTGAGAGAAATACAAGGGGTTGGTAAAGATCATATGGGGGAGGAATGCAGAGACATTAGGGCTCTCTCATTTAACATTAGATCAGTAGGAATGGGCAGACATGATGGGCCATGGTACTTGTTTCTCCCAACAGATTATGTTTCGGTGTTTCATCATACTACTTAAGACTACTTTGTTTTCACATTTTTAATAACAATAGGGAAAGTGTAGCCCTAAATGTCCATCTAATGAGGTAGTAAACCATAGTCATGGAGGCAAGACCTCAGGCACTGATTTGTAATCTGTATCAACAGGGGTACTTAATGTGTTTTTCTTAGACCACTAGGAGCCCTACAGTGTTGAAGGGGTAACAAAAAAACACCATCTCCCATGGGGGGGAGGAGCCCTTTACTTTGACGGCAGCATCTGCCATTCAGTTTGGAACGGGTGAGATCCAGCCCCCAAGAAACAAGTGTCCCACACCAGTCTCTAATCCAACAGGATAATACAAAAATGTTTGGATGCTCCTGCAGTAAGAAGATTAATAGTACCTGGCTGCTTCTAGCAGATCAGTTTGGACTGTCAAAGGTACAGTTGTACATATGAGGTACTGGCTTGTTGACGAGTTGTCCTTCTGGAGCCATTACCAGCCAGGATCATGATGTAACTGCTCCTTCCTGAGAAGTTAATTGAGCACAATGCTTAACTGAGCTCTGCCCCACTTCCCATTCTTACTTGATAACCATTTCTAGTTGTCTGCACACTGATTTGGCATAAGGTGTTTTAGGGGATAGTTTCCCATTTTGGTTCATCAGGCCACCTGCTGGAGGCAAGCATCCCAGTTCTCTATTGCATGCTCCTAGGCCACCCCTGTCAAATAGGACCACTTGAATTTTGACTTGGCACCTAACTTTTGGTGAATAATATTCTTTGTTGTGCTGACCTTTGACAGGAATTGTTCTGAGGGCACATTCCAGGCCACAACTTGAGCCAGCAGCATGATCTGGCACCTTGCCACTTGGATATCAGGCCATGGATGTCTATCTGTCTCATTGGCTAGCACAGTGGTTGCAAGACCATCCTCAGTCTCAGCTAAGCAGCATTTCTCAGATAGTTCAGTATTTTCATGTCTGGATGACATAGTTTCTGGTAGAGGTGATCCTGCTGAAGATTGCCTGTGAAAAACAGTGCTCCAGGGACAGTGTCCAATGAAGCAAGGGCAATATTGCCAGGTCCTACACTATTTTCAGGAGTGTTACATATCTAGTACACATGTAAGAATATGTCTTGTACTACAGGTGTCTTATGATAGGCATTTTGAAGCAAGGGTACACCTGATTAAAATACTGGAACATGGGGTGCCAGTAGACTTTGATGTGCCTACTAGAGAAGGGCTTGGGGGCAGAGTTACCTCCTTCAGTGGTTCTGTCAGGTTCAGTGATGATTCACAGTGTTCAGACAATGATGCACCAGTTTCTTTCTGGGCCTCAGGTTCTACCACCTTCTTGGAAGCAGTAGGCTGTGCATGAGGCAGGTGCTGCATCATCACTGCTTGAAGTTTCACTCTATAGCCCTCATTATTTGATGTGCAGGCTTATCAATACAAATCTGGTAAAATCTTTGCTTGTGAGATGCCATGTATTATTCTCCTCTGGACTCACTAACTGGGCCCTGAAATTACTCATGGTGCCCCAATCAGTTAGCTCCTTCCTTACTTTGCAGGCCTCTGGACCTCCAATCTCCTACGATACCTTTTGGTCAGCTGAGCACCCTCTCTTGTGTTGCTCCACCGTCTTTCTGGTACTTGCTTCTCAGGATCTATATGGTTGCCCGTAATGTGGTTTCCTGACATTTAATAGACCAACGTCAGTTGCCCGACTGGTCATGTTTGCTGACATATTATTGCCCGATCACCTTTTTCCCCAACATCGGCTGAGAACAACTTTGCAGTTTACAACTGGTAACATAGCAGAGATTTATAACTGGACTTGCCATTTGATTATTGCAAATGGTGTAGGTTCCTAAGGACTACATTGCTAAAAAAAAAAAAAACTTTGCTAGTTCAGCAACAGAACCCAACAACAGCAACAGAACCCTCATATTTCGACAGCTTCTACTAAAAACCAAGAATATTGTGAAACATAAAGAATTACTGAAGATATGTTCTCAAATTCCAGTAATTTACAATTGCGTAATTAAAATGCACTTCCAGAATTTCAATAAATATCAGTGGCTTTTTCATGAAATTTGGACTTCGTTCCAAAAATTCGAAATAACTAATCAAAGTAATATCTGCTGCACACAACACTTTACAACAAAACGTCCGGACGCTGTTCCACACCTTGCCTTTCAAATCAGTGATGCACACCAGTTAATTACTTATTTAGAAAACTGACATTCATCACATTCATCAGAACTTTACCCTCCTTCACATATCGAGCAAATGCTAGCCAAACTCCTAAAGGTACAGATATCCATTCCACTCTGGAGCCTATTTTCCGTTTTGTGTATAGATGGATAGACAGATAGATAGATTGATAGACAGACAGACAGACAGACAGATAGATAGACATTAATTTACAAATCAGCTCCTGGTTCACATTTTATGATTGATGGAGCAGGCTGCTTAAGCTGACATCTAACACTAGAGAGCCGACTGGCCAGGCAGCGTCGGAACTCCTGTAATACTGTTTATTTTTAAACTATTATAAAGTCATTATGTTAGTAGAAACTTGGGTCTATTGTGAAACTTTGTTGCACTAATGATTCTTTTTACCCATTAATTGAAGTGATGCATTTAGGTGAACCCGAGGTTTTATTTTGTTAGATGTCTGTATTTTCACCCTGTTACCTGATTGATTACTGTTGAGCCTGTATTATGTCTTAGAGTGTACATGGTGAAAATGTACTGATGTACTAGCCTATCTAATGTATTTACACTATGTGATGGCCAACAGTACCACGAGCAAGTATACAGGTGGGATTAAAGCAGTTGGGGAAACATCAGCGGGAAACTATTAGTCAGGCAAACGCAAGTCGGGAAATCATACCAGACCCTGCTTCTCTAATGCCCCTTGGAGGTTTAGCTGTCTCTCTCACTCTCTCTCTCTCTCTCTCTCTCTCTCTCAGCTCAGCTGCTGTTCCATACTGAACCACCCGTCCTGGATTCTGATCACTCTGCACAGTCACAGCCCAACATCTAGCTGTAGTGTCTGCTAATGGAACCAACACAGCAGCCCAGCTATGGCTTCTCTGCTTTCTTCTCCGAGCAGGTTATTTCAGAATATCATGTACTCTTTTCCTCAACAGGAACAAAGAGTTTTGGACTGTGCAATTTGTCTTTACAAAGGTAGTGTGTTGTTTTGTAGCTCAAAATCCACCTGGATAGCAGGTCCAGTCTCCCCAAGATCTCTCACAGATGTACCAGCCTCCAGCACAGTCCATGACTTTCCAGCAGAAAAAGAGCAGCTCTCATTGGTTCAGCCAGCTGTCAATTCTAGACAATCCTGGAGGTCCACACTTGACAGGTCATTAGCACACAAAAATGCACTAGAATCCAATGTGCTCTAGCACCCAGAGGACTAAGAAATGGGCTGGGTTTGCATACATTCATTGGTGCAGGATCCGGATACTTGCAAAAAGAGTTAGCAGTCCCAAGACAAGACAGTGACCAAACAACAAACACAAAAATGCAACACTCCAACCTAGTGGAAGCAGACTTAGCTACCTCAAGAGAATAATCATGGAAGCAGCCTTGGCTATTCTGAGAGAATAAATTTAGTCTTGCAGAGTAGCCAAGTTTGCTTCCCCGAGGTTCTAGTGCTGCAACTTTATGTTTGTTGTTTATCACCCAGGGGACCTCTGTGGATTTCCTTTATATCAAACCCCTGTATTAACTGTCCAGAGAGGTGAGGGTTTGACAAGATGGTGGTGACCACCATGGAAGCTTAGGGTACTGGCTCCAAAGATCAGGTTAGGAGGACTCCTGCCCTTTTCTGCCTGTTCCCACACCTGTGGTTCAGGTGGCAGGGTTGGAAGAAGACGTCTGGTGCAGTCCAAGTAGTGGTTGTATATTCTCTTCATTGACAAGGCAGACAACTTTTAATGTGTATTAGGAGCCACTTTTCAGCATGGCACAGGAAGTGCCAAAAAGCTGAGTCACACATATCCCTGACTGTCTCCTACCACACAGTCTGAATTCTGGTGGCTGGAATATGAGAAAATTGCAAGAGGCAGCAGTCTGGGGTGGTTAGGTAAGCCCCACACCTTTAAGATGCTTACACTGTCCCCTGCTGAAGAAATGCCTGACTCAGCCATCAGCTACAAAGTCCAACAGTCAAACCAAAAACATTCATTTTTACAGCAGGCTACTCTAGACACCTCTAGGCTCAGTCATTACATTGCCTACCTAGACAACTGGTTATTTGCTAAAACATAAGTCAACATTTCTCTTAAATTTTCCTGCATCCCTTTTATACCAGGGTATCTGTACATTGGATATTGGACACTGGACCACAGTATATTCCTCTGTGTACTAGTGGAATATCAGTGGAGGTACTTGGGACAACTTAAATGAGTTTCAGAACAGGCTTCACAGGCCTGGTAGAACATCTTACAGTGGCAAGCATGTCTTCTTCTGGCTCCAAGGCCTTAGCCACTGATGGTTCCTGTCCATCTTCCAATTGGAAAACATCTGGTTCCACTTCTGGCTCCTGAATTTATATATCACCCTTCACAGCATCTCTTCTCCAAATGGACAAGAGGCTGAACATTAATTGGTGCACACACTTTTAGATCCAAACCACTCCCAAAAGGGTATCCCCATTTGGTAAATCCATCATAACATTCAATCTAGGTATAAAACAATTCTGATGCCCTTATTTAGGGCCTATGTTAGGCCACATCTGGAGTATGCCTCTCAGTTGTGGTGTTCTTACAATAAATCACTGTCTACAGCTTGAAAAGGTTTAATGTAATTTCACTAAGCACATTTATGGCTTTCATAACATCTCCAATGATGACAGATTAGAGATCCTAAATTTAATGTCCCTACAAACCCATCAATTAAGAGGTGACTTACTGTTAATATATGATGTTATTCAAAATCCTTATCTATTATTTGAACAAGATCTCCAGTTTAAGGATCTGACTTATAATACTAGAGGTCATCCCCCACAATTAACTGGCCAACAATTTAAACACAATAAAAGAAAGTACTTCTTCACTCTTAAGAGTGATCAACCCTTGGAATAGGTTACCTATAGAGATACAGTAATTATTAGCAAAACTAAGTCAGAATGTAAAAGGTGAATAGACAATTACAGTATATACTGTCCAGTGGCTCTTTTAATTATTATACCTACTGATTACTAGGAGTACTTATGGGTATTGCCTGCCTTCTTACTCCTTAACCATCCTTAGTATGATCCGAAGACTCACCATCTGTTTTCTCTGGGGTGGGCAGTTGGGCAGGGATCTTCTGTCTTTGTCAGATTCAGGGCCTAGTATCTGGCCGTATAGGCAGATTGGGTGCCATAGTGTTCAGGGAAATGTCTGAAGTATGTGCTCAATTGACAGCAGGTGATACAGAGTTGTCTGGGACTTTCTAATCCTCCACAATGACAATATAACTATTATCTGCTCTCAAAATGATGGCCATTTATCAGAATGGATTCATTTTGGAGCACAATAGTGGATGATATGCTTGTCCTTGAGTGTGTTTACAACAGTGATGGCCTTTTGATCCTTTACGGTGCATAGCAGGAAAAATGGTCAATGACTACCAGGGTATTTGTGATATTCTTTTACTTGGATTCCAAGCTCAGAAAATCAATACAGACCTAGTTTATGGGCACATTTGTTTCAATTCTGGCAAGAGGGACAGCTCTCCTTGGCAAAGTCATTTACTGCACACAGCAGCTGCATCACTTGCCTTAGTTCTTGATTCTACTTCTCATCTTGGGCTACTAGAACTGTGCCCAGGCCAGATTTTGAGTTTGTTCTGCTACTAAATGTTCCATTTCATTATGCAAAGTCTTTATTACCATCAATTGAAACATGATAGACAACATCAGTTGTTGTCCTGGGAAACTGTGCAGATCTTGGGACTCCTTGTACAGTAAATTATTCTCTTGTTGCAACTTTGCCATAATCCTTTAAGCATCTCCTCCCTACTGGATCATCTGTATGATGCCTCCCAGTCCAGGGTCTTATTTCTGCTCCCTCTGCAGTTCAAATTGGCATATGTGGAGCAAGGATATTTTCTGTAAAGATCCAAAACTGCAATTCACTGTAGGGAAAAAGTCCCCGGAGTTCCACAAACTGTACACAAAGTGGATGCATTGGCCATTGAGGGTTGCTCATCATTGTCAAATCTCTGTGAATTTGATTCAGTCAATGCCAGCAACATCACTTTTTAATGGGAGCAGTGACGAGGTGTCCTCATTCATATGATTGAGGCCTGGGTGGTACTCCACAGAGTATTTGTAGGTAGACAGGGCCAACAGCCAGTGGTGTCCTACATCCTCCCACTTGGCCATGGTTTTTACATAGGTTAGTGGTGGGTTGTCTGCCTTTACCATGATTTGAGCATCATATAGATTAATATGGAATTGATCCAACATAGTCCACTTAGGGGCCAGAAACTCCAACTTGTGGACAGGGCTACTGTGGTCAGCTTGCAACAAACTTCTGCTGGCAAAGGTGACATGTCTTAAGCCTTTGGAGGACATTTCATAGAGGATGCTACTCGGCCCACTGAGGTTGACTTTCTATGTAGCACAGAGGGATTTGCTGGATCTACATACTCAAGTGCTGGCCATTAATGAGTCAGCAGATGGATGATTTTTTGGAATGCCTTTCACAAGCAGCATCCCATCTGAAGCCTAAGAACTTATGGTCCTTGATGTAGGTTTGGAGTTCTTTTATTTCCTTTCCATGGGGCTGATTTTCCAAGCTTTGTTCGTGGGTGGATATCCTTGCGTCAAGTTCATGAAAAACCTCAACATGTGGATACAGACTTTAATGAAGCTGCAATACTACCAACAGATGCCCAAGAAGCTTTGAAGATCTTAAAGATTCTTTGGCTGAGGCCAGGTTGTTAGCACCTCTACGTTACTAGGATCTGCCTGGATCCTATGGGCAGACACAATGAAACAAATGTTCTTCTCTGAAGTTTTGAAAAACTGGCACTTGCTCATGAACAACTTGAATCCAGCTTCTCCCAGTCAATCAAGCACTTTGAACAATCTACACTCATGCTCCTCCAAGGTTTTGCCAAACACAATCACATCATCCAAGTATAGCAAGCACTCCAATAGATTCATGTCACCCTCTGCTGCCACCATGATGTGTTAAAACATGGCAGACACACCAGAGGTGCCCTGAGGTATTCAAAGAAACTCATGAATCCCAATGGGCAAATGAAAGCAGCCCTTTGGCAGTCAACTGTGGTCATGAGAATTTAGTAATACACACTTTTCAAATCCAGCATGGAAAACAAGCAGCTTCCACTGAGGCAGTCCAATGTATCATGGATCTGGGGCGTAATGTGTTAATCCAGAATTCTGCATTTTTTGGGAGTCCTGTTGTCAATGCACATGCACATTGCTATGTTCTTTTCCTCATCACAATGATGGGGGATGCATAGAAACTGAACAAAGGAAAAGTGTCAGGCTGCCGTATGGGTATTAATATAATTACGTCTGGGTCATCCTATTGGCACCACTATCAAACACAAAAATTATATTTTAGGATGAACTCCACTGGAAACAGTTCCTTTTGGATAATGTTGCTTTTCTTTTTATTGAACACATTCAAAATTGGGGGTGACAGTTTCATGGCCCTGCCCCTTCCTCAGGCCCCAACTGTGTTTCTAGAACAGAATACAAATAATATTTAATTTAGATTCTTCATATAATTCATCACTCATTGTACTCAACCATATATTCAGCATAATGCAATTGACCAAAGCAATACTCCTCCCTATAACTTTAAATTAACCATCATATGTTTATATTAATTTCTTTTCTACATTTAAATGTAACAAGTGTTTACTCATCATGGAATTCCAAAAAACAGTTTTTACAAAAGCTATGCTTAATTTTATGTGATACATATTTAAATCAATCATCTGTCCTGGTAAAACAAAGGTAAAAGTAAAAATCAATCATCTGTTTTTTAAAAAAGACTTTCAAAGTATGTCTTTCTATGCTCACCCTAATATTCTCTGTAATATTCACTCCATGAAATACTTCATTCTGTATCTAGTTGATCCTTATATCTAATAATCATTAGGGATAATACAGTATTAATTTTCCTTCTAGTTCCTTAACATGACTACATGTTCATTATTGGGAAAATTATGATTTGCTCACCCGTAGTTTCTTGTTAATTTATTTATTGGGCTTGCTCCCTTAAATTAACCTTCCTTCATTTTTAATACAACTTAAAGTGTGAGAAAATATAACATCATGAGCAGCTCTTGTCCAATTCAAACTTATCTAAACTTAAAACAAAGTTTCAGTTGAATAAAATACCTTACTACTAGGCTTTTTAACTTCCAACATATATCTTGCTGACTGGCGTGTGAACAGTTCTTTAAGAGCCTTTACAGTCACTGTTTTCTGGTCTCCTGTGAAACATAACCCTTTGTAAGTCCTTTATTTTATACTAACTCCTGTTTCTCAAAGAATATTGCATCTTTACTTCAGAAATTCTTATCTGCGACACAGCAATACCAACCCAGCCCTTAGGGAAGGGCTGCTGGTCACAAGTTGTGGTTTAAATCCCACGGGAGGTGGGGGGAGCTACCGACGTCATGAATGACGTCACACTGGCTCCGCTCCCCAGTGTTGCTGAACACTGCCAAACCTGGCAGTTCAGTGTGATGCCTAGTAGCTCAGTCGGTAGGATGTTAACATGAAGGATCTGAGCTAGGGATCAACACTCCAGCAGTTCACCCCCCACCCTGGACTGTTGAGTCCAAAACATATTTTCCATTTTTCAATAAAAAATACCTCATCTTTTTAGAAGGTCCTTCTTCAACATTATTAATAATATCGAAAGTTATATTTATAAATGTAAAGTTTACCAAGGGGAAAAGATGCATCAGAACGGGGGTGGGGGTGAGGGATAGCAATTGCTTTAGCAAGGCATCAGTCTTATTTATAGGATTTTACATCTCCAGTTCCTTCTTTTGTGTCCAAAGTAATACAATTATTCACTGAAATAAAGAAATGTGGTCTCTCCACAACACACTGTATGAGCATTATGGGGTGAAGGGAAGAAATTTAATTAACAAAGCATCCATCCTATTTATAAGATTTTGAATCTTCAATTTCTTCTTTTGTGTCCAAAATGATACAATTATTTACAGAAATAAAGAGATGTGGTCCCTTCACAACACACTGCATGAGTATTATGGAATATATTCACATATGTCCTCAATAATATAGATCCCAGTCACATTCTTCATTTAGTCTAACCTCTGGATTTAAACAATTCAGGGTGAACATCCAGAAAACTTCTTGCATCCTTAACATATTGTCCCAATAAGCCTCTCCACTCTGTGGCATGGGAACTTGCTCTGGTCCTCAAAAATGGTGCTATGTAGCCGAGTGTCCCATAGTGCTGTAATGTCTTGCCACAGATGAGTTTTCATCTCCCAAATGAATATTGCTCTTATGTTCACTTATTTGTTTCCGAAGCTCCCTTGTGTTTTTTCCAACATATACTTTGTCACACGGGCAGCATAGAATGTACACAACATGGTCACTCTCACAATCAATATGTTGTTTTATTGTGAACTTCCTGTTTGTGTATGGATCTTCAAATTGTTGTTTTTTGCTTGTGTTTCCACATTGAAAGCAGTGGCCATGAGGTACACTGCCTGGTGCCAATGGGCCCAACAATAATTGCTTATCCTGGGTACTAAGGGTGTAGTGTTGGGTGTGTAATAAACAATCTTTAATAGTTTCGATTTTTCAAGTGGTAATGAGAGGTCTATTCCTGAATCTATCATTTCTCCCTCCTTCAGTCTGAAGACTATGCCAATTTCCTAGGATAACATTTTTAATTTTTCGATCTAAATGACTGTAGGGGTGAAAAACACCATTCTTTCCCCTATTTCTCATTTTGGTGTCTGTGTGAGGTATATTTCTCTTAAGGGGGCAAGCCAAATAAATAAATTAACAAGAAACTTAGGGTGAGCAAATCATAATTTTTCCCAATAACGAATACATAGTCATGTTAAGGGACTAGAAGAAAATTTAATACTGTCTTATCTCTAATGATTATTAGGTATAAGGATTAACCGGATACAGAATTATGTATTTCACAGAGTTAACATTACAGAGAATATTGCAGTGAGCATAGAAAGATATACTTTGAAAGTAATTTTTTTAAACAGATGATTATTTAAAATATGTATCACATAAAATTAAGTAAGGTTTTTGTAAAGGCTGTTTTTTGGAATTCCATGTTGAGTAAACACTTGTTGATTTAAATGTGGAAAAGAAATTAATATAAACAAATGCCGGTTAATTTAAAGTTACATGCAGGGGTATTGCTTTGGTCGATTGCATTATGCTGAATCTTTTTTTTTTCTCCAATTGTTTAACAAGGAGTAGCATACTAAGCTGATAGCTTATTTACAGGTGCTACCTGGAAACACAGGGAAGTTAAGTGACTTGCTCAGGGTCACACAGTATGCAATTGGGGGCTGTGGAAATCAAACCCAGGTCTCCAGATTTGCAGATCAGGGCCTAAACCACTGCGCCATACTGCCTCTTATGGTTGAATACAATGAGTGATGAATTATATGAAGAATCTAAATAAAATATTATTTGTATTCTGTTCTAGAAACACAGTTGGGGCCTGAAGAAGTGGCAGGGCCACAAAACATTCACCCTCATTTTTGAATGTGTTCAATAAAAAGAAAAGCAACATTTTCCAAAAGGAACTGTTTCCAGTGGCGTTCATCCTGAAATATATTTTTTGTGTTGGATGCATAGAAATTCCAGGATTCTTCTATAGTCCCTGCTGCCAGAGGTTCCAATAGGTGACATCACACATCATTAATGTCTGCAGGCACTGGCCATCAGGATCATTCCCGAATGACTGGCGGTTGTGTAGCCAGCTATCATGCTCCTCTTCAGTCACACACACCACATCTCACTCATTGATAGTTAACACTGTGCTTCTAGTAGCCAGTTTCCTGCAAATCCTAACTCAGCATTCCTTGGGTAGAGATGACTCTTCAAAGTCAAAGGCATCTGAGTTCAGCCTCTTTTTTGATCCTTTCCCACCAGTCTTGGGCTGTATGGCAGAGACAGCACAGTACACAAATGCTAGTGCCCTTCCCTTCCAAACAGTCAGGGTCACTCCATCTCATTCTTCACTTGAACTATAATTTGGCTCATTATAGCACATGTGTAAGCTGGTACTGTAAACAACAAGGGCTTGACTAGTAGCCCATCAGGTAGTATGTACGTCTCTGGAGCATTCATTCATTCATTGTATTGGAAGGCAAGATTGAGAGTAAAACCTTTTCAACTGCATCCAGTACAAAAAACAAACAAAAGTCATACCAGTACAATACAATACAAAATACATTTAGTTCCGTCACAATCCAAGTAATACATAAATAGGCATAAGTTCACCTAAAGCAATTACAACAATCACAAAATACTTTAGTAATTATAACTTTAAATTGGGAAATAGATAGCATCAAGTTAAGGCTGCAACACTTTTGTATTAGTTCCCAAGCTTGAGGAACCAATACGGACAGCATATAAGACCCATATTTAGTTCTTTGTCCAGGAATAATAAAATTACTCAAATTAGATGATCTAAGCACAGTATCTGGTTGGTGCATTGCTTCCTTCTTAAACTAGACTACATCACTAGTGGCACAGTTAGCATTTAGGGACAGGGTAATCTCCTCTCTGTTTCAGTGCCATACAATGGCAACTTTGCCATCCTCATCCTCAGGTAGGTTTTGGCTAAACTTCTGATATGCTTGCTTCACAAGTCCATAAACCGGTAATGCTTGCCTTCCACATTGAGCTTCCCTATCCTCAAATAGCTACTTCAAAACATGCTAGCATTGGTTCTGATGACCATGGGGACATTGTCATATATCTCAGATTTTTGGCACCAAGGCCAGTGTTTCCATCAATCCTCTTACTGAAACTACCTTCTGGAAAGTCAATATTCATGACCATACATCCCAAGTAAGGAGAGGGTTTGTTACTGAGATCCTGGAGGCCTATTTGCTAAAGGGAAACTGAGGAATATATATTAGGTGTTGGTCATCAAAGTCCTTCAAGATCAAGGTGACGTCTGATCCCCTGTCAAATACAGCTTGAATCTGTTGTTCTTCAGCTTTTAAAGAAACCTTCAATGAGGGGACAATTATCTTGGTTATTACAATCCTCAGTCACTCTGCAGTCTTGACTGCAGACCTTGCAACATTTTGCTGTGAGTGTCTTGTGGCCAGGGCTCCAGTGTGTTCCCTTAGTAGACCCCACTGGCAGGCATTTCCCTGGTTCATCATTTTATCAGTGAGTTTCATAATCACCAGTTATGTGTTCTCTGGGTTCTAGCAGTCCCTCCCCTCATATCCATGCAGAAGCACAAGCCAGGATGCAACACAGTGCCATGCAGCATTACTGCAAAATGCTGCAAAATGCTGCAGGGAACAGTGTAATTAAATGGCAATTAAGCCATTTTGTCCTGCAATATTTTGTGACATGTCATTTACTGCAAGTTATTGTGTTGCATGCTGGCTGGTGCTACAGCATATACCACATCTGAAACAGATGTAGCCCTCCAAGGCCCCCATGAGCCCTGGCTTCTTTCCACTTCTAGGATGACATCTCTGTGAGGGGATTCAGTCCTCAGCTGTGCAAAGGATCCACCCCCATCCTTAACTCTCTCTTTCTATTGCTCCAATAACTTGTGAGTCAAAACATCAATCCTGGCCAGGAGGACTGACATTCCTGGACCCTTCTGGGCTGCCACTGAGGTACTCCCCATTACAGGTCAGTGGCTGCTTTGATTGGCAGTCACTGCTGAAAGTCTCTCTTCCTGCTCCCATACCTGTCTGACCAAGTCTTCATACTGTTGTGATAAGTTCACAACCTTGAAGATGCAGATTTGTAAGCATCTGATCAGAATAGACCAATTCCTGAATCACTTGTTCCACTCTTAAACAGTCTATGTCAACCATGTCCAGACTTACTTTTTTGTTTGCCTATTGAATGATCTTTTCCACCCTTACAATAATTTTTGACAACTTTTATCCCCCTCTCTCTGTCATAGCAAGGTCAGTTGCATCAGAATTTTTCTAGACTTTTCCACATTGCCATACTTACATTTTAGGGTAGTTAGGCACTTCTTAGCTATGACATCAGGTTTTGATGCAAGACAGGCCATGCTGGTGAGTAAAGTGGGACCCTTCAAAATTCCAGCCAAACAAGGCATCTTTTAATGCTTAAAGCTTCCTACTACTTGCATCATTTGCGTGACTTGCACGCTCCAGGTGTCAAAGTTCCCCTCTCCATTTGGAATGGATCTCACTCCCAGAAAAAGGCAGAGCCTTCTATATTCTGTTGAGAGATGGGGCAGTTTCTACATCAGTACTCCCAAGACAGCCAACATGGTGACCACCAGGCCACATCTGAACCCACCTGATCCACCAAGTCCTGTAAGTTTTTGATGGTCTTGCCCTCTTTAGTAAGAAATTCCCTCACTTGGGTTTTCCAGTTACAACCAGCCTCCAAGGAAGATCACTACAAGGGCCTTTCTGTGGCCAAAAAATATTCATGTACCCTCACATCCTTTAACAGCAAGGGTAGGGGATGAGTTGTTAGTGTTAACTTCCTGATCATTCCTCACAATGACATCAACAGTCAGAATGCCCTCCTCACATGTAATATGCAGTACTTGCAGTTTACCAGCTTTTGAGAAGCCTTCATCCAAGTGTCCCAAGATTGCCTCTTTGTCCA
Organism: Neoceratodus forsteri; assembly: GCA_016271365.2. NCBI lineage: Eukaryota > Metazoa > Chordata > Ceratodontiformes > Ceratodontidae > Neoceratodus > Neoceratodus forsteri. The sequence continues at coordinate 638,305,966 of CM057453.1, read as the reverse complement.
TGTCATCAAGGGCAATTTGTACCAGGGTTACTGCATTTGTGGCACATTTATAAGGTAGAAAAAGAAATGGACAGACTGGATGGGCCTTGCGGTCCTTATCTGCTGTCAACTTCTATGTTTCTATGTTTCTATGAATACTTTTTTGGGTACAATACCTCCTGTTTACACCAATTTTCCACTGCTCTAAAAGCTATCTTGCTTCAGTGACTTTGAAGTTTGGAAATTTTTCTTGCGGGGGGGGTCTGCTGCACCACACTGGTGGTCTCTCAGGTGATCCATGGATATCAAAGATATCCCAATGGTACTTCCAAGATACAAGGTTTATGTAGGGTGAGAGTCCATTCCCAATATCCTTAGGGGCAATGTACAACTACCTTGCACTGCCACCGGACTGCTATAGATGTTTGAGGTGGCACCTGGGTTCTTTTCTCTCTAACAAGGGAAGGAGGGTCATATTCAAAAAGAAATATACATGATGCCTCCACCCAGAGAAAGATTTAAGTGGGCCTGTTGACTGGTCAGCACAGCTCCCTCAGGTACTGTACCTGCTCAACTCCACATTGTGGTCACTCCTCTTACAGGTCCAGCACAAAGCAACAGTTCCCCCCGTTAACATGCACAGTATTATGGTGGAGATAATATTGAGAAATGGCTGAACAGTAAACACAGCATTATTTCCAGGAGCTAGCCTGAAAAAGAAACAAAGGTCAAACAACCAATTCCCCAAACGTTGCATAATACTTTATGCAATCCCCTTAGGTGACCTACCAGGTGGAGTCAAGTTACCACAGTTCTTCACTTGTCCACAATTTGTCACCATTCCAGGCACAGGTAGAACTGCAGTTTTTGCAAGGTTGCCACTAATTAGGCCCAATTAGGCCCAGTCTAAACACAGCTCACCCACACACCACAAACCCAACACAAGTATAAGACTGTGTGCACTAAATTAAAGACCTTTATAACAGGGTTGTGCTACAGACCGCCAGATGCACAAAAAGAAATATTTTTAGATATATTTACTGAGCTAGGAACAGAGTGCATTATAAATAATGTTATCTTTCTTGGAGACCTGAACATAGGTGACATTAATTGGGAACAAAATTTACTGCCCACACTACTACAGGGAACTTTTGATATTAGTAGAGCAATTGCACTTAGCTCAATATGTGACCCAACCAATCAGAGGTAAAAACTTTTTAACATAGTGCTTGCATCTGAAAATCTAAACATATTTGACTGTCACTTGAGCACACCACTCAGTAACAGTGACCACAGCTGAGTTAAATTTAAAGTTAAGGCTAAACACTGCACAAATACTGAAACTACAGAATTATTTTTCCACAATAAAGCTGAGCTATCAAAAACCTGTGAGGCAATGGAACAAATCGATTAGTCAGAATAATTCAGGAAAAAAATACAGAAGAAATGTGACTAATATGTAAATAAAACACGCTGGCCATCTGTTATCAATACATACCAAAAATAAAGAAATGTACCATAAAGGACTACAACCTAAATGACTGACAAAAAATATTAAAAAAATTAACAAATATGAAAAATATAGTATATAAATGTTACCTATTGGATAAGTATAGTAACAAATGGACAGTATGCAAGAACTCCAGAATACATATAAACACCAGATTAGAAATGCAAAACATTATATGGAACTATTATTGTCCCAAAATGCAAAGAAAAACAACTGCAAATCCTTTTTTGCTATATCAACTAATGAAATGGCAATTCTAAATGTAAAGTGGGACCATTCATTATAAACAAAAAATATTGTACACCCCTAAAGAAATGCAGATCAATTAAATACCCATTTTTGTTCAGTATTCGCCTTCAAGTCCAGAGTCCAGATTTTATCAGGTAACAAAAATATAATTAAAGGGCACTATGCACAAATGCTGCACATGGTGTGGAAGAGCAAGCATCATGGAATATGACAGCAGGGTGAGCACACATATGGAATGCGGTATGCACAACAGGTGCACAGAGAGCAACTGTGCAGGCAACCGCGAGGCACTTGCAAAGCAGATCCATGGGAGTGTGGCCGCGGAAATGGGTGCACACAGTGGAGCTGCATGCATGCATGCACAAAAATAAGTACTGTATGTCACGCACATGTGCAGGACCAGAGGCGCACAGCTACACCAGGGTAGGGGTTACCATAAAGATACATGGCCAGCAGGTCATGAACCTGGATGGACCCTGCACATTCGCTGGTATTGCAGCACCCACCCCATACCGCTGGCCTGCCATGCAGCATGGACATAGAGGATATCCCAAGCATACACAGGCAAGGATGGTGGCAGTGCCATGGTGAGAGGCACCATGCAGACTGGCACAACCATCATCTGTGCACCCAGCGAGCATAGTGGCACTGCACCCCCCCCCGCGTGCAACAGTGTGCCATGGTGGCAGCCCTAGGCAAAGCAGTGCAGAGTGAACACCACGACCCTGCTATATGGCACACAACAGAGGTGTGGCACTGCTGTATGGTGAGGCACTGTGACAAGCCAGCACAAATGGCCACTGAAGACACAGTACAGCATGTCCCCATTCAGCATGGTGGTCACATGGCACCAGGGGAATCCGTACAGTATTTCCCAGGACAGCATGGTGGCCACATGGCTCCAGGGGAAGCTGTACAGCAGTGCCCCACACTGATGGGTCTGCCATACGAACCATGCACATGATGGCCATGAGGCACATCTCCTGTGTGAGTACCATCATGCAGCATGTGGCTGTGGCCTCATGCGCTGCAGGGCACAGGCCATGCCACATGTGCCACCATACAGAATGAGCACTGCCACTGGACATGCCAAGCAGGCATGGAACATGGGGATGCCATATTGCACTGCCACGTACAGGTACCATGTGCCACCATACAGGCCATGCACTTGCCCACCCCTACCCCTGCTGCACCAGATGTGAATGGCACATGGCATCACCGTACTGTGGGTAACCATGCCCACCCCCACCCCAGTAGTCAAGATCCACATACATGACAGGTAGTGACATTTTAACAGTATACTGACAAAGGCACAGAACTGCGGGCCCCCAACCCCCCCGCCAGCACAATGGCCACCAACCCCAAAGGAAGAATGCCCACCTCTCCACACAGCAAGTCCAAAAGGGTCCAAACAGCCATAACATAGGCCTGCTCCAGTGGGCACATGGTTCCCTTGTCCAGTACACATCATGGTCATGGGCGGTCACTGCTGCTGCTGCTGCCATCCTCCTCCATGTCCGGTGGTGGTCAACCCAGGCAGTGCAGCATCATGTGCCAGACTGGACCCCTGTAATGCTGCAAGGAAAGGGCACAGATCAATGGCAGACCACAGCAACCAATACCCAGCCTGCTGGCCTGGCAGGGACATGACCACCTGGCCATGACAGCCGTACTTACCGAGGATGGGATGTACACCTTCTAACACCCGTAGTGTCTGTCCTCATAGTACAGCATGCACCCATCACTCATGAGCATGATGTAGTCCGGGAACGCAATCCAGTATCTCCACCTCCACTGCCCCGGTGCCCATACGTAACAGTGGGCATTGTCAGGCTTCTCCAGCAGCCACAGCTCCATTCTCTCTGGCATGCCACCCCTGGTCTGTGTGGACAACAAGAGTGGCGTTCAGTCACATGGCCTGCTCATGGCAATGCAACGGAGCAACACACGTGATGGACACTGAACTTACCTGGCCAAAGCCATGGGCCTGCCACAGAGCCCTGGTGCCCCACTTATGCATGAAATTGTCCTCTGACACACAGAAGAGGTGCAGAAGGAAGAGAGCCATCCAATCCAGGACTACATATGCCATATCTGCACCATCTCGCATATACTGTACAGGCCTGTCAGTGTGTCTGGGCACGTGGCAAGTGGATAGCCCTGTGCTATGTCAGTCCTGATAGTGTGCCATGCCACACCCCCCTTAAAGGATGACCTGCACCCACTGGGCTGAATATAAGGGACCGGAATTAGTGCTGCACTGTGGCAGGGGAAGACATAGCAGCGGTACAGGATGTGTCCAGGTATGTCCATGCGCGTCCATCTTCTGGAGGCATTGGCCTGCAGGTGCAGGGACAGGCTACCACATCCCAGAGTGTTTAGGCACAGGGTTGATAGCATGGGGTGGCGGAACACACTGTACCTGGAACACTTCCACTTCCCATGGCTGATTGTTGCACAGCTATGTGACATGGTCCATGCTGACACAGCACCATGTACCTATTGCTCAGTGGTGATGGTGGAGACCAGGGTTATGTGTGTGCAATCTCTTATTATGCCAGTGGGTCATTCCAGCATGTGACTGGTGACAACATGGGCATCTGCCAGTCATCGGTGTCATGTACTGTGGCCCAGCTAACTGAGGCCTTGGCACACCTTGGGGACCATATGTACATGCCCAGGACAGAGCAGGAGATCCACGCTATAAAGCAGGCATTTTATGGTATGCACGGCATGCCCAATGTTGTTGGGGTGATTGAAGGTACACACGTCGCCATCCTGTCACCATTGTCGAATGAGAAGGCATACCAGAACGGAAAGGGCTTTCACAGTTTTAACTGTCAGGTCATCGTCAACGGCATCTTCACAAACGTGTGTGCGAGGTTCCCTGGATCATGCACGACTTGTTCATCCTGGATGCCTCAGGGCTTGGGGCAGTGCTCCGTGACAGGCCCAATGAGGGGTGGCTACTGTGTGAGTATGCAATCAGGCCATGCCATGTTCACAATGATGATGTACTGTGGCATGCCACTCACACTGTTGTCTCTTTTTCTGCAGGTCACAGCGGATACCCACGTAGGACATACCTCATGACACTTATACTGTTTCCAGGGCTGCAGGCAGAGGAGGCATACAGTACAGCATACAGGAAAACCAGGAGCATGTTGAGCGGACAATCAGGCTGCTCAAGATGCGATTCCAGTGCTTTGATCACTCAGGGGGCACCATCATGCTGTCACCCGCCAAGGCATGCAGGGTGTTCACTGTATGCTGGATGTTGCACAACATAGCCAAGCATCCCGACATGTTCCACTGCTTTGCAAGCCTGTCCCTCTCCAGCTGCTGCACCACATGATATTGCTCCACGATGTATGGGTTGTGCCATGGTGCCCATTTGCATCTGGCTGGTCCTGTGGAGGGGTCCTCATTGCCCCTGTTTTCAGGGGCTGCTGGTTGGTTGGCACCTGGTGGTGCTGTGTGTTGTGACACAACTGGTGTGGCACCAGTGCCCGTGCTCAGTTGGGAGTTCACAGCACTACGGGGCTATTGCTGTCCGGTTGCTCGAGCATCCATTGCCCCTTTGTTCAGTGGTCTGTCATTCCCAGAGGTGCTGTCCACATCCTCCGTCGGGGTGACTGTGTGCTCCCTCTTGGTCTCGCTGTCCTGCTGGGTCTCCATGTCCATCTCCATCCCTGTTGAGATGGAGGCCGCTGTCGTCAGTATATCACTGACACACACCTGCCATGATGCCCATTGTTTGGTAATCACCCCCCATACTTACCAGACGGGTTCTCCAGCTGCACGATGAATCCCCTGGCTGGGCATGCCTTGGTGGGTTACATGGGCTGTGTCATGCTGCATTCTGTGGCATTCAGGCCATGCCCGTGGGGAGAGGATGATAGTGTTATGTCAGCAGTCCATTGCCCATCATACCACCCCACATGTCCCCACCGCATGGCTGTGCCTACCTGCCAGGCTGCCCACCCCTCCATCCTTACCACGGATGGCCACCTCGGAGATGGTCTCTGCCACCCTTTGCTCTAGGGGCATCAGTTTGGTGTCTTGAGCCAGGGACCTTCTGCTTGTTCTGTGCTGCTGTCGGCTGGCTGCCAGCTTCTTCTTCATGACCATGCAGAGGTTATGCCACTTGTGTTTGATGGTCATGAGTGTTCTCAACTCAGACTCAGTGGCATTGATGCTGGCCTGTACGTCCAGCCATATCCTGGCCTTCACCTCTCGGCCGTGGTCAATGCCAGGGCCCGTAGAGTCTGGCATAGTTGTGGTGGATGTCAGTTACCATTGCCACCACCTGCCCACTTCTGAAGTTGGAGGACTGGGAATGTGTGCCACCACCAGCATGGCCTCCTTACCTGCCCCTGCCTTTACGTTTCCCCATCTCCATTCACCACCACTGGTCTCTCTGTGGTTGCCTGCTATTCCACCATGTTTCTTCCTGCTGTGCAGTATGCGGCATTCACATCCGTGTTGCTGCATAGTGTGAAGCACTGCACCACATATGTTGGGGTCAAGGGGTGGTGCTGTGTGTTCTGTCCATGCCCCCTTATGCTCCATGTCTCGGTCTATGCAGCCTGCACTCCGGCCCCCTCTGTGTGCATGCCACGTGCACCTGGTCATGCATGATGTGTCTCTGCTGTGCTGTGCATGCCCCATAGGGGTGCGATGTTTACTACTGCTCAGTGCGTATTCCTGGGCCCTTCGTGCATAGTGCCCATTATAAGTAAAACACACATTTCTGGGCAAAACATAAAATTTGAAATGCCCCATATAAAATATGGATTAACAAGATCAAAATCATATCAAAATGTGTTGTTCACACCTTGCAAACTATTTTAAAAATCAATAAATACAGGATGAGCAAGTCCCAATAGACTGAGAAGCACCTGAAGTGAAACCCCATGTTAAGAAGGGAATAGACATGACCCAAATAACTGAAGTCCTATCTGTCTCACATCCATCCCAGTGAAGATACTTGAAAGCATTACAAAGGATAAAATCAGCCCAATATTAGTGATTATATAATGGCAAGAAAATTTCCTGCACTCTGATTGGTCAGTATGTGCCTGAGACAGTGATGATATTACACAATAACATCACTGTGTTGATTTTATGGAGCTTGCTCCTCTTTTTTTTCAGAAACAAAGATATACTGCCCCACTAAAAATCTACTAAAAACATTTTTATTTTTATTTTTGTTTTCTATAACATCGAGCCATTGTATAATAGCAATAAGGCACTACAGGTGTTATCAGATATAGTCACTCCTGGGTAGGGAAGCACTCGGCTTTGCCTCGTGCTTCAACCCACCCCAGGAGTGACGTTATTACACGATAACACACACCTTGGAGTGCCTTATTGCTTAAATATGGGGCTGAATGTTCAGCCCATTATGGGACAAGGTCTTACTCCGCAGCTACCAGTGCGGAAAAAAAATCTCTGTACTGCCGTCAAGTCTTAATCGCTGCACAGACAGCAGGCGCGGCTACTGAGGATGTTATGCCTGGTGCAATCAGGTATAACATTTTAGCACATCTGTGCCAAAAAATGGGCACAAGGTGTCGTAAATCACAGAGCTGCTTGCAAATGACTCTGCAATTGAAAATACAGTGCATGCAGAAAAACCTTGTGGACCCACGAGGTTTTTCTGCATGGGCGCCAAAAATGTCTGCCTTTGAAAGTCTGAACCCCAGACCCTGGTCAGTATGGATTCACAAAAGATTGCTCCTGCACTACTAACCTTTCGAGTTTCTGTGAAAGGATCAGCCAATAATTGGATGAGAAAATACTGTGCGATGTGTTGTATCTCGACTTAAATAAAGCCTTCGATTTAGTCCCACACTGGACAATTGCCCCCAAAAATTGAAAGACATGAAATAAACAGAACATTAATTAAATGGACAGAAAACTGACTCATGGACACAACCCTGAAAGATGTAATAAGCTGTAATAAACTGACACATAGCACAAAGCGGTACAGTGTCCAGCGGCATCCCACAGGGCTCTGTGCTGGGACCCCTTACTTTCCAAATTTGTATATCCAAAACTCACATCAAAGTCAGTGTTTCACAATGAAATATGCTGATGATTTAAAGGTATGGGGCCCTAGTGAAACCAAAACGCAACAAGCACCATTGCAATCAGGTCTAGATCATATAAGGGACAGGGAACATAGTTTAACCAGGAGTAGCACACTAAGCCGAAGCTGGTTTCCAGATGTGACCTGGGAGCACAAGGAAGTTAAGTGACTTGTTCAGGATCACACAGTATGCACATAGGTGGCTGTGGGATTCAAACCCAGGTCTCCATATCTACAGCTCAGTACCTTAACCCACTGCGCTATACTGCCTCCTGTATTAGTATGATATGTAACTGCATGGGCATCTGAATGGGAAATGAAGTTCATTTGGAATAATGCAAAGTCATGTATTTGGTAATCAAAATGTTAAACAATTACAGTATACGCTATGTGGTCACATCTTACTTGAAACGTTATCAGCAAGAGATTTGGGAGTGATTATTTCAAATGACTTAAAACAGCAAAGCACAAATAAACCAGACTGTCACACAAGTGAATAAAGTAGCATGGGTTATCAGAGGCAGTATGGGGTCCAGAGACAAATTTTGTTATGTTCTCTTTATAATGGGCTTATATTTGCCCACACATACATTATGGATCACAAATTTAATGTCTGTACAAAAGTGGTGAAAGTAAATAAATTGAGAAGATTCAGAGAATACAAACCAAAATCACTGAAGGACTAAGGGATCTTACATATCAAGTATGTCTGAGTGAATTAAATTTAATGTCCTTGTAAACCAGACGCAGCAGAGGTGACTTGCTCCTAATGTATGACATGAGTACGGATTCATACTTACTATGGAATATGAATTTTGAGTTTAAGTAAAATCATACCAATACAAGAGCGCATCCTTTCCAATTAACAGGACAGAGTTTCAAATTAATCAGATAAAAAAAAATTGTTTCATCCAAATTAAATTTAATGTTCTTGGGAACCAGATGCATTAGAGGCGACTTGCTACTAACATATGACATGACAGCTGGCCCAGTGGCATGGAGGACTGAGGCGCTGGCACCTTATCTCCTACCTCACTGGTGACCCTTGTTTGGTGATGAGCAGGGGTTTGTTGGGGGTCAGCAGGAGGAGGGGCTGGGTGAGGATGGAGTGGCTGCATGGCAGCTCTCCTCTCCCAGATTGGGGAGGTGAGCCCTCTTAGCCTTCGACTACCAACATGCAGAGGTGTGATGAGCCCTCCTAGCCTTTGACTACCAACATGTGGAGGTGTGATGAGCCCTCCTAGCCTTCGACTACCAACACGTGGAGGTGTGATGAGCCCTCCTAGCCTTCGACTACCAACACGTGGCGGTGTGATGAGCCCTGCTAGCCTTCGACTACCAACATGTGGAGGCATGATGAGCCCTGCTAGCCTTCGACTACCAACATGTGGAGGCATGATGAGCCCTCCTAGCCTTCGACTACCAACATGTGGAGGCGTGATGAGCCCTCCTAGCCTTCGACTACCAACATGTGGAGGCGTGATGAGCCCTCCTAGCCTTCGACTACCAACATGTGGAGGTGTGATGAACCCTCCTAGCCTCCGACTACCAACACGTGGAGGTGTGATGAGCCCTCCTAGCCTTCGACTATCAACACGTGGAGGTGTGATGAGCCCTCCTAGCCTTCGACTACCAACACGTGGAGGTGTGATGAGCCCTCCTAGCCTTCGACTACCAACATGTGGAGGCATGATGGTAGTGTGGGGTGACAGAAGGGGGGGCTAGGCATTAGGCCAGGTGGCAGAAGCAGGGACGTTCAGGCCAAGGTGGCATGTGTGTCTCCACACGCTTGCACATCCTTGCAATGGGGCTCCAGGGATGAAAAGGGAGAAAATCAGTAGAAAAAAAAAACATTCAGTGACAAGTAATGACTGCCCTTTGCAGGCTCCACACCGGTGGCTGGGCACCTACTTTAACAGCAAGGTAAAGTCCCAGGGGAGCTGGGTGACGGGCCGGGAGGGGTCCGAAGGGAGTCGCCAAGGTGGGAGTGCAGAAATACAGGATGGGAAAAAACATATGACTTGATTATGGATCCATGCCTACTATTCAAAATGAATTATGAGTTTAAGCAAAACCATAGTAATATAAGAGGCATCATTTCCATTTAACAGGAGAGAATTTCAAATCATTCAGAAGAAAGTATGTTTTTTACCCAATGGATTATAAACTAGGGGAACAACTTACCATTACACATAATCATTAGTAAAACAAAACCTGAATTTAAAAACAAAGTTGACAATTACTGTATATTATCAGTGGAGGTAGGCTGTGTCGCTACTAGCAGGAGTTTAATAGGCTTATGACCTCTCGTCCCTATATATTCTTAGTATTCCCTTAGTATGTAACATGAAGTTATATTAAACAAGCATTTATAACCAGGGCCATCAGGGGGCTGCTACTCTTTCATAAATTATATGTATGACAACAACATTTATCACACTGTCCAAATTACACATTTGTAAAATTCCAGTTTGCAATTATTTAGGAAAGTTTGAGACTTTTATGTACAACATCTGGTAAACTGCAAATTTTTGTCTCAATTACTCATTCCATGAAACAGTTTTTAAGAAAATGTGCAGCTTCGAGCTTTTCTGTGCATAATTCTGTAACAGAACAACATGCACATTTTTGCTGAAATTTCACATTATTTCAAAACCTGTTTTTTTTTTTTTTTTCCAAAATGTGCTGTTTGGTGCTTTTATGCACAAAACACTGTAGGTAAAACTCTGCATTACCACAGCATTGGCATTGCTTTGCTTGTTGGTTTACTTTGTATTTTAGCTCTGTATTATTATGTCTGTTAACACCTCCCCATTTTTATGTTGGCATGCTTGAGCAGTCAACATCTTGCGGTAGTGCAGATTTGGAGGCGCAGTCACTGTTGGGCGAATGCAGGGCATGCATCAGTAGGTGCTTCCCTCATTCCCCAATTAGCCTGCATGCCCTCGCCACACCACCCGGGTGAGTACATCTAAGGAAAGGTCCACTGCAATGCTTACCCGGAAACACAAACATGACGGCACACTGCCCGCCAAATTGCCAACTTCGGGGGTGCCCAATCCCCCTGTCAGCTTACCCTGCCCCCAATGTATGTGCCAATGGGAAAGCCCACTCCACATCAGCATAAATAACCTCTCCAATTGTTATATGCCAAGGGGGTGCCCAATCCCCCCATTGGCTATAGCTACCACCCCAAAAAAACCAAGGCTCCGTTGGCATGCTGTCCTGCAATGTTTTTTTTTTTGTACCTCTGGAAAAAGGAAATGGTCCTTCGGCAGTCTCCCTGCCCCCTTCCCACAACCCACACCCACTCACCCACTGTGCACCTTACCTCCCCACACCCCCCTCACCCCATACTTACCTGCGGAGTCTGGTGCAACGATCTTCGGTGGATCGGGAACATGTCTGCACTCTTCAAAGCTGACCACAAACCGAGGAAATGCTGGTAAGATGTATAATGGAATAAATAGGAATTTTTCAACTTTGTTGCATATTTCAGGCATGTTTTGGAATTCTGGCACCAAATTTTCAACATGGGGTTTTTGGGCCCCCTCCTCATGAATTCTGGCACTATCATGGCATTGTTTGGTCCCGAAAGGTGATTTTGTGGTCACCATTTGGGACTGAGTAATGAAACAACAGTGCCACTGTTCATGAGGGGAGCTCTCAAAAAGTATATGTTGCAAATTTGGTGACAAAACTCCCAAGCATGGCTGTTTTATGAGCGTACGTTGTGCTGTTTCTACGCACGCTCATAACGTCATGAATTTGTCATATTTTCACTCCATATTTTCAAACTTGGCATTTTTCCACACCTCCTGATGAACAGTACAGCTGTCATTTTATATATCCTGCCGGAAATATATTTTCGCACGTCCGGCGCAGAATAGCGTGGTTGCTGTGCGAAATCACTTTTCAGGAAAATTTGAGGAAATGATGGTAACACTGTTCATGAGCAGAGGTCCTAAAATGCCTATGTTGAAAATTTGGTGCTGAAAGTCCATAAAATGACTGTGTTGCAAGCGTGCGTTGTGCAGTTTCCACGCACCCTCGTAACTTCGCAAATTTGCAATATTTCCATGCCAGATTTTCAACACTGCCATTTTTTCACACCTCCTTACGAACAGTACAGCTGTCATTTTTCACATTCTGCCCAAAATGCATTTCCACACCTGTGGCGCACATTGGCGTGGTCGCTGTGGGAAATCAACTTTTGGGACAGATTAACAAAATCACACCGCCACTGTTCATAAGGGGAGGTCCCAAAATGCCTGTGTTACAAATGTGGCTACCAAACTCCCCAAAATAATTGGGTTACAGATGTGTGTTGCGCAGTTTGTATGCATGCTCATTGCTTCACCAATATTTCATATTGCCATTTTTTTACGCATCCTCATGAACAATACAGTCGCCATTCTCCACATCCTGCCCAAAATGTGTTTCTCGCCCTTCAGCCAAATGGCACAGCCACTGTGCAAACCACCTTTCAGCTAACAAAGTGATTGTGCCACTTTTCATGAGGTGGCCGACAAGCAGCCCATGTTGAAAATGTGGAGTGAAGCCACCACATGCCTACGATGTTAGGGTTTAATCAGTAAATTTACCTTGTACAGACTGACAGCATCAGGGTGTGACTTGGGATCATCAGATGCCTCATGCCATTCCACCCCCCCCATCTCCACCCTGCAGCCACTGACAAGCATCGTGGTGTGCCTTGCACTGTTCAGCCACAAAGTTCCCCCCACTCTCCTACACTGCACCCACGTCAGCGTATTTCCTTATGGAATGGGGTAAGTATAATGCCCAAAGACCCCAGAGCACACCCTGACACTTGTCAGTGTCTACAGGATAGGGTGAGGTATAATGGCATGAGCGTTATAGCTGATGACCCAAAGGCACACCCCAGTGCCTGTCGGTCTCTACAAGGTGGGGGTGGGGTTAGTGTCACTTCAGTACTTCACTGCCATTCCTATTATGCATCTCTAGCTCCGGCACTGCCAATGCCAGTGCGACAACATTCAGCATTGACAAATGCTTGTTCTCCCTAGATCACAACTGGAAATGAGCCTTGGCTCATTGTGCTTATTTTGGTCACCAAATTTTAAGTAAGAAATATATCAAAAATGATATTTTTTTTTTTTGCATAAAAAGTTGCTTTTTGTGAAACTATGTAGTTTAAGAATACAAAAACATCCACTTTAAAAAAGGACAAAAGTAGATGCAAATTGCACAGCATTTGTATACAAGGGGCTTGATTCTCAAAGCTCCTGGCATGGCGCAAGGGGCTTGCACCACAAAGAATGGTGCAAAGTGCCACTGTTGCCAAAAATTGTGATGGGAGTGATTCACAAACACAGCCTGCGTCAACTGCAGGCTGCATTCTCAAAAGAGGGGCATGTGCCACCCATGTGCCACAAAATGGGCTGTGCCATGACACTAGGGGGGCATACAGCAGACACAAACTGCCACATCCTGTAAATCAGGATTCTCAGAACCCTACCAGAGGTCAAAATTCTAAGTACTTAGACCACACAGGTCTTGTTTAAGGGTACTTAGAATTTCACTCTCTGAAAGGGTTTGACCACTAGCGCCACTCTCAGAGCCCTCCCTCACCATATGCCGTGGCCAATCCCCAGCCCCAATGTGCCCATATCTTACAATGTTTATAAAATCATTCCCTGATGGTCTAGTAGAGCCCCCAACCCCAATCACCATATTATTAAATTAATAAGTCCTTGGTAGTTTAGAAGACCCCTGCTACCTATCCTCAATGTGCACGTAGAGTAAAACGTTACTAGACATCATTCCCTGGTGACCTACCAGACCCCTCTCCAGCCCTGATCTGCCCATAAATTAACATGTGATACAATCTGTTCCTGGTGGTCTAGTGGCCTCCTTCCCCCCACCCCAGCAGGTAGTACCCACCACCCCTCTCCCCCATCCCGAACCCCAAGCTGGCTACCGGCACAGACTCCTCCTCTCACTACTCACAGATGGTTGCCGATTGAACTGTCACTGACAGATACTGTATAGAGTACACACTCATTGATTGACAGCTTAAAGTGAGCTGTCACTCAATGAGCATGTACCGTGTACAGTACGTGCTCAGTGACAGTTTCATTTGCTCCAGCCATGGTGGTGAGAGCTGTGTCAGTCACCAGCTCAGGTTTCAGGATGTAGTGGGGTGGGGTGGTGGGTACTACCTGCTGGGGTGGGGTGGTGGGGGTCTACTAGACCCCCAAGGACAGATTGCATCAACATGTTAATTTACAGGCAGATCTGGGCTGGAGGGGGTCCACTAGATCACCAGGGACTGACTGATATAATGATAAGGGAATCTGGGCTTGGGGGTGACTGCTAGACCACCAGGTGCGTGTCCACTCCTCAGCTTCCAGTAAACCCTCCGGATGTACCGTCTTTTTGGCGCACAGCCACAGTTGCAGGACTTTGCCTCGGGACACTGCCTGATAGAAAATCTGGTACAGGGTCCCTGGTGCACTGGGCCTTGACAGAAGCAGCCTTTTACTGCAGCTTGCATCAATTAAGGTCCCTTGGAGAATTGAGTCCAGGGTGTCAAATGTGTAAAATGCAACTTTCTAATTTTTCCATGCACTGATGGTCACAAGTCAGAAGAGGGGGGTGTTCTGGGTGGAGTATCTCAGGGTTTGATGATACAGATATAGCTCATTAAATATGTATTAATGATTTTAAGAAGGCAGTTCAGCATCAGGCTACATAAATGGGCTGAGGAAATTACAATGGCAAGAGGAGTTGACACTACTAAGGGGAGAGGATGCATGACAGGAGAACCTACATACATTTGGGACATTGCTGAGATATGGGGTCTTAGATTTCATGTGGGGAAGAATAAGAGACTGCTCCTAGGGGCAAGGAATCTCGGTCACACATACCACCTTGTGTGATGCAACATACAACTGAGTGAAAAACCCTTGCAGTAGTCATGTACAGAAAGCTGAAGCCTGGCAGGCAATGTATTGCTGTAGGCAAGATGCGATGGATTTAAAGGGGGTAAGAACATGTCATAAAGGTGATGCTCATCCTGAACAATCCCTTCATCTGATTGCACCTGGAATACAGTGTCCTGTTCTGGTCATCACAATACTGATAGAATAATGAAGAGATTAAGAGAGTCCAGCACAGGGCAACCAAGAAGATAAGTGGCTAATGGGAAAGGGCTATTCACACCCACTTCCCAATGCCCCAATCCCTATATTGCTGCCTCCTGCAAATTGCAGCCCCTGCACATGTTCTGCCATGCCCCACAACCCTGGTAGTCTAGTGGCCCCATCTAGCAGTGGAAGATTACCCCACTCCCCCCCACCCCTACCCAGCCGGTGACTGGCACAGACCCACCTCTCACCACCATGGGGGTGTGAATAGCCCTGCGGGATGGTTATGTGCTTTTACTGGGGCTGGGACATTCGGGGAGGGATGGGGATAGCCCTGCAGGGCTTTGACTGGCACTTTGGGGGTTGGAGCGTGGGGGGGGGCAATAGCCTTGCGGGGCTTAAACCACAACCTGGGCTTGGGGGTGACTGCTAGACCACCAGGGTGATGGGGAGAGTGGCATTCCATTGGAGGATGGGCCAGCTGCACATACAGGAAACCCCGGGGGCGTAAGTACAGTTACGCCAGTTATATACTGGTGTAACTTACGTTGTTGGATGCCCCCCCCAGGGGTTGTTAGAGAATAGCACTCTGGGGAACTTTGTTGTTGCCCATCCTAAGTGGGGTGCAACTGATGCCATAAACCCCCTAACACCACGTTGCAGGGGGTTTACGGCGTAAATGGTGGCATATGCCCACTTTGGTACAAGCAGCCTGTGGCATGTCACAGGCTGCTTTGCAGAATAACAAATTTAGCAACTGCTGGCGTAACTTGCTACTTGCACCATTTTGGGAGGAGCAAGTCAAGTTATGCCAGGCATATCCCTTTCAGAATCGGACCCTATGTCCTTTCCATGATAATGGTACAATGTTACTATGTTTTTTGGCTTGTGTATGTGGCATAATGTAGGTAATACAGTATCTCTGAGTATACTTTCTGATCTGTTCTACTCCTAAACTTTCTCCCTTGCTCCAACTTTGGATTAGAGGTCCTCTGATTTACATTTATGCCACTTTACATTCTTTCACTGGAACATTTTACTAAAAACAATGCATTTAAATATTTTCTTCTGTAATATGAAAATTTGGATTCCTGTTGCGTAACAAGGTGATATAATGAAGATGGTATACTAGCAATCTGATAGCTAGTAAAGCTTCATTGTAGCTAGATTGTATCACTAAATCCAATAATGCTACAAGCAAAAATTGTACTCCATCAAAAATCTACCAAAAAACAATCCTGGCTGGAGGATACCTGTAATAAAATATTGTAATGCAGTTAGCTCATCGAGTAACAAGACTGGAAAATGGAAGAGCAATATTATAGTGCGTATTTAAAGAAAAGGAGCTAGGAGTGACCCATAATCCAGTAGACTGATAAACCAGATAAATAGGGGGATATTCCATAGGGCATGCGAGAATAAGCTTTTTATTCAGTCTTGAATTTTGCCAACACAGTGTCAGAACTGCTGCTGTAGTACTCATGGTTCCACTTTGCTCCACAACTCATTGCTAGGCAGCGTTGTTTTGTTTATTTGTTTTATTTACTTCCTGGCCAGGGCCCAGATTATCCTGGCCCTGACCAGGCCACCAACCTCCAAGAGGACAGTGCGGCTTGCTTCGCGCTCCCCGGCTCCGTTTTCTGACTCCTGCCCAGCTAAGATCATCTGGGCCCTGACCGGGCCACCAACCTTCAAGAGGTCAGTGCGGCTTGCTTCGCGCTCCCCAGCTCCTTTCTCGGACGTCTGTCCGGCTAAGATCACCCGGGGCCTGACCAGGCCACCAACCTCCAAGAGCATGGCGTGGCTTGCTTCGCGTTCCCCGGCTCCTTTCTCGGACCCCTGCCCCGCTAAGGTAATTTCATCACACGCCTTCTCTGCGGCTTCACTTGCAGGACTCTGATTGGATGGTGCCTGTAACCCCGGCCAATCCACTTATCCCCAAGGCTCCTTTGAAAATCGGAGCTCTTTTCTTTCCAGCGCGCAGTTACTTAGGACCCTCTGCCAGGGAACTGTACTGGTTTTGGACTTGTCTTTTTTGGGCTTCTATTGCAGCTAGTCCTGGGGAAATTGTTTGTTGATACCACTAGCTTAAACTCTGCTTAAATTTTCAGCTGCTAGCTTTAAAGTTAAACTGCTGCAACTGTAATTTTTTTATGCTCCACTGCTTGCCTTAAAATCAATTGTATTTTTTTACTGTGTGATTTTTTTGCCCTGCTTTCTCTGTCCTTTTCCTGCTAATCCTCTCCTCCCCTCCCCTGCTCCTCTCACTCCTTGTGAACTCCATGCTCCCTGATTTTCAACCAGTTAGGCAGGTAATTGTCCTCTGGCTCCCAGCCCCCACTGGTTTCTGTCTCCCTTGGCATCACCCCTCCCCACACCCATTGTTCCTTCGCTGCTCTAATCTCTGCCTTTTTTCTGTCTCTCCCCCCAGATTGTCTGGGCCCTGACCAGGCCACCAACCTCCAAGAGGCAACGCATCTTGCTTCATACTCCCCAGCTCCTCTCTCAGACCCCTGCCCTGCTAAGGTAATTTCCTCAAGTGCCTTCTCTGCGGCTTCACTTGCAGGACTCTGATTGGACGGCACTTGTTACCCGGCCAATCCGCTTATCCCCAAGGCTCCTTTGAAAATTGGAATGCTTTTCTTTCCAGCACAGCTACTTAGGACCACTTGAGTGTAATTTATAATTTGCACCTCGTTCTTTGCCCACATCTAAGTAGTCACTTGGAAAATGATTAATCACATAATCCTCCTTACACTCGGATCCCTGATTGGGCTACTAATGATGACTGACTTCTCAGCCGCCATCCTGGCCACTGATCAAATCAGCCTACAAGCCTTTACTGAATCATTTAAACCAACTAACCCCCTTCCCAACACAACTTGGCCTGAGTCGTCCCCATGGGCTTTGCCATGCTGTCCTTACTATCAAACCTTGAATGTTGGTTGCTTGGACTTTTTGTCCACTCCCTCACATTCCAGTCCCCCGCTGGTTCCCCCGCCTTCCTGTCTCCTTCTCTCACTCCTTCTCCTCTCTGGTGATGTGGAAAGCAACCCTGAACCCCCTAACACACACATTGACCATAAAAATGTTATCTGGGCAGATCACTCGGGACTCAGGATTGCAGCTCCCACTGCATACTAATGGGTATCCTTTGTTCCTCTCCCTTATAGGCCTCTGCCAGTCCCCCACCTCTCACAGAACGCCAAGCCAGCACAGACATGCTCCCTCCTGGAGCAGGGACAACACTGAGCACCTTTAAGAGGTAAAGGTTACCTCCTTCAGCTACATCTGTGTGTGGGGTGTTAGCCCATCGATGCGCTGCACCCATTAACTGCCCCACCCACCCAAGCTCAACCCTTAATTTATAGCTGATTTCCTGTACAAGATTATTCCATCTCCCCACTTTCCCATTTGCAGCTTATAGCCTGCAACCACCAGAGGGAGGTCCCACTGCTACACTCTTTTCCCTCCTATTTCCCACTTAATCTCTGCTATTTCCTAGGCACTGTTGCCCTCTCTGCTCCTCCACTACTCTATCCCTAGGCACTCCTGCCTTCCCATCTACTTCACAGCTCTGTACCCTACCTGCACCCTGCACCCCTCCACTTTCTATAGCCTCTAGCCCCTGTTCCAGCCTCAGCCTGTCCCACTCCCCCCTGCCTCTGGCAGTACCTAGTGCAGCCACTAGGAGTCGCTGTTTCCCACCTCCTCAAAGGACCATCCATCTGGCCTTTCTAGCCCTTTTTGCACGCTCATTCATCTCTCCCCCAGGCCCATAACCCCCCCCCCATCGGGGATCTGAACCTTGTACCTCTGGCACCAAAGGCAGCAATGCTACCCCTACACCATAGTAGCAGCCACACTTATCAAGGTACCTTCATCCCCCCTACATTCTCCAGACATCATGCGACCATGGGCATACTGACTCTTGTGCTTAATCTTCTAACAATTATCTTACCCTTTCAGCCCCCACCCTACCCAGTCATTCATGCTCCCACCCTGTACCCCACTCATCCCACTACCCCCCCAACTCCCCTCACACACTGGACCACCAACTCACTCCAGCACAGCCCCCACCAAACCCTATCCTCAACCCCTCGTCCCCCGGTCAAACTGGGCTCACCCCATTCTGGCCATTGCTGCCCTTACCTCTCTATCCATCCCCTGTATCCACACCACCAGAACCCCACTCCAGTTCCTGTGCAGCAGCTGTAATCATCACAGCATGCTGCTCAGACTGATCACTCTTCTTCTGCTCTCCGGGAACGTGCACCCCAACCCCGGCCCATGGCCATCTACCCCACCCACACCCCCTGTTGGGTGTGGCCTATGCATTGCCTCATTGAACATCTGCAGTCTCCCCCAAAAAATGGCTGTACTCCAGTGCTGGGTCATACAACACAGGACAGACATCATTGCCATAGTGGAGACCTGGCTGTCTACATCAACCCCTGACTCAGCTGTCTCCATATTTGGTTTCACCATTTTCAGGGATGATAGAGTTGGCAAACCTGGGGAAGGATGTGCAGTATAGCTTCACGACCCCCTCCTTTACCATGCTCTCCCTGCCCCTAAGCTCAGTCATGGTCCCCAAGACAACACAATAAAAATCTCCACTGACCCGGGCAGAGGCCCTCTCTACCTCACTACCGCATACATACCCCCGTGGAACCAAGCACCAGCAGCCCGCTCCCTTACTAACTATCTAGCCATCCTGCCCCACAAAACCGAGCAGATCATCCTGGGGACCTCAATGTAAACTGACTAAGCTCCACCACCACCACACATATAAAGGACTCCTTTACTGCCCTTGACTTAACCCAATTAGTCACACTTCCTACCAGATTTAATCAGTCAAGTGGCACCAGCACCCTCCTTGATGTAATTCTCTCCAGTCACCCCCACAAAATCAAGGACGTGAATATCTTAGCCAATGCACTCAGCGACCACTCCCCTATCCTCTTGTCACTGGTCCTTTCCCATGCAGAAGCCCTCATTCCAAGCCACCCACTGCCGCCGCTTTTACCCAGGAGGCCTCAGTAAACTGAGGCAACAACTAGACCAACTGGACTGGTCCCCAATCTCACTCACAACCGATACTGACACCGCACTAGCCTACCTCACCAGTGCTTTCTGCAGGACCTGTGACCTCTTTGCCCCCTTTTCCAACATACCCCGCAAAAGACAAAATGTCCCATGGATCCCCCCCCCCTTATTCAACAACTGAAGCAGAGGGATAATCTATGGCATTGGCATATTGCAATCGAATCGGGTAGGCCTGCAGACAGACAGGCCTGTAATGCCACCCACAACCAATGCACCTGGGCCATATGACAAGCTAAGGCCAAACACTGTCAAACCACTCTAGCCTCCTCCTGGGGCTCCACACGTGCTTTTTGGGACAATATAAAGGAACTCAATGGAAAGTCCCAATCCCCCCCATCCCAGATAGCAGTCCATGGCACTATCACCACTGACCCCCAACAGATTGCTGACTATCTCAACGAGGCTTTCTCAGAACTCAGCTCAGTCCTTCCTGTCCACTTCTTTGACCCTATCACCACCCCAACTCCCCTGCCCTGAAACACTCTCCATTTCTCCTTTGCACAGTATCGCCTGATGAAGCCAAACCCCACCTGCTAAAGATCCTCTCCAGCCACAACCCCAAGTGAGACCTGATTGACTCTAGGATTCTCCGGCTAACCCTAGATGTCATGCTTAAACCAGTACCTATGTCTGGGCCAATTCCCGAGCACCTGGAAATCAGCTGAAATAACTCCAATCCTCAAGAATGGAGATCACACAGCACCTAATAACTACAGGCCAATCTCCATCCTTCCCCCACTCTCTAAAGCTCTTGAAAAAATAGTCTCCTCCCAACTCATGGAATACCTTACCAAATACAACATACTTTGTCCAGAGCAACACGGCTTCTGCCCTGGACATAGCACCACATCGGCACTCCTGGAGTTCTCTCACCAAATACACCATGCACTTGACTCTGGCGATGCTGCAGGGACAGTGTTCCTTGAATTGTCCAAGACCTTTGACACTGTGTGCCACCCCCTCCTGCTCAACTTCCTCCAACAACTGGGTTTCTCACCCGACCCACTTGCCTGGTTCTCCAGTTACCTCCATAGCAGATCCCAGCGGGTTAAGATAAATGGTACACTATCTACCACTTTACCTGTCCACTCCGGTGTCCCCAAGGATCCATTCTGGGCCCTACTCTCTTCAGTCTCTTTCTTAACACCTTCCCTAGCTCCTGCTCAGGCAGAATGCTCCTATATGCCAATGACACAGTTCTCGTCTCCTTCCGTCACAACCCCGTCACCCTCCAGAACTCCCTACAGCTCACCTTCAGTCAAGCC
This sequence comes from Neoceratodus forsteri, assembly GCA_016271365.2. NCBI lineage: Eukaryota > Metazoa > Chordata > Ceratodontiformes > Ceratodontidae > Neoceratodus > Neoceratodus forsteri. The sequence continues at coordinate 638,284,630 of CM057453.1, read as the reverse complement.
TAAAAATGGTTCCTCGACCACTGTCTGGTCCTGAAACTCAAAAAGACAAAGTTTATGCTCTTCACCCACTGCCAGAGCAGTGCTAGTAATACCCCCCTCCTCATCCTCCCCAGCACCCTCCACCCCATTGAACAGGTGACAGCATACAAATACCTGGGCAACACCTTCGACTCAGCACTCACTTTCCATGCTCATCTTAAAACCCTGTCCACTGCAGTGAACACATGGATTGGACTCCTCTACCACCACAGAGACTGTCTCCCTTAGAATGCCCTCCAGCTGGCTATCATCTCCTCCATCATGTCCCTGGTGGACTACGGGCTTCCCATCTATGCTGCGACTGACTCCACTGCCCTCTCTAAAGTCCAGACCTCAATAAACAAGATGTGCAGGCTCCTGACTGGTGACCATGGCAGAACCCACACATGCCAGCTCTACTCCTCCTCTAACCTATTCACCTTCAATGAGTGCCTGCACTACCACACCTGTATATTGGCCAAAAAAACACTACTTGGGCTCTCCCTCCCGGGGCTGCTATATCCCTTAAACTAGCCCCCAAGATGGTCATCACCTGGAATGCAGCCAAGACCACCTTCCAACCAGGATCTCTCTTGCCCAAAGGTCCTTTCACCACAGGGCCCCCTCCTGGTACAATACCCTCCCTCCGCATATCACAAGCATCCCCAAAATCAGCCCGTTTAAAATTGCCCTATGCAGCCACCTCACCAGTACTCGAAACTGTAACTGCCCTTGAGGGCCCCAAAGCCTAAACTCATCTTTCCAATCCCTTCTGGTACTCTGCAATGGACAAAGTCCTCTGGACTGCCTCCTCCCCAACCCCCAGCAACCCTGGTCCCCCCCCCAGGCACTTGCTTCCTATACCCTCTAGAGCATGCCTCTTTATTTAATACAATTGTTAGATCGAACTTTGTAGACAATAGCCAGCCTCAGCACTCCTATGCAACATTGGAATTGCCTTTATGTTCTATTGACTGTATCACACCCGTATCGTCCACCAATGTTGTACACACTGTCTATTTGTTGTCTACCCTCCCTGTGACGAGGTGCCTTTGTAAATGAGTCCTTGACTCAAAGGTTGTAAATCCAATATACGAAATAAATAAAATAAATACAAAAATATGTGGTTTCCCATCTAAGTTCTTTAAGCTCGAGGCATGGGTAGCCCTATATAAACTGCACATCCTGGGCATCTCAGAAACCTGGCTGAAGCAGCACCTCACCGATACCACATATCAACTCCCTGGTTACTCCATACTATGAATAGACAGGCCATGAAGAAAGAAGGCTGGAGGCGTAGCACTGTATGTGCTAGACCATATCTCAGCCACCACAACTGCTTACTCTTTTACCACTTTTGCTTGTGAATGGCTTATTGCTAAGATTGTCCTGGGGGCCACAAAAAACTTCACCTAGGCTGTTGCTACAGCCCCCTTAATTTGGGCATCCAGGGCCTTCCGGTTTTCTGGATGGCCTTGCAAGCACCTCCCCTCCAGAGACACAATCCTACTAGGGGATTTCAACCTCAGCTGGACTGACACCCCAATACCTGAGTTTGCACATCTCCTAAAAACCCACCAGTTAGAACAAGTTATCTCTTCCACCACAAGATATAACATGCACTCAGACAACCATATCACCTTAGACTGGATTACCCCAAATCAAGTGGACCTGGTCCTAAAGGCAGGCACAATGTTCAACTACATCAGCAACCACACCCCTACTTACATTGTCCTAACCACCAAATCAATCCAGCCACCCCCAAAACTCCTGTCTTTCAGGAATTTTCACCACCAGGACCTTGACTCCATCCTAACTGATTCCAGGAATATAAACTGATCTATACTCTACTCATGCAAGGATGTCTCAACTGCAGTCACATACTTTACCGACGTCCTATGGAAACTTCAGGACAAACATTTCCCAATCACCACCAGAAGGGTCAGAGGTGGCAGCACCCTCTGGCTATCCAAGGAACTACTGGCCCAGATGAAAATCAGTGACAAAACTTGGAAAGCCTATAATCATCTCCCTCCCCCCAGCTCTGGAACGCATATAGACAACTGCACAATTCCTGAAAGCAGGCTGTTAAGTTGCTAAAGCGCAAATACTATACCAACTTGCAAAATACACGCTTGGTAACTCATGCAGTTTCTGGGCCTAAATAGGATCCCTCCTAAATCCTAAGTCTAACAAGCAGACAACACAGCTAAACTCACCCTCAATTCCCATCACTGAACCTGGTGCAATTGCAAGCACTTTTAACAGAATGTTTACAGACCTCTCTTCCCTATCTTAACAAGCTCCCTACTTAGTCTCTCTCTGACCTACATGGCAAACCTCAATGCTCCCAGCCCTCCCCTAGTACTGCACATGCTTTTCCATTTTACTTTAGGGTCATTGGTGTAAAAACCACTGCCAAACTCTTACGGACACTTCCTACCCGAGGCAGCCCAGGTAGTGATGGGCTATACCCTACCTTCCTGAAACTGCTCTCCCTAGTTAATGTAAAGCCCCTAACCTAAATTTACAACTTCACCCTGTTGTCTGCAACAGTAACTGACTCTTGCAAGCACGCTCATGTTGTACCCATATTTAAGGCTGGGGATCCCCTCACCTCTGAAAATTATCGGCCCATCTCCCTTTTTCCTCACCTGAGTAAATTACTTGAGAAAATCATTCACCACCAACTAGAAAAATACCACCTTCTGTGTCCTCTCCAGCATGACTTCCGCAAACACCATAGTACCTCCTCCACCTTGGCACTTTTCTTGAACCATATCCTTAGAAATATGGACAAGGGCAGGGGCACAGGCACAGTGTTTGTGAATCTGTCAAAGGATTTCGACCTCATAGACCACCATCTCCTCTGCTCCACCCTGTTAAACTTTGGCTGCTCACCAGATGCAGTCATATGGTTCCATAGTTACCACTCTGGAAGGTCCCAGTCCATCTTGGTTGGTAAAAATTCCTCTGCTCCGCTACCTACCCACACCGGCGTACCTCAGGGCTCAGTACCAAGGCCTCTACTTTTTTTCATGTTTATTAATGACCTCCCTGCTGAAAGCATCAGTTGCAAGGTCCTCCTCCATGTGGATGACCTAGTCATATACCACACCTATAATTCCATAGAGTCATTGTCCACCACCTTCACAGCAAACTTTGAGGCTGCACAGAGCTGGTTCCTCTCTAGAAAACTTCTCATTAATGAGAAAAAGACAAAGTCCATGCTCTTTGGCTCTAAGCCATTCCTAGCAAAGGTAGCCAGGTCAAATATTCCACTCTTGATCACTACCCCTGCCGACCCTCCACTCGAAACTGTCCCTGACTTTAAATATCTAGGTGTCACCCTAGATCCCTTCCTTACTTTTAACAAACACATCAGCAACACTGTGATGAAAATCCACCCAAAATTAGGCGCTGCCTACCACCAAAATCAGTTTCTGTCCCCTGAAGCTTGCTTAGCCATTGCTCAAGGAAACCTCCTGCCCCTCCTTGACTACTGCTCCCCCGGATACTCTACTACGTCCTCCTCCCTACAGATCTGTTTACATACCACATACAACTCCATCTGTCGCTTTGTCCTTCAAGCCCTATTTACCACCCACCACTGCTCACTATACCAGTCCCTAGAGTGGCTCTCTCTCTGCAGCGCCATTTTGACTTTGCTATGGGCAGCCTCATTGGCAGTGCTCTTAGGAACCATAAGCTGTCCCCCTACGCCTCCCTACTCACTGACAGAGTGGTCTCTCAGAGTCTCCGGGCCTCCTCTGTTCCCCCACTGGAAGTCCCTCACACTACTACAACCATGGGTAGTAAAGCCTTCTCTGCCTCGGCCCCTTCCCTCTGGAATAGACTTCCTTTGTCCATCCAATTACCCCCTCCAATCAGCCTTTCAAAGCAAACTTAAAGGTGTGGCTCCTGACTGAGGCCACTTGTACCTGCAGCTGTTCCCCAGGTGGTAATAGGGCCCGTATCCTGGCATAGCACCTTTTTGTGCCCTCACCCTACCTCCATTGCCCCTATCCTCTTGAACTGTTCTGCTCCTCTGTTCAATCTGGATATGACTATCTGTTTTATTCTGAACTGTTCGCAGGTTCTGCAATTTAATTTAAGTTATAGTTCTTCCTATGACTTGTGCCTATACCACTCCTGGTGATAGACTGAACTTTCGCTTTAACTGTATTTATTTCCTTGGCTCCCTGGTGACTGTACTGTATGTACATTGCATGTAATACTTTACCATAATCCCCATGTAAAGCCTTTTATATTGCATAGCCACTTAATGTATGTCACTACACTAGTAAGTACTGATTTCCCAGAAATATTTGTACTATGTAATGTGACCTCATACCAAGTGTTTTCAGCAGTCCTGTTTTCTTCTAATTGTATCTCCGTATTGTATTGATGTTTGTTGTGTTTGCTACCCTGGTGGCCCAGGTCACAACTGAAAATGGTGCTCTGGATCAGTTTGCTCACCCGGTTATCAAAGACATACATACATAAATAAATAAATAAATAAAGTGGAACCTTGAGTACTACAACACCTGTGCTGACAACACGCCAGACTGACTACAAAGCTGAGACCTTAATATCCTACAAATGTCTTATTTATACCATGGGACACAACTAAGATTGAATTAGCAGGAGAAACAATATGATTGGAAGCTACAGGAGAAATAACATGGACTATATAGGAGGGTGAATAATATATTATTCGCCTAGTAGATGTATAACATGGCAGAATAATACTTTATATTCAGTTATGTTATTCATCCATCCAACAGAATAAATAGCAATACCAAACTATGTAGGAAAATTTTATTGGGAAACTCAGAGGAATGGGTAACTGAAAATGGACTCTTTAGAAAGAAGTATTTGGGATTAAAATAGCCCATTAGTCACACTAGATAAATGTTTTATACTATATGGTTTGATATACAAAGATACAATAATCCATAAAGTCAAGCTATACTCAGGGCCTAATTCTCAAAGGTCCTTAGACTGATGCAAGGTTTGGCAAAAGGCAGCTTGCATCAAAGCCCAGTGTGCCAGGGACCCTGTGCCTGATTTTCTATCAGGTATGGTCCCTGCGGCAAAGTCCAGCAGCTTGTGGTAGCCTTGGTTGTGTGCCTAACTGACAGCACATCTGCATGGTGTGCCACTAGCTGCTGGGTGGCCGTGCACAAATACCTGGTGGCTAGCGGTACTCCCAGCCCCAATCTCCCATTTTGACTAAAGTCCCTGGTGGTCTAGCGGATCCCCCATGCCCCAATCCCCAATTATGACAAACTGCCCTGGTGGTCTAGTGGACCACCGCACCAAACCCTGATCCTTCATGTTAAAATGTTAAATATTTCCTGGTGGTTTAGTGGCCCTCTCCAAGCTCTGAACCCCTATGTTAATATATGAAATATTCCCTGGTGGTCTAGATCTGATCCCCCGTGTTAAACTATTAAATATTCCCTGGTGGTTTAGCAGCCCCCCAAGCCCCTGTGTTAATATATTAAATATTCCCAGGCAGTCTAGTGGTTCCCCCAAGCCCCGATCCTCCATTCTGCAATAGTAAATATTGTCTGGCAATCTAGCAGACCCCACCCCCCACCCCGCTCCCCACATCCTGAACACCACTAACTACTGGAACAGCCCACGCTCACCACCATAGCTAGCCGCCTACTGAACAGTCACTGAGCATGTACTGTATACAGTACATGCTCAGTGACTGATAGCCCACTGAGCTGTCAGTCAATGAGCACATGCATTATATAGTACATGCTAATTCAGAGCTCAGTTGGCAGCTGGCCGTGTGGTGAACAGTGGGCTGTGCCAGTCACTGGCTGGTGTTCAGGATGAGGGGAGCGGGGTGAGGGATTGGGGTCCACTAGACCACCAGGGAATATTTACTGTTGCAGAATGGGGATCGGGGCTTTGGGGAGCTGCTAGACCACCAGAAAATATTTTATATATAAACATGGGGGATCGGGTCTTGGGGAGCTGCTAAACCACCAGGTAATACTTTATATTTCAGAAGGAGGTATCGGGGTTTGGAGGGTGGTCAACTAGACCGGCAGGGAAGTCTTTTAGAATGAGGGATTGGTGTTGTGGAGGGCAGACCACAGCACATTGCCACAAATTCCTCAATTCTCCCAGAGGGCAACTTTCAAAGTAACCTTAGACCAGCCCTGGCTGGTCTAAAGGTACTTATAATTTTGCCCTCTGGGAGAGTTTTGAGAATCCCAATTTTGGGGATTTGGGAGTCTGTTGCTGCCGCAAGCCCTTACTGCCATGCCACAGTCCATTTTGTGGTGCATGGGTGGTGCAAACCCCATTCCATGCAGGTAGCCTGTGGTTGACACAGGCTGTGTTTGAGAATCGCTCCTGGTGCATCTTTTGGTGCAAGGGGCACTTCATGCCATTCTTTGTGGTGCAAGCCCCTTGCGCCATACCAGGAGCTTTGAGACTCAAGCCCTAAGTCTTTATTGATTTTAAGGCTGCTTTCAAGACAGCAAAAAAAGTTATATTATGGTGCAAACTAGGAAAGGCAGGGCTTAACCCCATACTGATACAGATAATCATGGAATACCACAGAGGCAGCTGGTCTCAAGTTAGATCAAATACAGGAGGTAATTTTTTGGAGGAAAATTCTAACTGGCTGTGGTATTCATCAAGGCTGTAGTTTTGCCCACTTTCTGTTTAATATTTGTACAGTATCAATGATTTTATTTCAGCTTAAGATGAACCACAGTTTCATGCCTCTAATATTACAGACAACCAGATTAGCATATTATTATATGCTGATGATGTAGTCAGAGACACCAGCACATTCACTGAGAATATTGCTTTATGAATTTTTGTTCTCAAACCGCGATCTTGTGATTTATCTATAACAAAGGTTTTTCTGGTGCCAACGGCATCACTGTAAGCATCTATTGTGGTCATGCATACTCTTTTTTGCATTTAGACAAGTTCAAATGTGTATTCAGTGGGAGTGATTCAGCTGCATGCTGTTAATGATAATGTCAGTGGTAAGGCTTTTGGGTCTTTGCATAGGGTTTCAGACCTACATGAGCCTGGGCTCAAACCCCATTGCACAGCATTTTACTTTCTCACTACAATTCATGCAATATGAGAAATGTTGTAACAGATTATTGTTGATATTAGTGCTAGAGTTTCAGCAAGATTTGAAGTTCTGTATTGCTGATTACTTGAAAAGCTACAGCTGAGACAGTGAGGTTTGATTGGAACTGGGGAAATATTACTTCAAATTAACAGACTGTTCATTACTAAAATCCACTGCAGCTGTGTAGGGCGGGGTCTGTACTCACTGTTGGATGTCTCTTACCACAGCATGTATTTCCTGTCAAGGAACGTTAGTAAAGCAGTAATGCGAATGGCTACCAAGCAGCAGTGGGTAGGAGGCCTGGGTTCAATCCTCAGGGCAAATTTTCTTTCTCACTGCAGTTTATGAAGTATGAGAAAAACTGTTAGATTTATTTTATTCATTTAAAAATTGATGACTGGGAAAGGCACGCTGAGCTGAGGCTCTTTTCCAGGTGCAACACGGGGTGGAGTGGGGTGGTGGGCTACAATGCAGGTAGAAATATCACATAGCAATTTAATGATCATATCACAATAATATTTACACAATAAAATATACAAGAATCTAAAATACAAATGGCCAGAGGAACAAGGCTACAGCATAGCTCAACTCAGCTGGAAAAGCAGTGCAGACGTCATTGCTGATGTTAGTGATAGAGTTTCAGCAAGGTTTAAAGTTCTCTGCTGTGGTTAACTTGAAAGTTCCAGCTAAGACTTTGCAGTTTGAATGCAGCTTAGGAAACATTTCTTCAAACTGACAAAATATCATGCTGACTGCAGAGACCTTAGTGCAGGAACTCATCAGGTTAAAAGTTCTGAGTTTGTGTATTGTGTGGGGCATGCTTGTTTATTTTTTGAGGTGTATTGTGTACTTGCATGCATGTATATGTTTATATTCTACAGCATCCACATGTGCATTGTTTAGCATGTACAGTATACAGTATGTGTCTTTAACTATACAAAAAATACACATCTATACCATGGCACCTCTTAGTACTGTTGGTACTTTATCTTTGGTGCAACAGCTTTGACCAACAAATGGTTTAGCAAATGTGTAGAGATGGTGAATCAATATGGCAACTTAGAAATCACTTTTACAACTGATGTTTCATCAACAAAAAACATATTGATGAAACAAAACAGAAGGTGCTGAGCGAATCCTCAGGCATATTAAAATTCAATAGCCAATATAGAGAAAGTTCGCCCATACCGAAGCAACAATTAGAGTGTTTCAAGTAAAGGTCAGTAATCAGGTACTTTTACGGCTCTAAGAAATGGTAGATTGGGGGTGTGAAAGTGTTAGAGGTACATTAGTGCAAAACTTATTCCTAATGAAGCCACTGTGACTACCCTGGCAATCCAGGCTGCCCAGTTGAGAACTTAGATTGGTCAGATGGCACTAACTAATAACAGAAAATGACTGATCATAGCTATAATAACCTTTGCAGCAGGACTTTGCTTCTAAATGTTGGAAAATTTTAAATTATGTGCACATTAGTCCATCATCAGGAGAACAATTCAACTAGTGTTTTGAAATCTAGCAGCAGTCTCCAGGAGTGGAAATTCCTACTTACTGTAACTCATGACAGCAGTACTGTACTACCTTTCAATGTACTATCTTTCTAAATGATAATTGTGGTAGTGCAGTCTTAACATTTCGGCAGGGCTAGAGCCACTTAGAAGCATTCAATAAAAAGACGTGTCTTGTACCATAGAATTAATTCTACCCAAGGTCAATGCAGTAAGTGGGATAATCTCCACTAAAATACGTGTATTTATATTGTGATTGAACTAAAAATTTACTGTCAGGAAATTAGCAGAGTTCATTTCAAGAAGGCAGCAATGTATTTACAACAACTAAGTTGTTTTTATTTGTTTGTGTTCTAGATTCAGCAGAATGTCTGAAGTGTCCGGATGATTACTGGCCCAATGAGAAGCAAGATAAATGCACTGCAAAGTTAATAGTGTTCCTCTCTTATGCGGAGCCTTTAGGTGCAATTCTGGCTGCAACTGCCGTCATCACATCACTCTTCCCTTGTATTGTCTTGGTGATCTTTCTCAGAAATCATGACACAGCTATTGTCAAAGCCAACAACCGTCACCTCAGCTACCTTCTCCTCTTGGGACTTATCCTTTGTTTCCTTTGCTCTTTAATTTTTATCGGGCACCCAGTGGCAGAGACATGCATTCTCCGCCAGATTGCCTTTGGAATAATTTTTGCCTTTTGTACTTCTTGTGTATTGGCCAAGACTATTATGGTGGTGATAGCATTCAGTGCTACAAAGCCTAACAGCAACTTAAAAAATTGGGTAGGGGCCAAACTGCCCAACACTATAGTCATTCTCTGCACCTTAGTTCAAGTGGTTGTGGGAGCATTGTTTGTTGGTCAGTGCCTCCATTTCCAGAGCAAAACACTAAGTACCAAAGTGGGAAAATATTGCTTCAGTGCAATGAAGGTTCAACTACTGCATTTTGGAGTATGTTAGGATACATGGGTCTTCTGGCCAGTGTAAGCTTTGTGGTGGCCTTCTTATCTAGAAACTTACCTGATAGTTTTAATGAGGCAAAGTTTATCACCTTCAGTATGTTGGTTTTTGTTAGCGTGTGGTTATCATTTATTCCAGCCTACTTGAGTACACAGGGAAAGTACATGGTTGCCGTAGAAATATTTGCTATTTTATCTTCCAGTGCTGGTTTACTTTCTTGTATATTTATACCAAAGTGTTACATTATTCTCTTTCGGCCTGATATGAATACTAGAGCATTTCTGATGGGGAGGGTAACAGCTACAAAACAGAAAACATGATGAAAAATCATACTACTAGAGGATTGGATGCCTGAGCAGACTGGCATTGGGTTAAGGATCCTTTCAACTCTTGGTCACTGGCTCAAAACTAGCTCCCATCAGTACTGTCACAAAGCCATTATCATCTGAGGGATGTTCAGTGGCCCATATGAAATGGGTTGTAGTGTCAGTCCATTTCCTTGTATACAGGTGTCCACCACAAAACCACCATCTCAACTGGCACTAATGGACACTCTTGCTAGCAGCTTCTTATAAGAGATTAAGGAGTTAATGGACATTCTGTCTGAACTATTGCTTCACCTATGTGGTGTTCCCTTCATAATGTTGTAGAGGCAAAAGATGCATCAAAATTTTACTATGCCAGTGAAGTTTGAGCAAAGTCGGGAAAATTGCACTACATGTAGTGGATGTTTTCCGACTTTACTCCATCTCAAGCAGCAGTGTTCTTTGTTGTTAAAAGAAGCCTTTTGAAACAGTTGAGGTCACCTCCAACCACTGTGGCAAATGGTTCCTTCCTATCACTGAGACCTTAGAAGTGATGTACTCCCACCCTGCTACTCTCTTGCACCTACCATCCTTCTCTTCGCCACAGTCCCAGCAAAGTTTACTATAGCAAAAAAAAAAATATGGTCTTAGTAATACATCCTCCATTCTCCCCACCCAGTGCCTGTCCCACTGAGTCAAGAATCACATTGACCCCCTGATCCTACCCCAATCTCTAGCAACCAACCTCCCTTCCCCAGAAACACAAACCTGTAAAAAAGAAAACAGTCCAGCATTAGGGGAGGATGTATTACTAAGACAATATCTTTTTATGATAGGAAAGTTTGCTGGGACTGTGGGTCTGGGTGGTGGGGAACATTTGCCACAGTGGGTGAGGGGTGACTTAAATTGTTTAAAAAGGTTTAATAACAAATGATACCTTGCTTCATTTCTGATGGCAATGTGCTATTTCACCTGGTGAAAATTATATGTAGGGACACTTTGCCAGGATTTTTGCTGGTGAAATGCCACAATGTATAGTCTTTGCCTAGTAAAGATGGGCACTTCACCAGGTGAAAACTATATGAAGTGCACTCCCAGGTGAAGTGAAGTCCATGGCACTTTGTGAAGTACAGTGAAGCTGATCACTATGCAGTACAGTCTCAGATTACTGCATGGCAAAGCGGATTAACTACTGTACCATTGAAATTGCCTTGTTTACTGCAGTAACTTTGCTGTAGTATGCTGCACTTTTGTGTTGCATCCTGGCCGGTACCACTGCCCTTCATAATGTGAGTTTCCAAGACTTTGTGCATCTCTATTTGAGGTCTGCTAGCAGGAACGTATACAGAAGCTTGCCCTGAAACTGCCCGTGCTCTACCTATCACATGGATAAACAAATGATTTCAGTACCTAATGCTGTCAATTGTGTACCTTTTTTTAAAATTATATTCTTTATTCTCCCTCTCTGGCCCTGCCCCATCTGCTTCCCCTGGCAACCTACCAAGCCTTGACACAGCTTTCCTGGAATCCCAATCCCATCTGGATTCACCCCCTCCCCTGCAGCAGGCCCTTTGGAGCAACATCGCCTCCAAGTTCTTATCCAATATGAACATGCAGGAGGATGCACTGGCCTTGCGAGTACTGGGAGCTTTATTCTGCTGGGCCAGGGTATTTCTCTTCAGGCTTTCTCTCCCCCACCTCAGGATGCCAACAGGTAGGGATCCATCTGCATTTTGTTCTGGTGCAGTCAGCTGGTGATAAAATGCTTATTTAAACTTTCAAATTCTGGATGATCTTTGTAATCTTTTAATTTATTTTGTATAGCTCTGGTGTAACTTGCTACAATGCTCAGTTGCTTTTTATCTGTGTTAATCAGAGCAGTCATTAATTTCACTGAACATTCTGTTAATGCATGTTCCCACTCATTTTAAAAATTAGTTTCTTCTAAGCCACAAGTTGAAAGTTTACAATTTATAGACCCCTAGGGCACCAACCTTTGCGCAATGTTTTACTTCAAGCTGATCTGTGAAAAAAATGAATAAGCTCTGATACTCTAAATTTTTCCAGGTTTCTGAATAGTTCTATTAAGTTTGAATCAGTTTCAGAAGCTGTTTGACACTTGATTTCATGTTTATACTGTAATTTGTTTATGTGCCGGATTCTTTGCTTAGCTCTCTCTTATGGAATCAAGTGTCAGTATAACGAAGAATTTGTGCTAATTCAATGAAGAACTTTAATATTTCTGCAAGATAAGCTATTAGAGAGAACCGTAAAAGAAAATATTAGAGATAGTAAGGGTTTTTACTGATGGCTTCCATTTATGAAATTCACTGTCGGGATTTTGTATATGTGTTACAGTTCTAAAAGGGACTGTCACTTTAAACTGGGCTTTAAAAGGAGTTTGTGTTGTCTGTTTCATTACGCTCCCTGAGGAATACCCATATGGTTGACATGCTGGGGCATTTGGCTTTAGCATCCTGATGTTGGGCTTTTAAAATAAATTTCACCTCAAATGGATTAGCTGGAGTGAGCACTTTTTCTTCAACCTGAGTGCCACCCACATGTTGCTTTCTTGAGTTGGGTTTGGATGTAGCAATCCGGGGATTCCACTGGCACAGCTTTCCTGGACCGTACTATTTTTAGAGGATCCCTTTTCCTTTATCAGCTTGAAAACGAAATATGCTTTCTTGGGTAAAATATGCTCCATCCAATATGTTGTACTGAATACTTTTATTTTTCACATAGGAATCGAGTTTGTTGGCATTTTTCCTTATGTTAGTCCACTGATAAATATCTATTTTATCTAAAATGTCCATCTCCCATTTTCCTTAGTATGCCATATTTGAGGCCAGATATTCAAAACTTTGCCCCTGGGCAAAATTAGCACTGCACGATGGGCAAACTTAGCCCAGAACCATTTGCAAGCCACATTCAAAGAAATAGCCCCAAGGCTAAATGAGTTGAATATAGCGTGCAAACGAAGGTGTGAAAACAGGGCTGAGAGTGCAGTGCAACAATAGCCCAGCAAATAAGACAGCACTGAATACAGCAACCGAGATCAGTGCACAAAGAGGTGGAGTAAGTGAAGGCTCAACAACGTGAGCAACATGTGTGCTTGCAAAGAAGTGGAGCACAACAGCAACAAACAGTGCAGGTGAAATACTGCAGAATCATGTAATAGAGCATTGCAGTCTTGCGCCCGCTAACACGTTTGTGCGGCGCTGACATGTTTGCCTGGCGTAATCCCTTTTGTCTGGTGCTAAAGTTTGCTATATTCAATGCCGCTATGCAAATGAAGCTACTCAGGCAATCTGAGGGCAAACAGCCACACCAGCATCTCATTACAGCCTGCTTAGCATGTGGATTGCCTGGCGCTACAACATGGTACACAACGATCCACCTGTAGGTCCGACTGGAATTATAAGATGGTAGCCACTTTCCTGGCTGTGCTCACAGCACCACCTGTAGCTCCAACTGGAATTACAGGATGGTAGCCACTTTCCTGGCTGTGCTTACAGCTCACAGAACAATAGCTGCAGTCTTTGGTTTGGACACAGATGCACAGACTAATGTGGCTCGGAGGAGTAGCACTACAGGAATGGATGGTCATGCTGCATGCCAGAGGCAAATCATTGTTCCTGCCACAGTGTTTATCAGATGGTACAGTACCATAGTAAGTGATACTGTGAGGTACACAGCAATGCCTACGGTGCGTCAGGAAACAGTGACTGCTGCTATCCACACAGTGACATGTACAGCTGGAAGGGGTGGTCTGACAGTGGACACCATAGTCATACTGTTATGTGACCCTTATGTCCGGCACTAGTGGCATGGAATCCCCACACTACCATACACATGGCTGTCCATGTGTGCGGGAAGCCTGGACAGGTATAAGGTATGTGCCCCAGGGTGGAGGGGCACACATACCAACATATCGGAACACTGCTGTCAGGGGCATTACCGTCAGTGAAAAATGAGCACTGTGTGGATGGCCCCAGCTGTGTGGCAGTACCCACTATGTGGTACAGCCAGGCCACCTGTACACCCTCCCCTTAACACCCTACATTCCCCCAGTGCAGCATGTGTCCACTGGATTGTGTTGGTGTACACCAATGGGGGAACTGGAGGTGTGTGCTACATGGACACACTGCCATGGTGTCCACTGGGTGCTGGGGCACCCATTAATGCCTGGCAGGGTTAGGACCAGTGCCAGATGATGGTGACATGGACAGTGCCATCTATGTGCAGCATGTCTCACCCATGTATGTTTTCTGCACATTGTTCTGTCTCACCTTGTTCACTGGGTAGGCACACTAGGCCAAAGCCCAGTGTCAGGAATGACCCAGCGATACTAACAGTGTGGCTGAGATGCAGTGGTGTACAAGACAGACATACAATACACAGCAGCACACAATACACAAATATCACATTAGGCACACATTACAGTACATTGCAATACATTACATATGGAATAATGCATGGGGAAGTTTGGTTAATGAGGATTTTATGCACATCCAAGGTGTGTGATGCCCCATAAACCCCAAGGGTGATGTCCGAGGGGTTTATCTCTGGGCATCATACACACAAGGGTGTGCATAAAATCTGAGTTCTCAGACTTCCCCATGTTTACTTTTTTATATGTACTGATGGTTAGCGCTGCACAAAAGTGACTTTGCGTGACTTTGCTCAGCTTTGCGTGACTTTGTGCAATATAGCACCCGTGGTTTATGGAACTCTGTACTACACAAGTGTGAAGTATGGAGTTTGTGAGGGTCTGCCAGTGGTGGTTTATTGACCCTAACCAGTAAGTGTATAGAGGACTGTGTATGAGCAGTCATACACAACAAGGATATTTTATTTATTTATTTAAGGATTTTACCAGGAAGGCATGCTGAGCAGACTACTGCTCATTTCCAGATGCATCATGGGGGTAGAAGGGAAGGGGGAAATACAAGCATAATTATACAGTGTACACAAAATCATAACAGAGTTTACGGTACTTAGAGTACAGCAGACAATAAAGCAAGGCATATGACAATAGTACAGTGCATATGACAATACAATATAATGTACAGTTACATAATAGATATAAAGCATATACATACAATGTCAATTTACAGTCTCATAACAGGAGTGGGCTGGCCCAAGAGCTATAGGTATATAACAAACATGCATGTCACTTTACAGTCACGTGGAGGAGTAGGCAGCCCCTGAAGCTAGTACTAAAGCATACATGTGCAGGTGGAGAAAAAGTGGCCTTTGAGCAGGGAACTGAGGTCATGACTAGTGGAGGCATGCTGAATATCCTCAGGGAGGGAGTTCCATATTTTAGGCATATGATGAGAAAAAGCTGACTGGCCTGCCATGGTGGACATGCATGGCACATACAGGAGACGTGAGTTGTTTTTCCGAAGTCTGTACACTGGAAGGGTGTTTTTGTGGATGGCATCAGATTGTGTGGAGAAGTACAGTACTGTATCATCCATGTACATGTGAATGGATATGTGTGTGGGCAGGTAGAGGCCAGATCATTGAGGAAGATGGAAAACAAGAGTGGGCCAAGGACTGAGTCTTGTTGTACACCAGTGGTAACAGGGAGAGAGGCAGAGATGCGTTACCAATTCTGACCGATTGGGATCTGCCTACCAGATAGGAATGGAACCAGCTGGTGGCCACAGTAGATAGCCCTGTGAGAGAGAGAGAGAGCTTGGTTAGAAGAAATGAGTGAGAGACAGTGTCAAAGGCTTTAGACAGGTCGACAAAATGGCTGAGGTGATCCGGCCTCTGTCCATGCCTTTGTGGATGGAGTCTGTGAGTCTTAGGAAAGAGGTGGTGGTGGAGTGGGACTTCCTAAACCCAGACTGGAAAGATCTGAAAAAGAAGACGAGACAAGGTAGGAGGAGAGTTGTGAGAGGACTAATTTTTCCTGGATTTTGGCCAGGATAGGGAATAGGGAAATCGGGTGGAAAATTCCCAGAAGCAGAGGGTTCATGATCTTTAGGAAGGGGGATGACTGTGGCATGCTTCCACTCTGCTGGTATAGAGGCAAGAGAGAATGAAAGGATATAGAGTGAAGCTAAGGGGGTGGTAATGGCTGAGGCAGATAAGTAGAGTAATTTGGAGTCCAGGCCAGTGGGGAATTTGCCCTTGGAGGGATTAAGGGTCAGCAAGGCTTTGTAAACTTCAGCTGGAGAAACTGGGCTGAAGGCAAAGGAGGGGCCATGGGGAGGAGCCCGATCATGAGGGTGGCAGAAGGGGTGTTCGGGTCAGGATGGAGGGAGGCCAGAAGTGAGGAAGTACATTCTATAAAGAAGAAATTGAACTGAGAGGCCACCTCAAGTGGGTTTGTGATTGTGGAGCCTCCTATATTAGAGCAGGGGTGGGGGGGGCTGCGATGGAGGGGAGAAAAGAGATTTAACCACCTTCCAGAATTTAGGTGGTTGGCCTAAGTTGGAGTGGAAGGTGTGTAGGAAGTAGCTGACTTTTGCTCTGCAGCTTTGTCTTGTGTAGGCATTCCATAAGGCATGATACTTTTGTTTAAGTATGGGTGAACTGGAGACCTTGAAAGCCTTCCAAGCCTGATCCCTGGCCCTAAGGAGTGCCATGATGGCCACCGAGATCCATGGCAAGAGGGCACCCCTAACCTGTGCTCTTCTGAGTGGGGCATGAGAGTTCCAGACAGTGATAAACCTGGTCCTGAAGAACTCTAAGGCAGAGTCGATAGAGGTAGCCAGGGGAATGCAGGACCAGTCTGTGTTAGCTAAGTCATTTACTAGAGCTGCAAGGTCCAGGGATTTACAGGATCTTGTTAAGACAGTTTTGCGGGGTGCCTTGGGCCTGTAAATTTTTCTTACCATGAAGATCTTGTGATGGTCACTTAAGGAGTCCGGTAACAGTCCTGAGGTGAGTATCCGATGTGGGTGGGAGGTAAGGGACCCATCCAGAGGAGAGCAGTTCGGTGAGTTGGGGTTAGTACGTGTGGGCTCAGTGATCTGCTGAGACAGGTTTAGTGCTGTCACCTGGCTGTGCAGTTTAGAACTAGAGCCTGAGAGCCAGTTGTGGTTGAAATCACAGAGGATATGTAGTTCGCCCCCGGAGGCTAGAGATGTTAGGGATTTCAGGTGTTCTGTGATAGAGGGCGTAGTGGAGTCAGGAGGGCAGTAGGATCCAGCAATAAAGACTGGGCTTGTGTGGGGAAGGGAGAGTTTAGTTAGTAAAGTGTTGATGGTGTGCGGGCATTGGCAGTGGGACAGGGGTAAACTGAAGCATACAGTCAATGTGCATGGATACGCCACCACCTCTTTTGTTCCCAGGACAGTCATGACGCATGAGGGTGTAGCCAGGGATGGTGAATTCAGCATCCTGGTTATAAGGTTTCATCTAGATCTCAGAAATAATCAATATGTCAGGTCTTAAGGAGAGAACAATAGGTTGTAGTAGAGTTCATTTGTTTAGTAGGCTGCAGATGTTTAGGTGAGCAAGGTTTAGGCCACAAGGTAGTTGAAAAGAGGGGGCAGGGTTGGGACCAGGGGGAGAGGTTGGCCCAGGGTTAGATTCAGCATCCCCAGACAGATGAAGCAAAAGTGTTATTAGTATTTTATTTTTTGGCTAGACCCATAGCTGTTTGCGAAAGGAATCTGAAGAGTGGGAGGGAAGCCCAGGGGTGATGTGGGAGTGGAATTTTAGGACAAGTAATCCATAGTGAAAGGTGGTTGGGATGACAGAGGGACGAGCCAACAGATTGCTGAGGAATACATCAGTGAGCAAAACAGTGATCAAGGTGGGGGAAGGGGGGTTTGGAGTGACTGAGGTGTAAAATGCAGGCTGGCAAAGCTGTGCCTCTAAGAAGGAGGAGAGCGGCAGAGTCGCCAAAGGAGCTAGCAGCAAGGCTACTGTTAGGTAAGGAAGCAACATTGTACATCTAATAAGTAGAATGGGTGAGGATTCGGGATTAGTGGCGGCTGCTAGAGTTGGTTGCAGGTAAGCTGCAAATGGAAAGTCACCTGATTGATTTTATGCAGCACGTAATTGGATCATAGCTACAAAAGAAGTGTACCACCAAGGGTGGTGGTAGGGAGTGGTGGGGACAACACAGAGATTTGAAAAAGTTGTCCATTGTGCCTACGGCCAAAGACACCATACCTGCTTCTGGATTCAGTGCAGCAGCTCAGGGGAGGGTCGAAGCAGACCCAGCTCTCACGACCACTCAGGGGGAGCTGTGGAAAAGGAAAGAGAGAGGACAGTTAAATAAAGGTAAGAGAGAGAGAGAGGGAGGGTCTGAGCAGAGAGAGGGGCAGGGGGGCTGAGGAAACAGGAGTGGGGCTCAACGCTACAGCACAAGGTAACCGGGTGCTTGGAGAGGGAACTCAGCACTGCAAGATCAGCAACCTGTACAGCCAGTAAATAGTTTCAAATGATGTTTAAATAACACAAAACTACCACTCATTTCAGCAGAGGAGCCAATGAAGAGATATTCTTGTATTGAGAGGTTTACTTTGTGTGCTCTCGAGGTGCTCTGTTACCAAGGGAACCTTGAGATACAAGAATATCTTTATAGTGTATGGGCAGTCACAGCATAGAAACTCACATAAAATCAGTTAGTGAAGACAATGGAAAATAGGAATTTTAACATTTTCTTTTTCTTACTGATACAGTGTGCTGTAGATGTTTCTGCAGGTACAAGTTTTAAAAAAAATCAAAAACTAAAAGCTTAATTGGATAGAGGAAAGCAACTGTGGTAACATTCCAAGTTGTTCTGATGCAGTAGTGACATCACTACTGCAGCAGAGCAACATAATGATGTTAACCATTGCAGCAGAACAAGCTTATTCCAGGCATGGAATTCCATGCATAATAGCATTCCACCATACACTATGAACAGTTTGTTGCTGCCAAGTGGTGTTCTAGCTCAGTTGTATCATTTACATGAGCGTGCAGTTCACAGCATTGTTGGGCATTGTATTCCACAGTTTGTGTGCCTGTGCATATGGAGTGGCCCAGGTGGCCATCCACCCACCCACACTGCCTCCTCACTGGATGCATACAGCCTTGTTCTCTGTTGCTGCTGTGTCCACGCCCTCCATCCTGGGTTTGCCTGGACTTAATACTACCTTTTCATTGGCAATAACTAGCGGCAAGCTAAGTGTTGCCAACTGTGCCTTGCACTGTGCTAATGTTTTGAATATAGCGCTGTGCATGTATGCATGATACTGCCCCTCACTTCGCCCCATGCACACATTATCTTGCTGTGCCAGCACTAATGGGTTGCACTGGCACTATTTGGTCTTTTGAATATCGCAAGTCGGCGCTATTGTAGTGCAATTCTGGTGCAGTCAGTTTGCGCCGGCGCAAAGCTTTGAATATCTGGCCCTATGTATGGTACTGCAGAATTTCCAAACTGAATAATCATCACTATATTTGTGCTATAATGCTACAATTTTTACTAAGATTACTGTTTAGGTAGATGCCACTATCGAAGTGATCTACTAATCCCCTGGTACTTAATATCTTTAAATTTAGCATTTAAACTTGAATTTAGGAACCAATTACCCATAATTTGTACAAATGAATCATATTCTTTAAATTTGGTAAAGGATTTAAGTTTCTCATTTGATAATAGTTCTAACTAATTAATAATGTTTGCATTAATTAAAGAGGACAGGAAATAAAAAAAATAATACAAACTTTTGTAATATTTATGTCTTTGTTTCTAAGAAAGCAGTTGTGTTTGTCTCACTAGCTGTTTTGAAAGTGTATAATTTTATGTTTTATTATTATTTACCAAATAACAGAAAATGTAAATGTCACTGTTACTGAAGCAGCCGGTTTTATCTTTCTGGTTTTGACATCGGGAATGTGAGCATGCCAGATATGCGATGACGTCATCATTCTTGCATTCCTTAACGTCACCCAGGCTCACGAATGGTGTGAGACTTTTTCTCACAGCTGTCGGAACTGATAGCAACCAGGACGTAGAGCATTTCATTGTTATAGCTATCCTGGGGGCTGATTCAAGATGACTTATGCATGGCGCAAGCCGAATTATGCCAAACCCTATGGTGTAACCCGCATTTGCGCCATGCATTATGCTGTTCGGTTTTCCAGAACGTGCCTTGTGCCATGCCATATGTGGGTTGCAAAAATGTGGGATATGTCACCCACTATACTGCAACCTGCAACAACATGGTGCAAGGGTGGGTTAAGGCAGCAACTGAACCCTATTCCAAAAAGGCGGCTGCCGTAACCCACTTACGCAATTCCAGGAGCTGCAATGGTGCAGTGGAGTCAGAACATCTCGGAGTTGCTCTAAGAGGCATCCGTCAGTGGCATCCGATGGATGCCCACTCTGCAGTGCTGCAGCAAAGGTCCTGTTGTGCTCCCCATGCTCCCATGACCATGTCCATGCCCCTCACCCCCCGGATGTCAGGAACCCCCAGGGGTCCATTTACTAAAGCGTCCCCCCGGACACCTGTGCTACCTGATGAGCTCCCCGCATTCCCCCTGATGCTTGCTGTGGTGTTCTGGGGTGGGGGGGCAGTTTGCAGTGGGCTGCGACTTGCGGCATGCCCGTGGCATTGGCCTACGCCTACCACAAGTCACAAGTCATAGATGCTGGGACCCTGCCGCCCTTACAATATGGTGCAGGATCCCCGGCGTAGTGGCGAATGTTGCAACTCATATACTCCCTCAAGTTGCAACATTCATCTTGGAATTGGTCCCCTGTTTATTTACTTTGCTTTAATTATAAGGTTGTTTTTATGTCTTTTAAAATAGTAGCAAAATCACTATAAAGTGTGCTGTAATTTGTTTTACCTATCTGTCATGTATGTGAGGTATATTTGAAACAGCAGCCCCAATCACCCCCCCCCATGTTGTTTTTAAAAGGAATAGGATGTTCATTTCATTTGATCAGGTAATGAGGATGAACGGCGGTATGTCATCACTTTGACACGTAAGCAAACACAGGCTGTCTCGTGCATCCGGCAATTTCTATTCCTGCCAGGGATAACTTATCTTTACCTTAGGCAAAGTCTATGGCAGTGTAATCGAGGAAGACAACCATCATTCTTAGGTTTTAGTAACTGTGGAAGTCTAATGTATGGTAGTGCTTTAATTTTGTTTCTGAATTCTCACATTCATTTTTATTATGTTGATTGCACACATGTGCAAGAAACATATTGAAGCAGCTTGCTGCAGAAGCAGGTTGTGGAGGCACGGTACTGTTGTGGCCAATGCCCCCACAGCCTTTGGAGGCTTGGCCTGCTTTTCCCAATGAGGTGGCACACAGCTGCTGACACTAGTTCAGCCAGTGTGACACAACCTTGAAAGGTTTCAGCCGCTGCAATCAGGGGCTGCCTCGTCATTGCAGTGTAAGCCATTCCCCTGCAATGAGGGAGTGACCCGCCATTGCTGGGTGGAACCTTGCTACTGTGGTATTGTTTATGAACATGGTGGCAGCTTGCTGCCATGTTCACAAACAATAATAAGCACCCCCACTGCCGAGGGGGTGCCCAATCCCCCTCGGCAGCTTGAGCCCCCCCACCACAGTGTTTGCTTGATGACAGGGGTCCCAATCCCAGTCAGCTTCAGTGCCCATGATGTACATGTTTCCAATGGGACAGCCCACACCCCATTGGCATTATGTACCCTCTCCCAGTTTCATTTGCTGATGGGGGAGCCCACTTCCTGTCGGCATAATTTCCCCCCTCCCAAAACACACAGTACAGTTGTGCCAAGGGGGTGCCCAATCCCCATCGGCTCTTGTGCCCCCCTTTTGTGCTGATGGGGTGCCCAATCCCCCTTCAGCTAGAGCTACCCCAAAAACACTCTGTTGGCATGCTGGGAGCCCACCCCAATGTGCCAAATGGCCCTGTAAAAAATAAACCTTCCCTCGATGTTTGTTTTTTTTAAAACCTTTAAAAAAGAAAATGGTCCCTTGCCATCTCCCTGCCCCCTCCCACAACCCACACCCACCCTCTATGCACCCTGCCTCTCCACACCCTCTCTCAACCCATACTTACCTGCAGAGTCCGGCGCGATGATCTTCGGTGGACCGGGAACACGTCTGCACTCTTCAAAGCCGACTGTGAACTAAGGAAATGCCAGTAAGCTGTATAATGGCATAAATAAGGCTTTTCAACTTTTGCATATCTCAGGCATTTTTGGGAATTTTGGCACAAATTTTCAACATGAGTTATTAGCCCTCCTCATGAATTCAGCCACTGTCATGGCATTAATCAGTCCCAAGGTGATTTTACAGTCACTGCACAGAATCACCTTTTTTGACCGATTAACAAAACGACAATACCAGTGTTCATGATGTGGGCTCTCAAAAAGTCTATGTTGCAAATTTGGTGGGAACATTTCAAAAAAATGACTGTTTTACAAGTGTCTGTTGCGCAGTTGCTATGCACGCTCATAACTTCACCAATTTGCAATATTTTCACTCCAGATTTTCAACATTGCTTTTTTTGCATGCCTCCTTATGAACAGTACAGTTGTCATTTTTCACATCCTGGCCAAAATGTGTTTTCACAGTTCCGGTGCAGAATAGCGCAGTCGCTGTGGGAAATCAGTGTTCAGGACACATTAAGAAAATCACGGTGACATTGTTCATGAGCAGAGGTCCTAAAATGCCTATCTTGAAAATTTTGTGATGAAAGTCCATAAAATGAGTGTGTTACAAGTGTGCATTGCGCAGGTTCTATGCACGTTTGTAACTTCGCGCAACTTTACAATATTTTTGCTCCAGATTTTCAACATTGCCATTTTTCTGCACCTCCTTATGAACAATGCAGATGTCATTTTTCACATCCTGGCCAAAATGTGTTTTCACACTTCTGGTGCAGAATAGCGTGGGCACTGTGGGAAATCAGTGTTCAGGACACATTACGAAAATCACAGTGACACTGTTCAGGAGCTGAGGTCCTAAAATGCCTATGTAGAAAATTTTGTGATGAAACTTCATAAAATGACTGTGTTATGAGCGTGCATTGTGCAGTTTCCACATACCCTTGTAACTTAAAAAATTAGTAATATTTTCATGCCAGATTTTCAACACTGGCATTTTTTCACACCTCCTTATGGACAGTACAGCTGTCATTTTTTCACATCCTGGCCAAAATGTGTTTTCGCATTTCCAGTGCAGAATACCATAGTTGCTTTTGGAAATTAGTGTTTGGGACAGATTAGGATTAAGCGAGTGAGCGAGGGAGAGTGACCGAGCTCAACTGAGCTCTGTCGAGACTGCTGTGGATTTCTTTGTGGGCAGAAAAAGGTGCCAGTGCAGGCAGGAGCCCAGTACAAAAGGACAGCCTGCAGCACCGGGAGAAACAGAACGAGCGGGTGAGGGAAACATAGAAACATAGACTCTGACAGCAGATAAGGACCGCTTGGCCCATCTAGTCTGCCCATTTCCCTACCTACAGGATAGGGTGCAGATCCTAGTTAACCAACAGCCTATTTCTTCCTACCCCCCACAAGAATTGCCTTATGTCTGTCCCATGCATTCTTGAATTCTCCCACAGTTTTAGACCACACAACCTCCTCAGGAAGGCTGTTCCATGCATCCACTACCCCCTCTGTGAAAATAATACTTCCTCACATTGCCCCTGAACAGCCCCCCTTCTATCTTTAAATTGTGTCCCCTTGTTCTTGCACGTCTCTTTTTCTGAAAGATGCTACCCTCTTGGACTTTATTGATTCCACTGAGGTACTTAAAAGTTTCTATCATGTCCCCCCTCAAGGGTATACATATTAAGCTCCTTTAGTCTCTCCTCATACAGCTTCTCTTGCAGACCCTGCACCATTTTAGTTGCCCTCCTCTGGACTGCCTCTGTCCTGTCTATGTCCTTGCGAGATGGGGTCTCCAGAACTGAACGCAGTACACCAGATGGGGTCTCACCAACTGTCTGTACAGAGGGATAACAATTTCCTGTTTTCTGCTGCTGATGCCTCTCCCTATGCATCCCAGCATACCCCCAGCCCTCTCTACTGCCTTCTCACATTGCTTGCTAACCTTAAGGTCATCTGATATGATTACCCCCAGGTCCCTTTCCTTTTTTGTTGTTGTTACTACCCCCCATTGTGTATTCTTTCCCTGGGTTCTTGTTTTCCAGGTGCATTATTTTGCACTTCTTTGCATTGAATCCCAGCTGCCATACTTCTGACCATTCCTCCAACCTTGCCAAGTCCCTTTACATCCTTCCCATGCCTCCTTGTGTATCATCCCTGTTGCAGATCTTTGTGCCATCTGCAAAAAGGCATACTTTTCCCTCCAGTCCCTCTGCAATGTCATTGATGAAGACATTAAAAAGGACTGGATCCAATACTGAACCCTGCGGTACCCCACTAGTAACCCCTCTTTCTTCAGAGTGGACTCCATTTGCAATTACCTTCTGTGTCCTGTTGTGCAGCCAATGTTTCACCCAGGCTACCACCCTGGGACCCACTCCCAGGTTGGTTAATTTGACTATTAATCTTTTGTGTGGGACTGTGTCAAATGACTTGCTAAAGTCTAGGTAGGCCATCTCCACAGCCCCCTTCCTGGTCTACTACTTTGGTCACCCAGTCAAATAAATCTATTAGATTCGTCTGACATGACCTTCCCGCTGGGAACCCATGCTACCTTGGGTCCTGTGCCCCACTGGCCTCTAGGTATTCAACTATTCTTTCCTTCAGAAGTGGCTCCATCACTTTCCCTACCACAGAGGTCAGACTGACAGGTCTGTAATTTCCTGCCTCTGTCTTGGTCCCACTTTTGTGAAGGGGGAATCACATCCGCCTTCCTCCAGTCCTCGGGTACCACACCATCCTCCCACAATTTATTAAAAAGAGTAGCCAGTGGTTTCACTAGTTCCTCCCTTAATTCTTTTAGAATTCTGGGGTGAATTCCATCAGGTCCCGTTGCTTTGTCCATCTTCAGTTTTAGGAGTTCTTGCAGAACCCTTTCTTCTATGAAAGGACTGGGATCGACCCCCCTATCAACAGTGCTTCTGTTAATTGGATTAGGCACTTCCCCCTCCTCTTTTGTGAATATTGAGCAGAAATATTCATTCAGTATCCCTGATTTTTCACTGCCCCCCTCTGCTCACCCACCATTCATTCTATTCAGCCTCACTATCCTCCTTTTGTCTTTCTCACTGCTGATGTACTTACAAAATTTTATCCCCTTTCTTAACTGAGTTGGCTATCTTTTCCTCAGTTTGGGCCTTTGCTATTCTGACTTCCCTCCCAGCTTCCTTCTGCCTTAACTGGTACAGCTCTCTGTCCTGCTCCTTCTGTGTTTCCTTATACTTCCAGAATGCTATCTTTTTCTTCCTGACTTTCACAGCCACCTCTTTTGAGAACCATAGTGGCTTTTTCTATGATTCCCCATAGTTGCTCCACACGTCCTTCTAGTCTGTTTGCTAGTGCTTTTCTGAGGCACTCTCCCATCTTGCCAAAGTCAGCCCTCCTAAAGTCCAGTACCCTCACTTTTGTATGGCTTGACTCTGTAGCTGACTCTGTAGCTGGGTTTAACATGAACCACACTGTTTGATGGTCACTTGTTCCCAGATGGCAACCCACTTCTAGATCTGAGATTCTCTCACTGCCCCCATTTGAGAGTATGAGGTCTAAGATTGCTCCCTCACGAGTGGGTTCAAAAACTAGCTGTCTGAGGCCTGTCACCTGTAGGGCATCGAGAATGGCCCTGCTCTTGGATGTGGCTGCAGCAAATGTGCTCCAGTTCACATCTGGCATGTTCAGGTCTCCCATCAACAGTATCTCCCCTTTCTCTGCCATTCTAAGAATGCCTTCTATCATATCCTTGTCCATTCCCTCCCCCTGACATGGGGGTCTGTACACAACCCCTGTGCGGATTGTGGTGCCCTTTCCAGTCTCCAAGGTGACCCACAGTACCTCCTCTCCTCCCTGTTTACTCTTTTGTTCAGTTGCTTTTATCCCTTCTTTTACATAGAGAGCTACTCCTCCCCCTCTTCTTCCCTGCCTGTCTCTCCTGTAGGTTATGTACCCTGGTATGTTAACATCCCAGTCATGGTTCTCTGTGTACCATGTTTCTGTGACTGCTATGATATCCAGGCATCCCTCTTCCATCAAGGCCACCAGCTCAGGGAGCTTGTTGCCCAGACTACAGGCATTGGTACTCATTACCCTCCATTTCCTGATGGCCTTACTCCTTTTTGCCCTATCCCTGTCCTTCTTGCCTTTGTCACTTTCTCCATTTACTCCATTTACCCCTGCCCTTCTCTCTATCAACACCTCTATGTCGGTGTTTTCCACACTTACTACCATGATTGTTTGGGGGAGCTAGGATTTCTCTGCTCCTTTCCAGTGCCTCCCCCCCTTGGCTAGTTTAAATGCTTGCCAATGAAGCATTTAAACCTATCACCTAGGATCCTGGTTCCCCTCCTGGACAGATGCAGCCCATCATGCCAGTATAGGCTTGCATCACTCCAGGTGGACCCCCATTCCCCAATGAATCCAAATCCATGAGCTCCACAACAGTTTTTCAACCACTGATTGAATCCCATGGTGCGGAACACCCTAGCCTCTCCTGCGCCATAGATGGGCAGCACGTCCGAGAAGGTTACCGTGTGTGCTACTTGTCTAAGGCCCCTCCCCAATTCTACAAACTCTTCCTGCACTTCTCTAATCCCTTTCTTAGCCAGGTTATTTGTTCCTAGGTGGACAATGACATCCAGCTCCCTCCCCTGTGCAGCTGCTCCAGCAATCCTGAGGATTTGCTCCCTAAGTGAGCTCAACAGAGCTCTGTTGGGACTACTACGGATTTCTTTGTGGGCAGAAAAAGGCAGCAATGCAGACAGGGGCCCAGTACAAAAGGGTAGCCTGCAGCAGTAGGAGAAACAGAACGAGCGAGTGAGAGAGGAGGATTGAGTGAGCTCAACGGAGCTCTATCGTGACTGCTGCAGACTTCTTTGTGGGCGGAAAAAGGTAGCAACGCAGGCAGGAGCCCAGTACAAAAGGGCAGCCTGCAGCACCGGCAGAAATGGAATGATAGAGTGAAAGGGGGAGTGAGTGAGCTCAACGGAGCAAAGCAATCAACATTCGGCATTGACAAATGCGTGTTTCTTTAGTCTTACATTCAGATGAGTAAAGAAAAAAAATACAACAACAGGCCTTAGTAATCCATGGATGTAATGTTCTCTTCATCAAGCACAAATGTGTTGTATCCATTCTACATATGTGGTGTTACTGCTGCACTATTGTACAGGTCATGGCATTAAGCTTTTACATTCTGTTACTAGTATACAGAAGGATATGTTATTCTCACCCATCTAAATAAGATATCTAATAAAATTATAAAAAAGAGACTTTTAAATAAAATTCTGAAAAATATTTTTGCAACAATTAAGTTGTGGAGGCTTGCATATATCCATGGGTAATGTCGTTCCCTGCTCAAATTGCTTTAGCCCAATACCCTCTGACAAAGTTAAATGTAAGGGGGAAATGTATCAGTGTTTGGTATAGGCAAGCAGTTTCAGATTTTGAACTCTTAAGCATATCGATTATTATGAATCTTTTTGCTTCCCTTTTAAATGTGTTATGAATCTGCAGCATATAGCTGGAATCCCCCCCCCCGAAAAATACAATTGTAAGCAACGATTGTTATATGACTGCTGCAGATAATGAATCTTGTCTTACAAACTATGTTTGACTGACTAAAATAAACAAATAAATAAAAAAAAAAACACTGGCAATGGGAATTCATTTCTTCATACTAGTATCTTGCCTGGCTCCATTCCTGCAGCTGTGAAATAGTTTTGAAGTAGACTGTCAATTAATGTCGAGTCAGTGATTTTCCCTGACCATATCAAATTGCTAAAAATCTGATGCTAAAAGAGACAGTGTTGCAAACATTTAATTATTATGCAATATATTAATTAAGAATTAGATAACTACTAGTTACTAGTAATCTCTTCTGTTCCATTTGAACATGGCGGGGGGGGAGGGGAGCAGCCACTTCTTGATCACATGTTGAGGTTGCTTTTTTATTCAGGTAAAACCTCCGATGTCAGTATGGTCTTTAAATATCATTTTTCTCCATCAGCATCAGTATCAGTCGCATAGCCACAGTGGACCCGTGTTACGCTCAAGCATCAGCAGCAGATCTTAGATTTCATTAATTGTTAGCTTTCCTTAGTAAAGTTGCGTGGGGTGTGATGTGGGTTGAGGGAAGGGGGGAGGAGGTGTTGTCCGGGTACTGCATTGACCAGTTGATAAGGACCTGGTCCTTTTCGTCTTTTGATGTATATTCCTTGGTCCCCTTTAAGTGTGTTTTAGCATGACAGAGACAGCATTGAGTGCTGGGCAGGGTAACACCATCCCAATCTGCTGTCTTGAGTTCCATTTTGTGAGACTGTCACTCTTGGAAATCTGAACCACTATAGACACAGCCCCCTCTTGCACCATGCATGGTTATTATGTCCAATCCTCCCAATTTCTTTTTCCATCTCCTATAGTCTGTAGTATCATCTGCTTTACGAGACTATCAAATTTATGATGGATTATACTTTTTGCCAGAGCCTATGAGTAACAGAAATCGACATCTGTAAAGAGACAGCACATTGAAAGTGTGATTCTTCAGTAAACAGGTGGTGGAAATGACATAGCTATGTATCTTTCTTAAGTCATTCCTTTCTGAAGATATGATCTTATATCTCCACATGGGTATGGAGAGCATAGCTTGACATTACCATAGTACTGGTGCACTCTGGCATTTCATGTGCATTTCATTTCCTCAGTTTGGTGCACATTGAGATTTGGACAGTGCAGTTTAGGAATGAACTCAGTTGTGTCAATATGAGAGTTTATTGTGCTTATCTGTTTTGTTTTTAAGTTCTGTTCAGTTTCCCGAAATCTCGTGACCCATTTTTTGAGTTTTGCAGTATGGTAATGGCATGACTTTTCAATGAAGTCTCTGTCTATTTTGTTTCATTTTAGTGGGGTTTTTTTGTTTGTTTATTTACAGGAAAAGGCCAAGAAGGATGGATTTAGTTTTTAATGTGGGGGCGATTGTAGCCCCGTGGTGGCAGTGGATGGCAGCATGGAGTGTGTAGCAGCAGTGACCAAGGAGATTTTAA
This sequence comes from Neoceratodus forsteri, assembly GCA_016271365.2. Classification (NCBI taxonomy): domain Eukaryota; kingdom Metazoa; phylum Chordata; order Ceratodontiformes; family Ceratodontidae; genus Neoceratodus; species Neoceratodus forsteri. The sequence goes on along the minus strand of CM057453.1, from coordinate 638,255,620 downwards.
CTCCAGTGAGTGATGGCAGTCTCAGGGAGAGGGGGCTGCTCCCTGTACAGCAGTGCTGCTTCTACTCTCCACACATTATAGGAGGCACTGGCAGCTGACAAGACTCAAAATAGCACTGTACTTTCACCACTCAACACTGACCCGGCCACCTGCTCAGTGGAGGGCACCTTGACTGCACGCTACAAAGAAGCACCTAAGTCATAACAGCCCTTGGAAATGCAGAAAGGAAGGAATGATGCGAGCGAAGGACACAGTTGTAATCACACTTACCTTTTGAGATCCATCAAGTGCATTTCCAGGAGAGGGGGGTTGCCATCCACTAGCAGAGTGTTTTCAGAATCTATCTTCTTTGTTTTATGGGACCTAAATACTTTTCGATGGACTTTTTGACACCTTGAAACCCTGACAACCCTTTACACATGCACAGAACACTGCCATAGTATATAACTCAGACTGTCTTTTCCTTTGCAATGCTGCAGTATCCAATGTTTATGTGTTGTAATTATTAAAATTTCTCCAGTCAGTAACTGCCCACTGTTGCCAATGCATATCAATACCCAACTCATGTGTTTCTATCCATGCAGTTTCTTTTCAATATTATATTATGTGTATGTGTAGATCATGTTTAACAAAAGTGCCACATATAAACTTTGTGCATTTTTTATCCGACTATATTTGTCACTATCCCATCCAATACCATTATAAGGTACTTCATCCTTTTTGCTCTGTGGACTTTCTCTGCAGCTACAGGGTGTCTGTGTTTGTTTGAATTAGTTTCTTATGGTTTGTAGTACCTGAATTTTGAGAACAGATCTCATCTCCCGTATTTTTCCCTCACATTCCCTACATTATATTACCTGCCATTGGGTAGCTGTACTTGGCAATAACAAAACCTGGGAATCCTAGCTGTGAGCTGTTGATCTATCTGACACCCCAGGAATCCTATTAGAGCTGTGAGCTGGTGATCTTTTACCCTGGGAATCCTGCTACAGCCCTGTGCCGAGTCTGAGCAGTCCTACTACAGAATCTTTGTCGTGGTCCCCTGGACTCCTGCTAGATGCTAGCTCACTTGCAGAGAGCCATGCACAAACTCAAATCCTTGGGATTTAGCACAAGGAGATAAGGATCCATATGCAAAAAGCAGGCAGAGTGCAACTTTGTTTTGGAAACCAGGAGTGTCACCACTACTGGAAGAAGGAATAACAGCATTTTTCTCACTTGTGCCTAAAATGGTGTATTGCAGCACACAAAGATACATAAGCTTCTTTAACAAGTTTAGGTGTGTGGGTGGGTGAGAAAGAGCTCCTATTGACTCAAAATGAATATACGCTTGACATACTTTCATTTTGTGTAATGATTGTTATTTGTGAAGTTTGATCCTGGATGATCAAAAATTAGCACAGATTCCATGTGGTTGCAGAAAGTAATTTGTAGCCATCCAAAGGTATTGCAGAATAGGGTTATAAATTCTTCCTATGGGCATCCACAAAGGCTTGAGAGTGCCAGGGGTAAAGGGCTAGCCAAGGCCACATTTGTAGCATTTTGGCTCTTACTAACTGGGTCACAGACTATATTTTTCAGGGACTTTTTCCTAGAATCAGAATGCCCATTTGGGAACTATAGCTTTGTCGATACTCTTGACCTTGTTCTGAGGAGTAGTGATGGAGGTCCCCTCCAGGGTTAATTAACATCAAGGAACCTAATTGTTAGGTACCATTGTCAGCGTTGTGTTTGATATGAATCACATAAGTTACAGCTCCATTTGTGGTACAGTTTACGATCATTATTTTCAGCATCTAGCGTGCAACCTCGAGTAAAACATACTACCATAACACATTTTAAATTATGATTTCTAGTGACATACAATAACTAACAACAGCCCTCTTGATTGCATAGCCAAACATGTTGATCACTGTCCCACCACCCTCCACAACAAACTTGGTACAACATGTAACCTGATTCACTGTTGCTACCTATTTGTTAATATTTGTTTGTGAAGGAGATAGTTGTACTACAGTCACACATACAGTACATGTGAGGTAATCTCAATTTAGCCAATCTCTTTTTTTTAATCTCACATATGAATGTAGTCAACGCCGGAGATATGAGAAAAAAAGAAGGTTGTATCTTCATTTTTTTCCCTCTGTATGCGAGAAGCACACAGATAAACCCACCTGGCAGATCCTGTTCCATGTACACAGTATATGAGAAAGTTAAAACCAGTAAAGCAGCTGGAAAAATGGAAATTTAACATCACCCACTTGTTCCAGCAAGCTTTTATTGACTAAATGGCTAACTGACTTATGTTGTGATTTTGAATGATAGCTAGATTAATTTTGTACTCCCAGTCAAATCTTGTGTATTTTTTGGTATGGTTTTAAATAATTGTACTGTTCTTATTGTATAGTGCCCAGAGTCCCCGGAATTGGGTGCTTTAGAAATAAAGTATCTATGGTGACCAGCAGGGTGCCACAGGGGTCAGTGCTAGGGCCAACACTCTTTAACAACTATGTTAGTGACCTAGCAGGGAGTCTGGAGGGCTGGGTGTATCTGTCTGCAGACAATACAAAGGTCTGCAATAGGGTGGATTCACCCAGTGGGAAGCATGCCATGAGGTGGGATCTGGAGAGGCTGGAGAGGTGGTCAGAAACCGGGAAATTGAAGTTTGATGCACAAAAGTGCTTGGTGATGCACTGGAGGAGGAGAAATAGGAGGGAACCTTACTGTCTTGGGGGGTGGTGATTAAGGAGAAGGAATCAGAAAGGGACCTGTGGATTATGGTAGCATGAGACCTCAAGGTGGGCAGCCAGTGTAGCAGGATGGTGGGAAAGGCAAATGGAATGTTGACCTGCATTGCGAAGGGTTTTACTAGCAGAAAAAGGGAGGTGCTAATGTCATTATACAGAACCATGGTCAGGCTGCATCTGGAGTATGGGGTGCTGTTCTGGAGGCCTCACCTATGCAGAGATGTTGAGCTGATGGAGAGGGTGCAGAGAAGGGCAACAAAAATGGTACAAGGGATGCAGGATGTACCCTATGAGGAGACGTTGAGAAGGTTAAATTTGTACCCTCTGGAGACTAGGAGGGAAAGGGGGGACATGATTGAGACCTTTAAGTATCTGAAGGGAATAAATAAGGTGGAGGGTGATGGCTTGTTCAAATTGAAGAGAGGAGTGAACACGAGGAGACATAGCCTCAAACTGGAAGGTGGGCAATACAGCGGTAATGTCAGGAGGCAGTTTTTCACAGAGAGGGTGGTGGAGGCCTAGAACAAACTGCTGGAGGAGGTGGTGACAACTGAAACAGTGGAGGGGTTCAAGAGGGCTTGGGATGGATTTAAGGGGTTGGGAAGTGAGGGTGGAAACATTACAGATGGGGGAAGGTAGGGTGTTGGACAGACTAGATGGGCCGAGGGGCCATTCTCTGCTGTCACATTTCTGTGTATCTGTCTGTCTATCTATCTACAGTATTTTCATGACTCTTGGTGTATTTTAAATAAAATAATACTGTTCAGATGTTAGCAGCTAAATTTTTTGCAGCTATTCAAGTTTACACTGTAACAGGATAGAATGCAGGAACAAAGACATAATAAATTCCATCAACATCTGTTCAGGCTATCTCGTGCTTACAAAGAATGAAAGGTATCGTAACTGCACTAGCTGCCACCTATACCTCCAAAACTAAAATAAATTGAATATATGACATGGATTTTTATTGAAAACATGTTTATTTCGCTAGAACATACTGAAAAAGCTCAAAAATATAACAAAACCTATTACCTGTCCCCTTTGAGGCCTTTTTGCAATAATTGTACCTATTTGTTAGTGTGCATTGTCTTAAGCTGCTAAGGATATTGGATTGTAGTAAATAACTTTTGGTTTTTAGATTTCTTTGTCCAAATTTTACATGCATTAGCCACACTTCTTTTTACAGAATTTATGAGAGTGGAAATAAATTTAGCATATAGTGGTATAACATTCTGTATAACTAATCCAGTGTGTAGCTCATGAAGAGACCATTGTATTATGTAAGAATAGTAACCTTTAGACTCTATTACATAATTGCTTTTATTGGACCAATTAAATGCTATTTTCATTTTTTTGCAATATAATAACAGAATGGATTGGAACAACCCATTCCACCTTGGGTCCTTGGAATTGTCATTTTACAACAGGTTATATGGGTTGAAGCCCCCTCAATAGAAATGTTACCATTATATGTTTAACTTGTGAAAACCCTTTTTCTGGGAATTCTCCCTGCTCCACTTGGCATAGATATAATAAGTGGGGCATAACAGACATATTTAAAATCTTAACCCTTTCCCTTAAGGAGAGAAAGAAATTTTCCCAACCTTTAAGCAGTGTCTTGATTTTTAAGTTTCATTAATGTTCAGTTTAATGGTTTCAGAAGTGTCATTGGTAAGTATCATGCCAAGATATTTCATACTATGGGCAGTCTTCAATGGGGCAAGAGTCAGCATGGTTGTTTCAAATACAGGCATGATGGGGAGTATAAATATTTAGATTGGTTAAGTTCAAAACCAGAAATGGTGGCATAAGAGTCAATTTCAGCAAGACAATGCTGGCCATGACTCCTGAGGGTTTTCTAATATTAACACCATATCATTTACAAAAACATTTAATTTAAATTGTCTATCAACCATCCTGATTCCCCTAATATGCTCATTGACCCTAATTTGATTCAAAAGAGGTTCCAAACACAGTATAAATATTAAGGGTGAAAGAGGGTACCCTTGTTCCACAGTGTTTGATAACACCAAAGGTTCAGACAGATAAGTGTTAATTGTAAATCTGGCAGATGGGGTATGGTATAATTTGTTTAGTATAGACATAACAATGGGTGGAAACCCCCAGGCCTTCAAACACAAAAACATAAATTCCCAAGAGAGAAGACCATAGGCCTTGGTAGCATCCAAGGGCACCTCCATTTTTCCTTCTTTATTTCAACTTGTAGTCCAGATGGGTTCAGGTCAATAACCGCTAAAATATAATAGCATGGTAGAACACCGCACAACCAAAACTGCATGGTAAAAGACCACATCAGGGAAAAACAGCGAGGCAAACAACCTCGCAAATCCAGTGCTCCCCGACACCACAAACCGCACAACATATAATGTAATTATGCACCCCCTGAACCACCCCTAATAAATATAACCAACTCTGAAGGGGGGGAGCCACACTCGGGGAGGGGGACAACATCAGGCCAGCAAGGATCACATAACACACAACATGGAATGTAATTTTTAATTCAGGGCTACATCACCCACCCCCCACTAAAAAATATAACCAACTCAGGAAGGGGGACAAAATTGGCCAAGCAAGGGTTGGACTCAAGAGGACACAAAAACACTATAGAGAACATAGAAGAAGCAAAAATAAAATATACATTCAGCACAGGGCTCGAACCCCTGATACTTCATTTTGTACTGCCTTCCTGGACTGTGGTTGTATCCTCTAAGCCACAACAGCAGCACACTGACTCCCCTCACAGTTCCTTACTTGAAGTGCTCAGCATGAGTGAATACAGCTACAGGTAAGTGCTGTAATGTTCAGTGCTATTATTTCCCAGTCACTGTATTCGCTTAATGTTTTTGCTTTGTTGTTTTTACCATGCTCATATTGTTGCACTCTTCTGCCCACATATCATCTAGATGTGCATGGCAAAATGACCTCTTGGACACATCTGAGTCTTTCAAAAATATTATGACCTTTTATAAAACCCTTTTGTTTAGGCCAAAAATATATATGGATATTTGTTTCTGGATGCAGTTTACTATTCATTTTGTAATAATCTTATAATCAAGATTCAATAGAGATAAAGAGCGTTAACTCTTGGATCTTTTATATCCTTAATTTCCTTTAATAAAAAATGGTTATAGACTCAAGAATGGTGTCGGACACATTGTTAGGAGAAGCAATTGTGTCCATCAGAAACATTAACCAAGGTAAAAGTTTTTTTAAAACAAAAAACATGAACAATTTACTTGTAAAGCTGTCTGGACCCAGTGTGGATTTTTTTATGTTTGCTGTGCATGCATGCACAATGAACATTTTGCCATGAGAGTGGGTTTTGAGGGGTGTGACATTGTCAATCCAAAGAAGAGCAGTCTGCAAGGGGCTTGTCAGTGTCACACCAATTATCAGCCAGGCCGATCATAACACTGTTCTGGCTTGCTGGGAAGAAGCTTAATGTAGTTCAAAGGAAAGAGCCAATCCAATCATAGTCTCTTTCCTTTGATCTGCATAATGCCCCTCAGCAAGCACAGTTGATCTGTCATGATCAGCCTGCTGTGGCACTACCACCACCCCCACATCATTCCTGATGCCAATGTCATGCCAGACTGGTTCCATAACCAGATGTGTTCCTGGTATTGAATATGCATTTGTGATCTTATCATACATATCTCCAAAGTACCCGCTGCCAGATTTGTTCCTGGCATAGCACCACTGCCAATTGCTCAGCATTTTTTTGTATGTTGCTTTTTACAAAAAGGGTTTTTAAGGTCTAATATATTCAACCCACATAGCCCAACTTATCCGGCAGGGGAACCAATCAGGCATGACACAGCACCATTTTTTCTTATCTTGCACAGGGAACTGATCTAGCATGACACCAGCACAGGAGCACAGGGATGCCCAATCCTCCATACAAGCTGTTACCCCTCCCCACATATTTTGCAGTGAATCAGGTTAAACTTTAATATAAAACCTGTGATTTTCATAATGTTTATGATTTAATTAAATTTAAAAGTATAATGTTTTTGTTTTCCTTCTAGGTGATCTGTGAGAGCAGATTTTTCTGCATTATATGCATGACCTAGCTATAACTTATGGCCTGGACTTTTGGATTAAGCTCCTGATCTCCAATTTGGTTGAAGAATTTCAGGTTAATATGTAATAGTATAGGAACTATAGAAATTTAGGCCCAGATATTCAAACTGCACCAGTTTGTGGCGCAAGCCTATGCGCCACTCAAAATAGTTGCACAAGGGTGTGGCCAGGATGATATTCAACGGAGTTGCGCTATGGCGCAACTGCTTTGAATAATGCCCCCTGGCCACCCTCACTGTGCATGGTGCAGTGGAACTGCACCAGTGCAAGTGGTCAGAGTGGAGCATTGAGATGCGGTGGTGCAAATTCCATTGTGCCATGCACAGCACCTGCAATATTCAAAGGGTGACATGCAAATGGGACATAATTTATGCAAGGCGCACGGGGGGCCATTTGCATCTGATTACGGCCCTATTTGCATGCCATTAGCATGCAGGTGCACCGATCCCCAAGGACTTGCACCTGGTGCCCTGCCAGGTAGCAGCTGTCGGGGACCAACGCCCCCTGCAGCCTGATCGTGGGATGTCCCGTAAGGGACAATGCATGTCTCCAATCCTTGGTGGTCCAGTGGACTGCAATTAGCCCTATCATGGCCATAACTGTACTCCCCCACCCCTGAGTAGCCTGATCGCAGGCATAACTGTACTTCCCCACCCCCCCATTAGCCCAATCATGGGCATCAGTGACCCCCCCAAAGTCCAATATCCCTGGTGGTCCAGTGGACCAAACAGAGCCCAATCGTGGGCGGCGATTCCTCACCCCCATGTCCAAAATCCTGGTGATCTAGTGGACCCTCCCACTGCCCACGGAGCCCCACCACCCTGCCCCCGCCAACCGGCGGGCGGCAGCACCACCCGCCTGCCACTCCTGCTACCTGCTGACTGACAGCTCGGATGGAGTGCGCCTCATTGGTTCATGCTTTGAATCAATGGGCATGCAGCCATACTAAGCTGTCAGTCGGCGGGCGGCGGGCGGCAGGCGGTGGTGCTGCCACCCGCCGCTGACTGGGAGGGGGTGATGGGGGCTCCATGGGCGGGTGAGGTGGGGGTCCATTAGATCACCAGGGACTTTGGACTTGGGGGGTGAGGAATGCCACCAAGAATCGATTCGCTCGGGTCCACTGGACCACCGGGATATTAGACTTTGGGGTTACTGATGCCCACAATAGGGCTATCACTGGGGTGGGAATACAGTTATGCCCATGATCGGGCTACTGGGGTGGGAAATACAGTTATGCCCGTGATAGGGCTACCCACGGTCCACTGGACCACCAGGATATTGGACTTGGGGGATACTGATGCCCGCAATCGCATGGGAGTGCTGTTAGGTGTGGTAGGAATAAACAAGGGCCACAGGTGGCAGCTGCTGTGTTGCACCTCGCAATGTGGCAGCTCACCTATGGGTGGCCCTTGAATTGTTTCTTTTTTTTCGGTGTAACTTTGTGCAGGCGCAGGTAGGGGTTGCACCTGCATAACTCTGCACGGCCCGGGCTGAATATCGAGCTGTGCAGTTTATGCATGGTTCCTCCCCCTTCGGTTGCACATGCCTTCATTATCATTGTGCTGTTGCTCAGCATGATTTCAGGGGCGCAACTGCCTCCTGCTGAATATCGCAGTATGGCGCAATTTCGGACCTGCGCAGGTGCAACCCTATTGTGCATGGCTCAACTCTTTTGAATATCTGGGCCCTAATGTTTAAAGTTATAAGAATATAGCAATGAGATTATAGGTTATGATTCTTGTATATATGAGGAATATTTACAGTATGGGATCAAGTGCATTTTGTTGCTTTTCATTTAGCTGTTTTCTGTTGCCACATGTGCTTGACAGCACTTACCAACCCTCAGCAAGTTACAACATACAAAGTTGATGAGATATTATTAGCATCTAGCTATGAAATTGCTACTATGTGATTCGAGCCATCTGATTGGCTGAACCAATTGGTGTGCATATTTTGATGCTCTGTGAATATTTTCTGAGATTTACCATGTTGTCCATACTACTGAGGTTGCGCTCAACTATTTCTTTGTGTTTATACCACTAAATGAATGAATGCTTTAAATATTTTTATTTTGAGCTCTGTGATTGGCTGAAAAATCTGACATCACTGAATTTGAAATTAAAGAGTCTACATTGATTGTCTCATCAGCAAGGACCATCCTCCTGATGAAGCCTTAATTGGTGAAATGCCAAGGACCTTGCATGCAGAGTTTTGTTGTGCCTTTACTGATTCTTCCCTTTGAGTAACTATACCTACAATAAATCTAATATTGCAAGGAAGCAAGGATTTTGATATTTTATACTGCCTTCACTGGAGGGTTAGTAGCTCTCTGGGCTCTGGAGTGTGGGTGATTTTTTGTTTTTTACGTATTTTGGGTGCACTGCCCTCATCCACACCCTGCCCCTGCTAAGGTAGCATGGTGCTGTTTGTTTCAGTAGTGCTACCCCTCCCCATCCTGCTTGTTTTGATTATGTGACACCAGGGAGGCCCCCCCACAGGTGCTACCAAACATAACAATGACACTGGGATGCCCAATCCTAGTTTCAGTACCTGGAATAAGGAAAACTGCGCCTCATAGTTTTTTCAAACACCCCATAAAATGAAAACCATGCATCAATGTCTGTTGCTGCCACCACCATTGCTGTACCCCTACCCAACCCTCCTACTCAGCACACCCCCATTCCCAAGTACATATTTACCTACCGGGGTCCAACACTATAATCCTCTCTGGACCAGAGACACATGCCAGACATCGAACTGAGGAAATCAGGTATGTGGTTCCATGTATTTCAATGGGCTTTTGAACATATTGGCATAACCTGATTATGTCTGAATATTTTTGTGCCAAATTTATAAAATGCCTTTTTGTGGGGGGGTCTCACCTCATGAACAATGACAGTGAAATTAGGCATAATTGTCCTGAAAGGTGACTTTGTGTTTGCTATGCAAAATCACCTTTTGGGTAGGTTTGAAAAATGTCTCCACCCTTGTTCATGAGGTGGGGTCATAGAAAGGCTATGTTGAACATTTGGGGTACAAATATAAAAAAAAACAACTTATGAGCCTACATTGAAATTTATGAATGCAGGCTCATAACTGTGGCAATTTTCAATATTTTGACCCCAAATTTTCAACATAGCTATTTCTTCATAGCACCTCTTGAATGTGACACCTGTCATTTTTCCAATCATGACCAAAATGTGTTTTCACACTTGTGGTGCAAAATCACCTTTTGGACAGGATCTGAAAATGTTGTCCACTTTTGTTCATGAGGTGGGGTCATAAGAAGACTATGTGGGGTCATAGGAAGGTTATGTTGAAATTATGGGATAAAAATATGAGAAAACAACAAAGTTATGTGTCTATGTTAAAATGTTTGAAAAGAACACTCGTAACTGTGGTAGTTTTCAATATTTTGACCCCAACTTTTCAACATAGCCATTTTTCACACCACCTCATGATTGTGACAGCTGTCATTTTTCAAATCGTGGCCCAAATGCATTTTTACATTTGTGGCATAAAATGACATTTCGGCAATTGTTTTATAAATGGTACCTGTCATGCTCAGAAGGAGTGGTCATATAAAGATCATGTTGAAAATGTGGGTTAAAAATGTGAAAAAAACAATTAACTTATGAGGAAACATTGAATTGTTCCAACATTTAATCATAACTTAATTTTTGCAGATTTTGGCCCCTAATGTTCAACATATTTCTTGTGTTACCCCACCTCCTGAACATGGCAGGTGTCATTTTACAAATCCCTTCCAAAACTTGTTTCCACGGTCACACAGCAAACTCATCTTTCAGATAGGATTTTAAAAATGTTGCCCGTCTTGATCAAAACATCATGTCATAAAAGACTGTTGGGTATTTTGGATCAAAATGTGGGAGCCCTCTTAAAAGTAGATATGGCCTCTCAGCTGGTCTATCCTGGGTAACTACAATCTAACAATCTGTAAAAGCAGGACACCACTGAAAAATGAGACATTGCATCTTGTCTGCTCTCCCCGGGTAAATACTGTACATAGTAAAAACATGTGCAAGCAAGACCCGCTACAATACCAGAGGTGAACATTTGGCATTGACAAATGCTTTTTTTTTTTCTTTAACAGCAAAATTAATTTCAACAAGAGAAAAACATTTCTTATTAATCTCCAATTTAGGTATTTTAGCATTATGTAGGTAATCTTCACTAGCAGATGTGGGACAATCATAATTCTTATTGAAGGTTTTGTTAAAATATTTAATAAATTCAGTAACAATTAATGTGTATATATTTCCTCACCCTGATCTGTTGCAATGGATGTAATTGTATTCATTTTTAACTTTTTGTTGTTTTGTTTTATGTGTGTGGGAGAGAAATGTAACTGTTTTATTGCCTTAAAAAATATATATTATTTTTAACTTTAAGATCTTTCTTTTCTAAAGATGTTAATTGTACATTTTTCTTATATATACAAATTTGAAGATCCATATTAGTTTGGTTATTGAAGTCATTTATCAGATTATTCTCCAATCATTTTCTCCTTTTCTAATTTGATTTTTGACATTTTTTGTTGTTTGTTCTTTTTTTTATATTTGAAAGAAGGTAACTGTCCCTCTCAGAATAGCTTTAACGGCATCCCATTTAATTGCCACAGAAATATCTGGTAAATTATTAACTAGCTAATAATCTTCTGTTGATTTTATTATCAAATTAACAAAAGTGGGATCATACAGTAGAGTATTATCAATTTTTCATATTGGAATACATGATCAATTTATAGTGGGAAACACCTGCAAAGATGCCATTGCATGATCTGATATTAATATGGCTTTTATATGGGGGTTATATATCCTTGAAGATACATTTTTGTGAACTAAAATATGGTCAAGATGACTAAACATTTTTAAATGTTTAGATTTAAAAGTATATTCTGTCTTTATATTGGATGTCTCTCTTGTCAAATACCAATTAAATTACTTTTACCATAAAATGTTTTAGGGAAGATGCCATCTGAGAATCTCCATTGCTACATTTTGAGGTTTTATCTATGGGGGGGGGGTAGGGGGTAAGAGTGGTGTTCCAGTCTCCAGCTAAAATGATGTCATTACAATTGAGAGAAATAATGTTTTTTTTCCATTTTCAGCAGAAACTATTCATGTTGAATAAAAGAGCCATAAATTGACCCTGACAGTATTTCCGTACCATGTAGCTCCCCGTTGATCAAAATATACTGACCTTTTACATCTTTTATTTGTTTGACAAGTTTAAAATCTAAACCTTTGGCCATCATAATTGCTACACCTTGACTATTATTAGAATCCGGAGAATAGAAAATCTGTCCCACCCATAATTTAATTTGTTCATATTTTTAGCCATCAAATGTGTCTCTTGAATACAAAGAATTTTGACCCAGTGTATTTTAAAATAATGTAAGATCTTGTTTCTCTTTCTGGGATTGTTTTGTCCATTAACATTAACAGTGGCAAAATTAGTGTCAACATTAGCATTCTGTGTCCCCATTTTTCATCATGTTATTTTTTTTAAATTGTGTACCCTAATTTTAACTGCTGTTTGTTTCCAAAACATGTGTGAAAAACCATCACCAATCTCATTTGTAGCCACATCATCCACCATTAACCCAATCCTAATTGCAGTATCCAAACCCCTGAGGATACCAGGCACAGTTCACCATTTGTTTAGTGTTGCAGAAGCTGAACCCCCCCCCCCAACCTCCCAATAATTCCTAGGTCAACACCATTTTATGATATTATTAATTTAGAAATGAGACCTCATTGAAAGCACCCCCAGGACAAAAAATAAAAATGAAAAAGAAGAAATTAACTACAGTGGGACCATGTAAATCTTTCAGTTTTCAAAAGGCATTGCATTATGTAGGATCTTTCAATCATCACTGTAATAGGTCTGGCATTGAATTTCTTAATTATTTTCCCACTTGTGCTGTGGAAGAATACAAATACTATTTGCCATTAATGAAGAAACGTAAGTTGTCTGGCATCAGTATTGATCATTTAATGCCTTTTTGTCAGAGTAGTTTTTTAAGGTTATCATATTTTCTTCTTTCATTTACAGTTTCATACAGAAGATCAATATATTGTTAAATGCAAATAGTGGCACCTTTCAGTGACAAAAGAGGTTGCCCTATTAAAAGGCAGCCCAGGTTGTCAATGGCACCCTTGGGATTAGCTGGAAGGTAGCAGTCGAGGGACGTGCTGAGGGGGCACAGGCCAGGTACAGTCATAGGATAGAAGGCAAGTGGGGAAGGGATGACATCACAAGGGAAGGGGAGACGAGTAAGGTCACCAAGGGGCAGATTCAGGTGAGGTAAGCTGGATGATTGACTGCCCACCTGATTGAGGGAAGGAATACCTGGGAAGGGGCTATAAAGGGGCAGAAAATGTGCTGCAGAGAGAGGAAATCACTCTCTCTCTCTACTGCAGCTGATAGTTTTTGCTATTTATCTGCACAAGACATCTCGAAGTGGGTAGATTTTCAGATAGGATACAGGTAACCTATGGGAGGATCAGGGCTGGCAGCCTGGGAGCCTTGAAGTAGGCCACCCTGGCTAAGGGCAGGTAGAACCATGGACAATCTGAGATTTTGTGGCAGCTTTGGGCTGATTGCTTTGCGTGGACTGATTAATGATTGTTGTTTATTGTACTTGTAGTTTTTCTTGGTTGCATCTGCCTTTGTTTAATGTTTATAGCAAATGATTGGTCAGCTTTGCCTCCAGCAAGTGAGGATGTCACAGGGATGAATGGGTGAAAAGTACAAAAGGGGTCAAGGTTTGAGTGGCTGTGGTGAGCTACCCAGGAAGAAGGAGGATTGGAGGGAACGTTTGGTAGGCCTGGACACATGGCATCTGGCGCTGTTGGGCCCCATTGTGGTTTTGAAAATAATGGTTTTCAAGGAATTGGTATTATGGGCCAGTGGCAGCTGCAAGCATTTTGTAGTGGTTTTTGGCATCTGGGACTGTCTAGTAGGCCTGGGCGTGTGCATCCACCGCTGACTGGTCTGCTTGTGGTGCAGAAATAATTGTTTTGGTTGGATGGTGTGATATCCCTCTGGGACTCTGGGGCCCCCAGTCTGACAACAGCTGAAACTAATTTTTAGTTGGCAGGTGTTTTTGAATAATTGGGCTGGCCAGGAAGTGAGTGGGCCACGCAGCATCCTAAGCTGTTTGGGGCGAAGTGGGGGAGCCCACAGTGAGGTGCAGCAGGACAGACCAGTGGGTTCCCAGACAGGTGAAGACAGCATTTTCCAGGCCCAGGCTATGTGGCCCCATTGAAATGGGAAGTGACAAGGAGTGGCTGAAGGGCCGTGGTGTCCATTACCAGGGAGGCAAAGGGACACACTGGGGAGGGGGGGATTTGGCTCACCGGGGTATATTGACAGAAGTACAGGATTTCCTTCATTTGGTTTGTAGCCAGATGGGCCACCAGAAGGCTGGGACTGGAGTGGGCCACAATGGCATTCCAGGAGGCACCACCACGTGTCTGGGGGTAGCCCATTTCATCGGTGGGCTTGGGTGCTTGGGTTATTTTTCTGAAGCAACCTCTGGGAAGATGCAGTGGTAGAGCTGTGTGGAGTCACCAAGGCAGTGGATTAATGGAGCATTTTTGTGTTTCAGAGCAGGACTGCAGTCAGGGGACAACAGGTACAGACAACAGTTGAAGAGCAGCCCCAGGCCTCAGGCTGTTAGATTATTCAGCATTGGGATAGCTTGTGGGGCTAATCCGCAGATGCCTGATAATTAGGCTTTTTTTTGAAAGTTCACAGAATTGTTCCCAGGGGGGAAGTCAGGCTGCCATTTTGTGCTGGGGCCTGGAGGTTGGGAGCAGCCACCATTTTGCATCAGGCTGTGATGTAGCATGAAGCCTAGTGCTGGCTGGTTGGTAGGGAAGACTGGGGGTTTGCAGTACATGGAGCGGCCTTCGCAGTTCTAATAATAGATCAGGCTGGCTAGTAGCCAGTGCATGTAGGGCAGCACTGTGGACCATGGATGGCCTAATTTGAAAAACAAAATAAAAAAAAATGAAAACTGAAACTATTGGACAGGGACCCCCACAGACGGAAAGGCAGGGGATCTTGCTGATGTTTGGTCCAAGCGGTGATGGGGGCAAAGTTGCTCGGGTGAGTCCTTTGTTAAAAATAAATAAGGTAAAGGATAATTATAAAGTGTTACTAAATATAAAGACACAAGGAAGTGAGGGGAAAGCGGGGGGACTGAATTGGGGGGCATGCAAGACAGACAAGGGGCACAGGGAAGACGTATTACGACAATTGGTTAAAAAAAACGCAAAAGGAAGAAAGGAGAGGATGCTCACCAGGATTCAGGTGTGGGGAGAGTAATATAAAGGGCTTGTTCAAGGTGGGGGTGGGAAGGGCTTTCAGGGCCATCCCTGGTAACCCAACGGGTGAGTGTGTCGTATGCTGACAAGTGGGTCAGCAGGGCCGTCCTCTTCTTTTTATCAAACCAAGTGAGACAATTTGCTAATTAGTGTCTTATGATTGCAGGATGGCATCCAAGAAGGCTAACAAGTAGAAGGCCAGTGAGGCACTGGCACAAAAAGCTTCCAGAGCTGATGGAGCAGGTCCAGGCTATTCTCAAGGAATCCAGGGCAGAGGAGGAGGAGAGGGAGAGGAAAGTGGGCAAGAGGAAGGAGCTGCTGGCCAGGAAGGAGAGACCAAACAAGAGGCCAGCCTGGAGCAGGAGGGTGGTGAACTTCCACCAGAGGATGGTAAGTCACCGGTGGTTGACCTGTCGGTGGAAGGTGGTCTGAAAGACTATCTGGCAGGTATTATGGAAAAGGAGGGTGAGAAAGGTTGGGAGGAGGTGGATAAAGTATGGAAGGAGCTTCAGGAGGAGGAGAAGAAATGGAAAAGGCTGTAGGTAGCGGAGGGGTGGGGGAGGAAGACTGTAAAGCTAGCTATGGCTGGCCCCCAGGGATGACCCTGGGGGATCATGTGTCTCAAGGCCTGAAGGAAAAGATATGGAAGGGGAAATATGTGAACATGTTTTCCCTCATTGATAAAGATATGGCAAAAAAGTATGAGCAGAAGGAGTTGGTTGGGAGCTCAGAAAAGGGCGATAACTTTGGCCATTGTAGGTAAGACCAGTGAAGACGTGACCTAAAAGGACAAGACTTTTGGGGTGTGGATGGAGGGTTTCATGTATTTTAGTGTGATTATGCTGCAAAAGAAGCCTGAGCTGGCTATCCTGCTACTCAAATACCTGGCCTTTATTAGGGATGCCTATAGGGTCAAGATTGGGCATGAGTGGTTGATATATGATGAAAAGTGCCATCAGAGAGTAGCATCTCATGGGGACATTAGGTGGGATGTCATGCTATCAGAGCTGTGGTTTACAACCCTGTCAGTATCAGGGGGCATGGGAAGGGAAGAAGGGCAATGGGAGGTCAGGCACAAAAGCCTGCTGGGCATACAATAAGGTGAGCTGGCTGTGGACCAACTGCAAGTATAGGCACACTTGCTTGTGTTGTGGAGGAGCACACCCCGTTTTCAGATGTCAGACACATGGTGACAGAAATACAGCACCAGCACAGGGGCAGTCCTTTCGGGGCAGTCAGGGGTCAGAGGGGATATAGTGGGCAAGGGGCAACTTTAGGTGGCAGAATGGGAGGGGGTTCGGGGGTGCTGATCCAGTTCACTCAGGGACACCGGAGAAAAAGGCTTCTCTCGCTCGATCTCCGATAAAAGCAAAAATGTTAGTGGCATGGACTAAGGATTATCCAGATTACAAGGCAGGAAGAATGTTGAGGGAGGGTTTTACAATGGGGTTTAATTTGTACTATTCTGGGCCTAGAAAGGCCATGGGGCAAAGAATTTGGCATCAATTAGGGGAAAAGAAGAAACAGTGGAAGGGAAGATCAGGAAAGAGTGGGAGGCGGGCTTGGTGGAGGGCCCTTTCAAGGTCCTTCTGTTTAAGAACCTCAGGGTCTCACCCCTAGGTATAGTGCCCAAGAAGGGACCGGGGCAATGCAGGCTGATACATCACCTGTCATACCTGGATGGTGAGTCGGTGAACGATGCCATAGCACCAAGAAAGAGTTCAGTGTCGTACACCACTTTGGATAAGGTGGTGGATCTGATAAAAGCCAGGAATTGGGTCTGGGTAGCCAAAACCAATACTGAATCAGCTTTCTGGCTCCTGCTGGTCAGGGTGCAAGATTGGGAATTGCTAGGTTTTTAGTTTCAGGGGAGGTACTATTTAGATAAGGCAATGCCCATGGGGTGTTCGGTGGCATGCGCCACTTCTTTAGTTTTTAGTACTTGGTTGCAATAGCTGTTTACCATAAAGCATAAGCAGGGAGCAGTCATCTATTACTTGGATGATTTTCTATTCATAGGGGAGGGCACGGAGAACACACAGACCATGCTCAATGTTTTTGAGGTAATCTGAGAGGAGCTGGGAGTCCTTCTCACTGGGGACAAGACAGTAGGCCTGAGCAGGGGGTTGGAATTTTTGGGGATAGAATTGGATTTTGAACAGTAGTGTTACCGCCTGCCAGAGAAAAAAGTGGCCAGATTGAAGGGCCTTATCCAGGGGATTAAGGGGTGTGGGATAGTGCAACTCAGGAAAATACAGCAAGTTTTGGGACATATAAACTTTGCATGTCGAGCAGTGGCACAGGGGAGGGTGTTCACCAGACACTTGGCCAGGGCATCTACGAAGGCCAAATTTCATCACCACTGGATGGACCTGAGGAAGGGGGTGAAGGATGACTTGTTAGTGTGGGAGGTGTCCTTTAAGGCTAGACACATGGAAGTTGTGATGAATGAGATAGCTGACAGTTTTTCCTGTTTACGGTTTGACAGGTTCCAGGCATTGGCCCTAAGAGCAGCTGTCCAGAGAACTCAAGTGCCCCCGCACCTTTGGGAGATTGGATTGACTGAGCCCAGCTACTCTTCCAGAATGCCTGGGCCCCGAACACACTGAAGGCCTATGAAGCAGAGTGGAGGAGTTTTCAAAGGTTTTGGGGGTGGGCTGGGCTGGAGATAAATGGCCCAGTGACAGAATCCCAGGTCATGAGGTATATGGTAGAAAATTTGGGGGTGGGTATGTCCAGAGCTATCATAGGCATACACCTTGCTAGCATTGGCATGGTTTTCCAGCTGAATGGTTGGGGGGGTGCCCACCTGGGCATCTTCAGTCTACAGGATGCAGCAAGGATGGAGGCTGGATAGATGCAAGCAGATGGGGGTCTTTGCTTGATAAGTTGGTGGCGGCCTTGCCATGTGTGTGTTCCTCGGCATACGAGGCGTGCTTGTTTGCAGCCATTTTTAGAGTAATGCACAAGGGGGATTTCTGGGTGCTGGAAGAGGTGGCACAGAGAAAAGGGGACAGGTTGGGTGGACTTCAGGAGGGGAATATTGTATGGTCAGCTAATACAGCCATGGTTTGGCTTAGATGTCCCAAAACAGATCAGGTGGGTAGGGGTTATACGGTAGAGTTTAACAAGGAAAATGAGGCTGAAGTAGCAGTGGTGACAGCCATAGATGACTATGTAGTAGTCATGCTGCAAGGGGACAAGGGTTTCTTTAGGCATGGCAATGGGGATCAGGTAACCACAGCTCAGGTCGCTGCTGTGCTAAAAAAAGGGATGATATTCCTTGGACAGGAGCCCAGGAGTTTTGCTTCTAACTCTTTCAGAATAGGAGCAGCTGTGGAAGTAGCCAGACTGGGAGGTTCCCCCAGTGAGGTACAACAGGTGGCCAGATGGTCCTCCTAGGCTTATAAGAGATATGTTTTTAAAAATGACTGTTAACCATTGTAATCTTATGACTTCCAGGGAGCAGACAACATAGGGTGGCATGGATTGTCAACCATTAATGTATCCATTGGGCGGAGCAGTGGGCGCTCACCATGGCCGGGGCCACGAGTTGGGACAAGATCCAGAGAGGACCATGATTGAATGGTGAGGGAGGAGGGAACTGAAATGGAGGCAGCTCCTACCACTGCTGGATGAAAACAGAGGATTTCTGCCAGCACTGGACTTGCTTATCATACATGCCGGGGGGAACAATTTGGGCACTCTGCCCTGGGTGGCACTGGTCCACAGGATACTGAGAGACTTTGAAATGATAAAATTAAGATGGTGAGGGGGTGACAATAGCCTGGTTAGAAATTATCCCATGCAGAACCTGGAGGAAGGGCCAGGATGTATTGGCAGTGGATAAGGCTTGAAAGAGGGTAAACAGAAAGTTGGCAGAGTGGGCTAGGAACTCAGGTGGCATATATATATAAAACATGAGTTGATCACACATGATACGCCTGGGTGGTACCCTTCAGACAGGGTGCACATGTCAGTACTTGGCAATGCAGCACTCAATGGGGCTATTAGGGAGGCCATTGAAAAATGGTAGGGTTTTGGGGGGTTCTTTGCTAGTTTTTAATGGGGGGGAGCCCAGAGGGTGGACCGGAGGTCACCCTATGGGCTAGTGGAAAAAAGGAGGGCCCCAGCTGGACGGGGGATATGGCAGGCAGGGGAGGGCTCCCTATGGGGTATTCACATAAAGGAAACCAGGGCTGCGGGGTCAGGTGGGACACCTAAGCCCAGAAAGAAGAGGCAGGAATGAAGGGGCATTAAGTCCTTACACCTGGGCCCTAGAAAAAGAAGTGATGAATACATATGTTGGAAAATGATGGAATTGTAAATAAATGGAGAACCCCCAGAGAATGTGGTTGTAAATACATGTGATGATGGTGGCTGATTTAAAGTGATCATGGAATATGAGAATCTACCTTTTAACAAACTTTGAATGTTGAACCATTTATATTATGTGGGCGTGGATGATTTCAGGGGGGTCCAATTGACAAAAGAGGTTGTCCTATTGAAGGGCAGCCCAGGTTGTCAATGACACCCCTGGGATTAGCTGGAAGGTAGCAGGAGGGGGACAGGGGTAGGGGGGACAGGCCAGGTACAGTCACAGGGATAGATGGCAGGTGGGAGGAAGGGGATGAGGAGGGGGGATGACATCACAAGGGAAGGGGAATAAGGTCACCAAGGGGCAGGTTCAGGTGAAGTAAGCTGGGTGATTGACAGCCCACCTGATTAGGAGAAGGAATCACTGGGAAAGGGGCTATAGAGGGGTAGAAAAGGTGCTGCAGAGACAGGAAATCCCTCTCTACTGCAGCTGATAGTTTTGGTATTTCCGCCCACCCTCCCTAAAGCAGAAACAAGGGGAAGTCATGATGACTAGAAGTATTTATCAGGCAAAGGGTTGCCAGTTTGAGGGCAGAGACACTTGGAATGTTAAGGATGGGGTTGCTGGATGAGAGCAACAGTTGGAACACATGGTTGGTAGAAAAAGGGGACCTAGCCAGATGGGGGTATGGCAGGGCTGGGGAGGGCTCCCTATGGGATATTCACCTCAAGGGGGACAGGGCTGGGGGGGTCATGTGGGACACCTGAGCCCAGAAAGAAGAGGAAGGAATGAAGGGGCATTGGGTCCTTACACCCAGGCCCGAGAAGAAGAAATGCTGAATATATATGGTGGAAAATGATGGAATTGTAAATAAAGGGAGAACCCCTAGAGAATATGGTTGTAAATAAATGTGATAATGGTGTTTGATTTAAAGTGATCATGGAATGTGAGAATCTACTTTTTAATAAACTTCGAATGTTGAATCATTTATCATTGTGTGGGCGTGTCTGATTTCAGGGGGTCCAATTGACAATCTTTTCTTCTGATCTTCCAGTCTAAGCAATTTAACAATGAGAGGCCATTGTGACAATCTATCCTCTGGTCATGTCCTCAATACCCTGTGGACTCTGCCAATTTCTATATTTAATTTGGTAGGATACTTATCTAGTAGGGCCCCCAAAATTTCTAATGTAAAGTCTTTAAGTTATTATTTATTCTCCCAAGCTTCTGGAATACCAATTATTCTCAAGTTCTTCCTTCTGGATCACATTTCAATGTAAGTTAATGTATTATATATTTTTGTCATTGTGTTTTTGTGCCTGATAAGTTGTCCCACCTGTGTCAGTGTCATATCTTCTGGTTCTGAAATCCTGGTTTCCATCTGAGACATCTGCCATGTCAGGGTTTTAACTTCCATTTCTGAAATCCTGTTTTCCATCTGAGGCATCTTGACATTAATCTCTTTCATGGAATTGTCCAATAATTCTTTCAACTCTTTATTTCTTCCATTTCTTCTATTATTTTGTCAAAACCTGCCACTTTTGTTTAACAAATTGTATGTCCCCTTTAATAATGTCACACAAAATGGAGTTGGTCCAAACCAGAGTAGTCAGAAGGGACAGAGGGCCAGGTATTCTGCTATTTTTCAGTACTGTGGGCGAAGCCTACAGCCCTTCTGTTATCCATAGTTTAAAAACAGCTTTTCTTAGAACTTGAATTTTTTCACCAAATTTGCAACACAGCCATTTTAAGACCTCTGCTCATGAACAGTGTCACTGTGATATTCTTAATGTGTCCCATACATTGAGTTCGCACACCGACTGCGCCATTGTGCGCTACATGGGCGGAAACACGTTTTGGGCAGGATGTGAAAAATGACAGCTGTACTGTTCATGAGGAGGTGTGGTAAAATGGCAATGTTGAAAATCTGGAGTGAAAATATTGAAAATTCACAAACTTACGAGCGTGCATAGGAACTGTGCAATGCACACTCATAAAACAGTCATTTTTAGGAATTGTTTCACCAAGTTTTCAACACAGCCATTTTAAGACCTCTGCTCATGAACAGTGTCACTGTGATTTTCTTAATGTGTCCCATACATTGAGTTCGCACACCGACTGCTCCATTGTGCGCTACATGGACGGAAACACGTTTTAGGCAGGATGTGACCTTATAACCCCTAGGTGTTCCGGTATTGCCTATGCCGCCCACCCTGGAGGGCATTATTGCGCTTAGAAAATGGGGGTCTTTGCACAATAAATAGACAGAGTCAAGGTTTGCAGTGTAAATAATAAATAGTTTTTATTTTTTTTAGTTTAATGAGTAAAACTGTGTTGAAGAAAAAAATAGTCCCTTTTTGGGACACTTCAAATGAACATAAAACTGGTAAACCGCGTTTTTTAAACTGTTTACTTAATGTTGTGGACAAAACAAGAAATTGGTGAGGGTTTAATTTATTTTTGGTAGGTAATGAACTGGATTGGACTGTTAAACATGCAGTTGGAGGGCTGGAAAACATTGCTTGTTCCTATCGATGAGCTGTCTGTAGGTGGCAGCCTGCTGGAAGTGGTCTGGTTTGCTTGCTGGTTCTTGTCCTGTTCTGGTGCTTCAGATGAGGAGTCTTGGTTGCAATTTCTGTTTGGTGCACTTAATATAGAGCTCCATGCTTTTCGATCAGATGTGGATGGTGCCCAGTACGTGGCGTGACTTTGCTCTGATCGGTGCCCGGTAACTGTGATGATTTCCTTCGTTGTTAGACCTGCTTGCGAGAGGAGCTGCACTGCTGTGGCGCGTATACTATGGTTAGTATACCGCTGAGAGAGGTTTGCTTCTTCACTTAATTTGGGCATCAAGGATCCTAAGTAATTTTTGCCCATTGCTTCTTTGCTGTACCAGTAGGTTAGATGGTTCAGCTTTTCTTGTGGTAGGCATTTGGGGTGGAGGTAGAAACTTATGGCGTCAAGTGGGCACTTTTCATGGTATTTTAAGAATGACGTGACAGGGCAGAGTGGGCTGTTTCTCTGCTCAAAGATGAAACCTCTGGTGTTTTCTTTATTTATTTCCTGAGGATTTTTGTGGTTTTTAGTTTCCTGATTGTGGCTTAAGGTGATATAGCGATTGCCTGCTTCGTCTTCTTTTACAAGGAAACTTTCTCTAGTTAACTCTCTCAGTCCTTCCCTGCCGCGCCTGGCCATGTGTAGTTGAACATCAAACCACACTTTTTTCACTAGCCCAGGCGCGGTTTCAGGATCTAGGGCTGGACTGGCACGTAACTTGTTTAGGTCGGCTTCTGTGATTGCAGGGTAGTGGGTTGACTTATCTTTGTGCTGCTTTCGAAGCTTTTTTAACACAGCTTGCAGGACATTGTTAGAGGATTTAAACACTGGGTCAGCGATTATGCTTACGGGCCTTCTAATGTCTATGGTGCCTAAGTGGCAGTTTATGCCTGCTCGTAGAGCACAGTAGCCGGCCATGGAGTACTCAGACCCGCTTGTTGTATGGACCTCGGGGTAGAAGCGCCTGAGGTATTCATTCAGTATTTCAAAACTTATTGTTTGCCACTTGATTTTAATTTAATTATGGGCAGCCCACTGTTCAAAAACTGAAATTGCCCACTTGGTATTTTGTACTGTGTTAACCTCTTGCCATTCGCTTTCTATGGTGTCTAGATGTTTGTCACTTAGCGCCACAAAACGGTCACTTACTTTTGCTTTTTTTTTGTCAGGTTCAGTTATTTTTGGCTCTGGTTGACATTTGTCATCTTTGTTGAGTACCCTATTTCTTTTTAGGATGTTGAGCAAGTCAAAATTGACAGGATAGTTGTCGGACATTTTTGAGGTGCCAGCTGATTTCTCGTCGCCTCACCAGGTTTGAATTCTTTGACAGTGCGGCACTTTGATATCTCAGCAGGTGTTTTGGTCAGCTGACCGGGAGCTTTTCCTTGCTGGTCATCTATTGAAAGTTAATGTACCCCTTTCTTAGGGGTACTGGCCAATCAGAGTCCAGCAAGGAAAAAAAAACATTTTCTGAGCCAAAGTCAGCCAGGCATTGTGCTGCCACATTCAAGAAGGCAAATGCAGTATGGTGGGATAAGGAGCAGGTCAAGAGGTGTGATCCTCCCCCTTTATAAGGCTTCACTCTAAACCAGGTGACAGATATTAGCTTAACTCCTCAAAGTGCTGAGGATCTCTTCCTCTTAAAAAGGGGTCTGGAATAAGCAGAACCTCCTCTCTTTTGTGCATGTATTTTAGATACAGTACTGAGACTATTGAAGTGGCATGATATAACTATTACTCTGTCTTATTTCCCACATTTAAATGACAGGGATCTGATCACTTCATAGTTATTTAAAGTAAATGCTGAAGGTTCCCATAGCAAACGGGAGTAGTAAATGGTAATTGCTGAGAATCAGTTTCCTAACTTTCAAACTTCCAAATAGTGCTGTTTTCCATGGAAAAATCCTTTTATTTTAGTGCTGTGCTTCATTTGCATAACCTGCCAGAATGACATTTGAGGGGTGTGTCAGGGATGAGTTCAATGCGAGTAATCTACCTTGGACTCATCCCTGACAAACCAATGAGCACGCAATCAGATTGTGACACTAGTCACAGTTTCACAACTGGAAGCCATTTTCTACCTAAAAGAAATGAAGCGCTGCAATGAAAGTGCTTCATTTCTTTCGTTTGCATGGTGCTGTTGGCTCAACCCTCCATTACCCATTCCAGAATCACAATTAAACCCTCCCGCTTCCTCCCTCAGCATGCAGTCCATCCAACTCCTCTGTTCCCCATCACAGCAACATACTGAACCCTCCCACTCCCTACCTCTGAATGCTGTCCATCCTGCATCCCTCTGTTACCCATCCTGGCATCCAGTTAAACCTTCCTACTCCATCACTCTGCATGCTGTCCACCCCGTACCCTCCATTACCCATCCCAGTATCCAGTTAAACCCTCCTGCTCCCTCCTTCTGCATGCTGTCTGTCCCACACTCTCCATTACCTGTCCTGGCACCCAGTTAAACCCTTCTGCTCCCTCCCTCTGCATGCTGTCTGTTCCACACCCTCTGTTCCTCATCACCTGCTGCACTCTCTGTCCCAGGTCCTTGATCCTCTGACCCCCCCCAGTCTTCCACATTAGCCGCCGTGCAGCTTTCCATATTGGTGGTTCCTGCCACCCACCATGCTCTCTGTCCCTGGTCCTTGCTCCTCACTCTGCCCCCCCCCACAGCTCCCTTGAATGGGAGCAGAGAACACTGCCAGACTGGTGATCATTAAAAACACATTGGCTCCCTCAAACAGGAGCAGAGATTACAAGACCAATGGTCTGTGAAAAAACACACCGGCTCTCTCACATGGGATTGGAGAACACTGCCAGATTAGTGGCCATGAAAATACACTAGCCCCATGTAACGGGTGCAGGGAACACTACTAGACTGGCAATTAATGAAATCCCTTTTGATCCTTCAAATACGAGTGCACATCACCACCGTACAATCAGTTACATAAACATAGCTCACAATTAGGGCCAGGAGCAAATGTACACACAGAATCCAAGGAGTCACAATCTTGAGCAGCAATTAACGTGAGCATATTATTATTTTGATCCTTTGATCTTCCTCAAATGGGTGCATGCATTACATACAGTGAGAATTATTCTGCATTGTAAACAGTGATTTTAAGCACCCTTCGCAAAATGCTTTAGTCAGTCTACCTTACTGAAAAAAAAATGGGTATTTGAATTAACCTCCTTCACCTCTGGGTTGTCACAAGGAAAACAAAAATGTTTTCATGCTAAATTAAGAACTGAGCATCTGTTTCTTTGGGCACTGAAGCAGTAACACATTGACCATTGATACATAGATCGAAAAAAATGATGTCTAACTCCATATATGCAAAGGTGATTTTGCTGTGTCCCTTTAAAACTGTGATCAAGTTTGTAATACAGCATCCTGACCTCTGGGACTCTCTGCTACCTGTTTTACAATGGTGTTCTGAATATACAAACTAGTCCAGTGACTGCAGACACAGTGATCATCTCAGATAGACACACGTTGGGTGCAACTTAATGAAACCTGGTACAGTAGAAATGTAAGTAACATAGCATTTGCAGACAAAGCTAGCCCTTTATTGATCTTTGACATTTCGATATGTTGCTGTGTATATAAGCAACTTTGCACTACATCTGAATCACCTTTCCTCTATAAATAATGTTGAATAATAATATACTGCTTGCATACTTCTATGGCCAACTATACGTGAGGCTGGGTCACTCAAGCAGTATTATAGCAAACTGTCTATGTCATGATAATGATTGTTTACAAAACTTAAAATAGATAAACATAAGAAACATAGGAAAATATCAGGAACATTAGCCAAAAGGCCATTGACATTCTACACCATTTACAACCCCAGATCATATAGATAGCTACTTCTATATTTATCTAGAGCAGTTTTAAACTCATTCATGGTTTCACTGGAAACTACCTGACTAGGCAGATCGTTCCTTTGGTCCACTGTTCGTTGTGAAAACCAAGATCCTCTCATGTTCCTATTATAATTCTCTCCTTTTAATTGACACTGATGACCCCGATTTGTAATTAAACTAGATGTTGCTGTTAATCCCAGACATTCCCACAAATCAGGAGTTCTACATGCCTTATAAATCAGACACATATCTCCACGATATCTCCTGTATTGTAAGGAATACAAACCAAGCTCCCTCAATCTATCCCCATAGGACAATCCTCCCAATCTGACACACTCCTCTTCACTCGTTTCTGGACCCTCTCCAGCCTACGCATATCCTTCCTAAACCTGGGTCTCCATATACTACCAGCATATTCCAAATGGGGTCTGACAAGGGACCTGTACAGTGGCATGATGACCTCCATTTCTCTACTCCTTATATTTCTCATAATTAAAGCTAAGATTCTATACGCTTTTTTGGATATTTCATTTACTTGGTAATTGGACTCCAAGTCTTTATTTATCCATACTCCCAAATCCTTTTCCACCTCCGTTTCCATTAACTGGACTCCATTTATGTAATACTTGAATTTAGGATTATTCCTACCCAAATGCATGACTTTACACTTGCCTATATTAAATTTCATTTTTTCCCTACAGCTGTCATATATATTAAATCAATATTTTTCTGTAACTTCTGAGCTTCTAATCCATTCGTAACAACTGCTCCAAGTTTCATATCATCAGCAAATGTAACTATCCATGTATTACCATCACAGTCAATAGAAGAAACCAGTACATTTAACAAAAGTGGGCCCAGAACAGAGCCTTGAGGGACTCCGCTGGGCACCACAATCCAGTCCGACTTTTCACCCTTGATACAGATATGCTGCTTCCTATTAACCCACCATGCAGTGAACCATCTGACTACATAGGAACCCACTCCCAATTTCTCCAAAAGGTACAATAATTCACCATGGGACACAGAATCAAATGCCTTTTCGAAGTCGATGTATAAAACATCTACTGATAAGCTACTGTCCAAGGCTGCACTTACTATCTCAAAAAAGGACAGCAAGTTGGCCACACATGATCTCCCCTTTCTGAATCCATTCTGTGTAATATGTATGTGTCCCTTTTCCCTTAACAGACTTTCAATATACTCCTTTATAATAGACTCCATTACCTTACTCAATATACTAGTTAAACTTATGGGACGATAATTCGAACTGTCAGTTTTGGGTCCCTTTTTATGGACTAAAATCACATTTGCCATCCTCCAGTCCTCTGGCACCTCTCCATAATCTATAGAGGACTGGAAGATGGCCTGAAGTGGATTACAGATAACTGTGGCAAGTTCTTTAAGAAGTTTTGGATGTAATTCTTCTTGTCCCGGGGAAGTATTGACTTTCAAATGATGATGATTGTATGCATTGTTTTAATCACAAAGGGGACTTTGTCTGGTTTTTCACTTCAGTATGTGTTTGAACCATTATTTATTGAGTACAGCTGGTGCTAATTTTATTTTTATGTTTGCTTGCACTTGTGCACCAGCCTACATATTGTGGTAGTAGCAGATTTGGAGGCACAGTCACTGTTGGGCAAATGCAGGGCATGCATCAGTAGGTGCGTCCCTCATTCCCCAATGAGCCAGCAGCAGGTGCTGACATCATGAATCCCTAATGTGGCCACCAGATCTAAGAAAAAGACCACAACACGCCTCCCGACATGCAGGCAACATGGCAGCAGTGACTGCCGCCTGTCACAATGCCAATGGTGGAGCCCGCCCCCGTTGGCAGACCCCCTCCCATTTAAAATGATGCCAGGGGTGCCTAATCCCCTCAGCATCATGCACCCCAACAGTCTTTCTTTGCTGATGGGGGCCCCAACTCCATCGGCTTTAATCCTCATTCATTTTGCCAATGGGGGAGCCCACTCCCTGTTGGCATAATGTCACCCCTCCACTTTTGTTGTGTGTCAATGGGGGTGCCCAATCCCCCATTGGTTACAGCACCACCCCAGAAAAACACTTAGGTGGCACGCTGGAAGCCCACCCCAGCATGCCAAATCCCCTGAAACAGAAAAACCATCCCGCAATGTTTTTTGGTTTTTTTTGAAACCTGTAAAAATTAAAATGGTACCTTGCAGTTTCCCTGCCCCTCCTGCAACCTGCACCCACCTTCTGTGTACCCTGCCTCCCCACATACACACCCTCCCCATACTTACCACTGGAGTCTGTCACGCCGATCTTCGGTGGACCGGGGACATGTCTGCACTCTTCAAAGCTGACCACGAACTAAAGAAATAGGGTTTTTTCAACTTTGGCGCATATCTCAGCCATTTACAGGAATTTTGGCACCAAATTTTCAACATGGGGTTATTGGGACCTCCCCCCCCCCCCCAATGAATTTAGGCACTGTCATGGCATTATTCGGTCCCGAAAGGTGATTTTGTGGTCACTGAGTGGAATCACCTTCCAGGACAGAGTAACAAAATGACAGTGCCACTGTTCATGAGTGGGGCTCTCAAAAAGCCTATGTTGCAAATTTGGTGGAAAAAATCCAAAAAATGACTGTTTTATGAGCGTGTGTTGCACAGTTTCCACACACGCTCGTAACTTTGTGAATCTGTAATATTTTCACTCCAGATTTTCAACATTGCAATTTTTCCACACTTCCTTATGAACAATACAATTGTCATTTTACATATTCTGGCTGAAATGTATTTTTGCATGTCCGGCGCAGAATAGCGCAGTCGCTGTGCGAAATCAGTTTTCAGACAGTTTGAGGAAATGACGGTGACACTGTTCATGAGCAGAAGTCATAAAATGCCTATGTTGAAAATCTGGTGATGAAATTCCATAAAATGACTGTGTCACAAGTGTGCGTTGCGCAGTTTCCACTCACCCTTGTAACTTCGCAAATTTGCAATATTTTCATGCCACATTTTCAACACTGGCATTTTTTTCACACCTCCTTATGAACAATACAGCTGTCATTCTTCACATCCTGTCCTAAATGTGTTTTTGCACCTGTGATACACAATGGCGTGGTCACTGTGCAAAATCAACATTTCGAACAAATTAAAAAAATCACAGTGCCACTGTTCATGAGGGGAGGTCCCAAAATGCCTATGTTAAAAATGTGGTTAAAAAAATCCCAAAAATAATTGGGCTACGGACATGTGTTGCACAGTTTCTATGCATGCTCATGACTTCACCAATTTTTCATATTTTCACTACACATTTTCAGCGTTGCCATTTTTTTACATCTCCTCATGAACAATATAGTTGTCATTTTCCACATACTGCCCAAAATGTGTTTTCATCCCTGTGTCGCCAAATGGCATAGCTGCTGTGCAAAACCACCTTTTAGCTAACAAACTGATAGTGCCACTTTTCATGAGGTGGGCTCACAAAAAGCCCATGTTGAAAATGTGGACTGAAAATACCAACACACTCCTATAGTGTTATGGTTTTCAACTGTAGCACCTCACCCTGTAGAGACTGATAGGTGTCAGGGGTGTGACTTGGGATCATCGGCTGTAATGCTCATGCCATTCCACCCCCACCCCTCCCTGCAGCCAATGACAGGCATCATGATGTGCCTTGCAGTGTTCGGCCACAAAGTTCACCCCATTCTCCTATACTGCACCCACCTCAGCATATTTCCTTATGGAATGGGGTAAGTATAATGCCCAAACACCCCAAAGCACACCACAACACTTGTCAGTGTCTACAGAGTAGGGTGAGGTAAAATGGCATGAGCGTTATAGCTGATGAGCCAAAGGCACACCCCAATGCCTGTTGGACTCTGCAGGGTGGGGATGGGGATAGTGCCACATCAGTACTTCACTGCCATTCCTATTATGCGTCTCTAACTCTGGCACTACCAACGCCAATGCCAGCGAGACAACATTCGGCATTGACAAATGCTTGTTATTATTTATTGGGTGTTCTCACACATGACCAGCCTCCCTGAGGAAGCACACGTGTGAAACTGGTTGGGGCTATTTGGTGGTGGATCTAATCTCCTCGTGGAAGTTTGAAACTTGCATTTACAGCAAGTATGAAATTAATCACGTTTGTTTCAATTAATGATGTTGGTGCTGCTCTTTTCTGCAATTCTGGACATCACAGTCTCTTGTTTGTGTCTGCAGTTTTTGTTTGACAGCACTGTCAGGGAATGAAGTGTTTGAATTCAGCAGAATAGCTGATAGTTTTTCGTTTTGTTTCTTGTAATTTAACACGTCTTCTGCAACTAATTGTAAAAGATGCAGTTTCCTTTCCTGTAATGCAGTTTTTAGCTTGTCATCCTCTTCTTGTATTTGTCTAAGCAGGTCTTTTTCTTCAGTTCCAGTATTGTCTGTTCTTGAATAAATTCCAATTCAATCTCATTTACTGCCTTCATAAATGCAATATCTTCAGTTGAACTGGCCACACACATTTTTGAAGAAAAGAAGGAGGCCTGCTCCCTTACTTTTGTTACATCCATCCTGTCATTGTTAGCTGAGTCCACCCTCTTGGCAAACAACTAGATGGACAGAAGTCCCCCCTGTAGGAAGAGTAGAGGGAATGTTTATTCAAGGAAAACTATATACAAATCACAAAACAAAAAAAAATATTCAAATACAATGATGCATCTTTCAAGAAAACAGTGAATGATAATTTAGTTACATTCTTGAGATTGGAAAGTTAGAATCAGTGATCCGTGGTAAGCATTTCCATAAATTTGTCATAAGTCTTTTGTGATTTTTCACCAAAGTTCTTGGTAAGAGACCTGTTTTTGTTGCAGAGCAAATAAACATTGTGCATTCCATATGTGCCACTAAAATACAGTGACTATAACACATTAAGCATCTTTATGCCAGCGTCTCCAAGATGTAGAAAATTCTCCATACATAATATTAGTGAATGAAATTGATGAAAAAAATGGTGAAGACCAGGTCTGAATAAACAAAGATCCAAAAACGTTTTATAAATGTACAGTGGAAGAATAAATGTTCTATTGTTTCAAGCTGTTGTATACACTGGGGTCTTTAGTTGCTTGTGTTTATGATTTGATTTCACATTTATTTTTTCGTGGCAACTAAACCACTGGATGTCCCACCTATGTGGAGGTATCCTGGGGTTCCTTAACAGTTTTAGCAGAGTGGGTCTATGCACAGCTGGGCAATTCTCAAAAACTGTGGGGACCTTACAGATTTGTTCAAGCAAGGTGGCATGTAAGACTGTCCTGTGTAACGTGATACTCGTCTGGCTAGTGATTTGCCATTGCCTCATTTTAGTAATGGATTCTCAGAGGTATCGTGGCACGGAGGGAACATTCTTAACAGTTCTTAGAGTGTTATTCTTCCATTGTAGAAACCATACTTGACAATTATTATGTGGCCAGGCTTCCCACCCTTTATCCAAACGTATGAGTAGTGGCCTACAATTAGTAATATGAAAAAGACTGTAGCAAAAAAGTAGTGGATGAACCATATTTAAACCACCCATTTTAATGGGGAGAGTTAATATTCCTTTTGATTGGCTTGAGGCGGCTAGCACACAAGGCCTGAAAAAACAAGCATTTGTCAATGCCGAATGTTGATTGCGTTGGGCTGTTGAGCTCGCTCACTGCCCCTCTGTCAGTTGCTCAGTCTGTTTCTTCCAGTGCTGCAGGCTGCTGTTTTGTACTGTGCTCCTGCCTGCATTGGTACCTTGTTCTGACCACTAAGAAATCTGCAGCTGTCCCGACAGAGCTCCGTTGAGGTGGCTCATTCCCCTTCTCTGACTAGCTCATTCTGTTTCTCCTGGCACTGCAGGCTGCCCTTTTGTACAGGGCTCCTGCCTCTGTTGGTGGCTTTTTCTTCCCACAAAGAAATCTGCAGCAGTCCCAATGCAGGTCTGTTGAGCCTGCTGACTCCCCTTCTCTCACTCACTCATTCTGTTTCTGCTGGCGCTGCAGGCTGGCCTTTTGTACTGGGCTCCTGCCTGTGTTGCCGCCTTTTTCTGCCAACAAAGAAATCCGCAGCAGTCACGATAGAGCTCCATTGAGCTCAGTCACTCCCCCCTCTCTCACTCACTCATTGTGTTTCTCCCAGTGCTGCAGGCTGCCCTTTTGTACTGGGCTCCTGCCTGCATTGGCACCTTTTTCTGCCCACGAAGAAATCGACAGCTGTCTCGACAGAGCTCCGTTGAGGTCACTCACTCCCCCTGTGTCACTCACTCATTCTGTTTCTCCTGGCGCTGCAGGCTGCCCTTTTGTACTGGGCTCCTGCCGCTGTTGGCGTCTTTGTCTGGACACAAAGAAATCTGCAGCAGTCCCAACAAAGCTCCATTGAGCTCTCTCACTCCCCTTCTCTCACTCGCTCATTCTGTTTCTGCCGGAGCTGCAGGCTGCCCTTTTCTATTGGGCTTCTGCCTACGTTGCTGCCTTCTTCTGCCTACAAACAAATCTGCAGTAGTTACAATCGAGCTCTGTTGAGCTCGCTCACTCCCTTTTTCTCACTCGCTCATTCTGGTTTCCCCACCACTGCAGGCTGCCCATTTGTACTGGGCCCCTGTGTGCATTGCTGGCTTTTTCTGCCCACAAACAAATCTGCAGCAGTCCCAACAGAGCTCTGTTGAGCTCGCTCACTCCTCCTCCTTCACTCACTTGTTCTGTGTCTCCTGCCACTGCAGGCTGCCCTTGTGTACTGGGCTCCTGCCTGCATTGGCGGCTTGTTCTGGCCAGAAATAAATCTGAAGCAGTCCCAACACAGCTCCATTGAGCCCTCTCGCTCACTCATTCCGTTTCGGCCGGCGCTGTAAGCTGGCCTTTGTACTGGGCTCCTGCCTGCATTGCTGCATTTTCTGCCCACAAAGAAATCCACAGCAGCCACAACAGAGCTCCGCTGAGCTCGCTCACTACCGCTCTGTCACTTGATCATTCTGTTTCTCTTGGCGCTGCAGGCTGCGCTTGTGTACGAGGCTCCTGGATGTGTTGGCACCTTTGTCTGTCCACAAAGAAATCCGCATCTGTCCTGACAGAGCTCAGTTGAGGTCGCTCAGTCTCCGTCTCTCACGCACTCATTCTGCTTGTCCTGGCACAGCAAGCGGCCCTTTTGTATGGGGCTCCTGCCTGCATTGGCACCTTTTTCTGCCCACAAAGAAATCCACAGCAGTCCTGATAGAGCTCTGCACTCACCCTCTCTTACTCGCTCATTGTGTTTCTCCCGGTGCTGCAGGCTGCCCTTTTGTACTGGGCTCCTGCTTGCATTGGCACCTTTTTCTGCCCATAAAGAAATCGACAGCTGTCCCGACAGAACTCCATTGAGGTCGTTCACCCCCCCCGTGTCACTAAGTCATTCTGTTTCTCCTGGTGCTTCAGGCTGCAGTTTTGTACTGAGCTCCTGCCTCTGTTGGTGCCTTTGTCTGGCCACAAAGAAATCTGCAGCAGTCCCAACAAAGCTCCGTTGAGCTCGCTCACTCCCCTTCTCTCACTCGCTCATTCTGGTTTCCCCACCACTGAAGGCTGCCCATTTGTACTGGGCCCCTGCATGCATTGCTAGCTTTTTCTGCCCACAAACAAATCTGCAGCAATCCCAACAGAGCACTGTTGAGCTCACTCACTCCCCCTCCCTCACTCACTCACTTGTTCTGTGTCTCCTGCCGCTGCAGGCTGCCCTTGTGTACTGGGCTCCTGCCTGCATTGGCGGCTTGTTCTGGCCAGAAAAAAATCTGAAGCAGTCCTGACACAGCTCCATTGAGCTCTCTCACTCACTCATTCTTTTTCGGCCGGCACTGCAAGCTGGCCTTTTGTACTGGGCTCCTGCTTGCGTTGCTGCATTTTCTGCCCACAAAGAAATCCACAGTGGTCACAATAGAGCTCCGTTAAGCTTGCACACTACCGCTCTGTCCCTCGATCATTCTGTTTCTCTTGGGACTGCACACTGCTCTTGTGTATGGGGCTCTTGGCTGTGTTGGCACCTTTGTTTGTCCACAAAGAAATCCGCAGCTGTCCCGACAGGGCTCCGTTGAGGTCGCTCAGTCTCCTCCTCTCACGTGTTCATTCTGTTTGCCCTGGCGCTGCAGGTGGCCCTTTTGTATGGGGCTCCTGCCTGCATTGCCACCTTTTTCTGCCCACAATGAAATCCACAGCAGTCTTGATAGAGCTCTGTTGAGCTCACTTAGCCCCCCTGTCTCACTCGCTTGTACTGTTTCTCCCACCGCTGCAGGCTGGCCTTTTGTACTGGGCCCTGCCTGCATTGACGCCTTTTTCTGCCCACAAAGAAATCTGCAGCAGTCCTGACAGCCCGTGAGTTCGCCACACCCTTCCATCACTCGCCTCGCTCTGTTTCTCCCAGTGCTGCAGGCTGCCCTTTGTACTGGGCTCTTGCGTTTGGGGCCTTTTTCTGCTCACAAACAAATCTGCAGCAGTCCCGACAGAGCTCAGTTGAGCTCGGTCACTCCCCCCCTCAGGTGTTCGATCTTAATCTGTCCCAAACAGTGATTTCCCACAGCAACTGTGCTATTCTCTGGCAGGAGTGCAAAAACATATTTAGCCAGGATGTGAAAAATGGCAGCTGTACTGTTCATAAGGAGGTGTGGAAAAATGCCACTGTTGAAAATATGGCATGAAAATATTACAAAATTGTGAAGTTACAAGGGTGCATGGAAACAGTTCAACGCATGCTTGTAACACAGTCATGTTACGAGTTTCGTCTCCAAATTTTCAACATAGGCATTTTAGGATCTCTGCTCATGAACAGTGCCACTGTCATTTTCTTAATCTGTCTCGAACAGTGATTTCCCACAGGGACTGCGTTATTCTGCGCTGGAACTGTGAAAACACATTTCGGTCAGGATGTGAAAAATGACAGCTGTACTGCTCATAAGGAGGTGTAAAAAAATGCCACTGTTGAAAATCTGGCATGACAATATTACAAATTTGTGAAGTTACAAGGGTGCGTGGAAAGTGTGCAACGCACACTTGTAACACAATCATTTGATGGGCTATCATGACCAAACTGTCAACATAGGCATTTTAGGACCTTTGCTCATGAACAGTATCACTCTCATTTTCTTAATCTGTCCCGGGCAGTGATTTCCCACAGCAACCTCTCTATTCTGTGCCCAAAGTGTGAAAACACATTTTGGCCAGGATGGGAAAAATGACAGCTGTACTGTTCATAAGTAGGTGTGGGGAAAATGGCAATGTTGAAAATCTGGAGTGAAAATATTATAAATTTGCGAACTTACGAGCGTGCGTGCAAACTGCGTAATGCACGCTCGTAACACAGTCATTTTATGGAGTATCATTACTAAATTTTCAACATAGTCATTTTAGGACCTCTGCTCATGAGCAGTGTCACTGTCATTTTCTTAATCTGTCCTGAACACTGATTTCCCACAGTGACCGCGCTATTCTGCACCGGAAGTGCAAAACACATTTCTGCCAGGATGTGAACAATGACAGCTGTACTGTTCACAAGGAGGTGTGAAATGTCAATGTTGTAAATCTGGCATGAAAATATTGCAATTTACGAATTCTGAGCGTATGCATTCAACTGCGCAACTGACCAGAACAGTCATTTTTGATGCTCCATCAAATTTGCAACATAGACTTTTTGAGAGCCCACCTCATGAACACTGGACTGTTGTTTTGTTACTAGGCACTGAAAGGTGATTTCGCGCAGTGACCACAAAATCACCTTTTGGGGTCGATTAACGCCATGACAGTTTGAGAATTCATGAGGAGGGGTCCCAAAAACCCCATGTTGAAAATTTGGTGCCAAAATTCCAAAAAATGACTGAGATATGTATTAAATTTGAAAAAAACCCTATTTCTACCATTATACAGCTTACCGGCATTTTCTCAGTTTGCGGTCGGCTTTGAAGAGTGCAGACGTATTCCCGGTCCACTGATGATTGTTGCGCCCAACTCCGGAGGTAAGTATGGGGTGAGGGGGGTGTAAGGAGGTAGGATCTGCAGTGGGCGGGTGCGGGTGGTGGGAAGGGGGCCAGGGAGACCGCGAGGGACAGTTTTCTTATTTCACAGGTTTACAAAAAAAAAACCATCGCATTCACAGGGGAATTAGGCACGCTGGGGTGGGCTCCTAGTGTGCCACCCGACTGCTTTTTGGGGTTCCAGTAGCTATGGGGATTGGGCACCCTCGGCATACAAGTAAAGGGGAGGGGTTCATGCCACCTGACTGCTTCTTTGGGAGCCAGTAGTCGACAGGATTGGGCACCCCTCGCACGCACAGGTAATGGGGAGGGGGTTCTCATTGTGCAGGATCGAGATTGGGCACCCATCGGCACACAATATCAGCGGGGTTGACATAATGCCGACGGGAGTGGGCTCCCCATCGGCAAAAATCAACATTGGGGCTTGGGCAGTGAAGCCGACGGGGACTGAGGGCCGCTGTGGCAGCTAAACCATGGGGGGGTAATATTGTTTTATGAACACGGCAGCAAGCCACCGCCATGTTCACAAACAATATCAGGGTTTTTACATCCTGCCCTGCAATGACGGGTCACTCCCTCATTGCAGTGGATGGCTGACGCTGCAATGACGAGGTAGCCCCTGATTGCAGCGGCTACTTTTTTAGAAAGTTGTGGCACGCTGGCTGAACTAGTGTCAGCAGCAGCATGCCACATCATTGGGGGAAGCGGGGACAAGCCTTTGCAGGCTGTGGGGGCATTGGCCACAACAGTGCCGCTCCTCCACAAGCTGCTTGTGGAGAAAGCTGATGCAATATGTTTATTGCGCATGCGCGCAATCAACATAAAAATACTAAGAAGGAGAGTTTCCAAGCTTTTTTGGGGGGGGGAGAGGGAGAAACACATAACTGATATAAAGGAAAGGTGGTAAAATATACATTTTTATTAAATATATCCTTTTCCCCTATAATTTCCATTTGTTCCATAATCCGACTTTTTGCTTTCCTTGTGCAATTTTCGGTTCCCAGTTCAGGATATCTAGTTGTCCATCACCACATTGTATTCCCAACACTTGCATTGGTTCAGAAGTAATTGATACCCCACATAGGTTATTATGAGTAAGTGTGTTACTATTATCTAAATGTCATTCAATACATTTTCTTAAATTCAAAGCTGCCCCAGATATTTCCCCAATATCTCCACATATTGGAATACATTCTGCAAAGGAAGTCTCATTGGAAACTAGGAGGCTCCTATTATCCACGTAGGCCAGCATGCTATGTGGAACAGTGCCCATGGCACTTGTTATTGGTTATATTAAGGGGGAAGCATTAATATATCTGAGTAAGGGGTCAAGAAAAAAGATGTACAGCAAGGGGCTCGGGGGAGAGTCCTGGCTGATGCCTCTTTTGATGCTAATTAAAGGGCTTTTCCATTCATTAATGATTGGGACAGCCGTAGCTGTGTTATGTAGACACATTATCCAGTCTATCGTTGTGTTGGGTGCCTGATGTGCTGCTAAAGTGGACCACAAAAATTCATGACTTACAGAGTCAAAGGATTGTTTCTGATTAAGGGATATTAAAACGCCCAACAATTGTCCCTTATTCTCTTCCTATATTATTCCCCTTAGAGGTATTAAATGATCAGTAATACTTCTGCCTAGCACAGAGCAGGACTGAGCTTCTTAAATCATATTTGGGGCAATTTTAATAAGTCAGCTAAGATTTGTGTTACATTTTTAAAATCTGTGATAAGGAGACTAATAGATCTCCAATTCTGCAATTGCTTTTTTATCCCCATTTTGTGAATATATATTTAAGCACCCATATTTATTTCTAAAAGCATGGGCAATGTGTCCAGAATAGAATTATAGACCTGGGTCATTTCTGTATAAGATTTAGTTCCTATTATCTTGTAAATTTAATTCATCAGCCCATCAAGACCTGGTGTGTCCCATTTTTTAAGGAGGACATTGTGTCCTGTACTTCCTAACTGTTGACAAATGCTTGTTTTTAAATGAGGTGAAGCTTCACAGTCTTAAGCTGGGGGATAGGAGGTTTAGGAGGGAGGTCAGGAAGCACTTCTTCACAGAGAGGGTGGTGGACACTTAGAATGCACTGCCGGAAGAGGTCATCTCTTTGAAGACAGTGGGCAGCTTTAAGAGAGGCTGGGATAGGCATGGGGGGAAGTAAGGATCATGGTAGGAAGGATGGGAGAAGTGGGGAGGGAGGGAGGGCAGGGACATTAGATCAAGCTGTGGACCCCGCCATATGAGCAGACTTGATAGATCAAATGGCCTCCTTCTGCTGGCTTCTTCGTAGGTTTGTATGTTTGTATGTATGTTCATATTCCCAGGCAGGGACAAATTGATGATGAAGAAAGAAAGAAAGAAGTCAGGCAGGCTCCAGAAATGTACTGCACTGCTCTCACTTTGCACTGGCCTCGAAATATAGTGCATCAGATTCATGATTCATTCAATTTTGTGGATGGGCATCCTCACTTGCTTTAGTCGGGACCCCTCACCCATACGTGACCTGGCTGCCAACTGTGGTGCTCACCCAGTGCCCTGGTAACCATCAGAAGCTGGAGGCACCACTGATGTGAGTTGCCAGGTCAGGTTGGTTGCTCTATTTGAGCCTGCTCCTCCTCTTCTTATGTCAGTACTAGGCGATCAAAAGGGTGCACTTTGAATTTGGCGGTGGCACTTTGAAGCAAGGCATACACTGCTGCACAGCATGACTCACAGAGGAGCAAGGAGTGGACAGGAGTAGATGAGTGTGACAGTGACTAGCGTGTCTGTCATTGGACTCAGTGTTGAGTCTGGATTTTGGATTGTGACCCTGCTGCCCTAACTTCTAGCAAGACCATCATCGGATGGTTGATCGGTCCAGGATCTTGTTGCTGGCGCCGTCCTGGAGGAGAGCCCCACAATCTCTATTAGGCAAGCCAACAACTTTGGCTCAGCCACTTTCATCAGCTAAGCTGTGGTTGAGGCCTGCCTGGTTGCAAACCTGCATGCATGTGGCCCATTGGGACTCAAACATTCGGACTCAGAAACATGAACAAATTAAGGAGTTTCTGCTCTGCTAGTTTGCTGGAGTAGAGATAGCTTGCCTGGATTCGAATAGAACTTCAGGCAGTGCTGAGGAGTGAACCTGTGGATCATCAAGTGCCTGCCAATTGGTGGTGTGTGTAGTGTGCTGCTTGCTCAGAGTCAGAGCTGTGAGGTAGCTGATGGTAGAAACATAAAAACACAGAAGTTGACAGCCAATAAGGACCGCAAGGCCCATCCAGTCTGCCCATTTTTCGACCTTATAAATGTTCCATAAGCCTGTACTCTGTCAATGGCCTATCTATTCATACTCATCTGTATTGCTCCCTTATGCCTATCCCATGCCTGTTTGAAGCTCTGCACTGTATTCATATCCACCACTTCCTGAGGTTGGCCATTCCATTCATTCACCTCCCTTTCTGTGAAAAAGAACTTCCTCACATTACCCCTTAATCGGCCTCCCTCTAATCTCATGCTGTGCCCTCTTGTCCTGCTATTTTTCTTATATTGAAACATGTTAGACTCTTTCACATTGTTAATGCCCTGAAGTTGTTTGAATGTTTCGATCATATCACCTCTCTCCCTTTTTTGCTCTAGGGTATAAATATTGAGCTCTGTTAATCTGTCCTCATATGTTTTCTAATGCAGTCCCTGCAGCATTTTGGTTGCCCTTCTCTGGACTGCCTCCATTTTTGTTAATGTCCTTGTTCAGGTACGGCCTCCAGTACTGCACGCAGTACTCCAGATGGGGCCTAACCAGTGTCAGGTAAAGAGGGATTATTACTTCTCTCTTATGACTTGTGATACCCCTACTAATACACTCCAACATCCCTCTAGCCTTACCTACTGCTTTAGTGGTCTGCTTGGATGATTTCAGGTCATCTGTGATGATGATGCCCAAGTCTCTATCTTCCCTAGTGATTGGCAGCAACTCCCCTCCCAACCTATAGGTGGCTTCAGGGTTTCTCTTTCCTATGTGCATGATCTTGCACTTCTTTGTGTTAAACCCCATTTGCCACTCTTCCAAAAATGTTGCCCAGTTTATCCAGATCTCTTCTCATTCTGCCCACCCCATCTGGATCATCTACTCTGTTGCAGATCTTGGTGTCATCTGCAAACAGACAAACCTCACCCTCCAGTCCATCTACAATGTCACTGATGAAGATATTGAAGAGGACTGGCTCCAGGACTGATCCCTGAGATACCCCACTTGTGACTTGCATCTCTTCTGACTGTATACCATTTACCACCACTCTCTGTTTTCTTCTCACCAACCCATAATGGTGGGGTGTTGACTTGTACTCTGAAGCTGGCTGTGGCTGGTATTGGGGGTAGGGCAGCAATGGAGTATCCAATTCCTCCCTCAGTTACTAACTGGCACTGCACTTCACCATCAGTTTTAAGGAGTGTGAGCAGAGGACTATGTGAATGTGAAATGAGCCTGACTTGCTGGTTCTGGGCCCCTGCCTATCGTGTCCTGTGTCCTGACCCTAGGATGATTTTCACAAGCCTAATGATGCCCTAATGATGTCACTGCAGCTCTGGTGCACAGCCATTGCCCCGGCCCTGACTGTTGTCCCTAAGTACTGTACATTTTGAGTCGCACAATAATACTCCCCCAGGCCATTTCATCACAGCTCACTCTAGGCAAGCTCTGCCACGCATGCCATGATGGGATCAGCATCACACAACTCTGTGACTTTCACAGCTTCACACAGCCTGCAGGAATATTATTGATAGTATAGCGCAGTCCTACCCTGCCCTGATAGGACAGACAAGTCCTGTCCAAAAGTGGAGGAGATCAGAAATCAGAGGGCAGAGCTTGATGACGACTATGACTGTTGCTGCTGCACTTGTGGGCTGAGCTGGTTGACCAATGATGCAGACACAAACAGTGTGTTAAATCATTAAAGTGCTGAAATTCTGATGTCCCTCATGGTGTCCCTCATTTCAGAGTGCAGCGCCCCTTATTGTCCCTCATTTCGAGTATTGGTGTCCCTCATTTCCCCGTTCATTGATACCCACCCACTCCCTCCCTCCCTCTGCTTGCTGTCCCTCTCTGCTACTCCTATCGAACCCATCCCTTCCGTTGTTCCCCCACTTCAGGGCCTGTGTCACTCCAGTTACACTAATGCACTTGGCTGGACTGGCCTGGACCATTGCTGGCAGACACAGAAGGACTTCTGTGGAAGAGGGGGTGGCTGGTAAGCAGTGCGTCACCATATCAGCTGTCATCCTATCTGGAGTTATAGGCTTGGGCTTTTTGGGGGTGAGGGGGTGCACCCTCTCAAAGCAGATTAATGTTGGACCCCCTCAAAGTGGATTAAAGTTGGATCCCCTCAAAGTGGATTAAAGTCAAGCACAGTGGGCTGCATTGGGCCATGGAGCCATACCTGAGTATGTTGGGGGATGACTAGGAGGTGAAATAAGCAACAGGGAGGTGGCGTGCAGAAGGAGCAATGCACCAGACAGCCGAGCCTAGAGCCGAGAAGCAGTCCTGAGGCCGGGGATAGAGCAGCTAGAGGAGAGAGACTGTTGGAGCAGGAGAGTGCCTGTGGCAGCGGTGACCAGGTCAGTATGATGCACCTCCAGATCCAAACACGGGGATTCATGAGCCTCTTGCATCTCTGTCCCTGGCACTGCCTGGCATGATAGGACCCATAATCCTCCTGCATCTCTGTCCCCTGGCACTGCTGGGTAGGATAGGAGATAAGAGCTCCTCCATGCCAGTCCAATACTGGTTTTTCCTGCAATCTCTGTCCCTTAATAGCAGCTGAACAGAGGGCTTCTCCAGTCCCCTACAAATACCAGCTCAGGACACGACTCCTCTAGCCCATCCCCACATCAGTGTAGTGCTGGGTTCATC
This sequence comes from Neoceratodus forsteri, assembly GCA_016271365.2. Lineage (NCBI taxonomy): Eukaryota > Metazoa > Chordata > Ceratodontiformes > Ceratodontidae > Neoceratodus > Neoceratodus forsteri. The sequence goes on along the minus strand of CM057453.1, from coordinate 638,213,799 downwards.
CATCTCCTCCATACAAGCCCAGAACATGGCAACTCCAGCCCCCCCAGCCCAGGCCAGGCCCCAGGGTTCCTCCAACCCCTTCATACTGGCCCAGCATAGGCCTTCTCTAGGGCCATCCCATACCAGCTCAGCACTAGGCTCCTCCAGCCTCCTGCAATATAGCCTGACACGGGACTTCTTCAGCTTCCCCTAACCCAGCACAGCACAGCACAAGGCTCTTCTACTCCCCCCCCCAGTACCACCATAGGGCTTCTCTAACCCACTTTCCCAAATACCATCCCCACAGAGGGCTCCACCAGCTCCTCTTCCAAATAGCACTAAACCATAGAAAATGACAGCAGCAGATAAAAGCCTAGCTGCCCTTCCAGTTTGCTGAGTGTAATTTTGGCACTGTGCCCCAGTCAGTCCTCTCTGCCTCTCCACAGTCTGCCTCCTTATGCATTATTCCCATGTGTCTGTTTCATTCTCTTTTGAACCCTCCCCCTGTTTTAGCCCCAGTGGCCTCCTCTAGAACCTTGTTCCAGTCAGACACCACAGTTTCTGTGTAACAAAAAAAGGTACTTCCTGTCTGACGCCCTTTTTGAGTCTCCCCTCGGCAGCTTTTTATGGTGTTGCTGCTACTGCTCGTGTTATCACTTACTGTGACCCTTGCTGCTGTCCGCCTTGCTTATTCCATGGCAGCACTTGAATGATTCAGTCATGTCACCCCTCTTTCTCCTGGAGGATTTAAATATGTATATCTGTATATGTTTAGATCCTCACGCACTAATCTTAACACCTTCCTGTTGCCTCTGTATCATTTTGGCAGCCCGTTTTTCCATCGCCTCTAACCAGTCCTTGTCATTCCTTCAGTGTGGGCTCCAAAACTCACACAGTACTGCAAGGGTGAGCTGTATTATCAGCCTAGGATGGAGATACTTCTCATCCCCCCCATACCAGTCCAGCATAGGGCTCCTCCAGTCTCCCCAGTACCTGCGCACCCCAGGGCTCTTCTAGTTCTCTCTCCTTGCCACCACAGGGCTTCTCAGCCCCCACCCTAAAATACCAGCCCTGCACAGTGCTCCTTTTTTTTTTTTTTGTAACTTCACCTACCTACCCACCCACCCATATCAGCACAAGGCTGTTCCACTCCCCCACCCTTACATACTATCGCAATGCTCATTTACCACCACCCCCTATTATACTGCAGTTTATTTACCCAATATTGCCTAGCTGAGATGCAGCATCTCGCTTTCAGTTGGATATTGTCCTGTGTCTATCCATTTCTGTAGCTAGGAGGGCTGGAGCACTGCGAGGTTTAGTTTTTTCACACCAGAAGTTCAGGACCCCCAAATTAAGTATCCTTCTGAGAGCCCTAGTCAGACATAGAAACACAGAAACATAGACTTTAACGGCAGAAGGACTGCTTGGCCCACCTAGTCTGCCCACTTCTCTACTTAAATTAGCTGCAGATCCTAGTTAACCAACAGCCTATTTCTTCCTACCCCCCCACAAGAATCGCCTTATGTCTGTCCCATGCATTCTTGAATTCTCCCATAGTTTTAGACCCCATAACCTCCTCAGGAAGGTGGTTCCATGTGTCCACCACCCTCTCTGTGAAAAAATACTTCCTCACATTGCCCCTGAGCCGTCTCCCTTCTATCTTCAAATTGTGTCCCCTTGTTCTTGCACATCTCTTTTTCTGAAAGATGCTACCCTCTTGGACTTTGTTGATTCCACTGAGGTACTTAAAAGTCTCAGTCATGTCCCCCCACTTCTTCCTTTCCACAAGGGTATATATATTAAGCTCCTTTATTCTCTCCTCGTATGGCTTCTATTGCAGACCCGGCACCATTTTAGTTGCCCTCCTATGGACTGCCTCCATCCTGTCTATGTCCTTGCAGAGATGGGGCTCCACAACTGAATGCAGTACTCCAGATGGGATCTCACCAACCAACTGACTGTACAGAGGGATAACAACTTCCTGTTTTCTGCTGGTGATGCCTCTCCCTATACATCCCTGTATCTCCCCAGCCCTCCCTACTGCCTTCTCACATTGCTTGCTAACCTTAAGGTCATCTGATATGATTACCCCCAGGTCCCTTTCCATTTTTATATTTGCTTGCGTGCATACGCAAGGAACATCTTGGGAGAATAGGACAGTTTGGAGGTGTGACTGTCCTGTGCAATCCACTGCTCCGTTGAGCAGGCGTGCGTGATCCTGCCAATGGATGTGGGTGCTGTGTGTGACTGGCGGTAGTCTTCACTTCAAAGAAAGCCACCGCTGTGTGCGCAGCACCTCAGCCCCCTCAAGCTTTGGTGCCACGCTGGGAGCACACCCAGCGTGGCAAACATCCCTGTCGCAGCGCTGTGTGCCGCAGCGCCTCACGCCCCCAAAGCTTTTGCTGCCACGCTGGGGCAAACTCTTCTTTGGCCGACGGGGTGCCCAATCCCGTCGGCTCCACGCCCCTCCAGTTATCCTTCTGCCATGCTGGGAGCCCACCCCAGCTTGGCAAATGTCCCACGCTCTTTTTTGTTTAAAACCTGTAAATTAAAAGCGGTCCACGGCTCTTTCCCTGGCCCCTTCCCACAACCCGCACCCACCCACTGTACCCTGCCTCCCCACACCCTCACCCCATACTTACTCCTGAGTCCGGAGTCCGGCCGATGATCTTCGTGGACCGGGAACACGCCTGCACTCTTCAAAGCCGACCGCGAACTGAGGAAATGCCGTAAGCTGTATAATGGGCTAGATGGGTTTTCAACTTTGTTGCATATCTCAGGCATTTTTGGAATTTTTTGCACCAAATTTTCAACATGGGGTTTTTGGGACCCCTTCCCATGAATGATGTCACTGTTATGGCGTTATTCGGGCCCAAAGGGTGATTTCGCAGCCACTGCACGAAATCAACTTTTGGGCCAGATTAACGAAACGACACTGCCAGCGTTCATAAGGTGGGCTCTCAAAAAGCCTATTTTGAAAATTTGGTGGAAAAATTCCTAAAAATGGCTGTTTTACAAGCGTGCGTTGCGCAGTTCCTACGCAGGCTCGTAAATTCACGACTTTCAATATTTTCACTCCAGATTTTCAACACTGCCATTTTAACACACCTCCTCATGAACAGTACAGCTGTCATTTTTCACATCCTGCCCAAAACGTGTTTCTGCCCATGTAGCGCACAATGGCGCAGTCGGTGTGTGAACTCAATGTATGGGACACATTAAGAATATCACAGTGACACTGTTCATGAGCAGAGGTCTTAAAATGGCTGTGTTGAAAATTTGGTGAAAAAATTCCTAAAAATGACTGTTTTATTAGTGTGCATTGCGCGTTCCTGTGCATGCTCATAAGTTTCATACTTTCAATATTTTCACTCCAGATTTTCAACATTGCCATTTTACCATGCCTCCTTATGAGCAGTACAGCTGTCATTTTCACATCCTGCCCAAAATGTGTTTCTGCCCATGTAGCACACAATGGCGCAGTCAGTGTGCGAACTCAATGTATGGGACACATTAAGAAAATCACAGTGACACTGTTCATTAGCAGAGGTCTTAAAATGGCTATGTCAAAAATTTGGTGAAAAATTTCCTAAAAATAACTGTTTTACGAGTGTACATTGCGCAGTTCCTACGCACGCTCGTAAGTTTGTGAATTTTCAATATTTCCACTCCAGATTTTCAACTTTGCCATTTTACCACACCTCCTTATGAGCAGTACAGCTGTCATTTTTCACATCCTGCCCAAAACGTGTTTCCATCCATGAAGCATTAATACAGTCGGTAAAAGTAACTCAATGTATGGGACACATTAAGAAATCACAGTGACACTGTTCATGAGCAGAGGTCTCCAAAAGCCTATGTTGCAAATTTGGTGAAACAAAGTCAAAAAATGACTGTGTCACGAGCGTGCGTTGCGCACTTTCCATGCACACTCATAACTTCGAGGATTTGAAATATTTTCACTCCAGATTTTCAACACTGGCATTTTTTCACACCTCCTTATGAACAGTACAGCTGACATTTTTCACATCCTGGCTGAAATGTGTTTTTGCACACCCAGCACACAATGGCGTGGTCAGAGTGAGAAATCAATGCTCAGGACAGATTATGAAAATCACAGTGACACTGTTCATGAGCAGAGGTCCCAAAATGCCTATGTTGAAAATTTGGTGACAAAAGTCCACAAAATGACTGTGTCATGAGTGTTCATTGTGCAGTTTCCATGTACGCTCGTAAGTTCGAGAAATTGTTGTATTTTCACTCTAGATGTTCAACATTGCCATCCCTTCACACCTCCCTATGAATGCTACAGCTGTCATTTTTCACTTCCTGCCCGAACTGTGTTTTTGCACATGTAGAGCAGAATGGTGTGGTCACTGTGGGAAATCAACGTTCAGGACAGATTAACAAAATAACAGTGGTACTGTTCATAAGCAGAGGTCTCAAATGCTTTTATGAGGTGGGGGTAACAAAAATGTCATGCTGAAAATTTGTAGTGCAAATACCAGCAATCGCACAGGGCATTAGGGTAAAGCACCATACGTGCCAAACACCACTGCAAATACCTGCAAGCGAACGTCCGGCATTGACAAATGCTTGTTGTTGTTGTTACTACCCCCGTGTACTCTTCCCTTGGAATTTTGTTTCCTAGGTGTACTATTTTGCATGTCTTTGCATTGAATCCAAGCTGGCTAATTTGTTTATTAATCTGTTGTGTGGGACTGTGTCAAATGCCTTGCTAAAGTCTAGGTAGGCCATGTCCACAGCCCCTCCCTGGTCTACTACTTTGGTCACCCAGTCAAAGAAATTCATTAGATTCATTTGACGTGACCTTCTCACTGTGAATCCATGCTGCCTTGGGTCCTGTGCCCCAATGGCTGCCTGTAGGTACTCAACAAGTCTTTCCTTCAGAAGTGATTCCATCATTTCCCTACCACAGAGGTCAAACTGACAGGTCTGTAGTTTCCTGCCTCTGTCTCGCTTCCACTTTTGTGAAGGGGAATCACATCTGTCCTCCTCCAGTCCTCAGGTACCATACCATCCTCCCATGATTTGTTAAAAAGGGTAGTCAGTGGTGTCACTAGTTCTCCCCTCAATTCTTTTAGAATTCTGGGGTGAATCCCATCAGGCCCCATTGCTTTGTCCTCATTCAGTTTTAGGAGTACTTTCAGAACCCTTTCTTCTGTGAAAGAACAGGGATCAACCCCCAGCCAGAGTGCTTCTGTTAATTGGATTAGGTACCTCACCCCTCCTCCTCTTTTGTGAATACTGAGGCCCTTAATAAGTTCATCCATGACAGAAGGATGCTGAGAAGGGGGCATGATCTCAGTCATTTGCATACTCCAGGGCAAAACTCTCAACCTCTAAGCATTAAAATTCATAGCACAGGCCTTCAAAATTCAGAGCAAATGGCCAGAATGTGTAGCACTTTCTTATTTTAAAGAACACTATTTCTACAAATAGTGACCCTTATATATTTATACTAAGGAATGTTTCTAGCATATTAGTTCAGTGCTTTAATAGTTTGTTTGCCCAGAAAAAGCACAAACATTATTAAGGAAATCAGGCAAGCTTTGCAGAACAAGGGTAAATGTCAGTGTAAAAATTACAGCGCTATGCCAAATTCACAGCTGCTGAGAAGTATGACCCACGGTACTGACGAGATCAAATAATCAGAGAAGTTTCATCTGGTGTATTGCGACAGGATGCTGGAACATGTCCTAAAGCTCGACGGTAGGAAATTCAGTGATAACATTAGGAGGCAGTTTATACATAGAAACATAGAATTTGATGGCAGATAAAAACCGTTTAGCCCACCCAGTCTGCCCATTTCCCTACCTAATGGATAAGCTGCAGATCCTAGTTAACCAGCAGCCTACTTCTTTCTACCCCCACCCCCTAGAATTGCCTTATGGCTGTCCCATGCATGCTTGAATTCAATCACTGTTTTTGACTCCACAACCTCCCCCAGAAGGCCGTTCCATGCATCCACAACCCTCTCTGTGAAAAAATACTTCCTCACATTACCTCTGAGCCGCCCCCACCCCTCTATCTTCAAATTGTCCCCTTGTTCTTGCACACCTCTTTTTCTGAAAAATGCTACCCTCTTGGACTTTGTTGATTCCCTTGAGGTATTTGAAAGTTTCTATCATGTCCCCCCTCTCACTCCTTTCCACAAGGGTATACATATTAAGCTCCTTTAGTCTCCCCTCATATGTCTTCCAGTATCTCCTAGAGGTTGGTAGCTTTAAGGTGAGCCTGGAGAAAGTTCTGCTTGCAATGGAATCACTGGGTACCCAGAGTACTAGAGTCTGTAGATAATCCCTTTAAACTCTCCTTGACCTTCCCTGTCTCAGCCCCTAACATCCTTGATGCTGGCCCTTTCCTGGGTTCTTCCTCATCATTTACAGTAGATTCCTGCTTTTGCCTAGTTCCACAGGTTGATGGCCTGGGACTGAATCATTGGGAGGTTATGTGACTTGCTAGAGTCACACACAGTCAGCCCAGCTGAGATGCTATATTTTGGTTTCATTGGGGTACCGTTTAATAATCTATTTCTGGAGCAATGATAGGTTACATAGCTTGCTCAATCAGTGATAGCCCACCTGAGATGCAGTGTCTCATTTTCACTGAGGTCCTACTTTTAACCATTTCCACAGCTGTATGGGAGTTGGAACTGGGGCACTGGATGGTTAAGAGACTTGTTCAGTGTCACACAGTGATAATAGCCCAGCTGAGAGACAATATGTTTTTATTGGGGATCCAACTTTTGCCCATTTCTGGAGCACTGGGAGGTTAATTGACTTATTCAGGATCACTGGGTTATAGCCAACTGAGATGCAATATCTCAGTTTCAGCAGGGTCTTGCATTTTACCATTTCCATGGCTGTGTGGGAGCCAGGAACTAGAACACTGGGGGGGTAGTTAAGTAACTAGCTGTCCTGCCATCTGTTTTTTTCAGGGGTCTTGTCCCCTCCTTCCCGAGAAAGGAGAGCAATGCATGCCTCACATCTTCAGTATCATATTTTCCTTTGGAAACAAATCCAAACACTATGTTTCACAATTTATATACCCCCTGAGAGTCCTGTGAGGATGCAGTATTTCATTGTCAATGGGGTCCACTTGTTACCCTTTTTAGATGAGTGCACTAAAGCAATGTGAGGTTAACTGACCTGCTATGGTCACATACTTACTAAATGACTCTCATAGGATTTGAACTTGATCTCCCAACTTATAAACATTTGCTATAACTGTTAGATCACACTACTTCCCTTTGTTCTTTCACACTGAAGATCAAGTCAGTAAAAACTGATGATTACTGTGAATATGTGCTTTCATTCCTTCAGATGGCAGCTGGCCAATTTGTTGAGAGTAGGGTCTCTTTGCTGATCACAGCCCACTTTTAATGCATCATACATAGCTAACGCAATACACCCCTGCCACATAAACCATGAAAGGAAACATTTGGCATTGACAAATTCTTGTTTTCTTAGGGCTGCCACCTCTAACTGTAACATTTTTTTTTTATATTAAGATCTTAATTAACCTTTGAGTACAGACTCATTATATAGGTTCTACATCATGGTCATTACAGTAGCAAACAAAACTACAGCTTATTGGAGGCTGTAAAAGGACAACAACAATTAAGGCAAATTAGGCAAGAGGTTACATGTGTGACTGAAATAAGCAAACACTAAATACAACAGGATTTGCCAACACAAAGAGGGACAAAAAAAGGGGCGAGAGAGAGTGAACAAGGGGAGGGGTTGGCTAAGTAAGAGAGGGGTAATAGTGAGAAGGCAAACTGGAGAGAGAGAATATATACTGAAAATCAGCCCAGAAGGTGGGCCTTGTCACTGGTGAGGGAGGCTTATACTAAGCATACTGGCAGTGCCAGTAGTGGGGGGAAGTGTTAACAGAGGATGTCGGGTGAGAGGGTGAGTGAGAGGTGCAGGATCAGAGCAGGATGTCAGTATAAGAAAGGGAAGAGGGAATGGGAGCAGAAGGGGAGTGGTGGAGATGGGATGACGGGAGGTAGGGTAGAAGGTAAGGGAAGAGGTTAGGTCAGTTAGGGAGAGAAGTAGTAGGGGTGGAGAGGCGCCCAGTGGTGTGGGAGTAGAAGTAAAGGGGAGGAGGGTGGTATGGTTTAGAGAGGGAAGAAATGGGGGAGCCTCAGGAGGAACTTAGGTTGATGAACAGCCAGGGGTTGGAGGCCTTAGTGGAAACAGTCGCAACTTGCTTTGGTAGCCAGATATGATTGCAGCCCGCATTTGAAAGGGCCTAGCATTGGAATAGCAAACAGACTTGGTGGCAGGTTGTTAGTCCATTTAGGTGCCTGGTGGGCGAAGGCCCTTTGTCCTAGAGTGGTGCGACATCTTGGAACCTTGAAGACCATGCTCCCAGAGCTTCTTGTGGTGTGGCTGCATTTAAAGCAGTGAAGAGCTTCTGTATGCCTATGTGTAGCATGCCTAGACTTGCTTTTTTGGCCAGCAGGCAGGTCTGGTAATGAAGTCTGCCACTGAACTGGAGCAAGTTGGTGCGGGTATAAAGATCACAGGTGTGGGTTTGACATTCTGAAATGGTAGAGAGGTGGCATGCCTTATTTAACATCATACCAGGGAAACAACATTATTAAAGGAACATTGTCAGTTTTTAGTTTTAGACAGACAAACCAACTATGTACTGTACCCACTGTGCTTCACTATGTAAATTAGTATACAGGGTATTATAGTTCTGTGCTCACTACAAAAATAGGAGACTACATCTCTCAGTATCGAAGTCTTGTAGCTAGATATGGTATGCACAGTGAATTGCTATGAAAATAAACATACAAAAGCTTATATTGTTGACACCACTACAGAAATATTGGACAGCATCTCACAGTAAGGAAACTGGAAAACAGGTTCTTATTTTACCCACAATGCCTTGCTATGCACATTTACATATTAGTGCTCACCATTACCAACATAGGAGACTGTACTTCTGAGTAAGGCACATTTAGGTCAATGGTATAAGTTACCCAGAATTCCTTGTTGCTGTATGTAAAACATTGACAGCTCCCTGGTATGGCATTCTGTGGGTGTGGCCACACACAGAAAACTGGAGGACAAAATGCTAATAAGACATAAAATAAAATGACTATGACAGATTTTTTTAACAAAACAAATTGCAGCTTCAACATCTGAAGCATGTCTGGCAATGGCATACTATGTGTAAAAGACATTTGGGGAACCTTCAACGTTTACTTTAATTCAAAATAGTATCTTATGGCTAAAAATTCAGACACGGGGAGACAGTGCACATAAAGCAATCATCAAACATATGTGTTGGGAGGGAGAAGACTAAAGAAGATGGAGGGGAGGATGCTCATAGGACAGCTTTGTCAAGGGCCTTTGCATAGGCATGCAATGCATCACGTACCAGTGAAACTACTGCTGCTGCCAAAAAGTCTGCTGGTACTTTTGCAACTCAAAGTTGTTGTTCACAAGTAAAATAAGTTCAGTATTTATGTTTGTAACTTTTAAATTGTTTAAGTGAGCTGACCATTCAGCACAGCGGTAGCACTACCACTCATGATGCCAACAACCCGAGCCCAGGAGCGAACTCGGAAGTTAGATGACCAGCCATGGTGAGGAGGATCGAGCATCTGAGGGACCGCTCTCCTCCAACAGGTAGGGGTGGGATTAGCACCTGGCATTACTGGTATCATTGCACACCACCTCTTCCACACCATGGGGATGGCAGAACATGTCAAAATCACCCTGGCTGGCACAGATGATCTTTCAACCCTTTGCAGGCCCTGCACCACTGACTTGTAGCTTCCACAAGATCCTGTCTGGCAGGTCAAGCGATGACTCTCCACCACTCCACAATGGGGAGTGAGCCATGGGGAAAGCTGGAGTCAAGTAAGCCCAGGAGAAGTCAGCAGAAGGGGCTGGGGGGATCAGAGGGTAGCCAGCCAAGGAGGGAGAAAATGTTTAATGAAAAAGAAAATAGTTCAAGTACTAGTGTGACTCTAGGTACCAACTTCAGGGTGGATTATAGTGATCAAAGATGCGGCGGCGACTTGTTGCGGAGTATGTCCTCTCTTGGACTGACGCAGGTTGTTGCCGCACCCATCCAAGAGGACGGCCACATGCTGGACCTGGTGTTTTCACTGGGGCTTGAGATCACTGATCTTGGGATTGATCGGGTTTCTTGGTCCGATCACTGCATGGTGAAGTTCACATTTGGGGCTCCCGCCATAAGCCCTTCCCCTGCTGAGATGATTAGCTGTCGCCCTTTGCGAGTCTTACCCCTAAGGGGTTTTGGCGGCAGCTAAATTATCTAGTGTGGGTGCTGCATGCGTGTCGGAGGAGTTGGTGCGGTGTTGACACCTTTAATAAGGTGCTCTCTGACACCATCAACTCCCTCGCACCTGTCCGTATGACCCAGAATCATACCTGAGGTCCCCATGGTTCGATGGGGACCTCAGGAAGATGAAAAGATGGGTCAGAGATTGAGCACTGCTGGAGAGGATCCCGCCTGGAGGTGGACAGACTGGTCTTGGTGACGCACTATCGTGCGTATCAGGAGGCAATCAATCGTAAGAAGGCAGTGTTCCTGTCCAGGGAGATTGCTGCCAGGAAGAATCGACCAGCTTCACTCTTCTGGACTGTAGACAGACTTCTTCATCCTCTCTGCCTGCAGTCTAGGAGGGTTTTTTCCACTGAAGATTGTGAGGAGTTTGCTCGGTTCTTCTCGGACAGGGTGTCCATGATCCGGCGGGATGCCTCTTCAGCTAGCAATACCATAGCTAACAGTGGTCGTCAGAAGTGTTCTGAGTGCATTCCGTCAAGTTGGGGGGAGTTTAGACCAGTGGAGGCAAGTGAGGTTATTGAGGTAGCAACCAATTTGAGGCATACCTTTTGTGAACTGGACCCAGTGCCAACGCGTTTCTTAATGAGATGCGTTGGCTCTGTTGGCCCGGTGTTCGCCATGATCGTACGGTGTTCCTTATCTGAGGGAGTCTTTCCGGATGCCTTGAAGGAGGCTCTGGTGAGACCCCTTTTAAAGAAACCATCTTTGGACCCGGAGATCATGGCGAATTACCGTCCTATCTCCAACCTCCCATTTTTGGGGAAGGTGGTGGAGAAGGTGGTAGCGCTTCAATTGGAAGAGCACCTCGTGACTCACGAGTTGTACGATCCCTTCCAGTCGGCTTTTCGGGCCAGACATAGCACAGAAACTGCTCTTGTATGGGTGCAGAATGATCTCCTCAGGGCTAGAGATCGGGGGGACAGGACAATTCTTGTTCTTCTCGATCTCTCTTCGGCATTTGACACTGTGGACCATTGTGTTGCTAGTTCACTTTAGGATTTATGTGGACTCACCGGTACTGTCATCAACTGGTTTGAGTCCTTTCTTACAAACAGGAGGCAACGGGTTACGATGGGTAATTCCTCATCTACACCCAATCTCCTTCCTTGCAGAGTCCCTCAGGGTTCGGTACTGGCCCCAATGTTGTTCTCAGTGTACATGCTGCCCCTGGGTGGGATCATTAGGAAGTATGGTCTGAGTTTTCATTGCTATGCTGATGATACTCAGCTATACTTTTCCTTTGCCCCAGGAACATCCAATGCAGTGGATGTGCTAAACATCTGTCTGACCGAGATAAGTGACTGGATGGCCTCCAGCTGGTTGCGACTGAACCCTAACAAGACGGAGGTATTGGTAGTGGAGTCGAACAGAGTTCATGATATGGAGGTCTCTGATTCAGCAACTGGACTTGTTCTTGGGGCTGTCTCATTGAAGGCCTCCTCTAGGGTGCGTAGTCTTGGAGTGATTCTGGACAGGAACTTGACCATGGAGACTCAAGTATCTTCCGTGGTTCGTACCTGTTTTTTCCATCTCAGAAACATTTCCAGGATTAGGCCCCTTGTTCCATCTCTGGACCTCCCTACCTTGATACATGCCTTAGTCACATCTAGGCTTACTACTGTAATGCGCTCTATCTCGGGGTCACAGGAGGACTTCTCCACAGACTGCAGCTGGTGCAAAACGCAGCTGCCCGGTTACTGACTGGGCAGAAAAAATTTTGCCATATTACACCGGTACTGCGTGAATTGCTCTGGCTGCCGGTCAGGTGGAGAGTCCTCTTTAAGGTGGGTCTTCTTACCTTTAAGACCCTACACGGGCAGGGCCCTGGTTATCTGTCAGCCCTCCTGACACCTGTTCCATCGGTTCGCCCTCTTCGATCCTCCAGTAGTGGCCTCCTGACCATTCCTAGGGCGAGGCTGAAGTCAGCCGGTGACAGAGTTTTTAGCGTTGCGGCTGCCACCCTATGGAACCTATTACCAGCTATGGTCAGAGAAGCCTCGACTGTAGATATCTTTAAGATCCGCCTGAAAACTTTTCTATTTTCTCAGGCATTTGATGCTTAGACTACATTAGACTATGATGTATTCATTATTTGTTATTTCATTTATTTTATGTATTATGTTTTTTAAAAAAAATTTGTACGGCGCCCAGAGCCTCCAGGATTGGGCGTCTTTTAAATAAATTTGACTTGACTTGACTTGACTTCCTTTGCTGCATGGAATCCACAGCTCACTTTGCCCACATCAACAGATGCACACTGTCTGATAATGATGAAAAAAAAAAAGTAAAAGTTTTTTTTAGAAAAAAACAAGTTTCTTTGATGACCTGTAAGTGCTTTTCCATACGAGTCCTCCTTTGCCATATTTGCACTGGAAACAGCACAGAGACATGTGCAGTAGAAGCAGGCCATTCTCTTTGGCATCTTTGTGTGGCTACTGAAAGTCATGTGGCTTTTACAGAGATAGTTAGCTGTACTATGTAATCACTGTAAAAAATGCTATTCAAATGCTAAAGTGTTGTTAAAAACTTTTAGGTCCTTTTATTGAAGGAGAAATGATTAATTTTGTCTGCCCACCCAAAGTGCACTTTGTTTTCAGTTCACCCCTTACCTGAGGTTGGACTTTCCTGATGACAACTCCCAGTTTAGTCTTTTCACACGACAGGTATAACCCCTAATTTAAGATACTGCTGGCACTTGAAGAAACATGTTTTTCACCAGTAAATTAAGGTTACTCCATTAACCATAACATAATACGTTTTAAATACACACTAGGTAAACCTGAAAGTACTAATAATGATACGTTTCTTACTATTTCCAAAAAGCCTGCCTGAATCTTATACTTGATGCTTACTGTTGTTTGAGGTGCCAAATTATTGCCTTTGCAAACATCTGTTATTCCAGCTGTATCAACACTGAGAAGCTGTTGTCTTCTTCCTAGAAACAGAGGCTTTATTATAGCAGCTGCAAAATCCAACTGATTATCTATGGTTGTTGATTATTTACAGCATGACTGCATGCATCATGCAGTTAGAAATACTCAAATTGGTGTTCCAGTATAGTATTTTATATGCATGCCTCAGGCTGGTGAACAATGTACGTTCATTCCTCTGTAGAACTGATATCAGTCTAGATCCAGTTTATTAGATGGAAAGGCTCTGGTGTAAGTTTTTTTTCATAATCAAAATGGTGTTGGACCATTTTTATGTTGGCTCCTGCTTGCGTGCCAACCAACATATTGCAGTAGTAACAGATTTGGAGGTGAAGTCACTGTGAGCAAAAGCAGGGCACACATCAGTAGGTGCGTCCCTCATTCCCCAATAAGCCAGCATGCAGGCGCTGACACCAGCAATACTTAAAGTGGCCACCACATCTAACAAAAGTGCTACTGTGATGAGATGCAAGCTCGTCATGCAGCGGCACAATAACACGCCTCCCGATGTGCCTTTACTGGTGAAGCATTCCAATAAACACGTCGACAGTAACTGCTGCTGGCATCTGCCACAATGCCGACTTCAGGGGTGCCCAATCCCCTCTCAGCATGCCCCAACCCAGTTCATGTAACAACGGGGGACCCACTCCCCATCAGCAATGCCCCTCTCCCAATTCAATTGTTTGCTGAGGAGATGCTGAATCCCCCTTGACATCATGCGCCCCCCCCAACAGTCTTTCTTTGCTGACGGGGGGCCTAATCCCTGTCGGCTTCAGTCCCCCCTTTCCCAGTTCAATCTGCCAATGGGGGAGCCCACTGCCCATTGGCATAATGTCCCCTCCATTTGTTGTGTGCCGAGGGGGATGCCCTATCCCCTCGGCTCTTGCCCCCACTCAGTATGTGCCAACGTGGGTGCCCAATCCCCCGTTGGCTACAGCCCCCCAAAACACTCAGGTGGCATGCTGGGAGACCACCCCCAGTGTGCCAAATGTCCCTAAAAAAACTTCCAGCGATGTTTTTCTTTTTTAAACCTGTAAAACAGAAAACAGTCCCTCATTGAGTCCGTGGCCCCTCCCCAACCCACACCCCACCCTTATGCGATCCTGCCTCCCCCACACCCCTCTACCTCATACTTACCTCCGGAGCATGGTGCAACAATCTTGTGGACTCGAAACACGCCTGCACTCTTCAGAGTCGACCAAGAACTGAAGAAATGCCAGTAAGCTGTATAATGGCATAAATAGGGGGTTTTCAACTTCGGTGCATATCTCGGGCATCTTTGGGAATTTTGGCACCAAATTTTTAACATGAGGTTATTGGGATGCCGCCTCAAGAATTCAGTCACTGCCATGGCGTTATTCAGTCTGGAAAGGTGATTTCACGGTCACTACACAGAATCACCTTTTGGGATTGATTAATGAAATGACAGCGCCACTGTTCATGAGGTGGGCTCTCAAAAAGGCTATGTTGCAAATTTGGTGAAAAAAATCCCCAAAAATTACTGTTTTATGAACGTGCATTGTGCAGTTTCCATGCACGCTCGTAACTTTGTGAATTTGTAGTATTTTCACTCCAGATTTTCAACATTGGCATTTTTCTACAACTCCTTATGAACAGTACAGCTGTCATTGTTCACACCCTGGCCACGTCCTGCTGGAAATGTGTTTTCACACTTCCGGCACAGAATAGCACGTTCACTGTGGGAAATCAGTTTTAGGGACAGATTAAGAAAATGATACTGACATTGTTCATGAGCAGAGGTCCTAAAATGCCTATGTTGAAAATATGGTGATTAAAGTCCATAAAATGACTGTGTTACAAGCGTGCGTTGCACAGTTTCCACGCACTCTTGTAACTTTGCAAATTTGTCAGATTTTCATACCAGATTTTCAACACTGCCATTTTTTCACACCTTATGAATAGTACAGCTGACATTTTTCACATCGTGTCCAAAATGTGTTTTCACACCTGTTTTGCACAATGGCATGGTCGCTGTGGGAAATCAACTTTTGGGACAGATTAACAAAATCACAGTGCCACTGTTCATGAGGGGAGGTCCCAAAATGCCTATGTTGAAAATGTGGTTAAAAAATCCCAAAACTAATTGGGTTATGGACGTCCATTGTGCAGTTTCTATACATGCTCATGCCTTCAGTTTTTCATATTTTCACTCCAGATTTACAGTGTTGCCATTTTTTTACACCTCCTCATGAACAGTACAGTTGTCATTTTCTGCATCCTGCCCAAAATGTGTTTTCGTACCTGTGGTGCCAAATGGCACAGTTGCTGTGCAAAATCACCTTTCAGCTGACAACCTGATAGTGCCGCTCTTCATGAGGTGGGGTCACAAAAAGCCCATGTTGAAAATTTGACAGTGAAAATTCCAACAAACGCCTATGGCGTTAGGGTTTCCATCTGTAACACCCCACCCTGTAGAGACTGACAGGCATCAGGGATGTGACTTGGGATCATCGGCTGCAATGCTCATGCCATTCCACCCCCAACTCCACCTTGCAGCCAGTGACAGGCATCGAGGTGTGCCTTGGAGTGTTCGGCCCCAAAATTCACCCCATTCTGCTATACTGCACTAATCTCAGTGTATTTCCTTATGGAATGGGGTAAGTATAAGATCCAAAGACCCCAAAGCACACCACGACCCTGGTCAGTGTCTACAGGGTAGGGTGAGGTGAAATGACATGAGTGTTATAGCTGATGACCCAAAGGCACACCCCAAAGCCTGTCAGTCTCTGCAGGGTGGGGGTGAGATTGGCGTCAGTTCAATACTTCACTGCCATTCCTATTATGCATCTCTAACTCCTGCACTACTTATGCCAATGCCAGTGAGACAACATTCAGCACTGACAAATGCTTGATAATAGCTGGATTAGTGGTTTCACTGCCCGCATAAGTAGGTGTTCATTACAAGTTTGACTTTCTGCTATATTCTTGGAGAACTCATTCAGTGTTATACTCTGTGGCCGGGATATTCAGACTGAGCCAGAATGATGTGCAATAGAGGAGCAGGCACAAATCCAGTACGCCATGGCGCAATGGGTGTGCTATTCAAACCATGCGCAGGACAAGGTGCACCTGCGCAATGTGGCTGAATATCACCCTCGATGCACCATAGCGCAATGAGGAATGTGCAATGGGGCTGGAACAATGCACAATGGTGCCCCTAGGGATGCGCAGGAACAAAGCCAGGAATCAGCTGAGCAGCAACCAGGGATGCGCAAGGTGCAGAGGAGCATGCACCAGGACAGGCAGCCCCAAATTCCCACACCCGACCAGGGCAAGGCCCGTAGAGGTGGACCCAGTACCCCATGAACAGCACAACCAGACAGATGCAAAAGGGACCACAGACCCTTGAACCACAGTGATGAGCCACCAGCAGATGTGCACCAGTAGACCCCAGCCACTGGGCATGGCACCCCTGGACCATCTGCCAGCCAACAGGGACCAGGACACAGTGATGGCCAAGCCCCACCCATGCCATGTCCCCATCCCAATGATATCCCCAGGACAGTGCGTCTGAGACACCTAGCCCAGATGTGTGACCAAACAGCGTATGTTTCCATGAACAGGAGAGTGAAAAAAATTAAAGAAAAGCTGGAAGATTTGGAGGGGAGGAGTAGAAGTAATATTATAATTATTGGTATTCTGGAGAAAGAGGAGGGTGCATCTCTGATCCTATTCATGTAGAAAGTGTTTGAGAAAATTGCTGGCCCATCTCCAAATGGGGCAAGCTACATAGTTGAAGGAGCCCATAGGGCGCTTCATCCTCCTCCTCCTCCACCTGGATCACAGCCCAGGCCAATTGTGTGCAAACTACTTAATTATCTCGATAAACAGCACATCCTGACGCAAGTAAAATCCCTTCAAGAAGTGCTTTGGGAAAGGAAATGGATTAGAATTATGCAGGATCTGCCACAGTCTGTAAGGCTTGAATGCCAAGAAATGTACCCTTTGGTCTCCAAATTGATTGCGGCAGGTAAGCAATTCTGAGTAAAATGCCCTGCTCTGCTACAGGTGAAAATTAATGAGCACTGGTATTCATTTCAAAACTTGGAAGTGGCTCAAATGGAGATCAAGAAGCTATTATCCGATTTGCTGAGATGAATTCTTTTATTCTGAGATGCTGGTGGGATAGCCGAATAAGGAAGGGAATTGCTGTAAGTCATTGCGTGCTTGGACTAAGACTGAATGGTTCCTGTGTTAATAAAGAAAATAATTGCTCAGTGACAGGAAGAATGTTCCTGGTAGAGTGTAATGTGTTTGTTTGTGCTATGAAGAACTTTACTCGCAAGTGTTGGGAATCAAGCGTTCCGAACAGGACTTCTTGGTGAACTCGGGTCCTCAACGGGAGACAAGGGACTCTCATCCTTTTAGTGCTGTGCAAAGGCTCTGTGTCTTTCCATTTAGTTTTCTCTTCTAATAGAATAGTGATTCCAGGGGTAAAGGAGATGATCCCTGCAGAGGCGCACGTTTTACTTTGAAGCAGCGGTCAAACAGGTGATGTTTGTGTGTCATGCTGCAGTTTTAGTTAGCGCAGCAAGCACTCGTAAGAAAACTATGCAGTTAGCGTTTTACAGAGATCTGTGAGTAGCTAGTAAGAGATTCTTTACTGTTGCTACGAAAATACATAGACTGGTGTTCACTAATTGTACAAATTACACTGAATATGGATACAAGTTAGAAACTGATTATTTGCTTTGGAGCATGACTATATTGCAGGAAATAAATCTGTATCTGCATTTCTTTATTTCAACCACTAGAGGGTAATAGAGTATTTAGATTTGTGTGTTCCCCTTCATATTTTAATAGTCTAGATCTGGATATTCTTGACTAGTTTTATAGTCATACTAAACAAGAATGGCACAATTTTCAAGGATGAAAGAGGTAACATAATCCTGATATAATTTGATATTTAGTTGTGAATGTTGAGTAGTGCTGAACTTGGAACAACATGTTTAATTTTAGTTGAATGATTTAAGATGTGACTTGTTCTAAATGATTAGGTAACTGGCAATGGGAGTGGGTGGACTTTCAGCTTGGTTGGGTATATACATCACCTGGAAATTTAGAATCTTAGTGCAGTTGATAGAACTGGGGGTAATCTATATGGACTTTGTTTATAACTTTGTTAGCTTCAGGGGGGCTTGTGTGGGGGGATGGGGTGGGAGGACTTAACATGTCTTAGTAATATTTCATCAGGAAGGGAACCGAAATTTGACAGATATAAGGACCCATACTATTTACCACTGGCAAAGGGACCAGCCACATTACTTTAAACTATTAACTTTAGGGGAATTTAATATCTTAAGTTGGAATATCAAAGGGGCTCAGGACCTGTGTAAAAGGCAAGTAGTTCTGAAGCACTTATTGACTTTAAAACTCGATGTGGTCTGCTTACAAGAATCTCATCTTAAAAGAGAGGATACTTATTTGTTTTGCAGATATTGGGTTGGTCAAGCATTTCGGGCCAGGGTATCTACTAGCAGAGGCGGAGTAGCTATTTTATTTAATAAAAAAATACCTTTTCAATTGGAGCAGGAAATTTGGGACAGTAATGGCCGTTATATTATTTCGATTGGCACCCTGTCATCACAACAAGTGTTGTTAGGTTCAATATACAGTCCAAATAGTGATTCCCCATAGTTATTTTTACACATCTTTTGAATATGTTAAACACTAATTTATCCAGAGTGATTCTGCTTGGTGGGGATTGGAATATTACACCACAGTTGCAGCTTGATAGATCGGATAACAGACGTGCAGGTTTGTCACCTTCCCAAAGGGCACTTAAAGAGCTTATGGAAGGGACAGGTCTTATTGATGTGTGGAGAGTCAATAATGCTGAATCCAGGCAATACACTTTCTTTTCAGTTCCACATAGGACATGTTCAAGGATTGATTATTTTTTAATTGGTGTCCATTCCCTTGCTTCTGTCCTTGATGCACGCATACACACTAGGGTAATTTCAGATCACTCTCCAGTCTCTCTTACATATTTGATAGGCCCTAGTATGCATAGAGATTTCCTTTGGAGATTTAATAACCAATTATTACAGGATTCCTAATTTGTGATCATCTGAAGCGATTTATTTCCCATTTTTAATCCATAATATGGGCTCAGTTCTCAAAATTGATATTGTCTGGGCAGTTCTGAAGTGTACCTTTGAGAGGGAATGTATTCAGATTACTTCCACGAGATCTAGAAAACATAAAACATAACTTGGGTAATCTTATTACTCATCAAGGTAATCGAACGCAATATTAGACAACGCCTGTCGGCTGACTGGGTCCAGTTGCACAAGCTGCAGTCTCAGCTCTCCTCTTATGTTGCAAAAAGCTGAGTTTGTTCTAAGAGAACCAGACTCAAGTATCTGAATCTGGTGAGAGAGCGGTAAGTTACTTCTTGCTCTCAGGCTTTTGCAATTGAATTCCAGTGTAGGTTTATTATGGTCTGGCACCGGGTCCGAAGGAGCTCTAGTCAAAGATCCTAGGGATATTATGCAGTATTCTGTATTACTTCCAAAAATATATAACAATCTCAGTAGCAGACAGAGTAACACTGGATGAGATTCAAAGTTTTAGATTCGTTGTTTCCTTCAGATCTCCAGTAATGATGCGCATGTCTTTGGGCTTCCTATAGGAGTGGAAGTTAATGCTTATTGCTCAACTTTCTCCTGACAAATCCCAAGAACCAGACGGTCTTTCAACCAATGTGTACAAAGCATTTCCTAAAGAGATTGTACCCATTCTAGTAAAGGTATTTAACTATTGGTATGTTGAGGGGTTTTCCGAAAACAGTTTCCTTGAAGCACTTATCGTTCTCATCCCTAAGCCAGACTGAGATCCTTAATGTCCTAGAAACTACCAACCTATTTCATTATTAAATGTGGATATCAAAATATTATCCAAGGTATTAGCAAATCGGCTTAGTCCTTTAATGAGCAAGGTTATTAGTGATGTACAAGTCAGCTTCATGATCGGTAGAGCTTCCAGTGATCACATGCGTAAACTTCTATATTTAATAATCCATGCCAAAAACATAGAAATTTGGTTGCCCTGTTAGATTTGGATGCTGAGAAAGCATTTGACTGGGTTTCCTGGGACTTATTTTCACTCTGTCTAAATTCTGGTTTTTCAAAGGGTTCCTGAGATGGATTAAATTGCTTACGACTCTCCAACAGCTCGTGGTCTGGTGTAATGGAGTCCTCTCGGAATCATTCCATCTTTCTTGGGGTACCAGACCGGGTTGCCCTCTCTCCCCACTCCTATTTAATCTCTATCTGGAGCCTCTGATTCACAGGTTACTAGTTTCTCAGGATATCCAAGAATACAGATAGGTAACAAGAGGCATCTAATCTCAGTTTATGCAGATGATCTATTGCTGCATATAGAGGATCCGGCTACTTGTATACCTGTGGTATTACAAGAAATTGAACAATTTTCCAAAGTATAAAATTATAAGCTTAACATTTCCAAAACTAAGCTCTTCCCTCTAAATGGGAAATGTCTCCCAAATATAGCTGGAGAATATGGTTTAAATTGGGAATCCAACTCCTTGACATACCTGGGTATTAAAGTGTAGAGAGATATGGCTACAATGGTTAAAGAAAATCTCACTAAATTGCTTATCACAATAAAATTAGATTTGGATAGATGGAAGTTATTACCCATATCCTTGTAGGCTAGAATAGACACAGTGAAAATGAACGTGTTACCGAGAATTCTTTATCCTCTGTGCATGTTGGGGTTCTACTTTCACAAATCATAGTTTTCCAAATTACAAAAAATTACTAAATAATTTTGTGTGGAAGGGGAAAAGTGTTAGAAGAGCATATTTGAAACTCACATTACCAAAAAAGCAAGGGGGCCTTGCGCGCCCCTCCTTTTTCAAATATTATGCAGCTGCACATATTAGCAAACTGGCACACTGGGTGCGCTCATCACATTCAGTTGATACCAATTAATACTTGCCCCATTGGATTACAATTGAGATATACCTGTTGCAAGTTTTCCTGTACCTCAACTCTGTTGCTTATATCACCCCAAGGTTTATTCCCAAATCACTTAAAAACACACCTATTGGCTGGTCATTAAAGGTCTTGCATTAATTGCAAACTTCGCTCTGTGTGGATTGGCATAAATCCCTAGAACAACCCTTAGTATATAATCTGCATTTCCAAATTCAAAATGCTCTGATCCCCTCAATGTTCTGGGCACTGCTAGCTGGGTTACGTCTGGAAGATATAGCCCCACAGGGAAAGCTGTTGTCTTATGCACAATTTTGTTCTAACATTCCAGAGGCTAGCAGGAATGCCTTTAAATATTGGCAAATTTGGCAAGCAGTGAATGCTTACATGCTAAACTCGAAATCCATGGAAGCAAATAAGATGGAACTGTCCTCTCTATTACAGATAGCGGATCAACCTCACTCTGTATCCAAGGTATATCATGAAATACAGATGATTAATCCAGAACTGCCATCTGTTTTTGCTTTGTTGTCTAGAAATTAGATATTAGGAATGATCAGAGTATATGGTGTCAAATCTATATTATATATAAATTCACAAAAACAAGATAAGTTCAGATTGCAACAATTTATTATCATGCATAATTTATATTTTATGTCAGCTAAACTCCATAGAATTGGTAAATTACCATCCTCCCAGTGCCATCGATGTAAAAAAGATTATGGGGATCTATATGATATGT
This sequence comes from Neoceratodus forsteri, assembly GCA_016271365.2. Taxonomy (NCBI): domain Eukaryota; kingdom Metazoa; phylum Chordata; order Ceratodontiformes; family Ceratodontidae; genus Neoceratodus; species Neoceratodus forsteri. The sequence goes on along the minus strand of CM057453.1, from coordinate 638,191,804 downwards.
TATGGGAATGGCCTAAGATTCAGTCATTCTGGAAAGCAATTCAGAAATCTTTAAATCCTCTTCTGGGATTGGATTCTTTTTCCACACCTGAGATTTGCTTAGTTAATTACTTTCCCAGTGATATGATCAAACAGAGGAAGGCCTATATGTCTGTCATAACAGCTACAGCCAAGTTGATCATAATGAGACATTGGATTGATGACTCAATACCATCGGTGCTAGAATGTCAAAAGGGCTCTGTCTACTTGCAACTGGAGCAATATAGTTAAGATGCGCTAACAATTTACAATAGTACAATGCCAAATGGGGTCCCTTGATGCCATTCTCGCCATATGGAAACCTTAAGATGATAGGGCAATTTGGTCTTCCAGATAATTGGGATCCTTATTGTATTGCTTGGGTCTTTTCTGTGTGTTCTTTTAACTCGACTTTTATGTTATAAGGTTTGGTGATGGGAGAAGGGCTTGGAAGTGTTGCAATGGTATTATTTCAACACAAAAAACTAAGTAATGTCTGATACTGTACACTGTTGGCCTTCATTTACAAAAGTGTATGCTGTGAATGTTATATTTGGAGGCACTGTCATTTTTTTGATTTTCACTGTATTGTGACATTGCAAATAAAGCATATTAAATAAAAAAAATGTATGTATTAGTGCAACGACAAGGGAACAAAACCTATTTACATATATGTACATCAGGGGAGGGGTATGGGTAGGATGCTACAAGGGGGTAGGAAAAAGGGTCTGAGGATGTGGGGAAAGGCAATGGTAGGGGTCAAGGGTGTGTGGGGAACAGTCCAGGTGGGGAGGAGCAAAGATGCAGGCCATCAGGCCCTATTGGTGGCCCCGGTCCTCTGCCACCGCCCTCTGGCACCTGTGTTGCCTCCTTCCGGACATCTAGTCGTGTCTCTGCAGCAGTTCAAGTGTGGCCCTCACCACCTGCAGGAGCTCCTGGAGGGTCCTCTCTACCACCTCCCAATGATGGCCACCTAGGACAAGGGAGTAGAAACAGTATGAGTGCTTTGCCAGTTTAACGCAGCCCACCCAACGTGCATGGCGTGCATTAGTGACTGATGCCCCTGGGATGGCATGCAACCACCCATAGTGGGTGCACCCACATGAGCCACAAACCCGTGTAACCACAGCTATGCAATCCGCTGCACACCATTACCACCCATGTACCACACACCAGTGCCCTGGTCATCGGGTGTCATGGCAATGCCGTGTGTCGGCAGTGGCACAGCCAGGCACCGAGTGCTCCTACAGCCCACCCGTGACACCTGCCCACATGTGCAAGGCCACAGGACAGTGCAGAGGACACCACAGGTGGTGCACAGCTGAAGGGGCCATGCGCAGAGGGGCCATGCCACATCCCCATCCCTGCAAGCCACCATGCACATATGTATAGGGGAAAATGATACTCACCTGCATCCCGGTCACCTAGGTGCTGTTGCCCCACAGCACCACCTGTGTTGGCTGGCTGATGCCCCTCTCCCCCTATGTGGTCCTGCCCCTGACCAGCCACTGCCAGCTGTGTTCTCCACCTGTCTTCAGGGCCTAGGAGGAAAACATGGAGAGACATACATCAGTACCTGTCTGAACCATAGGCCCCCCACCCCTGACCTGTGTGACATGCTGTACAGTGTGTCCATGTTGCAGTGGTGCAGGGCAGTCATGGTGCACCCCCACAGCCACCAACACACGCGCTGACCCACCCTACCCCCCGGACATGGGGCATGGTGACCATTGTGCCCCAAGGACTGTTGGATGAGACTTTTGAAGGTCAATGTGCACCTACCTGGCCATGGCATTGCACCTCTTGGTACCCATGCCTGCAGGTGCCTCAGTCTGTCCAGTTGCCACCACTGTAGGTCACCATAGTGGTGGTGACACTACTCCACCATGTGCTGGCTGCTGGTTGCCTCCTCCAAGCCATCCGCTACCTCCTGCCACACATCTGCCCATGGCCTCTGGAGGGGCACTTGGCCAAACAGGGCCCCAGTGTGTGGCTGAACAAGGGCCACGAGGTTGGTGAGCTCCAGGTCACCCCATATTGGAGCACGATGTTCCCTGGTGCACAGCATGTCCCTCGCTAACCAGACAACAAAATGGCAGCAAGTAGCATGCATGGATCATGTGTGGAACTGGCATGGTGCTGTGCTGCAATTTGCAATCGCGCAGGCACCTAGCGGTACAATAGGGTAGCAGCCATGCGGCCACACGGCACCTAGAGGGCAGATGTCGTCTCCGGGGTCAAGAGTCTGGCCGTGCACAGAGCACCACTGTGCTATTGGGGGCCCCTTGTATGGTGCATGGTAGGGGCATGTCACCAACGCTGTGCAGTGGCCTACTGCACAGATGTACAATGGGAACCATGGTGCAGTGGCATAATAAGGACACTATGGCACTGTGCCAGCTGTACTATAGCATGTGTGCCCCATAGATCTTACAGTGCACGACTGCCACAGGCACGATAGTGGCCAGGTGCTGTGCTGCCTCCTGCGCAATGTGCGTATGCTGCGCCACTGGCATACGTGTCGGCAGCACGTGCATGCATGCTGTGGGGCCGACTGCGCAAATCACAATGTTGCGCCCTGACCTGAGCATGCACAACTCCATTGTGCAAGGTGCAGCCATGTGATATTCAGCCATGATATGTAAATCAGCTCATGAGCCATTCTGCGGTGCACCCGCTGCATCTGCATCCCATTACAGGTGCGCATGACCTCATTTTCATGTGTTGTGCAATAAGGGCACCTTGGAACTGCACAGGCCATGGATCGGTATAGCAGCCTTTGAAGGTAAGCATCATGCTGTGGGGTCATCGGGACAGTGGGCTGCGAGGTGATGTGGCACTGAACAGTCTATGGTAACACCTGTCCATCTCCACAGGTACAGGCATGTCTGAATGTGAGGAGAATGAGGAGCAGGGGAGAGTTCGTAAGCGAAGGCTGAACTTCACCAGAATGGAGTTTGATGCCCTATTCAAGGCCTACCTGGACAGGGAGCCACTCCTGAGTGGACAGAGGAGCACACCACAGCCCCAGGCAACAGCGTGGGAGGAGGTGGCATGTGCAGTCAACAAGCAGGGCAGCCACCAGCGTTCTGTACAGGAATGCAAGAAGAAGGTTGGCATTGACAGGAGGAGGATCAAGGACAATGTGGCCGCCATCCGGGTGGCGCATTCCGCCACAGATGGAGGACAGCAGGTTGTGCCATGCCTGACGACACTGGACGCGCAGGTGGCTGGCATCATGTGGCATTGTGCCATTGAGGGCTTGCCTGGTGGAGGCTTCCAGATGGGCGGCAGCCCATCACTGCATGGTAGAAACGGTGGTGGAAGTGGGAGTGTGGCAGGGGGTTGGGGCCAGGGGCCGGTCAGCACCGCTAATGGTACTGTGTTCCCTTTCTGCTCCTGAGCTTCTGTATGGAGCAGCGGGGGTTGGTGTGTCCACCGAGGTTGCGGATCTGGAACAGGTGGAGCGCCCATCCACCTCCATCGGTGTCCGAGGGTCGGACATCCAATAGCCCTGCATGGCTGTCTGGGCTGATGCCTATGGTGATGGTGCGGATGAGGCCCGGTCTGTGTTACAGCATGATGCCAGGCATGGTGTCTGATGTGCCAAGACACAGGTCGGGGCCAACTCCAGCATTGATGATGACAGTGATGCTGGTGTGTCACGGGGGCACCATCAACAGGTGACTGCTAGAGCAACTGTTTGGGCAGCGTTGGCACAGATAACCACCCACTGGCCGCTGTGCCTGTCATGTTCGTGGTGTCCAGTGGGACAGCACTGACGTGCAGCCATGGCAGTGATGTAGGTGGTGCTGATGTAGCAGTGCCGGTGGTGCCCAGTGCTCAGCAGTCAGAGGGTGGTGACAGCAGCTGGACAGTGTTGAAGGGGGGCTGGTAGCAGTGGGTGGCAACGGTGCACCGTGTGAGGTAATACCCCAGGATGGCACCACCATTCAGCACCCACTATTGCGGGGTGCTGCGCCACATGGCCAGGTCTCACTCGTGGGTCAGCATGGTGCCCATGTGGATGACCCCTTGGAAGACCACAGCCATCTGCTCCAGACCTCTGTGGATCAGCAGGTCTGGCTTGTGGTTGCAGTGGATGCACTCCATGTGGAGCTGTGCCAGGTGGAGGAGCGGTGCAGCAGGAACCATGCCCTGCTCCTGGCAGAGTTAGTTCGGCAGTGAGTGGACATGACCGCAGCCATGGATAGGCACACCACTGTGGTGACAATTGTCCTGGCAACACTGGCCGACTGGTTGTGTGCCTAGCCACTGCATACCCCTCGGAGTGCAGTGTCCAACCCTCGGGCCCGGCGTCTGGTGACCCCAGCCATGTCGATGCTGGGTTCGGCTGTGGGCATACCAGGCATGCCTGGTGCGGGCATGTTTGCTGGCCTGCAGACACCTATGTGAACCCAGTCGTGTTCACACAGCGTCACCCCTGGGGGACCATCTGTGCAACCCCATGAGGCCACTGCGCAGCCTGTGCCAGCTGGCAGGCCTCAGTGGGGCCGCCCAAGCATCCGTGGTGGTAGTGCTACTGTGCAGTGTGACTGACCCTACCCCCTCCATGACCACTGTCTGCTGCCGCCCTGTGTGCACTGTGGTGTTCCTTGTGTGATGCATGGGTGTGGTACCCAGTCCTGCACACACAGGGGCCCTGTGCACACCTGCCTGGCAGCTGGCCACTGTGGTGTGTGCATGATGATGCCAGCATAGTGCTGTCTGCCACTGGGCAATGGTGCTCAGCATCTGAGACATGCCCAGTGCCTTCCTCTGGGTGTGGCTCTGTTGGGTCCGGTGTGGGGGGGTGTACGGGGTGGGTGTGTGTGTGGCTGTGTGGGCAGGGGATGGGGGTGTGTGCATGCTGTGTGCAGCGCTGCTGTGTTCTGCCATGGTGTCTGAGCCCCCGCCCATTCACACATCCCTGCCACTGACCCAGGCAGGGTGTTTGCCTCTGCCTGTCTGTCGGCTGTGCTTGGATACCCGGGACATGCTCGTGGACAAGTTCACCTACCTGTGTGGTCCATAGTGCTCCTCTGCAATGGTGTCCCAGTGCTGTTGCACCATCCAGACCAGCCGGGGATCCCTTCACCCAGGGGGTGGCTGCCCATCTCCAGCTGGACCGGCGTCCCCATCGTCCCCACTGCTGTCTCCCTCTTCAACCTCAATGGCTATCCAACTGTCGGTGGCCATGTTGTGCAGGATACAGCAGGTCAGGAATAGCCTTCAGGCCTTTGAGAGCCTTTACTGTAGGGCACTGCCAGACCTGTCCATGCAACAGAACTGAGCCTTCAGCTGCCCGAACACCTGCTCAATGATGTTCCATGTCATGGCATGTGCCTCATTGTACTGCTGCTTCCACTGGGGTCGAGGGCCGCCGGTATGGTGTGAGCAGCCAGGGCTGGAGTGGGTACCCACTGTCACCTGTGTGTTGTGAGGTATCGTTAGTATGGAGATCTGTGTCACTGTGCCGCCAGCCTTCCAGGCCGCATCCCATGGCACCCTGCTCTTGCACCACACACACACACCCTGTTGCCCCCAACATCTGGCGTGCACTGCATACTTACCTACTAGATGGCCAGTGGGGATGTCCCCACTCTCAAACCTGTGGCACAGTGCAGACTGGTGCCAGATGAAGACATCATGTGCTCCCCCAGGGTAGGTGGCACAGACATTGATTATGCGCCCCCTGGCATCGCACATCACCTGGCAGTTGACGCTCGGGTATCCCTTGCGGTTGATGTATGCCACCCTCTCTGGGCTGGGTGGTGTATGGATGCCAACATGGGTGTAGTCAATGGCCCTGAGCATGCCAGGCAACCATGCTACCCTGTAGAAATCCTGCATGTTTGCTGTACGCTCTGCCTGAGTGCTGGGGAAACGGATGTACTCCACAGCATGTGGCAGCAGCACGCTGAGGAATTGTGTGAGGATGCATAATGCGGCCGACTGGGTTATGCCTGTTGTGTCCCCTGCTGGTCTCTGGAAGGTGTCTGTGATGATCAGGCACATGGCGACTGTGACCTTTGTCTCCACCGACAGGGCATGGCTCCGTCTTGTGGGTGCCTGCATCTCCTCACTGCACAGCTCACAGAGCTGCCTCAGAATGGCCTGATTCAGGCGGCACCAGCCCACAATCTCAGTGTCACTGTACAGCTTGAAGCTACCGCAGGCATGGTACAGCCTGTTCTTGGCATACCACTGATGGGCCCTTCCACGGCCGCGCCTCCCTGCACCCTGCCTCCTCACACCCCTCATAGCCGCCTCCATCTGGAAGGTTGCACTGGCCATGTCCATGGTTGTTGTTCCCTCCTGGGGGGCTCTCCACCCAAACCCCCCGGCTGTGTGCTGCTGGCCCCGCCCCTGCACTGGGTGCACCCCTGGCACTGCACCGCCTGTACTACTCTCAGTGTGACCTGCCTGGGCCCTTCTGCTGTCCTTCCTCTGTGGCACCCACACACAGTCCCTCTGACAAATACACACACACACACACACACACACACACTCCCTGTGACCCCCGTCCACCTCTGGGCCACTCCTGTACGTCTTTCTGTTGCCCTCACTCCCTGCTGCCATGTCCCATCTCCCTGCCGCTATGGCTCCTCTCATGCGCAAGCTTCATCCCCTCGGTTGCTCCCTTTTATTTTGGCTCAAGTCCGCTATTGCACAACTTCCAATTGCTCCTCTGTTGCGCACGTCACCTGCTGTTGAATATCGCACTGTGCCACATATTCATGATTACGCCCCCTGCAGTTGAGCATGCATTCATTTCCATTGCGCCCTTGCGCATTGGATTTTGTGCTGCGCATTTGCTGCCACTGAATATCACTTTTTGGTGCATGTCGGTGATTGCGCAGGCACAGCCCTATTGCGCATGGTGCAACTCCTCTGAATATCCCGGCCTGTATATACATTTTAAATGCTCAGAATAAACATTCCGAAGATGCAGTACTCAGAAATTGTAGTACATGGGATCCATAAAAGGATGTCTGAAGAGAATAAATATCCAGCTTGACTGGCTTTTGTGCATCTCTCCAAACTGTGCACATACTCACAAGTCTCATTCCCAGTGCAAAGCATTATGGGTACGCAAATCCCACTACGCGTTGGGCTGATAAGGCTTCACCAGAACTACTGTCACCTTTTTAGCAGGTTTGTACATACTGTGTGATCCGGTATAAGCCGGGAATGATTAGGTACAGACACGTATTTGTCCTGTTTAGACTACTCCGTGTACTGTAAGGGTGAGGGAATGTGACAATTTACTACTTCGGTTCGCCTTCAGTTCAGACCCCCTGTCTTCGCTTTGGCTTTAACACTTCAGCCAAAGGCACTTTGGGTCCTTGGTATGGGGTCTAGCAGGCTAAAAATATGGATAAGAGACACTCTTGCACCACCCCTCACCCAGTCCAGTCAATGCCACCCTCATCCACACTCCCCGTGCCTCCAGCCAACTTTTTGTTTTAACCCTTGCTGTGCCACAGACACATATACTGTATCAGCCCCAAATTCCTGTGCATTCTAATTCTGTCGTCATCCTAATGGTGAAGTCGGTTGGCACATGGTACAGTGCCAGAAGCTGAAAATATCTTTGTTTCAATGAAAATAATGTCTGGTGAAAGGGGTAGGAGGGTGGAAAGTGACTGGATTGAGGAAAGGGGTGGGGTGGCCATAGGACTAGACCTAGCCACCTGGGAAAGGCTAGAGTGTTTTATTCTTTGGCCAAAGGTCGAAGTGAGCTGAAGCGACCCAAAAGTTTGATTGGGTTAAAGTGAAGGTAGAAGTGCAAATGGCAGCACATTCACCAAACAGCATCAGCATCAGCTCACCCATAGTATACTGCAGTCAGTCCCCCAGCACAGTACCGAGTCAGAACATTTACAACACTTGCAGTAAGGACACTTGAGCAGTTTGCAGGATGAGCAGTATACAGGATCTGTAAAAATATACTAGGAGAGAAGCAATATTCCTACTGTTTGTTTTTTGCATCTTTTTGTGCCATATAAAGGGTTGTACCCTGAAGGAATTTACTCCACCTCCGCTATTTCAAAACCAAATATCATGCAGCAATATGCTTAATACTGTGAATGGACCCAACTGGAAAATCCCTTATGTCATGCATCGTAGCTACAGTATGTTTAGCAGAAGGGAAGAATGGGAGCGAGGTGGGGGAGAGAGAGAGAGGATGAGGGAGATAAGAGCATGGTGGCTTGTGGTTGCAGATTCATGGTAGTGTGATGACTGGATTAAGAGTGGATATAGTCTCATCTTCCTAGGAGAGACAGGCACAACAATTCCAGGTGCAATAAGACAGCTTTATTACTACAGCCACTTGTTACACTGGAAAAATAATCAGTTATTTAGACAGTCATAGCACAAAACAAAAATTACAATTGTCATGCATAAAGAATATATATATATATATATATATATATATATACATACACACACACATATATATATATATATATATGAATAAGGCAGGTAAATATGAATAGGACAGTAATATATATGGATAAAGCAGTTATATATGAAAATAATACACTAAGTGGGTCACCTAGTACCCTACATCTGCAGACACAGAAACTTGCACTCTAAACTCTTCCACAGTAACTAGACACCCTGGCCCAGGGTAATTAGCAGCGTAACAGCCTATTATCAAGAACAGTCTATGATTTAGCAGTCTATGAGGTGTAACAGTCTTTTGGATGAGAATATAGTGATGACAAGCTAGCTCGAACCTGGGGCAGTACAGTGCCTGGTCGACTGATCAGTCTCGTGAGCTGGAAAAAGCAGTTGGAAAACAATGGTGGTTGTGTGGAGCTGAAGAGGCCAAAGGTGAAGAAGATAAAGCTGATTCTGAAGTTCTATTTTCATTTTTATTTTAGTCTTTGGTAACCGGGTAAGGCCCACTAGGCACAAGTGCCTGTTTTCAGGGGTGACATGGGACCTGCAGAAGCAGAAGATAAAGAAGATGAAGGCTGGTCCTGGAGATGTCCTTCTGCAGCGGTGGATGGTCCTTGTGATGGTCGCTGATAGGTTGCTGCCCAGCTGAAGAGAACTACGGCAACCTAAGGAAAGCAAAATAATGATGTGGCAACTCTCTAACCACCATACTGTGGAGGGAACCTCACTACTTTGAGCTCAGATGGCTCCTAGGCTAACTACACCGGGGGATTGACTATCGCTGCTCTGGCTACTGCAGTCTTCGACATCTTCGGAGGCAGTCGATGGGCTGGGTGGGAAGAAAATGAAGCCTGGACATAAAAATGGAGGATGGCCCCTGAACTTTGGGGGGGTAGTCCCCCATGTGCCTTTACAGTTGAGGTGTCCACTGGGCTGGGCTATCTATGACAGTTCAGGTCATGGACAAAAGTGTGTAGGCATCCCGTCTGTTTCCCAGCATGACAGTTCACTGCAAGGGGAAAGATGGGTACAGGCAATTGCAGTTCATCGTAGACCAGACAGTTCAGGTTGTGGGGCAACCATAGCTCAGCAGCTTGTCTTCTCCCCAAGCACAAAAGTTCAGTTTGGGGGAGAAGGACTGGTGCAGGTGCCATCATTTTGTTGCAGGGCTGGCAGTTCAAACCCTGATGCAAAGTGGTTCAGGTGAAAATTAGTTGAGGTACAGGGCAGATGGTTCAAGCCTCATGGCGGAGTTGCTCAGGCTCTGAGGTGAAACAGGGTAGCCTTCTGGGGCAAATGGCATCCCAGGGTGCAACTCAGGGACAAAGACTTAGGTAGGCAAATACAGTTCAGTCAATGGTGCTGTGCCACCCAAAGCCAGGGTACGGGTGACAGGCAGTACAGCATGCAGTCCTGATCATGTCCTCAAGCCACAGGTACGCCAGCTGCCAGCAAGCAGTCTGGGGGAATGGGAGGTGATGGGGTCCCAAGAAAAATGCTAGGACAACTGGAGTTTTCCCCAAAAATTGTGCACTTGACCTTTAACTGCCTGAGGGATCTTTCCTACACAGGCCTGTAGGAGGAGTGCCACCTGGCCCGGGCTGCCGCTCCTGAATATGTATAAGTGGCTGCGGCTGGGCTATACAGTAGGCCCAGGCTTAACTCTGCCCGTTCTATCCCTAAGCACGAGTGCCTTTGTTCCTGGCCCCCCTTTCCTTTGTATAGACATGGGGCCATTTTCTTTGGCTCTGCCACTGCACTGTCAGTGTGAGTTTATCACTGCCCCCCCCCTTTCTAGCCCACTAAGCCCCCAGGGGCTTATAACATGCAGTACAACTTTTCTATGCCTCATGGGTATTCTACCTACTCCTAGCTTCATTTCGCCACTATTTATGGTGCCTACAGCACTAAATAAGTTATTGCTGGGCTCATAGCCCACTCACTGCCAGGTCTGGATCACCTGGTGGTGACACTGTTGGTGGAGGTGGTACTCTAGTCATGGCCGGGGAGCCACGCTCCCATCCGGCATTGCTGTTGCTCTTCTCCAGCTGCTGGGGTGTAACTATAGTGGTCTGGGTGCTTGTTTCTGCCCAGACCCAATTCACCACCGCACATCCTGGTCCATGCACAAAAACAGTTCCCCCGGATGCAGCATGAGTCGGCAGCTCCCTTCAGGGACTGCAGCTGCGCCAGGCAGCTTGTAAGAGGGAGGCAGTGCAAAGGGGGTTCACCATGCCATCACCGAACACAAAAAGAGGACTCCGTCTCAGTTGGAGGGGTTGGGGGCAAGCTCCATAAGGGATGAAACCTGACAGGGCTGAGGAAAAAAAAAAAGGAGAAGGAAAAACAGACCATAACAATACTCAAAAGGGAAAAACAAATCACAGGAAAAGAAAATGGGCTGCACACCAAAAGGCAGCCCAACCAAAAACAAAGGACAACCTGGCCACCATACAGCTGGCAAGAGAACCAGCCCTAAGCAACTGAAGGGGGGAGGACAAAAAGGGGACTGCAAGGGCAACTGCAAGGAGGGGAAGCCCATGAATACAGAAAACTATGGGCAAAGGAAAAGAAAACAGGAAAAGGAAAATCCACAGAGCAGACAGCGGGGAGTGGAGGCCCACCCTAGGGGGCTGGCTGCTGCTAGCAGCCTGGATGACTGCTGGATGCCATGAACCTGGAAGATGGCTGGCTGCTGCTGCTGAAGACCCCAGGACCACTGGATACAGAGGACCAGTGACCAAGAAACCATAGACCCGAGCTTTAGGTAAGCCTCCAGGTGTCCATACCCCTGTGGCTGTCCACTCTGTCCACCACTCTGGTCCACAGCTGCCTATCTGGCCAGTGATGAAGACCTTTTCTGGGCTGGGGGTGGTCCTGGCTTCTGGCCAGATGATTGGGTCCCTGGGGCTTGAGGCAGCCCTCCTAGGCTAATTTATGTCACTTAGGCTGGTTCAGTGGGATGGCTCGAAGCCCCCCCATACACTGGCCAGGGACCAGGGAAGGGATGACACTGGCAGAAGAAAGGACCAGCATGGGAAAAACTCCAGGGAAGTGGGGGGAGAGGGGGAAGAGAAGAGGAAAAAGAAGGAAAATCTTCAGCAGGCCAACTTGCTGTATAGGTGAGTGGGTGGGGGATTAACCTTTTCCATCCTTCTTGGAGTCCCAGAGGTGCTCCTGCTAGTCCGAACACCATGCTCCTGTTCTGGTTTGCTGGCAGTGCCCCCCCCCGGACTTGCCTGGCTCTATTTTGGGGTACCACAGTACAAGAGAAGGATATTCTGCACAATGGACGCTAAGACTAGATCTAGATTTTTGGAGTCATGGGAAATCTAGTCAGTCTATCCCTTGCACAGCATTAGCAAATCAAATGACTAAATGCTCTACAGTGCAATCAAGTAAGTGGCAGTTTGATCTAATTGTTAGAGCATGGACTGGGTACCCAGGAGACCCAGACTGAAATCCCCCCATAGCTACATATACTGTATGTAGTTTGAGTGAGCAAGTCACTTAACTTCTCAGTGCTTCAGACCACTCACCTTTAAAAATGAGCAAAAGAAGGACTCTGCTAAAAATGAGTTGTTGCAACTCTGTTTTGCTATGTTGGGTAAATAAATTGAAGGTTCTACAGTGTAATCATTAGAGCAACAGTTCCACAAAGTCGCAGTGACAACAATGTTCTTGAAGGACTTTACATTGACACGTCTGTGCTAAGGCCGATCACATATCATCGTGGCACAGTGTCAACGGACTGCCACAGTGCAACTGAGTCCTTTACTGTTTGTGTACCCTGGACTTATGGATACCAACCCCGGGGGGGGCGGATCACAGTGGAGAGTGGCCAACACCGGGAGTCGCTGTATCGGTACAGTGCTCCGACAACCCGTTCGACACTGTGGATGTTGGACAGGTTGTTGCTGTACTGGATTCACTGTCAGGGGTTCGCTGTTCTAACGATATACATAGAGCAACCATTTGCTTATTTGTAATGTTTGGCCATAAAAGGCACACTAAGTTGTGACAACCTGTTTCTAACTGCATTCTGTGTGTGTTGGGTGGGGGGGAATGGATCTGTTTTTTTGACAGGGGGAGTGTTGGCCATGACACCAGGAAAACTCCTACTCTTCTTTAGGAAGTGTCATTGGATCTTTTACTTCCACCTGGACAGTGACCAGAGATGGACAGCTTGAGCCATGGCTTAACATCTCATTCAAAGGATGGCAGTACAACAGTACAGCACCCACCCCATACTGTACTGCAGTGTCAGTAATGTGTATGATCCCAAGTACCCAGTGTGGGGCTAGACCCAAGTACCCTCCGATCTTCGGGCCCCAGAGGCAAGCATGCTACCTATTAAGCCACTGTCACTGTATCCCTAGATAGTCCTAGGAAATATTAGATATCCATACTGCATGACACATGCCACCACTGGAGTTAGCTCATCTTCTATGTTTAACCAACAAATTATATTATAAAGGGAACAGTCATATACACAGCCCCGCCCCTATGTGGAGGACTGCCACATGATTAAGACAGCTTACATATAAAAAGAAATCCTTACTTTTCAACTCAAACAGAAGTCCAAGTGTGTTCTGTCTTCTAAACAAATTTTGGCCAGAGCCGGTACGGCTGCAGCCGAGGTCAGAGAGGAACACGGCACAGTCCGCCACATCCAAAATGGCCACCAGAGCTCTCTGTGCATGTGTGACAACTTGCACATGCGCAGTGGGCTCCATCAGCCATCTTGGACACCCCCAAAGTTTAGTGTACATGCGTGAGTTGTCACACATGCACAGAGAACTCCAGCAGCCATTTTGGGCATGGTGAACAGTGTCATGTTCCGCCAGGACCAACGGACAAAAAAGTGTGGTGAATGCACAGTGACTGCCATTCACCTCCACTATTTTAAAAGTCTGTTTGGTATCCGGTAAGCTCCCTCTTCTCTACAGTCATTGCAAGACATCTGCAGGACTATGCCCACTGCAGCCATAAAAAAGACAACGTCTGGGAGGAGTCTGCTCCAGAAATCTATTTAATGCCGTAAGCAGCATGGAGATAAGACTCAACTCACAGTCTTTCTAGAGTTATTGTATTGCAAAAGGATGTTTCAAATAAAAAACTTGACAGAGGGCTAGCATTTTGTGATGTAATATCACTTCATCATGATGCCATACAGTTTTAAATCACATCTTTCTATGAGTTCCTTTCTAAATCCTTGTTTCAAGTAATAATTTTCAAATCCTAGTAACACTCATTAAGTAGTGCAGCTCAGCTGGTGCACTGATAACTTGCTTTTACATTTTCTTAGATCAATTTCTCATAATAGGAGAAAGCATAGCACTGAAGCAGCATTGGTGAGGGTGCAGAATGATCTCCTCAGGGTGAGGGATAGAAGAGAATGGTCAGTTATTTTTCCCCTAGATCTCTGCTTAGCTTTCAACTCAGTAGACCACATGGTGCTACTTGATTGCCTTAGGGGACTCTGTGGACTCACTGGCAAAGTCATCAGTCGGTTAGAGTCCTTTTTGACAGGGAGGAGGCAATGGGTAGTGTTGGGGAATTTCTCATCCTGCCTGAAGCTGCTGACCTGTGAAGTTCCTCAGGGCTTAATCTTGTCACCCATGCTGTTTGCAGTGTATATGCTGCCCCTGGGTGACATCATTAGGCATTATGGGGTTATGGCTTGGATTTTCACTGCTATGTAGAGGATATCCAGCTGTATATGTCCTTTACCACTGGAACATTGGTGTGGATGTGGTAAACAGTTGACTATCTGAGATCCAGGACTGGATGTCCTCCAACTGGCTGAGGCTCAACCTGGATAAGACAGAGGTACTAGTGATAGAGCCAGGTTGTCGGCAGGATATGGTCTCCACTGGGGCAGCGATAGGGTTGTTCCTGGGTACCACCTCACTAGTGGTGTCTAATAAGGTGTGAAATATGGGTGTCATTTTTGATGATGGATTGACACTGAAGCCCCAAGTGTCTTCCATTGTCCAAAACTGTTTTTAACATCTGAGAAATGCCACCCAGATTAAGCCCTTAATTCCACCTGATGCCCTGCCTGCACTGGTACATGCTTTTGTAACTTCTAGACTTGATTACTGTAATGCTCTCTACTTCGGGGTCACAGACGGTAACCTCCGCAGACTGAAGCTGGTGCAGAATGCTGCGGCAAGGCTGTTAATGGGCCTTCCCAGGTCCATTCATATAACACCAGAACTGCAGGAACTGCACTGGCTGCTGGTCAGGTGGAGGATTGCCATTAAGGTGGGCTTGCTCACCTACAAGTCCCAGTGCAGATCGGGTCCTGGTTATCTGTCAGACCTCCTGACACCTGCCCGCCCAGTGCACTCACTCTGATCTTCCACAGAGGGTTACCTCATGGTTCCTACGGCATGGCTCAAAACATCTGGAGACTGTACTTTTGAGGTTGCAGGGCTGGTCCTGTGGAACTCTCTGCCATGACCTTTGCAGGAGGCACCCTCTGTGGAAAGTTTCAAATATGGCCTTAAGGCACACCTGCTTAGACAAGCTCTTAACCTTGGATAAAATTTTAAATATGAGGCTTTAGAGTTTTATATTATTTATTGTATATTGCTATAACCAATTCTATTGATATTACTGTATTTATTGAAATGTTTTGTTAAAGATCTGCACCAAACATAACGCGCCCAGAGCCTCTGGGATTGGGCGCTAGAAAAATAAAGTTTTACTTACTTACTTACTTTTACTTAATAGCTGGTCAATTTCATTTTCTTGTTGCTGTGTGGCTACCAAAGGCTGAAAGTCAATTAGCAAATAGACTGAAGTCACAGCTTGGTTTCACAGAGATCCCTGCTGCACTTGCTTGATAAGTATTACTTTACCATACTGTTGTTCGAAACCTTTATTTTGTTTTTCACTTGTTTCATTTGAACTCCTGAGGAAAAGTGTTTGATTGTTCTTAACTTTGGAAGTACAATGGGGCTGGACATTAGGGGATCTTCTGATGCCCCCCAGTCCTGCCCGTGATATATCACTTCATCTGCTAGTACAGCAGTGGCAGGTTTCGATAATTTGTGGGGGTGGAGGGACAGATGGAGATCACCATGGTGTTGTTTATTTGAATGTTTTATTATTGTAATGTGCTGTGTTTGATTTTTTTTTCAAATTTTAATCTTTTTATTCAGAAAGAAAGCAGAGTTGAATTACAAATGCAATCACATATGTTTCATATGCATAGGTACAGTCCAAATTCCAAAAGAACAACAAAAAAAAAACAAATCCAGAAGCAAGAACTCTGCTAAATGAAAAGATGTTATCTGAAATTTTCTAAAACTATCAACCCTCCCATTCCCTTCCCCATCCCCCCTCCCCTCTGCCACCAAGGGAATCATAGTTCTCACATAGGTTCTTCTCCCAGAAATTAAAGTTCTCCTTGATGAGTATATGGGAGAATTATAGGTAGTATACCATTGTAGAGAGGAATGGAGACCATAAATGGCTGACCCTATATAGTCAGTAAGGTTTGCAATGGTTCCCAAATCTTCTTATATCTAGCAGAGCACTCAGAGAGGTTTGCGACTAAACATTTGGCCTGCAAAGCAAACAGAATCTCCCTATACCATTCCAGGAACTGTGGGATAACTTGGTCTAGCCGATGTCATAAAATAGTTTTCTTGGCACAAGCTGAAATTATGGCCATGTGGGGTCTCTGGTTACCTATTAGGAATCCCGAATAATCCCCTAAGATGCAAATTTTAGGCCTAAAGGTATCTGAAAGTCCCAATGGGGGTCCAGACTAGTACGGATGGAATTCCAAAAGGGAGTGACCTTGGTGCACATCCAAAGAATGTGATATAGGGAACCAGGTTCCTGTTCACATCTGGAACATAAGTCACTAGGAAGTCGTCCCGTCCCATGCAGTCACACCGGGGTATAATAGAGGTTATGAATAATACAGAATTGTATGAGGTGGTATCGATTCCATTGGATAAAATGATACATATGCTTCCAAATATGGGACCAGTTCCTAGGAGTTGAAGTTGGGGGAAGAACCTGATCTCAACCATATATCCTAGACCCCTCCATCCCATCCAGAAGTGTTTGCAAAGAACAGTAGTAATATGACACCAAGTGAGAGGCAGGGGCAGAATATACTAATGGTTGTATTACAGTACTCACCAGGCTTTACCACTGGCCAGAACCAAAGAATTGCAGAAGCATGTGAGTGATTTGAAAGTATTTAAAACAGGATGAAGCAGGCCAATGAAACTGTCCTCTTGCTACCTGAAAAGGAATCAGTTTACCATCCACAGTTAGTTCTTGGACTGTTTCCACCCCTATATTGACCCAGAAATGCCTGGATATAACCTGCCCTGCTATACACAAATTTGGATTTCCCACAAGGGGCTGAAAGGAGTCCTTATCAAGGGAAACCTTCAAGAGGGAGCACAGTTGTGAATAGGTATGTAAAAAAGCCCTTAGGGGAGTATCTCATAAAGGGAGGGGTAATTTCTTTCTAGATGTGAAAGGAAGGGCCTTGAAATTTATTTAAAACTTGAAACATAAGGAATGCTTTATATCTACCCATTTTGGGGGTATAATGCTCTCCTTCTGAATGACCAAACCAGTACGAAAGTCTATTAAAATGAAGAGCTAAATAATACCTGCAAAAATTTGGAGCTTGCAGGCCACCATCCAGTTTGTTTCTCATGAGTTTAGAAAATGCCCTGTGAGCTGTTTTGCCTCGCCATAAGAAAGAAGCCAGGAGCCTATGTACCTGGGCAAACCAGAACTGAGGAAGTGACCAATTATACATCTGTAGGGGATAAAGTATCCGAGGAAGGATATTGATCTTAATAACATTTAGTCTGCCCCATAAAGAGAAGGAGAAAAGAGACCAACATTCCAGATCTACTTTAACACAGGAAATAATAGCATCTAAGTTATAGCATTTAAATCTACTGGGGGAAGTGCTAAGAAAAATTCCTAAGTATTTAAGTTTATCCTTCTGCCATGTTAGGCCTAAGTGGCCTACTTCCACTTTAAATATTCGGTTATTAAGGGGCATAATTTTGGTGTTAGTAAGATTAACTTTATAATTAGATAATTCCCTGAATTGGGAGATTATCTGTAACACTGCGGGGAGTGAGGTGGCTGGAGAGGAAAGATGAAGCAGAATATCATCCACATAGACAGAAAGTTTGAAGTCTGTAGTGTTTGATTTTCAGAAAGGGATATTTAAAATATCTATCCATCCTTCCATCCATTCATCCATCCATCTATCCATCTATCTATCTACCTATCTATCTGTCATCTTCCTACCTGACTGCTCCTCTCCAAGAAAATATGAATGGGGATCCCTGCCAGGGTAGACAGCAGTAGGGTGCTTGTAGCTCTAGATTCCAGGGGGCTTTCATTAATTATGTCTAATTATTCATGAGGCAAACACACACTTTGACTAGTTGCTGTACCAGATGATAATCGCTTAGAAATGCCCAGTACAGCGCAGTAAGGTGTGCACATTTGTACGCTTTCTGAAAAGAAATACTTGAGTGTCTAATATTTTTCATTTTAGGTGACAGATTTGCATAAATGCATAACAGTCTAAAATACAATTATTTTGAATGTTGTTGAACCAATAATGTGATAAACCTATACTATGCTAGTAGTTTCTGACTGTGTAAGTTTATGTTCCATTGTGTGATTTGCTTCCTACAGTTTGTGTTGATAAAATGTATGTTTCAATAATGCTTTGGTATTCATTAGATATGTCTGTGAGGTTCTGCTTAAAGTTTCTTTTTTTGGCTGATGCATGAGGCTTGGTAAGAATCCATAAGTCTGGTGGGGAATTAAACTTACAGATGACAGCAGCTAATTGTGGTTAGGGGGGCTGTAGATTTGGGTATGAGTTTAGTTGCACATTGGGAGGCAGGATATTTATAGGGTGGGGTTCAGCCTTTGTACATACCAGGAAAAATGCTTTAAGGAAGGCTTTGTGTGGACTTGGAGAAGGTACTGTAGCAGCAGCTGAGTGAAAGGCATATTTGTGCAACAGAAGTTTCTGTAAAACATCAGTGGGTCTAGCTGTCAAAAAAATGTGTGGAGGTGATGCCCAATATATCATAATTGTCCCTAGTTCAATGTAGATATACTGTATGGTTTATATATTTAGGTGTAAATTAACAGCCACCTTAAGGTTTGGTTCATGGCCAGTCTCACCTTTTGGCACATGACATATTTGAAGGCACAGAGTATACGAGCCTGGGGTTCCAGGACAGAGGGATTACTGTCCGTCTACCTCTTCTGGTGGTGGTATGAATTTCCATAGTATCAGATGGGAAATGGTAGCGTAAGGGGCAGGCCCAATCGGTTTATGCAAGCCTACCCCAGGGGATGGCATGGAATCCATGCACCATTGAGCAAGTGGACTACAGGGAGCAGGTGAAGGGAGTCACTGCATCTTGGAGAGTGACTGATCTCAACTGGTTGTGATTGCCAGTGTTGCTTGGGGGTTTTGTCATATACTTTCTTCTCAGGGCAAGAACAGATCCCTAGGTGAGAAGCCATTACTCCAAGGCAATCTCCCCAGTTGTACACCTGCCAGCTGGCTATGATTCTCACAAGGTCTTCTCAGGTCACAAGAAAAGGCTCTCCATACTGTGATCAGGCAGCCACCTAGTAACCACATGCAGCACCTAGCATACGAGCTTGGAGAGGATCAAACCTAAGATCATGAGTCCTCTATTATAGTCCCAAGATAACTTGATATACTTAATTCTCTATGTAAAGGAAGGGATAAAAGCAACTGAACAAAAGAGTAAACAGGGAGGAGAGGAGGCACTGTGGGTCACCTTGGAGACTGGAAAGGGCACCACAATCCGCACAGGGGTTGTGTACAGACCCCCATGTCAGGGGGAAGGAATGGACAAGGATATGACAGAAGGCATTCTTAGAGTGGCAGAGAAAGGGAGATACTGTTGATGGGAGACCTGAATATGCCAAATGTTAACTGGAGCACATTTGCTGCAGCCACATCCAAGAGCAGGGCTATTTTTGATGCCCCAGCAGGTGGCAGGCATTAGACAGCTAGTTTCGAACCTGTGAGGGAACAATCTAGACCTCGTGACCTCAAACGGGGCAGTGAGAGGATCTCAGATCTAGAAGTGGGTTGCCATCTGAGGACAAGTGACCGGCCAAACAGTGTGGTTCACGTTAAACTCAGCTACAGAGTCAAGCCACAAAAGTGAGGGTACTGGACTTTAGGAGGGCTGACTTTGGCAAGATGGGAGAGTGCCTCAGAAAAGCACTAGCAAACAGGCTAGAAGGAGGTGTGGAGCAACAATGGGAATTATCAAAACTGCCATCACAGAGGCAACAAGCCTTTGTGTAAAGCAAATAAACAAATCAAACGAAAGAAAAAGCCACTATGGTTCTCAAGAGAGGTGGCTGTGAAAGTCAGGAAGAAAAAGATAGCATTCCGGAAGTATAAGGAAACACAGAAGGAGCAGGACAGAGAGCTGTACCAGTTAAGGCAGAAAGAAGCAGGGAAGGAAGTCAGAATAGCAAAGGCACAAACTGAGGAAAAGATAGCCAACTCAGTTAAGAAGGGGGATAAAACCTTTTATAGGTACTTCAGTGAGTGTAGAAAGACAAAGGGAGGGATAGTGAGGCTGAATAGAATGAACGGTGGGTGGGCAGAGGGGGACAGTGAAAAAGCAGGAATACTGAATGAATATTTCTGCTCAGTATTCACAAAAGAGGAGGGGGAAGTGCCTAATCTAATTAACAGAAGCACTCTTGATAGGGGTTCGATCCCAGTCCTTTCATAGAAGAAAGGGTTCTGCAAGAACTCCTAAAATTGAAGGTGGACAAAGCAATGGGTCCTGATGGAATTCACCCCAGAATTCTAAAAGAATTAAGGAAGGAACTAGTGAAACCACTGGCTACTCTTTTTAATAAATCATGGGAGGATGGTGTGGTACCCGAGGACTGGAGGAAGGCGGATGTGATTCCCCTTCACAAAAGTGGGACCAAGACAGAGGCAGGAAACTACAGACCTGTCAGTCTGACCTCTGTTGTAGGAAAGTGATGGAGTCACTTGAAGGAAAGAATAGTTGAATACCTAGAGGTCAGTGAGCACAGGATCCAAGGCAGCATGGGTTCACAGCGGAAGGTCATGTCAGACGAATCTAATAGATTTCTTTGACTGGGTGACTAAAGTAGTAGACCAGGGAGGGGCTGTGGACATGGCCTACCTAGACTTTAGCAAGGCATTTGACACAGTCCCACCACAAAGATTATTAGTCAATTAACCAGCCTGGGAGTGGGTCCCAGGGTGGTAGCCTGGTAAAACATTGGCTGGACAACAGGACACAGAAGGTAATTGTAAATGGAGTCCACTTGAAGAAAGGGCAGTTACTAGTGGGTACCGCAGGGTTCAGGATTGGGTCCAGTCCTTTTAATGTCTTCATCAGTGACATTGCAGAGGACTGGAAGGAAAAGTATGCCTTTGCAGATGACACAAAGATCTGCAACAGGGTTGATAACAAGGAGGCGGAAAGGATGAAAAGGACTTGGCAAGGTTGGAGGAATGGCTGACGATGGCAGCTAGGATTCAATGCAAAAAGTGAAAATAATGCACCTGGGAAACAAGAACCCAGGGAAGAATCACAATGGTGGGAGGTAGTAACAACAACAAAACAGGAAAGAGACCTGGGGGTAATCATATCAGATGACCTTAAGGTTAGCAAGCAATGTGAGAAGGCAGTAGGGAGGGCAGGGGGTATACTGGGATGTATAGGGAGAGGCATCTGCAGCAGAAAACAGTAAGTTGTTATCCCTCTGTACAGACTGTTGGTGAGACCCCATCTGGAATACCGTGTCCGGTTCTGGAGACCCCATCTCCGCAAGGACGTAGACAGGATAGAGGCAGTCCAGAGGAGGGCAACCAAATGGTGCAGGGTCTGCAAGAGAAGCCGATATGAGGAGAGACTAAAGGAGCTTAATATGTATACCCTTGAGGAAAGAAGGAGAGGGGGACATGATTGAAACTTTCAAGTACCTCAAGGGAATCAACAAAGTCCAAGAGGGTAGCATCTTTCAGAAAAAGAGACTTGCAAGAACAAGGGGACACAATTTAAAGATAGAAGGAGGGCGGTTCAGGGCAATGTGAGGAAGTATTATTTCACAGAGAGGGTAGTGGATGCATGGAACAGCCTTCCTGAGGAAGTTGTGGGGTCTAAAACTGTGGGATAATTCAAGAATGCATGGGACAGACATAAGGCAATTCTTGTGGGGGGCAGGAAGATATAGGCTGTTGGTTAACTAGGATCTGCGGCCTATCCTGTAGGTAGGGAAATGGGCAGACTAGATGGGCCTAGCAGTCCTTATCTGTCGTCAAAGTCTATGTTTCTATGTTAATTAACTTTAACAGGATTCGTTCCTGATGCTATCAGTTCAGCAGGAATAGAGTGAAAGTAACACTGTGTTTTAGTACAGCCACCACTGAGGATTCAGTCTGAGGCATTATGCTAATGTTGAGTTGGTTTTCCCAAAAACCACTTGGATCTCTCTACATTTGCATACCAACAACTTGTCATGACTCAACATAAATGGACATGTTTTACTTGTATTGTATTTGTTTAGAACATTTTCAATGCTCAGCAATGAGCTGCCTGCTAAATGTGATTCAGTTTTGTTCGGTTCATTACTGTAATGTTTGCCCTATGAAATTTACCTCTCCATTATGGTGGGGTTTGCTTTGCTCTGCATACACTCAATAGCTACAGTATAAGGTTTTCCTTTATGAGTGGTGTATTAAAATAAATATTAGGACTGCCATTGTGTTTCAACATAGATATACCTCTGCGTCGTCTTTGTTGCTAGGTGCTGGCACTTTGCTGGTCAGCAAGGATGACCATATTATCCAGAAATTGTAAAAAGTAAGCGTGTAAGAAACTGCACTACACATGATCCCCTGAAACACTTGTCCTCCATTCTTCACTTTAAAATGGAATGAAACCTTGCGTTAAAGTGAATACTCTGGGCCTAGAAACTCTTTCCTGACCAATGGGGGGAACCGGAAATTTTAGACATGTCCTGCTTGGTTAATAATAGCCTATCCAGGCTCTAACTTATAATAAAACTAAGTCAACATCTTTTTCAGTAAGTTCAAAATCAGAACCTAGTCATATTCAACCTGTTCATTCCTAGTCTACATATTCATTTCCTATTTTATTTTTACATTTGGTAATTTAAACAACATACTGTACAATACATTTAAAATGCAAAATGAAAATGTTGAATCAGTATTGCTCATAATTAATCTGGGTTTGTGCACAGCTGACAGCTGGGAGTTTGTAAGGATGGAGAACTACAGCACATTAACAGCAAAAACAGCCGTGAGATTTAATGGGCAATTTCTACCCCAACCTTTTTATAGTTTTGTTTTCTTTTCTTTTCTTTTCTGAAACAATGTGTTTGTCCACTGAAACAATCTGGTTTTCCTAAACATCAAACTTTATAGAGAAAGACATGCAACAGGTGTTAGGTGCTGTAGTGTGGGAACATTCCTTGCTTCTAATGTGCCTGCCTATGTGGGAGGTTTGCCATGACATCAGGATCCCTGTAGCTTAAGGGGACGATTCTACTGTACAGCTACAAATCTAGATAGTTGGAAGAGCCCACTTTCAGGATTGGAGGCTGTAATCAGTGAGCAGAGTGGGGTCTGTCCAGAAGGTGTATTGGACTGATCTATGACAGAAGACTTCTTCTAAATTCCATCCTGCCTGCTCTTCATGCTTTGTCAAGGTAAAGGTGCCCATAATCCATTTTAATGCATCTCTTTACTCCTTCTGTAATTATCCTTTTGAGCTGAGACTTCAAAAACTGAGTTTCAACTGGTTGACAAAGAAGAAAGGACACATGGAGTTTGGTGTATCAATATTTGGATGCATTTTAACAGTTTCACCATTGATGATGTTTTGGTCTTTAGCAGTGTGTGTGTGTGTGTGTGTGTGTGTGTTTTACACAGTGAAATTTACTACAGCTGTATTACCTAGGACAGCACAGCTAAGATGCAAAATCCAATTTTCAGTGGGTTGCTGTTGTTACCTGTGTTAAAGCTGGGTAAACTGATAAGCATGGAGAGGATACATGACTTGCTCACAGTTGCATAGTGTGTAAGTTGCTCTAGTGGGATTTGAATTTGTGTGTCCAAATTTACAAACCACTGTGCTAACCGCTAGCCATGCTGCATTGTACTCTGCTGTATTTATATGATCACAGGTAGCTGACCTTTAAATGTTTTTTTTACATTATTGGCACATTTATTTCTCTCTGCACCTTTACATTGCAGCAGTAATGAGTGAAATGACTGTCATCAGTTGTTTCTAGAGTGATGCTGGTTGGGGAGCATTGTACAGTAGGTGCTTTGACCAAATAGATCAACTGATGCACCTACAGCAGGTAAAGCTGAAGGCCCTTAACTGGCAGCCTGTTTACTGGCCAGGAAATGCCTTCTCCAGAAGCATTTTTGCTATTATAAACAAAGCATTTTTAAAGTATCTTTTCTTAATATTAACTGCTGTATGCACCATGTGTGGTATCTACCCTTCAGGAAAAACAGTGCGTGCAACTATCATCAAATTCCTGCCAGTTATGGACTGCAAGAGTTGCCAGTCTGAGCCCAATCTTTCACAAGTCCAAAAATATGGTATTTATTTTTTCTAAGTGTCATATAAACTACAGTACTGTACAAGCTTACATTATTTTTCTTATTACTGTTATTTTGTCCTTCCCCCATCTGCAGCTACTGTCTGCCTAGTTTGGTTACTGTCCAGCCCCATCATGTGCCTCTGTCACCCAGAGGGACCCTCATCTGTCCTGCTGCTTACCTACAGTATGGCACTTGGGGTATGACCACCACAGGAATCCCTATTTGGTGGCAGGGGATCTTTTGTGCTGACAGACAGGTGGTGTGGGCAGAAACACATTGAAACACCTCTGTTCCAGGCTGGGAGAGCTTGTTCTATGTTATAACTCCCCTGGACATACAATATGCACAATGCAGTAGGTGGGCACATAATAGGCATGCTTGTAGCATGGCTAACCATCTTCCTACAGCCATCAACCCCCCCCCCCCCGCTCCATTGTCTGCATTACCTTTGGCACCCAGAGGGCAGAGAACATCAGGAGACATACATTCTCCCACCTAAGGAGACAAAAGTAGGATGTTCATTTTTCCCCCCTTCCCCCTTCTGAGCCTTCAATCATCCTGGGCTTGTCCCTGAATCTGGAATGCGGAAGTCCCAAGCCACAACGTTGCCACTGCACCAACTGGGTCATCCACCAGGTGCTCTCTTTCTTAAACTCAGGTAGTTTCTATATATTTCCTTATTAATGAGTAGTTCTGGAGTATGAACTAGCTATGCAGTAGATTTAAACATCACCAGTGACACTCCTGCAATGTGCTGCACTTCTCACTTGGTGAAGTTTTTGCGAAGTGGGCACTTCATGGAAAAATTCATATTGCACAGAATATTTTTCTGCACAATAACCTTTCCGTGGAAAAATATTCTGCAGACTGTGATTTTCTTTTCTGTGAAGTGGCAACTTCTCCGATTAAAAGAAAGTCATGAAGTATAGCAAAGTTCATGAGTTTTCCAGAAAGCAAAGTTTTCTGTGCTTTGCACACCTCTAGTAGGAACTCAGCAATAAAAGGACTGTAGATGATGAATTCCTGTATCACTTGTGCTTCAGTCACCAAACGTGAATGTACAATGGATGAGACTGTCGTCAGCACCTCCTCAGGCTGTTAACTGAAAAAAAGTATCTCAGGTTTCTGGTGACAAATATAATCTATAAATATCCCAGAAATCCTTGTTATGTACACTTGGGTGTATTCTATACTGTATATATAAAATATGCTGAATGACTGCACCTGTATAAAATACAGACACTGGAGGCTTATGGGTTGCTTGCATGTATCAACTGTAGTTAATAAAATCTATTATTCAGAGGCTGTGCACACATAGCTGTACACAGTAAGCCATGAGCCTAACATTCAGTCACAAATGATCCTTGCAGTGTCTTTTGATATCTGACTACAAGACCATGAGCATAGTTTCATTTTAAACACAAAAAACATTTCATTTGTATGATATACTGTAATACAGAACAAATTATGTCTTTAGTTAAGGCGGACTGAAACTTATTTTTTCCAATGTAAAACAACAGTTCAGCAGTCGTGGCTCTGGCATCACGTTATCCTCCACTCCATTCAGTGCCTTGACAAAAAACTTCCATACCCAAATTCAGCCACAGTCTTTGTTTCCCCTACAGCACGCTTGCATACACACACACACACACAGAACAAGCAAACAAAAAAAATTAGCTGTTAAAGTTATAACCATTTTTCTGTATAATTTCTCAGTAACTTCTGTATGTGCCTCAAAATCATGGTTTCTCAATGCTCATCCACTGGACACACATATCTGTATCTAAACTGTTTGACTGTCAGAGAATGTACTGTAATGTACAAACTATGCCTGACCGACACAAAGTAAGATTGTAAAACTAATTTGGGGTTCTAGTGACAAACACAAAGCACTCAGTCTTTGCCTCATGATTTTTTTAAAGTCACCAGAACCCCTCAACAGTTTTACACCCTTAATGTATAGAGTAGGGCACACATTATCTCTTACTGTATATAATGTATGGAAAATCCTGTTTAGATGCATAAACTCAAGTTACACTCTATTTACATTGTATTTATGCTGTATTTCCTTGGTTGTTTCTCACATTATCACAGTGTGAGTTTATTTTGTACAAAATGCTGTTTGTTAAAGGGGGTTCCTACTTTGGTAAATACTTAAATTCAGTATTTCAACCATCAAGTGTAACTTAGTTATTGTCCTTTTAAACAAAAAAAGGTCAAGCATTTTGTATGTGCTTCTACCACCTTCCCCCAGCACATCTGAAATTGTATCAACCAAGGTAGTTGGCCATTTGTTCTGAAGCCTAGTGGAGAATGGGCAGTACTCATTACCGTCTGTTACATGCTGGCAAAGCAGGACAACAAAGATGAATCTGTCCTTCGGAGGTTCTTTGTTTTTTCAGTTGGTTTACCCAATATAGCCAGCTGAGTGTAAGCTGTTGTTTTCCAGTTGGGTCCTGATGTTTCTACCCATGTTTATAGTAGAGAGGATAGAAGCCCAAGGAGATCAACTGACTTGCTCAAGGTCAGATTTGAGTACATGGCTGATGGGATCTAAACCTGTTATCCTTTGAACTCTGGGTTCACTTTACTCTAACCACTGGACCACTGGAAGTTTCTACATGATCCTCATTACTGCTTAGACATGAACTGCACTACTCATGAAATGCGGAAACAAAGAAATTAACAGTTGTCCCATCACCAGAAAAGCAGTACCTAAAGCATTTCCCTTAAGTGGGTTACGCATTATAGTCAGACACATGGGGAAATTAGTTCAAAATAATTTCATGGCTTGCGTAAAGCTGGATTCTATTTTATTTCTAGAGGTCTCGCTATGATTTCATTAATCAGATAAGCAGATTTTAATTCCATGTTGTATAGTTTTGTAGGTCACATTTTGTATTAAACCAAGCTGGATAACCAGAGTCTTAGAGGCATTTATTTTCACAAAATGTCTCCCATGATGCTACCAGAACTTCAATACTATGTGTTACTCTGCATACATATTATCTGTATCCACTTCTCAGAACCTATTTTTATTATCCTACTGTGCAGTACTTAAATGTTATTCCCTTGGACTGATTGTGTAATACCTACTGTATTTGTTTCGCATGTGCCTCACCAAGGAGGCTGCAGCAAACTGACATAGTTAAATAGCAATACAGTATAATACAGTAATACTTTATACTATTTGAGAGCAGTGGCGCTACCTTAACTAAAACATGTTTCAGTTTTCAGTTTTATTGCACAGAAAATCCTTTAGGTGAGAACCTATTTTTTCAAATGATCTAGAGTCATACATAAATTGTCTTATAGGCCACAACCCTCTTCCTTTACCTGAACAAGAGACGACAACATGGTTGGAGAAAATGGCTACAGCCATGTATTTATTAAGTGGCCAATTATAATTGGTAAACTGATGGTATATATCAATTAATTTGGCATAACATGCACAGCAAGGCAGCTGCAGCTATTCATTACGTTTGCTTGCGCGCATGCGCAAGGAATGTCTTGGGAGAATGGGACACTTTGGAGGTGTGCCCCATCTCTGCAATCCCCTGCTCCATTGAGCAGGTGTGGTGGTCCTGCACCAATCAGATGCAGTGCTGTGTATGACAGCGGTGGTCTACTCTTCAAAGAAAACCACCACTGTGTGCTTGCACCGCATCATGCCACCCCCCCAAATCTTTGCTGCCACGCTGGGAGCCCACACCAGCGTGGCAAACATCCCGCGTCATTTGCCAACGGGGTGCCCAATCCCCATCGGCTCCACAGCCCCCAGCTATCCTTCTGCCACACTGGGAGCCCACCCAGCGGGCAAATGCTCACATCATCTTTTCTTTTTTAAAACCTGTAAATTAAAAACGGTCCCACGCGCTACTCCCAGCCCCCCACAACCCGCACCCACCCACTGCACACCCCTGCTCCCCACACCCCCTCACACCCCTCCACTTACCTCCTCGGAGCTTGGCGCTGACGACCTTCGTGGACCGGAACACGCCTGCACTCTTCAAAGCCAACCACCAACTGAGGAAATGCCGGTAAGCTGTATAATGGGCTAGATGATTTTCAACTTTATTGCATATCTCAGGCATTTTTGGAATTTTTGCACCAAATTTTCAACATGGGGTTTTTGGGACCCCTTCTCATGAATGATGTCACTGTCATGGCATTATTCGGGCTCGAAGGGTGATTTCGCAGTCACTGCACGAAATCACCCTTCGGGCCTGAATAACACCATGACAGTGACATCATTCATGAGAAGGGGTCCCAAAAACCCCATGTTGAAAATTTGGTGCAAAAATCCCAAAAAATGACTGTTTTACGAGCGTGTGTTGCACAGTTCCTACACAGGCTCGTAAGTTCGCAAATTTTCAATATTTTCACTCCAGATTTTCAACATTGCCATTTCACCATACCTCCTTATGAGCAGTATAGCTGTCATTTTTCACATCCTGCCCAAAACGTGTTTCCGCCCATGTAGCGCACAATGGCGCAGTCGGTGTGCGAAATCAATGTATGGGACACACTAAGAAAATAACAGTGACACTGTTCATTAGCAGAGGTCTTAAATGGCTATGTTGGAAATTTGGTTTAAAATTCCTAAATGACGTTTACTTAGCCGCAGCAAGTAGTTACTACGCACGTCAGAGGTGGTTTGCGAATTTTCAATATTTATTTCAGATTTTCAACATTGCCATTTTACCACACCTCCTCATGAGCAGTACAGCTGTCATTTTCAAATCCTGCCCAAAATGTGTTTCCATTCCATGTAGCTAATAAATGCATGAGTTATGTGCTAAATCAATGTATGGGACACATTAAGAAAATCACAGTGACACTGTTCATGAGCAGAGTTCTAAAATGGCTATGTTGAAAATTTGGTGAAAAATCTTAAAAATAGTTGTTTTACAAGCTGCATGCTATGCAGTTCCTACACACGCCGTAGTTCGAATTTTCAATATTTGCACTCCAATGACTTCCAAATACCTAAACAGCACATAGAAGCAAGCAACATTCAGCATTGACAAATGCTTGTACTTCTTTGTCACTGATTTTTTTAAGCCATGTCCAAGTGCCAAATACCACTGCAAATACCTGCAAGCGAACGTTTGGCATTGACAAATGCTTGTTTTGATAATTGTATCAACCAATCTATATATAGGCCCTCCACTCCCATTTGGAAGGGGTGGACACACTAGATAGACCTTGTGAGGGACTCTGGTCTCCAAGGCATAAGGGATGGCTTTTTGTGTACCAGTCTCCATGCATCCTCCCCTGTCAGAGGGTGCTGCCAACTGTGGGCAGAAGCTGGATAGTTATTCTTCGCCTATGATTTGCACCCCTTTAATGGTAATCAGCCACCAAGGCTTCACCTCTCCCCAGCCTCAGGGCACTCCACATGAAAAGGTGTAAGATTCCTCTGTACAATCCGGTGAGACTACCATCCCACCACTGAGGAGCATCAACCTGCTGCTCAGTTGCCAGATGAACAAATGATGCTTATTCACCACCAAGCACACCACACCATAACTCCTAAACACGTCATTGGTCCGCTAAAAAAACTATCAACTAGATTATATTTATGATAGTGTTAGATGGGGGCGAAGGGCTGCAGAACAAACAGGTAAATTTAAATAAGCTGATGGGGGGTTATAAATAAAATGGCATCTTTTAGTGCCTACCATCACAGATCAAGTTCAAGGAAGGAATGAAACTATTGAAGGGACTGGTGCCCCTGTTACCACAAGACCTGGGGAAACAATGTATGAAGGGGTAGTATTTTTATTTTTTTTTTTTTACTTACTATGCTTTTTGTCCACCCCCAATGTCGGGACTTTCTGCCCCAGTCATGGTCCTCGCCGCCCTCCACTCCCATATGGCCAAGACTCCCTGTTTGCCCCCTTGGATTATCCCCCAGGGCGGGGCCGCAACACTGGCCAAGGTGCTGCAGACATAGGTCCTGTCTGCGGAACCAGCTGGGAGTTGATGAAGGTGCAGTGAGGTGGACGTAATGGAGATGCTGGCAACTGTGTTTTAACCCCCTGTAGGCATGGGGGCAGGGACATGCAATGATGACCTGTGTCCACCCCGCCCCCCCAAATGTCCAGATGCGGGCTGCTTATGGTGCCCCTGGCATCTGCCAGGGGTCCCTCTATGTACCAGACATTCTCCCCGCCCTCCCCCCAGAGAAGGAGAGCAGTCTATGGGACGCTCCATCCTTCTCCCCCGGCCAGCCCTCTGATGACCCGGGTCCATTTCTGAACCTGGGTCACCAGCATTGCAAGTGGAAATCCAACTGCTGCGCTGATGGGCCAGCATGGAGGAGTAGTTTTTTAACAACAGTGTTGAGAGGAGGCCGCAGCACATTTGATATAGTTTAATGTGATTAAAACAAGGATGAGCGTGGTGAGTAGAAGATAACTGGGGAGTAGCCAAGGGACAATCTCTCATCACCAGAAGAAAGGACAGCAGGAGGGTTTTTATTTCTATTTTTAAGCATTTCTGAAAATGGCCTGATATTTGTTATTTAATTCTGTGAAACAACTAGCATATTATTTTTAATACTCTGATATTGATAAGGGTGTGGGAATACCTTCTATTGAATATTCACTGACTATTTATGTTTGGGACCCCATTTTTTTATTTTTGTTATTCCCTCATTCTACCACAGCTTGATAAACAATGCTTTAAAAAGCCTTCCCCCTACCGAGGTGGTCAAAGCACAATATATGGATCCCTCAGCCCCTCAATCATCTCCTGTATCCAATGCTTCCTCTCTGGTCCACCTGTGGCAAAAATTCCATCCTGATGGCCCTCTACTATCTCACACCATCTTTTATCAACCCAGGCCCCACCTCACTAAACAAACCTCCATGGTCTCATAGGGACAATAGTGTAACCCCCCCCCACTGACTCCCAAGTCATGAATGGGGGAGGCTGAGACAATCTCAGCTACTCTATCATTCTGCCTCCCTCCCATTCCCCAGTACAGTGTCACTCACAGTTAAAGCTTGCAGCTATTTTGCAGTGTGTGTGTGTGTGTGTGTGTGTGTGGTGTGTGTGTGTGTGTGTGTGTGGGGTGGTGGTGGGGAGACCAGTCTGACTTGGTAGACTGTAATGAAGGACCATGTTGGAATTCACTGATGAAAGGAACAGTGAGACCGGCTGTGGGGGGGAGGGGGGTAAGGGATGATTACAGGAGTGGTGTGACCAACAAATTAGCCCTGGTCACCCAGGTGAGAGCTGGGGGGGGGATACATATTTTTATGATATTCAAATATGAATACCCCAAATTGGGCCTAGTATTTGTATTTCAGCCTGAAATATTGAATAACCTATTATTTATGGTTTTACAGAATTTCTATAATTAACTCATATGATTATTCACACATCATTAGTTATGAGCCATAAGTGATAAATTGCCAAAGTAAATCACTGCTTAGTGAGAATGAGAGTGAGTGGGTGGGTGAGTGAGTGAGTAAGTGAGTCAGCCAGTCAGTCAGAATGCTTGCATTTGTGGGTCTGGGCCCATTGTATGGGTGAACTGCTTCAGTGAGTTTGGGGTTATGCCAAACCAAACTGTGTTGTGGTTACTAGACCCTAGCAGCTCCTCCACTGTTAATCCCTTGATACTGTCTCAGTGGGTCAGAACTAGGTCAAGAATGGTCCCATCCCTAGTCTCTTTCTTCCACTGGTTGAGTCCAAAAGCAGTTATGGAAGATGTCTACCAAATCCTGGTAATTAATGCCATTTGGAAGCACCAATTAGCATTTGGTAAGCTGAAGTCTCCTAACAGGATGACTCCCCATTAAACTGCTGCCATCCTGATGTCTGTCTAGACCCCTAACCAGTTCTTCTGTCTCATTAAGAGGCCTGTAGATCACTGCCCAGCAGACAACCCTACCCCATGTTCTGCAAGCTGTACCCATAGTATTCTACCACACCTCCACCCTCTATTTCCTTATTGTCCATCGCTGTGATATCAGTGTAACCCCCCCCAAGATCACGAGGCCCCAGTCATTATTGAATGATGCCTATGTTTCTGTCACTACCATTGTGTCAAGGTTGCCATCGCCTGCCGTTGTCTGAAGCTTACACATTTAATTTCCAGGGCATCTGGAAACCACCCACCATAAACCCTGCCTGCCATCCTTCTTCTGTCCATGGGCCAGTTCTTATTTGCTTATTCCCTTCAATAAACTTAGACCTGAGCCTCCTCCCTGATCGGTTTTGTACCCACTCTCAACAAGTCTCCATTTTAAGGGTGATCCTGGACAATGAACAGAAAGCAAATTAACAGGTACACAGAGCAGAAAAGAAACAATTCATGACAAAAATACAGAAAGAATGAGAATATGCAGCACGCTTATACACTTGAGAAGCAATTACATGAGCTGCACTTTAGTAAAATAGTTGTCATAGACTGTTTAAAGTCAGCTTTTGATAAGCTAAGTTTTCAGATCTGAACTTATACTCTTTTTTTTTTTTTTTACTTTAAACAACTGATAATACTACAGTAATTAGACAGCACAGCTGATACCTGCTTCACAAGCAACAACATTGTTTTTAAACCTGTAGAAACACACTGGCATTTGTTAGAGGTTTTTCTCATGAATCAAAGGACTGCTATAAAACTCACAATGCTTTATAGGGGACAAGTTGATTGGTTGAATGCTTCACAGACTGTAAAACTCCAACAGGCTACAATTAGTTTCCAGACTGAGTAGCAGGGATAAAAGAGAAAGAGATCAGAAGAGTCGCTCTGTTATTCTATTCTATTTTGTTTCCTGGCTGGTCCAGTGAATAGGTTAAAACCAGAATTTCAGTTTTTGCTTTTTCTAATTTCTTCATCAGTTCTGGAGTTGTCTGCAAAACTAAGGTAAGGGTGCAAACAGGTTTATTCTTTTCATACTTCTAATGCCAGACAATGTTCTGGATATGCAACTTTAATTATGAGGGTTTTTTTCATACAGTATCGAAACACTAAAAAGAGGAGGCAGTGTGGGAAACTTTGCTTCTATTGCTCATGTGTACAATGACTGAGTCTGAAAGTTGCTTGCTTCATGTTATTCATCTGTGTTTTCTGTTAATATATAATTCATTTAATTATTTCAGTGGAAATGCTGAAAATAGCAGCCAAACACCAAGCTTTGTTTGCATAACAAGCGAGTAACTTACATTCCTAAGCATATCATAATACAGTATTATTTAGATTTCATTGTCATTTAGATGTTACTGTTCCAAGCAATCTAATCTTGAAAATAGTAGCAGTCAGATAGGATTAAACTTCCTAGAAAATGTATACTTTTTCTTAAAGCAGGAGGCTGCGCTAGTCATTATAGGACTAAATGCACAGAATTGCTATTTTAGCATAATTCTACATGCATAGTGCAGTCGGCTACTTGGTCACTGTCATAGAAACAATGTAGCTATGGTAATGACCTATGAATAGAATACTTTGTACATTTGTATTTGGCTACAGGGTTTGCTGCTAGTCTACAACTACGTTTTTTTTAGAAAATTTTTTGTTGGTTTGTACGTGGTAGAGGAGATCATACTGATATTGTTTTCTTTTATATTTTATTCTGTTGGGTTGTTCCTCTCATTTCCCCCAATTTACCAATTGGGCCCCAATGGCTGTCACCTTATTATGGCTGAGAAGGCAGGCAAGCAGGTGCCATACTAACATAGTAACATTGGGCCCGATTCTAGAAGGGTGGTGCAAGTCGCCAAATGCAACTTGCGCCACCCACAACTGCGACATTGATCCTGTGCCCTATTCTAGAAGGGGCAGGGTCACCACAGCTAAGTCCTGTGATTTGTGACATGCGGCCAGGTATTCTAAGCAGAGGGCGAACCTGGCGAGCATGCTGCAACTTAGGTCGCAAGTGCCCCCCATGCCCAGCAAGTCGCAGTAGGTGCCCCGCAGGGCTTCCCACACCCCCTGCACCCAAAACTCATCAATAACTGCCTGGCAGGGCTGCCCCAACCCCATGCCTCCGAAGCCATCTATAACTGCCCCACAGGGCTGCCCACGCCAACTGACCACCCCAGAAGCAGCCAGTAAGAGCCCTGCAGGGCTGGCCATGCCTATTGTCCCCCAAAACCTCCAGTAAGTGCCCCACAGGGTTTCCCACACCCCAGCTCCCCGAATCACCCATTGAGATATGCCCCGCAGGGCGGCGCTGACATACCCCCTCCGGTGTCCTGACCCCGAGTTGCAGCCACAAATGTGGCAAATACCCTGCCCTGGCAGCCTAGTGACTCCCCCCAGGCCATGCCAGCCCACCCAGCACCCCCCACCCATCCCCAGCCGGTGACTGGCACAGCCCACCTCTCACCACCATGGTCAGCCACCGACTGAGTTCAGTATGAGCGCGTACTGAAAAGACGTGGGCTGGCACAGCTGGGTGGGGGGCCACTAGGCTGCCAGGGCAGGGTATTTGCCACATTTGCGGCTGTGACCCAGGTCAAGGCACAGTTGGGGGGATGACAGCACCGATCTGTGGGGCAATGCACAACAGGGGTTTTAGGGGGCTAGAGGTGTCAGTAGCCCTGCGGGGTATTACATGTATACGACAGCCTCTCCTCATAGATTTTGCACCCCCCCCCACCACTGACCTTTTTTGGAAGCCCTTTATTATACCTACTTAACTGCCTCAATGTCCCTTTGTATAAAAGAGACTACAACTGCATGCGGTACTCCAGGTTGGTCAAGACCAACATAAAACACACAAATGAAAGCATTAAAAAAAACAAGATACACTGCATAAAGTGCTTTACTGAGATTCCTAAAGTGCAGTCCAGTTACAAAGCAGCTGCAATTGCACAGGAATGCCTGGTGACTGAGAATCCTTAGGTTTCAACCTGCTCTAGGTTTTTCTGAGGGGGCCTGATCAGTCTTGTTACGTGACAGGATTATTTCCCCCGTTCAGCTGTTCATGCCCTTTGATGAGCCCAAATATTCTGCTGGCCCTCAGCAGCGGTCTTGCACTGCTTTTGCTGCTTCAGCACCTTGTCTTTTATGACCAACAGGACTTTCCTCCTCAACTACATCAACAAGAACCTCATGCAGTCTGTACTGTAGGCCATATACCTCTATGTTTCCTCTCCAAATGCAGTACCTGTATTTGACTACATTGAATCTGAGGTTCCAAGAGTCAGAACTACTGCTCTGCTTCTTCAGGTCCTCCTGAAGGTTGTCCTTTTCCTCAAGCAATTCTACATCCTGGATTGCTTAGTTGTATCTGTGAACTTTAGCAGCCTGCTGGAGACACCAGTTTCCAGATCATTGATGACAATGCTGAAGAGCAGTGACCCCGGCATAGATCCCTGAAGGATGCTGCGGAGTACTCCTCTTAACTCAGAGTAGTGCCCGTCCACCTCCACACTCTGCTTGCTGCCCACAAGCAAGTTTGCAACTCACCTTGTGTATGTTTCATGCATTGCACTGGTTTACTATTCCCAGAAGCTTGTCATGTGCAACAGTATCAAAGTACTTGCTAAGGTCAAAAGCAACAGCATCCATAACCCAGCCCTTGTTCACCTCCCTGGTCACTGCCACAAACCAGGTGATCAGACTGCTTTGCATGATCTGCCCCTCATAGAGTAAAGCCATACCGAGAGGAGGCAAGAACATTGGCCTCAATCATATGCCTCATTATTCTGTCCTTCATAATGGCCTTCAGGAACCAGCCAGCTGGCAACAGTGTCAGGCTGACTGGCCAGTATCTGTCCAGCTCTCATCTTGCTCCATTCATGAAAATGGAGACAACAGTGGCTATTTTCCAGTCTTCTGGCATCTGTATGGTCCAGATAGAGTCTTAAAAGATTATTGCATGTGGCACATCCAGTTGTTCCTTTAGCTGCACTATGATCCTGGGGTGTATCATGTCCATTCCTAGGGCATAACTCACTTGATCTTTGCCAGGTATTCAGCTACCAGTGCAGTCATTATGTCAAATGGCTACATTGTGCTACCCCTGACTTTATGGGCCCTCTCAATGAGCCTCCTCTCCCAACAAGGGTTCTTTGGTGAACACTGAAGTGAAACATTCATTAGGTACCTTGCCATCACCTCATGCTTTCTCACTAAAGAGAAAATCATATTATATGTCTCCTTTTTAGAAAATATTTAATGCTAGCCCAGAAATCCTCCTTCCCATCTTGTCAGCCAGAGTGGCATTTACATCAGCTGTAAAGCCTGGTATCACAGATGATGCAAATGCCCCTCTGTTGTTTACCAGCTGGGGAATTCCTGGGCTTGGATTTGATTTTTTTTTTAATGGAAACATACACTATGCATTCCTTTTTGGTCAAAATCTTCCTTAACTGGCACAGGCAAAAACTGGAAGTTTTAGGATCCGCAAAATATAGCGTGTAGTCACATGCAGTTTAGAGCCATTATGAAAGAAAGGCCTTTGATCAAAAGACTGGGAAATGTTATGGTGAAAGTTGGAGTGCATTGCTGGACTGTAAGGGAATTGGGGTACTGGCCTGGAATCTTTGAGCCCTGATGTGCTAAAGATCTATAGCTTTTAAAGATGACTAAGGAAGTAGGGGGCCTGTGGCTCTAGTGAAGGCCACCTTTGGTGAGGGGAAAGCTAAAATATACTGTATGCATAGTTATGCTGTGCGGGAAAGATAGATTAGAAACAGTGTTTTATAGTATGTCAGTTTTGAGCATTCTGTTGCAAGGGCAGGAGTGAGCTGCTTCTATGGATTATGATTTAGACTGTCTGTACTGGGAGAAAAATGTGACTAGTAATTAAAAATGTGTGTGTCTCTCTCTTTTTAACTTCTTTTGTCTCTGCACAAAGAAAACAAATAATGTTTAAGAGATCAGTCTTACATCTAAACTGCTCCTAATAACAGGTAGAGTAAGTAGCAAAGTTGTCAACTGTCATTTTGTCTGATTTTGGACATGGACCCTACAGTTACAAGAAAGAGATTTAGATAAACTCAATTTCACAGAGGCGGACATTTTGTATCAACGATAAGCAATGGAATGCTTGGACTTCTGAAAGCACTTCTGAAAGAAATTAGTTGTTAATAGGAAAAGGATAAGAAAAAACTATGTGAAGATGGGTCTGGTGCCTTGCTATTTTTAAAAACAAATAGTCTCACTAGGTCTTCATCCCCACCACCCACTACCAGTAATCCTACCCACTACCTTACAGCACCCACCTTCAAGTAATAATTCCTATCCTTATAACTGAGTCCACCACCACTAGTATTCTTCCACTTCATTGCTACCCATTGACCATCTAATGATGTTGTTCACATGTAGAGGAGGAGCCATTGGGGCCCACCATAGCCACGAAGTAGATACATACCACAGAATGCCATTTTTGTGACTTACACAGGGCATTCTGGAGCATCTACAGTATTTTGCAGCAAGGCTCTGTAGCT
Source organism: Neoceratodus forsteri (assembly GCA_016271365.2). NCBI lineage: Eukaryota > Metazoa > Chordata > Ceratodontiformes > Ceratodontidae > Neoceratodus > Neoceratodus forsteri. The sequence goes on along the minus strand of CM057453.1, from coordinate 638,154,259 downwards.
CCCCACTCACCTTACCAATGCTGGCATTTAGAAAATGGCATGTGGAGAGGGACTGCTTGTTGTGGATGCAGGCATCATGAGAGAGGAATTATTGCTTGAATGGTGGATGTTGTTTGGGCAGATGGGACTGTTGGTAGCTGGAGGTGGGGATGAGGGCACAGGGAGTCCATTTTTATGTTGATTGGGCGCAGCGCAAGAAACATATTGGGACAGCTTTGTCAGAAGCAGGCTGTGGAGGCACGGCATTGTTGTGGCCAATGTCCCCACAGCCTGCAAAGGCTTGTCCCGCTTCCCCCAATGCCGTTGCAGGCTGCTGGTGACAGTAGTTTAGAAAATTGCCACCAACTTCTGACAATTTTGCTGCTGCATTCAGGGGCTGCCTTGTCATTGCAGTGACAGCCATCCGCTGCAATGAAGGAGCAACCCATCATTGCAGGGCAGAACTTGCAAACCCTGATATTGTTTGTGAACATGGCAGTGGCTTGCCGCCGTGTTCACAAACAATATAAACCCCCCCACCATGTTTATTTGCCAACAGGGGCCCCAATCCCCGTCGGCTTCAGTGCCTGAATCTTGATTTTTGCCGACGGGGAGCCACTCCCGTTGGCATTCTGTAAACCCCACTTTCGTACTGTCTGCCGGCCAGGTGCCCCAATCCCGTCGGCATAATCTTCCCATTTTGTTATGTGCTGACAGGGTGCCCCAATCCTCATCGGCTATTGCTGCCTCTAAAGAAAGAGTCATTTGGCACCTGGGAGCCCACCCCAGCAAGGCCACATTGCCCCGGTGAAAGGAAAACTGTCCACATGTCTTTTTTTTTTACCTGAAAAAGGAAACTGTCCTCTGAGGTCTCCCTGCCCCCCTTCCCGCAATCCGCACCCACCCACTGCGCACTCTTCCTCCCCACACATCCCCTCACCCCATACTTACCTCCAGAGTCCAGCACAATGATCTTCGGTGGTCCGGGAACACGTCTGCACTCTTCAAAGCCGACCGCGAACTGAGGAAATGCCGGTAAGCTGTATAATGGAATAAATAGGGTTTTGTCAACTTTAATGAATATCTCAGGCATTTTTGGGAATTTTGGCACCAAATTTTCAACATGGGGGTTTTGGGACCCCTCCTTATGAATTCTTGAACTGTCATGGCGTTAATCGGCCCTGAAAGGTGATTTTGCGGTCACTGCGTGGAATCACCTTCAGGGGCGATGCTGCTCAATCGATGCCAGTATTCATGGTGGGGCTCTCAAAAAGCCTATTTTGCAAATTTGGTGGGAAGTCAAATAAATGACTGTCTTTCTGGCGTGTGCTGCGAGTTGCTACGCACGCTCGTAACTTCGTGAATTTGCAATATTTTCATGCCAGATTTTCAACATTGACATTTTTTCACACCTCCTTGTGAGCAGTATAGCTGTCATTGTTCACATCCTGGTGGAAATGTGTATTCGCACTTCCAGTGCAGAATAGCATGGTCACTGTGGGAAATCAGTGTTCGGAACAGATTAAGAAAATGACAGTGACACTGTTCATGAGTAGAGGTCCTAAAATGGCTATGTTGAAAATTTGGTAACGATACTCCATACAATGACTGTGTCATGAACGTGCGTTGCACAGTTTGCACGCACGCTTGTAACTTTGCAAATTTATAATATTTTCACTCCAGATTTTCAGCATTGCCATTTTTCCACACCTACTTATGAACAGCGCAGCTGTCATTTTTTCCATCCTGGCCGAAATGTGTTTGCGCACTTCCAGCACAGAATAGAGCGGTCGCTGTGGGAAATCACTGTCCGGGACAGATTAACAAAATGACAGTGATACTGTTTATGAGCAGAGGTCCTAAAATGCCTATGTTGAAAATTTGGTGATGATAGCCCATCAAATGACTGTGTTACAAGTGTGCATTACACACTTTCCACACACCCTTGTAACTTCGCAGATTTGTAATATTGTCATGCTAGATTTTCCAACAGTGGCATTTGTTCATACCTCCTTATGAGCAGTACAGCTGTCATTTTTCACATCCTGACTGAAATGTGATTTCACAGTTGCGGGACAGAATAACGCGGTCGCTGAGGGAAATCAGTGTTTGGGACAGATTAAGAAAATGACAGTGGCACTGTTCATGAGCAGAGGTACTAAAATCTCTATGTTGAAAATTTGGTAACGAAACGCCATAACATGACTGTGTTACGAGCATGCATTGAACTGTTTCCACGCACCCTTGTAACTTCGCAAATTTGTAATATTTTCATGCCACATTTTCAACAGTGGCATTTTTTCACACCTCCTTATGAACAGTACAGCTGTCATTTTTCACATCCTGGCTAAAATATCTTTTTGCACTCCTGCCAGAGAATAGCATGGTCGCTGTGGGAAATCAGTGTTTGGGACAGTTTAAGATCGAACGAGTGAGAGGAGGGTGTGACCGAGCTCAACTGACCTCTGTCGGGACTGCTGCGGATTTGTTTGTGGGCAGAAAGAGGCCCCAACGCAAGAGCCCAGTACAAAAGGGCAGCCTGCAACACTGGGGGAATCAGAACGAGAGAGCGAGTGAGGGAGGGGGAGTGAGCGAACTTACCAGAGCACTGTCAGGACTGCTGCAGATTTCTTTGTGGGCAGAAAAAGGCGTCAATGCAGGCAGGGGCCCACTAGAAAAGGCCAGCCTGCAGCGGTGGGAGAAACAGTATGAGTGAGTGAGACAGGGGGACTGAGTGTGCTCATCGGAGCTCTATCAGGACTGCTGCAGATTTCTTTGTGGGCAGAAAAAGACGACAATGCAGGCAGGAGCCCCGTACAAAAGGGCCACTTGCAGCGCCAGGACAAACAGAATGAGTGCATGCCAATGGGAGACTGAGCAACCTCAACGGAACTCTGTCAGGACAGCTGCGGATTTCTTTGTGGACAGACAAAGGTGCCAATGCAGCCGGAGCCCCATACACAAGTGCAGCCTGCAGCGCCAAGAGAAACAGAACGAGTGAGTGAGTGACAGAGTGGTAGTGAGCGAGCTCAATGGAGCTCTATTGTGACTGCTGCGGATTTCTTTGTGGGCAGAAAATGTGGCAACGCAGGCAGGAGCCCAGTACAAAAGGCCAGCTTGCAGCGCCAGCAGAAACGGAATGAGTGTGTGAGAGAGGGCGAGTGAGCGAGCTCAATGGAGCTGTGTCAAGACTGCTTCAGATTTCTTTCTGGTCAGAAAAAGCCGCCAATGCAGGCAGGAGCCCAGTACAAAAGGGCAGCCTGCAGCGGCAGGAGACACTGAATGAGCGAGTGAGGGAGGGGGAGTGAGTGAGCTCAACGGAGCTCTGTTGGGATTGCTGCAGATTTGTTTGTGGACAGAAAAAGGCAGCAATGCACACAGGGGCCCAGTACAAAAGGGCAGCCTGCAGTGGCAGGAAAACCAGAATGAGCGAGTGAGAGAGGGGGAGTGACCGAGCTCAACAGAGCTCTATTGTAACTGCTGCAAATTTTCTTGTGGGCAGAAGAAGGTGGCAATGCTGGTAGGAGCCCAATAGAAAAGGGCAGACTGCAGGGCAGGCAGAAATGGAATGAGAGAGTGAGAGAAGGAAGTGAGCGAGCTCAACGGAGCTTTGTCGGGACTGCTGCAGATTTCCTTGTGGGCAGAAAAAGGCGCCAACAGAGGCAGGAGTCCAGTACAAAAGGGCAGGCTGCAGCACCAGGAGAAACAGAATGAGTGAGTGACACAGGGGGAGTGAGTGACCTCAACGGAGCTCTGTCGGGACAGCTGTGGATTTCTTTGTGGGCAGAAAAAAGTGCCAATGCAGGCAGGAGCCCAGTACAAAAGGGCAGCCTGCAGTGCCAGGAGAAGCACAATGAGCGAGTGAGAGAGGGGGACTGAGCGAGTTCAATGGAGCTCTATCGTGGCTGCTGCGGATTTTTTTGTTGGCAGAAAAAGGCGGCAACGCAGGCAGAAGCCCAGTACAAAAGGCCAGCCTGCAGCGCTGGCAGAAATGGAATGAGTGAGTGAGAGAGGGGGATTCAGCAGGCTCAACAGACCTGTGTCGGGACTGCTGCAGATTTCTTTGTGGGCAGACAAAGCCACCAATAGAGGCAGGAGCCCAGTACTAAAGGGCAGCCTGCAGTGTCAGGAGAAACAGAATGAGTGACTGAGAGAGGGGGGACTGAGCCACCTCAATGGAGCTCTGTCGGGACAGCTGTGGATTTCTTAGTGGGCAGAATAAGATGCCAATGCAGGCAGGAGCCCAGTACAAAACAGCAACCTGCAGCACCAGGACAAACAGACTGAACGAGTGACAGAGGGGCAGTGAGCGAGCTCGACACACCAACGCAATCAACATTCGACATTGACAAATGCTTGTTTATTATTGCAATTCTATTGGATGAGTTCACTGAAACTTTTACAACATATGTAAAAAGACAAAATATACTTAAATGCAAAACAATTGGATCTCTCAAAACAGAACTGGTAATACGAACTGTCTGATAGAAGAAAAAAACATTTCAATGCACAATAAAAGTATCTGTACATCAGCGTCTAACCATATAAAACATGTGTGGAATGCATACAAGGGGATAATTTATTTTTTCTATTTAAGTAGCCTTTTTACTTATCTGTATTGTTTGTGATTATTTGAAAAACTAACCTGTCAAGACCTGTGATGTCACTGAGTTTATTAGACCACTAAGCAATTTGCAATGTTCAGTATGTGAAGATTACTCTTAAGAGTGCATTGCTTTTATCAGTTTTTAGACTGTGATGATATTGTTCCTCTGAGTAAACACAGCTTTGGTTCTAAGGGCATAACTGTGTCCCGAGTTACATTATTTTACTTATCACCTCACGTCAGGATGATTTTGAATTTAGGCAGTTCCAAAGTTTTTTCAAGTGGATTAGAGTACCCTGTTTTTGTTTGTTTTGTTTGTTTTAGTTCCAACTCCTTAATTGTGTGATTTAAGCAAAATGTTTAATGAGTGGTGAAATGGTTGGGATATCGCCACGCCCAGGTGATTAAACGCAGGCCGCAGGGCCAGTGCGTCCAACACTGAGGCATGACGTTATCCCAAACAACACACACCCTGGAGGGTATTATTGCTATTATACAATGGCTTGTTGTTATATATATATAAAATAAAAAAATAATTTTAAAGAATGTTTTTTAGTGTGGAAAAATATTTTTGTTTCTTAAGAGGAGATGCAAAAAAAGAGGTCATCTAGTTCATATAGCTCATCTGCATTGGTTCACAGTGAGGCTGAGACTAGACCCGTGATGTTGTGCTGGGATAACATCATGGGTCCAGCCCAAGATTGACCAGTCAGAGACCAGGAAGTTTTCTTGCCATTGTATAATTGAGCACAAAGAATGAAGTTTCAATGAGGTTCTGTAATATCAATTTTTTTTTGCATTTTATTTTGTAAAAGTTGTTATCTATGTTCACATGAAGCTTTTTTGGAATATTTTCATTCCCCTCTTTTAATTGATCCATAAAAAATCCTGTACCAAGATCCCTAGATGCGAGCTTCTAAGTGAGTTTCTGCCTGCTACTTCATCTCTGATATATCTTTAGACTTTCTATGATTTTGCTTTAATTTATTTATATATTTTACAATTTGTTTACCTGGATAGCCCAATTGAGATTCAACATCTAATTTGCAATAGGGTCCTGCTTCTATCCATTTCTGCAGCTGAGTGAATTGGAGCACTAACAAATGAAAAGAGTTGCTGAAGACCACACAGTGAGTATCTGGCACTAGTGGTGATTGAACCTTTGAGCTCCCAGTTCCTAGACCAGTGAGCTAACCACTAAACTACACTGGGGTTAAATAGAGGTTAACAGTATGAAATGTAGGGAAACTGGAGGATGCCTTAGAATGAAAATTATTTTTAAACTTTTTTTGTAGCAGATTACTTATTTGTAGATCTTATCAGTAATGCTTACATTGGAGATTGTCAGGTAGATTTCATGGTGAACAGTTAAATGCTGTTTCCCTCAGCTATATCATTTAGGAATTACATTTCCTTTTGCTCCAAGCATTCCAGAATAATTGTTTTCCATTAATTTTCCATTCGTTATTATTCCAGAGTGATGCTTTCTTTAATGTATAGGTTAACTTTAAATATTGTAAGGCTCAAATTCAAACATACTGTAGCACTCTGTTTGAAATATGTTACCCTGTTTAAAATTATGACTGAAAATTCAGTTGGCCATATCAGGGTGTGGAATAGAATATAAAATTGTCCATATATTTCTACTCTTTTGCAGGGGCGCCGACTGCGCGCGGGTGCCTGGGTCCTTGAGCACCCACAAAGTTGACACTGGCACCCTCAGTTCTTCCCATTCAGCTCCCTGAACCTCCCTCCCAACCCCCCAGCCGGCCTGATCATTCCTTATACAGTCCCACTCCCGACCCATCCTTTTTTTTTTTGCTGACTTTGCTAGCGCACTGCAGTCAGCTGCTGTCAGCCATTCATGACTCACGGAGGAGGTAGCGGCATCAGCAGCCAGGACAGTAGCCCCCCAGCATAATTCCTTCCATGGCTGCACACTCCCGACAGCAGCCTGAGTCCTGACAGTGACTGCTGTCATCAAATTCAATCTATCGGAGAGACTCAAGAAGACAGAAGAGAATGCTGCACAGGTAAGCCGCAGGCACACACTGAAGTGGCTGGGACTGGGATGGGAGGGACTCAGAAGCCGTGGACTCACTCATTACTCTACAGTGCGCTGCTGCTGGATGATGGATTCTGGACCGACCCGTTGGTCCAGATCCACCATCATCCAGCAGCAGTGCACAGTACAGTAGTGATGAGTGAGTCCTCCTGAGTCCCTCCCATCCCAGTCCCAGCCACTTCAGTGTGCGCCCGCAGCCTGGCAGTGCAGCATTCTCTCTTCTGTCTTCTCAAGTCTCTCCTGGATGTTCCAGTTCCATTATCCTTGGCTCCTGAGTCCCAACCCAAAGTCCAGATCCTGACATCTCCTGAGCATTCGATCACCCAACCCAACAACTCCTACCCTAGTTCCCACCCCCCAAAGTCCCAGACTGAGCGATGGCTTGCTCCTCCAATCCTGCACCGCCGAGGAAGCCCTGACAGATTACCAATCTTTAGCTCCCCCACTCTCACTTTTGGACAGGAATTGGACAGTTTTACCCTCCCCCATCCTGCTTGTCACTGCCACAATCCCTGCCTTCATAGCGGCCAGCTTCCTCATCATTTTCCGGCACATGAAGGCCACCGACACAGCGTGAGGAGGTAGATGATGAAGGCCCTGAAGATGCTGGCCTGGAAGACGCCCCATCGGTCATGGAGATTCGTGCAGATTGTAATATTTGCAGTTAAGTGTCTGCAGTCGGGTGTTTGGTGAAGTTGTTCTCTATGCCTTCTAGTAGGTGTTCAATCCCAGTTGCAAAACGCTGAGGCAGACACACGAGCATTGAAGTAAACCACACTAAACAGATCAATTTAATGGTTCAGGTCCCAGTCAGGGTCTTGTAATGAAAAGGGTGGCAGATCGCAGTGTAGTGCTCAAAACATAAAGTAGCTGCGTTGAAAAACTTGAAAATTGTTGCATAGCAGTAGATTCAAAGAGAAAGTTATAAAGCTGGCAGGGTCAATCCAAGGTGGCTGATCCCAGACGTGAAAGGTTTCCATATGACACTGTATAGTTCTACAGGCATTCCCAGCAAAAGGAGCAGTAAATCTGAGCAAGTCAGGCTGGTCATATGATCCATTGCCCCCCTTTGAAGGTAGCCTTTCTTTTGTAGCACTTGGGTGACTTTCATGGTTATGCTGTTCCAAATCACCCTGATCAGCAAAATTATACTGTAGATCACTGTTAGACTGATCTGGACATTTTTCGGCAGTTTAAAGCATTTAACATCAGTTTCGTTCAAAAGTGCACTGCAATTTTGTTGTTTAGACATTTTTGTAAATGTAGGTACAGTAGTAGTTTACTTTGATTTACAGTGACTGTGTACTAAATTACCGGGTAAATTACACAGTATCAACGAAAGCTGTACAGGTAATAGTAACGTGGCATGCAAAACAACTGTCAGTAGCCATATATTACACCTATCTAGTAGTTGTGATGGTAGCATACTCATTCCAAAATGTATCAAAATAACCCCCAAAATGCGCCAGAAAGCATGAAAAACCCTATAGCTTCTGGGTGTCTAGGTGGCCCCAGACCCACGGCCTTTTATTAGGACTCTGAGCACTCACAAACTTTGTCAAAACCTGGCACCCTTGCTCACTGGATACATATATTAGAGCATACATATCAGCTGGCTGAAACAACATGGATTCTTTAAGGAGTTTGCAAGCCACGTATACCCTATCAGGGTGTTCTTGCAGTCCTCCCCTATATTTCAAGTGAACCGCATTCTTCCATGGAGCTTGAAATAATGTGTGCCTGAACAGTTCTGAAAGAGTGGGTCTTCTTCTACCAGAGGGTCTTGTATTTTCATCCTGGGGAGGGGGCAGTGATTCATCATCCATTTCAGCTCTGGAAGTAGATGCAGAGGGAGCTGCTTCCTCTGGCATTTCAGATTGCACATTGTCAAGTAATGGCACATTTGTTGTTGGGAGGGTCGTATTTCCCAGTCTCTCATTTTTGCCCCTGATCAGACCATAAACCCCCCCCCTTCAATTATAGTCTCTGCAGCATTAGAAACATCAGTATTAGTAGGTACATTAGATACCTTACTTGCCTCAGACTTGGTTTGCTATAAGCTTGTACCTGGAAATGTTTGTGATGACAGCTCTTTTTGGGTTGTCTGCGGGGGGTTTCTGGGACCAAATTCACCATCCTTCATCTGTAAAGTGCAAGAATCCACATGTTCTGAATCTGAAAATTCTATCCATTGCATTATCGGAGTCCAGTTCTCTTTCTCCGTTCTTCTCCAGCCTGCACCCTCGAGAGACTTTCCCAGTGACCATGTTGTGAAGTCGATTGGTTGGTCCTTCTCTACGTCTTTGGAATTGCTCTGTAGAATCTCCGGTGAGATAGAGCATTGTTGGCCTTGCTGTTTGAGTGCACTACTCAGCCCAATAGCTTCTCCTTGTTGAGTCCCAATCGTTTCCTCGAGTAAATCCTGCACTTTATTGCGCCCTCCCGCGGATTGCGGGTTCCCTGAAATTTCACCTGCTGATGCAGCTTCCCCAGCTGCAACCTGCCGCTGATCATATGCTACACTCATTGTCACACTCTATCCATGTGTTGGAACCTGAATGTCCTTACTTCACTCTTCTAGTGTCTCCTGAGGTAAATCCACAGTTTCTGATGCTCCCAGCCCCATGTCCATATCCTAAGAAAAATCACCATAAACTACATAGATTTCTCTTTTGATGTCCATAAGGTGTTCACCTGCTTGGTGATATACCTCCTCCTTCTCCTCAGACCTGGAATTCTCCATTTTGGATTAGGAAGCCGACAGCGCCCCCTGCCAAGAGTAGGGGAATTTTTTATTGAAATCTGAACAAAATCATAACAAAGTGTATGCAAATCCATATTACATCATACATAACCATAAAAGGAAAGAAACAAAACAACATAAATAAATATTCATCCATACAATGACCCTAAACATAAAAGAAGCAGTATAACCCACCCTTCCCCCTTCTCACTTATAAGAGTAGGGGAATCAAAACAACATATATATAAGACTGTATTCCATCATACAAATCTTACAAAAGAAAAATACAAAAATAAAAATAAATATTATTTCATACAATTACCCTAGAACATAAAAACAACATTTTGACCCACCCATCCCCCTCCCCACTATACGAGTAGAGGATTTTTTTCATTAAATACAAAACAAAATCATAAAAATATATAAAACTCATCAACACAATACACCAGCCCACAAAAAAAAGAATAATACAAAGCATAAGTAGTATTAGTTCATACTATTATACAACATATATATGATCAATATTTTTACAACATCAATCAAACCTTTAACATGATGTTAAAAAGCTTTAAGTAAACTCAAATTGATTCCAAAATGTAGACCAATTCTGTAAATCATATTTCTTATATTCTTTTTGTTTTAAGGAACTTAATTCCGACTGTAAAATACGAAATAAATCTAATTCAGAAATCAATTACTGTTGTAAAGCTAAACGACATCTGCATATCCAAATCCAGTATAACAAATGCACATGAATTAAACAAAAAGTACTCAAAGCCCTCTGTTCCATTTTTTTTGGTGGAATTCCATAATACAAAATATCAGATTCTGGAGGAAAGTCCATCTTATGTTTCCATCTATGTTTCAAAATATCCCAACATCTTACCACATAAGCTCATTGAAAATATAAATGGTCCATTGTTTCTATTTTCATAATACATTCTGTCCGCAGACAATATCTTTCCTGCATCATCTTATGTTTTTGATTCCCTTTTACATTAATTCTACTATGAATAGCCAACCATACTGTATCCCACATGTGCATCGGAATACAACTATCCATAATGTATTCCGATATACACATCTGATTTGTCTTTGTAAATGCTGAAAATGGGTATTCAATAAAATATGTATTTAGGATATGTTTGTAAAAATTTTTACATGTCATAGATTGGACTTGTATACAACCAATATTCCACAATTTGATTTTATCAAAAAAACTCCCATCTTTTAGCTAATCTTGGGCTTCGCTTATTTTTATGTAAAAAAAATTTCCCTTCCATTCATGGAGTATACCCGCTAGGGTTAATCTGCCCCACATCCCCAATAATGGTTCAATGTGACCTAATAAAGGAACCAAATTGGAGTATAAGAAAATGGAAGAAAAAAACAAAATTGGGTTTAACATATTAACCCCTCCTTTCCATAACCCTAGATATAATACATTTCTTTTAATTGGGTTCAACCTGCTCCCCCTAAAATAACTAAAAAATAAGCCTAATAATGGAACTTCCAACTTCTTAGGTAATGGAAAAATAACACATATACAAAAACAGGGGAACCAAAAAGGTTTTTCTCTTATACACCCTTTCTTTCTTCGATACCTTCCATTTGTTCCAAGCTGCAACTTTTATTTTCCCTTTATTTAATGCCTTATCCCAATTATAATATGCCATATCATCTCCACCAAAATATAACCCTAATACACAACAGGGTTCCATAGCTATCGGGTGCCCTCCCACCCACTCTTGAGAGTGTGGGTATCCTGCTATTCTCATTACTTTTGTTTTATTTAGATTGAGTCGCGCTCCTGAGATTCTGCCAACTGAGTGTATCACCTAGCAAGCAATCAAGAAAGAGGATTCATCTTTCAAAATTAAGCATAAATCATCAGAGTATGCTTTAGCTTTACACTGATGTTCATTATAACCTGAAATACTATAAATTCTTGGGGATTTTTGTAATATACTTAATAGAGGATTTATTTATTTATTTATTGAGAGTATCAGATTACAACCTTTGAGTCATGGACTCATTTTCAAAGGCTCCTCGTCATGGTACACAACATAGAAGGAGGTAGACATTCATACAAAATTACAGTGGGGTGGGTAAGAGATAACAACAGGGTTAACAATGCATGACAATTAGTAGGCAGTATACAAATTACAGTGAGTAAAGGAGACAAGGCAAACAGCAAGGAATGTGAAGTTGCTAATCCTATACAGTTGGGTAGCTAAACAAGTCCTGTCAGGAGCTAGTGAACATCAGTGAACTGTCTATACAGAATATGGCATAGCATATGCACTAGCAGAAGGTGCGAGCAGTTGGTTACCAACATTGTCAATAATCCACAGTAACAGTATAAGTGCATATTATCCCATTATCACGCTGCCCATAGGCAGATACCAGTTCTAGTGGGAGCAATGACAGTGACGGGTGGAGATTATGTGTTTTTTGGGGGTTGTTTTGAAGGGGCCTAGCCTGGGGATAGAGGTGATGGCCTGGGGGAGAGCATTGTACCAAGATGGTGCTCTGTAGGAAAAGGACCATTGTGCTAGGGTGGTGTTGACCCTGGGAACAGTCCACATTAATGTATCCACCACACGGGTGTTTGTAGAGGTATGTGCCATGCAGAGGGAGGCTGAGACACCAGTAGGAGTGAGGCCTAGCTGGATTTTCTTAGCAAGGAGACATGTTTGGTAACGCACTCTTTCGTCCAGGGTGAGGATTTTTGTTAGGTCATAATTTCAGATACAGGAGTTATTCAGAGAGAGAATGATGGTATAATGGAGATATAACCCATCTGAACCAGGAGAAACTCCTTTATGCAGGATCTAAAGTGAAAACATACAGACTTGGACTCAGGGGACATCCTTGTCGAACTCCTTTCAAAATGTTATGTCTATCTCCCCCCCAACCATTTTCATATGGAATTACACATGCTAAAGCATAACACAAATGGATCCATTGGATACACTCATTTGGAATACCATATGCACTTAAAGTTAACCACAAAAAAGAATGTGAAACTTCATCAAACGCTTTGGCTTGGTCCAAACTAATCAAATAACCATTTTGATCCTTTCCCAATATGACATTATTTGTGGGTTCCATAAGTTCACGCAATAAAAAAAGAGCATCTGAAATGCATCTTCCTGGGACCCCACAAAATTGTCAGGGGCTAATTAAATCATTCATAACTTGTGATAATCTATTGTTTAATAATTTAGAAAAAATCTTAAAGTTAGTGTTTAATAAAGTAAGTGGTCTTCAATTCTCGATTACTTCCCTATCCCCATTTTTATATAAAAAAATCATTAAACCTTCATAAAATTGGGTAGGTAAACTATAATCTAATAGAAAAAAATTATAAAGTTGCACTAATTCTACATGCATTAAATCCCACAAGACCCCAAACAATTTGTTCTGTAACCCATCCGAACCAGGGGAAACTCCTTTATGGAGGGAACAAATAACTATCTCAGTTTCTGCGATGTAAAAGGACACACAAGAAACACCATCGGTTTGGGTGTTAATTGGGGGAGATCTGCAGCCTGCAGCAACTGTAATGCTTCCTGTGAATCCTCTACAGGATGACCAAAAGTAGTCTGAACATATGTATCCAAAATCTCCATTATACCATCATTCCATCTCTGAATAATTCCTGTATCTGAAATTAAACCAGTAAAAATGCGTTTCTCTATCCAGCAATGGTTTGCAAAAAAAGGGTTTACCTGCTCAGCTCTCCCTTGAGTTCCGAATTGCTGCTCCTTTTGTAAGGAACAAAATCTGTTATATTGCATATCTTCCATCTCTTGCTTAACGGCCCTTATTTCAGTGCTAAGATCAATTATTTCATCTATCTGACGAGTTAACAGTATTCCTAAATAATTTCGGAGCTGATTATATTTCTCCATTTTAGTAACTGCTTTTCTTTTCCTTATCTGAGAAAAAAACCCAATTAAACATATCTTAAAATCTTCCCACCAAAGACTTATGCTTTCATAGAGAAACAACGTAGATAATTTATCTTGTACTACTATTTCTAGTTCAGTTCTAATATCTTCTTCTTCTAACAAAGAACTATTCATCCGCCAATATCCCTGTCCTGTCTTCCTGACTGGAAAGGATGTAATGAAAAAAACCAAGTAATAAATTATCTAAAAATTCAATAGGTATAACTTTAACATTATGAATCTGTAATGACTTTTTAATGAATATAAAGTCTATCCGTGAAAAGAGCACACCTTTAAAAAAGGTGGGTTTAGGGGTTCATTTAATACTATCTTGTACATCTAGCAATCCTGCAAAAGTTAATACCTGTTTTAAAAAGGTTTTATCGCAATACTGTTTCCCTTTATCTGATTTATTTAGGAAATTTATATTGAAACCCCCTCCTACAAATATTTTTCTTCCTGTATGTAAAAAGGGCTGTATCTTCTCCATCAATTCTATTCTAGAACTTTTTGTCTGCAGATTATATACATTCAATAGTCTACAAGACAAACCTCTGATCTCAACATCCAACATAAATGCTCCTTCAGGCACTATATCTATTTGTCTGTATACTTTCCATTCTTTGGTAGAAAAACAGAATCCTACACCACTACAAGGCTCTTCCCCTAATGACTAATAAGACGATCCTCTTCCCCAATCTAGAGAAGCTTGAACAGTTTCCCTTACTGTGTGTAGCCTAGCGTCCTGTACAAAAATCACATCGTATAACAAAGAGTGTAATACACTGAAAGTTGACAGCCGTTTCTTGGCTGATTTAATACTGTTGACATTTAAGCTAGCTAAATGTAAATTAAAGGGCTCAGGGAGGAATTTTATTCATTTTCCCACTAGATCGAGTGACCATCTTCGGTACTGGAAAGGCCTGTAATTTAGGTACCGAAACATTTTTGTCTATAACCCTGGATTCCGAATCTGAGCATTGTGTTTGAAATGCATCCTCTATAGGGTGTTCTAAATCAACTTGCTCTCCCCAAGATTCTAATGGAGTAAGTATATTTGTTAGTGGTAATGGAGATAAAGGTACTCCTGAGTTATTTCTATCCGGGAACCCTCTCTCCATAGGAACCTTCCCCAGTCTAGCCAGGAAAGGGGGATCCTCCATTCCCTCCCAATCTTCTTTATCTGAATTTCTGAAATGAATGCTGCAGGGGGAATCTTGCAATAGAACTTTCCCACTTCGTAGTGGAGAAGCCTGGGGAGTAACATATGGAGTGACTTGTGGCTTTAAAAGGGTCTTCTCTGGTTCCAAAAGAACCTCTTCATCATGAGCACTCATAGAGATAGTTTTTGAAAGTACTACTGGGGATACCATATCAGGAATAGGGATTTGTAATCTATCTCCAATGTTACCTCCTTAACCCTTCCCCCTTCATTGCCCCCGACCGCCCAAATCTGATCTAGAGTTACCGGGTATATCATAGGGGTTTTTAGCTTTTCTAAGAAAATATTCTTGATTGGAAGGTTTGTCATTATCATGTACTGCCCAAGAACAATCTGCATAGGAATGACCCAAATCTCCACATAATTACATAATGGTTGGGCCTCACATTTCGCAATTGTATGCCCCAACAAACCACACCCAAAACATTTTACTTGATCACAATCAGTGTTTAAAGGATCTAAGGAGCCACATTTGTAACAGCTTTTTGGTTGGCCAGCATAGAAGATAATACCCCTATCCCACCCTAGATGAAAGGAGCTCGGGAGATGTTGTATACCAGAATCAGTATGGGGTAACTGAACCCGAAAAGTCCACCCCCAGTCCAAAATCCATTATCATCTAGAATAGGTTTTGGTTGGTCAAATAAAGTGTATCTCTTCTCCAGCCAATACATAATATTAGAGATATTCACCTCTTCATTACAAAATAAAACCGTGACTGTTTTATTCATAGGCTTAGTTATAGGGATTGCAAAAAACTCTTTCCAGTTCTCCGTGTCTTTCACTGTATAATAAACTTTCCCAAAATGTATCAAAAATTTGCATATTACAAAAGCTGATATCATAGTTGTGGTCTCCTGGAGAATGTATAAATGCATATACATCGGCTGGAGTAAATCCCATACTGTTTATTATCAGGGTTTTGCCCACCCACAGCAGGTCAGGAACTACCGGGGCCTTACCTCGATACCTTAAACACACCAAGAATCTACGTTTAGCTGTTTCAGCTGGCTTATGGAAAAGACCGGCATAGGATTTCGACCCCCGAGGCTGCTGTTGTAGTCGGTGCCTAGTCTTATCTCCTCCTATTGGTAATGAACCATCCAAAATTACCTTTGGGAGAGGTGTTTCATCTGCCTGAATGGGCTCCAAACAAAGATTGTCCTCAGTGGGTACAGGTCTCAATTTTACTAATTTCGATGAAGAGCGAGGTTGTTCCGTAACTATGGAGTTTTCATTTAACATAGAGATGTCGCTATCCTCGTTCTCAATCAAATGCACAGCCTCAGTGCACTCGCTTTGGGACTTAGAATTTAACTCCTTTGAAGCTGAAAGTCGGGACTTATCTACAAGGTCTGAAACCTCTTTATTTAAACAATCATGTTCTAGACCGCCGAGCAATGGTATCACGGGATCAGGAATCCATATACTATTTTGAAATAACCATCCTGCTCTATTTAAAGCATCACCTGGGGACCGGTCAGGAGTTGAGTCAAATGAAAAATCAGCTGTGCTTGCAGGGTCTTCTATAATATGTTAATTCATTTGAAAAAGCTCAGTTTCAGTATGGGGTGATTTACTTACTGGCAAACGTTTGTGTCCCGTTGATAGAGGCCTTGCTCCTGACCTTTTCCTTTTCTTCTTTTCATCTTCTAATTTTTTTTGACAAATTGCATAGTCTCTTTCTGCCTCTGATATCATAGCAAGTAATTGAGCATTCTTTCATTCCAATTCCTCCTGTAATTTTTCTGTCTCCATCGGCATCTCCACCTCAAGGTCTATCAAACCTTCCATCTTATCCGAATCCAGAGCAATATCTTGGGCCATACCCAGTAAGTTTCCTGTAGGCAATGTAGGCACATTATCCAAGAACTCTGGAGCTCCAGCAACTGGTCCTCCTCCAACTGCCACAGTTGGACTAAGGACCTCCATCAGTCTGACTGCACAGTAGCTCCCCCACTGGAGAGTAGGGGAATTTCTCCAGTGTCCTGGCCAAATTTTCCCCATTCACTAAAAATACCACCAACAGCTTAATCTGGTTCAATTTCAGTTGGTTAACATCTGTATCCCTCCGCCCCAAGTCACCCCTGAAAAAGGGACTTCAAGACTCAGTGGGCCTACCTGGTCAACAAAATTCAATAAATCAATAAACACTTAGCTTTCTGTAATTGTTATTCGTTAAAACAGTATCAAGTTGAAAACAGTATAAACAAATTGTTCAAGTCTTTTTGTCTCCAGACACCACAGACTTTATCTGTGCCCTAGGAGAAGCAGGGTGCACCACTGTGGTCTAAACTTAGCTTTCTGTAACTGTTATTTATTAAAACAGTAACAAGTTAGCCGGCGTGGTGACGCTGAGGGTTGAGGCACTAGCACTTCACCTCGCGGCACATCAGCGATCCATGTTCGGGAATGAGCATGGGTTGCTGGGGGTCGTCAGGGAAGGAGCTGGACTGAGTATCTGACGGACTGCTGTCCAGCTCCGGGGAAAGGGGGTGCCTTGCAGTTGGTGCACGTCTGACTCCTGTTGGAGGTTGCGGATTGGTGTAGCACTGCTGCTCTAACAAGGGGGTGGGAGACTGGCAGACACTTGGTGGGGATACGCATGGAAGAGTGCATGTGCCAGTCGCTGGCATCATTGCACGCCAGGCTCTTGTGGGAGAAAAAGTAAAAAAGACCCTGGTGGCTGGTCATGGTGGCTTGGTGGCTGTCCCCTGGTGCTCCGTCCCCGGTGGTAACACCCTGAACCAGATCCGATTGGTCGGGTAAGTAGGGGGCTCCCCGTCATCCAGCCATGGGGGTAAGCCGTGAAGGTTACAAGGGTGAGAGCCTGAAGGGGATGGGGCCTAGGGTCAGCAGCCGGATGAGGGGCTGACCAGGGCTGGGGAGGGATGAGCTAAGTGATAGGGAAAAAAAAAAAACAGTGACAAGTTAAAAACAGCAATACAAAAAAAAAATTAAGTCTTTTTGTCTCTGGATGCCACAGACATTGTCTAAGCCATCAGTAGCATTTGCTGAACTGCGACCACTGCATAAGCAAAAGGCAGTAATTGTTCCTGGTTCCTGCTAATGTGAAAAATAACCATTTTTTTATATATACTTAAATAATTTTCATCTGCGTCTGTGTGTTTGTGACACTCTTGCAGTCCCACTTGCTGAAATCTGGTGGCAGTATCCTTTTGTATCTGGCTGGGTCAGTCTTTACAGTATTTTGATCACATCAAAATTGTTTGCTTTGCTAGATAACTATAGCATTACAAACGCTAATTATAGTACAAGAAAAATAAAATATAACTATATATTTGAAAACATTATTCCACATTTTCACAATGTATCTGGTAAGTGAAAAATGTCTCACAAACAGTCAAATACATTCAAAAAATGTCTGTGGATCAGTCCCTCAAAAGTGATTCAGACTGGGGTTGACATCTGACATGTATTCGCCATCCTGCTGTCCCCTTCAGTCCAACCAGACCAGTTGCTACTTCAACCAGTTCTAGCACTGCTAGTATTACTGTTACTCTGATGGACCCCTGATTGAGGCGGTATGCTCCATTAGATATCTAGGAGTCCTCCTTGACCATGGTATAACTTTTAAGGTCCATGTTGAAAACCCCACTAAATCCTTGCACCAACAAATTGGTGTCCTCTCAGGGCTCCAGATAAGGGGAGTACCAACCTGTTTTACTCACCCCATTTTAGGAAATACTCTTCAGAAAATGTTTTTAATGAGTACCAGTTCTCACCCAACATTTGTAAATACCTTTCACTCCAAAGAACAGTGCATCATAACACAACTGGTGATTCAAAAGAAGTAGTTTTTTCCAGGTATACAGCACTCATATTCATCCCAATTTTGTTTTGTTCACTGTATTTTAAAACTGGTGAGTAAATTACTCCTACCTGCCAACATTATCTGGAGCACTGTCTCCTCTAAAGGTTAACCCATATCTCACCAAAGAGTTGTGTCTAAAAATTGCCAATTGCACCCTTCTACTCACCCTACTCTATGGCTCCCCATGCCTACACTCTGTTAGGAACAAGAACTGGAAAAGCTCAAATCCCTGTATCAAGCAACAGGACGGTTTGCCGTAAGGGCAACTCCTAAGAAACACCACTGCAGAGTGCTCCAAACCCTAAATTGGCCCTCACTCAATGGAAGGCTGGAGTTTTCCACACTATTTCTAGCTTTCAAACTGAGAAGCAACAAAGCTCCCCTAGTCTCAAAGACCTAATGACAACTAAACTAGACAGACGCTTTCTCAGAACATCCATTCGAATGCTCCTCCAGATCCCTAAAGTCAGGACACAATCAGGCAAAATGTCCTTTGATACATCGAGTCCAATCATTTGGAATGCTCTTCCCAAAAATATACAGGAAAGATCCTCAATCGAGGGCTTTAAAAAATGCCTAAAGAAACATTTATTAGAACGTAGCTTCTGTAACTGTTACTGCTGACAGGTTCCTTGACAGTGTCACAGAGCATGCTTCAAAATATTCCTTCTATGTAGTTGTACAGGGAGCATGACCATATCTCCAGAGGCAGCATGTTGCTAGATGAGAACTGATCCTAATATGAAGTTGGAAACACAGTTACTATGTCCTATGGAATAGTATATACCATAGATTGAGTAGTGTATGTATATCGTACTGCAATGTATCCTTGTAACTAATCTTGATCATTGTACTGTGACTGTCCAATTCATTGCTTTATTGTATTCATCCTGTCTGTGAATTATCTCTGTAACTAATCCTGGATCACCCCTGAAAAAGGGCCTCCCACAAGCCCAGTGGGCTTACCCAGTCAACAAAATTCAAATAAATAAAAATAAATAAACTGTTCCAGTGCAAGTCTCAGTCTCTGTAGCGACTGATGTTGTTGCCACATTGGCTGCCACCTAACCTCCACTGCTGCTGCCAGTGCCACAATCAGAACTACCTCCAACACTGTTTCTGTGAACATCACAACCACCACCACTTCCACTGCTGCTGCCAGTGCCATCATCAGCACCACCTCCAACACTGTTACTGTGACCATCACCACCACCTCCACTGCTGCTGCTGCCAGTGCCACCATCAGCACTACTTCCAACACTGTTACTGTGACCATCACCACCACCTCCACTGCTGCTGCCAGTGCCACCATCAGCACTACCTCCAAAACTGTCACAATCACCACCATCTCCACTGCTGCTGCCAGTGCCACTATGAGTACTACCTCAACACTGTTACTGTGACCATCACCACCACCTCCTCTGCTGCTGCCAGTGACATCCATCTGCACTACCTCCAACATTCTTACTGTGACCATCACCACCACCTCCACTGCTGCTGCCAGGGCCACTGTCAGCACTGCCTCTGTAACTTCCACTGCCACAATCATCACCACCTCCACTGCTGCTGCCAGTGCCACCATCAGCACCACCTCCAACACTGTTACTGTGACCATCACCACCACCTCCACTGCTGCTGCCAGTGCCACCATCAGCACTACCTCCAAAACTGTCACAATCACCACCATCTCCACTGCTGCTGCCAGTGCCACTATGAGTACTACCTCAACACTGTTACTGTGACCATCACCACCACCTCCTCTGCTGCTGCCAGTGACATCCATCTGCACTACTCCAACATTCTTACTGTGACCATCACCACCACCTCCACTGCTGCTGCCAGGGCCACTGTCAGCACTGCCTCTGTAACTTCCACTGCCACAATCATCACCACCTCCACTGCTGCTGCTAGTGCCACCATCAGCACCACCTCCAACACTGTTACTGTGACCATCACCACCACCTCCACTGCTGCTGCCAGTGCCACCATCAGCACCACCTCCAACACTGTTACTGTGACCATCACCACCACCTCCACT
Organism: Neoceratodus forsteri; assembly: GCA_016271365.2. Taxonomy (NCBI): domain Eukaryota; kingdom Metazoa; phylum Chordata; order Ceratodontiformes; family Ceratodontidae; genus Neoceratodus; species Neoceratodus forsteri. The sequence goes on along the minus strand of CM057453.1, from coordinate 638,133,815 downwards.
GCTGCTGCCAGTGCCACCATCAGCACTGCCTCCATAACTGCCACTGCCACAATCATCACCACCTCCACTGCTGCTGCCAGTGCCACCATCAACACCACCTCCAACACTGTTACTGTGACCATCACCACCTCCACTGCTGCTGCCAGTGCCACCATCAGCACCACCTCCAACAATGTTACTGTGACCATCACCACCACCTCCACTGCTGCTGCCAGTGCCACCATCAGCACTGCATCCATAACTGCCAGTGCCACAATCATCACCACCTCCACTGCTGCTGTCAGTGCCATCAACACCACCTCCAACACTGTTACTGTGACCATCACCACCACCTCCACTGCTGCTGCCAGTGCCACCATCAGCACCACCTCCAACACAGTTACTGTGACCATCACCACCACCTCCACTGCTGCTGCCAGTGCCACCATCAGCACTGCCTCCATAACTGCCACAGCCACAATCATCACCACCTCCACTGCTGTTGCCAGTGCCACCATCAACACCACCTCCAACACTGTCACAATCACCACCGCCTCCACTGTTGCTGCCAGTGCCACTAGCAGCACTACCTCCAACACTATTGCTGTGACCACCACCACCACCTCCACTGCTGCTGCCAGTGCCATCATCAGCACCACCTCCAACAGTGTTATTGTGACCAACACCATCACCTCCACTGCTGCTGCCAGTGCCACCATCAGCACCACCTCCAACAGTGTTATTGTGACCATCACCACCACCTCCACTGCTGTTGCCAGTGCCACTATCAACACTACCTCCAATACTGTTACTGTGACCATCACCACCACCACCTCCACTGCTGCTGCCAGTGCCACCATCAGCACCACCTCCAACAGTGTTATTGTGACCATCACCACCACCACCTCCACTGCTGCTGCCAGTGTCACCATCAGCATTATCTCCAACACTGTATTGTGACCATCACCACTGCCTCCACTGCTACTGCCAGTGACACCCATCTGCACTACCTCCAACACTGTTACTGTAACTATCACCACCACCTCCACTACTGCTGCTACTGACACCATTACCACCACCACCAAATCCACAAGTGCCACCATGACCACAATTCATAGCTTGTTTTGTTACCTGTTTATGGAGATATGCTGTTAAGCAACAGAGGTTGCGTGCCTGGTGGAGGATGGGTGTGAAGGTGTGGGGTCCCCTACTTGGAGGGAGGTTTGGAATTCATTAGATTGACTATATCATGGTTACCTTGCCAACAAAGGTAATTATGTATAATGTAAATGGCCTTTCTCACCCTATGAAACAGAAAAAAATATTGACATATCTGAGACAGGCAAAACCAGATTTTATCCAACTGCAAGAGACCCACCTCCCTGATGTGAAACATCTGAAGTTAACTAAGTTTGGATTTTGGCAAGTACATCTCTCCTCCTATAAGGCTGGGTGGCGGAGGGATGTGGATGTGCTGATTCCCAATGGAGTCCCTTTTGAGGAGTCTGACGTGCATAAAGATGTAAAGAGAAGATACATTATGGTTAGGGGACTGTAAACCGGGCAACAGCTTACAGTGATCTTGGTATATGCCCCCCCAGCAGTGGATTTTAATTTTTCCATAAACTCTTTGCCTTAATTGCACAGAAGGCAGAGGGCATTTTAATATGTGAAGGGGATCTTAATCTGACATTCATACAAAAGCTAGACAGCACATCTCGGATACCCCAAAAGGGGTAGGTAGTGACAATGAGAATAAAGGCATTATCAAACCAATTAGGCCTGGTTGATGCCTGCAGGCATTTACAAGGACCCACCCCAGGGTTTACCTATTTCTCTCAAACCCATCAGATGTATTCTCGACTAAAAATTGTTTTATTAACCAAGTAATCCTTTGGGAGGCTGTGGAGATGACAGATTAGACCTATGGGACTCTCGTACCATGCACCCTTAACACTTGAACTTGACCTTCAGGTCGCAAAATGTTTATGGTTTTGTGTCCGCCTACTACAGCATAGGGAGGTATAGGAACATATCATTGTTCTTATTTAGCAGGCAGTCTGGGACAACTCAGGGTCTAATGCAACCCCAGGGATCCTTTTGAACACCATTAAGATGACAGTCTGCTTTAAATTAATTGCAATAGTGGCTCATAAAATAAAAAAAAAAAAAAGCATTTGTCAATGCCGAATGTTGTCTCGCTGACATTGACATTGGTAGTACAGGAGTTAGAGATGCATAATAGGAATGGCAGTGAAGTACTGAACTGAAGCCAACCCCTCCCCCACCCTGCAGAGACTGACAGGCATTGGGGTGTGCCTTTGGGTCATCAGCTAAAACGCTCATGCCATTCTACCTCACCCTACCCTGTAGACACTGACAAGTGTCGTGGTGTGCTTTGTGGTCTTTGGGCCTTATACCTACTCCATTCCATAAGGAAATACACTGAGGTGGGTGCAGTATTGGAGAATGGGGTGAACTTTAGGGCCAAACACTGCAAGGCAGACCTCGATGCCTGTCACTGGCTGCAGGGTGGGGGGGTGGAATGACGTGAGCATTACAGTCAATGATCCCAAGTCATACCCCTGATGCCTGTCAGTCTCTACAGGGTGGGGTATTACATTTGGAAACCCTAACGCCATAGGCGCTCATTGGTGTTTTCACTCCAAATTTTTAACATAGGCGTTTTGTGACCCCACGTCATGAAGAGCGGCACTATCAGTTTGTTAGCTGAAAAGTGGTTTTGCACAGCAGTTATGCCATTTGGCGACACAGGGACGAAAAAACATTTTGGGCAGGATGCGAAAAATGACAACTGTATTCTTCATAAGGAGGTGTAAAAAAATGGCAACATTGAAAATGTGGAGTGAAGATAAGAAAAATTGGTGAAGTCATGAGCGTGCATAGAAACTGCCCAACACACATCCGTAACCCAATTATTTTCAGGATTTTTTTAACCACATTTTCAACATAGGCATTTTGGGACCTCCCCTCATGAACAGTGGCACTGTGATTTTGTTAATTTGTCCCAAAAGTTGATTTCCCACAGCGACCACGCCATTTTGCGCCACAGGTGTGAAAACACATTTTGGGCAGGATGTGAAAAATGACAGCTGTACTGTTCGTAAGGAGGTATGAAAATGCCAGTGTTGAAAATCTGGCATGTAAACATTGCATATTTGCAAAGTTACAAGGGTGCATGGAAACTTCACAACGCATGCTTGTAACACAGTCATTTTATGGACATTCGTCACCGAATTTTCAACATAGGCATTTTAGGACCTCTGCTCATGAACAGTGTCACTGTCATTCCGAAAACAGTCACAAAATTGATTTCAGTACAGTGACCGTACTATTCTGCGCCAGATGTAAAAACACATTTTGACCAGGATTTGTAAAATGACAGCTATATTGCTCATAAGAAGGTATGGGAAAATGCCAATTTTGAAAATCTGGAGTGAAAATATTACAAATTCATGAAGTTATGAGCGTGCATGGAAACTGCACAACGCACGCTCATAAAACAGCCATTTTTTGGATTTTTTCTATCAAATTTGCAACATAGACTTTTTGAGAGACCCCCTCATGAACAGTGGCACTGTCCTTTCATTACTTGCTCCCAAAAGGTGATTCCACTCAGTGACCACAAAATCACCTTTCGGGACCAAATAACGCCATGACAGTGACTGAATTCATGAGGAGCGGTCCCAAGAACCCCATGTTGAAAATCTGGTGCCACAATTCCCCAAAATTACCGAGATCTGCATCAAAGCTGAAAAAACCCTATTTATGCCATTATACAGCTTACCGCCATTTCTTCAGTTCGCGGTCAGCTTTGAAGAGTGCAGCCGTGTTCCCGGTCCACGAAGATCATCGTGCCTGGCTCCAGAGGTAAGTATGGGGTGAAGGGGGTGTGGGGAGGCAGGGTACATAGAGGGTTGGCGCAGGCTGGGGCAGGGGGCAGGAAGACAGCGAGGGACCATTTTCTTCTTTCCCAGGTTTAAAAAAAAAACATTGCAAGACTGTTTGTTTTTCAGGGGCATTTGGCACACTGGGGTGGGCTCCCAGCATGCCACCTGAGTGTTTTGGGGGAGGGGTGCTGTAGCCGATGGGTGATTGGGCACCCCCGTTGGCACATACTGAAGGGGGGGAATGAGCTGAGGGGGATTGGGCACCCCCTTTGGCACACAACAAAAGCAGGGGGGACATTATGCCAACAAGGAGTGGGCTCCCTCATCAGCAAAATAAACTGGGAAGGGGGGACTGAAGCCGATGGGGATTGGGCCCCACATCAGCAAAGGAAGACTGTTGGGGGGTGCATGATGCTGAGGGGGATTGGGCATCCCCTTGGCATACACTTTAAATGGGAGGTGGGCATTATGCCGATGGGGAGTAGGCTCCCCCATCGGCAAATGAAGTGGGTTGGGGCACTGTGCTCAGCGGGAGTCAGTGCCGCCATGTTGATTGAATGGTTTCACCAGGACAGGCACATCGGGAGGGCGTGTTATTATGCTGCTGCATGATTGCAGCGGACCTTTTCTTAGATCTGGTCACCACTTGACGTATGCCTGGTGTCAGTGCCTGCAGCTGCCTTATTGGGGAATGAGGGATGCACCTACTGATGCGTGCCCTCCATTCGCCAGCAGTGACCACACCTCCAAATCTGCTACTAATGCAATATGTTGGCTGGTGCGCACACGCGAGCCAACATAAAAATGACACAAGAGCATCAATGGCAGAAACTAAGATTCAGAACTAGAGGTGCTACATCAGGCTAGGATGGATAAGAGGAGAGGAAGAGAGTTTTAGGACCTTAGAAAGTGTCTTAACTGTATTTTAGATCATAAAGTACAACTAAATCCTAAATATCTCCAACAGAGATATTACAAGGGAGGTCCAAGGTTATTAAAAATACTAGCCTGTAGACTAAGGTCCCAGAGGGCTAGGGCGCATATTGCGAAGGTAACTCACCACAGAATGGGGGATAAGGTGACTAAAGTGGAAGAAATAGCAGAGATTTGTTTATTCATATTACAAAACATTATATGAGACCAAAGAAAGTCAGCTGATAGATCAGACTTGACACATATCTACAGCGTCTTAACCTCCCTTAGATCACGAATAGCAAAATAATAGGCTCTGTGATCCAACAGGAGAAGCATAAATTTTACAAGTGATTGTGGACAGTACAACAGATAAGTGCCCAGGTTTGGATGGGTTTCCTTCAGAATTTTATGAATGGTTCAGTAAGGCTACTGTACATATACCGACTGTGCAGAATCGGTTCTACAGTGAAGCCCATCACAGCGACATTGTCGGCAGTCACTGTGATGGTCTCCACTACCTGACACTGGTGCAGGGGAGGTGTTTGCCCCCATCCCTGAACTAACTCCAACTGGAGTTAGTAAACTAAAGTACAGGGGGCAGAGCTCCCACATGGGGGGTGTGGAGGGTGAAACCCCCCCACAGAAAACACTTGTCCCCGAGCGACAGCACAACACCAATTGGCAGTGTTGGGCTGTCGCTGTGCCGTTAGTCGACAAATTTCTTGTCACCACGGCATAGTGGAACCACTACTGTACCCCTGCTGAAGGAGGCATACAATGCAGTCCTGGCAGAGGAAGGCACTCTCACTCTGGCCCCTCTTGGTTGGAATTAGGCTGTGATTTCCATGGTGCCCAAGCCTGACAAGGACCCTACCCTCTGCCCATCATACTGCCTGATTTCAGTCTTAAGCGTATACTATAAATATTTGACAGCCATTTTGGTTAGAAGGATGGAGAAACTTATTCCACAGTTGGTAAACTTGAACCAAGCAGGATCTGTGGTGGGCAGACAAGCTGCAGACAATGTCGTGAGAATGCTTCACATCATAGACCATCTCAATTGAACTATGACTGTGGTTGTAATAATGAGTATGGATACTGAAAAAATATTTGACCAAGTTTACTGGACATACTTATATGGGGTCCTTGACAGGTTTGGCTTCTGCCCCACCTTTGTCCAGCTTATTCAAACATTATACCAAGTGCCACAAGCCTTTATCAGAGTGAATGGATCTATATCTCAAGATTTAATTTGACTAGAGGGACGAGGTTGGGATGTCCCTAATCCCCCATTCTGTTCACCCTATATGGGACCTGGGGGTGGTGGTGGATGTCAAGATGAACAACTCGGAGACTTGTAGGAGGGCAGCAGCCAAGGCCAACAGGATGCTGGGATGCATCATTAGGGGGATCACCTACAGAAGGAGGGAAGTGATATTCCCTCTGTATAACTGTTTGGTGAGGCCGCACTTCTAGTACTGCGTGCAGTTTTGGAGGCCACACTTAAAGAGAGACATTAAACTCCTGGAGAGGGTCCAGAGGAGGGCAACCAAAATTATTTGGGGCCTGGGGGACAGGACCTAGGGGGAGAGGCTTGAATAGCTAAATATGTACACGTTGGAAGAGAGAAGGGACCAGGGGGACATGATAGAGGTCTTCAGGTACAATGAAGGGGGTAAATAGGGGAGGAGCAATCAGGGTGCTTCAAAGGAAGGAGGAAAGGGCAACTAGAGAACATGGGTGGAAGCTGGAGGGGGGAAGATTCAGGGGAGAAAGGAGGAGGTGCTACTTCACTGAGAGGGTGGTGGAGCCATGGAATGCACTGCCCAGGGGGCTGATGGAGGCAGAGATGGTGGAGGGGTTCAAGATGGGGTGGGACAGGTGCAGGGGAAGGGTTCTGGAAGCAAAATCCAATGCAGCGAGAATATCTGGAACTGGGAAGGGAGAAGCCAGAGAAGGCGAGGGGGGCAGCAAGGTCAGCTCCCAGGGTGGGGGCTGACAAAATGAGCAGACACGAAAGACCGTTAGGCCTATTCTGCTGGCATTTTAGTATGTTAGTATATATACAGCATCTTGCCCAAAAGGTCAGGTTCACCAGAGACATAAGGGGGGTCAGCAGACAATAACATAAGATTGCATTAGATGTACACATTGTGCTTCTCTACCTGCAAGAACCACAGATTTCTCTCCCACAAGTAATGGAGTTGACACAAGAGTTCATTTCTATGTGGGAGGTCCTAACCATCAATTACTCCCCCTCTGGAGAGCTTCAACAGAGGTTTCCAATGAGATTGGCAGTTGTGAAAATGAAATACTTAGGTATTTACATGAGGCACAACCTAATCCATCTTTATCATAACAACTGTTTCGCTTTGACACAACTCTAAGTGGATATTGCTATGTTGTCTGCTCTCCCACTACCATTGTATTCTCATATACAGTCCATTAAAATAAACATGTTGCCATGATATTTAAACTTGTTTCAGTGTGCACCACTGTACCTTACCAAATCTTGGTTGGTTACAGCGCAGAAACAACTTTATAAATTTGTCTGAGCCAACACTAAGCTCAGAGCATGGAGTGCATTGCTTTTGATGAAAAAAAAGATTGGGGTTGGTCCTTTCCAGACTTAGCAGATTACTGGATGGGAGCCCAAATAAATTAGCCTTATTTAAGTGATAACATTCAGTTAGTTGGAGTATACCAAGCATTATACAATGTGGTAAATCGAATACACCAAATCGCGCATACTGATTGGTTGGCTGGCACCTTTTCAGCGTGGTAAATCCTCTAGTGTACCCACAGAAAATGGTGCCTGCCAACCTTATCTCGTGCCAATCTAACGCTTTCACTTCAAGCGAAACTGCCGCCATTTGTCCTGTCGCCACTTCGCTAAAACACAGTGGTAAATTTTAAAACAAGCATTTGTCAATGCTGAACGTTCGCTTGCAGGTACCTGCAGTGTATGGCAGTTGTGGCAGTAAAGTGCAACCGCAATGAAATGAGGCAGCAGGTTGTAGTGGCATGCTTATTGCCAGATATGGTGTGATACAGTGGGTGATCAGGGCAGTGATGTAGACATTGTTTGGGTGTGGGGAGTTATGGTTAGACATCAGCAGGTAGGTGCCACCAGCAGTGGGAAGGTGAACTTGTCAGGCTGTGGAAAGAATTACAGAAAGGAAGCATGTTGTAGCATGCGTTGTTTATCGGCATATGACAGTATACAGTGCAATGTTTATTTCCAGACATGGTAGCATACAGTGGGTGATCACATGAGTGAAGTAGGAGTTTTTTGGTTCTGGTGACTTATAGGTAGAAGTCAGCAGGTAAGCCCAACCACCAGTGACAAGGTAAACTCCTGAGGCTGGGGAACGAATGACACAGAGGCAACATGTTGAAGTGTGCATTGTTTATTGGCATATGATATTATACAATGGACTGTGTATTTGCAGACAGGACAACATATAGTGGGTGAGAAGAATAGGGGTGTAGAATGATGTTGGGACAGAGAAGTGTAGAGGAGAGGTGGTGGAGAGAAGATATGTGAGGGAGGGAAGAGTTGCAGTGTGTGGAAGGAGTGTGTCTGGTAGTGGGTGGGGACTGGCATTGATGTGTGAGGGTGGATTGAGTGGTAGTGGTGTGAGAGAGTGCAGTGGTGTGGTGAAATGGTGGAGTGATGTTGTTGTGAGAGGGAGCAGGAATGGGCATGATGTGTTACATGATGATGTGGTGTATGGAGGGTTTGTAATGTAGGGAGGTGGTGGCAGGTGGAGTTGTGGAGGAGCATGTGTGGTGTGTGAGTGTGAGAGATGTTGGTAGGGGAGATAGTAGGTTGGATGGTGGTGGGGAGAAAGTTGTAGATGAGAGTGTTGGATTGTGGGAGTTAGTATTGGGAGGAGTACATTGTGGAGAAAAGGCTGGATGGGTAAGGTGATGGTGTGTGAGCAGGTTTGTAAAGTAGGATGTGTAAGAAGGAATGTATTGTGGTGTGAATGGAGGAGAGAGTGATTTGGGGATGTGTGGAATACGATTAGTAGAGAAGGTGTGGGTGGAGAGGTTGGGATTGCAGAAGTGATGGTAAGTGGGAGTATGGGGAGGAGTAGATGTAAGGGAGAGGAGAGATAGGTGTGTGAAGTGTAGTGAGGTGTGGGAGACATGAGGAGAGTGGTAGGTATGCAGAAAAGGGGTAGGGATAGGGAAAGAGAGGCAGTGGAGTAGTGAAGGTAGTGGTAGCAGGGAGAATTCACAGCACTGACATTCAAAATTCATAGCAAATGGCCAGAATATGTAGCACTTCCTTATTTTAAAGAATAATATGTACACAAACAGTGGGCCCTATATATTGAGTTGTAAGGAATGTTTCTATCAAATTAATTCAATGGTTTAGTAGATTGTGTGTCCAGAAATAGCTCTATCATTAAGAACATCAATAAACCTCTGTGGAGCAAAGGAACATTTGAGTGGCACTATGCCAAATTCATAGCAGTTGAGAGGTACAGTATATTTCACACACAGACTCAGCTGTGTACAGTTTCACTACAGGAAATAGGAGAACTATTCCAAATGTTAAGACTTGTAATCTCATTATCAATGGCAACAGTAATTACAGATAACATGCTGTGCAAATAGTATTCCTGGCCGATTTTTTCTGCATTCTGCTAACTTGCCATGCTTGGTATCTAATGTAAAATAAAAACGGAGGAAAAAGGACAGACACATAAACAAATCAACAGTTCATCTAGTCAGTCTCCAAATTCCCTACTCGGAATCTTAATAATGTACAAATATTTACTATATATATTTTGGCCAGGATAGAGGCAGACGCTCGTTTCTGAGCACGGCTGTGGGGCACCATGGGTTAAGCGAAGTGTGTATGATCACACAGTGTGTAAGAGTAGTTTGTGATATTTAAGTCCTGGTCGTTTGAGTTTTTAGGTTCTATGCGAGACATAAAAAAGGTCAGCATTTTGGAGATATATACAATATATTTTTGAAATGTCACACCCCCTTTGTAGCTCTGTGCAACTCCCCGGTGGAAGTGTTAAACCTAAAAGTAAACTTAAAACAGCCACAGTCAACCCATCACATCACAAAAAAAAATAGTGACACACTTTTTCTTTTCATGAAAATGGTCCTGAAAGTTCTGAAAATTACAGCTCTACGCTGCAAACTCGAGGGCGATGGGAGATAAATAAAATAGAGATAGTGTTGTGTTGTGGTTATGACTACAGGCGAGATTCTGAACCCCATTCTAATTTCAGAGTTACCTGCTCATCTTTTGACCTTGAACAACTCACTTAACCTCTTGGTGGTGCAGTAAACCCAGCTGTAAACATGTGTAGTAGCAGGACTCCACTGAAAATGAGATGCTGCATCTCAATTGTCCTGCCTGTCCTTGGTAAGTAAGTACATGGAAAATAAAAAGGATGAGCTAAAAGCATTTCGAAACACCGTTTTGTTATTCACCAAAATAAAACAAATTGTGGATGCTATCCACATCATGAAAAAAATCGAAGGAAGTATAGTCACTGTTAAAATGGAAGTATCTGTGTTATTAGTTTTGCATTTCCATATAAAAAAAATTTGTTTTTTCATATAAAAATGCATTATGTTGTAATTTTTTATTTTATAGTTCTTTTTTCAGGCGCATGTAGACGTTTGGGGGGTTCTAGAAATGGGGAGCACAGAAACACTGTTAGTAAATCTTGTTTGATAAAATGATGTGATTAGATTCAGGTGGGTCAGTTTATTATTAAGAAATGGTGTATATTTACATTTATTTTCAGTTAATAGTTTTTATTGCAGATCACACAAAATTTTTTTTACAGTACAGGATAGTAAAAACTATTTCATTATGTTGTATACGGTACAGTGTGTTATGTTCGTTTACCGTTGTTATTACAGTCACAGTTGTCTTAATCAATGGCATTTCCAAACTGACATTATATTTCTGCCCGATTTACGTGTTATTCTATTCTTATTTCAGGAAATGATTTATTAAAGGGAGAAGGGACTATAGCGTGTGTGTGTGTGTGTGTGTGTGTGTGTGTGTGTGTGTGTGTGTGTGGCCATGCGTGTCTGTCTGTCTTTAAATGTTATCTACTACCCAATTTTCCTCCTTTAAATAGTGGCCGGAACATCAATATGTAACTGCATACATTGTTTTAGCATTTACGTCTCAAAATTAAAGATCTTCTATGATACACGTGGTGTTACAATGTATAGTGGGTAAATGCCTAAACATTGCTCAAATGCTTTCCATCAGACACCTCGCTGACATTTTAAATGCGGAAGAAAAAAATGAGGGGGTGATTATTTGTTGAATTAATTCTTGATAATACTCTTTGAACACGTATAGTTTATGCATTTGTATGCCTACGGATTGCCATAGTTTATATGGCTTAGCTTTCAGACACTGTCTCCATGGGACAGAGAGAGGTCCGGTAAACAATAACAAACCAGTGGGGAGATCAGATACAGTAACATTTTAACCAGTCAAGGTTTGATGCAAAAGCAGAGGCAGTAATATTACTTAGCGCTGTGATCCTGCTCAGCCGAGAATATATGCAGAACCTTGACCCACACGTGTGTGTGTCTGTGTGTGTGCGTGTGTGTGTGTGTGTGTGTGTAAGATAGGGGTTATTTGTATAAACTACAAATCTTCATGCATGGCCATCAAAATCCCGCTTTGCACTTTGAGAGCAGTGTTGGGTAAGTTACTTTTTCTATTACTTTCTATTACTTTTGGAAACTTGTTCCAGAAAGCTCTGTGCAGTCACTAGCAAGAATGGAAGTACTGGAAAAGTAATGCCTATTACTTGTGTCTTTTTATACAAAAGAAATCCCTAACTATAACTGATTTCATATATTTTAAAGTAATTGGTAACTGACCTATTACTTTCAAAAAATGTAATTTGTTATAGTTTATATTGTTTTTGTATAAAAAGAAAGAAGTAATTGTAATTGTAAGGTGTATTACTTTTTCTAGTACTTCTCCATCCTTGCTAGTGTCTGCACAGAGCTTCCTGGAACAAGTTTCCAAACATAACACAAAGTAATAGAAAACGTGACTTACTCAACACTGTTTGAGAACATATATTTCCTAGTTCACATAAATATTTATAGTACTAAGTGCAAGTGAAAACACTTAGTATTTGTAATTTGTGTAATTTGTAATGGTGTAATAAAAAATGGGTAAAACTGCAATGTATCCCATTCTTAGGAGTGACATGGAGGGGGGGATAGAGAGAGGCTACTTGGGTGTGTTATATGGCAGGAGGTGAAGCCAAGTGCCTTCAACCACCCAAGAAGTTCATATATTTATGCAGGGTACAGCGCTTTGGAGAGTATCATTTGCTTATAAAATTAGCCTGAAAGATTAATAGCAGTAATTGGCTGCAAGACCTGGACACCATGTGATTTTTTTATTCAGAGAGAGAGACAGACAGACAGACAGAGAGCGATAGACATAGTGTCCATAACTTAGATGTTTCACAGCCATTTGAATTGGCTTCAGTAATTTCTGGTATAATTCTAATGTATATAAATAAATTCAAATGCTACAGTGACCATTTAAACCATGGTTAATATTTTTTTTCTCCTTTAAGGTCCTTATTGGATTTTAACAAACCCTTGCTTATAGTACAATATTTGTTTTACTTCACTTTCAATCTAATTAGTTTGTAACCACCTTTCATATTACGTTTCAATGTCCTGGGACCACTGAATACAGATTCGAAGCATTTTCATGCTGAAACTGTAATTCTGAGTCTAAGGTCTAAAGTCTTAACTTTATGGCTGTAAGTAATTTTGAAATACAATGTCATTTAGGTAAAGGAATTGATCTCAGTTTTAAAGCAACTGGTATGTTATGCAATGATTACACAAAAATATGCAACATCCTTTTTGACCTGTTTAATTATTAATTGTCATTTGAGGAAAGCTCTATATGTTGCATTTGTTTGTACCTGTGTTATACACTTGAAAACTTGGAAAAACAAGAAAAAGATTAACTGCAAAAAAAAAAAAAAGGAACTATTTTACGTGAATGAATCATCTCTAATTTAGTTTGAAATGGGATTTTAAACAGGGATCCGGATTTCTAACCCTGGTTGATGTTTTAGTGTATTCACAGCATTGAGTGTTATTCCCTGAGGTCATGCAGCTCCCACTTGTCAATCAAAGGCACTGCTGAAGAAATGCCATTGTTCCGCTCCCACATCCCTCGCCTTTCTCTCATTTATCAAACAATACCAAAACCCTCTGATCACTCATTTGGAATATGGGCTTTATGTAAGGGAAAATTTAGAAATGTTCTTGATCTTTCATTGAGAGATACAGTTTGGATCTTTCAATAAAAACCAAAATCTTGTTTAGCACCCCCACCCCATGATTATAAGCTTACTACTTAAAATAGCATCATAGTGGAAGGTTTTGAAACTCCCTAGCAAAGTCGCATCTCATGCAATTTTCGTAAACTAGGTCCCTCTGGATTGTTGTTATTTTCCTTACGTCATAGTAATACAGTTCATGTTTATGGTGTATTAATTCATAAATGCCATTTTACACAGAAACATTTAAAAGAAATTCAGGTAAAAAACTGCATCAAAAGGAATACAGTATGTTTCAAATAAACTGAATAGTGTGCTAATGAAATATCTTAGAACATCCTGCAATTATATTTGAAATATAAAATAGTATATGCATGTGCTGTCTTCAGTTATGCAGTGTAGTATGTAAGGAAATAAATAACAGAGCAAGTCTTTCTGAAAAGTGATGATTTTATTAGCTTCTAAAATTCTATAAAAACTCAGCATTTAATCCCAGGTAACATTTTTATTTCCTTAATGATGAAACATGCACATAATTACATTTTAATTGAAAGAGAAACTGCTGTACACCACGCATCTAGTCTTTCAACACCTCTAAAGCAATTAAGAATGAATATGGGAAGTGGACAAAAGCCAGTACGGGAGGATTTGACCTGGTTTCCTCAGGGGAAAACATCAAAATGTTGCGCTGTATTGTCCACGCTTATGGGTTCTATGCTTTTAAATAAAAGGTATGTTCCCCCACGATATAGAATGCCTTAGTAACTCCTTATAAAACACTGAGTGCTAAGGTCTAATGTATTAATTATATCGGTATCAGCCACTATTTGTATCATCTTCAAATTTATAAAAATAGTAGTTTCAGCAAATGATGTTTACAAACATATAAACGTAGCATGTGAATGTATTCTTTTTCTGATTTTGCCACTTTTCATAAACTCATTTATGTTAGTATAAAATGAATAGTGACTGTGTCACTAGATGGCCACTATGCACAGTAAAACTGTTTTAGTAACCCGATGTCTTGTTAGGGGTTTGGGGGATTCGTGGAACACAGCATGCAGACAAAGGCTGATGGAGGAAATAACACTGATGCTATCAAATCGCAAGCCCAGTATGTTGTTTTAACAGTGGGTGGACCTAATGATAACATTAATTTAATCTGTACTGGATGATTCCTCTGGAAACAAAATTATACAAAATTTTACATATCAAACAAGCAACCCCCAATTCTAAAATTAGAGTTTGTTCTAAACAGGCTAGACTTGTGTAAAATGTGAGAATAATACCCCTGTCTGTCTGCCTTAACTATAGTGTGTGTGTGTGTGTGTGTGTGTGTGTGTGTGTGTGTGTGTGTGCTTTAACTTTCAGCTGCGCATCTGCTAAAAAGCACATTGGAAAACTTCCTCTCCCTCTCCCTATCTTGGGGCTACTAGGAGAGGTCTGGCCAAATCAGGGAGGTTGCAGATGTAAACACTCTGGAATTTAATGGTTTTCCAGTTCATTATAAACTTACAAATCAATGTTTATTTCAATAGTGTAATTTTCTAAGGAAACCCATGACACCTTTTCTGATCTGAGACTGATTTATTTTGATTGGGTATGCAATGCAGCACTGTGCAGTGTCTTTTGCATGTCTGAGGGCCCTTAACAATTATGTTACTTTTAAATTTCAATCTAAATAAATAGGATTACACAAATGCAGTGCTGGCTGATATTTTAAAACTAGGGTAGACAACTGTGACATATTTCTTGCCACTGTGGCATTAGCATTCAGTGACAAGAAATATTTCAGAATTGCATGGGATGCCTTGTTTTATATTGTCAAGATAAAAACACACGTACTAGCATATCTTGATGGCGAACTGTTATTTTGGTTGGGTTTTTGTTTTGTATTTTAGTTACTCTAATTAGAAAAAAACATGCTCAGGGTATCTGGAGTGTCCTGACTATGAAAATAATTTGAATAAATGTATACACCGTGCTTCACTGTGTTTATAACCCCCTACACACACACACACACACACAGTTTCACACCATTTGTATGTCAATCTTGCTCATAAATAAGGTTTTTAAGTTCACAATGATAGCTATTTGGTTCCAGCAATTTGTTAAAAAAATCCAAGCACCCTTTTAATTCTATTGTGACTTTGGTCCATGACCATGGGATCCAATACCCTGTCTGCTAAACATTTTGAACTATTTATGTTCAAGAATGTGCAGGTTCTGGTCAGCAGATAGTGTCTTATAGCTTCTCCTAAATATCTTTTTTTCCAATAAAGATCTTTATTGAATGTTAACAAACACTTGTGTACAGTACAAGAGTAAGGGCAAAACCCCATCTCGCAGTCAGAAATACACAGAAAAATAACATTGCATAAAATTGTCACAACCAATAGTATAACTTAATGATTTACTTAAAGGAGATAGGAAATGATTTTCTGCTGTAAATAACATTTAAAGGAATTATAGCTAACTGACAGTGGCCTTCTTGTGTGTGTTTTGTAATTTTAACCTTTAGAATGCAAATTTATATACAAATTCACATTATGAAGAAATGACTGTGGGCTTGACTGTGAGTTTTTGTATCGAGAGTCAGCGCGTGACAAGCTTTGAAATATACACGTCACAGACTCCCGATACAACATTCAGCTAGTTGCTCAACTGTATTAACTGATAACGTGCTGCTATTCTTATTTCTTAGGACATCAAGTGAGAAAACCAGCACTGAGCAACCGTCTTATAGAAATTAAGCAGCGCTTCATTTCCTAGGAAGATAAATATACAGCACACTTACAGATGCTTCTCCATGCAAGTGTATTCCAGTAAGTGAAGAGTATGAAAAAAATAAATCGCTGGAGACTCGCCCGTTTTGCTGGAAACTTTCTGAACAGACTCTGTTGCTTACTACCAGTTCTTTCAGAGTTTGTGTGTTTTATTCGGTGTATTGCTCTTCACTTGTTTGTATGGACACAAGACTATAACTGCAAGATCGTTTGGCAACTGTCAACCCTCCCCCACACACACACACACCCCCGCCGCTTGCCATACAGATATAGAAAAAGTAGGTAGTCAATAAACTGTTTCATTTGTTTGGGAAAAAAAATGTATTTATTTACTTCATGGTGTCATGTGGGCCCTTGCTAACCCCTCTGCTAACAAGGAATCTCCCGAGTACTTGACATAACTTCATGTCCTGCGTGGGGAGCATACCTCTCAAGTGTCCCTGATTTTCAGGGATGTCCCTGATTTTGCCTCAGAATTTTACTCTGTTCCCCCTAACAATTTTGTTTCTGTGACCAAACAGTGGGGGTTGTAAGCCCAAAATAATGTCAAACATTAAAGTTACAGACTTGTTCTTTCTTAGAGAATGCATTTTACACTAAGCCCCTTATTCTACCAGCTCCCTGAGTGGATATCAACAATTCTGAAGACGTGTCCCTGATTTTGTTCCTTTGTCCCTGATTTTTTTAAGACGTGTCCCTGATTTCTGAGGCAGCAGGTTGAGAGGTATGGTGGGGAGACACCGGAACGCAGAAATCATTTTCTTTTGCAGATGCGTCTTCAATCCTCTAGCACTCCCATGAACTGCAACTGGGCTGGGAAACAAACGAGAAATCTGCAGTCACATAGTAGTGTCATAAGTAAGTTTTCTGTGGTGCGTTGTTGTGCTTCCTGATCTATAGTGCTGGCTGGCTTGCAGGGGGGGGGCTGTAGGGTCCTGGGTGCCTGCAGATACATGGGCACATTGATGTAGCCAGCAAAGAGCTGGTCTTGCTGCTGAAATGGGCTCAACAAACAGTATGCTGGTTATTCATGAGTACCAATTTGCTGCTGAGTTTACGTAGGCGAACCAGAGTATGGACTCTCAATTGCAATACAGTACATGCAGCAGATTTCTTGTGTGTTTCCCAGCCCAGCTGCAGTTCGAGAGTGCCGGAGGATTGAAGATGTATCCGTAAAAGAAAAAGAATTTCTA
Source organism: Neoceratodus forsteri (assembly GCA_016271365.2). Lineage (NCBI taxonomy): Eukaryota > Metazoa > Chordata > Ceratodontiformes > Ceratodontidae > Neoceratodus > Neoceratodus forsteri. The sequence continues at coordinate 638,116,701 of CM057453.1, read as the reverse complement.
CAATCCGGTGTCTCCACATGCTGGTCATGAAGGCATGTCAAGTATTTGGGAGATTCCTTGTTAGCAGAGGGGTTGGCAAGGGCCCACATGACACAATGGAGTAAATAAATACATTTTTTTCCTAAACAAATTAAACCATTTATTGACTACCTGCTTTTTCTATATCTATATGGCAAGTGGTGGGGTGTGTGTGTCGGGGGGGGGGGTTGACAGTTGCCAAACGATCGTGCAGTTATACTCTTGTGTCCATACAAACAAGTGAAGAGCAATTGTCACAGCTGCATGAGCCTGGATACATTGAAAAAAACACACAAACTCTGAAAGAACTGGTAGTGAGCAACAGAATCTGTTCAGAAAGTTTCCAGCGAAACGGGTGAGTCTCCAGCAATTTATTTTTTTCCTACTCTTCACTTACTGGAATACACTTGCATGGAGAAGCATCTGTAAGTGTACTCTTTATTTATCTTCCTAAGAAATGAAGCGCTGCCTAATTTTTATAAGATGGTTGCTCAGTGCTGGTTCTTTCACTTGATGTCCTAAGAAATAAGAATAGCAGCACGTTGTCAGTTAGTACAGTTGAGCAGCTAGCTGAATGTTGTATCGGGAGTTTGTGATGTGTATATTTCAAAGCTTGCCACGTGCTGACTCTCGATACAAAAACTCACAGCCAAGCCCACAGTCATTTCAGCCTAATGTGGATATATATATAAATGTGCATTCTAAAGGTTAAAAATACAAAACACACACACAAAGGCCACTGTCAGTTAGTTATAATTTGTTTAAATGTTATTTACAGCAGGAAATAATTTCTTACCTCCTTTAAGTCAATAATTGTCCCAACAAACACCTCGGGTATGGGTCAAAGGAGAGGGAGAAGGAAATAAATGGGACAGGCACTCTGGAAGGGGCTGTCGCAGGGGTTAGTAGGGACAGAAAGATGGCTGTGCCGCAGAACGGATTGCACACAAATCAGGAGCCAAGGGTCTGAAGCCAAGCAAGGTATAACATTGTCCAAGCAAGGTGTTCTTCTGCGAACTAATGTCTCTCTGTTTGGGGGGGAAGAAATTCGCAGCACTGCTCGAATAGCCGTGTGTGCAAAAAACGGTACTGTAACTGAAGTATTCTTCTGTGGGATCAGTCAGCTAAAGGACATGATGGCTAGGCAATCACTAAAACGATGGGCAGGACAGCAACAGGACGAGGAAGCTGGATGTATTTTGTTTCGGCAGCTCATACAGTGGCGCTGCCAGCACTGATCGCAGCGGTGGTTTTCTTTGAACTGAAGACCGCTGCTGTCATACATAGCTCCCACATCCATTGGTGCAGGACCGCTATGCCTGCTCAATGGAGCAGTTCATTGCACAGGACAGTCACAGCTCCAAAGTCTCCTATTCTCCCAAGACGTTCCTTGCGCATGCGCGCAAGCGAACGTAAAAATGACATCCTCTTTCGAACTGTAGGGACCTCGGTGAGTTAGAAAATAGTTAAAAAACATTAAATAAATAACATTTGTCATTGTATAATAGCAATTTATCCCTCCAGGGTGTGGGTATACTGGAGGACTTAACACGACTGGTGTGGTTCGGTCACTTGGCTGCGACTCGTGACCGAACCACACCAGCCGTGGTAAATCCTCCAGTATACCCACACCCTGGAGGGATAAATTGCTTAAATAACTGGCTGGCATGGTTCACTAAACAGCTCAGGTATTTAATGTAATCCACACCAGCTGGTTATTGCTTCGTATACTCCAACTAAATGAATGTTATTACTATTATATGAGTTGGAGTTGGTTTTGAAGTTTATTTTATATATTGTTATTTAACTTATGGAGAAAAGGGACTAGTGAAAGGGAATATACCATAAAATCACGAGTCGGTTGTGTTATGCAGTTCCCAATCTTTGTAGTATAAAAGCAGACTGTGTGTGAGTGTGAAATGTTACTTGAAAAGGGAAATAAATTGTGCAGTTTTTGGAACGCAGCCTCAAGTGTGGCTTATTTAAATGGAGCTTCATTTTATATGTAATGTTCAGCTTAGTTGGAGAAAACTGTGTGATATCGGTCAACTTGATGGTTTACTAGTGGCCAGAAGAATACTGCTGAAATGGGAATGGAAACAGAAATACTGTGTGTTGCTTCTCGAATGGATCTCTAAGTGCTGTTTCTGGAAGTTCCCCCATGTTTTTTATTTAAATATTTAAATCAAGGATGACAATTTGTTTTTGTATTAGGCAGCATGCTGAGGACAGGAGATTGACGAAAGTGCAGTAGTGTCCCAAGACGGCCGTAGCTTGGAGCAGGGAATTGTTTGGGATAGCACTGAATGAAGGAAAGGAGACATGTTTTTTGTGAACAAATAATGTCGCAGAACAGGTTAAATTCTGTAAATAGTTAATTCTTTGTGTGTGTGGTGGACTAGGTTTCGGTAGTTCAGTGAGGTGAACTACTACAGTCTTAGCAACTCCATTTTTTCAGTTTTAATTTTTGGCTCCAGTTCTGAACAACCTACTGTGGATAGGTAAAAGTCTGATTGACTGTGAGTGTCATAAAAGTTTGATTAACCAACTGCGGGAGGGGTTTAGTTGAATAACCGACACTGGGGATTCTCAGATGTAGTTTGTGGGACAGTGAATGACAGCTGTTCTTCACTGTGATTGGATTAGAACAGATACCTCTCATATAATATGGAATAACCCAACCTATCTGGCTCATTGGAAACAGATAGAAGAGGACTCATTGGAGACAATCCTGCTGACAGCTTTCACTTATGACCCCACCCTTAATAAATCAGTGATACTTTCTCAGTATAAAACCTTCGAATAACCTTCTGGGCCTTGGACAGATTTATTAAGCATTCACAGGTACAGGCCCAGTCACGGCACTTGCATTGGTTTGTCTGTGATAAAGCTTTTCTCCCTAATGTCATAAACCCTTGGTATAAATGACAAGCCAGGAGAGAGTCTAGAGTCCCAGACCAGATTTTGAAATTTGCTTAAAACACTTGAAGAATGTAAACAGTATTTGACTGGCAAAATAGTGATACATTTACTGCAAGTACTTCCAGATCCACAATTATGTCCAGATATTTCTCCCTAGAACATGGTGACCCCCGGGGAAGAAACAGTAGAATCCCTGCCTCACACAGCTCATTAATACACTAGAACAGAAAGGATCAATTACTGGGATCTAGCAGTTTCTCCTTTTTAAAAAAAAAATTGTACAACCCAATATATTATTATTAAGTGGCAGGGAGAAATAGGCCTTCACCTGACAGCCAAAGAGTGGGATAAGATATGGTGTGGTTCATTCCGCACATTATTCTCACCCAAATAGCATGAGTATTCTTTGAAGGTCAAGGATGGATTCTTTATCACGCCTTGCATAAAAACGAAATGGGATTCAGCCTATACGTCCGATAGTTGGCGGCAGTATGGAAAGTCGCACACCAAACACACATATATATTTGCGACATGTGGTGTATTACAGGCTTTCTGGAGTGCAATAAAAATGAAACTGATGCAGTTGTCTTGTCATCCAATCTCCACTGCAGTTCAAGCACCTCATATTGGGGTTACCTTCAGTGGGCTTGAAAAGCAGGGTTACGCCCCATATGTGGTACATATAAACAGCAGCAGCAAACAAGGCAATTACCAGAAAGTGGCTTCAGGCAGATCCTCCAACAATGGCTGAATAGTGCACTATCGATGAAGAAATAGCAGAAATGGAGAGATTCACATTTCAGGTACAGGAAAGGATGGAGGTATACAGAGAGGTGGACCAGATGGAGGATGATCACGGGGGTAGATTCATCACGGGGGGGGTGATGAAGAGGGCTCACACAATGCAGGGGAGATGCCTGGCACAAGTGGGTAGGAACAACAAAGAGTGGGCTCACAACTCATACCTAGAAGAGGGGAAGGTCAAAATGAGGTTAGGTGATTTTAGGGTCAAGATAGACAATGCTGAATCCTTCAGAGATGCCAGTCTACTGCCAAGTCACCCAGACCCGTGATGTAGGGAAACACAGAAAATAGAAAAATATGTGTAACCCCTAGATGGCGCTATCCCAGGGGCTACTACCCCTGCCTGATTTGCCACTAACAGGTTGAGGGGCCTGGATCCAATGGCGGGTGCCTCCACCCAGAGGTCAGGGTTTGCAATAGTTAAACTTACTTGGTCACAGCCCTCTGGGACACTGCATCCCCCCTTTCTTCCCACTAGTGGCCCACACAATATATCAGAATTACCTTCACAGTATACACTTACCCCAGGGCTGGTTCAGGCACTGGAACCTCCTGTAAAATAAGATACAGTGCAACAATCACAGTACAATACTTTAACATAGACAAATACCTCGGCAGTATAACTTTGCTGGAAACAAGCAGCTCTGATTTATTTAGGGGAATATAACAAGGACAGGGGGAATCAGGTTAATTAGCTTATCACTTTACTCATCTACCTATGGCCCTGTGCACAGGCTATCCCTATCAGTTACTGTCCCTGGGTACCCAAGCCTAGTGGCTAGTCCAAACTGTGGCAGCTGGTAGGGCCCTTTCCCACAGAGAAAGAAAATTAGTTTAAACAGTCAGCAGTACAGTGATTCCATTTGGATTTAATGTGGCAATTCAACAGGGAGCAACCCTGAATTAGTACTCACGACCTCCAAACAAGATAGGGTCCTTCAAAGTCAGCAGGGCTACTCTTGAGCTCCACGAGACTCCTCACACATTTATATGGCAAACAGGCAGGCTGCTTCTCTATCCCGATCGCAATTACTGCACAATACCCAGGAGAACACACAGCAGATTCAGTTCCTGACAGACCGAGTGCAACTCAGCAATTTCTCCAGTCTTCTACAGGGTGAGCCTGATTTCTACTTTTCAGATATCCTTTGATTCTCTTCACAGGACGGATTCAGTCCTAACAAGCAGTTACACAAGCTGCAGACCGGAACTCAGGGCCTTACACACGTTTCCCGACTAAAACTGCACACCGAAAAAGCACAGGGCTCCTTCCCTCTTCACTGCCAGAGCTCAACTGAAACTCCAACAGACAAAACCGGCACTTCCTTTGAGTTCCTCCCAGTTCTTGACTGGATTGGCTGTCACTCACAATAGACTGCTGCTGTTGGTCCAAAAAGGCGCGAGTCTAAACTACATCTCCCAGAGTCACTGCCCATACAATCCTCTTGTGGCTGGCTCAGATTATGAGTCCAAGTTCTGATTCGTCCAAGGCACCATTTTAGAGCTAGCTTACCCCACACTGATTGGTCTAGTTCAGCAGTTCAAAACCAGAATGGGAACTAGGCAGACACAGTTCTGACTGCAAAGAAAGCAGGTTAGACAAACTGTCATTTCATTATTACTCTAAATGATTTCTGGCAAACAGTTACATCTTTCAGATAGGTTCCCTTTGCACTCCTAGTGACTGCAAAAATGGAGTGAATTGGCAGCAGTTCGAGTGGTACTCAAGCAGAGAAGCACACAGTCCCCCATACAAACTAATTATGTCTGCAAGCAGACAGCTCTTAAAGAGACAGTACCAGAGGCTCTAAAAACACTCACTGATAAATGGCTTAAACGCCAAACACCATTCAGGCTTGGAGCATTCAAGCAAGCTACTGGAAGTCTTTTGGGAACCCCCATTTGCAGGGGGGTTACATATGCTATATCTCTAAAGGTTGCATTGATGTTTATGGCTGTTTGTGGTTCTTATACTGACTGTTTTGTATTTTTACCAACCTCAGATTGGAAGCAATACAAGTTACAGTAAAGTACAGTCCTTTAAGTATAGCAACAAATGTTACATTGTTCAGAATGCTGTAACCTGACAAAATACAGAACTAATAAAAAAAGTATAGCAGCCAGCCCACTGGTGTAGCAGTAGTGCTACCGCTCACTATGCTGATGACCCGGGTTCAGAAGTGAGCCCGAGGTGTTGGAGGTCTGACCAAGGGGAGGAGGAGGATCAAGAGTCTGTGGGACTGCTTTCCTCCTTCAGGGTGGAAGGTGGGGAAGAGCTCTGTGCTCCAGCGGCCCCTGGCAGAAGCCATGGGAGAGGCAGCCCAAGCTGAAGAGGTGGAGGCATGGTAGATATTGGTGAATGCCCCTTAATGTCAGTGCATGTCATATCTCCCATGGGGAGAAAAAGGACAAACTTCCAGTTGAGCAGGATGACCACTGACTTCTGCAGGCCCTGGACCTGGAGACTCAGTCTACTCCTGGAATCGTGGGATTCCCTGCCACCCTGTCACAGAGGGCAAGCCATGGGGGACTACGGGAGAGGTAAGCCCTGGGGAATGTCAGAGTGATGAGTCTGGGGGAACCAGTGGAAAAGGCTAGCTGGGACAGGGAGTATATAAAAAAAAGTATAAAAAAAAAAGAAGGGAGTTTGATCTTTACTTCTCTACTGGGGTGAAATTTGGATCTGTAGAGCAGTGGGAGTGGCATCAGGTTATTGGAAGCATTGTTACCTGACTGCATAGAACATGGGGAGGTATCCAGTGCTATAGACAAGGTCAAACTGAGTGGCTCAAGATGAGCTACTCAATTTCACCACCCGTAAGAAAAGCGAGTGTGGAAGGGGAATAGCGAGGGTATGCTACAAGAATAGCGAGTGTAGGAAAAGGCTGCATGTGGGACAGGAGGAGGGCGGTAACAGGATATGGTAGTCAGTCTGGTAGTGCAGTTTCAAGCTGGCCATCTAATGTAGTGGTAGGGTGTATGCCAGTAATGCAGAAGGCTCTGGGTTCAGAGCTTGCAGCATGCAAGATATGTTGCTGATTTTTATTTTGCACTTTTCCCCTGTGTCAGACCCCCATTTAGAGTTGATTATATTAATAATGGGGGTTTGGGGGACAAAGCCCCCTGCATAGGGGATGTAGGGAGCACAGCCCCCAGCATAAAAAACAAATGTTGTAATTGTTTATTTTGTAAGATGCGCCAATCCTAGCTGTTGTTGTGCTCACTGTTGTGCAAGTTGCCATTGCAGTTTTTGGCACTTGCACTCACTGTCATGTTCAGTGCAGTTTTGCAGTCACTGACATGATGTGGAACCCATGGGGAGTGGTGGAAAAGGTATGCTGCTGGACATTACATACTTAATAGAGCAACACGGGGGGAGTGACTGGCACCACATACACAGTGCCATTGTAACTTAACATACTGGGTACATATTGCAATGCAACATTGTTCCTCTTTTGGAAATGTTTACCAGGGATGTTGGTGGTGTTAATCAAGATAATGCCTATTGATACCTGGATTATCAATTTAAATTGCACTGTAATTACATCTGTGACTCTTCCCCAACCACCACCACTACTCACACATGGAAATATCCACTTTGCGTACTGCGGATCTGGGTGATGTTGCAATAGTGCCAAATTTGCTCCATCACTGGTTGCAATTGTAAATGTGGCCCCCTGCATTTTACATTATGATGGACATCATCCACTAGTTAAACTACCTCCTGGGTAACATTGAAAATGAAGACCTGGGGAAAACAATTTATAAAACAAGCATTTGTCAATGCTGAATTTTGATTGTGTTGGGCCGTTGAGCTCGCTCACTGGCCCTGTGTCACTCATTCATTCTGTTTCTGCTGGTGCTGCAGGCTGCCCTTTTGTACTGGGCTCCTGCCTCTGTTGGTGGCTTCTTCTGCCTACAAAGAAATCTGCAGCAGTCCTGACACAGGTCCGTTGAGCTAGCTCACTCCCCCTCTCTCGCTCATTCTGTTTCTGCTGGCACTGCAGGCTGGCCTTTTGTACTGGGCTTCTGCCTGGGTTGCTGCCTTTTTCTGCCCACAAAGCAATGCGTAGCAGTCACAATAGAGCTCTGTTGAGCTGGCTCACTCCCCCTCTCTCACTTGCTAATTATGTTTCTCCCGGTGCTGCTGGCTGCCCTTTTGTACTGAGCTTCTGCCTGCGTTGGCACCTTTTTCTGCCCACAAAGAAATCTGCAGCTGTCCTGACAGAGCTCTGTCGAGGTGGGTCACTCCCCCTCTCTCACTCTCTCATTCTGTTTCTGCTGGCGCTGCAGGCTGCCCTTTTGTACTGGGCTCCTGCATCTGTTGGCAGCTTTTTCTGCCCACAAAGAAATCTAAAGCAGTAGTGACAGGTCCGTTGAGGCAGCTCACTCTCCCTCTCTTACTCTCTCATTCTGTTTCTGCCGGTGCTGCAGGCTGGCCTTTTGTACTGGGCTTCTGACTGCGTTGGCACCTTTTTCTGCCACAAAGAAATCCACAGCTGTCCCGACAGAGCTCTGGTGAGGTCGCTCACTCCACTTGTCTGACTCGCTCATTGTTTCTTCTGGCACTGCACGCTGCCATTTTGTAGTGGTCTCCTGCCTCTGTTGGCGCCTTTTTCTGCCCACAAAGAAATCTGCAGCAGTCCCGACAGAGCTCCGTTGAGCTTGCTCACTCCCACTCTCTCACACACGGTCATTCCATTTCTGTCAGCACTGCAGGCTGCCCTTTTGTACTGGGCTCCTGCCTGCATTGCCACCTTCTTCTGGCTACAAAAAAATCTGCAGCAGTCACAGTAGAGCTCCGTTGATCTTGTTCACTCAGTCCCCCTCTCTCACTCATTTGTTCTGTTTCTTCCACCGCTGCAAGCTACCCTTTTGTACTGGGCCCCTGGATGCATTGCTGCCTTTTTCTGCCCACAAAGAAATCCACAGCAGTCCCAACAGAGCTCTGTTGAGCTCACTCATTCCCCATCCCACACTCGCTCATTCTGTGTCTTCCGCTGCTGTTGGCTGCCCTTTTGTACTGGGTTCCTGCCTGCATTGCCGGCTTTGTCTGCCCACAAAGACATGTGCAGTAGTCCCAACACAGCTCCATTGAGGTCACTCACTCCCCCTCTTTCACTCATTTGTTCCATTTCTGCCAGGGCTGCAGGGTGGCCTTTTGTACTGCGCTCCTGCCTATGTTGCCGCCTTTTCCTGCCCACTAAGAAATCCGCAGCAGTCACGATAGACCTCCATTGAGCTCGCTCACTCCCCCTCTCTCACTCACTCGTTCTGTTTCTCCCAGCGCTGCAGGCTTCCCTTTTGTACTGGGCTCCTGCCTGTGTTGGCACCTTTTTCTGTCCACAAAGAAATCTGCAGCTGTCCTGACAAAGCTCCGTTGAGGTCACTCACTCCCCCTGTCTCACTCACTCATTCTTTTCTCCTGGCACTGCAGGCTGCCCTTTTGTACTGGGCTTCTGCCTCTGTTGGCATTTTTTTCTGCCCACAAAGAAATCTGCAGCAGTTCCGACAGAGCTCCGTTGGCCTCACTCACTCCCCTGTCTCACTCGTTCATTCCATTTCTGCCAGCACTGCAGGCTGCCCTTTTGTACTGGTCTCCTGCCTGCATTACTGCCCTTTTCTGCCCACAAAGAAATCTGCAGCAGTCATGATACAGCTCCGTTGAGCTCTCTCACTCACTCCCTCTCTCTCGCTCATTCGTTCTGTTTCTCCCGCTGCTGCAGGCTGCCCTTTTGTACTGGGTCCCTGTGTGCACTGCTGCCTTTTTCTGATCGCAAAGAAATCTGCAGCAGTCCCAACAGAGCTCTGTTGAGCTCACTCACTCCCCCTCCCTCACTCGCTCATTCTGTGTCTCCTGCTGCTGCAGGCTGCCCTTTTGTACTGGGCTCCTTCATCTGTTGGCGTCTTTTTCTGCCCACAAAGAAATCTAAAGCAGTAGTGACAGGTCTGTTGAGGCAGCTCACTGCCCCTCTCTCACTCGCTCATTCTGTTTCTGCCGGTGCTGCAGGCTGGCCTTTTGTACTGGACTTCTGCCTGCATTGGCACCTTGTCCTGCCCACAAAGAAATCCACAGCTGTCCTGACAGAGCTCTGTTGAGGTCACTCATTCTCCCTGTCTCACTCGCTCATTCTATTTCTCCTGGCGCTGCAGGCTGCCCTTTTGTACTGGGCTCCTGCTTCTGTCTGCATCTTTTTCTGCCCACAAAGAAATCTGCAGCAGTCCTGACAGAGCTCTGTTGGCCTCACTCACACCCTCGTCTCACTCACTCGTTCTGTTTCTCCCACCGCTGCAGGTTGCCCTTTTGTACTTAGCCCCTGCATGCATTGCTGCCTTTTTGTGCCCACAAAGAAATCCACAGCTGTCCCGACAGAGCTCTGTTGAGGTCACTCACTCTCCCTGTCTCACTCGCTCATTCTATTCCTCCTGGCACTGCAGGCTGCCCTTTTGTACTGGGCTCCTGCTTCTGTCGGCATCTTTTTCTGCCCACAAAGAAATCTGCAGCAGTCCTGACAGAGCTCTGTTGGCCTCACTCACTCCCCCATCTCACACACTCGTTCCGTTTCTGCCGGCGCTGCAGGCTGCCCTTCTGTACTGGCTCCTGCCTGCATTGCCACCCTTTCCTGCCCACAAAGAAATCCGCAGCAGTCACGATAGAGCTCCGTTGAGTTCGCTCACTCCCCCTCTGTCACTCGCTCATTCTGTTTCTCCCACCGCTGCAGGCTGCCCTTTTGTACTCAGCCCCTGCATGCATTGCTGCCTTTTCCTGCCCACAAAGAAATCTGCAGCAGTCCCAACAGAGCTCCGTTGAGCTCACTCACTCCCCCCTCTCACTAGTTCTGTGTCTCCCAGTGCTACAGGCTGCCCTTTTGTACTGGACTCCTGCCTGCATTGTCACCTTTTCCTGCCCACAAAGAAATCCGCAGCAGTCCTAACAGAGCTCAGTTGAGCTCGGTCACTCCCCCCCCTCAGTCGCTCGATGCTAATCTGTCCCAAACACTGATTTCTGACAGTGACTGCGGTATTCTGCGCCGGAAGCTCGGAAGCACATTTCGGCCAGGAAGTGAAAAATGACAGCTGTACTGTTCATAAATAGGTGTGAACAAATGCCAGTGTTGAAAATCTGGCATGAAAATATTACTAATTGGCAAACTAACAAGGGTGTGTGGAACCTGCACAACACACGCTCGTAACAGTCATTTTATAGAGTTTCATCACAAAATTTTCAACATAGGCATTTTAGGACTTCTGCTCATGAACAGTGTCAGTGTGATTTTCTTATAATGTCCCGAACACTGATTTCCCACAGCGACCGCGCCACTGTGCGATGGAAGACTGAAAACACATTTCAGCCAGGATGTGAAAAATGACAGCTGCACTGTTCATAAGGAGGTGTGGCAAAATGACAATGCTGAAAATCTGGAGTGAAAATATTGCAAAGTTGCAAAGGAAGCGCGTGCATGGAAACTGCACAATGCATATTCATAGCACACTAATTTTATGGACTTTCATCACCAAATTTTCAACATAGGCATTTTAGGACCTCTGCTAATGAACAGTGTCACTGTCATTTTCAAAATGTGTCCTGAACATGGATTTCCCACAGCGACCAAGCTATTCAGTGCTGGAACTGCGAAAACACATTTCAGGCAGGATGTGAAAAATGACAGCTATACTGTTCATAAGGAGGTGCAGAACAATGGCAATGTTGAAAATCTGGAGTGAAAATATTATAAATTCGTGAAGTTACAAGCATGCGTACAAACTGCGCAATGCACGCTCATAACAGTCATTTTATGGAGCATCATCACTAAATTTTCACCGTAGGCATTTTAGGATCTCTGCTCACGAACAGTGCCACTGTCATTTTCTTAATGTGTCCTGAACACTGATTTCGCACAGCGATCGGGCTATTCTGCACTGAAAGTGAGAAAACACATTTCGGCCAGGGTGTGGAAAATGACAGCTGTACTGTTCACAAGGAGGTCTGAATAAATGCCAATGTTGAAAATCTGACGTGAAAATATTACATATTTGCAAAGTTACGAGCGTGCAGTAACCGCGCAGAGCACATCGTAAAACAGTCATTTTTTGGATTTTTCCCACCAAATTTGCAGAACAGGCTTTTGAGTGCCCACTTCATGAACATTGGCACTGTCATTTCATTAATTGATCCCGAAAGGTGATTCCACACAGTGATCGCAAAATCACCTTTCAGGGCCGATTAACGCCATGACAGTGCCAGAATTCATGAGGAGGGTCCCAAAACCCCATGTTGGAAATTTGGTGCCAAACTTCCCAAAAAATGCCTGAGATATGCACCAAAGTTGAAAAAAGACTATTTATTCCATTATACAGCTTACCGGCATTTCCTCAGTTCGCGGTCAGCTTTGAAGAGTGCAGACGTGTTCCTGGTCCACCGAAGATCATCGCTCCAGACTCCGAAGGTAAGTATGGGGTGAGGGGGGGTGGGCAGGGTGCGCAGTGGGTGGGTGCAGGTTGTGGAAGGGGGGTAGGGAGACTGCTGAGTGACCGTTTCCTTCTTTACAGAGTAAAAAAAAATAAAAATGACATCGTGGCATGTGGCATGCTGGGGTGGGCTCCCAGTGTGCCAATGGAGTATTCTGTTTGGGGGGCAGCTGTAGCCGACGGGGGACTGGGCAACCCCATTGGCACACAAAAAAAGGGGGTGTAGGGTGTTATATTATGCCGATGGGGATTGGGCACCCCCATTGGCACACAATAAAAGGGGGAGAGGTGACATTATGCTAACTGGGATTGGGCACCCCGTTGGCAGACAACATAAGCTGGGGAGTTAACCTTATGGCACACGAAGCCAATGGGGATTGGGGCCCCATCGGCAAACAGACACGGTGGGGGGGGGCACATTCTGCCGAGGGGGATTGGGCACCCCCTCGGCAGGTGGGGGGGTTAATATTGTTTGTGAACACACTGGCATGTTCACAAACAATATCAGTGTTTCGAAGTTCCACCCAGCAATGCCGGGTCGCTTCCTCATTGCAGCGAATGGCTGACACTGCAGTGACGAGGCGGCCCTGATTGCAGCGGCAACATTTTTACAAGTTGGTGGCATGCTGGCTGAACTAGTGTCAGCAGCAGTGTGCCACAGCATTGGGGGAAGCGGGCCAAGCCTTTACAGGCTGTAGGGGCATTGGCCACAACAGTGCCGCGCCTCCACAACTAGCTTCTGGAGAAAGCTGCCACAATATGTTTCTTGCGCATGCATGCAATCAACATAATGACAATGGATAGTTTAAAGAGAACATTCAGTTGAAATGTTTTGAAAACATATCTTGGATTTTGACCCAACTCAAAGAAAGTTGGTTGCTCATAATGCTTAGATCTGGCTTGTCCTTGAGTATTTCTCAATATTCCTCTAATCCCTGCTGAAAATCATCTGCATCAGCATTAACAAAGACATGTTTCACTGCTTCCTTCTTTACATGGGTCTGTTTGGACTACACACTGTTTTCTGTCCAAGATAAAAGTTCCCTCTGTTGTAAATAACAGCAGAGACTTTGTTTACTTTTCAGCTCATTTCCAGTCTAGAGAATTCAGTTGATTACTTTGCTTTGTGTGACAGTGGAGTTGATCTTTACTGAAATAACACAAGCTCCTGGAGCTATTGGTAGTCACAGCAACACACATTTATCTGTGGCAATATTCTTGCACTGCCATTGTCAACCCTCGCTTTCTTGGTGTTTAGTTAATAAACATAACACCAGTGAGACAGCCTTGATTTCTGCTTTTGGTATATCCTTATTTGCATGTGTTTTCTATGGGGGATTGTCCGATTACCTAACACATTACAGAATGCTTTAGTGAACCATTTCCACCTTTCATCGGGATATATTTTTGAATACGAATAAATGAAGAGCAAAAGGTAACATTGTATTGTTTTAGGGGAACAAAATCAGGAGCCCTCTCTCTTAAAAGTACAATGAATCAGGTCATGTGAAAGCCTGCTCTTCATCTGTTTATAACAATCAGCAGGCAGATGAAAGGAGGAAACATTGCCAGTTTGGCAGCTCACACTTATTTGAATGACAGAAGGACGCGGAGGGAAACAAAACAATGGGGATGATTGATGATACCCACTGGAAAGAAATGAAGGGCTCTAGCAGGGATTTGAACCCAGGCCTGCTCATGATGCCATACCACTTCATTACCTGCTGATTGAGCAGGACAAATGGAAACCAGGAACTCCCATAGACACTCATCTTTCTCAGTGCACAACCTGGAACCACACAACTGATGACGACAATGACAGGCATTACAAATGTCATAGTTTTAAACACTCAGAGAACAAGTAGTCTAATAAAGCATGGACTACAGAATTTCACCCAGCCCAGTGCTTTCATCAGCAAAATGTTTGGTAACAGCTATAGTCTGCTGCAGATTGTGGTAGCATAGGACTGGTTTGATATTCAGGCGTATTCCTGTGTTCCTTGACAGAAATCATCAGCTCCATAGGCGGTCTAAAGCTTTTATTACAGTTCTTATCTTACATTCTCTCAGCATGATTGCTGCTTTCCTTTTTACTGCATACCTTGTCCATCTCTGAGTTTGCACTTACTTTTATTCTTGTTCACCATTTATCAGGTTAAAACAGTAAACCCTGAATTAACTGGCTCAACACATTTCTGGTCATTATGTTTGCTTGCGCGCATGCGCAAGAAACATCTTGCGACAATGCGACTCTGGGAGGTGTGTGCCTGAGCTGCCCAATGTAGTGCTTGCTTGAGCGGGCATGTCTTGGTTGCACCAATGGATGGGCGAACTGTGGATGACAGCATCTTGGCTGCAGTGGCTTTCACTTGAAGGGAAAAAGCCACTGCAGCCTGGAGCGGCATGCTCGTTTGTTTTGTTTCCCGCTATCCTCCTGGGACACTCAGACAGACAGGCTTGCCAGATTCATTTTCTGATCAAAGCTGTTTGATTTGGTCAATTTTGCCGCATTGGAGACGTTCTCTATTACAGAGATAAATAGCCTTGGGCTAACTGTCAACGAAAACTTGCAAGCTAATAAATTATTACAATTTCTTCCCGTGGATTTCTCTGGAGACAGCCCTAGGAAATACACTTTTTGATTAGTAAATTTCTTTGTGTGTGTGTGTCTGGACATTCAAATGTGTCGACTTTGATTAGCGCCGTTGCTTTTCAAGTGGACATTGGCTGAGGGGCTGTCAGCTGAAGGTAGTGCTGATGCATAATGTATAGTCTGCGCCCCCCCCCCGGAAACCAGCGCCTCATCCTAGGCGGCAATGGCAGAAAAATTGCCCTAATAACCCTACTGCTGACTGAAGTTTTTGACAGGGGAGTTCAACAAAGTTTCAGGACCTGTCATAGATTGAAGAAACATTCCTTTTGCCGGGCAAAAAAACAGAGTCGCAAATGGGACACCTGATCTGTGGACCCGGTAAACTGTGTGTGTGTTTAAGCAAAGCTGTTCGCAAGAAAGGATCAGCTTTGTATAAGTCAGTTGGTTGGTTTCGTCGCTACCAGGGGCTTTATTTACATATAAATATACATACTACACCCAGTGGCGTAACCATGCATACTTATCGTACACCAGTGCGTACAGAAAAAATCCAGTTTACTTTTTTTTTGTGTTAAGCTGTTCTCGAACTCTGGTCTTTCAGTCTCGGTAGCCATGGGGAAAAGGACTTCAAGTTCCAACTCATTAGCAGACAGGAGCGGTGGCTCATCAATTTGCTGTGGACCCCACTTCTTGCTGCGCTCCCGAGTCCCACCTGATTTTAAGCCTTGGGTGCCCACAGTACATACTCTGAATTGCCAGCTGGCTGAACATTTCCTAGATCTAGCGCTAAAGATATCCTCCGTTTTTGAAGTGGCAGTTCGAATTATCGAGGAGCACCTTATGTGTGGAGCTGAGTGAAAGCAGCAGTGATGCTTGGGGAGGGGGTTGATCAGGAACTGTGTGGGACTTACTTAGCGAGTCCGACTGCAGTGATCGGGGATGGGGACTGCCAGTGGCCATATGTAAGGCTGAGGGAATCCAGCTCTGATGATCGGGGATTGCCAAGTTATACGCGGGACTTAGCGAGCCAGACAGCATTGATTGGAACTGTCTTGGTTTTATGTGGGCCGGACTGAGCGAGTCAGACAGCAACCAAGCGACGTACGGGGAGAGGTGGACTGGTTATTACTTTACTAGCTACCTCTGAGTTTCTGATCCTCCCACCTCCCGACAAAAGAACACCCAGTCCTCCATGTATATCTGGAAACAAACCATTACCAGCTCGGTTTGTCTTTCCTGGTAAAACACTTTGAAAAATTACAGTGTGCTGACAGATCTCCACAATTGCAAAATAACTCAGGAAAGCACTACTGTTCTCATCTCACCTAGATTCCTTATGTCACTAGTATTTTTAAGAAAATAAAAATGGTCTCAGTGTATATAACAAAACTAAAGTAGTTTAAAAATCTAAAAATGACTAGAAAGCTATTTTTTGGGAGCAATGTACATGTATGCATTCCACACAAAGCAGCCAAGTGAGCCCGATTCTGTTTCCTCACCAACCCCTAACTTTTCTTCTCAAAAAGTATTTTATCAGCAATAATATTCCTATAATTAGTGCTCCTATTGCATACAAAGCCAGTGCCATCTGGTCTCTCTGTGGTCTTGGAGTGGTGTGTATGGTCCCCCCCAGCTCCTCCCATTTGCCTAAATGCTGCTAACTGCCTGCTGAATGACGAGGTGTGTGTGTGTGTGTGTGTGTGTGTGTGTGTGTACATGTGCATGTGGGTGTGACTCTTAAAAGGAATGAGCTGCAAATGGACTGTAGTGTAAATCAAGACCACAAATTTATGGCCCAGGGTCCCTCACCATCATTTCTCTGCCTTCTCTCTAAAACAGACTGGTCCCATAAATTGCCAGCTGTTGATTTGAATAGTGGGAGAAAACTTTGTGTGTCTGCCTGCTTGAACAAGATGAAGTGGCATTGCTGTTTAGAAAAACATACTGATGTAGTAACAGGCAGTGTACAATCAAATTATTTTCTCCCTGCTCCATTGCAAGCCACAGTTGTATTAAATAATTAAAAGTGGTAACCCTGTATTTTTTTTCTTTTTGTAATTACGCAGTGGTCCCAGGTTAATCTGGCATTTCCCCTAAAACTCCAAGGCAACTTTCTTCTGTCTTCCTATACATTGCATTATTTCCTAGCAGATTAGTGTATTACCCTATGACCAATGCAAGCCTATGGGACAAATTATGTAGCTGGCTCCATTTCCTTGCAAGATACAGGAATCCTTGTAGACCTGGGAGCCCTAATTAAGTTTATAATTGCCCTAGCTTTTATGATATCGAAAACAAGGCACTTTTAAAAGGCATTTTTATGTTGGCTTGCTGCGCTTGCGCAGGTCAACATATTGGGAGAGTGGAGATTTGGAGGCGCGGCTGCTGTTGGGCGAATGCAGGGCATGCATCAGTAGGTGCGTCCCTCATTCCCCAATAAGCCAGCATGCTAGCGCTGACACCAACATTATGTAGAGTGGACAAAACCTGTAAACAAAGTGCCACTGCAATCAGAGACAAGCTCGTCATGCAGCAGCATAAAGACACTCCTCCCATACGTGCCTTTCCAAGGCAAACATTTCAATAAACATGGTGCCGAAGCCCCCGCTTGGCGGGTGAAGCTTGTGCGCGCCCCTTGTGTGACACGCCCGATGGGGAGCCCCTCCCGTCGGCATCACCTACTGTTGAATGCCGAAGAGTTTGGCCAATCCCCTCGGCTCGTGCTCCCCGACTTTGTTTGCGGCGGGGGTACCCAATCGGTGGCATTACCCCCCGTGTTGTGTGCCGACAAAGGGTGCCCAATCCACCGTCGACTGGTGACCCCCAAACCCACTTGAGGTGGCACGCTGGGAGCCCACCCCAGCATGCCAAAACAGTCCCATGCCTTTGTTTGCCGGGCGGTGCTCAATCCCAGCGGCATTAACTCCACCAGTGTTGTGTGCCGACGAGGGTGCCCAATCCCCTGTCAGCTACTAACCCCCCCAAACCCACTTAGGTGGCACGCTGGGAGCCCACCCCAGCATGCCAAAACTCTTCCGTGATGTTTTCTGTACCTAGAATACGAAACGGTCCCTCGTAGTCTAGGTCCGCCCCCCACTTGCACCCACCCACTGCGCACCCTGCCTCCCCTCACCCCCCTCACCCCATACTTACCTACGGAGTCTGGCGCGACAATCTTCAGTGGACCAGGAACACGTCTGCACTCTTCAAAGCCAACGCGAACTGAGGAAATGCCGGTAAACTGTATAATGGAGTGAATAGGGTTTTTCAACTTTGTTGCATATCTCAGCCATTTCTTGGACTTTTTGCACCAAATTTTCAACAAGGGGTTTTTGGGGCCCCTCCTCATGAATTGTGTCTCGAAAGGTGATTTCGCAGTCACTGCACAAAATCACCTTTCGGGGCCCATTAACGAAATGATAGTGGCGGTGTTCATGAGGTGCCCTCTTAAAAAGCCTAAGTTCTAAATTTGGTCCAACAAATGCCTGTTTTACGAGCGTGCATTGTGCAGTTGCTATGCAGGCTCGTAACTTCGCGCATTCACAATATTTTACTGCTGGATTTTCAGCATTGTCATTTTTGTACACCTCCTTGTGAACACTACAGCTGTCATTTTCCACATCCTGCCCGAAATGTGTTTTCGCACTTCCGGCGCACAATAGAGCAGTCGCTGTGGGAAATCAGTGTTTGGGCCAGATTATGAACATGACAGTGACACAGTTCATGAGCAGAGGACCTAAAATGCCTATGTTGAAAATTTGGTGATGATACTCCATAAAATAACTGTGTTCCGAACATGTGTTGGCAGATTGCACGCACGCTCGTACCGTCGTGCATTTGCAATATTTTCAGTCTGGATTTTCACCATGGCCATTTTTCCACACCTCTTGATGAACAGTACAGCTGTCATTTGACAAATTGTGCCCAAAATGTGTTTTCGCACTTCCGGCGCAGAATAGCGTGGTTGCTGTACGAAATCACTTCTTGGGACACTTTGAGGAAATAACAGTAACACTGTACATGAGCAGAGGTGCTAAAATGCGTATGTTGAAAATTTGGTGCTGAACACCCATAAAATGGCAGTGTTGCAAGCTTGCATTGCATATTTCCCATGCACCCTAGTAGCTTCCCAAATTTGGTATATTTACATGCCACATTTTCAACACTGGCATTTTTTTCCACCTCCTTATGAACTGTGCAGCTGTCATTTCTCACATCCTGCCCGACATGTTTTCCTGCACTGCACTACCAAACACCCAAAGGGACACCCTAATGCTTGTCACTCTCTGCAGGGTGGGGTTGGGTTGCCATCAGTTCAATACTTCACTGCCATTCCTATGATGCATCTGTCTAACTCCTACACTACCAATGCCAATGGCAGCAAGCCAACATTCAGCATTGACAAATGCTTGCTTTTTTAAAGACTGTATTTCTCTAGGAACACCTGAGGGAGATATTTTGCCCATTTATACAGTTCAGAGAACTGTACCATCGGAGGTTGAGTAACTTGTTGATGTCAACACAGTAACATGGCTCTTGTGGGATTTGAACTTGGATCTCAGACTTCCCAAAGCTGTGCTCAAATCAGTACGCCATGCAATATGATGAAGAAATCACATTACATATGTATATTTAATACATAAAAAACAGCACCAAGATGAACACTACAGTATTTTGGATTGAGACTCTCTTTTACCACAGACATGCACATATATTTATGTATCTATAGTTTGTTTTTGTTTTCTTTGGGTGTAGGGGTTATCGGTGGCACATGGTGGCATAAAGTTATGAAGCTTCCATGACTCTTTAGCTATGGGAGACTCAGCAAAGGGATGCAAAATGCTACAGGGGGGTTGTTATCTCTACTATGCCCCCCCCCAAAAAAAAAACTAAACTATACTATGCTATCAGCCAGTGTGCAACATTCTGTAACACACAATCAGTATTGAGTGGTGTACAGAGATGGAAGGAGGGGAATCTGCAGAGTTGACACCATAACAAAACAACAGTAATGAAGCGCACAGGCAAACATTCCTGTAATTAAACCCTCCCCCAGCCTGCACGCTGAAATATATGACTGCACATATAGGAGACCTAGGTTCATGACTGGATGAAAATGTTTGATGGGAAAACAAATAAATAATGCTTTATGTGTAATTTTCATTCTGTAAAATATTTGGGACTGAATATAAACAATAAAGTGTGCATATAGATGCATCACATGCGGTTCCTCTGGGAGAGGTAAGTATTAATTGGAAATGTTTAAAAAAAGCTGAGAGTCTTGCTTCAAATGCATTAACATGGACGGTGGTTCAGTGTATAATGGCACTGTGAGATAGATGATGTTTTCAAATTTTGCTTTCAGTACCATTTCAGTACCATTTGTGGAACTTCAGAAATTCTACATAATTCTGCATAAATGTTTCAGAATTAAACCTGAAATTCAGAATGAGATGCAGTTGTAAATCGAGTATAAGTAATCCAAGGTGTGCATAAACAGAGATATAGTCCTTTGTAAAATACAAATACAACTATCTTCTCATTCTTCAGCATCTATTTCTTTCCATAATAATACCTAGGTAAGCTCAGACATGCCCAATGTGCCGAATGCATCTTTAACTCTCACACACTCCCATTGCCACTACAAACATTCGGCATTGACAAATGCTTTTTGTAAAGAAGTTACAGTACAAATTTTAAATAATAGAAATAACTGTTTCCTCCCTTCGGTCCCAACTAGTTGAACGGCCATCTAACCTGTACTTACAGACACTCCTCACACTTCGATGCAGTTACAACTTAAGCAGTTACCGGGGCAGGGGGAGGCTGTAATGTGCAAGTGGGATTGTGAGTGCCACCTTATAGTACGTGGATGAACAAACCTGCAGGTTGTTTGCATGGTGACTCAAGTAGGCTCCGTAGAACTTGTATAGAGGAGGAAAAATGTGACAGCCAAACTAAAGAGCCAGTGCCAAAGTGTTTAATATAAACTTGTTGCGTACAAAAATAACAAGAAACAAAGACCATAAAGGTGCAGCAAGTTTATATGAAACACTTCGGCACTGGCTCTTTAGTCTGGCTGGCACATTGTTCTCCTCTACACGGGTGCTATGCAGCCTACTTGAATTTGTTGTGTCTGTGTGGGGCTGGCCGCCCCATTCTGATAGCACCAGCCCGGCACAATTTGACATTGTGGTCGAACCTGTTGGAGGTTTGTTTACATGGTGAACCTTGTTCCCTTTTCCAAGTGCCCACAATAAACTTTTGGGTGCCTGGGAAGGGTTACAACTACCATTAGGAATGACTCTTTGCAATTACATAGCACTGGCATTTGACTCCAGCAACTTGGGTCTCTGTTGTGTTGCTGTTTTGCATCCTGCTGGCCCAGTTCTAAACCTGTTGCTACATTTCTGAATTAATCTTTCAGCATCTA
Organism: Neoceratodus forsteri; assembly: GCA_016271365.2. NCBI lineage: Eukaryota > Metazoa > Chordata > Ceratodontiformes > Ceratodontidae > Neoceratodus > Neoceratodus forsteri. The sequence continues at coordinate 638,095,462 of CM057453.1, read as the reverse complement.
ATGCTGTACTATTTTCCACACACACACACACACACACACACACACACACACACACACACACACACACACCTGTCTTCTTCTAGAGACACTAATCCAGGGTTGAGTTCTGGAGTAGTTAGTGAGGCACCACTACTCATCTGTATGCACTGTAAACTAATGTGAGAGATAGGCACAGTTTAATTTTTGTTTGAGTTTTTAATTTCTGCCTCTGGTGACAGCATCTCCAGAACCCACTGGCACCACCCTACGGGCCCCACCTACCTCATGCACCATCCTCCACAGAGCTTTAGCTTACCCAAAGGTTGGATATGGGGAGGAGGAGATATATCTCTGAACACGGCAGATGTTAGGAGGCACAATGAGGAAACAGATTCTGCTTCAGATATACCTGTACTGGGGTCCCATCAAGCCAGCACTGAGGTTGCTTTCTTGTTTTCTCCCTGATACCCAGGAGGATGCTGACATGTAAGGAGGACTAATTTAGATGCACATGCAATGTGTGCACAGTGCGGGTCCCCAGGCAGTGTCCTCCCCCTCCTTCATGGCACGTTGCTGCACTTCCACCTGTGGCTACCCTGCTGGCACTATTGCAGCAAAGATGCTGTCCTCCCTCTCCAGAAGAAGAGAGTGTCCGCCAGGATGTTCACTCTTCCTTTTTCCTGCCAGCTCCCAGTGCTGCAAGTTGTTCCTGAACCTGGGTCACCAAAAGGATGATCAGTAGCACTCCCACTGCATTGACAGGCTGGTGTGGGCACCACTTAGTTAAGCTGCAGTACTTTTTACTTTTGTTTAGCTGTAATCACATAGTCATAATCTGCACTAGTTTCTTTAAAACAGTTGACTCTATTCCCAGAGTAACTTGTCTGGAGTCAAAGCTACCTTTGTTGTAGTACACTAGTACTGAAAGGGAGTTAGCCATACTTGAGTACAATACCACTTGCTATTAATGTGAAAAATTTGAGATTTAGTTCGTCTCAGCTCTGTACTTGACTTTGCATTGCAACCTATTGCTAGAGTGAAAATGGTATAAATTCACTTGTAACATGGGTTGTGAGGGACGTGGAAGCCCACTGGTGCAGAGTCTCTGCATAGCCATGCATTAAGCAGACCAGTTAATGCACGGTTTCGTGAAGCAGCTCAGTAAAGTGCCCTCCAGATTTGTTTGTCCTACCGGACTGAAAGCAAAGGCAGAAAGGCAGCCACATAAAACAGCAGGAAGCAGCACACCATGGTCAGTGCCAAGCTGCTTCGCCCTTGATATCCAATAGTGTTCTTGGCTCCCTGAACCCTGGAGCATGCCCTGGCATGGCGATCGTTACCTGCCTGCAATACACCACAACTTTCATTCCCTATCTCTGTGTCCTGATTGCATCCCAATGTGTTGTGCAACAGTGAGGTGTGCTGCTTGTTCTCGCTTTGTGTGCAGCTGACGTTCCTCACAAAATCACTGCCATCCACATCCCACAATACAGTCCCTGGCAGAGATAGAAAGAGAGAGAGAGGTCAGCTTTCTGTAAGTGATCTGTACCTGTGTGTCCAGCTGCACTTCTGTGCACCGCATGACATGCACAGCAGTAAAATGATTGTGATAGGGAGCCAGAGCAGCAGGCATCGCAAGTACAGGAAGAAAATGTTTCAGTTCATTGGGCAGTGCGGGCAGCTGTGTTCACTGCCAAAGCAGGCAACAGGCAGCTCGAGTAGTGGTAACCTCGACAAAGCAGCAAGGCAGCTGTTGGTGTCACTGCAGCTCCCAGACAGTGACAGTAGTGTATGGAGCAGTCTCCCTTCCCCCACGGACGATGTTAGAAGCTGTATAACTTTGAAATGTGTAATGTTATTGAAGACCCTGGTCAAGCGGGTGCGGTGTGTATATGAGAGAGAGAATACTCATAACATTGTGCTTCTGTGTCTTCATTCTCTCTTTCTGTATATGGAGGGCCACTGCTCGCTCTCTGGAAAACTGTTAAATGTTTGATAGATAGTGTACTTTGCATCCTTGTATGCATCATACCGAAGTCTTGCAGTGTAGTTAGTATGTGTTCCTCTCTCTCTCTCTCTCAGTGTGTGTGTGCTTCAGACATGCAGTCAGTTTCCGAGGAGGCTGTGGTGTTTTTTGGGGGGGGGTTACAGTAAAGCATGTTTTGCAATGTCTCAAAGTATGTTATAGACAAGAAATGCCAGAAATCATCCTAATACTATCTTTCTAGCATTTCTGTGTTCATAACATCAGTGACATATGCATTAACTAATTGGGACTACCTTTCAAGGTGGCAGAGTGCAGTCAGATCTGTAGACTTTCAAGCACAGAAAAAGGCTTTTTCTTAATTTTTTTTTACTTTTTTAAATGACCCATGTTATAAGTGCAATAACCCACTACAGTGTATGGGGTTATTGAGGATTAATCAACACCCCGGGTGCTGTGAGAACACTCAGCTTGTGGCCTCATGCCTCTTAACACACCCGGGGTGTTGATTAATACCCAATAGCCCCATACCCTGTCAGGGGTTATTAATTACTTAGGCACTAGGGGCAGGAAAGCAACAAATGTGCCAGATCTCCAACATTTCTAAATTCACTTAAAAAATTGTTTGAAAAACTCCTGAAACCTGATTGCTGGCAGCAATCACAAAGCCTGCATTTATCAGGCAAAGGAGCCCTCCAAAAACACAAGCTGGCACTATTCCTGCATAAGGACTATTTTACATATAAAACGTGTTTTTTAAATGTCGTAAAATGTGTTTTTCTATAAAAAACTTTAGTTACTGCAAAAGACTATTTTGCAACCGCAATAAGACCTTTCAGTGTGTGAGGTGTTGGAGTACGCCTGTACCTCTAGGGAATTAAAGGCCCGACGCCGGTCATGTCATGCCTCACTGTGCCCTGAGTGTGGGGGTATCCTGGTATGTGAGGCACAAATAAAACTCCATCATTCAGTTTTCAGTTTCAGGTTTTTTCTTTGTGTGGGTATCCCCTATCACCCCACACCCTGTTGAGTCTTATCACTTATGTGAACACTAGCAGGAAATCTAGAAGCATGTGTATCACATCCCTGTTATCATGAGTGACTGCTCTATATATTTAGTAGACAAGCCATTATATCTCTAATTATATAACGGGGTCTGGACAATTCGAGCTCATCAATGGTCAGAACCCCATCACATGGTACTGCATTAACCTAGCATGTACCCCTGCTCTGATTACATTGTGAGGGGATTTAATCAAGAAAATGACCTATCAGAAGTAAGAAGTTCAATACGAAGGTCACAAAGCAAATCAAATAACCAAACAGGGTAAACAAGAAATCATGCAACACCACACACACACACACACACACACACACACACACACTACTTAATGGCAGTATTGCTTGACAATCATAAATTGCAATCGAAGTTCATCAAACACCAATGAAAAATTACACTTCACGCTCAAAAAACCAAACTCAAAAGCCCTAAGTGCTGCTCAAGAAAGGAAACTTGTACACCTAATTGAAACAAAAGAACTACAATTTAACATAACAATGGGAACATACATGCATACAAAAGTAAAATATTAGCAAAATGTCAACATAAATTGCTCTGTAAACCTGTAAAATATTCAGTTACCTAACTGGAATTGCAGTACCAATCACACCACAGCCTGTGTCTCAGGCTCCGCCTAATCAATTACAATGCAGTGTACCTGAGGCCGATTACATTGTATCTCTAGCCTAATCAACTGCCCAATCTTCCAACTCAGACTCACAGATCACATATTAATACCCATTTAAAGCAACAGGAACAACTAAAAAAACATGCAACATAACCCACTTGCTGTAGTGTGACCACACCCCACTAGGTTTTGACCCCTACTTGATTATGCAGATATTCACAGTTTAGTACAAGCCCATATTGTCTCTCATCTGGACTACTGCTATGCGCTCTATCAGGGCTTACCCGGTGGTCAGTAATAACTTCATCTGCAACTGGCTCAGAACTCAGCAGTGAGGTTGCCAGATCACATTACTCCATTGCTATGAGTTCTGTGATGACTGTCATTTAGGTGGTGCATTGATTTCAGGATACTTTTAATAGTGTATAAATCTCTGAATGGACTGGGTTACTAGAATTTCTGTGAGCTTCTGACACCCTACGTGTCCAGCTGGGAGTTGAGATCCAAGAGGTGGGGGGCTGCTTTCAGGTGCTACCATCTCACTTGAGATCTGCAGCATTTGATGTTTAATAAAGGTGGCAATGAGCTGAGGCAATAACTGTGATGCAGTTAACAACTCATCTGCTTCCACAGTGCACGTTTGATGGCTCCCAGCACCTCTGGGTTAGATGCTTAACCAAGTTCTTTGTACTGATTAATTTTGTAAAAGTTTATGGGCCTCATATTCAGAGCCAGCTGGCAACATGTGCCACATGCAAAAATAAGGCTAGCTGGCTCTTGTGTTATATTCAAACAGATAGCATGATCTGAACTGATGGTGCTATTTGTTTGAATATTGGAGTCTGGTAGCATGACCCACAGCAAGCATTCTCCATGTTTGGTGCAGTGCTACCAGAGGGCAGGACTGAAGCCCCCCCATAGGGGTAAAGCATGGCACAAACTGGATAATGCCACTACCCCTCTGGGTGATATTCAGCCCAAACATGTAGATGAGCACATTGGGCATGCACGGCACTAGCTGTGCATTTGCATGCCCATTATGGGCTCATCTGTATGCCAGCACTGCTGTGGATTGTGCCGGGCCAGGTCCCCCCCAGCCCCGATCCATGTAATGATAGAAAATCACCCATATCCCTGGTAGTCCAGTGGTCCCCCTCCCCAGCCCGGGTCTTAGTAATATTAATAACAGTGGCATTTCATTGGTGCAGTAGTACAGTGGTCCTCCCTCCCTGACCTCAATCTTAGTTATATTAATAAAAGCCCCATTTCATTGGTAGTACAGTGCCCCCCCCCCCACGAATCCTGATCCATGCAGTGATAGAAAAGCACACTTATCCCTGGTAATCTAGTGGTCCCCTCTTCCTTAGCCCCAATCCCATTCAGCATAACAAAATCCCCACATCCATGGTAGTCTAGTGGTCCTCCGCCCCTTCCACCCTAGTAGGCAGTGATCCACCATCCTGCTCCCCCCCAACCAGACCGGAGCTGGTGACTGGCACAGCCCTCCTCACACTGCCACAGCCAGCCACCGACTGAGCTGTATCAGAACATGTACGGTGTACAGTTCACTGTCATTGGCTGACCGGTTAGTAAATGAGCATGTACTGTACACTGAACATGCTCCGATACAGTTCAGCTGGTGGCTGGCCATGGCAGTGTGAGAAGGGCTGTGACAGTTGCCAGCTCCGGTTGGGTTGTGGGGGAAGCAGGGTGGTGGGTCACTGCCTACCAAGGTGGGGAGCCACTAGACTACAAGGGATGTGGTGATTTTGTTATGTTGCATGGGATTGGGGCTCAGGGACAGGGGAACCACTAGACTACCAGGGATACAGGTGATCTATTATTAATACAGGGATTGGGGCTCAGGGAGGGGGGACCACTAGACTACCAGGGATATGTGTGCTTTTCTGTCACTACACTGATCAGGCTTGGGGAGGGGGACCACTGTACTACCAATGAAACAGGGCTTTTATTAATATTACTAAGATAAGGGCCAGGGAGGAGGAACCACTACACTACCGGGTAAGACAGGGTATCTTAATTATTACAAGATCGGGGCTAGGGAGGGACCGTTGAACTGCCAGGATACCAAGCCCTTGACCATGGGCAGATAGGTCTGCACACTGTTAAGCGCTGGGTTTCAGAAGTGTTGAACTGAGCCTCTGCTGGTGGCCATTGAGCGCTTCTGAAAACGTTCACTATTGTGCTGCACCACATATGCATAAGGGGAACCTCATTTGCATAGGTGCAGCACAAGATTATGCACCATGGTGCTGTCAGGGGTGCCCTGTGCATATGTGGCCTTTGAATATGGGCGTGCCTCCAACAGCTGGCGCTATTCCCGGTTAGCGTGGCACAAACACAGTTTGTGCCATACTAACCTTTTGAAAATGGGGCCCTATTTGTTTCTCCCTATTGCCACTTTAAAATAATATGCACTTTATTACAGTGTATGTAGTATCTCTGTAAGAGGGGGGGGTTTCAAAGGAGGTGTATAACTACTGCTGCATTAATTCTAATGAAGCCCCATAGTCACTGGGCAAAACATCAGTGTGACATAGTTCCTCTGCTACCTTTGCGTAGAGCTTATGTATATGGACCCGTGAGTAAATATTTTTTTCACTATATGGCACTGAGTTTTAAATAAAATAGCTGTGAGCTACATTTGATACAGCTTTTTGCCTAGCTGTTTCCTTAGCTTTGGGTGTGTGTTTTTGTCTGTATCATAAAAGAAAGGTTGGTAGACTATTTTAACTCCAGTGGTCTGCAAGACCAAAAGGCAGCATGGATTCATGGGTGGGGTGGGGGAAGTTTAGAGGTCATGCCAGAGAAACCTGATTGATTTCTTTGAATGAGTGACCAGGGCAATAATTGGGGGCGGGGGGCAGTGCACATGGCCTATCTGAACTTTAGCAAGCCCTTTGGCAATGTGCCATGCAGGAGATAAACTAAGAAACTGAACAGCTTAGGGAACCAGAGCCAAAGTGGTGAGTATGGTTAGAAACTGGTTGGTGGATAGGTGACTGAGGGTGGTGGTAAATGGCACTCACTCTAATAATGGAAGAGTGACACGTGGGATGCTGCAGGTCTCAGTAATGGGACAGATCCCCTTCAATGTCTTCATAAGTGACATTTCAGATGAAGTGGAAGGGAAAGTGTGCTTTGTTACAGATGATATAAACATCTGTAATAGGGCAGACATTTCAAAAGGGGGCAGAAAGAATGCATAGGGATCTTGGGAAATTTGAGGTATGGCCAAGAACATTGCAGTTGGGATTAAATACCCAAAAGTGTGAAATCATGCACCTAGGGTAAAAGAACCCAGGAGCTGAGTACTGAATGGGGAAGGTACAGTCAATCACTAAGCAGCAATGGAAACTTTCAGTTGTATCTGATGACCTCAGTGGGGCAGATCAGTGTGACAAAGAGTGGGTAGGGCCAGTCTGATGCTGGGATGCATTGGGAGTGGTATCTCTGGCAGTAGGATGGAGATGGTGTTTTTTTTCTTTGTTGTTTTTTTTTTCAATTGTTTAACCAGAAGTGACACACTAAGCTGAAAGTGTGTTTACAGGTGCGACCTGGGATGCCACTGTATCGCTCACTAGCGAAACCCCTCCTAGAGTATTATGCCCAGTTTTAGAGACCACACCTCAGAGAGCACATAGGCAGAGTAGAGATAATCCAGAGGAGGGCAACTAAAAATTTTCAGGAGTTGCACCAAAAGCTGTACAAGAAGAGACTGAGGGCGTGCAACAGACACTTAGGTGGGAAGATCCCAGACATTTTCAGCCCAATGACCAACACAAGGACAGAGAAACACAATGTTACTGTAGCCTTAACTAGAAGGCACTTTGGTGGGCAGTTTTTTATTGCTGCATCACAGGAATGGAAGATATTGTGTTTAATTGGGTTCCATGGACCCAGCAGCCCAGTCCTTTCCACTTTCTTATTCAAAGCCCATACTCTGCAGTAATATGATGAAAATACTTCTAGCGTAGCACTGTACTCCATAGCAGTAAATGAGTAATGAATGTGGGTGTCTTCTGAAATATTTTTTAAATACTTTTGTTTTAAACTAAAGCCACTACTCAACTAACAAAGTTCTCATAGACTGTTTCTAAAGTTCTGGAAGGAGCCTGTAAGATGAGAGCAAGGATTTGAAGCAAACATGTTTTTAAAGGATTCAAGACCAACAGCTAGGGTAGTTTTAATTTTTTTCTAGTTAAAAGGAAGTAGATAAACAACGATATAGATCAGCAAATGCAACAGAACATGAGCAATTTAATATATTTGAGGAAGGGAATTAAGGCCACACATGTACAGGGGCACCTGAAGGAAAAAGAATGGCTGGAAGGTGCTGTGTGTCATCCTGGAGACAGGTACTGGGGTTGCTATCTGTACAGGTGTGGTATACAGACCTCCTGCACAGAGAGAGAGAGAGAGAGAGAGAGAGAGAGAGAGAGAGGTTGGAGAAGGCACTTAGTGAAACCATCAGCAAGATGGCGAGGAAGAAGGAGGCGCTGCTAGTTGGGGACTTCAGTCTGCCAGAAGTGGATTAGAGCCTTCCAACTACAGCTTCGGCAAGGAGCAGGGCCATTATTGTCTCCTTACAAGGGCCTTTTTTTAGCAGCTATTCAAGGAACCCACTAGGGATGGGGCAGTGCTGAAACTGGTGCTTGCAAACCAGGACGTAATTGCAGACATCACAGTAGGCAGTCCCCTAGGTACCAGTGATCACCGCACAGTGTGGTTTAACATTAAGATGGGAATAGAGGCAAACCACATGAGGATGAGGGACTTAGACTTTAGGAGGGCAGATTTTAAAGAAATGGGAGACTGCCTCAGAAACTGCTTCATGGGGTGGGGGACTGCCAGGGAGGGGAAGATGTAATGCCCCAATGACAGGGCTCCCCGTTAGTCTCCAGTGCCCCCAGTTAGCCATGAGTCTCCTCATTTCCTCATGTGCCCAGGTGCTCCCACAAAGGTGAATTGCAGCTTGCAGTTTCAAGTCTTTTTTCTCCTGCAGCTTGTAGGGACCTCCTGTTTCCCAGACAGAGGACGCTCCGATCATCCCCGAGGTAGGGACTTGGAGTGCCATGGATGCCAACCAACACAATCACCTTTACCAGGTGAGTAAACACCCATTGTGATTGGTTGGCATCCCATAGCACTCCAGACATTACCTCATGGGAGATAAGAAGCAGTTAGGACTCCGGGTGGGATCCGGGTGGATCGGAGGGTCTGGGTGTGGGTGCAGCTGCTAGGACCTGGGTAGCGAAGGCTGGCCTGAAGTCCAGAAGCTGCTCTAGTCTATAGTGTCTAGCAAAGGTGTGCAGAGAGCTCCAGGTAGCTGCCCTGCAGATGTCTTCGGAGGACACAGAAGCCCGCTCCGCCCAAGAGGTGGATATTGCCCTGGTGGAGTGAGCCCTGATCCCCTGAGGTGGGGTTAGTTGACTTGCCGTGTAGGCATGGTGGACGACCCGTCTGATCCACCCCGCGATGGTGGACTTGGTCACCGTGAGCCCCTGCCTCTGGCCCTTCGAGATGATGAATAGCCTCTCCGTCTTACGGATGGGGCTGGACCTGTCCAGGCAGACCGAGAGGGCCGACCCGACGTCCAGGGAGTCGGGCGCTCCGCTCTCGGCCTGAGGGGCTATGCGAGGCAAGGTAGGCAGGTCTATCAGTTGTTCCCTGTAGAACCTTGTTGGGCTTCTCTGGCTGGAAGGCCGGGACTGTCCTCAGCCGGACCCCTTTGGGGGTGAAGGTGGTGTATGGAGCCACGCACGACAGGGTGCCGAGTTCCCCAATTCTTCTAGCCGAGCAGATGGCCACAAGGAAGGCTGTCTTCAAGTCGACCCAGAATAGGTCTGCCTCGGTGAGCAGCTCATATGGTGGCCGTCTTAGGGAGTCCAAAACCAGAGGTAGGTCCCACAGAGCGATGCTAGGTCTGGTTTTGGGTCGCATGAGGTCCACTGCCCTCAAGAAGCGGATGGCGTCTGGATGGGCCCCCGGTGGGAGTCCCTCGACGAGACCTCTGGCCGCCACGATGGCCGCCAGTTGCACCCTTAGAGAGGAGGGTCAGCCCCTTGTCCACCCCTTGTTGCAGGAACAGGAGGATCGTCGGCAGGTCGGCCTGTTCTGGCATCGACCCTCTCTGACGGCACCACTGAGAGAAGACGGCCCACTGCCTCTTGTACATGGATGTGGTGGATGCCCTACGAGACCGAAGGAGCGTGCCTATAACCGACTCGTGGTACCCAGTAGCCATGAGTCGTTCCCTCTCAGGAGTCAGGCCGTGAGTTTTAGGGTTCGAGGAGACGGGTGGTGTCCGGACGGGTCGGGATCTGGTAGCTGGCTAGCGACACCTCCGTAATTGCCGCGAACCACGATCTGCGTGGCCAGTGAGGAGCCACCAGGATAACGGTGACCCGAGACTCACGTTTTTTTGCCAAAACCTGTGGGATGAGGCGACGCGGGGGAAACGTGTATGCATACTCCCGTGACCATACCTGAGACAGGGCGTCCGTGCCCTGGGAGTGAGCGTCTCTGAAACGGGAGAAGTACCGATCCACCTGGGTGTTGTCCCGCGATGCCATTAGGTCTAGGGGCACTGGGCCCCAGGCCGCCTGTATTATCTGGAAAAGATCCGGATGCAGGCGCCATTCTCCCGGGTGGATCTGCTGCCTGCTGAGCCAATCCACCCTGATGTTCAGTTTCCCCGCCAAGTGCACTGCTCCCAGGTGTGATAGGTGTGTTTGAGCCCAGTTCATCGCCCTTGAGGTTTCCCTTGACATGGCCCTGCTTCTGGTTCCTCCCTGCTTTGCGATGTAGGCCACCGTCACGCGATTGTCGGACTTGATCAGAACCGACTGTCCCCGGATGATGTGACGGAAGGCCCTTAGTACGTGGAATACTGCTCTCATCTCCAGGACGTTGATGGAGAGTTGAGACTCCAAGAGGGGGACCATGTTCCCTGTGCTGACTCGTCCCCCAGATAGGCTCCCCAGCCAGAAAGGCTCGCGTCCGTCTTGATGGAGATCGGGTGTGGGGCCTCCAGGGGGACCCCCCTCATCAGGTTTCCCAGAGTAACCCACCACTCTAGGGAGGACCTTACCTCAGCGGGTAAGGGAACCACACAATGGAGGTTGTTCTCGTTCAGTGCCCCGCGTGCCAGGACGTAATTCTGTAGCGGACGCATGTGCCACCTGGCCCAGGGCACGAGGTCTATGCAGGAAGCCATGCATCCTAGAAGCCTTGCCACCTTCGCCACCGTGGTCCGGGGGTGTGACCTTAACTGTCGGGCCAGGCTCTGGAGGCTGCGGATCCGGGCAGGTGACGGTCTCGCCCAGCCTTCGGCCAAGTTGATAATGGCCCCGAGGTGCTCTATTTGTTGGGTGGGATGGAGATGGCTCTTCTCTCGGTTCACCACCCAACCATGATCCTTGAGGGCCCATACAGTGAGCTCTGTATGTGCGCGTGCCTGATCCTCGGAGCAGGCATGGATGGGCCAGTCGTACAGGTACGGAACAATGTCCAGCCCATGTTCCCTGAGTCTGGCCACCAGTGTGATGGAGACCTTGGTGAAGACTCTGGGTGCCGAGGACAGACCGAACTGGAGGGCTTGGTACTGGAAGTGGTGACCCATGATGTGGAAGCAGAGGAACTGCCTGTGCTTCCTGATGATGGGGATGTGTAGGTAGGCGTCCTTTAGGTCGACGGAGGTTAGGAAGTCGCCTACTCTGATACCCTGTAGAGTGGACCGGACGGTCTCCATTTTGAACCGACGTGGGATCACGTACTGGTTCAGGCATTTTAGGTCCAGGATGGGCCTTAGCTCCCCCGATTTCTTAGGGACCAGGAAGAAGATGGAATACATGCCCTTCCCCTGTTCCTGATCCGGGACGGGTTGAATGGCCCTGTTCTGGATCAGCTGTGCCAGGATCCCCTGAACTTGGTGAGGCGAGGCTCTTCTACTGGAGACTGGGGATGAGACAAAACATTGTGGAACCAAGGGATGAGCCAACTTGATGGCGTATCCCCTGGAGACCACGTCTCGGACCCACCTGTCCGACGTGGTGGCCGCCCAGTGATGGGCGAACAGGGCCAGCCGTTGGCCGACAGGGGGATATTGTTCCTGGAGGAGGTGATCGGCCGAGTCGGAGTCACTGTTTCCCCCTGAACCCCCTACTGCGACCTCCGGACTTCTGTCCCCGGGGTCGGAAGGAGGAGGCCTGGTAACCGTGGAAGGTGGGGGTGCGGGTGTTAGAGGGGGGAGCCCTACCTCGAAAGGAGTGGCTCTGAGCGAATGAATCCCTGCGGGTTTGGCTCTTGGCGCCAGGATGAAATCTACGCCTTGCAGAGGGAAGATGGGAGGATCTAAACCGGTTCCTTAGGAGGTCCCTACCCTCTTCCTTCTGTTTCAGGTAACTCTGAAGTCCCTCCCCAAATACATGACCCCCTTTAAGGGGTAGATTCTGTAGTAAAGTCTTAGACTCTGAATCAGCGTCCCAGAGCTTCAACCATAGTGCCCTGCGGGCCCGGTTTATGATGGTGGCGGCCCTGGCTGTAGGCGTAGGGAGTCCACTACCATGTCGGCCAGGTACTTGGCTGCGCCCAGGGTATAGTCTAGGAGTTCGGCTTCCCTGGACTTTGGGCTCGCCTGTTCCTGGAGTTCTTCCAACCAGCGGATCTGGGCCCGGGAGGTGTAGATAGCCACTGTCATGGCCTTGGCCATGGTGCCCTCGATCTCAAAAGTCTTCTTTAGCATGTCCTCAATCCTTTTGTCCGTTGGGTCCTTGAGGGCTATGGTACCACATGGTAGGACAGTCTTCTTGCTCAGGGCTGCCACTTGGGGAGCAATGGAGGGTGCCTTGCACCAAGCATCCGACTTGTCACCTTGTACCGGGTACATCTTGTGCAGGTTCCTTCGGTTTGGCATTCTGCCCGGGTCTGTGGATTGCCATTCCACGTGAACCAACTCTTCTATGGCCGGGCAAACTGGGAAGGTCTCTGAGGAAGTGGTTCTTAGCTGGATCATGGGATTGAGCTTCGACTCCGTCTTCTCCCCTTCCGGTTCCTCTGTGGACAGCCCCATAGTGGCCTTGATGGCCTTCATGAGTCCGGGGATGGTTTCGAAGGAACACAGTTTGGATGTCAGGGACGGGGTTGCTTGCTGGTGGACGTCATCCGAGTCGGACTCCAAGCCAGGCTCCTCCTCCTCCTCTTCGTCATACTCGTCATCCTTGCCCCCTTCCTCTGGAAGTTCGTCGAGGGGTATGCTGGGATGGGGGACCTCTGGGACGGGCGATTCCTCTGGAGGGTCTCTCTGACGGGGGGGGGAGCTCCGAGCTGGGTGGTCTCGTTCTGTTTTGGGTAAGGGCCTCTAGCTTCTCCATAATCTTCGGCATGAAGTTTTTCTGACTCTCCATCACTGCCACCGCTGCCTGTTGATTCTGGATCAACAGGGAACCTGGGTCCACCCACGTCCTCTCCATCGAAGAAAGTTCGTCATCCAATAGGCAGGCTGCGCAGAGAGGGCCTGGGGTCTGGGGGAGGAGGGTGGTGCTGCACGCGGTGCATTTCTTTGCCTTTACCATGTGAAAGAGAGAGAGATAGGTCTGAGCGAAGTGGTTAGCTCCCGAACTGTTTTTCCCCTTTGCCCCTGTAGGATGCCGCGCCGGCAGGCGGGTGGGGGGGGACCGGAGATAGGACTGGGTAAGGGCGCTATGGGAGGGCCCTTATACAGCCGTGGTTGAGACGGGATCTTTCCCTGATTTTCTTACTTTCCTCACCCCTTTCTTTCCATCTTGCAAGGGGCCGAGGCCCGCTGAGGTAGGGGGCCAGGGCCAGTGGTGGTGAGGAAGGTACCGCTGGGCTCTACTGGGGTCGCTATGGGAGAGACCCAAGTAGTATGCTCCGCGGGATCCTACTGGGGTCGCTGTGTGAGGGACCCGAGTAGCAGGAAGGACTCATCTCTCTTCTTTTTTTTTTTTTTTTTTAAATGAGTGTGCCAGAGGGGGTCGGAGAAATACGGAGCTGGTGGTCCGGGCCCCTGATCCTCCAGACTGGGATCAGAAGGATGAGGAAGGGATTTTCCTCTAGATGGATGACCGATGGCCCGCGAGGTCGACTAGTACGCGGGTGGACGCGGCAGAGCCCTGGACCCTCGCGTCTGCCCCCCCTTTTTTTCATTCCTGTTGGTAGGGGAGCTGTGGGGAACATTCCTCGAGAAGTAAGGGCTGTGAGAGGCGAATTCAGCCTCCAAATTGCAGCTCGTAGCTTGAGAGTTGCCCAGCTATTCCGTAGCCAGGCCCATGGAGGGGGCCCCGATGAAGCCTAGGGGAGATTATGGGCCGAGAAGGCTCGAGAAGACCAGGCCTCTCTGCGGCCTTAGAGGGAGGCACCGCGCGGTTGGAGTCACCTTGTGGGAGCTCGACTGAGCCAGACGACCACACCGCAGGCGGACTGTCCTGTCCCCATTACGGAAGGAGGGATGGGGAAGCGCGGTCGGGATCCAGTTGGGGACTCAAGAGGGCGTGAGGCCTACCTCTCGATTTTTCTTGAGGGGCGCATCCCCTCGCGAGGTGTGGGCCGGACTGTGGCCCAGAAGCAAGCGCCGCTCACGCGACGGCGTGTTAGGGCCTCTCATCGAGAGGCGAGGGGGGGGTGCGTCGGCCGGTGGAGCATCGGGACAGTCGGCCCAAAAGACGCCATCGAGCCGACGGGGAGAGCCAGGGGTAGGGGAGGCTCTCGGGGAGGTGGCTGGGCCGTGAACCAGGCCGCGGAGTCGCGGGGAGAAGAGGCGACTCGCGGGAGGCCGGTGAAGGCATGGGCCTGTACAGTAAACACCCGCGAGGCCGCGTGGCATGCAGGGTGAGCAGCATGCGCCCGGGATGGCCTGGAAGGGTAGGGCCTAGGCCAAACAGGCAGCAGAGGCGCTAAGAAGCGCTAGTACTGAGCTGTGGGGGTAATACCAGCTGGATATTCGTTCTGGAACACCAGAATCTTAAAGGAATCCCTGAGTAGGGATAAAGGAGACACCAGAAAAATGTCAATTTGTTGATTTCTTTCATTAACAGTCACTGGTTTTCCCCTCTTGACATTAACAAAACAAGCAGAATTTCTATAACATAATGAAATACTTTGGGGCAGCATAGCCTGACCCCAGGAGCAAAAAACCTAGAGTCACTTGTTTAAAGGAAATAAATCGCTGGTTCCTACCTTGAATAGAGCAGACAGGGGTTCTCTGGAGTGCTTCTTGCCTGTTCAGATGCACAATTCACAACTGGAGAGCAGGGGTTCCTGGGACCTGGATATACTGGAAATCTGATCTGGGTCATGTGCATCATTAGCCTATCAGGTGGGCTGTAACCCATGAGGTAATGTCTGGAGTGCCATGGGATGCCAACCAATCACAATGTCTCCTTACAAGGGGCTTTTTTTAAGCAGCTATTCAAGGAACCCACTAGGGATGGGGCAGTGCTGAAACTGGTGCTTGCAAACCAGGATGTAATTGCAGACATCACAGTGGGCAGTCCCCTAGGTACCAGTGATCACCGCACAGTGTGGTTTAACATTAAGATGGGAATAGAGGCAAACCACATGAGGATGAGGGACTTAGACTTTAGGAGGGCAGATTTTAAAGAAATGGGAGACTGCCTCAGAAACTGCTTCATGGGGTGGGGGGACTGCCAGGGAGGGGAAGATGTAATGCCCCAATCACAGGGCTCCCCGTTAGTCTCCAGTGCCCCCAGTTAGCCATGAGTCTCCTCATTTCCCCATGTGCCCAGGTGCCCCCGCAAAGGTGAATTGCAGCTTGCAGTTTCAAGTCTTTATTCTCCTGCAGCCTGCCCAGCCCTAGTGTGAGGTAATGCCATCCTTGCGCTGGGCAGCCGCCTGCCACCCTGGTCGCTAGTGACTCAGCGTCCCAAATGCCAGGGAGGGCTTCTGTGGCCAGTAACACCCATTTTTTAAAAAAGTATTCATGGGGAACCAGCAGTTGTGTTGGTCGGAAGAGCGCTCTCAGGCTCTCTGACAACAGAAAAGTAAAGTTTTGTGGCCCAAGGCATGAAGAGAGAGGACGCAGGGGAGGTGAATGTTTAAGGTAGAGTACCTGCAGTCCTCCTCCCAACCCTGCAGCAGCTCCTGAAGTTCCAGCAGTTCTCTCAGTGTGGCAGTGGTCCTCTGGTGGTCCGGCGGGTTCCCCTGCAGCAGTTGGTGTCTGGCGGATATCTGCATCGTGGGCTTGCATAGCTGTTTTATTAAATTTTTTTTTTTAAAAAGTACATTTTGGTCCCTTGTTGGTGGAGCCCACAAGCAGGGCTGCATCCGTGAAAAGGAGTGTCCAGCTGAGCAGCAAGGCCCCGTAGTTGTCTCTCCTACTGCCTGCCCAAATTCTGCCTGCGCCTGCCTCAGCAGCAGCACCTCCCTCCAGCCTCCTCCTCCTCTCCAGTATTTCTTCTCACCGGGTCAGGGTGGTGAGACGGTGGCAGCAGCATATGGCAGGTGCTGACTGCCAGTTCTTTTAAATAAAATAAATGAAAAGTTTAGTTTACGCCATAGGGCACTTGAAGAGACAGCCTAGAGGGGCAAGGCAAGGTCAATAAGAAGGGACCACTTGTGGGCGGGGATATCTAAAATTATTTAAATTAATTCCCGCTTGGAGTAACAAGCAGGGGCAGAGTCAAGGCGGGGCGGCCTGCTTGAATGACAGAGAGGCCCCTGCCAGACCTTATAGATTTAAAGGGGCAATGTTAGGCCCAGGAATTTAAAGTGGCAATGTTAGGCCCAGCTGTGTAAAGGGGCAACACAGGCCCAAGTAACTTAAAGGGGCCAGCTAAGAGTAGGCAAAGTCTCAGCACTTTAGGCCAGATAGCCAAGTGGGCTACCAGAAAGGGCTAGTAGCCCCAAATCTTCAGTTTACTGTATTTATTAAATAATAGAGCCAGTCAAAGCAAGAAGGGCCTCAGCTGACTTGGTAGCCACATTAATCCGGTGGGCCAGTGTGTTAGGGGTCAGGTAGCCAATCTGGTTTTCCGAGTGTTATTCTCCATTCTATGCAGTTAGTCCAGTTCTGGGTGGGTCAGTTAGGGGACACCAGCCCCAGATAAAGAATAGTGCCCCAGATCGGAGTAAAATTGGCCAGTAGCCAAGTGGCCACCAATAGACAAGTCAAGCAATTATTTAAAGAGTGCTATCCTGTGGCTTAGAAATGCATTCTGTTATTAGTGGTAGCCAGCAATGAGGAAAGGGGAGTGGGTCAGGCAGTAAGCCACCCCTTCAGCTCAGTAGCCACTTTCTGTGCCCAAGGGTTAATAACCCCTGTAACTTCCCCATAGCCCCTTAGTGTTGTAGCTAGTCAGAATATCCTCTGCCTTAGGGTAATTGTCTCAATAGGTGCCTTTGGAGGTAATTACCTGTGGGAAGGGGAAATAATTTATACCCCAGGATCCCCGCACAGCTAGCACTCAGCTTTTGGCAGGTTTTCCTATTGCATTTCTTTTCTAAAGTCCTTGCCTGGAAATATATTTCTGTGAGACACTGACTATTGAGGAAGGTGAAGCATTCTATAGACATTGAGACTGTGTTTATAAAGACGGTGCCTGAATTTTATGTTGTAACTGCCTCCGCCTGGTCAAGCTGTTTTTACTGCAGGAAACTATTGGATTAACCCTGCATTTGCTTTGCTGATATCAAAATGCCCTGTCTGCTTGATTTCATTGGATTGTTCTTAGAGACAATTGGATTAATCCTGCACTAGCTTTTCCTCCCAGGAACTGCCTTGCATGTCACTGAACTGCCAGCTCATCTAAGAATTTTTTAGCCTGATGCTAATTTTCTTCACCTGATTAGCGTCCACTTCATAGACTGTTGATCACAGTGATCAACTAGAGACTGATACCATCTTCCTTCTCTGACAAGTTGGGGCCGGTTGCCAGCATCGGTATAGCATAGATAACTCCCGGCCACTCGTTTCACGTCCAGAACGTCAGGCCATTCCCCTTCCTAACAGTGTTTGAGTAGTGCAGGGAACCGCCTCGGTTCACAGATAGGATCCATTGTAAAAACAGGCATGGGACTTCGGAAGCAAGAACCCAGAAGCCTTCATTCAGTTGTCTGCATCTTGTCTCATTTCCCTGGGGTCCAGCTTCAGCCCAGTTGTCTGCATCCCGAGTTTCCCTGGAATCCAGCTTCGGCCCAGTTGTCTGCATCCTGAGTTTCCCTGGAATCCAGCTTCGGCCCAGTTGTCTGCATCCTGAGTTTTCCTGGAATCCAGCTGTGGCCTAGTTGTCTGCATCCTGAGTTTCCCTGGAATTCAGCTTCAGCCCAGTTGTCTGCATCCTGAGTTTCCTTGGAATCCAGCTTCAGCCCAGTTGTCTGCATCCTGAGTTTCCCTGGAATCCAGCTTTAGCCCAGTTGTCTGCATCCTGAGTTTCCCTGGAGTCCAGTTTCTGCCTGGGAGTCTTCAATCAGCTGTTTGTATGTTTTCTGATTTCCCTGGGGTCTTCCACCAACCAGGGGGTCTTACACCTGCATTGCATTGTTTGCTTCGGTTTCTTCACAGTTCAATTTCCCTAGAGCCCTAGTCGGCCAGGAGGCTTATCATTGCTTGGGTTCTTGTTTGTTCTAGTTCTTCATCCCTCTGTTTTTTTGATTAAACCAAAAGCTGTCCAACAAAGTGAACCAGTGGCCACCACTCTCGACTTATGAAGGACTCTATGTTCTTTTGGTCTCTGCTTGATATGCTGTACTAATGTGATGAATAGAGTGTAAGGATTATTTTAGAGTTTAGAATCATAAGACCATCTTAGAGTTATGGATAGAGTACAAGGGGTACTATAGAGTTTAGAATCATAGGACCATCGTAGAGTTTTGAATAGAATAATAGAGAAATTATAAAGCTTAGCGTAATAAGACAACCATAGAAGAATCACTATAGAGTTGTAGAGTACAGTTACAGTACAGATTGGTTGTACACTGCTTGACCTCTTCGATGCTTTGCACTCAGTAAATCTGCTTTCATTCACTGGGTTTGTCTCCTGCCTCTCCTTACTCAAGCATCGCTACACCGTCAGCAAGTATAGACACTTGTGCTTTACAAAGAGGCACAGTGAAGACAAATAAGGGAAGTCATAATTAAGGCAGCTAACCTCTGTGTGAAGGAAGTGAGTACAAGCAGAAGGAAACAAGCATTTGTCAATGCCGAATGTTGATTGCGTTGATATGTTGAGCTCGTTCAGTGGCCCTGTGTCACACGCTCGTTCTGTTTCTCCTGGTGCTGCAGGCTGCATCTTTATACGGGGCTCCTGGCTGCATTGGCATGTTTCTTCTGCCCACAAAGAAATCTGCAGCTGTCCCGACAGAGCTGTGTTGAGGTGGGTCACTCGCCCTCTCTGTCGCTCATTCTGTTTCTGCTGGCACTGCAGGTTGCCCCTTCATACTGGGCTCCTGCCTCTGTTGGCGGCTTTTTCTGCCCACAAAGGAATGTGCAGCAATCCTGACACAGGTCCATTGAGCTACCTCACTCTCCCTCTCCCTCTCTCGCTCATTCCGTTTCTGCCGGCGCTGCAGGCTGGCCTTTTGTACAGGGCTCCTGCCTTCTTTGCCACCTTTTTATGCACACAAAGCAATCCGCAGCAGTCACGATAGAGGTCTGTTGAGCTCGCTCACTCTCCCTCGCTTACTCACTCATTGTGTTTGTCCCAGCACTGCTGGCTGCCCTTTTGTACTAGACTTCTGCCTGCGTTGGTACCTTTTTCTGCCCACAAAGAAATCTGCAGCTGTCCCGACACAGCTCCGTTGAGGTCGCTCTCTCTGCCTGTCTCACTCTCTCATTCTGTTTCTCCTGGTGTTGCTGGCTGCTCTTTTGCACTGGGCTTCTGCCTGCATTGGCAGGTTTTGCTGCTCACAAAGAAATTTGCAGCTGTCCTGACACAGCTCCTTTGAGGTGGGTCACTCCCCCCTTCTGTCACTCACTCATTTTTTCTGCTGACGCTGCAGGCTGCCCTTTTGTACTGGGCTCCTGCCTCTGTTGGTGGCTTTTTCTGTCCACAAAGAAATCTGCAGCAGTCCTGAGACAGGTCTGTTGAGGTAGCTCACCCCCCCCAGTCTAACGCGCTCATTCCATTTCTGTCAGCGCTGCAGGCTGGCCTTTTGTACTGGGCTCCTACCTGCATTGCTGCCTTTTCCTGCCCACAAAGAAATCCACAGCAGTCACGATAGTGCTCCATTGAGCTTGCTCGCTGCCCCTCTCACTCACTCATTGTGTTTCTCCCAGTGCTGCAGGCTGCCCTTTTGTACTGGTCTTCAGCCTGTGTTGGCACCTTTTTCTGCCCACAAAGAAATCCGCAGCTGTCCTGACAGAGCTCTGTTGAGGTCGCTCACTCCGCCTGTCTTACTCACTCATTCTGTTTCTCCAGGCGCTGCAGGCTGCCATTTTGTAGTGGTCTCCTGCCTCTGTTGGCACCTTTTTCTGCCTACAAACAAATCTGTGGCAGTCCTGACAGAGCTCCATTGAGCTTGCTCAGTCCCTCTCTCTCACTCACTCGTGCCGTTTCTGTCGGTGCTGCAGGCTGCCCTTTTGTACTGGGCTCCTGCCTGCATTGCCGCCTTCTTCTGGGCACAAAGAAATCTGCATCAGTCATGATAGAGCTCCGTTGAGCTCGCTCACTCACTCCCCATCTCTCACTTGTTCATTCTGTTTCTCCCACCGCTGCAGGCTGCCATTTTGTACTGGGCCCCTGCATGCATTGCTACTTTTTTCTGCCCACAAAGAAATCTGCAGCAGTCCCAACAGAGCTCCGTTGAGCTCACTCACTCCCCCTCCCTCACTCACTCACTCATTCTGTGTCTGCCACTGCTGTAGGCTGCCCTTTTGTACTGGGTTTCTGCCTGCATTGGCGGCTTTGTCTGCCCACAAAGAGATGTGCAGCACTCCCAACACAGCTCCATTGAGGTCGCTCACTCACACTCTGTCACTCGCTCGTTCTGTTTCTGTGGGGGCTGCAGGCTGGCCTTTTGTGCTGGACTCCTGCCTGCATTGCCGCCTTTTCCTGCCCACAAAGAAATCTGCAGCAGTGACGATAGACCTCCGTTGAGCTTGCTCACTCCCCCTCTGTCACTCACTCTTTCTCTTTCCACCGGCGCTGCAGGCTGCCCTTTTGTACTGGCCTCCTGGCTGCGTTGGCACCTTTTCCTGCCCACAAAGAAATCCACAGCTGCCCCAACAGAGCTCCGTTGAGGTCACTCACTCTCCCTGTCTCACTCGCTCATTCTGTTTCTCATGGTGCTGCAGGCTGGCCTTTTGTACTGGGCTTCTGCCTCCATTGGCATTTTGTTCTGCCCACAAAGAAATCTGCAGCAGTTTTGACAGAGCTCCGCTGGCCTCACTCACTCCCCCTGTCTCACTTGCTCATTCCGTTTCTGCCCACGGTGCAAGCTGCCCTTTGGTACTGGGCTCCTGACTGTGTTGCCACCCTTTTCTGCCCACAAAGAAATCTGCAGCAGTCACGATAGAGCTCCGTTGAGCTCGTTCACTCACTCCCCCTCTCTCACTTGTTCATTCTGTTTCTCCCGCCACTGCAGGTTACCCTTTTGTACTGGCCCCTGCATGCATTGCTGCCTTTTTCTGCCCACAAAGAAATCCGCAGCAGTCCCAACTGAGCTCTGTTGAGCTCACTCACTCCCAGTCCCTCACTCGCTCATTCTGTGTCTCCCACTGATGCAGGCTGCCCTTTTGTACTGTGTTTCTGCCTGTGTTGGTGGCTTTTTCTGCCCACAAACACATCTGCAGCAGTCCCAA
The DNA here is from genome assembly GCA_016271365.2 of Neoceratodus forsteri. Classification (NCBI taxonomy): domain Eukaryota; kingdom Metazoa; phylum Chordata; order Ceratodontiformes; family Ceratodontidae; genus Neoceratodus; species Neoceratodus forsteri. The sequence goes on along the minus strand of CM057453.1, from coordinate 638,074,011 downwards.
GACAGCTCCGTTGAGCTTGCTCACTTCCCCTCTCTCAGTCGCTCATTCCGTTTCTGCTGGCGCTACAGGCTGGCCTTTTGTACTGGGTTCCTGCCTGCATTGCTGCCTTTTCCTGCCCACAAAGAAATCCGCAGCAGTCACGATTCACCTCCGTTGAGCTCACTCACTCCCCCTCTCTCAGTTACTCATTCTGTTTGTCCCACCGCTGCAGGCTGCCCTTTTCTACTCAGGCCCTGCATGCATTGCTGCCTTTTCCTGCCCACAAACAAATCTGCACCAGTCCCAACAGAGCTCCATTGAGCTCACTCACTCCCTCTCCCTTACTCACTCGTTCTGTGTCTCTCGGCGCTGCAGGCTGCCCTTTTGTACTGGGCTCCTGCCTTCGTTGTCGCCTTTTCCTACCCACAAAGACATCCGCAGCAGTCCCGATAGAGCTCAGTTGAGCTCGGTCACTCTACCCCCATGTCGCTCGATCCTAATCTGTCCCAAACACTGATTTCCGACAGCGACTGCGGCATTCTGCACCGGAAGCGCGGAAACACATTTCGGCCAGGATGTGAAAAATTACAGCTGTACTGTTCATAAGGAGGTGTGAACAAATGCCAGTGTTGAAAATCTGGCGTGAAAATATTACTAATTTGCAAACTTACAAGGGTGCATGGCACCTGCACAACACACGCTCGCAACACAGTCATTTTATGGAGATTCATCACACAATTTTTAACATAGGCATTTTAGGACCTCTGCTTATGAGCAGTGTCAGTGTGATTTTCTTAATATGTCCTGAATGCCGATTTCCCACAGCAACCGCGCTGGAAAAGTGAAAACAGATTTTGGCCAGGATGTGAAAAATGACAGCTGTACTGTTCATAAGGAGGTGCAGAAGAATGGCAATGTTGAAAATCTGGAGTGAAAATATTATAAATTTGTGAACTTACGAGAGTGCGTGCACACTGTACAACGCACGCTCCTAACACAGTCATTTTCTGGAGTATCGTCACCAAATTTTCAACATAGGCATTTTATGACCTCTGCTCATGAACAGTGCCACTGTCACTTTCTTAATCTGTGCGGAACACTGATTTCCCACATCAACCGTGGTATTCTGCGCCAGAAGTGCGAAAACACATTTCGGCCAGGGTGTGAAAAATGACAGCTATACTGTTCACAAGGAGGTCTGGAAAAATGCCAATGTTGAAAATCTGGGGTGAAAATATTGCAAATTCACAAAGTTACGAGCATGAGTAGCAATTGCTCAATGCATGCTCGGAAAACAGTCATTTTTTGGATTTTTCATACCAAATTTGCAACATAGGCTTTTTGAGAGCCCACCTCATGAGCACTGGCACTGTCATTTCATTAAATTAGTCCCAAAAGGTGATTCCATGCAATGATCGCAAAATCACCTTTCGGGGCCGATTAACGCCATGGCAGTGACAGAATTCATGAGGAGTGGTCCCAAAAACTCCATGCTGAAAATGTGGTGCCAAAATTCCAAAAAATGCCTGAGATATGCATCAAAGTTGAAAAAACCCTATTTATTCCATTATACAGCTTACCGGCATTTCCTCAGTTCACGGTCGGCTTTGAAGAGTGCAGAGCGTGTTCCGGTCCACCAAAGATCGTTGTGCGGACTCCAGAGGTAAGTATGGGGTGAGGGGTGTGGGAGGTAGGTCGCGCGGTGGGTGGGTGCAGGTTGAGGCGTGGGGGGCAGGAGAGACCGTGGGCCCGTTTCCTTTTACAGGTTACAAAAAAAAAGATAATAAGGGACCATTTTTTATTTTGCAGGGCATGTAGCTCGCTGGGATGGGCTCCCAGGATGCCAACAGAGTCTTCCTTTTTTGGGGGGGGACAGCTGTAGCTGACAGGGTATTTGGCACCCCCCTCGGCACACAACAAAAGCGCGGGGGACATAATGCCGATGGGGAGGGCCCCCCATCGCGCAACATAAATATTGGGGGGCACTTCAGCCAATGGATTGGGGCCCCATCGGCAACTAAACATGGTCGGGGGGGCACATATTGCAGAGGGGGATTAGGTACCTCCTCGGCAGCTGAGGTTAATATTGTTTATGAAAATGGCGGCAAGCCACCACCATGTTCACAAACAAACGATCCTGCCCTGCAATGATGGGTCACTCTCTCATTGCAGCGAATGGCTGACGCTGCAATGACGAGGTGGCCCCTGATTGTAGCAGCTGATATTTTACAAGTTGGTGGCACACTGGCTGAACTAGTGTCAGCAGCAGCTTGCCACAGCATTGGGGGAAGCAGGACAATCCTTTACAGGCTGTGGGGGCATTGGCCACAACAGTGCCATGCCTCCACAACCTGCTTGTGGAGAAACCTGCTGCAGCATGTTTCTTGCGCATACACGCAATCAACATAAAAAGGACTATTATGGTTCAGTAGGGAAGTTGCCATGGTGGTGAGAAAAAAAGGGTGGCAAGCAGGAGGTATAAGGAAATGCAGAGGGGAGGAAGACAGGAAGGTATTCCAAGTAAAACAGAGAGAAGTAGGAGAGGCAGTGAGGGGAGTAAAGGTGCAGACAGAGGAAAGGATAGCCATGTGAGTAGCTAAAGGATAAGACTTTCTCAAGTACATACAGTGAGTGAGAAGAGGAAAGCAGGGAGAAGAATAGTGAGGATAAGGAGAGTGATGGGGAAGAGTGTGCAGAAGGGGATCCAGAACAAGCAGACATTCTGACAGGTACTTCTTCTCAATCCTCACAGTGGTGGGATGGAGGATGGAACACCAAGGAGCAGCAGGAATAAAGGGTGAGGTGAAGGTGGACATAAGTCCATTTTCAGAGGAAAGAATCCTGAAGGGACTTGTAGCTCTGTAAGTGGACAAGGGTATGGGACTGGATGAAATACATCCAAGCGTACTAAAAGAACTCAAGGAGGTGCTAGGTGCCCTGTTGAGGGCCTTATTTAACACCTTATTAGAAACAGGCATGGTTCTGGTGGACTGGAGGAGAGCACAGAAGCATAGAAACATAGAATTTGATGGTAGATAAGGATTGCTTGGCCCACTTAGTCTGCCCATTTTCCCTTCCTATTTCATGTCCCACATATTCTAAATGATGTGTGGCTTACCCTCTCTTTCTTATCTCTAGAGTTCCTTTATGTCTGTCCCATGCATTTTTGAACAGAGCAGATGTGGTCCCTCTCCATAAGAGCAGCAGCAGGTAGGAGGCAAGCAACTATAGTCTGGTAAGTCTCACAACAGTGGTGGGGAAATTAATGGCAGCACTGTTAAAGGGGCAGTTGGTAGAGCATATCGAATCTAGTGGGCTACAAGATCAAAGGCAGCATGGATTCACAGAGGGTAGATCATGTCAGACAAATATGACTGATTTTTTCTTCTTAAACTGGGTGTCCAAGGAAATAGTTCAGAAGAAGGGAGTGGATATGGTCTATCTGGACTTTAGCAAGACCTTCAACACTGTGCTGCACAGGAGACTGATGAAGAAATTGAGCAGCCTAGGGGTGGGACCCAAAGTGGTGAACTGGGTAAAAAATTGGTTAATGGATATGCAACAGGAGGTGGTGGTTAATGGCAGTTACACTAACGAGGAGAGAGTGACCAGAAGGGTGCAGCGAGGCTCAGAACTGGAACTGATCCTCTTGAATGTCTTCATAAGTGACTCTGTGGAAGAACTGGAAGGGAAGACATGCCTTTTTGCAGATGGAACCAAAATCTGTAATAGGGTGGATATTCAGGAGGGCATTGTGAGAATGTGCAGGGACCTTGGAAAACTCAAGGAGTAATCAAGGGCATGAAAGTTGGGGTTCAATGCCAATAAAATGTAAAATCATGCACCTACAGTAGGGCATAGGAACCCAGCAGCTGAGTATCAGTTGGTGGGGTGAGGTACTGACACAGTCACTAAGCAGGAAAGGGACCTTGGGGTTCTCATATCTGATGACCTCAAAGTAGTAGGGCACTGTGACAAAGTAGTGGGTAGGGCCAGTGGGATGCTGGGATGCACAGGGAGAGATATCTCCAGCAGGAGGAGAGAAATGGTGTTGCCACTGTATCGCTCACTTGTGAGACCCCACCTGGAGTATTGTGTCCAGTTCTGGAGGCTGCACCTGAGAAAGGACATCCACAGAGTGAAGGCAGTCCAGAGGAAGGCAACTAAAATGGTGCAGGTGTTTCAACAAAAGCTCTATGAATAGAGACTGAGGGATCTCAACATGTACACCCTGGAAGAGGTTAGAGTGAGTGGGGCCATGATAGAGACTTACAAGTACCTCATGGGGGTTAGCAAGGTGCAGGAAGGGACTCTCTTTTAAATAAGAAACAGCACTAGGTTCCCCATTACACAGTCTCCTGCATTTTGGATTTTGGGCGATCCAGACTTACTGGATGACTTTCCCCACCAATATAAAGGTTTTTTATTTGCCGCTGCTTTAGAGGCTAAGCACCTGCTTCTTTTACATTGGAAATCTCAATTAATTCCATCATTTAAGAGGTGGAAACAGGTTTTAACAAAAACAGCTGCTTTATGCCAGATTATGTATCGCAGATGAAATGCTCTGCCTACATTTTGTAAAGCTTGGGAAAGGTGGGTAACATTTGTAGGTGTTGAGTATGGGGAGCTTGTTGGGCGTGTTTGTGGTTTTTAATGTCATTGGCTTTTACCTGGTTTTGGCGGTAGATAGTGGGTGGGAAGTGGGTGCCAGCGTCCTGTGGTATGGACAGTTTTGGGGGTTTTCTATTGCTGTAGTGTTTGAGTTTCTTTCTGTGTTGACTTTCATTGTCTTTTTTCTTTATTGAAAATATTGGTGTATTGTATTATACTAATGCAACAGATATTCGATTGTATGCTGCAACCTGTCTGGTTGATGGTTTGTGTTGGGTATATATAAATACAAATCTTTATATACAAAAAAGAAACAGCACTAGGACCAGAGGGCATGCAATGAAGCTGGGGAAGGGGGAGTTTAAGAGGGATGTGAGGAAGCAGTACTTTTCTGAAAGAGTGGTGGGTGCCTGTTACAGACTGACAGCAGAGGTGGTGGAGGCAAAAACAGTAGACTGCTTCAAGCGCATGTAGAATAGACACAGGGAAATATTAATAAATAGGCAGGGAGGTGGGAGGGTCGCCAAAGACCATTTAGGGTCTGCAGAGACAGACTGGGCAGCTTTGGTGGGCCAAACGATTCTTTTCTGCTAACAAATTCTATACTTCCGTGTTCTATCTGTTTATGTATGTGTTTCTAAACTAAAAACAATATGAGACCTAGGGGACTTGCAGTGTCACTTTAAGTAGGTTTTGACCACTCAGGTGGCAGGAATGGACATTTTAAAATATGCCTTACAAAAAAAGGGCGTGTGGACTATTCACTTGAATCCAGTTGGTTGCAAGACCTGAAACAGCACTAATTCATAGGGGGCGGTCATGTCGGGCAAATCTGATAGATTTATTTAACTGGGTGATAAGCTAAATAGATCATGGTTCGGTGGTGGCCGTGAGCTACTTAGATTTTAGGAAGGCATTCAATGCTGTATCACATAGGAGACTCATAAGAAAACTAGGCAGCTTAGGAGTGGGTCCTAAGGTAGCAAACTGGGTAAGAAATTGGCTAACAGATTGGCAACAGAGGGTGGTAGTAAACAGAGTTCACTCTGGTGAAAGGAGGGTGACCAGTGGGGTGCCTCAGGGCTCAGTACTGGGAACAGTCCTCTTTAATGTCTTTATAAGTGACATTGCAGATGAGCTGGAAGGAAAGGTATGCCTCTTTGCAGATGACACTAAATTCTGCAATAGGGTAGACACTTCAGAGGGGGTGGAAAGAATGTGTAGAGACCTGAGAAAAATCAAGGAATGGTAAAGAGCATGGCAGCAGGGCTTCAATGCAAAACGTGCAACATCATGCACCTAGGGCACTGAAACCCAGGGGTAGAGTACCAAACTGGAGAAGAGGTATTGATGATCACCAAACAGGAAAGGGACCTGGGGGTAATCCTATCTAATGAACCTCAAGGCAACAAGACAATGCAACACGGCTGTGGTAGGGTAAGTGGGATTCTGGGGTGCATGGGGGGTAGCACTAGCAGAGAGAGGGAGGTGGTGTTACCACTGTATAGATTGCTGGTGAGAACCCACCTGGAGTTCTACATCAAGTTCTGGAGACCACATCTCTGTAAGGACATTGGCAGGGTGGAGGCTGTCCAGGAGATGGGCAACTAAAATGGTGCAGGAGCTGCATCAGAAGCCCTACAAGGAGAGACTAAAGGACCTGAACATGTACACCCTGGAAGAGAAGCAGGAGAGGGGGGACATGACAGAGACCTATAAACACCTCATGGAGTTCAATAAGGTACAGAAGAGAAGTATTTTTCAGAGGAAAAGATGCATCAAAACAAAGGAACATGCAATGAGGCTGGAATGGGGAACATTTAGGAGAGATGTGATGAAGTATTTCTTCACTGAAAAAGTGGTGAATGTCTAGAACAGTCTTCTACTAGAAGCAGTGGAGGCGAAAGCAGTGGGGGCTTCAAGCATGTATGGGATGGGCACAAGGGAATCTTAGCTGGGAAGCAAGGGGGTTGGAGGAGCTGGCGATCAAGTCAGGTGTGCAGTGACAGAATAGGATCGGCAGGGAAAAATGGGTAGACTTGGTGGGCCAAGTGGTCTTTATCTACTGTCAAATTCTATGTTTCTGTTTCTGTTCTTCCTCCTCACTGGTCAACAGCCAGTCACATGGGGTTGCTTTATGTAAGCAATAATACCAGACAGGGTGAGTGACATTGGGAAATACCAGACAGCCCAGGCGTGTAATGAGGCCTGACACTGCAGGCAGAGGGCCTTATAGCCCTTGGAAGGTCTGCTATTTCCCAATACTGCTCACCCTGGAGGGTATTATTGCTCTTAGAAAATGGCTCATTTGTAACATTTTAAATATTAAAAAAAAGTTTGAAAAATGTGTTTTAAATGAAAAAAATAAAGAATACATTTTTCTTGTTAAGTAGCCCTTGCACTGTGTTATTCTTGGCAGTAGAGGGTGCCGCTGTTTAGTACACCCTGTGTTGCTGGGGTGCATGGCTGCCCTGTGGTTTCCTGGGAGTTGTAGTCCAATGGAATAAGCATGGGCAAGGAAGCTGAATCCGTAGCACAGAATGGCCGTAGTCGATTCTGTTTTTTTTTTTTTTTGATGAAGGCAACAGAGGAACAATCAGGGAATGAGGAGTGGGTGCAGCCAAGTTCTGCATCCGTAGCACAGAATGGGCGTAGTCGATTCCATTTTTTTTGTTTTTGATGATGGCAACAGAGGAACAATTGGGGTGTGAGGAGTTGATGCAGCAAAGTTCTTTTGCCTGAGTGACTACTTTGGTTGAGGTGTTTCTTTTGTAGTTTTGTGCTGGGAGTTTAGGTAGAGGAGTGCAGTGAATGAAGAGAGAAGTGGGAGTTGTGTGTACAGGGTCCTGGAGGTTGAGTCACGTGCCGTCTTTTGAGTGAGCAGGAGCCGCGGCTACTTGCAAGCATTTTTGGGGCTTGAAAATTTTTGTTTAGCTCTACGGGTTGTGGGGAGTTAATTCTTTCTGCTGCCGCTATGTGGGAGCTGAATCGGGGGGGGGGGCCTTGCTTCTTGCTCTATCACCCATTCATTACCGATAAAAAATGCATGGCAGCTCCTGCATTTGAACATTCAGGGTTCCCAAGAATATTCAAAGTAATGGGGCACCCTGAATGGGAACTTGTTATTTTGTGGACTCTATTGAAAATACCAGCCCACTAAGATCTGTGTACTAGCCAGTCAGAGAGCTAGGATTCTCTTAGCCATTTTCTATCATTTCTCTTTGATACAATAAGTATAACCATGCCAGGTCAAAACAAGCATTTGTCAATGCCGAAGGTTTGCTTGCTGGCATTGGCATTGCTAGTGCAGGAGTTAGAGAGATGCATAATAAGAATGGCAATATTGAACTAATGTCAACCCCCACCATGCAGAGACTAAAAGGTATTGGGGGTGTGCCTTTGGGTTGTCAGCCATAATGCTTATGCCATTCCACCTCACCTCACCCTGCAGACACCAACAGGTGTCGTGATGTGCTTTGGGATCTTTGGCCTTTATGTTCAACCCATTTCATAAGGAAATAAGCTGAGATGGGTGCAGTATAAGAGAATGGGGTGAACTTTAGGGCCTAAGACCCCAAGGCACACCTTGATGCTTGTCAGTGGCTGTAGGGTTGGGGCAGAATGCCATGAGCATTACGGCCGATGAAATCAAGTCACACCTCTGACGCCAGTCAGTCTCTACAGGGCGGGCGTTATGGTTGGAAACCTTAACGCCCCGGGCGTTTGTTGGTATTTTCACTCCAAATTTTCAAAATGGGCTTTTGGGACCCCAGCTCATGAACAGTGGCATTATCATTTCATTACTCAATCCTGAAAGGTGATTTCGCACAGCAACTACACCATTTGGTGCAACAGGTGTGGAAACACATTTTGGGCAGGATGTGAAAAATGACAGCTGTACTGTTCATGAGGAGGTGTGGAAAAATGGCAATGTTGAAAATCTGGAGTGAAAATATGAAAAATTCACAAAGTTACAAGCATGCGTAGAAAATGCACAATGCACACCCGTAACGTGGTCATTTTTTGGAATTTTTTTCACCAGATTTTCAACATAGGCATTTTAGGACCTCTGTTCATGAACAGTGTCATACTGATTTTCTTAATCTATCCCAAATGCTGATTTCCCACAGCGACCGCATTATTCTGCGCCGGACAATGCAAAAACACATTTTGGCCAGGATGTGAAAAATGAGAGCTGTACTGTTCATAAGGAGGTGGGAAAAAATGGCAATGTGAAAAATCTGGAGTGAAAATATTACTAATCTGTCCTGAACACTGATTTCCCACAGTGACCATGCTATTCTGAGCTGGACATGCAAACACATACTTTGGCCACAATGTGAAAAATGACAGCTGTACTGTCATAAAGAAGTGTAAAGTTGGCCCGGTGGTGCTGAGGGTTGAGGTGCTGGATGCCACACTTCGCACCACGCCGGCGACCCGGGTTAGGGAACAGACTCGGGCCACCGGGGTTTGGCAGGGGAGAGGTTGGATTGAGCATCCTAGGACTGCTCTCCTTCCTCTGGGGTGGGTTTGTGGGGATGCGTCGCACTTGGGTGGCCCCTGGTGAAGACCGGGAGAAGCACAAGGTGTGACGCCAGCATAGGCGGAGTTTGTCAAGACGCTTGCGTAATGTGCAGTGTGTCATTACACTGCTGGCTCCTGGGGGATAAAAATCTAGGCATAAAATAGGGCTGGGCGCAACCAAGCAGCTTGATGTCCACGCACCCGCCGACCCGGAGGCCTGTTGTGGAATCGCGTCGGGGGTCCGTGGTGACGGCCGCGTTGGGACCTCCCTCACTTAGTGAGCCTGCTGTCCTCTGGGTCGGTGGAGGCCAGCAGCTGGATGCCCCCACTGGAGTGCTGCAGAGGCATAGAAAAAATTGAAGTACGATAAAAAAAATAAAGTGTGAAAAAATGGCAATGTTGAAAATCTGGAGTGAAAATATTGCAAATTTGCGAAGTTACAAATGTGCGTGTAAACTGTGCAATGGACACTCGTAACACAGTCATGTTTTGGAATTATTTCACAAAATTCGCGACATAGGCTTTATGAGATCCCTCCTCATGAACAGTGACACTGTCATTTCATTAATCAGTCCCGAAAGGTGATTCCACACAGTGACCACAAAATCACCTTTCAGGACCGAATAACACCATGACAGTGACTGAATTCATGAGAAGGGGTCCCAAGAACCCCATGTTGAAAATATGGTACCAAAAGTAAAAACAAAATGGCCAAGATATCCACATAAGTTGAAAAAAAACATTTATGCCATTATACAGTTTATTGGCATGTCTTCAGTTCGCGGTCGGCTTTGAAGAGTGCAGACGTGTTCCCGGACCACCGAAGATCAGCGTGCCAGGCTCCAAGGCTCCAGAGGTAAGTATGAGGTGAGGAGGGTGTGGGGAGGTGTGGTGCACAGAGGGTGGCTGCAGGTTGGGGAAGGGACCACTGGACTCAACGAGGGACTGTTTTTTTTTTTTTTTTAAAGATGACTTGGGAGTTTTGACATGCTGGGGTGGGCTCCCAGCATGCTACATGGAAATTTGTTTGTTTGGTGGGGGGGAGTGGAGCCAATGGGGATTGGGCACCCCGTTGACCATACAGTGTGCTGGGGGGGGGGACTCTGGACTTTTGGCATGCTGGGGTGGGCAAGCAAACACAAAAAATGCACAAAGTACAAAACAGCCAGATACAGATACTAGTACCCAGTTTTATACTTCAGCCGTGCTGTGCATAGTAACTCGCAGTGAGGACAATAGGCACTGAATCAGTGAGTACCTATAAAACTAATAATACTGAGACATGCTATGTGTCATTTTTAAGTTCGCTTGCGCGCATGCGCAAGGAACATCTTGGGAGATCAGGACACTTTGGAGGTGCCCTCTCTGCAATCCCTGCTCCATTGAGCAGGCGTGGCATCCTGCACCAATCGGACGCAGTGCTGTATGACAGCGGTGGTCTTCAAAGAAAACCACCGCTGTGTGCTCACAGCGTCATACCGCCCCAAATCTTGCTGCCATGCTGGGAGCCCACCCCAGCGTGGCAAACGTCCCAAGACGTTTCCGTCGACGGGGTGCCCACCCTTCGCCGGCTCCACGGCCCCCAGCCATCCTTCTGCCACACTGAGCTCACCCAGCGTGGCAAACATCCCACGCCGTCATTTTTTTAAAAACCTGTAAATTGAAAACGGTCCCACACGCTTCTCCCAGCCCCCACAACCCGCACTCCACCCACGGCGCACTCCTGCCTCCCTACACCCCTCACCCCATACTTACCTCCGGAGCTCAGCACGACGATCTTCGTGGACCGGAAACACGCCTGCACTCTTCAAAGCCGACCACCGAACTGAGGAAATGCCAGTAAGCTGTATAATGGGCTAGGTAGGGGGTCTTCAACTTTATTGCATATCTCAGGCATTTTTTGGAATTTTTGCACCAAATTTTCAACATGGGGTTTGGACCCCTTCTCATGAATGATTCACTGTCATTGCGTTATTCGGGCCCGAAGGGTGATTTCGCAGTCACTGAGTGAAATCACCCTTCAGGCCCGAATAATGCCATGACAGTGACATCATTCATAGAGAAGGGGTCCCAAAAACCCCATGTTGAAAATTTGGTGCAAAAATTCCAAAAAATGACTGTTTTACGAGCGTGCGTTGCGCAGTTCCTACGCAGGCTTGTAAGTTCGTGAATTTTCAATATTTTCACTCCAGATTTTCAATATTGTCATTTTACCACACCTCCTTATGAGCAGTACAGCTGTCATTTTTCACATCCTGCCCAAAACGTGTTTCCGCCCATGTAGCGCACAATGGCGCAGTCAGTGTGCGATATCAATGTATGGGACACATTAAGAAAATAACAGTGACACTGTTCATTAGCAGAGGTCTTAAAATGGCTATGTTGAAAATTTGGTGAAAAAATTCCCAAAAATGACTGTTTTACAAGCGTGCGTTTCGCAGTTCCTATGCACGCTCGTAAGTTTGCGAATTTTCAATATTTGCACTCCAATGACTTCCAAATACCTAAACAGCACATAGAAGCAAGGAACATTCGGCATTGACAAATGCTTGTACTTCTTTGTCACTGATTTTTTTAAGCCATGTTCAAGTGCCAAATACCACTGCAAATACCTGCAAGCGAACGTTCGGCATTGACAAATGCTTGTTTTTCTTCTGGTGGTTAAATAGCTATACATAGATACATAGAAATTGTCAGCAGATAGGGACCGCTACATGTAGGCCCATCTAGCCTGCTCATAAGCCCTAAACTTGTATGCAGTCACCAGATCTGGCGTGGAGGGCCATAAAATGAGGATTGTTAAATGATTTTATAGTTAAATGATTTTATTAAAATATTTTGATGACTGCCTTACACAGCATCAATACTGTAAGGTAGGGAAGTCAAGTTACTACATAAACAGGATCACTGTGTATGCTTAATATAAGTTTCAAGTTCAAGTTTATTTGCAGGAAAACACCATTGAACACACTCATTTACAAGGAGGTTCCTCCTAATATAATAAGGTGATATAAGCCCTTATGTGATTTATTTTGACATCAGAAATCTCAAGATGTAGCCAATGTGATTGTGTCAGATGTAGTATTTCCAGGGGTTAACTCTTCTGCCTATGTTTCTAAGAAACAATTACTTAAAAGCATTGCATACTAAAACAAATTTACATTTTTCACAGTTCCAGTAGGGCAATACGTGTACTGATCAATGCCTCGTAGGACTCTTCCCAATTTGTAGAGGATCATTTTCAGTTTCCCACTGCAGAGGTATAGTAAAAGAAATCCAGACTCCTCTTAACTTTGGGTTAGTGTTAATATCTCGCAACAATATCAGCGCGAGACATTTAAGCGCATACATATTAGTGCTTAAAAAAAGTGTGCGATCATTATAGCGTCAGTCAATACCACTAACAACTGTACTTTGCAACTCTGCTGGAAGCATGTGAGGCACTTTAACACTGAGATGACCGCACGTGGGAATGCGGCGGCAGATTTAAAGAAGTAAGGCACTGAACTGTCATGCACTGTATTGTAGGATTCCTTTAAACAAGTTATAGGGCTTCTACTATTTTAATAGTTCCTCTGTTGCTCAGCTCAAGCCATAATTTACTTTTCTTTTTTTTTTTTTAAACCAGGATAGGGCTCATACAATGTTTGGGCTTAGAGGACATATGTTATTTGTATGCTACGGAGTTATCATCTCGGGAGTAGCTCACGGAGCAACCTTATCTCTATTTCTGGCTGTCCCTTGCTCCTGGTAGTTAAGCAGCTGTATTACCTGACTGTCGCTGTGTATAAAGGACCTCAATGCCACTTCTTCCGAGGTTGCAGATACTTTGGGGCCATCAAGGAAAATTATCACTACTTACTGAGCCAGATGCAGAGTTTGAAATTTGAAATACTGTGAATTCAATGTCTGTAGAATTGGTGCACAGGCTCTTCTTTTAGCCTTACTCCAGTGCTGTACAGGAATTGAACTGTTTGCTCCATTTTATTGCTGCAGTTATTTCTGTATAGTACACTTCCACCCAAAATCTTACAGTGTAATCGTAAGGCCAAACATCTGCCCTTTTCTGAATGTTGCCACTAGATGGTTGAGCTTGCAGTGCTATTTAAACATTGCGCTTATATGTAACGTACTATTATTTCTTTGCGCTATTACAGTCACGCTATTTTGACCGTATACCCTTAACTTTTCCACCAGCTGACTGCATATAGAGCTATCTTTTGAGTATAACTTCTCTGTCAAGTGACTGGGTGGGAATTAAAAAAAAAAATTCCTGAAGCCCTAATGATCTGTACTGATTGGTCCAGCTGATCAACTGTTCACACTTTGTGCATGTAAGACACATGAGTGGAGTGCTGGACCACTTAGTAATTAAATGACCCTAGACTGGTCCGCTCAGGAGTCCCCCAGGGCTCCATTCTGGGACCCCTCCTCTTCAGCCTATTCTTAAACTCACTACCGAACAGCTGCCCAGAACAAATAATTCTCTACGCCGACTATGCTGTGATCCTCCTGATCCAATCCAATTACAAAATAAACTTCAGAGGGCTTTCTCCTCCATCGAATCCTGGTCCTAAATCATAAACTGCTTCTCAATCAGAAAAAAAACAAGTCTATGGTCTTCTGCAGCCCCCACAACAAAAACAAACAACTCCACCTCTCCATTGCAACCAAACAAGGAGCCATCCTAGAGCAAACACAATCGTTCAAGTACCTCGGCATCACCCTTGATCCCCACCTCTCATACGCTGTCCATATCAGCAATGTTGCAAAGTCTGCCAGTGCAAGGTTAGGCATATTATTCCAGCACAGGAAACACCTAACCCCAGAAGCACTGTCAGTGGCCATCCAAAGCTCCGTCATCAGCATCATAGACTATGGTCTTATCATATAGGGGTCCGTAACTACTACTGCTCTGAAACGTAACGCGACCTCCCTGAATAAGGCCTGTCGTCTCATCACTGGCTCACATTGCCGTACCCACACATGTGACCTTTATTCCCAATCTGGATGGCTTCAACTGGGCAAGCGCATAAAATACCAAACCTGCATCATGGCCAAGAAAATTATAATGGAGCTTGCCCCACCTGGTGTCTGTGCCCTCCTTAAGCCTAGGCATAGGAACGTCACTACAAGGAGATCCAATTCCCATCTACTACATATTCCACGATGTCGTACGACCCAAGGACAAAGATCATTCGCCTATTGGGCACCCAACTGGCTCAACTCTCTTGGCAGCGACATAGCGACAGCTCCAACACTCAGCCTCTTCAGGTCCAAGCTGCGCCTCTCACTGCTTGTATCCTGCGATTGCCCATCTTAACATTTCCACCGTTCTAGCTGCACATGCCCCAGCACCCAGCACTTGCAATCTGTCTTTGCACCCCTAACACCTTACCTGGCATATTCCCTCGACAAGGCCCCCTGGCTGCACTGTCTCCCACCCTCGCCCACCTCCCCCGCGTATCTCCACTCCTGCCCCTGCCCCCAACCACCTCCTGTACTCCTCCTAACCCCCTGCACCTCCTGCCCCCGATCTCCTACCCTCACCCTCCCCTTCCCTTGTCTTGCTCATAGCTCAAGTCTTTTTTACTGGTTATTACATGTCTGTAAGTCAATGACTATATGTTTGTAACTAAAAATGATGACTGTTGCACACGCTGACGTGGAACCTTTGTAAAAGAGCCTTGGCTCAAAGGTTTTGTAATCCTAGATTGAAATAAATAAATAAATAAAAATGAGAATTGTAAATCTCTGGCTCTATCAGTTCAGAGCTGAGCCCCACTGCCACAGTCCTGACCCCTTGCTATCTTTACAACATACAGCTAGTATACATCTCATCTCCCCTGCTCGTTTTTGAATCAGCATGGGAAGATTAACCCCTTCACACTTGAATTCTTTCAGCCTGAAAGACACATACATGGCTCTTTTTCAAATTGCTTCTATATAATTCTAGTGAGAAGGGGTTAAAAAGGGCAATCTACTTTGGCCAAAAAATCAGATAGCGCAGCCCTCCTCACCGGGTTCCATCGGCTGTGGCTGCCTCATATAGCCAGATGCTGTTAGTATGGTGTCCATTCTTACTTTAAGTGTTGTATAGAGATTTGGGAGCTGCTGCTTCTGTATTGTACCTCCGGTAAAGAATGCAGCTATAATTGGCTGCTGCAGTCAGGGACCACCCTGCAAACACAACTGATTGTGATGTCAAGTTTCTTTGAGCATAGTGGCATGCTCATTAACTGCCTCCTAATGAAGCAAGATGTTTCTTGCACACGCGCAAGCAAACACAAAAAGTCACTGCAGTAATGAAATGCAAGCTTATGGCAAATTCCTATGTAAGTAAGTAATTTCCATGTTTATGCCCAATCCCAGAGGCTCTGGGCACCTTACAGTAAAAAATTGACAGGGTGATACAAGATGACATAACTTTATAAGCAATAAATAAATAAACAGATTAAGATGAAGATATCATTTTAAAGATTCAACTACATCAGCAGGGAAAGCATTATTAAAATGATGGGTTTTCAGGCCCCTCTTAAAAACCTCCACCGAAGGGGCCGCCCTCAAAAACCTTGGCAATGAGTTCCAGAGGACTGGGCCAGCCACCCTGAATGAATGATCACCTGAGGTTTCCAGCCCTGTCCTCAGAACTGCCAGGAGGCCCTCGGTGGAGGAATGGAAAGAGCATACTGGAATGTGACCCCACACACACACACACACAAGCACACACATGTACACAGACACACCCACACACGTGCGCAATCATACTGTACAAAACTTCCAGGAGAAGAAGGCCATACAGTCTATTGAGTCTGCTCAATATGGGTACACTGTGTAATTTGTAGTTAGTCTGGTCCCCCCCCATTATCCACAACCCTGCACACACATGCACACACACATGCACACATACACACACATATATGAGCGCACATGCATGCATACACACACGCATACACACACACACAAACACACACCCCTGCATAGAAGCAAATAAAAATGCAATTTGAAAGAAAAAAAGAAATGTAATTCAATGAAAAAGCATGACTCACTATGCAGTATTTACAAAAAAATGCCAGAATCTCCTAAAATGAAAAACATGTCAGCAGTTCTTGTCACTGTGACTTCAGTGGCAGCCATCCTAATCTTCTTCTTTAACACAGAACAGTTTACCACATTAAGGTACTGTATAACAGCACTTCCCCCTTACTGCAGTATCCTTCAAGGCACCACATTAGCTGAAGTGTTACCTTACTGTGCTAAATGAGGATACCCCTGTACTTTCCAAGTCACTGCTTTAAAAAGCATTTTGTGATATTTTGTGCATGAGCAGTTACTGGATCAAACTTGATTCTATTTGTTTTGTTATTTCCAAGTCTCACAGTTTTGTGCTTTGCCTGATTTAGATTATAAGAGGTTGAGAGTTACTGCAAGACTCTCATTAACCCCAAGTGAAGTCCCCAAGCATGACTGCAAAGCACATGTATAAGAACTTGGCTTCGGAATCGACCCTGAAGGGTTTCCTGCTATGTCATAATCCCCCACCTGGAAAAAGACCCTCTGTGGAAACGATTGCAAACATTGTTGAAAAAGAGATCTTGGAACTATTTAATGAACAAGAGAGAAACAGGGCCAGATAAATAAATGTGCAAGTGCAGCACAAACGTTTCTGCTGTACTTGCCCTTTCACCAACCCAACTGATGCGATATTCAGTCATATCGTAAGCAGTGCTATCCATCAAAATATCGGGCCACGTCATCACAGTGCTAAGTACAACTGTCCTGCCCCAACACAGACCTATGGTGTATATAGTCCCCAGGGAATAGTGCTGCCTGAACCAGGATAGTGCCAAGACCCCTGTGGGTTATATTCAGCCACAACATGAAAATGAGCCCATTGGTCAAGCAAGGCACTAAGGGGCCATTTGCATGCCCACTATGGACTCATTTCTATCTCTACTTGCAAACCAGTTCACACTGGTGTCCTGCAGGGGTCTGTACTTTGCCCCCTACTCTTCACCCTCTTCCTCAATTCCCTCCCTAAATCCTGCAGTGGCCGCATGTTGCTATATGCCAACAATGCGGTAGTTTTTTGGAAACACCCTCATCCTGATTTCCCTTCAATCAGCTCTACAGGGCCACTTTAGGGAGAAAGAAACCTGGTTCTCTGAACACCGTCTTATAATCAACTACAAGAAAATAAAGACCATGATCTTTGCTCACCGCCAAAGACCCCACTGTCGCACACACCTCTAGTTGTAAAAAACACCCATGGCTCCACCCTAGAGCAGGTCCCATGTTTCAAATATCTTGGACTCGCCTTAGACACCTCCCTCTCCTACCACTCTCACATCCAACAGGTCTCCTCCTCTGTTAACACTAGACTAGGGATCCTTTACAGGCATAAACACTGCCTACCCTCCCAGGCCATGCATCTCCCTGAGTCCTCATCTGTCCTATCCTTGGTGGACTATGGAATAATCATATATTGATCAGCGGATCAAACTGCCCTACGCAGCATCAACCTCACCCTTAACAAAGCTTGCCGACTAGTATCTGGATGTGACAGGTTAACACACACATGTGAGCTTTATAATCAGACAGGCTGGCTAAATTTCCAAGGCAGACTTAAGCACTTTACCTGCCTACTCGCCAAACAGATACAACATAAGCAAGCCACCATCGGCCTCCACCCACTTATACAAACAGCCCTCATAGACAGACCCAAAGGCAGACAGCTAACCCTACCCTACTAGTTCCCCATTGTAGAACCTCTCATGGACAAAGATCCTTCTGTTACCGGGCCCCCCTACGGCTGAACAGTATACCGTCCTCCATCTCCTCGACCCATAGTCTCAGCCTATTTAAATCAAGTCCCAAAACCCTGCTCCTTGACTCCACAGCCTGTGACTGTAATTAGTCCCACATAAATACTATTCTCACCCCCCACCACCACTTCAGAGACAAATGCTACACAGCACTATTCTATATTATACAATGACAATGAAATTTCCTGCACTCTGATTGGTCAGTGTGTGCCTCGGACAGTGATGATATTAAGCTATAACATCACTGTATTAAGTCCAGGCACACACATATGACCGCATAACAGAAATCATGCTACCAGTCCTAGAGACACCGCTACTGTGAAGCCTCATTAATCCCTCACACTTACCGCCGGCCGGCCGCCCCCCCCCATTTTCGTACGCTGTCACATTAACAAGCAGCACCACAATTGAGTAGCAGAATGAAATAAACAAATTTGCTGGCAGCATTTTGCACTGAAACCGAGCGGCTTCAGTAACCCGCGCTGACCGTCTACAAACAGCTTCAACATTCTCACTCTCCCTCGCTCTTCATCGGAAGTAAAAAAAACTCAAAGCACATAAAAACTACCAGCCTCCAGTCAGATTCGCAACTCTTAGCTGCTTACCGTGCTCCACAGCTACTTTCGATGACATTGGCAAGAAAGCCATAGCGAAACGGCATTTCAACGCCCTCGCCACATAAAAGAACGCCAATGAGAAGCGCCCAGCATTGTCCACACAACATCAGCTACAAACAGTGCCACCCAGTGGTACAAAAATAGGGATTTCTTTTTAAAATGTGTACTTACCCACACAAAAATATAATCAAAATAAATAAAAACATACTTTTTCTTTTTTTTTTTTTTTAACGAGCCATTGTATAATAGCAATAAGGCAGCACTCCAGGGATGTGTGTTTATGGTGTAATAGCGTCCTCCTAGGTGGTGGAAGCACTTCGGCTTCACCTCGTGTCAAACCCACCCCAGGAGTGACGTTATTACACGATAACACACCCTGTCGTGCTCTTATTGCTTAAGCATATGGTTGAGTCTTATGCCAGCCCCCCCTCCTATGTCCCCCCATCCGGATATTACGACTCGGGGTCCTTCAAGATCCTACGATACTGTATCCTGTCTTAGCACTGGCACAGACTGTCTATGTGCTCCCAGTTGATGTAATCCCCAGTATAAGCCAAGTCCATGTCTATCGGACCTTGTATTATTACAGTGCAATTGTATAGTTGTGATACCTGTATATACATTTTTTTTGTGTGTGTATGTTTACTTGGAATCTTTACTTTCATTTGTATTTTTTACCTTTATTGGACGTGGAGCCTTTGCAAACGAGTCTATGACTCAAAGGATTGTAATTCCGATTCTGTTCAATAAATAAATAAATTTGTATGGAGTGCAGCAGTCACTTAGTGCCATTAACATTGGAAAGTAAGCCCTGGTGTCCAGTGGTACCCCCCCACCCCCTGGTCATCTGTTCTTATATCTAACACCATTCTCTGGTGGTCTATTGTGTCCCCCACCCCAGATCACTCCTCTGAGTATCTTATACAGTACCCTGGTGGTTTAGTGTGTCCCTCCACCATGATTGCTCCTATGAGCATCTTATATACTACCCTGGTGGTCTAGTGTGTCCCCACAACCCAATCTCTACTCTCAGCATCTTACACTACCCTGGTGGTCTAGTGTGACCCCCCCCCCACATTGCACATTTCAAACCAGTGCATATGTCCTGGTGTCCAGTGTTTTTTCTGCCCCCTATTGCCCATTTTCACAATGACAACATCTGTACCAGGGAATGGGTTTATATATGATAACAGGTGATCGGGGTGTGTGGTACCACTAGACAGCAGAGTTTGTTTTACTTTGTTTGAATGGGAGGTCAGGGGTGGGCAGCTGCAGTACAACATCTATGCTTTCAGGGGGTGGGGGCGCAGGTTTAGCACACAGTTATTAGGTGGTTTACAGAGGAGATAAGCAGCACCACTTTGGGGGCTATTTACTGTGACACTCAGACAGCTAGTTCTGATTAATCTATGATTTTTGTAATATAAAAATGTGTTATTGAATGTCTCTCATGAGAGATGCTGACAGCCTGTGGAATGAAACCCCACTCCCAGGTTTTAGCTACAATGTGTTACCTGGAAGGCCAGTAGATAATTACAGGCTAGAAGAGACTTAAATGTAGGCTCTTCTGTTTATCTAGCTAATTGCAGCTTGCCAGCTGCTAAGATGGGAAAGCATAAACTTTTATAACATTTAGAGGAAGAACAGCAGATTATGACGCATTAGTGCAAAGTCATAAAAGATTCTTTGATGTCCTGGAAGGGGGAAGCTGCTCATAAGATCAAAGAAAGTCATTTGAAGAAAATGAGTTGTGCTGAGGTCACAGAATTGAATACTTTGATAAGACATCCTGTTTTGCATAGATTTTTTTTTATATTCATGCAAAGAGGTTGGCAAAGCCAATTTTTAAGCAGTATTCTGTTTTCCATTTACACAACTGCTTGGACTCTGAAAGCTACAACATGCTAGCAGCACTGTAAGAGATGCATTAGATAGATCAAGTCTAATTGTCTGGTGGTAGGAAATTGCACTTTTAAAATCTTTTTTTTTTAAGTGATTGTATGTTTTTGTGATATATGGTTCTGTATTTACATTTTACATTTTTCTATCTATTTTTAAGTAAACCTCTACTTTACAGACTACTTAGTGTGCCTTTGAATTTCTTTTTCTTGACAAGGGAAACATACATGGTTAAAGCTGACTCTGTGCAAAGTTTACTAGTTTTACCAAACTGGGAAAAGGTAAGACTTTATTCTGAGATCTTTAATAGAGTTTTAAGGGTTCATTTTGTATGCCTGGTTAGGTGCCCATAGGCGAAAGATATCTGGGCCCCCCAAAGAGCAGAATTATCTGAGCCTGTACATTGCGTACTCTAACAAGAGGTTCACAGTTTGAATCCCCTCCATGACTTGAGACCAAAGATTGATTTGAATCCACAAAACAGACAGGAAGGTTACCCTGTTTCTGTTTCCTGTTCACAAGACTGCACTAGGAGGTAGGCAATGTGGGACCAGAGGGCTTGACCTGCTGAGTGGGTTTGTGACAGATTGGTTGGCAGCGGTGTGCATAATTTTGGTATTACAAGCTTTTATTGTTCAGTGTGTCTGCTTGAGATCATCAGCTCACTTGCAAAGAAAGAAAAAGACAGTGATTTATTTTTTTTAAAAAAGGAGAAAGCACTATATCACTTGGCATACAGTCAAGTTCCTACCCATTTTATTTTTTTTTCTAAAGTGCAAGTCAGAATAGCCATAGTTAGGGAAGAAGATGGCTTCCAACTACAGCAGGCACACTGTAGACTACTTAAAGCAGTTGTGCGGGGACAGAGGAGTCCTGTTCAAGGTGAAAGCCAGCAAACAGAACCTCATGGATACCCTGATGGTAGCAGATACCCAGAGCATCAAGTCACAGACAGTGACTGAAAAGGACCAGACTTTGAGTGTGGCAGGGCTAGTGGCCAGTGCAGTATCCAGATCCAATGAGGAGGGCAACAGGGCCACTGTCAGCGAAGGGCCACAGCAGCAGGGGAAGGTCACCAGTATCCTGGATCCAGAAGTACTCAGGCTGCAAATTGAGTTGCACAGAATGGAGCTGGAGTTCCAGAGGGAGAGGGACCATGAACATCGGGAGGTGGACCATGAGAAGTGTGAGCGCCAGAGGCAACATGAACTAGAGAAGCTATGAGTCCAACCACCAGCACCAGAGCAGGTAAGTGGCATGAGTTTAACTAGTACTACAGGACTGGGTTACAAATTGAATTCCAAATTGATAGCCAAATTTAAAGAGGGGGAGGGTATGGATGCCTTTTTAAATTCTTTTGAAAAAGTTTGTATTCAGGCTAAAATTCCTAGAGCCTCCTGGAGCTTCCAGCTATCCCCACTACTTACTGGGAAAGCTCGGGATGCTTTGGGTCAAATGGACAATGAGGACAGTGATGATTACAGCAAACTTAAAGCTGCACTGTTAATAAAATTTTAATTAACTGCTGAATCATACAGAGCTAAATTCCGTAAGCTCAGGAGAACCCTGACATGAGCTACGAGGAGCTAGCCATGAAACAATGTCAGTTTTTAAAATGTTGGTGGGAAGGAATTAAGCAAACTCTGTTGATAAAATTGAAAATGTGATTTTGTTAAAACAGTTTTATTGGGCATGCCCAGCAGAACCGAAAACCTGGCTGGAGGGCTAAGATCCCGAAACAGTGCAAGAGGCTTCTGAACTCTTGGACCACTATGCCAAGAGCAGACCTGCTCTGAGAGAGAATGGGATGGGCGTGGCAGCACAGAAAGGAAAAAGCATGACTTCAGGGCAGCTAAAACCCTCACTGTCTCCACCAAAACCAGTTAGCCCCAGGTTTCAGAGAAAAGATTTCTCTGAAAAGAGAAGTGAATGTTGGTTATGTAAAGAAACTAAGCATATTGCCAGACAGTGGCCCAAAAGAATAAGCAATAATATGCAGAATGGTACTAGAAAAGAAGTGGGTTGTTTGTGTGTCCCTGGGAGCATGTCAGTGAACATGAGGGAATACATGCACCCAGTCATGGTGAATGGTGTACAGATGCAAGGATTAAGGGACACAGGGGTATCCTTGACCTTGGTAAAGGGGGATCTAGTAGAGCCTGGTCAGCTTATACCCAATAAATACGTCACTGTACAGGACTTTACTGGTGAGGCGAAAACATTGATCCTCACTAGTGTTCTCCTAGACTGGGATGAAACAGGTGGAATTGTACAACAGGTGGCTGTAGCCAAAACCTTAGCAGTGGATGTGATCCTGGGCAACAATCTCAAACAAGGGAAGGTGTATGCAGTTACCCACAGCCAAGTGGCAAGGGAACACTGTAGTTCCCTGGACCCCAAAGAAGCCATTGCGAAAACCACTGGGCTGGTTTCCCAGCCTGTGTTTCCAGATGGGGGAGACTAATGAAAAGGGGGTGGAAATTTCCCCAGTAGCAAGTAACCACACAGCTACAGAGGGTTACTCCAAAGAGGGAGGGGTGACCCATTGTCAGAGGGTTGGGATTGACAGTGATCCTGAGTGCCTTGACACTAGTGCTAGGCACCCTAGTTTAGTGACTGAAGGGGACCTGTCCCATGCCTTGGGAATATGTGAGGGGTTTGCAAGTGCTCAGAGAAGTGGCCCTAGTCTAGAGAAGCTGAGGGCTTGATTAGACTCTGATGGGGCACAGGGAGGTTACAGCAGACATAAGGTTTATTGGGAAAATGGACTTATGTATACTCAGGTAGTACAGACAGAGGGAGGTATGCTAGGCAGGCAGCTTGTCATTCCCCAGGGGTATCGTGAGCAGTTGCTCAAGATTGCACATGATATTCCCTTGTCTGGTCATCTGGGAATTGTGCGCATGATGCAGTGGTTGGCCCAGAATTTCTATTGGCCAAACTTCACCCAGCAGGTGAAGGATTATTGCAGGTCTTGTCACCAAGAAATAGGGAGGATGGGCAAGAAAACCCAAGCTGCCCTGATTCCCTTGCTTATAGTGGAGGAGCCATTCCAGAGGGTGGGAATGGATATTGTGCGGCCTTTAAATACCCCCAGCTCCTCAGGGAAGAGATTCATCCTGACTGTGGTGGATTATGCCACCCAGTACCCAGAGGCAGTCACCCTATCCTCACTGAGGACAAAGTGGCAGATGCCTTACTTGGGATTTTCTCCCATGTTGGGTTTCTGCAAGAAGTTATCACCAATTGAGGGGGTTCCTTCATGTTGGACCTGATGAAATGTTTATGGGAGAAGTGTGGGGTGGTGCAGAGATGCACAACACCATATCACCTACAAGCCAATGGGCTTGTGGAAAGATTCAATGGTACCTTGAAGTCAATGCTCCGGGCATTTGCTGAACAGCATGGGAGGGACTGGGAGAAATACTTTCCCCACCTGTTGTTTGCATACAGGGAGGTGCCCCAAGAGTTGACAGGATTTTCTCCCTTCAAACTCTTATATGGATGCCGGGAACGTGGCCCCTAGACTTGATCTGGGAGGACTGGGAAGGCAAGCACGCCACCCAGGAAACTCCCATAGTGGATTATGTGCTTAGGTTTAGAGAAAGGCTGAAGGAGCTTATGGGGACAGCCCAGAGCAACCTGGAAGCTGCCTAACAGAAACAAAAAGTGTGGTATGACCACAGAGCCAGAGCTGGCTCATACATGGTGGGTCAGGAAGTCATGATCCTTATTCCGGTCCAAAAAGACAGCTGCAGGCTGAGTGGGCAGGACTGTACAAAGTGGTTAGGAAGGTAAGTGCCGTGAACTATATTACAGAGTTACCTGACAGAAGACAGACAGAAAGGATGTACCATGTCAACATGATGAAGCCATATGCAAGTAGGGATGACATGGTGTTTGCAATGTGTAGTCCTGGGGAGAGGACAGATGAAGGAGACTCCCTTCTGGACTTGCTGGAAGAAATCAAGCAGGAATCCTCTGTGGAGGCAGTTAAATTGTCTCCCCAGCTGACCCTGGACCAGATCCAGAAAGTAAGGGAGGTTTTAGCAGACTTTACCACATTGTTTAGGACCAAGCCTGGACTAACCCCCTTTGTGACTCACGATGTGGAGACAGAGACACAGGCACCCATACAGCAGACAGCATATCGGGTGTCAGAGGCTGTCCAAAAGGACATTAGGAGGGAAGTGGAGGAGATGCTGGGGTTAGGGGTAATCCAGAGACCCCACAGCCCCTGGGCCTCACCCATAGTCCTTGTGCCCAAGATAGATGGCTCTACTTATTTCTGTGTGGACTATAATGGACTGAATGCAGTCACGAAGTCAGACACCCACCTGATGCCCCGGATGGATGAACTCCTGGACGAGTTGGGAGGGGTGACCTACCTTACAATGATTGACCTGACCAAGGAGTATTGGCAGATAGAGTTGATGGACAGAGCTAGGGAGAGGTCAGCCTTCATCACTCTGATAGGCTTATTTGAATTTAAGGTAATGCCTTTCGGAATGAAGAATGCCCCGGCCACTTTCCAAAGGTTGGTGAACCAGGTGTTAAATGGTGCTGAGGAGTATGCTGTGGCATACCTGGATGACATTGCCATCTTTAGTACCAGCTGGGATAAACACCTATCCCACCTTAGGGAAGTGCTGGGCAGGATACAGAGGGCTGGGCTCACTGTCAAAGCCAAAAAGTGCCAGTTGGCCATGGGAGAGGTGGCATACCTCAGGCATGTGGTAGGCTGGGAACAACTCCATCCTAACCAAATAAAAATAGAGGTAATCCAGGCATGGCCCAGACCAGAAACACAGAAGCAGGACAGGAGTTTTCTAGGGACAGCAGGGTACTACAGAAAATTTGTACCCAATTACAGTGCCCTGGCTGCTCTCCTATCTGACCTGACAAAGAAAAGGATGCCCAAGAAAATTACCTGGGGCCCAGCCTGTGAGGAAGCCTTTTCGAAACTGAAGGAGGCACTGTGCAGTGCTCCTGTTTTGACAAGTTCTGACTATAGCAGACCCTTTATATAGTTCAGACTGACACCTCAGACGTGGGTATTGGAGCAGTACTGAGTCAGACACCCAGCCAAGGGAGGGATCACCCAATAGCCTACCTGAGTAAAAATTTACTTCCCAGGGAGCAGGCATACTCCACTGTGGAAAAAGTGTGTCTTGTCCCTAAAGAAATTAGAGCCATACTTGTATGGGCAGCATTTTGTGGTACAGACTGACCACAATCCCTTGGTTTGGCTGACACAGATGG
This sequence comes from Neoceratodus forsteri, assembly GCA_016271365.2. Classification (NCBI taxonomy): domain Eukaryota; kingdom Metazoa; phylum Chordata; order Ceratodontiformes; family Ceratodontidae; genus Neoceratodus; species Neoceratodus forsteri. Next base: position 638,048,291 of record CM057453.1, on the reverse strand, counting down.
GGAAAAACAATGGCAGATTGCTAAGATGGAGTCTTGCTTTGCAAGGGTATGATATGACAATTCTACATAGGGCTGGAGTCAAAAATCAGAACTCCAATGGGATGTCTCATATGTAAGAGGAGTGAACTGATTTGGGAAGCTTATCCCATGCAGGGGATAGAGCCCCCAAATTCAGTCTAGGTGGAGAGGATTGTGACACTCAGACAGCTGGTTCTGATTAATCTATGATTTTTGTAACATAAAAATGTGTTATTGAATGTCTGTCATGACAGATGCTAACAGCCTGTGGAATGACACCCCTCTCCCAGGATTTAGCTACAACGTGTTACCTGGAAGGCCAGTAGATAATGACAGGCTAGAAGAGACTTAAAATTTGGGCTCTCCTGTTTATCTAGCTAATTGCAGCTTGCCAGCTGCTAAGATGGGAAATAAACTTTTATAACGTTTAGAGGAAGAAGAGCAGGTTATGATGCATTAGTGCAAAGTCATAAAAGATTCTTTGATGTCCTGGAAAGGGGAAGCTGCTCATAAGATTAAAGAAAGTCATTTGAAGAAAATGAGTTGTGCTGAGGTCACAGAATTGAATACTTTGATAGGACATCCTGTTTTGCATAGATATTTTTTTTATATTCTGACAGGGAGGAGCTAGGTGACCTCATGCAAAGAGGTTGGCAAAGCCAGTTTTTAAACAGTATTCTGTTTTCCATTTACACAAATGTTTGGACTCTGAAAGCTACAACATGCTAGCAGGACTGTAAGAGATACATTAGATAGATCAAGTCTAATTGTCTGGTGGTAGGAAATTGCACTTTTAAAATCTTGTTTTTTTAAGTGATTGTATGTTTTTGTGATATATGGTTCTGTATTTACATTTTACATTTTTTTTTTATCTATTTTGAAGTAAACCTCTACTTTAGAGACTACTTGGTGTGCCTCTGAATTTCTTTTTCTTGACAAGGGAAGCATACATGGTTAAAGCTGACACTGTACAAAACTTACTGGTTTTACCAAATTTGGGAAAAGGTAAGAATTTATTCTGAGGTCTATAATAGAGTTTTAAGGGTTCATTTTGTATGCCTGGTTAGGTGCCCATAGGCAAAAGATATCTGACCCCCCTGAAGAGAAGAATTACCTGAGCCTGTACATTGGGTACACTAACAAGAGGTTCACAGTTTGAATCCCTCCAAGACTTGAGACCAAAGGTTGATTCAAACCCACAAAACAGACAGGTGGGTTACCCGGTTTCTGTTTCCCGTTCACAAGACTGCGCTCAGAGGTTGGCACTGTGCAAGCAGAGGGCCTGACCTGCTGTGTGGGTTTGTGACATTTACCACTACCGTAAACCTTTGATTATACCTCCATACTGGTATGCATGAGGGGACCCCCCTCATTTGCATTGGTACAGCGGTTTGTTAGCTGTTTGGGGCTGCTGGGTTTGTGGGCCACTCATAGGGCTTCTGAATGTGGGCCTGCTGGGAGCACTCATGCAAACCCAGTTTAGTGCACCCACTAACCCTGTTAGCAGGTGCAAAAACCTTTCAATATCAGGCTCTTATACCCTACAAAAATAATTTAAGAAAAGATCAAAGATATGCACTTAAAGAACTAAGCATAGATAAAACCATACTGTGAAACCCATCAATAATTTGAATGGGTAGTAGTAGTACAAGATAGAGGGACTTACCAAAAAAAATATGTATGAGATTATTAAATGATGAAAACAACTACAGATAACAGGGCAGGGATTCAACAGCGACTATACATCATATAGTACAATAAGGGAAAGAACAGATGAGTGTAGCTCTCTAAGAATGGGAAGGGGGTTTATTAGATAAAAAACATCCAAAAATACCTAGATTTTATAGTATCCCAAAAATTCACAAAAACCAAATAGATGCCCCCCCCCCGATGGAATACACTTGGTCTTTGAGCTTATTTCATCTTACATATATTACCACCTTCCGCCATTAACAGAAACATGGCAACCTATATAAACGATACTACAGATATTGATAAAAAAAATCTAGAATAAAAAAATCTTGATTGGATATCAGCAAGAGGAAACAAAAAAAGTACAGTAAGTTATTTATTATATGTGACTTTGTAGACTTATACACCTCCATACCACACATGGAAGGTATGCTATGTATTTTGAAAAATGCTTGATACAAGGGTTCACTCTGTAAAACCATCAACCAGATTCCTACAGGAGTTAGCAGAATTTATCCTTGAAAATATTTACTTTGAATTCAAAGGAGTTATTTAAGAAAAATCCACGGGTACAGCGATGGGCAGCACCATGGCATTGTCTTACGCAAATGCCTCTATATATCATTATGAGTAACTGGGTAATCCAATCCATCTAGCTATCTATCTAGATATCTATCTATTGAATCCTGATTTCAATAAGTGCATGATATATTTTTCATCTCGACTGGAACAGAGGAAGACTTAAGAAAATTTGCTGAATATATAAATTCATGCAAACAGAACCTAAAATTTTCCATGCAGTACATTAAGATTATAGTAGCATATCTGGACCTACTGATATAGATTAGAAATGGAAAATCAGAACACCACCAATAGGAACACTCTCTTGCATGCTAGAAGCAATCATGAACCAATAGACAGTATTACTTATTCATAATATACAAGGCTTAAACGTAACTGCAATACCACAGCAGACTTTCAGAGAGAAAAAAAGATAATGTCTACCAGATTCAAGCACAGGGGCTTTCCATTCAAAGCATTATGTAAATCTAGTGAAAGGACAGAACACAAATCTAGAGAAGAACTCCTGACTCAGAGGGGTCTGGCCATGCAGGACAACAGATATGTCTTTGCAACAAAATACAGTGCTAAATTCAAGAAAATGAGAAAAATCATCAATAAACACTGGTACCCCCGAAGCATGCAACGAGAGATACCAGCATTTAGAAATAAGCTGACAATAGCTGCTGAAAGAGTGAAAAATACAAAAGATAATGTGGTCCATTAGCAATTTAAAATTGAAAGATGACAGGAAGATTTCACTTGTATGTTAGGAACAGCAGAAGACTTTGAAGTCCATTACATTCTACTCTTTGTCTTAATGTCAGTAACCTCTTAGTTTTTCCTGAGACATATAGACATCCAATTTGTTTTTAAACATATTAAATGTCTCACTCTGCACTATGTCTGCAGACAGGTTGTTGCATATCCTAACTATTCTCTGTGTGTAATACTGTATAGCAACAACTATCGGGCCCATTACAAACAAGGATGGTTTCCTGTGGAAAATGCCCAGTCTCAGTGCACACTAGCTGAAAAAAGACCTTTGGACATCCACATACAGTATCGGACAAGAATATCTAGCAAGACAGCATATTGAGTACCATACCATGAGTCATATACATACTTCAATGTCCGCATGATCTAGTGTATATAGAAAAACCAAGCAGAGCCTTAAAGATTAGAATACAAGAGCATATACGTAGACAAGACAAAACAAGCATTTGTCAATGCCGAATGTTGATTGCGTTGGTGTGTTGAGCTCGTTCACTGCCCCTCTGTTACTCGCTCACTCTGTGTCTCCCTGTGCTGCAGGCTGCTCTTTTATACTGGGTTCCTGTCTGCGTTGGCACCTTCTTCTGCCCACTAAGAAATCTGCAGCTGTCTCAACAGAGCTCCGTTGAGGTGGCTCACTCCCCCTCTCTCACCGCTCATTCTGGTTCTCCTGGCGCTGCAGGCTGCCCTTTTGTACTGGGCTCCTGCCTCTGTTGGTGACTTTTTCTGCCCACAAAGAAATCTGCAGCAGTCCCGACACAGGTCTGTTGAGCCTGCTGACTCCCCCTCTCTCACTCGCTCGTTCCGCTTCTGCCAGCGCTGCAGGCTGCCCTTTTCTATTGGGCTCCTGTCTGCGTTGCCATCTTCGTCTGCCCACAAAGAAATCTGCAGCAGTTACAATAGAGCCCCATTGAGCTCGCTCACTCCCCCTCTCTCACTCGCTCATTCTGGTTTTCCTGCCACTGCATGCTGCCCTTTTGTACTGGGCCCCTGCATGCATTGCTGCCTTTTTCTGCCCACAAACAAATCTGCAGCAGTCCCGACACAGGTCTGTTGAGCCTGCTGACTCCCCCTCTCTCACTCGCTCATTCCATTTCTGCCAGCGCTGCAGGCTGCCCTTTTCTATTGGGCTCCTGTCTGCATTGCTACCTTCGTCTGCCCACAAAGAAATCTGCAGCAGTCCAAACAGAGCCCGGTTGAGCTCACTGACTCCCCTTCCCTCACTCACTCGTTCTGTGTCTCCTGCAGCTGCAGGCTGCCATTTTGTACTGGGCTCCTGCCTGCATTGGTGGCTTGTTCTGGCCAGAAAGAAATCTGAAGCAGTCCTGACACAGCTCTATTGAGCTCGATCACCCCCCCCCACTCACTCATTCCGTTTCTGCTGGCACTGCAAGCTGGCCTTTTGTACTGGGCTCCTGCCTGTGTTGCCGCATTTTCTGCCCACAAAGAAATCCACAGCAGTCACAATACAGCTCCATTGATCTCGCTCACTAACGTGCTGTCACTCATTCATTCTGTGTCTCTTGGCGCGGCAGGCTGCACTTGTGTATGGGGCTCCTGGCTGCGTTGGCACCTTTGTCTGTCCTCAAAGAAATCTGCAGCTGTCCCAACAGAGCTCCATTGAGGTCGCTCAGTCTCCTTCTGTCATGCGCTCATTCTGTTTGTCCTGGAGCTGCAAGCGGCCCTTTTGTATGGGGCTCATGCCTGCATTGGTGCCTTTTTCTGCCCACAAAGAAATCTGCAGCAGTCCTGATAGAGCTCCGTTGAGCTCACTCAGTCCCCCCCCATCTCACTCACTTGTACTGTTTCTCCCACTGCTGCAGGCTGGCCTTTTCTACTGGGCTCCTGCCTGCTTTGACGCCTTTTTCTGCCCACAAAGAAATCCGCAGCAGTCCTGACAGTGCTTCAGTGAGTTCACTCACTCCCCCTCCCTCACTTGCTCTCTCGTTCTGTTTCTCCCAGTGCTGTAGGCTGCCCTTTTGTACTGGGCTCCTGCATTGGGGCCTTGTTCTGCCCACAAACAAATCTGCAGCAGTCCCGACAGAACTCTGTTGAGCTCGGTCACTGCCCCCTCTCACTCGTTCGATCTTAATCTGTCCCAAGCACTGATTTCCCACAGTGACCGTGCTATTCTCCGGCAGGAGTGCAAAAACATATTTTAGCCAGGGTTTGAAAAATGACAGCTGTACTGTTCATAAGGAGGTATGAAAAACTGCCACTGTTGAAAATGTGGTGTGAAAATATTACAAATTTGCAAAGTTACAAGGGTGCATGGAAACAGTTCAATGCACGCTTGTAACACAGTCATGCTATGGAGTTTAGTTACCCAATTTTCAACATAGGACTTTTAGGACCTCTGCTCATGAACAGTGCCACTGTCATTTTCTTAATCTATCCTGGACATTGATTTCCCACAGCGATCGCTTTATTCTGTCCCGCAACTGTGAAACCACATTTCAGTCAGGATGTGAAAAATGACAGCTGTACTGCTCATAAGGAGGTGTGAAAAAATGCCACTGTTGAAAATCTAGCACGACAATATTACAGATCTGCGAAGTTACAAGGGTGTGTGGAAAGTGTGCAATGCACACTTGTAACACAGTCATTTGATGGGCTATCATCACCAAATTTTCAACATAGGCATTTCAGGACCTCTGCTCATGAACAGTATCACTGTCATTTTCTTAATCTGTCCTGGACAGTGAATTCCCACAGCGACCACTCTATCCTGTGCCAGAACAGTGAAAACACATTTTGGCCAGGATGGGAAAAATGACAGCTGCACTGTTAATGAGTAGGTGTGGGAAAATGGCAATGTTGAAAATCTGGAGTGAAAATATTATAAATTCGCAAAGTTCCGTAAAGGCAGTAATTGGTGCGTAACGCACACTCGTAACAGTCATTTTATGGAATATTGTTACCAAATTTCAACACAGCCATTTTAGGACCTCTACTCATGAACAGTGTCACTGTCATTTTCTTAATCTGTCCTGAACACTGATTTCCCACAGCGACCGTGCTATTCTGTGCCGGAAGTGCGAAAACACATTTCCACCAGGATGTGAATGATGACAGCTGTACTATTCACAAGGAGGTGTAAAAAAATGCCAATGTTGAATATCTGGCATGAAAATATTGCAAATTTACGAAGTTACGAGCATGCGTAGCAACTGTGCAGGGTACGCTTGTAAAACAGTCATTTTTGGGATTTTTTTACACCAAATTTGCAACATAGGCTTTTTGAGAGCCCACCTCATGCACACTGGCATTGTCATTTTGTTAATCTGCCCCAAAAGGTGATTCTGCACAGTGACCATGAAATCACCTTTCTGGGCCGATTAACGCCATGACAGTTCAAGAATTCATGAGGAGGGGCCCCAAAAAACCCATGTTGAAAATTTGGTGAAATAAATTCCCCAAAATGCCCTAGATATGCACTAAAGTTGAAAAAAACTTGTTTTTTACATTATACAGCTTACCAGCATTTCCTCACTTAGCAGTCAGCATTGAAGAGTGCAGACGTGTTCCCCATCCACCGAAATTCATCGTGCCAAGCTCTGGTAGGTATGGAGGTGAGGGGTGGGGAGGCAGGGGTGCAGTGGGTGGGTGCGGGTTGCAGGTGGGGCCAGGAGACTATGAGTGACCGTTTCTTTTGCAGGTAAAAAACAAAAAAGACATAGTGGGACTGTTTTTTGCCTTTACAGGGGCATGTGGCATGCTGGGGTGGGCTCCCAGCATGCCACTAGAGGCTTTCTTTTGGGGGGCAGCAGTAGCTGACAGGGGATTGGGCACCCCTGTTGGCACACAAAGGGGGGTAATCATTATGCTGACGGGGATTGGGCACCCCGTTGGCAGGAATAAAAGTGGGAGGGTGCTACAGAATGCCGATGGGGAGTGGGCTTCCCCATCAGCAACAGAAACATGGGCACCGAGGGCTGACGGGGATTGGGGCCCCCGTCTGCAAATAAACATGGTGGGGGGGTTATATTGTTTGTGAACACAGCGGCAACCCGCCGCCATGTTCACAAACAATATCAGGGTTGCTAGATCCCATCCTGCAATGACGGGTCACTCCCTCATTGCAGTGGATGGCTGATGCTGCAATGATGAGGCAGCCCCTGACTACAGTGGCTGATTTGTCATAAGTTGGTGCAAACACTCCAAACTTGTGTCACCAGCAGCATGCAGCAGCATTGGGGGAAGTGGGACAAGTCTTTGCAGGCTGTGGGGGTATTGGCCACAACAGTGCCGCACCTCCATAGCCTGCTTCTGAGAAAGCTGCCGCAATAAGTTTCTTGCACTACATACAATCAACATAAAAATCTCCAGTGGCACAACATTTTAAGTCAGCAGGCCACCAGGGGGAATCACTTTGGTTCTGGGGACTGGAAGTGGTGGCACAACCCCAAATGGGAGGGGATTTCACCAAAATGTTGGATAAGAGGCAGATATGATAGATTTTCAATGTGAAGGTTCTAGACTGCAATATAGGAATGAATATAGACATGAACTGGGCAGCATCCTGGTAGCACAGGATTTGGTAATGGGGCAGGGAATAGCTATACTGTGTACTCGGACGGAAGAATTCTCATTTAGAGAAATCGTGAACTGTAGCCATTAAAAAAATATATTATCAATAATAAATGTTAACAAAGGAAAGTTCTATAAAAATTTGGAGCCCCATCTATAATCTTTTCTGGTCTCTATTCCCATATATTCAGTTGTCATTACAGTAGGCTAACATTAGCAGCTTCCCCCAGTTGTGTGTTAGCAACTCTTTTTGCACCAGTGAAACTGTAAGTCCCACTTTGACCAACTAACACAGATATGAAAGTAAGATACATTCATAAATATTTTCACATGGGTAAAGTAATTCTAAGAATGGAAGCTGTAAATGAATGTCTGAAACTTTTATGCGCAAATGCAACATGTTCTCTGAATTGTCAGTGCCAATATGACCCTGCAGCCACTTCTCCAACTATCAGGGTCCCCTTAGGAGATGATAGCATAGTTGGTTGCCTCGCACCCAAGCATGGGTGAGCACATCGGTGAATACATGCCGAGTGATGTCAACACATCACGTACAACATCACTGGTGGTAGCAGGCTCAAGTGTGAGCCACGGGTTGGATGTCCTTCTTGCACAGCCACCATCATGATCACTTACAAGATGCCACATGTTAAAGATTAAAATTTTGAGAATCACATTAGTAGATGTTGCACAAAGAAGCAGCCAGCCTAGTTTGGATAAAGAAACAGAGTATCTGTATTACTTCTTGTTAACATGTGAACACTTTAATAGCTATTAGAGACTGCAAAATATGCCACTCAGTCAAGTAACAAATACATGGAATGAAAAGGGTACAAGCACTCATGCCACTATAAATACAGACACAAAGTGGTGATGGACAGTAATGCATGCTATATATGTTTGTTAGGCACAAAAAATGAACTAATGATATTGAAGATTGTTTTACAGTGTTTGTTCACTGTAAATTGAATGAATTATATAAAGCAAACAAAATACAGCATGTGAAAAGGCAGGCAAACATTGTACTGTATGGCACAAATTACTACTAAATATTTGAAATATCTTATAAACAAAACTAGAATTTTAGTTTTGTAGATCAGAAAATAAGAATGATATAATGTTTATTATTTTTTGCATACCAGTAGAATAACAGATGTAAATCTTCTTGAAAAAGCCAGAGAAAAGGGTAAAATGTTGTGGTGATTCCAAATGAATTAAAAAAAAATAGTCCAAGAAAACTATGATGTGGCTTCTTTTAAAGAATTCGGGCAACCCCCACCTACTTTTTCTGATCAGAAGCTTTAGCACTTTCTGCAGGGTTTGCAAGACAACAGGAGAAGACAGTGTCATTTTTCACAATACCTACAGACTTTTTATGAGTGTCTTGAGCCCCTGTAAGTGTATTAAAGCACTGCTGCAAAAGATTCGGTGTGTCTTGTTACACTTATAAAATGGGTTGAGGACAGTAAGCAAAAAAAAAAAATTGTTGTTTTGAAATTAATATATATTTTTAACATTTGTTTCTGCTGCTGGATCCAGAAACTGACTCATTGTAGCATCTGTGAAAAATTCAAAGGCAGCCGGTATAAAGTCTGACATTTTTATTTTGTTTTTGTGCAGCAGATAATTCAAGTTGCTAATTTTGAAAGTGAAATTTCTAGATGGCACAGTGGGATTTTTGTAAGTGTTGGCACTGTTATAATTAAGCATGACAGGTAGCAAATCAGAATGCAGCATCTTCTCTATTCATTTTATTAGTGCTTGTAAACTGGGAACAGATACCTTTGACAACTTTTTATTGTCTTTTCCTACTAATATTCATAAGACTTAGTGAGAAGATATGCTGTAGTGTTTAAGACCAGTAGTAGATTATTGACCCTGATGAGTCCTGTATACTGACTGAGACAACGTATATGGCTGCATTACATTTTACACACCATCAGCTTCACAATGTGTAAAAGCAAGCAATAGCAAAAGCATCTTCTCACTACTGCCAACACCTGGGATTCCAAGATCAACAACAACTGAATCCTAAAAAGATAGACAACTATTACTGCTTTATATTTCTAGGACCAGATATACTTTATTGTAAGTTTCATTATTGTCATAGTGAGTGAAAAGTGGTGAAGTAATCTAAATGCTAATCAGAAGAAAGAACACTACAATTGCAGCCAAAGCACATGTCCTGAATTTTCTGTGATATCTCTAGAAAAATTATTTGCCTTCCTGTAGGACCACTAGAGAGAGAATCTCATTAGAAATGTTGGGAAATATCTGAAAATATCAGAAAAGTCTTTGGCTGCACATGTATGTAGGATTTATAAATAGTACAAGAAGGAAAACCCTTTCCAATCTGTATAGTTTCTATAGACACACACATACAATAAAAAGCTTGAAACCTTGCACAAAGCATCATGGGTATGCAAATATGTGTGGGCAGCGCAGGGTAACCTGACTAAGAATGTTTTGATTTGCACTAAATTCTATTTAACAAGTCACTACTCAAAATTCACAGTGCCACTGGTACTGAGAGTCATCAAACTGCCCCAAGTAGATTTAGGAACACAGTGAAAATAAGATGTGGCATCCTAGGTACACAGTCTTGTGTAAATAAAAGGCTTGTAAGCTGGGACAAGTCATTATATTGTCATGTCCTATTAAAAATTACCAGGTAAGAGTAAATAAATACATTATAACATTCACAACTAGTGACAGTTGTCTGACAAAGGCATATGCTGGACAATAATTGAAAAATCATATGGCTGCACTATTTCTTACCCATCTTCAGCTTTTGTAAACCAGCAATGGAAATGGAAAAAAAGCACAATCTCTATCTACAGACAAGAATGTTGGAATAGGCAGATACTGGTGCTTCGGCTTCCTAGGGCCAGACATGTTTCAAGTCTTGTCATTGTTGTATTGAGTGAATAAAGGAGAAATAATTTAAATGCAAAGAAGAACAATATAAAGGATGCATACATGGAATGGTCAGGAAGGCAGATACATTCTGATTTGAGGAGTCTCTGTAAACACATATACAATCAAAAGCCTCAAATCCAGCAGAGAGCATCATGGGTATGCAAATCAGCGTGTTTATGAGGTGGAAGGTAACCAGACCAAGAATGTTTTAATAGGTACTACATTTTGTTTGAAATGTCTTTACTCAAACTTCACAGTAGCAACTGTAGTGAAAAATATCAAACTGCCCCAAGCAGAAGCAGGACCCCAGCGAAAATTAGATGTGGCACCACAGTCAGGTTATCTTTTGTAAATAAGTTGCCTGTAAACTGAGAGCAGATACCTTTGAAGCCATTTTATTGTCTTCTCCTACTTACATTCACAAGTCAGAATGAGAAGATAAGTCACAGCATTGTGGACAGGTATAGATGTTTGACGTTGCAAGTGCTGTATACTACTTGAGGAAACATAAGGTTGCACCCCTTTTTAATCTAGCAATAATAAACACATGGGATCAAATATCTCCAAAAACTGAATTCTTTAAAAATGTGTCATTATTGGTTCATTAGCTTTCTAGGACCAGACCCATTTCAAGTGTTGTTCTCGTCGTAGTGAGTGAAAATAGGTACAGCAATTTAAACTCTGATCAGAAAGCGAAAAAAGAACAATATGTAGGGTGCACAAATGGTGCAATAAGGCAGATACTTTCTAATTTGTATAGTTTCTGTGAACACACATGCAATCAAAAGCCTTAAACCAACCTGAAGCATCATGGTTATGTAAATCTGTGTGTGTGTGTGTGTGTGTGTGTGTGTGTGTGTGTGTGTGTGTGCATGACCGGTTTTAGGCACCAGCAAACCTTCAGTCGCTGGTGGCCCCCTGCTTATGGGGGGGCCCAACTAAAACAGTTTACCTTAATTATTTTAAGTCTTTTTTTATTATCTTCTTAAAACAGCAATAAAGGACTGTGCATATTTTGATGTGGGATCATGATTTCATGAAAAGCCTTACTAAGCTATGACCCAGGCAATAAGAGGCAGATAGGTAACAATGGATGTGAGAGAAGGAACAGTATGCACTGACCCTGCGGTTTCCCTTTAAAATTTTTTAAGATGCCACTAGTACTAAAAATACAATAAAACGATGTGTTTATTGGTTACAGCTAAACATATGGGGTGATGGGCAAATAGGTGGGCCCCATGACTTCATTAATCTGCTGGGGGCCCCCAAAACCCTAAAGCCGGCCCTGTAGTGTGTGTGTGGGGGGGGGGGTACCCAAAGTAAGAATGTTTTAATTTGAACTGGGCTCCTGCCTGCATTGAAACATTACTGCAACTGACACACACACACTAAAAGGAACAATAATCTTTCACATCAGCACAAAAGAATACGCTTGATGACAATAGGTGGAAGCTATCGCTTGCAACCTAGAATGGAAGGTAGGGCTCTCCAATCCCTGAGCGAGGAGCTGCTACTGAAATGATTATGCCACCTGACAACACTAGGGCTCTTAAGATGCATGGCATTGCTATGTATGATTGAGCTAGTGTTTGCAGAAACATGGAGGTCAAATTACTCATCTGTACAGAAAGTTGAGCAGTAATACTGCAGGTATTAATGTGATTATTCATTTTCTAGGTGTTCCAAAATGAAGATGTTGATTTTCATAGTCTGTTTCATGGAAGCAGTATTCGCTGTTCCAGTAAGTTGTTTTTGTTTATGTGACTCTGCTTATGAGTAAATCACTCTAGCAATTTTGTGTAAGTAGATTTGAGATGCTTAGACAGCTCAAATTCTTATCTTAAAGAAATCCAATGGCTTGTCAGATTATCCAGTTCTGCTCCAATTCTAATCTGGTCACAAGTTACATAATTTTATAGGTTCTGAGTTATTTTGGCAATGTAGACTACACAAGTGTGGAAAAAACTAATTAACAGTCTCCATTTCTCCTCTCCCCCAGTCCCTGTTTGTGAAAAACTCCCCCAAACCTTACCCTTCCACACCTCTGGTGTTTCAAGTTAGCTCTGGGGCCCTTTATCCCTTGGCATAGTTTATATGCCCTTCCGTCAGTCACTTACACTTCACTGGATCTCCCTGCACCCTCCACACAGATCCTGAGTGCCGCCATGATAAAGTAATGAGCCCTTGACCTGTTTTCACAAAGGTGGGGGAAGCTCTCTCATGCAGGTCAGTAGGGATCACTGAGGAGGGTCAGGGTACCCCATCTGTACCAGTAGAACAACTCCAGTCACAGTGACTGCTGCAACAGCTACTGCAATGTCTTTGGTCACACATAGACTGCCTCTGAGGAATCCAAGTCTGTCTTTGTACACACATAGAATCTGTCCATAAGCTCATCACCATAAGTGAATACAGAAACAGACTCAGACTCCTCAGAGGCAACCAACATTGTACAGTACAGAAGAATTTCTGACCGTAGCAGCATTGGTCACTGTGTCTGGCTTTACTGTGCTGGAAAAGGCAGTGGTACCATAACCCTGCTCAATCATTCTCATTAACCAGCATGAGGGAGTGTTCCACACTTATAGAAAAAGAACTAGGGCAGCAAACACTGTTGTGGGAGGTCTACAGGACTGGGGGGTGGGTAAGGGGGTACTAGGTGTGCACATCTGGGGAAGGGATGCACTAAACACCCATGTAAGGGAGCCCATAGACCCCAGTACTAACTTGGAACACCATGGGTATTTGGAGGGTATGAATGAGGGCTTATTTTGCCACAGGGTGAGGGGAAGAGGGCTAGTCACTTAAAGCAATAGTATTTGTTACTTAATAAGACATTTCATCATTTAGTTGTTCTAGCATTAATATAGTTCTGGCAAAAATATAAATATGTCCATTATTATTTGCATTTTATTTCATTCCTGAACTGAGATATGTGATTTTTAAACTTTTTAAAATGATGGCTCTCTTGTCACACCCTGCATGACAAAATTAAACATCTTGGTATGGTGCTGTGTTATTTACAATTCGAAAAGTGTGCTACTGCCATCCTGACACATCCTCAGTACGAATCTAGTACATTTCATCAAAAAGTAATCTTAATGAAAGAGGTATTTTAAAATGTAAAATTTCTAGTAGCATTCATAATTCTTGGCTTGCCTGATTAATTACAAATGTAGTCATAAAAATATCTCAGGGGAGTAAAACAACACTGATGGTGAATCTGAGGGTGTCAGAAATAGATTATTACTAAACCAACAAATATTGTTGCTTTATCTTTTCTTTCCCCAGTTTTGTATTCCATATTGCTGAATAATGTTTTGAACCAGAAAGTTCAGATCTGATAAATTGTTCAGTTCATGCACATACAAGATCTTGCTTTAAAGAGCTGTGGGCACCTTAAAAACATTGAAAAACATAAAAGTTAGATTCAGTTCAGCTTTTGTGCCATATAGATTCTAAAGATTCCTCCTCCCCAGTATTTACTATTCAGAATATTTGCATGAATACGTGATCTTATCCTTCAAGATTCATCTGCCTGTATAGCTGACTCCCTACTTCAAGTCATAATCCTCTGTTGTGACATCACAGTCTGTCATGGGAGTAACTGTGATGTCACAAGCAGTGCATATGACATCAGGAGCAAAGATCTTGTTTTCATGCAGATGACCTCAGTAGTAAATAATGGAGAGGAGGAATACAGAACTAAAGTGAATTACAAGCTGGGCTGTGTCTAAATATTATGTTTTGGTAAAGTTCTCCTGAAGGCATCAGCTGTTCTTTAAATAAAACATTCTATTTTGAAAAAAATCCCAATATGTTCCATGTTCACCATTGTGCTGTGCAAAAAGAATATTCTGCTGGAAGAATTACATGTATGAAATTTCATTTCCATGAAATTTCGAAAATGCACTTTGGCAATTTTTTGCAAAATTCCATCACAGAACCATAAAATGAATGTGAGTACAGTATTGTGGATTGATGTATTAAATTGTGCACTGGAATTCTGCAGAACTGACCACTTTGTTATCTACATAACTACAGAATGATTGCATGTATTGTGGATCGATGTTTTAAATTGCAGATTGGAGTTCCTCAGAACTTTCATTCTGTAGTTCATGAGTATCATTAAGCACTTCAGCCAGAAAATACCATGGAACAGGGTGAAAGATTTGTGGAACACAGGTATGGATTTCGCTGAAGTCAGAATTTTGCAAAATGTCACAAAATTTGCAACATTTTGCAAAATTTTCATGAAATCAGAATTCACAGTTTTGGCCCAGAACTAGTCCATCATTTTCAGACAGTATCCGAACAACTCTAGATTAGGAAACCTTGTCTTTTGAACTTTGTGATAGACCTTGTTGCTGACACTTGGGATTGAGGATGGACTCTCCTTCTCACCTACCTCTGTCACTTCTGTGTGAATATATACCACAGGTGCCAACTCTCAAATGAGCAGGTGTTCTGAAGCTAGAACGGGTAAAGTTTTCCTCATTCCCTTTAACTTGCTTATAGTTTTTCTTCTTTAATGTCTGACCCCACTTCCCTGTGTGATTGTTAATAATGCACCTTACATTTACTGTAGCTGACACCAGTTCTGCTATTATTTGTCCAGCGTTGTCCTCTGATACTGGATAATTGCAGACCATTCATTGAGCCTGAACATGTAATCTTTGCAATGCAACTGAGAACCTTCATCCCAAAGTACGTCCCAACCTTATAAAAATTTGTACATAAAAGAAGGAAGTTCCTGCTCACATATTGCTGTTTAAAACAAAAAAGTGCTATGTTGATTCCAAAAACTGCAAAAAACAAAATGACTTCATATTAATCTGTGCTGACTTCATCAAAACTATATATAGTACATCTGTTCAAACATATTTCTCATATTCTATTTTAGATGCACCCTTTCAAGTACAGACCAACAACATATGGGTTTACAAACACTGAAAAGGTATCAGGTTTAAGATATTATTCTGATTTCAAGACGGAGTGACAATTTGCTTTTTTATTTTGTATTTATTTATTTATTGATACTCGGAAAATTAATACCTAGGATCTAGAAGCTCATTTACATAGGTTCCGCATCAGAGACAAATACAGACTAAGTAAAATTACAATGAGAAAAACAGAATTAGCAAGCACAAAACTATAAAGTACATTTAGGTAAACCTTTACATTAGGTCATATTTTATTTATTTATTTTACAAATACTGTCCATAGGTACATTGGGTTAGCATGAGATATCTAATAATGGTGTTAAGACAACAAAGAATACAGAGGTAAAATGGATCCCTTGCAGAGTACATGGAGGGGGCAGGGATGGGGGGTGTAAGAAGAAAAAGTTAGGGAAGAGAGCAGGAGGAGAGAGGGAGCTGGGCACTAGATAGATAGTATGGGATGCAGTGTGGGCAGGAAAGTGGTAGGGAGGGGAAGATGAGTGGCACAGAGGCTTTCACAGGGGTGGGGTTAGGAGAGGGTGAGGAGGGTAGTTAAGCAGAAAGTTGTGGGGGGAGTTAAAGGTGGGGGATAAGCAGCTCAGTAGCTTTGTCAGGGGTGAAGGTAGGATGAGGAGCAGGGCAGTTGGTGGAGGGGGGGAAGCAGCTAACAGCCTTGTTTGGGTTGAAGTTGGGAGAGGAGGGGTGAAGCAGGTGAAGTTGGAAGGATGGTGGTGAAGCAGGTGTTGGGGGTTAAGAGCTAATTAACTTTCTCAGTTAAAAATTTGATTTGACAATGAATATTGCTGTTCTTAAAATTTATTAAGCTGGTGCTGTGATTTGATTCCTGAGACATACAAAAGTCCACTGCAGGAACCAAATGGCCTTATAGACAAGACTTGCAAGTAACAGACTATACAGTTATATGGTCTGAAATATATATCAGAGGAGCATTGGGTCTACACTTTGCTGTGGTTGAACATATAGAGCTGCAAGTTTTATTCTACCAGAGGAAAACACAGGTCAAACTTGGTGTGTTCAATTCTCATGGACTCATAAAAACCTTGGGACCAACACGTAGACTTATTTAGACTGGTTCAAATTGTCTGTACCAGTTCAACAGGCTGAATGGGTGAACAGGCAAAATGCAATTGACACAGTGCTGAGAACACAAGGTTGCCAGAGACAGATACACTTACATGGCACACAGCTTCATTTTGGTGTCAACTTGGAGAGTGCTCATGCAGCAGGTGTCAGGTTGATAAGTATCTAGACAGGGATGTCTAACAGTAGTAGTCAGTTTAGGTAAGATTTTTTACTTGAAAGATTGTACTAGGCAAAAATCTTGTCCCACAAAAGAAAAGAGACAGAACATTTTTCTATAGAAAAATCCAATCTGAAAGCACTGAAAAGCAGCATTTTACTGAGACTGTGTCAGGCTGAGCTGTACTGCAGTAGGCACCTAGGGCCAAGAGATAGAGTAGGAAAGGGAAGAGAGTGTGCTGGGCGGTGGGCTTTGTTTAACTGAGACTTTATGGACTGCTAGTTTGGCCAGTTCCCTATACCAGTTTTGATATTAAAAAACAGAATACAATTAAACAACCTTTCTGTTACAATGAAATGTGTTGGTTGTTCTGGGTTTCATCCGAGTAGTACAAACCCCTGAGGCCTGGGTGTAAACTTAGAAGAGATACTGGGAGCCTGGGCAGTGGACAGCAATCAAGTGGGTATAGAATGGTAGCCTGGCAATGTCCACTATCAGTTGACCTGTTTCTTTGTGATGAAATATAAAAAATAATTTTTGGTACAGGAAGATTTATTCTGGCTTTCTGGCTGAGATGTTTAGAGACCACTGAGGCTTGAGGGCACAGCCAAGAGAGGGACTGAGAGCCTGGGCAGTGGGTAACAAGTGAGAGCCAGTTGTCAGCCTGCCAGAGCCCTCCATTGGTTCGCACTTTTTTTGCAGAAACAAAACAGACAAAAAAAAAATCTCAAAATGATGTTTTCTTCAATTCACTAGAAACTCAGCATTGCGTGTGTCTGGCTAAGTTTGTCCTGCCTTGTACAGTATAAGGAGGGGCTGGGAGCCTGGGCAGTGGGCTGCAGTTAGCATGTAGGTGCTAGTTGGCAGCATGCCACTGCCTGCTAATAGTTAGCACTTTTCACTGGAGAAACAAAATTAAAGCATATATTTTCAGTTCTCAAACAATAATTTCATTTAAGTTCACCAGACGTGCAGCAGTTGTGTGTGTGTGTGTGTGTGTGTGTGTGTGTGTGTGTGTCCAGCTCGGTTGTGTCTGCCCTGGGAGCCTGAGCAGTAGGCAACAAGTGGTTGTGGGCTGGCAGCCTGCTGTAGCAAAGCAGCGATGAAGCACTGAAAGGAGAAGGTGATGCACAGGCATTGAATCATCAAAAAGCAGTAAAGAAAAAACAGTGTTGGGTTAGCCAGAGCCCCTCAATGAAAAGTGAGAAAACTGAATGAACAGTCCATAAAGTATCACAGATTATAGGCACCACTTGCAGTTGTACCACAAGGGTTGGAACTCGAGCAATAGTTGAAAAAAGCAAAACAAAAAGCAGCAGGCAGTGAAAGTGGAGGAGAATATACTAAGTAGCCCAGTGGAGAAAGAGACACGGATTGTGAGTACTGTGTTAATCTGCTAGAATTCTAGAAACAGAAAAACATTTCATAGACAGAAAAAGACCAGAGCTCATCTAATCTGTGCTGTTCCTACAAATGGGCATTATTCATGAATGTGCGTACCCTGCCCATGCAGGTCCATAGCTGCGGATGGATGCGCGGTGGCCATATTCACAGACATCAGCCACAGCGCGGCTCCCATTCATGGCCCCACCCCCCCAGTGCATAGGTGCAAGGAAGACTGTTCCACAGACTGGGCCGGCA
This sequence comes from Neoceratodus forsteri, assembly GCA_016271365.2. NCBI lineage: Eukaryota > Metazoa > Chordata > Ceratodontiformes > Ceratodontidae > Neoceratodus > Neoceratodus forsteri. The sequence continues at coordinate 638,029,952 of CM057453.1, read as the reverse complement.
TCCAATGGGATGCCCAAACCCGCTCCACTACTGGATCCTTTGTGCTCGTGGGACACCGATGATGGCAGACAGTGCATTGTGCACTGGCATCACAGGGGCAAGTGGGTGCCCGGTCGGCTACCCCCAGCCAACCTTGTGATGCCCATGGGCCGGATGGCTTGTTGGAGGGGTCTGCTGACCCACACAGTCTTCTCTGCAGCAAGTGGCAGCATCCTGGGGGGCACATGTCCCTTACGACTGGATGTACGGCTTAAGGAAAGGATAGTGCAACACCTGGAATCCATAGCAGCACAGGATCCAAGACAGCATGGGTTTACAAAAGGAAGGTCCTGTCAAACTAATCTCATAGATTTCTTTGACTGGGTAACCAGAGTGGTGGACCAAGGGGGAGCAGTTGATGTCACCTACCTTGACTTCAGCAAAGCTTCGATACTGTTCTACATAGAAGATTGATTAATAAGCTGGGTAGACTGGGGTGGGTCAGAGTTGGTCAACTGGGTGGCAAACTGGTTGGCGGGCAGAAAAAGAGAGTGGTGGTAAACGGTATACAGTTAGAAGAGATGCAAGTCACAAATGGAGTACCTCAGGGATTAGTCCTGGGGCCAGTCCTCTTCGATATCTTCATCAGTGACATTGCAGATGGACTGGAGGGTAAGGTTTAACTGTTTGCAGATGACACCAAGATCTGCAACAGAGTAGATGATCCAGATGGGGTGGGCAGAATGAGAAGAGATCTGGATAAACTAGCAAAATGGTCGGAAGAGTGGCAACTGGGGTTTAATGCAAAGAAGTGCAAGATCATGCACATAGGGAAGAGAAACCCTGAAGCCACCTATAGGCTGGGAGGGGAGTTACTGGCAGTCACAAGGGAAGAAAGAGACTTGGGCATCATCATCACCGATGACCCAAAATCATCTAAGCAGACCACTGAAGCAGTAGGTAAGGCTAGGGGGATGTTAGTGTGTATTAGTAGGGGTATCACAAGTCGGAAGAGAGAAGTAATAATCCCTCTTTACAAGACACTGGTTAGGCCCCATCTGGAGTACTGCATGCAGTACTGGAGGGCACACCTTCACAAGGACATTAACCAAATTGAGGCAGTCCAGAGAAGGGCAACAAAAATGGTGCAGGGACTGCATCAGAAAACATATGAGGACAGATTAACGGAGCTCAATATGTATACTCTAGAGCAAAGGAGGTAGAGAGGTGATATGATCGAAACATTCAAACACCTTAAGGGCATTAACAAGGTGAAAGAGTCTAACATGTTTCAATAAAAGAAAAATAGTAGGACAAGAGGACACAACATGAGATTAGAGGGAGGCTGATTAAGGGGTAATGTGAGGAAGTTCTTTTTCACAGAAAGGGTGGTGGATGCATGGAACGTCCTACCTCTGGAAGTGGTGGATATGAATACAGTGCAGGACTTCAAACAGGCATGGGATAGGCATAAGGGAGCAATACAGATGAGTATGAATAGATAGGCCATTGACAGAGCAAAAGCCAATGGCACATTTATAAGGCAGAAAAAGAAATGGGAAGACTTGATGGGCCTTGCGGTCCTTATCTGCCGTCAATGTCTATGTTTCTATGTGTTACCCAGTGTAGCATGCATCTCCCCTGCCCAGCATGCCGCATCTTTGTGAATGGCGTGGAGTCCAGGCACACCCCTGCATTGGTCCCCAATGGAGTTCCATAGCCGGTCAAGGACTCAGGTGCATAGGGGACACATATCTTGTGTTTGCATCTCGCGCAGGGGTGCACTGGCTGCGGAGTGCCTACGCACCAGGCTTATGTGGCACGTAGGCTGTTTTTCAATTAGTGCATAGCTCCCATTATTTGCTCCAATAGCCTAGCACTGTGCGTGCACAGCTAGACCTCCTAGTGGTAAATCAACCCCTTCCCTTTGTATCCATCTCCCTCACCAAGCCTCATCAATTCCTTGTGCTTATCCCACCTGCTCTTGAGGCCCTCCATGGTTTTCATTTCTACTACCTCCTTTAGCAACCCATTCTACTTGTCCACCACTCATTCTATGAAGAAATGCTTCCTCACATCCTTTCTGAACTCCCCACTCATAAGCTTCTACCCTTGTACTCTTGCTGTGGGCCTCTTGAAATGCTTGAAGAGCTGTTGGCTGTCTACCCTGCTTATTCCTTGGAGAAACTTGAAAGTTTCTATCATATAATCCTGCTGTCTTCTGGTGTCCACCGAGTACCTGTTAAGGCTACACAGGCATGCCTCATAAGCTTTCCCCTGCTGACAACAAATTATCTCATTTGTCCTTCTCAGCACTGACTCCAGCCTGTCCCTGTCCTTCTTTAAGTTTGAGTTTCAGAGCTGCCCAGAGTACTCCTGGTACAGTCACACCACACATATGTACAGAGGCAGTCACTTTCTCAGTTCTACTGGGGAACCCCCTTCCTCTGCACCACAGCATTGTACTTGCCCTCCCATATGCTTTGTTGGTTTGAGCCATGACCTTTAAACTGTCTGCTAAATCACTACCAGGTCCCTCTCTTCCGATGTCTGGGCTACTCAGCTACCACCAAGAAAATGCTATGTTTTAGGATTATTTCTACCAATACGCATGACGCTGTATTTTTTAACATTGAACTTGAGCTGCAAAACCCATGACCGGTGTTCTAACCTCAGAAGTTCCCTTTTCATGCCTCTGACACTCTCTTCCCTGCCTGCTTTCCCACACAGCTTGGTATCACCCACAGACAGGTTGACCTTGCCTTGTATGCTTCTCCTATGCCACTGATAAACAAGTTGGAGAAGACCTGTCATAATACCGATCCATGTGATACACCACTCATTAAACCTATCTCCTCCTGAGTACTGACTATTTACTGCTACCCAATGAGTGCTCCTCCTCAGCCAGTTTGCCATCCACCTAGTCACTCCTGCCCCCTACCCAAAGTCCCCTAATGTCTTAATTAACCTTCTGTGTGGCACAGAATTGAAGACGTTGATGAAATCCAGATATAGGATGCCAGCTGCCTTACCCGTGTCCACTCACTACCTGCATCACCTAATTGAAGTGATCAATGAAGTTTGCCTAGCAGGACCTCTCTCTAGCAAAGCCATGCTGTCATCTGTCCTTTAAGTCATTTACCTCCAGAAACTCTGAGATCTGCTCCCTTAAAAAAATCTCAAGCAGCTTGCCCACAATGGAGTTCAGGCTCATTGCTCTGTAGTTATGGGAGTCAGTTTCCACCCTTAATTTGTGGGGTGGTATGACATCTGGCCTCCTCCATTCTGCTGTGCCTATCCCGATGCCAGAGAACAACTGAAGATTACAGCGATAGATGGTGCAACAGCAGTTCCAGGGAGGAGGGGAAACAGGTAGGACTTAAGACATGTAAGAGATCAAAAAAGACACTAGTTCTCAAAAGAAAAAATTGAAAGAACACCCCCACCCCAATAAAAATATGAAGAAGGAGAATGAAAGATGTATCCTAGTATATATAGCTGAGGTAGAGGCATTGGTCTATGAACCTTCTGAGGCTTGGTGGTGGAGATGGATATGAAAGAAGAAGCAGGCCATGGTACTATACTTGCTCCCAGCTACTGCACCAAAGGGTACCACTTGGAAAAACCAAACTGGTTATGTTGATGTGTGGAATTTCTTTTGAGCTGACAAAGAATCAAACTCATGTAGTGGGCCTGGCCAGTTATAAAAACATAGGTTTGATCAGGATAAGGAGAGCACAAGGCTCAGAACATCTGCCATTAAAAGGTATTTGCTGAAGTCTCACACATTTGAGTATGACAAGGGATGCCAATGCATGGTGGCTGCACTAGGCAGTGATGATGATGATGATGATGATGATGATAACAGGCAGAGAAAGTTGAAATCTTGAGAGTATGATGGAGTAAGAGGAGGAGGAAAGAAGTCAGCATAGATAAGTGACAGACCAATCAAAGCAACCTCATTTATAGGTTATTTGACCTACTGCCCTCACCTTAGAGAGGCTGAAAATTCCCATCCACCTCCACCCCAAGGGGTGGCAAAAATTGAAACCAGCCATCTAGTGGACCTAAAAAAACTAAGACAACTGTCAACTGTCTCTGGTCCAGTGACTTGAAATGAGCCCGGAATATAAAGCTAACATTAACAGGCCTGATACCAAAATGTTAACAAAAGCTGATGTGGAAATGCTAGCCACTGACTTGCTTCCAGTCTCCTTTTTGAGGAATAAAGGATCTCAATAACAAATGCAAGTTACAGTGTAAAGGCACCAGGCACCAGTCATATTTCTTCACAGTGGCACTTGAGGATTTGAAACAGAGTGCCTGTATTATTGTGCATTATATCCTTAGCACATCTGTTGTTCCAGCAGTTCACTGACATTTGGACCAGTGGTCAGTGTCACAAACCCACTCAGCAGGTCAGGCACTCTACTCCCAAAGTGCCAACCTCTGAGCGCAGTCTTGCGAACAGTGTAACAGGCAAGGTAACCCTCTTATCTGTTTTTGTGAGTTTGGATCAACCTTTGGTCTCCAGTTCTGGAGGGATTCAAACTGTTAACCTCTTGTTAGCATACCCAATGCACAGGCTCAGACATATCTGTCTTTGGGGGGCCAGATATCTTTGCCTACGGGCACCTAACCAGGTATTCAGATATGAACCCTTTAAAACTTCAATAAAGATCTCAGATTTAACGCTTCTCCTTCCAGTTTGATACCACCATTCAAGCTTATGTCTATTGTCTGCTATAACCATGGACTTTTCTTACAAAATAAAAAGAAGTCAAAGACAGACCAAGTAAGTTCTAAAAAGAATTTTACTGAAATAGTTAAAAATATGTGAAACACAAAATACAGAACTCAAATCGAAAGACATACAAATCTTTTAAAAAGAAACAAGGTTTAAACAGTGCAAATTCCTACGTCAGTACTTAGTCTCTAAATACTTGCTTAAGTGCTCCCGATGATGTTTCGTGGTCAGAGTCCAGGTCAGAATGTGTCTGTAAAACAGAATTATTCCTTAAACATCTGTATTGGCCAACCCCTTTTTGGTGAGGTCAGCTAGCTCCTCCTCTGTCAGATTATATTTAAACAAGCATTTGTCAATGCTGAATGTTGTCGCACTGGCATTGACAGTGAGAATGGCAGAGCTAGAGATGCATAGTGATGTGATTTTGTGAATGTGTCTCAAAAGGCGATTTTGCACTGCGAGCACGCCATTGTGCACCACAGCTATGGAAACACATTTTGGGCAGGCTGTGAAAAATGGCAGCTGGACTGTTGATAAGGAGATGTGCACAAATGCCAGTGGTGAAAATGTGGCATGAAAGTATTGCAGTTGGATGAAGTTACAAGGGTGCGTGGAAACTGCACAATGCACGCTTGCAACACCGTCATTGTATGGAGTTTCGGCACCAAATTTTCAACATAGGCATTTTAGGAGCTCTGCTAATGAATAGTGTCACCGTCATTTCCTCAAACTGTCCCGAAAACTGATTTCGAACAACGGCCACGCAATTGTGTGCTGGACATGTAAAAACACATTTCAGGCAGCTGTAGTGTTCATAAGGAGGTATGGAAAAATGCCAATGAGGAACAGCTGGAGTGAAACTATTACAAATTCACAAAGTCATGAGCATGTGTGCAAACTGTGCAATGCATGCTCATAAAACTCATTTTATTGACTTTTGTTCCCAAGTTTTCAACATAGGCATTTTAGGGCATCTGCTAATGAATACTGTCACTGTCATTTTCATCATGTGTCTCGAACACAGACTTTCCACAGCGACCACGCTATTCTGCACCCGAACTGCGAAAACAGATTTTGGTCAGGATGTGAAAAATGACAGCTGTACTGTTCATTAGGAGGTGTAGAACAATGGCACTGTTGAAAATCTGGAGTGAAAATATTAGAAGTTTGCGAATGTACATGCGTGCATGCAAACTGCGCAACGCACGCTCGTAACAGTCATATTATGGAGTATTGTCATCAAATTGTCAACACAGGCATTTTAGGACCTCTGCTCATGAACAGTGTCACTGTCATTTTCGTAATGTGTCTCGAACACTGATTTCACACAGTGAATGAGCTTTTCTGTGCCAAAAGTGCGAAAACACATTTCGGCCAGGATGTGAAAAATGACAGCTATACTGTTCACAAGAAGGTGTGGTAAAATGTCAATGGTGAGAATCTGGCATGAAAATATTGCGAATTCGCTAACTTACGAGCGTGCATTGTGCAGTTGCTATGCACGCTCGTAAAACAGTCATGTTTTGTATTTTTCCCACCAAATTTGCAACATAGGGTTTTTGAGAGCCCCCCTCATGAACAGTGGCACTGTCATTTTGTTACACAGTCCCAAAAGATGATTCCACACAGTGACTGCGAAATCACCTTTCGGGACCGAATAAGCATCATGACAGTGCAGGAATTCATGAGGCGAAGTCCCAAAACCCCATGTAGAAAATTTGGAGCCAACATTCACAAAAATGCCTGAGATATGTACTAAAGTTGAAAAACCCTATTTATTACATTATACAGTTTATACGGCATTTCCTCAGATCATGGTCAACTTTGAAAGTGCAGAGCGTGTTCCGGTCCACGAAGATCATCAGCGCTGGACTCCGGAGGTAAAGTATGGGGTGGGGGTGTGTGGGAGGCAGGGTGCGCAGTGGGTGGGGGAGGGCCACAGAGACTACGAGGGACAATTTTGCTTTACAGGTTGAAAAAGAAAAAAACATCACGGGACAGTTTTGCAGAGAGTTTGGCAGCTGGGGTGGGCCTCCCAGTGTGCCACCTAACTGTTTGGGGGGGGTGTCTGTAGCTGACAGGGGATTGGGCACCTACTGATGCGTGCCCTGCATTCACCCAACAGCGACTGCGCTTCCAAAGCTGCACTGTCCCAAGATGTTGGCTGTGCAAGCGCACCAACATAAAAATATATATCTTATACAACCACAGGATGTATTTTCAAAGTATTACATTCTGCAATCCTCAGCATAATTCATGCGTGTCAAATGACATCTCTTTGATCCATGCTGCATGCTCCGTACACAGGCTTCATAGGAGCATTTACAACCTCACGCCCCTACGTAATAACCTTTTCCCTCTTAACAAAGTTAACTTAACAACTCTGTAATTAACTCCTGGTATGCCATGTAACACACTGTCTCTAAAATCTGTTTGTGTGTGGTACACATGCTGTCAGCATTTGTCTTAGCTTGCATCTGTCAGCTGAAACTGGGGGTGGGGTTATTCCAAGGGTACTTGATTTTCAGCAGGAGAGATTCAGTAATACATTTTGTGACATAGACAGCCAGCTCTGATTGCTCGAGTGCTGTATTAATTTTTTGTTATTACATATAAAATATGTAAAAGGAAGGGTCAGTTCAAGGAAAAGGCTGTCTTACTGGAACTGACACATCAAGATCCCCCAGGGATAAGTTCAAAGGACAGGAGGTATTTTAAACTGCAGAGATCTGGGGTGCAATTAGCTTATCAATTTGCTTTCATCCCAGGAAATAAGATTAGCCATTCATTATGCCCTCAGGGAGATCCTTTGACTTGCATATATGCCAGGAAGGACTTGTGGGGAGGAGTGTCGAGAGAGGCCAGAATGGACATTGAAGAGGTTTGATGTCTGAACCCTTGAATTACATCAGAGAGACCTGAGGTGTAGATTCCAAGGTCCAGATGGGATTAAAGAGGAAAATACACTGTTGTTTTGAATACAGTGACTTAGATCAAAGGAACTTTTGAGATGTATGTGTAGCAGAACAAAAACCAGTTCTGACCAGTTAACCTTTGGAGAGGAAAGTCAGTGAGGTCATCTCATATTTTTTTTTTAAATATTTTATTTGGAGACCCTGTATTGTAAAATATAGAGTTTGATACACCAAGGCAGAGTTAGTGACCTCATGAGAAGGCCGGCTCAGAAGTGTGTTTAAGTGCTGAAAGAACCTGACAGAGACAAAGAAGAAAATATTTCTGACTGACACAAGAGAATATTATCTGACTGAGGGAGAATCGACACAGCACTGAAAGAGAGTAAGATTAGACCAGTCTAAATGTATGTATTGTAGAAACTGTACTTTTTCCTGTTTGTTTTAAGGCTGTATATGTTGGGATATATATATTTGTTCTGTAATTATTGTTCTGTTTTGATCATTTTAAAGTGAAGATATTCTTTTTACAAACAAAACTGCTGCAGTGCCTTGACAATTCTTTTTATTTTAAGTGGAGATTTTAAAGGTTATAAGTACATTGTGTATGGGCGTATTGTATACCAAACTGGGAAATGGATAGAGTTCTCTAAAAGTCTTGCATAGAGTTCTAAGGGCTCATTTGAAAGATCTGGTTGTGTGCTCGTAGGCAAAGATATCTGGCCCTCTGAAAACAAAATTATCTGAGCCTGATAATTGGGTATGCTAACAAGAGGTTATCAGTTTGAATCCCTCCAGAGCTTGAGACTAAGGTGACTTGAAACCACAAAACAGACAAGAGGGTTACCTTGTCTGTTCACTGTACACAAATCATACGCTCAGAGGTTGGCACTTTGGGAGTAGAGGGCTGACCGGCTAAGTGAGTTTGAGACAGGTTGGTTGGCAGCAGTGGCATAAAAAGTTTGGTGCTATAAGCTTCATTGTTCAGTGTGTCAGCTTGAGACCGTTTAGCTCACTTGGGGAAAAAAAAAGGCAGTGTTTTATTTAAAAAGGAAACAGAACTATGTCCTTTGACTTACAGTTAAGTTCCCACCCATTTTATTTTTTTTCTGAAGTGCCAGTCAGTATAGTATTAGTAGTAAGAGAAGAAGAAAATGTCTTCTGACTACAGCAAGCACACTGTAGATTTCTTAAAGCAGTTGTGCAGGGACAGGGGAGTCTCATTTGGGGTGAAAGCCAGTAAGCAGAGCCTCATAGAGGCCCTGATGGTAGCAGATACCCAGAGCAGTGAGTCACCAACCGTGACTGAAAGGGACCAGACCTAGAGTGTGGCAGAACTAGTGGCCAGTGAGGGGTCCTGAGCCGATGAGGCAGACAGCAGGGCCACTGTCAGTGAAGGGCCACAGCAGCAGGGGATGGTCACCAGTATCCTGAATCCAGAGGTCCTCAAACTGCAAATTGAGTTGAGCAGGATGGAACTGGAGGCAGAGGACAACAGAGAGAGAGAGAGAGAGGTGGACCGTGAGGCAGAGCAACAACAGAGGGAGGCAGACCGTGAGGAATGTGAATGCCAGCGAGAGGCAGAGGAGAAGAGAGCATGAGAACACAGAGCTACTGAAGAGAGGAGAGGAGAGAGGAGTGCCAGTGGCAACACGAACTGAAGAAGCTACGACTCCAACCAGCGGCACCAGGGCAGATAAATGGCTTGGGTTTAACTGGGACTTCAGGACTGGGTTTCAAATTGAACTCCAAATTAATAGCAGAGTTTAAGAATGGGGAGGATATAGACACCTTTTTAAATTCTTTTGAAAAAGTTTGTATTCAGGCTAAAATTCCTAGAGAGTCCTGGAGCTTCCAGCTATCCCTGCTACTTACCGGAAAAGCTCGGGATGCAGTGGGTCACATGGACAACAAAGACAGTGATGATTACAGCAAGTTAAAAGCAGCACTACTAAAAAAGTTTGAATTAACTGCTGAATCATATAGAGCTAAATTCTGTAAGCTCAGGAGAAGCCCTGATATGAGCTATGAGGAGCTAGCCACAAAACAATGTCAGTTTTTAAAACGTTGGTGGGAAGGAATTGAGGCAAACACTGTTGATACAATTGAAAATGTGATTTTATTAGAAATGTTTTATTGGGCATGCCCAACAGAGTTAAAAACCTGGCTAGAGGACCAAGATCCAAAAACAGTGCAAGAGGCTGCTGAACTCTTGGACCACTATGCCAAAAGCAGACCTGCTCTGAAAGCGAATGGGGCAAGTGTGGCAGTGCAGAAAGGGAAAAGCGCGCCTTCAGGGCAGCTAAAACACTCACTGCCTCCACCGAAACCATTTAGCCCCAGGTTTCAAAGAAAAGCTTTCTCTGAAGTAAGAAATGTTTGTTGGTTATGTAAAGAAACTGGGCACATTGCCAGACAGTGTCCAAGAAGGGCAAGCAATAATATGCAAAGTAGTACCAGAAAAGAAGTGGGTGTTTGTGTGTCCCTGGAAGCATGCCAGTGAACATGAGGGAACACATGCACCCAGTCATGGTAAATGGCATACAGACACAGGGATTAAGGGACACAGGGGCATCCCTGACATTGGTAAAAGGGGATCTGGTACCGCCTTGTCAGCTTATACCCAACAAATACATAACTATACAAGGGTTTACTGGTGAAGAGAAAACATTGCCCCTGGCCAGTGTTCTCCTGGACTGGGGTGAAACAGGGGGAACTGTGCAACAGGTGGCTGTAGTTAACACATTAGCAGTGGATATGATCCTGTTTAACAATCTCCAGCAGGGGGTGGTATGTGCAGTTACCTGTAGCCAAGTGGCCAGGGAAAATTGTAGTTCCTTGAGCCCCCCGGAAGCCATTGGGGAAGATACTGATAGGCTGGTTCCCCAGCCTGTGTCTCCAGAGGGGGAGACTGATAAAAAAGGGGGTAGAAATTTCCCCAGGAGCAAGTAACCACCCAGCTACAGAGGGTTACTCCAAAGAGGAAGGGGTGACCCCTTGTCAGAGGGTAGGGATTGATAGTGATCCTGAGGTCCCTGATGCTAGTGCTAGGGACCCTAGTTTAGCAACTGAAGGGGACCTGTCCCATGCCTTGGGAAGGTGTGAGGGGTTCGCAGCTGCTCAGAGAAGTGACCCTAGTTTAGAGAAGCTGAGAGCTTGGGCAGACTCGGACGGTGCACTGGGAGGTGACGGAAAACATAGGGTTTATTGGAAAAATGGACTTATGTATACACAGGCAGTACAGACAGAGGAAGGGATGCTAGGCAGGCAGCTTGTCATTCCCCAGGGATATTGTGAGCAGTTGCTTAAGGTTGCCCATGATATTCCCTTATCTGGTCATCTGGGAATTGCATGAACTATGCAGTGGTTGGCCCAGAATTTCTACTGGCCTAACTTCACCCAGCAGGTGAAGGAGTATTGCAGGTCTTGTCACCGGTGCCAAGAAATAGGGAAGGCGGGCCAGAAAACCCAAGCTGCCCTGATCCCCTTACCCGTAGTGGAGGAGCCATTCCAGAGGGTGGGAATGGATATTGTGGGGCCTTTAAATACCCCCAGCTCCTCAGGGGAAAAAGTTCATCCTGACTGTGGTGGATTATGCCACCCGGTACCCAGATGCAGTCGCCCTTTCCTCATTGACGACAGACAAAGTGGCAGATGCCTTGCTTGGGATTTACTTCCGTGTTGGGTTTCCACAGGAGGTAATCATTGATTGAGGGGGTTCCTTCATGTCAGACCTAATGAAATGTCTATGGAAGAAGTGTGGGATGGTGCAGAGATGCACAACACCGTATCACCCACGAGCCAATGGGCTTGTGGAACGCTTCAATGGTAACCTAAAGTCAATGTTCTGGGCGTTTGCTAAACAGCATGGGAGGGACTGGGAGAAATACCTTCCCCACCTGTTGTTCACATACAGGGAGGTGCCCCAAGAGTAGACAGGATTTCCCCCCTTCGAACTCTTGTATGGACGCCGGGTACATGGGCCCCTAGACTTGATCTGGGAGGACTGGGAAGGCAAGCACACCACCCAGGGAACTCCCACTGTGGATTACATCCTAAGGTTTAGGGAAAGGCTGAAGGAGCTTATGGGGACAGCCCAGAGCAACCTGGCAGCTGTCCAACAGAAAAAAAAAGTAAGGTATGACCACAGAGCCAGAGCTCGCTCGTACATGGTGGGTCAGGAAGTCATGGTCCTTATTCTGGTCTGGAAAGACAAGCTGCAAGCTGAGTGGGCAGGGCCGTACAAAGTGGTTAAGAAGGTAAATGACGTAAACTACATTGTGGAGTTATCTGACCGTAGACAGACAGAAAGGATGTACCATGTCAACATTATGAAACCATATGCAAATAGGGCTGACATGGTGTTCGCAGTGTGTAGTCATGGGGAGGGGACGGATGAAGGAGACCCTCTTCTGGACTTGCTGGAATAGAGTAAGTGGGAGTCCTCTGTAGAGGCAGTAAAATTATCTCCCCAGCTGACCCCAGGCCAGATCCAGAAAGTGAGGGAGGTTTTAGCAGACTTTGCCCCCTTGTTTAGCATCAAGCCTGGACTAACCCCCTTAGCAACACACGATGTGGAGACAGGGACACAGACGCCCATACGGTGGACAGCATATCAGGTGTCAGAGGCTGTCCAAAAGGACATTAGGAGGGAAGTGGAGGAGATGCTGGATCTAGGGGTAATCCAGAACTCCCACAGTCCCTGGGCCTCACCGTAGTCCTTGTACCCAAGACAGATGGCTTGACTCATTTCTGTGTGGACTATCGTGGACTGAATGCAGTCACGAAGTCAGACACCCACCCAATGCCCCGGACGGATGAACTCCAGGACAAGTTGGGGGGACGACTTACCTAATGACCATTGACCTGACAAAGGGGTACTGGCTGGTAGAGTTGATGGACAAAGCTAGGGTGAGGTCAGCCTTCATCACTCTGATAGGCTTATTTGAGTTCAAAGTAATGCCTTTCGGAATGAAGAACACCCTGGCCACTTTACAAAGGTTGGTGAACCAGGTGTTAAATGGTGCTGAGGAGTACACCGTGGTGTACCTGGATGACATTGCCATCTTCAGTATCCACTGGGAGGAACACCTGTCACACCTTAAGGAAGTGCTGGGCAGAATACAGAGGGCCGGGCTCACTGTCAAAGCCGAGAAGTGGCATACCTCAGCCATGTGGTAGGCTGGGGACAGCTCCGTCCTAACCAGATAAAAATAGAGGTAATACAGGCATGGCCCAGACCAGAAACTCAGAAGCAGGTCAGGAGTTTTCTCGGGACAGCAGGGTACTACAGAAAGGTTGTACCTAATTATAGTGCCCTGGCTGCTCCCCTATCTGACCTGACAAAGAAACGGATGCCCAAGAAAATTACCTGGGGTCCAGCCTGTGGGGAAGCCTTTACCAAACTGAAGGAGGCACTGTGCAGTGCTCCTGTTTTGACAAGTCCGGAATATAGAAAAGCTTTTATAGTTCAGATGGATGCCTCAGACATGGGTATTGGGGAAGTACTAAGCCAGACATCCAGTGAAGTGAGGGACCACCCAATAGCCTACCTGAGCCAAAAGCTGCTCCTCAGGGAACAAGCATACTCCATGGTGGAAAAGGAGCATCTTGCCCTAGTGTGGGTCCTAAAGAAATTGCAGCCATACTTGTATGGGCAGCCTCTTGTGGTGCAGACTGACCACAACCCCCTGGTTTGGTTGTCACAGATGGAGAAAAACAATGGCAGACTGCTCAGATGGAGTCTTGCTTTACAAGGGTATGATTTGAAAGTTGTACATAGGGTCAGAGCCAAAATTAAAAACTCAGATGGACTGTCTAGGGTCTATGAGGAGTGAACTGATTTAGGAAGCTCATCCCATGTAGGGGATGGAGCCCCCAAATTCAGTCTAGGTGGGGAGGAGTGTGACGTAGACAGCCAGCTCTGAGTGCTCGAGTGCTGTATTAATTTTTTGTTATTACATATATATATGTGAAGGGAAGGGTCAGTTCAAGGAAAGGCTGTCTTACTGGAACTGACACATCAAGATCCCCAAGGGATAAGTTCAAAGGACAGGAGGTATTTTAAACTGCAGAGGTCTGAGGTGCAATTACTTTGTCAATTTGCTTTCATCCCAGGAAATAAGATTAGCCATTCATAATGCCCTCAGGGAGATCCTTTGACTTGCATATTTGCCAGGAAGAACTTGTGGGAAGGGGTGTCAAGAGAGGCCAGAATGGACATTGAAGAGGTTTGATGTCTGAACCCTTGAATTACATCAGAGAGACCTGAGGTGTAGATTCCAAGGTTCAGACGGGATTAAAGAGGCAAATACACTGTTGTTTTGAATACAGTGACTTAGATCAAAGAAACTTTTGAGATGTATGTGTAGCAGAACAAAAAACAGTTCTTACCAGTTAATCTGTGGAGAGGAAAGTCAGTGAGGTCATCTCATGTTTTTTTTTTTAAATATTTTATTTGGAGACCCTGTATTGTAAAATATAGAGTTTGATACACCAAGGTGGAGTTAGTGACCTCATGAGAAGGCTGACTCAGAAGTGTGTTTAAGTGCTGAAAGAACCTGACAGAGACAAAGAAGAAAATATTTCTGAATGACACAAGAGAATATTACATGACTGAGGGAGAATCATCAGCACTGAAAGAGAATAAGGTTAGACCAGTCTAATGTATGTATTGTAGGAACTGTACTTTTTCCTGTTTGTTTTAAGGCTGTATGTGTTGGGATATATATATTTGTTCTGTAATTATTGTTCTGTTTTGATATTTTTAAAGTAAATATATTCTTTTTACAAACGAAACTGCTGGAGTGCCTTAACAATTCTTTTTATTTTAAGTGGAGCTTTTAAAGGTTATAAGTACACTGTGTATGGGCTTATTGTATACCAAACTGGGAAATGGATAGAGTTCTCTAAAAGTCTTGCATAGAGTTCTAAGAGTTCATTTGAAAGGCCTGGTTGGGTGCCCATAGGCAAAGATATCTGGCCCCCCGAAGACAGAATTATCTGAGCCTGATAATTGGGTATGCTAACAAGAGGTTATCAGTTTGAATCCCTCCAGAGCTTGAGACTAAGGTGACTTGAAACCACAAAACAGACAAGAGGGTTACCTTGTCTGTTCACTGTACACAAATCATATGCTCAGAGGTTGGCACTTTGGGAGTAGAGGGCTGACCGGCTGAGTGAGATTGTGACACATTTTATTAAAAAGAAATGATACAGCACTCAGAACATGGCTGTCTACGTCACAGTCGGAACACAAATAACATGGCAGTTGGTGCCTATTGGCTAAAGTTCCCCTCTTCCTACTCTTTCTCCTCTACTAGAAGTATCACGCTACTGAAACCCGCAGATTTCTGCAAGCAGGCAGCTTTATGTGTTTGGATTCAACAGTGACAATGACCATTATGTAGAAAACCTCAGAAAGTTGCTTTGGCAGAAGTTAGATCAGTGTATGACACCTTTCTTGCTCACAGCAGGATTTAGAGTAACAGACAATACAAAGAACATTGTAAAGGCATTCAGAATGGATAATGACACACTTGTTTCATGCTTTGCTCTCTTTATAAATCCTGTAGTTCACAGATATATACAGGGAGAAGAAAGTAGTGTATAGATGTGTGTACAGGTGGCCAAAAATGTATGTGGCCATTTATCCATTCTGTTTAAGCATGGAAACTGTTACATAAGACTCAGCAGCAGTACAACATCCCCCTCCACCACCTGAAATGATGTGACAGGTGAAATTCCACCTGTCACATGATGCAGTAGCTGGTAGAACAACAGAAAGCAAGTCACCAGTATGCATTTGAACATGATACTGGTAAGGAAACGGTTCACTTGCAGCCACTGACAAGTCAAGATATTTCCTGATATGTCTGTGTTATCATAAGAGAACTATTCTGCCTGCTTGCAGTATCACTGTAACAGAAACGTAGAAACACAGAATTTGTTTGTAGAAAAGGACAACTTGGCTTACCCAGTCTGCCCAGATGTTACCTGCCTAGTCCATCTCTGCAGACCCTAACTTGTCTCCAGCAACACTCTCGTATCCCTGCCTATTAACTAATATTCTCCTATGTCTGTTCCATGTATGCCTAAAGCCCTTCATTGTTTTCACCTCCACCACTTCCATGGGCAGTCTGTTCCAGGCTTCTATCATCCTTTCAGTAAAGTAATAGTTCTTTACGTCCTTCTTAAACTCCTCCACCCCAGCTTCATCTCATGTCCCTGGTCCTAGTTCTCTTTCTCCTTTGAAAGAGACTCCCCTCAGCACCCTGTTTATCCCTTTCAGATACATTGGTCTGTCTCTATATTAAAAACCTCTGGATCCAGCTGAGGTGTTCACTATAGTTAGGCGTTCACTATAGTGAGGTGTTAATATGCCTACTTAAGGAACAATGGGAGCCATCCAAGGGGTTCACTATAAGAGAGAGTTTGTTATTGATAGGTTCTTTACAGCAAGGGAGCACTATACAGTATGTGTAAGCCTGTATCATGTCCCCTTTCATTCTCCCCTCTTCCAAAGTGTACATGTTGAGATCCCTCCATCTCTCCTCATAGGGCTTTTGGTGCAAACCCTGCACCATTTTAATTGAACTCCTCTGCACTGCTTCCACCCTGTCTATGTCCCTTCTGAGGTGCAATCCCCAGAGCTGGACACAATATTCCAAGTGGGGTCTCCAGCGAGCAATATAATGGCAACACCACCTCCCTCCGTCTGCTGGAGATACTCCTCCCTATGCAACTCAGCTTCCCGCTAGCACTACCCATTGCTTTATCACACTGTCCTACCACTTTGAGGTCATCAGCTATGATAGCCCCAAGGTCCCTTTCCTGCTTACTGAATGTTAGTACCTCCCTCACTCTGTACTCAGGTCCTGGATTCCTGTGTCCTAGGTGCATGATTTTCACCTTTTTTGCATTGAACTGCTAAGCTGTTGAAAATACCTAAAGTTTCCTAAGATCACTGCACATTCTCTCCACCCCCTCCTGAGTGTCCACCCTATTAAGATTTTGATATCATCTGCAAAAAGGCATACCTTTCCTTCTGGTTCTTCTGCAATGTTACTTATGAAGTTATTGAAGAGGACCGGTCTCAGTACTGAGCCCTGTAGCACCCCACTGGCCACTCTCCCATCATTAGAGTGAGTGTCATTAACCACCACCCCCCAATGCCTGCCTGTTAACCAGTTTGCAACCCAGTTCATCACTTTGCATCCCACTGCTAGGCTGCTCAATTTCTTAATCAGTCTACTGTGCAGCTCATAGTCAAAAGCCTTGCTAAAGTCCAGATAGGACATATCCACTGCCCTCTCCAATCTAGCTCCTTGGTCATGCAGTCGAAGAAATCAATCAGAGTCATCTGGCATGACACCTCACTTCCCCATGAATCCATGCTGCCTGTGCTCTTGCAACCCACTGGATTCAAGGTACTCTACTATCCTTTCCTTTAGTTGGGTTTCCATTAATTTTCCCAACCACTGAAGTGAGGTTGACCAGCGTATAGTTCCTACTCTCCTCCCACTGCTGCTTTTATGTAGAGGGACCACATCTGCCCTCCTCCAGTCCTCTGGAACCACACCTGTTTCCAGTGAACTGTGCAACAAGGCCATCAGTGAGGCAACTAGCATCCTCCTGAGTTCCTTTAGTACCTTAAGGTGTATCCGTCCAGTCCCATAGCCTTGTCAACCTTCAGAGCTGCAAGTCCCTTCAGGACTCTGTCCTCTGAAAATGGACTTGTGTCAGTTCACCCATGCCACAGTGACAGACATGTTGCCTCTGCTGATTACGGCGTAGGCAACATGCCACCTGGCATTACGGCGCCAAGCATTACATCTCCCTGGAGTTACAGCGTCAAAGTGCCCACTCGAAAACAGTCAGTTTTTTTGGGGGGGCTTCACAGCCACACCCCCAAAACTAAACATAACCTCCTCTGGGGTGGGCTTACCCCAGAGAGGGCAGAAATTGTGTTGGTGCAAAGAGCGACATGAGTTAGGGACAATCTAAAATCAAAACTGCCCTTGTCGCTGTTGCCTTTGTTGTGGAGCCCTAATTGCAGTGCCAGAATGTAGTCAGCAGCTTGATAGGATACACTTGTATCCACCCCATCATTTATGTCTGCTGCTTGTTGGTGGTCCATTTCCCATCCCTGCACTGTGAAGACTGAGCAGAAGTTCCTGTTCAGCAGTGCAGCTTTTCCTTGGTACTCTTCTGTGCAGTCTCAGGGTATTAAATAGACAAGATTGATTAGCAGTTTTATGTGTGAGAGTGACAATCAACTGTGAAAATACATAGCACCTGGCACAAACTGATTAGCAAAATTTAAAAAATATATGTAACCCCTAGGTGGCGCTATCCCAAGGGCTACTACCCCTGCCTGCTTGGCTAGTAGCAGGTTAAGGGGCCTGAGTTCTGAAATGGGTGCCTCCACCTGGAGGTCAGGGTTGGTAGTGGTCAAGCTAACCTGGGCACAGCCTTCCGGGACACTAACCCCCCTCTTTCCCCTCTAGTGGCCTGAACACTGTACAATAATCACTTTCACAATACTCCTGGTACACCACACAAGTACCCACACTGTTTGCACTTACCACCAGGGCTGGTTCCTCTGGCTCAACCCTGGGGACCCACTGTAAAACATGGTTATGCACAGCAAATAGCAACAGTACAGTACTTTGAGCACAAACTGGAACCACAGTCAGATTACATGCAGAAAAAGTTAGATCTGATTTATTCAGCTGACTTGAACAAGGGAGAGACAAAATCAGGTTAATTAGCTTAAAGGTTATATCAATCAAGCAGTTATGCATGCGCTTTGAGTCCCCCCACACAGTCACACCTCTGGGCACCCAGGTGGAGAAGAGATGCGCTAGCGAAGACTGTTGCCCGGGGTTGGCCGGCGTCGCAGCTGGTTGGGGCCCTGTGATGGAAAACACAACATGCACAGTACACAATATTTGTAATCCAGAGCCAGAGGGCTCAGTTCGTAAAGGAAATGAAACAACAAGACAATCAGATGACACACTCAGATTAAGCTGTTGTTGCAGGGAGCTACCCTGGTATTACTTATGATACCCAAGACTGGACACAGGCTGGATGAAAATCGAGACTGCAGGTGGTTGATCTGGAATGCCATGAGAAGCAGGGCCCACATGAGTCACAGAGGCATCGTTCCTGTTCAAGCGTGGAGCAGGGGGCTGATCCCCAGGCAGGTCTCGGGTCGATGACTTCCCTGTGCAGTGGATAGTTTGGCTGTGCCAGTCTGGCAAGGCCCAGACTGCATGGAGACAAATTCGGATTGTCCATTTTGGGCTGGATACAGCTTCCAGCAAGCAGAACACAGTTCACTCAGTGGGGAACTAACACACAACCCACTAGTATCTGATAGCACATTTACATGTATGGAAATTCTACTCTACCAGGCAAAGCGCTCCAGTCACAATCGCAAAGTCTCTGCATACACCGGAAGCTTAGGGGTAGCTGGAACTCCTGACAGGCCAATCGCATTCAACAAAATCTTTGGTCTTCTTCAGGTTGAGCCTGGCCCACTTCAGTAGCTTACTGTAGTCACACAAACTTGGATTTAGTCCAAAATAATTCTCTTATCTTCCTCTCAGGAGCAGTAGGCAGACATGCAGGCCAAACTCTCAGCCCTTTCACAGTTTTCCCATGCGAATCCACTGAGGATTGCTGCCCAAAATCCACTTGAGCTCTTCTCATTTCACTTCCCAGCTCAGAACTAATTGAAAACTGCAAGCAGCCCAGGACTTCCCCAAGATCCCAAAGATCTGGTTGGCTGATTTGGCTGTCAGTCAAACCAAGAGCTCCCCCTTCAGTTGCAAAAAAGGCTCAAAAAAGCTCAAAAACTAAAGTTCCTACAGATTTTGAATTTGGACAGCTCCTATAGTCCGGCTACATTGTAGGTCCCACCAGTATTGTTTGGTCCAATTTGCAGTCCAGGACCAAGATAGTGGAGACAAACAAAACAGTCCTTGCTACAAAGAAAGCAGCTTAGACAGACTACATTATCATTATCACTCTAAATGATTTTCAGTAAATAGTTACATCTTTCAACAGAGCTTTCTCTCTTAGATTACTTAAGCTGCAATTAGGCAGCTTTTAAAGAGACAGTACACAGAGGCTATACAGGCTTTGGTAATCACATTTAAACTGCTACAACACAGGACACCAGCCTGGCAGTGAGCATTTAGGCAAACTCAAGGAAGACATTTTGGGAACCCCCATTTGTAGGGGGGTTATATATAGCTTTATTTATGTTGTCTACTGTGCCATGGACTCACTCAAAAAATGGTTAGCAGTCTACTGCTATATATTTCCAGAAATGGTTAGCATTATCCCCTGTTTTGTACAGTATGTTGCTACACTATAGCAGCTATTTAATACCCTGAATCTCCCCCTGCCACAATCCTTACCACTCTCCTTTTTTACTCTTCTCAGTTATTTATTTATTTAGTTTTTGTTGACCGGGTAAGTGCACTAGACAAATTCTGTCTATTTTCAGACATGACCCAGGGGAGGGGGATACAGATGAATGCCAACTGACCTTGAACCAGATTAAGCTGTTGGTAGTATTTTAGTGAATGGGGGGAAATTTGGCCAGAGCACCAGGGAAATTCCTCAGCTCTTTTCAGAAGTGCCATGGGATCTTTAACATCCACCTGAACTACTACCAGAACAGTCAGATGGAACCTCAGTTTAACATCTCATCTGAAAGATGTTATGTATCTAAAGAAAGTCTTAACCACTTTAGCTACCCCATTCACTATCCTTTCTTCTGTCTGCATCTTTGTTCCCCTCATCACCTTTCCCACTTCCCTCTGTTCTACTTGGTACACCTCCCTTCCCTTCTCCCTCTGCATTTCCTTATACCTCCTGAGTGCCACCCTTTTTTCCTTCACCACCTTGGCCACTTGATGTAGAGAACCATAACAATCTGTTTTTGGTTTTTTTTTGCTTTTACTCACTTCTTTCACACAGAGGCTGGTTGCCTTGATTATGATCTCCCTTACTTTTCCCCATGGTGCTTCTACCCCTCCCTGGCAATTCCAACCCCCACCCACCACCCCACTAGGCAGTTTGTGAGGCAGTCATCTATTTTTAAAAAATATGCCCTCTTAAAGTCCTGCACTTGTCCTCATGTGGTTATCTTCTGTTTGTGTCTTAATGTTAAACCACTATGTATGGTGATCACTGGTACCTAGGGGACTGTAATATATGCTGTTGTCTCTTTAAGACTCCATCAGTATGGGCCATGCACTCAGGAATTAGAGTGCATGTGTAACCAGTTTGAGCCATTATGGCCAAGACTCCAGAGTGTCTGCTTAGCCTACTGAATCATGTTATGCAGTTGGAAAATAAATATAAGATAGCTGTTTTACTTAAATGAGTCTTGGAATCTGTTCTGTGATCCTGCTCCTGTTTGGTGTAGTGGTCTCCAGTGCAGAAACTAATGAAAAGAAACAAAGGTATCAGAAAGATATACAACATGATGTCAGAAGTGAAAGCCAATCCAGGAGAGACACAGTAAGCAAATACAGAGAACTCATGACCAGAAAACAGTGAGTACCCAGAATATTGCAAAAGATGATTTGCACAGCCTTAAACAGAGCTGAAGTTGGAACTGAACGTGTGTGTGTGTTAGTCATGGAGCAATTTAAGCCACCCAATCCTTTAGTGATAATTGGAAACCTTAGTGAAAATTGGAGGAGATGGGAACAAAGGCTGCAACTTTACATGACAGAAACTGGTGATAGAGAGAAATCTGAAAAATTGAAAATATCTGTTCTGTTACACACTATTGGGGATGAAGGATTAGAATTATACAACACTATGAATGTAACATATGCAGATCCTCAAGCACCCACAATGGCTGAAGTGCTTGAAACATTTAAAAAGTACTGCAATCCAAGGAAAATACTGTGTTTGAAAGACATAAATTCTGGGCACACCTCATGCAAGAGTCAGCTGGTATATGCCAATTTCTAACTGAGTTGAAACAAAAGTAATGGAATTGTGAATTTGGTGACACAGGAGACCTGATGCTAAGAGATAAAATTGTGTTTAGTGTAACCAATGTTGCTCTTAAAGAAAAACTAGCTGATCCTGATTTAACATTAAAAGAAGCTGTAAACATTTGCAGAGTGAAAGAGATCACTAACGCCCAGGTGCAAGCAATGGCAGGAAGCACCCAGGAGAGGTCAGTACAAGCTCTCATACAGCACAGTGGTAAAAAAGAGAACAGAAAATGGAACAAACAGCACACACAAGGCTTCCGGTACAAGTGAACTGAAATGTAAACATTGTGGGAAGGTCCACCAGCCAAAACAGTACCCACATATGGTGCCATATGTCACAAGTGTGGAAGAAAAAAATCACTATTCCAAAGTTTGTAGGACCAAAAACCCAGAGGTCAGTACCAGTAAAAAGAAATCCAGAGAGATAGACACATTATTTGTTGGAATAATACACAAAATGAACTCCAGAAGAGCAGAAGAAGAACTGGATGAAGCCTGGTATGCAGATGTTAATATTGAGAAAACTGTTAAATTTAAACTTGGCACGGGTGCAGAGGCAAACGTAATTCCAATTGAAACAGTTAACAAGTTGCCAAGTCCTGTAAAGATAAGGCCTACCAACACATTGCTAGTAGCTTATGAGGGAACAAGAATTGTACCTCAAGGTTGTGCCACATTGCAAGCAGAAGTGCAAAACAAAAAACTAGTCTGCTGTTCTTCATTACAAATGAAAACATTGCACCTTTACTTGGATGGAGAGCATGTGTTGAACTGGACTTGATACACAGAATTAATTCTGTGCATATGCAATCTCCAGCAACAAAAGAAGCATTAATTGCACAGTATCCTACAGTATTTGAAGGTCTAGGTCATTTCCTGGGAGAACATCATATTTACGTGGACACTACAGTCATTCCGGTAATACATGGCTGTACAAAAATTCCCTATGCAATCATGGACAAATTGAAAGACACCTTACAGCAGCTACAGGAGTCGGGTGTTATAAGTCCAGTGCAGGTGCCCAGGGCCTGGGTGAACAGTCTTGTAATAACAGAAAAAAGAAAAGGAACCTTGAGAGTCTGCCTGGATCCAAGAGACCTCAATAATGCACAGAGCCGTAGGAAGGCATTTTGTTGCTCTGGGAAAGAGACTAATTGCAGCCCCTCAGAAAGAGCCAGGGGTCAGGGGCCACAAGGCCCCCAGAAGCTCTGGGGGTTTACATGATCTTTGGTGGGTTTTGGGGCTTTTCTGAAGAAAAACATACTTTTAATACAGAAAAGTAAAATCTAAAAAAATACAATATTTGAGCACGAGCAGACAGAGACAGTATTTAAGAAGAGTATAAACAAAGGGAAAACTAAAACCAAATTCTCTTCTCAAGCCTTGGCCCTGACTATCTCCTCCTTCCTAGATACCCAGATCCAGTATTGCAACCCCTCTCCTCCAGCGTGTTCCAACCTCACTCTTTCTCTACATTTGTTATGCCATATTGTTCCTTCCATGTTTTTTAGCAGTTTAGTAGGTGCATTTGTTGTCCGCATCTGCACAGCATCTCCCTCTGCTGGTTTAAAGCTGCCTATTTTTTTTAAATAATTCTTTAAACTTGCAACCTGGTATCCTAATGCTATCCTCAGAGGGTTGAGGGCCATCCAGCTTGAATAGCTTTAAATCCATCCAAGAGTGGCTCCAATATCCCAGACACACCATCCCCTCCTGCCTGTACCACTCCATCAGCTATGAGCTTAAGTGAGCAACTGAATGAACCCTCTTCTAGTTCTCCTTCTGCTCAAACTGGCAGAAAAAACTCAGAAGTCAGTGAGGCAGCTGCCAGCTTGGATGTCCCCCCACAAAATTTCTAAAGCTATTCTTAACCTCCTCTAGGAGTCTGCAAACCAGGTTATCAGTGCCTAGTAGGACTGCTTTCCACTCTATTGACAATTCTTTCTACCTTGTTTACATCCCATCCAACCAAAGCCCCAGAAGGCATCTAACCTTCCTGTCCCATGCTTCTCTGCACCCACTACCCCCTCTGTCCTCTTTATGATGGAATCACCTATCACAAGCTCTTTCCTAGCACTGTCTTGCCTCTTGGACTTCGATCGCATGTAAGGTGTACTCTTAAGCACAGACCTGGTCTCTTGCATGCCTGCAGGGTACGGCCTTTTCACTTGGGAGGCTAGACAAACCAAATTGCACATGAGGTATGAATCTGTTTGCTGTTGCCACCTCAGGGTCTCTGTCTATATAGACGCTTCTTCCCCCATCCCCCCCTACCTACAGTAGGTGTGGCATGGTGTACAGTGGAAAGGAGCAGTGGCTGCTTGCACCACTGTCCACTGGGACTCACTGTAAAAAGGTTAAGTTCATTCTTTACTGCACCCAGCTCCACAGTGAGTGCTGCAAACCTGCTGCACACCAGGGCAACATCACTGCCTCCCGAGGACTTTCCTGAAGATGACTGCATTACGGGTACTGCAGCCTGTGATGCCTCCTTCCTACCCTGTCCCCCCATAGCTCTCCACATCCTTCTCGAATGACTCCCTTATGCCCCTGCTTTACCTACTGACATAGGGTCCCCATCCCTAGTGCTTCACTAGCACTGCTGAAGTTGTTTCATGGGCACAGACCCTTTTATCAGGGGGTATCCCAGACAGAATTTCTCTAGCAGTCACTTAAAAACCCATAATCTTCACCCACTCTACCACTATTCTGGATATCGCCATACCCTCCTTTAATCCCACCTTGTCCCTTGTTTGCTGGCACCAGCACACAGAATTCAGAGTTTCAGTCCCTTCCTGCATTCCCACAGGATGCCCAAGCATGCATAGCAAAGCTCCTTCAGTAAGAGGACCCCATGTCTCACTTGTGTCTCTTGATCCTTTTTAAGCATAGTCCCCTTCAGACTCCCTGCAGATTAATTATTTTATTTTTAATACCGCTAATACCCCCCGACTGACACACATACAGAAAGAAAGGAGACGAGTTTCAACTGCTTTATTTTACTTTTTTTCTCTGCTAATACCAACCCCCCACACAGAATAATTTTTGTCTCTGTAAATACTGCTGCCTGCTGATTCTGTAGTAGGGTCTGGGTCGGACTCAGGACTGACTCTGGAGGTGTGAGGCACCGGGCTTTTATTTTAAAGAATGCAGCCAGCCTAGGCCCCAGCCAGCAGACTTGGTTACAAAGGCAGTGGAGCTGGCAGCACTGAGCAGCACAAACTAACTACTGCTGGGACACCCGGATGGGATTAGGAAAGCAGCAATTGTGGGGCAGGCAGCTGGCAGGGGCAGCCAGGCCAAGCAGCCTTCAGGCTTAATCGGGAGTTGGCAGGAGACAGCAAGACAAGTGGGTGGGGCAGCTCGCAGGGACCTGGGACCGGGGAATCAAGAATCATTGAATCAACTTTTGCAAGGTGGAAGTCCGGGACCGTGGATGTGGAGAACAAGACGTTGTTTTCTGTCTTGTAAAAATAAAAAATCACCTCGGGAGTCAGCAAGAGGGGCAGGAGACTGGGACCCAGGGCCAGACCAGAAGGAATCTCATCGTTCACAAATGATCGATCAGCCTGCCTCAGAGGGAGGACGAATGAATCAGGGGGATGGGCGGGGATGAGGGAGAACAAGGCCGCGCCGGCGAGTCAGTCAGCACGAGGGTCCACTCCAAAAGTAAAGTAAAACGGACACGTTATACACAGCAGCCAGCCCTGAGCCAAATTATCTAATCCAATATATCCTAGGCTAACCCTTTGCCTTCTTTGAACGAGGGACGATCAGTAAGTTGTTTTTACTTTTTTTCCAACCCCCCTTCCCACAACAAACAGATCATCATCATTTATTAAATTAGACGGATTACGGACATGGAAGGAAGCTTCGTTCTCTTGTCTGCTACATGCTGCTACACAAAATCAATTTAAACAGTCCACGCTCTCTCTCTCTCTCTCTCTCTCTCTACTATACTAGTCGCTCTCTCGCTCTCTCTCCTTTACTCCAGCTCTCCTCTAACCACCTCTGCTCAACTGCTCTGCCACTCTAACAATGCTCTGGAGTCTGCTGCTTAGGTTACATTATATACTTGGCGCCAGCCTGCCCCCACAGACAAACTGTCTGCTCTGTATACCACACGATTGTTCTTCTTGCTGCAGCAACATATTATGTGACCCCCCCCCCCAACTTGCTGGTACATAGATGCACCTTGCTGGCAGAAAATAGTAATTACCAAGGCCACTGTTTTTCGGTGCTTGGAAAAAGCAAATTCCGTTTTGACCATCCTGGATTCCGGGATTTTACCAGTGTTTGGGAATCCAATTTCCGGGATTTTTCCGGTAATACAAAACTTTATATTATTCACTCATTTTAAGTAATAAATTTGTCTATCAGTGTTTTATCATGTTTTTATGCAGATTTAAGTCACATCAGCAGAAAAAAAGAACATTTAATCTCATGTTGCCTGTTATATTAGCTATCCAAGTTTTGCATCTACCAACTATCAAGGCTAATGAGTTGACCGTGGAACTCCATTGGCCAAACTGGCATAACTATTCCCCTCAGATCAGTGCAGCTGGTGAAAATAAAAGGTCTCATGTAACAGTAATATTTTTCTCACAGGGAGGAACCAATTCTGAAGACTGTTCAATACTAAAGACAGCAAAAGCTAGTCTTTGTTTTAATGTTGACAATGTGTTCTGTGACATGTATAATAAAAACTTCTCAAAGCTAAAATGCAATTCATGTGTTTTATTTTAAAAAGATTTACAAAGATAAACATGTAAAAAACACAATTCAAGTATTGGCTACTGAACATGGGTTGACAAATACGCTACCCAGACAAATACGCTACTCAGACAACATGAAATAAAGCATACTATGTGAAGGACAGTAGAATCTAACTCATAGCTACATATAATGCAGAGATACTACATATTGCACATCAACACTTTATTGCACAGTGGAGCACCATTTTTTCCCTACAATACTGAACCAGAACACATCTTCGTCATTGCATAGTGAAGCACCACTTTGTTTTCTACAACATTGTACTAGAACTGCATGTCTGCAACTTTAGTGCACAGAGGGGCACCATTTTTCTGCAATAGTGCATCAGATCTGCAATTACACAAATGAGGGTGGGAGATTCTGGGTCTATTTATTGAATAGCAGCATTGAAAATAATTTTAAATTGTCCACAGTCAGGCTTCTCCGTTGGTCAGTCAGGATTTGTCCATGTGCAGAAAATGACCGCTCCACTTCTGCACTAGAAACAGGGACCCAGATGGCCTGAAGAGCTGCCTTTGCCAGAGTTGGTACCTGTGAGGACATAGAGATCCAGTACTGGTGAAGATCAAATGATTCGATCTCTGGTAGTTCCAGCAAATCCTGCCGTACATAGATCTCCCAGTCCCTTATCAGTGCATTCTTATTGTTTAAAGTGAACATTGGGATATAGGGCAAGTACAGTTGGAAGTCCTTATTGAGTTTGGGTAGGTTGAGTGGGTTTAGAATTTGACAGGCCATGAGAAACTGTACAGATGGGTTTGACTGCAGGTGTTTTGTCAGTTTCTCCAAACTGACCTTGAAAGCATTTTTGAACAGTTTGATGTTCTCATCTCTTACTTTATTCCTCAGTTTAGAGAGGTAAAGCTCTGCTTTCTCACCAAAGCCATAATTTTTAGTTGTGCCAGCCTCAAAGTGGCTCTTGATTGACATTAGCATGTCATACGTGGATGTCGCAAGAGGTTTCTCCTTTGACTGCAAAAGTTCTATCGCAGCAATAATGTCACCTGAATTATCTGTAATGAATGCCAGTTGTGCTTGTAGCTCATCCTACCATTCATCCAGCAATGCCAATAGATTGTTTATTGAGGTGGCATCACTTGAATCCACCCTGAAAAAGTCCCTCCGATACTGCAGGTGTGTTGAATGGTATGCCACAGCTGCAAACCATGTGTTCCATCTAGTTAAAACAGGAAACGGTGGCAAAGCAATCATTTCCCCTGGAGCTTCCAGATCCTCCAAAAACGTGATGAATTCTCGTTTGTGTTTTGGTGACTGCTGAAAGGCATATTTTACCAACGAAACCAGTTCATTAACTTTTTTGAAATGGTGCAGTCATGTATCCCCAACAAGGGACAAGACATGTGCCCAGCAACACACATGCACAACATGGTCCCCAATAACCCCACGAAGTGTGTCATTAAAACATTTAATCATGTATCGAGCACTGTCACTGACAAAGGAAACTACATTCATAAAGTCAATGTTACAACTCTGGAGAGTCTTCAAGACAGCTTGAGCCACTGTGGAATGGTTGACAGAGTCTAGTTCTATGCTGTTTCCAAGATATGTTTTGCCCCCTTCCAACACAAAGACGACATTAAGAATGCAGCATGACTGTGCATCTGTGCTCTCATCACATATCACAGACAATGATTTCCTAGTCACAGCTGCTTTAGGGTCTTCATCAATTTGCTCTCTTACCTTGGGTAGCTAGAGCTGCCTCAGGGTGTCTGCTTTTGGCACCGCTCCACTCCCCTTCACATACTTGCACATCCATTCCCTCAGCTGTGGATGGTCCAGCTTCTCCAATGGGATATTTGCAGCCCCCCATGCCTTAACTGTGTCCATGACCATCTCATTTCTTACTATGGATGATTCTGTTGCAGCTCTGAAACTGCTGGTCAGGGTCACCTGCCTTGCTGGTCTTCCTTCGCTAGCAGCTCGTTCCTTATTCCTAGCATGTTTCTTGCTGAGCAGATGATCTTTGACTGTATCTTTTCTGGTATGGTTCAGGACATGGTTGCAGTATGGGCAGAAAAGTTTTCCTCCATCCTCATAGAGGCCTTCAGATTTAAACTGAAGAGCTCACTCCTTAGCCGAGGTGTAGTAGAGCTTGGCTTTCTTATTCATTGGTGTAGCAGACATCATGCAGAAAGTGTGAATACTGAAATCACAACCAAAAAAAAATATTAGTAGTGTGTTCCACTAATCTGCTTGATAAGATAAAAATTAAACAAAATGGGAGTCTCAGATCCCCTGGATAGGGCAGTCCATGACTTTTATCCTCTGGCTATTATGGCAGCAGCCACGGCATAAAGCACCCATCCTCCAGGTACGATGGCAGCAACAGCCTATGCTATGACTTCCATCCTCCAGATACGATGACAACAGCAGCCTATGACTCCCATCCTCCTGGGATGGCAGTAGTAGCCAGTGACCACCATTCACTAGGTGAGATGGCAGCAACCGTCTACAACTCCCATCCTCCAGGTACAACAGCAGTAGCATTCTATGACTCCCATCTTCCAGGTGTGAAGGCAGCAGCAGCAGCAATCTATGACTCTCATCCTCCAGGTGTGAAGGCAGCAGCAGCAATCTACGACTCCCATCTTCCAGGTCTGAAGGCAACAGCAGCAGCAATCTACGACTCCCATCCTCCGGGTGTGAAGGCGGCAGCAGCAGCAATCTATGACTCCCATCCTCCGGGTGTGAAGGCAGCAGCAGCAGCAGCAATCTACGACTCCCATCTTCCAGGTCTGAAGGCAGCAGCAGCAACAGCAGCAATCTACGACTCCCGTCCTCCGGGTGTGAAGGCAGCAGCAGCAATCTATGACTCCCATCCTCCAGGTGTGAAGGCAGCAGCAGCAATCTACAACTCCCATCATCCTGGTGTGAAGGCAGTAGCAGCAGTCTACAACTCCCATCATCCAGATATGACAGCAGCAGCATTCTACAACTCCCATCCTCCAGGTACGATGGCAGCAGCAGCCTACGACTCCCATTCTCCTGGGATGGCAGTAGTAGCCAGTGACCACCATTCACTAGGTGAGATGGCAGCAACCGTCTACAACTCCCATCCTCCAGGTACAACATCAGTAGCATACTATGACTCCCATCCTCCGGGTGTGAAGGCAGCAGCAGCAATCTACGACTCCCATCCTCGGGTGTGAAGGCAGCAGCAGCAGCATTCTACAACTCCCATCCTCAAGGTACAATGGCAGCAGAGCCTATGGCTCCCATTCTCAAGGGAGGATGGCAGCAGCAGCATATGGCTCCCATCCCCCTGGTGTGATGGCAGTGGGGGGGCAGCATATAGCCACCATTCTCCAGGTGTGGTAGAAAATCATGTAAAAGTGCAGAACTTTCAACATGCTGCACTTTACATGATTTTCTGCAGTCTGAAAATGGGTTCGTGCTCAGATTACCTGGTCCTCTCAAAACGAGACACTGTGGGCAGGTATAGCAAGGCGTTGTTGCAGTGGGAAGTGGGGGTATTTCCATATACGTCCCTGGTAGGGATGGCTTGTGTCTGCATACAGTGGGAAGTGGGGGTATTTCCATATACGTCCCTGGCAGGGATGGCTTGTGTCTGCATAGAGTGGTATGGAAAAACCACTGCACCTACTGTAGGTTGGTCTCTGAGGTGTGGCAGGCAGGTGTGGAGTGCAAGGTTACTGTGGGGATCCAGGGGGCTTTCCATCCCCCCTCCCCGAGAAATGGAACACTTATGTAAGAACTTACCATTAGCAGTGGATCTTCAGGACAGCCTCTTGCAGTGGGTCACAGTTTGGGTCTGCAACTATCGGGCGCCGGGACAACATGGAGACATTTTTGCTAGTGGTCTATCTGGGGCAACCCACAGCTACATAGGGAGGATGTCAACCTCATGACAGTGCAGTGCATGGCCCCAGATGGACTGCTGGCAGGGGGGTTTCTGTGTGGTCCTGGTGCCTGATGGTTGTGGTTCCTGGGGTGTGGCCAGCTGCAAGAGACTCTTGAATATCTACGGTCACAGTGAGTTCTCATGAGGGTTTTTGTTTTGATGCCTGGTTTGGCCTTGTCTCCACACCTGCCTGCTATGCTTCTGAGGTCAACCTAGGTGTAGGGATTTTATTTGCACTTTGCTGTGGCAGGTGCAAGTTTTTTTTCCTGCTGATGAGGGCTGGGACCCCCCCCCAATCCCCAGGACAATTCTGTCTTGCCATGTCAGTCTACCATGTTCCTTTTGAGAGACATCCTACAAGAGATATCCCCGAAGATCTAGAAAACATTTTGTCCTCAGACTTGCTCTGAGGGACACAGCAACCAACACAGCCCCTTCAGACATGCTTAGATCCAGCACTGCCAACTCTGACCCCAACACCACCACAGACATGGACCCCCTTTTTTTTTATTAAACACATCAACTTCTTGCACTTGAGGACTTTGTATGTATGCCCACATAACAAGCTGTACACCCTTTTCATAACTTAGGGAAATGTCACCACTAATTTGGTTTAAACTTCACAGCAGCATAGAAACCAGTACAATATTTTAGAACTCCCTCCTCTGAGCAAAGTGTATAAACTGAGACACAAACAGGATATACCTGCACCTCTCTGAGGTACCTCACCCCCCCAAAACACACATTCTCTGGGGCAAACAAAGGACAACAGAATACCCAGACCCCCTACCTGTTCAGACTCTTCCCACCACCACATACATATTGTCTAAGCCACACAAAAGGCAACACAGTTGGTCCACCAAGAAGTTGGGCCATGTCTGGGTGTAAGGCATGGACACATGGTGCCTAATTAGCTGCAACAATATTTTTTTACCTTGCAAATCTCAGTAAATATATATCCCTCATATCTTGTTGATCCCCCCCCATCAGCTTTTCATGATTGCATGACACACCCACAGCCACTCGAGTGCTAGTCTGTACCTCATCTTTGTATACAGCTGGGACATGTAGTTTGAAAGCTGGAGCTTTTAATGGCTGCCTTTACATAGACAGTCTATAGGCACACACCCCCCAGCCTGCTCACCGTATGAAATGACACACACTTAAGACAGCCACGGGTGGCTGTGGGCATCAGCATAAACTCATGAAAAACGACAGGACACAGGCAGGATCAGCCAGATATGGAGGATCTTAACCCATTCTTACTGCTAGTGCCATATGGTGCCAAACCATCAACATTTACTTACACGACCCAAAATGGCCACACAAGATAGAATGAGTTGATTTGTCAGGAAAAAAAATAAATTTTACAAAACAGCTAACAGTTCTTGATGGACAAACATTGGCATTGCCCTTTAAACCAGTACTGGTAGTAGCCATGGTGGAGGCACTAGTGTGGGAGCATGTCTGATTTTCTCAATACAGAGGGGGCGAGGTGGGATTTTACAGGGAATCTAAGCCCTATTTATCAGCTTATTCTGGATCGCTCTTT
Organism: Neoceratodus forsteri; assembly: GCA_016271365.2. Taxonomy (NCBI): domain Eukaryota; kingdom Metazoa; phylum Chordata; order Ceratodontiformes; family Ceratodontidae; genus Neoceratodus; species Neoceratodus forsteri. The sequence continues at coordinate 637,998,073 of CM057453.1, read as the reverse complement.
GAGTTGGGAAACTTTGCCCCCCCCCACACACACACACCTCTAAGGTAAAAAAAAAACTCATTGGTGCCAGCCTGGTGGCACTAAGGGCTGAGGCTCTGGTTACTTTACCTCATGCTACAGCAGCGGCCTGTGTTCAGGAATGTGCAGGCTGGCTGCAGAGAAGGATTGAGCATCCGGCAGACTGCTCTCCTTCTCTGGGGAAAGGACCCTCAATGGTCAGCTCCCTAGCAGAGGCTGGGGGACAAGGATCTGCACTGCCGAAGGGGGAGGAGTTGGGGCTGACACTTGGAAGGTGTGCGTGACTCCTCTCCATGGGCATCATTGCACACCCCAACTCCTAGGACAAAAACAGGAAAAGGAGGAGCACACTGGTGGAGGGTGCCTCACAGGCTCCGCTCCCAGTTAGCCACAGCACTGGCCCACTGAATATGGTCCCCAGTGGGGGCTGGGGAACCCCCACTGGCCCACCAGTGGGGACAAGCCCTGGGAGTTTGGGTCAGTGCTGGATGGTGGACAGTTTGTTTAACCCCAACACCTCTCACCAAACTTGCTCTGGGTGCCCAGCAACCAACACTGCCCCTTCAGACGTGCTCCGAGGCGCAGCACTACCAACTCTCATCCATCAAGCGTGCCCATGTTAGCATGCTGCATCATTCCATCACCTCACCCCACCTTCTCTGAGGCACACAGCAGGCAGACAAGGGCACTAAACCCCCTCTCCACACTTGTTCAGGGGCACACAGACCCTCTGATGTTACAGATGCACCAACTCTTACTCCAACCATGCCCACATTAGCATATATGCCATTCCGCCTACTGTAGTGCACATAGCATGCTAGAGGATTCTCCCCCTCCCACACACACATATGCTCTGGGGAACACAGTAGCTGCTTGGGAATCTTCAGACCCCTCCAAAAGGCTAATATGCTCAAGTTCCCAAAAAGGGTGTACAGCTCCCTGGTGCACTGCACTGGGGTACTTTACAATAGCTGTATACACTTTCTTGGTACAGCACTTGATTTCTTCCAGTTAAAAAGCCCTCACTTCTACACCAGAACACTCTCACTGTAGCAATATGCAAAAATGGACAGTGACCCACTCTCAGCACCCAGTAAAGCACATTATATAGGCAGTTCAGAATGGACTGGGAATTGATGACACCCACACATAGGTAGCTGTAGAAGCTGTTGTATTACTTAACAGGGAAGGGCTAGCCTTTACATTTCTGAGATCAAGTACCTCAGTGGAATCAACAAAGTCCAAGAGGGTAGCATCTTTCAGAAAAAGAGATGTGTAAGAACAAGGGAACACAATTTGAAGATAGAGGGGGGACGGCTCAGGGGCAATGTGAGGAAGTATTTTTTCAGAGAGAGGGTGGTGGACACATGGAACAGCCATTCTGAGGAGGTTGTGGGGTCTAAAACTGTGGGAGAATTCAAGAATGCATGGGCCAGACATAAGGCAAATCTTGTGGGGGGGAAGGAAGAAATAAGCCGTTGGTTAACTAGGATCTGCAGCATATCCTGTGGGTAGGGAAATGGGCAGATTAGGTGGGCAAGCGGTCCATCAAAATCTATGTTTCTATGTTATTCCACAGCTTCTCCAATAGTAAATAGAAACCTTCGGCTACAAGTCTACCACACAAGAAAGTCCAATGCTAGAGCACGTTTAAAACAATACAAAAAGCACCCCACCCCCCATGTATGTTTCACATCCAAAGATGCTTAATAAAGCATCTATGGATGTGAAATGTACGTTGAAGGGGGAGGAGGGGTGCTTTTTGATTTCAATAATATATTTGGCTCCTCTTTTGGGTAGTTTAGCAGCGTATTTTGTGCAAAGCTTCTCCAATATATGCAAAATCCAGGCAAAGTTCAAAGTAGTAATCAAAGTGCTAAAGCTGGTACAGGACATGACATTTCACCATAGTGACGAACAGGCAGGGCTTCCTCAGAATTAGTTCCACAAGACAACACAGCAAAAGAAAGCGACCCAATGTAGCTTGGGGGTCAGTAGGTGAAACAGGAGCATCCCCAAGGAGCACATCAAATAAAAAGTCCCCTGAAGAAACCCTTTATTATAGGGTGGAATGTTGGGATGCCTTGCATTAAAAATGGATTGTTTAGGACAGTGTGGAGGCTGTTTTTTTTTTTTACCTTTTGGGAAAAAAAAAAAAGCATTAGAACTTCCCACCCCCTTTTATAAGTGCCAGTTTTTAAAAGTTGTATTTGTTATGGACAAATATGTCTGAGGTAGACATGTAGCAGGTGCAGTCCTGAGCCAGAATATATCAGCGTTCTGCTCTGCTGTGTTCATAACCAACCCCCCCTCCCAAACCCATGCTATCACTGGCTTTCAGCTCTGCTCAGTAATGCAACATCGGCGGGGGGGATTCACAAAGTAAATAAATACGAATTAAGGCGACTCATGCCAGCAAAATACTAACTACCTAAGAGTGGACACGGGCAGGGTGCAAAGAAAAGGAAAGGAAAAACTACTACACCTCTGGTGCAACCCGATGGAAACACCTGGAATATTACATGCCTTCTTGATCTCTGGTTCAATACCTTATTCTATGTTCTACATCAGATCACACTTAGTGAAAGGCCCATCCATATCCTCCCGACTGCCAGTTGTGTTCCATTTACCCTTTCCCTTCAGAACACCACAAATGCTCACACAGCATTGCCAGCCACTTAATCCTCTCTCTTGTGGCTTGAATTGGCTCAGATTAAAGGAATTCAGAGAAATCTGCTTTAAAATAGCTGCACAAATTACAGAATTTCCTTATCTCTCTCTCTAAGTTAGCAGAAACAAAGTTTAAGGCGGGTGAGGCACTACTGACTCTAAGGATGTCAGTGCATAGTGTATACTGGCAAATATCTACCCATATCCTCCCGACTGCCAGTTGTGTTCCATTTACCCTTTCCCTTCAGAACAGAGAAATCTGCTTTAAAATAGCTGCACAAATTACAGACTTTCCTTATCTCTCTCTCTAAGTCAGCAGAAACAAATTTTAAGACTCTAAGGACGTCAGTGCATAGTGTATACTGGCAAATATCTACACTGGAAGTTAGAATGAATGGTTTAGAGTAAAAACGAAAAACATTTAAAATGGGCAACTAGATCGTGATGCTGCTGCTGCCCTACTGCACTCTTGCAAAAGACGATCTTTTACTAATACAGTATTTCTATGCCCCCTTGCGATGGTTGCCTTTATTCGGACGCTTGCCCAAGCAGTCTGCGGTGAAGCCCCAAGGCACGAGAGGCATGCGAGATCACACAGCTGCACTTGACTGTGCCACAGCAGCTCAGAATTCACACAATCTCCATCAGTAGCAGAAGGGAACCGGGTACCTAATGGGAGGGGATTCTCAGTGGGGAATAGGCAGCAGCAGAGGCAGCAGCTCCCCACCACCAAACTCACCAAACTCACCGACCATCCTCCATTGAGACCACTGGAAAGGCAGCATATTGTATTCTGCCTCATCGTCATTGTCTCCCATCTCTTCCCATATCTGTTACTGCTGCAGTACAAGGCTAACTCGGGATGGCTTTAATAGTCCATCTGAAAACGGTCACTGATCTGCTTGGAAAGGGCAATCGGATGGCTAAAGTGGCATTCAGAGGTACAGTGCGCAGAGAAAAAAGTTGTGAGGGGTGACTGATAAAGTGAGGGCACGCTAAGTGCATAATCTGATTAAATAACAGCTAGGCAAAATATTGCAAATACCTGAAGGTCTGTGGCCTGGTGTACTTCAGAACGGTCGTTCTTGAGCTGGGCATCCTTCAGGTGGTGGCTGGGGTGGTTGTTGCGGCGAGTGCAGCAGCAATAAATACTTTTTTTTTTTTTAATTTCGGTTGTCGCGATCGAGAACAACTAAAAAAAAAAGCTAACAGCAGCGAGGTTTTCTGGCATCCAAACCGCGTGGTTTTCAGCGTTTGCAGTGTGTTCTCTCTTCCTTCTTCTGGTTGGTTTTCCTGAAAATAGGGAGAAGCTGCACTACGTGCCTGCTTTTCAAGGGACAAACTCCCGAAAGCAGCGTGAGTTCCGCAAGTCACTGGCGGGAAGTTTTAAATTCCAGCAGCCAATGGGAATTCCATGATTCCGTCCGTGATCACGGAATTATGGTAAAACAGTGGCCTTGGTAATTACCTAAAGAAAGTAAAAAAAAAATAAAGTTGCAGTGCTCACTTTTTCAAGTTAATAATAGAGATGAAACTGCGCCCCTAGGAGGCTTGCACCCGGGGGGGGGGCGGCTGCCCCACCCTTCATACGGTACTGATAAGGCAGTGAAAAGACAAGATTCCAGTGTGTCTGCTTAGCCTACTGAATTATGTTATGCAGTTGGAAAATGAATATAAGATAGCTGTTTTACTTAAATGAGTCTTGGAATCTGTTCTGTGATCCTGCTCCTATTTGGTATAGTGGTCTCCAGTGCAGAAACTAATGAAAAGAAACAAAGGTATCAGAAAGATATACAACAGGAACTGCCCACTGTGATGTCTGCAGTGCTGTCCCTCAGGGGTGTAGCCAGGGATTTCAGATCTGCACACCAGGTGAACTCACTGCTCCCCCCTCCCTTGTTAGGGTGAGCTACCCCGGCTCCGGGGGTGTAGCCAGACAATATACAAATGTACACCAGGACCGTGTTTGTTGCCTCATTTGGCACAATAAGTACAACTTTTGTATCTCATGACAGTGGTTGTTCCCATGCATGGGTAAATACAAATGCCATGCATTGTTCCCTAAGACACCCACATACCAGCCCAGAGCCTGTAAAGTTGTATTTTCCTTGGGATGCAAAGAGAGTATTAGTGACCAGTCCTTCTAGTTTCGACTCCTATAAATAAAATTACAGAAAGGTTCAATATTTTCTTTTTTAGTTTTCATGGAAAAAGGGAGCAGTTCAGAGCCTATTTGCTACCCCCCTTAAAGAAAATTGCACACCATAGAGTGCTTGGAGTATGCCTGCCTACACCCATGCTGTCCCTGTCTGTAAGCACCAGATACAGCATTGCGCTGTCTCTAGTGGGTTCTTTGACTAGCTGTCATTATGGATATTTCCTTTAGAAACATTGTGAAATATCTAGAAATATCCAGAAGTTTTGATGTCTACTACTGTAAATATCAACCCTTATCAGTACGATCCCAAAAAGCCCATGTTGAAAATTTGAAGTGTAAATACCAAGAAAAGCCCAGGGCATTAGGATCTCTGACCATAACGCCCTGCCCTGTAGGGACTGACAGGCATCAGGGTTGTGACTTGGGACTGTCGACAGTAATGCTCACGCCATTCCACCCCCCATCCTGCAGCCAGTGACAGGCATCGAGGTGCGCCTTGGACGCTTCGGCCCCAAACTTCACCCCATTCTCCTATACTCCACCCATTTTAGCATATTTCCTTATGGAATGGGGTGACTGTAAAGCTGAACACCCAAAGGCACGCCTCAACACTTGTCAGTGTCTGCAAGGTAGGGTGAGGTGAAATGGCATGAGCATTATGGGCAATGACCCAAAGGCGCACCCCAGTGCCTGTCCATCTCTGCAGGGTGGGGGTGGGGTTGGCGTCACTTCAATACTTCACTGCCATTCCTATTCTGCATCTGTCTAACTCCTGCACTTCCAGTGCTAACCAGCAAGCAAACATTCGGCATTGACAAATGCTTGTTTATACTATGATTACCATGAGTCCATCTTCACACTGCCTCTGCTGTTTTTCCTTTTTTTCTAGCCTGTTCTGCTGCACCTTTTCATTAATGTCAGTTTTTATTTGGCTGCCATGCCTGGCTGGGTGGGTGAATGACACCTCTTGCTGCATACTGCTCAGTAAAATTATCCATTCACTCCTCTGTCTCACCCACGTCTGGCTGATCTTATCACGTTAGGCACACCATCATTTTTTATGTTGTGTGCTGGGATGCCCTGTATCTCTTGTAAGACAACTTTTTGGGGGGCTAGAGAGACCACCCATGTTGGCTGATCATTTACACCATGTGCAAGGCTAAAACATTGCAGTATTGTACTGTAGGAATTTTTTTACTAGAATTTCTTTCTGACCAGGGCTAGAGATATTTCAAATTAAAACTTTGCTGAGAAAGTTGGTGCGAAGTGAGAAATGTGCACTATACATAGCACAATGAAGATTCCTGACTTCACTCCATCTTCACAGAGCAAAATTTCTTAAAAAACAAGCAAAAAAGCAGCTTTTAAAAGTAAGAACCCCCACCCACATACCAATGTTGCCCCTCCTCCTCTACCTTTACTATGTAAAAAATACACACCTTCATCACCCTATCCTTGTAACAACTCTGACACCCTCATCCCCCATCCCAGTGATGTTTATGAGTGGTAAAATGTAACTACATGGTCAGTTACCATCCCCCACCCACTGGGCTTCTGTTGAAAGATCCCATCACTCTTCTTCCCTACCCAACCAAGTGAAACATTTAGTAGATACCCTACTTACAGCCACCCACTAGCACCCACCACACTCCTGCCCCACTCACCCTCACAGAAAGGATACATATTCCAAGTCTTTAAAGACGACCAGCACAGTCCTCTCTCCACCTTGTCTGACTGCCATCAACTGAATAAAAAGGGGGGGGGCATGCTCCTGCAGTACTCAGCTGGTCAGTTCTCTGTGCTCAACACTTATCCTTGGGATAACGTGAAGCCTTATTCATGTATGGCAGTGTCTGAAGAGGAATAATTTTTGAAGCCAGTTGGCTTCACACACTGTGGGTTGTTACTTCTTTCTCTAGAGATTTATTGATAGGCAGTATATAGGCCTCATACAAACAATGCTTTAGAAAAGTTGGCCAAGTACTTTATGTCTTGGCATAACATTGAGCCTTGTCCATGTTTGGCAGCATTTGAATGGACAAAATGTGTGGCTACAGTAGTCTTCATGCATAGTGGGTTGCTACATCATTGTCATCTTTAGGTTTTTAGCCCTTTTATGCTACATGAGCCATATAAAAATGATGGGGGATGAGACAAAGATGGATGATCAACTACTCTTTTTTTCCCCAACACTTTGTTCTGTGACAGTTCATTTCAGGTTTGTCACTGATGAACATATATAATTTCTAGAACCAGTAGCCTCCATTGTGGACTGCAGCAGCATTCTGCTGTTTTGTGTGCTTCACGTTTTCTGGCAGAAAGGAAATACTCTATTTATTTATTTATTTGATTCTCAGATTACCTTTGAGTTTGGCACTCATTTAAAAAAGGTTCCACGTCATGTGATTGGACAACTACATTGCAGAGATAGAATTCAAGCAAAACAATGGGTTGGGTAATATAACAGGCACAGAAGAACAGAACAATCTTCAGACATAGATAATAAAGTACAGGCAATAATCTTATGCAATTTATTTATACAACACAGATTGTTCAGGCTAACAGGTTCGTAGAGGTAACATTGTTAGACAATGATCATTGAGTATAAAAGTGCACACACATGGTAGCAGTGGGAGGGTTGTAGCAGCTGAGGGCCTTGTCAAAGGTCAGGTTTGGTGTTTGGTTCGTAGAGGGTGTGGTGGGGGTTGGTGAGAGGGGCAAGGTGTTTTGTAATGTAGGGGTAGAAGGACAGGAGGAGGGGTAGATAGGAGGTGAGATTGTAGGGGAAGGAGTGCATGAAAGCATCAGAAGTGATGGTGAGATATTATATAGTATTAGAGGTTACAGTTACTACTGGTTGATCTTAGGTGAGCTTGCAGTTTAGTCTTAAAGGGACTGAGTTTGGTGTCAGATAGCAGGTCACTGTTTAGTGAGTTAAGCCAAAGGGGGGCACGATATCTAAAGGAGCGCTGTCCCTGGGAGGTGTGTCAGAAAGGGACTTTAAAGGTCATAGTATTAGACCATCTGGTTGACCTGGTGTTATTGGTGGGGGCGAGGAGGTTCTGGATCCCAGGGGGTGTCAGTCCAAGAGTGGATTTTTATTGCTAGCAGGCATACTTGGTATTGCACCCTACTATCAAGTTTTAGCCATTCTGCCTGAGAGCAGAGCTCACAAGTGTGTGTTTCATGTGGTGCATCAAGGCTGAGTCGGCACGCTTTGTTCAGCGCAGTCCTTACTGTCTTGAGGGAAGTATCTGGTACAGCGTCATACACTACCAGACCATAGTCAATCGTAGAGAGGACAGAACTGGTTAATGCCAGCTTTAGAGCACTTTCTGTAAGACAGTGGTTGTGCCTGTATAATTGACTGAGCTTGGCATGAGCTGACTTGGCTACTAAGTCATTATGATGTGAGAATAATAGTGAGCTGTCCGAAGTGACCCCTAGGTATTTGAAATATGGAATCAGTTTGAGAGAGATATTGTGGCTATTCACTATACATAATGGGTGGGACTTATGTCAGTTGTGAGGGGAGGCAAATAACATAGCTTTGTTTTTTTTAATAATTTAGTAGTAGCTTGGACTTGACAGACCATGCCTCTGCAGCTGAGAAGTTGTGCTGCATCTGCTTCTGCAGTGTGATTGGGTCTGAGCTGTTAGAGAGGAGTACCACATCATCAGTATAAAGTAGGATTTTTTTCTGACATGCAAGTGGGAGGCGGTTCAAGAACAGACTGAACAGCAGTGGCCCCAGGATGGATCCTTGGGGTACCCAGTTATAACGTCCCTGCTTTCAGAGAGGATGCCAGCAATTTTACCTGCTGTGTCCTCCCAGAAAGGTAACTCTTGAACCATGAAACTGTTTCAGAGGTTATTCCAATGCTGGCTAGTTGACGCAGCAGCAGGTCATGGTTGACCGTGTCAAATGCCTTGGTGAGGTCGACGTACGTCGCCCCCACCAGCTTGCCATGGTCAAGGGCATCATGGACATAGTCTGTGAATTCTACTAAAGCACTGGTTGTGCTGTGCCATTTCTGGAGCCATGCTGCTTGGGGCATAGCAACTGGTGCTTGTCAAGGTATTCCGTGAGCTGGTCATAAATGATTCCCTCTAGTGCTTTATATAATGGGGGAAGAATGGAGATGGGCCGATAGTTGGCATGGCTAGCTCTGTGACCATTCTTAAAAATGGGAGTGACCAGTGCTGCCTTCCAAGCCTGGGGAAATTTACTGTGAAAAGAGAGAGAGAGAGAGAGGTTCAGAATCCTAGTGAGCAGTGCCAGAATTTCATCAAGGGTTAAGGCAACAAGTTTGCAGTCAGTTGAGTCACTGCCTACCTGAGTTTTGCTAAGGACTCACAATAAGTACTTGTTGGCGTTGGGTTGGGAAATGGCTTTAAAATGGAAGGGGGGTAATATTGTTACTTGATGGTGCCAAGAGGAGGTTAGTAGTTAGGTTTCCTGGTGGGGTAAAGTAGTATGGTGGAAGTATGCCTCTCAGGTCTGAGAATGCTTTTTTAAAGGTGTTGGCTATGGTTACGGGGTCCTGGTTGGTTATTCCATCTATATTAAGTAGGGTTGGTGGTGATTTGTTAGGTTTACCAGTTAGAGTCTTAAGGTTATCCCAAAATTTACAACTGTCCTTCCAAGAGTTAGTTAATTCTTCTTTGAAGAAGTTACGTTTTGTAGAACGAATGGCCATTGTGCATTTATTACGAGCAGCTCTGTAGTTTTGGTAGTCAGTGGGGGATCCAGTACTTCTAGCCCTCTGCCAGCGATTATCCCTGTGCTTCATCATCTGAAGAATGAGTGGGGTGACCCAGGATGTGTGTGTTCCCTTGATTTTTTGTTTCACATGGGGGCATAGATGTCACAGACTCTAGTGTACCTAAACATCATCGGTGATGTAGAGGTAGGACCAGTCCATTAGCCTAAGGTGGTCTCTGAAGGTGGCCAGCTGCTCTTTTTTGAGCACTCTGGACGTGACAGTTTTGGGTGGGATTCTGGGTGATGTGTTCGACTAATTACACATATGGGGGGAGTGATCACTTGTAATGTCAGGGAGAATGACAAGGTTGGTAATTCTATCTGGTTTGTTGTTGAGTAACCAGTCAAGCAGTGAACTGGTGCCTGTGTGGTAATTAGTGCGAGTAGGGGAGTCAACTAGTTTTGTCCAGTGCAGGGAGGAGAGGGCATCTTTGTGGGTAGCAGCCTCAGCTGATTGCCAATCTGTGTTGAAATCACCTAGTACAACGACCTCAGAACGATAGCCCAGGTCAGTGAGGTAGCTGATGAGGTCATTAAAATCAGGTGTTTGTTGTTTTTTAGGGATATACACCGTAACTATTGTTAGCCCTTTGTTTTGAGCACCAATCACCAGTTTGCCAGCATTTGGACATTTCCACTAGTGGAAGGGTGGGGGGAGGATGCACCCTTGGATCATGTCCTTGATGTAAGTGAGGCACCCACCACCTTGCTTTCCTATCCTATCAAGTCTGAAAGTAGTGTAGCCGTCCAACTGGATTGCCATGTCTGGGACTTTTGGAGTGAGCCAAGTCTCCACAATTTTGTGAGAGCACATCACGGTTGTGTTGTGTAACATATGCATGGAGGGAGATGAACTTGGCCTGGAGACTGCATATATTAATGGACACTATAGACAGTCCACAGTGTGCTTGCTTTGAGTCTGGTGCAGGTAGGGGTGAGGGGTCAGGATTAGGATGAATAATTGTCTGACAATAGCAGAAGTAGCCAGGCCATTCTGATGGTTTGCCATCTCAGGTTTTTTTAGGCTCTGCTTCAGGTGCCTATGAGAGTTCTGTACTGTTCTGTTGGCATTGAAAATTGTGTTATTATACAGGGTTGATGGAAAGTGGGTTGGTAATGAGCTATCCCATACTAAATGCCCTGTGTTCCAAGCTGGAGCATGAGCAAAGACTGGAGTGGACAGGGTATATGTAACTTTTTGGTGGACATTGGGAGCAGTTAGGGAGCTTAGTGGAAAATCTTACTCTGTATGGGCCTATTATATGTGATGTGAGGTACCACTGATAACAAAGCACAAAGGACCTAGCTGTTCAATGCACCCATGGTTCTGAGCGGAAGTGGGCTTAGTGTCCAGTTGCTTGAAGTGGCCCAGTTGCAGCCTAGGATGGGGGGGGGAGGAGAGTCACCTACAGCAGTGTAGCCAGTGCAAGAGGCAGGAAGAATAAGAAGATAGGCCACAGATGAGGAAGAGGGAAAGAATAACGCAGAGGTAGGGTCACCACCTTCGGTGACAAAGGTTGATGGTTTGAATCCTGCTTGGGTATACAGGGGTAATACAATGAGAACAGTGGAATTCCTGGAGAATACTCTAGAGGGTGTGGAGTTAATTAAGAAGGAGCTGTTTGTGAGACAAGGGAATGGGATAGGCCATTGGGTGACTCACTAGTGACTCCTAGTGGCAAAGATGTATAACCTGCAGATGGAAAGTTAGGGACAGAAAATATTTGACCAGTCACATGACCTAGACATGTCACCAGCTGTCCCAATAAATGTAGAGTCGGACCAGGGTAGGAGAATGGGGGTCGGGCATTCAATGCACAGTGTCAACAGGCTAACCCAGTGCAACAAGGAGATCTGCTGTCTGGTGGAATGTACATGGCTTCTTGTTGCCATACAGTTGCTCAGATTGGGGAAGAAGGGTCGCAAATCACTCTGTGGAGCTGACATCAGCTGTTTCAGGCTTGTTTCTTGCTGCTGCAGAATTGCTCCGATCGGGGATGGAGGGATGCAAATCGCTATCTAGAGCTGACGACAGCTGTTTCAGGCTCACTTCTTGCTGCCGCACAGTTGCTCCGATCAGGGAGGGAGGGATGCAAATGGTTCTGTGTAGCTGACAGTAGCTGTTTCAGGCTTGCTTCTTGCTGCCATACAGTTTATCCGATCAGGGAGGGAGGGCTGCAAAAATCTCCTTCCCTTAGGACTCCCTCCAGCTGTGAAAGCTTAGTACATCTTAACCACAGAAATGAGCTTGCACCTAGTTAAAAATAAAGCATTCATGCTGAGACTCTGGAATATTGTCCCAAAATCCATCCATTCTGTCTCTTCAGTTGAAAGTTTTAAATCCAAACCAAAGACCTGGCATTTTAGACGGGCCTTCCCAGGAGACTGATAACTCCATCAATTTTGTGGAAGTATACATGAGCTTAATTTATATTTCTGTACCAGGATTTTCTGTTTGTTGTTATGCATTAATTTTTGTACCAGAATGTATCATTTGTTATTATGCATTGCTTGTTTTCTACTTATATTTGTGATGTAAAGTGCTTTGAGCTCCAGAAAGGCACTATATAAATAAAGTTCTATCCTATCCTATCCTATCCTAAAACAATGTTTTTTCTGCAGTTGAAGCAGAGTGAACTACAGTGGTGTCCGGTGCTAGGCTTCCAAATGTTGCAAGATCTTGTGACACTACTGTCACAATGTCCTTAGCGATGGCTAGTCATAATGTTTGGACACACTAGGCAACTGAAAGCAATTAATTAGCAAGTGATCACCCTGTCTGTTTTTGCCAGTTCTTCAATGAAGTTCCTATCTGACATGACTCAACAAGAATGAACCTAACACTGGGCACCACTGTAGTTCAAAGTTAAGCTATCATTGGCAAACTTTATCTAGTTTCATGAACCATGCCTGTAAGATTAAACTTTGGTAGGTATGTACCTTGTTTAAAGAATAAAGCATAATTTCGTGAATGTCACAAATAATGAGTTATTTGGATTCTGAAAGACGAACAGCAGCCCTATTTGACAGCAATCCTATTCTAATCAGACCCCTACACAAAAAACTTATGAAACAGAAGAAAGCTTTTCCTCTCCCCCAAGAGGCCAAGCTGGTTCCATGGCCACCTCCAAATTCATCTTCTGCCTCCACCCCTCCCTGGTTCTCCCCTCTCTCTTGTAATAAATATCAAACCATATATATTCCTTATTCCCACCAGACACCATTGTTTTCTTTCCCAGTTTAAGTGGGTCAGAACTCACATCTGAAGGCTCAGCCTAAGACACTGAGCAGTAGACTCTAGTGAGTAAATGTAGAACAGTGTAGACTCAGCGGACTCCAAGTTTTCTTCTGCCTGCAGAATTCTCTGTTTCTATGTTTCTAGCTCCCTAAGCTGATCAGCCCTGCAGTCCCATTGATACAGTGGCTAAGGTCACTTTAAATGTCTCCAATCCATCATAAGATGATGTTATGTAAAGGAAGAGGCTGTCAGGAGGGGAAATATTTATTTATTTAAGATGTGGGAGGATAAGAGAGGGGTGTGACGGGGTCATTGGACTTGCCGTTGTCACTTGGGGAGCATCAGACTGTGTTCTGTAGCAGTATTAGTACTGAATAACAAATATGTACATATTTTAAGGTAGATCCAGCAGACTTTTGAATTCCACAGTTACCACTTGTACACTGACTCAGAACAAGTCACATACTCTTCTAGGGCTTAATTCTCTTTTAGGTCAAAATGTATTTTCCCAGCATTACTATCAGTGCCCCTTAAATGTATTTCCTTGTAAAAGAGAACTACAAGAGTTCTAGCACAATGTGATGAAAGAAAGAAAATGTGACATCAGGGTATAAATACTCCAGAAACTGGATGATTATGAGGTGTGTTTTTCTTAGGATTTAAACTACTGAATTTTGCGGTTGGTCAAAGTGTTAAAATGTTGATTTTTGGTGTGGCTGAATTTCCATTTCCCTTTGGTAGACTGTGAGGGAAAGCCATTTCATACAATCACCGAGATTCTTTGGTATTTGAACCTTCAACACTGTAATTCCCTGCTGTTTGGCATCTCTTGCTTAACATAGATTTTTGCATTTCATTTCTGTCTATCACTTTAAAGGTTGTTAGGACTGGGGGAAAACTAGCAAATTCTTATTTTGTGGAATTTTCATAACATTCTGTGACATTTGGTGAAATTTTCTGAAATTATTTAATTGGCCATAAATCGGTCGGTATTATAGCTAGAGATCTGAAATTTGGCAAGCATATTGAGGCCACTGCACTAACATATATCCATCCACACATGCATGGCATGTAATGGGTGCACGTAAGTGCATACATTGCAAATACAAGCATGTCATGGGCACGCAGCATGCACTTAAGGTGCATAGAGGTGCGTGAATGCAGGCCTCACGGTGGCAGCAGTATGGCACACATGCCAGAAGTGTGGCCATGTAACAGCATGTACACACCTCATGCACAAAGCCCAGTATATCACCCAGGCATGTGGGACCAACAGCACAGCACTACGCCAGAGTTATTTATTTATTTATTGTTATTTGGCAACTGCACAGGTACACAGGTCCTAGGGACCATTTTCAGTACGACCCAGGCTATATAGATGGCACATACAGACCTAGCCAAATAGATGAGAAATAAAGTCTGTGAGTGGCAAGAGGATTGGCACCCATCAGACAAGTGGAGTGAGAGGCCAATAAAAGAAACCCCCCCCGATTAAAGTCAGGAAATGCACTTGCAGGCCAAGGCAGATAGAAGGGCATTTTTAAAGTGCACTTTGAATACGTGAAGAGTATCTAATGAGTGAAGAGAGACTGGTAGGCCATTTTAGAGCTTGGGAGCAGTGATGGAGAAGGCTCTCTGCCCCATGTCAGTAGCAGTCCGGGGATAATCAAGGAGGTATTGACAGAAGGACCTCAGTTCCCATGTGCTGTGTTTGCTGCTAAGAAGTCTGGTTAAAGGGGAACAAACAAATGAAACAGCAGGACATCTCATAGGTAACTATTAAATCCTCTCCATCCGCTGCTAACCAGAATAATTACAGAAGACTTCAGAACCTGTGTAAGCAGGAGTCCAAATTCCTCAAAGCCTCCTTCACTAAAAACCAGCAGACCTACTACCTGGATGACCCTCGTAGGTTCTGGACTTCAGTTAACTGCCTTATTAAACCCCACAGGCATGCCTTGTACATGCCCCTTTAAAGGTGAGCAGGTAAGAAGGGAATGGCCATAGAGAAGCCCTGTGTGCCGCTGGGGTGGGAACAACACACACTGGAGTGAGCAACTGGACTTGTCACTTCCAGAAAGGGCCACACTACAGGGGTACAGAGAATGTGCTCAGGGCTAGTAATGAATCTTTTCCTGATGGCCACGGAGAGGGAACATGAGCGGGCACTGAGGTCAAGGCCTTCGTCCACTGCTAGATGCCAACACCATGTGGGACACACACTGTGATAAGTGCTTTCATCTGGAGCATGCCATGATCACAGGGCTGTGTGATGTGTCTGGCCCCATGTAACCCTCATGACATGACAATCACAGGCGATGTCCATGGAGACAATGGTGCTATGTGCCCTGGCATACTATGCCACAGGGTCATTCCAGAGAGTGGCAGGGGATGCCATGAGAGTCAGACAGGTTTCTGTGAGCACGGCCCTGTAATAGGTCATCAGTGCTCTGATCCTGCATTTGCAGGACCACACATCATTCCCGGAGTGAAGGCAAACATACAAGCCTCCAAGAAGTTAGCATTATTTAACGCAAGTACAAAAGTGCTGAAATGGGGACTATTTAAAAAGATATCTTAAAATATAATAGATGACATACTGGTGTGTTATATGTATAGGGATGCAGCAAAATTTTATTTCGTCTGTGAAATTCCGACGAAATCAGGAATTTCACAATGCAAAATATTTTGCAAAATTCACACATTTTGCAGGAATTTTGCTGGTGCAAAATACAGTTTCATGTACCTGTACACACTACACACACAGCTTGCTAGAAAAAAAATGTTTTCTCCCCTCCTATCCACGCCAAGATTAAAATCTTTATCCCCCAGCTGCCCCAAGACTCCACATCCCTGGTGTCTCGTGGTCGCAACCCCCCTGGCCAATTGTTTTAAAGATTGTGCCAGCCAAGATGGACTGAATTATAACCATTCAAATCTGCAAGAAGCCTACAGGGTAGTTTACAGGAGTCAACACAGCTTAACTGGAAGCTTAATAGACTGATATCCTGCGGGAGTTAAAAACTGTGAAAACTCTGTTGCAAAAGACCTTCGCCCTGCTATAACATTTGGAGAAAGAAAAAAAAAAGAAAAATAAAATATTACTACCACAGAGGAGCCTTGTTAATCCCCAACATCCTGTCCCTGCAGTCCCACTCTGGCCCTTCGGATGGGATCTGCCAACATAAACTGCATGACCCCCTCCTCCAGTGCAACCCCCTTAAAGATGGATTCATTTTACACGTTATAGTTGATATAGTTGGTCATGGTTCGTCAGCCCCTGCCGTCACCCCTGAGGGGGGAACAGAGATCCTCAGTGATAATGGGGCACTCCTCAGGAATTCTGTACCAACCTTCCATCCCCAGCCATACCCCAGAGGTGAGCCAGGATACACTGCTTCATAAATAGAGAGGGCTTAATGGCAGCAAGAGAAACTACTCCCTCTCACTTGCCCCTCACCTAGCCAGGCAATTATTAAGTAGCTCTCCTCAGAGTACAATGTAACAAATAAAGAAGTAAAGCAAGGAATTAATTGTAACACAGCCTGCCAGTAAAATTGATGAGAACAGATAAGAGGACTTGCTGACTTTCCTGCCTTGCTATTTATTTGTGTCTCCAAATGTGCCCTCCCCCAAACATGCACACATTTATGAAGGAGATCCCCTCTGAGCACATCAGAGGAGCAGCATTGGGCTCACCCAGGATGGGCATGACAAAAGTAAAACTCCACCCACTCCTTGTTCTCTTTCCTACCAGGTTATAGTGTAAGCCCGACAGGATTAGAAGGACTGTGGCAGCCTCGATACTACAGAATGTAATTTTCACAAGTAAGGGGCAGTAGTTATTGCAGTAACAGATTTAGGCTATCACTAGCCCGAAACTTCACTGATGCTTCACTGTGCAACGGGCAGCCTATGAGAGTGCCAGTAGGATGTACTTCTCCGAGGCATGGCACATGATGCCAAACAACCAGTCAAATAATTGCATAAGACACCACCCTTGGTCTGTCCAAGTAACTGGCTAACTCTTTCAATTATGACAGCTGGAATCAGCAATCGTGCTGCCCTGGTGAGGTAAATTGATTGCCCATGCCTGCCTGACTTGTGCGCTTTGATTTAGGAATAAGGACTGATCTAATTTGTGTGGTTGAGCCCACCCCACCTATTTGAGCCACATTGGGACTACCCCAAATGCTCTCTCCCTTCTAACCCTGCACCCTGCATCCCTGGAAAAACCTTGTAGGCAATGAAAACAAACACTAACTTCTCTGTTTATATGCACAGTTGAAAGGATATTATTAATAACGTTAGTAGAAGTGCTTCAGTTAAAGCCATGAGATCACACACTGGAGAGTGTACTGTTAAATAAAGAGTCATTGGCTTCCTCTGAACCAGTTAGTCTCATTGTGATGGTGGGGAAACTGGAGACAGCTTCATTAGTCAGACTGTAAGCAGATCGGCCAGGGAAAAGGCATCACATGGCTAAAAATAGTACAATCATGGCCACCCATTAAGAAAGTCTCCCTGGGTGGTAGCTGACTCAGATTGGGAGGGTGAAGCCGTCTCTGAATAATCCCACTTAGGACGACTTTAAGCTGCAGGCCAGAGCAGTGCAAAAGGGTGACACAGATACGAGTATAGAGAGGGAATGAGAAGTTCATTGATCAATGAGAGGTTGGGTTCAAGTCCAGTACCAACAATCCTAGCAGGTCATAGCCCGTGGAGGGGCTGAACACAAGTTTCATTTCACAGGGATTATAGGTTACGACTAATGTTGGCCCCAGTGGCTGCAGCATGTATGGAAAAGGGCGGTGGGGTGAATCTCGGGGCAATCTTCATTTGGCTGGAGATCGGCGGGAGGCCACTAGACACCAGGAAATGCATTTTTATTGCAAATTATGGATGTTGGATGGTGCTGAATGTCAGCCGGGGATTCTTCACATTGAGGGCCGCAATTGGCCAGGGGTTGGGACCACTGGACACCAGGGATGTGGGTTCTTGGGGCAGTTGGGGATAAAGATTTTGATCTTGGCATAAACGGAGGGGAAACACTTTTTTTTTATATATATTATCATCCCCTGGCTCTCAAATGCGGAATTTCACCTGTGGTGGCGAAATTCCACATTTTTTTGTTCGCATTGCACCCGCAAAATATTTTGCGAAATGCGGGGATTACGTAAAATATTTCGCTGGGCAACATTTTTTAATTTCGTATACCACTATATATGTAGGATCATTTTATTATGTGTGTGAACATGTATTTATGGTGTTGATATGCTTTGGTTGGCCTTGATTATAATTGCTCATTAATATGCATGAATGGAGCTTAGATACAGTGATTTTAAACTGCATTTGAAATGGGATTGGTTCTCATAATGAGCCCTATGCACAAACAGAACAGATGCCTATGCGCTGTGTATCTGAGGTGCATAGGCATCCTTAAGTGTGAATGCCACACAGCGGGGATCCTGCGGACCCCCAGCGGTATTTGCCAAGGGCATGCAAGCCACTAGAGGAAAACCATGCTGGGGGCGTGCTTGCACTACATGACTTTCACAAAGCCGCATAGTGACAGGGTCAGGGGGCACCGGGTATGCTTGCTGAGACCAGACATAACCTGGTTAGTGCCCCGTGTTCTCTGGCCACCGGGTGCGGTGGCATCATGGATCAGACCTCCATGCTGACCCAGCCCACAATGCTGCAGGGGAGGGCTGGAGCAGTGGTTCAGGCAACTGCCCAATGGTGTGTCTGCAGTGCCACTATATGCAGCTGTCCCCTCACTCCCTGTGACCACCACAAGAGCGTAAGGGATCCACTCCGGGACCCAGTACAGGCATCCAATTGGATGCCCACCCGGGTCCATGGCTCCGCTCCCGACTGCCTGTGTGATCATGAGCGCCGTGGGGTTGTGGCCATGGACAGTCATCCGGTGGGTGCTAGCAGTAGTGCAAACCACTTACACTGTGTCTGTCCGAGGCATGTAGGTACGCAGGTGGGGTGCACACCTCAGGTGCATATTACTCACCCTTACATGCATCGGGCCCAATATGCATATGTATGTATGTATTGGGTATTTAAGTGACTGCTTGTTACAAGGCTGATTATCATCTGACAAAGCCCCTGATTGGACTGGGACAAAACTTAACGAAAACAGATACGTTGGTGCCCGGCATCTAGCTCAACTGTGTGTGCTGCTTTGATGTTACCATGGTGTCAGTGCACGCCACACTCGGGGAAGTGGGAGAACTCAAGAGATTGACGCAGAAACACCCCTCCTGCTGGCTAGGCGATGGCCCTCACAATTCTGAACCGTCACACGCCCAACACTGGATCCCCACCTCTGCCCCTTCAGTCTCACCGGGCTCTTCCCCTCTGGGGCTCGGGGGGAAAGTAATGCCCTTGAGGAGGCAGGGGTCACAGTGGGTGGTTAGAGCAGCATTGGCGAGTTGAGTGGCCAGAGGGAGTTCTGATACAGGAGGAGACAAAGAAAGTTGCTAAAAAAACAACAACATAATATGACCCTAAATTAAAATGTTACAAAAAACATTCCCTGGTGGTCTAGTGGACCCCCTTCTATCCCCGATGTGCCCATAGAATGCATAGATATATATCCCTGGTGGTCTAGTGTGCCCCCAACTCCCCCCCACCTTGGCAGGTAGTACCCACCACCCCGCTCCCCCCATCCCAAAACAGAGCCAGTGAGCAGCACAGCCCTCCTCACACCACCACTTCTGGATACCAACTGAGCTGTCAAGAAGGATCACATACTGTATACAGTACATGCCCATTGACTGACAGCTCGAGTGAGCTGTCAGTCAGTGAGCATGTACTATATACAGTACATGCTCCTCCTTGATCGCTCAGTTGGCAGCCAGATGTGTGGTGTGAGGAGGGCTGTGCCAGTCGCCAGTTCTGTTTTGGGATGGGGGAGTAGGTTGGTGGGCACTACCTGGCAGGGTGGGGGTCCACTATACCACCAGGGATATATATTTGTATATTCCATGGGCACATTGGGGATTGGGAGGGGGTCAACTAAGGCACCAGGTAGCAGTAAGAGGTTAACAGATTAGCAAACAAGTTAGATACCGAATTATTAAGAGCCAATTGGTGATACAGACAAGTGTGAGACTAGCAGGACTGCAGGTTCATATTCCTTATAATGCTGCTTTTTGTCAATGAATGTATTTTCATATCTAATACATCAGTGATATTATTTTTCCTATGAAATGGATGTTATGTGCATGTAACTTTTATATTATTTAAGTATTGGTATGCTAAATGTTCTCAATATAATGTCTTATGATGAACAAATTAACTAAATAACTAACTAGCTTAAACATAGATGGTGCTTTAACGAGTTATCTCACATTAATGATAGTGAACTGAAATTATTTTTAGAGGTAACACCATTTCTGCATTTTTAAAGGAAATTGCAGTTTATTTTTACTGTAGATTGTGGATTGAGAATATTATAAAACGACATGTTGCAATTTCACTTGACAAATGACTAAAGTAATTGAAATAAAAACTGTGGTTCTTTACCATAAGGATTGTTACATTAACACATTCAACTTTTTTCCTTTCCAAGACTGCAGACCCCGGGCTACATGATTCCCAACTGTTAACTGTTCCTGTGAGTGATACTGCACCTGCCCAAAGGTCTTCAGCGGTACGCGAACATCTTTTGCCAGTATCAGGTGCTTCGGTGGGTTTCATCGACACTACGCCATCTGCAGATGGCCTTTCACTTACAAATGCAACTCAGTCACCAAAGACACTTCTAGATAAAATCTTCACTGTCTCCGACAAGGAAGGAATCACTGATGCTGTGAACCAGCGAGTACTTAAAAACATCGGTACTGTGGAGACACTGCAGAAGGAGGAAGAAGACAATGTGGCTGAGATGCAGGAAATTTATCAGGTATTTCAAATGTTTCTCAAGATGAGCATGTCCATCATTCATGCCTTTTTCATATGTATGTGTTACCCATTTTCACGGATTTACCTCTGCCCCCATCCCTTCAATCAAAGCCACTGCTGTTTCACCCTTCCTCTACCCAGGAATGTGGGTGAGTAGCTGCCTTTACTACCAGTCCACTGCAGCTCCATGATTGACTAGCAGAGGATGCCTGAATGCCCCTCCCACCCAAGCGTTTTTTTCCCAGTGGACAGTGGATTTACATTAGAAAGACACAGTTACTGTTTCATGTAAAGGACGCGAGTTTAATGAAATACATTTCTTCAGAAATGATATGCCAACATTCATTGGAAAATTAAGTACCATATTTTCAAGAGGGTACCAGGGGAAAGAGTTACTATAATACCTAATTTCTAAGAGGATCCCGGGGCAAAAAGTTGTCTTTTTTTAGTTATTTATCTAGGATAGACCAGCTGAGAAGCAACATCTCATTTCCAGTGTGGTCTTAGTCCTATTCAGTTCTACTACAGCTGGGTAGACTGGAGCATGAAAAGATTCACTGATTTGCCCAAGGTCACACAGTAAAATTTGACTCCAGTGAGGCTTGAACCTATGATCTCCCTGTTCCCAGGACAGTGTTCTAACTACTGGACCACACTGCCTCTGTTTAGCAACAAATGTTTATTATGATCAATTGCATGGCAGGTTTAATTTGCCACAGAGTGATGATTTGAAAAGCATGAGGGTGTCGCCTTTCACAGTTTCTGATAAAGAAGCCCAGAAGACAGGAGCAGCATGCAGGAAAGTCTTCATGCTTCTGGCTTATAGTGCAGGGGGGACCTTGAGCTTTTGTTTTACTTGTGATCTCATTTAGTAAACACAACATGACTCATTTAGGAGCTGCCAGAGGTATTCAGGAAAATGCCAGGTAAGGCACTGCATATTAATGTTGTCTAGTGGAATTCCCATCTGTTAGGTAGAAAGAAGAGACCTTATCTGCACAAAGACAGTGGTGAGGAACAAGATGATCCTATCCTAGTATGAAACATAAACTAGGAGGACATCAGCTTATCTCAGAATTAATATTTTAGCCATGTTGACAAGGTAATATTTAGGCAAAACCTGATGAAATTCTTTCACATAAAAAAGTCATATTTCATTTTTTTCACACTGAAAAATGTTTTACGACTACAACCATGGTATCATGATTCATAAATACGGTAAATATACAGGTATTTTCAAATTTAGCAAGATTACATTTACCAGGTTATGAATTTCTTCCAAAAATGTTAAAGGAACGTTATAGGAGCCTAAGTTGGACACAAACAAAGGGTTTTGGAACCCATGCTGATTTACCTGACTCTACTGGGAATAATTTTTTGCTGAAAGATACATTTTTATTTTAGCACCCTGGGGGAGGGAAGGGATTGTAAACTGGCCCAAGCAAGCAGCCAGCAGATACTTTCCACTTCCCGGTCTGCTGGCCTTTCCTCCACGCTCACATGTTTTATGATGTCTAACTAGGAAGACCACAGTGAATTGCCTCATGTAATGCTGAGTTATATATGTTACCACAATATTATATATACAGTATGTATATAGATTAACAGAGGCCCGTGTTAGTTGAGAAGTGATAATATATACAGTGCAGTGGTACCATATATAAATCAGCATCAAAAAATAGCCCCTAGACTTACATGGGGCACACCCCCGTGCTTTCCCTAGGCTGATGTCACAAAACCTTTGAGCATGTGGGGTAGGGTCAGCAGACCAGGAAGTAGAAGGGATCAGTTGGCCTCTAGCTCAGGGCAATTTACAATCCCTTCTGTCCTGCAGGGGGCTAAAATTAAAATTTATCTTTCAGCATAAAATTACTCAAGCTGGAGCCATGGACGGGGAGGGTAGCCTGTGTTGACAGCTCTGTGACATTTTGAACCAATTGCACTCAACTGGGGCTCATTCAACATTAAAAAAATCAATTAAAACTAATCTGCAAGTTTTGGATCAAAAAATCAAACCAGTGCTACAGTTATAAATGAAAATCTGCAGCAGTTGTCTGAACAGGGCAGCAAAATGGTAGATAACTCCATGGCCAGCTCCTTGTCAACACGCATTGGATATTGAGCATATACTGCAGCACATTTTGAGAGAAATCACATCCTTTAAATCCATGGTAGTGACCTTGGAAGAAAAAGTGCAAGAGCTCTAGCAAGAAAACAAGAGACACTGAGATGCATCTCTTCTATAGCAATGATAAGGACACCCACCATGTGGCATTCATTCAGGACCTACAGAGGATGGTAGCCTTGCTGTGGGACAGGGCTGAGGATTCAGAGAATCGGAGCCACTGCAACAACCTGTGCTTCATTGGTTTCCTGAGGAAGTCGAGAAGGGAGATATTGCTGGATTTCTTCAAAGAGAATTGCCACAGTTATTGAGACACTCATGGAAACCATGCTTGTAAATAGACAGAGCCCACAGGGCACTCTGCCCATAGCCAAAGCCAGGAAACAGACCAAGGCCAATCCTTGCTGGGTTCCTATGTTTCCCGGACAAGGAGAAGATCCTATCACTAGCTAGAGGCAGAGGACCTCTGCAGTGGCAAGGGCACAGGATCCTAATCTTTGCATACTATTACATGGAATTGGCACAATGGCGGATAGAGTTTGAAGGGGCAAAGAAGGTGTTTCAGGTGCAAAATGTTCCTCATAAATTGCACTACCCCACTAAATTGTGTATCAGTAGGAATGGAGTACCACATACTTTCATCTCTCCAGATGAGGCATTCTACGACATACAGAAAAACTGGCCAGAATGTGTACCCCAGGTACAGCAGTCAAACAGTGGGACCTACAGCCACAGAGGAGGCCTGCTTAAACCAGGCTGAAACATGCACAATTCTTCTGCCCACAATAGTCATCCAGTGGTACTACACAATACACATAGAATGGATAATCATGAAGTAAATGGTCAAACAGAAAGGACTGAGACCGCCAGCAGACTGGGATGCTGTCAGGGACATCTCACACCGGGAACACAACAGGGACTCAGGATGCTTGGCAGATAGTGTGTACTCCACTGGGGAACTGGTGCCCAAAAGATATGTAAACCCAAGACTTTTACTGACAAAATTCCCCTTCCTGAATCCCCCATAGAACAGCCCCAAGGCATCCAGACTGCCCTAAGTGGTGAAGACAGATGGTCCTGGGCAGACAGGGCTATAGGAGCAGCGGCGCAAGCAGCAGGAGTGGGCCCAGAGTAGGCAGGAAAGGGACAGTGGACTTGATCATCCTGTTGGCTCACATCGGGACCAGTGGGACAGTAGAAGCATAAATCAGAACTGAAGTGCTGAAGCTCATACTGTCGGACTAATTTGCAGAGTATTAATTTTGCTGAACAGAGCCACTGTAGCTATCAGGACAGATGAAATGGTCAGCAGGAACCTTGTACTTATTGTCCATAAATAGCACTCCCTCTCCTGATCACAACAAAATAGGCCTGATGCCTGGCAACGGTCCCTAAACCCCCCCCCACACACACACTAAGGGTTAGCCTAACAATGTGATGTCTATTACTGGGACGGGAAAGGAATGGGAAGGGATTCCATCGTGTATGACGCCTCTTAGAAAAACATACTACCAAGCTATTGTCCACCTCATTGGCTTCCCCCTCCTCCCTTCCTGGAATTCCTTGCTAACTGTACCCTGGCCTCAGATGATGGGAAAAGGGTATCTTAGAATTGACCTACTTTTGCACTGTAGTCCAACGGTTACACATTGACTTCAGTTTTGCATTTTGCTGTGTTCAAATCTAAGTGTGCATTTGGTGTTTTATGTTTATCCCTCATTAAATGCTGTGTGTACTGAGTGAGTCAGGGAAAGTACGAGAACAGTCAAAAAGATCTGAGGGCAATGAACCTTCTGTCATTTGTCTCTGTATACTGGTACTTGTCTTGCTTGTATGACGTGGAACCTTGTAAGAGCAGCTTGCTCAAAGGTTGTTTCCAATGATTGCAATAAATAAATAAATGAAAGGTCATCTTGCTTTGGTGTTGCAATGCCAAGACACACTTTCCCTTTCCTTGCCCCATTGGTAACCCAGTTTTCATAATTAGAGACCTAGATGGCCTAGCCATCTCAGTGATCCTGATTTTTGTACTGCAAGCAGCCCTCCCACACCGCTGCCCACCTACCTGCCTCCCTTCATGACAGCGGAATGGCACAGGGTCACCTAGACTAGACAGCAGGGGGTGAATATTGCTTTTTCTCTCATCTCCTTGATTATGTGAATGTGTAGTTTACCATGCTCTCTGCAAGCTGTAGCCCAAGTCACTCTCATTGCTGGACCCTGCTTGTCGATCTGTAGGAGAGTCTCTCACTCCTCTCTTGTGACACTGGGCAGCACTACTGCCTGTTAGCTCTGCTCCACTGGATAAAGCATAGAACTATGGCTGCCAACCATCTCCATCCCCACAGTATACAAGATAACCTGAACTCCTCCATCCCTTCCCCCCTCACTCATCCCAGGTTTCACACTTAACTGTGAAACTGTCTCTGCATCTTTAGTCTTACCCTTTGTATCCTTCCCGTGAACACCAAACAATGTACTGTGAGGTGGCCTAGGTCACCATGAGGAAATACTATTTTACAGAAAGGGTGGTGGAGCCATGGAACAGGCGGCCAGCAAAGGTGGTGGGTGCAAAAACTGTTAGTGGTTTTAAGCATGGCTGGGACAGAATGAAGGGTGTAGAGGTTGCTCTCAGGGTGTCAGAATCAGAGAGGAGAATGGAGGAGAATGGAGGAGGAGTGAGGAGGGCTAGGACCCTGGAGCAACAGTAGGCCCGAGGGCTAAATAGGGAACTTAGGCAGACAGGATGGACCTTTAGTCTTTTTCTGCCATCATCGTCTTTCTGTCTATGTTTCTATGTCATACGGTGTTGTAAGGCATCAGATGAAATCATACGGGATCATGCGAGATTGTGTGATAGCTGATTCTATAGCACTAGATTGTGGATCACCAGATGCTGTATATAATGCTGCAGATTATCGGAAACTGTAATACAGTCTCAGGTGCAATCATATCTTAAGCTGATCACTAATTCGGCAACCCAAGATAACAAGGGTCATTCAGCTCCACAAGTGGTGCATCCCCTCCACCTTACCACAGGTACTTCTCACTTGTCCTCCATAAGCCTTCATCCCTGCATCCAGCTACCTCTAGTTCCTGGACTTGATTTGGACCCCAGCATCCTCCTCCATTGGTCGGGATGGGACAGAGGTAGATTCCTCATACATCAGCATGCATATAGACTATATTGATAGCAGCTGCTCGGGTTGGGTGACAAACCCATGGCATGGCTCATGAGATGGCTAAGTCAACAGGTGGACGTGCAGATTCCTTCCATGCACAAGTGATTTACGGTAAGGACTGCTGAATGAATGGCCTGGCACTCCCCCTCACTCTCACTGTTCCCCACCTAGCAGAAAAACTCTTTATTATGAAATCTGCTCGATTTACCATGCTATTGCATTGTATGTTCCTTGTTCAAAAACACATCTTCTCCAGTTACTGGAGCTTGTGTATAACAGTTGTTTGCTTGTACATGCTCCGCGTCTATGTAGCCAAACACTGGGGCTGACACTGAGTGGTAAAGATGGCCAGACAGATCTTGCCCTGAGGACAACCCCCTCATTGGTACTGCACAGGCTGAGCATCAAGCCTTCTTAGCCATTGTACATTATGAGGTGCACACACCCTTCCAAGCAACCCCTGTGTTCTATGCCAACTCCGATGTCATTGGGCTCACTTAAATGGGTGTCCTGAAATGTAAAAGTCATCCAATCCCCAGTTACACACACAAACAGTCTTCACCACCTTCATAGAGTGGGGGATGGGATTGCTTTTATGCAGGAGATCCATCTCATGCCAACTGAAACAGCCAAACTAAAAATGAGCAGGGTCTCTCAGGTGTTCGGCAGCATCTTCAAGACATGGGGTCATAATGTCACAAGACATTATGCCGCATGCAAAACTTGCGCTGCCAATACAGCATGATTTGTTGCATGTAGCACAATTCTTTTTTTGTGGGGGGCTCCACTATTAAGCATACAACATTATGACATGACCTGGTAGGCACCTTCTACACCAA
The DNA here is from genome assembly GCA_016271365.2 of Neoceratodus forsteri. Lineage (NCBI taxonomy): Eukaryota > Metazoa > Chordata > Ceratodontiformes > Ceratodontidae > Neoceratodus > Neoceratodus forsteri. The sequence continues at coordinate 637,971,158 of CM057453.1, read as the reverse complement.
GAGCAGATGGGTTGCTTTGCTGATTCATAGGAAAATACCCTTTTTAGTTGAGCAGGTCATCTTGGACTCTGAAGGAAGGTATGTCATTGTGCAGGGCTTGCTGAATGGCACCCAGGTCACTTTGTAGTGTATACAGGACTAACGACCTAGATGTCAGCTTCTTCACCTCCTTGGTCCAAATCCTCTAAACCCATTTCAAAGGTCAGGTGCTGGAGGAGGGAATATGGAAGCAGTCCTTCATGACTTCCTAGATAGGAGCAGAACCCCACTTGGGCCCCACACACCAGCCATGGTAGCACTTGCAGACATGCTGATGGAACTGAGCTTCACAAATATTTGGAGACTGGTGCATCCCAGAGGGAGGGACTACCCTTTCTTCTTCCACCACATCAATTGTACTCCAGGGTTTATCTCTGTTTTATCTCTCAGAAATGAGTCCCACAGATCCTAGAAGATGACACTAGCACAGTAATTATTTCCAACCATGCCCTAGTTTCGTTTACTTGGTTGCTAGCACTGGCAGACCCCCCCAATAAGCAGTGGAGATTTTATTTTTTAATACACCCTGTCTCAGTCGGCCCTCCTTCTCACCAGTCCTCCCAGTCCCATCCCCCCCATTTCCCACAGGGCTTACTTCTCCCGTAGTTCCTCACAGCTTGCCCTCCATGGCAGGGTGGCAGGGAGCCCCTTGACCTGCCATGACTGGATCTAGATTCCAGGAGGAGTCTGAGTCACCAGGTGAAGGATCTGCGGAGGCTGGTGATCATCCTGTGTGATCAGGAGCTTTTTTCTTCCTGTTTCTTCCCATGGGAGATGTAGTGTGTGCTGATGTCAAGGCACATGCAACAATGTCTGCCATGCCTCCCCCACCTTTTCAGCTCAGACTGCCTCTCTCCTGGCTTCTTCCGGGTCAGTCAAGCACCAAGTTCTTCCCCCCAGAGAAGGAGAGTGGTCCTGCAAATGCTTGATCCTCCTCCCCTGGCCAGCCCTCCAACACCTAGGGTTCGCTCCAAACCCAGGTCATCAGAATCACATGCATTAGCACTACTACTGCACTGGAAGGCAAGCTAAGCAGTGGAGCTTAATACCTCCATCCTGAGGGACCTGCAATTTGCAAGATACTCCAAGAGGAAATATCAGCATTCTTAGCAGTTAACAACCAGGGGATACCATAGCCACAATGCGCTGGGATATATTAAAAGTTTCATCCAGGGGAGATGCATCATCTACCCCCCCCCCACATTAAAAGACAAAACCAAAAATATCTAGAAGAACAGTTGGCTGCATTGAAGAAGCTGAGGAAACTAAGGTCTCTTAGAATCTCTATGCTGCAGAATTTTGGCGTAGAACTTGCAATCTACCACAGAACTTCTGGTGCCACAGAATTCACTCTTCTTGTTGATTTGTTATTAATATTTCTGTTTTTCCATATAATCTGGTTCCCTTCCCCTCTTTTTATATCCGAAACCCCCTATATGCTCAGGGAAAGCAGGTTGAAATCAAAAATGAGTTTTGCAATAACTCCTCTATTCCGTTTCTAATGGGACCTGTATGAATGAGGATGCAAGTTCATGGAAATAAAAAAAAAAAAAAATATATACATATATATACATACACACACACATATACAGTATCTCTGTCTCTCTCACCACACACACACACACACACGCACACACACACACACACACACATTTGTATGAATGTTACAGATTGCATATACATATATAAGTGATACACAGTGTGACCCTCATGAATGGTGTAGAAAGCACGTACAGTACAAATATTTAAGTGATAGACAGTGGAAACCTCATTAGTGGGATAGACAGCATGCATATAGAAATACCTTGTTTATCACATAAGACCCCCTCTGCATATGTCATTTATTTAACAGGCTAGGACCTTAAGGGAGAGACATTTGTTTTGCTTTTTTAGGCATAAAATAATTTTTATAATTCTGTTATTTTTTGAACTAGTGTTATTGTGCTTTTCACCATCCTGATTGCAATAAAAACTGCCATGAAAGTGAAGTCAGGATGACAAGCTGTCACTGTGAAGTGGCAGTTTGTTAGTGCCGCAGAACTTCCGCAGAAATTACAAACCACCACCGCAGAAGTTCTGCGGCAAGTGGTAGTCTTGCTGCATGACTTGGTCCCACTGTGCTGCAGAAAAGTAGGGGCCCTGGAGGAAACATATAGGAACTCTTTAGTTCCTTCCCCCAGTCTTCTTGCAGATATTACTGGCACTAGGCATAAAATAAATTTATACATACACCAGAGAACGAAGTTTACCTTATTCAGACTGTGGCAATCCTTCTGGGAATCAGGAGAAAAGCCTGGAAGGCTCTTTGCTTACCAACTTGGGAAGCATCAGAACAGGTCGTGAATTGTCATCATCTGTACTCAGACAGGAGACACTGAAACCAAGGCAGAAGATATCAATGCCAGTTTCCTGAATTTCAAATCCCTCCACCAGAAGGAAAGATCCCTAACACTGGCAGCTCTTGTAGATTTCATAAATTCCTTGAACCACCCATACTACCCCTCAGCCTCAAGGAGGAGTTGACTGTTCTCTTTTCCAAAGAGGAACTGGATCACGCACTCCATTTCATGAATGCATGGAAAGCCTTGGGAAGGGGTGGCTTCCTGGCAGAATTCCTACATATGTTCAGGAGGACACTGTTAGTGCCACTTGCAGATGCATTAACAGAAGTCTGTCAGACAGGTGTGATCCCAGAATCTATGCATACTGTAATGATTTCCCTCTTCCCCAAACTGGCTAAGGATCCAAAGTATGCAAGAGCTACCACCCGAGCTCCATGATTACTGCCAGTTTTAAGATCTACTCCAAGATGTCACCCACTAGGCTGCAAAAAGTCATACCTGCCCTGATAGACAATGACCAAGTCAGCTTTGTTTCCCAAAGACAGGGTACAGATAACACCAGAAGGCTCCACAACATCCTGTGGAAGTTCAACCTGGCACAAAACCTGGCAGTGTTAATCTCATTAGACACAGAGAAGGCCTTCAACACAGACACAGTGGAATGAGAATATATTTTCCACATCTTAGCCACATTTGGCTTGAAAACAGCCTTCACAGATAAAAACAGGAACATGTACAATGGTGCCTTGGCCTCCAGCATAACAAATTCAAAAGCCTTCCCTCCTTTACTTTAGGCAGAGGTATGTGAGAGGGGATCCCTGTCTATCCCCTTCTTTTTTTCTTGGTCCTGGAGCCACTGTTGCAAGCCCTCAGGCATCATTAGAACATTCACAGCATCACCATAAGGTGCTGGCCTATACGGATGACATCATGCTCACCTTGGCAATGCCTGGACAGCCAGTATCCACTATACTTGAGTTTCTCAAGGCATTTGGGCTCTATCCAGATACAAAGCCAATGTTTCCAAATCCCTTATCTTCCCCATAACTGTTGGCAAAACACAGAGAGTCTTCCTATAGGTGCTTCAGGAAGCAGAAAACTGTCTTAAGTACCTAGGCTATACTTTTCTTGGTCTCTGATGGACCTGGGAAACTGCCGCCCCCTCCCCAAGCTGAGTTAGACAAAGACTTGGCTAGGTGGAGCTGCATGAACCTGTCCCACTGGGGCAGAGCTCACACCTTTAACATGATGGCTGCTCCCAGAATTCATTATGTGCTAGACACCCATTCTATCAATATTAAACCTGCCTTGTCCCAGCTGATGCAACAACAGATGTTTAGTTTCTTTTGAGGATTGGGACCATGATGAATAAGCCATAGGAAGCTCGCCCAGTCCATAAGCAATGGAGGCCTTAACCTCCCTCACTTCCCAAAGACACATGCAGCGTGCCTTTTCCTACAGCTTTCCAAAATGAATATTCTCACACCTCTGGCTCAATGACCCAAATGGGCACAAGGTGAAGACACATCAGCTAAACCAAACACCACAGCAGAAAGTGCTGTTTGAGAAGCCTCAAGCCACACTCACACATCCCACCCTCTCATACACAGTGAGAATCTGGACAATGTGTGCTAGAAAGATGAAATGGACTGCTAGTGCCTCCAATCATTTACCCCAGTGGAATAACCAAGTTCTGCTGTTGAGGGGATTATTAAATGGCCAGGCTGGGCAGAGAGGGGAATAATAGTCTTATTGCCCTTAATTGACAAGAAAACTGAGTTCATTAAAGCCTTTGGGCAATTGCAAGTAGACTTTGCACTAGAGAAACACCATCCCTTGCAGTACCTTCAGCTAGTGCATGTGCTAACACAGATATTGGGGTCTAGTTATAAGATGGGGAGTCCTATTATGTAATGGATGAACTCTTTGAGGCCAGTAAGGACAAACTCCACAAAGCCAGTCACATCTATATGAAGTTGTCGAAACTGAAGGGCAGCATCATGGACAAGTATAAAGAATCCTGGAATAAGGAGCTAGGTATGGAGATTTCCACATAAGACCATGAAGTGCTGTTGGCAGGACCTAGGTAGGACCTCAGAAGACACCAGCAACTGATTTACCCAGTTTAAGATTCTCCATAGGTCCCCTATGGAGGGGACACTGCCAGCTGGTGTAATTTGAGGACAGGACCCTCCAGAAACTTCATAAATAGGGCCTGTCCCCAAATTACACCAGCTGACAGTGTCTAAAGGATTTGGGGACTATCGCCCATGTTCTCTGGTCCTGTGATAAACCACACCAATATTGAGGTGAAGTCCAGCAAACTTGCAAATGAATAATATCCACCTCACTTACCCTTACCCCCACACATATCAGGCTTGGCACAACGGATGATATATCTCTTCCCACTCTGATTCCCTCCTGTGCCAAGAGCTGGTTGCTAGGTGCCCTGATTATGACAAAGAGTTATTTTTAGACACTGGAGGGATGCCTCCCCCACCCCTCGACATGCCTGGCAGAGCTGGGTAAGGTTGTCAGCTATGGGAGGGTTCATTATGCTTCCACTAATAGAACAGAGATTTATAGCAGAATCTGGGGCATATATCAGACCTCAATGTAGTGCAAGATTCCTCAGAGATATTTTATGCCTTAGCACCTACTGACACAAACAGGAACTATCCCAGGTCAACAGATTTAGCTTCTTTTCTCCCTTCCCCCACCCACCAGTTTCCCTTGCATCTCTGCTCCCTACAAGGAACATAGTAGCAGTAAATATATTTCTGATGAAATACTGAGTTTGTTTATCCCTGATGCTTGTTCACTGAATTAATTCTATGTTTTGATCTGTAGAGGCCTACCATATAGACAAAGTACCATTGTAAAAAGACGTCAGCTTCCATGTGTACAGTTGATTCCTGCACAACTGTTATCAGTTCTTCTTGTTTAGAGTTGTACCTCCAAGGGGACTTCCCCCTGTCAGGTTTGATCACGGTTCTGTTATTGTCAACATCTGTTCTATTCTTATGTACTTGATATAAAACACAATAAAATTTGAATTATAAAAATAAGTTGACTCAAGCTAGTCAGGTAAGCCAGCATGAGTTCCAAAACCCCTAGTTTTTCCAGCTTGGAGTCTTATAACATTCCATTAAGGTACCTCTGGTTTGAATATAGTGTTATCTTAGGCATTCAGCTTAAGAACAAAGAAATGAATTCTATATTTCTATTATATTTATATGAAGGCAAAAGGATCTGGATAGTTCATAACAATAGCTTTAATGTAATGTTAGTCATAATATCTAAGACTAATAGAGAAGAGTACGTTTGTACTTGTTCCTCCCCTCTGTAACCCCCACCCCACCACCTCCCAAGTCGCATCTGGAAATGAACCTTGCCTCAGTATATATCACCCAGTCACTGGTTTTCAAATAAATAAATGAATAATATACTATAACTATGATTTTTCAAAACAAGATCAATAGTTACATCCAGGTTTGCTGAGGAGAAGTAAATGTTTGAAAACTGTATAATTACTTTCCTTAGTGCAAAATGTATGGCATTTTCTCTTTTTGAAGCTCATAGAATATCAACAACACCTAGGGACTGCAAGTGTGCTGCTGTTTTGAAAACTGCTGACTATTGCATGTTATTGAGCATTTCATTTGAGACAACTGTTTGCCTGATGTTTTTAGACAGCTGAAGAGGGTTCTACTGAAACCACAGATGATGTGGTTGGAAAATCATTGGAGATAAAACAGAAAAACAGTGCCGAGGAACAGCATTTCAATGAAAATGACACTGATTATGACAACCGAAACAGTGAGGAACAGGTCACAGATCAAAGCAAACAAGACAATATCAAGACCCAAAGGGATGAAAAGGTGAGTACTAAAAGCAAAGAACATAAAAGTAGAAGCAGGCTGATCAGCAGTTATAATGCAGAAGATTACAATCGGGATGACTCTAACAGTCAAAACCTGGGAGCAAGAGAATAGTGATAAACAGAATGAGCAAGACAATAGAGACTGGCTAGAACAAGACAATGATCACAGCATTCAAAAATATGACGATGATAACACTAGTTCTATGCCTAATCCAGTCAGTGATAGTGGCAGTTCAAGTGGGGACCAGCAGAGTGACTTTGAAAAAGTTGATAAAGGAAACCCTTACAGTAAAAAGAATGATGGTAGCAGTCAACTAGATGAAGCTCAGTATGGTAAAGTGGAAGAAAACAGTGCTGGCATTAACTCAGAAAAACTGTTCCAGAAAAAGAAGAATTTTAGTAGTCAAGAAAAGAATGAAGACAGCCTGGAGGAAAATGACACCAGTCCAGAGAAGGATGATGAGGATGACAGTGATCCGAATGTAATGGAACAGAATCCACAAGATAAGGTAGGTCAACAAGATAGTAATCAAGAAAGACATGATGCTGTTAACATTCAAGAGGGCAATGTCAAGCAGGTTAGCAACGATAAAATTAGTGAACAAGAAAATGCTGAGACCAGAGTTCAAGGACATGGAAAACATCATGGTCACGACAGCAACAAAGAACTTCATGACCTAAAGCAAGCTGGTAACACTGAGGACAATGATGACGAAGTGACTGTTAATGCAACAGGGCAGGAGCATGGAACCACTGTTCATGACAGCCAAGATCAAGACAGCAACAATGGCAAAAAGCTAGACACCATCACCATAGCCCCTAGTAGAAGAAAAGTTCTAGACAAATCTGCAACAGTTAAGGTAAGACATTGACAATGTTGGACATGTATTAAGGATGTGAGATGTAGAACCTAGAGCTCTTTGGAATTTTGAAATTATACCTGTGCTGGAATTTGGCAGAATTGGAATAGTCCTGTTTCACTGAAAAAAACAATCACAGAAAATGTGGAATTCTGCAATTAATGTGACGTTCTGTTGAACATAGCAGAAGTCCACCGTTTCTACAGGTTTTCTACAGAACATGTTTCTGTGTTTTATTTATTTATTTATTTGTTTGTAATATCTGAAGACCTTTAACAGAGAAAACCACAGTTTAATTTACAAATCTGCGGTTCACTTTAAAAACAAATCACAGATCACTTGGCAGAATTCACCACAAAATTTCATCAAGTTTTTTGGAAGTAGAATTGCAAATATACCGATCCAAAAGAAAAAAAAATACAAACTTTCCCTACTACAAAAAAATAATAATAATAAAGCAAGCATAGCCTTTTCAGCCATACTGAAAATGCTAAAACTTTCTCAGAGAAATATGAAAAAATAGACTTTACCAGAAGAAAAAGAGCCAGGGTCCATCCAGTCTCCCCAAGATTCCTACCTATCCTTTTGAACCTGTCTTAGGTTAATTAAGCAATAAGGCATGACCAGGGTCATGTTAATGGTCTCTTAATCACCTCTAGGGGTGTACTGTGGCATGAGGTGAAGCGAGTGCTACATGCCCCTAGAGGGTGATTAACTGACCATTAACATAATCCCTGGGAGTGCCTTATTGCTATTATAATACAAAATGTTTATAACAGTATTAAACCTTGCTCAGCATATGGCTAAGCTCTACATGTATGTTAATAAAAGATTAACATAAGGCTGTTAGAATGTTTGCAGCCAATCAGAAAGCTCCATTTCACAGACCCTTTCTATAACTGGCCTTAAAGACTACCTCAAGCCACCTCCCCCACCACAATTTCTCTTAGCTCCCTAACTCCTCCATTTGGTATTTCCAACACCCTATACCTGTCCCACCTGCTTTTGAACACAGTTATAATCCCTGCCCCCATTACCTCTGTGGGTATTCTGTTCCTCTGTTCTACTACCCTCTTGGGGAAGTAAAATTTCCTTATATCCTTCTTGAAACTGAAACTGACAAGTCTCCATTCCTGCCCACTCACTATTGCATTTCTGTTTCTGGTAGAGATGCAGCAATGTTTTGCTTCACTGGAGAATTTTTGGTGAAGTCTCCAAATTCACCTCAGTGGATCAGTTCACAAAGTTGTCCCATTAAATGACAATTCACCATTTGTAACTTAACTTTGCTTTGGGGGGGTTTCAAGTGCAAATTGCACTTAAAAAAAAGTTACAAATTGCAAATCCCCCAAATCCCTGGTGTCTAGTGCCCCTCCTACCAGTTGCCACCCCCAATGTGAAAAAAACCATAAAATCATCAATTAAATCCGTGGTGTCTAGTGGACACTCTCCCCCACGCTGATAGCTGGGCTAAATGTAGAAATATATATATATATTAGGCAAAAACTCCATTTAATGCATTAGTTAGGGTTGTTCCACAGTGACAAAGTGAGGAATTAGCTGTTAGGGTTGAAAACCCCTGGACCCCACCTCTACGGCATTGGGGTGCACATTGAACGCCAGCCCTAACTCTCACCCCATGACATGTGTAAAGCAGCAGAAGTATAGGAGAATGGGTGAGAGTTAGGACCCACGATCCCAATCGCACCCCAATGCCGGTTGGGGGTGGGCGGGGGTCCAAGGGGGTTTTCAACCCTACAGCAATTTCCTCACTTTTGTCGCTGTGGAACAACCCTAACTAATGCATTAAATGGAGTTTTTGCCTCTAATTTCCCTTCTTTGAGAATGATAACGAGAAATAGTGAATGTAATGCAGTGGTGGGCGCTCCACTGCATAATGCATTGGGGAAGGGCCCTGCGCTCCGCCACATGATGTCTTGTGGCATACTAACAGGGACAGCAACGCAAACAGAAATGCTAACAGTGGCGCACATGGTAACACAAGCACGAATGAGAACAGAAAGGGTAACGCACATGGTGGCGTAGACGGGAATGGTCTGCCACGTGATGTGTTGTCACATAGTAACATGGTGCCTGCAAACAGAAATGTCAATGGGCATGGTGATGTAAAGTGAAACAGTAAGATAAAAAGTACTGTAGACAGAAATGGCAAAAAATAACAGAAACGCAAGCGCAAATGAAAACGCAAAGGATAATGCACATGGTGGCGCAGACGTCAATGGTAAGTGAAAAGGTACGGATCCGCAAGCGGAAAGGGTAACAGTAACAGTAATGTAAGCGCACAGGCTGGTTTCCCAAACCTCGCATTGAGAAAGACAGTGAGTACAAATAATGTATGCAAAATAATGAGTATCAGCAGAAAATGAGATCTTGGAATACTAAATACATTATATCTCAGGAACAGTATGACGTGAAAAAAATTTAAAGTCATATTATTTACAACTGTCCTGGTTAATTTGAATCTTAGCCCAGCAGGGGGCTAGATAAGCTCGACGAAAGTCCGTATCTCGCACAGTTTCCTAGATACGGCCCTGAAAGGCACGGGCGAATGCCATAATGTTATCCTATGGGAAAAGAAAAGTTCGAGCGCCATAATCTTTGCCTCCCTGTAATGTTTTTTCACCAAACTACTGAAAGGCACATCTGTGGGCTGTTGCTGTCTTCCTCCAAATTTCAGGAAAAAGACTAAACTGCGTTATTTTGCAGCAGGGCTCCAAATGATTTCTGTTAAGTGTCGGGCGCCACTGTTACCCTATGGGAAAAACCGTCAATTTTGGAGTGCCGTAACTTTGCCACCATGTGATATTTTTTCACCAAACTACTGAAAGGCACATCTGTGTACTGTTGGCTGTCTTTCCTCCAAATTTCAGGAAAAAAGACCATACCGTAATTTTGCAGCAGGGTGCCAAAGGATTCCTGTAATGCTTTGGGCGCCGTAATGTTATCCTATGGGAAAAACTGTCAAATTTGCAGTGCCATAACTTTGCCACCGTGTAATATTTTTTCGATACAACACTGAAAGGCACATCTGTGAGATGTCGGCTGCGTTCCCTCCAAATTTCAGCCCAAAACTCCCAACGGTTATTTTGCAGTGCAGTGCCAAAGAATTGCTGTAATTTTCCCACAGACTAGAAAATTACTGTCGCACTTCATGAAGCTTTCAGAAAAATTCCATGTACACTTTCGTGAGCATGAAAGCATCTATGAAGTACTTTTCCAGAAATTTGAAAAACATATTTCTGGGGTGTTTACCACAAAATAAAGACATAGCAAGCATCCTCAGGGCCCGACTAGGTGAATACAAAAAAAATTAGGCTGCTAGAGGGTCCCAAATTTAAATGCCAACCATTTTTCTGATCACCAACTGAAAACAAAATGGCCGATTTGCGAAAGTAACAGGCCCATTTGTGAAAGTAAAAATGCATTTACGAAAGTGTTGAACTTTTTGTTAACTTTTTCCCATTGACTTATAATGGGAAACTGTTTTTTGAATAACTTTTGAACCGTTTAATATTTTTTCATGAAATCTTTGAAAGGCACATTGGGGACCCTGGCTGCATGTTCCCTGAAGATTTCGGGCCGGTCACGAAACCGTATTCGACTCTGTGGAGCCACAGAATTCCAGAAAAGCGTAACGTCAAGACAGATTACACTTAATAACTCCGCAGCTGTATATCCGATCAGTACAAAACTTGGTAGATCCCAAGGCCTATGGGTCTTGATCATACATTCCAAATTTCAAGTAAATCCATCAAACGGTTGCAAAGTTATTAAGGTGCAAAATTTTGGGTTTAACATGGAAATGGCTCCTCAACCCTATCTATGGTAGCACTACCGTGCTACCATAATATATATATATTAAATCCCTGGTGTCTAGTGCCCCCCCAATCGCTGGCCTTGTGCTCATGACTAAATGGTATTCAATGGGTTAAATGCCATTTTCATGTTGGATGTTCTTGTATGGCGAATTGATATATAAGTTTGCCAGAATCTAGTCACTCTCTACCAGATTTCCTTGCACTGACAAAATCATATCGGTTGTGTCATGAATGTAGGACCTCAATTTAGACACCAGTGATCTCAAATATTTATTTAAAAGTTGATAACTGGGATACGCACACGGAGCAGAAGCTCGTTTCCAGGCACAGCCCTGGGTAGAGGTACCAAGGACACAAAAATCACAATATCGACATCAGTATCAAAGAAAAGGAAAAAGAACATGGTAATACAGGAATACTTGAAGCATACAGAATATTACAACTTGTATAGCAGTATACACGAACATATAAAAAATTCATGGTGAATTCCAGCCTGTGCCAGAGGCTAGGCCTTGAAGCATATCTTGCAGTGGACAGTGATTTATTGGTCATAGTGATAAGCAAACTCCATAACTAGGCTAGGAGCATAGAGGCAGCTGAGGGTGCACAAGTAACTGCTAGCAGGAATAAGACAGTGAGCAGGAGTGGCCTTGGTTTAGGGGTGGGCCATGGTGACAAGGGTATCAAGTGGTTAAGGAGAGTGGAAACAATGACAAGGAGGGAAAGGGAGGTGCTTGAAGTACTTTTTGATGGAGAGGGTGGTAGGCAAGTTATGTACGATAAGGGGAAGAGAGTTCAGAGGGCAGGGAGTCAATGGGAGAAGGCGGTTTTACTGGCTAGTGAGTGGGGTGTGGCCAGAGCAAAAAAGCAATAATCCCGAGAGTGCAGGGAGTAGCCTGTACTAGGAGCAAGGGCTAATAAGGAGGAGCGATACATTAAGGGGAAGGGAACTGAACCAGAACTTGGCTATAAAAGTAGCACAATGCGCCAGGCGCCGATCAGAGAGAGAAGTTAAGGAGACAGATTGGTAAAAGAGACAGTGATGAGTGCAGTACAGGAGGTTAGAGGCGAATCTGCAAAAGGCGTGAAATAACGGGTCTAGTTTAGCAAGGGATATGAGGGGAGGATAAGCTTAGAAATTAGCTCTGTATGATTCAGTAGTTAAGTCAAACTTTTTTAGCAGTGTAGCTTTTAGCTTGCTATAATCATTGCTGTCCTCATTGTCCATTTGACCCAATGCATCCTGAGCTTTCCCAGTAAGTAGTGGAGATAGCTGGAAGCTCCAGAACTCTCTAGGAATTTTACCCTGAATACAAACTTTTTCAAAAGAATTGTAAAAGGCAACCATGTCCTCCCCTTCCTTAAACTCAGCTATTAATTTGGAGTTCAATTTGTAACCCAGTCCTGCAGTCCCAGTTAAACTCAAGCCACTTACCTGTTTTGGTGCCACTGGTTGGAGTCGTATCTTCTCCAGTTCACGTTGCCTCTGGCGCTCCTGCTCCTCAAGGTCTGCATCTCGGCATTCTCGTTCTCTCTTCTCCTCGGCAGCTCGCTGGCACTCACGCTTCTCATGGTCTGCCTCCCTCTGTTGTTGCTCTGCCTCTCGATCCACCTCTTTCTGTTCTCGCTCTGCCTCCAGTTCCATTCTGCGCAACTCAATTTGCAGTTTGAGTACCTCTGGATTCAGGATACTGGTGACCATCCCCTGCTGCTGTGGCCCTTCACTGACAGTGGCCCTGCTGTTCTTTTCAGTCACGGTTGGTGACTTACTGCTCTGGGTATCTGCTACCATCAGGGCCTCTATGAGGTTTTGCTTTTTGGCTGTCACCTAGAATGGGACTCCCCTGTCCCTGCACAAACTGCTTCAAGTAATCTACAGTGTGCCTGCTGTAGTCGGAAGCCATCTTCTTCCTCCCTCACTACTACTACTCTGACTTGCACTTTAGAAAAAAATTGGGTAGGACCTGGACTGTATGCCAAGTGAGCTATAATTCTGTTTCCTTTTTAAAATAAAACTCTGCCTTTTTTCTTTCTTTACAAGAGAGCTTACGGTCTCAGCTGACACAGAACAATAAAGCTTATGATACCAAAATAATCCCACCACTGCCAACCAATCTGTCACAAACCCACTCAGCACGTCAGGCCATCTACTTCCAAAGTGCCAACCTCTGAGTGCAGTCTTGTGAACAGTGTAACAGACAAGGTAACCCTCTTGTCAGTTTTGTGAGTTCGGATCAACCTTTGGTCTCAAGTTCTGGAGGGATTCAAACTGTTAACCTCTTGTTAGCATATCCAATGCACAGGCTCAGATCTATCTGCCTTCGGGGGGCCAGATATCTTTGTCTATGGGCACCTAACCAGGTATACAGAAATGAACCCTTTAAAACTTTAATAAAGACCTCAGATTTAAAACGCTTCTCTTTCCAGTTTGGTACCACCATTCAAGCTTATGTCTATTGTCTGCTATAACCATGTTCTTTTCTTACAAATAAAAAGAAGTCAAAGACAGACCAAGTATGCTCTAAAAAGAATTTTACTATAATAGATAAGAATATGTAAAACACAACAATACAGAACTGTTATATCACAAGAAATACAAATCTATTAAAATAACAAGGTTTTAAACAATGCAATTCCTGCTACAGTACTTAGTCTCTAAATACTTGCTTAAAAGTGCTCCCAAGATGTTTTGTGGTCAGAGTCTAGGTAAAAATGTGTCTCCGTGAAGTAAAACAGACTAAATTAAATGCTGACTTTTACCCCACCACTTTTCAGGAGGTCACCTAGCTCCTCCCTGTCAGGATATATGAAAATATATATCTTATGCAAAAGTATTACATTCTGCAACTTCAGTATAATTCATGTCCTTCAAATGACACTTCTTTTGATCTCATAATAAGCTTCCCACATCCAGGACAGGAAGCATCTTTATGATTTCGCACTTCTATGTAATAACCTGGGTTTTACGAACATATGAACTTACGAAATTTGCCAGCAGATAAAGGCCTAGAGGTCTATCAAGTCTGCTCGAATGTGCAGCTAGCACCCCTTATTCTGCAGCTGCCCCTCCCTTCCACCCTTCCCCTTCATTAACCTTCCCCCTTGTCCTGTCCCATCCTCATTTGAAGCAGTCCACTGTTCTACTGCATACCACTTCAGCAGGTAACGCATTCCACCCAGCCACCACCCTCTCTGTAAAAAAGTGTCTCCTCATCTCCCTCCTGAACCTTCCTCGCTCCAGTCTCATATCCTGGCCCCTGGTGGTCCTCCCCTCCCTTACTTTGAACAGCCCCTCTGTACCCGTCTTGTATATTCCTTTCATGTATTTAAAGGTTTCAATCATGTCACCCCTGTCTCTCCTCTCCTCAGTGAGTACATGTTCAACTCCTTCAACCTCCTCTCGTATGATAAGTCCCCCAGCCCCTTGATCATCTTTGTCGCTCTGTGCTGCACCCCCTCTAGTAACTTGATGTCCCTCTTCAGATACAGACGCCAGTACTGCACGCAGTACTCCAGGTGTGGTCTAACTATGACCTATACAGCGGCAGAATCACCTCCTCCCTCCTCGAGGATATATCCCTTGCAATACAACCCAGCATTTTGTTGGCCTTTGCAGCTGCCTTCCTACATTGTGCCGAGTTGTTCATTGACCCTGTAATGAGCACATCCAGATCCTTCTCCTCCTCTGTCTGGGCTAGCTGCACTCCCCCTAGCTGGTAACTCCTCCTTGGAATCTTCATCCCAAAATGCAGCACCTTGCACTTTTTGGCATTAAAGCCCAGTTGCCAGGTGTCTGACCAGGTTTCAAGCTTTGCCAGATCATCCTGCAACCCCTGCCATCCCCTAGGTCATCCACCACGCGCCTACCTTGGTATCATCAGCAAACAGACTGATCTTGCTCTTGATGTCCCATGATATGTCTGCAATGAATATCCCAAACAACACTGGTCCCAACACTGAGCCCTGTGGAACACCACTCGTCACTGCCCTTGGGTGTGAGAGCTCCCACCCACCACCACCCTCTGTTGCCTTCCCTGCAGCCAGTTTCCTACCCATCTCACCAGCTTTGCACCCGCCCCTGTGTCTACTAACTTCCTTCCCAGCCTTCCATGTGGCACTGAGTCGAATGCCTTACTGAAGTCCAGATACAGGACATCCACTGCATGGCCCCTGTCCAGTTGCCTAGTTACCCAGTCATAGAACTCGAACTGGTTTTCCTTCCAACGTCATAAAATGGATATGTTATAGCAACTACTGTTGTAAGTAACTCAGACCAACAGGATCCTTAATTAAGGCCTTACATGTAACACATGGTCTCTAAAAACTGAGTGTGTGTGAACTCATATGCTGTCAGCATTTTTCTTATGGCTTTCATCTTTCAGCTAAAATCTGGGGGGGATCAGTGAGGTCATTCTAAGAGCATCAGATTTTCAACAGAGACAGTCAGTAATACATGTTATATTAATAAAAATGATACAACACTCAGAATTGGCTGTCTACTTCACAATAGGTAGGCCTTGAACCAATCGGTGGAGGTAGGGGAGAGTCCAATAGCTGTAAGGTCATCATGAAGTAATTTGTGAGCAACAGAATCAAAGGCCTTGGCAAGGTCTATAAATATGGCAAGCATCAGATTTCCCTTATCCATTGCAGAGTGGATGTGGTTGGGGGAGGCGGAGAAGGGGGGGAGGATGTGGAATGAAGGTGATGGAAACCAGATTGAAGAGGTGTTAGAATATTCTTAGAGGTGAGGAACAAGTTTAATCTTTTTGAGATGAGGGATTCTAGGATTTTAGAGAGAGAGAGGGAAGGAGAGAAATAGGTCTGTAGTTGCCAGGGAAGGATGGATCACCCTCTTTATGAAGCAGGATGACTTTAGCTAGTTTCCAGTCCACATACCAGAAACTGGTTTCGTGTGCCGCCCAATCCCAGACAACTAGTGCTGACATCAGAGATTTTTGATAGTGCTGTAAGAAAGATCTTAAAACCTTATTCTCAGATGTCATACAAATTAAGTATGATGACCTGAGCTGAATTGAAAAAGAAGCATTAGTGTCTTTACAAAGTGATTTCAGTACAACGATAATGCGAGCTGACAAAGGGAAACAGTATCATTATAAAGAACATAGGTGCATATGTAGCAGATATTGAAAGACAGCTAAGTGACCAGAAGTTTTATAAACCCCTTATGTATGACTCCACCAAAGACATCAAAATGAAACTAGTTGTATATCGTTCCTCATTACTGCACAAGAATTGTATCACTAATGCTGAGTATGATTATTTATATATTCCACACCCTACTAAACCATGTATATACACATTACCAAAGGGACATAATAACCTTTGAGACGTATACCATCACTACAGTGACATGTTTACAGTGCCATGTCAATACAGCACCAGATTTTGGTGACTGACATATTTGGGGACCTCTCAGTGCCCCCTTCCCTGAGGTCCACCCCCTCGGAGTTGGTATATTTAGTAAGGTGGGTGTTGGGGGGGGGAGCGCAAGGGTACAGTCCCCCATAAACAGAGAGGCCACCAAAAAAAGAAAGTCACCAAACTCTGGCGCTGTATTGATGCAGCACTGCAAACGTGTCATTGTGATGCCGTGGAACCCCTTCAAGAACCACCTGGTTGTCCCATTGTGTCTGGGATTGGGTGGCTCATGGAACCAATTTCCCATTAACTGGGTTCATATTTGAGGCTGGTGGTGCCCAACTTGAGGTCCTACATTCAACACATTTCTGATATGATTTTGTCACTGCTGGGAGTTCAGCTGGAGAGTGGCTGGATTCTGAGAACCCTTGATGTCAATCAGCTATACATGAGCATCCTGCATATGGGCAGCACTGAAGCCATTGAATACCATTCACTCATGGGCAATGACCTCTCACAAGAAAAGACTTCAATGCTTACAAACTTTACAGAGATTGTCCTCAGAAACAGTGTTTTAATATTTATGCAGACATATTACCTGCTAATAAAGGAGACTTTAATGTGTATGCAGAACAAATACTTGCTAATAAAGGGGATGACTATTGACATTAGCACAGAGCTTTGCAAAACTTTACATGGGGATGCAAGAGGAATTGTGTTTGGACCCTATTGTGAATGGGCACCTACAAGCACAGAAACATAGAATGTATTGGCAGAAATGGGTGAAATTGGGGCCAGCGATCGGCAGGGGAGGGAGGGACCACTAGACACCAGGGATTAATATATATTTTATTTTACATTTGGGCCAGTGATCAATTGGGGGGGGCACTAGACACCAGGGATTTAATTGATGATGATATCATTTTTTTTTTATACTGGGGTCAACGATCAGATGGATGGGGGGGTAGCACTGCTACCAGTAGACACCAAGTTTTTGCCACAAAGTGTAGAATTTCGCCATTGCACTTTGCAAATTGTGCACCATTAGCAAAATAATTAGTGGAGCAAATTTCACTGACTTTGCACATCTCTAGTTTCGGGTGAACTGTTCCTCACTGCTCACTTTTGTTTATCCCTCTCAGGAACTTGTACTGTATGTCTATCATGTCACCCCTCTTCCTCCTGGTCTCCAGCTTGTACATGTTAAGGACCTTTAGACATTCCTCATATGATTTGCCCTTTTGGTTATGAATTATCTTGGTTATACTGCACTGCACTGTTTACAGCCTATCAATGTCCTTTCTCAGGTATAGACTCCAGCATTGGGTGCAGTACACCAGGAGGGAACTCACCAGGGACCTATATTGGGGCAATATCAACTCCTGCCTACTACTATTAAATTCTCCTCTTATGCATCCCAGCATCGTAGTTGCTTTGCTGTAGGCTTTGTTGCACTGACCAGTTGTTTTGGGGATGTCACTAATGATAATCCCCCCCCCCCGCCCCCCGGGACCCTTTCCTCACTTGTGGTCAACCAACCCCTCCCCTCATTAAGTGCTCCGTATGTGATTTCCAATATGCATCACTTTACACTTCTAGGCATTGAATCTCAGTTGCCGTATTTCAGACCATCTCTCCAGCCTTCCAAGTCCCTATTCAACTCCCTCATCCCCTCTTTGCTGCCACTCCACTGCAGAGTTTTGTGTCATCAGCAAAGAGACATATCTTGCCCTGGATATCTTTCCTTGTCGCTAATGAACATATTAAGCAGGACTGGTACCAGAACCATCCCCTGCAGCTTGTGATCACCAGTCTTCTGACTTAATCCTGTTTACCACCACCCTCTTTTTACTTCCCCCTAACTTGTTTACTATGCACCCTACTAATTCCTCCCTCTAACTTGTTCCCTATCCACCCTACTAGTTCTTTTCCCACTCCCAGATCTTTCAATTAATTCAGCAGCCTCTTGTGTGGTACAGAAACTAAGGCCTTACTGAAAACAAAGTAGAGTACATCTGCTATTTGCTCCCTATCTACTGCCCTTGTGACCCAGTTGAAGAATACTAATAGACTGGTATGGCACAGTTTACCCACCATGAATCCATGTTGTTTAAAGTCCTGGCTGCAACCCATTATGCTCAAGGTATTGCGGTATGGTTTCTTTCACCAGGGTCTCCATCAGCTTACCTGTAGTAGAGTTAATAATGATCAGCCTGTAGTTTACCATTTCTTCCCTCCCTCCCCATTATGGAGTGGAACAACATCTGCAGACCTCCAGTCTCCCCATACTTTTCCTGCTTCCAGGGGAGCATCTGAACAGCTCAGTCAGGGGCTCTGCCAGCAATGGTCCTATTTCCTTGAGCACTCATGGGTGTAAACCATCCAGTCCTAGTACTTTGTCGACCTTAAGGGTTCCTCACTCTATCTACCGTAACCTGTACCTTCCTTGTGGATGCCTGAGTACTGCTTTCCAGTAGCAGGCCTTTTGTCCTCCACAGTGAATACTGAGCAGAAGTAATTGTTTAATATATTTGCTTTCTGCCCATCATCCTGCACTACCATCCATAGCTTAAGAATTCATGCTTTTGTCCTTCTTTTCTCTGTAATGTACCTAAAAAAACTCCTTGCCCCCCCTTTTCAAACTTTGACTATGCACAGTCTTGTGTCTACTTTTGCATTTCTGACCAGCATCCTTGCCTCTTTTAACTTTCCTTGATATTCTTTTGGCCCTCACTGCCCCCCCACCACCTCTCTAGAGAACCATATTATTTTCCTGTACTCTTTTCGTCTTTAAGACTTTTGCCATACATACTACAATTCACACATGGCTCAGTCAACTCTAATATGGCACTGTTTGTTTACCACATTTTCTTCCACTAATTTAATCACCTCCACACCCAGCAGTTTTTCCTTGATCCAGTCCCTCACTGTGTCAGAATCTGCCCTTCTATGATCCAAGAGCATGGCCTGTGATGTCTATCTGAAATTGCCCATAGCTAATTCAAATCACACTGTGCTGTCATCACTAGATCCTTGAGACTCCCTTGCCACTACCCCTTTGACTGCCTTCAAGTTGGAAAGTATCAAATCAAGAATGGTATCCTGTCTTGTATGCTTTTTGACCCATTGCACTAATAATCAGTCTTGTACTATATCTAGCAATGACTGACTTCTTTCACTCCTTACGGTTGAGGTTGCCCATTCAATATCTAGCATATTCAGGTCACCCATTACCACCACTTCACCTTCTGCTGCCTTCTCCTAATTTCTGCCCACCCTCTCTAATTCTCTATGCTCTCTTCTTCTGCCCTGGTAACCTGTAAACTACTCCTATCCTGATCTTTTTTCCTCAGCTGTTCTCAACTGCATCAACATTGGCTCCACCCCCTTTCTTTAGTAGCACAATTCTCTGAGGAATCTAAGCCCTCCTTAATTAAAAGGCCACACTGTCCCCTTTGTTCTTATCCCATTCCTACTGAAAAGGATGCAACTTGTAATGGCCAGATCCCATTTGTTATTTCCTGTTGCAGCCTCTATGTTTAGGCCAGCTTCTGCCACCATCACTTGTTGCTCACTGATTTTGTTTCCCAAGCTCTAGGCATTCAGGCATACCATCCTCCACACACCTTAGTCCCTAATTGTATTATGGATGTGTTACTCCTTTATGATAAATTTTTGCTGCTCTCTAATTGTATTATGGATGTGTTACTGCTCTGTGTTTCTCTGTAATTAGCCCTGGGTTGCCCCTGAAAAAGGGACCACCTGGTCTCAGTGGACCTACCCGGTTACCAAAATTAAATAAATAAATGGTCCCCCTTTCAATTCCAGTACTCTGTCTTTTATCTGTATTTCTCTTCCTACCCTACCCTTCTTCTCTGATCTCTTTTGCTTTCCACTGAACCCCCCCCATTCCTGTTGCCCTCCTGTCTATGCAGTGTAAGTTCCCCATTGTATCTGGACCCTCCCTGGTGCAGTACTAGCAAGGCCCCTTTCATCTGCCTCCCTTCCAAGCTATCCCCTTTTCTCAGCCTCCCCCAGTTAGTTTAAGGGCTTAGTGATATAGGCATCACATTTTTGTCTGAGGGTACGCACTTTTTACCTCTTCTGTGAACTTCCTTTGTGAGATGAAGGCATCTCCCTTTAAGAGCCTTCATTTCCAAAGTTAACTATAGTCACCTATGTACCTAAACCCTTCCTCATTACACCACCCTATCAACAATTCAGTAAAGACCTCCTACCCCACCCTGTCCCAATTTCTGTCCCACACTAGTAGGACCTGGGAGAAGGCCAGCAATGTAGTTGCCTTCCGCAAACTGCTCCCCAGCATATGGAACTTTGCTTTAACCACCTCCTTCTCCTAATTGGCCAGATTGTTAGTTCCCACGTGTACTAACACCTCTTCCCTGTCCCCATTATTAGTCTAAAAAATGCTTCTAACAGTCCCTACCAGTCGAGGCCCCAGGCAGGCAGGCATCTGACCATCCTTGGCTATTGCTTACCATCACATACTCCCTTATCAATACCCCATATCATGGAAAACCCTACCACCAGCAACTTGCCTGCTGCAATTACTGTCTTCTTCCCATCTCCCTTCCCTGGTGTTGCCCTGTTGGCAGGTTCCTATTTCATGACCAGCTCACAGCCTTCCTTGGAAGAGTCAGGTACATGCTCCTTCTCCATGTGTGCAAAATGATTTGCAGTCATGTACAGTGGCCAGCTCTCACCACCCTTAGCTTTTGGTCCAGTCTCCCTTCCCTTCCCCTGCATCCTCCTGCCCCAGGGTCTGTGGGCCTCCCAGGGAGAGGGATGGATAAAGCTGGTTGCAGACCCATTCTAACTGCCTGCACAACAGGCATATCACATCCCATCTGAGACTTGAGTTCTGCAAATCTCTGGAAGAGTGGTCATCTACCATTCCTGCAGATCACTGCCTGGAGGACAGCTACACCACAATCCCTGAACTAGCTAGTCTCCCTCCTCAATCAGCATTAAACTACACATCCTTCACATCCTCCTTGTATACCATTTACTTCCCGTCTTTCTAATCCTGTCTTCAAAACCCATCTCATACCCTGTAATGGTACCCTATCCAAGATATGTTTCTTGAGCATTATAAAATGGGCAGGGAAATTCTGGACTTCTGATTGGTTCTTACCTGTGCACTGAATCCGTTCAATGCATAGGTTAAAAATAAATTATTTAAACCAAGTTTGTTATAGTGTCACACATTTTCTAGAAGGCACCTTGAGTTCAAAAACTCAGAAAACTCTGTGCTTTATGCACAGCTTAGTGTTCTTTGTTGAAAAAAAGCTGCTGACTGCACACAGACTGCAGCAAGTGAGTCAGTAGCTTCAGAACAGTAGAGGCAAGTGCGAGCATCTGTTCCTAGGCAACAAATACTCGCGCTTCCCTCCACTGTTCCAAAGCCATGGACTTGCTTACTGCAGTGTCTGCAGTTGGTAGCTTTTTTTCCAACAAAGAACACTAAGCTGTGCATAAATCACAGTGTTTTCTGAGTTTTTGAACTCAAGGTGCCTCTAAAAAACATCTGACAATATAACAACCACCAGTGTACATAGCACTCGGCCACGCTACATACATCGGAAAAGTGAAAGTGCTCAGAGTGGCAGGACCAACCCGATAAATATTTAAAATACTATTTTTTTTTTTTAAATAGCAGGATCAACCAGATATTTTTAATAACTTTAAACTTGACAGGATCAACCAGATATTTGAATACCCTATATAATCTGTTGTGTTGGAGGGGACATGGGGAGCTCATTTGGGGGACATGGGGGACCTCTATGGGGGAGCATGGCAGGATAAACCAGATAACTCTTTTTAAAAATAACCATAAGTACCAGGATCCACCAGATACTTTTTTTTTAAAAACAAATGACATCTGTTTTTGCAGCATTTCTGTAAGGGTGATTGCATTGCTAGGGCCATCACCTTTATGTCACCCATTGCAGTGAAAGGGGCATGTGA
The DNA here is from genome assembly GCA_016271365.2 of Neoceratodus forsteri. Taxonomy (NCBI): domain Eukaryota; kingdom Metazoa; phylum Chordata; order Ceratodontiformes; family Ceratodontidae; genus Neoceratodus; species Neoceratodus forsteri. The sequence goes on along the minus strand of CM057453.1, from coordinate 637,948,825 downwards.
TGGGTTGTGTTGGGGGGGGCAAAACATATGTTGAATAAACAGAACATGACATGGCCTGACTGAAGATATCATATTTATCTTCACTTGAGGCCAGTGACATGTCGCCACACGTGAGATATCATGATATCACTGGCCTCCCATGAAGATAAATATGATATCTTCAGTTAGGCCATGTTATATCCTATAAATATATATATATATATATATATATATATTCTATGCAAAAACTTTGTTAATGCATCAGTTAGGTTCTTCTACAGCGAAAAAGCGAGGACATTTGATTTTGGGTTCCTACCTTGCATCCCACCCCAGCCTGCCCCACCAATAGGCATTGGGGTGTGCATTGGGGTCATTGGCCTAACTCTTACCCCATCCAATGTGTAAAATAAGCTGAGGTGGTGCAGTGTAGAAGAATGGGGTGAGAGTTAGGGGCACCACTCTAATGCACTCCCGATGCCTGTTGGTTGGGGTGGGCTGGGGGTGGGGTGCAAGGGGTGGGAACCCTAAAATTGAATTTCCTCACTTTATTCACTGTAGAAGAAGCCTAACTGATTCATTAACAATGTTTTTTTGCATAGAATTTCCTTACTTTTTAAGAAAGAATAAAAAGTAGAACGTTGTGCAAGTTGGTGCGAGTGCGGGGCCCTTTGGACCCCATGCTCCCACCAATTTTTAAGTGTTGGGCCACATTACACAGCTGATGACTAAAAAGTACAGTGACAACAGCACAAGCAGCCACTAAATGACTATGAATGTAATAGAACAACAGAAAACGCTGTCCGCAAAACATTAAGTGCGCCACGCAATCTGTCTGCAAAAAAATACATCATCCAAGATGTAAACACTGCAGTTCACATCTACAGGGCATCCTGACAACACCTTCCAAATTTCAAGTAGAAAGACCAAACCGTGTTCAAGATATGACATGTCAAAACTTGAAATTTTCATTTGTCAGAGTGGCACAGTTCCACACTTATTGACATTTAACACACACAATGACAGAAAACTATATCCATGATACTAAGACTAGGTATCCTATCAATTTCAAGCCATCACCACAAGCAAAACACTATCTGCAGAATGTAAACTGCACCACACCATATCTCCACCAAAAAATATTTTCTGAAATGGAAACACTGTAATTTACATTCACAGGACATACCATCAGCACCCTCCAAATTTCAAGTGAAAAGACCAAACCGTGTCCAAGATATAACATTTTAACGTATGAGATTTTCATTCATCAGACTGGCACAGTTCTGCACCTATTGACATTTAACACCAACAATGACTGAAAACTATATCCATGACACTAAGGCTAGGTATCCTATCAATTTCAAGCCACCACCACAAGCAAAACACTGTCCACAACATGTAAAGTGCGTGTCACACGATATCTCCGCAAAAATAATTTTCGCTGACACGTAAGCACCATAATTCACATCTACAGGACATGCTGTAAAAACCCTCCAAATTTCAAGAAAAAAGACCAAACCTTTTCTGAGATATTCAATCTGAAAGTTTGGTAAAATGTCCCTATCTATTTCATTATAGAAAAAACCTGGCCATCTTGTGATACCCTCACGATCAAGGAAGGCGATCAAAGAATCTCACAATCAAAGAATTTGCAGGCTTGTGATTAAAGAATTTGCAGACTCATGAACAAAGAATAAAAACTTTTGAAATTTACAAAATTGGAAAAATTGCCGTAAACCACTGCCATGGTTCGACAGAATGAAGCCCCCTGAGCAAAACCCACCCTCATTTGACTTCCTAGGGCACCCCTGGGCTGAAAAAATTTACTTTTTATCCCAGCCATCTCGTCCTACCCTCACGATGCATGATCATGATCAAAGAATCTTGCGATGAAAGAATTTGCACTCTCGCAGTCCAAGAAATTGCTTGCTCGTGAACAAAGAGTGAGGGACGAGATGGCCAGATTTCAAAATAGTTTTTTGTAGACCAGGGTGCCCTATAAAGTTATATAAGGGTAGGTTTTGCTAAGGGGGCTTCGCTCTGCCTCATCTGAATAAAAAAACAGTACTTTCATTATCCCTGGTAGTCTAGAGGCCCCTTCCCCATCATGGTAATGTACATAATGATGCCTGTTATCCCTAGTAGTCTAGTGGCCCCCCCAATGAGTATCTTATTAATATGTTTATTTTTTATCCATGGTAGTCTACTGGCCCCCCATGTGTGTTTCTTTATATATTTTTGTCATATCCCTGGTAGTCTAGTGCCCCCCCCGATCTGTACTTCATTATCATTATTATTGATATCCCTGGTAGCCTAGCGGTCTCCTTCTCCATCATAATAAAATAAATGATTGTTCCATATCCCTGGTAGTCTAGTGGCTCCCCACCCCCCACCTAGCCATGCCAGCCCACCCAGCACCCCACACCCTTCCCCAGCCGGCGACTGGCACAGCCCACCTCTCACCTCCACGGTCAGCTGCCGGCTGTGTGTATACCAGCATTAATTCAATCAGGTGCTCAGAAATAATTTCAGAGCGCCTGTTTGAATTACTGTTGCTAATACACACAGTCGGCGGCTGGCCATGGAGGTGAGAGGTGGGCTGTGCCAGTCGCTGGCTGGGGAAGGGTGTGGGGTGCTGGGTGGGCTGGCATGGCTGGGTGGGGGGCCACTAGACTACCAGGGATGTAAATAATAATAATGAAGTACAGATCGGGGGGCCAGTAGACTACCACAGAGAAAAAATAAACATATTAATAAGATACTCATTGTGGGGGCCACTAGACTACCAGGGATACAGGGATCACTATGTACATCATTATGATGGGGAGGGGGCCGCTAGATTACCAGGGATAATGAAAAGTACAGTTTTTTTATTCAGATGGGGTAGATCGAAGCCTCCTGAGCAAAACCCACCTTTATATAACTTAATAGGGCACCCTGCGCTACTAAAATGCAATTTAAAATCTGGTCATCTCATCCCTCATTCGCGATGCACGACTGCAAATAAAGATTCTCACGATCAAAGAATTTGCAGGCTAGCCATCAAAGATCGTTAGCGAGCTGAGAATGAAGATTTTAAAAGCTAATAACTCTATTTTTAGATTAATTTGGATGGAACCAAAGGCATGGCTCGATAGATTGGGGCTCCCTGAGTAAAACCCATACAAGATTTACTTCAGAAGTGACCCCTGAGCCGAGATATTTGTGTTTTTCTGATTGGAAAACTGAAAACAAAATGGCGGACCTCGCGATCAAAGAATTTGAAAAATCTTCGGAGACAAACATTCTTAAACCCCGAGGCTGCAAATTCTATGACCGCCAGGCAGGACCAGATGGCCAGAACACCATTCTTTGTTCGCAAGATATGCATAGAAATTTTCCCATTGACTTATAATGGGAACTTAAAAGTGCTATAACTTTTGAATGCCTTAATATGTTTTCACCAAACAAAAAGCTACATGTTCGGCCACCAAATCCCTTTCAAATGAGCCATCCTGCAGAGTGGTACGCCACACGACGGACGTGCAGGATCACATTCAGAATCCCAAAAGATGCCTCCAAAATTGGATAATTTTGCATTTTTCAGTGCTTACGTACACAAAGACCATCACTCCAACCGAAACGCAATTTAACAAATCAAGAGATCTACCATGTCCCATTACATGTACCAAATTTCAGGCAAATCCATTGAACGGGTCCAAAGTTATTAACGCTGAAACTTTTGACTTTAGTATGTAACTGACCACTGAACCCAAACTATAGTGGCGAGACCACACCACTATAATATTCAATTCAATTCAACTTTATTTTTAAAAGGCACTTTTCTTAAAACCAAAGCGCCTGTACAATTTCAAAAACAATAAATACAATAAAATTAAAACTAACATAAATCATTAAAAGCTATGCTAAAAAGGTGGGTCTTCAAAGCTCCTTTAAAACTAAGGACGGTCGGGCAATTTCACACCTGACTTATAGAGTATTCCACAGGGTCGGTGCCATAAAACTAAACTATCTAGCACCAGATGTTTTCAAACGAACCCTGGGAATCTCTCAGTAGCAATCCCTGTCGGTGGGACTGGAGGCGGAGGACAGAAAGGAGCTCTTCAGGTAGGTAGGTCCCAGATCATGGGCTTTTATAGGTCAGCAAACTGACCTTGAAGGTGATTCACCAAAACACTGGCAGCTAGTGCAGTCTGTGAAGCACAGGCATTATATGGCTGGATCTAGAAGATCCAGTCAACAACCTGGCTGCCGCATTCTGCACTAGCTGCAGATGGCGAAGTTCAACCCCCGATAGCCCTAGGTATAGGGAGTTACAGTAGTCAAGACAGGAGGTAACGAAGGCATGGATCAACGTTGGAAGGTCCTCTGGAGGAACCAGGTGCTTCACCCTGGCAATATTCCTCAGATGGAAAAAGGAAGTTTTGACCACCACTGACACCTGAGATTTAAGCATCAGACGGTCGTCAATTATTACGCCAAGATTCCGGACCTGATCTGAGGTCGCCAGCTGAACACCTCCAAGCCATAAGCCTGATGGTGATCCATCCGGCAGACCGGTCTCACAGCAGCCTTTGTCCACGACCAACACCTCAGTTTTCTCCGGGTTTAACCTCAGCCAACTCCCATTCATCTAGTCTTGGATTTCTGCAAGGCAGTTATTAAATATCGACAAGGCAGCATCCTGGCCGGGCACAAAAGACATATACAGCTGGGTATCATCTGCATAGCAATGAAAACCCAAACCGTATCATCTAATAATTGCTCCTAATGGCAGCATATACACTGCAAACAACATAGGCGCTAAGATAGAACCCTGCAGTACCCCACAGGATAGGGAGACTGATGCCGAGGAAAAAATTCCTGACACCACTCTCTGAGTCCTACCCTTGCGGTAAGATCGAAACCATCTGAGGACCATATCAGATAGTCCACAGATAGACCGCAAATGCTCTAACAGCACACCATGGTCAACGGTGTCAAACGCTGCAGAGAGATCGAGTAGTACCAAGATGGATCGGGTCCTACGATCTCTCACTATTAGGAGGTCATTTAGTACCCGAACAAGCGCTGTCTCGGTACTATGCCTTTTCCTAAATCCAGACTGGAGAGAATCATAGATATTGTTGTTGGTCAGATGATCCTCCAACTGCACTGCAACCACTTTCTCAATAACTTTACCCACAAAGGGTAAGTTAGAGACTGGTCTGTAATTTGCTAGACAATCTGGATCTAAGGAGGGTTTCTTTAATAGAGGCTTAACTATAGCCTCTTTAAGGGGATCTGGAAAGATCCCCTTCTCCAAAGACTTCCAGACTATCAAAGCCAGGACTAGGCCGATTTTATCCACACAACCCACTAAGAGGCGTGTGGGGCCAGGGTCCAAATCACAGCTAGTCGGTCACAGCGCTCGAATGATCATCACAACATCATCGATTGTGGGAAGGCTGAAGTCAGACCATCTAAACTGGGTGTTCAACTTCTCCTGCCAACCACCATCGCTCCCGTTGGGGAGGGAAGAGCGGATATCCGATCTGATTTTGACAACCTTATCTGCAAAGAAGATAGCAAGTAAATCACACCATTCTTGAGATAAGGCTCTTCTGGGCTGAAGACAGACTGGATTGCACAGTCTGAAAGAGCTGAGCTGGTCTATTCTGTGCAGCCGCTATCTCTCTGGACAGGAATTCTGCCTTCTTACGAGAGATTGCAGATTGATAGACCACATAATGGTCCATCAAACTAAGCCTATCATCATCAAGACCGGACCTCCGCCAACGCCTCTCCAGCCTTCGTCCAACCCTCCTCAACTCCCTCACGGTCTCATCAAACCAAGGAGACCTGGGGTGAGGAGTGAGAGGACGAATACGAACTGGTGCAATAGAATCCAGGGCCCCTGTCACTGCCTTATTATAAGCATGTACCAGGTCACCTGGATCTAAGCAATCCATCGGTAGGCTTGATAGGTCCAATACCACCATCAGGTCATCAGACATGCCTCAAGGGGCGGTGTCGGGACCATCTCCAAAGGCTGACCTAACAGGTAGCCTCAAAATCGAACTCCACGGGGTGATGGTCAGACCATCCTGACCAGTTCCACCACCAAGTCGGAGATCCCCATCCCCAGAAGGAACCCAGGTCCAATGAGTGTCCACCAATATGGGTCGAGGAGGAAACAAACTGTGTGAAGCCCATTGATATCATCAACTGGAGGAAGTCTTGACCAAATCGAGAGAATTCATCGTCGACCCAAGCATTGAAGTCCCCCAGAACCAACCATCTGGGGGACCCCAACGTCAGGTCGACAATGAAGTCTGCGACTTCCTGCAGGAAAACATTCTCATCACCTGGTGGACGGTATCCGAGAAGTATCCTGCACCCCACACCCTTGCCCAGAATACACTCAAAGGATCTGGTGACTCCTGCCGGTACCTCCACCAGGCCCAGTTCTGACTTAAAACATATGGCAACACCCCCGTCCTTACGATCCTGCCTCGGGCGGTGTATCCCCAAGTACCCAGCTGGAACTGCTGCGGCTAAAACTGGCCCAGCATTTTCATCCAGCCAAGTCTCGGTGATGCACGCCAGGTCAGATGACCGAACAAGATCGGCTATAACAGCCATCTTGTTTTTAATAGACCTGGCATTGCATAACACCGCCTGAGTAGGATAAACCTCCGATGATGACCGCACTACCTGCTGACCCTGATCAGAACCCTTGGGTATGGACACAAAGCAGGGAGATCCCCTCTCCTGTGCCCATTTCACCCCAGGGCATCTTCTTGACCCCACTATCCCTATCCGCCCACTCCTTTCCATTCCCCCCCAGGCCCAGCACCAACCCTTCATCTCCCTCTCACAATCCCCAGAACCATACACTTTCTATAGACTCCCAGTGACAAAGGGGGACAGGAGAAAGGACGGAGGTCCCTGCGCATAGAGGGGGAATAATACCCGACCGTCTTATTATCGTTCCAGCACATAATTCACACCGCAATTAATAATAATAAACTCAACTCAACTTATATAAAACAAAATTACAAATAAAAACTGAAAATACAACACTAAAAAATCATAATATAATACAAAATCTATTAACAGGTTTAGTGCTGTCGGATTATCAAAACATATTATTTTTCTACCCCACCCACAGTGCTCTCACCACTGCGGGGAGAGGAGCTTACCACCTAAAACTACAAAAATTGGCCCGTCACTTTAATACCCATTCATAAGTACCCTCGTTTTACCCAAAAGTAGAGTTCAAGGTCTTTTATACATCCACACTTCTGTGCTCTCACCACCCAGTATGGCTCCAACATTTATCAGTCTCCTCTCACGAGACTGATAGTTGTAAATGAACTCAGTTATAGTTAAGTTTCCTAGTGGTCTCCCAATAATTAAGACACAGTGGCTACAACAAAAGTAATTCAGGGATACTTCACCAAGTTCAAGCGATCCACGCCAATCCATACAGTTCCAAATATAATCGAAATATTCAAAGTTCCCAGTAGCCAAGATCCTGGAGGCAGCAAACGAGCAAACACCACAGACAACTCCTCTATAGGTTCCAGCTTCACCCGACCCTCGCTACGATGAGGCAGACAGGACCACCCTCCAATAGTACCCCTGCCTCACCTAGGGAGCAAAGCGAACCCCACCATCCTCCGGAGGCAGGAAAACCAGCCCCCCCATCTGGATCAGGGAGCCAAAACCTCCAAATTATGTGGACAAAAATATCACCAGTCTTCACTGCCGTTATTCTGCCTTCCACTTCCTTGTTCCGATGGTTCCACACACATTGAAAGCCAGTAACCTCTCTCCTATGGTCCGGCGAAAATTATATCCCCAAACAGAAACTGCAATTCGACTGTTGGGTTCCAACAGAGAGGAGAACCGCCACCAAGCCTCCAGACTACAGGCCACCGACTTCTCCAAAGCATCCAGGTAAACCAACACCTAGCACACCACTCAGAATGAGCTGTCCACGACAAGCCACCAGGGAACTCCACTGAGGTCAGTCTCTCCAAGAGCGTCTCAATTTCAAATAACAAAGCGTTAGTAGTTGCGATAATAAACAGCTGCTAGCGACTACAACAGCGAGCGATACTATAACTCAGAAATAACGATAAAGTAAAATAAGCAATACAATTTAATAAAAAACAATAAAATTATAATAAAAATAAAAATAATCCGGGCCAGAGACCAAAGCTCATAGACGGCAGCCCAGCGTAGCCGCCATCTTGCATCCAATCCCTTGCTGGCAACAGCTGAAAAACTGAAATATATATCATATATGTATATATATATAACATATTATTGCTGTGGGAAGAGGTAGTAGTTGAAGTTTGAAGATATGGTGAGGTTCTCAAAAGCTGACTTGTAAGTTGTTATTGTTTGTAAGTTGTGTTTTAAAATTGGCCTAACTCCTTAAGAACTTTCTGGAATAGAGGGACCCAAATCCTTAAATCTTTCTGTGCTAGCTGGAGACTGTTGTTGTGGGGGAGGGTTCTTTGGCTAGTAACACAGCCAGCCAATCAAGGTTGTTTGCATTTCAGTTAATCTCTGTTTAAAATCCTCACTGAGGCATTTTAAGTCTTCTTGCTGTGGGCAGAGGTAGCAGTTGAAGTTTGAAGATGTGGTGAGGTTCTGGAAAGCCAACTTGTAAGTTGTTATTGTTTGTAAGTTGTGTTTTAAAATTGGCCTAAATCTTTAAGAACTTCTAGAAAGCCCTCCTTCCCAACCCTTGCATTAGCCTTTCTTAAATACGGAAAAGCCACTGGGGGTTGAGCTTAAAGACTGGGAGGGAGGAAGGAGTTTAGGGAGTTACAAACTTTCCCTGTGAGCAAACTCTTAAGGCTAATAGTGAGGTGGGGAAAAGTTCAGCCACTAAATTGTTGCAAGTTTAAAAGTCTGCATGCTGTATGGGGGGAGGGGGGATCACCTTGGTATAGGTACTGGTAGCTCGAGAAACTGTAGAGCCACTGAGTTGGTAATTTGGCCTGGAAAAGACTGCTGTGATGATGGGGAAGGGACCGCATATCACTAGAGCAAGTATCTTTGGGCGGGTGGTTGGGTGCACAGGGTGTGGTGAGGCCACGATACTGGACTGGGCTTGGAAGTTTGGGGGATGCCCACTGTGCTACCAGCTGGCAAAGCTTAAGGAGGAGGTAGAGGGGATCCAAAGGCAGCTGGGGGTGCTGGGGGAAGGGATTGGAGAGGTAGGAGGCACGCGGTCACCTACATGGAAGCAGTAGGTGCTGGGGCCTCCCAAGCTGGGGGAGGAGTGAAAATAGATGCTCACAGTAGGTGAGGAGGGAAGGGGGTACACAGGGAGCTCTAGGGGACCCTGGCAGGTGGGGCCCAAAAGACAGAAATTTCTAGAGAAGTAGGCAAGAGACTGGGGGTGTCCAAAGGAAATGGAGAGGAGTGGTAGGGTCAGAGAGGGCACTGGGGGATGGGCTAAGGCTCACAAATCATTTTAACCCTCTACACCCATTGGTAGAAGAGGGGATTGTGGAGGAGGAGGAGGATGCTGCTGGTGAAGCTGGGGCAGGGATGGATAGAAAGGGGGAAGGGGACAAGAGGCAAATGCACAATAGAGAGGGTCCCAGACAAGATGGGGGAAGAAGGGTGGGGGAAAATAAAAAGGAGGATCAGGGGAGCAAGGAGGAGGTTGATGGTATGGAGCAGGGGAGCACGACAGGCAGGAAGGTGCAGGACATAAATGGGATGATAGCGAGTAGAAAGCCAAGTAGGCAAATGGATAGGATGGATGGATTAGTCAGGAGTGGGGGGAAGAGATACAGAGAAAGATACTCGGGTGGGGGGGGGATAAAGAAGGCCAGGACACAGGTAGAAGAGGTGACCAGGAAAAACAGTGAAGGGGCTACCTTTGACACCCAGATTGTGGGAGGTGCAAGGAACTGGTTGCGGGGAGGGGCATTGAAGGAGGAGAAACCCGAGGGGTGAACAGGGAAGCAAGGGGGAGGTTACAGTATTGCTACTTGGGGACTCCATGATCAGAGGCATCCAGTGGGAGGGGCAGGGGGATGATAAAACCTGTCTGATCAGAACCAAATGCCACCCAGGCCTGATGGTGCACAAGGCCAAGCATGAGTTGTATTTACTGGCAAGGAAATGTGGGGGAACCCCGGACATTCTAGTACACTTGGGGACAAATAACATAAATGGTAATAGTGAGCTAGAAATTCAGGCAAGGTTCCGGGAGTTGTCCAGATTGTGTCTTTCCATAGGCTGAAAGATCTCCTTTTCAGAAATTCTGTTGGTGCCAAGGGCTAGAGGGGAAAACAAGAAGCAGATTAGGGAGACAAATCAGTGGCTTAGGGAGTGGTGTGGGGAATTGGGGTATGGCCTGGTGGGGGACTGGGGGGGTACCTGGGAGGATAAGGGGCTGTATGCTAGGGACAGGCTCCACCTTAATTTGGAGGGGAAGGAAATCCTTAAACTGAACTAGCTGGGTTCATCAGCGAAAGGTGGGGTTTAAACTTGTGAAGGGGGAGGGATAAAAAATGGCACAGTACCAGGAGGTATGATAAATGAGGGACATGGTCTCCACTCCTCTAGGGGGCTAGGGAAATGTGGAAATGGGTCACCAAGTAGGGTGTAGAAGCAGAGAAATGGGACTCAAGGAGGGGAAAAGGGTTGGAGAGTGGTCCTGATAAATGCCAGGAGCTTAGGAAATAAAATACCTGAGCTCCAGGCAATGCTAGTTAAGGGGGGAGGTAGATGTGGCAGCAGTCACTGAGATCTGGGCCACTCAAGGGCATGAGTGGGACCTAAATCTGGAGGGCTATACTATGTTTAGAAAAGATAGGGGGGAGGGAAGGAGTGGTAGTGTAGCACTGTTAGTCAGAAATGGCATGGGTATTGAAGGGGTAAAGGAGGCAGAGGGGAATGTGGAGGCTATTTGGGTCACTTTGCTGATGCATGGGGGTAAAAGAGTAAAGGTCGGAGTGGTATACAGACCACCAGCACTGGCAGAGGTCCTGGAAGAAAGTTTGGTGGCAAATCTCAAGGGACACTGTGGATTGGGAAAGGGAAGGGTAGTGATAATGGGGGACCTCAACATGCCAGGAACAGACTGGGGGGACTATGACGTCACCAGTGGCCAAAGAGCAGAGGCTGCTGGATGTCTTCCAGGATGCATTTCTAATGCAACAGGTGGGTGAGCCAACTAGGGAGGCCCGGACACTGGACGTGGTCCTGTCGGACAGTGATCAGATTAGGGGCCTAGAGGTGAGGGAACCTTTGGAGGGGACTGATCACGCCACAGTTTGGTTCTTCCTGGACCGGGGGGGAGAAAGCTGAACAAGGATGGTAGTAACCAACTTTAGGGGTACAGACTTCAGGGAGATGGGAAGGATCCTTAAAGATCGTCTGGACAGGATAAGACCGGATATTAATGCTGACAGCAGGTGGGAGACCATTAGGAGGGGAATACAGGAGGTTACCAGATCCTGCGAAAGGGAAAGGCGTAAGTTCAGTAAGGCCAGAAAACCCTGCTGGTGGATCCGGGAGGTACAGGAGGTGGTGATGGAAAAGAAGGCGGCCTATAGGCACTTCAAGTGCTCAAGGAGTGAAAGGGATCAGGAGGAATATGAGCTGACAGCCAAGAGAGTCACCAGGGTGGTGAGAGCAGCTAAGGCAAAAAAAGAGCAGTCCTTGGCCAGTGAGATCCGGAGGGGGGACAAGGGGTTCTTTAGATACATAGGGGAAAAAAGGAATGTAAGGAGGAAGATCAGCAAGATAAGGATAGAGGATGGTTGGACACAGGAGGCAGAGGAACAGTCAGAAGTCCTAAATGAGTACTTTGCTTCAGTGTTTACCAGGGGGGATGGAGGAGCTATGTCTTGCAAGGGAAGCGGGGGCAAGGGAGGAAGGGGTGTGACTGGTAGAGACCAGGGTCCCTGGTGAGTCTGCGGAAAGGGAATGGCCACCACAAACAGGTGGGGGGCCAGCAGTGCAGAGTAAAAAGGGGGAAGATGTGGAGGCTGAAATCCTGGTAGAGAGAGTAAAGGAATCCCTCAGGTCCCTTCGGACAGAGAAAGCACCTGGGCCAGATAAGATACGTCCCAGGGTGCTGAGGGAACTGGCGGATGTCCTGGCAGTCCCTCTAGTGGAGCTTTTCAACATCTCTCTGAGGACTGGGTGGGTGCCCCAAGACTGGAGGGTGGCCCATGTTGTGCCGATCCACAAGGGGTGATCAAGAGAGGAGGCAGGAAATTACAGGCCTGTTAGTCTGACATCGGTGGTTGGTAAGGTGATGGAGGGTATTGTCAAGGAAAGGCTAGGGGGGTTACTGGAGCAAACTGGGTACTTGGACAATAGGCAGCATGGCTTTGTCACAGGAAGATGCTGCCAGACAAACCTTGTTGAGTTCTATGACTGGGTGACAAGGGCCCTGGACCAGGGTAGGCCAGTGGACGTCCTCTTTCTGGACTTTAGCAAGGCATTTGATTCAGTACCCTACAGTGGCCTGCTGGCTAAGCTGAAGGAAATGGGGGTAGGGAGACAGTTAAGATGGATAGGAAATTGGCTCTCTGAGCGTACTCAGAAGGTGGTGGTTGGAGGGTTAGCCTCATCCCCAAGGTGGCTTACTAGTAGGGTTCCCCAGGGGTCAGTGCTGGGGCCACTCCTGTTCAATGTCTATGTCTCGGACATCAGGAGGGGGATCAGGAGTGAGATGAGTCTTTTTGCAGATGACTCAAAGCTGGGTGCAGTGGTGGACGAGGATGAGGGCAAGGTGGCCTTGCAGGAGGACCTGGAGGCTCTGGAAAGGTGGTCAGAAAAACGGAAACCAAAATTCAATGTGGGGAAGTGCAAGGTTCTGCACCTGGGAGTCAGAAATCCAGGCCAGGGGTATACCCTGGGAGGATACATGATTCAAGTTACGGAGGGTGAGAGGGACCTGGGAATAGTGGTAGATGTCAAAATGAACAACTCAGAGACCTGTAGGAGGGTAGCGGCAAGGGCAAATAGGATGCTGGGCTGCATCGCCAGGGGGATTACCTCCAGATAGGCGGAAGTGATCCTTCCATTGTACAACTGCTTGGTTAGGCCACACCTCGAGTATTGTGTGCAGTTTTGGAGACCTCATTTAAAAAGGGACATTACACTCCTAGAGAGGGTCCAAAGGAGGGCAACCGCAATGATATGGAGCCTGGGGGAGAGGACCTATGAGGAAAGGCTCAGGGAGCTCGACATGTACACCCTGGAGGAGAGGAGGGAGAGGGGGGACATGATAGTGGTCTTTAAGTACATGAAAGGGATCAATAAAGGCGGCCCAGTCAGGGTGCTCCAAAGGAAGGAGGGTGGGGCAACGAGAGGTCACAGGTGTAAGCTGGAAGGGGGCAGGCTCAGAGGAGAGAGGAAGAGAAGTTATTTCACTGAAAGGGTGGTGGAGCCATGGAATGCACTGTCCAGGGAGCTGGTAGAGGTGGAGACTGTGGACGGGTTTAAATGGGGATGGGACAGGGACTGGTACGGGGGAGAGTAAATCTGACCAGGCCCAGTACAGGTGTAACATCTGGGACTGGGGACAGTATAACCCAAGGGGGGGACACCAAAATCGACCCTCAGTGCTGTTGCTGAAAATCGAGCAGACTCGAGAGACCATTGGGCCTATTCTGCTGGTATTTTAGTATGTTAGTATATCTATATCTATACAGTATCTATATCTATATCTATATCTATAAAATCTCCTCACCTCCACCATTCCCTCTGTGTTTCACATGATAATTCTGCCAGGCTTCCTCCCCCTTGTTTCTCTTCTGCTCAGTGAAGGCCTTTCTTTTTGCCCTCGCAGCCTCCCTCACCCCCCTTTAAGAACCACATTGGCCTTTTGTGTCTGTTCCTTTTAGTGACCTGCCAAGCACAAGTTTCAGTCACCTCTAGGAGTGCCCCTTAATCCTACCCCACTATTCTTCCACCCCCTTCATCTACACCTGCAATCCTTACCTAACTAGAAATATAGAAGCACACAAATTGTCAACGAATAAGGACCGCCAGGCCCATCCAGTCTGCCCGAAAGCCCTACACTAGTCTGTGGCCCCTGACCCTAACTGGTCAATGGCTTTTCACCCCACCTTCCCACCTCTAAGGCACCCTTATGCCTGTCCCATGCATGTCTAAAACCCTCCACTGTGCTGTCCCCTACCACCTCCTGTAGCAGTCTATTCCATGTGTTCACCATCCTCTCCATGAAGAAGAACGTCCTTACATTTCCCTTCAGCCTGCCACCTTCCAATTTCATATCATGCCACCTCATTCTTGTTCATCTCTTATATTGGAAGATGTCTCCCCCCTGCACCTTGTTTATGCCCTTAAGGTACTTGAATGTTTCTAGCATGTCCCTCCGATCCCTCCTCTTCTCTAGCGAGTATGTTTTGAAGTCCCTTAGTCTCTCCTCATATGTTTTCTGGTGTAAGCCCTGTACCATCTTAGTCAACCTTCTCTAAACTGCCTCCACCCTGTCAATGTCCTTACAAAGGTGCTGTCTCCAGAACTGCACAGAATACTTTAGGTGTGGCCTCACTAGTGTTTTGTACAGTGGCATCATGACCTCTCGTCTTCTGCTAGTGATACCTCTGCCTATGCACCTCAGCATGCCACTGGCCCTCCCTGCAGCCTTTGTACACTGCTTTGACACCTTTAGGTTGTCAGAAATAATAACCCCCAGGTCCCTTTCTTCCTTGGTGATTATCGGCAGCTCCCTCCATCCTGTAGCTCTCACTAGAGTTCCCCCTTCCCAGATGTGTTACTTTGCATTTCTTGGAATTGAACCTCAGTTGCCACACCTCAGACCATTTTTCAAGCTTCCCCAGGTCCCTCCTCATTCTCTCCACCCCATCCGGGTATCCATCCTGTTGCAGAAATTGGTGTCATCTGCAAACAGGCAGACCTTTCCCTCCAGTCCTACTGCAATGTCACTAATGAAGACATTAAACAGGATTGACCCAAGGACTGATCCCTGTAGTACCCCGCTGGTCACCCCCACCTCCCCTGATTGGATCCCATTTACCACCACCCTCTGCTTTCTGTCCATTAGCCAGTTCCTAACCCAGTTTACCACCTTGTGCACCAAGCCCAGACTACTCATTTGTTGAGCAGCCTTTTATGTGGGACGGTGTTGAAGGCTTTGCTGAAATTGAGGTAGGCGATGTCTAGCCCATCTCCGATTTACCTCCCTTGTCAGCCAGTCAAAAAAATCTAGCAGATTCATCTGACATGACATTCCTGCTGTGAATCCATGTTGCCTTGGATCCTGGGCACCGCTGGATTCCAAGTGTATCACTATTCTTTCTTTAAGCAGTGCCTCCATGATCTTTCCCACTACTGAGGTGATGGCCTATAGTTCCCTGCCTCTTCCCTACTACCACTTTTGTGTAGAGGGACTACATGTGCCCTTCTCCAGTCCTCTGGAACCACTCCTGTGTTGAGTGACTCGGTGAACAATGCTGCCAGAGGAGCCTCTAGCTCTGTTCGCAGCTCTCTTAATATCTTCAAGTGTATGCCATCTGGCCCCATTGCTTGGTCCAGCTTCAGTTGTGTGATCTCCTCCAGGACCCTCTGCACTGTGAATGGGCTTGTGTTTATCTCTTCCACCCCCTTCTTGTCTGTTATCCAACTGTGGTTCCTGACCCTCCCCCTGTTTAGTGAATACTGAACAGAAGTATTTGTTCAGTATTCCTGCCTTTCCCATGTCTCCCTCCTTACACTCCCCTGTATCCCCTTTGAGTCTTATAACCCTCTGTCTTCCTTCTTTCACTAATGTGCCTATAGAATGCCTTGTGCCCTTTCTTTACTGTCTTTGCTAATCTTTCTTCGGTCTGCACCTTTAGTTTCCTTATAGCCTTCCCTGCTTCCCTTAGATTCTTTAGGTACACCTTCCTGTCCTCCTCCCTTTGAGTCTCCTCATATTTTCTGAAACCTGCTCTTTTGGCCCTTACCTTGTCTGCCACGTCTCTTGAGAACCACAGTGGTTTCCTTCTTCTCTTGCCCTTATCTACCAACCTAATGCATTGGCTCTTTGGAACCAGTTCCCCCATCTTCCCAAAATTCACATATTTGAGATCCAGAACCAATGTCTTTGAGGTGAATCCATTATTCTCCTCTTCCATTTTAAACCATACAGTGTTGTGGTCACTGGACCCCAGTGGTTCCCTGACGGTTACTCCCTCAACTATCTGCAAATTGAAATTATTGTTTAAACTTCTTGTGTTAAGGCAAACCAATCTCCACATGACTATCTTACTCCCTCCACATTCTTACCTGATCCCCTCCACATGCTGTCAACTCCCTCTTCATCCTGTCTGCCACTCAACCCATTATGTGTACATTTGCAACCCTGTTCCCCACTCGCTACCTTCACTTGCCCCTTGCTCCCACCGCTACAGACTTCCCCTGGCCCTATTTCCATTTATGAAAGAGCATCTGCTGTGTTTATCCTGCACCTATCACCTACAAGGATTTTCCAGCATCAGTTACTCCCCTTTTTAGTTTAAAAGACTGTCCATGTAGAGGTCTAATTTCTGCCCCAGTCCACTAGCCCCTTCCCTCAGAAGATGAACGCATCCCCCGTGAAAACCTTTCTGACCTTCTGACCAGAATCCTCCCATCCCCCACAAATCCATATCCCTCCTTCATACGCCATTCTCTCAAACAGACATTAAATGCCTTGGTTTCCTGCTACCTCACCTTACCTCCTTCCCTGTTCCATACAGGCAGCACCTCCAAAGAGGTCAACGTGCTATCCTTACCCCTCAGTTCTCTCCCTAGTCTTCGGAAATTGGACTTAGTAACCTCCAGACTGTGATTATCCAAGTCACTTTTACCCAGGTGCAATAGGACATGTGACACCTCCCCCATTCCATTTAGCATGCTGGTTTTCTGGGCTTCCTCCCTCAGGACCGAAGTGCCAAGAAGGCATTTGACCTACACCCTTGTAGACCTAGCCCTGAACATCACCCTCTCCATTCCCCTTACCATCAAATCCCTGACTATAAAAACATTGCTCACCCCTTCCTTTACTCCTTTAATCCTGCTTGGTGCCTTCCTATACCCCGATATCTAATTGGAGTCCCACTCACTTTCTGGTCCGTAGCAATGACTGGCTCTTGGCCTCCCCTGAGTCAGGTACCTGTGACTCATTCAGCGGTGTAAAATGGTTTGCTGTCACTACTGGAGGGCCCTGCATACCACCCACAATCCACTTCCCTTCCATTCCCCTCCCTTCCCTTCCTTCCCCCTCCTGCTACCCTCCCTCTCCCTGGGCCAGTAGGCTCTGCGAGAGGGGGAGTATGTAGCTGCTCAGGACCCAACTCAGCTATCTGCACAGTATGAGTAATTCTGCTTTTGCTGTCCACAAATGCACGTGTTGCTCCTTGAACTTCCTGCATATGGTGCAGTGACCAATCCTCCAAACTGTAGTGCAGGGATTATCACCCCACTGTCCCTACAGCTAGCTGACCCTCTTCCCTGCCGATTCTCCATCCTTCCTACTTGCTACACCTTTTACTTCCTATAGAGGCCTACCCAGATATGGTGTAGTGTCTACTGGTTTTTGACCTTTTCTTTCCTGTTTTACCCCCTATGTATGCTTACCTCAGATAAGGTGTAGTGACTATTGGTGGATTATCCCTCCTTTTCCATTTATCCTTATGTATGCCTACCCCAGATCGGGTGTATTGCCTACTGGTGGATAACCCCTCCTTACTATTTACTTACTACTATTTCTACTACTTGCGATCCCTGTATAGGCCTATAACAGGCAGTGTGTGCTGCTGCCTAGTACTTCTCTCTGTCTTTTCTTCTACCTTCCCCCATTTGGTCTTCCCTCTCCCCCCTGGTCAGAGTTCCCCTGCAGAATTGCTGACTTACCTGCAGATGCCAAGGACAACTGGTTCAGCATTAAACCCCAAGAGTTATCAGCAGTATGTTCAAATGTAATGTTCATTGCCCCTAGTGAAGCATCTGTATAAATGTCTGTTGTGAGCAGCAGTTGATGCCCTATCCTCTTCTTTTTCTGCCAGGGAGTCCTGCCCTTATCCTTCTTTTATCAGGCCCACAATATATTTTCCACCAAAGAGGATCGGCATTATTATGATAAGATATATATGTTTCTCTTTTCAGCGGTGTATCCAAATAACTTGACAAACAGAATGATGGAGTCACTGTTGTAAACAGGCTTGCTTTTTAAAACCATTAAGTGGTGGCAGCCTGCTTGTATCTGTCTAAAAGCAAGAAGAAAAAACATTATTCTGACTCTAATACAGCTGCAACAGTTGACACACTGTAGTCAGATATTTTGCAATACTTCTAAAGAGATTTCCCCTGGTGGTCCTATAGCAGTACTGCTTACAAGCAAGGAATTTCTCTGGCGATATCACAGAATCTTTTGGAAATGTCCGACCATGTCAATTGCTGCAGCTGTAAGTTACATTTTTAAACAATTAGTTGCAAAATGTCATCTTTGTGACTGAACTGAGCTGTAAGGGATACAATTACTTTAAACATATGTTTTGTTTCTTTGTGATCAGCTTATAGCAAAGAAACTTTATCTTAACTCTCAAGTGCTAAACATTAGCTGTTGCATTACTCATGTCATTCTAAATGGAATTTTGCACCAAGCATATACAGTATAGTATATTGATGTTCTGCAAAGTATTGCAGTGATGTCTAAACAAAAACTAAATAAAAACTGTTTAAGATGTACTTTTATGGAAACATTCTTTAGCACTAAATAAATGGTACTGACACATTCTCATCATTTCCTTTTTTAAATTAAGACTTTGCTAAACATTTTGGTCATTATTCACATTTCAAAGGTCAAAAATGCACATTTTGGTTTTGATAGGTTGAGAGTCATGGTCATGGATCCAGGGAATGGGAGATGGGGCTCAGTAACCAAATAATAGTCTTTTTGTAAGAATATAAGATAAATAATTTAATAAAGTGTTGGAAACACACACACACAATCGTATTAAATTGGAAAAGCTTAGGTTGGAGAGCTTTCACCTCTAGATTTGTAGGTGTGGAGCTACTGCCATCATCATCCCCTATAACCAAACAACAAACTAGAAACAGGTCGAAAATACTGAAGCACAAACACAGAACAACCTCCTTCCCCTGTTTGATCAGGCATAACCCTACCTGACACAATTTCCATGCAAACTTATAATGGTCATTGTCACAAATGCACTCAGCAGGTCAGGCCCTCTGCTCCCACAGTGCCAACCTCCGAGTGCAGTATTGTGAACAGGTAACAGAACAGGGTAACCCTCATGTCTGCTTGTGGGTCCGAATCACCTTTAGTCTCAAGTTTTGAGGGGATTCAAACTGTGAACCTTATGCTAGCGGACCCAAATGTACAGGCTCAGAAAATCTGTTCTTTGAGGGGATGCCAGATATCTTTTGCCTAAGAGCACCTAACCAGGTATCCAAAATGAACCCTTAAAACTCTATAAAATACCTTAGGAATATTCTTACCTTTTCCCAGTTTGGTAACACCATCAAGCTTATGAACAGTTATTAGTCAGTCTTAACCATCTATACATCACATGCAAGAAGGAAGAACTTCGAAGACATGCCCAGGCAGTCTTTTTAAATGAAAGGTTTACTTAAAAATGTATAAAAATATGATAAATGTAAACACAGAACAATATATCACAAAGCATACAATCACATAAAGAAAAAGGTTAAAGTACAAACATAAACTCCTACCACACTACTGTCACAAACCCACTCAGCAGGTCAGGCCCTCTACTCCCAAAGTGCCAACCTCTGAGCACAGTCTTGTGAACAGTTTAACAGAACAAGGTAACCCTCTTGTCTGTTTTGTGAGTTCGGATTAACCTTTGGTCTCAAGTCTTGGAGGGATTCAAACTATGAACCTCTTGCTAGCATACCCAATGCACAGGCTTAGATATTACTGTCTTTGGGGGGCCAGATATCTTTGCCTATGGGCACCTAACCAGTTATACAGAGGTGAACCCTTAAAAACTTTAATAAAGGCCTCAGATTTAAAACGCCTTCTTCCAGTTTGGTACCACCATTCAAGCTATGATACCTCATGTCTGCTATAACCATATATACTTTTCATACAAATGAAAAAATTCAAAGACAGACCGAGTATGCTCTGAAAAGAATTTTACTAAAATAGATAAAAATATTTAGAACACAAAATACAGAACTTTTATATCACAAGATATACAAATCTTTTAAAAGAACATGGTTTAAACAGTGTAAATTCCTACTTACAGTACTTAGATTTGACTCTTTCTAAATACCTGTTTAAAAGTGCTCACAGATGTGTCCTTGTCAGAGTCTAGATAAAAGTGTGTCTGAAGTAAAACCGAATATTCCTTAAGCGGGGGATGTGGTTTGGCCACCAACAAAATAGAAGTCTAAATCTTTGAGCTTGCTCTGGGTTCGGTGTTATCGGCGCTCTGGAGTCAAGACTCACGGGCCTTTCCATTCCCTACTTACTGCATTCGAAAGGGTAACCCCCCCCCCTTGCCTACCGGCATTTACTAAAATTTAAATAGACGCGGTTTTGCGGCTGTACTAAGCGCTGATCCCGAGTATCGCAACGATCACTAGGCCGTGCAGGCCTCACTAATACTGCTACGCCGACAACGATCAGCGGAACGACTGATGAGCGGGTTCTGTCTCCCTCACTCCCAACATATATCAGTTGGAGCAATCTGTTGTTTGCCTATCCTCACTAATCTGCCTGACCTCTCATGTCTTCTCAAAGCGACAACAGCCAGTCAGATCTACTAACCCAGCCACCTTCAAAGGAGCCCTCAGTCAATGAATCCTTGCAATATATAACGCGTATGCTGGAGACAGTATTAAATAAAGTTGATGATATCAACACTATATTATCAGGCACGGTGGCTGAGGTTCGAAACTTACAAGACCGTATGAATGTCTCTGAACAGCGGATGGAGTCATGCGAACAGCAACAATCTAAACTACTGCTCCACTTGCAGCTACAGGAGAAAAAGACGGCAATGCTATGGGATAGATTAGAGGACCAAGAGAACAGAGCCAGACACAATAACTTGCATATTGTCGGCATTCCAGAAGGGGCAGAGGGGCAGAATATGGAGAGATTTTTAAATGAGTCCCTGCCCATCATGCTGGGTGATAGATGGAGAGGACAGATAGACGTGGAGAGGGCGCACAGAATAACCACCAGGAGAGACAAGAACTCTTCCCTGCCAAGGCCAATAATCACAGATTTTCTACGTTATACAACAAAGGAGAAAATCCTTAGGGCTGCAAGAGACTTAGGGGAGGTGCGTTGGCAGGGGATTCCTGTCTCATTCTATAGAGACTTTGCTCAACAGACAGCAAACAAACGACGGGCCTTCGGACCACTCAAGAAATTTTTGTATAATTTCAATTCCACTTCAAGTTCAAGGCTCACCAGGTTGCTTGTGGCAAAGGATGGCAGGGAACTCCTGGCCGATCACCCGTAAACTGTAGAAAAGTGGCTTGCTAAATTTTGGCTGTAATTGCCTCTCCCGACTACATATCCCAGGAGGCTTTGGGAGGCCAATACTTCAAGGGAACCATGTAGACAGACGAGGCAGCCAGAGAACAGTAATGAGGATGGACGGTAGCACTACAAAATGACCCCAGTAACCCTGAGCCCTCCGACTGTTCTAAGCTGCGACCAGCCACGGCTCCACTCCTCATTTAAAGACAACCTCACATTGCCTCAATGGGTGTTGATGCCTCCAATAAACAGAGACAAAGGCTAGAAGTGGAAATCGACTGCCTCACGATGTTTCCATGACAGCCCCTCCTGCAAAAATGCCTTGAGAAGATAGAACCTCTCCCCCTCGCAGCTCTCAGTCTGCCATCATTGATTCCTCAGATATGGGCACTACTTCAGGCACGGATTGGGCTGATATTTCCGAAGCCTCACTTGTGGAAGCAGTGGACATTATGACTTCTGTTAGACCAGGGCTGATTTCTTACACTGCTGCGGTGACCAAGGACACTTCTGAGCCTGTGCCCTCCCCATCCTTGAGCACTGAATGGGCTGGAAACCTTCCTGGCTGAATTCAAACTGTTTTTTGGTTTGGGTTGCGGTTTGTTGTTCTTTGCAACTAAGTTGTGGGTTTGATACTACTATACCTTCTCTTGCGCCTATACCCAGATGGCTGTCTGGGTGGCACCTTTCAAGGTCATGGATACCTTGGTTTACATAGCATAACTAGTTTTGTTCCCCTTTAGCTCCACACTTCTCTATGTTGCTGGCTTAGCTCTATAATAGAAGCTTGCATAATTGTCAGTGAAAATGGGGTAAGACAGAGTAGCACGCTTCCAGTGATGCATGATTCTGGTGTTGGTATGGGACCTCTACCTTGTAGGCAAGGTGGTTAACCCCCTTCTCCCTTCTCCTAGAGTCCCCCACGTATCCCCATGGTCCTCTTTAGGGTCCCCCTTTCCCTTCCTCTCTGGAGTCGGATGCCTGACCTCAGGCATATTAGAACCTCAGAGGACTCAAATTCACTTGGTTCCAATCCTCTTAACTATTAGGATTTGAGAGCTCGAGAAGCTGAGGCTAACAGTTCTGAGTTCGCTTCTTTCACTGGTAGCCTCGATCCTATAGCTTTGTTAACCATTGTTACTTTATAGTCTGTTAGAGCTGCTTAACAGCTTGGTTTTTGCAGCTAGTTTGGATATCTTTTATTATCTTTTATTATCTGCTTCTCAGCTAATTGTTACTTGGTATACTGACTGTGCTTGTTCATAACCTCTGTTTTGTGTTTGTTCCACTGCAGCTGCCCTCGCAAGGTATGTAACATAGAAACATAGACTTTGACAGCAGATAAGGACCACTTGGCCCACCTAGTCTGCCCATTTCCCTTCCTATTGGATAAGCTGCAGATTCTAGTTAACCAACAGCCTACTTCCTGCAACCCCCCACTACAATCGCCTTATGTCTGTCCCATGCATGTTTGAATTCCCCCACTGTTTTAGACCCAACAACCTCCCCAGGAAGGCGGTTCCATGCATCCACCACTCTCTCTGTGAAAAAAAAATTCCTCACATTACCCCTGAGCTGTCCCCCCATAATCTTTAAATTGTGCCCCCTTGTTCTTACACAACTCTTTTTCTGAAAGATGCTACCCTCCTGGACTTTGTTGATTCCCTTGAGGTACTTAAAAGTTTCTATCATGTCCCCCGTCCCTCCTTTCATCAAGGGTATACATATGAAGCTCTCTCAGTCTCTCTTCATATGGTTTCTGATGCAGACCCTGCACCATTTTAGTTGCCCTCCTCTGGACTGTTTCCATCCTGTCTATGTCCTTGCGCAGATGGGGTCTCCAAAACTGCACACAGTATTCCAGATGGGGTCTCACCAACTGTCTGTACATTGAGATAACCACTTCCCTTTTTCTACTTGTGATGCCCCATCCTATGCATCCCAGTATCCCCTGGCTCTCCTTACTGATTCTCACATTGCTTACCCACCTTTAGGTCATCTGATATGATTACCCCCAAGTCCCTTTCCATCTTTGTTGTTGTTAGTACCCCCCCTCCCGCTTTTGTGTACTCTTCTCCTGGGTTTTTGTTTCCCAGGTGCATTACTTTGCACTTCTTTGCATTGAATCTAAGTTGCCATATGTCTGACCATTCCTCCAACCTTGCCAAGTCCCTTCTCATCCTTTCTACCCCCTTGTGTATCAACTCTGTTACAGATCTTTGTGTCATCTGCAAAGAGGCATACCTTTCCCTCCAGACTCTCTGCAATGTCACCTATAAAGATGTTAAAGAGGACTGGACCCAGTACTGAGCCCTGAGGTATTCCACTAGTAACCCCCCTTTCTTCAGAATCTGTTCCATTCACTATTACCTTCTGTGTCCTGTTGTGCAGCCAGTTTGCTACCCAGGCTACCACCCTGGAACCCTCTCCCAGGCTGGCTAACTTGATTATTAGTCTTTTGTGCAGGACTGTGTCAAATGCCTTGCTAAAGTCTAGGTAGGCCATTTCCACAGCCCCTCCCTGGTCTTTTACTTTGGTCACCCAGTCAAAGAAATCAATTAGATTCATCTGACATGACCTTCCTGCTGTAAATCCATGCTGCTTTGGGTCCTGTGCCCCGCTGGCCTCTAGGTACTCAACAATTATTTCTTTCAGAAGTGATTCCATCATTTTCCCTACCACTGTGGTCAAACTTACAGGTCTGTAGTTTCCTGCTTCTGCCTTGCTCCACATTTGTGAAGGGAATCAATACTGCCTCGTCCAGTCCTCAGGTACCACCCATCCTCCCATGGTTTGCTAAAAGTGTGGTCAGTGATGTCACTAGGTCCTCCTTTAGTTCTTTTAGGATTCTGGGGTGAATCCCGTCAGGCCCCATTGCTTTGTCCACCTTGAGTTTTAGGAGTTCTTTCAGGACTCTTTCTTCTGTAAATGGACTGGTGTCAACCCCCCTACCCAGAGTGATTCTATTGCCTGGTTTAGGTAACTCCTCCTCATCTTCTTTTGTGAATACTGAGCAAAAGTATTCATTCAGTATCTCTGCCTTTTCACTGTCTCCCTCTGCCCACCTCCCCTCTCCTTTATTAATCTTCACTATTCCTCCCTTAACCTTTCTATGCTCCCTAATGTACCTATAGAAGATTTTATTCCCCTTCTTAACTGAGTTGGCTATTTTTTCCTCGGTTTGGGCCTTTGCTATTCTGACTGCCTTCCTCACTTCTTTCTGCTTTAATTGATACAGTTCCCTGTCATGCTCCTTCTGTGATTCCTTATACTTTTTGAATGCAGCCTTTTTCTCCTTAACCTTCCCTGCCACCTCTTTTGAGAACCATAGTGGTTTTTTACTCCGCTTTGTTTTCTTTATTTGTTTCACAAAGGCTTGTTGCCTCTATGATAGCAGTTTTGATTTTTCTCCATTGTTCTTCCACCCCTCCTTTTTGGCCATTTGCTAGTGCATTCCTCAGGTATTCACCCATTTTGCCAAAGTTGGCCCTTCTAAAGTCCAGTATCCTTGTTTTTGTATGGCTTGTCTCCATGGTTGTACTTATTGTGAAGCACACTGTGCAGTGGTCACTTGTTCCCAGATGTCTACTGACTTCTAAATTTGTGACCCTCTCTCCATTTGAGAGTACCGGTCTAGTATTGCTCCCTCCCAAGTGGGTTCCAACACTAGCTGTCTAAGGCCTGCCCCCTGCAGGGCATCAAGAATGACCCTGCTCTTGGATGTGGCTGCAGTACATGTCATCCAGTTAACATCTGGCATATTCAGGTCCCCCATCAACAGTATCTCCCCCTTTTCAGCCATTTTGAGAATGTCTTCCATCATTTTCTTGTCCGAATCCTCCCCTTGAGATGGGGGTCTATATACAACCCCTGTACTTCTTTTCTCCTCTCTGAGTCTTTCTTTCTTCTCATCTGGAAGCCTAGGCTAACCCAGGAGTTCTTAGGACAGTCAGTGTGGTGAGTCATCTTCCAGGTGCAATCCTTACATTTTCAGTAAGTACACATTATCTGTTGTTACAATCTCCATGTGCCCCTCTACAACCTCGGTTAGTCACACCAGCTCCCCAACTGTGGTGGTATCCTGGAATGTTAATAGTCTGAACCATCCCATCAAACGAACTAAGGTGCTCCAACATCTCTGTTCGTTACATACAGATATTGCCCTACTTCAAGAAACCCATCTTCTGAAGAAGGCGGTTCCATGGCTGAAGAAATCATGGATGGGTACCGTCTGTAGCCAGTTCGACTTCCTCCAAGACAAGAGGTGTAGCCATATCTTATCCGGTGCGACTTCGAGCTGGATCTTGGAGGAATCCAGACACCATTCACAAGGCAGATGGGTCGTCGTTAAACTTTCTTCCCTTGGGGGGAAACTGATTCTTTGCAACCTGTATGCCCCTAACACTGACCATACAGAATTTTTTCTATCAATTAGCTAGGCTATTTCCTCCTTGTCTATGGCTGACGGCACGCTTCCTCTGATAGTGGGTGGAGACTACAATATGGTTTTAGATGTATTTCTGGACAAGTCGAAACCTACTCCTCAGGCCAGGTCCAAGGCTAGCTTGGCCCTCCAAGAACTGCGAGAGGAATGGGCTTAACGGACCTCTGGAGTAGAAATAATCCCTCTGGATGGGATTATACCTTTTATTCCCAGGTACACTCTACATATAGTCCCATAGATTTCTTCCTTGCTAATACAGCAGCTGCCCAAAATGTTCTTAATACCACAACTGGGAACATTATTATCTCCGACCATGCCCCAGTGATTACCTCCTGTACACTAGGGGGACAACCCAAAACAGGTACTCGGTGGAGATGCAACTCTTTGCTATTAAAGGACCCAGAGTTTCACAAAACAATTTCCCAAACTACCAAGGAGTATTTTGCTATTAATGCAAATTGTAGCGTCTCCACGGGTACGGTTTGGGAAGCATTTAAAGCAGTCCTTAGAGGCCACATAATCGCCTTCTCAGCTGCCAAAAACAAAGCACTTAAAGCTAAGTTAGCCCAGTGGCAAGCAGACTTGGAAGCACTAGAGTCCCGTTTTAAAGTTTCCTGTGCCTCCTTGGGTGACAACTCCTTATTTGGCGATTGTGGCATTATACCAAATAAATGCCATGCTGAATCAGAAGGCCGAGTGGCTTCTATTGCATTCAAAACATGCATACTGTGATGGGGGCAAAAGAGCGGCAGATCATTAGCATTTTGACTTGGAAGCAACAAGCTGCCCTCACATACATTCCCCTGTAACACATCCGTAAGATTGTACATACCCTCAAGATATCAATGATACCATGAAGGCTTTTTATCAGACCCTATATAAGTCGCAGTCTGACCTTTCCCCGACATCCTTAGAACAGGAGTTGGATACATTTTTCCAAAAGTTTGGTTTACCGGGGCTTACCCCGATACAAGTGTCCACATTAGATGCCCTCCTTACTCCAACAGAACTACGTCAAGCTCTGTCCCAAACGGCCAAAGGAAAGGCTTCCAGTCTGGATGGCATGACGGTTGAGTTATATCAAGCACTGGTACAAGACATATCTCAGCCGCTACTCCTTGCACTTCAGGAGGCCCACGCAGCTGGTGCAATCCCCCCCGTCTATGAGAGAGGCCCTCATTACCCTTTTACCAAAAAAGTCTAATGATCCCCTGGACTGCGCAAATTTCCGGCCGATCTCGTTACTTCCTGTAGATACAAAAATCTTGGCCACGATCCAGCCAACAGGATGCTGGAGGTGCTCCCGACTATCATCCATCCCACTCAGGTCGGTTTCTTGAGAGGCAAATCGGGCGTAGACAACACTAGGTTCCTCCTTAATTTAAAATGGATAGCCTCTCGCTTCCTCAGACCCAATGGCTGCACTGGCAATAGACTTTACTAACGCCTTTGACTCCATTGAGTGGCATTACCTGCACCAAGTCTTAAAAAGGTATGGCTTTGGCCCATTTTTTGCCAGTGGATGTCAGCACTTTACGGATCCCCAATGGGTAGGATCTTGACCAACACTACTATCTCCATGCCCTTTTCTTTGCATAGGAGCACCCGACAGAGGTGCCTCTTATCCCCTCTTCTTTTCTTGGTAGCTTTAGAACCCCTCATTCGGTCTTTTATCACATCACAAGACATTACCAGCATCGAGGTTGCTGGGAAATCCTATTTGGTGACGGCTTATGCCGACGATTTGTTGCTAACTCTTTCTCATCCAGAGCAGGCATTACGGCATATTCTACCTTTACTACAGATATTCTCAACTCTCTCGGCCTCTGTGCCAATCAAAGAAAACTCTCTTGGCCCTTTGAATTGCAGCGTGTACTAAAAGCTGCTTACACTGGAACTGAGCTTCTCTGGGCAATACAGGGTTTCTCCTACCTGGTATAACCATTCCTTCAAATGGTCGGACCTAGAGCCAGCCAATTTGTTGCCATTGCTATCTCAAATGACTGCAGATAGAGAGATGGAAAAGGCTTCAGCTATCCTTGTTTGAAGGGTGGCAGCCGTCAGATGCCCTACTGCCACGAATCATGTACACTCTTTAAAAATCTCTCCCAATACATCTTCGCCTAAACTTTTGTTTCACTTGAAACTCAAGTATCCTGGTTCTTGTGGGAAGGGAAATCTCCCAGAAGGAACAAGTGCAAACTGAGAGCACACTGGTCCAAAGGGGGGCTGGGATCTCCTTGGTTTCAAGGTTATCATCTGTCCTGCACTGCCACTATGGCCACTAGGTGGTTTGTTCCCAGTCCAATACCCCTTCCACTGTGGGTTCAACTGGAATCTGATCTAGTGGTGGATACAAATCTGCATTTGTTATTACATCCCAGGAGCCAGAACAGGTGCACATTGCCCCCTTTAATAGCTGAAACTAAACGGGCTTGGCACTTGCTCATGACTCTAGCTCATACACCTCGGGCCGCCCAAGCTCCCCCATGGCTTTACACTCCTCTGTGGCATAACCAGGCTTTGGCAATCGGTGACACTCCTTTACACTGGCCCACGTGGGAAGCCCAGGGTATCCGGTATATACAGGACCTTTGCATTCCTGGCTCCTCTGTTTTGACGTCCTTTGACACAAATTTCATCTCCCGAGCAATGACCTTTGCAAATTTTTTCAATTAGGCAGTGCCATACTAGCCGATAGATCTTGTATGTGTTCAGATTCCAAATGGAACTGGCTAGTTTTCACAGGCATACAATCCCCTCATCTGGGGGCCTTACTGGAAAATTCTATAGGACCTAGAGAGATGCGCAGGTAGAACCCTCAATTGCATGCCGACTGAAATGGATGGCTATCCTGAATGCCCATATTTCTGAGGACTCCTGGAACTGCTATCTCCAAGATTGCCATTATACCTTTATGGATACCAAGAGCTGCCTTTGCAGCTCAAAATACTGCTGCTTTGGTATGGCACATCATCATCTCTACACCCCATGGCCTTTCACAACATTCTAACTGCTGGCTTTGTCAGCAACCTGGGGCTCATCTTCTTCATATTTTGTGGCCTCTCTGACCCCAAACTCCTTCTAGGGACACTACCTCCCTAACTGCCCTAACTCAACCTCAGAGGCAATGGTTTGTACTCGCACTTATGGAGGTTAAACGACTTGTACTTATGTACTGGCACCGACCTACTCCTCTGACTCGCTCCCAGTGGCATGAGACGCTAGCTAGATTAGCCACACTAGAACATTTATCTTGTACTCACTTAGGTCGTATAGACCAATATCCTGCCAGATGGGAAGCCTGTCTCCACTCACTTCTTTGTAAAACTCCAAACCTAGGCTGTGACCCCTCCACCTTGACTACATGATATTTCATTTCTATAACTATTATTCCTGCTCCTATCTGTCTTTAGCACTCGAAGACAGTGGAAGTTCACTTTGGCATACTGGGTAATTTTTTTTTTTTTTTTTTTAAGTTGCATCCCAGGTTGGCTCATACAAGAATGTATTAAGTCATGTGCTTTGTGAATATACCTACACACCATTATGGTAATGTAATAGTTTCTGGTTGAATATAGCTGTTTATGGAACATGTTACATATCTATGAGCATGAATGTATGTGATATTATACTTCTGTATGGAACATAATAAAAAATTATTCTATGATAAAAAAAGAATATTCTTAAGCAAACTGTGTTTTCCAACACCTTTGTGTGAGGTCATCTAGCTCCTTCTCTGTCAAAATATATATTTTTCATTTATTTTATTTAAAGTCTAGGAATTACAACCCTTTGAGTCAAGGATTCATTTACAAAGGCTCCACGTCACACAGAGAATGATGACAGGTACAGAGTATGACAGTATATGGACTAAATACAGTGGCATTGTACAGTACTACTACATAGAGTGATTCAGAGGTATGTATGGTACAATCAAAATAGAGTCAGCTACATATATAGCAGAGGAACAAGGGTTATCTGAAGTCACAGTGGAGCTGGTTAAGATATAGTCACGCAGCTCAGTTTTGAAAGGCCCCAGCCTGGGAATAGATAGGGTGGGTCCAGGGATTGAGCTCATCCAGAGTGGAGCCCTATAGCGAAAGGATCATTGGCCTGCACTGATCTTTACAAGTGGCATGTGGAAGGTAGCAGTGTCAGCCTGCCTTGTGGCCCTCCTTGGCAAGTTTGGTTGGAGTAGTGACAGGCAGCCAGGGGAGTGAGACCTAGCAGGATTTTTGGACAAGAGGCAAGTGTGATAGAATAACTGCCCTTGAAAGTTAGCCATGATGCCCATTGGTAGAGGTCACAGGTGTGTGTAAGCCGTTCACTGCCTGTGGCCGGCCATCAGGCCTTATTGAGGGTGCATTTAATGGTAGTCAGGGCAGTGTCTGATGCAGCCCCATAGATGACTATTGCATAGTCTACCAGGGAGATGATGGAGCAAGAAATAGCTGGTCGGAGGGCATCAGGTGGAAGACAGAACCTAAGTCTATAAAGTAGACCAATTCTGATGTTAATTGCAGAGCATGTTGATGCTATATGCTCACAAAAGGTGGGGGCTGAGTCGAGGGTAACCCCAAGATATTTGTAGCTGGCAACTGGTTCCAGTCTGGTGCCCTGGGAATTTTGTATAGACAGTATGGTCGATTTGTGTTTATGTTTCGGGTGGATGAAAAGCATGTTTTTGGTTTTTTTATAGTTGAGGACAAGTTTGTGGGAGGCAAACCATGATTCAGTTTCTGTGAAGGAGACCTGTAGGGATGTTTGGAGCTGGGAAGGGTCAGGGTGCCGACTAAAGATCACTGCGTCATCTGCACAGAGGAGGAGACGCCCAGTGGTGGCCATAGGGAGGGAGTTTAGGTACAGTGAGAAGAGGAGTGGACTGAGGATGGATCCTTGAGGAACACCTGATCAGACAGGTAGGCTTGTGGAAAGGGTGTTATTTATTTTAACTTGCTGTGTTCGCCATTGAGATAGTTGTAGAACCAGCCAGTGGCTTCTTGTGATATGCCAATGAGAGGAGAGAGCTTATGAGCATATGGTGATTTACAGTGTCAAACGCCTTGGACAGGTCGATATAGATAGATGCTGCCAAGGCTCCCTGGTCAAGGGCATCGTGGATAAAAGAGGTAACCTCGAGGAGGGCAGTAGTGGTACTATGCCCTTTTCTGAAACCATGCTGTTGCTGGCAGAGAAGGTGATGTGAGTCCAAATATTCAGTAAGTTGATCTCAGCAATTTTTTCCAGTGCTTTTGAGAGGGAGGAAGTATGGAAATGGGTCTGTAGTTACCAGTGGAGGTTCTATCTCCGTTTTATGTACTTGTGTGATGATCACTTTTCCACAATGACGGAACTGCCCAAGACACAGAGACATTTTAAGTGTTTTAGTAAGAGGTGTTAGCACTAGGCAAGTGTTAAAGAGAGCAGCTTAATATCAATAGAGTCAGCACTCTGGCTAGTTTTCCGAGGAACTTGAGTGAGGCGAGAGGCAGCATTAGGGAGATTGTTCTAAAACGAAAAGGGGGCACTGGGTGGTGGAACTGCCCAGTAGATGCAGAGAAGAAGTCAGGAGGGAGAATGGAGTGGAGGTCGGAGAAGGATGCATTAAAGGTATCCGCTGTCTTGTATGGGTCCTGGGTGGGAGCTCCATCAACAATCAACATGGAGGAAGGGGGGGATGTGGACTTACCACTTAGCTCCTTTATGTTCTCCCAGAATCTTTTCCCATTTCCCCATGTGGAAGTAAGCTTGTCCTTGTAATAATCTGCCTTGGCCTGTTGAATAGCCCAGGTGCATGAGTTTCGGGCAGCTCGGTACAGTTGGCGGTCAGTGAGGCAACTGGACTCTAGGGCACGGTGCCATAAGTTATCTCACTCTTTCATTAGGTAGGGCAAGGACCAATTTATCCATGGGGCTGATTGAGATTTTTCAATATGTTTTACAACTGGGGCAAAGATATCACAGGCAGACTTAAAGGTGCTTATGAAGAAAGACAGTGCAGCATCAATTGATGACTCATGATCAAGAGGGGACCAGTCAAAGATAAACAGGTGTTGCGGAGATGTGCCATGGATCCTTTCTTTAGCTTTCAGTGACTGGTGATCCTGGGAGGGGAGGCTTCCAGTTGTTGGACCAGCGACAGGTGACCAGAGAGTGATCACTAAGTGAGTCAGGGAGGATCTGGACATCCTGTATGCGTTCAGGATAATTTGTGAAAATGAGATCAAGAAGGGAACTAGTGCCCCTTTTGTAGTTTACCCAAGTAGGGTAAGTACCATCGAGAAAGATTATGGGCTGCAGCTGCATCCCTGAGACAGGCCTGGTGGGGGAAGACCAGTTTGTGTTGAAGTCACTGAGGGCTACAATTTCTGAGTTTTGGGGAGCTGGGAGATGGATTCGAAAGCATCCTTCTGGTTGCAAGGAGGTATGTAGACTGAGATAAGGTAGAGTGATTTACCCGAGCTGCCCACAGCAACATTAATGGCGAGGGCCTGGGCACCTGCAGTGGGGTGCATAGTTTCAATTTTGATTCCCTGCAGTTGTTCCCAAAGGTACAGTGCACACCACCCCCCACCCCTTCTCCCCAACCTGTCAGATCTGTACAATGTATAGCCTGGCAGAGTAACAGCTGAGTCTGGGGTACTCTGTGATAGCCATGTTTCAGTTACAGCTAGGGCATCCGGGTTGTGGAGGCAAACCCAGGCTTGTAGTGGGGCAAATTTCTTTTGTAGACTGCATATGTTTATCGTTGCCAGCCATAGTCCTTTGGCTAGCATTGGCTTGCAAGGGTTGGGGTCAGTATATATATATAGAAAATATATATCTTATACAACAACAGGATTATTTTTTTTCAAAGTATTAAATTCTGCAATCTCAGCATACTCATATGTTCTTCAAATGACATCTCTTTGATCTTGTGATAAGCTTCCCCCTTTCAGGACATGAAAGTATCTTTATGATTTTGCACTAATACATCACAACCTGCTTTTCTTCCTCTGGAAGCATCATAAAATGGATATGCTGAACTCAAACTTCTTCCACCCTGTAATTAGCTTCAGGCCTTCCACGTAACACCTGGTATCTAAAACTGTGTGTGTGATCTCACATGCTGTTTTCAGCATTTTCTCATGGCTTTCATCTTTCAACTGAAACCTGGGGGGGGGGAGGGGAGCGAGGTCACTCCTAAAGCACCAGATTTTCAACAGAGACAGTCAGTAATACATTTTATATTTAAAAAAGAAATGATACAGCACTCAGAATTAATTGGCTGTCCACATCACAATTCCTCCCCACCTAGACTGAATTTGGGGGTTCTATCCCCAACATGGGATGAGCTTCCCAAATCAGTTCACTCCTCATAGACCCTAGACAGCCAATCTGAGTTCTGGTTCTTCGCTCCAGCCCTATGTACGATTGTCAGATCATAACCTTGCAAAGCAAGACTCCATTGTAGTAGTCTGCCATTGTTTTTCCCCATCTGCGTCAGCCAAACTAGGGGTTGTGGTCAGTTTGCACCACAAAATGCTGCCCATAAAAGTATGGCTCTAATTTCTTTAGGGCCCACACTATGAAAACACACTCCTTTTCCGCCATGGAGTACGCTTGCTCCCTGGAAAGCAACTTCCTACTCAGGTACACTACTGGGTGATCTGTCCCTTGGCTGGACGTCTGGCTCAGTACTACCCCAATACCCACGTCTGAGGCGTCCGTCTGAACTATAAAGGTTTTGCTGTAGTCAGGACTTGTCAAAACAGGAGCACTGCACAGTGCCTCCTTCAGTCTGGTAAAGGCTTCCTCACAGGCTGGGCCCCAGGTAATTTTCTTTGGCATTGTTTTCTTTGTCAGGTCAGATAGGGGAGCAGTCAGGGCACTGCAATTGGGTACAAACTTTCTGTAGTACCCTGCTGTCCCTAGAAAGCTCCTGACCTGCTTCTGGATTTCTGGTCTGGGCCATGCCTGGATCACCTCTATCTTTATTTGGTTAGGACGGAGCTGTCCTCTGCCTACCGCATGCCTGAGGTATGCCACTTCCCCCATGGCCACCTGGCACTTCTCAGCTTTGACAGTGAGCTCAGCCCTCTGTATCCTGTACAGCACTTCCCTAAGGTGGGATAGGTGTTCCTTCCAGCTGGTACAAAAGATGGCAATGTCATCCAGGTATGCCACGGCGTACTCCTCAGCACCATTTAACACCTGGTTCACCAACCTTTGGAAACTGGCCAGGGCATTCTTCATTCTGAAAGACATTACTTTAAACTCAAATAAGCCTATCAGAGTGATGAAGGTCGACCTCTCCCTAGCTCTGTCTGTCAATTCTACCTGCCAATACCCCTTTGTCAGGTCAATGGTCATAAGGTAGGTCGCCCCTCCCAACTTGTCCAGGAGTTCATCCATCCAGGGCATCGGGTGGGCATCTGACTTGGTGATTGCATTCAGTCCATGATAGTTCACACAGAAATGAGTAGAACCATCTGGCTTGGGCACAAGGACTACGAGTGAGGCCCAGGGACTATGGGATCTCTGGATTACCCCTAAATCCAGCATCTCCTCCACTTCCCTCCTAATGTCCTTTTGGACAGCCTCTGACACCCGATATGCTGTCGGCCGTATGGGCGTCTGTGTCCCTGTCTCCACATTGTGTGTCGCTATGGGTTAGTCCAGGCTTGGCGCTAAACAAGGGGCAAAGTCTGCTAAAACCTCCCTTACTTTCTGGATCTGGTCCGAGACCAGCTGGGGAGACAATTTTACTGCCTCCACAGAGGACTCCCACTTACTTCTTCCAGC
Organism: Neoceratodus forsteri; assembly: GCA_016271365.2. NCBI lineage: Eukaryota > Metazoa > Chordata > Ceratodontiformes > Ceratodontidae > Neoceratodus > Neoceratodus forsteri. The sequence continues at coordinate 637,914,092 of CM057453.1, read as the reverse complement.
AAATCCAGAAGGGGGTCTCCTTTGTCCGTCCCCTCCCATGACTACACTTGCAAACACCATGTCAGCCCTATTTGTAAATGACTTCATAATGTTGACATGGTACATCCTTTCTGTCGGTCTTCTGTCAGGTAACTACACAATGTGGTTCACGTCATTTACCTTCCTAACCACTTTGTATGGTCCTGCCCACTCAGCTTGCAGCTTGTCTTTCCGGACCGGAATAAGGACCATGACTTCCTGACCCACCATATACAAGCGAGCTCTGGCTCTGCGGTCGTACCACACCTTTTGTTTCTGTTGGGCAGCTGCTAGGTTGCTCTGGGCTGTCCCCATAAGCTCCTTCAGCCTTTCCCTAAACCTAAGGATGTAATCCACAATGGGAGTTCCCTGGGTGGTGTGCTTGCCTTCCAGTTCTCCCGGATCAAGTCTAGGGGCCCATGTACCCGGCGTCCATATAAGAGTCCGAAGGGGGAAAGTCCTGTTGACTCTTGGGGCACCTCCCTGTATGCAAACAGGTAGGAAAGGTATTCCCAGTCCCTCCTATGCTGTTCAGCAAACGCTCAGAGCATTGACTTTAGGGTGCCATTGAATCGTTCCACAAGTCTATTGGCTTGTGGGTGATACGGTGTCATGCATCTCTGCACCACCCCACACTTCTCCCAAAAACATTTCATCAGGTCCGACATGAAGGAACTCCCTCGATCAGTGATAACCTCCTACGGAAACCCAACATGGGAGAAAATCCCAAGTAAGGCATCTGCCACTTTGTCTGCCCTCAGTGAGGATAGGGTGATGGCCTCTGGGTACCGGGTGGCATAATCCACCACAGTCAGGATGAATCTCTTCCCTGAGAAGCTGGGGGTATTTAAAGGCCCCACAATATCCATTCCCACCTCTGGAATGGCTTCTCCAATAATGGGCAAGGGAATCAGGTCGGCTTGGGTTTTCTTGCCCGACTTTCCTATTTCTTGGCACTGGTGACAAGACCTGCAATACTCCTTCACCTGCTGTGTGAAGTTAGGCCAGTAGAAATTCTGGGCTAACCACTGCATAGTGCGCATGATTCCCAGATGAGCAGATAAGGAATATCATGTGCAATTTTGAACAACTGCTCATGATATCCCTGGGAATGACAAGTTGCCTGCCTAGCCTCCCTCCTCTGTACTGCCTGTGTCTATATAAGTCTTTTTTCCCAATAAACCCTATGTCTTCCATCACCTCCCTGTGCACTGTCTGAGTCTGCCCAAGCCCTCAGCTTCTCTAAACTAGGGTCACTTCTCTGAGCAGCTGCGAACCCCTCACACCTTCCCAAGGCAAGGGACAGGTCCCCTTCAATTGCTAAACTAGGGTCCCTAGCACTAGGATTGGGGCCCTCAGATCACTGTCAATCCCAACCCTCTGACAATGGGTCACCCTTCCCTCTTTGGAGTAGCCTTCCATAGCTGTGTGGTTACTTGTTACCTGGGAAATTTCTACCCCCTTTTTATCAGTCTCCATATCAAGAGACACAGGCTGGGAACCAGCCTCCCAATGGTTTCCACAATGGCTTCCATGGGGATCAGGGAACTAAAATTTTCCCTTGCTGCTTGGCCATGGGAAACTTCACATACCATCCCCAGTGGGAGATTGTTACCCAGGATCACATCCACTGCTAATGTTTTGGCTACAGCCACCTGTTGCACAGTTCCACCTGTTTTACCCCAGTCTAAGAGAACACTAACGAGGGGTAATGTTTTCTCTTCACCAGTGAACCTTTGGACAGTGACGTATTTATTGGGTATAAGCTGACCAGGCTGTACCAGATGCCCTTTACTAACATCAGGGATGCCTCTGTGTCCCTTAACCCTTGAGTCTGCACACTATTCACCATGACTGGGTGCATGTGTTCCCTCATGTTCACTGGCATGCTTCCAGGGACATACAAACAACCTACTTCTTTTCTAGCACCCTGCTGTGTATTGCTCACCTTTTTGGGGCACTGTATGGCAACATGCCCAGTTTCTTTACACAGCCAACATTCATTCTTCTCTCGGAGAAATCTTTTCTCTGAAACCTGGGGCTAACTGGTTTCAGTGGAGGCAGTGAGGATTTTAGCTGCTCTGAAGGTGCACTTTTCTCTTTCTGCGCTGCCACGCCCGCACCATTTGCTCTCAGAGCAGGTCTGCTTTCAGCAGCTTCTTGCACTGTTTTTGGATCTTGGTCCTCTAGCCAGGTTTTTAGCTCTGCTGGGCAAGCCCAATAAAACTGTTCTAATAAAATCACATTTTCAATTTTATCAACAGATTTAGCCTCAATTCCTTCCCACCAACGTTTTAAAAACTGACATTGTTTCGCAGCTAGCTCCTCGTAGCTCATATCAGGGCTTCTCCTGAGCTTACAGAATTTAGCTCTGTATGATTCAGCAGTTAATTTAAACTTTTTTAACAGTGCAGCTTTAAGTTTGCTGTAATCATCACTGTCCTCATTGTCCATTTGACCCAATGCATCCTGAGTTTTCCTGGTAAGTAGCGGGGATATATGGAAGCTCCAGGACTCTCTAGAAATTTTAGCCTGAATACAAACTTTTTCAAAAGAATTTAAAAAGGCATCCATATCTTCCCCCTCTTTAAACTCGGCTATTAATTTGGAATTCAATTTGTAACCCAGTCCTGCAGTCACAGTTAAACCCAAGCCACTTACCTGCTTTGGTGCCGCTGGTCGGAGTGATAGCTTCTCCAGTTCATGTTGCCTCTGGCGCTCCTCTCTCTTCTCCTCTGCAGCTCGCTGGCGCTCACACTCCTCATGATCTCCCTCTCTCTGTTGTCGCTCTGCCTCCAGTTCCATCCTGCGCAACTCAATTTGCAGTCTGAGTACCTCTGGATTCAGGATACTGGTGACCATCCCTGGTTGCTGCTGTGACCCTTCACTGACAGTGGCCCTGCTGTCCTCCTCACCGGACCTGGCCACTAGTCCTGCCAGACTCATGGTCTGGTCCCTTTCAGTCATGGTCTGTCACTTGCTGCTCTGGGTATCTGCTACCTTCAGGGCCTCTATGAGGTTCTGCTTTTTGGCTGTCACCTCGAACGGGACTCCTCTGTCCCTGCACAACTGCTTCAAGTAATCTACATTGTGCCTGTTGTAGTTAGAAGCCATCTTCTTCCCTGACTACGGCTACTCTGACTTGCACTTTAGGAAAAAAGGAAAACAAAATGGGTAGGAACTTGACTGTATGCCAAGTGATATATAGTTCTGTTTCCTTTTAAAATAAAACTCTGCCTTTTTTCTTTCTTTGCAAGTGAGCTTACTTTCTCAGCTGACACAGAACAATAAAAGCTTGTAATACCAAAATTATGCCACCGCTGCCAACCAATCTGTCACAAACCCACTCAGCAGGTCAGGCCCTTTACTCCCAAAGTGCCAACCTCTGAGCACAGTCTTGTGAATAGTTTAACAGAACAAGGTAACCCTCTTGTCTGTTTTGTGAGTTCGGATCAACCTTTGGTCTCAAGTCTTGGAGGGATTCAAACTGTGAACCTCTTGCTAGCACACACAATGCACAGGCTTAGACATTTCTGTCTTCAGGGGGCCAGATATCTTTGCCTATGGGCACCTAACCAGGTATACAGAGATGAACCCTTAAAAACTTTAATAAAGACCGCAGATTTAAAATGCTTCTCTTTCCAGTTTGATACCACCATTCAAGCTATGCCTCGTGTCTGCTATAACCATATATACTTTTCTTACAAATGAAAAAAAATTCAAAGACAGACCAAGTATGCTCTAAAAAGAATTTTACTAAAAATAGATAAAAATATGTAGAACACAAAATACAGAACTCTTATATCACAAGACATACAAATCTTTTAAAAGAACAAGGTTTAAACAGTGCAAATTCCTATTTACAGTGCTTAGATTTGACTCTCTTTCTAAATACCTGTTTAAAAGTGCTCACAGATGTGTTCTTGTCAGAGTCTAGATAAAGGTGTGTCTGAAATAATACAGAATATTCATTAAGCAAACTGTATTTGCCAACATCTTTTGTGTGAGGTCATCTAGCTCCTCCTCTGTCAGAATATATAAAAAATATGTATATCTTATACAAAAACAGGATTTTTTTTTCAAAGTATTAAATTCTGCAATCTCAGCATACTCATATGTTCTTCAAATGACATCTCTTTGATCTGGTGATACGCTTCCCCCTTTCAGGACATGAAAGCATCTTTATGATTTTGCACTAATACATCACAACCTGCTTTTCTTCCTCTGGAAGCATCATAAAATGGATATGCTGAACTCAAGCTTCTTCCACCCTGTAATTAGCTTCAGGCCTTCCATGTAACACCTGGTATCTAAAATTGTGTGTGTGATCTCACATGCCATTTTCAGCATTTTCTCATGGCTTTCATCTTTCAACTGAAACCTGGGGGGGGGGAGCAAGGTCACTCCTAAAGCATCAGATATTCAAAAGAGACAGTCAGTAATACATTTTATATTAAAAAAAATGATACAGCACTCAGAACTGACTGTCCATGTCACAATTGCAATTAGACTTTTTCTATCTAAGTTTAAACTGTGGCTCTCTCACACACCCCTCCCATGATGAATCATCTAGCTCCTCCTTTTAGAATATAAAAATTATACAAACAATGATCTTCCTGTCAGGAGATATTTTACATACTGTTACTTCAGCAAAAATTAATTTCCCAAATTATAAGTCTGTGATCAAGCCTGTCCTCTTTGATCTTGAACAGTTCCTGTTTCCTGGGTATTTCAAAGGATTTTATGACTTTTAGCACCATAGTGATATAACATGTTTTTTCCTCTAAAATGTCATAAAAGTTTATGAGACCTATATCCTGGTAGCTGGATCAGTTCTAATTAAGTCTCTCTGATCCTTAATTACCTCCTGGTTTCAGGTTAATATATCCTGGAGCTGAAACCTTGGGGGGTGGCACCCATCCCGCAGGCTATCTCATGAGAGACACTCACATACCACATTCCATATTACAAATATCATAGAACAATCATAACCAGCTGGCCAAGCATCACAATCCTCCCCACCTAAATGGAATTTGGGAGCTCTATCCCCTGCATGGGATGAGCTTCCCAAATCAGTTCACTCCTCATAAACACGAGACAAGCCATCTGTGTTCTGATTGGTCACTCCAGCCCTATGTAAGATTGTCATGTCATACCCTTGCAAGGCAAGACTCCATCTTTATAGTGTACCATTAGTTTTTCCCATTTGAGTCAGCAAAACCAGGGGGTTGTGATCCGTTTGTACCTCAGAATGCTGCCCATATAAGTATGGCTCCAACTTCTTTAGGGCCCACACTATGGCAAGGCACTCTTTTTCCACAGCAGACTAAGCCTGCTCCCTGGGAAGTAACATTTTACTCAGGTACACTACAGGGTGATCTTTCCCTTGGTTGGATGTCTGACTCAGTACTGCCCCAATACCCACATCTGAGGCATCAGTCTGAATTATAAAGGGTCTGCTATAGTCAGGACTTGTCAATACAGGAGCACTGCACAGTGCCTCCTTCAGTCCAGTAAAGGCTCTTTGACAGGCTGGTTCCCAGGTAATTTTCTTATGCATCCTTTTCTTTACCAGGTCAGATAGGGAAGCAGCCTGGGCACTGTAATTGGGTACAAACTTCTTATAGTACCCTGCTGTCCTGAGAAAACTCTTGGCCTGCTTCTGCATTTCTGGTCTGGGCCATGCCTTCATCACCTCTATTTTCACTTGGTTAGGACGGAGCTGTCCCCAGGCTACAACATGCCCAAGGTATGCCACTTCAGCCATGGCTACCTCACACTTCTCAGCTTTGACAGTGAGCCTGGCCCTCTGTATCCTGTCCAGTACTTCCCTAAAGTGGGACAGGTGTTCCTCCCAGCTGGCACTAAAGATGGCAATGTCATCCAGGTACACCACAGCGTACTCCTGAGCACCATTTAACACCTGGTTCACCAACCTTTGGAAAGTGGCTGGGGCATTCTTCATTCCGAAAGGCATTACTTTTAATTCAAATAAAACTATCGGAGTGATGAAGGCCAACCTCTCCCTAGCTCTGTCCATTAACTCTATCTGCCAATACCCCTTTGTCAGGTCAATAGTTGTAAGGTAGGTCACCCCTCCCAACTTGTCCAGGAGCTCATCCATCCTGGGCATCGGGTGGGCATCTGACTTCGTGACTGTATTCAGTCCATGATAGTCCACACAGAAATGAGTAGAGCCATCTGGCTTGGGCTCAAGGACTACAGGTGAGGCCCATGGGGTGTGGGATCTCTGGGTTACCCCTAAATCCAGCATTTCCTCCCACCTCCCCCCAATGTCCTTTTGGACAGCCTCCGACACCTGATATGCTGTCTGCTGTATGGGCGTCTGTGTCCCTGTCTCCACATCATGTGTCGCTAAGGGGGTTAGTCCAGGCTTGGCACTAAACAATGGGGCAAAGTCTACTAAAACCTCCCTTACTTCCTGGATCTTGTCTGGGGCCAGCTGGGGAGACAATTTAACTGCCTCCACAGAGGACTCCCACTTACTTTCTTCCAGCAAGTCCAGAAGGGGGTCTCCTTCGTCCGTCCCTTCCCTGCATACTGCAAATGCCATGTCAGCCCTATTAGCATATGGCTTCATCATGCTGACATGGTATATCCTTTCTGTCTGTCTTCTGTCAGATAACTCTATAATATAGTTCACGTCATTTACCTTCCTAACTACTTTGTATGGTCTTGCCCACTCAGCCTGCAACTTGTCTTTCTAGACCAGATTAAGGACCATGACTTCCCGACCCACCATGTATGAGAGACCTCTAGCTTTGCGGTCATACCCCACTTTTTGTTTCTGTTGGGCAGCTGCCAGGTTGCTCTGGGCTGTCCCCATAAGCTCCTTCAGCCTTTCCCTAAACCTAAGGATGTAATCCACTAAGTGAGTTCCCTGGGTGGTGTGCTTGCCTTTCCAGTCCTCCCAGATCAAGTCTAGGGGCCTACGTATCCGGCATCCATATAAGAGTTTGAAGTGGGAAAATCCTGTCTACTCTTGGGGCTCCTCTCTGTATGCAAACAACAGGTGGGGAAGGTATTTCTCCCAGTCCCTCCCATGCTGTTCAGAAAATGCTTGAAGCATTGACTTCAGGGTACCGATAAATCTTTCCACAAGCCCATTGCCTTGTGGGTGATGGGGTGTTGTGCATCTCTGCCCTACCCCACATTTCTCCCATAAACATTTCATCAGGTCTGACATGAAGGAACCCCCTCGATCAGTGATAACCTCCTGCAGAAACCCAACACAGAAGTAAATCCCAAGTAAGGCATCTGCCACTTGTCCTCAGTGTGGATAGGGTGACTACCTGGTACCGGTAGCATAATCCACCACAGTCAGGATGAACCTCTTCCTGGAGGAGCTGGTGGTATTTAAAGGCCCCACAATATCCATTCCTGTCCTCTGGAATGGTTCCTCCACTATGGGCAATGGAATTAGGGTGGCTTGGATTTTCTTACCTGCCTTCCCTATTTCTTGGCACCAGTGACAGACCTGCAATACTCCTTCACCTACTGGTGAAGTTTGGCCAATAGAAATTTTTGGCCAACTGCTGCATAATTCATGTAATTCCCAGATGACCATACAAGAGAATATCATGTGCAATCTTGAGCAACTGCTCATGATACCCTTGGGGAACGACAAGCTGCCTGCCTATCACCCCTCCCTCTGTCTTCACATCCTGAGTATACATCAGTCCATTTTCCCAATAAACCTTATGTTTACTGTCACCTCCCTGTACTCCGTCAGAGTGTACCCAAGCCCTCAGCTTCTCTAGAATAGGGTCACTTCTCTGAGCAGCTGAAAACTCCTCACACATTCCCAAGGCATGGGACATGTCCCCTTCAGTCTCTAAACTGGGGTCCCTAGCACTAGCATCAGGGGACTCAGGATCACTGTCATCCCTAACCCTCTGACTATTGGTAACCCCCCCTTTGGAGTAACCCTTCATAGCTGTGTGGTTAACTGCTACTGGGGAAATTTCTACCCCCCTTTTCATTAGTCTCCATATCAGGAGACACAGGCTGGGGAATATGCCTCCCAGTGATTTCTACAATGGCTTCTGTGGGGTCCAGGGAACTACAATTTTCCCTTGCCGCTTGACTATGGGTAACTGCATGCACCATCCCCTGTTTGAGATCGTTGCCAAGGATGATGTCCACTGTTAAAGTTTTGGCTACAGCCACCTGTTGCACAGTTCCCCTGTTTCACCCCAGTCTATGAGAACACTAGCGAGTGGCAATGTTTTCTCCTCACCAGTGAAGCCTTGTACAGTGACATATTTATTGGGTATAAGCTGACCAGGCTTTACCAGATCCCCTTTTACCAATGTCAGGGATGCTTCTGTGTCCCTTAACCCTTGTGTCTGTACACCATTCACCATGACTGGGTGCATGTGTTTCCTCATGTTCACAGGCATGCTTCCAGGGACACATAAACAACCCACTTCTTTCCTAACACCACCTTGCATATTGCTCATCCTTTTGGGACACTGTCTGGCAATATGTCCAGTTTCTTTACAGACCCAACATTCATTTCTTTTCTCAGAGAAATCTTTTCTCTGAAACCTGGGGCAGTGAGAGTTTTAGCTGCCCTAAAGGCACACTTTTTCCTTTCTGCACTGCCATGCCCACCCCATTCACTCTCAGAGCAGGTCTGCTCTTGGCATAGCGTTCCAAGAGTTCAGCAGCCTCTTGCACTGTTTTGGGATCTCGGCACTCCAGCCAAGTTTTCAGCCCCAAAAAACTGTTCTAATAAAATAGCATTTTCAATTTTGCCTACAGAGTTTGCTTCAATTCCCTCCCACCAACGTTTTAAACATTGATGTTGTTTCATGGCTAGCTCCTTGTAGCTTATATCAGAGTTTCTCCTGAACTTACAGAATTTAGCTCTGTACGTTTCTGCAGTTAAATCAAACTTTTTAAACTGCAGCTTTAAGTTTGCTGTGATCATTACTGTCCTCATTGTCCATACTCAAATGTACAGGCTCAGATAATCTGCCTTCAGGGATGCCAGATATCTTTTGCCTTAGGGCACCTAACCAGGTATCCAAAATGAACCCTTAAAACTCTATAAAAGACCTTAGGTATATTCTTACCTTTTCCCAGTTTGGTAACACCATCAAGCTTATGAACAGTTATTAGTCAGTCTCAACCATCTATACATCACATGCAATAAGGAAGAACTTCAAAGACACACCCAGGCAGTCTTTTTAAATGAAAGGTTTACTTAAAAATGGATAAAAATATGATTAATGTAAACACAGAACAATATATCACAAAGCATATAATCACATAAAGAAAAAAGGTTAAAGTACAAAACATAAACTCCTACCACAATACAATTAGACTTTTTCTAACTAATGTATTACCTCTGTACAGTGCTTAAGTTAAGTATTATTCCTTAAGAGCCCACAAAGAAAATGTCACTAAGTTCAGCCACAGTATTCAGTTTAAACTGTGGCTCTCTCACACATCCTCCCATGATGAGTCATCTAGTGCCTCCTTTTAGAATATAAAAATATACAAACAATGATCTTCCTGTCAGAAGATATTTTAAATACTGTGACTTCAGCAAAACTAATTTCCCAAATTATAAGTTTGTGATCATGCCTGTCCTCTTTGATCTTGAACAGTTCTTGTTTCCAGGGTACTTCAAAGGATTTTATGACTTTTAGCACCATAGTGATATAACATGTTTTTCCTCTAAACTGTCCTAAAAGTTTATGAGCTCTATATCCTGGTAGCTGGGTCAGTTCTAATTAAGTCTCTCTGGTCCTTTAATTACCTCCTAGTTTCAGGTTAATATATCCTGTAGCTGAAACCTTGGGGGGGGTGGCACCCATCCCTCAGGCTGCCTCATGAGAGACACTCACATACCACATTCTATATTACAAATATCGTAGAACAATCATAACCAGCTGGCCGAGCATCACAGTCATCACATAGTATCTAGGTACTTCTTAACCATGTAGTACCTATGTAAACTTACAAAACAGTTTATCAATTACACATATAGTGTGAAGAAGGTTGGGTAAGGAACAGCATGAACTCTGTTCCTAACCCTGCCATATAGGTGTGCTCAAATCACTGGATAAAGCATATGAAATGTAAGTACTTTTTCTCTTTATTTTGTTTTTTATTGTTGGCCACACTGTCTATTAAGTTTCCAACTGTAAGTATCAAGTTTTGTGTTCTTATTGGGATGAGTGCAGGAACATAGGAAGCTGCTTGCATCATATTGTTCCTCCAGTGGCAGTCCTCACAGCTTACCATTACAAAAGAACCCCACCCCCATCCAGCCCAGCTAAATGAGAAGAGTGTGGTTAAGTCCTACCACTTTACCAGGCACCCATGTAAAGGACGGCTGTTCCTCTGGCCACAGATGCCCCACTAGTCCCACTGATCCCCGAATCCCATGATGCAGTTGGGCAGAAACAACTCTGCTGATGGCATAGGGCTGAGTGCCAGGGAGTTGATCATGTGCAGTTCAGAAGTTTGGTAACACTGGGTGGCTAATTGTGGTAAAAATTGTGCCCCCACATGGTGTGGTATTCCTGAAGGGACCAGACCAGAAATGAAGAGTCCAGCTAGTTCAAACTGCTTCCCATTGATCTGCCAAGTGTAGCCTGAAGGCCGCAGGCAGATCCTGTAAACACACATACTGTATGTAGTCAAGCGCTGCATGAGAAGCTCCCACCGCACCACCCATTGAGACTTGTATCACACAATACAGTTAAGCGTGGACTTCACCATTTTCATTTTGCCATGGGTGGTGAGGTAGTACACAGATTGCAAAACATAGTAAAGTTCCCATTTCGCAGTAAATCAACATCACAGAAGGGGTTGGACATCACCCATTTTAAATTTCTTTCCCCATATGGCACATACTGATCAATAAAGCAGATTTAATGTCAAAACTGTTGTATGTGGCTTTGGTGTATGTTAATAGCAGCTTTAGATGAGGTAGCATTTACAAGACTAATTGTTTTTATTGCTGCTCCGCCACCTGAAAATAAGATGCCATTTCTTCTGTGAACTATCCAGACTAAATATATAGCAATCAGCAGGTATATTCTAGGAAAATACATTGTAAAATGTGTAAAGGAAGACCACGTTGAAACTGCCTCTCAGCAGATCTGCATTGTGAAAATTCATTGGAAATAATGGGTAAAAGCATCCCAAAAGCTCTCCACAGCCAATGTTGTGTACCTTTGTTTTGGCCAGTAGGTCATGCACTAAGAGGCTGCATTAATCTATTTCAAAAGTTTTACCAGAAACACATACTGAACTGAGCAGCACATGGCCAGATGCATCTGGGGAGGGGAGAAGGGAGCAGCAGTGAAAAGAAGATACACAACATATGATGCATACATAAACAAAGAATAAACTTAACACAGTAAATGAACTCTATGGTTCTGGGACCAGAACATTCACAAAAATCTGAGCCATGAAGATAGTCAGCATAACCACACTGAGATGACAGCAGTACTGCTAAACAGAGAGGCTACAAAAGTTAGAACGACAAAGATGGGCAGTACAGTCACAACATGATGGTAATAGTACAACTGCAATGCATTCAATAGTAGCAGCACATTACAGTACAGTTAGATGTAGTTGTGGGAGGGGGAGTGAGATACTAATAATGCAGCACGAGTTGAGTCAGATACTACTGCTGTACAATATGTGGAATAGTACAGAGGTGAGATACTCCAGCCCAATGAAGAAGATTAGGAGTATGGAGAACAAGCATTTGTCAATGCCGAATGTTGCTTGCTTCTATGTGCTGTTTAGGTATTTGGAAGTCATTGGAGTGCAAATATTGAAAATTTGCGGAACTTACGAGCGCGTGAGGAACTATGGCAACGCGTCAGAAATAGTCATTCTTAGGAAATTTTTCACCAAATTTTCAGCATAGCCATTTTAAGACCTCTGCTCATGAACAGTGTCACTGTGATTTTGTTAATGTGTCACATACATTGAGTTTGCACACCGACTGCGCCATTGTGCGCTACATGGGCGGAAACACGTTTTGGGCAGGATGTGAAAAATGACAGCTGTACTGCTCATGAGGAGGTGTGGCAAAATGGCAATGTTGAAAATCTGGAGTGAAAATATTGAAAATTTGTGAACTTACGAGCCTGCGTAGGAACTGCACAACGCACGCTCGTAAAACAGTCATTTTTAGGAATTTTTTCACCAAATTTTCAACATAGCCATTTTAAGACCTCTGCTCATGAACAGTGTCACTGTGATTTTCTTAATTTGTCCCATACATTGATTTCACACACCAACTGCGCCATTCTGCGCTACATGGGCGGAAACACATTTTGGGTGAGATGTGAAAAATGACAGCTATACTACTCATAAGAAGGTGTGGTAAAATGGCAATGTTGAAAATCTGGAGTGAAAATATTGAAATTTTGCGAACTTACGAGCCTGCGTAGGAACTGCACAACGCACGCTCGTAAAACAGTCATTTTTTGGAATTTTGGACCAAATTTTCCAACATTGGGTTTTGGGACCCTTCTCATGAATGACATCACTGTCATGGTGGTATTCAGGCCTGAAGGGTGATTTCGCAGTCACTGCACGAAATCACCCTTCGGCCTAACGCCATGACAGTGACATCATTCGCGAGAAGGGGTCCTAAAACCCCATGTTGAAAATTTGCGAAAATTCTCTAAAAATGCCTGAGATATGCAACAAAGTTGAAACCCCTCTATCTAGCCCATTATGCAGCTTACCGCATTTCTCAGTTCGTGGTCGGCTTTGAAGAGTGCAGATGTGTTCCCAGTCCACTCAAGATCGCCGTGACCGGAGTCCAGAGGTAAGTATGGGGTGAGGGGGTGGGAGGTTGCGCGCAGGGTGGGTGCGGGTTGTGGAAGGGGGTCGGAGACGCCGACGCTGGACCGCTTTTGTTTTACAGGTTTAAAAAAAAGACGTCGTGGACTATTTGCCATGCTGGGGTGGGCTCCCAGCATGGCACAAGAAACGAGGGCATTCAGTCGATGGGGATTGGGCACCCCGTCGTGAGACTGCTTGCCACGCTGGGGTGGGCTCCCAGCGTGGCACCAACTAGTGGGGGGACGGCACAGCTCAGCCGACGGGATTGGGCACCCCGTCGGCTATACAGTGCGGTCGGGGGCGTGCATGCCTGCATGTGGGAGCTACGCTTATCGCTGCTCACTGAAGCATAGCCCTCTTTCAACTGGATGTCACTGCATTTTGGAGCATGTCATAGACAGCTCCAAAATGCATTGGCTTACAGGGGCCGCACCTGCCAGCTCACTGACTGAATTGGAGGAGGAGGTGACACACCTCCGAAATCTCCGATGATGGCACTATGTTTCTTGCACATGCGTGCAAGCAACATAAAAATGGTTAGGAGAGCAAAGAGGAGTCAGAACCTTTATCATGGTGACGATGGAAAGAAGAAAAATAGGAAAATAAGTCTAACCATGAAAATTAGACTATCTAGCCATATTTGTTGTGTGTGTAAACCTAATAAGTCAAGTTACGATACTGATACATTCAACAAGCCCCACACAGGTAGTGGGTCCAATTCATATTATGATTTCTTTTTTGTTCCCATCACAGACTGAAGCCTCAGCTGTTGGTTCCAACCCGCTACAGCTTGCAGCTGCCGATGACTCCTATGACTCCTCTGATCATCGAAACGATAAAAGCAAGCTGCATATGACTTCCAGTGAGTATTTGGTCAGCACAGTGCTTCTACAAACAAGCTATATCATGGAGCCATGGAATCTGCTGACCCATTTTGTCTTTCTTTTCACCAATGGGTATTCACTTCAGTGCTCATCAATCATAGTCTTATATTTAATCCTATGCTTTTGATGTTTTAAAACCTGAAACCATTTTCATTCCTGCATGGTTTCAGGTTTAACATCAACATAGACACAGAATACAATGGTGCTGGGGTATGCATGCACAAGTATTAGAGAATCTCTTTGGAAGAGTGTGAAGCAAGAGAGAGAGGCAGCTGAATTATTATAACTCAAAAGGGACAGGAGTAAGAACCTCTAACAATAGCAATCTTTTCTCAGGATCAAAGTCAACAGAAATGCACAAATATCCGAGTCAAAATAGAAAGATTTTACCCACAAATCCCTAGAAACTCTGTGAGTTATCTGTGAAAAGATTAACTTTCTAAAGTAACAACAAAACTGTGGTATAATACGTTTTAAAGATGGCAAGAATGCAGTCTTAATGAAAGCAAAATGTGTTTTAACTTTCAGCCTTGTTAAAGCATGATTTCATTCCAGACAGTTCTACAGTTGCACCTAGAATAGCTTGCTCCTTGGTTGCTGGATACTGGGAGACACAAGAGGGTAGATTTTTGAAATTGGAGATGCAGACACATCTGGGAGTTGTGCAGCATCCATCAGCATTCACTGCATCTACTACCCAGCTGGAAGCAACAGGCACTATTTCCAAAACTGCATCCTATTACAACTGTGCTTTATAGTGGTATGCATACTGTAGGTGCATCTGTCATATGGGTACCAGATCAGGTAGATAGCGCCTTCCTGGCCTTGTTCTTAAACTCTTGTTCCAGACAATCAAAAGCTATTGTTGCATACAAGTCCCCATTGTATGTACATTTGGATGCCACAAGACTTGAGCACAAAAACCTGAATTTCAAGGAATACACACTTGACCACTTTTACTGCATTATTATCCATATATGTTTTACAGTCATTTACCTCCCAACTCTGAGTGAAAGCTGCACCAGTAAGCAGTTTCAGCTACAGAAAATTGGAGAAGGTTGAAAATTGGGCACAGATGTAGCTAATGGACAAGACTAACTGGAAGCATTCAGGTCCTCGGATGTACCTGCGCCTATCGGTTATTTGAAAATGAGGCTTTTGATTTTCCAGATAACTGTGAAATGCATTACTGTCATGTGACAACATTAGTGGAAGGAGAGATATCTTTGCAAGAGAAACAGCTAGAAAAGTATCTCATTAACCAAAAGCTTGAATAGTGTTCATAAGGGATATTGCTGACGAACTGGAAGGGAAAATAAGCCTTTTTGCAGATTATACCAGCATCTGTAATAGGGCGAATAACCAGGAGAGAGAGAGAGAGAGAGAGGGAAAAGCATGCATAATGATTTTGGGGAAACTTAGAGTGGTCAAGAACATGGCAGTCGGGATTCAATGCCAAACATTTAAAAATAATTCACCTAGAGCGTAGGATACCAGCAACTGAGTAACAGATGGGGAGGTATTGTCAGTCATTAAGTAGGAAAGGGACCTTGGGGTTGTCATATCTGATCATCTCAAAATGGCAGGAGAGTGTAACAAACCTGTAGGCAATGACAGTGTGATGCTGGGATATATTTGGAGAGGTATCTCCAGCAGGAAGAGGGAGCTGGTGTTACCACTCAGTCACTCACTGGTGAAACCCCACCTGGAGTACTGTGTCCAGCCCTCAGAAAGGACATAGACAAGGTGGAGGCATCCCAGAGGAGGGCAACTAAAATATTGCCAGGGTTTCACCAACAGCCGTGTGAGGAGAGAATGAGGATTTGCCATGTACACCCAGGAGGAGAAGAGAGAGGACAAGGGACATGATAGAGATGTACAAGTACCACATGAGCTGAACAGGGTACAGAAGGGGGGTCTCTTTTGAATGAGGCAGAGCACCAGGACCAGAGGGCATGCAATGAAGCTGGGGGGGTGAGTTTAAGATGGATATAAGGAAGTACTATTTCACTGAAAGTATAATAGATGCCTGGAATAGACTGCCAGTGGAAGCAGTGGTGGTGAAGACAGTAGGAGACCTCAAGCATGTGCAGGATAGACATAGGAACATATTACTAAATAGACTGGGAGGACAGTGGGTCACCAGAGACCAGTTTGGGTCTGTGGAGACAGACCAGGCAGGGGCCATCTGAGTGGCCCTTTTCTGCCAACAAATTCTGTTTCTATGTTCTTATCAGAGGTGTTCATTGAAAACAGTGAAAATCCTTTTAAAATGTGTGGTTAACATAATTAAACTGGGATTAAACTAGTTCATAGAGAACCCATTATTAAAGGAAAGGGGAAATTGTTTAACCAGGAAAGGCACACTAAGCTGAAGCTTGTTTCAAAGTATGACCTGGGGGCACAAGTAAGTTAAGTGACTTGTTCAGGGTCACACAGTATGCAAGTGGAGGCTGTGGGATTCAAACCCAGATCACCTGGCTTGCAGCTCAGAGCCCTAAACTATTGTGTTATACTGCCTCCTCAGTATTATAATAGTAGTATAATATACAGTAGCTTTTAAAAGAGCTCTTGTCCAAACAATTACTTAACAGTATTTTGTAAAGTTCCTTCAGTACCACAGATAACCATGAAGGACTGTGTTCTGCCTTCTTCATAAGGCATCTTTCCACACACACACACACACACATTTGCAAGAAAGCTAGATCTTAATTCAGCCCAGGCTTAGCACACTCAGAAGTGATAATGACACTTTACCAGTACCACTGGAAGAAAACTGTTCTTATAAAAGGGATGACTGTTCCTATAAATGGGAGTTACTGCCATGGAAAGGAATTGACAAAAACTAGGACATCCAAAAGATTGTCTTTTAAATAGGTGTTCTAAGTGGGCTTCACAGTATACCTGTATTCTACAGGCATGGTAGTGCTTGTATAGTTAGGGTTGAAAAGGGTGCTTAATGTTAAACCCAAATATGTGCTCTTTAATAACTTTTGCACCATTTGTAAAAATTGCATGAAATTGGAGCATTGTGGTGACCACAGATGTTAGCCATGAGTGCAACTAGACTGCTCATAGCCAAGGCCCCTAGAATTCTGCGGCAGCAGAATTTTGTGCAGAACTTGCAATCTACCACAGAACTTCTGCGGTGCCGCAGAATTCACTCTTCTTGGCGATTTTTTATTAATATTTCTTTTTATCCATAGAATCTGGTTCTCTTCCCCTCTTTTTATATCCAAAACCCCACTATATGCTCAGAATGTGATGTTATCATTGCAATCACATCATACATTAGCTAACGAAATGGCTGCATTCTGCAAGAGAAATGAACAGTCACTTATCTACCACAGCTCCCACTGCCAGAGACGGTGGCACAGCACATCATGCATGGTGATGTTTGCTCAACCTGTACTACAGCCAAATATAGTTTTCATTCTTACATTATTGAGCTAGGGCCAACTTAAACAAAACCTTGTCAACAGCACATACTTGTAAAGTCCATACCTCACTTTGTACAAACCTATTTGTGCCTTTAAGGTATAGAGATGCCATCTGAAATGAATAACTGGTAAAATGAATTTAACTGTCATTTTTAAGAAAAATAAAGTAATTATGCACAGAAAAGTGGAATATAGTAATGTGTAGACCTGTTGAAAGACTAGACCTGTTAAATAAATAATTGCACTGTGCGCATTTTTGCCAGGGTTATTGATTACATATTGTCATTGGTTGATAGAATCACCTAAAAGTTATGGAGAAATGTTGTGTGCAGGGACAGCTGTTGGGCCAGAGGGCAGCATGCTGTGTTTCTGTGCCGGTAGCTCAGGTTCAGAGATTAGCTCTGGGAGCTGGCTGGGCAGCACAAGGACTGGTGGAACACATCACTGCTTAGAGCTTGGAAGGTATGGTGCAGTGTTCTGTCACATGGTGAACACATTGTGATGGGCTGGAGAGCTCTATCCCACAATCGTTTCACATGCATGTCATGGCCTGACAGTGTTACGCAGTGTGTCAGGGTAAGCAGGTTGACATGAATAATTAGTTTTGCAATAACTCCTCTATTCCATTTTCAATGGGACGTGTATGAATGAGGATGCAAGTTCATGGAAATTAAACAAACAAACAAAAAATATATATATATATACATATACATATATATATATATATATATATACATATATATATATATATATATATATATATATATATACACATACATACATATATACATGTACATATATATATATATATATATATATATATATATATATATATATACATATACATATTTATACAACGATGTTTTGGGATAAATACGAGGATAAAAATGATATCTAGACTGCCCAGTGAAGATAACATTGTTATCTTCATGTTCCTATCGTCATACATTTATCTCCACGTTCCTACTCGTCATCCTGGTGAAAGTGAAAGTGCTTCACTTTTCATCACACACCTGTCTCTCTTCCTCTGTCCCTGTACAAGTACCTCCCCCAAAAAAAACCCACTATTATCTTCTTTCTCTCTGTAGTCTGCACCACGGGCGGTAGCCCTACCGACAGTCAGTCGGCGGGCGCGGGCAGGCGGGTGGATGATGCCGCCGCCGCCGCCGGGGAGCGGGCGAGGGCTTCATGCGGCGGGTGGGTGGGGACACTAGACACCAGGAGATGTTTGGGAGGGGTTAACTTACATTCTGCCCGCGATCGGGCATTACGGTCCACTAGACCACAAGGGAGATATTCGGTTGGGGCTTTTACATTCTGCCCGCGATCGGGCACTGGGGGTTGATACACGCTCTGACCGCGATCGGGCTTCAGGAGATGTGTGGGGGCATACTGTATGCCCGCGATCGGCTTCGGAGGTGTGTACGGGGTCATATACATTGCATGCCCGCGATCGGGCTTCGGGAGATGTGTGGCGGGGTCATGTTACTGTATGCCCGCCGATCGGGCTTCGGGAGATGTGGGTGGGGGTCATGTTACTGTATGCCCGCTGATCGGGCTGCAGGGTGCGCTGGTCCCCGATGGCTGCTGCCTGGCAGGCCAGGCGTAAGTCCTCAGGGATTGGCGCACCTACAGCATATCGGTATGCAAATGGGGCCATAAATAGATGCAAATGGCCCCCTGCGCCTTGCATAAATTATGGCCCCATTTGCATGTCACCTTTGAATATCGGAATTGCGCATGGCGCAATGGTACTTGCGCCACCGCAAGTTTAATGCTCAACTCTGGCAACTTGTGGTGGTGCAAGTTCCACTGCGCCATGCACAGTGGCTGTGGCTGGGGGGTGATATTCAAAGGAGTTGCTCAATAGCACAACTCCTTTGAATATCGCCCCGGCCACACCCCTGCGCAACTATTTTGAGCAGCGCAGGGGCTTGCGCCTCAGAATGACGCAGTTTGAATATCTGGGCCCATATGTTTAAATTTACTGTTATTGTGTCTCTTATGATTATAAGACTGCATTCTCAAGTTCTCTGGGTGGCAGAAGTGCAGAGCAAAGCTGAACAGTTCTGGCATGCAAACGACTTAAGAAGAAACTCTTATAACCATAAAAGATGCAGTAACTGTACAAATAAAACATAATATTTACTGGTAACCCTATTTATCAACCGGATTACCAGTACTATCAAATGCTGAAATAACCCAAAATCTGGTTATTACGGCATTCAACACCGTAATAACCCAAAATTGGATTATTATGGTATTCTCAAAACAACTTTCGCTTTCATCTGGGGTAGCGTGGCTGAGTGGTGTTCGCTCCGGTGAACAGTGTCCTACATAACCGAAAGACATAGCAATATTTAGTGTATGAATTACCTCAGTTCTAAATGGCAAAGATCACTTTTTGTAGTTTGCTGTAAAAGAAGCCGCTGAGTGTAGAGTGATGACAGCGAGTGACTTGGCGGCTTCAGAGGACTCGATGCAAGCGTTAGCGAGCGTTGCTATAGCAGCACTTGATAATGCTTGCATTGAAACTTTGAAGCCGCTGAGTAACTCACTCTCGTCGCTCTACACTCGGTGGCTTCTTTTAGAGAAAATAAGAAAAGTGATCTATACCATCAGAACTGACGTAATTCTTACACTAAGTATTGCTGTTTCTTTCGGCTATGTAGCACATTGTTCACCGAAGTGAACACCGTTCGGTCACGCTTCAGCAAGGGACTCTCCAGGTCACTCCGCCTTGGCTCCAAGGTCAACACAGGAAGTCCATACAACAGCAATTATTAAAAATAAAGGATATGTGAGTGTGAGTTTATGTATTTTTTTCACGCACCCTCACTGTGTGATAACCACATAAACCTCTCGAGCTTCACTCTCGAGGTTTATAGGTCATCACACACCTCGGGTGTGTGAAATTAATCCATAACATACACTTACCTATCCATTATTCTCTATTTCTAAATCATGCTGAAAACTGCTGTTTTGAAAACAAAATGGAGCATGAGTACAGAAATAATATGTTACCTGAGCTGGCCCCATGATGCCAGGCGATGGGAGATCGGCTGGCATGCTGGTGACCTGGGTACACTCCTAAGCCCGGGATGACAAGAGTGGAGGCTTGTAGGGAGGGTTTAGAGTGTGTGGCAGATGCTCTCCTCCAGGAGGGGAGGAAGGGCTTGAGTCTGAATATCTCTGGAGTGGCTCATAGTAGACCGTTGGTGCAATGCACGATGCAGCATGGGTGACCACGCATCGCCTGTGCATGCTACCATGGATACCGCAGCGGTAGCTGCATGGTGGGTAGGGGTGGGCGGTGGGCAAAAAGAGCTGAAAAATTGGCCACCTGGCCAGCCAGATGATGGCTGCTGGTCCCCCATCTACCACAAAGCCCGGAGGTATCCATGCTGTACCCCCGCCAAGCCCCGCATAGAAGGAAGTGCCCATTAGGCCAGTCTTCTATTATGGTGGTGCCACTGCAGGGGCCCCCCGATGGCAGAATACATCAGATCAACTGGGGCTGTGGTGTTCAATGTGGCAGTGAGATGGCAATGGGGGGGTCTAGTGGTGGGGGCCCTCGGCAAGCCCGAAGGAGTGCCAGGCCAGGAGGGATGGAAATAAAATAGGAATGTTTGCCTGAGTAGAAAATTATAGAACTCCTATGAGTGGAAATAGACTATGCCAACTAAACTTAGACATTCAGAATTCTAGAACTATGTGCATGAGACACCCCCTTATGGTTAGAAGCGTACCTGGAATTGTTAGAAATAAACAATCCTGATTGGTGAAGAACTACAGTATGTAGTGATTTAAAATGACCAATACAGAGTAAGAAAAAAATCTTGGTATGTAAACAGACTGTCCTCAAGACATTGGCCCCTATACAATAAGGGGTGGGTTGCCTATGTGCAGAAGATCCAGGGCACGTAGCAGCCCTACATCTCAATGCTCATCTGGAGGTATACTCGCACTCTGTACCATTCATGAAGGCATGGAGTGCTGGGTAAGGGTGGTGCAGGATGTGGCAGCAGAGCTCCTGCCATGTCTTTTGTGTGCCCCTTCAATTTACACCCGCTGTCTGTGGTGGGATGAGGAGTCTCCCATCTGTGCTGCCCCATCCCACCGGTCAGACTGGGAGGGCAGGGCAGCCATTTTGGTATTTATCAATCTTTGAGAAACCAAACACCTGTGCCTTCTAAAAATCCCCTGCTCCACGTGGAGCAGTGGATCCATTGGGGACCAGGACAGGCATCCTATTGGATGCCAACCTGTGCTCTCCAACCCTCCCCCCCACAGCAATGCAGCAGTGGGTGGAGCCATGGGCAGGCATTGTGAGGTGGCATGTGTTTGTGCATGCTGGCCACTGCACATCTGTCCACAGGTGCGGAGCTGTGCAGCCAGGGTATGCCCCTCACACATACCCTGTGTCACATAATGCATAGGCCCCCATAAGCCTTAAAAAGTTGTTGAAAAAACAAATTGGATTTTGGGAAGAATAAAATGCAGAATAGCTAGTAGATAAAAATTAGTAATCCTAAGGATATGCATCCTAAGTCAGTCATCACTGAGAATACTGTGTACAAATCTGGAACCGATGCTACGATATAAACAAGATAAAGCAAAATTGGAAAATTATTTATGTCTTAGATTACAGACAGCATTGTTTTTCTTTTTTGGAACAGCATACCATTTGTGTTGCAGAAAGAATGCATAAAATAGCTCATTTGTCTCCAAGCAAAATGTGTAAAGCAATTTGAAGAAAAACGCATTCCTACAGTTGAGGCAGCAAGAATGCAATGCAGTAACGCTGGAGTATATCACAAAATGCTGCAATATACTGCAGAGAACTGAGGTAACTGCTGTCTACCCCCTGATGGTCATTCAGTACCATGTGGGCCCTCCTTTTTGAAGGAAGGGGCCTGCCAGGATCTTCACAGGAAACTACGGTTCTGGGGACATTGAGTGCGGTACTTCTGGGACACCATTTCACATGACACAAAATAATGTGTTTTTCAGGCCAAAAATATAGTCCAACTACCTGCTATTGTATTCAGTTTTAGATGTTAATCACTTATGTATGCTCCTGTGGAATTCATTTTATGTCTGCAGTCTAAATTACAATATCTTCATTCCTTTTCTCTGTTCAGATCAGTCACCCCAATCTCCCAGGGGAAGGTCAGAGTAGAGTACCTGTAAGTTACAGTATGATGGGTACTGAGTGACTCACCAGGGGACTGGCTGCACAAGGCCCACATCCAGCACCTCTCATATCATTGGCCCCCACGAGGAGAGTTCTCATGAGAGTGAAAGTTACATGTGTTATTCACTGGGTTATGCACTAGTACCCAAAGGCACTATTTCACATTGAACAATACAGCAGATGAATGGGACCTAACGCATTCGAGATCAGTACTTAGATGGGTATAGATATTCCCACTGAACTGTCCTGCACTCTGACACTCCCTCCCTCCCTCCCTCAGGAGATCTAGGGCACAGTGGGAATCACCACTCTGGCATTAGTGAAAAGGTGCCTTCCGGGGACCCCTAGCATGCCTATGCACTACCTTCAGTTCACTGGCCCTCATGTGGTGAGGATCCTACAAGAACCAATCATGTTTCACATTTCAAAGACTAGAATGCCTGTACTCACAGTCTCTCATAACATTATTATCAATGGGCATTACCATGAATTTGGTCTTCAGTTCAGATTAGATTCTTCCAGATAAACCCCTACAGGGAAACTGCAGTCAACAACCTCAGCTACTGCTCTCCCTGCATTGGAACTACATAAACTCAGGGAAATGAGTAACATGATTTTCTGGAAAAGGGAGTGCTCTGGAGACAAGTTCCTCCTAGCTGTCCTTTACTGAATATCAATCCTAACTCTGATTTCCTGTCTGCAGTGCAGCTGCAATGACCACTCTGGCTCCTCCTTCCTGCAGAGGGTACCCTCCAGACCACATTTGCAGCAAGGAATTCCAAATTAAGCCCTTTGTACCTAAGCAACTATACAATGGGGGAAGAAATGTGGATCCTGGAGGTTACATAGCTATAAGTGATAGGCAGCAAATAGGTAGACTAGACAAACTCTTTTGGTCTCTTCCAGCTTTAGGGCCAAAGAAATATGCACCCCACTGGATTCACAATGGCAGTCATCCAGACCTATCAAGGCTGCATGTAGTGACCAGTGGCTGATCCCACTGGAAAAGCAAAATGTCCATGGAACACCCCATTATCCCACCATGTAATGAGAAGGATTAATACATGATATGAAGAAACCTAGAAACATCATCCTAGGATAGTCAGATATGTCAGCACCTGCAGGACTGACACCATGTCCTCCACTGTACCTAGTACACCCAGCAACAGTGAAGGATGCAGAGATACATGGGACTGAGAGTGGCTGTCTGGTATTCGGACATCCACAAACACTTAGATTCTCAAAGGAGAAGACAGATCATTGCCAGGAATTCTGTCATCCTTATTAGATGCTGTTTAGCTGGGGTGATCTAATGTGAACACACAAACAAGCACCTGGAGTGGAAGCATATCCAAGCCACCATGAACATGGCTGGTAATAACCCCAGCACCTTAGCAGCTATCAAAAACAAATGGTGTGACCTGTGAGGTATCATAAAACAGAAGCTGGCTCACAGCTGTTAGTCCTAGCTGACCATGGGGAGGCAACAATGACATCCCAAACAATTGACAGTGGATGACATAGTGGCAGACGCTTAAGAGAACAGTCCATAGATGATGAAGGCAATTATGTGTCCTCCATGAATGGTGAGTGATGTCCCATTATCACATGTCAGATCAAAAGTAGACAGCAGAAGGCCAGATAATGATCAAATGTCATACCACCACTACTGGGGACAGAGGATGACACTGGGATTGTCTGCCACTGCCCAAGTCAGACACACAGCTAAGACCATCTGGTATGCCCATTGTCCATCCAAACAGTAAGTAACAACATGGATGGCACAAAATGACCATTCTTACAACCACTACAATCACATAGTAGTAGTATTTTATTTCTAAGGTGCCCTTCCCTAGAGGCTCAGGACATCGTACAATAAACATTCATAATACAAGACATACTTCAAAATACAAATAAATAATCCCATCATAACATTCTATATAAAATATAAAACATAAGTTCAAGTTCAAGTTTAGTGGCAGGAAAATACTCCATTGAGCAGGTTCATTTTCAAGGAGGTCCTGAACATACAGTACTAATACAAGTGGCTTTAGTAAACTATACAATGCAATACAATACACAGATATTGCATACATATTCATGGGTAAGATAACAAAGAAGATATACAGAATTATATACAACAACTATATACAGTAGTCCTCAAGCACTATAGCACAATGAGGTTAGAACATGGGAGAACAATTGAAGAACATTTGGAGCATTTTGTAAACACAGGGCTTATTACAATAAAACAGCATCAACATCTAAATCAGCCAGAAAAAAAACTGGGCCCTCATGTATCTATATCTATATCTATATCTGTATCTGTATCTGTATCTGTATCTGTATCTACATCTACATCTACATCTATATCTATATCTATATCTATATCTATATTTGTATCTATATATCTGTATCTGTATCTGTACCTCTACCTGTATCTGTATCTACATCTGTATCTACAGCTATATCTTAGCTGGCACAATAGTGCCTCTATAGGTTTGGTTAAGTAGGCTGTTTAATGTTAAGCCCCAATTTTTGCACCTCAATAACTTTGGCAGCATTCGACAAAATAAGTGCAATATTTGTCCTGCATGCTCAGACTGGCAGAGTCTCAAGAAATAAAAAGGTTTGCAGCTGCATCTTGTTTGGTTTTCAAGATATGGAACACTGAAAAATGCAACAAAATGCTGTTTGGTTCTCCGAAGACAATGCAGAATTTTTTCCATGAAACTTTCAGGGTAGAAGTGACCTGTACCAAGGTAGTGCCCTTCAAAGGTTTCATGAAAAAATATTATACAGTTCCAGAGTTAAAGCATTTTTGGGATACCCGTCAAGCTCCACCAGTAAAAAAACATGGATCATGAGTGCTTTTTTTTCATAATGAACTAGTTGTCAAAAATTATTTACTTGTATGAAAAAAAAAAACAATTGTGTCAGCTGCCATCTTTTTTTTTACTCAAAAACATTGAAAATTCATACAAATTATGTATTTTTAAAAAAAACATCTGACCCTATAGTAGGTAAACGAGACTCGTTTAGTAAGATTCTGGTGTTAGCTTTTTTAAATTTGTCCTGGAAATGATGTTTTGAGCACCCAAAAACCCTGGGTGTCCAGTTTAGCAAGAGGAGCCATTCACCCATGTTCACAGTATGAGAACAGGGGGGCATTCTTGAAATATGAAGCTTCAGATGGAGTTGTGCTGTCGGATTTAGTAACAGCAGTGAGCCAGTAATCTACTGCTCTCTTTCTGTCTCTGTCTCTGTATCTCTCTCTCTCTAGATATATTTGTCTGTCTGTCTGTCTGTCTGTCTATCTGTCTGACTATTTATCTGTCTGTCTGTCTATCTATCCATCCATCTATTGAATTAAGTAGCGGACCAGAGTACCCTCCCTCGGTACTACTTCTCTCTCCCACCTGCCCTCCAGGTCAACAGCCCACCCCTTTGTCATATTTAATTTTAATAAGTGGACCGGGTGCCCACCACTGGTGCCACTTCTTTTCACCCCCTCCTCCCCAGTTCACCTGCTCCCTTCTCATTATATACATGATGGCACTGAGGTTACCACCACGATGCTGCCGAGCAGTGGCCTGACAATGGAGTGTCCAATCCCCAGTGCTAACAAGTCCCTGGACATAAAGAAAACCATTCTTCATTGATTTTTTTTTTAAATTTAATTTTATTCAACATTTTCCATTTACAGAGCAGGGAACAGTTATGTACATCCGGTCCGAGCACAAAACAAACAATTAACATAGGGAGCATGTCCAAGGCATTATCCAAATGTCCCCTGCTCCCCCCCCACCTACTCCCACCCCACTCCCCCAGCAGGCAGCTCGATTTTACAGGGTACTCATTACTGAAACACTGGACAGATTAGTCTTGTGCCCAGGATAATCTAGCACCTGTCTGGAGCAAATACAGCTTGTGTAGCCCTTCCAAAGTCTTACGGTACCTCGGCAAGCACTCTCTTCTAATAGCACTAAATTTTTCCATGTTCAAATTAAAGAGTAATTCTTGTAACCAGTCTGTATATGTAACCATGGTGCCATCCACCCAATGTTTTAGTACTACTTTTTTAAGGGACGCTGAAATAATGGCCATGTGGTATCTCCTTATTTTTATCATATTCCTGGGATAGTCTCCTAATAGACAGATCTCAGGCTTAAAAAAAGGCTCAAGTCCCAGCAAAGGGTCTGCATGTTCCTTTATCTTATCCCACAAAAACTTCACTCTAGGACATTCCCAGAAAATGTGGTATAACGTCCCTTTTTGCTTGTGACAAGCATTGCAGTTAGAGTCAGGAATACGACCCATCTTGTTTAATTTTGAGGGGGTCCAAAAAATATTGTTTAAAAATTGGAATTGCATCACTCTCAATCTATCCTGAGTTATGTACCTATAAGCCTTTTGCCAGATTATATCCCAATCCCTCTCTGTCCCCCCCAAGGTGGAGTTCCAATGACGGGAGGTGCCATCCAGTTGCCAAAACATGTGACTGAATAGGATGTTATAAAACCTGGACACCACATGAGGTTCCCATGCCACCCGGGCTAAACTCTCAAATAAACCCTCACAAGACTGGGAACTGTTGAGCCTCCTTTGAGCTTGCACCATTAGATGTCTAAGCTGAAAGAGCTTGAATGTATGACCAGGAGGTATCTGGTATCTGTTTATTAATTCCAGGACTGCCATACACTTTTCATCATGAAAAATATCTATTACCCTTAAACCCTTTATTTCAGGAATCCAAAAGCCCGTAATTGGTTTCCCACCAATTTTTAAGTTCAGATTCCAGGTTGATGGTAGTCTTGAGAGGGAATATATTTAAAAAATGTACATAACTGTGCGTGAATGCTCAGAGAGGTTTTTATAGGGGAAAAGAATAAACCGGCAGTGAGGGACTTTGGTGAAGTGTGAAGCAAGGCTAAGGGGTCAAGTCCTGCTGCATTTATCAGTTCCAATTCTAGGTTAAGCCAAGAAGGTATGTATGGCAGGGAACGCTGTTCTGTGGGTGTTACCAGCCATTTTAGGTACTTACTGGCATTGCATGCCCAATAGTAGAGACCGATATGTGGCAGGCGGAGTCCGGCTTTTTCTCTAGGCACAGCCATACGATAGTAAGCTCTGCGCGGGGTTTTCCCTTGCCAGATAAAACCTGATATAAGGATGTGAACACCCTTAAACCACTTTAATGGTAACCAGGTATTCAACATGGTTAGAGGGTAAAGTATCCTGGGTAACACATTCATTTTCACAAAACTTCCCCTTCCCCATAAGGATATCGGGAGTTTGGCCCATCTTGTGCGGTCCTGATGAATGATGGTTTTGATCGAGTCTAGATTCAGCTGGACCATCTTAGAGTCACTCCGGGCAAGAAAAAACCTTAAATATTTGAGCCTGTGCAGGCTCCATTGTAAACCTAACGCCGTGATTTCAGACTTGAATAGTTTAGAGTTCAAGGGGAACACCAGGGTTTTCTCTTTATTTATCTTGTAATTAAAGAATCTACTGTACTCCTCTATGATTCCCATGGCCACCGGTATAGCAGTAGCCAGGTGGAATAAGTGTAGAAGAATGTCGTCTGCGTAGGCCGAAAGTTTAAACTCATGGGAGCCTACTTTAACCCCTTGAACCCTTTGATCTTGTCTGACTTTTGCCAGTAACAGTTTGAGATAAAGGTTAAAAAGGAGGGGTAAGAGGGGACATCCCTGTCATGTTCCCGAGCATAAGGGAAATGCTGAGGATAACATTCCATTACAATAAATCTGCGCGGTCGGTTGGCTATACAGGGAAAAAACACTCTTGATAAAAGGGAAGGGGAAGCTGAATTTCACCATGGTCAAATACAGGAACTGCCAGTCAACCCTCTCAAATGCCTTCTCAGTGTCCACAGATATCAGTCCAGCCGGTAAACAACGATCCCTGGTCGCAGAGAAGACATTGGATAGTTTCCGCAGGTGGTCAGAGGCCAGTCTACCCACCATAAAACCTACTTGGTCACTATGAATGAGTAGGGGCATTACTTTAGCTGAGCAATTCACCAGAATTTTTGCCAGGATCTTGACATTGTAATTTATTAATGAGATGAGCCTATAACTAGAGACCTTATCAGGGTCTCTGCCCTCTTTGGGAATAACAATGATAAGGGCTGCAAATAAATGTTTATCCACTGTCTCTGAGTTCAGAATGCAGTGGAAAAGTCTTCGTAGCCCAGGAGCTAGCTGACTGGCAAAGCACTTGTAAAAGTTTGGGGAAAACCCGTCAGGGCCTGGGGCTTTATCTAGGGTAAGAGAGTTTATGGCATTGATGATTTCCTCCTCAGATATGGGCAGGGACAGGCCTTCCCCCAATTCCACTGGCAGTGAAGGAAGTGAGCAGGAAGCAAGGTATCTTTCTACCTCCTCCTTCGGGGGACAAGAACTCATCGGGCTATACAGCTCCTGGTAGTATATTTCAAACTCCTGGACAATCTCTCTGGGTTGGGTTTTGACCTCCCCATCTGCCCGAGAAGTAATACTTCTAATGATCCTCAACGACTCCTCCCCTTTTAGTCTCAGTGCAAGCAGATGTCCCCCCTTCTCGCCCTGGTCAATATACCAGGCCTTTGTCTTCAATAAGGTATATTCTGCTTTCTCCCTCAGGAGAGCACTGTACTGGTTTCTTAACCCTATTAATTTTTCCCTGATAGTAACGGAGGTATCCGCAGACAGGGTGCGCTCTATTTCCCTGATTTGCTTGAGGAAATTCAGAGCATAGTGTTCTCTCTTTTTCTTCCTTTCTGCCGCCAATTTAATCAGTTCCCCCTTAGGACACATTTAAGAGCACTCCATTCCATGTCCCCTTTACCTGTCGACCCTAGATTACGCCCCTCGAACTGTGCTATGGTCTGAGTGATGTTCTGATTAATTGATGGCGATCGTAATAACTGATTGTTCAGTTTCCAGACTGTTTGTCTGGGAAGATTGGGGGATAGGTTAAATGAACAGCGAACCATCAAATGGTCAGAGATTATCCAAGGCAGTATTGTGCACTGTGACAGTCCCGGAAGGGCAGATTGGCTAACCAGAAAGTAGTTAATCCTAGACCTAGATCCGTGCACAGCCGAAGTAAATGTGTATTTCTTTTGCGAAGGGAAAAGGACCCTCCATGGGTCACATAACCCAGCAGAATCCACTAACTCCCTTAGGGCTCTTTGAGCGGGTGTTAGCCCGCTATGTCTTTTCCCCTCTTTGTCCAACTCCGGGTCGAACGGTAAATTCCAATCTCCACCTAGGAAACATCGGAGTATGGACAAATGGGGACAAGACCTCTAAAAGATCCACAAAGAAGCTTTACGATCCAGATTTAATGAGTATGCTACCAATTAGCACCTTTGACCTGAACAGTATGCCCAAACTAATCAGAAACCGCCTAGGGGAAGTTAATACTTCACAGACAAACAGTGTTTGCCTAGTGATCAGGATCGCTACTCCTTGCTCATCTTGCTGTTTCCAGACAGGTATACCTGCCCAATGCTCTATCGCTTCAGCAGAGCCGATTCGGAGTCAAGCAAGTGAGTTTCCTGTAAACAGATAATTTTCCCTTTTTGCATTTGTAGGTGTTTCAGTAACTTGTATCGCTTTGTGTTATTTCTAGCCCCATTCACATTCCATGTAACAAATTCACATAGGGTGCCCATATCCAGGCTGAGTAAGTTCTACAGCTAATACCCTAAAGGACCTCAGTAATAACCTGTAGACCCTCTCCAATAAAATTACAAATACTTGACAGAGATCCAGTTTCTTCTGCCTGCTTCTACCCTCTCCCCGACCCTTCTTTCCCTGACCCAAAGGTTTTCTTCTCCCATACCGTCCCCTAAAACAAACCCTTAATGAACTATACCCCAACCTTCCCTCCCCCAGACACGCTACCAATAAAGTGCACCCTCCCAACAGAGAAACGTACTGGCCCATGATGTCAAATGCACTAGCCCTCCTAGACTCTGCCCAGCCCCCCTGTTCCTGCATGTATAACAGTCTCCCTCCTTAATCGGCTCCAATTGCAACATCGTTTCAGAACCGAGAGCACCAGGAGCCAAGCACACCAGAAACAGCTCAGGCAATCCCCTATTACCCTGAGCTGAGCCCCATCCGTCCCTTCACTCCAATCCCCAGAAACCCGGAGGGAACAGAAAAGGATCCAGGAGAGTAGGAAACTATGTAGTGCCTTTAAACCTCGGATCCCACTTATTCTTTGTTTGTCCTTCCCTAATATGGGAAGTTCCCTTCCTCCGGTGCTGAAAAGACCCTTCCCTATCCCTGAGGTGAAAAAACCCGTATGAAAATGCCCCGTGTGAGAGGTAGAAAGAGAGAACTCTGGGGAGAAAGGGCGCTAGTCCAGCGTTATTCAGTGTTTCGTCGTTCTAGTGCCTAAATAAACAATTAACCCTCCTGTGACAAGTGTCTACAAATCAATACTGAAAACAATATGCGTCAGGGCTCAATTACAAACAATACTGCACCCAACACTTCAAAAAGCATCAGAGCAGTGTCCATTTGTTAACAAACTGCTGGCACTCTCTAATGGCAATGCCGCTAACTTTTGCAATTGGATAACATCAGAGCCCCTAGTAATAACAACAAGTAAAGAATAACCCAACACTTTTACAGATTACAGGCTTTGTTGAAGCTGAATGTCCATGTCCCTAGAGAAAGCTCTCACAGCTCCAGCCCAAACGAGGGATGTGAAGACAGTCCAGCCCCATCACAGTTCAGTCCAAATCTCCGACTACTTTCCAGAAGTGGCATTACAACAGAAGACGACATCTCTTCGGTGTTCTCCGAATTAGAAAGATTTCCCAAAACTCGAAAGCATGCCGATCTCCCTCAAAGCCTGATAGTTGACAGCAGCCCTCACCCTTTCATTTAAACAAGTCATGAAGGGCAGCTCTTAAACCTTCCTTAGCCGCCTGTGAATCCTCGTAGGTCACCCAACCTCCCGACAGCAAAACTTGCAGCCGTGCTGGATATTCCATGCGGAATTGAGTAGAGGAAGCGATCAACTTTACCACAATAGGGTGAAATTCAGCCCACTTTTGCCTGACCGTTAGGGGCAAATCTTGGGTGATCCTCAGGGGCACGTTCTCCCAGAAAACTTCTTTCAGATCTTTAATCTTGAGAAGCACATGTTGTTTTTCTTGGTAATTCAGAAAACGAAGGATCATTGTGTGTGGGGGGGGGCACCCGGAGGGGGTATAGCTCTCAGTGCCCAGTGGGCTCGCTCAATTATGTATTTCGGGCCATATGGTGACGGCCCAGCCACTTTTAAGAGGAATTTCTGAATAAACGCAATAGGATCAGCCCCCTCTTCCTTCTCTGGAAGCCCAATTATAATAATATTATTGCGTCTGCTCCTTCCTTCTAAATCCTCGATTTTTAATTCCATTCTAGCTAGCTTCTGGCGAATGGCCATCAACTCCGGCTCTTGCTTGGCTGAGTGAGCCTCCACAGACGCTGTTCTGGATTCATTATCCCATGTCCTTCTGGAAAGGTCTTCAAGCTTGGGTAACGACTCAGCCTCAGAATCACTTGAAGTTCCGTATTTAAATGGCTTGAACTCCAAAAGAAATCTTGCAAGTGTTAGCGGTTCGCTATCAGAGAGCTCCATCTCCGAATCAGGATACCCAGAGCTTGGAGAGGCCTTTGGATTTTTTTCGGGGCCTTCGCAGAAGAAACTGGTGGGGTATGCTTCCCTTGATTTTTGCGCATTTCTTTTTCCATCTATGGTCAAAATGAGATCCCTGTGTCCTCCAGAAACTTACTAAAGGAGTTCACCCTGATTATAGCTAATGTATCAGGATTCAACTCGGTATTTTACTGAAAAACAGCGACGGGAGACAAGAGCCGAGCACAAAGGCTGTTAAGCAGGCATTTGCATCACATGACTCCCGCCATCCTTCATTGATTTGTTTTAAACCTGTAAGAAAGAAACTGATCTCTCACCGATCTGACCCCCCATACACCCCATCTCACCCCGATCTCCTAATCAGCAACCACCACCCCTACACCCCACACACCTAAACATTTCCCATGACATAGATTCACTCTCCAACTGAAGATACACCTTGCTGCTGGAACCCAGCAATTGAGATATGAGAAAATAAGGTAAGTCTGGTTGAATATATTTCGAAGGGGTTTGAACTTTTATTCATAACTTTGTTATTTTTAAATATTTTTATACCAAATTTTCAACCTGGCCTTTTTGAGACCCACCTCATGACAAAGGGCAGTGAAATTATTCAAATCTGGCCCAAAAGGTGATTATGCGGTCACTTTGTAAAATCATCTTTTGGGCAGGATTTGAACATTTTTACCACCCTTGTTCATGAGGTGGAGTCTTAAGCAGTATATATTGAAAATCTTGGGTCAAAATATTAAAAAAACAACAAAGTTATGAGCATACATTGGACTTTTCTATGCTTGCTCATAACTTTAGTAATTTTAAATATTGTGACCCCATATTTTAAACATAGTCATTTTTTCACAACACCTCACAAACGTGACCACTGCATTTTTCAAATCCTGGCCAAAATATGTTTTCACACCTGTGGTGTGGAATGGCATTTCAGTGGGGATTTGAAAATATTCCCCAAATATGTTCATTAAGTGAGGTCATAAGAAGGCTATGCTGAAAATCTGGTGCACAAATATGGTAGAATTATGAAGTTATGAGTAAATATTACAATATTTCAACATTCACTCATAACTTTGTTCATTTTTTATATTTTGGCTCCAAACTTTTAACATAGCCATGTTTTCACGCCTCCTCATAAATGTGATAAGTGTTTTTTTGAATCTTGGATAAGACATGTTTTCATACTTCTGGTACAAAATGACATTTTGGCCAGTATACTATAGAGTCCACATGTCATTTTTATAAGGGGAGTCATAAAATGACAGTCTTGAAAATTTGGGGTCAAAATTAAAAACATAAAATTCTAATTATTAAGAAACTTTGTGTGTAGTTCCAATCTTGACCCCATCGGGTAGTGCTTTTTGATCTCATGCCAGTGAGTTGAGTTTTGGGGTAAGTGCAGTGACTTAGCTGGATGGGGTAAAAATGGAGAAATGGTGCTGTTATGTGACCCCCCCCAGCCAGAGAATGAAGGGTGCAGTGTTGCCTATATAGTGAAGACAACTTTACTCTTGGCATAGGGCCTTGCATCTCTGCACCCATGGGTGGTAGCGAGCCCTGTGCATTGGCTGAGAGATGTACTTTGCATTGTGATCTGTGTGTGTGTGTGTATATATATATATATATATATATATATATATATATATATGTTATTTGCAAAAACCTCAGTTAGTGCATCAGTTAGGGTGAATACCACAGTGACAAAAGCATAGGAAATGAGGTGTTAGGGTTTCCAATCCCTAACACCCACACTCAGACTTCCACCCCACCCCATCCCCCACCCTCAACACACACCACAGGCATTGGGTAGCATTGATTATTAGCCAAACTTTCACCTCATTCCACATGTAAACAACCTTACATTCTACAGTGTAGGACAATGGAGTGAACATTAGGCCTGATGATCCAATGTCACACACCAACGTCTGTGGGTGTGTGGAGGGTGGGAGGATGGGG
Source organism: Neoceratodus forsteri (assembly GCA_016271365.2). Lineage (NCBI taxonomy): Eukaryota > Metazoa > Chordata > Ceratodontiformes > Ceratodontidae > Neoceratodus > Neoceratodus forsteri. Next base: position 637,880,070 of record CM057453.1, on the reverse strand, counting down.
GTAGGGTGGTAGGATGGGAACCCTGGGGGTGGGGAGTTAGGGTTGTAAACCCTAACGTCTCATTTTCCTGCTTTTGTTGCTGTGATATTTGCCCCAACTGATGCATTAACAGAGTTTTTTGCAAAGAATTTCCCTTCTTTTTCAGGTAGTATAATTATATCCTCATTTTACTGTGGGCTCGCAGGGTCCTTTGGACCCTGTGCTCCCATCCCTCCATCCAGATAGTACAACAGTGTCCATATGTCATGGTGGGAGCACTGGGTCTGATTCCTCCACAGATGCACATATATATGAACAGTAGCTGTGGAAACACAGGGGTCTCTGGCCCCTGCACTTCCACACATAAAGTTACGGGCAGGCACAGAGAGACAGCAGCAAATAGTCATATCTGTGCCATCTGAAATGATTTTCACCAGAAATAATCAACCTAACCTTCTTAGCATCTCACCACATGTACCCAGTATAGCAAACTTTCAAATCCCCATCAAAATGTAATTTTGCACAACTCTAACACCATTTTTGTGCCACAGTTGTGGGAAAATATTTTTAGTAGGATTTGAAAAATGACAGCTTTACTATTCATGAGCTGGTGTAAAAAAATAGCAGTGTTAAAAATCTGGAGTAAAAATAGGAAAAACTGGCCAAGTTACAAGCGTGCGTAGAAACTGTACAATGCATGCTCATAATGCAATCATTTTCTGGAATTGTTTTAACAAATTTTCAACATCTGCATTTTGGGGCCTCCCCTCATGAACAGTGCAACTGTGATTTTGTTAATCTATCCCAAAAGTTGATTTCGCACAGCGACTGCTCCATTCTGCGTCACAGGTGCAAAAACATGTTCTGGACAGGATGTGAAAAATGACAGCTGTACTATTCATACAGAGGTGTGAAGAAATGTCAATGTTGAAAATCTGAAGTGAAAATATTAAAAATTGGCAAAGTTACAAGCGTGCATAGAAACTGCACAACACACACTAGTAACATGTTAGTGGCTCAGCAGGTAGCACACTCACCTCTGAGGTCAGGAGATCAGAAGGCTGTGGGTTCTATTCCCACACCAGGCACTTGAGTAAATATCCCAATACTGACACAGCAGTGCAGCATGAAGGGGGATGCTGCACTCCTGAGATGCCATCTTTCGGATAAGACGTTAAACCGAGGTCCCACCTGCCTGTACTGGTGGTAGTTCAGGTGCATATTAAAGATCCCATTGCACTTCTCGAAAAAAGTGTAGGGGAATTTCCCTGGTGCCCTGGCCAAATTTCCCCCCATTCACTAAAAATACCACCAACAGCTTAATCTGGTTCAAAGTCAGATGGCATTCATCTGAATCCTCCTTCCCCCGGGTCATACCTGAAAATAGGCAAGAATTTACCCAGTCAACAAAAACTAAATAAATAAAAAAAGCAGTAATTTTGGGGAATTTTTTCACCAAATTTGCAACATGGGCTTTTTGGGACCCCACCTCATGAACAGTGACACTGTTATTTTGTGAATTGGTCCTGAAAGGTGATTCTGTGCAGTGACCATGAAATCAACTTTTGAGACTGAGAAACAAAATGACAGTGCCAGTGTTCATGAGGTGGGATGCAAAAATTCCTAAAATTGGCCGAGATATCAACATAAGTTGAAAGCCTTCCATTGACTCCCATTATACAGCTTACCTTGATTCCTTAGATCGCAGTTTGGCTTTGAAGAGTGCAGACATGTCCCCGGTCCAGAGAAGATCACTGATCCCGACCTGTGGAGAGGTAAGTAAGGGTGAGGAGGGTGCAGGGAGGTGGGTGCGGATGCAGAGGGTGAGGACTGGGGAGGGGGGAGTGGGGAGACAATGAGGGACCATTTTAATTTTTACAGGGTTAAAAAAAAGACTTTGGGGGACTGTTTTCTTCATTTACAGTTTAAACTGTAAAAAAGTACATTTTTGCACACTGGGGTGGGCCCCCAGTGTGCTGCATCAGTTTGGGGGGCATACATGATGCTGCCAGGAGGATTGGGCACCCTCGCCAGCAATGGAAGTGGGTTGGGGAGAAATCCAACATCAGGAGGTGCATCCTGGTGTCAGCAAGTTGAAAAATCTTTGTTTATCTGAGCACACTGGGCCCCTATGTGCCACAATAGTTGGGGATACACACTGACATGGGATTGGGCACCCTATGTTGGTGCCAAAAATATGAATTGGGAGGGTTCTGGATCCTGCATCGAAATGATTAAAGTTTCGATGCAGGATTCTGCATTAAAAAAAAGACTTATGAAAAGTCATTTTGCAACCGCACTAGAACACTTGTAAAAATCATATTTTACGACCTTGAGCATGAGAAAGTCAGATTTTCATATTTTGCCTAATTTGGGCAAATCTTACTTTCATGTTAAACACTTAACTTTTCCCATAGGAAATTATGGGAAATTAACAACTTTAATAACTTTTGAATGGATCAATATTCTTTCACTAAACTTTCAAAAGCCATATCTGTGATCCAAGGGCTTTCTACCCTGAAAATTTCTGCCCACAACATAAAGCCATTTCTGAGATCCAGGATGACAAAGGAATGTCAAACAATCCTGATTTTTCTGTTTTTTCAACACTTTATGTCTCAGAAACCACTCAACGGATTGCTACCAAGTTTGGGAGGTCAAGAGACATACACCTAAAGATTATGCAGGCAAAACTGCATGCAAATCCATTGAACGGCTCCAAAGTTATTAACCCTCAAAGTTTGAACTTTAACATAGAAGTGCACTTTCACCCTAACTATACTGGCATGACTGTGCCAGTATAATACATATATATATATATATATATATATATATATATATATAGATATGTATGTATGTATATATTCATACATACATACATACGCTTTTAAAGACCTCCACCTAGGGGGCCTCCCTCAAGGCTTTGGGAGGCAAGTTCCGCAAACAATGACTGGACACTTCAAAGGCCCAACCTCCTAACAATTTTAGCCTTGCCCTGGGAACAAACAGGGGCCCACCTCAGTAGAGTGGAGAGGGCAGGAGGACTGGTAAAGGGACTGGAGTGCTGACAGATAGCCTGTCCCAACCCATGTAGGGCCTTGTGGGTTAAAAACCCAAACTCAAAGGTGATACACCACTTCACCGGCAGTCAGTACAGTTCACAAAGGACCAGGACCACATGACACTAGCCAGGAATGCCTGACAGAAGCCTTATCCCAGCGTTCTGCACCAACTGCAGGTGTTGAGCAGTACTAGCACTGACCCCAAGGTAAAGGATATTACAGTGACTGAGCCTGGACATCACAAACACATGCACCAGTGTCACTAGGTCTTTGAGGGGATAAGGGATTTAATCTGACTGATAATCCTCAGATGATGAAAGCCACTATGGACTACAGACATAGTTCAGTATGTCAGTAATACAAATGGTCACTTTGTAGATTAACCTGATGAAATACACCCAGACCCTGTGCACTTGGATACAGAGACTTATAACAGCAATACCCTTCTGCCAACAACCACTGAGAACAGTGGCAGTGGCTGTATGTTCCATCAGCCAGACACACAAATACCTATGGTGGACACATACAGTTCCCTGAAGGATATGAGTCAAGAGGACATGGAAACATCTACACCCACCATGACTCCACACAGCACACAGAGCACACTGCCATGCTACCTCTTCCACATAAGCAACCATGGACACACCCAACAGCACCTCAAAAACCAGCCTAGAGGTACACCCACCCAGCCCATACCAGACTATGCCCCAGAGTGAAAATACATATAACGATAGCACATGACTACTTCCATGCCTATGACACCACCCAGTGGACACAGGAGGCATGGCTTGCAGTGGATAAATCCTGAGAGGCAGTTGATGAAATGACAGAGCATACATGTATGTCATTCCAATGCCACACAATGAGAACTGCACCAAATGCACAGGAAAGTTGGAGTCATTTGCACAGAGGTGGCCACTGTAAACACCCAGCTGGGTGTGATCAGCACAAGATGCTGCTGTCAGACAGGCTGTAGATGTATGTTGGACAGACTGTCTGGCATGCTGGAATGCAGTTTGGTAGACCTTACACAGGCTCCCAGTCAGTCCTGTTAAAGGACCGAACCCTTCGAGTACTGTGCCTGGAGTTATATATCCATAGAATGAGAAACATCCACTAGCAGAAACTATGTGTGATGGGGAGCCACCTGATGGTGCCAAAGAAAATGGCATGGAGCCATCCCCTTGCAGTGAAGGCCAAAATACCAAGTGGCTCATCGCACAGTACGTGCTTTCATAAGTGCCGCCCACAAAGTAACCACCACTGTGATAGGTATCCCACACATACACACCCACTTCCACAGACATTCACATCACAATACATTGCATTGTGCACAGCACTGTAATGGAGCCATCACAAACGTACTGTGCACTATTCTGTACATGCTTTAATATGTTTAAGAAATTGGCACATCCACAGTCATGCACCATAGTCTCACATCTCCCAGTCCCTCCAATAGAAGAAGAAGAGCCATACAACACTTTCACAGCATTCCCTCCCTGCTGTGTATGCATCCTCTCTGTAGTCGAACGGCACAGATGGACGTAGCACATATGGATCCTGGGGCATTAAAACATCTGGTCGTACAGCACTTTACTCAGTTAAGGGCATCTATTTGTCCATGGCTTTGTTACGGGGCATGTAGCATACTAGAAAGATACAGAAGACCTTTCCAAGGGCAAGCAGGAAGATGCTACATGTCTTAACAAGGGACCTGAAGTGCATGCTTTTCATGCCAAACACATGTTCAGTGTTTCCCCAAGTTTGTCAGTGTGCACTACTGTATCATGATTGTCGGCTGTCTGGGGTTGCAAATATGACATAAGGAGGAATGTCCTCAGTGGATATCTGCTGTCTGTAGGTATATAAACTAGACACCAAGAAGCATGATAATGTATGCATATACTAGGGTCATGTGTAGCATATGGGCACTTACCAAACAGGCATCACCATTCTGTTTTTTATTTCTGCAGGTGTGTCCACAGATATGACCTTTCCAGTACAGTATATATGCATCATGGGGGGATGTGGAAGGGAGGGAGGGAAGGGCAGGTGCTAAGTAGGGGGTCTAGCTGCAAAAATTGAGCAGACTTGATAGACCTTTGGGCCTTTATCTGCTTGCAGTTTTTTGTATGTTTATATCATGGGTGGACCCTGATAACCTGGCACACAACTGTGTTATTAATTCTGTAGCATCACAAACAACTTCTGTATTCATCCTGTAGAATGCCTTTCTGTTGTGGTACACTTCTTCATGCATTAAGGGAGTCACAATGGCCACATGGATACAGTCTCTAACATTGATGGCACTGAGCTTTTTTGCCATGGCATAAAACTGGTCTTTAGTGTCCCCATGTTGCTCCTTCATCGTGGAGTGGGTGATGTACTAGTTCCACATGTGCAGCAGCAGTGCTTCAGTGACCTGCTGCAGACACCTGGACATCAATGCTTGGCTCATGTCAGTGACATCCCCAATGATTCTCTGGAATGGGCCCATGGCATAATACGCAAATGCAGTGAGTACACAGCCATGTATGCCAAGGGCATGATACCATCTAGTCCTGTCATGGTGCTAAAAAGGTTGCAAAATGATAGTCCTGTTAAAGCAGAACTGTTCTAAATGCTGCAACTTAACGCACCTGGGTTCAGCCCAGCCATGTGTACATGAGGACACTTATGCTTGCATTTCCCTTTCACCAGCTCCATCTTAGCTAGGAATGAATTGGTCTGGTATTTTTTGTCCTAGATGCAGAGGATATCAAGGTTGTCATCTGCCAGTTGTGTCATCCTAGAGTATATATTGGAAAAAAAGGAACTAATGTAGGGACAGATGGTCAGTGGAAATACTTCAGTAAAAGACACATGTTTACATAGCTCAAACACCTCCAGACATCCATGCTCTTTATCCAGTGTAAACGTCAGACCCAGTTAATGTGAACCTGCTACCTGACAAGTGCCCACTGACCATGCCCCGTCCTCTGGTCTGTTCGAGTCTGCATCTGTTAACAACAGCATGTACCACTGCCTCCATCTGATGCTTCTAGACAACCCAGCCATTTGAAAAAAAATTATATATAAAAGGGAAAAGACTAAAAAGAGGAAGAAATTGTCATCATCACTGTACAATAAAGGATCCACTTTTCTGTGTTTGATGGTTTTTCCCTGCAATATCTTCACAGGTATATATCCTGCTGCAGCTGTTGGTCTCTCTCTCCCTTCCTAGTGAAGTTATTGGCTAGTGTGTCCTCCACAGCACTGCTAGTACCTAAAAACCATTGGAAAGCATTTAAAACAGGCAGTTTATTTCAACAAATCACTCTAGTAAGTGTCTACTGTACCTTGTGCCTCTAGATCACAAATTATTTGTGGTATTTTTTTTTGATTTAGTTAGTTTAAAGCATACCTCCCAACTGCTATGAATTTCACGAAGCGCTATTATTTTTACACTCAAATTTACCCCTGCTCTGCAAAGGTTTACTGATGTTCTTAATAATATTAGAGCTATTTTTGATACACAGACTATTACGTCATTAAACTAACTTGATAGAACATTCCGTAAGACTAAATATAGGGTGCCCACGATTTGCAGACATATTATTCTATAAAATAAGAAAGTGCTACATGTTCTGCCCATTTGCTCTGAATTTTGAAGCCTAGTGCTATAAATTTTAATAATGTTGAGAAGTTGAGAGGTATGGTTTAAAGCTGTAATTTCATTTCATTTTTAGGGCTGTGGGTGGAGCCTACAGGCCTTTTGGGATCAGATCGTAGCTTGAAAAATGGCCGAGCCTGGAACCTTCCATTGGACATTTGGAAGTATCCTTCCGAATGTCCAACGGAGCTTGAAACCTTCCGCCACGATCTGCCACTATGGAATAACAGCTGCACTATTTTGGCTGTTACTTCCGCATTCCAGTGCATGAACTGCACATGTGCTACTCATGCACATGCACAGTTCTGCTGTTGCAGCCATATTGTGAATTAAAAATGTCATTCATCGCAACTGGCATGCACAAGTGCCATGCATGCACAGTTGCATTGCTGCCGCCAGCACCAGAAATTAAGTAAAAAAAAATACACTTCTGCAGCCGTCCACTGTTGTTGTCCTCCCGCTTCCTCAGTTCCTGCCTACACACTGACATCGGGGTCCCCAATCCCCATGTAGCATTACATGGCACCCCTCCCAAGTCATGTGGTGCACTAGGTGCCCACCCCTGTGTGCCCAAATATTTATCGTTATCCCCCCACCAGCATTGGGGTGCCCAGTCCCTGTGTCAGCATTATGTGCACCCCCCACTCATGTGTCACACTGAGAGCCCACCCCAGTGTGCCCTTTTTTTTCCCATTCCTCCCAGCCCCTCCACCGACATCGGGGTCCCAATCCCCGTGTCGCCATGATGTACACACCCCCTCCACACTCATGTGGTATACTGGGAGCCCACCCTATGTGTACAAATGTGTCCTCTTTTTTTTCCTGTTAATAAAGAAAACATCTCATGCGTGTGTTTTTTTTTTCCTGTAAAAGAAAATGGTCCTCATCGCCGCCTCCACTCCCCACCCCTCCCCACCCTCCCACTGAGCACCCACCACCCCGCACCCCCACCCAATACTTATCTCTGGAGGTTGGCACTGTCTTCTTCTCTGGACTAGGACATGTCTGCACTCTTCAAAGCTGAACCGCAAACTGAAGAATCAAAGGTAAGCATTCTATAATGGCATTTAATGGGATTTTCAACTTATGTTGATAAATCAGCCATTTTTTGGAATTTTGGCCCCAAATTGTCAACATGGAGTTCTTGGAACCCCACCTCCTGTAAAATGTCACTTTCATTTTATTACTCTGTCCTGAAATGTGATTTTGAGATCAGTGTGTGGTATCATTTTTCGGGACCGATTCACAAAAAGACTTTGCCACTGTTCATGAGGTGGAGTCTCAAAAAGCCCATGTTGCAAATTTGTTGAAAAAGTTCCACAAAATGACTGCATTACAAGCATATGTTGTGCAGTTGATACGCACGCTCCTACCTTCACCAATTTTTAATATTTTCACTCCACGTTTTCAACATTGCCATTTTTGCACACATGCTTCAAAACAGTACAACTGTCATTTTCCACATCACACCCGAAACATGTTTTCGCACCTCAGGCACAGATTATCATGTTTGCTCTGCAAAATCACCTTTCAGGACAAGTGAATGAAGTGACACTAGCACTCTTCATGAGGAGGGGTCCCAAAAGGGCATGATGAAAATTTGGTGCAACATCTCCAAAAAATGGCCAAGTTACCCCAGGGCGTTGAATAATTTCTATGCACATGTGTAACTTTGTTCACTTGGTAGCTCTTCATAGCCCTATTGGCTCTGGCTAGAGTTTGTTTGTATTGTGTAGAGAGGCAGTACAGGGGGAGGGGGGTCTTCCAGAAAGAAAAAGGCAGGTTAGGCAGCCCTTTCTGTCTTAGCAGTACTAGTGCTGTTGTAGGCAGTTTTTTGGGCAATTTTTTTTTTCCTGTTTTCTCTGGTTTGTAATGTTTGCTCTGTAGAACAGTTAGGTGTGTTTTATGAATTATTTTTGTCACTGTAGTTTGACTAGATTGATTTAATTATTGTTTATTGATTGAAGTTAGCAGCTTTTCGTGTACACAGTAACTTCATTATAATTACCTGAGTTGTTACATCTTGTCTTTGTCCCTAAAATCCCTTTTGTGTATTGTTTTTGTAAAACAAAAGAAAGAAAAAAATGATGGGAGTGTGGGTGCTGCTGGTTCATGAGGAGCTTGAACTTTAACTGAGGGTGCTGCTGCTTCCACACGGTGTGCCCACCACCCAACCATAACACAGGAACTTCTCTTACATCCTCCATGAACCTCTGCTAGCAAGGAAGGACCACCACCTCCACCACCCCCATTCATCAATTCCCTTTGCTTTTCCTCCCAGTCAGCCCAGTGAGTCTCCATGAGATAGGTCCTCTGGACCACAGTACCCATGTTGGTCCTCCTCTTGCCCCCGGGGACATGTTTATTGCATATGGTGCAAGTGACCACATTTGACCTAACCCTAACTCAAATGTCCCTTAGCATAACATTGCAACTTTAACAAACCATAATTCCGCTAGTCTTTAGAGTTAAGGGACACTCTATATATCCAAGCAAGGGGCATACTGAGTACTATAGTAGTAACACATAATACCCCTGGAAAAACTCATGGGGCATATACAGCACCCAAATTCACCTTGCAACTTGACCATGGGGCCAAATCCACGATTTAAGTGTGATAATCACTAAAAATGTATCAAATATGCATCTCCTCCTGGACTACAACCATAGCAAGTTTCAGACAAATGCAACTAAAACTGACTGAGTTTTGCCTAAATAAAACAAAAGGAGTAGTTGGTGGAAGTAGGGTGGTGGCATTCATGTTGCCAAATAATTCTCTGCCACATATGTGGCATCCATGTGGGTGGCTGCTGAGGGAGGTAGCAACAACAGGATCAATTTGAGAGGTAGCAAAACCTCTGGCTCAGGAACACCTTCATTTTGACCCAACTTTGCCTTGGTGTACCCCAAGGAGAAGTTACAGGTGAAGTTGCAAGGTGAATTGACCCAACTTTACCACAGTGTACCTCAAGGAGAAGTTGCAGGCAAAGTTTAGAAACATAGAAACATTAGAATTTGATGGCAGATAAGGAACGCTTGGCCCACCTAGTCTGCCCATTTCCCTACCTAACGGATAAGCTGCAGATCCTAGTTAACCAACAGCCTACTTCCTCCTACCCCCAACTAGAATTGCTTTATGTCTGTCCCATGCATTCTTAAATTCCTCCACTGTTTTTGACTCTACGACCTCCTCAGGAAGGCTGTTCCATGCATCTACAACCCTCTCTGTGAAGAAATACTTCCTACATTACCTCTGAGCCATCCCCCCCTCTTTCTTCAAATTGTAACCCCTTGTTCTTGCACATCTCTTTTTCTGAAAGATTCTACCCTCTTGGACTTTGATTCCCTTGAGGTATTTGAAAGTTTCTATCATGCCCCCCCCTCTACCTCCTTTTCTCGAGACTATACATTTTCAGCTCCTTTAGTCTTTCTTCATATGTGTTCTGGTGCAGACCCTGTACCATTTTGGTTGCCCTCCTCTGGACAGCCTCCACCCTGTCTATGTCTTTGAGGAGATGGGGTCTCCAGAACTGTACGCAGTACTCCAGATGTGGTATTACCAACTGTCTGTACAGAGGGCCAACAACTTCCTGTTTTCTACTGGTGATGCCTCTCCCTGTGCATCCCAGTATCCCCCCAGCCCTCCTTACTGCCTTTCACATTGGTGGCCCACCTTTAGGTTGTCTGATATGACTACCCCCAGGTCTCTTTCCATTTTTTTTGTTGTCAGTTTCTCACCCCCCATTGTGTACCTTTCCCCTGGATTTTTGTTTCCCAGGTGCATTACTTGGCTCTTCTTTGTGTTGAATCTAAGCTGCCATACATTTGACCATTCCTCCAACCTTGCCAAGTCCCTTTTCATGCTTTCTACCCCACCTTGCATATCAACCATGTTGCAGATCTTTGTGTCACTTTCAAAGAGACATACTTTCCCTTCCAGTCCCTCTGCAATGTCACTTATAAAGACATTCAAAAGGACTGGCCCCAGTACTGAGCCCTGCAGTACCCCACTAGTAACCCTTCTTTCTTCACTGTGGATTCCATTTACTATTACCCACTGTGTCCTGTTGTCCAGCCAGTGTTTTACCCAGGCTACCACCCTGGAACCCACTCCCAGGCCAGCTAATTTGTTTATTAATCTTTTGTGCAGGTCTGTGTCAAATGCCTTGCTAAAGTCTAGGTAGGCCGTGTTCACAGCCCCTCCCTGGTCTACTACTTTGGTCACCCAGTCAAAAAAATCAATTAGATTTGTCTGACATGACCTTCCTGCTGTGAATCCATACTGCCTTGGGTCCTGTGCCCTACTGGCCTCTAGATACTCAATAATTCTTTCCTTTAGAGGTGATTCCATCATTTTCCCTACCACTGAGGTCAAACTGACAGGCCTGTAGTTTTCTGCCTCTGTCTTGCTCCCACTTTTGTGAAGGGGAATCACATCCGCCCTCCTCCAGTCTTCAGGTACCACACCATCCTCCCATGATTTATTAAAAAGGGTAGTCAGTGGTGTTACTAGTTCTTCCTCTAGTTCTTTTAGAATTCTGGGGTGAATCCCATCAGTCCCCATTGCTTTATCCACCTTCAGTTTTAAGCGTTATTTCTGAATCCTTTCTTCTGTGAAAGGACTAATATCAACCCCCCTATCCAGAGTGCTTCTATTGACTGGCTTAGGTATCTCCCCCTGCTTTTCCATTGCGAATACTGAGCAGAGGTATTCATTTAGTATTCCTGCTTTTTCGCTGTTGCGCTTTGCCCAACCACCTTCTCCTTTATTCAGCCTCAGTATCCCTGCCTTAGTCTTTCTTTGCTCCCTAATGTACCTATAAAAGGTTTTATCCCCCTTCTTAACCGAGTTGGCTATCTTTTCCTTGGTTTGGGCCTTTGCTATTCTGACTGCCTTCTCTGCTTCCTTCTGCTTTAACTGGTACAGTTCTCTGTCCTGCTCCTTCTGTGTTTCCTTATACTTCCTGAATGCTATCTTTTCCTCCCTTACCTTCCCCACCACTTCTTTTGAGAACCATAGTGTTTTTTTCTTTCATTTTGATTTGTTTATTTGCTTCACACAGAGGCTTGTTGCCTCTGTGATGGTGGTTTTGATGTTTCCCCATTGTTGCTCTACTACACCTTCTTGCCTGGTTGCTAGTGCTTTTCTGAGGCACTCTCCCATTTTGACAAAATCAGCCCTCCTAAAGTCCAATACCTTCACTTTTGTGTAGTTTGACTCTACAGCTAAGTTTATCGTGAACCACACTGTTTGGTGGTCGCTTGTTCCCTGATGGCTACCCACTTCAAGATCAGAGATCCTCTCTCTGTCCCCATTTGAGAGTAGCAAGTCTAAGAGTACTCCCTCCCGAGTGGGTTCCAAAACTAGCTTTCTGAGGCATGCTCCCTGTAGGGCATCAAGAATGGCCCTGCTCTTGGATGTGGCTGCAGCAAAGGTGCTCCAGTTAACATCTGGCATATTCAGTTTCCCCATCAGCAATATCTCCCCTTTCTCTGCCATCCCATAGATGCCTTCTATAATTTCCTTGTCCATTTCCTCCCCCTGAGACGGGAGTCTGTATACAACCCCTGAGCGGATTGCCGAGTCATTTCCAGTCTCCAGGGTGACTCACAGTGCTTCCTCTCCTCCCTGTTTACCCTTTAGTTCTGTTGCTTTGATCCCTTCCCTTACATAGAGAGCTACTTCTCCTCCTCTTCTTCCCTCCCTGTCCCTCCTGTAGATTGTGTACCCTGGTATGTTGACATCCCAGTCATGGTTCTCTGTGTACCATGTTTCTGTGACTGCCACAATATCCAGATATCCCTCTTCCATGAATGCCACCATTTTGGGGAGCTTTTTACCTAGACTACGGGCATTGGTACTCATTACCCTCCATTCTATTATGGTTTTATTTCTTTTTGCCCCAACCCTGTCCTTACTGCCTTTGTCTTTTTCTCCATTTACCCCTGCCCTTATCCCTATTGACTGCTCTATCTTGGTGTTTACCTCACTAACCACCCTGATTTTGGGGGGGGGGCTAGGATTTCCCTTCTCTTTTTCAGTGCCTCCCCCCTTAGCTAGTTTAAATGCTTTCCAATGAAGCACATAAACCTATCACATAGGATCCTGGTTTCCCTCCTGGATAGATGCAGACCATTGCACCTGTATAGGCCTGCATCCCTCCAGGTGGAGCCCCAGTCCCCAATGAATTGACCCAACTTCACCTTGGTGTACCCCGAGGAGAATTTACGGGTGAAGTTGCAAGGATTGACCCAACTTTGCTTTGGTGTACCCCAAGAAGTTACAGGCGAAGCTGAAAGATTAATTGACCCAGCTTCACTTTGATGTACCTCAAGGAGAAGTTAAAGGTAAAGTTTCAAGGCAAAGTTACCAATGCCAAATTTCCTGCTAAATAGAAAAACTTTTCAAAATGGTCTGCAGAGGTGAATTTGGCGACTTTGTCTTAACTTCACCTGTGAATTAAAACTTTGTAACATCTCTGATTTTACACCTCTTTGTTACTTTGTACTAGCAATATAGATTATATAATTCTATTTTATAGTTCACTATTTTATATGGAAGTACCAAGTTTGGTAGACAGTAAATCTGTCGACCACCCTCAGATAGCTTACTGCAATAACACCGATGCAGGTATTGTGCCACCCAAGCCCCGCCATGCTTGGTGGGGCCTGCCCACACCCCACATGAAGGAGCTCTGCCCCGTGCCCCTAGGCTTTAGGATTCTAACTCCAGGTTGGAGTTGGTCCAGGGAAGGGGCTGGACACTGTGGGAAAGCTAAACACGGAAATGGACCATTACAGCGACTGTCGCTGTAGTGGTCATTTTCCGTGTTTTGCCATCGGGGTGTCAGGCAAAAGGGGACCACCCATTTTATACTATTGTTGTTGACTGTATGTTTGTATTTTTCACCTCACCTCACTGTTATTTTGAATTATCGGCATAGATTATATATTTGTATTTTATTCATCACTGTTCATTTGTACTGTTGGTATACCTAGTATAATTGTATTTTAAAACCTCACTGTTACTTTGTACTATCAGTATAGATAAAATATTTGTATTTTACTCTTCACTGTTAGTTGGCTGTATCAGTCTAGATTATTGCAAGTATTGCAAATAGTATTCCAAAAGAATAACATTGGACCAACTTATCACCCACCTGTACAAAAATAACATTCTGTGTTAATGGCAACATGGATTCAGGAAGCTCTATAACACTAATACTGCTCTTACTGAGTATACCAACTTTCTGCACAAGGCCCTTGGTGTTGGTCATCTGGTGGGTGCCATCTACATTGATTTGACAAGTGTTCAACTTTGTAAATCATTCATTACTGCACAGTAAGTTCCACACTTTAGGTCTCTACCTCAATACGGTAACCTGGTTCCATAGCTACCTCTCTGACCAGACACAGTGGGTTAAGATTAATGGTGCTCTATCAGATGTTAAATGCATCTCCATAGGGGTGCCGCAAGGCTCAATCCTAGGCCCATTCATAAATAGTCTCCCAGAAGCTTGCTCTTCCTCGAAGGTGCTTCTATATGCTGATGATGCCATCATCTTTTCTAGTAGTATACATCAAGAGATGCCAACCAGTGACCTACAAAATAGCTTTGAGTCATTGGAGAAATGGTTCAAGCTAAATAAACTTGTCCTAAACTACAAGAACACCAAGACTATCCTGTTTGCTGATCCACGTGTAAAAAAAAGGTCACTCCTCTTGCCATCCATATTGCTAATGGTACTGTATTGGATCAGGTTGATACTTTTAAATACTTAGAAGTCACCCCGGATGATACGCATACCTTTTGTACCTATGTTGGCAACATTGTCAGTCTTGCTAATAAAAAGCTACTGTGGACGCACTGTACAGGTAGTGCCTGAACCTCACCTCAGAAGCTGGGCACCTTGTAGTTTCCAACATGGTCCTCCTGCTTCTAGACAATAGACTCCCATTTTATGGTGCAGCTTCTGACTCTGTTCTTTTTTATTTATTTTTTGTTTTCACTTCTGTTTATCACCTCTGTCATGACTCGGGAGCTGTTCCCCAGGTCTGCCCTGTTACACAGGGTCTCACACCCAACTGCCAGTCTCTGCTATGGTCAGCGAAGCAGGGAGGATGATGACTTGCATCCCACGGTGGTACCCTCCCCCAAGGGGGACAGACAGGTGAAGGGAGACCGTGCCACCCTTAAGACCTGCCCCGAAAATAGGCTTTGTTTGGCAGTGGCAGGCAGGACCACGCCAGAGACATCATCCTGTTATGAACAGGGGTATTTTAGGTGTATGTGGTGAAAGGTGCCTTCTTCTGGGACACAGGTGTACCATGACATCAGCACAGCATAGTGCAGATGTCTGCTGTATCCCTACCCCATCTACGGCATTGCTCCTGTGTTGCCACCAGTCTCCACCGGACATCACTACAGAGCGATGCACTCAAGAACCCACTCCAGGAGAGGAGAGCAGTTCTCCAGATGCCCAATCCTCTCCTCCTCTGCTGACCCCTGATGGCCCAAGCTCATTCCTGAACTCAGGTTGCCGGCATGGCGCGAGATGTGGTGTCCAGCGCTTCAACCCTCAGTGCCACCGGTCCAGGCTGACTCTGTTCTTAACAGAGTCAGGATGGTACTTAATAAGGCATCTTGCTTTGTCCATGGGGCTGATATGCTCACTCATTGCTGCTCCCTATATTCCCTAACCAACTGGCTTCCCCCCAGGACAGACTAAAGTACCATACTCCACCAGGAGTATGTGAAGGAATGCCCTGATAGTACTCTTCAGAAAAACAAACCAGGCCATGCGATACTTTGCAGTCAGAGCACCTCAATGGCTGAATGAATTTCCTGAATCCCTGATGAGTCTCCCCAAAATATCCCTCTTTAAGAAAGAACTGAAAAAGGAACGCACTCTTGGATCCAAATGTAATTGTTATAATTGACTTATTCATATTTGTATAACTGAAAATATTGTATACTTTTTATCACTGTCTTCTCCTAAAAGATAATGTCATGTACTCTGTACTAGCTTTACCTTGATCATTACTGTCCTTGTCCACATGTACTGCTATAACCTGGACTTGCTAATGGTGATACTTGACAATGCTTCACTGGAACTGCTGACTTGTGTATTTTAAAGAGCTACTGAGGCCTCAAAGAAAACTTTAAAACATATCATAATTAGGTACTATTCTGCTTGCATTTCATTTGTATTCTGTATATTTCTCCTCCCCATTATTTATTACTGAAGAGATCTGCATGAATATATAATCTTCATCCTTAAACATCCTTTAGAGTTCATCTGCCTCTATAGCTTATTTCCTACTTCAAGTCATAATTCTATGTTGTGACATCATAATCTGTTGCCATGGGAGTAACTGTGATGTCACAAGAAGTGCATTATAACTTCAAGTAGGGAGAAAGCAACAGGAATAGATGAACTCTTCAGGAGCAAATATCCTGTTTTCATGCATTTGACCTCAGTAATAAATAATGGGTAGAGGAAATACAAAATTAATGGGAACTACAAGTTAAACTGTGTCTAAATATTGTGTTTTGTAAAAGTTATCCTGAAGGCATCGGCTGCTCTTTAATGTTAAATTTCTCTGTGTACTTTGTCCTTGTCCTTGACATGGAACCTTCACAGAAGAGCACTTGTGCTCAAAGGCTTATTTCCAAATGAAAAAAAAATCCTAAATAAATAAATCCCAAATTATGTATTTTTATAAAATGGGTAGAACATTTCTGAGATTTTGATTGGCTAAGTGGTACCATTTGTCACGTTCTTATCAGGACATATTCTGGCAACTGCTACTACTTATGTCAACCAAAACGCAGCACACTCACAGATCAATGCCTGCCAGAAAACTCTCACATTGAAGCTCCTCAAATTCTGCTTCCACTGTACAAACCATGCCCACTATCCACTTTGATCTCCAGTGTCCATTCCTCCCCTTTGATCTTGGGTATCCAGTCCTTCCCACTCTCCCATTTCCATTTAATAGCCATTTTTGTAGAGTATGTTACAGCAAAGCTGCTAGCTCTCAGCGCAGCACAATCAGGAAACTGAGAATGAGAAACCATTCATTGCAGCTGCCACTGAGAGACCCACTCAATCCCAACAAAGACGGCCACTCGCTCATAATGAAACCAAGGTCTATCCCAAAACACCATGCAGACACACCAATCAAAACAATAAGAATAATTAAACAAAATTAACTGGCCCTCTATGTGTGTCAGTTGCAAGTGGAGGGGGGCATCACAAGACATGCTCACTCCCTCTGAAACCAGCCACTCTGTTGCTCCCTGCCTAAGACACCATGAAAAAATGAAAAATAATACAATAATATGAAAACATTAAACTGTTTGTGCATGTATGGGGTGCAGACAAACAGACATCCCTTCCCTGAAATGTTAAATGTAATTTTAAAATTATTGTTCACTTCTGCAATTAAAGTAGCAATTTTCTTCTAACCTGAAGGATAATTGACACAAAAAGATAAATAAATTACATTTTACTGTTCAGACTGCACATTGTTGTTCAGAGTCTATATTGTAAATTTTCTACCTATTTTATAAGCAGAATAAGACTCTTCAAGGTGTGGTTTATGGCTGATAAGAACACTTCCCAGGTGTTAAAGGCACTTGGTGCAAGATCCCTGTCTTGTGCCTCATTATGCACATGGGGAGTGCTCTTATCAGCCTATAAACCACACCTTGTCATGTCCTATACCTTATGTATTTTACACCTCACTATTATTTATTGTAGATTGTATATTTAAATTATAACTTACTTCTCACTGTTAGTTTGCACTTGATGTAGATTGTATGCCTGTATTTTGCACCACACTTTTAGTTTGCATGATCATTTTAGAGTGTGCATTTGCATTTTACACCTCACTGTTAGCTCTTCCTATCCTTATAGAGTGTTTATTTGTATTTTACACCTTACAGATACTTTGTAATTTCAGTGTAGATTGTATATTTGCATTTTACACCCATTTGTACAATTTGTGTAGATTATACCCTTATATTTTACATGTCACTGTTCATTATTGTTATACAATGTATATTTGTATTTTACACTTCACTGTAGGTTTATAGTTTTTGGTAAATTGAATACTTGCAGTTTTATACCTCACTGTTAGTTTGTAGTTTGGGGTAAATTGAATACTTGTGCTTTATACCTCACTGTTAGTTTGGGTTATTGTTTGAGACTGGGTGCTGGTATTTTACACCTCACTATTAGTTCATAATGGACCCTATGCTTGATGCCAATGCACCCGCATAAACCGGGTGCATTGGCATCATGCATGTGAATGCCATGGAGCGGTGGCCACATTGCATTCGTGACATGGGCATGTAGGGGTTACATGCCTGGTCCCCCAGTTGCATGGACAGCAATGCTCCAGGGGTGGGTTGGGGCATTCCAGGGGCATGCCAGCACTATACAGTATACACAAACCTGCAGAGTGCTGGCTGCATAGGTGCGGAGTGGGGCACAGGTTACGGCAGGGGGGAGTCTGCTGTAACTCACTGTGCACCACAAAAAGACACAGCCCGCCAGTTGTTGGGAGACTGGGACAGGACTCACCATGCTGTTCCTGACTGCTGGGCAGCTGAAGATGGCAGGGGCAACTGAAAGGGTGAGTGCCTATCTCTGAATGGGAGTGGCAGCACCAGAACCAGATGGTGCCATGTGGGTCCGGGTGCCTGCAATTGGCAAGTACAGCCCCAGATCCACACCTCCCTATGCAAGGGATCCACTAGAGGGTCCAGGGAGGCATCCCATTGGATGCTCGCCTTGTACAACGACTCCTCCCCTGGCTACCCTGTGAAGTCCTGCACACCGGGGGAGTGGGTGGAGCTGTGGACAGGTGGCTTGCATTTGTACATGCCAGTATGCATGCACCTGTTCACGAGTGTGCAGCTGTGTGGGTGGGGTATGCATTTTTTTCATGTACCTGTGCCCGAATAGTGCATAGTGCGCAATATCCTTATAGAGTCCATTTTTGTATTTCACACCTCACTGTTAGTTTGTAGTTATGGTGTAGGTTGTATACTTGTATTTCACACCTCACTGTTAGTTTGCATTATCCTTTCATGTTGTGTATTTGTAGTTTACACCTTACTGTTAGTTTGTACTATCAGTGCAGATTGTATATTTGTATTTTACATTTCACTGTTTGTTAGTAATATGGGTGTAGATTGTGTATTTTAATTTTGAACTTCTTTGTTAGTTTGTACTGTTGATTTAGACTGTATATTTTACACCTCACCATTAGTTTGTTTTATTGGTGCAGATTGCATAATTGTATTTTTTTGCCTCACTGTTACTTTGTATTATTTGTGCAGATTCCATATTTGTATTTTACTGTACACCTCACTGTTGGTTTTCATTACTGATGTAGATTGTATATTTGTATTTTACACCTCACTATTAATTTGTGGTATCATTGTAGATCGTATGTTTATATTTTAAAACTTACTTTATTTTGTACTATCATTGTAGATTATATTTATTTGTATTTTACTCCTCACTGTTGGCTTGTATTATTTTTGTACAATGTATATTTGTATTTTATACCTCACTATTTGTTTTCACTACTGTTATAAATTATATTTTACTACCTGTATCATCCCTTGTTTAGCACCCTGCCCAGGTTACACCTGGAAGTGATCTCTGGCTCAGTGTGACTTTTCTGGAGAACAATTTTAAGTAAACAAATAAACAGACAGACAGCACCTTTCTGTCCTGTTTTAAGATGTCATTGCCCTATTAATTTCCAATCGGAGATGCAGTAGAAGCCAGTAAAAGGATTTGTTATAACCTTTTAAATGAAGTCTATTTGTTTTGTATTGTCACAATGAAATTGAAACAATCAGCCTAAATTAAGGCAAAGCTGCTGCATACAAGCAAGTTTAATCCTTTTAATTCTCATTAAACATCACAGCTTCTAACTCAACTCTAAAGAGCTGTTCATCCAGCTCATTTGCTAAAAACATTGATAACTAGCATAAAACACCAAGTCACCAGAGTAAAAGTTTATGATCTCTGAACTATCTTATGAAATTTTAATTGAACTTTGCATAAATTTAAAATATCAATTACATCAAGCATATATAAATATTCATATTAAACAAACTCTGGTCAGAGCCAATATGGTTGTGGAGAGCTTTTGGGATGTTTTTACCAATTATTTCTAATGAATTTGCACAATGCAGATCTGCTGAGAGGCAGTTTCAATGTGGTCTTCCTTTTACATATTTTTACAATGTGTTTTCCTAGAATATGCCTGCTGATTGCTATATGTTTAGCCTGGACAGTTCACAGAAGACATGGCATCTTATTTTCAGTGGGGCTCTGCATCTACGCAATATTATGCTGCATTGTGTAAAATCAGAACACACTGAAAACAATAGTTTACATCTGGGCTAGGTACCCTGAATAAATACATTATAAAAATGGTAAACTCATGACCCCACTGAAAACAAGATATTGCATCTAATCTGGGACAGCCTGAGTAAATGCAGTGCAAAACTGTGTAAAATGAAGATCACAATGACTATGAGATGTAGCATCTCCCCAGTGCTATCCAGGATGCAAAATATAGAATAAGACATATTTAAAGAGCTAGTGCAGCCAAAACAGGCAGACAGGAAAATAATACACATTTTAAGTAGTAGTCAGTTGTAACGTTTTATTTATGAAGTATTTTTCTTTTTCCTTTTGCTCATTAGAAAGTATTCTATTTGGCGGCTGGCCCAGTGGCACTGAGGGTTGAGGCACTGGATGCCACACCTCGCGTCATGCTGGTAACCTGGGTTCGGGAACGGACTCGGGGGGGCTGGGGCTGGCAGGGGAGAGGAAGGATTGAGTGTCCCGAGACTGCTCTCCTTCCTCTGTGGTGGGTATGGGGTATGTGGCATGCTGCAGTGGCACCTAGCAGACGCTGGGTGCACTGTCAGTGGCGTGCATTCTGAGGAGAGGGAGCACAGCAGACGTCTGCATGCAAGGTGTAGCAGACGTCATTGCATGTCCAGCTCTCTAGGGGCAAGAAACAGTAGAATATTGTGGGGTGACTGCAGCAGCTCATGGCTGTGCCCTGAGTCCCTGGACATGACAGGCATGGCCACCAGGTTCCTGGTCATGGTCCCTCAGAGGGGGGTGTCCTGTTAATTTCATCGGGACCTATGTGTGTCAGGTGCCGTTGAGTATGCCAGACCTGGTCCAGGGGCTCGAGTGCCAGTGGCCTGCGGTCATTGGGGCCTGCTTCACAATGAAGGAGGAGTAAAATATTAAATGATAAAAAAGAAAGTATTCTATTTGATAATATTGTGCTGACCATGTGGAACAGCTCTTAGCCTGGCAGCTGACATAACTTTTTTTACTGTCCCACACTACATCATCAGCATTGTGATCTTACTGACTGTGACATCACTGGTGAATGACCTGGCAGTCACTCACTTGCTGTTCCTAAATAGCAGTGATGTCACAGTCATTGAGGTCACAATGCTCATGATATAGTGTGAGGTAGTAGAGTAAGATATGTCAGCTGCCAGGCTAAGAGCTGTTCCACACATTACACCTACTAACATCAGGTAAACAATCTTCTAATTAAACAAAGGGAAAAGAAAAAAGTACCTCAGATATAACAGGTAATGTTTGGCTGCTTTTAAAATCTAGTATTAGTTTTAGGCAGTACAGTAGCTCTTTAAAGGAACTTCACTTGTGTTCACTGACATAAACAGTTTCTTTATTGTTTTATAATATATTAGATTGCAGTATTTATTTTGAATACTTTGGCCATGATGATTGTGTGTGTGTGTGTGTGTGTGTGTGTGTGTGTGTGTGTGTGCATGCGTGCGTGCATGCGTGTGTGTTTGCTGTAGCTCAATATATGTTTTCCCTAGGAAGCACAGTAACAATGCCTGCTGATTGCTATATAATTACTGTAGCTCGGATAGTTCACACAAGACCTGGCATATGTCTGAGACAGTGCTTATCAGATAGTGTCTTAGGAGGTTAAAAAACAGTGTAAATCTTTATACATTTGTTCCTGGGAGAAGGTGACATTTATAAGGTATGAATCTTCCTTGAAAGACAATACTTGCCCAGCTGAAGCTTCTAGCAAGAACATGTTTAAATGCTAAGTATTTAAATTTGCAAGTTGTTGCATTTCAAAGGAGGTAAACAAATATGTAACAAGCTGTTTCAGTTTCCTAATGGCCAGCTGATGAGCAGCTTTAGTGCTGTCTCCAACATTCTAAACAGAAAGAAGGGAGTATTTTATTTCATTTGGCATAGTGATTTATAGATGTGGAAGGATACATTGAAATGTCCAAAAAAAGTGTTCCACGTTCCTCCATTTTTCCAGCTACAGACAGCAAGATGACTGTAGGCTTTGCACACAGCCATAAAAATCAATTAAACCCTTGAAGCAAGTAAAGTTTCATATTTCATTTTACAAGTCTAGATGAGTGCCTGTGTGGTGCCAAGTGATGAGATATTGCTTGGCATACTGGCATCCTAGGTATTTGTCACAAGCCAGGAATTTTGGAAGCATTGCCTAGTAGGGAAGACTCAAAGTATGCTTTGGATGCTCTCCTCCTTTGGTGAAGGGAGCATGCTGCATCTCTCTAGTATTGGTTTCTGGTGGTGCAATGGTGTCCTTTGATGGCCTACATGACTGCACGGCATGAGGCACTTGCCCCGCCAGCTCCTGATGAGAAGTAATTTTGTCCAAGTTTACCATAAAGAACTGTACTGTTTTCATGTCCACTGTCTCCATGGGAAGGTGGTTCCTTAGGTTCACCACTCTCTGGCAGAAAAGTGCATCCTAATGTTACCCCTGAGTTTGCCACCCCTGAGCTTCAGGTCATGTCCCTGCATGGTGCTGCAGGATACCTGGTCAAACATTTCAAGCTTGAGCATGTCAATATCCTCGAGTGTGTGAAAGACTGAGATTATATTCCCTCTCAGTTTCCTTTTCACCCAGGTGAACATGTTAATGAACCTTAGCATCTCCTTATACAGTAGTGTTTGTCCCTATACTGATCATGTTGGTGGCAGTGTGTTGCACCCTCTCAACTACCTCAGTGTCCTTTTTGTATTGAGGAGACAAAAAATGCATTCAGTACTCCAGCTGAGGCCTAATCAGGTCCTTGTAAAGTAGGAGGATTACTCCTCCTGCTCTGCTGCCCCCAGTTTGGAACACCCTAGCTTTCTGCTGGCCCTCTTGACAGTGGCCACATATTGCTTGTCCTGTTGCAGCCCATTGTCTATTGTGATCCTCAGTTCCTTTTCCTACTTGACTGCTGCAGGAGGAGACCTACTCTGTGTGTAGGTCCTACCTCTGTTTTGATGCCCAAGTGTAGCACCTTGCATTTGAGTACATTGAATGTGAGGCCCCAGGAGTCAGACCAGTCACCAGCTTATTAAGTTCCTTGTGATGTTGGTCCCCCATGCTCATGAGAGTCCACAACCCTAGCTAATTTTGTGGCATCAGTGAACTTAAGCAGCCTGCTGGAGATCTCAGCTTCCAGATCATTGATGAGGTTGTTGAAGAGCAGTGGCACCAGCTCCAATCCCTGAGAGATGCTGCTAAGTCCTTCTCTCCATTTGGAATAGTGCCCATTAACCTCTGCTTCCTGTACCCAAACCAGTTTGCAATCTTCCTTGTGTGTGTCTTGTGTATATCATACTGATGTATTTTGTCTAGATGCTTTTCTGGCCACAGCTACAAGCTGATAGGGAAACATTTAATCGAAACATGAGCAAATAATTCTTCTGAGAGAGTGGTGGAAAAGTCAAATTGTCTGCCAAAGGAGCTAGTCAGTGTTAAGTCAGTGACCAGTTTCAAGATGGGGTTGGAGAAACACATGGACAGCTTAGAGTGACTGGTAGTGACAGTTGAACTAATGGGGAAGGAGGGTTAGTCCAGCCAGAACTAAGGGATAATTGATCTGCTAGAGGTCTGACAAGTGCTAGGCTGGTGAGAGCCAAAATAGAAACTGAGCAGACAGGATTGACCTTGAGTCTTTTTCTTCCTTAAACATCTATGTACATTATCTACTGTATGTATCTGCTGTAGTTCAAGTAGGTCACGGAACTCACCCCCAGCAGTAGAAAAACTTACGTCCATGAGAAAAAGGTTTTTCAAGACTTTAGCAGTTTTATTGCAGTGAGACAGGAAACCACAGTATGTATCTACTGT
Organism: Neoceratodus forsteri; assembly: GCA_016271365.2. Classification (NCBI taxonomy): domain Eukaryota; kingdom Metazoa; phylum Chordata; order Ceratodontiformes; family Ceratodontidae; genus Neoceratodus; species Neoceratodus forsteri. The sequence continues at coordinate 637,856,163 of CM057453.1, read as the reverse complement.
ACAGTATGTGCCACATACAATAATTTTTATATGGGGTGACATAACTCATGGGGGTGAATAAGGTACAAGGTAATCTTGGTAAGAAAACAGGGAGGGTAGCCAGACATCATGTAGTAAGTCTACAGTGTTAGTAAATGCAGGAACAATGGGCAGACTAGGTATGACAGTTGGTCATTATCTGCTGACAAATTCTATTTTTTGTGTAATTGTTATACCCAATGCCATTTAAGTTTCATAAAATGTTTTGTGTGTTCCTTCACCCTTTTCATTCTAGCCATGCACGTTACCAGGAAAACAGAATCACTCTCATTCAGACGTTATCTTCTTTTGACCTACAGTATGTCTACACTTGGCACCATAATCTTCTGTTTATTACGTAATCATTTTTACAACAACAGATTGTTATGTCACTAGCAGAGGACTGATATACCATGTCAAGTGCCAGAGCAAATGAAGGGACACCGATTCTGTTTTCATGTTATTGTGTATAGTTACCAAGAGAACTGGGAGTTAAATACAACAAATATCACATAGAAGCTAATACGTGTACTAGCTGAAGCTAATACCAGTACTGGTATATAGCCATGCCTAGACCCAATTTTAAGTACTGACCCCCCCAGCTTGCTCCTCACCAGCCTAATTGTTCTCTCTCTTATCCCCCTGTCTTATCAACACTAGGCTCATCCATCCTCTTATTCTTCCTTTCCCAACCTCGGATAGGAGCTCACTACCCGGTGTCGGATATCCTACCATGTCCTGTACTTTATAGCATTCAACTGGGCTCACACATACTCCTTTTCTCCATCCACCTTCTCTACATCCAGCTTTACCAACTCCTTTCTGTGCACCGTGCCCTCCTAGCCTTTCTCCCCTACTTCTTCCCTCCCTCTCTTCCCCCCTACCTTCACCTCTACCTGGTGTATATTTTTATTTTATTTTTCTTCCGTTACTTCCTCCTGCGACCTTAGATAACCTGCTTTATCTTCCTATAGACACTTCTATGTATGTAAATACCGTGTAATCTGTACAATATCTGTATAATTCTATGTACATATGAACTTCTTTTTCTTCCTCTCTGTAAAGAGTATTATCTGTATTGTCTTGTAAATACCTGTGTTGACCTGTATATACAATTGTTCATGCTCCACCCAGGTCCATCTTGCAAATGAGCTTCTGCTCAACGATGAACGCCTGGTTAAATAAAGACTTGATTGATTGATTGATTGATTGACGTGTCTTACAATTATGTTTTTCCAGTGTTTCTGTTGAAATAGTTGTTTTTTGCAAGGATAGGAGGAAAAAGAGAGCACTAGGAGATATCAGATACAGAAGAGTTTAGGTCCATTAATTGGCTTATAAACAAATAGCACAGTCCTGACACCAGGGCTGCCAATTCAGCTGCTGACTAAGAGTGATATGTTCTCTTAGATCAACTGAGACAAACTCCTTTCTACACTATTTTGCACCAGCTATGGGAAGTAATTCTGATTCACAAATAGTGTCAAACAGGCCCATGTAACCCACCCTCAAAATGGAAAAAATCTATCATTGCTCTGTGTGCCTTTCTTGAGCCACAAAATTTCAAATACAAGCACAAAATAAGGGCCAGCAAACAGCAAGTCACTGAACAAAAGTCTAGCCATGATGTGATAAAAACATGGATTATGGTAGCAAGATCATCATCTTGAAATAAAGTAGTGGACACAGTTGCATAGCATTGCTTAGGTTCAAGAAGATGCTTTCAATCACAGTGATAACTGCCATTTTCCAGCCAATCTAGGGTTATGGAGCACTCCTGGACTGTGTACCACATGTGCAGAGTCTAGTTCCTTTCAACTGAGCAATGGAAGCAAGGTCTTGCTTGAAATAGCCAAATACTCTTTCTAGCCAACCATCAGAATTTTATATATATCAAAATTATGTATATATATTTTGTGCATATGGACTGAAACGCTGCTTTTAGCCTGCCTCGTAGGGTGCTTTAAGTGGACTATCTGCAGTGTAACAATTTAAGCAGGGCCTCTGCTATTTTAGGGAGCATGCTGTGAATTTGATTCAAATTTAGCAATTCTATGTCCTCTGCCTCTGTAAGAGCTGGATTTTATGTAATGTGCTACATAGTCACAGTCATGGATTTCTACAATCGGGCACCAGAAAGAAAAAAAAAAAGAAAAATAAATTTGGAGGAAGCAACTTGCATGTAAAGTAGGCTGTGCAGTCTTGCCCCACCTTCTCTCTACCCCTTATTAACCCCTGTTCATTTCTGTTTCCCTGCAGTTCTGGTGGTAGCGAGGGTGAACAATCTCCTCTGCCCTCCCCCTAAATCCAGTGCCGAAATAAAGCAAGGTACGGACCGTGGATCAGGAGGAAAGCCTGTTTCACTGCGCACAGGAGGCCCCGCTGGCACTGAGCATCGGCTGCCCCACCACCTCCACCACCACCCTTGGTCGGCTCTGGTTCTTATAGTGTATGCCACGTGACTCCACAACCAATCAGCCCTCTTTCCCTTTAGCAGGTTATAAACTTTCTCCACTAGGCGCAACCTCTATAGCATAAGTTGGTGACAGCTGTTAAGATGCTGCCTCTAGCTCTATTCACTATCTACTGTACTTACTTCCATCCCTAACGTCCCTTCCAACCTCCTTCTATCCTGAACTACAATATGACAGCAGGATGATTAGCTCCTTCGCGGGTCCAATACTCTACCACACAACCTCTACTATGGAGCTGCCCCCATCATTTATCCAGTTTAATTGGGTGCTTCGTGCTGACATTCTTCCCCCCCTCCTCTCACGCTGGGTTGACAGCCTTAAATGTCTCCCTTCCAAGGTTTCCTCCACTAACCCCTCAGCGACCTTCTGCCTTACGGAAGCAGCAATGGGCCATGCTCAAAACAAAACAACTTCTGGTCCTTCTACTCCTCCTTGCTGGACACGTTGATCTAAACCCTGGACCAAAATCCCCCACTTGCCACCCACCCCCACCCACTACCCCACAATTACCATGGAGTCTCAAATTAGTGCATCTCAATATATGCAGCATCCTGAACAAAATCACGGCTCTACAACCTACCATCCTTTCTCTGAATCCTAACATTCTAATCATCACTGAAACATGGCTGAAATCCCATAACAAGGATGCTGAATTCTCTATCCCTGGCTACTCCATCATTAGGCAGGACCGCCCCAGCAAAAAAAAGGGCAGGGGTATTGCCATGTTCATCTCCTCTAAATTCCAGTTTACCCCACTCAGGATCTCCGCATCCATGCTGTCCATAGACTCCCTACTAATCAACATTGTGCTCCCACACTCTATTCCCATATATTTAGCAGGGTTCTATTGCCCCACTAGATACCCCACTACCCCTTGTCCTCGAACACCTGGGCACCCTAAAATCCTTAACGTCTGATGGTGAACTACATATCCTTGGGGACTTTAACCTGAACTGGCTGTCCAATGCTAGTACCAAACTCCAGAGCCAAGTAAATGCGCTAAACCTGTCCCAACAAATAGCAGAACCCACTCACTTGAACCATAAATCTCAAAACCATTCACTGTTAGACTGGGCCCTTACCTCCCACCCCCACCATATACTTGATGCTGGACTACTACTGGACTCACTCAGCGATCACCACATGATTTATATGGTAAGGAAAGTATTCAGACCTAAGGCACCTTCCCCTCGCACAATTCGGACCAGGTACTACAAATCCCTTGACCTCTCAGAGCTCTTCACAGACCTAACTAATGCAGACTGGTCTCCCATACCACAGGCATCCTCCATAGACCCCGCCCTACAATCTTTCAAGTCAACTTTCCTTGCTATCTGGGATCACTATACTCCACTCAGGATGACTCGGGTAAGGGGTGTCCACCTGCCCTGGGTCACTGCAGATCTCGTAGATCAACTTCATACCAGAGACGGGGTCTGGAAAGCTCTTAAAGCCTCAGGTACACAAGCAGTACTCCTGCACTACCGCTCACTTCAGAATGCATGCACTAGGCTTACCCGGCAGGCAAAATCTAACTACTTCAAGGTCTCCTTCCACTCCAACCTTAACCACCCATGCAAGTTCTGGAAAACAATCAAATCCCTCGTCTCCCACCAGGTCCAACCCCCTACACCTGCCCTGAATGTAGCAGATTCCATTGTCACTGACCCTAGTGCAGTGGCCACGGAATTTAACTCCTTTTTTACAAGCTGCGCGTCCTCTCTCCGGTTCACTACCCCACACCTCCCCCACGCAGACACCACCCTCCGTCCCTCCATCCCTTCATCCCCATCCCCTCCACCTCCTATTTCTCCTTTCGCCCAGTTACCCCTACTGAAGTACAAAAAGCCCTACAGTCCCTAAATCCCTCTAAAGGTAAATGCCCCTCAGGACTGGACTCCAAAATGTTTCTTCTCTCTGCCCCAGCCATTGCCAACCCCTCTGACTGCCCTCTTTAACCTCTGCTTCACTCTATCATCAATCCAATCAGAATGGAAACATGCCACTGTCATCCCCCTCCCAAAAGGTGGTGACCCCTCCTCCCCAGGCAACTACCGACCTATCTCCCTTCTCCCCATCCTAGCCAAAATCCAGGAGCACCTCATTCTCTCCCAGTTCTCCTCCTTTTTAGACTCCTCCTCCTCCTCCTTCTTCTTCACTCCTTATCAGGCGGGATTTAGGAAATCACACTCAACCATCACCTCCCTACTAAGACTCACCGACACCATGCTCTTGAGTATGGACAAAAGGCACATCACCTCAGCTATCCTCATCAACCTTGCAAAGGCTTTTGACATGGTCTCACATGCCTTGCTACTCTCCAAACTCTCCCGTCCTGGACTGTCTGTAGCTGCTACCAGCTGGTTCTGCTCCTACCTGGGAGGTAGGTCCCAAATAGTCAAAATTGGCTCTTCCACATCTGCCACCCTCTCTGTCAATACAGGGGTCCTCCAAGGTTCGGTCCTTGGCCCAATTCTGTTTTCCATCTTCCTCAATGAACTGCCCTTGGCCTGCCCCCACACTTCCATCCACATGTATGTGGATGATACAGTACTGTATGCCTCTGGCCCATCCTCCTCTGAGGTGGTTAACAGACTTCAGTGAGATTTCAATAGTGTACAAAACTGGTTTCGCACAAATCAGCTGTTCCTCAACCCTAAGAAAACAGTCTCCCTCACGTTTGGTACGTGACGTAAATGCGCCCTTCTTCCCTCCACCCCCATTTTCCACACTATTGATGGGACCCCCTGGAGGTCTGTACCTCTTGCAGATACCATGGGCTTTGGTTGGACCAGCACCTTAGCTTCAGTGAGCACATGGATGCTACCCTCAAGAAACTGCACCCATGCTGGGTGCTTTATATCGCAACAGGAGTTGCATCCCCCTGCCAACCCACAAGGTAATTCTACAAAAAATGATCCTCCCTATGCTGGACTATGGGGACATAGTCTATAGTGCCGTTCCCAAGTCCTCCTAAGCCAGGCTTGAGCCACTCTTTCACTCTTTCTGTCATTTCACCCTTGACTGCCCTCCTACAACCCTTCACTGTGACCTCTACAGGGCCTTAGCACTCCCATCACTCCAGGATTGGAGACTGTCCCACTGTGCCAGAATTACAGTGAAATTCTGGGCACAGGCCCTCCCCCGTTACCTCGCAGCCACCCTGGCAGCTCTACCCCTGCCCTCATACTCACCTCGGAACTTTGACTCCCGGATTCTCTATATCCCACACATGTCCACTGCCTCAGGCCAGGCTGCCTTAAGATGCTGTATGCCTAAAATATGGAACTCCCTACCAACTGACACTAGGCATGCCACCTGTACCCAGTGACTATACTCTCTCCTCAAGACCCATCTCTCATCCCCCTGCATCTGCATCTAGCACCATGAAAGACCCGGTACTTCGGTGTGATCCAATCCAATTCCACCCATCCCTAGTGTGATGGATTAGGCACTTTATTTCTATTGGCCCCAGACCACTGTCCACCTGCTATAAGCTGCAGGTCATGTTAATAGGTTACGCTGTATCTTGTTTGTTATTCTAGCAGGGCAAATGCTGTTGTAAATACCATTGAAATTTTTAATCCTATAGTATGAGTGCTACTTGTATATTTAATGTACTTTCTATTGTATGCCTCCTCTCCCCACTCCCCCAGACCGCATCTGGAATCGAACGGTACACCGCTCAGTGTGCCTGCCTGGTAAAACTCTTAAGTAAATAAATAAATATTATCCAAGATTAATGGGCCAGCTATCACTCAGCAAGGCAGGAATCCAGGTTGGGTATTTGGCATGCCATATTCATGAAAAAGTAGAACTGGCTACAGTTGGCATATAGACAAAAAAACAAACCCATCCAGCTTTATGATTTGCTCTACAAGTATCACATATATATTGAATAAGTCTTGCTTGAAAAAAACTTGCAGACACCAGAGGTAAGTTTCCTCCAAGATGTCAACTAAGTTTCAAGCACCATAGACTAAGACCCATGTGATGAGACCTAAATTAGTTGTGAACTATCGAAGACAAATACCCATATTCCCAGACTAGATAAAGTACTGTAGCACCTCACGGTCCACTGTATCAAACATTGCTGGTAGATCTAAAAGAAACAATATGCACAGTGAACTGACCTTTACCCATCAGACCATTTAACTCCGACACAAATGTTGTCTCAGTACTAGAGATGCTGAGAAGTTTTACTTTGCCGGGAAACTTCCAGTGAAGTTGTGAAATTTGCCTTTGTGAAAAACTTCATGGATCATCGATATTACCACTTCATAATGAGTTTTCCTTGGGAAAATGCACTTTTTCAGGTGAAGTCAGGCAAAAAGTCATGGATCTATTGCAATTTCACAGGCGAATTTGCATGGTTTTGCTTGAAAAATTGCCACTTCACCTGCCAAACACTTTGCAAAGTTGGCACTTTGGAAATTTGGCAACTTCATGAATGAATTCACAAAGTAAAGACTGCTAACTTTGCACATCTTTAGTAAGTACTAGAGCTTGCCCTAAAGCTGCATTGAAAGGCATCAAAGAAAACTCAAACAGGTGTCTATAACTGTGTGATAAGTGGGTAATCATGAAAAGAATGCATTAGTTGAGACAACATATTGAATAGGGTATAAATGTTACTCCATCAGTAGACTGGAAAAAAAATCAGTGAATATATACAGTGGTAAAACATAATGTATGTATAACATGGAACTTTAACAAAATATGTGTCACAGTCTTTAGAGCCTCTTAGCACTGGCACCGACAGGAGGATCAGAAAAAATCAGATATCCTGAATAGATACTTCTACTCAGTCTTCACAGTGGCGGGAGAGGGAGTTGACTTCATAGGAGAGGTAGGAACACTGGGGCGAGGGAGGTGGACACAAGTCCATTCACAGAGTAAAGAGTCCTGAGAAGACTTGCAAAGCTGAAAGTGGATATGACTATGGAGCCATACAGGGTATATCCAAGGGCGTTAAGGGAGCACAGGAAGCTACTGGCTGCACCTCTGATAATCCTATTCAACAACCACTCAGGAAACAGGAGTGTTTCCAGAGGACAGGAGGAGGCAGATGTAGTCCTGATTCATAAAAGCAACAGCAGGGAGGAGGCTGGCAACTACTGGCTGGTCAGTTTAAAGTCAGTGGTGAAGACGTTAATGGAAACACTATTAAAAAGAAAAGATAATGGAATATCTTGAATCCAGTGGGTTACAAGATCCAAGATAGCACAGATTCACCGGGGGGGGGGGATGATAGATGAACCTGATCAATTTCTTCAACTGGATAAACAGGGAAATAGATCAGGGTGGGCAGTGGACATGGCCTACTCAGCCTTTAGCAAGGCCTTCAACACCATATCACATTGCAGGCTTATAAGGAAACTGGGCAGTTTGGTGGTGGGATCCAAGGTAGTAAACTAGGTACAGAATTGACTGATGGATAGGCAGCAGAGGGTGGTGGTGAATGGCACTCACTCTAATAAGGGAAGAGTGACCAGCAGAGTACCTCAGGGCTCAGTGCTGGGACCAGACATCATCAATGTCTTCATAAGGGACATTGCAGAAGATCTGGAAAGGAAGGCATGCCTCTGTGCAGATAAAACCAAAATCTGTAATAGGGTAGATACTCTGGAGAGGGTTGAGAGAATGAGTATGGACCTAAAAAAACTTGAGGCATGGTCAAGTGTATATCAGCTCAGTTTCAATGTGAAAAAATGCAAATGCGTTCATCTGGGTCACAGAAACCCAGGGCAGTGTATAAAATGGGGGACAGGTACTGAGGTTCACAAAGCAGAAAAGAGAACTTGGGGCTATCATATCTGATGACCTCAAGATGCCGGGGCAATGTGACAAGGCAGTAGGGAGGGCCAGCAGAATGCTGGAGTGCCTGGAGAAGGGAATCACCAGCAGAAGAAGAGAGGTAGTGTTACCACTGTATCAGCCATTGGCGAGACCCCACCTGGAGTGCTGTGTCCACTTCTGGAAACAACATCTTAGGAAGGACATAGACAGGGTAGAGACTATACAGAGGAGAGCAACTAAAGCCCTATAAGAGAATGAGGAATCTCAATATGTACACCCTGGAAGAGAGGAGGAGGAAGGGGGACATGATAGAGACATATGCTATAAAACCCGGTTACCAAAACAAATAAATAAATAAATGTCTCACAAGGGGAAACAGGGTACAAGAAGGGAATATTTTTCAGAAAGGAAGGTGCGCAAGAACAAGGCAGCATGCAATGAAACTTGATGGGGGAATTTTGGAGGGATATATGGAAGTACTTCTTCAATTAAAGGGTGCTGGATGCCTGGAATGGGGGGGAAAAACAGTGGTAGGCTTCAAGAATATATGGGATAGGCACAAAAGAGTCTTAGTAGGAAAGCAATGGGGAGTAGCCGGAGATCAGGTAGGGTCTGTGGTGACAACATAGACAGAGAAAACTGGGCAGACTGGGTGGGCCAGGAGGTCCTTAGCTGCTGACAAATTTTGATTCCATGTTTCTACTGACAACTACTGGCTTACAGCTATTACTATTAAAGGGTAACAGTCAGAACCAGGGGTGCCACACTGAAGTGTGAGGCTGGTCCAATGTGCACTTTGCATGCAAAAGCATTTTGGTTTACTTACTGTTTACTGTAGTATAGTCAGGGCCCCTACTTTTCTACGGCACAGTGGGACCAAGTTCTGCGGCAAGACTACCATTTGCCGCAGAACTTCTGCTGCGGTGGTTTGTAATTTCTGCTGAAGTTCTGCGGCACTAACAAACTACCACATCACAGTGTCAGCTTGTCATCCTGACTTCACTATCATGGCAGTAGTTATAGTAATCAGGATGGTGGAAAGCACAGTAACACTAGTTCAAAAAATAGCAGACTTATAAAAATAATTTTATGCCTAAAAAAGCAAAACAAATGTCTCTCCCTTAAGGTCCTAGCCTGTTGCATAAATGACATATGCAGAGGGGATCTTATGTGATAAATAAGGTATTTCTATATGCATGCTATCTATCCCACTAATGAGGTTTCCACTGTCTATCACTTATATATTTGTATGTGCTTTCTACACCACTCATGAGGTTCCCACTGTGTATCACTTATATATTTATATGCAATCTGTAACATACATACAAATATGTGTGTGTGTGTGAGAGAGACAGAGATACTGTATGTGTGTGTGTATATATATATATATATATATATATATATATATATATATATATATATATATATACATATTATATATTTTTTTTATTTCATGAACTTGCATCCTCATTCATACAGGTCCCATTGAAATGGAATAGAGGAGTTATTGCAAAACTCATTTTCATGTCAACCTGCTTTCCCTGACACACTGCTTAACACCATCAGGCCATGACATGCATGTGAACCAATTGTGAGATACAGCTCTCTGGTCCATCACAATGTGTCCACCATGTGACAGAACACTGCACCATACCTTCCCAGGCTCCGAGCAATGGTGTGTTCCACCAATCCTTGTGCTGCCCAGCCAGCTCCCAGAGCTAATCTCTGAACATGAGTTGCTCGCACGGAAACACAGCATGCTACCCTCTGGCTCAACAGCTATTCCTGCACACAACATTTCTCAATAACTTTTAGGTGATTCTATCAACCAGTGACAATATGTAATCAATAACCCTGGCAAAAATGCATACAGTGCAATTGTTTAACAGGTCTATTCTTTCAACAGGTCTACACATTATTACATTATTATATTTCACATTATTATATTTCACTTTTCTGGGCATAATTACTTTATTTTTCTTAAAAATTTAGACAGTTAAATTCATTTTACCAGTTATTAATTTCAGATAGTGTCTCTATACCTTAAAGGCACAAATAGGTTTGTACAAAATGAGGTATGGACTTCACAGGTCTGTGCTATTGACAATGTTTTATTTAAGTTAGCCCTAGTGCAACAATGTAAGACTGAAAATTGTATTAGGCTGTAGTACAGGATGAGCAAATATCACCATGCATGATGTGCTGTGCCACCGCCTCTGGCAGTGGGAGCTGTGGTAGATAAGTGACTGTTCATTTCTGTTGCAGAATGCAGCCATTTCATTAGCTAATGTATGATGTTATAGCAATGATAACATCACATTCTGAACATATGGGGGGTGGATATAAAAAGAGGGGAAGGGAACCAGATTCTATGTATAAACAGAAATATTAATAAAAAATCAGCAAGAAGAGTGAATTCTGCGGCACCGCAGAAGTTCTGCGGTAGATTGCAAGTTCTGCGCAAAATTCTCAGTGGCGCAGAATTCTAGGCCTTGAGTATAGTAGATTTTTGGCAGACTAATTTTGGTTAGTTCTAGGTTGACATCTTATGTAACTGCAAATCCTAGAATCCCCTGCAGCTGACATCAGAACAGTATGGCAGGAGAGGGAGATTCAACAGCCTGCAGTGCATGTTGGAGCTTTTAGACTCTTTGTTCAGACGTTTTCCCATTTTAATTTTCTCCAGGTTGCTAAGTACAGACATTTGTGATTGTACTTAGCCCAGGGAGGACAGTGGGACCAGGAAACAAAAGATCAGAGCTCAAACTCTAATATGCACCTCAGGCTTCTGAGTCTCCCACTATTACCTGCTGCTCTGACAGTAGCTGCTGGGGATTGGATTCTGGGATTTGTAGTTACAGAGGATGTCAGCCTAGAACTAAGCAAAATCAGTCTACTACTGCACAATCTACTAAATAGAGAATACTGGATGGGCAACTATGCACAACCAGTGTGTTCTGCCACAGAGGGGTTCTGATTCCCTCAGAACTCTGAGGTGACAGAACACATAGGTTGTGCATAAGCTGGGACTTGAACCCAGGCCGCCAGGAGTACTGTTCTGATTGCGCTAACGCGTGGCATGGGTTCAAGTCCCAGCTGAGGCACTTACTTCTTTCTCACCTCTGTTTGTAAGATTACTACAGCAAACAATATGTTTTTTGCAAATAGAGTGTGAATTGGGACCAGTCCCACACTTGATTGTGAGACCTTTGTGCTGACTGTTTCCTTTAAGAACCATTTTCAGACAAGATTTAGCCAAATGCGGTTATAAGCAATTTAGTCATGATCTTGAGGACAACATGGTTTGTTTTCTAAAATCCTATAATGCCCAGTAATATTTTAATTTTAGAAGCAACCTAACCATTATCCAGATATTTAATTAAAGAGGATGAGGTGTAGTCATTTCGGATATGCATGGCCTTCAAACAAAATACTGTATTTTAATATGACTAATGAAGGAGTAGACAGTCAAAGAATTTATGGCTAAAAGAATCACCTTGTGAACACTGATTGGTTGCTATACTTCTGGAGTTGGGTTTAAAGACCGTGAAGATAATGCAGTTTTTAGACTCAGAAAGAGTAGTGATAAGGAACTGTCAATGTGCCTACTAAACTGCAGTTGTGTTCATGCACCTCTTTTGCTTGAGTTCCATAATTTATTTTTGACAGGAAATTGCTATTTTCTACCAAGAAAAGGTAAGAATTCCATTTTCATTCATTTTCTCACTACTATGCTCATTAATTGCTTTCAGTTACTGTATGTTTAGGTGACATTAGAATTATTTGAACTCAAAGCAACTGGTAAATATAGCTCTGGAATTATATTTTATAAGATTTAAGAGCTATGGGGAAATTCTTTACCCTGACCAAAGCTATATATATATATATATATATATATATATATATATATATATATATATATATATATATATATACTGTTTATAAATTGTCTGGTTACTACATATATTTTTTATTACGTAACAAAATGAGCAAAAACAAATGTTTATGAATTAACCAAGTCTGACTGTAATATGTAGGGAAGATGCATAAATGGTTGATTTTCAAACAGGCTGGGAAACAAACCCATTGAAAACACAGTGTGGATGGGGCATATTAGGTAAGAGTTGGGAATGAAGTAGACAGTAAAGCAGAAAGAAAGGTCTAACCCGTGGGCAAAGTTGGAAAGCTGAATGGTGACACGTGTACTCATGTGCCCTACTGAATTGCTTGTTTAGCCCTACTGATGGTAATCTTGAGGGTGATGCTGAACCCAAGGGGAGAGGGGTTGTGGGGATGTAACAAAGGCAGCAGGTAAAGTGGTGCTGAGGCAGACACATAGACATGGATTATTGGACTGGGCGTAAGAATAAAGGGATGAAATAGAAATGTAAAAAGTACATCACAATTTGCAAGAGTAACCATATTACATTTGCAAAATGTTTTTGAGTTTTAGCACTATATTTGTCTATTTTTCACTTCTTCATCATTATGACCAGTTCTGTTCTGTGATAAATTCCTTTAATGCCCGTGGGTCTGTCTCATGTTTAATATACAGATACTGTATAACCCCCCCCAATTGCTGGATGATTTTAGGTTGCTGCAAATGTTTAAACAATTTATACTCCTACGGTTTTCTGTTTTTTTTAGTTATACAGTGTACTGCATTTTTCTATTACCATGTTGCTCTTTGTGCTACTCTCATTCCACTACTTAATTCCAAATGTTTCTGCAAATTCTGCTCAACAGTAAAACTTTTTGTTGGTTCCTGAATATTACCAATTATGTTGTTTGATAATGTTTTCTGTAGTTCTTTTGCTTGTGATAGTTATTTTAATTATACCAGGTTGTGCCTTAAAATAGGGATATTTCTAACCTGGTTATAAAAAAAATTAATAATTAAACACCTGGCTTCTCTCACCTATAGTGAATTCCATATTAATATAATTTAATGTTCCTTGGAAAACACCTACTCGTCCTAATGGGAAACTACTATAAAATAATTATGTGAAGGGAAACCTTTCTAGATATTTTTTTTTTCATGCCCACAATTTTCTGTTGCAGAAATCTTTGAAAAGAATGAAGACTGCACTTCTGCTTATAGGCCTCATGGGAGTAGTCTCTGCATTTCCACACACTATTTTCACAAAGATGACTAAAACATTTTTTGTAAGTTTATCTAATACCTTGTTTTTCCAATGAGGCATTAATGCTGTTAACACAAAGTAAGCAATAAGATATGGTATTGTGTTCTGTGTTGTAATAACCCATGTATTTTCTGGTAGGTTTTAAGGCACACCATGAAGCCACATGCATTTAGACAAGTGGGCATGGGCTATTTAAGCAATACTCCATGAAAAAGTGTGGGTGATTCTGGGTTTACCCACTCCTTGTGTGGTTCAGTCACGAGGTCGCAGGCCAAGTGACCAAACCTCATCAGGTGTGGGTAAACCCAACATCACCCACACCCTGGAGTGGTTTATTGTGATTATACAAGCAGTACTATATGTGATTGCAGAAGAAATTTTGTGCAGAAAGGCTTTTGGTGATTTTATAGAGCAAAATGTAATAATTATTCTTACGCAAAATAAAGTAGTCCATACTTGTATAACTTTGTAAGAGGCTGATTTCCTAATTAGCTACTTGAAACTGCCAACATTAACTATAAAAGCTGCAAATGCTTTTTTTTTACTTTTACATGTCTTTTTGAAACTCTTTTATTGTTTTACTCTTAGAGAGCTACTGCTTTGTTTGCCAGTTTGAGTAGCACTGTATTTCATTATTTGTAACTCCCATTAATGTTCGTTGAGAAAAGCCCATTGTAAAACAAACAGAAAAATGGTAATGAGATTCGAAATGATAGATCCAGATGCGCTAGATGAAATTTTCAATTCCCTGCAAGAACCCTTGTAGGTAGTTCACTCTGTCCCAGCTCTCTTTCTGGTGTAGGAGCCAGGACAACATTTGCAAGTTGCTCCATGCCTGATTTAAAGTATGGTGCAGTGGCTCCATTTTTGGTGCATGCACAGCAGCATACATTGCTGCCGCACTGTAGCAGACTCCCCCCCCGACCATCCTCTGCTACTGGACTGGGGATAAAAAAGTATGCAGTGTCTGTTTTTTCTTCTTATCTCTGCCTTGGCCCCCTGGAGATGGTCGGAGATCAGAGGGTTCTAAGCAGCAACAGACACAGAATTTAATTGTGGAGCTGGTGACTGAAATGGAGAAGGCTGACTGTGAGTGGCGAGAGGGCTGAGTGTGGAGCAGCAGTGATAGTTGAGACAGGGGCAAGAAATTACTTTATGTAAGTCCTTAATGGGGTGGGGGGGGGCTTTGCACTAATTTACAACATTTGATGGCAAACTGCAGCTTGTTTTCTAAATTCTGCTTTCATCATGCTTAAGCAGGGATTCAGTATGATGTTTTGCTGAGGGGCTCAGATTGATTTAGTAAGTGGGGATTCCAGATGTGGCTGACTGGTACCTTTGCCATAGGTAATATCAGAATTTACCATGGCTGAAAGGTGCCAGTCAGAAAATCAGTTCTTAGCATTCTTAGACCCCAGTGTGTAATACAGTATAACCTGTAGTCTAATTTGAATTATGAACTGGGGATCATAAATTAAGAAAGCTGATTGGCTGAGAGCTCTTCGAAGCTGTGATGATATCAGGCTACATCATCACAGCTTCAAAAAAAACTCTGGCCACCAACCTCCTTACTTCCAGCGCAATGTTCCTCCATGTCTCACAGTCTGAAGTGAGTCAGACCTCTAGTCAGCGTAAAACTAAACCCCCATACATCTCACCCACAGCACCCACTCTCCAAACAGAAAAAAATGTCTCACCTGGCTTCCTCTCAGAGCACCAGATACTGCAGTAGAGAAATAGCCTCTCACTGTCACCGACAATCAATATTTTTCTTTATTTTCCTCTCGCCAGTACATTTTCCCCACAAGATGTTGCCTCAAGCCAAATGGCAGTTCATGTAAATCTACAAACTGCTCCTTGACAATCTCTCCATCAAGACAACAGCTTTAAATGTAAGCTGTAATACCTTACTGTTCCCTCAAAAGCACAACATGAGAACTGCAGCCAAACAATAACAAAACAGATTTTTTTCAGGCTGGGTTTGGGGGAAGGGACAGCAGAACACACAGGGAGACATCTCTACACTACATTACCTTCTACCAACGCCTACAATAGCGCCACCTCCTGATGGCAATCCTAATAGAACTATTATCTAAAACAGTACTCCTACACTACACCTTAGAAAGCTTTTTTTAAATATTTGGAGGTTTTTTTGCCCACTTTTTATTTACTCCAATTTTGTAATCCAGTTCATAACAGCAATAAGTCACTCCAGGGTATGGTATATCATGGGATATTGTCACTTCTCGGATGGTTGGACACACTCGGCCTGTGGCCTCATACCCAACCACCGGGGGGAGATGATATCCCATGATATACCACATCCTGTCATGCCTTATTTCTTAAATATACAGTGACCCCCACCAGTATAACACAGATTGCAATAAAGATATTGTTCTTTTCCCATGTGGCAAGTTGCAGTCATTGCCATTGGATTACTTTGTGTTCCAGCAGTATCCTGCAAGATATCACTGGCTGAAACTGTGACAACAGTCCTTCATCCAGGCGGATGACTGACTGATCAGGAACAAAATAAAGAAGCCAAGTGTTGTTTCATAATAAACAAGCATTTGTCAATGCCGAATGTTGATTGCTTTGGTCCGTTGAACTTGCTCACTGCCCCTCTGTCACTAGCTCGTTCTGTTTCTCCCAGTGTTGCAGGCTGCTCTTTTGTACTGGGCTCCTGCCTGCATTGACATGTTTTTCTGCCCACAAAGAAATCTGCATCTGTCCTGACAGAACTCCGTTGAGGTGGCTCACTCCCTCTCTCTCACTCGCTCATTCTGTTTCTCTCAGTGCTGCAGGCTGCCCTTTTGTACTGGCCTCCTGCCTCTGTTGGCAGCTTTTTCTGCCCACAAAGAAATGTGCAGCAGTCCTGACACAGGTCCATTGAGCTTGCTCACCCCTCTCTCCATGATCTCATTCCATTTCTACCGGTGCTGCAGGCTGGCCTTTTGTACTGGGCTCCTGCTGCATTGCCATATTTTGTTGCCACAAAGAAATCCATAGCAGTCACAATAGAGCTTCTTGAGGCTGTCTCACCTCACACCACTCACTCATTGTGTTTCTCCCAGCGCTGCAGGCTACCCTTGTACTGGGCTACTGCCTGCCATTGGCACCTTTTTCTACCCACAAAGAAATCTGCAGCTGTCTCAACAGAGCTCTGTTGAGGTCGCTCACTCCCCCATCTCACTCACTCATTCTGTTTCTCCTGGTGCTGCAGGCTGCCATTTTGTAGGTGGCTCCTGCCTCTGTTAGTGCCTTTTTCTGCCCACAAACAAATCTGCAGCAGTCCCGACACAGCTCCGTTGAGCTCGCTCACTCCCCCTCTCTCACTCACTCATTCTGTTTCTGCCAGCACTGCCCTTTTGTACTGGGCCCCTGCATGCATTGCTGCCTTTTTCTGCCCACAAAGAAATCTGAAGAAGTCCCAACAGAGTGAGCTCCATTGATCTCACTCACTCCCCTCCTTCACTCACTCACTCGTTCTGTGTCTCTCACTGCTGCAGGCAGCCCTTTTGTACTGGGCTCATGCCTGCATCAGTGGCTTTTTCTGACCACAAAGAAATCTGCAGCAGTACCGACACAGTTCCATTGAGGTCACTCACTCCCCCTCTCTCAGTTGCTCATTCAGTTTGTTCCATTACTGCAGGCTGTCCTTTTGTATTGGGCCCCTGCATGCATTGCTGCCTTTTCCTGCCCACAAAAGAATCTGCAGCAGTCATGATAGACCTCCGTTGAGCTTGCTCACTCACCCTCTTTCACTCACTCATTCTGTTTCTCCCAGTGCTGCAGGCTGCCCTTTTGTACTGGGCTCCTGCCTCTGTTGGTGCCTTTTTCCTGCCCACAAAGAAATCTGCAGCAGTCCCGACAGAGTTCCGTTGACCTCACTCACTCTCCCTCTCTCAGTCACTCGTTCCATTTCTACTGGCGCTGTAGGCTGCCCTTTTGTACTGGGATTCTGCCTGCTTGGCACCTTTTCCTGCCCACAAAGAAATCCGCAGCTGTCCTGACAGAACTCCATTGAGGTCGTTCACTCCCGTTGTCTCACTCGCTCATTCTGTTTCTCCTGGTACTGCAGGCTGCCCTTTTGTAGTGTGCTCCTGCCTCTGTTGGTGCCTTTTCCTGCCCACAAAGAAATCTGCAGCAGTCCCGACAGAGTTCCATCGAGCTCGCTCACTCCCACCTCTCACTCCCTCATTCCATTTCTGCTGGCGCTGCAGGCTGCCCTTTTCTACTGGGCTCCTGCCTGTGTTGTTGCCTTCTTCTGCCCACAAAGAAATCTGCAGCAGTCACGATAGAACTCCATTGAGCTTGCTCACTCACTCCCCCTCTCTCACTGATTCATTCCATTTCTCCCACCACTGCAGGCTTCCCTTTTGTACTGGGCCCCTGCATGCATTGCTGCCTTTTTCTGCCCACAAAGAAATATGCAGTAGTCCCAACAGAGCTCCGTTGAGCTCACTCCCTCAGTCCCCCTTCCTCACTCGTTCTGTGTCTCCCGCTGCTGCAGGCTGCCCTTTTGTACTGGGCTCCTGCCTGCATTGGTGTTTTTTTCTGCTACAAAGAAATCTGCAGCAGTCCTGACAGTTCTGCTGAGGTCGCCACCCCCTCTCTCACCTCTCACTCGCTTATTCCGCTTTCTGCAGTGCTGCAGGCTGGCCTTGTACTGGGCTCCTGCCGCGCTTGCCGCCTTTTCCTGCCCACAAACAAATCTGCAGTGGTCATGATAGACCTCCATTGAGCTCACTCACTCCCCCTCTCTCACTCGCTCATTCTGTTTCTACTGGCACTGCAGGCTGCCCTTTTGTACTAGGCTCCTGCCTGTGTTGGCACCTTTTTCTGCCCACAAAGAAATCTGCAGCTGTCCCATCAGAGCTCCGTTGAGGTCACTCACTCTCCCTGTCTCACTCGCTCATTCTGTTTCTTCTGACACTGCAGGCTGCCCTTTTGTACTGGGCCCCTGCATCTGTTGGCACCTTTTTCTGCCCACAAAGAAATCTGCAGCAGTCCTGACAGAGCTCCGTTGACCTCACTCACTCGCCCTCTCTCACTCGCTCGTTACATTTCTGCTGGCGCTGCAGGCTGCCCTTTTGTACTGGGCTCCTGCCTGCATTGTGCCCTTTTCTGCCCACAAAGAAATCTGCAGCAGTCATGACAGAGCTCCATTGAGCTTGCTCACTTCCCCCTCTCTCAGTTCCTCATTCTGTTAGTCCCACCGCTGCAGGCTGCCCTTTTGTACTGGGCCCCTTCATGCATTGCTGCCTTTTTCTGCCCACAAAGAAATCCGCAGCAGTCCCAACAGAGCTCCGTTGAGCTCACTCACTCCCCTTCCCTCACTCGCTTGTTTTGTGTCTCCTGGCGCTGCAAGCTACCCTTTTGTACTGGGCTTCTGCCTGTGTTGGCGCCTTTTCCTGCCCACAAAGAAATCCACAGCAGTCCTGACAGAGCTCAGTTGAGCTCGGTCACTCCTCCCCTGTCTCACTCGCTCAATCCAAATCTGTCCCAAACACTGATTTCCGACAGCGACTGCGGTATTCTGTGCCAGAAGTGTGAAAACACATTTCGGCCAGGATGTGAAAAATGACAGCTATACTGTTCATAAGGAGGTGCATAAGAATGGCAAAGTTGAAAATCTGGAGTGAAAATATTAATAGTTCGCAAAGTTACGAGCGTGCGTGAAAACTGCGCAATGCACGCTTGTAACACAGTAATTTTATGGAGTATCATTACCAGATTTTCAATATAGGTATTTTAGAACCATTGCTCATGAACAGTGTCACTGTCATTTTCTTAATCTGTCCCAAACACTGATTTCCCACAGCGACCACGCTATTCTGCACCAGAAGTGAAAACACATTTTGCCAGGATGAAAAATGACAGCTGTACTGTTCATAAGGAGGTGTGAAAAAATGCCAATGTTGAAAATCTGGCATGAAAATATTGCAAATTCATGAAGTTACAAGCGTGCGTAGCAACTGTGCAGTGCACACTCGTAAAACAGTCATTTTTGGGATTTTTCCCACCAAATTTGCAACATAGACTTTTTGAGAGCCCACCTCATGAACACTGGCACTGTCATTTCATTAATCAGTCCCAAAATGGGATTCAGCACAGTGACCGTGAAATCACCTTTTGGGGCCGAATAAAGCCTTGACAGTGGCAGAATTCATGAGTAGGGGTCCCAAAATCCCGATATTGAAAATTTGGTGTCAAAATTCCAAAAAATGCCTAAGATATGCATCAAAGTTGAAAAAGCCCTATTCATTCCATTATACAACTTACTGGCATTTCCTCAGTTCGAGATCGGCTTTGAAGAGTGCAGACGTGTTCCCGGTCCACGAAGATTGTCGTGCGGACTCTGGAGTAAGTTTAGTGTGAGGGGGTGTGGGAGACAGGAGCGCAGTGGGTGGGCGTGGGTTGTAGGGTGGCAGGGAGACTGTGAGGGGACTTTTTTTTTGAGTTAAAAAAAACATAGCAGGACTTTTTTTTTCTTTACAGGGCATTGGGCACGCTGGGGTGGGCTCCCAGCATGCCACCTGAATGTTTTGGGTGAGTGCAGCTGACGGGGGATTGGTCACCCCCATCAGCAGAAAAGTGGGGAGGGGCACAACATCCGAGAGGGATTGGGCACCCCCTCGGCACAACTCTCCCACTACTGTTTCGAGGGGGTACCTGATGCCGATGGGGAGTGGGCTCCTCCATTGGCACATCAAACAGAGAGGGGGGATATAATGCTGATGGTGAGTGGGCTCCCCATTGGCAAGTCGAGTAGCACCAGGGAGGGAAGCCGATGGAGATTGGGGCCCCTGTTGGCAAAAACACGCTTCTCTGGGGAGGGGCACATGCTGCCAAGGGGGATTGGGCACCCCCACAGCACTGGGACCAGCTTAATATTGTTTGTGAACACAGTAGCAAGGCACCGCCATGTTCACAAACAATATTACAGTAGCAACGTTCTGCCCAGCAATGACGGGTCGTTCCCTCATTGCAGCGAATCGCTGATGCTGCAATGACGAGGTGGCCTCTGATTGCAGTGACTAAATTTTTACAAGGTTGTGGCATGCTGGCTGAACTAGTGTCAGCAGCAGCATGTCATGGCATTGGGGAAAGTGGGCCAAGCAATTACAGGCTGTGGGGGCATTGGCCACAACAGTGCCTCGCCTCCACAACCTGCTTCTGGAGAAAGCTGCCTCAATATGTTTCTTGAGCATGCAAGCAATCAACATAAAAATGTGTTTGCTAGTAAGAAACGAATGTGCATGCCAAATATTTTGTTATTATTAAAAATTTATTTATACAAGAATGCACAGTTAAGACATACTATATTTTGTTTGTGATCCTGTTAAGATGGCAGCCAGTAATGGTTATATACACCCTACAGTTACAAATAATAAAGAAATGGAGTATGCTAACAGATCATAGAATTTCAGAATACAGAAGCTATTAGCATTCTTACAAAAAAAAAAAGGTCTGCTGGACACCAACCCTTACTCTCCAATTCAGGTCACTGTAACAAACAGGTAATCTTTATTTGCCATCTTACTTGACAATCATGAAGTCTCTTTTTCCAAAGATCATGGTACTATGCTGGTACCACAGGCTGGACTTCCACTGCTGCCTCTCCTCCCCTGTCAGTAACAGGGTGAATGTACAACAGCTGCAGAGGGAGGACAGGCACCAATGGCAGCAGCATAAAGGAAACTTCTCTGATTAGCACAAGTGAATTTTATAGCAATAAGCCAAAGAAGCTGCAAGTCTTCTTCAAAGTGCTCCAAAGAGCCATTAAAAACATAAGTCTACTATGTCTCCCACTACTGATTGCTCATCAACACTGTACCTTTCAAAAATGAATTCAAACCTTCTCA
Organism: Neoceratodus forsteri; assembly: GCA_016271365.2. Taxonomy (NCBI): domain Eukaryota; kingdom Metazoa; phylum Chordata; order Ceratodontiformes; family Ceratodontidae; genus Neoceratodus; species Neoceratodus forsteri. The sequence goes on along the minus strand of CM057453.1, from coordinate 637,834,860 downwards.
GAATTTAACTATTAATTTGTCTCAGTGTTGGAAAAGAATATGTAAATTGCTGAAAAAAGCTACAACAAAAACCTGCAGTGCAAGCATGCAGAGTTATGTGGGGGGGAGGGTCTTGTGACTCAGTACATTGCATTAATGAAATAGCTTTTTGTTGCTGTAGACTGCTCTGCTGTGAGTTGGTTTGCAGCACTAAAGTTTTATGGCACTATACTTAGGGTTGTGAAAGTGCTTCTACTGTATGTTAAACCTCTATTTTATATCACCTATACACTGTAACACAACCATCCTGGCACTTAAAGGCTCTGTGGCAGGTTAGTTGTGTAAGTATCAGGGGCCAGATTGTCAGAACTCCCAGAAATCGGCAGAGGTGCAGGAAAAACTGATGCCAGTGGGTCTTCACTTGCAGAGCTGCAGTTGTTCCCACAAACACTCGATTTTCAAAGATGGAGATGGTTTATGACTGGCTCCATGGTTTACAGCAGCATGCAGCTGTTTTTTTGGAGCATCTGCACCAAATGTTATGCTTGGTTGGACCATGCGTAACATCTCCCACTACTGCAGGTGCTGCCAGTGTGGAGCACTGGCTGAAAATATGACTGTCCACCAGTGCAGGCTAAGAGATTTATTCCACACCAATGGACTGCAGCACTGAACTTAGTTGCTTGGCCCTTTCAAAATCAGGTCCCAGGTTCTCAATTTTCAAAGGGCCTGGCATGGCTCAGGGACTCCGTCCCCATGCTCAACTCACTGGTGTAGGAAAAATGCTCGTATCAGTGAAAATGCCATTTTCAGCATTTTATGTGTACAGGTAGCATTTTCTTTTTTTTGCACAGCTGGGCAAAATAAATCTGTACAAGCTCTCATATAAGGTGGAAAAGATTGCAATAAAGCAACCTTTTCAAAAATTGTTGTAACCACTAGTCAGCACTATTCCAAGGGCTATTACCCTTGCCTGTCTTTCTAAAACAAGGTTGAGGGGCCTGGGTTCCAAATTAACAATTACTGGGGTTCCCCATCCCTCAGTAAACACAATGATTTGGTGCCTCCACCCAGAGTAAGGTATATGGGAGTGTCTATCCAACCTGGTATAGCCCTCTGGGATACTATAACCATCCACAGTCCTACCTAGTGACCGATTACCTTTGCAACGGATACAACCCTTTTCAGCAGGGAACACACAATTAGCAATGAACATTAATAATATGCTCACACCCTTTGGACTTACCACCAGGGTCCAGTTTTCTGGCAAATGCCCTGGAGTCCCCTGTAAAGCAATTTCACATGCAAGCATACACTTTCAAAGACTATTACCCAAGTCACTGTGACGTTTAACCAGACAATAATTTGCTCCAGAGTCTGCATTATAGTGAAACAATGAAATAGATTTATTGAGGGGATGTGAACAAGGAAGGGGTGCAAATCTGGATAAATGATTGCTAAGCTGGTATTAGCCAGGATAATTTGCATGCAATTTCTTTAGTCCTTTAAGTACAGTCTTGCAACGTCTGAGTACCAAGAACGTGATGCTGGCTATCCAGAATGGTGCCTGGGGTTACAGCTGTTGTTGGGGCCCTTGATGCGAAGAAAAGATGATTAAACATGCACAAAGACCTTGACTAATTGTGTCCTCGGCAAGTTGGCCTAGTTCACTGAAACCCTGTAAAACACATTGAGTGAAATCAGATGGTACCAGAGAATAATTAAAGAGCTTGTTGCAGGGAGCTACCCTGAGTTTACTCAGAACACCAGTGGTAGAAAATGGCCTGGCGAAATGAAGACCTCCTTGCAGAGCACTGAAGAGCATGGGTAAGTTGGACAAACGTGACTCACCTCCACTTCATGGCCTTTTCCTCCAGGTGGCCACAATCTGTGATACCTTACTGCACATAGGCCAGATTTCCAAGCTGATCTCTCACTGAGAAAACTGTAACTGGTGCAGGTAAAGACATCTTGGGCCAGGTTTGGCATGAGCCCAAGGTTAGATGAAACACTTCTGGCAAAGTTCAGTTCTTTTGGCTGGTGAACGTCTCCAGCTGGCTGACAACATGACCAAACAAGACAACTGGTTCCCAGTGGCAAACAGGCATCTCTGGTTAATAGACCTCAACCCAACTCGAGCATTCAGCACATTAAATGGAAACAGCATCCACTTGTCCACTTCTCAGTTCAGTTTCAGGCTGGTTTGCAATTACAGCCACTCTATTGAGCAAACCTTTCAACCTGCAGAAGGCAGTCTCTGGTGACCAATTTCTGAACTTGGGACTGCAGACACACACCAGAGGAAACTAGGCCTTTCCTGGGCCAGAACTCTGCAAACTGAACAGGGGTCCTCATCCATGGAGTCTCGGGATGAATTGCTCACAGTCTGAAATTAGTTCTCGGATTAGTCCATTTTCCTTGCATTCCAGTTGGACAGGGGGAGCTGTCAATCACAATATTGTGCTCCCATTGATTCCTTTAGTCACCAAACTTTAGAGATCACAGTTTCTCACACAAGGCACCTGGACTAAGGACCCCTCGAGGTCCCATGTGTCCCAATTGGTCTAATTCCTGGAAGTCCTAGACCAAACATGGTGGCTCCCATTTGGATGCACAAGCTGCAAGAAGGCAGGTTAAAATGAGCACTCTAATTTAAATACAACAGCAAATCAGAAGTAACTATTTACAATACCAGTTAGGGTTCCCTGTGCTCTAACAGCGACAGCGGAGTGGAGCAAATCGGGGTGATGCCCGCTGGTCATGAGCTTTGAAGCACTTGGACCCCCAGCTCAGGCCATTCTCAGCACATTGGCAGTGTCACTTAAAGGGACAGGCATGGAGGCACATCATGGCACTCTCACACAGATCAACAGGGTCACCAAATAACCATGGAGTTATTGTTTCAACAGAAGTCTGCCTGGCAGTGGGCATTGCTGGAGCCTAGGAGACACTTAAGGTAAACCCCAAATTGGTTAGGGGGGGGCTACACTCTCGCCTGCCTAAGAAACTTGGCGTCCATGTCAAGTCTACACACAAATAACAGTTTAACTTAGTGTAATACTATTTTTCACTATATACAGGTTGCAACCATAAATCACTATATACATTACAGTGCAGTTTCATTATCAATATTTATGATAAAGCATGCTTTACTTATAAATGGCATTTCTATAAGCAATGATATTACCCAAACAGTTGCATTTTCCTTTTAACATTTTGTTTTTTTCATTTCCATACTATCTTAGTTGGTTATTACTCCTGGTTAAACAATGTTCCCTATTTATTACATTCTCCCTGGAATTTTTTTCATATCTAGACCCAGCTGGCTGGTAACCTGAACCTGTCAACTAACTTTGGAAACTCTGTAAAAATGATCACGGACATATTTGTTGGAGGGTTCTATCACTAACTTAGAAGCTGCAGTGAATTCTATTTTAGGGGAGTTAGCTATAGTGTACACCTCTTTATGGACCACATTCATAGGAAGGTCTACAGACTTTCCTGGGGAATCATACATAAGGCATACTACAGGTTTGACAACTCTCTCTGATCTTCTGTCTAGCAATCATGGGCATCAAGCTTTCTGCTGCCCTAATACCATAGTATTCTAGGTGCAGGGGACACAGGCACAGTCCTTTCAACATTGGCATTCAGGTTCATGACTACCGGCTTGTTGTCCATCAACAAAACAGTTTCTGCAGAAAGGAGTACCTCTGCTCTCTGTTTGTTCAGAGTTGGAAGTATTACTTGTATTTGTAGTAGCACTTGCATGTTCTTGTTTTGTAGACTCTAAATCACCTGTAAGGGGTATTTCAACAAAATTTGAGTCATCTAGCATACTGCTGGCACCCTCAGAATTAGCAATACTGGCAAACATGAGGTCAGGTTCACAAGGCACAGAAATTTCAGCTTCAAATAAAGATTCACCAGTGGGGTCCTCACTTCCCTGGTAAGGACTAGCTATTTCAATTTCAGACAGTTCCACAAGAGATAAAGAGTCAGCTACTTCTGAAGTCACACTTTGTACCTCATTTTCAGGTGACACGGGTAGTTGAGAGGGCTAGATTGCCAGACAGTTTGGAATCTTCAGTATTATTTCCAACATTACAAGCAGAAATCCCCTGAAACAGCTGAGTCAACTCAATGGAAGGGTAATACACAGGCCCATATTCACTCTCATTAGTCTTGGAATTGATATCATCATTAACGACAGCATTATTTGTTGAAAGCTTGGGCTGCTGCAAGGCAGGAGGCTGGTCTGACAGTTTTTTTCTGAGAAGCAGATCTGGTAACATGCCCAGCTGGCATATCATTTTGTGGTGCTGTATCTAGCATAATTTGTCCAATTGGAAGAATGTGATTCCAGTGGATTGTTTTTACAGATCTGGGATCTCTTTCTGGCTGTACTTTATAGACTGGAAGATCATCCAACTTGCTTATGACTATGTAGGGAGTGTGACTCCAATGGTCAGCTTTCTTGTGTTTTCTGTGCAATCCCAAATTTCTCATCAAGACATGATCTCCAGGTTGCAGCTCTTGGGTTTTGATTCATTAATCGTGCCTTACTTTATTTGCTAGGTTTTTCTTGACAGCCATAGTGTGAGCTAATTGGTAGGCGTGATTGAGTTGTGCTTTTAGTTTGTGGCCATATTGCAAATAGTTGTCAGCCTGAATTCCATCTGGGGATGCTCCAAAGCAAATATCTACAGGTAAGCATGCTTCCCGACTAAACATAGAAACATAGAAACATAGACTTTGACGGCAGATAAGGACCGCTAGGCCCATCTAGTCTGCCTAGTCTTTTAGTGCCAAGGAGATGATGGTTTGTGGCTTTACTCTATTCCCACCCTTGAGTAGTATTAGGTAGGTAGGTAGTAATTTGTAGGGAACAGAAGGCCAATAAGCAAGGGCAAGAAGAGCACTGCAGAAGGAGGAAGAGGGGATGGTGGTGGATGAAAAACACTCCCTAAGCAAGAGAGGTGTGTTAGAGGAGGGCTTATATAGAGGTTGTGGAAGGAGCTATTCCCCACATTGAACCTTGGGCAAGCCCTCCCATTCATTGTTTGTGGAATAGCAATAAGGAGAGATAGGGTATATAGTGCTTGTGTAACTTGTAGTACTTTATGTGGCTTTACTCTATTCCCACCCTTCAGTAGTATTAGGTAGGTAGGTAGGTAGTAATTTGTAGGGAATAGAAGGCCCAAAAAGAAAACTCCTCCAACTCATGGAGAGTATGACCCCCTGGCACTCAGGAGAGGAAAACCCTCCAGGTGGAGGAAACCTCTGAGGACCCATGGCCGGGGGTCTGCTCATCCTTCTGGGCATACTAAATTTAGAAGGAGCTAGGTTCTAGTAACTGTAGCTAATTCGAGGTTGAGGAGTTGCTTGGAGAGAAGATAATCCATCTTCAATTCATGGATGATGCCGATCACATGATGATCCTGAGGTTGAAGAAGAGATCTGTTCTGAATGAGCAATAGAATCCTAAGTATAAAGTAAATCTGAGTGAAGAGGACAATGAAAGTTCAAGTATCCAAGATGATGAATGATGCTTGTCCAACAGACTTGTAATGGGCAGAGGGATCGTGACTGGATCGATAAGGAGCTAAACAGGGAATGGTAGAACTGCAGTGGTAGTAGAAGTCATTGGTGAATGATCCAATTTGTGAGAGGCTCGAATGTAAGGGTATGGTCTGGAAGCAAGGAATTCTGTATTGAATAAAGAGTCACTAAGGGAACATCCATAGTGTAGAATTTGTAGAAGAGTCTTTTAGTGCCAAGGAGATGATGGTTTGTTCTCGATCCAAAGATGATACAGCTTGAATGATGTTCCTGAAGATGAAGATTACATCTTTCTGTAGGCATGGTAAAATCCTATGTGTAAAGCAGATCCAGTTAAGGAAGGGCTAATGTAGACCATATTTCCAAAGTGAAAAAGGATGGATGTCCAAGGGATTGCATGGAGCTTATAAGGTGGGAAAGCAAGATGAGATTGATATGAGACCAGACAGTACACTGTGGTAGTTGTGATGATTAGTGAAATTATGAGTGACTGCTCCAATTCGTATAAGGCTTGATATTCGAGGTAGTCTGAAGGTAAAGAATCAATTAGTGACTGGAAGTCACTAGGTAAGCATCCCAGAGTAAAAGAGTAGAAGAATTTGAGTGTCTGATGAGAGTAATGCCATAAGTGATTAGTAAAGCCCAGAAGATGATTTGCAGAGCCATCCAGATGGTAACCTATTGTATATAAGGAATGATAGGAATGCAGTATAAGGAACAGATGGCTTCTTTGGTCATGATGTTTGTGACTTTATACTTAATCCTTTGCTGGTACGATGCCTGAAGTGCGCATGGATATTCCTGAGGTGTGATCATTTAGGAGAGGCACTGTGGTGGCATAGGTGGTTAAGTTTATGGGTAATCCTGGTGCTGAAGTACATGAGAAAAGCTTGTGGCAGATGAGAGGAAGAGTCTGTAGGCTAGATTGGTAGTGAGATCGATAAATGTAGCATGCCATAGGATTTAGTGCTACAGCCGATTAATACTAATCAGGATGCAAGGCTGAGTTGGTGAATTTGTCTTGGCTGTTACAGATTGCCAATTAGAATTGAGGAGTGCCAGTTCTGATGATGGTCTTTACTGTAGGGATTAATGAAGATACTTCGAGAAGAAGAGGCTGAATGGTCCACTGGAAGAACGGTTAACCTGGCTGAAAGTACTAGGTGAAAAAGTGTGGATAATAGTACAAGGGAAAACCATGTCCAGGAGTAAAATCCAAAGTGTGGATGGCATGGAGTCAGGAATCAGCTAGGTGATGGAGATCCCATGATGAATATTCTGGACATTATCTGTGCAATTCCTAAAACTAGCAATGATTGTTGGGAAATAGGAGTCTAGTAACTTGGTCATCAGAGTCATTGTCAAAATAAGAGGTGGCATAAGGTAAAATGGATGATGTCCATAGTTGAATGGTTATCTTGTGATTCCCGGTATCTGTAAAAGTGATGCTGATTATGAAGTCCGAATAGAACGGAAGGATTTAAGTCCTTTCCATGTATGAGGATGACAAATAAGATAGGCATCTGAAGAGTCATGGTGATTAGATGGACAGGGATTGGAGGGTATATCCAATAGAGACGGAGATCTTCCTATTGTCCAGGTGAATGAGATTCCATGAATGATTATGAAGAACTGAATGGGCAAGTGTGAGACTTCTATGATAACATAAGAGTCTATGTGGCATGAGAGCCAAGGAATGTTTGCTGGCTGTAGTAGTACTCCAGAGAAATGCATAAATGATTGAATGAGTAGTGGAAGGGTACTGTTAAGAAGGCAGGAGTAGAAGGTGAGAGATCGTATGGAGAGCAGATGACTTGTTAGGAGTTCTGGTTGGTGATAGGATACAAGACCCAAAAAGAGCCACAGCAAACAGGACAAAGGACAGAACCAGCAAGGCAAAGAGGAGGAGGCAGCCAGTCAAATGAGAAGGAAGTATGGGGTGGATCCTGAGTAACTTGAAGGAATAAGCAGATGAAGCGAGGGGCCAGGCAAAGATGGACAACATCCAGAGCAGGAAGGAGCAGAAAGATGTCAATTCCACGGTGAGCAGCAGCAAATTGCAGGAAAGCTGAAGCAAGGCATCAGATGACGATTCACAGAAGGCCAAGAAGCCAGCCTAGCACTATGAGCAATGGGAGTCCCACATCTGATGAAGGCTGGAAGCGACCAGAAAAATGATGGAAGGTGCTGGAGCAACGAGGGACGAGGTTCTGAATCTGCAAAAGAAAACAAGGTCATACAGCAGCCGAACAGGGGACCTGAGCAAGCAAGTCCATGAGACAGTTGACCTGGAGTGAGAGAGGGATTGAACAGTCCAGAAGGATCCATATGATGAGGGAAAGGCGGACAAAGGGGCTAGAGAACGAAGGTCCATGGAAGAGCGGGATGGCGAGTGGAATCATGCAAAGCATAAGGGTCCTGTGATGGAAGGGAAGTGACAAATTGGCAGGAGGGAGGCAAACCAATTGATGAGGTCCTGGTTCCTCCGTCAAAGTCACAGACAGAGCTGAGAGGTAGAAGGCTGAAGGAGTGAAAAAGGCCCCGGACCCAAAGGAAGTGCCAACCATCAGGCAAGGAAGTCTCTGTACTGCCCGAATGGTGAGGCTGGAAGAATGGCTGTGGTGAGCAGAATGCAGACCGCTCAGCAGTAGGAGGTCCAAGTCCAGAAGGGTCATGGCATCGGGTAGCGGATGGAGAAAAACACATGTGAAGCAGTGGAAGGGAGGGACATGTGGCCAAAAAGGACAAGTGAGGCAGGAAGATCCAGACAGGATGTGGTTAGGAAATGCAGGACAATGAGAATGAGGTTGAAGTTCCATACCTGAATGGCAATCTGTATCGATGGAGATGCAATAGTAGAGACAGTGCATGTCAGAGTCAGGCTACAGGCCATGGAAGTCAGCAGATGGGACGATGACTCTAGGCTGCAGACAAGATAAGATGGAGGAGGAAGTCTGGCAAAGTTCTGTTCCTGAAGAGAGCTGCAGCTGGGTATCAGGCTGATAGCATAAAAGATGAAGCAGTAGACTGCAGACCCAGGCAACTGTCAGGGATGGCAGAGGTGAATGACAGTAACTTGGGTAGTCAGGCCTAGATCGAATGATGAAGGTATGTGGGGAGCAGGCGTTTCGTTCCCAAAGGGAAGCAGCAACTGGTATGAGGTAAAGAAGGTATAGTATAACACAGTAGATTGTAGATATGGCTCCCATCCTTGGTAGTCAAGGCGAGCTAACCTTCACTCGATGCTGTCCAGCAGAGTTAGGGATGGAGGATGTCAAGTTGATAAGCAGGAGGTAGTTCCATTCCCGAAGGGAAGTGACAACTGGTACAAGGTAGAGGAGGTATGGAAACAGTCAGTAGATTGTAGATATGGCTCCCATCCCTGGTAGTCGGGGTGAGCTAGCCTGCACTCAATGCTGCCAAGCAGAGTTAGGGACAGAGGATGTCAAGTTGGTAAGTTGGAGAAAGTTCCATTCATGTCAGGTTGGTAAGTAGTAGGAGGTAATGATTGTAATGGAATCCCATCCCTGGTAGACAGAGGAACCCTACCTATACTCAGCACCTCAGAAAGTGCGAGTTTGGGACGGAGTCCAGAATACTGCTGGTAGGGGCTGGCCAATACACAACACTGCTGTAGAAAGAGGAGATGAAGACATGAAAGCAGGAACAGGATAATGAATCTGTGTTTTGTAGTTGGAAATGTAGGTATGGAAAACACAAAGTGATTCACTTATGAAGAAAGATTAAAGGCAGCTTAATATGTATAGCCTCTGCAGGAAAGGAGGGAGAGGGGGGACATGATACAAACTTTCAGGTACCTCAAGGGAATCAATAAAGTCTAAGAGGGTAGCATCTTTCAGAAAATGAGATGTGCGAGAACAAGGGGGCAAAATCTGAAGATAGAGGGGGGACGGCTCAGAGGTAACATGAGGAAGTATTTCTTCATGGAGAGGGTCGGACATGCATGGAACAGCCTTCCTGAGGAGGTTGTGCAGTGAAAACCAGTGGGGGAATTCAAGAATGCATGGGAGAAACATAAGGCAAATCTAGTGGGGGGGTAGGAGGAAGTAGGCTGTTGGTTAACTAGGATCTGCAGCTTATCTGTTAGGTAGGGAAATGGGCAGACTAGGTGGGCCAAGCGGTTCTTATCTGCCATCAAATTCTGTTTCTATGTTTCTATGGAAATGAGATACATATATGGAATAGATATGGTAAACACAAAATAGGATTAGCTGATGGGGTAAGTGCCCCAGAGGGAACATTGAGAAAAACCGGAGAATATGGGAAGGATGCGTACTGGTCATAATGTCGTCGCTTAATAGCATACAATATGACCAAAACCCAGACCTGTGCACTCTCTTGTTGGACCTGCCTGCAGAGTTAGAATCCTTAGTGGGTGTGGGGCGGGCCCCTACGAAAGAAAGTTATCATAGAATTGCACAACGCACTATGTCACACGACATTCTGCATGCGCGGTATTGACCCCTGCCTTAAGGATGAAATAGCGAAATATAGAGGAGAAAGCTCAGTATTTTAGGGTAGTGGAGATATGATAAGCGAAGATCAGCCATGGAGAATGTAGATGTGGTGAGTTCCCATCCCCCCCCAGGTAGAGTGAAACTGGAGAAGGCGTTTGAAGTAGGAACATGTACTGCATTGCTACAGCTGGAGAGCTGCCTGCATTCTCACAGTGGGACATCCAAGGGAGATAGTGCAGGTCTGAATGTAGAAAGTAGGCCTGAATGCATCCCCCCATACTGCACAATGAGAGGTTGCAATGTAGTAGCTGAGTTAAAACTCAGCTAGTGCAACGGCTGAGGAAGGAGCTGTGAATCCGCATGAACCTCGGGGGCTGAGATAAAAATGAAATGGTTAGGCACTTACTGGTAAAGTGCATTGAGAGCTGGTAAGGAGTCACTATGTCCACTTAGGGATTTAGGCAAGGAGCATGGAAAGATGCAGGTTTGGGGAAGTGGAGGTCCGGAGCAGAGAAGGAGCTACTGGCATAGTGGGAAAATGCAGGCAAATATCAAAGCTGCAAACTTTAGCTGAGGGTGGATGACCGGAGGTCCAGTAAATGTAATACAGAACATCAGAATGGTAAATGCATTGTAGAGGTTACTGGAAGTTGCTTCCTGGGTCAGAAGAGGAGTGCAAGCAGTAGGGCTAGCTATCTTGGCATCCTTGAACAGTAACGGACCACTCTGCATCGACAGTCGGCCTTCCTGTAGTGGTGGAAAATATGAAGGGTAGGTACACATGGAAAATCAGAAGGGGACAAGTCCAGAAGACTAGTAGAGCAGAGTGGGGATACCCTGGCATCGGGGGGCTGGAGAAGGCCTAAAAAAAACAAGGCAAGAGAAGCTGGGAAAACCCACGACAGCAAGAAGGGGGTCAAAAAGGAGCAGGGAGGCAGCCATAATGACTGAGGAGACAAACACGACAGAACACAAACAGCAGGAATGGGACAAGGGGAGGAAAAACAGGAGGGAAGCACAGAAAGTGATGAACGTGGAGCAGGAAGCACCAGGAGCACAGCCACACGAGCCACGCAAGGGGCTTAGGATGAAAAACACTCCCTAAGCAAGGGAGGTGTGTTAGAGGAGAGCTTATGTAGAGGTTGTGAGAGGAGCTATTCCCCACAATGAACCTCAGGCAAGCCCTCCCATTTATATGGTGAAAACCCTATTGCATCATTGCAGGTACAATTATAAGCGTGTACCAAGGTACTTATTTGTTGGCGCCACCTTGGCTTGTTCTTTGGGTGATAGGTACCTAGCATGTCCAGTAATCTCCGATTAAATCTTTCAGGTTACGGTTCACCTTGTGGGTGATAGGGAAAAGTCCTTGACTTTCTCACACCCCAGAGTGATAACATTTCTTTGATTAAACAGATTTCAAAGTCTCTTACCTTGTCAGAATGGATCCCTTGTGGGGCACCATAGAGGACGAAGACTTTTCAACAAGCACCTTTACTACCGTGGCTGCTTTCTGGTCCTTTGTTGGATAGGCCTGTGCATAACAAGTGAAGTGGTCTGTTACAACAAGTATATTTCCAATGTTTTTGGCATAGGGCTCTAATTTTAAAAAGTCAATACATACACGATCCATAGGTGCACTAGTGGTGATGTTAACCAAAGGTGCTGTTTTTTGTGGCTAGGCCTTCCTTTGGAGGCATTGGCTGCAAGTTTTGATATACTGGTCCACATCCGCATTTATTTTGAGCCAGTAGAAATGGGATCTAGCTACGTTAGCTGTCCTCTCACTGCCCAAATGTTCCATCTGGTCATGGAGTGCTCTTAGGACCACACATTTAAACTTGGAAGGCAACACCAGTTGCTTTTTAGTAACTTTGCATTGTTCATCTGTGACTTCTCTGTAGAGTAGTTTATCTTACAGTTGAAGTCTAGGCACCTCTTTGAACAGTAAAGCAGTTCTCTGATCATTGGACCATAGTTTAGAAACATCTTTTCCTTTGTTTATGGAATTCAGCACAAGTTTGATCATAGGACCATGATACTGTTCCCTTTGAATATCTGCTGAAGTGAGTTGAGGCAGGGTGCTCAGATCCAAGGCCACAAAGTTGCAGTAAGCTACAGGAACAGAAGTATCTGGAGACCCAAAACAGTCAACTAGGCAGTTCACAGTGGCAGCAGATAGGTGTTCATCCCAGTCAAACTTTTGTCACAGGGCCCTTACGGATTGTTCTGACATTCTCACCCACTCAGGATTTGAAGCAGGCCTTCTAAATAGTGTATTGTCATCAATGTGATTGAGGCAAGAAGGTACTCCACTGAATAATCATGCTTTGAGAGAGCTGACAACCACCTGTGCTCAGTGGCATCTAACTTGGCTGAGGTTTAGACATATGCAAGGGGATTATTATCCTGTTTTACCAGGATTTTGGTGCCATATAAATATTCATGAAACTGGTCTATCACCCATTTCAAAGCGAGGAATTCAAGTTTGTGCACAGGATAGTTTATCTCAGATAGGACCAGACTTCTACTGGCTAACACCATGGGGTGTAATCCTTCCTCATACTCTTCATAAAGCACAGCTCCAAGCCCATGCAGGCTGGCACCTGTTTGTAGTACATACAGTTTAGCTGGATCTGCATAGGCGAGTATTGGAGCATGTGTAAGCTGATGAATGATGTCGTAGAATGCTGTGTCACAATTAGGGGTCCACCTGGCTCTGAATGGTTCATTAGGCTTGAAGTAGACTTTGACACCTTTCTTTACAGCACCCCTTTTGTACTTTGGATTGGTAGGGGGATACCCTTGAGTCAGATTCAACAGTGGGCGAATCACCTTTGTATAAACTTTAACAAAGCGCTGATAATACCCACTGAAACCTAGGAATCTTTGAAGTTGTTTGAGGTTGTTAGGCCTTGGCCAGGTAGTTAAGTCTTGTACTTTGCTTGGTTCTGTCTGCATGTCTTCAGAAGATACAATGTGGCCCACATACTTTACAGATTGTTGAAAAAATGGCACTGGTCAATGGATAGTTTTAATCCAAATTCTTCTAATTGGTCCAAGACCTTGAACAGACGAGTCTCATGCTCCTCGAGTGGTTTGCCAAATATGATGACATTGTCCAAATAAACTAGTCATTCAAGAAGGTTCATGTCTCCTACAGCTCACTCCATTAATCTCTGGAAGGTTGTTGGTGCTCCAGATATGCCTTGAGGCATGCGCAGTAACTTATAAAAGCCCAAGGGACAAATAAAAGCAGTTTTTTCTCAATCTTCCGGCACCATTAGGATTTGATAGTACCCGCTTCTGAGATCTAAGATGGAGAACCACTGGCTTTCATTAAGACAATCAAGGGCATCCTGGATGTGAGGCATCGTGTACTGATCTGGTATGGTCCTTCTGTTAAGTGTTCTGTAATCCACGCACGTTCTTATCGAGCCATTTTTCTTTCAAACCACCACACTTGGGGATGCATAAGGGCTGCGGGATTCCTGGATGATTACAGCTGCTAACATCTCTTGGAGGTGCCATCGAACATCATCAATGTCTGCAGGTGTCAACCTGCGTTGCCTTTCTCAAAATGGCCTCTCATCATGGAGCCTGATATGGTGCTCAGCACCTGTAATGCATCCGATGTCCCATTCCTTTAATGAAAATACTTTACTTTGCTGTGCTAGCTTACAGCTGACTTTATCTTTCCACTCCTTGGGAATGGGGGATTTTCCAAAACCGAACATGTCTAGAGTTACTTCACCATCCTTCCCTGTACGGCACTTGCTTGGTAACACAGCAGTATCTACACTATATACCTTAGCCAGGGTACAGCCCCAAGTGACTTCAATGTCTCCATTGGTTACTTTGCAAAGCTGCACTATTACTTTCTTAACATAGGCATGGGCTCTGACAGGTAGCACACTGGGTTTAACTAGAAATCCATCAGGCAGCTTTCCCTCCTCTGAGGCATCTAGCATAAGAATCTTGTGTGTGACATCCTTCTGCATATGCACTTCATGCTTACATTGCACTGCACATTGGGTGGCAAGACAAGAAGCGTGGATCCTTTTTCAAAATGATTCCCACTGGCTCACCCTTGTCAGTCTCTTTGGCCTACTTTTGCATCTCATATGTTTTTCACACCATTGCATGATTGTGTAAAGCTCGTCCAGTTTTTCAGGCTTGCTCCTCCAGACACATCTGGGCTAATCGGCCAAACATGTGTGCATTAGTGCCAATCAATAAAGGGATCCCTTCATATAAACCAGTTGGTGGGCAGACCAGGGCCAGGGTCTCCATGGGCTCATGTCAGCCACGGTGGAAGGAAAAGATCACCATGCTCGTAAGAAACCAAGATAAGGGTAGTATTTATTGCTCAAACCCCATACGAACAGTCCATCTAAGGGTTGTAGATGGTGGTCAGACAAATGCTGGTCATGCCAATCTTTAAATATTATAGTGACTTGAGATCCTCTGTCTAGTATGGCTGGGGCCGGGATACTATCAATGTGCAATGTGGTCTCCATAGAAGGGCCTACCATCTCTGACCAGTCTGGAGGAGCAGCCTTGGCAGGTCTCTGTACAGTGGCCGTAGATGAAAAAGACTTGTGGGGTGGTCCATACTGTGGCTTTATATTGCTTTGCCAAACCTGGTTAAGCAGTTTGACAGTTACTCTGCGCAGATCCTCGGGGAGCATGGCAAGATTTATTTTAGTGTGCCCATCTTCTCCACACCAGTAACAAAATGCTTGAGTTCTGGGCTCAGAAGGCTGAGCAGGGGGACTTCCAGTTCCACCCCTGAGGTTGATGGCTGCCTAGAAGAACTGCTCCATTCACCTTCTCAGCTATTCCTCCTCTATCTTTCAGCTTATCTGGTTAAAAACTCCCTTAAACCATGAATAAGAGGGGAAACAAGGGACCTGTGCCGACAGTGATTCGGAAAATAGATGACTACATCGTGGATGCTGAACGCTCCAATTCTGAGGCCTCAGATACAGACACCACGCTCGCACAGCCTGCGCCTCCTTCAGTTAAATCTGCAAATGTGGCCCATCGCACACCTAAGATTAAGAACAAGAAGATTAAATTAGATACAATCTACCATGAGTTATGGGCGTTTAGGGAGGACATTAAACAACTTTATGGGGAGATGCGTAGAGATGTAACTCTTCTTGAACAGCGAGCAGATGATACAGAACTACATGTTACTGCCACTGAAAATAGAGTGGATGACCTAGAAGGCCTCATGCAGCAGTTACAAGAGCAGCAAGAGCTGCTAGTGGTGCATCAGGAGGATGCTAAGAATAGGGCGAGGCGCAAAAATATCCGCCTGTATTGTATTCCTGAAGGTGCTGAGGGTCCAAAAATTAAGAAATTCATCTTAAACTTGCTCAGAATGGCCCCAGATCTCCCAGACGACATGGTGTTAGATCTACCTCAGTGACAGCTAGCCCATGCTCAATTATCACACGCTTTAACAACTATGTTGTGAAAGAACAAGTTCTACTGACCACCTGGTGCAAGCAAAAGATCTTCCATGGTCAGAAGAGATTCTACATCGACCATGACTATGCACCTGAGACAATGAAGCAGTACATAGCTTACCTCCCGCTATTACCCACGCTGAAAGCTCAGGGCATAAAATTCACCACTCCTTACCCTGCAAAGCTGGCTGTCTTTCTTCCTTCAGGGAAACAAGAATACTTTTAGGCTGAAGAGGCGCAACACAAACTTACTAAACAGGACATGGTCTTCCTGGATCGACCTCGTACTTCCTCTGCTCAACCACCCCAGCCTCCACGTTGGCAAATGACAGTTACCAGAGAGCGTAAAAAGGAGAAGAAGAAGGAGAATAATAATGGCAACATACCTGATCCAAAACAACGTTTGGCTGCATTTTGCAGGACTGACAACAATGCCAAGGAAACATGAACCTGGTGGACATTTTTTTCTTTCTCTCAGTACAGGCTGTTGAGAGTCAGGGAACGGGCTATAGGTTAGGGAAGGGGGGGAAGAGGCGGTGAGGTAAGGGATTGCTTCCTGACCTGGGCTCCCAGGGCGAACCCGACTCTAGACCGTATTATCTGTGTTGAGTCTGACCCTCTAAATCTTGGCTACTCACAGTCATCTGTTGTGGTGCAACCAGGGAGTTTTATCTCCTCCTAGTACCCCCCCCCAATTGCCTCCACTATACAACCAGTGCTCTCAAGAACAGTTTAATATTTCTTGATTTTCCTGGTCACTGCCCTGCCTGCATCATAAGAAGTAACCTCTGAAATCTAATATAAAGTGGCCTATGATCCCTACTTGAGTGACTCTCTGGACTTTACATTTAATGGTCCTATACAGGGCCATGGGACTATGAGACATCTAAGCTTGGCTATGCTGGCAGTGAGCTGAATACCTTGCCCTAGGATCATAGAGTCTTAGACATCTGGAGATCTATAGTGGGATGTTATTCAGATATCGATGTGCATCCTGGACATCTTCTTTTCTTTTCTTTTTTTTTTTGTACTATTGGCTCACTTTATAACTTTTTCCTACTCCAGATGGAGATCTTTAGAGGAGGGGGAAACAAATTGGTATGGTAAACTCTCAAGGCTTCCACCGTACCGGAACTATCAGGGCAATTATTTACCCCCTCACCCTTTTTTGTTTTTCCTCTCTCCTTACTATTTTAATTTGGGATCCTTGCGGTCCCCAGGGGGCCTGGGGCATAGATTGTTCTGGATTTATCCCCCAGCCTGGCTTGAAGCATGACAACACCTGTGCTTCTCCAGCATGCATAGGGAAACAAAGTACAGTTTCCCCTACCATGGAAGCCTATGTTGATTTTTTACAAATTGACTGTAATGAGCAACTTTTGAATTGTGATATACATTTCTGTTATATCATGTTAGTGACACTGATTAATCTGTTACTAAGTTATTATAGTTCTTGTTATGCCCTGTTGGCATCTGAGTTTTTGTTGTGCTAGTGGAAATTTTCAATACAGTCCAAGGCCTTTACAGCTGGGATGGGGGCCTATTGGGTCAGAATACCTAGATAGGGGACCTGCTAACTTACTAGATCTCAAAACAGGTGGCAGCCTTAATTGGCCACCAGTGGTGCAATTATATATTGGAGTCAGGGTGACCTTCCTAGAGGTGAATACAAGGACCAATGGGAAAGTGGGGGGAGGGCTTCCTTACTTAAAAGCATATGTCCACAAATATTAAAATGTTAATACCAGAGAGTCACGTGATGCGACACGGAGAGTAGCAGCCTTGCCACGAGCTCTGTCCCTCTCGATTACTAAAACTTGCGAATATCCATATTAGACTCGCAAACAAGAAGATTTAATTCCTCCATACGGTTTATTAAGTGCCTTCCATAAGTTTACCTGCGAGCAGTTTCAGCAACATGTCTAATTCAACGGAGATGGAAGAGCTAGTCCAGGAACCTGAGGCCAAGCGTCCCCGTCGGAGTTCTTCTCCCATGCTCGCCGAGGAAGAATTGACACCTACCCGAGTGTATTCAGAGCTTTCCACTATTAAAGAAGCTCTTTTCAAACTGATCGAGGAAGTTGCTGACTTCAAACCGGCATTGACCCAGTTAGCCCAGTGAGTAACAGACACAGAAGCGAGGATAACCTCCGTAGAGAGGAAACTGGAGAAAACCGACCCTACTTTGTCTGAATTTAAAAGATCAATTACCAAGCTGGAAGATCGTTTGGAAGACTTAGAGGGGAGGAACAGAAGAAATAATCTAGTCTTACTAGGACTCCCCGAGGGGGATGAAGGACTGAACACTATACTATTCCTACAAAAATTCTTAAATCAGACCATAGGCCCCTCTCCAAACGGCCCAGAGTTTATAATTGAAAGAGGCCATCGGTCTCTGCATGCTAAGCCTCCAGCATCGGAACCTCCCAGGCCAAATATATTTAAACTACTCAACTATCTGGATCGAGACTTTATTTTCAAGGAGTCCAGGAAACTCTCTGCTATATTGTGGGAGGGAAAAAAACTCAGACTCGTCCCAGATTTAACAGTGAAGACGCGTCAGCTTAGGGCGAGCTATCACCCCATCTCTTCCAAACTATGGGCAGCTGGTATTAAACACCGAATATTGTACCCAGCCCGTCTAGAGGTGACTCTGAAAGAGGGATCCAAATGCTTCGATTAGCCTGAAGAAGCTCTAAAGTTCCTGAGGAAATGCTACCCTGATCTGTTTTCTAAAGGATGAAGAAGCAATTTACCGGGAGAAGCATGGAGCTCATAGTGGGACGTTTATAAAAGACTTGGGTGTATCCAGCCTTTACCAGATTATGATGTGGCTTCTCTCTCTCGGTGGGGATCTACAAGCCGGAAGTTTGGCATAAGCCAATCTTGGACTGGTTTCTTGATTTTTTTTCACATGAGTAAACTCTATTTCGCCTCGAACTTTCGTTTACTTGCCAGGAGATGGTCGTTTTTTATTTTTAACCACTACAGGGAGCTCCATTTCTATGAATGGGTGGACTAATGTAGCCTTTACTGAAGTTCTTTTTTTTTTCATGCTACCTGTCTTTTGATAAGCGGTTTATAACTAAGTGCTGCAGCTTAGACTTGGGTCGGGGTGCTCCCAGGCAGTCATTGGCCATAGGCTCCAATATGTCTTCCTTGTTGCAACCCTAAACGAATGGCAGCATGTACAGGCTACTTTTGGAGGAGCCCATTATATTTTCAATTTTGCTTTTAAATGCAAATTTGTTTTTGGTTCCCGGTGGATTCTGCAGTTGATGTTACATTGTAAATGATGTGAACATTAAGAACCTGAGGAGTAATCAGTATTTAGTTTATAGTTGTGGGGGTTAACTCTTAGATTTATTATGAGTTGGTGTAAGGCCCCTGTCTTTGCTGCAAGGATAAGGTTCCGAGGAGGTCAGGACGCCTACAATGATACATTTCTGCCAGTAGCAATGTACCTCCTCTTCTTTCTTTATATGCAGTACATGATATTAATGGACTTTTGTTTCTTACAGGCAAGGCAGTCAGTTTCTGCCAATATGGCTACTAACTTCTGGGAAAAGTTACTGGAATTAAAATAAAAGGAAAATGGACAGTATAAAGAAAAGTGTATGGAAGTCAAATAATATTAATGATGGGACTTAACCGAGAGTATTCGCAAAGCTTCTTACAGCTTATTTCTTTTTTTGTGTCCGGATTGGGGGGGGTAGAGCTCGCTTTCTAGTGCGCACCATGGACCAGTTGGCTAGGTGTAGGCTTCAGGCCGGGTTATACAGTGGGTCTGTTAAGGGTAAGATAGATTTTTTTGGGGGGTACGCTTGGGGGTGGGCTAACCGAAGAGTTACAGATTCTTTTTTTCTTGGGGTGGGGGGCAGCATCTTCCACCATCACAAAGGAGTTTATTGTTGGCACTTCTATGGCTAATGGTTTAAATATCATTTCTTGGAATGTAAAAGGAGGGGGAGACAATAAAAAGAAACATATCATCCTAAACCACCTTGAGAAATTTGACCCTTCAATTGTGCTTCTGCAGGAAACCCATATGTTACGGGAACAGTTGCATCACTTCCCAAAAAAATGGGTAGGCCAGGTTTTTGGATCAGGATTTGCATCCAACAAAAGGGGAGTAGCAGTACTGGTGGCTAAAAGAGTCCCATTTACACCAGCGGAAGTCATTTCCGATCAGGAAGGCAGGTTTCACTTTTGTTGTAGGCAAAATTGGTAGCCTAGATATTGTTTTGGGTTCCATCTATGGACCAAATTTAGAATCCCCATCCTTTTTTACACACCTGGCTATGGTTTTGGCCCCCTTTTTAAATGTGTCCATACTTTTGGACGGCGATTGGAATCTGGTACAGACTAATGACTTAGACTGCACCTATCATAAAGGAACTAAAAGATCCCCCTTGAAGAGGGCTCTGCAGGAATTCACAGCATCGTTGGGCCTTGTAGATCCTTGGAGGATAATTAATGCTTCAAGTAAAGAATTCACATTTTTCTCCCCAGTCCACAAAAGCTATTCTCGTCTTGACTATTTCTTGATTAGCCAACAGTTACTACCTTACATAGTAGACGCTACTCTCTTAGCCCGAGTAATTTCCGACCACTCTCCTATCATGATGCAGTGTTTGTTACCAAATATTTTAATAAGATCCCACTCTTGGTCACTTAACAACAAACTATTGTCTGACAGCCAAATAGTGGTGTGATTCCAAGAATTTTTAACAAACTCTATTACCACCAACTGGGGCTCGATCAACACAACAGACCGGGTATGGGCCACGTTGAAAGCCACCTGGAGAGGGGAACTTATCCGCATAGCATCGGTGTGGAAAAGGGAAAAAAATAATTTCTTAACTAGTTGTTTAAACAAAATTAAGGCCCTGGAAAGCAAAGAGGTCGGCACACTTTCTTAACCACAAGAGCAAGAGCTCTCTGCTCTTAGAGCCATGTATACTAGTGTCCTCCGGGAATCCGTTGAGAGATCCGCTTCTTTACTAAAAGCCTCATATATTGGCCAAGGCAGTAAAGCAGGTAAGCTTCTAGCATGGCAATTGAAGCAACACTCGTCTGCTAAATGGGTCACAGCTTTAAAGCATCCTCAGACGAATGCTTTGGTCGCTGATCCAGAAGGAATATTGGCATTGTTCAAAGACTATTATAAAACATTATATTCTGGAGAGTCGAGAGCTCCGGAGCATGACTACAAGATGTGGGCTTTTCTTGGAAAGATCTCCTTTCTGACTTTGACAGAGGAAGCTAAACAAGTTTTAAAAGCTCCCTTCTCAAGCGAGGAAATATCTGAAATCATTGGCTCTCTAAAGCCAGATAAAGCGCCGGGTCCCAATGGCTTCACTGGCCTATTTTATAAATCCTTTAAAAGATGGCTAGTACCCTTGTTACTCCAAGTATACTCATGCTGGTTTTCCCATGGGGTTAGTGATCAAACCTTGTTTGAAGCAAGAATAATCCTTTTGCCTAAACCTGGGAAAGACCCGTCTGAAGTAGGTAACTACAGGCCTATCTCGCTCCTTAATGTAGACGTTAAAATATATGCCAAAATCCTGGCTAACAGACTGGGGTAGTATGGAAAGGACTACTCAGCCCAGAACAAGCTGTCTGTGGCTGGATGCCCTCGTGGATCATTTCAGGAAGCTGTTCTGTTTAATTTCCACGCTGGGGCTCCTGGAATTAGAAGCATCTCTGGTATCTCTAGATGCGGAAAAAGCTTTTGATAGAGTAGAATGGTACTTTATGTTTGCAGTACTACAGAAATTTGGTATTCCCCAATGGTTCATTGATCACATCCGTGTTCTTTATTTATGCCCATCGGCCAGAATTCAATATAATAATCTCATCTCGGCCGTCTCTCCCCTTTCCCGAGGTATCCGCCAGGGTTGCCCTCTCTCTCCATTCCTCTTCAATCTATATATCGAGCCCCTAATAAGGGTCCTGAAGTCGGACAGCCTAATACAGGGAATTCATGTTGGTAATCTCAAATGTAAGATATCCGCCTTCGCGGACGATCTGCTTATACATATAGAAAATAGCAGAGAATCCTTATCTCAAGTACTCCAGACCATTTCTTGTTTTAGCGTCTTCTCAGGTTACAAACTAAATAGGAACAAAACTAATGTATATCCCCTATCTCCTCTTCTACCGAAGGATTGGTGTTCCTCCTTGGGCCTACAATGGCAGGGAAACTCTCTGGTTTATTTGGGTATTAGAATTTCGAAAGACCTTTCCAACCTTACGAGCCTCATTCTAATCCCCTTGTTCAAAACTATTAAAGAGGACTTAGAGAGATGGAACAAACTACCCTTGTCTTTCTGGGGCAGAGCAAACACTTTAAAAATGGCGGTTTTACCCAACATTTTTTACCCCCTTTTTAATCTTAACATCTATCTGCCTAAGTCCTTCTTCAAGCCACTACAAAGATTTTATTCAGACTTTCTGTGGAAAGACAAAGCCCCACGTCAGGCATATGCAAAACTTACCCATCCTAGGAAACTAGGGGGACTACAGTTGCCTGACTTCTATGCTTATTACTTAGCTATTCATGCTACAAGATTCTCGCAATGGGCGGCCGCAGCCGAAGTAGCCCCAAGTTCTGCCCCCTGGTTAATTTTAGATCGCTCTTTAATTGACAGCCACAAGATGGACTTGGAAGCTCTCTTATATATTCCCTGGTCTAAGGTTCCCCCAAATATAAAAACATACTCCATTAGGATGGGACGTGAAGGCCTTACACCAGCTCTATTCTTTGCTCCATAAACCTTACATAAGGGACCTGATGCAACCTTTGCTCAATAACCCAAACCTACAAATAGGTAATCATCTAATTAATAACTTCATAGGCAAACACTCTTCCAAAATTCGACTGGCAGGCTTTGTCCTGGCCGACTCAATGATTCCGGCACCTGCGCTTGCCACCAAATTTGAGGTGAGTCATAACGACTTATTACAACTTTACCAGGTTCGCCAGTGTGTATCCCTTTTCTTAGGGAAAGGTCCATGAAGTGAAGGAGCTGGAGTTATACTAAAAAAATTGAAGGAATTAGCAGATAGCCAGAAAGCAATTTCTAAGATTTATAAGTTAATTTTGTCAGAGGTAATGCACAAATATACTCCCACAGCTCACTATTGGGAGACTAACCTTAATAAAGGATGGCCAGCCAAAACCTGGGAAAGGATTTGGATGGATATTTACTCCTGCATTAAACAAGATAGACTCAGAAATATCCAATTCAACATCCTACATAACCTTTACTTTTCCCCTGCCAAATTATCCTGGATTTATAAGTCTTCTCCCTCTGGCTGTGTGGACTGTGGTGACTCTTTTGTCACTTTATATCATAAACTTTGGGTCTGACCAAAAATTGCTAAACTCTGGGACTCGGTCAAACTGTGGGTGGCCCCTTTTTGTAATATCTCAGCCTTTTTAATGAAAATGTATGCTTACTAGGGATGTACCCAAATTCAACCTGACTCAAAAGAGACAGATGGCAATGATAGCTCTTGTTACCAAGCTGGTAATACTCCGGCACTGGCAGTGCAGTTGGGAACCTTCGTTCAGAGAATGGTGGGATGAGTTGTTAAACGCTCTAAATGCCGAAAGGTGTGTTACCAGTTTTTTTCAATCTGCTGAGAAATTTCAGAGGTGCTGGGGTGGATTTTTTGTAAACTTAAAAGACAAATATGATTACTAGGGGGGGAGCGAGCCTTGAACCCCTCTAGGCTAGGGCCCTTGGCACCAAGATAAGCTGTGTTATCTATGCTCCTGGTCGCTTCTTCCTTTCCTTCCTCCTTGTGGTAGATAGGGAATTTGACATGGAGTTATTAGAAAGGTCGCCCTTAACGCACTTTTTAGTATTATTCCTTCTCCCCCTTCTCAGCTCTTCTTTTCACTCCTTTGACGGTGTTTATTTCGTTGTCTTCCCCTCCTTCAAGGTGGAACTTCAAGGTTTAACTAATGTTTTATTTTGTAGGCTAACCTGAACTTTGCCAACTAAATACCTGCAAGAAAAGTAAACTGGTTGGTAAGTCCTAAGTATTTGCTGCCAAGTTGGGGGTGGGCTGTATTGGTTTTTTTTTTTTTTTTTTTAGTAGATACGGCCATATACAAACGCTGGCTTCCACTTTTTGATGTTTGTTTGTTTGTTTGGTTTTGTATTATGTGTATGGAATTTTAAAAATAAAGTTATTTGCAAAAAAAAAAACGGTTAATACCTCCCTTATTATATCATTCAATGTGAATGGTATTCATAACCCCATCAATCGCAAAAGATTACTGAGTCTGTTTAAACAAGACAGGCCTGATATTATTCTCCTCCTCCAGGAGACACACCTCCCCCAGTCAGAACACTCCAAATTCAAATCACGGGGGTTCCAGACAGTGATAGCCTCCTCGCATGTTTTTGGAAGGAGGAGAGGGACAGTGATACTAGTTCCCCACGGGGTGCCATTTCACATTCAAAGCTAAATTATAGGCAAGGAAGGCAGATACATTATTGTGGTTGGGCAACTTTATTCCACACAGGTCACACTAGCATCAATATATCTTCCTCCAGGTAGTCCAGTACGAGTGGCAAAGAGATTCTTTGATGACTTCCTATCTCAAGCGCAGGGCATGTATGTGATTAGGGGAGACCTTAATGTTACTCTAAATACAACCTTAGATACTTCTACACCCTCTAGACACAGGGCCACATCACTTCAGAGATATTTGGAGACTGTTCTTCCCATGATGGGTTTGGTAGATTTGTGGTGACACTTCTTTCCTTCTGTCAGGGCATACACACATTACTCTCCTAAAACCAACACCTCTGTTAAATTAGATTACTTCATCTCCTCTGTTGAACACCTGGAGTCAGTCAGGAACATACTAATGGGGGCCTCTGTCCTGTTAGATCACTCCCCTCTCTATTTAAAAAACAGACGTTGAGAAGCCTAAAAAACACTCTTTCTGGCACCTTAATTTGTTCCACCTTCAGGACCCAGATTTTCTTCAAATGGCCAAGGAGCACATCCCACAGATTCTAGCAGATAATGATTCCGAAGAGATTCCCCATACTATTAGATGGGACACCCTCAAAGCTGTGCTAAGGGGGGAAATCATAAGGTATTTGACATATAAAGTGAAAATTAGAGAAACTCTTCTAGCCAAGCTACAAGCTGACCTGACCCATCTACAGGCTAAACTCTGTCGGGGGATCTGACTGTTAAATCTCAGCTGCAGGTTATCAAACAAAAACTGCAAAGCTTAGTTGACCAAATAATAGAGCAGCAGCTGCTCTACTTAAAGCATATGTCTCAGGAAGGGGGGTCCCAGGGGTGCTAGAAATCTGGCTAGATGTCTTCATGGGGCAAAACAGCAGGCAATGGTTACTAAAATGTATGACCCTAAGACTAACCGTCTTTTGCTTCACCCAAGGCCATTAGACAGGCCATGGCTGACTTCTATAAGACCCTATACTCAGAAGATACCTACCCCTCTCCTCAACAACTGACTACCTACCTACAAAATTCCCCCCTTCCTCAGCTCTCTCCATTGCAATCTGAGGGATTACTATGCCCCATTACAGTTGAGGAAGTTAAGGCCACGCTTAAGCTTACTAAAACCTAAAAAGCCCCAGGTCCTGATGGATGCCCAGCTGAGTTTTATAAAAAATTTGCAACAATTGATTACCCCGGCACTGACTAAAGCCTTTCAGGACATACAAGAAGGGAGACCCCCACTGCCTTCTTGGAGGTATGCAGAGATTGCAGCCATCCCTAAACCTGGGAAAGACCCCCTCCTTAATTACTTCCTATCATCCAATTTCATAACTAAATTGTGACTATAAAATTTTTATGTCTCTACTGGCACACAGGATAGATACTCTCCTCCCTCAACTTGTAGATAGAGATCCAGTTGGCTTCATCATGAAACGGCAAGCGCATGACTCAGTTAGGCATGTCCTGTTGCCCACAGAGTAAGCCAAGCAGAGAGAGATACCACTAGTTCTTCTTGGCCTTAATGCTGAGAAGGCATTTGATAGGGTGTCTTGGCTCTTCCTGTGGGCTACCCTAAAGCATTTTGCTTTCCCGGATAAGTTTATCTCCCAAATTCAGGCCATGTATCAAGCCCCTGTTGCTTACCTCAAATTAGACAGACCACTTTCCCCACCCTTTCCTCTAGCTAGAGGCACCCAACAGGACTGTCCATTTTTCTCTCTGTTATTTGCCCTTTATTTGGAGCCCCTGGCGGCCAACATTACAAAGCAGACTAGCATTGAGGGGATCCCCATAGGGGGGAGAGCATAAAAACTCAAGCATTTTGCAGATGATATTGTTTTGACCATTGCCTCTCCTGAAATTTCTGTTCCAGTGGCTTGGGAGCAACTCAACCTCTTTGGTAATTTGTCTGGGTATAAGATAAATAGTTCTAAGATGGAAGTCCTTAATTATTCATTCACTCCCTCTGGGACATGGAAGACTTGTTTCCCATTCTGCTGGAATAGGGCAAAGATGAGATACTTGGGCATTAAAATAGCATCCAAACTGTTGCATCATGAATTGGTGAACCTGGTACCAGTCACCCAGCAACTCACCACAGATCTATCCAAGTGGACACAGATACCCCTGGGGATAGTGAGTCGGGCTGAAACTATACAATAAAACATCTTGCCTCACATACTTTTGCTTTTACAAACTCTGCCTATCTTTCCCTCAGATATCTATTTCTTAGCCTGGGATAAGCTGATCTCTAGATTTATATGGTGGGGGGCAACCCGCCTCAATTAAAATATCCCTTATTGCAACTTTTCAGGCTCAAGGAGGACTTAACTTACCGAACTTGAAAGGGTATGCCCAAGTGGCGCACTCTTATATGTTACTACCCAGTATGCAACTCACTGGAAGGACATAGAGGTAACTCTTAATGGTCTTGAACATTTCCCTCCATTTGTCTTAGGGAATTCCCCAAAATGCCTTCCCCGAACCACTTTTTGAAATCCACTGGGGAATTTTTCAAAAGCTGCATTCAAATATATCAGTATATTCTCTCTACTTCTGAGAGACTCTTTCTCTCAGCCCTAGCTTATGATGCTGACTTGTGCCCACCCCAGCTGGCATCGTTACTATTATGGTGGGAACCATATCACTTATGCTTCACCTTCCAAATGGTGGAGCCTCTGGGCATCTATTCTTTCACTCACCTACAATCTATTTATAAAATCCCCTCGAATCAATACCCAGTTTATATAACGCTTAAGAATAGACTTCTTCCTTATGAAGACTCCCTATCTAGGGTCGCAGAATCCACCTCTGATCTGGTGCTGATGATTATTCATCACTTAAAAGGGGGAATCCAGGAGGATATCATAAGTAATCTTTATCATGCATTTAGAGTGTGCAATACAGACACTCTTGACTTTATTAGGCTTAAATGGGTCAAGGAATTGGGTACAGAACTTGATAAGGAGCTATGGCAAAAATCAGCCCTTCTCTATTCTAAAATTTCTTCCACAACATATTGGAAAGAATTTGCATGGAAATTTAGAATCCATTTCTTCAGAACCCCAGACATTACTGCCACATATAGAGGGCAGGAATACAAGGGATGCTGGAGAGGGTGCGATCACTTACAAGCGGAAGGTGGGCATATACTATGTTGCTGCCCACTCCTCCAGAGGTACTGTCAAGATGTGATAACCGAGTTGAAAGATATGTTTGACTTGCCCGATCTGCTCACACCGGCCTTTATCCTGAAGGCGACTCCCCCGACTGGTATTAAAATTAACTGGGTCCTGTACAGACTATTGGTACTCCTGATCTTGATAGTAAAAAAGGCAATAACTAGACTTTGGCTTTCAAACAATATCCTGATTAAGGAATCCTGGAGAAGCTTAACTTATGAAGTGTACAATTTGGAGCGAATCTCTGCCAAATTAGATAGTCGGGGGGCCAGCTTTGATAATCGATGGAGAAAATATAACCCATTTCCAGTTAGACCACTACCCAGACTTTGTACCATGATGGGAAATGGTAAGTGTTGGTACATTCTGGAATTATCAGCTATAATGAGACCTTGGATATGGGTCATTCCCTTGGAAACCCCCAGGGTATAGGCCTGGCTGTAATGAGGTATATAAATGTCTATGAATGTGAATTTTTGCTGCTTACAGTAACAGCACCTGAGATGATTTTTGCTTATCTTAATTGTTGGCTTTGACGGGACTTGGACTTAGAGACCTTATATATGTCACTGTGAAATTTTATCTAATGTACAAATGTTTTGCAAGCTTTATAACCTTGTATTTTATCAAAATAAATATTTCTCAATTTAAAAACAAAGAAGGCTGAGCAGGGTCTTCTCTGGGTTTGTGGTTGTCAGAGGGTGCAGGCTGGTACTCTTCTTTAGGCCTAGACTCAAATTCAGTTCCACCACACTTTCTCCAAGTCACTGATTGACAGGATGAGTGAATGAGATCTCTCACCATAGCTCGCAACTCTCTCATTTCTTCCGTTACATCACTGCTTGATCTGTATTCAGTAACTTGGGAACTAGCCTCTTTTACAGCAGGTTGAGCCTCGTGGGTGGCCTCAGCACTGGAAGCTCAGGTGACGTGGCTGTTCACCATTTCTGCAGCGTTCTGGGTGCTAGCTTGCAGCTCTTTCAGTTCTTTAACAAGTTACTAATTTGTTGAGAATCATTAGCAGTATCTCTTTCATTAGGTTTCTCAGCTGCAGGAGCAGTTCTGGCAATGCCAGCATATGGGTTCCAACAATCATCTGCAGTCTCTGCTTCTCAAATTTCTTTCATTAGCCAGCAATATACGGGGATTGTCTTTATGATCCTGAAATTTTAATTTTAGCATGAGCACATTTCCTAGGGTCAAGTTTGAGATTCTCCCTACAAAATGGCTGTACACTGCTTAATGGGGTGGTGTGAGGCAGAAGGAGTTGATCCCCGCCATGCTATAATGTTACTAGATATCCCCCTAGGCACTTCTAAAGCTGACATAGTGGAGATAGTAAACAAAGTTGAGAGTTTGGGTCCTGTTACTGTACATGGATGGAATGCTGATTTAGTTGCACAAACCATAGTGTCTTTAGTAGCGTGCAATGCCCAATTTGACATGGAAAGAGTGCCCCCTGTCATTATCCCCTGAAAGATCCCAGGTGAGTTGGAGAATCATTACCATGCACAGTGGAGCATCCTCTCCTGGGTGGCCACCAAAACTGGAGGAGTTGAAAAAGAAGCTGGTAAAGTTGTTAACAGCTGAGGTGCAGACCCTTGAAGATTTAAACAGGCATTAGAAAGTCTAGGAAGGGGGGCACTCCAGTGAATTTTTCCCTGGCTACCACGCCTTTGCCTATACCATCCCCACAGGCAGTGTTTCCTGTGGCCTATGGTAATGCCCTTTGTGAACCTGAACTCTTACCACAGGCTCAGGCTATTTTCAGGCACTGTTCCTACCTCCGTGGGGGAAGACGACCTAGTGACCTGGATGGATTATGCATCCCTGTTAGTGCAAGAGTGGCAATGCTCAGAGAGTGAAAAGCTAAAAAGGCTTATGGCAAGTTTAAGGGGCCCTTCACTTGAAGCAATCTGATTTCTGAGGTCCACATACCCGGATGTCTCTGCCAATGAATCCCTGTCTGCATTAGATGGAGTGTTTGGTAGTACTGAGTCAGGGAAAGATTTGATGTGGAAGTTCAAATACACCAGGCAATGGAAAAATGAATGCTTGCCCACATATGTGACTCAACTAGAGAGAGTCCTTCAAAGAACACACTGCAAGGGTGGTATACCAGCTAGTGAACTGAACTACTGGTGAGGCTAGAACTTATTCTCAAGTCTGCTCGGTACTCTTCTTAATTTTGTACCAGTTACACAAGACTTGCAATTTGCAATTTTGGCCACAGGGGGAGCTAATCCCAGTGGTACCTCTACGATGTAACCCCGAGGCTGCCACATTCCAAGGGCTACTACCCCTGCCTGTCTTTCTAAAACAAGGTTGAGGGGCCTGGGTTCCAAATTAACAATTACCGGGGTTATCCTACCATCAGATAACACAATGATTTGGTGCCTTCACCCAGAGTAAGGTATGTGGGGGTGTCTATCCAACCTGGTATAGCCCTCTGGGAAGCTGTAACCACCCACAGTCCCACCTAGTGACCGATTACCTTTGCAACCGATACAACCATTTTCATCAGGGAACACACAATTAGCAAAAAACATTAATAATATGCTCACACCCCTTGCACTTACCACCCAGGTCCGGTCTTCTGGCAAAACCCCTGTAAAGCAACATCACATGCAAGCATACACTTTCTAAGGCTTTTACTCAAGTCACTGTGAAGTTTAACCAGACAATAATTTGCTCCTGTGTCTGCTTAACAGTGAAACAACAAAATTGATTTATTGAGGGGATGTGAACAAGGGAGGAGTGCAAATCTGGATACATGATTGCTAAGCTGGTATTAGCCAGGATAATTTGCATGCAATTTCTTTAGTCCCTTAAGCACAGTCTTGCAACTTCTGGGTACTCAGAGTGTGATGTTGGCTAGCCAGAACAGTGCCCAGGGGTTGCAACTGTTGTTGAGGCCCTTGATGGGAAGAAAAGATGATTAAACATGCACAAACAAAGACCTTGACTAATTGTATTCTTGGTCAGTTGGCCTAGTCCACTGAAACCCTGCAAAACACACTGCGTGAAATCAAATGGTACCACAGAATAGTTAAAGAGCTTGTTGCAATGAGCTTTCCTGAGTTTATAACCCCAGTAGGTATAAAATGGCCTGGCAAAATGAAGACTGTTGCAGAGCACTGAAGAGCATGGAGAAACTGGGCCAACACGACTCAGCTCCGCTTTACGGCCTTTCCCTCCAGGTGGCTGCAACCTGCGATCCCTTGCTGCACAGGGGCTGGATCCCCAAGCTGGTCTCTCACCAAGAAAGCTGTAACTGGTGCAGGTATAGACCGCTTGGGCCAGGTTTGGCATGAGTCCAAGGTTGGATGAAACACTTATGGCAAAGTTTAGTTCTTTTGCCTGGTGAAAGTCTCCAGCTGGCTGACAACATGACCACACAAGGCAACTGGTTCCTGGTGGCAAACAGACATCCCTGGTTAGTAGGCCTCAGCTTACCTCAAGCATTTAGCACATTAAATGGAAACAGCATCCACTTGTTCACTTGTCAGATTGGCTTCAAGCTGGTTCACGATTACAGCTGCTCTGCTGAGCAAACCTTTCAACCTGCAGAAGGCAGTCTCTGGTGACCGATTCCGAACCTGGGACCGCAGACACAGGCCGGAGGAAACTAGACCTTTCCTGGACCAGAACCCTGCAAGCTGAACAGGGCTCCTCACTCCACAGAGTCTCAGGATGAACTGCTCACAGTTTGAAATTAGTTTTTGAATCAGTCCATTTTTCTTGCATTCCTATTGGACAGGGGGAGCTGTCAAATCACAATTGTGTACTCCCATTGATTCCTTTAGGTGCCAAACCTTAGAGTTCACAGTTTCTCCCACAAGGCACCTGAACTAAGGACCCCTCAAGTTCCCCTGTGTCTCAGTTGGTCCAATTTCTGGAAATCCCAGACCAAACATGGTGGCTCCCATTTGGATGCATAAGCTGCAAGAAGACAGGTTAAAACAAACACTCTAATTTAAATACAACAACAAATCAGAAGTAAATATTTACAGTATCAGTTAGGGCTCCCTGTGCTGTAACAGTGACAGCAGAGTGGAGGAAATTGGGATGATGCCCATCCAGTCACAAGCTTTGAAGCAATCGCACCCTCAGCCCAGGCCATTCTCAGCACATTGGCAGTGTCACTTAAAGGGAACAGGCATGGAGGCACATCATGGCACTCTCACACAGATCAACAGGGTCACCAAAAACCATGGATTTATTGTTTCAACAGAAGTCTGCCTGGCATTGGGCATTGCTGGAGCATGGAAGACACTAAAGGTAAACCACAAATTGATGGTGGGGCTACATTGGCACATGAGAAAAAAAGGTTGTTGCACGAGTGTACCCTCTCTTGCTCAACTTGTTTACTACACTTGCAAAATGTTTGCAGTTTTGAAACTCTGGCCCCAGTGTAGTAGTTTCAGCAGTATAGCTTTAGGAAATTACGTAAAATATCCAAATAAAGATACTTCTGTTGTGCAAAAATAAATTGAAAATGGTTCTGATATGAAACCCCAAACTTTCATGTTCATTAGAGTTTGGCCCTGAAGAGGCGCGTTTGGTAGTTTGGGAGCAAAATAAATTTTAGCCACCCACTGTCTTCACTGAGACCACATCCTCTGGCAGTGCATTCCAATTGTCCACCATCCTCTCTGTGAAGAAATGCCTCCTAACATCCCTCCTAACCCCCCCCCTTCCGGCCTCAAACTGTGCTCCCTCATGGTTTGGTTGCCCCTTAACTTGAAAAAACTCTCCCTACCCACCGTACTTGTCCACTTCAAGTATTTGAAGGTCTCTATCATGTCTTCTCTCTCCCTCCTTTTCTCCAGGGAGTACATTTTCAGGGCTCCCAGCTTCTTGTCATAAGACATACAGTACCCTGTTGACCAGCGATCATCTTGGTAGCCCTCCTCTGGATTTTCTCCAGAAGTCTGATATTCTTCTTAAGATATGGACACCAGTATCCTGCTCCAGTGCTGTCTAACCAGCTACCTGTAAAAGGGCAGTATAAACTCTTTCCACCTGCTGCTGATCCCCCTGGCTATACACCCCAACATCTCGTTGGCATTTGCTGCTGCCTTTTTGCACTGCAAGGAGTGTTTCAGGTTGCTAGTTATCATCACTCCCAGATCCTTTTCCTCCTCCATTGCTGCTACCCACACTCCCCCCAGGTAGTACTCAGTCCTTGGATTCCTGACTCTGACATGCATCATTTTGCATTTCTTGGTATTGAAGTCAAGTTGCCAAATCCTAGACCATCTCTCAAGTTTTCTGAGGTCTTCCAGCAAGTCCTGTATCCCTCCCATTCTGTCCTCCCTTCCACAGAGTTTGGTGTGATGAGTGTCATCCACAAACAGGCACATTTTCCCCTTGATGCCCACCCAATTTCACTGATGAAGACATTGAACAACACCAGCCCTCACCAAGCCCTGCAGGACCCTGCTTGTGACTTCTCTATTACTGGATAATTCTTCCCCTACCTTCACCCTCTTGATCCTGCCCCATAGCCAGCTTTCTACCTACCTGGTCATTTTCTTATCAACCCTAAGATCAGCCAGTTTCCTGATCAGCCTCTTGTGGAGCACTGAGTCGAAGGCCTTGCTGAAGTCTAGGTACAAGATTTCTACTGCTTGACCCCTGTTGACTGCCCTGGTGACCCAGTCACAGAAGTCATTCAGGTTCGTTTGGTATGATCTACCTCCCACAAATCATGCTGTTTATTTCCCTGGAGACTGTTCTCTTCCATGCACCTTACCATCCTCTCCCTTGAGTATGGTCTCCATGAGCTTGCACATTATTGAGGTCAAAGTGACCAGCCTGTAGTTCCTGGGGTCATCTCTGGGATTGCTCTTATGGAGAGGCACCACATGTGCCATTTTCCAGTCCTGGGGCACCATGCCTGACTCCAGGGAGCTTTTGAAGAGGCCCACCAGTGGCCCCACAATCTCTGCTGCCAGCTCCTGTGGCACCCTTGGATGTATGCTGTCCAGTCCATGGACTTGTCTTGCTTTAGTGCTAGCAGCTCCTCCTTCAGGCTTTCCTTTTCTATCACCACATCTGTGTCCCCATCCTCCCTCCTCCTTCTCACCCCAATGGCACCGGTCCTTCTTTTTTCCCTAGTAAAGACTGAGTAGAAGTAACTGTTCTATACTTCCATCTTGCACCCATCTTCTTCCACCCAGTCTTTCCCTTTCCTAAGCTTAACTGTCCCTTCCCTTCTATCCTGTTTCTCACTTAGGTAATGAAAGAAAGCCTTCTTCCCCTTTAAATCCCTTCAGCTATTTGGAGTTCTTTTTGTGCTTTAGCATGCTGCACAACCCTCCACGCCATTTTGGCCAACTTCAGGTAGTTCACCCTATGCACCTCACCCATTGTTCTCCTGTACCACCTGCAGGTGAACCCCTTGTTGCTAACTCATGGGCAACCTCAGGGGTGAACCACATGGGTGACCTTGCCCCTGGTTTCTTCACCCTGAGCCTAAATACTCTGTTGTGGCAGTCAGTATTGCTTCTTTGATGATGGTCCATTTTTGGTTCACCCATGTCCACACTGATGCCTTCCTGGTGCTTCCTTAGCACTTCTCCCATTTTCCTGAAGTCCGCCCTCCTGAAATCCAGGATTTTGGTCTTAGTGGGGATAGTTTACATGCCTCTATATAATCTAAACAACACTGTGTTGTGGTCAATATCCTCAGAGGTCCCTTGACTGCTATCTCATCTATGTGCTTCCCATTTGTGAGTACAGTACTAGGTCATAGGTGAATGACTGCCCCCTCCTTTGTGGGTTCAGTGACACCTTGAGTCAGAAACCCACTCTGTATTGCATTCAGGATCACCAGACTCCTGGCACAGGATATGGCCAGTATACCCCACTCCACCTTGGGCAGATTAAATTCTCCCCACCACTGCTACCTCCGGCTTACCTGCCACTTCCACTGATTGTGAACTAAGTTCCCTGTCTCTTTCCTCCTCCTGGTTGAGTTGTCTGTAGAACACCCCAACCTAACCTTTCTCCCTCTGTTGGTCTGGAGCTGAATCTGCAGTGTTTTTAACCTCCCCTTCTGTCTCCTTCCTTATGCATGTTATCTCCTCCCTGATGTAATACATTTAAACCCTTCCTCCGTGCACCAGCATCTCAGCCATTCATTAAATTCCTTTCTTCTCCTTTTCCTGATTGTGCTGGCTCTGGGGACTGGTAATATTTCTGAGAAGGCCAAAGATCTCACTACCTTCCAGCAGCTCCTTGCTAATTCCCTGAACCTTCCCTGTACCACCTCCATCTCTTCCCCTGATAAGTCATTGGTTCCCAGGTGGATGACAAAGTTAGGTTTTCTACCAGCCTCCCTTACAGTACAACTTTCCTGATTTGGGGTCCCGCTTTCCCTGACATCATCCCTGGCATACAGTGACAGACACCATACTTCTTGCTTTTGGGTTGCCCCTTCTGCCCCAGTGAATGCCTTTAGCTATGGAGTTGCCAATAATTACTACCCTGCCCTCCCCAATCATCAGTGTAATTTTTAATTCCCTCATAAATTTTATTTAAATAGATTTTATTACTATTTTTTTAATCAGTGACTTAAGTTAATAAATATGGCCACTACTACTGTAACTATTTTAAAAATCCTTTCCCCTGTGGTTACTCTTTGACTATGCACACTAGCTTCATATTGTGGAATTTTGTTGGTTAACAGCACAGTCCCACACCAAAATGCTTACCTGTTTTTTTTTTTCTTTCTATATAGGTTTTTTTCTCTCCTGGAGCCCTGGCAGGTGGCTACAGCCCTGCTAATGGAGGGACTCTCTCTCCAGTCCCACTGCTCCCTGATGGTCCCTAAAATTCTCCCAGATTGCCCCTGTGGTGGGGCAGGGAGGAAGCTGCTGCTTCTCCTCCTCCCCAGAGACCCAATCCAGAAGACAGGGATGGCCCTCAGGAGCAGCAGACCATCATGGAACCTGCCAGGCTCTTTTCTGTCATTTTTCTCCCATTCCTCCCCTTCCCTACCAATGAAAGGATGTCGGAATGTACCTCTCTACCTCTACTGCCCTCCAGCCACCACCAGAGGGTAGTCAACGAACAGGACAACAAAGCTCCCTCCCCTGAGAGAGGAGCAGTTCTCCAGACACTTGATCCTTTCTCCCCACTGCCGGCCCCAAGCGACCCAGGCACATTCCCATACCCAGGTCACTGGCCTGGTGTGAGGTGTAGTGACCAGTTCCTCAACCTCCAGCACCACCAGGCTGGCTATAATGCTTACTTGTTTTATGGTAGAAACAGCATGTGAGCAAATATTTTTAAATATTTACAACTGCTTAACTCAGTATCTTGTTGCTTTTGTCAGAGATACATTATTGCTAAAATAACTTACAAACAACAGGAATCCATCAATGATGCTTTACAAAAGCATCAGCCCACCAGAGTGTGATGCCCTAGAGACAGAACATTATGCTAATTTTAGAACTTGGAATACGAGTTCAAACTCTGCACTGTGTCAGCACTCCCTCTAATGTCCTGATGCCTGTCGCCCGAGAGTCAGTCTGGTCAATAAAGTTATTACTTTACTTAATTTTAATTATTTTGCTAAAATGCATTAGTTTTTTGATACTCTGTTTTAGTTATGGTGATTATTTTCTATTTTTCTTAATAGTTTGTAGTTTTTTCTAGTTCCCAATCAGTTCCAGGAACCAGAGAAAGCTGCATTTGAAATGCAGTTCTTGCCTCAAGGAAACCTCCTGCATCTGACTAAAAACTTTATAAACCACTGAGGTTTTTATTATTTTGGCAGTTTCTGGCATAGGTTACACTTGGGTTCCCATTTGTAGAGAACCAACCTGCCTGTTTGTTAAATTATCAAACTGCTTTGTTTTACAGCAGTTCCTCATTGTCTGAGAGGTTAAAATAAAACAATTTACAATAATTTTTAACCATTGCGTTTGTACACTGAGAACCAAATAGTTGTTTTGATAAGGTCTTTTAGTGATGGGCATGACTGATAGATCTAAAAAGGGAATAGAATCAAAAAAAGGCTTTAAAAATTGTGTAAATTGCAAGGGTAGACTGCCAAAAGCTTTATTTAAAGTGCCTGGGTCCAAATCATGATTTTATCAATTTTGAGCTCTGCCAAACTTTTGCCCTAAAAACCAAAAGAAAGGGGTTTTAAAAAGACAAAAATATTACACTTCTTAGTCTGCCTCTATGCCACCAGAGCATGATGAAGGCTCTGAAGGAGTTCCATTTTGCCATTAAAATGTTATTGGAGGATCTTGTAAGTATAAAGAGAGGTTGTATCATGCAACATCATCTATTGCTTCATTAGTGGGATACTAAATGCATTAGTTTGATACTAAATGTTAGTACATTTTCGATATAAAATTATGTAAATTAGCATTTCTTCCTGCAAAAAGTAGTACTATATTAGTAACCTTTTCAGGAGAAGAAGGTGTCTCTATTCCAGCCAGCAAGCTTATGAGCATATGGACCATTTGTTAAATTTATGCTGGTAAATACATTTTTATAGTATAAAGTATCTAGAAATAACTTCCTCCATTCATTAATTGGCATTGGTTTTTCCTCATTTGTTTCTTTCCAGTATTTAAAAATTAAGCATTTTGTTGACATTAGTGCTATGGTTACCATTATGTGTTCTTTCTTTGAAAGAAAAAGTTTGTCCTTACTCTCTGCTATCAGAAAACATGTAACTCTGTAACAAAGAGGCCTTTCCTGCTCTAAAATTTGTTTTAGGATATCAACTGTTCTTTTCAACCAAATGTAAAGTAAATGGCAACTCCAGAAACAGTGAATAAAATCTGCTTTAGTACAACCAAAGAAAATCTAATACACCCATTTTAACCAACCTTAATGGAGTGTAATATGATCTGTTTAATATCTTATATTGTATTGTTTTGTTCTTTGAACTTAAATGTTAATAGAAGAAATCATATTTTCCCATTGTAAATTCTCTAATTATGACCTGGGGTCAGATTCCTATTTCCTTTTCAGTTTGTAATAACATTTTTGATTAACTAGAGTAATTTTTTTAATAGTCAAGCAAATAACCCTTTTTAATTTTGCTCCAATAGTCTCATTAAGTTCTTTTAAATATATCAATTTGTGTTTGGGGGGGGCTTTCCCATTGATCATACGTTTTATAAAACTATCTTTAAGCTGAATATATGTGTAATATTCCATTCCTTGAAGACTGTATTCTTTTTTACCACCTGGCCACTGCTTAAATGATTTAAAGTTTGTTACATGACTGCTTGTTGTAAGTTTCTGGCACTCACTTTTTTGCATCCCTCTTATGGGTTAAGTGAGTGCCAGAAACCTACAACTAGGAACATTAGTAAGTTTCTAGAGCACCATGCTCCTTGTGCACACTACTTTTGTTTTTTGTCACATGGCTCTAGTGAGTAACACTTTTTTCCAGTTTTGGAATTTAAATGTTTTATTATTATCAGTAAATAAAGGATTGTCCCATATATTGTTATTGATACTTGACTGAGCATTTAATTGTGTCCTTTTTTCGATATTCTGTTATTTTCTTTGCGTAGTTTTGTATTATGTTGCTCTGATTTTTTTTAATATTTGGAAAGAACCAAAACCATATTGACTGTATGGTTATATTTCTACTAGTTAATGCTTTTAATAGTGCATCTGCAAGGGCTGTATCAACTGGATCTAGGTCAAAACTGGATGGAACAAAAGAGCAACACCGAGAGTTCAACTGGTAATTGTGCTACAATTTCCATAGAAACTTGTAATGTTTAATACAGTATTCATTTCAGGAAGGTTTTCCATAATGAATTCTGTATTAAACTTTAGAAAATTCTCCACTGTGGAGTTTTATTTGTTAATTTCTGTGGAGAACACCAGAGGACTTAGACCACACTGACCATGCACTACCTCAGATTCCATATGAATTAATTATTCTAACTCCACAGAGGATGAATCTCTGAAGAGTTAGCACAGAATTTGTTAGGGGATGTCCCCCAGAACGGAATTCTATATCAAACATTAAAAGTGTTTACTGAAATTGTAGAATGATCGCCAGTTGAACTCCAGGTGTCGCTCTTTTGTTCTGCGCAGTTTAGAACACTTATCAACTTCAGGGTCAAAGGACCAAATTATTGCTGCTTCAATCAGAAAGGATATATGATTGTCTTTAATATCTGGACATGCTAGATCTCTGTGTTCTTTAAGAAGACATAATTTTGCCTATGCTACCCTTGGTTTCCTTTTACCCCATATCAAGTCCTTTACAACTTCCTTTATGGCCTTGACCCAGTTTATAGGTACCTCTGTTATAATAGATTTTTATAAAATGAGCATAAAAAATCTGGAATCCTGATTGGCTGAATGCTGTTTTCAGCCATGTCCTTATCAGGACATAACCTGCCAAGCAGCACTAATTGTGCCAAGCAAAACACATCACACAGACAAATCAGTCCCTGCCCACTCTCCCTACGTGGCTTGTTAGCCAGCATGTCATGGAACCTCCTTCAGCTGCTGCATCAGGCAAGCAGTGCCAGCAACAGAGAAACACCACAGAATATAACCCCCCATCTGCCACCTCCGCACCACAACAAATGTTTCATATTTTTAATACCTGTATCGAGTTTTCATTGATTTGCTGCCCATCTGTGCCTAGCAGCTCTCTGGCAATTGGTCCCAGCATTTCAAGCTACGTACAGGAATGAGTGACCCTATAGGAATCCCCAGCCTCCTGTCAGTTCCCACCATGATTTCTCCTATTCTGTAGCACTCCCACTTTCCTCTCCCCATTCATGACAGAACATAAAAATGTAACTCAACATCCCCTACCAGTATGGCAGCACACAGTGCAATGACACCCTTTTAAAAAAATGCTGAGAAACTGGCACAGTATAGCAGCCGCTAAGAGGCATGCTCGCTCAGTCACAGACAAGCGGGCAGGTGGCTGCAACTAGAAAACAAATTGTAAACACAAGTAAAAGAAAGTAAATATAAAAATAAAAAAATTGTAAATGTTTTGTAAGTTGGGGGAGAGA
The DNA here is from genome assembly GCA_016271365.2 of Neoceratodus forsteri. Lineage (NCBI taxonomy): Eukaryota > Metazoa > Chordata > Ceratodontiformes > Ceratodontidae > Neoceratodus > Neoceratodus forsteri. Next base: position 637,795,651 of record CM057453.1, on the reverse strand, counting down.
CAGATTAGGGACCATAGAGACTGACACCACAATGGAAACATACTGCACCCACTAACTGCCAGACTGGCTCACTGCTGGTGGCTACAACTGAAAACCATAATGAAAAGTAAAGTAAAAAAAAAAGAAATGTTTGTTTGAGAGATGCAGAGCTGGGAGGAAACAGAAACAGACACCAATGAGCTCCATTGGTTACAGACACGTGGTGGACTATTTTTCCATGTGCTGGATATTTAACAATCTTTAGCATAATTTTTCTTATTTTTTGTTTAAACTAGAGGAGTTTATGGGCAGGAGGAGGGGGCCCATTTTATAGGGGCAATAAGACTCTCTGAGGGTTATGGTTTTGATAGAGCACTTCAGGTGCTAAAAAAGTGCCCTCATGTTTCATAATGCACCTGGGGTGTGCTCTTATCAGGCCATATCCCACACCTCATCGTGTCTTATTGCTGGTATAATGGATAGAAATTTAGTGGCATTATATTCATTTTAATCAGTTGGATTTTACCCCACAGTGATGTTTTCATTTTACTCCATAGTGTAGGCTTAATTTGTATTTCCTTAATCATTACATTATGATTATGTTGAAATAATTCTCATTTTGGAAAAACTAATTTTCTTCCTAGATAGCCCAGTGTTTTATTATTATCTTGAACTGAACAATTTTTGAATTAACTGACCTGTAGAAAATCTAGTTATTAGTAGCTCAGATTTTCCTTCATTTAAGCAGTAACCAGATATTTTAGAGTATTTCTCAATTTCATAAATCAGATGTCAGGCTTAAGGGCAGACTAGATTGGCCTGGCAGTCCTTAACTGCTGACAAATTGTATATTTTTATGTTTCCATGGTTCTATTAACTGGACTGTTTAGTAATAGTAATATATAATCTGCATAAACATTCACACACAAGAAGCCATATGAAGATAGACTAAAGGAGCTTAACATGTATACCCTTGAGGAAAGGTGGGGGGGACATGATAGAATCTTTCAAGTACCTCAAGGGAATCAACATAGTACAAGAGGGTAGCATCTTTCAGAAAAAGAGATGTGCAAGAACAAGTAAGTAGTAGTAAAGCTTTATTTATAAAAAGCACCTTTCTCAAAATCAAGGCACTTGTACAGTACAAAACATAATTAAAATCAATATAAACAGGTCCAACAATTTAAAATTTAATAAATACAGCAGTGGCCTAAAAATCAGAATATGCTAAGCTGAATCAATAAGTTTTAATGCCAGTTTTAAAGCTTTGGACAGTCAGGCAATCTCGCAACCGATGAGGTAGAGAATTCCACAGGGTTGGGGCCGTAAAACTATATGCTTGAGCCCCAGATGTCTTCAAATGAACCCTGGGAATCTCTAGCAATCCCTCGTTGGTGGATCAGAGGGAGTGGGTGGAGCAGTAGGGGCAAAGAAGATCTTGCAGGTAACTAGGTCCCTGATCATGTAGGGCCTTATAGGACAACAAACTGACCTTGAAGGTGATCCGCCACTGTATTGGCAGCCAGTGCAGTCCGCGGCACACAGGTGTTATATGACTGGTCCTAGAAGTACCAGTCAACAGCCGAGCTGCCGCATTCTGCACTAGCTGCAAATGGTGGCTATCAACCCCCAGTAGCCCTAGATAAAGGGTGTTGCAGTTGTCAAGGCTGGAGGTAACGAAGGCATGGGCCAATGTTGGAAGATCATCGGGAGGAACCAGATGTTTTACTCCGGGTGATATTCCTCAGATGGTAAAATGAGGTTTTGACAACCGCCGACACCTGAGATTTAAAGGTCAGGTGGTCATCCAAAATAACACTCAGGTTCCGCATCCAGTCTGAAGTAGTTAGCTGAACACCCCCAAGTCATAGGCCAGAGAGTGTTCCTGCCAACAAACCCACCTCCCGTGACCTGGGTTCACCACCAACACCTCATTTTTTTCCGGGTTTAACCATAGCCAACTCACACTCATCCAGTCCTGGATCTCGGCAAGACAGTTGTTAAAAACCGAGACAGTATCATCCTGATCGGTCACAAAGGACATGTACAGCTGAGTATTATCCACATAGCAGTGAAAATTCAAGCCGTACCACCTAATAATCACTCCCAATGGCAGCATGTACACTGCGAACAACATGGGTGACAGTATGGAGCCCTGCAGCACCCCACAGGATAGTGGGAGCGGTGCCGAAGGAAAAATCCCCGACACCACTCTCTGAGTCCTACCCTCGAGGAATGATCAAAACCATCCAAGGACTGCACCAGACAGTCCACAGATAAACCACAGGCACTACAACAGCACACCATGGTCCACAGTGTCAAATGCCGCAAAGAGATCTAGAAGGACCAAGATAGAACGTGTCTTTCGATCTCTCGCTATTAGGAGGTCATTTAGTACCTGGACAAGAACTGTCTCAGTACATGTCTCTTCCTAAATCTGAACTGGAGAGAATCATACGACATTGTAGCTGGTCAAATGGTCATCCAGGTGCAATGCAACCACCTTCTCAATAACCTTACCCACAAAGGGCAGGTTAGAGATCAGTCTGCAGTTTGCCAGACAGTCCAGGTCCAAGGAGGGCTTTTTAAGAAGGGGCTGAACCATGGCCTCCTTCAGGGGATTTGGAAAAATCCCCCTCTCCAAAGACCTCCAGACTATCTTGGCAAGGACTGGGCTGATCTTATCCACACAACCTACAAGGAGGTGAGTAGGGCCCAGATCCAAACTACAGTTGGTTGGTCACAGCAACTGGACAACCATCACAATGTCATTGATTGTGGGAAGGTAGAAGTTATACCAGGCAAACTGGGTGCCTGACATCTCCTGCCAACCACTGCAACTCCCATTAGAGGGAGTCACCAGGAGGGCAGACTAGAGTGTGGCAACCTTATCTGTGAAGAATTGAGCAAACTCCTCACACCATTCTTGTGAAAAGGCATTCCCAGGCTGAAGACAGATTTGATTGCACAATCTGTTCACAGTCCGGAAGAGCTAGGCTGGTCGATTCTGGGTGGCAGCAATTTCCCTGGATAGGAATTCTGCCTTCTTACGGGTAATTGCTGATTGATAGTCCTGATAATGGTCCATCAATCTAAGTCTGTCACACTCAAGGCCTGACCTTTGCCAGCTCCTCTCTAGCCTAGCAAAGGGGACACAATTTTAACATAGAGTGGGGATGGCTCAGGGGCAATGTGAGGAAGTATTTTTTCATAAAGAGGGTGACGAATGCATGGAACAGCCTTCCTGAGGAGGTCGTGGGGTCAAAAACAGTGTGGGAATTCAAGAATGCATGGGACAGACATAAGGCAATTCTTGTGGGGGGTAGGAAGAAGTAGGTTGTTGGTTAACTAGGATCTGCAGATTATCCAATAGGTAGGGAAATGGGCAGACTAGGTGGGCCAAGTGGTCCTAATCTACTGTCAAAGTCTATGTCTCTATGTTTCTACACTGTAAATTTGTGTCCCTACTGCAGTTTCTTTGACTTAATCATTGGCTTGAATTTTAATTAAAAAGATTTGCACACATGGGGTGGGATATTCAGAACTGCGTCCGGCAGGGGCACAAGCAGACGCAGCACAACTGGGATGCGCCAGGCGTGGACTGGGCAATATTCAATGGTGCTGTGCCATGGCTCAGCACCGTTGAATATGACACTGTGGCCACCCACATTGTGCATGGTGCAGTGGCACTGCGCCAGCGCAAGTGGCCATAGAGTAGCAGGGGGATGCGCTAGCGCAAGTACTGTTGCACTAGGCACATCAACCACGATATTCAGCGGTGGACATGCAAATCAGGCCATAATGCATGCAAGGGACAAATGGGGCCATTAGCATGTTATTATGACTCCATTTGCATGCAGGTGCGCCGATCCCCGGCGACTTGCACCTGGCGCCCTGCCAGGCAGCAGCTGTCGGGGACTGACGCCCCCTGCCCCTACCGGGCACGTGCTCCAACGCCTGATCCTGGGCATGAGTATTAAGATACACTATCCAATATCCCTAGTGGTCCAGTGGACCGCTTCATGCCCAATCGCGGGCTTAAGTATAAAAATAAACTGACCAATAGCCCCAGTGGTCCAGTGGACCGCTTCATGCCTGATCGCGGGCTTAAGTATAATAATAAACTGTCCATTATCCCTGGTGGTCCAGTGGACTGCTTCCAGCCCGATCACGGGCTTAAGATAATATAAACCGTCCATTATCCCCTGGTCGGTTGTATCGCTCAGCCCACTCGCTGGCAGTATGAAAATGTAACGCCCAAACTATCCCTGGTGGTCCAGTGGCACCCTCCCCACCTGCCCACTTAGCCCCACCACCCGATCCCTCCCCGTCAGCAGTGACGGTAGCCCCCACCCCAATCCACCCGCCACCTCGCCGAGCCGATGCACAGTACGGGCGGTAGAGCAGTTCATTTGTTCACAGCGGGCTGAATGGTCATGCAGACATAGCTGTATTATACAGTCCAGATATGTGAATGAATCCATTCTTCATATCTGGACTGTGCAGTAAGGTATGACTTGAGCCTACTGGCCCATGCTGTGGACCAATGGGTGCACAGCCACCGGCCATTAACAGTCGGTGGTGGCTGGGCGGCTTATGGGTGGGAGCTGCCGCCGCCGCTGACCGGGGAGCAGGGTGGTGGGTCAGTGGCAGGTGGGGAGGGGACCATCTGACCACCAGGGATGGTTTGGATGTTTACATTTTCATACGTATGCCCGCGATCGGCTGGAAGCGGTCCACTGGACCACCAGGATACTGGATGGTTTATTTCATATACGATGCCCGCGATCGGGCATGGGGTGCTACCATGACGGATGGTGCCGCCAGAGCTCAGGTGGCCACCCACAGCTGGCAGCTGCTTTGTTGCGCCCTGCAATATGGCAGCTCACCTGTGGGTGGCCAGCTGTTGCTCCAGTTTTTGTTGGCTCAACTGTGTGGGTACAGGTAGGGTTGTGCCCGCATCTGCTCAGCACATCCCGGCTGAATATCGGGATTGCGTGTATGCATGGGCACACCCTCCACTTGGGCTGCACATATACTGATGCGCCCCGGTGCATCGGGATTTGTGCCATGCACTTTCCCCTTTTGAATATCGCGCCAGGGCACATCAGTGGGTTGTGCATGGTGCACCTGTGTTGTGCCATGCACAACCCTTTTGAATATCCCACCCATAGTATAAATAAAGATGGTGATGGGGACACCCTTGTCTTATGCCTGTTTATTGTAAATGTATCTGTAAGTTTTCCAGTTAGTTTTAGTCTGGCTGTTGATAGAAGTATACAAAGCATTAATCATTTGAATAAAGGACTTTGAAATACCTAGGTATCTCAAAACTCACATGATGTACTTCCAATCTATCATATCAAAAGCTTTTTTTTGCATTGAGTGATAGTGTGATGTCATCCATGTCCCTTAAATTGGCATATTCTAACAAAAACTGTATTTTATGCAAACCATCATGTATAGTTCTTCCTGGAAAAAAAGTCATGGTCCTTCTGTATGTTATTGTTACTATATTGTATCAATCTGCTATTTAATATTTTAGCAAATATTTTGTCATTTGAGTTTAAAATAGAAACTGGTCTATAATGTTTTACTTTTCTATCATCTTTATTGGGTTTGGGTACCAATGTAATGTGTGCTTGATGTCATTGTCCATCTGGGGACAAATTATCTGGCTTGGGATGAGGCAGGGATAGAAAGGATACAGGAGGATTCCAGAGAGTTGGGGAGGGGCCTTGAGCAGGTAGCAAGCTCCATGACCTTTCTGGATGTATTGCCTGTCCATGGCAAGGGGGAGGCTATGAACCTCCACACCGGGGACTACAATGTTTGGCTGGAGAACTGGTGCAGAGAGAAGGGTTTTGCCTTCATTGGAGACTGGGGACCCACCTGGAGGAATGTGGACCTGTGCAAGGTGATGGCCTACATCTGTCCAGAGAGGGGACTGCTGTCCTTAGTGAATGGTTTAAATGCTTTATTGGCAAGCATTTAAACTAGCCAGAGAGGATGGTGGAAGGAATTAGGGAGAATCAAACTGCCCACCCCCAGAGGATAGAGCAGTCAACATGGCAGACCATAAAGTTATGATATTGCCAGAGGTATCTAAAATCACAAAGGGGGGACAGCAGAGGACAGGAGGGAGGGGATTAAAAACAGGAAGCACAAATAGATGAGGCAAAAAAGCAAAAGGGAATGATAAAAGGAGAAAGGGCAAAACATGGAAGGGCAGGTAAACTAATGCCCGTAGCCTAGGAAATAAAATCCTATACCTGGTGGCCTTGATGATGAAGGCTGACCTGGACATTGTAGCTAATACTGAGATGTGGTATGCTGGAAGCCATGACTGGGATGTAGCAATACCAAGTTATTCTCTATTTAGCAGAGACAGGGAGGGTAAAAAGGGAGGGGAGTGGATTTTACATCAGGGAGGGTATTAGAGCAACTGAGATACAGAGAATGCATGGGGGGGTGGAGGTACTGTAGGACACCCTTGAGAAGGGCAATGGCACAGCTATTCAGATGGGCATGATATACAGATCTCCAGCATAGGGAAAGGAGGTGGACAGGGCTCTAGTGGAATCCATCTACATGATGGTGGCCAAAGGGCAGGTTTTGCTGGTAAGTGATTTCAATCTGTCAGATGTGGATTGGAGCTTCCCAGCTGCTGCCTCCGCCAGGAGCAGGGACATCCTGTACACCGTGCAAGGGGCAGGTCTCAGGCAACTAGTGCTAGAGCCCACCTGGGAGGGTGCAGTTTTGGACCTGGTGCTCACCAACAGGGACAGAATTGCAGAAGTCAGGGTGGGCAGACATCTGGGGTCCAGTGATCATTGTGCATTGTGGTTCAGTATGAGTACAGTGGCAGAGTCAAGCCTCACAAAGGCAAGGGTCCCAGATTTCAGGAGGGTCGACTTTATTAAGATGGGGTTATGTTTGAAGAATGCCCTGGTAGGGAGGGACGAATAGGGGATGTTGAGGAGCAGTGGGCCCATCTGAAAGAAGCCATAATGGAGGTGACAAACCTTTGAATTAGGCAAGTAAACAAGGGCAAGAGAAAACCATTATGGTTGTCAAAGAAAGTGGCTGGGAAGGTAAGGGTGAAAAATATGGCTTTCAGGAAGTACAAGGAAACACAGAAGGAGGAGGACAGGGTAGTGTACCTGGATAAACAGAGGGTGGGAGGGAAAGCAGTCAGAAACACAAAGGTGCAAACAGAGGAAAAAAATAGTACAGGAGGTAAAAAACAGGGACAAGACTTTTTATAGGTACATTAGCGAAAAGAGAAAAACCAGGGATGGGACTGTAAGGCTTAAAGGGGAAAAAGGGGATTGTGTGGAAAGGGACTGGGAAAAAGCATCAGTACTGAACAAATATTTTTGTTCTGTATTCAAAGAAGAAGGAGAAGGTGAGGGACCACAGTAAGGCAACATGAGCAAATATGGGAGGGAGGTGGACACCAGTCCATTTACAGAAGAGAAAGTCCTAAAGGAGCTCACAAAACTGAAAGTGGACAAGACAATGGGACTGGATGGGATACATCCTAGAATATTAAGTGAACTACAGAAGATGCTGGCAGCACCACTGGCAGCCCTGTTCAATGAATCACTTGATATGGGAACGGTTTCAGAGGACTGGATGAGGGCAGATGTAGTCCCTCTTCACAAAAGTGGGAGTAGGGAGGAGACTGGAAACTACAGACCAGTCAGCTTCACCTCAATAGTGGAGAAAATTATGGAATCACTACTTAAAGAAAGGATTGTGGAACACCTTGAATCCAGCAGAGCACAGGATCCGAGACAGCATGGATTCACAGTGGGAAGGTCATGTCAAACAAATCTAATTGATTTCTGGGTGACCAAGGAAGTGGATCGAGGGGAGCAGTGGATGTGGCCTACCTGGATTTTAGTAAGGCCTTCAATACCGTTCCATATAAAAGACATGTGAACAAGCTGGGCAGCCTGGGAATGGGACACAAGGTGGTAAACTGGTTTAGAAACTGGTTGATTGGTAGAAGACAGAGGGTGGTGGTAAATGGAGCTTAATCTGAGGAAAGGAGGGTGACCAGTGGGGTGCCATAAGAATCAGCTAGTCCTGGGGCCAGTCCTGTTTAATGTCTTCATAAGTGACATTGTGGAGGGGCTGGAAGGGAAGGTGTGCCTCTTTGCAGATGACACTAAGATCTGCAAAAGGGTGGACACTTCAACACAGGTGGAAAAAATGAGGAGGGGCCTACGTAAAGTGGAAGAATGGTCTAGAGTGTGGCAGCTGAGATTCAATTTGACAAAGGGCAAAATCGTGTATTTAGGGCACAAGACCCCGGGGAGGATTACATGATTGGGGGAAGGGGACATACTGATGGTCACCGAGCAGGAAAGGGATTTTGGGGTAATCATATCTGATGACCTAAAGGTGGCCAAACAATGTGCCAAGGCTGTGAGGAGAGCCAGTGGGATGCTGTGGTGCACAGCGAGTGGTATCACAAGCAGAAGAAAAGAGGTGGTGATGTCACTGTACAGATCACTGGTGAGGCCTCATCTGGAGTACTGTGTCCAGTTCTGGAGACCACATCTCCAAAAGATGTAGACAGGGTGAAGGCAGTTCAAAGAAGGGCTACAAAGATGGTGCAGGGCCTGCACCAAAATTTATATGAGAAGAGACTGGGAGACTTCAGTATGTATACACTAGAGGAGAGGAGAGACGGGAGATATGATAGAAACCTACAGATATCTAAAGGGTATAATAGGGTACTAGAGGGTATTAACTGTCAGAAAAGAAGATGTTCAGGAACGAGGGGGCATGGCATGAGTTTGGAAGGGGCTAGACTATGGGGTAATGTAAGGAAGTATTTCTTCACAGAAAGGGTAGTGGATGCATGGAATAGACTCCCAGTAGAGGTGGTGGGGCTAACACAGTCGGGAAATTCAAAAAGGCATGGGTCAGGCATAGGGGAACCCTAGCGGTAGGAATGAGAAGGTAAAGCCAGAGATCAAGTAGGGTCTGCCACTTTTGCAATAGGTAGAGAAAATGGGCAGACCTAGCAGTCCTTATCTGCTGTCAATTTCTGTGTTTTCATGTATGCTTCTAAAGAAAAGTTTAATGTCCGATCAGATACCCTAGACCTTAAATTTGTAAGCCTGGCTCTGGATGAAATTCTAGGTCCACTGACTCACATTTACAACCTTTCCCTCTGTCACACCCAATTCCCTCAACATTGGAAATCTGCTGCAGCTACTCTGGTGCACAAAAGCAGGGACAGGACACTGCACAACAACTACAAGCCAATTTCAATACTCCCCCCACTCTCCAAAGCCTTAGATCAGATTGTGGCCAATCAGCTTGTGGAATATCTTAACCAACACCAACTTCTGTGTCCTGAACAACATGGGTTCAGGAGTGGACACAGTACCATCATTGTCTTGCTCGAATTTACAGGCTACAACCACCAAGCATTAAACCAAGGCCACCTGGTTGGAGCAGCTTTTATTGACCTACCAAAGGCATTTGATATGATGCACCATGGGCTCCTCCTAAATCAACTGTCTGACATAGGTCTCTCTTCTGAAACTCGGGACTGGTTCAGTAGCTACCTGAGCAACCACCACAAGCAGGTAAGGATCAGCGAAGTCCTTTCAGACAGCCGACCTGTCAGATCTGGTGTCCTGCAAGGATCCATATTAGGACTGTTACTGTTCAGCTTATTCTTAAACAACCTCCCAGCCTTCTGCCCATGTCAAATACTCCTTTATGCACATGATGCAGTCTTGTTTACCAGAGACCGAGACCCTGCACTTCTAAAGGCAGATCTACAAAAAGGCTTTGCATCCACAGAACAGTGGTTTAAGGAACATAGACTGATTTTAAATTATAAAAAACTAAGACTATGATGTTCTCCACCCCCAAAGCAAACTCAAAACATTCCCTCTAGCAATCCCGAATTATGGTGATACTACTCTGGAGCCTGCTCGGCATTTCAAGTACCTGGGTATAACAACTGATTCCACCCTATCATATGCCCAGCACATAGACAATACTACAAGGGCCATCAACACAAGAATTGGGATCTTATACCAGCACAGGCACTGTCTTACTCATGAAGCTCTGAACATGGCCATTCATAGCTCTATTGTATCTCTCATCGACTATGGGTTAGCGATCTTTGCATCTGCAACTGATACAGCCCTCTACCTCATCTCTATTTCCCTAAATAAAGTTTTCCATCTCCTCACAGGTGCTGCTAGACTCATGCACACCTGTGATCTCTACGCCATGACTGGCTGGCTGCAGCTTGATGGAAGAATCAGGTACCAAACCTGCTTCCTTGCCAAAAAAGTCTCACTAAACCTTCTGCTGCCAGGTGTTCAGAACCTACTGACCTTGCCACAGGGCTCAAAACAGATCAGAAGCACTGCCTTTCAAGTATTCCATGTGCTAAGGTGCCGTTACTACACTGGTACAGCGTGGCTTCACCTATTGTGCACCCCTCTAGACAAATGTACAGTACTGCTACAATTCATTTCTGATGCTGCAACGATTGGCTCATTCAAATAAATGCTTCATCAGCACCTCCTTGCCACAAATACCTGTGCCTTCCCTCACTAGCTCCCTCTCAATGACTCTAATTTCTACTCCTGAAGACAGTAATTACAACTGCTGAAGGCTGTAATCCAAACTAGCACTTACTCTATCCCATCAATTGTTACCCTTGGGTAGTCCAGACTCTGCACTTCCCCTACCCCTACCTCCCCACCCTTCCTCAAAGTGCACTGCCACACCTCACCCCAATCTACTTGATACTCTACCCTCGTACCTCCCCCATCTACCCTATCCTGCTACCCTAACTCTAGCCCTCTCCTTGCTATTCCTTCCTTCTGTGCTCACTCCTAATGCTACTTATATCCCAAGGATGCAGGCATACAAATGTACAATGCCTCAGTATTGCCTACCCTTGTTACACAAATTGTCATGGTATACTTCCACTTTCTATGTATATGTACTCTTGTCCCTGTGTATTGTACCAGTTTAGTTAATCAACTGACATGGAATCAAGTAACAAGCATCTGCTCAATGGTATTATCCAAGATCTCAATAAATAAATAAATAAAATTGTGTTTTGCATTTCTAAAAACTGGTCTTGCTGATGTAATAATTATGTTCTAAACTTAAAGATCAAATGCACAACTATTTCATAAAAAGCTTGAATTCCTTTGAATTCATATCCCTGTGTCATGAATAGTGTTTCCTGAAAATAGCATGCTGTTTGGTTTTGTGGTTTTCTTTAAATCAGCATTTGTTAATGTGCTCTGCAGTAACTGAAAACTGAAGAAACAGTAAAGATGTTTCTGTCCCTGTCAGTGAGCAATGACATCATACCTGTCCAGTCTGCTGCTTCACCAATTAAATCCCTGCTTGCTAAATAAGGTGCTGCAGTCCCTAGTTACAGCACTTGATAGAGCTAATTGTTTTAACTCAGGGTTTGTTACTAACCCATCTGGTTTGTATTTAGAGAGATATGCTTAAAATCTATCTTCGGTTTTCATAAAAAATTGATCATTTGGGGTTCAGTGCTGAACTGGAGTGGCATGAATGAATCAGTGAGAAATAACATTTTCTGTATCACAGCTCTCAGTTCTTTGTCATCACAATTCTATTCTGGCCATACAACACAGGATTGTTTAATGGATATAAAATAAACTACATTCCATTAATTCATAGAAGCAGCATGTATTTAATGTAGTCTCAATTAATATGTTCATGTTCATGTGATAACAATTTTGTTTCCATGTCAGATTGACAAATGTGTGTCTGCCACACTCTGCTATTTCAGGAACATGTACTGTATGAACTCCTAACATTCAGTTCTTTGAGGTTTTCAATGTGGAAATACATCATGCATATGTAGAACTAGAAATACTACATGGCATCCTGATGCTCCTATCTTCTGCCTCTCAGTTGAGGCTGCTGCACCCTGCTTCCCTCTGCCCCCTTCCCAGTCAGGGCCAATGCACTCTGTTACCCACTTTTTCTGCCTCCACAAACATGGCTGATATGCTCTGCTAAGGCCTAAAATCCCAGGGACTCTGCTCTTACAGTTTGGGCTGCTGCACCATGCTGCCCCAGGCCACCAAAGGTGGGGTCTTTGCTGCACTCTACTATCCACTTCCATTGCAGCAAATGGGCTGGGCCAATGCACCTTGTGCACCCCAGCATACAGTCAGGGCTGCTGTACTCTGATGCCCCACTGTGTCCTGCACTACAGTCAAGGCTTCTGCATCATGCTGTCCTCTGTCCCCTGACACAACGGTGCCCTGCTGCACCATACAGCCTCTTGCCTCCACAGTTAAGAGTTATTGCACCATGCTGCTCCCTGCCATTGGAGTCAGGTCCTTTGGCACACTGCCAAAACTACTCAAAACAAAAAAACCAAAAATATCATCTTGTGTTATAGGGTGGGGGACAGAGGGTAACAGGATGCAGCAGCCTCAACTGTTTGTGCAGGAGGCAGCAGGGTGCAGCAGCCATGGCCGTCCACTCCACAATCCATACACCATTCTGGGGGAGCATAGCTCCCCTATGGATGCACCCACAGAGGAGACTAAGGAGGCTGAGGACAGCTGTCACAAGGGAGGCCCACAGGAAGGAGGCAGAGGACACCACAAGGAAAGGAAGCAGCCCTGGTGGGGGACTCAATTATTAGGGGATAGAACTGGAGGAGCTGGGAAAACTGGAAGTAAGGTGCCTGCCTGGTGCCATGGCTTGGAGGGACAGGAAGTGCATCCTCAGGATCACGACAACAACTGCAAGGGATTCTGAGCTGGATGTAATTGTCCACCTAAGGACAAATGACTTGGCTCATCATGAGGTTAGAGCAGTGCAGGAGGACATTGCAGAGTTGGGGAGGGGCCTAAGACAAGTAGCACATACAGTATCCTTCTCAGAGGTGCTGCCTGTCAAAGGCATGGGGGAGGCGAGGGTAATTGGCACCATGCAGTTTAATGAATGGTTGAAAAAATGGTGCGGAGCACAGGGGTTTGGCTTCATTGGGGACTGGGGTTCCACCTGGAGGGACACCAGCCTATACTGGCAGGATGGTCTGCATCCATCCAGGAAGGGAACAAGTCTTTTGAGCAATCGGTTTAAATGCTTCATTGGCAAGCTTTTAAACTAGTCAAAGGGGAGGCACTGACAAGCAGCAGAAAAATCCCAGCCTCTCCCTACAAAACAGGGTACTAAATGAGAAAAAGACCAAGGTAGAACGGTCAGTGGGGGATGCTGCAACAGGAGGTAAAGCCATCAAAAAATGGAGAGCAATGAGTACCAATGCCCATAGTCTAGGTAACAAGCTTCCTGAATTAGTGGCCTTGATGGAGGAGGAACATCTGGATATCGATGGTCACAGAAACATGGTACACACAAAACCATGACTGGGATGTAAACATACCAGGATACACTATCTACAGGAGGGACAGGGAGGGTAAAAAGAGGGAGGAGTAGTTTACATAAGGGAAGGAATAAAAGCAACAGAACAAAAGGGTAAACAGGAGGAGAAGAAGCACTGTGGGTAAATTTGAGACAGGCAATGGCACCAATCAACCACAGGGTTAGATACAGACTTCTCTCAGGGGAGGAAATGGACAAGGAAATGATAGAAAGTATACTTAGAATGGCAGAAAAAGGAGATATTGCTGATGGGTGATCTGAATATGCCAGATGTTAATTGGAGTGCAGTTGCAGCTGCCACTTGAAGAGTGCAGTTATTCTAGATGCCCTACAGGTGGCATGCCTTAGACAACTAGTACTGGAGCCCACTCAAGAGGGAGCAATATTAGACTTGATACTCTCAAATGGAGATGGAGAGAGGATCACAGATGTAGAAGTGGGTAGCCATCTGGGAACTAGCGACCATCGAACAGTATGGTTCACAATAAACACAGCAATAGAGTCAAGCCATACAAAGACAAAAGTACTGGACTTTAGGAGGGCTGACTTTGCCAAAATGGGTGAGTGCCTAGGGAATGCACTAGCAAATGGGCAGGAAGGAGGGTGGAAGAACAATGGGAATAATAAAACTGCCATCACAGAGGTAACGAAGCCTTTGTGTGAAGCAAATAAACAAAACAAGACCATGTAAGAAAACCACTATGGTTCTCAAAGAAAGTGGCAGTGAAGGTTCAAGAAAAAGAAAGCTTCAGGAAGTACAAGGAATCGCAGAAGGAGCAGGACAGAGAACTGTATCAGTTAAAGCAAAAGGAGGCTGGGAAGGCAGTCAGAACAGCAAAGGCCCAAACCAAGGAAAAGTTAGCCAACTCAGTTAAGAAGGGGGATAAAACCTATTATAGGTACATCAGGGACGAAGGAAGACCAAGGGAGGGATAGTGAGGCTTAATAAAGGGGAGGAGGGTGGGCAGAGGGAGACTGAAAAGGCAGAGATACTAAACAAATATTTTTGCTCAGTATTTACAAAGGAAGAGGGGAGGTAAAACAAACAGTAGTAACACTCTGATACAGAAGTTGATACCGCCCATTTACAGAAGAAAGGGTTCTGAAAGAACTCTTAAAACTGAAGGTGGACAAAGCAATGGGGCCTGATGGGATTCATCCCAGAATTCTAAAAGAACTAAAGGTGGAACTAGTGACACCACTGACTACCCTTTAACAAATCATGGGAGGATGGGGTGGTACCCGAGGACTGGAGGAGGGCAGATGTGATTCCCCTTCACAAAGTGGGAGCAAGGCAGAAGCAGGAAACTATAGACCTGTTAGTTCAACCTCAGTGATAGGGAAATGATGGAATCACTTCTAAAGGAAAGAATTGTCGAGTATCTAGAGGCCAGGGGGCAGGACCCTAGGCAGCATGGATTCTAGCGGGAGGTCATGCCAGACGAATCTGTTAGATTTCTTTGACTGGGTGACCAAGTAGTAGATCAGGAGGCTGTGGACATGGTCTACCTAGACTTTAGCAAGGCATTTGACACATTTCCCACACAAAAGATTAATATACAAGTTAGCCAGCCTGGGAGTGGGTCCCAAGACGACAGCCTGGGTAAGGAATTGGCTGGAGAATAGGACACAGAGAGTAATAGTAAATGGAGTCCACTCAGAAGAAAGGAGGGTTACTAGTGGTGTACCGCAGGGTTCAGTATTAGGACTGGTCCTCTTCAATGTCTTTATAAGCAACATTGCAGAAGGACTGGAAGGAAAAGTATGTCTCTTTGCAGATGACACTAAGATCTGCCACAGAGTTGATGCACAGGGTGGGGTGGAAAGGATGAGAAGGGACTTGGCAAGGTTTGAGGAATGGTCAAATGTATGGCAGCTTAGATTCAATGCTAAGAAGTGCAAGGTAATGCACCTGGGAAACAAAAACCCAGGGGAAGAGTACACAATGGGGGGTGAGATGCTAACAACAACAAAAATGGAAAAAGACCTGGGGGTAGTCATATCAGATGACCTAAAGATGGGCAAGCAATGTGAGAGGGCAGCAAGGAGGGTTGGGGGATACTGGGATGCATAGGAGAGGCATCACCAGTAGAAAACAGGAAGTTATTATCCTCTGTACAGACAGCTGGTGAGACCCCATCTTAGTACTGTGTGCAGTCTGGAGACCCAATCTCCGCAAAGACATAGACAGGATGGAAGCTGTCCAGAGGAGGGCAACTAAAATAGTGCAGGGTCTGCACCGGAAGACAATATGAAGAGAGACTTAAGGAGCTTAATATGTATAGCCTCGAGGAAAGGAGGGAGGGGGGACATGATAGAAACGTTCAAGTACCTCAAGGAATCAACAAAGTCCAAGGGTAGTATCTTTCAAAAGAGTTGTGCAAGAACAAGAAGGCACAATTTGAAGATGGAGGCTGACTCAGAGGTAATTTAAAATATTTTTTTCACAGAGAGTGTTGTGGATGCATGGAACGCCTTCCGAGAGGTTGAGAGTCAAAATCAGTGGTGGAATTCAAGCATGCATGGGATAGTCATAAGGCAATTCTGGGGGGTGAGGGTAGGAAGAAGTAGGCTGCTGGTTAACTAGGATCTGCAGCTTATCCATTAGGTAGGGAAATGGGCAGACTGGGTGGGCCAAGAGGTCCTTATCTGCCGTCAAATTCTATGTTTCTATGTTTCTACGTTTCTATGTACGTGTGGAGAAGACAGTGGGCAGTGGGCTGCAGCATCCTCAAATGAGGGCAGGTGATGGGGCTTTTGGGCCAGGGGAAAGGGGGAAGCAGGGAGCTGCTGCCTAAACTGTTGGGCTGGAGACAGGGACATCAGGATGCCATATAGTATTTTTAGTTATACACATACATGATATATTTTCACACAGAAACCTCTTAAAGGAGAATTGTGGCAATACTAAGCTCCCGCCCCTGGAAGACTTACCTCTCGATTAAGCTTTTGACACCAAAACACCCCTTTTTTCCAGCAGGCACTTATTTTATTTTTGTTTCTTAAAATCCACGAACCAGAAATATGGTGGACCGTGCGCAGCTCCATTTGCTGTAACAGTGCTGAGCCGCACTGCTCGCTTGAATGTAAGTGAGTGGTGTGGTGATGCACTGTTGCAGTAAATGGAGCTGCACACGGTCCGCCATCTTTCCAGTTCACCGATTATAGGAAATAAAAATAAAGTAAGTTCCTGCTGGAAAAAAAGGGGGGTTTCGGTGTCAAAAGCTTAATCGAGAGTTAAGCCTTTTGGGGGCGGGCAGCTTAGTATTGCCACAGTTCCCCTTTAAGGACTGAATTTTATGAGTTCATACAGTACAGTACATGTTCCTGAAATAGCCGAGTGTGGCAGATACACATTTGTCAATCTGACATTAGAACAAAATTCTCACATGAACATATTTATTGAGGCTACAGTAAATACACACTGCTTCTATGAATTAATGGAATGTAGTTTATTTTATATCCATTATACAGCCAGAATAGAATGCAGAGTTTTGATGACAGAGAACTGAGAGTTGTGATACAGAAACTGTTATTTCTCACAGATTCATTCATACCACTTCAGTTCAGCACTGAACCCCAAGTAGTCATCTTTTTATGAGAACAGAAGGATAGATTTTAAGCATATCTCTCTAAACACAAGCTAGATGGGTTAGTAATGAACTGAGTGAAAACAATTAGCTCTACAGACTGTTGTAACTAGGGACTGCAACAGCTTATTTAGTCAATCATGGACTTAACTGCAGAAGCAGCAGGCAGGACAGGTATGATGTCATTGCTCACAGACAGGGACAGAAGCATCTTTACTGTTTCTTCACTGTTTTTAGTTACTGTAGAGCACATTAACAGATGCTGATTTAAAGAAAACTGCAAAACCAAACTGCATTATAGTTTCAGAAAACACTAATCATGACACAGGGATGTATATTCAAGGGGATTCAAGCTTTTTATGGAACATGTGCAATTTATCTTTGAGGTAGAAACTGTGAATCCATCTGGACCAGGGGTTTTCTCTTTGAGCATGGATGCCATCATATCCTCTATTTAATATATGGATAAACAATTTAATATACTCAAAAACCAGAAAAAAGTGTTAATATCATCGCACCTCCAGTGTTAATAGTACTGTCAATCAGTGTTAATACTATTCTTCAATAGCTGAATGATAGTATTAACACTGCTAACAGAGTGCAAGCACTAAAACAAATGCCAGGTGACCAGCGTAAGACAACTGTACCTGTCACTAGCACTAACAAACGAACGGTCGCTTCACCACATGGCCACCCAACATCACCTAAACAGTGTAAAACCAAAGAAAATGTCTTTATCAAAACCTGAAAATATTTCTGCTGAGGTACTTTCTTTCCTAGAGCAGCAAGAGAATTTAAACACACAGAATAAAATGCTTTTGGCTTACGGCTCCTCCACAGCTACCTGAACAAAACTGGAGAGTCCAGACAAATCGAAACTATATCACCTACTGAGCTTGTTTCCATGCTAGCAGATTTTATTTATCAATTAAAAAAACAAAACAGTTCCGAATATCAGCCAACCACTATCAGAGGTGTCCTAGCCAGTATCAATAGATATTCAAATAAAAAGAATTATGTTGAATCCATCTTTCAAGGACCAGGTGGCCTGTTTAAACAGACCTTCATCACACTTACAGACAAGTAGAAATATTTAAAAAAAATGGGACTGGGAAACTGTCCAAATCAACCTCAACCTCTCACAGACAGTGACATAAACTTGCTCTACACGAGTGGCACAATAGGACATCACTCCTAGTGGTGGGTGAAGTGGCCTCAATTAAGCTCTGTTAAGTGATTAGCGGAGCCAAAAGCGGTCGAGTGCTCTGCAATGAGAGTGAGTAATTCATGTTATGATGGGTATTGCAGTCCATTGAAAACAATGACTTTGCATTACTCCGCCTTCCCAGACCACTACTCCACCAATTTTTAAGGTGAAGTGCATTGCAGACAATGCAATTCACCTCACTTTGCCTTGTTTATAAGCTCTGAAGGCGAATTTTGCAGTGATTCATGGGATTTCAGGTCACATGGGCTCTATATTGATCTGCACAGCCTCAGTTTGGGGGAGTGTGTGTATGAAGCTGTAGGAGACAGTGTGCTGTGAGAGCTGTCTGTGATTCAAACCTTCTAAAAGCTGTTAAAAAAGCCTTTTTGAGTAATTTTTTTTGCTCAAACTTTAGTTCATCAATTGTAGAAAACCCTCCTGTGCTCATATCATCTAGCCTTTTTGTTTGTGTGTGGATTTTGAATGTTAACGTACAACATTGAGTCTGTGTAGTAAGAGACAGTCAAAATGTGCTTTGGGGGAGGAATGTTTCTGTGGTGTGGGTAGATTTAAGTTGGAGAAATAGGGAGTTCTTTGTTTTTTGGTTACATTTTTGTTATATAACTGACTGTGTTAATGTACACGCAGTAATAATGTCAGTAATTGTTGAAATTTTCTTGCTGATTGTGTGTTGTGTGGATCTGGTGCAGCAGTTCATAATTTCAGGATATTTACAATATGTGGCATATTACTGTACTTCAATTTGCTACGCATTATGTGTAGACAAATTGTGTGAGTATGTGTGTGGTGCTGCGTGACATCAAATAATAACCATTTATTGTGCCACAGTGTAATTGCAGGTGCAGCAGTGTGAACCTGCTATCCACTGCAGCTGTGTGATTTTGTACTGCCATTGTGGTATCTTTTCTTTGTTTTGTTGCTTGCACTGCCATAAAAATCTGGAGTCAGCGTCCCCCACAGCAAAAGGAATTGTTTTCCAGATTGGATTGTTTGTGACTTCAGCACCACTGGTTAGTTAAGGTGTTGTTCTCACTTGTGAATTTGCATCTGTATCTGTTGCTGAAGTCACAGTTGTTTTTTTTTTGGCTTCACATCCGGCATCCCCCCACCCAGAGTGAATGTTCCAAAAATCAAAATTTGTTTAGAATATTGTTGTTGATCCCCCAAAATGCCCGCAAAGAGACGTGCAAGCAAAGCTGGTTTTCACCATGGCACTGCTGCCGGTGGTAAGATTGTCGGTGGGCATGGTAGTATTCAGACGCAGAAGTGCATTGCTGATGTGAGGAAAGGTATTTCTCCTGCAATGTTTTTTACAGCCCAATCAGTAGCTTCACTCATAGTTGGAGGAGATGATGTTGTCCCAGCTGGTGGTGTTAGTGCAGTAGCTGGTGGTAGTAGTGCTGCCTCAAGTTCCACTTCTGGCCAGTGTACTGTGTCTAAAAATATAGTGGAGTGTGAAGCAGTGCAAGTGAGTGGCAGTGTAGATGATGTCATACTTCCCAGTAACATCCCAGTAACTGAACATGAGGATTTTGATAATCATGTCAACAATAGCATACAATGTGACATTTTTTCCACCGTGGTTCAGGTCGCGCATTTTCCATGCAGTGATTCACAGTGTGGTGAAAAAATATCAGGCGATGGTGGTGTTGATGATGATGATGAATCTGATGATGATGCAGTCCACATGCCAGCATCCAAGCAGAAAATGTGGATAAGAGTGATGATGGTGAATATGATGATGATGTACTTGACCCCAGTTGGAAACTGAAGAAAAAGAAATTCAAGGTGGCTGTGTCTGGGTCTGTTTGCATTAATCACCCCTTCCCGTAAAAACTTGTGATTTACCAGTTTCAGTTGATGGCGATGATGATGATGATGATGATGATGACCCAGTAAAAATTATAGGCAGTTGTGGTGGTCAGTTGCAGTCCAAGTGTGTTCTGCCTGGAAAATCACATAGCACACCTTCCACTTCATGGCTTAAAAGAACGGAGTCCAATAAGCAACATCATGGACATGTTAAAAGTAGAGCATCACAATCCCTTGTTTGGGATTTTTTTGTGCAAGATGCAAATGATGAGTCAGTTGCAATCTGCCAGGTTTGTCACGTGTGTGTGAGTCGAGGTAAAAAGGGGGAGCCATCTGGGCACAGGAGGACAGCGTACGCATCTTAAGAATAGGCACTTGGCACTGTGGACCCAGTACAAGATGGCACACTCCACTCTCTGCCATTCACAGAACAGAACCATTTGTCATCACACCCCATTGTAAAACAGCTAAGTCAGCCCATGTTACAGAGTGTTTTTGCGCATAAGCTGAAATACCCACCCAATCATATAGTGTCACGTGAACTTAATGCTGCTGTAGCTGAAATGCTGACAATTGATCTTTTGACCTTTTCCTTTGTGGAGAATTCTGGGTTCTGGTGGTTTGCTGCATGTGCCTGTCCAAAATGGAAATTCCTATCCAGGACATACTTTTCGACCCGTGCTGTCCCTGAGTTGTACCGTACTGTGTCCGACTTAGTAAGACATGCCCTTCAACATTCTTCCTCTTCATTCATCCATCTAAGTATGGATATGTGGACAAGTGGCAAAACAGCGGGGAGTTCATATTTGTATATAACTGCACACAGGGTGCTGGTGCCGGGGGTTGTTTGTGGTATTGGTAGTGAGAATAATCAGTGCAGTAAAGTGGAGTGTCATGGTAGCAATCTTCCAGGAATTCAGCAGCATGCAACGATTGCTATGCGCAATGTGACCTGTTCACACACTGGTGAAAACATGTTGGACATGGTACTGACTGAAATTGACAAGTGGCTGAACCCCCTGTCCCTGAGAGCTGGATTCATAGCAAGTGACAATGGATCAAATGCAGTAAAATGCATCAAAAATGGTGGCTTTTTTTGTGTTCCATGTATTGCCCATTGTTTAAATCTTGTGGTGCAGGAGTTTCTGCAGCACCCTGATGTAAAGGAAATGCTGACAGTTGCACGCCGTATCTGTTCTCACTTTTCATGATATGCAAAGGCCCGTGAACAACTTCGGCAGTTGCAGATGCGAAACAGCCTCCCTCAGCAAGGCTTGAAGCTGGAAGTTGTCACCTGGTGGGACTCCAGGTGATACATGGCAGAGAGGTTGTATGAACAATACAAAGCCATCTCAGAATATCTTGTGATGCACACTAGCCGTGACAGTTCCGGGGCCTCCATGTCTATGACAACTGAACAGTGGCATCTCATGGGCTCTGTAATAACAATTTTGCAGCCTTTTGAACATGCCACAGAGGCAGAGAGTGGTGAATCTGCCTACATTAGCCAATCAATTCCACTGCTGCGTGTGCTGAGGCAGACATTGGTGAATGTACAGCATGGCCTTGATGTTGCCAGAGACAGTGCTAGCAGTATGTTGCTGAAACACATGCTGACAGTATTTGACCAGAATAGTCACATTTTGAGCATTCAGTATAGTGACAACTTTGCCATAGCAACAATGCTGGAACCACGATACAGACATGGAATTTACTCAGTACTGGAGGAAGGGCCTGAACAGGTAAAAAATGTCAGTGGGCCACTCGTGCGCTTGGTTCATGGGGCACAGAAGTCACTTGCCAAGGTCAGGAGACCTGAGCAGCCTAATCAGGCTGAAGGTGAACCTGGAAGAGTATCAAGCATATCATGTAAGGGGAAGGGGACTGCAGTTCCAGGTGGTCTGTCATCCAAAGCAGTTGGCGTCAACCCACTTTGGGAGGCTTTGTCCCAAGTGGGGATTTGTGAAATAAATGATTCCAAAGAACAGGATGATGCATCAACTACTGGACTTAGTGCAACACAGAGAACGGTTGAGTCACATTTGTCTGAAAACAGGCATCTGTCAATAACTGATGATCCTGTTTTGTGCTGAAGCAGAAAGGTCAGTGAATGGCCAGAACTGACTGCAGTGACACTGAAGTTTATTTATTTATTTATCAAGTCTAGGATTACAAATACCTTTGAGCCATGGCTCTTTTACAAAGGTTCCACGTCAGAGAAATACAAATTATGGGGAACATCAAGACAGGCATTACAACAAAGTGGACATTGCAAACAGAGTACAGATTAGTACAGTTAAATACAGTTCAAGGGTAGCATTGTAACAAGGCAGCCAGCGGCATTTGTCAGAAAACAGACAACGAATACAGGTACCAGAATCATAGGGAGAGGGAAGAGGGTAGGGGAGAAGGAATGTAGGAACGTGTCAAGAGGGTGAAAAGTGCAGCATTGGGTATACCAAGATGTGAGGTAGAATCCAGTGAGGAGGGGAGGAGAGGGGACAACTAGAGCAGAAAGGGAGTGAGAACAAGGTTAAGTTGGGCAGTCACAGGAGCTGTTGGTAGTGAGATAGTCCAGACCTAGTTTTAAACATACCAATAGTTGGGGCAGAGGAGATGGTTGGGCTGAGGCCATTGAACCAGAGTGGTGCTCGATAAGCAAAAGAGCGTTGTCCCTGTGAAGTGTGACAGTGGGGGACTTTCAGTAGCTGTAGCGTGGATCTCCTAAGGCACCGTTTGTTAATTCGGTGTTGTAACAGAGTTGAGACCCCAGAAGGTGCAAGGCCAAGGTAGATTTTTTTGACCATGGAGCAGGTGAGAAACTTTATATGGTTTGATAGTTGGAGCCAGCCGGTCTGAGTGTACAGGTCACATGTGTGGGTGAGATGGTGAGCACCAGTGATGAGCCGACATGCTTTATTTAAGGCAGTTGAGAGGCGTCTAAGGGTTGTGGTTGTCCGAGCCATAAATGATGAGACCATAGTCTATTACAGAGATCACAGAGCTCAGGACTGCAAACTTCAAAGCTTCTGGCGTGAGGTGTGGTCTGTGTTTGTAGAGGAGACCAAGAGTGTATTAGCAGCTCTAGCTACATTATCTACATGAGTCCATAGGAGATTAGGGTCAAGCTGAATCCCTATAGTATTTGAAGGACACCACCTGTGATAGAGTGTTGCCCTGGGTGGTGGAGAGCAAGCTGGGTGTAGCTTGTGTGGGTTATGAGAGCTGCAGAAGAGCATAGATTTGGTTTTCTTGTCATTGAGGACCAGTTTATGATTAAGAAACCATGACACTACAGAACTGAAACCAAGTTGAAGGTTATGTTGAAGAGTTGCAGGATCTTTGTGAGTGGAGAATACAACAGCATCATCGGCATATAGTATGATCTTCTCAGAGCAGTGGTAAGAGGAGTTTAAGAAAAGGCTAAAAGGAGGGGTCCAGTATGGATCCCTGTGGGACACCTGACAATGACAGGCAGGGTGTTAGAAACAGCGTCCGTAATTTTACTCTCTGTGACCGGTTTTCTAAGAAGCTTTTAAACCAGAGAGAAAGAGTCAGGTGATAGCCAGCATTCAGTAGTTGGTGTATTAGTAGTCCATGGTGTACTGTATCGAAGGCCTTGGAGAGGTTGACTAAAACGGCCCCTGTGAGAAGGCCGTTGTCAAGGGATTTGTGCAAAGCTCCAGTGAACTCAAGAAGGGCTGTGGTGGTGCTGTGACCTTTCTGGAAGCCGTGTTGTTGTGGACAAGGTATATTGTATTTATCCAAGTGGTCAGTAAGTTGATCAGCTACGATGCGCTCAAGTGCCTTAGAGAGTGGGGGCAGTATGGAGATAGGGCGATAATTTGAGTGAATCGTCTTGTCCCCACTTTTATGGACAGGTGTCACGGTGGCTGTTTCCATAGGTCCGGAATTTTCCACAGCTGAGAGAGAGGTTTAGGATTTTTGTTAATGGATGAATTACCTCATCAAGGGTGAGCAACAGAAGCTTAAGGTCCAGGGTGTCGCTACTAGATCTAGATTTAGAGATAGCTGCAGTAATATAGCTGCAAGCTTCATTCAGCCTTACCTTCCTGAAGTAGAAGAGGGGATGGTTAGACTTAGGGGCTGAGGTCTTTGGGGAGTAGGCCCTATTTTCGAAAAAAGTCATGGGGTAGGACAGCACTAAGGTCTGAAAAAGCCGTGTTAAAGATGTTTGCGATCACCTTGGGGTCAAGGGTTGAGGATCCATCAACCATTAACATGGCCTGAGAGGTTTTTGGCTGCTTCCCTGTGACATCCTTGATATTTTCCCAGAAAGCATGACCATTTCCCCATGTATTGGTGAGAGCATCTTTGTAATAGGTGGATTTCATTAGCCGTATGGCTTTTGTGCAGGCATTTCATGCTTGTTTGTAATTTTGGATGTCCAGCTGGTTGCCGGTGGCCCTGGCAACTGCCCAGAGGTGATCCCTTAGTTTCAGCTGTGAGAGAAGAGCGCGGGACCCATGGGTTAGAGAGAGATTTTGTTTTCGCTTTTAGCAGGGGCAAAGAGGTCACAGGCTTTGTTGAAAATTGAGATGAAGTGATCAAGAGCCAGTTAACATCTGTTGCTTCATAAATTGGTAGCCAGTCTTGTAGAAGCAGGTGTTGTTTGAGATGTGGAAGTTTTCCACGAGGAAGGACTCTGCTAGTGATAATTTTGGGAGGGGCTTAAGGAATTTGTTAGACCATGCACATGACTGGGGAGTGGTCACTGAGTGAGTCTGGGAGAATGGTGGTCAGAAATCCTTGTGGGGTGAGTGGTGAGGACCCAATCCAAGAGGGTACTGGAGCCAGTCTTGTAGTTAATCCTAGTAGGGGAGTTTACCATTTGCGTGAGGTTAGCAGCTGAGATGGAGTCTTTATAGGCACTGGCACTCGATGCTAATCAGTTTATGTTGAAATCCCCTAGTAGAATAAGTTCAGCTTCAGAAGGATGAGAGTTGGTAAAGTTTAGGACATCATTGAATCCATGTTTAGGGTCCCTGGGTGGGATGTATACAGAGACAATAGTCAGGGCTTTATGGTTGGGACCTAGGATGATTTTTATTGGCAGAATCTGGGTTGAGGCAGAAAGTGATGGAGTTGCTACAGGGTGCCAAGACAGGGAGTCTTTGATATAGATTGCGTAACCACCGCCTTTTTTGGATATCCAGTCCAGCCTGTGGACATTGTAGCCCTGTATTGTTACTGCTGAGTCAGGAACTTTAGGTGTCAGCCAAGTTTCCACCACTGCAAGGATGTCAGGGTTGTGTTGGCACATGAAGGCTTGGAGTGCATCCAGCTTTGGTAGTAGGCTGCAGATATTAATAGTTGCAAGGATAAGGGCACCTGGAGTTGGTGTGTGGCCTGATCTTCTAGGGCCAGGATTAGGATGGATGCTGCCTGAGATGAGAAGGAGGAGGAGTAGAAATTTTAAGGAGCAGAGTCGCAGCTCTTTGAGAGATAGTTTTGGTTGTTTTTTCCTGGAGTAGAGGTTGCAAGATTCCAGGCGGTGTCCCATATGGACCGCAAGGTGGTACAGTGTAGAAAGGTGGCCACACTTGTGAGAGTAGTGGTCAGGTTAAGTAACCAGGAATATCCAATCGTGCACCAAGCACAACACTCAAGTGGAGAGAGTTCCCTTGGAGTAGCAGTGGAAACCAGAGTAGAGGTGGCGGGGAGGGGTGGGGGTGGGGTGGCTAGGACCAGGAGAGAGAGAAGAGGGGCCAGAGCAAGGAGGAGGAGGAGAGGCAAGAGAAAGGCAGAGAGCCCACATGGCTTACGTACTAGATAAAGAGATAGAGATATAGCCCTCTAGTGGTGAGAGGATATAATCTGCTAATGGAAAAGTCAACAGTTTGAAAAAAAAAAAAAAAAAAAGCTCTGAATTCACTTCTAATATCACCTCAGAACTTAAAATGACTGTAAGGATTAAACAAATTATTAAACACTAGCACATAAATTCAACTAGAGACACAGAGGAGTTACAGTAGTTAGAGATGTGTTCAGCAGGAGATAGTGGGGCCACTTGAAATCAGCTTCACTGGTACCAAATCCAAAGTCCAGGGCTAGTACCTTGCAGTACAGAGGATTTCTGAAAAACTGTTTAGGTTCCAGAAATTGAGGGGTCTGGAGCCTGGTCAAGTACCTCACATGCCCACCCTCCAGTGTAAGTGTCAAGAGGTATTCAGCTCAGCAGGTGCAATAGTTAGGGATCATCAGACAAAACCTCTCTCCTGCAAATGTTAGTTTGCTAACATTCATAAAAATGAATGAGCGGCACATACCAGTACAGACTGCAACCTTGGTATTCGTACCCCAGCCTAGTCATGGTGGTTTTGGTGATATAGAAATGGACCATCCTGGTGGCACTGGCAGTGGCAGCATGAAATGGCCTACCACTGACATAGATGATGACACAATGGAGAAATAATTTCCCAGTGGTCAGACTTCAGACATAGATCACTGTGAGGGCAGCTTTCTTTATGAGGATGATGATGTGGTTATTGTTGGCAGGTTTCAACTGAAGTTGTTAAAAGGTGGTGACATTTGCTGTATGATACATGTTTTCTTTTTCGCGACTTTGTGTGCCCCCTGGACCACCACCACCAGGACCGATGTTAGCCACTACCACCACAGAGAATGACTTTGTGTGCCCCCCTGACCACCACCACCAGGACCGATATTAGCCACTGCCAACACAGAGAATGACTTTGTGTGCCCCCCCAGACCACCACCACCACCAGGACTGAAGTTAGCCACTGCCAACACCACCAGATGCAGGAAGATGTCACAGGGAATGTCATCATGTGCCACAGCTATCACCACCAGCACCCACCACCAGTGTCAGAAGTCATTTCAATCGATGACCATGACCATCATTACCAACCAGACTTGAGAAGGATGCAGATGAAATCTGTGAAGAAGTAACCAAATAAGAAACCATTAATGAGACCTACCCACAAATATGCTTCCCCCCCAAAAAAATTACTCACCTTCATCGGCTTGAGAGTTATCCATTTCCAATTTCAATGCAAAAGTTCTCATCAAGCACTGGAATATGCACACCAACAGTATCTGTGACCTGTGATACAAAACAATACAATGAGTACATGTCTATATATGTCAACCCCCCACATACAAAATACAAAAAAATATATATATCAACTCACCAAGGCTACTATTAGTGTACAGACAAAGGGTACTCTTCCATCCGGTTGAGATGATCGGATTCGCATCGCATTTGCAGAAATTGCAGCACACATTGGACCAGCAACAGTTTGCTCACAGCCATCATTTCATTCTGACGGAACTTTGTATGTGGTATAACGCTCTCATTTCACTTCGTTACCACTTGTCAATTTTCTGGACACAAGACAGATGTATTTTGGGGATGCAAAAAAAATTTGAGGACTCTGTGTGGACACTGCGCACATGACTGCGTATGCAATAAGTTCTGGGCAACTTTGTATGTGGTGTAACACTCCCATTTCCCTTCGTTACCACTTGTCAATTTTCTGGACACAAGAAAGATGCATTTTGGGGATGCAGAAAAAATCTCAGGACTCTGTGTGGACACTGTACGCATGACTAATGAGCAATAAATTCTGAAGGTCTTTGTATGTGGTGTAACGCTCCCATTTCACTTTGTTACCAGTTGTCAGTTTTCTGCACACAAGACAGATGCATTTTGGGGATGCAGCAAAAATCTGGAGACTCTGTGTGGACACTGCGCGCATGACTGCATGCGTAATAAATTCTGAGGGACTTTGTATGTGGTGTAACGTTCCCATTTCACTTCGATACCACTTGTCAATTTTTTGCACACAAGACAGATGCATTTTGTGTGTTGTGATTGTGAGCATATAATGTCATACTTAAATTATAAATTAAAGCAGCATTGCAAGAATGTGGTGACAGTTTTGACCTTTACTTTTTTATGCTCTTTTACCTTGCCAGCTACTAGTTACCTCTTGACTTGTATGATACCATTCTTTTCACAATTTGTGTCTGCTTTACTACTTTTTCTCATGTCTGAAAAAAAAGGAACATGCCTTTTAATATTGTTCTGACCAGGTTTGTATCACTATTTGCAGCTGTTTTTCAATAAATATTGTTCTGTGAAAGTGATAAAACACTGCCTGCTGCATAACTGTTAATTTTACAACAGAAGTGATATATAACAACTGATGGAGAAAAGCAGCAGAAAATACTGACAAAGACCTGGTCCGCACCATATTAAAAGAAGTGCTCCTTTTATTATTTCAGACATGGAAAAAAAGTAGTAAAGCAGACTCAAATACTGGAAATTATAGTATCATATAAGTCAGGATGTAAGTAAATTGGCAATGTAAAATAGCATTAAAAGTATAGGTCAAAATTTCAACAAATTGTTGCACTGCTGCTTTAAAGAGATTCACCAAGTTACATAGTTATT
Source organism: Neoceratodus forsteri (assembly GCA_016271365.2). Classification (NCBI taxonomy): domain Eukaryota; kingdom Metazoa; phylum Chordata; order Ceratodontiformes; family Ceratodontidae; genus Neoceratodus; species Neoceratodus forsteri. The sequence goes on along the minus strand of CM057453.1, from coordinate 637,767,162 downwards.
ATGGTGTTGTACCCAATATATGGGTGCCTTACCTCCAGGGGAATCTTTCTTGCTCCACATGTTCTTACATAGTGCAATACTTTTCAGGCAAAAATGCCCATAATTGCATTAAAGCGGGTCACTGAGGACTTTCCATTCTGAAGAGCCACCCAAGTTCTGCTCCCTGTGCTCAGCAACATTGACGTGATGCCAGGGACAATGCAGGCGTGCTCCATATACTGAATGGCCAGCAGATTAATGTTTTTTATGTTATAATGGTTACTTGGTGAAACATGGGTACATTTCCACCAACAAGGCTCTTGTTACTGGAAACATGTCCACGTTTCACCACAAACTGATCATTATAACATAAAGAAACATTCAGAAATCTGCCAGCCATTCAGTATAATGGAGCATGTCCCGCACTCTTTCTGGCATCACATCATATCATTGCTGAGTGGGGGGGAGGGGTGGCAGAACTTGGATGGCTCTTTAGAATGGAAAGTCCTCCATGACCTCCATTAATGAAATTATGGGCGTTTTTGCCAGAAAAGTATTGCACTATGTAATGACATGTGGAGCAAGAAAGATTCCCCTGGTAGTAAGACACCCATATACTGGGTGCAATGCTGTTAGTTGGTGAATCTCTTTAATGTCTGTTTCACAAACAAAATATTTATGGAGCCTCAGTAATGTTTACTTTGTGTTGGGTCTCATGATTTGAAGTGTTTTGCAAAAAGCATGACTAAGCAGTGCAAGTATGTTGTGCTAAACTGCAAGTGTGCTATCAGTGTTCTTTCCTGTGTGTGCATACATTGTCCAGCTTCATGCAAATATATATATGGTGTGAATTGTTGCAGTATCTCAAGAATAAAGATAACAAAGAATACATTACGTTTATTTTATTTGTACCATCAGCACCAGGGAGTAAGTGATATGATATTTTTTCAGAGGTATTGGGTCACTGTGCACCTCAGTCACTCACAATGCACATATGACTTAGCAGAGATCATAGCACAAAAAGCACATGTTCTCCTAAAAGTCATGTGTGCAGTATGTGACTAAGGTGCACTCTGGCCAGACACCTCTGAAAAAGTTTTGTATCATTTAGTCCACTGATGATGATGGTGACAATAACATATACGTTATTCTGCTTGCTATTCTTTCTATCGTAAACACTACAACAAGTCAGCAATATATGTTTGCAAGAAGCTGCACGTCTGATGTCTCACACACACACACACAGACACACACACACACACACAAACATATACACATACACATGAAGCAACACTGACTGCACACATGCAATTTAGCACATCATACTTGCACTGCTCACACCAGCTTTTTCACAACCACTCTACAACAGAAAGTAAACATTACTGAAGCATTGCATTATAACAACAGGGTAATAGGAGCATGTATGACTGTATATTAGTAAATTATTTAAAAAAAATCGCAAAACACTACCTCAGTGGGGGGGGGTCCAAAAAAAAATACATTAATGGGGGATTCCATGGTGTTCCATCAGCAGGTGGAGCATTGACACTATCTGCAACCGCTGTTGCTGGATCTGCTCCACCTGCTGCTGCACAGCACCCACCCTCTCATTGCTTTCCTCAAGGGCCACCCACACCAGTGCAATGTCTGCCTGCATTGCAGGCACTGTGGTGGGGTCCACTGCATCAGGAAAGCCAGATAGTGGTGGTGGTGGTGGTGAGGGTGGTGCTGGTGGCTGTGGTGGCAATGGTGGTGAAGCAGCTGCTGATGTTGCCCTTCTCCAACTGCAGTGGTGAGCCACAACACCCCCAGCACCCTCTGCCACTGCCACAAAAGGGCCAGCAGGTGGATGCCTGGCCCCTTCCATGTCAGCCTGTCACTCCACCTTGTGGTGGTTTTCCATATGTGTGTGCTGGCCACCAGTCCCCAAATGTGTTCCCCGGGGGCCACAGTGCACCTGCACACCACATATATGGCAAACCACAATGGTGCTGTCCCCCCACACAGTTAAACATCTTCCAGACTGGGGAGCTGTGGGGGGGAACTAGGCACAGTAGGGGCAGATGTATTGCCGGAAGTGCCGTCATGCACCTGGAGCTCCACCTGTGGCTGTGAAGGTGATGGAGGGAGTGCTGCTGGAGCCCCTTCAGCTACTACTGGTGGTGGTGGTGGTGGCAGCGGCGGACTTGGTGGTTGTGCCACTGCCTCCAGTAGCACTGGTGGTGCTGCTGCTGCTTCCAGAGGGGGAGAGGCAACACCAAATAGTCAAGAGTGGTCCAATGACATCAAACTGCCCCCACGCATGTGCACTCCCCTCTGCGACCACCCACAGGCCACAGACTCTCCTCCCAGGTCCATCGTGCACAATTAATTCCCTCTCTGACTGACGCCTCAAAAGACTGTTTCAGATGCACTCACAGTCTCACACACATGCACATACACACACACAAAACAAAACATACAAAACAAACAAATCAGTATTAAAAAAGAACTGAAAAAATACACTACAAAAAAACATAAAGATTTAGCTTTTAAAAAAGCTGCATTTTTTTTGCCAATTCACAAGATATGTATGTACAATACCACCAAACTCTCCTCTACACACAAGATGCTTCCTCCTTCTACCACTTAAAAGGAGAAAATGAAACTAACTACTTTTATGACTCACTTCTTTCTTGCCTGGCTAAAGTACATGACTTACAGTACTGTAAGCCATGTGAAGTGTGGGAGGCTGCCTATATTGTTGTCACTTCACCTTACTTCGTGTTAAGGTGGAATGGCAATGCGAAATTATAATGGAAAGGTGAAGTGAGCACTTCCAATGGCCACTTCACGTAGCACTAGGTTAACACGAAGTGGCCACTTCGTGGCCATTTTGCCAGTGGATTTTAAATGTGCTCCATCTCTAATCACTCCCCCATGGCTCTCTTTCACATGATGTTTTTCAACACAGGGCTCCACTTCACCCTTCGTACTAATGAACAATATCAGTTAAAATGGGGAGGCATAGTTCCAGGTACAGACACATACAGCAATGAGTACCTCGAATACCACAAACGGCAAAACCAGAGCAGGTGCAAACATTAGAGATGTTAGACTAGTACCACCCCGTATGTACAGCAACCTCAGCAACCCTTACAGGGATCCAATTGCAGCCTATAAAAAATATGCACAGCACAGATCATCTCAGATGCTGAATCCAGAAGCTCCATTTTACCTCACACCAAACATCCAATTAAAGACCACTAGCTATTAGTACCGGTCCATGACAATCGGAGAGAACAAAATCTGAACCATCATGAAGCTCTTACAGCAGTCAGCTGGAATTCCACCAGAAAAACAAATCACCAACCATTCAACCAGGAAAACAGCGATTCAAAACCTGGTTGGTTCGAACATTCCTCCCATGGACATAACCCAAGTCTTTGGGCACAAAAATATACAGAGTCTAAGCAACTACAGCACGTTGTCCGAGTTGAAGCAGAAATACATATGTTCCATTCTGTCTGATGTTGACCAATGACCTTCCACATCCCATGAATAACTAGCTCAAACCTACCAGAGCTCTGCCACTCTTCAAGCTGCACTGCAAACCCACCGAACAGCACCGGAACCTTCCTCTATCAAACAACAGGAAATTACATCTTCTTCTGTATTAACCACTCAGACGGCTCAAATGTCTGCAACCTCTGGCAATATCTTTGGCAGTCGCTGTACCTTTCATGGAGATGTCTCCATATATATACATCACTCCCCTAACCCCACAAGGAAATGACGCTACATAATTTACTCTGACTCTGAGTAAAAAAATGACATTACAGTTCACAATATGTTGCCGCAATCATTGGCATCAGTTTAAATCATCTATTACTGTATTTAAACTCATTCATTACTGCTGTTCTGAAACTTCTTATAACTATAAATTCTAACTACTTAAGATTTCTACAAACTTTTCAAACGACGAAACTGCCAAAAGCCACAGAACTCTGCAAATCACATGGGTGCACCAGCAACCAGCAATAGAAACGTAAGCCTCATCAAAACCTCTCTTCCATATATTCAAAAAAATAACTTGCAAGTATGGGTGTATTAACATCGAGAGAACCATCTCGAGGTTCTGGACATGGTAACCACTTGAGCAACGTGTCCTGAACCTCTCGATGGTATTACTCACCAGTAATGCACCGATACATATACATTATTCTATTTTTCTTTTATACTAATTATCTTATTAAACGTGTTGTGTTGTTCATCGGTCATAGCCATAATCAATGTGTTCTCACATTATTTTTGTACTTCTTTAATAGATGCTCTACAATCTCCCTTATATAGAGCTTTATAGAAATCCCAAATAAATAAATATTATTTCTATGTTCTCCGATTTTGTCCTTAGAGTTCCATGAGAGTCAAACATTGTCATTTTTTCTGCTGTTTATTGCTATTGTTTCAATCTTTTAGCTTAATATTTATCCCTTGTCTCCCTGTACAAGTGCTGTTTTTTCTTTATTTTACACCATTGTCTGTTTACATTTATATTATTCTCTGTAAGGTTTCTTTTGCATTGTCATATTCTCCTCTAAGGTGCCACCAAGCCACATCAACAAGCAATCACAACAATGTCAATTTGATGAGCAGTATTACAGCAATGGCACAATGCCAACAGTCGTCATTGTGCCATCAGGGGACACAAGTGCTTTTGTAGGGGTGACACCCTGTGGGGACAGCCCCACACCCCTCGCACTATAGATTGCTAACTATGTTTAAGAGTTGTTTCGGGGAGGAGGGGAAGAACTCCCCGGAGACAGCAGTGTCAGACAAACAGTAGACCATTACAGTGTACAGCTGAGTCTGTCACTGTAATGGTCTTCATTGTTTTTCCATCACTGTTTGAATGGTATATCCTTCTCTAACATGTTCATTAGCTTCCTTTATTTGGTTCTATAGGAATTTCAATTTATTCTCCTGATTTTTCCAATTTTGAATTTGTTTTTTTAGTTCCCCAACTCACATCTTCTATAACTTTGCCTCTTATGGTAGCTTTGAAGGCTTTCATTTACTGAACTTTACACCTGCCAACTCCACATTATCTTGTCAGTAATTTTGCTTTGTCTATTTTATTACTGTGCAGAATTGTTCATCCTGTAGTAATGAATTATTAATTTTCCATGTAGAAGAATTTTGATTTATTTTTTCTAACTGAAAACAATGGAAAAAGGATTATGGTCTGAATTATAAGTGGCTTCTATATTTGTTTTAACCAAGTGTCTTTTGTTATCAGATTTCTTGGCATTAGTATTGCATATAATCTACTCTTGAACGTGTTCTGTGGGCCCCAGATTGAAATGTTTATTCCCTGACAAAGGGATTACTTTCTGTCCATATGTCTATCAATGAGCTAGTTTCAAAAAATAATTCGGTAATTCTAGATCTATATTTGTCCCATCCTGAAGGATTTCGGATTTGTCCACATAGGGGACTATTTCTTCTGCCTCCCAACTGCTTATTTTTTCTGATATGTCTGCTAAAAACTTGTTATAATTCTTAAAGGACAACTAAACAATCTTTTTACACATTTTTTTTAAATACCCCATTTAGTTCATAAAGGAGAGGCTGTTGCTTACATTTATACTGAAACTGCATTAATTAAAGTAGGATAAATGCAGTTTCATAGCATTTGAAAATTTTAAAATCAGCCTCTCCTGATTCAAAAGTCCTGCTCTGAGAATCCTAAATAGCTGCCTTGATGATGTCAATGAAGAGAGAGATGCTAGTTGTGCAGATGTATTCTAGCTCCACTGATCGTATTTAAATGCAAATAACTTTAAAATGAAAAATAATATCATGGTACTTCAAGCTAGAAAGTTGTTCAGCACAAAAAACCTACAAAATGAGTGGTGTTTCATTTATAGATACCTTTTTTTTTTCAAATTAGCAAAGAAAGCAGCAGAAAATTCAATTGTTTGTCACTTTTTCAACAAACAAATGTGAATAACTTTAAAACAAAAAAATGATAGCATGGTACTGTGATCATGGTATTTGTTCAGCATAAAAATATCTACAAAATGAATGGTGAGTCATTTATAGATACCTTTTCGGGTTTTTTTAATTAGCAAAAGAAGCAATGGAAAATTATATTTTTGTCACTTTTTCAACAAATGCAAATAACTTTAAAACAAAAATTTATAGCATGGTACTCTAAGCACAAAAGTTGTTCTGCACTAAAATATCAACAAAATGAGTGGTGTTTCATTTATAGATACTTTTTATTTATTTATTTTTATAATTAGCAAACAACAGCAGAAAATTTGGTTTTCTTTTTCACTTTTTAACCAAACAAATGCAAATAACTTTAAAACAAAAAATGATAGCATGGTAGTGTGAGCATGACATTTGTTCAGCACAAAAATATCTGCCAAATGAGTGATGTTTCATTTATAGATACATTCATTTTAGATTTTTTTACAATAAGCAGAAAAATGGCACAAAATTCTATGTTTTCCTTTTCACTTTTTTTGGAGGTATGGCATAAATGGAATATGCTACCTCCCTATATGAAATATTGTTGATATTTTATGTTCTCGTGCCCTTCCCAAATAACCAAACTGCAATTTTCTTTCCAAATAGCTTCCACCTTGTGCCTTAAAAACAGGGGGAGGGGTGCAAAACTGTTGTATGCTTAATGTTTCCATTTCTCTTTCCCCCGCTTTGTCAATGCTGCCTTGCCATGACTGTGTGAGACACAGATTCTCATATTCCTACTTTATGTTATCAGGCAAACTGATCTAAGGCACGCTGCATTTCTCATGCAGCCACCCACTGACACTTCCTTTTCTTCCTTGCATTTAGTCAGTGCACATGAAAACGTCCTTTGCCATACTACCCAGAGCTACATCTTGCTCTGCTGTGGTTTTCCTTTTTTGGTTTCATTTTGTGTCATTCAGCTGTGTGCCCTTTAAGTTGGAATGTTACCTCTGTTTCCAAGCAAAGAAGTCAGTGGCCAGGTGCTCCTCAGCACAGCCACCTGCTGACTCTCCTATGTCCTTAGCATGCCTTTGGCACCTGAGTGAAGATGTCAGCACTTCCCAGGTGGTTGATGGCACTCAACTGTGCCTTGTACCTCACAACCCACCTGGGGTGTGCTGTAATTTAGCACATCTTGTCATGTGTTATTGCTTACTTACAATTTACAATGTGATCTTATGGGAATTTTATATTGCACTTCCCAGGTGGTTGAAGGCACTCAGCTGCACCTCATGCCTCACAACTCACATGAAGCATGCAGTAATTTAGCTTTCTGCATACCCTGCATGTGGTATTCATCACTGAAAATGTATAATATAATCTTATTCAAATTATATAATGCACTTCCCAGGTAGTGTGCAAGTGTACAGGTGGTGTGAAATGTTATGTGGCTTCAGAAGCACTGGCCATGATGATGAATGCCATTTATGCCATTTGGGAAGAGTTGTATATTGTTTGTCTTACCTGATGATGGATGTCTGTGGTTGCTTGTGTTGCCTTTCCCCCTTTGGCTGCTTGGGGGGGATGCAAAGTTAGTTGAAAACCCTAACATTGTATTTCCATACTTCTGCTGCTTTAATAGCAACACAAACTGATGCGTTAATGGATTTTTTTGCAAAGAATATATAAGGGATATATTACCCCACACTGGAAATATTGTTGATAATTTTTGTTTGAGTGCCAGTTGACCTGATGACATCATGAGTGGTATTGCCAAGAGTGATGTCATCAGATCAGTCAGCACAAGAACTAAAAATATCAGTAATATTTCCAGTAGTAAGGTAGCATATTCCATTTATGCCATACCTCAAAAAGTGAAAAAATATAATTTTCTGCCATTTGTTGCTGATTATAAAAAATCTAAAAGGTATCTATAAATAAAAACACCACTCGTGTGGCAAATATTTTTGTGTTAAACAATGTTTGTGCTCAAAGTACCATGATATATTTCATTTTAAAGCTATTTGCATTTGGTTGTTGCAAAAAGTGAAAAAGAAAATTGAATTTTCTGCTGTTTTTGTTAATTATTAATTTGTTAATGATTTTGTTAATTAAAAAACTGAAAAAGTATTTGTAAATGGCACACCACTCATTTTGTAGATATTTTTGTGCTGAATATATGCTGTGTTCACAATACTATGCTATCATTTTTGTTTTAACGTTATTTGCATTTGTTTGTTGAAAAAGTGACAAAAATTGAATTTTCTGTTGCTTTTTTTGCTGGTTTAAAAAACTAAAAGCTATATATAAATGAAACACCACTCATTTTGTAGATATTTTTGTGCTGAACAAAGTTTCTGCTCAAAGTACTATGCTATCATTTTTCATTTTAAAGTTATTCACATTTGAATACAGTTAGTGGAGTTAGAATACATCTGCTTAGCTGGCATCTCTCCCTTCATTGCCATCATCAAGGCAGCCATTTTAGGATTCTCAGAGCAGGATTTTTGGATCAGGAGAGGCTGAGTATAAAATTTTCAAATGCTATGAAACTGCATTTATCCTACTTTAATAAATACACTTTCAGTATAAATGTAAACAACAGCCTTACCTTTATAAACTTGTGGAGTCATTTAAAAAAATGTGTAAAATGATCGTTTTGTTGTCCTTTGAAGGGCACATAAAGAGACCCTATAATCACATGTTTACCCTGTGTGTATGTTGCTAATAATTTTACTAGCCCTTCACTATCTTTTTTTGTCTCAAAATCTGTTATTGGACACTGCTATTTATCAAACTGCTACTCCCCTACTTTTGTTGTTCCCTTCTGAGAAAAAGACTAAGCCCACCCAGTTATGTTTCATTTTCATAAAATGAGAAGTGTGCTGAATCTATAAGTTATTGTTTCCCCATAGAAACTATGTTTTAAATACTGGTTAAAATTCTGTTATTGCTCATGCTATCCAGGCTTTTTGGCTATCCTAGTGGATGTTTCTGATTTACATGCTGCTGGTTAGAACCATTTTAGAACTGTGTGACGTACAGTAGTTGATATCCCTGTTCTATTCTTCTATCATTGGCACAATGCATCCATGTCCTATTACAGAACTCTGTGGCTGAGAGGGACACAGACTACATCATACAGTTCTAAAATGGAACTTAACACCAAACTGTTGAGTAGAAACATCCACTGAGGTTATTAAAATGCCTGTATACTTGGAACAACAACAGAAATTTAACCAGTACTTAAAAACAGCTTCTACTGGGAAACATTACTTACAGGTTTGGCACAGTTCTCCTTTAACTCTTTTTCTTGCACATAAGTTTCCTGTAATAGTGCAACATCTGTTTTTTGTTTAGCCAAATAGTGCAAAATTCTTAATCTTTTTATAAGTGAGTTAATCCCAATAAGGGTTTAAGATATTATTTTAACATTAAGAGCCATGCTGAATGAATATTCTTACTGCATCTGCCAAATGTTGATCTCTTTTGCCTGCTTCTAATTTCCAAACTTGATTTCATTCTCCTCTGTTTTCATGCTCAAGTTTCCTCCATTTGTTCTTATTCATACCTACAGTAAATCTATCTATAATCCTCCTTTTTCCCCTTTTATTCCCTTCCTCTGCCCACAGAGATGCCAATTACCTCTGCCTGGCTTCTTCTCTTCAATCACTTGGGACTGAAGGGTACAACAGCCCCCTCCAACACCAATACTATTCCGTTCTCTCTGGAGGCAGTACAGCAAAGTGGTTAAGGACACTGAGCTGCAAACCTAAAGATCTAGGTTTGAATCTCATCTGCATTCACTGGCATACTGTGTGATCCAGAGCAAATCATGTAACTTCCTTGTGCTCCCAGTTCGCACCTAGAAACAAGGTCTGGCTTAGGATTGTTTACCTCAGCACTCCCAATGGAGTGTACACCACACAGAGCATCTTACAGCACACAGAAATCAGAACCCTCCATTTTACCTCAGCACTCCCAGTGGAGTGTACGTCACACAGAGCATCTTACAGCACACAGAAATCAGAACCCTCAATTTTACCTCAGCACTCCCAGTGGAGTGTGCACCACACAGAGCGTCTTACAGCACACAGAAATCAGAATCCTCCATTTTACATCAGCACTCCCAGTGGAGAGTACACCACACAGAGCATCTTACAGCACACAGAAACCAGAATCCTCCATTTTGCTTCAGCACTCCCAGTGGAGTGTACACCACACTGTGCATCTTGCAGCACACAGAAATCAGGTATTGGAAAACTGAGCCTCTCAGCACTGTTGAAGCTTGTGCACATGATCTTGCTGTGTTACTGAAATGTTTTAAATGTCTGCAAACAAGTTTAGATTGTTACTCAGCTGTTTATCCTTTTACATGTTGTAGTTTACTCCAGATTGTGTTGTTACCTTAATTTATTTCACTCACAGCCTGCATTGCTTTGGTTTTGCTGCAGTTTAGCCAGCGAGTTTTCTGTAGGACACTGCAGGATTAGTTTATCTCTGTGCCTTTTCTCATTTTCCTTTAATTCAGTTTCTGTGTTCCACTTCACTTCAAGCTCCTCTTTATTCTCACCCCTCTGGTGCTGTGCATGCTCAGTGCAATCCCCCATCTCCCTCCCTCCTGCCTTAATTGTTTTGTCTCCCTTCAGATACCTCACATTATCCCTTTCTGCTTCTCCATAGAATCCTCCATTTTACCTCGGCACTCCCAGTGCAGCGTACATCACACAGAGCAATGTGCGGCACACAGAAATTAGGTACTGGAAAACAGAGCCTCTCTGCACTAGTGAAGCTGTGAGTTTGTTGGCCCATCTGCACTGTATGCTGACTGCCCCACCCTCCCCCACCACACCCACTCCTGGTTGTCATTTCCTTTAAGTGCTCTCCCTATCACATGACAGATCATGTGACACTGAGCTGTTTTTTTCTAACAACTAAAATGGTGCAGGGTCTGCAAGAGAAGCCGTATGAGGAGAGACTAAAGGAGCTTAATATGTATACCCTTGAGGAAAGAAGGGAGAGGGGGGACATGATAGAAACTTTTAAGTACCTCAGTGGAATCAACAAAGTCCAAGAGGGTAGCATCTTTCAGAAAAAGAGACTTGCAAGAACAAGGGGACACAATTTAAAAGATAGAAGGAGGGTGGTTCAGGGCAATGTGAGGAAGTATTATTTCACAGAGAGGGTAGTGGATGCATGGAACAGCCTTCCTGAGGAGGTTGTGGGGTCTAAACCTGTGGGAGAATTCAAGAATGCATGGGACAGACATAAGGCAATTCTTGTGGGGGGTAGGAAGAAATAGACTGTTGGTTAACTAGGATCGGTGGCCTATCCTGTAGGTAGGAAAATGGGCAGATTAGATGGGCCTAGCAGTCCATATCTGCCATCAAAGTCTATGTTTCTATGTTTCTAACCCATTTTCCCACCTACTCCCTATACTGTCCGACCACTAAGCATCACTGTCTGACTTGCATTTACTGTTCCCCCCATCCTTTCTCCTCTACCACTTTGAATCATCTGACCTAAAACTCACCCCTGTCTTCCCCTGTCCACCTCCAGCACTCCACGCTTCCTAGGAGTCCTCACTCCGGCACCAACCAGGTTTTGAACACTGCTACTCCTGCACCAAAAGTGGTGACACTAACCACTACTTCATCTGGCAGACTTAATTACTTAACACTTTAAGCAGACCTTTAATCTTCCTACTCAACACTCCTATATTCTGTCCACTCTCACTCATGAGTTCTTAACTTCACTCTCATATTCTTTCATCCATCTGATTCACTGCATCTACCATGTTAATTCTTCTCCTTCTCTTCTTACATCTTGACCCCCCATGTATCTCCCCACCACCTCTCCCCTTGATTTCCCCCTCCCAGTCATTGTATCCTCTCACTGCACACTAAACCTTTTATCCCCCACAGCCCTTTATCCAGCTCTATCCTACTGAAAAAAAAGGAAAAAGCTTGGCACTCGTAGTTTGAAAATTATTTGAAACACTTCTTAGTTTATTTGGCAAGATGTCTCAATGAAGAAAACCAGTAGCCCCATCTTAGTGACCCTCTAGCCTTCCTCTCTTTTCCCCTGTCCCTAGGGTTGCCACCTTTGGATGAGATGAAAACTGAATACTAAACCACACCCCCAAACTTCACCCCAACCCCGCCCCTTTTATGACTAATGAGGGCATTGCTTGGACTCTGATTCACTTGATTTATTCAGAATTGCTGCTGATATAACATTGTGTACAACTTCTTTAAATTCCACATGATTATTATTTTTGGTTTATTTGATTTAAATTTAAATATTTTAAATTTCAGTGTGTGTTCAATATTTGGTGGGGTTAGAGAGGGGGGTTCAGGGGACTTTCCATCCTGTGTACACAGCTTAGCTGACAAATCGAGTGACTACAAGGACACCTCTGACAACTGGCTAGTTTGGATCAGGTGGCCTTTTCAGGTAAAACTCTTTCAATAAATAAACTGCACCAGTAATGGTGGACGAGATGTAATTACAAATATCATCTGCCATTTTAAGATGTTTTCCATGTCAGTCATACATAGCAGATAGTATGATATGTGATATGTAGCGTGGAGGCAGTATAGCACAGTGGTTTAAAGCTCTGAGCTGCAATTCTGGAGACCAGGCTTTGAATCCTACAGCCCAAACTTGCATACTTTGTGTCCCTACACAAATCACTTAATTCCCTTGTGCTCTCAGGTTGCACCTGTAAACAAGCTTTAGCTTAGTGTGTCTCTTCTGGTAAAAAAAAATAATTATGTTTTGAAAATGTTTTGATAAATTGCCTAAATGTGCAGTGCCATCAAATCTAGATTGTGTTCCTGTCATCTCATCAGATACTGCTCTCTCTCTCTCTTCCTTTTCTTATTTCTGTAGTTTAGCATGACATTAGCCACATTATTCTGTGCTGTTCATCTGAAAGGCCTGGATTGGTCTTCCTGGAATACCCAAGTAGTATGAAAACTGACAAAATTACTACTGAGGAGAGTGAGGCATAGAATTGCTAGAAATGAAATAAAATATTAGATTATTAATTTAACAACAAAAGGGTAACAAATATTAAAATATAGGATAGACCCTAAAAGAAAAAATAGTGAACATTTAAAGGTATACAAGTATTCCTTATCACAGCAGTCAAAGACCATACTCACATGCAGCCTGGAAAGGATTAGTTTGATTTGCTGCTAATGGTCTTAATAGCCCTCCTTTACACCTCTCAGACTGACTGGTACACAAACAAAGGTCTGCATGACATCAGAATATGTTTGTAATCTGACCATGCAAGTAAAATAGTGAAGGATTTAACAGAATCTGTTTTACAGGCATGTGAGCATTCAAAATGACTGAAAAAGTACTACCTCTGAACAAAACGATCAGCAGTTAAGTTTCTGAAACACATTGTACTGTCCATACTGGGACAGGAAGCTACCCTAATGTGGTGCCTGTCTGGTTTCAGAAAAATGAAGGTGTTAATTAAGGTGGTATTGTTTACCCTTCCTGTGAATAATCTTCCAGTTTGCTGGTGTGAAGTTAGAGGTGACAACTGAGCAGACAGGGACACATTTGGCTTTTTAAGTGCCCTGCTCTTGAAGGCAGTTCCTGATTAGCATGCACTGCAAGCAAGCAAGCACACTGAAATGTCAACACTTGCTTACAGTCAGATGAGAAGAAAATGAAACAGTTAGTGGGGAATCTAACAGGTGCTGCTTGACCCACCATAAAAAACGAATTTGCATTGGTGAAAACAGGAGGACCGAATCTGGACCTAGAAAACCGAATCATTCGGTCAAAAACCGAGTAGGTGGTAACCTTACCTGTCCCTCCACTGCTCCTGGTGTCTTTCCATCCATGCACCCACCATTACAACTAAGCGTTGCAGATCTAAAAGTCACAAGTCGCTAACTCTTGTCTCTATTTTTACCAGAACCCTCATTCTCCTCCTACTCCTTTCAGGTACCATCCATCCTAACCCCAGGCCAGGAAATCCTGTCACCCCAACTCCTCAGCCCATCCTTAATAAGGAAGACTACATCAGCATAGTCTGCCTAAACATTCAGAGTCTCCCAGTCAAACTCGATGCCTTCCAAGCCTGGGCTGCCATCTATGACTTTGATGTCATCTCCCTCTCCAAAACCTGGCTCTCCCACAAAATCTCCAATGGAGAGATCGAGCTCAGCAGCTACACCGCTGTCAGAAAGGGCAAACAGAGGAAAAAGGGTGGTGGCTGCATGTTCTTTATATCTAACAAATTCTCTTTCAATGAACACAACCCCAGCTCTGAGTTTTCCCTACTTGAAACCCTCTCAATCCACCTCCTTGTCGGCCCCAACAAAACCACCACCCTCACCACCACCTATCTCTCCCCAGGAACCCTGCACTGCAACCTTGAGTTTTTACTAGTCCTTAAGCACTCCCTCCCACTGAATAGAGAGTGGATCCTCCTCGGTGACTTTAACATAAACTGGGACTCCAGCCATGATGACACTGACAAATCCTGTTTCATGAATCTAGGTCTCCACCATCTCATCTCCCCACCTACTAGATCCAACTATAAAACTGGGACTCACACACTTATAGACTGGATCATTGCCTCACACCCCTCCTGCATCACCAACTCCAGTGTTTTGCCTGACGGTATCAGTGATCACTGTGTCATTTTCTGCCAATGCTCAGCCCATCTACCCAACCCCACCAAATTCACTTTTTTCCAGGAGACTAACAAGTCAGAAAATCAAATGGATAACCCATGATCTCAGTCTAGTAGACTGGTCCTTCACAGAGGGGTCAGGTGACTGCAACTCTATCCTAAATAAATCCTCCAGGATCCTTGGCAGTGTCTCCGACAGGCATGCTTCCTTAAAAAAAAAACAGGACCAGGGTCAAATTAATGAATGGATCTCACCTAATATCATCAAACTCATGAGATCCAGGGACAAAGCCTGGGCCCACTACCAAAAGCGTCGGGACCCAGCCCAGCTCTCCCTCGATAGGTCGCTGTGAAACAAATGCAAATCAGCTGTAAGAAAAGCAAAAATTGACTTCCTGTATGACAAACAACTCAGTGAATCCTCCAACCATCAGCTTTGGGGGACCCTTAACTAGCTGCTAGGCAGGACCAAAAATTCAGATCCTATCACATTGCACCAACATGCCAACCAGACTAATGACCCAACTGAAGTGGCTAACAATTTCAACAACTTTTTTGGTGACCTTGAAGAACACAAACGTACCCCCTACTCCCCTGTGCCCACCTCACCTCCTCATCATGCCCCCACCCCAAACCCAAAGGTAGGACTTTCTACTTCACAGTCCTAAAACCTGCTGACAGCAAAAAGCTAATCTGTGGGGATAACCCCAAACCCAGTAAAGGTGGTGATGGTATAGATTATAAAATTCTTAAACTCTCCATCAATGCCTCGGCAGTCCCCATCACCAACCTACTGAACTGCTACCTCTGTTCTGGCTTCTTCCCCACCATCTGGAAAACCGCAACCATCAGATCCTTATTCAAGTCCAGGTCTAAAAATGAGGTGGGCAACTACCATCCTATTTCCCTTCTTGACCCTCTCTCAAAAATTATAGAGAAGGTTGTTCACACTCAACTTGCCAACTACCTGGAATTCAACAACATACTCTCTAGTGCCCAGCATGGGTTCAGATCTTGGCACAGCACCAAAACAGCCCATGTCCAGTTCACCAGCGAAATCCTTAAAGCTAATGACTAAGGCCAGTACACTGGCTTCATTTTTGTTGACCTTACCAAGGCCTTTGACCTTGTGGACCACACCCTGCTCCTTAACACCCTAAAAGGCCTACATCTTTCTAATGATGCCACAAAATGGGTCGGTAGCTACCTCTCCAGGAGATCCCACAACACCGCAATTGAAGGCCACTTCTCCTCAGAATGTCTAGTTAAATATGGTGTCCCCCAGGGATTGATTCTGGGTCCCCTTCTTTTCTCACTCTTCATAAATAACCTTCCCTCAATATGCCATTCCACTCAAATTGTCCTTTATGCTGATGACGCGGCCCTTTTCTGCAGCAACAAAAACACTGCAATGATATTCCACAATCTGCAGTTTGATTTCATGACGCTTCACTCCTGGTTCTCAGGTAGCATCCTTGTCCTCAACTCAAAAAAGACCAAGCTCATAATCTTCTCGGGACCCAGGAAAGCCACAGCCCCTGGTTTTAAACTCCTCAACAATTATGACAACCTCATTGAACAGGTGTCAGAATTCAAATACCTAGGTCTCCACCTTGACCCCCACCTCTCATACAATCTCCACATTGGTAACCTCATAAAGAAGGTGCATGTCAGACTTGGTCTGCTCTACAGGATTCAAAATTTCCTCATTCCTGCATCCAGACTTTACCTCACTAGCTCTCTACTGCTGCCCCTTATCGACTACGGATATATTGTCTTCTCTCCCCCTACCTCATCTCTCCTTTTCTCCAAACTTAGAGTTACATACAACAGCATAGCACATTTCATCACCTGTCTCCCCTGGAAACACACCACTGCTCACTTTATTCCTCCCTTGAGTGGCCCACTCTAGAAGGGAGGTTCCATCTTGAGATGCTCTCCTTCCTACATAAAATATACCTCAATACCCAACCCCCTAGTATTATCTCCCTATTACAACTTGCAGTGCATGGGCATTTTACTAGAGGTGCCTCAAGTCTGGTTTTTGACACCCCTTTCTACAGGACTAAGCATGCCCAAAACTCTATCACCTTCAAGGGAATGAAACTTTACAACAATCTACCCCGAAATCCAGGCTTGCGGGTCCATATACTCTTTCAGCTCCTCCCTGAAGGAGCACATCCTCCTGTTGTCACCTGCAGCTTCCCTGATAGGCCTCCTTCATGGCCCTCTCAGTAAATCCCAGTGGCTCTTTCTCTCCACCGCATCGGTCACACTTTTCTTCTCCCCACCGAGTGCACTAAAACTTTTGCCTTATACAATGCCTGAAAATATTTCTGTTTATCAGTCTGCCTTCTGGTCAACTCTTGTATAATTTTACCCATGTAATATGCTAGTTTTATTTTGCACTTGTTAGTGCCTTGTACATCAATACACCTGTATATATAATGTATTTACTTTGTTGTATGTCATAGGTAGTTCATTGTATTTCCTATGTATTTCATTGACCTATGTATTTGTTCATCTGTTGTATTCCTACACTGCACATTTGTGAAAATGGGCATTTTTCTCACATACCTTCCAGCATACAAATAAAATTGATTGATTAATTCATTGATAGTGTGCCTTTCCTGATTAAACAATTTCCCCTCTTTATCATCCTGCAGAGAAAGGGAAAAAAGGCACCAACACCAGATACATAATAATATAGATTTAAAGATTATAATTCAAAAGTTCACTGATTTTGAAACAGTTGTGCTGTCCTTATCTTCAAAGCTTGCTGCGCTTCTTCTTTTGCATTAGAAACCAAAATTTGATTATTCATCCAGACTTTAAGTCTGACTGGTTAAACAACTTGATTTTATTTTTTCTGTCCATAATATCTGTTGTGTTGCTTTCTTAATGACCATACATCAGATGAAGTATCATATTTGATTGTAATTATTTGTTCTTTGTATTTAAATCCTTTACGGACAATTTGAACTTGAATTATTCTGAATTTGTCTTCACTGCGAAGAAATTTTACAATTATAGTCCTTTGAATATTAGAATCAGATGCACGCTTATTACCAATCCAGTGGGCTCTATTTCTGCCAAAGAAGATTCCAGCCCAGCACGATTTTGAAGTAAATCTCCCAAAATGCTATTGGGGGGGTTACTTTTTTCCATTTCTCTAGAATTCCATGTATTCTAACATTCTCAAGCCTTCCTCTGTTCTCTTGTTCATCTTGCTTGGATTTCAGCAAGTTCTGTTCACTTTCAATGCCTTGACCTGTTGCAGTGAAGGACTTAAAGTGTACTCCAATGTTGATTATCTAGTTTCAAGTTCCTCTATCCACTTTCAATCTTTTCCATTTTGCTTCTTATATTATTAATAGATTCTTCTAAGTCATTCATTTTTGGGGGTAACTGAGTTAGCTGTCCTACACCTTTGTGTGTGTTTTTGGTATTTTCCATCAATGTGCTAGCCTAAGAAGGTGGTTCTGATGTTGTTTTCCCTTGTTCTATAATTTGCCCCTGACTTGACGTGCCTTTGTTATCGCTTATTCCTTCATTTCCTTGTCTCTTAGAATTTTCTTCCAGAAATGTTTGCTGAGCTGGATCTTCTCCAGCCCTTTCAACTTGTGATATTGTTTTGGATTCAGCTTTGGGCTGGTTTTTAGGTGCCATTCTGTTTTCTAAAGCTTTCAGTCTGTGTGAAATTATGGGCCACTTTATCAGTGCTTGCTTTCTTGCTTGCCTTATAGATGTAATTCCGACTCAAGATCTAGCTGCTTGTTTCTCTTTTGATTCTACGGAATCTTCTGAGCTGTCCGACGCTGTTCTTTTCTTGAGTTTTGATGACTGTGGACCTTTATCTTCTTTTTTTTCATTTTGTGCAATCTTTTTTTCTTTTATTAATCTCTCTCTATCTGCATTGAATAAACATGCCATTATTTTAAACTGCTGTTGTCTGTGTCTCAGTTTATTCTTGCTTCAGTTCTAATATTTCTGAATTAAATTATTTTATGGGTAATACCTCTTTAAGCCTCCAATACAGAGCTTTTCATTTGTCGAGTAACTGTGTAGAATTGTTAACATCTCTTGAACCATGCTAACTTTTATTTATCTGTTCAGAACTTCTGTTGTGGATCAATTATCCAATATTCAAGCTGGTAGCAACTTAAGTGAATAAACTCTTATTACTAGTGTTCTGTTCAGCTCAGAATGGTTTTCCTATTTATTTAACAAAGTGATACAAGGAAATATGTGTGGCTTTCTGTGGACATCTTTGCTTTTCCTTGAACTGAATTGCTAATAGTAGTTGCAATGCAACAGCATTATTATGCTATTCTCATACTGGTTTAAATCACTAAAAAGTTTGCTGCTCCAAACATTCCTCATAAGCATCGTTATGTGCTGTTAGCTTGCTTCACTGTTAAAACTCTGTGCTGTCTTTATATCTTTTGTAATCTTGTTATACCTTGCACTGTCTGTACATTCCTTGTAATCTCCTGGGTCATACCTGAAAATCGGCATATATTTGTCTAGTGTGCTTACCTGGTCAACAAAAGTTAAATAAATAAATAAACATCACTTAAAACCTATGTAGAACTATACTTCCAGTGCAACAGAAGCTTACATTTGCAGCCATTTTACAGTTAAAGATGCTCGGCTGTTACCTCCTGCAGAGTGTATTACTTGCTTCACTGGTTTCTTCTTCTCTGATTTTATGTTGCTTGCACACATGTGCAAGAAACATAGTGCCATCATCCGAGTTTTCGGAGGTGTGTCAGCCCCTCTTCCAATGCAGTCAGTGTGTTTGCAGGTGCAGCCCAGTTCCCCAATGAGTGCTGCAGCTGTCTGACAGCTCCAAAATGCAGTGGCATACAGTTGAAAGGAGAGCTCTGCTCCGTGAGCAGAGTCTCCCCACTATCACACACAAGAAGCATGCATATTGTGCTGATGCACTTCCACGCGACACACTGTATGGCCGATGGGGGTGCCCAATCCCCTGTCAGCTCCATCGCCCCCCAACAGCTGTCCAGGTTCCACCTGGGAGCCCACCCCAGCATGGCAACAACTGTTATAGCCAATGGGGGTTCCCAATCCCCTGTCGGCTCCAAGGCTGCACGCCCCCCCCAAAAGCTTTCCCGGTGCCACACTGGGAGCCCACCTCAGCATGGCAAATCTTGTTTTGGTTGACGGGGGTGCCCAATCCCCCATGCCGCCGTGTCCCCCAAACAGCTTTTCCTGCTGCCATGCTGGGAGCCCACCCCAGCATGGCAAACGTCCCGTGTTGTCTTCTTAAAAAAAACCTGTGAAAAAAGGGTCCCTGTAGTCTCCTGCCCCTCCTACAACCCACACCCACCCACTGCACCCTACCTCCCCACACACTCCTCACCCCATACTACCTCCGGGACTCGCGCGATGATCTTCGTGGACCAAGAACACATCTGCACTCTTCGAAGCCGACCAGGACCTGAGGAAATGCCGTAAGCTGTATAATGGGATAGATAGGGTTTTTTCAACTTTGTTGCATATCTCAGGCATTTTGGGAATTTTGGCCCCAAATTTTAAACATGGGGTGTTTGGGACCCTCCCATGAATTCTTGCACTGTCATGGTGTTAATCAGGCCTGAAGGGTGATTTCGCGGGTCACTGCGCGAAATCACCTTTGGGACCAACTAATGAAGCAACACCGGTGGTGTTCGCCAAGGTGGGCTCTCAAAAGCCTATGTTAAAAATATGGTGAAAAAATTCCTAAAATGACTGTTTTATAAATAGGCTAGCAGTTGCAGTTCCTTCTGAACTCAAAGTTCATGAATTTTCAATACTTACTCACATTTTCAACATTGCCATTTTACCACACCTCCTTATGAGCAGTACAGCTGTAATTTTCACATCCTACCAAAACGTGTTTCCGCCATGTAGCTATTAAATGGTGCAGTCGGTGTGAATCAATGTATGGGACATTATTAAGAAAATCACAGTGACATCGTTCATTAGCAGAGGTCTTAAAATGACTATGTTGAAAATTTGGTGAAAAAATTCCTAAAATGACTGTTTCACGAATGTCGTTCGCAGTTCTATGCACGTCAGAAGTCTGCGACTTTTCAATATTTTCATCTAGATTTCAACATTGCCATTTTACTACACCTCCTTATGAGCAGTACAGCCGTCATTTTCACATCCTGTCCAAAAATGTGTGTTTCCTACCATGTAGTGAACAATGACGAGTTGGTGTGCTTAACTCAATGTATGGGACACATTAAGAAAATCACAGGACACTGTTCATGAGCAGAGGTCTTAAAATGGCTATGTTAAAAATTTGGTGAAAAAATTCCTATAAGTGACTGTTTTAAGAGCGTGCATTGCGCAGTTCCTTCGCATGCTCGTAAATTCGTGAATTTTCAATATTTGCACTCCAATGACTTCCAAATACCTAAACAGCACATGGAAGCAAGCAACATTCGGCATTGACAAATGCTTGTTTAAAGGAAGCTTTTGCCCCTTCTCAGTTCTTCCTTTTAAATTGTGCAGCCTGTAGTTTGTGAACTGCAGTCAGGGCTCAGCGGTTTAACTTTTTACTGTCCCACCTCTGTTTTAAATATTCATGCTGACAGAGATGCTTTCCCTAGGGCTATATTTATTTTCACAATTGACTTCTGTGGTCGGGGCTCTGCAGTTTGATGTTTAACTGTCCCATAGCAGTTCTAAATGCCACTGTTAGTGTTGGCCGTGGGGACTGGGAAGAGGTTGAAAATCACTGAAAAAGCACTGATCATGTTTAGCTGTACTTATCTAAATGGTTACATTTTGTAAGGCTAAGCGATGCAGCTTCTGTGCCAAATTGATAGAACACACTGGATGTTGACACCTCAGGAAGGACTAAGAGAAACACTGTTATGCTAGTTGGTGTGCATGCCCTCAGTTGCTATCTCTGTCCCACTCAGAAGGAGTTCCTAATCATAGTGGAAAGCATGCATCAGATGGTTCTCCCTTAAAGGAAAAGTCCACCCAAAACTTGAAAAAATATATGTTGCGCAGAGTGTTTTAATTAGTATGTGAAGTTCTAGTGTTTCCTTCCGCCTGACAGGTAATAGGATTTTTTTCTAAATTAGCCTGCTAGCTTTATACTAGTTTTATGACCCCTGGGGATCTTAATCCTTGACAGCTTAATTGTATTTCTTGTTCGCACAGTGCATCTTGCCTCATGTGACAGAGATGTAAGAGAGACCCAACATTCAGCACACACATGCCAAACAAACTAAATATATCGGAAGCTTTACAAGCTGCACAAAAATTACCAGCAGCAAAGTTTTTCAGGACAGTAAGACATTTACGATGAGGGTGGTCACCAAGCTGAATTCTACAGATTTTAAAATATAGCCATCTCTGTTGTTGTGAACTGATTGTAAAGCAATGCTTTCTGCTGGATTTGTGGGCTCTGCTACATCACCATCACATGAAACAAGGTGCAGTGTAGGATAAAGAAATGCAATAAAGCTATTTGACATGGAGATCTCCAGGGGTCATAAAACTACCCTAAAGCTAGCAGGCTAATTTAGGAAAAACTCCTAATACCAGTCAGAGGGAAGGAAACACTAGAACTTCACATACAAATTAAAACACTCTGCACAGCATATATTTTTTCAAGTTTTTGGTGGACTTCTCCTCTAAGCAGCAAAAGTCCCTGCTGAAGGGAACATAAAAAGATAAAGCTGCTCAGACTTCAGAAAAGCATGGTAAAGATGATAAAGATACCTAGGTATCCAAAAGGGGGAACCTTGATTCCAGTAATGGCAAAAATACAAATAGAAAGCCTTGGAACAGGTACTGGTACCAGTGCCAGACAAGGCAAAACAAAAACAAAAAGATGCCCACACCTCCTGTAAAGGTAAAGAAGACAGTGACTAAAATCAAATGATTTCTGCTGATGACATGGCAAAAGTATGGCGTTATTCCAAGCCATCAAGACTATAGGAAATGTCCTTACTATGCCTGTCCCCCATCTGCAGACTCAGATCTCAGATCAGTTGCTTGTGGAGGAGGAAGATATGTATTATAAGTAGTAGGAGAAAGGTGAATCTGTAGAACCTGACAGGTCACCCAACCAAGAGTTGAGTTCACCTCCCAGGCCCACTGAAGAGTGGGCCTCTAACTCAACTTTCATGCACCAGACGGTGAACACCCTTGACATCCCTTCTCATAGAACAGAGGAAGACTAAGAGGAAGTAGAATTCATGGATATATGGGGGTAGCCCTCACAAGAAGGCTGCTAGTCCCCGTGCACAAATCATTCAAAAAAGTGGACCAGTGCAAGTTCATGTGTAAAAATAGCACTGAAAAGAAAAAGGCCTTCATTTCCTACAGGCTCCACAGAAGAGGAGGCAGAATCAGGGGCTACTAACCCAGATCATATTTCCCCTACAAGTACTAATCCCAAAGGGGTTACTATGTTACTACAAAGGCAGAAGCAGGAGGATTTCCAGTCATGCTGCAGCACCAGCCCCCAAACCGTAATCAAAACAAAAACTCCTTGACATCCTGCCCAGGTCACCAGTCCAACATTGCAGTGTGGGGGGGCTGATCCACTATCAGGAATGGGTAAAACTACCACAACACAAATGGTCCTGGAAGTAGTGGGTCAGAGTCTGTTGATGCAATTCAAGAGGTTTCTAAAGTTGCAGAGACCGAAAAAACAACAACTTCCCAGCTCATTCACCAAGAGAAATAATTTTGCTGGAACTGAAAGTAAAGAAACTGCTCAAGACAAAGGCATTAGAAAAGGTCTCCACCTCACAGTGGGGAAATGGCCTGTTTTCAAGACACTTTCTGACCCACAAGAAAAATGGGGAGTGATCTGTGAAGTTTTTTGGTCTATGCAGCTTTGGAAACCTTTTGAGCTGCAGAGACACACCCTGACCCATTACTTCCAGTACCCGCTTGTCTGTGGTTATTTTTACCTATTCCTGAAAGTAGTAGGTCAGCCTTCTCACCATTCCCACTCATACAGAGAGCTCTTAAGGCTCGGAAGAGTGCTAGTGACTACGACCCTAATAGTGCGAGACAGGGCCAGGCAGGCTTGATACTCAATGCTGCTGACTCTGACCAGCAGAATCCCAATCAGCCTGTCGCTGAGATACAACCTACTGACACTTTCCCAGAGTGGAATAAGATTCCTACACATCAGAATAATATCTCTGAGGACATAGGTTCTTGAACAGCTGGAATGTTCTAGGTTGAATCTGTCAGAGGGTGTGCTGAGGATGCCTAAGGTTTCCAAGAAATCGCCAACTAGGAATGTGTACTCATTTAAGTGGAAGAGATTCTCATACTGATGTGCCCCCAGAAAGATAATTCCAATGCAGGCAGGGCTGCCTACAGTTCTAGACTATCTGACACACTTGCAGTCCTGAGGTCTGAGACCTTCAGCTCTGAAGGTACACTGACAGATGTGTCAGCCTATACATCAGCAGGAAAAGACAAATGCTTGGCCTCACATTCTGTCTTTAGAAGGTTCTTCAAGGGCCACAATCAACTTTATTCCAGTCCCTCCATGGGATTTAAATATCTGTTTTGCCCAGCTGGTGGAGGCACCTTTTGAGCCTATGCTACTGACTGATTTAAAATGTGTCACATGGAAATCAGTTTTCCTGATTGTCATGATATCTCCCAGGAGGATAAGCAAACTGCACCCCTTTTGTGCAGTTCCAAATGACATAATCTTCCAATGGATGTGGTAGTATTTAGGACCAACAGGAAGTTCCTGCCTAAGTTGGTGTCAGACTTCCACCTGAACCAGTCGGTTGCCCTCCCTGTGCTCTGCCCTGAAACCCTAGTACAGGTGAACAGAAATTGTGCTGTCTGGATGTCAAAGGAGCAGTAGGCCACAACATGAACCAAACAAGAAATGTCATGTGCCAGGGTACACTGCTTTTTTGTTACCTATGGGGAGGTGGACAAAGGTAAACCAGCAGCTAGGAGAACTGTCTCTCATTGGCTAATCTCCTGCACATAGTTCTGTAATGAAAAAGCTGGTAAAATACTTCCCAGGGGCCTATGGGAACATTCCAAGGGGCATCCTTCTTCTAGATATTTGCAAAGCAGCTACCTCCTGGAAAACAGCGCACACCTTCACAGAGCAGTACTGTCTGGACATACAGTCCTGAAGGGATGTCAGTTTTGGAACTGCTGTCTTGCAGAACTTGTTTCCTACATAGGTTCTTGACTCATTCTCCCAAGGTACTGCTAGTGAGTCTGATTTTGTAAAACATCATTGATAGATTCCAGTTTGAAGAAAAAAATTACTTACCATAGTAATTTTGTTTTTTTCCCATAGGTCCAGCAATGAGATTTACAAACCCTGAAACTGCCACACCTTCCAGAGCCTGACAATAGGTTCACATAAGAATTAGTTCTTATCTTAAAGTTGCTTGAGCATTCCTTATTGCAGTTCATTAGCAATTGCCAGAATGTGATCAGTTTATATTTTTATATGATGTGTGCTTTAAATTTGTTTGGCAATTAAAAATTTTAAAGAATTTTTTTTAAACATTTTTGGTAGCCATTCAGCTAATTTTAGTGGTCACAGCTCCCCTGGGTATAAAAACAAATCTGACATTAGGGCACTAGAGGGAGTATGACTACAGTAGAGAGTTTGAAATTGTATTCTAAGTTCTAAAATTAGCATAAAGTTGTATCTCATAAAATTCACCAGTGAAATCCATGAATTTCACAAAATGTTCTGCTGCACCTCTAGTCTCCTCCCATTCATGATGAGTGGCTATGTATTTTATTTTTATTTAGTTTTGGTTGACCAAGTAAGTGCACTAGACAAATCCTGCCTATTTTCAGGCACGACCCAGGGGAGGGGGATACAGATGAATGCCAACTGACCTTGAACCAGATTAAGCTGTTGGTGGTATTTTTAGTGAATGAGGGAAATTTGGCCAGGACACCAAGGAAATTCCCCTGCTCTTTTTGATAAGTGCCATGGAATCTTTAACATCCACCTGAACTACCACCAATCCAGGTAGATGAGACCTCTGTTTAACATCTCATCTGAAAGACAGCACCCCTCTCATGCTGCACTACAGTGTCAGTACTGGGATAGTAACCCAAGTGCCAGATGTGGGAACTGAATCCACAGCCCTCTGATCTCCCAGCCTCAGAGGCAAGTGTGCTCTCTACTGAGCCACTGGCACTGACATGTGGATGTGGACTGGGTTTAAGGAAATATGCAGTGTGAGTAGATCAAGGACTGTAAACAGACAGGTTTTAGGGTGATAACACTAACAGAAAAAAAAAAAGGATCCAAGGTTGCCAGCTACTACATGAATGAATTCTGCTGATGGGGAGTAGTCAGGAAATGTGTTTTTTTTGGACTAGGGAAAATGCAAGGTATAAGAGGGACTTGACCTTGTCCTTTAAGGTCAGTGTATGTTTGCACAGCATACTTATAAATACCTACTTATAATGCAGGGGTATGGACATGACAGACCTAGAGTTCCTTCTGACATAAAATTACTCTGCTACCGTGTTACAATATGATGCCATTTTTACCAGCCAATACTGGACTGACGCTTTAAATTAGAAAGTGATAGTGGAATCATTCTTCATAACAAGATCATCTGGGTAATGATGAGAACAGGTAAACAAACACTATAGTATGCTCACCTTTTGTCTTCCTGTCTGCAGCTGTTTTATGAGTTTTTCCATGAAAATATTAATGTATGAGATAAAACAGGGATACTTGTAATACATTTGTCAAATAAGCAATTATGCAAAAATAAGGCCAAAGAAGTATGGCCTGGATTTTCAAAATTCTTGAAACAGCAATTGTGGCAGAGTTCTGCTGCAGCTGCAGCACTACAAATTTATTATAATGTTTGCACCTGATTTTAAAACATTCAGAAGCATTTGTGACACTTTACAGCACAAAATGACTCATGTCAGACTTCTGATGCATGTATAATTTTTGATGCACATCTTGCAGTAAATGGTATCAACAAGTCAGACCACCTTTTTTGTGTTCTAACAGTCATGGCCCAATTAGCACTAGTGCATTGCAATGCGATGCAATTCTTTGAAAATCTAGCCTTATATTTTTAATGGAGTTAATTTCTGTCAGAGAAATAGCACTTTCACTGGCCTGGTGGTGCTGAGGGTTGAGGCGCTGGACACCACACTTTGCCCCACACTGGCAACCCGGGTTCAGGAACAAGCCTGGGTTGTTGGGGGTTGGCAGGGGAAGACTAGGATCGAGTGTCTGATGACAGCTCTCCTAGTCCTGGGGAAAGGGGTGTGTGCTCGCCATGCTTTGGTGGTCCCTGGGGACACCCAGAGGAGGTGCGGGTGCTCAGCGGTGGGGGAGCAGGCAGACATCTACACATAGTGCATGGACGTCATTGCATGTCCGTGCTCCCACTGGGAGAAAAAGGGTAAAAGGCAGCATGATCTGTGGCAGTTTGATGGCTGCTTGCTTCACTGGCCGACGATGCCTGAAATAAGCAGTGCCAGTAGTGGATCCTCACTGGGTGCAGGGGCTGAAGGGAGAGCCCCTGTTGACGATCATAGCTGCATATGCCAGCTGGACATTTTGTGGTCGGAGGTGAAGGTTAGAGCGGTGGCTCGATGTATGGCAGGACTGTGGCTGCAAAGGTGAGAAAAATAGAGCAGTGATACAAAAAGAGAAAGTAGCACTTTCTTTTGTGGAAATATTCCTAAATCTAAGATAGACAACATACAGTAATGGCAAGAAAAAAAAAATCTCAGCATATTTTAGCTACACTAGTATCAGACTTTTAGAAGGACACTTAATCTTGTTTTCTTCAAAGCTGCATTATACACTTCTATAAGACTCTTATTCTAACTTCATATTCTTGAGTAGTAAGACATGATAAGGGAGTGGTGGGGGACTGCCTTATCAATATTATTAATCGTGAACTGGCAGATTAGTTTTTCACATTTTTTTTTTTAATTACGTCTTCATGGCAAATAAACTAGTTTTCTCAGTACGCTTCCGTCAACAGCAAGATGCATGCTATTAGTTTTGGCTCTACTTATAAGACAACAAGCAATATACTCTATCATTTTATTAAAAATGTTTAATCAGCCATTGTTGTGTAGTGCAGTACAATACAGTTCATACATGTACACTTGTAAAATTGGCTGAAATGGCTTGATGAGTAAAACAAAGGAGGTAGTGACTGAAAAAGGTGGGGACAATTGGCTAATAGTTTTGGCATTTACAGCCAACACTGCATGCCGCCCATGTGATTACACATATGCCAACTGACTAGGTGGCTGAAGTACAGTTACTGGATAATAGGATATGAGGGTAAAGATTTAGGAGGAGAGGTGCAAGGGTCAGAAGAGACATAATGAATGATTACTTCACAGACAGTGATCAGTTTCTGGAACACACTGCCAAGATGCTACAGCAAGAGTTAATTAAGTAATAAGGCATGACAGGGTGTGAGTTATTGTGTAATAACATCACTCCTTGGGTGGGTTGAAGCATGAGGTGAAGCCGGGTGTGTCCACCACCTGAGGAGTGACGTTATTACACAATAACACACACCCGGGAGTGCCTTATTACTATTATACATTGGCTCGTCTTTTAAAATAATACTAAAAAGTAAAAAAAATGATGACGTCTTTATTTATGCATTACATTTTTTGTTGGATGCATGTATTGTACGTACAAGGAAAAGCAGTCCAGTAGGTGGTGCTGGTGCTTCATGCTGCCCCCCCCCAAGTCTTTCTATCATTGTGGGTCTTACTTAAGTCGAGGCCCCCACACACACACAGACCTGTCTGTGGCCACACAGTTTAACAGGCAGTTTTAGTGCTTACTCTTACTTGATTTCCGATTCCTGTGTGTGTGGGAACAACAGACCGCTAAGGACCGATCACGTACATGCTGCCAAAATCATGAAGAGTGCATGGCTGGAGGAATTCATCCCGCTACTCCTTTTCTGGGACAAAAAGTGTATTCTATCTTTTTGTGAGTTCCTTTCATTTTTGGCTCTGCTTCTATACTGGACGACAGACAATGTTGTGTTTCAAGTAGCGGCATCGTGTGAACCACGGACGCAGGTCTGATCGCCGCGGTTCAATGACGATGCGCTTATGAGAATAAAACCCCAAAAGCCCAGTTAAAATGGGTATGACAGTTAAGTACTTTTTGTATCCCACTGTACTGTGACTGCTTGTGTTGCCGGTGAAAGTGGTGTTTCAGCGTGGCATGGTGATGTTCTCGGGGGGGGGGAGCTGAAATCATTTAAAGCAGGCTAACCGGAGCTGCTGCAACTTGGGAGAGGAGTATGATTTCATGCTCTGTCATGGGGTCATGTGTGTGTCTGGACTTCATACAGTGATGTTGTTGTTCAATAACATCACTGTTCCAGACACACACTGACCAAACAGGATAGAACAAATTTTCATGCCATTGTAAAATAGTATGTGAACATCACACCCAAATGAGAGAAATTCCTGGAAGGAAAGACAATTGCTGCATACAGCTGCAAATGAAAGTGGATGATTATGCTAAATGGACCTTCAGGCTTTCTTCATCTCAAAATATTAGTGTTTCTATAATCAGATTGGATTTTAAAGTATAGCAGAGTCAGCACCGTATAATATATACCCTGTATATCATTTTTTTCTTCTTAGGCTTTTATTGACACACATGAAATGAATGATGAAACAATCAAGGAGCAGGTAAGGAATGTTGTTTATTTTTATGTCTTGTAGAGAAAAACACGCATTGATGCACATTCCTTTCAAGCTAATGTTTTATATTATAATAAACCATTGCATTAACAGTGATTAAACTGTAAATAAATATAAGCATAGTTCAAATAGGGAAGCTCCAGTAGTGTGTTAATCACTAATGTCACTAATGTAACAGGAGCTAAAAAATGCCTAGGCCCATATGCTGTATGCTCCTATGTATAATAATAATCCTGTGTATTCCCACCCTCAAGCATTAGTTTATCAAGTTTGTTTTTAAAATCCTGCTTGTTTGTACATGCTACTAGGTCCTCAGGTAGACTGTTCCATGAGTTGACCACCCTCTCAGTAAAGAAATACTTTCGTTTGTTTGTCCGAAATTGTCCACCCTGGACTTGCAATGAGTGCCCCTTTGTGGTGTAATTCTGATTTTTAAGTGTGATATCCAGTTCCCTGACAAGTTTTTCATTTTTAATAGAGTCATAATATAATAGTAGGTCACCAAGTTTCCTTCTGTCTTCCAGAGAATATAGACCTAACTTTTTAATTCTGTCATTGTAGGTAAGTGTTTCACTTCTGAAGTAAGTTTTGTCATTCTTCTTTGTGTTCTTCCCAGTCTTGTTATACTTGATTTTTTGTCAGGATTCCACAACTGACTGCAATAGTCCAGTTGAGGCCTCATGTGGGACCTGTACAGAGGGAGTAGCACCTCTGCTCTCCTGCTCTTGATGTTCCTTCGTATTGCACCTACTACCCTCTTTGCTTTGGAGATAACATTAGTACATTGTTGACTGAAGTCCAGTTCCCTATCTATAAGGACTCCCAAATCCCAATCACTACTTGCCTGTTTTAAAATAGTACTACTAACAATGTATTATTTTAAACCAAGGATGGAAATGAGAAAGTAAAATGTGAGCACACCGGGATTTGAACTCTGGTATGCTGTTCCAGTGCTCTAACCATTAAGCTACAGGCCCACTGGTTAAAGTGTCCAAAGAACTTCCTATTTCACAGGCACACATTTCTTTCTCTAGTGTTGCTGAATTCTGCAACCAGAAACAAATTTAGAAATACCACTACTTCTCAGTGCAGTTTAACCTCTGCAAGGTATATAGTTATTTTAAACCAAGGATGGAAATGAGAAAGGAACATGTGAGTGCACTGGGATTTGAATTCCAGACCTCTGGTATGTCATTTCAGCACTCTAACCATTAAGCTACAGGCCCACTTGTTAAAGCAGCTGAAGAACTGCCTACATTTTCCTTTCTCTTTTCCATCCTTGGTTTAAAATAACTATATACCTTGCAGGGTTAAACTGCACTGAGAAGTACTAACAATGTATTTAATTTATTATTTTCCAAGTGCAACACACAGCATTTCGCAGTGTTAAAGGTCATACGCCATCTGTATGCCCATTCTGATATTAAATCAAGATAATTTTGTATCGTTTGTACTTCTTTGCGGGACTCACATGGTCCTCTGAGTTTTGTGTCATCGGCATATTTTATCAGTTTACTTTCTATGTTATATCTCATGTCAGATATAAATAGTTGGAAGAGTACAGGACCCAATACAGAGCCTTGTGGTACACCACTTGAGACATGCCTCTCCTTGGACAGGAAACTGTTCACAGTGACTTTCTGCATACTGCTTGTCAACCAATTATTTATCCACTGTACAATATGTGCGTTTATTTTTAACTGGCTAATTTTTTGAATTATTGCCCAGTGAGGTACTGTATCAAAGGCTCTGGAAAAATTCAACAAAATCACATCTGCTGGGATACCCCTATCCAGAAACCTGCTAAATAGAAACATAGAAACATAGAAGTTGACGTCAAATAAGGACCGCAAGGCCCATCCAGTCTACCCATTTATTTTTCTACCTTATGAATGTGCCATTGGCCTTTGCTCTATACTCATATGTATTGCTTCCTTATGCCTATCCCATGCCTGTTTGAAGCCCTGCACTGTATTCATATCCACCAATTCCTGAGGTAGGCCGTTCCATGCTCCCACCACTCTTTCTGTGAAAAAGAACTTCCTCACATTATCCCTTAATTGGCCTCCCTCTAATCTCATGCTGTGTCCTCTTGTCCTGTTATTTTTTTATATTGAAACATGTTAGACTCTTTCACCTTGTTAATGCCCTTAAGGTGTTTGACTATTTCAATCATATCACCTCTCTTCCTCCTTTGCTCTAGGGTATACATATTGAGTTCAGTTAATCTGTCCTCATATGTTTTCTGATGCAGTCCCTGCACCATTTTGGTTGACCTTCTCTGGACTGCCTCAATTTGGTTAATGTCCTTGTGAAGGTGTGGCCTCCAGTACTGCACGCAGTATTCAGATGGGGCCTAACCAGTGTCTTGTAAAGAGGGATTATTACTTCCCTCTTCTGACTTATGATACCCCTACTAATACACCCCAACATCCCTCTAGCCTTACCTACTGCTTTAGTGGTCTGCTTGGATGATTTCAGGTCATCGGTGATGATGATGCCCAAGTCTCTTTCTTCCCTTGTGACTGCCAGCAACTCCCTTCCCAGCCTATAGGTGGCTTCAGGGTTTCTCTTCCCTATGTGCATGATCTTGCACTTCTTTGTGTTAAACCCCATTTGTTACTCTTCTGACCATTTTGTTATCATAAAAACACACAAGATTAGTTAGACATGAATGTCCCACCATAAACCTGTGCTGAGATGTATCTGTGCAATTTGTTTGCTCAATGTGCATACTTAGTCTGTCTTTTATAATCGATTCAAATATTTTACTGGGAACAGACGTCAAGCTAATTGGTCTGTAATTCCCGATGTCACTCCTTGGTCCTTTTTTGTGTATGGGGTGATTTTTGCCATTTTCCAGTCTGTAGGAACATCTCCAGTACTCAGAAGTATGTTAAATAGTATTTCTAAGGGTTGGGAGATACTATCCTGAATTAGTAATAAAATCTGGGGGGTTATGTTGTCAAGAACTGGGGCACTGTGTTTTTTTAAATTTCCAATTTTAGCACTTATTTCCTTTGTTGTACAGGATGGAACTTCAGTGTTGTTTGTAGAGTTTACATTTCGGACACTAGGTTCTGTATAAATGGAACATAAATAGTTATTAAATGCATCAGCTATTTGTATGGGCACATATATAATTTGAGCATTTTCAATGACAGAGGCTAACTCAGTGTTGGATTTGTTTAGTGAGTTAATATACCCAAAAAATTGTTTACTATTGCTTTTCCTTGCATTAGTAGCTAATTTTAGTTCCAACCTTTTTTGGATCTGTTAATTACATTTTTACATGCTTTTTATTTCTATTTGAACACTTCCCAGTTTTGTGCTGTCTCGTCATGTTTGTATATTGCATATGCTTTATCTTTTTGCTTAATTAGTTTAATGATTTTCTTATTTAACCATTTAGGTTTAATACCTCTACTATTGTGCTTTTTCCTATGTTTGATGTGTTTGTTGCTTATATCTATTATAACATACTTTATGATCTGCCAACTTTCTTCCCGTCTTGTTAGTAGTTTGTCCCAGTCAATGTTGTTAATTTCTGTATTCATTGCTATTTTATTTGCTGTATTATATAAAAATACTTCAGTGAATCCATTGACAAGCTTAGGTGCACACTTAATGTTAAACTGTACATTCATGTGATCACTGTTGCCGGGGGGGGGGGTGTTACTGTACAGTTATCAATCTTCATGCTATCAGATCCTAGTACTAAATCCAGAATACTTTTTCCTTTCATTGGTTTATTTATATGTTGCATTAAGTTATGTTCCTCACAGACTTGCATGAATGTTTTTCCAAGTTTACCAGTGGCATTCCCTGTGGTCCAGTTGATTTCACTCAAGTTAAAATCACCCGTTAGTAGTAGTGGTCCATACTCCACTGCAGTAGCTATTTCTTATAGTAAAAGACTGTGGGTGTACTCATTTATTGATGGGGGTCTATAGACTAGTCCCAGGGTAAAAGAGTTTCCATGTTTACTTGTACCCATGTTGTTTCTGTTTCACCATCATGTTTTTTTTTTAATTTTGTGGTGATATCCCCAATATTTATGGTATTATTTATGTATATGGCAATTCCTCCCCCTTTGCTAGTTTCCCTATCCTTTCTAAATAAGTTATAACCCTATAATTCCTTGATCCATTGTCATCTGTCTTCCACCAAGTTTTGGTCACCAGTATGATGTCAGTCTGTTTTTACATATGTAGCTCTGTAATTCGTCGAACTTGCTGTTAAGGCTTCTAGCATTAGTTAGCAAACATTTTATCTCACCACTATTTAGATGTCTTGTTTTCTTTGTCTGTCAGTTCTACAGAATTGTTGTTCTCTCCCCCTTTGTTGGTTTTACCGATTACCCATTAGTGGGGGTCCACCAACCCCCTCCGCATTTAGTTTAAAAGAATACCTTCCATGTGGTTTTTAATCAACATCGCTAACTGACGGGCCCCTTTTTCATTCGGATGTAGACCGTCACTGCAGTAAAGATAGTGTTTATTGTAAAAGAAGGCCCAGGAGTCTATAAATCCAATATTTTCTTTCCTAGCCCAGTTCTTTAACCTTGTATTGATTCTGATTATAGTGTTGTTCTCTTTATTAGAGCGTGGGACAGGTAGCAAACCTGAAATAATGACTTCTGTCCCTAGTTGTCTTAACTCCGTTGCACCATCTAATAATTCCATACATATATCCTTCTCGTGGTTATAACCCACGTCATTTGTACTGACATGTAATGTTACCACTGGGTTTGGTTTACTTGACCTAATAAATTTTGGTGCAATATCCTTTAGGTCTTTTATTTTAGCCCCTGGGTAACAGAGAACCATCTTGTGGTGTTTGTCATCTTGACAAATTATACTGTCACATTTTCTTATAATAGAGTCTCCTAACACTATGTGTTCTCTTGTATGAGGGGTAGTTTGTGCATTTGCCCTATCTTCAGTTTCCATATTTGCCAGTAAGCTAAAGCTGTTTGTTGTTTGTGTTATGTTAGCTACTGTTAGTCTTCCTTTTTTAATTCCTTTACCTGACGTAACTGTATACCATTCTTCTTGATTGGCCTCATGTTCACACTCTTTTCCTTTTTTTTAACCTGCCATTGTTCACTGCCTGAGTCCCCACTATCTTGCTCTTTCTGCCTAGTCCATTTGCCTTTTAAACTCAGGTTCCCAGGCTGGCCCTGTCTTGGGTACTGTACATTCATATGCTGTAAAGCTGTGATTTCAGTCTCCAGTTCATTTAACCATGTCTGCAACATAGTGTAGGCCTTACATTTGGTGTATGTGTAGGTTGTTGTACAAACTGCTAGTCTCCACATACATTCTACATTTACAACAACATATAAGGCAGCCCGCATTACATAGAATGAACAGCAACTCTTTACAGGGGTCTGGTTAATGTGCCATGGTTTGCTACACTTTCAGTTAATGCTGCTGTATTATATTAGTTTTCTGGTATTCTGCTCCAATACTTCCAATGTTATGGATTGCCTACTACTGGTCTGGCCCTGTCCCGGCCTCCCTAGCTGATACCAGCAGACACTGTTTGCCTCTGCCTGTGTTACCTCCACCAAAGCTCACCTCCGCTTGTTTGGAGATGGAGACTATTAAGGGATGACCAGAAGTGACATCACAAGCACTGCCATTGCTGCTCGGTCCCAAGATATAGTCAAAGTATGTACAAATCAGCAAAAGTGCTGTAGAGCCCCTCTAAATAGAGATATTAGCCCCTGATAGTGACAAAAGGAGGTAAAGAATTAGCTATTGGTGTTGTCTTGTCTCTCGTCACACCTTAGCCCAGTTAATTCAATAAAAAGTTCCAAGCCCGCATGTAAAAACAAATAAGTTCAATTCCTTTTACTTGCAATACTCCGCTTCATACAACAGATTCTGCAGGTTAAAACTGGGCTAAAAAAGATATGCAAGGCTACGGTAACAATTTGGAGAGATGAGCAGAATCAAAGTGAAATTGATATGGTAGAAGTGCATTCTGTTTACATGCATACTCTAATCAATACAGTACAAAATACAATAACCGTCTTGTGTACATAGAGACATGTGTAAGTGCAATTTTCTTAATCAAATCTCCTGGGATTTGATTTTATTGAAAATTACTTTAAAATGGCTATAACAAAGACAATTACTTCTCCAGAATTGCAGGCTGATGCTTAAAAGGAAAACTTCCAGTATGTTTTATGCTATTAATGTAACTGAATATCCAAGTCACATTTTCTATAGAACAGAGATCATTATAAAGCCTATGACTGCCAATGTTAGGACAAGATTTGAAATGGGCCATAATATCTTGTCTGCTGTGGTAAGAATACTGCAAATATTGTGCTACTGTAGAGATCAAATTACTAATTGCTTAATGTTATGTTATGTCCCTTTTCCCTAAACAGTTGACAAGAAATGGATTTCAAGGTCACAATAACCACATCTCTAGGAGCAGTATGAGCCAAAACAGAAGTGTTGAAGGCACTACCAGTAGCAGTAAGGATACCCGCACCATAGACGACAATAAAGAATATACCTTGGTTGAAACCCATGATGGTCACCAAGGCCCAAATAAATCTACTGTTATACTTAAAAGCCATCCAAGTGATTCTGATTGCAGTAGCAGCCAACAACATAGCAGAGAGCGTAGCAGAGAATACAGTGAGGATAGCTATTCGAATCACCCCCCACCATCCAAAACACACCAGTAGTGCATCCAAGGAGTCAGTTTTACCAGAGAAACATCCAAGTCATTCTAGTTCTAGCAGCAGAATGCAGCCAAGCAGAAGAAACAGCAGTGAATCTGGTAATATGAACAAACACAGTGACTCCATCAGTGACTCCAGTGCTGAGAGCAAAAATTTAGAGCATGTACAGAAAGAAGGAAAAGATTCAGATCACTCCCACAATTCAAAGCATATTAGCAAGGAATCCAGTAATGAACACAAAGAGGTACAGCACACCAGTAGTGAATCATCAGAATCAGTTGAGCCCAGGAGACAGCCAGATCATTCCAGCTCCAGCAGCAGACAGCAACACAGTAGAAGAAACAGCACACAGTACAGTAATGAGAGAAAACACTCAAACCATACAAGCAAAATGTCCAGTCATGAGAGTAAAGAACCAAATCATGCTAGCAATCCAAAGTACACCAGTAGTGAATCCAGTGAAGAGAAAAAAGAGTCCAAGGACATCAGCAGTGACTCAAGGGAGTCTGTTGCACCTGAGAGCTATCCAACAAACCCAACTTCCACTAGCTCAAGGTGCACCAGCAGTAAATGCAACAATGAGAACAAGGAAGAGCACATGAGGAGGGATTCCAGGGAGCTGGTTGTGGCAGAGGAGATTCCACATCCTTCCAGTTCTAGCAGCAGCCAACAACACAGCAGAAGCAACAGCACTGAATCCAGTAATGAGAGCAAAGATTCCAAGCACCCCAACAATTCCAAACACACTAGTGATGAATCCAGTAATGACAGCAAAAATTCCAAGCACCCCCACAATTCCAAGCATTCTAGCGATGAATCCAGGAATAAGAGCAAAGATCCCAAGCACCCTCATAATTCCAAGCATATCAGTGAGGAATCCAGTAAGGAGAACAAAGATTCCAAGCACCCCCACAATTCCAAGTACAGTAGCGATGGATCCAGTAATGAGAGCAAAGATTCCAAGCACCCCCACAATTCCAAGCATACTAGCGATGAATCCAGTAATGAGAGCAAAGATTCCAAGCACCCTCACAATTCCAAGCACATTAGTGATGAATCCATTAATGAGAACAAAGATTCCAAGCACCCCCACAATTCCAAACATGCTAGCAATGAATCCAGTAATGAGAGCAAAGATTCCAAGCACCCCAAAAATTCCAAACACACTAGTGATGAATCCAGTAACAAGAGTAAAGATTCCAAGCCCCTGCACAATTCCAAGTATACTAGCTATGACTCCAGCAGTGAGAACAAAGATTCCAAGCACCCTCACAATTCCAAGCACACTAGCAATGAATCCAGCAGTGAGAATAAAGATTCCAAGCACCCCCACAATTCCAAGCACAGTAGCAATGAATCCAGTAATGAGAATAAAGATTCCATGCACCCCAAAAATTCCAAACACACTAGTGATGAATCCAGTAATGACAGCAACTATTCCAAGCACCCCCACAATTCCAAGCATACTAGCGATGAGTCCAGTAACTAGAGTAAAGATTCCAAGCACCCTCATAATTCCAAGCACACTAGCGATGAGAACAAAGATTCCAAGCACCCCCACAATTCCAAGCATACTTGCAAGGAATCCACTAATGAGAGCAAAGATTGTAAGCACCACCACAATTCCAAGCACACTAGCAATGAATCCAGTAATGAGAGCAAAGATTACAAGCACCCCAACAATTCCAAACACACTAGTGATGAATCCAGTAATGACAGCAAAGATTCCAAGCACCCCCACCTTTCCAAGCACACTAGTGATGAATCCAGTAATGAGAGCAAAGATTCTAAGCACTCCCACAATTCCAAGCACACTAGCGATGAATCTAGTAACTGGAGCAAAGATTCCAAGCACCCTCATAATTCCAAGCACATTAGTGATGAATCCAGTAAGGAGAACAAAGATTCCAAGCACCCCCACAATTCCAAGCATACTAGTGATGAATCCAGTAATGAGGGCAAAGATTCCAAGCACCACCACAATTCCAAGCATACTAGCGATGAATCCAGTAATGAGAGCAAAGATTCCAAGCACCCTCACAATTCCAAGCACATTAGTGATGAATCCATTAATGAGAGCAAAGATTCCAAGCACCCCCACAATTCCAAGCATACTAGCGATGAGTCCAGTAATGAGAGCAAAGATTCCAAGCACCCCCACAATTCCAAACATACTAGCGATGAATCCAGTAATGAGAGCAAAGATTCCAAGCACCCTCACAAGTCCAAGCACACTAGTGATGAATCCATTAATGAGAGCAAAGATTCCAAGCCCCTGCACAATTCCAAGTATACTAGCTATGACTCCAACAGTGAGAATAAAGATTCCAAGCACCCTCACAATTCCAAGCACAGTAGCAATGAATCCAGTAATGAGAGTAAAGATTCTAGGCACTCCCACAATTCCAAGCACACTAGCGATGAATCCAGTAATGAGAGCAAAGATTCCAAGCATCCCCACAATTCCAAGCACACTAGCGATGAATCCAGTAATGAGAGCAAAGATTCTAGGCACTCCCACAATTCCAAGCACACTAGCGATGAATCCAGTAACAAGAGCAAAGATTCCAAGCACCCTCATAATTCCAACACACTAGCGATGAGAACAAAGATTCCAAGCACACCCACAATTCCAAGCATACTAGCAATGAATCCAGTAATGAGAGCAAAGATTCTAAGTACCCCCACAATTCCAAGCACACTAACAATGAATCCAGCGATGAGAGTAAAGATTCCATGCACCCCAAAAATTCCAAACACACTAGTGATGAATCCAGTAATGACAGCAACTATTCCAAGCACCCCCACAATTCCAAGCATACTAGCGATGAATCCAGTAATGAGAGCAAAGATTCCAAGCACCTTCATAATTCCAAGCACACTAGCAATGAGAACAAAGATGCCAAGCGCCCCCACAATTCCAAGCTCAGTAGCGATGAATCCAGTAACGAGAGCAAGGATTCCAAACACCCCAACAATTCCGAGCATACTAGTGATGAAGCCAGTGATGAGAACAATGATTCCAAACATCCCCACTATTTCAAGCATACCAGCGATGAATCCAGTAATGAGAGCAAAGATTCCAGCACCCCACAACTCCAAGCACACTAGCAATGAATCCAGTAATGAGAATGAAAGTTCAGAGAATGCCAGTCATTAATCTAGGAAGTCTGTTGTAACGGGATTAATACTAGCCATTCTAGCACAGCTCACACCAACAGTGAAACCACTGATTAGGAAAGTGACTCAACACATATCAGCACTGAATCTAGTCATGAAAGCAAAGAACCAAATCACGCTCACAACTGAAAGCAAAGCAGTAATGAATCTCAGGAGCTTGCTACACCAGAAACATATTCCAGTAAATCTAGTTCTAGTTGCAGACAGCAGCACCAAAGCAACAGCAGAGAATCCAGTGATGGGGTAGGCAAAATCTCCCCCTCAGTCCTGGCCATGACATCACTAAACTTAAGTATGAAAACAAAGATTTAAAGCCTCATAGTAATGAATCTGGTAAGGACGGCATACTTTCAAAGCACACACACCAATCAAAACCCAACCATCATGCATTCTGGGAGTTTGTTACATTTGAGAAGGAGGCTGCTTTACATATTAACAATGTTAGCCAACAGCATAGTAGAAGCAAGATCAAGGAATCTGTGTGATGACTGTATCGTCCTGAAACATACACTGACATTTAACCTAATGTGGTACTATTTATCAATCTGAAACTAGGTGCTAAATGTTTACATAAAAATAAATAAAAATGTGGTGCTTTGCTTCACAGATATTTTTTTATCCAGAAACTATTCTGACATCAACAAAATACTTTATTTCCAACAAGAAAAGAAGCATTTGTATCATCCTCACTTTTCAAAACACCCCTGCTGCTAAATCTGAGTCCTGTAGTAAAAGCTGGGTCTGGAGAAAAGTGAGCATTAAACAGAACAGGACAATATTAAGGCAGCATTCATGGTGATAATAATTGCTGCATTTACTTGAGTCATGATGAGAAAAGGGCCCTGATGTTCACAGCCAATAGCACAGCATGGCCAGTAGTGCTTTGTGGCACATAGTGCATGACCAACTCGGAGCTATTTTCAGAAAGTTAACATGCTCCAAGAAAGGCATACTTTCTAAATATGGGAGCCATGTCAGTACAGCACATAGTGACCATGCACTGTGCTGATACAGGCCAAGGCTGAATATGGCCAACAGGGGGGCCCAATGGCGATAGTGCTGTTGAAAACAAGATAGCGCCATGTCTCGTGTGGGCATATTAATCCCTAGCATGCAAATGAGCCTACTGGGCATACAAAAGAACATGTGCACATTTGCATACCCATTAGCGCCCATGTAGGTTGTTGTAACTGCAATCACTGGTGTTAGTGGACCCCCTTCCTACCAATAACCCCTATACTGTAATAGAGTATATGACTGGCCCTTGTTCTATAAGGATTTCAATGCACAGCAAAAAGCTGTTGCAGGACAGTTCAAAGGTCAAAAAAGTTGTTGTAGTATAGCAGCTATGTCACTACTATACTGCAATAACATTTACAACTCAACGTTGGAGCACTGTCTACTAACACCTTAGCCAACCTTTCAGCACTCAGTAGTGGACGGCATATAGAACCCATCTCAATTGAGTGACATTTTTATTTAAAGAGCAGGTTCTTACTTTTTAAACTAGGGCACCCCCAAACACATAATAACCCTTACCTGGCCTCAAGTTCAGTGCCATAAATCTTTTAATTTATTTCCACCGGGATTGCTCAACATGAAACATTGTATTTTGTTCTGTGCATCTGACTGAGAAAACACTGCAACTTCTGTACTGTCAGGTACAGCCCTGCGCTAGCATAATTTATGGTGTCAGTATAGGAATATTGAGGGGCCACGTTCCATACACCACTAGAGGGACACTTTTAACTGTTTTTTTATACTTTAAAACGGTGATTTTGACAAATCAAGGCCACCACTCAACTAGTAAGGTACTTGTAAAAAAAGCAGTTAAAAGCAACATTTTCTTAGTCAGCTGCATGGAACAAAATACAATGTTTTATATTGAGCAATCCTGGCAGAAATAAACTAAAAGATTTATGGCACTGAACTTACATAGAAACATAGAGGTTGATGGCAGATAAGGACCGCAAGGCCCATCCAGTCTTGGGGACAGGTAAGGGTTATCATATGTTTGGGGGTGCCCTCGTTTAAAGAATAAGAACCTATTCTTCAGATTTAAAGCCTGCTATCTGTGAAAAGAAAACTGGGAGATTTGCTTAAATTCTACCAAAAAAAAAGAAGGTTTTACTGAGATTCTAAAGCTGAGCTCCTAAGTGTGTGGATGGGGCTGCACAGCAAGCAGAGAATGAGTGACAGTGTTGGGAACAGTTATGAACTTTAAAGAAAACAGTCAAAAAAAACACAAATTTCTTCTCTATGATTTTAAGTAGTAAAACCATATGCCATGTAAAATAACAGATTGGGAACTGTCCACAGACTGTTTCCATCTCGGTGGTTGATGTCATTGCAGGGCCCTCTAAAGCTTTGCTCTTGACGTCTATGGTGTCATCAACCCCCTTCCCAACTGAAACACAGCTTTGCTGTGCACAGTTCCCTATCCATTATTCTATATTTTATATATCTTTGGTTTCTAGTGCCCCCTTCCCTGGAGTGTTCCTGTATTATAATATTCTGTATTACCCAGGTGATCTAGTGA
This sequence comes from Neoceratodus forsteri, assembly GCA_016271365.2. NCBI lineage: Eukaryota > Metazoa > Chordata > Ceratodontiformes > Ceratodontidae > Neoceratodus > Neoceratodus forsteri. The sequence goes on along the minus strand of CM057453.1, from coordinate 637,725,411 downwards.
TCACTCCTCCTCCTAACTGACCGACCTTGCATTATAATTTTTTTTATATCCCTTATAGTCTAGTGCCCCCCCACCTATGCACCAAGTGACATCCCCCAAAACGTGCAGTCATGCTCATTAACTGTCAGACTGCAACACGCTGAGGAGGTGAGCAGAGGGCTATGCTGGTCACCCGTCACTTGTAGTCACACTGGTAAGTGGTGACTGGGGTGAAGGGGACCTTCAATGTGTGCGTAGTTGGGGATACCACTCTGTCAGAAGGTGTGTGGGGGGGTCTGCTAGACTACAAGAGATATTTGAAATATTATACTACAGGGACAATTGGGGGAAGGGAGTCATTAGACTAGGAGGGATATATGGAATATTATAATACTGGGGCAATTGGGGGGAGGGGACCACTAAACACCAGGGAAACAACTTTTATTTCACAAAAGGGGCAATGGAGGGGCACAGCCACAGTGACAGGTTAAGGTCAGGGTTTCGGCAGTGCTATACTACACTGTGCTGGCAGCTGTTTAGCACCACTGAAACCTATGAGTGTACTGTTGTACCCATTATACATGAGGGATCCTAATTTGCATAGGCAAGGTAGTATATTTTGCATAATCACACTTCTGGGTTTATGCAGTGCTCCATGGGCCTCTGAATATAGCCCCATCCAGAGTGCCAGCACTATTCATGGTTAATGTGGAACTAACTGGGTTAGTGCCATGCTAGCCTTTTGAATATGGAGGCCTAAAAACCTGGTAAGAACCCTTCATAACAAGTTAAATTCCTGTCCTGTAACACAATGAAAGAGAAAACCATAGAGGACTGTTGCTGAGCTCAGTGACAAGTATTTTACTACAAGTAGTATATATTATGAGGTACATAAATACACTAGCTTGTGTACTAAGAAAGAGATGTATAATTGCAGTATGTTGGACATTTCATTTTTAAGTCAAGCCTTTTTTCAGGAGTCAAAATCAAGATGCCTCAGTAAAGCATGTTTCTGTCTGTAAGGTTAACTTATTTAGTGCTGAACAGTGCAATACTGATTTTGTAGAAAATAATTAACATAAAATGCTTAAGGGTGCAGTGGTGATGTATTGAAATAATCCAGTGCATTACTTTAGTGTCTGAAATGGAACCTGGTGAAATTAAGAAAATTGCCTGTCTGTGCAGTGGATTCAATCACGTGAATCTTCATCATTAAGAAAGCTTAAATGGGGATGGGCTGATGAATTACAAAAACATTTAAGCCCTTTCCAGTTATTGGTGTGGAGGACTTTACACACACCTGGAAGTTCAACTGAAAGGGTACTACATGGTTTTAATCAGAGATGTGCAAATGTCAGAAAACTTAAGTTTTGAACAGTTTGCATTGAAATAAAATAAGTCTGAACCTGTTCAAATCCGCTTCTATGAATATTTTCTGAATTCTTATTTTTGAGTGCATGTTGTTCTTTGAGGTATAACATAGGATCGTTAGAGCAGAGATCAGTTTTACTGCTTTGATAGGACTGAGCTGATTTCACTCTTGTTCTGTTTAGTGATTGCTATGAAGCTTGTATTTTTTTCAGTCTGGTACGATTGTCCAGATCAGATGATGTGCTATTGCAGGCACTTTTCAGTCACATTACCCAAGGAATCCAATATTACCCTGCCAAAAAAATCAATATCTGGAAAATATTCTTGTGTATGATGGATGCTAGCTAGGCCTGAGTGAAGTTTAAACTTTGCAGGCAAGGTTGCAACAAAATGTCCCACAATGCACTTTGCAAATTGTTCACTAAGTGGCCACTTGGCACGTTGCTGCAGTTGTGCAAAGTTTACTTCACAGCTTCACCACTCCATGGTAAAACACAGCCACATGAATTTGAACTCTGCCTGCTCTGTCTCGTCTCCTCTAGAAAGATTTTGACAGATTCCAAGAACTAGTTACAAAACAATAAATGTGTCATAAATTTCCCCCAAAAAAGTTACGGTAATTGGGAATGACAAAAAACATTTTTTTTTTCATATTTTATTTTATTGGTAACTGGATAAGGCCCTCTAGGCTGAAGCGCCTGTTTTCAGTAGCAACCTGGGGGCATTGGGGAGGTTAAGTGACTTGCTTAGGGTTACACAGCATGCAAGCGGAGGTTGTAAGAATCAAACCCAGGTCTGCTGGATGTACCAAGCTTATTACTGTAACCTCTAGACTATGCTGCCAGCCCCAGGGTTTACAGGAGGCTTTTGGAAGTTTCACTTTTAAAGATGATGAGTTAGAACAGCTCCAGTCTTGTAAATATCTTGGCTTATGCTCTCGACAGTACAGTGTCATACGTAGACCACGTTGATCATCTCATTAAAATAATTACTGTACATTTAGGAATGCTACAGGATACATATGACAAAATAAATGTTACCAAAGAAACAAGCAAGTTGGTAGTATCCAATCATATAATATCAATTACTGATTATGACATCTACAGTATTTTGATGCATCTGATACTACTAAGGGTCTTTAAAACAGCGTGTCACTTTGTCTGAGACAACAAATTTTCTATGCATCACTGTAATTTGAAAGTGCTGGTGGGCTGGTTACCACCCTAGTGAAGCAACAGTATTTTGCAGGTCTGTATTGTTGAAAAATTCAAAAAGGCCAATCTCCATCCAGTCTTTTGGCTTTAATGATGCCCCAGACTAGTACGCAAGAAACAAGATCTGCTTCCAGCAACAATATTCATTTTCCTTTCGGAATTACACACATGGGTCAAAAATGTAATGTTTACACAGTAGATCTATTTCATTTTGAAACACATTACCCAGGAATTTGATCCCCTGTACCTTTCCTGGTTTTAAAAATACCTTAAAGCAGCAATAGTTTGTCTGTAATTGTTATGAATGATTTTATTTTACTGTCAATACATGTTAATAACAATGCACCTGTATTATGGATATACATAACTTGCCTGCTGTTGTGCTTTTATGTTGCAATTTAATGTTGTTTCTGCTTTTAGACTAAGGTTACATTTATACATTGGCACGTGTTTTCAAAGGCCTTTCCTGAAAACAAATAACTTAATAAACACATTCATAACAGTATAATCTCGATAACAGTCTGTATGAACAGTTCATTTATATAGGTATTACTGGGGATTACATTTAGAATTATATTTCATTCATTGCCCATATCCAATAAAGCATAAAGCATAAAGCATTCCTTGCAGTAGGGGAAATTGCCATTGCGTTATGCTTCCACATGGTTTGGTCTGAGAACTAAGTCCATGTGTAATGGTGGGGAAAAAATGACAGTTAGAAAATTATCTATTACAAATACTTAGAAAGGAGACGAACGGAGATGAGGCTGATGGTGGAAGAATTTAATGATTATAACAATAATCACAGCAAGAGATTACAAGTGGTACATCCTTCATTCTTCATTCTTCAAACTAACAGTGTATTCTGGCTTGCTTATATAGTGGATGACAGTATTATTAGTTTCTATGGTTGTCTATGATTGGTTCAAAACAAATGCAAACATCAACTTAAAAGGCAATTCTCCTTTTAGTACATGTATGAACTTATCCTTGGTAAGCACAAATGTATTGATAGTGTAAATTATATTACTATATAAGGCTAGTAATAATTATCATTACCAGTTACCAAGGTCTAGAAGGAAGAAATAGATTTGGACTTAAGAATGTGCATACAAGCTTTTTAGCCTGTAGTCAGAAGGGTAACTTGAACTCTATCCCTGTATTTCTGCCTTGCAGACACATAAAGCAACTGTTTGATATTACTCACATGGTCAACACAAATATCAAAAGACACTTTGATATTGCAACTTGTGGCTTAGTTTGTCTTGTAGCTTTACAAGTTTTATATAATTCAATTATATAGGCCATTATTTGTTACACAAACACATTATGTTTTAGACCAAAATGAGGTTTAAGCTGAAATATTGAGACACACTTCTTTATCCCTTATTACACCATGGCAACCCATACACCTTCTTTACACACTCAGAACATGGGAAGCTGCCATCTTGTTTTGAACTCTGATACAGATGGCAATTAGAAAAAAAATAACAAATCTCTGCTGTAAGTTCTTGAAAAACGGAAATTGCCTAAACAGTAACAAAAAAACTGAGTCTTACTGAAACAGTGTCTGTTGTAAAGATAAACAGAGCAGCACTAAGACAGTTAAAATTATTCACATGTAACTGTCCAAATTAGAGCTGTTGTCTGGAACCCTCAACTCCTTTTTTATTTATTTTGTTTTTGATAACCAGGTAGGTGCACTAGACATAGAAATGCCTATTTTCAGGCATGACCTGGGAGGGTACAAGCCAAATACAGGACAGTTTACTGCATCCATGAAAGTCCTGGTTTTATGAGGCTCTTCAAAAAGGAGCCTATGTTTCTGACAACTGGCTTAACACTATTAATACATTTCTATGTTTTAATTGTATCAATTTTTATGAAATAAGTTTCCTTTTTAGAGTTGTATCTTCAAGGAGAGTTTCCCTGGCTAGGATTGTGTTGATGTATTGTCTTTGTATGTGTCTTGTTGAAAAATCTAATAAAACTTGACCTATAAACAAAAACTGGCTTAACACACTTTTCCAGTGCAGGCATTAGCCTTTTGCAAATTTACCACTGGGCTGTTCTCTTTTTGTACCTACCAGGCCTCTTAACATAGGAATCCATATTTGCTTTCATGCACCCTTTAGCATTCTCCTATAGTAGAAGCAGTCTCATTTTAACTTTGATACATACTGTCAGAGATGGAAACCAGAGTTTGCCAATAAAATAAATTATCTATACCTTATTAAAAAAACTCTGCAGTGTCACAGATGAATATTTAATAGCTACCTAATTACAAGCTCTACAAGCAATACATGGGGAAATAATTACAGATTACATTAAAAACATACAAATAAATAGGTTTTACACAAAAGAAGCACAAACAGAAAGACACCACATTGACTAACATTCTTGTTCTTACCACTCATATCATTGAATAGTCTTTTCAGGATCCATGATGGGTCATCGACAAAATATTTGTCAAACAACCCAACAGTGAAACTGGCAGGTCGACTGCATTCTGCTGCCAGTTTGCAGAAGCAACAAGTGTTTTCTTCAGGGAGCTGCGCCCCCCTGCACCCTCCACTTAGGATTCTCAACTCCAAGACAGAGCTGAATTGGGGTGCAGGGACCCCTAAAGACAGTGCGGGTGCTAGTGGGTTACCTACAGTGACGTGGAGCTGTTGCCACTCTAGGGGACTCCTGGTCGACATGCTGACGTTGTGGATGTATACCGTTTTTTCACATAGCTTCAATTCCAAATGGAAAACCCAGCAGCAAATAATTATCTCCTTCTCTGATGCACACATTTTCTATGGAAATTCCTGATCCTCCAAGTACAGAGAGAAAAATAGACTTATCCCTTACTGTACCTGTGCACCCTAGTTAAAGCATGCATTGATATCCCATGAATCCACAAGGCTGCAAAATGTCACTGTTGGCAGCTGTCTTGTTTTTTCAGTAACATCAGACTTGCTTCATTTAAACCCCAAGCCACTTCTGATCAGTTTTGGAGTTGCTCTTCCGTGAGATAAAAAAGTTAAGCTGTCCATTCATATGTTAACAGTGATGATCCCAACAGTCTTTTGTCTCAGAAGAGCAGGTCAGTGACCCCTCAATCAGACATCAAAGGCATTATTCAGCAAGAGTAAAGCTATCTGTTCACCCCAGTGTGTGACCCCTTTTAAAATCTAAATCTTTGCAATTAGCAATTTAACCCTCAGAAGCAAATATAGGAATCTATAAAGAAATGTAATTTTATGTACTTTAGAGTAGAAGAATTTATCATAAGCACTATCAAACTCTGGTCAGAGCCAATATGGCTGTGGAGAGCTTTTAGGAGTGGCAAGAGCAGTGACCAGAATATGCTGTGCTCTTGCTGCACAGGAGTCAGCTGTAATACTGCAGTGATTACAGTACTGTGCATGCATGATACTCGCACGTGTGCAGTTTGCTCCAGAGTCAGCTGTGCACAACATGGCAGTGCTGACTAACTACATGTAACAACCCAGTCCCCTTGAGTTACTAGAATCCCATTAGTACTAGTCTTAGGCAGGTAAGAAAAGGCAGCTGATGGGGAGGTTATTAGAGGCTTTCTACATAATGACATCATTGTTATGTCAAGTAGCCTGAGAGAGGGATGATTATGTCATTTAGAGCTCTCACAGCAGCATAACCATTTTAGAGTCAGCTGCTCTTGGGGAGCTGAGAATGTTCATCAGTAAGTTCAAATGTTGCAGTTAGTCTGGCAGGAGGTCTGCCACTGGGGCTCTGCCAAAGGGAGCCCTGGTATTTCTCACCCTAATTTGGTAAAATCTTCAGTTTGCCTGCAGGACTCTTTAGTTTCACTCCAGGGGGAGTGGGAGAGAATGTAGTACTTGTGGATCCAATGGGCAATCCTCTGAAGTTCCTGAAGTTCACAGCTGCCTTAAGGAAGAACAATGAGTAGAATCTGACAGCTACCAGAGAAAGAAAGATGCCTTTTGTTCTTTCCATGACTGGGAGGACAGAACAACTAATCTGTGAGTACAGAATTTGAGACTGTTCTCTTAGGGAGTTGTCTGAAGTGTCTGTGCCCTAGATAAGGCTAGATCACAGCGGTCAGGACCCCTTTCAACACAACTGTGCTGAATTTAAAGTGAAAGTTAGGAGTCATTAACAATTCATTGGGGATTGGAGACTCAGTTGGTGTAACTCTGAAGGAATGGTGGAGGCTGTTTGGGGCAAAGGGTGAGAAATGCCATCTGGAGTTTCAGGCAGGGCTAAGTGGTTCATGAATGGGCACCAGAGTTCACTGGCAAAGACCATGCACCAGGAGGATTTTAAAGTGTGTGGCACATCCTACTGATATACACTTTGGAAATGGAAATGTGTGGAACATGTTTAAAGTGTGTGGCACATCCCACAGATATAATCCTTGGAAGAGAGATAGAGATGTTTTTTGTGGAAAACAGTACTGCCTAGCAAAGTGTCCTGCAAATGAGAGTGTGTCTGTATTACAATGATAAACATTTGGGGGAACACCCTTGCTTTAAGCAACATCTGTAAATAAAGCCATACTGCAAAACCCCAGTTACTGCTTTGGACATTCCACTTGTTGCTTCTACTGTGAATGTTATTGGGCTCCTCACCAGTTAGGTCTAGCATATGCCTAGCATCCTCTTCCCTGAACCTGGTTGTAAATAAAAAGGTGCATTTTAGTATGTACCTCACCCCCCATCCTCTAGATAATGAGTCTGGTATACATTCAAACACTAGGGGTGATACCATGAGTGTAGCTGTGCCAAAAGAAAATTGTATGCCATGTAGTTGTCAGTAGTTCTTTTAAGGGGGGTGCCAGCTAGCCAAAGGTGGTGTGGGATTACATACATATGCACAATAGTCATGCATGCACAGTTTAAGTCTGTGCCACCATGTTGCACATGGAGGCTGTCATGTCTGCACTTGCAGAAAGGAAAAGTAGTGCACCAGGAAGTGGGCATGTTTATGTGTCTCACAGAATCACTGGAAACTATGCTGGAGCACTGGGGCAGAACAGCAGACAGCAATCCAGTTATGTACATCCACAGTGCTCTTTTAGAAATCTGATGATGGCATAACATCTGTGGAGCCTGGCTCAGACAACCATAAAAATCAGACTCAGGAGGAGACTATTAACAAACTAGAGATCTGGTCTCAGAATTGTTCGTCATCACAGTCATTTTCTCATTCTTTTCTAAGCAGTAATTTCTGGTAAATGTGCCTTAACCATACTGATCTCAGTGCTGGTAGATTACTTCTGGTTTCCCCCTGATTGTATTAGGAGAAGGTAGTAGCAGTCTTGAAGTGGTTGCTGCCAGTGGTGGCATGCTCTGAAAAAAAGTGGTCCCCATGCTCATTTGCACATTTTAGAAATGACCCCTTGAGTTAAAGGGGACAGGACTTGATTACTTATGTACAGCTGTTTGAAATGTCTCTATTTTTATAAATTATATTCATACCTCTAAAGGATCCCTATTTTAACTGTGCCTGAATAAAAACTGAAGCTGTTAGGTGTGTTTTGTTTTTGTTTTTGTTTTAGATTTATAGAACTGCTATTTAATACAACAGCAGATTAGGTATATATGGACACATGTTGATACATGGACATATTAAGATAACAGTATCTCAATTACAAGGGGGTATGTGTTAGGTTTGGGTTTTGAATGTACACATACACTAGTCACTTGTTACAGAATTACAGCTATATTATATTTAAGATAGTATAAGTTTGACTATTTGTGAGTAATATGGACTTATTGTACACAGAGTTTAAGAAAAATGTATCTGAACAGTACACTGTGTAAAATTTGATTGACACCACTGTGTGAAACAGCTGGTGAATGCTTAACTTACAGTCGGGCAAGTTATCTTCTAACCTATTTTTTACTTAACACATATATAGTTTCATATTTATAAGACCTTTAACATTGTTTACTATGTATTGCTTAAAGAGCTACTGATGCCTTAAAGAAAACTTTGAAAAACATAATAATTAGGTAAAATACTGTTTGTATTTCATATATATTCTACCTTTCTCCTCCCCAATATTTATTGCTGAGTAAATGTGCATGAATGTATGATTTTTATCATTGCAGTTACTTTAAAGTTAATCTGCCTCTATAGCTTATTCCCTACTTCAAGTCATAATGCTCTGTTGTGACATTACAATCTGTTGCCATGAGAGTAACTGTGATGTAACAAGCAGTGCATTATGACCTCAGGTAGGAAGACAGCAACAGAAATAGATGAACTCTTCATGAGCAAAAAGCCTGTTTTCTTGCAAGTGACCTCAGCAATAAATAATGGGAGGAGAAATAAAGAACTAATGTAAAATACAAGCTGAACTTTATCTAAATATTGTGTTTAGTTGAAGTTTTCTTGAAGGTGTCAGCTTAGTTTTCCTTGTGTTTTTAATCATTGCCATTTACTAATGCTTGTACAGACACACACAGAGGGTTTTAAAATGGAACTTCACTTGGTTTATAGCTTGTGACAGGGAGTGAACTTTCAAGTCAGTAAAATTTGACCTTGGAATAGTGTTCTTTTGATGGAACTAATCCTGTTTTGGTGAAGTAATTTGCAAAGCTGAGGCTAAGAAGTACAATAAGAGTTGGGTTAAACAAATGTATACATCTCTAAAAGAATACAACTTACAGATAAACCTCTATGAAAGTTGTTCAGGACAACAAGACCTTTCAAATGAGCCTATTCATTAAGCTGCACAAATTATATTTTTTAAACTATGGCCAGCTGATTACCTCAATTTTCATTTTTTATATGAGTTGTGCCAAACAAATATAAATATCTCTAAAACTATATGAGTTATGCATAAATAAGCAGTATGAATGTTGTTTGGGACAACACAACCTTTCAAATGAGCCTATTCATTAAGCTACACTAATTATATTTTTTAAACTATGGCCAACTGATTACCTGAGTTTTCATTTTTCATCACAATTTTCACTTTTCAGGTGGTTATATTTTAAAACAAAATCTAATAAATTCATATTAGCGACTACCCTCATTTGAAAGGTCATTTTGTCCTGAACAACTTTCATGTAGGTTGTATGGTTGTATATCGGTAACTTGTATACTTTCTGACATATTTACATTTGTTTGGCATGACTCCTACTGTGTTAACTCAGAGAGAGAAAAAAATGAGGTTGTTTGGAAGACCATATTTGACAAAATTTAAAGAATTCAGATTAGTGACTACCCTCATGAGAAAGGCCTTTTTGCCCTGAATAACTTTCACATTGGTTATTGTTGTGCACTTTGAATAGTTTTAAAGATATTTAGATTTGTTTGGAAGGTGTGCACATTTGCGCTAAGAGAAAAGCAGCTTGGACTTCTGTGTCCATCATTCCTATTAAACAGAAAGAAGGAAGTATTTCTTTAGCAGCCATTGAGATTTCCAGAATGGAAGGATACACTGAAAACTCCTAAAATTTGTGTCGCACAGAAACACCTTTTTTCAAGTGAAAGCAGGATGGCTGTAGGCTCCACCCACAGCCATAAAAATGTACAAAGTTCATAAAGAAATAATACCATAATGCATAATAAATATGTGAGTACAGATAATAAAATACAATTCAAACTGTAAGTAATAACAGATTAGCAGTACAACTAACAGATACACAGCACAAAAACACATAATAGGTCACCTCAACCACCAAATTTAAAAGAAATAAAAACAAATAAAGAACAACCCTCAAAATGTATAGTTAGTACTCAAATTGTTAGATAATTTTAACAACCATTGCCTTAACTAAACCATGTAGACTAATAGCTGGGTACACAGGTACTAAGGCAAGGCTTTCCAAATAGAAGGGTACACACAAGAAAAGGCATTACTGCCAGTGGTGACTTTAGTATTAGCTGGAGACAGCTGAACACCTCCAGCAGATCAGAAGCCATATCTGGTACTCCTAATAATAATGAATATTAAAATACAGGTAGAGACATTACCAAGCACATGTTTAAGCATTTCTTGAACCAGATTATATTAACCGTAGTTGAGAGGGCCTCCATAACATTGTGCAATTTCATGATCATTCCTTCTCCCTTTCCCGACTGATAATAATGATAGTTTCTGACCACTTGGGCAAGGGTTGCAACCACAATTTAGAATAGCCCAATAAGCTTACAATGTTGCCAGTGGTATTATGTTGTCAAAACAGTCACTTAGAGCTACCCTTAATGCTGGAGAATGTGACTGCAGTGATTGCTGGCTTCATAATCAAAGGATTTTGCTCATGCCATCTGTAATTTGTGCAAAACATCTATTATCAAAGATTGACATTTGGTATAGATCATTTTTGAGTGGCTTTGTGCACAAAGTGCTTAGTGACATTGATTTAGAAAGGTTTCTACTGGAATTTGATGCTTTATGTATACAGGAAACTTGGCTTTGTACCCAGAATAATATTAACCTAAATGGATATGAATGTTTCCACTCAATTTGCAAGAAATCACATAAATTAGGAAGAAATTCTGGGGGCTTGCCTGTTTTTATTAAAATTGGAAGCTTTGAAAAGGTGCAACATCTGAGAAAAGATGCCAGTTTGGGGGTTTTATTCTTAATTGTGCCATCCCACAATTATATTTTAATTAATTGTTATGTACCATCAGCTAACCCTCACTTTTATGATGACTCTGTGTGGGACAACCTTATGAATCATATTTGTGAGACATTGTAAACTTTCCCTTTTGCAAGTGTTCTATTGTTAGGGGACTTTAATGTGAGAATCAGGGGGTTTGAAGGACTAAATGAAAATCCATTATTCACTTATACCAATTCCATTGAGAAACTGATCAAACCAAGGTGGCTACCTGGTAACAGCCTGTGCTCCAGCAAATACAAAGTGTAACAAGGCAAAAAGCGGAGCAACTAGGTGACCAACAGAGAAAAAACAGAACCGGTTTAAGTTAAAATATGCTTTACTATATTAATTAAAGCTGCACAGAACATAAAAGCACATATTGCACAATATGCACAAATAGTAGTTCACTAAAAATACTACCAAGAGCTTAATCTGGTTCAAAGTTAGCTGGCATTCATCTGTATCCCCTTCCCCTGGGTCATGCCTGAAAAAATAGCAGTATTTGTCTAGTGCACTTACCCGGTCAACAAAAACTAAATAAATAAATAAATAAATAAAACTGGCTACCCAATATCACAACTTAACATCGGGGACCCTGTACACACATGTCCAGCTCCTCTCTTCGCTTACCATGCTGCTCCCCGGAACTCTCAGCACAAAATGAAAAAAAAAAAGAAATACCTCAATAAAATCACTTGCAGGGAAAATGACTCAACTCCATCCACTCCTCACTCCCTGATTGTTCGTTTGTTGCTTTAAAAAAATAAATAAAAAAATGGAACGGAATGGACTAGGGCCATTTTATACAACGAAGTCAGCTGCCTTCCCCATGGTTGTTCCATTGGACTGCAAGTCCCAGGAAGCCACAAGGCAGCAATTCAGGCTGTACTAAACATCAGCACCATCTTGAATACCATCCTCCCTTTTGGGTATTATTGCTTACATAGTAGACTCCTATATCTCAGGGGGCTCTTGGGTTAATTTTTTTACACAGATATTTTTTGATTCCACAGTCATAGACGTTCAGCTAATGGCTGGGACTAACAATAACACTTTCCAGTGAATAGCCTTTGATGAAGTCTATCTGGCTATAAATTCATCAAAGAAAAATAAAACTGCAGGCCCAGATGGTATTCCTGCAGAAGTGTATTTCTGCCAGACTGGCCTATGGTGCAAAACGTTGACCATTTTTTTACAACAAGTGCATTAGCTCTAATTATTTTCCACCAACATGGCATGGGGCAAACATTCTGCCAATTCACAAAAAGATGACCTATCAGACCTCTCCATGTACATGCCACTAAGCCTATTAGATATTAACCTAAAAATATTGTCAAACATTTTATTGGAATGGTTAAAGGCACAAGTAGATCTGCGGGGGGCTTATTTGATCTGCAAGCTGGATATAGGGATTATTATTCTACCCTGGGCAATGTATTTGTTTAAGACATTTTAGTGAAAAACATGTATTTTTAAGGAAGCAAAAGCTGTACACTGTGTTTATCGATTTCTCATCAACTTTTGATTCACTATCCAGAAATATTTTATGGGGTCAGCTTCTGAATAGAGGAATCAATGGAAATTTGGTTGCCATCACTGCCAGCTTATATTGAGATACCTAGGGTGCAAATAAGATTAGGCACTGGGGGGAGCTATCATACCCATTTAGAATTAATACGGGTGTACAAGGCTGTGTGCTAGCTCCCTTGTTATTTTTGCTGTAATTGGATAATCTGTTAAAAGATATGGAATTTGTAGTATCTGATGCATCCAAGATTAGGAAATTATTATGTCCAGCATTGGCTTATGCTGAAGATATGGTATTGTTTTAACTGTCAAAAATGGGTCTACAAAAAAGATGGACTTTGTAAGGAAAAGATCAGAGGAGCTCCAACTGAAAATTAATTTTAATAAAATGAAGATTGCTATTTTTGTAACTAGAAAAGCAGCCAGTAGCTGTCTCTTCTTTTTCTTATTTGGAGATTAGGTTCTCTGCCAATTGTTTGTGGAACTCACATGTGGAATTAGTAAAGGATTAACTAAGTAAAACTATTGGTGGCCTGACAAGGTTTAATCATAGGTTTAGTGGTTTTAGGATAAAAGGCAGTATCCAGGCAGTTAAAGCTAAATTTAAATCACAACTGCTATATGGGACAGAGATATGGGAACCTAATAACATTAACAAGTTAACAATCCCACTATTTAAAATGCTTAGCAATCTTATGAGACTAGGGCTTCTACCCCTATTTATTCTGTCTAGGGCCCTTCAGCTTCTATCAGAGCTGAAACTGATTTAACTAATATAAAAACACTAACATAAATACGTAGACTGAACTTCTGGGTAAGGATAACCAGTTTTGCTGACACATCATTATCAAACAATGCCTAAGTGAAAAAGAATACTGGTATGAATTATGGTATGGAACTAAATTCTGGTTCACATCACTGATTCTTTTTTTTATCATAGTTCTTTTTATTAATTATTTAGTATATATATTTTCAAAATCTGTGCCACTGTCAATCACAGTGCACAACATTTTATAACATTTTACATCATGCATAAACTTTGAACCATCAGAATGAAAAGAAAAGAAAAGAGACACATCCAGTTCATACTGGAGAGAGAAGCAGAAACATTATATGCATCCCATAATTCTTTTATTGAACAAATATAAGTTAATTGCACTAAAATATGCCGTGGATAAGACAATTAAACTATGTGTACAGTATAAAAATACATTACGAAGAGAGTAAGTAATTCTTGGAATAAAATAGACCTGGAAGCCATATCTAAACCATACTATTCAGACTGGGTTGCAAAAAATAACTTAAGCTTTGGTTAGAAGTTATATTTGGATATCCTTGATAACCCACAATTACACCAAGTTTTTATTAGTTATAAATATGAACGCTTTCAAAGTAATGTATTAGTTCAATGTTACAGTAAATACTTGGAGGTATCGGATGAATGTGACTGCTCAGTAGGTGGGAACGAAAATTTGTTACACGTCATGTGAGTATGTCCCTAGTATATAAAAGAGAGAAAGTATTGGTTAAGTCCATTTATCAGTAATCTCTATGAAATTGATACAAGCACTTTAATTAATATACTTATAAACACTGAAAATTCATGGACAGTTGAAAGACTTGCAAAATATTTTTAGCAATTAAAACAGAATCTGGACAGAGCCTATAGGGCTGCAGGTGAGGAATTTGTGGTAAACTAGTGAAACTTACCGAAGTTATGAATATGCATCCACAGAATGCAACATAGGTCAACATGTGTTGTTTTGTAATATTTTTACCCCAAATTTTCAACATATCCTTTTTATGATCCTGCCTCATGAAGAATGGCAGAGAAAATGTTCAACTCCTTCCCAAATGGTGATTTCACACAGGGACCCTGAAATCACCTTTCTGGATATTAAAAAAACATTTTGGCCAGGATTTGAAAAATGACAGCTGTAACACTCATGAGGTAATGTAAAGATATGGTTATGTTGTAAATTTGTGAGAAAATATTGAAAAGTACCAAAGTTATGTCCTAACTTTATTGTTTTATAATACTTTTACAACAAATGTTCAACATAGCTTTCTTATGGTCCTCCTCATGAACAAGGGCAGAAAAAGTATTCAACTCCTTCCTGAAAGGTGATTTTGTGCAGGGTCTGTGAAATCACCTTTTGGGACATATCTGCCTACTGACAGTGCAATTGTTCATGAAGTGGGGTCCCAAAGAAGGCATGTTGAAACTTTGTAACAAAAATATGCAAAAATGGCCAAGTTATGCCCCAAGTTCAAAACCCCATTGAAATACATTGAACTGCTACTTATTTCCTCAGTTCGTGGTCAGGCTCTGAAGAGCGAAGACATGTCTGTGGTCCAGAGAGGATTATGTCGGTGAACCCTGATCAGTAAGTAATGGCTTGGGGGTGGTGCTGAGTGGGAGGGTTGGGTGGAAGAAGTTTAACGGCTGTAAAAGACATCAATGGAGAGGGGGGATCATTATTCTCTATATGTACCTGTGGCCTTACCACCTTGGAGCCTTCTATCAAATCTCATAAGTAAGCAAGTTTGGAACTGGCCAGTGGAGACCAACAAACACCAGGTGAGGACAAGGCTGAAAATAGCTCTCATTTCCATGCCACAAAACTAAATAAATAACTCAAGTTGCCACACATGACAATGGTGTGGGCACCTTATTATATGCTACTTGCCCTACAGGGCAGTTAGGTGTTAGGACGTACTTGCTCCATCACAGTTAGAGAGGCCAGATTTGGGGTGTTCTGGGTTGGGGGTATTCTGGTATGACCTGAAAGGGAAGAACAGAGAAGGTTGAGGAGACACAAAGGGTTGGACGTCCTAGAAGAGAGATTAGAGGGTTAGAATTAAACAAAGATACTTATCTGACTGGTATACAGTCTGACCAAACCTGTAGAAATAAAGGGAAAAATAGATTTGTTAGATTAGTATGGGGAACTTATGGTAGCAAGAGTAAAGACAGAGAGGGGAGAGTTAGAAAAAGGGTAGAGTACAGCATAGGAGTAAAGGAAGACGAGTTTTACAGGAAAAAATAAACTTTAGTTCAATGTAAGGAAAATAAAGATAGAGAGACAGACAATAAAAATGCAGAAATCTAAAAAGAGAATACTGTGCCACTGGAAGCTCAGCAAACCCCCACTGGCACCCCAGGTGACCTGTTGGTGGCCAGCAGATTTAAGTAGTAGCCCTGATGGGCTAGTGAGGATGCTTTTGGGTGAGTGGTCCCTGCATCTCATTTTTCTGACAGCCATACATTTGTTTTGGAAGGAGTCAAAGGCTGAGTTGACGTTGGAGACTGTAGAGATGTGGGACCAGTCAGTGGCTGACAGGTCTGCATGGAGATATGATAAATTCAGCAACCTGAAGACAGCAGGAGAATAATTTTAGGGGGCTTTTGGATGACAGATCTTGCATACACAGTAGGTGGAGATGGTCACTGAGTGCATCTGGGAGGATACCTACATCAACAATACAGTGAGCTGAGATGAAAGTCCCCAGTCCAGAAGAGTGTGGTTCAAGGATTTGTGATTGGGGGGGGGGTCTGAAATTTGTTGGGATAGCTGGAGAGATGTAACATTCTGACAACGTTGTGCACAGAGGGGGAGAGCCAATTAGAGTGAAAATCCCCAAGTATCAGCAACTCACCTGATGAGGAGTGGGAGCAGATGAAGGTGTGAAGTTCAGTGACTGAAGCAAGGGACAGAACAGTAGTACACTTCTGCAAGTAAAAGTGAGACTATGAAAAGGAGGGTGAGTTTGAGGAGGAGCAGTGTGTAGGTGGAGGGGAGGGAAGACCAATAGCACAGGTACCATCTGGATGGCAGAGAAAAGACAGACTGCAACACCCTCCACCTTTCTACAGAGTAACCAGGTATGGACACTGCAACACTTGGTACTTGTAGGAGAGCCAAAACTCTGAGAATATCTGGGTGGAGGTTGCCCATGAGGAACTGCAACAGATCCAGCTTCGGAAGGAGGCTGCAGATCTTTGGGTGGGCAACTTGCAGTCCTTTGAGGAGCTACACTGGGGATGTGTGAGCAGGACCAGGATTATGTCACCTGCCACCAGGAGTAGCAAGGTTACAAGGAATTGGGGAGGGTGAGAAGAAGGGGGAAGGAGGCACCAGAAAGTTTCCAAGTAGAGCCTAGGAGCAGGTAGAAGACAGCAACCAGAATGCCAGTGTAAGTGAGGAATGAAGGGTAGGGATAAGGATAGGAAGCTGGGGGAGGGAGAGGTGTGATGAGAATAGTAGGGTGGAAGGGAGAGAGGAGCAAATAGAGAAAGGGAGGAGATGGAGATGAGGAAGAAGGATAGCTAAGATGAGAAGAAATGTGGTGGATGACTGCAATCCAGATGGGAAAGCTTGCAAGCTTCACCCAGATTGGGAGGTTGTATGCAATTTAAAAGCTCATTAAACCATTCTAAGCATTCATAAAATCTTATAACTTCCATGCTGACATCAACAAAGTAACACAGTGTTGCTATTACAGAAGGGACTTGGGGTTCATTTTCTCTACCACTCCTGCAACACAGCAGGGACTACACCAAGTAAAGCAGTACTGTGATGATGGCAAGGACTTGGGGTCACATCTTATCTGTCCCTTCTGCTGTACGGCAGTGACTATGTAGAGTAATACAGTATTGTGATCATGGAAGGGACTGAGAGTCCATCTTATCTGCCACTCCTTCAGTGTGGCAGTGACTATACATAGTAACAGAGGACTGTGATAACAGAAATGATTTGGGGTCCATCTTGTCTACCCTCCTGCTGCAAGGCAGTGACTATACACAGTAGCATAGTACTGTGATGACGGAAAGGACTTGGGGTACATCTTGCCTGTCTCTCCTGCAACACGGCAGCAGCTATGCAGAGTAACACAGTATTGTGATGACAGAAAAGACTGAGGATCCATCTTGTCTGCTCCATACTACAACATGGCAGTGGCTACACCTGATGTGCATATGGAACACATCCATATTAACAGCTGGTGTGTCACTCCTTCTCATGCTGTGTAGCCCTCAATATGATTCTCCCTCAGGACCCTGTCAACTCCTGCTCTGAAAGCCTGAACAGTGCTAGTTTTCAAAATCTAACTGGGTAGGCCACTGCACATATGTCAGGTAATGCTACCTAATGTTTCACTTTATTCTGCCTCCTCCCCTCCATTTGAGGATATACCCTCTAGTTCTGTCACGGTTGACCCATTTAGAATTCAGAAGACCATGATCATGCCCCTCCTTCAACCTTCTCTTTCACAGATATAGAGACACTAGTGGCAGTAAAAAACCTATTGACCCCTCCTGTCTGCCCACCCTAACCAACTACTTTGCACTGACCCTAGTGGCCATCTCACTCCTCAATTCCCTAACCCCCCCTCTTCTAACTAAGGCCATAAGCCTGTCCCATCCCTGCTTAAAACTGTGTACCAATCTGGCCTTTATCATTTCTTCTGGCACCTTGTTTCACCTCTCAGCCACTCTTTCTGTGAAAAAGCGAGTGAGGACATCTTTCTGAATCTCCCCCTGCTAGTTATCTAGTTTTCATCACTGATAATTCAACATAGTTTTGTGTTTACATTTTTTAATGCATATTTACTCCATCCCTGCTACTAAATGGGGGCAGACATTGTGGACCCAGAGTCCTCCCAACCTTAAATTACTAAGTTAAAAATCTTGCTCAAACATCAGACACTTTTGGTCACATATGTTGTTATCTTTTTCAAATCCCACTCCACCTGTTTTACAAGAGTCTGTCACATTGTACCTGTAACATTTGATGTCAGGAGATGCATGTGACAGCAGTGCCTTAGGAGCCTACTGTTACATTACAGCTTTAATGTGAAGTGAACTACAATTACTATATAGTGTATGGTAGAATGCTGTTATGGATAGAAATCCGTAACTAGAATGGAGTTGTTATGCTGCAGTAGCTATGTCATCACAGCTGTTATGCTGCACTAGCTATGTCACCACTGCAGCATAACAACTTGGTATGCTGCCACATAGTTGCTTTCCTCAATCCAGTTAAGCTGTAAGCTGCTATTTTTTAAACTTGAACTTGCAGAAACATCTGCAGCACACTGTGTCAGTTAAAAAAGATAAAATGTTAAAATTTCTATTTTCTGTTGTCTTCTCCAGCTGGTTTTGTGTGATTTTCTATGCTGTGACTGCCCATACACTATAAAAGATTACGTATGAGCAGTCATACACAAACAAGGAAATTCTTGTATCTTGAGGTTCCCTTGGTAACAGAGTACCTCTCGAGCTGCGCTCTCGAGGTCATCTGTTACCAAGGAAACCTCTCGATACAAGAATATCCTTGTTATGTATGACTGCTCATACATAATCCTCTATATAAACTACAGTATTTTGCAGCTGTATCAGTGTTCACTGCTAAAACAAGCACTGAACAATTGGCTGTGACAAAAAAATAAATCCAGTCCCATTACTTTCATGTAAAACAATTTTACAAGCAATATGCTGCTTAGAGTTTTAAACAGTAAACTTCAGAACTTCTTTATAAAAATTGAAGTACACCCAAGTAATGATAAATCAGATGGCGTGAAGCTATCATGGGGTTCTGTAGATAAATATAAACAATGTAACAGGAATCCCTTTATGTCTTTACATCCTTATTGTGCAAGCCAGGGCAGTTTATCCCTTAATTTGTTAGTTGCTATACCAGTACTACCTGATTATGAGAAAATTACTTGGGAGGAAGTCACGTTTTATAGGAATACAAACTCATGTAGTTTACAAGAAAATTAACAATAAACAAACTAATAATACAACACGGTTTAGGCAATATTCTAAAATGTAAGCAGCACCTCAGATAAAAAGCACAAACAAATGCAATTTCAATCAATATGTAATTATTCCATGAAACCTGGAATCATTAAATGTAGATGTTCTAGAATGACAGTGCTCTAACTGTAGTTTGGCAAAGACAGGTGGGAGTCACCCTATTTGATCAATGCACATTAGGAATGGACGTAAGCTACATACCTTTGTATGAAAGGAAATTAGTGAAATGCACAAGAACTCAAGTTAGCAGTGGCCTGGCAGTAAAATACATTGAAACTGAGCAGCAACAGCAACCTGGCAGTGACAGCTGCATCCTGACAATGAAATGATCAGATACTCGCTTGGCAGCAGCCTGAGAGTGAAACACGCACAGAAACTCAGCAGCAGCAGCAGGCTGACAGTGAAATGCTCAGGAAGTGTTTGCAGCAGCAGCCTGATGGTGAAATGATCAGGAACTCAGTTTGCAGCAACAGCAGCCTGGCAATGAAATGATGTGCAGGAGCTCAATCTGCAGCAGCAACCTGGCAGTGAGATTTGTAGGGACTCAGTCTGCGGCAGCCTGGCAGTGAGATGTACAGGAACTCATTCACAGCAGCAGCCTGACAGAGAAATGGGCAGGAACTGAATCTTAAGTGGCAGTCTGGCTTCGATAAATGCAGGGAGGTTAATGAAGATGGCCACTAGCAGACTC
Source organism: Neoceratodus forsteri (assembly GCA_016271365.2). NCBI lineage: Eukaryota > Metazoa > Chordata > Ceratodontiformes > Ceratodontidae > Neoceratodus > Neoceratodus forsteri. Next base: position 637,705,197 of record CM057453.1, on the reverse strand, counting down.
CCCATCACGACCTGCTGCACACCTCAGTGCAGCCCACACTCCCCCCCCCTGCAGTCGTAACAAAACCGGGGTTCCAACTCAGTGTTAACCAGTTGGCTGGGAAATATGGAGGCACCTGCCCGGACCACCAGCTATGGAAAACTAACTCACCCCGCCTCCAGTTACCCAATGTGGCCTGCAGGTTTTGTTGCTGGTCAGGACCTGAAAAGGCTGTCTGGGCAGGAAGTGTAGCAAGCAAACAGTCCAGCAGCCCATGTGCCTCAAAAATTGGTCCTCTGTCTTCCAAAAAGTTCCCTACAAAGCATTATGGACCCCTAGAAATTTAAACGCTCAGCGAAGAGTCAGCAGTTAGAAAAGGATGTGTGGAGCTGGGATGAAAGTACATGATAGATGACTCCTTCACATCACTCATCTCTAAATTCAGGTTCATAATGGTTATATCATGATAAAGTAAAAACTAGTCCTGAGCACGACACTGAGGGATTGGGCACCTCCAGTGTCACTCTTATGCTTCGGGGGCTGAGAGGAGGGTCGGAGGAGGGATATCAATAATAAAAAAAAACCTGCAGACAGAGCAGTCATGGCATGCTCTGCCATATTCAAGATAACCAGCCACTGTGCTGCACATCTGCAAGAAGTTGTTCATGTGCAATACCATTTGACGGCCATCTTAGATACATCAGAGTATGCCGTGAAGACTGGCACTGTAAAAATAGTGCAGTGCTATTTCCATTGTGGACGATGAGCTCAGTGCTTCACAGACACAGAGGTGACTGTGATGCAATCCAACATGTTGTTTGTTTTGAAGGAATGCAGAGTGCTTTTTCTCAGTGATCGTAAAAGGACTGCATAGCTACTGTATGCCCACTGCAATCTTAAAAAGGGGAAAGAATTGCAAAAATTGTGTCTGTAGCTGTAGGTCACCAGTCCTTTAATATTTTCCTGTGCCATCCCTCCCCCAGGCTGTACTTGCAATACACATTGGGAGCCACAGCTTTTCTTTAAACATGGGGTATCGCAAGAGGCTGGGGGCTCAAAATAAAAATATGGCATCTCCATGCATAAATGCTTTAGAAAGAGACCCTGCTTGTTTCTTACAGGAGGAAGAAAACAAACTGCCATGTGACTAGGTTGAAAAAAGGGTCAGATGGTAAACAGTGGCAGCAGCAGACATGGTTTCTACCTAATGCACATGAAGAGGAGTGATCCCAACACTGATTTTTGTGGCACCCCCCTAGTCAAACTCCTGTCCCCTAAGTGTCTGCCACTTACCACCACCTTTGCCTCCTATTCTTTAACCGGTTAGACGCCCAGCTGATCACTTTTCCCCCATTCCCACTCTGCTTAATTTCAGAAGCAGCCTCCTGTACGGTACAGTGTCTAAAGCCTTACTGATGTCCAGATATTCCACATCCACTGCTTTTCCTTAATCCATATCCCTAGTAACCAAGTCAAAGAAATCTATAAGATTTGTTTGACATGACCTCTCTTACTTCTCCTGACTCTCCTCTAAACAGGGGAGGACTTCCACCTCCTCCAGCAGCAGCAATAAGGTGATCTTCTAGAGTTTAACAGAGGACCTTGGGGAGCCAGGAGATAACATGCAATGGCAAGGGATTAGATAAACAGGCAGTTGGGGGGAGTTGTGTATGGCCCAAAGAAGTAGGGTTCTGAGTTGTACAAGAAGGTTTGTCTCTAAAAAGACAAGCCTCATTGTTATAGGCCTGGAAGCCTAGAAGGAGGGACAAAGAGTGGAGGAGGGGATAGGGAACTGGGAACCAAGGGGTGGGGTTTGGAAAAGTGGTCATAGAGGGAGGGCTAAGGAAAGAAGAGGGGGGGTTTGGCTCCAGAGAGGATGACCTCACAATATGGGGCAGGGCATTATGAAAAGAGAGCTGGGGATAGGTTGAAGGGAGAGAGAAAGAGAAGGAGAAAGAGAGAGAAAGAAAGCAAAGGGGTGGGTGCAAAAGGAGGGATATAAGGGGCTGCACGAGGAAGCTCTCCCTCACTTTTGCTAGGTAAAATTTTGATTTCCCAACCACCACCCAAGGAATTATGGGATACAGTGAGGGAAGAATGAGAAAGAATATATTTTCTGAAGGGGAGGGGGGAAATTTTGGAGTTACACCAAGGTGGGGTGTAAGAGAAAAAAGGGTATGGACACCCAAGAATAAAAATGGGGGACAGGAATTGGACCTGGCTCAGACAAGAGGAAAGGGTGTGGACACCCAGGAATGGAAATGGGGGGCAGGAATTGGATCTGGCCCAGACATTAAGAGAAAACACCTCAGGTTTACATGGGGGGAGGTGAAAGAGAAAACGGACAGGAGAGAAAGGCCCTTCAGGTTTACATCCGGAGGGTGGAGAGGAAGGAAAAACATGATATAAAATGTGATACGAAATGCGATGAAAATGTTATATAAATTGTGATAGTTCGAATAAAGAGAATATGAAAATAAATGTTTTAAATATGGCATGTAAAGGAACTCAGTATTGTTGATGAAAATTTGAATGACAAAGTTTTAATAAATGCTATGCCGACTGAGCAGCCAAAAGCAATACTAAGTGTGGTGTCCTTCTTTGGGTGAAAGGCTCTAGAACAAGGGAAGTAGAAAAGCAAAAAGGAACATTTAGGCAAAATGTGGTGCTCCCATTTCAAAATGTTGAATCTGTCCCTGTTGTCACTGTTCTCTGCAAGCCAACTATAACTAGGCAGCCAAAACAGGGAATTACTCTATTTATTGAGGACACCACCAAGATATTCCAGTCTGCTGTAGTATTTTCCCAGAACAATTCAGTCACTTGTTAACTAACATAGGCATAAGTAATACAGTCCACATCTCTAATTTTTGCTTTTTTACTGCATTCCTTTATTAAAGTCTTTAACTTTTCTTTTTCTTCCTGTATGTCTCTGTTGCTGTATGTCACCTTTCCTTTAATATTTTCCTGTGTCCCCACAAATGTTTTAATTGCAATAAACATTGAGCATCACAACTTTTCTTTAAACATGAGAGTATTGCAAAAGTATGGGGACTCAGAATGAAAGGGTGGCATCCCCATGCATAAATGCTTGAGAAGGGAACCCTGCTCATTTCTTACAGGAGGAAGAAAACAAACTGTGCCTGTGACTAGGCTGAGAAAATAAGGTCAGGTGGCAAATTGTGGCAGCACCAGATATGGTTTCTACCTAATGCACATTGCTGGAATGTCCATTTACCATAGGATTTCAGCTCAAGCCATGGATGATTGCCATCTGCCTTCTGAAGAAATACATACACCCTCCAGAACTGGCCACAAAAATCTACAGAGTGTGACACCTGCCCACCCCGCCACCACCCTTCCAGGAAAGGAATAGCCTGATAAGATCTCTATCTTTTATTTTCTAATCAAGTTTCCACCAGCCGAGGTGAGCAAAATGAAAAGGTGGGAACAAAATCTTAATTTTTCAAGTGGGTGAAATGGAGGGGGAGTTTTTCCCCACCAGCTAGCCAGTCACACAGGCTTCTCTCAGAGAGCTCACTGCCAGTGGTTGCTATGCTAGAACAAATAGGGTGAGAGAATAGGAAACACATACAGACAGCAACAACGACGATGTTATTATTTAACAGGATACTGAGGTCAGTGCTGCTGGTGAGGCAGCTGCAGGTGAAGAATCTGAAAATGTTTCGGTACTCACTGGCTGACTTTTGATATTTCTCAGATGCTCACTCTCTCCAATTAAAATCAAGTTATGGCACTGAGTTCAAAACCCCATTGAAATACATTGAACTGCATACCTGTATCCTCAGTTCGTGGTCCAGCTTTAAAGAGTGAAGACATGTCTGTGGTCCAGAGAGGATTATGGTGTTGGACCCCCGATGGGTAAGTAAAGGCTTGTGGGGTGGGGTGCGGGAGGTGGATGCTCAGTGGGAGGGTCAGGTGGGGGTAAGGAATGGCCACAAAAGACATTGATGGAAAGTTCTTTTTACAGGTAAAAAAAAAAGATACTGTCAATTCCAGACTGTGACACTGGGGGACTGGGCACTCCCAGGGTCATAGTTAGAGAACTTATGAAAACCTAAGCTTTATACAATAGCCCTAGGGCTTTGTTACTTTTAATTCAAGTGTGTAGTTGCGGTATTTGCATTTTGTCTTTCTGTAAAGTGAACTAAACCATCTGTACATAATTCCTTAATAAGTTGATTGTTTGTACATACCCAGGATGGGTTTGTGCTATAAAGGTTGTCCCTGATTTGTGCGGCGGTGGAAAGGTGTAACAGCAAAACCAATGACTGAAAACATTGTAAGGCTAGGAACTATGTAAATAATGTGGAGAATAAAACACCTTGTTGACAAATAAAAATTCAAAATATAGCGTGCTGTAACTATTATAGCACTTAAATAATATGTTGAATTTGAAGTTCTTTTTATGTTCATTAGAGCAGTTAAAGACTTAAAGAGTTTGTTTCCTGCTATGTTCCTTCCTGTGCAGGTAAAAAAGAGCCCCCACCCATGTTCTGGTATCATGATCTGGTTTATATGACAATGGGAGAATTGATGGAAAGTGTCCAATTTCAGGTACTTTGGAAAACCTAGGTCTGCTTGTTTTATATTTGTGCAAGAAAAAGGGTAACGACAAAAAGTCATCCACAACATATTTGCATTTGAATCGGTATACAAAATATATATCTTCCACAAGTGTTAATTTAATTTTTCAGTGCACAATATTGTGTATGCAAAGTCAGATGGGACAGGGAGAGAAGGAGGTTTCGTAAAACAAGAATGCGTTGGTGACATGGAAAAGTTGTGAAATAGTGCAGTGCTGCGGTCAGTAGGGACAACATGGGTGGACTTGCTTCACAGAAGTGGAGGCGACTGTGACGCAATCCAACATGTTGTTCATTTGGAAGGAATGTGGAGTCCTTTTTCTAAGTGATCCTAAAAACACTGCAGGGCTCCACCCACTGCAGCCCTAAAAATTATGCAGAAGCTAGCTGTCAGTTAATAATGGTATTTTTGTATTGTCCTGTTGTTGTTTTTTTTTTCAATATGAAAGTCTGGCTCTACTGAATAATGTATGGATAGTAACTGAGCTGATGAAACTAGAAATGTTATTTATTCATGTGCTATGTCATGTTTATCTTGTGATCTTTAAGTATGTTTAATTATGGCATGTATGCATTTTAATTGTAATGGCTTTTCTAGCTGAACAGTAAAGAAAATACTACTTATTGTTTACCTGGAATGACTTTGTGAGTATTTTAAGTTTGGGGGTGGTCAGATCCACAAAAGACCCCTCCCCCCAAAAAAACACAGGGCCAGTTCTTAAATTTAGAACTAAACCACTCCACCCCCAACAGAGTAGTGTCCGTGGTTTAGAATGCTAATTAGTAATTAGCAACTAACCAGCATGTAATTACTGTGTTAGCTACAGTACATTAATTATTAGGTTTGAATAGAATTTCACAAACAAGAAACCTGTTGGGATAACAATAATGAAAGTTTTTCCCATACCTATTAGAGAAACTATGCTGCAAAACAAAGCTCCGGACAGCAAATGTATGTGCCCGATCCTTAGCCAAAGAACACATTCCATGCTTTGGGCCAGCACCATAAGATGTCACTTAAAACTGACTAGATGGGCAGACTAGATGGGCTGAATGGTCTTTTTCTGCCAGCACAATTCTATGACTCTATGACTCTATGAACTGCTTTACAAAATGTGGGCATACATGAGGGGAGGAGATGGGGGAGAGAAATCCCCACTGAGACACAGGCAAAATACAAACTGCCAGGAGAGAGGGTAGCAGGTACAAACAGAGTTCGTACCTTCGAATATTCTCACTTGTGCCTATGACTAAGGCAGAGCAATACATTCTGGTTGTGATGCCATGCTCATGTATGGTCATAACATGAGGACACTGGCATCTCACACAGAAGTACTGCCCTTTCCTATCTCATCAAAGAGTTATGGGTAGAGCTGTGAGAATTCTGCTTCTGTTAGAATTCAGCAGAATTTTAGAAATCCTGCATGATTCCATCAGAAGCAGAACCTGCTACCTCACTAAACCCAAGATAAAAAGCAGAATGTTAAGTGCAGAATTGTATTCTATAGTTTATGTAAACTGAAGATTCACTTTCTGGATTACGCTACACAAAAATGCTTCTTGGAATTACATTAAATTAAAAAAGAAATTCTGAAAAGCAATTTAGAAATGGAATTGCCATTCTTCACAAAGTCCACTGGTGGTATTCCACATTTGGCACAGCTCTAGTTATGTGTTCCAGTCCAGTAGCATGGCAGGCGGAGGCAGCAGCTGCCTCATGACCTGCCACATTGGCAACTCAGGTGGTGAATGGACACAGACCACTTGAGGAATGACTGGGGAGTAAGGATTTAACTTTCCAAGGACAGCACTCCTCCCTTGGGGAGGGTAGACTGCGTGATCCATGGGTCAGCTGACACCTAGAGGAATTTGCTTGGTAGCACTGTGAAACTGCAAGAAGGGATGGGTACCCTATGGCCAAAACTGGGGGGTTGTCTTCACAGATGTAGAGCATGCTCATCACATCATTGCATGCGAGTGGGGCCCAAGGGTAAAAATGGAGGAGCCTCCAACTGCAGCACACTGATGGCCCAGTCCCTTTCAGTCCCTGCACCAATGAATGGGCTCCTCTGGTAAGTTCTGTGGCTAAGGACACCATGAACTCAGGTAAGCCTCACAGAAGTTGAGTGATGGGGCCGGTGGGACCAAGGAGGAGTTATGAGTCTTGCTGGTTAAGTGATGTTTCCCTTTCTTTGCCCTGTGTTTTGTCTCTTTGGTGGTCAAGTGAACTCCAATCCATTCCCCAAATATCTCAGGCCCTAATGGTCCAGTGGCTCCCTTCTTAAATCCAATGTCCACCTTTACATGTCCCATCATTACCTGGTCACAACACTTTACTCCCATAGTAGCTTAATTTTAGCAAATGGTAACCTGGTGAGGTACATACAGTATATGTGCAACTGGGCCTGCAAGGGCTGCATGTTTTTCAGTATGAACCTGTGGGCCAGTTGCATAGCGAACCCAATCAATTTCCTGACTAGTCACAATGATATTTGTGGGAGTGTTCAGGAAAGGGTTGTGACCAATATTGAGTTTCACATACCTGGGTTGACTTGCAAAGTTTATACTGGTGCTATGTTGGCACAAGGTCCACTAAACTCAGAAATTGCAACTAAGAATCAGGACCCTAGACTTTCAGAATTTAACATCTGTTGTTTAGTGGAACTGTGCAAAGCCTGAAAATGTGAACTGGATATATTTCCATAGGGAAAACTAAAAATTGCCTCTTGAAATCACTGAAATCTAGAAAAAATTCAAAGAAGGCAAACATTAAATGAAAGCTGGCAAACTCAGACTTTTCTGAGATTTTGAGAGGGTTCAGCAATTTTTTATCATTCAATTTCAAGTGTCACAGGAAACGTCAAGCAAGTTACTGTAATTAAAATCTACTATTGCATCCAAAGAAACATTTTACACAGTTCAAAACATCTGAAAACTGCAAAACTAGATTTTTTTTTCAAAAGGCTGGTGGAAATGTATTGCCAGCTCCCAAATAACCAATTTCACAGGATCAGTAAAAGTATGTTTAGAAGCTGAGCTGTGCTCATGCAACAGCATTGGCTGTGGCTCTCTGGTCTCTTGGAAGAGATTTTACACCCTCATCTGAGTTGTCAGAAGTGCTTGACCATTTCAGCTAAATGATGCTGAGAGATCTGAGGAGTCTCCACCACCACCCAGCCCTTAGTGGAGTGCTCCAGATGAAGAGAAGTGAAGGAAGGAGGTACAGCAACCTTGAGCATGGATGTGTGTTTGGTTGGAGTATTTACGGGTTTTGGGGTGGAGCTCACAATCTGCTACCTCACTAAACCCAAGGCAAACCCAATTAATTCACTGGCTTATCGTGAGTAATTGTTTTGAATTTGTGCTTGTGCTTATGTAGTAACTTTGGCCATGACACTCTAGTCTCATGAAAGCCCAGAGGTGGCACTTTCACTAATGAGAGGTATTCATCAGAATCTGTTGAATCCTGGAAAAAGGGGTGATTACAAATAGCAGATTGCAGAGAACTACCTATATGATTACTGAAATAGGATACCATGCTTGTTTTCCAAAAGTACCGCTAAGCATGTGTACCATTGCTATATTTACTGTATTTTAAGTGCTTCACCTAGATATGGGGAGCTCTGAGCCAATAAAGGCTACCACACAAAAATCTTGAGTACATGCGCTTTATTGAACAAACCCTGACATTTCACCTGTAAGGTTTTTTTCTTTGGACTCTGTGAATACATTAAAGACCCTAGACTCAAGGGGTAGGAAACTGAGGTTTGGAGTGGCATACAGGCCATGTCCCCAGTCTGAGGAGCTTGACAGGGAATTAGCAGGACAAATCAGAAAGGTATGTAGAAAAGGGAGGGTGGTCATCTTGGAGGATTTCTACTTGGCGGGGGTTGACTGGAGCATTCCAGTCACCTCCAGTGCTATGGAGCAAGTGCTCCTGGATGCAATCCAGGAGGGCCTCCTGACACAGTTAGTTAGTGTGCCTGCTAGGCTAAAGAACACTTTAGATCTGGTGTTGTTGAATGGGGAGGCAGTGAGTGTAATAAAGGTGGAGGACCCACTAGCCAACAGCGATCACAAGATGGTGTGGTTTAATATCACGATGTGCGGAAAGCCAAAGAAATCAGTTACTCAGGTAGTAAGCTTCAGGGGGGCAGACTTTGGGATGATGCAGGAAGTACTGAAAGGGAAACTAGAGGGCATAAGGCAGGAGATGGATGCAGAGCAGAAATGGGATATTATTAAACAGGGGATTACAGAGGCAACGGAAGCCTGCACCAAGACACAGAGTAAGAGGAGCAGAGCAAGAAAACCATGCTGGTTGAACAGCAAGGTAGTGGAGGTGGTGAGAGCACAATGAGAGGAGCACCAGAGGTATAGAAGGACAGGGAAGGAAGGGGACAGGGAGGAGTATGCAAGACAGTCCAGGGAGGTGACCAGAAAAGTGAGAGAAGCCAAGGCTCAGAGGGAGCTGAGATTAGCACAGGGAATTAATGGGGGGGGGACTTTTTAGATACATCACGGAGAAAAGGAAGTGCAAGGAGACAATAGTGAGGATAAAAAGTGGTGGGGAGTGGACAGAAAAGGGTGAGGAGCAGGCAGAAGCACTGAATGAATTCCTTTTGCTCAGTGTTCATTGAAGACAAGGGGACCACTACCATCATGGGCTGGGAGGGTGGGGACAGGGGAGAGGAGGCAACAGATGGAAGAATTGAGGCAAGTAGAGTCCTAGAGGACTAAGGGCACTGAAGGTAGACAAGGCACCAAGGCCAAATGGTATCCACCCCACGGTGCTGAGGGAGATGGCGGAGGGTTGGCGGAGCCACTGGTGAATCTGTATAGCACCTCACTGGAGTCAGGATGTGTGCCACTGGACTGGAGGATGGCACATGTAGTACCACTACACAAGAGCGGAGAAAGGGATGAACTGGGTAATTATCACCTGGTAAGTCTCACCTCCATAGTGTGCAAAATCATGGAGACAATACTAAAGAAAAGACTGGTGTCATATCTGGAGGAAAATGGCCTCCAGGATGTGAGGCAGCATGGGCTTGTTTCAGGGAAGTCTTGTCAAACCAACCTGATACAATATTATGACTGGGTGACAGGTGAGCTGGATAAGGGTCATGCGGTGGATGTTCTTTACTTGGACTTCAGCAAGGCCTTCGATTCTGTGCCTCATGGGTGGCTTGGGGGGAAGCTAACTGGTGTAGGGGTAGGGGCAAAAATGATTAACTGGATTACAAGCTGGCTGAGTGGGAGGCTGCAATGGGTGGTGGTGAGAGGGGAGCTCTCAACTCCAAGGCCGGTGATGAGTGGGGTGCCACAGGGCTCTGTGTTGGGGCCAGTATTGTTCAGGCTCTTCATATCAGACATTGCACATGGGGTGGTGAGCAAGATAAGTCAGTTCATTGATGACACCAAAATCGGAGCAGTGGTGAATGGAGAGAAGGGATGGAAGCAGCTGCAGGGGGACCTAAGCAAGCTAGAGGAGTGGTCAGAGAGGTGGCAGCTGGATTCAATGCAAATAAGTGTAAGGTTATACACTTTGGGGTGAAGAACCCAAGGAGATAATACTGGCTGGGAGGGGTTAAGCTGGGGATCACTGATGAGGAGAAGGACCTAGGGTAATGATAACAGGGACCATGGACAACACTGCCCAGTGCAGGAGAGGGGCTGCAAAAGTGAACAAAATGCTGGGGTGCATAGTGAGGGTTTTTTCATCCTGGTGAAGAGAGGTGATCTTGCCCCTCTACAGGTCACTGGTAAGGTCACAGTTAGAGTATTGTGTGCAGTTTTGGAGGCCATACCTAAAGTGTGATATCAGGCAACTGGAGGGGGTGCAGAGGAGGGCAACAAAGATGATATGTGGAATGGAAGGGACAGACTATGACAACAGGCTGAGAGACCTGAATATGTACATGCTGGAGGACAGAAGAGACAGGGGGGACATGATAGAGACATTCAAGTATCTGAGGGGAATCAATAAGGATGGGGCAGATAGGCTCTTTAAGTTAAGGAGGGGGAAGGTCACCAGGGGGCATGCACTAAGAATAGAGGGGAAGATTTAGGAAGGAAATGAGGAGACACTATTTCACAGAGAGGGTGGTAGCAAAATGGAACACCCTACCAGAATGGGTGGTATCATGTAAATCTGTGAACAGTTTCAAAAGAGCATGGGACAGGTAACAGGGGAGAGTGAGGGTGGGGGAGGTGGGGGTGGCATTGGGATGACAAATGGGAGGGGGGTGGGGCAGCTGCAAACTAGGGGTGCTAGCTGCACACTCGAGCAGACTTAGATAGACTGGGTGGTCTGTTTCTGCTGGCACATTCGTATGTTCATATGTATGTTCGTATAACTAAGAACAATTTGTTAATAATGTTTTAACATGTTTCAAGCATTTCTGATACAACCGTATAATGTCACAAACCAGTATTCATGTTTACTGTAATTCATCACTTCTTCTGGTTCCTTAAACACGCTGTATTTATTATCTGTACATAAATATACTAGGGTTAGCACACTTTATATGTAATGCTACAAACTGCTCCCATCGTCACACCTGTGTACTTTATTTATGGTGCCTGAATGGCTGCTACACCTGTTATCCAACTCACAGCATGATTGCTGCACTAGGCTGCCGGATTTTATCTTACTTTGTTTGTTTTCTTTCTGTAATTTTAAAACATATACCAAATAAATGTGTGCACTAACACTTGCCAAATCATAAAAATTCAATGTATGTGAACATCATGACTTCTTATAATTGCTGGTCAACTTTGCAAGAAAAAACTCAGGAACAACGCAGTATACTCATAGAAAGGAGCAGACACAGATGTATGGGACAACAGTTTGCTAGTCTTCAGAGATGATTTTCTTCAACTTAATAAAGTTCTATGGTAGGGCAAAACAATATAGATGGTCATTCTGAAAGTGAAATGTAGGTGAAACTGAGCTCCTGACAGGCAAAGTTTAATTGTTAAATAATATAGGTTTGCAGAAAGAGGGTAATGCAAGGAACATGATCTGGTGTCCTCTGGCATGACACAGAGACATGCACTGAAACTTATAGGTAGTAGGTTCTGGGGTAATATTAGGAAGCACTTCTTCTCTAGAGGGTGATGAACCTATGGAACACCCTACCAGTGGAGAAAGTGGACATGAATACATCATAAGTATTCAGAGTAAGCCTGGACACATATCTGCTTACCAAAAGAATTACAAGGTACCCTGGATGGTACAGTAGATAGGGAAATATATAATGCAAGGCTATATTATTATAATATAGTAACCACCTCTGCCTTTCTTGCCCCCTATTAACATAATTATAGCACAATGGTCAAAGTATGCTGTTAGGAGGTTGGTTAAATAAATAATGACCATATTCAATAAACAGTAGCAATAAGCAGGGAAAGACGAGGCATTAAAAAGGACAGGACCAAGTACTGAACCCTGCAGTACCCCACTAGTAACCCCCCCTTCTTCAGAGTGGACTCTGTTTCTGTGTCCTGTTGTCCAGCCAGTGTCTTAGCCAGGCTACCACCCTGGGACCCACTCCCAGGCTGGCTAATTTGTTTATTAATCTTTTGTGTGGGACTGTGTCAAATGCCTTGCTAAATTCTAGGTAGGCCATGTCCACAGCCCCTCCCTAGTCTACTACTTTGGTCACCCAGTCAAATTATTATTACTTAATAGGTAGAAGAATGGCAGAGACAGTTACTGAGCCTTAACATAAGTATAGCAAAATGGTCAAAGTATGCTGTTAAGGGTTGGTTAAATAAATAATGGCCACATTCAATAAACAGTAGCAATTAGCAGGGAAAGACATGGCCAGTGTTAATGGATCATGGTAGTGGTAAGCATAATGAATCCTTGTTAAAACACATCTTGGGTTATACTTGTTAGTAGAGGATGGAATAAGACGGTTTACAGTAGGGAAGGCGGAAGGTGATGAGCACATGAGATAAACTCACAGATGGAGTTTGTCTGTATGATTGTTAACATTGGTGCAAGGAGGTAGCCCAGAATTGTTATTGAGCATATGTCCTAGGGTTCTATCAAGGTGAATGGGGTAGGTGTCAAGCCCAGTTGAACCCTAGTGGTGAATGCTGTGGTACAACTGGAGGTACATCAGCTGAAGAAGTGAACTGAGCAGGCTTTAAGCCCTATAATATGGTACAGCAGGCACACACTATTGGAGTTTGTCTCAGGCAGGTGGTTAGTGATGGAGAGGGTAAGGACAACAGGCTAATGGTTTATGAATTGAGGAAGCGGAGAGTCTAGGATGAGCCTGGTGGTGGTCATCACAGCCTGCTGCGCTGCTAGTAGTGAGAACAAGTCTAGGGGAAGTAGGACAGGGCAGAACAATCTATAGCAGTCAGTCAAATGCAGGAAAGCAAACAGGGAAAAGTATTTCAAAGTAAGGGGAAAATATGAGCAAAGCAGATCAAGCTCCGAAAAGCAGATGACCGTCCTCTTCGATCATAGCATGGATGCATGGATGAATGGCGGAACTTGCAGCCAGACAGATCATGGAGGAGAATTTGCTTGGAGCTCATATAAGGGTTTAGTTGATGGAGTCAATGTCAGTGAATGGAGCTAAAGACATGCTGTTCTATCAAACCAGAGGCAAAGCCTTTGAGTTCTTAAGCTTGATCAACACATGAGTTGTGCCGGGTTTGGGAGGTTTGACAGAATACGATACAGGCTAGCAGCTAACCAAGCTGCATAAAAATCCCTCATATTCCCAAGGGTCTAATATAGGGTTAATGGTTCACACACAAATGCCTCTGAGTGTTTGCTCAGAACTGCTGCAGATAAAGGGCTGCCCTCATGTTCATGTGCAATCATGTGAAAATGGGCAGATGAAAGGATTTATTGGAGACAAAGTTCTAAAAGGTTAGTAGTCATCCAGAGGAGATGACTACCAGCCAATGCACCCAACTGGCCATCAGCGCAGGTCTCATAGTAACATTTTGCAAGTCATGGGACAAAATTTTAAAGGAACTATTAACAAGAGTTGGCCATGGCTGACAGGCCTGCACAGCCAGAATGAGACAGATACACAGATGCACACAAACACACTAACAGCAATAAAAAAGGCAGTTTCACATATACACTGACATGCCAAAAGATGAACACAAGTATGACACATTTTTAAATTGTATACTATGCCACTGAATCATTATGGATGCTCCTAGGAGGGAAGGAAATGCAGTGTTATAGATCACCTGACCAAAAGATTATTCAATATCATTGACTATTTAGATAATTAAGAGTATTTATATTATATTTCATTAGGTTTGTCAGGACAGAAACAGTCAGTGTCTGTCTAGTCTGTGCTCGAATTATCTCTCAGCTTTCATCTCCTTGGATACCCTTCAAGTTTAGGTAGGTGTTCACATTCTTCCTGTACTTAAACAATTCTGCCTTTATTACCTCACCCAACAGACTGTTCCACAGACTAATAACTCTTTCCGTAAAACACTGTTTCCTCACATCCAGCCTAAACCTTCCAGCCAACAACATCAACTCATGCCTCTTTTTCTCCCTAGCTGTAGTCTTCCAAACATGTCCCTTATCAATCTGGACAGGTCTGTGCATAATCGTAGAGACAGTTTCATAACTTCTCTCAGTTTCCAGTGTTCCAGTGAGTACAAATTCAGATCTGTTAGCCTATCCTGATACTCCCCCTACCCCCCATTCTGGTCTCCTAACTGCCCTTTTTTGTATCCTTTCTAGTTCATCTATATCCCTTCAAAGTAATGGTGACTAAAACTGCACACAGTACTCAAGATGCAGTCTCAAATATGCCCTATGGAATGTTAGTGTTAAATTCCTAGGTCTACTTATAAAACCCTCTTGATGTTCCCTAAATAGCAGTTTTTGTTGTCATACACACCTTCACACATTGCCACAAACACACATGCACACACACATATACACCTGTACACACTTTTCTGCCTCCTTGCTAACCACTCCTCCGCCCATTGCTTTAGTTTGGTGCAACCTCAATACTTTATCTATCTATCTATCTATCTATCTATCTATCTATCTATCTATCTATCTCTCTATCAGTTCTATAGATAATACCTCATCAAAATCCATGCTGAAGTCCAGGTACATCACTTCCAATGGTCTACACTGTCAAAAAATGTTAATAGGTCAGTTTGACATAATCTGCCATCCCTGAACACATGCTGGCTATCCTCATTATGCCCATTTTTTTCTGTGAAATTCGGTACTACTTCTCATATTAACTTTTCTAAGATTATAATCACTACAGATGTTAAGCTCACTGGTATATAATCCCCTGGTTTTGTCCCTTTTGTCATTCTTGTGGATTGGGACCACATTTGAATTTTTACAGTCCTTTGGGCTGCAAGACCATGGGCAGCACAGATTCACAGACAGAGGCCATGTTGAATGAATCTGATAGATATCATTGCTGGGTGACCAGGAAAATACATTACGAAGGCAGAGGATGTAGCATATCTGGAGTTCTGCAAGTCCTTCGACACTGTGCCACACAGGAGGTTGATAAAGAAACTGAGCAGCCTGGCGGTGGGATCCAAAGCAGTGAATTGGATTAGAAACTGGTTAATGGATAGGACAAAGAGTGTGGTGGTAAATGGCACTCACTCGAATGATGGACGAGTGACCAGCAGGGTGCCACAGGGCTCAGTCCTGGGACCTGTCCTTTTCAATGTCTTCATAAGTGACATGCCTAAGAAAGTAGAAGGGAAGGTATGCCTTTTTGCAGATGATACTAAAATCTGACAATAGGGTGGAAAATCAGGAGGGGTGTAGAAAATGACCAGTATTCTGGGAAAACTCAAAAGCCCCTTTCACACGGCAGGCTCTGCACCCCATTAAACGGTGCAGAGCAACTGCAACATTACATGTCTTGTCATGTATAGGCAACCCACACCGCATTGAAAGGGAGTGTTCACTGCCTCAGCGTTCCCTGTTTTTGGTGGTTTGTTGTTTCATTTGATCATTTTGTGCCAGTCCCTGGTGCTGTCTTACAAACATAACAGCGATCACTTCACTTTGCACAGAGCCTCTAGTGAGAGACTACATTATGTTGTGGGATCCTGGCCCCATACATGTTGCCAAGGCTCATGTGTCCACTCTCATATCCGAGTTCAGCCAAATGCATTCTTAGGTAGTACAAATTAAGCTGAACTCAGGAAACCTGATACTTTTTGCAAATGAGGGCCAAAAACTACATTTAAAGTGCTCTGAAAGTGGAGCTGAGATACTGAGCATATGCAAATGCATATTCATATCCCAATAAACCCTCACAATTTTCATGTGCCCCCACAATTCTAAGCACACTAGCAATGAATCCAGAAACGAGAGCAAAGATTCCAAGCACCTCCACAATTCCAAGCACATTAGTGATGAATCCAGTAATGAGAGGAAAGATTCCAAGCACCATCACAATTCCAAGCACACTAAAAATAAACCCAGTAATGAGAGTAAAGATTCCAAGCACCCTCACAATTTCAAACACACTAGTGATGAATCCAGTAATAAGGGCAAAGATTCCATGCACCCCCAGAATTCCAAGCACACTAGTAAGATTCCTGTAACAAAAACAAATATTTCGAGCACCCTCACAATTCTAAGCACACTAGCAATAAATCTATTAATAACAGCAAAGATTCTAAGCACCCCCACAATTCCAAGCACACTAGTAATGATTCCAGTAATGAGAGCAAAGATTCCAAGCACCCCCACAAATCCCAAGCACACTAGCAATGAATCTAGTAATGAGAACAAAGATTCCAAGCACCCTGAAAATTCCAAACACACTAGTGATGAATCCAGTAATGACAGCAAATATTCCAAGCACCCCCACAATTCCAAGCACATTAGCAATGAATTAAATAATGAGAGGAAAGATTCCAAGCACCATCACAATTCCAAGCACACTAAAAATAAACCCAGTAATGAGAGTAAAGATTCCAAGCACCCTCACAATTCCAAACACACTAGTGATGAATCCAGTAATAAGGGCAAAGATTCCATGCACCCCCAGAATTCCAAGCACACTAGCAAGGATTCCTGTAACAAAAGCAAAGATTTCAAGCACCCTCACAATTCTAAGCACACTAGCAATAAATCCAGTAATAAGAGCAAAGATTCTAAGCACCCCCACAATTCCAAGCACACTAGTAATGATTCCAGTAATGAGAGCAAAGATTCCAAGCACTCCCACAATTCCAAGCACACTAGCAATGAATCCAGTAATGAGACAAAGATTCCAAGCACTCCCACAATTCCAAGCACACAAGTGATGAATCCAGTAATGAGAGCAGAGATTCCAAGCACCCTTACAATTCCAAGCACACTAGCAATGAATCCAGTAATGAGAGCAAAGATTCCAAGCACTCCCACAATTCCAAGCACACTCGTGATGAATCCAGTAATGAGAGCAGAGATTCCAAGCACCCCCACAATTCCAAGCACACTAGCCTCTGAAAATAACCATGCCCAGAGCCCCGGCGCTATTCACAGTTAATGTGACATTAACTGTGTTAGTGCCATAGAAGTTGAGTTGACGGCAGATAAGGACTGCAAAGCCCATCCAGTCTGCGCATTTCTTTTTCTACCTTATGAATGTGCCATCAGCCTTTGCTCTGTCAATGACTTATCTATTCATACTTATCAGTATTGCTCCCTTATGCCTATCCCATGCCTGTTTGAAGCCCTGCATTGTATTCATACACTATGCTAGCCTTTTGAATATGGAGGCCTAAAAACCTGATAGGACCCCTTCATAAGAAGTTAACATCCTGTCCTGTAACATAATACAAGAGGGAAAACCCATAGAGGACCGTTGCTGAGCTCAGTCACAAGTATTCCACTACTAGTTGTATATATTATGAGATATCTAAATACACTAGATTGCAGAATAAGGAAATGCACAGATGAATAATTACAGTATGTTGGACATTTCATATGTGTCAAGCTTATTTTTTTCAGAAGACAAAACAAAGATGTCTCAACAAAGCATGTTTGTCTGTAAGATTAACATATTTATCTCTGAACCGTACAATACTGATTTTGTATAGAGAAATAATTAACATGAAATGCTTAAGGGTGATCATAAAACAAGATTTGTTTCCTGCAACAATATTCATTTTCCTTTTAGAAGAACAACAACATGGATCACAAATCTAATGTTTATACAGTAGAGCTATAACATTTTGAAACTCATTACCCAGTAAGTTGAACAGCTCTACCTTTTCTGGTTTTAAAATTCTCTTAAAGCAGCAACCATTTATCTGTAATTGTTATGGACAATTTTAGTTTACTGTCAGTACTGTTAATGATAATGTACCTATGTTACGCATATGCATAACCTGGCTGCTGTTGTGCTTTTATGTTGCAGTTAAATAGGCGCATGTTGCTCAAACACCTTTCCTGGAAATAAATACGACAGCATAATCTCCATAACTGTCTATATAAGCAGCTAATTTGTATAGGTATTACTGGGGATTACATAGAGGATAATGGCTGGGTTTACACTATTTACTGGGTTGTAATCATCTCAAGCAGTTGCCATGCCATACTTGTAAACCTTGAGAGCGTAGCTTTGAGAGGTTTATTGTTGGCATGGCAAGCGTGAGAGGTGATTTCAACCCAGTAAACAGCGTAAACCCAGCCATTATCTTGTATAGTGTAAGGGTTTTTTTGCTGCTCATTTTTGAATTCCAGTCTGCTTTGTTGTGCTCTAGGTGAGGACATTGTGATGTTTCTGTTTCTGTGCTCTGCGACCCTGTTTAAACTGCCGCTACCGATGCTCAGTTCAAACAGCTTGCAAGTCACATTCTAGTGTTAGAATGCTGTCTGGTGACACTTATTCCATCTTGTAATCTCACCGCTCTGACGCAGGCAAGCAAGGCTTACAGCTCTTATGTCAGAATGATGAGATTACAAGAAAATTACTAGATACCAGGCAATACATTATAGGGCTACCCATACATTATATTTAGAATTATATTTCATTTATTGTCCATATCCAAGTATGGCATAAGGCATCACTTGCCTGTAGGAGGAGTTACCATTGTATTATGCTATCATTTAGCTTAGTCTGAGACCTAATTCCATGGCAACCCATGCCCCTTCTTTATACACTCAGACCATGGGGAACTGCCATCTTGTTTTGAACTCTGGTGTAGATGGCAAGTAGAAAAAACATACACAAATCCCTGCTATAAGTTCTTGAAAAATGGGAATTGCCTAAACATTAACTATCACAAAACTGAGCCTTAATGAACAATGTTTGTTGCAAAGATAAACAGATCAAAATGGAGATAGTTAAAACACATTTGCATGTCACTGTCTAAATTAGCACTGCTGGCTAGAGACCCCAAATCCTTTTTTATTGTATCCCTGAAAGTCTCGGCTTTACAAGGCTTTATAAAAAGGAGCCTCAGTTTCTGGCAACTAACTGAACACACTTTTCCAATGCTGGCATCAGGCATTTGCAAATTTATCACTTTGTTGTTCTCTTTACATCCCCACCAAAACTTTGACTATAGGAATTTGTACTTGCTTTCAGGCACTCTTTAGCATTCTACTGTAGTGGACACAGTCTCACTTTAACTTTGATAGATGCTCTCAGAAAGGGAAACCAGCATACCTCTCAACCTACTGTCACTGAAATGAGGGACATGGACACTCAATCTGAGGGACAAGGAGAGACACTGACCTTCATTATGAGGGACACATCCTCAAACATGGAGACACACATTCAGAACACTGTGGAAACTATTGTGTTTACTTGTACAAAGTTTCTTTTCGATTTAGCATCTTAAAATACTGTGGATTTCTGCTTAAAAAGTTTGAATTTACAGCACATTCCCTGTGTGGGTTGTACCTTTACCATGAGGGAAAGATTAGGGACAGAGCAGTTTTGCCTTTTTAAAAACACTAGATAGTCACAGATGAATATTTATTAACTACATAATTTATAAGATATACAAACAATACATTGGGAAATAATTACAGGCTACACTAGAAAAATACAAATAAATTGGTTTTACACAAAAGAAGCACAGGTAGAATAATACTAAACTGACTAAATTATTTTTCTTACCACTCGTATCATATAAAGGACTTTCACGTATCTTTAGTTCCAATTGGAACACCCAGCATCAAATAATTGGATCCTTCTCTGATGCATATATTTTCAGTGGAAATTCTTGATCTTCCAAATGCAGAGAAGAGAAAGAGATCAGTCACTTGCCTGAGCTCCCTAGTTAAAGCATACATTTGGCTTCCATGATGCCACAGGGCTAAAAAATATCAGTGTCAGCAGCTATCTTGTTTTTTTCAGTGACATCAAACTAGCTTTGTTTTAAATCCCAAGCCAGGTTTGATCATTTCTGGAGTTGCTACTCCAGTGAGATAAAAAACAGTTAAGCTGCCCATTCATATGTCAACAGGGATGAGCAACTCAATGATCCCTCAATCCGACATGAAAGACCTTTATCAGCATTATTAATACTATCTGTCCGCCCCAGTGTGTGACCCCTTTTAAAATCGAATCCCTTGCAATTAGTAATTTAACTCATAGAAGCAAATATAGGAATCCATAAAAAAGTAATTCTATGTGCATTTGAGTGGAAGAATTCATCACAAGTACTAACAAACTCTAGCCAGAGCCGATAGGGCTGCAGCTGAAGGGAATTTGGGGTAAAAATACTGTTAATTGGTTACTTAATATTTTTACACCAAATGTTCAACATAGCCTTGTTATGACCCTGCCTCATGAAGATGGGCAGAGAAAATGTTCAACTCTTGGCTTAATGGTAATTTTGTGCAGGGATTGTTAAATCATCTTTTGGGATGCTAAAACACATTTTGGGCAGGAGTTGAAAAATGGTAGCTGTCATGTTCAATAGGTGCTGTAAAGAAATGGCTACATTGAAAATGTGGGATAAAAAACTGAATATTACCAAACGTACAAGCCTGCGTTTTCAAAATTTGACATAGGCTTATAACTTTATTAATTTTTTAATATTTTTACACCAAATTTCCAACATAGCCTATTATGATCCCACCTCATGAGCAAGGGCAAAGAAAATTTCAAGTGCTGCCTGAAAGGTGATTTTGTGCAGGGACCATGAAGTCACCTTTTAGAATGTATAAAAAAAAAACATTTTGGCCAGGATTTGAAAAATGTTACGAGGCTGTGTTCATAAACTTTAATGTAGGTTTATAACTTTGTTGTTTTTTTAATATTTTTAGACCAAATTTTTATCATAGCCTTCTTATGACCCCACCTCATGAACATGGGCAGAGAAAATTGTTACCTCCTGCCAAAAAAGTGATTTTGTGCAGGGACCACAAAATCACCTTTTGAGATGTAAAAAAATATTTTGGCCAGGATTTAAAAAATGACAGCTGTCACATTCATAGGATGCTGTAAAAGTATGGCTATGCTGTAAATTTGGGGGAGGAAATATTGACAATTACCAAAGTTACAATGCTGTTTTCGCAAAATTCAATGTAGGCTTACAACTTTGTTGTTTTTTAATATTTGTAGACCAAATTTTCAACATACCCTTCTTATGACCCCACCCCATGAACAGGGGTAGAGAAAATTTTCAACTCCTGCCTAGATTTGCCTAAGAACAGTGACATTGTTCATGAGGTAGGTTCCCAAAGAAGGCATGTTGAAAATCTGAGCCCAAAAATATGCAAAAATGCCCAAGTTATGCCTCTAAGTTCAAAACCCCATTGAAATACATTGACTGGCATACCTGTTTAGTCAGTTCATGATCAGGCTTTGAAGAGTGAAGATGTGTCTACAGTCCAGAGGGGATTATGGTGTTGGACCCCCGATGGGTAAGTAAGGGCTTGGGTGGTGGTAAGTGCTCAGTGGGAGGGTTGGATGGATGTCAGAAATGGTGCAAAAGACATTGATGGATGGTTTTCTTGTTACATGTTAAAAAAAGAAAAAAAGCAGGACTGAGATACTGATCATGACACTGGGGGATTGGGCACCCCCAGTGTTGCTGTTATGTTTCTGGGAAGGGGGTGTGTGGTGGTGGTGCTGAGGTAAGGTATGGTGGGGGGAGGAAAGAATAAGAAACAACAAGCAGCATCAATAATCTTATGGAAGGTACACAATCACAAAATGCTGTTTGTTAACTAGAAATCATATGATAGAAAAAAAAGGCTGACAATATCCCTTTAATTATTCTCTGAGCAAATGGAGCACTGGTTTCCACAGTGTTGTAATCTACAGCTTCTTAGAAAATGGCTAAGTAAATCCTAGCATTCTGATTGGCTAGGACAGCAACAGTAGCGGGCCGGTATTTTTCAATAAAGCCCATTGAAAAATGAGAGCCAGTTCAGGATGCCCCATTGCCAAGTGTATCCTTGAGCACCCCAAATTTTCAATCTAACCAGATGACATTTTTTTCCACTCGCTAAGCAGAGAAGTGATGGAGGAAGGCCCCCTCAATGAGATATGTCACATCCCCCACAATCCCATATCCATATAACCACACCATAAATAAATAAAAAATGTTCTATAAATAAATCTTTTCAAAGCACACATAGTTATTCACAGCTTCTGTCCCTCCAAAGCTGGCCATTCTAGTAGTGGGACCTAGCCAGCAACGAGTCTGCAGGTCTGGGCAGCCAAATGTAACAAACTGCTGCCTCCACCCCTTAGTCTGTGCTCCTTTCACACATCAGCCTGTACCACTACCAACTGCCTCCTCTGTCCTGACAGAAGTTTAAAAACACCCCCACACACACACACTGTTTTCGATACAAGAATAACTTCCCTGGTCTTACCAGCAAGTTACAACACTCGCTCTCCTAACCACTGCCATCATTTGGGACTGATGGCTTGGGACACAGGACACATAGGGACAAACCTGAAAAGGACTCAGGACACATAGGGACAAAGCCAAAATGATTTTACTTCTGCCATCTCTGATAAGCAACCGCGGTACTCCTCATCATAACACATGACCATTACAAAAAAAAGTAATAAATAATCTCTCAGAAACTCTTATCATGATCACACTCTCTCTCTGTTGCCATAGCAATAGAGACTGGAAGAAACTTTCTTCCTTTCCCAATCACTATGGCAACAGCTGCCAATGGGGGAAAAAAAACTTCTGTTGTCAGTCAGGGAGGGGGGAGAAAAAAATGCAACAAGAAAAAGTGGTATGCAGAAACTTTTATTAAACTGAATTTTTTTATAAGCAATTTTTTATTGAACATTTTCTAAGAACAATAATACCTTCCAGGGTGGGCGGTATTGGGGAATACCAGATCTTCCAGGGGCTATAAGGCCCTCTGCCTGTGGCATTGGGCCTCATTATACACCTGGGCAGTCCGGTATTCCCCAATACCACCCACTCTGTTGGGTATTATTGCTTTTGATTATGAGACATTTATTTTGAGGACCAGTGTCCCACATTGTCCCATACTTTTAATGTTTGTGTCCCTCATTTCAAATTTTTAATGATGAAAGAAAATGTAAAGAGGTGTGCTCAGCTCTTACTCCCATGTGGAGAAGGTGCTGCCTCCCGCTGCACAATCTCTGAGTTGAAATTCATATCATGTCCTCTCCTCACTCTTCTAACTGCTGTTATGATAATATGCACCACATTTAGACTTCACTTTTCCCACGGTAGCATCTTTGGGTTGTGTTGAGAGCAACTCTTCCTGTGAATGTTTAAAAAGGCCTAAACAGAACTGACATGGAAGGTCCCTTTAACGTGAAAGCAACAAGACCCCTCGGTGAAACTTACCCAGATTGTGCGAAGGGGGAAAGTTGTGTAACTGATGGCTTTCAGCAGATGGATAGCCTGAAAGATGGCGACTTCTTTTACATCACCTGTCTGTATGAGTGAACTAGTGATCTCATTGTGTGATATGAGACCAAGCAACACCTACATGTGTGGGTAACCAGAGATGTGCCACTATGATCACAGAAGGAGTATCACAAGTCCACAGACACACAAACACACTGCAGCTACTAGTACATAATCACTGCTGAAGACCAGTATGTGACAACCCCCCAATAGCTCATGGCCTACAATGCACAAAGAGTTAACCTGCCTGTGAGTGTTGGTGGGGATGGGGTTACCCATTCTGGCCAATCGCGGTGTCCCTGGTTGATTTCAGTATGTGATTCATGTATGTTATTTGTGTGTATCGTATGTGTGGAGTAATGTTGTGAGAGGCAATTGTAACTTTGTGTTCCGAGAATGGAACACGCTGCAGTGGTGGGGGGTTATGTATTTCAATTGCCATGGACAGCTGACTGAGGAAACAAATTTTTAAAAGTGTGAACGCAGAGGATTCTAATGCAGAGGTAACTTTTTTTGACACTCCAAGATGTATGTTTGCAAGGAATGCGGGAATGCTTTTTCAAAGCAATAGGTCTACAGTGCTCCACCCACTGCAGCCCTAAAAAGGCACAATGGTCATAAAAAAAAATACAATAACATATAATAAATATGTGAGTACAGATAATATAATAAAATCAAATCTATAAGTAATATACAGTTTATCAGTACAACTAACAATTACAGAGCAAAAAAATAACACAGGATAGGTCATCCCATCCACCAAATTTAAAAGAAATTTAGAAAAGACCGCAACATTTATTGGTTTAGGCAGTTAGTACAGATGCTGTTAGATAATATTAACCACTGTCTTAAAGAACTAAACATAGTGGACTTAATAACTGGGGTACCCAGGTACTAATGCAAGGCATTCCAAATAGAAGGGCCCACATAAGAAAAGACATTACTACCAATGATGACTTACTGTAAGTATTAGCCTGGGATAGTTGAATACCACCAGCAGTACATAAACCATATACGGTACACCTAAAAATAATGAATATTAAAATATAGATGGAGCTTTACTGATCACATATTTAAGCATCCCCTGAGCTAGACAATACTAACCAGGGTTGAGAGGGACACCATATCTTTGGGCAGTTCCATGATGTTTCTGTCCTCCTTTCCCAACTGATAGCCATGACAATTTGTGACCACTTGGGAAGGGGTTGCAACCACTATTCTGAATAGCCTGATGGGCTTGTAATGTTGTTAGTGGTATGATGTTGTCAAAACAACCACTTAGAGATACCCTTAATCCTGGAGATCATGGGGTGCAGGGGGGCAGAGCCCCCCACATGGGGGGGTTCAGGGGCAAAGCCCCCATGATGAAAAAACAGCCAGGGTCTCAAGTCAGATTTATGTCAACCGCAACTTGCGGTCGACATAAATCAGTCACTGTGATGGCAGTTGACAATTTAGTTGTTGGACCAGAATCGTAGAGCCGTGCAGGAGAACGTGACTGTAGTGATTGCTGCCTTCATAGTCAAAGCATTTTGCTCATGTCATCTGTAATTTGTGCAAAATGTCCATTATCAAAGACTAACATTTGGTATAGATCTTTTTTTTTGAGTGGCTTTGTGAGTATTTTAAATTTGGGGTGGGCAGATCCACTTCTATCACAACTCCCCCCAAAAAATAGGATCTGTTCATAAATTTGTTCAAAAATATGGGACTTCAGGGGAGCTGACTTTGATAAGAAGGCCAACAGAGTTAAGCTAACCCTGGCAAAAAGAAATACAGGTGAGGGGGCTATAGGCAAAGTGGGCAAGCATTAAGGATGCAATACTTGAAGCAACATCCCATTGTGTTAGAGAGAAAAAGAAGTACAAAAGAAGAAGGAAGCCACTTTGGTTCTCAAAAACAGTAGTAGAAAAGGTCAGAGCCAACAGGCTGGCCTTCAGGAAATATAAGGGAATGCAGTGGTATGAAGATAGGGAGGCATACCAAACTTTCCTAAGGGAGGCAGGGAAGGCAGTACGGTAGGCAAAGGCCCAAACCAAGGAAACACTAGCACGAACAGTAAAAGAAGATGACAAGACTTTCTATTGATACATTAGTGAAAGGAGAAAGTCCAGATGGGGTGTTGCTAAGATCAAAGGGGATGAGGGTGTGTGTGAGGAGGAGGACCATGTAAAAGCATCTATCCTAAATAGATACTTCTGCTCAGTATTTACTGAAGAGAAGGTAGGGTAGGGCCTACAGTTCAGCACCATGGACACAGGGGAAGGGAGATGTGCACTACTCCCTTCACAAAAGAAAGTGGCCTACAAGAGCTCAATAAGCTCAGGGTGGACGAGGCAATGGGACCTGATGGCATACATCCCAGGGTACTAAAGGAGCTAAGGGTGGAACTAGCAGAGCCATTATCAGAACTGTTTAGTAAGTCTCTGAGCACAGGAGAGGTCCCAGAAGACTGGAGAAGGGCTCGTGTGATCCTGCTCCACAAGAGTGGTACCAGGGAGGAGGCAGGGAACTACAGACCAGTCAGTCTTACCTCAGTAGTGGGCAAGATTATGGAGGCACTCCTTAAGGAAAGGATAGTGCAACACCTGGAATCCATAGGAGAACAGGATCCAAGACAGCATGGGTTTACAGCAGGAAGGTCCTGTCAAACTAATCTCAAAGATTTCTTTGACTGGGTAATTAGAGTGGCGGACCAAGGGGGAGCAGTTGATATCACCTACCTTGACTTCAGCAAAGCTTTCAATACTGTTCCACATAGAAGATTGATTAATAAGCTGGGTAGGCTTGGGGTGGGTCAGAAGTTGGTCAACTGGGTGGCAAACTGGTTGACAGGCAGAAAACAGAGAGCGGTGGTAAATGGTATACAGTCAGAAGAGATGCAAGTCACAAGTGGGATACCTCAGGGATCAGTCCTGGGGCAAGTCCTCTTCAATATCTTCATCAGTGACTTTGCAGATGGACTGGAGGGTAAGGTTTGTCTGTTTGCAGATGACACCAAGATCTGCAACAGAGTAGATGATCCAGATTGTGTGGGCAGAATGAGAAGAGAGCTGGATAAACTGGCAAAATGGTCGGAAGAGTGGCAACTGGGGTTTAATGCAAAGAAGTGCAAGATCATGCACTTAGGGAAGAGAAACCCTGAAGCCACCTACAGGCTGGGAGATGAGTTGCTGGCAGTCATAAGGGAAGAAAGAGATTTGGGTATCGTCATCACAGATGACCTGAAATCATCCAAGCAGACCACAAAAGCGGTAGGTAAGACTAGGGGATGTTGGGGTGTATTACTAGGGGTATCACAAGTTGTAAGAGGGAGGTAATAATCCCTCTTTAATATATAGATCATCAATTTAGTAGTATAGCAAAGCATACAATTTTTTTGCGGTAATACTATCATTCCCGAAGTAATAATACCACACTTCGACAGTGATAATACTATCGTTCATGTCCTGTAATAGTATAGTTCGGGACCTGAACGATAGTATTATTACCGCAGCTCAAAAGTACAAGTGCACAATTCAAAAAACTGGTAAAGCTGGCAAACATCAATCAAGAGTGGATATTTACACGTGGCCTATCATTGGACGGTTTCTCTCTGTGGGCATCCAAAACAGTTTTAAAAACATGGCATCGATCTCTCGCTTAGTGAGAGTGTAAACCATCTGTAGTGATTCCTCAGTTTGTTTCTTTTTTTTTTTTTTATTCGTACCACACCGAGGATTTAGATGTCTGATCCTGTGCTCCCTCCCTCCCAGAAACCAAAAGGTAGGAGTGAGACAAAACTTTTCGGTACTGTGGGTGTGTGTGTATGAGCGATGGGGCGGCATGAACACAGAGGCACAGTGAGAGTCTCATAGAAAGTATGGCAGTCGCCTAAGAGTTGGACACTTCTTTGTGAAATAGAAAAAATACTTGCATCCAAATATTAAAAAAAATAATGGATATCTCACAGGGTATTACCGGTGAGATACCATCTCGAGGTTATGGACACTGGAACCTCGCAAGCTTCACTCTCGAGGTTCCTACGTGCCCAGAACCTCTCGGTGGTATTACTCACTGGTAATACCCTGTGAGCTATCCGTTATTCTTTATTTACAAAACACTGGTTAGGCTCCATCTGGAGTACTGTGGGCAGTACTGGAGGCCACACTTTCACAAGGACATTAACCAAATTGAGGCAGTCCAGAGAAGGTCAACCAAAATGGTGCAGGGACTGTATCAGAAAACATATGAGGACAGATTAATGAAGCTCAGTATGTATACCCTAGAGCAAAGGAGGGAGAGAGGTGTTATGATTGAAACATTCAAACACCTTAAGGGCATTAACAAGGTGAAAGAGTCTAACATGTTTTAATACAAGAAAAATAGCAGGACAAGAGGACACAGCATGAGATTAGAGGGAGACCGATTAAAGGGTAATGTGAGGAAGTTCTTTTTCACAGAAATGGTGGTGGATACATGGAATGGCCTACCTCAGGAAGTGGTGGATATGAATACAGTGCAGGGCTTCAAACAGGCATGGGATAGGCATAAGAGAGCAATAAAGATGAGTATGAATAGATAGGTCATTGACAGAACAAAGGCCGATGGCACATTTATAAGGTAAAAAAAGAAATGGGCAGACTGGATGGGCCTTGCGGTCCTTATCTGCCATCAACTTCTATGTTTCTATGTAAGTGCTTCTTCACAGAAAGAGTGGTGGATGCCTGGAACAGCCTTCCAGTGGAGGTGGTGGGGCAAAAAACTGTAGCAGGATTCAAGAACACATGGGACGGACAGACATAGGGGAACCTTAGTCATTAGGGGAGGGAGAGAGGGCTAAGACGGAGATCAAGTAAGGTCTACGATATTAAAGTAGGTAGGGGAAAATGGGCAGACTAGCTGGGCCAAGTAGTCCTTACCTGCCATCACATCCTATGTTTCTATGTTTCTCCAGCCAGACCCTCCACGGTGGGATGGAAAGCTGAACAACAGGTAATGAAATGAAAAGGATAAAGAAAAAAAAGAACAGGATAACGATGTTAAGCTGTAGTTTCTGAAAAACTAGCAAGGTCCTTGGTAGTCAGAAATATTGTAAAGTACTGAATTTTAAATGTTTAGCCAAAGCAAGTAGTTTCTGATTGGGTGGCAGTACTTATCCTGAAGAGGAACAGTGCGTAGATTAAGAGAGACCCACAAACATGCGCTCTCAGCAGCAGGCAGGGTCACACTCCGAATTCAGGCTATTAAAAAAAAAAAACTGGTAGTTAAAACTGAAACTAAAAGAAAATGCAGTACAGTAGCCCTGCCTAAAATGAAACCAAACAAGTTAAAATCAGTGCAGTTAGTGCATAAAACATACACAAGCTTCTGGCAGAGTAGCAGAGAGGTCACAGACAGCTACCCAGTGTGGCAGCCATCAAATAACTTGCCATCATTTTAAATAGTAGGTGTTTACTTCTATTAAATATTCAACTGACTTTTTCATTCACTATTTTGTTGTGATAGTAATTACTTTCTACTTTTATAATAAAATACTATAGGTGTTAGTGCAGTTAAACAAGAGGGTTTTCACCTTTGCTTTTCACACTGCTAGTAAAAACAAGCATTTGGCAATGTCAAGTGTTGCTTGCTGCCATTAGCAGTGGAAGTGTAGGAGTTAGACAGATGCAGTATCGGAATGGCAATGAAGTATTGAACTGACTCCAACTCCACCCCCACCCTGCAGAGATGGACAGGCATTGGGGTGTGCCTTTGGGTCATCGCCCATAACGGTCACAACATTTTGCCTCACCCTACCCTGCAGATGAGGTGTGCTTTGAAGTGTTCAAGCTTTACACTCACCTCATTCCATAAGGAAATACACTGAAATGGGGACAGTATAGGAGCATAGGGTGAACTCTGGGGCCAAAGGGGCCAAGGCACACCTCAATGCCTGCCACTGACTGCAGGGTGGAGGTGGAATGGCATGAGCATTACTGTCGACAATCCTAAGTCACACCCCTGATGCCTGTCAGTCCCTACAGGGTAGGATGTCATGGTCGAAAACCCTAACACCCTGTGCATTTTTTGGTATTTTTACTCCAAGTTTTCAATATTGTCTTTTTGTGATCCCACCGAATGAACAGTGACACCATCAATTCATTAGCCGAAAGGTGATTTTGCACAGCCACTGCATCATTTGGCGCCACAGGTGTGAAAACACATTTTGAACAGGATGTGAAAAATGATAGCTGTATTGTGCATGAGGAGGTGTAAAAAATGGCAGTGTTGAAAATCTGCAGTGAAAATATAAAAAATCTTGTGAAGTCATGAGTGTGCGTAGAAACTGCGCAACGCACACCCGTAATGTAATTAGTCTGGGAATTTTTTACAGCAGATTATCAACATAGGCATTTTGGGACCTCCACTCATGAACAGTGTCACTGTGATTTTCTTAATCTATCCCCGAACTCTGATTTCCTACAACAACTGTGCTATTCTGCATTGAAAGTGTGAAAACACATTTCGACCAAGATGTGAAAAATGACAGCTGTACTGTTCTTAAGAAGGTGTGGAAAAATGCCAGTGTTGAAAATCTGGACTGAAATATTATGGATTCATGAACTTACAAGGGTGCATGGAAATAGCACAATGCACGCTCATAACGCAGTCATTTTATGGGCTTTTGTCACCAAATTTTCAACATAGCCAGTTTAAGACCTCTGCTCATGAACAGTGTCACTGTGATTTTCTTAATCTGTCCCAAACATTGATTTTGCACACCAACCATGCCACCGTGCATTACATGTGAGAGAACATACTTTGGGTGAGATGTGAAAAATGACAGTTGTACTGTTCATAAGTAGGTGTGGTAAAATGGCAATGCTGAAAATCTGGAGTGAAAATATTAAAAATGCTCGAAGTTACAATCATGCGTAGGAACTGCACAACGTACGTATGTAAAACAGTCATTTTGGGGAGTTTCTTCATCAAATTTTCAACATAGGGTTTTTGGGGGCCTACCTCATGAACAGTATCACTGGGATATTCTTAATCTGTTCTGAACATTGATTTCTCACACTGACCACGCCATTGTGCTCTACATGTGCAAAAACACATTTCAGGTGTGATGTGAAAAATGACAGCTGTACTGTTCATAAGAAGGTTTGGTAAAATGGCAATGCTGAAAATCTGGAGTGAAAATATTAAAAATGCTCTAAGTTATGAGCGTGCGCAGGAACTGCACAATGCATGCTCGTAAAACAGTCATTTGTGGGAAATTTTTTTCACCAAATTTTCAACATAGGGTTTTGGGGATGACTCATGAACTGTGACACTGTCATTTCATTAATCAGTCCCGAAGGTGGTTCCACACAGTTGAAGATTTGGTGAAAAGATTCCCAAAATGGGCGAGATATGCACCAAAGTTAAAAAAAATGTATGCCATTATACAGGTTACCGGCATTTCTTCAGTTGGCGGTTGGCTTTGAAGAGTGCAGACATGTTCCCGGTCCACCAAGATTGTCGCTGGGCTCAGGAGGTAAGTATGGGAGAGGTGGGGGTGTGGAGAGGTGGGGTATGCAGAGGGTGGGTATGGGTTGGGGGAAGGGGGCAAGGGAATCAACGAGGGACTTTTTTTTTCTTCTAGGTCTTTTCTTTTTTAAAGACAACGGGGGACTTTTTCTATGCTGGGGTGGGCTCCCAGAGTGGCACCAGGCAGTTTGTTTGGTGGAGCAATGGAGCCGACAGTGGACTGGGCACCCCCATTGGCCAATGAGACGTTTGCCATGCTGTGGTGGGCTCACAGCATGGCAGATGGAAGTTTGTTTGGGGGGGCAGTGGAGCTGACAGGGGATTGGGCACCCCCGTCAGCCATACAGTGTGCTGGGGGGATGCATGAGCCATGGGGGTGTGCATTATGCAACAGGGATTGGGCTACCCCGTCTGCAAATGAACTGAGGAGGGGGTCATGCCGACAGGTGGACAGGGCACCATGTCGACTTTTTTATTTTTTTATTTATTGAAATGTCTCACCAGGAAGGCACACTGAACGGCACCTGGGGACCGTGAGAGGCCGACAGAGAAGCCATCACCATGGGGACACCACGCAATCAACTGTTTTGGTAGCTTGTAATGCAGTAAAACAGCTAATTGCATGGTGAAGTGGCTGAATTTCTTGACACATTGTGACATGCTCCCTAACTGCTGATGCAATGTGTTTCTTGCATATGTATGCAAGCAACACAAAAATCAGTAGAATACTGGTATTGTGATGTCAACTACTTATGAGCTCCATTTACTTCAATAAAAAAGTAAATATGTTTTCAAAGGACAGAGATACTTTTTCAGCTACAAACTTTGCATTTTATATTTTTGCATTGTTGTAGTCCATCTGTATGATTTTACAGTTTTTAAAATAGTAATTGACTTCTCTTTCCTTCTTTCATAGAAACATAGAAGTTGATGGCAGATAAGGACTGAAAGGTCCATCCAGTCTGCCCATTTCTTTTTCTACCTTATAAATGTGCGATCGGCCTTTGCTCTGTCAATGGCCTTTCTATTCATACTCATCTGTATTTCTCCCTTATGCCTATCCCATGCCTGTTTGAAGCCCTGCGCTGTATTCATATCCACCACTTCCTGAGGTAGGCCATTCCATGCATCCACCACCCTTACTGTGAAAAAGAACTTCCTCATATTACCCCTTAATCGGCCTCCCTCTAATCTCATGCTGTGTCCTCTTTTCCTGCTATTTTTCTTATATTGAAACATGTTAGACTCTTTCACCTTGTTAATGCCCTTAAGGTGTTTGAATGTTTCAATCATATCACCTCTCTCTCCCTCCTTTGCTCTAGGGTATACATATTAAGCTCTGTTAATCTGTCCTCATATGTTTTCTGATGCAGTCCCTGCACCATTTTGGTTGCCCTTCTCTGGACTGCCTCAGTTTGGTTAATGTCCTTATGAAGGTGTGGCCTCCAGACTGCATGCAGTACTCAGATGGGAGCCTAACCAGTGTCTTGAAAGAGAGATTATTACCTCCCTCTTCCGAGTTGTGATACCCTACTAATACACTCCTAACAACTCCCTAGCCTTACCTACTGCTTTAGTGGTCTGCTTGGATGATTTCAGGTCATCGGTGATGATGATGCCCAAGTCTCTTTCTTCCCTTGTGACTGCCAGCAATTCCCCTCCCAGCCTATAGGTGGCTTCAGGGTTTCTCTTCCCTATGTGCATGATCTTGCACTTCTTTTTATTAAACCCCAGTTGCCTCTCTTCTAACTATTTTGCTAGTTTATCCAGATCTCTTCTCATTCTGCCCACCCCATCTGGATCATCTACTCTGTTGCAGACCTTGGGTGTCATCTACAAACAGACAAACCTTACCCTCCAGTCCATCTGCAATGTCACTGATGAAGATATTGAAGAGGACTGGCCCCAGGACTGATCCCTGTGGTACCCCACTCCTGACTTGTATCTCTTCTGACTGTATACCATTTACTACCACTCTCTGTTTTCTGTCCATCAACCAGTTTGCCACCCAGTTGACCAACTTCCGACCCACCCTGAGCCTACCCAGCTTATTAATCAATCTTCTATGTGGAACAGTATTGAAAGCTTTGCTGAAGTAAAAGGTAGGCGACATCAACTGTTCCCCCTTGGTCCACCACACTGGTTATCCAGTCAAAAAAATCTACGAGATTAGTTTGACAGGACCTTCCTTTTGTAAACCCATGTTGTCTTGGATCCTGTGCTCCTATGGATTCCAGGTGTTGCACTATCCTTTCCTTAAAGAGTGCCTCCATAATCTTGCCCACTACTGAGGTAAGACTGACTGGTCTTTAGTTCCCTGCCTCCTCCCTGCTACCACTCTTGTGGAGCGGGATTACATGAGCCCTTCTCCAGTCTTCTGGGACCTCTCCTGTGCTCAGAGACTCACTAAACAGTTCTGATAATGGCTCTGCTAGTTCCACCCTTAGCTCCTTTAGTACCCTGGGATGTATGCCATCAGGTCCCATTGCCTTGTCCACCCTGAGCTTATCGAGCTCTTATAGGACCCTTTCTTTTGTGAAGGGACTAGTGCTCACTTCCCTCTCCCTGTGTCCATGGTGCTGAACTGTGGGCCCTGCCCTACCTTCTCTTCAGTAAATACTGAGCAGAAGTATCTATTTAGGATAGATGCTTTTACATGGTCCTCCTCCTCACACACCCCATTATCTCCTTTGATCTTAGCAATACCCATTCTGGACTTTTTCCTTTCACTAATGTATCTCTAGAAAGTCTTGTCACCTTCTTTTACTGTCTGTGCTAGTGTTTCCTCAGTTTGGGCCTTTGCCTGCCTTACTGCCTTCCCTGCTTCCCTTAAGGAAGTTTGGTATGCCTCCCTATATGCATCCTGCTACGTTCCCTTATATTTTCTGAAGGCCAGCCTTTTGGCTCTGACCTTTTCTGCTACTGTTTTTGAGAACCAAAGTGGTTTCCTTCTTCTTTTGCACTTCCTTTTCTCTCTAACACAATGGGATGTTGCTTTAAGTATTGTATCCTTAATACTTGCCCACTTTGCCTATACCCCCTCACCTGTATTTCTTTTTGCCAGGGCTAGCTTAACTCTGTTGGCCATCTTATCAAAGTCAACTCCTCTTAAGTCCCATATTTTTGCCTTGGAATGGGATGATTTAGTTGTAGTGGCCAAATTGAACCATACCATGTGATGGTCACTGGCCCCCAGGTGACCTTCTACCTGGAGATCTGTGATCCTTTCACTGTTAGTCAGTACTTGATCTAGGATAACCCTGTCTCTTGTGGGTCATTGTACCAGTTGTTTGAGGCCCTCCCCCTGCAGGAGATCCACCATGTGTCTATTTCTGGCAGATGTTCCTGCTGGTATTGACCAATCTGATTCTGGCATGTTGAAGTCTCCCATTATCAGAACCTCCCCTTTAACTGTCATGTTTTGTATATCTTCTAACAGTAATGTGTCTATGTCCTCCCCCTGGTCTGGGGGCCTGTAGACATCCTCAGTTCTTATGTCTGTCCCATTTCCTGTTTCCAGGCTGACCCACAGTTCTTCTGGCTCCTTATGTGTATTCTGAATTTCTGTAGCTTTGATATTTTCATTGACATACATGGCCATCCCCCCCCCCCCTTTTTGCACCTCGGTCTCGTCTGAACAATACATAGCCAGGTACTGAAATCTCACAAGCGTGGTTACTGGTAAACCATGTCTTGCTAATTGCTACTATGTCCAGTTTAGCCTTTGTCATTATTGCCTGCAGGTCTGGGATCTTGTTTCCCAGACTGCGGAGCATTTGTGTACTTGATTTTCTATTGGCCAGATTTTGGTTTGTTAGTTGTTGGGTGAGGTCTGGAGTTTCCCCTGTGCGTTGTATGGGGAGTTGAACCTTTTTCCTTACCTAGTGATGCAAATGAACTGCAAACATGCTGAATTCTTGTTTGATCACTAGTTGAGGGGGAGGGGTGTTCTTCCCATTCGATGTATGGGGTGCTGCACCCTCCCCATTTTCTAGTTTAAATATTCTGCAAAGTCATCAAACTTCTGCCCCAGTGCACTGACTCTGTTCTTAGTCAGATGCAGTCCATCAAATTTAAAGAACATTCACTCCCAAAACTGTTGCCAGTTCCCTACAAATTTGTGTCCTTTTTCCTGGCACCAGCCCTTGAGCCACATGTTTAGCTCCTCTATCTCCCCTTCTCTGACCTTCAGTCCATCTGCCCCCCTCTCCCAGACTGACAGGATCTTGGAGAAGGAAATGCCAGATGAAATGGATGATAGTTTGTCACCCAGCCTAGTCAGGTGTTCCTTGGTCTCCACAACTGACTGGCTGGCGAGATCAGTAGTCCCTAAGTGTACCAAGACATCAATGTTTTCTCCTGCTTCCTGAACAATTTTAGCAATGTGGTCGGTGTCTCCCCACGCTGATGTACCTGGGAGACATCTGACCATTATCCCTGGCTGGAGATAGGTATCAACTCCCAGAATCATGGAGTCTGCTATGATCAGACGTTTCTTGGATTTCCTGTTTTGCTCTGGTTCCTGTTTTGGGTGAGTTTTGTTGTGCTAGCTCCTGTGCTGCAGTGTCCTGCTCTGCAGTGTCCTCTACCCCTTTGTTTGATTTCAGAGATAGAGGCAGATACCTGTTTGTAGTTTTTATATGGTTTGTGGAGGTAATATGTTGGAGAACACTGAGTGATGGGGCACCCAATTTACCCCTTCTAACCTCCTGACAACCTGCCGGACCAACTACCCTCTGCGATCGAGGTGCTTCTGTTGGATGTTGGGGAAATGATGGGTGGTTCTTATAATATATTTCCTCTTGAATATGAAATATGAGGTGCGCAATCTCTGCCCTGCTTGCCTGGAGCAGAGCCCTAAGATCTTCAATGGCCCAGCATGTAGGACAGTGTTCTAAATCCTGTAAAACTGGCCTTCTGAAAAGTGTTCCACAGTACCTGCAGTTAATGATATCCATTCCAGATAAGTTGCTGGGTTTATAACCTGGTCAGAGTAATTAGAAGGAAGAAAATAAAAGCAAAAGTTTGATTTTGTGTTTTGTTTGTATGTTTTTGTATAACTTGTTACAACAAGTTAAATTACTAGTGCCCATGTAAATGAGGTCACCGTGTGGATACCCTACTGATCCACGCCTTCCTGCTTTACCACAGGAAATGTCATGACAGTACTACCCTATAAAAGGAGTATAGTGTGGGGTGGTTGGGGATGGGGGTTGGTGGCTGGGCCCTTCCCCTGCCGAAAAAGAAGAACCACAGACAAAAGAAACAGGGAGGTAAGAGCTGAAAGAATCAGTCAGCAACAAATGCAGTAACCCTGAAAGCTTATCCTAATAATAGATAAAACTGTAAAATCTGTAAAGCACCACCTGTAATAATTTCACAGAAGATATACCCTGTAAACACTTTGCTACCGAGAAAAATAAAGCAGTAATGGAAGATATACCTTGCGAAAGACAATTTGAATCAGAAGATTACAGCAGTAGTCTGTTAGCACACACCTGTAGGCACACCTTGTAATAATGCAGCAGAAGGTATACCCAGCAGCAACAATTTAAATCTGAGAAAAATAAAGGAATAAAATGTTAGCAACAAACAGTAACAATCCCTGTGAGTACAAAATAAAAATAACACACAGTAAATCTGCCTAGCCAAAAGAAGTCTTAATCCTTTCCCTTGCTCTAGTAAGGTTCTTTGCTCTGTCATTTCAAGCAACCTAGAAGGAAAGCTGTCAGGTGAAGCTAGGTGCCTTGGCTAGCAAACCTAGTCTTCCACTTTCCAAGTAAAATCTGGTTATGAAGAAAAGATCACCTGCTAAATTATAGCAAAGATCTCAGGTTATCTTAAATCACATATTTGAAAGCAATACCTCAAATTTCAGTGGTGTAAAGTTATTTCTTTATAAAAATCTGAAAACAGGTTAGCACTTTCCCATTGAAATGCAGTGCCAGCCTTGCCAGTAGAACTTTTCTGACATCGTACTACAATAATAGCACTGTATTGTTTTTTTACTAACAGTTGGCAAAATACAAATACAATGATGAAAATGTAATTAAAGAAACAAAAGCAAGCAAAATGATTACAGAGGTGGCTAAAGGCCCAAAACCTACATTCTTTAAGATATACAGTCTTACTAAGTATGCGCTCTTTAAAAGGTACAAAGGCTTTAAAAAGTTTCTAATTGCTGCTCATGATGGCCGTGACCTGGGTTAATGCCCTGAGCCTGGATTGACAGAGAGCTGATGGGGGAGATGTTTGAGCATCTCAGAGGAATCTCTTCTTCTACAGGGAGGATGGAACTCAGTCTCTGTTGCAACACAGCCACCTCAATGACAGCAGGTGGATGCAGGCAGAGATGGAGGGTAGGGTGGATGCCTGGCAGATCTGTGTGGCAATACACAGTTGCATGCGCATACGCATTCCAGCTCTAGCCTGTAGACTTCTGCAAAGAAGAGACAAAATGAAATAAAATTTCTGGGCTTGCAGCATGAGGCCTAGTACACTCAGAATTGTGCAGCCCATTCTACTTCTCACTACCCTTAAGTGCTTCAGTGAGAGGGATTCTCCCAATCTGGCACCACCCCAAGGAGTAAGCCAGGGGGTTGAAAGGTGAGGACCACAGTTAGGTGTGATGGTGCTGGGTGGTCACCTGAGATAGATAAGGAGCAGGACCAGCACAGAAAAAGTACAGATTAAAAAAAATGTTTCTGACTGTATAAGACACTGGCATATAAGTGGGGAGGAAACTGTGCCTATCTGCAGCTGTGTAGAAGCAAGGATGGTCAGGCATATAGATTACTCACTGAATTTATCATGTTTTAGTAGTGCAAATTGCTGGACGTCAAAGAATCTAATCTGGATGACCTTGATAATTTTCTAGCTAGACTCTGTAGTTAATTGATATGTTTTGTTCTCTTTTTTCCTGTTTAGTCTCTTGCTCCTCTGCTCTCTACCCAACCCCCCACCACAGCTTGGAGCCTTCCCACCCTGCCTTTCACCTTGTTAGTGCTACCCCCTCCAAGCTCGGTGATGACACACCCTGCCCCCCTGCTTTCTCTTCTTCTCTCCTCATTCTGTGAGCTAGCCCACCCCCGATTAACTTTAATATCTCCCTTGGCACCTCCTGCTACACTATTGTCTTTTTACTCTGACTACCCCGCCCCCCGAGTCAGCTCAATTTAAACTGTAACCTTCTTTCTCCTGACCGGGCAATCCTCCCCAATGGTGCGGCGCTTGCCTTCCGTGGCCACACACTCTTGCCCAACACCAAGCTGCATTACAGGTATGGACCCTCGGAGTTTGAAATTTTGGTGCCTTTCTCCTGCCTCTCGCCTATTGGCCACTACTCCACAAAACCTCCAGCTGATTGGCTCCTGCTGTAAGCCATGGACACTCTAGCTCGGCTGAAGCTCCAGCTTGGTTTTTGGGGATTTTTTTGCTACTCTTTCTACTCCTCTCCCTATTATAATTCTATTATAATTCATCCTGCCTGCCCTTCCTGACTTCGACCTCTGTTAAATATACTTTAGCTCCTCACTCAACCAGCTCACTTTCTTTTTACTGGCTATAGACCGTAGTAGCTTTCCTTTCCCATTGGCTGCTATTCAATGCAGCTCCTCAGTCAGCTCTTCTCTTACTACCATCTCTTGCCTGGCCGTAACAGTCTCAGATCAATTCCTACCCAATATTGGTGCTGCAATTTTGATTAGTAGGTAAAGGCCTCTTCTTGCTTTCACTAGTAATGCCTACATCCCTTAGAATGGGGCTACAAATCCTCTTTATTGCCTACCTTGTATTGGAGGTAGGGAGTTACAATGCTGGACCTAAGACTGACCCTGTCTCCAATCCTGGTTATACCTTCCCCTACAGGTTTAAGTCAAGAAGTACCGGGTCTGAGTCATGTCTAAAACAGAACTTCAGAATTAAACCTAAAATCCATATACCCCAGTACCACTAGCTGCCTTATTATGCTGCCATACAGCCGTGGCTGCTAATAGTACTGTAAAGCCACACAGAGCAAAAGCAAATGGGCTAAGCTGGGTACAATGGGCACACACACTAAGAAAGTTGCTACTATTATTGCTACTAATCTTTGGAAATGTCCACCTGAACCCAGGGCCCCCTCATGCCAGGTCACACATGAGATTGGGTCATCTCAAGATAGGCTCACTAAATATACACAGTCTCCTTAGCAAACTACCACAGTTCCAGGCCTGGGTGGAGCTGCTTCAACCAGATGTAACAGCCCTTACTGAAACCTGGCTCTCACCAAAGGTCAGTGATGCTACCATAACCCTAGATGGCTACATAGTGTTCCGTCAGGACAGACTGACCAAGCATAGTGGAGGCTGTTTAGTATACCTGAAAAATGAGATCAAAGCCCAATTACTGCCTAGTAGTTTTCGCACCAAGAAGGCACAAGCCTTAAGCCTAAAACTCACTCTTGGCCAGCAACGCAAAGTTTTATTACTATTCACAGTATACATACCCCCTGATACCCATAGAACAGGCATCCAGCAAGTACTAAGCAACTTGGAACAGCAAAAGCACAACTGGGAGCATATTATTATTGGGGATTTCAACACCAACTAGCTGTCCCATGATGCCTTAGCAGTTCGAGATCAGATATCTGGTCTCTACCTCACTCAATTGGTCTTGAAAACCACCAGATTTAACTACAAAATGGGCACGAGTAGGTTAATTCATTGGCTCCTTTCCAGCTGCTCATCTCTGAGGTCACTGTCTTTCCTGACACCCTTAGTGATCATTCCCCGGTAATGTGCACGTGGTCAAATAAGGTCACCATAAGCATTCCCAGGTCTCATGAAACCACTCTCTGAGAACGGGGCCACTGGATTCCTTCAGGGAATACCTGAAGCTTGTGGATTGGATGCTACTTGACAGAGCCATGGATGGCAACCAAGCTCTTAGCTTCTTCATCACAATTTTTACTAAAGCCTGTGGCATCTTTACCCCTATAAAACCAAAAAACAAGAAGGGCTACTAACCCATGGCTCACAGGCTCCCTCCTTGAACTTATGTGGGAAAGGGATAATCTGTGGCCTAAGGCCAAAGCAACTTGTAAAGAGGCAGATCTTATTGCATGTAAGACTGCCCGAAACAAGTGTACCAAACTCATCCGTCTTGCCAAGGCAACTTGCTACTACAATCTCCTAAAAAGGAGCTGGGGACATGGAGAGGAGTTCTGGGACTCTGTGAAATCTCTCACAGGTAAAGCCTCCGAAGCTCAGCCAGGACTGATACTGTAGTCACTGCAACCAGGACACTCCAGGAGCCAGAAGTCATTGCAAATGCTTTCAACCTGGTCTTCACAAATCTAAGTTTGGTACTTCCCAGTGGCTACCTTACCCCCCAACTCCAAATCTGGTCCACACCGCCTCCTTGCCTCCCTCGGCCAAGGGCAATGCCTCCCAATTCTACTTCAAGCAGCTTAATAGAAACAACACCATCAGATATGTTAAACATGAACTAGGGAAGACAAGGATGGGGAGTGACCTTGTAGACATGAAACTGGTGGCACTTACGATAAACGAACTGGTGGAACCACTCACCAAAGTTTTCAATGCCTCACTAAGTTCAGGAGTGTTCCCTTCCAGGTGGAAGAAGGTGTTTGTCACCCTGTCTTCAATGCAGGTGATGCTACCAGTTTGTTTAACTATAGGCCAATCTCCATTTTCCCTTCCCCGTCTAAAGCCCTCAAACGAATTGTCTCCGACCAGCTCATGGAATACCTAATGAAGTACAACCTACTTTGTGCCCAGCAATATGGGTTCTGGAAAGACCATTCCACAATCACCACCTTGGTTGATTACACCACCCAAATATACAATGCTTTTGATAATGGACTGGCAGTGGGGTCTATCTTTATAGACCTCACAAATGCATTTGATACCATCAACCATCAACTCCTCCTGTAACACCTACTCTCAAATGGACTGTCTTCAGACATGGTTACCTGATTCAAGAGTTACCTCTCATGCAGGACTCAATGCATCAAAATAAAAAGTATTTTCTCCGAGCCAGGACAGGTGGTCTAGGATTCCCACAAGGCTTAATACTGGGGCCATTCCTCTTTAACCTCTTCATAAACCCCTTACCCTCAGTCTGCCCAGTACACATCATGCTGATGATATGGTCTTCTCCATAAGTGGAAAAAATCTACCCATCACCCATGAACTGGAAACAAATTTCCACAGGCTTGAGGTATGGTTCTCTAATAATAAACTGCTGCTCAACTATAAAAAAAATAAGTGCATGCCTTTTACTATTCCACAGAGCAGAAAGAAATTCGGGCAACTGCAGGTACAGAGTCGACAAGGGGTTACACTGGAGCAGGTCAACACCTTTAAATATCTCAGGGTTCACATAAATGGCGCCCTCTCATTCACAACACATGTGGACCACATAATCAAAACTGCCAATGCAAAACTAGGTGTTCTCTATTGACACTGGAACCTACATGCCCTCTGATGCCCTAAAGATTGTTACAGGCTGCTCAGTTTTATCAACCACAGATTATGACCTTATAATATACAGCGCAGGAATGGACACAGCTTTGAAAAGGGGAAAAACCCTTCTCAATAAAGCATGTTGGCTGGTTCTGGGGCAGATCATTGGACACATATATGACCTTTATAAAGCAACCGGTTGGCTCCCCTTCACCTCAGGGCCCAACATCAGGCTTGCCTGCTGGCAAAGAAAGCTATGACTGGGCTAGCTCCTGAATCCACCTCTTACCTATTCAAAATAGATTAACCAACTATCAGTACATGAAGTTCCTCAAAGGGTGGGCTGCTGGTGCCTTTTAAGCATATCTCAATAGCCCAGAGATCTCTCTCCTATTGAGGACCCAAATGGATAAATGATCTCCCCTCAGACCTTACTGAATGTAGTAAGGTCAGCAAATTCAAAGCTGGTCTCCTCACACACCTAGCTCTTGCTAGTGTCTGTGAGTGTACAAACACTTGGAGAATCTTTGAACGCCCTAATACCAACACTTGGAGAGTCTCTGAACACCCTCTCCAACCTCCCATTGTCACTATACTATAGGCTTATCCCCACACCTTTACCTCCCGCTCCTCCCCTGCCCCCTTCCCTTGTTGCCATCCTCTGCTATCTCCCCACCTTTTCCCACTCAACCCCACCCCTCCTCTCTACTGCCCTCTCCTCATTCCACTCTTCACCCTGTACTACTTCCCTCTGCTCCCTGTCCTCCTTCCATTCCCCATCCAGGACTACCTCTACCCCTTCACCACCACCCCCACAACCCCCACCATGCACGTTCCATCCCCTCTCTCTCCCAGCTGACCCTCCACTACCCAGAGACAAAGCCTTCTCAGACTGCCACACATTCACATCTTGGACAAAGCCCTCATCTGGCTGTCTTACACTACCCTAGCACATTATCCTGTAATCTTTCTGCTGTCCTATGCACCTTGCACATTGCAGTCTACTCCCTAGAATAGTCTGGTACTAATGTGTCTATATGTTGAAGTGACGGTGAAATTCATTACGAATTTCTAGACAAATGATTGCAAAAGTGTAACTTGACAAATAAACACAATAGTCTACTATGTAACTGTAACGTAACCTCAAAACCAATGTTATATTTTGTATGCAAATGTATTTTCTCTGTAAATGATATTGTTGTTGTTTTTACCTGTTCTGTACTGTGTCTGACTTAGAACTTTTGTAAATTAATCCCAAACTGAAACAAATAAAAAAAAAAAATAATGAGAAGAAGTAGTAGCTGACCACAGCTGACACATAGGAAACATGGACTGAAGCCATCTCCAACACCACATCCTCACTGGGAAGCACCTTACCTAGCAGCAGCCCACCCAGTGGCAGGGATGCAAGGGGCTACCAACAGGGGCAACTGGAAAAATGTCCCATGCCTTTTCAGAGTGGAGTAAGGAGGCAAATGGCAGGGCATTCATTGTCTTTCAACATACCCTGCATAGACATGCATCAGGTCAGAGTTCAGAGAGCAGAATGTAATACTTGCAGGGCAAAAGTTGAAGCTGGACTGGGTGCTTCACTTAATGAGCTCCTTCTCATTGACCAGAACAGCACTGAGAATACAAAAACCAACAGACCCATTCACTGAGAACTTCACTGTGGACAAACTACTTTAAACACCTGCCACACCACAGATGGAGAGCGAGACATCAAATTCCTCTAGCTTAGCACCATCAGTTTCTACTCCTGCTGCCAACCTTACTGGTAGAAGGTTTTGCCAGACATGGACCACCATTTAATTGTGTTGGATCATAAAGGGAGGGAGATAGTGCACATAAGCCAGAACATATTGCCACTCTAATGCTTCAGCAATGGAACCCGAAAACTTTACAATATACTCCCCCACCGTACCCACCATTGCTCTCTCTACCACTCCCTTGTCTCTCCCTCCCTAGAGTTCAGATGACTCTTGCACTATGTAAAATTTACATTTAAATTCTGGTTTGGTTCTCTCCCCTCTTACATATCCTCTTCCTTTTCCATTCCACCACCCTCACACCATTC
The DNA here is from genome assembly GCA_016271365.2 of Neoceratodus forsteri. Taxonomy (NCBI): domain Eukaryota; kingdom Metazoa; phylum Chordata; order Ceratodontiformes; family Ceratodontidae; genus Neoceratodus; species Neoceratodus forsteri. Next base: position 637,661,716 of record CM057453.1, on the reverse strand, counting down.
TCTCAGATCCACTGATTCTCGCACTTTGACTATTCCTCAACATGCCACTACAAGTGGCATGGGTGCTTCTCTAACTTTGGAACTCACTACCCATGCCCGGCAGACACTCCTCATCCCCCTCTTCCATCTCCCAGGCCCTGCACAACTTCTACTCCTCAAACTACACTTGCCACTGATGATTCTGCTGTATTTCATAAATGTCTGTTGCACTTCAAGCTTATATTGCTTTGCCGCAGTATATGTATAACCTTGCAAATGTATCTGTATCATTTCTGCCTATGAGAACTCCAGCTCTCCATGGGCTCCCTGCCCCACAGGTGCAGGCACTCGGACACTGGGCGGCTAGCGCTTCCTCAGCCACCGCCAGAGACCTCAAGCCCGGACTCCTCAAGCTGAAAGGTACAGCAAAAGCCGCTAACCAATTGGGAAGCGAGCGCTCTTGGGTGCTGGTTTCCGATTGGCTCCTGCAGTCTGATTCTGTTTTCTCTTCCAAATCCTGCTGAAACTGAACTTGCTCTCTAAACTGTTCCTAAAAAGCTGTATTTACTTGATTCCTGTTGTTTAAAGTTTAATTTTTACATTGCTTAGAGTGTAAAGGGATAAGATTTAAGTGATTCAGTTCCTCTTTGAAATCTTTATGTGCGCCAGACTTTAGGTGCCAAGGGAATACACATCCCTTTGTCCTGGAGATTTGGCTGTCCTTCTAGTGCAGACAGTCTTTGTCCTTGGCCAGCTCTTAAAACCTGTGTTTCTCCCTCTCTCCCCAGCTGAGCTCAAGCTCTCCTGGGCTCCTGCCCCACAGTTGAGCACTTTCGGACACGGGCAGCAATACTTCCTCAACCGCCGCCCGAGACCTCAGGGCCCGACTCCTCAAGCTGAAAGGTACGCAAAAGCCGCTAATTTTCCACCCACCCAACCCCACCCCTGTCCATAACTATATAGGCCCTCTGAATCGCCCCACTGCTGCCCTTGACATATCATTTGCTTTCTCACTCAGCGCCTTAAATGAACACTTACCCCTTTAAAATCAAATTGATAAACTTAGGCTGTGAGACCGGAGCTCAACCTCTGCCCCAAACATAACTCCTTGCTATCCCTCACAAGCTTTCCTAAGACCCCTAGCCAGCATCACCTTAATCACAGCACGCTAGGTCAAATTTCCTTTTCTCCCCTCAGGAGCTGCTTAGTCGTATGCTCCAGTATAGATATTTCCTTGGCCACACTATTACAACAATGGCATACATGTGGCAGCTTACCCTTCTTACCTCCCTATGCACCCTGCCCTTCATAGCTTATACCCTGGACAAATCTGACCCACAGGATGCATTTATTTACTTTTGTTTACTGGGTGAGTGCACTAGGCATAGGAATGCCTATTTTCAGGCACAGCCTGGGAGGATACAAGTCAGATACAGAACAACCAACAACAATGTGACATACCACATATGGGTCATACAATGCAAAGTTAGTCAGAAAGAAGAAAAAAAGGAAAAAACATCACAAACACTTGTAAGACTATATACTAGATGGACAGGCAAAGTAAGTAATAAGACAAAGATACAAGGATCATTCAGAAGAATGAGATAAGTGCAATACACCTTCAGAGTTTAGTACCAGTCATTGTTATGAACAGTCAGCAGTAAGTGCCAGTCTGCAAGTCAGATAAGCATAGTGGAGGAAATAAGAAAAAGGGGGGGGGAGATGAGGGGAGGGGGTTCGGGTAGGGTGGGAGTAGAGTGAAGGCGAGCAGAGCAAGGGATGGGTTTATGGCGGATGGAAACAGGTACAAGGACTTACTGCAAGTAGGTGTTCACGGTGAAGCTTCTTAAAGCCAGTATGTGTAGGGGCAAGATGAATAGCTTGAGGTATTGTATTCCAATATTTAGGGGCAGCATGGGAGAAGGCTCGTGCACCCATTGTAGTCTTACACCTGGGGATGTAAAGAGGGGTCTGATCAATTGAATGGAGACCATAGGAAGGGGCTTGAGGGTGTAATAGTGAGGCGAGTGATTGAGGTAGGCCTGCTCTTATGGTGCCATCTAGTATAGCACCATAGGATAGGAGGCAATGGGCAGCAGGACTAGGCCAATTTAGATCAGCATAGAGTTGACAGTGATGTTTGTGCCGAGGAGAGGCAGAAGCATAATGGCAGATGTTATTATAGGTAATGTCCCATGTATGGAGAGAGGTCTTGGTTGCACCTAGGGAGGTGACCGAACCATAGGCCAAAGATGGGAGCAGAAAACCTATGGCAACGGCAAGTCTAGCAGCCGGGTTGAGAGCACAGCTAGTGTGGTAGGCTCCTCCAATTTTTGCATTGACAGATTTGCAGGTAGCAGTGATATGGAGATCAAAGTCAAAGATTCATCAAGAAGAATACCCAGATATTTAAAGGAACTGGTGTTGACTAACAGGGAATTGTTGGCACAAGGTATTTTGAGGGAGTTCCGATTTACTTTTAGTTTTGCAGGACAGCCGAAGAGCATAGACTAAGTTTTACTACCATTAAGGACAAGGTAATTTGCAGTTAGCCAGGACTGAATGCTTAGGAAATCTAAAGATAGTGAGTTATTTATGTCTGATACATTACTGGCACTATGGTGGAGGACACGGTCATCTGCATTGAGCAAGGTACAGCAAGTAGGTGCCCGGGATGGAAGGTCGTTTATGAAAATTGTGAAAAGTGGGGGACCAAGTATGGATCCCTGTGGAACCCCAACATGTATAGATGATAGGTCAGACCTGGCTGAGTTAAAAGCTACAGCCTGCTGTTGACTGGATAGATAGCTGCGGAACCAGTTCACCGATTCAGCTGAAAAACCAAGGGAGGTAAGTTTTGTAAGGAGAAGGGTGTGGTTAACCAAGTCGAATGTCTTGGTAAGATCAATGAAAATGGCACCTGTCAAGAGACCAGAGTCCATGGCAGCGTAAATGTCATTAGTAAGTTTCAGAAGTGCAGTAGAAGTACTATGGCCTTTACAGAAGCCATGCTGGGAGCCAGAGAGAAGGTTGTGTTTCCGCAGATACTCTATGGATTGACTTGCCACTAATTTTTCAAGGGTTTTACTGAGCACAAAGAGGATAGCAATGGGCCGATAATTGGCCATATCTTTAGGATCACCTTTCTTAAGGATAGGGGTTATCCTAGCTATCTTCCAAACATTAGGAACTACACAATGACATAGCGACAGGTTAAAGATTTTAGTTAGGGGGGGAGGCTATAAGCGGGGCAGCGGCTTTCAGAAGTCTGGGTTCAAGACTGTCGGTGCTGGAGCTGGTATTGTCTAAGACTGTGAGTAGCAGCTTTAGGACTTCAGATTTGGTGACAATCCGAAACCTGAAAAGTGGACGAGAGAGCATAGGAGCCGTAGCCACAGGAGTGGATGTCAGGTGGCCGGAGAGGAAGGAGGCTAAGTAGCATGAAAGATCAGAGAAATGATGGTTGAAAGAGTTGGCAATGGTTACAGGGTAATTATAATGTACGCCGTTCAGCAGCATGTCATTTGAGGTGGACGGTTTGTCGGAACCAAGGAGAGTTTTAATAATTGACCCTAATTTCCTCGAGTCACCTCCAGCTTTTATTAGTAAATCTTTACAGAAAGAGCTTTTAGCTAGACGAGTATTCCTTTTACAAGAGTTTCTCAAGGTCCTATAGTGATTGTAATCTGTCTGCAGCCCTGAGGCCCTGAAACAACGCCAGCTTTTGTCCCTGGTCCGGAGTTGGGTAAGAAGATCCTTGGTCAGTCACTTAGTTTGTGTACCCCTGATGTAGCGAGTGACTTGAGGAACATGAGTGTCCTGAATACACCTAAATTTATCAAGGAAGTAGTCTAGGGCGGACTGAGCATCCAGAGAGAGGCAAAGATTGGTGACCAATCAATCATTGAGAGATCACGCAAGAACTGTGTCTGATTAAAATTGGCCAGGTTTCAGAAAGTGATTAATTTCGGAGGTGGAGATGATTGTCTAGCAGCACGCCAGATGCAAAAAATTGGGGAGTGGTCACTTATAGAATCAGGAAGGGTACCAGCTGAGACTATGCGGTCAAGACAGTTTGTGAGGGCCCAATCAAAGTACTAGATTGGGAGGGTGGGGCCATGACCCTAGTGGGGTCAGTGATCAGTTGATGGAGGTCATAGCCTTGTACTATAGTGTGGAGGGACTGACAGGACTTACCTGACCAGTTAAGGTTCAAGTCCCCAAGGATAAGGCCCCTGATGGCGTCCGATGGCTAAGTCCACCTGGGAGAGGAGTTCCACTAGACCAGAGGCACCACTCCTGGGAGGCCTGTAGGCACATACAATGTGTAGTCTCTTGGAACGAATTGAAAAGTAGCGTGAATAGCTTCACAGTATGAGAGGGTGAAGGAGATATTTCGGGGTAACGAGAAGTGAGGTTTAGGTAGGATGGCAACCCCTTCCCCACATTTGGATGAGGACCTATCTTGTCTTATTATTTTATAGTTAGGCAGAAGGCATAGATGATCAGGTGTGGAGGGTTGTAATGAGGTCTCAGTCAAGCAGAGAATGTCAGGGTTGTATTGGGTGACCCAGGCCTCAAGTTCCATTAAGTTGTGGGGAAGTCTCCTGCTATTCATGTGAACAATGCGAAGACCCTTGGCATTATTCCAGAAAGTGTCAGAAATAGAGATGTTCCCTCCAGGTCCCAGATTCAGTTCAATATCACCAGCTAATAGTAGTGCCAGAAGGAGCAAGTACCACAGTTTATGATGGGAAAGTATGATAAGTAGGGGGGTGACGGAGAGAGAACAGTTGAGCAGTATGTAGGTAACATGGTAAGCGATCCAATTAGGGACAAAAAGTGGTGAGGTGGCTAGTGGCATATGAAACAAGATAAGCATGTTAGAGAAGGTGTAATCTTTGGGGTGAAAGTGGTGATCATTTTGGGAGAGGGGACTGCTAACCACTGGGATCCACATAATAGGAACAAGAATTGAAGCTAAGATAAGTAGTACACCTGGGTAAGATGCTCAGGGATTAGAGTATGGGGAGGGCATTTTGTAGAGGTAAGTTGTAAGGGTGAGGAGAGACAAAGATAAGGTTAAGGGCAGGACCAGCAGAAAAGCAAGCTAGTAATTTAGGCTAAAACAGGAGAAACAAGCAGGATTTGTTAGGACGCCCTCTAGTGGTAGAGGAATATAAGGTGCAAATGAGAAAGCAGGCAGATAGTTAAAATGACACTCCCACGGTGGCACTCCCACGGGGCGTGGCAGCGATCTGTACACACTACTATATAACTGATGCCAACTAAGGGTGGAAGTGGTGGGGAGGTGGGTGGGGAGCAGCTGAGCAGAGGCTGCGGGGAAGCCCGAGGAGCCACAAATGTCCCTTTCCAGTCCAGAGAAGCCTCGCAGCAGGGAGGAGAGTCTTGAAAGAATGCAGCACAATTTTCAACTCAGGCAGGACCAAATTTAGCAGCGTTTACCCAGTAAAGCAGTCCGTAGTTGTGGTGAAATCACCGAGTGCTACTAGGGAACCCTACTGAGACAGGCACCTAGCATGTATTACCACTCCAAGTTTAGCCCACAAATTAGCTCGAGTTACACAAAGGCTACCAGCGCTGACTAAAACTTTCGGCAACAAAATTAATTGTGCAGGCTTCTGTTAGCACTAACTAGCATAGGAGAAGGGAACTCCTGTATGAAGAAATCTAGGGCATATTTAAGCAGAAGCAGAAGCCGTCCCAGAAAAGGCGCCAAGATTTAAAATGGGACAAAGAACTTCAGCACCCGATCGAAGGTTCCACGAGTAGAAATTACCTTTGCTCAGTGGGGCAAAATGGCTGCAGCGTGCTCCAGAGCAGGGAGCCCTCCTTGGGTAGGGGCTAGGAGAGAGGGGGAATGAAAATGGACACAGTTAAATAGGGTAAGGGACTCCAGGAGGTGGCAGTAATTTGAGGAGATTTAGGGAGAGGGCGGTGAATGGAGGAGTAAGTGAGTGAGTGTGGGAGGAGAGAGAGAGAGAGCACGCACAGGGAAGAAATGCAGCAGTCAAATCACTTAAACTATACTTGAAAATATTTCCAGCTTACTCTCTAAACAGTACTCGTTTTAAAGCAAATTTTTTTTTTTCAAGTTTATTGCAGGAAAACTCCATTGAGCAAGCTCATTCACAAGGAGGTCCTGTGACATAAACACTTAAAGTACAAACACAGATAGGTAATAACAGTATATACATGAAATGCACGTTACATGATACAGGCTGGATATACATACAGGGTACCACATAGGGTAACCGCAGGTGGTAAACATTGATATGAGACAGGGAAGCGACTTACAGGTTGCATACTAATAAATGAAACATGATGACTGGTGTGTGCAATACATATACAGTATTTTGGCAGCTAGAACAAACAACAGTCTACAACTGATATTGGGGGGAGGAGTGATTTGATAGAGTAGCAGTGGGCGTAAGCAAAGATAAAGCCAGGAGTAGAAGGGGAAGGAAAGCAGTTAATATGACAAATCAATTATACCTTACCAGTGGATAAATATGACACACATGGGAAGGAAGAGACTTAATGACAAGTTACAGGTGTCTTTTATTTTGGCTGAACTTAGCGATTTGTAGAAGTTTATTGAAACTGTGCTAGTTAGTTTCAATGCGGTTTGTAATTGGTTCCAAATGGAGGGAAGGGCATATGCAATAGCACATTTACCAAAGGAAGTCCAGCGTCCTTGGTATGTCAAGCATAATAAAGTCAGATTTTCTTAACGAGTATGCACTATGTGAGATACTAATAAGGAAGAGAATAGCTTGGCAATTTCTGCAGGAACAGTTTAAGAGTCCATAGCCCAGCATGGAGCAGGCGTCTAGTAGTAAGGGATGTCCAACCAACAGCTGCATATAAGTCACAGTGGTGCGAACGGTAAGGGGAGTTGGTAATGAACCGTAATGCACGGTGATAAAGGATGTCCAGTTTACTTAGATTTGCAAGAGTGGTGGAGGAATAGATTACATCGCCATAGTCGAGTAGGGGGAGAAAAGTGGCCTGTACAAGCTTGTTTCGAGTTTCAAGGGGGAAAAGGGGCCTATTTCTGTAGAAGAAACCTAACCTTGCTTTTAACCTTCTAGAGACATCTTCGACGTGGTCCAACAAATTCCAACTAAAAGGCTCTTGTTAGCAATTTCTAGTGGCGAGGTAAAGCATAAATAAACAGCAGTGTTCCCAAAAAAAGGGTAAATACAGAATAATTAACAGTAGTGCTCCCAACAAAAATGGTAAATACAGAATAATTTCAGGCAGCCCCCACAAACTCCGAAGCCCGAGGAGCCACAAACGTCCCTTTCCAGTCCAGAGAAGCCTTGCAGCAGGGAGGTGAGTCCCGAAAGAATACAGCACAATTTTCAACTCAGGCAGGGCCGAATGTAGCAGCGCTTACCCAGTAAAGCAGCCCGTAGTTGTGGTGAAATCACCGAGTGCTACAGTGGATTCCACTTAAGTACACTTTGGATAAGTGCACATTCTGGTTAAATGCACACTTTTCTTGTTTCCCACTTTTTTCCCTATGCACTTAATGCAAAAAATTCTGTTTTAATCCACACTGGATTAGTGTACATTTCAGCTAAATGCACAACTTCTCAGCTCAGTAGCACATCTCTGCTCAGGTAATTAGCACCTGTTAAGTGCACAGGGTTTTTAATAAGGTGTTTGAGCTGTATTTAACACCCTTTCTGCTTTCATTCAACAAGGTACAGTGCATGAATTCCATAGCTGCAGTATGGAGCGTAAAAAAGTCGCACTTACCCTCGGATAGCAAGTCTATGTGCTCCAGCATTTAGGACTCCAGAATGTTAAGTGACCTGATCTGGTTACACAGTTTGAAGTCGCTGTTTCTACTTGGGCAAGAATAGTTTAAGTAGGGAAAGGTTATTAGCTGAGTGGGATCGCTCAGACAACCAGGACCGAAGCAGACGTGGTGGAAAGGTTGGTGCCTTTGTCCAGGCAAGAGAAAAATGGAATAGATAGCAAACAGAACAGAAGGAACCAAGTAGGAAAGGTGGGTAGGATAGCTAAGGCAGGCAAACAAAGCAAGATCACTGCGTTTTTTGAGACCGCACACACTAGGGCAACCACGGAGTTCCAACACTTCGATTGTTTTATTTTTTGCACAGTACATGCTTCATTAATTTTGTTAACTTCTGGCTTTTGTTCTGATACAGAAAGCTTTTTTACAGTTTTTACACAGTTTTTTCTAAAAAAATAAGTAGTTACTGCTAAAACCGTGTTTTGGCTCTTTACTCCAGCTCTAAACATGCAATTTCGGGTAAATGTACATTCCGCTTAAATGCACATTTTTCCCGTGCAAAACAGGTATGCATTTAAGTGGATTCCACTGCACTAGTGAACCCGACTGAGAGAGGTGCCTAGCGCATATTACCGCTCCAAGTTTAGCCCACAAATTAGCTTCAGTAATACAAAGGCTACCAGCGCTGACTAAAACTTTTGGCAACAAAATTAATTGTATAGGCTTCTGTTAGCACTAACTAGCATAGGAGAAGGGAACTCCTGTATGAAGAAATCTAGGGCGGATTCAAGCAGAAGCAGAAGCAGTCCCAGAAAAGGAGCCAAGATTTAAAATGGGACAAAGAACTTCAGCGTCCAATCAAGGGTTCCACAAGTAGAAATTACCTTTGTTCAGTAGGGCAAAATGGCTGCAGCGTGCTGCAGGGCAGGGAGCCCTCCTGGGCAGGGGCTTTGTTCAGTGGGGCAAAACGGCTGCAGTGTGCTCCAGGGCGGGGAGCCCTCCTTGGGCAGGGGCTTTGTTCAGTGGGGCAAAACAGCTGCAGTGTGCTCCAGGGCAGGGGCTTTGTTCAGTGGGGCAAAACAGCTGCAGCGTGCTCCAAGGTAGGGAGCCCTCCTTGGGCAGGGACTATTTTTCAGTGGGGCAAAACGGCTGCAGCATACTCCAGGGCAGGGAGCCCTCCTTGGGCAGGGATAACAGCATAATGTAGATACTTTTAAACTGATATGTGTGTGTGTGGGGGGGTTGACAGGGAATGTGCCAAAAGTTTCATTCAGTAAAACTTTGAAACAACAGCATAATATTACTGTAGTGCAATACTGACATAGCTGGAATGCCAGGAGCAAGCGCAGTACAAATTAACAAAATGCTGTATGTCAGTGTTAGCACACTACCATGCCTCCCTGGGATATTTTTAACAATAAATTAAAGTAGAACTAACAGCTGTTCTAAAGCTCCGACCACCGCACAGACCGAGGCCCCACTCCACAAATCGCACCTGCAGCCACCCCACAAAAGAACCCATTTTTTTTTACCTTTTCACTCGTAAAAATCTCCAATGCCCCCAGTGTAACCGTCATTTTCTATGTGTACGTTGATACATATAACATTTAGGCACAAACTGTAAAAATATCAGTGGGCATTGAAGATATGGACTTTTTTTTTATTTCCGCACGTAAGGGAACCAATCAGGAATGGGCAGTGGTGCATCATCCTCTCACGTTATGAGCAGTGAGATTGCAGGGTGATGAGAAGCGCCATATTAGAAAATGATGGCTGCGCTGGGGGCACCTGAGATTTTCATGAGTGGAAAGGCAAAACAATGGGCTCCCCCATAGGGTGACTGCAGGCGCAACCTGCAGAGTGAAGCCACGATCGGTGCAGTGGTCGGGGCTTCAAAACAGCTGGTATTTCTCCTTTAACATAAATCTTTATTTCCATAAATTAAACACACAGTACTTTGCTGTGTGGCAAACACCGTCTCCGTCCCTCCCCCTTTTTTTTCACAACTGCAATGGCGGAGCCCTGCAGACATTTTGGGATCACATCACTGCAGCAGAAAAGCAGAACTGATGCCAGTGTTCTCCTACAGTGATGCGGTCTCCTGTCCATAGCGCTGGAGTCACTTGTGGTCTGCGGTGTCTCCTCTTCCCCCACCCTCCATGAACACAGGTCCCCTCCATGGTGCTCAGTGCAGTCCCCACACTACTTTCCGCAAATTGTGGAAGTGATGGCCCCGACGCAAACTGCACATGCACTAGTATCATCCATGCACAGGTCTGTTGGAGCCGCCATCTTCAGCACGGCAGCCTCCAGTGTGGCGAGAACTCAGATTATGATTTTACTACTCTCACCACACAAAAGCACCACAGTTGTTCTAGGCAGCCGTATTGGTTCTGACCAGAGTTTGCTTTTAATTTGTTCCCATAGATGCCATATGGCGTCGGTACCATTCATTGCTGGATCGAACCCAAAATGGCCACTGGGAGCAAATGAGCCAGTGTTTTCCTTCATATCTTTTTTTATAACTGATGTTTTCATCTTCAAGAGCCTTGGTGCATGTCTGTTGGCATGTATTATCAATAAAACAATTCACTGCAAAAAGAATGTGAATGCACAAGTTAGGGTTTATTATTAATGTGACAAAAGTAAAAACATGCAATGTTAGGGTTTTCTGAATCCTAACTTTGACCACCTCCATTCATCATCCCCCTGAACCTCACTGCCAAAGCACAACTCCGGCTTCATACATACAGTCTGTTTAACATCATAAATAAAATAGTACAAAGAATACAGTTATACTCCATGACAAACACTACACTCATATGTAGTGAAGCTCAAGGCCACAAGATACAGGACTTCTGTTGCTTTAATAATAAACCCCCAAGTTGTGCATTAATGGATTTCTTTTGTAATTTATATTCTGTCTTTTTGAGATAGACAGTCATAACATGCATTATTTTACATACGGGCCTACAGGCTATATGCAAAGCAGCTAGCATGATGGGCATAGTTCATAGCAACTGTCATGCACATGGTACCACACCGATAACGAACTTTGGGCCACTGTGAATCAGCTGCAACATCACACACATTGCATCAGACCTGCAACAGGTCTCACAAACAATGCATCAGGTCTCTGTGGACAGAACCCTGATAACACATTTCAGGTAGTATTTACTTTCATTAATTCTTTGGTAACCTGTTAATGCCCACTAGACACAAGTGCCTGTTTTTTACAAGTTGCCACTTAGTATGTTGCCATGAGGTAGGGTGTTAAGTTTGAAGATTAGTGAAATTTGCTCATTGGAGGTGACTCTTACCTAAGGGGACATAAAAACATAGAATTTGACGGCAGATAAGGACCACTTGGCCCACTCAGTCTGCCCATTTCCCTACCTGATGGATAAGCTGCAGATTCTAGTTAATCAACAGCTTACTTCCTCCTACCCCCACCAGAATTGCCTTATGCCTGTCCCATGCATTCTTGAATTCTCCCACTGTTCCTGACTCCACAACCTCCTCAGAAGGCTGTTCCATGCATCCACAACCCTCTCTGTGAAAATATACTTTCTAACATTACCTCTGAGCGTCCCCCTCTATCTTCAAATTGTGCCCCCTTGTTCTTGCACATCTCTTCTTCTGAAAGATACTACCCTCTTGTACCTTGTTAATTCCCTTGAGATACTTGAAAGTTTCTATCATGTCCCCCCTCTCCCTCCTTTCCTCAAGGGTATACATATTAAGCTGCTTTAGTCTCTCCTCGTATGTCTTCTGGTGCAGACCTTGCACCATTTTGGTTGTCCTTCTCTGAACAGCCTCCACTCTGACTATGTCTTTGCGGAGATGGGGTCTCCAGAATTGCACGCAGTACTCCAGATGGGGTCTCACTAACTGTCTGTACAGAGGGATAACAACTTCCTGTTTTCTACTGTTGACGCCTCTCCCTATGCATCCCAGTATCCCCCAGCCCTCCTTACTGCCTTCTCACATTGTTTGTCCTCCTTTTGGTCATCTGATATAATTACTCCTAGGTCTCTTTCAATTTTTGTTGTTGTTATTAACTCACCCCCCATTATGTACTCTTCCCCTGGGTTTTTGTTTCCCTGATGCATTACCTTGCACTTCTTTGCATTTAATCTGAGCTGCCATATCTTTGACCATTCCTCCAACCTTGCCAAGTCCCTTTTCATTCTTTCCACCCCACCTTGTGTATCAACCCTGTTGCAGATCTTTGTGTCATCTGCAAAGAGACATACCTTTCCTTCCAGGTGCTCTCCAATGTCACTTATAAAGATATTAAAGAGGACCGGTCCCAGTACTGAACCCTGTGGTACCCCGCTAGTTACCCTCCTTTCTTCACTGTGGACTCCGTTTACTATTACCCTTTGCATTCTGTTGTCCAACCAGTTTTTTATCCAGGTTACCACCTTGGGACCCACTCCAAGGCTGGCTAACTTGTATATTAATCTTTTGTGTGAGACTATGTCAAATGCCTTGCTAAAATCTAGGTAGGCCATATCCACAGCCCCTCCCTGGTCTACTACTTTGGTCACCCAGTCAAAGAAATCTATTATGTTCATCTGACATGACCTTCCTGCTGTGAAACCATGCTGTCTTGGGTCCTGTGCCCCACTGGCCTCTAGGTACTCAACAATTCTTTCCTTCAGAAGTGATTCCATCATTTTCCCTACCACTGAAGTCAAACTAAATGGTCTGTAGTTTCCTGCCTCTGCCCTGCTCCCACTTTTGTGAAGTGGAATCACATTTGCCCTCCTCCAGTCCTCAGGTACCACACCACCCTCCCATGATTTGTTAAAGAGTAGTCAGTGGTGTTACTAGTTCTACCCTTAGTTCTTTTAGTATTCTTGGGTGAACCCCATCAGGCCCCATTGCTTTGTCCAATCTCAGTTTCAAGAGTTCTTTCAAAACCCTTTCTTCTGTGAATGGACTGGTATCAACCCCCCTATTCAGAGTTTCTCCCTTGTTTGGTTTAGGTACCTCCCCCTCCTCATCTGTTGTGAATACTGAGCAGAAATATTCGTTCAGTATCCCTGCTTTTTCACTGTCACCTCTGCCCACATTCCCTCTCCCTTATTAAGTCTCTGTATCCCTCCCTTGGTCTTTCTTCGCTCCCTAATGTACCTATAAAAGGTTTTATCCCCCTTCTTAACAGAGTTGGCTATCTTTTCCTCAGTTTGTGCCTTTGCTATTCTGACTGCCTTCCCTGCCTCCTTCTGCTTTAACTGATAAAGTTCTCTGTCCTGCTCCTTCTGTGTTTCCTTATATTTCCTGAATGCTATCCTTTTCTCCGTCACCGTCCCTGCCACCTCTTTTGAGAAGCATAGTGTTTTTTTCCTTCGTTTTGTTTTATTGATTTGCTTCACACAAAGGCTTGTTGCCTCTGCGATGGCTGTTTTGATTATTCCCCATTGTTCCTCTATCCCTCCTTCTTGCCCATTTGCTAGTGCTTTTCTGAAGCACTCTCTCATTTTCCCAAAGTCAGCCTTCCTAAAGTCCAATACTCTTGTTTTTGTACGGCTTGACTCTATGGCTGTGCTTATTGTGAGCCACACTGTTTAGTGGTCACTTGTTCCCAGATGGCTACCCACTTCTAAATCTGAGATCCTTTCTCCTTCCCCATTTGAGAGTACCAGGTCTAAGGTTGCTCCCTCCTGAGTGGGTTCTAACACTAGCTGTCTGAGGCATGCCCCCTGTAGGGCATCAAGAATTACCCTGCTCTTGGATGTGCCTGCAGCAAAGGTACTCCAGTTAACATCTGGCATATTCAGGTCCACCATCAACAATATCTCCCCTTTTTCTGCTATTTTAAGGATGCCTTCTATCATTTCCTTGTCCATTTCCTCCCCCTGAGATGGGAGTCTGTACACAACCCCCATGCGGACTGTGGTGCCATTTCCTGCCTCCAGGGTGACCCATAGTGACTCATCAACTTCCTGTTTACTCTTTAGTTCTGTTTCTTTAATCCCTTCCCTTATATAGAGAGCCACTCCTCTTCCTCTTTTACCCACCCTTTCCCTCCTATAGACTGTGTATCCTGGTATGTTGACATCCCACTCATGGTTCTCTGTGCATCATGTTTCAGTGACTGCCACTATATCCAGGCATCCCTCTTCCATCAAGGCCACTAGTTCAGGGAGCTTGTTGCACAGACTGTGGGCATTGGTACTCATCACCTTCCATTTATTTTTTATGACCTTACCTCTTTTAGCCCCATCCCTGTCTTTAACGCCTTTTTCTGCATTTATCCCTGTCCTGCTCCCTACTGACTTCTCTACCTTGGTGTTTATCTCTCTAACTACTGAGTTTTGTGGGGGGAGGCTGGGATTTCCCTGCTCCTTTTCAATGCCTCCCCCTTGGCTAGTTTAAATACTTGCTAATGAAGCATTTAAACCTGTCACCTAGGATCCTGGTTCCACCCGGACAGATGCAGACCATCACACCAGTATAAGCCTGCATCCCTCCAGGTGGCTCCCAGTCCCCAATGAAGCCAAAACCCTGAGGTCCACACCAGGTTTTCAACCATTCATTGAATCCCATGGTCGGAATACCTAGCATCATCCTTGCCATAGACAGGCATCACCTCCAAGAAGGTTACTGTACATGCTACTTGTCAAGGCCTCTCCAACTCCACAAACTCCTCTTGCACCGCTATGATCCCATTCACAGCCAGGTATTTTGTCCCTAGGTGGACAATGACATCCAGCTCCCTCCCTCGTACAGCTGCTCCCATGATCCTGAGGATTTGCTTCCTGTCCCTCCGAGCCGTGATGCCAGGCAGGCACCTTACCTCCCTATGCCCTTCCTCCACCACTTCTACACCCCTAATGATTGAGTTCCCCACCAGAAGTTGTTTCCTTCCCCTGTGGGTTCTCGTGCCACCCTCCTGTGGGTCTCCTTTGTAGAGGTTCCCAGCATCCTTTTTGGTCTCATCTGCAGATGCCTCCATAGAGGAACCACTCTTTGCCAGAACAGCATATGAATTGTGGAGCAGTGCAACTGGAGGGATGCACCCCTGTTCCACCACCTTCTCCTTCCCTGAGCCCACCCTGGTCCAACCGCTCCTCTTTCCTGGCAACCTCTGAGGTAACAGTGGTGGCCATGGTGGTCTCTGGGTGGGGGAAGAGGTTTCACGAATCCTATCCAAGTCAACCTGGAGACAGGCAACCTCCTCCCTCAGACCAGAGAGGTGCCTGCAAACAGGGCAGCATCGCAGCCTCCAGAATGTCTCCCAGAACACTGCTGGCCCACAGCCATTGCACTGCATCACTCCCATCTTGACTTATTTTGTGTCCCCTCTCCTGTTGCTTTGTATGCTTACTGTCTCCTCCCTCTATGGGACACTCTACTTTGTGAAACACATTCGGAAACAGGTCGCATCTTGGTTTGGCTAGACACTGGCAGTGTCGAAGGCCTCTCCAGCCTGAGGCAATGCACTGTTATGAATGGATCGCTCTCTACTGACTGACCAGACTGGAAGGGTCAGGTATTTTATTACTTTGGGATTTGTTGGACCTGAGGCTGGGTGAACTTTAACCCACTATGTGTTAGGTGGCAGCTCCCACAAAGATACTTACGGTGATAGTGTGGGCATTATATCTCCCAAGATATGATGGTCTGGGGCTCTTATGGGTAAGGCAGCAAGGTTGGCCTCTCCTGGCTCTTTACACTGCACTTAAGGAGATACAGTATATATTTATATGTAGGTGATATCTTTAATTAATTTAATCAACTTCAGACCGAATGTGAACTACAAAAGTCCTAATTTTATGTACTTACAATTTAGAGCAGAACTGCAAAACTTATTAAATCAGAATGAAAACAGAGTATGGCAACCCACTATTTGATATTATGTTTTAAGCATCAAGAAGGACTAAAGTACTAAATCTAAAATTTATAGTTTTCTTATGATGCTCCAAACACTCTCAGAGTAAAAGAGGGTTGGCAGAAGGAACCGAGTTTAAATACAGTATTTCCAAGAAGGAATGGAATTTGGGCTATGGCTCTTGAAGAGTCTAACTTAGTAATGGAATGAATAAAATAAATTTAGTTTCACCTTGCATAGGATATATTACACCCATATATGTTCAATACGTTTAATGCCAATATTTCTAGTTTATGTAACAGATGTAATCAATAGGTGGGGACTCTGTACCACGTGCTGTTCTATGGCCTACTTCTTAAGCCTTTTGAGAAAACGTATTGTCCATTAAAAATAAGACTCTGATATGCACTTTAAGCACTGAAGCTCCTTCCTAAAGGGGCTTCTCATAAATTCTTTAGTTTAATACTTCTTATCACTAAGTGGTGCATAACACACTTGTGGAAGACCCTGCACTTCCTGCATGGGAGCTCAGAAAAAAAAATGTAGTAACTGAATGTATGCAGCTGGAAAGAAATCATTTTAGCATTAATCATATTAAAACTTAGTATGCATTATTAGGACCTTTGATAAAAGCGATAAAAGAAGATAGGATCTGATTATTTATGTTAATCATTATACAAATAAAGGTATCAATGCTACTCTAGCAGGATTACTTTTGTTAACACTAGTGCCAGAATAGTCTGTTTTATACCTCTCTCTTGTTACTGAATGTCTGTATGAATTTTGTTTTCTGTTCATAAAAAATAAATAAATAAATTGTTTTTAAACACAAACTGCAAACTGGGACCAGCTCTAGTTCTTTGTGGTTCTCCTTTAAAACTGATATTTCAACACAGTTTCAATCTTCCAGAACTTTTAAAATGCCAAACAGACTATTACCAAATTTACTGAACCAAAAGATCCTGGGCCCAGTAACGTGCATGCTAAATTTCATGTTTACGCCATCCAGAGGACAGTCATAGTATTAAGGTACAAAAATTGGGGTTTAACATGGAACATCATCCTGCAGCAACACGCTTAACCAAATCCAAATAAATGTTATGTGCGGGACATTGTGTATATCACCCCAGTTAAGAATCATAAATTATCTCCAGAAAGGTCTGCACTTTGCCCCAAATGTAAAGCAGTGAAGGTGACTTTCTCCATATGACCCTGACATGTCTTAGAGTGGAACCATTCTGGCAAAAATCACACAAAATAATGGAGAACATATTACATACCAAGCTGCCAGGAGCCCCTGAGCAGCTCCTGCTGGGGGAAGACACTGTAACCAGGTGCCCCTATGAACGGAAGGAATTATGGTCACTGGCATTAATCAGTGCCAGGAAAACAACAGCCCAACAATGGCTTAATGCAGAGCCCCACAGCACTGCACACTGGTCTAAAAATTTCCAACTCTGTCTAAAACTGGAGTGGGTCCAGCTTACAGTCCGCAGGAAGGAGGAGGAGACATTCCTAAAGATGTGGGGCCCTTTATAAAATGCCATAGAGAACAACCGGTTCTCAATAAAATACCACAAGGCAGGTAAAGGGTGTAGTAACCAAATAGTAAATCTCTTCACTAATTCTCATGTCTAAATTGCTAATGCCACTGGTCTAATATTGTTAGATAGGGTTAAATAGGGCACAGTGCTCCTGCATGATAATGGACCTTGGACAAAACTGTTTCTTTACTTGGGGTGACTGCCAATTGGGAAAGCTATTACAAATTCAATGTTTCTTTTTTTTTTTTAAAACAAAACATTCATGTACTGTGAATGTATGAAATGTACTGACTCTGCGATGCTAAAAATGTTGAATGTAATGACTATGCAAGTTACAATAAAATATTTAAAAAACATACATTTGCATTCTGTATTATAGTGGCACTACCACACTGCTGTAATCCATGGCATATCATAAATTACTGTGCCGCCTGCAGTTAGCAATGTTGTCATTTTTCAGTTTGTCAGAATGTTGAAGACAGAGTCAGGCTATAAACAATTCCAGTGGCCAGAAGGTCAGTGACCACTTGCAGTCATCAGTGGTGCCTACAAATATGCTAAAGTGATAATATAGCCACTAGGTTTTGGGTGTCTACCCTGTACAACTCCACGAAATGGCAACTGCCACAGGAGCTTTGATCATGGCTAGGTGGCCACTAAACATGACAACAGTTTTGCATTTTGTACAGCATTCCAAATTTAACAGTCCATGGTAAAAATGTTATTTATTTGTTTCACTACATTCCTGGCTCTTCTTATTTTTTTCAATCATGTATAAAACCAAAAACAACATAAGATGATAGTGCTGATGTTTAATTCCGTTTCAGAACTATGATGATATTAACCATTCAAGTAACATCACCATAACCCCCTTGATGGAATAACATTACTACTTACACAATGTTTTTAAAAGGCCTGCCCTTAAAGGGGAAAGGAACTAATGTATGTCAAACTGCCCAATTAGTGCTGGGGCTGGTTGTCCCTACACAAATCACCACAGTTAGTGAACTGTATTCAACCTACTGCACTTCATGAAAATCCAGTGTGCGCTCCCCCCAAATACTGTGTCCAATTCTAGAGACCGCACCTCTGGAAAGACATAAGCAGGGTGGAGGCAGTCCAGCAAAGGACAACAGACTGAGGGATCTCAATATGTACACTTTGAAGGATAGGAGAAAGTATGGTTATGTAAGAACTTACCATAACAGTAGATCTTGACAGGATCTCTTGCAACAGGCCATCACCAGTAGGACCAAGCCGTCAGGCGTCAGGACCACAAGGAAACCCCTCCAGCCAGCAGTCCACCAGAGGGAGCCACCCACATCCAATGCCAGTGGCCGATATCAGCCCATCCTACACAAGGCGGGCTGCCCCCATACCCTCCTCACCTCTCCCGCCGGAGACCATGAGTTAGATACTGAAAAAAGGGAATTGAAGAGGACTTTGAGGGAACCACATAACCAGGAAAAATAAAGGCAGAAGGTTCACCCCTATGGAAGGGGAGAGAGGCACAGGAGAAGGGAGAAGGAGGGAGGGAAAGCAGAGCCTGCTGTAAGAGTTCCTCTCAAAGATCTGCTGTTAAGGTAAGTTCTTATGTAACTGTACTGTCTTACTTTGAGGGTATCTCTTGCAGTAGGCCATCACCAGTAGGACCGAGTCCCAAGCAGTTCTGGTACCACAGACAGACAGTCCAAGCAGAAGGTGAAAATAATAACAGCCTAAGAAAGGAGGCCTTGGAGGACAGCTAGGCTGAAGTTGGCCCATGCCTACAGGTGCTATCCAGATTGTAATGCTTGGACAAAGTGTGGACAGTACTCCAGATGGCAGCAGTGCAGATGTCAGCAGCTGACACATTACAGAAACAAGCCACTGATGCAGCCATACCTCTTGTGGAATGGCTCTTCACCTCTCCAGGAAGCTCCTTGCCATACTTCAGGTAACAATAAACAATGCAATTTGCTAACCATTTAGACAATCACTGTTTGGACGCTGGGATGCCCTCTTTTCCAGGGCCGAACAAAACAAACAACTAACTGGACTTGCGGGAGTCATTAGTCCGATGTGTATAGCACCTCAGGATTCTATGCACAGGCAAAGTGTGAAGCAATGCCTCTCCTTAACTGACATGCTCCAGAAAATAAATGGGTAGATGGATGGATTGATTCAAAGTAAACTCCAACACCACCTTCGGGAGAAACTTAGGATTTGTACACAAAGACACACATTTTGCGAAAACTAAATAAGACTCCCTATACACGAGGGCCTGAAGCTCCGAATTCCTTCAAGCAGAAGTAATTACAACTAAAACTAATGCTTTTCACAACAAAAAGCATAGCTCGCAAGATGTGACTGGTTCAACAGGAGACAACGTAAGTTTCTCTAACACAAAATTAAGGTCCCAAGGTGGGACAGGGTCCCTGATTGGAGGCTTCAAATGTAGGATGTCCTGCAGGAATGTGCATGAGACATCAAGTTGGGCCACTGAGTGTCTATCCACAGATACATGGTATGCAGGGATGGCAGAGAGCTGTACCTTAATAGAGGCTTAATAGAGGAGTACTGCAAACCTTAATCTGAGAGGGACAGAAGGTACTCCAGGACCTGATCCACTGGACAGGTAAAGGGATCTAAATGGTGCAATGCAGCCCAAAGAGTGAAGTGCTTCCATTTCCTAGAGTAAGTGGCCCTGGTGGAGGGCTTTCTGGCCACCACAAAGACATCTGCCACTCTGGGGATGACTGCAGATCTGGCACTGGCTATGTCCTCAGGAGCCATGCATGGAGATGGAGATACTTGAGGTCTGGATGGACCAGAGTGCCCTGCTCCTGGGAGAGCAAGCTGGTGCACAGGGGCACAGACAGTGGAGGTTCCACTACCATTTGTTGTAGCAGGGAGAACCAGATTTGATGAGGCCAGATGGGGGAGATGAGAATCATTGTAGCCCTCTCCATCTGGAGTTTGATCAAAATTAATTGAAGGAGAGGGAAGGGAGGGAAAGTGTACAGAAACCTCCCTGTCCAGGAGAAGGACAATGCATCTCACCAAAAAACTTCAGGCCCAGGATCTAGTGAGCAGAAAAGAAGCAGTTTTGCATTGCATGATGACACAAAAATGTCAAAGTCTAGGTGACCCATCTGTCAAATAGGTCTTCTACTACTGATGTCAGAAGTTCCCACTCGTAGGCTCTGGACCGAGACCAGCTTATGTTGTCCACCAAGATGTTTTGGTCGCCATGAACATGGACGGCTGCAAGTTCCAGGCTGTGCTGTATGGCCTAATACCAGACCCTCATCACTTCCCTGCACAGGGGATAGGAATGAGTACCCCCCTGCTTGTTTATGTAATACACTACACACATATAGTCCATTTGAATGAAGAGCAGACCCAGAGAGAGCTGGGTCTGGAAGGCTGGCAAGGCATACAAGATGATGGCTCGCATCTCCAGGACACTGATGTGGAGCTCCTACACTTCGGACCATGTCCCCTGAGTGTGGTGGGTCTCCAGGTGGGCCCCCCAACTGAGACCTCAGGCATCCATCGTGAGAACCTGACAAGGGGGAGGTGGACAGAAGGGAAACCCCCAAGGAAGGTTTGAGTGCTCCAGCTACCAGAGTAGTATCTTTTTAACGGGGTCTGATACCAATACCAGGTGAGGTGATTCAGGGCATCCATGCATCAGTCCCACTGGACCTACTGCATCCACTGAGGGAGTCTCATGTGCAGCTTGGTGAAGAGAACCATAGCAATGGCTGCAGCCATGATGCCCAAAAGCTTCAGGAAAGTCCTCACCGGAACATGACGGTTAGAGTAAAGAAGGCAGACCTGAGCCATCAGGTGCTCCACTCTGTCAGAAGGTAAAAAGGCCTTGCCCTGAGCCATATCCAGCACTGCCCCCATGTAAAGAAGGCCCTGGCAGTGGGTGAGGAATGACCTGGGCAGACTGATGGTAATACCCAAAGCTTGGAACAGGCTGCAGATACTCATAAGAGTTTGTAGAAGACAGTACTGGACAGGGCTGCCAATAGCCTGTCATCTAGGTAGGGAAAAACATTAAATCCCTGTCACCTCAAGGCAGCGGCCACCACTGCCAGGCACTTGATAAAAACCCTGGGGGCTGAGAAAGCGCAAAAAGGCACAGCCTGAAACTGGTAATGCTCTCCCTGGAAGAGGAAACGTAGTAAGCTCCAGTGAGATGCAAAAACTCTGATGTGCAAGTATGCATCCTGCATATACAAAGAGCAGAGCCAGTTCCCCTGATGAAGCAGGGGCAGTAAACCCTGAATTGCGACCATCCAGAACAGTTCTTACTCTATGGGTAGGATGATGGTGCTTAAAAGCAGGATGCACCAGAGATCTCCTGTCTGCCTGGGGACTAGGAAGAAGTGGGGTAGAACTCCCTTCTCTGTTGAGACTGTGGGACAGGCTTTACAGCCTTCTTTTGAAGTAAGGCCTAAATCTCCACCCGTATGAGGGGAAAATGATTTGGAGGATATGCAGACTGACCTAGAGTATTTTCTGGAGGCCACACGAAGAACTCTAGAGTGTGGTCATGCTCAAGGAGCTGCAGCACCCAGTTGTCTGTAGTGACCTCCCTCCACCTGTCCAGGTCGAGGGCAAAATGACCCCCAATCAGCACCTCCTGAACATCTATCGGAGAGGGCCTGGCAAGGAGTCAGGAGGTGGGGGCAGCTCCTGGCTGGGCTGCAGTCGCACCTCTAGAAGCTTGGGAGGGGGCATGGGCAGGGAGGGCAGCCACTGCCTTGTGTTTTCCATGGGCCTTGGGAGGGGGCCAGGCCTGTCTATGGGAGAAGAGGTGAAAGGGGACCCTCTGTCCCGACTTTGGCTGGGTGTGGTACATGGAGTGGACAGACTTAAGGGCTCAACCAGAAGTTTGGAGCTCTGAGATGATGTCTTGAACATCTCCTCTAAACAGCTTGGGACCCTGAAAGGGAGCATCCATAATAACAGATTGGACATCTGGAGCAAAACCCGAGACTCTGAGCCAAGTATAGCGTGTCATACTGATGCCAACAGCAGCTAACCAGCCTGAGGCATTCACGGTATCACAGGCCACTCTGAGGAGGTGGGTACTGATGTCTGACACAGTCTTAAGGGCCTGAAGGTTTTGCTGCTCTGAGGGGTTGTCTGGCATAGCCATGATCGACTCCGTGGCCTGGTCCAAATGGTTTTGGTGTTGCACCATATGGGCCAAATAGTTAAATGCCCAGATGGCTAGGGTTGTAGATTCCAAGGCCCTCTTGCCCATCTGTCCAGCTGGCGAGACTCCCTATCTGGAGGGATGGCACTGAGGTATTTCGGCCTCTTGGTGTGGTCATGGGCAGCATTAATGATAACTGAATCTGCTCTCAGTTGCTCACCAATGTAGGGTTTGCCAGCTGGGGCATGGTAAAGCAGGTGAGCCTTCTTGGACACCACTGGCACAGTATGGGGGTGGTGCCATGCGGCCTTGGTAATGTCCTCATAAGACTCAATAAAGGGGGGGACCACCAAGAGGAAGTGTCACATTGGCGAAGGTACACTGCCAGGCAGCGGCTCTCTGGGTCCTGCTCTTTAGTCTCCCACTCCATAGTGGCTTAAATATGCCTCATGATGTCCATGAACATGGGAATCATCAGGAATGGATTTGGAGATATTACTGGGCTCCCCTTCCTTTCCCGAGGCATCTTCCAGAATGGAGGAGAACTCAGAACTGTCACGATCATTGGTGGCTGAGATGTCCCCACTGTCATCAGCCTGGCATTCATCTGAGTGAGCAGGGGCACCTGCATCAGTAGGGTTCATAGGAGTATTCGGAGCGCTCAGGCCCTGGTAGGCCAGGGCCGATGGCAGGGAGGGTCCTGAGGAGGCCCTTGGGGTGCATCAGGGTCGACCCACCAGGAGAAGGGACCTGCAAACCCAGAGAGCAGAAATCAGGCCATGCCAATCCACAGGTGCTGGCCTTCCAGGTGTTGGGTAGTTAGAGACTGGCAGGGGTCCCACAGGCACAGCGTATGGGTAAGCAGGCACCAATCTCCCAGGCATTGGGTAAGGGTAGATCAGCATCAGGCCCCCACACACTGAAGCAGGATACATAATCAGCAGCCCCACAGGCATGGGTGGTGGCACAGGTGCCGGTCCTCCTGAAAGAGGCAGTGGGTGGATTGGTGTAAGGCCGTCCCATGGGTGTAAGTAGCAGGAGGGCCATGGAAGGTCTTGCTGGTGCGAGAGGTTGCAGAGCCGGTGAATGTCCCGTGGGCTGCAGGAGGATGGCGCAGGCCCAGCAGGCATTGGCCTGGGTGATGCTGGTGGGGGATCCACAGGCACCTGTACAGGAGAGGCTGGTGCTGGAGAGGAGGACCCCAGTGGTGAAGGCTGAGGGGAGACTGGAATCTAGAAGGCTCTGGTGCCCTGCAGCATCTGCCCCTGTGAAAGGGGGCAGGACCGACAGAAGTTTCCATAGGATGAGACTGGCATCAGGGACACAAGTGATGGGGCGGCAGAGACAGTACTAGTGCCAGCAGCACCCATGCTGGCCAGAAGAGCTCCAGCCAAGCCACCTGCCGATGAGCCCACAAAAAATAAGGGCTGAAAGAGCAGGGGTTGAGAGGCAGGATATGGAAGACCCCGAGGAGCTTCCGCCCATGACCAAGATCGGGCAGGCAGCAGGACCGTCAGCAACCCTGAAGAGGTAAGGGCGCACAAGGTGGAGGAGGTCAAATCCCCCAAGGGAGGAAGTCCCGGATGCAGTCAGTGGAGCCTTGTGTGGAGACTGTGAATGGGAGGCAGGCCGGGGTTGGTCCCAGTTGTTGTCCAAATGCTTGTGCTTCCCTGAAGATTTATCTTTGGATTTGGACAAGGAAGAGCTCGAGAACTGGGCCAGAGAGGCAGAGGAGCTCTGGTCCTGCAGCTACCGTTCCATTGAGGTGACCTTCTGCTTGAGGAGATGACTTTACAGGGTCTTCTGGTGGCTGGCTTAAACTTCTGGCAGATCTCATAGGCTTGGACATTGTGCTCTGGGCCTAGGCATAAGAGGCAAGCAGAATGGCCATCCTTGTCCCGGATCTGTTTACCACAGGCACACTTCCTGGAGTGGCTGGAAGAAGACGATGGTTGAGAAAACATAAACATGAGAAAGGAACACTGAAAAAATTCTATGTTTAGCTTTGTAAAATGAGAACATATTAATGCATGGCAAACATGGGGAGATGGCAGTCAGTCGTAGATGCAGCAGTGACAGTGGTCCGATGTGCACTGGTCAACAGCAGGAAAGAACTGAGGAGGGCGTCGAGGCCACACGCCCTATATAGGACAGGCCGACGCCAGCCGCCGGCGTCAGAGGTGGGCGGCCCCCTCTGGCCGACTGCCAGCCAGAAAGGCCTCCATGTGGTCCTGGCTCCTGACGGCCCAGTCCCACCAATGATGTCCTGCTGCAAGAGATACCCTCAAAGTAAGATCAAGGGGTGACAAGATCAAGACCTTCAAGTACCACACAGGGTGAGCAGAGTGCAGGGAGGGAGCCTCTTCCAAAACAGGATGAGCTCCAGAACTAGGGGGCATGCAATAAAATTGGAGGAGAGGAAATTTCAGGAAGGATGTGAGGAAATACTTCTTCACTGAAACAGTGGTAGAAGCATGGAACAGACTGCCAGTCGACATTGTGGAGGCTAGAATGGTGGAAGGCTTAAAGCATGTAAGAGAAAGACACAGAGGCATACTACAGAAATAAGGGGGGGGTCCCAGAGAACAGATAGGGTCTGCAGAAACACAACAGGCAGGGAACCCTTTGGGCAGACTGGGTGGGCATAGTGGTCCATTTTCTGCTGACAATATTCTCTGTTTCCAAAACTCTTTCTACTAGCACCCACAGTTCAATGAGCATTTGGCTGTTCAATTGGACACAGGGTGTTTCTTTAGTATGTAGCTTCCAGTACTGCTGGTAACACACTCCCTCACCAGTGCCAAGTACAGTGATAGCCAAAGATAAGTCCTCATATATCTAGATATAGCTAAATATATAACAGGAACTTTGTTGTACTGTACTACTCGCACCTAATATTTGTTGTTTGCACAACTGTTAATGTATTGTACTTTAGCATCTTATTATAGTGTCTAAATCTACTGCCCCCACAATGCATCCTGAAATGAGCTCTTACCAGTTCAGTATGTCCTTCCTAGTAAAACGTTTGAAATACATCCCCATTCATTTTAATGGTAGTTCCTGTGATATATCTAGACATTTTCTGGGATACATCACTGGCTACCACTGTATAAAGTCCTGGTACTCAGAACTGAATTGTTCACCACATATGTCCTTAGCGTACATCCTTGTAATAATAATAATAATAATAATTTTATTTTTTAAGTGCAATTCAACTGATATCAAAGTGCTGTATGAGACACAATATCTAAAATAATCATATCACAAATAAAATATAAAAACCTGATAAAATATTCATAAAATATACCAATCAAATAATCCATAATTAAAAATCAGGAAAGGCACATAAATATAAATAGGTTTTTAAAGCATTTTTAAAACTCTCCATTGTGTGGTACTCTTGTATTCAACGAGGTTGAGAATTCCACAGGGAAGGAGTGGCAAAAATAAAAGCCCAAGCTCCCGAGATCTTCAAACATACTCTGGTAATCTCTAGCAATCCCTCATCGGTTGAGCGGAGTGGTCAGACAGGGCAGTAGGGATTCAGAAGCTCTTGTAGGTAACTCAGACCCAAACCATGTAGGGCTCTAAAAGTCAGTAAACCAACTTTAAAGGTGATCCACCACTGAACTGGCAGCCAGTACAGAGTGCGCAGCACAGGCGAAATATGGCTTGATCGGTATGACCCAGACAATAACCTGGCCACAGCATTCTGCACTAGCTGCAAGCGGTGGATATCAACCCCTGGAAGCCCCAGGTAAACAGAGTTACAATAGTCAAGGTGCAAGGTCACAAAAGCATGGACCAGGGTCGGAAGATTGCCGGACAAAACAAGGTGCTTAATCCAGGCGATGTTCCTCAGATGGTAAAATGAGGACTTGACCACAGCTGACACCTGTGAATGAAGTGTCAGCCATTCATCAAGTATCACGCCCAGATTTTGCACCTGTTCAGAGGTCGAAAGCTGAGTGCCCCCAAGCCAAAGCCAGAAAGGCCTCCCAGCAGCTGACCCCTCTATCCGGCAACCCAGTTCTACCACTAACAACTCCGTCTTGTCAGAGTTTAACTTTAACCAACTGGAATTCATCCAGTCTTGGATTTTGGCGAGACTGTTGGAGAAGACTGAGAGTGCATTATCCTGGTCGGGCACAAAAGACAGGTACAGCTGAGTGTCATCTGCATAACAGTGAAAACTCGGCCCATACCATCTTACAATGTCTCCTAATGGAAGCATGTACACAGCGAACAACATGGGGGACAGCACAGAACCCTGCGGGACCCCACATGGCACGGAGAAAGAGTCAGAGGAAAAAATCCCTGATACTACCCTCTGCAACCTGCCAGTAAGAAAGGAATGGAACCATCTGAGGACTGTACCAGACAGGCCACAGATGACCCATAGGTGATCAAGAATCACCCGATGGTCCACAGTGTCAAAAGCTGGCGAGAGAACCAGAAAGACCAAGATGGAATGGCGCTTCTGGTCTCTGGCCATGAGGAGATCACTGAGTACCTGAACCAGAGCAGTCTCAGTACTATGTCTCTTACAGAAACCAGACTGGAAAGGATCCTAGATAGCATGAATGGTAAGATGGTTCTCCAACTGTTGTGTGACACCCTTTTCAATAACCTGCCTATAAAGGGAAGGTTAGAGATCAGTCTGTAGTTTGCAGGAGAATCTAGGTCAAGAGATGACTTCTTGAGAAGGGGGGGGTCACCACAACCTCCTTCAGGGAGCTGGGGAATTCCCCCCGACTCCAGTGAACACCAGATTAACTCTGCTAGAACTGGGCCAATCACATCCACACACCCTTTTAAAAGGCAAGTAGAGCCCAGGTTTAAACTACAGCTAGTTGGCCGCATACCCCGAAGAAGCCGCATGATATCCTCGATCGCCAGTCGGTCAAACTCAGCCCAACAAAACAGAGGAATCGCGACCTCATTCCGCCCACCAGTAACCCCCATAGGGCTTGATAAGGAATCTCCGACCTGATGTCAGCAACCTTATCAGCAAAGAAGCGAGCAAACTCATCGCACTCTACTTGCGACAAGGTTTTCCGAACTCGTGGGCAGGCTGGATTGCATAATCTGTCTACTGTTTGGAACTGCTGAGCTGGTTGGTTCTGTGCTTAAGCAATCTCCCTGGACAGGAACTCTGCCTTCTTATGAAAGATTGTTGACTGATAGTCTCAATAATGTTCCATCAGTCTAAGCCTGTTGGCATCCAACTCGTGGCCACAATGGCACATGTGATGGTCTCTGATGAGATCCCGTTACATCCCACCCTGCGTAACGTGGCTACAGAGTGGCATGCTCCATTCCTCTCTCCCCAGAGAGAGTTCTTCATTCAGCTTCAGCTGGCCCACAGAAAGAGTCTCTCAGGGTCACACTCAAACTTTGATCTCCAGCATCACATGAGGAGTGGTCATGATTCCACACCTTTCATTGAAATGTGGGAGGTGGAGTTTAAAATTAACATTTGAATTAACCAAGCCACGATAGCTGCATCAAGACCATTTTCCACATTTACATTTGCTGGAAATGTAAAAAGGAATTGGAATATCATTTGCTTAAAAGTTTCCAAGCCAACTTATCAATTCACAGGCATCTTCTAAATGTGAGATACAGTACGTGTTCAGAGATTATTATCTTTACAATTTTCTTACTACAGTATATTGTGCAACAGATTCCTATTATTACCACTACTGCCTCCAAAATTGCTGTCTCCATCCCTTCTGTTGAGTCTTATCTTTTAACTCTACTAATTTAGCCTCACATGAAAAAAATATTCAAATTCACAAACAGGCTGCCTCAAACAACTTCAGATGGAATAAGAAAACTTAAAATGCTGTGCAGGGTTACTCTTTTCTTAGTTTCTCTCCAACCAAAACATTCCAACTGCTACACATGGTGCACAGAAATGTTTGCTCTCTCTTCCCAGGGAAACTCAACTGATATCACATCTTGTTTTCAGTAGGGTTGTACTGTACTTGTAGCCAGTTTTTTACTAGGTGAACTGAAGCAAAGACAGGTCAAACACAGTAACTGGCTCAAAATCCCAGAGTAAGATGATGGGTTTGGTGGTAGGTTTGTCAGAACCCACTGAACTTGTGGGATCTGATCCTGGTCTAGAACTTTTTAAATAGTTCTAGGGTTCAGATCGTCTTCAGAACTCAAACTCTCTTTTCAAAATTAAAATTTTGAAAAGAAAGAAAGAACAGAGAGAGATACCGGGGGGGGGGGGGTACTAAGAAAAAGACATGCATCATATCCATCACCCCATGTTTGTGTATACATCCAGTCTTTATATAACTTATGCGATGCACCTACACCCTATCACTTACTTCAAGTGGAATATCCAACTTGAAGTGTAACCAGCGCATTGTTCCCCACAAAAACCAGGTTACTCCGTCCATCTATCGAATACGCCTCTTGGTATCATTTGGCCAGAGTGCTAGCCTAAGTGTCCCTGGGCTTGCACAGCCTAAAATGCAAATCCTGGCACTCTAACACCTTCTACATGTCTAGCCGGAAAAGGAATCGAGCACACAGTCACCTACATGCCACCTTGAGGAAACTTATACTTCTCCTTCTACTTTGTTCTGGCAATGTTGAGCTCAACCCTGGCCCTATGAATACCCTTTCCTCACCTACAGAGCTCAAAAGGCTCAAAGGAATCAGCTTCATGCAGACCAACGTGTGTAGCATCCTGAACAAAAATCACTTTAATTCATGCTTGGATCATCTACACAGAGCCAGATGTGCTTGTGATCTCGGAATCCTGACTTCAACCATCTAAGCCGGATAGGGAGGTTAGCATACCTAACTACCAGTTACTTAGAGCAGGCAGACAGACAGACAGACTAGAGGTGGTGGGGTTGCCATTTATGTCAAAGACAAGTTTGTGGTTGCCACCCTTGACTCCATCTCAATGGCAACTGGATTTTAGTCTCTGGCTATAAAAATAGAACTGTCTTCGTCGTTGGCCCTCCGAGTTATAGAATGTTACGGACCTCCATCCGCTGGTATGCAGCTCCTGTCCTACCTCATGTCCATCATGGACTCCAGCCCATTGGAAACAATTATACTAGGGGACCTCAACTAAGACTGGCTGTCCGAAGCTGCACTCCCCCTTAAATCCTTCTGCGATTCCCACGGATTCACTCTACTTATTGATGAGCCCACCCGCATGAGCAAGAAAAACCCCTCTAAAAGCACGCTTCTGGATATCATACTAGTAAATAAGCCCTACTCCTTCTCCCATGTTGGAATTTTTGATGCTGATGTTAGCGACCATCGCTTAGTCACTGGAGTATGGGCAGCCCCAAAAATGACAACCACACCTAAATTCTTTGCCAAAAGGGCCAGATCCTTCGACCCGAGGGCATATATCCATGACCTAAAAACCTCCCCATTGTGACAGAGTTTTTACATGGCAAAAACAGTAGAAACAGCATATGCCACTCTCCATGAAATTATAGCAAGTGCTTTGAACTTACATGCACCTCTGACAAAAATGCATGTAAAAGCTAAAAAATGTCGTTGGTTCGCTGTGGAACTCAAGGCTGCACTTTTGTCTAGGGACAAGCTCTGGTAAATGGCTCGCAAATCCCAGAAAGATGAAGACTGGTGCCTATTCAGAGCAGCCAGGAATCGCTGCACCAAGATGATTAGAGAGACCAAAGCTAGCTTCTATTGAATAGAGCTAGACACTATATCCAATCACCCTTCCAAATTCTGGGCCACACTGAAAGAACTGTCTGGGCATACGTCACGCAAAACGCTCCCTTCAAAAATTATTGCAGGCGATACAACAATTAATGATAAAAAAGAGATCCTGCAAGCATTTAATACTCACTTCACCACAGCAGGTTTAGCATTTGATAATTCACCTGCATGCAACTTGCACTCTCAGCTTGATGTACAACCTCCAACATCTAGCCCTACGATCTGGTCTTTTTCCTTATCCCCTGTCTCCCTCAAAGAAGTGAAGACCTGCTTCTCCACTTGGACACTAGGAAAAGCACTGGTGCAGACACATTCAACCCCTACTTTCTAAAGATAGCATATCATGTACTGGCTACTCCTATTACTCATCTATTTAACCTGTCCCTATCACAAGGAACTCTCCCCAAATATGGAAAACTGCACATATTATCCCGTTATTTAAATCTGAGACCTCTGTGACCTAAATAACTATAGGCCGATCTCTCTTCTCCCTAATCTTTCAAAACTTTTGGAAAAAATTGTGAATACCCAATTGAGATCCTTCATTGTCAGTACAAAACTTTTAAACCCCCTACAATCTGGCTTCAGAGCCAATCATAACACAATTTCAGCATTAGCCAAGGTATCAAACAATTGGCAACAAGATTTAGAGTACAAAAAGTTTGTCTGCGCTGTGTTTCTTGACCTAAGTAAAGCATTTGATGTGGTCGACCATAGTCTGCTACTCTCCTCACTAGAATCGATAGGGCTAGATCCGACCTCTCTGAACTGGTTCCGCGATTATCTGATAGGCGGCAACAAGTCAAGGCCGAAGGTGAGCTCTCTGCCCCCAAATTGTTACAAAGAGGGGTTCCCCAGGGATCCATCCTGGGAGCACTTTTATTTGCTATCTATATCAACAATATAGATGTGGGCATCAAAGAGGCAAGCATCCACCTGTTCGCGGATGATACAGTGCTCTACCTAACCCGCCCTACACCTGAATCTGCATGCGCAGATCTACAAAAAGACTTTTAATCATCTGCAGCATCAACTACTCAGCAAAAAGCTGCTACTCAATGCTAAGAAAACAAAAGCCATTATATTTTCCCGTTAACCACCTGGCCTACCCAGCAGTGACCAGTACCCCCGTCTCCACGATCCTAGGCGAGAACCTAGAGTATGTCACGAAATTCAAATACTTGGGAGTTTGGATAGACCACAAACTTCCTTTTGCAGATCACTTGGACGACCTACTGAAAAAATTAAGACAAAGGCTTGGCATTTTTATAGGATAAGATGGCTACTAACTACAGAAGCGAAGAGGCGGCTAGTCCAATCTACATTTCTTTCCTTAATTGACTATACGGACTTCATGTATAGCAACTGCACTGTGTCATACCTTGGAAAACTGGACACACTCTATCACAGAGACTACACTTCATCACTGATCTGCCCCTCATCACCAACCACTTCACACTATATGCGGTTATGGGTTGGACCTCTCTACAATACAGGAGCAACATGAATGAGGCACTCTGGTCATTCAGAGCCATTAGTGGCAAACTCCCACAGTACATTGCTAACTGCCTGACCCCTATTGTTGCTGGAAGCTATGCTCTAAGAAGTTGTGCCCTGATCTCCTTGCATATATCCAAGTCTCACACACGCTTCGGGAGAGCCTCTATAGGCTTCATACTCCCCTCACTCTGGAATAGACTCCAGAAAACATTAAAGCTGAAGTCCCCAGTTAGCATTAACATGTTTAAAACCTTTATACCGTAATGGCATAACAGAAACCTGCAACTGCCTTGCTCGTCCCTAGTTTGTCTTTCCTCCCCCTTAGCACTTCTTTATGCCTGCCCTGCGCCTCCCCCTAATTTGATCAAAGGCGTTCAAATCTTCCTATGGTCCTCACCCCCAGCCTATACCACTGCCCAAATCCGAGCCCACGGAGTACATGATCTCTGTGGCTTTCATCCTCATATATGCCGCATTTGCTGTAATTACGGTAAATGGCCAATAATCAGCTGGAAGTCTCATCTCTGTACCAGCACACTGCCTGCCGCTCCTATACAGTTGTGACCGTCAGCCTACCATACACAAGACCACAATGATTCCCTACCCTCTCTGCTCTACATAGTCCATGCCGCATAAATCTCCCACTCCAGCCCTTCCCCTAAGATATTACAACTAAACCTTGCAGAAATGCTCAACATCATGCACTAAGCCTGTACAAGCACTGTTTCTATGCCCATTTTTCTGACCGATGTCTTCTGTCATTTTCACTGCATATGTATTATTATCATAGACTGTTACCAAACACTTTGTGCCAATGGCTGTACTATATGCTCAAATGTATTATTATTTGTATGTCGCAGATCTATCCTGTAAATGAGCTTGCTCAATGGTTGTTCCTATGCCTGTACTTACAGTATATGTTCAATTGTATTATTGTTGTATGTCACAGGTCCACCTTGTAAATGAGCTTGCTCAATGGTGCCCGCCTGGATAAATAAAGATATTGATTGATTGATTGATATGTCATTAACTGTAATTGTAAATATGCATTTGTTTCATCTGTACTGTATTGTTATGTATATGCCATACCAACTGTATTTGCAAATGTGCTTTCATTTTATCTGTATTATATTGCCTATGCTCTCCTCTTCCTCTTCCCCCAGGGCACACTGTGAGGCAAGCAACTTGCTGCTCAGCATGTTTTGCTGGTGAAACTCTTCAATAAATAAAATAAATAAATAAATATGAGCACACTAGGTCACTTGGCACAACAGTGGAGGGAAAGGAACATTCTCATTAACTGCCACAATGAGCAAATGCCAGTGGTGGGCAAGCATTCTGAGACTGGCCTAATTCAGCTAAGGCATATTTGGGACAAAAAAAAATTTGAACTGCATAGCAATCCATAAAAGCTACAATGCTTCATTGTGGATCAGTGCAGGTCTGTCTGAAAAGTGTTCATTTTTCAGTATTGCTATTGTCTGATAAAACAAAAATATTCAAAATGTAACATGATTATATTTCTTTAATAGGGAAGGAGAAAATTACAAATTGATCTACATAAACAGAAATAAAACCAGGAATCAGAAACAGAATAACTCTGCGGAGATGAAAGGTGTAGCTTTCATATGCTATGTAGTGCATTATCATTAAATGTACTACTGTATACTGTGAGGTTAGTTCCTGTCTGGTCCTTCTTGAGGGACTGTATCCACATGACATGGCCACTGAGAAAATCTAAGTAGAAAACTACACAGACGTCATCCACTGATGCCTAATACAGAAACTTTAGTACACTATACTGTAGGTCAAATTAAATAGCAGACATACCACACAATCAATAAACATGCCAAAACAAACCCCACAATCAGCCAAATGTGGCCAATCACATCCTCATTCCCAGTATAGTTCAGAGTTGGGTAGAGATAAGGAATGGGTGACTGATGCACTCGATTGACCATGGCCATTTCATGTTACCAAGGCTCAGACTGACCACTGTCATCCACTTCTTGGAACTCCACCATGATCTCTAAACTGTTGCCCTGAAATACATCAAATTTAAGGGTAATGAAGTGAGTCACTGACCACATTTGTGGTGTAAACTGCATGCCTTTTTGAAATGTATTTAACTGTAACATAACAGTACTGTAGAATGACATCAACCATGCGTAACCCCCCTACAAATGGGGGTTCCCAAAAAGTCTTCCTTGAGCTTGCCTAAATGCTCACTGCCAGTTTGGTGTCCTGCATTTTAGCAGTTTAAATGTGATTACCAGAGCCTGTATAGCCTCTGGGTACTGTCTCTTGAACAGCTGCCTGATTGCGGCTCTTGTAATCTGAGAGAGAGCTCTGTTGAAAGATGTAACTATTTGCTGAAAATCATTTAGAGTGATAATGATAGTGTAGTTTGTCTAACCTGCTTTCTTTGTAGCAGGGACTGTTTTGTTTGTCTCCACTATCTAGGTCCTGGACTGCAAATTTGACTAAACAGTACTGGTGGGACCTAAATTGTAGCAGGACTACAGGAGCTGTCTGAAGTCAAAATCTGTAGGAATTGTAGTTTTGAACTTTTTGCACCTTTTTTGCAACTGAAGGGGGAGCTCTTGCCTTGACTGACAGCCAAATCAGCCCACCAAACCTTTTGGATCTTGAGGAAGTCCCGGGCTGCTTGCAGTTTTCAGTTAGATCTAAGCTGGAAACTGAAGAGCAAGGAGCTGAAGTGATTCTGAGCAGCAATCCTGAGTGGATTTGTACGGGAGAACTGTGAAAACGCTGAGTTTTTGGCCCGCATGTCTGTCTGTTGTTCTTGAGAGGGAGCGAAGAGAATTATTTTGGACTAAATCCAAGTTTGTGTGACTAAAGTAAGCTACTGAAGTGGGCCAGGCTCAATCTGAAGAAGACCGAAGATTTTTGCTGAATGCGATCGGCCTGTCAGGAGTTCCACCTACCCCTAAGCTCCAGGTGTGTGCAGAGACTTTGCGATTGTGACTGGGGAGCGCTTTGCCTGGTGCAGTAGAATTCCCTTACATGTAAATGTGCTATGAGCTGCTAGTGGGTTGTGAGTTAGTTCCCCACTGTGTGAACTGTGTTGTGCTTGCTGGAAGCTGTAACCAGCCCAAAACAGACTGCATCCGAATTTGTCTTCATGCGGTCTGGGCCTTGATGGACTGGCCCAGCCAGACTACCCACTGCACAGAGAAGCCATCGACGAGAGATCTGCCTGGGGATCAGCCCCCTGCTCCACTCTTGAACAGGAATGAGGCCTCTGCAACTCGTGTGGGCCCTGCTTCTCCTGGCATTCCAGATCAACCACCTGCAGTCTTGATTTTCGTCCAGCCTGTGTCCAGTCTTGGGTATCATGAGTAAATGCCAGGGTAGCTCCCTGCAACAACAGCTTAATCTGAGTGTGCCATCTGATTGTCTTGTTGTTTCATTTCCTTTATGAACTGAGCCCTCTGGCTCTGGATTACAAATACTGTGTACTGTGCATGTTGTGTTTTCCATCACAGGGCCCCAACCAGCTGCGGCACCGGCCAACCCCGGGCATCAGTTCTGGCTAGCTCATCTCTTCTCCACCTGGGTACCCAGAGGTGTGACTGTGTGGGGGACTCAAAGCGCATGCATAACTGCTTGATTGATATAACCTTTAAGCTAATTAACCTGATTTTGTCCCTCCCTTGTTCAAGTCCCCTGAATAAATCAGATCTAACTTTTTCTGCAAGTAATCTGACTGTGGTTCCTGTTTGTGCTCAAAGTACTGTACTGTTGCAATTTGCTGTGCATAACCTTGTTTTACAGGGGGTCCCCAGGGTCGAGTCAGAGGAACCAGTCCTGGTGGTAAGTGCAAACAGTGTGGGTACTTGTGTGGTGTACCAGGGGAATTGTGAAAGTAATTATTGTACAGTGTTCAGGCCACTAGAGGGGAAAGAGGGGGGTTACCGTGTCCCAGAGGGCTGTGCCCAGGTTAGTTTGACCACTACCAACCCTGACCTCCGGGTGGAGGCACCCGTTTCAGAACTCAGGCCCCTTAACCTGCTACTAGCCAAGCAGGCAGGGGTAGTAGCCCTTGGGATAGCGCCACCTAGGGGTTACACATGTAAAACATGGACCGCCGAGGGGGCACTGTGGAGCCTGAGCTGCGTGCAGCAACTTAATATAGCTCTCTATAACCAGAGGGAAAAATTCATTATAATCTCCTATTTAGAGGACTTCTACTGGTTTTTCGACCTCACCACTGAAGAAAGCAACCCTAAATCTGCCAGGGTGGGTAACCCTAAAATAGATAAAATGTCAGGGAGTGCAAGAAAAAGTAAAGGAGCTACTGGACCAGGAAGAACTGAAGATGCCATAGCTGCCGAGGAGCGGCCTAACTCAGGGGAAACCATCAACTCACTAGGTCATAAACTTCAGACGCTGATCAACTCAGTTTCCACGCTTAACCAAAAAGTAGACAATTTCAATAATCGTGTTTTCATTGTGGAGAAGGCAGTAGAGTCTATGAAAGAGGACATTAAAGAGGTATGCAAGCAGGCCGAGACCTTGACCAGTGCGGCTACACTCCTCATCAAGGAAACCCAGCATCTTAAGTCTCATCTAGAAGCACTTCAGAATCAGGCCTGTGGGGCCAATATTCGAATTGTAAACTTACCAGAGAACTCAGAAGGGGACCACCCACTCTTAAATATCCAGGATTGGTTAACTGAGAAGCTGAATCCCAAAGCTTCACCTAACTTCTGGGAGGTATAGAAAGTTTATAGGGTTACTCCATGAGGAAGATCACAAAATCTAGAAGAACCTCGTACTTTAATGTTGGTAACTTCGGGAGTGGTGGCTCGGGATAAGATTCTCCGGTTAGCAAGAAGGGCTGCTCCATTGCATCAGGGTACTCTCCGGTACATATTTTCCCCAACTTTAGCTATGTCACGAGGCCGCGCCAAAAAAAGTTTGACGGTGTACGGAGAATTTTGAGGGAGCTGGGAGTGCCGTACACAATCATCTTCCCCATCAGGCTTCGGATTATCTACCAGAGTAAGATATACTTATTTTTGGATCCTATTGAGGCTGGTAAATGGGCAGATCAGAGGGCTGCTGAATCACAGAGGAGAACCAAGGAGTCAGAGGAAGAGGGCGATGAAGTAACAACATGAAGGAACTATTGGGACTTAGAACATTCCATGTATTGGTAACACCATTGGATATTTACCCTGCATTTTTTATTTTTATTTTAAAAATTAGAGCAACCTGTTCAAAAGTTTGATTTTATGGAACAAAACTTTAAGTCCTACTGCTATCTGGACCTACTATTGCAATCTGGATGCTGAACAGGTACAGTCTTGTTAAGTTTTAAAACGGGGGTTAATGACTACAATTAAAAGTCCTAAAATGTTAAGCTATAAAGAATAATGGGATGAGAATTTATTTTCCCTCTCTATATTACAAAATCTTTAGCTGCAAAGTAATTTAAATGTAGAGTTAATATCTATCATCTAGGCTAGAACATGGCACCAATAGCCTCTATTGTAGGAGCACTGCTTATTTCTTTGGACTGAATTGCTGGACAGTTAAATAACATTAGTGAATGCCATGTGCTTTTGGGCTCATTCCCCACAGTACACATAAGGGTGCCTTATTTAATCTTGTTTAATTTTAAAAATGTGATACCCCCGTATGATGTATCACTATGTAACTGATGCACAAGATTCCTATGATTAAGGAGAAAGTTGTTCTTTTTTCCAAAAGGGAATGTATAATTTTCATATGGACTGTCAGCTACATGCTTCTTGTCTGTAAAGTATCAGATAAAAGGAAAAAATAAAGTATAAAAAAAAAAACATGGACCGCCAATCATTGGACTTGTTGGAGCCATAAACCCCAAAATAATTGGGACCACAGTAATTCTTGGTGAAGTGATCTGGAAGTAGTGGTCTCTCTTTACCTCCTTCAGCCATCTTCTAGTGTCACTGGATTTTTACTACACTACAGCTCATCTACTGTGGGCAGGGGGCACAGTGTTCTTCTAGACCATACTGTAGCCGAACAAAATCTCAGTGATCTTGGGTATGGAAGGTTATTGCAATTACAGCCATACAGTAATACAACATTACATAAATACTTTGCTGTTGTACACCTTACCACTGTACATTGCTATATAGTTGAGAACAATGACATTTTTTCTTGAAATTGACCATCAGCTCTCTAACTCCAGTTGTGGACCTTCTACACCAGGGGTCACCAAACTGTTCATTTAAGACAAAATCAAAATGTGAACTACTGAAAAAAAACAGGCCATCTCACCCAAGGTACTGTATTGGAAATAATATTGGATGGCCCCATTGCCATCTGCCCTGCAGAGGGACATCTAGGTCTAACAGAACCCAGAAGGTAGGCAATGAATATTATTGCACTTGTGTATGTAATGTATAATTCTACAGTACAGCAAAATCAATTCTGGAGTACTACTTACCCGGAGCAAGTGTACCATTTTTAGGCAACGATGTCAGTAGGCCTCTGCAACACGAATACAAGGGGGAGCACAGCTGAGTGCTCATTGCTCTCATTTTTGGCTGAGACAGTGCATGAGAGGCAGCAAGTAAGCCATCACAGAGATGTATTTCATGACAGTGGCCCATTGCAATTAGCTTATTAGACAGAAGAGATGCATACAAATTAATGCAAGAAAATGTATAGAAATTCAAGCAGTCCTCAGCATTATGAAGATGATTAAAATTTGATTAAATTAATAAGAGTGCAACAAGTGGCACATTATGATCTAGGTGAGTCTGACCTCACATAAAACAGATACACTTAGACTTTTATTGCCTGAAAATGACATGCACATGTAGAACATGGAGGCATAAATTATAATATGGCAGGCATATTGATAGAGGTATACTTCAAAAAGGAAGTTAAAAGGGCTTATGGTCGATTTGTAACAGGGCAAAATTAATAGTGCAGAAAAGGAGGAAAACAATTGGTGAGAAGCCATCATGTAGTGCATGAGCAACACGGCATTATGGCATGATAATGCCATGTTGCTTGTGAAGTACAGCAAGCAGACAGAGGTGAAAAAGTAGCAGTGTGCAAAAAAAACAAAAGTCAAAGAACGGCAGAAATTAAGTTTAGGAAGAGCAAGAAGGGAGGGTATAGGATCAGCACGAGAAGTATAGCAGACACACAGTAGAATGAAATGTGTAGGAGTGAACGGGAATGAGGTAGAAATGGAGAATGGGTTAGTAAGGTTGAGCTTAAGTGAACACAGAGATATCGATGCTTAGAAAAGAAGTGTGGCAGACAAGTAGCCCAACACGAGAATTTAAATAGTGAGAAGGAGACAACGTAGAATAGTTGAGCGAGAGACATATCAGGAACCTGTAAGAGAAGTAATGAGGCACATGGGACCCAACCAAAAGGAACACAGAGGGAGAGAGCGGCAACCGGAAGCAGAGTAAAGTTTGAGACGTTCAGCGTATATGGAACAGTAAATTGCAATTATGCAGCTGAATCTAGTGACACGGAAAATAGAGAAGAGACTGGAGAAATGCAAGACTTGTAATGCAGGGAGTAGTGGAAAGAGAAGAGCGACAGGTAAAAAATGTAATAGATGGACACAAACTGGGCAAACCTGTATGCAAATGAGACAGAGAACTTGATGGCCAACGACTAAAACAAGGAAATCGGGGTCCTCCTAAGAAGCATAATAAAGGAACAGACGTTAGAAAATTTAAAAAAAATTATCAGTATAGTAAAGTACTACTGTGCCAAAGTATGAAAAAAACATATATGTATGTAAGACAGGGTAGCAGTAACTGTTAAAAGTAACAGTAAATTCAGCTATATAATTTGAATACTGTCATGGTGTAATTAATGACAGCAGTACAAAGACATCTGTGACATCCAAACCCATAGCAAGACCATGTTACAAGTGCATTAATCCACTCTGAAGGTGGCATCTAATGGGGAGTTAATGCATGGTTGGTCCGTTGTAGGCACTCGGCCTGCGGCCTCAGGCCACAACGGTCCCAACCATGCATTAACTCCCCATTAGATGCCATCTTCATCGTGGATTAATGCTTACATAGAGAATAGTGGATGGGCAACCATGCACAACCAGCCTGTTGTGCCACAGAGGGGTTATGATATCATCAGACCTCGAGAGTAAAGCATCTCTTTCTGTGCAGTATACCTCCCTCCTGTAAATGATTGAAACCCATGAAGTATCTGACTGTTTCTATCATGTCTCCCTTTCTCTCCTTTCCTCCAGTGAGTACATATTCAGTTCCTTGAGTCTTTCCTTGAAGGGCTTCTGGCACATGCCATACACCATTTTGGTTGCCCTTCTCTGTACTGCCTCCATGCAATCCATGTCCTTCCTGAGATGGGGCTTCCAGAACTGGATGCAGTATTCCAGGTGTGGCCTCACCATTGATCTATGCAGGGGTAACACTACCTCCCTTTTTCTGCTGGTGATACACCTCCCTGTGTACCCCAGCATTCTACTAGCCTTTCCCACTGCCTTATTACCCTGCTTTGCCACCTTCAGGTCATCAGATATGATGATCCCCAAATCCCTTTCCTGTTTTATGGTCATTAACACCTCCCCCATAACTGATATGTTGCCCTTGGGTTTCTGTGCCCCATGTGCATAATTTTAAATTTTTTGGCATTGAAACCCTGTTGCGAAATCCTTGACCAGTCCTCCAGCTTTTTTAGATTATCATTCATTTTTACACACACACACACACAACACACACACCCTGGTGTGTCCACTCTGTTGCAGATGTTTGTGTAATCTACAAACAGGCATACATTTCCTTCCAGCCCATCTGCAATGTCGCTAATAAAGACATTGAAGAGGACCGGTCCCAGTACTGACCCCTTAGGCACACCACTGGTCACCCTACCTTCGTCCAAGTGAACTCCATTTACCACCACACTCTTGAGTTCTGTTACTTAGACAACTGAATATCAGAATACAGTATGCTGTTGTGACACCTTCCTTCACCAGCAGTTGATGGCAAGCTAATTGTGGCCTGCTCAGCTAATGACCTCTCTCTATCTGGCCTCAAACAAGATAAACTGCTCAGTTTACCTTTCAAAAAGATTTTTAAAATCCATTCTATATTTCACTGCAGGCATCATTTACTCACACAGGCTAGTTCGTAGTTTTGCGTTAGGGGTCAGAGAAAAGAAGAGATGAATCTTATTACCCCTGTTCTCTGAACTGTGCAACTGTAGCATGACTGTTAGTGGGATGTAATCAGTACAGAGCGTGTGCAGATTCACTTCTGTTTATAACAACTTCCCGGAATCAGGACTGCATAATACTGATGCTGTGGAACTTTAGAGGGCATGTGAAAACAACTGAAATGAAATACAAGTAAGCATTAATCACCAACGAAGGTGGCATCTAATGGGGAGTTAATGCATGGTTGGGACCGTTGTGGCACGAGGCCGGAGGCCGAGTGCGTACAACTTTCCAAACATGCATTAACTCCCCATTAGATGCCAGCTTCGGAGGGGATTAATGCGCTTGTAACATGGTGTGCACATTACTAAGTGTCTCCCAGACCAGTTTCTACTGCTGTGATCAATTACACTATGATACCATTTGACTTACAAAGTTAACTTTTCTGTTACTTTGACACGTTAATGTGACGCTATCTTACATACATATATGTCCTTTCAATACTTTTGCACATAGGTACATACATATCTTGCTTACTGATTACCATGCCTTGTTGAATATTTCTGATGGCTGTTCATTTCCTATCATAGTGAGGAGGACCCCGAGTTGCTACTTTTACTCCATCGCTCTCCTGCTGTGTGTCTCATTTGCATACAGCGTTAGCCGGTTACTGCCATCGCATTATGGTCTTTACCTGAGACGCTCGTTTTAACACTGCTCGCTGTATTATACCCCTGACTATTTCTTGCTCTCTTTCTTCTTTTCTATGTGCATTCATGGTCTATGATAATTCCATTTCCCGGTGCCATATACCGATCCCTGCTCCAACTCACACCCGTTTCTGCTTCCTTGCTGTGCCACTTTGTCTTCCACTCTGTTCCCTCGCCTCTTGCTCACTACTTTTGCCACAACTTCCTCAGCTTTTCAACCACCATGCGGCTCCCTATCTCTGCACATCTTGCCATTTGTTTCTCGTTTCTCACCTTCTTATCTGCCCATGTCTCCATATCTGTCCTTCCACATACCGTCACAGTTATCCACATTTTCTCCATGTATACTTCCTTGTCTCTCTATGTTATACGATTTCTCTCTCTGTGTGTCTCGTTTAGACTTCTCCTACCCCCCATGACTACCTACTTGCTGACAGAAAACTTGCTCCCTGCTGTGCTTTTCCTGTTCTCTTTTTGTCTACTGATCTTTTCTCCCCTATGGCTACTTTGTGCATTGCACAAGCAACACGACATTATCGTGCCATAATGCCGTGTTGCTCTTGTAGCATGTGATGCACTTCTGCCAATTGCCTCCCTTATTTTACCTCTTCTTATTTTTGCCATGTTACAAATACTAGTGTCAGACCCCTAACAGGGGCCCCAAAATCAAAGCACTTCTGATACAATGTGACAATCTGGCATGCTAAGCTTACAGTTAGCAAACTAGCATACTGAGTCAGTACTGCTGGAGAGCAAAGCATATCATGTTCAGTTTCACAGCATCAGTATTGTACATCCTGATGCCTTAAAGTTTTTATAATCAGTAGTGAATCTGCAGACTGTCTGTACTGATTATATCCCACTCACAGCCATACTGCCATTCCACAACTCACAGAACATGGGTAATAAGTGTTCTGTCTCATCTTTTCTCTGCGCCCCCCCCACCCACATACACACACACACACACACACACACACACAAAACTACAAAGTAGCATGTGTGAGAAAATGATGTCTGTAGTGAAGTATAGAATAGATTTTTAAAAGTCTTTTTAAAAGGTAAACTGACCAAATTACCTTGATTGAGGCCAGTAAGAGAGATTGTTAATTGATCAGGCCATAATTAGTTTGTCAGCAACAGCTGGTGAATGAAGGTGCCAGAACAACATTCTGTGTTCTTTTAGTGTTAACTTTTTTATAAGCATGTTTATACAACAGGGGTGAGGATGTATTACATT
This sequence comes from Neoceratodus forsteri, assembly GCA_016271365.2. Taxonomy (NCBI): domain Eukaryota; kingdom Metazoa; phylum Chordata; order Ceratodontiformes; family Ceratodontidae; genus Neoceratodus; species Neoceratodus forsteri. The sequence goes on along the minus strand of CM057453.1, from coordinate 637,619,044 downwards.
ACATAAAAACTGATATTTTCACCCCGTTGTATAAATGAGTCATGACGTAGGCACTGACTTTTTAGAACATTTAGACATACAGTGCCTACATCAACACATGTTATTTTCACCTGGTTACCTCACCAGAGCAGCTTCACTGAAATGTTTCATGCTAGGACTAGTTTTACACGGTGTTGCAGTCTGCCAGTGACTCAGATGACTGAAAGTGTTCGTCTGCAACAAACCCTGTTTTACAAATAAAAGACTGTTCGTAGCAGACATACCTGAAAGAAACCAATGCTGAACTCAAGAAATCTCAAACTCCTTGTATTTTCCATTCTTTCCTGTCATGATATCATCCCACTAACTTGAAACTGAAAATAAATGTCATGTTCAATCCGGTGACAGGAATTGGTAAAAGCCTGTATAAATGCACAAGCATTAAAAAAACCAATGTAAACAGAGATCATACAAAAACAAGCCAATGTTATTTCTCCAATTAAAAACACAAAAACTTGAAATAAAAGTGTACCGAACACCGAACGCTAAGTCCCTGCCACAGCCAAAACCCTGCCTACAAACCATAACTGATCAATGGCAATGCACGGCACTCACATGCTAAAGAACATCAGCCAATCAAAATATACCAAAAAGAACCCATTCACACAAAGAACCAATCAAACACAGGATACATCAGCCATTCACAAAAACTGAAAGCAGCATTTATTCACAGGAATGTACAATGCCATAGAGAAATACATACAGGTAAAATAATAACCCAAAAAAGACACATTCAGTGCAGCAAACGCATCACAGAAACAGCACCAAAAAGAACCCCCCTTTTGTATAAACCTCTGCTACGCTACGCCACTCGTGAGTATCCAGAGGTCACAGTTCACTCATGAAGATATTTGCCATATTCCACTATTGCCCATCATGGGACCCATCATATATCCCCTATATATGTTCTAATGCATCAAGCATTACTGGAATACACACCATCATTGCTGTTTGCAAAGCAGAGTTCAGGTAGTGTAGACTACATACAGTACAGTACTACTCTATGAATTGATGAAGCACATGAGTAGCATGTGAATGAGGCATGCATTATGTGCAAAAGAAGGTTATGCTTGCTTTCTGAGGGGATGGAGATCAGCTGCTGTAGCCATACTGGAAGGGCTCCTGTAGGAGCCAATCAAAAGTCACAGCCGTGGTTAGGGTGTTCGGCATCCATTGCTGCATTGAAGGAGGGGTCAGTGGCTGTAAACACAAATGGAGATCGGCAGCCATAGCAACACTGGAGGGGCTCCTGTAGGAGCCAATCGAAAGCCAGGCACTCCCATGGGTGCCAATTGGAGAAGCGCTCAAAGAAGGGCACGATTTTGAAACTGCCGGTTGGGTTATGTAAGCCAGAGCTCAGCCTCATCAAAAAGCTGACCTCCCACCCACCTCCTGCACCACCTCCAGTATTAAGTAGGCACTGGGCCCCTCCCAGTAGAGACTTCACCTATCAGAAGGGGGCAGGAGGCAGAGTTAAACAAGGGGAGAGGAAACAAAGTGAACTTTGGGCAGAGGGCTTCATTGGCTGGAGGAAAATACGAAAAGGACTTGCAAAGGCACCTGGGGGAAGAGAACTCAAGTAATGGACAGTTGGGGCATTTAAAGTAACATTGCATCTAGGATACTCTAATTGATGCTGTTTTGTTGGTAAGGCATTCATGGGGAATTACAGTAGGAGTGGGGTATTTACAGGAGAATTTTGCATTTTTGAAATGTTCTGTAATGTTGGGCCATTGGGGAAAAAAATTGCATCCAAGTTACTGAGGTTACTGGGATTGGGGTACTTAAAGGGTAAGTTAGAGTGGTAAATTACTGCAGATCTTATGACACTTAAGAAGAAATTGTTGTAAGCTACTGAAATTGTAGATACTGTTTACGGTAGGGCATATGGGAAGAAATTGCATTTAAACTACTAAATTCACACCTTCACACCTTCTCTCTTCCCCTTGCATTGGCTCTCTGAGCTCTCCCTTCTTCGCCTGTGACTCCTACTACCCCTAACCTACTTCCCCCTCTTCATCCACCCCTACCCCTCTGACTATGCCTAATGTGCTGCTTAGTACCTCCTCCCTAGGTTTCCTGCACTCCCCTTGTCTCTTGTAGTATGTATCCAACTGTCATTGGCATTCTAAGTACACTGCCTACAAAATTTGTCTTTGTTTACCCTCTGCTATTGGTGAAATTCCTGGCTATAATTACTGTCATTTATCCCCAATGCTGCATATGTTGTATTTTCTTTGTGCCAGTTTACCTGCGTTTGTGACACTTCAATGTTTGTACCTGAAGACACTTGCAAAGCAACCTGTCTCTTGTAATTTGTTTTCTGACAATGCACTCTTCAGATGTGGAACCTATGTAAAGAGCTTCTGGTCACAGGTATTTAATCCAAGACTTCAATAAATAAATAAATAAATGTGTAGGTACTTTTTAACCCATAGAAGACTGTGGATGTATATATACGTCCAGAATCTATATACGTTCACACATATTCAGTTCTCAAAGGGTTAAATTAGGAATAAATTGCATTTAAACTGAAATTTACAGGTTAAGTAGGAAGAAATTGCATCTTAACAGATGTGTTTATCGGTTCTAATTAAAACAAAAAATGAATTATGCAGGGCAGTGGAGAGGGCAGGGGCATGGGTCTTTTTGCATTCGGGGAGTTCTGGTGGAAGTCAGGAGAGTGGGCAGAATAGTGGGTTGCAATGGATGTGGTGTGGCAGTGTTCATGGAAACACTGTGGAGGCTGAGGTGTTGTCTGATTTGTATCAGATTGGGACAAATAGAAGCGAAATTCAGCAATTTAAGGAGGGAAATGGGTAGGCAGTGGGAAAATAAAGGGGAAGGGGGAAATGCAACTACAAGGGCAGCATGAGGATGTGGGGGGGTGCTACTGGAATGGAAAGAGAAAGTAGTGAGGACAGCTGGGGACATAGAGTAAAAAGGTACAATAAGGGGAGTCAGGGTGAACATGGACCCAGACCAGGTGATAGAGGTGTTTCTGGCTGGAAAAAAGTGAGGTGTAAGGGGAGGAGGACTCCAGAGGCTCAAGGATGGGCACATACCTCAGCAGCAGGGAGGGGAATTACGTGTGTCTAACAGGTTCTTACCTTTGGCAGACAGAACAGAAGGGGTAGTTCTGAAAGAATCGGGGGAATGGCAAGTATGGGCCAGGGAAAGGTGATGGGCAGAGGAGAAGGGAGGAAAAGAAGCATGGGTTGGAAGGCAGATGGGGGGAAGGGGATTGAAGGGGACAGTTTGGTGAGAAAGGATATAAACAAAGTGGAGGGAGTGGTGGGGGAAGATGAGTAAGGAAGGGAAGTAGATGCTGCAGGGGAGCAGGGAGGCAGGGAAGGGGGCAAGGAGGGAGAAGGAGAGAATGTGGCTGAGGGAGGCAGGAGGTAATCAAGGAACTCAGGTAAGCAGAGAAGTGTTAAAGTTCGGGAACAAGAGGGGGATTGGTAGAAAGGGCAGGAATTATTTCCGGGGTACGGGAGGGAAACTGGGGGCACAGGGGTTTAAATAGGCAGCTCCAGGAAGGAGGATGTAGTTAGGAGGAAGAGGGCCAAACCAGATCCACTAGTTGTGGAGGTAGAGAATGCCATTGTATTTGGAGACTCCATCATTAAGGGGATACATTGGATCAGAAGGGGTCCTACACTTAGGCAGAGGTGGTTTTTTTTTTGTGAACCACAAATAGAGGCAGGGAGGGCACTGCAAAAAGTCAGGGAGCGGGCTTGGTTAGTGGGGAAGCCACACCTTATCATTCATTTGGGAATAAATGATCTGGCAAGCAACGAAGTGGAGGAGGTCCTGAAGAGGTTCAAGGCACTGGCAAAGGGATACCTAGCAGAGGCTAAATCTTTGGCATTTTCAGAGGTCTTACCAGTCCCCTGTGCCAGCACTGTTAGGCAGAGAAGAATCAGAGAGTTCAATGAATGGCTCTGGGAATGGTGTGGACAGGAAGGGTTCACCTGTACAGGAGAGTGGAGGGACACGTGGGAGGATGAAGGCTTATGCTGGAAGGATAGACTACATCTCAGTTAGAGGGGGTCAAAAGTATTGAGGGAGGACTGCAAGGGTACATTAATAAGGTCTTGGGGGAGATTTAAACTGGTAAAGGGGGAGTACAAGGCTAGGCTGTATGAAGACACAACAGGAGGAGAGAATGGACTAGCAAGCACTCCCCTGCAAAAGGGAGCAGAGTGTAGAACAGACATGAAAGGTAGGGATGGCAGAGAGAGAGGGGGAGGATTATGGTGGAGAGGACTTTGAGCAAACGTAAGAAGCCTAGGGAACAAGATGGGGGACCTAGAAGCAATGATCGTGATGGAGGGCCTGGATATTGTAGCCATAATGGAGACCTGGTGGTCCGAGCACCAGACCTGGGAAGTAGGGGTCTCGGGCTACAGGTTATTTAGGAAGGATAGGGCTGGCAGGAAGGGGGGGGGAATTGTGCTGTACATCAGGGAGGACATCAAGGCTACAGAAGGGCAGGAGGAGCAAGAGGAAGCAGAAATCTTGTGGGTCACAATAGAGAAGTGGGCTGGGGCATCAATACAGTAAGTCTGGGAGTGGTCTACAGACCTCCAATGCAGAGCGAGAAGGATGACATGCATTCAGAGAATATAAGAGGACACAGGGGAAGGAGGACAGGGAAACTTACCGGGAGAAGCTGATGGAGGCGGGGCAGAAGATCAGGAAGGTGAAAGCAGAAATGGAGGAGAAAATTGCTAGGCAGGCCAAACGGGGTGATAAAACTTTTTTCCGTACACAGGGGAGAAAAGGAAAGCAAGGCAGGGGATAAGGGTAAAAGGGGAGGGGGGGTACATGCGGAAGGGGACTTCGAGTAGGCAGAAGTGCTGAATAGGTACCTCAGCTCGGTCTTCATGATACAGGAAAAAGGGAGGGGACCTGTGTTAGGGGGAAAGGAAAGGAAGGACAAAGGGGTGGATCCTAGTCCAATCAGTGAGGACAGGATTAGGGAAGAGTTGGGTAAGTTGAGAGTAGACAAGGCTATGGGGCCAGATGCCCTGCATCCTAGGGTGCGCCAAGAGCTAAGGGAGGAGCTGGTGGCACCACTACCAAGGTTATTCAACCTGTCCTTAGATACAGGGTGGGTGCCGGGCAACTGGAAGAGGGCAGACATGGTGCCACTTCACAAAAGTGGCAGCAGGGAGGAGGCGGGCAATCATCACCCTGTCAGCCTCACATCGGTGGTGGGAAAAGTGATGGAGGTGATATTGAAAGAAAGGATGGTTAGCTACTTGGAGGATAATGAGCTGCAGGACATCCATCAACATGGCTTCACATGGGGGAGGTCATGCCAGACAAACCTGATTGAGTTCTTCAATTGTGTGACGAGGGTGGTTGATCAGGGTGGGGGGGTTAGTGGACGTGGTCTATTTGGACTTCGGGAAGGCCTTCGACACTTTTCCCCACAGAAGACTGGTAAATAAACTGGAGAGTTTGATGTGGGACAGAAAATAACAAGGTGAACTCGCTGATGGTAGAAGCTAGAGGGTGGTGGTAAATGGAGTGCATTCCAGGGTGGTAGGGGTAACAAGTGGGGTCCCCCAAGGGTTGGTGCTAGGGCCCATCCTATTTAACATCTATATCAGCAACATAGCAGAAGGGCTACGGGGGTGGGTCTCCCTTTTTGCAGATGATACAAAGACCTGCAGCAGGGTGGACACCCCAGAAGGGGTGGAGGCTATGAGGGAGATTTCTAAGGTTACTGGAGAGTTGGTCAGAAACATGGCAGTTAAAATTTAATGCCAAAAAATGCACAGTGATGCACATGGGGTGGAATAATCCTCAAGCAAAGTATACATGGGGGAGGCAGTGCTCCCTGTTTTATCCACCAGCCTCATAAATTGTAGTGGATAAAAGAGGGTGGTGGATAATAGAGGGTGGCAGTTAAAGGAGGACATAGCATTTCTGGAAAACGGGACAGGAGCTCACACTGGCATTAAGTGAGGGTGGCAGATAAAGGGGAGGGGGTGGATAAAGGAGGGAGCACTGTATATTCATTAAATTTTTCCTGCTAGCCCCCACTTGTGGAGCAACCGTTGAGACAGGTTGCTAGATTTTGAATTATGAGCTGCTGAGGCCTAAAGTATGGGCTGAACTGCAATGCAGATTTGCAGAAATCTCCAAAAGTCAATATGTGGGAGGTCCAACTCTGCTTGCAGTGACTGGTAGGCATCTAGTCAGTGAGACCTTAGTTAAGAGATCACGTATAAAAAGGACACCCTTGCACTCCCAAGAGGGCCATTTAAGGGGGCTTGTTATTGACTTTAATTGTCGGGTTAGCCAACATGGAAGTGAAGTGTATAGGTATTAGATTGGTGCTTAACCATTTATGCCTTTGAAACCACTATTTGACAGCAAGCCCCATAGTAGGGTGTGATTTCAATGTTTCAGGGAAGGCAGAGTAAAGGAGCAAGAGAGGGGAGAGAGCCTGACATTGTTCAGATTCTATGGCCACCCACTGGGGAGTCTCTGTTGCCAGGGCTCTGAACCACTACAGTGTTTGGACCACTCCAAAAGTCTACAGATGTCCTGTAAACCAGGGCAGGCATCAACCCCCTACTGACCAATGGGTCTGGAGTTTATTGCAGCTATACCTGGGCTGCACCCATCCCATATGAAATTGCCTATCGGCTCATCTACTTTGGTGAACCAGCTAGGGGCTACTTCTAGCAGTAAGTGAGAGAGAATGTAAAATGACTTTTGCGCTGTCACCATTTTAATGGCTGCAATTATCTCAGCCATGGAGAGCCGGAGCAGTTTCTACCTCTTGCACTGTGTTTTAAGCTCAGCCAGTAAAGGGGCCGAGTTAGTGTCTTACATCTTGCAGAGATCAGGGGTAACCATAATGCCCAGGTATGATAATTTTTCTGGGGCCCATTTGAGACCCAAAGGTTCCACTGGGGAGCAGAGCATTGTTGATTTAAAGGTATGACCTTAGTTTTTGACTCGTTGACCTTCAACCCTGACAGCTTTGTGAAGCTACTGAGGAGGTCAATGAGGTGTGTGATAGATTGGCTAGCATCTTCTAAGAGGCCAAGAAAGTTGTCTGCATTAATGAGTGTGGAGTACCAGTTGGGACCTTTCTGTATACCTGTAATGTCCTTAAGTTGCCTGATAGCTGTTGCCAGGGTCTCAACAACCAGGGCAAAAAGGAGTGGAGACAGGGGACACCTTTTGTCTCGTGCCTGTGACAAGGGGGAAGAATCAGAGAGGAGAGAGTTTGTGAGTACCCTGTTGGTGGGAGAGGAGTACAGGGATCAAAACCAAGACTGAAATCTGGCTCCCATTCCCAGCTGTGCCAGTACCAGGTGCAGATAATACCACTCAATGGAATCAAATGATGTTTTGAAATGAATCTCCACTGTTGCAGTAGGAGTGGAAAGGGGATTAGCTATGTGCATGAGATGACGGCCAGGGTGTTGATAGAAACAAAGACCACCTGGGAAGGGTGAATGAGCTGGGGCATGAGGGGATTAAGTCTGGTGGCCAGAACATTAGCATACATTTTGCTGTTCACATTGATTGAGGAAATGGGGCCGTAGCTGGCTGCTGCTGTATGGTCTTTCCCTTTCTTTGGGAAGACTGTTTCTGCTCCTTCCCTGAGGGTTGGTAGAAGTATGCCAGAGACCGCTACTTCTTGGCAGTTCACCTTGCTGAGCTTGGAACAGATAAGGAGAGCCAGGAGCTGCAGGAATTCTGTGAGAAATCCATTCCCTGCCAGGGCTTTACTGGTGTCCAGAGAGAAAAGGGCTTGGGAGATTTCTTCTGTAGTCTGAGGGGCGTCTAGCTGAGCAGGTTGCTCAGGAGAGATTTTAAGCAGTCAGAGAATCCAGAAATAATTGGATATCCTCCACCTTTCTGGCTTTAGAGGAAGGTTACAATATAGCATAGAACTGACGCATTACCAGATCTGCGGACCTGGTCGGATGAGTCCCATAGGCCAGCAATAAAAACTCTCTACCTGCTGCTTTCAGATCCTGTAAGCCAAGAGTTCCCCCCCTTGCAATATTTGTGCTTGAGCCAAAGTATGGATATCTCAGTTTTGAGGGATAGCATGGTATTGATCGCCATCATTAAGCCAATAGCAGAACCGTGTACGGAGGATTGAGTGTCAAGGCGTGGGTCTGCGAAAAGAGCTTCCTTGGATTTAAGATCTTGCTCCAAAGCATGAAGCTGCTGCTCTCTTATGTCTGGCTGCTGCATACCCGATGATTTTTCCTCTATGGTGACTTTATAGGTCTCCCATGTAACACCTGTGGAGGTGCCCTGGAACCTGTTCTTCACAAGAAGTTAAGCGGCTTCTTTCTGCACCGAGGGAAGGAATTCAAGGTCTTGCAGTAAAAAGAGGTCTCATCTCCATGATAGAGATTTGAAGGGGGATCTACCAGAGGAAGTGTAAGTGTACTGGGATATAATCAGAGATAATGGTAATGGAGGCGTAATAGTGGAGTCAAGAGAGGCCTGGGTAATATGAGAGGAGGTCAGTCAAATGTTTAAGTGACAATATGACCCATGGACTGTTGAATGGTGGGATTATCCACAGTTCTGAGGGTGGAAAACCCTCCAGATGTCACCTAGTCTCTGGTCCTGTATCAGTTGCATTAGTGCCTGAGTGCTTTTGGAGTGGGATTCAGTGTCAGTATAGCTCCTGTCTAGACAGGGGGGTCAGGGTGAGATTAAAATCACCCCCTAATAGGATCAGAGTGGACAGTGGTGCTAGCTCCCCAAGCTTCTGTGCCAGACAGAGGAAAAAGACAGGATCATCCACATTAGAAGCATATACATTACACAGCAGGATAGGGCCAGAAGGGGTGTCTATTGGTACGAAGACCCAACACCCTTTTGGGTCACTTTCTGAAGTAACAAGGGTCAATTTGAGATACTTATGTACTAGGATAGCCACTCCACCAGGTACAGAATACTTGATCCACCCAATTTCTGAGAAGCCTGGTGTGATCAGACATCAACAGTTTAGTTTCCTGCAGGAAGGCCAGGGAGAATTTCAGTCTCTTCAGATGTGACAAGATTTGCTTCATTTAGCAGGTGAGTTGAGACCCCTAACATTCCAGGTATAGCAAGATATATCACTCATGGTCTGCTAAAGGGGACACATACAAAAACTACTATGAAAATACCAAGAGGTGAGGAGAGACGAACCACAGGGGTCCTCGTAGTTAAACCTTTTTTTCTACACAAACCACAGTAGGAACTGGAGCAAGGTACACAGTGGAGCAATTGTCTTCAGTACATAAATGTGAAACATATGGCTGCAAACGGCCATAAGATACCTATGCTGAAAACAGCGGGAACATTCTGAACAAATAAAACATTATTTACAGTAAACTGAGAAAGCACAGCAAAGAGTGGGGTAAGCTATGGGCTAGCACAGCACAAGGCCCTCCTCCAACCACCTGAGGACATGGCACATAGGAGAGTACACCAGGTTAGAGCAATTTCAGTAGCTACTGATTAATAAGGAAACTGCAATGTCAGGCTGCATAGTAGCCTCCTCCCCTCCCCAAATCTACAGTAACAACATAGCACACAGATGGTTAATTCCATTGAGAGGTCAGGTAAAGTTACATAACCCCCCCTCCCAGGCTTGGGTACGGCCATATGACTGGACCAGGCATACATATACTAGCATGAGCAGGTGAGGGAAAGGTGTAGGAAGGTGTCAGATAGTGGCTGACCTGACGCCAGCACAGGCATGGGGTTCCCAGATGCTGCGGCTATGTGGGATCTGTTACATACCCAGTGGGCATCCCCTGGGCCTCCCAGTCTACCTGGGAACTTGCGAGAGGTCACACTCCCAGGGAATTGGCATCTGCTGACTCCATAACCCTGGCTAATCACCTTGCCTCTTGTCAGCACCACCATCCCAGATGCTCTCGAGGCCCAGTGCAAACTGGAGTGTTGCTGCAATGTCTCCACTGGTAGGAATATGTTGAGGTTAAACAGAGTCCACTTACAAGATCTGTCTGGCTGTGCCTTCCCTGGAAGACAGAGCCATCCATATTGGGGCTTCATTTGAACTCTCAGGGATTTCCTGTGACATCATTCTGGGTGACTGTCTGCATAATGAACTTCGGTGAGGAAGAAAAAACAGGGTTAGCAGATCGTAACAAAACCAGAGATAGCAGTACTCAGCTACAGAAAGACTGCTGGAGCTTTCCATGTCATAGATTGGATGAGGAACTGTGGCAGGTGCACATATGGAATAGATCTAAAAGTCTTACCGAGGAAGTGTGCACCACTAGTCCAGCTGTAGAAATTGAGACAATTCATGTTAATGTTTCCAGACAGCTGAAAGGAAGAGAGCCACAGGGTCATTCAGTGAGACAGGTGGGGGTGGGCAATAGTGAAAGAGGTAGCCAGGGGGGCAGGAAAGGAAGAAGTAGGACCTGCTCTGGAGCCTAACTGGCACCACTTCTGGCAGCAGGGTCAACTCCATGCCACTCACGACAAAAAATCCTCCTGTCCTATCTATCACCACCCCCAAACATCTACACAACTATTACCACAAGTTTACTCACAGAGTCAGCCCTGAGCCTGAAAAGTAGGAGGTGAGGTGAGGTGGGTGATTGATTCAACTGGGTCGGTGCTGTCTGTGGATGTTGCAGAACACTGTCAGGCTCTGAGGAGCTGGTAGAAGGGAGAGGTATGGTAATAGAGACCACTACCACTCAGTATTTCACAGCCAAATAATCAACACTGGAAACAGAGGCAGCAGGATTTGGGTTTTCTACTGCCGGGGCTGCAGCTGCAAGGGGGGATGCGGCCTGGAGAAGTGCATGGCAATTTTTTCTGAGCATGACCATCAGTCTACCCAAGAAGCCCCCCAGAGTCCTCTTCACAGTTGTTACTTTTGATCACAGGGGTTGGATAGGAGAAACTTTTTTGTTCATTTGGCCATGCAGCTGATGCTTCCGATTATGAGGAGGTAAGGTGTAAGCATCAGGTTCACCATGGTGGAGGCTCCTACCCATCTTCCATGCTGCTGGGATGCTGGTGTCTATTTCCTCTGGGGCCATGGTGACAGCCTGTACACTATTTCTTCAAGGGTCTCTCATCTTTTTAGGCCAGTACTTATGCAAGAAATCCATGAGAGTCACCAGAGTGGCAAAGTGCAGGGGAACCCACTGTGGACTGCATACATCATTGCAGGGTAGCACAAAGAAAATTGCAGGCCAATTCAATGCATAATAATATGCCATGCTTTAGTGTATGTCCTCTGCTTGTTAGAAAGCTCCTTCGAAAAGTCTTGTAATATGTGAATGGCGTGGTCCTGCCACATTAATCTGCTCAGTTCTCTGAATCTTTTTAGAATGACTTCCTTGTAGCGAAATAAGGAACTTTGCCAAAACTGGTCTGGGTTACTCACCTTTCTGAGGTGGCAGTACCAGGGAACCATGAGCCCACTCAATACTGAAATGGTGGTCCCCTCTCTAATTCAGTATCATGGGCAGGACATGTTGTAGGAAGGAAGTTCTTGAGCTTGATGCCCTCCAGAAAGACAACAAAATGCAGATTGTAGCAGTGTCTATGGTTCTCAGGGTCATTGACCTAGTCTTGCAAAAAGTGGATCAGTTGACTTTGCTATCTGACTGTAGTTCAGAGGTCCTGAATCGCTGCGTCTTTAGCTTCAACTTTTCACTCAGTGTGCTGGAGCCAGACTTCAATTTTTCATATGGCTTGAGTGGCATGGTGGGAGGCTGCCATTACCTCACTCATTTGTTGTAAAAGTCTGGAGAACAGGGCTTCAACTGCCACCAGCTCCCACAGCTATTTCCCACCCGACGCCATTTCAGTGTTCACACAGCCCAAGCTGAGGTGAACAATGGATTGTAGTGCCATCGGGTGAAAATCCACTGGTATCTGGCAAATGGAGGTGTCAATCTGCAGCCAATTTGACAGACTGTTGACTGGGATGGATTTTAAGTAAGTTAAGGTACCTTCAGCCGTGGATTTCAATGAATGATAACTCGAGGGATAGAGAGAAGCAGAGTTAACCAACCATCTTGGCTAGGGTCAAGCCACACCTGCCCCAGCATACTGTGTTCTGAGTTCAACTGAGTATTCAGTCCCCTGCTCCTTGCAACATTGCATGAGAGTTCATACATCTCTATAATCTTTATTCATGGAATACTATTAGTGAGTTCCACCACCTGGTGATGACAATAGTTCCACACCTACAGATCTAGAGGTGAATGTTCCCCCACTTACACATTTCCAATATAACCATTTAGGGGGAGAGGACACCAGCAGCAGCACACAAACCTGTAGACTTACATAGTGAAACATCATCACTCTGAGTCATACTGCACTTCCTTTCTGCCACAGACAAGAAGTATGGCTCACAAGACTACATACAGCAAATAGCCATCTTTGGAATTACAGTGTAAACTACAGTTTGTATGTTTTCATAAATGGCAAATGGAAATGCTAAGGTAATGATACTTACCTGGCCCAAAATATATACTGCCATACACTACTAAATCACTTAATCCCATCTTTTCTTTCATGTCCCCTTAAACAAACCACCAATATAATAATGGGTAAGACAAGCCATGCCTTCTTAGGTCTTAACTAACAAGCGGCTGGAATACTGAGTGGCAGTTTCACTTCAATCTCAGTGGCCCTTAAACAGTATCCAATAAATTGGGAGTGTTGTGTTAACTGACCCATTGTCTTTACATGGATCAGGCATGTTAAATCAGACAGTGATTGCTGTTTAAATCCACTGTTGTTATTGACTGCCATTGTACTGTACATGCTATTAAGAATATGACCACAGTTTAAGTGTTTGGTGTCGTTGGGGAAGCCAGCACAGTAGGGAGGAGGGTAGGTACAGCATCCCAGGGGGTTGTACTAAATAGTCATCTGACCCACTTTAACCTTTCTCTGGGTAGCGGCAACATGCAATTCTATTTATTTTGGATAAGAATCTCTCTTTAGAGAAGAAAGAACACGGGCATCACTGCTAACATTCATGGCAGACTGGCAGCATTGTAAGGTAGTGATGTCTAAACCCCTGAGTCAATTGGGAGGGATGCCTAACCTTCAAGAGCCTTGCATCCTGAAGGTATCCCTACGATCTCGACTCTGTTTATCAGTTGATCACAACTGCCAACCCCTAGTGTTTGTCAACCATAGGTGTGCATCAGAAAGTGGTATTCACCAAGGTGTTCAGAGCAGTGGCAAGGTGATGCAATCAGGAGGGGCATAACCCCAAGAAGATTTCCTAGTGTGTAATGCTCCAGATGATATGGATACACTGACACTGGAGAGCATTTTGATATCAGCCCTGGAAGGAGTTGGAAAGTGGGAAATGCTGCAGATGAACTCTGATGCAGGGGCTGCTACATTAGATACAATTATAGAAAGCGACCATGACATAGATACAATAGTTTGCCAGCTTGTCATACTGTAAAAGGACTTGTCAAAGCACCTACTCTTGTTAGTCAGGTGAGTGTTACTGATTGAGAACTTGAACTCCTGAGGGGGGACATCTGATTGGAAGAGTAGGATTAAGGAGTGGGTCACAAAGAAGGGAAAGACTCTTGGTGATTTAAATGTTGCCATGGACTCAACAGGCCCTGAAGCTACAGTACCCTTGCTGCTACTTTGTTGAAGGCTTTAGGAAGGTTGAGGGAAAAGTTGCGCCGCCCATCCTCAGTGACTCTGTCCCATTTCTGGGACAGGACCCACCCTCACAGGAGAGGAGGATTTTGATGTGTGGAATGAGTGGAATGTACTGATGAGGCAAGAGATGGAGGGCTTGGCCCATGAGAAACACTTGCAGCTGGCAGAAGCTTCAGGTTACTTACTGGGCAGCCAAATTTTGCCATATTACACCGGTGTTGCGTGAGCTGCACTGGCTGCCGGTCAGGTGGAGGATCCTCTTTAAGGTGGGTCTTCTCACCTATAAGGACCTACACGGTCAGGGGCCTGGTTATCTGTTAGACCTTCTTGTACCTGCTCTCTAGGTTCACCCCTTCCATTCCTCCTGTGGAGGCCCCCTAGCAATTTCCAGGACGAGGTTGAAATTGGTTGGTGACAGGGCCTTCAGTGTCGTCACTCCCGTCCTGTGGAATTTGCTCCCCTCTGGGGTTAAGAGGGCCCCTACCTTGGAGATATTCAAGGCACACCTAAAGGCCCTCCTATTTGCTCAGGCTTTTCTGGATTGAGTTATTCATTTATAGATTTGCTTTGATTACAGCTGCTGAAAATGTATTGTTTAGTTTACTGTTTAAGGGTAATGTTTTTATGAAGTGTTAGTATTTATATGTCTATAGAAAAAAAATTTCTGTTTTCTTTTTTTTTTTCTCTCCTTTATTGATTTATTTTTTGAATGTGTGTTTATCTATTTGTATGGTGACCAGAGACTCTGGGATTGGGCATCTTTTAAATAAAGTTTGCCTTGCCTTAGGGGGAGCCCACTTTGGCAGCTATCTCATCTGTCTTTCTTCAAAGAGTGACAATATGGCTAACAATTGTTTGACCACCCATGAACAGCTGTATGACAATGTTTAGAAACAGGGAAAGATCCTAATGAAATTGGCTCTGATGTGGCAGACAGAGGGAGACAGGTTGTCTGACTTCAGGGAGTTGGGAGGCTGATGACATGAACAGTGAATAGAGAGAGCTGTCTACACTGACCAAATCTTCTCTAAGCTGCAGCTGTCGGACAGAGTTAGTACCCCTCACCATGGGGTGACATGGTTGGAAAAGTGCAAGATCACGAGAAACAGCTAGTTAGAATAGCTGTTCACTGAAGTGCTCTTTGGGTGATAATGAGGAGCATACCCATATCTGCTCACTGGGGAGTAGAATGGCTGAGGTCATGGGACATCTCGATGTACTTACCTTGGTTGTGCTTGAACAGCAGATGGTAAGAGAAGTGGTATCGGTGGGGGACCATGCTTTCTCGAAGATATAGGACTGTCCCTTTAGGGGCAATCCCCCGCAGGCTCAGCTATTCTGGCACAGCCCTTGGAGAACTATATCTGTTTCAAGTGTGGTGTTTATGGGTACCATCAGTGAAATAGTCAGAATTCCAAGAATCCACAATTAGTCATTGACAGTATGTTCAGAAAGGTGTGGAATCTGCAGGGAAACACCAGTATGGCCCAGTAAGAGAGCATGCTGAAGCCTCACAATCAACATACTCACCCTCAATCAAAGACCCATTACTTGCTGCTAGACCTCACAATGCCAGAACTGCTATGGACCCCGTAGTCTTAATCCATGCTATAATCAGCCCTTCGTCTGATGTATTTGTCAAAGTAGAAAGTCACCGGGTCATGCTGTGCTGCACAGTCGGTCACAAGTTACCTTCATTTTCAACCAGTTTTACAAACAGCATCTAAGTTATTTTCTTCTTCTGCTGCTAGAAGGTCTGGATCTATGAAGGCTAAGTGACAAGGCCTACCCCTACCTTAGATGCACTGCAGTGGACATTTATTTCCCAGATAAAGGGGTTGAAGTTGGAGAACACATGAAAACCCTGGTGCTGGTATGTCCAGAATCCAAGATTTATGATAATGTCCCTGTGATATCTGGAACAAATGCTGTTATGCTTGAAACAGGTTTGTGAGAAGAGATCAGCTCAGCAAGGAGGATATGCTTTGCCAGTCCAGGGGCTAGTAAAGGAAGCAGCACCTGACATCTCCAGATGTGGATGGAGAAGTCGACATTGTGTGGTGACAAGATGAGGAGTATCTTGAACTGCCCCCAATGCTGAATGTGGAATTAATGGCATAATCAGACTGAAGAAAGATGCCACCAATAAAATCTTTGATGGTGAAAATGTCTGCCAGACATGGGTGTTTGGAAGGATTGATGGTCAAGCCATGTCAACATATCTCATATTAGTGAAGCTGTTTATATACGTATGATGGCTGACTGCAGTAGACTCCTGTCATTACAGAGGCCCAATAGAAGTGCTTAATAACATTACTGGGCAGAGGTGGAATCCCCATCCCCTATGGCAGATAGCGGTTGCGGATGTCGTAAAATGGCTGCTGGTCTGCAAGCAGATTGATGCCCCTTTTCATAGGTACTGTAAACATTATTTGAGGGCATCAGCCAACCATGTATTGCAAGAGCAACATTTACCCAGAGCTGCCATTGTCAAACAAGCATAGCACAGCTGGTGAGATCCCATCTGGAATACTGCGTTCTGGAGACCCAGTCTCTGGAAAGATATAGACAGGATGGAGGCAGTCCAGAGGAGGGCAACTAAAATGGTGCAGGGTCTGCACCAGAAGACATATGAAGAGAGCTTTAAGGAGCTTAATATGTATAGCCTCGAGAAAAGGAGGGAGAGGGGGCACATGATAGAAACTTTCAAGTACCTCAAAGGAATCAACAAAGTCCAAGAGGGTAGCATATTTCAGAAAAAGAGGTGTGCAAGAACAAGGGGGCACAATTTGAAGATAGAGGGGCGGCGGCTCAGAGGTAATGCAAGAAAGTATTTTTTCACAGAGAGGGTTGTGGATGCATGGAACGGCCTTCTTGAGGAGGTTGTGGAGTCAAAAACAGTGGTGGAATTCAAGAATGCATGAGACAGACATAAGGCAATTCTAGGGGGTTGGGGTAGGAAGAAGTAGGCTGTTGGCTAACTAGGATCTGCAGCTTATCCATTAGGTAGGGAAATGGGAAGACTGGGTGGGTCAAGCGGTCCTTATCTGCCATCAAATTCTATGTTTCTATGTTATGTTTCATGCAAGGAAGCATGTTGCTGCAGACTGGATATGCTGTGGGAGGAGACACCGGGGGTTTTACTGATCCACAGTGGCCAGTGGTGGTATCTGAACCTGCTGACTGAACAATGTATATGGATCAGATGCTGCAGCTGACCATTGCACAATGGTCCATAGAGCCGCATTGGGGGCTATCGGGGATGCCTTATGAATGGGCCCACATCTACAGGAACTGTCCCCCACTGTGGTATGTATGTAAGGTGTGTCAGCTGTTAACTATACCACAGATAGACCCAGCTGTGCCCTTGCAAGTGGTAATTCAGGGGGTGAGCTTGGAATGGGGGACAGGTGGTTGATACAGGTACTATGAAGACACTGAGATTGCCTTGTCCAGACGTCCATTGGTGCTCCAGGGTCAGTGCAGCAGTCCATCTGCATATCGACATCTAGCTGCCGACATGCCATCATGTTAATATCATCCTGCAGCCCTATTCCAATCACCACCAGTTGCTGTTTGCATGCTACCCGTGAACACATCTGTATGGCGACCATTGTTGGGATGTCATTCCTTGAAGACAGGTAGATAGGGCCATTGACATTGCACCAGCAAAGTGCAGTGACATGAGAGGGCTCTATGTAAAGAGCCCCAATGTTCAAATAATGAATGTGACTGAATGTGACTGAGTATGCAGTGAAAATCAAGAATGGAAAGGTGCTAACTAAAGTGTATTGTGCATATATGGCAGTGCAGTCAAAGACTGGGGGAAATGGACCTGCTAAGAGATTGAACTTGGATGAGTTGGATCGTGGGTAAGCTAATGGAGACTATCCTGAAGGAGAGGCTGGTGGCCCTCCTAGAAGCCAAAGGACTATAGGACAGCAGACAGCATGGCTTCATACGTGGCAGATCCTGCCAAACCAACCTGGTCGAGTTCTATGACTGGGTAACTAGGCAACTGGACAGGGGCCATGCAGTGGATGTCCTGTATCTGAACTTCAGTAAGGCATTTGACTCAGTGCCACATGGAAGGCTGGGAAGAAAGTTAGCAGGCACAGGGCGGTGCAAAGCTGGTGAGATGGGTAGGAAACTGGCTGCAGGGAAGGCAACAGAGGTTGGTGGTGGGTGGGGAGCCTCACACCCAAGGGCAGTGACGAGCGGTGTTCCACAGGGCTCAGTGGGACCAGTGTTGTTTGGGATATTCATTGCAGACATATCATGGGACATCAAGAGCAAGATCAGTCTGTTTGCTGATGATACCAAGGTAGGCGCGGTGGTGGATGACCTAGGGGGATGGCAGGGGTTGCAGGATGATCTGGCAAAGCTTGAAACCTGATCAGACACCTGGCAACTGGACTTTAATGCCAAAAAGTGCAAGGTGCTGCATTTTGGGATGAAGAACCCAAGGAGGAGTTACCAGCTAGGGGGATGCAGCTAGACCAGACAGAGAAGGAGAAGGATCTGGGTGTGCTCATTACAGGGTCAATGAACAACTTGGCACAATGTAGGAATGCAGCTGCAAAGGCCAACAAAATGCTGGGTTGTATTGCAAGGGGTATATCCTCGAAGAGGGAGGAGGTGATTCTGCCACTGTATAGGTCATTAGTTAGACCACACTTGGAGTACTGCGTGCAGTACTGGTGTCCTATCTGAAGAGGGACATTAAGTTACTGGAGGGGGTGCAGCGCAGAGTGACAAAGATTATCAAGCGGCTGGGGGACTTATCATACGAGAGGAGGTTGAAGAAGTTGAACATGTACTCACTGGAGGAGAGGAGAGACAGGGGTGACATGATTGAAACCTTTAAATACATGAAAGGAATAAACAAGATGGGTACAGAGGGGCTGTTCAAAGTAAGGGAGGGGAGGGCCACCAGGGGCCATGATATGAGACTGGAGCTAGGAAGGTTCAGGAGGGAGATGAGGAGACACTTTTTTACAGAGAGGGTGGTGGCTGGGTGGAATGCATTACCTGCTGAAGTGGTATGCAGTAGAACAGTGGACTGCTTCAAACGAGGATGGGACAGGACAAGGGGGAGGGTTAATGAAGGAAGGTGGAAGCTGCAGAATAAGGGTGCTAGCTGCACATTCGAGCAGACTTGATAGACCTCTAAGCCTTTATCTGCTGGCAAATTTCGTATGTTCGTATGAGTTTTGATTTTGGGGATGCCTCCTTGCCAGAGGAATGGCAAACCCCTATTGGCCAGAAGTTGGCCACCTGGATCACAGTATTCTCTACCCACACATGTGATATGGGGTGTGTTACTGGTGAAGAAGACAGAATCTGGCTGCAGGATCAACGATCAGTCAGGGAGCAGTCTCACCATCTGGTGACCTCTGATTTTGATAATGTACAGTGTCATCTTCAGAAATTGCTGGTGGCAGCAATAATACAAAGGTCATGGAGTCTTTACACCACCTCCATTTTTGTGGTCTGGAAAAAGAATGGTGACAGACAGAGTCAATTTATGTGGACTACAGGACTCTCAACAAGCATCTCATTCCAGATCAGTACACCATGCCTCAGAACCAAGATGGATCACTGCCTCCAGTGTATCTGTAGTTTCTTTGTATTATACCTCCTTAGTGGCTCCTATCAGATTCCCATGGGCTCATGTGATCAGGGAAAAAAGCTGCTTTCATCCGCCTCCTAGATTTTGTGAGTTTTTGCACATGCCATAATGTAAGGTTAAGTAATGTAGCGGGGGGGAGTTTATGCTGTTCATCAGGAATGTTTGGCATTTGTATTATTGACTGGGAATTAAGTGTCTAGACTAGGAGCCATTGTAAATATGTTTGTTTCAGGAAGCAGACTGAGGACTTACTGCATCCAGTGGCTGAGGGAAACCATTTTCTTCAGCTGCAGAGTGTGTAACCTCCCTCTACATAATAAGGATAATTTACAGACTGTGCTAACCTTCCAGAACTCCCAGTATGCAGTGAGAGACTGGTGGCCAATGAGACTTTTTTAATTAACTGTATATTGGGATGAATGTGTGGAATCCATGGAGCCTGCCATCATGTTACCTGCTGACTCCTGAGACAGCCAGTTGGAGGAGTTCCTGTTCTAAACTCCCCTGCAGGCCTCTGGGAGAATGTGGGACAGTGTATTTGTGCCTTCTCTGAGTCTATTAGGTGCAGTGGATTGTCAGTGACAGATGCTGGATCGAAATGACTGTTACGTAAGCTAGGCTGGGCAGGAGGAGTCAGATCTCTGAAGGATCCAGAGGAGCATGGACCTTTCTGTCCTGACGAGGGCACATAGTCCATCATTCTAGGCCTTGAGCCTGAGTTGCCAAGTGAGGCATATGTGGTTGAGATTCAAGAAGAGACAGAGCAGCATCCATATGTTAGCTTGCAAGAGACATGAAAGCTAAGATGTTCATCATGTAGTAACACCCTGAATCCACTCCAGGTTAGTCTAGATAGCTGCCTAAATCTTCAAGAGGAGACAGAGAGGGCAGCGTTTGCAAGCAGAGACTGGGATCCCATGCTCAAAGCTTAGCTGATTCAGTGGTACAGTGTTAGGCCAAAGTGGCAGAGGCCTGTGAGGTCTGAGAGCACCACCAGAAGCTGGGGGATGGATTGCAGACACCCTCAGCCTCTCTTACCTTTTCTGAGGTCCTCACTGTGTGGAATTGGGGGGGAAGCTAGAGTAAGAAGGGAATTAAATGGGTGGTTAAAGGCATGGTGTCAGGAGAAAGGGTACCACTTTGTGGGGGACTGTGGGGACTTTTGGAACAGGAGACACTTCAAAGGTAATGGCCTTCACCTGACAAGAAAGGGGACTAGCACACTGGGGCAGAAGTTTGGCATCTACATTAGACAGTTAAACTATCTGTGGGGGACACTGAGATTAGGGGAACCATGATAAAGGAAGTGAGGGAGGGGAATTTATGAAATCTCTCATTCTTAATTTACCTTGGTATAAATTACCCACTTAGTGTGGGAGACAATCCTGGTGGGAATAAATTGCCTACTTTTGTCTTCACTAACCTAGTCAACCTACCTATTGTTCCACCTGTACTTCGGAGTGGTAGCAATAAGGTGGGTAAAATAAGGCTGTGGCTCAAAAAGGAGTAGTGAAAGAGAGAAATTGGGGTAGTCTCTCAGGGTCAGCAGGCAATAGGCAACAGGTGTAGGGTCTTCAAACAGCATTAGAGGATCAGGAGCTAGTTGGAATGGATCTGTCTTAAATGCTTAAATACAGGAGGCTGTGCAATAAAATCAGTGAGCTCCAAGCAATGCTGGCAGACACTGAGGTGGACCTTGTAGCCATCACAGAAACGTGGGCCACAGAGAATAATGATGGGGATTTGTTTGTTCCAGGTTACATAATGTTTGAACAGGATAGAAAGAAAGACAAAGGGGGGTAGCTGTATATGTCAGGGAGGGCACAGAGGCTGTGGAGGATGGACACATCAAAGGAAGCAAAGGGGAAACAAGAGTCACTGTGAGTTCACCTCACGGCACCCTCAGGCAAGAAAATACTTGTGAGACCACCAGAACAAGATGAAGAGAGAGTGAGAGATAGGGTGCTCAGGGAAGAGCTGGAAAGGGGAGTGAAGAAAGGGGAAGTGGTGGTGGTGGTGGGTGATCTGAAACTGCTGGATATCAACTGGGACAGTCCAACAGCCAGGTGCACCAGAAGCCAGGCCCTGCTGGATACACTGCAGGGCTGCCTGCTGGTGCAGCTGGTTACAAAACCCACTAGACAGGCAGCCATTCTCGATCTGGTGCTCACCAGCTTGGAAATGATTGGTGGAGTGAGGGTAGGAGAGCTACTGAGGTCCAGCAACCATAATTTCATTTGGTTCCAGCTGACCCTCAGGACCAGAATGCCCCTATCAAAAACTGAATTCCTAGATTTTAGAAGAGCAGACTTCAACAGGATGAGGGATCTGGTCCGAGACAAAGTAACCAAGGTAGACAGCATCAGGGGTATAGAGGAAAGCTGAGAGACTATCAAGGGGATGATTCCTGAGGCAAAAAAGTCATGCACAAGAAAGTGTTACAAAACAAAACAGGTACAAGAGAACAATATGGTCCTCAGAAAGGATTAGAGAAACAGTAAGGGCCAAGAAAACAAGTTTCACCAGGTACAAGGAAAATCAGAGGGAGGAAGAATGGAGAGCATACCAAATAAAAACTAGGAAAGCAAAGAGGATGGGCAGGGAGGCAAAGACAAACACGGAGCTGTGTATAGCGCAGGGGATCAAGGGTACAGTAAAACAATTCTTCAGATATAATAAAGAGAAAAGGAAGCAGGGAGGGGTATTATTAAACTACAAGAAGTGGAAGGGTTGTAGAGGAAGATGAACAAAAAGCAGCTGTCCTTAACAATTACTTGGACTCTGACTTCACAAGGGAAGACAGTTGGCCCCTGCCTGAAAGTGGCATCAAGGCAGCTGTCAGGGACATTCCTGAAATGAGGCAGCCAGTATTTACCTGAGAAAGGGCCAGAAGGGGCTTGAAGCCCTAAAGGTAGATAAAGCCCTAGGACCAGATGGGATACATCCAAGGGTGCTCAAGGAATTGGCTGCAGAACTTTTTGAACCACTGGTAGGGCTATTCAGTAGCTCAGTTCAGATGGGATAGTTCTGAAAGACTGGAGGGTAGCAGTCATAGTCCCACTAAATGAGGACAGGGCAGCAAAGAGCAACCAGAGAATTACAGACCTGTCATCCTTATCTCTGTAGTTGGTAAACTGATGGAGTCATTGATCAAAGAGGACCCTGTTGACTACCTATAGAGCAGTGATCTACATGATAGTAAACAGCATGGATTTAGGCAGGGAGATCTTGTCAAACCAACCTGATAGTTTTATTTGACTGGGTAACAAAGGTGGACAAGGGTCACACTGTGGATTTACTCTACTTTGATTTCATCAAGGCTTTTGACTTGGTGCCACACAGGAGACTGCTGAAGAAGCTGGAGAACCTGGGCATGGATAGAGACACAGTTAGATGGGTAGGAAACTGGTCAAAGGAGAGACAGCAGAGGGTTGTAGTAAACAATGTTAAATTGGAAGAGAGGGAGGTCACAAGTGGGTGTCGAGAGAATCTGTCCTGAGCTCTGTCCTCTTCAATATGTTCATCAGCAACATTTGAGAGGACATATAGGGCAAGTTGTGTCTCTTCACAGCTGACATGAAGATCTGCAGTAGGGTGGGAAGTGTATCAAGAAAACTATGGTGCCATAGTACATTTAGAAAGTGTTAGTTAAATAGTATTTTAATTGCACAGGTCTCTAATCACTATCCAGGTTCTGGAGGCTTTCTGAAATCCCAGCAATGCTGTGTACAGGCAGTAAGGAAATTTCCTTATAGTTTGAGTTGCTATGCAACAGCACTAAAGAGAGCTGGGGTGTCAGATCTCCTACGAGCATTCAAGCTTACGGTTAATCATATTTTATTCTCAAGTAAACCAATCATGTTTGAATTAATTAATATTGTGCACCTGTTTTGCCACTATATTTATACACTGTTGAGAAGTGAATGGCCACGTCTCCTGAAGAAGGGTGGAATAGTCCCGAAGTGCAGAGGTTGGAATAGCAGTGTGGGAGCTGAAAATTACACTATGTGCTTTTTGCATTTTTTATCTTTGTAAGTATCTTTAATTTTATTTTAAAAAATTAAAAATACTCTCATTGAATTTCTTGAAGTCTGGGGTGCTGATTTCTCTTATTTGTTGGTATTCTGCATTTTTCCAGCACCCACTGCATCCTAGAAGTGCAGCCTGGATTTATTATATGGGTAGAAAGTGAAGAAGGAATCAGGGAGATGCAAAAAGCTGTACAAATGCTAGTGAGGTGGTCTGAGGTTGGTCAGTCGAAATGCAATGCCAAAAAATGCAAGATTATGCACCTGGAAGAAAAGAAACAGGACAGTGTACTAGATGAGAGGGGTTAAACAAGTACTACAGCAGAGGAAAGAGACCTGGGAGTCATCATTGGTTGCTCCCTCAAACAATCAAGCCAGTGTAACAGTGCCTATAGTAAGGGTAAGAGGATGCTGGGGTGTATCAGAAGGGGTACTGCCAGCAGAAACATAGGGTGCTGAGGTGTATTGGAAGGGGTACTGACAGCAGAAGACAGGAGGTACTACTATTCTGTACAGGTCACTGGTGAGGCTGCACCTGGAATACTGTGCTCAGTTCTGTGGTCCTCGCCAAAGGAAGGATAGGGACAGATGGGAGATGGTGAAGTGCGCAGTGACCAAGATGATTCAGGGCCAACAGGGCAGATCTTACGAAGATCATTTCAAATCACAGAACATATACTCACTGAAGACCAGGTGAGAGAGGGGGGATATGACAGAGATCTTCAAGTTCCTCAAGGGAATAAACAAGGTGAACTGCGGGGAAGTATTTAGCAAGAGTACAGAGTAAAGAACTGGAGGTCATGAGTAGAAACTAGTGGAGGGGAGGATATAGAGGCATGTGAGGAAGTTCTATTTTACGGAAAGGGTGCTGGAACCATGGAACAGTCTACCACTGGAGGTGGTGGGTGCCAAGACTGTAAATGGTTTCAAGCATGGCTGGGTCAGAGTGAAGGGTTTGGTGACTGCTCAGGTTGGTAGCAGTAGGGAGGGAAGCAGGGAAGGTGGACCGGTAGGGATAAAACCCCATATGGACAATAGTTTCAAGTTTATTGTGAAGGGATAAATCAATTGAGCAAGCTCATTTTCAAAGAAGACGCTTTTTTAACAATAAAAAGCCATACATACAGTCAATATGGGGATACAAAATTAATTAACAGACACTATTTAACAAAATGTACAATATGAGCTATACAAGGCAGTGGTGAACAGCCAATGCTTGGAAACACATAATCAATATAGGATGATGGTATATACATAAACAATATAAATAGGAATAATTACAGTGGTACTACAAGGTAAACATAGAGCAATGTTGGACAAAACAGTAAATATATACATATATACAGTACAAAGCAACAGGAGAAGAATCATCATTAGGCATACTGTAGTACTAATGAGAGTTTGGTAGAATGGGCAAATGGCAGAGAGGAGAAAACAGGCTACGCCTAAGACAAGTATACAAGAGCGATGATTTAGAGGTAAGCTAAGGAGGTAGGTGAGCTCTACTAGATTAATTGCAGTGGCAAGCATCATTAATTAGATTGGTTATTTGAGTTTTGAATGCCCTTAGAGGAATGAGGGTGCACAATTTAAGGGATGATTGAAGCTTGTTCCAAGCGGTACGGAGAGCGTAATTAATGGCCAGTTGACCAAAGTGGGTATGGACTTTGGGCACATCTAAGGAAATGTTAGAGGTATTTCTAAGAGCATAAGGAGTTTGGTGGTGAGAAATAATACTAGTGATGTAGGCCAGGAGTTTGTTCAAGAATGATTTATATGCCCATAGATAAGCATGCAAGGGTCTCCTGGTAGTCAGAGAGGTCCACCCCACTGCCGCATATAGGGTGCAATGGTGTGTTCTTGCAGGGGCATTAATGACAAAATGGATGGCTCTGTGATTAAGGGTATTAAGTTTTTGGAAATGGGTAGCTGCACAATTTTTGTAAATGATGTCTGCATAGTCCAGGAGAGGGAGGGAGGAAGGTGGACTGGACCAGTCTTAATCTGGAGTTTAGGGAAAACAAGGCCTTGTTTCTGCAGAAAAAGCCCAACTTTAGTTTAAGCTTTTTAGAAAGGGCTTCAATGCGAGGCAGGAAGGAGAGCTTAGAATTAAGGAGGAAGACTAAGTACTTAAACCTATCATGATCTCAAGCTTAAAACCAAGCAAGGTAGTGATAGGCATGGGTGGGCAGTGTAAGGATGATGATCTGGCATAGTGAAAATACATCACTTTGGTTTTGTTGGCATTTAATAGAAGTTTGAACTGGAGTAGATTAAGTTGCAGTTGGTGATGTATGATTGAAGCACAGAGGAGGCATCTAGGAATGAAGGTTTAGAGATACAGAGGGCTATATCATCTGCAAAAAAGTGAAGTTTTGAGTGGGTAATGTTATTACCTACAGTGTCTTCAGAAAGTATTCACCCCCCTTGGATTTTGTCACATTTTGTTGTGTTACTACCAGAATTTTTAATGCATTGAAATTATTTTTTCCCCCTTGATTCATGCAGCATACTCAACAATTTAAAGGGGCAAAAATATTTTTATTGTGTAACAAAAATTTATGAAACATTAAAAACTGAAATATCTTGTTTACTTAAGTATTCACCCCCCGAGTCAATACTTTGTAGAAGCGCCTTTGGCAGCAATTACAGCTTTGAGTCTTCTTGGGTATGTCTGTATCAGCTTTGCACATCTGGATTTGGGGATTTTCGCCCATTCTTCCTTGCAGATTTGCTCAAGCTCTGTCAAGTTGGATGGGGAGCGTCGGTGAACCGCAATCTTTAAGTCTTTCCACAGATTCTCAATGGGATTCAAGTCTGGGCTTTGGCTGGGCCACTCAGGGACATTCACTTTCTTGTTCTGAAGCCACTCCAGTGTTGCTTTGGCTGTATGCTTGGGGTCGTTGTCCTGTTGGAACGTAAATCTTCCCCCCAGTCCAAGGTCTATTGCAGACTGATGCAGGTTCTCCTTAAGGATATGCCTGTATTTGGCTCCATTCATTGTTTCTTCTATCCTGACAAGTGCCCCAGTCCCTGCCGCTGAAAAGCATCCCCATAACATGAAGCTGCCACCACCATGCTTCATGGTAGGGATAGTGTTACGGGTGATGAGCTGTGTTCGGTTTGGCAGGCAAGCGCTTTGCATTCAGGCCGAAGAGTTCAATTTTGTTTCATCAGACCAGAGAATCTTTTGCCACATGGTCTCAGAGTCTGCCACGTGCCTTCTTGCAAACTCCAGGCATGCTATTATGTGGTCTTTTCTCAGGAGTGGCTTCCGTCTAGCCACTCTCCCATAGAGGCTACATCTGTGAAGTGCTGCAGAGATTGTTGTCCTCTGGACAGGTTCTCCCATCTCAGCCATGGAACTCTGTAGTTCTGTCAGGGTGGTCATTGGGTTCTTGGTCACTTCCCCTGACCACGGTCCTTCTTGCCCAGTTGCTCAGTTTGGGAGGACGGCCTGCTCTAGCAAGAGTCTGGGTGGTTCCGTAATCTTTCCATTTCCTAATGATGGACTTGACTGTGCTCCTGGGAACTTTCAACACCCTAGAAATGTTTTTATACTCCTTCTCAGATCTATACCTCCTCACAATTCTATCACAGAGTTCTACGGACAGCTCCCTGGTCTTCATGGTAGAGTTTCTGCTCTGACATGCACGGTCAACAGTGTGGGACCTTATATAAACAGGTGTATTTCCTCTGAAATCATGTCAACCATTAGAAATGACCACAAGTGGACTCCATTCAAGTTTTAGAGTGATCTCACAAGGAAATTGAATGCACCTGAGCTCAATTTGGAGTGTCATAGCAAAGGGGGTGAATACTTATCAAATCAAGACATTTCAGGTTTTTATTTTAAATTACATGTACATAAAATTCCAGAAGTTTCATTCCACTTTGACATTATAGAGTAATTTGTGTAGATACGTGACAAAAAAATCCTATATAAATGTATTTTCATTTGAGTTTGCAACATCACAAAATGTGACATGATCCATGGGGGGTGAATACTTTCTGAAGGCACTGTAGATTGTTGATATATATTAGAAAGAGCAGGGAACCCAGTATTGAGCCTTGAGGGACCCCTCTCACCAAGGGAAGTAAGGAGGATAAAGTTCCATTGGCCTTAATCTACTGCTTTCTATCCACCAGGTAACTGGCCAACCAATTTGACACAGAAGGCCCAAGACCATAATCTTTTAATTTCTCCAGGAGAAGACCATGATCAACTCTGTCAAAGGCCTTGTTTAGGTCAACACGGCCCCATGACTTGCTTGTGATCCGTGGCAACCAACCAGTCATTAGATACTTTAGCTAGTGCGGGTGTGGTACTGTGATGACTTCTAAAGCCAGACTGCAGTGGACTGACCAATTGGTCCCAGGGTAGATTGGAAACTCTGGGCAGATTAGATGGACCTTTAGTCTTTTTCTGCTGTCATTGTCTATGTTTCTATGTTTCTAAACAAGTAGCAGTGAACACAAACAGGGCTTACGAACATACGAACATACAAAATTTGCCAGCAGATAAAGGCCTAGAGGTCTATCAAGTCTGCTCGAATGTGCAGCTAGCAGCCCTTATTCTGCAGCTGCCCCTTCCTTCCACCCTTCCCCCACTTGCCCCACTTCAAGAAACAGTTTTAAAATACGGAATTTGTATGCAAGTTTGCCATCAGGCTGGACTACAAATATCTTATTTGAAGAGGTTCAGTACTGTTTTAGTAATTGCATGGCTTTTGGGGGGAATTGTTAATGAACATGTTGTTCTGCATTAAACTTAGAGTGTACCGATGCCAGCCAACACATGGCAACATCTATGGACCTGCAGCATTCTAAAACTGGATACCGATGGACTGCTAATTAGGAGCTCCCAACTGTATCAAGAAGTTCTGCCACCAGGTGGAAGAGGGTAGCAAACTACAGTATTGGAGAGAAATACTTTGCTGTCATTAAAAAAAAACATACGTGGTAAGACATGCCATGTCTTCTTAAGGCTTAACTAAGTAGCAGTTGGAATAATGAGGGGTAATTCAGACCTCACCTACTTCAGCAATTAAATAGAGCCCAGTAAAATGGGAGTGTTTTGTTAATCTACTGTGCATGCCATTGAGAGGACTATAAAGTTTATATGTTTGGGGTCAGTGGGGGGAAGCAATGACAGTAGAGAGGTGCGTGGTTAAAACATCCCAGGGGTTGTACTGAATAGTCATCTGGTCCACTTTAACCTTCCTCTGGGTGATAGCACTGTGAAATTTATTTATCTTGTATACAACACCCCCACCCCCTTACTGTTAGCAAGGAAAGACCCTAGGGGCCACCACTTAATATCAATGGCAGCCTGGCAGTGATGTAAGGTAGTGGCATCATACCCACCGAGTCAATCAACAGGGATTTCTGCATCTCAAGGGCCTTACACTTTCCTGTACTTATCATGCCACATCAAAGGGATTACATTGTAGAGAAGAGTAATGAAAACATTTACATGCTGTATACTGTATTTGTATTTTCTATGTTTATTATACGGGGACAACCAAACTCATGGAGTGACCTCTACCTTGGGGAAACAGCTCTAGCACAGCCCCATTCAAATAAGGAGTGTTTTAAAATGTATATCTGCACATGACATGATCATCATTTTGGCACATCTTCTGAAAGAGGAAGGACCAGAAAAAGTATTAGTTGAAGATAATACGTTACTGATTTATTTTCCATTTGGTGGGATTTATTTCATGATGTGGGTTTTTTTATACTAATAAAGTGGGCCATAAAAATCCTATAACTTTATTGGCTACACCTTACCTGAACTACAAAATAAACAACAACTCATTTTATAAGTGGAGTTACATACTCCAGGATCTGTGCTAGTAAAGGAATAATGCACTTCTCAGCTGGTCATGGCACTTGGCTACATCTTGTGTCTAACAATCACCCAAGTGTTCATTATTTCATTATGACCACACACCGTCTGTTGTGTTATCCCTTACCTGCAGTGTGATCTAGTGGCTAAAGCCCTGGCTTGGGAACCAGGCTATCAAAGGTTCAAACCCTGCCAGAGTCAAATACTCCATGTGTATGTCTGGTATATATCAAAAAGAAAATTGGAAAGGGAGGGAATTGTGGGGTTGAAGAAAGGGAATGGATAGGACAAAGGAGTTTAGAACAAAGCAAGAAACTGAACCAGTACTTTTGTTCAGTGTTGACCAGGAAGGAGGAAGGACATTTACCAGATTTTTGGATGGGGATTAATAGGGATTAATAGCAGTGAGGATGGGAGTGCTAACAGCTGGGGAAGAATTATGGAAGACAGAGTGCTGGAGGGGTTAAAAATGTTTAGGATGGAAAAATTGATCAGGCAAGATTTGCTGCATGTTAGAATACTCAAGAAAGTGGCAGTGGTATAAGCTGCTTCATTCACAGATATTTTCAACTGCTCACTAAACTGAGAAGTGGGCCCCAGGGACTGGAGGACATCTGATATGGTCATTTTGCAAAAAAGCTAAAGAAAGGATGAACCTGATAATTATAGACCAGTCAGTCTGATGTCTGTAGTGGGTAAGTTATTTTAGGCCATACTGAGGAAAAGACTGATGGACTTCCTTAAAGTATAAGTGTTACAGAACAATAGGCAGCACAAGTTCACCAAGTGGGGATCATGCCAGATTAACCTAATGCAGTTAAATGACAGGTAGTCACCATACTGTAGCTGCACTTCGGCAAGGGTTGTGACTTGGTCACCCACAGGAGCCTGGTCAAAAAGCAGAGGGACCTAGGAGTGGAGGAATGGACAGACACTTGAGTTGAGATCTGGCTGTTGGGGTGAACCAACAGGGTAGTGATAAATGGTAACTTCTCAGATGATGAAGAGGTTATAAGTAGGATGACAGGACTTGACCATGAGCCCATTCTTCTTCAACATATTTATTTATGGCATAGAGGTGAACATACAGGGTAAGAGTTTCCTCTTTGTAGACAACACAACGATCTGTGCAGGGTGGATACTGAGGAGGGTTTCAGAGCACTAAAGGAGGGCATGTAGAGACTTCTGAAGTATGCCAAGATCTGCCAACTAAACTTCAACTCAAAAAATGTTAAGTAATGCACATCAGGAAAAGAAAGCTGAGAATCCAATATTCAAGGAGTTGGGGGAAGGGGGCAGGAAAGTACTGTTGAGGAGAAGAAACTTTGGGGTATAATATTGGACAACATGAAATCTGCAGCACATTGCAATAAGGCTGTTGGCAAGGTGAACAAGATGTTGTGGTGCATTGGGAGGGGAATCAGCAGCAAAAAGCCAGGAGGTGAACCTTCCACAATACAGGACACTGGTGCAATGCCACCTGGTGTTCTCTGCAAGTTAATGGAATCCACACCTACACGAGAACAATGAGAGGGTGGAGGAAGTTCAGTGAAAGGTGACTCAATACAGAACACTGGTGCAATGCCACCTGGTGTTCTCTGCAAGTTTCTGGAATCCACACCTACACAAGAACAGTGAGAGGGTGGGGGCAGTGCAGTGAAAGGTGACTCAATACAGAACACTGGTGCAATGCCACCTGGTGTTCTCTGCAAGTTTCTGGAATCCACAACTACATGAGAACAGTGAGAGGGTGGAGGCACTGCAGTGAAAGGTGACTACAGTGATTCGGGGGGGGGATGGGAAGAAAGGCGTACGAAGGGAGGTTGTATGACCTTGATATGTACACAACACAATAGAGACGAGGAGAGAGAGGAGGAACATGATAAAAATTTGCAAGTACCTGCATGGGATAAACAGGGTGGATCTCAATAGCATTTTCACATTAAGCAAAAACTCAGCAATGAGGGGGAATTCATTGAAACTAGTAGGATGTAGGTTCAAGAATGGTGTCCATAAGCACTTTTTCACCGAAAAAAGTGGTGGAGTAGCAGAACAGGCTGCCCAAGGACATGGTACAGGCTAAATCAGTGGGAGGATCAAGGTGGGGTGGGACAGACACATGACCATAGTTAGTGGGCAGGGTGCAGAGGTAAATGGGAAGTATGGCCATTAGGGCTTTTGCTGTGAAGGTAGATAGGGTGGGCGGACTGGATGGGTTGCTTGGCCTTTTTCTGCCATCACTTTCCATGTTTCTGTGTGTAATAAACCCTGTTAAAAATAGGGGTTACTAGATATCTTTAATCCCTGACTGGATAATGTGAAAGGTTAACATTTTCACTCAAAAAAGCCAGAAAGTAGAAATTTCTTCTAATTGCTGATGTTCAATGTTCTGCAACAGCCTCATTGTTCTAAAACTAGTTAGTTTCAGGTACAGTACAGTACATCCTGTGCTTGTTGAGCTCTGCAAGGATCTGTGCTGTCTAAATTGTCTGCCCTCAGGGATATAAATGTGAATCCCCATTTCAGTTCTTCCAGTTTGTAGTCAGAGGAGCCATAAGTTGCAGATCAGAGCCTTTGGGTTCTGGGTGCCTGTGGGCACTCTTTTTCTAGCAGCAACAGGCTGAAGTTGTTGGGTGGCAGGGTCCTGGGTATGGCAGGTGCTGGCTTCTGCCATTGTGAATCACCTAAGGGGATTGGGAACAACAGAGGCCCGTTGGCAGTCCACCTTCAAGGAGAGCTGCCTAATGGCTTCTGCACTGAACATCCAATGTTTTCTACAATGGTGAATGGTTAAGAAACCTTTCTGGTGGAGGCACAAGAGCTGAATGAACAAAGAAAAGAAAGAGGTTGTGGAAGCACAGATGACCAGTACCAGTTATCTGCACCCGAGGACAAAGGGAAGAACTTGGTGGGCCCAGGTAAGCCTCAGTACTGTAGATGTGATGGTTTAAAGTGCTGCCTGTGTACTCAATTTATAGGAGACAAGGGAATAAATTCAGTGGCTGGTACTTTGTGTACTACCTCAAAAAAAAAAGTAATGTCCAAACTGGACACAGTATTCACCCTGAGAGGGTATACGCTTCCATTATTTGAGCTACACCAGAAACACTAATGTAACACCCCGACCCCTGCCTTTTTTGCAAATGACAGGTGGTATGCTGTTGAAGCTGACAGCAGTACCTGGTGGGGACTGGGTTTGGGGAGGACTAGGTTACTCGGCACAGGGGGCCTAGGTTTGGCTACTCCGCACAGGGTCACCCAAGTAAATCTGAACACAGGAAGCAATAACTGTAATGCCCAAAACCAGGAATGGGATTCTAAAGTGTGGCTTTTATTCACATCCAAACTGAACAAACAAAGCATAGATGGACCCCCACAGGGCTACATTCCTGGTAATGCAGATTAGAGCAACAGAACACTTCTTCACTATTCCAGACCTCAGGCTCTGAACCCACCAGGCACACAGCCCGGACTTGCATGCAGCTTTGGGTACACAGCCCGACTTGTACACTACTTGGGTTTTTCCCATGGCCCAGCTCTTCCGACGGCCACTTGATCGTGGTCCATATGGGAATGAACCAGTTTTCCTGTTGGTGGCTCCCCAAACCCCCTTAGAGCCTTCAACTCCTTAAGGGAAATTTTCCTTCCAATCCCACGTCTGGGTACTTCCTTCATCACTGGCCAAGTGCATGAGGCAAAGTAGAAATCCACAGAGCAAATCCGTAGAGGTGGACCTGGTTACTAAATATGGGGGGTCTCCCACTTCCAGCTCCCACAATCCATACCCGGCCATTTCTCTGGACACTAAACAACTCTTTTTGAAAGCTTGGCAATGTAGATTACAGGATAGACATATATCACATCTCCTCTACATGTCTTGACTTTCCCCTTGTGCTGGACTTGAACATACTTTTACTTTTGGCTAAGCCTATTACTCTAGGCCTCCCACTACTTCAGCAGTCCAATCCCCACTTTAACACAGTTCAGGATGAAACATGGGCCCTTTAGAAAGAGCAGAACTCACCCTTTGGTTGCAGGTGCCCCACAGGCGAATCTCAAAATCTTCTTGTACCCCACACACATGGAAAAATAAGGCAGCTTCTTCTGTAGTAGTAGCCAGGGGGTTGCCCCTGGAAAAGCAGGCAAACCTGCCAGCCCCATCCCCTGAGGGATGGGGCACAGAGACCCGTATCAGTGGTCTTCACCACTTTAAAGAACAGCTTACTGTGTCCCTCTTTAGGTGGAAACACACACCTTTCCCTAAATGTAGCTCTATGTCAGAGCTGAGGCTCCAAGAGCCTGTGCACAGAACTGCTGTGCTCCTCTCACAACAATCTCCAACTCCAGCTGAACACTGACTGTTCAAAACTCCCAAAATTCTAATCTAACTGCCTTCTGCAGATTCCAATGTGGCTCATGCAGCTGTGATAGTTCTATGGTGATGTCATCCCTCAGTCTCAGCTGAGACTGAGAACAGAGTGAGACAGTGTGAAATCCATTTAACTGGAGTTTCACAAGCTGCCTTCCCTGCCTACCACTAGGTCTTACTGGGATTCTAGTAACCCCGGGTAACAGGGGGTTACACTAAGTTGTGCTGTGCCAAACAGGACTGGGTGCACCCTGGGTCTGTTTGTTTTTTTCCCAAGGGATTTGTCTACATGAGGCCTGTGTACCATCCAGAGTTACTGTTTCCTTGCTCAGTGGGTTCAGTGTCCCAGTGTCCTGGGGCACTCTCCATCAATATTTCCCAGGTGGAGGCACCATTCTAATTTTAAATATGTTTTCCCCTGTACCCAAGAACTGTTAAGGAACCCAGGCTGGCCTCCATGGTGTAAAGAGACACATTGTTGCCTGAGGGCAAAAATATAGCCACTGTTAGACCGTCCAACACCACCACTGCTGGGTGTGTGGGCATTGGTGCCTGAAACCCTCAGTTGGTCGCCACAGGTCTGACTGTATTGTTACATATGTGTAATTTTGGGTAAGCCTCTTAACCTCCTAGTGCTCCTTTCTGCCCAGGCATGGAAATGGGTAAAAAAGCAAGACCCCACTGGAAAGGAGATGTTACATCTCAGCTGAGCTATCTTAGGTAAATAAACTGGAATAAATTAATACATATAGTCATTCATTCATTCATTACTTAAATGGATGTGCTTAATAATACTTGTTATTAGCATGTATGCTGTCTATTAGGCATTGTAAGTCTAATTAATTATTCATAAGCTAAAGCAGCTCACTGATTGCTTGCAGTACTGGTCTCAAATCTCTTAGAAGTGCCCAGCATGGCAGCCACACAGCTGAACACACTCTCTTCACTGACAGCAGCAGTATCAAAATAAGGCGTACTTATCAGTACTTGGGATTGTGTCGTAAGGTGGTTTAAAGTTCCTATCCTGAAATTGTTTAAGTAATAATGGCCAGGACTGCGAAAGTGTTCCTCTTTTTTCTCATTTTGTTTGACAAATTTTGCACAGCAAAGTGGTTTGTCAAGAAGACTCTTGTCGCTGTAATGAATGTGCAGTGACAACACTTAGTAAACTGACCAATCACTAGTGACGTTCTTGTTAAATAATTCATGACGCTCCATGAAGCATCACTAGTGACTGGTCAGTTTATTAAGTGTTGCCATTTCATATTCATTACAAAGACAAGAGTCTTCTCTCCAAATAACCTTACTGTGTAAAATTTGTCAAATAAAATGAAAAAAAAGAACACTTTCACAGCCCTGACCATTATTACTTAAACAATTTCAGGATAGCCACTTTAAACTGCCTCACAATACAGTCCCAAGTACCAAAAAGGTAACAGCTGGCAACACGCAGCAGTGTGAGCGCACACTGCAAAGGAAAAAAAGTCCCCCAAAATGGCATTACTGCAATTAGACTTATAATCGCAATAATGACCTCACAGCCATTCATTTCCTGTAGATTAATGACCCGCCGGTGGGGGTTGGCCCTCTCCCCAGCTGGTTGTTAATCCCCAGAAAATGACCACGTTTTTGGTCATTATTGCTCAAATAGTGGGTGGTAATCAGAGTAATTAAATCATCATGCAAATCAATTGAGTTCATTGTTAAATGAGTATAATGCAGTAGGTAAGGAGGCCAAGATGCCTCAAATGTTGTGGATGTACAGATACGAATGCTTCGAATCCTTTCTGTCATAAGACAAAACAGGGCAAGAGTCTCTTTTTTTTAGATAAAAATTAGTATCTTTTATTCTGAGCACAGTACATGAACTCGTATGAAAGAGAAAAGTACACCACATATGTAAGGCAGAATGCCAAAGTTGGAACAAAATAAAACATGTCAACTTTAGAATGCAACTTTCCCCATGAGTCTATGGCTTCAGATGTTGCATCAGTGGCTACCTTACCAGAGGCAAACATTTACAATAAAGGGAAACTTGTCAGAGTTACAAAAAGATCTTCCCCTCGAGTATATGGGTTCGAATGTTACAACAGTGGTTGCTGGAGATAAAGCAGTAGGATGTCTTGTGGAGGCAGTGGAGGGCTTTGTAGTCAACATATTCCTTCAAGAAACAAAAGCTGGTATTTTTAGTCAATTAAAAAAAAGATGTGGAGGATTTCAGTTGTTTGTGCTTGGCTTCTGTTTTGGCACTGCAGAAATGAACACAATGAAGTCAACTTCAGGTGCTCTTTTAGTATATAGAGTTAATTTGATGTGTTGCAACATAACTGTATAAAAATATAAAAGATAGGCTTTTCCTTTTCATTTGCATTTTCATTCAGTCAGAAGCATGAGTGGTTAGTTATCTGTACATTTTTCTTTTCAGATGTTGC
The DNA here is from genome assembly GCA_016271365.2 of Neoceratodus forsteri. Lineage (NCBI taxonomy): Eukaryota > Metazoa > Chordata > Ceratodontiformes > Ceratodontidae > Neoceratodus > Neoceratodus forsteri. The sequence continues at coordinate 637,583,013 of CM057453.1, read as the reverse complement.
TTTGATCTAGGGAGGCTAGGCTTTTCTGTAATAAACATGCTATAATCACGTCACTCACCATTTTCCATGTGTCTCTGCATCTTTTTTACTAGGAGTGTGTGCAAACTTAAATTCAGGACATTCAGAATTTGGGACTATGTGATGTGAATAATAACCAGATTTCAACTCCCAAACTCCCTGCCTATACAATCCTTCCCCACTACTTCCCAACCCACCTAACTGTTAAAACAAATTATACAATGGCAAGGAAATTTCCTGTATTCTGATTGGTCAGTGTGTGCCTGAGACAATGATGTTATTACACAATAACATCACTGTAGATATTCTCTTTTTCACATCTTCTCTTAAGAAACACAGATATACTGCCTCACTAAAAATCTAAAGGTGTGTGTTACTGTGTAATAATGTCACTCCTGGGGTGGTAGAAGCTTCGGCTGAACTGAGTGCTTCAATACCAGGAGTAACGATGTCGATAATACTACACCTTATCATCTCTATTAGCTTAAATAACCCTAACCCAATGATCTATCAACTGCCACAGCCTTTCCTCACTCCACGACCCACCCAACTGTTATAATAACCGTAATCCACCTCCTAACTGCCAGCAGCTACAGTTCTTCCTTACAACCCAATCAATCCATGTATTATATCAAATTATACCACCGGTCTCTAGTATTAGCCAATCAGAAAACAGGAAAATTGGCAGTTATTATCCCACAAACTACTACCTAGACTCCCACAGTAGGTTATCCATATTAAGCCATGCCCAAAGTAGGCTATTCACATTTTAACCACTCTCAAAGTAGGTTATCCATCTTTTTGACATGCTCACAATAGGTTATCCATATTCTGATGCCTGCTGTTCACACTGCCCATCCGCTCACACTTGGCTCCCCCGACTTTCGTAAATGCAGCCCTTCCTAAAGAAATTCCTCATCAGTATCCTGGTGCGAGCGAAAGCTGACAAAAGCACTGTCAAGTTGATACACTTGAGCATGACTGAGCATGCAATGGTGTCACTGTCACAACAATGAAACGGCAACCCCATAATTTCTATTACTCAACATAAAAATTACTGACATCTAAAGGTGAAATTTGGGGGGGGGTCTGACTTACTTCATTTTTGAAGTTGAAGAACAAGTTCTCGTGGTGTGGCTGGTTACTGGAACAGAAGTTTAGTCTGACAAGTTTTAGAGAGCGTTGATCAAAAACATCTCAGCAACAAAAAAAAAGTTTCCACAAACTACCACTGCTACAGCGTGAAATCGGGCTTTGAAAATAAAAAAGCCATGTGACTCTGGGCATGTGTATTACCAAAGGCACTAATGCTCATTCCCAGAGTCATGACTTTACTTTTCAAAGCCTGATTTCAACATGTAACATTGCTTGTTTTTCATTTGGACCTACATTAAAAAAATCTATAGTATGTAACTCCTAGTGGTATAATAGTAATAACATTCATTTAGTTGGAGTATACTCACAATAATCAGTTTCTGAGGGGATTAAATGCCTCGATTTCGCCTCAGCATTTAATCATCGACAGAAGCTGATTATTGCTTCGTATACTCCAACTAAATGAATGTTATCACTTAAATAGCCCTAACTCAACCCCCTACCACACAACTGCTACAATCCAGGCTATGACCTAATGTACTTGACAGCATATGTGTAATAATTTTATCAAGAAATATCAGCTTGCCGTTAAATGAGGTGGCGGAACCATCATTTATTGCAGGCTCACCTAAACCTTTGCCACTGTGCTGATGCTGCCATCCCAACCATTGTGTTTGTCACACTACTTTATTATTGGGAAACTCTAAAACGTTACGTCTGTTCTGTGTATACAGCCCTACTGCCTGAGGTCTTATTGATCTCTCCTCCTTATTAGAGAAGGTGGGCTCACTAGTCAAGAATAATGAATATGTATTATTTGGAGACTATTATTAACGGGGTCACTGGCAAAACTTAAAGGTACTGACATGACTCTTAGTAAGCTCCAATTATCACAGGTCATGAAAGAGCCTACCAGGTTATTTAATAAGGGAAAATGTGCCACTCTCACTGATTGGATCTTACCCCAAAGGAGAAGCGCCTATATTTTGTGGGCCCCCCCCCCCAAAGTGCATCCCAGGTTGCTTCAGTTTAGTGATTATTCAAAACTAGAGTCAGAAAAGTTACTTCAACAGCTAACACTTGTTGACTGGCCACACCTTTGGAGCACTAATGATGTCAATGTGCCTTCAAAATAAACATGTAGTGCTCTTTAAAAGGAAGATGAGAGGTATTGTGACCACAAAGATGACTGGTATGCTTCCTAAATTAGGGCTATGGACAAATGTTGGGTACTGTTTTTTTAAGTTTCTAATTTACAGTCTAACTATGAAAAATACCAGCACCTTAGAACAGAATGTAAAAAGGCAATATGTCACAATAAGGGAGCCTACTATAGAAATTTACTTAGCACGTCTGCTGGGAATCCTCATTATTTCTGGAGGTGCATTCAGCAAAGTATGGGAAAGAATGGTAGTAGGACTCCTAAAATGGACATAAATGGCATCATTCGTAACAGTTCACTCACCATGGCTAATGCCTTACACGGTCACTTTGTTGATCTATCTGCCTTCAGTGGTCCTTTCACCTCTCCTTTTCAGCCCACCTTATATAATGACTCCTTCACATTACCAGCCTCTCTCACCCACTGTTTTATCTGAAGATAGTCGGGCCTACGGAAGTACTGTACTCAAATGACAGATATGTATATGCCCCAAACCATCTGCTGGTTAAGATGACCTAGAGCTCAAGCTCATAGAGTTTGCTGCATGGCAGTTTTCCTCCCCATTGCCTGATTGTTTAACTTATCTTTAAATACAGATACAATGACAAGACTGTGGAAATTGGCTCACTTTGTACCTTTCTTGAAACAAGCCAATCTTAAAACTATTATTAATTATGGACCTATCATCATTTAAGGATGTTAAATAAAGTACTAGAGAAACTGGTATCCGGTCAACTGACTGTCTCAGTCTGCATAATATTCTGTCAACTGCCCCACAGGTGGGGGCACAGCACTGCCACTGCCCTATTAATGTTTACAAATTATGTTGCTAGGGTAACAAGTGAATTAAATTTTACTGGAGCTGTATTTATTAATTTAACTCGTCAATCATACACTGCTATTCTCCAAATTAAAAAGCATGGGTGTCTCCCCTTCTGTGCTCCCTTGGTTCACAAATTACCTGGTGAACAGACAACAGTTAGTCAAACAGTAGTCAAGGTTAGGTCAGCTCTCTCTGATTTGGCCTCCACCAATATAGATGTTCCACAGGTGTCCATACATGGTCTATTACTTTTCTCCCTCCAGATTACCAGCCTCTCTTTCTGCCTATACTACAGCATGCCCCTTCTACATAATTAGGATCTAGTTCTCCTGCATATCTCCAGATGTATGGACAAACTAAACAGGCATCTCATTGTTGGTCTTCTTCACTCTGTCCAGCCCTGGCTGCACCATAATAAACTTATCCTGAACACTGTCAAAACCCAGCTTCTTACCTAATCTTTCCAGCTGTTCCTCTCTAACTGCCACATGTCTAGGTGGTTCACACCTGGCTTCTGTTACCTCCTTTAAAGAGCAGCTTTTTACTAAAATAAAAAAACTGAACACTATTGGAGCCCCAACAGTTATGTCTAATTTTATTGTTTTCTAGTTTTTATGTTTGCTTGCATGCATGTGCAAGAAACATAGTGCCATCATCTGAGTTTTCGGAGGTGTGTCAGCCCTCTTCCAATTCAGTCAGTGTGTTTCCAGGCACGGCCGCAGTTCTCCAATGCCTGCTGGAGCTGTTATGACAGCTCCAAAATGCAGTGGCGTACAGTTGAAGGAGCTACACTTCAGTGAGCAGCGATAAATATCGCCTGCTCATGTGTGCTCCCCTACACCACACACACACACACACACACACACACTATATGCTGCGTGCTGCCCCCCACGCACACACACTGTATAGCCGGCCAGGGGTGCCCAATCCCCCATCGGCTGTGCTGCACGCCCCAAACAGAGTCCATATGCCATGCTGGGTGCCCACCCCAAGCGTGGCTACCTCGATATAGCCAGCAGGGGTGCCAATCCCCGTCGGCTTCTCTCCCCAGTACAGGGTGCCCATGAGGCCACCCCAGCGTGGCAAGCAAACTCTTTAATGACGTGGGGTGCCCGTCAGGTCCACGCCCCCCCAACCAGCCATCCTTCTGCAGCAGCTAGAACCCACCCAGCATGGCAAACTTCCAGCGTCGTCGTCATTAAAAAAAAACTGAAAATCAAAAGCGGTCCCCCGCTGTGTCTGCACCCACCCACGGCCACCCACTGCGCACCCTGCCTCCCCACCCCCTCACCCCATACTTTCCTCTCTGACTCTGGCGCACGACCTCGTGGACCGGAACACATCTGCACTCTTCAAAGCGACCGCGAACTGAGGAAATGCCGGTAAGCTGCATAATGTATAATGATAGGGGTTTTTCAACTTTTTTGCATATCTCAGGCATTTTTGGAAATTTTGGGCCCAAATTTTCAACATGGGGTTTTTGGGACCCCCTCCTCATGAATTATTGTACTGTCATGGCGTTATTCGGGCCCGAAGGGTGATTTCGCAATCACTGCATGAAATCAGCTTTCAGGACTGAGTAACAAAACGACACTGCCACTGTTCATAAGGTGGGCTCTCAAAAAGCCTATGTTGAAATTTTGGTGGAAAAATTCTTATAAATGACTGTTTTATGAGCGTGCGTTGCGCAGTTCCTACGCATGCTCGTAAGTTCGTGAATTTTCAATATTTTCACTCCAGATTTTTAACATTGCCATTTTACCACACCTCCTTATGAGCAGTACAGCTGTCATTTTTTACATCTTGCCCAAAATGTGTTTCCGCCCATGTAGCGCACAATGGCGCAGTCGGTGTGCGAAATCAATGTATGGGACACATTAAGAAAATCACAGTGACACTTTTAATGAGCAGGGGTCTTAAAATGGCTGTGTTGAAATTTGGTGAAAAAATTCCTAAAAATGACTGTTTTATGAGCGCGTGTTGCACAGTTCCTACGCACGCTCGTAAGTTTGTGAATTTTCAATATTTTCACTCCAGATTTTCAACATTGCCATTTTATTACACTTCCTTATGAGCAGTACAACTGTCATTTTTCACATCTTGCCCAAAATGTGCTTCCTCCATATAGCGCACAATGGCGCAGTCGTTGTCGCGAACTCAATGTATGGGACACATTAAGAAAATCACAGTGACACTTTTCATGAGCAGAGGTCTTAAAATGGCTATGTTGAAAATTGGTGAAAAAAATTCCTAAAAATAGTTGTTTTACGAGCGTCGTTGCGCGAGTTCATGCGCTTATAAGTTTGCAATTTTCTATATTTTCCTCCAGATTTTCCACATTGCCATTTATTACACTTCCTTATGAACAGTACAGCTGTCATTTTACATGTCGCCCAAAATGTGTTTCCGCGTGTAGCATAATGGTGCAGTCGGTGAGGCGATAGCAATGTTTGGACAGATTAAGAAAATCACAGTGACACTGTTCATGAGCAGAGGTCTTAAAATGGCTATGTTGAAATTGGTGACAAAATCCATAAAATGACCGTGTTCACGAGTCAGCATTGCGCAGTTTCCATACACCTCGTAAGTTCATGACTTTGTAATATTTTCAGTCAGATTTTCACCAGTTGCATTTTCCACACTTCCTTATGAACAGTAAGCTGTCATTTTTTCACAACATGGCCGAAATGTGTTTTCACACTTTCGAGAGATGCGTGGGTCGCTGTGGGAAATCATTGTTCGGGACAGATAAAGAAAATCACAGTGACACTGTTCATGATCGGAGGTCCCAAAATGCCTGAGTTGACAATCTGCTGTAAAAAAATGCCCACACTAATTACATTACGTGTGTGCGTTGCATAGTTTCTATGCACACTTGTGACTTCACCAGTTTTTTTAATATTTTTACTGCAGATTTGCAACTTCGCCATTTTGTCCACCTCCCCATGAACAGTACAGCTGTCATTTTTCACATCCTGTTCGGAATGTGTTTTTGCACCTGTGGTGCTAAATGCCGTAGTCGCTGTGCATAAGCAGCTTTCGGCTAGCAAACTGATATTGCCACTGTTCATGAGGTGGGGGTCTCAAAAAAAACATGTTGAAAATTTGGAGTGAAAATACCAACGAATGCCTGAGCTGTTAGGGTTTCCAACCATAACGCCCCACCCTGTAGAGAATGACAGGCATCAGGGGTGTGACTTGGGATACATAGAATTTGACAGCAGATAAGGACCGCTTGGCCCACCCAGTCTGCCCATTTCCCTACTTAACGGATAAGCTGCAGATTCTAGTTAACCAGCAGCCTACTTCTTCCTACCCCCACCCCCTAGAATAGCCTTATGACTGTCCCATGCATGCTTGAATTCCACCACTGTTTTGACTCCACAACCTCCTCCGGAAGGCCGCTTCCATGCATCCACAGCCCTCTCTGTGAAAAAATACTTCCTTAAATTACCTCTGAACGCCCCCTCTATCTTCAAATTGTGCCCCTTGTTCTTGCACACCTCTTTTTCTGAAAGATGCTACCCTCTTGGACTTTGTTGATTCCCTTGAGGTACTTGAAAGTTTCTATCATGTCCCCCCTCTCCCTCCTTTCCTCAAGGCTATACATATTAAGCTCCTTAAGTCTCTCTTCATATGTCTTCCGGTGCAGACCCTGTGCCATTTTAGTTGCCCTCCTCTGGACAGCTTCCATCCTGTCTATGTCTTTGCAGAGATTGGGTCTCCAGAACTGCACGCAGTACTCCAGATGGGGTCTCACCAGCTGTCTGTACAGAGGGATAATAACTTCCTGTTTTCTACTGGTGATGCCTCTCCCTATGCATCCCAGTATCCCCCCAGCCCTCCTTGCTGCCCTCTCACATTGCTTGCCCACCTTTAGGTCATCTGATATGACTACCCCCAGGTCCCTTTCGATTTTTGTTGTTGCTAGTATCTCACCCCCCATTGTGTACTCTTCCCCTGGGTTTTTGTTTCCCAGTTGCATTACCTTGCACTTCTTAGCATTGAATCTAAGCTGCCATACATTTGACCATTCTTCTAACCTTGCCAAGTCCATTCTCATCCTTTCCACCCCACCTTGTGCATCAACTCTATTGCAGATCTTTGTGTCATCTGCAAAGAGACATACTTTCCTTCAGTCTCTCTGCAATGTTGCTTATAAAGACATTGAAGAGGACCGGTCCTAATACTGAACCCTAGGGTACCCCACTAGTAACCCCCCTTTCTTCAGAGTGGACTCCATTTACTATTACTCTCTGTGTCCTATTCTCCAGCCAATTGTTTACCCAGGCTGTCATCTTGGGACCCACTCCCAGGCTGGCTAACTTGTATATTAATCTTTTGTGTGGGACTGTGTCAAATGCCTTGCTAAAGTCTAGGTAGGCCATGTCCACAGCCCCTTCCTGATCTACTACTTTGGTCACCCAGTCAAAGAAATCTATCAGATTTGTCTGGCATGACCTTCCCGCTGTGAATCCATGCTGCCTTGGGTCCTGTGCTGCTCTGGCCTCTAGATATAGACAATTCTTTCCTTCAAGTGATTCCATCATTTTCCCTACCACTGAGGTTAAACTAACAGGTCTGTAGCTTCCTGCTTCTGCCTTGCTCCCACTTTGTGAAGGGGAATCACATCTGCCCTCCTCCAGTCCTCGGGTACCACCCCATCCTCACATGATTTTGTTAAAGAGGGTAGTCAGTGATGTCACTAGTTCTACCCTTAGTTCTTTAGAATTCTGGGATGAATCCCATCAGGCCCCATTGCTTTGTCCACCTTCAGTTTTAGAGTTCTTTCAGAACCCTTTCTTCTGTAAATGGGTGGTATCAACTTCTGTATCCAGAGTGTTTCTACTGTTTGCTTTAGGTACCTCCCCTCTTCCTTTGTAAATACTGAGCAAAAATATTTGTTTAGTATCTCTGCCTTTCACAGTCACCCTCTGCCCACCCTCCTCTCCCTTTATTAAGCCTCACTATCCTTCCCTTGGTCTTCTCCTCCATTCCACACCCTCACAACCAGTGAGAGGCATCGAGGTATGCCTTGGACTCTCAGACCCAAAGTTCACCCCATTCTCCTATACCACACCCATCTCACCATATTTCCTGATGGAATGGGAGTGCGCATAAGGGCCAAGACCCCAAAGGCACACTGTGACACTTGTCAGTGTCTGTGGGTAGGGTGTGGTGAAATGGCATGGCCGTTATGCCTGACGACCCAAAGGCACACCCCAATGCCTGTCACTCTCTGCAGGGTGGTGGTGGGGTTGGCTTCAGTTTAATACTTCACTGCCATTCCTATTATGCAGCTCTGTAACTTCTGCACTACCAATGCCAATGCCAGCAAGCAAACATCCGGCATTGACAAATGCTTGTCTTATACTTTCTTTTGTTCTTGGTCTGCTAAATATTTCAGATCATACAGTACGTAATATCTCACAGAGTCTTTCTAAAAGCATCTGACTGTTTCCAACTGAAGTCACAATTGTGGTTTGTGACAGCATGGTCTGCTGTCTTGGTGAGGGTTATGATGTCATAAACAAACTATGAGGTCAATAGGGTATAGCCTAATGCCTTGTATGCAGGCTTTCTAGATAGACTACCAAAATGTGTTGTAAACCCTGGAAAGGAAATCTGAAAAAAAAAAATATATATATTCTCTAGTAAATGTTTATAGTTGAAATGTCAGTTTATGAGAGTACATGCAGAAGTGCGAACTTTCTCTTTAAATGTTTAGGCATTACACTGGATCATTCCCTTGACTTTACCTTTTACATTACTGCCACTAGTAAATCAGTACATACCAGACTGGGGTTACCTTATAGAATCAGAAGTAATCTAACTACCAAATGTTGACCAGCCATTGCTTATGGTGTTCTACCACCTAAATTGATATATAGCCCATCAACCTTTTGTAACATATCCAAACTTAATCAGAAAAGATGGGTGTTACTTACAACAATATGAGTCATATTTTCCTAGCCACAAACTGACAAATTCATCACTGCACCCTATATTCTTGTCTTGGTTGGCTCTCCACTATAGCCCTCTATGACTTCACTTTGAGATGTATAATTGGTAATATGTTGTGCAGCCAGTCCCCTGCTTCCCTGGTTTCACTTGCAACGGTGATCATTTTTAGTTATTCGGTAAGGTCCCAAGGACAAGCCTTACCAGCTACACTACTCCCAAATGTTGCACCTCCTCTGGTGACATTGCATTCTGTAGTTTTGCACATAGGCTTTGGAATTCTGTTCCCACTGATATCCATACCAGCCTGATTCATCAGTTGTTTTAAATATTTCTTAGCAAGTATTTAACACAGTCATGCATCTGGTTATGTTCTTAAAATGTTGGTGTTTCAGATTGGGGTACAATTGTTTAACTATTAATGATTATCTTCTGTAATAAATCTTGAATAAATTGTTTGGCCTATTACCATCCTGTTTCTTTTCTTTTATGTTGCTGTATATGAATTATTTATTCCTTTGACATGCTGCTATTGTGGCATTGCTGCTGTGTTTTGATGTATACTATACTGCTGACTGTGCCTATGAGGAATTGATTATGTCTACACCCAACAATTGCTGATTGTGTTCAGGATCTGTCTTAGCCTGATGTTTGCCACTTACTGTAACCTCCCAGGTTGTGCCTAAAAATAGGTACTTTGTCTAGTGCACTTAATAGATACTTTGTCTAGTGCATTAGTAAACAAAAACTAAATAAATAAATCTTTCCCACTACCCAACTCACCCAACTTCTGTAACAGTATAACCCTAACCCATCCTCCTACATTCTAGTAGCTGCAGTCCTTCCTTCCTTCCTTCCTTCCTTCCTTCCTTCCTTCCTTCCTTCCTTCCTTCCCCACCCATTGCAACAAAATATCCCAAACCCACCCTCCTACTTCTCAGCTGCCAAAACCCTTCCTCGGTCCTCAATCCATTCAACGTGTTACATAAGCAATAAGATACAACAGGATATGGGTCATTATGTGAAAATTGCATGACAAAGTGTGTTGTTAGGCAGGAAGAATTTACTCCAAATGCCTTCAGCACCTGGAAGTGTTGTTGTCAAATAACAATCCACACAACAGAGTATATTGCATTTTTAAAACAGGTAACCTGAAAATCAATTTAGAAAACAAAAGAGGCACAACTTTTTTTAATTAAAAACAGGTATTACGAAAAGGAAAAAGATTTCTTTTTAATTGAAATTTTTCTTGGGTTTGAAGATTTGCTTGTGTAAAGATGGCAGCAATAATTGTGATGACAATCAAGGATGAGTGACAACTTGTTCTGGCAGGCATTGATATGTCAATGTGCTGTGTCCTGCTTGTAGAAAGAAGTCCAAAACCATTGGCTGTCATTCTATCAACAACGTGACTATGGAATCCATTCAGACAATCAGGATGCAGGACATTTTCTCTTCATTTTCCTTTTTTTTATCAATATTTTGTGCTCCATGGTTTCTACAGCTGACACTGGGGCTTACCTGTCTCTGAAGTGTCCTCTGCCACAGGACTTACCAGAGGGGCCCAATCATTGGTGCGGGGCCTGCCAGGAACTGGGCCATCACTGCACTGCTTTTTGAGATTTTTCCTCCTATTTTTCCCCTTGGGGCCCATGCAGGTGAAATGAATTCAAGAATGCATGGGACAGACATAAGGCAATTCTTGTGGAAGGGGGTTAGGAAAAAATAGGCTGTTGGTTAACTAGGATCTGCAGCTTATCCAGTAAGTAGTGAAAGGGGCAGACTACGTGGGCCAAGCGGTCCTTATCTGCTGTCAAAGTCTATGTTTCTATGTGATGTGCATGCTTCACCTCCCTGGAGATGCCTCTGTCATCTAGGCATGGAATCCCTCTTCCTTCTTGTGATCCATTGTGCTACCACTCTGATTCATTCAGGTGACATCTGTTCCCCTCCACAAGGGAGGAGAGCTGTCAACATGACCAAAACAAAAAAGAGCAGCTCCAAAATGCTGCTGCCTGTTCAAAGACACATGTAAAGTTTAAAAAGAGAGAAATATCATGGCACTCACTCTCAGAGAAATATACTGGCCTCACTTGTTCAAGTGTAAGTGACAGGATTAATTCAGACACTCTAAGACAAATCACAGCAGTAGTGGCTTGACAAGATGCCCCCACATTTTGCTATAGTCAGCTTTTTCAAGGGAATGGGTAACATCCGCTGTCTACCTTCTTTTATACCACCTCTAAAGTGCAAAGTGCAACACATTATTTAAAGTGACAGTTACAAATTGAAGATTCAGAAATCCAGCAATGTTACCTTTTGGCAAGTTTCAGGTCCCTGTCTCCACCCTTAGGGACAAACCTGACATTCTCTATACCAGTGAATTTAATCTGATTACTGGTGGTGTTGCCTGATTTATTCACATGAACAGCCAGGGCATAGTCAGCATTGTTCGAGGTAATGGCCTTCATGATCACAAATATGCTTTGTGAACTTCCGTTTTAGTTTTGCCTATGTAATACACCCTACATGTGCATTCAGCAGCATAAATCACATAGTTGGTATCACATCTGATAAAATCCCGAATGTCAGGGACTTTATTTTTCCCTAGGTTCAGGAAAGTACTGTAGTAGTTTTGTTTACTACCTTGCAATACTTACATCTGTCACATTGTTTGCAGCCTTTTGGTGCCGCAGGCCACCAAGTGGCTGGCCTTTGGGTATGCTGTACTGAGTGAACCAGCCCATTCCTCAGATTTTCTGCCCTTTTATACACCACCCTAAGTAGTCCACTGACAACCTCCTTTAACCTGTGATCTGATCGAAATACACTCCAATGTTTTTTGTATGACATCCCATATACAGTTAGCTCTAACAGAGTAACGAGTGATAAAATTCACACAGATGTCCCCTCCTCTTTCTTTGTTAGTACATTTGCTCTGTCCACATTCATATATTTATCTTTAGCAGTGTCAATGACTCTCCTAGAGTAACCCCTGGTCTCAAACCTATCACACAATCTGTCTGATTCCACCATAAACTCTTCTTCTGAACTACAAATTTTCTTAGCCCTATAGAACAGTCTTGGGTACATTTTCTATGGTGTGGTGGGGAGCAGGCAGGATCTAGTAGGCAGGGCAGTATTCTTGTCAGTTGATTTCCAATAAATGCCAGTGATAATGTGCCCATCAGTGCCTTTTTTAATCAGAATGTCCAAAAAGGGTATCTCCAAGGGACTACTATTACAAGTGAATCTTAGATGGCTATTAGTAGAATGGAGGTATTCTATAAATTCCTCCAGTTCTGCTCTGTTCCCTTGCCACAGTTCTGCTCTGTTCCTCTGCCACACCAAAAAGCAATCATCAGTATAACAACACCACATGAGCACTTTGTCTGCAAACACAGTGTTCTCCAAATTTCGAATGACCCACTCCTCCCAGTGACCCAGGTATAAATTGAGCATAATTTGGGTCAGCATATGCCCCCATAGCTGTACCCTTTACCTGAAATAAAATTTGTTCTTGAATGCAAAAAACATTACTGGTAAAAACAAACTCAGCCATTCCCATAATCACATCTGTTCATGGTACTGCATGCTCCCCCAATTGGATAGAAAGTATCTGAGGTCTGTCATATCCCCTTTGTGTGATTTATTTGTGTACAGGGACTCCACACCCAATAAGGGAGGGTGGTCACTTTCCTCCATGTGGAGCCCCTGCAGAATACAGAGTAGTAACCCTTTGGAGGGCAATGTAGCTACTAAGCCCTTGATGGCATTCTCAGTAAAGTGCAACATTGCCTCTGTAAAGGACCCATCCCCTGAAATAATGGGTCTGTTGGAGGGGCACAAGAGTTCTGTGGATTTTAGGTAGCGCATATATCTGGGGCCTAAGGGGATATTCTGTAGTTAGACAATGGGCCAGTTTTTCAAAGCGTGGTGCAGGGCATGCATCAAGACCTATGCCACGATGCTTAGGTTTTTGCAGTGTGCCAAACCCCTTTGCCGTGACTGCGCCTGATTTTATAATCTCGGATTATCGTTGCAACAGTTTCCACAATTTACAGCAACTTGCATCAAGTATCTGGCACAAGCTCCTTGAAAAAGGCCCATGGAATTGCAACAAGCTAGACTACAAAACTTTGGTCTAACTTGTGGCAGTTGCCGCATGGGAGAGAAAATCCCCATCGCCAACCAGGAGAATGCCGCAAGCCCTGTGCGCCAAATGTTCAGTGCACCAGGGGAGTATGGCATTCTCAGAGTTTTTAAAATCTGGTCCAGTCTTTTTCTCCTTCTGTAATAAGGCCCATAGCATGGTCCCACCCCAGAAAAGTATCCACTTCTTTTTGAGGAAAAGTGTGGGGTCATGGCTATGAGGAAAAGTGTGGGCTCATGGCTATGAGGAAAAGTGTGGGGTCATGGCTATGAGGAAAAGTGTGGACTCATGGCTATGAGGAAAAGTGTGGGGTCATGGCTATGAGGAAAAGTGTGGGGTCATGGCTATCAGGAAAAGTGTGGGGTCTTGGCTATCAGGAAAAGTGTGGGGTCATGGCTATGAGGAAAAGTGTGGGCTCATGGCTATGAGGAAAAGTGTGGGCTCATGGCTATGAGGAAAAGTGTGGGGTCATGGCTATGAGGAAAAGTGTGGGGTCATGGCTATGTAGCCAAGGAAAGCAGTATTAGCCAACTGGTGTTTGACCTCTGCCATATACCTGACAGTGTCCATTAACACCAAACTGCCCCCCTTGTCCTCAGGTTTGATTGTAATCATGTTGTTTTTCAGCCCCTGTAAGCATCCCTGCTCTTTAACAAACAGATTAACAAAACTGAGAAGAATCCTGTTGTGACAGTTCTTATTATACCCTCCTCACAGAGTCTTTGCAATACATGGACTGCCATAGAATTTGGGGGCATAAAGGTGGACATTTTTTCCTTTTTCAGTCTTGTTTCCTGTCCCCATTTAGTTCATCTCCCCTTTATTGGAGCTGTCCACAGTCTGTGTTGCATCCTCCATAAGTGCTTGTAATACATCCTGTGTTAGCATAATCCTGTCAATGCCCTCATCCCTTGCTTGTCTCCCCACATCATTGTCTTTATTGCAATATAGGCACTTCAGCTTTTACTTTCTACAGAATTTACCCAAGTCTATGATGATATCAAACAAAGTCTGTAGTGGGCACATAACTAAGGCCCCTGTTTAATACTCTGATCTCTTCTGTTGAAAGATTGACTAATACCTGTCACTTATACTTGCACAAGTGTGGACAGTACAATACCTGGACAAGTGTGGATACTACATTTTTTTGAGAGTGAGTGCTGTGCATTTTTTTCCTTCTGGGAGGAAAGTTGTCCTTGTGGAGTCGGACTAGAAAATTGAAGAACAAAAAAAAAAATAAAAAAAAAAAGTCATATAGACCCGGCTGACTTTCAGGAAGGTAAAGTTTGTTCATGATCCAAAGGGAGATACTTTCAGATTGACCTGTTTCATAAATTTTACGATCCAGATTCTGACAATACACTATAGTCATCTGATAGTACAGAAAGAGAGTAGAGACAACAACACAATAGGGTTTTTGTAAGCCGTGGGGGAAGACAATGATTTCAGAGGAGAGGAAGACGGATTCAAGGGAGGTTCCAGGAAGAACAGAGACAAGATACTGGAGAGAGGGCAGAAGCAGGCGACATTTATTTATTTAGGTTTTAGTAACCAGGTACTGTAGGTGCATATAATACCAGGAACATCAACAGGCACCGAAGTAACCGGAGAAACAGATTAGGGAGAGGCAAACTAGAAAAAAGAAAAGACAAAGAACAGGTCCGACAGACACCCATGCAATTGAGAAGCAACAGATAGTTTATAAATATAATACAGAAACTGGTCATCAGGTTTCTTCTATGGGATAGACCAGTTATTATTTCCCATAATAACCAGCTGGTTATTATAGCAAACACACGTGCAATCTGTTTCCATTTAGAGCGAGTCACTGTCTCTCAGTCACGTGGCTGTTTTCAGTAAAACTTCCTGCTGTATCTGAAACAACATGAAACCCCCACTTACCAGGACACTGACAAAAGCAAAAGCAGCACAGTTCAACATAAAATATCTAAAATAAAAAGATTCTGTACCCCAGTTCCCCTTGTGTTTCACCATCACAACACCTTACCTTCCTATATGACCCTTTAGTACATTGTGCCTCCAGTTTCCACAGCAACAAGCAAGGAATCAAAAACAGAAAATAAAAGATTTGTTTCTCACTGATTTCTTGATTTTTTTAAATTTAGAACTCTAAACTGGTACGCTATTTACAACAAAACCTTTTGCCAACCATGTTTGTCTGGTGACGTGAAAAAAAACAAAAAACACTATTTGTAATCTGTTCTATCATTCTCAACTGTGAGTTGTGATCTCTTGCAGCTTTCCACCAAATACATTTATGCCAACCAAAGCTATTTGAACTGTAGAACAAATAATGTTTCAGCCAACCAGAATAATTTTCTGACAATTAAATTCTTATAACAATGTCCACAATTCTATGATGCAGACAGATAAGCAATTTACTGAATATGCAAACTCACTACATCTGGAGGGAAAACATTGATGCCCAGAAATGATAAATAATAACCTTTGGTGTGGTATACATACTTGAATTTAATGCACACCCTCAGTGTGGGATGCTTTTATAAATCCCTCAAGCTTTGCTGTCAGGGTTTATGTAGTATTCCACACCTCAAGTGTGCATTAAATTCTCATAATTCACTCCACCCCATGCATTATTCTGTATTTAGCAAACCGTATATTAACAGAGGTGGAATTAGAAGTGTTGAATAAAGGGCTAACATTCTGCCCTCATAATAAACTTTAACATTTTTAAATTGCAACTAGATTTGCAGAAGTTTTGTAGGACAATAAGGCTGCAGCAATATTTTGATAATTTGGAAAACATGGAACCACCTTTAGCTGAAAAGTTAAGACAATAAGAATTGAAAAAGGTTTTGAATATTAATTCAAAACTCCTTCCATCAGGAAATATTCCATTGAGTATTGCAACTTTTATAGAAATGGTTGAAAAAGATATCACAAACATGCTTACAAAAACATAATTTAACATAGAATAAGGACATGATCTCACTGATAATCATTTACAGCCCCAAGGTAATCAGAGAATGACAATAATATAATTAAGAAAGCAGACAAGGATGGTGCAATAGTTGTACAAGATTACAGAAAATACCCACAATGTGAGGGTCTGTCCTTTTTTCAAAGGATACAGCTTAAACAAATGATTGCAGGATCCCGGAAGGGACTGAGGGATTTTACAGACAGTTTCCTCTCGTGGAGGAGATTAGAGGAAGCCTTCCAAAGAACTAACCCACTCTCACAAGTGTATAAGCTTCTTTTGGATTCCCTTGGCCTAAGTGCTACTACTTCAATTCCATACTGGGATAAGGTGTTGGCACTTAATCTAAGGTGGGAAAGTATCTGGAAAGCCATTAAATATAATGTGATTCCCAAATATAGGAATATGCAGATTTTGTGGTTCACAACATATATTATACCCTGTAAGCTATATTCCAGAGGGTTGAGGCAGACAGATCTATGCTTCAGGTGCGGGATGAAGTAGGTGATTTGTTACATGTCATGTGGAGATGTAGCAAAATCTCTCTCTATGAGAGAGATTAAACAGGGCATGAATCAATGCTCGACTATTCTGCCTACATGACCCCAGAAATATGTGTTCTGGGTGACTTCTCTCAGATTAGGGGGCTACACCCAGATTTCATCTCTCTTTAATGGTGTCGATAGTCAAAGGCGTTTATAGTAAAACACTGGAAAGACGATCAGGTTTGTTCATATGAACAATGGGTGAGAAGAATTGTTGGGGTTTGGCTAAGATCAAGACACCTTTTTCTGAGGAAAACAGGAGGTATTTGTCAAAAGATGGGCAATATTAGATACGATCTATTCACAGCAATATACAGGTTCTAGAACACAGATCTGTCTGTCAGATAACAATTAGCAAAGGGATACATGGTGGATTATCTAAAGTCTCCAGGGTATAGTGCCATGTGTAATAAGCTCTTTCTTTTTGTAATTTCCCCTATATCCTGAGTGATGTTTAGACTCTAAGTTTTTTCAGTTGGTTAATCTTGGTTTGATCTGGGTCTATTATTAAGGCAGCAGGGGACTAGATGCGGTCTGCGGGGGCTCATGGGGATGGGGACTCTTTCTCTCTCTTTCCAAGGGACACACTGGAAGGTCGTCCGGGAAGACTCAGGCTATATGGGGTCTTAGGATGTAGCACATCTGCAGATGGGCATTCAAGGGAAGATTGAGTTAAAGAAGGAGGTGCTCATTAATCGAAAATGTTATATGTTAAATATCTCTGACTCTGATTCTAGTCATGATGTGGGGCGGCTTCCCAGTGTGCTTGTAAATAGGGGGCCTGTATAGTTTACACAACCAGTTTTTGGGTTGTGTCCCTGGCTTAGCCGGGTATGTGTATTGAGTGTATGTTTGTTGTCTGATTTACTCAAAACGAATAAACATTCTTTAAAAAAAAAAAAAAAAAGATTACAGAAAATACAAAAATGAATGTTTATGGCAACTAGAAAATACAGACATTTATTATTAAATTTAAAGTTTATTTAGTTTTCACAATCCACAATACATGGTACAGAAGAGACATGTATGACTAGAATAAACAATCCCTTCCTTCCCCCCTCCCCCTCGACATGCCCATTCCCCCTACCCCCAATTCTGCACCAATGTACTCCTAGTCCATCCAAGAAGCAGAAATGAACTTATACATCAGCAGTGACTAAAAGGTTACATCATATAAAGTGTATGCAGCTTCTCCCACACTGATTTGTACCGGTGGGCCCGGTTGTAGATACTGGCTATCATTTTCTCAGTATTAAGGTCTAAGAGAAGTTCTCGCACCCATTCTGTATATGAGAGGGATTCCTCATCTAGCCAATGGCAAAGAACCAATTCCTTAACTGAGAGCCATGAGAGCTATGAAGTATCTCTGTTCTTTGGGATGCCACTATAGTCCCCCACCAGCCATATTTCAGGGGTAAACAGATCTTCAAGACCTAATAGGGATCAGACCTCTTTTGACTAAGCTTCCATAGGGGGTTCACCTTAGGGCAATCCCAAAAGATGTGGCACATGGATCCCTCTTCTTTTTTACATCTAATACATTGTGGGGGGGGGGGTGATCTTCCCCATTTTAAACAACCTGACTGGGGTCATGTACATATCATTCAGAATGTGCAGCTGCATAAGCCTTAGCCTATCTTGGGTGATGTATCTATGACAATCTGCCCAGATTTTCTGCCGTTGTGGAGCTGACCTTCAGAGAAGTGAAGACCAATATTTTTGGGAATCCCGTCAACTTTGGGGAAGGCCTTTACATGCAGTAGGGCATGCATTTTGGAGACAGCATGTGGGGAAGAGGCCAGTGACTTTAGGGACCAGAAGAAGTCATGTCCCTGTGATGCCACCAGAGCGGAGTTACAAGTCTGCACTAGCATATGTCTCATCTGATAAACCCTAAAAACCATATTGTTTTTAATGGATAATTTATTCATAATCTCTTAAGAAGTGAGTCACATATCATTCTCTGTTAGTAGCTGTCCTACCTCTACTCTGGCCAGTTGTGGAATCCAGGATGGAGGGATAATTTTCCCTCCTATTTTGAAATGGGGGTTGCTGACCAGGGGTTGCTTAGAGTATTGGTGGTGCTTATAGCCTAGTATGGAGCACAGCTGCGAGTGGACCCACACCGAGGCACCTACCATGGAGTGATGAAGGTCTGGTGGGAGATCCTTAGATCTCAGGTGCAATAAGGCAAAGAGGGAAATCCCACTAGACTCTGTTTGGGCTATCTCTATCCTGAGTCAGACAGGTACATAAGGGAGAACGTCCAATTCTGGTCTGGGGGTGAATCAGCGGAGATACTTACTAGCCTGGCTGGCCCAATAATATAAACCAAAGTGAGGTACTCTGAGTCCACCAAGGTTCTTGGGAGCTGCTGACTTATGATATGCTCTCCTTGGCATCTTACCCAACTGTATAAATTCTGAAATAGAAGAGTGGATCTTCTTAAACTGGGTAAACGGGAGCCACACATTTAATAGATTAAGAGGGTAAAATAGCCGAGGTAGAACATTCATTTTGACCAAATTTATGTGCCCCCATAGGGTCAAAAGCAAAGACTTCCAATGAGACAAGTCCTGTTGTATCATACTAAAAGTGGAATCCAAATTTAGTTTCTTCATTTGCAAATCACTTCTCACCAGATGTATTCCCAGATACTTAAGAGATTTCGGCATCCACTGTAGACCTGTACTTTGTATGTCTCCCTTAGACGGGGAGCTATATTCCTGTATGATCATCAGTGCAGCTGGGATTGAAGTATGAGGGTGGGATAAATGTAGAAAGATATCATCCGCATATGCAGAAAAATTTCACTTCATGAGGGCCTAGCAGCAAACCTTGAACTGCTGCGGATTCCTTTAGTTTAACTATCAGGGGTTCAAGATAAAGACTGAATAATAACAGGGATGGGGGCACCCCTGCCTGGTGCCTGAATATAGTGGAAAATTGGGGGAGAAGACTCCTTTACAGTATAAGTGGGCACTGGGACTAATATATAATGCTTGAAGCCAGGTAATAAATTGAGGTGGAAAACCAAATCACTGCAAGGTCCTGAACATGAATCGCCAATCCACCTGGTCGAAGGCCTTCTCTGCATCCAGAGATACCAGAACCGAGGAACATGGCACATCCCTGGATGCAGAACAGATGTGGACCAGCTTCCGCAGGTGGTCAACCAATGACCTCCCCTTCATAAATCCAACCTGTTCTGCACCTATTAGAAATGGTAGGACTTTAGCAAGTCTGTCTGCTAAAACCTTGGCAAGAATTTTGATGTCACAGTTGAGGAGGGAAATTGGTCTGTAACTGGTAACTTTCCCAGGATCCCTCCCTGGTTTCTGCAGGACAATTATTAATGCCTCAAAAAGATGGTGGCCAGTGGACTTCAACATCAAAATATGTAGAAACAGTCAATGAAGCTAGGGTGCTAATTTAGGGGCAAAAACTTTATAGAAGTTGGGGAAGAACCCATCGGGTCCGGGAGCCTTGTCAGGAGACAGAGTGCAGATTGCCCTTATAATTTCAACTTCCATGAATGGTGCAGTTAACAGGCTACTTTGTGAGGCAGTGAGTTTGAGAAGCAGAATCTGAGCAAGGTAATCATCAACCTGTTTCTGTGAGGGGCTGTTGAGCATTTGGCTATAAACATCTCAATACAGTAATAGAGCTCAAACTCTGGTAATTTCTCAGGGTTCTGTCTTAAGGGAGCTATCTGCTGCTGAATGAATCAATGTAATAATTCTTGACACCAATTGGTGCTTTACCCGCAGAGCTAGCAATTTGCCTGCTTTGTCCCCTAGCTCAATATAGGTGGCTCTTGTCTTTAGAATGCCCAATTCTGCTTTTTCCCAAAGGAGCTCACTATAATGTGCCCTGAGTTTAACAAGGTGCTGCCGGGACTGATCACTCGCCTCTCTCGAAAGCTGGGACTCTGACTCTCTAATTTGGGAAAGAAGGGATTTGGCTATTTTGTCTCTTTCCTTCTTCCTAGTGGAGGTAATTTTGATTAATTCTCCCCAATATAACACTTAAGCGCACCCCATTCCATGTCTGGCTTCCCTGTAGTGCTGAGGTTGTCTTGCCTGAATTGGTCCAGGTAGGCCTCTATATGCTTGACAATCTGATCTTCTTTCAGTATTTAATTGTTTATTTTCCAAATTGTCTCTTTAGGTTGGGTGGGGGCCAGTAAGAGACCACATGTTACTACATTATGGTCAGAAATAACCCCGGGTTCCATACTGCTGCCCAGAACTCTGCTTAATAGTGACTGGCTGACTAGGAAATAATCTATACATGATGCCGAGCTGTGGGCTGAGGAATGGAATGTATATTATCAAGCCATGGGGTGCAACACCCTCCAGGGGTCACAAAGGCTGTGGAAGTCTAGCAGTTCATGCACTGCGCATAAGCCAGTGATAGCCCAGCTTGGCGCTTGTCCAACCTGTCTAGGGCCGAGTCATATGGGAGATTCCAGTCTCCACCCAGTAGTATTGGCACTGAGCTGAATGGTGACAGTATGGAAGCTAGATCAGTAAAAAAGGAGGCGGAATCAATATTGGGACCTTATACACTCCCCAAAATTAGTTCAGATTTGTCCAATACCCCTCTAACAAGTATATACCTGCCCTGTTGGTCTCTCATACATTGGTCACATATAAATGGTAATTTGTGTGAGATCAGCACTGCCACACCCCTACTTTGTGTGCTGTCCCCCGCTGCGTAAATCTGTCCCACATACTGCCTACAAATTTGACTACCTTCACTCTCCTTCCAATGGGTCTCTTGGAGTAAAGCCACTTCTCCTTTGATATTCTGCAAGTGCTTAAGGATTTTGTATCTTTTCCCCTTGTTCCTTGCCCCACTAACATTCAAGGAAATTATGTTTACTGTCTTAGCCATTATCTAGGTGACTGACATGAACTGGTTGACCATGTGACCCCAGAAAAGGGAAGTTTATGTAGCAATGGTGCTGAACCCCCCCCACCTGTCCCAGCCCCTCCCCAAGCTCTGTCCAATCCCTAGAATAATGAGATCCCAATACAGACATTTATAAAGAAACTAAAAATCTCACAGAGATCAGTTAACTAATGAAATTAAAAGCATATAAAACCAAACATGGGAAGATGGACATATTTCAGAATGGGAGAAAATAGCACTCATTAATCCAGTACCTGTGATACCAGTGTTCTATACCCTGTCCAAACTGCATAAAGATGATAAGAACCCTCCGGGCAGACCTATTATTGCAGGCGTAGGATCCCTGATGGACACATTCTCCGCCTAAGTGGAATACTACATACATGCTATCTCTGCACTGACACAAAGTTTTGTCAGGGACTTCGTGCACATTATACAAATATTAGAGGAATTTAACAACACTAATATTAATATGGAAGAATTATATCTAGTAATGCTGGATGTAAACAATTTGTACTCATGTATACCTCACAGTGATGGACTATGGATATTAGAAAATTTCCTGAGATTAAAGATTGAAACAAAACCTCCTAATGAATGTTTGTTTACACTGGCAAAAATGGTATTAGAGAACAACTTCTTTAAATTTGAGAGAACGTTTTATCTGCAAATCACTGGAACTGCCACGTGATCCAACATGGCCCCCACTTAATCCAAGTTGGTCATGTCAGTGTTTGAAAATAGTTATGTTATGTTATATGTCCTTACTGCAACAGTTTCTTTAAACATGTGATAAAATGGACACGTTTTAGTGACAAAATGCTCCTTTTATGGAGAGTAGTGAGCAAGAGCTAAAGGAATTCTATGATTATTTGAAGTGTGTCCTGAATTACAGTAAGGACATGGTGGTTTCCCTGATTTACAGATATATAAAGAAAATAAATTAAAAACAAGTCTCCATAGGAAGGAGACAGATAGGAAATTCTCCTTCATTTTAAGAGCTATCATCCACATAAATTGAAAGAAAATATACATGTGGGACAATTCCTCTGAATGAGAAGGAATTGTACAGAGACATACAAATTTGAGAAGGAATGTGTGAATCTGAAACAAAGATCTTGTGACCGAGGTTATACAAACTATTGTGTTATTATTGCTAGAATTAGATGTACTGAGAAACCTAGAGACAGTTTACTGGTACCAGAAGAGAAGGCTACAGCAATGAACAGAATTGGGTTTTCAATTGAATTTAGTGACTTTCATGGGAGCATCAGAAACATTCATTTCAAGCTTCGGGGCATGATAAAAACTTTCAAATGGACAAAATACATTTAAGGATAAACCACAGACAGTGGCAACGAAGTCACTAACACCACAAGGAAGGCTTTCGGGATCAGAGCACAAAATACCTAGAGATGGATATGGAACATTTTTGGACACTCTGAGACTTGTGACAACTGTATAAATTGTTCAAACACTTATTGATTGAAAAAAATAAGAAATGTATCACTGGAGGAAGACATAGTAATTAAAGATTTAAGTTAATTGTCAAACTGATCATGTAGTGTACATATCAAAATGCCCTTGTGATTTGGTTTATATCAGCAAAACCTTCAAGCAACTTGAAACCAGAGTCAGGGAACATCAAAGCTCCATAAGGAGACAAGGCAGTAGTTCACCAGTAGTAATGCTCTTCATCCAGACAAAGGATTGTGAAACAAACCTAATGTAACCCCCAGGGGGCACCACCCTCAGGGCTACTACCTCTGTCTGCCCCCACGGAGGCAGTGTGAGGGGCCCAGATCCGTTGACGGGTGCTTCCACCCAGAGGCCGGGGTTAGTACAATTAAGACTACCTCGGTTACAGCTCTCTGGGCTGCTGCAACCCCCCTTTCGTCCCCCTAGTGACTCACACTGGGTACCAACAATTCTGTTCACCAGTATACTTTCCCCACGGATGATATATTCCAGCTCACTCTGGGGACCCCTGTAAAGTAAGGCACAGTTATATTGCAATCACCCGGCAGCAGTCTCCAGTAGTGTACACAATAGCCAGGTGTAGTTATAACCACAGCAATCTGATTTATTAGAAGGGCAGATAACAAGGGAAAGGGGGGGATCAGGTTGATTAGCTTATCACTATACTTATCTACCTAGGGCTCTGTGCACAGGCCTATCCCTACGATTTACTATCCCTGGGTACCCAAGCCCTAATGGCTAGTCCAACGTGGCAGCTGGCTGGGGCCCTTAACACAGATAACATCCAGTCTTGAGCAGGTCAGAATAGGAGGAAAGTTTAATTAGGTAGTCAGCAACACAATAATGCACTGAAACCACTGTGTAACACTCTGCAGGGAGCTACCCTGAATCAGTACTCACAACCCCAGCAAATAACGATTCCTTCAACGCTACCAAGATGGAGCCTGAACTTCACCAGCCTTCTCACACATTTATATGGCCAACAGGAACAGAGGGGTACCACACCAGGCAGCTGCTTCCAAGGCTCCCTCAGACTCACAACCACTGCAAGGCTGCAACGGCAGCTTCAGCCTTCCCATGAGTACAGCGAGCTTGGGAAATCCTCGAGTCCTCCTGCAATTCGAGCCTGGTGGGTAGCCACAGGGCACAGCCTCCTCTGACCGCCAGCTTCAATGATTTGGAGACAAAATCGGCTCGCGGAGAGAAATGGCCGCCTCAGGCCTTCACGCGCTTCCCGTGCGAACGCTTTCCAGCGCAGAAGCACAGAAGCTCCTCACCAGCCACAACGCATCTGCCCCTGGCAGCACTGAGCACTCCTTCCAGATCCACCGCTGGCCGTTTTCATTGGCTGGCTGCACATGCCAGTCATTTCCTCTCACCTTCAGTGGTGCGGAAAAAGCGCCATAGCCCATAATACCTTTCTCAAATACAAACAGCTCCTCTATTGGTCAGCCAGCTCTGTGGGGTTCCAAGGTACTGATTGGTCCAATTCAATAGTTCTGGACTAAAATGGAGGAGGCAATCGAAACCATCTGTGCTGCAAAGCAAGGCAGGTTAGAGCAACTACACTATCATTATTATTTTACAGTATTTTAAACAAACATTCACATCCTCTAGCAGAACTCCCTGTGCACCACTAGCGATGGCAGCAAGAAGTTATTTTTCAGTGGCTCGGGTGGGACTCGGGCATACAACCCATAGCTCTCCTTCCATTCCAATCAATTATGACTGCAACAGGCAGCCCTTAAAGGGACAGCTTACAGAGGCTTCTCAAAGCGCTCAGCGGTTCCCCATTTAAGCAGTTTTTGTGCCGATTACTAACCAGGCATGGAGCATAAAACAAGCTCTGAGGAAACTTTTAGGAACCCCCATTTGTAGGGGGGTTACACTAAGATTTTTTGGAACTGAACACATAACGAAAAGAGTAGAAAGGGGGACTTAGGAAAAGATGCTTTTAACAATACAGGCATAATGGATCTGCAGATTCAATGCTTTAAACAAAACATATGGTTTAAACAAAGAGACAGATTGGCAAAGCATTATGTAAAAGAA
This sequence comes from Neoceratodus forsteri, assembly GCA_016271365.2. Lineage (NCBI taxonomy): Eukaryota > Metazoa > Chordata > Ceratodontiformes > Ceratodontidae > Neoceratodus > Neoceratodus forsteri. The sequence continues at coordinate 637,557,846 of CM057453.1, read as the reverse complement.
GAACATGGGGGTTGGCACCCAAGCGATCACCCACATACTACACCCCTCCCCTCGTATTCCTATCCCTTTCCACCAGCCTTTATTTTCACCTTTGATAGGCTTTTAATGAAGAGCGAAATGGGCCATACTTTTATAAGACAGTGGGGATTTTTGCCAATATAATTAGATGGAATTTATACTTGTAGCAGTAATTGTTTCTACATGCAACAGCTTAAATGATAAAGGGACATTGTCAGCCAGTTTTATATCATATTGTTTTTAGTCAAAATCCCACATTTTATGATTGCTTATCTTTTCTAAAATGATGTTGCTGTTTGTTTTGTCTGACTCCTTGTTTATTAGCGTTGAAATGCATGCTAATGTATATTTATAAACAACTTTGTTGTTTCAAATCTTGAATCTATTCTTATTGAATACTTCCTGAACATTAGATGCACTCCCAAACAGTGCAGTCACTCATGATGCAGCAGCCTCCTAAACTCCCACTGCATCATGAGGGGCTAGACTGTGTTGGAGGTGTTCCCAAGTCCAGGAAAGATGCAGTGGAAGTTGATCAAGGAATGTAAACAAACCTGTTTTTGTATGGTAACACCAGCATGGTGGGCAGTCTGTTTTTCACTTTTTAAAAGAAAAAAAATCAGAATCAAACTACCAGCTATATCAACAATCTCTACCGAATGTTAGCAAGCATACAATGTCTTTTTTAAACAAGGGACACTTTGAGGCACAAGGGGGTTGACAGTGTCCCTTTAAGGACTGGAAAACAGTTATTAAATGAATGATTATTTTAAAATCCTTGTGACTCACAGTCAGCACAGTAGTAACAGTAATTGTGACTATTAATCGTGATGATGTTAAAATGAACCAAGTGCTTAGTGTTTTACTTGAATGAGACAGTATCGGCCTTCCAACATATAGGGTATATCCCTGTTACAGCCTAGGCTATATGGTGTTGCTATGGCAAGCTGGGAGACTAGCACTGGACACAGCAGCATGGCAGAATCATTATGTGACAGCATATATGCTGACATCATCATGCGGTCCTTAGTCCTGCAGTGCCACATTATAAATGAGTTTTCTGCCTTATAGGCAGCCTTTTGTACCATCAGGAAACAAACACCACCGAAGCAGATATTGTAAACTTTTGCACTTAGAAATCAGAGTATACCTAAAATACTAGATGATAGTAAACCATTTAAATGAAAACAGAGGCTGTTCTAAATAGATTTACTTTTTGTTAATAGTGCCAGAGATAGCACTGAGCTATGAAGTTCTAATTAACACAGCAGGTGAGCATGATTATGTTTTACACAAATTTTAGTTTAGCAAGTATCCATTAAATGTCTAGGATACCAGACCTTCTTTGCGATATAGGAATGGATAAGATTAAATAAAGTATAAAGGAATTATCATAGAATCAAAGAATCATAGAAGCCTGATGGCAGAAAAGGACCCTTCCGGACCATCTAGTCTGCTCATCTATCCCCTTTCACATAGCCCCCTCCCCGCCTTCCCCTGAACTCCCCCCAATACTCAGCCCCATATGCCTGTCCCATGCCCTCTTAAATTCCTCCACCATTCAAGCCCCCACCACTCCATCTGGCAGTCTGTTCCAGGGCTCCACCACAGTCTCTGTTTAGAAGCGCCCCCTCGCATTGCCCCTGCATCTATTTCCTTGCAATCTGAGGCTGTGCCCTCTAGTTCTGGCTTCTTCCTTCCTCCTCAGCAAACTCCCTTCACCTACTTTATTGAGCCTCTTTACATATTTAAAGGTTTCAATCATGTTCCCCCTTTCCCTCCTTGTTTCCAGCGTGTGTACAGATTCAGTTCCTTACACTTTTGCTCATATGTCTTCCCCTGCATATCCTGCACCATCTTTGTTGTCCTTCTCTGAACCCTTTCCAATGCATCTATATCCTTGCAGAGGTGTTGTCTCCAGAACTGAACCCCATACTCTAGCTGAAGCCTCACCATAGCTTTGTACAGGGGTATTATTACCTCCCTCCTTCTGCTACTAATGCCCCTGCCTATGCATGCCAACATTCCATTTGCCCTTCCCACCGCCCTGCTACATTGGAACCCTGTCTTAAGGTTTGAGTAGACTATGATGCCCAGATCCCTTTCTTGTTCTGATTTTTTTATTTCCCCCCCCCCACCCAGCGTGTACCCAGCTTGCATGTTTTCACTTCCTAGGTGCATCACAGCGTTCTTCTTGGCATTAAATTTCTGCTGCCACTTCCTGACCCACTCCTTGAGCTTTTTTTTTTTTTTTTGTATTATCTGTTTTTCCCTCCTTACTCACTGGGACCTGCTCTTCCTTCAGGCCACCTAGTACCACCAGTGATCCCCCCTCACAACTCCCTCCCAGAGCCTCCTACCTCATATTGCAGCCTCCTATGGGTTAGCCCGGCGTATCCCTTCACCAGGTGGAACCCCCTCCTCCGAGGGGGAAGACACCGGTTGGGGCAGGCCAGCGCACTCTTACTCTCTTGCCTGGGCACTGCTGAGGCAGATGTTGCTCCATCAGGAGTACTTGAGGGCATCATTGGGGTCGGCCGCCATCACCCAGCTGATCCCAATGCAGTTTCCACTTTTCTGGTGTGTTTTTTTCCCCTTATCAATGTTTCTCTGCAGTGCTCCTGGTCTCTACCGGGGGCCGCTGCAGAACGACATGCTACCCTAACCCACCCCAGGAGAGGAGAGCAGCCCAAAGGATGCTCAATCCTTTCCTTCCCCTGCCAACCCCCAGCTTCCCTGGTCTGTTCCCAAACCTGGGTCACCGGTGTGGTTTGAGGTAAGGCGCCAGCGCCTCAGCCCTCTACACCACCAGGCCGGCTACCTTGAGCATCTTAAGGTCCTTCCTTATGTCCTCCACCCCCTTTGGGGTGTCCACCCTGTTACAGGCTTTTGCATCATTGGCAAATAGGCACACCCTCTCTCTCAAATGCTCTACAATGTCACTGATGTAGATGCTGAAGAGGAGTGGATCCAAAACTGACCCCTGTGGCACCCCACTCCTTACCCTTGCCATCTCAGAGTGCACCCCATTTAGTACCACCCTGAGTTCTCCCTGCTAGCCATGTCTCCACCCAGTTTGTTATTTTCCCTCCCAACCCCATGCTTTTCATCTTGCTCACCAACCTCCTGTGGGGAATGGTGTCAGAGGCCATGCTGAAGTCCAGATAGGCCACGTCCACTGCCCCTCCCTGGTCGATTACCTGAGTCACCCAATCAAAGAACTCAATTAGGTTGGTCTGACATGATTTCCCCTTGGTGAAGTCATGCAGTCTGCTGTCCTGCAAGCCACACTTCTCCAGGTAATCCACCACCCGTTCCTTGATTAATACCTCCATTACCTTTCCCACCAGACGTGAGGCTGACTGGGCGGTAGTCCTCCTTCATCTCCCCGCTACCTCCCTTGTGCAAAGGCACCACATCTGCCCACCTCCTGTCCTTCTGCACCCTTCCTGTATCCAGGGACAGGTTGAAGAGCCTTGTCAAGGGTGCGGCCAGCTCCTACGAACATACGAAATTTGCCAGCAGATAAAGGCCTAGAGGTCTATCAAGTCTGCTCGAATGTACAGCTAGCACCCCTTATTCTGCAGCTGCCCCTCCATTCCACCCTTCCCCTTCATTAACACTCCCCCTTGTCCTGTCCCATCCTCGTTTGAAGCAGTCCACTGTTCTACTGCATTCCACTTCTGCAGGCAACGCATTCCACCCAGCCACCACCCTCTCTGTAAAAAAGTGTCTCCTCATCTCCCTCCTGAACCTTCCTCGCTCCAGTCCCATATCATGGCCCCTGGTGGCCCTCCCCCCTCCCTTACTTTGAACAGCCCCTCTGTACCTGTCTTGTTTATTCCTTTCATGTATTTATAGGTTTCAATCATGTCACCCCTGTCCCTGCTCTCCTCCAGTGAGTACATGTTCAACTTCTTCAACCTCCTCTCGTATGATAAGTCCCCAGCCCTTGATCATCTTTGTCGCTCATGCGCTGCACCCTCCAGTAACTTAATGTCCCTCTTCAGATACGGACACCAGTACTGCACGCAGTACTCCAGGTGTGTGGTCTACTAATGACCTATACAGTGTCAGAATCACCTCCTCCCTCCTCGAGGATATACCCTTGCGATACAACCCAGCATTTTGTTGGCCTTGCAGCTGCCTTCCTACATTGTGCTAAGTTGTTCATTGACCCTGTAATGAGCACACCCAGATCCTTCTCCTCCTCTGTCTGGGCTAGCTGCACCTCCCTAGCTGGTAACTTCTCCTTGGGTTCTTCATCCCAAATGCAGCACCTTGCACTTTTGGCATTAAACCCCAGTTGCCAGGTGTCTGACCAGGTTTCAGCTTTGCCAGATCATCCTGCACCCAGCCATCCCCTAGGTCATCCACCATCGTGCCAACCTTGGTATCATCAGCAAACAGACTGATCTTGCTCTTGATGTCCCATGATATGTCTGCAATGAATATCCCAAACAACACTGGTCCCAACACTGAGCCCTGTGGGACACCACTCGTCACTGCCCTTGGGTGTGAGAGCTCCCAACCCACCACCACCAACCTCTGTTGCCTTCCCTGCAGCCAGTTTCCTACCCATCTCACCAGCTTTGCACCTGCCCCTGTGCCTACTAACTTCCTTCCCAGCCTTCCATGTGGCACCGAGTCGAATGCCTTACTGAAGTCCAGATACAGGACATCCACTGCATGGCCCCTGTCCAGCTGCCTAGTTACCAAGTCATAGAACTCGACCAGGTTGGTTTGGCAGGATCTGCCACGTATGAAACCATGCTGTCTGCTGTCCTGTAGTCCTTTGGCCTCTAGGAGGGCCACCAGCCTCTCCTTCAGGATAGACTCCATTAGCTTACCCACGATGGATGTGAGGCTCACTGGTCTGTAGATTCCCGGTTCATCCTTGGGGCCACTCTTGTGGAGGGCACCACTTGAGCCATCCTCCAGTCCTGAGGTACACACCAGATGTAGTGAGGCATTAAATAGGTCTGCCAAGGTCCTGCAAGGACCTCTGCCAGCTCCTTCAGTACCCTGGGGTGGATGCCATCTGGGCCTGGTGCCTTGTCCACCCTCAGTGCCTTCAAACCCTCTCGAACTCTGCTCTCCATGATTTCCCCATCTGTCACCACTTCCCCCCCTGCTTCTGCCATTTCTCCCACCTTGGGTGTCACTCCCCTCTTCTCTTTAGTAAATACTGAGCAGAAGTACTCATTTAGTGCTTCCACCTTATCGTACCCTGCTTCCACCCAACCCCCCTCCTTCCTAATCTTTACTATGTGGTCCTTACAGCTCCTTTTCTCCGTAATGTACTTAAAGAAGTCCTTCTCCCCCTTCTTAATGCCTTGTGCCAGCCTGAGTTCCGTAGATGCTTTGACGCCCCTTACTGCCCTTGTCACCTCCTTGATTCTGTCAAGTACTCCTCTCTGTCCTCCCCCCTTCCTGTTTTCTTGTACTTCCTAAAGGCAGCTCTTTTCCTCCTTACCTTTTCCATGACCTCCTTGCTCAACCAGCTCGGTTTCTTAGCCCTAGCCTTCTTGCTCTGGGCTTTGCAGCAGGTTTTGGTTGCCTCCACTATCCCCAGCTTTATGAGCTCCCACCTCTGGTTAGTATCCATACTAGATTGAATTCTGGCCAGGTACCCTTTTACCACTTCCCCCATCCTCCCAAAGTCGGCCCTCCTGAAGTCCAGCACTCTTGTGCCAGATTCCACTCCTTCCTTGCCCATATCCAATGTGAGCCATACTGAGTGGTGGTCACTCCCTGACAGCGGTTCCTCCACTGTAAGTTCTCTCACAAAGTCCCCATTTGCCAGCACAAGGTCAAGGGTATTCCCTAACCTGGTTGGTTCACTGACCATTTGCAGCAGGAAACTGTCCTGGAAGGCATCCAGCAGTACCTGCTCCCTTCTGTTCCTGGTTATTGGGGTGCTCCAGTCCACTCCTGGCATGTTGAAGTCCCCCATAATCACCACACTACCCTTCTCGCAGGTCCTCCTGATCTGTTCCGCTAGTGCCCTATCTAACTCCTCCGTCTGAGATGGTGGCCTGTACACCACTCCCATTCTAAGAATCCTATTCTTGGAATCCTGGATTTGCACCCAAAGTGACTCCGTACTGCCCTCCTCCCCTTCTTCCCTTACACACTTCAGTCCTTCCTTCACATATAGTGCCAACCCCCCTCCTTTCCCAATCACCCTGTCCCTACGAAATAACCTGTACCCTGGTACAGACAGGTCCCAGTCATTATATTGGGTGGCCCATGTTTCCGTGATGGCTGCAATGTCCACCTCTCCCTCTGCCATGAGAACCTGTAACTCTGCAGTTTTCCTCCCAAGGCTCCTAGCATTAAGGCTAACCACCTTCCACTCTTTTCCCCCCCTCCTATCCTGCCCTCCTTTCCTAGCATCACCAATAGTACTTGCCATTTGTCCTTTGTCACTGTTATGGGGGGTAAGCTCATATGATTTCCCAACCTGTGGTCTCTGCATATCTCTTCCCCAACTGCCACCCCCACTCCTAGTTTAAATTCCCAACTTCCTCTATACACTCTTCCATCCTCTGTTTCAACACTTTCTTTCCCTCCTCACTCAAGTGTAGTCTGTTCTTAGCATAGAGACTACTGTCCTCCCAGGTCCCTCCCCACCCCCCTAACAGCCCATACCCTTTAGCACAACACCAGGTTCTTAGCCATCCGTTAAATTCCTCTATTCTCAGCTTTCTTGTTGTGCTTGCCTTTGGCTCCGGAAGTATCTTGGAAAAAGTTACTGATCTTCCTGCCCCCTCACATAATTGTGCTAGTTCCTCAAACCTCCTCTGGACTATATCTATTGTCTTGTCAGCCAGGTCGTTTGTCTCAAGATGTATAATTAAATTAGGCTTGTCCCTACCTCTTCTAGCATATTTCAGAACAGACTGTCCCACCCTTTCCGCTGTCATTCCTGGCATGGCCTCCACCCAAATGCGACTATGTCTCTCCCCCTTGCTACCCCACCTAACTCCTCTTAGTATTGAGTCCCCCAGCACTAAGATTCCACCCCTCTTACTCCCTGCTTGCTTCCATTCATCTCCCTCTCTCATTTCCAGCTCCTCTTCTTCCTCCTGCACATTATTTCCCCCTTTTACCCCTGTTGCATTTCTCCCAGCATAACTTCCCCCAGCTCCAGTTAGGTCCAGGCATTTATCAATTACTCCTCTAATTTCATCATTTCCCTCCTCCACTTTCTTCCTCTCTAGCAGTGCACAGCTGTTTTCTGAAGACCCTTCACAAATGCCCGCTCCCTCTCTCTTCATAGTAACCTGTGCTCTCCTTTCCACTCCATGACTTTTGCCACTTCTTCGCCTCCCCTCACAAGTCCCTATCTCCTCCTTCCATTTTTCTTTTGTCTCCTGACCTGGTTTCCCCAGCAATCGTTCTTCCTGGCCTGGGCCCCTTTGTCTCTGCTTCCCTTCTTCTGACCCTCTCCTCACCACTGTTGGCTTAAATCGCCTCCCTCATCTCCCCTTCTTCCTCCCTCCAGTGTTGGGCTAAACCACACCCCAATCTGCCTTGCCTGTCTTAGTTCCTCCTGCAGACCCTCAAACCCCTTTCTAGGTTTTCCTGTGGTTGCACACTAAACATCCTCCCACTCCCAGGCAATTTTTAGAAAGATTGGTGCACGCAGTTGTTGCAGCCACCACCCTACCCATTGCTGTCGCTGCCCACGCCACCCCCCCCACCCTTCCAGATGCAGGATGCCAAACACTCCCCAAGTCTCCCTCTCCCCTCTATCAGTGCAAAACATTTTCTTTATTTCCTTACCTCCTTTGTTGCACCGTTTAGATATATTGAGCAACTGCTTTTTATATTCCTATCCTTCCTGTCCACACTCAAAAGAGACTTTAAGTAGCTATTGCACAACCTTCTTCAAACTCCTACTCCTCCTTTCCCAATGCAATATCAATGCAAAAGTAATAATGAAAGCTCCTAGATTTGCATTTACTTCCTTCCACTAGAGAGCAGTCACCTCTTCACTTGCTGCTGTTCCTTTCCTGGATGTCTGCTTCTGCTATGACAGGTGCATATCCTTTACCTGTTTGAGGAAGTGATGTCAGAACCCCTAGTATAAAGGAAATAATGGACCAGGGGTGGGACCAGCCCAAGTCTTCCAGAAACAATCAGGTAGCTGAGGCCTCTGGTTAGACCATTAGCACCCTTCCCCCACTGTGCACTCAAACTTTGCAGCTAATGAAGCCAGCAACAATGAATCACAATTCTACTCAAAGCCCCCAAAATAGGTTTGCTACCCAAAGAAACAGGACTCCAATTCAAACAGCTTCACCAACAACACAGCAAAATAGGCTTGGAATTAGAAGATATAGGTCTCCAATTCAAAGAAACAGACCCAGTTAAATTACATCAATTATGTTTTAAAACAGAAGAAATAGCCTCTACAAATAGCAACCTGCCCCACAGTGAACCAAACAAATGAGCCCACTTATAGCTACCAAAACAGGTTTCAAAATTCCAACAGCCCCAAACAATACCCTGCTAGCCCCTTAGTAGTAAGAAAGAAAAGAAATAACATTCTACCAAGTAGAATCCATGAAAAACAATGTAAAACAAGAAGCTACTGTACTGTAGATCTGATCCTGTCCCCCTTCTAGTTCCTCTCTTCCCTCAATTCCCTAAACACTCTGGGGTGTAACCCATCAGGCCTCATTGCCTTGTCCACCCTTAGTCTATCTAGCTCTGCCCTGACCCTATCCACAGTGAACAGGATCTGTTCCACCCATTTGCTTTCCCTCCCCTTAGACTTTAGCACCTGACCCCTGCTTTCCTCCTCCTCTGTGAATACCGAGCTAAAGTACATATTTAATGCCTCTGCTTTTATGTAGTCCTGCTCTCAAGCTTATCCCTCCATCCCATCCTCAGTCTAACAGTCCTTCTCTTCTCCTCACATATCTGAAAAATGTTTTATCCTCCCTCTTGGCAGTTTTGGCTATTTTCTCCTCAGTGGCTGCTATTCCCCTTCTGATCTCCCTCCCTGCCAAACTCCTCTTCGCCCTGTACTCCTCTCCATCTACCTTTCTGAGTGTCCTTTTAAATTTTCTGAAAGCCCTCCTCCTTTCCCTGACTGCCCCCACTACCTCCCTAGTGAACCACAGTGGTCTCTTGCCCCTCTTGCTCTTCCTGACCTTTTTTGTGCACATTTCCGCTGTTTTCTGGACCCCACCCCTGATAGCTTCCTATAATTCCTCCACTGTTCCTATATTCACTGTAGCTTTCATTTTCTTTCCTTTACGATCTTTCTCATCTTATCAAAGTCCGTGTGTCTGAAGCTCATGACTGTCATACTGGTTTTACTTGTCTCCCTTCCTACCCTGACCCTGAACCCTACCATTCTGTGGTCGCTGGTGCCCAAGGCTTCTCCAACCCTCACCTCCTCCATGCTCTCCCCATTAGTCAGGACTACATCCAGCAAGTTGCTTCCCCTCATTGGCTCCCTGACCAGCTGTTGAAGGAATACCCCCTGCAACTCATCTAATACCTCTCTGCTCCTTGCCGATGCTGCATTTGGGATTTCCCAGTTAACACCTGGGAGATTCATGTCACCTACCAGTAGCAGTTTTATTTTCTGGGCCAGTCTCATGTTTGCTTGAGTTAGCCATCTAGTGTCCTCCTCCCCTTGTGCAGGTGGCCCGTATACCACCCCCAGCTGTAGGGATTCATCTGTCTTCCTACCTAGTGTTACCCACAGCAGCTTAGTCTCCCTTTCCTCCTCCTGCCCTTCAGTTACACTAATGTCTTCCCTGACGAAAAAGACACCCCCAACTTCTTGCCCTTTCTGTCCCTTCTGAACAGTCTATAACCTGGAATGGTTGTTTCCCCCAGGTGTGATGCTCTATCCACCAGGTCTCACTTATTGCGACTATATCTAGTCCCTCATCCCTCATGATGGCCTCCAGGTCCACTATCTTATTTCCCAAACTCCTGGCATTTGCTGCTAATCCCTTCCACCAGCCTCCCCCTTTGTTCCCCCCTTCACCCATCTCTCTTTCTCTTGCCCAGCAATGTAGTGCTATCCTGGGGAGAGGCTGGTAGCCTCCCAAACTTTCTTCTTTATGGAGTAGATTTTTCCTCCACCCCCCCAACTTAGTTTAAACGGTAGGTATCCACTATGAATTCTCCTAGTTTGCTTTTTAGTACTGCGACCCCCTCCTTATTCAGGTGCAGTATGTCTGGTCCCCCTATGTAGATCTCCAGTCCCCTACTAACCCATACCTCATTTGCTCACACCACCCCACCAGCCACTCATTAAACTCCCTTATCCTCATCTTCCTATCAGTGCTTGCCCTTGGTACTGGGAATGCCTCTGAAAAAGCTACTAATGTGAACCACAGGCTGCTACAGTGTCTAGCAAGAGCTCTGAATCTTGCCTGTGCTTCCATTAGGCTACTTCCCGCCAGGTCATTCATTCCCAGGTGGAACAGCAGGTGTGTTTTCTCATCCTGCTACTGCCCCCTTGAGGGGATATAGTCAATGACCTTAGCCACTGTCATGCCCGGCAGACACTACACCCACACTATGCTGATCTTGTCCCCCCACCCCCCACCTAATTCCTTTTATTATAGAGTCCCCAACCAGTAGGACCATGCTCTCCATCTCCTTCTGGGTACATCTCCCTTCCATCCTTCCACCAACCTCCTATATCCTATTTTCTACCCTATTTTCAATACCCACTTTGCTCATGTCGCCTCCCGAAGTAATGTCTTCGCTCTGTGCCTCCCCAGCTTTGTGCCTCCCAGAGGTGCTTTCTGCCAGACTACCTGCCTGTTCTCTCCATCTGTGAACCTTTCCTCTCCCTTTCTATTTGCCCCTGCTCATGACCTGACTGATTTTCCCTGGGGGCCCTCACCCTTCCCCGCCCCATCCAGCGTTTGTGCCTCTGAAACTGAACACGTTGTCCCCCCTTTCCCCTTGGGCTCGCCCGTTGTTCTTACCTGATTGGGCATCTCCCTTTTTCAATTTTTCTGAGCCTTCCTTTGTGCTTCACTCTCCTATTTCCCCTGTGTGCTCTTTAACTCCATTTTCCTGATCTTCTCCCCATTTTGTGCCCCTAGTGGAGCAAATCTATTTTTTTTTCTAGGCCCACTGTCTGTAGCCCTCTGGCTGATGAGCTTGCCCTTTCTGTCTTCTCTTTTGTCCTATGCGCAGGCTTTGGACCTTTATGCTTTATCACCTGCCATCCCCCCTGGTTACTCTTGTGCTCCTTGCTGCCACTATCTGGGATTCCTGTATCCCCTCTGAAGCTTTCCTCTACACCACCCTCCTTTCTTTTGTGCTTCTCGATTTTCCTCCAGTCCCCATCCCATCTTCCCATTCCTGCGGCCATGTTTGCTCCTTGTCCACCTGCAGCTCCCCTTTTAATCACACCTAACCCCCCCACTGTCCCCCCCTCTAGCTACTATAGCTCCTTTGGCGGGACCCCTTCTGTCCTCCCTTCTACTTCTCTCCCTTTCCCAGCTTAGTGTCCATCTTAGCCATCCCACCTGCTCCTTAGCTGTGTAATTTGCCTACATATCATGCATCTCCCCATTTTCCTGACTACATTCAGTACCATGGCTGACCCAAAACCAGTACAACCTACCACCATCCTAAAGATGCCCCCAGCCCTTGTAGCCTGGGGATCCTGACCCAGATCATCCCTCACTCTGCTCCATTGGCCCCTCCATTTTCCCCTCTTAATTAGGAATGCTATGCTGATGAATTAGGAATGCTACAGTACATGTTTGTTCATTTATATTACCATTTCTTTAGTTTAATGGAAAAGGCTAAAAAGGAAATCGTGCAAGTAAACTGATAAGTTCAAGTGAGCACAACCGTGTTAGTTTTTAAAGACAAGACATAATGAAAAGCTATAGCAGCAGGACTGGATTGTTGTATACAGTGACTCCAAAGCATGAGAGACACAAAGCAGGCTCCTTGGACTGTGTGGCTGGCTGTTTGTGTTTGTCTCTGTCAGTAGTTTAGTTTTGTGGATTTTCATGTGTTTCTGCTTGGAGGAACTAGACCGTTCTTGGACATGGCATCTATGAAAGTTTCCTGGACTAAGAAACTGCAAAACATCACCACCAGTTATTGGCATTCTCATTATAAATCTTCTTTTTTGGAAGTCATCAAAAGCAAAGGTAAGTTCAGCAAATCTGTTCTACAAGCTCTGAGTTGTGGAGTGCTGCACTGAATCCACATTTCCGTGTGACCTGTTCCTAAAGGATCTGTGCTTGTCTTTGAGATCTATTCACAAACATTTTGGAGAACAAAGGGAAGACACTAACAAAGGATTTTTATATCCTGCATATGCCCAGGCCAATGCTCATCACCTTCAGGAATTTAACACATTCTGGGTCTTTGATCTACAGTAACAACAGTTTAATGGTCTCCAGTAGTTCACTATTTCCTGTGGATCTGATTACTTTTCATCATTTGTCTCCTGGTGCCTTGGACAAGATTATTATATTACATATCCCTGAACATCCCTGCAACATCCTGACCCAGGAGCAATCAGATCCCGGTCCTACTCGTGCTAAAAGGCTTCACCTATAACTGACTACTGATCCTGTGAGCTGACTAGCAACCCACCTACAGGAAATCTGTCAACACAAATTATCTGTCATAGCCTATCCACCCTAAAATGGCCTTTTACACTAAGCTAGCCCTCCTGCTCACTCTGCTTACCTGGTATGGGGTTAATGACAGGAAAGAAATGGAAGGACCAACTAGGGCACCCACAGTCCCCACTGTAGAACTGAGGTTACTGGTTCCGGACAGAAGGGGTACATCCACTGAGCTCCCTTGGTTGTGAACACCCCTCACCACCACACTAAACAATACCAAGCAGGATCCCAGTGTGCACCCCATCGCTGCTCTACCATGCTGCAACTATTACATAGCATTTAATGCAGATTACAGGCACCTGGAGGCTCAGCCTAGTCACTAAATCAAGAATACCTGGTACCGCTTCCTTCATAAACTGATACTCATGATACTACTCCTATCTGGCAATGTTCATCCCAACCTGGACCCTCCCCCTTCCCCGCAGGACCTCTGAAGGAAACAGACTCCTCAAGATCATCTCCCTTAACATTCATAGCCTCCTGCCCAAGTTCCCCCAGTTCCAGGTTTGGGTGGAGATGATCAAACTGGATATAATAGCCCTCACTGAAACCTTGCTCTCAGCAAAATACTTGGATGCCTCCATCTCAATAGATGGCTACAACACCTATCAACAGGACAGGCTAACCAAACACGGGGGTGGTTGCCTTGTCTACATGAGAGAAGACATTAAAGTTCAGACCCTGGACAACAGCTTGCATGCCAATGAGGCCCAAATCCTTAACCTAAAACTCCATAGGGCAACAAAATAAGGTCCTACTAATACTATTCACCACTGTGTACATACCACCAAATAAGCAAGACATTGGCCTCAAGTTATTTATAAGTAATCGGCAACAGCTGGGCACAAATTGGGAGCAAGTCATTGTTAGAGACTTCAACACCAACTGGCAGTCTCTGAAGGAAACTCAGACCAGAGTCTTCATATGCGGTCTGTACCTCACCCAACTGGTCACTCATGCCAACAGGATTAACTACAAAACTTTACCCTCATTGACTGGCTCCTCTCCTTCCACCCTGAGCACATATTTGGAGTATCTGTCTTGCCAGACAGCCTTAGTGACCACTCACCAGTCCAGTTCTACTGGGCCAACAAGTTCTCCAAATACCCACCCAAGGTCTCCAGAAATAGAGCCCTGAGACCAGAACTACTGGACACCTTCAAGCAATACCTAAAGCAGATTGACTGGTCACCACTCGACAGAGCCACTGATGGCAAGCAAGCCCTGAACTACCTAGTCGTGACTTTCAATCGAACCTGTGACATATTTGCACCCTTCAAAACCAAAAAAGTGAAAGGACCCATCAACCCATGTCTCTCCAGATTATTAGTTGATCTAATGCATAACCGTGACAATCTGTGGCATAAGGCCAAGTTGTCCGGGAAACAAGCTGACATTACTGCACACAGAACAGCTAGAAACTACTGGACCAGGCTTATCTGATCAGCTAAAGCCATATACTATAAAAACCTTTTTACAAAATGCTCGAGCTCGGGTAGGGACTTCTGGAACTCCATAAAAACCCTCATGGGCAGGGCCCCTAGAGCCCCACCAGACCTGATTACAACCTCCACAGAGACACTCCAGGAACCTGTAGACATAGCCAATGAGTTCAACTCAGCCTTTACTGATCTGTCACGTGTACTACCGGCCAATTATCTCAATCCGACTGCTACTCCATCACCAAATTGTGCCCACTTCACAACATCAAGAACTGGGACTCGGCTGTTCTACTTTAAACAAATCACCAGGGCTGAGACAATCAAGTACATCAAGCGCGTCCTAGGAAAAAATAGGTTGGAAAATGACCAAGTCGATATGAAGCTGGTCTCCCTTGTCCTAAATGAGCTTGCTGACCCACTCACAAAGGTTTTCAATGCCTCACTCAGATCAGGTGTGTTTCCCGATGCCTGGAAGATGGCCTTGGTCACCCCTGTCCTTAAAACTGGAGATTGAACCAACACTTCCATCTACAGGCCGATATCCATCCTCCCGCCCCTCTCCAAAGCACTAGAGAGGGTGGTCTCTGACCAGCTCACAGAGTACCTGGAGAAGTACAACAAATTGTGCCCCCAACAGCACAGTTTCTGGAAACACCACTCCACTCTAACAGCCCTAGTAGAATACACCTCCCAAGTATACGGCGCCTTAGACAAAGGGATGGCAGTGGGGTCAATATTCATAGATCTCATGAAGGCTTTTGACTCCATTAACCATCACCTTCTTCTTAACAGCCTGTTCTCAACAGGACTATCCGCAGACACAGTGGTATGGTTTAGCAGTTACCTCACTCACCGCACTCAGCGAGTCAGAATTGGAGACTCACTATCATCTCCCAGGGAGATAAGTGTTGGAGTACCCCAAGGATCAATCCTAGGGCCTCTCCTCTTCAGTCTCTATATCAATACCCTACCCTCAGCCTGCCTGGATCACATCATACTCTATAAAGATGATGCCATAATTTCTGCCTCTGGCAGGGACCAGTCGACCATCACCTCCCAACTCCTCAACAGCTTCCACAAGCTAGAATCCTGGTTCAGCATCAAAAAACTGTTGCTAAACCCTAAAAAAAACTAAGATCATGCCTCTTACTGTCCCACAGAACAAAAAGAAGTTCCATCCTATGCTGATATGGAATCTTAATGGAAATGCTCTAGAGCAAGTCTACTCATTTAAATACCTAGGCATTCACATTGATGACACTCTCAATTTCTCCAGTCATATTGACCATGTTGTCAAAACCGCCAATATAAAACTTGGAGTGCTATACCGACACAGGCACACTATGACACCTGATGCATTGAAACTAGCCACGAGCAGTTCGGCACTTGCATCTATTGACTACGGCCTACCAATATACTGGGCAGGCACCCAAACTGCCCTCAATCGAATAAAAACCCTATTAAACAAGGCTAGCTGGCTGACCCTAGAAGCCGATTCTTCAACCCACACCTCTGCCCTCTACTCAGGTACTGGATGTCTTCCTCTCCATCTCAGAGCCTGGCACCAGACCTGCCTACTTGTCAAGAAATCCCAATTAAGACTAGCACCTCCATCTCTATGTGGACTCTTCCAGCAGGCTAGATCATCTAAGCCAACCAGGAGTGCAGAGAAAAGTGGGCTCCTGGTACCATTTAAATGCACCACCTTGGCACAGAAATCCATCTCGTACCAAGGATCAAAATGGTATAATGGACTACCTGCATCACTCATTGAAAGCAATAAGATTAGCCTCTTCAAAACAGGACTAGGACTCTACTGCATCATGAACTGGCCTGTGCATGCTTCGACTATCCAACTACAGGACTCTTTAGCCAGAATAACCCATACCCTCCTACACCTCCATCCCCACTCCACCTCCCAACCCCCACCCTCTCCTGCCCCTAATAGTCCCACCCCAATCCCTCTCCTGCACAAGCCCCCCTCCATTACCACACCACCTACCTCCCTTGCTGTTTATATCCCAACTTCCTTCCACCTCCTCCCACTCCAGTACCCCTCCCTTAGTTTTCTCCCACATCTGTCCCCCCTCACACTTGCCTCCTACTGAGCTCCAGCTTTCACCCCCTCGCCTCATGCTGCTGGCATCACTACAGCAACTCCCCCCTGCCCCTATCACTCACTCTCCCTCAAAACAACAACGCCGTCCTTAGGCTGCTCCCCCCCACTCCCCCTCTGTATAGCTAGTCCCCATCTGTATGGTCAGTACTCCCAGAGGCCTGATGACCCTAAATTGACAGACTAAAGCACTTCCTTTGAAACTGTTTCCTTTGTTTGAGCTGTATCCTGAATGTTCCCTCAATGAAATGCTTTATACCCTTGAAACCCTGTTCCTCTTATTTTATTTGTAACCTGACTGAAACAAACTGTTCCTTCAATGTATTCTAACTAGTATCGTTCAAATGTATGCAACCAATATGCTTTGTCTAACTTTTTTTTGTAATGTCTGCAACCTGTATATTTGACTAATTGTTTTGTGTATGACCTGGAACCTTTGTACATGAGTCCCAGGACTCAAAGGTATTAATCCTAAACTGTAATAAATAAAATATATTTTTGATGGTGCTCTTTACAATAGAAACATGGAATCTGTTGGCAGAAAAGGACTGGCAGGCCCATCTAGTCCACCCAGTTTGCCCTGCCTGTTACTACACCCTGAACCCTATCTGGTCACAGGTGTCCCCCCTCCATCCTTTCCTCTATCTATTATGCCCATGTGCCTATCCCATGCATGCTTGAAGCTCGTCACTGTCTTCACTCCCACTACCTCTTCTGGCAGGCTGTTCCAGGCTTCCACCACCCTTTCAGTGGAATAATGTTTCCTTACATCCATTTTACACTCCCCCCAAGCTTCACAGCATGTCCTGTGCTTTGGTGTTCTGTGTCCTCAGAGGAGACTCCCCTCTCACATCTTTGTTCACCCCCATGAGTTTCTGATGTCTCAGTCATGTCCCCTGAGACATAGAAGAAACTCATGTGGGTGGACCAGGCTGCCTGTAGCCCCCCACTGACAGTTAAGTGCCTCTTCCTCACAATTCAAACAGCCCTTATTCAGCCCCAGTACAGGGCTCTGGGTCTCCCTCACCAAGTTCCATCTAAACTGGACCAGTCATGTTTGAAGCAGTGTTAAAACCCCATTTATGCATTGTATCTTCATACAATCACAAACTGCAGACTTGCTTCATCTATTTTTTATCAGTCGTTTAAATAGTTTTAGACAGAACGAGGAAAATGAACACTTTACACACATCATAGGATAAGAAGTCCCCCTGATTTATTTTTAAATTCTATATAATTTATAATTTAAGACCAGTTAAAGATTTAGAAGTCAGTTAAGATATGAGGGACCACTTCAGATATCTGCCTACGTGGGACATTGACTCACTTAGGCATAAAATAAGGGGTTAAATTAACAAAACAATAAAGGTTGATATTATTCAACCCATCCCAGATTCTTTAAGCAACAGTATAAAACTGTTAAAACAGTGAGCCGGGTGGGGGGGGTAGCTCGCAAGCAAGATGGTGCTGTGACCTTTTAGTTCCACATAGGCAAGAATACATCCTAATGCCATCCGGCTTTCCAGAATGCAGACTTCATCATTTCTATAAGAATCCTAAATAAGAAGCATCAGTGAACATCTATTCCAACTTTCACTCTGATCGGCTGACGAAAAAAGGGAAATATAACAGTCGATCCTTTACTGCTAATCCAGTACTGCATAGTACCAACTGGGTCCCACCAGGAGTCAGCAGCATGGCATCCCGGACTGAAACTGAAAAGCAGAAACAGCTGGACAGAATTGAACAATTACTAAATAAGGTCCTGCTTGATGTTAATGAAAGCAACAGACAACCACAAACTCTGAGCAAATCTGTTCTCTACAAAAAAAAAAACTGGCAATGTAAAATGGAGCCTGGGGAGGCTCCCATGGGCTGGGAGACCCATATTTAGAAAATCTCTCCATCTGGGGCACCCACCTAGGAGTAGATTTTGGGATTACCTCATGCTTGCTATTAATTAAGAAATTTAAAATAGGCCCTGTATGCAACTCCCAGCTCCCAGCTCCCAGCTCCCCACAATTACATTACATGGGGCTCTAATACAACATGCTGTAGTTCTGGCAGTCACTGAATTCCTAGCACATTTGGTACCGCTACATGATGGGGGGTATGACCCGCAGCTCCTACATTACCCCAGTGACATGTCTCTCTCACAGACCACTAGGCTGGGCCTTTGAGACTGGGTAACAATGGCTGTTATTTTTATTACACACCACCCAAACTTTAGCCAGCAGAAGCAACCACAAGTTTACGCTGTCTCCAAATTATGTGTTTAAACTGGGCACTTTGCATTTTGTTCTGCACATTTTTCATTGTGTAGCCTTTGCCCAGGTATCACTACCGAGTGTGTGATTTCTCAGGCCGATGGTACGCAGCTCGACAATAGCTGAATCTCATGGATGAGATACTGACTGGTGTAATACCCGGAACTCACCACTAATAGTTCGCACTACTGCAGAGCTGCCTACTGCTTCGGCGTGACTAGGGAGTGCAGTCAGTAAGTTGGCCAAAGCAAAACTTGACCATTTCAGATCTGCACTACCACCTAGCTGATCAGAGAATAGCACTTATAATACTTTAGATTTTGCATCTTCACTGGTTGCTCTATCTAGTTAAATACTCCTGTTAAATAATGGTAGAACTCAGTTTATGGTTGCCATGGCACTGGTCAGTCGGATCCCTAATCCACCCTCTGCTGTGGTCTTAAAAAAATAATGCATGCTTGCTCATGATTAACCCAGCAGATCAAAGCAGCATTGCCCAGAATTATTTCATCATTCGCTACTGGTTCTACATACTCCCCTTCTTTCTTGCTAAGGTTAAAATCCAAATACAGTAGCACTGGGGAGGACCATACCACAGTATTCCTATGTTTTGATTGTCAAGGGTCAGATCTCATAAGGTTAGGCTATCTTGGCATACGACTACCTGGATTGAGTCAGGATGACCAGAGAACAGAGTTCTACTTGAAATATTGCTAACATATGACCCTCAGTTGATGTGATAATGTTGTTATACTCTTAAGAAGCATTTTTATACTGTTATGCTGTTTATCTACAGTATACAGCCTTGAATCACACATACTAGTTTCTTGTGTTATGTGGTTTGTTTATAGCAATTTGTTCTTGCCTTTTGACCAGCTGCATTAATGGAGCAAATCGTACACCCTTCATTGTCACCACAGGGGCAGGGACAGCACGGCAGACCCCTCTGTCCTGCATACCCTGACCCCTTCTTCCCTTTAGACCCCCCACTCAAGCTAAGGTATAACCTAGGATAATACTTACCTGGTTTTCCCCTTATCTCGATAAGCGTTCATCAGTTTCCCACTAGTTAGTTATTGGCAGTTAGTCTAATGACTGGGTTAAATGTTCAGTTTTGTTATGTTACAAAGTTAGTTTGATGCACTTACTTTAGTTATCTGATACTTGAAATAGTACTGTCTAATATTTTCTACCTTGGAGCACCCCCCTACCTATTAGCCTACATACACAACAGTAACCTTGGTGAATATCAGAATCTGCTTGAATTTGGATCTACAGCTCCATCCAATTGTATTTACCCCCACAAACAGAATATGGCTGAAATCACATGCTATAGCTGGAATGTGCATGGACTTCACTCTTCCACCAAATGAAAGCAGGTTCTGAATCACCTGCAGAAACTTAAATCACAGGTGATGCTTTTGCAAGAAACTAAGTTGACAGACAAGGAAATCCCAAAACTAAGAAGGGGTGGTTAGGCATAGAGCTCCATAGAGTAGCCCACATGAAAAAGAGAGGAGTCCCTATACTTATTTATAAAAACCTGCACTTGTCTGTTTTTAAGTCCAGACATGATACAGAAGGCAAATGGGCAATTGCCCAATTTGATACCCCGAAGGGCCTTTTGGCCATCCTTAACCTACAGTATATGCACCCAATACTGATCCCCCTCAGTTCTTCCACACCCTGGCATCTCAACTGCTTGCAGAAATAAATGATCATATGTCTATTCTTATCGGGGGGGGGGGGGGGAATTTAACCTAACTCTGAACCCTGTCATGGACTGCAGCCCTTGCAATACTGAGCCCCATTCCCAAGCTCTCCAAGCAGTAGAACTATGGACGAAAGAGCAAGCACTTATTGATGACTGGAAACAACACCACCTTAGGGAGAAACACTTTACATACCTCCTTTAGTAGAATTGACATGTGGCTTACCGTCTCCAAACTCACCCCTACAGTAACAACTGTCAATATTGACCCAATCATGATATCAGATCATGCCCCAGTGCAGCTTATCCTCTCGTTAGGACACCCACCCCAAAGGTCAACCAATTGGAGGCTAGACCCTACCCAATTAGTGGACCCCAAGTTTGGGCCTTGGGTACAAGAAGTTGCACAAAACTATTTTTCCAACAATGACACCCCCTCCATGTCCACTACTACTATTTGGGAAGCATTTAAGGCCCACTATGAGGTGAGATAATCAGTTGCTCATCCCACAGGCAAAAGCTAGGGGAAAAACACCTTGTTGAAGTGGAAAATGCTCTAAAGACCAAAGAGACACAGTTAAAAACCTTCTCTCCACGATGGGTCAGACACTCACCCCTGCAGAGACAGATTATTGCTCTGAGGCAGGAAATTAACCAGCTCACTGCTAGGAAAGCCAAACTAGACATCCTTCAATTCAAACATAGATATTGGGAGAGTGGGTAAATAGTGGCAAGTTACTAGCTTATAGACATAAGAAACAACAATCTGAATGGTATGTCGCCTCCTTGTGCACTGACTCAGGTACGAAAAGTACTGATCCTGTAGTAATCAACTGCATTATGGCAAAATTATATCAAAAGCTGTATACCACCTCAACATCCCCATCCTCCCAGCAACTAACAGGCTTCCTTAACACACTAAACTTGCCCAAGTTAGCACCTGCTCAGAGTAATGACCTTGACAAGCCAATTACGACACTGGAAATAGAAAATGCCATTAAAAGTCTAAAAAAGGAAAAGCTCCGGGAAACGATGGCATCTCTATAGACCTTTATCACCTCTTAATACCCCAAATCTGCCCTGTTCTCCAGTGACTATTCACAGATCTTAACTCTTCCTTGACATTTCCCCCACTCTATGTCAGTGACCACAATTACAGTCCTACCTAAGCCAGGGAAAGACCCCCTGTACCACGCCAGCTATAGGCCTATCTCACTTATCACTGCAGATGGGAAAATATACACTAAAATCCTGGCAGCTAGGCTGGAGTCCCTTCTGCCGCAGCTAATTCACCCCACTCAAGCAGGATTTGTTAAAGGTAGACTAAGCTCTGATCATATTCGGACTCTAACAAACCTTATGATCATCGCTTCCAAATGTAAATCCCCCTCAGCAGTGATCACAATTGACTTTGTAAAAGCATTTGATACAGTAGAATGGAAGTATCATTATGCAATACTGGCACACTTAGGCATAGGCCCCTATTACATCTCTGCCCTGAAAGCCATGTACTCATCCCCAAAAGCACAAGTACTAACCAATCTCAATTTATCTGCCCCCTTTTCACTCACTAGAGACACCAGGCAAGGCTGTCTCTTGTCCCCACTGTTATTTGTGTTACCAATTGAGCCCCTTGTAGCTGCAATACATCAGCACCCTGACGTAAAAGGCATTTCAGTCTGGAGTCAAACTCATGAAGCCCTGCTATACGCTGATGATCTACTAGTGCTATTACACCAAGCTGATAAATCCTTACCCACACTTTTGGAAAGCCTTAACAGTTTTTCATGTCTCTCAGGCCTTAACATTAACCATACAAAATCTGAAATTCTCCCTCTGAACAAACTGGCCACCCTCCGGTTATTCTCCTTATACCTGCTCTGGTGGATACCATATTCCATCACTTATCTGGGCATAAAGATTACTCCCAATATCTCAACACTGTGTGATGTAAACTTTCAACCCTTGTTGCAGAAAATAAAACTGAATTTAGATAGGTGGAAGAACCTTCAGCTGTCTGTGGTAAGTAAGATAGAAGCAATCAAAATGATAATGGCTTCAAACATTTTCCATATAGTTTCCCATATCCCCTGTCAAATTCCCAACAAATGGTTTGATCAATAGATTCCCTAATCAGCAACTTTCTGTGGGAGGGGCAGAAACCAGATATAATAGGTATCAACTCAGATCTAGCTGGAAGGTAGGGGGGGCGGAACCTTCCATGGTTCAAAGGTTACTGGTGAGCCTTCAGAAATACACAATTACTAAGAAGCCAGCCAAAGGTAGGCCAATCTCTCCCCCTTGGACTCAGATTGAGACTATAATGTGCAAACAAATAAATCCTGTTACCCTCTTCGACTCCGCTGACCCTCCTTCCCTCCACACCCCCCTTACAGCCAAGGTCTCTTGTTCTACATGGCACCGTACTAGCAAATGGCTCCACAACCCGCTAGATCACATTTCATTAACACCGTTATGGCAGAATGCTAGCATAACAATAGAAAATAAATCAGTGTTCTGGAAAGACTGGGCAGCCAAAGGTATCCTCTCTGTTTCAGACTTATTATCTCCTCATTCCCCAACAATAGACAACTTTTAATCCCTCAAGGCACGCTGTGATCTGCCTAACTCAGACTTTTGGAAATACCTGCAAATTTGCAGTTCTTGTGGTTCCCTTCTACAAAAAGCGACCACCCCCCTTTCCCCAGCACCCTTACTCCTGGTAGGGCAGTGGACTAAGAACCTACAAGGCAGAGCTGGCCACATATGTACACATATTAGGGATGCCATCCCTGACCAGACCACCTCTGCCAGAAGATACTGGTCTGCGGCCCTTCATACACCTCTGTCAGAGGAAGACTGGTCTCAGTGCTGGTGCTCCGCCCACACCCTAGTTAAAGATCCTGAAAGCAGGCTTATCCAAAACAAAATCTTGCACAACTGGTACAGAATGCCTGAATTACTATATAGGGCCAAAATCACACAATCTCACAACTGCTGGAGATGCTCTCAACCACATGTTGATCTCTACCATATCCTATGGAGCTGCTCTATGATAAGAAACTTCTGGAGTCAGGTCATACACCTCCTGTCCACTATACTCCAAACACTTATCCCCAATAACCCGGATTACATATCATTGGGATAGACACCTACATACCCCACAGTCCTAACCAATATAAATCCCTTATGTTACAGGCAAACATCATAGTCAAGAGGTTGCTGCTACAGAAATGGAGGACCTCCATCATTCCCACCATTAATGAGTTTCTGGACAGCCTCTCACAGTTTGCTACCCATGACAGACTTTCTCACCTCTCAAATGGTACACTGCAGATCCACTCCACAACCTGGGACCCCTTTTACAGATTCATGAGAAGCATTAACTAACCCTCCCACACAGGCAGGACAGGTGACCCCACTAAACAAGGTATAGGTTAGTGTACCCCAAAACCATGTACCACCATTAGTCATTTGTAGACCTATCGGGGTTTGGGTGTATGCCATGCTTCCACCCTCTATGGATCTAGTCAAGTGTAAGACAGTATTATATGAGTTGGGTATTGTTTGGTTTTACAAAGACACCCAGGTAAACAGAGCAGCATGCCTTTCCTTTACTTAGCACTCCTTTCAATAGCTGGCTCAATTATTTCCGTTAAATACTATGTGTCACACTGCAAGCAATTCATAATAACTTTAAGACTAGCTAATCTATGATCTCATCTGTTACATTACCAAATGTATTATGTGCTAGAATTAAGACAGCTAAAGCATAACATTGTGAATAAAAGAAATGTATTAAATATCACAGTCTGCCAGAGATCCCACGCCAGTGGACCCAGTAACTAATCTGATGTCAAATTTGTTGGCTTGTACTACTCTGTATCCTAAGCGCACCAATGCCGCATGCATTTTTGTGTTCATGATGATATGTAATGTAATTTGTTTGTTTTTTTAAGTATACAATTCAACAAAAATATTAACTTCAAAAATCAGTGAGCCAGATTATTCCCAGGGGAGAAGAAAAGGTGGGTCAATATGAAAACAGTGACATTTTTCACAGTCCCTCACTCTGAGCTGACCACCAAGACCATATTTGTATCACAAAGACATCCAAGGATGCCAAAAAGAGCTGCATGTCAAGTCTCAACTAAAACACAACACTAAAAATGAGGTTGAACTGGAGGGCATAAAGTCTTGATGAACCAGGAATAGACCCCACAACTCAGCTGTGAAGAGCCAGCCCAGACAGCAGTGCTGTAAGGGAGGAAGACTAAAAGGGGAGAACAATCACTTAGCAGATAAAGTTCATCTTGCTCCTTTAACGACTAGCCTCCACATTCACCTTCTTTCATTTTTTTTCCTTGAGGAAACAGAAAATACAAGGATTATAGGGACTCAGTAAACACCTCTTAAGTGCACCAATGTGTGTTAACAGGAATAAATGAAAAAAGGATAAACTGGTTAAAGGATTACATTTACTACACCACAGGTGTATTCTGACAGATCCTCACAGAGAAACTGAGCTCCCCATACTATGTTCTACAGCTGTGAGAAGAGGCTTTGGACAATAGTCTGCCCTGAGTTCATTTTTGGTCATTTCCATCCTGAACTAAACAACTCCTTTTTATTGGTTCTAAGAGTTGAGCTGTCACTTGTGATGTTTACCCCATTTATATTATGAAGGTTGTTCAGAGACATGGAATTACATTTTCTCCACCCCCGCCCCCACCCAGTGAGAGATGGGGAGTAAGCATTCTCTGAAAAATGTCAGACACAAAGTCTAGTTCCTGAGGTATTAGAGTTACAGTAGACTTGGGTTGTGAATGCCTTGCCTTGTACAGGGTGTTTGAGATCAGATTAGCCTGCCTCATAGGGCTACACTCAAATTCATTAGGAAACCTCAAAGCAAGAGGGTTGCCCTTAAGATCTACCCAAATCCACTTCACATAACCTCCCTTCCCTTAAATTATTACATTTCTCTCAGATAAATAAAATCTGAGAGATTCTCAGAGCAGCGAAACTTGATAAGTTTACTGAAGCGAACAACCTTCAGTTGAACAAATCTACTTTATAGATCACAGTGAAAAAGTCAGGCCCTTATAATTTATTTATTGAATTTTGATGACTGGGTAGGCCCACTGAGCACCGAAAGTTTCTTTTTCAGGGGCGACCCAGGATACAGTACAGTATCAGACAATCAGTTACAGTAGGTTACAGAGATACAGTTGATAGCTGGGTTACAATTTGAGCAATATTTTGAAGATTCAGGTACAATTAGGCATGCAGATTATAGCAGGGTTATTAAGTAAGCAATTATTCAAGTACCGGGAAAAACTCTGACCCCTCCCCACCTGTTCCTGGTAAGAATTGGTAAGAAATGGTAGGACAAGTTATTTTAGTAACCTAAAATGATAAAAAGAGTTATTAAACAAGTGTACTACATTGAAATTAATATTATGTATAACTACTTTTCAGTGCGATGCAAGGATCATAAAATGGGAGAATGGGACAAATAAGAGAATAGTTTATGTATATATGTATGTATGTATTTATTTGAAAATTGGTAAATGGAAGAGGCACACTAAGCTGAGGCTCAGTTCCAGGTGCAACACTTCACCGATAATAAGTTTGTACAAACTGGAAATAAATACATTTTCAGAGATTGCGCATACATAATAAAGTGTGGTACAGCTCAATAAGAACACCTTACAAATGGATATGCAGCAATGGAAGCAAAACATGGCATATAAAACCAATTGACATGAGATGGATGACCTGAAAGGTGAGTTAAACTACCTGAGGTCATGGAGGATGGAGGACTGAAGCGGTATGGAAGTGATGTTCAGGTGTTGGGGTCCATTTAGCTGCTGAACCAGAGTGGTTTAAGATTGGCTTGGGAGATGTCAGGAAGTAGAGAGGCAGGAACAGGTGGGGAAGGGTTAGAGTTTTTCCCGGTACCTAAGGGGGTTAGGGGAGGGGGAGAGGTGAAGGGAGGGAGGAAAGGATTTGGTTCCAGGGTGAGGGAAGTTGAAGAGAGAAGGCAGATTGTGCAGCAGAGGAGTGGGAGTGAGGAGTGGCAAAAGTATGATGGTCCCTGAAACAAAGGGAGCAGGAAGCTGGTGGGAGGTGGGAGAGGAGAGGTAAGAGGGAAGGGAGCCAAACCAGTATTTGGATATGAAGAAGGTACAATGAGCCTGGTGGCATGAAGGCAGAGGGAGGATGGATAGGTATGAATACAGTGAACAGTGGTGGGTGCAAGAGTGAGGGAGTTTGTAGCAAAATGGCAGATGGAATTGCAGAGGGTATCCAGTCTGGTGAGGGAAGTGGAATGGCCTGTGCCATAGCCCACATCTGCATAGTGGACGACGGAGAGCACCATCATGGTATCAAGCTCCCTGCATACATGTGGTGAAAGTAGTTCTTTTTGCAGTAGGTAACACTGAATTTGCAATGGAGTTTTGCATGGATAGCATCGATCTGATTTAAGAAATCTAGTTTACTGTCAAGCCATATTCCAAGGTACTTGAAGGACTGAACTGCTTCAAGAGGCGTACCATCCAGTGTGGTAAAAGGGGGTAGGGGATGAGTTTGGCAGTTTCTGACTGGTACCAAAGGCCATGGACTCCATGTTTTTGTGTTGACTTTGAGTTGGTTGAATTGGAACCAGTGCAGAACATTGCTGATGTCCTTTTGTTGTTGTTGTCAATCGATACCAGAGATATTCTCAGATTATTTCTTGGTTTAAAATTTTATATTTTAAGTTAAAAATGCAAGATTCATATGAATCAGGAATGAATGGTGTGTGCAGATTGGATCTAAGAAAACATTAAGTAACATGAATAGTAAAAATTTAGCAATATATTCTTTATGTTAATCAAGCATAAATACCAAAACTATACCTACTATAGTTGACCTCTGCTACCCCCTTCAACAACATCCCTCCCCCAACACCCTTCTCTCTCGCATCACTATATGTAAATAACTCTCATTGCCTATAACTGGAGTTCTACCAGTAGGGCTGTCCACCGCCCTGCCCAGATAGGGATAACAGGACACTGTTGAATTTCAACTGCCCCTTCCCCCCCCTTGGATACTCCCCACCTACAATACCTCTCTCTCATCACCCTTCCACACTCTACCTCTCCTCTCCTCCTACCCCCCCTTCCAGTTAACATAGCCTAACACTGGTCTACCCTTACACTCAATTAAGCACTGATAACCTACCCCATGCCCCTTTTATATTCACTTTAGTCCACCCTGTTGTCTCTGTTTGCCTCGAAATCATGTTCTGTCTGCATCTCTCCATAAATTTCCTTCCCCTTTTTCCATTCCACCCTCCGCAATTTTTCGTTCCCTCCTTCCATTCTTCCTCTCTTTATTCCAATCACTGTAAATCTTGAATATCTATGTTACACTAATGGCTACCAACTACTATTGGGTCATCTTACCATCTAGTGCTACATACTGTTGCCAAGTTATTCTATGTGTTCCAATGTTACCAACTGTCACTAACTGTTGCCAAATTGTTATATGTGTCTTCATATCTACTATACTTAACTGTTGCATTGTTAGCCAATGTGATCCACCTGTAATCCCTTCTGCTCTCATTGTATGCAAGTAAGCAAATTGTATTCCAACATTCTAACATTTATCTGTATTCTATCCCACTGTTCCCTACCCCCAGTTGCACTGGGAGACGAGAAATTTGTTGCTCAGCATGCCTTCCTGGTAAAACATTTCAATAAATAAATAAAACCAACTGATGTTTGCAGTATTTATTTATTTATGTATTGTTTTAGCCAGCAAAGTTGCCCTGATGAAGTGAGACTATCACAAAATGTTTCTAGTTTAAGAATACTGGCAGTAGAATCAACAAATAAAAATCATATGATACAAATATCAGTGGTGAGTGTGCCATCATTTGAACCAATCCAATAGTTTTGTACTCTGCAGTTGGAACAGGCTTCTCTTGACGTCTTTTATTTTTGAGGCTACAAAGCCAGAGCTATGTTGATGTATTGCTATTACGTAGTTGAGAAAGGGAGCTCTGGAAGCACGTGACTGGATACCTCGACTGTGTCCTTCCATCAGTGGAGTTGAAGCACATGCAGTCCTCTCCATTTACCACAGTGCTGTTTCTTTGTCTTTCCCCTGCTGCCACATTTTTTGCTCTGTGCTCATTTTGGGTTCACTTCTGGTCCCTGGACCCAGTTCATTTTAAAACCCTACATTTTCTCAATTAATTAAGAGGGCTTCACACTCTCTACACTCCATACTCTGTCCACTCCATGACTGCATTAATTTTCTAACAAGGGGAAACACAGAGTCTATTTTAAGGAAACAAAGCTCATTATAAGTGTGCATAAAAAGAGCCCACCTACAGGAGGGAAGAGGTAGCCCAAAACAATGACACAAAATGGCAATCCTGCCACTACACCTACCTCTCCCCTTCTTCTTCTTCCCATGATCGCCTCTGGTCTCCAGGCTAGTAATTTGATCTGTTTGCCAATATATAATTCCCTATGGAATGCACATCATGGCTCAGACCAGGCACCTGAAGAAATGGAGCTCGTGCATGCGTAGTCACTCACACATGCACAACTAGGTATTGATGGCCATCTTATGCATGGTAGACTGGCCGTCAATAGTACCATGGGCAACCAACTGGGACACACTTAAGAGCAGCCCCAACAAGCTCACCACCACTTTCAATGAGCTATTCACTGCAGCAACATGCTCCCTAGACAGGGACAGACCATTCCATTTAAAACAGCACCTCCAAACCCTCCCGCTCCAGGTGAGTGTTATACTGGCCCCTAGCCATGGGAAGTGGTCTGCTTTGCATCACTTCCCGCAGCCATCTTGCTAGGGACTATGGCTGATATATGCCATTACCACAGTTCTCACAATGCTCCAGGTCTGGCAGCCATCTTAACTGGGACAAAGGCTCTCATTCATCTAGGGACTGTGTCTAATATACACCATTAGCACAACTGATCCAGAGGACAGTTTCTAGAAGAAAAAAAAAGCTGAGTGCTTCCTAAGCACACTAAGTTCCAACACTCTTCAGATAAATATAAAAAATGCAATTTAATGCAGTGACAATGGCAGCAAACCTTTTGTAAAATATATCAATGCCAGAGGTGTTCTGCGCTATCAACATCACAGGTATTCTATGCTGATATATTTTACAAAAGGTATGCCATCATTGTCATTGCATTAAACTGCACTTTTTTATATTGGCTTGCGGAGAGTTAGAGTTTAGTGCGCTTAGGAAGCACTTTGTTTTTTTCTTGCAGAAGCCCTCCCCTGGATCAATAGCAGATGAACTAGCAGAGGCAGAAAATGCATGGCTCACAGCACAATCCAGAGCACTTAGTGGAACCAGAGTCAGCTGCTCAAGGTACTTGGCAAAGTGTGGACAAAGTACAGAGCGTGGAGAGCATGCAGAAGCAAGGAGAGTGAGGAATGAGGACTGATAAGAGAGAAGAAGCACCTCGGTATCTGGATTGCAGCATCAAAGACAATGCTCTGATCACTCAGAGCATGAGAGACAGATGGAACAAAGGCTGCTCAAATTACTTGGTTGAGTATGGGCAGAGAACGGAGTGTGGAGAGTGTGCAGAAGCAAGACGAGTAAGAAATGTAGAGTGAGAAGAGAGGAGAAGCATCTCAGCATCTGGATCAGAGCACAAAGACAATTGTCTGAGCACTCACAGCATGACAGAAAAATGGAACAAAGGAATTAGAGTTTGTAAGTCTGAAAGCCGTTAAGTGTTCTTTTCTGTTTCCCATGATGGCTCCTAATCTCTCTAAAATATAATTTTGCAGCAATATTAACTCTGACCAGAGTTTGCTTACATACTTGGAACCACACTGACTGTCTTGGATCAACTAAATTAAAGTCTGCAGTGGTACAGAACTCAAACCCCTGTTTAATACTTTGATCTATTTTGTTGAGAGACTTAATAAAACTTGTCACGTATTCTTGGACAAATGTTGGCAGCACATTTCTTTGAGGATGA
This sequence comes from Neoceratodus forsteri, assembly GCA_016271365.2. Classification (NCBI taxonomy): domain Eukaryota; kingdom Metazoa; phylum Chordata; order Ceratodontiformes; family Ceratodontidae; genus Neoceratodus; species Neoceratodus forsteri. The sequence goes on along the minus strand of CM057453.1, from coordinate 637,527,617 downwards.
GTGCCATGCATTTATCTTCTTTTTGGAGGAGAGTTGTCCTTGGGACACTCAAACCTCCCTCCTCTGACCAGCCCCCAAGTGATCTGTGTCCTTTCTCAAACCCAGGCCACTTGTGTGGCAGGCAGTGAGGCAGCCAGTGGCTCAAGCCATCATTCCACTGGACTAGCCCCTATCCAGTTTATAAAGCAAAATAACCATAACACAATCCCATACTCACAGCTGCCTCAATTCTTTCTTGCTCCACAACCCACCCTATTGTTATACCAAAAACAACCTTAGCCCAACCCTGTGCCTCACAGCAGCAGCTAAAAATCTTTCCTCACTCCTCAACCCACTCAAGCTTGCTAAAATAAGTACTGTAATAATTAATTTAAACAAATGTCCTGTATTCTGCATATATTTATGTGTGCTATTGTTAAATGATGCATTTTTTTAACTGTGTGACATGTGAAAACTTATTGCAACTGAGTGAGTGCATTTGGGACCTCGTTGGCAATGAGCCTCAGATCTGTCAGGAATTTTCCTTTCAGAGTTTTGAGCATAACTTTATTTTAAAATTACTATGACCCTACTAAAACCACAGACTGTACCTTTAAGCTGTCAAATGTTTTCTATTCTCCCCATTTCATTGAACTTTTTATGACACTAACTTAACCCCTTACCTCCCAGCTGTCCCATCCTTAGTTGCTCGCCAACTCATCCAACTGTGGTAACAAAATACCCCTACTCTACCCTACTTTCCAGCTGTCACAGTCCCCCTTCCCTCACTTCACATGCCTTTAACCCAAGTGGAAATATTTAAAATTGCAAATTCCATATGATTTGTGAACCCCCATCTCAAATCCCAGTTTAAAAGCGTGCCAATCCCCCCATTCTGATAACCCTGTGTTGCTATCAATTCCTGAATAAGTATTGCATTGAGAAGATTTGTGAGTGATGATGTTGACTTGTTTTTGATTGCCAGGCTGGAGTAGACATAAAAGATGCTTTCCTGTTGGAGTAAGAGTTGCAGAGATTCATCAATTACATCAGTCCAGGTCTAGGACCAAATTCAAATCAGAAATCACCTGCATTTCTTCAACTTAAATAACCTATACCTGAATCTTGGGACCTGAGTACTGATCTATCCCCCACAACCCAAAAAAACTCCAAGGGGGGACTTGTAGTACTTTTGGAATATATGCTTTCACTTTGCATACTAGTACTTTTCTAAAATTGCCCACTAAGTAACAAGCATAACTGTACTGCAATTAGTAGCACTGCACAGGCCCACTGCACACCTTTATACAGTAGACTCTAGCCATGAATCTCTTGCCCTAACTTATTATACTTTCTTCCAAAAGTATTAGCAGCTTGTCTTCAAGGCAACCCCTCCTTTATCCTTCTTACTGGACAACTTTACTTTGATTGGGTGTCAACATAGTTGAGTTACATCACTGTAAGGGACATGAATGCAACTTTTTTTTAATCATCTAGCTGTTAAGAATTGGAGGAATGATGGAGTGTGTTATCCAGTGACCCAGTTCTAGGCTCTACTGTGGGATCTGCTCCTCAAATGACCTACAAGAAACAAGAACATAGGAAACAGAGTTATACATAGTTTTGTAGACTAACCAAAAGGTTCTCCCTATTAATTGACTTCCTAGTAAACCACCAGGTTTTTACACTTGCAGAAACTGGAATGTTTGCAAATATAGTATACAAGGAAAATATTTTATTCATCCAGGAGGTCATATAAAGAAGACTGCAATCTGAAAATTTAAAAATTGAAGGTGCACCTCCAGGAGACTGTCAGGTAAATTTTTCATAAGTAATTTTACTTGCCCTTATGTGCACATAGTCACACTACACAAAGTTCAAACCCATGATGACAGACAGTTATGGGATTGGAACAGGTGGCTAGGAATAGGAGGGCAAAAGAACAAAAAAATTACAAAAATAATCCAAATGTATTTCTTATATGAACTGTCTAATACCATCTGGTCTGATTTTTGCAGGGGTGCTTTGGTGTCTGTCAAAAATCAGAATCAAATAGTTATAGTACCAGTTCTCCCCTCCAAAGCTGCTTGAAAGCCTGCATTCATGTAAGGTAATTCAGTTTCTTACTTTGTCTTCATTCCATCATTGTAACATTTTAAAGGGGTTTTTGGTCTCATCATTTGGCTGAATTACAATTAGCCCGACTACTGCTGATATGATGACCCCCTCATCAGTCACATATCTACACCTTAAATTTTAACATGTCAATATGAGTTTCAGTCCTACTGCTTTCCCTCTTTGTCATGTGTTAACTACTCTCTGGCTTCGTCTTTTACATAATGTGCTCTGGCCTATAAGTGATTCACAGGTGACCACTGGGAAGCTCATTAATTAGGACAAGGCAACACCACTTCTGTTTTAAATCCAGTGTTAAAGGTTTAGCTATATCATCCCTAGCTAATACACAGAAATTGCATCACATTTCTCACACATTTCTGTTAAATTTTTACACAGGTGCTCCTGATATGTGGATAAAATCAGAATGAAATACTTATTGTACCAGTGTTCCCCTCCCAAGCTGCTTGAAAGCCTGCAACTCATTGAATAAATTTTTTACTTTGTCTTTATTCCATCGCTTTAAATTTTTTAAGGAGTTCTTGGTCTCATCATTGATTAGCCTGACTGGTAAGGTGACTCTTATCAGTCAGGTAACTAGACTTTAAATTTCAACATGCCAATATAAGTTGAGGTCCCACTGCCTTTTCTCTAATTAGGGAGCTTCCCAATGGTCACCTATGAGCCCGTTATAGGGCCAGAGCACACTACATAAAAGATGTGTGAGTCATAAGACATGACAGGGTGTGTGCAAGACACTTCTAGAACATGGCCAGGGGTGTAGAAAAGGCACAAGACCACAGGCTAAGTGCCTTCAGCTCCTGGCCATGTGATAGAAGTGTCTAGTACACACCCTGGAGGGTCTTATTGCACTTATGAAATGGGTATCTACTGTATATTGTGGTTGCTTGTCAGAATTAAAATTATTGAGACTGATTAATGAAAAAGTTAAATTTTGGTCTAGATTTTAAATAAAATAGTTCCTTCACCTTGGTGTGTTGTGTGCTTTTTTTTTTTTACTTGAAGACTTTTGCCCTACTATGGCCTCTGTAGTTTGTAGCTTTTATGGTGGGGTCGTGGTTGTCATGCCTCCTGTGTTCCTCTGCCCCCCCAAACACACACATCTGTTTTACTTTCCAGTATTTGGTGGACAGCATTTGTTTCATCCCTGCTATGGGCTCTTTCTTTTTTTGTACTGGATTGCTATGGTAATGAGTGAGCGAGCATGGGGACCAGTGAAGCATGAACTGCCAGGGAGTCGGCGTGTGTGCTAAGAGAGTGGCAGCTACAAACTGCAGCTGTAACTCTGCAGATGCTGGTACCTTTTAATTTATATACATACATATATTTATATATATTGGACAAGGATTTGATGGAAGGAATTCTTAGAATGGCAGAGAAAGGGGAGATACTGTTGATGGGAGACCTGAATATGCCAGATGTTAACTGGAGCACATTTGCTGCAGCCACATCCAAGAGCAGGGCCATTCTTGACACCCTACAGGTGGCAGGCATTAGACAACTAGTTTGGAACCCACTCATGAGGGGCAATCTTAGACCTCGTGCTCTCAAGCGGAGGCAGTGAGAGGATTTCAGATCTAGAAGTAGGTTGCCATCTGGGGACAAGTGACCATCAAACAGTGTGGTTCACGTTAAACTCAGCTACAGAGTCAAGCCATACAAAAGTGAGGGTACTGGACTTAGGAGGGCTGACTTTGGCAAGATGGGAGAGTGCCTCAGAAAAGCACTAGCAAACAGGCTAGAAGGAGGTGTGGAGCAACAATGGGGAATTATCAAAACTGCCATCACAGATGCAACAAGCCTTTGTGTGAAGGAAATAAACAAATCAAAATGAAAGAAAAGCCACTATGGTTCTCAAGAGAGTAGCTGTGAAAGTCAGGAAGAAAAAGATAGCATTCCGGAAGTATAAGGAAACACAGAAGGAGCAGGACAGAGCTGTACCAATTAAGGCAGAAAGAAGCAGGAGGGAAGTCAGAATAGCAAAGGCCCAAACTGAGGAAAAGATAGCCAACTCAGTTAAGAAGGGGATAAAACCTTTATAGGTACATCAGCGAGTGTAGAAAGACAAGGAGGGATAGTGAGGCTGAATAGAATGAATGGTGGGTGGGCAGAGGGGACAGTGAAAAGCAGAAATACTGAACGAATATTTCTGCTCAGTATTCACAAAAGAGGAGGGGGAAGTGCCTAATCCAATTAACAGAAGCACTCTTGATAGGGGGGTCGATCCCAGTCCTTTCACAGAAGAAAGGGTTCTGCAAGAACTCCTAAAACTGAAGGTGGACAAAGCAATGGGTCCTGATGGAATTCAGCCCAGAATTCTAAAAGAATTAAGGAAGGAACTAGTGAAACCACTGGCTACTCTTTTTAATAAATCATGGGAGGATGGTGTGGTACCCGAGGACTGGAGGAAGGCGGATGTGATTCCCCTTCACAAAAGTGGGACCAAGACAGAGGCAGGAAACTACAGACCTGTCAGTCTGACTTCTGTGTTGAGGAAAGTGATGAGTCACTTCTGAAGGAAAGAATAGTTGAGTACCTAGAGGTCAGTGGAGCACAGGATCCAAGGCAGCATGGGTTCACAGCGGAAGGTCATGTCAGACTAATCTAATAGATTTTTGACTGGGTGACCAAAGTAGTAGACCAGGAGGGGCTGTGGACATGCCTACCTAGACTTTAGCAAGGCATTTGACACAATCCCACACAAAAGATTGATAGTCAAATTAACCAGCCTGGGAGTGGGTCCCAGGGTGGTAGCCTGGATAAAACATTGGCTGGACAACAGGACACAGAAGGTAATTGTAAATGGAGTCCACTCTGAAGAAAGGGCAGTTATGTAGGGTACTGCAGGGTTCAGTATTGGGTCCAGTCCTTTTAATGTCTTCATCAGTGACATTGCAGAGGACTGGAAGGAAAAGTATGCCTTTTTGCAGATGACACAAAGATCTGCAACAGGGTTGATACACAAGGAGGCGTGGAAAGGATGAAAAGGGACTTGGCAAGGTTGGAGGAATGGTCAGACGTATGGCAGCTAGGATTCAATGCAAAAAAGTGCAAAATAATGCACCTGGGAAACAAGAACCCAGGGGAAGAATACACAATGGGTGGGGAGGTAGTAACAACAACAAAACAGGAAAGAGACCTGGGGGTAATCATATCAGATGACCTTAAGGTTAGCAAGCAATGTGAGAAGGCAGTAGGGAGGGCCGGGGGTATACTGGGATGTATAGGGAGAGGCATCAGCAGCAGAAAACAGGAAGTTGTTATCCCTCTGTACAGACAGTTGGTGAGACCCCATCTGGAATACTGTGTCCAGTTCTGGAGACCCCATCTCCACAAGGACATAGACAGGATAGAGGCAGTCCAGAGGAAGGCAACTAAAATGGTGCAGGGTCTGCAAGAGAAGCCATATGAGGAGAGACTAAAGGAGCTTAATATTTATACCCTTGAGGAAAGAAGGAGAGGGAGGACATGATAGAAACTTTCAAGTACCTCAAGGAATCAACAAAGTCCAAGAGGGTAGCATCTTTCAGAAAAGAGACTTGCAAGAACAAGGGACACAATTTAAAGATAGAAGGAGGGTGGTTCAGGGCAATGTGAGGAAGTATTATTTCACAGAGAGGGTAGTGGATGCATGGAACAGCCTTCCTGAGGAAGTTGTGGGGTCTAAAACTGTGGGACAATTCAAGAATGCATGGGACAGACATAAGGCAATTCTTGTGGGGGGCAGGAAGATAAAGGCTGTTGGTTAACTAGGATCTGCGGCCTATCCTGTAGGTAGGGAAATGGGCAGACTAGATGGGCCTAGCGGTCCTTATCTGCCGTCAAAGTCTATGTTTCTATGTATATATATATATAGCAACAGCCTCAGATAACCTGTTCCACCAAGAGCATAGGGACAGCCTAAATAGTTTCATTGTAGATATAAATTTAGTAGTTAAGAACGCAAGTTCAAAAACCAGAATAGGCAGGAGTTGTCAGAGATACGTGTGGCAGTCCCTGTAGTAATAAAAGACTAGACTTTGCTTCCATAATTGTAGTATAATAAAAATCAGCAGTTTAAAATGAGTTTGCTTGTGAAATACATTGTGAGCATATTATTAATTGAGACACTGGGATGCAGAGCAGGGGAAGGAGGAGAGGACTCCTGACTTGCCATTTTCTCACCCACACACAGTTTTACACTTAAATATAGCGACTGGCAATGTTTTGTAGAAAAATAGTAAATTATAATGATAGAAATAGAGATTGATTTTGCTGATTGCCAGTGGGCTAGTTAATGGATTGTCCTGGCTACTGACACAAGCGCTGGACAGCCAGTGTACAATTGGGCTACCTGAGTTGCCTGTGCCATTTTTTTAAAGTTATTTGTATTTTATTTGGTAAAATAATCACTCCGGATAAGAAGTTATGATGCTCTGAGTTAAATAAAATAAATGCAGAGTGGCAGCTGTGGGAGCTACTGATCCCAAAAAGCTGAGTGACAGGAGAGTGAGAGACCAAGCGGCAGTCCCACAGCAGAGCACTCCTCACTCTACATGAATCCTAGGCTTGCTCTGGGCAACTGCCACACTCATAAGCTGACCAGAAAGCAGACTTTAGCCTGCCAGTGCTTCTTGATACACTCAGGATTGAGAGGTAGCAACACAATGCACTCCTCTCGTGGCAGGATCAACCAGATAAAACATTTCCCTGAGCATAGTTGGCAAGGCAATAAACACCAGGGAGTGTTGAAAATAGGGACTGGCTCTGAAAATGAAATAAATACATAAATAAATAGACATGCGGAGGCTAGGGGAGCCCTGAGCACAGCACAACATCATTGTTTGCTCATAAATAATATACAGAATCCAAAACTGAGCATTTTTAACATGAGGACAGTCAGAAAGTGAACCTCAAAAGTCGTAACACAATGTACATCTTTAGTAACGCACTGCCAAGCTAAGATTTTATAGAACTGAACCAAACTTGGCACACATGTCTAGAATAATAACCTACACATGGAAAAAATTGTTTGAGCTGTGCAGAATGTAACACAAGGGAGTCACTAACCTTTTTAAGGAGAGTGATTATTTGGTGAAGCAAATCTCTGCAGGCAGTTACTCTAGAGGTGGAGTGTAGCGTGGGAAAATGCATAACTAATGTCTGAGAGAAAAAAACTTGTGATCAGTTCAGTTGAAGGAGAAATTACTATTTTGACAGGAGAAAGCTTAGGAAAGTGTTCAGAAGTCAGTGTTTAAATAGTTTATTGTCAAAATAATGGAAGTCTTAGTGACTATGCTTTCCTGGGGGTTACTGTGATCAGAAAAAAATTCAACAGAAAGCTTAGAAAGTCAGTGGTTCTACCAGTATAGTGAGAAAGTGCTTGACCCTTGAGAAAATGTTTGTTTGGTGTGACAAAGAAAATGTATTTTAAAATGACCAAAAGTAAAAAAAAAAAAAAAAGTGGAAGCCTTAGAATGTTCAGGAGGGCAGCAGTGCTTCAAAACTAAGGATTCTGTTGTGGCTTATGCTGCTGCAGGGAGGAATCTGATTGGTGCTGAGCTGCTGGACAGGTCAGTGTCTACTTAGTGACGTAAATTTAAATATGCTAATGAGATTTTGACTATAAAAAGAGCTGCACAGCCAGTGTGCAGTCAGTCTGAGCAGGGAGAGCCCGCAAAAAAGGTGCCCATGTCAAGGGGTGTCTGTTTGAAGAGGCCTACGGAAGAAAGAAAAGCCTGGCAGAATGAGCTTAGTTTAAATATAGTGTAAGGATAGGGGATCACCTGTATCCCAGATTAGGGAAGAGCAGGGCAGTAAGTGAGAACAGAGCCTAGTGTAGAAAGCCTGTTGCTTCAAGCGCCTGTTGTTCCTGTGTAACCCGTTTCTTCACAGAAAAGAATCTGCAAATCTGAAAAAATTATCGTTCTCGTCAACCACCTGCTGACTCAACAGAGGGCCCTCCAACTACACCAAGCTACATCATCTCTACAGAACTTCTTCAGTAATTTCCAAAGGAGTGTGGTACAGTAAAAACCTTGTTGATACAAAATTGGGGACTATTTTCAAAGCTTCAGTGACACTGTCTTACAGAGAATTTACCTCAGTCCTTCTGATTTTAAAAGACTCTGTCAAATAGAAGGACTGAACCTGAAGAGACTGAGGAGAGACCCTTGTAAACTCATGTTGTCTGTAGTCCTGCAGCCTGTTCACTTCTAGGAAGTCCACCAGATCCTCCCTGAGGAAAGACTCCATGATTTTCCCAATTTTGACGTCAAGTTGATTGACTTGCATTTCCCTGGCTCATGCCTCTACCCATTCTCACATAGCTGAATCACATCCACTCTCCTCATATTCCTAGGGATTGTCCCTGCAGTTAACGAGCAATTGAAAATGTCTGCTAGTAGCCCTGCTACCTCTTGTAGCATCCTCTGGTCTAAGCTTTCAGGTACCATAGATTTATTTCCTTTTTAACCCTGCTAGCTTTTCCAACACTCTATTCTCTTTGATCTGGACCTTTCCCCCAGAGTCTCTGCCCCCTCCTTTCCTAACCTCACATTCATGCAGTGGCCCATTTTTTCATAGTAAATACCATACAAAAAAATATAATGTTCATTACTCTATTTCTACCTTCCCCTTGTCCCCCATCTCCCTGCCTCATTTCTCTTAAGTCTCATTGTACAGTCTTTGACCTGGATGTACCAGAAGAATTCTTTATTCCCTTTCTTCACCCCCCTTGCCAACCATAGCTCCATCTCTTCTTTGGCTCCCTTCACTTTCCTGGTGGGTTCTCTTGTTGCTTCCAGGTACTTGACCTGGTCTTCCTCCCTTTGACTAACCTTATTCTTAGAAAATGTCCTCCTTTTGGCTCTTAACTGCCATCTTTAAATTGGCTGTTAACAATATTGGCCCCTCAGCCCTTTTTCCTTTCTTATTTGCAAATATTTTCTTTGTTTTATGTCTGGCAAGTGCATTAAAAAGTACAAACTATACAGGTCAACAAATACAGTTCATGGATTTTACATAAATATTATTACATCTAACAGAAGGTATCCAAAATCAAATTTGATATAGTAAATTGGATTTGACTCATTAGATAATCATAGTCAATAATTATATAATTTAAGGACTAACATAGTATTGTTTATGGCATGATCCCAACAACATTGTTGTAAATTAGCCAGAGATCTTGAGTCCATTCAGCCACAGGTATTTCAAAGAGGGTCCAGTATGGCTTGCCTATTGTGAAAAATTATTATTCTACAAAAAAGATAGAAATAATTGTTTCCAACCCCAAACCAGAAAAGTATCCATATCAGTCAGAGTTTTCCAGTTTTTAAGGATCAATCTCTTTACTGCCATTGTATTTGCTCTAATCATCAAATAGTCCTGATTGTTCATATGACTTTTATTAATATCTTCTAAGGTAACCTTTCGCAATTCTAATTCAAATTCATAAGTGCAGATTGTATTAATAATATTAAAGGTATTAGACCACCATGTTTTATGATGTTACATGACCGGAACATATAAACAAAGTTAGCTTTATCTGTTTTACAATGCCAACGGGTGTCATCTTTAAGTTTGGCCTTGTGCAGTTTGTATGGAGTATAGTAGGCCCTGTTTAAAATTTTATACTGAATGGGCCTATGTCTAGATGTTGTAAAAAGGCTCATTGATTTCAAGAGATTGTTCCCCTGTATTTCTGTTCAGCTGATACTGATCTCCTCCAGCCACTTATTTTTGACTTTTTCAAACAATTTAATTGTGTTCTTGTTCAGTTTTGCTGGTAAGTAGGTGAGCAGACCTATATCTCCCTTTTTTATACAGAGTAAGTATTTCTCTGTTACCTTTACCTTTGCCTGGTACCCATTTGGGGCCCTCTCCCACCTTGTATGTTCCTTATTAAAACAGGTTTTCAGTTGTAAATATCTAAAACGTAACTCATTTTGGGGACTCCATATCACATGCTACAGTCAACCCACTCCATAGGAACCTTATTCATAATAATATCTACCCATCTTGAGATACCCTTTGTCCTCCAGATTGGAAAGTCTATGGTTTTCACTTTGATCTTAATGTCTGGATCTTTCCAAAGTCTGTTAGACAGATACATGCTGGACTCTATAGTATTTTGGTTTTATTTAAGTAATACTTAAGAACTGTACTTCTATTTTGTATCATGTTACTCTTGCAACTTTTATATTTATCTGGTGCTAACCATATGTTAGAAATTGTTATTTTTTTATGTTGATTGCGCGCATGTGCAAGAAACAGGTTGTGGCAGCTTTCTCCACAAGCAGGTTGTGACGGCGCGGCACTGTTGTGGCTAATGCCCCCACAGCTTGCAAAGGCTCGTCCCACATCCCCCAATGCCGTGGCACGCTGCTGTTGACACTAGTTCAGCCAGCATACCACAACCTTCTAAAAAAATCAGCCGCTGTAATCAGGGGCCACCTCATCATTGCAGCGTCAGCTATCCGCTGCAATGAGAGAGCGACCCGTCATTGCAGAGCGGGATGTAAGAACCCTGATATTGTTGTAGATACATGGCGGCGGCTTGCGCTGTTCACAAACACACACCCCAACCATGTCTATTCCATGATGGAAAGCCCATTCCCCATTGACATAATGTGACCCCCCAGTTTCATTGTCTGCCGACGGGTGCCCAATCCCCATTGGTAGAAAGGAATTCTCTTGTTGTTTGCCGACGGGTTGCTCATTCCCGCATCGGCTACAGCTGCCTCCCCCCCAAAAGCAAGACTCTGGTGGCATGCTGGGAGCCCAGCCCAGTGTGCCACATGCCCCTGTAACTAAAAAATGGTCCTGCAATGTCTTTTTTTTTTTTAACCCTGTAAAAAAGGAAACTGTCCCTCGGTGGTGTCTGTGCCCCCCCACCCCACCTGCAACCTGCACCCACCCACTGCACACCCTGCCTCCCCACATCCCCCTCACCCCATACTTACCTCCGCAGTCTGGCACGATGATCTTCAGTGGACCGGGAACACGGCTACACTTTTCAAAGCCGACCATGAACTGAGGAAATGCCAGTAAGCTGTATAATGGAATGAATAGGGTTTTTCCAACTGTAATGCATATCTCAGGCATTTTTTTGAATTTTAGCACCAAATTTTCAACATGGGGTTTTTGGGACCCCCTCCTCATGAATTCTTGAACTGTCATGGCGTTAATCGGCCTTGAAAGGTGATTTCGTGGTCACTATGCAGAATCACCTTTCAGAGGTGATTAATGAAATGACAGTGCCAGTGTTCATAAGGCTCTCAAAAAACCTATGTTGCAAATTTGGTGGAAAAAATCCCAAAAATGACTGTTTTAGGAGCGTGCATTGCGCAGTTGCTACGCACGTTCGTAACTTTGCGAATTTGCAATATTTTCATGCCAGATTTTCAACATTGGCATTTTGTCACACCTCCTTGTGAGCAGTACAACCGTCATTGTTCACATCCTGGCCAAAATGTGTTTTCGCACTTCCAGCGCAGAATAGCGCGGTCGCTGTCAGAAATCAATGTTCAAGACAGAGTAAGAAAATGAAAGTGACACTGTTCATGAGTAGAGGTCCTAAAATGCCTACGTTGAAAATTTGGTAATGATACTCCATAAAATGACTGTGTTACGAGCATGCATTGTGCAGTTTGCACGAACGCTCATAACTTTGTGAATTTATAATATTTTCACTCCAGATTTTCAACATTGCCATTTTCCCACACCTACTTATGAACAGTATAGCTGTCATTTTTCCCATCCTGGCCGAAATGTGTTTTTGCACTTCCGGCACAGAATAGAGCGGTCGCTGTGGGAAATCACTGTTCGGGACATATTAGGAAAATGACAATGATACTGTACATGAGCAGAGGTCCTAAAATGCCTATATTGAAAATTTGGTGATGATAGCCCATCAAATGACTGTGTTACAAGTGTGCATTGCGCATTTTCCACGCACCCTTGTAACTTCGCAGATTTGTAATATTGTCACACCAGATTTTCAACAGCGGCATTTTTTTCATACCTCCTTATAAGCAGTACAGCTGTCATTTTTCACATCCTGACCGAAATGTGTTTTCACAGTTCTGGCACAGAATAACATGGTCACTGTGGGAAATCAGTGTTCGGGACAGATTAAGAAAATTACAGTGGCACTGTTCATGAGCAGAGGTCCTAAAATCCCTATGTTGAAAATTTGGTGATGAAACTCCATAACATGACTGTGTTACAAGCGTGCATTGAACTGTTTCCACGCACCCTTGTAACTTTGCACATTTGTAATATTGCCACACCACATTTTCAACAGTGGCATTTTTTCACACCTCCTTATGGACACTACAGCTGTCATTTTACACATCCTGGCTAAAATATGTTTTTGCACTCCTGCCAGAGAATAGCACGGTCACTCTGAAAAGTCAGTGTTTGGGACAGATTAAGATCAACCGAGTGACGAGGGGGTGACCGAGCTCAACTGAGCTCTGTCGGGACTGCTGTGGATTTGTTTGTGGGCAGACAAAGGCCCCAACACAAGAGACCAGTACAAAAGGGCAGCCTGCAGCACTGGGAGAAACAGAACGAGAGAGCGAGTGAGGGAGGGGGAGTGAGCGAACTCACCGGAGCGCTGTCAGGACTGCTGCAGATTTCTTTGTGGGCAGAAAAAGGCGTCAGTTCAGGCAGAGGCCCAGTACAAAAGGCCAGCCTGCAGTGGTGGGAGAAACAGTACCAGTGAGTGAGACAGGGGGACTTAGTGAGCTCAACTGAGCTTTATCAGGACTGCTGCGGATTTCTTTGTGGGCAGAAAAAGGCACCAATACAGGCAGGAGACTCTTACAAAAGGGCAGCTTGCAGCTCCAGGACAAACAGAATGAGTGCATGAGAGAGGGAGACTGAGCGACCTCAATGGAGCTCTGTTGGGACAGCTGCGGATTTCTTTGTGGAAAGACAAAGGTGCCAATGCAGCCAGGAGCCCCATACAAAGCGCAGCCTGCAGCGCCAAGATAAACAGAATAAGCGAGTGACAGAACGGTAGTGAGTGAGCTCAACGGAGCTCTATTGTGACTGCTGCAGATTTCTTTGTGGGCAGAAAATGTAGCAATGCAGGCAGGAGCCCAGTACAAAAGGTCATCTTGCAGCGCTGGCAGAAACGGAATGCGTGAGTGACAGAGGGGGAGTGAACGAGCTCAATGGAGCCGTGTCAGGACTGCTTCAGATTTCTTTCTGGCCAGAAAAAGCCGCCAATGCAGGCAGGAGCCCAGTGCAAAAGGGCAGCCTGCAACGCCAGAAGACACAGAATGAGCGGGTGAGGGAGGGGGAGTCAGTGAGCTCAACAGAGCTCTGTTGGGACTGCTGCAGATTTGTTTGTGGGCAGAAAAAGGCAGCAATGCACGCAGGGGTCCAGTACAAAAGGGCAGCCTGCAGTGGCAGGAAAACCAGAATGAGCGAGTGAGCGAGCTCAACGGAGCTGTATTGTAACTGCTGCAAATTTCTTTGTGGGCATAAGAAGGCAGCAACACAGGCAGGAGCCCAGTAGAAAAGGGCAGTCTGCAGTGCTGGCAGAAATGGAATGAGCAAGTGAGAGAAGGAGAGTGAGTGAGCTCAACGGAGCTTTGTCGGGACTGCTGCAGATGTCTTTGTGGGCAGAAAAAGGTGCCAACAGAGGTAGGAGCCCAGTACAAAAGGGCAGCCTGCAGAGCCAGGAGAACTAGAATGAGTGAGTGAGATCGGGGGAGTGAGCGACCTCAACAGAGCTCTGTCGGGACAGCTGTGGATTTTTTTGTGGGCAGAAAAAGCCACCAACACAGGCAGGAGCCCAGTACAAAAGGGTAGTCTGCAGCGCCAGGAGAAACAGAATGAGTGAGTGAGAGAGGGGGAGTGAGCCACCTCAACGGAGTTCTGTCGGGACAGCTGCGGATTTCTTCCTGGGCAGAACAAGGTGCCAATACAGGCAGCATCTCAGTGCAAAAGAGCAGCATGCAGCACCGGGACAAGCAGACTGAGCAAGTGACAGAGTGCCACTGAGTGAGCTCAACAGACCAACGCAATCAACATTCGGCATTGACAAATGCTTGTTTATTTAAGTTGTCACCTAGTAGATTAAGCAGAGTATTTTCCCAGACATGATCCTCCTGTTTGTCAAAAGCTAATGCTAGTGCATATTTCACTATATATTATTTATTAATTTATTTATTTGAAAAAGTTTCACCAGGAAAGGCATATTGATCCACAATAGCTCATTTCCAGATATGTCCTGGGGGGGAAGGGAAATGAGAACTACAATTGGGCTATACATAAACCAAGATACAAAACAAATAAAGCATCATACATTGATATAAATACAAACAATTATAGATATGATCAGCTTAGTATGTGAAGAGGACAATACAATTAGAAATATAATATTGCACATTCAAAACTTGAGACTGGAGGCCTGTCCCTTACAGTAAGTGAGGGGACAAGAGTGAATATAGCTAGGCTGCCTGAAGAATGGAATGGGGGAACAATAGGGTAATGGGGGGGCAGACCTTTGACCATCTGGGATGCACACCCCACAAGGCCCAGACTCAGCAGAGAGCAACCCAAACCAAAGGTACTGGTTTCCCAGGACTGCAAGAAGTGAGACAGGGTAGAAGGGAGGGAAGGGAGGGAAGCAAACCCTTCGACCCTCTGGAGTGGAAACCCCACAAGGGTCCAACACGGCTCGATGCTCACCCAGTCAGTGTTGTGGGATACCAGCTTTCCTGGAGAACGATAAGAGTGGGAATAGGAAGAAGCAGTTAGACACAGTTTTGAAAGAGAAAACGGGTGGGGGGGGTTACTGGGAAATTGGTCAGGTGCAGTTGCACGATGGGGAAAAGTAACTGTGAAGAAGAGAGTTGCAGTTTATTTTCATAAACTCCAAAATTTAAAGGGGAAACCCAATCCATTCAACCCCCTTCCCAACACCCCACCACCCAGCTAGGTCCCCCACAAACACAAAAAAATTGCAAGTGCTTCCACCCACCCAACAACACTTCCGTAAACTCCGACATCAGGCAACACGGTGGGTGCAATATGGTGCCACCCCATGGCACAATATATATGTTTTGTAATATTTTTGAGGTCAGGGCAAACAAAGACCCCCTCCTTCCTTGACACACGTAACTTTTTACAAGCGATTCTGGCATTGTTATCATTCTATATAAAATCTCTAAATGTCTTTGTCAGTTTTTTAAACCACACTTCTGGGACTCCTGAAAAAATTGCCTGTAAGGTATATGAAATACTAGGAATAGCATCTATATTTAAGATTTCAATTTTTCCCCAGAAAGGCAATGGAATGCTTTGCCAGCCCTGAACCTTCAAGGCAATTTCTTCTATTAGTTGCAGATGGTTGAATTTATAGAAGTTCTCAATTTCATTTGTAAGTTTAATACTTAGATACGATATATAATCTGTTATTACAGTAGTATTAAAAACCATCTGTATCTCTGTGAGAGAATACATATTATACTTGGATTTATACTCAGCTTTAAAGTGATTTAAGGAAGTTTGCCATAGCAAATGGGAGTAGTAACCTGTAAGAGTTGTGAATCAGTCTCCTACCACTCAAACTGCCAAAACGTGTTCATTTCCACGAAAAAAACTTTCATTTCTGTGCTCTGTTTTATTTGCATAACCTTGCCCCTTTTTTTTCCTCATTGCTGCAACCCCCAATCATGACATCATGCAAGGGAAACAACGTTTTTAAAGAGTCACTGTCAGTTTTAAGCTGACTCTTTAAGTTGTTTGCAAATAGCTGTATCTAGCATTATAACATGTGTAGAAATATTCTAGTGATTTGATTGGCTGAAAGCAGCTCAGGGCTGTGTAATCGTTGACCCACAATTACACTCCTGAACTACTTACAGCCATTCAAGCCCTATAAGAAGAAGAAGAAGAATCAACATTTATATAGTGATTTTCATACACAGTGTATCCCAAAGCGCTTTACAAGCAATGCTAGACTGGTAGTGAAGTGACTGAATGTGTAATGGTGGCCATATTGCACATCAGCACCCACACATAGCCTGGACAATTCCATGATCTGGTTTATGGGAAGGGGAATGTTGGCCAGGACACCGGGAATGTCCCCTACTCTTTTGTGAAGAGTGCTCTGGGTTCTTTTACTTCCACCTGGACACCCACCAGGACAGCACCAGGATGGGTAGAAGGGACCTCGGTTTAACGTCTCATCAGAAGGATGGCACACCCAAGCAGTACTGCACCCCACTAATACTGCACTCAGATGCCAGCATTTAACATATAACATAAACATAGAAAAGTATCGGCACTCTCCCACATTCTGACAGGAACTGTCACTTCAGACCTGTCACTTCACCAGCAGGTAGTAAAAGTGAAACAACTACACAGAATGGCACATTTTTGGCCTACCTGCATCACAAACACATTTTTCCAGAAGCTTTTCTGCAGACTGTACTGCTGTAAACACTACCAAAATAGGTGACTGCACTTTGATTACAGAGTCAGAAAAAACAGCTATTTACTGTACCCACAATGCCTCATTATGTAAATTAGTATACAGGCTATTACCTTTCTGTAGTCACTACAGAAATGGGAGACCACATCTCTTAAAGAAATAGTGTCAGCTAGATACTGTATGCACAATGCCTTGTTTTGAAAATAAACATATGAGAGCTTATATTGCTGAAGCCACTACATAAATATGAGACTGCACCTCACAGTAAGAAAATTTCTGTTAGTAAGACTTTTAGTGCCATGGCAAATACTGTTAGTGAGAGAGGGCAGCCCTGCCTGACTCCCCTAAACAATTCAAAACTGTTTGCAAGTTTGCCATTTATTTTTATCTGTGATTCAGGGGATTTATACAGTACTCCAAACCAACCAATTTATTTAGGGGGAAGTCCCTGTTTCTTCAGTACAAAAAATAACCAGTGCCACTCAACCATATCAAAACCCTTAGAGGACGTGCTTTTTGTTTGAGACCCTCCCGTTGATCCCTAAGTCCTTTTATTTTCATTCTTGGGATAAACTCATCTCTCAATTCATCTGTGCTGGACAGCACCCCAGGGTAAGCTTGTCCATCTTGCAACTCCCATGTAACTTGGGAGGAGTTAATCTCCCACATTTTCTAAACTGTATGAGGGCTGCTCATCTTCGTATGATAATAACCTGTCTATCTCCAGAAAACAACCCCTCATGAAAACAAATTGAGGTTCACCTGAATGATTTATATGATATAAATCATATACTTTCCACCATACCGAAATGTCACATCCCTCTGTCACACTTTTCGGTCTTTACTAGAAATATCGTCAGAGTTTACTACTTCATTAAGTGACAACTGACCTTTTGGCACACTTTTTTAATTTTGCAGACTACTTGAAGTAGATGAAAATGTTCTCCCCGCCGGCCCGGTAGCACTGAGGGTTGAGGCGCTGGACGGCACACTTCGCACCACACCAGCGACCCGGGTTCAGAAGTGAACTCAGGCCACCGGGGGTTGGCTGTGGGAGACAGGCTGGAGCATCCGATGGCAGCTCACCTTCTCCAGAGGAGGGAGGGTTCTTCAACCCAGCAAGCGGCGACCCCGGCAGAGGATGGGGGCGCGATGGCAAGCTGGGGTCCCAGAAGCTTGATTGGTCAAGGGCGTAAGTCAGTGACCAATCAGCCACAGGGGCTACTCCTTCATGGAAGGAGGGGGGGAGGGACATTGCTGATGTCAGCTCTCGCACCTTAACGTATGGGCCCACAAAGTCCCACAGAAAAGTGGAAAACACCCCCACTGGAGCTGGGAAGATGGAGCGCTGAGCCTGGGGTCTCGATGTGCCGATGCCTGCATGCAGCCTCTGGACCCTGTCACATGCAAGATTCGGGGGTCCACCCCTACCCTGACCCTGCCTGGGGGGGGTATCCAAGGCAGGATGGAGGGACCAGAACTAGCAGGTAAGGCATTGGCAGAGACAGGCTTGATTGGTGACTCCCGATGTTGTGGCTCCAGTGGGGACAGCAGGCATGGATAAAGGAAATTGCAAAAAAAAAAAAAAAAATGTTCTCCCCTTACACATAGGTTTGGTCCCCCATAGATGGTGCCAAAAAACTGGTGCATATCTGCCAATTCTTAGATACCCATGGGGTGATTCCATTTGAGAAGCTACAGACAGAATTTGGACTCGTGGGGTAGAGATCATTACCGCTATTTGCAGATTAGAACAATTCTTTTACATAAAAACAGCATATATACCAAACTGCCGCAGAAGCTGCCCAATTTGAATTCATGAAAATAATACTTGAAGCTCAGAGGGGTACTCTCTGGGGTCATCTTCTAGGACACCTGTATAAAATTCTACAGTATTCCCTTGGTGACTCCACACAATCAATACTCGATGGGTGGAATAGGTAGCTAAATATGACAATTTTTATTTAATATATGGCTTAAATATACTTTAATCGCTGTTAAACCTGCCCCTTCCATGCAATGGCAGGAGTTTGCATGGAAGAATAGAAGCAGATTTTTCTGTGCCCCAGCCATTCTAACAAAATACATGCCTAAGACATATGGCTCTTGCTGGAGGGGATGTGGAGTAAACCCAGCAGATCATGGGCATATTTTTGGGACATGTTCAAAAGTTACTATGTTCTGGGAACAGGTCCTTCTTCAGATAGAGGAACTGATAGGTGGTCCAGTGAATCTGACTCTGGAGCTCACTCTTTTATCTATCCCCTTAGTGGTATGAGGCTCTCATCAAGTTTATTAATTCTAGTATACCTCTTAGCCACAAAAAAAGTGATTATGAGATGCTGGCTGAAACCAGAACCACCAATGACAGAACACTGGCATAGTATCATGAATGACATACATTGCTTGGGAAAGCTTATGGTGGTAATACACAATACTCTTGAACAATTTAATACCAAGTGGCAGAGATGGATACTTTATTATTCTCTACATAATGCAGACTTTGTCCCCTGATAGGGGCCAAGTGACTAGTTTAAATAGGTTATGGAGGGGGGTGGACAGCAGAAGCCCTTTTAACTCTCAGCTCTGGTGGGGATGTGGTAGACCATCTATGTCACTCTATATTTATTAGCATCCCTTGGAATGGGAAGTAGAGCTGCTGTGGGATTGGGAACCTGCTGGTAAACATTAAAAGGATACTGTAGTAATTTCACTCATGTTATTCATTCTAAGTAATTCTTTCTTTCATTAATGCATTAATGACACTTGTGAGAGTATGAATGAGTAGATATGTTGTTAATTTCCTTTCCATCTCAACCCTTAAGATACTTAACAATTTATAAAACTGAAGTAGCATCTGTACCTTATGTTATACTTCTCTGTCAAAACAGTTGTATGTTTTCTTTGTCTTTGTGTTTATGCTTCAATAAAATTATAATATAAAAAACCCTTAGAGGAATCCAGACTAATTAGTATTGCTCTTGTTTTACTTTTTTGCAGATATTCGATAATATAAGGCATTTTGTGTAAACCAGCACGTATCTGTATAGCAGGAACAAAACCTCTCTAATTTTGATGTATTATTCTTTGTAGATATGGTAGACGTCTGTTATTTAAAATCTTGGCAAATATTTTGTATTCATTATTAAATATTGTGAGCGGTCTATAGTTTTCAGTTTTCTTGTGATCCTTTCCTGGTTTGGGGATAAGGAAGGCAAATGCAGATTTAAATGAATCTGGGGTTTTATTTTGTGTTTGAGTACCTTGAAACAGCATCTCAAGAAGGGGGACATTGTTTCTTCCATGATATCATAGAATCCAACGGCGAAGCTGTCATCTCCTGGACATTTTCCTTTTCCATAGCTTTTATTGCATTTTTATTTCAAAAGTCTTGTGACTGGTGCCACTAATAGATCTCTTTCTTTCTCCAAAAAAGCTCTGGTATTGAAATACTGTACTTAGTGTACAATTCCATCTCTTCAGCTGGAAATGTATCTTGAGAACTATACAGTTCTCTATAAATGTTGGCAAAGCAATCCATGACAATTTACTGTGTAAAATATTATTTTTGTCAAGTATTGACATTATTTGTGCTTTTTTACATTTTTTTTGTATTCTTTTTGCTAAAATTTCCCTGACATTTCACTATTTAAATGCCATTTTTAACTGTAAGTTAGCCAACTGCTTTTAGTGTCATGTTCATCTGTATTATTGATCAATGTTTTAAGGCTTTCATATTCTGCTTGTATTGCTTTATCTCCTGCCCTCAGCTTATTTCCCAATTCTTGGAGAGCACTCTGTATTTCTTCTCTAATTGATTTTCTTTACTTATTGTGCTGTGATGCTTCAGAAATCATAATTCCTCTTAGAGTAGCCTTTAAGGCACCCCATGATTGAACTATGTTGTTGCTCTCAATAATATTTTTTTAACATGAACCTTTTTATTGAAAATTTTCAAAATACAGTAACAAGCAACAACAAACAACTTAGTAAAAGTATTAATGTACATAGCAAGGATACTGGAAACAAATTAGAATACAACCAACAGAACCAAATACTAGCAACATATTCATATAGAGAGCAATAAAACAAAGCATGTGATAAGGAAGGATGAATACCATAGCTTGTAAGAAACCAGACATGCTTAGCATGACTGACAATTATAGAATTACATTAGAACCAAATATAGAACTAACTAACAGGAGACAAGGATGGGGTATCTAAAAGAGTGCCACTTAACATAGACTAGAAGAAGAAGATGCTCAAACAATCTACAGTAGGTAGCTGACAAGTGATTTTCAAATTGAGGCATAGGAAGTGAACATAAATACAAGTGTAAAAATGAATGTGCTCCATTTAGTGCAGCAAAGGTCTTGCTTACCAATAGCCATAAAAGATAGTCTTTCAAATAGAGCCAATTTAGATAGGTCAGAGTGCCAAGTGAGGATAGAAGGAAGGGTGGTATGGTTCCAGGACATCAAAGATAGGCATTTAGCTTCTATCAGTGCCACCAGGAGTCAACATTGTATGGATCTGGACAGGACGGAATCAGCAGAGGGGATCCCCAGGATCACTAATTCAAGAGAATGTGGAATGGACATGTCCAAAATCCTGGAACAATCAGTTAAAATATCGCACCACCAATTAGTAAGTTTTCGGCAGCTCTAAAGTATATGGAGGAGTCTTGTCTCAGATTAAGAGCATCGCCAGAATGCAGAATTAGATAGTAAGGCCACAGATTGCAAGACTTGGGGTATTCTGTACTGCCTATAGAGAATTTTCAGGGATATTAAATGGCTCTTGATATCTCTATAGGTATGGTATGCCATTAAAACCCCTGAGGTCCATTGTTCCTGTGATATACTAGCACCAAGGTCTTGTTTCCATTTACCCTTACTTATTTCAAGAATGGGGGATTGTGTATCTCTAATGATGAAGTATGTTCTACCTTCCTAGCCCCTAATGCTGGTTGTGGAAGGAAGTTACCCCAGCCGTAGCCAGAGGGAGTGGGATGTTAGCTTCTTCTCGTAAGTATGGATTGAGGCTCTAATTTACAAACAGCAACAAAAATCAGTTTGGGGGAGACCTGCTTTTTTTAGCAGCTGCTGAAAGGAAAGAAGGGTTTCAGAATGTGGAAGAGAAATGTTAGCAATCGTGAGGCCTTTCTCTTCCCAGTTGGCCCATTTAACTGGTTTACCTCCTATGAGGATGCCTGGAATGAGCCTCAAATATGTGAAGAGTTCAGGAGGAATACTGGGAGATTTGAGTATCACAGTAATTACCATGCATTTCTCCTGGGGCTTGCATAGTAGCCATAATAATAGGAAAGACCATGAGTCTGTCTTGGAGCTTGCAGCCCAGTGGAGTACTGAGACAAGAAACTGCTGCAGTGTCTGTTTCTAACCTCACCCACTGTGGGGAGTCAATTGAATGGGAGATATGCCATTGCTATGCCTGAGTCATTAGGTATGCTAAGACATAACCACTGAACCAAGAGAGACCTAGTCCACCTTTAGACCAGTAGACTCATAGTTTGCTTTGGTCAATTGAGGAGGTTTGCCTTCCCACAAAAAATGACCAATGAGACAGTCGATCTTGTGGAAGATCTTGAAAGGGATAGAAAGTGTAAGGTTAGCAAAGAGGTAAGCAAATTTCAGCAGGGTGAACATGTGGATAACTTTGATATTCCCCATGTTGATGAGATTTAGCATAAGCCAATGGTGAATATCTTGATCTAAGACCATAAGAAGAGGGGAGAAGTTCATTGAAATTAGGCCTCCCAGTTGGAGGCAATTTGAACACCCAGATATTTAAAACCTCCTCCGGAAGGACTTCTGGTTTCACTTTCAGCCGAGATAGTGGCTTAAGTTGGAATGCTTTCCTCGATGCAGATTAAATTGAATACTTTCCCTTAAAAATAAAGAGTAAGTTAAAAAATCTGACTTGGCACACATACCTCTACATTAGATCAATCAAAACAAGTGCAGAATTCAGGCCCCCAGTCGGACAAAAAGCAAAGACCTATGGCACGAGGTTGCAGCTCTAGTAATTTGTCATCACATGCTTCAGATTTCATGATGGGCCTTGGCAATGAGGAGGAGGACATGGCCTCCACAGTGGGATCAGCAGCAGTATTAAAAAGGGACTGGAGTACAACTATAATTCTAAAAACCCTGCAATGCATTGATGCAAATGTTGCAGATAAAGAAAAAGATATCAAGAAGCTGGAGCAATGCACAATAGCGGTGGAATCAGCAGTCTTGGAGCTCCAAGATGAAGGCAACAGCCTGGGCAGAGCAATACTCTACCTTTGTAAGAGGGAGCCAGAGTTGACATAATGGGCTGAAGATGCAGAGTCTTGCACACAGAGAAAGAATCTATGGCTCTTTGGACTCCCCAAGAATTCAGAACATCCAGATATTATCTCATTCTTCAGGACCTGGTTTCAGGAGGAGCTGAAGTTACCTGAGGATTACAGAATTGAAATTGAAAGGGCACATATGGCTTTAGATCCCAAGCTGAAACCAGAAGTGCCCACCCCCCACCCCATTGCATTATGATTACATTTCTGTGGTATCCCATAAAAGAGGATATCATGCGAAGATCCTGGTTGAAGTCTGATTTAAATTTCAATGGCAAAAGGGCATACATCAATCTGGACTCCCCCCTGACAAGATGAGGAAACACAAACTGGTCATTGGAGCCATTCAGCAACTTAAGCAAAAACAAATAAAAGCCCAAAAATGCTACCCAGAGAAATTGGCAGTGCACGAAGAGATGGGAGTTAAAATATATGAAACCCTTGTACATGCCAGCAAACTACTGGAATCCCTGAACATCAAGATGTTGAAATAACCCAAGGTAGTCAATGAAAGAGATGTGCAAGAGATGGCCTGGGCTCTAGTAAGTAAAGACAAAGGATCACCACTAAGCTGTAGCAACAGAAGGGCCGTCCCCCATGAATTTGCAGTGGGATTTGAAAAGACTCCACAAAGAGCAGAAATAGGGCTCCAGTTAGACTATGGATGAGAAGGATTGGTCAATTCAGAAGGGGGATCAGTAATATGACACAACACTTTCAGCAGGGGAGGGTGAAGGGAGGGAACAAAAAGCAATCAAAGGTACTGTAAATAGATAGTTTGCCTCCAACTCTATTGTTCTTGCCTACTGTACATTTCCAGACCCAACTAAGGTATTACACTGGGGGTGCAGTGGCCTGAAGTAATTTAGTAAGCACTTCCGCAAGCTTTGAATGACCCCTCTCTAATAAGACAATCTCTTGCAGCAGTTCATTATACATGGAAAGATTCCCAAGCAGTTATTATGCCAAGGGGAGGAGAAAGCGAGCTATCAGGACTTATGATAGAATGCCTTGTAAAACTATCCATTCAAAAGCAGTCCGCATCTTGGAAGCGATGTCTAGACTGTAATGTTTTGTGAATGTATGTACAGTAGACCACATAGCAGCCTTGCAGATTTCTAAGGAAGGGCTGGCAGTATAGCCTAGAGGTTAGAGGAATGAGGTGGGAATGAGCTTGATACATCCAGCAAATCAGACCTGAGTTTGATTCTCACAACCTCCACTTGCATACTGTGTGACTCTGAGCAAGTCACTTAACCGCTCAGTGCTTCCAGGTCACCCTGAGAACAGGCACTTATGCCTAGTGGGCCTTACCCAGTTACCAAAGGCTAAAATAAAAAATTAAAAAATGTATTTATTTGTTGACCAGTTTAATAACTAAAACCATCTGACCAAAGGTGTATTATAGACTTCTGGAAACTGTTAAGCGTGATGTGCTTTAAGGTGATGGGGAAGTGTCTGCAAGTAACAGTTTCCATATGGTAGAGAGTGACATACAGGAAGAGTGCATGACATGAATGACTGGATAATAAATGTTTCATGCTGCCACAAACAGTAAACCATGACCTCTCAAGACTGAGACTAAGAGAGCACTGCTTTTTTTTTCTTGCATACTGACATCTCTTGGTTCAATATTTGTATAAAATGTTAATGATGGTTGGGGGTACCGCAAGTGTCTGGTCACTTGGTGTGTATTTCTTGAAACTCTCACAGAAACCAATTTGGGAAAAACACAGTTTGCATTAACAGAAGAAAATCCAATTGAGCTGCTCTTACATCCAGTAGCACTTATCCCTGAATGTGTGTGTGGAGGGGGGCCTTCGAAGGAGAAGTGGAGGATTATTGTGTGGAGTAATTTATCCATGCATATAATATCTGGAAAACATGAAGGGGGAATAATTACAAAAAAGAGAGAGAGAGAAAAAAGAGAAATAATAAACAAAGGGAGGTGCATTATAGGTTATGCTTTGTCCACTTCTGTATCTTAAAGGTGGTATACACTGACTGATGAGAGACCTATTAGGCACATCTATAATACTGTATGAGTGGCAATGGTGATTGGAAATGGAAGCAGACATGCAAAGAGGAGCTGGGAAGTGGAAGAGTAACAGCCTCACCAGCAGTACTCGTGACTGGAAGCATTAAGTCTTGGGCTGGCAGTATGGCCTAGAGGTTTGAGGAATGAGGTGTGAATGAGCTTGATACATCCAGCAGACCAGACCTGAGTTTGATTCTCACAACCTCCACTTGCATACTGTGTGATTCTGAGCAAGTCACTTAACCGCCCAGTGCTCCCAGGTCGCCCCTGAAAACAGGCACTTGTGCCTAGTGGGCCTTACCCAGTTACCAAAGACTAAAATACAAAAAAAAATATATATATATATTTTATTAGCCAGTGGTCATGTTCCTCTAGGAGCAAAACCTGCATGGACAAGAATCTACAATTAACAGTAAACCTCCTGGTGGATGGGAATTCCCTCTTACAGCTGGCGGGCTTGGATACAACATGTGCACTTCTCTAACTGGAACTCCAGCAGAGGAGACCCATACATGTTCTCAGTTTTATGGTTCTAGTTCTCGTGTGCTCCCCAGGTGGTTGGAGGGGAGGCTCATAGTTATAGGTTGCATTTTAAGGTCACATTGTTATGTGTTTTTTATGTGTTTTTAATGTTTGTGTTCCATAGGGGGTACTGTCAAAGGTCAAGCTTACCATCTGGCATCTAGAAGGGGGAAGGGAGAGAGAGCACCTCGGAAAGGCACAAATCCATAGCCCACAATGATGGCAGCACCACAGACCCACCTGCTAGGAGGGGTGGTCCCACTGGTTGTCACAGTTTCTGGTATAGATTCAGAATCCAATTTTTGGTGAAAAGGTTGAGACAAGATAAACTTTATTTAGTAGGTCTGGGACCGGATAAATGGGCACAGACTTAAAAATGATTTCTTATAATGTTAAAGAGCTAGGTATGGTCATTAAAAGGGCTCAAGTACTTCAAGAACTGAAGGCTGCTAAATGTGACATTGAGCTACTGCAGGAAACTAGGCTCTTGATCATAGAGTATCAAAAGTTGTGCAGACAGTGCATGGGTGAAGTGGTTGCTGCCTCCAATAGATCTAAACATGTACCAGGAGTAGCAATATTAATAAAATGAGGGCTACCATGGATAATTTCAGCATGTTATGAAGATAAAGAAGGAAGAATGGCATATATTGCATTACACGCTGTGAACTAAACAATACATGTGGTAAACATATATAGTCCAATGCTAGTCACCCAAGCCTTCTTTAGGCAGGTGTTCCAAAAACTGGCTGCTTTGCCACCAGGCACACTAATTCTGGGGGCTGGAACTCAGTGGAGGATCCTGGAATAGAGGGGTCTTCAGGCTCTAGATCAATTAACAAGGCAGCAGGGAGAGTGTTGAAAAGGCTAAGAGGATATGGTTGGTCGGTGCGTAGAGGGAATTATATTCAAAGACCAGGAATTGTACCTTTTTTCTCCTCCAAACAAAAGTTATTCCCAAATACATTGGTTTTATATATCTAAAACCCAGCTGCCAATTGTCTACCACTCTGAAAATCTGACCACGCCCCTATTAAAATCATCTGGCATATAGAGGGAGAAAGGAAGGATCCAACATGGCAGTTTAATAGCAGTTTACTAAATGACGAGATTTTCAAGTACAAAATCAGAGACAAGATTAAGTCGTACTGCTCCATTAATATGAAATGGGATTTGGACTTTAAATGCACAGAGGATGGATTAAAGGCAGTAATTTGAAGCCATATTATTTCATCTATGTTCCATAACAAAAAAAGCAGAGAATAGAATTGCAGAACAAACTTAGAGAGAATTTAATCAGATTAGATCAAGAGCACAAGGACAGGGGTTCCGAAGAGCTTCTTCAGAAGATTGCATAAGTCAGACAGGAATTAAATGCGGTAACACAACATTAGGTAGAAGCTCAGTTGAGATTTTCTAAACCAAAATACTATGAGTAGGGTAACAGGACAAGCCGACTATTATCCATCAGGTTAAGAAAGAAAGAAGCAGAGAGGCATATCCCTAAATTCAGAAAAGGGAAGCATACTAGGGATTTCTGCTTTGCCTCTCAAGATACAGCAGCTGAATTTAAGGAGATTTATAACAACCTTTACCAGAGAGAGAGGGCTCAAGCCACTGATGATCTTGTGGAGAATTTTCTGGCAAGGGCTAATTTACCAAAACCAACACGAGCAGCACAGTATGCTAGGAAAAAGTACGGTTGTGTAAGAACTTACCATAACAGTAGATCTTCGAGAGTATCTCTTGCAGCAGGTCATAACACATGGGATATCAGCCACAGGCATCACTTCCTCCAGATGACTTTTCAGCAGTCAACCCTGGGACCTCCCCCAACATTACCACGTGGTGTCTGTATGGTACGTATAAAAGGGGGAGGTCCCAGCTACTACTCAGTTCTTTTCCATCCTAGCAACTGAATGAGAAATCATTTCTCAGGCCTCCAATGGGAAACAAAGAGGGGAAATAAGGCAGCAGCTCATGCAGTCATGAAAGAACAGGAGCAAGGAACCCTTCTGAAGTAACAGCCAGGGGGAGGTGGGTGGAGCTGCATGACCTGCTGCAAGAGATACTCTTGAAGATCTACTGTTATGGTAAGTTTTTACACAACTGTACTATCTTCTTCGAGACAATCTCTTGCAACAGGTCATTATTCATGGGAAGATTCACAAAGCAGTTATTATGCCAAGGGGGAGGAGGAAGTGAGCTATCAGGACTTAGGATAGAAGGCCTTGTAAAATGACCCATCCAAAAGCAGTCCGCTTCTTGGAAGCAATGTCTAGACTGTAATGTTTTGTGAATGTATGTACAGTAGACCACATGGCAGCCTTGCAGATTTCTAAGGAAGAGACGCCCCGGAAACATGCCATGGAGGCAGCCATGCCTCTGGTAGCATGGGGTTTTACAACCCCTGTGAGAGAGTTGTCATATTTTTTATAGATAAATGAAATACAGTTGGCCAACCATGTGAACAAGCACTGCTTCGAAACCAGAATGCCCTGATTTCCAGGGGTCGAAAAAAACAAAATGTTGCTCAGTTTTTCTCAACTGTGAGGTGCGGAGAAGATAAAGAGTCAATGTTCTATGCACATCAAGAGTACGAAGCAGGGATTCCCCTGGATTCACAGGCTCTGCATAGTACACTGGTAAGTGGATAGCCTGATTTAAAGTAAATTCAGAAACAAACTTTGACAAAAATGACGGGTTGGTGCATAAAGTCACTCTATCATTATGAAATTGCAGGTAGGGAGGTTTGTACATTAGTGCCTGTAACTCTGAAATATGTCTACCCGATGTAATGGCAAGTAAGAATATAGTTTTCCAAGTAAGATAATGGAGCTCACTGGATTCAGTAGGCTCAAAAGGATTCGTAGTCAATTTTTAAAATTCAAATCCCACACAGGGACTGAATCCCGGATAAGGGGATGAAGGCGCAGAATGTCTTTTAAAAAGGTTCTGATCAAAGGTAACTGGGACAATGGTTTGTTGCCCACAGGTAAATGGAATGCAGCAATGGCAAAAAGGTGGACTTTTACAGAGGAATATTTCAATCCACCCTCCGATAAGGAGAGCAAATTGTCTAAGATGCTCTGAGGGGAACACACATAAGGGCCTGAGTCCTGCGAAGACGCCCACTTCATAGACTAGGAAAACTGTGTAGATGTTTTCCTGACAGCCTGGAGGACTTCTGCCACCTTTGAGGACACCCTGAAGCATGAGAGGACTATGTCCTCTGGAGCAAGGTGTGCAGATGGAGGGAGTGAAGGTCCAGGTATAGCAGGGAGCCTTGCACCTCAGAAAACAGAGCCCGGCAAATCAGCAGAGGTAAGGGATCCAGTTCTGAGAGTTGTAGAAGCAGAGGGAACCAAATCTGTCTTGACCAGAATGGTGCTATGAGAATCATAGACTCCCCATCTTGGAACAGTATGAGTAGTACTCTCTGAATGAGAGAAAAGATTGGGAAGGCATAAAGAAATCTTCCTGTCCACGAAAGCGATAATGCATCCCAACACACAGTTCCAGGACCTTGCTCGAGAGAGCAGTAAAGAGGCAGTTTTTCCTTTTGCAGAGAGGCAAATAGGTCCAACTCTGATTGGCCCCACTGGTGGAAGACATCGTTTAGGACATCTGGTAGGATTTTCCACTTGTGGGTCCGGTCAGTGGATCTGCTCAGGGCATCCATCAGGGCATTGGACACCCCAGGGATGTGGACCACCAGAAGATGGATATTTCTCTGGATTGCCCAGTACCAGTCCAGACTCTCATCAATTCTCTGCAGAGAGGGTATGAATGGGTGCCTCCTTCCTTGTTTAGGTAGTGAACTACCGCAAAATTGCCTGATTTCACCTGAAGGCAACTGGGGGGAAGGAGAGTCTCAAATGCCTGTAAGGCATAGAGAATTGGCCTCATCTCCAAGACACTGATGTAGAGACGAGTCTCTACCGGTGTCCAGGATCCTTGGGACAAGATTGGCAGGAGATGAGCACCCCACCCTGTCAAGGAGGCATTTATAGTCAGAATGAGACATGGGACAGGAGAATGAAACAGCAGGTCTTGCATTAAGCTGTCCCTGGACTTCCACCATTGTAGAGCTCAAAGAGCCGAGGAAGACATCAGGACTGGGACATCAAAATCTTCCTCCTTCTGGTCCCATTGGAGTCTCATGGACCAGTGAAGGATCCTCATATTCAACCTGGCATTGGGGACCATTGGAACTGTGGCTGCCAAATGTCCCAGGTGGTGCAGGTAGTCTCATGCCGAGACCAATCTGCTGGACTCTAGTCTGCATGCCAGAGCAATCAGAGCATCTGTCCAAGCCATTGGCAAATATGTCATCCCCAAGGAGGCATCTAACATGGCTCTGATATAGAGGAGGCATTGCGCTGGGTTCATTTTGAACTTTGGATAATTTACAGCTATCCCCACCTGGGCGAACAACTGCAGGGCTTGAGAAAGTGTGGACAACAGCCTTTGGCAGGAAGACGCTTTCAGCAGCTAGTCATCCAGGTAGGGAAAGACATACAGGCCTTCCCTGCGGAGGGCCACTGCGACTGCCACTAGGCATTCTGTGAATACGCTCGGGGCTGAGAAAAGGCCAAATGGGAGGGCCCTGAACTGATGATGATGACCCTGAAACAAAAAACAGAGAAACTGTCTGTGAGCACGTCTGTGAGCAGGGTGCATCAAGATATGGAGGTATGCATCCTTCATATCAAGAGAGCAGAGCCAATCTCCTTTTGTTAATCAAAGGGAGAAGTGTCGGGAGAGACACCATCCTAAACTTTTGGTATTTGATATTGAGGTTGAGACACCTTAGAGCCAAAATGGGGCATGATTCCCCCATCCATTTGGGAATCAGAAAAAAATGGGAGTAAAATCCAGTGCCCTTCTGTGGAAGGGAAACTAGTTCAATGGCATGTTTTGTGAGCAAAGCATTGATTTTGTTCCTTACAACCAATGCTTGGTCTGGGGGGTAATGAGAAACCCTTGATGGCAAAGCAAGGGGTATCCCAGTGAACTCCAATGTGTGTCCTGACTCAATCAATTGCAGCAGCCACAGGTCAGAAGCGATGACTTGCCACCCTTGTAGATGCAGGGAAAACCTGCCGCCGATGGCTGTTGGAAGGGCCTGTGGTCCCATGACTGGAGGAAGACCTCCAGGCCGAAGGCTGGCCCTCCTGGGAAGCATTAGGGACATAACGGGAAATATTTTGAGCATTTCTAGGACCAGGCAATGTCAATTGAGGCTTTCACTTATTGGCAGGTGGTCTTTGAGCATTGGGACGCGCCCTGTAGGGGCGGCCCCTGGAGGAGCCCCTGAAGTCTGGTTTTGCTTTTCGATGGTACAGGGTCTGGACTGATTGAAGGGTATGACCTGAGTCCTGTAAGTCCTTTAACATTTCTTGGGTCTGTGGACCAAACAGCTGATCACCCTTAAAGGGAACAATAAGGATAGATTGCTGCATGTCCTATGAAAATCCTGACACTCTGAGCCAGTTATGACATCTGAGAAAAACACCTGCCAAGGATATATGGTCCGCAGTGTCAATGGCAACATAGGTGGCCCTGAACAGGTGGTGGCAAACAGCCATTGCGGTAGACATTTTGGTGATCAGATCCTCCTGGGCTAAACCCACAGGGAGGGACTAGACCATTGTCTGGGAGGCTTTTAGGATTTCCTCCTGATATTTCAGAAGGTGTCCCATGTAATTAAGAATACGGAGACACATAGTAGCCGAGGCATAAACCCTTTTCCCCATTACATCCAATTTCTTGGATTCCTTATCAGGGAGTTGAGCACTCATGTGCTCAGGTCTAGAAGACCTATCATGAGCGGCATTGATCACTATAGAGTCTGCCTGAGGTGGAGACATGAAGTAGGAGTGGTCTACTGGGGCCTGATAAATCCTATCAGCCTTACGAGGATTGGAGGGAATTTTGAAAAGTTGCTTCCAAGCAGCCCAAATAGTCTCTTAAAAGGCATCCATCAAAGGGGGGACAACCAGAATTGGGCATTCTGGTACACCTAAATACTGTGCCAACTTTTTTCCTGAAGCATCCTGTTCAGTGCTCTAGAACCCAAACATTTTCTGGAGGTGTATCATAATGTCTGAAAATGTGGGATCATCTGGCAGAGAACATGGGAGTTCAGGGGTAGGTTCACCCTGTACAGATGCAGCAGCCAAGGAGGACTGAAGGGAGTCCTCCTGGTCCATACCTTTCTCATCCTCCATGTCAGCCAAATCCCAGTCCTGCAGGAAAGGGTTTTCCATGTCCACATCCTGAGGGAGAAAACCCAGGGAGACAGGGGAAGAGCTGGCCATCCTCTGGGCTGAGGATAGCCAAAAGGGAGCAGAGACCAGAGCTAACCCTTCAAGGGGGGGGTGAGAGGTCTGTGTAAAGTCCAGGATAGTATTTACTAGAGCCTGGACATCAATCATAGCAATCTGCCCAGTGGACGTAGCCGGGGTAGCATGGGTTGAGTGAACAGGGACCACTGACGTTATTGAAGAAGGCACTGGAACCAAGCGAGCAGCTGTCAACAAGGGATGTGTATAGGACCCCAGGATTGTTGACCAGGGCTCTAACATAGAGCCTTTTGAGGTAATGCTGGTTGTTGATGAGAGGATTGTCGACGGGCCAGAAGCCATTGTCAATGGATGATGGCTGGAAACCACAGAGGGGAAGGCAGCAATGGAAGCTACAAGTTCTCCCCAGAACCCATCATCGATGGAGGAGCCACTGACAAGGGAAGAGAGGAGCCAATAATTATTGATGGTGTAGAAGATGATGCTACAGTGGCAACCTTCTCAGTACTTACTATTTTGGTAGTGATCAGGGTACTTGTTGTCGACGATGAGGGCGCAGCAGAAACATGCTTTGTTTTACTGGCATGTGTCTTACCAGTACCCTGTCCTGTTGATGAGGAGGACTTACCCACACAGCGGTGAGACCCTGAGGAGGATGTCAAAGAATCCTTGTTTGGCTTGGAGCATTGTAGCTGCTCCAGAAGGGCAACCTTTTGCTCCATGAGGAACTCATGAAGCTGCTGAAGCTTTTGATGTTTGATGACCTTTTTGATCCGCTTATTGAGGATGCAGTCCTGAGTGTCATGTTCAGGACCAAGGCACCAAACACAGACATCGTGGAGGTCTTCTGTAGTGATTCTGTGACCACAGGTACACTTTCAGAATAAGGGATCCGAAGACATCAGTAGACGAATCCATTTAGAATGAATGTTTGGTCAGTAGAACTCTTCGTCAATCACTGGTAAGAAGAGCTCTGAAGGAGGACTTGTCGCATGTAGGTCACAGTTGAAAAGAACTGAGGAATAGCTGGGACCTCCCCCTTTTATACATGCCAGACACCATGTGGTAACATTAGGGGGAGGTTCCAGGGTCGACTGCTGAGAAGTCACCCAGAGGAAATTACTCCTGTGGCTGATATCCCATGTGTTATGACCTGCTGCAAGAGACTGTCTTGAAGAAGATCTAGTATCCATACAGGAAATTATACAGGTAATAACTGACCTCCTGGGGGGGAGCACAAATCACCAGGCCTGGATGGGATCTGTCCTGAATTTTATAAGGCATTCACCCTTGAGATCTTATTCACATTGAAAAACTTTTTAACAGGGTCCAAGAAAAGGGAGAAGCTCCAGACTCCTGGCTAGAAGCACACATTTCTGTGCTCTTAAAACCTGGGAGGGATCCTCTCAATTGTGGCTCCTACTGGCAAATGTCTTTACTTAACCAAAGATACAAAGATATATGCTAAAGTAATGTCTATCAGATTACAGAAGGTCATGGGGATGATTGTGCACCAAGCTCAGATGGGATTTATTCCGTAAAGACACTTACAAGACAACATTAGGAGATTTCAAAAACATCATGGGGTCGATTTTCAAAGAGTGGCACAGGGCTTGCCCCAAGCTGTGTGCCACTAAGCCCTGCACCACTACACTTCGGTTTTGGCAGTATGCAAACCCCATCGCCCCAGCTGCACCTGATTTTAGTACACCAGATGCATTTGTGACATTTTCCACACTTTATGGAAGCTTGTGTCAAAGATGTGGCACAAGCCCCATAAAAGTATCTCCCAAATGACGCAGCATTGGACCAGGGAAAGCTGGTCTAATGTACAGCATTTGGATCCAGTGTTTGAAACTCACAGTCTGTGCCTCGAAAATGCCGCAAGCCCTGTGCATTGTATGATCAGTGCACCATGGGCTTGCAGCATTCTCCATTGAAAATCGAGCACAATTGTCTTTGCAACTAGGGAGCGCTGAACCTAATATGATCTTGGCAGTGAACATTGAGAAGGTATTTGACTGCCTGGATTGGTTATATTTGAAAAAACTAGATACCTTTGGAGTGGGTGATCAATTCCTATGTAGTATTTAAGTCTCATGTAAAAATCCAGTAGCAAGAGTTAACGTAAATGGGGTCCTGTCAGAGAGATTCCTGATACAAAGAGGAACTAGGCAGGGTTGTCCCCTTTTGCCACTTCTTTTGGCTTTAAGTATTAAACCCTTAGCAGCAGTAGTCAGGACAGCCCAGAACGTACAAGAAATAAAGGTAAACAAGGAGGAAGCACGCATAGCTTTATATGCAGATGATACCCTTGTGTTTATACACAACCTAGTTATCGCTCTACCTAGCTTGCAATTAATTTTAGCTGAGTATAGTCAAGCTTCTGGACTTCAAGTCAACAAAGATAAATCAGAGGCAGTGATCCTAAATGGCACAGTCCTTGAGGGCTGGCAAAAACAGTGCCCGTACAAATGGGTGAGGAACCCCGTTAGATATTTGGGTATACAAATCAGAAAGAACCTGCAAAATCAATTTGCTGTTCATTATCTTCCACTCCTACAACATATGGATGAGGACCTGAAGAGGTGGGGGGAACTTCCGTTGAGTCTCACAGGAAGAGTGGGGGTCCTTAGAATGAATACACTTCCTAGATTATTTCTATTTTCAGCACTGCCAGTCACCCTTCCCCAGGGTATTGGAAAAGAATTAGAGGACCGTAGTCTGGGTTCATATGAGATGCCAGTAGGCCCAGAATACCATGGGCTACATTCAGTTCAGTTCAGTTAATTTATTATACTGGAAAGACATGTGAGCATAAGTTGCCCGTCTTTACAAGCATCCAGTTTTGGACAAATACAACAGGAGGTTACATAATGAAGGCAATATAGTAAAAGGATTACAAATGGGGAAACAGGAAACAAGATGTAGGACAATAGAGCACTGGTATGTCACTTAACAGTATGCGAAAACATTTACAAGTGCATAGGTAGAAAAAATGCTAAACTAGACTTAAGACAATTGAGCAAAAAAAAGACACTAAACAATATACTGGGTAATATAAACATTTACAAGTGCAATGGTAGGAAAGTGCGAGGTATTATCAGACCAGGAGATCCTGCCTCCATTCTGTATGGGTGAGGTTCAGTGTTGTGGAGGCAGTGGAGAGAAAGAGCACCAAGTGAGTGTCACGTGGTGGTGCACCTGTAGGTGGCGGCCTGAGAAATGTGAGACTTTAGGTTATACTTAAAGGAGGCCGGAGTGGTACATTGCTTTTAAATAAAGAGCAGGGAGGTCTGGGGGTACCAGATTTACCTGCATATGTTCAAGCTTGCTAAATCAACACCTAGTGGCATGGCACACGATAGGTAATTTACCTAACTGGGAGCCCTTGAGCAAGATGGACATAAGACAGTACAAGCCAATGACAGAATAAATAAGGATGAGATAGGGTTACTTCAGAAGTAGAGTTATGGTGGCCACATGGGAACAAGCCCTGAGAGAAGGGGGAGAACATGCAGGGATCATGGAAACATAGAAACATAGAATTTGATGGCAGATAAGGACCATTTGGCCCACCTAGTCTGCCCATTTCCCTACCTAATGGATAAGCTGCAGATCCTAGTTAACCAACAGCCTACTTCCTCCTACACCCCACTAGAATTGCCTTATGTCTGTCCCATGAATTCTTGAATTCCCCCACTGTTTTTGACTCCACAACCTCCTCAGGAAGGCTGTTCCATACATCCACAACCCTCTCCATGAAAAACACTTCCTCACATTACCTTTGGCTGTCCCCTCCATCTTCAAATTGTGCCCCTTTGTTCTTGCACATCTCTTTTTCTGAAAGATGCTACCCTCTTGGACTTTACTGATTCCCTTGAAGTACTTGAAAGTTTCTATCATGTCCCCCTTCTCCCTCCTTTCCTCAAGGGTATACCATATTAAGCTCCTTTAGTCTCTCTTCGTATGTCTTCTGGTGCAGATCCTGCACCATTTTGGTTGCCCTCCTCTGGACAGCCTCCACCCTGTCTATGTCTTTGAAGAGATGGGGTCTCCAGAACTGCACGCAGTACCCCAGATGGGGTCTCACCAACTGTCTGTACAGAGGGATGACAACTTCCTGTTTTCTTGTGGTGATGCCTCTCCCTATGC
Organism: Neoceratodus forsteri; assembly: GCA_016271365.2. NCBI lineage: Eukaryota > Metazoa > Chordata > Ceratodontiformes > Ceratodontidae > Neoceratodus > Neoceratodus forsteri. The sequence continues at coordinate 637,491,681 of CM057453.1, read as the reverse complement.
ATCCCAGTATTCCCCCAGCCCTCCTTACTGCCTTCTCACAGTGCTTGCCCACCTTTAGGTCATCTGATATAACTACCACAGGTCCCTTTCCATTTTTGTTCTTTTCAGTATCTCACCCCCCATTGTGTACTCTTCCCCTGGGTTTTTGTTTCCCAGGTTCATTACTTACACTTCTTTGCATTGAATCTAAGCTACCATACATGTGACCATTCCTCCAACCTTGCCAAGTCCCTTCTCATCCTTTCCACCTCACCTTGTGTATCAACCCTGTTGCAGATCTTTGTGTCGTCTGCAAAGAGACATACTTTTCCTTCCAATACTTCTGCAATGTCACTTACAGTATAAAGACATCAAAAAGGACCGGACCCAGTACTGAACCCTGCAGTACCCCACTAGTAACTCCCCTTTTTTCACTGTGGACACCGTGTACTATTACCCTCTGCAAACCTGTATATTCACTCCAGTAATGGTTGCATCAGGTTTAATTCCTGGGAAAACAGATCCTACTTGTAAAAGATGTGAAAGAGTGGGGTTGAAAACCCTGGGCCAGCTACAAGAGTCAGGCGTGGTAAAATATTTCGCACAGTTACAAGTTGAAGATGCCCTTCCATGGAACAGATCCAAAAGCAAATGGTTTGATGCCTTTTATTGGACCAACATAGATGTTACAAAAACAAAACAACTCCCTTCCACAGAGAGACTTTTACTGCTATTTACAAGTTAGAGACGTTTTAAATCAAAAGCTGGGCAGATCTCAAATGAAACAGGAGATAAGGCCCCCCAGGAAACAATTGGGGGGTGACAATGGAGGTGGAGCAACTGACCCACATAATATCCAAATTCTATCAAATTTGCTCCATGCCAAAGACACCGGCTAAGCTGACCTGTCAGCAAAAGTGGGAGAGGGAGGCAGGCATTATTCTCACAGATAAGGAGTGGGAAAACTGTTGGGAGGGGATAGCTAAGATATCAGCCTCAAAGAATCAGAGGAAACACAGATGGAAAGTGATGGTGAGGTATTTCAAGATGCCAGTCATCACTGCCCACTTCAACCCTAATAATTCTCTAGTCTGCTGGAGGCAGTGCAGTCAAAGGGCACATCATGAACATATTATGTGGAGTTGCCCAATCCTTAGGAAATACTGGAGTAAGGTGGCAGATGTGATAGGGTGGATTCTTTCTATACTGCCTCCGGATAACATTAAATTCTTACTTTGGGGAGTGAGACCCAGAGGAATTGCTACAAAGGGGAAGAGGTGGAAAGGATGAGAAAAGACTTGGAACTGCTGGAGAGATGGTGAGGGGCATAGCAGGATAGGTTTAATGCAAATAAGTGCAAAGTCATGCATGTGGGGAGTGGGAACTCTGGGGCAAGCAACAGGTTGGGGGGAGCTGCTGGCAGTAACTAAGGAGGAGAGGGACTTGGAGCATCACAGATGACTTGAAGGCCACTAGGCAGGCAGCAAATGAGGTGGGAAAGGCCAGTGGGATGTTGGGGTGTATTGGAAGGGGAATCACAAGTCGAAGGAAGGAAGGAAGTAATAGTTCCACTGTACAAGACCCTGCTGAGTCCTCACCTTGAATACTGTGTACAGTTTTGGAGACCACACCTTTGAAAGGACATTGACAAAATGGAGATGGTGCAGAGGAGGGTGACTAAAATGATGAAGGGACTGCATCACAAGCCTTATGAGGGGAGAGTGAGGGACCTCAGTTTGTACTTGCTGGAACAAAGGAGGGACAGAGGTGACATGATAGAAACATTCAAGTATCTCAAGGGCATTAACAAGGTGGAAAGGGACAACATATTCCAGATTAAAAGCAGTGCCAGGATAAGAGGACATGACATGAGATTGAGGGGTGACCGCATAAGGGGAAATGTCAGGAAGTTCTTTTTTTACAGAAAGGGTGGTGGATGCATGGAATAGCTTGCCCCAGGAGGTGGTGGAAGCCCATACAATGGTGGGCTTCTAACATGCATGGGACAGAAACAAAGGAATAATAGAGATAAGAAGAAAAAGCTAAAGCCAATGACCAGATAGGGTCAATGGACACTTCGTTAGACAGCTCAAACGGACAGACCGGATGGGCCTAGTGGCCCTTATCTGCCAACAGCATCCACTGTATGTATCTACGTATCTATTTAATATATTAACAGCAGACACATCTAAAACTATCACACAGAGATGGTTACAACCCTCCCCTCACAGGTAGAAGGATAGGTGGCCAATTGCAAACAAATTCTACTGATGGAATGTATGACAGCAAAACTTAGATTTAAAGCTGAGAAAGTAAAATCTTACTGTCTTCCTTTCTTCAGCTACATGGATGCCTTGGAGGGTACTCTGATCCTCAGCCAAATTGTTCAGATGGCTTGATAAGGTAATGTACACATAAATCAACAAGACACACACTCACACACACACACACACACACACGTGCGTGCATACACACACACACAATACCAGACAGGAACTGATGTTTAGATAGTTGGACTAGATACCAATGAAGAGAATTTGATACTGAGAACTGTACCCCATTGACTTAGGAGTTATATCTTGGCTTGTTTATCAGCTCAGATGAAAACTGCCTGTCAATACTGTATGTTTCATTTACTTTTTCTGTTAGGCTCAGAACCAAATCAAAAATACAAGGCATGTTTATCAGTTGTTGTGTAAATCGAGCCAAGGTTTGTTTGTTTTTGTAATGTCAACTTGTCAGTATGGTTTGCAATTAGTGTTATGTGTTACTTAATTGGAAAAATGTTCAATAAAATTTAAATTAAATAAAAACTCTTCTAGCCCATTTGATTTGCAGTCCATCACAACATCTACTATCACATAAAGCGTTCAGCAGAAAAAGAGTAGTTTAATCAAATTTACCATGAGGCCTGACAAGGTCGTAAAGTGTGTAAAGATATCTGGGGCCTGGAGGAATGAATCGGCTGGGGAATCTAGTGGAAGGAGGAGATCATCTGAATACGTGTTAACCAAATAAGGGGAGTCTCCTACTCAGATCCCATGAACGGTGGGAGTGGCTAGTATCTTGCATGATAAAGGGTCCAGGGCCAGTAGGAAAAGGAGGGGGGGTAAGAGGGGAGCCCTGACGTGTGCCCAATTAGAGCATAAAGGAGAAAATATAGTGCAGTTGGTGAGCACTACAGCAGATGGGGCATTATATAAAGTGTGCACCCATTTTTCTGAATGAGGAACTGAAGCCATACAACTCCAAAATATTCTGCATATAGTCCCACACCACTGAATCAAATTCCTTGTGAAAGTCCACTGCATGGGCTGCCACTGGGGTACGAGTGTGTTGAACATGCACCTTTAGTTTGAGTAAAGTACAACGGTGATCCACCCCGGATTTCCCCTTACAAAATCCAGCTTGAGTACAATGAATCAAGTAAAAGAGGGTAGTCTCCAGTCTGGATGCCAGGACCTTGGTTAGGATTTTAGTGTCCTTGGAGATAAGTGAGACAGATCAAAAAGAAGCACAGTCTAAAGGGTCCGTGGACTTTTTGGGGAGGACGGTTATAACTGCTTCCCTTAAGAAGGGAGGAAGGTTCCCCTTGGAATTGGCTTCATTCAGGGCAGTAAGAAGAGGAGGGATGACTATGTCTGGCATCAGCTAGTAAAGATCAACTGTAAAGTCATCTCTGCCAGGAACCTTGCCCTTAGCCAATGACAAAAGTGCTGAGCAAGTTCAGTTTCTGTAATGGTTTCATCAAGGTCTTCCCTAAGTTGTACAGGGAGCATTGGGGTGGGAGCATCTCACATGGACATAGGGAAGAGAAACTCTGAAGCCACCTATAGGTTGGGAGGGGAGTTGCTGGTAGTCACAAGGGAAGAAAGAGACTTGGGCATCATCATCACAAATTACCTAAAATCATCCAAGCAGAACACTAAAGCAGTAGGTAAGGCTAGGGGGTTGTTGGGGTGTATTAGTAGGGGTATCACAAGTCGGAAGAGGGAGGTAATAATCCCTCTTTACAAGACACTGGTTAGGGCCTCATCTGAAGTACTGCATGCAGTACTGGAGGCCACGCCTTCACAAGGACATTAACCAAATTGAGGCAGTCCAGAGAAGGGCAACCAAAATGGTGCAGAGACTGCATCAGAAAACATATGAGGACAGATTAATGGAGCTCAATATGTATACCCTTGAGCAAAGGAAGGAGAGAGGTGATATGATCAAAACATTCAAACACCATAAGGGCATTAACAAGGTGAAAGAGTCTAACCTGTTTCAATTTAAGAAAAATAGCAGGACAAGAGGACACAGCATAAGATTAGAGGGAGGCCTATTAAGGGGTAGTGTGAGGTAGTTCTTTTTCACAGAAGGGGTGGTGGATGCATGAAACTGCCTACCCCAGGAAGTGGTGGATATGAATACAGTGCAGGGCTTCAAACAGGCATGGGATAGGCATAAGGGAGCAACACAGATGAGTCTGAATAGATAGGCCATTGGCAGAGCAAAGGCCGATGGCACATTCATAAGATAGAAAAAGAAATGGGCAGACTGGATGGGCCTTGCAGTCCTTATCTGCCATCAACGTCTATGTTTCTAGCATTTCCTAAGAACATGCAGAGCTGGGCAACTGTAGAGACCTCAGACTGAGAAGTGTATAGCTGTTTGTAGAATTATTGATGTCTGGTTCCATTGATCTCCAAGGGTTGTGTGGCAATGGAGCCATCAGGTTTATGAAAAGTGGGGATTCTGGATTAGGCCTGCCATTTACAAAGTTTGTATGCAACAGATTTACCCCCTTTTTCTCCCAACTCCCTATAGCAGTGGCTGGTCCTGACCAGCTGCCATTTTGCCATGTGGTGTAACAGGGTGTTGATCTTATACTGTATTTCAGACCAACAATCCCTGCCAAATGGGAACGTTTGTGGAGAAGCCTGTTGTTTGAATTGTTGCTCCAAGTGAGCAAGGATCTGGATCAAGTCAACTAGGTCAGCCTTGTCTTCCTTCCACTTCATGGAAGTGTATGCTATGATGTTGCCCAATAGGAAGTCCTTAAAGGCTTCCTATAGAGTGCCCTTCCCCAATTCATTACTCTCTGCATTATTAGAACATAATGCATTTGTGGATTGCTTCATTCAGTTGTCTTGAAACTGTTGTTTGTTTGTTTTTTAAGACATTATTAAGATTCCATAAATAGAAACATAGAAACATAGACTTTGACGGCAGATAAGGACCGCTAGGCCCATCTAGTCTGCCCATTTCCCTACCTACAGGATAGGCCGCAGATCCTAGTTAACCAACAGCCTATATCTTCCTGCCCCCCACAAGAATTGCCTTATGTCTGTTCCATGCATTCTTGAATTCTCCCACAGTTTTAGACCCCACAACTTCCTCAGGAAGGCTGTTCCATGCATCTACTACCCTCTCTGTGAAATAATACTTCCTCACATTGCCCCTGAACCGCCCTCCTTCTATCTTTAAATTGTGTCCCCTTGTTCTTGCAAGTCTCTTTTTCTGAAAGATGCTACCCTCTTGGACTTTGTTGATTCCTTGAGGTACTTGAAAGTTTCTATCATTCCCCCTCTCCTTCTTTCCTCAAGGGTGTACATATTAAGCTCCTTTAGTCTCTCCTCATCGGCTTCTCTTGCAGACCCTGCACCATTTTAGTTGCCCTCCTCTGGACTGCCTCTATCCTGTCTATGTCCTTGCGGAGATGGGGTCTCCAGAACTGGACACAATATTCCAGATGGGGTCTCACCAACTGTCTGTACAGAGGGATAACAACTTCCTGTTTTCTGCTGCTGATGCCTCTCCCTATACATTCCAGTATACCCCCGGCCCTCCCTACTGCCTTCTCACATTGCTTGCTAACCTTAAGGTCATCTGATATGATTACCCCAGGTCCCTTTCCTGTTTTGTTGTTGTTACTACCTCCCCACCCATTGTGTATTCTTCCCTGGGTTCTTGTTCCAGGTGCATTATTTGCACTTTTTGCATTGAATCCTAGCTGCCATACGTCTGACCATTCCTCCAACCTTGCCAAGTCCCTTTTCATCCTTTCCACGCCTCCTTGTGTATCAACCCTGTTACAGATCTTTGTGTCATCTGCAAAAGGCATACTTTTCCTTCAGTCCCTCTGCAATGTCACTGATGAAGACATTAAAAAGGACTGGACCCAATACTGAACCCTGCGGTACCCCACTAGTAACCGCCCTTTCTTCAGAGTGGACTCCATTTACAATTACCTTCTGTGTCCTGTTGTCCAGCCAATGTTTTAGCCAGGCTACCACCCTGGGACCCACTCCCAGGCTGGTTAATTTGACTAATAATCTTTTGTGTGAGACTTTCCTTTCTACCTGTCCTTCCCAGAGACATGAAAACATGACTGGGTTATCTTAAATATATAATGCTTCATTATTGGTATGGTGACATGAATAAATCTACAAAAGTTGTTTACATTTTAACACTGTGGACACTTTTTGCACGAAATGTTGCATAAAATTGTACAAATGTATCAAATAATATGTGTTATTCTTCTACAGTTAGCTCTCTAGATAATACTCTCAAATTTTTATTGTTATTATCTTTTGTATTTTATCTTATGTAATGTTGTAATTCCTGTGTTGTACCCTTACCCCCAGGTGTGGCTAAAAATTGATCTTTTTGGTCCAGTCCACCTTTCTGGTACATGGAAATAAATAAAATAAATTAAAATGAACTGTTTAAAATAAAAGAGTCTTGATACAAAAATATAGTCTAATATTGAACTTACTGCACACTTGTTGGAGTAATGAGTAAAGTGGCGAGTTTCCCTATTAATTCCCTCCAAATATCTGCTAAATCATTATTTGTAACAAAGTCATTCAGAATTCTGGATTTACAGTATATTTGGCCCATCCCTTTCCAGGGCCTGATTTGTCCAGAATAATATCTGACAGACAGACAGTTCATGTCTCCCGACAGAACTATATGCTCACATTCCCACTTGCATAATAAGATGTCTAGTAATGATGTAAAAGACTGATATTGTTTAAAAGATGCATATAAAGAACCAAAGACACAGGGGGCTTAATTTTTAAATGCAAGAGACTGACACAAGGTGCTTGTGCCAAAAACAAATTGCATCAATTCCGATTTTCTTACGGAGTTTGCATCAAAACAGATACAGCTTGCACCAAAGTGCTTTGCGTTACCCTTGTGTAAAAAAAAAAAAATGATGTGCCTTAATGCAATGCTCGCGTCAAAAAAATTATGCACAATTCCCTTTTTTGGGAGTCTCAAAGGTGAAACCTATTCACACTGCCCGAGACATAGAAACAGAATTTGATGGCAGATAAGGACTGCTTGGCCCACCTAATCTGTCCATTCTCCTACCTAGTGCATATACTACTGACCCTCAATGACAGAAGATAGGCACCTGCTACATCAGCCAAAGATGGTCTAACTGATGCTAGAGCATATAGATTCCCACAACAGGCAGCCCCAGTTGAGTCACTACTAACGCAGCAATGTAGCAACACAAGCAGCAGAGGAGTGACAGCACAAAATACCAGGGGCTGTAGCCATACTGGGCATTAGGCTGGCCTTGCTGTGGAGTCAGAAATGTGCCCAGCAACAGGCTACCAGGTCACAAAGGCAGGCCGGGTGACAACGACAGCATACAACCCACAGGAAATATGCTGTAATGGTATATCACAGAATAACATCCTACCAGGTTCAGACCAAAGAATAGTGCATAGCACTCTACAGGCCAAACAAGGCTGCCATCACAGAGCTCTGCCAGGAGCTGAGCGCTGACCTTCAGAGCCGAATGCAGAGAGCCCATGCCATACCAGTGGAAGTGAAGATCAGCGCTGACCTGTGCTTTCTAGCTAGTGGGAGTTTCCAGACACCAAAAGGAGATACAGTGGGCATTTCACAGACTCAAACAATTTCTGTAGGCACTGCTCTGATAGACAAAGAGATATATCCACTTCCTGCTGGGTGCACATCAGCAGCAAGTTGTGAAACAGGGCTTCTACCACATAGCATGGTTCCCTTGCATACTGAGTACAATAGATTGTATACATAATACTATAAAGGCACCAGTAACCGAGGAGGAAGCCTACATCAACAGAAAGGGGTTCCACTCACTGAACATGTAGGTCATATGTGACAGCCAGTGTCGTAACCAGGACATAGTCACCCCGAGATCCTGCCATGATGCATACATTGTCAGGCATTGTGGCCTGTGTGAGATATTTGAACGGGGAGATACATGTGATGGATGGCTCATAGATAGGTTCATGACACATTCCTACACAGTACGACCCTGCAGAAACAAATGTAGTGGGGACACACACAGCCCAAAATGTGCACAGGGCCCACACAATGGTGTGCCACATGTTAGGCATGTGATCCTAGCCTGTGGGGCCACAGTGTGCAGGGTACAGTGACACACATGGTACCTGGGAGCCATGTGCTATGGAGACATCATGAGGTGGCAGTGACCACAGTACAGCATGTACAGCATGTGACGGGTTAAGGGTGGGGCGGTGGATGGGTAATATGTGGGTGTGGTGGCAATGGAGTGTTAGCATAGGCCTTGGAATCTGTCTATGTTAAACATGTATATATGCAGTTCTACTATGTAATAACAGTAATAGATGTACTAGATATACCAGTTCCTAGTGGAAAACACTGACCAGTGCTCATTCACTGTCCCTGCAATTAGAGGTGTGCAAAACTGGGGAGGTTTTGGTTTTGGTTTTGCCAAATTACCTCTGGTTTTGATTCTGGTTTTGGTTTTGGATTCACAGCCAATATTCTTTCAACATAAAATGTGGCCTGTACCATCACTTTAAAGTATAATATAAAGGAAAACAGGTTAAATTCTGTAGAAAAACAGTTAAATAGCATGACAGCTAACAAGGCCCTGCTGTTGGCAAGTTCTTAGGAAATTATGTATCTTGTAAGGTATTTTGGGCCAGTGCTAAAGTTGAATAAGCACATAGTTTCATTTGCTTGCAGTCTAAATTCCTAGCAATAAATGACAGAAGACAAGACACACTGTATGCAGGGACATTGGCTGAGGCAATGTAACAGTTGAGTATAGCAGTATAACCTGTCAGTATAGCCTAGAGGTTAGAGTAACGAGCTGTGACTGAACTTGGTCCAGCAGACCTGGGTTTGATTTCCCATAGCCTCCACTTGACTGCTGTGTGACTCTGAGCAAGTCACTACTTAACCACCCCAGTGCTCCCATGTCACCCCTGAAATAGGCACTTGTGCCTAGTGGGCCTTACCTGGTTACCAAAGAATAACACACACACACAAAAAAGTAGCCTCTGGCTAATTTGTTTAGTCTGTTAAGCAAGTTGTGCTCTGCTAAGAAAAGTGACTTGGTGACTGAAGGAGGGGAACAGGACAGGAAGACACAGTAAATGACAGGTGATGGTCTGAGAGGCGATATTTAAAGAAAAAAAGGTATAAGCATGCACACACAAAATATATCGGACTCTCCCGCCCACTCTTTTGAACTGATGTTTTTTTTTTTTTATTTGATAAGCCAACGTTCTTGTTTCTGCTGCCAGTGATGGGCTGCCACTGTTTCAACAATTTTTGTTTTCACTCAATTAGGATGTGCATGCATGCTACAATTTATTTATTTATTTGTAGTACAATGCCACGAAAAGAAAACTAACTGGTAATTATGTAGACAGACTGAGGTAGCATTATGAAAGCGCATGTACACATAGAGCGTATAATGAATGGACCCTCCCACCTGCCCTTTTGAAGAGATTTTTTTTGATAAGCTGACTTTGTTGTTTGTGTTGCCAGCAATGAGCCCCCACAGTTTCACCAATTTTCTTTACTCAGTTAGGATGCACATGTACAGTATATTGTTTTGTATTTTTATGTTTGCTAGCATGCATGTGTAAGAAACATAGTGCCACCATACAAGTTTTCGTAGGTGTGCCTCCCCCACTTCCAATGCCCTGCTCCATTTTGCAAGCACGGCTGCACCACGCCAATGAATGTCGGAGCTGTCTATGACAGCCCTACAGATGCAGTGGCGTAAAGTTGAAAGCAAAAATTCGCTGCAATCAGTGGTGGTAACGTGTAGGCAATTTACATACTGCCATCGGCAGGTAATTTACATACTGCCGTCAGCAGTATGCAAAGTGTCTACACTCTGCCCTGCATCTGATAGCTGTCATACACAGCTCCATTTTAGTCTCTCCCCAAGTAGCACACTGGGAGCACCCAGCGATGTATGCACTCCTCCCCCACACGTATAGCCAGCGGAGTGCTAATCCCCGCTGGCTCACTGGCTCCCCAAAAAACTTCCAACTGCCATGTCCACCCCAGCATGGCAAAAGCCCACGTAGTCTAAAGAAACACCTGTAAAAAGGTCCCTCATTGACTGTCTCCCCTCCCCAACCCACACACCCACCCTCTCGCACCCCACCCATACTTACCTCCAGAGGCTGGCTTGACGATCTTGGACCGGGAACCGTCTGCACTCTTCAATGCTGACCCTGAACTGAAGAAATGCCGGTAAGCTGTATAATGCAATAAATGTTTTTTTTTTTTTACTTTGGTGCATATCTTGGCCATTTTGGGGAATTTTTTCACCAAATCTTCAACATGGGGTTCTTTGGGGACCCACCTCATGAATTCAGTCACTGTCATTTTGTTATTCGGTCCCAAAAAGTGATTTCGCAGTCACTGTGCTGAACCACCTTTTGGGACTGAGTAATGAAATGACAGTGTCTGGATTCATGAGTAGGCTAAAACCCTGTTGAGCTTCGGTGAACAAATTCCTCAAAATGACTGTTTTACGAGGGTGCGTTGTGCAGTTCCTACGCACGCTCATAACTTTGAGAATTTTTAATATTTTCAGTCCAGATTTTCAACACTGGCAGTTTACCACACCTCCTTATGAACAGTATAGCTGTCATTTTTCATATCATGCCCAAAATGTGTTTTCGCATATGTAGAGCACATTAGCCCAGTCCGTGTGCGAAATCAAAGTTTGGTACACATTAAGAAAATCACAGTGACACTGGTCATGAGCAGAGATGGTAAAATGGCTATGTTGAAAATTTGGTGGCAAAAGTCCATAAAATGACTCTGTCACGAGCGTGCATTGCGCAATTTCCACGTACCCTCGTAAGTGCATGAATTTGTAATATTTTCAGTCCAGATTTTCAGCATTGTCATTTTTCACACTCTGGCCAAAATGCATTTTCGCACTCCCGGCGTAGAATAGCGTGGTCACTGTATGAATTTAGTGTTCGGGATAGATTACGAAAATCACAGTGACACTGTTCATTAGCGGAGGTGCAAAAATGACAATGTTGAAAATCTTTTGTAAAAAATCCCCAAACTACTTACATTATGGGTGTACGTTTCACAGCTCCTATGCATGCTCGTGACTTCACCAGTTTTTGTATAATTTCACTCCAGATTTTCAAAAATGTCATTTTTTACACCTCCTCATGAACAGTACACCTTTCACTTTTCACATCTTTTTTTTTCCTTTTTTTATTTAGAAAGCTTTTACAGTTTTCAACAACAGCACTTGGTACAATGTAATAGGACTGTTACTAGGGTTACTATATCCCCCTCCTAACCCCTCCTCCCTACTCCCTCCCCCCATTGGAAGCGACCTGGTTGTCTCCTACAGACTACAGGTATTCAAATGTTAGCACAATAAGAGCGATAAAAACTTTAAAAACAGTCTAAATAAAATTTAAATACCACTAAAATAAATAAATAGGGAGCTCGTGAATGTTAATATTCTAGTTCAAATACAGAGCATACAACTTGCCGCATCTATTGTCAAAGACAGTTGGTTTATTTTGGAGACTGGCAATCATTTTTTCGGCCCTAAGGTAAAAGGACATATCATGGAGCCATTCTGTATAAGATATGATAGACTGGTTCAGCCAGTGTTTCAGAACCAGTTTTTTCACTGACATGGCGATAAGGAAGATATGAAATTTTCTTTCTTTGACCTGAATTGGGGATAAGTCGCCCAGTATACAAATATTCGGGGTGAAAAGCGGATCCAGGCCCAATAAAGGGTCCATTCGCAATTTAATTTTAGACCACACTGATGAAACCTTCTCACAGGACCAAAAAACATGTAATGCTGTTTCATCCCCTTTGCCACATCTAACACAAATAGGCGATTGCTCCCGTCCCATTTTTGCTAACTTACTTGGGGTATAATACATATTGTTTAAGATCTGATACTGGGTGATTCTTAATCTGTCCTGTGTAATATATATATATATATAAATCTCTCCAGATATCAGACCAATTAACCCTGTGATAAGGGATTAAAGAATCCCATATTTTAGAGCCTGATAATGTAGTAGGCCAAAAGGTAGAAAGAAGCTCATTGTAAATGAGCGAAATACTGTGCGGTTATACCACTAACATTTTGATTCGTTCCACCAGCTTATCTAACCTTGAGGGTATATTAACTCCCTGAATTTATGTAGAAGAAGATGCTGCAATTGATGAATCTTGAAAATGGTACTGGCAGGAGACTGGAGTCTAACAAGCATTTCACTGGGTGACATAAGACCATTTGGTTGTTAAAAATCATATACACGCATATCTCGCAGATAAGGAGTCCAGTCTCTGCCAATAATGGAACTTCCAATTTTCAAATTAGGGTTCTCTACTATGTACTGCATTGTATCCTCACACGGGTGTATATGTAGGGAGGCACATATCTGAAAAAAGATTTTAATAGACGTGCCCATCACTGACCATTGAATAGTTTCTGGTAATGTCCTAAGAGTTGTACATAGTGCTGTCACTTTTTACATCTTGTTCAAATGTATTTTTGCACCTGTAGAGGCAAAAGACGCAGTCGCTCTGAAAAATCACCTTTCATGTAACAAACTGATAGTGTCACTGTTCATGCGGTGGGGTCACAAAAAACCCATGTGGAAACCTTGGAGTAAAAATACCAAGACATTCCCAGGGCATTAGTGTTTTTGACCATAATGCCCTACCTTGTAGGGACTGACAGGTGTCAGGGGTGTGACTTGGGATTGTCGACAGTAATGCTCATGCCATTTCAGCCCCACCCCCACCCTGTAGCCACTGACAGGCATCGAGGTGCGCCTTGGACCCTTTGCCCCCAGAGTTCAACCCATTCTCCTATACTGCGCCCATTTCAGCATGTTTCCTTATGGAATGAGGTGAATGTAAAGGCGAAACACCCCAAGGCACACCTCAACACTTGTCAGTGTCTGAAGGGTAGGGTGAGGTGAAATGTCGTGACTGTCATAGGTGACGACCCAAAGGCACACCCCAATGCCTGTCCATCTCTGTAGAGTGAGGGTGGAGTTGGCGTCAGTTCAGTACTTCAATGCCATTCCTATACTGCATCTGTCTAACTCCTACACTTCCACTGCTAATGCCAGCAAGCAAACATTCAGCATTGACAAATGCTAGTTTTTGTAGTACATCATAAAAACTAAAGGTAATTATGCAGTCAGACAGAGGCAGCATTGTGATTTGTGAAAGAGAATACCCACTTGTATGTACTGCAGTGTTTGTAATTTTTTTTCTTTCATAGAGGACTATCGATTCAACAGCAGCAGCAGATCACTCAGAACTCCAAATGGGGTTAGATGTTATCCAAGATAGAGACTTGGCATATTGGGTACATAACTGGAAGACACCTACCAGAAATCAATAGTCATTTACAAATTTAAGTTAACTTTACTAATAAAAGTTTAAAGAAAAAATGTGCGCATGTGAAATTCTTTCATGTGTTCCACAGAGTCAAAGAGTAGCCCCTAGCTTTTGTAGTTGTGCTAGACAGCAGTTCAGTGGAAGAAACAAACTGGTGACTGGCATGAGAAAGGACACAAATGACATGAGAGACAGGCTAGTGCAGCATTCCCTTTCCCCCAGTACTGGGCCAGTACTACTATTCTTCTTCAACATCACTCCCAATAGGCTCATCATCACTACTGTCCAAGCAGTGTTTTGGAAGTGCCCTGAGTATCCTGCAAGTACACCATAGCTTAGTTTAATAAAAGTTAGAATTTCAATGTTTCTGGAAGGAGTTTTCTTCTCCTAGTACTAGCAACATAGCCAGGAGTGCTAAATATTATTTTTGAATAGACACTTGTTGCTGGGCAACTTAAAAAGTAAAGTGTCAATTTGTGTAATGCTGGACAGACCGCAGCCTTTTCGTGCCAATACAAAAGTGGGGCATCCTGAACATTTATATTTCTGGGATCCTTTAAGAAGTCATCCACCACACTGCTTGCTGAGTAGCTTGTGATGGGAGAAGTAACAGCACTGTCTTTCTCTGTGTCATCCAGTCCTGCCCAAATGTTGTCCATGGAGGCACCACACAAATTAGCCCTGGGTTCCGACTCATAATGCAAGTCTTTTCTTATCCTTTTGCCTTCACTGGCATCTGTTTCTTGGAAGAGAGCATGGCTATCATGATCAGCAGCTGCAGCGCTTCTAGTTGGAGTTTCTGTTGTCATTTTTAGAGCAACTTTATTAATGAGCAGTTCTTTATAATGGTTGAAGTCTATGCTATCAGACTGGGGAAGACCTGGCAAACTGGTTCTGAAACATGTTCAGATTCCAAAATCTTTGCAATTCTGTGGTGGTCCATTTCCAAACAGAAAGACAGCTTTTCAGCAAGAGTGACATCTGTGCTTGCACCTGGTTCTTCAAATGTTTTTCAGAACCTTTTCAGTCTCTGCATGAGATGACGTATCAGTGGAATGACTTGACTTACAGTTGTGCTGACAGCACTCGCTTCAGGTGTGACTTCCTTAAATGGCTGTAGCAACAGACATAAATATGATATAAGATTCCACTGCCCAAAGGTGAGTGTAGCATCTGCTTTCCCTGCTGCATAGTCCCTGGTGTACTGGTACACTGCTTTGGTTTGTTCTTGGAGCCTCTGTAACATATAAAAGGTGGAGTTCCATCCAGTGGCAACTTCTTGCTTTAGCTAATGAATTGGTAAGTTATTCTGTTTTTGCAGTTCCCGGAAAATTTAACAAACTTTTGCAGAGTGCCTAAAGTGACCACATATCTTACATGCAGCATCCAGTATATTCTGTACACTCCTGTCTTCACCGAGGAAATCCTGTACCACTAAATTGAGTGTACGTGCAAAACATGGTAAATGCAGGTTCGGCACACAACTACCTGTAATACAGAATTGCTAAACCTATTTTTGCCTTCAATGGACTATCAGAAACTGTGTGTTTGTGCAGAGGAGAGACAGGAGACAGGGAAAAATATGTACCAAGTCTAATAATACGCATGTTCAAGGTTAGGAAACTCCTAAGAGATATCTACACGCAGCAGGCTGGACATGCCACCCTGAGCACCAAGTAAGCAATAATACCCAACAAGGTGAGCGGTATTGGGAAATACCGGACTGCCCAGGGGTGTAATGAGGCCTGGTGCTGCAGGAGGAGGGCCTTATAGCCCCTTGAAGGTCCAGTATTTCCCAATACCGCCCACCCTGGAGGGCATTATAGTGCTTAGAAAATGGGCGCTGTAAAAAAAATTGATAAAATGAATAATTTTTAATAAGTTTTGCAATTATATAGTTCCTCTGTCTTCATTAGAATGATGACATTTTGTCCTACTGCAGACCCTGTAGTTAGAAAGTTGGTTGTATGAAGTTACCACCCCCCACAGCACCTTTTTTATTTTCAGTTTCCCCCGTTGTCATGCAACAGTTTTTTTTCGTCCTCTACACTTTTTGTTTTATGTTTTTCTGTCATGCTCCTTTTTTTTTTTAACACTGGGGCCAGGAGATGTTGTGATTGGGAGAAGGAAGTGCAGTTTGGGAGAGTAAGCGTGGACGGGAGCCAGTTGTTCATGCTGCATTTTTCTTTGTTTTTTAAATTTCACACTCTTCACGGCCTGCTACCAGGACTGAGTTATTTTGATGTTTTCTTTTTTGTTGTTGTTTTTCAAGTTCCCAGTCCTTGCTGCCTTCCATGAGGCTGGGAGTGTGAAGAGCAACATCAGTTGTGTCCAGCGAGTGAGCCTGCACCGCGGTACCGAACTGGAGGAGCCATCAAACTAGACAGATGAGCCAGCGGACAAGAACCCTTAGGTACTGCTGTATAAGGTTAGAAAATGTGTGCTGTGGGTATATTAGGAAAGGGACCTATATGATGTGGCAATGTTCTTTTTCTTTAACTGTCGGGGATAATTAGGACACAGTGCAGTGGTGAAGGACTGTAGCAGGGAGCTGGCATGCCAGGTCATTCACTCAATAAGTTAGCGGAAAAAAATGCAGTTGTTTTTATTTGTTTTCTGTGATTACTGCTGTGAACTGTGATATTTTGGCAAAACTTGGTGTGGTGTCTGGTCTAAGGCAGCGGGGGGCGGCTCTTGCTAAGCAAGCGGGAATCGCTCGCTAAGCGATAAAAAAAAAATGACAGCAGGTTGGAATTGTGTGTCCAGTGCTTCAGCCAATGATGAAGCAGGCTGGGCACAAGGATACTTAGCTGGGCATGAGGCAGGTTTGGGCTGGGACTTTTTATTTGGTGGGCATCTATTAAAAGTTTATGTACCCCTGTCGAATGGGTACCAGCCAATTAGATGCCTCCAAATAAAAAGCCCATTTTCTAAGGCCATCATTACGTATGGACATGTCTGCCTCACTATTAGATTAGGAGACTAGCCCTAGACCTGAAGAATTGTAGATATGCAGGATCAGTGTGTGGGTATCCCTGACACTCATAGCCCACAGTAAGAATGGGTAACTGCCCCATGGCTACCCTGGATGTGATGTGTAGAATACCGGTCCTGTATTGTGGCAGAGCTGCTGATAAATGCTTTATACACTGAATTTGTGTTTCCCTTTATGATATCAGAACTCACTAAACCCTAGCAAAGTACAGGCCCAGTGGTTTATGCAAATTTACAGGTGGTAGCACAGGTGGGTCACAATGCCCTATGGGCAGGCTAGCCTGCTGCCAAGCAGCCACAAGTGCAGGTCACATACAGCACAAGAGAGACAAGCCATCTGGAGTAACATGCCTTGCATTCGCGCAGGTGATAGCAGTTACCTACAACAGCCATGGCTGGTGACATCCCTGAAACAGCCGGAATCTGACACTGAGATATGCTACAATGAGACACATGTCTCCACACAGTCTGTCATTGAGAGGATTCTGGGGCTCCTGAACAAGAGATTCTGGTGCCTTGATAGATCAAGGGGCCCTACAATATGCCCTGGAAATGGCTTGTGAGATCTTCACCACATGCTGCATACTGCAGAACATCACAGTATCACAAAGGATCACAGTGCCAGATGGGGACATGGAGCAGGGTGGAGATGAGGAAGGTGGAGATGATGAGAACATGGATGCTACGCATATGCAGGCAATCACAAAAATGCAATCTGTGGTCGCTGGACACCGCACAAGAGCCCAATTAATTGCCAGACACTTTAGCTGAATAGACAACACCAGCACCAGATGGCACACCCACATGTGGTGGAGAACTCACAGTGGTCACAGGTGGAAGCCAGCAGCAGAGTGGAGTGTACGGCCAGCTGAATGCTGACCTGCAGAGAAACACAGTCCCATGCAGAGATGGGAAGCACAGCAAAGCCCACACAAAATCATTGGGACAACCACTGTCCCATGCAGAGGATGGCGATGCCACAGTCTCAAATGACACATGGCCATGAACAACACAGAACATAGTGAGACCAGCTACAATGTAATGGGAGTGGGCTGGACAGAGCTGAGTCAGAGGTGTGGCTGCCTGGTGCTGGCTATAGGCAATGGTAGCACTGTTACATGTAATGTCCCCACTGCCCATATTTAAGCACCTGGCAGCACTAACACACATGCAGTGAGGCAGCAGACAGAGAGGGCAACACCCATGACAGATTGTACATGGCACTGGACAGTACTGCATGAGATGGAACACAGAGCACTGGAACCACATACCCACAAATTGATGCCATTACAGCTGGGGTCAGAAACCAGAGTCCGCATGACAGATGCACCTGTCACACAAGCAGCAGAAAACACCTGGCGCTGGGCCTGCAGGGAAGGTGTTACAGGGCTGGTATACATGTCACATGATAACCTCCTGGTGGGTGCCCATGAGGAGCTGTAGCCTGTGTGCCAGGTGGAATGCACACCATGGACACAAGTAATCCAAGGTCAGTCAGCTCAGTGTTCCGGTAGATACAGAGTCCCTGACATACAACACACCCCAGAAAGTGGAGCATACTGTTCCAAATGGTCCTACTGCTGCACCACCCCAACACATATTGCAGTCACCATGATGTGGGCATATGGGCTTGCAAGCCACCCCCCACAGGCAGATGGGCATGGTGCAGAAGTCACCCACCTATGGTGGGGTACTGTGCCCTAGAGGTTGAATCTGTAGCATTATCACATGGCTGTCCACAATTCTGCCAGCTCCAGTGTTCCATGAGGAGGTGCAGCCTAGGTCAGTGGAATGGACCCAGACAACAGTGTCCAGGCAACTGTGGTGTGGGTCATGGGGGACAGTGACAGCCACCACCCCAGAGGGCTGTGCCAGTGGTATGGTACCACCTAGGGGTGAGGGTGAAGCAGGTGGTGGACAGTAGGGGAGGCCCAGCATGGCACAGAGTGTGAGACACATATGCCATGTAAGTTGGGATGCAGTTTGGTGCCTGCGGCACCAGGCAACGTGAAACAGTGAACCTCTGCATTCCGATCTGATGGCAGTGGCAGAAAAATGCATCTAAAATGAGACAAGCTGCGTCAAAAACATGGCTGGTGCATGTGAAAAGGTGTGTGATGCACCCTGTGGCCTCCCAATGTGCCTGGTGCCACGTAGAGCAGCACACATGTACAATACTGGGCTGTAGAATGCAGAAGCAGCACAGCACTGCCAAGTGTCTGCCAAGTGCAAACTAACTGAAAGTAACTGCAAACAACCTGCAAGATGACCTCCTGTACAAGGTCACCTAATTTCATGGGCAAGGAGACAGTTCTACTCATTAGTCAGGTGGAGCAGTGGGCACAGATACTGCTACCACCTGGCAGCACCAGGCACACCACTAAAGCACTGGAGAAGGTGTGGCGGGTGACTGTCCCAAAATTGCAGCACTTGTCTGGTGTGCGATGCACAACCAGACAAGTGAGACATCGCTGGAACGAACTGTCCATGAGGAAGCCAGAGGTCCTTTCACATCTAAGGGACATGGCCCATGAAGTGGATGTGGCAATGCGGGAAAGACATCGGTGTGACACAGGTAAACACTGGAACACTCCCCTGCAGGAACAGTACACCTTAGTTTGCAATGCCATAGCATGGCCGCAGAATAACCCACATGTACCCCTCAACTGTCTTCACAGGACCACTGATGACAGCACCAGCAGGTGAGCAGCACACTGTGGAGGAGAGGAGCACAAGGATGGGAGTAAACACAAGAGATGCCTGGAGCCAGCTACCAAGGTAGGATACATGACTGGAAATGGCATTCTGCTGGGCAACGTTGCACATAGGCCACATGCAGGTCCCCATCCCATGAGTTTGTCACACAGGGGACCAGCTTATACCACTGATGTTGGGAAACCCACCACAGTGTCCCTGTAGGGGGATGTGGCATGCATGGGCCTTGTGACTGCCAGCAGCAGGTGTGTCATGACATGCACCACATGCATGCTCCACAAAGTGCTGTTACAATGTCCTGGCCCACATAGTTGGGGTGGGGCAATGCCCCCAGACAGGGGTAGCACATGCAACGGCAAACTGGGTGTGGTACACACCCAGGCTGCATTAGAGGGTGCTACAGTGCCCCCCCCATGACAAGGATAATGCAGGCAGCATGTATAGGCCAGGGCTGCATACGCCATACACTTTTTGCCACAGAGGACATGCTAGTCAATGCCGAACATTGTGACATGGTCAGCCCACCACACTGGACTGGCATGGCCCCACCATTGTGTGTGGGTAGCAGAGTGGGACACATGACCAACAGCAGGATGAAACCCCTAAGGCAGTGTTCCCTAGGTCCAGCCCCATATGTACCCCACCATTTCAGCCTATGACATGGCATGACAGTGGCCATTCCCTATGCAGCCAGCCCCCTTCCCCCACCATGGGGAACATGCACCATTGGATAATGAATGGGGCTGTGTGCATGTGAATGCCACACAAGGGTATTGACAGGATGCTGGCATATGTGAGGGGCAGCTTAATAGACATGGCAGGCTGGATGTGCTGCCCCCAGGACTATAGCATCCATGTCAACAGGCCACCAGGTGGAGGGTAACACATGGCAATGGACAGTGGCTGGCAAATATTGGGCCCTGCAGTGGTTCCCTACATGCTATGTGGGCCCACACAGCCATGGCACCAGTAAGCCAGGTCTCTACCCATGAGGGGCAGTGGGGCTGCAACTGCAAGGGCTGTGGGGTACAAGGAATGGTACGGCCATGGACCCTATGGTAACAGTAATGTCTCGGCCAGCCCCCACGGTTCATGCCTGCTGCCATACCACACACATCAGTTACGTGACACACTGCCAGGTGGGTACTAGGGTTACTAATGGGCAAAGAACCACCAGAACAGGGCAAGCTACATGCCTCTGTCCCCTGGCACGCCACTAGCTGAAACCAGGTGTAAGGGGGCAATGGGATATTGCAAGGCACAACGTCTTTGTGCCACACACTAGGCTGGACTGTCTGTGGTCACATCACAGTAGTGGCTCCAGGGACACGACTGCAGTGGGTCACACATTATCTGGTCAATGGACATGTGCCACTGCCCTTGTGTAAGAGGGCACAGTCCAGATGGGTAGGTGCCATGCTGCATCATACACTGTGCACAGTACCTACAGTGGGTGAGTTTGTGCAGTGGTTTGGCATGTACCTCTGTACAGTTGTGCAGCACGTGTGCAACCTGCAGGTCACCCTCCATGCCCTCATGGACTATGTGGACTCATTTCCCCCAGGCTTGGTGCACTTTACCGCAATCGTGACAATATCCCTGTCTCTGGCCGTAAGGCCATTGTGCAGAAAATGATCCTCCCTGTCTTCAGTTACGGGGATGTTGTCTACAATGCATGGCCCAAGGCTACCTTAGCCAGACTGGATCCCCTCTTCCACTCTTTCTGCCCCTTTGTCCTGAATTGCCCTTACTCCACCCATCACTGTGCCCTCTACCAATCAATGAATCTTACATCTCTAGGTACCCATAGGCAGTCCCACAGCACCAAAATCTCAGCCAAGTGCTGGTCCCAGTTGCTCCCCCCCCCCACCTCGCCTCTGCCCTTGCCGTCACAAGCACCCAAGCATATTCACTCAGAAGCAATGACCCACGGATCCTAGTTGTCCCACATAGATCCACTGCCATGGGCCAGGCAGCATTTAGCTACCGTATGCCTAAGTTGTGGAACTCTCTCCACTAACATTCATCACTTCTCTTCCCCCCGCATCTTAACTCCATGCTCCTAGCTCACTTCTCCCCTACCTACTCATGTGTCTAGGCCTATAGCAGCCCAAAGTGTGGCAGCCTTGGTTGTCCATCCTATTGTACATTTAATGATTGCTTGCCTACCCTAATATTGTTAATGTATTATATTTAAACTGTGCCTGTTACGAGACAGTATCAATTGTCTCTCCTGCTATTCTTGTCTCTGTATCAGTACCTAATGTGTTGTGTCTGTCCCCACTAGGTACTATGCTCTATGTATTATACTTTGTATTTGCTTCCTCAACTGTGTATGTTCCACCCCCTTCCCCAGGATGCATCTGGAATCGAGCAGTAGCCTGCTCAGTATGCCTTCCTGGTAAAATGCTTAAATAAATAAATAAAATTCCATGTATGTGAGTATGACTGTAAACACATAAGCATGGTTTGCCTCTTTTAGGCACTGCCATTTAGTGCATGATGTGGCACAGCTGTTTTTGTGCTGTTGTATTTGCTCATGATTGATATGTTGTGTACAGTGTTTTTTAACCCCCAAGTGTTTTTTTTTTTAATTTTTTTATTTTATTTGAATCTCGGAATTAAGACCTTTGAGCCATGGGCTCATTTACAAAGGCTCCACATCCAAAATGAATTATACAGAGGATGTAATAACAAACACAGGTTCAATGTGTGAGATACAACAAGAGGATAAACTGAACAACAAACTATAGTACTAAGCTTAACAAATTGTATTAAGTGTACAAATTGTATTAAGTGCTATACATATGGAAAAATTCAGATGTTAGTAGGAGGGTCTATAGGCAGTGGAGGCCTGAAAATAGTGTATTAGTAGTGGAAAAGAGAAAGGAGGTTATTAAGCGATAGAGGGAGAGAGAAGAGAGGGTAGTAAAGCAGGAGTGGGGCCCCCTAAATAGAGGACAGTTGGTAGTAGTTACAAAATAATATGGGAAAGATGAGGGTGACCGGAGTCCTGGAGGTTACACAAAGTAGCCGCCTTGGGGGGGGGGACTTGTCAGTGGAGGTCTGTAGAGTTATGTACTGAGGGTCATAAGGGTTAAGCATGACAGTCACAGCTCCTAAGGTTTACTAGGTGTTGCCAAAAACAGTTTGTGAAGGGGCCAATATTGGGAGTGGACTGGATATGTGCCAGGAGGCTGTTGAACCAGATGGGGGCTCTATACATAAATGCTCTCTGCCCTTGGGAAGTCCTGCATAATGGAATCTGAAGAGCTTGATTTGGTGAACTTCTAAAGTGCAAGGCCCTCTTTAGAAGCCGCTGGATAGATGGGGGGGCTAACCCTAAGGAGATCTTTTTGGCCAAGAGGCAGGTGTGATAGTGGATTCCTGTTATGAAGGTTGAACCAGTTGGACTGAGCATACAGGTTGCAGGTGTGAGCGTCCCAACTAGCATCAGTAAGA
This sequence comes from Neoceratodus forsteri, assembly GCA_016271365.2. Taxonomy (NCBI): domain Eukaryota; kingdom Metazoa; phylum Chordata; order Ceratodontiformes; family Ceratodontidae; genus Neoceratodus; species Neoceratodus forsteri. The sequence continues at coordinate 637,468,836 of CM057453.1, read as the reverse complement.
AGCTGTCAGGCTTTATTGAGGGTGACCCCAATCCTTCTGAGGGCATTAGCAGAGGCAGCGCCATAGAATACAAGGCCATAATTGATGATTGATAGTATGGGGCTGGTCACAGCAAGGCGTAGATCCTCTTGGATCATGCCATGCCAGTGCCTATTGAGGAGCCCAAGTCTGATATTGGCAGTTTTGGAGATGTTTGAAATGTGCTCTTGTTAGGAGAGTGTGTTGTGTAGAGTGATGCCCAAGTACTTAAAACAGGAAACTCGCTCAGGAGTGGTGCCGATGTTGTTGTGGATCAGTAGTTGGGCTGTTTTAGACTTGTTATGCGGTCCAGCAGAGATCATGGATTTGGTCTTCTTATAGCTCATAATTAATCTCTGTTCCTCAAACCATGTTTCTATTGAGGTAAAACTACACTGCAAATCATAGGTAAAGGGTGCAGGATCAGGTTGGCTTGCATAAATCACAGTCTGCATACAGGAGTAGGTTGCTGGGGCAGGCTAGAGGGAGGGTGTTGAGGTAGAGGCTAAATAGGAAGGGGCCAATGATTGATCCCTGCGGCACACCAGATAATACAGGGTGGCTAGTGGAGAAAGATTCCAAGATTTTTACACGTTGGGTTCTGCCCACTAGGTAACATCTGAACCAACTGGTGACATCTGCAGAGAGTCCTAGGGAGGGTAAGATCAGGAGCAGAAGGGAGTGATGGTGACCTGTTGGTTGGGTCTGCTGTCCTGGTGGCCATTATGGACATTGTATCTGCATCCTAGGGGTGCCTCAGACCCAACCCCTCCTAGGTTTCTGTTGTCATCTCTAGTGGGATGTCCTGGTCCATCCCCAATGGTGCTCCATTCATCATAGCCCATGACTGCCATATGCCCCTGGCCAGTGTGTACTTTTGACCTTTGTGTGGCATGCATATGCATGTCGTGGGTGCTGTGGAAATGGTCTCCTGGGTCCATGTTCTCCTCCATCCCACAGATGGTTGGGCCATGCTGAGTGTTCCTGTTGCAGCAGTGGTCTAGGTATGGCACACTGCATGGGCGATGAACTGCAGGGCAACAGCAGCTGCTGTTATGGTGCTGGTTTGTTCATGCTGCTGGGCTACACTGTGCTCCATCAGTTCTGTCATGCATTCTTGGGCATCTGCCTGCTGCTGTGCACATACGTGGAGTCTTTGCAATATGCCTATGACATCTGTATGCTGCGACACACTTTGCAGTACTCCGTTGTCCATGGCATCTTGTAACCCAGTGAGTGCTGGCTGAGATTGACATGATGGTAGTGTTCTGCTCCTCCAGTGCCCCCCATATGCCCCTTATCTCTCTTCACGGGGCCTCCTGGCATTCAAGGAAATCCTGGCAGTACTGGCCCAGTTCATCATCCAGTGTGGGTTCTGGTTTCTCCACATCTGCTAGTTGTTATGCTGACGCCTCGAAAGATAATGAGGGTATAGAGATAGGCTCCAGTGCGATATCTGCATAGCATTTGTCCCGGATGCCATTGTCTGAACCTCCAATGCCTTCCTGTGCTACCTCTGCAGTGTGCACACTTTCACCATGGTGCTGTATGACCTCTGAGTGGCTAACATAACCATTGTCATCCTCCTTCTCCTCACTGACTTCGGATGCTGAAGACTCAGTGACAGCTGATGGCCCATTCTCTAGCTCCTCCAAGTCCCCTCCACAATGGCATTGCTCTGGGATGTGGTCACAGTAGTAAGTGCTGTGCTTTGTGTTTAGTCACCAATGGTACTTGTGGGGAGAAAACATATCTGCAATTAGTTGCTGTTTGCATGGCCACCTTGGTCCGTCATTGTGCAATGTATGCAGTGCTTATTGCTACTATGCACCATGCATTGGCTACGAGCTTGCTGCCAGTAGCATTCCATGATGCGGACTTGTTTTGCCCCAGCTAGTAGGCACTGTTGCCCACCATGGCTGCCCACCTATACTATTTGAATTTGTTGCTGCCCACATGACTGCAGGGATGCCCGTCATGTCCTGGCATGTTGGGTTCAGACAGGTTTGCCACCTGCATGGGTCCCCTGACTCTGTCTCTCACCGCTTGCAGGCAGACACTCACACAGCTGTCTGCTATGCCTACATGTGCACTGTGGCTTTCATACCTCTCTGTGGTCTGCTTGATAGCCTTGTGACCTACAGGGTGGGTGATGTTGTAAGCCAGGGGCAGGGTGGCATGGTTGGCATTATCACTCCCAGGTGTAAAGCTGTCCACTCATACATAGGACCTCTGCTGCTAGGTACAGTTTGCTACATCACACTAGTGGGGTGGTGACAGTCCAGGATGCCACAGGGTGGCCATATCTGCAGGGTGACAGCTTGTGCCTGCATAGTATTAGCCCCCATCATCCAGCCATTGCATGTATACAGGCACACAGTCTGCCTTCATCCTGCACCATGTCTCTCCTGTGCTGTCACTTCTCCTCATCTTACCCCTTTCAGCAGCTTCCCATGCATCCTTCAGTGCTGCCACCCATCTGCACAGTTTCATCACTCTGTGTTGTGCCTTATGCCCCATGACTGCAGTCCATGTCCAAGCAGGCCACCCTCAGCATTCCCCAGGCCTATAAATGCCATGTGTGTGCTGACAACACAGTGGCTATGACATGCAGCATGCCACTTGCACCCTTGGGGTGCTCACGATGCCCGCTCCTGCCACAGGCCATGTGCATACTGTCGTTTTGCTGAATGTGCCATCTGGAATCCTGCTGTGCATACATATCTGCCAATGTTCTGTACCTTTCATGACCCTTGGCACGGGGTCTTGCAATTGTCACAGTGCACGCTCCTGCACTCAGGCTACCCTCATGACTTATGTGCCTGGGGAACTGCTATCCTCTCTGGATCAAATGCATTTGCATGACACACCCTCATGCCTCCTCAGTGTGTGGTGGCATGTGCAGACACCGTGTGCCAGTGGTGGCACTGTGTTCTACCAGTGACAGTCCTCTATGGTGTCTATGTCAGTACATGGGCTCCTGGCTACAGCTGCGGGGTTCACTGTGTGTGTGTGTAAACCTACTACACTACTACATGAGTGTGCCTCCTCCATTGTGAGCCATTCTGGTGTACCTTTGCACAAGGTCTGCCTTGCTTGCTGGCACTGCACTGCTGCAGCTTTGTGGCCTCTACAGCCCGCCTTACAAGTACGTCTATGTCTCCGTGGGCATGGAGGTTGCATGTCTGCCAGTGGTACAGCCTTGCCATCCTACGTCATGCTACAGTTGTTGTCCATGCCACTTACATACCTGCCACACTGTGTGACCTGAAGAGGTCCAGGCTGCTGTCTCCCTCAATTGCGTGGCTACTCAAGTGTGCTGCCAACACGCTCTTGCTGGCTGCTCAGCAGTATGGCTTGGCATGGTCCACCTCCTGTCTAGCACTGCTGCACTTTCAGACCACCTGCATTTGTGAGAGCTAGTGCCTCCCCACAGTCGGTGTCCACTATGCTGAAAAAAAAACTAGCAGAAAATAAGTTTACCTCCCTTCTATTTTAATCATCTGTACCATAACAGCTTTGACTTATCTATTTCTCTGTCTGAATTAATTTATTTCTCGCTTCCACTTTCCAATCCAAAAAAACTTCACATTGTCCCAGATCCCATTCCCCCACCCCACCCACTCACATCAGGCACTTCCCCCATTCATGCCAATACAAAAACATAGTCATGTCGTCATGGATTCTGAATGCTCAGCAAATATTGTTGGTAGTGTTATTTTTAGATCTACTGTACATATTCTGCCTCATCATATGCTAAGATTTGTCCAATCAGAGGGAGTTTCTGTCTGGCTGGAAACATTACTGTGGCATTTATCTTTTCCTTCCATAAAATATGCTGGATGTTTTGCATATTATTTTCTTATCTTCCATAATTCTTGTGAATAATCCTGTCATAATCTAATTTTACTGCCTAAGTATGTAAAGTTCTTGTTTTGAGAAATTGCCTTTGTATGTTTCCATTTATCATTGCTGTGTAGTAGTTTCACTATCACAGGTATGGATTCATGTTTGAGTTGGGCAACAGATATGAAAGGGGGAGGTGAACACCAGTCCATTTACTGTCTCCCTTCGGGAAACTGCATTGAGCATCCTTCACAGCGGAGTGGAGACAAGGGGTACTGTAGAGGAATTATTGAGAATGAAGACATCACTTTGCTTCACCTTTCTTAAGATTTCTGAAGTGTTTTTCTTCCATTTCTTAACTCGACATGGTTTTCTGTTTTTCATACTAAGTCTATTCTAGCCCCCACACACACACACACACACACACACACACACACACATTTTTGCATTTGTGACAGAAAAGATCCTGCTAGTGTGTGTACCTCTTGGACTAGTAAAAGAAAGAACCAATTTGAGATGCAAAGCCAGGTAAATCTTCAGCATGGGACTTCAGAGGCCGCGAGTCTTGTTGCTATACAAGCAGGTGTGGGGGTAAGGCCAGAAAATAGCACATGCAGACTTTAACACACTGTGACCCTTTGCACATTAAGTTACCAGCTGATAAACTACAATGAACTACAATGGTTGTGTTCATATTTCTATACAAATATGTCCGACTGTAACAATAAACTCTGCTTTTCATATACCAAATGCAATAAAAATTAATAAAATGCTAAGCTGCCACAAAAGCGAAACTTACTGAATACACACACAGACAAGCAGAGGGGTTGCCAGGGCAGTCTGTTCATAGTCGGCAGCGATTTTTCTGTGCATTTTCCCCTTGAAATCTAATGTTGGCGAGAAGTTTCCAGCATGGTGTATATTTATGTGCAGAAGCAGCTGGCTCGTCCTCCACTCCCGCCTTCATTTGTATCCTTACACTCTCTTTACAAGCCCCTCACATTGTCAGTCTCTTGCACCTTCTGTTACTTACTTCTGTTTTGCTCTACGTGACTTGACTAACTTTCATATTTTCCATGAATTATTGTGGCAGCAAAAGGAACTTCTGTCACTAAATGTGATTGTAATTGGAGCTCAAGAAGCCCTGGTCTGCCTGCTCTACCTCTCTCAGCCTTCTCCCTATAGGTTCTTCTCTTCTTGATTTTTTTCTGTATATATAAGTGGATTTCTTAACAGGTGTCAAGGTATCCATTCCACATACACAATGTACATCCACCCCCACCCCCACCCCCCACACACACATACATTTGTGCATTTGTGATAGAAAGAGCCTGCTGGTGTGTGTGCCTCTTGGACTAGTGAAAGAATGAACCAATTTGAGATACAAAGCCGGGTAAATCTTCAGCATGGGACTTCAGAAGCTGCAAAGTCTTGTTTTCTGCTACATGCACTGCTGGCAGTTTTGATAACTGAAGATACGCTACAAAATCATTGTAACTCAGTTCTGGAGCAAAATGAAACACAAAAGTTTTACTTTGATCTAGAGCTGAATTTTCTTTGATAATCCAACCCCTGGTCTTTAGGTAGTTTAAGATGTATAAGGCTATTTAATATCCTGCAACATGCACTATAAAACTATATTGTACATAAAGTAATAGTAAGCAACTAAGTCAGTAAGTAAACATTTATTTTTAGGCACCCAAACCCGGAGGCTCTGGGTGCCATACATTAAATTCAGGGGCATAAAATTAAAAATACAGCAAAATAGCAACAATTCAATAAAATCAGGAATAAAATTAAAAATCAAAATGCAACTGCATAAAAATGGAGAAGAATGCAAGAATGCAAGATTCCAGACTGTGTGTCATGATATGATTTACCCACAGACTCTAATCCATATAGGCCAATCAGCAGTTCATTTAGGTACAAGGACCCGTACCCTAGCTGGAGACCGAGCTTTCTCCGTCCATGCGCCTAGGGTGTGGAACTCCCTTCCTGCATCAACTCGCTCCTTCTCTTCCCATCCCTGCTTCAAAGCCTCACTATGGAGCTTCCTAAAATCCACCTCTGCCTGTCTCTGTGCCATATAAGGCCCCAGATGTGGTAATCTCATCCCAAACTGACTGATGGGGGGGTCACACTTCTGTGCGCTTAGTCCCACAATATGCTGAAATTTGCCCTAGGGCCCTTTTACCCCTGCTTACTTGTTCCTGAGTGGGGTTCTATGTGGCTTAACCCATATCTTTAGCCTTGTGGACAGTGCTTACATATTGTTGTTGCTCTACCTGGCAATATGTTATCTATCTTGTTGCTATCTTCCTAACATCCTGTTATGCCTGTAATCCCACATGCTGTTATCTACCTATCTACTTGTTATGCTGGATGATCCTGTATGTTACCTTGACTATGCTTGATGCTTTGTATGTACCTTGTATCCTCCTGGGTCGTACCTGAAAATAGGCACTTGGATGTCTAGTGTGCTTACCTGGTTAACAAAAGCAAATAAATAAATAAATAAATTAGTCAAGGTACAGAGCCCAGAAGCTCTGGCATTTATTCATTTTGAACTTTTTTGTGCTGTCCTCTGCACTGCACTGTTTCTAGTACAGCCCCTCTCTTCCAGTTTCAGCCCCTACCCCCATCCCTTTTTAGTAGTGCATTTGTTGAACACTGCATGATGGGGTATATGCACTATTGTGGGACTGAGTATGCACAGATCACACATACCCAGCCCACATAACTCTGCACAAATGAATATGAGCAAGGTGTATGGTTTGCGCTACAGCATGCCTCCACCGGGCACCGGTCTGTGGCTCCAACCCCTAGAATGTAGCTGCTTGGGGGGAACAGATCGAGGGATACAGGTGGGCATCCAACTGGATCCCTGTCCTGGGTCCTGAAGTGTATACCCTAATCCATGGGAGCGGGGGATTCTGGGAAGGTGCAGAATCGTAAAAATGTCAAAATAAAGGTGAGTGCCTGCATGGCTGCTCCTAGCCCTCCCTGTCAGCCCGGTGGGCTGGTGCAGCACCACAGTGGGTTGTATTGGTCTCTCACAGCTTGTGGGGTTCAACGGGGGGACACACAGTGAATACGACTGGGTCTCTACTACCATATCCTGGATCGCTTCACTTAGCACTCTGCACCCTCTTGAATAGAGCAGAGTGAGGGCGTGCCCTCAGACATGCCCCTGCACTGACTGTACTGGTAGGTGCACCACTGGCCAGGGGATCCTCTGTAGACGGGATGCATGTCTCTTCCATGAATGTGCACAGGAATCCACAGGACCCTCAGTCTGCAGCATTCAGACATATTGTAGCCTATGCACCATGAATCCATGGCAGGTTGGCAACCTGCCACATAATGCCTAGGGGCCAATGTCCTTATTGTTCTTCTTCTTCTTCTTCTTCTTCTTCTTCTTCTGCATTTATTGTATTGCATATTTTCTACTCAAAAGCATTGCCTGTGATTTCCTCACTTCTTTGTACTTATTTTTGTATTATTTACATTTTCTGTTGCATTTTGAATACACTATAATCTCCCTTCCCCCTCTGCCCAGACACATCTGGAAATGGGCGGATACCAGTGCAATACGTTTTTCCTGGTACCATTTTTGAAATAAATAAATATTGCATATCACTCATTATGGTGAGATGGGGGGTCCACAGCTGCACTTGCCTTGGTGTGCCTGACCCCAGTATACATTTTTTGTGTGGGTTCTCCCATCCCTGTACCCAAAGCATGGCTTAGTGGCCAGTAAAGGGTTTCTCCTGCATACACACATACTTAACACTTATCTCATATGGACCCTACTTGGGCATAAGATAGTTGCTTAATAGCTGGAAAAATCATGAAAATGCAACATCAGTAAGTGTCCCAATATCTAGAATCACTACTGTTTAGAACCATACACCTTCCCCCCCTATACCTTGTTGCCCTAGGAATTCTGGGCCCCCACATGTTATGTGGGACTACAGAGCCTTACCCACTAGGGTATGAAGTACCAGCACTGTTGACTAGTCCTCCGGGATCTCCCACCCAGATGAACAAAGTAGTCAGACAGCCAGACAGCCCTACTTCACAAAAACAGGTACTCCTAAAATGTGCTCTTTACCTTGTCCTTAGAGCTTACAGATAGTTATCATATTTAGAACTCATGCTCTTGTGATTGTTGCTTTGGTGTACCCGACTCTTCAGGGGAACCCTCCAGGCCCAAAAGCCACTGCTGCACTCTCTTGAGAGGGTGCCTACCTGGGAAACCCACTTGGTCCTATTACTCCCTTTATAGTCCTGGCTCCTTGGAGATCCTAGATGCCAGTGCAAAAACCCATCAGAAACTCACTTTGCCCTAGACATGTGTGAGGATCCTGTACAACAGGAAGCCATGTCACCCTGGCCTTAGTCCTAAAGCCAGCCACCAACTGGACATCTCATGTGCCTACCCCTCTAATGCTACCCAGCATTTAAGCCAGAGGTGCCTGCACTATGATTACCTGCTCATTACCACCCCCACACCCCCCCAAGACACTAAGCTGACCCAGTCTGACACAAGGCACAGCAACTGAGTCCCCTTTAGACAGTTCACACATGGACTCCTACAAGCTAGGCACCAACAACCTCTCTCTGGTGTTAAAAGCAGATGGGAGCTAAAGCATTCCAGCACCACATTAGACCCAGGACCTTGCCATCACACCAAGCCACAAGTCAGGACATATACAGCCACCCACGGTGGACTTCATCAGGACTTCAAGGTCCCAAATCTGTGCTTATTCAGGATCCCAAAAAATGAACTTCCTGCCTAAACCTCTATATATCCATGTCCCTAGTCTAACCTCAACCCACTAAAGACAGAGCAATGATGCCAAAGGCACCCACAACCGTGATGGGAACTACTGGAAACAACCTTGACCCCAAGAGTAAGGAGGGGGTTGTTACATATGATTGATGTTTATAGTATATCTGTTATGATGTATTTTCTTGCTTCCACTCATTGTATTTCATTAGTACACGTAAGATTTACCTGGAAATAAGCTTCTGTTGAGTGTACCGTTCCTCGACAAAATGTTTAGATAAATTATTTATTTATTTATTTAAGAGTTTAACCAGGCAGGCATACTTAGTGGAGAACCACTCGTTTCCAGATGCGGCCTGGGAAAATAGGGGGAGGGACATAAATGAATAGATACATACATACATGCTCACATGATGCAGATATTGACATATACTGTTATGTATGTCTACCAGTCTTGCCTACTGAGGTTTTCTTATATTTTTCAAGATATATAAATGATAAATAAATGTAACAACACATACTTACTATTTGTATAACTTAGTTAAAATTTGATATATGTTTCTCATCAATGTTTTGTTCTATTTTTCCCAAATATAAATAATACTATGATAAATAATATTGATGCTAAAGTCTATTATTACAACCCTAAAACAGGAGTTTTTTTATAGTTTAGTTTTGTACATTTTCCATCATTATATGTGCTATTATGCAGCAGTAGTTCAACTATACAGAATACCATGGGCCATATTTTCAAATATTCAGGAATGACGCAAGGGGCTCACTGCACTGCACCTGCATCATTCCAAATTTTCCAACACAGCCTGCTCCAGATTGTGGATTGTCTGCACCAATGAGGCTTGCACCAGACATATGGCTGTGGCATGGCAAGCAGGGGCTTGCACCACCAGGAGTGCTGCAACATCCCCTAAGGTGGGATTTTCTGGATCTATGATGCCGGTTCGACAAATGTTTTGTCGACCAACATCACAGCGGCAGAGTTATGTCACTCACAAGTTGCAGTTAACATAACTCCAGCAGGAGAACCAGGTCCTGTTCTAGTGGGGGTTACACCCCCATACTCCCCATGGGGAGGCTCTGCCCCCACACCCCCTGAATTTTTGGATTATCAACTCCGAGTCGGAGTTAATTCAGGGAGGGGGTGCAGAACCTGGGGAAAAAGTGCTGGGGTCCTGGGCAGACTATTACAGCAAACTGTCAATGTTGTCAGCATCGGTGTGTTTGCTGTAATAGTTTCACCGAACAAAGGGCATACTGGATTTTCCAAGGCCCCCTAAGGCCACAGAAATAGTTAGTCATTAGACCAGGCAGAGGTGGTCTAATAGCCAGTGATCTGCAGAGCAGTCTGTTGGTCTGTTTGTAGCTCTATCGCATTTCAAGAGAACACAATACTATAATGACAATGGTCACAATGGACAGCTAGTGTCAATGGCTCAGCAGTTAGCACACTCACCTCCGAGGCTGGGAGATCAGAAGGCTGTGGGTTCTATCCCCACACCAGGCACTTGGGTTAAATCCCAATACTGACACTGTAGTGCAGCATGTGGTGGGTGCTGCACTCCTGAGGTGCCGTCTTTAGGATGAGACGTTAAACCGAGGTCCCATCTGCCTGTTCTACAGATAGTTCAGGTGGTTGTTAAAGATCCCATGGCACTTCTCGAAAGAGAGTAGGGGAATTTCTCTGGTGCCCTTGCCAAATTTTTCCCCATTCACTAAAAATACCACCACCAGCTTAATCTGGTTCAAGGTCAGTTAGCATTCATCTGTATCCCCTTCCCCTTGGTCATGCCTGAAAATAGGCAGAATTTGTCTAGTGCACTTACCTGGTCAACAAAAACTAAGTAAATAAAATAAATAAAGCAATAGGGCGCACAGCTAGCACAGGGATCCTTATGATCTCTGCTGTCTGGCTGTACTTAGCTTAAGTCTTATAATTGGAAAGTCAGTTGGTACTGTATATAAAATCACACATGCCCACATAATGCAAAGCATCATGGTCTGCATATGCAAATCACCACAGAATGTTATGCTGGTTCAACTTTAAGCAGAATTGCATGGTCTATATGATGCAGATCCACAGCACATGGGCAATTCTGCTTAAAGTTGAATCAGCATAACATTCTGTGGTGATTTGCATATGCAGCCCATGATGCTTTGCACTGTGTGGGCATGTGTGATTTTGTATTTTCTTGAAACTTGGCTTCCCAGCCAAATGCCCTTTGGGGCAACCCTTGCCTCAGTGTTTGCGTGCTGAGGTTCTTTGTCTTTTGAATTGTATATAATACCACTGTTGTCTCAAATGGAATCTTATGTGGACTTCTTAGGTTGCAAAGTGCAGCTGCCATGTGAGAATCATGTATACACACAGGGCTGGATGGCCAGAGCAGATCGCAAAGCTCCACCAGCCCTGTACATGCTATGCAGCCTCTGTGCAGTGGTTGACCATTTATGTGATGCAGCCATCAGTCTGATGCACTTCTACACCACCCTTCATCGATACCCCTTTATGCACCAGTGGTTTGCCACACTAGAGCGGTAGTGATGACTTCAGGGACTTTGACGCCAGGACCACTCCTGTACCAGAATCTGCATCAACAGTTGAAAATCCGGCCCAAGTACTCCAGTCCAAGAGAAAACCAATATAAAATTCATGAAGGAAAATAAATATTGGGGGCTATGCACTATTGTGAGGCCAGGTATGCACAGATCACATGACCCAGTCTGCGTAACTCTACCCCAGTGAACAGGTGCAAGGTGCATGATATGCACTTCCACATGACTCCACAGGGTGCCTATCTGTGTTCCCATCCCCTGATGCACAGCTGCATTGATGGGCACATTCAGGGACACAGACAGGCATCCAATTGAATGCCTGTCCTGGGACCTGAAGTGGATCCCCTGAGCCATGTGAGGAAATGTGAGGACAGGAAAAATGTCAAAGTATGAGCAAGTGCTTGAATGGCTGCTCCCAGCCCTCCCTCTCAGTTCAGTGGGCTAGGGCAGCACTATAGAGGGTTTGCAGGTCTCCCGCAGCTTGCTGGATTTAACTGGGGGGGCCAACAGATGTAACAGGGGCCCTGCTGCTGTATCCTGCCCCACCTCACCCAGTACTCCATGCCTCCATGAATAGTGTGGAGTGCAGGTAAGCCCCCAGACATGCCCCAAGACTGGCTGTGTGCCTAGCTGCATGACTGGTCAAGGGATCCTGTGTTGAAGGGTCACACGTCCCTTCCATGAATGTGGGCAGGGATCTGCTGACCCCCTGGTTCACTGCATTTAGGTGTAGGATTGCCTATATGATGCAGATCCACAGCGCATGGGTAACCTGTCCCTTAATGCATAGGGGAGATTACTTAGTTCTTATTGAACATTTTCTCTGCCCTTCTTCATAAGGCAGGGTCCTAACAAGACAATGTTGAAAATTTGGTGTAAAAACAGTAAAAAAACAGTTTTCAATATTTTACCTCAAATTCGTCACCTGCAGTCGGCTCTGGCCAGAATTTGTTTTCTTTCCTGTGATTCTGTTTTTTTAGCATCTTCCTTCCTTTGTTTAGTTTGTCTGATTGTTTTCTCTGCTTTGTTTCTCTGAGGTTTTCAGAATTTTACTTAGTCTTTTACCTCCATTTAATTCAGAGTACTTTTTTGTTCAGTTTTTCTTATGGCTATGGGAGCAATGCCTACATTTAACCGTTGCAGGGCCGCAGACTGATATATCAGTCCAAAACTCCTACACATTCTTTTTCTGTTCACAGCCTAAGGGTTAAATGAGTTCAGACATAAATCTTTTTATTTTGCTGTAATATTCATCCTGCTTTGGGGGCAATAGCCCTTCCAGAAGATTTAGAAGATGGAAAAAAATGATTTGCTGGAAAGAAGGACCATAGTTTATCTTTCGCTTTTATGTGTTTTTCAGATAGGTGCCTCTCATAATCATTATAGTGTGTGTTATAATATTTTAGAAAATGGGCAAAGACAATCATCTCCCCTGATTGGCTGAGACACGTTTTTAGGCGGGCGTCTATCAGACAATAGATGCCCACCTAGAAACGAGAGCCAGCCAACAGTGCCCCTTTACCCACAGCAGTATTCCAGTACCCACTCCGTTTCCCAATTGGACAATCTGTCAAAAAAAAGTTTCAAACTCGGCACCATTTTTCTTCCCAAATTAGCGAGTGATTAAAACCAGTACTCAGCATACCCAACAGTCGCTGTAAAGAAAGAAAAAGTCATCGGTTTCACCAGCGCTACAGATACAAAGCATTCAACTAAAAAGCCGAAATTTAGAAAGTAAAGAAATCCGTTCAGAACAGTAGATCGCATGTAAATAAAATAACAGCTGTGCATGAGCAAGTCATGTCCTTTACATCCTGTGGCCTTAAACAGCATGCAGCAGCTGCGGTCCCTTCACACACACTCCCATAGGTCCCCCCATACCCACACAAAAAGTCTTTCCCCTCTGAGCCTCCCCCACCTGGTATGGTTGATTTGTCCTGGATGGTGGCAAGCTGCAGTCAGCCAGAAAATTATCAGTTTCAGTGTGGGAAAAGACGTAAATAAAACGGCACTTGAGTCAAACAGAAAACGGGCAGCAGAGCATAGGAGAAGAAATGTTTCATTCCTACCTGGTTCCCTATCTTGGCACATAAGAGTGCCACAGTCCTCCAGAAATCCTAGTTCGCCAGCTCCACTGCCCCTTCTCTCCCCGCACCTGACTCTTTCCGTGTAAAAAAAAACCTTCGCTTTTGCAGGCTCAACGTTGCACCTGCAGCCCCTCCAGCTGCCTCTCACACACAGGTCCCTCCACAGCCTCCCAAAAAGCTGCTTGTAAATCTGGTGGTGGTGGGGGTATGCACAACTACTGTAAAGAAATCACCGCAGTAGCTTTGACTGACCTTATTCGAACGCTTTTACAGTTCTCATGCTGTGGCCACTGTGTTAAACTGCATGGCACATATAGTTAGGATTGTTTCAGGAATAAAAGTAAAAAAGAAAAAACAGATGTGTGTGTGTGTGTGTGTGTGGGGGGACCATGAGACCAGATCAAAGTCATACAGACCCTCCAGTACAAGGAAAGTCTCTTCTTCACAAAAAAAGCATTCTAATGCAGGGAGGAACTATTTTGTTACAAAATATATTTTAAACTATTTCTTTATTTACATTATTTTATTAAACCTTTTTTCTTTTACAGTGCCCATTTTCTAGTGCAATATACCCTCCAGGGTGGGCAGTATGGGCAATACCGGACCTTCCAGGGGCTATAAGGCCCTCCGCCTGCGGCGTCGGGCCTCATTACGCCCCTGGGCGGTCCGGTATTGCCCAATACTGCCCACCCTGTCGGGTATTATTGCTTACAGAGAGTAGCTATATATGGCTTTTATGAGGTTAATCTGATTACTTCAGATCTATTTTCGTGGAGGAGGATTTTTGATACTAATATACATATATTATCGCAACCAGTTTCTTGTTCTTCACATTCGCTGGCTTGCTTTCTTGCTGCGTTACTTGTGGCTGTCGTAATATGCCTCTAAACCCAAGACTGCTGGGGGGAACATGATAGTGGAAAGTAGAGCTTTAGTATTTACGGCCTTCTCTTCTTTTTGTGTTCTGTTAACAAACTGCTAAGGCTATTCAGGCAGGGGACTGTATCTGTTAGTATTTTAGTTCAGCTCATTTTTATGTTTGCTTGTACACATGTGCAAGAAACATAGTGCCACCATATGAGAATTCAAGGTGTGCCTCCCTACTTCCAATGCCCTGCTGCCTTTTGCAGGCGTGGCCCCACCATGCCAATGAATGTAAGAGCTGTCTATGACAGCGTTTGCAAATGCAGCGGCATACAGTTAAAAGAACGAGCTGCAGCGTGTAGGCAATTTGCATACTGCCGCCGTTGGCAGTATGCAAAGTGCCTTCACATCGGCGCTGCAGTGCAAGATCTGTCATAGACAGCTCCTCCTTCCCCCCAACAAGTAGCATGCTGGGAGCCCACCCCTGCGTGCTCACGCACCCTCCCCACACACACAGTATGGCCGACGAGGTGCCCAGTCCCCAGTCAGCTCCAGTGCCCCCAAAACAGCCTTCAAGGTGCCACGTGGGAGCCCACCCCAGCATTGCAAACGTCCATTTGGTGGTTCCTCAAACACACTTCCAGGTGCCACGCTGGGAGCCCACCCCAGCGTGGCAAAGCTCTCTATGGCAGCTCAGAGGTGCCCAATCCCCACCGGTTCCACTGGCCCCCCAAAAAACTTCCAGCTGCCACACTGGGAGCCTACCCCAGCATGCCAAATGTCCCACATCGTCTTCCTACAAGAAAAAAGAAACCTAGAAAGAACTGTCCCATGCTGACTGTCTTGACCCCTCTCTCCCGCGCCCACCATCTGGCACCCTGCCTCCCACACCCCCCAATTTACTTACCTCCAGAGTCCAGCCTGATGATCCTTGGTGGACCGGGAACACGCCTGCACTCTTCAAAGCTGACTGAGGAAATGCCGGTAAGCTGTAAAGTGGAAAAAATAGGTTTTTTTCAACTTTGATGCATATCTCAGGCATTTTTTTGGGAATTTTTTCACCAAATTTTCAACATGGGGTTTTTGGGACCCCACCTCATGAATGCTTGCACTGTCATTTTATTATTCAGTCCCGAATGGTGATTTTGCTGTCACTGTGTGAAACCACCTTTTGGGACTGATGTATGAAATGACAGTGTCACAGTTCATGAGGTAGGCCCCCAAAAACCGTATGTTGAAAATTTGGGGAAAAAATTTCCCAAAATTACTGCTTTATGAGTGTGTGTTGTGCAGTTCCTATGCACGCTCATAAGTTCGTGAATCTTTAATATTTGCACTCCAGATTTTCAACATTGCCATTTTACCACACCTCCTTATGAACAGTACAGCTGTCATTTTTCACATCTTGCCCAAAATGTGTTTCTGCGAATGTAGTGTACAATGGCGCAGTCGGTGTGCAAAATCAATGTTTGGGACAGATTAAGAAAATCACAGTGACACTGTTCATGAGCAGACGTCTTAAAATGGCTATGTTGAAAATTTGGTGAAAAAATTCCCAAAAATGACTGTTTTACGAGCGTGCGTTGAGCAGTTCCTACACACGCTCGTAAGTTCGCAAATTTTTAATATTTGCATTCAGATTTCAACATTGTCATTTTACCATATCTCCTTATGAGCAGTACAGCTGTCATTTTTCACATCTCCCCAAAATGTGTTTCACGCATGTAGCACACAATGGTGCAGTCGGTGTGTGAAAACAATGTTTGGGACAGATTAAGAAAACCACAGTGACACTGTTCATGAGCAGAGGTTTTAAAATGGCTATGTTGAAAATTTGGTGACAAAGGTCCATAAAATGACTGTGTTCTGACGAGCATTGCACTGTTTCATGCCCCTCGTAGTTCATGAATTTGTAATATTTTCAGTCCAGATTTTCACCACTGGCATTTTTCCGCACTTCTTTATGAACAGTACAGCTGTAATTTTTCACAACATGGCCAAAATGTGTTTTCACACTTTCTGCACAGAAATGCGTGGTCGCTGTGGGAAATCACTGTTCAGGACAGATTAAGAAAATCACAGTGACACTGTTCATGAGTGGAGGTCCCAAAATGCCTGTGTTGACTATTTGCTGTAAAAAATCCCCAAACTAATTACATTAAGGGTGTGTGTTGCACAGTTTCTACACACGCTCGTGACTTCACCAGTTTTTTTACTATTTTCACTGCAGATTTTCAACATTGTCATTTTTACACCTCCCATGAACAGTACAGCTGTCATTTTCACATCCTGTTTGAATGTGTTTTGCACCTGTGGTGCCAAATGCAAAGTCACTTTGCAAAATCAGCTTTTGCTAATGAACTGATATTGCCACTGTTCATAAGGTGGAGGTCACAAAAAAACCCATGTTGAAAATTTGGAGTGAAAATACCAACGAACGCCTGAGGCGTTAGGGCTTCTGACCATAACACCCCACCCTGTAGAGACTGACAAGCATCAGGGGTGTGACTTGGGATTGTCGCCTGTAATGCCCATACCATTCCACCCCCACTCACACCCTGCAGCCAGTGAGAGGTATCGAGGTGTGTCTTGGACTCTTCGGCCCCAAAGTTCACCCCATTCTCCTATACTGCACCCATCTCACTGTATTTCCTGATGGAATGGGGTCAGCATAAGGGACAAACACCCAAGGCACATCATGACACTTGTCAGTGTCTGCAGGATAGTTTGTGGTGAAATGGCGTGGCCGTTATGCCTGACAACCCAAAGGCACACCTCACCAATGCCAATGCCAGCAAGCAAACATTCAGCATTGACAAATGCTTGTTTACATCTGATCTTTTCCAGCTGAATCCCACCCACCACCACCACCACACTAGATCTTTTACCAGTATCTTGAAAAAAGGTGGCTTTTAATGGCTCTCCTGCCAGTATCGAGAGGTTAAACTATCAAGAAAGCAGTCATGTGGATCACTAAAGTCTTCCCTTCAGCTGCTGCCTTTCTACTTTCTCATATCAGATGATGTCCATTTTTGTTGGTGTTTCCTGGATCTCTGCTTAGCATTCTCATTTAACTTTTTCTTTTCTTTTTCCATGACTGCTGTTTGAACTCATCACCCAGGTAAGCTGCAGCTTCTCAGACAATATTTGCTTCTTTAGTTATAAAATAATCTGTGGCCAAAACTGCAGGCATGCTTGTTTTGCCTACTCTAACCGCCACAACCTCCACGTGGAGTTTTAGCTGGAATTTTGGTTGGTCACCTGTTTTAAATTTGCGTGGCAAAAGAATGCTTGTTGTAGGCAGGTAAATCTTCTCAACATTCTCTCCTTCTTTTCAATGTGCCGCCAAAGTATTTTTAATATATAACTTGTGCTAGTAGCATTCAGACCATTTTAAGCAGTACTGGGTCAATAGCGCTGGCAAAACAGAGCATGAATAAGCGCGTTGCGAAAGCTTCAAAGCTTGGCCGCGACAGGGGTTTCAGTGTCACGGTATGCCGCTACCCCTGTTTGCTGTACCCTCACATGGGAAGTGCCAAGGAAGCTGCTGGCGCAGTGTCTGGTTGAGATTCTCCTGTGATGGAGTGGCTAGGGTATCAGCATCCGATGGCATGGGGGACTTGGGGCTGCAGTTTTGCTCCCCCCAGGTCCCATAGTATTGCAGCTTTATTTTTTACTTTTACAATGAATATTACCCCTCCCCAGTGTTTTGCCCCATCCCTGAAGTCCACACCCACTCAGAGTTAGTTATATTAATTCCGAGGGGTGTGGGGGGATAGCACCCCATGTTGGGGATTGCTGGTGGTGGAGCCCCCCACAAAGCAGAACAGAGCACTCTATTTAGTTAAACGGTGTGCGCTGTTTCTGTTTTGGTCATTTTTTTTCCCAACCTTATTTCAAAGAACACTGTTTTTTTCTACAGCATTTTTTGTGCGGTTTCATCCACGACATTATAACCCCATGCCATGTTAAGCTACTTTGAAATGCTGACCAATCAGTGATGAGAGTGCAGCAGCAGTCCTCACCTGTCTAACTCTCATGCATGCTCCATTTGGTTCTCCTTACCACTCCCCCCCGGCCCTTTTTCATTTCAATACCTTTGAAACTGAATTTTCTACTGCTTCTATCATTGCCTTTTTAAATGCTATCCACTTTTGTTTTTGTGCCCTCTATCTTCACTATGTCCTGCATGCTTTTCTCCACTTTTTCCTCATTTTGCCAATGTCTTCTGTTTTGGAGTCTGATACCCTTATTCTTTTTTCCTCTTTGCATCTCCCCAACGGGATCTCCAACTCTACTGTCCTGCGGTCAGTGGAACCAAGTGATTCCAGGACTGCTGCATTCTGAATCCTCCCATTGTTGGTAAACATCAGATCCAGCAGGGGCTTCCCTCTTGTTTGGGCCCCGAACAAATTGCTCTAGGAATGCCTCCTGGCACACATTTACCAGAATCTCATTCCCAGTACTAGCCATGACTGAAACTTTCTAGTCCAAATCTGGCATATTGAAATCCCGAACTATTACCACTTCCCTTGACTAACTGTCTCTTAAGTATCTCTTCCAATTCTCTGTGTGTCCCTAGATTCTGGCCCAATGGTCTGTAGACCAACCTGATCTGGATTTGTATCCCCTTCCTTTTGCTGCTAGTACCCACAAGGTTTTCAATTCACTTGACCCCCCGGCCTCCCCTTGGCTATCTATTTCTGTTTCTTCTGTCCTCTACTTAATACACGGCACTACACCACCTCCTCTGCCCTATTCCCTGTCTCTTCTGAATAGTATGTAGCCCAGTTTGGTCATGTCCCAGTCATGATTTGAGGCTGCCAATGTCTCTGTTACCACTACAAGGTCATGTCCCCCCTCTGTGACCAGCATCTGAAGTTCTGGCATTTTTTTTTTTAGCACAGGTTCCTTGCGTTGGCACTTATCAATTTCCAACATTTCTTCCTAATGCCACTTTCCTCTTTTCCTTGAGTTTGCAAGTTCCTGCTGAGTTTAGCAGTGGGGGGAGGCCAGCAAGGCCCTCCCACCGTTTGTGACATTTTGTGTGTGTCTTGCCACTCGGATGCCCACCTTACTATTTAAAGTAGCTGTGTGTTGTGCCCTCCTTTCTTCCAGCGCCCTTCTGTCTTCTTCATTGGAGTGCTAGCCATACTATTAAACAATCTCCAGCCCCTCCAAGCTGAGCCCCAGTCCTCAAGGAGCCAAAAATTCCTCCTCCCTGTACCAACCCTTTAGCCATGCATTGAACTGGAGCATGTGGAATTGTTCCTTTTGGTTTTGGTAAGGCCATGGTAGCACCTCAAAGAAGGTTACTGCACCTGCTGTCAACCTGGTTACCTTTCTCGGAGCACAGAAATCTGCCTTCACTTGTTCCATGCTGTGCTTGCTCAGATCATTGAGGCCCACAGGCACAATTAGATCTGGTCTTTCCACCCCCTCTCTCATGAGTTCCACCACCCTGGCAAAAGGTCTGTCCTCTTTCACCCCAGAATAACAGCAGACCTCTTCTTTACTATTGGGATGAGACCCTTTTCCATTTCAGTATCCCTCACTATGGAGTCTCTCACTACATGTACCTTCCTCTTACCCCCTTTGGGGCTTGACCTTTTCCATGGTCGTAGAACCTGTCTGTTGGGTGTGCTAGTCCCTCGTCACTCCTAGTGTGAGATCCAGGCACCTCCTGCTACAACAGAGGGAACCTATTGCTGGTGCACAGCTTGGTTCCTGTGGCTTGGACTTCCCTCCTTTTTCTTCCCTTCCCACTGACACCATGGTCCAGCCCCCTTCTTAGGCCTAAACTAGAAACATAGAAACATAAAAGTTGATGGCAGATAAGGACCGCAAGGCCCATCCAGTCTGCCCATTTCTTTTTCTACCTTATAAATGTGCCATCGGCCTTCGCTCTGTCAATGGCCTATCTATTCATACTCATCTATATTGCTCCCTTATGCCTATCCCATGCCTGTCTGAAGCCCTGCACTGTATTCATATCCACTACTTCCTGAGGTAGACCATTCCATGCATCCACCACCCTTTCTGTGAAAAAGAACTTCCTCACATTACCCCTTAATCGGCCTCCCTCTAATCTCATGCTGTGTCCTCCTGTCCTGCTATTTTTCTTATATTGAAACATGTTAGACTCTTTCACCTTGTTAATGCCCTTAAGGTGTTTGAATGTTTCAATTATATCACTTCTCTCCCTCCTTTGCTCTAGGGTATACATACTGAGCTCCGTTAATCTGTCCTCATATATTTTCTGATGCAGTCCCTGCACCATATTGGTTGCCCATTAGGTGGCTGTGGCAGAAGTGTCCTATGTAGCCTGGTGGCTTCAGGTCTCAAGTGGAATATTTCAGCCCTTATAGCTTCCAGCTCCCCCCCCCCCCCATAGCCTGAAACCTCCTACAGCTGACACAGTGGCCAGACTCCCAGAGCACTCCATTGTTCACCACTGTCTGACATCCCCTACACTCCCCCTACATCCCACAAATATGTCTCCCCCATTGTGTTTTACTGTAGTGAAGTAAGTGGTGTAATTGTACTATAAGGCTGTCCCAAACTGGGAGCCTGTAGGATATGTTTGCACTGTTTACAATTATAAACTTGCAGTACAAGGTTACCCCAGTTAGGGTATCTCTGGGATTTGCTCAAACACCTGCCTTTACACTCAGATAAATACTCTATGTTTTACCTCTTGCGTGTTTCAGAGCTCCTTACAGTACTACAGGCTTTCTGCAGATAGAAACATAGAAACATAGAAATTGTCGGCAGATAAGGACCTCTAGGCCCATCCAGTCTGCCCATAGGCCCTATACATTGTATGTGGCCACTGATCCTATGTGATCAATGGCTTGTCATCACTCCCTCCCCACACAAATTTCCCTAAGTTAGATATCATAGTTCCGCTCTGTGCCACTCTTGTGGGATGCTACACACAATGTGATGCTTGAAGCGACTCGACATTGATCTCTGTTCAGTTCAACTGAATTTCAGTTTATTGAAAGTGAAGTCTAAATGCAGGCAACTGCGTCTCTTCTGTCTAAGCCCAACCCACCAGTTAACAGCAATACCCCCAGCTAATTGCAGGGACAAATTTCACCTGCCTTCCCCCTAACTCAGTCCAGAACACTGTGACATGTGCCTTTATGCCTTGACCGAAGGTCCCAATTTAACTTGTAGATCCTACACTTCTAAAACAATAACAACTTACCCCCTTGGTTAGCCGCTCCTAGCTGCTTACGTCAGCTGCCTACTTGCTCTGATAGCAAGAGTTCACAGTTTATACTTGATTACACTTGGCACTATGATGTCTCTAATTATCATCCCAACCAGCTTGTACCTCTTCCTTCTTCTTGTCCTCCCCCCCGCGTTATGCTTGGAAATGAGTTTTTCTCAGTGTGCCTTTCTCAGTCACCAATTGCAAATAAATAAATAGAATTAGTTTGCTGTACTGTTATATTTAGCACAGGTACAGTACATACGAATATGTGAAAATGCCAGCAGATACAGGCCATATTATCTATTGAGTCTGCTCAAGTGCTCAGCTCAGCTTCCAGTCTAATCTACTGCAGTAGCCCCCCCCACCCTTTGCCTGTCAAGCTGATTTATCGCTCCCTTCTGCCAACTCCCCCTTCCCAGCTTCCCCCCAGTTCTGACTATACCATTGACCGTGTCCCACCCCCTCTTAAAACTGCCCACAGATTTCAGTGATACCACCTCCTCTGGCAGTGCGTTCCACCTTGCTACCACCCTTTCTATGAAGTAGTGCATCCTCATTTCCCTTCTGAATCTTCCACCTTCCAGTTTCAGATTGTGCCCCCTTGTGTCCCTCCCCCCTTAATCTAAACATGCCCTCAGTACTAACCCCATTCATGCCCTTTAAGTATTCGAAGGTCTCAATCATATCCCCTCTCTCCCTTGTATCCTCTAGGGAATACATGTTGAGCTCACCCAATCTTTCCTCATATGGTTTGTCCCCCAGTCCAAGTATCATCTCCCCCATGCAGGACCCCTCCAGTAGTTTGACATCATTCTTTAAATAGGGGCACCAGAACTGCACACAGTACTCCAAGTGAGGACTCACCAGTGACCTGTACAGTGGCAGAATTCTACCTTTATTCTGTATTCTGATAAAGTTGCCACAATCAGGTCTGGTGTCCACTCGACCCTCTCTAATGGGAATTGTGGTGGTCGGCAGGAGATTTCGGACACCCAGTTTGTGTGGTCTGACTGCTGCCTCCCCACAATCAATGATATTGGGATGGTCAACAAACTATAGTTTTGATCTGGGCCCTACACGCCTCTTAGTAGGTTGTGTGGATATAAATTGGTCTGGTCCTTGCCGAGATAGTCTGGATGTCTCTGGAGAGGGGATCTTTCCAGATCCCCTGAAGGAGGCCTTGGTTCAGCCCCTCCTTAAAAGGCTCTCCTTGGACCCGGACTGTCTGGCAAACTACAGGTCTGTCTCTAACCTGCCCTTTGTGGGTAAGGTTATTGAGAAGGTGGTTGCGTCATAATTGGATGATCATTTGACCAGCCACAATGTCTATGATTCTCTCCAGTCCGGATTCAGGAAGAGACATAGTACTGAAATAGCTCTTGTCCAGGTACTAAATGACCTCCTAATAGTGAGAGATCAAAAGACCCGTTCCATCTTGCTCCTTCTAGATCTCTCTGCAGCATTTGACACTGCGGACCATGGTGTGCTGTTGGAATGCCTGCGGTTCATCTGTGGACTGTCTGGTACAGTCCTCAGATGGTTCCAAGCATTCCTCAAGGGTAGGATTCAAAGAGTGGCTTCTGGAATTTTTTTCTTGGCACCACTTCCCCTATCCTGCGGGGTGCCGCAGGGCTCCATCTTTGCGACCCATGTTGTTTGCGGTGTACATGCTGCCATTAGGAGCAATTATTAGGTGGTACGACTTGAGTTTTCACTGCTATGCAGGTGATACTCAGTTGTACATGTCCTTTGTGTCTGGTCAGGATGATGCTGTTTCGGTCTTTAACAACTGTCTCACCGAGATCCAGGATTGGATGAGTGTGAGCTGACTATGGTTAAGCTAGGAAAAAACGAAGGTGTTGGTTGTGGACCCAGATCATCAGGAGGTGGGTTTGTTGGCACAATTACCTTCAGGACTATGGCTTGGAGGTGTTCTGCTGACTACCTCAGACTGGGTGCAGAACCTGGGCATTATTTTTGATGACTGCCTGACCCTTAAATCTCAGGTGTCGGCAGTCATCAAAACCTCTTTTTACCACCTGGTGAATATTGCCCGGGTGAAGCACCTGGTTCCTTCCGATGATCTTCCAACTTTGGCCCATGCCTCCGTTGCCTCCTGCCTTGACTACTGCAATGCCTTTTACCTACGGCTACTGGGGGTTGATATCTGCTGCTTGCAGTTAGTGCAGAATGCTGTGGCCGGGGTTTTGACTGGTGCCTCTAGGATCAGTCATGTAACACCTGTGCTCTACGCAGACTGCACTGGCTGCCAGTACAGTGGCAGATCACCTTCAATGTTGGTTTGCTGACCTATAAGGCCCTACATGACCAGAGACCTAGTTACCTGCAAGATCTCTTTCATCCCTACTGTCCCTCCTGCTCTCTCCAATCCACTGACGAGGGATTGCTAGCGATTTCAAGGGTCCATTTAAAGACATCTGGGGCCAGGTAATTTAGTTTTATGGCCCCGACCCTGTGGAATTCTCTACCACGTTGGGTGTGAGATTGCCTGACTGTCCAAAGTTTTAAAGCTGCTTTTAAAACCTTTCTATTTAATCTAGCCTATCCTGATTTTTAATGCTGCTGTGGTATTTATTGTTTTAATCTGCTGTGTTTATTTATTGATGTATTTATAATTATTGTGTTGTAGAAGTGCCTTGATTTTAGAAAGGTGCATTTTTATAAATAAAAATTGATTGCTTGATTGATTCTACCTTTGCCTTCAATTTTCTTTTTACCTCTCCCCCCCCAGAAATGAGCTTCAGTTTCCTAGACTGTGAACTTTTACCGCTGAACTTTCCCAGCTACCAATTTCTAAATAAAAAATGTATATATAGTACAATGCAATACATTTTAATTTGTATAGGGTCTTTCCTTCTAAGTAGCCAAAGGCTTCACAAATGTACAAGAAGCAAATCAATTAGAGGTAAGGCAGCGCTAAATACATAGCAAAATGATAGTAGAAAGAAGACAGAACGATGTGGCTATGTCACCCAAGGCAATTAGGAAACAGTAAGATTTAATTATGTGTTGAAAAGAGACTGCAAGTCAAGCAATTGGATATACAGCACAGCAGGTACAAAGACTAGTCCAGAGTACAGCTGAAGAAAAAAAGGTTCACCGCCAACTGTGGAACGTTTCAGAGAAAGAACTTTAAGATGATAACTGTCAAAATATATAGTACATAACAGCAATAGAGAGAAAAATATCCTTCTCTAAACTCAGCTTGTTCTTCTCACAAAATGCAGCCCTCTTTTTCCAGTCCTCCAACCAATGTAAAATAAGTTTCATGTAGATTTTTGCCAAAATACTAATTAAGCTAATCAGCCTATAGATCCATATAATTTTAGTCACATATGACACTTATTTAGCCGGGAAAGTAAGTTTCTAAGATTTTTGTCAGGAACAAAATGTACTGCAGAAGACATGAAGGGATTTACTTTAGGGTAGACCCAAAGCCTTATATCCGTATCTGGTATGTTCCTCCCCCCAGTTCTGCCTTTCCACCTCATAAGACTTCATGTGGCTGTCCTGGGTGTCAGTTTTATACTGATAATGGCACTGAGGGATAGAAACACAGGGAGATGAGCAAAATATGGATGCATTTCTGTGCCAGGTCCCACATGACAGACCAGTTTAGATGCATTGCCCTTTCATATGGCTTTCCCACATCTGTATTCTAGCTCTTCACATTTATTATGGTAGGAAAGGCAAGTTTAAAAAAATCACACCACACTCTGTACTTAAATAAAAACCACCCCCTTTCCCTTTAGAGCCAAAAAAGTGTCTGTGCCAGTTTTATTTCCCCAGTGGTCTGAACATTTCCCATAGTAATATTTCATTGGCCTGATTTGAACAAAGGTGAACATTTCTCAGAGGCGAACTAGACATTTGTCATTCACTAGCTATTGCAGAACACCAATCCAAAGTCTTTTATCTGCAACATGAATATAACACTTATTGTTTAACTTAAGTACCAAGATAAAAAAAGGAAACCGCAAACCAGGAAGCTATACTGATCTGAATTCTGACAGGATACAACTGTCTAGGGCATAATTGTGTTAATGTTTATTTTTTGCAGCAGCACATACATTATAGGAACAACACCAATTTAGAAATCAAAATACCCTTCATCAAAAGGAAAGCAGGATGTTGGTCATCTGAGAACCACAGGGACCTTTTTAAGGAAAGTATACCTCTATGACTAACGGAAGTGTGGGGGTGCTAGATTCACCAAGACACCTTGTGACATCATGCACAGATAAGCAAACACTGATTGGCTGCTCATTATCTGTACTAGAGTTTAAATTCCTGCAGTATTAGATGAGGCTTCAGACTTGGAAAGAAGGATAAAATACACTTTTCACAGCTCCTTTAATTTTGTTTTCTCAGTGAAATAAATAGAAAAAGGGTCAAGGATTCCTAAAACGCTGCATTTTCTGGATCTGGGAGGAAGGTAAGGGTCTTCCTAAAGCTGACGAATATGTTTCTTCTCATATAGAAGTATCTAGGCTATGGTCCTAGAACACTTTGCAGTATTATTTGACCTTACAAAATAGATTATTTGCTTTAAATGTACAGGATCTTGCCAGAACTGTTCATAAGGGAGGGTAAAAATCAACATGTCTGTGCCATATTCTGGTTTGTCTGATAACATGATATTTTAGAATGCTGTCTAGTGGTGCTGCATTTTTGGTGACTGATTATTAACTGTAGTATGTGGCTATACTGTAGAATCAGAGTGGAGTACTTTACATCTTTATCAGTTATTTTCACAGGTACACAGTTTGGAGTGTTGTGAAATAGGTTTCTCTTTTGCCCATAGCATCTCATGGCTGGGATTTACAACCAAATACAGTATAATGCTAATTCCCCAATTAATTCTAACATTTCTGCAGAACTAGGCTATCTGACAATTACATTTTTTAAATCAGGTATGATAGAAATGAGGGCAGCAAGTTACATTTTTATCAGTTAGGATAGAAATGAGGGCAACATCAGTTCAGTTTGCATTATAAAAGGTTCAGGTAACGTGATCAAGCATGAGTTTAAAGTTGGAGGGAGTTTGACTTTGCACATATTACTAGCACCCTGATCAAAGTTAAACAAAGATTTGTTGAATTTTCAGATTAGGCAAGTAGTGCATCTGTCTGGTGTCGTTCATTTTTCATGTACCAGCCCATATTTAAGAAAACTACAGGGTTAACATTTTATAGAATGGCCCATATTATAAGTTAATTGGGCCTCAGACGGGTGTCTCTTATGGTATAATATTCTCCAAGAATTAGGTTTGAGCAAAAGGACTGCAAAGTGAATCTGAGAAATTGTGTGTGCCCAAACTTCATGAGAGGAGTCTCTTGTACCATACGAGACAATCTTTGAAGGCCCTATTATCTTATTATAATTTATTATAAGTTTAGAGTATTTTACTTATTATGCCATCCTCACCCCCCGGACTGAAGCAGAGTGATCCCTACTAATGCCCCCACATGAGAGCACACTGTACGTGGCATAAGAGATACAGTGGCTCTGCACACTGATTGGCTGAAACTACATTAGTGATTTATAATGCTATAAATGGGGTGGCATTAATCAAGCAGTGCAAACAGCAATGTCTGAGGGACATGTATTATAACGTCATTTGTATCTATGTATACTTGCTTGTATTTTGTGTTGCATCCTGTGCTGTATCTGCTATGTGTCATTGCATTGTATATCTTGATTTGCCTTTCCTCTGTATCACCATCCCCAACCCACTCCCCACCCCCAAGGGCACTTGGAAATGAGACTTGTCTGTGTATGCTTTCCTGATCAAAACATGCCATCAAATAAAAATACATATGTAATGTCCAGACTCAAAATGTGCTATTTTTCTTCATGCATGAGGGTGCAAGACCATAACGCATGAGTGGCAGCACATTGGTTAAACTGATAGACATAGGTTTACTACTTAAAGATTTTAAATATGCTGTTTGTGTAAATATTTAGCTGGTTCTCATTCATTTCAACAGCTGGTGTCAGTGATGCACAGAGATATTGTGATGTCATCAGCATTGTGAACACTGCTCTCTGATTGGTTCAGTATTCTGTTGTGACACACTTAATCTTGAAAATCTCAGTTGTGACCTACCAAACTTCAAGATATCATGATATCTTGAGATTAGAAATACAAAGATGTCACTTCTTAGCTTGCTTTTTTGTCCCTACTGCCATACAAATGCAGGTATTCTGTGTGTGTGTGTGTGTGTGTGTGTGTGTGTGTGTGTGTGTGTCGTGTGTGTGTGTGTGTGTGTGTGTATGTATAAATACATACATAAAGAGAGGGAGAGTAAGTGACAGAAAGAGAGAGCGAGTGCGAAAACCCTTGGATTTTAACTTGCAATCTGGTTGGCTAAAATATGGTCACATGAGCTAATGTAGCAAGTGCTAAAACCCTATACCTAATGACAGAAATCTTTCAACTTTCTGCCCACTCTCAAGTCCCTTATACAGACATGTAAGCATCTGTATGTTAGGGCTGAGTTAGTGTTTGTATCAAAACAGGGCTTTTGAGAGCTTGCGACCAATATTCAAAAGTTTGCGCAGGCACTAACGGGGTCTTTGCCTGTGCAAACTGGGGTTTGTGCTAAAGACCCATATTCAAAGGCGCTTTTGTCTGGGAAAATATGGTTAGCACCCAGGTGACACATAATGTATGCGTGTGGGCAAGGGGAGGTGTGTGCCCATGAATATGCATGCAACCCCATATTCAGCAGTTCTGTGCTGTGCAAAAGGATTTAGCATGGTTCTTTTGTGCAGCGCAAATACACTTAGCAGCCATAGTGGCTGCTGGAGGCAACGCAGCCACCTAGCCGGTTGGCTGCTGGGGGAGCACACCCACCCCTGTAGTCCATGCCCCCTCACTGATCATGGGCCTGTTCTGTACATTACCATCATCCCTGGTGTTAGTGTCCCCCACCATTGATCACTGGCTCATTCTGTACATTACAGTCATCCCTGGTACTAGTAGTCCCCCCTCCAATCCCCAGCCATTCTGTATTCAAAATGATCAATGGTGCTAGTGGTACCCCCTCAGATCCCAGCCCTGGCTTCCATATGTATGTCCCTAGTACTAGTGGTAACTCCCCTGCCTTCTGATTCCAGCCCTGGCTGAAAATATGTATATTCCTTGTGCTAGTGGTAACCCTACCCCCCCCATCTCAGCCCTGGATTCCTTATGTATGTCCCTGGTACTTGTGGTAACCCCCCCCTCCCTCTAATTACCAGCACTGATGTCCAGTCAACCCCTCCCATGGCATCCCAGTGTGCCCCCCCCATATTTGCAGTCACCCCCCAATCACTGTATTCTCAGTGGTGGTGCCACAGAGTGCATAGGTGACCCGGCACAAGCCCTAATCACACCTCCATGGCTGGCTGCCATATATACAGCCAGGGAGAGCACTTCTTATTTATAGGACAGCGTGCATCACCCTGTCCTATAATTAAGATGCGTGCTCCCTGGCTATACATATGGTGGCTGGCCGCGGAGGAGTGAGGATGGCTGTGCTCGTCCCCATATGCACCTGTGGCACCAACGCTGGAAATATGGTGGTTGGGTGGGTGTCTCTTGCCATGGGGGGGATGCTGTATGCTAGGGAGGGGTTAATTGAACATCAGGGCTGGTGACTGAGGGGGGTTACCACTAGCACCAGGGATATAAATATTGCAGCCGGGGCTGGGTTTAGAGGGAGGGAGGGAAGGGCACCACTGGTACCAGTGATATCATTAATTATGCCGGGGCTGGGATCAGAGGGGGGAAGGTTACCACTAGCACCAGAGATATACATATGGAAGTCAGGGCTGGGATCAGAGAGAAAGTTACCACTAGCACCAGGGGTAGTTTTAAGATACAGAATGGGCCAGCAATCTGTGGGGAAGGAAACCTCTAGCACTAGGGGTATGTATACATGGCTGGGACTGGGCAACTGAGGGGGCAGCACTGCTTTAACATGCCTCACTATACATGCAATAATGATCCCATGGTGGGCAAATGGTATAGCCCTCCCTCCACCTTAACCAGTTTGTGTCGTATGCTCAAAAAATGCAGTAGGTTTTTTACAGCAAATATAGGATTAGATTTAGTATTCCTGAAAAAATATTTCACACCATATTTAAGCACCTCACCAAAGTGGCCATGAAGGTAGTGATCAGCATCCCAACCCTCAAATTTGGTGATACAAAGTATTAAAAATAAAAAAAAATTATAAATTAACTTATGATTAAATTGTAATTGAAAAAACACCCTACCCCAAAAAAGTCCCATAAAAAAACTCACAGACTGCACATGCTCAGAGACATAGAATGTTTTCACTGTTTTTTTTTTTCTATTACATATAACTTAAAAATTTTAACTTTTTAAGCCCAAATGTTGTAGAGAGACTACTTACCACTCCTCCTTATGGACACACAAACTGCAATTTTCCCACCTACTTGATAGATCTTTTACGTCACATAGGTCCCATCTTACAAGTCTGATGCTACATCTGAGGGGTCTCTTACTTTGCCTAGGACCCTGTGCAAACCAGCCTTCAGGTTCGGTGTTTTAACCAGTGGGTTTACTGCTTCATGTCCTTTACTGATCTGCTGCTTTGTGCTAGGCCAGCAAGTTCTGCTCCATCTGCTGCATTTTGCTGGGTCCTCAGGACCCTGGATGAAGCAAGGTATGACTTTTCTTCTGCTGGCCCAGCGAGAAGCAAGCTATTTATTTATTTATTTAGTTAGTTTTTGTTGACCGGGTAAGTGCACTAGACAAGTTATGACTCACCTATTCCTTTGGGCCCTGTTTGAATCAAGTTACATATATGGCACTACATTTTCTCAAAAAGTAAGGCAATACATTGCAAAAAAAAACTATGAGAAAGCATACAGTATGTTAAGGTTACAAATCCACAAAAGTCTGAAGATGTATTGATAGGGATTTTAGCCCTAATGCCGATTCTCACCCCATCCCCTAGTCTTGTGACACAAAACAAGATACAGGTCTCAGGGCATACTCCATTAGTTTATTTCTGCAAGATACAGGTTTGCAGCCATGCCCTAACTGTCTGGAGTGGTTTGCCAAAGGTATAATCTACAAGTTTGAGACTGTTTCACAGGGGTCTGCTGCTTCAAGCTACCAGTCCAAGGCTATGTCCCACAGGTCTGTTGCATTATGTAGGACCAACAGGGTCAGTGCAAAGCAAAATACAGGCTGAGGGCTGTACCCTACAGGACTGCTTCTTCATATGGGATTCACTGGACCCTGGGAAAAGTGAGGTAAAGGCCTAGGGTGGTGGCCAATGAGTCTGTTGCTTCAAGCTAGACATTAAAGGCTGTGCACCATGGTTCACCCACAAAAGAGCAAAAACAAACACTGCAGGGTCAAAAACCGTGTAAGGAAATCAGTGAAATGGAAATTATCGCTATGAAAACACCACAAGGCATACATAGCACAAAATACAAGGGGGATGCAACTTGGGGAGAAAGTCGGGAGGAAGGAGGATTAATTATTGCAACTGGGAGGACACAACTTGGGGAAGAAAGTTGGGAGGGGGATGATTAATTATTTCAACTCCGGAGGGAAACAGGACACAACTCGTGGGGAGAAAGTTGGGAAGGAGGAAGGTTAACTATTCCAAATCTGGGGGGACACAGCTCGGGGGGGGGGAGTCAGGGGGAAGATTTACTATTCAATTCCTGAAGGGACGCAACTCAAGGGGGTGGTGGAAGCGCGATGGTGGGATTGACAAAAAAAAAAACCGAAGCCATCAGGAATGAACCCAGGTCTGCTGAATGTAGCAAGCCCATACACAGTTCCTGACTCTAACCCTTACACTATGCTGCCAGCATGGGTAAGCAGCACACACTCGCGGACCTAAACTAGTCATTGTCACTGAAAACAGCTACCTGGCTACATGTACAGTGCTATAACATCCCCACACTGTCATATACAGTACATGTAGCTGTTTTCATTAATGCTATTTTTGACAGCGTACCTTTCACCACACTATTATTATGATGTGATCTTTAATCCAATCCAATCAGCTTTATTCATAAAAAGGCGCTAGTCCAAAGATCATAGCACCCTAACAATAAATATATTAATACATAGATAAAAACACCCATCATAACAGTACAGTATGATTCTTTAAATATTGTCACAGAAGGCCAGCCCAAACAAATACATTTTTAGTGCGGTCTTGAAGCTCTCCATTGTCAGACAGTCTCATATCCAACGAGGTAGAGAATTCCACAGAGTGAGGGCAGCAGACATAAATGTTCATGACCCAGATGACATTAACCAGACCCTGGGAACCTCTAGCAATCCCTCATCAGCAGAGCAGAGTGGTCGGAGGGGGCAGTAAGGATGCAGAGGCTTTTGTAGGTAACTTGGACCCTGTCATTGTAGGGCATTATAGGTCAGTAAACCAACCTTGAATGTGATCCTCCACTGAATTGGCAGCCAGTGCAGTTTGTGCAGTATAGGTGTGATATGACTGGACCAAGATAGCCCAGACAACAACCTGGATGCTGCGTTCTGTACCAGCAGCAGGCGATGGATATCAACCCCCAGAAGCCCTAGGTACAGGGAGTTGCAGTAGTCAAGGAGGGAGGTCACAAAGGCATGGATCAATGTCTTGACAATATACTGTGGCTAATGGGGCTGATGTTTGACTTAGGGCCCACAGGGCCATGCTGAAACAAGCTACAGGTCCAGGGTTGCACCCCATGTGTCTGCTGCTTCACCTAGGTCCTGCAGGTCCCTGTGTGAACCAAGCTACACATCCAGAGCTGTGCCCCATGGCTCTGCTGCTTCACATAGGGTCCACAGGGCCATGCCTAAAATAAGTTACAGATCCTGGGTTGTACCAAACAGGTCTTATGCTTCACTTATGTCTTACAGTTTTGGGATCATGCACCAGAGGTCTGTTCCTTTGACCCTAAAAAGCCATGAACAGGTCTGAGGTCATGACCCACAAGTCAATGTTTTGCATAGGGCCTTCATCAGATAAGACACCTACTGTGAGTAGCACCCATGGGGCAGGGCCCCAGACATGTATCTTTTAAGCAGCAGACTTGTGGGGCATAGCCCCAGACCTGCAGCTGGATGCTGGTCCACAAAAGTAGGGGATGGGGAAGTGGGGAGCATAAGGCTACATTTCCTGATTTTTGTGGCTTTATAACTCGAACATATGCATTGACGTAGCTTTTTGTTATCTGTCTGTGTCTGTCTGTCTATCTATCCATCTCTCTACCATTGGCCTTTTTGGGTAATCCCTGCCTCAGTTCCCTTATGCTGAGCTTCTTTGTCTTTTTAGCTTGCTTTCATATTTTGGGCCCACCATGACCCAGCCCCATAAGACTTTATAAGGGCTGGTTCATTTTCCCCTGGGTTGAGATACAGATGAGGCTCACTGATGAGTCCTGTGTAAGATGAAACACGTGTCTCTGTCTTCTGTTCTCAACCTCTGCAGATTGTGTGGGATGCCATTTGGCACCATATATTCCTGCATAAAGCAGAACCAGTCAAAATGTTCATGGTGATTTACATATATAACACCATGGCAATACAAAAAGTGGTATCTTACACCCAACTTACAAGATATCATGCTGTCTTGTGAGACACATATGTTACAGATAAAATCTTGCCCTGTTGGGAGCATTACATAATATTAAACCAACCAGGGAGCAGCTTCCATAATGCTGATGAAGGCACAATTGCCTACTAGCAGATGCGATCAAAGAAAAGCATATACATCTTCATACAAGCAGCAGTCTTAGAAGTTTAAACTAGTAAACTGATGTTGTATACATTGAGTATGCACTGGACTGACTCAAAATATGCAGGTTATCATCACTTGTGAGAAGGCAGGACTTTCATAACTTACTCATGGCTGTGTCACTCCTGTCACTCATACAGTATGTTATGGTCCTGCCTAGCGTTGGGTAAGTTACTTTTTCTATTACGTTCTATTACTTTTGAAAACTTGTTCCAGAAAGCTCTGTGCAGTCACTAGCAAGGATGGAGAAGTATTGGAAGATATAATACACCTTATAGTTACATTTACTTAGGTCTTTTTATTCAAAAGAAATACGTAACTGATTACATTTATTTGAAAGTAACTAGTAACTAACCTATTACTTTCAAAACAAGCATTTGTCAATGCCGAATGTTTGCTTGCTGGCATTGGCATTGGTAGTGTAGAAGTTACAGAGCTGCATAATAGGAATGGCAGTGAGGTACTGAACTTAAGCCAACCCCACCACCACCCTGCAGAGAGTGACAAGCATTGGGGTGTGCCTTTGGGTCGTCAGACATAACGGCCAAGCCATTTTAACACACCCTACCCTGCAGACACTGACAAGTGTCACGGTGTGCCTTGGGGTCTTTGGCTCTTATGCGCACCCCATTCCATCAGGAAATACGGTGAGATGGGTGCGGTATAGGAGAATGGGGTGAACTTTGGGGCTGAACAGTCCAATACCTCGATGTCTCTCACTGGCTGCAGGGTGTGGAATGGTATGAGCATTACAGGCAAGAATCCCAAGTCACACCCCTGATGCCTGTCATTCTCTACAGGGTGGGGCATTATGGTTGGAAACCCTAACACCTTAGGCATTCATTGGTATTTTCAACATGTTTTTTTTGTGACCCCCACCTCATGAACAGTGGCAATATCGGTTTGTTAGCCAAAAGCTGCTTATGCACAGTGACTACGGCATTTAGCACCACAGGTACAAAAACACATTCTGAACAGGATGTGAAAAATGACAGCTGTACTGTTCATGGGGAGGTGTAAAAAATGGCAATGTTGCAAATCTGCAGTAAAAATGTTAAAAAAACTGGTGAAGTCACGAGCGTGCATAGAAACTGTGCAATGCACACCTGTAATGTAATTAGTTTGGGGATTTTTTACAGCAGATTGTCAACTCAGGCATTTTGGGACCTCCGATCATGAACAGTGTCACTGTGATTTTCTTTATTTGTCCTGGACAATGATTTCCCACAGCGACCACGCATCTCTGCGCTGAAAGTGTGAAAACACATTTCGGCCATGTTGTGAAAAATGACAGCTGTACTGTTCATAAGGAAGTTTGGAAAAACTCCAATGGTGAAATTCTGGACTGAAAATATTACAAAGTCATGAACTTACGAGGGTGCGTGGAAACTGCGCAATGCTCACTCGTAACAAAGTCATTTTATGGACTTTTGTCACCAAATATTCAACATAGCCATTTTAAGACCTCTGCTCATGAACAGTGTCACTGTGATTTTCTTAATGTGTCCCATACATTGATTTCGCACACCGACTGCGCCATTGTGCGCTATATGGGCGGAAACACATTTTGGGCAAGATGTGAAAAATGACAGCTGTACTGCTCATAAGGAAGTGTAATAAAATGGCAATGTTGAAAATCTGGAGTGAAAATATTGAAAATTTGCAAACTTACGCAGCGTGCGTAGGAACTGCGCAACGCACACTGTAAAAGAGTAATTTTAGGAATTTTTCACCAAATGTTCAACATAGCCATTTTAAGACCTCTGCTCATGAACAGTGTCACTGTGATTTTCTTAATGTGTCCCATACATTGATTTCAGACACCGACTGCGCCATTCTGCGCTACATGGGCGGAAACATGTTTTGACAAGATGTGAAAAATGACAGCTATACTGCTCATAAGGAGGTGTGGCAAAATGTCAATGTTGAAAATCTGGAGTGAAAATATTGAAAATTTGTGAACTTATGAGCGTGCATAGGAACTGTGCAACGCACACTAGTAAAACAGTCATTTTTAGGAATTTTTCCACCAAATTTTCAACATAGGTTTTTTGAGAGCCCACCTTATGAACAGTGCAGTGTCATTTCATTGCTCAGTCCTGAAAGGTGATTTTGCACAGTGACTGTGAAATCACCCTTCAGGCCCAATTAATGCCATGACAGTGAGAGCATTCATGAGAAGGGGTCCCAAAAACCCCATGTTGAAAATTTGGTGCAAAAATTCCATAAAATGCCTGAGATATGTAGCAAAGTTGTAAAAGCCCTATCTATCCTATTATACAGCTTATCGCCATTTCTCAGTTCAGGTCGGCTTTGAAGAGTGCAGACGGTTCCCGGGTCCACCAAGATCGGCCGTAAGGGAGTCCGGAGGTAAGTATGGGGTGAGGGGGTGTGGGAGGCAGAGTGCAGTGGTGGGTGGGTGCGGGTAGAGACAGCGAGGGACCGTTTTTGTGTTTCAGGTTTTTTTTTTTAAAAAAAAGGACAACGACGCAAGACGTTTGCCACGCTGGGGTGGGCTCCCAGCATGGCACAAGGACGGCTGTTTGGGGGGTCGTGGATCTGACGGGGGATTGGGCACCCACATCGGTGATAGCATCTGTTGCCATGCTTAGATGGCTTCCAGCATGGCACCCTGTACTCTCTGGGGGAGGACAGTGGAGCCGACGGGGATTGGGCACCCTGTCGGCTATACGATGTGTAGCCATGCTGGGGTGGGCACCCAGCGTGGCATGTGGAACTCGGTTTGGGGAGACAGCACAGCCGAGGATTGGGCACCCTGTCAGCTATACAGTGTGTGCATGGAAGGAGCACGCAGTATGCGTGTTGCCGCGTGTGTGTGTGTGTGGTAGGGGAGTACGCATGAGCAGGCAATATCTTATCGCTGCTCACTGAAGCGTAGCTCCCCTTTCAACTGTACTTCACTGCATTTTCGACTGCTGTCATAGACAGCTCCAGCAGCCATTGGAGAACTGTGGCCGCACCTGCAAACACACTGACTGAATTGGAAGAAGGCTGCCACACCTCCGAAAACTCGGATGATGGCACTATGTTTCTTGCACATGTGTTTAAGCAAACGTAAAAATGTAATCTGTTAAAGTTATTAATTATTTTTGTATTGTTTTTGTATTAAAAGAAATAAATAACTATAATTGTAAGGTGTATTACTTTTTCTAGTACTTCTCCATCCTTGCTAGTGACTGCACAGAGCTTCCTGGAACAAGTTTCCAAATGTAATAGAAAGTAATAGAAAAAGTAACTTACCCAGCACTGGTCATGCACCCCTCCCCCCACTTATGAAGATAAATTGCATATTTTGAGTCAGCCTACTGCATATTCCATGAATGTGTGGCCATCTGTCTATCTGTCTGTCTGTCTGTCTATCTATCGGATATATGATGGGGGGGCTGTCAGATAAAAATTTACTTTTATGCATTCTCAGTGAACTTGGGTAACCTGACAAATGGTGGAGAGAGGCAGAGCCATGAGTGGTTTACCCAAGTTCACTGTGAACG
This sequence comes from Neoceratodus forsteri, assembly GCA_016271365.2. Classification (NCBI taxonomy): domain Eukaryota; kingdom Metazoa; phylum Chordata; order Ceratodontiformes; family Ceratodontidae; genus Neoceratodus; species Neoceratodus forsteri. The sequence continues at coordinate 637,432,126 of CM057453.1, read as the reverse complement.
AGTAAAAAGAAACCATTTATCTGACAGCTCCCCCATCACATATTCGATTTATGCAAAAGGGAGGAGCTATGTAGTGAAGTTAATTTTAAAAAAAAATTACTATTTATTTTATTTTTCATTAGTTGTGTAGGACTTTTTGATGTTTTTCTCTGTGTCCTGGGCCTAGTCTGCTGGTTGCTAGGCTGTTGCTAAGGGCACTTGGAAGTCCTGCTGGCCATGACAATCCTGCTGTGCAGTGTTATTGGTCGAGCAAGTGGTCTGACAAAATTTCAACTACAACATGGTGGTGATTGTAAATGAGCGGAGTGGAAGAGAACAGCCATGGAGAAATGCATCCTTTTTACTGTATGCTGATTTGGTGAGATGGTAAGGAGGAAGCATATGCAGTGGTTTAAGACTCTGAGCTTCAAACCTGGAGACCTGGGTTTGAATCTCACAGCCCCCATTTGTGTGACCATGAGAATGTAATTTTACTTTCTTGTGCTCTCAGGTCATACCTGTAAACAAGCTTTCAGCTTAATATGTCTCTCCTGATTAAAAAAAAAAAAGACAGTGAGTACACTGAGTGGCCAGCAGTGGGTCAGATAAGAAAAAAAATTAGGCTGATCGAAGACTTGTGGCTGAAAATAAATTAAGGAGCTGTGAGAAGTGTGGCATAGAAACTTTTTATTTTGTTATTTTTTGTTTATGCTCATGCCCCCTCTATCTCTGCAGTTGTCCTCTCCTCCAGCACTCCTGTGGTGGGGGCAAGCCTAAGCCCAGGACTCGGTCTTCAGCCCCCATCCTGTCATAGATCACCCCCCCCTTCCGGTGGAGAAGGTGGAGGTCCAGTTGCCTCCCCGCTTACTCCACATGTGTCGGGCCTTCGACTGAGCCAGGACCATACTGCACCCCCACCAGGGCCCATCACCAGGAGGAATGCAGGGCCATTTTCCATTTTCTCCCTGGTATCCCCAAAGACATCAGTGACCAAGGAGATCCATGGAGGCATGCACATGCTAAGACGTGATGCCACTCCGGACCCCAGCCGACATCCTCCCCTCCCTCATGGTACTCTCCGCTGCACCCCCACCTGTGTGCACCTAGATGGCAGGGGGTACAGCAGGAGTGGCACCCCTTCCTCCCCAGAGGAGGAGGAGAGCACCCCTCAGGCACTCAATCCTCCTCCCCCTGACAGATCCTCCAGCTCCTTGGGTTCACTCCTTAACCAGAGTCGCAAGCTTTAGTGCTACCACTGCACCGGTGGGCCAGCCAGAAACTGTTTTTTTTTAATTTTGTAGACTTTCTTTATGCTTCCCATGGTCAGGACATCTCACAGAGGAGATCTCACTGCCTCACACCTCTACTCCCCTACCTGAAGCCTCCTGTCCTCCAGCACTCCTCAACTGGACTTTCCAGTCCCCCCAGATCAGGAGGGCCCTCCTTTTCCTATCTGGTAGCTTTTCTGAGATTAGAGGGTCCATCCAGTGAGGGGCTTGGCCAGCCATCGAAGATGTGGCCCGGTGCTGGGGATATGGGCGCAGCCCACTGGATCCCTCATTGCCTTCCTAGACCAAAGGGGTTTCCTTGCTGGTTGTCCCCAGAGCTCAGATGTGCAATGATGTCAGTGACACGTGCATGCTGATGTCTGCTGCAGCTCTGCCCCTGCATCTGCTGGCTCCACAAGTTATTTAAGCTGCCCCTGACTAATGTCAGGGGCTGTCCAGGAGCAGCGATTACCCCTGGACCCCGCCCTGAGAAGGAAGAGCAGTCCTCCAGATGCTCAATCTCTTCCCTCCTCTGCCAACCCCTGGCGGTCTGAATTTTGTTCCTAAACCCGGGTCGCTGGCATGGCGCGAGGTGTGGCGTCCAGCACCTCAATCCTCAGCACCACCTGGCCAGCTCAGAAACCATTTTTTAAGGTAAGGTTGATGTGCCTGTGTTAGGTAGAGAGTGGGGCTGTGAGTAGCTAAGAAAGCCTAAGACAGCATGACTTGAGGCTCCAATGGGGGGAGGCTGAAAATACAGATAAGGTGAGCGATTGCTACTTGCGGATCTGGCAGTTAGGGATGAAAGTTAAAATAAAAAAAGAGAGAGACAGCAGATTGTGTAGAAGAGGTAGGGAAATGAAAAAGTAAAAAAAAGGTACTGTTTTTCTTCACGGGTGTTCTGTATAGCAGTGGCTTTAAACTGCTAAATAATGGTTTACAACATGATCAGGGGACCGAAGGTAGCTGATGATTACTGAAATAGTTTCAATTTCACTTCAACAGGTCACTGGGTGTCACTGTGATGATAAACTTACTAGGTGTATAAATGGGTGATGATGAACTTTCTAAATACTGTACATAAATCAATGATATCTGATTTATACATGTAGTTGCTGATAAATGGATTTATCAGCAGTCTTTTGAGTCCACCCCATAGCATATATAATTATTTAATTACTGTGCATGCCATGTATATCACATTTTAAATGGTGTGCCCTTTACATAAACTCTTTACATGAAACTTTCTGTTTGAACTCAGCTGCTTTTTCAGTGCAGCATGCGGTCATTGTGATATCATTAATCATTGTGAAAGCTGCTCTTCCATTGGTTCGATCATTTCACTATGACGTATACAATATGGAAATATCATGCTGATAGCATGCAAACTGAAAATAGATCTCATGTTTCAACAGTTTGTATATCATTTATTATTGTATTATTTGCATAGTTTGTCATCGTGACTGAATAACACTTTATTTTATTGGAGTACGTTTGCACTGAAGTGGTATAAACACAATATGCACTATATAAATGGCTACAGCCTATATTTTTTTTATTCATTCATTTGGTAACCAGGTTGGTGCACTGATCTGAAGACCTTTTTCAGGCACAGCATGGGCCAAAAACTGGCACAAACGGTGTAAAATACAGTGAGAGAACAGAGTGGATTTTATATTACATATATAGATCTACAGTACTGTCACGTATTTACCATTCTGCAATTCAGCGGCATAGCAATGTCTGTCTCTACAGCTGCATCAGTCCTGTTGTCCCAATTGTATTGGCAGCTTTGGAATAATAGCACTGCTCAACAAGTTGGTGGATTTTGCTGGTTTGTCAATGAGCAGTGAAAAGGGCAATGGAAATGTATTTTATTCAGTGCCTTTCCAGTAACACAGTGCACCAATCAATCAAACTTGAGAAGTACAGAGACAGAAGACATTCAAATCCAGAAATAAATAAGTCAATACAGAACGCATTCCCACAATCCTAACAGGTAAAAATAAATAGCAGCAGAAAATCAAACCACCATTGTAGGCAGGGCTATAGAGCCAAACGTCTGCCTTGAAGTGGCCCAACCACAGAATGGTCAGGATGAATGTCAGGGTGGATATGAACTCCATAAACCTGTTACCACAACTGAGAATGCCCCACCCCCCACCACCAGATCTTAATCTTGACCAAGGGACTACAGGCAACCCCAGATCTCTGGATCAAAAGTCTATGCCTGAGTGTAGGGGGATCAAGAGCTCTCGAAGGTACAGTAGATGGGATCCAATCAATGTTATGTCTTGAATGTCAGACTGATGACTTTGTAGTTAGTCCGGCACCTATTAAGCAGTCAGTGCAGATCCTGCAGTGCCAGAGTAATATAGGTTCTAGGCAATGGCCACCCTAAAAATGTGCAAGTGATAATTGTGAATAATATATAATCTGACCACCTCATGATTCTCAGATGGCAAGTTGCAGCATAGTGCACTCTATCACATTTCAGAGCTGTATGTCGAGAGAAACAGACATAGAGATAGAGATAGAGAGACAGAGAGAGATGTGCAAATATAAGCGAACCAGAGTGTTCCTTCTCCAGTTCTCAAAACACACTCTGTAATGAGTATGTTGAATATATTTTACAAACACCGCCCAGTATAATGATCATCTAGCTGGCATGTTTCTTTTTTTGTCTCTAGTTACTGACTCTATTTTCCACTTGTTTGTTTTCCTGTGCCTTCTAAAATTCATTCCTCTCCAGCGATGATAGCAGTGAAGTGCTCTTTCAGTGGAATAAACTGGAAAATATAAATATCCTGCTGAAAGAGTTTTCCACAAAGTACATTTTATTTTTCTTAGTGTGTAAGCTCTCCTCTCACAAAGACTAGCTGTTCATCAGCTGTTCCCAGGTAGTACAATTAAAATTATAAGTCTAAGTAAGTATTCATGACGGCAGCTCCATCCGTGATTGGTTGCAGCGCCAGTCTGAAATCGTTAAGAAGTGACCAGCGTGGCACCCGCTCTGCGCTTCCCGCTGTCTCAGCTCCCACTGCCCCCACAGAAAAAGAAAGTAAATCTTTTAAAAAAGAAGCCATTATTGTGATTAGACTTATAATCACAATAATGACTGAAGAGTCAGTCATTTCCTCAAGATTAATGACCTGCTGGGGGGGGGAGGCTGGCCCGAGGCGCAGGCGAGGGCCACCCTTCCCCTTAGACAGTCATTAATCTTGAGGAAATGACTGGCTCTTCAGTCATTATTGTTTAATTAGTAAATGCCACAGCTGGTCCACCGGTGCAGCAGTGGCACTACTACTCATGATGCCAATAACCTGGGTTTGGAAGTGAGTTTGGGCATCAGAGGTCCAGCAGAGGGGAGGAGGACTGAGTGTCCCAGAGACTGCTCTCCTCATTGGGGGTGGAAAAGCTACCATCACTTGCCTGACCCCTGGTGGATGCCAGGAGTACAGTGGCTGGAGCATGAAGTTGCTGGAGGCAGGGCAGACATCGGCGTATGAGCTCCTGGCATCATTACACGTCCCTCCTCCTGGGGAGAAAAACCCAGAAAAAACTTGGACAGAGCAGGATGCTGCCCACTTCGCACCGTAGGTCCCACACCACTGAACTGTTGCACCATCAGAATCATATCCTGTCGTTTAGTGGGAGGAAAAGGGGATCCCCTCCCATTGTCCCCATCCTGCAGGCAATCCAGGATGTACCCCCAGATTGGGTAAGTCCCGACGAAGTGGATGATGGGGTTGGGTGTGGGGTAGGGCTAATGGGAGTCAGTCTGTGATGAAAAAATACAGCAAATTAAAAAAAAAATAGAATAAATTAGTAAATGGCATTATCATTTTAGTGTAATTTGAAGATTAAGTTTTTTTTAATAAAATACAAAATACTATAAACTGATGTGACTATGTATATCATTATAATAAACAAGTGCAGTAAGTTGGATGATTCTGCATTGAAAAGGAAGAAACAACAACTCTGGTTACAACATTGCCTATTTATGTAAAACAGGCAACTCTAGGCCCAGGATGTGACCACAGTTTTGTTTTTGCCATAAAGTCTTCTTTCTGTTGTGAGGTGGAAGGGGCAGCTATCAGCCGGGTCTCCACTCTCTCTGACCATTATCTACCTCCCCCAATCACTGGGATTCCCCCATGGATTGCCCCCCCCTCCCAGGCAGGAAAGGGAGGTTCATACTCCACCCCAGTACAATCAAATCCAGATCCAGTAGTCAGGAGGTGGTGTGGGCTGAAGAGGAGGAGCGGGTTCAGTTTCATGAAGCCCTTTCCAGATCATTTTTCCATTTGTTCTGGTCCCTCCCTGTAGCTGATACATGTAGGTCTGCACGTGCATGTTGCGACATGTATGCTGTGCAGACGCCTTGCAGCTCCCTTCCTTCCATTGCTGCTCCCAGACTCATCATACCCTCAGACCTCCACCTGGTGGCACTCATGTAGTGGAGACAGCAACCCAACCTCCCCGAAAGAAGAGAGCAGTCCTCCAGACAGTCTATCCTCTCCCCCCCCTCCACCCCATCCCCCCGGCTGGCCCCAGCAACTCGAGATTGCTCCCGACCCCAAGGCACTGCTACTATGCCACTGGGCTGCCCGACTACAGTTTGATTAAAGTACATGGGCTCAGACAATATCAGTCTAGTTTATGCTCCACAGGAGTACACTTCCCAGAACAGTCCAGAATCATCCTTACACCTGCAGTTTGGGCCATAATAGGCTAAGAAGAGCCACTGTAAAAAATGCAAATATGTCAGTAGAAGTAGTTTCCATCATTTAAAACCTGGGACCAAAACAGGTTACCACATCAGAGACATAAAACTACAATTGTGTTGTCAAAATCATTACATACTATATTACTGTACCTTACAACTTAATCGCTGGCTTCAGAGAAACCCATTACTAATTGTTCCAAATTTTTCAGACTATTACAAGCCCATAAAGGTAGCAATATTGTTTGCAATGCATTGTATGCCATTCTGAATTACATTTTGCTAATTTAATTGCAGGAATCTTTAAAATGAAGGCTGTATTACTTGTTCTATGTCTCTTGGGTGTTGCCTGTGCACTTCCGGTGAGTATTTCTTAACGTCTAAATAAACCCTTTTTATATAGAAAATGTAATATTTTATTAGTGTTAAATCTAATTTCTAGTGCAATTAAGGTACTTATAAAAAAATGAAACTATAAACATTATACTCCATGCTGCAAATATTTTTTAAACCTTGTCTGTGTTTATGTTTCTTTTTTCATAGGTATATCACTCACATCTTAATAATGCCTCTGACAGTTCCGAAGAATTTGAGGTTAGTAGATATTCCCTGAGAATGGTAATTTATTAAATGGACAAACGCTGCATGTGGCTGTTTAAATAAACAGCAGTAGCTGTGTTGCAGAAAATTACAGTATATATGACAAAGAATGTGCTCTTGTGAATGCAGTGAGAAATGGGCTGATATAAGATAGTCAAAAAAAACAGAGAAGACAGACTGCATATGTACTTAACATACAAAACACACTGACTATTGAGCTATTCCCTTAAGAAGTGGGTATCTGCTGACACAGTGGCTTAGCGACAGCACTATCACTCCCATACCGAGAGCGGACTGCCGGGAGTTGGCCAGGAAGGGGGAGAGGACTGAGGATCCAAGGGACTGCTATCCTGTCCAGGAGAGGGGTGGTCCTCTGCTCTGCTGTCAGCTGCCACCAGGTGAAGGCCTGGTGGTAGTGCAAGCATGAGCAATGCCAAGATAGGGGCAATGACTGACCGTCATGTTTGTGTGCCTCTCTTCAGCAGGCACCAGTATCCACGCCACCAGGTAGATGTCTGTGACAAGAGAAAAAATGGAAAAAAACAGCTCAGGCATCATGAAGCCCTGCCTGCCTGCTCTGGACCCCCACCATCACTCAGGACACCTGAACCCTGCTCTGGATTATGTCTCTGGGGAAGGGACAGCCCTCCTTTCCAGGCTCTGCCATTGGGGAAAATCTGTGGGAGAACTTCAGGGCCAGGTTAGTCCTGAGGGAGGTGGTCACTAGTCTGGATAGCAGGACAAGCCTGATATAGCCTCTTGAACTGCCAAGGATGGAAAACCTTTCTGGGAAAATAAAGTGAGTATTCTCATGAAAGACTGGTTTATGACAAAGTAACCATCAATTTGATTATGTTAGGTGAGTGACAGACTCAGTTCTTTTCTCAGGTTTGACATGTCATTTCTGAGTCAGGTCCCTATCCCACAGTATTTTCCTTTTTATTAGAACCTGGATGTCCTAGGTTCATTACTTTAAAATGAGCATGAAAAAACACGTACAGTAACTGGTGGAATCCAGTCATGTTTATTAATTCAGTTTATTTATTTACTTTTTATTTGAAATGGTTTCACCAAGTAAGTAATGCAGAGAACCAACCAACTCATTTCCATATGCGGCCTGGGAGACAGGAATGGAGGAAGAGGCAGTGATAGGATCCATTTCAGAGCAGATGCCAACAAGGAAAAACATTAGTCACAACAAAACAGAACACATGAACAGCCAAGTACAGCACAAGGCACACTCATTAGAATGGGCAGGTACACGAGAAAGCAATGTACTGCTTAATTTTTAGCTTGACTGCATGGAGGATGGGGGAACAAGTGACTTCAGAGGGCAGATTTTTCTAACATTAGGGAAGCCTAAAACTAATTGCACTTTGTCCAGAATCATTTTCCCCCTGTGGATGTGTAGCCTATTAGTCAGTTCAGAGCTTAACAAGTAGGTGGGAGTTAGCTACTGGTAAAGGAAAAACAATTTCTGAATTAGGCAGGGAGCTTATTAGCCTAATATTGTGCACCTGCAGACGTAGCCAATACCATCAGCAAGCACTTCACTTGTAATAATAAAATTGTATTTGTAAAGCGTAATTCAACGTGTATCAAAGCACTGCACAGAATTAAAAACAAAGATAAAACATTAAAATACAACAATGAATTATTAGATACTAATCTCCGAAATCAAGGTTAAATAAATATGTTTTTAATGCCATCTTAAAGCTCTCCAGGGTCAGGCACTCTCTGATACGACAAGGTAGAGAGTTCCACAAGGTCAGAGCTGTGTAAATAAAAGCTGTCACACCAGATGTCCTTAATCGAACCCTGGGAACCTCTAGCAATCCCTCGTCAGCTGAGCAGAGGGGTCAGAGGGGGAAGTAAGGAATCAGGAGCTCTTGCAGGTAGCCAGGACCCTGACCATGAAGGGCCTTAAAGGTCAGTAAACCGACCTTAAAGGTGATCCGCCACTGAACTGGCTGCCAGTGCAGTTCATGCAGCACAGGAGTAATTTGACTGTGTTCCTCAGATGGTAAAAAGATGACTTGACTACGGCTGACACCTGCGAATGAAATGTCAGCCCTTCGTCAAGTATCATACTCAGATTCCACACCTGAACAGAGGGCAGGAGCTGGCTACCCATGTGCCAGAGCCCGGAGGCAGACCACCCTCCTGTCCTCTCTATCCCATAACCTGGCTCCACCACCAACACCTCAGTCTTTCCAGGAATCAACCTTAGCCAGTTAGCCCGCATCCAGTCCTGGAGCTCCACGAGGCAGCTATTAAAGACAGAGACCGCACTATACTGGTTGGGGGCAAACAACAGGTAGAGCTGGGTATCATCTGCATAACAGTGAAACTGCAGCCCATACCATCTTACAATGTCTCGTAATGGAAGCAAATACACTGCGAATAGCATAGGGGACAGCACATAGCCCTGAGGAACCCCACATGGCAGAGAGAATGAGGCCGAGGAATAAATCCCTGACACCACTCTCTGGGGTTCTGCCAGCGAGGAAAGATCTAAACCAGCTAAGAACTGTACCTGATAGGCCACAGATGTCTCTCAGGCACTCAAGCAGCCCCCCCCCCATGGTCCACGGTGTCAAAGGTTGAAGAGAGATCAAGAAGGACCAAGACTGAACTACACTTTCGATCTCTAGCAATCAGGTGATCATTGAGCACCCAAATCAGAGTGGTCTCCATACTATACCTCTTCCGAAAACCAGACAGGAGGGAATCATAGATGTTATGGATGGTCAAATGGTTGTCCAGCTGAACAGCAACTACTTTTTCTATCAACTTCCCAATAAAGGGAAGGTTAGAGAGTGGCCCGTAGTTGGCAGAACAGTCTGGGTCCAAAGAAGATTTTTTTAAGGAGTGATGTAACCACTGCCTCCTTTAGGGAGTTTGGAAACTCACCTAAATCTAAGGAGCACCAGGCTATTTCTGCCAAGACAGGGCCAATGACATCTACACACCCCAAAATGAGACATGTTGGGCCTGGGTCAAGACTACAGGAAGTAGGCCGAAAACTTTGGGCAATCTGCACAACATCATTGATTGCCGGCAGGTCAAAGTAACCCCAGGAGGGCAGAGATGTAGTGACCGTACACCGACTGCTGCCAACCCCTATAGAACATGCTGAGTGAATCTCAGCCCTGATGCTAGCCACCCTATTGGCAAATAATTGAGTGAACTCATCACACTTCTCTTGTGAGAAGGCTTTCCAAACCTGAAGACAGGCTGGATTGCACAGTCTGGCTACGGTTTGGAAAAGCTGAGCTGGTTGATTCTGAGCCACAGCAATCTCCCTGGACAGGAACTCTGCCTTCTTATGAGAGATTGCTGATTGATAGATTTGATAATGTTCCATCAGTCTAAGGTGGTCAGCATCAAGGGTGGATCTTCATCAGCAACGATCTAGCCTTTGCCCCATATGCCTCAACTCCCTCAAGGCCCAATCAAACCAAGGGGACAGAGGGTGGAGAATGAGGGTGCGAACACGGACAGGAGCGATGGGATCCAGGGCATCCCCTATGGCCATACTATAAGCCTGGACTGGGCGCTCTGGAGCCTCACTAATATCTGTACATCCTGATAGGTCAATTACTGCCAAAAGACCAGTGGAAGTAACATCTCTCAATGGGCGGTATCTGACCATCTTCACAGGGGCAGGCCTATAAAGGGGAGCTCAGAAACTGAATCTTACAGTGCAATGGTCAGACCATCTGACTGGTTCCAACACCAGATTGGTGGCTTCCATTCCCAGGAGGAAAACCAGATCAAGGGAGTGACCATGAACATGGGTTGCAGAGGTAACAACTTGTGTGAAGCCCAACATATTCATAAGCTAAAGGAAGTCCAGACCAAATTGCGAGAGTTCGACATTGACCCAGGCATTGTAGTCGCCCAGCACCATCAACCTGGGCGACTCCAACACCAGGTCAGTGACAAAGTCCATGACTTCCTGCAGGAACATACTCTAACCCATGGGTGGATGATAGACGAGAATGAACCTGCATCCCACACCTGTAGCTGCAGTACACTCAAATGATCTGGGACCCTGAACTAGAACCTCTGTAAGGCCCAATTCCATTCTAAAACAGATAGCTACACCCTCGCCCCTGTGGTCCAATCTCAAGTGGTGTATCACCAAGAACCCAGCTGGAATGGCCGCCTCCAAAATCGGGCTGGCATTTTCATCCAGCCAGGTCTTGGTGATGCATACCAGGTTGGCCGTTCCAACAAGGTCAGCTATAATAGCCGTCTTGTTCTTTATAGACCTGGCATTGCACAACACCACTCGAGATGGACAGGGTTCCTGAACTGACCAGGCTACCAGCCCTGAAGTGCTGGAACCCTTGGGTATGGAAACCATATAAGATGGACCATGATCTGGAACTCATTTTGCCCCAGGGCTTCTCCTGGACTTAACAACCCCAATTCGGCCTCCTCGCTCACTCTTCTCCCAAGTTTTCGGAGCCCCCAGCTCTCCTTCTCCTTTTGTTCACAATGCCAAAAGCTCTACACTGCCCATAAACTGCAGCTGGGAGAGGATGCCTGTTAAAGGGCCGAAGGCCCCATGCTCGGAGGAAGAATAGTGCCTGACCGGGAGAGCCAAATACCAGCACACCCTAATTTGCTGGAAAACCCAGCACTAAACCACCATACAAAAACAAAAAACCCCAATACCCAATAATAAAATAACCCCAAATAAAAGAAAAAGACAAAAAACAAACAAACAGCTGAACCATTCCTGAGGTTACGGAAATCAGTGGACCAAGTGAAAGTCAGGAGGAGCAACCATAAAAAGTGCAATGCAAATAATGCCCGGAAAGCTCATACCAGTCCGGGTAAAATAGGACTTCAGTTCCAGTTCCTATCTCTCACACAGTAAAAGGGAAGCAGTCACCAGTAGGGATATGAAAAAGTCATAAAATAGGGTACTTTCACCACCCTCCGGAGACTGTTGCACTTGAAAAAACAGGACAAGATGGAATATGAAAGCTCATAGCTGAATAACACCACAATAGGAGCGGGGCAGGGAAGGCAGCAAAAGATAAATCAAAAAAATCCAATAGAACCAGATCCCTGGCTGAGCAGAAACCGAACCCAAAGTCCACAGTCAAAGCAGCTCCAACCATGAACAGGGAGAATTCAGTGAGGCTTAGATGTATTCAGTGAGGCCAGGAAAATCTCTAGTCACCCTACCGGGAGGCCCACTGCTCCCTACCCCTAGGCCCAAGACCAGAAGCTACAGATACCCGGCGCATCAACCTTCAGGCTAAACTCCCCCAGGCAGCTTAGGAAAGCAACAGGCTCCCCTGCCGACTCCTCGGCGGTTGAACAATGGGTGTTCCTGCCTCGGGCCCAAGCCTAGAAGGAACAGCAACCACCCAGCAGGCAACCGAAGGCCTCACCCTTCAAGTCACCAGCGAGCAGTATGGCCAAACTCCCTCAAGATGAAAAAATTGAAAGTTAGACTGCCACACCAGAATCGCTGTACTCACAGGTCGAAGTCCAATCCAGTTCAAGATTAAACTACCTCACCAGGCTCACTGTGCTCACAAATCTGGGACTAAGAGTTCACAGGACAATGAGCTAAATCCAGTCTAGTCAAGGGAAAACCACAGAACTCTGGATTCTTCACCCCCCGCCCCGGCTCCCATGAAGAGTCACCAAGCTGTGCAGCCACAATTAGCATGTCAACTTGTAAGATCAGTGCAACACAGTCAGATTCAGGTTGTTCACTCGATTCAGCCGGCTCGCACTCCTCAAAATTTTATGCTTCCCCGGTTCTACGAGTGGTCCAGAGAACTCCAAAACTGCAGCGCTCTGCTCAACACATGGAAAATGCAAAATATGAAAAGCTAAGCATGGCAAAAAAGGAAAAAACAAAAGAAATAAAAATAATCTTTAAAACAGAATAAACAGAGTGAACTCCAACCAAAAGTTTTTAACACATGCTGACGGACGACAAACAATCCAAACGGACTAAACAGACGGCAGACCCAGCGTGGTCGCCATCTTTTTCTATCTAAGATATCATTTGCAAAAGCTGCATCAAGCTGAATGCATTTTTTTCATATATATTAGGCTTTTGTGGCAGATGCAATGGTATGCTGTTCTTGGTGGCGCTGGCTGCTACTGTACGAGGGCAGGATGATTTTCACATCCCAGCCCCAGACTAGACAAGGCCAGGTTTTCATATGTTTTGCAGTGATGAATACCCCTTGTATTCAGTTCAGGGTGAATCTGTAAATCATATTGAAAAGGTAGTCATGTTTAGAGAGGGACAGTTTAGGAGCAGTAGCATGCATAACACCTTTGTAATCCACTGTTGGTAGGATCACCTGCTCCACAATGTGGTTTCTTGCATTAATAAAGTGTAAAGCTATCCTGCATTTTGTAAAAAGGCCCCAATTTAGCATTGCACTTAGACACAATTTAGTTAATATGGGAGGAAAATGCAAAATTAGCAGACAAATCAATACACTGCAGAGCAGATTTGCTCAAGCTCGGCTGAATCTGTTGATTCAACATAAGACAATTAGCAATGAACCAGCTTCACACCTGTTGCAGATAGGACAGCAGCATCAGCATACGTGCTCTTTGTACATGTTAATCTTGGACACAGGGTGGCAGGTCATTCACAAAGACCAAGAAAAAGATAGTGCCCAGGACACAGTCTTGTATTCGCAGATCAACAGGGAGCATGGTATGGATGATTAAGCCTGATCAACGTTTACAGCTTGTGAATGACGAGAAAGATGTAACCTGACCATGTGGTTATTGCTGTACTCCATAACTACATGGCTCAGTCAAATGTCTTTTCTTTTGTCCTTGTAGGTTTTTATCACCATGTTATCAGCGCAATAACACACTCCCGGGTGTGTGGTTATGATAGCTGGTGGAAGACAGTCAGCTGCACCTCATGCCTCACAATTCACAGAGGGTGTGCAGATACTACAGCATAACTGCATACCCTCTCATATATAATTGATTTTATAATTACTGGTAGTCCTTTGTAATACACTTTTTGCAAGTGTTTTCAAATGCCACAATACATGGGTTTTCCTAATAACTGCCTGTGTATTATAGCATGGTTTTCCAAACAACCCAGCTGATCCTCATAAGCTGTACCTTTCATTCAAGTTTCCTGCTCGTGCCTTTTTAAACTTCAGCCTCCTCTGCACTGCACACTGCAGGCCTCAGCCTGCTCTTCTGACAGCACTTGTGGTTTAGCTTGCATAGGGGTTCCCGCTCGTACTCCAGAAGTACTCACTACCGGCATCAGCTCAGGAATCCCCAGCAACATGGTAGCACTTTTCATACACAAGCACTCCTTACTAATCAGCGAAATTGTCCCTGCATCAATGCCTACCTAACTGTTTGCACCATTTTTAGAGTACTGGGCCCTTCCTTCTCAAAACGAGCCAGCAGATATATTTATTTACTACCAACAATATCAAATATTACATAACATATGTGGAGTTGTATGACAATTTCCTTTCTTCTATATTTCTATAAATAGTTTGAACCAGGAAATATAAAAAGTAATTTATGGAGTGCTGTACATTTCTTGGTCTTTTTTTACACACTGTCGGTGTGCAATGCCTGTAAACCATTCATGCTTTGCAGCCATAGTTTATGTGGTGTCACACACCTTAGGTGTGAAAAAAAACTGCAATACAGAACAACCCATACGTTACTCCATATATAGTGTATGGTGGAAGGTTGTTAGGGATGGAAACCCATCCCTAGAATATGGTTCTTATGCTGCAGTAGCTACATAGAACACCCCATGCATTATTCTATACTTAACTCAATGAATACTAGCCAAAGGACAGAGTCGCTCTTTCACAATTAGAACAAGCATTTGTCAATGCCGAATGTTTGCTTGCTGGCATTGGCAGTGGTAGTGTAGAAGTTACAGAGCTGCGTAATAGGAATGGCAGTGAAGTATTGAACTGAAGCCAACCCCACCACCACCCTGCAGAGAGTGACAGGCAGTGGGGTGTGCGTTTGGGTCGTCAGGCATACTTGCCCGCCATTTCACCACACCCCACTTGCAGAGACTGGACAAGTGTCACGTGTCTCGGGGTCTTTAACATTATGTGCACCCTATTTCATTAGGAAATATGGTGAGATGGGTGCGATATAGGAGAATGGGGTGAAGTTTGGGGCCAAAGAGTCCAAGGCATACCTCGATGCCTCTCAGTGACTGCAGGGTGTGGAATGGTATGAGCATCACAGGCAAGAATCCCAAGTCACACCCCTGATTCCTGTCATTCTCTATAAGGTTGGGCGATTTAGTTGAAAAGCTTAATACTTCAGGCATTCGTTGGTATTTTAACTCCAAATTTTCAACATGTTTGTTTTGTGACCCCACCTCATGAACAGGGGGAATATCAGTTTGGTAGCCGAGAGCTGCTTATGCACAGTGACTACGGGATTTAGCACCACAGGTGCAAAAATATTCCGAACAGGATGTATAAAATGACAGCAGTACTCTTTCATGGGGAGGTGTAAAAATGGCTATGTTGCAAATGTGTAGTGAAAATATTTAAAAATGGTGAAGTCACGAGCGTACATAGAAACTGTGCAATGCACACCCGTTATATAATTAGGTTGGGGATATTTTATAGCAGATTGTCAACTCAGGCATTTTGGTGCCTCCGATCATGAACAGTGTCACTGTGATTTTCTTTATCTGTGCCGAACAATGATTTCCCACTGCGACCACGCATCTCTGCACTGAAAGTGTGAAAACACACTTCGGCCATGTTGTGAAAAATGGCAGCTCTACTGTTCATAAGGAAGTGTTGAAAATGCCACTAGTGAAAATCTGGACCAAAATATTACAAAGTCATGAACTAACAAGGATGCGTGGAAACTGCACAATGCTCACGTAACACAGTCATTTTATGGACTTTGTCACCAAATTTTCAACATAGCCATTTTAAGACCTCTGCTCATGACAGTGTAACTGTGATTTCTTTAATCTGTCCTAAACATTGCTTTCGACACCAACAGCACCATTGTGCGCTACATGTGCGATAACACATTTGGGTGACATATGAAAATTGCAGCTGTACTGTTCATAAGGAAGTTTAATAAAATGGACATGTTGACAATCTGAGTGAAAATATTAAATTTGCAAACTTACGAGAGCATGCTGCAACGCACTAAAAAGTCATTTTAGGCATTTTTCACCAAATTTTCAACATAGCCATTTTAGACCTCTGCTCATGAACAGTGTCACTGTGGTTTTGTTAATGTGTCCCATACATTGAGTTTACACACCGACTGCGCCATTGTGCGCTACATGGCGGAAACACGCTTTGGGCAGGATGTGAAAAATGACAGCTGTACTGCTCATAAGGAGGTGGAAAAATGGCAATGTTGGAATCTGGAGTGAAATATTGAAAATTCGCAAACCTCACGAGCGTATGGAACTGTGCAAAGTACACTGTAAAACAAAGTTATTTTTAGAAATTCTGTCACTAAATTTTTCAACATTGCCATTTTAAGATCTCTGCTCATGAACAGTGACACTGTGATTTTCTTAATGTGTCCCATACACTGAGTTTGCTGTGACTGCGCCATTATGCGCTACATGAGGCGGAACACGTTTTGGGTAAGATGTGAAAAATGACAGCTGTACTACTCATAAGAAGGTGTGGAAAATGGCCATGTTGAAAATCTGTAGTGAAATATTGAAAATTCGTAAACCTATGAAGCGTCTTTGTGCGGAACTGCATAGCGCCGCGGCTAAATAAAACAGTCATTTTAGAATTTTTTCACCAAATTTTCAACATAGCCATTCAAGACCTCTGCTCATGAACAGTATCACTGCGATTTTCTTAATTTGTCCCGTACTTTGATTTTCAAGACACCGATTGGCGCCCATTTCGCCATAAAGGGGAAACACATTTAGGTGAGATGTGAAAAATGACAGCTGTACTACTCATAAGAAGGTGTGGTGAAATGGCAATGTTGAAAATCTGGAGTGAAAATATTGAAATTTGGCGAACTTACGAGCCTGTGAGGAACTGCACAACGACGCTGTTAAACAGTCATTTTGGAATTTTGGCACCAGATTTTCAACATGGGGGTTTGGCCCCTTCTCATGAATGATGTCACTGTCATGGTGGTATTTGGTCCTGAAGGGTGATTTCGAGTCACCGCGTAGTCACTCGCGCCGAAATCACCCTTTGAGCCCTAATAACGCCATGATAGTGGAAATCATTCATGAGAAGGGGTCCAAAACCCCATGTTGAAAATTTGGTGCAAAAATTCCCAAAAATGCCTGAGATATGCAATAAAGTTGAACCCTCCATCTAGCCTATTATGCAGCTTACCGCATTTCCTCAGTTCAGGTCGGTTTGAAGAGTGCAGACGTGTTCCCGGTCCACTCAAGATCATCACGACAGAGTCCGAGGTAAGTATGGGGTGAGGGGGTGGGGAGGCTGGGTGCGCAGGGTGGGTGCGGATTGTGGAGGGGGTTCGGGAGACGCGCCGCGGGACTGTTTTTGTTTTACAGGTTACAAAAAAAAAAAGACTTCATGGGACTTCTTGCCATGCTGGGGTGGGCTCCCAGTATGACACAAGGGCTTTGGGGGGGCGTTCAGCCGATGGGGAATTGGGCACCCCCGTCGGCAACAACAACAAAAAAAAACCTCGTGGGACGTTTGCCACGCTGGGGTGGGCTCCAGCGGTGCACAAGGACTTTGGGGCGGTCAGCTGGCCGGGGATTGGCCCCGTCGGCAAAATGAGGTGACTGCCACGCTAGTGGGCCCCAGCGGCACCAACTACTGGAGGGGGAGGGGAGATTTGATGAAGCAGCATTTATCGGGATTGGGCACCCCTGGCCGCTATAGCACTGCATGCGGGGGCGGCACGCTGCAGTTGGGGGCAGGGAGCTGTGCATGAGCAGCTTCTTATCGCTGCTCACTCAATCGTAGCTCCCCCTTTCAACTGCATTTTGCAGCGTGTCATAGACAGCTCCAAAATGCATTGGCTTACAGGGGCCGTGCCTGCCAGCACACTGCCTGAATTGGAGGAGGAGGTGACACACCTCCGAAATCTCCGATGATGGCACTATGTTTCTTGCACATGCGTGCAAGCAAACATAAAAATGCAATGTGTTCTTAACTGGTTGGTATGGCTCTGTTTCACCAGCCATTGAATTCTAACAGATTTTAAAAATCAGTTTTAAATTGATCAAACTGAGGAGCAAAATTGTAAGGCATATATACTCTCTCATTTGAGACAACAGTACAAGTCATTCTGCAAAATGTTTATCGAATAACTTTGTACAAGAAAAAGTGAGTCTGTAGCAATAAGTTCTACTTGACACTCTTAGCATCTATCACCTGTTTGATTTGATTTATTCAGTGTAAGACCACTGAGCAATGCTCCATTTCATTGCTTCAGAATAAAGTCCAATTGATTCATGACAATACATGGCAAAAATATATGCAGAATCAGTGACTAGATGCAAAGTTCTGACTGGTGGACCAACTGAAGACTGCAGAAGAACAAGAGCCAGTCTAACACCATGGCCAACAAAAAAGGTTTATTTTTAACTGAATGGATACAGCTGCTGCCTCTGAGACAAGGGATACAAGGATCGATCCCTGGGTCCAGCACTGAAACATGCAAACCTGTGTCGCACTTTACAGAAAAGGACCCCCATGAAGCTGGGGATAGAAATTACAATGGCACCTCTGGGCATGCCTATTGACACAGTGGTGGGATGGATTAAATTACTTATGACTTCTTCCATTTTGAATGCCTATGTTCCTATATATAGACTGTGCAGCACAAAGAAATCACAGAATTTGTAACACTCTATATGTTTTAACAATTTCACATAACATGCAGACATTTAAAACTACCTATTGTTTTCATGTTTTTAACAGACGAGCAGTGACTCACATGATATGACTGGAGGTAGCGCCCCTGAAGAGGTAATTACAATGACTTTTCTTTTCATTGAAATAATAAAATGTGTCTAGCAAATTGCACGAAAAAGAACTTAGTGTGTGGCCCAGATTAAGCAGTTGAGCTACAGTCCTGTGTTGTAGGTGCCTTCCACCTTAGAGGAGGGAGTAAGGGATTCAAACTCTATTACATGTCTTCCTCCTGCTGAACTGACATGATGAAGAGATCCAGCAAAGTAGGGCAGCTAGCTAGGTGGGGAGAAGCCCTTTAGCCTCTAGGCCAGCCCATGTGCCCTCTACTAGTGGGGAGATGCATAGTGGAAAAGGCTGATGTGGCTTGAGCAAGGATGCTACTTTGCATGCCCCCTCAATCAATTGGGATGTTCCCACTACTTGGGCCCCAAATCCCTTCTGACTGGATTCAGAATGAAGCTGTTTTCAGGCAGTATCTGCCACCCTACCAAGAAGGGATTATTCTTCAGGATTTGGTTAGGCTCATAGCTGGTTCTGGGTGAGTAGCAGTGATCCCACCAACAGCGGAAAGGGAAGGGGTTAGAGCTGTGTGAACCTTCCAAAGTCTGATCTTACAAACATGTTTCATCAAATCAGGTAAGGTTCCCCAAAAGAACTCAGCCCATTGTACTATATGATACCTATCTTACCTTACTCATGGATTGGGGTGAGCATTAGGGTTCAAAATGCCAAAACACGTCTGTCACACCTGTTCCTGCATGCACAGTGAGGGTGCGGTCTTACATTTGGCCACCCTAAGGTTGAATTTCCCTACCTTTGATGTTGCAACTGTAATGGTGCATTAATGAAGTTTTTTGCAATGAATTTCCCTTCTTTTTGAGAAAAAGTAATTTAACTGGTATGTGGTTGTGGGAGTGCAACCCTAATGGTATATTAATGAAGTTTTGGCAATAAATGTTCCTTCTTTTTGAGAAAGTGTAATGTAACTAGTATGTGGTTGCATGAATATGTAATGTTATCCATTTCTTGGAGTGCAGGGCCCGCAGTACCACATATCCATAAGTGTAGAGAGATTGTAATGAACCCTCATCTCCCTGTGGGAGTGCAGGGCCCTTTGCATCCTGTGCTCCCAGCACTGCATAATGGCATGCACCCCAACTCCCATTTTTGTATAATGGTATGCATACATGGGAGCATGGTCCCTCTGGACCTGTGCTCCTACTTACACAGAAGTACAGAGACATACCACAGGCCTAGAGATATGAAAAGGAACCCTTGTAACACAAATTTGGCAGTATCTCAATGGTGCATTAACAAAATGTTTTGCAATGAATTTCCCTTGTTTTTGAGAAAGTGTAAAGTAACTGGTATGTGGTTGTGGGAGCACAGGTCCCTCTGGGTCCTGCACTCCCTTCTTGCTGCCATGAATACATAATGTTATCCATTTCTTGGTGTGCCTTATGGGCCCTGCACTACCATATATCCATAAGTGTAGAGATATTGTAATGAACCCTCATCCACTGCATAATGGCATGCCCTCCACTCCCAATTTTGCATAATGGTATGCATATGTGGGAGCGCGGGCCCTCTATGCCCTGCATTCCCACTTACACATAAGTACTGACACATCTCACAGACCTAGAGACATGAAAAGGAACCCTTGTAACACTAACATAAGTGGTATGTGGTTGTGGGAGCACAGGGACCAGAGGGCCCTGCACTCCCTTCACACTGCTATGAATATGTAATGATATCCATTTCTTGGACTGCAGCACCTTATGGGCCCTGTGATACCTTATATCAATAAGTGTAGAGACATTGTAATGAACCCTCATCTCCCTGTGGGAGCGCAGAGCCCTTCAGGCCCTACCCTCCCAGCACTACATAATGACATGCCTCCACTCCCATTTTTTGCATAATGGTATGCATATGTAAGAGCATGGGCCCTCTGGGCCCTGCACTCCCACTTACACATAAGTACGGACACATGCCACAGACCTGGAGACATGAAAAGGAACCCTTGTGACACTAATGTAAGTGGTATGTGGTTGTGGGAGTGCAGGGTCCCCTTCAGGCTGCCATGAATACGTAATGTTATCCATTTCTTGGAGCACTCTATGGTTAATGCATGGAAAATGCTTATCCTGGATGGTTAAGAGAGCTGTGACAAAGATGCCAAGTGCTTGATCAGCTTTGGAGGCATTATAGAGATTGGTCTAGTCAAGGGATCTGAGGTCCTCATGCACTTTAAGGGGGTTGTTGTTAGAGAAGTCACAGAAGGACAGGAACGTGGGTGGGTGGGGTGGGTAGATTAGATCCGCCAGACACAGTAGATGGGGGAGTAGTCACTACTAGCATCTGACAGAGTGCCAGCATGGGCCACTCTGTCAGATCGAGTTGTCAGGATCCAATCAAAGGTTATGTGATTGTTATTTCTATTGTTGAGACGTGTTTGGGAGATAATTAGCTGAGAGAGGTTGTGTTGTTGAGTAATGGAGTTGTAGTCAGAGAGGAGGTTTTAGTCCCAGTTGATATTAAAATCTCCTATCAGAATGGTGTCTCTAGAGAGGGAAAAAGTGGCCAAGTTGTTGAGGAGAGTAGCTAGGCCAGGGACACAAGACCTTGGGGGATTATAGCAGCATCCAATGAGCAGCTTCATATTAGTCATGACCGTTAGCTCAGCAGCAAGCCACTCGGCAGTAAAATCCTTGCGGGACTGGTTGAGAAGAGTGGCAGAGTAATGACTCCTGTAGTACAGGAGTATACCACTATCACGACGGGAGGATGAAAGGTCGTGGCAGAGGAAAAAGTAGCTGGGTAATGAGCAGCAATGGTCCAGGATGGAGGGTTTTAGCCAGGTTTCAGAGATACCTAGTAGGTCTGGTTTATACAGTGAGACCCAGGCTTCCAATTCAGCCGTTTTGGGAAGAAGGCTCCTTACATTTAGGTGGGTGATTTTTTAGGCCAAGCTTGTTGTACCATAGTGGATGATTGTAGGATAGAGGTGTGTTTGGGGGGGGAAGAAACAGGACCTGGGTTACTCTCAAAGTCCCCAGAGAGGAGGAGACAGAAGAGGAAGAAACTGGATATGAAGAGGGCAGAGAAAGATGGGACCTGGAGGAGGAGAGAGAGAAGAGAGGTGAAAAAAGAGATGATGATCATAGGAACTAATTAAGACAAGGGCAGCAGATGGGCAGGAGAGAAGCAGGCCATAATCACCCTTTAGGGAGTATAACAGGAGGATCAGACATCAGCTGGGCATCCTTTAGAGCAATTTGCTCAAGGGCCATGATTGATGGAGCAGCATCAAATAAGAGACAGGATCCAAGGAGAGAGAAGAAAAAGAGACACAATGCAGAGCGAGAGGACATCATGGTTGGTGGAGTTGAACAATAAGGTGTGTTAATACTTTGTACTAGAGGCTGACAAAGCTAGCATGGGAAAGAAAAAAAAATAGAAGGGGGAAAGAACTGCAATTCTACCCAGCTGGGAAAAAGCAGCAACTATTTCCAGCCAGTAGACTAGATATGCCTAGAAACCTGAAATAGCAGATGTCAGGCATCCTCTATAGGTGATTGAATAGAAACTGCTAATGGCAAAGTGGGGACTTAGTCACATGACTACAGTAGTACTAGAAAAGAAAGACCGACAAAGGGTGGGCGTGGTGGGGAGCAGCTGCGTAGCGACTGCGGGTAGAGGTGAAGAAAATTCACAGAATTGTAGAGCTAATTATGCTGCATGTCTGACAAGGAATAAACTTACATTTGCTCAGACAAAGAAATAAACTTAGAATTAGCTTGTCTGGCTCCAGTAGAAAAAGCAACAATTGGCTCCAGCTGTAGTGCGATCAAATACATGCAGAGTTTCACATTAATTCGGAGTAGGCCACAAAACATGCTAAGAAAAAGGCACCAAATTTAAAAGTGCACAAAGAAGCAGTTGGTGCAGTCTCTGTGGGTGTCCAGGAGAGTGCGTATCTGTCTCCAGGTGAGCTGATGGAGGAGCAGTTCCACGAGTGGTGAGAGCCCATAGTCAGACTGAAGGCTACGGAGAGGAGAAGAAAAGGGATGATCAAGCATTAAATAGGGTTGGGGAGTCAAAATTTAAATTATAGCAGATGGGGACAGAAGAAAGGAAGTAGAGAGGGAGGGAACAGCAGAAAGAGATGCAGAGATAGAAGCAAGTAGAATTAATTAGCAGAGATAGAAGCAGATACAATTAATTAGCAGCAATAAACTTTAGAATTACAATTCAGGCACAATATTTCCAACTGCATGCTCAAACATGAAATGCAGACATAAAGTAAGGTAGTAGGAAATTACACTTCAGAGGAGAAAATTCACAGAATTGTAGAGCTAATTATGAAAGATTGCGTTACAGCACCGTTTTGCGTGTCTGACAAGGAATAAACTTAAATTTGCTCAAGCAAAGAAATGAACTTAAAATTAGCTTGTCTGGCTCCAGTGAAAAAAGTAGTAAATGGCTCCAGCTCTAGTGCAATGAGATACACACAGAGTTCCACATTAATTCAGTGCGAGTCACAAAACAGGCTAAGAAAAAGAAGCCAAATTTAAAAGTGCACAAAGAAGCAGTTGGTGCAGTCTCTGCAGGTGTCCAGGAGAGCGCGTACCTTTGTCTCCAGGTGAGCTGATAAGGGAGCCAGCTCCGTGGGTGGTGAGAGCCCAGAGTCAGATGGGGGGCTTTGTCTCCAGGTTAGTCAATGGGGGAGCAGCTCCACGGGTGGTGAGAGCCCAGAGTCAGACTGGGGCTTTGTCTCCAGGTGAGTCAATGGGGGAGCAGCTCCATGGGTGGTGAGAGCCCAGAGTCAGATGGGGGGCTTTGTCTCCAGGCAAGCTGATGGAGGAGCAGTTCCATGGGTGGTGAAAACCTAGAGTAAGACGGGGGCTAAGTTATGAGCAGGTGTAGCAAAATTGTAACAAATAGTCATAACTGTGCCATCTCAAATCATTTTCACCCCAAATATTCAACATAACCTTCTTAGCACCTCACCTCATGTTCCCAGTACAGTAAATTTTCGAATTTCTATCAAAATGTAATTCTGCTCAACTGTAACATTGTTTTTGCGCCACAGTTGTGGAGAAACATTTTTAGTAGGATCTGAAAAATGACAGCTGTACTATCTATGAGGTGGTGTGGAAAATGGCAATGTTAAAAATCTGGAGTGAGAATATGAAAAATTGGCGCAGTTATGAGCTTGCATAGAAACTGTGCAACGCATGTTCGTATCACGGTCATTGTTTGGAATTTTGTTTCACCAGATTTTCAACATTAGCATTTTGGGACCTCCCTTCATGAACAATGCAACTGTGATTTTGTTAATCCATCCCAAAAGTTGATTTTGCAAAATGGCCATGCCATTCTGCGCCACAGGTGCGGAAACATATTCTGGGCAGGATATGCAAAATGACAGCTGTACTGTTCATAGGGAGGTGTGAAAAAATGACAATGTTGAAAATCCAAAGTGAAAATATTAAAAATTGGTGAAGTTACGAGCAAGTGTAGAAACTGTGCAATGCATGCTCATAATGCTGTCATTTTTGAGAATTTTTTCACCAAATTTGCAACATGGGCTTTTTGGGACCCCACCTTATGAACAGGGGCACTGTCATTTTGTAAATCGGTCCCAAAAGGTGATTCTGAACAGCAACCGCAAATCACCTTTCAGGACTGAGAAATGAAATGACAGTGCCAATGTTCATGAGTGGGGTCCCAAGAAATCCGTGTTGAAAATTTGGGGCCAAAATTCCCCAAAATGGCTGAGATATCAACATAAGTTGAAACCCCCCATTAACCCTCCAAAATCTCAATTTTAACTTCATTTGCAAAAATCTAGCATGTTTGCAAAAGTCTTGTTTTCGCAAATCACCCATATTTGCCACAATCTCAGTTTTAACTTTATTTGCAAAAATCTAGCATGTTTGCAAGTCTTGTTTTCACAAATTGGCCATATCTGCGACATTCTCTTTCATGCTAAACACTTAACTTTTCCCATAGGAAATAATGGGAAATTAAAAATTGTAATAACTTTTGAATGGATTCATATTTTTTCACCAAACCTCCAAAAGGCACATCTGTGACCCAAAGGCTTTCTACCCTCAACATTTAAGCCCGCGACATAAAGCCATTTCTGAGATCCAGGATGGCAAAAAAATGTAAACAAAATCCCGATTTTTCTGTTTTTTCAATGCTTTATATCTCAGAAACCTCTCAACGGATTTCCACCAAATTTGGCAGGTCAAGGGACTTACACCTAGAGATTATGCATGCCAAACTCCTTGCACATCTGTTGAACAGCTCCAAAGTTATTAACCCTCAATGTTTGAACTTTAACAGAGACGTGCACTTTCACCCGAACTATACTGGCACGACTGTGCCAGTATAATATATATATATTTATGCAATAGGAGTGGACTCAAAACTCACTGAATAAATCTATTTATCTTCACAGCCATTGAATAAATAAAATTTATCCATATAGTAGCTATGTCACAATCACTCCAGAAATAATTTCGAATGTTCAGCCTCAATAGCAGTACTAACCATATTCAAATGCGAATAACTTTAAAACGAAAAAAGATAGCATGGTACTGTGAGCATGAAAGTTGTTCAGCACAAAATTGTCTACAAAATAAGAGGTGTTTAATTTATAGATACCTTATAGATTTTTTTTATAATTAGCAAAAAATGCAATGTTTTGTTCACTTTTTTGACAAACATATGCAAAAAAATATAAGCAATCAAAAGCAAAATGCCCCTGCACTGACAGAAAGCATCCCTATTGCATAAATGAAATATACAATGGCGAGCTGTCAGATAAGTGATTTATCTACACTTGTGCTGTTTGACCTCGTACACCTCACTCGTGGCATATGCCACTAGTGAGGTTACCCGAGGTCAAACAGCACTTGTGTAGATAAATAATTTATCTGAAAGCTCTCCATTGTATATCCCATATTTATATCTATATAGCTATATATGTATATATATACTGTATATTTATTATAGTGGCACGGTAGTGCCACTATAGTTAGGGTTGGCAGGCCACCTCTCTGTTAAACCCAAATGTTTGCACTTTAATAACTTTGCAACCGTTTGTCCGATTTGCCTGAACCTTTGCATGTGCGGTGGCTAACAACAGATTTCTGGATCTGGAAAGTTGCATTCCAGTCGGATGTACAGTTACGGAGCCTTGGAGTGTCAAAAATGTGCAAAATCCTCAACTTTTGCACAATTCTTTGTCAGGCTCCAGAGAGCAAATGGTGTGTGTGTCTGGCCTCAAATGTGCATTTGTACATGTGGTCTGGGTCAGGGTAGTTCCTTTTGATGATTTGGTGAAAAAATATTAATTCATTCAAAAGTTATGGAAGTTTTTTATGTCCCATTTTAGCCTATGGGAAAATGTATATGTGCACTGTGAAAACATTTGTGAAAACGTTTTTGTTTTCGTGCTCTGGATTTTTGTTTTCATGCTGCCACCATCTTGTTTTCAGTTAGCAAGAGACAAACAATGTTGTAAATACTGACCCTTGGTAAACAGCAACACTTGTGTTTACCTAATTGGGCCCTGAGGAACATGACCCTGGCATCAGTTTTTGTGCAGGTAGCCTGGAAATATGTTTTTCAAAATGTGTCCATTTTGTTTTCACGAAAACATTTTTTGTGTACGCGATAATAGCCTAGCACAAAATAAAAGGTGTCTCAACAACACATTTTTGTGCACAAAAAGATTTTATTAAAAGGTATAGGGGTGTCATGAAAACATTTTTGTTTTCGCAAAAACAATGTTCAGAAACATTTCCCATATGTTGTATTCTTTCTCACTTCATTGTACCAAGTTGGATAGTGCTTTTAGGCTGAAATTTGCAGGATGGCAAGCCCTGGTCCTACAGATGTGCCTTTTGGTGGCTTGGTCCCAAAACATTCAACGGGCCCATAGTTACAGTGTTCCAAAGCTGAGAAATTTCTCATAGGACAACATTGCAGTGCCTTTGCGCCTTTCGGCACCCATATCTCAAATGATTCGAGATATGGATGTTTCGCTACCTGCTGCTTTCAGCATACATGGAGGTTTCAAAGTCATGATTACAACTGCAGTGGAATTTTTTTCATAGTTTCTACGGTTACTGAGATATTGCCAAATAAGTGTTACACGGGTTCCTTTTCAGTACTATGGGGCTGCTTTATGGTTCCGCATTTATGCGTAAGTGGGAGCACAGGGCCCAGAGGGCCAGCGCTCCCACATACGCATACCATTACACAAAAAATGGGCAACCTGAAGGGAGCACAGGGCCCAGAGGGACCGCACTCCCACAAACACATGCCAGCTACCAGTTACATTACACTTTCTCAAAAAGAAGGGACATTCATTGCAAAAACTACATTAATGCATCAGTTAGGGTTGATAGCACAGTGACAAAAGTATGGAAATGTGATGTTAGGGTTACCACCCCTACCACCTCACCCCCACCCCCTCTACCCTTCACACAACAACAGACATCGGTGTGTGCCATGGGATCATCAGGCCTAACTCTCACCCCATTCTCCTATACTGTAGCATGTCGGCTTGTTTACACATGGAATGGGGCGAGAGTTTGGTCTGACAGCCCCATGGCACACCCTGACATCTGTTGTTGTGTGGAGGTGGAGATAGTAGGGGTGGTAACCCTCACATTACATTTCCATACCTTTGTCGCTGTGCTATCAATCCTAAATGATGCATTAACAAAGTTTTTAGCAATGAATATATATATATTTTTATACAATAGGGGTGAAGGAATAACTATCCAAATGAATTGTGTTATTTTCACAGGCGTTGATTATCAGGGGGCTGACATGGACAGAGTGATATATGGATACAAATATACCTACTCTCTCTACACCAGCACCTAATATTCCAACATTCGTTTTGTCAGCAAACCACCACACAGATACCACAACAGATGGAACTCATTTCAGTAAAGCCCATCAATGAAAAATCCTTTTCACCTGTGAGCAACATCTGAAAACCACAGGAACTGCAGACGCTGCAACTGTAATACGTGGACTACAAAGTGCTATACCAAAGTCTGAAAACTGAAAGCACCAAGCACATAATAAACACAACATATGCTGTAAAATGTAGAGAACCACAAGTGCAAAATTATAAGAAATGACAAATTACCTCCCCAAACCCCCTAAAAATATAAAAAACACACAGAGTTCTGTTCCACACTTCCGTACTAGGCCACGCCCCACAAACCAAAAACAACCAATTACAGCACACACATGATGAAACAGGAACAAAACCAACCAATGACAATGCACACAGCATACCCATTCGACTCTGTCAACCAATAACAAACTACACACATCCCATTCATGATAGACACTATTCACAAATCAAAGTGAAGAAGCAGAACAATACCAAAAAAAAAAAAAATAACACCAAACCAAAACTTAACTGAAACAACACCTTGCAAAATAAGACAACGTAAAAACTAAGATCCCTATTGTATAAATCGCACACATGTCGGGTGACTTGCGGAATATGGGCAATATTAGCACTCATGCAGAGTGAACTGTGATAGTATCACTCATGGCTTTGCCACTCATGAAATTATCACAGTTCACTCTGCACTCATGCTAATATTTCCCATATTATACAGTCGCCCATCACGTATCCCATATATATGTAGATATATATATATATATATATATATATATATATATACACAATAAGAGTGGGCTCAAAACTCATTGAATAAATCCATTTATCTTCACAGCCATTGAATAAATAAAATGTATCCATATAGTAGCTATGTCACAATCACTTCGGAACTCATTTAGAATGTTGGGCCTCAGTAGCAGTACTACCTATATTCAAATGCAAATAACTTTAAAATGAAAAAAATAGTATGGTACTGTAAGCATGAAGGTTGTTCAGCCCAAAATTATCTACAAAATGAGTGGTATTTCATTGATAGATACTTTATAGATTTTTTATAATTAGCAAAAAAGAGCAGAAAATGCATTTTTTTGTTCACTTTTTAGACAAACATATGCAACAAAGATAAGCAATCAAAAGCAAATGTCCCTGCACTGAAAGAAAGAATCCCTGTTGCATAAATGAAATATACAATGGTGAGCTGTCAGATAAATGATTTATCTACACTTGGTGCTGTTTGACTTCGGACACCTCACTCATGGTATATGCCACTCATGAGGTTACCCAAGGTCAAACAGCACTTGTGTAGATAAATAATTTATCTGACAGCTCTCCATTGTATATTCCTTATATACTACATGTATCTATATACAGAGTATATAATCTACAGAGTATATATAGATATATATATATATATATATATATTATAGTGGGGTGGTTGCGTCACTGTAGTTAGGGTTGAGTGGCCAGTTACATACTAAAGTCAAAGGTTTGGACGTTAATAACTTTGGACCCATTCAATGGATTTGCTTGACATTTGGTATGCCAAATTGCGTTTTGGTCGGAGTGCTGGTCTTCGTGTACAAAAGCGCTGAAAAATGCTAAATTATATATATAGATATTAGTTGCAAAAACTTTGTTAATGCATCGTTAGGGTGAATACCATAGCAAAAAAAGCAGGCAAATGAGGCATTAGGGTTGCTCAGTGTTTTCAGTCCAGCACCCCACCCCCATCCCCCCACCCTCCACACACCAACAGGCATCAGGGCATGCCATGGGATCATCAGGCCTAACTCTCATCCCATTCCATGTGTAAACAACTTTGCACATTACAGTATAGGACAATGGGGTGAGAGTTAGGCCTGACTACCCCATGTCACACCCCAGTGCCTGTCGGTGTGTGGAGGGTTGGGAGATAGGGGTGGTGGAGTGGGAACCCTAGAGGTGGGGCATTAGGGTTGGCAACCCTAATGCCTCATTTCCCTGCTTTTGTGC
Source organism: Neoceratodus forsteri (assembly GCA_016271365.2). NCBI lineage: Eukaryota > Metazoa > Chordata > Ceratodontiformes > Ceratodontidae > Neoceratodus > Neoceratodus forsteri. The sequence goes on along the minus strand of CM057453.1, from coordinate 637,402,699 downwards.
TATGGCATTCACCCTAACTGATGTATTAAAAAAGTTTTTGCCACTAATTTCCTTACTTTTTTGGGGGGGGGGGAGTGGAGTCTGCCAGTGCAGTGGTGGCAGTATAATTTCTATAGCACCCAACCATGGAGAGCATCCTAAAAAAAAATCCTGCCTTCTGGACCTAAATGGAGATTTAAACACTGGGCTTATTCTGGCTGAAGCATCCTGCTGCAGTTTGTCACCATTCTTAGGAGCATCGGATGATCCTAGCAGCTATATTCTGATCCAAGAGACCCGCGCAGCACCACGAGGCATCAGTCCTACCAGAAGGTAAACTAAATTACAGCTACTCAGCGAGCAGCTCCATAGGACTCACCACTACCAACCACGAATGATGGCTTCAGCTCTGAGACATGGGGCCCATCAACAACACCAGGCATGTCAACCATTTCTGCAAACAAAATGTGCCAAACAAACAAGTATTGGCAGGCTGCAAATTGGCACCAACCTGCTACCTGCTGCCCATATTCCCAGTTCATCCATTCAGTCTAGTCGCAGGCCTCCAGGGGTCTTTGCTCAGTATAGCCTGAATAACACAGCAAATACTCCAGTAGCAAAACGTATTACTTTTGTTTTCAAAGAAAAAACCTTTTATTACAAAAAACATACAAACTGATATGGGGCAGTGGCAGGCTGCCAGCCAGCACATGCCTGCTTGATGTCTACTGCCCAGACTCCCAGTCCCCTCCTTCAGGTTGCTTTCAATGCTCAAGGTTTGTATTACTCAGCAGAACACTTGCTCTAGCATTCTACCATAAGCACTTTCCACGTGCAGTACACACAAAAGTTTGGATGACCATTGTGGTGGGCTGTGGTGGCCTCAGTTTGTGAGATGATGTAAGTCAGAATAAATGTTGTTATAACTGAAACTTTTGTGTGTTCATGGTCAGAGCTTATAGGAGAGCACTAGTGCAAGGCTTTCTTGTGTTCCACTTCAGTGTTTTTTTAGCCTGCCGCACAGCACTTCCTGAGAGCGACCCCTCCTGGTTTTGTGTGATTTTCTGCTATTAAGCCTGAAATATAGAGCAATCAGTAAATCCTCCTCTAGCAATAAATTTAAATTTGTAAAAAAATATATAGATAGATATTACAAAATTATGCCAGTTGGGATGGGGCACTGCCAAGCTGCCAATCCAGAGAGGCCCACTTGACCCCAGCCTACTGCCCAACACGCTTCTTCCCTCCCAAGTCTGGTCTTTACCAGCTGGATTAGGGGCCTGATGTACTGCTTAGCCAGACATACAATTTCAGGAAGATGTTTCTTTTTAGTACTTTTAGGCTGGATTTTCATTCAGATAAAGCCTTCTGTCTGCTGTTTTCTTTTCTATATGACATGATTTTTGTCAAATGCAATTTTTTTAAGCCAAAAAACCTAGCTAAAGTAGCTACCACAAGCAGAGATTCGTATCTAGCTATCTTTCGGCCTGACACCCGGTGCACAAGTGAGCTCTCTCTCTCTCTCTCTCTCTCTGCTGTTGAGCGCTGAGATGACACCACAATGATGCTCTGTACTATGTGACTGTTTCTCTGCTAACCTTGTGATCTCAATAGTGCATGAGCTGTGGTTCACCTCTTTGCCTGCTCGACTGGTTCTATTGGTCTGCACCATTCCAACCAGTCAAACTAAAAGTTTGCAATTTGGCCTAAAACTTTGATAGAATATGCAAGAATTGAACACCCGAAGTTCAACCTATTCAGTTCTCTGGTGCACCCAAACTTGTAGCTCTAGTGGGGGTCGTATAGATGGCAATACAATCTAGTAGTTACAATTCCATTTGGGAAAACCAAGAAACTACAGTTTTTTTTTTTAATTCAAGTTTATTGAAACATTTAGGCACATTACATCACAGGTATATATAACAAAATATCACTTGATAATTATGTCATTCATCCCCATTACAGCCCACTCCACGAATACATTTAACTTCTAATTTATATTCCTATACTTTACATTTCTCCTCTAAGTTTATTTCCAGTACCTTATAATAACTTCAGTTATTCTTTTCATCATAAAATTAAAAATATCCCCAGAGGTGTCTCTGAGTCCTCCTCTATGTATCTATGTATCATTCCTCCACTCTGTCCCTATCCCCTCTTTTTCCTTCATCACTCTTCCTGAACACCTTTCATTACTCAAGGGCCATATTTGTAGCTTCTTTCCAGGCTGACCAGCTGGTCTATCTGCATGTAAAAATATGAGATTGGCAATTGATCTTATGGGTCAATTACTCCATACTCTGTATCTTTTGAACTATGGTAAGCCATTGCTGAAGTGTGGGGGAGTCTTCTACCAACCATTTCCTGGTAATTGCCTTATGGGCAGCTGCCAGCAGGAGGTTCCACAAATATAGGCCATCAGGTCCCCTCATCTCCTGTGGTGGTAGACCTAGTAGCAGATGCAGTGGACCCAATGGCTGTGGCAGAGAGGAAAGCCCCCCAAGTGCTGATTTAATTTGATCCCAGTAAGTTTGTAGTTTTGGACACTGCCAGAAGACATATGTATGATGTGCCTTGGGTTCTGTACACTGTCTCCAGCATACTGCAGGTCAGTGTACGTTCCATTTGTATAATATATTAGGTGTGTAAAAGTATCAGGTTTTAACTTTCCATTCAAATTCTTGCCACATTGGGGAGCAGGTCGTCTTATTAGCCTACAAGAATATTTGTTCCCATTCACCCTGCATGGGCTCTATCCCAAGCTCCCCCTCCCATTTAGTTTTCAGATGTCTGGTACATTCTGATCCCAGATTCCTAAGGGACTTGTATCAGGCCGAGATATTGTCCCTTTAGTTTCTGATCTGAAACCTCTTGGAGCACTTGGAGAAGCTGGGACCACCCAGCGTGGGGCAAGGTCTGTCTCTGTTGGTCTTGAATGTATGATGAAATCTGCAAGAATCGGAAGTTATCTGAATGTCTTAGTTTGTAAATATCTTTCATTCTGCTGAACTCTTTATCACCCCCCCCCCCGTCATAAATTACCTTAGGCTATACATCCCCAGTCTCGACCATCTTCTGAACACCAGGTCCTGCCCTGAGGATGGGAACCCTTCCCCAGGCAAACCATTTTAGGGGCCATAGTCCTAGTGTCAGTCTGTATTTTGTCCAGGCTCTGTGGACTGCCCACAATGTGTTGCACATTGAAATTAAGGGTATGTCTCCATTATAAACAGGGATCAATGGATCCATAACCCGTGCCCCCAGTGGTGCTCCCTCTGACGGTATGCACTCCATTGATTTCCAGTGTGCACGGTAGTTTTCCACCAACCAGAGGAGTGCCAGCCAGAGTTGGGCAGCAAGATAATAGTCCTCCAGATTTGGGACAGTTCTTCCCCCATACAGTATCTCCTGTCTGCTTGCATTACAGCAAGTTTAATACGTGACCTGCCTAGGGACCATATAAAACGAGAATGTGTTTTCTGCCATTTCTGAAACTGGATCTGGGGTATTCTAACAGGCAAACACTGGAACAGATATAGAAATCTTAGCAGTACATTCACTGTTATAGCCTGTATTCTTGAATGCATAGGGAAGTTCAGTAGTGTCCATTTCTTGACATATTGCTGCATCTGCTGTGTCAAAGAGTCAAAATTAATTACATATAGATTATTTGATATCTGTGTTTCTAGGTATTTTATTTTTTGGGTCTGCCAATTCACTGGAAACATTTATAAAATGTCTGGGGGTGGATTATAGTTAAATTTAAGTATTTCAGTTTTTGTTTTATTTAATGTGTAGCCCGCATGGAGACCAAATTCCCCCAGCAGAGTCCAAACCCCATGGATAGATTGGCTTGGGTTAGTAAGATATAGGAGCACATCATCTGCATATAGGGATATCTTGTGTTCTACATCCACTATTCTGATCCCCTCTATATCTGTATCTCTCCTGCTCGCCTGTGCCAGTGGCTCAATTTATAAGGCAAGGGGGGGGTGATAGGGGACACCCCTGGTGGGTCCCCCGCCCAGGGAAAATCTACCGGAGATGCCTCCATTTGCCCTAACATATGCCTGGGGAGTTGCATACAGGGCTTTAAGGATCCCAGTAAAGGATGTTGGAAAGCCAAAGTACTGTAAGACAAGGAACGGAAACTCCATGACACCTTGTCAAATGCTTTTTCCATATCTAGACTCATAATACATGCAGGAGTATGACGTTTATTTATGGTGTTTATAATATTAATCATCCACCTAATGCTGTCTCGAGCCTGCCGGCCTGCCACGAAACCCGTCTGATCTGGTTGTACTATTTGAGGGACAAAGGGTTTAAGGTGTGCGGCTATTATTGTAATAAAGATTTTGTAATCCATATTTAGTTGTGATATAGGGCGGTATAATCTTAATTCTTCCAGATCTTTTCTGGCTTTATGCAGCACTGTGATAGTGGTATAGTTCCAGGATGGGGGTACCCCCTTCCCTTCCTTACAGATCGAGTTGTAGGTATCTTTTAGTAGTGGGGTTGTCTCTTTGGCAAAGACTTTTAAAATCCCCCCCCCAAAGCCATCTGGTCCAGGACATTTTCCAGATTTAAGATTTTTAATTGAGGTCCCTATCTCTGCCTGTGTAGCTGGAGAAATCAAAATCTGACTCTATTCCAGAGAAAGGCCCCATAGATTCAGGGCCTGGAGAAAACGTTGTTTGTTCCCTATGAGGGATTCCCTCTGTGGTCTATACAAAGTATTGTAGTATGAGACAAAGGCCTTTGTTATGTGTTCCCATCTATGTGCTGTTTGACCAGTGAGAGGGTGTTTAAGCCTGGTGATATTAGCCTTGGCCGCTTGTTGCCTCAAGCAAAAGGCAAGAAATTAGTTGCCAGTGCTCCCCGTTTATAATAAGACTGTTTTAAATACCATAAGACCCTTTCTGTATCTTTAGCATATTTTGAAGCTTATGTTTAAGGGCTTTAATTTTTTACTTCCTTCTTTTGCACCACCTGTGCTTTTGATTGGCCTCCAGCTCCCTCAACTATCTTGTTAACATCTCTGTTTGTTGTCTCCTTTCTTTCTTTTTATGAGAGGCTATTGATATCAATTTACCCCTGACCATTGTCTTAACTGTGTCCCAGAGTATCTGTTGTGATATGCCAGGTTTTGTATTATATTCTATTGTTTGCTTAATTGCCTGTCTCACAGCTGTCTTCACCTCCTCATCCCACAATAGGGAGACATTTAGTCTCCATTGGGTTCTCTTTTGTGGCAGTGAGAGTTCTGCCTCCAGAAAGATAGGTTGATGGTCTGAGTGGACTTCTGTCTCCACCCACATGGAAGGACAGGATGCAAGGTCCCTTGCAAAGGTTATAAACATATCTAGTCTAGAATGTATTTTAAACCTAGGTGAGTAGTATGTGAAATCCTTGGTCTGGGGGTACTTTTCCCTCCACACATCCACTATATCCAATTCCACCATGAGTTTAGTAATTATGCTGTTCTGTTGTGTGAATTTGGAATTTTTGAGGTTGAATCTAGCAACCTGTTGAGAGTCAGATTCCAATCCCTTCCTGCTACAACCATCCCTCTGGCTTTTTATGCTATTAGTTTAAGCAGGTTTGTGTAGAAGGTCAGTGGTGAGCTCGGAGAAGCATACTCCTACCTGACTACCTGAAAGAGCTCCTGGTTCCCTACACCCTGCTGCGACAGCTCCGCTTGGTTGATGAGGGGTTGCTGGGGATTCCGAGTTTTTTTTTTAAAGTCATCTGGTGCTCGTGCCTTTGGGTTTGTTGCCCCCACCATCTGGAATTCTGTGCCCTGTCAGCTACGCGAGTGTGGGACGGTGGGATGTTTTAAGCAGGCACTGAAGACTTTTCTGTAGGGGAAAGCATTTCCTGAATTTTTGTGATTTTATTGGTTTTATTGTTCTGTTTTATGTGATTGTGCAGCACCTTGATATATGGAAGGCACTATATTAAATAAAATGTATTATTATTATTATTACACACTCACCAAAGTTACTTGTACATCCTGTATTCTGCCCACTACCAGAATATATGTTGCCTCAGGATCCATTACCACGTCTTGCTCCTCCAATAGGAGGTTTGCAGCAAGAATAATGGCAACTCCTCTCTTTTTCCCTTTTTCTAATGAGGCGTGATATAATGTTGGGTATTTATGGGTTTTAAGTTTTAATGCCTCTTTTGGAGATAAGTGTGTCTCCTGGAGGAAATTAATGTTGCAGTTTTGAACTTTCAAGTATTGGTTTTCTCTTAATCGAGTGATTTATGCCATTAATGTTGTAAGAGAGGATTTTAGCGCTATTTTGAACCATAACATGTCAACTGAGGAATTACCATCTGCTGTATTCCTGGTGGTGTGGACCATAATAGAGGACTGAAATATACCTTCCCGTGTTTCATCATGTGCCCCATGTCAATTTTTATAAAAGTTATTACATAACAAATAGAACATTTATCTTCATTCATAACCAATAAGCATCTATATAGATCCTTTCTTATTTGCAGTAATTCAAGATTTGTACCACCAGGTGACGGTATAGACTTACAGGATCCCTGAGTAAACCTATTTTTCCATTGCTTATAAACAACATGTAAACTTTCACAATTAACAACAAATTTCGATATCGTAACTTGTCTTGGACAGACCTGAGGCGAATACATCCAGACCAACTCCAGGGTATAGTTCCAGGGCAAACTTGGATAGAATGGTTTTGTGCCACTCCGTTTGTACTATGATTCATGAGGGCTTAACCCCCGGCCTAGTCTTCTGTCTACGACTTCTACCGCCTAAGTCGTCGAGTCTATACCTGAGTTCCCAGTCTCTTGCCATCAAGTACAGTATTGAACGATCATGCCGGTCAGCCTGCTCCGAGGTTCGAGTTAGACCCAACTCCAGTTAATCGGTTCTGTGCTCTATCTTGCCGAGGTCAGCTTTGAGTTCAGGTAGAGCGTGGTCAATTTTAGTCACCGTCTTGGTGGTTTGCAAAATTGAAGCAATTAATTCAGAGCATTCGTCTTCTTGTATCTGGACCTCCGCCATGTTGTTTTTGGCTTCAGCTGGCCCCGAAAACAAACCTGCTTTTTCTTGTGTAAGCATATCCCATAACTTTTGTACTGGTGTCTGCAGGTTCTTAGGAAGAGGCATTTTCAAGCATGTTTCTTTTGCTGGAGAATTCATGGTTTTAATTGGCAGATGTTGATCAACTTTCTCTGATGAGGAGCGGAGCTGCTAAATTATGCTGCCATCAGGTAGCCGACATCACCAGAAGTCCCCAAAAAACTGCAGGTTCAAACCTGATAGGGGCAAATACCCACAATGTGAGCTTGAGCAACTTGCTTATCCTCTCATTATTCCAGTGCACCCAGTTACGGAAAACTGGTAAAGCAGGACCCCACTAGAAATGAGGTGTCACATTTCAGCTGGGCTAGCCTGTGTATGTAAATTGTAAACAAAAGTATAGTCAAAGCAGGATCTGACTGCATCTCAGAGTAAGATGCATAAATAGCGCAAACAGAGAATCAAAAAAATCATTGCACCCCTCTCCATCACTCCAACTCAAGTTACTTCCCACTCCTCAGCACCCTCACTCACCTACCCCCAACACCCACCTTTTTATTCTGTATTCTCAGCTACTGATATTGTCCATTGTTGATTGCCATCTTTCTAAAGTTTGCCCTCCTGGTTTGAAAATGTAAGTGCCTACCCCAGTTATATGAATGTGAACCCTGCTACACCTGGAAACAGTACAGTAGCATATTTATGACTTCTAGTTTGCTCAGAATCCAGGGTAATGATATATTAGTTCCTGGAACAGATTATCTGATAGAGGCTGGTCAGAGTGAGCTCAAAAACAGTGGAGTTATTTATATTTTCTACTCAAGATGTGTGGTGATGTTAAGGGTATTTTTATGGTCCCCCCCCCCCCAACACCCAGCTGGAGAGATCTGGGACAGGCGGGTGCTGAGTGTTATGGGTAACCCCTTTCTTCATTCTTAAGCTAAAACAGTGGCTTAAGGTAAAACCTTTACTAGGGACCAATGGAAGGAGGAGTTTTGCTAGTGGAATTTCAATTGGATCAGTGAAATTACCCCTTTTTTGGAAACATTTAATTCTGTAGAATTGTAAGATTCCACAGAAGCTTTCTGCTCTGCTGCAATAAGTCCACAGAAACTAAATCGCTCAACTTCACCCACACTAATTCAGAACTTTCCCAGTATGTACTGCTTTGAGTTTACTGTATGTACATAAAGATGGTTTGATCAATGTCCAAGGTTTCTGAATGTGAGGGTTTGTCCAATGAATGCAAACATTTGCTGTACAGCTTTAAAGAATATTTGACAAAGAACAGCTTAAGAGTGAATTCTTATTTACATTCCCCAAAAGGAGTCAGGTGAAAATGATGACACAGAGGAAACCGTGGGTGAAAATACAAGTGGCAGTGGGATCAGAGATGCCAGTGGGAATGGAAATGAAGACCACAGCAACATGGAAAATAAAGATAATAACTCCAGTGGAAACGGAGACAATGGAGTAGAGGATCTTGAAAGTGATGAGACTGTAGACAATGGCAGTGGACAAAATGATAGTGACACTGGAAGCAGCAGCAATCATGTAAGTATGACCAAGGGGGGGATGGTACATAGAGCTATAGAGGGGTACAATTAAAGTATTAGGGCTTGACTTTCAAGGAGCCTCTAGATCGCTGCAATTTGTGGCCATCTAGGGCTACAGTGAACTCCAGGTACATCAGGGACCCTGCACCCAAGTTTGTAAAAACATGGGTCCTTGCACCAGAATCCCAGGAGTTGCCGCACTTGAAGGTTAGTGCCCAAAAATTAGCACACTTGTGGGACCTGCCACAGGGATCCAGCCCCCCCACACCACCTTGTGCAAGACTAGAGGGGTAAGGGTGGTTGGGGGAAGATTAAACATGCTTGTCAGGATGGGTCCGGGGCAGAAGGGGCACAGGGGTGCCATATGGGTGTTGGGGAGAAGGTGGACATGCCAGGGAGTTATGTGGCTACCATTGAGGGTGCCATTAATATAACTATAAAGCCAATAGGCTGATATTGGGGGGGTAGTTCCAGGGACAAACAGTGCCCAAGGCTGGGGCCTCTGCCAGGGCTGTGCCCACCTGGGGCCATGGCACTGTTTGGCCCTGGAACAACCCCCCCAAGGTACCAGCCATTTGGCTTTATAGTTATATTAATGGCACTCCTGCAGGTGCCACATCACTCCCTGGCATGGTCATCATCTCCCCAGCACCCTTATAGTACTCCCATGCCCCTTCTGCCCCCCAGACCCCACATTCAGAGCCCCCCAATTTGCCACCTTGTGTGGCACAGGTGCAAGGGGCTGAGACCACTTCCTGGCTGGTCTAATTTGAGCCACTTGCTGAACCCATGGTGGAGCTTTCAGAATAATAAAAAAGGGAATGTTGCAGCCCCACCATGGCGTAAGCCCCTTTGCAATCTAGTGCACCTGGTTGTGTGACACAACCATGGCACAAGTGGGCTTTGGCGCAGCCGCATCAGGATTTGATGCAGGCTGGATTAGAAAATCCTGATTGACACAAGTTGTGACGCAAATCACCCCTTGCATCAAAATCTTTTGACACAAGTTCCTTCATCAGTCACTCTCTTTTGAAAATCAGGCTCTTTGTATTTAAAGCAGCAGTTCATGTTAGTTTGGAAAATGCTTCATCACATCATTTTCTTAGCACCGATATATTCCAGAACAATTCGGATTCTCTACTCTAATGTTCTACTGGTCACATTTTAAGTGTCAGTTTCAATGTAACTGGGGTAGGTAATCATTAAGTAGATGCAACAGTTGTAATTACATTGTAGTTACACATTTGCTGCATGTAAGTTACAATGCAGTTACATGTAGTTTACATTGTAACTACAGTGTAGTGAAGGAAACTTTAAAAGTAAAGTGTCAACCTCTTCAAGTTGTATTGCTTATTAGGTTTGTAATTAGTGTGATTCCACAATAAAGATGGGTGCATACCTCAGTTTTTAAAAATCATCTCAACATAGAAACATAGAGTGTGTCGGCCTATCGGCACAGTGGTAGTGCTACCACTTGTAATGCCAACAACTCGTGATTGGAAGTGATCTTGGGAGTCAGAAGGCCAGCCGGGGGGGGGAGGAGGATCGAGAATTCCAAGGACTGCTCTCCTCCTCCTCCTCCCAAGTGAGGGTGAAAATGCTGCTGGCACAGTACTGAACTCTTGGAGAGGTTGGGGGTATGACTGCCAGGGCTGTTTTTTTGGCTGGGAGGCATGCAAGATGTCAGGCGTGCACACCACCTATGTCATTGCATGCCACACCTCTCCCCGGGGAGAAAAATGGAAAATTCCCTGCCTGCAGGGTAACACCTGTATCCTTGCAGGTCCCATACTCACCTACTGAACTCTCCAGTCACATCTGAGCTAAACCCATCCTGAATTAGAGGAGTCCACCTGGGAGGCTCTGCCACAGGGGTAAACCATGGTGCACTGTGGACCATTTAGGTAAGTCCCAGAGACGGCGGGGTGATGAGGCTGGAGGAGAGGCAGATTGGGGCAGGCTGAGTGTGGGACATAAGACATACTAAATTAGAAAAAAAATCATAGACTGTGTTAGCAGTAAAAGACCCTGTGATCCATCTTGTCTGCCAATTTCCATATTTTCAGTAGATCCATGCTCAGCCTATCAGCAGGCTGGATTTAAACACACAATAGTTCTAGTGGCTGATCATCATCCCCTTCCCTATGTAACCCATCCCATCTTCTGCCTGTGGGTCCCGATATTCCCTTATATCTGTCCCACCCAAGTTTAAACTCCACCACAGTTTTGGCTTCCAACAACCTCCCTGAGCAGTTTATTCCGCCACTCACTCAAGCCCCCCAGCACTAGCCTCCTCTCATGTCCTCTAGTTCTTGTGGCACAATCTTCATGAAAAAGTGTTTATGGTTTACCCTGTTTATTTCTCATAAGAACTTGTACATATGTATCATATACCCTCTTTTCCTTCTGAACTCTAGTGTATACGTTAAGGGGCCTCCATGCTGCCCTTGGATCATTTTCATGGCCCTCCATTGTATGATGTCAATGTAGTCCCTGTCCTTTATGATGTGTGGGCTCCAGAACTGTATGCATATGTCCAGGTATGACCTTACCATGGACCTGCACAGGGGCAGTATCATTTCCTTCCTCCTACTATCAAATTCCCTTCCTATACATCCCAGCATCCTATTTGTCTAAGTTCCTGTGCACCTTGAAGCACTGAGCTGTGGACCTGAGTTTGTCACTGATGATTACTCCAAGATCTCTCTTCTCTCTCTCTCTATCTGCAACACCCATTCTTCTCATATCCAGAAGCCAGTATTAGAGTTCTTGCTACCAATGTGCATCATTTTGCACTTTTTTATGTTGAACTTTAGCTGCTCAAGTCTTCCCTGAGTATTCAGATTGCAGATACTGGGCCCGATTCTAGAAGGGTGGCGCAAGTCACCGCCAAAGGCAACTTGCACCAAACCCCATTATGGCAAGGACCCTGCACCTGATTCTGTAAGGAACAGGGTCCTCGCGGCGAAGTCCTGTGACTTGTGACATTCCAACAGGTACACCCAACAAAGGGCGTAAATTGCAGGGTATGTCACAAGCCGCAGCCTGGATGTGTAGGGCACAAGTGCCCCTCCATGCCATGATCCTCATAGCCTCAATGGGCCTGATACTGCCCCCAACCCCCAGTACCAACCCAGTAGCCCCCAAACCCATTCCTGCACATATGCCCCACAGGGCTTGTCTGCTCCCAGAACCCCCTCAAGTTGCAAACTCCCACCCAACCCGATCCCTTATCCCTGGTAGTCTAGTGGACCCCCCACCCAGTGATACCAGTCCACCCAATGCCCCCTGGCTTGTAGCCAGCCAGCAACTGGCACAGCCTCACCTCTCACCACCACAGCCAGTTGGTGATTGAGCTCAGATGAGCGTGTACCACTGTACATTGTATGCACTCAATGAGTGAACTGTCATTCATGCACAGTAGTACCATCGCACAGGCTCGGTTGGCTGACTGGCCAAGGTGGTGTGAGGTGGGCTGTGCCAGTCAACGGCTGACTACGGGTGGGGGAGGTGGTGTGGGGTGGACTGGCACTGCAGGTGGGGGGCCACTAGACTACCAGGAACAATGGGTCACAAGCAGTGAAGGGATAATGGACAGTACTGCATGGACATGGGTTCTGAGATCAGGGCTGGGGGGGCGCTAGTCCTGTGGAGCATCTATATTCAGTATTTGGGAATTGGAGGCTGGGGATCCCATAGCCCTGTGGGGCATCTATGTACACATTGATGGGGAACTAGGGGTGGAAGGGCTATTACAGTGGGGGGTTTTCCTGGCCCTGAGGGGCTGTCAGGTGGGGCAAGATTGAGGCTGAGGGGGTGGCACATATTAGTGGTTCGGGCATTGGCACCCCCCCCAGTGGATGCAAGTTATACCAGCTATTTGCTAGTGTAACTGTTCATTGATGGAGTTATACTGGGGGGGGGTCTTCTAGAATAGTGCCATTGGGGACTTTGTTGCTGCCCTTCCAGAATGGGGTGCAACAGTTGCCATAAACCCCCTAGTGCCATGTTGCAGAGGGGTTAAGGGTGTATCGGGTGGTGTAAGTCCACTTTGGTGCAAGCAGCCTGCGACATGTCGCAGGCTGCATTGCAGAATATCGAATGTCACAATCCCTGGCATAACTTGCTACTTGCACCATTTTTAATGGTGCAAGTCAAGTTACACCAGGCTTATCCCTTCAAGAATCAGGCCACTGTGTCTAGGTGGTGCATAAACATCTGTATGATGATTGACTGTCCAGTATTTCTCTAACCAACTTAACCTTATCAAAGTAAGACTGTTAAGGAAACAGGATGTTTAAAAAACACATCAAAAGCACTTATAACATTTTCAGTAAAATGGCTGGATGAATTTGTAGCCTTAAGTTTTTGTTAGTTCTCACCGATGAATGGGTTATTTCAATAATTTTGTGTATCATGCACTGCTGCTGTAAAGTACTAAGCCATTTCATCGGTCATCTGCACACCTGGATCTACATAAAAGCTACCATAAATGATTTCAGTGATACATTTTAATTCATTGCCGCAGTACATGTTTCTTCTTCCTCGACTGACTTTTCTTATACCCAGTTCAATGTTTAAAGGCTTCTTTATAATGACAACATCTATGGGGTTTGTCGACCAACTCTACAGTACTAGAATACTGGATAACACAATCAAAGTTTCTTGGTAAATAAAGTGGAACATTTCTATCACCATTTTTTAAAGGCCCTTAAATGGACCAGATCTAATCAGACAGTCTGTTAACATTTTATTAAAATGTAAAACAGATTCAAAAACACGACAAGAAAGAAAATGTGTTACACTGAAACCCAGTTATAATAAGTTGTAATAACAGGGCATCTCACCTATGGAACTTGTTTTTAAATTTCAGTTCCTCTCTATTTACATCAAGGGTATTGTGCCCTGATTTTAAAAATTATTTTCCTGTGCATGAGAACATCCTGTTTATAACAATGATTTTGTGGAAAGATGTTTGAAACGTATGCCCTATGAGCTGTGAAGCGGAAGTGACCCTAATAACAATGCTGTACACTTATTTAAACATGTTACATGTTTCAAACATTCACTGATGTGATTACAAATGGGAAACCAAGTAAAGTACTTACACTTTTTCATGATATGTTACCTGTCAATTTATAATGGATTTTCCACAGTTTTCTATAAAGCCTACTTGTAGGAACATCTATGTTGAAACAGCACTTTTTATTGGAACGTGGGTATTTTTAAAACAGAGCTTCATTAGATATATATATTTATACAGTATATGTGAAAAATGCAATAAGCTGACTTAAAGTATACAATTTATCTCACGTATGAGAGAGCAGGACCACGAGTGAGTTATGAAAGTCCTCTCCCCTCACAAGGGATAATTAACTGCTTATTTTGAGTCAGACCATTGCATGTTCAATTTACGTAGAATCAGTTTACTAGTTATAGCTTTTAGATTTGCTGTTTCTCTAAACATGTTACTTTTTTCTTTGATTTCAATTTCACATGGTTATTCTGATGTTATCGGTGTTGTAAATGCAACTGTCTGAGTGGTTCTTCATGCATTGTGATATACCCAACTTTTCAAGATAAGATTATCTTGCTGTGCTTGGTCAAGATAACAAAAAAATTATTGGTAATTACTAATACACCCCTGGTGTGTGTGTGCATTAACAGAGATAACATTATAACTTTATCAGATATTACAATTGCTTCAATTAATATGTCATCTAAAACAGCACTTTATTTTAATAATATTTAGAACAATGCTGGCAGTGAAGATGAAAACCATTCAAACATCAGACACGAAGGCAGACAGAACCATGTCAACAATGGAGAAGAAAACAGTGGAGAAAGTGAGGCATACAATGAAGATAAGAACAGTGGGAATTATGATATTAGTAACAGCAGCAATTTAGGACATGGCAATAACAGTGGACATGACAGTGCTGTTGACAGTAATGGTGACAGCAGTAGTATGGCTAAGGACGACAGTGACAGCTTTGAAGAGTCAAGTTCTGAGTCTAGCAGCTATGAAAAAGATGGTGGCAACTATGAATTTGATTATGAGAGCATGCCAGGTGATGACCCATCTGTGTCTGGTGGGGATAACAGTGATTTCAGTACTACAGATGCTAACATCATTTGCAATGAAAACAGCCAAAGTACAAGTGATGGAAAGAGTAGTGACGAGAGCTGCAGATCACATGACAACAGTGACAAACAAATACAGAACAGTATTGGTAAGCCTGATGAGGTATGCAAAATGTAAATGAGGATAACTCAAAACATCAAGGCGGTGAATCTGTTGAAGATGGCAGAAGTAGTGCAGAGCAGTATAGTAATTCATCATTAACTAGTGATAGTAGCTCAGAAGAGGATATTGGCAACACATCATCAAAAAGTAGCAGTAGTAGTAGTAGCAGTTCTGAAGAGAAAGGTCACAGTAAATCTTCATCAAGTAGTAGTAGTTCAGAAGAAGACAAACACAGTTTCTCAGAGGACAGTCATAGCAGCTCCCAAGAAACGAGTGATAGCAAGTCCTCAGAAAGTAGCAGCAGTTCAGAAGAGCATGGTACCAGTAAGTTTTTCAAACTGAGCAGCAGTTCAGAACAAGACCAAAGCAGCTCTCAAGAAACAAATGATAGTAAGTCCTCAGAATCTAGCAGCAGTTCAGAGGAGGAAAGTCACAGCAAATTTACAAAACATAACAGCAGCTTAGAACATGACAGCAGACATGTCTCAAAAGAAAGTGACAGCAGCCCCCAAGAAAATAGTAAAAGCAAGTCCTCAGAAAGTGATAGCAGTTCGGAAGAGAAGGGTCACAGCAAACACCCGGAACAAGACAGCAACAGTTCCTCTACAGAGAGTGATAGCCATTCCCAAGAGAACAGTGACAGCAAATACTCATTAAGTCACAGCAGTTCTGAAGAGAAAGGCCACACCAAATCATCAGACGATCATAGTAGTTCACAACAGGAAGATACCAAGTCATTGGAAGATGATATATCAGATGAAGACAGCGAATCCAAAGAAACTGATGTTAGTATATCAAAAGAAGACAGTGAATCTAAAGAAGATTCTCATAGTGAATCTAAAGAAGACAGTGACTCCAAAGAAGATGGTCCCAGTAATTCAAGAGAGAATGACGACAGCGAATCCAATGAGCATGAAAGAAAACTGGAAGAGGATGGCAACAGTGCATCAGAGGAAAGTGATTTCAAAAAATTAAAAGTTTATGATGATTTTATGAGTAGGGCCTTGGGAGATGATAATGACTGCCAGGATGGCTACTAATAGTAAGAGAAAGAAGGGGCCAATGTATTTATTTTGTTTACCATTCCTGAAATGCACTTTGAGTTAACATTATAAACATCTACAGATTAGTCTCGAAAATGATAATTCTAAATATAAAATAATATTTATGATGGACTATGCTGGAAACATAGAAGGTATCTGAGACATTTTGTAAATCACAGACTTTGAAATGCAAATAACACTGCATTAGTGTAAACCACTAAGACAGTATTGTTAAAATATCTGCATTTGAATAAATTAAATACATAATATAAGTAAAATTATACTACACGATCTGGAGATAAATCATGAATAAAGGCCTATATTTTTCTGTATATTTTAAAGCAGTAGTGCATGTTTCAGTTGAATGCTGTCACTCACCAACTGGGATCTAATACTGATGTTTTGAATGCAGCACCACTGATAAAAAGTTGTTTGGGTCAAAGAGCTTATATTCCCATAACCCTTCAAAGTGAAATTACTGTAATTTCCACTCAGTATATTAGGTTATCTTCTACCAGACAGTCTTTTAAGAACGGACAAAAAAAAACTGTTACATTTTTCAAAATGTTCTGGTTTTTAATTTTATTTATTGTACTTGTTGCTACTGTTGCAATGTGTTCTGATTGTTAATTGTTAAATATTGAGTCGCTCCTGAAAATAGGTCATTGGCCTATTGAGCCTACCCAGCAAACAATGTTTTAGTGAAATTTCAATAAATATGTTACAGCGAAAATGGAGATAAATACTTTTTTATTCCATTTTAGATTGTCCCTTACCGCCTGTCCTGTAAAATGTCCTTCATTCCCATTATTTTCTTCTTTAGCACATTTTTTTTTACATTTGATGTTCCTTTTTATTATTGCTTTTACCAAGTTTTCATCAGTAGTTCCAGCTGTTTATGTACCCCCATTGTCCTCTAAGGTCAGAGAGAAGTGTCTGCTGCATGTTAGTTCATTTTAGTCCCAAGAAAATTGATGTTAAAAATGGCTGTTCAAAGCCAGCACAGGATAGTGATGACAGCCTGGCCTAAGCCATATTAAAAGTGTGTTCTTGTTATTATTATTTCAAATCTAAAAAAAAGTGCAAAACCAAACTTAAAACGGTGAAGCAAGGGCATTATATGAGACAGGAGATAAGTGGCAATCTGAAATAGAATAAAGTGTATGTTAGAAATGTCCCCATTAACATGCACTGCTGCTTATGATATACTTTCATACTTGAATGACATTACTGTCCATGTATGCTTGTACATAAGAATTAGGCTGCACAGTGCAATGCAGATAAATCATAAACCATCATATGAGTCAATATGTGTGTACATTTTATGCTGTATTTGTAAAATACCTCAACAATCTCTACTTTTTTTAATAAAATTCTTGAACAAATACTGGGAACAAGCCATTCCTTTCTTGCACATTTACATGTGAGCTGTAACATTTCAAAGCATGCATTCAAACTAATCAAACATGTCATTCCCAGCCCTCCCCTTCCTAACTACCTACAGTATTTAAAGCTTTGAACATGCAACTAGAGACTTTATTTTGCTATTTTTTTAATTGTCTCAGTGTTACTGCTTGTAACGACTGTATCATGTAACTACGATGCTGCTGTATGGGTTTCCCATGACCGTCTTATAAAAGGCAGTTTTACTTCAATGAGGCTATCCTGGTGTGCCAAATTTCATGCACATCAATTAATAAATAATTAACTGGTAAACAAAAAGGTAGTGGTAGTAGTACTTGCAAGTCTACCGACAGGATGAGACAGTCATAGTACTAACTTAGTACTATGACTGTCTCATCCAGTCAGTAGACTTGCAAGAGCCCTTGACAGATTTCAAACTGTGCACCCAGAGTCCAGAAGGTGGCATTTCTAGCCATTAAGCTACAACAAAATTCTCACTTCTGGGAAGTTAAGTTGTGCTCATGACTTTTTATTACTTCAGCCTCTTACAACTAGATTAACTGCAGTTCCAATTTCATAACATGCTATTACTGCAGCATCTACAAAAAGTAGCTTTTCCCATCTACAACACATCATATGGCTCAGTGGTAGCACTCTCACCACAGGTTCATAAAGGTCATTGGTTCAAGTCCCATAACAGGGGTCATAACCAGTGCTGACAGTGATTACTAGTACTAGAGTTTCTCGAGTAGATCACTACCTACTCCAGATCACCATTCACGTAGAGCTCCGTATCTGTAACTTGATCAGATAATCCCAGATAATCCAGGTTATTTGACATCATAGCTACATGACTGTTTGATATGGACAATCCAGTGTGGACATTACTCAGAGTATCTTGTGGCCATGAATTATCCTAGTTTGTATCCAAGCAACTATATCTACTACTACAATCTGCTGCATAGTCAGGGATGCCATTCATCCAATTAATATTAAACTAAGTTCCCTTCTGTCCATCCCAGATGGTTGTAACAGATCTCAGGACATTGAGACTTTTGAAAAGAGTAAAGAATATGCATGACATCTGGATCAATCCCCCTACCACACTAAAACAGGAAAACACAATATTCTGTAAGAATGCTGCTACTAAATGAAACCAAAACACAAGCAATGCTTTTTGGCTAAAGGCAAAAGTCAGACAAGTTGAAGGAAACTCCCAGTATATTTTTGCTTATATGGGCAACCCTGTAAAACATGAAGGCCTAAACATACTTGGGACTCTGTCTGGCCCACATGTGACCTTCACTGATCACATAAGGAAAACAACCAAAGCTATAAATGACAAGCATTTGTCAATGCCAAATATTGCCCCTGGTATAAACCTTGGGTACTAGGTCGTTGTGAGATTTACTATATTGGGTTATGCATTAGCAAAATTAAGACCTGCATTTGTAAATTTCGATGCAGTCTCATAACTTTGATATGTTTTAATATTTTTGCCCCAAATTGTCAACATAGCCTTTTTATGACCCTACCTCATGAACAAGCGCAGAGAAAAATTTCAGCTCCTGTCTGAAAGGTGATGTCACACAGGGACTGTGAAATTACCTTCTGGGAGGCAAAAACACATTTTGGCCAGGATTTGCAAAATGACAGCTGTCATATTCATGAGGTGCTGTAAAGAAATGGCTATGTTTAAAATTTGGGATAAAAAACTGAAAATTACCAAAGTTACGAGCCTGTGTTTGCAAAATTCAATGTAAGCTCATACTGTAACTTTCTTGTTTTTTAACATTTTTATGCCAAATGTTCAACATAACCTTCTTTTGACTCTGCCTCATGAACAAGGAGAGAGCAATGTTCAACTCCTGGCTGAAAGGTGATTTTGCACAGGATCATTAAATCACCTTTCAGAACAGATTTGCCTTATGTCAGCACAATTGTTCAAGAGGGGTCCCAAAGAAGACATGTTAAGAATTTGAGGCAAAATGGCCAAGTTATGCAACTAAGTTCACAACTCCATTTAAATACATTGAACTGCATACCTGTTTCTTCAGTTTGTGGTCCAACTTTGAAGAGTGAAGACGTGTCTGTGGTCCATAGAAGATTACAGCACTGGGCCCCAGCAGGTAGGTAAGGGCTTTTGGTGAGAGGTGCTGAGAGGGGAGGGTCGGTGGGGGGACAGCAATGGCTGCAACAGACATTGATAGACGGTTTTCTTTTTACAGGGTTTATTAAACATCAAAAACCTACAAGTGAAGGTTTTCTTTATTTCAGGTTGTAACACTGGGGAATTGGGCACCCCAGTGTCAGTGTTATGTTTGGGGGGAGGTGCTGAGAGGGAAGGTTGAGTATGGGGGACAGTTACAGGGACGGCAGTGTCAGTAACAGACACTGATTGACAGTTTCCTATTACAGCTGGCATAAGCCCCTGCATGCTTCACATTCCAGCCATTCCAGGCTGACGATCAACGACTGATCAGTTTGCTTGGTGGGCAGCATTGATCAAAGGGAAGAGCTGACTGATGATTGAGTCAGCTGTTTCTTTTCAAGTTTGTGCCATCTCCACCCAGCAAGCCAAAACTCCATCATACGCAGCCTGGTTGTTGATGGTGTGGCACTGTCACACCCTAAAACACTGCTCTGCATTGGATGGACAGTTACAACACCTCTCCAACCTAACTACCATATCAAAATATTTCACCGCATGTGCACACGTAGGTGAACATAAAAATAGGTGATTTCTACAGAGTTTAAAGTGGCCAAACAACTAAGGCTAGGAAAGCTGATGTAACTCATACTTCCTTCCCATTATTGTAATATGGAACTGTTTTCTACAGGGCCTCCAAACAAAAACTGAACAAATTGTGCACTGTATATAACAGTATTTACAGATTTGTGCTAAACACAGTCAAGCTTACTCATCTCTGTATATCGTACTCCCAAATGAGGATCCAGCTACCCAAGGAAAGATGGACCTACCTGTGGTATAATCAACTCTTCAACTTAGTAAGTAACACAAAGTGTGAATCATTGTACAATCTCCTACATACATAAAATAGCCACCACAATTTACACTCTGCAATCACCAATGTACGCACCATCTCCTGGCCTAAAACAAACATTGGTGAATGAACTTTCTCCTACCAGGGCCCATGGCTATGGAATGGGTTACCACTCACTACTTACAGTGAAGCAAACAATGCTCAATTTAAATATAGTGTTGTAAGCCATCGTCCGTTCATCTCATTATATAACTGCTTTGAAGTACTGTAGAATAACAATCAGTTATTATCAGAACAAATGTTATTGCATAGCCTACAGTCCTGAAACCAGTCTCAATTCAGTGTTTCCATATGCATTGATCTTATAGCTTGCCTTGCAATCATGTAAATGACGTGTTTTACTCAACTCTGATTTCCTGATCATTGCAGAAAAGGGACTTAGGTCTCAATCCAGCATACCCAGTTACCAATGTGATTGTCAGCTATCTGACTAATTGCTTTGTAAAACACATTGACATATCATAATATAGTTTTACAGGCAGGCCAGTGGTCCATCATATCTGCCTGCCCCTCCCTCAGTCCCCTCAGTCTAGTACTCGTAGGGCTGTAGGTAATGCTCAATCATGGTAGCTCCACCTTGTTCACTGCCTGAACCTCTCTCGACCTCCTGACCCCGCTGTCATTTTCACTAATCCCTAGTGTCTATTGGATCTATGTGATAATGGCAATCACTGATAGGCATTGCTGTTAGGGTGATGGTACATTGCCAAAAATTATTTCAGCAATGTACCCCTGCACACAGCAAAATGGCTCCTGGGACATGGAACTTAAAGTTTTATTCAGGGAGCATAGCCCCCCTCACCCCCCTACTTAAGGATTCTTAGCTCCAGGGGAGTGCATGTTGGGGGTGCAAACGCAGCAAAAATATATGTTGGGCCTGGCACAACAAAAAGTACCTGCACCCGGACCCAGCACCATTCCCACCCCAGTCCTAAAACCACCCATCATGCCAAGGGAGCAGCTTGGCAGCTCACCATGGTGCCACCCCTTACAATCCCTCATCCCCTCCCACCCACGCTCGGCATGCTCACTCCCCCACCGCACATGTAGGCATGTAGAGACAGGATATTGCTATTTTCCTCCCCATCTGGTGGCCACCTTCCCCAGTCACCCCAATGACAGGCTTCACGATTGAGTCGCCTTTTGGTAGGTGCCCAATTGCATGGTTGCCAAAGTCATGGGATACTGCGGCCGATTACACCTCTCTTGAAGCCAGTAATTGTCATAAAGTTTACCACATCTCCTGGTTGAGAGTTCCAGCTATCCACTATCCTCTCCATGAAGTACTTTCTCAAGTCTTCCTGGATACATTGGCTGCTGATAAGATAGTGTTCTGAGTTTAAAATCTTTGCTGGTTTACAAGGCTATAAATGGACTGGGCCCTCCTCTATATTCAAGAGCTACTTGCAATCTACCAGAATGATTCTCAGGCAGAAGAGTTCTTAGCTCAGAATCCCATGGACTATTGAATGTCCTCTCAGTGAGATTGAAATCTTTTATTCCCTTCAGAAATTTAAATGTTTCTTTATGTTCTCCTTTTCCTTTTGGCTCCAGGAGTACATGTTCAGATCAACCAGTCTTTCCATACAGTTCTTCTCCTGTTGCCTGTGTATTATTTTGGTTTGCAATCCTCTGGACTAATTCTAAGTTATTCATACCCTTGTTAAGGTGAGGGTTTCATAACTGTGCACAATACTGTAATCGCTGCCTCACCAGTGACCTGTGGAGGCATAAAATCACTTACCTCCTTGTACAAGTGAAGGATCTGTCACACAACCCAGCATCCTGCTGGCTTTCCTATATACCTTACTGAATTGGGCAGTGACCTTGAAGACTTATTGCAACCCCCAGGTCTTGTTCCTCTGCAGTCTGTTGTATTCTGACCCTCCTCCATCCGCTACTGTGTTTTTACATTCTCGCGCTATGTGTATGATCACACACTTTATGTCATTATATTTGACCTATCAGATTTCTGACAACTTTTCCAGCTACTCCAGGTCATTATTCTTGTCACTAATCCTTTCTTTGTTTGCTGTCCACACTAACGCATATTTTAGTGTCATCTACAAAGATACACATTTTGCTCTGGATCCCAACTTCAGCGTAAGAGAAAATACTTTGAAGAGTGCTAGACCCGGAGAGACCCCTGAAGCATCCCACTGGTCACACTCTGACTTCTGAGGGCTTGTCATTTAGCACTACCCTTTGGGTTATTCCACCTAACCAATTTACCATCTACCTGGTTAAGTCTTCCTCACCCTTAAGTCATCCATCTTCTTCACAATTTGTCATTGTGACACTGAATCAGAATCATTGCTGATATCCAAATACAGGACTTCTACTGCTTGGCTCCATCCACTGTCTGAGATATCTTGTTGAAGAATTCTTTAAGGTTTGTCTGGAAGGACCTCACCCTTATGGATCCATGTTGCCTACAGTCCTGAAGACTGCATGGGCCTGATTCAGAAGCTCCCTGAGATGGCGCAAGAGAGCATGACTTACAAAGAATGGTGCAAAGTGTGGCTTGCACCAAAAATGTGCTGGGAGCAATTCACAAAGGCAGCCTGCATCAAATGCAGGCTGCCTGCAACAAAAAAGGCTTGTGCCAGCCTTGTGCCACAAAAAGGGTTGCAGCATGGCAGTGGGGGGCTTGTCGCAGATGCAGGCTGCCATATCCCCTAAGTCAGGATTCACAAAACCCTCCTAGAGGGAACATTTCTAAGTACTGTAGGGCTGGTGTAAGGGTGCTTAGAAGTGTGTTCTCTCGGAGGGTTTAGACATTTGTGGCAATGCACCTCTGCCCCCCAACCCATCCCCAGTCTCCTTATGAATAAAATTAATTCATGTCCCTGGTGGCTAGCAGTCCCCGTCAGCCCCAAACTCCTTACAAATAAAATGAATTCATGTCCCTGGTGTCTAATGTTCCCCACCCAACCTGATCTCCTTACAAATAACATTAATTCATGTATCTGGTGGCTAGCAGTCCCCTCAGCCCCAATCTCCTTACAAATAAAATTAAGTCATGTCCCTGGCAGCTAGTGCCCCCCCCATACTCTGATCCACCTGTACTAAACAAATCATGTCCCAGGTGGTCTAGTGGACCCACTTCCCTATCCCTGATGTCCCCATAAATATTAAAATAACTTTTTGTGGCAGTCTAGCAGACCTCCCTTCCTATACCAGATCTCCCCAGAAATAATTAAATAACATACCCTGGTGGTCTAGTGGACCCCTGACCACCCGTCACCCTGGCAGGCAGTGCCCCACCACCTTGCTCCCCCATCCCATCCTGGAGCTGGCAACCAGCACAGCCCTTCACTCACCACCATGGCCGGCCACTGACTGAGCTGTGAAGAGGCATATACTGTGTACAGTACTTGCTCATTGATTGACAGCTCAGTGAGTGGAACATGTGTTACTTTTATTTAAAAGGTGAACAGGGCTGAGGGGGTGCTAGCCACCAGGGACTGCCGTCCATGGTACTATTGCTGCAGGGCCATCCCTCGGCTTGCAGCACACCTTCCAGATGCTTTGTTTGTTTGGCACAGGACCACGTTTGCCGCAAGCCATGGGACTTTGCCACTGGGACCCTTCCCAATAGGGAATCAGGCACAAGGTCCTTGGCCCACCATTGATCGGTGCAAGCTGCCTTTGGTGAAGCTTCCACCAACCTTTGTGAATCGGGTGCATTTCTTCAAGAAATCTATCAACTGATCCTTGATAATACCAAGCCACTTTTCCATTATTCAGGTCAGGCTAACTGGTATGTAGTTGCCCTGGTCTCCCATGTCACTGCTCTTATGAAGAGGTAAAACACCCACCACCCTCCAATCCATAGGAACAACTCTTGGTCACTAACAAGCAGTTGAGCTGGTCTACCAAGGATGCACCTGCAGCCTGTCACAACTCCCTGAGCACCCAGGAATACAATCCAGTTCCGTTGACTTACACACCTTGACCCCCTCAAGCCCTTGAGCACTCAGTCCATTGGTGTGGCCCCTATCACTATATCACTATCTTTAGTTCCCTCCTAGTTTTCATGCAGCATTCTTATGGTGACCACCCATCTTCTACCATGAATACTGAACAGAAGTATTCATTTAAAATGACTTCTTTTCCAGTTTTCCTCCACCCATACCTGCCTTCTGTAGCATTTAAATTCCCCCTTGCCCCTGATGTACCTAAAGAAGGCCTTGTCTTTCCTTCATCCCTTTCACTGTTTGAGTTCTGACTCTGCCATAGCTGTGCTTAGCAAATAGATGGTCTCCTTCTGTTTGCTAAGGTAGATTTACCTATTTGCCTCTGTCTGTTCAGTCTTGTATTTTTAAAATGCTAATTTCTTGGTCCAGATGGCCTCCCTCAGCTCCCTTGAGAACCAAATAGGTTTTGTTGCTTCTTGCCTTTCCCAGCCTGACTCAGAGATTCTTTAGACACCCTGCTCCCCTAGTTCCCCTCTCTTTCATTGCCTTGATGCCCTCCCTGGTGTACAACCCCACTCTTTCCCTACCCCTTCTCCCTATCCTTCCTAAACAGGTCATAGCTGGGAAATGTGGGGTCCCAGTCATGGAAGGAAGCCACCCCAATTTCTGTAATGACCACAGAATCCAACCTTCCTTCTGCTGCAATAGCCCTGTAGGTATGAAAGACACGATATAAAAATCAAATAATGTACTATTCTAGTCTATAATTATATTTTAATAGTCAACAGTCATGAGTAAAAGCCAAAAACTAAGTGTGGGACTGCCCCGATCAGAAAATGTAATGCCAAATAGACATTTGTTCTCACTGTGCAGTGTCATAATCAGTAATCAGTCTGGTCAATTGTGCAGTCCCTGCCCCAATATTTGTAAGAGGCTTGTGTCAAACATGTGCCTTTCGATGGTTTCGTGAAAAAATATTAATTGGTTCCAGGGTTATAAGCAGGGCCACTGGAAAATTGCTTCTGCGATTTTTTTGCGAAATCCACAATTTTCACCATTCTCCACAAAAACTAACATATTCCACAATTTCTTGCAATTTTTGAGTTTTTATATTAAGCTGTGTAAAAAGTATTAACATTTTTAATAAAATACTCTCAAGTATATTGACAATTTTGCATGCAGACTTGGGTTTGGCTGAAACAATGCAGTGCAAGGTAGGGCAAGGGTTTTATGTGACACTGATTTCTTTTGAATCCTTGTCTTGTTTGGTTTCAAAATCCAATTGCCAAGCATAAGTACACTTAAACACTTAACATTTGTTTTGTGTTGAAGCAGTCTATCAGAAAATGTCTTGTTGTCACACAGGCTGAAACAAAAGATGGGAGAAAAGGTGCAAATTAGCCCATTCGCTTAAATGCGGTATGAACTATGAAGCCTTTTTGTAAGTGGCAGGGCAAGTTTTTCCTTGTGAGCATATTTTCATTCAGACTAGTTTTGATTCAAACAGCTGAGGATTTTTGGATGGCCCTGCCGATTTTAAACTTGAATAAGCTAGTTGCTAACAGTGATCTCACTCTTAGTAACTGCCCCCTAGATGCTCACATGCACAGACTATAATAGAAACCTGACTAAAGTCTAAAAACAAGCTTATAAAACACAAAAAGTATCTCAACATTTATCTTTAACTAAACAAAATCATTGCAGTCAGAGTAAAACAAAAGTAAACTACAGGGTACCCTGACTACTGTATGATGCAGTAAAAATATACTGATATTTTTTTTTTACATTTTTTGGTAACCACGTAAGGCCCACTAGGCACAAGTGCCTGTTTTCAGGTACAACTCAGGAGCACTGAGGAGGTTAAGTGACTAGCTCAGATTCACACATTATGCAAGTGGAGGTTGTGGGAATCAAACTCAGGTCTGCTAGATGTCATCAGCTCATTCACAGTTTGTTATTCTGACCTCTAGGTTATACTGCCAGCCCCATTAACCCCAGATTTAATGCTTAAATATGTGATTTCAAAATTAGTGTACAGTACAAATTATGACCATTAAACAGTTTAACAACATTTTACTAACACTCAATTATTCACCACTCTATCTGTTTATTTTTTCTTGTATCTAAGTGGGTGAATAACTGGAGGAGCACTGTAAACAGCTGTTGATTAAGCTTCATTATTCTATATCCAGAAACAAAAACAAATATTTCTTCCGGCTTTATTTAATACTGATTTGCTGTGGCTCACTTTATAGAATCTATTTAGCACTGTATGAAGCACATGCTTTTAAATTTTGGAAGATAGGCAACGCTACAATAGCTTATCAGTTTAGTATTCTTTTTAGCAACATAAACTTTTCTTTATGTTTTAAACATATCCAGTTGTCAGTGTATTCATTTAGCAATTTATACTGACTAATATATGCTGCAGAAAACATGAAAAGATTTATTGTGAAGCATTTAGGGCCTATAGTAGAACCCAGCAATTTCCCGCAATTTTTGCAAAATGCTCCGCAATTTTGAGTAACCTTTTCTGCAGTTTTCCAGCGGCCCTGGTTTTAAGGTTCTGATATGACACATACATTTACCTTTTGTGAGCTTTCACAAAATTAATCTTTTTCATGTCGCAGGGGAAAATTTTCGTATTGCAATGGATGTCATCTTGTTTTTTTTTTCTGGACAAAAAAATGTGACAGTACATAACAATGAGCTATTTGGGGAAAAAACATGAATCTTGCTAAACGGGACCCATTAAGTAAGATTCTGTTGTTTGTTTTTCCAAAAGCGAACCAGAAATACCTTTTGGGGACTTTGACTGTCAGTTTACCGAAATAGTTGATTTATGTGTTGTGATCTTGAATTTTTATGTTGCACATTTATGTGCGACACTAAAGTAAATGCTGAGATTTGTGACACTTAAATTTTCCATGCACATAAACAATGGAATAAAATGAAATTAAATAAAATGTGCAACACAAGAATTCCATTTTGTGTCTCACATACTTTTACTCATGACTTGGCCATTTTACAATATTTTAGTCTGAAATGTTGAGCATACTTTTTTTTACAGTTAATCTTTTTGATGAAAATATATAACTTTTCCATCATACAAATACAACTTGAGAGCATCTTCATTACACATTTCCTAATACAGAGGAGTCTGAAGATGTTTGTACAATTTATGCACTTGTTTGCATGGTTTAAACATATGACTCACCAGTACCAAGTATTAGTATCTATTTCTATACCTGCTGTATGGGTATTACTGTATTCTAGTGAGTCTTCAGCGGGTACTGTGGGA
This sequence comes from Neoceratodus forsteri, assembly GCA_016271365.2. NCBI lineage: Eukaryota > Metazoa > Chordata > Ceratodontiformes > Ceratodontidae > Neoceratodus > Neoceratodus forsteri. Next base: position 637,375,118 of record CM057453.1, on the reverse strand, counting down.
GTGAGGAGGAGGGAGTGGCAGGGGACCCTCCCAGTGAGTGAGGAGGTCTCTTGCTGAGCTTCGTGGAGAAAAATAATGTGGCCTAGCTCAGGCTATGATTTGGGAAAAGAAAGTAGGTATTGGGGCTCTCTCAGGAGGTTTTAGCAAATCCTTGCCAAGGAAATGGCCTGGATCTCCTTTATCCATCACGTACCTAAGAAAAGGGCTCCATCTCTCTAGAAATGTATGAGTTGTATGGTCCACGAAATGGGACATTCATAAATACGTGGCTAGGTTTTCCATAGACCTTAGCCATTCAGTGAATGTCGTAATTTCAGCTGATCTCCATCTGCTGAGGATCTGTCTCTTTACCATAACCGAAGACTGCACTAACCAGAGTCTTTGATTCAGGGTCATCCAGTGATCTGGTCGCCCAGTGCCCAGGGTTATCAACTCGAGTGAGGTTGAGACCTTAATTTGTAGGATCTTCGAGCAACAATCAAGTACCTTACTCCAGAAAGGCCAGATGAGGTCACCTTCCCAGAGGATGTGCAACAGATCTGCACCAGGGGTGCCACACCTCCAGCAATTGTCTTGCTGTAACAGACCCATGACCTTCAGCTGGGCTGGGGTGCAGTACCATAGGTGGAGTATTGTGTTTTGTATGAGTAAGCTATAAGGGTCACCACATACCTTCTTCATGGTACCCTAACATTGTCTATGTTCTTCATTGGATATTTCTATCTCTAGTATTATCCCCCATCTTATCATGGCAGTCTTCAAAGGGTCAGGGGTTTCATCCCATAATAGCTTATATATATGGCCTGCCAGGCCTGATGGTGTATCCACCCACTAGTTTATTGGCAGTTTCTTTTTGCCCCCTTTCATTGTGCATACACACATTACACACAGATATTTTTTTTGACCAGGCCTGGAATACATTTCTGAATTGGAAATATTGCCAAAAATTGGATATTAGCAGGTTATACCTCCCTTGCAGGTTTTGAAATTATTCTAGGTGTAGGGCCATCCAAAGCATGTCTTTGCACAGTTTATATTATTGACCCACAGCCTTCCCATACGAGAGATTTTTGTCTATGCACCATTGAGGTTTATTCCAGAATTTATTTATTTATTTATTTATTGAATTCTTGGATTACAATCTTTGAGCTGCAAGCTCATTTTATAAAATTCCACATTGAGTAAATGAAATCAACAGTATCACATACAATTACTGGTGCAACATCACGAGACAATAGTAAGGATAAAATTACATAGTACTGACAAGTGTTACAGAAACAGAGCTAAGCTAGTGCTAACATAGATTATAAGAAGAATAGAAAGAGCAGGAGGTGGTCCAGTAGTACCAGATTGGGAAGAGAGGAGGGTTGGGAAGGGGTTAAGGTGTGAGCTAGCGGCAACCTCAGGCTTGGGTTCACCTTGTCATGGGGTGGTGGAGGAGGATGAGTGATAGGACAGAGGTAGGGGAATTGGCAGAAGGGGTGGGCTGCAAACCCAGAAGAAATAAAGAGAGGAGGGGCAGAGGTGGGGGGGGTAGTGGAAATGGGTGGTTAAGAAGCAGGTTGGGTCAGAATGTTGGGACACAGAATGTTGTGTGAATCCCTGGATTCAGACATGTGTTGGTTATTTTCCCCACTTTGCACCACACCACACCACATTAGCTGCTTTAATTGTGAGCCAAGTGCTATATTTTTGGGGAGGGGTGCTTCGAGGTATACTGAGGGGTGTGACCCTTGGAGCATGCTGGCTTCAAGTTCAATCTAGACTGGATTGTTTGGGGTCTGCCAGTGAAACATTCTGCACTCTCTTGCTGTTATAAATGCATACACATAATGATGAAAATGTGGAAGGTTCCACCCACCTCTAACCCCTGTGGCTCTGAGCTTTGCCTACTATATCTTGGGGTGGTGCTCCCACAAGAATTTTCCTATGATGGCATCTAACTTCTGGAACCACTTGGTCGGGATCTCTATTGGCAGATGTGATAGCAAGTAGAAGACCCTTTGGGCTAGCATTGTTTTAATGGCTGCTATCTTCCCTACCATAGTCAGGCTGGGGTGCTGTCACCTCTCTGTTTCTTTTTGAAGGGAGTTGATAGTGGGCTAAAATTCTTATCTACCGGGCCATGCACTTCTTTAATTATTTTAATGCCCAGGTACTTACTATCTTCCTTGGCTCATGCCAACCCTGTGTGCACTACCAGGGCTGTAACAGTGAGATTGCTGAGGGGGAGGACTTCTAACTTGTTTGTGTTTATCCGTATATTTTGGTAATTGCATCTAGCACTTCCAATATGAAATGTACACTCTTAGAGATGTCTCCTTGTCAGGATCAGGTAGTCATCTGCATATAGCATAGTATGATAATCCCGCCCCCCCCACACACTTCCAGCCCTTGTATTACCTGGTGTGTCCTTAGTGCAATTGCCAGTGGCTCTATAGCCAACACAAAAAGCATGGGTCAGAGTGGGCAACCCTGCCTCATTCCCCTAAGTAAGGGGAATGGTTCTGAAATGGTGCCATTTGTGAGGAGAAGTCTGGCCGTTGGGCCATTATACAGGGTTTTCACCCACAACCTGAAACTATCTCCAAAGTTACAGCGTTGCAGCACTTCATGTAAATAATCCCACTCCACGGAGTCAAATGCTTTTTCAAAGTCCACTATTACTGCAGCCGCTGAAGTGGTAAGAGATGCTGCAGATTGTATCAGTGTGATATTTATTTTATTTATTTATTGAAATTTTGGATAACACCTTTGAGCAACTGGGCTCTTGTACAAAGTTCCACGTCATGGACACAGCACAATCTAAGACAAGTACAGGCAAAATAACAACAAAAACATTACAGTATGGTTACAAAACAGGAGCGCCAAAGGCATTGTCATGGATCAAAAATATGAATTAAGTAAGAGATGCAGTTGGAACAAAACAACAATAGTTATACACAGTAAGTCTGGGCTGATGCCTGAGAAGGTAGAGAATCTTGCAAGTGCAAAGAGAGGGGCAGAGGTAGCTTTGGGTGTGAACTTAGAAGCAAGAAGCAAGTAAAGATCAGGGGGAACAGAGGGTAGGAGGTTGGGAGAATAATAGAGGGGGAGTAAGGAATTAGGGGTGAAGTTGAGTGGGGGAGGAACATGAGAGGAAGGGTGGAGGGGAAGAGGAGAGGAAACAGGGCAGGATAAAAAAGGAGGAGAGAGGAGAGAGAAGAATAGGACTAGGGATGAAGCAGAGATAACAGGAAATGAGAGGGTGTGGGAGAGTGCATATGTGCGAGGGAGGCCAGGTGAGCAGGCAGAGCAGTTTAAATGGGAAGTCACAGTAGGCACTGGCCATGAGATGCAGTTTGTGTTTAAAGAGCTGAGGTTTGAGGTGTTGATGATTTCCACAGGAAGGAGTTGATAGTGCCCTCAAATGGTCTGCACTTGCCCTCCATTTAACAAATCCCACCTGTGAGGGTGTATCAAATGGGGCAGCACTTTTCCAATCTGGATGCCAAGGCCTTGGCTGGGATCTTGGCATCTGCATTTATGAGCGATATTGGGGTAGCTAGCCAAGCAGGGTTAAGTCTTTGCCTTCTTTGGGAGGACTGCTATGACCGCCTCTCATTGTTATGGGCAGGAATCCTTCTGGTGTGCTTCTGGAGCATATTTAACATTGGGACTATTATAGGTTCTCTTATGGCTTGGTAGAAGTCTGCCAGGAACCCATACCTCCCTGGTGACTTGTGCAGCACCATTTGTTTTATGACTGAGCTGACTTTCTCTTTGGTGAATGGTGCTTCCTGGGCCTCCCTATCTGCCTCAGCAAGTCAGGGTAGGTCCATGGCTGGCGGAAAAGCTGCCCATTTTGGGGTGCTCCATGACATGGGTGCTATACAGGGATTTGTAAAGTCTACCATTACTTGGTTTACGGACTTAGGGGACAAATGCAGGACACCTTGGGGGTTCTTCAGTTGAGGAATGTGCCTCTCAGCTTGATGCTTCTTGAGCCTATATGATAGGAGTTTCCCTGCCTTCTCCCCTTGGGCCCAGTATTCATGCTTCATTCACCAGATCTGGAGTTTTGCTTTCCTAGATGCTAAACTATTTAACTTCATTTTCAAGGACATTATTTCATAAATAAGATTTTTGTTGGCTAGTTTAGATGGGTCTTTCTTTTACTCATCCTTCTTCTGCCCCAGATGTGCCTCTAATGTCCATGCCTCTTTGTCCCTCAGCTTCCGGCCGTAATTGGCAAAGCTGATAATTGTCCCCTTATGGTGTCTTAAAGGCCTCCCATATCATGGCTGGTGCTGCTGACCCTTTAGGGTTACTTAGAAAAAAGTTTCATGTTTCAGCCTCTATTCACACCTGAAACTCCTGGTCTTGCAACAATAGAGGGTCTAGTCTCCATGTTGCAGATTCATGGCCAATTCTTGTGTTTGAGCTGCAGATTCTTGGGTCACACATTTAAGTGCAACACTAAACTGGGATACTAAAATTTTCCACAGTGAAATTTTCCATGCTCACTAAAAATGGAATTCTTGGGTCACACTTAAACATGAGACCCAAGGATTCAATTTTTGCTACGCATGAAAAGTGTTTAAGTCGCACTTAAATGTGCATCACAAGAATTCCATTTTTGTATCTCACATACTTTTACTCATAACATGGCAATTATATTTATTTATTTATTTAATTTTATTGAATTTCTTTAACCGGGTAGGCCCGCTGGGACCCAAAGTCCCTTTTTCAGGGTCAACCCGGAGTTAATTACACAGAATGCAAAACAATGTAGATTTTACAGATCTCAGACAATTCATGTGGTAATGAACTAGTTGTGCTAATGCAAAGGCATACCATAGCAAGAAACAATGTACACAAGGGTAATGCATACCATGACAAGAAATAATGTACACAAGGGTACAGTAGATTAGGTCACAAGCTGGATTGTAACACACGTCAGGGCAGTAACACAGTATAAGACAAGCATGTCAGATGTCCATTCCATAAAAAGTACAAGAGTGAGTACAGTGGGAAGGCCAAATGCCACTACATGTAATACCATATGCAATGAGGAGTGGCAGCAGCTCCATGTCAGCAATTGCAGGAGCACAGACCGCATTCAAGCAGGTAAGCCTTGAGGCCTTTTTTAAAACCTCCAGGTGAGCTGCAATTTTGAAGGGTAGCCAGAAGCATGTTCCATACAGAGGGTGCTAAGCTGGGAAAGAATCGCACTTCTGCACTTGATCTAACTCTTGGTGCTTCTAGTAGAGTGCATGCAGTGGACCTGAGCACCCTCCATTCAAGCTTGAGGGACGTGGTATCTCGAAGGTAGGGTGAAGTTGGGCCTTTAAGGATTTTGTAAGTGAGACAGAAGAGGGGGTGCTCTAGTCTGCCCTCTAAAGATGGCCAGTTAAGAGAGAGGAAGACATTACAGTGATCCATCCTAGGAGAGGCACCCAAGGTAAATCGGCCAGTTTGGTTGTGAAGGACTCCTCTGAGTTTGTTAAGCTCAGTGTTTCTCACAGAGTGAAGAGCAGGGGCCCCATACTGTAACAGTGGGAGCAGTGTACTCCTGGCAATAGCTAGGTGAGATTCTTTAGTGCGGTCATTACCCAGACGGTATAGCAAGCAAATCTTTTGGTGTAGGGATTTAGTGAGAGAACTGATATGTGCTCTGAAGGAGACTTCCTGATCAAGGTAAACCCTAGGTATTTAGAAGTCTCAGCCACCTCTAGTTGGTTACCCCCTTATGTGGACAAGTTTAGGAGTTGTTGCCTGTCAACATCTAGGTGCCTGGGGCTGAAAAGGATGGCGTTAGTCTTTCTGGGATTAATAATCAGCTTGTTTGATGAGAAGCACCTTTTGAGCATCAGGAAGTCCTCAGCGAGGAGTTCGTTGATGAGTGTGATATCATTTGAGCTCCTGTATAGTACTGCATCATCAACATAGAGCTGAAGATGTGCCCCTCCACAATAAAAATAGCACTGGGCCCAGGATGGACTCTTGTTGGTCATAGTGCATACTGCAGATTACATACCTCTCCATTTCATTTTCTGGGACCTACTGGTCAAATAATGAGTGAACCACCTACAGGATAGGCCATCTAAATCAAATCTTCTGAGTTTGTCTAATAGGCGGCCATGATTCACTAGGTCAAATGCCTTGGTGAGATATATAAAACTTGCCCAGTCATGCATCACCTGTCCATGGCACCCAGGATATCTGTGGTCAGCCTAACTAGAGCAGTGTCAGTACCGTGGGATTTTCTGAAACCGTGTTGCCAGTCAGTCAAGAGATGATACTGCTCAAGATATTCTTGGAGTTGGTTATATAAGCCTCTTCCTGAATTTTTGCTTGGAAGCTGAGTAGAGATGGGGTGGTAATTTTCTATAGGCTTCTTTGAGCCACCTTTGTGACAGGTATTAGAATAGCCACTTTCCAGCAATCAAGGATGCTTCCATCCGTGAGAGGCTTGTTGAATAACATGCAACAGGAGAAGCAATAGCATGCGCAGCTAACTTTAACAGCTTGGGCTCCAGATTGTCAGAGCCCACCTCCACTTTTACATTTTTATGTTGTCTTGCACGCACAGTGCAGACAACATATTGTGGTTGCTTCAGTGGAGAAGCATGTTTCAGAGATGCAGTCCTGCTGCAGCCAATGGCGCCACTGCTTTTTGTGGCTGGGCACTGTGGCGCCAATGGTATAGCATGCTGTCTATGACAGCAGTTCAGAAAATGTGCCACCACCTTGAAAGAAATTAGCTTCTGCAATCAGGTAGCATCACCGGGCAGTCCCTGATTGCAGCAGCCAATTACTGCTTGCCTTGTCTGGTGTCCCCTCAAGCAACATGGCGGTGGCTTCCTGTCAGCTTCTCGTAGTCCCCACAGAAGCCGAGGGATAGCCGCTGCCTTCCACAGTCCCTCTGAAAGCCAATGGGGGTGCCCAATCCCCCTGTTGGCATGCCCCCTCCTAAGTTAATTTGCCAACGGGGGGTGCCCAATCCCCGTCGACATGATGTACTCCCCATTTCTTGTGAGCTGAGGGGGTGCCCAATCCCCCTCTGCTCATGCGACCCCCCAACTCTGTATGGCCAGTGGGCAGTGCAATCCCCACTGGCTAGAGCCCCACAAAACACTCAGGTGGCATGCTGGGAGCCCACCCAGTGTGCCAAATGTCCCTGTAAAGAACAAAAAGGTCTTGTGATTTTTTTTTTTTTAACCTGTAAACCAGAAAATGGTCCCTCATTGAGTCCGGTAGCCCTCCCCCAACCTGCACCCACCCTCTGCACATCATGCCTCCCCACACCCCTCCTCACCCATACTTACCTCCGGATCCCAGCGCGATGATCTTCGGTGGACCGGGAACACGTCTGCACTCTTCAAAGCCGACCGTGTACTGAAGAAATGCCAGCAAGCTGTATAATGGCATAAATGTGTTTTTTTCAACTTATGTTGATATCTCAGCCATTTGTTTGATTTTTGCCACCAAATTTTTAATATGTGGTTTTTGGGACCCCTCTTCATGAATTCAGTCACTGACATGGCATTATTCGGTCCTGAAAGGTGATTTTGCGGTCACTGCGCAGAATCACCTTTCGGGACTGAGCAATGAAATGACAGTGTTGCTGTTCATGAGGTGGCCTCCCAAAAAGCCTATGTTGCAAATTAGGTGAAAAAATTCCAAAAAATGACTGTGTTACGAGTGTGCATTGTGCAGTTTCCACACGCACTCGTAACTTTGTCAGTTTGTAATATTTTCACTCCAGATTTTCAACATTGACATTTTTTCACACCTCCTTATGAACAGTGCATCTGTCATTTTTCACATCTGGGCCAAAATGTGTTTTCGCAGTTCCAGCGCAGAATAGCATGGTCGCTGTGGGAAATCAGTGTTTGGGACAGATTATGAAAATCACAGTGGCACTGTTCGTGAGCAGAGGTCCTAAAATGCTGATTTTGAAAATTTGGTGACAAAAGTCCATAAAAGCAAACTATGTTACAAGCGTCACGCTGCGTAGTTTCCACTGCGCTTTTCGTAAGCAACAATTTAATATTTTCACTCAACATTTCAACATTGTCAATTTTGCAGCACGTCCTTATAGAACAGTACAGCTGTCATTTTAGATCCTCCCCAAATGTGTTTTCACATAAGTGGCGACTATGGTGCGGTGCAGAAACCAACGATCAGGACAGATGAAGAAAATCATAGTGACAGTGTTCATGAGCACAGGTCCCAAAATGCCTATGTTGAAAATCTGGTGAAATAATTCCACTAAATGACTGTTACGAGTGTGCGTTTTGCAGTTTCTGGTATGCTCATAAATTCAAGCATTTTTAATATTTTCACTCAAGATTTTCAACATTGCCATCTCTTCACACCTACCTATGAGTGGTACAGTTGTCATTTTCACATCCTGCCCAAATGGTGTTTTTCACATCTGGCACAGAATGGTGCAGTCACTGTGAAATCAGCGTTAGGACAGAGTAACAAAATCACAGTGCCACTATTCATGAGCACAGGTCCCAAACACTTTCATGAGGTGGGGGTCACAAAATGCCATGTTGCAAATTTGTATACAAATACAACAAATGGCTGGGGCATTAGGGTTTCTAACCATAATGTCCCACCCTGTGCAGAACTGAGAGGTGTCAGGGTCTGTCTTTGCATTGCTGGCTGTCATGCTCATGCCATGCCTCCTCTCTCCACCCTCAAGCCACTGACAGGCATTGAGGTGTGCCTTGACTCTTTGGCCCCACAGTTCATCACATTCTCCTATGCTGCACCCATTTCAGTGTATATCCTTATGAAATGGGGTGATCTAGAAGCTTGAACACCCAAGGCACACCTCGCACTTGTCGGTGTCTGCAGGATGGGTGAGGTAAATGCCAGAGCGCTATGGCAGAATGGGGTGAGTGTAAGGCCCAATGACCCCAAGGCACAACGCAATATTTGTTGCACTGCAGGGTAGGGTGAGCTGAACTGCCATGAATATTATGGCTGAAGCCCAAAGGTACACCTCAGTGCCTGTCAGTCTCTGTAGGGTGATGAGGTTTGACATCACTTTCATACTCACTGCCATTCCTATTATGCATCTGTTCAACTCCTGCACTACCGATGCAATGCTAATGTCAGAAAGGCAACATTCGGCACTGACGGATGCTTGTTTAGTAATGTTAACACTTCTTTTCTGGTTACTCATCTGAAGTGGAATTTGGGCTGCAGTACTTCAGCTTCAAGTGAATCTGGGTGTTCTGGGTGGGTCCAATAAAGGAGTTTTGTACCTGTTAAGATTAATGAAGACTCTGTTAAGGTATTGACAATTTCCAGGTGGTCATTAAGTAGTTTACCCTCAACTAGGCTATCTGACTCAGAGTGAGTAGGTTGGTCCTTTAGAAGGGTGTTCATATGGGTCCAAAACTTTTTGGTTGACAGGTTAGTGTGTTGCAGATTCCTGACATAGTTTTGTTTGATCACTTTGATGTTAGTTTTACAGAGATTCCTGTACCCTGTATTTATCCCAATCATTTCTGACACCTGTGTTTTAAATACTCCCACACTGTTAGTAAAGAAGTCAAAGGCTGCATTAATATCCGGGAGATTTGATTATTGCCCATGGTACATTGCATAAGGTTGCCTGGAAGGTGGTTTACAATATTGTATTACCAGATTTTGAATAGTGTTTACATGATCCTACCTCATGAACAAGGATGGTGTAAGTTTCAAGTATTGGCCAAAAGGTAATTTCACAGTCACTCTGCGAAACCATCTTTCAGGTGGGATTTAACACATTCTGCTTACCAAGTTCATGACATGGAGACAAAATGTAAAAAAAAAAAAAGTTCTTTGGTCATTATCTTAGCAAGATGGCTGATTTTTGTGTCATGAGCCACAAATTCTAGGGTCCCACATTTAAGTGCGACAAAATAATTTTTTGTGTGCTCCAAAAATGCTTGTTTTTCTTCTGGCCTACTCCTTTGGTCACACATTTAAGCGTGAATCAAGAATTTTTTGTGCACAACAAAACTGCTTTATTTTCAGCTGGGTTACTTCTTTTGTAGCACATTTACAGTAAGTGGGACCGAAGAATTTTTTGGCCAAACTAAAAAAAAAAAAAAGGTTTTGGGCCAGTTGGAGATTTCTATATGAGGACAAATAATTCTTTGGTCATGGCCCAATAATTTTTTCATGTAAACTTAAAATGCTTGTTTTATGAAAAATTGAAGATTTTTATATGCAATCTATGAAATTTTAGGTCACAAATTAAATACAGTAGTTCAATACTGATTTGTGACATAAAAAATTTGATTTTTTTGTCTCACATATTTTTACTCATAACTTGCCCCCATTTTACAAAATGTTACTCCCAGATTTAGAATATACTGTTTTTCATGACCATACCTCATGAACAAGGATGGTGGGAATGTTTTAAATACAGGTCAAACTATGATTTTTGTAGTTACTCTACAAAGCCACCTTTCGGTGGGATTTAACATTATAGCCTCCAAGTTCATAATGGGGTCAAATGTCCAACAAAAAGTTGTGAAGAAATGTTGTGTGCAGGGCCATTATTTGGACAAGAGGGTAGTGCATAGTAAGCCCGTGCTGGTGAGTGAAGTTTGGGGGGTGAGTTCACTGAGCCAGACAGATGGGCTGAGGATAGGGGGTGCTGCTGTGCAGCACCATGTCCAGCCTGAAAAAGGATGATGCAGTGTTAGCTACATGGTCAAGAAGTAACTATATAGTTAAGTTCTCCGAGTATAGGGCCCAGAGGTCCCTGTACCTCTGCACCCATAGCTGCATGGAAGTGCAGAACTTAGAGGACCCTGGCTTTCCATAGCCAGATGGACTTTTGCTCTGTACATCTGCATCTATAGCCACATGGATGCACAGGGTCCCAAGAGCCCTACACTTCCACAGCCCCCTAGACAACTCCACAAATTCTTTGTGTAAGACAAACATACAATTGTTTCCAGATTGCACAAATGCAGTAGCACTAATGTGCTACCGTTGTGGATTTGTATTTGTGACATGCACAGGACATAAAACAAACCAAGAGGATGCTCATTAGTGAAATGAGTGGATCTTCGGTGTCAATTATAAAGTACTGACATAGCCAGCTGGTCTCAACACTCTACTCCATGGAATTACGAGGAAGCCAAAAGGTGTTCCAATTTTATTCATTGCTAGAAAAAAGTAAGAACAACCCCACATGTACACCCATGTACTGCCTCCAATGTGCCAAGACAAAGAGCCAGGATGGCCTGAAACACTGGATGCAGTACATGGGTATACATTTGAGGTCGTTTTACTTTTTTCTATCAATGGATAAAACTGGAACAATGGAACATCTTGTGGCTTCCTTGTAATTCTATAGAGTAGAGTGTTGAGACTAACTGGCTGTGTGCATACACTGCAAGATATACGCACTCACTTCTGGATGCAGAAAGAAATTCATGATATTCAAATCACACTACTTCTGTCTGCAGAAGCACAGATCCCTGCAGCCACAGCTGCAAATCCAAAAGCACAGGACAAGCCACTCCACTACCACACTGTACCACATGAAAACTAATCAAACAAAGCAACATGTATGGCACCAGTACCAGTGTAAAGGTTTATTATAAAACAGAGAAAGTACCTTATAGTGCAATGCAGTTCAAGTGCAAAAAAATCAAACAATTATTACCGGCAAGGGAAAAGACCTGACCTGGTTTCACCACTCTGGGCTTTCTCAAGGGACAAAGGGACCAGTGCCCACCAGTATGCTTAAATAGTGCTTAATGCAGATCACATGGTGCAATTTCATGAATCATTCAAAGGCACATATCCTATATAAAATGCTCCCTGTGCATATGACAAACAATCCACATTTAAATTCATACTAATGATAAACAAAACTTACTACACAAGTATCCTAGTTCAATAAATAATGATAAATATAGTTGCTGTATATATTTTTATATATAATAACTTTTAAGAGAAGTGTTTCAGTCATGGCTATCATATCCACATATTTCTGGTTATATCATTCCTCTCGTCAGCAATACATTTCTTACCATAATGAACAAAGAAAGCATAGTAGTAGGTACCACACTTAAGCAAAATTGGCATATGTTTTATATATATACACACACATAAATAGATAAATACACAAAGTGACTAAGAAAAGTGCAAAACAAGTCTATACAAGCTATTACTTGATTTTTTTTCCTCTTTTCTTTTCTTTCAGGGATAATAGGTACTGCCCCCATCTGGCAGAACATTCTCTTTCACCCAAGACCTCTTTTGTAAATACATTATTAGCAGAACATTGCAAAGGAGAAGCAGGATCCAGTTTTGATTTTATCCAGAACCTACAAGGATATATTACGGAAGAAAAGACATTAAAACTGACTTGAGACATAGACTTAATACCCCAAAATACCCCTAATCAGCAAGCAGAACCATTAAAGATTAAAAGACCCCTTCCACCTACTCAGTTCCATTCCTTACAAATTCTGGTTTATTGTGCTGCCTTCCTTTAATTAGGGACACAACCTCCAATCTTCCATTCAGACCCGGGGGGATATGTTTCCCCAGTTGGTAAATCCACAAAGCCTCCCTTGCCAAAATCAGACTTTTTAAATCCCCGCCTTTTTTACCTAGAAAGACTTTCTCCAAGACACAGAATTTAAATTCATGTTTTGTTTTATCCGTTGCTTGTGCCACATGGAAGGCCAGTGCATTTCTTAGGTCACCATATCCTATGGCACGTATGTGTTCTCCCACACTTACCTTCAGTGCTACAGACTTTTGTTTTCTCCCAATATCCCAAGTACAGATTTGCATAATTGGGGGCAAAAGTTGCCCCCATAGCTGTACCTTTAACCTGCAGATAACATGTGTCCTGGAATAGAAAGGTATTACACTCCAGGACCAGCATGGCTCCATTACATAAAAAGTCAATCAGGCCCATTTCAAAGTCTGTGTAGGACTCCAACCTTAAGGGCATTGAATGAATCCCCTCCTGATGAGGTATATTGGTATATAGTGCTTCAATGTCTAAGGACATTAGATACCAATCCATCTCTAGCTGTAAATCATTATGCAAACACAACGTTTGGGTAGTATATTTTAACTAGGATGGTAATCTGAACACCAAATCCTTAACGTGCACATCTATAAATTGCGATAAGGGTTCCAGCAAGCTCCCTATCCCTGACACAATAGGCCTACCTGGTGGTGTTTCTGGGCTCTTGTGCACCTTAAGGAGTGTATAAAAACACACCCTAACTGGGTTAGAAACAATTGAAAAAATGGTGAGATATTTATTGCTGATGAGAGGAATGATATAACCAGAAATATATGGCTATGATAGCCATGATTGAAACACTTCTCTTTAAGGTTATTATATATTATATATAAAAATATATACATCAGTTATATTTACCAATATTTATTGAACTAGGATGCTTATGCAGTAAGTTTTGTTTATCATTAGTATGCATTTAGATGTGGGTTGTTTGTCATATGCACAGGAAGCACTTTATATAGGCTATGTGCCTTTAAACAATTTATGAAATTGCACCACGTGATCTGCATTAAGCACTATTTAAGCATACTGGTGGGCACTGGCCCCTTTGCCCCTTGAGATAGCCCTGAGTGGCAAAACCAGGTCAGGTCTTTTCTCTTGCAGGTAATAATTGTTTGATGTTTTGCACTTGAACTGCATTGCACTGTAAGGTCCTTTGTCTATATTTTATAATAAACCTTTACACTGATATTGGTCCATATGTGTTGCTTTGTCTGACAGCTGCAAAACCACAATACCCAAATTACAAGAGTTCTTTTATATACAGAAGCACAAACCTCCATGGGGCCAGTACTTCTGTAGCCACAGGTACGCATGCACAATGGAAGACATACACACACTTCTGGCTGCAGAAACACAGGCCCCTGAGGGGTCTGCACTTCTGCAGCTGCAGATGTAAGACATACACACTGACCTCTGGCTGCAGAAGCACAGGCCCCATGAAATCCATGATACCCAAATTGCAGCACTACTTCTGTGTGCAGAAGCGCTGGTTCTATGGGCCATCACTTCTATAGCCACATGTACTTTACTTATGCACACTGTAAGATGTACACACTGACTTCTGACTGCAGAAGAGCAGATCCCTGTAGAGCTTGCACTTCTTCAGTCATAGACATAAATCCATAATACCCAAATTGCAACACTACTTCTCTCTGAAGAAGTGCAGGCCCCTGAGAAGCATGTGCTTCTGTAGCCACAGGTGTAAGACATACACACACATTTCTGGCTGCAGAAACACAGACTGTGTCAAATCCAGGCTTTTAAAATTGGCCATAATGACAGGGGTCAGATTTAAAGGTGTTTAGCTGTTCAGTGAGGAGGCAGAGTGCTTCTCTATCTGTTATCTTCTGTTGTACCGTATATGATAGCTTCAGGTAGCAGACCATGATAAAGTAAATTTTTGTTGCATGAGAAGTAAATTATAGTATGTTGGATTGATAAAATGCCTTTTAAATGTCAAAGAAGGGTCCTGCTGCCACAGTAATTTTAGCAATGCTGGACCCATCACTGCCCTTGTGGAGCTGGCACTTCTGCAGCTACAGATACAAATCCATGAAGGTAGCAAATTGGAGCTACTGCATTTGTGTAATCTGGAAATAGTTGTATGTTGTTTGTCTCATCTGATGTTGGCTGCATGTGGTTGTTTGTGTGGTCTTGTCATTTTGCTGCTTGGGGGAGCGGGGAGTAAGGGTTGGAAACCCTAACACCACATTTCCCTACTTTTTTGTGGTGTTAAGTCAAACCCTAACTGGTGCATTAACACAGTTTTTTTCTGCAATGAATATATGCATATTTTATTTTATTTTATTGATTGATTGATTTGATTTGATTTTAAAAGAGTTAGGCACGAAGGGCGCACTGAGCTGACACTTTCAGGTGAGTCCAGGGAGCAAAGGGAGCGTGTATAATTTGTTCAGGGTCACATCATGTGCAAGTACCAGTTTTGGGTTTCAGACCCAGTTCTTTTGGGTCTTTAGGTTCATAGCTTGGTGCTGTAACACCAAAATGATCCAGAGACAGCAGGGCAGACAATATGAGTTGGTGGACCTAAACATCTTCACACTGGAGACCAGGAATGAGAGAGAGAAAGAGAGAGAGAGAGACAGAGAGAGAGAAGAGAAGAGAAGAGATATGATTGAGACCTAAAAGTTTTTAAGGGGGGAAGAGTGAG
This sequence comes from Neoceratodus forsteri, assembly GCA_016271365.2. NCBI lineage: Eukaryota > Metazoa > Chordata > Ceratodontiformes > Ceratodontidae > Neoceratodus > Neoceratodus forsteri. The sequence continues at coordinate 637,359,888 of CM057453.1, read as the reverse complement.
TTATGAGAACCTGTTCACCAGAAACCATAACAAAGTGATGGAGGGGCACAGGTGAAGACTGGTTAGTGGGAGATTTAAGAGGGATGTAAGGAATACCTTCTTCACCAAAAGAGTGGTGGAACAATGGAAATGATTTCAGAAAGAAGTGGTGGGAGCTGGGTCTATAAATGGATTCAGGATCAGGTGGGTCAGATCCAGGGAACTCATAACACCAAAAGAAGGGGTAAGGAGGGAGGGAAGGTGTAGAAAAAGGAGGTGAGTCAGCTGAAGGAGGGGTAGATCTCAAGATAAAAAATCTCTTCAACAACAGGTAATGAGGGAATAAGTAGGGAAATTTGACTTGCATAAGCCACCCAGCAAGCAGAACCCAATCACTGGTGCTGTCTAGTAACTCCCACCCCACTCATTTTCACTGTGCAACACTAGGGGGCCCACCACCAGTGCCACCAAACATAACACCAACACAGGGGTGCCCAATCCCCAGTGTCAGTACCTGAAATAAAGAAAACCATCCTTCGTAGTCTTTTTCTTATTTTCATATACACTGCAAAAAGAAAAAAATGTCCATCGATGTCTGTTGTGGCCACCAGCATACCGTAGCCATTACCCTCCCCCACACAACCCTCACTTTCAGCACCCACTACCCCACACCCCTAACTTTTCTGACATGAGGCTGTCCAATCCCTGGTGCTAGCTAGTGTAACCCCCCTACAAAATGGGGTTTACTATAATGTCTTTCTGGGCTTCCTAATGCCCACTGTCAGGCTAGTGTCCTGTCTGCAGTAGTTCTATTTGTCTGTGTGAGAGTGCCATAGCAAGCCTTCATGCCTGTCTCTTTAAGAGAATGTCTAATCTGTGTTTTGAAATTAGTCTGGGCTGGGTCCAAGTAATTAAGGCTCATGACCAGCCAGACAGTCTGTCATATTGCTGCATTCTGCGGTTGCTATTTACACAGAGGGAGCCCTTTTAGGAAATGTGATTATTTGTTGTTTATCTGTTATAATAGCAAAGGTAGAGAAGTTTGTCTAACCTGCTTTCCTTTGCAGCTTGACCATTCGAACAGGAGCCACAATTTTGGTTCTGGACTTCCAGTGCTGGACCAATCAAACCTCTGTGAACCTAAAATGGAGACTGTCGTCCGGGGTTTTGTAGGAAGGACATTCTGTAGTTTTTGTAGTTCTAAGTGCTGGTACCTAAATGGACCTGGATGGGGATCCCTTGCTGTAGCAGACAGTTCCCTCAGCCAACTGAACCTTCTGGATTTCAGGGGAAAACCCAGAACTGCCTGAAGCAGTGAGTCAGTCAAGAGTTGTAGGTTGAGGAGTGAACAGCAAGTGCTGTTGAGCAGCTGCTCCTAGTGAGAGCATAGGAGAATCGGCGGGAAGCTTCTGCTGGCCTGCCTTCCACATTCTCTGGCCAAAGGAACTGCCCTTTGCCGAAGTCAGTCTTTTCCATATGCTGGCTTGTACCTGCAACAGAAGAAAGAAAAAGTGTGTTATTGCTACTTGTAAGTGGGACCGAAGACTTGCTCCAGAAGCGATCGGCCTGCCTAATGATAGAAAATAGCCTCGTACTGCAAGGTGTGTGCAGTGAAGCTATAATGAGCAACCAGACTGTATCTGAACTGTGGCTTACAAAACTAACTAATTTAAATGTGCTGAATGCTTTTAATAGGTCGTGATTTGGTTCTCCACGGCAAATTCTGTTATGCCCGCTGGTGGCTTTTCCAGCAGAAGCTCATGAACTCTGTCCGAACTGTTCATCCTGCTTGGGCCTTGCCATTTTGGCCTAAGCTGCTGTTCCTGATTCAGAGACCATCTCGGTGAAAGACCCGCTTGGGGATTTGGCCCCCTGCTCAACACCATCGAACAGGTAGCAACCACCAGGAAGTAAGTCATGTAGGTCTTGCTTCCCCTGGCCTTCCACATCAACACCATGAGGTCTTCTTCTCGCCTGTCCTACATCCTGGTCTGGGTAGTGTGAGTACAAATCAGGGTAGCTCCCTGCAACAGCAGCTGAAAATAATTGTATACCATCTGATTGTCTTGTTCTGGGTTATTGCTAATGGACTGAGCCATCCGGCTTGGGATTACAAATATTTGGGTTGTGCGCATGATAACCGTTTTCCTTCCTAAGGGCCCCAACAACAGCTGCAATGCCAGACAGCCCAGGCAACACTTCAGGCTAGCCTGCATAATATACTGGGTACCCAGGGTTGTGGGATTGTTTAAAGGGGACTTGCAGTGCATGCTGAACCAGCCTGAATTAAATCAGAGTGCCAATCATTCTACTAAATTCACACCCCTCCCTTGTTCACTTCCCCTGAATAAACCTAATCATCTTTTTCATGTTTAACCTGGCTAGTGTGCATATTATTAGTTGGCTCACAGTGATAATATTGCATTGTTGTGTTGCTGATCTTAATTTCCAGGGGGTCTCTAGGGCCATGGCAGCAGATCCAGCCCTGATGGTAAGTGCAAGGGGTGTGAGCATATTATTACTGTTTAGTGAATGTGAATGTTCCATTGTGTTACTGTTTGGGCCACTAGAAGGGTTGGTGGGTGGTTATAGCATCCCCGAGGGCTATACCAAAGCAGTTAAGCTACCCCAATATCATTCCTCTGGCTGGATGCACCCTTTCACAGAACTCAGGCCCCTCAACCTGTGTACTGCCATACAGGCAGGGGTAGTAGCCCTTAGAATAGCACCACCTAGAGGTTACAACAGCACTCCCCACCCTGCCCATTTTCACTGTGTTACATTGGGGAGCCCACCCTGGTGCCTCCAAACTTAACACCGACATTGGGGTGCCCAGTGTCAGTACCTGAAATAAAGAAAACCATTCATTATAGTTTTATTTTTACACACCCTGTAAAAAAGAAAACTGTCCATCGATGTCTGTTGTAGCTGCTGGCATACCGCACTGTTACCCTCCACTCAACCAACCTCCCAACCAAGCCTCCAACTCAGTACACATCACCCCACACTCCCACCCCTTACTTAAAATTTTCTGACACCAGGGTGCCCAATCCCTGGGGGCTGCTAGTACCCTTTGCCCCATCTGTTTTCACTGTGAGACAGTGGGGAGCCCATCTCCAGTCCTCACAAACATAACAACTACTCTGGGGTGCACAATCCTAAGTGCTGGTACCTAAAATTAAAAACAAAATAGAAAAACACCCTTTGCAGTCTTTTTTACTATTTTTATACACCCTGCAAAAAAGAAAACTATAAAAAGAAAAGTATTCACTGATGTCTGTCTGCGTCGCCATTCCCTCCCACTCAGCACCCATGACCCCACAACCCCCCACCCATTACTTACCTACCTACCAAGGAGTCCAACGCCATAATCCTCTGTGGACCAGAAGTACATCTTAACTCTTCAATGTTAGACCAGGAATTGAAGAACTCAGGTATGCAGTTCAATGTATTTCAATAGGTTTTAACTTGTCCTCAAAACTTGATTATTTTTAAATATTCATCTTCAAAACTTGATCATTTTTAAATATTCATCTTCATAACTTGATCATTTTTAAATATTCTTTTCCAAGATTTTTAACATGCTCTTTTTGGGACCCCATTTCATGAAAAAGGGCTATGAAATTATGCAAATCTGTCCCAAAAGGTGATATCATGGTCGCTGCATTAAGTCACCTTTCAGATAGGATTTGAACATTTTCTCCACTGCTGTTCATGAGGTGGGATCATAAGAAGGCTATGTTGAAAATTTGGGGTAAAATATTTCAAAGTAATAAAGTTATGAGCCTTTGCTGACATTTTTCAAAGCACGTTTGTAACTTTTGTAATTTTCAATATTTTACCCCAAATTTTCATCATAGTCATTTTTTTCACACCACCTCATGAACATGACAGCTGTCATTTTTCAAACCTTGGCCAAAATGTGTGTACGCACTTGTGGTAAGAAATCACCATTCGGGAGGATTTGAACATTTTCTCAACCCTTGTTCATGAAGTGATCATAAGAAGGCTAAGTTGAAAATGTAGGGTCACAATATTAAAAAACAAAAAAGTTATGAGTGAGCATTGACATTTTTCAACACACATTTGTAATTTTGGTAATTCCTAATATTTTGACCACACATTTTTAGCATAGCCTTATTTTTCACACCACCTCATAAATTTGACAACTGTTATTTTTCAAATCCTGGCCAAAATGTGTTAGTCCCATTTGTGGAGCAAAATTACATTTTGGCTACTATTTTATAGATGACATTTATCATGTTCAGGAGGAGTGGTCATAAAAAGAACATGTTGAAAATCTGGGTCAAAATAACAACTAAGTTATGAAGAAATGCTGAATTATTCCAACGTTTACATATAACTTTGTTTTTGCAGATTTTGGCCCCCATGTTCATTGTATCTCTTATGTTACCCCACCTCCTGAACATGACAGGTTTCATTTTTCAAATCCCCTCCCAAAGTTGTTTTCATAGTTGCACTGCGAAATCACCCTTTGGATGGGATCTAAAAAACTCCACCTGCCTTGATCATAACATCAAGTCATAAAAAGACTGTTGGACATTTGGAGTCAAAATGTGGGAGCCCACTGAAAATCAGATATTGCCTTTCAGCTGGCCTATCCTGGGTAAATACAATTTAAACATCTGTAAAAGCAGAGCACCACTGAAAATGAGATACTGTCTGCATCTCATCTGGTCTGTCCTGGGTAAATATGTAATAAAAATGTGTGCAAGCACAGTAATGCAAGCAGCAAACATTCAGCACTGAATTTTACACACACACACAAAATTTCCTTTTTGTCAGCTGCAATCGTATCAGGGATCCTTTAGGTGGGAGAATAATCAAGTGTTTCAATCCAGATTCAACAGAAAATGCCAGTCTGTGAACTGACCAGCAGATGGTACTGGAGATCAAGCTATACTGGCTTCTCAGCACCCCCATCACCAGGCCTGAGTGAATTAGTTAGATGGCACACTCAGCCTTCACTGTCCTTGGAGTCATACTAATAGCTCAGTTGCTGAATTCACAACTCACATAGAGTAAGACAGCTGCCTGCTGTGGAATCACTGACATAGCAGTTTCTGTACTGCAGCAGTTGATAAAGACAAGCATGTGTCAATGCCGAATGTTTGCTTGCTGGCTTTGGCATTGGTAGTGCAGGAGTTAGAGAGATGCATAATAGGAATGGCAGTGAAGTACTGAACAGAAGCCAACCCCACCACCACCCTGCAGAAAAAGTGAAGTCATGAGCGTGCATAGAAACTGCGCAACGCACACCCATAATGTAATTAGTTTAAAGATATTTTACAGCAGATTGTCAACGCAGGCATTTGGGGACCTCCGCTCATGAACAGTGTCACTGTAATTTTCTTAATCTGTCCCGAACAGTGATTTCCACAGTGACCACGCATTTCTGCACTGGAAGTGCGAAAACACATTTCGGCCAGGGTGTGAAAAATGACAGCTGTACTGTTCATAAGGAAGTGTGGAAAAATGCCAGTGGTGAAAATCTGGACTGAAAATATTACAAATTCATGAACTTATATGGGTGAATGGAAATTACGCAATGCTCACTCGTAACACAGTCATTTTATGGACTTTTGTCACCAAATTTTTAGCATAGCCATTTTAAGACCTCTGCTCATGAACAGTGTCACTGAGATTTTCTTAATCTGTCCCGAACATTGATTTTGCACACCGACTGTGCCATTGTGCTTTACATGCGTGGAAACACATTTTGGGTGAGATGTGAAAAATGACAGCTGTACTGCTCATAAGGAGGTGTGGTAAAATGGCAATGTTGAAAATCTGTAGTGAAAATATTAAAAATTCACAAACTTATGAGTGTGTGTAGGAACTGCGCAATGCACGCTCATAAATCAGTAATTTTGGGATTTTTTTCATCATTTTAACATAGGATTTTTGGGCTACCTCATGAATTGTGACACTGTCATTTCATAACCAGTCCCGAAGGTGGTTCCACGAGTGACCGTGGAAATCACCTTCGGGCCGTTGCTGTCACAATGACAGTGCCAGAATTCATGAGGAGGGGTCCCAAAACCCCATGTTGAAAATTTAGTGAAAATTCCCAAAATGGCTAGAGATATGCACCAACGTTGAAAAAAAACACCATTTGTGCCATTATACAGCTTACCGCATTTCTTCAGTTCGTGGTCGGCTTTGAAGAGTACAGACGTGTTCCCGTCCACTGAAGAGCTTTGCGCTAGGATCCAGAGGTAAGTATGGGGTTGGGGGGTTGTGGGGAGGTGGGCGCGCAGAGAGTGGGCCCAGGTTGGGGGTGGGGGGCTAGACAATCAATGAGGGACTGTTTTTTGTTTTCAGGTGTTTTTTCTTTCTAGGAAGATGACGCAGGACTTGTGCCATGCTGGGGTGGGCTCCCAGTATGGCAGCTGAAACTTTTTGTGGGGGTCAGTGGAGCTGACGGCAGATTGGGTACCCCCGTCGGCCATACAGACATGTGTCACGCTGGGGTGGGCTCCCAGCATGGCAACTGGAAATCTGTGGGTTTTGTTTTTTGTGGGTGGAGTTGTTGAGTGGAGCTGACGGGGATTGGACACCCCATCACCATTTCATTTTGCCATGCTGGTGGGCTCCAGCATAGCACCTAGAAGATCTGGGGTGGGGCGAGGCGACAGGAGTTAGGCACCCGTTAGCCATACTGTGTGTGGCGGAAGCCATGAGCACTCTGGGGTGGGATCTCAGCGTGCTACTTGAGTGTTTGGGGAGGGAACTTCAAGGGAGCTGTCTGTGACAGCTCATTCGAATGCCAGTGCTGAGTGTGGGCAGTTTGCATACTGCGACGGCGTATGTAAATTACCTGCCGATGACAGTATGCAAATTGCCTACAGGTTACAACCGCTGATTGCAGTGGTTTTCCGCTTTCAGCTGTACACCACTGCATTCTGAACGGCTGTCACAGACAACTTGGACATTCATTGGCGTGGTGCAGCCACGCCTGCAAAAGGGAGCAGGGCATTGGGACTGGGGAGTCACACCTAGGAAAACTCGCATGGTGGCACTGTGTTTTTTGTACATGCATGCAAGCAAGCATAAAAAAACACTGAAGCCAGCCCTGTGGTGTGGCAGTAGTGCAACTGCCTGCCACACTGAAGACCAGGGTGCTAACATACTAACATGCCAGCAGAATAGGCCTAACGGTCTTTCGTGTCTGCTCATTTGGTCAGCCCCTACCCTGGGAGCTGAACTTGCTGCCCCCTCTCCCTCTCTGGCTTCTCCCTTCCCAGTCTCGGATATTCTCTCTGCACTGGTTTTTGCTTCCAGAACCCTTCCCCTGTACCTGTCCCACCCCTCTTGAACCCCTCCACCATTTCTGCCTCCACGAGCCCCCTGGGCAGTGCATTCCAAGGCTCCACCACCCTCTCAGTGAAGTAGCACCTCCTCCTTTCTCCCTAGACCCCCCAGCTTCCACCCATGACCTCTAGTTGCCCCCCCCTTCCTTTGGAGCACCCTGACTGTTCCTCCCCTATTTATCCCCTTCATGTACCTGAAGACCTCTATCATGTCCCTCTGGTCCCTTCTCTCTTCAAGTGTGTACATATTTAGCTCTTCAAGCCTCTCCCCATAGGTCCCATCCCCCAAGCCCCAAATAATTTTGGTTGCCCTCCTCTGGACCCTCTCCAGGAGTTCAATGTCCCTTTAAATGTGGCCTCCAAAACTGCATGCAGTACCCGAGGTGCAGCCTCACCAGGCAGTTATACAGTGGGAGTATCACTTCCCTCCTTCTGGAGGTGAGTCCCTTAGTGATGCATCCAAGCATCCTGTTGGCCTTTGCCGCTGCCCTCCTACAAGACTCCCAGTTGTTCATCTTGACATCCACCACCACCCCCAGGTCTCTCTGTGCCATCGAGACTTGTAGCATTTTCCCCCCCAGGATGTACACCTCAGCTTCCACTTTCTAGACCACCTTTCCAAAGCCTCCAGGTCCCCCTGTTGGGCCACCCTCCCCTCCTCCCCATCCACCACCACCCCCAGTTTTGAGTCATCCATAAAGAGACTCATCTCACTCCTGATACCCTTCCTTATGTCAGAGACATAGGTGTTGAACAGGAGGGGCCCAAGGACCGATCCCTGAGGGACTCCATTAATGACCCTCCTTGGGGATGAGACTATCCCACCAACCACAACCCTCTGGGTCCAGTTCTGGAGCCAATTGCCTATCCATCTGATCATCTGGTTCCCCACCCCCATTTCTACCAGATTATCCAACAGGCCCCCATGAGGAACAGAGTCAAACGCCTTGCTGAAGTCAAGAAAGAGGACGTCCACTGGTCTACCTAGGTCCAAGGAACTTGTCACCCAGTCATAGAACTCCACAAGGTTTGTCTGACAAGATTTCCCCCGGGATGAATCCATGCTGTCTATCGTCCAGGCACCCCAACTTTTCCAGGTCCCCCCTAGTCTCTCCTTGACAATGCCCTCCATCATCTTGCCCACCACCGATGTCAGGCTGACAGGCCTGTAGTTTCCTGCCACCTCCCTTGATCCCCCCTTGTGGATAGGCACTATATGCGCCACCTATGTGCTGCAGTAGATTCCATTTGTTCAGGGGTCAGCCAAGGGAGAGAGGACTAAGCATTCAAAGGACTGATCTCCTCTCTCTCGGGGGGGGGGTTCCAGCATCCTGCATGTCATCTGTCTCCCGGTGGAGACTAGTGGGTACACACGCAGAAATCTGCACAGCAGGGGACTTGTCACCCTTGATGCTGATAACGCCCATGCAGTGCATCTTCACACACTGGCAGCTCAGGGGAAGATAATAGTGGGAAAAACAACCAGCTTGGAGAATTTCTAACCTGTTGCAGTCCCCACACCAATAACTGGGATGGTTCTAGAACCCCGGATGTAGACACTGGGGGGACAGAGGATGGTGGCACAGGGTCATGTTGTTGCATACAAAAACAGCACAGCACTATATAGCACTGTTAAAACAGTGCCCAAACAAGAAAAACAGTGAAATACTTGCTTTCTGCCAGGGACTCTGCCCCGCACCCCTCATTTCGAGGGGCTGTGTCCCCCAAACACACCCCTATTTAGATAACCTCCTCTGGTGGGGTGGCAACTTGGGGACTTGCACTGCTATTGTTGCGTGGTTTTGTCCTGCGGCAATTTATATTTGACATGTTGACCCTGTATAGGGGATGGCCCTCCCTCATCTGGCCTCATCACTGAGGGTAGTCTGTGGGGAATACTCAGGAGCTGGTAAATCCCAAAGAAAGTGGGTGACAGGGCTGGGTGGGTTTGAGATGATGGGGCCAAAGGATAAGGAACACGAATACCCTGACATAAAAAAAGAACAAAATGCTGTACTGTACAGAAACATACATACCTTTAAAATAGTAGTTTAAATACTGTGTGACTTTGCATTCATATGGTAGGAATCTGGGAAATATAGTAGTTACAGTACATTTAATGTGAAATAAACAGTATGCAGTATGATAGTAATGTTTTAAATAGGGCCATGTGACCTGGCAAATTTGGCCCGACAGGCCAGTTTTGAGCTGGGTCAGGCCAAACCCGAATCGGTCCAATTTAGCTCTAAATTAAATTAAGGAGTAGGGAGTATTATTTTTATGGCATTCTTCTAGTAGGATGTCACTGATACCATCAACAACTCCCTGCATGATTGACTAGACTATGAAAGGGGACTGTTACTCATCAACCCCCCCATCCCCCTAACCAGCCTCTGTAAAGAAATACTGACACCTCAAAGAAAACTAAAAAACATAATAATTAAGTACAATTCTGCTTGCATTCCATTTATGTTTTATATATGTCTCCTCCCATAATTTATTACTAAGGAAATGTGTATGAATATATATTCGTTGTCCCTTAGAGTTTATTTTGAGTTCATCTACCTCTATAGCTTACTCCTTACTCCAAGTCATAACCCTATGTTGTGACATCACAATCTGTTACCATGGGTGGTCACAAGGAGTGCTCTATCACTTCAGGCAATCAATCAATCAATTAATCAATCAATGCATCTTTATTTAGCCAGGCTAAACATCATTGAGAAGAACTCAGTTACAAGATGAATCTGGTGAAATTACAAGGCTAACAATAGTAAAACATTAGGACATGTAGTGTATTTGACATAATAAGATAATTAATAAGGCAGGGAGAAAGCAGCAGGAATAGATGAACTCTTCAGGAGCAAAGATCCTGTTTTCATACAAATTATCTCAGCAACAAATAATGGGGAGGAGAAATACAGAACTAATGGGAAATACAGGCAGGACTGTGTCTAAGTATTGTTTCATTAAAGTTCACCTGAACCTGTCACCAGCTCTTTAAAAGTGAAACAAGGATTCTTATGCCCTTACCAATATAAAAATAATTACAGGCCGCTTTGCCAGGTTTTTTCAAGTTAAACCCAATTTGATCCATTTCATCAAATCTCCTCTAAGCCCAAATGGCCTGAATCTGTGGCTCGACCAGACTCCCAGCTCTAGTTTTAAGCCTAACCTAAACCTCCTTCAGTACTGCCTGTTAAAAATTATATGTACTCTATTCTTTTTTTTTTTACTTATTATTTATCTTTTGCCTTTACTACCCTCCAACTATCCACTCAATCAGACTCCTATGATGCTCCACACACCAACCCTGCTGACCCGCAAGATCTGCCCCTAGAGTGCCCCAGCTCAGCACCCCGAGACCCTTGATGGCTCGGATAACCCCCCAGGTGGGGTGAGGAAGGTCCCCCTTATCTCCCTTAGCATTTTTCCCGAGTAATGAGCCTACACAGTGGGGTCTGCCTTGTTCCTGTCGGTGGGTGGCAAGCTTGCACCAGAAGTCGTCACCTAGGAGGTGTGGAGGGCTGTTTTCCTTTGTGTTAGTCCCCGACGCTAGTGTTCAATGAGGAACAAGGAGTCAGGCAGACGCAGAGACATACATCCGCTCCAGTCCTCTGCCAGAGTCAACCCTTGTGTTGCAGCATCCCACGACTGCACCAACAACCCCCCAGTTCCCCAGTAGGCAGCAGTACAGTGGCAGGGAAGGCTTCCCATCCCACCCTGGAGAAGGAGAGCAAGCCGTCGGGCACTCTATCCTTCTCCTTCCCGGCCGACCCCCTGCAGTCCGAGTCCATTCCTGAACATATGTACTCTATTCTATTGCTACCTAGTGGATACCAGATTTTTTTCTAATGTTTAAAAATCATTATATTACTATCTTTTGGTTCTAAAAATGTAGTTTAATGCTATGTTATTAAAGGAGGATGCATTATTACCTAAAGCTTTCCAGATATCCTTATAAGTGTAATTTATTCTCATGAATATACACAGTACCATACACAGTAGCTGAAAAAAGAGAGCAGAATGTTCTTCAGTTCTGTAGCAAAGAATATTGTCAGCATCCTCCCTGCAGCTACCCATGGCTTCTGCAAAATGGGACATAAAATACAGTAGCAGTAAGTCCTGTGTAATCTCAGAAAAAATACAGTCCTACAGTTCATTACAAGTACCTTTATTTATGTTAGTCTGTATGTACAGCATCCATGAAGATGTTCAGATTCTCAAATCCTTTTATCTGATGTCAAGGGAGGCCACATGGTCTAATGGTTAGAGTACCAGAGATCATGGGTTCAAACCCCACTACAGCCAATTATTAGCAAGTCACCTAACATCGCAGTACTCTGATACAAAAACAAACAAGGCTACTCTGAGACACACAGTGCTGCTGGTAACTATGTCACACTGAAAACAAGAACAACCAGGGACAATGTTAGATGTAAAATGTAAAAGCTCTTCTCAGGCAAAGAAGCTATAAATGTTTTATTCCAGCAAAAAAATGCAAGCCATGGCAAAACACTTGGTTTCGAGCTGCAAGCTCTTTGTCAAGAGTGAAGTGAGCCCCCTCTTGGCCTCCTTTCATAATAATATTCTTAGAGGGGTCAGAGAGAGAAATTCACAATGTGCAAAGTGAATGTGCAAAACATGCAGACAATTAAAATATTGCACACAGTTGTAGAGACTTTTACAGTTGCATGGAAAGCCAACCCCTACTAAAAAATATGTCCCCTCGTAGAAAATTCCAATGCCAAAATGCTAGTAGTTGTTAGGATATATGTATGAATTTGTGATCCGTTGTACAGACAACTATCACATAATGGTAAAAACATTGCAATCACAACATGGTTGTATATAAAATAGAAAAAGTGGAGCTGCCCTGCTTATTTAGCTTGCAAATTCAGATATAAATAAATCTGCAAAGGAAACAGAAAGAAACGATTAAGTAAGTATAAAGCTGGAGCTCAGTTTCACTGTGAATCTAAAAAGATGAACTGTCATGTATACAGTTGAGTCAGACACGATGCAGTGCAGTATCTTGCGGTGACATGTCACAAAATATTGCATGACAAAAGAACTTAACTGCCCTTGAATTACACCATTCTCTACAGCATCCTGCAGCAGTTTGTGATATATTGCAGCATTACTGCGTTGCATCCTGCCTGGCACTGCTGTATATAACCCAGATCATAAATCTTCCATAAAAAAGGGGCCAACTCCAATTTGTCATTTAATCTGGGGAACACTGTGATATTAAATTTAAAAATCCAAGGATTCTCCAATGTGCATCCTGTAGTTGTGGCTGCTGTTACGGGGGCCACACTAAAACGAGTGAGGGATCATATGAGAGCTGTAAACAATAGTCGTTTAGAATATGTCCTGGCTTATCATGTCCTTAAGTATGATGATCCCACACGCCACAGATTTTCCCTGATGGGCACAGAGAAGGTGGTAAGTGGTCCCAGGAGTTGCTCCTGGACAAGAGGGAGAAGTTTTGGATTTTTACACTTAATGCCACAGTGTTCCCTGGATTAAGCAACATATTGAGTGTGCTCCAACTAACAGTTTACTTACTCTGCATTTTCCTGCTGCTACAAGTGCATCCTGCATGTGTTGTGTTTCTGCTGCTACTGTATGCTTGTCCCCTCTAGCCTCTACATATTCACACCAGTGTTCCAGCCTTCCTGAACACTTCTATTCCAGGCATTATTGCACACTTTCTGTATTTATTTATTTATTTGCTGAAATGTTTCACCAGGAAGGCACACTGTAAAAAGTTGCTCTGCCTCCTGTGCCACCTTGGGGAAGGGGGGTTACAATTGGATGTTGAATTAAACATACAGTTTACAGTTAACATAAATAAGAAAATAAACCATAAGTTGCATTTGTAAAATGACATACAATGATATGTAACATGCCTGAGGAGCATACATATAGTTACATTTGACAAACCTGAGGATTATCGTACAGAAATCTAATACAGCACTGTAGCCAACTACTTGCTGGATTGCGTTACAATTAAGAGACAGATGATTCAGCAATTAACAAATGAGGTGCAGTGAAAGGGCATCCAAGAGGGTTGAGGGGTGGACAGAGGATACCGGCTGGGGGAGGGAGAGGCTAATTAGATGGGGCGAGCATTGCCAGGATAGGCAGGGGATACCAGTTGGGGGAGGGAGAGGCTAATTAGATGGGGGGAGCATTGCCAGAATAACTGAAATTAAATCCAGTTGTGAGAGGCAAGTTAGCACAGAACTAGTGCAAGCTGAAAGCAAGCCAGACAGAACAAAAAGTGCAAGTAATTAGGTCAAGTGAACTAATTCCTATTTACGTGCAGAGGGGTAGAGAGGAGGGGCAGGAAAGAGGTGGGAGCGAGGGATTAGGTAGAGAAGGACAAGTCATGCCAAGAGCTGGCCCCTCCAGGATGTGGTGAACCCTGCCAGGGGCAGAATGAGGTGATGACTTTGAATGGGGGGGAAAGAGGGTGTAAGGCAGGGGAAGGTCAGGAGAATGATAGATTAGGTAGGTGGGTATAGATTTGGTGGATGGGTATGAGTGGTGGAGGAGGGAAGGACAAAGCTTTGCCTAAATCTAAGCCTTTCCAGGATGCTGGAAAGTTGATAATAGAGGATGGAGAGGGGTAGATAAAGAACAGAGGTAGAAGCTTGGGGGTAAGTGGCAGGGGGGAGGTGAGCATACTGGGGAGCAGGCTCGGAGGGAGAAAGATTAAGTAGGGGATGGTGTGGTGTGGAGTGGAGCAGGCTCATAGGAGAACTAGTTAAGGAGGATTAAAACAGGAGCAGTTAGATGAGAGAAAGTTATGTAAGGCAGAGGACAGGGAGGAGGAGGAGGAGGAGTGCCATATTTGGAGGGGAGTTCCAGATTTTTGGGAATTGATGGGTGAAACCTGACTGGCCGATGAGAGTGTTACGACGGGGGACCCACAAAGTACGAGTGTCTGTGGATCTGAGGGAGTGGGAGGGAGGAAGAGGAAGAGAGGGAGCATGAGAGGTAGTGGGGAAGGTCTCCTAGCCAAAATTTAGAAGTAAGTTTTGCACAATGAGCGAGGCACCTGTTGGCAAGCAGGGCAAATTGTTTCATTTGGGTCAGCCATTTCCTGAATATTCTACATTGCTATTTCATTACAATGTCTCAGTCAGCCTGGCTCCAACTTAGTTTTCAGGCATCTTGGTTTTGATGTCATCCCTGAGAGGCTCCTTCCTCCTACATTACTTCTACGTAATGCCAGCCTCTTCTACCTGTGGGCCCTGTAGGTGTCCCAGACTAGGAGGCCTGATGTGCTCCTGCTGACACTGAAGTGCTTCTGGAGGTCAGGACCCTCACTGAGTGAGGATCTTTTTGGCTGTTCAAATTAACCCAGCAGCACCTCTTAGTGTCCAACCCCCTACGCAGCATATTGTGATGGAGTTCTCACCACAGGGGCCCCTTCAGCCATGGAGATCGACTCTGTGGCACCTTCAAGGGTTGTACAGTTGTACAGTATTTATGGTTTCTGTGTCCTGAGGGTAAGAACCTCTTCATGAGAGTCTTATCGGTCATGCAGATCAGCTCAGTGACACATCTCAAAGCAATCCTCTCTGAATTTGCTTGTAAGTCACCTGAGGCCAGATATTCAAAAATGGACAAAGCAGAGCACAAAGGTTTGCACTGTACTTGTCCGTTGTCCACAGCCCTGAGGACGCTATATTCAGTCAGATAGTGCACCATCACTATCCAACTCAGTATAGAGACATGTCAGTGCAGCGCAAAGCTGAGTAGTGATGCCCCAACATGGATCTTTGCAGTGCAGGGATCAGTGCTACCAGACCAAATAGCAGCTGTAGCTCCCAGCGTGATATTCAGACCGCACCATGTAAATGAGCCCATTGGGCATGCAAGGCACTAAGGGGCCATTTTCGTGCTAATTATGGGCACATCTGCATGGGAAGCAACAGCAGGTTTGCATTCCTGTGACTGGCTCCACCTCCACCCTGATTGTCTGGTCCCATAAAATGGACGTATTCCCTGGTGTCCAGTGGTGCCCCACTGATCGCTGTCCTGGTAGATGACAAGAATGTCCCTGGTGCCTAGTGGTCCACCCATCCTCCAATCACTGGCCTGGTATAGTACAAAAATCCCTGATGCCTTGGGCCCCCCACCCTCCAATTACCAGCCCTTTAGTCGATTACATATTCCCTGGTGTCTAGTGGCATCATCCACCCACTGATACCCGTCCCCATACTAGCATAATCCTTTGCATCTAGTGCCCTCCCACACCGCAGGCACTGGCCAGTCCACTCTGCCATGCCCTCCACCTTACTAGTGTTGCCAGCACCACAGGATCCCATATAGTGACTGGCACAGCCTTCTTCTCACCACCTTGGCTGACCATCATATGCGATGACAGGGAGTGCGCGACCCCTGCACTGTGAAGGGAGAGCACATACTGTTCTACTGTAGACAGCCTGTACTCTCTCTTTACAGTACAGGATGCATGCTTCCTATCATCACATATGGCAGCTGGCCCAGGTGGTGAGAGGAGGGCTGTGCTGGTCACCCTATTGGCTCCCATGGCACTGGTGACACTGGTAAGGTGGAGAGGGGCTGGCAGGGTGAGTTGGCTGGTGCCTGCAGTGTGAGGAAGCTGCTAGATGCCAGAGAAGTGTTATGTTAGTATGGAGATGGAGATCAGTGGGTTGGTGGTACCACCAGACACAAAGGAATATGTTGATTAACTACGAGGCCAGTGATAGGAGGGTGGAGGGGACCACTGGCTAACAGGGATGTTCCTGTCATCTACCAGGACAGTGACTGCAGGGTGAGGGGGACGACTAGGCACCAAGAACATTCTTGTCATCTACTGGGATGATCGATTGGAGAGTGGGGATACCACTAGGTACCATTTTATTTTACTATACCAGGGCTAGCAATCAGAGGATGGGGAGACCACCAGACACCAGGGATTTATTTTACTATACTGGGGCTGGCAAATGGAGGGAAGGGGGAACCACTAGATGCCAGGGACTTACTTTATTGTAAAGGGGCCAGGGTTCAGGGTGGGGGGGCCACTAGGCACCTGGGAGCAGGTGTGCTCCTACAACCACCAATGTGGTTGTTGGCTACAGTGTCTTCACTGACTGCTAGGGTTCCCAGAGTAAGTTTGGCTTCTTCTCAGTGGTAACTGTGCAGCACAAGGTAGCCTTAGCTATTCCTCTTGCACAGTGCTAATGCACTAAATATTGTGCTGCACTAGGATTCCTGTCCCCACCCCTACTATTGCCCAGCACTTTCAGTATATATTTTTTTTACATGTACGCTAACTCTTTTAGCATGCACCAGAGCCCCTTTGAATATTGTGCATGGCTGCAAACACCAGGCAAACTGGGTGAAATCACTTTGCCCCCGGGCAACATTTTGAATACCTGGCCCCTGGTCTCTCTCAGTTTCCATTTCTTTTAGTGTTTAGTCAATGATGGGTTCTCATAGTGTTTAAGCTGGCTTACAACTGGTCAGCACATGCTACTCTCCTCATATCATGCCTTGTGGGTGGGGTTCCTCTTCCAGAGCGGAGAGGGCACTTTTAGCCTTGTCCAGTCAGCAGCACCTTGCAGCATTATCCTGTTAAAGGGATGGGGTGAGAGCCCTTCCTCTAAAAGTTCCCTGTACTGGGTGTTTAAATTACACCATCTGAACCATCACTAATACTGCCTCTAGCCTGGAGGAATGGTGTCTTAAGCCGTGGTCTCCTCCACAAGGTGGTTTTACCTCTCCTCCATGCCAAACGTCATAATAGTTTAATTTTCTGCTGAGGGCTAGAGCAGGATGGTGGATTTCCCCATTTTGTTTTTTAGGTTGTCCCATTCTGGTTACATTGCTCCCCTCCTTGGGATGAATGTGTATGTCTGTCAATATTATTGTTTTGGGCCTTTTTACCTAAAGTGTCTTTGGTCTCAGGGACCTCATCCCTGCAGCACCTAGAGGGGGCTGGAGCCCTTTCATGATGCTTTCTGCATCTTTATGCACCTTGACAGGGTAGTTGTCCTCACAGAAGGAAGCGAGCTAGTATAAGCCAAAGTACAATCAAGTTGCACAAGCAGTCACATACTACTACTCAGTCCTCCAGTTCAATCCTAACCATACCTTTATAGGAGCCGAGTACCCTTTGAATTTAAAGGCTGTACCCGCAGTTAAGTTGGGCAGTGGACAACATTTGCAACACCCCCTCTGAGTGGTATGTAAACTGTGCATGCCCAAGCATCCCTTGGACACTTGGTTTTCATTGCCATCATCCTCCCTCCTCTTCCTTCTGCATCACATCACTCTACTTGCAGTTAGGGATCTTCCCTAAGGTACTTTTGGTCTTGGGGCCTTCATCCATGTGACAAGTCAATGGGCAGAAACCATTTCTTGAGGGTTCCTGCATTTTTATGACACTGCAACAGGGCAGTAGCCCCCATAGCAGGGACAAAGAAAGTGTAAGTCAAAGTATAAACAAGCTGCATAAGCAATCACAACATACTACAACTGTGCAGTCCTAACCATACCTGCATAGGAGCCCCAGGACTCTTTGAATGTAATATACAGTAGTGGGTCAACCTACAGTATCTGTGGGGTTAACAATGGATGCAACTGGCCCCCTGAGGAGGAATCATTAGATACAAAGAGCTGGGGTGTCTTTCCTGTATGTCTGTTTCTTGTCAATAAACCAGACCCGTAAAACTTCACTGATTAATCTGGTCATACTCTTGAGCATCACTTCTCCTTGCATTCTTGTTTACATGTTCCTGTGGGTGCTGCAGCCTCCATGTTGCTTAATCCCTACCGGGTTAGAATAGCGCAGAGAAAACCATGCACAGCAAGACCGCGCTGAGAAGAGTGCAAATGGCTTAAGAGTGACGGGAATTACAGTAATATGAAAGGATCACTACCCCCTGTCATTCACCCAGAAGAAGGAAGTGTATGTGGACACTGTGGGCCAGGTTCTCAGTTGAGTTGCTCCCATGGTGGAGTGGCTACAGCACCTGACCCTGCAGTGGATGGAGTTTGAGAGAAGAGGTTTGATTCCTATAAGGGAATCTTTTTTTTTTAGTACTTTTCTTGCCCTGTGTCCACACCCCTCAGGTTGGTTATAATAGTTCCGGGGGTGTAGGGTGAAGCCCCCATAAAACAAAGAAAGTACTTCTGGGTCTTGTTGCACGCTGTTAGTAATAGCACAGGCTTGCTGTGCGCAGTTGTGTCCCACGCTGTTATGACCCCGTGCCTTTTCAGTCTGCTCTGCATCCCTTTGTTTATTTGTTTGCAACTGTGTAACCTGATTTTTGTGTACAGTTCTGCCGACAAAAACAGATGTTGTGCTTGATTTTGATCACAAAACAAAATGTTGCATCCAACTTGGGAGCAAAATTCTGTCTGTAATTTTATGATCATTTTCAATACCAGAAAAATGTTGGTTGACTTATAGAAACAAAGATGCTGATGACTAAATAAGACTGCATGACCCATAGCATCTGCCCATTATCTGGCTGCATCTACCACCAGACTTACACTGGCCCAGAGCTAGTCTACCGATAGCCCTGACTTTATGTGTGTGTGTATACACGTGCATTTAGTGCTCATGACAAGTGCCAGATTGACAGCACTGGAAACTGAAACCCTCCATTTATACATAGGACAGGTACAGCATGAGCGATCACAGTGCAAGCGATCCCCCACACTTCTTGTGAACAGAGCACTGCGGTACACTTCATTAATACCTCTTAGAAACTTAAAGGTTACTATCACATGTCCCCCACACCCCAGGTCCTAAATGTCTACATACTGAGATTCACCAGCTTCTCTTTGTATATCTTTACCTGCTGCCTCTGAATCATCATTGTGGTCTTCCTCCTCGGAACAGCCTCCAAGACTTTCCAGTCCTTCTTTAGGTGTGGGCCCCAGGACTGCACACAGTGCTCCAGGTGAGGTTTCACCAAGCACCTGACTGGGGCAGTATCACCTCCTTCTTTGTGCTAGCATGCCCCTGCCTCCCTGCAGCCCTCTGCCACTGGGCTTGAGACTTTAGACAGTCATTAATGATGATTCCCAGGTCCTGTTCCCATGACATCTGCTCCACCCTCACGCTTTCTAACTGGTACTCTGTTCTTAGATTTCTTTTTCCAGTGTGCATGGCGTTACACTTTTTGGAATTCAATTTGAGTTGCTGAGACTGACTCAGTGGCATGGAGGGATGAGGCACCATGCCAGTGACCCGAGTTCGGGAACAAGCTTGGGCCAATGGAAGTCGGCTAGGGAAGAGAGCCAGAAGAGGATGCAGCAGCCACTTGGAAACTCTCTTCATTCAGACTGGGAAGGTATGTCATCCTGGCTGGTGGTAAGTGGAGGCCTGGTGGTAGTGCCATGCTTAGGGATGCAGATGTAAGTCATAGTGGGGTAGATGGAACCGTGGGTCCAGAATGCAAGCACACTTCTATGTGCATGCATACCCCATGCAGCTATGGGTCTGGGAACAAGGGAGAAAACAGAAAATGGTCTGCCCAAGCTCCATGATGTCCTACCTGCTCACCCTCTGCTCTGCACTGCCACCCAGCAACTGGATGTGGATCTCCAGGTGGGAGGAGGATGACCATCCCCACCTGGCTCCACTGCAAGGGGCAATCTGTCCAAATTGAAGAGTCCTGGCCACGTTGATGCAGGAAATCACGCAGGAGTGAGCAGGGATGGGACCAATGAGCCTACCTGGGCAGACCATGGAGAAAAAGCTTGATAAAAAAAAAGGTTTGAGTTGCCATATTTCAGAACCCTTTTCATTTTGTCAAAGTCCCTTTGTTTTTCCCAATACTTTCTCTGCTGTATTCACCCTGTCACTGATTTTGGTATCATTAACAAAGAGATCAATCTTTCCCTGGACTTTCCTGTATATCACAGATCAATATGTTGAAACTTTTCTACTCCTGAGTATTCCCCATTGACAACTACCCTTTGACCTCTTCCCTAGCCAGTTGCCAATCCATGTATTCTAGTTAATTTGTCTCCAAAAACCCTAAATCCCCCCAGCTTTTTCACAAGTCTCCTTTGGGGCACAAAGATGAAGGCCATGCTAAAGTCCAGATATAGCATAGTATGTCTACGGCTTGGCCATTATTATTTTTCATAATCCAGCTGAAGACACCTATCAGGTTTATCTGGCATGCTCTGCCTAAACCCATGCTACTTCTTATCATGGAGTCACTTAGTCTCCAGCCACTCCAATATATTTTATTTATTATTATTTAAACATTTAGTGACCTGGAAAGCCACACACTGAGCTAAAGCCCATTTGTTAGTGTATCTCAGGAGATAGGGAACAAGGAGAGTTACAAAAACAACAGTCATCTATAATTACATCAACTATTATACAAGGTGCCATTGTGTATAATGAAATAGTGTGATAAAAAAAACATTGGTAAACATGAGCTAAACAGTAATACTTTGGAATTATATCCTTGAAACATTACAGAAGGTTCAAGTGTGCATATGACAGTAGGTAGTAAAGATACAACATACTGTATTTCCACAAGGTGCAATATGCTCAAGATAGCTGGAACAGCATGTAATGAATATAGAAACATAGAATTTGATGGCAGATAAGGACCGCTTGGCCCACCCAGTCTGCACATTTTCCTACCTAACAGATAAGTTGCAGATCCTAGTTAACCAACAGCTTACTTCCTCCTACACCCCACTAGGATGGCCTTATGCCTGTCCCATGCATTCTTGAAGTCCCCCACTGTTCTCGACTCCACAACCTCCTCAGGGAGGCTGTTCCATGCATCCACAACCCTCTCAGTGAAAAAATACTTCCTCACATTACCTCTGAGCCATCCCCCCTCTATCTTCAAATTGTGCCCCCTTGTTCTTGCACACCTCTTTTTCTGGAAGATGCTACCCTCTTGGACTTTGTTAATTCCCTTG
Organism: Neoceratodus forsteri; assembly: GCA_016271365.2. Lineage (NCBI taxonomy): Eukaryota > Metazoa > Chordata > Ceratodontiformes > Ceratodontidae > Neoceratodus > Neoceratodus forsteri. Next base: position 637,338,628 of record CM057453.1, on the reverse strand, counting down.
AGGTACTTGAAAGTTTCTATCATGTCCCCTCTCTCCCTTCTTTCCTCAAGGGTATACATATTAAGCTCCTTTAGTCTTTCTTCATATGTCTTCTGGTGCAGACCCTGCACCATTTTGGTTGCCCTCCTCTGGACAGCCTCCACTCTGTCTATGTCTTTTCGGAGATGGGGTCTCCAGAACTGCACACAGTACTCCAGATGGGGTCTCACCAACTGTCTGTACAGAGGGATAGCAACTTCCTGTTTTCTACTATTGATGCCTCTTCCTATGCATCCTAGTATCCCTCCAGCCTTCCTTACTGCCTTCTCACATTGCTTGCCCACCTTTAGGTCATCTGATATAATTACCCCCAGGTCCCTTTCTATTTTTACTGTTGTCAGTATCTCACCCCCCATTGTGTATGCTTCCCCTGGATTTTTGTTTCCCAGGTGCATTACCTTGCACTTCTTTGCATTGACTCTGAGCTGCCATACATTTGACCATTCCTCCAACCTTGCCAAGTCCCTTCTCATCCTTTCCACTCCACCATGTGCACCAACCCTGTTGCAGATCTTTGTGTCATCTGTAAGGAGACATACTTTTCCTTCCAGTTCCTCTGCAATGTCACTTATAAAGACATTAAAAGGACCGGTCCCAGTACTGAACCCTGCGGTAGCCCGCTAGCAACCCTCCTTTCTTCACTGTGTACTCCGTTTACTACTACCCTTTGCGTCCTGTTGTCTAGCCAATTTTTTATCCAGGCTACCACCTTGGAATCCACTCCAAGGCTGGCTATCTTGTGTATTAATCTTTTGTGTGGGACTGTATCAAATGCCTTGCTAAAATCTAGGTAGGCCATGTCCACAGTCCCTCCCTGGTCTACTACTTTGGTCACCCAGTCAAAGAAATCTATCAGATTCATCTGACACGACCTTCCCATCATGAATCCATGCTGCCTTGGGTCCTGTGCCCCACTGGCCTCTAGGTACTCAACAATTCTTTCCTTTAGAAGTGATTCCATCATTTTTCCTACCACTGAGGTCAAACTAACTGGTCTGTAGTTTCCTGCCTCTGTCCTGCTCCCACTTTTGTGAAGAGGAATCACATCTGCCCTCCTCCAGTCCTCGGGTACCATCCCATCCTCCCATGATTTGTTAAAGAGAGTAGTCAGTGGTGTCACTAGTTCTACTCTTAGTTCTTTTAGAATTCTTGGGTGAATCCCATCAGGCCCCATTGCTTTGTCCACCTTCAATTTTTATTAGTTCTTTCAGAACCCTTTCTTCTGTAAATGAACTGGTATCGACCCCCGTCTTCAGAGTGTTTCTCTTGTTTGGTTTAGGTAACTCCCCCTCCTCTTCCTTTGTGAATACTGAGCAGAAATATTCATTCAGTATCCCTGCTTTTTCACTGTCACTCTCTACCCACATTCCCTCCCCTTTATTAAGCTTCAGTATCCCTCCTTTGGTCTTTCTTCTCTCCCTAATGTACCTATAAAAGGTCTTATCCCCCTTCTTAACAGAACTGGCTATCCTTTCCTCAAAACAGCTACTGAGGGCTACCAGAAACAGAATTTGCTAAATAGCCACAACCTACAGGGGTAGCCATTGCAATTTTCAAATATTTTGCACCATGGCTCCAGGCGTTGAACTTGTGATGTCATTTTTGTTTTGTTCCATTCAGATATTGGTACTTTTCAGACACAGGTTTCTGAAGTGGCATGCAGAAGTCACTATTCAGCATCTATACTGCGCTTGCATCACATTAAGCCTAGTCTGGGGACAGCAGTTCAAACGCATACTAAGTAATAGGTGATCTAGAGCAATAAACACTCTCATATACATTCCAATAAACCTTCTAATACACACTCTCTCACATTCTCAGTTTAGGAGAGGGGGCCCTTGTAAACACTCTGTCACATTTTAGTTTTGGAGAGGGGGGCCCTTGGAAACACTATGTGACATTCTCAGTTTAGGAGAAGGTGCCCTTTCAAACATGCTGTCACAGTCTCAGTTTAGGAGATGATGCCTTCTGAAACACTATGTGACGGTCTCAGTTTAGGAGAGGGTGCCCTTTCAAACACACTGTCAAAGTCTCAGTTTAGGAGAAGGGGCCTTTAGAAACATTACGTGACATTCTCAGTTTAAGAGAGGGGGCCCTTTGAAACACACTGCCACAGTCTTAGTTTAGGAGAGGGGCCCCATGGAAAACTATGTGACATTCTCAGTTTAGGAGAGTGTGCCCTTTCAAACCCACTGTCACAGCCTCAGTTTAAGAGAGGGTGCCCTTGGAAACACCATATGACATTCTCAGTTTAGAAGAGGATGTCATTTCAAGCACTCTATTAAATTCTTAGTTTAAGAGAGGATGTCCTTTTAACCACTATGTAACATTCTCCGTTTAGGAGAGGGTGTCCTTTTAAACACTCTATTAAATTCTTAGTTTAGGAGAGGGTGCCCTTGGAAACATTATACGTCACTCTCAGTTTAGTAGAGGGTGCCCTTTCAAACACTCTTACATTCTTAGTTTAGGAGAGGGTGCCCTTGAACACATTATATGACATTCTCAATTGAGGAGATGGGGCACTTGGAAACACTCTGTAATATTCTCAGTTTGGGAGATGGGGCCTTTGGAAACAAGCTGTCACAGTCTCAGTTTAGGGGGGGACCTTGGAAATACTATGTGACATTCTCGTTTGAGGAGAGGGGGGCCCTTGAAAATACTAGGTGACATTCACAGTTGAGGAGAGGGGAACCTTGCGAACACTATGCCACATTCTCAGTTGAGGAGAAGGTGCCATTGAAAACACTATGTGACATTCTCAGTTGAGGAGAGGGTGCCCTTGAAATCACAATGTGAGATTCTTAGTTTAGGAGATGGGGAATTTGGAAACATACTGTTGCAGTCTCAGTTTAGGGGAGGGTACTCTTGGAAACACTATGTGACATTCTCAGTTTAGGAGAGGGGTGCTTGGAAACATGCTGTCACAGTCTCAGTTTAGAAGAGGGGAACCTTGGAAACAATATGTGACATTCTTGGTTGAGGAGAGGGGGCCATTGGAAACATGATGTGGCATTCTCAGTTGAGGAGAGCGGGTCCTTGGAAACACTATGAGACATTTTCAGTTTAGGAGACGGTGCCTTTTCAAATGCACTGACATAGCCTCAATTTAGAAGAGGGGTCCTTTGGAAACACTATGTGACATTCTCAGTTTAAGAGAGGGTGCCCTTGCAAACACACTGTCACAGTCTCAGTTTAAGAAAGGGTGCCCTTGGAAACACTATGTGACATTCTCAGTTTAGGAGAGGGTACCCTTTCAAACACTCTATTACATTTATTGTTTAGGAAAGGGTACAATTGGAAACACTATGCATCATTCTCAGTTTAGGACAGGGTACCCTTTCAGACACTCTATTACATTCTTAGTTTAGGAGATGTTGCCCTTAGAAACACTATATGACATTCTCAGTTGGGGAGGCTGTTGGAAACACTATGTGACATTCTCAGTTGGGGGGGTTGTTGGAAACACTATGTGACATTCTCAGTTGAGAAGTGGGGCCCTTGGAAACATACTGTCATAGTCTTAGTTTAGGAGAGGGGTTCCTTGAAATCTCTTTGTGATATTCTCTGTTTAGGAGAGGGTGCACTTTCAAACACGCTGTCACAGTCTCAGTTTAGGAGAGGCTGCCCTTGGAAACACTATGTGACATTCTCAGTTTAGGAGAGGGTGCCCTTTCAAACACGCTGTCATAGCCTCAGTTTAGGAGTAGGATCCTTTGGAAACACTATGTGACATTCTCAGTTTAGGAGAAGGTGCTCCTGTAAATGCTCTGTGACATTCTCAGTTTAGGAGAGGGAGCCCTTGTACACACTTTTCACATTCTTAGTTTAGAAAAGGGTGCCTATTACATTTTTAGTTTAGGAGAGGGTATCCATGGGAAAACTATGTGATATTATCAGTTTAGGAGAGGGCACCCTTTCAAACACTCTATTACATTCTGAGTTCATGAGAGGGTACCCTTGGAAACACTATGTAACATTCTTAGTTTAGGAGTGGGGGTCCTTAGAAACACTATGTCACATTCTCTGTTTAGGAGAGAGTACCCTTTCAATCACTCTGTTACAGTCTTTGTTTATCAGTCAGGACCCTTGGAAACTCTATGTGACATTCTCAGTTTAGGATAAGGTGCCCTTTCAAACACAGTGTGGCAGTTTCAGTTTAGGAGAGGATACCCTTGGAAATACTACGTGACATTCTGAGTTTAGGAGAGGATGCCATTTCAAACATGCTGTCATATTCTCAATTTAGGAGAGGGGGCCTTTAGAAACACTATGTGACATTCTCAGTTTAGGAGAGGGGGCCCTGCAAAACATGCTGCCACAGTTTTAGTTTAAGGGAAGGGTACCATGGAAACACTATGTGACATTATTAGTTTAGGAGAGGGTGCCCTTTCAAGCACACTGTCACAGCTTCAGTTTAAGAGAGGGTGCCCTTGGAAACACTATGTCACATTCTCAGTTTTGAGAGACGGGGCCTTGAAACACACTGTCACAGTCTCAGTTTAGGAGATGGTGTTCTTGAAAACATTACCTGACATTCTCAGTTTAGGAGAGGTGGCCTTTGGAAACACGCTGTGACAGTCTCAGTTTAGGAGACGGGGCCATTGGAAACAATATGTGTTATTCTCGGTTGGGAAGAGGGGGCATTGGAAACACTATGTGACATTTGCAGTAGAGGAGAGAGGGCCCTTGTGAACACTATGACACATTCTCAGTATAGGTGAGGGGGTCCTTGTTAACATGCCATCATAGTCTGAGTTTAGGAGAGGGGGCCCTAGTAAACACTCTGTGACATTCTCAGTTTAGGAAAGGCTGCCCTTGGTAACAATATGTGATATTTTTAGTTTAGGAGAGGGTTCCCTTGGAAACACTAAGAGACATTCTCAGTTGAGGAGAGGGGGGCCCTTTCAAACATGTTGTCACAGTCTGAGTTTAGAGAGGGGGCCCTTTGAAAAACTATACTACATTCTTAGTTTAGGAGAGGAGACAATTGGAAACATTGTGTGACATTCTCAGTTTAGTAGAGGGAACTCTTGGAAACACTATGTGACATTCTCAGTTTAGGAGATGGGGCCCTCAGAAACACTCTGCAACATTCTCAGTTTAGGATAGGGGGCCCATAGAAACACTATGTGACATTCTCAGTTTAGGAGAGGGTGCCCTTTCTTGCATGTTGTCAAAGTCTTAGATTAGGAGATGGTGCCTTTGGAAACAGTATGTGGCATTCTAAGTTTAGAAGAGGGGGCCCTTGGAAACATACTTTCACATTCTCAATTTAGGAGAGCGGGTCCATGGAAACATGCTCTCACATTCTTAAGTTTAGGAGATGGTGCCCTTGGAAACACTATGTGACATTCTCAATTTTGGAGATGGTGCCCTTTCAAACACACTGTGACTGTCTGAGTTTAGAAGAGGGTGTCCTTTGAAACACTATACTACATTCTCAGTTTAGGAGAGTGGGCCCTTGGAAACACTATGTGACATTCTCAGTTTAGGGGAGTGGTCCCTTGGAAACATGCTGTCACAGTCTCAGTTTAGGAGATGGTGCCCTTGGATACACTATGTGAAATTCTCAGTTTAAGAGGGGGGTTCCTTGTAAACACTATGTGTCATTCTCAGTTTAGGAGATGGGGCCCTTTCAAGCATGATGTCACAGTCTCAGTTTAGGAGAGGATGCCCTTTGATGTACTATGTGAAATTCAAAGTTTAGGAGAGGTCCCCTTGGCAACACTATGTGCCATTCTCAGTTTCGGAGATGAGGCCCTTGGAAACACTCTATAACATTCTCAGTTTAGGATAGGAGGCCCACAGAATCACTATGTCACATTCTCAGTTTAGGAGATGGTGGCTTTGGAAACACTATGTCACAATCTCAGTTTAGGAGAGGACTCCCTTGGAAACACCATGTGACATTCTCAGTTTAGGAGAGGGTGCCCTTTCTAACATATTCTCACACTCTCACTTTAGAAGATGGTGCCCTTGGAAACACTATGTGACATTATCAGTTTAATATAGAAACATAGAAACATAAAAGTTGACAACAGATAAGGACCACAAGGCCCATCCAGTCTGCCCATTTCTTTTTCTACCTTACAAATGTGCTATCGGCCTTTGCTCTGTCAGTGGCCTATCTATTCATACTCATCTGTATTGCTCCCTTATGCCTATCCCATGCCTGTTTGAGGCTCTGCACTGTATTCATAGCCACCACTTCCTGAGGTAGGCCATTCCATGCATCCACCACCCTTTCTGTGAAAAAGAATTTCCTCACATTCCCCCTTAACCGGCCTCCCTCTAATCTCATGCTGTGTCCTCTTGTCCTGCTATTTTTCTTATATTTAAACATGTTAGACTCTTTCACCTTGTTAATGCCCTTAAGGTGTTTGAATGTTTCGATCATATCACCTCTCTCCCTCCTTTGCTCAAGGATATACATATTGAGCTCCATTAATCTGTCCTCATATGTCTTCTGATGCAGTCCCTGGTTGGTTGCCCTTCTCTGGACTGCCTCAATTTGGTTAATATCCTTGTGAAGGTGTGACCTCCAGTACTGCATGCAGTACTCCAGATGGGGCCTAACCAGTGTCTTGTAAAGAGGGATTATAACCTCCCTCTTATGACTTGTGATACCCCTACTAATACACCCTAACATCCCCCTAGCCTTACCTACTGCTTTAGAGGTCTGCTTGGATGATTTCAGGTCATTGGTGATGATGATGCCCAAGTCTCTTTCTTCCTTTGTGACTGCCAGCAACTTCCCTCCCAGCCTATAGGTGGCTTCAGGGTTTCTCTTCCCTATGTGCATGATCTTGCATTTCTTTGCATTAAATCCCAGTTGCCACTCTTCTGACCATTTGCTAGTTTATCCAGATCTCTTCTCATTCTGCCCACCCCATCTGGATCACCTACTCTTTTGCAGATCTTGGCGTCATCTGCAAACAGACACGCCTTAACCTCTAGTCCATCTGCAATGTCACTAATGAAGATATTGAAGAGGACTGGCCCCAGGACTGATCCCTGAGGTACCCCACTTGTGACTTGCATCTCTTCTGACAGTATACTATTTACCACCACTCTGTTTTCTGCTTGTCAACCAGTTTGCCACCCAGTTGACCAACTTCTGACCCACCCCGAGCCTACCCAGCTTATTTATCAATCTTTATGTGGAACAGTGTTGAAAGCTTTGCTGAAGTCAAGGTAGGCGACATCAACTGCTCCCCTTGGTCCACCACTCTGGTTACCCAGTCAAAGAAATCTATGAGATTAGTTTGTCAGGACCTTCCTTTTGTAAACCCATGCTGTCTTGGATCCTGTGCCCCTATGGATTCCAGGTGTTGCACTATCCTTTCCTTAAGAAGTGCCTCCATAATCTTGCCCACTACTGAGGTAAGACTGACTGGTCTGTAGTTCCCTGCCTCCTCCCTGCTACCACTCTTGTGGAGCGGGATCACATGAGCCCTTCTCCAGTCTTCTGGGACCTCTCCTGTGCTCAGAGACTCACTAAACAGTCCTGAAAATGGCTCTGCTAGTTCCACCCTTAGCTCCTTACGTACCCTGGGATGTATGCCATCAGGTCCCATTGCCTTGTCCACCCTGAGCTTAGCGAGCTCTTGTAGGACCTTTTCTTTTGTGAAGGGACTAGTGCTCACCTCCCTCCCTCCCCCTGTGTCCATGGTGCTGAGCTGTGGGCCCTGCCCTACTTTCTCTTCAGTAAATACTGAGCAAAAGTATCTATTTAGGATAGATGCTTTTACAGGGTCCTCCTCCTGACATGCCCCCTTTTCTCCTTTGAGCTTAGCAATACCCCCTCTGGACTTTCTCCTTCCACTAATGTATCTATAGAAAGTCTTGTCACCTTCTTTTACTGTTCGTGCTAGTGTTTCCTCAGTTTGGGACTTTCCCTGCCTTACTGCCTTCCCTGCTTCCCTTAGGGCAGTTTGGTATGCCTCCCTATCTTCATCCCGCTATGTTCCCTTATATTTCCTGAAGGCCAGCCTTTTTGGCTCTGACCTTTTGCTACTACATTTGAGAACCAAAGTGGTTTCCTTCTTCTTTTGCACTTCCTTTTCTGTCTAACACAATGAGATGTTGCTTCAAGTATTGCATCCTTAATGCTTGCCCCTTTGCCTGTACCCCCTCACCTGTGTTTCTTTTTGCCAGGGCTAGCTTAACTCTGTTGGCCATCTTATCAAAGTCAGCTCCTCTGAAGTCCCATAGTTTTGCCTTGGAATGGGATGATTTAGATGTAGTGGCCAAATTGAACCATACCATGTGATGGTCACTGGCCCCTAGGTGACCTTCTACCTGGAGATCTGTGATCCCTTCCCTGTTAGTCAGTACTAGATCTGGGATAGCCCTGTCTCTTGTTGGTTGTTGTACCAGTCGTTTGAGGCCCTCCCCCTGCAGAGAATCCGTCATGTGTTTAGTTCTGGCAGATGTTTCTTGCTGGTATTGACCAATCTGTATCCGGCATGTTGAAGTCTCCCATTACCAGAACCTCCCCTTTAGCTCTCATGTATATCTTCTAACAGTAATGTGTCTATGTCCTCCCCCTGGTCTGGGGGCCTGTAGACAACCCCAGTTCTTATGGCTGTCCCATTTCCTGTTTCCAGGGTGACCCATAGTTCTTCTGGCTCCTTATGTGTATTCTGAATTTCTGCAGCTTTGATATTTTCATTGACATACAGGGCCACTCCACCCGCCCCTTTTTGCACCTCGGTCTCTTCTGAACAGTACATAGCCAGGTACTGAAGTCTCCCAAGTGTGGTTACTGGTAAACTATGTCTCAGTAATGGCTACCGTGTCCAGTTTAGCCTCTAACAGTATTGCCTGCAGGTCTGGGATCTTATTTCCCAGGCTGTGAGCATTTGTGTACATGATTTTCCATTGGCCAGATTTCAGTGTGTTAGTTGTTGGGTGAGGTTTGGCATTTCTTCTGTGCGTCGTATGAGGAGACAGACCTTTTTTCTTACCTGGTGATGCAAATGAACTGCAAACATGCTGAATCCCTATTTGACCACTAGCTGAGGGGGGAAGGGTGTTCTTCCCATTCGATGTATTGGGTGCTGCATCTCTCTCCCCATTTGCTAGTTTAAATATTCTGCAGAGATGTCAAACTTCTGCTCCAATGCACTGACTCCCTCCTTAATCAGATGTAGTCCATCAAATTTAAAGATCTTTCGCTCCCAGAACTGTTGCCAGTTCCCTACAAATCTGTGTCCTTTTTCCAGCACCAGCCCTTGAGCTACATGTTTAGCTCCCCTATCTCCCCTTCTCTGACCTTCCGTCCATCTGCTCCCTCTCCCAGACTAGCAGGATCTCAGAGAAGGAGATGTCAGATGAAATGGATGATAGTTTGTCACCCAGCCTGGTCAGGTGTTCCTTGGTCTCCACAACTGACCTACTGGTGAGATCATTAGTCCCTATGTGTACCAGGATGTCAATGTTTTCTCCTGCTTTGTGAACAATTTTAGCAATGCGGTCAGTGTCTCTCCACGCTGATGTACCTGGGAGACATCTGACCATTACCCCTGGCTGGAGATGGGTATCAACTCCCCGAATCATGGAGTCTCCTATGATCAGAACTTTCTTGGATTTCCTATTTGATTTTTTTTTGTTTTGGTTCCTGATTTGGGCAAGTTTTGTTGTGCTAGCTCCTGTGCTGCAGTGTCCTGCTCTGCAGTGTCCTCTGCCCTTTTGTTTGATTTCGGAGATAGAAGCAGATACCTGTTTGTAGTGTTTATATGGTTTTTGGAGGTAATATATAGGAGAGCACAGAGTGATGGGGCACCCGATTTACCCCTCCTAACCACCTGCCAACCTCCTGGACCAACTAGCCTCTGTGGTCGAGGTGCTTCTGTTGGATGTTGGGGAAATGGCGGGTGGTTCTTATAATGTATTTCCTCTTGAATATGAAATTTGAGGTGCGCAATCTCTGCCCATGCTGCCCGGAGCTGAGCCCTAAGATCTCAATGGCTTCCAGCATGTAGGACAGTGTCATAAATCTGTAAGACTGTCCTTCTGAAAAGTGTTCCACAGTACCTGCAGTTAATGATATCCATGCTAGATAAGCTGCTGGATTTATAACCTGGTCAGAGTAATTAGAAGGAAAAAAAATGCAAGTAATGGTTTGATTTTGTGTTTTGTTGTAATAGAGAGGGCCCTTGAAAACACGCTTTCACATTCTTAGTTTCGGAGAGTGGGTCCTTGGAAACATGCTGTCACAGTCTCAGTTTAGGAGATGGTGCCCTTGGAAACACTATGTGACACTCTCAGTTTTGGAGAAGAGGCCCGTGGAAACACTATATCATGTTCTCAATTTAGGAGGGGGCCATTTCAAACACACTGTCACAGTCTGAGTTAAGGAGAGGGTGCCCTTTGAAACACTATGGTACATTCTCAGTTTAGGAGAGGGGGCCCTTGGAAACACTATGTGACATTCTCAGTTTAGTATAGGGTTCCCTTTGAAACATGGGGTCACGGTCTCAGTTTAGGAGAGGGTGCCCTTGGATACACTATGTGACATTCTCAGTTTAGGAGATATGGTCCTTGGAAACACTCTGAAACATTCTCAGTTTAGGATAGAGGGCCAATAGAAACACTATGTGACATTCTTAGTGTAGGAGAGTGTTCCCTTGGAAATATTATGTGACATTCTCAGTTGAGGGGATGGTGCTCTTGGAAACACTATGTGACATTCTCAGTTTCAAAGATGGGGCCATTGGAAACACTCTGTCACAGTCTCAGTTTAGGGCAGGGGTCCCTTGGAAACACTATGTGACTTTCTATTTTTAAGAGAGGGTGCCCTTTCAAACATGCTCTCATAGTCTGAGTTTAGGAGATAGTACCCTTAGTAACACTATGTGACATTCTCAGTTTAGGAGAGGGGGCAGATGGAAACACTATCTCACATTTTCAGTTTAGGAGAGGGTGCCCTTTCAAACATACTATCACAGTCTCAGTTTAGGAAAGGGTGCCCTTGGATACACTATGTGAAATTCTCAGCTTAGGAGAGGGGTTCCTTGGAAACACTATGTGACATTCTCAGTTTAGGAGTTGTGGCCCTTGGAAACACTCTGTAACATTCCCAGTTTAGGATAGGGGCCCATAGAAACACTGTGTCACATTCTCAGTTTAGGAGAGGGTGCCATTTCAAGCATGCTGTCACAGTGTCAGTTTAGGAGTGGGTGCCCTTGGATACAGTATGTGAAATTCTCAGTTTAGGAGAGGGGTCCCTTGGAAACACTTTGTGATATCCTCAGTTTAGGAGTTGGGGCCCTTGGAAACACTCTGTAACATTCTCATTTTAGGATAGGGGGCCCACAGAAACTCTGTGTCACATCCTCAATTTAGGAGAGGGGGTCCTTGGAAACACAATGCCACATTCTCAGTTTAGGAGAGATGTCCCTTTTAAACACTATGTGGCAATCTCAGTTTAGGAGAGGGGTCCCCTGGAAACACTATGTGACATTCTCAGTTTAGGAGAGGGAGCCCTTTCTAACTCACTATCACATTCTCAGTTTAAGAGATGGTGCCCTTGGAAACACCATGTCACATTCTCAGTTTAGGAGTGGGTCCCTTTTAAACACTATGTGACAATCTCAGTTTAGGAGATGTTGCCCTTGGAAACACTATGTAACATTCTCAGTTTAGAAGAGGGGACCATTGGAAACACACTGTCACAGTCTCAGTTTAGGACAAGGGTCCCTGGGAAACACTATGTGACATTCTCAGTTTAGGAGAGGGTGCCCTTTCAAACATATTGTCACAGTCTGAGTTTAGGAGATGGTGCTCTTTTAAATGCTATGTGACATTCTCTGTTTAGGAGAGGGGGCCCTTGGAAACACTATATCACATTTTCAGTTTAGGAGAGGGGTCCATTGGAAACACTATGTGACATTCTCAGTTTAGGAGAGGTGGCCCTTGAAAACACACTGTCACAGTCCCAGTTTAGGAAAAGGGGCCATTGGAAACACTATGTGACATTCTCAGTTGAGGAGAGGAGCTGCTTGGAAACACTATGTGAAAAATGCAGTTGAGGAGAGGGTGCCCTTTTGAACACTATGTCATATTCTCTGTTTAGGAGAGGGGGGCCATTGGAAACACTAACTGACATTCTCAGTTGAGGAGAGGGGACCCTTGGAAACAATATGTCACATTCCCAGTTTATCAGAACGATCCCGTGGAAACACTATGTAACATTCTCAGTTTATGAGAGGTGTCCCTTGGAAGCACTATGTGACATACTCAGTTTAGGAGAGGGTGCCTTTTGTAACATGCTGTCACAGCCTCAGTTTAGGAGATGGTGCCCTTGGAAACACTATGTGACATTCTCAGTTTAGGAGGGAGGGCCCTTGGAGACTCTTTGTAATATTCTCAGTTTAGGAGAGGTGGGGCTTGGAAATACCATGTTACATTCTCGATTTAGGAGAAGGGGTCCCTTGGAAGCACTATTTCACATGCTTGACTTAGGAGAGGGTGCACTTTGATGTACTATATGACATTCTCAGTTTAGGAGATGGGGCCCTTGAAAACACTCTGTAACATACTCAGTTTATGATAGTGGGCCCATAGAAACACTATGTAATGTTCTCAGTTTAGGAGAGGGTGCCCTTTCAAGCATGCTGTCACAGTCTCAGTTTAGGAGAGGATGCCCTTTGATGTACTATGTGAAATTCTCAGTTTAGAAGAGGGGTCCCTTGGAAACACTATGTGTCATTCTCAGTTTAGGAGATGGGGCCCTTGGAAACACTCTATAACATTCTCAGTTTAGGACAGGGGGACCACAGAATCACTATGTCACATTCTCAGTTTAGGACATGGTGGCCTTGGAAACACTATGTCACATTCTCAGTTTAGGAGAGGGCTCCCTTGGAAACACCATGTGGCATTCTCAGTTTAGGAGAGGGTGCCCTTTCTAACATACTCTCACACTCTCACTTTGGAAGATGGTGCCCTTGGAAACACTATGTGACATTATCAGTTTAATAGAGGGGGCCCTTGGAAACACGCTTTCACATTCTTAGTTTCGGAGAGTGGGTCCTTATAAACATGTTGTCACAGTCTCAGTTTAGGAGATGGTGTCCTTGGATACACTATGTGACATTCTCAGTTTTGGAGAGGGGGCCCTTGGAAGTACTATATCATATTCCCAATTTAGGAGGGGGGCCGTTTCAAACACGCTGTCACAGTCTGAGTTTAGGAGAGGGTGCCCTTCTAAACACAATGGCACATTCTCAGTTTAGGAGAGGGGGCCCTTGGAAACACTCTGTTACATTCTCAGTTTATGATAGAGGGCCAATAGAAACACTATGTGACATTCTCAGTGTAGGAGAGTGTTCCCTTGGAAATATTATGTGACATTCTCAGTTGAGGGGATGGTGCTCTTGGAAACACTATGTGACATTCTCAGTTTTGAAAAGGGGGCTACTGGAAACACTCTGTCACAGTCTCAGTTTAGGACAGGGGTCCCTTGGAAACACTATGTGACTTTCTATTTCTAGGAGAGGGTGCTCTTTCAAACATGCTCTCATAGTCAGAGTTTAGGAGATGGTGCCCTTAGTAACACTATGTGACATTCTCAGTTTAGGAGAGGGGGCAGATGGAAACACTATCTCACATTTTCAGTTTAGGAGAGGGTGCCCTTTCAAGCATGCTATCACAGTCTCAGTTTAGGAGAGGATGCCCTTTGATGTACTATGTGAAATTCTCAGTTTAGGAGAGGGATCCCTTGGAAACACTATGTGACATTCTCAGTTTAGGAGTTGGAGCACTTGGAAGCACTCTGTAACATTCCCAGTTTAGGACAGGGGCCCATAGAAACACTGTGTCACATTCTCAGTTTAGGAGAGGATGCCATTTCAAGCATGCTGTTACAGTGTCAGTTTAGGAGAGGGTGCCCTTGGATACACTGTGTGAAATTCTGTTTAGTAGAGGGGTCCCTTGGAAACACTATGTGACATTCTCAGTTTAGGAGAGGGTGCCCTTTCAAACATATTGTCACAGTCTGAGTTTAGGAGATGGTGCTCTTTTAAACACCATGTGACATTCTCAGTTTTGGAGTGGGGGCCCTTGGAAGCACTATGTCAGATTTTCAGTTTAGGAGAGGGGTCCATTGGAAACACTATGTGATGATCTCAGTTTAGGAGAGGGTGCCCTTTCAAACATGCTGTCACAGTCTCAGTTTTGGAGAGGGTGCCTTGGATATTGTATATGACATTCTTAGTATAGGAGAGGGGACCATTGGAAACACATTGTCGCATTCTCAGTTTAGGAGAGGGGGGTCCTTGGAAACATGCTGTCACAGTCTCATTGTAGGAGATGGTGCCCTTGGATACACTATGTGACAGTCTCAATTTAGGAGAGGGGGCCCTTGGAAACACTATGTTTCATTCTCAGTTTAGGAGAGGGTGCCCTTGAAACCATCTATGTGATATTCTCAGTTTAGGAGAAGGGGTTTTGGAAACATGTTGTCACAGTCTCAGTTTAGGAGATGGTGCTCTTGGAATCATTATGTGACATTTTCAGTTTAGGAGAGGTGGCCCTTGGAAACACGCTGTCACAGTCTCAGTTTAGGAGAAGGGGCCATTGGAAATACTATGTGACATTCTCGGTTGAGGAAAGGGCCCCTTGGAAACACTATGTGAAAAATGCAGTGGAGGGATGGGGCCCTTTTGAACACTATGTCATATTCTCTGTTTAGGAGAGGGACTCTTGGAAACACTAAGTGACATTCTCAGTTCAGGAGAGGAGGCCCTTGGAAAAAATATGTCACATTCCCAGTTTAGGAGAATGATCCCGTGAAAACACTATCTCACAGTCTCAGTTTATGAGAGGTGTCCCTTAGAAACACTATGTGACATACTCATTTTAGGAGAGGGTGTCTTTTGCAACATGCAGTCACAGCCTCAGTTTAGGAAATGGTGCCCTTGGAAACACTATGTGAAATTCTCAGATTAGGATGGAGGGCCCTTGGAGACTCTTTGTAACATTCTCAGTTTAGGAGATGTAGAGCTTGGAAACACCATGTCACATTCTCAGTTTAGGAGAGGGGGTCCCTTGGAAGCACTGTTTCACATTCTCAGTTTAGGAGAGGGGTCTCTTAGAAATACTATGTCACATTCTCAGTTTAGGAACGAGGGCCCTTGGAAGCAATATGTGAATTTTTTAGATTAGGATAGGGTTCCCTTGGAAACACTATGTGACATTCTCAGTTTATTAGAGGGGTCCCTTGGAAACACTATGTGACATTCTCAGTTCAGGAGAGGGGTCCCTTGGAAACACTATGCATCATTCTCAGTTTAGGAAAGGGTGCCCTTTCAGACGCTCCATTACATTCTTAGTTTAGGAGTGGATACCCTTGGAAACACTATATGACATTCTTAGTTGAGGAGAAGTAGTCCTTGGAAACACTATGTGGCATTTTCAGTTTAGGAGAGGGTGCCCTTTCCAACATGCTGTCAGAGACTCAGTTTAGGAGATGGTGCCATTTGAAACACTATGTGACATTCTCAGTTTGGGAAAGGGGTCTCTTTGAAACTCTATGTGACATTTTCAGTTTAGGAGAGGGGGCCATTTCAAGCATATTGTCACAGTCTCAGTTTAGGATAGGGTGCCCTTGGTTATACTATGTGAAATTCCCACTTGAGGAGAGGGGTCCCTTGGAAACACTATGTGACATTTTCAGTTTAGGAGATGATGCCCTTGGAAACACTTTGTAACATTCTCATTTTAGGACAGGGGGCCCATAGAAACCATTTGTCACATTCTCAGTTTAGGGGTAGGTGCCCTTGGAAACACTATGTGATATTCTTATTTTAGGAGAGGGGGATCCCTTGGAAACTCTGTGTGACATTCTCAGTTTATTAGAGGGGTCCCTTGGAAACACTATGTGACATTCTCAGTTTAGGAGATGGGGCCCTTCAAAACACTCTGTAGCATTCTCAGTTTAGGATAGGCGGCTCATAGAAACACTATGTGATATTTTCAGTTTAGGAGAGGGTGCCCTTTCAAGCATCCTGTCCCAGTCTCAGTTCAGGAGAGGGAGCCCTTGGATACATTATGTGACATTCTCAGTTTAGGAGCGGGGTTTCTTGGAAGCACTATGTGACATTCACATTTTAAGAGAGGAGTACCCTTGAAACAGTATGTGACATCCTCAGTTTAAGACAGCATGCCCTTTCAAACACGCTGTCACAGTCTGAGTTTAGGAGATGGTGCCGTTCGAAACACTATGTGACATTCTCAGTTTAGGAGAGGGGTCTCTTTGAAACACTATGTGACATTTTCAGTTTAGGAGAGGGTGCCATTTCAAGCATGCTGTCAGTCTCAGTTTAGGATAGGGTGCCCTTAGTTTACACTATGTGAAATTCCCACTTAAGGAGAGGGTCCCTTGGAAATACTATGTGACATTGTCAGTTTAGGAGATGGTGCCTTGGAAACACTATGTGATATTCTTATTTTAGGAGAGGGGTTCCTTGGAAAGACTATGTAACATTCTCAGTTTATTCAAGGGGTCCCTTGGAAACACTATGTGACATTCTCAGTTTAGGCGATGAGGCCCTTCGAAACACTCTAACATTCTCAGTTTAGGATAGGGGCCCCATAGAAACACTATGTGACATTCTCAGTTTAGGAAAGGGTGCCCTTTCAAGCATCCTGTTCCAGTCTCAGTTCAGGAGAGGGTGCCCTTGCATACACTATGTGACATTCTCAGTTGCGGAGAGGTGGTCCTTGGAAACACTATGTGACATTCTCAGTTTAAGAGAGCATGCCCTTTCAAACACGCTGTCACACTCTGAGTTTAGGAGACGGTGCCATTCAAAACACTATGAGATATTTTTATTTTAGGACAGGGGGCCCTTGGATACACTATGTGACATTTTCAGTTTAGGAGAGGGTGCCATTTCAAGCATGTTGTCAGTCTCAGTTTAGGATAGGGTGCCCTTGGTTACACTATGTGAAATTCCCACTTAAGGAGAGGGGTCCCTTGGAAATACTATGTGACATTGTCAGTTTAGGAGATGGTGCCCTTGGAAACACTATGTGATATTCTTATTTTAGGAGAGGGGTCCCTTGGAAAGACTATGTAACATTCTCAGTTTATTCAAGGGGTCCCTTGGAAACACTATGTGACATTCTCAGTTTAAGAGAGCATGCCCTTTCAAACACACTGTCACACTCTGAGTTTAGGAGATGGTGCCATTCAAAACACTATGAGATATTTTTATTTTAGGACAGGGGGCCCTTGGATACACTATCTGACATTCTCAGATTAGGAGAGGGGTTCCTTGGAAACACTATGTGACATTCTCAATCTATGAGATGGGGCCTTTGGAAATACTTTGTAAAATTTTCAGTTTAGAATAGGAGGCCCAAAGAAACACTGTGCCACATTTTCAGTTTAGGAAAGGGTGCCCTTAGAAACATTATGTCACATTCTCAGTTTAGGAGAGACATCCCTTGGAAACACTATGTGGCATTCTCAGTTTAGGAGAGGGATCTCTTGGAAGCACCATGTGACATTCTCAGTTTAGGAAGGGTGCCCTTCTAACATGCTGTCATAGTCTCAGTTTAGGAAATGGTGCCCTTGGAAACACTATGTGACATTCTCAGTTTAGGAGAGGGGGCCCTTGGAAACACCATGTAACATTCTCAGTTTGCAAGAGTGTGCCCTTGGAAACACAATGTGACAGTCTCAGTTTAGGATAGCGTGCCCTTGTAAACACTATGAGACAGTCTCAGTTTAGGATAGAGGACCCTTGGAGACATGCTGTCACAGTCTCAGTTTAGGAGATGGTGCCCTTGAAAACACTATGTACATTCTCAGTTTACTAGGAGCTTGCCCTAGAAACACTATATGACAGTCTCAGTTTAGGATAGGGGGCCTTGGAGACATGCTGTCAGATTCTCAGTTTAGGAGAAGGGGCAACTGGAATCACTATGTGACATTCTCAGTTTAGGAGAGGGGGCCCTTTCTAACTTGCTGTCATAGTCTCAGTTTAGAAGATGGTGCCCTTGGAAACACTATGTGACATTCTCAGTTTAGGAGAGGTGGCCCTTGGAAACACCATGTCACATTCTCAGTTTATGAGAGTGTGCCCTTGGAAACACAATGTGATAGTCTCAGTTTAGGATAGGGGGCCCTTGGAGACATGCTGTCAGATTCTCAGTTTAGAAGAGGGGGCAATTGGAAACACTATGTGATATTCTTAGTTTAGGAGAGGGGGGCCCTGGAAACACTATGTCTCATTTTCAGTTTAGGAGAGTGTGCCCTTGGAAACACTATGTGACATTCTCAGTTTAGGAGAGGGTGCCCTTTCTAACATGCTGTCATAGTCTCAGTTTAGGAGATGGTGCCCTTGGAAACACTATGTGACATTCTCAGTTTAGGATAGGGGACCCTTGGAAACACGCTGTCACATTCTCTGTTTAGGAGAGGGGTCCTTGGAAACATGCTGTCAGAGTTTCAGTTTAGGAGATGGTGCCCTTGGAAACACCATGTGACATTCTCAGTTTAGGAGAGGGGGCCCTTGGAAACACCATGTCACATTCTCAGTTTACGAGAGTGTGCCCTTGGAAACACTATGAGACAGTCTCAGTTTAGGATAGGGGACCCTTGGAGACATACTAACATACTATTTGCCAGCAGATTAGGCCTTACGGTCTATCGAGTCTGCTCGAACCTAGATCCTTAGTTGGGTGCCGAGACCCTCCCATCCCTTGTGCTCCAGAAACCCCTATCATCCATCCCCACCCCCGGACAGGCCATCATCTGATACATCCACTTTCTGTGTCTGTCCCACCCCTCTCTGAAGCCCTCCACTGTGGATCTCTGAACCAGCTCACCAGGCAGTGCATTCCAAGGGTCCACCACCCTCTCCAATGAAAACCTCCTCCTCTTTCCCCTCACCCTTCCACCTTCCAACTTCAAACCATGCCTCTGGTGATACCTCCTGCTTTAGTCTAAAGATCCCCTCCATGTTTACCCTATTTATTCCCTTGAGGTACTTGAAGACCTCAATCATGTCCCCCTGTCTCTCCTCTCCTCCAATGAAAACAGGCAGAGCTCCTCAAGTCTGTCCTCATAAGTCAAATCCCCTAGCCCTCGTATCATCTTTGTTGCCCTCCTCTGTACCCTCTCCAGGAGCTGTATGTCCCTCTTCAAGTGTGGTCTCCAGTACTGTACACAGTACTCAAGGTGTGGTCTAACCAGTCCATTGTACAGCTGGCAGAATCACTTCTTGCTCCTAGAGGTGATCCCCTTACAATGCATCCCAACATCCTGTTTGCCTTGCTAGCTGCCTCCCACTGCTCAGAGTTATTCATACATGTATCCACCATGACCCCTAGGTCTTTTTCCCCTATTGAGGCCTCCAGAGCCTCCCCTCCCAGGGTGTACCTGTGTTTAGGGTTTCCCCGACCAAGATGCAACACCTTGCACTTGGTGATATTGAAATTTAATTTCCATGTGTGAGCCCAGCTTTCCAGGGTGTCCAGGTCCCCTTGCAGGGCCAACCTCCCCTCTTCTCCCTCAACTACTGCTCCCATCTTGGAGTCATCTGCAAAGAGACTCATTTCACACCCTGTACCCTTCCTGATGTCCGATATGTATGCATTAAACAGGATCGGACCCAGGACCGAGCCCTGTGGTACCCCACTACCAACCTCTCTAGGGTTCGAGAGCTCCCCACAGACCACTACTCTCTGAGTGCATCCAGCTAGCCAGTTTTCAATCCATCTGACCATCAAAGGGCCTACTTCTAACCCCATCAGTTTCTCCACCAGACCATTGTGGGGACAGAGTCAAACGCCTTGCTGAAGTCCAAGAATACATCCACAGGCTTCCCCTGTCCAGTTCTGATGTTACCCATTCATAGAACTCCATAAGGTTGGTTTGACATGATCTACCTGGCACAAACCCATGTTGCCGACTATCCAGACCTCCCACCTCCTCCAAGTACACCCCAATCGTTCCTTTAGTATACTTCCATTAATTTTCCCACCACCGAGGTCAAACTGATGGGTGATAGTTCCTGGTACTTCCTCTAATCCCTTTATGGATTGGTACCACATGTGCCCTCTCACCAATCCCTAGGTACCCTCCTGTCTCAAGTGACCTGCTGAAAGCTCCGCCAGGGTGCAGCCAGTATGTCCGCCCATCCCATAGTACTCTCGGATGAATGCCATCCGGCCCAGGAGATTTGTCTTTCTTTAGGGCCTTGAGGGCTAACCACACCCTTTTGGCGGAGATAGCATCATCCGTCCCCTCCACCTTACTGGTCTTTTTATCCTTATCCAGATGTGACACCCCTGGGGTACCTTTCCCTCCCTCTTGCTCCATTTCTGTTGCTCCTCTGATCCCACTCCCTGCCACTTCTATCCCCTCCGTGCCTTGCTTTGTAGATATCCCATCCCCCTTCCTAGTGAACACAGAGGCAAAGTACTCATTAAATACCTCTGCCTGGTCCCTCGCCTCTTCCACCCACCCTCCTTCTGATCTCAATCTGCTGAGAAGGCCCTTAGTTTTTCTCCACTCCCCAATGTACCGGAAGAACCCCTTTTCCCCTCCATGTATCCCCTGTGCCAGCCGCTGCTCTTTACTGGACTTTGCTCCCCTCACCATATGGGTGACTTTTCTAGATGCAAGCTGGTACATTTCCTTATCCCTATCCCTCTTGTTGTTTTGTATTTTTGTAGGCGCCTTCTTTTCTCTGACTGCTACCTGTACCTCACTGGACCACCAGCATGGTTTATGTGACCTTGCTCCCTACGTTTCAACTTAGCGCAGATCCTGACTGCCTCATGAAGTCCCCGTTTATGACCTCCATCTTCTTTCCACACTTGTCGTTGAGGTAATCCCTTCAAGTGGTCCTTGAGAATATTTCCATGCTCATTAAGTCTGCCCCTGAAGTCCACTGCCAGTGTTCTAGATCTCACCCCACTCCCCCATGCTTATTTGAAACCAGACAGTATTGTGGTCACTCCCAGTCAGGGTCCTGTACAACCATGTCCCTTACCAGATCCCCATCTGCCAGAACCACATCCAGGACATGCCCCTCCCTTGTGGGCTCCATCACATGCTGTGTTAGAACACATCCTGGAAGCCATCCAGCAGCCTCTGCTCCTTGGCCACCTTAGAGACATGGTTCTCAGTTTGTACCTGGCATATTAAGGTACCCCATCAACACCACTCCTTCCCTTTTGGACCACACTGGGCAATGATGTTGTCCAGCAAACCATCCTCTAGAACATCACTCATCCCGTGGGGCCTATATGCTACTCCCAGCTTGACCTTATCTCCTGCTGGGGATCGTAAGGTGACCCATAAGTCCTCCACGTTTCCCTCCACCTCTTTTACCATAGCAATTTCTATGTCATCTCTAATGAACACAGCCACTCCACCCCCTCTGCCCTCCTTTCTATCCTTCCCAAGCATAGTGCACCCCCGTACATTTAGGTCCCAGTCATGGTTTTTGTTGGCCCACGTCTCCGTGACCACCGCCACATCCACCCCCCTCGAACAGCATGGCCTTGAACTCTGGCAACTTGTTTCCCAAGCTCCTGGCATTTACTAACACCAACCCCCACCCCTTATCCCTGATCCTCTTTGTCGAACCCCACCCAGATTCCTTATACTTCCATCCTCCCTCTGCTCCTCCTGAAACCTCCACCCCCAGTCTGTTTCCCCTCCTCCTTGGAGAGCTACCCCTCATCTGGAGGAGAGGGCTTCTGGTCAGCCCCTCCCTTATCCCTTCCCCCTTACAAGTTTAAACCCCACTTTTCTTGTATGTAGTCAGCCATCCCTGTTTAGGACTTCCTTCCCTAATGGGGCAAGATGAAACCTGTCCTTGGCATATAGTCCCTTATCCTCCCAAACTCCATTCCAGTTCCCTAACACCCCAACCTATTCTCTTCACCCACTTCCTGAGCCAGTCATTAACCTCTGTAGTCTTCATTTTTCTCCACTGAGGCCTTTGGTACTGGCAATATCTCTGAAAAGAAATGTTGCATCCATTATCCCGACAGACTCTGGCAAGTTCTTGGAACCTTGCTTGGATTTCAAATGCTATTTCCCTCTAGATCATTAGTCCCAAATGCACCAGGAAACCGGTTTCCTCCACAATCCTAACCATTTCATACACCATGAACTTTGCTCTGTGCACCGTCAGCCCAGAGATACTCACTACCTTCACCTGGCTATGGCATCCACCCCTGTCCCTCCCATTGGATACCCCTAATCATCGGGCTCCCAGTAACAGAACCTTAACACTGCCATCATCCTTATGGTTACCTCCACTATGCCCTCTCAGTCCCCTCTCCCCTTTATTCATGATCTCAATTTCATGGGAGTCTTCCTGCCTTATTAGACCCCTTGTCACCCTCCCTTTCTGCCTCCCTTGCTATTTTGCCCACTTAACTCAAACCCCTCTGAATAGGTGTCCCCTTTAACCCTCTTTATCTGAACCATTTATCCTGGCCCTGATGGTTTCCTTCCCCACACCACCATCCTCCCCTTGTATTAGTACCCTGCCTCCAGAGGCTCTCTGTGGGTCCCCTTTAGCTAGGGCCCCATCCTTGGTACTGACCTCCCTGCTGAAGGGGGGCTCCTCTCCCACCTCCTTGTCTCCCAGTTTCTCTCTAATCATGCTCTCCTCCCTCATGTCTGGAATATGTTGCATCTCCCCCATTTGCTTAACATATATGTTTCCCCTTCTCCCTCTGGGTCTATGTTTATCCTTTCCATAGCTGGTCTGTGATGCCCTATGGGTATCCGACTCCCTTCCCCTGGCCTCTGTATAAGTTTCCTCATTTCCACCAACCCCTTCCTCCCCCTCTAGGTTGCTTAGTAGTTCAAATTTATTGTGACACTCTATGTCAGCCTCCATCAAGTAACCCGAGTTTCCCCTGACTGCATCTCTAAACTGACCCTCTTCTTCCTCTCTTGCACTGTTCACCTTAGGAGCTCCCTTCCCACAGTCTGCTGTTTTAGGCTTCCACACAACAGCCCCTCCTGACTCTTCCCCCTCTAGTCTCTTTGTATTCAGAATGTTCACCCTGTATGCTTTCCCCTTAGCATCAACTTCCCTATCTAAGGGTCCTCTGTCCCTAATATCCCACCTCCTGCTTGCTGTAACATAACGTCCTGTAATTTCAGAGCGTTGCCCCAGCCTCCCCTCAGCCCCACCCTTCTGCTGCCCATATCCACACCCCTTATCCTTGGACACCCCCAGCTCCCACAGCTTACTCCTTAACCAATATACCTCATTCCTGATACAAGATAGCTGTCTACAGAGTGGGCAGCCTCCCTCTCTCCAGGCCCAATTTAGAATTATTGCCATCCCACAGCCTGTGCAGCCTACAACCCTTCCAAAGATGCCTGCCATGGTGGAATATGGCCACCCTGATTATCCCCCTCTGTTTATAATAGCACACCCCCTTTTCTCAGTCCCTTTCCCCTGGAGTACAGTTTCTCTCTATACTGACTGTAGTTATTTACAAACCCAATTTCAACCCCACCAATAAAGTTCCCAAGTCTCACAAACACATACAGTCCAGTGTGACATGCTGTCACATTCTCAGTTTAGGAGAGGGGGTCCTTGGAAACATGCTGTCACAGTCTCAGTTTAGGAGATGGTGCCCTTGGAAACACTATGTGACATTCTTAGTTTAGGATAGGGGGCCCTTGGAGACATGCTGTCAGATTCTCAGTTTAGGAGAGGGGACAATTGGAAACACTATGTGATATTCTCAGTTTAGGAGAGGGGGCCCTTGGAAACACTATGTCTCATTTTCAGTTTAGGAGTGTGTGCCCTTGGAAACACTATGTGACATTCTCAGTTTAGGAAAGGGGGCCCTTGGAATCATGCTGTCACATTCTCAGTTTAGGAGAGGGGGTCCTTGGAAACATGCTGTCACAGTCTCAGTTTAGTGGATGGTGCCCTTGGAAACACTATGTGACATTCTCAGTTTAGGAGAGGTGGCCCTTGGAAACTCCCATGTGACATTCTCAGTTTAGGATAGGGGGCCCTTGGAGACATGCTGTCAGATTCTCAGTTTAGGAGATGGTGCCCTTGGAAACACTATGTGACATTCTATGGCATGCTTGGGTTCAATACAAAGAAGTGCAAAATAATGCACCTGGGAAACAAAAACCCAGGAGAAGATTACACAATGGGGGGGGTTCAGTAACAATAACAAAAATGGAAAGGGACCTGGGGATAATCATATCAGATGACCTTAAGGTTAGCGAGCAATGTGAGAAGGCAGTAGGGAGGGCTGGGGAGATACTGGGATATATAGGGAGAGGCATCGCCCGCAGAAAACAGGAAGTTGTTATCCCTCTGTACAGACAGTTGGTGAGACCCCATCTGGAGTATTGAGTCCAGTTCTGGAGACTCCATCTCTGCAAGGATATAGACAGGATAGAGGCAGTCCAGAGGAGGGCAACTAAGATGGTGCAGGTTCTGCAAGAGAAGCTATGAAGAAATACTAAAGGAACTTAATATATATACCCTTGAGGAAAGGAGGGAGAGGGGGACATGATAGAAACTTTTAAGTACCTCAGTGGAATCAACAAAGTCCAAGAGGGAAGCATCTTTCAGAAAAAGAGATGTGCAAGAACAAGGGGACACAATTTGAAGATAGTGGGGGTGGGTGGTTCAAGGGCAATGTGAGGAAGTATTTTTTCACAGAGAGGGTGGTGGATGCATGGAACAGCCTTCCTGAGGAGGTTGTGGGGTCTAAAACTGTGGGAGAATTCAAGAATGCATGGGACAGACATAAGACAATTTTTGTGGGGGGTAGAAGAAATAGGCTGTTGGTTAGCTAGGATCTGCAGCTTATCCTGTAGGTAGGGAAAAGGGCAGACTAGGTGGGCCAAGTAGTCCTTATCTGCCATCAAAGTCTATGTTTCTCAGTTTAGGTGAGGGTGCCCTTTCTTACATGCTGTCATAGTCTCCGTTTTAGGAGATGATGCCCTTGGAAACACTATGTGACATTCTCAGTTTAGGAGAGGGGGCCTTTGGAAACATGCAGTCACATTTTCAGTTTAGGAGATGGTGCCCTTGGAAACACTATGTGAAATTCTTAGTTTAGGATAGGGGGCTCTTGGAGACATGCTGCCAGATTCTCAGTTTAGGAGAGGGGGCCATTGGAAACACTATGTGACATTCTCAGTTTAGGTGATGGGGCCCTTGGAAACACTATGTGACATTCTCAGTTTAGGAAAGGGGGCCCTTGGAAACACTATGTGACATTCTCAGTTTAGGAGATGGGGCCATTGGAAACACTATGTGACATTCTCAGTTTATGAAAGATCAGGCAGGTGGCCTGTCATCAACTCCCAGAAGAAAAACTAGACAGACATAGTACAGTATATAAATAGTTTTTTGTATGGCTGGCCCAGTTGTGCTGAGGGCGAGGCACTGTAAGGTGCCTTACCTTGCATCATGCCGGCAACCCAAGTTTGAGAACAAGCTCACATCACCGTTGGTTATTGGTGGGGAGGGCTGGGAGAGGATTGTGCAGACACTGGCTCTCCTGGATTGGAGCAGTGAGTTATCCCTTTCTAGCTGTCACCAGGTGGAGGTGGATATCAGAACAGATTGTAGGAGGCTGATACGATGTAAGGAGAGTGGAAGGAGTTGTGGTTCCAGGAGCACATGCACGGCCCATGTACATGCACCCTCCCTGCTACTGCAGTTCCAGGAATGGGAGAGGAAACCAGGAAAATCCCATGTTTCCCCATCACCAAACACACCGGCTCCTGACACTCTCAGGTTCTGCACCATGTGGATCCCCATTGGCTGGATGGTGGTGGGGGGAGTGGCAGATGACACAGGGGGTGATTGGGCACAGGGCCCAAATAAAGACACAAAGAAGCAGAGAAAACAACTGTATGAAAAAAAGTATTTAATATCAAACAGATAAAAGTGTCCTGTCAACAGACAGAAAAAAATACAGCCATCAACAGACAGAAGAAATATAGCCAGGTAAAGTGGTTCTAGTCCTCCTCCTCCTCCTGGGAATCTTCTTTGGATCCTTTGGTGATGGTGGGTGTGTACCCTCATTCCACCAGCACCATCCTTCTAAGCACCCA
Source organism: Neoceratodus forsteri (assembly GCA_016271365.2). NCBI lineage: Eukaryota > Metazoa > Chordata > Ceratodontiformes > Ceratodontidae > Neoceratodus > Neoceratodus forsteri. Next base: position 637,312,494 of record CM057453.1, on the reverse strand, counting down.
AAATAGCACTGAAATGAGAAGAAGATAGGTGACAGTCATGAGGTGGCTGCACACGCAAGCCTGCTGCAATCTACAGCTGTCACACAGTGCCACCACCAGGCACATACCTTAGCTGGCTCCGCTAGGACCATAACTCCCCAACATCATCTTTATAGTGGGCATCCTGGCTACCCATGCCCCAGGACAGGAAGTCTAATAAGAAGAGTGGCAACAGCCAGTGGTGCCTGTAAACCACCATCACAGAGACTGCCTCGTTGGGTTGGTCCCTCCTCTCTAGGAATATCCATTCTGGATGTCCATGGAAATTCTGTGGAGGCATACAGATAGAGACAATATCAATGACAATGCACACATACACAAACAGATAAAGCATACAGCATCAACCTGTTAAAAGTTTGTACTCTGCTTTCTTCCATAGGCTCTGTCATCTGCTGGATGACTCCTACCTCCAGGGAGTCCTGATATGTTGAAAGGCACACTCTCCTTAACATTTGGGGGTATACCCAAGCCTCTCCACACTCAGTGCTGACATACCACACACTTGCATAGCTATTTTGATGTAAAATACCGGATCGAACCGGGACAGCACATTGAATGTCAAAGATCACTCAGGTGAAATGTTCTATGGAATTCATATTGCAGGGTTGACATTTGGGGGGAAATTGTTTTGACAAAGTTAAACACAAGCACCCAGCAGGGAATCATACTAGAGGAGCAGTTCAATGCTTTTCCGCTGCAGCAGTGACTGTACACATTTTCACACCTGCCCCAGCATCCCCCCTTTCCAAAATACAATAGGTAGAACTGGACTCTGCATCAGCATTCAACAGGTACTACAGTATATTACTGGGCATAGTGGTGCATGATTGTGTAGTGTGCAAATGTGGGACACTGCTTCTGCACCACAGTCGGAGTCACAACCTCTCTGAGGCTGGATTCAGATATTAAACTTAACTTTGTGTGTTTGAAACTGATTGCTCTGTATTCACATAGTACATTTAGTTGCTGCGCACTAGGTCCCACATACCCCATTTAATTAGAAATTTAGACAATAAATGCATAGAATTTCAGAACTTAAATGAGTTTAAATTGATGCCGATGCTTTCTAACAGAAATGATTAAACTACAGTAACTGCATTTTTCAATAAGACCCCACCCCCACAGACAGGATTAGCAAAGCTGAAATCACACCTTGGGGTGCTGCCCTGCTTGGTGTTAGAACTTGACACCACAACAGAATCTGGGTTTCTATTCCATTATTCTTCTGAATTTGAAAAATATTTACGACAAAATGGCATACCTTCCAAGTCTCCCTAATTTCAGGGATTCTCCTTGATTTTTCCATTTTGAGGGCATTCCCGCTGCTCTTTACAGCACCAGTCCTTGTCCCTAAAACCATCAGAATTAAAGAACAGACTGTTTCTCCTGTCTTTAAATGACTTTAGGAATGCATTTCTAGCACCTTAGATTCAGTTAGACATATGCATTAGGGCCCTGTGAAAATCTCCCTGCATACATGATAAATTTTAGAAACCAGATGTAGTATAAAAAGTACCCTGTGTCCGTCCATTTTTAACACTTGATGAATTACTGTAGAAATACAGAAATTGCCAAAACAGGGGTGAGATATCATGAGCTAATGATAGTTAAGGAGCAGGTGTTTACTTCTAATAAATAGACCACTGACTGTTCATTATACAGTATTTTGGTGTGTTTATAGTTACAACACAACACTACCTATTCAGTGGTTCCTCAGACTCTTTGACGCCCATGCCCCACAGCTAAGATTTACAAACCTGAGCTCACACCTCACGATGCTGCAAGGCCAGGTGTTTGGCTAGAGCAGGTGTTACATACTGACACAGCAAAGATGTGGGATACCAAAAAAAAAAAAAAAAAAAAGCAAACCACTTACTGCTGGAAAAACACAGTTCAGTGTTATGATCACTATTTTTACATTGCAGTGGTGCAACTGTTGGCATGAACAATGGCTGGTATCACTTTTTCCACGTCATCAATATATTTATTACAGTATTCAACTGTCAGCACTCTCCTCTGAAAGTGTCTTTTTGGAAAATGATATGTGCCAGTGGAAGGAGTCTGGGTAACAAAATGCCAGAACATCAGGCACTAGTCACAGAAGGGAATATGACCTGTTGTCAGTAACAGAGATGTGGGCAACCTTAAACCATGACTGGGGCATGCCCATACCAAGCTACACACTATTCGAAAAGGACTGGGAAATGGTCAGGGAAGAAGGGCAGCACTGTATGTTAAGGGGTGGACTGAAGCACCAGAAATAGATACCTTTGGGGGAGGGGCTGGGTGAATTGTAATCCTTGTAGGTACTAGCAGCAGCAGGGAAAGGATCTACAGGACACCGGGCCTGGATCAAGGGATGTACATACATATGAATATACGAAGAAGCCAGCAGAAGAAGGCCATTTGGTCTATCTAGTTTGCTCATATTGCACTTATTGCAGGGTACACAGCTTGTGCTACTGTCCCTGCCCTCCCTACCCACACCTCCCATCCTCCCTACCCATGATCCTTACCTTCCCCCATGCCTATTCCAGCCTCTCTTAAAGCTGCCCACTGTCTTCAACGAGATCACCTCTTCCAGCAGAGCATTCCAGGTGTCCACCACCCTCTCTGTGAAGAAGTGCTTCCTGACCTCCCTCCGAAATCTCCCACCCTCCAGCTTAAGACTGTGCCTGCCCCCTCATGTTATGGTTGCCACTCAGCTTAAAGAGACTCTCCTTATCCACCTTATTTAGCCCTTTTGAGAAATAACAGGGAATTCAGACACACACTTATTAGGGCGGCCAATCTAAGGGAAGTAGTGGTTGCTGGGGATTTCAATATGCTGGATGTGGACTGGAAAGTTCCAGTCATGGTTAGTACCAGGAATAGAATTCTGGTGGATGCATTCCAAGAAGCATTCCTAGAGTAATTTAAGGCCCAATAAGGAAGGAGGCCTTCTGGATCTGATGCCCACCAACAGTGAGAGGATTCAGAACAGAGCAGTCCAGAATCACTAAGTTCCAGCGACCACAGGACAAAAGCATTGGTGGTCGAGGTGGAGACAGGGAAAGGGGCAAAAGGAGTAAAGGTGTGGGGCTTCAAAATGCAGACTTCCATAAAATAAGGGAAAAATTAGTGAAAAGCATGAAGGACACAGTAAAGATAAAAGCAGAGAAGAAAAGTGGGTAGCATTTACAAAAAAGGCAGCACAGTGGAGCCCGCTTATAAGAACGCCCCATTAGCCACAAAAAATGTTCTTGTAAGTGAGCTGTTCTCATAGACAGGCTGCAGTTTAAATGGCAATTCACCTGCAATTTACCACTCTGGCCACAAGGTGGTGCTCATGTAAATGCAAATTAACATATAGTAAGGCACCTCAGTTCTGTAATTATGTTTACTATGTGAACATTATTTTAAAGCATTAAAAGTATAAAAGCATAAAAACATAAAAAATGTAAAAAGATAAAAAGATGAAAATGGATTGAGTTTTCTGTATTTATTTATTAAAATAGTCTGCGATCTTCATCTGTTTTGCATCCTTCAGAGATAGAGCATCAATGTATGTGCCAAGTGCATAAAATATACCACGATCTGATGACTCCTTGCTCAGGATGTAGTGCCAAATTTTTCTCATGCATTTCATTATGTCACCGAGAGCTGGTGTTTCAATGATTTCCTTGGCATTTGAGTCTGCAGGAATCTTCATCTTAGGAATAATGATATCTCGGGTTATCTCTTCCTGTGTGATAGTGCCCAAGGTTTCAACCTCATTATTTATGCCCACATAAGTGTCGATATCTTCTCTGGTGAGCCCAGGTGCTCCATGGTCTCCTCCTGGGCAGCTTCTTGTGCAAGTTTGCTAGTAAATCCTGCTTTAATGAAACAGTTTTTTATAGTCTCTGGTTTAAACAGCTTCCAGAGTGCATCTAGCATTTCAATGCAGTCCAGGATGATCATTTTTCATGCAAGATCAGTTGCCCTTGCTGCCATCCCACCGATTGCCACCAACAGTTTTTCTACAGTTTTCTTACGATAATGTTTTAGATTTTGTACCATCCCTTGATCCATTGCTTGCATTACAGCTGTTGTTGTTGGGGTGAGAAAGCTAATCATATATGGCTGAGTGACAGACTAAGGTGAGCGCTGCAGTTGTCAAGAATCAGACATATTTTTCTTTCTTCCTTTCTCATTTTTGAGCTAACGCTAGTTACCCAGTCAGTAAAAATCTGCTCAGTGATTCAGGCATTGGAGTTTGCCTCACACTACATGGTTTCTTTGATTCCCAATGATCAATAAGGGTAATTTTCAGACCCACTCATATTTGCACAGACAAGGCTGAAATGTGCTCCTTGATCTTTTTTTGTACCAGCAGCGGGGTCACTGCTGAACGCAAGGGTGCCATCGGGAACTGCACAGAAATAAATGCCTGTCTTGTCAGGATTAAAATGCCACTCTCATTAAAGTCATTCAAAATTATAGGCAGTACAGCTTTCTTCCAAGAGACAGCACCGTCACAGTCAGCATCCTGTTTCTCTCCATGACATCTTTTAAATTGTATGCCATGTCTTTCTTTCCACCGCCACAACCACCCATTTGTGGCAATGAAGTTGACCCCCATGCCATTGGCTAATAGCTGTGCCTTACCCAGAAGAATCAAACTGCTGATAGGAGCATTAACAGTTCTGCATGCACTGAACCACCTCAGGAGAGCATTTTCCACCAGCTCATCCTTTCACTTGCATTTGATATCTCGGTGCAAACCCCGCTCAAAGTCTAAAATCAGCTGCTCCTTGTTGCTCAGGACTTTAGAGAAGGGGCATACATTGACATCAAATTCCCTTGCCATGTCAGCTTGTTTGACAGCAGCATTGCTGAAACATTCTATAATGGTGAGCTTCTGTGACAAGGTGAGTGACATTCTTTGCTTGCCTTTGATGAGAGTTTGTTTCTTTATGCCTGCACCTTGTGTCTCCTGGAGTACCTTTGACCTGCCGGAGTTCATGGATGTTATGCGGATTGTCCAGGGTATGCACCCTACGTGCTGTAGTTTGGATCTGGGCCCAACTTCCCTGGTTATGGGTTGTTATGATACTATTGGCCCAGTCCTGGTTCAGATAATCCGGTGCTCCTTGGATTCGGGTGAGTTCCCGAGCTCCCTGAAGGAGGCAGTGGTAACACCCCTCCTGAAGAAAGCTTCTTTGGACCCTGACACTCTGGGAAACTACAGACCAATCTCAAACCTTCCCTTTATAGGGAAGGTTATTGAGAAAGTAGTGGCGATTCAGCTGGAGGACCATTTGACCAGCCATAGTATCTACGAACCTCTCCAGTCTGGTTTTCATAAGAGGCATAGTACTGGGACTGCTCTGGTTCGGGTGCTCAATAATCTCTTGATGGTAAGAGATTGGAGAAACCATTCCATTCTAGTGCTCCTTAATCTCTCCTCAGCTTTTGACACTGTGGACAATGGGGTGCTGCTTGAGCACCTGAGGCTCATCTGTGGCCTGACATGTGTGGTTCTCAGGTGGTTTACTTCTTTCCTCACTGGCAGAATGCAGAGAGTTGTGTCTGGAATCTTTTCTTCAGACTCACTCCCTCTGTCGTGTGGGGTCCCTCTGGGCTCGGTACTGTCCTCCGTGTTGTTTGCAGTGTATATGCTGCCCCTCGGAGACATTGTAAGATGGTATGGGCTTAGGTTTCACTGCTGTGCTGATGATACCCAGTTCTACCTGTCTTTTGCACCTAACCACGATAGTGCTGTCTCAGTATTTAATAACTGCCTCACTGAAATCCAGGATTGGATAAATTCGAGCTGGTTAAAGTTGAATGCGGGAAAGACTGAGGTGATGGTTGTGGACCCGGGTCACCGGATAGAGGGGTTGAGGGCTGGTCAGCCCTCTGGACTTTTTCTGGGAGGCTCCCAGATTCTTACCTCTGAATGGGTCCGGGACCTGGGGGTGGTGCTTGACGACTGGCTGACCCTTCGATCTCAGGTGTCGGCAGTCATCAAGTCTGCCTTTTGTCATCTTAGGAACATCACCAGGGTCATGTACCTTGTTCTGTCCTGAGATCTGCCTACATTGGTCCATGCCTTTGTGACCTCACGCCTTGACTACTGTAACTCCCTATACTTAGGGCTTCCTGGGGGTTGATATCCGCCGCTTGCAGCTAGTGCAGAATGCAGCAGCACGATTGCTGACAGGGACTTCCCAGTCCTTGCATATTACTCCTGTGCTGCGCGATCTGCACTGGCTGCCGATTCAGTGGCGGATCACCTTTAAAGTTGGCTTACTGACTTATAAAGCCCCACATGGACTTGGCCCTGACTACTTGAAAGAGCTTCTTGTTCCCTACTGCCCTGTGTGACAGCTCCAATCGGCTGACGAGGGGTTGCTGGAGATTCCAAGGGTGACTTTGAAATCTTCTGGGGCCTGAACATTTATGTTTGTGGCCCCTACCCTCTGGAATGCTCTACCTCATCAGCTTTGGGAGTGCATGACTGTGGGAGGATTTAAACAGGGAGTTTAAATCCTTTTTGTGGTGTCAGGCTTATCAGTAATGTATAGTTACACGGATCTGTTGTGTTATTACTATTGTATTTGCTGTTTATGAATTCTGTTTTAACTTTGTACAACGCCTTGATATCTTGAAAGGCGCTTAAAAAATAAAATTATTATTATTAACTGAAATGACGACTGTGCAGCCACACAACACCTTTTAACTGCTCAATTCACATAGTAATGCACTTAAGACCAATCTTAATTTGGTACCCCTTCACACGTAGCTGCATTCCAGAGAAGGCATTAATAGCCAGAGCACTTCAGTAGGCAAGTTGTGACAGTGCAGTCAGTGAATTTAGCTGACAGCTGACAGTGAGATAACAGAAACAAACTCTGGTCAGAGCTGGTACAGCTGCTCAGAGCAGCGAGACTGAGTAAAAAAATACTCTGAGCTCTCGCTCGCAGGATCTTACCCAAGATTGCGACAGGCTTTTTCAACTAAGAATCAAGATCCAAATATTTCAGCTGTTACAATTTGCTAGAAAATAATTGTTTAATGTTTTCCTTTCCAGGGTTTATGACACATCTGAGTGGACTGTCCGAGATGTCTATATAGAAAGCATCTGACTGGCCCAACTGACCTCATAGTGCTTTTGTTTATGACATCATAGTGCTTGCATGGCAACCAACAGTGATGTCAGACAGCAGTATGAGGTCAGTTGCAACAGTCAGACAATTTCTGAAAAGGCACAGTGAAATACGTACTGCATGAACTGAAATATTTAGCAGGTAAACAACAAGAGAAAAGTAAAGATAATCAAGAAGCCAGTAATGTGAAAATAAAACTGCTACAATATTATAGTTTAAAGCAGTTTCATTTAGTATCTACCTGCTCTTTAAAGCTATTATTCATCAAATAGTTGCACACTGACTCCATTTTAATTAGAGATATGCAGAACCTCTCCTCTGGAAACTGAGCTGACCCGAATGCATGCAGCTCGGTTTTCATAAAACCCAAGCCAAATTTGGCTGGCTCAGCTCAGATCTCGGATCGGTGTTTTTGGCATGCTAGAAGAGGTCAAAGTGTGCAGCGGGGAGTCCATGAGTGGCATAGATACTCCAGTTTGCACATGCACAAATCGGAGTATATATAGCAGCATGTCTCTGACCTCTGTGCCACTGCATTGCTAGTCAGCATTGGGGATTAACTGCTTTAGTTTCTTTGCCTGTGGGAACAGGAAAGGGGAACCTTCTGACGTTATTGTTCAAATCGTAACTTAAGTTCTACCAACAAGAGGGGGGGAGAACAGGAGGAAAAAAATTTAAATAATTCAGAGAAAAAAACGAGAGAGACTGAGAAGGTGCCAGAGTGTGTGTGTGTGTGTGTGTGTGTGTGTGTGTTGGGGGTTGGACACCATGTGCCATACAGAGACAGACTCTGCACAAAAAAAATCTAGAGCTTTTCAAAAGGCAAATTGAGTTATAACTAAAACTTAAAGAGGGACAAAACACAAAAGGACTCAGAGACTGTATGTGGTGTGTGGGAGGGGGGAGTTAGAGACTGCAGTGCTCAGACTAGAAGCCACAGTCACTGTGACTGAAGAAGTGCTCAGTACCATGTGGCTATGAATCCAAAACCAGAACCAACGCCAACGGTGATTTGGCAAAACCAAAATGAAAACTTCCCGGTTTTGCACACCTCTAATTTTAATACAATACCATGTTATGAAATCAATCACCTCTGGTGAGTGACAGATAGGCAATGATAGGATCTTTCCCTTTAAAGTTTCTCTGAGCACTAACTGCCCCACTTGATGCTCTTTCCAAACTGAGCCAAACTGTGAACTGCAGCTTGACACGGAAATGCTGTGAATCAAACCCTATATTTACTGCTTAAAACAAACATACAGCTAAGTTTATAAAAGCTCTGGGGAAAAACAAAGCTGAGCCTGGAAGAAAACAAATATTGAATTTGGCTCCAGAATAAACTTTCTAGACTTGTGATGGGAAACAAGAGGTAAAACAGACCCTTGTGAACATGATAAAATAAATAAGAACATATTAGAACTTGCCAGTTGGCTTTTTTATTTAGATTATTTGGGTTTGAAATTCTGGGCCTATGAGTAAAATTATAGTTGTGTAAGTTATAAGTAGTGCTGGTGTATTTTTGTTCCAAAGCAAAAAGATTAGCTTGCATATTAACACAGCGTCATCATAGCCATTCATCCAGGCTCACTTTCCAAGGCCGGGGAGTCACAGAGCCGGTAGGGGTAAGGACAATTCAGAATCACAAAAGACACTCTCCTTCTCTGGGGAGGAAGGGCTGCTGCCTCCAGTGCAACACTGCCATCAGGGTAATCATGGGTAATAGTGCAATAAAGGTACCATCGTAGGTAGGACACTGGCCTAGCTCTTCATCACTGCGTTCACATGCAAAGCACACTTGGAACATCATACAAACTGACGTACTGAGTGAGCAACAGGGACAAATGGCCCCAGTTTCAGCAGGAAGTGTGGGCACTGTCCAGCTCTGTTGCTGGGCATCCCAAGGGAGAGCATAACTAAAGATCCTGATTATGGGGCAAGCAATGGGGCCAGGGGTAAGTGATCTTGAGCTTGGTGCAGTCAGAAGGTAGAAAGAAAGAGATGACACACACAAGGAATCTGCACTCAAATCCAGAAAATGAAAAAAAAAAAAAACAAGTGGCAAAAACTGTACCAAAATACATAGGCTGCCAGCCTGTCGCAGAAGCTGGCCCTTTGCCTGGGCCCCCTCCCTGGACCTGGTCAGGACAGGGGGACCTTCTCCTAGGGGAACACTGTGCCTGGCAACACCCAGGAGTAGGTCCCCAGAAGGCCACACATATGGGAGGGATGGCATAGCTTGAGGGAGGAAATGGGGAGATACTTAAGGTACTTCCCAGGCACATTTCCCTCTCTCTCCTCCTTAGAGTGGATCAGCATTGGACAGACACCACCTGCAGATCAAGGAAAGGGCCTTCTCAGCTGTTTGTTTAGGAGGAGGTTTAGCAGTCCCCAGAGCTGCCCACAAGTATTATATTGCATTGAGTGTTTGCTCTCCCTCCTCGGAGCTTAAGTCAGGTGCCGAGCAGGTGCTGGGCACCCCCAGTGCACCTCAGTGTGATTGCCCCCTGGTCAGGAGCACCGCGGCTCCTGGGGTATCTCGGCTCCCATTCTCAGCCCTTCCCACATCCAACAAGCGTCAGTTCCCCCATAGCAGCTTCTTTTGCCCTCTCACCTCACTGTCTGGTGGTGTTCTGGGGAGCATACAGCCTTGCTTGGAACTGTCCTGGCTCAGTGGCTTGAGAGTGGCCTCAGTGGCGAGATCTGTTCGAGCTGAAAAAGGGGGAATCCCTGGTTGGCCGGCACTTGGGGAGAGGCATTGGGGTGTTCCACTTGGGAGCTTGTTGCGACTATCTCAGGCCACCAGTCAGGTTGCTGTCTAGTGTAGACTCGGTGGAGGACTGATTCACATTTGGCCGCCATGCAGGGGAGTTGTAGCACATTCTGGCAGTGCGCTTCCCCCGCATTCCTTCTGGCTCTCACGAGTCAACACGAGCAGGGCACTCTTGTAAGGAGTGGGAATCTCATCAACCATCTTGGAAATTGCAGATGGCCTACGGATCCACAGTTGGCTCTTCAGGGGTGTATTTCTGGCCACCGCAGGGGGTCCAGAGAACTAGGGAAGCTCCTGCAGATCACGCAGATGGCCTCGCATGAGCTGGCACACCCCCTCTCATTTTACTCATAAGGGGAGTAGTGCAGTACGGCAAGATAGTGCTGCCTATGGGGGCCACCATTTTGATTGCAGCCCTGTACGAATTGGTGCTGGCTGGTAGGTGCAGTGGTGAGAGTTACTACCTTTATAGCCGGCCCCTGGGTTTGGGGCTGTCCAGATCCCTTCTCTTGCTCACTCTTTCCTGGTAATAAACCAAAATAAAACAGACAAAGCAAAAAAGGCAGCTCTCCGGGGGCTTTCATTCCCAGTCTCTGCATGCATGTGGCATGTCCCTGAGCAGGTATTGCAGCAGAAGGGGAGTGGCAGTATATGTCTCCTTGGGAATGGAGTGGTTGCACCATGGCAGGTGGCCGGTGAGATCAGGCCCGGGGGTCCATGTCCCAGCTAGGACATTCCCTTACTGCTGTGGGCTGGGACATTTGGAGGACCAGAGGATATTTGTTATTCTCTAGCCATATCCCGGTGGCTGTCCCACATCCAGGTCATTTTAATCTGCCTTACTAATGGGGGATGTCATTGGGGGTGGTGGAATTTAGTTGTTGTTGCAGGTATGGCTGCCAGCAGAAGACATCTGCGGCCAAGAGGCAAGCAGCCATTGAGGAACAAGTGTGGCAGCTCTACAGGAAGAAAGGGGCAGCCTAGCTTTAGGCATGTTTGGATGGGTTAGACAGCCTATCAGTGTCCAGAAACTTGGCTTCAAAGAAGAGGATGGCAAAGGGAGATGGTGGGGTGAGTAGTGATAATGCACCCCCAGCGAAGAGCTCCAGGGCTGCAGGTAAGGAAAGACCAGAGGTGCTTCGGGTAAGGGCCCAGATGGTGTGGAAAGTGTTGGAGGCCATCCAATGTGAAGGCCTGGATAGTGAGCCAGAGGCTGTAGATGATGGTAGTAGGACTCTGGTGGAGGGGGGGCACCCACAGGGTCTTCAAGAGACATCAGAGCCAACTGGGTTGTCTCCGTGGGGGGACTTGTGTGCCACCTTCATTAGGCTGGCGTATGTGGTTTTGGCGCTAGTGGCTAAGGTCAACACCGCACTGACCGAGGCACTGGAGCCTCCCACGTCCTCCCCTCGGCCACCAGAAAGCTGCTTCGTAGAACTGAACACGCCAGTAGGGGCTCACCTGTCAGACAGGGTCCGCCAGCAGTTTCAGAACCGGGAGTATGTAGACATGTTTTCCTTGTTAAATTGGGAAGCAGAGCAGGATGTAAGTAAGAAATGCCATGGGGATAGGGTCAAGGTTCAGAGGACCTTCAACAATTGGATTGCGACATTCCTGGTGTACACCACGGCAGTCCTGCAAGGGGATGCATCCCAAGGTTTAGAACTATATAACTACATGCTTCATATTACCATGATGTACCAGTGAAAAGGGGGGTTGGCGTGGCTAGAATATGATGAGGAATGCCGGTGGCAAGCGGACGCATCCTGGGGGTGGGGGTTGCCTCAACATGCCCCTGATGGTAGAGGTGATGCAGGGAGGCGGAGTGCTGTGCACCAACAGTGGCTTGGCCCTGCATGTGACCTCTCCCCAGTGGGCAGAGGATGGGCCTGGGCAGTTGTGCTATGCATTTAATCAGGGCAACTGCACCAGGGCGATATACCTGTTTCAGCATGTATGCATAGCATGCAACCGCCAGCACCCGTTTGTCCAGTGTCCTAGTTCTTGGACCTCCCGGGGAGGATTTCATGCAGGAAGAAGTAGAGCTCCCAGGCCTCAGGGAGACAAGCCTCCCCACCCCAGTGCAAGTGAGAAGGCTTAAGCCATGGTTGGACCAGTACCTGGACAGACAAGCCGCCTCCTTGCTTGAAGAGGGTTTTACTGTGAGCTTCAGATTGTGTTACTCTGGCCCCATTCGGGGCTTTGAGGCATAAAATCTCAGGTCTGCACATGATCACCCGCAAGTGGTCTGAGAAAACTTGGCAAAAGAAAGGCAGTTGGGTAGGGTCAGCGGCCCATTTCTTTCCCCTCCTTGGCCCAATTTGAAGGTGTCACCCATTGGTTTGGTACCTAAGAAGGTGCTGGGTGAATATCGCATGATTAATTATCTTTCCTACCTGGAAGGGGATTCGGTTAACACCTACATCAATTCAGCCTATACTTCGGTGCAGTATGCATCTTTCGATGGGGTGATTGAGGTGGTAAGGCGGCAGGCTCGGGTGCCTTACTGGCTAAGTCTGATATCGAGTCAGCATTTCAATTGCTGCTGGTGCACCAAGATGACAGAATGCTGTTAGGCATAAAGTTTGATGGGCAATACTATGTGGACAACTGCAATCCGATGGGGTGCATGGTGGCTTGCACAATATTTGAGCTTTTCAGCACTTTCTTGCACTGGGTGACTATGCAGATATCAGGGAATGAGGCAGTTGTCCACTACCTCAATGATTTCCTGTTTGTGGGCCCGGCCAGAACCCGGCAGTGTGAGGCAACACTGGAGACCTTCGTTCTCATGTGTCAGGATTTCAGGAATCCTTTGGCCCCAGGGAAGGTTGAGAGGCTGACCACAGTCATTACATTTCTCAGCATAGAGATCGACATGGAGCACCAGCAGTGCCGATTGCTGGCCGACAAACTGGAGTCTCTCAGAGGGTTGCTCCAGAGGGCAGAGTCGACCAGGAAGATTATGTTGCGGGAGTTGCAGCAGCTGGTAGGGCATCTTAATTTTGCATGCAGGATCATTCCCATGGGCAGGTCCTTTTTGCCACACTTGGCCAATCGGTGCCAAGGCTGCAAGAAGCAGCACCATCAGATCCAGGTAACGATGGAATTCTGGGAGGACATCCAAGTCTGGAGAACCTTTCTTGATCACTTCAATGGGGTAGCTCTCAGGCAAGAGACTACAGATGAGGTGTCTTTGAACTTGTTCACGAATGCGGCTGGGGGAATGGACTTTGGGGCATACTTTCAGGGTGAGTGGTGTGCCAGTCAGTGGCCGCCAGAGTGGCTTGAAGCAGGGCTGGGCCGGTAGATCACCCTCCTGGAATTCTTTCTGATGGCAGTAGCACTGTGCATTTGGTGCACAAGGTTAAGGGACAAGATGATCAGTTTTCGGTCAGATAACATGGGGGTGGTGTACACTATTAACAGACAGCTCGGTCCAAAGGGACCTATGGGGGAACTTATGCAGGTTTTTGTGCTAAAATGCTTACTGTTCAACATTCAGTTTCAAGCTGTGCATGTACCAGAGGTGGATAATGGCATTTGTATGCTTTATCTTGTTCACAGTGGCAAAGGTTTTGGGAGCTGGCCCTGACTGCATAGCATCAGCCATGGAGGTTCCTCCATTCTTCTGGGAAGTGGTGAACATGAGCTTAGTGATACATAGGTAATTCCATTGCACCGGGACAAAGGCAGCTTACTGCAAGGGAGTACAGCACTACCTACAGGTACAAGAGGTGGCTGGGTGGTCAGATGCCTGGCCTATTCTGGTGGACCAACCCGCAGTTACATAGCAAAGGCTAAGGAGCAGGACCTGTGGGTCAGCATTTAGCAGAGCTCTCTTGGCTGACTAGGGTCATGGTGTGAGTGACAACACCAAGGCCTTTAAGGTGCGTAAAGTGTTTGAAGGGTAGAGAAGGTTGCTGGGGACCAGGTTTGATGACAGGCAGCGTACTTACTCCAGCGATCCTGGTTCAGATGTGGGAGACATTGCTGTTGGTATGTTGGAACGCATATGAGGCAAGACTGTTTGAGACTCTATTTCTGGTGGCCTATTGTGGGGCTTTCAGGGTATCGGAATTGACTCAGCCAGCACAGGCTCATGGGGTAGCAGGTTTGATGGCAGGGGATGTGGTAATTACCTCAGAAGGAGTTTATGTCTATCTCCAGAGGTCCAAGACAGAGCAGACAGGGGCTGGTCTGGTATAGGTTGGTGTCTACCCCTGGAATGTTGTGGCCAGTGAAAGAAAAGGGTCAGACATACGTGCCAGCCTGCCCGGCACAGGTGGTGGCATTCTTGGATGGGAGGCCTGTGTCGGCTTATCAATTTTGATACATTCTGAAGCGAGCCATGCAGCACATTGCATTGGAGACATGGGACTTTAGCACTCATTCATTTCGGATTGGAGCAGCAACAAATGCTCGGGGCCAAGGGATGTCAGATCAGGAGATCCAGTCTCTGGGGTGCTGGAGGTCCTGGGCATTGTTGCATTATGTTCATCTGCACTTGCAATAATCTCCCCTTTTCTCTTTGTTGCAGATCCCTCAGAAGGTCCCAGGAATGTATGGTGTGCGGGCATTCCTTCATCCATTGGGCAGCAAAGTGAGCAGCCGGCCAACTGGGGAAGCAACCTGGGCATTTCGCTGCAGGCAGTGCAGATTGTTTGGCTTGGCAAGGAAGGAATGCGCCTGGGAGGGTTGCTTCCATTGTTGTGAGAAGAGGTTTGCTGGTAGGGCATTCCAGATATCCTGTTGAATCACTTGGGAGGAGAAGACTTGGGCTTTCACAAGACAGTGGACTTCCTGATAGCGATGAAGGAAGATTTGCATCCCATTTGAGACTGGTGGCCCCATACAGCTCTCATCTGGTCCCACCTGCTGCAAAGATCGAGTTGAAAGCATGCCAGACAGCAGGGGGCTCTTAATCGGGCATGCATCACAGTGAATAGGGGGATGAGAGTCATTATGTGTTCCATGGGGGGGTGCAGTTTTGAGAAATGGGGACATTTATGTCTCCTGCCAGCCTATTATAGTGGGGGAGGACGGATGGGCAAGTGCAGCAGTAGATTTGGATAGGATGCTGGTGAAAATCTTGGAGGATAATCTTGAGTGATAGGCTTGGGGGGTCAGATAGGGTCTGGCCTGTGGCAGCTTGGGAGAAGCGCAGACTCGAGGTATCGAGGAACATGGGGGACAAGGCCAATTCTCATGAAGGACTCATTGTCCCTGGTTGGCATGAGGCCAGAGGACTGCCAGATTATGACCCAGATTATGATCCACAAGGATAAAAGGCAGCACCAGATGGGGGCAGCTGCCAGTGCCTTGGCTATATGACTTTGTTCCCAGGAATTGGGCGCATCCTCCAGCAGCAGCCATGCTCCAAGATGACGTTCTGTAAATCAATAAACACATGGCTCGGCCATTTCCTCCAATATTCTGTGTATGTGTCTTCCTTGGGAAAGGGAGCTATGGGGGGTTACCAGGCAATACATAGGCTGCCAGCCTGTCGCAGCAGCTGGTTGTTTGCCTGGGTCCCCACCTCCCTGACCTGGTCAGGATGGGGGCTCTTCTGCAGGGACACTGGTCCTGGCAATGTCCAGGAGGAGGTCTCCAGCAGGTTTCCCTTAGGGGAAGGATGGCATAGCTCAAGGACAGAGACAGGGGAGATACTTAAGGTGCCTCCTGGGCACATCTCCCTCTTTATCCTCATTTAAGTGGATCCCCACTCACCCACCTTCGTAAAAGCAGGATCGGGGGCCAGGGAGGTAGGGCCCCCTTTGATCCACAATGGGTAACTGCAATAGAGGCTGGGGAGTGACTTTTTCCATTTTGTTCCCACTTAACACCAGGGTTTTCTGGGTTTTTCACCTCCTCCAAAGGAATGATAAAAAGTAATTGGTCAACAGAGGTAAGGATAGTGTTGTTCCACAGATGAAGTGTTGTGGTTACATTGAACTGTTGCAGCCATGTGAGGCAGCTTGGGAGGAGCGCAGACCCGACGTATCAGGGGAACATGGGGATGAGGCCAATTCTCATGAAGAACTGGTCCCTGGTTGGCATGAGGCCAGGGGACCACCAGATTATGACCCAGGTGGGGGTCATGGTCCAGCCTCATTGGGTATCCATAAAGATAACAGGTGGCATGGATGGGAGCTGACGCTGGTGCCTTGGCCATATGACTTTATTCCCAGGAATCAGCGGCATGTCCTCCCAGCAGCACCCATGCTCAAGATGATGTTCTATAAATCAATAAACACATGGCTGCAGCCATTTTCTCCAAGCTTCTGTGTATGTGTATTCTTTGGGAAAGGGAGATTGGGGGGACAGGCAAGTATGGGTTTATTTCACAATGAAAAGACTCACCCCAGCAGTTTAAGTCTGGATGACTCATTGTTAGTGGGTGGGGCCAACCAGCAGCTGCCTGCTTAAATAGCAGTGAGGTTAAAGGGACAAGTGCCCAATCAAGAGAAAGCCAGCAAAATTAAAGGCCACAAAACAGCAAAAAAAGTAAACCTACAGAAAATGAAGTGCAAAAATGCACGTGAACTTCGGTCATCTCACCAAAAAACAGTCAAAAATAGGAAAACATTGCATAAAAACTCCCCATCCTTGTGCAATTAAAAATAAGCCATAGATGGTAACAAAAATAAGTAATGTCAAAAATGACAACCCAAAGTTGGAGGGAAAATATTCATTGCAAAACACTGCATTAATGCAGAGATTAGGGTTCAAATAAAGTCAAAGCGCAGTCTCAGGAGTATTGGGGAATTGGTGGTGTGCTGTTCCTTGGGGTTCCCAAACCTAATGCCCACCCCCACCCCATCCTCCAGCCCCTAGCCTCCTGCCCAAGTACAAGGTACAGGCCCAAGTCCGTGCTTCATAGTCATATGCTGGTTGGAGGTAGAGCAGTATGGCTCATCACATGTGGATACTACAAAATGGTCCAGGAGATAATCCTGGTAAACCATGGGAAATGTAAATATATAGAACTATTAGTCCTTAATTATGCTGCCTCTTCAGATGTGTCCTTTAGCTAATTTCTGTGAACCCCACATATTGGGGAGGGCGCAACACAAAATTCACACACATAGACATTCCCCCCAGTATATGCGGGGTTCACAGAAATTGGCTCATCACATGTGGTCAGCAGAATCAATTATAACTTTCTTCATGCAGGGCCCACAAAAGATCCTGTGTAACTTTGTTTGTTCACATGATCACTTGAGTTTCTATAGAGACAGAGCAAATGCATTTATTCATTACAAAGTAGCTGGATGTGGTGGAGGACAGCTTGTGCCGGTCACCTTAGAGCTCTGCTACTTGGGTGCTGGGGGGAAGGTAGTAATATAAGGGTGCTGCCAGGGTGGGTAGGGGGAGACTTTGGTGAAATAGTTATATACATATGAACATACCAGCAGATGAAGGCCATTTGGTTAGTCTAGTCTGCTCATATGGCAGGGCTCACAGCTGGAGCTATTGTCCCTGCCCCCTCCCTGCTCCTCCCATCCCTCACCCATGATCCTTACCTTCCCTATTCCTATCTCAGCCTCTTGAAGCTGCCCACTGTCTTCAACAAGACCACCTCTTCTGGCAGCACATTCTAATTGTCCACCACCCTCTCTGTGAAGAAGTGCTTCCTGACCTCCCTCCTAAACCTACCCCCTCCAGCTTAAGACTGTGCCCCCTCATGTTATTGTTGCCACTCAGCTTAAAGAGACCTTCCTTATCCACCTTATCTATCCCTTTCAAGTACTTGAAAGTCCCAGTTATGTCCCTCTCTCTCTCTCTCTCTCTCCATTCCTCCAGGAGTGAATGTTCAGTCGCCTCAACCTCTCCTCATATGCCTTACCCTGCTGATCTGCTATCATCTTTGTAGTCCTCCTCTGGACTTTCCCCAGCAGATTAATGTGCTTTTGAGGTGTGGACACCAGTATTGAACTCCATAATCTAGATGCGCCTCACCAGTGACCTGTACAAGGGTAGTATAACCTCCTCTTTCTGTTACTGATCTGCCTAACTATGCATTCCAGCATCTTGTTTGCTCTGCTGCTACTTTCTTGCACTGTGTGGAGTGCTTCGGTCACTAGTGATCATTGTCACAAATACACTCTGGGAATCAGGCCCTCTGCTTCCATGGTGCCCAACCTTGAAGTGCGATTCGTGATCGGGGACAAACAGGGACACCCTCCTGTTTGTTTTGGTCCGAGTAAACTAGCAGTCTTGAGTCCTGGGGTCAAATATAAACCCTTTTTAGCTAGCACACCCAGGTAACAGGTCCAAATATCACACTGTCTTTGGGGAAAGCAGTGCAATACTTAACCCAGCGGGCATACAACCAACCTGGTTCACAACCCCCTGCTGACTCAGTTGAGACTCGGGTATTCTCTTATCTTGCTGGATCTTTACACAGATCCTTGTTAGCATGGCTGCATATGGTGACACACTAAGCAACTTAACAGTTACATCAGAATTATTAATATTGTTCCACCATTCGCACTCAAAATGAGAAACTGTTTAGGCAGGTTTAAGGAAAACAAAATTTACTAAGAATTAAAGATAGTAACTGAATACAGTACATAAAACAACATATATACATTAAAGTTACGAACAGAGAAAGAAATGGAAAATTACAAATTAAAGCACCCTGCAACTGATTTGCTAATTCTACCTTAGTTTTCAGTTGGCCAAGGTTCACACTTGAATTACCAGTCTTGGCAGAAGTGGTCTTTCTTGAATACAGGAACAAAGTGTTCCTTAGAAGTCCTGAACAAAAGTGTCAGTCCTTTCAGCCAGCTTAATAATATCAAAAAAGCCAGAATGTCCCTCCTATCCTGTGATGTCACTGGGCTGCTAGCGTGAGGTCACATTCAGTTCTACATACTTAATTTGTAACATGCAACGGCATAGGCAAAACAGGTCAGATTACTACTTGATTGGAATCTGCAAATACAGTAATATTTGTAATTATAACAAGACAGCCTGTCTTTATCAGAGTATGGTTTTATGGCAGGTTACAAAATCCCTTTGATCTTCAAAGGAAACACCCTGGAAACACTTCTCATATTAGGCTGAATTTTCAAAGAGGTCTATCAGAAATGGCTTCCTTCTTGGTATGCCATAAAATTTAATATTTTGTGACGGTTGGCTAGGTTCAAAGCAGTGGCTTGTTATAACCTGGTCTTTATAA
Organism: Neoceratodus forsteri; assembly: GCA_016271365.2. Lineage (NCBI taxonomy): Eukaryota > Metazoa > Chordata > Ceratodontiformes > Ceratodontidae > Neoceratodus > Neoceratodus forsteri. The sequence goes on along the minus strand of CM057453.1, from coordinate 637,293,365 downwards.
CAGTCTCAGGAAGTTTAGCAGATAATTGTTGGATTTTCTACAGCTAGCTGTGCCCTTTAGGTCAGCAGGAGGGCAGAACATTTTTTTCTTTTAAAAATCCAATGTCCCATGATGCCTTGTGCTGACTTCCATGTTTCACAAGCAGAAATTCAAAAAACATATATTTATAGTAAAAATATAATACAAATAATAACAGGCAGGCAGCTTTTGCAACACCGTTCCCTCCTAGACTGAATTTGGGGGAATCTATTCCTAAGCATGGGATGAGCTTCCCAAATTCAGTTCACTGCTCTAACTGGCATGATAGACCATCTGCATTTGCCAATCTGGCCATGTGGGTAATGGTCACATCGTATTCCTGTAATGCAAGGCTCCATCTTAGAAGCCTACCATTTGTCTTACCCATTTGTGCCAGCAAAACTAGGGGGTTATGATCCGTCTGTACTTCAAAGTGCCTCCTGTGACACTCTGCCCCTGCTTCTGGTTACCTGTATGATATTTACATTATAAATAAATGGTCTATGTATAAAATGTCAGTATGTGAGAGATTTGGCCTTTAACTTTCAAGGTCAGTAGCTGAAACCACAGGATGCTGTAAAACAGACCAGAAAAAGCAGTTAATTAAGACTTCCTTACAGAAAGGTATTTTACTGCCCTTTTATGATCTGACCAGGCCTTTGAATATGAAAACCAAATGTGAGTTTTATGATATTACTGGAGGCAGGGTAATTGGGCTGGTTCTTCTCCTTTTAGCATATAACCAGAAATGTGTGACGAGTCATAAAATTCCTCAGATCACACTAGCACAGGAAATCAGCCCAAGAGGACATGAGTGTGGGATTGTTAAGTTCAAAGAGAAAATGTTTAATTAAAGACTGTTGTATTTAGAAAATGGCTAGTTACAGATTTTTAAAAGCAATGACTCACATCTTCAGAGACACTTATGTCAGAAATGATCTAAGGGAGGTTCTAGCTGACCTCATCAAAAGGGGGTGGGGACAGATAGAGTTAAAAATGAAACATTATATATGGGATGGTGACATATGATTCTAGACTTTGACTGAGAAAGCATTTAGAAAGGTAATAGAACAGAATTACATATCTGTGGTAGGAGTGTTTTGTCTGTAACTTCCTTTTTATTTTACATGATACGTAAGTTGTATGATATATTGTTCTATGTTTAATTTCACCTTTTTATCATATTTTTAGTAAACAGCCATTTCTTTGAAATACTGCCAGGGTGTCTTTTCAGTTTCTTTTTTTGCATGTGATGTATATGTGGTTAAGTCTGAGAGCTGTTGAAAAGCTTGATTGTGTTACTGAGCTTGTGTAAAAAGGTAAGAATTACCTAGGTTTCTATAGAGTTAAAAAGAGATCATTTTGGATACTTGGTTGGGTGCCTCTGGTGAAAGATTGTACCGCAGTCCTGAAGATGGTACATATCTGAGCCTGTATATTGGGTATGCTAGCATAAGGGTCACAGTTTGAATCCCTCCAGAACTCAAGGCTAAAGGTGATTCAGACCCAAAGCAGACAGGAGGGTTATCCTGTCTGTTGCCTGTTCACAGTATTGCACTTTGAGGTTGGCACTGTGGAAGCAGAGGGCCTGACCTTGAAGTGCATTTGTGACAGATTTGGTTGGCAGTGGTGTGATATAAGTATTTGGTAACACAAGCTTTAACAGTCCAGTGTGTCAGCTTAATACTGTACAGCTCATGTGCAAAATAAGGCAGTGATTTATTTTTAAAAAGGAAAATCAGAACTATATAATTTTGATTACAGTCAAAGTTCCTACCTGTTTATTTTTTTTTGGAGTGCAAGTTAGAGTAGCTGTAGTTAGGGAAGAAGATGGCTTCCAACTAAAGCAGGTACACTGTAGACTACTTGAGGCAGTTGTGCCAGGACAGAGGAGTCTAGTATGAGGGGAAAGCCAACAAGTAGAACCTCATGGTTGTTCTGATGACTGCCAATACCCAGAGCATTGAGTCACAGTCCGTGACTAGACAGGACCAAACCTTGGGCATGGAGGGGCCAGTGTCTATTGCAGTGTCTGGATCCAGTGAGGAGGACACCAGGGACAGTGCAAGCCAAGGGCCACAGCAGTAGGAGAAGGTCACCAGCATTCTGGAGCCAGAAGCAATCAGGCTACAGATGGAGTTGTGGATAATGGAGCTGGAGTTCAAACAGCAGAAGTGGAAATTTGAGAGAGAAGCGAAGTGAGAGCAGCGAGCCGCAGAGGAGAAGAGGGAGCGAGAACAGCAAGAAGCAGTGCGTGAACAGCGAGAGGCTGACTGTGAAGAGTCTGAGTGTGAGAGGCAACATGAACATGAGAAGCTAAGACTCAAACCCCCAGCACCCGCACAGGTAAATGGCTTGGGTTTAACTGGAACTACAGGACTACATTATAAATTAAATTCTAAATTGATAGCCAAATTTAAAGATGGGGAGGATATAGATGCCTTTTTCAATTCCTTTGAAAAAGTTTGCATTAAGGCAAATATTCCTAGAGAGTTCTGGAGCTTCTAGCTATCCCCGCTACTTACTGGGAAAGCTCAGGATGCATGGAGTCAAATGGACAATGAGGACAGTAATGATTATAGCAAACTTAAGCTGCCCTTTTAAAAATATATATAATTTGAATGTAGAAGATACAGTGCTAAATTCTGTAAGCTCAAGAGAAGCCCTGACATGAGCTACGAGGAGCTAGCCATGAAACAATGTCAGTTTTTAAAATGTTGGTGGGAAAGAATTGAAGCAAACTGTGTAGATAAAATTGAAAATGCTGTACTGTTAGAACAATTTTTTGGGGCATGCCCAGCAGAGCTGAAAACCTGGCTGGAGGACTGAGATCCAAAAACAGTGCAAGAAGCTGCTGAACTCTCGGGCCACTATGCCAAGAACAGACCTGCTCTGAGAGCAAATGGGGCAGGGGTGGCAGCACAGAGAGGGAATAGCGCACCTTCAGGGTAGCTAAAACCCTCATTGCCTCCACCGACACCAGGTAGCCCCAGGTTTCAAAGAAAATATTTTCTGAGAAAAGAAACGAATGTTGGGTTTGCAATGAAACTGGGCATATTGCCAGACAGTGTCCAAAAAGGATGAGCAATACGTAAAGTGGTGCAAGGAAAGAACTGGGTTGTTTGTGTGTCCCTGAAAGCATGCCTGTAAACATGAGGGAACACATGCACTCAGTCACTGTAAATGGTGTACAGGCACAAGGGTTAAGAGACACAGGGGCATCCCTGACATTGGTAAAAGGGGATCTGGTAGAGCCTGGTCAGCTTATACCCAATAAATTTGTAACTGTACAGGGGTTCACTGGGGAGGAGGAAACATTGCCACTCACTAGTGTTCTTCTAGACTGGGGTGAGACAGGGGAAACTGTGCAACAGGTTGCTGTAGCAGAAACTTTAGCAGTTGATGTAATTCTCGGCAAAAATCTCAGACGGGATGGTGTGTGCAGTTACCTACAGTCAAGCAGCAAAGAAACATTGTGGTGCCCCAGACCCCATAGAAGCCACTGTGGAAAACACTGGGAGGCTGGTTCCCCAGCCTGGGTCTCCTGAGATGGAGACTAATGAAAGGGGTGGTAGAAATTTCCCCAGTAGCAGTTAACCAAATAGCTACAGAGGGTTACTCTGAGGAAGGAAGGGTGACCCATTGCCAGAGGGTTAGGGATGACAGTGATCCTGAGTGCCCTGATGCTAGAGCTAGGAACCCTAGTTTAGATATTGAAGGGGGGCCTGTTCCATGCCTTGGGAATGTGTAAGGAGTTTGCAACTGCTCAGAAAAGTGACCCTAGTCTAGAGAAGCTGAGGGCTTGGGTAGACTCTGATGGAGCACAGGGAGGAGATGGGAAATACAAGGTTTATTGGGAAAATGGACTGATGTATATGCAGGATGCTAAGAGAGAGGGAGGGATGATAGGCAGACAGCTTGTCATTCCCCAGGGGTACCGTGAGCAGTTGTGCAAGACTGCACATGATATTCCCTTGTCTGGTCATCTGGGAATCACATGCTGTATGTAGTAGTTGGCCCAGAATTTCTATTGGCCCAACTTCAAACATCAGGTAAAGGAGTATTGCAGGTCTTGTCACCCGGTGCCAAGAAATAGGGAAGGCAGGTAAGAAAACCCAAGCCACCCTAATTCCATTGCTCATAGTGGAGGAGCCATTCCAGAGGGTGGTAATGGATACTGTGGGCCTTTAAATACCCCCAGCTCCTCCGGGAAGAGGTTCATCCTGACTGTGGTGGATTATGCCACCAGGTATCCAGAGGCAGTAGTCCTATCCTCACTGAGGACAGACAAAGTGTCAGATGCCTTACTTGGGATTTTCTCCCATGTTGGGTTTTTGCAGGAGGTTATCACCAATTGTGGGGGTTCCTTTATGTCTGACCTGATGAAATGTATGTGGGAGAGGTGTGGGGTGGTGCAGAGATGCATGACACCTTATCACCTGCAAGCCAATGGGCTTGTAGAAAGATTAACGGTGCCCTGAAGTCAATGCTCCAACCATTTTCTGAACAGCATGGGAGGGACTGGGAAATACCTTCACCACCTGTTGTTTGCATACAGGAAGATGCCCCAAGGGTCAACAGGGTTTTCCCCTTCAAGCTCTTTATATGGACGCTGGGCATGTGGGCCCCTAGGGCTTGATCTGGGAGGACTGGGAAGGCAAGCACACCACCCAGGGAACTCTCATAGTGGACTATGTCCTTAGCTTTAGGGAAAGGCTGAAGGAGCTTATGGGGACAGCCCAGAGCAACCTGGTAGCTGCCCAACAAAAAACAAAAGTGTGGTACAACTGCAGAGCCAGAGCTCACCTGTACACAGTGGGTCAGGAAGTCATGATCCCAATCCCAGTCCAAAAAGACAAGCTGCAGGCTGAGTGGGCAGGACCATACAAAGTAGTTAGAAAGGTAAATGATGTGAACTATATCACAAAGTAACCTAACAGAAGACATACAGAAAGAATGTACCATGTCAACATGATGAAGCCATATGCTAATAGGGCTAACATGGTGATTGCAGTGTGTAGTCCTGGGGAGGGGATGGACGAAGGAGACCCCCTTCTGGACTTGCTGGAAGAAAGCAAGTGGGAGTCCTCTGTGGGGGCAATTAAAGTGTCACCCCAGTTAGCCCAGGACCAGATCCAGGAAGTAAGGGAGGTTTTAGCAGACTTTGCCCCACTGTTGAGCACCAAGCCTGGAATAACTCCCTTAGCAACACATGATGCAGAGACAGGGACGTGCCGCTCTACGGAGAACAGCATATCAGGTGTCCGAGGCTGTCAAAAGACATTGAGGGATGTGGAGGAAATGCTGGATTTAGGGGTAATCTAGAAATCCCACAGCCCCTTGGCCTCACCCGTAGTCCTTGTTCCCATGCCAGATGGCTCTACTCAGTTTTGTGTGAACTATCGTGGACTGAATGCAGTCACAAAGTCAGACATCCACCCAATGCCACAAACGGACAAACTCCTGGACAAGTTGGGAGGGGCGACCTACCTTACGACTATTGACCTAACAAAGGGGTAATGGCAGGTAGAGTTAACTGCCAGAGCTAGAGAGAGGTCAGCCTTCATCAATCCAATAGGCTTATTTGAATTAAAGTAATGCCTTTCAGAATGAAGAACGCCCCGGCTGCTTTCCAAAGGTCGGAGAACCAGGCGTTAAATGGTGTTGAGGAGTACACTGTGGCATACAGGATGACATTGCCATCTTTAGTGCCAGCTGGAGGAACAACTGTCCCATCTTAGAGAAGTGCTGGGCAGGATACAGAGGACAGGCTCACTGTCAAAGCTGAGAAGTGCCAGGTGGCCATGGCTGAAGTGACATACCTGGGCATGTTGTAGAATGGGGACAGCTCTGTCCTAACCAAGTAAAAGTAGAGGCAATCAAGGCATGGCCCAGACCAGAAATGTAGAAGCAGGTCAGGAGTTTTCTAGAGACAGCAGGGTACTATAGGAAATGTGTGCTCAGTACAGTGCCCAGCTGCTCCCTATCTGACCTGGTAAAGAAAAGGATGCCTAAGAAAGTTACCTAGGAACCAGCCTGTGAAAGCCTTTACCAGACTGAAGGAGGCACTGTGCAGTGTTCCTGTATTGACAAGTCCAGACTATAGCAGACCCTTTATAGTACAGACTATGCCTCAGATGTGGGTATTGGGGTAGTGCTGAGTCAGACATCCAACCAAGGAAAGATCACACCATAGTATACCTGAGTAAAAAGTTACTTCCCATGGAGCAGCAGGCATACTTACTGTGGAAAAGAGTTCTGCCATAGTGTGGGTCTCAAAGAAGTTAGAGCCATACTTATACGGGCAGCATTTTGAGGTAGAAACTAACCACAACCCCCTGGTTTGGCTGACACAAATGAGAAAAATGAATGGTAGACTACTAAGATGGAGTATTGCCTTGTAAGGGTATGACATGATGATCTCACATAGGGCTAGAGCAACCAATCAGAATGCAGATGGCTTGTCGCATTTATATGAGGAATGAACTGACTTGTGGAGCTCATCCCATGCAGAGGACAGAGCCCCCAAATTCAGTCTATGTGGAGAGGAGTGTAATGCTCTACCCCTGATTTTGGTTACCTGTATGATATTTATATTATAAATAAATGGTCTATGTATGAAATGTCAGTATGTGAGAGATTTGGCCTTTAACTTTCAAGGTCAGTAGCTGAAACCACAGGATGCTGTAAAACAGACCAGAAGAACCAGTTAATTAAGACTTCCTTATAGAAGGGTATTTTATTGCCCTTTTATGATCTGACCAGGCTTTTGAATTCAAAAACCAAATGTGAGTTTTATGACATTACAGGAGGCAGGGTAATTGGGCTGGTTCTTCTCCTTTTAGCATATAACCAGAAATGTGTGAAGAGTCATAACATCCTCAGATCACACTAACGCAGGAAATTAGCCCAAGAGGACATGAGTGTGGGATTGTTAAGTTCAAAGAGAAAATGTTTAATTAAAGACTGTCATATTTGAGAAATGGCTAGTTACAGATTTTTAAAAGCAATGACTCACATCCTCAGAGACACTTATGTCAGAAATTATCTAAGGGAGGTTCTAGCTGACCTCATCAAAAGGGGGTGGGGAAAGATACAGTTAGAAATGAAACATTGTATATGGGATGGTGACATATGATTCTAGACTCTGACTGGGAAAGCACTTAGAAAGGCATTAGCTAGAAAATAATTAATTATCTGTGGTAGGTGTGTTTGTTCTGAAACTTCCTTTTTGTTTTACAAGATTGTAAGCTGTATGATATATTGTTCTATGTTTAATTTTACCTTTTTATCATATTTTTAGTAAACAACCATTTCTTTGAAATCCTGCCTGGGTGTCTTTTCAGTTTATTTTTTTGCATGTGATGTATATGTGGTTAAGTCTGAGAGCTGTTGAAAAGCTTGATTGTGTTACTGAGCTTGTGTAAAAAGGTAAAAACTACCTAGGTCTCTATAGAGTTAAAAAGAGTTTATTTTGGATACCTGGTTGGGTGCCTCTGGTGAAAGATTGTACTGCAGTCCCAAAGAGGGTACATATCTGAGCCTGTGCATTGAGTATGCTAGCATAAGGTTCACAGTTTGAATCTCTCCACAACTTGAGACTAAAGGTGATTCGGACCCAACGTAGACAGGAAGGTGTTGACATTCGGATAATTAGAATGGGTATTGATTGTTTTGTTTATCCATAAGTACATATTTTTAATTTTTCCTTATATCATAATGTTTTCCGAGTAACTGAAACGAGCAGTTATAAAACCCATTTTAAAGAATGGCAATCCTCATTAGTTACTAATTATCATCCAATCTCTCTTCTATCCCCTATTTCGAAAGTTTTGGAAAGGATTGTTATGGACCAGACCTTGGATTTCCTTGGGAGGTATTCTTTATTGTCTGAGAATTAACATGGCTTTAAGCCAGGGTATAACACTGAGACAGCCTTGGTGGGGTTCACGGACAGTGTTCATGGTGCACTTGATAGTGGGCATTCATGTGCGGCACTGTTTGTGGACCTCACCAAGGCTTTTGATTTGGTTGAATTTGATCTCCTTCCCGGTGTGCTTCATGGTCTTCATTTTTCTGATGAAGTGAACATGTGGTATCAAAATTTTTTGTTTGAAAGATCTTTTAGAACTATTATTGGTTCATCTTTATCCATTCTCTTCCCTATTTTGTGGTGTGCCCCAGGGTTCAATTCTGGGGCTACTCATTTTTCCTTATTTATGAATTCTTTTCTGACATATGTACAAAACAGAAATGATTTTATATGCTGATTATGCTGCTCTTTTTGTTCTGATCCCAGACCAAATGTCACCCTTTCCCATCTTCAAACTGATTTCAGTCATATGCAGGATTGGTTATCCTTAAGTCACCTGGTTTTGAATTCTGAAGACCAAAGTAATGGTGTTTTCTAAAAGAAAATGTATCTAATGACTTGCTTTCAATTTTGATTGGACAGGAAATATGATCGAAAATGTTTCTGTTTTCAAATATTTTGGTATTACGTTGGACACACATTTTCTTTTGAACCTCACATTCAGAATCTTAGGAAACCCTCCATCAGAGGTTGGGTATGCTTCATCGAGTTAAATCTTTTTGACTTTGGAATCCAGAGACGCTTTTAGTACATTGTTTTCTATTTTCCATACTCGATTATGGTATACTTATTTACACATCTTCATGCACCAATGTTTTGAGTCCTCTTAAAGTAATTTACCATTCAGCTTTGAGGTTTTAGCTAGATTTACCCTTTCAAACCCATTGCTCTGATCTGTACAGTCATTTTCTTTATCTTTTGAAAATTGAGTACTTTATAAAATGGGCATTTTCTTATTTAAAGTTAAATGTAATATTTTCCTTTTTCTACTTCTATAATGTTTCCCAAATTAACTAATGCATTGTTTACTACTTCTCAGTATAATTATAAATTTAAAATACCATTTTTTAAGACTACCTTTGGACAAAGATCTTTATTATTTAGAGCACCTACCTTTTTTAACAGAATTCCATTAGAAATTGTTCAAAATAGTCCTTCTCAGGGTCATATGAAATCTTTAGAAGTTGTTGATAATAATTCCTGTCAGGGCTTTAAGACAAGGTTAAAACAGTGGCTATTTTTGAAAACATGATGTATTTTTTATGCATTGTATTTTATTGATTGAATGTATTGTTTGTATATGTGTTTTTTGTTGGTATTTGTGTGTTTTTAGCTTTAAATTTGTCTCCGATGAAAGCGAGCAGTTTGTATTTGGATTTACAAGTATAAAAAATAAAAATGAAAATGAAAATGAAACCCTGTCTGTTATCTGTTCACACTATTGCACTCTAAGGTTGGCACTGTGGGAGCAGAGGCCTGACCTGTGGAGTGCATTTGTGTGTAACCCTAGAGGGCGCTATCCTGAGGCTACTACCACTGCCTGCCCTAACCGTGACAGGGTGAGGGGTCCAGATCCGTTGGCAGGTGCCTCCACCCAGAGGTCAGGGTTAGAACAGTCGAGACTGACTTGGTCACAGCCCTCTGGGTTGCTGTAGCCCCCCTTTCTTCCCACTAGTGGCCCACACAGTTCAATTTCAGTGTCCTTACCATATACACTTACCCCCTGGCTCAGACCAATCAGCTCACTCTGGAGATCCACTGAAAAGCAAGGTACAGTTACACCACATCCACTGTGCAATATTTCTCCATTAATACACAAACTAGCCAGTGTACTTTTGCAAAACAAGCAATCTGATTTATTTAAGGGGAGACAACAAGGACTGGGGGGATCAGGTTGATTAACTTACCACCACAATATAAGAATGTTCACCTAGGGCTCTGTGCACAGGCCTAACCTATAAGTTACTGTCCATGGTACCCAAGCCCTAAAGGCTAGTTTCTCGATGCAGCTGGATTGGGCCTGACACAGACAAACCTTTAATTCCTACTGATTTGATGGAGCAAGCTGGCTCAACAAATGTAGTCAGCAAGGTAACCAGAAAATCTTGCCCTGGCTAGCAACGTTAACAGAGCTACCCTGATTTAGTACTCACAACTCCAGAAGAACAGCGCTCTCATATCACTCCACAGGGCTGAGCCTGAACTTCAGATACTTCTCCACACATTTATATGAAAGACAACAGAGGTGTACCATATCAGGCAGCTGCTCCTATGGCCCGACCAAACTCACAGCTATCGGGAGTCTCCTGCAGCTTCAACTTTCCTGACAGACCGAGCACGATTCAGCAGATTCTCCAGTCCTCTTCAGGTTGAGCCTGGTAGGTAGCTGTGCTTGTACACAGCCTCCTCGACCGCTGCCCTCGCGGTTTAGTCTGACTCTACCAGCAACCGAGCCACCCGAGGTGGCCTACACACACACACACACACACTTCCCGCACAAAGACTTAGTGCCAGAAGCCTGGGCTCCTTTCTCGCCACAGCCACAGCATCTCTGCCCTTTGGCAGTTAGGGCAAGTCTCTATTCAGGCATCACCCAATCCAATTGGAGGGCTGCAGATGTCTGTCATTCAATACTGCCCTCATTTGTGCAAAAATGTGCCATGGCCCAGAATTCCACTTCCCAGAATTACAAGCTGTGTCCCCATTGGTCAGCCGGCTTCATCTAGAGTCCTGATTTCTGGTTGGTCACTTCTACACCATTTTAGATGCCCCCTGGCTACCATAGGACCCTTCAACACAGTCCTGGTCCAAAATGGAGGGGCACAGCACAAAGTCCTAGCTGCAATAAAAAAAAAGTTAGACAAACTACAATTTTACCAATACTATACATGTTCTCAGGGGAACAACTACATCTTTCAGATGGGCTCCCCCACTGCTCCTAGCGACTGCAGAAGCGAGCAATCAGACAGCAGTCCAGGGCGGGATTTGAGCAGAGAAACCCCAGCCCCCCTTTATAATTCACTAAAGCCTGCAAGCAGGCAGCTCTTAAAGAGGCAGTACGGGAGGCTTTAAAAGCACTCACAATGCCCACATTTAGCGGCCTTATGCCGAACACCAGACAGGCATGGAGCATTTAGGCAAGCTCCGGGAAGGCTTTTAGGAACCCCCATTTGTAGGGGGGTTACATGTGACACCTCCAATATAGGTATGACTCTGATTTCTTCAGGACCCACACCAGTGCCAGGAATTCCTTATCCACTGTAGAATAAGCCTGCACCCTGGGAAGTAATTTCTTACTGATGTACACTATTGGATAATCTTTCCCTTGGTTAAAAGTCTGGCTAAGTACTGTCCTAATACCACGTCTGAGGCATCTGTCTGGACTACAAATGACTCACTGTAGTCTGAACTGATGAACACAGGAGCACCACACAGTGTCTCCTTTAGCCATGTAAAGGCCCGTTCACAGGCTGGTTCCCAGTTTACCTTTTTAGGAATCCTTTTCTTTAGCAAGCCAGATAGGGGAGCTGCAGGGCACTGTAGTTTGGTGCAAACTTTCAATAATACACAGCGGTCCCTAGAAAACTCTGAACCTGCTTCTGTTTTTCAGGTCTGGGTCATGCCCTATTACCTCAACCTTGGCTTGATTGGATGGAGCTGTCCCTGCCCTACTGCATGTCCTAGGTATGCCACCTCCATCATGGCCACCTGGCAGTTTTCAGCTTTGACAGCTTTGGCCCTCTATATCCTGCCCAACACTTCCTTAAGGTGGGACAGGTGTTCCTTCCAGTTGGCACTGAAGATGGCGATATCATCCAGGTATGCCACTGCATATTCTTCAGTACCATGTAACACCTGGTTCACCAACTTTTGGAAGGTGGCAGGGGTGTTCTTCATCCCAAAAGACATTGCCTTGAACTCAAATAACCCTATCGGAGTGATGAAGGCCGACCTCTCCCTAGTTCTGGAAGTAACTCCACCTGCCTATCAGGTCAATGGTAGTAAGGTAGGTTGCCCCTTCCATCTTGTCCAGTAGTTCGTCCATCCATGGCATTGGGTGGTTGCCAACTTCGTGACTACATTGAGTCCATGATAGTCCACACAAAAATGAGTAGAGCCATTTGGCTTGGGAATGAGGACTACAGGTGAGGCTCAGGGGCTGTGGGATTTCTGGATTTCCCCTAAATCCAGCATTTCCTCCATCTCGCTCCTAATGTCCTTTAGAATGACTTTAGACACCCAGTATGCTGTCTGCGGTATGGGCTCTTGCATCCCCATGTCTACATCATGTGTCACTAAGGGGGTTAGTCCAGGCTTGGGCATTAAACAAAGGGGCAAAGTCTGCTAAAACCACCCTTACTTCCTGGGTCTGTTCTTGGGTCAACTGGGGTGACAGGTTGATTGCCTTCACAGAGGACACCCGCTTGCTTTCCTCAAGCATGTCAGAAGGTTTTCTTCATCCATCTCCTCCCTAGGACTACACACCACAATACCATGTCAGCCCCTATTTGCATATGGCTTCATCATGTTGACATGGCACATTCTATTAGGATGTCTCCTGTCAGTCAGTTCTACAATGTAGTTTATGTCATTTACCTGTCTAACTACCTTGTATGGTCCTGCCCACTCAGTCTGTAGCTTATCCGTCCTTACTGGTATTAGGACCATGACTTCCTGACCCACAGTGTGCGAGCGAGTTCTGGCTCTGCAGTTGTACCATACCTTTTGCTTCTGCTGGGCAGCTGCCAGATTGCTGTGGGCTGTTCCCATAAGCTCCTTCAGCTTTTCCCTAAACTAAAGGACATAATCTACTATGGGAGTTCCCTGGGTGGCATGCTTCCCTCCCAGTCCTCCGGATCAAGTCTAGGGCACACACACACACACACACTCACGTCCATATAAGAGCTCGAAGGGGTGAACCCTGTCGACTCTTGGGGCACCTCCCTGTATGTGAACAGGTGGGGAAAGTATTTCTCTCAGTCCCTCCCATGCTATTCAGCAAACGCTTGGAGCATTGATTCAAGGGTACCATTAAACATTTCCACAAGCCCACTGACCTGTGGGTGATAGATAATGTGTTGTGCATCTGTGCACTATGCCACACTTCTCCCACAAACACTTCAACAGGTCACACATGAAGGTACCGCCTCGATCAGTGATAACCTCCTGTGGGAACCTGACATGGAAGAAAGTCCCTAGCAAGGCATCTGCCATTTTGTCTGTCCTGAGTGAGGAAAGAGTGACCACTTCTGGGTATCTGGTAGCATAATCTACCACCATCAGGATATACCTCTTCCTGTGGGAGCTTGGGGTATTCAAATGTCCCACAATATCTATTCCTACCCTCTGGAATGGCTCCTCCACTAGGGACAAGGTAATTAGGGCAGCTTTGCTTTTACTGCCTGCTTTCCCTATTTCTTGGCACCGTTGACAAGACCTGCAACATTCCTTCACCTGCTGGGTGAAATTGAGCCAATAGAAATTCTGGGCCAATTGCTGCTTAGTGTGCTCAATTCCCAGATGTCCAGACATGGGATTATCATGAACAGTCTTGAACAACCACTCATGGTACCCCAGGGGAACATCAAGCTGCCTGCCCATCACTCCTCCCTCTGTCCTTACATCCTGCATATACAACAGTCCATTGTCCCAATACAATCTATGTCTCACATCACCTCCCTGTGTCCCATCAGATTTTGCACAAGCCCTCAGCCTCTCTAAACTGGGACCAGTCCTCTGAGCAGCTGCAAAATCCACACATTTTCCCAAGGCATGGCACATGTCCTCTTCAGTCTCTAAACTGGGGTCCATAACTCTAGCATCAGGTCATTCAGAATCACTGCCATCCCTAGCTCTCTGACCATCGGCTACCCTCTCTCCTTAGAGTAACCGTCGGTGGCTGTTTTATGAACTGCTACCTGGGGAAGTTCTACCTACCTTTCCCTACTCTCCATTTCAGGAGACATAGGCTGGGGAACCAGCCTCCCAGTATTTTCACAGGGCCTTCTACGGGTTCAGGGAACAACAATCAGCCTTTGCCGTCTGACTGCGGGGTAACTGCACACACCACCCTTCTTGTAGATTATTACCTATAATCACATCCAGGGCGTAGATTGTCTGCCACAGCCACTTTCTGCACCCTCTCTCCTGTCACATCCCAGTCCAGGAGAACACTTGCTAGGGGCAGAGTTTTTCCTCCCAGTAAATCCCTTATAGTTATGAACTGATTAGGTATAAGCTGTCCAGGCTCAACCAAATCCCTTTACCAAAGTAAGAGACACCGCCTATCCCTTAAACCATGAGTTTGTACCTCATTCATAGTAACTGGGTGTATGTGCTCATGTTTACTGGCATGCTTTCAGGGTTACACAAAAAAAACACTTCTTTCCCAGCACCACTTTGCCCACTCTGTGCCTTTTAGGATACTGTCTAGCAAGATGCCCAGGTTGTTTGCAAAACCAACAGTCGTCATTTCTTTTATCAGGCAAATCCTTTCTTTGTACCTTGGGAGGCCCACTTTCTGGGTAGGCAGTGAGGGTTTAGCTGCCCTGAAAGTGTGCTTTTTCCTTCTCTACTGCCACATTTGCCCCCCCCTTTCAGAGCAGGCCTGTTCCTGGCATAGAGATCTGAGAGCTTGGCAGTCTTCTACACAGTCTTTAGATTGCAGGCCTCCAGTCAGATTTTCAGCTCTGCTGGGCAAGCCCAAAAGAATTGCCCCAAAAGTACCACATCCTCTATTTTCTCTACAGAGTCTGCTTTGACTCCCCTCCCACCAACGTTTTAAAACTGATATTGCTTTGTGGCTAGTTCCTTGTAGCTCATGTCAGGGCTTCTCCTAAGCTTACTGAACTTAACTCTTTGTGCTACAGGTGTCAGTTCATACCTTTTAAGCAATGTAGATTTAAGTTTTTCGTAATTCTGTACAGACAGTTGGTGAGACCCCATCTGGAATACTGTGTGCAGTTCTGGAGACCCCATCTCCGCAAAGGCATAGACAGAGTGGAGGCTGCCCAGGGAGGCAAGCAAAATGGTGCAGGGTCTGCACCAGAAGACATGCAAAGAAAGACTAAAGAGCTTAATATGTATACCCTTGAGGAAAGAAGGGAGAGAGGGGACATGATAGAAACTTTCAAGTACCTCAAGGGAATCAACAAAGAAAGTCAAGAGGGTAGCATCTTTCAGAAAAAGAGATGTGCAACAACAAGGGGGCACAATTTGAAGATAGAGGGGAGACAGCTCAGAGGTAAGGCAAGGAAGTATTTTTTCATGGAAAGTGTTGTGGATGCATGGAACAGCCTCCCTGAGGAGGTCGTGGAGTCAAGAACAGTGGGGGAATTCAAGAATGCATGGGACAGACATAAGGCAGTCCTAGTGGGGGGAAGGAGGAAGTAAGCTGTTGGTTAACTAGGATCTGCAGCTTATCTGTTAGGTAGGAAAATGGGCAGACTAGGTGGGCCAAGCGGTCCTTAACTGCCATCAAATTCTGTGTTTCTATGTTTCTATAATTGCTACTGTCCTGATTGTGCATTTGACCTAATGCGTCACAAGCTTTACCAGTAAGTAACGGGGGTAGCTGGAAGCTCCAGGCCTCCCTGGGTATTTTAGCCTGAATATAGACCTTTTCAAATGAATTCAAAAATACATCCATATCCTCCCCCTCTATAAATTCAGCTATTAATTTAGAATTTAACTTGTACCCCAGTCCTGGAGGTCCAGGTTCACCCGTGCCACTTACCTTCTCTGGTGCTGGTCTTTGGAGTTTTAGTTTTGCAAGTTCGAATTCCCTCCATCGCTGGTTTTCTCTTTTCTCAGCCTCTCTCTGAAGCTGTTTTTCTCTTTCCTCTGCCTCTCTCTGATGCTGGTTTTCTTTTTCCTGCATCTCCAGCTCCATCTGGAACTTCCTCTGCTCGAATTCCAGCTCCATTCTCCTCAACTCTACAGTACAAACCACATTAAACTGTTCCACTAATGAGTTGGTTTAGCATTGTTTTTTATAGTTGACAATGCATTGGCAACTCATACTGCATTGCTTTTCAATGTTTAACCAACTCAAGAGCATTGTTTGTAAAATGTTTTTGCCACTCAGTTGGAATGCATTGGCAGTCCAGTCACAATACAATGCAAAACTGAGTTTTAAATCTAAAGAAACAGTTTAGGCAGGATCCAGCAACACTTTTGCAACTCAGTCAGAAATGCTAAAACAACTCTTTGGAGGAACAGTTTAATGTGACTATGCTGTATCTGCAGCCTGGACCCTTCCGGCTCCAGCCCTGTGATAACCTTCTCTTGGCACTGTGGCTCTCAGTTCCCACTGGTCTCGCTGCCCTCCTCCTGTGACTGGACACTGCAGCAGACTCTGGCACCACCACTTCCAAGGTTTGGTCACCTTCAGTCACCGACTGTGACCCAAAGCCCTGGGCAGTCGCTTGTCCATCATCTGCCACAAGATCCTCGATGAGATGCTGTTTGTTTCGCCCTCACTCTGGACTCCTCTTTCCTGGAACAACTGCCTCAGGTATTCCACAGTGTAGTCACTGTAGGTGGAAGCCATCTTCTTCCCTAATCTATGGCTACACTAACTTGCACCCCAAAAAAAAAAAACAGGTATGGAACTTTAGACTGTAACCAAAATTATAACTTTCTTTAAACAAAAAAAAACAACCTGCCTAGAATTGTGTGACATGTTACAGTTCATGAATCTGACATACTGGACTGTTAACACCTAGACCACCAAATAATTGCACAGTATGCAAAGAAAACTTTCAGATCCCAGCGCTGCACACCAAATCTGTCACAGATCCACTCCAGGTGTCAGGCCCCTCTGCTTCCACAGTGCCCAACCTTGAAGTGTGATCCATGATCAGAGGACAAACAGGGACACCCTCCTGTTTGTTTTGGGTCCAAACAAACTACCAGTCTCGAGTCCTGGGGTCAAATATGAACCCTTTTTAGCTAGCATGCCCAGGTAACAGGTCCAAATACCACACTCTCTTTGGGGAAAGCAGTGCAATACTTGACCCAATGGGCATACAACCAATCTGGTTCACGACCCCCTGCTGACTCAATTGAGACTCTTGTATTCTCTTATCTTGCTGGATCTTTACACAGATCCTTGTTAGCATGACTGCATATGGTGACACACTAAACAACTTAATAGTTACGTCAGAATTATCAATACTGTTCCACCATTCGCACTCAAAATGAGAAAATGTTTCGGCAGGTTTAAGGAAAACAAAATTTACTAAGAATTAAAGATAGTAACTAAATACAGTACATAAAACAGATGATATATAGATTAAAGTTGCAATCAGAGAAAGAAATGGAAAATTTCAAATTAAAGCACCTTGCAACTGATTAGCTAATTCTACCTTAGTTTTCAGTTGGCAAAGCTTCACACTTGAATTACCTATCTTGGCAGAAGTGGTCTCTCTGAGTCCAGGAACAAAGTGTCCTTAGAAGTCTGGAACAAAAGTGTCAGTCCTTTCAGCCAGCTTGATAATATCAAAAGTCAGAATGTCCTCCCATCCTGTGATGTCACTGGGCTGCTAGTGTGGGGTCACACTCAGTTCTACATACTTAATTTGTAACATGCAATGGCATAAGCAAAATTGGTCAGATTACTACTTGATTGGAATCTGCAAATACAATAATATTTGTAATTATAACAAGACAGCCTGTCTTCATCAGACTATGGTTTTATGGCAGGTTACAATATCCTTTGATCTTCCAATGAAACATCTTGAAATACTTCTCATACTAGGCTGAATTTTCAGAGGTCTATCGAAATAGCTTCCTTCTTGGTATGCGTAAAATGTAATATTTTATGACGGTTGCCTAGGTTCAAAGCAGTGGCTTGTTATAACCTGGTTTTCTAACGGTCTCAGGAAGTTTAGCAGATAAGTGTTAGATTTTCTAAAGCCAGCTGTGCCCTTTAGGTCAGCAGGAAGACAGAACATGTTTTCTTTTAAAAAATTCCAATGTCCCATGATGCCTTGTGTTGACTACCATGTTTCACAAGCAGAACTTCAAAACATGTATTTATAGTAAAAATATAATACAAATATTAACAGTCAGACAGCTATTGCCACAATCATCACTCCCAGGTCCTTTCCCTCCTCTGATGCAGATACCTGGACTCCACCCAGGTAGTACTCCATCCTGGGATTCTTGGCTCAATATGCATAAACTTTGCATTTCTTGGCATTAAAGCCCAGCTGCCAGATACTGGAGACCCCAGCTTTTGCAGACCATCCTGTAGGTCCTGCATCCTTTCAGCTGTGTCTACTCTCCTGCAGAGCTTGGTGTCATCCTTGGATAGGCAAATTTGCCCTTAATGCCATCCCAAATGTCATTGATGAAGACAATGAACAACACTGGCCCCAACACCAAGCCCTGCAGGACCCCAATGGTGACCTCTCTGGTGCCAAATAACTCTATCTTCACAACCACCTCTGAGTTCTGTCCCTCAGCCAGTTTTCCATTCATCTGGACATTTTATCCTCAACCCCAAGATCTGACAACTTCCTGATCTTTTGTGGGACACAGGTCAAAGTCCTGCTGAAAATCCAGATAGAGGATGTCTACCGCTTGGCTCCTGTGTACTGTCTTAGTGATTTGGTCAAAGAAGTCAATTAGATTAATTTGACACAATCCCCCCCATGAACCCGTGTTGCCTCGCATCCTGGAGAACATTCTCCTCTAGATGTTCTACCAAATTTTTCTTAAGTATGGTCTCTATGAGCTTGCACAAGA
This sequence comes from Neoceratodus forsteri, assembly GCA_016271365.2. NCBI lineage: Eukaryota > Metazoa > Chordata > Ceratodontiformes > Ceratodontidae > Neoceratodus > Neoceratodus forsteri. Next base: position 637,274,722 of record CM057453.1, on the reverse strand, counting down.
TTGAGGTCAGACTGACTGGTCTGTAATTCCTTGGGTCATCCTTGGGTTCACTTTTGTGGAGGGGCACAGCATGTGCTGTTCTCCAGTCCTGTGGTACCATGTCTGACTCTAGTGAACTATTAAATAGGCCTGCAAGCCCTGCCAGTTCCTCAGCCAGTTCCCTTAGTACCCTTGGATGTACTCTGTCCGGGCTTGGTGATTTGTCCACCTTAAATGCTAGTGGCCCCTTCCTCACTCTATCCTCCTCTATCACTACATCTGTTTTCCCCTCCCCACTCCTCTTCTCCCTCCTGAAGACACTGGTCCATCCTTCTCCCTGGCGAAAATGGAACATTAGTATTCATTTAGCATCTCTTTTCCCCATTATCCTCCACCCTCCTTCCCTTTGTAAGTCTAACAATCCCATCCTTCTCATTTCTTTTCTCACTTATATAGTGAAAGAAGGCCTTTTCCCCTTTCTTAATTCCTTCAGCTATCTGCAGCTCCTTCTTTGCCTTTGTGCACTAGACTTCCTTACTTGCCTCACTAGCCAACCTTAGGTAATTTTCCCTAGCCAGCTCTCTCTTGGTCTTCCTGAATTTTCTATAGGTTAACCTCTTTTCCCTTACTGCCTGGGCAACTGAACTACACCAGCTGGCCCTTGTGTTCTTCCCCCTGAGTCTAATGCACTCCTCTGTGGCAACCAGTATTCCGTCATTAATGATGAACTTGGAATGAGCTGCCAGAGGAAGTGGTATCAGCAATATTGGTAGGAGCATTAAAGATATCCTCGGACAAGCACAAAGGGAACCATTGGAACCAAGGAAGGGGAGAATAGGGGAGAGGGAGGGAAAGTTGGGGGGGCAGGGTTATTGGCATAAATTGTAAAGCCAGATCCTGCATCACCTACTGAGTAGATGCGATAGACCTGGTGGTCTTCTTCTGTTGGCTCTTTTCATATGTTCATATGAACTACCTTTAGTCCACCCTTATATCTGCTCTGATGCCTGCCAGATGGCTCCTTAACACTTCACCCATTTTCCTGAAGTCCACCCTCCTAAAATCCAAGATTTTAGTCTTAGTTGTGATGCTTTTCCTGCCCATATCCAACTGGAACCACACTATGCAGTGGTCACTCCCACCCAGGGCTCCCTGACCATTATTTCCTGTACATGCTCCCCATTTGTTAGCACAGATCAAAGTGCCTCTGCTCTTGTTGATTCTGTGATGCTGTGAGTCAGAACCCATTTTGAAGTCCTTCCAGGATTACCTGACTCCTAGCACATGTTGTGGATGGTATGGTATGGTCCAGGCCACCTTGGGCAGGTTGAAGTCCCCACAATAACCACCTCTCCTTTCTCCATGAGCATCTAATATTTTTAACTATAATTTGTATTAGATTTTACATTATAAAATATCCAAATAACATTACATGTGAGACATTTCATGTACAATATAGAATCATTTACATAAACCATTAGTACACATAAGAATATAGCAGTTGGGATGTAAAAACATTGAGTCCATTGTGGGGGTCATACAGTTGATATAGGCAATATTGAAGGGGGTCCGGCCACCTTTGGGTCGCTCCATTCCCCGTGCAAGGGAAATATCCATCTGAGGGCTTTGTAATACCGAAGATTCCCTCCTGCATGTCCCCATGCCTAGGGATTGGTTATGAAGATACCTCATGGTACAAAAGTGGGGTCTTGCAGCATGGCATACATAACCCATTTCCTCACTTGAGCTCAAAGGAGGCATCAGCTTTGAGTCCCTGGAGATAAGTCTATCCATTATATAAAGTTCTATCATAATTTTGTGCCAATCTTGAATCACAGGGGAGTATCCCTTCTCCACAAGTGAGTGATGGCCTTCTTAGCTGCCAAAATATAAGTGATTAGAAGAGACCCTCAGGTAATTCAGAGGCCCTCTGGAGGGACTGTTAATAAGACCAATTCAGGAGTAAGAGCAGCCCCTCCCTACCAGTTCCCCAAGTGCTGTTGCCACCTCTTGCCAATATTTCCTAAGTCTTGGGTGTAGCAAGGTGAAATCCTCCTACTGTATTTTGGATTAATGAAAATAGAGAATCACTTTTTAAGGGGCTACAGGAAAGCACTGCAACCACAATAAGTCTGATTTAAGGTATCAAATAAAAATGAGAGCCTGCTGAGACCTGACATATTCAGTGCAGGAATAGTGTTACAGCATGACAACATAAATGTTTCTTTTCTATACTGTTGGCTGCAGCCTTTCTTCTATGCTAATTTTCTATCTTGTCTTTGCTGGACTGATCATGCAGCACTGAAACTTCAATACTCTTTCTTCTTCTCCTTCTGATCCCCCCCCATGCACACACATATACACACACAGCTAGCATTAAGTATACAAGAGCTTTCTTAGCACGGTTAGGGTGAAAGAATGTTGTGTACTTTGGTGCTGTATTCCCCAGTTAAATTTCCATGTGCAAAATAGTGAACCTGGGGAAGAAAGTGGTTTTTGGCCCTATAAAATATAGTACTGAAGAACTACAATAAACCACCTTTAGTTTCCTAATGGAAGGTATTAGGAATCATTTTAAAAGAACCTGTCTCGCCTTCTGCGTCTTCATCAAACCCACTCTCCCACATATGGTGTGAGAAGTGGGATGTTTCACCAGTGTCTGACCAAGGCACAAAAGCTCAGGAAGTGAGATGTCCCCAAAACAAGGAAGAGGCCTTAGAAACAAGAAACTGTTAGCAGAGAGCATAAAGGACAAAATGGAGGTTGCTGTGAAGCTAAGTCACCCAGACGGGACAATGACAGATTAACAGATGCTGAAAGTAACTGTAGCAGCAGTGCTAGAACTGACCAAAACCTGTGATCGGTTGGAGGCACAATTTATGGTTATGGAAGAGACCATCAAATGTATGCTGGTGAGAATTATGCATCTGGAGCAGACAGTTCAGAGAATGTCAGAGGAGGTTCTGAAAGGAGAGCCTGAGGTTGTGCCAGCAGAAGTGTGGAGAGTTCTTGAAAGTGCTATTAGCAGAACTGCAGTGGTGTCCATGAGATAAAGGCCACTGGAGACTGAGACTGTTCAGACAAGCATCAAGGTGGTACCAGAGAAAAGGGCTGTTCTGGAAGAAACCATAGTGGTGGACGGTTATGGTTACCAGGATGGGACAGCTGAAGAGTACAACACGGCAGTTTTATGTGACTGTGAGGAAATGCTGATACCTGCATCTGTAAGTACTGTTAACCATCTTATTGATGCTGAACAGGAGGGCCTTGCAAAGGCTGAAGGAACTGTTAAGACTGTTTTGGCTGTGGGTTCAAATAACTGTTCAGCTATATGTATGACGGAAAATTCCAGTATTTTAAGCTTTGGTAAAGAGAGAATGTGTGAGATCTCTAGTAAGGATGAACTGGTTTATGCTAAACCATATTACATAAGAAAGGGCAATGAGCTGCTTGGAGGCATTTTAACCCTCAAACTAGATGCATGGAGAAGCAGATGGTGATACCCAAGCCACTCTGGCAGCAAATGTTGGCAGCTGCCCACATTGGCATCAATGGAGAGCACTTGAGGTGGTGTAAAACTGTGGCCTGCCTAATAGCTCACAGCTATTGGCCTGGAATTTTCAGGCAGGTGAAAAATTTCTGCAGGTCCTGTGTGGTGTGCCAGCAGTCAAAGAAAAAGGGCCAGAAGTTTACTCCAGCTAACAGAAAAAAAGGTTGTGTGGCAGTTAGCTGTAATATGGGCCTGGCAAGGTTTAAGTATGGTCAGGACGTTGCCACACAAACAGAGGAGTGTCATGATCTCTGGGCCCTTGTGAGTTGTTGGGGCTTAGATGGGTTTATTGAGGTAGGGTAACCTGATTAATTGTAAATCCATCTAATCAAAAGTTTTGAGGTTTTTCTTTTGTCTTTGATTATAGTATGCTGTAACTGTAAACAAAATTAAAAAAAATGTAGTTTTCCTTGCTCCAGTTATAGGCCTAGAATGATTCCACTCTGTGTTGGTGACTAGCCATAGCAGTTTTCAAATAAAGGTGTAAGGCTGTTACCTGAGGTGAAAGCAGAGAGGGTGGGAATGTTTCTCATGATTATGAAGCTCTCTGTTGTAAACATACAACTATGTTCTTTTTAGTTGGGAGGTAGAGGGTCACCCATTTTAAAGAAATAATAAGGGTACTGAGGATATCCCTGGAGTTCTGAGCAGTTGGGGTAACTGCCCTGGGACCTGTCTGGTGAGCCAGATGATGGTAAAAATAATCCTAAAAGGGTGAAGGTGGCTGCTGCCTTGTGCAGTAAACTTCTCCCTGGATTTGGTAGAGAACGCGTTTAAAAAAAAAATGGGAATCTGGCCTAGAATAAAGGAAAGCTGAAGAATGCATATGTGGTAACAGAAAAAAAATGTATTTGAGTTTGTTATAAAAGGAAACGGCTGTGTGTCTGCCTAGGTGAGACACAGCAAATAAAAATAGAGATGAAGGTCAAAGGATTGGGAAACCTCAAGGACCCTTTGGACTGTGTGAGCAAAAGGAAATGGGTCCCTTTTAAAACCTATATAGTATGGGTATTTGCCACTTGACCCCTTCATTAAGAGGCAAGGTCTTTGCAAAAGATTTGGATATTGTGAGACCTGCATAGCCTGTTGGAGGTCCGAGATGGGCAAATGGATGTAAGGGGTTTATGCCTAGGAAAGAAAAGGTAGTCTGGGTGCAGACCCTCCTTGAAGAGTTGGGTGCCTGACAGTGGGTACCTGCTCTTTAAAAATGAAGAAAAAAATGGATCCCTAAATATTGAACTAGAAAAAGCTATTAAAATGCAGGTTGTGAAATGCAAAGATTGGCTATCTTTGCTGGTTTGGTGCAAGCCTGGATTGGTCTGTGCACCAAGAAGTACATTTCCCTTTGTATAAAGGTGGGGACTGGTACTAAGAAACCACTGTGAGGAAAGATGGATATGTATAGATCCCATAAATAAGTTGGATATGAGACCCTGAGAAAACTGTTACAGGAGATGGTGTATTCCATGTACTCATTGGCACAGGGTTCTTTTAGTGTAAGGCTCCTGGAAAGGGATGGATGGGAGCTCCTTTTTCACACTTAGCCTAGGAAGTGGTGAGCATGATATGATATAGTGGATGCTAGTATCAGAAACCAGCTACTGTTCAGAGCTGGTTCCCTCTTAAGGTGGGAGGTAATGTAGCAGGTGAAATCCTCCTACTGTATTTTGATTAATGAAAATAGAGAATCAGTTTTTAAGGGGCTGCAGAAAGCATTGCAGCCACAATAAGTCTGATTTAAGGTATCAAATAACAAGCATTTGTCAATGCCGAATGTTGCTTGCTTGTATGTGCTGTTTTGGCATTTGGAGTGATAGTTCCATGCCTTCCTCCCAAGACATCCACTGGGTCTTTCCATTCAGTATTCAGAGAAGAGTGGGAGGGGCAAGGGCCACAGCAGTACAGCAGTTGCCAAGGGGGTGAAGAGGTGGACAATAGTCCATTCAAAGGCAAAAGAGTCCCACAGGAGCTCATTAAAATGAAAGTGGACAAAGCGATGGAACCAGATGGCATACGCCCAAGGATATTAACAGAACTGCTAAGGGAGATAGCAGTACCTCTGGCAGCCATGTTCTCTGAGTCATTCAACATGAGTGAACTGCAGGAGGGTGCATGTGGTCCCTCTACAGAAGTCCGGCAGCAGGGAGGAGGCAGGGAACAATAGGCCATTCAGCCTCACCTCAGTAGTGGGGAAGATCATGGAGACATTGCTTAAAGACAGGATAGTGGGGCATCTAGATGCCATTGGAGCCCAGGACCATAGACAAAATGGATTCACAGTGGGGACACCATGTCAGATAAATCTGGTTGATTTCTTTGACTGGGTGACAAAGGAAGTGAATCAGGGTGGGACAGTGTACAACGCTTACCTTGATTTCAGCAAAGCCTTTGACACCATCCCATATAGAAGGCTGATAAACTAGCTGGGTAGGCTGGGCATGGGGGAAAGGGTGATAAACTGGGTTAGAAACTGGCTAACAGACAGGAGGCAGAGAGTGGTGGTAAATGGTGTGCAGTCTAGGGAGAGGGGGCGACCAGTGGGGTGCTGCAGGGATCGGTCCTAGGGCCAGTTCTGCTCAATGTCTTCATTAGTAATATTGCAGCATGTCTGAAGGGAATTTTTTTACCAAATTTTCAACATAGCCATTTTAAGACCTGTGCTCATGAACAGTGTCACTGTGATTTTCTCAATCTGTCCCAAACATTGATTGTGCACACCGACTGTGCCATTGTGCGCTACATGCATGGAAACACATTTTGGGTGATGTGCAAAAAATGACAGCTGTACTGCTCATAAGGAGGTGTGGTAAAATGGCAATGTTGAAAATCTGGAGTGAAAATATTAAAAATTCGCAAACTTCTGAGCATAAAGGAACTGCTTATAGCTAACTCGTAAAACACTCATTTTAGGAATTTTTCACCAAATTTTCAACATAGCCATTTTAAGACCTCTGCTCATGAACAGTGTCACTGTGATTTTCTTAATGTGTCCCACACATTGATTTCGCACACTAATTGCGCCATTGTGCGCTGCATGGGCAGAAACACGTTTTGGGCGAGATGTGAAAAATGACAGCTGTACTGCTCATAAGGAGGTGTGGTAAAATGGCAATTTTGAAAATCTGGAGTGAAAATATTGAAAATTCGCAAACGTACAAGCATGCGTAGGAACTGCACAACGCACGCTCGTAAAACAGTCATTTTTAGGAATTATTTCACCAAATTTTCAACATAGCAATTTTAAGACCTCTGCTCATGAACAGTGTCACTGTGATTTTCTTAATGTGTCCCATACATTGATTTCACACACCGACTGTGCCATGGTGCGCTACATGGGCAGAGACACGTTTTGGGCGCTACATGGGCAGATACACGTTTTGGGCAAGATGTGAAAAATGACAGCTGTACTGCTCATAAGGAGGTGTGGTAAAATGGCAATGTTGAAAATCTGGAGTGAAAATATTGAAAATTCGCAAACTTACGAGCGTGCGTAGGAACTGTGCAACGCACACTCGTAAAACAGTCATTTTTAGGAATTTTTTCACCAAATTTTCAACATAGCCATTTTAAGACCTCTGCTCATGAACAGTGTCACTGTGATTTTCTTAATGTGTCCACACATTGATTTCGCACACTAATTGCGCCATTGTGCGCTGCATGGGCAGAAACACGTTTTGGGCGAGATGTGAAAAATGACAGCTGTACTGCTCATAAGGAGGTGTGGTAAAATGGCAATTTTGAAAATCTGGAGTGAAAATATTGAAAATTCGCAAACGTATAAGCATGCGTAGGAACTGCACAACGCACGCTCGTAAAACAGTCATTTTTAGGAATTATTTCACCAAATTTTCAACATAGCAATTTTAAGACCTCTGCTCATGAACAGTGTCACTGTGATTTTCTTAATGTGTCCCATACATTGATTTCACACACCGACTGTGCCATGGTGCGCTACATGGGCAGAGACACGTTTTAGGCGCTACATGGGCAGATACGTTTTGGGCAAGATGTGAAAAATGACAGCTGTACTGCTCATAAGGAGGTGTGGTAAAATGGCAATGTTGAAAATCTGGAGTGAAAATATTGAAAATTCGTGAACTTACGAGCGTGCGTAGGAACTGTGCAACGCACACTCGTAAAACAGTCATTTTTAGAATTTTTCACAAATTTTCAACATAGACTTTTGAGAGCCCACCTTATGAACATTCGCAGTGTCATTTGGTTAATCAGTCCCAAAAGGTGATTTCACACAGTGACTCTGAAATCACCCTTCAGGCACGATTAACTATGACAGTGCAAGAATGCATGAGGAGGGTCCCAAAACCCCATGTTGAAAATTTGGGCCCAAAATTCCCAAAATGCCTGAGATATGCAACAAAGTTGAAAACCCTATCTATCTTACCAGCATTTCCTCAGTTGTTGATCGGCTTTGAAAGAGTGCAGGCGTGTTCCCGGTCCACGAAGATAAATCACGCCCGAGCTCTGGAGTAAGTATGGGGTGAGGGGGTGTGGGGAGGCAGGTGTGCAGTGGGTGAGTGCAGGTTGTGGAGGGGCAGGGAGAAGCGCAAGGGACAGTTTTTATTTACAGTTTTTTTTTAATAAGACTACGAGGATGAAGACTACGAGGACATTTGTCATGCTGGGTGGGCTCCCAGCGTGGCAGCTGGAAGGCTGATGGGGGCTGGAGCCGACAGAGATTGGGCACCCCCGCCAGCCCATAACATCAATTGCCACGCTGGGTGGGCTCCCAGCGTGGCACCTGGACTGCTTTGGGGAGGCGTGGAGCCGACAGGGTATTGGGCCCCCGCTGACCCAGACAGTGTGGGGGAGACATGAGCACGCAGTGCAGCGGCATGTTGTGTGAGGGGGGGAGCTCTGCTCATTCAAATGGAGCCTCCCTTTCAACTGTATGCCACTACATTTTCAACTGCTGTCGAGACAGCTGCAGCAGTGATTGGGGAACTGGGGCCGCACCTGCAAACACACTGACTGCATTGGAAGATGGGTGCCACACCTCTGAAAACTCGGATGATGGCACTATGTTTCTTGTACATGCATGCAAGCAACATAAAAAGAGCAGTCTGGTCAAGCTGCCCAAAGTATGGAATACCTTGCCGTCTGACATAAGCTGCTCCTTGAATTTAAACATGTCCCCGTAAAAATTGAGCATCACTCTGCACTTGTGCAAATTAACTTATTTCCTCCTACTCAATGACTGTATTTATGTGTAGTGTCTATTTACTGATACTGATACTTATGTACTGCTCTGTAATCTTGACAGTACACTACAACTATACATTTCTGCTACGTATTATTTTGGTCATTTTGCTGTTACCTATTTCTCCCTAATATTCCTTCTCCTAGCTCATCCCTCATTTTATTATTTGGCTTTTGGTAACCGGGAAGGTACCCTAGACAATTAAATGTCAATTTCCAGGTACAGCTCGGGGGGTACAGAACAAAATTCCAGTACAGAACAAAGAAATACATTCCCTCCCCAGATCACATCTGTCAATGAGACCGTTTGATTCTTTCTATTGCTAACCTGGCAAAATAAGTTTTAATAAATAATGTGCTCTGTTGTTAAAGATAGCCCATGTTCTCCAATGTGTGCAAATCTATGGCGTCTCCTGTATCCCCAAGATAACATAACTGGGACCCATGGAGCACGCCCAATGGCATCTCTCATCAGGTAAGAGACTGTCACCATGAGAGCAGAAACCCCTATGGTGTCTGTCCCCATACCTCATGGATGGAGTACTCTGAACCCTGGGATTTGGGAGCAGACCAACTGTTCCCCACACCTCATGCAGCAGCCCCAGAAATGCTTCCCATTGTGTTTGTTCCTCCGCCAAAAAATAAATAAATAAGGGAATCAGGCAGCAGCATTCAACTTGACCCCAATCAAAAAAAGTAGCACAGTATGACTGTGTCCCCAGGAGCATGACCTGTATTTTCATCCCTTCCTCTCCAGGACACTGTAAATGGGCCACAGCTAAAAAAACATAATGCCTCCCCTGCAGCGCCATGGACCATAACTGTTGTACCAGGGTCAGTTCCAGTGTGCTCTTCTCCACCAAGTACCACATTACTTGACCCCCCACTAAAAGACACAGAAACATAGAAGCTGATGGCAGATAAAGACCGTAAGGCCCATCCAGATTGCCCATTTTGTCTACCTTATTAATGTGCCATAGGCCTTTACTCTGTCAATGGCCCATCTATTCATACTCATCTGTATTGCTCCCTTATGCCTATCCCATGCCTGTTTGAATCTCTGCACTGTATTCATATCCACCACTTCCTGAGGTAGGCCGTTCCATGCATCCACTACCCTTTCTGTGAAAAATAACTTCCTCACATTATCCCTTAATTGGCCTCCCTCTACAATCTCATGCTGTATCCTCTTGTCCTGCTGTTTTTCCTATACTGAAACGATACACACTTTCACCTTGTTGCTTCACCAAGACATCGCTGTGTCACGTTATATCCGTCAGACAGAGCAGCTATGGTCCTGAGAGAGACTACCATTATGTGCCACCCCTCCCCCAAAACAGGCCACGGTTCCCAAAACAGACCTGACTGGGCCCCACTCAAAAGCAGATTTAGCCCTGGAAGCAATTCCTTTGTGTCTCTTCCTCGCCAAGGATACAGCAAACATGTCTCAGACACCAGGCTCTATTTTTTCCCCCACTGAGGACAGAGTGAACATGTCTGTGGAGCAGACCCCATTGTCTCTTCTCTGCCCACCTCCCTTGACAGAGCAACTAGCCAAATGGAATAGACTGGTGTGTGTAGTCAACACCCCAATGTATGGAGTGACACTGGCCCCTGAAACAGACCCCCCTGCACCCCCACCACCAGAGAATAGAATGGCTTAGGATCCTATTGTGCCCCCCGTGAGCATCCTTGACACCCCAATGAACAGCAACAGTGGCCACGTGAAGCAAGACTCCTTCACTGTGCCACCACCACCAAAAGATAAGAGTGACTGAGGCCTCAATGTGTGCTCCCTAGTTCACCACAACTGTATACGTCATCAACAGCCCACTGTACAGTGGCAGTTGCCATCAGGAGTAGATCCCTCTTGCACCACAACCACAAGAGGGCAGAATGGCTTAAGACCATATTGTGTGCCCCCTCCCCAAATTGCGTGCAGACACTTCAATGGGCATTGACCCTGGAAGCAAACCTTGTTGCATCTCTCCCCCCCAAATTATGTGCCTCAATACCCCAACGGACAGACTGAGAGGGACAGCCAGGTACAGATCCTCTTGCACCCCTGACAGCAGAGGACAGACTGGCTTATGACCCTATTCTACCCCCCGTGCGAGTCGTAGCCATCCCAAATAACTGAATGACTGTGGCCCCTGGGAACAGACACCCTTGTGCCCCACCACCAAGAGACAAAGTGACAAAAGCCCCATTGTGCCACAGGTAGGCAACTGTGTCCACATAGAACAGACCACTGTGAGTCATGAACACCCCAATGAGTGAAGGTGGCCCCCCTGTACCCCTACCAACAGGAAACAACGTGACCAACTCCTCACTGTTCTTCCCCCAAATATAGTTTCTCTATATCCCTACAAATCACACACAAATTCTGAAGCCGCCCCCCTCAGTCTCCCTTCATCTCGGGACAATGACTGTGTGGCCCGAGTGCAGGCCCTACCTTTCTGGATGCGCAGCTGAGCTGCTGAGGCCTTCTTACTGTTGGTTTTGGTGCCCCCCGGCCGACTCCTCCTTCTTCTTCTGCTGCTTCAGCGAGAACAGCTTGATCATGGTGGCGCTTCCGCCGAGTCCTCAGCGGCTCTCTGTTACAGTAGCCTGCGCAGAGGGGAAGAAAGTCAGAGAGAAAGAGAGAGCGTGAGCCGACGGGACCCAGGCATGAGCCGCTGGGATACAGGAGCGCACGCCGCCGCCGCAGGGAGGGAGCGGGTTACCTCGGAGACAGGGAGCGGGTTACCTCAGAGAGACACAGCGAAGCAGTGTTGATTTTTAGAAATAGGTACTTAAATAAGAATAGCGGACACCAGAGGACAGACTGGCTTAAGACCCTACTACAACCTTATCAGCTCTTCCTTGATACTCATGGGAGAGTTTCATTGCTAGTCAGTCTGAAGTGCAATGAAGTCTGTTGAAAGCACTTTGTCCAGGCATTTCTTAATAATATTTATACTGTGGTAGCTTGGTGGCACACCAATTAAGAAAATCATCTCTTTAACTTTTATATGGGGTTACAATAATGATTCTGTGGTGAAGGAACTCCGGTATTAATAATTCACTAACACGAGAGGTAAGGGGGAACTACGCAAAGGTAAATGATCTTGTAGACACACCTATAGTTACTTAAAATCCACCTTTTGGTTTGTTATACAGTCACTTACTATAGTCTGAAAATACTTTATCTAAAAGTACAAACATTCCCGATTCTGAAATAGTATACAAACATTCCGGACTTCTGCTAGACTTAATTGTAAGAACGTTTATAAAGCTAGAGAAACATTTGAATTGTGCCTCTCAACCTTTCTGTCCCCCCAAACAAGGAACATTGCCTCTCAAAATATGGAACAAGTAGGTAAACTGTGGGACAATGAATCACATTTTTAATAAAGACGCTCAGAACACAGTTAAAATGCATGCCTTAATGTGCACAGTGTTTGTGTGTGTTGGGGGGGGGCGCACATGAGCACGTGATCTTATCGCTGCTCACTGAAGCATAGCTCTCTCTTTCAACTGTACGGCACTGCATTTTCAGCTGCTGTCATAGACCGCTGCATGTTGATTGGGGAACTGCGGCCGCACCTGCAAACACACTGACTGAATTGGAAGAGGGCTGCCACACCTCCGAAAACTCAGACGATGGCACTATGTTTCTTGCACATGCGTGCAAGCAACATAAAAATGAGACCCTGCTGAGACCTGACATATTCAGTGCAGGAATAGTGTTACAGCATGACAACATAAATGTTTCTTTTCTATACTTTTGACTGCAGCCTTTCTTTTATGCTACTTTTCTATTTTGTCTTTGCTGGACTGATCACCCAGCACTGAAACTTCAATACTCTTTCTTCTTCTCCTTCTGACCCCCCCACCCCATGCACACACATATACATACACAGCTAGCATTAAGTATACAAGAGCTGTCTTAGCACAGTTAGGGTGAAATAATGTTGTGTACTTTGGTGCTGTATTCCCCAGTTAAATTTCCATGTGCAAAATAGTGAACCTGGGGAAGAAAGTGGTTTTTGGCCCTATAAAACATAGTACTGAAGAACTACAATAAACCACCTTTAGTTTTCTAATGGAAGGTATTAGGAATCTCAAAGTTCTTGCTGTTTGGTACATTTCAAACACATGTTACAGACTGCTACCAAACAATGAATTAGCAATGTCTTTTGCTGTATATTGGTTTCATTTGTATTTTCTTGATATTAGACGAACAGTTTCTTTAAGCCAAAACTGTCAACATTGCTATACGTTGAGGAAAATTTACCTGTTTGGGAAATGCCTGTCTCCATGTGCTTTAGTTTGCTGGCATCCATTTTGTAGCTTACTAGGGGCTCAGGCTGGCTGAAATCTGTGGGCTTTATAGAGCTCTAGCATGAGGAAGTCTGGGAACAAGAAAGGTGGGATTTTCTACCAGGAAGTTCCTTTCTTTATTTTCTTATTGCTTTATTTTTTGATTGTTTAAATTCTGATCTGTGTTAAACTATTATTTTTCAAGTTTGCTTACTTTTCTGTATGAAATAGACATATTTAAAATTGTTCCAAACATTTAATTAACATTTAAAGCTATGATTGACAGGTCACATGATATTCAGCCCTATAAAAGGAGCTGACTGAGCAGAGTCTGGCAGATAAGATGTGAGCTGTGGAGAGAGCAGTCCTCTGTAGGAGTGAAACTGGCTGATGCAAGAGGGAGTAGTTGGTGCTGGAAGCAGACTCAGAAAGACTGACCAGTGGTGGTTCTAGTCAAGGCTGGGATGTTTTGAACCAGAGCTGAGTTGAGAAGCTAGAGGGATGATTGGTCTTCCTAAAATATTGGCTGCTAAACTGCAGGTACAAGTAGCACCACCCTCAGGCACTGGATTTGTCCCTGTGAGCCTACTGGCTGAGTGGGAACCAACAGGCCTATAAGCCATGTGTTATTACTGTTGCTGAAGATCATCCTGACTAGTCAATCAGTATGAGCAACACAGAAGTTCCAGCTCTGCATTGCTGAACTGTTTATGGTATTTCCAAGTGTGTGAAGTCCTTCTGTAATAAAGTGCACTGCCCTATGGGACATTTTAAAAGAACTTGTCTCACCTTCTGCGGCTTCATCCAACCCGCCCTCCCACATTGGGCATGACCAAAACACATGACAGCGGCCTGCCGTCTCCTCCCCACACCCCTTCCAGCAATGTCCCATCGGTTCGGTCAAGATTTTGGCTAGTTCAGCTGGAGTGTTAAAAAAATCTGTCCCTAGTCTTCCAGGAGAATTCTCTCCAATAGGGTGCAAGAGGTACTTTTAGGGATAATCTCATATATTTATTCCAGTCCTCCTCCGAGACCAGAACTTCCAGTTCCCTGTTCCAGGCTCATAAAATTGACTTTGTGGATTCCCTGGAAAGCTCTTGTAGACCACTATATAACAACCCTATAAAGTGTGGCCAGGTCTGACCCATCAGAGAAGTCATGAAAAGATGTAGCAAGACTGGGGGGGGGGGGTGGAGTCAGCAAGGCAGTCCCATGCAAGCCCCTCTGTGTAAAAAGCTCCTGCTGCAACACATGTACCTGAAGGTCTGTCTGTCTAACCCCATACCCTTTCTGTATCTTTTGAAAAGTGAGGAGTCCCTCTGAGTCCATAAGCTGATATAAAAATCTTAGACCTTTATCATACCACCTATCAATGGTCTGTTTTGTCTGAGGGGGAAGAGACTTTCCCTCTGATCGGATGGTTCTCAGATAATAGGATATTACTTGAAAATCTCGGGTAGCCCAGAGCCTACCCCAAGCCAATAAATTGGAGTGCATGCCCTGCATATAGGGATGTGCCCTAGTTACTGGAGAGTAAGTAGAGTAAAGAACTGGGAGTATGTCCTGAATCTGATTCAAGGTAAATTCCAGACTTTTCTGGGGAGATCATAAGTTGGTTACTCCAATGCATGACCCTAACCAATACCATGGCATGCTCATATTTCCAGATATTAGGGAGGGCCAGGCCTCCTCTGTCCTTAGGAAGTTGCAATATGGACTACCGGATTCGTGGTGTCTTACCCCCCCACACACAAATCTTGCCAAGATGCGGTTCCATGAGGAGAAATAAATGGGATTAGGGAACAAAGGTATGGTCTGGAAAAAATAACAGCCTAGGGAGTATATTCATCTGAATAGGATCTATCTTAGAGTAAGGAGGGAGGGAAAGCTGGGACCATTCCTGTACATCCCTCTCAATCTGTGTAGTCAATGGTTCATAATTTAATAACATTATATTCTGAACATTCTGAGGAAGAATCACCCCTAGGTATTTCATTTTTGTACTCTGCCATCTGAATGAAAAATGGGTTTTAATACTGTTGGATGGAATATAGTGGAAGGAAAGGACTTCCATCTTAGTAGCATTAATTTTATATCCCGAGACCTGAGCAAAATTTCCCAGAAATACCCATAATGCTGGGAGAGAGCTATCTGGGTCCTTTACAGAAAACAGAATATCATCTGCATATAGTGCCAGTCTCATTCTCTACCCCCACCTCAATTCTGGAGAAAGCCTGGGAGTCCCTTATCTCCATTGCCAGGGGTTCAATATATATTGCAAAAAAGTAAGGGGGGGAGAGAGGGCAGCCTTGTTGTGTGCCTCTCTCTAAGGGTACGGGGTTGAAATCTCTCCATTGAGTCTAATATAAGCTTGTGAGGTATAGATCCCCTCTAACCAGCAAGTGACCTCCAACGGGATGCCAGAAGAGGCCAAAACCTGCCACAAGAATCTCCAAGAGACCCTGTCAAAGGCCTTGTAAGCATCTTAGCTGATTAATAGGGATGAGGAGAGACCATGGGACATATGTTCCATGAGGTGAATCGTTCACTGGACATTGTCAGCTGTCTGTCTCACTCTGAGAAACCCAGCCTGGTCAGTATAGATCAGGCTGGGGAGAATATTCTCCAATCTGCGAGCCGAAGCTGACATATGAATCTTATAATTACAGTTGAGAACTGATATGGGCCTGTATGATTCTGGAGTCAAAGGGTCCTTCCCAGGCTTCAAAATTGCAGAGATAACTGCATATGCCCAAGAGGGTGGGTGGGGTGGGGGCTCCTCCCTGTAACTCTAAAAGGCTTGTCGAAGGAGGCAGCAATAAAAGGAGAAGGTTTTATGCCACTCAGTGGCAAAACCATCTGGTCCAGGGATTTCAGTGTCTTAACTCGACCTATTGCTATTTGTATTTCAGAATCTGTTACAGGGTGTAGTAAGGAGGCCAGCTGAGTGTCAGTCAGTTTATGGAAAGTCAAGTGGGATAAGAAAGCTTGGATATTTTCCTCCGAAGGGGGTCCCTGCTCTGTGTACAGAGTTTGATAGAAAGTCTGAAATACTTTCATGATCTCAGGACAACGATAATAAATTGTCCCTGACTCCACATCCCTTATTTTTGTGACAGCTGCTGAAAGTTTAAACCCTCTGATCCATTTTGCCAGGTTTCTAGCACCACGGGGACCACCCTCATAACAGAATCTTTCAGTATACAGCAGGGCAGTCTGAACCTTATAGCCCAGGATCTTCTGTATTTCAAATTGTACCCTCCTAAACTCAGTTAGGGGCACACTCTCACCCTCTGCCCTTCTAGTCTGCAGCTCTGCTAAAACAGCCATTAAAGTTCTGTATCTAACATCTTTTTGTTTCTTCTCGTGAGCTGAGTATGATGTAATGTACCCCTGAATAACTGCCTTAAGTGTCCCAAATTAATACAGGTTAGCATCTGGAGTTAAGTTTTTGGCTAGGATCTGGGGTATCCGAGCCTCCATAAGAGCCTTAAAGTCATGATCTTGGAGGAGAGAAATATTAAGTATCCACAGGGTAGTTTTCCTGGGGATATCCAAGCTCACTCTCACCAGCAAGGGGGCGTGATCAGAGAGAATACCAGTTCCAATTGTAATATCTTGGATTCTGGCCATGAATTCAGTAGATATAAAGATATAATCCAGTCTAGAGAAAGTATGGTGGTGGTGGGAGTAGAAAGTGTAACCCTCCACCAGGGGAAAAAGTGGTGCCAAATATCCCTTAGTCCTAATCTAGGAAGTTGTGCTCAGAGAAGTTTTTGCGTAGGGGTGCTTCTATGGGCCTGAGGGTCGTATGAATCCTTCCAAGGCACCAGCATGATTAAAATCACCTCCCACTAACATAATCCCCCTCTGGAAGTTTAGCAATTAATTAAGGAACCGGCAGAGGAGAACTGTGGAAGTTCTGGGCGGGAGATAGACATTTGCCAGTGTGAGTGCTTGTTCCCCCATCCGGCCCTAGACTATCACAAAGTGCCAATCTAGATCTATGTATTTCTGCTCTTTTATGAAAGGAGTAGTACATGGGATCAATGTTGCCATTCCTCTCCGTTTCCCACTTCTGCTTGATGAAGAAAAATCTGTGTATCTGCTACTTGCAGCCAGTTGGCATGTTCTGATTGAGACAAATGAGTCTTCTGTAGGTATGTCAGATGTGTCCCCTGCTGGTGCGGATATTGCTGGAGCCTCGATCGTTTAATGGGGCTATTCATACCATTGATGTTAAGGGATAATTTTATTACTTCCACAGCCATGGGAAAGAGGAATAGTGCTTCATAATACTAGAAATCTCTTTAACCCCACTGTTTAGGTGTGTGATAGTCCTTATGTGTAGGATGCCCCTATAAATATAGTCTTAAAAACTACCCCCCTGCAGTACCCTCAGCAATCTCAGAATTGGGAAGCCCCAACTACTAACCAAAATCAGTAGCTGTAGCATTCGCATGCCACTATCACTATGTAAGCGAATATCAAAACAATCCCCTAGATGAAACCTAGAATGTGTATTAGTCTCACTTTGAAACAATAAATAACAACCAGGACCATAAACATAACTAACAATTCATAAGGAATCCTTATACCAGGATCCTGGAAAACTATGTACAATGATTAGAAAATACATGACTTCCAACAGTGGGGGGAGGTATGGACCACCCCCTATGTCCAACAGAAGAATCCAATCATAGAATAGGAATCCGCCTGTTGTTGAAGGTAATCCCAACTCAATAGAGCATGGGGCCTCCTGGGAATAAGAAATATGTTCCCAAAACATCCAGAACAAAATAAATAATAGTAAAATAAAACAAGGGGGACAATGAATATCATGGGAGAGGTTTAGGGGTATGTTCTCCATCAATAAAATGACACTGCTTTCCATAACCAGGCCTCTCAGACTGTGGTTATCAGCTTATAATAACTTAAAGTTGCGCTTAAGTAAGGTGCATAAAGTAACCCAATTATAGTTAATAATTATAGCCTCTTAAACCATTTTGCTATATGTATATAATAAGGGAAGCAGGCAGTCTATCCAAGTTTTAAATTTGTTCTAACTGAGGAACATGAGTAACTTTACTGAAAAGATAACAGTACTAGTCCATCTATAAAGTACCAGTATATCCATGGCAAAGATAATAGTTCAGTAATTGAGGCTAGATGTTAACAACATAATGCAAGGGTGACAGGGATGTAAATGTACCCCAACCCAGTTTGTAAGGGGGGGTGTTCCATCCACTATTCAACCGACAAGTAACCCGAGAGCTAGCCCAACTTAAAGGGTCTGTCTGAAGTTTAAAGTCAGGTCTCAGCAAGACAGAACCTATACTAAGCCCCAAAAGGAAAGAGGATGACCACCTCCCTAGATCCACAACACACTTGATTAATACAGTGTTCTGTTCAGAACTTCAAGTTGTAGATGCTTCAGTGTCTCTATGGAAGATGGCCAGTGCACTCTTAACAGTCCCCGGGTCGGATTGCTTCTCCTCCTCCTTCTGGTGGGTAGGAACCATCTGCCAGTGGGCGGGGTGTTGCTCTAGGGCTGGTCTCTCTGATGGCTTCTCAGGAAACCTCAGGCCCAATTTAATACATTCAGTATGAGCCTCCTGGGCAGTGGTAAATTCTCTTTTTCCGGTTGGCAAATTACTGTAACCACCAAGTGAGCTGGGTATGGGGTAGTGAACTTAAAGCCATCCGCTTTCAGAGTTGGAAGCAGAGGCAAACATGCTCTCCTAAGATGCATCATCTTAGGAGCATAATCATGGTCCAGGTATATATGCTTTTGCCCATAGTACACTTTTGTCTCCTCCAAGCTATGAGGAGCACTTGATCTTTGTTGCAAAACTATTAAATCTGGCAATGATAGATCTTGGGGGCATTCTGAGAGGCAGGCTTTGGGGCAAGTGCACAGTGAACTTGCTTGAGATGAAGCTCAAAGCCCTGTGGCAACTCAAGGGTGGTGTGTAACAGGGCCTCCACAAATTCTTTCACATTAGGCCCCTCCGCTCCCTCCGGGATACAGTACAATTGAATATTTTTCCAGCATGCAGTTTTCCAAGTCCTCCTGGCTGGACTCAATCTGATCTTGCTGCTCTTTTAACTGTGGGAGGGTATTCTCTAGGTCATCGACCTGATTTTCTGTATCTGTGCCCTGCCTCTCCTGGTCATTCATATGCTGCTCCAGCTGCATCACATCCCGACGGAGCTCCCCATACATCTCTTTAATTTCAGCCCAAAATGTGAGTAACTCCTGGTATATCCAGTCCAGGTTTGCTTTTTTAGTCTTAGCTTTCCCCGGTTTCTGCTTTGCCTTAACCACAGCTCTGCGTGCCATCACAGCGCTAGGATCATCGCAGTTCAGATTGCATGAGGCCTCTGAATCAGATTGCTCTAATAGCTCAACCATCCCGTCATTATTTAAATAGTTTCCAGCCAGATCTTGTTATGGGTCTCTCCACGTATATTTTACTGAATGAATTTTATGCTTTCATAAGTCCAAAGGCTGGTGTGGAGAGAATTGCTCAATCGGGTAAAGTGTGAGCTAAGATTCTATGCAGCCATTACTTGCAGAGTAACTGGAAGTTATCATTTCTAATATTTTTGAGCTCAGTTCCCTGTCCCTCTCCTCATCCTTTTTGGGAGGTCTGTAAACCACCCTCAACCTCACCTTTCTCCCTCTATTGGACTGAAAATGAACCCACAATGCCTCCACCTTCCCTTCCTTTGATGCCTCCCTCATGCTAGTTATTCCTTCCCTGATATAAACTGCCACCCCTCCTCCTTTCTGACTACCCTATCCCTCCTGTATAGTTTGTATCCAGGCATTGCAAGGTCCCGGTCATGGTGTGGTGTTGCCCAAGTCTCAGTTACTGCTGCTATGTCCACCTTCCTGTCCTCTAATAGCGTCTGCAGGTCATCCATCTTCTTTCCAAGACTTTGCACATTCAGAGACACCACCCTCCACCTACAATCTCACCTTCCTTCTCTTACCTCTATTCTTCTCTTCACATTTCTCCCTTCTGTGTTCATCCCCCCACCTACCCTTGTTATGTGTTCCCCACCCCCTCCATCCTTTGCCTACTGTTTTCTCACCCTGTCCACCTCGTCCCTCCAGACCTCTTCCATCACTGTGGGGGGAGGTTCATTGACCTCCTCCTTTCTGAGTCTTTGGGCCTTCATTCCCGCTGCCCACCCTTTAGTAGTTTAAATAAAGTGTAGTGGTTATATATTCCCCCAGTTTGTCCCTGAGTACCCTAGAGCCCTCCACACTGAGGTATAGCCTGTCTGGTGGAAAGAGTGCTTTGTTTGACCAGGTCTCATACAGATGAACATGTCCACCCTACACCATTTTTTCAGCCTGTCGTTAAAATCCTCTATTCTTCTTTTCCTGGCTGTGCTGGCCCTCGGAGGAGGAGGAAAGCAAACTTGCTTCCTCCCTGCAGATCTTCCCTAACTCCCTGAACCTACTGTGCACAACCTCAATATATAGTGCAAGATATATATACATATATATATATATATATATTCATTGCAAAAAACTTTATTAATGCATCAGTTAGGGTTGAAGTGACAAAAGTAAGGAAATGAGACGTTAGGGTTCACAACCTAACATCTCTCCCACCCGACCACCTCACCCCCACCATCCATAGACCAACAGGTGATGGGGTGTGTCTTGGAGTCTTCTGCCCTAACTCTCACCCCATTCCATGTGTAAGAAAGCTGACATGGTACAGCATAGAAGAATGGGGTAAGAGTTAGGCCCGACAACCGCAAGGCACACCCCTTTGCCTGTTGGTCTGTGGACAGTGAGAGTGTGGTTGGGTGACCAGGTGGGGGAGGTGTAAGGGTGTTAACCCTAACATCTCATTTCCTTGCTTTTGTCACTTCAACCCAAACTGATACATAAATGAAGTTGTTTTTTTTTTACAATGAATGTCCTTACTTTTGAGAAGTGTAATCTTACCATTATATGTTTTTGGTAGCTTATGTGTTTGGGAGCGCACTGCCCTATGGGCTTTGCACTCCCATCTATCCATAAATGTACAGGCATTATAATGAATTGCCATCTCCCTGAGGGAGAGCAGAACTCTCCTGGCCCTGCACTTCCACTACTGCATAAAAAAAGACCCTGAAGCCACATAACTGCATAATAGTATCCATCTCCCTGTAACAGCACTGGGTCCACTGCATCTCCCTCCAGGAGTGCAGGGCCCTCCAGGCTGATCCCTTTCGCAATCCCTTTTCATGAGCCGATCCCTGTTCATGAGGTAGAGTCATGTGACCCTCCCCCTCACAAAAAGAGATTTTGACAGCTCACGAACAGGGATTGCAAAAAGGGATTGACTCACGAAAAGGGATCACAAAAAGGGATTTTAAAGTCCATAACTATGGAACCAATGTAAATTATTTCACCAAACCAGCAAATGTCACATCTTTAGGGCAAGCCCCTTCTACCCTGAAAATATCAGCCCGAAATGTCAAACTGTTTGTTTGCAGTGCCCTTTCAAAATTCCTTTTTGCAATCCCTTTTCATGAGCCAATCCCTTTTTGAGAGGTAGGTTATGTGACCCTCCCCTCATGAAAAGGGATTTGACAGCTCACGAACAGGGATTGTGAAAGGGATCATGAAAGGGATTTTAAAGTCTCATAACCATGGAACCTATATAAATTGTTTTACCAAACCCGAAAATGTCACATCCTTAGGGCAAGCCCTTTATACTATAAGCGTTCAGCCCAAAATTCAAACAGTTTCTTTGCAGTGGCCTTTAATAATCCCTTTTCGTGTTCTCTTTTCATGAGCTGATCCCTCTTTGCGATCCTTTTTCACGGCCGATCCCTTTTACGTAAGGTTAAAACTGCCATTTTTTAAAAAACTACAAAAAACCAAAGGCATTGGTGGGTAGAGGGCGTACCCCTCACCAAAACTCATACCTTGTTTTTTACAAAAGACTTCCCTGGGGTAAGTTATAAGATTTTGTTTTCTCCTCTTGCTAAGCAAGAAAACAAAATGGCAGTCGATAAATATAGAAGATTTTCTCACGAAAAGGGATCCCTTTCAGCGATCCCTTTTCACGAGCTGTTCGTGACCGGGATTCCTTGATCAAAACTGTGCATCTATCCCAAAGACTGAACTGAGCATGCTCAGAACCTAAATTTTTTAAATATTATAACTCCGGAATGGATTAATATTTTTTCACCAAACTAATGCTAAATTGTTCCTTAGGATAACCTCTATCCACCCTGAATATATCAAATGGTATGGTTGCAGCACAATGAGGAAAAAACAGGGAAAAATTGCCAAAAAATGGCGAAAATGTGTTTTTCACAATTCACTTCACCAAATCTGCAAACCTAATCAAAATGCAACTTGGCAGATTAAGAGATCTACCACCCAACACCATCCATTCCAAATTTCATGCAAATCTGTTCAATGATTGCAAAGTTATTAACGTGCAAAATTTGGGGTTTAACATAAGGTGCCTGCTCAACCCTAACTATGGAGATGTGACCATGCCTCTATAATAATATCTATATCTATCTACCTATATCTATCTGTACTGTAAATATATATATATACACACATATATGCATATATGTGTGTGGATATATATATATATATATATATATATATATATATATATATATATATAGGATATGCCATGACCCCAGTGAAAATATAGATGATATTTCCAAGCACTTTGACCTTATTATGTCACAAGTGGCGAAGCCACCTAGTGACCCCATAAGGTCAAACTGGTAAGAGGGGAAATATCAATGATATTTTCTATTGGGGCTCATGGCATTGATTTATGAAATTGCCTCGCTTGTGTGTAGCTTTTTGTTTTATTTTTCTTTATATTTATTCATTTTTATTTTCATTGTTTTGTTTGTGTGTCCGGTGGTGGTAGTGGAATGTAAGGACAATAGCGCGTTAGTTAGGGTCCCTACATGCATCCCTTGCTAAACATGGCATTTGATTGGTAGCTCTTTTTTGTGGGTGGACCGAATGTTTTTTTTAACATAGTGGTGGCAGTTCCTGGTAAGCAAGGGAGCCATGCAGTAGTTTTGTTTTTTTAGTTCCCATCCTCGCACCCCACACTCACTTTGTTTAAAACCATTTTGCGTCTGGTTGATCCTGCCTTTTTGTATCGGCAGCTTGTTTGTGGTGCAAAGGAGGTGGCTGCTGGATCTGTGAGGAATGCATCTGCAGAGGTAGATGGGGAAGTCGGGGCTGTGATGAAAGGGTGTAACATCTGCATTTAGGGTTTTGTAAGAGTCAGGGGTTTGTTTGGGATATTGTTTTAGTTTTGGTTTTGGATGAAAAAAAGGAACCTCTCAGTGTGAATGCTGGTTTCACACTGAGGAGGTTCACATTTGGAGCTTGTAGTTGATGCTTGGAGAAGTCAGGGCTGTACTGAGTGGCAGTTTGAGTGCAGTTTGTTCCCCTCATGTGGTCAATTGCAGATAGTGCCTCTCAGTGACCTACTGTGTGACAAATGACCTACAGTAAGAATAAATATGATATCCTCACTGTAGGTCAGACCACACTGGGAATATCAAAAATATTTGCCAGGATTTATCCTCACTGGCATTACATAAATATGTATACCTCAATATATTATTGAGGTGCAGTCACACCTCAATAGTTAGGGTTGAGTAGGTAGCTTAATGTTAAACCCCAGATTTTGCACATCAATAACTCTGAAACCGTTTAACAGGTTTGCACAAAATTTGGAATGTGCTGTCCTGGTGGGTAGATCTCTTGATTTGCCAAGTTGTATTTTGATTGGATTTGTGGTTTTCATGCAGTGAAGTGGCAAAAAACAATTTTTTTGCATTTTTTGGCAAATGTCAGGGTCGTTTTTTGAGCTTGCACTGTGTGCACACTGTTTGGAATTTTGATCTGAAATTTTCA
Source organism: Neoceratodus forsteri (assembly GCA_016271365.2). Taxonomy (NCBI): domain Eukaryota; kingdom Metazoa; phylum Chordata; order Ceratodontiformes; family Ceratodontidae; genus Neoceratodus; species Neoceratodus forsteri. Next base: position 637,250,747 of record CM057453.1, on the reverse strand, counting down.
GGGTAGAAAGAGGTTATCTGAGGGGGCATGGCCAGCAGCAGAGCTGTGAACAGCCTTTTTGCACAGCTCCTTAGGCAAAGGCAGAATTCAGAGGATAAAACTTACTTTTTTTCGTATTTAACAGTAAATAACCATTACTAAACTGAAAATCAGTCTAAACACTATTGATTGATACTGAACTCATATAGGTGACACAGGTAAACTGCAGCAATGGTCCGTGGAAACAAACTAGGAACTCATGGGAAGGAGCCTGATCAAAGAGCCCAAAGTTGGCAGTAGCAAGGAACCACAAAGTGTGTATGGAGGATCAGGCAGGACCACAACTGACCAATGCTGCCTTGCTGAAGGCAATACAAAGCCTGGACTGGAAAGTGGAGGACTATAGCACTGAATTAAAACAAATCCACAACAAGGTGGAAGTTGTGGCCAATGAAGCAAAAGGGTCAACAAAACAAGCAGACAGGGCCCTTACAATTGCTGCCAGACTTACAAAGGAGAATGGCATCTTAAGGAGGCATCTGAAAAGAAAATGCAATTTGCGCTTCTCATCTCCATATCCTGGGAGACCTGGAACATCTGGAAGGAGAACACCTTACTTTTCTTTATGGACTTGCTAAAGAACCTTTACAGCTAGAGACTGACTTTACAATAATCAAGGCCTACTGAATCACACCACGTGGTGGACATCCACAATTAGCAATGAAAGACCCTGCACCACATACTGTAATGCTGGAACTTAAAACATTGGCAGAGAGGGACATCATCCTGCAGCAGGCTAAAATATTAAGCCAGCTTACTTAGAAAGATAACAGGGTCCACCTTTTTCTGGATCTAAGTTATGCCATGAGAATGCGGTGCAAGAGTTTTGACGGGGTTCGAATGCCCCTCGAAACTTGGGGGTGCCTCATGTTCTCCTAATGCCCACCAGTTTGTGGATTGTCTATGGAGGTAAGACCTATCAGTTTGCCAATGTCTCTTAGGTATCTAAACTGTTAGAAAAGATTGAGAAATAATTCATAGCTCAAGACGACACCTCCAACTCTGTTGAGGACTGAACTGTTGGAAATAAAGCCACAGTGGTATTTGGTGTGGACTTTGGGAGTTAAAGAGGGAAAATTCAAATGTCTGGAATTATACTGAATATAATACAGTAAATAAATGGTGATTAATATGGCAATGATTATCGATTAATATCTCTAAAGGGTCAGATTCAAGATGGTGCACTTGTGCACAATGTATTCTTTCCTCATATGTCTACTCCTGGGGATCTCATCCCACCTAATACCTAGGTGTCCTATTCTGATGTTTGCCTGCCATCTTTAACCTTTGTTTGTTTAATCAAGTTTACCTCTGCTTTATTGGAAATAGGTTAATTATAACACAAAGTGGATAGTCTGAGTATAATCGTATCCATAATTGAAATGGTTGTTATTCTGTATAATTTTGCCTGATTCTATGCAGAAGAGTGTAAAACTGTTAATGGACATACTGATATTTTGAGGGTGGGATGATCAACTCTTACATAGGGTGCATGTTTTGAGCTAGTATTGCTGTTATCCCTGCTCATGGTTACACGTGCTGATGTTGGAATATTTTATTTTTAAGGATTCATATCATAGGCAATGGTGTAATAAGAAATAGCTGGAGAATATACGCATATCCCCCCAAATGATGTAACACTGAACAGGGTTGCTTACAATTTGCTGCTGTAAAAATGTAGTAACAACGCTTAGGGTAAATGTTTTACTAGTATATGCCTGCTTGTTGGAAATAATATGTAATGTAATATTGCATAAGCCAATAAACTATGAGTATAAAAAAAGAAAAGTTATCCAAAGGAAGAATCCAGTATGGGTTACATGAAAAAATATGAATCTGTTCTGAAGTTATTACTTTTTAAAATTCAGGTTCTGAACATGCACAGTTTAGGAACTCCTCACTGCAATGACTATACCAGAATCCTCGTCGATCTGGAAACAAGATCAAGTATTCATTCGGTTCTGTTAAATCTTGCTTCAAATCTGCATGAAGTTGTTTCCATGCCCGAAGCAGGATTTAAACAGAATCAAATAAATATTTGTGCTTATTTCCTAGACCGATGCAATATTCTGGTATAGTCATTGCAGTGCAGCATTCCTGCTTTTATTATCTATGTTATTTAATTAAATGCACAGTGTTACTTCTTGTTCTGCAGTTCCATACCAGTGCTGTGGAATAGCGAAATAGTGGTAGGCATTGCTGCTTCGGTTTGCTTTGGTCATGAAGCCTGCTTCAAAGTTGTTTCCCAGAATCCTGCTTTGAAGTTGCTTCAAAGTTATTCCTTGACCAAAGCAAGGAAGAATATTCCATAAAGGACAAATCACTTTTAAGCTAAGGAAAATATGCATTTTCTCACTGGGATGCCCACCCCCAGTGTTGGATAAACCCTGCCTGCCAACCTGTTATTTTTAATGTGCTGACATCCAGGGCCAATCCCCATGTCAGCCTTTACCATGAACCCCCAGTAGTACTGGACACTGGGGAGCCACACCAGTGTCCCGAAATCTGGTTTTTTAATATTCCTGAAAAAAAAGAAAACAGTCCCCGGCGTCTTTTTAACCTGAAAAGAAAAATGGTCCTTGTCATCCCCACCCCCCTTTCCCATCATGACTGTCCCACTGTGCACCCACCACCCCACACCCTTACCCCCCATACTTAACTCCGAGGTCAGCAGCTGTCATCTTCTGTGGACCAGGACATGTATGAACTCTTCAAAGTCAAACCGCAAACTAAAGAATCAAGGTAAGCCCTGTATAATGGCTGTCAATGGTATTTTAAATCTATGTTGATAGTTCAGCCATTTATGGGAATTTTGACACTAAATTTTCAACATAGCCTTTTTCAGACCCCACCTTATGAACACTGTGACTGTCATCTCATTAATCGGTCCTGAAAGGTGATTCCACGGTCACTGCATGGAATCACCTTTTGGGACCAATTAATGAAACAACAATGCCACTGTTCATGAGGAAGGAGCTCAAAAACACCATGCTGAAAATTTGGTGCAAAAATACCCCAAAGCGCCTGAGTTATGCGCAGTAGTAGTTGAAATTTTGCTACATACATGTGTAACTTTAGCAAATTTTAATATTATCACTCCAAATTTTCAACATTGCCAGTTTTCACACCACCTCATGAGCAGTACAGTTGTCATTTTTCACATCCTACCCAAAACATGATTATGCAGCAATGGTGCGGAATGACTCAGTTGCTGCACGAAATCATCTTTCAGGAATGAGTAATGAAATGACAGTGCCAGTGTTCAGTGAGATGGGGTCTGAAAAGGCTATGTTGAAAATCTCAGCAAAGTACCTAAAATGCCTGAGTTACATATGAGTCATTGAATTTTTCTATGCACGTGTATAACTATGGCAATTTATCATATTTTCACTCCAAACTTTCAACATTGCTATTTTTTCACACCACCTCATGAATACTATAGCTGTCATTTTTCAAATCCTGCCAAAAAAATGTTTTTCTGCACCTTTGGCATGGAATGGCATTCTAGTTCTGCAGAATTACATTTTGATGGGAATTTGAAAATTTACTGTACTGGGTACATGCTGTGAGGTGATACAAAGGTTATGATGAACATTTGATGTGCAAATTATTTAAGATGGTACAGTTAAGACTATTTGTTCTAAGTTCACTATGCCTGCTTGTAACTTAATGCATGGAAGCGCAGGGGCTGGAGGCCCCTGTGTTTCCACAGCTAGATACATATGCGTATCTGTGGAGGGATGGGAGCGCAGGGTCCCCACAGTAAAATAAAGATACTGTTGTACTATCTCAAAAAGTAAGGAAATAAATTGCAAAAAAAACTTCATTAAAGCATCAGTTAGGGTCGAAGCGACAAAAGTAGGGAAATGAGACATAAGTGTTGAGCCACTAACACCCCCTCATTCAACCCTACCAGCCCACCCCACATCCACCCTCCACAGACCAACAGGTGTCAAGGTGTGCCTTGGGGTTGTCGAGCCTAACTCTCACCCCATTCCATGTATGAGAAAGTTGACATGGTACAACATAGGAGAATGGGGTGAATGTTAGGCCCAATGACCACAAGGCACACCCTGATACCTCTTTAGATTATATATTATAGTGGCGCGGTCGCGCCACTATAGTTAGGGTTCAGCGGTCACTTACATACTAAAGTCAAAAGTTTGGTCGTTAATCACTTTAGACCCGTTTAGTGGATTTGCCTGAAATTTGGTATGTATGTTGGAGCATGGTAGATTTCTCAATCTGCCAAATTACATTTCGGTTGGAGTGCCGGTCTTTGTGTATGAAAGCACTGAAAAATTCAAAATCATCCATTTTTGGAGGCACCTTATGGCATTTTTAATGTGGTCCTGCACGGCTGTTGTGTGGTGTGCCACTCTGCAGGATGGCTCATTTGAAAGAGCCTTGGTGGCAATATGCGCTTTTTGTTTGGTGAAAAAATATTAAGGCATTCAAAAGTTATGGCAGATTTAATTCTCATTATAAGTCAATGGGAAAATTTATACGTATATTTTGTGATCAAAGAATGGGGTTCTGGCCATCTCGTCCCACCTGGCGGTCAAAGAATTTGCAGCCTCGCGGTTCAAGAATCTTTGGCCCCGAGGATTTTTTCAAATTCTTTGACTGCGAGGTCTGCCATCTTGTTTTCAGTTTTCTGATCACACAAACACAAATATCTCACCTCAGGGGTCACTTCTGAAGTAAAACTTGGATGGGTTTTACTCAGGGGACCCCGATCTATTGAGCCAAGGCTTTTGTTCTGTCGAAATTGGTCTAAAAAGAGTCAGCCCTAACTCTCACCCCATTCTCCTGCACTGCACCACCTCAGCTTATTTACACATGGGATGGGGTGAGAGTTAGGACTGATGACCCCAAGCGCACCCTGCATGCTCTGTGGTGGGGGTAGGGTAGGGGGGGTGCAAGGGTGTGAACCTAATGTCGAATTTTCTCACTTTTGTCGCTGTAGAAGAACCCTAACTGATGCATTAACAAAGTTTTTCCATAGAATATATATATATATATATATATATATATATATATATATATATATATTATAGAGGCGCAATCATGCCTCTATACTTAGGGTTGAGTGTGCAGTTTAATGTTAAACGCCAATTTTTGCACCTTATTAACTTTTCAACCGTTAAACGGGTTTGCATGAAATTTGGTATGCACCATCTTGTGGGGTAGATCTCTTGATCATCCAAGTCTTGTTTTGATCAGATGCGTGGATTTTGCGCGGCACATACGGAAAAAAGTGTGTTTTTTCTTTTTTTCCCCAGTTTTCCCCTGAATTTTCCTCATCGTCCTGCAGCTACACTGTTTAGAATTTTAGCCTGAAAATTTCAGGGTAGAAAGAGCTTACCAGAAGGAACACACGAGTATATGTTTGGAGAAAAAATATTATTCTGATCCAAAGTTATTTAATTTTGAAAAATTGTGTTCTGAGCATGCTCAGTTCAGTCTTTTGGATAGATGCACAGCTGCGAACAAAGATTTCAGCTCATGAACAGGGATTTTGTCAGCTCACAAATGGGGATTCAATGGGAGAAAAAATCCCTGTTCGTGAGCGGCCATCTTGTTTTCACTTTTAGCCAAAAAGAAAATGTTGTCACTTGCCCCACAGTTGCATGTTGTGAAAACAAATATATGGGTTTTGTTCAGGATGATGCTCTCTACAAAATCATGCATTTGGTTTCTATCAGTTTATTAAAAAAATGGCAGTTTTTTACATTTGAAAATCCTCTTTCATGACTCGCTTCCGATCCTGGTTCATAAAGTGTTCAAATCCTCGTTCATGAGCCAATCCCCATTTGTGAGTTGTCAAAATCCTTTTTCGTGAGATCAGGACCAGATAGCCATATCTCATGAATGGGGATTTTGACACCTCACAAATGGGAATCATAAAACAATTCTTGTTTGTGAGCTGTCAAAATCCCTGTTCATGAGAGGAGAACAGATGGCCTTATCTTACAACAGGGAATCCACATTCATGAGCTGTCAAGATCCCCATTCATGAACCAATCCCCGCTCGTGAGCTGGCAAAAATCCGGGTTCGTGAGATGAAGACCAGATGGTCCTATCTCACAAACCGGGTTCAGCTTGTGAACGGGGATTTTGTCACCTCACGAATGGGGATTCGGCTCATAAATGAGGATTTTGACAGCTCACGAACAATGGATTTGTAAAGATTTGCCAGTTCACTGCTAAGAAACGGTAAGGACTTTTGACTTGAAAATTGCAGGGTGCAAAGGGGGTGTCCCACAGATGTGATGTATGCTGGTTTGGTGTGAAAATGCATTGCTTACATACTTATGACATTACAAAGTTGAGACATTTCTCATAGGATAACATTGTGACACCCATGACACATGTTGGCACCTGTATCTCGAAAACGAAGTGCGATACAGATTTTTTGCTACTTTCAGATTAGATCACCTTTAGGTGATCTAGTCTGTAGAAACAAGTTTGGAAATCATAGATTACACCAACAGTGAATTTTTTCCTACTTCCTATGGTTACAGAGATATTAGCAAATTAGTGTCACAAATGTTCCAAGGCTGCCTTTTGGGTGGTTTTTGGTGCCTGTATCTCATAAATGATATGAGATACAGATTCAGTTGCTTATAATGCATGGAGGCCTCACTGTCACGATTACAATGACACTTGAATTTTTTTCCTAGTTGCTACGGTTCCCAAGATATGGGCAAATTACTGTTACAAGGGTTCCTCACCCTATAGGGCTGCTGTATGGCTCTGTAGCTATGTGGAAGTAGAGTGCAGGGTCCATAGGGTCCACCTCCCACAGACACATAATTTACGCAGAACTGGGTAGCCTGGTGGGAGCCCCCACCGACATGTTATTACAAGTTATAGCACATGTTTTCAAAAAAGTAAGGATATTCATTGCAAAAACTTTGTTCAATGCATCAGTTAGGGTTAAAGCAACAAAAGTGGGAAATAGAAACGTTAGGGTTGAGCCCTAACTCCCACCATCACCCCACCACCCATCACACAGACTGACAGGCAGGCGGGTGTGCCATGGTTCCAGGCTAACTCTCATCCCATTCTCCTTTACTATGACATGTCAATCTGTTTACACATGGAATGGGGTGAGAGTTGGGCCTCACGACCTAATACACACCCGGTGTCTGTCGGTCTGTGCAGTATGGGTGGTGGGAGGTGGTAGAACTCAAACCTAATGTCTCATTTCCTTACTTTTGTCACTTTAAACCTAACTGATGCATTAAATGACTTTTTTGCAATGTGTATATATATATGTGTGTGTGTGTGTGTGTGTGTGTGTGTATACAGTATATATATATACATATGTGGCACAAACCAGTGCTTTTTGTTGCACAACATGGCGGCTGGCCATGGAGGTGGGTGGGTTGTGCCAGTAATCCGCCATGGGAGGAAAATGATGTTATAATGATTTTAATAAATGAATACATGTTGAGTGGCTGCTGGGGGAAGGATGGTGGAATTAGGTGCAGACAATGGGTGGGGATGGGATAAATGTTTGAACAGCTGGGTTTGCAGTGCTCTGCAAAGGTGGGGAAAGGTGTTTTGTAGGTTGCTTTTTGGGGTTATTGTTCTTGTTAAAGCACAGTTCCTGAAATTCTGAATGCCTGAACATTTGACCACCACATACAAAATATTTTGGAAAAGGTATTCACACAGCCCTAATTCTGTGTGTCTGTCTGTTTATCTGTCTATCTATGGGGTATGACATGGGTGACAGTGAGATAGCAGAAATAAGTTCACAAACTATATTTGACCTCCTGACCTCACGAGTGGAAAGGCCACAAGTGAGATCAGAAAAGGTCAAGTATGGTAAGTGAAAATGTTTCTATTATCTCACTCTCCTCCAAGTCATATTTAATTTATACAATAGGTGCTTAGGTGGTTTTGTGACAGAAAAGATCAAAAGTTACAAAAAGTAAAAATACACAAAATGTAAACTGCACCCTTCTGATCAATGGCTCTGCACTAGAGAAACAAATCAATACATTACAAATCAATACGGTACAAATCGATACAGTTAATACAGTACAAGTCAATACATTACAAATCAGTACATTGCAAATCGAGACAATCAATACACTACAGGTCAATACATTACAAATCAGTACGGTACAAATCAATACAATCAATACAGTACAAGTCAATGCATTACAAATCAGTACAGTTCAAATCAATACAATCAATACAGTACACGTCAATACATTACAAATCAGTACAGTACAAATTGATACAGTTAATACAGTACAAGCAATACATTACAAATCAGTACATTACAAATCAATACAATCAATACAGTACAAGTCAATACATTACAAATCAGTACAGTACAAATCGATACAATCAATGCACTACAAGTCAATACAATCAAAATAGATGAAATGTAGAAAGCAACTAAGTCTACAAACCATTTCACATTTGCTGGATTTTGCACTGCACATTGCTATTGTGATGCCATCAGCATTATTAAAGCTGCTCTCTGGTTGGTTTAGTATTCAGTTATGACATACACAGCTTTGCAAGGCAGTAGTACTATCCTGTATGTTGGTCATGCATTCCATTGTGACGTACCCAGCTTTGCAAGATAGTAGTACTACTACAGTATCTTGCAAGTTGGTCATAAGACAGTAGTTTTACCTTGTTCAATCCAGATCCACACCTGTTATATAAATATATTTATGCAGTAGGCATGGACCCAAAAGCCATGTGATAAATCCATGTATTTCCACATACGTGTGATAAATTTTAGAACTCAAAATTCATCACGCATATGTGTGATAAATGCAACCTGTCAATCACCCCCTTCCCTCGACTGCCAGGACTACTTCAAGGCTTTCACCACACATACACACACACACACACACACACACACACTGCTCTTTCCTCTACCAGCAGACTATGGAAAGATGCAGGAAATTCTGGAGGGGCACCCTGTTGGGATCAGGAAAGAAATGGGAATGGAGCAGAAATGGGCTGTCATCAAGGAAAGGCTTTTGGCAGCCAGTAATGAGAGTGCCAAATGAAAAGCCAGAAATCCAGAGCCAAGTAGCCCAGCTGGTTTGACATAGAGATAGCCCAGGTGATAAAAGCAAAAAGGACAGCCTTCAAAAAGTATTAGAGCACCTAGAGGGATGAAGACAGGGAGGAGTACAGCAGCAAAGCAAGGGTGGTGTGCAAGACAGTCTCATTAACCAAGGCCAAAAAGGAACCACAGCTGGCAGAGGTGGTGAAAATGTGGGAGAAAACCTTCTTCTAGTACATCAGGGAGAAGGGGGATATCAGGGATGGGATAGTCAGGTCGAAGAAGGAGGCGGAATGGGTGGAGGGCAGTGTGGAAAAGACAGAGGTAATAAAATACTTATGCTCAGTCTTCATGAAGGAAAAGGAAGGCTCAGTACTCCAGGGGATGAAGGGATGAAGGGGGGTAATGGGGGGAGGAGTCACAGATGGGGAGACAGAAGTTGACAGGGATCCCAAGCAGCATTCACTAGGGGAAGCATGGGACAGATATGTGCTGATCCCCCAGCTGCACGGACAGCAGCGCACTGGGGGTGAGTCGGGGGGGCATGCCCGTACTCCATGCTGTTCACAAAGGTGTGGAGTGCTGGGCGCAGGGGGCACACCATATGCCAGGCAGACCCCAGCCATACGGGTCATGCGCTCCTCCAGGATGCCGCCATGGGTTGCGGCAAGTATGTTGGGGTACTCAAGACCCCCATGATGGGGGCCATGGGGAGAACTGGAGGCAGTCGAATGGGCCTCTGCTACCCCTGTGCCACCGGCGCTCATTGCACCATTGGCCAACATCCGTGCCCTGTGGGGGCAAGGGATCCACTCACGGACCGGGTCTGGGTATTCCATTGGATGCGTGCCCAGGTCTGCGGAACACTCCACATCACACCTGCATGCTGGGGGGGAGGAGCCATGGACAGGTGGGTACCAGTTGTGCATACCGGCATATGCACACCTGCCTGCAAGTGCGCAGCTCTGAGGGCAGGGTATGCATGTTTTCCACATACCCCCACCCACATAGTGCATAGGGCCCAAGACTTGTACCTGAGGCATAGAGTCCATAAATGTGCTTTGCTGGGTATTGTACTTACTTTAGGTAGCACAATACCCAGCCAATCTCAGCCAATCCCAGCTGCTCCTAGCTGCTGTATCTGCTGGCTTGTAGGCCAAGCATCTGGGGTCACTAGATCCACATAAACCCTGGCGTACTAGATGCTCTGTGGTGCATTTTGCGTGTGTGTGTTTTTTAAGCTAAATAACCCATTTCTGATCTCTCCTGCATGCCTTCCTGTAAGCAAAATTATTATTATTAGGCTGTCTGCTGGCTGAATACTACATGTATGTATTCAGTACCTGGGGCTAGCAAGATGCTGATAATGAGCTGCGCCTGAGGCATAGAATCTCCAGATGTAGCTGGCTAGGAATTGTACTACCTTGCTGCTGTGTTTGCTGTTCCAAGCCCAGGAGTCAGGGGGCACTAGGACCCCAGAAGCCCCAGTGTACTAGATGCTCTGTGTTGCATTTTGTGACTTTCTTTGAAGCTCTCCTCTGCCCCTTGCTCTAAGGAAATGAACCCCCCACACACACACACACCATCCTCAATATACTGGGCACCCCATTTAATAATAATGAAAAAAAACACCTTCTATCAATACTGGGCAACTCACTTGCCCCTATTCCCAAAATCTAGTGGGTATGTTACAGAGTTCATAACAAGATTTTGTAAATTGTGAGTATGGGGGTGGGTGGAGGTGGTAACTTTTCAGTGGAATGCCACACCACTGAAAAGTTATTGTGCTTTCTACCACCCACCCCAATGCTTATCCCCATGTCTTTAGTTAATGTATGCCACGCAATGCTCCTAACCCTAAACAGCCATCAAAGGCCATGCACAATAATCACTATGTTTGCTTGTACGCATGTGCAAGAAACATAGTGCCACCATACGAGTTTTCATAGGTGTGCTTCCCCACTTCCAGTGCCCTGCTCCCTTTTGCAGCACGGCTGCACAACGCCAATGATTGTCTGAGCTGTCTATGACAGCCGTTCAGATGCAGTGGCCTACAGTTCTAAGGAAAACACTGCCGCAGACAGTCTGCATACTACCATTGGCAGTATGCAAATTTCCTACATCAGCACTGCATCTGAACTGTCATAGGCAGTTCTTCCCCCCCACAAACACATACATGCATGCTGGGAGCCCACCCCAGCATGCTCATGCACTCCCTCCCATACACCTGATATGGCTGATGGGGTGCCCAATCCCTTAGGCTCCACGGCCCCCAACACTCTTCCAGGTGCCACACTGGGAACCTACCCCAGCATGGCAAATGTCCATCTGCTGCCCCCCCAAACACACTTCCAGGTGCCACGCTGGGAGCCCACCCCAGCATGGCAAAAGTCAGAATGGCGACGGGGTGCCCAAATCCCCAACCGCTCCACTGAACCCCCCCCAACAAAAACAGACTTCCAGTTGCCACACTGGGAGCCCACTCTAGCATAGCAAACATCTGTATGGCCGGAAACATCCAGCTGCCATGCTGGGAGCCCACCCCAGTGTGGCAAAAGTCCAGGCCATCTTCTAAAATGAAAAAAAAGCCTAAAAGCAAAAGGTCCCTTGTTGATTGTCTTTCACCTCCCCAACCTGTGCCCACCCTTCATGCACCCACCTCCCCACACACCCTCACCCCATACTTACCCCAGAACCCCAGTGGACGATCTTCAGTGGACCAGGAACACATCTGCACTCTTCAAAGCTGACGCAAACTGAAGAAATGCTGGTAAGCTGTATAATGGCATAAATTTGTTTTTTTTTCAACTTTGGTGCATATCTCGGCCATTTTTAGGAATTTTTTCACCAAATTTTCAACATGGGGTTCTTGGGGCTCCACCTCATGAACTCAGTCACTGTCATTTATTTCGGTCAAAAAGGTGATTTATGGTCACTGTGTGGAACCACCTTTTGGGACCCAGTAACAAAATAACAGTGCCACAGTTCATGAGTTAGGCTCTCAAAACACTATGTTGAAAATTTGATGAAAAATTCCCAAAAACGTGTTTTACAAGTGTGCCTTGCACAGTTCCTACCGCATACCATAGCGCCACAGATTTTATATTTTCACTCCAGATTTTCAACATTGCCATTTACCACACCTCCTTATGAGCAGTACAGCTGTCATTTTTTGATATCTTGCCCAAAATGTGTTTTCGCGACATGTAGCGCACAATGGTGCAGTCGGTGTGTGAAATCAATGTTCGGGACAGATTAAGAAAATCACAGTGACACTGTTCATGAGCAGAGGTCTTAAAATGGCTATGTTGAAAATTTGGTGACAAAAGTCCATAAAATGACTGTGTTACGAGCGTGCATTGCTCAGTTTCCACACACCCTCGTAAGTTCATGAATTTGTAATATTTTCAGTCCAGATTTTCAACACTGGCATTTTTCCACACCTCCTTATGAACAGTACAGCCGTCATTTTTCACACCATGGCTGAAATGTTTTTTCGCACTTCCGGCGCTGAAATGTGTGGTCGCTGTGGGAAATCAGTGTTCAGGACAGATTAAGAAAATCACAGTGACACTGTTCATGAGCAGAGGCCCCAAAATGCCTTTGTTGACTATCTGCTGTAAAAAATCCCCAAACTAATTACATTACGGGTGTACGTTGTGCAGTTTCTACGCACGCTCATGACTTCACCATTTTTTTTATATTTTCACTCCAGATTTTCAACATTGCCATTTTTTACACCTCCCCATGAACAGTACAGCTGTCAATTTTCACATCCTGTTTGAAATGCGTTTTTGCACCAGTGGTGCCAAATGGTGTAGTCGCTGTGCAAAATCAGCTTTCCGCTAACAAACTGATATTGCAACTGTTCATGAGGTGAGGGTCACAAAAAAACCATGTTTAAAATTTGGAGTGAAAATACCAATGAATGCCTGGGACGTTAGTGTTTCCGACCATAACGCCCACCTGTAGAGACTGACAGGCATCAGGGGTGTGACTTGGGATTGTCGCCTGCAATGCTCATGCCATTCCACCCCCACCCACACCCTGCAGCCAGTGACAGGCATCAAGGTGCACCTTGCACTCTTTGGCCCCAAAGTTCACCCCATTCTCCTATACTGCACCCATCTCACCATATTTCTTATGGAATTCGGTGAGCATAAGGCCCAAAGACTCCAAGGCACACTGTGACACTTGTCGGTGTCTGCAGGGTAGAGTGTGGTGAAATGGCATTGCCGTTATGCCTGACGACCCAAAGGCACACCCCAATGCCTGTCAGTATCTGCAGGGTAGTGGTGTGGTTGGTTTCAGTTCAGTACTTCACTGCCATTCCCATTATGCATCTCTCTAACTCCTACACTACCAATGCCAATGCCAGCAAGCAAATATTTGGCATTGACAAATGCTTGTTTTTAAATAGGAACAGTTAGCACAAAGAGCCCCACACCCAGGTGTAAGGCTGGTCCCAATTTGTAGTTTGTGTGCAAAAACATTTTTTTTACTTACTGTTTCCTGCAGTATGAAAAACTTTATTAGGCTAATTCTGTTGCCCTCAAAGCTGACATTTGCTATAACCAGAAATCCCAGAATCCCCTGCATCTGACAGCAGAACATGACTGCAGCAGTGTGAGATTCAATTGCTTGCAATGCACGTTAGAGAGATTCTAAGCTCAGATTAGATGTCTGCCAGTCCTGCTGTTCTCCAAGGACTGAGTACAGTTCTCTGTGATTGTACTTAGCCCCAGGAGGACAGCACGACCAGTAAACAAAAGATCTGAGCATATAAAAACTCCAACATGTGCTGCAGGTTACTGAATCTCCTACTGCAGCAGCCCTGCTCTGGTGTTGTCAGATGGCGGATTCTAGGATGTACTGGCTCAGCAAATGTCAGCTTGAAGGCAATAAAATTAGCCTGATACAATCTTTAATACTGCAGGAAACAGCAGGAAAAATAATGTTTATGCACACAAAGTGCAAACTGGAACCAGCCCCGTACTTGAGTGTGAGACTCTTAGTACTGACAGTTACCTTTTTAAGCAGCCTATGCTCATCACAACACCCGAGCCACTATTCCCTAACACAAGAGTAAATGTGGATTTGTTTGTCTGACTTTTCTGTTGCTGATAAATCATTTTTACACACACATGCACACAACACTACAGTGTTTTTTGGTTATGTTAACAGCCGTCATCTAAAACAAATAAGTCTGTACACACACACACACACACAACCTTTGAGCTGCAAAAATGACCCACACATAAAACATTAGTAGCTTTTTTACATAACTCACAGTATTTAGTTGCACAGTATCAGGCCACGTGGCAGTTGAGGCCTCAACATGCAGATGTTTCTCTCCATCTTTATGAAGAGAGTGCATGACATCGTGGAGCACACTGAGGCCCTCACTGGTGGTGAGGCTGCAGCAAGACAGGTGGGTGACTCACAGGGGGCAGGAAGTATGGGGTAATATATCTGGGCTACAACTCACTGGGTGTCTCTTGGAAAATAGCAGCAAGTAGACTGATGTCCATGGCTGCTTAATTCATTCCTCTCTGCTCATCTCTACTGCAAGAATGCTTCATCTGTAGCACAATCTCGGATTTTACTGTGACATGCATCTAGTTGGGCTGAGGCTGTATTTGATTTCTATTTGGGCTCACACTGACATGCAGATAAGTCCCACTGATTTGCCGATCAGATGATCAGATTGGCCAATCATCAAGATTGAGGTGCAATGGAAAGACAGGAAGGCACTGGTCAACCATGTACACAAACATGCTCTGCTGGTTTGGACTTAAAGGCTGGAATACAATAAAAACACCCCAAAAAAAAGAAAAGGAAAGGGAGGGATCAAGGAAAGAGGGTTCATTCGTTAATGACAAACCCAACTGGCAACAGGCCTGATTTACGAAGATGGTACAGAGAAGCACAGCCAAGATGATCCAGGGACGACAAGGCAGACTATACAAGGAGATTCAGAGATTGCAACATGTACTCCCTGAAGGATAGAAGGGAGAGGGGTGACATGATCAAACCCTTTAAATACCCAAGGGGTGTCAAAAAGGTGAACGCTGAGGGTCTCTTTAACTCTAGTGGAAGCAGGACCTCTACCAGGCACAGCCTCAGACTGGTTGGGGGACACTTCAAGAGGGAAATGAGGAGGCACTTTTCATTGAGAGGGTGGTTGCAAAGTGAAATGAGTTGACAGAGGATGATGTTGTCTCCCTGAAGGCTGTGGACAGCTTCAAGAGAGGCTGGGGTGGGGTTAAAGGGAAAACTGCATGGAGTGGAGGGAAGGGGGGAGGAGACATTGAAAGGAGGGTGAAGTGGATAGTAGGGGGAATGGATCCCCCAGTAGATACTGGGGGTCTGCAAACTTGAGAAAACTAGATAGATCATAAGGCTTTTTTCTGCTGGCTATTTATGTATGTTTATACAGTATGTTTGTACCTCTGTACTTTACTATGCAAAATCCTCATCCTGCTCTTTCCTCTGTACCATACTGTGCAGAACTCTTATCCTGCTCCTACCGCTGTACCTTATGGTGTAGAACCGTCATCCTGCTCCTACTGCTATACCTTATGGTGCAGAACCCTCATCCTGTCTTACCTCTGTACTGTACTGTGCAGAACCCTCATCCTGTCTTACCTCTGTACCGTACTGTGCAGAACCCTCATCCTGCACCTACTGCTGTACCTTACTGTGCAGAACCTTTATCCTGCTCCAACATCAGCTGGGCCCATTTATGTCTCAGTAGTATTTTGCAGAAGGGTCTCTCACAGTATTATGGGTGTAAAACTGCTGCCATTTTGACCCAAGGCCCAGAAAACAGTATGATGACATTGTGAGGTAGATATAGGGCTCCTGTTCTGTTTGAGTTCGATTAGGGGTTTACATTAAGGTATGAATGGAGACAGAGTAGAACGGAGATTGTGACTGAAGGATTTTAAATTGTTTTGCTTACAAGGAGTAGGGAAGATTTAATAACACAATGCTGGGGCTTACAAATGGATTTCAGTGTATAAAACAATGTCCTATCCTATGTCTCTGTCATCTGTTAGCACCCTTTGCAAACTGTGTGAGAGGCCTTTCGGCACCATGCAATTCTGCTTAAAGTTTAACCAGCATAATATTCTGTGGTGATTTGCATATGCAGCTCATGATGCTTTGCATTGTGTGGGCATGTGTGATTTTGTATTTTCTTGAAACTTGGCTTCCCAGCCAAATGCCCCTTGGAGTAACCCTTGCCTCAGTGTTTGTGCACAGAGGTTCTTTGTCTTTTAAATAGTTTTTAATTTTAATGGGTTCACCACAATATAACCCAGACAGACTGTCTTAGGGTAGCTGGTTCATTCCACTGGGGTGTCAAACAGATGAGGCATATTGATGAGTCTTGGTAGGATGAAACACGTATCTATGTTATCTGTTAGCACTCTTTGCAAACTATGTGAGAGGCCTTTTGGCACCATGCAATTCTGTTTAAAGTTGAACCAGCATAACATTATGTGGTGATTTGCATATGCAGCCCATGATGCTTTGCATTGTGTGGGCACGTGTGATTTTGTATTTTCTTGAAACTTGGCTTCCTGCCAAATGCCCTTTGGGGTAACCCTTGTCTCAGTGTTTGTGCACAGAGGTTCTTTGTCTTTTAAATAGTTTTTATTTTAATGAGTTCACCACAATATAACCCAGACAGACTGTCTTAGGGTAGCTGGTTCATTCCACTGGGGTGTCAAACAGACGAGGCATACTGAGTCCTGGTAAGACGAAACACGTGTCTATGTCATCTGTTAGAACCCTTTGCAAACTGTGTGAGAGGCCTTTTGGCATCATGAAATTCTGCTTAAAGTTGAACCAGCATAACATTCTGTGGTGATTTGCATATGCAGCCCATGATGCTTTGCATTGTGTGGGCATGTATTATTTTGTATTTTCTTGAAACTTGGCTTCCCAGCCAAATGCCCTTTAGGGTAACCCTTGCCTCAGTGTTTGTGCACAGAGGTTCTTTGTCTTTTAAATAGTTTTTTATTTTAATGGGTTCACCACAATATAACCCAGACAGACTGTCTTAGGGTAGCTGGTTCATTCCACTGTGGTGTCAAACAGATGAGGCATACTGATAAGTCCTGGTAGGACGAAACACGTGTCTATGTCATCTGTTAGCACCCTTTGCAAACTGTGTGAGAGGCCTTTCGGCACCATGCAATTCTGCTTAAAGTTGAACCAGCATAACATTCTGTGGTGATTTGCATATGTAGCCCATGATGCTTTGCATTGTGTGGGCATGTGTGATTTTGTATTTTCTTGAAACTTGGCTTCCCAGCCAAATGCCCTTTGGGTAACCTTGCCTCAGTGTTTGTGCACAGAGGTTCAATGTCCTATCCTACACTATAAGCAATTTCTCCCACAAACAATTCTTTTCTTTCTGTCTTCTTGTCCAGTGCAAAACAGTTCAAAATGTTGAGAGCGCTCAATGTGACCAGCCACAGTGGTGCAAGAGAGAGAGAGAGAGAGAGAGATAGAGAGAGAAAGCCTGAACCTGCAGAACATCAGTGTCTGGGTGGAAGAGAGCCAGTCATGCCACCATCCCCGGTAGTGTTTTCTGAGGAGCCCATACACTATAACAGAACAGACAAGCCTGTATCTTACTCTTAAGGTTGCCATAGCAACCAGGGAACCTCTTGAGCTGTGCTTTTGAGGTTCCTGATTGCCATGCTGGCTTCATGAGTCAGACACAGGTTTGTTGTGTATGGATGCCCATACTCAGTCTGCCATATAGTGTATGGGAGAGGGCTATTATTACCCAAATTCAATGAATTCCCAGTGTTGTACCATCATTGTGACATCAAGAAGTTGTACCCTCTTGAATGCGTCACTATGATGGTGCAACAACTTCAAATGTCAGCACACACTGCTGTTCAAACACGGCACTGGAAAAAAAAGGACAAAATGGTGGTATGGATTAGCAAGCAGGAGTCCTGGACATGGAGAGACAGGGCTTACCTATACGGTACTAAACTGTACCAACTTATCGATTTCTGCTATTTTGCTTTTTTTTTAAACAAAATTGTGGCAGTTATTTAATGAACAGGCGGTGACTTTGGAAGGGCAGTTCTGGAAAGCGGAGAAAGAGCAGCAAGTAGATACGCCAATGATTAACAGTAAGAGCCTTTTTGCAATCAGTCCTCCTCTGTTGTACACTTGAAATGCTTAGAGAGCCATGCTCAAGAAATGCTCTGTTATTGTTTAAACTTCTGCACCTACACTATCAAAGACAATGGATGGGCAACAGTAAACAACAACGATGAGTCCACTTCTCGAGGTCTACTTAGTTGTCATGACAGCCTCTTGAAGTCGACACAGCGTTGTTGTTCACAGTTGCCCATCCATTATTCTTTATATTGTGCTGCAATCGTGATGTCACCACTGCAGCACAGCATATGCCATACAGCTTCTTTCCTCAATTCTGTTGATCTGGAAGCTGTTTTATTTTTTAAACGAACTTACAGAAACAGCTGCAGGACATGTGAATCAGTAAGCCACCAGCCCTCAAGTGCCTCCCCCCAAATGCATCTTCACTGAAAGGAAACAGAGTGTCTGAAATGGGCATGGATGTCCATACACTATAAAAGATAAAATATGGGCCTCCATACACAGACACTACTATGTCTCCATCTCGAGTTTTCTATGGCAACCAGAGACCCTCTTGAGCTTTACTCTCAAGGTTTCTAGTTTCCATAGAAACCTCTTAATCGGAGATAAAGGCCTGTTGTGCATGGCTGCAATACACATTATTCTATGTTGTGGTTTTCCCAGCATTCTGAGAATGTATGATTACTGCTTTAAAATTATTTAAAATGCAACTTTCATTGCTGTGTATGATTTTTTGGAACAAATGATGTACATTACCTCACATGATTTTAACTTGCTTGGGAATCTATAAAACTTCATATCAGATTATTTTAAAATCTAGACATTCAAAGATAAAGGGAGACAGAAATTGCTTTTATTTGAAGAAAAAAACATTATAGGTTGAAGCAGTGGTGGACTGAAAATGTTACTTTAACAGTAGTGTGAGTTCACCAAAGGTTGCACATTTTCAGATCTGATGCATAGTACTGTAGCCTGTACACTGTACTGAGGAATCGAGTAGTTATTAGATATAATATATGTATGTAAAATAAGAGGAGGGGCAGTTATGAAATGACTGAAAACATAATGTTTAGGGACAACTATTCATGCTTATAAAATTACTGTTTTGTAAACTACAACAAAGATGACTGTACTGAAATGTCACCATATCAGATTACTGTGTTTTCCATTTGTTCTCTCCCACAACAATATGGTTGTGAATCTCTGAGTAGCACAGTGTTTTCAAGTTCTGACACGTACATCTGCTCCTGACTTTAAAACAATGTTTTTCTAAAGCAATGGAAAAAGTCATTGGTTTAACTATTCACATATATTAAATGATGCTATGGCCAAGCATCAGCCAGTGCCAAATAGCATTAAGTGGAAGCACCAAAAAAAATCCAGCACTTCTGACACATTTGAAGTGGGTCTAAAGAAACTTGGCTTAATTGCAGTATTTCAGTGTCATGATACAATGTTTTTAACAGGTGCACATACGGGCTAGGATATTTGTACTTCCAGATAAGGGCCTACTAAATATTTGCTCCAAGAGCTAATTGGTGACTGGAGCAAACTAGTGGTATATGGGAACATGTTAGGGCACTTTGTGTGTGCTAAAGATATGTGCCACTGTACCAGCCAGGTACTAGCCAGATTGTAGTTGGAAACCTGGCCCTACTGACCACAGGAGGTATATAGCCAACAGAGTGCTATGGGACTACGATCACAGTTGGGGTTTTAGGGCCCACTAATGGCAATTCCTCCTCTGGAGCAATCTGTCATATTTGTACCTTAAGATGTAAATGACCCTGTAGCGCAAGCAAGGCATTATGGGGTAATTTGCATCTCATTATGGCATCATTATAGGCCGGGAGCAGAGTTTGAGATTGATGGTCTGGTGCTCTTACCCCCCCCCCCACAACACTTATTCCCTGGTGGCTAGTGGTCCCCCTGCCCCCAAACACCCCTGACTGCAAAGTTATACATATCCCTGGTCTCCAATCGTCCATCCCACCTCAAACTGTATAGTTATAAATACCCTTGTTATTTAGTGCTCCCTCCTGCCCCACAACACCCCTGACTCTAAAGATATTACTATCCCTGGTGTCCAGTGGTCCCTTCTGCCTCCCAAACACCACCTGACCATAAAGATATTAAGCCCTCCGGGGTCAATTTCCCCTCCTTGATGTAAACCTGATCATTCCCTGGTTTGTAGTAGTCCCCCCCTCCCTGTAGGTTCAAATCCCCCCACCAACCCATTCCCCCATGCACCCCCAGAGGTCAGAACCCACCACCCCATCCCCAGCATGCACCTCCTGGCAACTGGCCCAGACCCTCCACTCATCTCCACAGCTAGTCACTGACTGACATTTTGCGATCACCCACCTACTGTTCTCACAGCTGATTACTGTAGGCATGCAATCGCAAAATGTCACTTGATGGCCAGAAGTCAAGGTGAGCAGAGGGTCTGGAGCTGGTGCCAAGTTAGGAGCATGCTCTGGGGATGGAGTGGGTGGGTCTGACCTCGAGGTGGGAGGACACAGGGACTGAGTGGGTGGGGGATTTGAACCTATAGGGAGCAGTGAGAACAACTTGATGCAAGGGAATGATTGGGTTTCTATCAGCGACGGCGAGCGAAACTGTGGGATGGGAGGGACCACTGGGCAGTAGGGATATTAGTATCTTTGCAGGCAGGGGTGTTCAGGGGTTGGAGGGACAACTGGGCACGAGGGATATTAATGTCTTTACAAGCAGGGTTTTTGGGGTGGAGGGACCACTATATGCTAGGGATATTAATATCTTTACAGGCAAGGGTGTTCAGGGATGGGAGATCACTGGATGCCAGAGATACTAATATGTTTGCCATCAGTGGTGTTTGGGGACAGGAGGACCACTGGACTGCAACACCAGGGATATTTATAACTATACAGTCGGGGGTTTTCAAACAGCAGCTGCATCATTGGCAAGATACAGTATGTTGCAATCATTAAATGCCAGCAACATCATGATTGCACCACGATTGCCATGGAAGTCACGTTGCAGGATGAATTTGCATCAGGAAAAAGGCTTACACCCATTTTTAAATGTTGCATCAAAAGGAATCTCACACTGATAATGCAAATACGAGACCCAAAAAGGGTGATCCAAGTCATGTGGCAGGGCTAAAAAGTTCAAAGTATCAAAGCAGGCAGTCAAAATGCCAGGATTACAGAGTGAAGAGGCACGAGAGAGAGAGAGAGAGGAGGAGAGAGAGAGAGAGAGAGAGAGAGAGAGAGACGATAAAAGAGATGAAGAAGAAGGGACCACAAAACCACAGTCTGCATTGCCAAAACATCTGTTGCTGCAGCAAACACAACATGGGGGTGATGTAGATGATATTGCCCATGGGTGTATCATTCATGCATATCATTTCTTGGTTTATAAAGATGAGCAGTGTATAGGCAGGTATTGGTTTGATATAGATGTAGCCCACCTCCCGGTGTCTAGGAGTATGCTGGTGGTAACTGTCCATTGGGAAATGGTGGTCACCAGAAGTAATGTTCCAGAAATGGCTAGCATTTGCAGGTCTTATCAGTCACACCAGGTGCATGGCTCTTTGGGTGCTGGGCTGAAAGAACAATCAAAGTTAATCCCAATAACTATCAGTTAAATAACTGGAGATCACAACTTTATAAACAAACATTGGGGATCCTGTTTAGTAACAAATTGATGGCCACTGCATGGAGCAGAAAAAAATCAATGGTGTTGAGATAGGCAGCACATATAATCTTGGACTACTATGATCCCTTGACAAACATTAACAGCAGTTCACATAGACCAACAGTGCACACAGTTCACATATACTTCACGGGGGGCATGATTTGGATGTCTCCACAAACTCAGGCAGATCAAGATCCCTTGATATGATCCCACAGCTTATCTTCTCCTAGCACTTACTGACTTCTTTTCCCCACAGAATTAACTGACCTTTCAACTCGGGGCCACCAACTCCATCCAGGGTTCCATCTTACTGGTGCACTGTGGCATCTCTCATTTTGGCTTCTCGTGGCTACTCACAGGCAGCTATCCCATGTACTATGGGCAACACATCCCCATCTGGTGGCAAGCAATACCTCATCTCTTCTCAATTCTGCCTCTCTCTCTCTCTCGTGGGGCTTCAAGACTGGAAGTTTTCAAGAGAACCGCTCTTACTGCTTTTACTAGTGACGATCGCTCACACCTTACTTTTGAGCAATGCTTCTAAGGGCATTTGCTCCAGTTCCACCAAGGGGGCATAACACAGAGGTCCTACACAGGGCTTAAACAATGGCTTCTGCCACATCCTCCCACAGGCTTTCTGTCACACCTCGGTCTGCAAAAATGCTGCGGCTGATGCAAGTGGTCAATCCACTCCACTCCCCTCCTCTTCTCTTCTCCTCCCCTTCTCTCTTACATACGTCCCTTATATCCTGCCTACCTTCTGGTGACCTCCTGCTCACAGTAGGTTCAAAGGGCAGCCTGGGATTAACCCTTTCATTGTCATACTGCCATTATCAGCTAATTATCTCCTGGGGCATGAACTGTACCCAGCCTTAGGCTCTACCCACCCAAAAGGTGACTACAGCTCTCCCCCTGCTCCACCACAGGGTGGTCTAGTCCAGTAACTAAGAAAAGTCAAAACTTGGGCCCCAATGAAGCCTCGACTCTCCAAAACTACGCATAAACTCCAAAACAAAGCATACGGTAACCTTCTCGGAGGTGCTGCCTGTCTATGGCAAGGGAGATGCTGGGGCACTTCTCACCAGGGAATTCAATGAGTGGTTGAAAAACTGGTGTGGAGCTCAGGGTTTTGGCTTCATTGGGGACTGGGGAGCCACCTGGAGGAATGCAGACCTATACTGGTGCGATGGTCTGCATCTGTCCAGGGGGAACCAGGATCCTAGGTGAGAGGTTTAAATGCTTCATTGGCAAGCATTTAAACTAGCCAAGGGGGGAGGCACTGAAAAGAAGCTGGGAAATCTGAGCCTCCCCCCACAAAACATGGTGATTAGTGAGGTAAACACCAAGGTACAGAAGTTGTTAGGGAGCAGAACAGATTTAAATGTAAAAAAAGGCAAAGGCAGTAAGGACAGAAATGGGGCTAAAAGGGGTAAGGCTATCAAAAAGTGGAGGGTGATGAGTACCAATGCCCATAGTCTGTGTAACAAGCTCCCTGAACTAGTGGCCTTGATGAAAGAGGGTTGCCTGGATATTGTGGCAGTCACAGAAACATGGTACACAGAGAACCATGACTGGGATGTCAACATACCAGGATACACAATCTACAGGAGGGACAGGGAGGGTAAAAGAGAGGAGGAGAGTAGCTCTCTCATGTAAAGGAAGGGATCAAAGCAACAGAACTAAAGAGTAAACAGGGAGCAGATGAGGCACTTTGGGTCACCCTGGAGACAGGAAAGGGCACCACAATCCGCATGGGGGTTGTATACAGACCCCCATCTCAGGGGGAGGGAATGGACAAGGAAATGATAGAAGGCTTTCTTAGAATGGCAGAAAAAGGGGAGATATTGTTGATGGGGGACCTGAATATGCCAGATGTTAACTGGAGCACCTTTGCTGCAGGCACATCCAAGAGCAGGGTCATTCTTGATGCCCTACAGGGGGCATGTCTCAGACAGCTAGTATTGGAACCGACTCGGAGGAGCAATCTTAGACCTGGTACTTTCAAATGGGATGAGAAAGAATCTCAGATTTAGAAGTGGGTAGCCATCTGGGAACAAGTGACCACCAAACAGTGTGGTTCACGATAAACACAGCCATACAATCAAGCCATACAAAAGCAAGAGTACTAGACTTTAGGAGGGCTCACTTTGGGAAAATGAGAGAGTGCCTCAGAAAACACTAGCAAACAGGCAAGAAGGAGGTGGAGGAACAATGGGGAGTGATCAAAACAGCCATCACAGAGGCAACAAGCCTCTGCGTAAAAAAAAAATCAATAAAACACAATGAAGGAAAACCGCTATGGTTCACAAAAGAGGTGGCAGGAAGGTTAAAGAGAAAGGGCAGCATTCAGGAAATATAAGGAAACACAGAAGCAGCAGGACAGAGAACTTTATCAGTTAAAGCAGAAAGAGGCTGGGAAGGTAGTCAGAATAGCAAAGGCCCAAACCGAAGAAAGGATAGCCAATTCTGTTAAGAAGGGGGATAAGACCTTTTATAGGTACATTAGGGAGCGAAGAAAGACCAAAGGAGGGATACTGAAGCTTAATAAAGGGGAGGGAATCTGGGTAGAGGGTGACAGTGAAAAAGCAGGGTTACTGAACAAATATTTCTGCTCAGTATTCACAAAGGAAGAGGAGGGAGAGTTACCTAAACCAAACAAGAGAAATACTCTGAAGACGGCGGTCAATACCAGTCCATTTACAGAAGAAAGGGTTCTGAAAGAACTAATAAAATTGAAGGTGGACAAAGCAATGGGGCCTGATGGGATTCACCCAAGAATTCTAAAAGAACTAAGGGTAGAACTAGTGACATCGCTGACTACTCTCTTTAACAAATCATGGGAGGATGGGGTGGTACCCAAGGACTGGAGGAGGGCAGATGTAATTCCTCTTCACAAAAGTGGGAGCAGGACAGAGGCAGAAAACTACAGACCAGTTAGTTTGACCTCAGTGGTAGGGAAAATGATGGAATCACTTCTGAAGGAAAGAATTGTTGAGTACCTAGAGGCCATTGGGGCACAGGACCCGAGGCAACATGGATTCACGATGGGAAGGTCGTGTCAGATGAATCTAATAGATTTCTTTGACTGGGTGACCAAAGTAGTAGATCAGGGAGGGGCTGTGGACATGGCCTACCTAGATTTTAGCAAGGCATTTGATACAGTCCCCCCACAAAAGATTAATACACAAGATAGCCAGCCTTGGAATGGGTCCCAAGGTGGTAGCCTGGATAAAAAATTGGCTAGACAACAGGACACAAAGGGTAGTAGTAAATGGAGTACACAGTGAAGAAAGGAGGGTTACTAGTGGAGTACCGCAGGGTTCAGTACTGGGACCGGTCCTTTTTAATGTCTTTATAAGTGACATTGCAGAGGAACTGGAAGGAAAAGTATGTCTCTTTGCAGATGACACAAAGATCTGCAACAGGGTTGATACACAGGATGGAGTGGAAAGGATGAGAAGGGACTTGGCAAGGTTGGAGGAATGGTCAAATGTATGGCAGCTCAGATTTAATGCAAAGAAGTGCAAGATAATGCACATGGGAAACAAAAACCAGGGAAGCGTACACAATGGGGGTGAGATACTGACAACAGTAAAATAGAAAGGGACCTCGGGTAATTATATCAGATGACCTAAAGGTGGGCAAGCAATGTGAGAAGGCAGTAAGGAAGGCTGGAGGATACTGGATGCATAGGAAGAGGCATCAATAGTAGAAAACAGGAAGTTGTTATCCCTCTGTACAGACAGTTGGTGAGACCCCATCTGAGTACTGTGTGCAGTTCTGGAGACCCCATCTCCGCAAAGACATAGACAGAGTGGAGGCTGTCCAGAGGAGGGCAACCAAAATGGTGCAGGGTCTGCACCAGAAGACATACGAAGAAAGACTAAAGGAGCTTAATATGTATACTCTTGAGGAAAGAAGGGAGAGAGGGGACATGATAGAAACTTTCAAGTACCTCAAGGGGATTAACAAAGTCCAAGAGGGTAGCATCTTGAGAAAAGAGATGTGCAAGAACAAGGGGCACAATTTGAAGATAGAGGGGACGGCTAGGGGTAATGTGAGGAAGCATTTTTCACTGAGAGGGTTGTGGATGCATGGAACAGCCTCCCTGAGGAGGTCGTGGAGTCAAGAACAGTGGGGGACTTCAAGAATGCATGGGACAGGCATAAGGCAGTCCTAAGGGTGGGTAAGAGGAAGTAAGCTGTTGATTAACTAGGATCTGCAGCTTATCTGTTAGGTAGGAAAATGGGCAGACTAGGTGGGCCAAACGGTCCTTATCTGCCATCAAATTCTATGTTTCTATCTATGTTTCTATGTTTCTAACTGCTTAAGTTCCCACTTGGCTACCCACCCACCTGTACCCTTGGGATGATTTGCCCAAGATCCCAATGGACAGCATCCCAAGCCTAAACTGTCCTACGTCATGACTGCTTTGAACTGCCTGACCTAACTGCCTACCTAGCATAGCCCCCAACCACCTGCTGCTCAACTTACTTGCCTAACTAATCCCACACTCAAACTACTAACCCACCCTCTATTATAACAATACAGGGATACTGCCCAAAATATTTTAACAATACAGACCAACAGGGTATGGAATAAAACTATGCTTCACAGCTGTGACATGCATGACACAATATATTATCACAGCGCATGCAACATTAGGTTATCATATACCTGCTTCCAGAACCCATCCCCATTACGCCCATATACAATAACACTTTAAACACTGAACAATAATGTTGAGGGCAAAGAGTCCACATATGAATCTAAAACACTCACTACCAGGAGCTCTGGGAGGGAACTCCAGTCCACTTTACCATTCACGACACCCAAAATAAAACTGGGGATCCGGTTTGGTGCAGGGCTGGCCAAAGGAGTCGGTAGCTTTGACAGCATATTTAGTACACCCTCAACCAAAATGTCCTGCAGTACTACACAGTTCTTGGTGATGGTCAGTTCCTCACACATACTCTTTGGACAGATTTTGGCAATACTGCTACAACTGTCCAGTCCATGCTTCGATGCAGTTTACACAATGCCTCGAAACACCCAGTCCCTTCTTCTCTTTTCAACATTGACCCACACTATCTCAGGCAGATAGGGTACTCATACTCAAGATTCTCCTCATGAACATGACATCTCACAATTCTCTCAGCTTGCGACCACTCAGGCAGATTTCTTATGGTGGTCCTAAGTGCCTGCCCTTCCAGCAACCATGTCCCCTCATGGTACCTTTTCTCTTGATGCTCTTGTTCCTGTATCTGTTGCAGTGGCTCCATGGGACTAGGCAAGGGAGCATGGGATGGTGGGGAACTGGGCAATTTCTGGGTGGGAAACATCACTGAGGCACAGTCCAGGGTGTGATCATTATTCCCCTCTTCTTCTCAAACATTCAATACTAACAAGTTGCTCTGTTGATTTGCTCTCACCCTCCTCCCCTGCCCACTGGGGGATTTCTCTTTAGAGAGCTCCATCTGGGCCTCTGCTGGTGGTCTTGAGTTGAGCTGCCTGCCCTTGAACAGGGCTGCTTCAGCTCCCCCACGGTCGGCCGGCACCCAGCCAGCCACTGACCAAGACCAGGACACCCTGCCTACAGCTCCTTGAAGCTGTCTGCCCTTGAACAGGGCTGCTTCAGCCCCCACGGTCGGCCAGCACCCAGCCAGCCACCGACCAAGACCAGGACACCCCCTGCAGCTCCTGGAAGCTGCCTGCCCTTGAACAGGGCTGCTTCAGCTCCCCACGGTCGGCGGCACCCAGTCAGCCACCAGACCAGGACACCCACTGCAGCTCCTTGGAAGCTGCCTGCCTGAACAGGGCTGGCTCCCCACGGTCGGCTGGCACCCAGCAAGCCACCGACCAAGACCAGGACACCCGCCTGCAGCTCCTTGGAAGCTGCCTGCCCTTAAACAGGGCTGCTTCAGCTCCTCCACGGTCGGCCGGCACCCAGTCAGCCACCAACCAAGACCAGGACACCCGCCTGCAGCTCCTTGGAAGCTGCCTGCTCTTGAGCAGGGCTGCTTCAGCTCCCCCACGGTCGGCCAGCACCCAGCCAGCCACTGACCAAGACCAGGACACCCACCTGAAGCTCCTTGAAGGTATGGTACAGCGTAGTCAATCGGAAGACAGGTGCTTCCAGAAAACCCACTCTGATTGGCCAGGACTTTTCTCCTGCTATAGACACCTGGCACTTTGTTAGATTTTCGATAGAACTAAGCATATTTCAACTGTGTAATTAGAAGTTTATCAACTGTATTAGCTGGATTGTAATTTCTACTACATTTTAAAGTGCTTACACCTCTTCTGTCTGACTGCTCGTCCTGCAGCGCCCCTCCCCCCCATCCAAGCACTCTGCCTTGGCGCTGATAAGTCTAACTACCTTTTCCATTAGCAGGTTATACAGACCTGCCACTAGAGGGATTCTTGGTCTTCTACATAAATCACTGTACTCATTCGTGGGCAATATGGCCTGCATTATCATTCTACTTCTTTCCCGGTGCTGCTACAAGTGGTGGTTGTAGTTGAGGTTCCCCTAAGCTCCACTCAACCGGCTGACAACTTCCTTAAAACTGCCTGTGCGATAGCTCTGCAGCTGAAAACAGAAGCCCTCAGTGTCTGCCATCCACCCTTCAGACTCAAGTCAGATAGATGCCAGGCACCCTATTATTACCTACACTCGCTGTCATACCGATAGATATCGATAGAATCCTCTGCAGAGAGCCAGCGCCTGGGCACCCTTGATTGGCGCGGCACTGCCATAGGGGATTGTGATTATACGCCCGCTTGCCTGCTTTGCTCTGATTGGGGAACCTTCTCTATAGCCTGTTACAGTGTTCCCTTCTTAATTCTGACTTCTCAGCTCTCGCTCTGACCTGAAATTTTCTCCCACCCCCTCTCCCAGGCCTCCTTTAAATACACTCATGATCCGCCTCCTATATCATATTACTGCTTCATTGGCCTAGTTTCGACTGCCGCCAACCTATGATTGGTATCTGAGTGTATCCAATAAGACTGCCCTGTGTGAATATCTCTTGAGCCCCGCCACTAACTAAGCTGCTCCTGCTCTCCTTGTTCCCCTTTCTGCTGTATTTTCTCATCTAGGTTTTAAGTGAGTACGGAGGTGGGCAAATTACTTGCCTAGAAAATATTGCACTAATACAAGTCACGAGACCACTCAATCTGGGACCATGGCTCTCCTTATTGTGTTTTTATTGCTCCTAAGGTGCAGAGTTCTCAGCAATACAGTGCTATTCGAAGTACCTCAATGCAATTCGGTTCTCCAATGTACCTTATCAATACCTAATGTTATAACGGTCTACCGTGCAGACACTATGTCATTCTCATCTCCCCTTTTAGCCTATTCAACCTAGTTAGCCTACACACCCTTACTACTGTCCTCACCTATGTCTATTCAACCATTTACATTGATCACGATCAACTGTCATTACAGTAGTGCCGCCTCTTGATCAGCACGATATGGGTTGCCACAAAGAAATAAAAAAGCAGTCTCCATTCTTATGAGCTCCTTAAAGAAAGTTATACTTCTGCTTCTTCTCTGCTCAGGAAATGAGGAGCTCAACCCTGGACCCCCCTACAACTTACCTCGCCTATCGATTTTGCTGAGGCCACAGGTCTCAAAATGATGATGGTCAACATTTTAAGCCTGCCTAAAAAACTTGTACAGCTGCAAGCCTGGGCTGCACACGTTAACCCTGACCTTATCATAATTACTGAGTCGTGGTTAAAAAAGACGAACACTGATCAACAAATATCACTGCAGGGCTACAATTTATTTAGAGCAGATAGAGAGTCTAGAGGCGGGGGTGTGGTTATCTATGCCAAATCTAAGTACTCGGTCACCACTATTAGTTGCAAATCTCTAGCCAAGGAATTTGAGTTAGTTTCACTGAGCCTTCATCTCCTCCTCGAATGTATCACTATCCTAGGTGTCTATAGACCTCGCCTGGTGGTGATGAAGTCCTCAATCTTTTGAAATCCATGTTCAGAGATGCAAAACTGAAACAATATTTCTAGGAGATCTAAATATGGACTGGCTGTCACCTAAATCACATGGCCTCAAATCCCTTCGTGACGAGCTAGGTCTTGGGTAATTACTCAGTGAACCCACTAGGAACAACACTCTAAATACTGCCAACAGTTCCATTCTAGATGTGGTACTAACCACCCATCCACACAAAATATCTCATTCAGCAGTGTTTCACAACGACATGAGTGATCATGGAATTGTTGCTTGCATAAGATCTCAAATTAAGGCCCGGCCACAACCCATCTTTATAACAAAAAGATCCTTTCGCAAATTCAGTGCAGTAAACTTCCTATCTGACCTGAGCATGATCAGATGGCAAGATCTCTACCTAGCCAAAGATGTCAACAAGGCAGCTTACATCTTAATGACAAACTCACTACAATAGTAAATAAGCATGCCCCTTTCATCAAAGTAAGTGCGAGAACAATTCCAACCCCTGGTTCACCTCGGATCTCAAGGCAGCCCTTATAGCTCGAGATAAGCTCTGGGCTAAAGCTAGACATTCCAAAGAATCTTCGGATTGGCAGGCCTTTAGAACAGCCAGGAATAACTGTGTGAAAAATCTTCACTCTACTAAAGCTATTATATTTCTACTCTCGAACAAGCTAAAGGTAACCCTCATAAAGTATGGAAGACTATCAAAGCTATAGAAGGACGGCCCATGGCCCCCTCTGTCCCAACAAAGATAGTTGCAAGTGGCAAGATTGTGGAAAACAAGTCCCTAATCCTGGAGGAACTTAACTCCCACTTTGCCACAGCTGGATTAGTTTTTGACTCGTCATCTTATGCTGGTGCTGCGGTGAGCCAGCACACCCCTCCCCCTACATCTAGTCCTGCACCCAGCCCCTTCCAACTGCACAAGATAACTTATAAAGAAGTAGAAGATTCTCTTCTTAACTCAGACACCAAAAGGG
The DNA here is from genome assembly GCA_016271365.2 of Neoceratodus forsteri. Classification (NCBI taxonomy): domain Eukaryota; kingdom Metazoa; phylum Chordata; order Ceratodontiformes; family Ceratodontidae; genus Neoceratodus; species Neoceratodus forsteri. The sequence continues at coordinate 637,219,867 of CM057453.1, read as the reverse complement.
TCAGGGGAGGATGGCTTGGAACCCTTTTCCTAAGGTCAGGCTACACCCATCTCACTACTCATCTCCTACATCTTCAATCTTTCCATTACATCTGCTACTGTGCCGTCCTGCTGGAAATCAGCACATATCCTCCTCTATTTAAATCTGGTGACCCATGCGATGTAAACAACTATAGGCCTATCTCCATATTGCCTATCCTTTCTAAAGTTCTCGAAAACTGATCCATACTCAGTTAACATCTCACTTGGAAACCTTCTCTTCTTAACCAGCTCAATCCGACTTCCGGCTAATCATAGCACAATCACTGCACTAGCAAAAGTAACCAATGATTGGATCTCTGCTATAGATGCTAAGAAGGTAACTGGCGAGACTTTGGACCTCAACAAAGCTTTTGATACTGTTGATCACAAACTATTGGTCAATTGCCTTGCAAAGTTGGGTGTCACATACCGTACCACCCAGTGGTTCTCTAGCTACCTAACTGGAAGATTCCAAAAGTAAAGCGAAGCTTTTTCTGCTGCCTTGCCAGTTGCAAGAGGAGTCCCCAAGGATCCATCTTAGGCCCTATCTTGTTTTCTTTGTACATTAATGACTTAGATGCTAACATATCTACGTCAATCTGCACTTTTTGCAGATGATACTGTGTTGTATACTTCTGGCTCATCGTTATCTGAAGTCAAGGGAGTGCTTCAGCGGACTTCTCACAACTTGAGCATAATCTAATAAAGGCAAAGCTTCTGCTCAATGCTAAAGAAGACTAAGCGATGATATTCTCCAGTGCTGTCACAGGCCCCCACATACCCTTGCCCAAGACTTCATTGTCACCACGCTAAACGAGCCTCTGGAAGTTGTAACCAAATTTAAATATCTGGGTATCTGGATTGACAATAAATTATCTTTCAAAGACCACATCGAAGATGTCTCTAGAAGGTTAAAAGCAAGGTTAGGTTTCTTCTACAGAAATAGGCCCCTTTTCCCCCTTGAAACTCGAAACAAGCTTGTACAGGCCACTTTTCTCCCCCTACTCGACTATGGCAATGTAATCTATTCCTCCACCACTCTTGCAAATCTAAGTAAACTGGACATCCTTTAGCACCATGTGTTATGGTTCATTACCAACTCCCCTTACCGTTCGCACCACTGTGACTTATATGCAGCAGTTGGTTGGACATCCCTTACTACTAGATGCCTGCTCCATGCTGGGCTATGGACTCTTAAACTGCTCCTGCAGAAATTGCCAAGCTATCTCTCTTCCTGATTAGTATCTCACATAGTGCATAATTGTTAAGAAAATCTGACTTATTAAGCTTGACATACCAAGGACGCGGACCTCCTTTGGTAAACGTATATTGCATATGCCCTTCCTCCATTTGGAACCTATTACAAACCGCACTGAAACTAACTAGCACAGTCTCAATAAACTTCTACAAATCGCTAAGTTCAGCCAAAATAAAGACACCTGTAACTGTCATTAAGTCTCTTCCTTCCCCATGTGTGCCATATTTATCCACTGGTAAGGTATAATTGCTTTATCATGTTAACTGCTTTCTCTTCCTTCTACTCCTGGCTTTATCTATGCTTCGCTCCCTGCTACTCTATCAAATCCCCCCCCATATCAGTTGTAGTCTGTTGTTTGTTCTAGCTGCCAAAATATATGTATTGCACACCAGACATCATGTTTCATTTATCAGTATGCAACCTGTAAGTCGCTTCCCTGTCTCAGATTAATGTTTACCACCTGTGGTCACCCTATGGGGTACCCTTGTATGTATATCCAGCCTGTATCATGTAACGTGCATTTCATGTATATACTGTTATTACCTATCTATGTTTGTACTTTAAGTGTTTATGTCACAGAACCTCCTTGTGAATGAGCTTGCTCAATGGAGTTTTCCTGCAATAAATTTGAACTTGAACTTGAACTTGTATGACTGGCTCTTTCAGTTTGGGTGACTGAGTTGTGGCTGCCTGTGATGTCCCTGGCTGCTCATCATCAGTGAGTTGTAAAGCCTGGAAAAGTCCTCTGGGATCATAAGTCCTACTGACTCTGATGGCTGTACAATGGGGGCCCTTAGCTGTGTGGGCACCTCAGGTCTCTCCAGTGGGATACTCAAAATGGTGGCTTCTGTTCCATCTCTCCAGCTGGCATGCTGTGAAACATCCTCCCATCCCTCAGACTCTAACGAGGTAGCAGATGGGCTAGCCCAACGGTGGGTTGGCAATGAAAACTGGTGTCCGTGACCCCTTGAATAATCATCATAACAGTGGTAACAGACTGGCTGCAGCTCAATCCTACAATCCTTCTTCTGGCACAACACACACTCGCTTGCAGTGGGAGTCTTAGCCAGCATCTCATACATCCACTTAACCATACTGGTTGGAATAGGAACATTCAATACTGCTGGAGCCTGAGCTATCTTTTTCTACTTAAACACTCCCCAAACCCACCCGGTGGTGCAGAGGGCTGAGATGCTGGAAGCCACACCTCGAACCACGCTGGCGACCTGGGTTCAGGAACTGACTCATGGCACCGGGGGCTGGCAGGGGAAGGAGACGATTGAGCATCTGGAGGACTGCTCTTCTCTCCTGGGGTGGGGTGGATGGGACGCCTCACTCCAGTAGTGGCCCTCGGTGGAGACCAGGGGCACTACAGGCAGTGGTGCAGGAGGGACAAAAACACCAGGACATGAGAAAAAATGCTCCAGATTGGCTGGATGATGGCACCCGGTTCGAGACACGTCCGAAGACTTCCTGCGGGGTCAGCACCAGCCTCAGCAGCACCCGAGGACAGAAAAGGAAAAATAGTGTGCGGAGCCTTCCCCTCCAGAGGAGAGACTCCCATTCGGCGAAGGGTAACGCCGAGCTACCTCAAGGTAGGCTGCGATATGAGGCAGAAGGGCACCTGGGGAGGTTGGAGGGGTGCAGGGAACCTAGGGATGCCTGAAGGAGTGGCAAGATCTGGAGCCAGGAGGGGGAAAATAGAATATCAAAAAAAAAAAAACACTCTCCAAAAGGTGGTAGACACCGTGGTTTCACAAACAATGCTATCTCTGCTCAGTCCCAAAGAGTTCTGCCCCATAACAGTAAAACACGTGGCATGGAGGAAACGTCTCTTCTTCCTGGCAATCCGACCCATCCAATGATTCAATCTGGTCACAGTTCATTAACATATCCTGCACATGACATGGGCATGAGAATCCCTTATTTTCAGGATTCCAGGTGCCCACCTCCATCCAAGGGTACAAATTTTCACTGCCCTCTAGTGCCATATTTCTCCAGTCTCAAATGCCAGTCCATTAAGTCCATATTACATTCCCACTGGCTACTCACCAAGTTGCCACCAGTGAAGTCACAAGCCATGTGGCTAAAAGTTTTGTGTACCACCTCACCACAGAAGTGAATTTTTTCTGGCATGGCTGTTTTGCGCCACTTCTTTCACCGTGGTACAAAGAACTACTGGGAGAGTGGCTGAAGAACTGCTGGATGCAGAAACCATATTGGAGCTCATGGAACCATACAAGACTGCAGAGAATGCCCTCCGGTAGTGCCATAATGCACATGATCTGGTCACCAGTACCCCCATGGCCAGAGTCTCGGCAAGGAGGAGAGTCATGTCTAATTAGAACATTTACACGAACATACAAAATTTGCCAGTAGATAAAGACCTAGAGGTCTATCAAGTCTGCTCGAATGTGCAGCTAGCACCCCTTATTCTGCAGCTGCCCCTCCCTTTCACCCTTCCCCTTCATTAATCCTCCACCTTGTCCTGTCCCATCCTTGTTTGAAGCAGTCCACTGTTCTACTGCATACCACTTCAGCAGGTAACGCATTCCACCCAGCCACCACCCTCTCTTTAAAAAAGTGTCTCCTCATCTCCCTCCTGAACCTTCCTCGCTCCAGTCTCATATCATGGCCCCTGGTGGCCCTCCTCTCCCTTACTTTGAACAGTCCCTCTGTACCCATCTTGTTTATTCCTTTCATGTATTTAAAGGTTTCAATCATGTCACATCTGTCTCTTCTCTCCTCCAGTGAGTACATGTTCAACTCCTTCAACCTCCTCTCATATGATAAGTCCCCCAGCCCCTTGATCATCTTTGTCGCTCTGCGTTGCACCTCCTCCAGTAACTTAATGTCCATCTTCAGATACAGATGCCAGTACTGCTCACAGTACTCCTGGTGTGGTCTAACTAATGACCTATACAGTGGCAGAATCACCTCCTCCCTCCTCGAGGATATACCCCTTGCAGTACAACCCAGCATTTTGCTGGCCTTTGCAGCTGCCTTCCTACATTGTGCCGAGTTGTTCATTTACCCTGTAATGAGCACACCCAGATCCTTCTCCTCCTCTGTCTGGGCTAGCTGCACTCCCCCTAGCTGGTAACTCCTCCTTGGGTTCTTCATCCCAAAATGCAGCACCTTGCACCTTTTGGCATTAAAGCCCAGTTGCCAGGTGTCTGACCAGGTTTCAAGCTTTGCCAGAACATCCTGCAACCCCAGCCATCCCACTAGGTCATCCAACACCGCGCCTACCTTGGTATCATCAGCAAACAGACTGATCTTGCTCTTGATGTCCCATGATATGTCTGCAATGAATATCCCAAACAACACTGGTCCCAACACTGAGCCCTGTGGAACACCGCTGGTCAATGCCCTTGGGTGTGAGAGCTCCCCACCCATCACCACCCTCTGTTGCCTTCCCTGCAGCCAGTTTCCTACCCATCTCACCAGCTTTGCACCCGCCCCTGTGCCTACTAACTTCCTTCCCAGCTTCCATGTGGCATTGAGTCGAATGCCTTACTGAAGTCCAGATACAGGACATCCACTGCATGGCCCCTGTCCAGTTGCCTAATTACCCGGTCATAGAACTCAACCAGGTTGGTTTGGCAGGATCTTCCACGTATGAAGCCATGCTGTCTGCTGTCCTGTAGTTCTTTGGCCTCTAGGAGGGCCACCAGCCTCTCCTTCAGGATAGTCTCCATTAGCTTACCCACGATGGATGTGAGGCTCACTGGTCTGTGGTTTACCAGTTCATCCTTGGGGTCACTCTTGTGGAGGGGCACCACATGAACCATCCTCCAGTCCTGAGGTACACACCCCGAATGTAATGAGGCATTAAATAGGTCTGCCAGAGGTCCTGCAAGGACCTCTGCCAGCTCCTTCAGTACCCTGGGGTGGACGCCATCTGAGCCTGGCGCCTTGTCCACCCTCAGTGCCTTCAAACCCTCTCGAACTCTGCTCTCCATGATTTCCCCATCTGTAACCACTTCCCCGCTTCTGCCATTTCTCCCACCTTGGGTGTTACCCTCTTCTCTTTAGTAAATACTGAGCAGAAGTACTCATTCAGTGCTTCTGCCTTATACGCTCCCTGCTTCCACCCAGCCCCCTCCTTCCTAATCCTTACTATGTGGTCCTTACAGCTCCTTTTCTCCCTGCTGTACTTAAAGAGGTCCTTCTTCCCTTCTTAATGTCTTGTGCCAGCCTGAGTTCCATGAGATGCTTTGGCTCCCTTACTGCCCTTGTCACCTCCTTCGATTCTGTCAAGTACTCCTCCCTGTCTTCCCCGCTCCCTGTTTTCTTGTACTTCCTAAAAGCAGCTCTTTTCCTCCTTACCTTTTCCATGACCTCCTTGCTCAACCAGATCGGTTTCTTAGCCCTAGCCTTCTTGTTCTGGGCTTTGCAGCAGGTTTTGCTGCCTCCACTATCCCCAGCTTTATGAGCTCCCACCTCTGGTTAGTGTCCATACTAGATTGAATTCTGGCCAGGTACCCTTTTACCACTTTCCCCATCCTCCCAAAGTCAGCCCTCCTGAAGTTCAGCACTGTTGTGCCAGATTCCACTCCTTCCTTGCCCATATCCAATGTGAGCCATACTGAGCAGTGGTCACTCCCTGACAGCGGTTCCTCCACTGTAAGTTCTCTCACAAAGTCCCCATTTGCCAGCACAAAGTCAAGAGTATTTCCTAACCTGGTTGGTTCACTGACCATTTGCAGAAGGAAGCTGTCCTGGTAGGCATCCAGCAGTACCTGCTCCCTTCTGTTCCTGGTTGTTGGAGTATTTAGATAGAAATGTCTCCTCCGGCCAATCAGTGCGACTGTTCTCTGGTCTTGTGAGGGCACTCAGATGAAAGTGAGTCACTCAGGCTGCAGCGGTGATAGGGAGTGCATCTCTGGCAGTTTCAGTGTCATCAATGAAACATTTAATAATTTAAACACATCTTTTACAATTTAGGTAGATGCATAATTAGGTAGGCAGGGAAGGAAACAACAAGTGTGGAGAGGAGAGAAAGAAGCATCAGAACAGCTGGAAATCGGGGATAAATGAACTTGGATGTTACAAGAAAGGCATGCAGAGCAGAGAAAAGCAGGACAGACAGTGGAAAAAGCAGTTTGGAGCAACAAAGCTGCAAACATGTTAAAAGCTCTTGAAAGTATAAAGATAACACATCGAGTTCTGGATAAAACCAGGAGAGGAGAGGAGAGGAGAGGGGATTTCAGGCATGATGTGTAAGCCTGATGAGAAGGCTTGAAACCAGTGATAAAATACAATCTAGAAGCAGGAGGACTATAACAAGCATTTGTCAATGCTGAATGTTTGCTTGCTGGCATTGGCAGTGGTAGTGTAGAAGGTACAGAGCTGCGTAATAGGAATGGCAGTGAAGTATTGAACTGAAGCCAACCCCACCACCACCCTGCAGAGACTGATAGGCATTGGGGTGTGCCTTTGGGTCATCAGGCATAACGGCCATGCCATTTCACCACACCCCACCCTGCAGACACTTACAAGTGTCACGGTGTTCCTTGGGGTCTTTGACGCTTATGCGCACCCCATTCCATTGGGAAATACAGTGAGATGGGTGCGATATAGGAGAATGGGGTGAACATTGGGGCCGAAGAGTCCAAGGCATACCTCAATGCCTCTTAATGGCTGCAAGGTGTGGAATGGTATAAGCATTACAGGCAAGAATCCCAAGTCACACCCCTGATGTCTGTTATTCTCTACAGGGTTGGGCGTTATGGTTGGAAACCCTAATACCTCAGGCATTCGTTGGTATTTTCACTCCATATGTTCAACATGGTTTTTTTGTGACCCCACTTCATGAACAGGGGGATTATCAGTTTGTTAGCCGAAAGCTGCTTATGCACAGCTACTACGGCATTTAGCACCACAGGTGCAAAAACATTCCGAACAGGATGTGAAAAATGACAGCTATATTGTTCATGGGGAGGTGTAAAAAATGGCAATGTTGCAAATCTGCAGTAAAAATATTTTAAAAAATGGTGAAGTCACGAGCGTACATAGAAACTGTGCAACGCACACCCATAATATAATTAGGTTGTGGATTTGTTTTACAGCAGATTGTCAACTCAGTCATTTTGGTGCCTCCAATCACGAACAGTGTCACTGTGGTTTTCTTTATCTGTCCCGAACAATGATTTCCCACAGCGACCACGCATCTCTGCGCTGAAAGTGTGAAAACACACTTCGGCCATGTTGTGAAAAATGACAGCTGTACTGTAAATAAGGAAGTGTGGAAAAATGTCACTGGTGAAAATCTGGACTTAAAATATTACAAAGTCATGAACTTACGAGGGTGCGTGGAAACTGCACAATGCTCACTCATAACACAGTCATTTTATGGACTTTTGTCACCAAATTTTCAACAAAGCCATTTTAAGACCTCTGCTCATGAACAGTGTAACTGTGGTTTTCTTAATCTGTCCCAAACATTGCTTTCACACACCAAAAGCAATATTGTGCGCTACATGTGCGAAAACACATTTTGGGCGGCATATGAAAAGTGGCAGCTGTTCTGTTCATAAGGAAGTGTAATAAAATGGCAATGTTGAAAATCTGGAGTGAAAATATTAAATTCGCAAACTTATGAGCATGCATAGGAACTGCGCAACGCACACTCGTAAAACAGTCATTTTTAGGAATTTTTTCACCAAATTTTCAACATAGCCATTTTAAGACCTCTGCTCATGAACAGTGTCACTGTGATTTTCTTAATTTGTCCCATACATTGATTTCACACACCAACTGTGCCATTGTGTGCTACATGGGCGGAAACATGTTTTGGGTGAGATGTGAAAAATGACAGCTGTATTACTCATAAGAAGGTGTGGTAAAATGGCAATGTTGAAACTCTGGAGTGAAAATATTGAAAATTCGTGAACTTACGAGCGTGCATAGGAACTGCGCAATGCGCTCATAAAACATGATCTTTTGAATTTTTTCCGCAAATTTTCAAAATAGGCTTCTTGAGAGCCCACCTTATGAACACTGGCAGTGTCGTTTTGTTAATTGGTCCCAAAGGTGATTTCATGCAGTGACTTCAAAATCACTGCGAGGCCCGAATAATGCCATGACAGTGACAGCAGTCATGAGAAGGGTCCCAAAACCCCATGTTGGAAATTTGATGCAAAATTCAAAAATGTCTGAGATATGCAACAAAGTTGAAAAATCCTATCTAGCCCATATATACAGCTTACCGGCATTTCCTCAGTTAGCGGTCAGCTTTGAAGAGTGCAGACATGTTCCCGGTCCACCGCAGATCGTCGCGCCGTGCTCCAGAGGTAAGTATGGGGTGGGGGAGTTGTGGGGAGGCTGGGTGCACAGTGGGTGGGTGCGGGTTGTGGGGGAGGGCTGGGAGTCTGCTTGGGACCGTTTTTGCTTTACAGGTTAAAAAAAAAAAGATGATGCGGGATGTTTGCCATGCTGAGGTGGGCTCCCAGTGTGGCAGATGGATGGCTGGGAGGCGTGGAGCCGACAGGGATTGGACACCCTGTCAGCCATGGCATTTGTTGCCATGCTGGGTGGGCTCCCAGCTTGGCACCTTGTGTACTCGGGAGAGAGTGGTCGACGGGATTGGGGCACCCCCATCATGGCAGCATGGGGAGAGGTAGAAGCCGACGTATTGGGCACCCCATCGGCTATACCATCAAGTTGCCATGCTGGTGGGCACCAGTGTGGCATTTGGAAGGCTTTGGGGAGCGCAGCACAGCCAATGGGGATTGGGCACCCCGTCAGCTATAGAGTGTGTGCATGGGGAGGGAGCACACATTATGCAGTATGCGTGCGTATGTGTGTGTGTGTGTGTAGGGGGAGTTGCGCATGAGCAGGCGATATCTTATCACTGCTTACTGAAGCGTAGCTTCCCCTTTCAACTGTATGCCACTGCATTTTGAAGCTTGTCATAGACAGTTCCAGCATGCTTTGGCTTACAGGGGCTGCGCCTGCCAACACACTGACTGAATTGGAAGAGGGGGTGACACACCTCCGAAATCTCGGATGATGGCACTATGTTTCTTGCACATGCGTGCAAGCAAACATAAAAATGGCACACATTTATTGTGCAACAGAATATGAGAGATTCATCAAAGCTCCTGAAGCAACTGTAAAAAAAAACAAGCATTTGTCAATGCTGAATGTTGATTGAGTTAGTCCGTTGAGCTCGCTCACTGGCCCTGTGTCAGTCGCTCATTGTGTTTGTTCCAGTGCTGCAGGCGGCTCTTTTGTACTGGGCTCCTGCATGCGTTGGCACATTTTTCTGCCCACAAAGAAATCTGCAGCTGTCCCAAAATAGCTCTGTTGAGGAGGGTCACTCCCCGTGTCTCACTCACTCAATCTGTTTCTGCTGGTGCTGTAGGCTGCCCTTTTGTACTGGGCTCCTGCCTCTGTTGGCAGCTTTTTCTGCCCACAAAGAAATCTGCAGCAGTCCTGACACATGTCCGTTAAGCTTGCTCACTCCCCCTCTCTCACTCGTTCCATTTCGGCTGGTGCTGCAGGCTGGCCTTTTGTACTGGGCTCCTGCCTGCGTTGCAACCTTTTTCTGCCCACAAAGCAATGCGCAGCAGTCACAATAGAGGTCTGTTGAGCTTGCTCACTCCCCCTCTCTCACTCGCTCGTTATGTTTCTCCCGGTGCTGCTGGCTGCCTTTTTGTACTGGGCTTTTGCCTGCATTAGCACCGCTTTCTGCCCACAAAGAAATCCACAGCTGTCCCGTCAGCTCTGTTGAGGTCGCTCTTTCTGCTTGTCTCACTCGCTCATTCTGTTTCTCCTGGTGCTGCAGGCTGCTCTTTTGTACTGAGCTTCAGCCTGCATTGGCACATTTTGCTGCCCACAAAGAAATCTTCAGCTGTCCCGACAGAGCACCATTGAGGTGGGTCACTCCCCTCTCACTCGCTCATTCTGTTCCTGGTGGTGCTGCAGGCTGCCCTTTTGTGCTGTGCTCCTGCCTCTGTTGGCGGCTTTTTCTGCTCACAAAGAAATCTGAAGCAGTGCTGACAGGTCTGTTGAGGTAGCTCTCTCCCCCTCTCTCACTCACTCACTCATTCCATTTCTGCCGGCGCTGCAGGCTGGGCTTTTGTACTGGGCTCAAGCCTGTGTTGCCACCTTTTTCTGCCCACAAAGAAATCCACAGCAGTCATGATAGAGCTCCGTTGAGCTTGCTCACTCCCCCTCTCTCACTTGCTCATTGTGTTTCTCTGGGCGCTGCAGGCTGCCCTTTTGTACTGGGCTTCTGCCTGCATTGGCACCTTTTTCTGCCCACAAAGAAATCTGCAACAGTCCTGACAGAGCTCCATTGAGCTTGCTCACTACCTCTCCCTCACTCGCTCATTCCATTTCTGTTGGCGCTGCAGGCTGCCCTTTTGTACTGGGCTCCTGCCTGCGTTGCTGCCTTCTTCTGGCCACAAAGAAATCTGCTGCAGTCATGATAGAGCTCCATTGAGCTCGTTCACTCACTCCCCCTCCCACTCATTCATTCTGTTTCTTCTGTTGCTGCAAGCTGCCCTTTTGTACTGGGCCCCTGCATGCATTGCTGTCTTCTTCTGACCACAAAGAAATCTGCAGCAGTCCCAACAGAGCTCCGTTGAGCTCACTCACTCCCCCTCCCTCACTCGCTCATTCTGTGTCTCCCGCTGCTGCAGGCTGCCTTTTTGTACTGGGTTCCTGCCTGTGTTGGTGGCTTTTTCTGCCCACAAAGAAACCTACAGCTGTACCGACACAGCTCCTTTGAGCTCTCTCACTCCCCCCTCTCACTCGCTCATTCTGTTTCTCCCAGTGCTGCAGGCTGCCCTTTTGTACTGGGCTCCTGCCTGCATTGGCACCTTTCCTGCCCACAAAGAAATTCACAGCTGTCCCGACAGAGCTCTGTTGAGGTATCTCACTCCCCTGTCTCACTCGCTCATTCTATTTCTTCTGGCGCTGCAGGCTGCCCTTTTGTACTGGGCTCCTGCCTCTGTCAGCATCTTTTTCTGCCCAGAAAGAAATCTGCAGCAGTCCCGACAGAGGTCTATTGGCCTCACTCACTCAGTCTTTTGTCTCACTCACTCATTCCATTTCTGCTGGTGCTGTAGGCTGTCCTTCTCTACTGGGCTTCTGCCTGTATTGCTGCCATTTTATGCCCACTAAGAAATCCGCAGCTGTCACGATAGACCGCAGGTGAACTCGCTCACTCCTCCTCTCTCACTTGCTCATTCTATTTCTCCCAGTGCTGCAGGCTGCCATTTTGTACTGGGCTCCTGTCTGCATTGGCACCTTTTCCTGCCCACAAAGAAATTCGCAGCTGTCCAGACAGAGCTCCGTTGAGGTCGCTCACTCCCCCGTCTCACTCGCTTATTCTAGTTCTGCTGGCGCCGCAGGCTGCCCTTTTGTACTGGGCTCCTGCCTCTGTCAGCATCTTTTTCTGCCCACAAAGAAATCTGCAGCAGTCCTGACAGAGCTCCATTGGCCTCACTCACTCACTCACTCATTCCATTTCTGACGGCGCTGCAGTCTGCCCTTCTGTACTGGGCTTCTGCCTGTATTGCTGCCATTTTCTGTCCACTAAGAAATCTGCAGCAGTCATGATAGACTGCCGTTAAGCTCTCTCACTCCTCCTCTCTCACTCACTCATTCTGTTTCTCCTGGCACTGCAGGCTGCCCTTTTGTACTGGGCTTCTGCTTCTGTTGGCATTTTTTTCTGCCCACAAAGAAATCTGCAGCTGTCCTGACAGAGCTCCATTGAGTTCGCTCACTCCCCCTGTCTCACTCGCTCATTCTGGGTTTTTTTCCTGGCATTGTGGGCTGCCCTTTTGTACTGGGCTTCTTCCTCTGTTGGCATTTTTTTCTGCCCACAAAGAAATCTGCAGCGGTCCCGACGGAGCTCCGTTGGCCTCACTAACTCTCCCTGTCTCACTTGCTCATTCCGTTTCTGCCGGCACTGCAGGTTGCCCTTTTGTACTGGGCTCCTGCCTGCATTGCCACCCTTTTCTGCCCACAAAGAAATCTGCAGCAATCATGATACAGCTCCTTTGAGCTTGCTCAATCACTCCCCCTCTCTCACTCGTTTGTTCTGTTTCTCCCACCACAGCAGGCAGCCCTGTTGTACTGGGCCCCTGTGTGCATTGCTGCCTTTTTCTGCCCACAAAGAAATCTGCAGCAGTCCTAACAGAGCTCCATTGAGCTCACTCATTCCCCCTCCCTCACTCACTCACTCATTCTGTGTCTCCCGCTCCTGCAGGCTGCCCTATTGTTCTGGGTTCCTGCCTGTGCTGGCAGCTTTTCCTGCCCACAAAGACATCTGCAGCAGTCCCAACACAGCTCCTTTGAGCTTGCTCAATCCCCCTCTCTCACTTGCTCATTCAGTTTCTGCTGGCACTGCAGGCTGGCCTTTTGTACTGGGCTCCTGCCTGCATTACCTCCTTTTCCTGCCCATAAAGAAATCCGCAGCAGTCACAATAGACCTCCATTGAGCTCGCTCACTCCCCCTCTCTCACTCACTCATTCTGTTTCTCCCAGCTCTGCAGGCTGCCCTTTTGTACTGGGTTCCTGCCTGCATTGGCACCTTTTCCTGCCCACAAAGAACTCTGCAGCAGTCATCATAGACCTCCGTTGAGCTTACTCACTCCCCCTCTGTCACTCACTTATTCTATTTCTCCCACTGCTGCAGGCTGCCCTTTTGTACTCAGCCCCTACATGCATTGCTGCCTTTTCCTGCCCAAAAAGAAATCTGCATCAGTCCCAACAGAGCTCTGTTGAGCTCACTCACTCTCTCCCTCCCTCACTCGTTCTGTGTCTCCCATTGCTACAGGCTTCCATTTTGTACTGTGCTCCTGCCTGCATTGTCACCTTCTGCTGCCCACAAAGAAATCTGCAGCAGTCCTGACAGAGCTCAGTTGAGTTCAGTCACTCTCCTCCCATTCACTCGATGCTAATCTGTTCTGACAGCAACCATGCTACTGTACGCCGGAAGAGTGAAAACACATTTCAGCCAGGATGTGAAAAATTACAACTGCACTATTCATAAGGAGGTGTGGCAAAATGGCAATGCTGAAAATCTGGAGGGAAAATATTACAAAGTTGGAAAGCGAGCGAGCGTGTGTGGAAACTGCACAATGCACATTTGTAACACACTCATTTTATGGACTTTTGTCACCAAATTTTCAACATAGGCATTTTAGGACCTCTACTAATAAACAGTGTCACTGTCCTTTTCATAATGTGTCCTGGACCCGGATTTCCCACAGCAACTACGCTATTCTGCACCAGAACTGCAAAAACACATTTTGGCCAGGATATGAAAAATTACAGCTGTACTGTTCATAAGGAGGTGCAGAACAATGGCAATGTTGAAAATCTGGAGTGAAAATATTATAAATTCGTGAAGTTACGAGCATGCGTGCAAACTGTGCAATGCACGCTGGTAACACAGTCATTTTCTGGAGTATCATCAGCACATTTTCACCATAGGAATTTTAGAACCTCTGCTCATGAACAGTGTCACTGTCATTTTCTTAATTTGTCCTGAACACTGATTTCCCACAGCGACCATGCTATTCTATGCCGGAAGTGCAAAAACACATTTTGGTCAGGATGTGGAAAATCACAGCTGTACTGTTCATAAGGAGGTCTGAAAAAATGGCAATATTGAAAATCTGGTGTGAAAATATTGCAAATTTGCAAAGTTACGAGTGTGCGTAGCAACTGCGCAATGCACTCTCATAAAATAGTCACATTTTGGATTTTTCCCACCAAATTTCCAGTATAGGCTTTTTGAGAGCCCACCTCATGAACACTGACACTGTCGTTTTGTTAATCAGTCCCAAAAGGGAATTCTCCGCAGTGACCGTGAAATCACCTTTCAGGGCTGAATAATGCCATGACAGTGCCAGGATTCATGAGGAGGGTCCAAAAACCCCATGTTGAAAATTTGGTGCCAAAATTCTAAAAAATGCCTGAGATACGCATCAAAGTTGAAAAAAAACTGTTTATCCCATTATACAACTTACCCTCATTTCCTCAGTTCGCGGTCGACTTTGAAGAGTGCAGTTGTGTTCCCGGTCCACTGAAGATCGTTGTGCCAGACTCAGGAGGTAAGTATGGGGTGAGGGGGATTTGGGGAGGCAGGGTGCACAGTGGGTGGGCGTGGGTTGTGGGAGGGGGCAGGGAGACTGTCAAGGGACTGTTTCCTTCTTTACAGGTTAAAAAAATGACATCACGGGACTGTTTTTTTATTTAATTTTATAGGGGCATGTGGCACACTGGGGTGGGAACCCAGCATGCCAATGGAGTGTTCTGTTTGGAGGGGCAGCTGTAGCTGACTGGAGATTGGGCACCCCCATTGGCACACAAGAAAGGGGGTGTTACATTATGCCGACAGGGTTTGAGCACCCCATCGGCAAACAAATACAGTGGGGGGCACATGCTGCCAAGAGAGATTGAGCACCCCCTCGGCAGGTGGAAGGCTTAATATTGTTTGTGAACACAACGGCAAGCTGCTGCCGTGTTCACAAACAATTTCAGGGTTTCAAAGTTCCGTCCTGCAATGACGGGTCGCTCCCTCATTGCAGCAAATGGCTGATGCTGCAGTGATGAGGCGGACCCTGATTGCAGTAGCAAAAACATTAGAAAGTTGTGGCACACTGGCTGAAAAAGTGTCAGCAGCAGCATGCCACTGCATTGGGGGAAACAGGCCAAGCCTTTACAGGCTGTGGGGGCATTGGCCACAACAGTACCGCACCTTCACAACCTGCTTCTGGAGAAAGCTGCCGCAATATGTTTCTTGCGCATGTGCCCAATCATAATAACAACTGGAGTAAAAGGGCAGGATTTCTTGTTAAAGTACTTATACAAATTTTAACAAGTGAACTGATTCAAGGAGACAAAACAAGTAAAGATAAAGAGAGCTCAGTAGTACTAGATCTGGGGCACAATATTACTTGTGCATGCATACAGAAATAAAGTTAGAGAAGCTGGCTCCTGAAATAAAGGAGAGACTCGCTGTGTAAAAAGGCAATATTGGAGCATCTGGAGGATAAAAAGAGCACAAAATTATTGTGCAGTTATTACCTGATATTGTGAGAGAAAAAAGCAAACGACAAGTGAGAAACTAGATTTTTCAAACAAAAATAATAAGGAAAAAGCTGTAGGAGGAGACAGACTAAAAGGGGATAAACACACAGTCAGAATAAGCTGCCAAGGGGACTTTCAAAGCAGAGCAGACATAAGTGACTGGAGAATCCAGGCAGGGTAAATAAGTGGAGGGGCTGGTAAATAATTACCAATTTACGGATAAAAATACAGTTTGAAGTAACAAAGACAGGGAAGCAGGAGGAGAGAAAAAATAAAGTTAACACGAGAGCTGCTTTTACTATAAGCAAGAGTTGGTCAGACAGAGAGAAAGTATTTAAGCCAAGAAGGGGGCAAATACTGTAACCAGCCTCAGATTGCTGGGTGTTACTGTCTTAACTGCATATGATGTGTTAAAATAAAGCAATTAACTCTCATGCTGTGTCTGCTTGTGAGAAAACAAGACTAAATAAGTGCTGAAGCATACTCACTCAACACATTGCCTTTTATCTTTCCTGTGCATATGATAATGTGTGTCTAGACTCTCCCCCCACCAATGAAAAATGTGTGTGTGTGGGTGCTTGTGTATGTAGAAACTCTACTGGGCACCAGAAATAAAACACTTAGAGACTCAAACTGTAATTTTCTAGAACTTTATTAGTTACACAAATAAAAAACATTGTGCTTTTCATCCTATCTACACAAATTAACGTTACAGAATGTGTGTCACATAGTTGTGCAAGACTTGAAGAAACTGTGTTGTCTCCAAATAAAACTCTCTCAAAGTACTTCATTTTCAGTTTTGTATTCATAAGTCACAAATAAAAACAAGCATTTGTCAGTGTTGAACGTTGTCTTGCTGGCATTGGCATTGGAAGTGCAGGAGCTAGAGAGATTCATAATAGGAATGGCAGTGAAGTATTGAACTGACACCAACCCCACACCCACTCTGCAGAGACTGACAGGCATAGGGGTGTGCCTTTGGGTTTTTGGCCATAAAGCTCATGCCATTTAATCTCGTCCTACCCTTCAGACACCGACAAGTGTTGCGGTGTGTCTTGGGGTCTTCGGACCTTACGCTCACCCCATTCCATAAGGAAATATGCTGAGATGGGTGCAGTATAGGAGAATGGGACCAAACAGCCCAAGGCACACCTTGATACCTGTCACTGGCTGCAAGGTGGGGGGGTGGAATGGTGTGAGCATTACAGCCGACAATCCCAGGTCACATCCCTGACTCCTCTCAGTGTCTACCGGATGGGGCATTACAGTTGGAAACCCTAATGCCCCTGCCATTTGTTGGTATTTTCACTCCAAATTTTCAACAACATGGGATTTTTGTGACCCCACCTCATGAACAGTGGCACTATCAGTTCGATAGCCAAAAGGTGATTTTGCACAGCGACTATGCCATTTGGCACCACGGGTGAGAAAACACATTTTGGCAGGATATGAAAAATGACAGCTGTACTGTTCATGAGGAGGTGTAAAAAAATGGTAATGTTGAAAATCTGGAGTGAAAATATGAAAAATTGTTGAAGTCACGAGTGTGTGTAGAAGCTGTGCAGTGCACACCTGTAATGCAATTATTTTGGGGATTTTTTGACCAAATTTTCAACATAGGCATTTTGGGACCTCCACTCATGAACAGTATCACTGTGATTTTGTTAATCTGTCCCAGAAGTTGATTTCCCACAGTGACCGCACCATGGTGCACCAGATGTGCAAAAACACATTTTGGGCAGGATATGAAAAATGACAGCTGTACTGTTCATAAGGAGGTGTGAAAAAATGGCAATGTTTAAAATCTGGAGTGAAAATATTAAAAATTGTCAAAGTTACAACTGAGCTTGGAAACTGCTTAATGCACACTCGTAACACAGTCATTTTTTATGTTTGCTTGCACGCATGTGCAAGAAACATAGTGCCTTCATCGGAGATTTTGTAGGTCTGTCACCTCCTCCTCCAATTCAGTCAGTGGGCTGGCAGGGCGGCCCCTGTAAGCCAATGCATTTTGGAGCTGTGTATGACACGCTCCAAAATGCAGTGGCATACAGTTGAAAGGGGGAGCTACGCTTGAGTGAGCACTGATAAGATATCAGCTGCTCACGTGCAACTCCCCCCCATGCACAGACAGATGTGCGCGCCCCATACTGTGGCAGCTGACGGGTGCCCAATCCCGTCGGGCTGAGCTGCGTCCCCACCCCCAGTAGTAGGTGCCACGCTGGGAGCCCACCCCAGCATGGCAAGCACTGTGCTCCTTTAATGTGGGGTGCCTCCAATCCCCTGTCAGCTGAACACCCCCCTGTCCCAGTAGCCACGCCTGGGAGCCCACCCCAGCGAGGCAAACGTGCCGTGATTTTTTTGTATTTTGCCGATGGGGGTGCCCAATACCCCGCCGGCCGAATGCCCCCTGAGTCCTTGTGCCATGCTGGGAGCCCACCCAGCGCGGCAAAAGTCCCACGACGCCTTTTTTTTTTCCCTGTAAAATAAAAACTGTCCCACGCGTCCTCCCAACCCCTCCCACAACCCACACCCACCCACTGTGCACCCAGCCTCCACACCCCCACCCCATACTACCTCCGGACTCCGCGCGACGATCTTCGTGGACCGGGAACACGTCTGCACTCTTCAAAGCCGACCGCGAACTGAGGAAATGCCGGTAAGCTGTATAATGGGTTACATGAGGGGGCTTCGACTTTATTGCATATCTCGGGCATTTTTGGGAATATTTACACCAAATTTTCAACATGGGATTTTTGGGACCCCTTCTCATGTATTATGTCACTGTTATGGTGTTATTCAGGCCCAAAGGGTGATTTCACGCAGTGACTGCGCAGTGACTGCAAAATCACCCTTCAGGTCTGAATAGTGCCATGACAGTGACATCATTCATGAGAAGGGGTCCCAAAAACCCCATGTTGAAAATTTGGTGCCAAAATTCCAAACAATGACTGTTTTACGAGGATGCATTGTGCAGTTCCTACGCAGGCTCGTAAGTTCGCGAAATTTCAATATTTTCACTCCAGATTTTCAACATTGCCATTTTACCACACCTTCTTATGAGCAGTACAGCTGTCATTTTTCACATCTCACCCAAAATGTGTTTCCATCCATGTAGCGCAAAATGGCACAGTCAGTGTGCGAAATCAATGTACAGGACAAATTAAGAAAATCACAGTGACACTGTTCATGAGCAGAGGTCTTAAAATGGCTATGTTGAAAATTTGGTGAAAAAATTCCTAAAAATGACTGTTTTACGAGGGTGCATTGCGCAGTTCCTACGCACACTCGTAAGGTCGTAATTTCAATATTTTCACTCCAGATTTCCAACATTGCCATTTTATCACACCTTCTTATGAGCAGTACAGCTGTCATTTTTCACATGTCACCCAAAACGTGTTTCTGCCCATGTAGCACACAATGGCGCAGTCGGTGTGCGAGATCAATGTACGGGACAAATTAAGAAAATCACAGTGACACTGTTCATGAGCTCAGGTGTTAAAATGGCTATGTTGAAAATTTGGTGAAAAAATTCCTAAAAATGACTGTTTTACGCGCGTGCGTTGCACAGCTCCTATGCACGCTCGTAAGTTCACGAATTTTCAATATTTTCACTCCAGATTTCCAACATTGCCATTTTACCACACCTTCTTATGAGTAGTATAGCTGTCATTTTTCACATCTCACCCAAAACGTGTTTCCGCCCATGTAGCGCACAATGGCACAGTCGGTGTGCGAAATCAATGTACGGGACAAATTAAGAAAGTCACAGTGACACTGTTCATGAGCAAAGGTCTTAAAATGGCTATGTTGAAAATTTGGTGAAAAAATTCCTAAAAATGACTGTTTTACGAGCGTGCATTGTGCAGTTCCTACGCACACTCGTAAGTTCGAGAATTTTCAATATTTTCACTCCAGATTTTCAACATTGCCATTTTACCACACCTCCTTATGAGCAGTACAGCTGTCATTTTTCACATCTTGCCCAAAACGTGTTTCCGCCCATGTAGCGCACAATGGCGCAGTCGGTGTGCGAAATCAATGTATGGGACACATTAAGAAAATCACAGTGACACTGTTCATGAGCAGAGGTCTTAAAATGGCTATGTTGGAAAATTTGGTGAAAAATCCTAAATGACTGTTTTAGCCGCATGCTATGCAGTTCCTATGCATGTCAAGTTTGGCGCGAATTTAATATTTTCACTCCAGATTTTCAACACTGCCATTTTATTACACTTCCTTATGAACAGTACAGCTGCCATTTTTCATATGTCGCCCAAAATGTGTTTTCACACATGTAGCGCACAATGGTGCTGTTGGTGTGCGAAAGCAATGTTTAGGACAGATTAAGAAAATCACAGTTACACTGTTCATGAGCAGAGGTCTTAAAATGGCTATGTTGAAAATTTGGTGACAAAAGTCCATAAAATGACTGTGTTACAAGTGAGTAATGCAGTTTCCACGTACCCTCGTAAGTTCATGACTTTGTAATATTTTCAGTCCAGATTTTCACCAGTGGCATTTTTTCACACTTCCTTATGAACAGTACAGCTGTCATTTTTCACAACATAGCTGAAGTGTGTTTTCACACTTTCAGCGCTGAGATGCATGGTCGCTGTGGGAAAT
Source organism: Neoceratodus forsteri (assembly GCA_016271365.2). NCBI lineage: Eukaryota > Metazoa > Chordata > Ceratodontiformes > Ceratodontidae > Neoceratodus > Neoceratodus forsteri. The sequence goes on along the minus strand of CM057453.1, from coordinate 637,199,905 downwards.
CATTGTTCGGCACAGATGGAGAAAATCACAGTGACACTGTTCATGATTGGAGGCACCAAAATGCCTGAGTTGACAATCTGCTGTAAAATATCCCCAACCTAATTATATTACGGGTGTGCGTTGCACAGTTTCTATGTACACTCATGACTTCACCATTTTTTAAATATTTTTACTGCAGATTTGCAACATTGCCATTTTTTACACCTCCCCATGAACAGTACAGCTGTCATTTTTTACATCCTGTTCGGAATGTTTTTGCACCTGTGGTGCTATATGCCGTAGTCGCTGTGCATAAGCAGCTTTTGCTAACAAACTGATATTCCCCCTGTTCATGAGGTGGGGTCACAAAAAAAACATGTTGAAAATTTGGAGTGAAAATACCAACGAATGCCTGAGGTATTAGGGTTTCCAACCATAACGCCCAACACTGTAGAGAATGACAGGCATCAGGGGTGTAACTTGGGATTCCTGCCTGTTATGCTCATACCATTCCACACCCTGCAGCCAGTGAGAGGCATTGAGGTATGCCTTGGACTCTTCAGCCCCAAAGTTCACCCCATTCTCCTATATCGCACCCATCTCACGCATTTCCTAATGAAATGGGGAGTCGCATAAAGACCAAAAGACCCAAAGAACACCGTGACACTTGTCAGTGTCTGCAGGGTGGGGTGTGGTGAAATGGCGAGGCTGTTATGCCTGATGACCCAAATGACACCCCAATGCCTGTCACTCTCTGCAGGGTGGTGGTGGGTTGGCTTCAGTTCAGTACTTCACTGCCATTCCTATTACGCAGCTCTGTAACTTCTACATTACCACTGCCAATGCCAGCAAGCAAACATTCGGCATTGACAAATGCTTGTTTGAATTCTTTCACCAAATATGTAGCATAGGCTTTTTGGGACCCCACCTCATGAACAGTGGCACTGTTGTTTCATTAATCAGTCCTAAAAGGTGATTCCATGCAGTGATCACGAAATCACCTTTCAGGACAAAACAACAAGATGACAGTGCATGTGTTCATGAGGTGGGGTCCCAAAGAACCCTATGTTGAAAATCTGGAGTCAAAATAAAAAAAAAATGGCTGAGATATCCACCTAAGTTGAACCCCCCCGCCCCCGATGCCATTATACAGCTTACCGGCTTTTCCCCATGTTGCAGTTTGGCTTTGAAGAGTCCAGACATGTTCCCGCTCCACTGAAGATCGCAGCTCTGGACCTTTGGAGCTAAGTATGGGGTGTGGAGAGGTGGGGTGCACAGCGGTGGGTGTGGGTTGGGGGAGAGGGCATCGCAGACAACAAGGGACTGTTTTCTTTTTTTCAGGTAAAAGAGAAAAACAGAACCAGACATTGCAGGACAGTTTGTTGGGCACACTGGATTGGGCTCTCAGTGTGTCACACAATGTGGGGGGGGACATGCCAACATGGGGATTGCACCCCCGTTGTGGGCTTTGTTTGGGAATTGTGTGGTGGTGGCAAGAACCACTGCCATGTGTATTGAAATGTTTTACCAGGAAAGGCACATATGGGAGGCATGTCAATTCTGCCACTGCATGACAAACTTGTCTCTGATTGCGGCAGATTTATTTCAAGTTGGTGGCACTTTACATAATTTTTATGTCAGTGCTAGCATGCTGGATAATTGTGGAATGAGGGATGCACCCACTAAAGTGTGCCCTGCATTCATCAACACTGACACTCCTCTCACTGTGCTACTACAGCAAGATGTTGCTTGTGCACGTGCAAGACAACATAAAAAGCACTTGTCCCTCTCTTCCTATTTACACAAATTAATGCAACAGTGTGTGTGTGTCACATATTTGTGCAAGTGACACATGTATAAATTCCATGTCTCCAAATAAAACTCTCTCAAAGTACTTCATTTATCACATGAAGTTTTACAGTAAGTCACAAATAAAAAGCATTTGTGCCTCATCCTAGCCTACACAAATTAACAGCTACTGAGTGTGTGTCACATATTTATGAAAAACTTTGTGTCTATAATAAAAATGCCATAAGCAGCAAATACTGATGCTACTTCAGCTAAACAGAGCACTGCTAGGGTGGCCACAGTGAAACAAAGCAAAATAACAAATATTTTCAAGAGGCCCAAGACATCAAATCCTGCCAAAACTGAGCCTTCTGAGCACAGTCCAGAAATGCCTGGCAGCTTCTCTGTAGCTATGGAGAGCCACTGTTCAAGCAATAAACCAGACTTTATGACAGAGACAGCCATAAGAAAGCAAGGATTTCTGGTTTAAAACATACCCATGGCTCATCCATGACAAAGAAGCAGCAGTATTCTGTTGCAGAATTTGCAAAGAAACTGGCCAAAGAAATATTTTCACTGAAGGAAAACCAACCAATAAGCCAAAGGTTGAGATGATTTCAATAAACATTGGATGTCCAAAGATCACAAGTGAGTTCAATCACATGTCAGCCAGTTTGTCTGTGCAGAATGCTTTTTTAAAGGAATTAGAGAATTCTCCATATAAAGTATTTTCCTTAAAAATGAATGAGGAAACAGACGTGGCCAACAAGAGTACTGTAATGGTATACATCAGATTCATTGATAGCATGGGTATCATCTATCGCACCGTCTTACAGCATTCTGAATCTCAACACATGGGTTATAAGCACTCTTCTCATAGGCTGATGCACCAAAGGAATCCCAAATTCAAAATCCGATCCTTCTCCTCCCTTGTAGTTCCCAGAATCCCCAGTTCTTTTTGTGCATCTTCCCAGGCTGGTCACGTTTCTTTCCATCTCTGTGCCAAACTAACAAAGGTAAGATTAATACTCCCACTATTCACAAAGAATTTATGCATTAGCCTCAGAATCTAACTTACTTTCATTAAGCAACAGAGGTTTGCTTACTAAGGGGTTATAGCCCCTCAAACTAACATTTAGAATGACCATTGTCCAGCTCTGTACTGCTAGTGTTTTTTGTCTATGCTTAGTTCTAACTTAGTCTACGTATTGGTGTCAGGGCTTAGCTTAGGTGTACTGGTATCGAGAAACTATCTCCATCACAGCTGCTGCTCACTAACCCCCCCTCGGTTTACCTTGTTCAACCAAGGAGAGGGATGAAGGTTGCTACACAAGACCAAATTTTGGACCTCCCAAGCCCCCTGTTGGCTTATTTTCTTCAGCCAAGAAGGCGGTTACTATAATAGAGAAGCGCTGTGCTCCATTTCTGGTCAGGTCCTGATTCTACTCCTGGGGGTCGCGGTTTACCTTGTTCAACTGTGACCACCACTGGAGCGCCCCACCAGATGACTTTACATGAGGCAGGAAAGTAGACAGTCACAAGAGAGAGAGCACATTCCAGGGCCCTACCTGCAGGGCTACCTCCTCATTGGGCGCCGATCGGTGCGACCCCCTTCCTCATTCTGCCAGCACAGTGGAAGCCTCCTCAAAGCAGTGACTCCTATGTTGAAGTTCCCCATGGCCATTTCTCAACGGGGAGCCTTCAGCCATGAGGAGCCCTGTGGGACTAGCGGTCGCCATTTTGACTTATGCTAACTAATGCAAGAGGATTCCGGACGAGATCTCGCAGGGCCTACCTAAGAGATCTGACCAGGGATCCCTCTTTCAAGATGGTGATGTCAACGGCCTGTGTACTCTTCTCCCAAAATGGTGCTGGTAAACATGCCAGCTATCTTAAAGGGACACAGCCCATCTTAAAGCTCATTTTAAAGGGCAGAGCACATTTTCAATCAGTTGAACCACCATTGTGAGCTAGGTGTTTAAAGGGCTATGTTTTGGGATCTTTGACAATATTTGAGTTATCCTGTGTATGTCTGGCAAAACGTTGGTGCACCCCAATATTCGTCTGACTTCTTGTTTTGAATTGTCTCCATTTGTCTTTAATTCACTGATGTTTGAAGCCCTAGGGTCGTCTCGACTCGTGCTACAAACTAGTTTTTTTAGTATTAAGATAACCTAGCCCACATGGAATCAGGGCCAACTAGAACAGTGTGTTAAGGTATTTATTTTATGCCATTCCCTATGGAATTCGTACCCTCCTCCCAGTTTACCTCATTCTACTAAGGGAGGGGAACAGGTACCTGGATCAGTTGTCCTGAGCAGTTTGCAATTTGCTACCAGTGTCTTGTTCAACCATAGGTCAAGCCCTCTGTTCAGTGTGTGTCCCTGAGTGGAGTGTGGTGCTCCCCCAATTGCCTCATGATTTAATGTGTTCAGGGGCAAGCCTGCCATTGGGGATTCAATCTCTCCTTTCCCCTTATGCCCTTTACTTCGGAGGACTCAGGCAGTATAGTGCAGTAGTTTAAGGCTCTTGAGTTGTACATCTGGAGACCTGGGTTTGAATCCCACAGCTCACTCTTGCACACTGTGTGACCCTAAGCAAGTCACAGCCCACTCTTGCATACTGTGTGACCCTAAGCAAGTCTCTTAACTTCTCTATACTCCCAAGCTGTACGTATAAGTAAGCTTGCAGTTTACCCACTTCGAGCAGGATTCTGAAACCAGGACTGAGAGTTCTCCCTCCATCCCATTACCGAGAGGACACATTGTGTGCAAGGATACCCATCCTGAGTCCCTAATGTTCCAAATATTGGCAGGGACTTCCCATGTCCCTGTACTAGAGACCCATACATTGTGGGATGCCCGACATGTGCATTTTGAGCCACCATCCTTGGGAGCTACATTGCACTTCTCGTGATGCTTCTGACCTCCCAGGCACCTCGAGTATTCTCTACATACAATTCCACCTCTAAGATGGAGGCGGCCAACGACTACCCACCTAAGATGTTGGACACGAGAGGACACCCCTTAAAGGGGCCATACTCCTCATATGTTTTAAAGGGGAAATGGAGCAAATATAAACCATATATCAATAGAATGAAATGTTAAAATAAAAGAGCATCAAGTTATAAGCCTACCTCTTGAAACAAGAGAAGCCGGATGTATATCCTCCAAGCCTTGATGGACAGGAGTTTGAGTACCATTTCACTGTAGGTACCTAGTTCCAAAAAAAAAAAAACACTGGTGGCTTCAGCATCACTCCAATGGCTCAGCTGATGCAGGCTTAAACACGTTGTGTAGCAGGAATGAGTACCATCTCTTAGTGAGACAGAGAGAGAGAGACTGGGTTCTCTATCTCCACATGCAGTACAGTACTAACAAAAATACTTTGCTCAATATTGGCACCCCACAAGCCTTTCACACTTCAGTTATGCTCCACTCAGACTGGAAGCAATGTCCATGCCTAGGCAACCCTCTGTGAACAGCTGCAGTCGGAGACCTTACAGAATGTTCCTTTGCTCCAAATACTTGGCATGCCATCCAAATGCCTCAGCAGGACTTATGACACTGGTGGTCTGGACAGGGTGGTTCACTAACTTCAGCCCCCCCTTTGAGAGGCTACCCTCTATGGGTTTAACCATCTTTTCATTACAAGTACAGAGCTAAGTAGCTCCTAGCATTGTTAAAAATCTCTGAGCATGATATAGTGGGCCATCCCACATACTTAGGGGAAAAGTTTGTGTGAACTGTAAGTACAGAGCTATATAGTTAGTACAAAGCTATATTGTCAATCATCTGAATGTACTAATTAAAGAGCAAGGAATACAGTGGGCTAAGGAAGGGCAAATGCATCACAGGTTGTGCATGTGTTACTCAGCCACAGCCATGACAAGTTAAGTAAACAAAGAGCGTTTTTGAAGGGGATAGTACCTTTAATAAGAAAAGGCTGACTATACAGTGATACATTGCAAGGGCTATTAATTTTACTCTACATCCAGTTCTGCTATAGCAGTAAGCCAGTTTATGCCAATACTGAAGCCTGACAGATATCCTCAGGGCATCTGTTGGATATAATGATTGCCACAGTGCTATGTCCACCCAGTAAGTCACACTCTGACTCAATCAATGTCCAAGGCAGCTTAAATATTTGCAGAGAATAATAATGGCATCTAGAAGCAGGATGTATTTGCTACTTAAAATCCACTCTGGGGTCCATATTTTTCCTTAGCATACTATGACTCATGGCAAATGGCCATTCTATCATGTTTACCCATAAGGTGAGAGCCTCAAAACTTACTCTGATCAAGGGTCCCCAAGAAACAACTTGGGCCGAGTGGTGGCAATTCCACTCCATTGACATTGGTTTCTCCATGAACGCCAAATGTTAATGCTGTGCAGCTGGCCTCACTCAGATAAATACCACTGGCATCACCACAGCTTCAGTGTAGTCAATAATTATCTGTGACCACCATCACTTTGTCAACTGGCGGGCTAGTGCCTTGACTGCTTTTTATATCTCCACCCACCCACCCCCGATGTGGCTATGTTTGTCCCTGCTCCATGCAACAGAGCATACCCCAACACATCTGTGGCCATTTCATTCCAGCCATTCTTCACCTAGGGATGCTACCATCAGACCCCACCCCCCCCGTGACTGCCCTAGCAGTTGACATCCCTTACAGACTACAGAAACAAAGGGCTGTGGTTCTAATCTTGCCCTCAGACAAGGGGGACTCTCAGAAGCAGGAGCCACATTAAAATCACTGGTTACTACTTAGAGCCAGTGAGTTTAGGGACAGAGATTGGCAATTCCAATTCAGGTTGCCCAACCCACCATCATCCTCCTCGCCTGTATCAGAGGCCTAACAGATATTCAGTGGGAGGCCAAGGAGGAAGAGGAGGCAAGAGGAACAGAACTTAGAAGCCCTATCAGGGGAGACACAATATCCCCCAATATTTACTGCTTTGGGGTCCGGCTACTTTTTTGACAAAATAAGACTAAAAGGGACACACATACAATATATCCCTACATGGCAACTTTTGCCCAATACAACCATACCACATGCAGCATAGGGAACTCAATTACACTCATCGAATAAGCAGACTACACTGTGTGGAAGCCATAAGGGGATAAAAACCCAGATGATAGTTCTATTTTTTACTCAGTCCAGCTAAAACGCATGACCCAGATAATATTGTTAACAGTACTTTTTCAGCCTTCTCAGCTGCGCAAACAAACAGTCATGGAAAGCAGGTAATTGGTGTGTTTTAATGCAATATAGGTCTCCTAAGATAGAAGGTGCTGAAAGTCTATTTCATGGACCCACAGACATTTTCAAGAAAGAAATGTGGGGTGTATTCAACCTCTATTGACTTGCCATATGTGCTGGTAGATATACTCCAACTCAGGCATCCATACATACTATATTTATAGGTAAAGGCACCTACCCATATACAGGTCGATCAATCCTATCTGCCTAGATGTATAGCCAGAGTTATGGGCACCGTCACACCCACTCATTACACCAGGGTGCAGTGCTGGATTCAGAAGCTCAGTCAGGGTAACACACAGACCAGGGTCAGAATGACCAACCAGCTTTGATGTTTTGAATATCATGTACCATATGACGACACATACACACACACACCACTACCACTACCAAAACACTAAATATGTGCCTTTAGTACTTTCAGCAGGGTGCAAAGAAGTGATCAGGCCACTTGGTAACCCACTGTCAGCCTAGGCCAGTGACCCCCTGCAGCCTTCACTGCAGTGACTCTTAGGAGTGACACCCTCCTTCACATCACTTATTTCATCCAGATAGTGAAAAAAAGGGACAGGGGACCTTCTTAACATTAAATCCAGGAATGACATGCAGATCAAGTACAGCAGACACTGTTAGCATAGTCATACTTGGCCAGAGACTACAGTTGATTAGTCTTATGCAGTTCAGTATGGTTCAGTAAGTTTCTCAGTCCAGCCTCTATTGTACAGTCTACACTGTTCATATAGAGCTCTCTCACCAGTGACCACAGTTCAATACTCTTCTGTAGACAACACCAATCAAGACCTCCGGGGCAAATCTGGCACATAGACCCGACCACTGAAACTGCCAACATGGCCATTCAGAAGGCTATACTGTTGAACTTAGGGGTATCCAATAAGATGATGGACACACTGATCCAAGCCGGTCAGAAGTTCACTAACAGAACTTATAATGACACAGGCGTGTGTTACCAGTGAGATGCCGGACTAACAGGAAATTCAGAGTTTGGTAGCAAGGCTGTCCACACAGCTTTGAGTCATATTCCTCCTCCCTCCTAAGACAAGTCCAAATACTGCTATATAATCATCCATGTGTTGAGACTCGGAGTGCTGTAAGAAGGTGAGATAGATAATGGTAGTTTACTCACCTGGCAAAGGTGATTATAAGAGCACCTTCTTACCGCACTCCGTATCCCACCCATTGAGGAGGAACATAACAAGCAATAAATTGGATAATAGAATAAGGAGTTGTATATTAAAGAATGAATGTGCAATACCAACCAGTAAATGTAGAGGAGCGCACGCTCAGTCCTACGCTGCCAGCAACAGTGGAACATGTTGCCACATTGATTGGAATACAATGTAAGGCAAATAATTGTCCTTTGCATAACATCAAATTGTGTTGTATTTCCCTACCTGCCAGCTTCCTTATGGGATTGGTTGAGGGTCCTGTATGGTTGGATTTTTTATATTATGTTTTCAGGAGCTGCATAAACTCTGGAAGATTTCATACTGGGGTTCTGGGAACTACAAGGGAGGAGAAGGATCGGATTTCAAATTTGGGATTCCTTTTGTGCATCAGCCTATGAGAAGAGTACTTATAACCCATGTGTTGAGACTCGGAGTGCTGTAAGAAGGTGCTCTTATAATCACCTTTACCAGGTGAGTAAACTACCATTGTTCAGTCAAAAGTTTTAGGTGTGACCGAGCTTGCAGAATGCAATTCAGAAGTGGTGTACAATGCTGTGAAGTACATGATGTCTGATAAAAATCTAGGAGATAAAGAGCTGATACCACTCGCAACTGATGGGGCCTCTATAAAGACAGGATGCAAAAAAGGTATGACCATTCTAGCCAAACTTGATCATCGATATTTAGTTGCCACTCACTGTTCCCCACATAAACTCACCTTAGCATCAGAGGAAGCAGCCAGCCAACAGCCGTATTTGGTCAGTTATATGTCCACTGTGAATCAGCTTGAAAAATTGAAAAAGTACCCCCCCAAATTCTGTCGAATACTTGATCAGAGCAAAGAGCTGCACCAGGAACATGCTGTGAAACAAACAGCTGTTCTTCACTAGATGGCTTTCACTCTCTGATTCTGTACAGGCATTACAAGCCTCCATTGAATCAATTATTTCTGCTTTGTCACAATTGGCAGAGAATAACTACCAGAGAAATCTTGCTATGGAATGCCTGAAAAAATGGGAACTTTCAAATTTGTTGCCACTACTTTCCTTCTTGCACATGTTGTAGGTCTACTTGCAGTTCTTTCTAAACTTTTCCAGAAATGACCATCTTCTCCGAGGCAGGGCAGCAGCTGGTCAGCATCACTGATGCACTTCGGGCACTACCTGAAAATCCTGGACCACATTTATAAGTTTTTTGTGTCTGAGATGCCAAGAGATCTACCAGAGGAGGGGAACTCTATATTTAGAACACATACACTGCAAGAAACATGGGATCAAAGAGAACAGGTCAAATCAAAGAGAACAGTTTAAGAATTCAGAGCTCGAACAATGTCCGCTGCCATGACCTCCCACAGGTTTTTTTATCACACATCAGTCTGGAAAAAATGCTGTGGCTGATGTGAGTGGCAATTGACTGCATTCTCCTCCTCTTCTCTTCTCCTCCCCTTCTCTCTTATGTCAATCAATCAAAATCTGTATTTATCCAGGCGGGCACCATTGAGCAAGGCTCATTTGCAAGGTGGACCTGGTCATGAATACATCAAAGTACAGTACAGAAGCAGGTATACAAAAAGCAATAATATACAAGGAAGAAAAAGTATATACAGTGTATACAGTACAGTACAAGCTTGAAATAAATAAAAAAAACAGCATTATTTTACAATTGAAGAAGTCAGCAGATGTACAATCAATCATAGGCATACAGGGGTTATAAGCAGAGATCGTTTGAGTGAGGCAGTCGGCAACTACACATACAGAAGAAAGAGGCCATGTATGGAGTGGCAGGTTAGAGAGATAAAGAAGAGGATGGATATATTGCCGAAGACTAAGGGAAAAATTGAGCTAAAACCACAGAAAGTGACGATGGCTGTCGTGTACTTGTTTATTATGATAATGACGGAGGAAGGGTAGATAATTGGGACACTACTATGGATGGGGTGGGACTTTAGCCAGGCTAGAGTGGACAGAGAAGGGTGGGTGCAGCAGGAAGAGTTAATAGGGAAAGAGTGAGAGTCAGGGGTAGAAACATGGTGAGCGTCAGGATGGAAAGGGGTGCAGAATTAGTAGGCTGAGCGGTGGAGAAACTATTTGCAGGGCTTTCATGAAGCGATCATAGAGCGCCTTGAAGATATTCAGGCTAACAGGGCAGCTCAGCTTCAAGTTCCTTTGTAAACCGTCCACAATGTGGGTAAAGAGAAGCTTAGAGCAGCTTTGCTGAAACAAGTTTTGACCTTTGGAACTTGGAGGGAAATTAGGGAACAGCTCCTTAGAGCGTAGGTGCCTAACACACTCCGGGGAATACAATCTGAGACATATGAGGGGAGCTTGTTGGTCACTGCTCTGAAGGCCCATAGGGCGGCATTTCTATTCCTTCTATAGTGAAGGGAAGTCCAACCTAACGATGAGTACAGGGAGCAGTGGTGTGTGGAAAGTGGAAGGCCAGTAATGAACCTGATAGCTCTGTGGTAGAGGGTGTCCAAATTAGCCAGTGAAGAGGCAGTGCAGTGGCTGTAAAGCAGGTCCACGTTATCTATTAAAGATAGGAAGGTAGCTTGAACCAGTTGAATCTTGGCCTCCTTTGTGAGCAGGTGGTTAAGTCTGTAGAATAGTCCTAATCTTTGCCTTAGTTTCTTCTGTAGTTCTTTGAGATGGTGCGAAGGAAAGTTTATGATCGAGCCAAACTCCTAGATATTTGAATTTAGCTACACACTCTAGTGTTTCTCCAAGAACAGTGGTAATTTGTGGGCTAGCTCCCCCCCAGCAGGAACTGCTGCATGCAAGGAGGGGGAGAAGAGCATGGCTTTTGTCTTTTTCGCATTGAGCAAAAGCTTTTTATTTATGAGCTGGTATTGTAGAAGGTTAAATTCAGCTTGGAGGTCTTCACAGGCTGCTTCCAGTGTGGGACGACTCAAGTACAGTACAGTGTCATCCGCGAATAAGTGGATCTTGGCTTTTTTGATGGGGTCATTGATGTTGTTAATGTAGACTGCAAAGAGGAGGAGACCAAGGATAGAGCCCTGGGGCATGCCCTCAGCATAGGTTTCAATGGAGAAAGATCACCTTCAGCTTAAACCTGCTGTTTCCGTTCACTGAGGTAGTCTGCAAACCAGCACATAGATTTATGGTCCAGGCCTAAGGTGCTTAGGGAGGAAAGAAGCAGGCTATGATTGACTGTGTCGAATGCCTTACTAAGATCGAAGAAAACAGCACAGACATGCTTCTTGTTGTCAAGGTCTAGGAGCCAATCATTGGTCACCTTAGCTAGGGCTGTTATGGTGCTGTGCTTTGCTCTGAATCCAGACAGAACTGTGTTTAATAGGCTTCTGGATTCTAAGTATACCCCTAGCTGGCCACACACAATTTTTTCTAGTAATTTAGACAAGATGGGGAGGAGGGAGATCGGTCTGTAATTTTTTAGATCGCAGGGGTCACCTGCTTTTAATACAGGAATGACATGGGCTATTTTCCATTGAGGGGGGAGGTTGCCCTGGGAGAGTGACATGTTGAATAGGTGGGTGATTGGCACCACAAGCACATGATAGGCACATTTAAGATAGTATGACTCTATGAAGTCAGAGCCTGCTCCCTTCCTGGTGTCCAGTTGCAGCAGTAGGTCTTCCACCTCTTTTAGAGAGACAGACAGGAGGGAGAAGGCCTCCTCGGTAGAGGGGGACTCATGGGTTGGTGAGCCCTGAACTGTGCGGAGGTCATTGGCAGGTGAAGTATCAAATGCTAGCCCTGTCATTGCAAAATGGTTATTGAGGGCTTCCAATATCTCCGATCGGTTAGTGATAACGCTTCCACCGGACTTAATTTTTGCTGGAATGGAATTACCAGGTGCGTGTCCAGACATGTCTTTTAATGTTTTACAGAGCTTTGAAGGATTTCTTGAGGCAGAGGCTATCTCCGAACGATAGTAGGTGGCCTTGGCTGCTCTGACCAACTTGGTGAACTTGTTATGTGCTCTCTTAAAAAGACACCAATCCAAGTTATTGTTGCTTCTTTGGGCTTTTTTCCATAAAGTATCCCTTTCTAACAGGGAAGCTTTGAGCTCAGGTGAGAACCAACGGCAGGTGCTGCTCTGACCTGCACCTTAAGCAAGGGTGCATGCTTATTTAAAGCCTCACTTAAAATATCGTAAAAAATAATATATGCTCTGTTAACCATTTTGGCTAGGAAGAATTCCTGCCATCGCGGTGAATGTTTCAAGTTGTGGATGTAAGCAAACAAATCAAAGTTGAGCTTGCTTCTCTTGATAGGGAATTTTTCCACAAACTGTGGGTTGTGCACGGATCTAATGGTGGTGATTATACAATGATTGCTAATGTCTGAGAAAATGTTCTGACGTGAGAGAACAGGTGGCTTTACAACCAAAATTACATCTAAGAGGGAGCTGTTGTTAAGGTTCTTTTTATTTGGGCGAGTAGGCTCGCCAATAAGTTGCACCAGCCCTAGAGTGTCACAAAAGGATTTCAAGGGAGCTGATGCACTTGATAGCCAATCGTAGTTTAGGTCACCAAAAATAATGGTTTCTAAGGAACTGAGCCCCAGTACAGAACTGAGGTGAGACAGGAGATGAGGCCCGGCAGAACGGGGGCCTGTAGCAGCCTATTACACTGAGTGCACTGGAAGGAGAAAGTTTGGTCTTTAGGGTCAAGCACTCAAATTCTTTGGGGGAGGATGATGCATCTATGCATGTGGCTGAGTATTTGTCCCTTACATAAATTGCCACCCCACCTACTCTTGACTGCCCATCAGCTCGGAAGAGTAAATCATTTGGGTTATTTATTTCATTGTCTGGGGTGGCTGGCCTAAGCCAGGTCTCAGTGATCACTAGGAAGTCAGACCTCAGGTAGGGTGACGCTCACCCAAGCCTGGATAAGGGTGAACTTTTTCAGCAAACTACAGGCATAAAGATGCATAAAAGACATTACTTTGATACCTGCCAGGTCTGATGGAGAAGCAAGGGTGTCTAATGGTCCTGGGTTGAGTTCGCCATTGCCTGAGCACAATAGTAAAAGAAGCAGGATTCTTTTTAAGTCAGCAAACTGTAATTTGTAAACACTATTTTTTGGGTGATAGGGCAGGTGGTGTTGATGGGTAGGCCTGTACCCACTCCTGGTGTTATACTGGCCTAGTGTTGCAGCCACTAGTGTCCAGGCAGAAATTTGCCATGAGTAGGAAGTCTCAAGTCTGGATGGGGGAGTAATCTGCAGAGGAAGGTTGGGAGATGTCCCACTCCCTGGCAGAGACAGCTAAGAAGCCCAATAGTCCAGAATGGCTACCTAAAAGGAGCTGTTGGACGCAGGACAGGGAGAAGCGCAAGGATCATTCCACTTTAGGGAGAGATGAGGGTTCCAAAGAATTGAGCTGAGCGCTAGTAAAGCTAGTGACACACCGAGGAACCAGCTGTAATTTCCCTTGGTAGATCTAAACGCCACAATAGCTGGCAGTAAACGTCACTAGAAGCCTAAACCAATTAGTGATAAGGTGTCATAAGTTCAAAATCCTTTTGTTGGCTGAGAGGCGGTTTTGGTGCTGAATGTACCTATGGAGCAACTCTTTGCAGCTGAGCCAGTGAGATGGTTAAAGGCTGCAATCCGGTGTGGCAAGATTGGTCTGTAGCTTTCGTTTCTATTTCTGGCCCTGCTTCACCAGTACAGAATGGGAGTGGGGGCAGGCGTTCAAGTCTTGCAGCCTTAGTGGATGTGCATGGATCGTCCTGAGAAACATGCAGAAAAACCCCAGGGATGGTCCTCAGAAAGAGAGGTATCCCAGATCCACTAGAGCAGAAGAGGAAGTAGAAAATATAATGTGTTTCCTCTTTAACAGAAAAGACAGCTGTTGTAGCCCTCTAGTGGCTATGTAGTATAATTTGCAAATGAGAAAGTAGAAATTCTTGCTTTACAAAAAAGGATAGTCTCCCAGGGTCAGCAGCGCTGATAAACGTCGCTAATGAAGCAAGGTAAAATGGAGACCAGCAGGAAGAAGTCAGTGAGGCTGAGATCCTCCAATCAGAGTGCTGGCGCTGAAAATTCAGAATGTCGAAAGGCGCCAAATACCAATGTACCTGAGGGGGTATATGACTTTTGGCTGTTTCTGTAGATTTCTGGGTCCTGCAACAAACTGGAGTTCAGAGGATCCCGGGCAGCAGTTTCAACAGGGGAAGAAAGCCTCAGGGTCTGCTAATTTGCAGTAGCAGAATCGTGGGTTGCTTCTCAGGACAGGCTTGTAGCTTTTCCTCTGGCGGCAAGGTGTGAGCCCCAGGAGGGCACGGCACACCTGAGGGGGAGAGGAGAGGAAAGGAGATGGATTAAGTAGGGGCAAGCAGGTGAGGTGTGGTTAATTCAAACAAAGAAACAGTGTGGTCACTATTATTTAGAAGGAGGAGGCTAAACTACTAAGTGGGTAATAGAAACAGGAAGGAGACGTAAGTGGGTTAGAGAGCAGACAGGTGGCAAAGCGAGAGCCAAGGACTGGGCTCCCTTATATCCCGGCTGCCTCCTGGCAACCTACCACCTGCAGCAGGTTCCAAGGGCAGCCTAGTATTAACCCCTTCTTTACCATACTGCCATTTCCATCTAATTATCTCCTGGGGTATGAACTGTGCCCAGCCTTGGGCTCTACCCACCAAAATGATGGTACATGAAGCACTGCATTACCTGTGCCAGGAGCTGGAGGACCATCTTACTTCTGCTACAACTGGAAAAATAAAGGCAGCTACACAAACCTATTGCAGTCATGATGTAAACAGGAAGAATTTACAAAATCAGAAGTTGGGTGACCAGTTACCAAATAATTGGCAGTACATATGGTTCAGTTTAAAAGTGATTTATTAAGTGAAAACAAAAAAACACATTGTAAAGCTATACACATCTCCCATCTGGTAAAACTGCTGAGGCTTTTCATGCTGACATGTGCTTTGTCTAGGCGATATCATCATGTTACAGTACCTGCCATACAATTAAACAGTACTCACCACAGGTATTCCACTTACTGCATTGTGCTGATATTTAAAGATAATTAATTGATTGATGCAACATTATGGACATTATTAGGCAGTACAAATACCGTGCACAGCTCAAATCAAAATATAATTCACAACACATGTAGGAATTAAAGAACAGCATAAAAAAATTATAAAAGAAGTATCATATATTAAAATGAGAAGCATTCAATTAGATATAATACATCCCCCTCTCAACCAGTATTTCTCTTTTTGTTATACAATGCAACAATCAGTATTTGCAATTCCAAATAAAGTAAGAGACATAGAATCTACATATTATTCTTTAAAAAAGGCACAAATGAGAAAGCCTAATTTAATCCAGGAGGCCTGTGAGCCCTAAGTCTATATTGCCATTCGCATTTTTGTAGCAACCTATTTTCCAGGTCCCCCCAACCCCACTCCCATTGGGACAAATGCTAGACTTTGAAACGTTTATTTATGTCATTGCCCATTGTTTCTTTTTTTTTGTATTATCTTTTTTACCTCCGCCTACATGCACCACTTCATCCTTTCCTTCAGGCTTACCAATGCTGGCTCTAGTCTGTCTGCCCTCCAGTCTTTCAGTCCTATATGGCAGTCAGCCCCAGGGTAACCTGGAGTAACCTTTCCCTGGATGGGCCCCCATCCTCCGAGGGGAATGCGTCAGCCCAGAGGGGCAAGCCAGCACTACACTTGGCCCCAGGGTGCTGCTGGGATGGAGGACTTGGCAGGGACATGAACAGTACCAGAGAGCCAGGCAGCCATCATCCAGCTTAATGTGGGGCAGTATTTCTACTTTTCTGGTGCATCCCCGACATGCATATGTTGTGCTTCTGGTCTCCACCAAGGGCTGCCACAGTGCGACGTCAACCCCACTACCCACCCCAGGAGAGGAGAGCAGTCCTACAGATGCTCGATCCTCTCCTTCCCCTGCCAGCCCCCAGTATCCCAAGTCCATTCCCGGACCTGGGTCTCTGGCGTGGATCGAGGTAAGGTGCCAGTGTCTAAGCCCTCTACGCCACCGGGCCAGCCCTGTCCTTGCCCATTGTTGCTAATGTGAACTGTCAGGGTATTGTTATTGTTTTGACAATTAATGCTTCTCAAATGTCTGAAATGCAAATTTTTTTTAATTCAATATGCTTTATTGTTTGTTCCCCCCCCCATACAAACATACAATCAAGGGTATACAGGCATATAGGTGGACAATCCAGATAGAATACCCATAACACAACACAAAGCATCTAACCAATACAAAAAACAAACTACAGGAACTATTTACAAAAATCCCCACCCTCCAAAAACTAAATCCTTCCCCAAGCCAAGCAAGGTCACTCAACATATGAACAAGGGATGGTCTATTCATTTAGTAATTGAGGTAACTTAAGTTAGGGCTTCCATATAGTTAGTAAAGCATCCAAGGGACCCCAGTTAGCACGGTATCTAATTTCTCTGTTTGCCATTGAGGCAATGTGTTTTTCCAACTGGAGTGCCTGTAAGATTTCTTTATGCTATTCCGTGATTGATGGGGTGACTCATCTTCCATTGTCTCATAATTAATAACTTGACTATGTCAGCAATTGAAGCCATATGCATTTTCCGCATTTTGGGGGGGTACCAGGTGGGAAACTATTTAATGAACACACCTCCAGCGTGAACAAAGTGTCAAGCCCAAGGAGCGGGTCTAACATCCCATCCCTCTAATGGATTGCCAGAAACTCTGAATTTCAGAACAAGTCCACAGCATATGATATAGGGTTCCTAGACAATCAGCACATCTTGGGCACATAGGAGACAGGAGCCTACCAATTTGGTAACAGTCTGATGGGAATAAAATATACAATTGTGCATTATAATAAATTGAACGAGGTGTAATCTATCCTGCTTCACTAATCTGTGCATGCACTGTAAGAGGCTTTGCCAAAAGTTGTGATCCAGTACATGAGCAAGAGCTCTTGGGTCCAGTAATAACAGACTCCTTGGGGAAGATGAGGATCTATATATTGCAAGACTTTGTATAACTTGGAAACTGCATGGGGCTGGTTCACTACTTCAGTGATTGAGAGCAAAGAGACCCTTGGTGTTTGCATATCCCGTTCTTTGCCCAAGAAGCTTAGCAGTGCACTTTTAAACTGCATGTATTTAAACATCGGGCAATCTTGGCCCATAGGTTAATGCTGATATGCTTGTAATGTTATAATACCATCTGCAGTGTATACATCAGAGAGTCTTTTATTAATTAAATGAGGCTAATACAAAGCCTACATTGGTTTAGATCAGGGGTTCTCAAACGGTGAGGCACGCATCCCGGGGGAGGCGCAAGCTGCTTCCCGGGGAGGCGCGGAGACTTGGCTGAAATACATGCTGACAGCATGCAGCCAAACTGAAAACTGCACCTCCGTGATGCTGGAGTGGACTGTCACTAAACTAAAGTAAATGCACATCCCCATCCAATCTTTAACATCATCCCCTTCCCACCTACCTTTTCTTGAATCCCAGGCAAGATGACTTGACGAGGTGCTAATAGCACCTTGATGAGAGGCGCCAACTTCTTTGTGCCAGTGTCGGGAGAAACGCAAGTAAAGGCATCAGAACTAGAGGGGCTAGGAGGGTATCACAAGCCCACCAATAGAGAGGCAGGAGTTTGTCTTTACCAGACCAATGAGGAGCACGCAAATAGCAGCCAAGGAGAAGGGGTAGAATACGCAATAGTATGCCACCAATTTCCAGCCAATGACTGTGAGACTTCTTCACACAGCTGCAGCTTACCCTGTGCTGCGAACAGTTCCAGCAATAAAGCAGCATGCCAGTATGCTTTTTCTCAAATCCATCTCCAAAAATCTGCTGAATCGGAAGATCTGTCGCGAAGTCGAGCAGGGTACCCGCCGCCTCAAGCCGCTGCCCGAGCCGCCGACTCATGATCGTCGTGTATTCATTTTAAAACTCTGTTCATGTTGATTTCTTTTAAGTTGCCACCTGGAGCAGAACTGCACACTCTTAGGAAGTCATCTGTTGCTGAAGGGGCTGGTAAGGATTGAATTTTTTTTGTTTTTGCTGAAGGGGCTGGGGGCTGCAAGGCTGGTATTTTAATATGCTTCCCCCCACATTGAGGGGCTGTAAGGTTGGGTCTTTAATGTGCTGCAAAAAAAGTTCATTTGACCCCCCCCCATGGAGGGACTGCAAGGATGGAGTTCTAAGGAAGGGGCTGTAAGTTTGGGGGTTTTCCCTGCTGCTAAAAAAATGTTCTTGCCCTCCTCTCATCTTGGAGGGGTTCTAAGGAAAGAGCTGTATGGTTGAGGTTTTTATCTGCGGCTAAAAAAAGTTCTCCCCATCTTGGAGGGGTTCTATCTGTTGCTGTGAAAATGGGACTCCAAATGCAGGCTGTGACCCTCTCAGCCAGCAGGTTCCATGAATATTGTTACTGGAAACAGGGGAATGTACACAGACAGAGCTGAATATTCCACAGGAAGGATTGCTTCAGCTTCGTTTTCTATGTGTAATTTATTTGTATTTATAGGAGGGGGCATGGTTGAAATGCTACAAAAGGAAGTCTTGTGATGATTGGGGGTGCAACAATGATGGACCTGCATCTTGGGGGTAGGGGCTGTGGGGACTTTTGGATGTTTCTGTTTTGTGGGAAGGTCCACAGTTGTTTCTGCCACTGTTTTTGAAGTGATGGACCTGGTGTTTTTTCTTGGAGGGGGTGTTATATAATCATGGTTTTGACTGTTGTCTGAGTGAAGTTTCTGCAGGTGTAACTTGGGGCATATATATGATAGTTTTCTGGTACTAAAATGGTGCCCTTTTTTGGGGGTGGGCTGCTGGTGTACCTTGGACATGAGGGGCTTCTTCAGGTCTTAAGGAATGCCCCCTCCAACCCAAACAAGACCCTTCACTACAAAAGCATAATTTTCCTTTCTTGTGTGCTGTGGGTATCAAATGGTGCTGTTTTTTTTTTTTTTTTTGTTCATTTTTGGGAGTGAAGGGTCTGCTGGTGTAGCTTGGGGGGGGTGAGAGGCTTCTTCAGGTTTTCAGGAGCAACCCCCCCCAACCCATCCAAGACCCTTCACTGCAAAAGCATTATTTGCCTTACCTTAGGGTTACCACCTGTCCTGATTTTCGCAGGACAGTCCTGATTTGGGCAGCTGTGTCCTGCAAAAAAAACAGGAAAAATACTACATGTCCTGATTTTATAGCAGAAAATTTTTTTTCTAACTTTCCACCAAATGTTGCAGAAAACTACAATACTTTAACTAAAATACCTTAAAATGATAAGAGACAACAGAAGCCACTAAGAAACTACAATACTTAGCCTTAATTCTGATTATATAGAGAAAACAAGTCTGTTGCATTGGTCGAGGTTACGTACTGTCCTGTGAAAAATCATGTTTCAGTAAGAAATGTCCCACTTTGGGCTTCTTAAAAGGTGGTAACCCTACCTTACCTATGTGTGCTGTGGGGTTCAAATTGTGTGTTGGAATCTTGTGCCTGCATATTTGGGTGGGTTGGGAGGCTTTGGAGCAAAGATCCCACATGAATACCCCACTGACATGCTGGAACTAACCGATAAGAAAATCATGGTAAGTTTGAAGGAATTTCTATTATGCTTCTCCCCCGCCCCCTAACCCCCAGTGTCTTGCCTGTGTGGTGGACAATGTGGAGTGAAGGCTGTGTTCATGGCTTACCTTTACATGGGGTGCTTCAGCCCAAAATAGGCTCAGTGAAGGAGTGGGGGTCTTTTGGTATTCACAGCAGGGCCCTGCTGTGAAGTCATCCAGCAACCACGTTGAGGTAGATCTCCCATCAGCTGGGTCCCTACTCTAAAGTTTAACTACATCTCCCTCAGAGCACTCAAGAGCACTGAAGAGCACGCAAGTCACATCAGCATGACCTCGAATCCAAGCCACCCATTTCCCAGGGCCCGTTGCATAAGATGTGCTAGGATTGGCTGAGGTACATAGCAACCATTTTGTCACTGCATGAGTGTTATGTGCACTTAAAATTAGACATTGAACTAACTGCACAGTACATTATCTCTCTGGGTGGCACCTTTTGCTTAAGACTAGGGTACAAGCTGAGGGGGGTTGCCATGTTGAGGTTAGTGAAGGTGCATGGAATCTGTGGGGTGGTGTGCTGGCATGGCTTGAGCTGGAGGAGGACTGCAGTGAAGCACAGGACTACCTAGCTTGGGAACTGTGAGTGATGCAGTGATGGCTTGGCATGCAAAAGTGACAAATGGGAATGTTTGAAACAAAGAAACAGAATTTGATGGCAGATAAGGACCGTTTGGCCCACCTAGTCTGCCCATTTCCCTACCTAATGGATAAGTTGCAGATCCTAGTTAACCAACAGCCTACTTATTCCTACTCCTCACTACAATTGCCTTGTGTCTGTCCCATGCATTCTTGAATTCCTCCACTGTTTTTGACTCCATGACCTCCTCAGGAAGGCTATTCCATGCATCCACAACCCTCTCTGTGAAAAATACTTCCTTCCATTACCTCTGAGCTGTTCCTCCTCTATCTTCAAATTGTGTCCCCTTGTTCTTGCACATCTCATTTTCTGAAAGATGCTATCCCCTTGGACTTTGTTGATTCCCATGAGGCACTTGAAAGTTTCTATGATGTCTCCCCTCTCCTTCCATTCCTCGAGGCTATACACATTATGCTCCTTCAGTCTTTCTTCATATGTCTTCTGGTGCAGACTCTGCACCATTTTGGTTGCCCTCCTTTGGACAGCCTCCACCGTTCTGATCTGGTCCTACCAGAGCTTTGTTGGGCTGGCTGATTACAGATTACAAAGTGCTGCTGCGGAGCTGCAGGCATGCACTCCTGATCTGGTCCTACTGGGGCTCTGTTGAGAGGGACATTTACAAGGTGATGCAAAGCAGCAATCTTGTTTTGATCCTGCCAGAGCTGCTACTGGCAATTGCTTGATTTATTTTAAAATGGATGTGACTGCCCAGTCTTAATATGCCGATATTGCTTTCTTCTGTCTTCTTCTTTCTTCAAAATGTGCTTCAGTTAATGGTGTTCTTCTTGTCAGTGTGCCTCAGTTGGTGGTACATCTGCCTATGGACCAGAGGGTCGTGGGTTCTTGTCCCACACCAGGACTGGACTCATGCCAAAAACACTGGAATCCAAGTGCTATATTGGGAAGGGGGGTGCAGTACTGCTGGGGGTGCCACCCTTCGGATGAGATGTCAAACTGAGCTCTTATTCTACCCATCTTGGTGGGTGTCCAGGTGAAAGTAAAAGAAACCAAGGCACTCTTCACAAAGAGTAGGGGATAGTTCAGTATTCCCCTTGTTTACCATAAAATAGGTTCATGCAATTGTCCTGGCTGTGTGTGGTTGTTGTGCGATTTGGCTGCCACTTCAAATTCAGTCACTTTACTACCACTCTACCATTGCTTCTTCAGTGCTTTGGGATGCACTGAGTATGCAAAGTGCTATGTTCCTGTTCTTCTTGGTAGGTATTGTGTCTGTAGCAGTTGTACTGTAACTATAGCAGCGTTGGCAGAACATTTGAGCATGCCCAGGATGGTCTGGCTGCAGACTGGCTTAACTGATGTCAACTTCTCATCAATATGAATTTCTCATTGCATTGTAGACCGAGAATGGATCACTTTCTGGTGACTGGAAGGAAGCGCATGCACGAGGAGATGGAACCTGTTGGGCAGAGAGAATCTTAAGCAAAACGCAAGGCCAGAAGATACGATGAGGACTATCTGAAACTAGGATTCACCTGGATCGGGACCAGTGTTGCATCACGACCCCAGTGCATTGTGCATGCTCAGGTTCTGGCACAAGACAGTATGCGTGCCTGCAAGGTATGGCACCATCTGGAAATGAAGCACCCCAGATTACTTTCAAAACCAGTGGAGTTCTTCAAGAGAAAACTGCGATCTGTGAGGGCAAAAAAAAGTTGTGGAGCAGCTTGGCACTTTACCTGCGAAAGCTGTTGAAGCATCGTACCTTTTGTCTCTAAGAATTGCCAAATCTGGGAAGCCACACAATATTGGAGAAGAGCTTCTAATTCCTGCTGCAAAGGAAATGTGTGCAGTGATGCTTGGGGAGAAAGAAGCTGCACAACTGGATGCAATCCCTCTTTCAAATGACACAGTTTGCTGCCGTATTGAGGAGATGTCTGCAGATGTGAAGAGACAGATCACAGATTCCATTTGTCAGAGTCCATTCTTCTCTCTGCAGATTGATGAGTCCACTGATATAGCAGATGCTGCACAGCTTCTGGTGTATGCTCAGCATGCCACAGACACAGAACTTCAGGAGGAGTTTCTGTTCTGCAATCCACTTCCTGCAAGAGCAACTGGGGAAAAGCTGTTTCGCTTGCTGAATGCCTACATTGAGAATTAAGGCCTTGACTGGAGTCGCTGTGTTGGTATTTGCAGTGATAGAGCTCACTCAATGACTGGAAGACACAGTGGGATGGTGACAAGGGTACAAGCAGTGGCTCTTAATGCTGTCTGGAACCACTGCATGATTCACAGGGAAGATCTGGCAGCCAAGAAGATGCCAGCTGAGCTCCACAAAGTCTTGGCTGATGCAGTGAAATCCGTAAACTTTATCAAGGCATTTCCAGTGAATTCCAGAATGTTTGCAGTACTGTGTGATGAGATGGGAGCAAAACACACACAGTTACTCTTGCACACTGAGGTCCGTTGGTTGTTCCAGGGTAAAATGCTGACCCACTTCTATGAGCTGCATGATGAAATTCGCATATTTCTTGCGGACTGTAACTCTCCACTTGTGGAAAATTTCCACAATCCACAGTGGCTTGCTTTGCTCGTGTACTTGGCAGATATCTTTGAGAGACTGAACACAATTAATCTGTCACTTCAAGGACAGGATGCCAGTGTTTTCACAGTCAGAGACAAGATCGAGGCATTTGGTTCCAAGCTCGAACTTTGGTCCACGCGAGTGCAGCAAGGATCAGTTGCTACATTTCCAACCTTGGAGGATTTTCTTCAGGAACATGAACTTTCAGTTGACTGTGTCAAAGCAATAATTAGAGAACATTTATGTGGGTTGCAAGGCAAGCTACAAGACTACTTCCCTGAACATGGCAGACAGGACAGTGACCAGTGGTTCAGGAATCCCTTCATTTTTAGGCCAAGTTCTGCAGACTCCTTATCACCAGGAGAACAGGAGAGCCTCATTGATCTGGCCACAGACCCAACTCTGCAGGTTTCTTTTGCACAAAAGCCACTTGCAAACTTTTGACTGTCAGTTGGACAAGAGTTTCCAGCACTAAAAAGTTGAGCTCTTGCTGTTCTTATGCCTTTTGTCTCAACATATCTGTGCAAATCTGGATTTTCAGCACTGACAGCAATAAAAACTAAATATCTGGCCCGTCTTAAAGTCGAAGATGACTTGCGCCTCTATCTTTCAAATGTCAGACCAAGAATACAGCAGCTAACTGCATGGAAACTGGCTCACAGACTGCCCTCTTAACAGACTGGCACTGGACTAATTATCTAAGAGGCAGCATGATTCACAATGTACTTTCCATACATTTTTAATACACTGTAACAATAAACACACATTTTTTGATTTTTAAAAGTGTCTGTGTGTGCTTTCATGTGTTATTCATTATTGCAGGTATCTGGCAAGTGCACAGTGGTAACCATGCAAAAGTTGACCAGAAATCTGACTTAGTGCATATACATGCAGTGCACTAATGGGCAGTTCTTACACAATTACTGCAGTATGCAAATATGTATGCAAATGAGGTCACGACACATGGGGAGGCCTGACATTTTTTCAGGCCCAGTAGGGGAGGCTCACAATGGCAAGGTCTGAGAACCCTTGGTTTAGATGCAGTTTTAAAGTGAGGATTGCCCAAAATGGGCTGGTCCAGGGAGACATGCCAATTGATAGAAATGTGGGTCTGCAATTGATGCAAAGCTCTAAGGGACCAACCAATTGGGGTATTCCATAGTGATCTAGGGAGTGATTTAGGTGTAGTGTATATCAGGGACTCCAGGGAACAGTGACTCTGTTCAGCAAGATGTTTCTCTATAGGAAACCAAAGAGGAGTATAAGTGTGAGGGTCACCCGAACCTGCTTCACTTATCCAGTAAGCCATTTTACTGAGATGGTGGGCACAATAATAGGTGAAGAACGAGGGGGCCATCATTCTGCCATGGGATTTGGGGGCAGTAAGTTTAACATAGGCATGGTGAACACCCCCTTCCCCAAATAAAGGAATTGAGCATTTTTTGAAGTTTGAGGAACCACATTTTAGTAAAAAAGAAACCTAGCATGCCCAATGGGTACAAAAGGCGGGGGAGTACATTCATCTTGATAATGTTGACTCTGCCCCACAGTGTGAGGGGAAGTGTGCCCCATCGGTCTAAATCTAGCTTAAGGGTGTTCAGCAGGTCTGAGAAGATAAGTTTTGACATCGTGGGCAAGTTTCAGGAGATTCGGATCACTAAATAAATCAGGGTCACATGTTCCTATGAGAGATTATATATTGCCGCATCATGACGGGAAACATGCACATTAAGGGGAAATACCTTGGTTTTTGAAAGGTTAAACTTATAGTGAGACACCTTAGAGAATGTCTCCACTTCCAATAAAAGCACTGAGATACTGTCCCGTGGTTTCACAACATGCAGTAGTAAGTCGTCTGCATAAGCAGAGAGGGTGTATCAACGGTCTGCAACTTGAATGCCTTTTAAATTTAGGTGTAAAATGAGTTTTCTAGTCAGGGGTTCTAAATAAAGGTGAAATAACAGGGGAGAAAGTGTGCATCCCTGCCTGGAGCCCTGGCATAAAGAAAGAGAAGCTGAGAGGATACCATTGCACCAAATTTGTGCTGTTGGGGAGAATATAGAATTTTAACCCATGTCAAGAAAGCTTTGGGAAAACCAAAATACTTAAGGGCCATAAATAGAAAGTCCCAGAAAACCGTATCAAAGGCCTTCTCTGCATCGAGGGATACAAGAACCACAGGGATAACAGAGTCCCTCCCCATGGAGAGGAGATGCAAGAACTCACGCATGTGATCTCCTGAGGATCTTCCAGTCATGAAGCCTATTTGTTCCTGACTAATAAGACATCCCATAAGGGACTTTAACCTAGTGGCAGGTACTTTAGCCAAAATCTTAACATCCAAGTTAAGGAGGGAGATTGGCCTATAGTTCTCTGGATGTTGAGGATCCTTACCTGGTTTAGGTATTAGAGTAATAAGGGCGTCCAGGAAGTTTACCTCTGATAGACCATTCTCAAATCAGAAATTATAATCATCTGTAAGTAGGGGAGCAAGGTCAGAGAGGCAGGATTTAGACAAATTGTTAGGGAAACCATTGGGTCCGGGGGATTTATCAAGTAGGAGTTGTTTGATTGCCTGCTCCACTTCCCAGAGTGTGACTTGATTTTGTAAGCTCACTGCTTTATCAGGCGGTAGCTTGGGGAGGTCAACAGTAGCCAGATACTGTAGAACTATTAATGATCGCGCAAAGTTTTTATTGTGCACCTGCGTTTGATTCTGCGATTGAGCAAATTAAATGTCACGCACTGCTACTGGTTGTCATGTAGGCTGTCATGGAATGCCATCTACAAATGCAGTACCATTCCAGTCCTCTAACAGCATCTGCTGTATCTGCAATTGAATTATCTGCAACAATGTCACTTGTTAAATGGCTGAAAACACCACAAGCATAGCAAAGCTTTCTATCCGTAAGGATGACTGTGTACTGGGTTTTTGCAAGGCAGGGATACTGGAGCACACATTCACTGTTTGGATGATAACTCAACTTACAGTGTTCTGCTATCCTTGTTGTTGCCTGTCTGTCAGTTAAATGAATACCATCCTTTATTTTTTAGGGTGAATGGCAGATTATTCACTGAGTTGAAAGTGAAGACAAGAAGAGCATGGAAAAGTTGGCATTTTGACATTGTCGACGAGAAAATAATACCTATCGACTGTAGTATACTACTATACTAGTAATCACTGTGTATTGCACGTGAAAAACAAAAAAATAAATAAATTGATCCAGAGAATGAAACTCTGTCTCACTATGTCTGTGTTGGGGACACCGACTTTTGCGATCACCATTTCCCTGGAAACAGTACCACGTGGTCTCCTGAAAAAGAAATTAATGACCACTGTAAAACTAATGTCTCGCTTAAAGGGACAGCGTGATTATAGCTATATTTATTTTACAGCGATCATTAATAGTTCTACAGTATGCAGCAATGTCCCTATCAGTGGGGCATTCAGCTACATTTTCCGAATATAGAGAGCTAAATAATTGCTAGAGGCCTTTTGCTATATCCTCATGGGCTTTGACTAGGGGACCGTTTTTATCAAACAATAATCCTGGAATGAAGCTGAAGGCTTCAGCTTATTTTAACCTGATTGCTAGTAGCTTGCCTGCTTTTTCCCCAAGTTCATATATTTCATTTTAACACACTTCAGGGAGAGTTCTGCCCTATTATACATCAGTTCAGAATATTGAGCTTGTAGGTTATGTAGTCTGAGCCACTCCACTTCTGGGAACTGGGGACCAGGTAAGGTTTCTGTCCATCTGTTTGAACTAAGTAGTAGTTCTGATTGTTTTTGTTTGTGCTTGCTGAAATTTAGTGGTAGCAAGATGTAAACATTTCAAGGCAGCCCAGAGTATGTCAACTTTCAAGATGGACCCCTTGTTAATCTCCAAAAACTAGGATATAAAATCTTTGACCTGTAATAGGGAGTCTTGTTTTTGGGGGAGCTACGTGTTTAGGCGCCATAAGCTATTTCTTCTAATACCTGGCCCAAGTATGAAAGCCACATAAACAGGCGAATGATCAGACATAACCCTTGCATGTATCCCTACATCAATGATACTAGGTAGTACAAATGAACTTATTAGGATATAATCTACTCCGGAGTTCGTTTTATTGGGGGTGTGTGAAAAATAGGAATATTGGCGTACTTCTGGATATAAAATCCTCCAGATATCTATCAGGTTCACCCCAGTCATAAGATCTTTTAATGCGAGTTGGGCAGGGGACAAGCCAACTTTTCCAGGATCTGATTTATCTTTATTTGGCTGCAAAGTGATATTCATATCACCTTCAAGAATTATTAATTTGGGAGAATTTGAAATGACCAAGCTGAGTAGGTGGGTGAAAAAATCAAGGAGAATCTAAGTTTGGGCCATATATTGCTCCCAGGAGAACTGACTGGGATTCTAATGTCCCTTGAAGCAGTATATATCGATCCTCAGGTCCCAAATCTCCTGTTCCAGTTTGAAGGGGACTTGCTTGAAAATCAATATAACTTCACCTCCACCATTTGAGGACACTCCAGATCCATAGGCCTGTCCCACCCAGTTCTATGAAATAGGAGGGCATCCGCTCTATGAAGATGTGTTTCCTGCAAGCAGGCGATTCCTGTCTTTAAAAAGAATAGATGTTTGAGTATCACTTGCCTCTTGCATTTGTCCTGAGCTCCCCTTACATTCCAGCTTATAACCATATAAAGGCTACTCATTAACTATTTACTGGAGGGAGTGGTATTTGTGAAGCATAGGGAGATTTTAACCCCAGGCTGAGGGCTTTAAGATTACCAATATCAGGATTGCTAATATTGTAGGCATTATTAAGCCTACCCCATCTAAATCTAAAGCTTGGTTTGACACCCCCACAGAACAACCAAACAAATGTTTGATTATGCAATGAAGACATGTATGTTGGAAATCCCTCCCTCCCTCCTCCCTCCATCCATAACAATTTAAAACTTAAATCAAAATACTCCTTCTCCCAAAAATAACACAACGCGGGAAAAGGGTGACCCCAGTTCTATATAACTGCTCTCCTTAACCCTCACCGTCTGGTGATTTTACTCACTGACCCGAGGCCACAAAACCTTCTACCATCCTAACCCCCTTCTTCTTTCTTTCTACTTAAAGGCAAGACACAGCGATGATTAACAATAGCAATCTAGATCATTGTAACCAACTCTATATTGAATATATACACAGTTATAACTCCTAATGCGCATTCCAAAGTATGGTAATGACCTTTACAGTCTGAAAAAAAAAGTAAAAGCACAGTGCAAATTCAATATTTCCTCTAAAAGATTGTTCATATACTTTCCCTTCAGATCCTAAATGGAATCCATCATTTGTCCTCTTTGGCAAAAACTGAGAGAGCAAACAGACATCATTAGGCAACTCAACCACAAAGTCCGAGTGTCAGAAATTGACTAACTTAGCTTCTACCAATCATGGGACAGCTGTACTGAGACTGTGGTCATGTCTGTGGTAACCCTTAAAAATATCTCCGGTTAATATTCAATCTCATGGATCTGATTTGCATAGGGTAACACAAAGTTCACTCAAAACTGGTGTAAATACAGTCCAACCCAGATTTAATGGACATGGATAAAACACATTTTTGGGTATATCAGTCGTTTATTGAAATCCCAAACCATATGTAGAGGGAACTGTGTAAACATTTTTTGATATAACGACTCAGTGCTGCCGTGTAAATCAGATGCCTGATTCAGCAGAAAGATGGCTAAAGGTGTTAATTTCTGGTCTGATTACAGAGGATTAGCAGACACTTAAATTCTGGCACTTCGTCGCTATTGTTTCTATGTCACTGCCATTTGACAGTTAATTGTCTGCTGGAGGATCTACTGCACAGGAGCTGTAATTTCAACCTGTCTGCCTGCCACTGCCACTGCTTAAGGTGCTTCTTGTTTTTGCAGATGAGGGAGAGGTCACTCTGAAGCCCACATCAGCTGTGAGACCAACAGATGTTAGAGCGTATGTGGGCAAAATATACCTATAAAAGACAAAAGCAATGCTCACACTGATGACTCCCCATCAAACATTGTACAACACTGTATAAAGTATTATTTGGCATGTGGTTTCAAAGAATGAGTGCATTAAACTCAACATGCTATGCGCTTTATGACGGGAGTAGATGGGAGCTTAAAGTCAGACAGAAAAATCACTCTGCGATACTTCGTACGTTCAGTTATATTGACCGCTTCAGCCGTGTACAGAGTAGTCTGAATTAAGTGGGTTGATAACTTCTAGCTTTTGCATTCAGCTTTAAAAATTCCTCACATTTAGACCAAGCGATCTCATTTCAACAAGTCAGGGGAAGGAGGCTTTCAAATGCTGAACCGCTTGTTCTTTAGATTCGAATGAGAGCCATTGATCTCCTTTTTAACCTGGAGATTCACTGAATATCTCATACAAATGGGCATACCAGCAGCTATTAATTTGGGTACTAGCTGGTGCATCTCTTGATGTTTCATTTGAACTGACTGAGGGAGATCCTGAGTTATGCATAGTCTACCTCCCTCCCTCCCATTGCACCTCCTGCAGCTCCTTAACTTTTGCAAGCATATGTTGCTTGTCTAAAAAGTTGAGAAATTTGCAGATTAGGGGACAAGGTGGAGAGCCAGGCTGTGGAGGAGGGTGGAGGGCCTGATGCGCTCTTTCCACAATGTAAGTCGCCCCGTTCGGCGATGGACCTGCAATTTTTTCACATAGTTTCTGTACAAACAGGACCGGCACATTACCTTCTTCCCATTCAAGCACCCCAATAAATAGAAGGTTATTCTTTCTACTCCTCTCTTCAAGGTCTTCCAATTTGTCCTCCAGCTTCTTAATTCTCCAATCCAGAGTGGTTTGGTCACGTTCAGCCCTAGAATGCTGTTTCTACAGTGAGACGAGCCAAGCTTCTGAATCGCCAGCTCTGATGGTGAGTGCATCTACAGAATTTTTGATTTGATGCAGGTCAGTTGATATGTTGGTGATAGCCTCTTGCATGAGTTGCATTAGCTCTATAAATCTGTCCTCGGAGAGAGCCAAGGAGGTTGTTACTGGCTTAGTGGTGCTCATGGCCTGCTGTTTGGAGCATTTTACGGCCTTCTCTTTTTCTGGGGTCAGGGGAGGTGAGTGCTGTGGAGGCGCTTTCCTCACATATATTTCCATTTTTTTGATTCAGCACTGATCTAGACAACTCCCTAAATGAGCAGCGATATGTGATAAAGATGTATGTTAGAAGAATCACTGCTAGGGATAGTTTTAAGCAGGAGAAGTACGGAGCTTTTAGAGACTGCTGCTGATCCTCAGACTGCCATCACGTGACCCTCTCTGAAATTAGAATTTTAAAAAGTCTCTTAATCTTTCAGTCATAAAAAACTGTAGATCACATTTGTAGTATTACAATTGGCAAAGTGACCCAATTCAAAGTTGTTTTTTTCTGTAACTGGATGTACAGATGTTTTACTCACCCTCATACTGTTACAAAAGGTACAGTTTGCATATCTACGGGTACCTGATGATGGAGGGTTCGACCCTATGAATCCCTTTTGCCAGTTGATTCATAAAGAATAGGTGTGATTAAATGGGGCTTTTAATATATAACCTTCTTATCTTGTAAGAAACACCAGCTACCATATGTATTAATATATTATGAAGCAGTATAACTGTCTTTACTGAAGTAAAGAGTCAGAGAAGTTTAAATTATTTTAATTTAATTTCAGTTTTGCCATCTCCCCTCCAAACACACATAATGGTAACTTCCTGGAGGACATACTTACACGACGGTTAATGGTGGCAGGTTCAAAAAAGATAATTCAGCAGTGTACTGCTTGCTTTCTAGGTTGTTTTTTGTTTGTTTGTTTCCAATTTATCCATTTTTTGGTTTTCCTCAGTCCAGGCAGAAGTGGTTGCATACATTCAGGACAGCAGGGAGCAGCATGAAATGACACTGTACGCTGAATAAGAGCTACAATAATCTAGGACTGTGTTTGGCTGAGGCAGTTACACTGCTTTATAATATGTTTAATGATAAATCAACACAAGAAAACACAATAAACACAATGGTTAACTATACACATTATATTTCAATATGAGGGCATGTATGTAAATGTCATATTTAGATTTTTGACACTCACATTGGTATCAGATCTAATTATGCCAACTCATCTTGTATGTCACAGTACCACACACACAGTGATATACCTTGTTAAGGTATGCCTCCATGGCTGTGATCACTGACATACACACTTTTGCTGCATATTGTGGCCTGAGGCCAAGGTAAGTGCCTGAAGTACATGCTACCTGTTGAAATCTCACAGAGAAGCAGATAATGGAATTATGGGTCTAAGAATGCCATGGTATGCATATCTTTACAACATCCAGTGAGAATCTCAGATCCAAAAAGTCGTAATCTACTTCACTGTTAAATTTCAACAGATATATTGTACTTCGGTCACTTTCCTTTGCTTCAAGCCTCAAAATGCAAATACAGTGTGTATGCCAGAGTATCACACACAAGGTGGCATCCCTTGGCAAGGTGTGGCATAATCTATAGAAACTGATGTACACACTGTCATTGTATAGTGTGGCTTGAGGGCAAGGCAAGTGCCTGAAGTACAAGATAAACAGTGAAGTACACAGCGGCATTCTGGTCCAAGAATTTCACTGGATATCATACAGATCCACATATTAGGATATTCTTGGACCCGACATTCCATTATCTACTTCACTGTGAGATTTCAAACAGGTATCTAGTGCATCAGGCACTTGTCTTGGCCTAAGGCCTCAATATGAAATGACAGCGTATATGTCCATGTTCCACAGACACAGTGTCTCACCTTGCCAAGGTATACCACAATGTATGTAGAACACTAATAAATATATGCTATTATTGCATATTGAAGCCCAACGCCAAGGCAACTGTCCGAAATGTAAGATATCTTTCGACATCCATCACTGAAGCAGATAACAGAATTACAGGTCCAAGAGTGCCTTGGTATACATATACTTATGATATCCACTAAGAATTTTGGATCCAGAATGTTATCTACTCACTGTTTGACCTCAACAGATATCTTGAGGCACTTGCCTTGGCCTCTAGCCTCATTATGGAAATTCAGCATGTATGTCACCCTACAGTACCTCACCCATGATGGCATACCTTGTCAATGTATTACACTGTGTATGTAAAACACTGATGTATACACTATGTTTGCATGTTGATGCCTGAGGCAAAGACAATTGGTATGCATATCTGAGTCACTGCTGATGAAACTCACCTATCCTTGCTCCATCCCTGTTTTCATTGCTGACTACTACTGTTGCCTCAGTGCACCCATGTCATCATTCACTGACCTCCTAGCCTTCCTACAAACTCATGCGGCTAGTGGCAAACTCCATGTCCTGGATGACTTCAACGTAAATTGGCTCGCCCCTTCCCGCGACACAATTCAGCAAGACATAGCTGCCCTAAGCCTTATTCAGCTGCTAAATGAACCCTCCTGTCTAAATACCAAATCTCTCAGCCACTGTCTGAGTGACTGGGTCTCCTCTTCCTATCCACACCATATAATAGCAGCAAGGCTACTCCCTGACTCATTAAGTGACCACCACTTGATCAACGCAGTTCAGAAAATACTGCACCCTAAATCCCCCCCCCAAAAAAAAAACCTTGCTGATCTAGTCCTATAACTTCCTGGATATTGCTTCTCCCCTAAACAATCTATTCAGCACAGACTGGTCTTGCTTCTCCCGTGCCACTTCCATTGACTATGCACTTGCTTATTTCAAGGCCAAATTTCTCTCCTCTGGGGATAAACATGCTCCTCTGAGAAGGATTTGTGTGAATGGTACACATCAGCCCTGGGTATCCACTGATCTCCTGGCCTATCTTAGTGCTTGGGGCCAAGCATGGAATACCCACAAATCTACCAGCCTCCCCACAGACTACCAAAAATATTGAATGCTTCGTAACACCTGTACCAGGGCAATCAGATTTGCTAAGTCTGAGTACTTTAAGGACACCTTCCTAACCAACTTACATCACCCCTTCAAGTTCTGGAAGGTGGTCAGTTCCCTATTCTACCCCATCCCAGCCCCCCACTCCTATGATCAAAACTGGTAACAGCACTATTTCAGACTCTCTATCTGTAGCAAAGGAGTTTAATTCCTTATGTACCTCCTGCGTTTCATCCCTGCTGTCTTCTCTGCCCTCGGTCCCTGTTGCTTATGCCTACCCAATTTCTCCCAATCTGCCACCTCCCCCAACACCTTCACCTTCATTGCAGTTACCCCCGAGGATGTCTTTCATGCTGTTATTATACTCAGCCCCTCCAAGGGCAAGTGCCTCTCTGGGCTGGATGCCAAAATGCTTTACCTATCTGCCTCTGCAATCGTGTCCCCTCTCACCTCTTTTCTAAATCTTTCTTTCTTCCTTGCTTCTGTCCCTGCTGAGTGAAAACATGCCACTGTTGTCCCCCTCCCTAAAATTGGTGACCTTTCCTCCCCTAGCAACTACCACCCTATCTCTGTCCTCCCCATTCTTGCTAAACTGCAGGAATGCCTAGTGCTATCTCAGCTTTCTTCCTTCCTTGACTCCACTTCCTTTTTCACTCCTTATCAGTCTGGTTTTAGGAGGTCCCATTCAACCATCGCCTCCCTATTGAGGATCACTGACTCCATCCAGAGAGGCATGGATCAGGAACATATCACCTCTGCCATCTTTGTCAACCTCGCTAATGCCTTCGACGCTGTATTACATCCTCTCCTCCTCACTAATCTTTCCAATGCAGGGATTTCCAATGAGGTCGCCAGCTGGTTCCACTCCTACCTTGTAGATAGGTCACAGTTCATCCAGATTGGTAACTTTCCCTCCCTTCCCGCTACCCATTACCACTGGCGTGCACCAAGGCTCTCTCCTTGGCCCCCTGCTGTATTCGCTTTTCCTAAATGACTTGCGATCCACCTGCCCACATACCTCTATTCATATGTATGCTGATGACACTATCTTGTATGCATCTGGTCCCCCCATCACTGAAATGGTGACCAGACTTCAGCATGTCTTCAATAATAGTCAGCTCTTGTTTTGCTCTAACCAACTTTTCCTGAATGCCAAGAAAACAGTCTCCATGATCTTCAGCACAAGGTAGAGACTCTGTGAGTTCCCCTCCTTCCACACCCTGGATGGGACACAGCTTGAGGACTGCTCCTTCTTCAGGTACCTTGGGATCTGGCTTGACTGGCACCTCAACTTTTCTGTGCACATAGAGGCCATACACAAGAAATTACACTCCAAACTGGTGCCCTATGTCACAACCTCACTCAGCAGGTCAGGCCCTCTGCTCCCACAGTGCCAACCTCCGGACACAGTATTGTGAACAGGTAACAGAACAAGGTAACTCTCCTGTCTGCTTGTGGGTCGAATCACCTTTAGTCTCAAGTTCTGGGGGGATTCAAACTGTGAACCTTATGCTAGCGTACCCAAATGCACAGGCTCAGATAAACTGCTCTTTGGGGATGCCAGATATATTTTGCCTAAGGGCGCCTAACCAGGTATCCAAAATTAACTCTTAAAACTCTATAAAAGACCTTAGGTATATTCTTGCCTTTTCCCAGTTTAGTAACACCATTAAGCTTATGCACAGCTGTCAGTCTTAACCCTCCATACATCACATGCTAAAAGGAAG
This sequence comes from Neoceratodus forsteri, assembly GCA_016271365.2. Taxonomy (NCBI): domain Eukaryota; kingdom Metazoa; phylum Chordata; order Ceratodontiformes; family Ceratodontidae; genus Neoceratodus; species Neoceratodus forsteri. The sequence continues at coordinate 637,165,214 of CM057453.1, read as the reverse complement.
AACTTGGAAGACACACCAGGCAGTCTCTTTAAGTATAAACTCACTTAACAATAGATAAAAAATATGTAAAATGTAAACATAGAACACTATATCACAAAGTATACAATCTCTGAAAAGAAAACAAAGAAAATTACATACAAACTCCTACCAACGTACAGTTAGCCTTAGTTAGATCTGAGATCTTGTTTCTTAGGAGTCCAAAAAGGAAGTGTCTCTTCAAACACAGTATACAGTTTAAAAGTCTGGGTTTCCACACCCCTGCTGTGATTTCATCTAGCCCCTTCTTGTTAAATATAAAAAATATACAAACAGGATGTCCTATCAGGAGGTATATTAAATAAGGTGACATCAGCAACAACTCATTTCCCAAATTATGACAGTCTTTAAATCAAGCCTTTCCTTTGATCTTCTGTGTTTTCCTGCTCTCCCAAGGAACCAAAGGATATTTATGACTTTCACACCATGGTATAAAAATGATTTTTCCTCTAAAATGTCATAAATGTTTACCATCCCTATATCCTGGCAGCTGGTCAGTTCCAATTAAGTCAGATAAACAGGAGACCCTTAATTAAGGCTCTCTATTCTTTAATTAACTCCTGGTTTCAGGTTAATATATCCTGTTATTTCCACTAAAACCTGACCTATGGCACAGCTGCCTTATGGAGACAAATCACACACTACATTTTTTTATTACAAATGTCAAAGAACAATCATAACCAGCTGGCTAAGCATCACAATCCTCCCCACCTAGACTGAATTTGGGGTCTCTGTCCACTGCATGGGATGAGCTTCCCAAATCAGTTCATTCCTCATAAAGACACAAAACACCATCACTGTTCTGATTGGTGGACTCCAGCCCTATGCAAGATTGTCATGTCATACCCTTGTAAGGTAAGACTCCATCTTAACAGTCTACCATTAGTTTTTCCCATTTGTGTTAGCCAAACAAGAGGGTTGTGGTCAGTTTGTACCACAAAATTCTGCCTATATAAGTATGGTTCTAACTTCTTTAGTGCCCACACTGGTAAGACACTCTTTTTCCACAGTAGATGATGCTTGCTCCCTTGGAAGTAACTTCTTACTCAGGTACACTACCAGATGATCTTTCCCTTGGTTGGATGTCTGACTCAGTACTGCCCCAGTACCCACATCTGAGGTGTCAGTCTGAACTATAAAGGGCTTGCTATAGTCAGGACTTGTCAATACAGGAGCACTGCACAGTGCCTCCTTCAGTCTGGTAAAGGCTTTTTCACCAGCTAGTTCCCATGTAATCTTTTTAGGCATCCTTTTCTTTACCAGGCCAGATAGAGGAGCAGCCAGGGCACTGCAATTGGGTACAAATTTCATATAGTACCCTGTTGTTCCTAGAAAACTCCTGACCTGCTTCTGCATTTCTGGTCTGGGCCACGCCTTGATCACCTCTATTTTTGCTTGGTTAAGATGGAGCTGTCCCCGACCTACAACATGCCTGCGTTATGTCACTTCAGCCATGGCCACCTGCACTTCTCAGCTTTGACAGTGACCCTGGCCATCTGTTTCCTGCCCTGCACTTCCCTAAGATGGGACAGGTATTCCTCCCGGCTGGCACTAAAGATGACAATGTCATCCAGGTATGCCATGGTGTACTCCTCAGCACCATTTAACACCTGGTCACCAACCTTTGGAAAGTGGCCGGGGTGTTCTTCATTCCAAAAAGCATTACTTTAAATTCAAATAAGCCTATTGGAGTGATGAAGGCCGACCTCTCCCTAGCTCAGTCTGTTAACTCTACCTGCCTATACCCCTTGGTCAGGTCAATAGTCATAAGGTAGGTCACCCCTCCCAACTTGTCCAGGAGTTCATCCATCCGGGGCATCAGGTGGGCATCTGACTTCGTGACTGCATTCAGTCCATAATAGTCCATACAGAAATGAGTAGAGCCATCTGGCTTGAACAAGGACTACTGGTGAGGTCCAGGGGCTGTGGGACCTCTGGATTACCCTAAATCCAGCATTTCCTCCACTTCCCTACTAATGTCCCTTTGGACAGCCTCTGACACCTGATATGCTGTCTGCTGTATGGGCGTCTGTGTCCTGTCTCCACATCATCCATTGCTAAGGGGGTTAGTCCAGGCTTGGCACTAAACAGTGGGCAAGTCTGCTAAAACCTCCCTTACTTCCTGGATCTTGTCCTGGACCAGCTGGGGAGACAATTTAACTGCCACCACAGAGGACTCCCACTTGCTTTCTTCCAGCAAGCCCAGAAGGGGGTCTCCTTCATCCGTCCCCTCTCCAGGACTACATACTGCAAACACCATGTCAGCCCTATTAGCATATGGCTTCATCATGTTGACATGGTACATTCTTTTTGTCTGTCTTCTGTCAGGTAACTTTATGATATAGTTCACATCATTTACCTTCCTAACTACTTTGTACGGTCCTGCCCACTCATCCTGAAGCTTGTCTTTCCAGACCAGAATAAGGATAATGACTTCCTGACCCACCATGTATGAGCAAGCTCTGGTTCTGCAGTCATGCCATGCTTTTTGTTTCTATTGGGCAGCTGCCAGGTGGTTCTGGGCTGTCCCCATATCCCCATAAGCTCATTCAGCCTTTTCCTAAACCTAAGGATGTAATCCACAATGGGAGTTCCCGGGGTGGTGCACTTGCCTTCCCAGTCCTCCCAGATCAAGTCTAGGACCCCATGTACCCAGCATCCATATCAGAATGCAAGGGGGAAAATCTTGTTGACTCTTGGGGCACCTCCCTGTATGTAAACTACAGGTGGAGAAGGTATTTCTCCCAGTCCCTCCCATGCTGTTCAGCAAACACTTGGAGCATTGACTTCAGGGTACCACTAAACCTTTCCTCAAGCCCATTGGCTTGTAGGTGATAGGGTGTCATGCACCTCGGCACCACCCCACACTTCTCCCACAAACATTTCATTAGGTCTGACATGAAGGAACCCTCTCGATCTGTGATAACCTCCTGCGGAAAGCCAACACAGGAGAAAATCCCAAGTAAGGCATCTGCCACTTTGTCTGTCCTCAGTGAGGATAGGGTGACTGCCTCTGGGTACCAGGTGGCATAATCCACCACAGTCAGGATGACCCTCTTCCCGGAGGAGCTGGGAGTATCTAAAGGCCCCACAATATCCATTCCCACCTTCTGAAATGGCTCCTCCACTATGGGCAATGGAATTAGGGTGGCTTGGGTTTTCTTGTCCACCCTCCCTATTTCTTGGTGACAAGACCTGCAACACTCCTTCACCTGCTGGGTGAAGTTGGGCCAACAGAAATTCTGGGCCAGCCACAGCATAGTGCGTGTGATTCCAAGATGACCAGACAAGGGAATACCATGTGCAATCTTGAGCAACTGCTCATGATACCCCTGGGGAACAATGAGCTGCCTACCTATCACCTCTCACTCTGTCTGCACAGCCTGAGTATACATCAGTCCATTTTCCCAATAAACCTTATGTTTCCCGTCACCTCCCTGTACTCCGTTAGAGTCTGCCCAAGCCCTCAGCTTCTCTAGACTAGGGTCACTTCTCTGAGCAGCTGCAAATTTCTCACACATTCCCAAGGCATGGGACAGGTCCCTTCAGTCTGTAAACTTGGGTCCCTAGCACTAGTATGAGGGCACTCAGGATCACTGTCATCCCTAACCCTCTGACAATGGGTCACCCCTACTTCCTTAGAGTAACCCTCCATAGCTGTGTGGTTAACTGCTGCTGGGGAAATTTCTACCCCATTTTCATTAGTCTCCATATCAGGAGACACAGTCTGGGAATCAGCCACCAGTGATTTCAACACTGGCTTCTGTGGGGTCCAGGGAACTACAATTTTCCCATCCCACTTGGCTATGGGTAACTGCACACACCATCCCCTGTTGGAGATTGTTGCCAAGGATGATGACAACTGCTAACGTTTTGGCTACAGCCACTTATTGCACAGTTCCCTCTGTTTCACCCCAGTCTAGAAGAACACTAGTGAGGGGCAATGTGTTCTCCTCACCAGTAAAGTATTTACCAATTTCAGGGATGCCCCTGTGTCCCTTAAGTCTTGTGTCCATACACCATTCACCGTGACTGTGTGCATGTGTTCCCTCACGTTCACAGGCATGCTTCCAGGGACAAACAATCAACCCACTTCTTTCCCAGCCCTCTGTTGCATATTGCTCCCCCTTTTGGGACACTGTCTGGCAATATGCTCTGTTTCTTTACAAAACCAACATTCGTTTCTTTTCTCAGATAACTCTTTTCTTTGAAACCTGGGATTAACTGGTTTCAGTGGAGGCAGTGAGGGTTTTAACTGCCCTGAAGGCATGCTTTCCCTTTCTGCCCTGCCACACACACCCCATTCTCTCTCAGACCAGATCAGCCCTTGACATAGTGATCCGAGAGTTCAGCAGCTTCTTGTACTGTTTTGGGATCTCGGATCTCCAGCCAGGTTTTCAGCTCTGCTAAGCATGCCCAAAAAACTGTTCTAACAAAATAGCATTTTCAATTTTATCTACAGAGTTTGCTTCAATTCCTTCCCAAAATCATTTTAAACACTGACGTTGTCTCATGTCTAGCTCCTTGTAGCTCATATCAGGGCTTCTCCTGAGCTTACAGAATTTAGCTCTGTAGGCATCAGCAGTTAAATCAAACTTTTTAAAAGTGCAGCTTAAAGTTTGCTGTAATCATTACTGTCCAATTGTCCATTTGTTCCAATGCATCCCAAGCTTTCCCAGTAAGTAGTGAGGATAGCTGAAAGCTCCAGGACCCTCTAGGAATTTTAACCTGAATACAAACTTTTTCAAATGAATTTAAAAAGGCAGCTATATCCTCCCCCTCTTTAAATTCAGCTATCAATTTGGAATTCAATTTGTAACCCAGTCTTGTAGTTCCAGTTAAACCCAAGCCACTTACGTGCTCTGGTGCTAGTGGTTGGAATAATAGCTTCTCCAGTTCATGTCGTCTCTGGCACTCATGCTTCTCACGGTCCACCTCTCGCTGTTCATTGTCCCTCTTCTCCTCTGCAGCTCGCTGGTGCGCATGCTCTTCACGGTCAGCCTCTCGCTGTTCTCGCTCCTTCTTCTCCTAGAATGCCAGCTCCATTCTGTGCAACTCAATCTGTAGCCTGGTTGCTTCTGGCTCCAGAATGCTGGTGATCTTCCCCTGCTGCTGTGGTCCTTCACTGGCACTGGCCCTGCTGTGATCCTGACTAGATCTGGACACTGCACTGGCCTCTGGCCCCTCCATGCTCAAGGTTTGGTCTTTTACAGTCACAGTCTTTGACTCGATGCTCTGAGCATCTGCTGCCATCAGAGCATCCATGAAGTTCTGCTTGGTGGATCTCCCCCCATACAGGACTCCTCTGTCCTGGTACTACTGCCTCAAGTAGTCTACAGTGTGCCCACAGTAGTTGGAAGCCATCTTCTTCCCTAACTTCAGTTGCTCTAACTTGCACTTTAGAAAAAAAAATAAAACAGGTAGGAACTTGACTGTAAGCAAAATTAAATAGTTCTGTTTTTCTTTTTTAATAAAATAATCACTGCCTTATTTTGCAAGTAAGCTGTACAGTTTCAAGTTGACACACTGAACAATTAAAGCTTGTGTAACCAAATATATCTGCACCGCTGCCAACCAATCTGTCACAACCCCACTCAGCAGGTCAGGCCCTCTGCTCCCACAGTGCCAACCTCTGAGCGCAGTATTGTGAACAGGTAACAGAACAGAACTAACTCTTGTCTGCTTGTGGGTCCGAATCACCTTTGGTCTCAAGTTCTGGGGGGATTCAAACAGTGAACCTTATGCTAGCATACCCAAATGTACAGGGTCAGATCATCTGCTCTTCAGGGGGATGCCAGATATCTTTACCTAAGGGCACCTAACCAGGTATCCAAAATGATCCCTTAAAACTCTATAAAAGACCTTAGGTACAGTATTACTGTTTCCCAGTTTGGTAACATGATTAAGCTTATGAACAGCTGTCAATCTTAATCCTCCATACATCACATGCAAAAAGGGAGAACTTGGAAGACATACCAGGCAGTCTCTTTAAGTATAGATTCACTTAAAATGAATAAAAATATGTAAAATGTAAACGCAGAACAATATATCACAAAGTATACAATCTCTGAAAAGAAAACAAAGAAAATTACATAAAATGCCTACCAACATACAGTTAGACATTTTCTGTCTAATGTATACATCTACCAGTACCTTAGTTAGATCTGAGATCTTGTTTCTTAGGAGTCTAAAAAGGAAGTGTCTCTTCAAACACAGTATACAGTTTAAAAGTCTGGGTTTCCACACCTCTGCTATGATGTCACCTAGCTCCTCCTTATTCAATATAAAAAATATGAAAACAGGATGTCCTATCAGGAGGTATATTAAATAAGGTGAAATAATAAAAAACTCATTTCCAAAATTATGACAGTCTTTAAATCAAGCATTTCCTTTGATCTTCTGTGGTTTCCTGCTCTCCCAAGGAATCAAAGGATATTTACGACTTTCACACCATGATATAAAAATGTTTTTTCCTCTAAAATGTCATAAAAGTTTATGATCCCTATAGCCTGGCAGCTGGTCAGCTCCAATTAAGTCAGATAAACAGGAGACCCTTAATTAAGGCACTCTAGTCTTTAATTACCTCCTGGTTTAAGGTTAATATATCCTGTCCTTTCCACTAAAACCTGACCCATGGCACAGCTGTCTTATGGAGACAAATCACACTCTACATTTTTGTATTATAAATATTAAAGAACAATCATAACCAGCTGGCCAAGCATCACACCCTATACTACACCTGGGGCTATATCCCACCGCCGGCTTTTCAGGCCATTGTACAGAAAATGATTCTCCCCAGCTTCGACTACAGAGATGTGGTATACAGTGTCACTCTCTCCTCCTCCTCCTTAACCAGACTGGACACACTTTTCCATTCCTTCTGCCATTTTGCCCTTGACTGCCCCCCCACACATATCACTGTACCCTTTACCATTCCCTGTCCCTCCCCTCTTTAGAGGACAGACAGCGTATCCACTGCATCAGTTTCATGGTTAAATTCTGGTCCCAGTCAATGCCTTCCTACCTCTCCTCCTCCCTCGCCACCCTTCCCTCCACCTCTTTCTTTGTTAGACACTATAACCCTCTCACATTGTCTGTCCACCGTCGGACCTCCTCAGCAGGTCAGGCTGCCTTTTCTTACAGGTTCCCATATCTGTGGAACTCCTTCACTCACTCCATTTGCTCCATCCCCTCTCTTCATGTTTGCACTTCTCTCATTAAAAAACATTTCTGCTCCTCCTGCACCTGCTTCTAATCCCTCTGTCCACACCCTCCCACACCTGTTTACCCTGCCTGCACTTTGATTATGCTTGTGCACCCTACCCAGATTGTTAGCCACTGGGTGATTTTCTGTAGCAGCAGTGAATAACTTGTATTATACAATGGCAAGAACATTTCCTGGACTCTGATTGGTCAATGTGTGCCTGAGACAGTGATGTTATTACACAATAACATCACTGTATTGATTTTTTGGATGATCCTTATGAGCATTTTTTTTTTTCAGAAACAAAGATACACTGCCTCACTAAAAATCTACTAAAAACATTTTGTTTTATTTTTGTTTCCTATAACATCAGCTCATTGTATAATTGCAATAAGGCACTCAAGGTGTGTTATCATATATAACATCATTCCTGGGGTGGTGGAAGCACTCGGCTTCACCTCGTGCTTCAACCCACCCCAGGAGTAACGTTATTACACGATAACACATCCCTTGTCATGCCTTATTGCTTAATTATATAACTTCTGTATAACTGTATCCTATTCTATAAAATCTGTAATATAAGTATGGTATTTCTGCTTTACTGTGACTTCTATTCTGTGTTTGCATTTGTTAGCTCTCTCACATAATTGCTTACTGGTATTTGGTGGTGTTTATTTTTTTTGTTTCTACTATTTTACATATACTTGTCTGTACTCTCCATTGTTCCCCCTTCCCCCAGAATGTATCTGGAAAAGAACACGTGCAGCTCAGTATGTACTATTCTGTATTTGCATTTTTTAGCTCTCTCACAAAAGTGCTTGCTGGTTTTTGATGGTGTTTATTTATCTGGTCATACTGTTTTACATTTACTTGTCTGTACTTCCAATTGTTCTCCTCCCCCCCCCCCGGACACATCTGGAAATTAACACTTGCTGCTCAGTATGTTCTTCCTGGTAAGACTTTAAATAAATAAATATCTTTATGATATCCAGTGAGAATATGGATCTGGAATGTTGTCACCTACTTCACTGTTTGACATCAACAGATAGCTTGAGGCACTTGCCTTGGCCTCTGGCCTCATTATGGAAATTCACTGTGTATGTCACAGTACCTCAAGTATACACTATATTTGTATGTTGAAGCCCGAGGCAAAGACAAGTTCCTCAAGTAGAAGATATCTGTTAAGGTCAAACAGTGAAATAGATAATGACATTCCAGATCCATACTGTCACTGGATATCATAAAGACACACATACCATTGCACTCTTGGACCTATAAATCTATTATCTGCTTCACTGTGAGATTTGAATTGCTATCTTGCACTTCTCACATTTCTCATGGACTCAGGCCTCAATATGCAACAACAGTGTGTACATCAGTATTCCACATACACATGATCACATCTTGCCAAGGTATGACACTGTGTCAGTGGTTCACTGACATATATGCTATTGTTGCATACTGAGGCCTGAGGCCAAGTCAACACTAATGCTGTGATTCATTGAAAACTGACTGTGGAAATATGCTTCCTTTATTCCCTTATAACTCCATACACCTTCTGGTGTTATGAGAGCTGTTTCATGTGATGGTGTGCCATTCAAATGGCATAAATAACAATGAATAGCAGAGGGGCATGAGGCAGAGTTAAGTGACACATCTACACCGAGAGTGCATTGCCACATTAGTGACGCCAACAGGCAAGGATGAAAATCAGCAGTATGGGATCAAATAATATAGTCTGGATATCACCTTGACAAAACTAATGCTGTGATTTGGTGGAAAATGACTGTGGCACTATGCTTCACTTCCAACCTAACAATGCCTCTAACAGTGCATTACTGCCTTATGACCTCACTTTCTGTTGTTACCAGAGCCATTTCATGTGACAGTGTGTGCTGTTCAAATGGCATAAATAACACAATGAATAGCAGTAAGGCATGAGGCAGAGCTAAGTGCCACATCTACACTGAGGCTGCTTTGCCACATTAGTGATGTCAGCAAGCATGGATGTAAATGAGTGTGGCACTCTGCTTCACCTCCAACCTAACAATGCTTCTAACAGTGCATTACTACCTTATAACTTCAAAGACTTTCTTGTGTTGTGAGTGCTGCAGTTACTGGAAACCTATTCAAAATTCATATTAATACACAAATAAATGGCCTGCAACAATACAACAACTTTACCACTGTGTTATTCAATGATTACTGCACATCATTTCTAGAAATCAGGGTCAACATTTGAAAATTTTACACATTCATTGGGACTTTTGATGCAAGAGGTGGAGGTACAGTTTTGCCACTAAGGTGTTCTTTGGCTGCCTGATAGCTAGGATATTCCTTCCTTACTGAGAATTCCTCATTGATTAGATCTTTGACATAACCTGAATAAGATTACTGTATTATTATTTAACATTGAATGTGTATTTATTTTATTTATGTAGTTATTTTGGGGGAATTCTTTTTCTTTCCTGTCCATTCTGCCCCCTACTACAGGTCCCTTTGTCCTGTTATCCTGTCATCCTCCATGGCTTCCTTTGTCATGGATCTGCCACCAGGGCTCCCCCCCCCAGTGATGTCAGCATGTTCCCCAACAACCATCATCGATATGGATCCAATTTTGCTGGACAGGGCCTGGATAGGATGGTATGAGACCTGTGGCACACCCTGATGCCCTGAGTTTGCTTTGAAACCAGGATTGTTGGCACCAGAATCGGTAGCACTGCCACTGTGCCAGTTGGCCAGTCAGATGTTTAATTAATTATAAAAAGGGTCAGTGAATTACAGCTTTGTGATTGATTACAAGCATTCTAACAACCTTAGGGTAATCTTTGATTAATATACATTTAGTGCCTATTCAAAAGAAGAACAATCAAAACAACAATTGTATCATAATAGTAATAAGACATGACCATGGGGTATTTGCAGACCAGTCACACACACACACACACACACACACACACGCACGCACACACGCTCGCACACACACAATTAAACAGCTTTCACATATCAAACCTCCACAGCACCAGTGCTCATCCCTGTCACTACCCATTTCAGCAGAATATGGCCACTGCCATGGACCACCTCTCACCTCTATGGCCGTACACAATCTGTGCTGTCAATGACATAGCGTACTTAGGAAACAGCTGTTAATACAGCATGTTGGATAGTCTCTCCCCTGCCTCTGACCCCCCTTAAGGATGGAGACAGAAATGAGAGTTCCTTTTGCATACCCCATCCATCCTAATCAGAACAAGCTAACAATCTCCATAAGGGACTCCTCCTCTCACCTCACCTGCAAGCAACAACTTCGCTCCCTTCTACCTCCACCCTGCCTCTGTCCCAGATGATCTCACTCCTCTCTCACTAGTCTCTAGTGTCTACTGCCTCCTAAGCTCTTACTTTACTATGTTCTTCAGTGTGCGCAGTTTAAAATTGTAATTTTGTATCTCCTGTCACTTGTCCTGAAATGACATTCTCGAGATTGATGTACTTTAGTGTTTAATGAATTATGGCTGTAACAAATTTCCACCTGTCTCAATTGTCTTAGCACAATCAATTCTTCTGTATTTACTGTTTATGTTTATAGCAACATAGAATTTGACAGCAGATAAGGACTGCTTGGCCTGCCTAGTCTGCCCATTTCCCTACCTGATAGATACGCTGCAGATCCTAGTTAACCAACAGCCTACTTCCTCCTACCCCCACTAGAATTACCTTATGTCTGTCCCATGCATTCTTGAATTCCCCCACTGTTCTTGACTCCACAATCTCCTCAGGAAGGCTGTTCCATGCATCCACAACCCTCTCTATAAAAAAATATTTCTAACATTACCTCTGAGTCATCCCCCCTCAATCTTTATATTATGCCCCATTGTTCTTACACATCTTTTTTTCGGAAAGATGCTACCCTCTTGAACTTTGTTGATTCCCTTGAGGTACTTGAAAGTTTCTATCATGTCCCCCCTCACCCTCCTTTCCTTGAGGGTATACATGTTAAGTTCTTTAAGTCTGTCTTTATATGTCTTCTGGTGCAGTCTCTGCACCATTTTGGTTGCCCTCCTCTGAACAGCGTCCATCCTGTCTATATCCCTGCAGTGATGGGATCTCCAGAACTGCTTGCAGTACTCCAGATGGGGTCTCACTAACTGTCTGTACAACCTACTGAGGTGGCTACATAATTGGCCGAGTGATTGCAGCAATCGGGAGGGTGCAATAAAACTATTATAACTGAATAGAGGCAAGCTGAGTGCCTCAGGATTCAGCTCTTGGATCAGTATACAATAATCACAATATAAATTGTCTGTAGAAGAGGGTGAGCAGCTTATTGCCTACTAGAAAATGTAATGGATTACATTAAGCTGGTGAGGACAATCAGTACGAAGGAATTCCAAGACATCTGCAAATTAACCCAGAACCATTATGTAGTTGGGTATAAAAATTGTTGATTAATGCAATGTAAAGTAGGTAAATGTGAAGTTCTGCACTTTGGGAGAGAAAGACCAAAAATAGACATAGAGGCTCAATGACTCTTTAGTGGGGGTATTAGACAAAAAATAGATTGGAAAATCATCATATACTCCTCCAGTAAGCTCTCAGAACAATGTTTGTCAGGATTCATGAGTGGGGGGTTAATACTCTTGGGCTATAGCAAAATGGAATCAGTAACAGTGAAAGGAAGGTAACAATACCAGATTACAAGACCCTGGTCAGGCAACATGTAGAGACTTGCATGCAATTCTGTATACCATACTACAAGAAGCTTTAGTTAATGCCAGTGATGTCTGATTGCTTGAGGTGGCTGTTCTGCATCAGTGTCAAAAACAGCTCCTATATCAATGCCCCCCTCAATGAGGAGGAAGGGATGGTGGCTGGATTGCTGCTGAGTATGTAGGGGGTGGATTGCTGCTAAGTGTGGAAACATATTTGTTTTTTACTCTACAGTATGGGTGTCAAGCTGTGGATGTTGGTGTACTCCACAAGCACCTGCTTTGGGGATAATTTGAAAGTTGACACCAATAGTATTCATAAGGGTGGAGCTAACAAAGATCTTGATAGAAAAAGCAGGTAAAAAATATTAGAAAGACAGAAAGTTATGAAATAAAGAAAAAAAAAACTTTGAAATAAATGTTTCCATCTATTTCAATAGTTTTTTTCTTTAATTCATAACTTTTTATATTTTACCTACTTTTTGCTGAGACCTTTTAAGCCCACCCTCATGAACCCTATGGGTGTCAACTTTCAAATCCCCCCACTGAAATGGGTGTTTGCAGTGAATGCTAGAGTACATCACAAAAACTCATTTGGGGGGGATTTGAAAGATTACACCCATAGGGTTCTTGAGGGTTGAGCTATAAAATCTTTGACAGAAAAAAGTAGATAAAAATCTTAAAACAAAAAAGTTATGTAGTAAAGAAAAAAACATTAAAAGGAATGGGCCCATTCATTTCAGTGTGGTCAGCCAGGGTAGAAGCAGCGCATCAAGGATTCAGCATTGAAGGACAAGAGTAGTTGCGACAAGGGACCAAGGTGGGTGCAGGGGGGCATCTGAGTGGTAGGGTACACAGAGGGTGGGAAAGGGTTCTTTTTTAAAACAGTACGGGGAAGGGGGATTGGACACAACAGGATCACCACTGAGTGTGGCTCTGCAAAAGAGGCTCCCTTTCCCTAGGGGGTGGACAAGATCACCACTGAATGTGAAGAATGTGACTCAGTAAAAGATGCCCCCCCCCGAAGAGATGGCCAAGATTTCCACTGAATCTGGCTCAGTGAAGGATCAGCTGTTACAAACATAGCAGGGATCATCAGAGAGGGGTTTGTGAGCTGAGAGTGGGAGGATCAGTTTATTTACAAAATAAAACATACCTGGGGGCACCAGGGAGTGGTTCTTCTGGTGGCAAGTGGGCACGAGACATGCAGAGACCACAGGTTGGGAAACCATATGAGCTTACCCCCCATAACAGTGACAAAGGACAAATGGCAAGTACTATTAGTGATGCAAGTAAAGGAGGGTAGGATGGGGGGGGTGGAAGGTGGTCACCCTTAATGCTAGGAGCCTTGGGAGGAAAACTACAACATTACAGGTGCTCATGACAGAGGGAGAGGTGGACGCTGCAGCCATCACAGAAACATGGGCCACCCAATACGATGACTGGGATCTGTCCGTACCAGGGTACAGGTTATTTCATGGGGACAGGGTGATTGGGAAAGAATGGGGGTGGCACTATGTGTGAAGGAAGGACTGAAGTGTGTAAAGGAGGAAGGGGAGGAGGATAGTACGGAGTCACTTTGGATGCAAATCCAGGATTCCAAGAATAGGATTCTCAGAATGGGAGTGGTGTACAGGCCACCCTCTCAGACGGAGGAGTTAGACAGGGAACTAGCTGGACAGATCAAGAGGACCTGTGAGAAGGGTAGTGTGGTGATTGTGGGGGACTTCAACATGCCAGGAGTGGAATGGAGTACCCCAACAACCAGGAATAGAAGAGAGCAGGTACTGCTGGATGCATTCCAGGACAGCCTCCTGCTGCAAACGGTCAGTGAACCAACCAGGTTAGGGAATACCCTTGACCTTGTGCTGGCAAATGGGGAGTGTGTGAGAGAACTTACAGTGGAAGAACCACTGTCAGGAGTGACCACCATTTAGTATGGCTCACACTGGATATGGGCAAGGAAGGAGTGGGATCTGGCACAAGATTGCTGGACTTCAGGAGGGCCGATGTTGGGAGGATGGTGGAAGTGATAAAAGGGTACCTGGCCAGAATTCAATCTAGTATGGGCACTAACCAGAGGTGGGAGCTTATAAAGCTGGGGCTAGTGGAGGCAACCAAAACCTGCTGCAAGGCCCAGAGCAAGAAGGGTAGGGCTAAGAAACCAAGCTGGTTGAACAAGGAGGTCATGAAAAAGGATAGGAGAAAAAGAGCTGCCTTTAGGAGGTACAAGAAAACAGGTGGACAGGGAGGATTACCTGATGGAATCGAAGGAAGTGACACGGGCAGTAAGGGGAGGCAAGGCATCTATGGAGCTCAGGCTGGCAAAAGGCATCAAGAAGGGGGAGTATTACTTCTTTAGCTATACCAAGGAGAAAAGGAGTTGTAAAGACCACATAGTAAGGATTAGGAAGAAGGGGGGTTGGATGGAAGCAGGGTGTGATAAGGCAGAAGTGCTAAATGATTACTTCTGCTCGGTATTTACTAAGGAGAAGAGGTAGGTGATACCCAATGGGGGAAGAATGGCAGAAACAGGGGGAAGGGGTGACAGATGGGGAAATCATGGAGGGAAAATTTCAGGAGGGTTTGAAGGCACTGAGGGTGGACAAGGCGCCAGGCCCAGATGGCATCCACCCCAGATACTGAAGGAGATGGCAAAGGTCCTTGCGGAACCTTTGGCAGACCTATTTAACGCCTCACTACACTCAGGGTGTGTACCTCAGGATTGGAGAATGGCTCATGTGGTGTCCCTCCACAAGAGTGGCCGCAAGGATGAACCAGAGAACTACAGACCAGTGAGCCTCACATCATCAAGGGTAAGCTGATGGAGACTATGCTGAAGGAGAGGCTGGTGGCCCTTCTAGAGGCCAAAGTACTACAGGACAGCAGACAGCATGGCTTCATATGTGGAAGATCCTGCCAAACCAACCTGGTGGAGTTCTATGACTGGGTAACTAGACAACTGGACATGACCCATGCAATGGATGTCCTGTATCTGGACTTCAGTAAGGCATTCTACTTGGTGCCACATGGAAGGCTGGGAAGGTACAAGGGCAGGTGCAAAGCTGGTGAGATGGGAAGGGAACTGGCTTCAGGGAAGGCAACAGAGGGTGGTGGTGGTGGTGGTGGGTGGGTAGCTCTCACACCCAAGGGTAGTGATGAGCGATGTTCCACATGGCTCAGTGTTGGGACCAGTGTTGTTTGGGATATTCATTGTAGACATATCATTGGACATCAAGAGCAAGATCAGTCTGTTTGCTGATGATACCAAGATGGGAGTGGTGGTGGATGACCTTGGGGGATAGCATGGGTTGCAGGATGATCTGGCAAAGCTTGAAACCTAATCAGACACTAGGCAACTGGGGTTTAATGCCAAAAAGTGCAAGGTGCTGCATTTTGGGGTGAAGAACTCAAGAAGGAGTTACCAGCTGGGGGAGTGCAGCTAGACCAGGCAGAGAAGGAGAAGGATCTGGGGGTGCTCACTACAGGGTCAATGAACAACTCAGCACAATGTAGAAAGGCAGCTGCAAAGGCCAGCAAAATGCTGGGTTGCATTGCAAGGGGTATATCCTCAAGGAGGGAGGAAGTGATTCTGCCACTGTATAGGTCATTAGTTAGACCACATCTGGAGTACTGCTTGCAGTACTGGTGCCCGTATCTGAAGAGGGACATAAAGTTACTGGAGGGGGTGCATCGCAGGGTGACAAAGATGATCAAGGGGCTGGGGGACTTATCATATGAGAGGAGGCTGAGAGAGCTGAATATGTACTCACTGGAGGAGAGGAGGGACAGGGGGGCCATGATTGAAACCTTTAAGTACATGAAAGGAATAAACAAGACAGGTACAGAGGGGCTGTTCAAAGTAAGGGAGGGGAGGAATACCAAGGGTCATGATATGAGACTGCAGGGAAGAAGGTTCAGGAGGAAGATGAGGAGACACTTTTTTACAGAGAGGGTGGTAGCTGGGTGGAATGCATTGCCTGCAGAAGTGGTATCCAGTAGAACAGTGGACTGCTTCAAAAGGGGATGGGACAGGACAAGGGGGAGGGTTAATGAAGGGGAAGGGTGGAAAGGAGGGGCAGCTGCAGAATAAGGGGTGCTAGCTGCACATTCGAACAGACTTGATAGACCTCTAGGCCTTTATCTGCTTTCAAATTTTGTATCTTCGTATGTTCTTCATGAGCTGAGAAGGAAAAGAAAGTGTGAGTATTGGTGTTGGAAGTGGCATGGCATAAGGGAAGGGTGAGATGGGGTGTTGGCTGCACAGCATCATCAAAATAAAACCCAGCACACTGACTGGAGCTGTGAAACTGTCAGTAGACAGCTACATCGTGTGTCAGATCAGCCAGCACTAGTTGCTGTCTGATTTCCAGCCACCTCATTGATTCAAAGCTTAACACACCTCCAAAACTTGCCTTGTTGTGTTCGCTTGCGCACATGTGCAAGGAACGTCTTGCAACAGTAGGACTTTTGGAGGTGTGTAACCCTCCCTGCCAATGCAGTGCTGAGTGTAGCAGGCTCAACCCTAGGGGACCAATACATGCCGAGCTGTGTATGACTGCAGTTCAGCTGTGCTGGTCTTCACATCTAAGAAAAAGTCCGCTGCAATCAGTGGTCACAGCGTATGCAATTTGCATACCTACATCAGCCGAACTGCTGTCATACACAGCTCGGCAGCTGCAGCCCCCCCAAAAAGCAGTTGGCATGCTAGGTGCCCACCCCAGCCTGCTCATGCTTCCCCTGCCACATTCTATGGCCAGCGGGGGTGCCCAATCCCCTCCGGCTCCAGACCCGACCCCCAACAAGCATGTAGATGGCACACTTATAAAATGAGATAAATTGCTGAATACACAGAACAAATCCTGCCATTGTGCACAACTGGTATTTATAATGACGCTTTCATTGAGAGGATGTACTGACAGGCATTTTTTCAATTAACACCCCTGCTCTGCCTTTAAAATTATTTATGTGTGTGACAGGGCGGT
The DNA here is from genome assembly GCA_016271365.2 of Neoceratodus forsteri. NCBI lineage: Eukaryota > Metazoa > Chordata > Ceratodontiformes > Ceratodontidae > Neoceratodus > Neoceratodus forsteri. The sequence goes on along the minus strand of CM057453.1, from coordinate 637,148,283 downwards.
CAGGTCTCTGGACATGTAACAAGAGTCTTTTCATGTTTGCAGAAAGAGAACCATAAATTAAAACTGTGATGTTAAAGGATGATGGCAATGCATGCATGGTCTTATGGGACAGATTCACCCCACTTATCCGTTCATATACATCCCTTCAACATATTGTGCAACCAAGCAGAAACAAATAATATTGTTCTTCAACAAAGTCATCTGGCTCTGCTTATTCAAAGACTGTGTGTGAGGACCTCTTATGGTTACAAGCAGAAGTCACATGCACGGCAGTCCCATGCCCTAATGACAGAAATGTTCTATACCTGCACACTGTAACCAAAAAAGAAGAAGCTATATACCATTTCACTCACCTGGGGACAGTGTTACCAGTGGAGAGATTTTTTTTCAGTTTGCACACTACATTTATAAAATATGTTCTGAAACCTCTGCATTAAACCACTAAAAGAAAAGTGTGTAAAGGATAAATAATAGATCACACAGTACTCGGTACACTGTACACAATGCATAGTGCCACCTGGTATGATTGTACTAGGCTTATCTCTGTTCCTTGAGGGCATTTATTTACCATGTCTGTTAAGTTTAGGGTAGTTTCTCTGGTGGTGTATCCATGGAGAACCTTTGGTGGCAGAAGTAATCCTTTACCAACATGGATAAAACCTATGCCCTCCCCACCCCCAACAGAAATTAACTGTGATCTTAAAACACACCCGGTTATACATGAAATAAAATATGACAGACATTTCTGAGAACAGTCAGATCATATCAAAATGGCTTTGTGGTTGGTGATTTAAACCCACAAACCAGGAGGAAGCTAAAGTAGGGCAAAAATGGCAATAAGCATGAGGCAATGTGTTCTTCTAGTGTTGGAATTGCACTTCATGATATGAGCTTTGGAAGCTATGGGAGCCCATGGAGTCTGTCTGAAAAGCACCCCCCTCTCCCCCTTATAGTGATGTGATAGATGCAAGTGTTATTTAACGAAAAAGAGAAATTGTGTAACCAGGAAAGGCACACTCAGCCGAAGCTTGTTTCCAGGTCCAACCGGGGAGCACGAGGAAGTTAAGTGATTTGCTCAGGGTCACACAGTATACAAATGGGGGCTGTGAGATTCAAACCCAGGTCTGTAGGTTGGCAGCTCAGAGCCCTAAACCACTGTGCAATACTTCTTTCAGAGCTGGGGGTGATCCCTGATACCCCCCATTCCAAACCTAGTGTCTTCCACTAAAAAGTAAATGGAAAAATGGGTATTAGGCACATACCTCTTAAGTGTCCCCGATTTCCAGGGACATCACAGATTTGTGCCATTGGTCCCTGATTGCTTCAAGTCGTTCTCCTGTTCTGTGAGATAATGGGCTGAGAGGTTTTGCTAGATGACAGGGAAAGATCCCAGTCTGAACACCCCCACCCCCAATGTTCAGAATCCAGAGTTATATGCAGACATTTAAATTTGATTTGTTTCTGGAATGGGGTACACAAAAGGAAAAATGGCAATGGCTGGAGTCAGAGCTGGAAAACCTACCTGGATGGTGAAGGGGGAAATTAAAAAGAAAATAGTGTGGAACAATGCTAATAAAAAAGTTATAAGAATATACCAACCTGTAATTACAGGGCCGTGTAACTGCAGCTAAGGTTTAAATTAAGTGAAGCAAATAAAGTTATCAAAAATTACATATGTAGTGACTAGGGCAACGTAACAGGAAAGAGAGACGATTTTTTACAGTTATTTTATTAAATTTTCAATTTACATACATCAAAACTTTACGCATAAAGGAAGGTCTTCAGAGTGCAGGTTGTGGTTACATATACAACCATTTAGATGTTACAACATTCTAAGAGAGACACTTTATAAGAAACCCATCTCTGATCCAAATGTCTGGAATGCATGTAGTGATAACGGCTGCACCAACCTGCAGCGTTGACTGCATTAGTCTCTTCCTCATTGTCCTAGTCTCTCTTTGATAGTGGTAGGACCACCAGGTGGGGAAAGGAAGCAATGTACAGAACTGGGCTTACATCAGTTACATGGCTGTATCACTTTCTCCCTACCTCAAAACAAGAAGCATCAAACCAAGTCCACAGAGCCCTCTCCCAGAAGAACATCTGCCAAGGCATGATTTTAGGGGTAGATAGAGGTGTCAGCTGCAAACCCTGTCATGTCCCTTGTAACCCCTAAACACATGTGGCCCAGGATTTGTTAACAATGATGGCCTTTGATGTGGGTCGGAGGGGTCGCAGTTACAAAATTATGGAAAGGGGGAACAAAATAACACTATTACCAGCACGAATGGCACTACTTAGGTGGGAAAAGGCGCACACTCTGTGAACATGAAGGCTCTTACTCAGAACACCAGCCCAAGTCCAGAGATTGTGCTTTCGTCTCCAAGTCAGGAGACAGCACAACAAACCAAGGCTGGCGATCCCATCAGACAACACCAAACATCTATTTTCCTATTCCAAAACCCTGATTATTAGCATGGTATGGCTTTTTTCCCCTGTTTGCCAAAGCTTTCCCATAACAAGGGCATTTAGATTGGTTTGTTGCTGCAATTATATATTTTATTATTTATTTAATGTTGCAATGAATAGAATCCAGTGTCTATTCTGTTTTGACTGCAAAGACCTGAGTCTTCGGGAAGTGTTGCTATGACATACAGTGCTTTTACCTTACCAAACCGCCTCCTGTTGTACCACACTAGGCTCCAACACATCTCCAGTGATCCCTCTCCTCTTTAACTCCCATCACCAATCCAGTTTTGGGGATTTCTCTCACCTCTTATACCCTGAAAACTGAACCCACTACTAGCGATCCCTCCCCGATTTACCACCAAGAGCATCAAAACCTCTAAACATCCAGAGCACCAAATGCTCTCCTACTGTAGGTACGCTCTTCTCTCTAATACTAAGAGCATCGAAGTGACTCAAAAGTTCCTCGCCCCTCTACATCCCAGAGTAACAAACCAGCTCCAGAGATCTGCATATCAGAACTTCAAGAAACACGCCCCCAGAGATCTCTCTTTCCTTTCACCCCATGAACACAAAACAAGCTCTTGGAATCTCTTTTCCCTGTAACACCAAGAGCTTGAAAACCAACTCCAGATTCCATCATCCCTCTAAACACCCAGAGCAATAAACCAGCTCGTGCTATCCCTCCACCCCAAACACCAAGAGTATCAAGCCAACTGCCGAGTCTCTAGCCCATCTCAACACCCAGAACAGCAAACCAGCTCCAGAAACCCCTCTGCCCTCTAAGACTTTGCAACTTTCAAGCCCCCCCACCATCCAGAGTACCGAACCCTACCATCCCTCTCTAAGAACATCAAACCAACTCACCAGGCCCTTTAACACGAAAAGCACAAAAACCAGCTCAGAGATCTGCCAGCCAACATCAGAGCATCAAGAAACACCTAGAGATCTGTCTCCTGTCTGACACCCTTGAACACCAAACCAGCTCCTGTGATTCCTCCCACCTGTAATGATATCAAGAGCATGAAACCTTCTAGGAATCTTTCACCTCCCTAAACACATAGAGAACTAAACCAGCACCTGTCCCCTCTAGGACAAACGCACCTAGAAATATCTTTTCCGTCTATCGCCCTGAACACCAAACCAGATTTTCCACTCCCCCTAGACAATACCAAGAGCATGAAACCAACTCACCAGGGCAGCCCATCATCACTTTAACACCCAGCGCACCACACCAGCTCCTGAGAGACTGCTCCTCCAATATCAGAGCACCTAGAAACACATCCAGAGATCTGTCTCCCTTTTCACGCCAAGGGCACCGAACTTGACATTTGTCCCCGTTCTGAGGCACACAAACACCAAACCAACATCAGGACAATGGCAAGAGAGAAACGCACACTAGTGTCCTTAGGTGCATCAATAAAACAGCAGCAGCACACTTGGACAAGAACTGGGCACACACCAAGCCAACTGGAGATAGAATTATTTATTTTGAATTACTGAAAACAGGACTAAAGAATGGACTATCCTCCACCCCATGTATGGACTTAGTCAATGAGTCTTTCTTAGACGTATCGTCCAAGCCCATACCGTGGGGTGTTAGCCCCATTTTTAGCCATGTTTTCAGTAATCTGAACCAAATAAATATGTATATCTCCAGTTGGCTCGTGTGTGTCCCCAGTTCTCGTCCAAGTGCACCAAACCAATATCAGAGATCCCTCACTCACCAGGAGCAAAAAAAAAATATTTGGTTCCCCTCTCGTCTAACACCCAAACTGCCAAACCAGGTCCAGAGAGACATCCCCTCTAATATCAAGCATACCAATCCAACCAACTACATTGCTTTTTTCTTCCCAGCAACACCCAGAGCATCAACTGATCTCAATCCACCATAGGCAACCCACAGAGCAACCAAGCCAGAACACTTCTCCAACACACACACACACGCTCCAGTTTAGAGACCCCCCAACACATATATGTCAGTATTCCAAGGCAAGCAACAGAATGACCCCATACATCCACCCCACCTCCAGGAATACACAAAGGACAATATTTACTCCAGAGATCAATCCCCCTCGAATTCCCTGAACTCCAGATAGTCATTCCAACTGGATACCCTGACAACCAAATAATCTCAAGAGACCCCGCACTCCATTCCAACACCAAGAGCACCAAACTACGGTAGCACCAAAATTCCCCTCTCACATGTCCAGTTACATTTCAAGAGTAACAAAACTAAACCAGTTTCATCTGCTGTTTGGCTTGCTGGCTCAGACTGCTCAGGGGGAAGGATATCTCTCCCCAGCCCTAAATTGTCAGCACCTGAATGATTTCTCGTGAAAACTGACCACTGCATCTGTCTGTTGTGTGCCCTACCCAAAATCCTTTCATGTGATTCCAATGTTCAGGAAGAAAAAAACACAGAAGTCACTGCTGGAACCTTTCCCTTTACTTTTTCCAGGAGAACTGATATTTTGTAAGTGTCTTTACCCCCCTACCCCCCCCACACACACACACATACAAGACGCGAACGCTTCCTTCCCTTGCAAGATGCAAGAAAATGGACAGAATGAATAGACAAAGCATCTGTGAACTGTTCAGGCCAAAAATCTAAGCTGTGGATGCGCCATGGCAGCAGCAGCTCTGTCCCTCTCTCACTCTCCTGCCTAGCTCCCTCCTTCTCTATGACTTGGAATACCTATTTCAGTTTGTTTCACTAATCTTTAGGCTCATTCACACAATCAACTGTGAGCAAGATTTGGTGCTTTGCTAATGAAGAGGCTGGTGGCTGTGCACCACTGCTGCATAAGAGTCTCATCCTTTTACAGCCGATTCAACTAAGCATGAGGTACCCTCTCCTTCAGAGTAAAGAGACCCTTTCAGTGGGACTTGAGCTCTCACATAATCAATATAAAACATCAAACACCATCTATTGCAAACAGCAACACACCAGAGGTGCATTTGTAAATGGACTTGGCTCTGATGTTTGAATTCATAATTAATGCAATATTCTGACTTTGTATCTGGCTGCTCAAATTTCATATCGTTTCCACTATTGAAACCTAGTGCAAGATTTTTCTTGTAAACCATGAACATTTTTTTTTTCTGGATTAATATGGGGGAGGGGAGGGGAGGGAGTAAGAAGGTGCGCTTGCAAATCCCATGTGTGAATTTTATAGTGTGGGTGAAACGAATGCTGTGCCGCTGGTACATGCTTTGCCAGTCATGGAGCGTATTTTTCTATTTTTTTGTTCCTTAGAAATAATCTGTTTTTATAAGCAGTATCAAGGAGCTGCTTTGTCCCTGAATATTAGGCTGAATGGAGCCCCGAGGAAGGAAAGGACACCTGTCCTAAACTGAGCAGTAGAGTGCAGGGCAGGAAACTGGAAGCAAAATTGAAGAGGCGGGCAGCCAGTAAGTCATGGACAGGAATTCCTTCTTGACCAGTCTCCAGGTTTCTATACTGTTTACTAAAAAATATTTTCCACTTTGACCTCCCTTCCCTTCCCTCCAACCCTCCTAGATCACAAGGAATATCTCCCAATACTGTCCACAGGCCCCCGTGAAACTGTTGTTCCTGACACCGCAACCAAGGTCAGAGTCCTCTAAGCAAACCAATAGCAAGTCTGCAATGGCAGTTGGCCTTTACACACTGCAGAGCTCTTTACAATTACTGCAAGAGCCCCCCCCCCAAGAGCCATGGGTTTAAGTACCTCTAATTTTTCTGAAGAATTGTCCATGATTTCCTTGTGTGTGTTGGAGGGTGGTGCAGGTTTGCTACTTTTATTCAGCCCTGTGTGGTGGTGTCTATAGCAATATAATTCTTCATCAGATATAATAATAGTATATGGCTAGACTTTGTTCTGTATAAAATCAGTCTGCACAACCTCGTGTCTGTGCACATTCTAAACAGTTGTGGCATTTCCAAAAAGTTGCTGTTGGCATTCCAAACAATTCTTCAATGCAGTTTAACTTCAAAGGCCATAAAATTTAAAAATTCCTCCTTCACCCCACACTCAAGTACTTGCTTACCACTCAGTGTTGAAAGTTGTACCTTTAGTTTGTAAAGTGGTAAAATTTATTTTGATGATAGAAGGGAACAAAGAAATGGCAAGTGTTTTACTGACTGAGGGAAACGCTTCTATGACTTTTGCATACTAATTGTAAAATATGGACAGCCACGCTCAACTCGGCATGTTTATCCAGCTCAGGGCTGAGGTGATGATAGCAGGGACCTCCGGGCCTTCGCTCTTGGGGTTCATATGCTGTCATTTCAACCCCTAGATGGAGACGCAGTCTTGTTCTGTATATTGAAAATACACTATATTATGATAATTATAGTAACAATAATTTCAGCTGCAAGTAGCCAACCTTTTTGTATTGTGCTGTGAAGTCCACCAGACCTTGCCCTGCTTATGTCACTGTCTGGGGCTGCCTGGCATGTTCAGTCATTGTTAACCTTGCCAATTGCAAGCTAATGGTAATTGGTCCCGCTCATTAGGAGCTGTTCTCCTTAATCAGCAGCTGCTGGAGCGATTGTATAAAGCTGGCCTGGCAGCCACTGCCCGGCTCCACATTATCTGATTACATTGTCAATTGCTCAGGGCTAGCAGATGATGAAGGGGGAGGGGGGCTCAGTGGGGTTAGAGAGAAAGAGTGTCCACCTCAGTGTTTGCTTAAGAGTGACTCTTTCAAGTGAAGTGAATGGGGTCCTGTTTTATTTCAGCAGTGTAACAGATGCCATCCTGGTATGGTATGGATGTGTGCTAGATGCCACCCCCCACACAGACCTCAAAATCATCTCTCCTTTAAACCCTAGGTGACCAGATCCATTGGACATCATATAGGGAATGGAAAAAAGTGTTTGCATAAAACAGTATGGCATTTTTTTTTCTAGGAACAAAACATAGTGTAACAAACAGATGCAATTAATATGAACGTCTGCCATCACCATACTGTAAACCCTCCAAAGTCACTGCAAAAAGCCCTCTGTCTGGCAGGGGGTAAATGTCCCTTGCAGTGGCAGGCAACACTTTGTATAATGTTTCCTTACTCGGGGGTAGTATTATTGCTCACAGTGCTTCTGTTTAATCATGTCTGCTAGACGTGCCATCAATAAAATGCAGTGTATTGGACAGCCAGGACAAAAGCTCAGTTTTGTTTTTATCTGCCAGTGGAAATAAGTCAAGCACAAAACTTTTACACAGCACTGAACAATGGTCTACTTTAAGATCTCCTGGGCCAGTTCTGGAGCTACAGTGTGTGTGTGTGTGTGTGTGTGTGTGTGTGTGTGTGTGTGTATGCATGTACTTTTCAACAGTATAACTCCTTTTTTATTTCTGTAGCCTAGTTGTAACTTATTTCTGCACTCCTCAGCACCTCTACCCCCCAACCCCCAATCCGGAAAACAGCTTTTTTTTTTCGTTCAGAATGTCTTTCCGGTAAAAATTTGATATACATAAATGCGTGTGTATGCATGTAATATATCCATTCTTACACACACAGCTTGCTTGCAGCCCGTCACAGATATTTGACATGTGCAGGCACCTGGGTGCTGTTACTTGAATGATCAGTTTTACATTTAAACATCACTACTTGGTCTTTTATTATTCTAATTTGTATTTATTAACCAAGTAAGTGCACTCAACAGTCAATCAAATGCCTATTTTCCGGGGCCACCTGGATCTTTCAAAATGGCAGATTAATAAGAAAACAAACAAAGCTGTGCAAGGTGAGGCTGCTGTTATTCTCTGTTGTACTAACACCTACATACACAGTAATACATAATGCTAAAACATGGATATAGTAACTGTTCCAACACATTTTGGACTACTGTAGAGTTACAGTAAGCTTGGTTTTCTGCTCCATTACTGTGATCTGCCTCCCATGCATGAGTTCCTTTACCTAAAGAAAAAAAATATTGAATAATGTATGCTTAGCTAAATGTACTTAGTTCTCTTTTGAGAGTGCAGCTTTTTACTTAAGAGTTGCCTGTCTGTGAAGGACGATAAGAAGATGGTCTGGCTTTGCTCATATAGTTGAGGGACTCCATAAATGTAACCACGAGTGGCTGCAATGACCCTGGCTAATCATAAGTCCCTTGACCAGTCGGGGCAAAGAGATCAAATAGCATTGGCTTTCCGTTTTAGCCCCAACACACTTAAGTATTTCACTTTGCAGCATTACACATCTTTATTTGTGTCAAGTCTAATTTAGTATATACCGATCGGAGGTATGTAAGCATAGTTTGTGCTTAAAATAATTATCACCAGAGCAATCCTACAAGAGCATTTCATACAATTATTTTGATTTCAGTTTTAAATATTCCATGTGAGAGGCAGCTTGTGGGTATTCTTTTTATTGATGTACCTTTACATGTCCAGAAAAAGATTGCTTCTATCCGAGGGACAGAACACTATATACCTTGTGATATTCTGAAGATCAACACACAGAGAAGGTTGGCTATGACTGCTTAATGGTCCAAGGCATGTTAAGATCAATGGTGAAAAAGAGAAATAGGAGCAACTCCAGCTTGATCTTACAAAAGCTAAGATGAGGCACACCACTGCGAGAGGGGTGCTCCTATGGAGGTAGCAAGCCTCAGAAAAAAATGTGAAAAAGAGAAATACAAGCAACTCCACACAAGTTCAAATTTAGCTAAATAGCATTTATTTTTGCCAAAATACATGGCCAGGAAGCCCTTGAAGGCTAGTACACCATAGTGTAGGGGTTCCTGGCTGTGTATTTTAGCAAAAATAAACACTATTTAGCTAAATTCGAACTTGTCTGGAGTTGCTCCTATTTCTCTTTTTCACATTTTGTCTGAGGCTTGCTACCTCTGTAGGAGCACCCCCCTCGCAGTTGTGCGTCGCATCTTACCTTCTGTAAGATCAATGGTGGACTTGGGCTTAGGAACCAACTGGAACACAGTACTTTGAGTTACAACTAGAAATGAACTCAGTTCCATGAAGAAAATGTGGAAGGACATCTGCTAATATAAAATATATTCCACCAAAATGCATAGAGGTTTACCAAATACAGTGTAACAATAGAACATACAATGGCGAAATATGGGCCAAGACTCTCTTCCACACTGCAAGATAGACATTTCATTGTTTGTTTTCATTTTCACCACTGATTAAGACATGAATATTATTTTATAACTGATTTAAGATGAGTACATGAAAAGATCACTGTCCTCCTGGGTAACAACTGAACAATGATCTGACAAAAGTACATTTAACAGAAGGAAGAGGAATAACTAAGTACACATGGAAAAAGGATTGCTTGTATTTTAGTTGTTTATTTATTGATTTTTTTTTCTTTATAGATAAATGTGGGAGTAATACAGAAGTTATAGCACCTGGGTACCTCACCTCTCCAGGCTACCCAATTACCTATTTTTCAAGTCAGAAATTATTCTGATTGATTCAGGCTGTTGAACCTTATCAGCAAATTTTGCTCAACTTCAATCCTCACTTTGACCTGGAGGACCGGACTGTAAGTGTTACTCTTTATTTGTATGCAGTGATGTGTGGTACCATTTAGTAGAGGACAATATCAACGTGTCAGAGTTGTGCTGTGTTCTTGTTTTTTTATGCAGTGCTCTCATCAGACCTAAATGTTGGGTGCTTCATGGCTTAAGGAAGCAGCACTCTGCCACTGTAAACACTGCCTATTGTGAGGGGTCGACTCTGTAATTGTAAGATCCAGTATTTGACATTTGTGTAATAGTCATACATATGCATGCGTGTACACAACACACGCAGTGTTCAGCATGACATTTTTTTAAAGTAGTCATATCACAGGTAAAAAAAATCCAAGTACAAGGGCAGCAAAGTCATGAAAGAAACAATAGTGTCGGCGTGCATGAGGTGAACTCTCAAAAGCCTATGTTGCAAATTGTGAAAATTCCAAATTTGATGTATAACAGCATGGCTATGACTTTCCACACACACTCATAAATTCACACATTTTGAATATTTTCACTCCAGATTTTTAACATATGCATATTTTCATGCCTCTTTATGATCAGAGCAGCTGTCATTTTTCACATCCTGGCCAAAATGTCTTTTCGCACTTTCGACATAAAACAGGTAGTCGCTGCTGGAAATCAGTGTTTGCTACAGAGTAAGACAATCACAGTGCCACTGTTCATGAGCAGAGGTCCTAAAATGCCTATGTTGAAAATTTGATGGCAAAAGTCCATAACATGGCTCTGTTACGAACGTGCATTGCGCAGTTTCTATGCACACTTGTAAGTTCATGAATTTGTAACATTTCCACTCCAGATTTTCAACATTGCTATTTTCCCACATCTCCTTATAACAAGTATAGCTGTCATTTTTCACATCCTGGCTAAAATGTGTTTTCACACTTCTGGTGTGCATGCAATAGCACGGTTGCTGTGGGAAATCACTGTTCGGTACAAAGTAACAAAATCACAGTGACACTGTTCATGAGCAGATGTCCTAAATTGTCTAAGTTAAAAATTCAGTTTAAAAAGTCTATACAATGTCTGTTTTATAAGCATGCATTGCACAGTTCCCACGCACACTTGTAACTTCGCAAATTTGTAATATTTTCACTCCAGATTTTCAACATTTGCATTTTCCCACACCTCCTTGTGAACAGTTCAGCTGTCATTTTCCACATCCTGGCTGAAATGTGTTTCCACACTTCTGATGCAGAATAGCATGGTCCCTGTGGGAAATCAGTGTTCGGTATACATTACGAAAATCATAGTGACAGTATTCATGACCATAGGTGAGAAAATGCCTGTGCTGCAAATGTGGTGAAATAATTCCACTGAATGACTGTGTTACAAGTGCATGTTCCACAGTTTCCACACAGGCTCATTCTCTTGAGCACAAGCAGGGCATTAGGGTTCCTAACACAGACACTTAAGAAGTATAAGGGTGAAATATTTATCAGATGCAAGAGGAGTTGCAGTGAGGTACTCTGTTGGGATATGGATGCTGAAGAGACATGAACACAATGGGGTGGGGCTGCATAAATGCCAGACACCAATGCAAATACCAGCAAGCGAACGTTCGGCATTGACAAATGCTTGTTTACTAAAGCCACAACATTATGTTTGATCTACATTCTGCAATCAAACATAAAAACCACTTCAGAAAGTGTGTTTTCTAGTTGACAGTTACACATCACAAGCCAGATCAACCAGCATTGGCTGCTAGAGCCACCAAGTTGATCTCAGGGCTGGAGAAATTTTATCCATAAAGAATGACTCAAAGAATTGCGATTGTTCGCTCTTATGTAAAGGAGATTGAAGGGTACATTCACACAGGTACTCTACCCTCTCTGCCTCTCTCCCCTGCTTCTCTCACCATCTCTCTACTCTTCCCTCTCTGTCTTTCACTAGCTATGTACTTGTTTATCATAAATGTCCAATTTTTCTATGTCCAACACTGTAATTTCAGAGTGGTGTGGTAACTTCAGAAACTGAAAACATCAATAAAACTTGCCCCACACCCTCCAATGTATAACAGAAAGTATCCACCAACCCAAAAATAAAACTAAGCAGCAGGCAGAGTTGGTATTAGATGTAGCAGCTGCACAAGAAGGTATCCAGAAAATAAACATAGTAAAAAATAATTAGAATCATATTTTTGCTTTTTTTTTGTTTATTTTGACATGCATTTTTCACATGCAAAGTTGTGCACCATAAAAACACCTAATCCACTCAAGCCACAAAGTGACTACAGAAAGAATATAGCAAGAACACCCACATTTTAGTATAACCTGCACGTAGTCAGCATTTTGCTTGTGGCCAGACAGCCACACTCTTTCACACTGAGTGTTTTATGGTTCCAAAAACAGATACTGTGGACCTTTTATTAAGCATAGTAGCTATAACTGTTCAGAACTCTTAAAACAACATAAACAACCTGACCACAGTGAGCAGCAAAAAAACAAATGGAATTAAAAATATGTTCAAGCTTTACTGCACGCTTATGTACATGCATATCAGTGCATGTTGACAACATAGCTGCTTCACTTTTCCCTACTGTACCAAGCTTCCTACTTATTCTTCCATCGTATTTGAAAGCAGAAAAAAGTAGGACTGTGCACCACCTTTTGTTTTTATTCTTTGTTAACCTGGTAAGGCCCACTAGACACGAATGCCTGTTTTCAGGGGTGACCCACAAGCACTGGGAGGATGAATGGCTTGCTCAGAGTCACACCACATGCAAGTAGAAATTGCAGGAATCAAACCCAGGTCAGCTGGATGTATGAAATGCTTTCACAACTCATTAATCTAACCTCTAGCCTATATTTCCAGCACTAACAAGCATTTGTCAATGCCGAATGTTTGCTTGCTGGCATTGGCAGTGGTAGTGTAGAAGTTACAGAGCTGCATAATAGGAATGGCAGTGAAGTATTGAACTGAAGCGAACCCCACCACCACCCTGCAGAGAGTGACAGGCATTGGGGTATGCCTTTGGGTCATCAGGCATAACGGCCACGCCATTTCACCACACCCCACCCTGCAGACACTGACAAGTGTCATGGTGTTCCTTGGGGTCTTTGGCCCTTATGCGCACCCCATTCCATTGGGAAATACGATGAGATGGGTGCGATATAGGAGAATGGGGTGAACATTGGGGCTAAAGAGTCCAAGGCATACCTCGATGCCTCTCACTGGCTGAAGAGTGTGGAATGGTATGAGCATTGCAGGCAAGAATCCCAAGTCACACCCCTGATGCCGGTCATTCTCTACAGGGTCGGGCATTATGTTTGGAAACCCTAATACCTCAGGCATTCGTTGGTATTTTCACTCCAAATGTTCAACGTGGTTTTTTTGTGACCCCACCTCATGAACAGGGGGAATATCAGTTTGTTAGCCGGAAGCTGCTTATGCACAGCGACTATGGCATTTAGCACCACAGGTGCAAAAACATTCTGAACAGGATATAAAAAATGACAGCTGTACTGTTCATGGGGAGGTGTAAAAAGTGGCAATGTTGCAAATCTGCAGTAAAAACATTTTAAAAAATGGTGAAGTCACGAGCATACATAGAAACTGTGCAACACACACCCGTAATGTAATTAGGTTGGGGATTTTTTTTTATAGCAGATTGTCAACTCAGGCATTTTGGTGCCTCCGATCATGAACAGTGTCACTGTGGTTTTATTTATCTGTCCCAAACAATGATTTCCCACAGCAACCATGCATCTCTGCACTGAAAGTGTGAAACACACTTCAGCCATGTTGTGAAAATGACAGCTGTACTTTTCATAAGGAAGTGTGGAAAAATGCCACTGGTGAAAATCTGGACTTAAAATATTACAAAGTCATGAACTTACGAGTGTGTGTAAACTGCACAATGCTCACTGTAACAGTCATTTTGGACTTTTGTCACCAAATTTTCAACATAGCCATTTAAGACCTCTGCTCATGAACAGTGTAACTGTGATTTTCTTAATCTGTCCCAAACATTGCTTTTCGCACACACAACCATTGTGCACTACATGTCGCAAACACATTTTGGGTGGCATATGAAAATGGCAGCTGTGCTGTTCATAAGGAAGTGTAACAAAATGGCAATGTTGAAAATCTGGAGTGAAAATATTAAATTTGCAAACTTATGAGCATGCATAGGAACTGCATAATTGCGCTAAATAAAACAGTCATTTTAGGAATTTTTCACCAAATTTTTTCAACATAGCCATTCTAAGACCTCTGCTCATGAACAGTGTCACTGTGACTTTCTAATGTGTCCCATACATTGATTTCGCACATTGACTGCACCATTGTGCGCTACATGGGCGGAAACACATTTTGGGCAAGATGTGAAAAATGACAGCTGTAGTACTCATAAGAAGGTGTGGTAAAATGGCAATGTTGAAAATCTGGAGTGAAAATATTGAAAATTCGCAAACCTACGAATGTGCGTAGGAACTGTACAATGCACGCTCATAAAACAGCCATTTTTTGAAATTTTTTCACCAAATTTTCAACATAGCCATTCTAAGACCTCTGCTCATGAACAGTGTCACTGTGATTTTCTTAATTTGTCCCGCACATTGATTTCACACACCAGCTGCGCCATTGTGCGCTACATGGGTGGAAACATGTTTTGGGTGAGATGTGATAGATGGCAGCTGTGTTGTTCATAAGGAAGTGTAATAAAATGGCAATGTTGAAAATCTGGAGCGAAAATATTAAATTTGCAAACTTATGAGCATGCATAGGACCTGCGCAACTCACGCTTGTAAAACAGTCATTTTTAGGAATTTTTTCACCAAATTTTCAACATAGCCATTTCAAGACCTCTGCTCATGAACAGTGTCACTGTGGTTTTCTTAATTTGTCCCCTACATTGGTTTTGCACACCGACTACCCCTTTGTGTGCTACATGGGCAGAAACACATTTTGGGTGAGATGTGAAAAATGACAGCTGTACTACTCATAAGAAGGTGTGGTAAAATGGCAATGTTGAAAATCTGGAGTGAAAATATTGAAAATTTGCGAACTTACGAGTGTGCGTGGGAACTGTAGCAGCAGCTCATAAAACAGATCATTTTTTGAATTTTTCCATCAAATTTTCAAAATAGGCATCTTGAGATCCCACCTTATGAACACTGGTAGTGTCATTTCATTAATCAGTCTCAAGGTGATTTCATGCAGTGACTGTGAAATCACCCTTCAGGCGCGAATAATGCCATGACAGTGACAGCATTCATGAGAAGGGGTCGCAAAAACCCCATGTTGAAAATTTGGTGCAAAAATTCCAAAAAATGCCTGAGATATGCAACAAAGTTGAAAAAATGCTATCTAGCTTACTGGCATTTCCTCAGTTCGCGGTTGGCTTTGAAGAGTGCAGACATGTTCCAGGTCCACCGAAGATCATCGCGCCGAGGTCCGGAGTAAGTATGGGGTGGGGTGTGTGGGGAGGCAGGGTGTGCAGTGGGTGGGTGCAGGTTGTGGGGGCAGGAAGACTGTGTGGGACCATTTTGCTTTACAGGTTAAAAAAAAAAAGACAACGCAGGACATTTGCCATTCTGGGGTGGGCTCCCAGCATGGCAGAGGGACAGCTGGGAGTGATGGATCCGACGAGGATTGGGCACCCCGTCGGCCATGGCATTGTTGCCAAGCTGGGTGGGCTCCCAGTATGTCACCTTGTACTCGGGGGAGAGTAAAGCCGATGGGGATTGGGCACCTTTCCGGCGATAGCATGGGGAGAGACAGTGAAGCCGACGGTGGATTGGGCACCCCCATCAGCTATACATTGAGTTGCCATGCTGGGGTGGGCACCAGCATGGCATTTGGAAGGTTTTGGGGAGCTAGCACAGCCGGCGGGGATTGGGCACCCCCATTGGCTATAGAGTGTGTGCGTGGGGGCAGCACGCAGTCTGCATGCGTTTCTGTGTGTGTAGGGGGAGCTGCGCATGAGCAGGTGATGTCTTATCGCTGCTCACTGAAGCATAGCTCCCCCTTTCAACTGTATGCCTCTGCAGCTTGGAGCTTGTCATAGACAGCTCCAGGGTGCATTGGCTTACAGGGGCCGCGCCTGCCAACACACTGTCTGAATTGGAAGAAGGGGTGACACACCTCCGAAATCTTGGATGATGGCACTCTGTTTCTTGCACATGCGTGCAAGCAAACATAAAAACTTACAGGAATGGTGTGGCAACCTCAGTAGTACTGCTAATAATTAAAGGATTGTGTATACACTAATGAGAAAGGATTCATTTGAGAAAGTGTGGTCTCCTTTCTTATTGTTTTGAAAAGAAAATACATACATAAATGTGTTTCTAAAACTGATACATTTGAATCCTCCTCTGTTATGGCTTGCCTTGTCTTCCTTTTATCATTTGACTCCCCTATAACTGCACCATTGTGTTTGTGTTTATATACTTATTTACATGTATTTATATGCTTTTATGATGGATGTTACCCGACCCTGTTCTAACCAGGTCCATCTTGTAAAAGAGCTCTGTCAATGATGTTCGCCTGGATAAATAAAGATTTTGATTGATTGACTGATTGATACAAATAAGAACTGAACTACTCCGAACTTACTTGTCAACAAGAAACATCTAAAGCCAGTTAATGCATTGATGACAATCTACCATGACATAATGTAATTGTTTATTCCACAAGACTGCAATGGATATGATTTCTTTGAAACTACTGTGCATTCATGTGACCTTATCATTTCTCTTTCTGTGCCAATAAACTTGATAGAGTCTAGAATACAAAACGCATTAGTGTCATGACCTGCAGTCATTTGTGTGTTACTGTGCTGCAGCTCAGGTCTAATGCTACTTTGTGTAGTCTACTACTAATACACATGCTCGAGAGTGATATTTCTATTTGCATAAAGCATAATATTTGTGTACACTTGTCCTAAATATAGTATTTGTTTTGCACAGAACTAGAAAAGAACCTGCCCCTTCCACAGTGTCCTTTAATGTCATCCTGAAGAGAAGCAGTCACATCCTGTTTGACTTCTTTATATCTCACTTCCCAAGCAGTTAATCATAGGTTGGTAGTAAATCTTACTCAGTTTTATAAATGTTAGCCACATCTCATTCCCAGGAGACATAGAAACATAGACTTTGATGGCAGATAAGGACTGCTTGGCCCACCTAGTCTGCCCATTTCCCTACCTAATGGATAAGCTGCAGATCCTAGTTAACCTACAGTCTATTTCTTCCTATCCCCCAAAAATTGCCTTATGTCTGTCACGTGAGTTTTTGAATTCTCCCACAGTTTTAGACCCCACAACCTCCTCAGGAAGGCTGTTCCATGCATTCATCACCCTCTCTATGAAAAAAATACTTCCTCACATTGCCCCTGAGCCATCCCCCCTCTATCTTCAAATGGTGTCCCCTTGTTCTTGCACTTTTCTTTTTCTGAAAGATGCTACCCTCTTGGTCTGTTGATTCCACTGAGGTACTTAAAAATTTCTACCATGTCCCCCCTCTCCCTCCTTTTCTCAAGGGTATGCATATTAAGCACCTTTAGTCTCTCCTCCTATGACTTCTCTTGCAGACCCTGCACCATTAACAGACAGATATGTCCTTTTATCAGTGAAAACTACACCAAGGTACTAAGCAAACCATCTGAGAAGACAAAGATGGGTGAAGAAGAAAGAAACTTAATCCTGACACTTTATAAGGCTGGCCAGTTTCTTAACTGCCAAATTTAGAAGTTACAAAATAGTGAAGTTATTGTAAGGCTGAAACTTGGTTGCCTGACACTTGAAATCCTGTTGTTCAAAGCCCAACACCAAAAATCCTGACAGTGGGATTTTGCCCATGGAAGAGTTTGTTATAAGTAAGGGGGTGCAGTGGGCAAAGCCCCATGCATTGGGGGAAGTGGGGGCAAAGCCCCCAAAAAAATGAAAAAAAAATCTGCCGCCACTGTTGGGATTTTCTCTGTCGGGCTTGTGGTGTTGGGATTATGACTGTTGGCTAACCACCTGTCAGTCTTTCATAGTAAATCCATTTTCATGCAAGCCCTACTCTGTAGCATTATAACTTGCTCACTTTAAAGATCAAGCAGGTCACACAAATCTACACACACAACAATTTACACACCCAACTGGGTCTCATGTTTTCCAGCATTATTTTGGTATTCCTTGTTGGATTGAATTTTTCTGACTGCATTAAAAACTGTGTTGGTAAAACCACTCCTACAGGCTGGCCTACTGACTACAAGTAGTAGCGCTACCACTTGTGGCGCCAATGACCCAGGTTTGGGATCAAGCCCAGAGGATCAGCTGGGGTGGGCAAAGGAGGACAGAGTGACCTAGGGTCTATTCTCCTCAGGGGGCTGTGGACTACCGGCACATGAGTGACACCCAGTAGAGACTGGGTTTACACCAGGCCAGGACCATGTATTAAGTGGTAGAGGTGACAGCAGATGTCTGCGGGATGTGTGTAGGAGTATGTTCATTCTGTGATGATGTCATTGTATATCTGTGCCTCCAGGGGAAAACAGAAAGCTGAACACCCTTGGGTCAGCCACAAAGATGATGACCCTGAACACCTATCTGAATGATGCCTGAGGTGCAAGCTGCAGCTGGTGCCTCACCTTGGATCTCAATCTCTCCCTTCGGGGAGCCCCACTGCAGGGGGTAAGCTGCAGGCCTCCCAGTCTTGGTGACTTGGGGGAAATGCTAGGTGGATGGTCTGGCTGCTGAAAGAGGGGGGTACATCCATGCCTGTCAACTGAGTGACAAAAAAGAATTGAAAAAAAAAAGACCACTCCTGCAAAAGGCATCTCTGAACCTGGAGATTCTGACATATTACAGCCCAGTCTCTGTCCTTGTTTGTTGTAATTATTGTTGTAACTATTTGCTGCTAAAATGCGGTTCACCATTTTAAATGAGTTTTACCCAATGGTCTAACCCATTTAATAAAAACGAATGAATGAATAACCTGCCCTTTTTGGGAAAACTTATTGAGAAAATTGTGGCATTGCAGCTTGAGGTGCACTTCATTGCCTTTAACATCTTTGAGTCCCTGTGGTCTAAATTTAGATTCAGACATAGCACTGAAACCACATTAGTCTGGGTACACAGTGACATGGTCAGGGCAAGAGACAGAGGTGAGCAATCAGTTCTCATTCTTCTTGATCTCTCCTCAACGTTTGATACTGTGGACCATAGATTGCTGTTGGACCAGCTGAGGGAGTATGGAGGACTTGCCAGCAAAGTCATCTGCTGGCTTAAGTCCTTCCTCAGGTATAGGATGCAGAGGGTAGTTTGGGAAATTTCTGTTCATGCCCTGTGCCCTTGCCCTGTGGAGTACCCCAGGGGTCATTCCTATCGCCCATGTTCTGTGCAGTATACATACTACTCGTTGGCAGGATCATTAGACAGTACAATCTGGGTTTTCACTGATATGCAGATGATACCCAGCTATATCTGTCATTTGTACCTGGGACTCAGGAGGCAGTAAAATTGCTTAATAACTACCTGTCAAATATCCAAGATTGGATGGCACTGAACTGGTCATGACTTGCCCTCAGCAAGACTGAGGTGCTGGGGATTGATTCAGGATGAAGGAGGGGAATGGAGGTGACCAAAGAGGCTATGTGGCTAAGGTTTAGCGCCTCAAGGCTGCAGGCCTCTGCAAAGGTGAGATATCTTGGGGTCATCCTGGGTGACAAACCTACTGTACATCTGAGGCTAAGGTGTCAACTGTGGTCTGGTGGTTTACCATCTAAGGAACATCCACCGGAATAAATCACAAATCCTTCTCTGAAGATCTGATGACACCAGTACATGCTTTTGTGATGCCCAGACTCGATTATTGCAATGCTCAATACTTTAGGTAAATGGAGAGCTGCTGCATCACTTGCAGCTAGTGCAAAATGCAGTAGCCCAGTTACTAAGAGGCCTTCCTAGGCCATGTCATGTGACTCAGTCCTATGTGAGCTGCACTGACTGCCAGTGACACAGCATATTACCTTTAAGATAGGTCTGCCTGCTGACCTGGTGTCACTGAGGGTTGAGGCCCTGGACACCACACCTTGTGCCATGCCAGTGACCTGGGTTCAGGAATGGACTCGGGCCACTAGGGGTTGGCAGGGGATGGAGAGGATTGAGCATCCAGAGGACTGCACTCCTCTTCTGGGGTGGGTTGTGGGTTTGCTCAGCTCCTTAGAGACCCCTGATGGAGATCAGGGGCACTACAGGAAGTTGACAATGAAAGGGTGGACTGGAGGCAGATGTCAGCAGTATGCCTGCATAGACATCACTGCACATCTGTGCTCCAGGGGAAACTTCACTATGGAAAACCCTGGCCCTGGGATAGGTGATGGCAGCCTCTAGCACACCATTGCCAGACACCCAACACCAGGCGCATCCTGCTGGCTCTGCCAGCCCCTTGCCCTGCCCTGGACCTGGCAAATTAGATTCTAGATAGAGCACCAGAGCAGATGGTGTCCTCACCCTGGGAGGAGTTCAGAGCCGGGGGGGTCCACTGGTCTGGAGCTGGTGGGGAGTATCTGTCCACAATTTCCCTAACAGGCTAGGACCAGGCAGGGTGGTAGAGTGATAATTGTGTGAGGGACCTGCCTGACAGAGTTCCTGGGTATCCATAGATAAATAAGGTCTACAAAAGAAAGATAGATCTGCCAAAAAAACTCTACATGGGAGGGGCCCGGGCATTCTGGCATGAACTCCTATCTCTCTACCCACCCTGCACCCCTTTCAGCCCCATTGATGTTGGTCTGCTAAAGAAGCCAAGGGCTTGTTGGAAATCAATGGGGGACAGGGCATTTGCAGTGGTAGCCATGGAAATTTGGATTGCAATCCCAAGAGCTCTTAGAGAGGCCCCATCAGTGGAGGCCTTTAAGAGAGGCCTCAAATTTCATCCATGCAAGGAGGCTTTTGATGTTACGTGAATATGACCTATTGAATACATTGAGTGTTTTATTTGTTGCCATATAATTATATGTTTTGTGACCCTGTTGATTTTAGTTATATTGTAATTTCTTGTGTATGCCGCTCTGCTCCTTAAGGAAAGGGCCCCATATTAATTAAAATCTACTGCTACAACTACAAAAATACAAGTATTGTGTGTGCCTGCAAAAGAAACATTCAGGATGCCCTTGCCTGCCCTATTATGGGTATTTTGGGTAGCACTTTAAGTGTCCTTAACTACTGTACACTGTAATAACTGTATACTTACATTGTAACTGCTATGTAAGTACTGTGTAGTTACATGTAACTACAATTTGATTGGAAATTAGTTTCACATTTGCGTATTATGTAGTTAGACACACATTTCTGTGAAGTAACTACACTGTTACTGCACTGTAAATACTATGTAGTTGTTAATTACTTTCACATTTGGCTGGTGTGTAGTTACACAATTTGTATGAAATTACACGTGCACATGCAACCACAACCATTTCTCTTTTTGCATAAATTGATTTATGCTGGAAGTGTAACTACACATGTAACAACTGCTGCAAAGTGCAACAGAAAAATGGATTTATGCTAGAAGTGTAACTATACATGTAACATCTGTTGCAAAGTCCGACATACATAGTTACATTTGCCAGAAAGAATTGATTTGAGGCAGAAGGAAGGTAACAGTAACTGCAGTATCTACCACTTCATGCAAATTGTGTAACTACAGCACAGTACTACCGATCTTTCCTGTGTCGGTACTTCACCATTTATCACTGTCTGGGTGACAGCCAGAGGCACAGCACCCAGCATGAGTTTTTTTTTGTAGGGGGCAGGAGCCAGTGCTGGAGGTGGTGCCGCCCTTGAGGCTGATGCATTATGTGGTGCTTATGGGTCAGCTAGCAACTGTCACCAACTCCTCCACCCAGTTCTGCTTCTCCCACCATCGAGAGTGCAGCACCTCGCATCTGCTGAAGAAAGTTCATCTGCAATATTGCAGCCTAGTTAGTTGTTTTGACGTCATTGTTGACACCATTTTTGCACCATTCCAGTTTGCTGTCCACTGTTTTCTGCAGGAATCTGGTAAGACCTTTCATTTTTCTTTCTTGAAGCAGCACTGAGTCTGTTTCTTATTATTATTTTAGTAACCGCAAGCCATGTTGGTTTCGTCCGGGCACAAAAAGTGCTCTTCCAAGGCAGGCTGGCCTCTTATGCACCAGTGTCCCTGCACTGACAGATATCCATCACAGACCAGCATGCCTAATACCTCACCTGCCTGGGACTGTCTCACAATATCAATAGTTGTGATGCTTGCTCCTCCATGGACCACAGAGCACTGGACCACTGCATGTGGAAAGTCAGCTGTGATCCACTGATTTTCGGAGGTCAGTGTTGTATGATGGACTCCAAGTGCAGGTCTCTCCACCCTTCCTTCGGATCCCCTCTAGATTCTATTTGGACCTGTGAGGAAAGGAGCCTCCTCTTCTTCTAGCCTTGCCAGGGAGGAGGAGGAGGAGGTCTCTTCTGCAGTGCTGGAGGATTGGTCCAGGCATCTTGGGGGCTGGGCTGGGAGCAACGTACAGTCAGTCAACTCCTCAGAGGTGCAAACTCCCTCGGTGTTATGACCCATGCCTGCTGGGTGCTGCATGGGTGGCTCCTCAGCACCATCCACTCATGCCGTTCCATATCCCAGAGTGATTTGTGGCTCTGGTGATCAGCACCATGAATGACATTGGGCCCTCCTGCTGCACTGCAAGTGGCACCATGCATGGGAAAACCTCTGGGGCTGCTCATCTGGAGGTCTTCTGGATCTCCTTCTTTCCAGAGCCAGATGTTTGGGAGACTGATCTGGACTGGCTGCCCAACTCCTCAGCGTCGGAGGCTTCTCCAGTGCCCAGTAACTCTGTGGCCTCCCAGGCATCCCTTCCCATGGCACCGGTGATTATGACTGGTGCTGGCTCCCACACCAGTGGTGACATCAGGAGCACGCCTGCCATTGGTGACCCTCCATCTGGTGGGTTAGTGGTTTGGGTATCAGGGGCCTGGAGAGCTGTCAGTCCCAGTGCTGCCCCCCTAGGCCAGAACAGGGACTCACTCTTCTTCGGCCCCCCTCAGGAGGCTTGTGGGATTGAAGCAGTCCCTAGTTTTGGGAGTGAGGAAAAGGTCAAATTCAGAATAGATAGGGTTAAGGGGGTAGGACATAGGGCAGCAACCTTCCCTGGGGACCCTTGGATATTCAGGGATGTGTTTCAGTGCTGAGTCTTTGTTCTCTCCTTCATCCCCTTCAAGGGAGGCCTTATTGGGTGGGGTTGGGGTCCACCCTTCTGGTTCTATGTAGCCCCACTCTCCTCACAGGGGAGTTCCCTGTTAAGGGCTCAGTCCTGATTGATTTGAACTGGTTCAGTGGCCAGTAACTGCACAAACCAGTGGATACCCAGGAGGTCCAAGATCGCCAGCGAGGTCACCTAGCCCTGGCAGAGGTCACTCAGATAAGGCAAAGTGTGTCTTCCCATTGCCTCTGCAGCACCCTTCTCATTTCCCGGGGCAGGTGGATCCTTCAGAGCCCTTGACCTGGGAGCAGTTCAAAGCCACTGATGCCACCTTCCTCAGGTATGTCAGGGCTATGGATGAGCAGGTCTTTTGCCTGTCTCCCCTGTAGCAGCCAGATTTGGACTCTTCAGATTTATCAGCCTCCTCATCTTCCTCCTTCAAGTAAAAGGATACCTCTGTCTGTCTGTCCTCAGATGCTGATCAGATACAGTAAGAGTGCTTCCTATCAAGGCTGGTCAAGATGGTACATGGGTAATACAGACAATACAATTGCATTAACAGAAAAGGGTACAGAAAATAGAATATATTGACTATATTGAGTACATCTAGGTACAATTAAGTGCTAGAATACAGTTGAAACACAATAGAGTAGCAACTAAATTGAGTGTGCAATATACATGATGTGCAATCAGACTTATGATGACTGTTTAGAACTGTACAATAGAACAGTTTAGTCTTTGGTACAGAAGAATTAGGACTGTCATTGAAGGATAGCCCATGTCCCACCCCCAGCCCCCCTTCTTGGCAGCAGGACAGGGGTGTGGGTGCAGTAGAGGTGTAGGTCAATCTTACAGAAGCAGCACATTAAAAGTTATGTAAGTACACAACACGTATAGTGAAACTAGTTAACTACATAGTACAGTTACAGTGTAGTTAGTGACACTTAAAAATATCCTTCAGAAACCACTCCCTCATGAAGCTACTGCAGTATAGTGTAATGGTTAAAAGCACTGCCCTCAAACCTGGAGAACTGGGTTCAAATCCCAGAGCCACCACTTGTATACTATGTGACCAAAAAATAAAAAGAACTAACAATAAACACACAAGCTAACATTGTAAATTGCTATACAATAAAAATCATTAATTTATATAGTTACAGTACTTGTTGACTTTTAACAGTGCTGTACTTGCTAAGAAATGTGCTGCTTCTGTGTCATTGTTTCCACAGTTAATGCCTAACTAACATGTACTTACAAAAGTAAGTACACAGAAACTGTCACTTAAAATAAAGTGTAAGAAGAAGGGTGTACAATAACAGTGCTGTACAACAGTTACTTTTGAATGTGCTGCTTCTGTGGCATTGTTTCCACAGTTAATGACTAACTAACATGTACTTACAAAGTAAGTATGCAGAAACAGACACCTAAAATAAAGTGTAAGAAGGAGGGTGTAGCAGTGCTGTAGTTACTAAGGAATGTGCTACTTCTGTGGCATTGTTTCCACAGTTAATGACTAACTAACATGTACTTACAAAGTAAGTACGCAGAAACTGACACTTAAAATAAAGCATACAAAGAAAGATATAACTACTATACACTTACATTGAATGCCAATGCTGTAGTTCTGATGTATGCTTTCCTTCAGAAATCAGTCCCTCATGCACTTACTGTTTAATAAACATGCAATCTTATATTCTTAGTAGCTATACAACTACATTGGTTACTTATACAATAAAAAACATTTATATAATTACTTACTGGCTTGTAACAATGCTGTAGTTACTAAGAGATGTGCTGCTTCTGTGGCACTGACCTACACCTCTTCTGTATCCACACTCCTGCCCTGCTATGGTCCATGTAGGTGGCTGGGGGTGGGGCATGGCTATATACCTTGCACTTTACCACCGATCTGCTGTGTGGAGTGGTGGCGGGTGGTGAAGGATACACAGGTAGGAATTCTTCATGGTGTGTAGTTATACAAATTGTATGATGTGGTAGTTACACATGCAGTCACAACTGTCTCTCTTTTGGTAAAAATTGATTTATGCTGGAAGTGTAACTACACATGTAACAGCTGTTACAAAGTGCAACAGAAAAATTGATTTATGCTGGAAATGTAACTACACATGTAACAGCTGTTGCAACAGTAATTGTGATAACTACCAATTCATGCAAATTGTGTAACTACACTAAACCACAAATGTGAAACTAGTTAACTACTACATTGTAGTTACATGTAACTACATATATGTTAGATAGTAGCTACATTGTAGTTATACAGTAGTTTCAGTGTAGTTAAGGACACTTAAAATAAAGTGTAACCATATTTTGTTATTCAGCCTAAATAAAAGTTGATGTTATGTGGCTAATATTAGGCCACTTCATCAGAACATATTATATTTATTTGTTATTTATCGAATTTTGTTGATCAGGTAGGCCCACTGAGACTAGAAGTCCCTTTTTCAGGGGTAACCCAGGGAAGGGGGATACAGATGGCAACCAACTGAAACTGAACCAGATTAAGATCTTGGTGGTATTATTAGTGAATGGGGGAAATTTGGCCAAGACGCTGAGGAAATTCACCTACTCTGTGTAGGGAGCGCTGTGCTCCGCTTGTTCCCAGATGGATTCAGAGGAGGAGTAGGAGGAGGTTGGAACATTGCAGGCAAAGCTTAGGTTCCCAACCTCTGCTGAGAATGCATTAGGGAATGAAGATATGGACTGCTGTCTACAGCTTTCATTGGATACCGCCAACACTCGACAAGGAATGGAAACAGACACACTAAGTACAGAAAGAGGTATAAATAATGATTCAGAGGTTCACAGAAACAATTTTACTTCAGTAAAAGTTCCAAGAAATTCAGAGTACCCAGATACAGCCATTGCCGATGTTGCAATGGGGAAGATGAGGAAAAAAGAGAGGGTGGTACAACCACGCTCACAGAAATGCTCTTGGTGTCACAAATGCAAGACAGGGTGTTTCAAACCAAAATACTTCCTGTTTCAGAAGAACCACAATGAGTCATGGCTACCATGACAGCAGCAAGGTAAGAGTGAGCAGTTCAACTGCAAGATAATCCACAGACAGCTCAAGAAGCAATCAGCTCAGCATTTGGAATCCCAAGCACAGAAATGACCTCAGAGACACAGGACTGGTCTGCAGATAGCTCTTTAAAAAGTGCAGATTATATGCAAACACCAGAAAGTAAATGGGTTCCTGACCCTACATGGGAATCCTATTCTCAGTCTTCTTTTTCACCATCTATATCTGCTAATCAGGCATTAAAATCAAGGGGGGGCTCCCAAAATAAAGGACAAATAACTACTATCTATAAACAGACTATTGGGTGCAATCCCCAAAAACTCTCATAAACAATCAGGTTCTACTAAGAGTCTTAACCTTACTTTAGGGCAAGGTGCTTCAAGTTCAGGGCATGACAGAGCGCAAAATCGAAATAATACAGAATCAGACTCTGATCAGAGTTCCTTACCAGGGGGCAATAACCAGAGACAACAAAGGCCAAACTCAAGGCCCACCTTTTCAGAACCTTTCCGAAATAAATTACAGCAAGCACCCAGGAAAAGTGCAGTTTGTCTACGTTACAGAGTGGGACTAGCAGAATGCCCAGACATATGTGGCAAGGACACTGTTAAAAAACTTGATGTACTTTCAAGCCACTGATGTTCATGTTTTAATACGTTTCAGGAGAGGATATTTTTGATATCAGTTTTAAACCTTTTTCTTCTCCTTGAAAGGTTTTGGCTAAAATATGAGGGTCTAAACTCCTCACCTGTTTGGATACCCATCATGACTATCACTCTCACAAAACCCCTATTCACATCTATCACAGTCATGTTCAGTAATGAGGGGGAGAATGTTCAGAATATACTGTATAACCCCTTAAATCTGCATTTTTTTTATTTCCGCGCTATTCACTGGTCTCTTAGTATCCACGAACATTAAGAGCATGTGTATATTTATGTAGTGCTTACTTTAAACCTCTTTCCCCATATGTCCCAGGGTTTTATTTAACTCTAAAAATTGATTAGCGTTTTGCTCATAAAAGTTCTAAAACACTGTGAAAATGCATAGCACTTGCCTCACTGTGTTTAACAAACATAACACTTCTAGAAAACCTATATAAATGCCTTCTGTACAGTTAGTATTGTCCCCAAAAAACTGCTAATCAATTATTTAAAACCCTGATGTCCATATCCAATTTAAAGCACTCGCCATGTGTTAAGTATTCAGCAGCTTGTTGTGGTAGCCAAACATTTAACATCTAAATCAAATCACTTGATACTCTATTAGTTCTTGTGATTCTACATGCTATCAGTTCTGTTGCATTCTCCATTTTACAAGTGCATGTGTAGGGAAACTGAACTAAACTAAAATTACAGGGACTGGGAAATCGAGTGGGGTTTTTCTAGCAGTTTCGATCGCCTGCGTTTAGAATACCCCATGTGACTCAGAAGCTTCCAGGACCACTGCCTTGTAAATGTAAGATGCCCACCATTCTCAGATAGCAGGTCAGGGTTGTGTGCCTTGACTACCCCAGATGCTATGGCTGATACCACATGAACATTCACAACTGCGCCTCTGATCTAAGGCTTATAACAATTTTCCTCAGCTCCTCCTCAACTTCATCGAGGAGCAATGCGGGACAGCCACAGGGCTTAGTGGACAGTTCAGGAGCCAGTTTGGTGGGGTTGGGGGTTTTGCTAAGTTCACAAGGTAGTCCTTCTTGAACCCATGCACAGTACTCTCATTCATGCTGTCTGAGTACTTCTTGCAGTAGTAGCAAACAGCATTCATAACACCATTTTCCACTGCATACTTGCCAACCTCAAATCGAACACCTGCAGTGTATTTTGTGTATTCTGTCTGGCGCTTCTTTGAGACAGGACCAGAGATGTCAGTAGCGAGTTCGGTGATCACTGCCTCGGCAACCTGCAGTGGAACTGCAGCAGTTTGGCTAAGACTTTCAGCACTCAGGGGCTCACTGGATAAGTCTCGCTTGACAGCAGGCTTTTTGTTCAACCAGGATAAGAGAGACATCTTAGTAGTCAGTCAGTAGTAATCTGCAAAATGATGGAATACAGTTGGAATACAGTCTCTGGTATTGTCTTCATTTTGTATACTTCCGGGTATCGTAATACCACGAATATGAGATTACAGTAAATTCCTCCAGTAGTGCCATCGTGAGGAAATTTACCTGCGTGGATATTTTGCGTTATACAGTACAATTCTAGTTGGAAAAAAATGCAACGTTTTGGGCCTCCCTTTAGCTGTTATTAATACTGAAAGGATATGGATGGGGGACTGGAGGTTCAAAGTTAAATTAATGCAGAGAAATAATGAGGTATTCCACATTGCCAATAGCTTTCTCCTAGGCAGAGATAGCAGTATGCTTCTACCCAGGGCAGCTCCTTGGCCTGCTACAAGGGTGGAAATAGGACTCACTTGAGCAGTGCCTGTGACCAAATGAAATGTGCACTCTGTGGAGATTTGGGCCAAATTTAGGATGACCTGTACCAACATTCATCAATGTGATTTATGTGATGAAATGGGCCACACATATCATCAGTGCCCTTGGGCTGGCCGAGACAGAAACACAAATATTAATTAAGAAACCATTGTTAACCAAGCCCAGGAACAGAGAAGGAATGCAGAAACAGACAGAAATAGGGAGGGAGCAGCAAGAATGTAACATAGCTGATGGTGAGGGACAGGGAAAAGAGACTACAAATGCACCAGATTACCCAATTGTTCCCCCAAAGAGAACCCCCAAACCCCCGCTTCAACAGCACAGAGCAGAGATAAGAACCCAGTACCACAGGAATCTGATTAGGCTTTCTTAGATCAGAATGACCTTCCAGGCCTGATGCCCCCTCCCACATCAGATATCCAAATCCCTAGTTCTAGGAAACTCATGAGGGCAGCTACTAAATCCACCCTGCAGGCAGTATAAGTGCAAAATGTATATCAAGTACTACAAGACATCAGAGATGGTGGCACTTCTGAAACTGAATCTGACATTTATTCTAGGTCAGGGATGATTTCAGAAATTGAGGTAGGAGATGAAATAGAGCCTCCTGATTCTTCAGACTTGAAGAAAAAGGAAAGAAGAGAAAAACAAGGAAAGGTATAAGAGTTCTATGTAACCAACATCTGACACTATGGCCTCATTGCACCTAGCCACAGCTAATGTTTGCAGTATGAAAGCAGAAAGAAAAAGGATTTCTGTCTTACCGTATTTTAAACAATCACCTTTCCAGATTATTCTTTTACAAGAAACTAGACTTAATTCTCTTTGGGACATCCACCAGGCCAAAACAAAACTTGGTTAGAAGGGCCTTCCTTCTGGTCTTTTGGAGAGGATGTAGCATATGGCCTGGGTATTCTATTTAAAGGTCCAGAACTGCAGGTGCAAAGACTGGTAGATATAGTGCCAAGGAGGGCTCTATTGTTAGACTGTGTTTACTGTGGTTCCTTTTCAGAACCATTAATATCTATGCCCCACAAACAAAGAAGGCAAGAGTTGAACTTTTTGGTACCATAAAACCTTATTTGTTTACTTTGAAGCATATTGTATGGGGAGGAGACTTTAATTGCAGCCTAGACAATAAAATGGAGGATAACATACAAAAAAAGATACAATGTGACTCACAAGCACTTAAAAATATAACAACTACAGCTAATTTACTGGATAGCTACAGGGACCTACGTAAAGGTGCAGGTTATACTTACCACAGACATGCATATTCTACCAGAATGATTTTAGTTTTAAAATATAAATAGTTGGTCCCCAGGGACCTCAACTTGTGAATTCTCTGACCATCAAGTATTATCTTGCAAATACAGCTTACAAAATGCACCCCCCCCCCAAAAAAAAAATCCCAGGTGTGCAAAGAAGATGGAAATTAAATTCATCCTTACTGGATGAAGAGGCAATCTGGTTAACATTTTACAACTACCATCAAACAGAGACTCTGTGTAGCATGCATGTATGATGACAAATAGTCATGGTGGAGGGATTTGAAGAACTCAGTTAAAGAATTATTTTCAAATTATGGGAAATCAAAGTCAAATATAGAATACTTACAGTATCTAGATTATAGACACCAATGATATAAATTCATATCACTACAACTTGTGGACAGAATAACTTATAATGCTCAAACTGACCTCATTAAATCTAAAATGGCACATTCAGTATAACAGAACTGCTACCCTGGAGGCAGAAATGAATTTTGGGCTGGAAAAAAATAAACACCCTATTTGGATCCATACAGGCTTGCAAACAAAAGCTGGATACAAAATGAATGGAAAAGTTATATACCACTAACAGTCAACTTAAAACTACAGATGTAGAACTGATAGAATAAGTGCAAGAGTCACTATATAAAACCTTCAGTAAATAATATAATTTGGTTCTACCATCCACTAGCCTGCTGAATTACCCTTTCCCCATTAACTAAAAAAGGAAAACAAATGTTAGCAGGCCCCACAAATCAAGATGAAATTTCTGTAGCTCTGGAACACCTAAA
This sequence comes from Neoceratodus forsteri, assembly GCA_016271365.2. Lineage (NCBI taxonomy): Eukaryota > Metazoa > Chordata > Ceratodontiformes > Ceratodontidae > Neoceratodus > Neoceratodus forsteri. Next base: position 637,117,598 of record CM057453.1, on the reverse strand, counting down.
ATCTGGAATTTCTCTGGGTTTCGATGGCCTTATCAGTGAATTCTACAAAACCTTTGTGAATGAAATAGACTTGTTCGTAATAGATATTTTTTAAGAAATGACGTGAGAACAGCAAAATGTTAAAAAATTTGCCAAGGCAATAGTTATCTTTTTACATAAAAAGGGGAGAAAACCCAGCTGGATAATGGGAGATCTATAAGTTTATTAATTACAACATCACCAAAGGCTCTAGAGCTTAGCCCACCATGCCCCTCAGCAATGGAACTCACAGGGGTTGTTACTGTTTGTTGCTAACATTTTACTGCTTTATTTTTCTCTGATTCAAATTGTTGTTGTAGGGTATTCTTTCTACTGCATTATTACAGGGTGTGCCTACAGGTTTGTGCTTACAGATTACTGCTGTAATCTTCTGATTCTAATTATTTTTTGCAAGATGTATCTTCTGTTACTTCTTTATTTTTCTGTGTAGCAAAGTGTTTTTATAGGGTACATCGTCTGTGAAATTATTACAGGTGGTGCTTTACAGGTTTTACAGTTTTATCTATCATTAGGCTAAGCTTTTAGAGCTACTGCATTTGCTGTTGGTTGTTTCTGCTCTTATCTCCTTATTTCTTTCATCCGTGGTTGTTCTTTTTCAGCAGGGGATGAGCCCAGTCACCCACTCCCATCCCCAACCACCCCATGCTACACTCCTTTTGTAGGGTAGCACTGTCATGACATTTCCTGTAGCAAAGCAGGAAGGGAAGGGGAGGATTAGAGGGGTAGCCACACAGTGACATCATTTACAGGGGCACAAGTAATTTAACTTTAACAAGTTAGACAAAAACAAACAAACAAAACACAAAATCAAATGTTTGCTTTTATTTTCCTCCTTCTAATTAATCTGACCAGGTTATAAACCCAGCAACTCATCTGGAATGGATATTATTAACTGCAGGTACTGTGGGACACTTTTCAAAAAGGCAGTTGTACAGGATTTAGGACACTGTCCTACATGCTGGACCATTGGAAACCTAAGAGCTCAGCTCCAGGCACCATGGGCAGAGACTGAACATCTCAGATTGCATATTCAGGAGGAAATATAAGAACCACCTGTCATTTCCCGAACATCCAACAGAAGCACCTCGACCGCAGATGGTAGTTAGCCTGGGAGGCTGGCAGGTGGTTAGGTGGGGCAAATTAGGTGCCCCATCACTCAGTGCTCTCCAGCGTATCACCTCCACAAAACATATAAAAACTACAAACAGGTATCTGCCTCTATCTCTGTAATCAAACAAAGGGGCAGAGGACACCGCAAAGCAGGACACTACAGCACAGGAGCTAGCACAACAGAACTGGCCCAAAACAGGGATCAAAACAAAAAAAGCAAAAAGGAAACCTAAAACACTTCTGATCATAGAAGACTCCATGATTTGAGGAGTTGATACCCACTTCCAGCCTGGGGCAATGGTCAGATGTCTCCCAGGTACATCAGCATGGAGAAACACTGACTGCATTGCTTAAATTGTGCAGGAAGCAGGAGGAAACATCGATGTCCTGGTACACATAGGGACTAATGATCTCACCAGCCAGCCAGTTGTGGAGACCAAGGAACACCTGATCAGGCTGGGTGACAAACTGTCATCCATTTCATCCAGCATCTCCTTCTCTGACATCCTGCCAGTCTGGGAGAGGGGGCAGATAGACGGAAGGTCAGAGAAGGGGAGACAGGGAAGCTAAACATGTGGTTCAAGGGCTGGTGCTAAGAAAAATGACAGATTTGTTGGAAACTGGCAACAGTTTTGAGAGCGAAAGTTCTTTAAATCCAATGGACTGCATCTAACTAAGGAGGGAATCAGTGCATTGGGGCAGAAGTTTGACATCTTTGCAGAATATTTAAATTGGCAAATGGGGAGAGGGGTGTAGCACCTGATATGTTGAAAGGGAAGAACACCCCTTCCCCCCTCAGCTAGTGATCAAACAGGAGTTCAGCATGATTGTAGTTCATTTGCATCATCAGATAAGGAAAATGCACAGGGGAATTGCTGGACCTCGCCTAACAACTAACACACCAAAATCTGCCCAATGGAAAATCATGTACACAAATGCTTGCAGTCTGGGAAACAAGATCCCAGACCTGAAGGCAACAATAACAGAGGCTAAACTGGACATAGTAGCCATTATTGAGACATGGTTCAGCAGTAACCACACTTGGGAGACTTCAGTACCCGGCTATGAACTGTTCAGAAGAGACCAAGGTGCAAAAAAGGGGGGGGGGAGTGGCTTTTTATGTCAATGAAATGATCAAAGCTACAGAAATTCAGAATACACATAAGGAGCCAGAAGAACTGTGGGTCACCTGGAAACAGGAAATGGGACTGCCATATGAATTGGAGTTGTCTACAGGCCTCCAGAACAGGGGGAGGACATAGATGCATTACTGTTAGAGGATATGCAAAACATGACAGCAAAAGAGGAGGTTCTGGTAATGGGAGACTTCAGCATGCCAGAGACAGATCGATCAATACCAGCAGGAACATCTGCCACAACTAGACATGTAGTGGGTTCCCTGCAGGGGGAGGGCCTCAAACAACTGGTAGGACAACCCACAAGAGACAGGGCTATCCTAGATCTAGTACTGACTAATGGGGAAAGGATCACAGATCTCCAGGTAGAAGTTCACCTGGGGGCCAATGACCATCACATGGTATGGTTCAATTTGGCCACTAGAACGAAATCATCCCATTCCAAGGCAAAAATATGGGACTTCAGAGGAGCTGACTTTGATAAGAAGGCCAACAGTGTTAAGCTAGCCCTGACAAGAAGAAATACAGGTTAGGGGGTACAGGAAAAGTGGCCAAACATTAAGGATGCAATACTTGAAGCAACATCCCATTGTGTTAGAGAGAAAAGCAAGAGCAAAAGAAGAAGGAAATCACTTTGGTTCTCAAGAACTGTAGCAGAAAAGGTGAGACCCAAAAGGCTGGCCTTCAGGAAATATAAGGGAATGCAGTGGGATGAAGATAGGGAGGCATACCAAACTTTCCTAAGGGAAACAGGGAAGGCAGTAAGGCATGCAAAGGTCCAAACCAAGGAAACACTAGCATGAACAGTAACAAGACTTTCCATAGATACATTAGTGAAAGGAGAAAGTCCATAGGGGGTATTGCTAAGATCAAAGGGGATAAGGGTGTGTGTGAGAAGGAGGACAAAAGAAAAGCATTTATCCTAAATAGATACTTCTGCTCAGTATTTACTGAGGAGAAGGTGGGGCAGGGCCCACAGCTCAGCACCATGGACACGGGGGGAGGGGTGTGTGCATTAGTCCATTCACAAAAGAAAGGGTCCTACAAGAGATCACTAAGCTCAGGGTGGACAAGGCAATACTGCCTGATGGCATACATCCCAGGGTACTAAAGGAGCTAAGGGTGGAAGTAGCAGAGCCATTATCAGAAATGCTTAGTGAGTCTCTGAGCACAGAAGAGATCCCAGAAGACTGGAGAAGGGCTGATGTGATCCTACTCCTCAAGAATGGTAGCAGGGAGGAGGCAGGGAACTACAGACCAGTCAGTCTTATCTCAGCAGTGGGCAAGATTGTGGAGGCAGTCCTTAAGGAAAGGATAGTACAACACCTGGAATCCATAGGAGCACAGGATCCAAGACAGCATGGGTTTACAGCGGGAAGGTCCTGTCAAACTAACCTCATAGATTTCTTTGACTGGGTAAACAGAGTGGTGGACCAAGGGGAGAGCAGTTGATGTTGTCTACCTTGACTTCAGCAAAGCTTTCTATACTGTTCCACATAGAAGAATGATTAATGAGCTGGGAAGGCTCAGGCTGTGTCAGAAGTTGGTCTACTGCATGGTTGGTGGCAAAGTGGTGGTAAATGGTATACAGTCAGAAGAGATGCAAGTCACAAATGGGGTACCCCCGGGATCAATCCTGGGGCCAGTCCTCTTCAGTATCTTCACCAGTGACATTGCAGATGGACTGGAGGGTAAGTTCTGTCTGTTTGCAGATGACACCAAGATCTGCAACAGAGTAGATGATCCAGATGGGGTGGGCAGAATAAGACAAGATCTAGATTAACAGGCAAAATGGTCAAAAGAGTGGCAAATGGGGTTTAACGAAAGAAGAGCAAGATCATGCACATAGGGAAGAGAAACCCTGAAGCCACCTATGGGCTGGGAGGGGAGTTGCTGGCAGTCACAAGGGAAGAAAGAGACTTAGGCATCATCATCACAGATGACCTGAAATCATCCATGCAGACCACTAACGCAGTAGGTACGGCTAGAGGGATGTTGGGGTGTATTAGTAGGGGTATCACATGTCATAAGAGGGAGGCAATAATCCCTCATTACAAGACACTGGTTAGGCCCCATCTGGAGTTCTGTGTGCAGTACTGGAGGCTGTGCCTGCACAAGGACATTAAGAAAATGGAGGCAGTCCAGAGACGGGCAACCAAAATGGTGCAGGGACTGCATCAGAAAACATATGAGGACAGATCAACAGAGCTCAATATATTTACCCTAGAGCAAAGGAGGAAGAGAAGTGATATGATCGAAACATTCAAACATCTTAAGGGTATTAACAAGGTGAAAGAGTCTAACATGTTTCAATATAAGAAAAATAGCAGGACAAGAGGACACAGCATGAGATTAGAGGGAGGCCTATTAAGGGGGATTGTGAGGAAGTTCTTTTTCACAGAAAGGGTGGTGGATGCATGTAATGGCCTACCTCAGGAAGTGATGGATATGAATACATTGCAGAGCTTCAAACAGGCATGGGACAGGCATACGAAAGCACTAAAGATGAATATGAATAGATAAGCCGTTGACAGAGTACAGACCTATGGCAGATTCATAAGTGTAGAAAAAATGGGCAGACTGGATAGGCCTTGTGGTCCTTATCTGCTGTCAACTTCTATGTTTCTATGTAGTTGTCCATCTAGCACCCACATACAATGCCTTTAAAAAAGTGCTCCACTGATACCTTATCTCAACCAAACAATGCACCTGCTTCAAACCTCCTTAGTACTTGTCTTCCCTTTCTTGAAGCTCTTAAGCAGCTTCTGCCAATATACCACTGTAAAATAACCATTCTCTGCCCTGTCCCCTACCTCTCCCCCATACACTTCTCTTCCATGTCTCAAAGCTGTTTCATACTACTAAGAGTGTTAGATGTACAGAAGGCTTTTTAAACCCATATAAGTGCATCTCCAGTATCTGGATATCCTTATAATTTATTTAATAAAAATTTGTCAAGGTTACTTTTAAAAGTTTCCACATTATCTGTTTCCAGCAAATGTCTTGGTAATTTATTCCATGTTGATATCATTCTTTGTGTGAAAAAACAACGTCTAGCATTTACTTTGGGATAAGTTAGTGTTAATTGAAACCCATGACTCCTGAGATTACAGTCTCTCGGATTGAGGGACATTCTTAATTGTATCATTAAATCATTATCTCTAATGATGTTAAATATCAAGAGGAGATCTCTCCTAGTTCTTCTCATTTCCAATGAATACATGTCCAGTTCGTTCATTCATTCTACCTTGATAATCTTTTGTTTTGTAGGCCATCCATCATCTTGGTAACCCTTTGCTGAACCCCCTCCAATACATTAACGTCACGTCTAAGATTTGGGCTCCATAGTGGTGAACAATAGTCCAAATGTGGTCGCACATAGGCTCTATAAAGTGGGAGTATACATGCCCTGTTCTTGTAACAAACAATCGTTTTATGTACCCTATTATTTTGTGTTTTTATATGATTACAATGTGATGTAAATGTGAATTCTGCATTTATAATAACACCAAGATCTTTCTCCTCTTTTACTGATACCAGTGTAGAACCATTTAACATAAACTGTACATTTGGATTATTATCTCCTAGATGCATAATGATGGTTTTATTGACATTAAAATCAATATTGTTTTGTTTGGCCCAAATTTCTAGGAGTTGAAGATCTTTGACAGCATTGGTTATTTCATCCGATGATCCCACTTTAAGTGCAATTTTGGTATCACCCGCAAATTTTATAGTCTTGTTCTTGAGATTTACAGTCATATCTGACACAAAAATATTAAAGAGAATGGGTCCAAGAATGGATCCCTGTGGAACCCCACTAGTTACTGCACCCATAGAGGAGGTATACCCTCTTATACATACCACTTGTGTACAATTTGTTAGCCACTCATTTACCCAATTTATTATAAGAGGGTGAATCCCACATGATTTCATTTTGTTTATCAGTGTTAAGTTAGGGACTTTATCAACCAGCTTCTGCCAATATACCCCTTCAATATAATCATTTCCTGCTCTGTCTCCTGCCTCACCCCCCCATATATTCATCCCCTGTCTCGCCATGCCAGCTCTTATTCCCATGCCTAGCCTTATCTCTGAACCTAGTATTTTCCCAAACCACAGCTGTCTCAACTTTCCTATCCCTTGCATCATTTCCCTATTGCACTTAACAGTTATTGTCTCATATTTTTTAGATCTGTCTGAAATGTCTTTTTAGGGTTATACCTGCTGTATTGATTTATTCTCTGAATTTTTGCTTAATGTTTCTGATGTATTTCCCAGCAAGTCACTTGACTTTAGTGCTTTGCTGACTTGCCAGATTGCTTTGTCGTGATGCTATGACTGGAACTATTGCTCTGTTCCCTGCTCTCAACACCTTGTATTTTTTTTTATGCTGCACAACCAATGTACGGCACCTTGTTTTTGTATCCTAATGTAACCTGCTGTTTGCTATACCTGTGATGTTTACTTTGTAACCTCCCAGGTCATGCCTAAAAATAGTTATCTCTATGGCTAGCGCACCTACCCGGTTAACAAAAAAACTAACTAAATAAATATAGATGATAAAATATTATCAACTATATTTTGTAAACATTTACAGAAGGTAGCAGCAAACCTAATTCATCTGGTACAAACCTGTTCTATCCCAGGAAAAAACATTGTCCAAAATCTACAGTTACTCAGAGACATGTTTGAATTTGGGAATTAAGGGGCAGCACAAGGCTTTGTATTAGCCCTGGATCAGGCTAAGGCTTCTGACAAAGTTTCACATCAATTTCTTTTTAAGGTATTTTATTTGTATGGGATTCCTGTGAACTTTATTTCATGGATTAATTTATTATACAACAATGCTACTTTTGTACCCTTAGTGAATGGAATATTAGGTCAGGAAACTCCATTAAAAAAGGGGATAAGACGAGGGTGCCTGTTAAGTCCCTGCTCTACAATGTCATACTAGATCCTCTGATTAGGACAGTATTGAATGATACAAGTATAAAAGGAATTACCCCTCATATATCCATACCTGAACAAAAAAATTGCTGCCTATGTAGATGATGTCTGCCTCTTTGTTCAAGATCAAAGCTCCGGGAAAAGGCATTGCAGACAATAAAATAATATTCTAAGTACTCTGGGGAAACTATAAATAGGGAAAAAAGTGTAGGGTTAGCTTTGGGTATCAAGATAAATAATGTGACTGAAGTAGCACATGTAACCCCCCGACCGCCCCCCCTTGTTCAACTAGCAGGGCTGCTTCATTCACCACATAGCACCAAAGAAAGGGGTGGGGGTTTACATAACAGTTTATAGTACATCTACTTTGAGCCTGCCATACACAGAAAGGCAAACCAAGTGTGGCAACTACCTGGCACACACCTGGTGGGACCATTTACCATGGCCATCAACCCAGGTCCCTGGGAGAAAATGTTTGCTCACAATTATACTATGTTTGTGCATCTGGACAGGGGCACCCAAGTAAATCCAGACACCGTGGAAGCAATAACAGTACTGTCCAAACCAGGTTGGGATTCTAGAGTGTGGCTTTTATTCACGTAACAAAGTAGGAATAATCACAAACTGAAGATGGACTCCCACAGGGCTACTCATACTGGTATTGCAGATACAGATGTTCCTAAATTTCCATTTAGCATAGGCATAATGAACACATACAGTAAACTCTCTGGTTCTGAATTACACAGTGAACTCTCTGGTTCTGAAATGGAGATTGGCACACATGGCCTAAATCAGTACATTTTCTCTTGACTAGGAATACATGGCCAGTACTAGGACACTTTCTCATATTTCACGAGGAATACTAGTGGCACCACAACCACCAAAGAGCACATACAGGCTCACAGAGAATCCAACCCACGTCTGGGTAACTATTTCCATCAGGCACTGGCCAAATGCACTGAGTGAAAATTGAACTGGTGCACAAACTGAACCCGGAGAGGTCGACTGATTACTCCAGATGGGGGGGTCTCCCACCTTTTGCTTCCAAGTTTATACTCAGCCATTCATCTGGTTAATAACGCCCTCACAGAAAACTTGTAGATGCTATCTTGAAATATTTTTCACACTTAACATACTACATGACTAAAAGTTCTGTGCTTGTGCAGTCTCTCTCTAGACTCCAGTGTAAGCAGACACTTTTAAAAACAGACAAGACTAAAAGTTCTGTACTTGGACAGTCTCTCTAGGCTCCATAGTAGGTAGACACTTTTAAAACAGAAACAGTCTAGGTGACAGAGTCCCTTTGTCAGAAAATTCACCAAGGAATGCAGGTGCCCCTCCTGGGCAGAACACAAAAAGTACTCACAGTTTCTGAAGTTGTCACAGGCAGCTTCACAAGATAGACTGGGTGATAGGATTGTCCCATAACTCTGAAGATCGCTCCCATCCCTCCAGAAATGGAACAAAGGAAAACCCACTTGGAACGGTTTCCACCACTTCAATCTCTGTCTCCTATGTTCTTCTTCTAGGGTGAGAACAAACTACCCAAAACACAGTGGTAGCTCTCTGTCAGAACTAAAAATGAGGAGCTGCCTAGAGCTGCAGCCTCCTCCTGGAACTCCACTCTACAGACTACTGAACATTCTAAAGCTATCTCCCTACAGCTAGCTCGAGTGTGGCTTATGCTGCTGCAACAGTTCTATGATTACATCATCCACCAGTTCAGCTGAGACTGAAACCAGATAATGACAGTGTGAAATCCATTTAACTGGCATTTCACTAGCTGCCTTTCCCTGCCTGCCAGTGATTCTAAATGGGATTCTAGTAACCCCTGGGAACAAGGAGGTTACACACAAATCTCTATCCGAAGAGCCTATTAAAATATTAGGTCTCCTATTTGAAAAAGGTAACTTAGCTCAGTTAAACTGGGAACAGAAACTGGCAGTGGGGGACAAGAAAGTGCAGGTCTGGAAAACATGGAGGTTCTCCAAAAAAAAATGGGTTTCAATTATAAAGAAATTGTTAATGCCACTCTTTACTTATGTGTGTCACATTTATCCACTACCCATACATTTAGAAACCAGGCTCTTTAGCATAGTGTTTCAAAGGTTATGGGGTAGTAGATTAAACCAGATAAAGAGGAAATGTACATATCTATCAGAGACAAAAGGAGGTCTCAACCTGATACACCCGATTGTTTTCTATCATACCCTTTTCATACATGCAGCATTAAGAATACAGTGGGGACTTGACACACAGTCATGGCAGCAGTGGACAATGCAACTTTTTAGACTCTTGATGGGGAAATGGAACAGTTTTCCTCCTAAAGTGACTGCTTCATTACAAATACCTGAATTTGTATTCTCATCAGTAAAAAAAGCAAGGTAGTGGAATTTAAACAAAAGGGAACATTCTTAGTTATACACTTGGATTATGGATAAACATTCAGCTCATAGAGCAAACTTCCAATGTGTTCTCCCTCCAAACACCAAACACTACTCATAGTTCTCAGTGATAACAGTGTCCCACAGCAGTGTTGGGACATAGTATGGCTGTGTTGTTATGGGAAATTGGGGGTCAGAGGTAATTTGAAACATAAATCCTTAGATGAAAGGTACTGTTTCCAGGAAGAGTGTTTTCAGACTGAGGAAACACATGAATTGTTTTTCTTTCTTGCACACACTCAGAACAGTTCTGAGCTTTTTTAGCGCAATGATGGAAATGGCCCTTCCTTATTAATATTACATGTGAAATGTTAATTTTAGGTATCTACTCAGGGAGACTTAACAATTATCACCCAAGCACATTAAATATAATCTTTGCTTGCATTACATTTTGTTTATGGCAGGCTCGATGTTGTTTCCTGTTACAACAACTACAAACTTCCTATTTATCAATTGTAATACAGATAGAATCTGCAGTGAGTCAGGACTCAGGACTACAAGAAACTAAATCACAGAAAGGCAGCAAAACTATGGAACATTATATGCTGGACTGATTAAAATTAAAAGGGAAGAAAAACAAAGGGTATTGGGCTGTGATGTATACCAGGAACAGACTTTAATGGTTTCCTTTCTTCTTTATTTCTTTTGTTTCCTTGTTTTTGTATTTTCAGTATTCTAGACTTAAGTTTTCTTTTACGTCTAATTGTGTGAATAGTGAATATTACTGTTAAGTTCCTGGAAAAAAGTTTATATTTATTGTTTTCTTTGAATTGTTGAAATGATTTTTTTTTAAACAATAAAAATTCCCCTGCTCTTTTCTAGAAGTGGCATGGGATCTTTCATGTCCACCTGTACAGACAGAACCTTGGTTTAATGTCTCATGTGAAAGACAGCACCTCAGGAGTGCAGCACCCCCCTCATGTTGCACTACAATGTCAGTACTGGGATTTAACTCAAGTGTCTGGTGTGGGGATAGAACCCACAGCCTTCTGATCTTCCGGCCTCAGATTTGAGTGTGCAGCCTGCTGAGCCACTGACACTTACACTGCTATGATAGTTCCTTTTTCTGATAAATCAATCTGTTTCCTTTATAGGTTCACTTCATATCACCACGTCTTGTATTCCATATGAGCTTACCTGACCCTCACTCATATGTTTAGCTTTTCATAGCCTTTCCACTAGCTCACATCGACCGTCACTCTCAGAGGTCCACCATATGTTCTGATGAAGTGGCATAATGTCAGCCACAACATGTCAATCTTGTATTTTGATGGAAAAAAATCACAACATATATGCAATATAACATGAGTCGTTCCTTTTTTGTTCACAAACTAATTCATGCACACATGGTTAGTTACTGGTGTTGTGGGATTCAGCTATCCCAGACGCTGCCCTGTCAGTTTAAAGCACTCACAACATGGGTGTTGATGGGGGGGCTTGTAATATAAAAGGGGAATGTTCATGTCTTTGTAATCAATATTGTGTTTTGGAGGCCCCAATAAAGAAAACATGTGTTAATTCATTTTTACACAATGTGCACTTATTTAAAGTGCTTAGCTGGTTGATCCTGTGACCCCGCCCACCATCATTATTTCTATTGGAAACCTATCACAGTGACCCCCCCCACCCTCATCAGACATGAACAGGGGACACAGTCACAGAGAACAGTGAAGAGCAGCACAGCCTGCAATTTCACGGGGTCAGGATCGGAGTAATGAACACTGCTGACATTGCTGATGTCACTCTCCTGCCGGAGTTCAGCACTGCAATCACCCTCCTGACTGCAAGTGAAACAGCCCCTGCCTTACAGTAGAAGGATAGGATTGTTTACCAGTTGGTGCCATGCTAGGACTAGCATGTGTGCATCACTCTAGTGCAGAGTTGATATAAATGGCAAGAACTTAAATACAGTTTAGTCTAGGAGAAACTGCATGTTTCAGTTCATACTCTAATGGCAGCTGGCCCAATTTAAGGTTCACTGGAAGCCTGGAGGAAGATCCTGGTGGGGAGCAAGGTTTTGGTTGGTGCCCATGGCAAAAAAGATAGAACATGAAAAGCATGCAGAGGATCCGAAGAAGACTGGTTGCTTTAAATGTAGGTGTCACTATTAGTGAAGACATTATCACTTATTCGTTCTACAGCAGGACAGGGTGTGCTCCAGCACTGGAGGGATTTCTGTTTTTACATGTCAGGACTGTATATCCTTATTAATTTGGGACAAGGGAGAAGAGAGATGTTGGAGGCTTGAGGGTGGGTTCACTGCAATGTGTATGACTTGGGGGGACAGGCACAGGGTTAGGGGAGGTGGGTGGTGTGTTTTAGGTGATGTGGCATGGGTGGAATAATGGATATCTTTTATTGTACTAAAGTTCACCAGGAGTGTGGGAGTGGAGTAGGGAGGAAGTTGCTACAGGGTGGCAAGGTGGGGTATTTCATTTAAATAGGTCTGGGTGGGGAGAGGGTGAAGTTTGCCACAGTGGGTGGGGTGGTTATGGATTTTAAAAAGATTTATATGTAAAAAAAACATACTTGCCATCCAAAGTTGGGGTGAAGTTGGAAAACTTGTCCCACCCTACATAGTACAAAGTTTTCAACTGCACACCACTTTTGTCAGTGAAGTTTAATTTTGATGCATTTCCAGTCTAAAGTGTATCTGCACCCAGCAACAGACCATGATGAGCAGACAGAAACCACTTCTGTAACAAGCTCAAAAACTAACCTGCCCACAGGTAGAGAAAATAATGAACTAGTATGATATGGCTCTTGGGGGGATTTATCCACCATCCACACCACTTTAGAGATCCTCGCTTGCACCTCAATGAGCAAGGCCATCAGCAGTGGCATCTGGAGTGCTTGAACCCAGACTAGCCCTAGTGGAGTGACAATCATACCTCGCCATGAGGAGAGTGCAGAGGACTTGTTGCCCCTGGGAATGGCAAAGGTTTTCTACACAAACTGAGCCAGGCAGACTGCAAGACTGTTCAATAAGTAGAGAGAAAGGTGGGGAATGAGTTCCTGTATCACCCAGTCTGACTTTTATTGTTTATTGAAAATCTAGGATTATAAATACCTTTGAGCCAAGGCTCTTTTACAAAGGTTCCACGTCAGGAGAATACAAACATTTTAGGCTAAGTTACATTAGTCAATACATAGGCAAACAAAACAATTTTTAAAACAGAGCTTAAAAACAACACTCATTGGTACAGATGTTGCATCATAGAAATAATGTAAGGAAACACTTATGTTTGGAGAAGTTCAGAGATCTATATGTAGTTGCGAACGAGGGGTTGGGGGGCAGCAGCTGAAGAGAAGCTAGAGCAGATTCACAGCATTGTCAAAGAGCAAAGGAGAGGGGAGGTGGGCCACAGGGGAAGCAGGAAGTTAGGAGAGGCAGCCACAGCAACTGGAGGTAGCGAGATGAAGATGTAGTCTTGATTTGAAAATGCCCAGTGAAGAGGTGGAAGTGATATGAGTGCTGAGGGCATTCTTCCAGGTGGGGGCACGGTGTGCAAAGGATCTTTGACCCAGTGCTGTGCAGCATTGAGGAACTTGTAGGAGTTGTCATTCAGACCCTCTGGTACAATGTAGATTAGTGATTGGACTCAGGAGGACTTGGACATTAGGTGGAGCAATACCTAAGATAGCTTTTTTCGCCACCAGACAGGTTAGGTACTTTGTTCGATTTGCGAGTTGAAGCCATCCTGATTTGGTGTAGAGTTTACATGTATGTGTGAGTTGGTGGGCTCCAGTGAGCAGTCGGCAGGCCTTGTTTACGGAGGTCGTTATGCACCTAAGGGCGTGGTGGTGGCAGAGCCATAGCCTATGAGGCCATAATCTACAACAGAGACAACAGAACTCTGGATGGCCATCTTTAATGCTGCTTGGGTGAGGTGTTGCTTGTTGCGGTAGAGAATTCCAATGTGTGCATTTACAACTCTAGCAACGTTATCGATGTGGGTCCCATATGACAGACCATGGTCAAGAGTGATTCCAAGGTATTTAAAAGATGACGCCTGTTCAAGGGTACTCCCAGCACTTGTTTTGATATCAATGGGGTATCGCCTGTGTCTGTTTTGCAAGCTGCAGAAGAGCACTGATTTAGTAATTTTGTGGTTTAGAACCAGCTTATGAGAAGAGAACCAGTTTTCAACAGAGGAGAATGTGAGTTGAAGTTTGTGAGTTAATGGTTCTGGGTCTTTATGTGGGGTGAAAACCACAGCATTATTGGCATAGAGGATGATTTGTTCTGGGCAGGATTGTGGGAGAGAGTTTAGGAAAAGACTGAAAAAGGGGGCCCAGTATTGAGCCCTGGGGGACACCAGAATGGATTGGTTTGGAGTCAGAGAACTGACTTTAGATTTTTACTCTTTGTGAGCGCTGGTGAAGATAACTATTGAACCATGCAGTAGTGTCCGGGGAGAGACTAGTATTCAACAGCTGTCTGGAGAGTAGGCTGTGGTGGACAGTGTTGAATGCCTTGGTTAAGTCAATGAACACAGCTCCAGTTAGATGACCTTTGTCCACAGAGTTGTGCACTGTGGAAATGAATGAGCCTCATCATTGAGAGAAGAGGCTGTGGAAAAGCTGAGGTACCATCTGGTAAGAGGATCGCATGGAACAAATTATGGTATGCTGTAATGTGGGGCACAGTATCCACATGCATGGCACTGTATACCATAGCCCTGCAGGAGAGGTATCTATGAAGTAGATCCAGGTGTAATTGTAATATACATGCTAAGCAGGGTTTTTGTAGCTTAGAGCTATACAGGGCTGCATATTGTATATCTTCAGCAGACACCATATAGGTATAGTGATTTAGGGAGAGGCTGTTGCTCCAATGACAAAATTCCATTAGATTTTGTGTCCATTTTAGTGTCCCTCTGGAGGATGAATCCGAAAAAAGATTATGCTGGTCATTTATATTTTTAAAACCTGATGAAACCAGGAAAAATTGAATAAGTAATCAAAATGTTGCCCAGCATTTAACAGGTGAGGGCTGTCCCTAACTTTGTATGTGTTTTCTTTTTTGTTCTTATTTGTTTTCTTCCTGAGTGCCTATTTAGGTGTCCTTTAAGGGCTCAAGACTTACGCCGATCCTATCCAATCTAGTGATGAGCAAATGGGTGGTTCACCAGGTGAAACACTTTTGCCAGGTTCACAAAAATTGCTGCAGTTTCCCTTTTCTTAGCTAATGTTTACGAGATTAAATTCTTAAAATCAACTAGGGCAGTGTCCATGAAATGGTATGCTCTAAAACAATATTTTTTTATTGATTGATTTTTTATTTATTTAAAACATATTTTACCAGGTAAGTAAACAGAGCCTGGAAGGCTTGTTTCCAGCTGTGACCAGGTGGGGGAGGGGAAAAGATGACAGCAAAGGTCCACAGTACAGATATATTACATTACAATCTCATCTAAGTAACTGGGGTAAATAGTGCAGATGCACATTCATATGACATACTCACTAGGTTACTGGGGGAAAAATATACAAACTGAGTCACATTTGTATGAAAGCTAGTAACACATACTAGTGCAGCTACACAGTACACCATTACCTTCTCAGTTAAATGACTGCAGTAGAATGGTGCAGATATACATTTGTGTGTCATACTCACTAACTACTGGGGGAAACTTATATTGAAACATATTTGTGTTAAGCTGATGACACGTGCTTGGACAATTAGGTAGAGTTACAATTCTCCACTGTAGAATAAACTTTGAGCACAATGCCCATGGTGATCTGAGAAGTGGGGCAGAAGAGTGCCAAGTAGGTAAAATTGGGGTAACATGCACAATACTGATTGACATTTTTTTTGCAATATTGATACTTTTCAATAAGCCTGTCATTTCATAAAGTTGCCTATACATATGATGCACTATAATTTGAGGATGTGGTATAACCTTACTAATTTTCCACTCTGAGGGGAAAAGTCCCTGTTGTAAACTCCAATTAAATAACTAAGTTATCCCTGGGGTTATCAAATGAAATTATTAAGTTATCACAGGGGTTATCTCTGCTGCCCAATCCTCAAATACTTCACTTACAAATTATTCAACCCCCCCCCTTTACCATTCTATAAATTTTACAAAGTTTTAAATACACTTCTAGCTGTAATCTCTTTGAATTAAAAGGAAGAGGTCCCTAAAGAACCATAGTGCTGCTATCCCCCATCCCAATATCCTGCCCACAAACCTTATGTTACTCTTTTGTTTTCTCCTCTTCACCTCCTGTCAACATGTTATGTGAAATGAGTTGGACTTATACAGTGGTTGTAATTCCCTGCCTGTAAGAAAGACAACCAGACACATGCTGTGATATGTCTGTTTATTGTACTTGTGTAGTCAGTCAAATAGATGAATGGAAAAAAAAAGATTAAAGTGCATTAATTCAGTATCAGGCAATGTTGTAAAATGCTTGTTTAATAAGTTAACTGTCCCCTTTGAATCCTCAATCTCAATCCCATCTTCTTTGTTTCGGCCAAATAAGTTACATACCACTAAAGAGACTGCTGCTCTTACTGTTGGTCAGGTGGCCTTGTTCTGCTTTGCATAAAAATACTTTAGTAGACATTTGGAATATGAGCATATAAGTACTGACCTAGCAAAGACCTGTTGCATACACAGAATGTTGTACCAGAAATATTATACAGTATGTTGTGTCTGCTTTCTCCCCAGGTGCAGGTCAGAGAATGATAAAGGGCAGACAGCTGGCTAGGCATGTCACTGCAAAGCTGCCATGATAGCATCAGCAAACAGCCACTACTGCTGTGACATAACAGAAGGTAGCCCTGAAACAATGTTACTAATTTGTTTGCACAATGCGTAAAAATAATTCCTAGGATTCAAAGGAATATTATAAAGCACTGTCACTGCTGCAGCCAATCAGAATGTCGCAGACAATTACCTCTTACTTCTTATCTCCTGTACAGATGTCATTGCATGTGTCTTTCAACTGCCTCCCACCGGTCCGCAGTGCCGCTCACAGTCTGTGTGCAGAAGAGCTTCCCAGTCACAGTCTGATTATGTTACTTATATAGAAACAAACACATGAAAACAATTTCCAGTATTACAGCTCCATTGTTTTCTGCTTGATCTTCACCACCCCTGTTCAATAATCCAACATTTTGACTCATCAACTGTCATCACACAAAAAGCAAGTCAGACGAAATCATTAAACAAGATAATCAGGAAGGAACTTACAGAAACAGTGTATTATATACAACTGGATAAAAACACTTTACAAATGTAATTTCTTATTGGGTGGTGAGAGTGCTTCATAATATGTACTGTGAGAGGTGTTTCTTACAAGATAAGAACATTATCTCATGCTGTTTTGGACTGACAGAACCACTTAATTTCCCTCTGTGGTCCTCTTGCCCAAAACAACATGAGATAACATTCTTATCTCATAAGAAACACCCCTCATGGTACCTATTAATATATATGTACAAGCACAATTAAGCTGTTGGAGCCTTTTTAGTGCCTGCCATTTCAGCAATGGTTGTATCCGTAGATACAGTGCACATCCAGGTACTTGTCCAGACTAGCTTTAAAGCATTTCATATTTTTACCCATAACCACAGAATCAGGCAATGAATTCCACAGGAGATCACCTTCTTGCAAAATAATTTCACCTTTCTTGTTGTTTTATGTATGTCCCCCTTTATTTGCCTGCTACTTTTCTTTACTGGAAACTGACTAGCCTTCATTTGTAATCCTATGCACCTCCTTTAGAAAGCTTTAAAAACAAGCCACATATCCTCTCTTAGCCTTCTCTTTTCCAAACTGTACATCTCGTGCTTTACTAAAAGTAGATAAAAGTATGTAAAACACAAAATACAGAAAATATGAAACTCACATCAAGCTGTTATTAGTAGGTAGCCTTTTTGACACATTTTGAGTTCTGTTCGAAATCACACAAGAGTGTTTAGTTTTCTGTTTATATATATATACTATATCCAATTAGTATGGGCAGACATGTTGTTTATATTCTAAACTGAAAATGGTTTTATGTCATTATTAGACCTGTATTGTAATTATAATACTTGTATTTTTATTTTTTCATATATTTTTTAAAACAGCTCCCCAGAAGAAGCCATATCTTGGCAAAACGTTGGGACAGGGCTGCAAGATATAAATAAAAAAAATGTTAAATATTCTAATCTATCAAGAAGTCATGTTTATTGAGCGTTGTTCTTTATCATGTTTATGTCCCAGTCATGGTTCTGTGTGTACCATGTTTCTGTGACTGCCACGGTATCCAGATGTTCCTCTTCCATCAAGACCACTAGTTCAGGAAGCTTGTTACCCAGACTATGGGCATTGGTACTCATTGCTCTCCATTTTTTGATGGCTTTACCTCTTGTAGCCCCATCCCTGCCCTTACTGACTTTGCCTTCTCCATTTACGTCTGCCCGGCTCCCTATTGACCTTTCTATCATAGTGTTTACTGTGCTAACTACCCTGCTTTGTGGGGGGAGGCTGGAAATTTCCTGGTTCTTATCAGTGCCTCCCTCCTTGACTAGTTTAAAAGCTTGCCAATTAAGCATTTAAATTGATCACCCATCTGAAAGGGTAGGTATACTTTATTATGTATTGAGTGACAGAACACAACTCTAAGGAAGCATAATCCTCCCGGTGGATGGTAGGGGCTGGTCACACAACCAGTAGGATCCATGTAGTATAGAGACTAGCAGTAAGGTTGTTTCCCTGAAGGTCAGGGAAAAGGGTTGGCAGATTGCCAGAGCAAGCACTGTGCTTGAGTGCCAGGCAGGGGGCAACTCAGGATGCTGCAGCGTAGTTTCCTGGGCAGAAGGAAAATGCCACTGGCAGTCAGTACTGGAATGGACTGAAGTGTCTTTCAGGTTACCTAAGAAAGGTTATGGGATTAGTGGTTCCCTGTGGTGCCTGATGGGGAAGTTCCTGACCAGACGAGAAGTTAGTCCTTTAGTGGATAAGAACACTGGTAATTAATATGGAGATAGTATGCCATGTTTGAGGGTGGCCACCAGGGGTGGAACCATTTTAACTAAATGTAGATTGGGTTGTTTTGTTTTGGGAAGATTTTGTCTTGGAGAGAGGCAAACACTTGCAGCCACACCGCTGGTTGTTGGTTAAAGTGTGGAGTGGCCAATACCCCTCATGTTTGTGTATAGGCAATTGTCATCTGTCTTGCCCTGACATTTCCAGAGCTGGAAATGGGATTTGCAGGGGACAGTGTAACCACCCCTCCTAACAGTAAGGGGAGGTGGTTGTTTACTTGTAGGTGCTCATAGGACTGGCATGTGTGTGTCATTCTGTTGAGGATTAATGTAAGTGGAAGGAGCTTACACATACTGTAGGGCCTGATGTGACTGGACAATCAATCATCTGTGATGCAATGAGGCCCAGAGCTGGTGAAGCCACCCTCACCACAGCAGATGTGATTTGACTTATTTGATGAATTGCGATACTTAATGAATGGGTCCTTGTACCTAGCTGAAAATACAAGTAAGGATTTGCGCTGAATAATGAAGTCTAATGTGTGCTCCATCACAGTGTCTCAGCATGGTTTGTTGGGTTCAAAGATGCAGTCTAGCCCCACATTAAATCCAGAATACAGGAATAAATACCAGGGTTTTGCTGTAAGGATGCCTCCCATTAATTGCAAACCCTAGAAAGGGAGGATCCAGGGCCATCAATGAAGGACTAATGGGGTTGCTTCCCCATCTGTTCTGATGGTCTCATCAGGATAGCCAGGAACCAGGGGGTCACAGCATAGGGTCATATAGGAAAGTATGGGGACATGTCAATTCCTTATGGGGAATTTGTCCTGTGACAGATTGTTCCCCCTGTCCTGATGAAATGGAATACAGCAGCATGATTTTTTTTTACATCTTTTCAGCCCCCAAAATCAATACCTTACCTTACACTGGGAAACATTCACATTCCTACATTGGTTCCCGAGATCTGCAGGGAGTGAACTGTTGCAGGGCGAACAGTCTGTAACGGAATGGCATATAGATGGAAATTACAGACACTGTTGCTCTTTGATGTCCCCTGTGGCTGAATTCCTTGCTCACATCAGTTGTGGTGAATACTGGGATATTGTTTCAATTCAAATGGGGAGGAGAGGTTGCAGGATCAACTACATGCTGGCATTGGCATTGGTAGTGGGGGAGTTAGAGAGATGCATAATAGGAATGTCAGTGAAGTATTGAACTGATTCCAACCCCATCCCCACCCTGCAGAGATTGACAGGTGTTGGGGGTGTGCCTTTGGGTCATCGGCCATAATGCTCATGCCATTTCACCTCACCCTACCCTGTAGACACTGACAGGTGTTGCAGTGTGCCTTGGGGTCTTCGGCCTTAAATTCACCCCATTCCATAAGAAAAACAGCTGAGATGGGTGCAGTATCAGAAAATGGGGTGAATGTTGGGGCTAAAGACCCCAAGGCACACCTCAATGCCTGTCACTGGCTACTGGGTGGGGGTGGAATGGTGTGAGCATTATGGCCAACGATCCCAAATCACATCCCCCTGGCACCTGCCAGTCTCTACAGAGTAGGGCATTATGGTTGGAAACCCTAACTGCCTGGCTGTTTGTTGGTATTTTCACTACAAATTTTCAAAATGGGATTTTTGTTACCCCACCTCATGAATAGTGGCACTATCATTTCATTACTCAATCCCGAAAGGTGGTTTTGCTTAGTGACTGCGCCATTGGTGCCACAAGTATGAAAACTCATTTCTGGCAGGATGTGAAAAACAACAGCTGTACTGTTCATGAGGTGGTGCAAAAAAATGGAAATGTTGAAAATCTGGAGTGAAAATATGAAAAATTAGTGAAGTTACAAATATGCATAGAAAATGCACAACGCACACCTGTAACACAATCATTTTTTGGAATTTTTTCGCCAGATTTTCAACATGGGCATCTTTGAACCTCTCCTCATGAACAGTGGCACTGTGATTTTTTAATGTGTCCCAAAAGTTGATTTCCCACAGCGACCGTGCCATTCTGTGCCACAGGCATGAAAACACGTTTCAGGAAGCATGTGAAAAATGGAGCTATACTATTCATAAGGAGGTGTGAAAATGGCAATGTTGACAATCTGGAGAGAAAATATTAAAAACTGGTGAAGTTACGAGTGTGCATAGAAACTGAGCAACACATGCTCGTAATGCAGTCATTTATTGGAATGTTTTCACCAAAATTGCAATATGGGCTTTTTGGGACCTCCTCTCATGAACAGTGGCACTGTTGTTTTGTTAATTGGTCCTGAAAGGTGATTCCGAGTAGTGACCATGAGATCACCTTTTGGGACTGATAAACTAAATTACAGTAATATGTTCATGAGGTGGAGTCCCAAGAACCCCATGTTGAAAATTTGGAGCCAAAATTCCAGAATATGGCTGAGATATCAACCTAAGTTGAACTACCCCCTTACCTCCCATTATAAAACTTATAATTTCTTCAGATCTCAGTTCAGTTTTCAAAAGTGCAGATGTGTCCCAGTTCAGAGAAGATCATGGCTCCTGACCTTCAGAGGGTAAGTATGGGTGGGGGTAGGGAGGAGGATGCACAGAAGGAGGGTGGGGATGGGGAGAGGACGAGGGAGACAACAGTGGGCTGTTTTCTTATTTGCAGGGGGGGATAAAAGCCTGCAAGGGAAGGTGTTCTTCTTTTACAGGTTACCAGGTTATACACACACACAAAAAATAGGCACATTGGGGTGGGCTCCCAGTGTGCCACAATTTGGGGGGATGCCAACACGGGGATTGGGCACCCCAATGTTGGCAAGGCATATAGCCCGGGGGCACGCATCCAACACCAGGAGTGGGCATCCTGGTGTCAGAAAGGGAAAGGGAAACTGCTTAACCAGGAAAGACACATTAAGAGGAAAGACACACAAAGAGGGGGGATGCTGACACAGGGATTGGGCACCCCGATGTCGGCTTTTCAGGAGTGTGTGGTGGGTGTAAGGAGCCACCATGTTATGGTGTGCCACTTAATGTTGGGGGGAGAACATGCTGACATGGGCATTTGGCACCCCGATGTCGACTTTCTGTGGATTATGTGGCGGATAGCAGGAGCAGCCATATTTATGACAATGTTTCACCAGGAAAGGCATGTAATGGAGGCATGTCATCTGCCACTACAATGACGAGCCTGTCTCTGATTGCAATGGCAAATTCATTTCAACTCCATTGCTCTAACTGAAACTGCTGTCATCGACAGCATGATCACTGATTGGCAGCTAAGGGACACACCCACCAAAGCATTCCCTGCATTCACCACAACACTGACACACCTCTGACATGTGCAACTACCATAAGATGTTGCTTGCACATGCACAGAAGCCAACATAAAAAGGGGGAACATAATTCGATAAACAACTATGAACCCATTGCCATACTTCCCGTACCAAATAAATTACTTGGAGAAAGTTGTGTCATCCCAGCTCATCTCTTACAGTATTTAACTACACACATGACCTTCTCTTGCCCATGCAGCATGGTTTCTCTAAGGGACATAGTACAACTACTGTCCTGCTCTCTCTTATGAACCATATAACAACAGGGATGGATAGCGGCTGCCTCACAGAAGCAGTTTTCATTAACTTGAAAATGGCCTTTGACCTGCTTGACTTCTCACTTCTCTGTGTAAAACTTGGTGACTTGGGAGTATCTACCTCTGCAGTCCCATGGCTTGGAACTACCTATCCAGCAGAGTGCAGAGAGTTAATTTGGATCTGCCTAGTCTGAACCCACCTCTATACTTCTGGGGGTTCCACAAGGTTCAGTTCAGGGCCCCCTGTTATTTGCACTACATATAAATCAAATTACTCGATGTCTGTCCCACTGTTCTTCTTTACTTTATGCAGATGATTCAGTCTTGTACACCAGCTCTAAACATATCTCCCTTATCAATCAGCACCTCACCTCAGACTTGCTATCTGTCCAAAACAGGCTGTCCTGTAATAAACTAATACCATGTTCAAAACTCAGTCTGTGCTTTTCAGAACACCCCTTAAATGCAGACAGTGCCCAGTCCCCTCAATGGTTGCCTACCAGGATGGAACACCAGTCACAGAAATCACCCCTTTCACCCAGTTAGGCATTATCCTTGATGCCGCACTAGATTTCTCATCGCATATCATGAGTATCTGAAAATCTGTAAACTTTATGCTTGGGGTCTCCTACAAAGTCAGCTGAAATCTTATCCCACAGGCCACATTAGCTGTTGCCAAAGGTGTGTTCTTACCTAAACTCCTTTATGGTGCTCCAGTCTTTCTATCGGCCCCCAAAACTACCCTCTCTAAATGGGATGTAGCATATAATAATATCTGCCGATTTGCCCTGGCATTACATAAACAGGCTCACCTCTGTTCCCTCTATGAAAGGCTTGGATGGCTTCCCCTATCCCATGCTCATGTTCTCACTCTTTGGGTGTCATCCAAAACATTTCACACAAATGCATGGCTCTGACCCTTGTCTCCCTCCTCAGCTCAGTTCGCGGTACTTATCCCCTGAGGTCTGAAATTAATGCCCTGCTAGAAATCTCAAAACTTAGAACTAGGATAGAGAAATCCTCTTTTGGATTCTTTACTCCAGCCTTACGGAACTCCACTGCTACTAGTATCAAACATAGTCCCTTGGCATTCTTCATTTACAGAAGGTACTATGATTATTACTCTAACTGCTCATGCCCCTAATCCACCATGACACTTGTTTGTGATATCTCCATGGCTGCTGTATATGGTAGCCATTTTTTCAGTCTCATTTTTAGACTTGTATGAGTATTCACTGTTACTTGTTTCTACTGTAATTTGTATCTCTCTCTCTCTCTCTCTCTGTCTCTCTCTTATTTCCACTGCTTATCTGCTGAATCTTATCACCTATATTTACAATGTTTCTGCATGTACTGATTTATTATAATATTGATTTTTGATTTGTCAGAATTGTCAATGCTTCAAATTCACGCTATGTAACGTGCTATATATTGTACTTTCCCAGGCAGTGCCTGAAAATAGGCATTTGTTTACCTAGTGCCCCCCCCCCCACTCAGCAAACACTAAATAAATAAGTAAGTAAGTAAGTATACTGCTCACTCATGCCTCTTGAGTACAGGGGCACATTTTGCAATGGTCCATGGCTTGAATCCAGATGGCTTAAAATTTATGGTGCTTGAACATGTACCCCAGTCCTTTTGAAGTGGGGACATAGTAAATCCTTTATTAAGAACAGAAAGATGCTGGAATTTGACTCTGTATACCATGAGCCCTGGTGGTTTAAATGGAGAATTGATTTTCAGTCTTTTCTCAAATAATGGCTTCATCTTTTTGCACTTTTATTTTTAAATATCTGACTGTCTGTGGGGATTTTATGGTGGTTTGTTACTTACAGTGACTATAATGTGGGCTAATTAGATATTGAATCCAGTTTTCTCCTTTTTCCCCATTTTCTTTCAAACTTGACTAATGTTTGCATTCTGTTTCTCTCTTTTTCAGCATCATATAGACTGGTCCTATATTTGTCTTTCTAGAGTCAGTCAGGCTGAGACTTAACAGTGAATGATTCCATGGGCTGATAGTCTTCTAAGTTCACTTTTTTGCTTTCACTGGTTCCTGTTTCACTGCATAATTATATATAAAGCTCTTTTATTTAAAATATTCTCATATACTTAACAATAAAATCACTCCAGATAGGGGGGTCAATACTAGTCCTTTCACAGAAGAAAGGGTCCTGAAAAAACTCCTAAAACTGAAGGTGGACATAGCAATGGAGCCTGATGATGGGATTCACCCCAGAATTCTAAAAGAACTAAGGGGGGAACTAGTGACACCGTTGACTACCCTTTTTAACAAATCATGGGAGGATGGTGTGGTACCTGAGAACTGGAGGAGGATGGGTGTGATTCCCCTTTACAAAGGTGTGAGCAAGGCTGAGACAGGAAACTCTAGACCTGATAGTTTGACCTCAGTGGTTGGGAAAATGATGGAATCACTTCTGAAAGAAAGAATTGTTGAGTACCTAGAGGCCTTAGCCCAGTGGGACACAGGACCCAAGGCAACATGGATTCAAAGTGGAAAGGTCAAGTCAGATGACTCTAATAGATTTCTTTGGCTGGGTGACAAAAGTAGTAGACTAGAGAGGGGCTGTGGACATTGCCTATCTAGACTGTAGCAAGACAGTTGACACAGTCCCACACAAAAGATTAATAAACAAGTTAGCCAGCCTGGGAGTGGGTCCTAGGGTGGTAGCTTGGGTAAAAACTTGGCTGGACAACAGGATGCAGAGGGTAATAGTAAATAGAGTCCACTCCAAAGAAAGGGGGTTGGTAATGGGGTACCACAGGGTTCAGTACTGGCACCAGTCCTCTTTAATGTCTTTATAGGTCACATTGTGGAGGGACTGTAAGGAAAAGTATGCCTCTTTGCAGATGACACAAAGATTTACAATAGGGTTGATACACAAGGGTGGGGGGATGGAAAGGATGAGAAGGGACTTGGCAAGGTTGGAGGAATGATCAAACATATGGCATCTTAGATTCAATGCAAAGAAGTGCAAAGTGATACACCTGGGAAACAATAACTGAGAGGAAGAGTACACAAAGGGGGGAGGTACTAACAACAAAAATGGAAAGGGACCTGTGGGTAGTTGACTTAAAGGTAGGCAAGCAATATGAGAAGGCAGTAAGGAGGGCTGGGGAGATACTGGGATGCATAGAGAGAGGCATCACCAGTAGAAAACAAGAAGTTGTTATCCCTTTGTACAGACAGCTGATGAGACACATCTGGAGTACTGCCTGCAGTTCTGGAGACCCCATCTCTGCAAGGACATAGACAGGATGGAGGCAGTACAGAGGAGGGCAACTAAAATGGTGCAGAGTCTTCACCAGAAGCCATATGAAGAGAGACTAAAGTAGCTTAACATGTATACCCTTGAGAAAAAGGAGGAAGAGGGGGAGACATGATAGAAACTTTCAAGTACCTCAAGGAAATCTACAAAGTCCAAGAGGGTAGCATCTTTCAGAAAAAGAGATATGCAAGAACAAGGGGGCACAATTTACAGATAAAGGGGGTGGCTCAGGGGCAGCGTGAGGAAGTATTTTTTCATGGAGAGGGTGGTGGATGCATGGAATGCCTTCTTGAGAAGGTTGTGGGGTAGAAAACAGTGGGAGAATTCAAGAATGCATGGGGCAAACATAAGGCAATTCTAGTGGGGGGTAGAAGGAAGTAGGCTGTTGGTTAACTAGGATCTGCAGCTTATACAATAGGTAGGGAAATGGGCAGACTGGGTGGGCCAAGTGGTCCTTATCTGCTGTCAAAGTCTATGTTTCTATGTTTACTTTCCAGATATGTAGATGTGACTTAGATACGGTTGATCATAGAGTTACTACATAAAAAAACAAGCATTTGTCAATGC
This sequence comes from Neoceratodus forsteri, assembly GCA_016271365.2. NCBI lineage: Eukaryota > Metazoa > Chordata > Ceratodontiformes > Ceratodontidae > Neoceratodus > Neoceratodus forsteri. The sequence continues at coordinate 637,091,506 of CM057453.1, read as the reverse complement.
AGAATGTTTGCTTGCTGGCATTGGCAATGGTAGTGTAGAAGTTATAGAGCTGCAAAATAGGAATGGCAGCGAAGTATTGAACTGAAGCCAACCACCACCACCCTGCAGAGAGTGATAGGCATTGGGGTGTGCCTTTGGGTCGTCAGGCATAACGACCACGCCATTTCACCACACCCTACCCTGCAGACACTGACAAGTGTCACAGTGTGCCTTGGGGTCTTTGGTCCTTTTGCGCACCCCATTCCATCAGGAAATACGGTGAGATGGGTGCGGTATAGGAGAATGGGGTGAAGTTTGGGCCTGAAGAGTGCAAGGCACACCTTGATGCCTCTCACTGGCTGCAGAGTGTGGGTGGGGGTGGAATGGTATGAGCATGACAGGCAACAATCCCAAGTCACACCTCTGATGCCTGTCATTTTCTACAGGGTGGGGCGTTATGGTCGGAAACCCTAACGCCTCAGGCATTCGTTGGTATTTTCAATCCAAATTTTCAATATTTTTTTTTGTGACCCCCACCTCATGAACAGTGGCAATATCAGTTTGTTAGCTGAAAACTGCTTTTGCACAGCGACTATGGCATTTGGCACCACAGGTGCAAAAACACATTCCGAGCAGGATGTGAAAAATGACAGTGGTACTGTTCATGGGGAGGTGTAAAAAATGGTAATGTTGAAAATCTGGTGTGAAAATCTTAAAAAAACTGGTAAAGTCAAGAGCATGCATAGAAACTGTGCAACGCACACCCATAATGTAACTAGTTTGGGGATTTTTTACAGCAGATTGTTAACACAGGCATTTTGGGACCTCCGATCATGAACAGTGTCAGTGTGGTTTTCTTTATCTGTCCCAAACAATGATATCCCACAGCGACCATGCATTTCTGTGCTGAAAGTGCGAAAACACATTTCAGCCATGTTGTGAAAAATGACAGCTGTACTGTTCATAAGGAGGTGTGGAAAATGCCACTGGTGAAAATCTGGACTGAAAATATTACAAATTCATGAACTTACGAGGATGCGTGGAAACTGCGCAATGCTCACTCGTAACACAGTCATTCTATGGAGTTTTGCCATCAAATTTTTAACATAGCCATTTTAAGACCTCTGCTCATGACCAGTGTCACTGTGATTTTCTTAATCTGTCCCAAACATTGTTTTACTTTACCGACTGTACCATTGTGCACTACGTAATGCGAGAAACACATTTTAGGCGAGATGTGAAAAATGGTAGCTGTACTGCTCATAAGGAAGTGCAGTAAAATGGCACTGTTGAAAATCTGGTGTGCAAATATTACAGATTCGCCAACTTGCCAGCGTGCGTAGGAACTGCGCAATGTGCACTCCTAAAACAGTCATTTTTGGGATTTTTCACCAAATTTTCAACATAGCCATTTTAACACCTCTGCGCATGACCAGTGTCACTGCAGTTTTCTTAACGTGTCCCACACATTGATTTCGCACACCGACTGCACCATTGTGTGCTACATGGGCAGAAACACGTTGTGGGCGAGATGTGAAAAATGACAACTGTACTGCCCATAAGGAGGTGTGGTAAAATGGCAATGTTGAAAATCTGGAGTGAAAATATTAAAAATGTGTGAACTTACGAGCGTGCATAAGAACTCTGCAATGCACGCTCGTAAAACAGTCATTTTTAGGAATTTTTTCATCAAATTTTCAACATAACCATTTTAAGACCTCTGCTCATGAACAGTGTCACTGTGATTTTCTTAATGTGTCCCGTACATTGATTTCGCACACCGACTGCACCATTGTGCACTATTTGGGCGGAAAAACATTTTGGGTGAGATGTGAAAAATGACAGCTGTACTGCTCATAAGAAGGTGTGGTAAAATGGCAATGTTGGAAATCTGGAGTGAAAATATTGAAAATTCACAAACTTACGAGCGTGCGTAGGAACTGCGCAATGCACGCTCGTAAAACAGTCATTTTTAGGAATTTTTCCACCAAATTTTTAAAATAGGCTTTTTGAGAGCCCACCTTATGAATGCTGGCAGTGTTGTTTCATTAATCATTCTGGAAAGGTGATTTCACGCAGTGGCTGCGAAATCACCTTTTGGGCCCGAGTAACTCCATGACAGTGACAGCATTCATGAGAAGGGGTCCCAAAAACCCCATGTTGAAAATTTGGGCCCAAAATTCCCAAAAATGCCTGAGATATGCAACAGAGTTGAAAAAATCCTATCTATCCCATTATACAGCTTACCAGCATTTCCTCAGTTCGTGGTCAGCTTTGAAGAGTGCAGACATGTTCCCTTGTCCACCGAAGATCGTTGAGCCAAACTCCGGAGGTAAGTATGGGGTGTGGGAGTGTGGGGAGGCAGGGTGCAAAGTGGGTGGGTGCGGATTGTGGGAGGGGGCAGGGAGAAGCGCAGAGGGACAGTTTTTGTATTTACAAGTTGTTGTTTTTTTTTTGTCTAAGACTACGAGGGACGAAGACTACAAGGGACGTTTGCTGCGCTGGAGTGGGCTCCCAGCGTGGCAGCTGGAAGGCTGTTGGGGGGGACTGGAGCCGACGGGGGATTGGGCACCCCCGTCAGCCATAACATCAATTTGCCACACTGGGGTGGGCTCCCAGCATGGCACCTGGATGCTTTGGGGGGGCGTGCAGCTGACAGGGGATTGGGCACCCCCGTTGGCTATACAGTATGTGCGTGGTGGGGCGTGTCAGCATGTATGCGATGCGTGCGTGTTGAGGGGAGCTCTGGCTCACTGAAGCGAGCTCTCCCTTTCAGCTGTATGCCACTGCATTTTCAGCTGTCATAGACAGCTGGAGCAGTGATTGGTGCACTGCAACTGCGCCTGCAAACACACTGACTGAATTGGAAGAGGCTGACACACCTCTGGAAAACTCGGATGATGGCACTATGTTTCTTGCACATGCATGCAAGCAAACATAACAAGCATTTGTCAATGCCGAATGTTTGCTTGCTGGCATTGGCAGTGGTAGTGTAGAAGTTACAGAGCTGCATAATAGGAATGGCAGTGAAGTACTGAACTGAAGCCAACCCCACCACTACCCTGCAGAGAGTGACAGGCTTGGGGTGTGTGTTTGGGTCATTTTTAGGAATTTTTTCACCAAATTTTCAACATAGCCATTTTAACACCTCTGCTCATGAATAGTGTCACTGTGATTTTCTTAATTTGTCCCGTACATTGATTTTGCACACCGATTGCGCCATTGTGCACTACATGGGCGGAAGGCGTTTAGGTGAGATGTGAAAAATGACATCTATACTACTCATAAGAAGGTGTGGTAAAATGGCAATGTTGAAAATCTGGAGTGAAAATATTGAAAGTTCACGAACTAACGAGCGCGCGTAGGAACTGTACAACGCACGCTCGGAAAAGTCATTTTTTGGAGTTTTTTCACCAAATTTTCAACATAGCCATTTTAAGACCTCAGCTCATGAACAATGTCACTGTGATTTTCTTAATTTGTCCCGTACATTGATTTCGCACACCGACTGCGCCATTGTGCACTACATGGGCGGAAACACATTTTGGGTGACGTGAAAAATGACAGCTGTACTGCTCATAAGAAGGTATGGTAAAATGGCAAGGTTGAAAATCTGGAGTGAAAATATTGAAAATTCATGAACTTACGAGCCTGCGTAGCGACTGCTCAATGCACACTCATAAAACAGTCATTTTTTTTAATTTTTGCACCAAATTTTCAACATGGGGTTTTTGGGACCCCCTTCTCATGCATGATGTCACTGTTATGGTGTTATTTAGGCCCAAAGGGTGATTTCGCAGTCACTGTGCAAAATCACCCTTTGGGCCCGAATAACGCCATGACAGTGACATCATTCATGAGAAGGGGTCCCAAAAACCCCATGTTGAAAGTTTGGTGCAAAAATTCCAAAAAATGCCTGAGATATGCAATAAGGTTGAAACCCCCCTATCTAGCTCATTATACAGCTTACCGGCATTTCCTCAGTTCGCGGTCGGCTTTGAAGAGTGCAGGCATGTTCCCGGTCCACCAAGATCATCGCGCCGAGGTCCGGAGGTATGGGGTGAGGGGTTGGGGTGGGGAGGCAGGGTGCGAGTGGGTGGGTGCGGGTTGTGGGAGGGTGGGCTGGGAGACTACGTGGGACCGTTTATTTTCCAGGTTGAAAACAAAAAAACATAGACGACACGGAGCGTTGCACGCTGGGGTGGGCTCTCAGCGTGGCACAAGGATGTTGGGGGCGTTCAGCCGACAGGGGATTGGGCCCTCCGATATGGCATTTGTTGCCATGCTGGGGTGGGCTCCAGGCGTGGCACCTTGTACTGGGGGAGATGAAGCCAATGGGGATTGGGCACCCCCCATCGGCTATTAGCCTGACATTTTGGGGGCGCAGCACAAGTCGGCCAGTTGGGCACCCCGTCGGCTATCGTGTGTGGGGGGTTTCTGTGTGTGTGGGGAGCTGCGCGCAGGCAGCATATCTTATCGCTGCTCACTCAATTGTAGCTCCCCCTTTCAACTGTATGCCACTGCATTTTGGAGCTTGTCATAGACAGCTCCAGCATGCATTGGCTTACAGGAGCCGCGCCTGCCAACACACTGACTGAACTGGAGGAGGGGGTGACACACCTCCAAAATCTCGGATGATGGCACTATGTTTCTTGCACATGCGTGCAAGCAAACATAAAAAGCACATTAAAGTGCTTCAGTCATGAAAACCTCCCCCACTGGCTGCTGCTGAAATGCATAGCAGTATGTTCTCCTTTGTGCATTCTGGCAGTTCTTTGCTTCAGCGCAGGTAGTACAGTACGCTTAAGTTCGTTTGCATAGGTTTTAGCAGTGGGGAGTTCACATTGACATAGAGTCTAGTAAGAGAAAACGCTTGGAATTACACATACAACGAAGTCTGAGTTTTCATATCAAATGCTGAGGTATTTTTTTTCTGGAGGATTAGAACCCATGGAGTCCATGAAGGTGTGCTTTGGGAGCTGGCATGTGTAAGGACTGTTAGGCACCCACAATTTTGGTGGTCCTGCTTGGCAGGGAACAGTTTATTAAAGTAATGATGTGTGGCTTGTCTCTCTAAGCTAGACAAGACTGCACCATCCTATCAGGCAACAGACACAGTTGATCTGTGTGTGTGTGTGGGGAGGAGCTGCTCACTGAAGCGTAGCTCCCTCCTTCAACTGTATGCCACTGCATTTTCAACTGCTGTCATAGACAGCTTCAGCAGTGATTGGAGAACTGTGACCATGCCTGCAAACACACTGACTGAATTGGAAGATGCTGACACACCTCTGAAAAACTCAGATGATGGCACTATGTTTCTTGCACATGTGTGCAAGCAAACATAAAAATGGCTTCATTGACTGGAATACTGTATCAGTGTTGCTCTAATTTAGTCTTATTGTCATTATACCATCTTTGTTTATAGAAATATAGAATTTGATGGCAGATAAGGACTCCTTTGCCCACCCAGTCTGTCCATTTCCCTACCTATATGGCCATTCTCAGACTCTACTCTTATGTTTTAACTACCCCCCCAGAATTATTTTCCTATGGGACATGGGTTTGTTTGTTGGCATTTACATCACAAATTAATACAAATGAATAAATGACTTTATACACATATTAGGCTTAAATGGGGAGTAACTACATTTTCCTTGAGTCTGAAAGTATGGACATTTATACCCAGTGTCTATTATTCAGCCTTTTTGCAGAGATTTATTTTGTTTTAAAAAATAGTACAGAACTGAGGGGTCTATGTACATAAGTTTAATGACTATAGGAATGAAATTCATACATGGGTAAAAGGAGATGCTTTTTCCCCAAAGACATTTCATCCTGTTTTTACAGTATCTGCACACATTTTCCTGTAAATGTCACTTTAAGGATCTGAATAAAATTGTGGTGTGTTTCACCATTCTGACACGCCCCTGAGGAAGACCTAATGGTCAAAGCATGTGGTTGTCAAACGCCATTCTCTGAGTTGACTCCTTCATAAATATTGCTTGTTTCTGCTCAATTGAGTGCATACTTTTTTTGTCATGCCTCTCGAGTACACTGCTCACTCATGCCCTGGGAGGATACTGCTCAGTCATGTTTCTGGAGTACACTGCTTCATTATGCCCTGGAAGGATACTGCTCAGTCATGTCTCTGGAGTACACTTGCACACTCATGCCCCTCCAGTAACTGCTCACTCATGCCCCAAGACACTCCTCACCAATATCCCTGAATGACATTGCTCACTAACGCCTCTCAAGTACAGTGCTCACTCATACTCCTCAAAATATTGCTCACTGTTGTCTCTTGAGGACACTGTTCACCTATGCCTCTTGAGGATATTGCTCTATTATGCCCCTTGAGGACACTGTACACTCACATCCCTCAAGGGCACTGCTCACTCATGTCCCTGAAGGACATTGCTTGCACATGCCTCTCAAGTACACTGATCACCCATATCCCTCAAGTACACAGCTCACTCATGCCCCGTGTGGGCAGTGCTCACCCATGTCCCTAATATACATGGCTCACTCATGCCCCATGTGGGCACTGCTCACCTTCATTCCTTGAAAACAGTACTCACCCATGTGCCCTTGAGGATTCAGCTCACCCTTATCTCGCGAAGACACTCATTACCCATGTCCCTCAAGGACACTGCTTGCCCATGTCCCTAAAGGACACTGCCCACTCACACTAGTCAAGGGTACTGCTTCCTATGTCTGTCAAGACATTGCTCACTCATGTAAACCGAAAACATTGGTTTTCCGTGCCTCTTGAGGATACCGTACACTTGCATCTCTTGAGTACACCGCTCAACTATGTCTCTCAAGAGCACTCTTCATATCCCCTGAAGATACCAGTCAACCATATCCATCAAGGTCACTGCTCACCCTCATGTCTCAAGGACACTGCATTCTCATGTGCTTCAAGGGCACTGCTCACCCATGCCCCTCAATAACACTGCTCACCCATGCCCCTCAGTGACACTGTTCACCCATGCCCCTCAATGACACTGCTCACCGATGTCCCTCAGTGACACTGTTCACCCATGCCCCTTGATTACACTGCTCACCAATGTCCCTCAGTGACACTGCTCACTCATGCCCCTCAATGACACTACTCACCAATGTCCTTAAGTGACATTGCTCACCCATGCCTCTCAATGACAGTACTCACCCATACCCCTCAATGACACTGCTCAATGATGTCCCTCAATGACACTGTTCATTCATTTCCCCTCAATGACACTGCTCACTGATGTCCCTCAGTGACACTGCTCACCCATGCCACACAATGACATTGTTCACTTGTGTCCCTCAATAACACTACCCACCCATGCCCCTCGATGACACTGCTCACCGATGTCCCTCAATAACACTACCCACCCATGCCCCTCGATGACACTGCTCACCAATGTCCCTCAGTGACACTGCTCACTCATGCCCCTCAATGACACTATTCACCAATGTCCTTAAGTGACATTGCTCATCCATGCCTCTCAATGACACTACTCACCCATGCCCCTCAATGACACTGTTCACCCATGCCCCTCGATGACACTGCTCACCGATGTCCCTCAATAACACTACCCACCCATGCCCCTCGATGACACTGCTCACCGATGTCCCTCAGTGACACTGCTCACTCATGCCCCTCAATGACACTACTCACCAATGTCCTCAAGTGACATTGCTCACCCATGCCTCTCAATGACACTACTCACCCATACCCCTCAATGACACTGTTCACTTGTGCCCTTAGTGACGCTGCTCATTCATGCCCCTTAGTGATACTATTCACCCAGGCCCCTCAGTGACACTGCTCACCCATGCCCCTCAGTGACACTGTTTATTCATTTCCCCTCAATGACACTGTTCACCCAGGCCCCTCAGTGACACTGCTCACCCATGCCCCTCAGTGACACTGTTCATTCATTTCCCCTCAATGACACTGTTCACCCAGGCCCCTCAATGACACTGCTCAACGATGTCCCTCAGTGACACTGTTCATTCATTTCCCCTCAATGACACTGCTCACCGATGTCCCTCAGTGACACTGCTCACCCATGCCACACAATGACATTGTTCACTTGTGTCCCTCAATAATACTACCCACCCATGCCCCTCGATGACACTGCTCACCGATGTCCCTAATAACACTACCCACCCATGCCCCTCGATGACACTGCTCACCGATGTCCCTCAGTGACACTGCTCACTCATGCCCCTCAATGACACTACTCACCAATGTCCTTAAGTGACATTGCTCACCCATGCCCCTCAATGACACTACTCACCCATACCCCTCAATGACACTGCTCAACGATGTCCCTCAGTGACACTGTTCATTCATTTCCCCTCAATGACACTGCTCACCGATGTCCCTCAGTGACACTGGTCACCCACACCCCTCAATGACACTGCTCACTCATGGCCCTCAGTGACACTGCTCACTCATGCCCCTCAATGACACTGTTCACCCATGCCTCTCAGTGACACTGTTCACTGAGGCCCCCTCAGTGACAATATTCACTCATGCCCATCAATGACATTGTTCACTCAGGCCCTTCAGTGACCCTACTCACCCATGCCCCTCAATGACACTGTTCAGCAATGCCCCATAGTGACACTGTTCACTGAGGTCCCTTAGTGACAATACTCACCCATGCCTTTCAATGACACTGTTCACCCAAGGCTCTCAAGGAGATTGCTTAAACACTCTATTCATGGTGAGGTATCAAGAACATGACCGAAGTTGAATGAAGGAGACAGGAACTAAAGAGCAAAAACTCAGTTATGCTTAAAAAGCATTGTTTTATAGATTTAAAGTTTCATCTCATTTAAAGTGATCGAGTGGTTAAAAACCTGGATTGGGAACCAGGATATCACAGGTTCAGACCCTCTTACAGCCAAATACTTACAGTGTGACCTTAGGCAAGTCACTTGACCACCCAGTTCTCCAGCCCACCCACCTGCTGAAATGGGTAGACGCAGAACCCCACTGGAAATGAGATCTTAGCTGGACTATCATGTACTGTATAAATAAACTGTAAAAAAAACAAACAACTCAACAATGAAACCTTTTTTTATTGGGGAGGTTTAAATCATAAGTACTATAGATCTTTTTAAAGTGAACATGAAATAAATCCTCAAATACACTTTGCAGACAACCAAAAGAAATCCCTACCTGTGAAGTCTATAATTGTATACTCATAGCAAAGACTATATGGCCGTAACCTTTGATATTCCTCCAGTACTGAATGCTCATTCCATTGGAGAACTGGAATTGTATGAATAAATATTCTTTTCAGCCAGTCTGTCTTTACAACAATTTCCCGTATCCTTTCTGAGCATTTCTGAAAGGACACAAAATCCTTATTGATATAGATGCACCATTTCCACAGAATCATAGGGATGCAAAGTGTCTCTGCCTGCTGGAATTCATTAAATCAGATACTGGGGATATCTTTTTTTTTTTCATATGCAGCATAACCTCGGGTATCTGAATCCTGATTATTCAGCTTTCCTGAATTATCCAAACACAGACATTATCTCCTGACTCTGGTTTGCCTAGTGCAATGGAGCCCTGATAATACGAACTCTCGATTATCTGAACAAAGCTAATGTCTCCCAGAATGTTCAAATAGTCAAGTTTATACTGTAGATATTTGCTCCTGGACAATTACTTCTGTCTGACCTTCAGGCTTGTCTGGTGACTTCCCTGCTCTGTCAGCCACTCCCACCCCTCACCATTTGCCCAGTGGGCATTCACATGGAACAGGGCCTGAGAGTACTGGCAGTCATAAAATAGACATCTGGAAGACATGGAAGTTTTTTGAATTTCTACCTCATCTTTGAAATCCCACTCACCTCCCACCAATGCTGAGTGGTGCTGCATCAGGCCTCATAGCAACATAGAATTTGTCGGCAGAAAAGGATCACTTGGCTGCTCAGATGTCCCCTGCCTAATTGGTCTCCACAGACCCTAACTAGTCTCTGGCAACCCCCTTCCTCTTCCCTGCCTATTAACTAATGTTCCCCTATGTGTATCCCACACATGCTTGAAGCCCCTCAATATTTGTGCCTCCACCACTTCTACTGGCTGTCTGTTCCAGTCTGCCACATGTTGGAGTTTGCACTAGAAGATGGTGCTTCTAAGAACATCACAAAACAAGGTACCTGAGCGTTCTGAGCACACGTGAACTCATAAGAGGGATGCTACACTGTGATAAAATTCAAAGCATCTTTATTGTAGTCTCAGACATGAGTCTCACCTGATGCATTTCAGAATTCCATTCTTTTATCAATAAATGAATGGAATTCTGAAATGCAACAGGCGAGACTCATGTCTGAGACTACAATAAAGATGTTCTGAATTTTATCACAGTGTGGCCTCCCTCTTATAGGTTCATATGTGCTGAGAACACTCAGGTAACTCTTTCTATTCCAGGCATCTGCCACCTTTTCATGGTAATAATACTCCTCACATCCCTCCTAAACTCAACTCCCCCCCCAGCTCCATTTCATGCCCCCGGTCATGGTATTGTTTGACATTTTTAAGAAACTCCCTTTCTGCACCCTGTTCACCCCATCTGGTACTTGTAGGCCTTGTATGCACATAGCGACATTATGGTGAATGAAGAAAGCTCTCTGGACCATCACATGGGTTGCTGCAGTGCCAAACCTCATCCCTGTCCCTCCGTGGCTGTGGCAGCAGTGCCTTAGCTCCTTTGGCTTCCTGACCCACCTCCCAAGTCCGCTCCCAGACATGGGTCCCCAGTACAGCAGCGTGATGTGCTACCCTCTGGGCCATTGAATGACCTGGAAGCAATTTTAAGGATCCTAGCAGCAACCTATTATTGACTGCTCTGCATAGTGGTAGTATTGCCCATAATAAGAGAATACTCCATTGCTTTAAACCATTAAACCGTACCGGGTCATAATGTCATATGCTTAATGGTGTACAGCATTATGGCGAAACCCGGACCTGTGCGCTCTCCAACTTGGACCCCCCCCCAGAGTTAGAATCTTTAGTGTGGAGGGTCCGGGGGGGCATAGCCCCCCACTGAACAAAAGAAAACAAGAAATTGTGCAATGTGATTCTGCCACACGGCATTCTGCAGTGCGACATATTGACCCCATGCAGCTTTAAACACCCTGATACTGTGGGACACTATGTGGTGCTTTTTGTAGGTTGCAACCTGTGCAAAGCTATAAATAGTTTTTCTTTTTGCTATAAAATATGCAAGCCATGCTGGAGAGGGACTGTAAGTCCGTGAGCAGTTGATTAGACTGTCCCTCTTACACTGGAGTGATCAGTGCAGCCTGTCCACATGGCTACTTACACTGCTCACTCAGATCAGTGTCCTCAGTATTGCAGCATTCCACTTTTCAGAGCAGTGAGCAGCTTACCATAATTTCGTAAGTGTCCACATGGCCACTTTTGCACTGGAGCAGCCGTGAGCTGGGATTGCTCCTGTGCAAAAGGGGCTGTGTAAATGACATTTAAGTTATTTGTATTCTAGTCATCACATGTAAAATAATGTAAGTAAACAACAGCTTGCCAAGGATAACATTTGTCCCCATGTAATTAAGCTTTAAACAAATGGCAAGAAGCGCTCCTCTCTCAGGCCCCACACTGCCATCTGGTCTCTTTTCTGGATTCGCTCTACTGAGGGAACTCCCCCACCCCACCCTGAAGGCACTGCCATGGGATGGGGAGTAGAATGGGCTCTCAAGGTAAGTCACGGAGAAGGAAGGTGATGTGGATGGGAGAGGTGCACAGGCAGGAACTTATCTGCCAGTTATACAGTAGATTGCAGCTCATCACGTGATGCTTCTGACCAGTCACAGTGCTTCCTTCAGTTGCCCCCTGAGGCACTCCTAGTTCCATAAGAGCGTCTCACATGCTTTGCTGTCATAACAGGCTTCTTGCTCATTCCTCATACTGTCAACATATTGAATTAAAAAAGGCAATTCGAACAAATTGGTGCAATCTGTAATAACTTTATGAATCTGGGTGGAGGGCCTCTTATGGATATAAGACTGTTGCTGCGTGTGTCCTTAGGGCACCAGAACTGCTCACCTTCAGCTCGCAGTTCCCTTGTCATAAGGACACATTAAGTGATACTCTTGTATCCAAAAGAGATACTCAACCAGACCTATAAACCTAAAGAAGAAGGCATAAACAGACTGCATTTCCAAGTACATATATATATTCCTCAACAGAACTCATGCTATACTTCAGCTCCCTGAGATTATTTTGGAAATCAGAGAATAGCATGTTGGGGGGAAGGCTTAAGTATCCTTTTAAAAGTAGCTGAGCAAGAACTGTGAAGCACAAATTATTTAGATCCATTAATTTCCCTCTTTAATCTTTATTGTTAAGGTGATTTGCAAGAGAACAGAATGTCTGTCCCTCAGAGTTCATTGTCCTGTTTTGCATATTCTCCACCTGAGGTCATCATAACCTACTGCTTGTGACAGCATAACCATTTCCATGGCACAACACTGTGATGTCATTAACAAAGATTAGGATTTCAAGTGGTGTGGTGGTGCTAAGCTTTGGATCAGATGAACTTTAAGGGACAAAAGCCCCGGTTTAACGCAAATATCCTTAATAACACAAAACAAGAAGACACAAAATACAGAAAATATATGAAATGGGAGTCAAGATGCATTTAAATGTTATTGTAACTTAGTAACATATTAATTTAAGGTTGTAAGGGACTCCAGGTCCATCAAGTCTGCCCTTCCTTCCCAAGTCAGGGCTAACAAGTATGCTGTATGATTTTGTTTGACTAAAAATTGCAACTATAGTATATAGTTATAATCATAAGTATTTATTTTGTTTGATTAAACATTATAACTATAATTATAATATAATGTAGAGGACTTGGTTTGCTGGCCAAGGCACCTAGCTTCACCTGAACTCTTTCCTTCTAAGACTGCTTGAAAGGACAGAGCACAGAACCTTACCAGAGCAAGGGAAACGGATTAAGACTTCTTTTGGTTAAGCAGATTTATTGTGTTGTTATTTTTATTTTGTACTCACAGGGATTGCTACTGTTTGTTGTTAACATTTCATTGCTTTATTTTTTCTCTGATTCAAATTGTTGTTGCTGGTATACCTTCTTCTGCATTATTACAAGGTATGCCTACAGGTGTGTGTTGACAGATTACTGCTGTAATCTTCTGATTCAAATTGTCTTTTGCAAGGTATATCTTCTGTTACTGCTTTATTTTTCTCTGTAGCAAAGTGTTTCTTACAGGGTATATCTTCTCTGAAATTATTACAGGTGGTGCTTTACAGGTTTTGCAGTTTTATCTAATGTTAGGATAAGCTTTCAGGGTTACTGCATTTGTTGTTGACTGATTGTTTCTGCTCTTACCTCCTTGTTCTATCATCCGTGGTTCTTCTTTTTCGGCAGGGGAAGGGTCCAGCCACCCAACCCCATCCCCAACCACCCCACACTACACTCCTTTTATAGGGTTCCACAGTTGTGACATTTCCTGTGGCAAAGCAGGAAGGGGCAGACCAGTGAGGCATCCACAAGATGAGCTCATTTACAGGGGCACTAGTAATTTACCTTGTTATTACAAGTTATACGAAAACAAAATACAAAATCAAACCATTACTTTCATTTTCTTCCTTCTAATTACTCTGACCAAGTTATAAACCCAGCAACTTATCTGGAATGGTTTGATTAACTGCAGGTACTGCTGAACACTTTTCAGAAGGACAGTCTTACAGGATTTAGGACACTGTCCTACATGTTGGGCCATTGTAGATATTAGGGCTTAGCACTGGGCAGCATGGGCAGAGATTGCACACCTCAAATTTCATATTCAAGAGGAAATACATTATAAGAACCACCCGCCATTTCCCCAACATCCAACAGAAGAACCTCGACCGCAGAGGTTAGCTGGTCCAAGAGGTTGGCAGGTGGTTAGAAGGGGCAAATCAGGTGCCCCATCACTTGGTGCTCTCCAACATAACACCTCCACAAACCATATTAAAAACTACAAACAGGTATCTGCCTCTATCGCTGAAATCAAACAAAGGGGCAGAGGACACTGCAAAGTGGGACACTGCAGCACAAGAGCTAGCACAACAAAACTCACCCAAAACAGGAACCAAAACAAAAAAAGCAAAAAGGAAATGCAAAAAACTTCTGATCATAGGAGACTCCATGATTCGGAGAGTTGATACTCATCTCCAGCCAGGGGTAATGGTCAGATGTCTCCCAGGCACATCAGCGTGGAGAGACACTGACCTCATTGCTAAAATTGTTCACAAAGCAGGAGAAAACATTGACATCCTAGTACACATAGGGACTAATGATCTCACCAGCCAGTCAGTTGTGGAGACCAAGGAACACCTGACCAGGCTGTGTGACAAACTATCATCCATTTCGTCTGACATCGCCTTCTCTGACATCCTGCCAGTCTGGGAGAGGGGGGCAGATGGACGGAAGGTCAGAGAAGGGGAGATAGGGGAGCTAAACATGTGGCTCAAGGGCTGGTGCCAGGAAAAAGGACACAGATATGTAGGGAACTGGCAACAGTTCTCAGAGCGAAAGTTCTTTAAATTTGATGGACTGCATCTGACTAAGGAGGGAGTCAGTGCATTGGGGCAGAAGTTTGACATCTTTGCAGAATATTTAAACTAGCAAATGGGGAGAGGGATGCAGCACCCCATACGTCGAATGGGAAGAACACCGCTCCCCCCTCAGCTAGTGGTCAAACAGGGATTCAGCATGTTTGCAATTCATTTGCATCACTAGGTCAGAAAAAAGGTCTGTCTCCCCATACAATGCACTAGGGAAATGTCAAACCTCACCCAACAACTAACACACAGAAATCTGGCCAATGGAAAATCATGTACACAAATGCTCACAGCCTGGGAAATAAGATCCCAGACCTGCAGGCAATAATGTCAGAGGCTAAACTGGACATAGTAGCAATTAATGAGACATGGTTTACCAGTAACCACACTTGGGAGACTTCAGTACCTGGCTATGTACTGTTCAGAAGAGACCGAGGTGCAAAAGGTGTGGGGTGGCCCTGTGTGTCAGTGAAAATATCAAAGCTACAGAAATTCAGAATACACATAAGGATCCAGAAGAACTGTGGGTCACCCTGGAAACAGGAAATGGGACAGCCATAAGAACTAGGGTTGTCTACAGGCCCCCAGACCAGGAGGAGGACATAGACAAATTACTGTTAGAAGATACACAAAACATGACAGCTAAAGGGGAGGTTCTGATAATGGGAGACTTCAACATGCCGGATACAGATTGGTTAATACCAGCAGGAACATCTGCCAGAACTAGACACATTGTGGATTCCCTGCAGGGGGAAGGCCTCAAACAACTGGTACAACACCCCACAAGAGACAGGGCTATCCTAGATCTAGTACTGACTAACAGGGAAGAGATCACAGATCTCCAGGTAGAAGGCCACCTGGGGGCCAGTGACCATCACATGGTATGGTTCGATTTGGCCACTACATCTAAATCATCCCATTCCAAGGCAAAAATATGGGACTTCAGAGGAGCTGACTTTGATAAGATGGCCAACAGAGTTAAGATAGCCCTGGCAAAAAGAAACACAGGTGACGGGTTACAGGCAAAGTGGGCAAGCATTAGGATGCAATACTTGGAAGCAACATCCCATTGTGTTAGACAGAAAAGGAAGTGCAAAAGAAGAAGGAAACCACTTTGGTTCTCAAATACAGTAGCAGAAAAGATCAGAGCCAAAAGGCTGGCCTTCAGGAAATATAAGGGAACACAGGGGGATGAAGATAGGGAGGCATACCAAACTGCCCTAAGGGAAGCAGGGAAGGCAGTAAGGCAGGCAAAGTCCCAAACTGAGGAAACACTAGCATGAACAGTAAAAGAAGGTGACGAGACTTTCTATAGATACATTAGTGAAAGAAGAAAGTCCAGTGGGGGTACTGCTAAGCTCAAAGGAGAAAATGGGGCATGTGAGGAGGAGGACCCTGTAAAAGCATCTATCCTAAATAGATACTTTTGCTCAGTATTTACTGAAGAGAAGGTAGGGCAGGACCCACAACTCAGCACCACGGACACAGGGGGAGGGAGGTGACCACTACTCCCTTCACAAAAGAAAGGGTCCTACAAGAGCTCGCTAAGCTCAGGGTGGACAAAGCAATGGGACCTGATGGCATACATCCCAGGGTACTTAAAGAGCTAAGGGTGGAACTAGCAGAGCCATTAGCAGAACTGTTTAGAGAGTCTCTGAGCACAGGAGAGGTCTCAGAAGACCGGAGAAGGGCTCATGTGATCCCACTCCACAAGAGTGGTAGCAGAGAGGAGACAGAGAACTACAGACCAGTCAGTCTTACCTCAGTAGTGGGCAAGATTATGGAGGCACTCCTTAAGGAAAGGATAGTGCAACACCTGGAATCCATAGGGGCACAGGATCCAAGACAGCATGGGTTTACAAAAGGAAGGTCCTGTCAAACTAATCTCATAGATTTCTTTGACTGGGTAACCAGAGTGGTGGACCAGGAGGGAGCAGTTGATGTTGCCTACCTTGACTTCAGCAAAGCTTTCGACACTGTTCCACATAGAAGATTGACAAATAAGCTGGGTAGGCTCGGGGTTGGTCAGAAGTTGGTCAATTGGGTGGCAAACTGGTTGACGGGCAGAAAACAGAGAGTGGTGGTAAATGGTATTCAGTCAGAAGAGATGCAAGTCACAAGTGGGGTACCTCAAGGATCAGTCCTGGGGCCAGTCCTCTTCAATATCTTCATTAGTGACATTGCAGATGGACTAGAGGGTAAGGCCTGTCTGTTTGCAGATTACACCAAGATCTGCATCAGAGTAGATGATCCAGATGGGGTGGGCAGAATGAGAAGAGATCTGGATAAACCAGCAAAATGGTCAGAAGAGTGGCAACTGGGATTTAATGCAAAGAAGTGCAAGATCATGCACATAGGGAAGAGAAACCCTGAAGCTACCTATAGGCTGGGAAGGGAGTTGCTGGCAGTCACAAAGGAAGAAAGAGACTTGGGCATCATCATCACCGATGACCTGAAATCATCCAAGTAGACCTCTAAAGCAGTAGGTAAGGCTAGGGGGATGTTAGGGTGTATTAGTAGGGGTATCACAAGTCATGAGAGGGAGGTAATAATCCCTCTTTACAAGACACTGGCTAGGCCCCATCTGGAGTACTGCATGCAGTGCTGGAGCACACACCTTCACAAGGACATTAACCAAATTGAGGCAGTCCAGAGAAGGGCAACCAAAATGGTGCAGGGACTGCATCAGAAGACATACGAGGACAGATTAATGGAGCTCAATATATATACCCTTGAGCAAAGGAGGGAGAGAGGTGATATGATCGAAACATTCAAACTCCTTAAGGACATTAACAAGGTGAAAGAGTCTAACATGTTTAAATATAAGAAAAATAGCAGGACAAGAGGACACAGCATGAGATTAGAGGGAGGCCAATTAAGGGAGAATGTGGAGGAAATTATTTTTCATAGAAAGAGTGGTGGATGCATGGAACGGCCTACCTCAGGAAGTGGTGGCTATGAATACAGGGCAGGGCTTCAAACAGGCATGGGATAGGCATAAGGGAGCAATACAGATGAGTATGAATAGATAGGCCACCGACAGAGCAAAGGTCGATGGCACATTTATAAGGTAGAAAATTAAATGGGCAGACTGGATGGGCCTTGAGGTCCTTATCTGCCGTCAACCTCTATGTTTCTATGTTACGTAAGTATTATATTTTATAAAGGTTTACCAGAGTCTTCAGCAGCTCTTCAAATAATTTTTTTGGCAGTTGTAATAACCATTGATTGTAACATATTACCACTTTTCCTTTCTTTTTTATTTACATTTCTGAGGCAAAGGGTACATTTTATGAGGTATTGAAGGCCCCTGCTGCCTTGACAGGCCCTCTGTATTGGCTGTAAGTAGATCCAGGTGATGCAGTACTACTGCTGCTTATTGCAAACCTGGGCTAGCACCACTGTAACATAGTGACAGCCAGAGTACTGCACCTACAGTTGGAGTACTATGTGCAGTTCTGGTGCACTTATTTGAAGGAGGACATAAAGCTACTTGATGGGGTCCAGCATAGGGCGGCTAAGATGATCCAGTTCATGGGAGACAAACCATATGATAAGAGGCTGAGGGAGCTTAATATGTGTTCCTTAGAGGACAGAAGGGAAAGGGTGGATATGATAGAAACTCTTAAGTATCTAAAGGGTACAAACAGGGTTGGAGTGGAGGGCATTTTCAATTTAAAAAGGGAGGAGACTACTAGGGGCCACAGTCTGAAGCTTGTGGGGGTAGATTTAAAAAAGAAATAAGGAAGCACTTTTTCACGGAAAGGGTGGTGTCAAAGTGGAATGAACTGCCTCAGGAGGCAGTATCTTTAGAAACTGTAGGAAGTTTTAAGGGGAGAGGGGTGGGACAGGGTAAAACTGAGAGTTGTAACAGGAGGGAGAAAGGGGATGGGAAAGGGGGGGGATTGTTCTTGGAGGCAAGAGGATGGTGGGGCAGCTCCAGTAAGATAGACTGAGCTGCACAACTGAAGAGACTTGATAGACCACTAAGACCTTTCTCTGCTGGCAGTGTTCGGATGTTCATATGTTCTTATGTACAGTTGAAGAGTGACCTCAGAGGAACAGAGTGTTAAGAAGTGATGGAAGCTGCCATCTGTACTCTAGATCTATCATGCTAATAAATGCATTTTAAAAATGTCTCAGGCCAGCCCACCAGCACAGCAGCAGGGCTGCAGCTCTCAACACCAACAACCTGGGTTTAGCAACATGTCATGGTCATCATAGGAATAGCAGCGGGGGAAGGGATTGCCCATCCAAGTTGGTGTTTTCTCTTTGGGGTGGGAGGCTGTCAAGTTCTCAGTGAATACTGATGCCTCATTGTCCACATGTGGAGGTGCAGCTTGGAGCAGCAAAGAGGAGGGGAAAACACTTGTCGACCTTGTACATTGCCACGCAATTGCATGTGAGTGCGAGCATTGCAGCCCACGTAAGACCCCTGGGGTGGGCTTACAGGGGACAAAACTCCCTGCTGCCATACTAATGATGCACAGTACACTTGGGTTCTGCACAGCCTGCCCTACACACCTGGACTCCGAGAGTCTTCGGAGGAGGACCTCCCACTTGCAGTCCTGCCTCGGGGTTGGGGTTGAAAGCTAGGGACTGCAGATGGGGCGAAATGGGCTCTGTGGGCACCAGGAGCAGATATGGAAGTGGCCAAGATGAAAACACTGCAAATGAAAAAAAAAAAAGTAAATTTGTAAAACAGATAAATAAATACCACAGTGGGAAATCTTGGCCTCAGTTGAGTCCTTTAAATTGATTGGTAGAACAGTTTTCATTAATCTGTGGCTCCAGATGTGCATACGTCACATGGCATTCAAAGCAGTGGCTGCCTTGATGTCAGAAGGGGATGACAACTGTGCACGATTGGTCTTTTTGATCTAGAATGTCCACTGTTCCCATATTCCTAATCTGTGAGTGTCAGGACTGCAATGGGGTGATGAGTTTTACTATTGGCTCAACAGTTTCTCAGCTTCAATGATGGAGAGCACAATTCTCATCCATCTAGAAACATTGGCCCCACTGTACTGGCGGCCTGGGTTTGGGAATGGACGAAGGTCACTCCGGTACTGGCCGGGGGCGGAGGGAGGAATGATTGTCCCTGGGACAAGTCTCCTTCCTCGGAGGGGATGTCTCCAGCTAGGTTGCTGCCACCTAGTGGTATCTGTGTGGCAGCACAGTGGGATGCAAAGGAAGGTGATTCCACCCGCATGCCAAGGTGGGCATCTCTGTGGTGGTGGAACTCGCACAATGCATCATTGCATGCACTGTGGGCCCTGGTGAGAATATTGCAGAAAAAGACTGACAGTGGCTGGATGATGGGCCAGTCCTCTGCAGGCCCTATACTGGCCGCTGGGCACCTCTGGATCCTATGGCAAAGGACAGATCAAAGCAAGTGGTAATTCCCAAAGAAGCCAGGTGATGGGGTTGGGGGAACCAGTCTGGATGGGGGCACACTGGATGATAAAGGTTATAAAATACTAATTTAAAAAAAATCAGCTTTCAGATGTTGTACGATATATTAGAGCAATACTGAATTACCTTGGCAGCTTGTAAAACCGAAAAGCAATTAATAGTACATTAAAGATCATGTTGTATTCAGTTTGTGTTATGTGGACATTATGAATATTTCTACAATGGAAAATATTCTCTCACCATTATTTTCTACAAACATCTTGGCAAAATAAAGCTGCATTGACAAAAAATAAAGCTTTGTTGACAATGGTCTTTTTTTAATTAAAAGTAAATCTAATGTTTTTATTTTACCTGTTGCAATGCTTGTCAAATTCAAAGCAGCTGTATTTATTCATCACCTTGTATTTTTCCGTAGTAATGTATTTCTGCCAGAAACATTAAGGTGCCATAGATAAATACTTAGACGTTGATGGCAGAAAAGGGCTCTTTGGACCATCCAGTCTGCCCACCCTACTTAACTACTCTGTACTTGCCCTAGGGCCTAATGCACCCCTTCCCTTCAGTTACTGCTCTACCCCATCATTCTTAATTAAACCCGCATACCTGTCCCATCTCAGCATGAAGTTGCTGATTGATTTGGCCTGTATCATTTCCTCTGGCAGCTGTTTCCATCACCCTTTCCATGAAGAGATGCTGACAGGCTTTCATTTTAAATCTCCCCCTTGCAAGCTTTTGTAAATTCCTTCACATCCCTGTATTTGAACTCAAGAAGAAGAGCTCCTTGACATCCACCTTATCTGTCCCATGCAGGTACTTGTAAGTCTCTATCCTGTTACCCCTTTCCCTCCTTGTTTCAAGGGTGTCCATGGTTAAGTCCTGCAGCCTCTCCTCAGATGTCTTATTGTCAAGGCCATTGATTATCCTGGTTACCCTGTACTGTACTGCCTCCCCCTTGTCACAGTCTTTCCTCAAGTGTGGACTCTAGTATCTTGAGCAGTTTTCTAGGTGCAGTCTCACCAGAGTGGGAGGATCACCTCCTCCAGCTTTCTGTTGCTCATCTTCCTCCTTATGCACCCCAGCATCCTGTTTTCTTTGCTTGCAGCCCTGTTGCAGTGTGCAGTCATTTGTTTAGGCTCTCTGATACATGGATGCTATGGTATCAAGGTTTCACAGAATATCACAGTATCCGAACTGATGGTACTGATACTGTAGCTGATTCCTGATACCGTGATAACTATGGTTCACGGTATACCATGGTTTTCCATGCCTTTAAACTAATTTTGGGGTGTTCTGAGGAAAACTGTCCCTTCTGTGCCAACTCTCCTGACACAAGAGTTTGAGGAAACTTTTTTTGTACAAAAATTACTACTTCCATAATACTGCAGTATTCACAATAACTGTGATATTATGTATCACAGTTATCATACCATCAAAACTTGATACTGTTACATCCCTACTCTGATATCCTTACTCATTGGTCCTTTTCTTCCATGGTGATATCCAGCAATTCACACACACACCCCCACCCCCATTTTATATTGCACTCTAGGCTATCTTTTTTATAGTTTGCATCACCATACATTTTTTTTTTACTTATTGTTTATCCTCCTACGGCCCCCAGACCCTCCTTTGTCTCAGATCCCCCAAGTCTGCCACTCTCCAATCTGCCGAGGAGTCTGCCCCTAGAGTGCACTCCTACCTCAAGTTACTTTCAACCCCCAGCTAACCCTCTGGTCAGGGCAAGGAAGGCCCCCTTACATTTCCTTGGACATCAGGGAAGCCAGCGTACACAGCGGAGTCTGCCCCTCTGCATCATGGAAGCGGAGTGGAGATCATTGCCAGAACTGTTTGGGGGATTTTTTCCTCCATTTTATTCCCTTAGCATTGGTGTGCAATGAGGACCAATGAGCCCGACGCATGTTGAGATGTGCGTCCACTCCTGTCCTCTGCCAGCGTCAACCCCTGTGTTGTCCCTGACTGCGCTAGCACCACCCAAGATCCCCTGGTGGTGGCGGTAAGCACCGAGGCTTAGTCCCATCCCTCCCTGGAGAAGGAGAGCAGACCATTGGGTGCTCAATCCTTCTGCTCCTGACCAACTCCCGGCAGCCCGAGTTTGTTCCCGAATCCAGGTCGCCAGCGTGAAGCAAGGTATGGCATCCAGCGCCTCAACCCTCAGCGCCACCGGGCCTACCTTACATTTTTTAGCTGTGAATCACAGCTGCCAGACATTTCATCAGTTTTCCAGCTTGCTCAGAGAAGTGACCTGCCACACACTATAGAGGATGGGGACATAGATTGATGCTGCCAGTCTGTCTCCTATTCCCTTGAGTCACATGGGCATAATTGGAGTGGCAACCACTCTTCCCAGCCTCCAAGGAGATCCCATTTGTCCCTTGTGGACCACACTCAGTCTCTTGTTAGCCAAATAGAACTCCAGGATCAGAAATCCTGACAGATCTGTCACATAAGTATATACCCACACTCACCATTAATCCACTGAGCCAGCCCTAGCATAGGTTCGCAAGAACAAGTTTAGAAAAATTAACAGTGATCAAAAAAATTAATCAGGGCTGTTGAGCTATGCATCTGAAAAACATTCAATACTTCTATGTCATGGTGAATGTTTTCCTACTAAAACAGCAACATCATAGGATTATGCCTCAGATGAATGCTGGAAACACTAGAGAGACTCTGCATGACCTCTGACTCTTTCCTAAAGTCTGTGTATAATGGGCAAAAAGTACAGGTGATCTGTCAGTCTCAATGGGGTGTCACTGAATATCCCATGCCACTGGCTTACCAAGAAGTGTTTTTTTTTTTTCATTTATACTTCCACATTCCCTGGCCATGGGAACATCCTCTAACCCCATCACTGACCTTCTTGTGAACTTTTCTGATTACCCACCACTTACACAGGACCGATTTGGTTGGTCATGCAGCACCTGGGGGTGAGCAAGTGAGCCAGGGTATTTTTCATTCTTGTTTTCCTCAAAAGGGGGTTTGCATGCAATAATGTGCATGTAGTCATTGGCATGCCTGCCTGCTGCCTTCAGCAGATAGCCCTGCTCGCTCTACTGCTCTTGCTGGCACTGATGCCCCACCAAGTGGCAGTCTGGTGGCAAGGGACAGAATCTCCCCTAACCTGAAGGAGGACAGCTGTCCCAGGCATGCTCAATCCTGCATTCCCTGGCTGGCCGCCAGTGATTCATGCTCGTTCCTGAACATGGGTCACTGGCATTGTGACTTGTAGCGCTGCTGCTGCAGCAAAGGACCAGCTTCAAGAAGTAATATCTGATGGCTGTTGAATCTTGCATGGATTTAGCCCACTGATATGGATGATTGGAGTTGCCAGGGTGCTGCAAGACAAGAAGGGTGCCACTGAATGGGTAATTATTGCATTAGAGAGAGAGAGAAGATACACAAAATCTAGAACAATGACAGATTTATGGGCAACACACAGTAGCAAACAGTTACAGAGGTAATGTATGTTGTACCAGTGCTATATGTGTCTCCCAGTAATACTGAGGGTTCTGTTGGTTTCTTGTCGATTGTGTTCTTGTCTTCTCTCTTTGCCAGTGCCGGATTCACTTTTTGGTCTTGATTTCAGATGCCCTGTCTTCTGCTAGATCACTCAGTGATCTGGAGGAAACAGTTGCCTGCTGCCCAAACTGTTGATTAGCAAACCTGATGTTAAGAAAATATTAATTAAACATTACAGTGAAAAGAATTGACAAATCATGCCATGTAACACTGACAATTGGTGACATAAAGAATTCCGCAAATGTAAGTCTGATCCTGAACCGGTAGAGTTTCAAGGCTGAACATTACTATCTATCGCATTGTCATTTTGGACAACCATCTGTATATACTGACATCCTCTTACATATACTAGACATAGAATAACTTATATTTCCTACTTATGACAATGCCTCCTCAGGCTACTTCCAAGCTAATCTGTGCCTAACTTCAGCTTGATTCCTTGATGCCTTTATCTGTACTTTAACTATATATACTGTAGATCAGTATGTCAAAATGCACTTTTTACCAGTAACAATATAGTCAACGAAACTGCCTATTTGTCTAACTGTACAGCCTGTTAATATTCTGTCCTCTGCCATGTTCATCAGCCTGCCTTTGTTATGTCATCCTGGCTCAAAGGTATTAATCTGCAATCTGAAATAAATAAATAAAATAAAATAAATAAATGTTGCAGAAAAAAAAAACAATTATTTAATTAAATAGACTTTCCCCAGTCACCCTCTCATGGAAAACTAGACTGTTGGTATATATCTATTTATTGCCAATATTCTAACTTTTGTTGTTTTTGAATGAGTTTATTTACTATTATTGTTCCTACTGTGAGTTAATGACATTATGTATTAATGAACCCTGTTGATCAAAATCACAATATTTGTGGCTAGTTTGTCCCTTTTATTAATGGTCTTGTACTATGATTTTATAGAACTCTGTTTTCATATATTGTAATGATGTGAGAGTTATTACATTGTATTACTGCATTGCATGTTAAAATTAATAAACATTTACAAAAAACAAAAAAAAAACAGAAAGCTACTTACTAACCAAGCAGATCTAATGGTATAGTAAATCTATACTTATAGGCCTAGATATTCAAAAGGGTTGTGCATGGC
The DNA here is from genome assembly GCA_016271365.2 of Neoceratodus forsteri. Lineage (NCBI taxonomy): Eukaryota > Metazoa > Chordata > Ceratodontiformes > Ceratodontidae > Neoceratodus > Neoceratodus forsteri. The sequence goes on along the minus strand of CM057453.1, from coordinate 637,066,861 downwards.
GCAACAGTGTTGCAGCATGCTCAACCCACTAATGAGCCCCGGTGCGATATTCAAAGGGGAAAAGTGTGCGACACAAATCCCAATGCACCGGAGCACATCAGTAATGTATGCAGGCCCAGGTGGGGGTGTGTGCCCATGCATACTCTGCACAACCCGATATTCAGCCTGGGATGTGCAGATCCATGCATGCGCAACCCCTACCTGCGCCAGCACAAAGTTGATCCAAAAAAAAAAAAAAGGAACAACTGATGGCCACCCACACATGAGCTGCTGCATTGCAGGGTGCAACACGGCAGCTACCACTTGTGGGTGGCTACCCAAGTTCTGGCTGCACCTGGCGGTGCCCCCCCATGCCCAATCACGGGCATCTGTAAAAATTAAAGAATTCCCCAATATCCCTGGTGGTTCAGAGGACCGCTACCTGCCCGAACGTGGGCATCTGTAAAAAAAAGATTAATATCCTATTTCCCCAGTGGTCCAGTGGACTGCTATCTGCCCGATCGCGGGCATCTGTAAAAAACAAAAAAAATATTTCATCCTATATCCCTGGTGGTCCAGTGGACCACTATCTGCCTGATCATAGGCATCTGTAAAAAACAAAAAAATATTTTGTCCTATATCCCTGGTGGTCCAGTGGACCGCTATCTGCCCAATCATGGGCATTTGTATAAAAGCTAATTCCAATATCCCTGGTGGTCTAGTGGTACCCCCCACCCACCCACTGAGCCCCACCACCCACTCCTCCCCATGTCAGCCGACGGGTAGCAGCATCCCACCCACCTGCCACCCGCGCTACCACCGACTGACACCTCAGGTAGAACTGCCGCCCATTGGTTCGCGTTGTAATGGGCATGCAGCCCTACCGTACTACACATTCAGATATGTGAATGATTCATTCACATATCTGGAATGTGTTATATGTGGGGCTGCATGCCATTGGCTCCGTTGTGAACCAATGGGCGGCAGCCCTACCAAGGTGTCAGTCTAGCGGCGGTGGGGCGGCAGGCGGGTGGGTGCTGCCACCTACCAGCTGACTGGGGAGCGGGTGGGTGGAGTCTCAGTGGCAGGTGGTGGGGGGGTACCATCAGACCCACTAGGGATATTGGAACATTTTATATTTTTTACACAGATGCCCGCGATCGGGTAGATAGAGGTCCACTGGACCACCAAGGATATTGGAACAATTTATTTTTATACATGTGCCCATGATCAGGCAGATAGAGGTCCACTGGACCACCAGAGATATTGGAATGAATTATTTTTATACATATGCCTGTGATTGGGCAGATAGATGTCCACTGGACCACCAGGGAGATTGGACATAATAATTATTTTTATAAATACAAATGCCTGCGATCGGGCTGCAGGGGACATTGGTCCCTGACAGCTGCTGCCTGGCAGGGTGCCAGGTGCAAGTAGTCGGGGATTGGCGCACCTGCATGCAAAAGGGGCCATAATGGCATGCAAATGGCCCCATGTGTACCTTGCATACATTATGGCCCCATTTGTATGTTAACTTTTGAAAATTGCGGTTGCTGTGCATGGTGCAATGAAACGTGCGCTAGCGCATCCCCATGCTCCACTCTGGCCACTTGTGCTGGTGCAGTGCCACTACGCCATGCACACCAGGGGTGGCCAGGGTGTGATATTCACTGCTGCTGAGCCATGGTGCAGCTCAGTTGAATATCGCCCAGTCCACACCCCTGCGCAGGCAAGTTGAGCTGCGCCCAAGCTTGCGCCACAGCCTGGTGCAGTTTGAATATCTGGGCCACTATGTATAAATGAGTTGACCTTTTTGGGGGTTACTCAGTCATAATTTAGATAAGTTTTGCTTGTTGACACAGGCAGACCCAATCAATAATATAGTTTGAGGGAGCACTCCTGACCAACAGGAGTGCTTCTTTTCCCTGCTTTTGATACACTTATTCTGTAAAGAGTGTCACATGCACTGGGGTCCTGAAACTGATCTTGTAGGGTTTTAACATTTTTAATGTATCATTGATTAATCTTGCTCATTAATATATTATTACTACAGTTAAAGTTTATAGATTATTTTGTATGTCTCTTCATATATTATTGTAGTGTGTAGTGTACAAATGTTAATTGTACACAATATATAATCAAACATTTATTGTTTTTGTACCATCGCTTTCATGTTTTTATTTATTTCTGTAATGCACAGGGTTTTTGTTGAAAGGGGCTTGTCCCTAATGAAATGATCCTGTAAAGAACATTTTGTCTGTCTGTCTGTCTGTCTATCTACTGTAGAACTAATATATTCAGTTTCATTTTATTTTTGCTATATTTGCTGACCATTCTGAAACTGCAAAAATAATATGAAAGTGAAATATTGTTATTCCCACTGCTGCCGTTATCAATGACCTGGCATCAGTGAAAATGATGTGCAGTGAATAGGCTGCTACCACTCAGAACATTAAATATTTTGAACGCAAAATATATTAGTTCTACAGTATCTATCTTCCTATCAATCTATCTGTCTATCTATCTATCTATCTATCTATCTATCTATCTATCTATCTATCTATCTATCTGTCTGTGTCTAGCTATCTGTCTGTCTGTCTGACTACCTATCTAGCTGTCTGTCTGTCTGTCTGTCTATCTATGTATCTAATATTGGTGCAGAGACCACACTTGCATTCTTAGGGTATCAGAACTTTTCTGATACCATATGAATGCATATAAGATCACTCATACAACCATAAGAGTGGTCTCCATGGCAGTGTTAACATATAGTACATTTCTGACAGTTAATTAGACATGAATGTCATTCCAGCATCACACAGTATTGCATGGACTATTGGTTTATGGCAGTGTAAAACATTAAAATGTACACTTGGTACATACCAAGTGTACCAAAATATAATACCAGCATCAAAAAAAACATGTTTGGTTGAATGCCTCCATTAGAAAAAAATGATAAACAGGAAGAATAGGATGTATAAAAAATTAAAAAACAACGGGTCACTTGGGACTAACAGGGCATACAGGGAATGTACTAGGAACAGCAAAGTAAGAATCAAAAAAGCAAACACACAGTTTGAGCTAGATTTAGCTAACAGGGTGAAGGATAATAAGAAATCATTATTTTCCTACATTAATAGTAAGAAGGGAGGACATAGTATGATAGGCCCATTTTTGAATGACTTGGGAAACACAGCTACAACTGACGAAATGGTAGACATTCAGAATAAATATTTCTGCTCAGTCTATAATAATAATATAGGACCACATGTTGGTAAAAATGTATCCACTCCCAGGAAATCATTATTAACCCCAAAGATGTGCTTGATTGGCTCAAAAAGGTGGACATAAATAAATCACCTGGCCCCGAGAATTTACATCCTAGAGTCATAAGTGAACTAGCTGAGGAACTGGCACCGCCAGTTACTTGTATCTTTCAGGCCTCCTTAGACACAGGCTCAGTACCTCTGGATTGGAAAACTGCAGTAATAGTGGGCATTTTGAAAAAAGGAACAAGGACCAAACCTAATAATTTTTGACCAGTAAGTTTAACCTCTTTGCTGGGAAAGATAATGGAGGGATTGGTCAAAGATCTAATATCGGATTTCCTAATAACTCAGGGATTGGCTGACCTGGTTCAACATGGATTTACAAAATCTAGATCCTGCCAAATGAACCTTTTGGCATTTTATGAGAATGTCAGCAGGGAGCTGGACATTGGAAAATCTGTGGATGTGGTGTATATGGACTTCTCAAAAGCTTTCGACAAATTACCCCACATGGAACTTCTAAATATGTTAGAGGGAAGTAACCTAAACAGGAACATTTGTAACTGGGTCTCAGCATGGTTACAGGGGTGTAAACTAAGGGTTACCATAAGTGGAGTGCTTTCTGATTGGGCACCATCACTAGCAGGGTTCCTCAGGGCTTGGTCTTGGGGTCTAGTCTCTTTCATATCTATATATCCTCACTTAGTTTAAACAATCCTAACATTTGGTTATATAAATTTGCAGATGACTGTAGACTTGGGACAGTGGTTAACGATCAGGTAGATGCTGCATCACTACAGAATGCTATTAATGAGCTTCTAGAGTGGACTGAAACAAACAAACTTGTCACGAATACCGCCAAATGCAAGGTCATGCATATTGGTAAACATAATGCTAGGGCCTCTCATAAACTTGCTAATGATATGCTCTCAGTCACTTGTGAGGAAAGAGAATTGGGGATTAGGGTCACCAATGATCTGAACTTCGGGTCCCATTGCAGGGTACAAGTGAAGAAAGCTAATCAGAATTTAAATTGCATACTTAGGCATATAGCTAGTAGGGATGAGAAGGTACTCATGCCTCTTTTTACAGCTCTGGTGAGACCGCATCTGAAGTATTGTGCCCAAGTGTGGTCCCCACAGAACAGCGGGGATATCAACAGACTGGAGTGCATCCAGAGACGATTTACTAGATCTATAATGGGTTTAAATGGTATGCCGTATGAAGCTAGACTGTCATCCCTCAACCTGTACCCCCTTTACTATAGAAGGTTTAGGGGTGACTTGTGCTTGTTATATAGAATAATGGGAGATGACAACCTTCAAGCAGAGATTGGTATCCAGCCTAAGACTAATTGGTGTAGCAATAGGAGAGATGACAAGCAACTAGTCCATTTTAAATGGAATCACAACCTAAGGAAAAACTGATATAGTCAGAGGGTTGTGGTACCCTGGAATGAGCACCCATTAGTAGTCGTGGACGGTACTAGTATGTATACCTTCAAAGTTAACCTTGACTGACATTTTAGTAAGATGGCTTATAGAGTCAAAGAAAATTGATAAAATATAGCAAGCAATTATGGATGCAAGTCTCCTAGCTTGAAAGCTACGTATAATACCTGTGATTGTTGGGCCATGCAGACGGTGGCTCTGTACATGTGCACCACTGTTCAGGGAGTGGGAGACAAGCAGGCAGCTGAAATGTCAGGAGGAGAAGAGGCTCTGTAATGGTACCCTGAAGAAGTTCAGTCTTTGGTCCATATTTGCAAACATTGCCTCCAGTGGTAACACCCCTTTACTATGCCTTTGTTAACCCAATTCATGAATCAACAATCTTGTTCCATGTCACATTGCTGAATTTGGTTAGTTATGTAAGCAAGCAATAACCCATAACAGGGCACTCAGTTCTTCCTTCCATATATATTTTATTGCTATTTTTGTAGTTTTATCCCTTCCCTCCCGGGCCCCAGCACACAGCCCGGTGTGTGTGTGTGTGTGTGTGTGTGTGGAGGCACGCACACACCTCAGCCCTGTCATCCCCTTCACACCCACCAGTGCTGCCACCCTCTCCCACCTACGCAATCCACCAGACCTCCACCTGGTGGATGCGTGACTACGGTGGGGCAACAACACACCCCAATCACCCTCAGGAGAGCAGAGCAGCCTATTGGCTTGCTTGATCCTGCTCCTTCCCCCCGAGCTGGCACCCCGGCAACCCAAGGTCAGTCCTGAACCCAGATCTCCAGCATAGCATGAGGTGAAACATCCACGCCTCAACCCTCAGCTCCACCAGGCCAGCAGGGGCACTCAGTTCTAAAGAATGAATGCATGCTTTGGGTGAATTGGAAGGCACAAGGCCAACACATTATTAATTGTCCCCTGGACTGGGTTATTGAGTTTATGAAATGGAAAACTTTTTTTTAATGGAAAAAAGTTTTATTTGTGATTATTGTGAGTGATAATGTCAATACAACTATTCTACCAATTGGCATTTACCCTGAACTTGATTATGGTATGTGCTCATTTCTGTGTCTTACCCACCTAATTGCAATTTTTCTTTATTCATTGCTATTCTATTTAATTCTGCTAATCTTATCAACTTCTGTTTACTATGGCATTGTACCCAATGTCCTAATTTCTGATTTGTTCCTCAACCTTGTGTTAATTGCTAAAGTGTTTTTCTAGTGAACCTTATGTATATTGTCATCCTTTCTCTCCCAGTCACACTTAGAAATGAGATCTGGCTCAGTGTGCCTTTCCCAGTCACCAACTTTTAAATAAAATAAATAAAATACATTTTCCTTTAGTTAGGTTGTAGCTAGGTGGAATATGTGAGTTTGATAACAAAGGCTGAGTGCCTTTGAATGAACCTGGGAAGTACATTTGTTTCAAAGAAGCATATGCCCTGTTATGTGTTCTGAGGCTGGGCTCATAGGTTTCTATGGCAGCGATTCTTTATTCCTGTGGCATGCATTGTTCATTTCCGGAGCAGAATGCAGTCCTGCTACTGGCTAAGATGTGATGTGATATCATCAATGACATCACATGCCGCTCACAGAGAAGGGGTTTCAGGATAAATAAGGAATGGTGGGACCTAGGCACTATGGAGTACTGCATGTATGAATGAAAATTCATCAACAGCACAGAATTCCATAGTACTGTATATATTCTGAGGCACAATGCAAGTTCTGTGGAAATTGTTTTATTTCATTTTGTTTTTCTGCCACTTTTTACACAGCCTCTGAAGTCTGTCTGGTCCTTCATAGGTTGGACCTACTCCTCAAAGGCCAAGGAGACCTTGTGTACTTACAGGATGCATAGCCAGGGTTGATGCTGTGCAGAAATCCCACTGCACACATGCAGAAATATCCACGCATCCACAGCCCTGGTCGTTCGCTCCACCACACCCAGTCTAGTGCAGCTGACACGAATATGTGTGCACCTGGGGGTGGGGGTAGGGCTGCAGGAGAATTTTACTTAATTTTGCATATAAGGATGTGGAAACAGTATGTAAACAGCTTTCAGTGATAGCAGCTGTAATTAATAGCATTCAGCTTCTTTGGTTCACTGTGCTTATAACAAGCATTTGTCAATGCCAAATGTTGCTTGCTTCTATGTGCTGTTTAGGTATTTGGAAGTCATTGGAGTGCAAATATTGAAAATTTGCGAACTTACGAGCGTGCGTAGGAACTGAGCAACGCACGCTCGTAAAACAGTCATTGTTAGGAAATTTGTCATGAAATGTTCAACATAGCCATTTAAGACCTCTGGTCATGAACAGTGTCAGTGTGATTTTGTTAATGTGTCCCATACATTGAGTTTGCACGACTCGCGCCATTATGTCTTACATGGTGAAGCTACGTTTTGGGCAGGATGTGAAAAATGACAGCTGTACTGCTCATAAGGAGGTGTGGTAAAATGGCAATGTTGAAATCTGGAGTGGAAATATTGAAAATTCAAAACTCATAGTGTAGTGTGCGTGAACTGTCAACCACACCTGAAAAAACAGTCATTTTTAAGAATTCTTTCACCAAATTTTCAACATTGCCATTTTAAGATCTCTGCTCATGAACAGTGACACTGTGATTTTCTTAATGTGTCCCATACACTGAGTTCGCACACCGACTGCGCCGTTGTGCGCTACATGGGCGGAAACATGTTTTGAGCAGGATGTGAAAAATGACAACTGTACTGCTCATGAGGAGGTGTGGTAAAATGGCAATGTTGAAAATCTGGAGTGAAAATATTGAAAAATTGTGAACTTACGAGCCTGCGTAGGAACTGCGCAACGCACGCTCGTAAAACAGTCATTTTTAGGAATTTTTTCACCAAATTTTCAACATAGCCATTTAAGACCTCTGGTCATGAACAGTGTCAGTGTAATTTTGTTAATGTGTCCCATACATTGAGTTTGCACACCAACTCGCCATTCTCAGCTACAAGTGGGCGGATTATATTTGGGTGAGATGTGAAAAATTACAGCTGTACTACTCCATAAGAGGTGTGGTAAAATGGCAATGTTGAAAATCTGGAGTGAAAATATTGAAATTTCACGAACTTACGAACCTGCGTATGTGAGACTGCGCCATACGCCGTAATACAGTCATTTTGGAATTTTGGACCAAATTTCAACATGGGATTTTGGGACCTTCTCATGAATGATGTCACTGTCATGGTGGTATTCAGGCCGAAGGAGTGATTCGCAGTCACTGCGCGGTCACTGCGGCAATCACCCTTCGAGCCTGAACACTGCACATGTTTATCGATCATGAAAGTCATTCCATATTGAGTAATGCAAAATCAATATGAGATATGCAATAAAGTTGAACCCCTTCCTAGCGGCCATTATCGGCTTACCGGCATTTCCTCAGTTAGCAGTGAAGCGACGAAGGAGTGCAGGCGTGTTCCCAGTCCACGAAGATCATCGGCGCAGTCGGAGGTAAGTATGGGGTGAGGGTGTGGGGAAGCTGAGTGCGCGGTGGGTGGGTGCGGGTTGCGGGAGGGGGTTCGGAGGCAGCGCGCCGGACCGTTTTGTTTTACAGGGTTAAAACAAAAAAAACTTTAATGGGACCATTTGCCACGCTGGGGTGGGCTCCCCAGCGTGGCACAGAAGAACGGGGGCTGTTCAGCCGATGTGGGATTGGGCACCCCGTCGGCCAAATAAGTGGTTGCCACGCTGGGGTGGGCTCCCAGGCGTAGCACCAACTCTGAGGGGGGCGATTTGGCCGGCCAGGGGATTGGGCACCCTATCGGCCAAATAAGTGATTGCCACGCTGGGGTGGGCTCTCAGCGTGGCACCAGCTGGGGAATGACAGCAGCTCAGCCGAGGGGATTGGGCACCCGGTCGGCTACACAGAAGCGTGCGCGAAGTGCGCCGCGCCTGCGTGTGGGGAGGAAACTAAGCTTATCGGTGCTCACTCAAGCGTAGCTCCACCTTTCAACTGTATGCCACTGCATTTTGGAGCGTGTCATAGACAGCTCCAAAATGCATTGGCATACAGGGGCCCCGCCTGCCAGCTCACTGACTGAATTGGAGGAGGAGGTGACACACCTCTGAAATCTCCGATGATGGCACTATGTTTCTTGCACATGCATGCAAGCAACATAAAAATCACTTTCACCGCTGCATTATTTGTACAAAATGTAAGACAGAGTAGAAACATGCAGAGTAAGGGGATGTGATTGAAACCTACATGTAACTCACAGGAGTGAACACGGTACAAGTGGAGGGTCTATTTCAGAGAAAGGAAGGCACTAGAACAACAATGCAATGAAGCTAAGAGGGGGAAGTTAGAAGAGATGGGCTGAAATACTTCTTCACAAAAAAGGTAGTAGATGACTGGAACAGCCTGACAGAGGAGGTAGTGGGGGCAAAGACTGTGGGGAGTTTCAAGCATGTGTGGGATAGGCATATTAGTTAGAAGAACAGGAGGAGGGAGTGACACATATGATCAACTAGGGTCCCTGGTGATGGAATAGGCAGGGACTGGACACACTGGATGGGCCCAAAGGTCCTTGTCTGGTGACAAAACTATTTCCAAGGAAAAAGTAAGATCACCCTGTTTTCATTTGTAGCACTACCATTTCTTGTTCTTTGAAAATTGATATACTAAAGGAATAATGCATGACAGGGTGTGTGTCGTGCTGGGATAACACCGTGTCGGGGGGGGGGTTGGGCACGAGGCTGCAGGCCGTGAGCGTCCAATGCCCCAGGCATGACATTATCCCAGTACAACACACACCCTGGAGTGCATTATTCCTATTGTACAATGACTAGTTGTTATATATAAAATAAAAAAAAATAATTTTAAAGAATGTTTTTATTAGTATGGAAAACTATTTTTGTTTCTTAAGGGTAGATGCATAAAAAGAGAGTGCCAAATGGGCCAAATGGTCATCTACATTGGTTCACAGTGCTGAGACTAGACCTGTGGCATTATGCTGGGATAACGCCATAGGTCCAGCCCCAAACTGACCAATCACAGTTCAAGATTCTTTCTTTCTTGCCATTGTATAATGAATATTTAACACATATTAATGAGTTCTTTTCCCTCTTCATTTTGCTTTTCTGGATGGCTTAGTCAGTTGCATTGTTTTTGGTGTGTTCACATTTATTGTATCTATTGAGTGTATGTTTGTATTTATGGTTTGTGGATTATTTTTCCACTGTGGTCCCCATTTGTCATGTAATGTAACATACTTCTTGTCTTGCGTTCATTTTTTCCACTACTGCTTTGCTGCCATCTTCATGGCCCAGGTCTTTCCTAAGTAAGCAGTAATACCTAACAGGGTAGACAGTATTGAATTTTAATATATGGATGTAAAAAATAATGCTATAGTAAAGCATACAAAAAATTCACCATAATACGATCCCTCCCAGAGTGATAATAGCACAGTTCAGGGCCGATAATACTATCGTTCAGAAATGGTAATACCATCATTCCTTACCTGAATGATAATATTATTAGCAAAACTCAAGAGCGCAAGTGCAAGTCTGGCCAGGGCATTTTCCTAAGCATGCCTTTTGATTGGACACTTTTTCTGTTTGGGCAGGTGGAACAGTTTTCAAAAAGATGGCGGCTCTTTCTCTTGCTTAATGAGAGAAATGTCCTTGGCAGTACCAGCACCATGTTTTCATTGTATTTTCTTTTTTTGCAATGCCTTCAGCAATATCTGGTTGATCCTGCTTTCAGTCATGTCACCAGGTAAATCACAGGTAAGACTCCGAGTGAGTCTTCAGTGCAGTGCACCACTCCTATCTAAGCAGATCAGCCATCGGGTGCCTGAAGCAAGAGTTAGACGAAGCAGATGGGTGCCCATTTCTTACGCCAGCAAATTTTATCAGATCCATATATTAAACAAAATAAAAAATAGGTAAGTATGCATGACTCGGTAGTAAAAGGATCTTGAGGTTCTGGGGACAAATGAACCTCTCGAGCTTTGCTCCCAAGGTTTCTTTGTCCCCAGAACCTCTTGATGGTTTTATTACCTTGTAATACACACTCTCCTATTCATTATTCTATTTTTAATAACTGGTGAACAATTTTTTTAAACAGGCTCAACCAGTTATTAGTTTGCCGTAATAACTGGCCTGCTATTACAGCAAATACACACTCAGACTGATAGTCCCAGCATGTGCCCCCTTACATAGAAACATAGACTTTGACGGCAGATAAGGACTGCTAGGCCCATCTAGTCTGCCCATTTCCCTACCTACAGGATAGGCCGCAGATCCTAGTTAACCAACAGCCTATTTCTTCCTATTCCCCACAAGAATTGCCTTATGTCTGTCCCATGCATTCTTGAATTCTCCCACAGTTTTAGACCCCACAACCTCCTCAGGAAGGCTGTTCCATGCATCCACTACCCTCTCTGTGAAATAATACTTCCTCACATTGCCCCTGAACCGCCCTCCTTCTATCTTTAATTGTGTCCCCTTGTTCTTGCAAGTCTCTTTTTCTGAAAGATGCTACCATCTTGGACATTGTTGATTCCACTGAGGTACTTAAAAGTTTCTATCATGCCCCCTCTCCCTTCTTTCCTCAAGGGTATACATATTACGCTCCTTTAGTCTCTCCTCATACGGCTTCTCTTGCAGACCCTGCACCATTTTAGTTGCCCTCCTCTGGACTGCCTCTATCCTGTCTATGTCCTTGCGGAGATGAGGTCTCCAGAACTGGACACAGTACTCCACATGGGGTCTCATCAACTGTCTGTAAAGAGGGTTAACAACTTCCTGTTTTCTGCTGCTGATGCCTCTCCCTATACATCCCAGTATACTCCCAGCCCTCCCTACTGCCTTCTTACATTGCTTGCTAATCTTAAGGTCATCTGATGTGATTACTCCCAGGTCCCTTTCCTTTTTTGTTGTTGTTACTACCTCCCCACCCATTGTGTATTCTTCCCCTGGGTTCTTGTTTCCCAGGTGCATTATTTTGCACTTCTTTACATTGAATCCTAGCTGCCATACTTCTGACCATTCCTCCAACCTTGCCAAGTCCCGTTTCATCCTTTCCATGCCTCCTTGTGTATCAACCCTGTTGCAGATCTTTGTGTCATCTGCAAAAGGCATACTTTCCTTCAGTCCCTCTGCAATGTCACTGATAGAGACATTAAAAGGACTGGACTCAATACTGAATCCCTCGGTACCCCACTAGTAACCCCTTTCTTCAGAGTGGACTCCATTTACAATTATCTTCTGTGTCCTGTTGTCCAGCCAATGTTTTACCCAGGCTACCACCCTGGGTCCCACTCCCAGGCTGGTTAATTTGACTATTAATCTTTGTGTGGGACTGTGTCAAATGCCTTGCTAAAGTCAAGGTAGGCCATGTCCACAGCCCCTCCCTGGTCTACTACTTTGGTCACCCAGTCAAAGAAATCTATTAGATTCGTCTGACATGACTTTCCACGATGGAACCCATGCTGCCTTGGGTCCTGCTCCACTGGCCTCTAGGTACTCAACTATTCTTTCCTTCAGAAGTGACTCCATCACTTTCTACACACAGAGGTCAGACTGACAGATCTGTAGTTTCCTGCCTCTGACTTGGTCCCACTTTTGTGAAGGGGAATCACATCCACCTTCCTCCAGTCCTCGGGTACCACACATCCTCCCATGATTTATTAAAAGAGTAGCCAGTGGTTTCACTAGTTCCTCCCTTAATTCTTTTAGAATTCTGGGGTGAATTCCATCAGGACCCATTGCTTTGTCCACCTTCAGTTTTAGGAGTTCTTGCAGAACCCTTTCTTCTGTGAAAGGACTGGGATCGACTCCCCTATCATGAGTGCTTTTATTAATTGGATTAGGCACTTCCCCCTCCTCTTTTGTGAATACTGAGCAGAAATATTAATTCAGTATTCCTGCTTATTCACTGCCCCCCTCTGCCCACCCACCGTTCGTTCTATTCAGCCTCACTATCCTCCCTTTGTCTTTTCATCGCTGATGTACCTATAAAGGTTTTATCCCCTTCTTAACTGAGTTGGCTATCTTTTCCTCAGTTTCGCCTTTGCTATTCTGACTTCCCTCCCTGCTTCCTTCTGCCTTAACTGGTACAGCTCTCTGTCCTGCTCCTTCTGTGTTTCCTTATACTTCGAGAATGCTATCTTTTTCTTCCTGACTTTCACAGCCACCTCTTTTGAGAACCATAGTGGCTTTTTCCTTTCATTTTGATTTGTTTATTTGCTTCACACAAAGGCTTGTTGCCTCTGTGATGGCAGTTTTGATAATTCCCCATTGTTGCTCCACACCTCCTTCTAGCCTGTTTGCTAGTGCTTTTCTGAGGCGCTGTCCCATCTTGCCAAAGTCAGCCCTCCTAAAGTCCAGTACCCTCACTTTTGTATGGCTTGGACTCTGTAGCTGAGTTTAGCGTGAACCACACTGTTTGATGGTCACTTGTCCCCAGATGGCAACCCACTTCTAGATCTGAGATCCTTTCACTGCCCCTGTTTGAGAGTACGAGGTCTAAGATTGCTCCCTCACGAGTGGGTTCCGAAACTAGCTGTCTAATACCTGCCACCTGTAGGGCCTCAAGAATGGCCCTGCTCTTGGATGTGACTGCAGCAAATGTGCTCCAGTTAACATCTGGCATATTCAGGTCTCCCATCAACAGTTTCTCCCCTTTCTCTGCCATTCTAAGAATGCCTTCTATCATATCCTTGTCCATTCCTTCCCCTGACATGGGGTCTGTACAACCCGCTATGCGGATTGTGGTGCCCTTTCCAGTCTCCAAGGTGACCCACAGTGCCTCCTCTCCTCCCTGTTTACTCTTTTGTTCAGTTGCTTTTATCCCTTCCTTTACATGAAATACTCCTCCCCTCTTCTCCCATACCTCTCTCCTGTAGGTTATGACCCTGCTATGTTAACATCAGTCATAGGTTCTCTGTGTACATGTTTCTGTTCTCTGATATCAGGCATCCCTCTTCCATTAAGGCCATCAGCTCAGGGAGCTTGTTGCCCAGACTACTGGCATTGGTACTCATTACCCTCCATTTCCTGATGGCCTTACTCCCTTTTCCCCATCCCTGTCCTTCTTGCCTTTGTCACTTTCTCCATTTACCTGCCTTACCCTATCGACACCTCTATGTTGTGTTTGCCGCTTTCTACGTGATTATTTAGGGGGTCTAGGATTTTCCTGCTCCTTTCCAGTGCCTTCTCCCTTGGCTAGTTTAAAAGGTTGCCAATGAAGCATTTAAACTTATCACCCTTCTCACAGCAGTGCAGTTTCTGACAATAAATAATTTGTGCTGCCATTATGAGAACCTCTGCACTGAGTTAATAAAAACCAGGAGGCAAAACACCACAAAAAAATTCAACTTTCTGAACTTGTTACAGCATTTTATTTTTACGTTGCTAGATGAACTCTTAACCTACAAGCACACTGCACATCACTCTGCATTTGAAATCTTAGTTCAAAGTTGTTTGAAAACTACTCTTTGCATGTGTTCTAGTCCTTATTTTGACACTGTTCCTGATTTTGCCATTTCAGTATTATTTTCTATAGTTTTGAATGTTTTGATTGTTCTGCTACTACAAAAAAGCAGTTTATTTAAATAAAATATTTATGAATGTCACCCTACAGGTCATCAATTTATTTTACAACATGACAACAGTTCTGGTGTACTCTTCTATGCTGTGTAAGTCTGCTATGCTCTGTAGTGTAGTAAGAAAAATACTTTATCATAAAGTATAAAACATGATGAGGTGGAGTGTAACTAAATTTTTATACACACCGTCAATGTGTGATGCTAACATAAACCTCTCAAGCTTTGTTCTCGATGGGAAATGTAGCATCACACACCATGGGTGTGTATTACATTTGCAGAATACACTCCACCTCATGCATCTTTCTCTATATACTGGGCCACCCAGGGGCATAATGAGGCCTGACACCACAAGTAGAGGGCCTGATGGCCCCTTGAAAGTCCAGTATAGCTCAATACTGCCCACCCTGGAGGGTATTATTGTACTAAGAAAATTGTTTACAATGGACCAATGGATATTTTACAAGAGTTAAAGATACATATATGTGTGTGTGTATATTAATAATAGTTACAGTTGAATGGGCACTTCTATGTGGAACCTGAAATTTTGCACTTTAATACCGCCGCAACCATTCAGCTGATTCACATGAAAGTTTGCATGCACCACCAGGGACCCAAGATCTCTTGATGTGATAAGTTTTTTTCCAGTCAGATGCGTGGTGCAGAGAAACGGAGTGTAAAAAAGTGTGTAGTTTACCATGTTTTGGCAGTTTCTTCGTCACTCCACGGTGTAGAAATGTTTTTTGAATTTTGATCTGAAATTTTCAGGATAGAAAGAGCTTTCATGACAGATGTGTATTTTGCTGGTTTGGTGAAAAAATATTAATCTGATCCAGAGTTATAAGGATTCGAAAAATCGGGTTCTGAGCATGCTCAGTAGCATTCTTAGTTAGATCTATTGGTCAAAAAGGATCCTTTTCTGCAAATGTGTAATCCTTTTTCATAAATGGGTCATTCTGTGTCACAAATGGGTAATCTTTTCTTGTGCTGTCACCATTTTGTTTTTCAGTTAGTGAGAGAAACTAAATTAGTTTTCATGTAAATGTTATTGATTGTCTGCACAATTTAATGTAAATGTATTGTTTGTACAGTGCTGACAAATGCATGTTTTTGAACTCAAATATTGTGCAACACTTATCTCATTTATGACTGTGAATGCACAGACATTTTGTAAATCATTTATAAATAAGTTCTGTTTCTAAAAACACCCAAGTTGTGCCTGTAAACAGATCTCTGGTCTAGTGTACTTACCTGGTTGACAAAATTGATTGATTGAAATAACTCAAAAAAAATATATTTTTACTAGAAACCAACATGTGTTCTGTTAATCTAGACTTGTTTCACTTAATTCTGGTGTTAGTTTTTGGGAAAATAAGTTGGAAATATATTTTTTTAACATTGTGAAATCCTCTTCCATGTCCTTTTTTGTGTTCAGTAATCCTTTTTCACAAAATGTGAAAAAAGACATAAAAAAGGACCCCGTTTGCGAAATATGTGAAAAAAGAACATACATTGATGCTGCCCTAGAATACTTTATCACAACTTTCAATACTGCATGTGACATTTACGCACCATTTAAAAAGCGTAAAATCAAAGCTCTCTCAAATCCTTGGCTCACTGCCAAACTACTGGCCCAGCTCAAAGCTCGTGACCATCTCTGGGCCATAGCCAGGGACACGGGCTCCTTGCAGGATATACAGAAGTACAAACAGGCACGAAACCTATGTACCTCACAAATCAGGCAAATGAAGTGCGCCTATTTCAAAAATGCCCTTGAATCCACCTGGGGTGACGGGAGAGCTTTCTGGGACAACATCTGAAATATAATGGGTAAGCAATCTAAATCCTCTCCTACCATTATGAATGTTGATGGCTCCACCATACTTGACCCACAGGCTATGGCAGATGCTCTAAATAAAACTTTCACAGACCGCAGCTGGGTCCTCCCCCCAGATTTTTTCTTGGACTTGCCTTTACCAAATCTAGTATCTCAAAGTACCTCAAGTGACCAACAACTATTTTATTTCAAAACAATCAAAGTGCACAAAGTCTACAAATACATAAAAAAGGCCTGCTCTAAATCCAGAACAAGCAGTGACACTATAGATCTAAAAATCTTGTCTCTCACCTTGGACGAAGTGATCCACCCTCTTACCAAAATTCTCAATCGTTCCTTTTGCCAAAGTCAATTTCCCAACAAATGGAAGTCTGCTATAGTTACACCAGTGCTCAAAGGGGGTGACAATCCACACCAGGGAACTATAGACCTGTATCAATACTCCCACCCCTCTCCAAAGCACTTGAACGCATTGTGGCGGACCAACTTTCAGACTACCTGCAAAAGTACAATCTACTCTGCAAGCAACAGCATGGATTTAGGAAAGGGCACAGTATGTCAACGGCCCTACTAGATTTCTCTGGAGAAGTCCACTCTGCTCTGGACAAAAGCTACCAAACCGGAGCGGTCTTCATTGACCTCACAAAAGCATTCGATATTGTCCACCATGGCTTACTAATCTCACTATTGCCCAGGCTTGGGCTGGCCGAAGGACCTGGTGCTTGGGTAAAAAGTTACCTGACAAAACGCTCACAGGCAGTAAAAATCTCTGACGTACTCTCTGACTCTAAACCTGTCCTCTCAGGTGTACCGTGGGGATCAATCCTAGGCCCTCTCCTCTTTAGCCTGTTCCTAAACTCTCTCCCTGAATCCTGCCCTGAAAAATTAATCTTATATGCTGATGACGCTGTATTTCTCTCTTCCCACAAGGATCCTAACCCCTTACAACAGAGCCTACAACTTGCCTTCTCCAGTGTCGAAAAGTAGTTCCTTGATAATAAGCTAGTCCTAAACCACAAAAAAACAAAAGCCACGCTTTTTACCAATCATCAAAACAGAAATAGACATAGTCCACTCACTATTAAAACTTCCGCTGGTAATACACTTGAACAAGTGAATACTTTTAAATACCTTGGTATCACTTTTGATCAAGGTCTCACCTTCATGACCCACATAGACAACACGGTGAAAACAGTGAACCAACGCCTAGGAAAACCATTTTGAAACTGCCAATTCCTTAATCAAGCTGCACTGAAGATTGCTGTACAAAGCTCCATAATCGCAATCATAGACTATGGCCTAATTATCTATGGCTCAGCTACTACCACGGCACTAAGACGCATCTCAACTGCACTAAATAAGGCATGTCGGCTCCTCACGGGGGCACAGAGACTGACCCACACCTGTACATTCTACTCTGAAACTGGCTGGTTGCAACTATCCAATCACCTTGTGTATCTCACCTGCTTAATGGCAAAAAAAATCAATCCTGGGACTGACTCCACTGTGTATCCAAGACCTACTCTGTCTGAATAATAGCACACATCCCACCAGAAGATCTGAACACCAACCTTTTCTGGTCCCCAGATGCCGGACTGCTCAGGGACAAAGATCATTTGCTTACAAGGCCCCAACCTGGTACAATGCACTAAGCTTACCTACTCTATCCTCCATATCTCTTGGAGCTTTCAAATCCATGCTCTATGCCCACCTCTCTGCCACCAGCACTTGTGACTGCTTTGACTAAAGACTTATCCCTCCACTGTCCATCCCTCAACATGGCCTATCATTTTGGCAAAGAATCCTTTAATACCACTAACTGGTCCAGTCTGCTACTGTAATCTCTCTTCTACTTTCTCTCTTTCTTCTCTTTCTCCCTCTACTGCCTCCTACTTTTCCCACTCTACTCTTGCCCGAATGCCTCTGAGTATCTCTCTTTCCTGGAAAATTAGTTTGTGTTGATTTATTACTGACTTGGAAATTGCTGAACAAATTTCTCATGTAACATTTTTCTGTAATACATGTAATGTTTTTTGTTTGTCTTATGTTCTATGTGACGTGGAACCTTTGTAAAAGAGCCCTGGCTCAAAGGTATTAATTCCTAGACCAATAAACTAAACAGAAGGATTATAACACAGCTGTTTTGTCACTCCACAGTGAAGAAATGGTTTTAAATTTTGTCTGACATTTTCAGAGTACAAAGGGCTTGCCCTACAGATGTGTCTTTTCCTGGTTTGGTGAAAACATAATAATTGATCTGGAGTTATACGGGTTTGAAATTTCATTTCATTTGTTGCTGTTTACCTTGGTGAGGACATTGAGCAACCTGCCCTTTTTGAAGTGCAACCAGCATTTACAAACTGCACAAAAAATGGTACAATATTGCAGTACAAAACATGCAATAGTAGATGAATGTGCATATAAATTACAGTGGGATGAGAACAGGTGCAACTGCAATATGGAATGCAATATGGTACAGTACATACAATAATACATGAGAGTACACATACATTAGAGTGGGATTAGAATGGGTGCAATTAAAATGCTACAGTTGATGCTCATGTCCCGTAGATAACATTGTAGTGTGAGGTGTTTCTTTGACGTGGCATACCACAGAAACACTTTGCAGTTTTGTTCTGACATTTTTAGAGTACAAAGGGCTTGCCTAACAGATGAGCCTTTTTCTAGTTTGGTGAAAACATATTAATGCAGTCTGGAGTTATAAGGTTTTGAAAATGAGGGTTCTAAGTATGCTCAGTATGCACTTTTGAATACATGTGCTTTGTCATGCAGAGGCTTCATGTGTAGTGCTCCACCTTCTTATGCTGGGTTCATGGGGTGTAGTACTAACAATGGTATGCTGACAATTTTGTGACTGTTTTACTAAAAATGGAAGTGCAGCAACATACGTGTACACATCAATGGAGGGATGAGCATGCACGGCCCTCCATACACTTCACCTATGTAGCCATGGAAGTACAGGGCTCTATGCTTCCAGACCCATGTGTTTGTCTTCAGGTACGAGTCACAGCCAACTGCGGTGTTATTATGCCCTTGGGCATTGTAATGTATGAGGCTTACCACCCTCTCCCTGTAATGGTTATTGGTGTGTTGTAAGGCATGAGGCACAACTGAGTGCCTTGCTATGCCCTTAGGTGTACTCATACATGAGCAACTGTACCTCATCTGTTTTATGCTTCTTCATATGTTATAAGGCACAAGGCCTCTCCTTTCTGCTTCTTGGTGTGTAGTAAAGCAGTTGGCTGTGTTTTGTGCCTTACTACACCCTTGGGTGTGCTCATGCCTGAGCTGTAGTTCTCCCCTCCTGTAGCACCCAGTCTCTGTTATGGTTGTTGGTGTATAGTAAGGTACAAGCCATAGCTGAGTGCCTTACTATGCCTTTGGGTCTACTCATACATAAAGTGTAGTACCCCTTGTCTTGTATGTTTTTTAGTGCATAGTAAGGGAAGAGGTGCAGTTGAGTACCTTACTATGCATTTGCATATAGTAAGGTATGAAGTGTACTGCCTCCACTCACCCCATACCTCACTTTTATTCTTCTTGGAATGTACTAAGTCATGAGGCATACTGCCCTCCTTTCCCTTCTTTTACACTATCTCAAAAATTATGGATGGATGGGAGTGCAGGGCCAACCACATGCAAATAAGGATACAATAATGGAGGGATTGGAGCATAGGGCCTGGAGGGCCCTGCGCTCCCACAAGCAGATAAGGATACCATTATACTATCTCAAAATGTAAGGAAACTACTTGTAAAAAAGTTTGTTAATGCACTAGTTATGGTTAAAGTGATAAAAGTAGGTAAATGTGGTGTTAGGGTTTCCAACCCTAACAGCCTGCCTCCACCCTGTAGGCAGGAACAGGCTTGGGGTGTGCTTTGTTGTTTTCAGCCCTAATCCTCTTTGCTGATGACACTGTTTTGTATGTCAGCAACCCTTCATCTGCAGCTGCTCATGAAATCCTACAAACAGAATTCTCCTTGTTACAATATCAGCTACCTGAGAAAAAGCTTCTGTTGAATGCAAAGAAAACTAAAGCAATGATGTTCACAAACCAAAGCTCCACCAGCACCTCCTCTTCAATCATTCTCCCCCAGCTATGCACTATACTTGGAGAAAACCTGGAGTATGTAGAACATTTCAAATACCTAGGTGTGTGGATTGACAACAGACTCGACTTCACTCACCATTTAGAAGAACTGCTAAAAAAGCTTCGCCAAAGGCTTGGCCTTCTCTGTAGATTAAAATCCTTCCTAAACAGGGATTCAAAGATGAGGTTAGTCCAGGCCATTTTTCTCTCAGTCGTTGACTATGCAGACTTCCTTTATAGTCTCTGCCCCATCTCCTACCTACACAAGTTGGATACCTTTACCATAGAGCAATAAGATTCATTACAGATCTGCCATCCAATACCCATCACTGCTCTCTTTATGCTGCAGTTGGATGGGTTTCTCTTCATCTCAGAAGGAACAGAAATGCAGCCCTATGGATCTACAGAGCGTTATCAAAAAAACTTCCAAACTATATTCTGGACTGCTTCACCCAGACCATTTCTAGCTCCTATGCCCTAAGAAGCAACAACATCATCCTGCTCAAACTGCCCAAATTCAACACCCGGATAGGGAGAGCAGCAATCAGCTATTCTCTAGCTATAGCATGGAACACCCTACAAAAATCCCTAAAACTGTCCAATATTATTCCAATTGCATCCTTTAAACAGCATTGTACAGTTTTCTTCACAGAGAAATGCAGTTGCTACCGCTAGAGCTAGCCTTGTCACCTCACAATCTCCCTCCCAAAATTAACCATATATGGCATAATCTTTGTTCTTCAGTTCTCCCTCCCAGGCAGACATCCCATCTTATGGCACCCAGTAATAACTTCACCATCCTAGTATTACATTATACTGTGTGTTTGCCATGGCCCCTTCACTGGGATATGTATATACTGTATATACTGTAAATATTAGCTTAACTCTCCTATAACCCATTTGTATCATGTGAATTTTATTGTACATCACTGTGTTTATAAACATTTTTTTCCCTGTATGTATAACTGTTTTATATAAGTGTAAGATGTATCTGTTATGTATCAACTGTTGAACCTTGACCTTATCAGGTCCATCTTGCAAATGAGCCTTGCTCAATGATGTTCGCCTGAATAAATAAAGATTTGATGATGATGATGATGATGAACCCTCACCCCATACCATGTGTAAGTAATCTGAGATGGGTACAGACTAGTATATGAGAATGGGGTGAGTTTTAGAGTTGAAAACCCCAAGACACACCCCAAGCCTGTTGCTGCCTGCAATGTGGAGGTGGGGTGTTAGTGTTGAAAATCTTAACACCACATTTCCCTGTTTTTGTCACTTTCACCCTAACTAGTGCATTAACAAAGTTTTGTGCAATGAATATATATCTATAAATGAGTAGACATTGATTGAAAATTGCTTTTTTTTGGTAAAATAGTCTCTCTACTTGTATACTTGCCAGTAGAGGGCATTCCAGTGTTTCAGAGTTGTTCTACAATCTTCATTTACCTTTAAATGTTTTACAATCTATTCACACTGCCAGGCCAGTCCTGTACCTGTTGAGATAAACTTCTTGCTTTCAGTGGGGTCCTGCATCTCTCCAACTGTATAGCAATCAGTACTAGAGAAAAGGGAAGCTTGTTCAAGTTTACCCCCCCCCCCCAACAAACAAACATACAGTCGATGGTGCCCCATTTTAGTTGTTTCTGTAATGGTGACCTATGATCTGGAATCAGATGTAGAACAAAGAGATCAGACAAGAAAAACTCGGTCAGGAATGGTGTAGGACATGGCAGCTGACTGACAAATTCAGAGGCAGTAGCTTTGCTACCGGTAGATGATATTCATTTACTTTTATAAAAACGAATAACATTATTACTTTATATGGATTTGTGGTATTTTGTAGAGTGGGTGTGGAACTATGGCGAGTTGGGGAGAAATTAATGGAAACCTGTGTCTGAGCAGCACTGAGACAAAAACTTATTTTTTTTAAACCGAGGGGGAAAAAAGGTGTCTAAGTCATAAAACAGGACAAAATGCAAAAATAAAGATACTAAACATTTGTATGAAACCAGGTGAACAAACTGATAATTTTATGAGAGTGAGGAGGCTCTGTCTTTCACTAAGTGAGAGAAAAACATGGCAGCAGTTTCAAATTGAGCATTCTATTTCTGCTCAATGATTTTTGATCTGACTAGGCAGGCAGAAACTAGAACTCAGTACTTCCTGGTCTCTGTTGCCTGATAATGGACCGGGGGATTGGTGGCCTTAGCCAATCAGCTTCAAGAATGTCTCCAACCCATTTTCTAAACAGTCCCTTGGACCAGTGCTCCAACCTGGTGAACGAATACACAAATAAATAAACTGAATGTCTAAAATCAAGTGTTTGTGTTAAAAATGTTACTAAGAATTTATACATATTTTAGGGCCACCATGTCGTGAGTAAGACGGACGGGGTCAAACATTGGGCAGGGAGTAGGTGGCCATCAGAAGCCATTAAATCAAGAACTTCCTGAAAAATCAGTTGAGTGGCTGATATTTGTGATCTTTCTTGAGTGCCACTTGGGCCATCCAAGTGGTACCCTACCATGCTAGCACATTTGGGAAAAAGTTAGGGTTTCTGTTGGTCATGTGGCCCAGTACCAGGGTGCTACCAATGGATGTGCTTCCTAGGCTGGGGGGATGGAGGCATGGGGTCAAGGTGTTGCTGATGGCAGTAATTCTCAGCCTGTAAGGAAAGAGAGGCATGGGGCTAGGATGCTGCAAATGGTAGTAATTCTGAGCCTTGGGATGATGGAGGCATGGGCCTAGCCACTACAGATATCTGTGCTTCCTAGTCTGGGAGATGGAGGGAGGCATGGGGCCAGGGTACAGCTGATGGCAGTGCTTCCAAGCATGGGAAGGGAGAGAGGAACAGAGCCAAGGTGCTGCTAATGGCAATGCTGAGCCTGGGGGAGGGACACATGGGACCAGAGTGATTCAAATGACAGTGATTCCTACTCCTAGGCATGGGAGGAAGGGATGCATAGGTAAGGGTGCTGCAGACGATGATGATGAGCCTCAGAGAGGGAAGAATGGACCAAGGGTGCTGCTGATGGCAATACTGAATCTGGAGGGAGGAAGGCATGGGGCTAGAGTGTTTGAGATGATGGTGATTCCCAGCTCGGGGTAGGAAGGGAGGGAGGGAGACATGGGCAAGGGTGCTGTGGATGGTAATGCTTCTGAGCCTTTGAGAGAGAAAGCAAGACACAGGCCAAGGTGCTGCCAGTGGCTTGTGTTTTCCAGCCTGGGGAGGGAGGCCTGGGGCCAGAGAACTGTTAATAGTACTGCTTTTCAGTCTGGGGGAGGGAAGGTGACATAGACCATGGTGCAGTCAACAATAACTGTGCTTTCAAGCTTGGGAAAGGGAAGCACAGGGTCAGGGTGCTGCTGGGGGGGGCACAGGGCCATGGTGTTGCCAATGGTTCTGATTCCTAGCCTAGGTCACAAAACAGTGAGGCAGAGCAGTTGCAAGGACCACTTTGTGCCACTGCTCAACAGTAGACCATTTGTGCTACACACAAAGGGGTTGCAAAACTGTCTCTGGGTTGGCACAATGAGTATTACACTGGCAAAGAAAAAGTGGTGCGCAGCCAGGTAAAGTAGAGTGCCAGATACAAATGAGCCACTGGCAATACACAGTGATGCACAATAGCTCACTAGCACCCTCTCCTGGCTGTCACACACAGCAGTGACCCTAGCACAGGTAGAAGTGTTAAATGCAGTTCTACTTGGGGGGAGAGGGTCACTGGCATGTAAGACAGAATACAAGTTCTATCACAGGGGAATAGATAGGTGGCACACCAGACCGCTGAACATGGAAGAGAGCGAAGCAGAGATAGGGACAGGGATCCACTGGATACCAAGCTATGATAAAATCATTTGGAGGGCCACAGGACCACCAGGGCAGACTGCTGTGGTACAGATAATTGTGGTGATAGAGTGGCCCACTATTGAGCCTTACAATATGAATGTAGAGAGGTGTGGGCGATGATTGTGCCCATGGTTCTACCTGACCAGGACTCTGATTATGGCATAAGCACCATTCTGATGCCAGAGGCATAAGAGTGCCTTTCCACTGCCACTATGCCATGAACCGATCCCCTTTACCTGGTGCATTCAACCATATTATGTGGCAAAAACCCTGCCAGCTAACATCGGGAATCGGCAGCTTGCATAATTAAGCTGTGCAACACTGGAGAAGTGGACACTCCACCCCTTGCCCACAGATGGCCAGCTTTGTATATGGCAGTGAGGTGCCATGGTGAACAGGGGAGCCTTGTGCACCCCAACATTCCAGCACCATATTCTGCATCTGTGTACTAGGTCTTACATATCATCCTCAGAATGTAATTGTTTAAACATGGATTTTGATAGATTAGGAGTAGACACAGGACTTGGCGGTAGTTGTTCTGCCACAGCTGCATCCTTGTAAACATGACAGAATGTTTGCAGGCAATTTTCAAACATTCTGAAGCATTTATAAAACTTTACTCAATTTATGACTGAAAACCAACACATACGTCAGATACAGTATTTGATGCATGAACCATTTTTGGTGCATAACTCACAGCACTTGCGCCAAAATATTAGACCATATTTTCTGTGGTCTGTCAGTCTTGCAGAAAGTACCACAGGTGCACAATAATCATACAGCAGTTGTGCAACAATCCAGACCAGTCCATCTAGCTATCAGAATTTATTAGAAAACAACTCTGGTACATTTTTATTTGTATGCTCCAGGTTTTGGAGAACATGTTTGCCAACAATTCACAAAGTCCAGTAAACAACTGTCATTAAGATTTTCTGACTTTAGGGTGCGTTGATTATGGCACTACACTGCTTCTCATGACAGCAGTGTGTGATGTCACAAACACAGCAACTGTGAGGTGAGAAACCTAGAAACCTAGAATGTGATTGCAGGTAAGGATTGCCTGACACACCTAGTCTCCCCATTTCCTTACCTACCCAAAGCTGCAGATCTTAACTTGATCTACAGCTTGCCTTCTCTGTCCTACCTCCAGGTTGAGCTGGGGCCAGTCAGATGTTTATGAAACAGACAATGAACTAAGGACTTGCCAATGTGTGAACTATTCAAAAGACTGAGAATGGGACGAAATTGGGGACCAAGAAAACATTAAAGAGAGTCTATGCTATCTCTGGGAAGAGTGTAAAAATACACATCACATTTGCAAACAATGCTGCTTTATAGTTCACATATTTTCTCTGTCTTTATTGGTGTTGGTGGAGGACTGTGGACCGGTATAACTAGCATAGTTACTGTAGTGCCCTACGCCAGTTACACTACTTAGGGTTAGCTAGTATGGTTGTTTATCAAGTTGGTTTGTGTGGGGTCACAACCATATTAGCTATCCTTAATTATACAATGGTGTGTGACCATCCTGCAACTTCATTGGTCAAAACATGTCACATGACCATGGGTAAATCCTGCATAACCCACAGCTGAGGAATGGCATTTATAAAAAACATAATTAAACACATTTTGAATTCATTTTACACATGGGTCCATTGTATAATAACAATAAGGCACTCCAGGGTGTGTGTTATTGGGTAATTTACTCACTTCTTGTGTGGTTAAGTCACTCTGCTGTGCCTTGTGACACACCATACAATGCACTGGTAAATTCCCAACAACCCACACCCTGTTGTGCCTTATTGCTTAAGTAGCGCAACTAGTGAAGTGTACAGTACTGCCATGAAACTCTGCACTAGTTTTATTTATTGATTGATTGTTGACAGGGAAAGGGCTAGACAATTCTGCCTATTTCAGCCTTATCGGGGGGGGGGGTTAAGAAAGAAACCAACAGAAATTGAAGCAGTTAATCAGTTGTTGAATTATAAAATGGAGAAATTTGCCTATGGCCCTGAGAAATGTCCCTACTCCTTTCAAAAAATACTTTGGGACCTTTAATGTCCACATGAACAACCACCAGAAAAAGCACACAGGCTCTCGGCGCAGTGTCTCATTCAAAGGACAGCACACCCCGACAATACAACATCCTTTTAGTATTGCACTCAGTTGCTAGCAATAATGGTACAAGTCCCATCCCAGTGTGGGACTAGAACCCTTGACCTTCTGGCCCAGAGATGGTTGTGCTACTGACTGAACCACACTGACACCAATCTTTTAATCTTACAATGTAAGGACTGCTCCTTAAAAATAGGATATTTGTCCCTCAGTCATCATCTGCTCCTGCTGTTTGTCTGCATGTGATGCCATAATCTTCTGGTTAGAAATCACAATTGGTTGCTGTGGAAATAATTATGATGTCACATTCAGGAAATTATGATATCATGCGTAGACAAACAGCAGTGGCAGATAATGACCAGAGGACAAGAATCCTTCCTGTTTCTGTGCAAATTTCCTAGAATAGAAAATAAAGGAATGATAAAAACAGGAATATAGGAAATAAAACTAGAACTGTATTTACTAAGTTTTCTTAGAAGGGTCATGACTGCCTGTTCTGGCGGTTGTTCAGTTTGATGTTAAAGAGGTTAATGACACTTCTGGAAAACAGTAAAGGAAAATCCCTAGTGTCCTGTCCAAATTAACCCATTCACAATCCATGAACAGCACAATCTGGTTTAATATCAGTAAATACTTCATGAATTCTCTCAACCCCAGAATAAGGCTGAAAACAGGAAATATTTTCTAGCCCCTTTTGGCCCAGTGACCAAAAAATTAAAAAATAAAATGCATAAAAAAATAGAAGATATGCAATAAGGTAGAAACATAGACTGACGGCAGATAAGGACCGCTAGGCCCATCTAGTCTGCCCATTTCCCTACCTACAGGATAGGCCGCAGATCCTAGTTTACCAACAGCCAATATCTTCCTGCCCCCCACAAGAATTGCCTTATGTCTGTCCCATGCATTCTTGAATTCTCCCACAGTTTTAGACCCCACAACTTCCTCAGGAAGGCTGTTCCATGCATCCACTACCCTCTCTGTGAAATAATACTTCCTCACATTGCCCCTGAACCGCCCCCTCCTTCTATCTTTAAATTGTGTCCCTTGTTCTTGCAAGTCTCTTTTCTGAAAGATGCTACCCTCTTGGACTTTGTTGATTCCTTGAGGTACTTGAAAGTTTCTATCATGTCCCCCTCTCCTTCTTTTCCCAAGGGTACATATTAAGCTCCTTTAGTCTCTCCTCATACAGCTTCTCTTGCAGACCCTGCACCATTTTAGTTGCCCTCCTCTGGACTGCCTCTATCCTGTCTATGTCCTTGGGGAGATGGGGTCTCCAGAACTGGACACAGTATTCCAGATGGGGTCTCACCAACTGTCTGTACAGAGGGATAACAACTTCCTGTTTTCTGCTGCTGATGCCTCTCCCTATACATCCCAGTACACCCCAGCCCTCCTACTGCCTTCTCCACATTGCTTGCTAACCTTAAGGTCATCTGATATAATTACCCCAGGTCCCTTTCCTGTTTTGTTGTTGTTACTACCTCCCCACCCATTGTGTATTCTTCCCTGGGTTCTTGTTTCCCAGGTGCATTGTTTTGCACTTTTTGCATTGAACTTAGCTGCCACACGTCTGACCATTCCTCCAACCTTGCCAAGTCCCTTTTCATCCTTTCCACGCCTCCTTGTGTATCAACCCTGTTGCAGATCTTTGTGTCATCTGCAAAAGGCATACTTTTCCTTCCAGTCCCTCTGCAATGTCACTGATGAAGACATTAAAAGGACTGGACCCAATACTGAGCCCTCATGGTACCCACTAGTAACCACCCTTTCTTCAGAATGGACTCCATTTACAATTACCTTCTGTGTCCTGTTGTCCAGCCAATGTTTTGCTCAGGCTACCACCCTGGGACCCACTCCCAGGCTGGTTAATTTGACTAATAATCTTTTGTGTGGGACTGTGTCAAATGCCTTGTCTAAAGTCTAGGTAGGCCATGTCCACAGCCCTCCCTGGTCTACTACTTTAGTCACCCAGTCAAAGAAATCTATTAGATTAGTCTGACATGACCTTCCCACTGTGAACCCATGCTGCCTTGGATCCTGTGCTCCACTGACCTCTAGGTACTCAACTATTCTTTCCTTCAGAAGTGACTCCATCACTTTCCCTACCACAGAGGTCAGAATGACAGGTCTGTAGTTTCCTGCCTCTGTCTTGGTCCCACTTTTGTGAAGGGGAATCACATCCGCCTTCCTCCAGTCCTCGGGTACCACACCATCCTCCCATGATTTATTAAAAAGAGTAGCCAGTGGTTTCACTAGTTCCTTCCTTAATTCTTTTGGAATTCTGGGATGAATTCCATCAGGACCCATTGCTCTGTCCACCTTCAGTTTTAGGAGTTCTTGCAGAACCCTTTCTTCTGTGAAAGGACTGGGATCGACTCCCCTATCAAGAGTGCTTCTGTTAATTGGATTAGGCACTTCCCCTCCTCTTTGTGAATACTGAGCAGAAATATTCGTTCAGTATTCCTGCTTTTTCACTGCCCCCTCTGCCCACCCACCGTTCATTCTAGTCAGCCTCACTATCCTCCCTTTGTCTTTCCTGCTGATGTACCTATAAAGGTTTATCCCCCTTCTTAGTGAGTTGGCTATCTTTTCCTCAGTTTGGGCCTTTGCTATTCTGACTTCCCTCCTGCTTCTCTCTTGCCTTAACTGGTACAGCTCTCTGTCCTGCTGCTTCTGTGTTTCCTTATACTTCGAATGCTATCTTTTTCTTCCTGACTTTCACAGCCACCTCTCTTGAGAACCATAGTGGCTTTTCTTTCATTTTGATTTGTTTATTTGCTTCACACAAAGGCTTGTTGCCTCTGTGATGGCAGTTTTGATAATTCCCCATTGTTGCTCACACCTCCTTCTAGCCTGTTTTGCTAGTGCTTTCTGAGGCACTCTCCCATCTTGCCAAAGTCAGCCCTCCTAAAGTCCAGTACCCTCACTTTTGTATGGCTTGACTCTGTAGCTGAGTTAGCGTGAACCACACTGTTTGATAGTCACTTGTCCCAGATGACAAGCCACTTCTAGATCTGAAATCCTCTCCTGCCCCTGTTTGAGGTATGAGGTCTAAGATTTCCCCTCATGAGTGGTTCGAAACTAGCTGTCTAATGCCTGTCACCTGTAGGGCATCAAGAATAGCCCTGCTCTTGGATGTGGCTGCAGCAAATGTGCTCCAGTTAACATCTGGCATATTCAGGTCTCCCATCAACAGTATCTCCCCTTTCTCTGCCATTCTAAGAATGCCTTCTATCATATCCTTGTCCATTCCTTCCCCTGACATGGGGGTCTGTACACAACCCCTGTGTGGATTGTGGTGCCCTTTCCAGTCTCCAAGGTGACCCACAGTGCCTCCTCTCCTCCCTGTTTACTCTTTTGTTCAGTTGCTTTTATCCCTTCCTTTACATAGAGAGCTACTCCTTCCCCTCTTCTCCCCTGCCTGTCTCTCCTGTAGGTTATGTCCTGGTATGTTAACACCCCAGTCATGGTTCTCTGTGTACCATGTTTCTGTGACTGCTACGATATCCAGGCATCCCTCTTCCATTAAGGCCACCAGCTCAGGAGCTTGTTGCCCAGACTACGGGCATTGGTACTCATTACCCTCCATTTCCTGATGGCCTTACCCCTTTTCCCCATCCCTGTCCTTCTTGCCTTTGTCACTTTCTCCATTTACCACTGCCCTTCTCCTATCGACACCTCCATGTTGGTGTTTGCCACACCTCTACCGTGATTGTTTGGGGGCTAGGATTTTCCTGCTCCTTTCCAGTGCCTCCCCTTGGCTAGTTTAAAAGCTTGCCAATGAAGCATTTAAACCCATCACCTAGGATCCTGGTTCCCTCCCGGACAGATGCAGCCCATCATGCCAGTATAGGCTTGCATCACTCCAGGTGGACCCCCAGTCCCCAATGAAGCCAAATCCCTGAGCTCCACACCAGTTTTTCAACCACTGATTGAATCCCATGGTACGGAACACCCTAGCCTCTCCTATGCCATAGATGGGTAGCACCTCCGAGAAGGTTACCGTGCGTACTACTTGACTAAGGCCCCTCCCCAATTCCACAAACTCTTCCTGCACTTCTCTAATCCCTTTCTTAGCCAGGTCATTTGTCCCTAGGTGGACAATGACATCCAGCTCCCTCCCCTGTGCAGCTGCTCTGGCAATCCTGAGGATTCACTCCCTTCCTCCAAGCTATGGCACCAGGCAGGCACCTTACCTCCCTCTCCCCTTCCTTGCCCAGTTCTACCTTCCTAACAATGGAGTCCCCCACCAGGAGTTGTTTCCTTCCTGCAGGGTCCCCTGCCACCCTCCTGTGGGTCTCCCTTTGTGGAGGTTCCCAACATCCTCCTGGTCTCCACTGTAGGTGCCTCCATAGAGGAACCACACTTTGCCAGAATGGCATAGGAGTTGTGGAGAGGTACAACTGGAGGGATGTGCC
Organism: Neoceratodus forsteri; assembly: GCA_016271365.2. NCBI lineage: Eukaryota > Metazoa > Chordata > Ceratodontiformes > Ceratodontidae > Neoceratodus > Neoceratodus forsteri. Next base: position 637,036,236 of record CM057453.1, on the reverse strand, counting down.
TCTGTTCCACCACCCTCACCCTCCCTGAGCCCACTGTGGTCCAACTGCTCCTCTTTCTTGGCAACCTCTGAGGCAACCGCAGTGGCACTGGTGGTCCCTGGATGGAAGAAGAGGTCCCACAAATCCTGGCCAACTCAGCCTGGAGATGAGCAACCTCTTCCCTCAGCCCAGAGAGGTGCCTGCAGATGGGACAACACCGCATCCTCCAGAACATCTCCCGGAAGACTGCTGCTCCACAGCCACTGCACTGCACCACTCCAATCATGTTTTATTTCTGGCCCCTTAACTGTTTACAATCCTTACTCTTTCCTCTGTTTTTTTTCTCTCTCTCCTTACTTTCTGCCTGTGTTCTCTTTAAGCTCCTGATTGTCCTGTTCTGAGACAAGAATATCCTATATTTCTCAGTAGACCACTTACTTGTTCAGAGGCAGACCTCCAGCAGCCAGAGGGGGCTGGAGAGCTACTCTTGCCCTTCTAGGATGGTGGGTCCTTGGTGGTTCTGTTATCACTCACTTCCTGCCCCTAAACAGGAAGTTCCTGTTGTCAGTCAAATCCTGTGCCTATAAAAATAGAACTAGCTTTGGGTGGGGGGTGGAGGGAGGGAAGGAGGGCAATATAGTCCCAGTAGAGAAGTTCAGTCACACAGCAGTCCTTTCTCCTGGTGTTTTCTGCCAAGCTATTAGCAGAATCTTTCTAAGGCAGTCTTTAAATGTAGCTTCCTTCTAGCTAAGCCACTTCCCCTACTTACCAGATCTTTCTACAAGTAATTTAAACCTCACAGCAGTTAAGTCCTTTCAGTCACCTGAGTGTGTGTTAGATATATTTTTGAGTTGTGGTAACCTCGGATGACCTCACACATGGCAGAGTGAAGTGTAGCCATGAGTAAAGTGTCACCTAGGTCACAAGTATGAGTGAAAAATTCATCCAAACACTGTCCTTGTAGCATATTGATTTATGAAATGCAGTTTTTTTAAAACTGTTTCTTCTCCCTTGAGTCGGCAGGATGTACCCCATATCAGCCCTCCAGAAGACCCCAGCCAGCCACAACTCCCATTCCCCCAGAGACCTACCAGTGTAACCACCCAGTCCCCTGGGGTTACTAGAAGGCCATCAGTGTCAGTACTAGGTAGGAAATGCAGCTGGTGAATAACTAGTTAAATGGGTTTCTCACCTACCCACTCTCTTGTTTACTTGGGCTCAGCTGAAATGAGAGAGATGAAGTCATTTAGAGCTCTCACAGCAGCATAAGCCACAGCAGCTGGCTGTGAGTGGGGAGTTTTAGAATATTGGGTCAGTTGTAGTCTGTCTGCAGCAACAGTAGTGTGTTGTCAGAAGTTGTAGTGTGAGGAGTGAGGGCTGCTGTGGGCTCTGAGAGAAGAGCCTATGTTCTCACTTTAGTCCTGTGAGTCACCAGCTTTCCAAGAGAGGTGGTGGAAACCATTGTCTACAGCAGGATCTCCTGATTTTTATCCCCAGAGGGATGAAAAGGACTGCTAGAGTATGTATCCTAGGGGCAATCTCCTATTTGATCCAGGACAGTGTGAAGCTGCCTATACTGTTCTGTGAGTAAATCTGACTTTGTGCTTCTTGAAGAAAGTGCCTGTGCTTTGGTGAGTCTCTGGTTAAGAGGGAAGGGTACATCAGTTCTGTTCTGAAGCTGAGACTTTTCTCAGTGTAAAGCTGGTTGACAGTTGTGGGGACCGGGGCAGACTGTTCACATGTTCAGGACTTTAATGTTTTACAATCCCAAAGTAGTGTTTCTTAAATGCTGGATGTGAAAGTTCATTCAAAGATGCAGTTACCTAAGTTTTTTCAAGATGTTTTAAGGTATAACTTTGAAAGAATGGCTGGGTATGAATTTGGAAGCAAAGAGTGGTCAGCCCCCCAATCTGGAGTAACCAGTTCAGCACTTCAGGTTCCATAGGAGTGTCTGGTTATTTAGGACTTGGTGTTCAATGTCTGAAGAGAAGTTTGCCCTGTGGAGTGGGTTGTGCTAATAATGAACCTCAGTGTGCTCTGTTGTGGCCAGTTGCCACTTGAAGAAATGTAAAAATCCTATGCCATATGGGAAATGTGTGCTCAGTTGTGCCCAGTGCCACTAGAAGAAAGGTTCATGTTGTGACCAATGCCACTCGAATATGTAGAGTTTCTGTCAGATGCAGTCATTCTATTGTTCTGCAATTCCTTGTGCCATGCTGTGTAAATCTTGGTAGTCAACCCTTGCTTTAGAGAACATCTTTTGGAATAAAGTCACACTCTAGAACCCCAACTCTAGTTTTTGACGTTCACTTTGTTTTGCTTCCTATATATGGATTTACCGGGTACCCCTCCAGAAGTATAGGTCTAGCATAGCCCTAGCAAAATGTTCTCTCCTCAGGACCTGGATTTTGGTCATAAGTACTGCTTTTACACCCCCACCCCTTTTCTGACCTCTAGAAGCAATGAGCCTGGTGTACATTCCCAAAGGGATGGTTCCAGTTCCAAAGTAGTTTGTGCCCAGTCAAGGTGACTAGGGGTAGCTAACTGTGTAAAGTAGTGTGTGTGGGGGGGGAGGGGGTTACACCAGCATCTGCCTTCCAGGAGACTATGTATGACCTGCACTGTGGGGCTCCCTCCCCCCGCATAGGCTGAACATGAAAGGAGAAGGAATATGCTAATCTGGATCCCTTGTAGTAGTGGGAGAGGACTCAAAGTAGTCCAGGAGTCATATAGCACTGCTGTTTTGCACATTTGAGTTCCCCCAGTAGAGCAGACATGCAATGAAGTTGAGAAAACATCAAGCATGGACCCACACCTGATGTGCCAATGTCTGCCACTCCACCAATCCCACAGGCTGCTCCAGACCCAGGCTCATTGATGCCCCAGACATTTTTAGGAGTTGGTCTGTTGTTTGACACTGTGACCCTCCCATCTTGGAGGAGAAGAGCTGTCCATTGGATGCTCAATCTACCTCCCCTCAGCTGCCCTCTGATTGCTCTGAGCCTGTTCCTGAATGCAGTTTGTTGGTCTCAGATATGGTAACACTACCACTGAGCAGGCAAGTCTGCTGTAGTTTTTTTTTTTGTTACATATCATTTAACTGATTTAAGAACATGTACCATTGATGATTTAAAAAAAAAATGGTGGAACTATTTTAATTTGTCAGTGTTTCATTGCTGTTTACACCAGTTGTTGAGCTGGAGGAATGCAGCACTTCCCGATTGGTCCACATAATGTAAGAATCAGACTATGGTCCACCTAATGTTGGAATCAGACCGTGATCCAACTGCTGCTTCAGGGAAGGGAGGGTAGCAGTGGTGGAGTGTGTGGATATATTTACACTGAGCTATTAATCTATTAATTCTCATTTGGAATGTAGAACCTGGCCAGATGAATTATTTATCCCACATTTTGTCTTTCACACACTGTGTAAACAAAATGGAGGATTAAAACTAAATGCCATTGCCATCAAAATAATGTTTGCAAACAATTTAGCCTAGTAGATACCTGATCTTTAAACATTTGCATTTGTAGCTAAACAGTATCACAATCACACCATCTGCTTTGTTGGTCTGCAGTACTTATATATTATTAGAACACCTCAGAATCCTGGAGACAGGACAAAACCACTCAAACTTCCCTGTCATGGTTGTATGATGTCATTAGGACCCCTCAGTGTTCTAACAACTTTGTGCCTTTTTATCATTAACATATTTATTGACGTTTAGCCTTAACAAAAAAACTAATCCTACAACAATAGACAATCAGTATTATTCAACTGTCTCTAATAATACAATAAGTATGCAATACAGTGATACATGACAGGCTGCATATGGTGGTGGGATAATGGCACAGCTCAGTTGTGTTGTGAAGCACAAGGCATTGCCAAGAGCCTTCAACCACCAGAGAAGTGTTGTTATCCCACCACGGTACTCACTCTGAAGTGTCTTATTACAGTTATAAAATGGGTCCAAGATTTTTTTAAGGGGATGCAGAAAAATAAAATAATATGAGACATTTTAATGATTTCTTTTAATCATTTATCCACTCCACCAAAATTCTCCCAGCACATTCCAGAATTGGTATGCCTTCTCAACTTCCAATATTATGCCCAATGAAATACATTTCTTATTAACTCTTAAACCATCTCTTTTCCCCAACTCAACCCCATTTACTGGATTATGCACCTTTCTTCCTTCTTTGTATTTTTTTCATTGCTTCCCCCACCCTCTTTCTTTTTTCATTTTTCCTGCATCCAACAGATGGAATGTTTATTATGGAATACAGGATCACAATCTCTGCTCAGTTCTACTGGCTGAATATTCAGCCACACACTTGCATAACAGAAGGCTTCACATGGAGCCAGGGCATTGATTTAATCTTTAGCAAGTTAAGCAGCAGAGATTTTCCTGAAAAGTTGGTAATGAACGATGGGGGGGTTCATTATCAGAAGAAAACAGCAGATATTAAAACTGTAATTGCTATAGTACCTTATTTTTAAATGTGTTTGTGTGTGTGTGTGTGTGTGTGTGTGTGTGTGTGTGTGTGTGTTTGTGTGTGTGTGTGTTCAACAAGAGGAATACAGTATGAGGGATAAAAGCATTTTTTTTAAATTGAAGGCAGTTTTATTTTTAGGGCCTAGATGAAGGTTTTTAATGAGCAAAGGTGGTAATCATATACCTCCCCGACAGTGACACCCCAGCAGCAAATGACACTACAGTGACTACAGCGCCACATCGCTGTAATGTCAACGCTGAAACCCGGCACTGTCTGTCAGGGGTCTTGCACCCCCCAAATAAACTCTGACATGGAGCTGATTATATTTGGTGGGAGGGTGTGGGGGGCACAGACCCTCATGTGGGGGGTTAGGTGGTGAAGTGCCTCAAAGAAAACACTTTAAGAAGTTGTAAAATGGCAGCCGACCGTGAAAAACAGTTGACCTGCCGGTTTCACTATCTGGTCAGTCTGACTTTGATTTGTCTGTGGAAGCTGAAAACCTTGATACACTTCAAAGAACAAACTATAACTTCATTTAGGACCTGGAAACCTGGTGAGGCATAATACTTGTACAGAAAGGGAGCTATGCTTTCTACAAAAAGTTTCATTTTTTTTCCTTATTGGCATTAAGAAGAGAATTGCAGAATTCCATTAAAAGTGTAGTAATTTTATAACCAGAGGGAGTGAGATACAACTGAATTTGCTTGATTGTTGGGGTTGAGACCTAGGATTTGGAAGGATATTTTTGAAACATTTTAAAAGTATCCTGCTGGCTGAGAAGTTAAGTTTTCATCCCTGGTCTCACTGAAAGATTTTGTATATTGAAATCAGACATAGCAGACTGCCTACATTGAAAGGCCTGCTTACATCACAGGTGTCACTAGTCAATCAATTGGCTCTGGGTGAGGTTTCATCACTGCTGTCTTAGGCATCCTTCACAGTTAGAAGTCAGTCAGTCTGACTTTGATTTGTCTGTGGAAGCTGAAAACCTTGCTACACTGCAAAGAACAAACAATAACTCCATTTAGGACCTGGAAACCTAGTGAGGCATAATATTTGTACAGAAAAGGAGCTATGCTTTCTACAAAAAGTTTAATTTTTTTTTTCCTTATTGGCATTAAGCAGAGAATTGCAGGATTCCATTAAAAGTGTAGTAATTTTATAACCAGAGGGAGTGAGATACAACTGAATTTGCTTGATTGTTGTGGTTGAGACCTAGGATTTGGAAGGATATTTTTGCAACATTTTAAAAGTGTCCTGCTGGCTGAGTAGTGAGTTAATTTTTATCCCTAGACTCAGTAGAGTGATTTGTGCAGGAGACATGGTCTAGTAAATTGTGGTGTTAGTTGAAGTACTACAAGGGCAGTACTCACCAGGGTGGTGGGCAGTTGTGTATTTGATTGTTTCTATCAGTCACCAGTGGCTGTGGACTACCCACCCACCTACCCCACCGCCCCCAGGCATAGTATTTCCTTTATAGCCACAGTTCTGACATCACTTTCTCAACAGGTCTTGGGGCAGAACTGTCATAATCATAATAACCCAACACAGTGCAAAAAGTAGGTACACACCACAAATAATAATAAAAGATATATATATATATAGTATATTATAAGGAGAGGGACATGTGGGGAGTGGTGCAATGCACTGGCTGTGGGCAGCAGTTTTCAGGAGACATTCTGGAAACTGTGTTGCTGTCTATTTGCAGGCAACTGTCAGCTCTGAGGAGGAGGTTGCCCACTTCCAGGCTGAACTAGCAAGGACTAAGGAGGTCTCCCCCTTCCAAAGAGCACCACTGCCACAACCACTGCCTCAGAGGTTGCCAAGTATGAAGAGCAGTTGGACCACAGTGGGTTCTGGGAGGGTGCAGGTGGTGGACCAGGCGAGCCCCTAGTTGTACCCCTACAAAATCATATGCCATTCTGGCAGAGCAAGGTTCCTCTATGATGGCACCCTCAGTTGAGACTCGAAAGAAAGCTGAGGACATCCACAAGGAGGCCCACAAAAGGGTGGCAAAGGGACACCACAGAGAGGAAACAGCTTCTGATAGGGGACTCTATTGTTAGGGGGTAAACCTGGGAAAGGGAGAGGAGAAGGAAGTAAGGTGCCTGCCTGGTGCCATGGCTTGGAGGGACAGGAAGCGAATCCTCAGGCTTGCAGAAGCAGCATCACAGGAGAGGGAACTAGATATCATAGTCTACCTTGGGACAAATGACCTAGCTAGGCATGGGATCAGTGCAGTGCAGAATGAATTTGTGGAGTTGGGGAGGGGCCTCAGATGGGTAGCAAGCATGGTAACTTTCTCAGAGGTGCTACCAGTCCATGGCAGGAGTGAGGCTAGGGTACTGCACACCGTGCAGTTTAATGAATGGTTGCAAAACTGGTGCAGAACACAGGGCTTTGGCTTCATTGGGGACTGGGGGGCCACCTGGAGAGATAAAGGTCTATTCTGGCATGATGGTCTGCATCTGTCCACGAAGGGAACCAAGCTCCTAGGTGATAGGTTTAAATGCTTCCTTGGCAGAAAGCTTTAAACTGAGCAAGGGAGGCACTGATAAAGGCAGGAAATTTCAAGCCTCCCCACAAAACATGGCAGGTAGTAAGGTAAACACTGAGGTACAGAGCTCAACACAGGACAGGACAGTGGTAAATAGAAAAATAGACAAGGACAGTAAGAGCAGGGATGGGGGGAAAAAGGATAAAGCCAACATTAAATGGAGGGCAATGAGTACCAGTGCTCTTAGTCTGGGAAACAAGCTTCCTGAGCTAGTAGCCCTGATGGAAGATGAAAAGTTGGATATTGTGGCAGTCATGGAAACATGGTACACCGAGAACCATGACTGGGATGTCAACATACCAGGGTACACAATCTACAGAAGAGACAGGGAAGGTAAAAGAGGAGGTGGAGTAGCTCTATACATAAGGGAAGGGATCAAAGCTACAGAACTAAAAAGTAAGGGGGGAGGACAAGAGGCACTCTGGGTCACCTTGGAGATGGAAAATAGCGCCGCCAATCCGCTGGGGTAGTATACAGACCCCCGTCTCAAGGGAGAAATGGACAACAAAATGATAGAGGACATTCTCAAAATGGCTGAAAAAGGGAGATACTATTGATGGGGACCTGAATATGCCAGATGTTAACTGGATAACAGGTACTGCAGCCACGTCCAGGAGCAGGGTCATTCACGATGCCCTGCAGGGGGCAGACCTTAGACAGCTTGTGTTGGAACCCACTCGGGAGGGAGCAATATTAGACCTGGTACTCAAAAATGGAGAGAGGATCACAAATTTAGGAGTCAATAGACATCTGGGAACAAGCGACCACTGCACAGTGTGCTTCACAATAAGCACAACCATGGAGATGAGCCATACAAAAACAAGGATACTGGACTTTAGAAGAGCTGACTTTGGCAAAATGGATGAATACCTGAAAAATGCACTAGCAAATGACCAAAAAGGAGGGGTGGAAGAACAATGGAGAAAAATCAAAACTGCCACCACAGAGGCAACAAGCCTTTGTGTGAAGCAAATAAAGAAAACAAAGCGGAGTAAAAAACTACTATTGTTTTCAAACGAGGTGGCAGGGAAGGTTAAGGAGAAAAAGGCTGCATTCATAAAGTATAAGGAATCACAGAAGGAGCATGACAGGGAACTGTATCAATTAAAGCAGAAGAAGTGGGGAAGGCAGTCAGACTAGCAAAGTTCCAAACTGAAGAAAAAATAGCCAACTCAGTTAAAAAGGGGGATAAAACCTTTTATAGGTACATTAGGGCACATAGAAAGGTTAAGGGAGGGATAGTGAAAATCAATAAAGGAGAGAGGAGGTGGGCAGATGGAGACAGTGAAAAAGCAGAGATTCTGAATGAATACTTTTGCTCAGTATTCACAAAAGAAGATGAGGAGGAGTTACCTAAACCAGACAATAGAAGCACTCTGGGTAGGGGGGTTGACACCAGTCCATTCACAGAAGAAAGAGTCCTGAAAGAACTCCTAAAACTCAAGGTGGACAAAGCAATGGGGCCTGATGGGATTCACCCCCAGAATCCTAAAAGAACTAAGGGAGGACCTAGTGACACCACTGACCACACTTTTTAACAGATCATGGCAGGATGGGGTGGTACCTGAGGACTGGAGGAGGGCAGATGTGATTCCCCTTCACAAAAGTGTGAGCAAGGCAGAAGTGGGAAACTACAGACCTGTAAGTTTGACCTCAGTGGTAAGGAAAATGATGGAATCACTTCTGAAAGAAAGAAAGAAAGAAAGAAAGAAAGAAAGAAAGAAAGAAAGAAAGAAAGAAAGAAAGAAAGAAAGAATTGTTGAGTACCTAGAGGCCAGCGGGGCACAGGACCCAAGCAGCATGGATTTGCAGGAAGGTCATGTCAGACGAATCTAATTGATTTCTTCGACTGGGTGACAAAGTAATAGACAGGAGGGGCTGTGGATATGGCCTACCTAGACTTTAGCAAGGCATTTGATACAGTCCGCACAGATTAATAATCAAGTTAGCCAGCCTGGGAGTGGGTCCCAGGGTGGTAGCCTAGGTAACAAACTGGCTGCACAACAGGACACAGAAGGTAATAGTGAATGGAACACATTCTGAAGAAAGGGGGTTACTAGTGGAGTACCTCAGGGCTCAGTACTGGGTCCAGTCCTCTTTAACATCTTTATAGGTGACATTGCAGAGGGTCTGGAGGGAAAGGTATGCCTCTTTGCAGATGACACAAAGATCTGTAACAGAGTTGATACACAAGGGGTAGAAAAGATGAGAAGGGACTTGGCAAGGTTGGAGGAATGGTCAGACATGTGGCAACTTAGATTCAATACAAAGAAGTGCAAAGTCATGCACCTGGGAAACAAAAACCCAGGAGAAGAGTACACAATAGCAGGGGAGGTACTAACAACAACATAAATGGAAAGGGACCTGGGGGTAGTCATATCAGATGACCTAAAGGTGGGTAAACAATGTGAAAAGTCAGTAAGGAGAGCCAGGGGGATACTGAGATGCATAGGAAGGGGCATCACAAGTAAAAAGGAAGTTGTTATCCTTATGTACAGACAGTTGGTGAGACCCCATCTGGAGTAGCCGTGCAGTTTTGGAGACTTCATCTATGCAAGGACATAGACAGTATGGAAGCAGTCCAGAGGACGGCAACTAAAATGGTGCAGGGTCTGCAGCAGAAGCCATATGAAGAGAGACTGAGAGAGCTTAATATGTATACTCTCGATGAAAGGAGGGACAGAGGGATATGATAGAAACGTTCAAGTACCTCAAGGGAATCAACAAAGTCCAGGAGGGTAGCATCTTTCAGAAAAAGAGATGTGTAAGAACAAAGGGGTACAATTTAAAGATAGAGGGGGGGACAGCTCAGGGGTAATGTGAGGAAATTTTTTTCACGGAGAGAGTGGTGGATACATGGAACAGCCTTCCTGAGGAGGTCATTGGGTCTAAAACAGTGGGGGAATTCAAACATGCATGGGACAGACACAAGGCAATTATAGTTGGGGGTTGCAGGAAGTAAGCTGTTGGTTAACTAGAATCTGCACCTTAACCAGTAGGTAGGGGAAATGGGCAGACTGGGTGAGCCAAGTGGTCCTTGTCTGCCGTCAAAGTCTATGTTTCTATGTTTCTATGGTCATTTGACAATGAGTTTGTCAATGACCAGTCATGGATCCAGTGGTAGCCATGTTTGTGATGAGAATCAAGGATGTGTGGGTCATACTGATCTTATTGTAAAGCGGCTGATGGATCTTGTGGCTGTGGTGAGATAACACAGATAAAGATGGCCCTCAGCCACACAGGTTTCATGATTTTTTTAAAACCATTCTATAATTCACATAATCATGTTTATTACCCTATATGTAGAAAACAGCTACAACATTTATTATAAAATGGGACTCAATAATCCTATAGCCTCATGTGTCAAAACATGTCATATGACTTTGTGTAAATCCTGCAACAGGCAACCGGTAAAGATCCTGCTGATCAAATGTTTACTTTCTTTGAATCTAATTTTTTTTTTTTAAATAACAGATTCATTTTATAATTGCAATAATGCCCTTCAGGGTGTGTGTAGTTGTGGCATTTAAACACTTCTTGTGTGGTTAAAGTCACTTGGCTGCACCTCGTGACACTCCACACAAGGCATGTGTAAATCCCACAACAACACATACCCTGATATGCTGCATTAATGCTTAAATAATGTGTAGTCTGCTGATTTTATCCATAATGATGCTTTACATCCATACATACTTACATGCATCATACATGCATGCATATATGCATATATATGTACATAAGTGCATACATGCATATAGACAGATTTAGGGAGGGAGGGAAGGAAGGAAGGAAGCTCGTGAGCCCATCAGTTCCTCCCACCAGCCTAGTGGGAATAACCTGTCACCCCTTTTTTTAATCTGTCAAGCTGGAGCATGAAGGACATCAGGGTATCAGCTGATCCCAACCGCTCTGACAGTCTATTCCAAGTGTCAATCACCTGTTGTGTTATGTTGTTCTTCCTAACATACCCCTCATCAAGCAATAAAAACCATGCAGTAGATTAGCAAGGTATTTGATTTTTCTGTTCATAATTCCATTTAATATGCCCATTTGCAGTTAGTGGGAATACCTCTTGCCAGACGTTATGCCTTCTTCTTAGTCTTACCTTAACAATCCCCCTTCGTATCCCAGTTTCATCCTTATTCTATTTTTTCTCTATTATTAGGACAGCCGTGTCTCCAAGGCGACAACGGTACCATGAGATGTATTTATCACCTTGTGAACCATGTAAATGTTGCACAGACTGTATCACATTAGTAAGACCTTAGTGTCCCACTTACATCTTTTTATTTCTTGATTATTATCGGGAAAACCGTGGCTTCAAAGTGATATCTGTACCAAATGATTGCATTATTCTCTTGTGTACCATGTAAATGTTGTACAGGCTGTAACATATTTGTAAGATTGTACCCTTTATTTGTACTATGTCTTCTTCTACATTTACTTGTTTATAATATGCCTGCACCTGACCCAGGTCCACCTTGTAAATGAGCTGTCTCAACAGTGTTTTGGCTGGATAAATAAAGACTGATTAATTGACTGAATGATTGAATACCAGGTAACTTGTGGAAGGAGTCATTTTACTGTATAATACACAGTATATTCCCAATAAAACAGCTGCAGCTATGGAAGTAGCGAGGACCCATTTCCTTACATAGAGTTCAAATGATTCTGACTGCAAGCATTCTTATATTTCTAGTTTGGATTGAAACTGTCTATTGATGTTGCGAGACAAACAGAATATATGGCTGTTCTCAGTGGTGTAGGGATATAGAATCTGATAGCTATGTTTACAAAATATTAACAGACACTCCTGAACTTTGTCTTTCTAGATCTTAACCATGTACTTGCCATGGGTGTTTGAAATCCATTACTACTTATATGCTTGGTTGAGGAAAACATAAGAACCCATTCACAGTATGCCTTTTCACATCAGAGTCTGAATGCTTCATGATGCCAAAGTGTTGTGTGGACACGTCATCATTGCCATCCTTGCCCTTAATATAATTTACTGTGGCACTTCTTATAAGCATGATATTTAATTAAAGGAACCCTGTCAACCCCCTTTAGGCCACAAAGTGTCCTTAGTTTAAACAAGCATTTGTCAATGCCAAATGTTAGCTTGCTGGTTTTGGCATTGGTAGTGCAGGAGTTAGACAGATGCATCATAGGAATGGCAGTGAAGTACTGAACTGATGCCAATCCACCCCCACCCTGCAGAGAGTGACAAGCATTAGGGTGTCCCTTTGGGTGTTTGGTAGTGCAGTGCGGGAAAACATGTCAGGCAGGATGTGAGAAATGACAGCTGCACAGTTCATAAGGAGGTGTAAAAAAATGCCAGTGTTGAAAATGTGGCATGTAAATATACCAAATTTGTGCGAAGCTACTAGGGTGCATGGGAAATATGCAATGCATGCTTGCAACACTGCCATTTTATGGGCGTTCGGCACCAAATTTTCAACATAGGCATTTTAGCACCTCTGCTCATGTACAGAGTCACTGTTATTTCCTCAAAGTGTCCCAAGAAGTGATTTTGCACAGCGACCATGCTATTCTGCGCCGGAAGTGCGAAAACACATTTTGGCGGGATATGTCAAATGACGACTATACTGTTCATCAAGAGGTGTGGAGAAATGGCAATGGTGAAAATCCAGACTGAAAATATCACAAATGCACGACGGTACGAATGTGCGTGCAATCTGCCAATGCACACTCGTAACACAGTTATTTAATGGAGTATCATCACCAATTTTAAACATAGGCATTTTAGGTCCTCTGTTCATGAACTGTGTCACTGTCATTTTCATAATCTGGCCCAAACACTGACTTCCCACAGCGACTGAAAATTTGGTGCAAAAATTCCAAGAAATGCCTGAGATATGCAACAAAGTTGAAAAAATCCTATTCACTCCATTTCCTCAGTTTGTGGTCGGCTTTGAAGAGTGCAGACGTGTTCCCGGTCCACTGAAGATCGTTGCACTGGACTCCAGAGGTAAGTATGGGTGGGGGGTGAGGGAGTGGAGGCAGGGTGTGCAGTGGGTGGGTGTGGGTGGGGGAGGGGCATCGAGACTACGAGGGCGGTTTTAGTTTACAGGAAAAAAAAAAACATTGCGGGACAGTTTCCTGTTGCAGGTCATTTGGCACACTGGGGTAGGCTCCCAGCGTGCCACCCAACTATTTTTGGGGGATGTCAGTAGCCCGATGGGGGATTGGGCACCCTCATCGACTCACAATGGGGGGCAAAAATAATGCCCGGCGGGGTTGGGCACCTGTCGGCAAATAAAGACAGCAGTGGGCGCATAAGCTGAGGGGATTGGGCACCCCTCAGCATTGAACAATTAGGGAGGAGAGGTGATGCCGATGGGAGTGGGCTCCCTGGTGGTGTACAAACACAGCGAGGGGCACCAGCTGAGGGGATTGGGCACCTCGGCATTCCAAGTGGGGTATGCCCGGCGAGAGTGGGCTCCCCCGTCGCTGACAATAAAACAGTGGGGGGTTACTGATAGGGGGATTGGGCTCCCCTGATGTCAACAGCCATAAGCCGCTCGTCAACCATGCGATAATGGCAGTGAGCATGCAAGCAAAGAGTCTGCTGCGTATGATGAGTTTGCTCGGATTGCAGCGGACCTTTGCTTAGATGTGTTTGCACCATTGTGCATGCATGGTGTGGTGCCGGCATGCAGGCTGATTGGGGAATGAGGGACGCATCTACTGATGCGTGCCCTGCATTCACCCAACAGCTGCCGCGCCCCCAAATCTGCACTCTCCCTATATGTTGGCTTGTGCCTGCAGCAAGCCAACATAAAAAATGCAAGTCATGATTGCTGACATTCTGTATAGACTACCGATGTTGCTGGTAGCTTAATTCTGAATATTTTTTTTCTTTTAAAAAGAAAAAAACAGACTGCCATATTGGTGTTACCACACAAAAAACATGTTTGTTTACATTCCTTGATGAGCTCCCACTGTATCTTTCCTGGGCTTACTGTAGACACACCCCAACCACAGTCTAACCAATAATTATGCAGTGGGAGTAAAAGGAGACCATCGCTTCATGAGTGGCTTCACTGTTTGGGGTGTTTCTAATATCCAGGAAGTATGCACTAAGAAAGAGTAGGTCAATGATTTGAAACAAAACAAGGTTGCGTATAGCTATGCATTAGCATGCATTTCAGTTCTATTTAGTAAGTAGGCAGATAGAACAACCAACAACTTCAATAAATTTTAGAGAAGATAAGCACACATAAAATATGGGGTTTAACTAAAAACAGTATAGTGTAAAAGGGTTGACAGTGCCCCTTTAAATCTTTTGGACCCCTACTCTTTCAGGTACACTGCATTGGAGCTACATTTCACATTGGAATATAAAAAACATTTTTTTCAGTCAAATGTTTGATATTTAAGTTTTCTCTTTGTTCTCTATCAGTCCCCCCACCCCCACCCCCTGGCCACAGCTGCTGTTGACATGCAGGGATGAACCCTCTATACAGGGATATGTGCTGCTCAGGACGAAGCCGTCATTTTGGCAGCAACCAGAATTTTCTCCCTTGGTTTTCTCCCACTATAACCACCCTCCTCGCCGGGGCATGGGCAGTGCACATAGGTCTTGGCTGCACAAGCCAGCTCCCAGACCCATCCACAGGACTCGCTGTTGCACCACAGCTACCAACAACCCTCTCTGGCCAAGGCACACTGCTTATTGGCAGCCATCTCAGCCTTTCGTATCTCCTAACATGGTGACCTCAGTCTACTCCCAAACATGGGTCAACTGCAAAGCAGCACAATGCACTCCTGCTGGGTCAGACAGACAGCATTTAAGTTTTCACAGACAGCAACACCAGGGAGGGAACTATACTAAATTGCAGTTCACTTTTTTAAAACATATCATCTGCCAAGTTGGCCCCATAGTATAAGGACAGATGGCTAATACAAATAACTTTAACAGAATCTTCTGTTTTTGACAGTGCTCAACAATAAAAAAAATACAGACACTTGAAATGACTGCCTTTATTTATAAATAAAGTACCGAAGCAAGTCTCAAAAGCACAAGAAGATTTTAAGCATATGGTCTTCCATAGTCTCCGGCAGGTACTGGTCTTAGCAGTTCAGGACTGTTGTACCATGTTCATGAATTCTGCAATGAAAAAAAGGTGACAAACCACAATGGTTTATTTAGTTATTTATTTGAAAACTGGTGACTGGAAAAGGCACACTGAGCTAAGGCATGTTTCCAGGTATAACCTAGGGGACAATAAAAGAGGGGAGCAAATACATAGCAGAGATACAGTGTACAGTGAAATGCAATTGCATAGCACTGACATAGTTCATAGTTACAATAAAGTGGATGAAGTGCATTATTAAAATAGGAGCAAGCACCAGAAATTAATCAGTTTAGTTACCCCTAAACCAGGGTAGGAGGCATATGTAAGGGGGCAGTCAAGGAGGGAGGGACAGGAGTGGGGAGAGGGATGGAGTTTCAGTTGGTACCCGAGGGAAACAGGGAAGGTAGTGAAACAGAGGGAAGGTGGAAGTAGCTTGCAGAGTGAAGAGAGATGATAGGGAAAGGCTGATTGCCCAGCAGAGGAGTAGGGATGAGGAATGGCAAAATGTGAGGATCCCTGGAGTGGGGATAGCAGGAAGCAGAGAGAATAGAGGAGAGGAGTGAGGAGAGGTAAGAGGGAAGGGACCAAAACCAGAATTTGGATATGAATGAAGCACAGTAGCTCTGGCAATATTAAGGCAGAGAAAGAATGGATAAGATGGAGTAGAATGAGTAATGGTGGGTATGAGAAGGGGAGCTGATAGCAAAAGGACAAAAGGCATTACAGAAATTTTTCAGTCTGGCCAACAAGGTGGAGGGAGCAGTGCTATAGACCATGTCGGCATAGTCAAAAAAAAGGAGCGCCATTTTGGTGACAAGTTCTTTGTGTACCTGTGAGGATAAACATTATCATTAGAAGAAGAAGAATCAGCATTTATATAGTTTTTTTTATACACATTATATCCCAAAGTGTTTTACAAGTAATAGGAAACTGGCAGTGAAGTGACTGCTTAGTGGAAGCAATTTCACACATCAGCACCCACACACATTCTTGCACATTTGCATGAATCAGTTTTATGGGAAAGTGAATGCTGGCCAGGATTCTGGGGAACATCCCCTACTCTGGTGATGCCGATCCTATTTGTTTCAAAGTTCTTTTGTTATTTTTTTTTTTAATGGTTGTAGTTTATAAGAACATTTCTAATGGGGATCAGTATGACGTAATACTTCATTTTGCTTTCAGTCCTTTTTTTCAGTTATATAGAAAGCAGTTTTTATATTAGAATTTTGTTTGAATGGTATGACTGAAATACTTCTCTATTTTTCTTTACCTTTAATCTCTGTATTATTTTTTGTGTGCATTAACACTGTTTGTTATCATTTGTTGTGAAGTTATAATAAAAATTCCCCTATCCGTTGTTGGAATGTCCTTATGCAAAACCCTTTTGGTTCTTATTAATTAAGATGTGGGCTGAACCTTTAGTGCCTATGGTCATTGTTCTGGGCCTATACTATAGTTTATGGACTAAGTTCCATAAATGTATGTTCTTGGCTTGTTTTGCATGTTGTAGGAGTTGTATATGGCAGGCAAGATGTGCACTGCATTTGCAACAGAAGTATAGTACTCCAGGAGCAGTAATCAGAATGATAACAATGGTGTGTGTATACTGTATATATAAATATATAAATATACATATATATATAATTCAGAGGAACAAAGATTTTCACCTACAGTACTGTTTGATTTATGGAAAGGTATGGCATGGGTAAAGCACTGATAACTTTCTAGTCTGTAACTGCTATGGCGCATACGATCATTTCTTCTGGATGTGGTATGTATTTTCTGAATGGGTGTCGATGTTATATTTAAGAATTTGGTGAAGTGGTAGTGAATCTGTAAATGTTGAAATTACTTGATTATTTTTCTTTTACTGAAATTCCTCTACTTTGCGGAAAAGTGCCTTGTTTTTTTTTACTTACACCTGGATAACACCAGGGATGGGTAGAAGGAACCTCCATTTAATGACTTACATGAAGGATAGCATATTCCAACAGTACAGCACCCCCTAGTACTGCACTCAGGTGCCAGCACTTATGACTTGAACCGAATCTCCGTGTGGGACCAGAACCCACAGCCTTCTGGCTCAGAGGCAGATGTGTTACCAACGGTGTCACACTGATACTTTAGTGATGTGTGAGCAGAACATTTCCTGAGAAGCCAAATTTGTGACAGATTTCATTTTTAAACCCATAGAATATTAAATACATTTAAAACAGATTTAGTAAACCCCTGGCATGCTATATCATTTTGGAAGAGGGTGATTAAATATGAATAGTATCATGAATCTGAAAAGGTTTGTTAAATGATATATAGATACTATTTATAATGTCGAACTGACTCTTCTTAAATATATATTAAACATATTCCTTAATGAAATAGAATCAGGATATATATATATACTATACACCAAGGCGTGTGTATATCAGAGCATGACTGCACACCGAAGAGTGGGTTATCTATTACATAAACATAGAAGTTGTCAGTGGATGTGGACCATGCGATCCATCAAGTGTGCCCTTGGTTTCCTACCTACTATTATATTATGTGTCATTTTATATATAGAATATATGATGGGCATGTGTTGTATACAAGGAAATATACCCACGGGGGGGGGGGGTAATTAGATAATAAGGCCATGAGCCTGAAGGGTGAGTGGCTTTAGTATGTAATTAATCCCCCTTGGTGGTTACTTGGCCTTGTACACCACACATACCCATTATGTACTTTATATAATACCTGGCAGTTTTTTGCTGCTTTCACTTGCTGTGTGGGGATGGGTTGGTTTCTTAGCAAGTCATGGTCATGCCATTTCCAGGTTTGCCATCTCACTATGTGATGTTGTGTGTTTCCTTAGTGTAGTGGTGTTTTGGTAAGGACCTCTTCTTTCGGCCCATTCTTGTTTCCATAGTGTAGGGTTCCCCTATAATAGAGGGCATGCTTAGGCTGGTCATCCTTTAGATCATTTGTGGAGTTATGAATTTCAGTGGTCCAGTGGTGTGGAGTGGTGTTGGTGGTCAAGAGGATGGCTTGCCACTGAGAGCATTGTGTGACTTGGCCAGTGATTGCTGCAGGATGTTTGTTACCCTGATGGCTGGTCAGAGACCAGTTTTCATGCAACCTGGTCTGAGACCAGACTCATCCGAGACCAGCCTAGTCTGAGACCAGTTTCTGAATCACCTGGTCTAGGGCTAGTTTCATCACTGTACAGGAGCTTTCTTTGTTGCACTTAGTTCTTTTGCTGCACCAACTCCCTTTAGTGTAAATTTACTATTACCAACTTCACACTGCCATGGATCACCACACCAGTGAAATTTGGGGTCAAAAGAATCAGACTTTCAGGATCACAGGCTAGTGCACTAACCACTGCACTAGGCTGGTTGCTCCCTAGCAAACGTTTGGTTAAACACATTTGTGACAATAACTGATTCCAGACCATTTCAGCTGGAAGGAGAAACTGGTCTCAGATCAGGTGGCATGGAAACTGGACCAGGCAGCTCTGAAACTAGTCTCAGAATCGGCTGGCCTTAGACCAGGTTGCTTGGAAACTGGTCTTAGACCAGGTTGCTTGGAAACTGGTCTCAGACCAGGCTGGTCTTAGAGCAGATTGCTTTGAAACTGGTCTCAGACCACACTGGTTCCAGTCCATTCATCAGGGGAACAATCTTCCTAGTCGATCATTGGTCTGGAGCAGCGTGAAGATGGCAGCAGCAATGTGGAGGGCATGGTGGTTGAGAAGAGAGCTGGAACATAAAAAAAGCCCATTTGTATGTATAGGGGTGGGGTGCGGATGGGCTTTGGTGTGTCAGTGCCCAGTGGATATGCCAAGAGGAGTTCCAAGTTCACCTAGCTCACGACCCAAAAGTGTAGTGGATCTGCTAGATATAGTGCTCACCAACAGTGAGGTGATCCAAAATGTAACAGTCCTGGAACTGCTCAGTCTTGATGACCACAGAATAGTGGTGTTGGAGGTTTAGATAGGGGCCAACAACAAACAAATGCAGTAAAGATATGGGAGTTTTTAAAAAAGTGAATTTTTACAAGATGAGGGAACGGTTGAAAAAAAGCACATGAAGTATAGAGCAGGTTGGGGGGGCCAAAGAAAAATGAGAAGAATAAAAAAAACTATGAGAGAAGCAGCAGAAAGCTCAGTTGTGGAGGTATCAAAGGGAAAAAGGTAAGGAGTCCAGTGTAGTTCACGGACAAAGTAAAAATATGTGGTAAGAGCCAAAAGGAGGGCACTCTTAAAGTATAAGGAAACCCAATCAGAGGAAGAGTGAGAGCAGTGCCTGGAGGTAGCAAAACCAGTTAGCAGGAAGGTGAAGGAGGACAGGGTGGAAAGAGAACTGTGACTGGCAAATGCAGTGAAGCAAGAGAAAAGGCATGCTTTAGGTACATCCAGAAGAAGCGTAAGGTGAAAGGGGTTATTGTGAGTCTGAAGAGTGAAGAAGAATGAAAGGAGGGGGACAAAGGGAATGCAGAGCTATGGAATAAATATTTTCATTCTGTATTTACTATGGAGAAGGAGGCCACTGCCAGAATGTGGGGTTAAAAGGAGAAGGGGGCAGACCAAGAGCTCAAATTGTGGAGAAAAGGGTGTTGTAAAACCTTACAAGGTTCAAAGTACAGTAGCTAAATCTGTGGGATCTGATGGCCTACACCAAAGGATGCTAATGCAGGTAGAAGAAGTGATAGCAGAGCAATTTGCAGATATGTTCAACTGCTGGCTGGCCACTGGGTAATCCCTTGGGACTGTAGGACAACAGCTGTGGTCCATCTACACAGGAGCAGAAGAGATGAGTCAGGGAACTATGGACCAGTAAGCTTGATGTCTATAGTGGGAAAACTTAATAAGTCTTTACTCAGGGAGGAACTGGTAGACTTCCTAGAGGAAAATGAGCTAAAGGACCCACAGACAACATAGCTTCATGAAGGAAAAGCTTGACAGACAAATAGGGTTGACTTCTTTGACTGGGTGACCAGGGCAGCAGAGAGGGTACAGGCAGTAGATGTGGTATACTTGGATTTCATCAAGGCCTTTGACTCAGTCCCGCATAAGAGGCTGGTCAAGAAAATAAGGGACTTATGGGCGGAGGAAAAACTGGCAACTTATGTGGAGAACTGAATGAGGGGAAGAACACAAAGGGTAGTAGTTAATGGGGAGTTTTCAGAGATAAGGGACATAACAAGTGGAGTACCTCAGGGGTCGGTGCTGAGCTTAGTCCTTTTCAATGTACTCATTTGTGACATGGGGAAGACATCAATGGCAAGACCTGCTTCTTTGCAGATGACACATAATTGTGCAAGGGTGGACACGGAGTAAGGGAAAAGGGAACTCAGGGAGGATCTAGGCAAGTTGGAGACCTAGTCAATGATCTGGCAGCAGTGATTAAATGCAAACACATGTAAAATGATGCACACTGGGAAGAGGGATCCAAGAGTTCAATATAAAATGAGGGGAATGGTGCTGGAAAGCACCACGGAGGAAAAGAATGTAGAGGTCATGATATCAGGGAGCATAAAAAAACAGCACATTGTACTAGAGATTCGGGAAGACAAACATGATGCTGGGTCACATAGGGAGAGGGATAAGCAGTTGAAGAAAGGAGGTTATCCTCCCATTGTACATGTCACTGGTGTGACCACACTTGAAATACTTTGCAAGGTACTGGAGTCCACACTTGAGGAGAGACTGCGACAGGGTGGAAACTGTATGGCACAGGGCATCCAAGATGGTCTCTGGACTGACCAAGACATATATGTACCTTAACAGGATAAATAAGGTGGATGCCATGGAACTTTCTCCTTGCGTTAACCTAGAGGGACAAGAGGGTACTCACTTAAACTTACCAGGGAAGATTCAAAAGGGATACCCATGAGAACTTATTCACAGAAAGAGTGGCAGACAAGTGGAACAAGCTACTGGTGAAAGTGATACATGGAAACATAGACAATGACAACAGAAAAAGATCAGCCTGCCCAAGTTCCCTATAATCCCTGGAACTTACTGTTACTCCAGGGTACTAACCCTCCCTCTAGTCTCCTCCTTGGTCCTGTCACTCCTAGTAACCACTATTCCCTTCATTATATCCCAGCCCTGCTTGAATCTCCTGACTGTTTACACCCACCTCTTCAGCCAACAGACTGTTCCGAGGTTCCATCCCCTTTCTGTAAAATAGTACCTTCTCACATCTCTCTTGAACCTCTCTCCTGTTAATTTCCATATGTGTTCATGTGACTACAAATTGGTATTCAGGCTCAATAGTTCCCCTAGTTCACTTGGTTAATTCCTTTAAGGTACTTGAAAGTCTCTAGCTTATCTCCCCTCTCCCTTCTGACCTCCAGTGAGTACACATTTAGTGCCTTGAGGCGCTCCTCATAGGATCTGCCCTGCTGGCCCTGACTCATTTTTGTTACTCCATAATGCACTGTCTCTAACCTATCCTTATCCTTTCTGATACAGGCCAAATCAGTAAACAGTTTCAAGCAGGGAAGGGGCAGGCATATGAGGTTAGTTAGAAAAAAGGGCAGAAACAAAGGGGAGGAATGGTCACAAGAACCGGAGCAGATTATTCTACCATAATTGTCAATCTATATACTGTATATGTGTATGTATTTATGATGTCCCCCCCAGGTCACGGATAGTATTAGTCATATGCAGGGATTAGGTGGTGGGGTTTCAAATGATAAGGGTGCCACTGTTTAAGCGAGTCCCCAATGGGCAAACGCAGAAAGCAGAACACAGAAAGGGTGACAGGGGAATAAGGACAAGCAGCACAGAGAGTGCAGGCAGGAGGCAGAGGCTGCAAGGATGCATTGCACTGTGCATCTACGCTATGGGATGACATACAATGTGTGAACCCACTCATGTTGGAAAGACAGCCTGTGTACCTGTGCACCAAGACAAGAGTGCCCTGTGGTGGGTGTGGGGGTGGTGCAAGCAGCACATGGCAGCCTGGGTGTGGAATATTGCCCGGTCATGGTGGGGGGATGGGCCTGCTGATGAGGTGGCTCTGCTGTGGTGGTGTGCTGGGCAAGGGGGGCAGTGGTCTTTGTCATTGTGTTGTGTGTGACCCTATGTCAGATACTGTCCACCATGCCCCTCACTGCCAGCTGTATGTGCCTTCCCATGCTTCAGTTAGCAGGGTTTCACCTTTCCTGCTGCCAGCACCCATATCTCACTTCCATGCTACAGGGGCTTTGTACACTCACAGGATGGACTGTAACAGCTCTGGATCTCTTCCTTGTGGAGCCACAGCTACAGTCACTATTATACTGCCATTCTGCTACATTGGGCGGCCGCTGTTTAGGTAGGGGCTCTTTCGGTAGCACCCACCCCTTACTGTGCTATCGTTTAAGCAATCTTCTTGGCTGCTACTGGTGGTGGACTGGACTTGTACAGCAAACAAGAAAACATAATTGCTAAACGAGATCATCAACTTGTAATTAAATGCATATTCCACAGGTATGCTATATTTAACTGTATGTTATATCACAAATGCGACTGTATGATTATTTATATTTTTTTAACTGTATGTCTTGTTATAAATGTAAGTGAATGTTTAATTTATCAGATATGTTAAATATTAAACTGAATGCCTAATTCTTCATCCCAATTGTAACCTCACCCTCCAGGTCACAACGGGAGACAAGCAACTTGTTGTTCAGAGTGCCATCCTGGTGAAACATTTCAATAAATAAATAAAACTATGACTGGTGAATGTAAACACCAGCTATGACAGGGAATCAGAGCGTCAACTCACTCATATCATGAGCACAAGCATGCTTGACCCTGTTTCTTCTGCAGTGGCTCTCCAAACTAGAGGGCAAAAAAGTCTGAGTACACTGGAGTTCTTGGTGACCTGCAGTGGGGGTGGGGGTTGGAGGAGGGTCCTGGTTGAGGGAGGAGATCCTATTGATCAGAGTTGGAGAGGAGGTGGTGGGAACAATTTGTGTTCCCAGTAAGGAAAGGAGAGGAGGGCAATCAGTGGGGGGATACAATATCAGCCAAAATCAAGAATAGAAGGAAATCTTTGCTAAGTAAAGTTAATGTGCAGGTTAAAAAATAGATAGAGCTGGCAACAGCCATGTAAAAAACTTATTTTTCAAACTGGGAGCAATATGGCAGAGCAATTATTTTTGTAACTTTAATAATAAGACAGGAAAGGAATTTTTATATAGGACCTTACATATTTACTGTAGTCCAAAGTGCTTTACAAGTTATGAAGCCTTGCAGCAGTTATTACACTGTGGGAGGACATGATACTGAAGTTTAGACACAGGAGGATTAAAGGGATTTTCCAGAATTCCACAAACACAATACTTTTGGAATCAGCAGAACTCTTACAGTTCCTAAACAACCTGAATTTCTGGCCATTCCATTCCTTATTACTGAAGATATTTACATATGTAACCCCCCTGCAAATGGGTGTTCCCAAAAGACTTCCAGGAGCTTGCTTGAATGCTCCAAGCCTGAACGGTGTTTGGCGTTTAAGCCATTTATCTGTGACTGTTTTTAGAGCCTCTGGTACTGTCTCTTTAAGAGCTGTCTGCTTGCAGACATAATTAGTTTGTATGGGGGGACTGTGTGTTTCTTTGCTTGAGTACCACTCGAGCTGCTGCCAATTCACTCCATTTTTGCAGTCACTAGGGTGCAAAGGGAACCTATCTGAAAGATGTAACTGTTTGCCAGAAATCATTTAGAGTAATAATGAAAATACAGTTTGTCTAACCTGCTTTCTTTGCAGTCAGAACTGTGTTTGCCTAGTTCCCATTCTAGTTTTGAACTGCTGAACTGGACCAATCAGTGTGGGTTAAGGTAGCTCTAAAATGGTGCCTTGGACGAATCAGAACTTGGACTGTAATTTGAGCCAGCCACAAGAGGATTGTATGGGCAGTGACTCTGGGAGATGTAGTTTGGACTTTGGCCTTTTTGGACCAACAGGGGCAGTCTATTGTGGTGACAGCCAATCCAGCCAAGAACTGGGAGGAACTCAAAGGAAGTGCCCGGTTTTGTCTGCTGGAGTTTCAGTTGAGCTCTGGCAGTGAAGAGGGAAGGAGCCCTGTGCTTTTTTCGGTGTGCAGTTTTAGTTGGGAAACGTGTGTAAGGCCCAGAGTTCCGGTCTGCAGCTTGTGTAACTGCTTGTTAGGACTGAATCCGTCCTGTGAAGAGAATCAAAGGATATCTGAAGAGTAGAAACCAGGCTCACCCTGTAGAAGACTGGAGAAATTGCTGAATTGCACTTGGTCTGTCAGGAACTGAATCTGCTGTGTGTTCTCCGGGTATTGTGCAGTAATTGCGATCGGGATAGAAGCAGCCTGCCTGGTATAGTACTTTCTTTTACCATATAAATGTGTGAGGAGGCTTGTGTAGCTCAAGTGAATCCTGCTGCCATTAAAGGACTTTTGCCTGTTACTGTTCACCATATAAATGTGTGAGGAGGCTTGTGTAGCTCAAGTGAATCCTGCTGCCATTAAAGGACTTTTGCCTGTTGCAGTTTGCCATATAAATGTGTGAGGAGTCTCGTGGAGCTCAAGAGTAGCCCTGCTGACATTAAAGGACCCTATCTTGTTTGGAGGTCGTGAGTACTAATTCAGAGTCACTCCCTGTTGAATTGCCACATTGAATCCAAATGGAATTACTGTACTGCTGACTGTTTATCTAATTTTTCTTTTCTCTGTGTGAAAGGGCCCCTACCAGCTGCCACGGTTTGGACTAGCCACTAGGGCTTGGGTACCCAGGAACAGTAACTGGTAGGGATAGGCCTGTGCACAGAGCCATAGATAGATGAGTAAAGTGATAAGCTAATTAACCTGATTTCCCCCTGTCCTTGTTATATCCCCCTAAATAAATCAGAGCTGCTTGTTTCAGCAAAGTTATACTGCCTGAGGTATTTGTCTATGTTAAAGTATTGTACTGTGATTGTTGCACTGTATCTTATTTACAGGGGTCCCAGTGCCTGAACCAGTCCTGGGGGTAAGTGTATACTGTGAAGGTAATTCTGATATACTGTGGGCCACTAGTGGGAAGAAAGGGGGGTTGCAGTGTCCCAGAGGGCTGTGACCAAGTAAGTTTAACTATTGCAAACCCTGACCTCTGGGTGGAGGCACCCACCATTGGATCCAGGCCCCTCAACCTGTTAGTGGCAAATCAGGCAGGGGTAGTAGCCCCTGGGATAGCGCCATCTAGGGGTTACACATAAAAACAGGCTATTTGCCCCTTTGACATCATCTGTCCCAGTTCCTTCTCCTGGTTTGAAGTCATTATTCTCAGCTTGTGATGTAATAATCATTTCCACAGTGACTGGTTGTAATGTCACAAGCAGAGGATGATGATTTCACAGCAGGGATAAACAAATGGAACAGATGATATTTTAGGAAAAAAGATCCTGCTTGAATAAAAATGTTTTCAGTGATACAAACATGAAAGCCCTGAGGTTCAGGTGTGTGATGAATTTTGTGTAGCTAAGTTCTGCTTATGCGAACTGTGTTTTGGGTTGTTTTTTTGCGCAAGAGACTGGAAACTCAATTCAGTTGGCATGCTCATGATGCCACAATGATTAGTTGACAGCAGTGGGATTCAAACCTGGATCTCTCTGTTCACAACTCTGAGTTCTAAACAGGAGGTGAGGTGAAGAGAGGAGATGGAGGGAGGGAAGGAAAGGAGGGAGGGGAGGAAAGGAAGGAAGGAAGGAAGGAAGGAAGGAAGGAAGGAAGGAAGGACAGTTAGGTGTTGCTAACCTGAACACAGTGACCCAGGAACAAGTGCTACCACTAAGTATCAATCATATACATACCTTCCTCTGCAATCTTGCCATCCCTATCCTGATCTGCAGCTGCAATAAATGCCTTGGTTTCTGCAGAAGTTAAAACTCTTGCTCCGCTGTTAAATCGCTGTAGGAAATGTCTATGTGAAGAGAAAACAATACTTTAACTGGATGTACTACTCTTTACCAAACTTATTACAGTTTTCGTCTGTTACTGGTGGTTCTGCCCCATTTAAAGCAGTTGTACTTTACAGATTCTAAAGCAATGCTTTACACACTCTGACTGTAAGGAGGAAATGTGACCACTCCCTAGCCTACAGCAAACGCATACAGTATACCAAATCCTCACCAAACATGGCCCAAATCTAGGGCTGCTGCACAGATCTGATGACAGACTCACTGGTTATGTTAAGAAGAAGACTGTCCAGAAGGTCCACCTCCCTATCCTAGACAATGGGGACCTAGTCTACCACACAGCCAGCAAGGATGCCCTGAATGTTAGGCTATCTATTAGTTCTGAAACACTGTCACAGTGAGCCTCCCCAAAGATACTGGAACAATCTTAGGCAGGCCTCCCTGTCCTTAATTAGAGAATAACACCATGGGCCTGATTCCAAGTCAGATTACACCTGGCACAAGGTGATTTATGCCAAACCCTATGATGCAAATCGTACCTTGCACCAGGCATAACGCAAGTTGGAATGCCAAGATGCGGCTTGCGCCATACCATATGCAGTTTCCAAAGGTGGGCTACGCCACCCACTACACCTGCAACCCACTCCAGCATGGCACAAGGGTGGGTTACGTGATTCCAAGACCCACTATGGCACTGTGGGTTTAGACCAGCATGGAGATGGTCTAAGGGGCATCCATCCTGGCAAAATGAGGGATGCCTCCCGCAGCACTGCAGACAGCACTGTAACTTGCCCCATGGCCCCCCCACCACAGTCATGCCCCCCAACACCCAAATATCAGTGATCTCCCAGGCTCATAATGTTCTGTGTCCCCCATGTGCCTTTGCCACCAGGTTGCCACCCAATCAGACCCCACCAAGGTCCACAGGTAATTTTGGCAGTGATACAGTGTGGGGGGGGTTCTGGGGGGGCAGTTAACTGCTGGCCGTGATTTGTGGCACCCAGGTCTATTGCTCCATTCCCATGCTGCAACCCTGTGGCTGCCGCAAGTCATGGGGTGTAGATGCCGGGACCCTGTGGGCCCAATTCCAAGTTGCATGGTGCAACTCGCAGGTGTATGCAAGTTGCATCATGCGCCACTACACCAGGGACCCTACACCCTATTCTAAGACAGGCAGAGTGCATGGCACCTATGCCCCGTGACCTGCAGCAGTCTCAGAGTTGTGTCACGGGAATGGCGAAATGGAGCTGGGTACCGAAAGTCACGGCCAGCAGTTAACTGCCCCCTGGAGCCCCCTGCTCCATATCACTGCCCATGAGTTGTACCATGCAACTTGGAATTGGGCCCCATGCTTCCCCAGTGAAGTTATACCATGCACTTTAAACCAGTAATATGAACATAAGAGGCCTTTGAATAAATGACTCAGTTTGTTCACGTTGGACTATTTACATTTCTTTTCCCCATCTTTTCATACAGAACATCAGCAACTGAAAATTTAAAGCAGCAGTGCATGTTATGGTTTACATTCTGAACTGACCTCAATATTCCAGTTTAATCACCCTTTTCTCCTGCCTGGTAAGATGCCCTTTATGCCAATGTTTATTTCTAGGTATTGTATCCGCAATCATTGATTTTAGGTCACTGTAAGCGCTATAAGTAACTGTGTGATATTGCCTGTACTCCACATGTCATTAACATAATAAAAACAAAGTTTTAAACAAAAAAGATGCCATTTATACCTGTGTGTTTTGCCTGCTCAAGAATTTCTTTAGAATTGAAATAATAAAAAGGAATGTCCCTTTTAACATGCCCCCCCAAGTTGTCATGTTTATTCTCAACTTTTTTCAAACACCTATTGCTTAACATCACATTTCTTTGGACTACAGTAAACCAGCATGCAACAGACTCTGCTCCCTGACCTTAGGGGACAATGGATGTCCAAGAAAAGCTGGAATTCTGATGAAAACATGGGGCTCACCATATTAAAAAGAGCACTCTTTTTGATTATCACAGATTTCAAACAAATGCTAGAATGCAAGACTCCACAAGTGGGACAAAGTGCATCTTAAAAGACAAGATAAAAAAGGGTGATGCAGGGCACTCTTAGGGCCTGGAGACTGGTTGGACCACTAGCCACCAGGTATTCTTCGGTAGCATTGGGATTGGTGATTGATGAAGGGGGGCACTAGCCAGCAGAGAATAAAGTACATCATACCAGGATGGGTAATTGGCAGGCAGGGGTGCCACTGTATACCAGGGCAGTCAATGACATAACAAGGAGGGCCGTTCAGGGAGTGGGGGTGCCACTAGAAACCAGGGACAACCTGTTACTTTATGTGACATGTGATTGGAGGTGAAGGGTGCCAGTGGACACCAGTGAACCCATACTGCTACTGGGATGGGTGCCCAGAGGTTTTGGGGGGGGCCATTAGACACTGGGTTGCTATGCTCACTCTGAGATGGGTGCTCTGAGGTTTGGGGTGCCACTACTCACTAGGATGCTGTCAGCCTGTCACGGGATCAGCAACAGGGGAGAGCAGCTGCAGTACAGCCTTGCTGCCACCAAGGCTTTGTGCCCAGTTAAGACTAGGTTTGCAAAGGTGGTAAATAGCACCTCTTGGATTGCCATTTACCCCTGACACAAACCGCTGAATTTGCCACTATGTCCATATATGGGGACGAGCTCCTGATTTGCATGGGTGTAACATTATCTTAGCTCATGCTAGAGGGTTTCTGAATACAGACTTTACTCACAAACCCAGCATAAAACCTGGTTAGAATGGGCAAACCCCCATTAACACCTGCTCTAAGTTTTGAATAGCTGTCTCCAGGTGTTCAGAAACAGCAAAGTCTTCTGATAAAACATGGGGCCAACCCATATTAAAAGAGCATTCTTTCTAGAATTAAAAAATTAAAAAGCTTAAACAGACTCAAAATCGGGGACAAGGGTATTGTATAAAACAGGAGGGGCAACCTAAAACTGAACCAAAAAATATAGGTCACAGTTATCACTACTGACATGCCCTGGTGCTTTAAGATGTCACACCAATCTAAAGGCTGGTATTTGAAAAGTAATGCAATACGTACAGTATGGTGTTTTGGGGCATTAATTTTAATGCAGATGTGCAATGCACAAAAACATGGACTTAGCACAGTGTTGGCGACCAATTTGTCTTGAGTGAATTGTAAACATACATTATATGCTGGGCCCCTGGTGTTCTGCGGCAGAATTTTCTGATTTCTGTGGCAGGGCTCCTTGGCTTCTGCGGCAGCATTTTCTGATTTCTGTGGCATGATTTATTCACTTCTCTGGCAGAACACAGTCCTGACATTGGCTAACTATGATGTGATGTCATCAATGACATCATATGCTGAGCACAGAGGAGGGGCTTCAGGATAAACGAGATGGGAAAGAAAGCCTGACACTATGGAAAAACCGTATATTTATAAGAAAATTCACCAAAAACAATGAATTCTGCGGCACTATATATATTCTGCAGCATGATGCAAATTCTGCGGCAAATTCCGCAACCACAGAACCGTAGAATTCTAGGGGCCTTGATTATATGTTGTTAGAAAGGTGAAACACATAGCCTGGGAAAAATAAATCTTACTGAAGCTCTTCTTCTTCAATGAAGCCACTTTTATCATCATCAAGGATGTGGAAAAGTTCCTTCACTTGACTGGTTGGATTCTGTCTCAACCCACATGTACTGAAGAACGTTCTGTAGTTAAAACTCCCAGGTGCTTTAGAAGAAAACAAATGAATCAGAAGAGTGTGTCATTTCCCAATCCCCCATGACGTCTTTAAACTCTTGTTTTTTTGTAACTGTAGGCTTCCTTTTTTAACAAAAATATTCCCTAACTACTCATGTCATCTGTCTGTCTGTCCATCTGTCCATCCATCCATCCATCGAGCCAGCCATCCATCCATTCATCCATCCATTCATCCATCCATCTATCTATCTATCTATCTATCTATCTATCTATCTATCTATCTATCTATCTATCTATCTATCTATCTGAGAACGGTGTTGACCAGTAAGTTATTTTGCTGGGTGAAAGATGTGTTTCTAATGTTGGTTCAGATTTGGTTATAGTTCCATCCTTACTGTCTTTTTAACTGGTGGTGAGGACCATTTTAGAAATATGCGATGTATTTTAAGCCCTTGTGCAGCTCTTCAACTGTTGTCACTATGCATCTATGTTGTATTACAGAACTCTGGTGCTGAAAGGGACATCACAGCTACATTGTACAGTTCTAAAATGGTGCATATCACCAGTGTATGAATCCATAGCGCCTACTGAGTTTACTAAAAAGGCAAGTATAAGACAGAACAATAACACAACTGGAAACTGTTATTTTAAAAAAAAGCTCTTGAAAAAACTATAACTTACAGGTTCAATGTGGTTCTCCTTTAATGTCTTTTCCCATCTCCCTATGTTATTTATTTATTTATTTATTTATTTATTTATTTATTTATTTATTTATTCTATTTATCTGTTTTCTGTTCTTCTTGCTCCTGTCTGTATGCTCTTCCCATGTTGAACTGTGTGTCTATACATTGTTTAGGGCTCTGAGTGCTTGGAAGGATGTTATATAAACAGGGGATATGACATGATCTGACATAAAATATCAGTTTTAGCTTCATGAGAGGGTATTAGTCTGTTGCTGTCTCACAAGAGGTGAAGCTACAAGTGATACAGTAATGGGCCAGTACATAGAAACAGAAAATGTTAGCAGAAAAAGACCATTGGTTCATCAAGTCTGTCCTGTGGACCCTCAAATGAAGATAAGAATGATGTCTGAATTTAAGCCATGTCACATACCATTTACACATGAGGTGCTCGGGTGGTCTTGTGAGAGAAATGGTAAAAAGCTGCAAAAAGAAACAGGTGCAGATGTCAGCTATGCCCCTCTCTTCAATGACTCCGCAGAAGAGCAATTAATTAGCACTACTGTATTGGGAGCTACTGTAAACTCAGAAAATAAATAGCATCTCACATGTGAGAATACATTTTTTGGAGCATGCCTAGTTTGACCAATATGAGTGAAATAAATTTCTGAGCCTGATAAGTGCCCAGCTGAATTTGACTCGCTCATGTTGCCAAAAATAACATGTTTATCTTGGCAAATTTGTTTTCACACCTGTTGTATAAAAAGGGAATAGCCCATAAATGAGCTTTGGATATGATTGTTATTTAGTTTGTAATGCTGTTGCTATTGCACACTTGCACAAGTGGTGTAGCCACAGGTGCACAGTGGCAATAACGGCAACATTTCTAACCAAATAATGTGCCTATTTGGAGCTGCCTCATGAGATATCTGATGCATACGATAAGAGTTCCTACTTTTTCGTGCCTATTGCATGTAAAAATGTGCTGTTATGTACACAGGTTATATTTTTATAGATATTCTTTTTTTTCCACTTTATTAATGATGACAAGGTGAGCCTTTAACTTTTATTGTCAGAGAGACAGAGAAACTGTTTGATGTGCTGCTTGCTGGGAGCCAGTTTGTAAGAAAAGCAAAGGTTGTGGTTACTATGCGAATAATACAGCTACTGTGCAAATATTTCTCCAGTGAAAATAACAGCTTTTATCTTCCAAATGTATTTGCACTCCCATGGCATACATGATATTATACTTGCTTGTCTACCTGCAGTGAAAAAAGTGGGATTATGGGTCCTATGCATGTGTACGTAGCCCACGCAGCTCTGAGCCCATGGATAGGTGCGCAGTGGCTGTCATTCACAATCACCACGTGCCTGTCTGTGGCCCCACATCCTGAGCATGAAAGATCACAGGAGGGGCAGATTGGTGTGGGTTGGAGGACACAGGTGGGCATCTAATCGGATGCCTGACCTGATCCTGCAGTAGATCCCCTGCTCTGCACAGAACATGGGATTGTGGGACAGTGTGGGTCCTAAATTTGTAAAATGTTAGGTGAGTGCCCAAATGGCTGCCCCCAGCCCTCCCTGCCTGACTGGAGGGTTGGGGCAGCATGGTGGGGGTGTCCTTTTTTTCCCTTAGCAGGTGGGTGTTTTCAGCATGGGGGGTGCAACAGATAAGGCAGAGTCTCTCCTGATGTATCTTTTGCCCT
This sequence comes from Neoceratodus forsteri, assembly GCA_016271365.2. Taxonomy (NCBI): domain Eukaryota; kingdom Metazoa; phylum Chordata; order Ceratodontiformes; family Ceratodontidae; genus Neoceratodus; species Neoceratodus forsteri. Next base: position 637,004,100 of record CM057453.1, on the reverse strand, counting down.
CCTTCGCCTGGCACTCCACACCTTTGTGAATGGCATGGATTAGAGACATGCCTCCAAACATCCCCTGGACCATCTGCATGTGTAGCAGTATGAATGGCCAGGGGATCAGGTGTCACAGGGAAGTGTGCCCCTGTAGTGTCTGCTGTAGGGGGTTCATGGGATCCCTGATGCATGGCAATTTAGACTAAGGCATGCCTCTGTGCGGTGGATACAGGTTATATATGCACACATTTTTCGCTGTGCATAGCCCCCTATATTCTTAAAAGATAAGGCTAAAGAATAGTGGTGGGTGAAGTGGTCAAAATTCGCTCTGCAAAGTGATTCACGGAGTAATGCTGAATCTGTGAAGTAATCAGCAATGTGAAGCGGAGTACTTCTCATCATAATGAGTAATGCGAAGTCCATTGAAACCAATGACTTTGCATTATTCCGCCTTTCCCAAACCATTTCTTCATCATTGATTTCAATGTACTTCACATCACTTCACCTTGTAATTGAGCTCCAAGACAAATTCTGCAGTGATTCATGGGATTGCAGGTCACATGGGCTCTCAATTGTTCTGCACAGCCTTAGTTCTGTGTAGTGTGTATGTAGCAGTAGCTGGAGACAGTTTGCTCCCAGACCTCTGCGATTCAGAACCTCTAAAAGCTGTTAAAAAAGCCTTTTTGAGTCTTTTTTTGCTCAAAATTTAGTACATCAATTGTAGGAAACCCTCCTGTGCTCAATCATCAAGTATTTATTTTTTGTGTGTGGATTTTGAATGTTAATTTAGAACATTCAGTCTGTGTACTGTGAAGTGTGCTTTGGGGGAGGTGCGTATCTGTGGTGTAGGTACATTAACTGGGAGAAAAAGGCAATCTTTCTGTTTTGGTTATATATTTTTCTTGTATGACTGTGTTAATGTACACACAGTAATATTTTCAGTAATTCTTGACATTTTTTTTCTGATTGTTGTGGTGCACCAGTGTATAATTTTAGTTTGTTTAAAACATTTGGTTAGATTACTAAAGGTTTTCAATTTGCTTTGCATTACTTGTAGTGTGTGTGTGTGAGTGTGTGTGATGCATGCCATCAAATCAGACACCTTTTATTGTGCCACAGAGTAATTGCAGCAGTGTGAACCTGCTATCCACTGCACCTGCATGAATTTTTTGTACTGCTTTGAGGTATCTTTACTGGTAGTGGACTTTTACTGCCATGTACTATCCCCCCAAATGGCAAAAGTTATTCTTTTCCAGATTTGGATTTGTAACTTATGAGTACTTATTACGTGTTACTGTGCCTTTGCGTCTGTATCGCTTGAGTGCGCAGCACAATCTTAATCTGTCTGTGTGTTTGCAGTGCACCATTAATTTTGGGAGACTGCATTTCTTGTTATGCTCTCGTTTCACTTCGACAGCACTGGGGAATTTTCTGCACAAAAGACAGTAGCATTTTGGGGATGCACATTAATTCTGGTGACTGTGTGTGACCACTGCACGCATGACTGAGTGTGCCATTAATTCTGGGAGACCTGGCATTTCTTGTTACACTCTCATTTCACTTCGTCAGCACTGGGAAATTTTCTGGACACAAGACAGTAGCATTTTGGGGATGCACATTAATTCTGGTGACTGTTTGTGACCACTGCACGCATGACTGAGTGCGCTATTAATTCTGGGAGACTATGCATTTCTTGTTGTGTTCTCATTTCACTTTGTCAGCACTGGGGAGTTTTCTGGACACAAGATAGTAGCATTTTGGGGATGCACATTGATTTTGGTGACTGTGTGTGTGGGGGGCTGCCAATATTGTTGTCACTTTGCCTTACTTCTTATTAAGGTGGAATGACAACATGAAGTAATAATTACAAGGCGAAGTGAGCATTTCATATTGGCCACTCCACGTAGTGGAATGACAACGTGAAGTGCCCACTTTGCGGGCACTTCTCCAGCGAAGTTTAAATTCACTACATCTCTACTAAGGAACAGTCATTATTGTTATGATTATATTTTATTATGACTGAGGTACAGAAAGCACTAAAGAAAGTGTCAAAAATATATGCCTTTAAGCTACTGGAATGTGTTTGTGATACATAAACTAAAGTACATGGAATTCGGAAAGAGAATTGCCAGAAAGAAATTAAGGACATATTGGTTTTCACAGAGAGTGATGAATGTATGCTGCAGAGTTTCAAAGGGGTGGACTGAAGTTAGTAGTGTGACAAGGATAAAAACAGAATCACATACCTGACTGAATAAATACCACAGGTTACAGTTGCTGAGATATGGAGTGTTGGACACTCGATGGACCTTACAGTCTTCCTCCATCCTACAGTGTTTTATGTTTCTATGTCACTGTTTCTTTCTTTCTTTCTTTCTTTCTTTCTTTCTTTCTTTCTTTCTTTCTTTCTTTCTTTCTTTTTCTTTCTCTCCTTCTCTCCCTTCCTTCCTTGCTTCTACTTCCCTTTATTTCTCTCCCTTTTTCTTTCTAAAGTATCTGCCAGTTTAGACTCTATGCACATAATTTACTTACATTGCAGTACATTTTGCCATTGATGAGTTTAATTTGGTGTTACCTTTGCATTCATCCAGGGCAGCAGTAATGTCAGCATTATTCAGCATGCTGAGGAGGCTCATTTTAAACCTGAGAAATAAATGGAACAGACTGAATTGTGTTTGAACAAATCAATATAGTTTATAAGTTAGATAAGGTTGTCTAACAATAAGTACTTTAAGTGTGCAATACACAGAATGGCTCAACCTACATAACATGATGAAGCTTTCATAAGCCGAATCAACAGTGCTTCCAATGTCTTTGGTTTAATATGCAATACAGTTGATATGATCAATGTATGACTCAGTTTAAGCAAGATAGCAAAAGTATACTAATCACTGCATTTTTATGTGTGTAATTCTCATATGAAGAAGGTCCATAATAAACAAATGTGTCTCACGTAGTGTTGAACGAATAATATTGCTTTATCATGCAGTGTGCTGCTCAGTCTCTCTCTCTCTCTCTCTCTCTCTCTCTATTTTAGGACCCTTTTTTCTTTGTTTTTAAATTTTATTCCTGCTACATGTATTGGGGATGAGGTAATTTTGTATGCTGATGATGCAGTTATACTAAGCTCCGCTCTGATGTACGGGAAGCTGTTAGTGATGTTCAAGCAGATTTTAGTTCATTTCAAACCTGATTTCTGACCAATAAGATGGTCTTGAATACTAAAAAAACTAAACTGATGATTTTTTTCAGGGCCAAGGACAGTAAGGGGTTTCAACTTGTTGGTTTATGATCTTAGAAATATAGACTAACTGGCTGTGTTAAAAGTAATGAAAATATATGATACTAGATCTGTCCCCTTCAGGCAATATATTGTACCACGTGTTAAAACAAGCATTTGTCAATGCTGAACGTTTGCTTGCAAGTATTTGCAGTGATATTTGGCACTTGGACATGGCTTAAAAAAATCAGTGACAAAGAAGTACAAGCATTTGTCAATGCCGAATGTTGCTTGCTTCTATGTGCTGTTTAGGTATTTGGAAGTCATTGGAGTGCAAATATTGAAAATTCGTGAACTTACGAGCGCATGAGGAACCGCGCGAACGCACGCTTGTAAAACAGTCATTTTTAAGAATTTTTTCACCAAATTTTCAACATAGCCATTTTAAGACCTCTGCTCATGAACAGTGTCACTGTGATTTTCTTAATGTGTCCCATACATTGATTTTGCACACCGACTGCGCCATTGTGCGCTACATGGATGGAAACACATTTTGGGCAGGATGTGAAAAATGACAGCTGTACTGCTCATAAGGAGGTGTGGTAAAATGGCAATGTTGAAAATCTGGAGTGAAAATATTGAAAATTCATGAACTTATGAGCCTGCGTAAGAACTGCGCAATGCACGCTCGTAAAACAGTCATTTTTTGGAATTTTTGCACCAAATTTTCAACATGGGGTTTTTGGGACCCCTTCTCATGAATGATGTCACTGTCATGGCATTATTCAGGCCCAAAGGATGATTTCACGCAGTGACTGTGCAGTGACTGCGAAATCACCCTTCGGGCCTGAATAACACCATGACAATGACATCATTCATGAGAAGGGGTCCCAAAAACCCCATGTTGAAAATTTGGTGCAAAAATTCCAAAAAATGCCTGAGATATGCAATAAAGTTGAAAACCCCTATCTAGCCCATTATACAGCTTACCGGCATTTCCTCAGTTCGCGGTCGGCTTAGAAGAGTGCAGACGTGTTCCCGGTCCACCGAAGATCGTCGCGCCAAGCTCTGGAGGTAAGTATGGGGTGAGGGGGTGTGGGGAGGCGGGGTGCCCAGTGGGTGGGTGCGGGTTGTGGGAGGGGGGCCTGGGAGAAGCGCCGTGGGACCGTTTTCAATTTACAGGTGTAAAAAAAAAAATCAGACAACGTGGGACATTTGCCACACTGGGGTGGGCTCCCAACGTGGCAGAAGGATGGCTGGGGGGGCCGTGGAGCTGATGGAGGATTGGGCACCCCCGTTGGCAGACGACGGGCAGACATTTGCCACGCTGGGGTGGGCTCCCAGCGTGGCAGGATAGCTGGGGTGGGGCCTGGAGCCGACGAGGATTGGGCACCCCGTCGGCAGATGATGCGGACATTGGCCATGCTGGGGTGGGCTTCGGCGTGGAAGCAAAGATTTGGGCGGCAGGATAAGGAAGCGTATGACAGCCGTGGTTTTCTTTGAAGAGAAGACCACCGCTGTCATACACAGCACCACGTCTGATTGGTGCAGGACTGCCACACCTGCTCAATGGAGCAGGGGATTGCAGGGGAGGGGCACACCTCCAAAGTGTCCCATTCTCCCAAGACGTCCCTTGTGCATGCGCGCAAGTGAACGTCAAAACACAAAGACTAACCGATTAGATTACTGGATTAATTGTTTGACTATAGGTGCACTTATGTTGTTCTCTCCTCTTAAAGCCCTCTTACATTTATTGTATATAGTATAGTGTAAACATATTCTCTGTACTATCATTTACATTTACTGTGTATAGTATGTTTTACTTGTGTAACTCCTGCCCTGATGTATTGTTAAACTTTATTTGCAACTCTTCATTATTAAGTATCTATCATACTGCTATACTTTTTTGTGGGGGAATACCTTCCCAGGTCCACCTTATAAATGAGTCCGCTCAATGGTGTTTCACCTGGTTAAATAAAGATTAATTGATTGATTGATTAATAGAGGTGAACCACTTGAACAAGTTAACTGTTTCAAGTATTTTGATATTTATATTGATGAAATGCTATCATTTGAACAGCATATAAAACATATTATTAATACAATACATCAGAGACTAGGTAATTTATTCAGCATAAAGTCACAAAGCCAAAGATCCGTACTTTACAAGGCTCCATTGTATTATACAACTCATTACCAACTGCAATTAAGAACTCTCCTATGGTACATTTATTTCAACTTTTACTCAAGGACTGGTTAAATTCTAGAACTGTTTGTACATGTCATGATGCATAATGATTGTGTTATTGTATTTGTTATTTGTACTGTTCCATTGTATTATGTTGTATTATTTTATATAGACTTGTGGCTAATGAAAAAAGCCATTTATGCCCATTGGCTCAAAGGTATAAGAAAATGAAAATGAAAAAAATGAAATGTCACCCAGTGTTCTATGATAGACATTTAGCATACTGTCCGCATCTAACATGGCACAGCGGTAGCTGAAGATATGTCCAAATCAATATCTATATATATATATACAGTATATATTCAGATATGTCCCAGGAGATCCCTTTGAAATGAATGGGGATATCCTGTGACATATCCAGATGTTCTGTATCTAGATATATACTGAGATTGATTTATCTCTGGTTACCACTGTATCTGCTATCTGAGCTACTGCCAGACACTGAAAATGTGGGTTGGCAAAAATAGCGAAACGGTAATGAATGTGTACTTGACTACAGCGAAGGAAAGGATTCAGTATAAAAGTGCTGGTCAGTACATCTGAAAGATATGTACTGAACTTTCACACACACTGTTCTGCTTTCAAAGGACATACTACAATAAAAAATTCCAAATTCATACTGCAGTAGCTCTTAAAGGGGAACCACAGTTGAATGCCAACCTGTATTTTTTGTACAAGCCATCTTTTTAACACTGGTTTAGTTTTTCTGTTTTGTTCCATAGAGCTTTTCCTCCCTGGGTCCATGCAGGCAGACTATCAGCCCCATGTCTGCCTTTTCACCTCCTCTGGCACTTACCAGAGCAGTCTCCCATGGATTCCTGCCTAAAGCAGGCCCAGGAGAGGGAGGGAGGGAGGGCCATCTTCCCCCTTGGTGCATATGGATCTATTTCCTCCAGTGACTGGGCAAGGGTGTGGACCTCGAGAGAGCAGGCAAGGGCTTCACAAAGCCCATGTGGCTCCTTTTCCATTTTTTCTCTTAGTTCTCTGCCAGTGCAGCACTTAACTACATGCTTGTGGAGGCACAAATGCACTACGGAACTGTGAACCCACTCCACTATGCCACTTACTCTGCACTACCACCAGCTCGTCATCTGGGAGCAGTCAAAGTCCAAAATAACATACCTCCCCTCACCAGTGAAGACCTGGGATATTCGATTCTCTCCTCCTGACTCCCAGGGACCCAAGCCACACCCAAATCTGAGTCACTGGTGTGGGTGGGGGTAGTTGTGCTACTAGTGAACTACTGGGTTGGCTCTCAACAATTCAATTTCTGCTGTTGTTTCACCTTTACTGCCCTTAAAGAAAATCCACTAAGTGTTTCTAACTTTCACTGTGGTGCTAAAGACCCTTTCATAACTGTGTGTTGTAGTTTATATCCTTGTTAAGGTCTAAGATTGCTAGCACAATATATTAGCACTCTACAACAGGAATTCCATGCTTGAAAGGGACATAAACTACAGGACACACCCATATGTCTCCTTACTGAATTATAACCATGCATTTGAGACTTGGAGTAACTGGAGAAGGCAGTAGGGAGGTTAAGAACTTTATTATTTTACCCCACTGCATTTACAGGTTATTAGCAAGGCCACTGATTTACGGTGATTAAAAATAATGAAATTCCGTTTTCAAGACTTCAGATTCCGGAATTACACCGGTGATTGTTACTCTAATTTCCGGATTTTACCGGGATTCTGCTATCATTCTTTTAGTATGTGCATAAGTAATCAGAATTAAAGAAGGCTTAATATACAGAGCATTAAATAGAGCAAATTGAAAATAGTACAGGAAGGAATTAAAAGAAAAACACAAGTTTTGTAGATCTACTGATCTGATATAAAATGCCAGATTCCATGAAATCTTTGCTTTTACCGGTCTTCAGGCAGCCCTAATTCCGGAATTTTACCGGATTTTCCGGTAAAAACCGAAAAACAGTGGCCTTGGTTATTAGACATGGACAGATCAGGTAACATGTTTAAGTTCTGCAATGCCTCAAAAATATTGGGGCTGCAAAAAGACTGCAGTGAAGACTGACATTGCATTATGTAGTTGGAAAGTAGCACTGATTAGGCCTTCAAAGCAGAACTAAACAGATTACAGGGGAGAATACCTTTCAGAGTTACACACCATGAGTAGGGGTAGATTCTGGCTGCAAAGCTTGTATGTGCGTCCATACTCAGATTGGGTGTAGTCACTGCTGTACAGCAGGAGAGCCAGGCAAGCTGGACCCTAAGTCCTTTCCACCATCACAATACTATGTTACTACATATACTGTGTGTTACTGCAGCATGTTGCTCCCACTGTAGGCAATAAAACACTACATGTGAAGTAGAGACGAATGGGTCATGCCTTCACAGTCAAAATAGATTCAAGATAATCTAGATTTCATGCAAGAAGAAGCTGAAAGCAGTATAGATTATCAAAGTAATCCTAAAAATCAAGGGCAAGATTACCAAAAAATAGAAACATAGACAATGATAGCAGAAAAAGATCCACGTCTTCCTGAGTTCCCTATTTAGCCCTGGGACATACTGTCTATTCAGGATCTTGCCCATCCCTCTTCCCCCTCCCCATTCTTCTCCCTGGTTCTGCTGCCCCGAGCAACCATTATACCCTTCATTCTGTCCAAACTGTGTTTGAAACCATCAATGGTTTTTGCAACCACCACCTCTGCTACCAGACTTTTCCAGGGCCCCACCATCCTTTCAATAAAATAATACTTCCTCATGTTCCTGCTGAACCACCCTCCTGTTGGTTTCTACTGCTGTCCTCATGCCCGTGAGCTAGTATTCACACTAAATAGTCCCATACAGGTCATCTTGCTAATTCCATCATACTGTAGCTCCCATCTGGTCTCCAGTGAGTACATGTTCAGTGCCTTGAGGTGCTCCTCAAAAGACCTGCCATGTTGGCCTTGAATCATCTTTGTTACCCTGCACTGCCCTGTCTCAAGCCTATCTCTATCCTTCCTGAGGTGATGACCCCAGACCTAGGTGCAGTACTCCAAGTGTGGCCTCACCAAGGATCTATAGAGCGGAGGTATTACCTCTCCATTTTAGCTATCAATACCCCTCCCAATAAATCCCAGCATCCTACTTTCTTTGTTATGTGCCTTGTTGCACTGGCTCAATTGCTTTAGGGAGTCACTGATGATAACTCCAAGGTTTTGTTCCTCGGCCATAGTATTAAGTCTCGCCCCTTCCCTCCAGTACTCCATCCTGGGGTTCCTGTTCCCTAGGTGCATCACATTGCACTTCTTGTCATTGAATTTCAACTGCCAAGCCCTAGTCCACCCATCTAGCATTTGTATCTAGCATTTGTAAGTCTCTCTGCATTTTCTCTATTACCTTGTTAAAAGGTAGATGCAGATTGCAGGTGCATCTCTATGATACATCTGTGCTCATGGCACTGTATTCAACAGACACCTAAATGGATGGAGGCTATTTTCAAAGGTTTGGGGCTAGGTTTTTAGCCTTGAATTTGGGACTTCCAACATAATCATGCCACATCTTTGATGCTTATGGACATAAGTTAGACCACCTAAGAGGTGTCTTAATGTATGTGTGCATCTGCTATGACCTGTAGAGAATCAGGAGCCCTATAACGATGCATGTGTCATGTTCCTGTTAAGTAGTAGCAACTTCCATGAATGCAACACAGTGTGTGAAAATAGCATTAATACTTTCGCCATGTTTACTCTGCTGCTAGCACACCCCAGAATCATGACTTGTGCCTGTTACTGGAGCATTGAAACTCCAACCATCTGTTGGTTTGCGACATTGTGATGCAGTTTATGACAATAGTCATCTAATTCAGACACACATTTTATTTTTGATGTGCAGTGTTACAAAACATGGCCTAGTAACACTGAGTCCAGATGCAAGCATTTAAGTTTGAATGTAGATAATATTTTCAGTTGCGTCCCTATTTGGACACCGACAAAAATACTGCAGAAGGTAGCCTGAAAATCTTGCCCCAGACTCTCCAATATTTGCACTTGCATTTTGGTACACCAGCCAATTGTAAAACACTTTTTTTTTATTTCTGGCCAAAGGGTTCCCCCAGAATATCTGGAGACATCAACAAAATGAACTGTAGATATACTTTATGGCAAAGCATTCCCTCCCCCTTGGACACTCCAGCCAGGCATTTTTCAGACAAAAAAAAATGCCTTAAAATTCACTTGAGTAACCAAATAATAAATACAGATGTTTACAAAATGTGTCCTATAAACACATAGAACTTGTAATGTTCCAGATTTTGAACAAATGAACCAACATTTTTTTCATATCTATTTTCAAGGCACAGCAGAGGGTAAGTTACTGTCGAGTTTTTTTTCTCACACTTTCCAATACTGCTCTGAGTGTGAGAGCCTTACAGTAACTCACCACTGTTGTAGCTCATGGCTTTGTTGAGTCAGTCTGAAAATATATGATACACTTCAGATAGGAGATATAACCGATTTGAACTTAAAAAGACACATTTTTACCTATGAAAACATAAACAGTAAGGTAGAGAAATATACTGTCAGTTATAGAGGACAAACATACCTGAGTACGATGTAAGGCTTGGAAAGATGGATGAGCAATGCAGGTGTCCTGGCTGTGGGCTGCCAAACTGGTTTATATAGGATTCAAAAGGTGACAATAAACACTATTTGAATATCCTTTTCATGGATCGAATGCACGATATGAGATGGAGCTCAGGTTTCTTACATAATTACTAATTAACATTTTCTATTTATATCAGCGAAAAGTATATGTAACAACCTGCAACAAGAGCAGTTTTAATAGAACCTGCCTCCCTGGTGTGGTTTTAAACATTAAGAAATACTATCAACAAATTTTTTTACATGTATATTTGCCATTATAAACTGAACTTGTAACTTTCAAATAGTTACCGAAAATGCCCTAAAACAACTTCAAATACACATTTTTGTCAATTTGAAATAAAATGTGTGTTTACCACGATATTTTGCAGACATTTGTTAAAATAAACTACTGTGAACTTTAACCTTGAAACCTTTGAAACCAGTGCCTTATTTGAACTTTTACATGAAAGTCATGATAGACCAAATCAGAATGAAATGTAAATTTACCAGTGTCCATATGATACCATAACTCAGTAGTCTTCATAGGAAATATGTGACCTGACCTAGCATACAAGTGAGCAATAATACAAGACATGACATGTGATAATGCTAAATTTCTGCATGCCTCAAGTGTGTCATGAGGCACAAGGCACAGTCAAGTGCCCTCAACCATATGGGAAGTGTGGTAATTGATGGCATCACCGCACACCCTGGAGTTTGTTACTGCATTTATAAAATGTTTGTTAGAAAAAAAAAAAATCCCATCTGAACCCTGAGGTAATGTGAAATGAATGCATGGTCATGTGGCCAGTTTTGACTACTCGGATTGCTTATGTGATCCAAGCTGTTTCATAAACATTTTTAAAGACTGTTTTTTTAAAGTCATTTGCTTATCTTCATGTCACAGGATATAGAGCTGAATTTTGTACCAAATATACAGGTCAGATGTCAAATTATGTGCAGTCTAGTACAGATCAACAGGTTTGCAGAGCCAGCAGAATGCAATAAAGGTTTTCTGGCGGGGTACAGAGTGCCCCCCCTTCAGATAAATGATCATTTTTTAGGACAACGGTGCCTCTTCTACTGTGGCCAATCACATCAAATTAGTAGTTTGAAAGAATAAACTGCAGGAGATTTGCAGTGTGGAACATACAATGGCTAAACTAAACTACAGACTCCCGTTCTTTCTTGGATTTGGTACCACTGGGGCACACATTGGACACAAGAACGGGACATGGCAATAGTTGTTTAACATGACTGGTTTTTGTTTTCACTGTACACCAGGCAGCATGCCCTGGCCAGGATACATTGCTTTCCAAACACAGCACTGTTTATTTGGAAATATTACACTGGGTGAGGGCCAGGGAGGAATTGTAAAGTTGGAGATCATCTCATATCCTGACAGCTCTGCACTACCTGCAGAAAAAGAGAAAGTAAAAGAATATAAGGACTTTCCCAGTCACTGCATTATTACATTAACAGAGAGTATGGTTTAGCTCCTATGTAGTTATACCTGTTTTCCTCCCTGTTTTTAGTTTTTTTGCTGTAATTCCAAAATGGTTTACAGCATCATATGGTTTACTTATAATGTCATATTCCTGTCAGTTTTGAATAAAGCAGAGTTTAAAGAAAATAGCACAAATAAAAGACTAGAGGAAATGTAATAGGGAAAGGCTGTAAAAGTGCTTTGTTTAGTTTATGATGCCATTAGAATTTATTAAAACTAGTGTGTCAGAAAACTACTATCTTAAGTCCTAGCCTTAAATTTGCTGAAGGCACTAAGCCAGTCAAGGTTATGGACAAAGTTAAAAATAACCTGAACAAGCTAGTAAACTGGTCAGACTGTTGGAGTTCTAGATTCCACGTCATCAAAAGCAAGCCACCGCATTTGGGGAGGAGGAGAAAATGAGGTAGGATCTGCATACTGTATGGGTTTCCTCTTGCTACAACCAAGGAAGAAAAGAACCTTGAGGTGACAATGGACATAAAGAATAGTGTATGGGAGCCCATACTCAATAAGCCTATTCTGTCACCGAGTGGTTACCGGACAAGGGCCTCAAGAGCAAAGTTTGGGAGGTCTGTCAATCTTCCTGGTAACCATAAGGTGAAAGAATAGCCTTGTCATGTATTGAGGCTCCTATACACTATTTTATATAGCATATGGTATACAAAATATGTTACAAGTCCTGAGAAACTGATCAACTGTTGATTAGGATTTTTTATGAAGTGACTACTTTTACTGCCTTTTTATGCTTGCTTGCGTGCATGTGCAAGAAACATATACTGCAGCTTAGGAAAGAAGCAGGTGATGGAGGCATGGCAGTGTCACAGCCAACTGAGGCACTGCATTTGGGGGCTTGGCAGACGGTGGGCTAATGGAGGCACAGTGTGCTGATGACACTGGTTTCCAAAAGTGCCACCAACTTCTAACATTTTCGCTGCAGTAATCAGGGGCCGCCCCATCATTGTCTCCAAAAAGGATAAAGGACTTGTGTCCGAAACACGTCAGGTGGACTGGTTGGTGCAGTAAATATTTAAAATAGTAGCTCTGAGTTCGACTTTATTTTGGAGGTGAGTGCTTCAGATTTTGTTCACTATTTAGCTGATAGCACCACTTTTTCCGAGTGCATGGTTCTTTTTTGGAGACACTGGAGATTTGGAACTGTCGCACTGGTTTCTTCCATAAGTGGATATTTTAAAATCTGAAATTTGAGTAAAACCCCAGAGAATGATGTGTGAGCACATATACTAAAGATGAATTCTAAGGAAGTGGCACCGATTAACCAGACTGAGGAAATGCCAAATGATAACCCGTTATTTTATGTGGAGAAATTGTTGACAACGGTGAGTGCAGCTAACCCATTTTTAATAGCTACTTGTGAACCAGAACACCCTACACCTGAAGCTCAGTCATTAAAGGGAGCATTCAGGGAACTAGAAAGGACACTGCAGCAGCTAAGAAAAATATTTTGGAATGTTACTAATTTGGAAGCGTACCTACAACTAAAAAGAATACCAAGGGGTTTAAGGTTAATTAAAGATCCTGCATTTGGAACAGACAATGTCAATTTTATGCAAGAATGGGAAACCATATTAAGTGAAGCCAGTAGCAAACTAATGGAATTCATAGTAAAATATAGTAAAGAAAGAGAGGCGGGACTAAAAAATTATTTGAAATGGATCGAAAAATAAGTTTTAAAATTTAAAGAGACTGATGGTTTTGAATCTTTTAATAAAAAATTGCAGGAATCCATTAATAGATTGGATAAAGAATTGAAAAGTACAAAACAGATCAAATTTATTCGAGATAAAGGGGACTATGAAAATAATAGAGTTTACAGATGGAAGACAGAAACAAGAAAGGGGATTTTAAAACGTCCTGCATGAGTATCTTTTAGCTACAGTACAGAGGAGAGTGGCTCAGAGGGAGATGAAAGCAACTCTGTACAAGGTCATTTTAAAGAACAGATAAATTTCGAGCAACCACTGCAGCAAGAATTGCGCTGGAGTCCCAGGTTGGTGAATTATGGCACAGAAAATGGACACATAGAGGACAGAAAAAACATAATGTATCACGAGCAGAGGGGCTGTTACAATCGCAGGAACAATGGCAACAGGTGGAATGCCAGGACATCAAGGAGGTGAGTCAAGATATTCAGATTATTAATCTTTCAAATCACCTACTAACTGAACTGGAGAGACAGCTTCTTAAAAAAGGACTTAGTTTTTGTCTCACAGTATAGCTAGACCCAGTACAAACTATTATCGATCTACACTTAATGTGCAGGAACCTCAATTTGAAAGCATTTTTTCACAAAAGGAATGGTAATGTCTATGATATGCACTACCCCACGGACCCCTCTACTCCTACAAAGACATTTAAACCCAAATCTGTGTTCAATCCACCATTATGTAATGAGGTGAGTGTTCTTAGAGACTTATGTGAAAAGGATTTGGAAGATTTGTTTGAACATTTACCACGCCCAAGTTTTAACAACTTAAGTGGGAGTGAACACGAAGCATTGAAATCATTGCAAAGAGACATTAGCACTGTTGTTAAACAAGCTGATAAAGGCAGCTGTGTAGTGTTATGGGACATAAATTATAAAAAGGAAGTGATGAGACAATTACATGACCCACTATTTTGTGAGAAATTGAATTTTGACCCGACTTGGGAATATAAGACCTGTATTGATGACACTATAGATGCAGCATTTAAACAGGGAGTTATAACAGATCAAACTAGATCATTTTTAAAGGTAGAATATCCAGTTAAGCCAACTTTTTATGTACTACCTAAGGTTCACAAGGATAGTCAGAATCCTCCAGGACGTCCCATAGTTAGTGGCCTTGGAAGTTTAACAGAACCCCTGTCTCAATATGTAGATTCAATCTTCAGTAACCATGTTAAAAAGCTGCAGCTGTATATTAAGGACACTAAAGATATTTTGAAAGTGATAGATGAAATAACAGTAGATGAAGATTGCATGCTGGTTACGCTTGATATTGAATCTCTTTACACTGATGTCCCTCATGAAGGGGCATTGGATGCTGTAGCCTATTTTTTAAATCACACTGGAGAAAGTTCAGATGTAGAAATAGAAGTGATTTTAAAGTTTTTGGAACATGTTCTGATCAGGAATATTTTCATTTTTGATGGAGACATATATCGCCAGATAAAAGGGACCGAAATGGGGTCCACTTGTGCCCCTTCAGTAGCCAGCTTATATGTGGGACAGTAGGAATATGATGTTGTCTTCAACAACCACAGCAACCCATATTTTTATAATGTGTTGCTGTGGAAACGCTTTATTGATGACATCATATTAGTGTGGAAAGGAAATACAAAAATGCTAGAAGAATGTGTGGGCTATTTACAAGGCACGAATGAAAATTTTAAATTTACATATTGTGCTAGTGACGAAAGTGTGAATTATTTGGATTTGAGAATCAAGAAAGAAAAAGAGGGACATGTTAGTACTAATCTTTTTAGGAAAGCAACAGATGGTAATACTTTATTGTATGCAACAAGCTGCCTTCCTAAACATACAATAGAAAATATTCCTAAGGGTCAATTTCTTAGAATCAAATGGAATTGTAGCAAAATGGAAGACTTTGAAACAGAATCCTTGGCCCATAAAAGCTGATTTAATAAAAGAGGATATACAAAAGAATCGATAGAGAAAGGCTACCAACAGCAGCTCTATCGAATAGAAATGATTTGCTTTTGGATAGAAAAGTTGAACAGAGCAGTAGTAAAAGATTCCATTTTGTCACAACTTTCAGTGCACAAAGTAAGGAGATGGAAAAAGTGATAAGAAAACATTGGCAAGTACGGTCTTGTAAGCAAGGACTATGAGAGGTTACTTCTCTTTTTCCTATAATGACATACAGGCATACATCAACATTGAAAGATAATCTAGTGAAGAGTCATTTTATAACACAGATGGGATATACTAATAATTGGCTTAGTAATAGTAAAGGTCATGAACAATGTAAAAATTGCTGTGACTGTAAGTATACTATACAGGAAAAAGAAATTAGAATTGTCAACTGAAAAGATAGAATTTTCGATGTCAGACAACTGATTACATGCAACACGCAAGGCATCATTTATCTGGCTAAATGTAAGTGTGAAACATTCTATATTGGTAAAACAGAGAGGGACTTTAAAATAAGAGTTCTCGAGCATGTACGTGCAATAGATAAGCAAGATTTAACCTATGCTACGTCAGCACTCATAGCAGAGAATAAAGGACAGACTGAAACACACAAATTTAAATTTCTGGGCATAGAAAAAGTTTTTCATGGACAAAGAGGTGGTAATTATCGTAACACAATTTAAAAAAAAGAAAATGAATGGATCCTAAGGTTAAAAGCTTATAAAAATCCTGAAATTAATGCTCATCTGGAATTAAAACCTTATTTGGAATACAGATAAAAGTACTCAGATATTAAAAATGTTTCCAACTTTAACTTTTGTGGTAACTATGTTATAGAAAGATTTGATGTTGCACTTTGTCAGCTTTTGAATATGGATTAATATCTGCAATTATTTTTTTTTTATATGCTAAATAGTATAAATATAGATCTTTGTTATTTAAATTTAGTAATGTATTATTAGAGCAACAGGATATTCTGGTGTTTTTTTTTTTCATTGTTTTTATGGGTGATGATGTTTGAATTTGTTATAGTGTGTTATTAACCAATGAAGCTGTAAATGTCATGATAATGTCAGACTTGAAATGGTATTTAACTGATGTGATTTTTGAGATGTTTGTAACCTTTGATAAAGGACTTGTGTCCAAAACGCGTCAGGTGGACTGGTTGGTGCAATAAATATTTAAAATAGTAGCTCTGAGTTCGACTTTATGTTGGGGTTAATGAGTGCTTCAGCTTTTGAGATTTTGTCACCCCATCACTGCAGTTTCAGCCATTCGCTGCAATGAGCGAGTGACCCGTCATTGCTGGGTGGAATGTGAAGTACTGTAATATTGTTTGTGAACATGGCGCACCATGTTCGCACACAATATTACTCAGCCCCCACTGCCAAGGGAGTGCCCAATCCCCCTTGGCAGCATGTGCCCCCCCACAAGTGTTTGTTTGCTGACGGGGGCCCCAATCCCTGTTGGCTTGAGTCCCCATCCCAGTTCACGTTGCCGACGGGGAGCCCACTCTGCGTCGGCATTATGTTCCCCCTCCCAGTTTGTTTTGCCAATGGGGGAGCCCACTCCCCATCGGCATAATGCTCCATCACACAAAAACAGTAGATCTGTGCCAAGGGGTGCCCAATCCCCTCGGCTCTTACCTGCCTTGTGCAGCGGAGTGCCCAATCCCTGTCAGCCACAGCAGCCCCCCAAAACACTCGGTTGGCAAGCCAGGCCCACCCCAGTGTGCCAAATCCCTGTAAAAAAAAGTCCTGCAATTTTTTTTGCACCTGTAAAAGAAATGGTCCCTCACTGTCTCCCTGACCTCCTACAACCCGCACCTACCCTCTGCGCACCCTGCCTCCTCACACCCCACCAACCCCATACTTACCTCTGGAGTCTGGCACACGATCTTGGTGGACTGGGAACACGTCTGCACTCTTCAAAGCCAACTGCTAACCGAGGAAATGCAGTGTAATATACAATGGCATAAATAGGGTTTTTCAATCTTGATGCATGTCTCAGGCATTTTAGGAATTTTGGCACCAAATTTTCAACATGGGGTTTTGGGACCCTCCTCATGAATTCAGCCACTGTCATGGCATTATTTGGTCCCAAAGGTGATTTTGCTGTCACTGCGCGAATCACCTTTCGGGACCAATTAACAGAAATGACAGTGCCAGTGTTCATGAGATGGGCTCTCAAAAGTCTATGTTGCAAATTTAGTGAAAAATCTTAAAAATGACTGTTTCATGAGCGTGTGTTGTGCAGTTGCTATGCACGCTCGTAACTGCACAAATTTGCAATATTTTCACTCAGATTTTCAACACTGACATTTTTCTGCACCTCCTTATGAACAGTACAGCTGTCATTTTTCACATACTGGTTGAAATGTGTTTTTGAACTTCCGGCGCAGAATAGCGCAGTCGCTGTGGGAAATCAGTGTTTGGGACAGAGTATGAAAATCACAGTTATGCAGTTTATTAGCAGAGGTCCTTAAATGCCTATGTTTAAAATTTTGTGATGAGCGTCCGTAAAATGCCTGTGTTACGAGTGTGCGTTGCGCAGTTTCCACGCACACTTGTAACCACACATTTGTAATATTTTCACTCCAGATTTTCAACATTGCCATTTTTCCACACCTCCTTATGAACAGTATAGCTGTTATTTTTCACATCCTGGCCAAAATGTGTTTTCACATTTCCAGTGCAGAATAGAGCAGTCGCTGTGTGAAATCAGTGTTCGGGACACATTAAGAAAATCACAGTGACACTGTTCATGAGCAGAGGTTCTACAATGCGTATGTTGAAAATTTGGAGACAAAAGTCCATAAAATGACTGTGTTATGCGTATGCGTTGCGCAGTTTCCACGTATGCTTGGACATGCGCGCATTTTTAATATTCCCACTACAGATTTTCAACAGTGCCATCTGTTCACACCTCCCTATGGATGGTACAGCTGTCATTCTTCACATCCTGCCCAATCTATGTTTTCGTACATGTGACGCAGAATGGCCTGGTCGCTGTTGGAACTCAAAGTCCTGGACACATTGACAAAACCACACTGCCGGTCTTCATGAGAAGATGTCCCAAATGCTTTCATGAGATGGGGTCACAAAAAGGCCATGTTGAAAATCTGTAGTGCAATTACCAACAAATACCCAGGTCATTAGGGTTTGTAACCATAATGTACCACCCTGTACAGACTGACAGGCATCGGGGTGTGCCTTTGCATTGCTGACTGTAGTGCTCATGCCATCCCACCCCCACCCCCCCACTGACAAGCATTGAGGTGTACCTTGGACTCTTCGGCCACAGACTTCACCCCATTGTCCTATGCTGCACCCATCTCAGCGTATGTCCATATGGAATGGGGTGACTGTAAAGTCAAACACCCCAAGGCACACCTCAACACCTGTTGGTGTCTGCAGAATAGGGTGAGGTGACATGGCATGGCCGTCATGGGCGATGACCCAAACAGTTACCCCAATGCCTGTCTATCTCTACAGGATGGAGGTGGGGTTGGCGTGAAGTTCAATACTTCACTGCCATTCCTATTCTGCATACAAAAATGCTTGAAGAATTTGTAGGCTATTTACAAGGCACGAATGAAAATTTTAAATTTATATATTGTGCTAGTGATGAAAGTGTGAATTATTTGGATCTGAGAATCAAGAAAGAAAAAGAGGGACATGTTAGACTAATCTTTTTAGGAAAGCAACATATGGTAATATTTTACTGTATGCAACAAGCTGCCAACCTAAACATACAATAGAAAATATTTCTAAGGGTCAATTTCTTAGAATCAAATGGAATTGTAGCAAAATGGAAGTCTTTGAAACAGAATCCTTGGCCCTTAAAAGCAGACTTAATAAAAGAGGATATACAAAAGAATCGATAGAGAAAGGCTACCAAGCAACAACTCTATTGAATAGAAATGATTTGCTTTCGGATAGAAAAGTTGAACAGAGCAGTAGTAAAAGATTTAATTTTGTCACAACTTTCAGTGCACAAAGTAAGGAGGTGGAAAAAGTGATAAGGAAACATTGGCAAGTACTGTCCTGTGAGCAAGAACTATGAGAGGTTACTTCCCTTTTTTCTATTATGACATGTAGGCATGCACCAATGTTGAAAGATAATCTAATGAAAAGTCATTTTACAACACAGATGGGACATACCAACAATTGGCTTAGTAACAGTAAAGGTTGTAAACAATGTAAAAATTGCTGTGCCTGTAAGTATATTATACAGGAAAAAGAATTTAGAATTATCAACCAAAAAGATAGAGTTTTCAATGTCAGACAACTGATTATGTGCAACACACAAGGCATCATTTATCTGGCTAAATGTAAGTGTGAAGCATTCTATATTGGTAAAACAGAGAGGGCCTTTAAAATAAGAGTTCTCGAGCATGTATGTGCAATAGATAAGCAAGATTTAACTCCTGCAATTCCAATGCTAATGCCAGCAAGCAAACATTCGGCATTGACAAATGCTTGTTTTAAATGATGACAGCATGTGCTTGACTAGAATTCTACCAGTGGTAACGTATCAATCAGCTGATTGGCAGTATTGTTGAATGACATCCATACTGCAGCAGAACCAGTGTTGGAATTACAGAGGGGCTTACCAGGACTTCAAATGGTTCAGCAGCTACCTAACCAACAGGTTACAGCAAGTCAAAGCTATAGGTGATCTGTCTCCACAAAAATCTCTTTTACTAGGTGTCCCACAAGGCTCCATCCTGGGCCCAATCCTCTTTGCAATCTATATCAATAACCTGGACTCACATCTGCGTACAGCCAATGTGCACTTATTTGCAGATGATACTGTACTCTACACTACAAAGTCATCCTTGGACATGGCCCACGAGAACCTACAACAGGACTTCACCACCCTCCAGTATAACCTCATCAAACACAAACTCCTCCTCAATGCCAAAAAGACTAAAGCCATGATTCTCTCACCAATGACTGCCTCCGTATCTACACATATCCACCAGATCCTAACGCTTTTAGATGAACCCTTGAAATAGTTGATTCCTTTAAATACCTAGTGTTCTGGTTGGATAATAAGCTTAACTTTCAGTGCCACCTGAATGAAATCTCGAAGAAACTGAGGCAGAGGTTAGGCTTATTCTATCACATTAAACATCTGCTTACCTTAGAAGCCAGAAAGAGACTAGTACAATCTACATTCCTACCCATAGTGAACTATGCTGACTTTCTCAGTAGTCATTGCCCCGCAACGATGCTTAACAAACTTGACACCCTTTACCACCGGGCTCTAAGATTTATCCTTAACCTACCCCATTGTACTCATCACTATCTATTATATCGGGATTCAGGATGGCCCTCACTCTCAACTAGGAGGAAAAGAAATGCTATCCACTGACTCTTTAGAGCACTATCTGATCATCTTCCTGCATACATTTCGTGTTTCTTTGAATGTGCCAAGAGATCTTATGGCTTGAGACATTTCTCCATACTTTGTTTCTAGATTCCTAGGGTGAAAACAACCTATGGCTCAGCAGCAATCAATTTTTCACTCCCAATGCTTTGGAATGCTATACAATGTTCATTAAAGCTTTTCTCACTCCCAAGTGTTTTCACATTCAAAGCTCTGATAACGGATTTTATGAAGAACACATGCAGCTGTTTTAGATGGCTATGAATCCTTAGCCACTGGTTCCTCCCTCAAATACTATGCTCTGAACCTCACCCCACCTCATACCCCTAGCAAGGGATATCCAGCACAGGGCCGGCCTCAGCTAGGTGCAAACTGTGCCCCTGCACGTTGAGGGCTCATACTTTTTTTCTTGAGGAAGCAAAAATAATTTAAAACAAATAAAAATACCTATATTTGTTATATATGAAAATGTTTACCTGCAAATCAAAGTGGAAGACAATTAGCTCTGCTACTGGTGGGAGGCAGCTTTGCTGCAGTGGAAAAGATTAGGTTAAGGAAGTGCTAATGGTGTTAATGGCTTTACTTTACACCTCCCAGGCTGACTGCTTTCACAAACAAAGGGCTATACTGACAAGAGAACTTGTCTGTAACCTGGTCATGTAGCTGAAACAATGAATTATATGACAAAATCTGTTTCAAAAGTATGTGAGCACTCAAAATCAGGGGTTGATCTTAACATTGTTTTCCTAGCCCAAACACTAGTGCAAATTGTCCAAGGCTAATGCGGCTAACTATCTACTTGTCTGTCTTGACCAGTGCAGGTTTTCATGGCTGTTGATGAAGTCAAAATAAAGTCTCTCTCAACTTTAGCAGGCTCTAGTCCTCATGCTAATCTCTTTCAGGCCCTGTCCACACTATGCCTCTATAACGTTACAGAGTGCCCAAACCGTTACCACAACGGTTTGCATTTACACCTGTAACGTTACAGGAGGTGTTTTCGTAACCGTTGTTGAAACCACATATGAGGTGGTTTCAACAACAGTTATGAAACCGGTCCCGCCGTGGTAATGTCACCGGCGGTAGTGTGGACGGGTGGTAACGGTCCCCTGCAGGGACTGAAGCACAGCGCGAGCTGCATTGTGGGATCGGGTGCTGCCATAACGGTCGCCTGACTCCCAATGTGTGGACTGGCAGTGCCGGTCCTGTAACGGACACCACTGAGGTGTGGACGCACTGCACTGCTCCCTGGCTGTAACAGATTGCATCCGTTACTTGGCCAGAGAGGTGTAGTGTGGACTGGGCCTCAATGTTCCAGATGGCCTGGTGTGGTTAGCAGCTCATTAAGAGCTGCAAGTATCTGGCAGTTCAAGAGGGGGATCCCACAAAAGACTTAATGTGAGTCATTATTATTCCACTGTTAGGACTTTCAGCTAGTGTACAGGGTGTGATCGATGGTCGAGTGCTATTAAGGCACTAGCTTCCAGTTTTCTGAATGTGTCTCTATCTAAAAATTTGTCCCATATTGTTAAGACCACAGCCCCTCATTTCCCTACATTTTGAGTGTCTGTATCCAATATTTCTGCGACAAAATGCGAGGAGGTATAGGGTCAGCCCTGCAGGTGGTAGGCTTTATCCCAGCCTCACCATAACTTCCCTCTCCCTTCTAAATCTCTTAACTCTGTTCTTTCCCTGGACACCACTGCAGACCAAACTCTGAAATGATCATCCACAGATCCATGGCTGCAATTACTGGCAAGTGTAAGGGGTCCTCAGCTCTTCTGGACCATGCCAGTCATCACTATACATACAATCCCACCCTTATCTCACCCAGCATGTGCTTTCATCTTAAAAACAAAGCTTTGGATCACGTATGGTACAAAAATAAACTTTAATAAAATACATAACGTGAAAGCTTAAAATAGCAATTCCTTGGGTACAAAGATCATCCTGTATAGAAATAGAGATAGTATAGCATTATGCCTGTGTACCGTTTCCCCTTGGCTGATGAAAGGACAATGTTAACGAAAAATCTGTTGTTGTTGATGCAGAGCATAATAAAAACAAATGCTTTAAAAAATGAAAAATGTTATAGTTTTCTATTTCCCAGGACCCTTAGATTTGTGCAGCCCCCACCTCAAGTATATCTTAGATGTGCTCCTGACTCACTTGAGACAGTAAAAAAACTTCCAAAAGTGCAGGTCTCCAGTTGACTATAGGGTGAGGGCTGAGAGTGTCTTCCTCTGCCTTACTCTGTTCATTGACCTGTGGGTGGTGGTGACAGTGTGGTGAGGTGCATGATGATGTCAGTTATTGTGTGTATGTGTGTGTGTGTGTGTGTGTGTGTGTGTGTGTGTGTGTGTGTGTGTGTGTGTGTGTGCAGAGCTAGGACTGTTTGATTGAACATTTTTTGTTTTAATATCCACTGGTTTGGTGTGTGTATGTGTGTGTGTGTGTGTGTGTTTGTGCAGAAAGAGAAGAGGAAAAGAGGAGTCCATGGTACAAAACAATGGGGGGGGGGGTCACCGTGTGTGATGGCATTGCAGTCTCTTTTTTCTGCTGGGGAGCTGGAAGCAATGTGGTAGCAGGATAAATGTACAGAGTATTTCTTGGTTTGCATTGTTTCCTGTAAAATTGATCAAAATGTACCATTATAATTGAGGGCTAGTGCGACCATCTGTGGGCTAGTGCAATTTTGAATCAACTTGCCCTGCTGGCTAGTTCAAAAAAATGTTTAAGGTTGACCCCTGCTCACAATGGCTCAAAAACCTGACCAGCACAGAGCAAAATCAGATTTCCTAATAGGGACCCTGAAAACCTGATCACCAGGTAAAAAACCTGACAGGTGGCAACCTTACATGTGTCCCTTGACTTTATTTGTTTTACAAGGAGTGGCGCACTAAGCTGAAAGCTTGTTTACAGGTGCAACCTGGGAGCACAAGGAAGCTAACTGATTTGCTTAGGGTCACACAGTATGCAAGTGGGGGCTGTGGGATTCAAATCCAGTCTCCAGGTTTGCAGCTCAGAGCCTTACACCACTGCACTATACTGCCTCCCATGATAATCCTCTCTAATCTTTCTCACACCTCCAGAAAAGTTAAGTTGCTTAACTTGTTTGCAAATCAGAGTATCTGAGGTGTAAGTGTCCAGTGATGATGTCCCTGTGCTTACAGAAATGAATATGTCAGTGGGATCATACTTACTTAAGTTCTGGCTCCAGGCTCAGTCAGATTCGTTTCCAATGGTGAAGTCAAATAATTCAATGCAGTCAATGACACTAATTAAAAGATGCTGGTTAAACTAGTAGACCTGCTACTGCTTTATTAATGCAGGACAGGAGGATTAGTTAGGTGTAAATGTTGGATATGTGAGGGTGTGTGGGGGGTACAGGGAATGGAGTGGTGGGGTCAGGCAGGGGGCTGCACAGGGGTCCCGAATGATTAAGGCCATCCCTGATCCAGCACTTACTAACTTATCTCCCCTAAACCCGGTCTTCTTCATTCTATTCCCTTTTTCTAGCACACTCTTGCTCCCTCCACCCTTATTTTTCCCCTTTCCCCTCTCTCCTTACTTAATATCAAAAAGGTACTAGCTGCTACTTAGTGGAGACAGACTAGGATTGTCGTCTCCTCTCAGTCCTGTAAACCTTTATGAAATGTAGTTACATGCAACTCTGTTAAGACCTGTATGTATAGGCCTATATTGACCTACACATGTTCAATGTTGTTACATCAGTGTCAGTGGCTCAGTAGGTAGCACACTCACCTCTGAGGCTGGGAGATCAGAGGGCTGTGGGTTCAGTTCCCACATCTGGCACTTGAGTTAATATCCCAGTACTGACACTGTAGTGCAGCATGAGAGGGGTGCTGTACTTCTTAGGTGCTGTCTTTCGGATGAGATGTTAAACTGAGGTCCCATCCACCTGGATTGGTAGTAGT
The DNA here is from genome assembly GCA_016271365.2 of Neoceratodus forsteri. Taxonomy (NCBI): domain Eukaryota; kingdom Metazoa; phylum Chordata; order Ceratodontiformes; family Ceratodontidae; genus Neoceratodus; species Neoceratodus forsteri. The sequence goes on along the minus strand of CM057453.1, from coordinate 636,979,568 downwards.
TCAGGTGGATGTTAAAGATTCCATGGCACTTATCGAAAAAGGAGTAGGGGAATTTCCCTGGTATCCTGGCCAAATTTCCCTCATTCACTAAAATACCACCAACAGCTTAATTCTGGTTCAATTTCAGTTGCTTACCATCTGTATCCCCCTCCGGTTGTCCCTGAAAAAGGGACTTCTAGACCCAGTGGGCTTACCGGGACAACAAAGATTATTGGCTACCATATCTATAACTATGTATTGTACTGTATTAATGTCCCTGATCAATTTGAAAATTAGCTTGCTCAATGGTGTTTATGCCTGGTTAAATAAAGTTGATTTATTGATTGACTCCCCCAGTTCTGAAGTAGGCCCTGGTAGCTCATATCACTGCCATTTACTTATAATGAGAAGGGGGCTAAGTTTAAAGATGAGGTTATAGACCCCCCAGTTCCCAAGGCTCATAAAGTGTAATACCAACACTGATGCCGAACGAAAAGTCATTCTGCTGCAGTATGAATGTTACTACTACAGGAGATGACGTTTTAGAGGGGACTGAAATCTACACTCTGCAAACTCATACCATACACTGTAAGGGACTAAAGCATGAGAAGCAGTGTGCAACTGCTGTCAAAACGGCTGACAGAATGCTAGGATGCACCAAAAGGGTAACAAGCAGAGGAAGGAAAGTAATCCTGCAGCCTTACAGGGACCTAGTCAGGCCTCTCCTGGAGTTCCGCACGCAGTCCTGGGCTCCCAATACAAAAATTACACTCAGGCTGTTAGGAGAGTGCAACAAAGGGCAGGGGCCAAAAGCTATGAAAAGAGACTAGAGACTCATAAAGTAGCAATGAAACAAAAAAATGTTTTCCAGAAAGCACAAGTAGTTTTATCTACAGTTAATAAAAATATTAGCATACCTATCAAATCTACTTTTCTAGGTATCTCCTATGCTGTGCACCATGAGTTTATTTTTCATTTTCTCAACTTTAACCCTTGCTAGGTCTACAATGCTGTTACTAAGTCAAATGTGGCACTATCATTTTTTCTTGAGGAAAAAAAAACAACTATACTAACACATTTCTAAAAGACTGAAATTTGGCGTAACTAGAACATATTATCACCGAGGATTTACAAGATGGCTGTGGTATGAAGAGCACTAACTCAATGGAGCTCTGAGCCAGCAAACTTTAATTTATCATTTCATACTGGTCCATTTACTCTGCAAACTGGCCAGTCGGCATACAAGATATACTAGAAAGCTAAGAGAATGACAATAACCTCGGTAGATTTAGCATTATATTGCAAATCATAACCTCAGATGCCACTGAAACAGACACCAGTACCGGGCAAGAAGCCTGAAAAACAGCCTGAGCAAGTAGCAGAGGCAGAGAGCCCAGAACCTGGCCAGGGATTACCATGGTGCCAAGACCAACTGCTCGCAGAAATGTGCCATGGTTTTGCTTCTATAAACAACAAACTTACCACATTACCAATCCACAGTTGCTCAAATTAACTCTAAAATTACAGATCTCGACAGAAGAATAACTCAAGTGAAAAACGGGATGTCCATTAATGAAGATAGCCCGGTGCACTTGGAATTGCAGGCTTCTAAGCAAGAGCATATTATTGTATTTCCTACCTCCAACAAAAGGTGGATTGCCTAGAGAACCAGAGCTGTCATGAGAATTTGAAGGTGGTGGGCTTGCCAGAGGGGACAGCAGGGGAGTACTCAGAAATCTTTTTTAATAAGCTATTCTGAGACTTTTTGGCCCCCGGTGGGTATCAGTGTGCAATGGAAATAGATAGGGCCCATGAGGCTCTCATGGACTGACCTGCCCCCATGGAGAAATCTCAGTTTTGCCTCATGACATTTCACAAATTTACAGATAAAGAGGTTGTTCTAAGACAAGCTCGGAAAGAGGGTGGCATAAAGTTTTATTCTCACATGTTGCAAGTCTATTTTGACATAAGCTCCGAACTTTTTAACAAATGGAGGGAGCTCATTGAAGTCAAAGAGAGGCTTAAACAAAAAGACATACCATGTTCTCTGCTTATGCCTGTGAAGTTTTGGATCACAGTTAAAGGGAAACAATATTTATTTACTGAACCTCACAGAGCCACAGATTTTGTGAATTCTCTGACCTGAAAACATTCTTGTCTTTAGTTTTAATTGTCACCCCCTTGGATTGCTTCCACCCCAGAACTCCAGTTTTGGCCTGCCTCATGTCTGTTAACTTTATGTTATATCCCTTCCCCTGGTAAATTAACCCTTGTTTCGCATGGATACAGAGGGACTTACACACAGCACTCCTCTTATCCCAGGTTTTTTGAGTGGAGTTCCGATGGGGTACTAATGGATTGTGGCAGTCTTACAGTCCATGTCGACTCTCTCTAATTATGGCAGGGTTATAGCTCCAGTCATACTTCACCACCAAAAGTGGTCTCGATGGAGCATTCAGCTATGAACTATACTTACTGGCAGCACGGGACTTTCTGTTGACCAGATCAGAAGTCCCTTTCCATCACACTGATTGCTTATATTAATGCTAGAGAGCACTAGATGCCTTGCTTATTTGTGGGGGTGGTCTGCAGTGTAGTGTGAACACTGCTTATAGAATATACAACCACTGGCTATGCCAATATCCAGTGGCCCCATTAGTTTTAGTGAAGGGGTGATTCAGGGCTTTCTCTGCTTGATATATAGAGTCCTACTGTACTGTTGCTGCAATGTATTTCATTGCAGGAGTTACCTTGCAGGACTATCTTCTTGGCTGATACCACATGTGATTGGGGGTAGGCAGGACAGTGCTGGAGTGTAGCAGGACCTCCTGTATAAGGAGTTTCTATGAGGATGATGAAAGGTCGGATGTGGGAGCTGCAGGTGTGGGGCTGGAGACTAGGGAGATAGTACAGCTGGGAAGGGGTACTGTGACATGCTTTGGTGGCTGCATACCATGGCTGGAGTATTTGAACATGGCCTGTATCAATCAGTGTCTGACAGGCTGCATTATAATTTTCATGACTATGATAAGGGTAACACATGGGGTCTGGTATTGCACTGGGCCCCCAGATAGTTTGGTTGATTTTTCTGATAGGCCCTTGTGCCCTAGGATACCATTGTTCCGTTAAGTGGTGTTTTTCACTGAACTGGGCAGACTTTTTCTTTTGATTGTGCCCTAAGTATGGAGCCTAGAATAGTACATTGATTTGGTTGTTGAATCCCTACAGCTTTTTTGGGGCAACTGTTTTCTAGGGGATTGGCTCATTGAGGGGGTTGGAATTCTACTCATTTTAAACCTTCTATTAACCAAGCTTTGCGCTCAGTGGGCTCAAGAAGGTGCTTTAGTTTGTTTCCTCAGTTCCAGTTATAGTTCAGGTTCAGTTTCTTTTCCTTTGAAAACTGTAGGTGTTTTTTGTAACATGTTGATTCTATGCGTAAATGGCAGAGACACTAGCTCATTGATTGTTCTTAAGCATAACATGTGCTGTATTGATGTACTGCTGTTTGACTTGTGATGGAGTGCTGATTGGGGGATTCTCGTTCACCAAAGATTAATGTTATGTCTTCGAACTTTAAGGGGGTGAACCACCCTATTAAGCATCAGCGATAACTGTCATACTTGAAGCAAAAGGAGGCGGGGATAGCAATGCTTCAATAAACGCATCTTACAGAAAAAGAACACTTGAAACTAAGGAGGAGTTGGTGGGAAAGGTATATTCTGCCTCTTTTACTTCACACAGCTGAGGAGTGGCAATTCTAATCAACAAAAATCTACCCTTTGAGGCATTAGTAATAAAATCTGACGCTGCTGGGAGATGGGAGCTAACTCAGGGAACCCTATAGGACAGATTATTAGTATTGCTTAATACCTATCCTCCCAATTATGATGATTATGCCTTTTTTCAGGGCTGGAGATTCCAGTTAAGTCAGCTGCAGGGAGAAATTATTTTGAGAGGGGCTTAATTTGGTGTGAGATGAGCATCTGGACAGATCTTTCCAATGCCTCTATCACTGAACTAAGGCAGCTCAAATACTGAAACTTAATTTTCCAGATTTGGGTTTATATGATGTATGGTGCCTTATGTACTCTCGGGATCAAGATTATTCTTTTTATTCGTCAGTGCACTAATCGTACACATGAACTGATTGAATATTTATTAGCACAAGCACTGATACCTGAAATGTTATCCAGTGACTATCTCCCTATAATAATTTCAGATCATGCCCCCTTAAAATTAACATGGGATATGGGCATTCAGCCTCAGTCTAAAGGCAGGGTATGGAGACTGAATCCCATTTTGCTACATACGAAAGAGTTTATGGACTCACTCTGTGAAACAATTAAGGAGTTTGGGGCTTGGAATAAAAACACTGTTGATAACATTGGGTAGTTGGGGATTCCCTACAGGCTTTTATTAGGGGGTCAGGCTATTATGTATGTCTATAAAGTGAATAAAGAAAATAAAGCTCAGTTAGATAGTTTGGGGAGATGGATGCACCAAACTAAATCAGAGTTTAAAAAAATATGGGGAGACAAACCTTCTTCAGATTATCAAACGTCTCAAGATGGAGTATACTGAATGTAAATACACCATATAAATACAGAGGGCATTGGGGTATCAAAAAGCCCATTTCTATGACTTAGGTAATAAATGCGGACAAGTTTTGGCCTATCAGCTAAAACAAGAGCAACTTCAACATCAAATATCAGGTAGAAATTCCACTGGAGCTTTACAAAATAACCCCAAAAGGATAAATGAAGCAGGTGGGCTGGAGGATAAGGTTTGTCTGTTTGCAGATGACACCAAGATCTGCAACAGAGTAGATGATCCAGATGGGGTGGGCAGAATGAGAAGAGATCTGGATAAACTGGCAAAATGGTCGGAAGAGTTGCAACTGGGATTTAATACAAAGAAGTGCAAGAACATGCACATAAGGAAGAGAAACCCTGAAGTCACCTATAGATTGTAAGGGGAGTTGCTGGCAATCACAATAGAAGAAAGAGATTTGGGCATCATCATGACTTATGACCTGAAATCATCCAAACAGACCACTAAAACAGTAGGTAAGGCTAGGGGGATATTTGGGGTGTATTAGTAGGGGCATTACAAGTCATAAGAGGGAAGTAATAATCCCTCTTTTACAAGACACTGGTTAAGCCATATCTGAAGTACTGCATGCAGTACTGGAGGCAGCAACTGCACAAGGACATTAGCAAAATGGAGGCAGTTCAGAGAAGGGCAACCAAAATGGTGCAAGGACTGCATCAGAAAACACATGAGGACAGATTAACGGAGTTCAATATGTATACCCTCGAACAAAGGAGGGAGAGAGGTGATATGATTGAAACATTCAAACACCTTAAGGGCATTAACAAGATGAAAGAGTCTAACATGTTTCAATATAAGAAAAATAGCAGGACAAGAGGACACAGCATAAGATTAGGGGGAGGCCAATTAAGGGGTAATGTGAGGAAGTTCTTTTAGAAAGGGTGGTAGATGCATTGAATGGCCTACCTCAGGAAATGGTGAATATGAATACAAAAGAAGGGATTCAAATAGGCATGGGATAGGCATAAGCGAGCAATACAGAGAAGCATGAATAGATAGGCCATTGACAGAGTACAGATCTATGGCACATTCATAAGGGAGAAAAAATGAGCAGACTGGATGGGCCTTGCGGTCTTTATCTGCCGTCAACATCTGTGTTCAATGTTTTCTGTGTTCTATGTTTCATGTCATACTTTGCAGAGCTTTATACTTTGGAATCTGGTGATCTTGGCACCGTAGCTGGGACTGACCCACAATCCTTTTACTCCAGCCTCTTTAAACTTATAGATGAGGAGGCTAACATTTTGGAACTGCCCCTTTCTAAGTCAGAAATCTTGAGAGCCATAGACCAACAGAATTCAGGGAAAGCCCCGAGCCCAGATGGCCTTCCTACTGACTTGTATAAGAAAACAGAGCCCACAATTATAGAACCACCTTTGATATTCTGCAGGAAGCAGTGGAAACTGGGAAGCTTCCAGACACTTTTCGGTAAGCTAGAATTACAGTGCTTCTCAAACCAGGCAAACTCAAGAATCGAGTAGCCTTTTACCGAGCTATATCATTATTATAGGCAGATTTTAAGATTTACTCCAAAATATTAGCCAGCAGATTGCAAAAAGTCCTACCCTGGTTGGTACACAAGGATCAGTCAGGATTCATGACTGGTTGCAGAGCTCCGGTGAACCTTAAAACCTTGCTGCAGGTTTTGGCAAGGGTCAAGAGAAATTCACAGAATTTTCCTGTGGTGGTCTGCTTGATGCAGGGTACAAGGTGACTTTTACTAAAACAGTTCTTATGCCATTATGTGAATGTCCCTAGGAGACCATGCAGAGTAAGTGCCACATAAAGTGGTCTTGGGAAGGATTTAAATATCTGGGGATACAGCTCACCTCCAGATTTAGAAATATATATCAGGCTAATTATCCCCCAGTCCTAGATAAAATTATACAACTTTTTACAAAATGGCAGGAGTTGTCTCTATTACTGGTGTGTAGATCTAATGTTTTAAAAATGACCAGCCTATGTAAACTATTGTGCATGTTTCATGTTTTACCCATTCCAATACCAGACTCATTTTTTGAACCATTAAGGTCACATGCCATAACATGGCTGTGGCATAATAAAACACCCAGGGTTATATATGATTAGTTGGTGGAACCCCCAAATAAAGGGGGTTGGGTGCACCTCAGAAGAGACCAGTAGAAAGTGGGTTGTATGATAGATGCAACGAAATACAGGCGAGAACACCTGCATTCTGACAGTGTGCATCATGTTAAGGGTGCAGGCTTCCCAAATGTGTGGTCCAATACACAGCTTGAAGTGAGGTGCACAAATGGCAACAGTTAGTTTAGCAGATACGTGAGAACAAGCTAACTGGGATTTCTGTAAGACAACAGCTACTAAATAGCTCTAATTCATTATTTGTGTTTTTGATGTTACAACACTCTTGCTAGTTAGATCTGATGCACAGAGAAAACAAAAATAGTGAATTACAGCTATTTAGTAGCAGTTGTCTTACAGAAACCCCAGTTAGCTTGCTGTCAGGAATCTGCTAAACTAACTGATGCCATTTGTGCTCCCTGGATAAGAAGTTACAAGGCTCTGCTGTTGCTAAACTAATTTTAAAGCAATACACATGCTAAATCTAAGAGCATGGCTACATCACTGTCACATGAGACAGGGGGCATCCTGGGAGAAAGAAAGCCAATAAAAGTATTTGTTATGGAGATCCCTAGTGGTCATAAAACTACTATACAGCTAGCAGGCAATTTAGGAAAAAACTCCAAATAACAGACAGAGGGAAGGGCATACTAGGATTTAACATACATATCAAAACACTCTACATAACATGTTTTTTGCACATTCTGGATGGACTGCTTCTTTAATTTGTGTATGGCTTGGAAGCATTGGAAGCAGTGGGGGTCTAGGAAAATGGACAGAGCCACTAACAGAACTTTTTAAGTCAGGACACCACCTAAATACAGTGTAGAATGTTAAATGTGTCATACATTTCGAGATAGCATCTACAAAAAGTAGTTGAAGAAAGGTGTATCCAAATGAATGGCTGGGTATAGATTTGGGAGCAAGAGGTGGGAGACCCCCCATCTGGAGTAACCAGGTTTACCTCTACGGGTTCAGTTTGGGCACCTATTGCTTTCTCCCAGGCACTTTGCTAATGTCTGCAGAAAGTACCCAGATGTGGGTTTATGGATAGCTTCTCCCTTTAGAGCTAGAAAGTGCTCATGGGTGGTTTAGGAGGCCACCATTAAACTCCATCCTATATGGAAAAGTGTCCATGTACTGGCCAGAGAGCCATGTCAAAGAATCAAAGAGAAGAGTACCAGTTTGGGCTGTGTGAGCCCAGACATGTTCAGAACCTGAGGGTCATGTGTAGTAAAGAAGATGTGCTCTGACCTCTGTAAATCTGCATTGCCAGTGAGTGTAGCCCTGTGGGGGTCCATCTTGCTTTGTTATTCCTGTGTTGATGTGAATAAGAGCCACACTCTAGAATCCCATTCCTGGTTTGGACATTTCAGTTATTGCTTCCTGTTTCTGGAATTACTTGGGTGCCCCGACCAGAAGTACAAACCTAGCCATAATGCTGAGCAAATAGATTTTCTCCCCGAACCTAGGGCAAGGGTTACAATGACATGGTACCTATATTCACTGCTGAGCTTTATTATAATGGTGTTTGTGCAAAATAATCTAACCAAATGTTTGTTTGTTTCAAAAAAAAAAAGAAAAGAAAATATTACCACCAAAGGAAACTGGAAGATGCCTGGAAACTTTTATGGTGAAGAAAGGTAAGGTCAAATCTTTTGCCCAATTTCATTGCTCTGCTGCAAGGCTGGGGAGGGGGACATGATCACAGTCTCCTGTATATTAAAAGGTTTTAATAAGGTCAAATAGGTGGGGATGTTTGATCTGGTGTGCTCCTGTAGGGCATGGGGACACATCCCAAAGCTCAGAGGTCATACATTGAGGGGTTACGTGAAGAGGCATTTCTTGTTCTAGAGGGAGGTGAGAAAAACCTCTGGAGCAGCCTACCAGCAGAGGCAGCGGACATGAAGACAGTATAGGCACTTAAGGTTAACCTGGAGAAATTTCTTTTTACCAAGGGAATTAAAGGGTACTCGGGTTACTAGGATGGGTCACATGGTGAGGAAGCACTTTAAATCTTATTCAGCCATGATTATGAGTCAGGAGGAGGGGTGGTGATTTGATGAACCTTGAGTCCCTTCTGACCTTAACAAATTACTACATGGCTATGTTACTTTTCAAAGTGTTTGCCACTGCTGGTTGTTCTAAAAATAGGTTTTAATGGGGAGGTCTATTTTTGGAAAATGTTCTTCCATGAGTCTGAAGACAACAGTGCAGTATTATAGAACAGTGGGAAAGGCAATATATGAAGTTGGGGTGTACAGAGAGAGGGGATCAACTGCCAGAGAAGAGATGTGCTCGTAACATTGCAGAGGTCGTTGGTTCTTCCACCTGGAATACTGTGTACAGTCTTGGAAACTATCAAAAGGACAGGATCAGAATGGATTCGGTACATAGGAAGCTAACAAAGATGAGCCTGGAACAGCAGGAAAGGACTTACGAGGAGAGGCTGAAGGACCTAAACATTCACATTTAAGTACCTCCATGGGGTGAACAAGGTAGCTGGAAGCAAATTGTCCAAACTGGGTGGAAACACAAAAACACAAGCACCTGTGGTAATTCATTGGAGCTGGTGTGGGGGCAAATTCAAGAGGGATTCCAGAAATCATTTTTTTTTTCGTGAAAAGTGTGATGGTAGGTGAAATGGGCTACTAAGAAAGTGGTCTGAGTGAAACCAGTGGGGGGAGATGCAAACATGGGCGGACCAGATACATGTGCTCGAGAAAGACAGTATTAAAAGGGGAGTGGGAGAGGAGGAATGAAGAACCACTAGGACTCTCACATTCCACATTAGATAAGATTCTCACATTCCACATTAGATAGATTGAACTCAACAGAAACAATGGGTCAAGGGGCCTTTTTTTTTCCATTTATTACCTCTGTGTGTGTTTGTTTCTATGTGAAAGCTTTCATCTGTCTTGTGACTCCATGAAAGTTCATTTGGATTTTTAGATTTTGTCCAGCTTCACCAACATCGCAGCTATTTACATTGTTTCTTGCAGAATGTCATTATTACGTTTGCTTGCGCGAAGGCGTTGAAGGCAGGGAGTAGCACGCGGAGGTGTGCCTGTCCCCACCAGTGCACTGCTCCCTTGAGCAGGCATGGTAGTCCCTGCACCAATGGGTGCAGGAGCTCAGTATGATAGCGGTGTTCCTCTGCTTCAAGGAAGGCGCTGCTGCCATACTGAGCTGCCCCCAGCGTCATCGCTGGCTCCCCGCGCGTCACGCCGCCCCAAAGCTTTGGTGCCACGCTGGGAGCCCACCCCAGTGTGGCAAATGTTGTTGCCAACGGGGTGCCCAATCCCCTGTCGGCTCCACGGCTCCCAAGCCATCCTGCTGCCATGCTGGGAGCCCACCTCAGCGTGGCAAGAGGTCATTTAGTTTGCCAGCAGGGGTGCCCAATCCTCCGTCGGCTCACCCCCACGCAGTTGCTGGACGGTGTGCCCAATCCCCGCCGGCTCCCTCGCCCCCCAGCCATCTTTCTGCCATGCTGGGAGCTCCACCCCAGCGTGGCAAACGCCCCACATCGCTCTTTTTATTTTTTTACCTGTAAAACAAAAACGGTCCCGCGGCGCGTCTCCCAGCCCCTCCTTCCACAACCCACACCCACCCACTGCGCACCCAGCCTCCCAACACCCCCCCCTCACCCCATAGTTACCTCCGGACTCCGGTGTGACGATCTTCGGTGGACTGGGAACACGTCTGCACTCTTCAAAGCCGACCGCGAACTGAGGAAATGCCGGTAAGCTATGTAATGGGCTACATAGGGGGGATTCAACTTTATTGCATATCTCAGTCATTTTTTGGAATTTTTGCACCAAATTTTTAACATGGGGCTTTTGGGACCCCTTCTCATGAATGATGTCACTGTCATGGCATTATTCGGCCCGAAGGGTGATTTCACAGTCACTGCGCCAAATCACCCTTCAGCCTTGAATAAAACAAAATGACAGTGACATCATTCATGAGTAGGGGTCCTAAAACCTCATGTTGAAAATTTGGTACAAATTCCAAAATGATCATTGTTTTACGAGCATGCGTTGCACAGTTCCTACGCAGGCTCGTAAGTTCACGAATTTTCAATATTTTCACTCCAGATTTTCAACATTGCCATTTTATCACACCTTCTTATGAGCTGTACAGCTGTCATTTTTCACATCTCACCCAAAACATGTTTCCGCCCATGTAGTGCACAATGGCGCTGTCGGTGAGCGAAATCAATATATGGAACACATTAAGAAAATCACAGTGACACTGTTCATGAGCAGAGGTCTTAAAATGGCTATGTTGAAAATTTGGTGAAAAATTCTAAAATGACTGTTTTATGAGCGTCGCTGCACAGTTCCTATGCAGTCAGACGCTTAGAATTTTCAATATTTGCACTCCAGATTTTCAACATTGCCATTTTACCACACCTCCTCATGAGCAGTGCAGCTGTCATTTTTCACATCCTGCCCAAAATATGTTTCTGCCCATGTAGCGCACAATGGCGCAGTCGGTGTGCGAACTCAATGTGTGGGACACATGAAGAAAATCACAGTGACACTGATCATGAGCAGAGGTCTTAAAATGGCTGTGCTGAAAATTTGGTGAAAAAATTCCTAAAAATGACTGTTTTATGACTCTGTGTTGCGCAGTTCCTACGCATGCTCATAAGTTTGCAAATGTTCAATATTTTCACTCCAGATTTTCAACATTGCCATTTTACCACACCTCCGTATGGGCACTGCAGCTGTCATTTTTCACATCTTGCCCAAAACGTGTTTTATATTGCAGAAGGTGGAGTAGGTCCCTTCAGATGTTTTGCAGTTTTGTACTTCTCCTGTAATAAATCCTCTTTAAAGGGCCTACTCTACAGCTGCACCCACTGAGGTCATTCCCAGTGGTGCAAGTGGTAGACAAGAAGTACAGGAACTCAGGCACTGACAAATACAAAATGCAGAATGAAGATCCTCAATCTGAAGGACAGCTGTGTCAAGACACGTCTATCTGTTTATACACTAGTAGATTCAGTTAGAGATATTGAAGTATTTCTAGCAAAATAGTACTGTTGTACAAGTCAAATGTTGTTATGGAAACCCTGATTTGAGGTCACAGGGCCAGAAACTGTCATTATGTTGCTGGTTTAAGAATTTCAGTTCCAGTGTCAGTCGGACGAAGTACAGGAACTCCATTTCTGCTGCAAAAAAGGTGCAGGAACTGAGTCCCTGTGCATTCCTGGTCACTTTCATCACTGGTCATTCCTCCTGAGTCATCTCTAGGCCCACCTGTAGCTAACTATCCTCCACTGCTGTCTCTCCAGGTGAGGAATGGATTTGTTTGTCCACTCTCAGATGGTTGGAAGGGAAGTCACTAGGAGTGCAGCATCAGATACTGAGATGCAGGAGGTGCATTCATGCTGTCATTTCAGTTGAGTGCAAGCACACCAGTAGTGCAAGAGGGAATTGATGGCTTTTCATCCCCCTTGGGGCAGTAAGGTGGCAGCCATCTGAGGGCAGGTAATTATAATTATATGTTCATTAGACAGTGCACCAGACATACATTTTGGTTGATAGACCGCCACCTAAAATGAAACATGACTCAACTCATGAGGAATATTCTCAGGTATGTAATATCTTCCCACTGTAACAAATATAGTCCAGCATTTCATTGTGAAAACCAATTTCTGTCCTGGGACTGTGGCGATAAGAACCCATTGGGGTGGCTGGTGGCGAGAGAGCCTGCTGGCTCAAAATAAGTTCCTCTGTACCTGTATCTCTCAAAGCTGAATCTGTACTCTTGATACAATAGGCAGAAATGAAAAGTCTGCCTGTCTCAGCTCATATGTAAAATATTGTTTAAGTTCTGGTGACAACAGAACATTTCTTCATGCCCCCCCCCCACACACACACACACACACACACACACCTGCTATCCTTCAGCTTTATAAAATACTGGACTTGGTTTAACACTTACAGACTGGGCAAGTGCTTTGCACTAATCACCTGGACTTAGTCACTGCTACACTTTTGAAATCTGTTTATCAGTTTTAAAGTTTCATTCTATTTATTATTCATTTTTTAACTAATTTATTAATTGAGTGTGGGATGTGTGACTGGTTATGTTAGGCTAAATGGTATAAGTGTGTATAGGCTTTGTATTGTTTTAGGATTGTTTGTGATTGGGTTGAGTGGATAGGGTTAGAGGTGTAAGAGGAATTAAGTTTTCTTTTAAGGGGTTTGTGATTTGGGTTTAGGGCTGGTGTTCTTTTGGAGTTTGAATATTGATTAAGTAGCCTAAGGTATGTGTTTAAGGCCTGGAGTCGATCCTCCTAGGCTTAGTTACTTCTCTGCCCAGATGCTTGACCTGCATCCCTTTCATGACCCCCCACCCACCCCGGGATTGCCTGTCGTAGGTTCAGGTAGGTGGAGGTTGTGAGGAGATAATGTGGTTGGCAGTGGGATATGAGGAGTACTAATGTGGGGGGCATTATTAGGATGGTCAGGAACAGGAGACATGACGGGGTAAAATGGGAACTAGAAAGGGGTGAGAGGTGTGCAGTTCCCATCCCCAGGGATCCTACCGGACTGAGTGAGCAGGTACTGTAGCTGATGGGCCAGCTGCCTCACTCCCCAGAGATCCTACCAGACTGAGTGAGCAGGTACTGTAGCTGGTGGGCCAGCTGCCTCACTCCCCAGGGATCCTACCAGACTGAGTGAGCAGGTACTGTAGCTGGTGGGCCAGCTGCCCTCACTCCCCAGGGATCCCACCGGACTGAGTGAGCAGGTACTGTAGCTGGTGGGCAGCTGCCTCACTCCCCAGGGATCCCACCGGACTGAGTGAGCAGGTACTGTAGCTGGTGGGCCAGCTGCCTCCACTCCCAGGGATCCCACCGGACTGAGTGAGCAGGTACTGTAGCTGATGGGCCAGCTGCCTCACTTCCCAGGGATCCCACCGGACTGAGTGAGCAGGTACTGTAGCTGGTGGGCCAGCTGCCTCACCCCCAGGGATCCCACCGACTGAGTGAGCAGGTACTGTAGCTGGTGGGCCAGCTGCCTCACCCCCCAGGGATCCTACCGGACTGAGTGAGCAGGTACTGTAGCTGGTGGGCCAGCTGCCTCACCCCCCAGGGATCCTACCGGACTGAGTGAGCAGGTACTGTAGCTGGTGGGCCAGCTGCCTCACCCCCCGGGGATCCTACCGGACTGAGTGAGCAGGTACTGTAGCTGGTGGGCCAGCTGCCTCACCCCCCGGGGATCCTACCGGACTGAGTGAGCAGGTACTGTAGCTGGTGGGCCAGCTGCCTCACCCCCAGGGATCCTACCGACTGAGTGAGCAGGTACTGTAGCTGGTGGGCCAGCTGCCTCACTCCCGGGATCCTACCGGACTGAGTGAGCAGGTACTGTAGCTGGTGGGCAGCTGCCTCACTCCCCGGGATCCTACCGACTGAGTGAGCAGGTACTGTAGCTGGGGGCCAGCTGCCTCACCCCAGGGATCCCACCGACTGAGTGAGCAGGTACTGTAGCTGGTGGGCCAGCTGCCTCACTCCCCAGGGATCCTACCGGACTGAGTGAGCAGGTACTGTAGCTGGTGGGCCAGCTGCCTCACTCCCCAGGGATCCTACCGGACTGAGTGAGCAGGTACTGTAGCTGATGGGCCAGCTGCCTCACTCCCAGGGATCCTACCGGACTGAGTGAGCAGGTACTGTAGCTGGTGGGCCAGCTGCCTCACTCCCAGGGATCCTACCGGACTGAGTGAGCAGGTACTGTAGCTGGTGGGCCAGCTGCCTCACTCCCCAGGGATCCTACCGGACTGAGTGAGCAGGTACTGTAGCTGGTGGGCCAGCTGCCTCACTCCCCAGGGATCCTACCAGACTGAGTGAGCAGGTACTGTAGCTGGTGGGCCAGCTGCCTCACTCCCCAGGATCCCACCGACTGAGTGAGCAGGTACTGTAGCTGGTGCAGCTGCCTCACCCCCAGGGATCCCACCAGACTGAGTGAGCAGGTACTGTAGCTGGTGGGCCAGCTGCCTCACTCCCCGGGATCCCACCAGACTGAGTGAGCAGGTACTGTAGCTGATGGGCCAGCTGCCTCACTCCCAGGGATCCTACCGGACTGAGTGAGCAGGTACTGTAGCTGGTGGGCCAGCTGCCTCCACTCCCCAGGATCCTACCGACTGAGTGAGCAGGTACTGTGCTGATGGGCCAGCTGCCTCACTCCCCAGGGATCCTACCAGACTGAGTGAGCAGGTACTGTAGCTGTGGGCCAGCTGCCTCACTCCCCAGGGATCCTACCAGACTGAGTGAGCAGGTACTGTAGCTGATGGGCCAGCTGCCTCACTCCCCAGGGATCCTACCAGACTGAGTGAGCAGGTACTGTAGCTGATGGGCCAGCTGCCTCACTCCCCAGGGATCCTACCAGACTGAGTGAGCAGGTACTGTAGCTGGGCCAGCTGCCTCACTCCCAGGATCCACCGACTGAGTGAGCAGGTACTGTAGCTGGTGGGCCAGCTGCCCCACTCCCAGGGATCCACCGGACTGAGTGAGCAGGTACTGTAGCTGATGGGCCTGCTGCCTCACTCCCAGGGATCCGACCAGACTGAGTGAGCAGGTACTGTAGCTGGTGGGCCAGCTGCCTCACTCCCCAGGGATCCGACCAGACTGAGTGAGCAGGTACTGTAGCTGGTGGGCCAGCTGCCTCACTCCCCAGGGATCCTACCAGACTGAGTGAGCAGGTACTGTAGCTGGTGGGCCAGCTGCCTCACTCCCCAGGGATCCTACCAGACTGAGTGAGCAGGTACTGTAGCTGGTGGGCCAGCTGCCTCACTCCCCAGGGATCCTACCGGACTGAGTGAGCAGGTACTGTAGCTGGTGGGCCAGCTGCCTCACTCCCCAGGGATCCTACCGGACTGAGTGAGCAGGTACTGTAGCTGGTGGGCCAGCTGCCT
This sequence comes from Neoceratodus forsteri, assembly GCA_016271365.2. Lineage (NCBI taxonomy): Eukaryota > Metazoa > Chordata > Ceratodontiformes > Ceratodontidae > Neoceratodus > Neoceratodus forsteri. Next base: position 636,963,953 of record CM057453.1, on the reverse strand, counting down.
CACTCCCCAGGGATCCTACCGGACTGAGTGAGCAGGTACTGTAGCTGGTGGGCCAGCTGCCTCACTCCCCGAGGATCCTACTGACTGAGTGAGCAGGTACTGTAGCTGGTGGGCAGCTGCCTCACTCCCCAGGGATCCTACCGGACTGAGTGAGCAGGTACTGTAGCTGGTGGGCCAGCTGCCTCACCCCCAGGGATCCCACCCGGACTGAGTGAGCAGGTACTGTAGCTGATGGGCCAGCTGCCTCACTCCCCAGGGATCCCACCAGGACTGAGTGAGCAGGTACTGTAGCTGAGGGCCAGCTGCCTCACTCCCCAGGGATCCCACCAGACTGAGTGAGCAGGTACTGTAGCTGGTGGGCCAGCTGCCTCACTCCCCAGGGATCCTACCAGACTGAGTGAGCAGGTACTGTAGCTGGTGGGCCAGCTGCCTCACTCCCCAGGGATCCTACCAGACTGAGTGAGCAGGTACTGTAGCTGGTGGGCCAGCTGCCTCCACCCCCAGGGATCCTACCAGACTGAGTGAGCAGGTACTGTAGCTGAGGGCCAGCTGCCCCACCCCCAGGGATCCTACCAGACTGAGTGAGCAGGTACTGTAGCTGATGGGCCAGCTGCCTCACTCCCCAGGGATCCTACCAGACTGAGTGAGCAGGTACTGTAGCTGGGGCCAGCTGCCTCACTCCCCAGGGATCCTACCAGACTGAGTGAGCAGGTACTGTAGCTGATGGGCCAGCTGCCTCACTCCCCAGGGATCCTACCAGACTGAGTGAGCAGGTACTGTAGGTGATGGGCCAGCTGCCTCACTCCCCAGGGATCCTACCGGACTGAGTGAGCAGGTAGCTGGTGGGCCAGCTGCCTCACTCCCCAGGGATCCTACCGGACTGAGTGAGCAGGTACTGTAGCTGATGGGCCATCTGCCTCACTCCCCAGGGATTCTACCGGACTGAGTGAGCAGGTAGCTCGTGGGCCAGCTGCCTCACTCCCCAGGGATCCTACCAGACTGAGTGAGCAGGTACTGTAGCTGGTGGGCCAGCTGCCTCACTCCCCAGGGATCCTACCGGACTGAGTGAGCAGGTACTGTAGCTGGTGGGCCAGCTGCCTCACTCTCCAGGGATCCTACCAGACTGAGTGAGCAGGTAGCTCGTGGGCCAGCTGCCTCACTCCCCAGGGATCCCACCGACTGAGTGAGCAGGTACTGTAGCTGGTGGGCCAGCTGCCTCACTCCCCAGGATCCTACCGACTGAGTGAGCAGGTACTGTAGCTGGTGGGCCAGCTGCCTCACTCCCAGGGATCCCACCGACTGAGTGAGCAGGTACTGTAGCTGGTGGCCAGCTGCCTCACTCCCCAGGGATCCCACCGGACTGAGTGAGGAGGTACTGTAGCTGGTGGGCCAGCTGCCTCACTCCCCAGGGATCCTACCGGACTGAGTGAGCAGGTACTGTAGCTGGTGAGCCAGCTGCCTCGCTCCCCAGGGATCCTACCGGACTGAGTGAGCAGGTACTGTAGCTGGTGGGCCAGCTGCCTCGCCCCAGGGATCCTACCCGACTGAGTGAGCAGGTAGCTGGTGGGCCAGCTGCCTCACTTCCCAGGGATCCTACCGGACTGAGTGAGCAGGTAGCTGGTGGGCCAGCTACCTCACTCCATCCCCTCTGGGCAGTGCCATGCAATACTAGGTCAATGGGGAGCAGGACTGTCATTGTGGCAGATCTAATTTCTGATTCCTGTATCGGCCTGGCTTGCATCACGGAGACCTGGCTAGGTGATGATGCTGGGCCTGTGTTGGAGGTGGTCATCCTAGCCAGATTACCCATGGTTCACTGCCTGAGCAGGGATCATGGTAGGGGTGGCCATCTGCTTTAGATATGGTCTGAACTTCACCATGAACCCAGTGGGGGAGACCTTGTTATTTTAATGCTTGTCTGCATAAGGGTCCAGGTGCAGGATGCAGGATACTTCGCTATCTCAGCCTATGGGGGGGGGGGGGGTTCCTTGCAGAAAATCGTGGTCTTCATTGCTGAGAGTGTATTGGAGTCACCCAGATGGCTTATTCTGGGTGTCTTTAATGCTGGGGACAAGGATGAACTCATGCACTTTGGAAGTAATTTCCTCCAGTTGATGGTATCACTGGACCTAACACAAGTTGTTACTTTTGTGGCTCTCCCTGGGGCTCAAGGTAAATAACCCCAAGATTGATCCTATGAGCTAGCTGGATCATTATCTGGTAAAGTTCTCCTTCATGGCTCCCTCCTGTGGTATTCCTCAGTGTAGATGGTCAAGTACCACCCTTTAAAAGGGCTTGGCCCAGAAGTACTAATGGCAGTGATGAATTTCTCACAGATGGTGGCAGCACATGAGACAGGATTGGAGAATATGATCTCTACCTGCAACAGTGTGGTGGCCAATGCCTTTGATTCCATAGTACTAGTCTGTGTACAACTCTGGGTCTGACACTTTGGATTTCCCATGGGTTGATCGGGAGCTGAAGACCAGGGGTCAGAGGTTAGAGTGCTGCTGGAGGTCTAGGACTGATGAGAACAGACTAGCTTTGAGAGTTCATTACGATAAATATCAAAGGGCACTCTCACGTAAGAAGGCAGCATTCCTGTCCAGTGAGATTGCAGCTGAGAGAAATTGACCAGCTCAGCTCTTCTGCACTGTGGACAAGTTATTACATCCAGCCTGTCTTCATCCAGTTAGAGAATTATCCATAGTTCATAGAATCATAGGAAGCTGGTGGCAAGAAAGGACTCACCGGCCCATCTAGTCTGCCTATTCCCCTCCATTACTCATCCCTCCCACCTCAAAATTCCCCCTCCCCCTGCAATTCAGCCCCATGTGGCTGTCCCATGCCCTTTTGAATCTCTCCACCATTGCAGCACCCACCACCTCCTCTGGAAGCCTGTTCCATGCCTCTACCACCATCTTCATGAAGAATCATCCCCTCACATTGCCTCTGTATCTTCCTGCCTGAAGTCTTAGGCTATGACCTCTAGTTACAGCCCCTTCCTTCCTTTTAAATAAACACTCTTCCTTTACTTTGTTGATCCCCTTGACATACTTAAAAGTTTCAATCATGTCCCTTCTCTACCTTCTAGTTTCAAACATGTACAGATCCAATTCCTTACATCTCTGCTTATATGTCATCCCTTGCATACCTTGCACCATCCTGGTCGCCCTTCTCTGAACCCTCTCAATTCTGTCTATGTATTTTCATAGACATGGCCTCCAGAACTGGACTCCACACTCCAGGTGCAGCCCTACCATGGCATTGTAGAGAGGCATCAATATCTCCCTCCTTCTGCTAGTGATGCCCCTGCCAATGCATGCCAACACTCCATTGGCCTTCCCCACTGCCCTGCTACATTGGTTTTCCCATCTTAAGGTTACATGATACTATAATCCCCAGATCCCTCTCCTGCTCCATTTCTTTGATATCCTCCCCACCAGGGGTGTATCTTGCTCTTGGGTTTCTGCACCCCAAGTGCATCATAGCACACTTTTTTTTCTATATGTAATTTTATAGGGTTTTTTCCCTTTTTGCACCCCAGATCCAGGACCCAGGCAGACACCTATGTGCATGTGCTTGGAGGTGCATGCGCATGCTGGGTACTGGCTTGGCCCCTTATACCCCACCTCTGGTATTCGCTGCCACCTGCCCTCACTTATGCATCCTAATGGACCTCTACCTGGTGAGAGTGAAACTATGGAGGGAGCTGACAAGCACCCTTGGAAGAGGTGAGCTGCCTATGATTGCTCAATCCCACTCTGACCCTCCCTCCCATGCTGGCTCCCAAGTGACATGATGTAGCTCCCGAACCCGAGTTGCCAGCAAAGCACAAGGTAAGACATTCAGTACCTCAGCCCTCAGTCCAATGGGTTGGCCACAACACACTTTTTGGCACTGAATTTCAGTTTTCAAGTCTCTACCCATCCTTCAAGTGTCTTCAGGTCCTATCTCATATCCTCCACACCTCCTGCGGTGTCCACCCTATTACAGATTTTTGTATCATCAGCAAACAGGCACACTCATCCCCTCAGTCCTACCTCTATATCACTGATGTAGGTATTAAAAGGGAGAGATCCCAGCACTGACCCCGGGGGCTTCTAGCTTCTCATCCCCCCATCCTGGAGTACACCCCATTTACTGCCACTGTCTGGCTTCTGCCTGCCAACCAGTTTCCCCCCACCTGGTTATTTTCCCACCTACCCTTACACTTTCCAGCTTGCTCACCAACCTTCTGTCGGGGGGTGAAGTTGAAGGTGTCACTAAAGTCCAGATAGGCTAGCTACATCCACCACCACCCCGATTGACCACCTGCATCACCCAATCAAAGAACTCAATCAAGTTAATTTGGCATGACTTCCCTTTCATGAAGCCATGCTGCCTGTCAACTTGCAAGCCACTGTCCTCCAGGTAGTCCACCACCTTCTCCTTTATGAGTGCCTCCATGACCTTCCCTACCACTTAGGTGAGGCTGACCGAATGATAATTCTCTTTTACCTCCCTACTACTCCCTTTGTGCAGTGGCACCATGTGCACCCTCATCCAGTCCTCTGGCACCATCTTCAAATCCAGAGACAAGTTAAATAGCCTCGTCAGTGAAGCGGCAAACTCCTCCCCCAGCTTCTGGATCACCCTCGGAAGCAGCCCATCCTGCTCCATTGCCTTATCCAACTTCAACCTGCCTAGTTCCTCCTTAACTCTTTCTACACTGAACGGGCTCAGATCCACCCTTTTGTCCTCCCTCCCCCCTTCTCCTAAGCTCAGGTCCCCTGCCTCCTCCTGTTCTGTAAATACCGAGCAAAAGTACTTATTCAGCTCTTCAGCTTTTTCACTGTCCCCTTCCAGTTGTATCCCTCCCTCCCCCCTCAGTCTTGCAGTCCCCTGACTTGCCTTCCTCATTTCCATATCTGAAAAGAGTTGTGTCCCCCCTTTTGGCCTGCTAGGTGCTAGCTAGATTTTAAGGGAATTTTTCTTAAACAGAATACCCTCTATACAGGCTGGGATCTCTCTATATGGACTGTTATGGCATTGCAAAGTTAAGGAGGGATCTCAGGAATACAGTCAGTGATCCTGGATAGAGTTTCAGCCAATCTCAATGGATGAGGTTTGAGATGTGATTTTGGAGCTGCAACCTATATTTTGCAAACTTGATCCAGGCCCCATGAATCTACTAGTGAGCTTCATGGGGTCTCTGGAACTGGTGTTTGCTGGAATAATCAACTTTAGACCCAGAAGTTCTAGTGAATTATCACCCAGTCTATAACCTGCCTTTTGTAGGTAAGATGATTGAGAAGATTCTAGCATTGCAGCTTGAGGCACCTTTTAGCCCATGCCATCTACAGTATGAGCCCCTCCAATCTGGTTTCAGATCTGAGACAGTGTTAGATCACATGATGACAAGGGGGGATGGTCAGTTCTCATCCTCCTTGATCTCTCAATATTTGACACTGTTGACCATGGGTTGTTGTTGGATCATCTTCAGAAGCATGTAGGACTCACCGGCACTGTCATCCACTGGTTTGAGTCCTTCCTCCAAGGCAGGACACAGAGGGTGGTGATGGGCACTTTCTCATCATCCCTGACACCCCTGCCTTGTGGTGTCCCCAAAGGTTTGGTCCTCTCATCTATACTGTTTGCAGTGTACATGCTGCCCCTGGAACAGATCATTCAACAATACAACCTGGATTTTCACTGCTATGCAGATGATACTCCCTTGTATTTGTCTTTTGCGCCAGGAACACCAGACACTGTCAAGGTGCTAAACTTATGCCTAGTTGATATCTAGAAATGGATGGAATCTAGTTGGCTGAGGCTTAATCTGGATAAGACTGAGGTGCTGGTGATCTAGCTGGTTTGGAAGGTGGGAGCAGAGGCAGTGATGGAAGAGATGGGGCTTTGGCTTGGATCATTCAAACTGATGGCCTCCACCAAAGTGAAAATTATGAGGGTCATTTTTGACAAATGGCTGACACAGGAGGCTCAGGTGACAGCTGTAGTTAGAAGTGGCTTTTACCTTCTGAGGAATCTCAACTGGATTAAGTCCCTTGTTCCTCCTGATGACCTGACAACTCTAATGCATGCACTGGTGATGTCCAGGCTCAATTACTGTAATGTTCTCTAGGGAACATTCTTTAACCAAGGAAAGGGAACATTGTTTAACCAGGAGTAGCACACTAAGCTGAAGCTTGTTTCCAGATGTGACCTGGGAGCACAAGAAATTTAAGTGACTTGCTCAGAAGCACACAATATGCACCTACATGGCTGTAGGATTCAAACCCAGATCTGCAGCTCAAAGCCTTAACCCACTGCACTACACTGCTTCCACTCTACCTCGTGGTTAGTGGAGGTACCCTATGATGTTTGCAGATGGTGCAGAATGCAGCTGCCAGGTTGCTCACTGGCCTTTTGAGGACCAGCCATGTGACCCTGGTATTGCATGATCTGTACTGGCTGCCTGTGATGTGGCAAGTTACCTTCAAGGTTGGTCCTCTAACCCATAAAGCCCTACATGGGTTGGGCCCTGACTACCTGTTGGAACTCCTGCATCCTGACCAGTCTTTGTGTCCCCTCCGCTCCTCCTCTGAGGACCTCCTTTTGGTCCTGAGGGCCTCGAATAAATACTCCAGTGACCACACCTTTGAGGTGGCCAGCCCCTGTTATGGAATGCACTACAGTCACAGCCAAAGACATGGTCAGATATTTCCTGAAATTTCTGTAATATTTCTAGAGAAATCTCCTGTTTTCTCCATTTCCACAGTAGGGCAATAGAGAGAAACTCTTTAAAAATGTAGCAAAATATCTGGAAATATCTGACCATGTCTGTAGCTACTACTGTACCTAGGGGACTGAGGGAGGACCCCTCTGTAGAGACCTTTGAAAGGGGATTGAAGACTGTCTTGATTAACCAGGCCTTTAGGGAGCAAAGGTATATTATTTTATCCTTCATGCTGCTATTATTTATATATATATATATTTTACTGGATTTTAAAATAATATGATCTTTTTTTTAACTCTTGTTCCATCACCCTGTACCTTGAGACTCTGGGGAAGGGTACATGATAAATAAACTACTATTACTTCTTCATGAAAAACTAAAAGATATGTAACCCTATTACATTAACCAAGGGTAAAATATTAAATGCTGGTACATTCTTCTATCATATTAGGTAATTATAAATGATTTGAGATTGGACTGGTGTGTAGTACAAATCAATGAAACATAATTAATGTAAGTATTATGGATATTAATTGAAGTTTATTCTAAGGCAACATTAACCATATTTACTTAATAATGGAGAGTTAACTAGTCCCCTAACCTTTTATTTAAATTGCATACCAATGGTCTTTCAGATAGATCAAAGAATCTGATTTGTTTTGCTCCTGAACATACTGGTTGAATAATATCACTGTATACAAATTTTTCCTGAAGAAGTTGTTTTTTACAAAAGAATGTTTCTATATTTGGTACAGTGGAGTGATATTAAATATCTGAAAATATTCCTTGTGTGTTGAGTCATTTTCCATTCCTTGTGGTAGTTATGGCTTAGGTAGTCAAGGAACCTTGATTCCTCAACATTTGTTTTAAATAATTTGTGCCAAACAGGACTGTGCTGTATCCTTTGGGTGTTTCTTTCTATAAATCTTGGTTCCCCACATGGTGAGTGAACATTCTTACCTCTAGGTTGTCAGGCCAATCATAGTTTGTAATTTTTAATGTAATCCTTTTTGCTGGGTAAAGTTGATGCCCCACCTATTCAGATAAGATGTGCAGTGCATCCCTAGATGCACCACTCATCTCCAGATTTGCAAAGACTGTCAGGGGTGTGGCAATATTCAGAAGTCCCCAATGTGCCCTGCAAACCTGACTGCACTGCAGAGCAAAATATTGCGATGCAAGAATGCAAATGAGCATTCCCTCATGCATATTCCCTGCATTGCAATATTTAACCCCCCCAAAGCGTATCTATGACTGGCTGTACCAGCACACTTTAGGCTTTTCAGACCCTACTTTAACTATGCACGAGGAAGGTTGTTGCCCATGCACAGTCTAGGGCTGGTGCCAAGATCCCCCTCTCTAGCCCTGAACACATGTAAAATGTAAAACACCCTGATCCCCATTTCCATAGTGTAGGGCCCCCCTCCCCAGCCCCAATCACCTTAATAAATAAAATAATCTCCGATCCATTTTTCCATAGTGTAGGGCCCCCCTCCCCATCCACAAGTACAGTAATCAATAAAACAAAAACCATTTCCCATTTCAGTAGTGTAGTGTGCCCCCACCCCTCCACCCTAGTATGCAGTAATCCACTACCCTGCACTACCATCACAATCTGTGCAAGCAATCAGCACAGGCCTCCTCAACCTACCACAGCCAGCAACTGACTGATCTGTACTCGAGCCCATACAGTAAATAGTACACGCTCATAGGTTGTCTCGACAACCAGTGAGTGCATACTCTTTACTGTACAGGCTCTGTACAGATCAGTCAGTGGCTGGCCATGGCAGGGTAAGGAGGGCTGTGCCAGTCACCAGCAAGAATCAGGATGGGGTGCAGAGGGAGGGTTACTGCATACCAGGGTGGGTGGATACTACACTATGGAAACAGGAAACAGTTTTTGTTTTACTGATTTTGGTCATTGAGGCTGGGGGTGGGGCCTTCACTATGGAAAAGGGATCAGAGGTTATTATACTAATTATGGTGATCAGGGCCAGGGGGGTCCCTACACTATGGAAAAAGGGATCAGAGGTTATTTTATTTATTATGGTAATTGGAGCTGGGGAGGGGAGGTCCTTACACTATGGAAAAGGGATTGAAATATATAATATTTATTTCCGTGATCAGGCCAGGGAGCAGGGGTCCCTACACTATGGAAAAGGGGATCTGTTTTTAGTTTATGTCTTACGATGATCAGGGCAGGGAGACACTAGACTACCAAGGTGATTAGGTAGTGTACATTACTTCTGTGGAGATGGGGCTTGGGTTGGGGCAGTCCTGGTGCGTTTCTTCCAGGTGCAGCCATGCTAATGAGCCCATGATGGGCATGCAAGTGGCCCCATTGCACCATGCATGCCCAATGGGCTCATTTGCATGTTTTGGCTGAATATTACCCATGGGGCTGTGAAGCATACAGGTATGTGCCATGCATTCCCCTATGGACATCCTTCAGCCCCACACCCTGTATGCACTGTGCCATACATGGTGGCCACTTGCTATGTGCTGCTCATCTAGGGTCCGATATTCATATAGACTGCATGATCTGTTCTCATGATGCATTCTGTTTGAATATCGTAACAGAGCCAGCCAGCGCATCTTTTTTGTACAACTCATTGTTATGCACATGCAGGCAATTGCTGGTAAATACCCATGGCTCACTCAGTGTCCCCCCACAGGCACCACACGACCCAATAGGGCAGGACTGGCATGTCCCCAAGATGGATTGGGAATGGGACTGGGGGATGCAGCTGGGACAAGGTAGAAGAAATAAAACAGAAAAAATGTATCTCTCTCTCTCCCTTCCTCCCTCTATCTCATACATATATATATATATATATATATATATATAACACACACATATACATATATTACAGTGGTGTGGTAACACCACTATAGTTAGGTTGAGTAGGCATTTTAATGTTAAGCCCCAATTTCTGCACTTTAATAACTTTGCAACTGTTCAACAGATTTGCATCAAAATTTGCATGCATGGACTCATATGGTAGATTGGTGGATATGCCAAGTTTTGTTCTGGTCAGACATGCAGATTCTGAGTTCTTGATAGTGCAAAAAATCTATTTTTGGGTGTGTTTCCAAATTGGTTTTGCTGGGTTTTCTGCAAGATAGCTAGCACCCAGACAGTTTGGAATTTTGGTCTGAAATTTTCCAGAGTTGAAAGGGGCTGATCCACATATGTGCCTTCTGCTTGTTTGGTGAAAAATACTAATCCATTCCAAAGTTATTTAATTCTGAAATTTTAAAAAACTTGGTTCTGAGCATGATCAATAAGCACTTCCTAATAGCTTTATGAAACAAAAAAAGAATCCCTTTTCATATTGACGTTATCATTTTTCATGAAGGGGAAATTCTTTTTAATTTGCCACTATCTTGTTTTCTGTTTTTGCCTACAAATAAAAATGTAAAAAGCCACAAAAATGACATTCTGGAGAGTGACCAACACAAGTATCTTGATTATCAAGACCCTATTAGCTGAATTCTGCACTTAACTGTTGTACAAATGCCCAAGAATTTTTTTTTCACATTATAAATCTTTTTTCATGGCTCACTAGAAACAAAAAAGGAATCCTTTTTTGTGTGAGCCCAATGCTTTTTTGTGAGGGGAAATCCTTTTTTGTTTGCCACCATCCCTCAAATTGCCATGCCCGTAGGTTGCTACTCTTTCCCTAGTGTCTAGTGCCACCCTGCCCCCTCTGATCACCATTGAAGTATTCTTAATATTTCCCTGGTGTCTAATGGCACCCCTCTCCAATTGCCATCCCCATCATTCATATAAAGTTCCCTGGTGTCTAGTGGCACCACCTATCTGATCATTCTCCCCATCTCTTAATACCCTGTAAAAAAGAAAACCTTCCCTCTATGTCATTTTTTAACCTGTAAAAAAAAAAGGTCTCTCACCATTCTGAAACCCCAGCCCAATCTCCCACTGAGCACCCACTGCCCTGCATCCCACACCCTCCCCCTACACAGCCTCACTCACCTGAACAGGTCCCAGGGTCAACATACACTTTCCGGTTGAAAACACATCCTGTTGCTGAAACCATTGACTTCAATATGAGCAACTAAGATAAATAAGGTTAGATGTATTTCAATGGGTTTTTGAATTTTTATGCATAACTTTGTCATTTTTGCAGATTTTGAATCTAGATTTTAAATTTACCTTTTTGAGATACCACCTCATGACTGATGGTGGAATTTCACAAACCAAGCCCGAAAGGCAACTTTGTGGTTGCTTGGTGAAATTACCTTTTGGGTGGTATTTTAACATTTTTACTAGCCATGTTCATGTGATGGGGTCATAAGAAGGCTATGTTGAAAATTTGGGGAAAAAATATGTAAAAATGGCCAAGTTAGGCCCACACATTGAGCTTTTGCTATGCTGGCTTGTAGCTTTGGCAATTTTAAATATTTTGACACCAACTTTTCAACATAATTGTCTTCTTACAACACCTCATGAATGCAATAGCTGTCATTTTCAAACCCTGGTCAAACTGTGTTTTGGTACCTGTGACACACAATGGCACTGTAGTGTGTGTAATCAGATTTTGGAGACTTAAAAATTTTCATTACAAAGTTTATGAAGTGGGGTAATAAGAAGGCTATCCTGACAATTTTGTTCCTGTTATATGTCTGCATCAAAGAAAGGAAGGAAGCACAGGGCCCTCTGGGCACTGCGCTCCCACAGACAAATGAAGATACCATTAAGCTATCTCAAAAAGTAAGGAAATTCTTTGCAAAAAACTCAATTAATGTACTAGTTAGGGTTAAAGTGACAAAAGTATTGAAATGTGGTGTTAGGGTTTCCAACCCTTACACCCCACTCCCATCCTGCAGGCAGCAACAGGAAAAACAATGGTTTTGCCTCTCTTGCCTCTTCACAGATCAGGTGTGGGGTGTGCCTTGGGGTTCTCAACCCCAACGCTCACTCCATTCTCATATACTTACCCATCTCAGCTTATTTACTGATGGAATGGGGGTGAGAATTAGAGTTGACAACCCCAAGGCACACCCAAAGCCTGGTTTGAGAAGAGGCAAGAGGGGTGAAACTACAATGGTTTTTCCTGTTGCTGCATGAAGGGGTGCGGTGGGGTGTTAGGGTTGAAAACTCTAATGCTACATTTCCCTACATTTGTCACTTTAACCCTAATTAAGACGGCCTGGTGGTGATGAGGGTTGAGGTGCTGGATGCCACACCTCAAGTCATGCCATCATTCCGGACCCAGAAGATGGACTGAGCAGCTGTAAGGCAGCTCTCCCCTCTTGGGTAGGGACCCAGTCATGCCCACTGCAAGGCTGCTCCTAGGTGGAGGCCCAGAGGTACTGCAGTCAGCAGTGACTAGAGTAGGGAGGGTGCCACAGGTCAAGTCATGTGCATGCCTCTACACATGTGTGAGCAACTGCGGCAAGAGAAGGGGTGAAAATTAGTAAAAATGGAGCCAACAGGCTCTATGATGACTCTGCAGCACCCACGCTGGCCCCCCTCAGAGTCTCGACGGTGGTCTCGGGTGGGGGAGTCGATGCCCATTTACCTTGGCCCTGTCATGGGAAGGTAACCTATAGGGAGTTGCTGAGAAGGTGGGAGTGGGAAACACAGAAAGTCCTGAGACTAAGACCCTCCAAGGAGGGAGGCAGAGCTGCCAGTCAGTTCCACCATGTACCCCTGTCACCAAAGTAGGTAGGAGGTGGCAATGGGGGTCAAACGGCTAAATAAAAAAAAGTCTGGGGGCAGAGAACATATAACTGAAAACACTGCAGAAAATCCTCCTAAAATATAACAAGGTAATAACAAAATACAAGAAAATAAAGGAAAATAAGAGGGTAAGAAAATCAACCAACCAATACAACATAAAAAGAAAAATTATAGCAATTACTTTTGTGTGTACAGATAAAAAAAAACTTACTATCTCAGGCCTCTGAGCTACTTTTACAAAAATATAATGTATTTCATTTTCAGTTCTGAGTACCAGGAGCAACTGGGTACCTAGTTTTGCTGAAGAGAAAAGCTGCAGTAAGTGAAACAAATATGTCACCAAAGACAAGTAAGTAACACAGTCAGTATACCTTTGTGCCATTTACCACACCCACCAGTAAAACATCCCCAAACCAACACTTGTAATTGATCTGCGAAAAAAGAGACTTTTTCCAGTGAACTGAAAGCAAAGACCAAAAACTTAAACTGCAAGAGCAATCAAAAAATAGATGATGCATGTCCCGAGGGGTTGTCCACTGCCTTGCCTAATGCAACAGTGCTGTATCCTGCTTTGCTTGTGGTTTTCCTATCCATTTTACCATGAGTGGCAGCTTAGCCACAGTGTGTCCCACATTTTAGGGGGTACCTTCGTCTCCATAACTTGTAGTAGATCGATTTCCACCTGGGAGGGAAGCTTTAAGCACACGTGGAACTGAAAAATGGTTAGCCAGAATTTCAGTATACACTGCTTTCCTTCACCTTTGCCTAATAAGGTCACAATCAGAGTACCAAGACTTGAGTTTAACAAAGGTCTTGTGAAAATATTTTGATATGGTAACAGTATTCCTAAGGACTTTCATTCATCCTCCTTCTCTGCTGTCCCATGACTGTGCACAGCTATCTTCTCGCAAGAGTATGAGATTTTTCCTGGTGTCTTAGCCAACATTCCAGTTGCCATAAAACTGGCTCATGCAGTTGTACATGCCTATGGGTGTTGATGTGTGATACGACTGTCACGATCACTACACTCTTATAGTCACTTCTCTACCAGTCTGTCATTGCTTGTAAAGTGCTTTGGGATACAATGTGTAAACAAAGCAATATATGTGTGTGTGCGTGTATATATATATATTCTTCATCCAAAAATCCTAAATCCTAACCTTGGATTGAATTTAGATGTAATAAAATGTGAGCATTGGAATACTGTCATTCCTAGTTGGCAGCAGGTTCCAGCACTACAGCCATCCCAGTGGAGGACAAGGGAGGCACCTCATCCATAGGCAAATGCTGTTTGTGCACAAGGCCAGTAGACAGTGGTGCTAATGCCATGTAAGGGATACTAGAGAAGATAAGGAAATAGGGAGAAATGCAACATTGCTGTTGGGATGACAACTGGTGGTTGTCTTGAACCCTTCACTGTAGATTACTACTAGAGTAATGGTGGGGTTAGTGGATGATGGGACAGAGAGTGTCTCCTGGGCTTGAGAACTGGATGATAACTAAAGGGGGAAACTGCTATATCAAAAAAGTCATAACAATGTACACTGTGTGCTTCTTCTGTTGTCTATAGAATGATGATAATGATGCTACTATCATCATCATGCTACTAATAACATCCAAAGGGTCTGGAAATAGAAGTAGAAGATGTAGAGCTGTTGGGTACCTTGTATAGTGAGAAGGGGATATAGAGCAGAAGGGTATTGTCTGTTGTAAGAGTGGGATGTAGGGGTGATTGCTATTACTAAAGAAAGAGAGAGAGAGAGCAATGCAGGGCAGATGGGTACTTCCTGCAGTGGAAAAGAGATGTAAAACTGTTGGGTGACTCCTCTAGAGGGAAAGGAACGTAGGGCTGATGGGTATTTCCTGTAGTACGAGACGGATGTTGTGCCGATGGGTATTCCCTGCTGTGGAAGAGAGATACCTGTATAAGACTGATGGGTGATTTCTCCAGTGGGAGAGGGATATAGGGCAGATGGGAATTTCCTGTAGTGCAAGAAGGATGTGTGGTGGATGAGTATTTTGTGTAGTGAGATGTAGGGCTGATGGGTATTTCCTGTAGTGGGAGAGGAGTGTAGAGATGATGGGTATTTCATGTAGTGGAGATGATGTAGCGCTGATAGGTGTTTCATGTAGTGGAGTTGATGTAGGGCTGATGGGTTTTTCATGTAGTGGAGTTGATGTAGGGCTGATGGGTATTTCCTGTAGTGGGAGAGGGGTGTAGGGCTGATGGGACTTTCCTGCAGAGGAAGTGTGATGTGGAGTTGATGGGTATTTCTGCATGTCAGAGAGGGACCAAGAGCAGATGAATATTTCTTGTAGTGGGAAAGGGATATAGGACTGATTGGTATTTTCTGTACTGGGAGTGGAATGTAGGGCTGATTGGTATTTCCTGCAGTGGGAGTGGGATGTAGGACTGAAGGGTATTTCTTGTAATTGGATGAGGTATGTAGGGCCAAAGGGAATTTCCTGTGGCTGGAAAGAGATGTAGGGCTGCTGGTTATTTCCTGTTAGGGCAGTGAGATGTAGGGCAGATGGGTTATTTCCTGTAGTGATGGTGAGATGTAGGACTGATGGGTATTTCCTGTAATGAAAATGGGATGTAGAGCTGATGGATATTTTCTGTAATGATAATGGGATGTATGGATGATGGGTGTTTCCTGTAGTGATAATGTGATGTAGGGCTGATGGGTATTTACTGTAATGGGATATAGGGCTGATGGGTATTTCCTGTAGTGGGATGTAGGGTTGGTGGGTATTTCCTGTAGTGTAATGTAGGCTTGATGGGTATTTCCTGTTGTGAAAGAAGGATGTAGGGCTGATGGGTATTTCCTGTAATGGGATGTAGGACTGATTGTTATATCCTGTAATGATAATGGGATGTAGGGCTGATGGGTATTTCCTGTAGTGATAACGGGACGTAGGGCTAATGGGTATTTTCTGTAATGAGATGTCAGGTTGATGGGTATTTCCTGTAGTGTAATAAAGGGTTGATGGGTATTTCCTGTTGTGAGAGAGGGATGTAGGGCTGGTGGGTATTTCCTGTAATGGGATGTAGGGTTGATGAATAATTCCTGTAGTGGAAGAACAACGTAGGGCCGATGGAAATTTCTTGTAGTGATAGTGGGATGTAGTGCTGATGAATATTTCCTGTTGTGAGAGTGTGATGTAGAGCTGATGGGAATTTCCTGTACTGATAGTGGGATGGAGGGCTGATGGATATTTCCTGAAGTGATAATGGGATGTAGGGATGATAGATATTTCCTATAAAGGGATGTAGGGCTGAAGGGTATTTCCTGTAGTGAGATGTAGTCCTGATGTTTATTTCCTTTAGTGGGAGTGGGATGTAGGGCTGATTGGTATTTCCTGTAGTGGAATGTAGGGTTGATGGCTATTTCCTGTTGTGAGAGAGGGATGTACGGCTGATGAATATTTC
Source organism: Neoceratodus forsteri (assembly GCA_016271365.2). Lineage (NCBI taxonomy): Eukaryota > Metazoa > Chordata > Ceratodontiformes > Ceratodontidae > Neoceratodus > Neoceratodus forsteri. Next base: position 636,948,095 of record CM057453.1, on the reverse strand, counting down.
TTGAAGTGATAGTGGGATGTAGGGCTGATTGGTATTTCCTGTTGTGAGAGGGTGACGTTGAACTGATGGATATTTCCTGTAGTGATAATGGGATGTAGGGCTAATGGGTATTTCCTGTAGTGAAATGTAGGGTTGATGGGTATTTTCTGTTGTGAGAGAGGGATGTACAGAAGGGCTGTTGGGTATTTCCTGTAATGGGATGTAAGGCTGATGGGTATTTTCTGTAGTGGGATGTAGGGGTGATGGGTATTTCTTGCAGTGGGATGTAGGATTGATGGGTATTTCCTGCAGTGGAATGTAGGATTGATGACTATTTCCTGTAGTTGAGAGAGGGATGTAGGGATGATGGAAATTTCTTGTAGTGATAGTGGGATGTAGGGCGAATGGGTATTTCCTGTTGTGAGTGGGTGACGTAGAGCTGATGGATATTTCCTGTAGTGATAGTGGGATGTAGGGCTGATGGATATTTTCTGTAGTTATAATGGGATGTAGGGCTGTTGGGTATTTCCTGTAAAGGGATGTAGGGATGATGGGTATTTCTTGCAGTGGGATGTAGGGTTGATGGGTATTTTCTGCAATGGAATGTAGGGTTGATAGCTATTTCCTGTAGTGGGAGTGGGATGTAGGGCTGATGGATATTTCCGAGAGTAGGAGTGGGATGTTAGGCTGATAGGTATTTCCTGTAGTGGGAGAGGGATGTGGGACTGATGGGCATTTCTTGTAGTGGGAGTGGGATTTAGGGCTGATGGGCACTTCTTGTAGTGGGATGTAGGGCTCATGGATATTTCTTGTAGCAGGTTGTAGGGCTGATGGGAATTTCCTGTAGTGGGATGAAGGGCTGATAGGTGTTTCCTGTAGTGAGATGTAGGGCCGATGGGTATTTCTTGTAGTGGGATGCAGGGCTCATGGGAATTTCCTGTAGTGGGATGTAGGGCTGATGGGTATTTCTTGCAGTGGGAATGGGATGTAGGGCTGATAGGTTTTTCTTGTTGTGATAGTGGGATGTATGGCTGATGGGTATTTCTTGTAGTGGGAGTGGGATGTAGGGCTGATGGATATTTCTTGTAATGGGTTGTAGGGCTGATGGTTATTTCCTGTAGTGGGATGTAGGGCTGATGGGCACTTCTTGTAGTGGGATGTAGGGCTCATGGGTATTTCTTGTAGTGGATTGTAGGGCTGATGGGAATTTCCTGTAGTGGGATGAAGGGCTCACAGGTATTTCCTGTAGTGAGATGTAGGGCTGATGGTTATTTCTTGTAGTGAGATGCATTGCTCATTGAAATTTCCTGTAGTGGGAAGTAGGGCTGATGGGTATTTCCTGTAGTAAAAGAGGGATATAGGGCTGAGAGGCATTTCTTATAGTGATAGTGGGTAGTAGGGCTGATTGGTATTTCCTGTAGTGGGAGTGGGATGTAAGGCTGATGGGTATTTCCATTAATGGGAGTGGGATGTAGGGCTGATGGGTATTTCTTGTAGGGATTGAGGGATGTAGGGTTGATAGGTATTTCCTGCAGTGGGATGTAGGGCTGATAGATATTTCCAGTATTGGGAGGGGATGTAGGGCTGATGGGTATTTCCTGTAGTGTTAGAGGGATGTAGGACTGATGGGTATTTTTTTAGTGAAAGTGGGATGTTGGGCTGATGGGTATTTCTTGCAGTGGGAGTTGGATGTATGGCTGACGGGTATTTCCTGCAGTGGGATGTAAGGCTGTTGGGTATTTCCTGTAGTGGGAGAGGGATGTTGGGCTAATGGGTATTTCCTGTAGTGGGAGTGGTATGTAAGTCTGATGGGTATTTCCTGTAGTGGTAGTGGAATGTTGAGCCAATGGTTATTTCCAGTAAAGGGATGTAGGGTTGATGGGTATTCCCTGTAGTGAGATGTAGTCCTGATAGATATTTCCTTCAGTGGGAGAGGGATGTAGGGCTGATGGATATTTCTTGCAGTGATATTGGGATTTAGGGCTGATGGGTCTTTCCTGTAGTGATGGAGGGATGTAGGGCTGATGGGTTTTTCCTGTAGTAGGAGTGTGATGTAGGGCTGATGAGTATTTCCTGTAGTGATACTGAGATGTAGGGCTGATGGGTATTTTCTGCAGTATAATGTAGGGCTGATAGGTACTTCCTGTTGTGAGAGAGGGATGTAGGGCTGATAGGCATTTCTTGTAGTGATAGTGGGATGTAAAGCTGGTGGGTATTTCCTGCAGTGGGAGTGGGATGTAGGGCTGATGGGTATTTTTTTTAGTGATAGTGAAATGTTGGGCTGGTGGGTATTTCCTGCAGTGGGAGTTGGATGTAGGGATGATGGGTCTTTCATGTAGTGAACCGGGATGTAGGGCTGATTGGTATTGCCTGTAGTGGGATGTAGGGCTGATGGATATTTCCAGTATTGGGAGTGGGATGTAGGGCTGACGGGTATTTCCTGTAGTGGGAGAAGGATGTAGGTCTGATAGATATTTCCTGTAATGGGAGAGGGATGTAGGGCTAAAGGGTGTATGATCTTTTGCCTACAGGGTGCCCAGTTGTCTAAATGGTCTAAACAGTTACATCTCCTCCACTCCTACCCTTGGTGCATTTAAATCAAGGCTCTGCCTCTCTCACTGCCCCTAGCTCCTGTGACTGTCTCCACTAGCTGACCCCATGAATATTTCCCTAACCTTATGCAGTTCTCTCTCCTATTAGCACTTGGTTACCCCTTAGCACACACTTCCCTATGTTATATCTATGACAATGCCTCTGGCTGTGCTCCTCCTCCTCTATAGATCTCCGCCCCCTCTACTCTTCCTCTCTCTTGTCCTCTATCCTCTCTGCACCTCATCTGCTATCTCCTTGTAACCTAGCCTCCAAAACTTGTTTTGTTTCTCAGATGCTTTGTAACTCTGTTTAGCTTACACTTTTGTAACCTTGTCCTATGTATTGAATTTGTAATCTGACTTACACGTCTTATGTTTTGAATTGTAACCTGATATGGAACCTTCATAAAACAGCCCTGGCTTAAAGATATTGTAATCCTAGACCTAATAAATTAAAAAAAAAATGAAAAAAAATAAACCAATACTTACATGTTGTAATTTTTTAACAATGACCCAGTGTGGTGTAAAATCTAATGCTTTGGCAAAGTCGAGGTACAGGTGTGTATTAACAGAGGTTATGTTTTGATCTAGTGTGCCACTGACCTTCTCATAGAAGCAGAGAAGGTTAGTGGTGCAACTTCTGCCCTTTTGGAATCCATGTTATTGTGTGACACACTGCTTGAACACTGAGGACAACCTATTTTTAATAACTGACAAGTATTTTACAGATAACACTGGTCCAGCTTATTGGTCTGTAATTTTGTAGCTGCAATGTTTCACCTTTTTATGTTGCTTGCACGCATGTGCAAGAAACATAGTGCCATCATCGGAGATTTCGGAGGTGTGTCACCTCCTCCTCCAATTTAGTCAGTGAGCTGGCAGGCGTGGCCCCTGTAAGCCAATGCATTCTGGAGCTGTCTATGACACGCGCCAAAATGCAGTGGCATACAGTTGAAAGGGGGAGCTACGCTTCAGTGAACACCCGATAAGTGTAGCTCCCCACACGCAGGCGCAAGCCCCGTACGTCCTGTAGCCGCCGACGGGTGCCTAATCCTCGCCGCTGAGCTGCTGTCATCCCCCTATAGCTGGTGCCACGCGAGAGCCCATCCCAGCATGGCAATCAGTTGTTTGGCTGATGGGGTGCCCAATCCCTGTCGGCTGAACGGCCCCCATCCTTGTGCCACGCTGGGAGCCCACCCCAGCGTGGCAAACGCCTAAAGTCTTTTTTTTGTTTTTAATTGTTTGGCTGACGGGGACCAATCCCCGTCAGCTGAAGGCCCTCGTCTTGTGCTATGCTGGGAGCCCACCCCAGCGTGGCAAACATCCTCGTAGTCTTTTTTGTTTGTTTTAAACCTGTAAAAACGGTTCCGCGATGCATCTCCGACCCCCCACAACCCGCACCCACCCACTGCACACCAGCCTCCCCACACCCCTCACCCCATACTTACCGGACTCAGGCGCGGCGATCTTTGGTGGACGGGAACACGCCTGCATTCTTCAAAGCCGACCGCGAACTGAGGAAATGCCGGTAAGCTGTATAATGGGCTAGATAGGAGGGGTTCAACTTTATTGCATATCTCAGGCATTTTTGGTAATTTTTGCACCAAATTTTCAACATGGGGTTTTTAGGACCCCTTCTCATGAATAATGTCACTGTCATGGCGTTATTCGGGCCCGAAGGGTGATTTCGTGCAGTGACTGCGCAGTGACTGTGAAATCACCCTTCCAGCCTGAATTCCACCATGACAGTGATACCATTCATGAGAAGTGGTCCCAAAAACCCCATGTTGAAAATTTGGTAAAATGCCAAAAAATGACTGTTTTACGAGCGTACGTTGTGCAGTTCCAATGCAGGCTCGTAAGTTCGCGAAATTTCAATATTTTCACTCCAGATTTTCAACATTGCCATTTTAGCACACCTTCTTATGAGCAGTACAGCTGTCATTTTTCACATCTCACCCAAAATGTGTTTCCGCCCTTGTAGCGCAGAATGGTGCAGTCGATGTGTGAAATCAATGTACGGGACAAATTAAGAAAATCACAGTGACAATGTTCATGAGCAGAGGTATTAAAATAGCTATGTTGAAAATTTGGTGAAAAAATTCCTTAAAATGACTGTTTTACGAGCGTGCATTGCGCAGTTCCTACGCAGGCTCGTAAGTTCACAAATTTTCAATATTTTCACTCCAGATTTTCAAAATTGCCATTTTACCACACCTCCTCATGAGCAGTACAGCTGTCATTTTTCACATCCTGCCCAAAATGTGTTTCCGCCCAGTAGCGCACAATGGCGCAGTCGATGTGCAAACTCAATGTATGGGACACATTAACAAAATCACACTGACACTGTTCATGACCAGAGGTCTTAAAATGGCTATGTTGAACATTTCATGAAAAATTTCCTAACAATGACTGTTTTACGAGCGTGCGTTGCGCAGTTCCTACGCACGCTCGTAAGTTCGCAATTTTTCAATATTTGCACTCCAATGACTTCCAAATACCTAAACAGCACATAGAAGCAAGCAACATTCGGCATTGACAAATGCTTGTTTGTGTTGGCTTGCACATGCACAAACAACATATTGCTGTAGCTTGGAATAGCTGGTTTTATTGCAGCACTGTTGTGGCCGGCGCCACTGCTTTTCAAGGCTGGGCTCCATGGCACAAATTAAACAGCATGCAATGACAGCAGCTGAAAAGCGTGCCACCAACTTGAAACAATTTTGCCGCTGCAATGAGTGAACAACCCATCATTGCAGGGCATGCCTTGCCTGGTGTAACATTTCAATAAACATGGCGGAGCCATGCGCCTCTCACAGTCCCCATAACAGCCGACATCGGGGGTGCCCAATACCCCTGTCAGCATGTCCCCTCACCAGTTCATTTGCCGATGGGGTAGCCCAATCCCCGTCAGCATAATGCCCTCCCTTCCAATTTGTTGTGTGCTGGGGGGGTGCCCAATCCACCTCGGCTCATGCTGCCCCCACCAAGCATACTGTATGGCTGACGGCGGTGCCCAATCCCTGTTGGCTCCCATCCCCCCCAAACAAACACCCATGTGGCACTCTGGGAGCCCACCCCAGCATGCTCATGCCCCCACCCCCAGCACACTGTATGGCTGACTGGGTGCCCAATCCCTGTCAGCTCCAGTACCCCCAAGCAAACACACAGGTTGCATGTTGGGAGTCCACCCCATCATGCCCAAAGCATCCCACATTGCTGTTTTTTTTTTAACCTGTAAAAACAGAAAACGGTCCCTCGCAGTGTCTCGTGCCCCCTCCCCAAACCACATTCACCCTTTGTGCACCCCACCTCCCCACACACACCCTCACCCCATACTTACCTCTGGAGCCTGGCGCAATGATCTTAGGTGGACCGGGAACACATCTGCACTCTTCAAAGCCGACCGCAAACTGAAGAAATGCTGGTAAGCTCTATAATGGCATAAATGTTTTTTTTCAACTTAGGTGGATATCTTGGCCATTTTGGGGAATTTTTACACTAAATTTTCAACATGGGATTCTTGGGACCCCACCTCATGAACTCAGTCACTGTCATGTTGTTATTCAGTTCCGAAAGGAGATTTTGTGGTCACTGCGCAGAAACACCTTTCAGGACAGATTAACAAAATGGCAGTGTCACAGTGCGTGAGGTAGGCTCCCAAAAACCTATGTTGAAAATTTGGTGAAAAAATTCTAAAAAATGACTATGTTACGAGCGTGCATTGTGCAGTTCCCACGCATGCTCGTAACTTCAAGCATTTTTAATATTTTCTCTCCAGATTTTCAACATTGCCATTTTACCATACCTCTTTATGAACAGTACAGCTGTCATTTTTCACATCTTGCCCAAAATGTGCTTCCGTGCATCTGGCGCACAATGGCGCAGTCGGTGTGCGAAATCAATGTTCTGGACAGATTGAGAAAATCACAGTGACAATGTTCATCAGGAGAGGTCCTAAAAAGACCATGTTGCAAATCTGATGAAAAAATTCCCAAAAATGACTGCATTACCAGAGTGCGTTGCGCAGTTTTTATGCACGCTCATAACGTCACCAATGTTTTATATTTTTACTCCACATTTTTAACATTGCCATTTTTGCACACTGCCTGATGAACAACTGCCATTTTTCATATCCTGCCTGAAACATTTTTTCGCACCTGAGGCACACAGTGGGCTCTGTCGCTGTGCTAAATCAATGTTCGGGACAGATTAAGAAAATCACAGTGCCACTGTTCATTAGCGGAGGCCCCAAAATGCCTATGTTGTAAATCTGGTGTAAATAAAACCCAAATAATTGCATTACGGATGTGCATTGTGCAGTTTCTATGCACGCTCGTGACTTCATCAATTTTGTTTTATTTTCTCTCTACATTTTAAACATTACCATTTTTTAAACCTCCTCATGAACAGTATTGCTGTCATTTTTCACATGCTGTTCGAAATGTGTTTTCGCACCTGTAGTGCCAAATAGCATAGCTGTGCAAAATCACCTTTTGGCTAATGAACTGATAGTGTCACTGTTCATGCACTGGGGCCACAAAAAAACCCATGTTTAAAACTTGGAGTGAAAATACCAAGAAATGCCCAGGACATTAGGGTTTCTGACCATAACCCCCAACCCTGTAGGGGCTGACAGGTGTCAGGGGAGTGACTTGGAGTTATCAACAGTAATGCTCACGCCATTCCAACCCCACCCCCAACCCCATCCTGCAGCCAGTGACAGGCACGGAGGTGTGCCTTGGACTCTACAGCCCCAAAGTTCACTCCATTCTCCTATACTGCACCCATTTCAGTGTATTTCCTTATGGAATGGGATGAGTGTAAAGCCCTAACACCCCACGGCACACCTCGACACTTGTTGATGTCTGCAGGGTAGGTCAGTCAGGCTTTACCCATTGTTTCCTGCACATCTGGAACCCCCCCTCCAAATACGGCACTCCTCCTCCTCCTCCTCCCACTCCCTTACCTCTGCCTTACATAACTTTCTCTCATCTAACTGCTCCTGCTTTAACCCTCCTTAACTGTCCTCCTATGCCTCTGCTCCTCTCAATGACTCACATCACCTACTAAACCTTCCACCCCCCCAGCCTGTGTCTCAGCACACTTTCCTCCCCTTCACCACTATGTACTATGTTCTTCAGATATACCACTTGTAACTAAATGCATATTTCACAGGTATGATTTATTTAATTGTATGTCATGTTACAAATGCGACTGAATGATTATTTATATTTTTTTAACTGTCTTGTTACAAATGTAATTGAATGTTTCATTTCTTGTATGTTTTAAACGTTAAACTGTATGTCTAATTCTTCATCCATTAGTACCCCCTCCCAGGTCACACCAGGAGATGAGCAACTTGTTGTTCAGTGTGCCTTCCTGGTGAAACATTTTAATAAATAAATAAATAGTATGAGGTGAAATGGAGTGAACATTATGGCCGATAACCCAAAGGCATACCCCAATGACTGTCAGCCTCTGCAGAGTGGGGTGGGGTTGACATTGGTTCCATACCTCACTGCCATTCCTATTATGCATCTCTCTAACTCCTGCACTACCAATGCCAATGCCAGCAAGACAACATTCGGCATTGTCAAATGCTTGTTAAATATTGGCACAACATGGGCAGATTTCTATTCAGATGGTATAGTTCCTGTATTGACCGATTGCTCAAATAGTATCTCTAGGGGCAGTGTAATGAGGTCAGTCATAATTTGCAATAGTCTAGGGGAAATTTTATCAGGGCCTGGTGATTAATTTGTTTTTAAATGTTTAATTTTAATTAGTATTTCTTCTGTGGTGATTTGTATATTGTCTTTCTATAATGTATTCTTTATATCATCTGGCCTTGAGTCCTTATTATAAATGTCACAAACATAGTTATTATACAGTGGCAAGAAAGAAACGTGGACTCTGATTGGTCAGTCTGGGATTAGACTCGTGGTGTTAGCCCAGCATAACATCACGGGTCTAGTCTCAGCACTGTGAACCTCTTGACTGATTGTTTGCATTAGCATTTGCATCGTTTGCATCTTCTCTTAAGATACAAAAATATTTTCCCACACTAACAAAACATTCTTTAAAATAATTTTTTTTTATTCTGTATATGACAACAAACCATTGTATAATAGGAATAATGCACTCCAGGGTGTGTGTCATGCTTGAATAACGCCACGCTTGGGGTGTAGGACACACTCATCCTGCGGCCTCCTGCCCCCCTTGGCATGGCGTTATCCCAGCAAGACACACACCCTGTCGTGCATTATTCCTTTATTATACAACTCTGCCATTTCTGCATTATTTTTTGTAGTGTGAGAGGAATTTAGGGCTGGTGGGTGTTTCCTGTAAGGAGAGAGGAAGCCATGGCTAATTAGTTTTTTTCTGTAGTGGGAGAGTGGTGTAGGGCTTATTGGTATCTCAAATCGGGTGAGAGAGCTGTACAGTATATAGGCACCTTCTGTAGTTGGAGAGGGATATAAGGCTGATGGATATTCCCTGTAGTGGGAGTGGGATGTACTGCTGATGTATATTTACTGTAGTGTGGAGGCATTTGGTGGGGAACTTGGCTAATGACATGAATAGTAGGATTAACACAACTAATGTTCCCAATGAGACCCCAGAATGGAAGGCAGTCCGTATTAATGCTAGGAGTCTGGTGAACAAATATGATGAATTCCAACTGTTGCTACAATCACAGAATATCCACTTGGCCCTGGTTATGGAAACATGGTGGGATGATAACGACCTGTGGGAGAAGAATGTGCAAGTCTATAACCTGTTCTCTAAATCTAGGGCTCATAGAAAGGGGGAGGTATAGCCATGTATGTACATGAATCTATAAAATGTGAAGAGCTACAGTGGGACATGGGTGCTCTAGAGTAATATGGGTAAAGCTGTATCCCCATAAAGGTACCAAGATCATTTAAGGCTTACTTTATAGGCTGCCTTCCACGTCATTAGATGACGATATGGCAATACTTAATGCAATAGGTGATCTGAACCCAGCAGACAGAATACTGTTGGTGGGTGGCTTTAACCTACCCAGTATAGATTGGATGAGGGGGCAAGGAAGTAGTAACATGGATAAGAAGTACCTGGATATTATCGATCAGATGGGACTCGAACAAATGGTCCAAAGTAGTACCAGAGGAACGAGAATCCTTGATTTAGTACTCACCAATATGGGAAACTCAGTTAATAAAGTCCAGGTTAACAGTCCTATAGGCAACAGTGACCACTGTTCAGTCCATTTTAGCATCAGGGAATCTCTAATTACCAAAACATCAGGTATCACAACTAAGTTAAACTTTAGTAGAGCTGATTTCTCAAGTATTAGAAATCAGCTTTCACTTTGGGACTGGGAAAATGATTTCAAAGGTGCATCTGTACAGGGCATGTGGAAATTGTTGCTAACTAAAGTAATATGTCTTACTAAAAATAATATACCAAGGGACGGATATTCAGACTGCGCCGGGTAGTGGTGCAAGCCTGAGCGCAGCTCAACTGGGCTGCGCCGGGGCCAGGACCAGGCGATATTCAACAGTGATGCACCATGGCTCAGCACCACTGAATATGGCATGGAGGGTACACATACTGCGCATGGCGCGGTGGCACAGTGCCAGCGCAAGACACAGAGAGGGAGCACAGGGATGCGCCAGCACAAGGGCAGTTGCGCTAGGCGCATCACTCACGATATTCAGCCGGGGGCATGCAAATGAGGCCATAATATATGCAAGGCACAAATGGGGCCATTTGCAAGTCATTATGACCCCATTTGCATGCGATACGCTGGGTCCCAGCGAATTGCACCTGGCACCCTGCCAAGCTGCTGCCATCGGGGTCAGCACCCTGGTGGGCTATTGCAGTCCCCCACTCCCATATGCCCGATCGTGGGCTGTTGTAATACATATAAAATCCTGGTGGTCTAGCGGTCCCCCCCCATGCCCGATCGCTGGCTGTTGTAATAACAATATAATCCTGGTGGTCTCAGCGGCCCCCACGATGGTGTGCTATGGTAATAAATACTAAATCCTGGTAGACCAGGTGGCTCCCCCTCCCCACCCACCGCAGGGCCCCGGCCACAGCACCCCATCATCGGCGGGAGGCAGCACCCCACCCGCATACCACCCTGTCACCGTCCGAATGACAGCATACAGTATGATCTGTACACCCATTGGTCCACAGTGTGGACCAATGGGCTTGCAGACCATACTGTACTACACAGGACCAGATATGTGAATGAACTGTGGCCCAATGGGCATACACATCATAATGTACGCTGTCATTTGGTGGGTGGCAGGGTGGTATGTGGGTGGGGTGCTGCTGCCCGACGATGACGGGAGGGTGCTGGGTGGCCAGAGGCCCACGATGTGGGTGGGGAGGGGGGTACCACTGGACCACCAGGATTTAGTATTTAATACAGCAGCTCGTGATCGGGTGTAGGGGGGACCGCTAGACCACCAGGATTATATTTTTATTACGACTGCCCATGATTGGGCATGCAGGGTGGGTGAACATTGGACTACGGGGGGACAAGGTGCTTGTGGATGGTGGTCCTGTTGGTGGGTGGCCACCCACGGCTGGCTGCTGTTGTGTTGCATCTAGCAATACAGGCACCCACCTGTGGGTGGCCAGCATTTGAGCCTGTTCTTTTCAGCTCAACCTTGCGCACCAGTGTGCGGCACATGTCGATGTTGAGCCAGCATATGCACTGCACATTCCGGGCTGAATATCAGGATATGCCGCATATGCATGGGCATGCCCCCGCATCTGTGCCTTCATTACGATTGATGTTACTACTACTGCGCAACATTCACCTTGAATATCACGCTTGGCATTGGGGTTACATGGCACAACCCCTGTTGTGCATGGTGCAACCCCTTTGAATATCCCGGCCCTAGTATTCCAAAATACAACACTGATAGGAAAAAAAAAAAAAACTGCTTGACTGAATGCTTCCATTAAGAGACTGATAAATAGGAAAAAAAGAATGCATAAAAAACTAAAACAAACTAATTCACCTATGATTCATCAGGCCTATAGAGAATGTGTCAAGGAAGTTAAAGTAAAAATTAAGAAAGTAAAGGAACAGTTTGAAGTGGAGCTAGCAAATAAAGTGCAGGATAGTAAAAAATCATTCTTCTCTTGCATTAACAGCATGAACACAGGCCATAGCACAACAGGCCCATTTTTGAACGATTCGGGACAGACAGCTACTGTCACAGAGATGGCTGATATTTAGAATAGATATCCTTGCTCAGTTTATAATAATAGTAATCCCATATTACATATTGCATGGATGCATCTAGACCCGGGAAAATAATTATTAACCCCAAAGATGTATTTGATCGGCTCAGTGAGTTAGATATTAACGAATCACCTGGCCCCGAGGACTTGCACCCAACAGTCCTGCAGGAACTAGCGGATGTATTGGCTTGCAAATCACCTGTATTTTCCAGGCCTCTCTTGACACAGGAACAGTACCCTCAGACTGGAAAACTGCCATAATAGTCCCCATTTTGAAAAAAAATGACCCAAGTCAAAACCTGACAACTTTAGGCCTGTAAGTTTAAGCTCGCTGGTAGGGAAGGTTATGGAAGGGTTAGTTAAGGATTTAATTTAAGACTTTCTAAAGACTCATGGCCTGGTCGGCCCTGTACAGCATGGGTTTACAAAATCCAGATCCTGCCAAACAAACCTTTTGGCTTTCTATGAGAATATCAACAAACAGTTACATCTTGGGAATTCAGTCGATGTGGTTTATATGGATTTCGCTAAGGTGTTTGACAAACTGCCCCACATGGTACTATTAAACCTATTAGAGGAGATTAATCTGAATAACAATATTTGCAACTTGGTATCAGCATGGCTGCAGGGGAGGAAACAAAGGTAGACCATAAATGGGGTGCTTTCTGAGTAGGCACCTATCACTAGTGGGGTTCCCTAGGTCTCGGTCTTGGGACCAAGTCTCTTTAATATATATACATATCTTCCCTTAAACTAAACAACCCAAAAATTTGGCTTTATAAATTTGCAGACGATTGCAAATTGGGGACAGTAGTGAACAATCAAGAAGATGTTGCATCTTTACAGAGTGCTATTGATGTGATCTCTGAGTGGACAGTATCTAACAAATTAGTCCTGAACACTGCAAAGTGCAAGGTCATGCATTTTGACAAACACAATGGACTGGTCTCTTATAAACTTTCAAATACTACACTCATAGATACCAATGAGGAAAGAGACATGTGGATTATGATTACTGCTGATCTGAAGTTTGGTTCCCATTGCAGGGCACAGGTAATAAAAGCAAACCAGAATCTGAACTGCATCCTCAGACATATAACCAGCAGGGATGAAAAGGTATTGACTCCACTTTTTGTTGCACTAGTTAGGCCCCATTTGGAGTACTGCACACAGATTTGGTCCCCACAGAATAGGGAAGATATTAACAGGTTGGAGGGAGTACAGAGAGGATTTATCAGATCTATAAGGGGTTTAAAGAACAAACCGTATGCAGAAAGATTATCATCCCTCAACCTTTATTCCCTTTACTGCAGGAGGTTTAGGGGAGACCTATGCTTACTATATAGAATAATGAGAGATGACAAGCTTTGGGCTGAGATTGGAATCCAGCCCAAAACTGGTTGGTGTAGTGCTAGGAGACATAACAGTCAACTTCTTCACTTTAAATGGAACTGCTACCAATGAAAGAGCTGATTTAGTCAAAGGGTGGTGGTTCCCTGAAACGAACTTCCATTAGATGTTGTTGAAAGTCCCACTATGAATAGTTTTAAGAACAACTTAGATCGACACTTTAGCGAGTTAACAACTCGATTTAAATTGGGTATATTGCAAGCTCTAAGGACATTAGTCTATTAGCTTGATTTTACCTATGATACCTACAATACCTACAATACCTATGATACCTACGATACCTATGATACCTATGATACCTACGATACCTACGATACCTATGATACCTGCGATACCTATGATACCTACGATACCTATGATACCTATGAATTTGGGGCTAATGAGTAGTTCCTCTAGTGGGCGAGTGATGCAAGTCTGATGGATATTTCCTGTCATGGGAGTAGGATGTAGGGCTGAAGATTTTTTCCTGTAATGAGGAGGGATATAGGGCTGATGTGTTTTCTTGTAATGCGAGATTGCTGTAGGGCTTATGGGTAACTCCTGTGATAGGATTGCACCCCCTGGTTCAGAGCAGTGATGTCTGGCGTGAGTGAGTTGCAGCATATGTCACCTGGCAACAGTAGATCTCAGTCCATGTATGTTCATCTGCATGCTTGTGTTTATAAATCGAGAGACCTCACTGAAAGACAGCCATCACATGACTGTGCATTTAAATTGTATAGATGAACAGTTAGAAACCGGATCTCATTACAAAGCTGGAAAACCTCATTACCTACAATGAGCTATTTTATAGGTGCAATACGACACTCTGGGGTGTGCATTAAAGGATTATTGATGCATTTCCGACTGATATAAGGACACATGGCCTTCAATCTTGTGCTTTACTATGCCCCTGGGGCATACATCATTAATTCTTTAATGCACACCCCATCATGGCTTATTGCTTACATAACACATGCAGCTTAGCGTGAATATCCTAAAATTCTCATAAAGATCCAAGGAGATGACTTTTCTCAGCTTTTATAATAATTGAGGCTCATTAAAATTGGTCACAAAACTCTGGATTTTTGAGAGGCCCCTACTGCACTTTCATAAAATCATAAACAAAAATTATTTTGCAAAGACTAGTAGAGGCTACATTACTATTTTCAGAAACTGTACCCCCATAATTCCCCAGGCCATTTCATGATGTCATGAAAGCTAAGCTCCCATTTGGTGCAACAAATAAATTGAGAATGTTTTTAATGTTACATGTTGTACATATATTGTATGTTATGTATGTTATATTTATTATATTGCATATTGTTGTAACATCTTAGCTGCATATAGCTGTGCTGGGTCATTCCTGAAAAGGGTTCTTTGACCCAGTGTACTTACCTGGTCAACAAAGTGAATGAATGAATAAATAAATAAATAAACAAATAAAAATAAATCTATGGAGCTTACCAAAAAAAAATAGTAGACATGTTCCCAACTCAGTCTAACTTGTAATGAGTTAGGCAAGCAGTCATGAAAAAGCCGTATGAATTTTATAGAAGAGGAAAGAGAAAGACACCCTCTCTTACTTCTATAACAATGGACTCTGCTAGTTAGACACAAGCTACATCTGGCTTTTTATTTATTTATTTGCTTTTGGTTACCGGGTGGGTGCGCTAGACGTAGCAATGCCTATTTTCAGGCACGACCCGGGAGTATACAAGGGAAACACATGACAAGTACAATGTGACACAGCACAAGGAAGAGGTAGGCAGTAGGACAAATGCAAACAGTGTGAGACATATAGATTGTTTAACGTATTCAACAAGTAGTCCCAGTTAGACTAAAGCAATACAGCAACCTAGACCATATATAACAATGTTAATGCTAACAGGTTCAAAG
Organism: Neoceratodus forsteri; assembly: GCA_016271365.2. NCBI lineage: Eukaryota > Metazoa > Chordata > Ceratodontiformes > Ceratodontidae > Neoceratodus > Neoceratodus forsteri. Next base: position 636,932,988 of record CM057453.1, on the reverse strand, counting down.
TAAAAAGCAAGTGCCATCAAATGACATGAGGTTTTGGAAGGGGAGAGATAAGGTAAGAGACAGGGGTAGAGGGGGTAGGAGAGGGAAGGTAAGTAGGGTAGCAAAGAGTGAGCTATGGTGGACGGAAACATGTACAGGGGTTAGAAGCCAGAAGATGTTGACGGTGGAGATTCTTGAAGTGGGCATGGGTGGGGGCTTGGCAAATATTTTGTGGAATAGCATTCCAGCTTTTAGGTGCTAGATAGGAGAAAGCTTGTGTACCCATAGTGGTTTTGCATCTGGGGATAAAGAGATGGGTGTTTTATGAGAGGGTCCAGTCCTCTAGTTACATGCTAGAGGATCAGCAAAGTTATGCTAATGACCCCTGTAAAAGGAAACTTAAATCTGAAGAGGGTACTTTGTTTATTCACTGCCCAAAATACAGTAATCCCTGCATGTCTTTTACAGGCAGTGCAGGTGAGGAGATTTCAATATGGGACTGGCATCACTCTGCATAAGAGAAAACAATTAATGGATAACAGCAAGACACCTGAATTAGAAACATAGAATCCATCAGCAGGAAATAGGCCCCTTGGCCACAGGTGCAAAAACACTTTTCAGACAGGATGTCTAAAATGACAGCTGTACTGTTCATGAGGAGGTGTAAGAAAATGGTAATGTTGAAAATCTGGAGTGAAAATATAAAAAAATTGGTGAAGTCACAAATTGTGTAGAAACTGTGCAACGCATTTTGTGTACTGATCATTTTTGAATTTGTTCACCAAATTTGCAACATGGGTTTTGGGACCTCTCCTTATGAACACTGTCACTGTGATTTTCTTAATCTGTCCCAAATGTTGATTTCGCACAGTGACCATGCCATTGTGTGCCAGATGTGCGAAAACACATTTCAGGCAGAATGTGAAAAATGACAGCTGTATTGTTCATAAGGAGGTGTGGAAAAAGGGTAATGTTGAAAATCTGGAGTGAAAATATAAAAAATTCTTGATGTTATGAGCATGTGTGGGAACTGCACAACACACGCTTGTAACACAGTCATTTTTTTGAATTTTTCCACCAAATTTGCAATATAGGGTTTTTGGGAACCCACCTCATGAACAGTGACACTGTTGTTTCATTAATCATTCCCAAAAGGTGATTCCACACAGTGACCGCTAAATCACCTCTTGGGACCGAATAACGACATGACAGTGACTGCATTCATGAGGTGGGGTTCCAAGAACCCCATGTTGAAAATTTGGAGCCAAAAGCCACAAAAATGGATGAGATATCCACCTAAGTTGAAAAAAACCTATTTATGCCATTATACAGCTTACCGGCATTTCTTCAGTTCATGGTCAGCTTTAAAGAGAGCAGACGTGTTCCTGCTCCACTGAAGATCATCGCGCCAGGCTCCGGAGATAAGTATGGGATGAGGGGGGTGTATGGGGAGGTGAGGAGCACAGAAGGTTGTTGCAGGTTGGGGGAAGGGGGACCACAGACAGCGAGGGACCATTTTCTTTGTTTCAGGTTTGAGAAAAACCCCCACTGCGGACCGTTTCTTTTTTCCACACACACTGGGGTGGGCTCCCAGTGTGTCCTATCATTTGAGGGGTCATATTAGCCACACTGGGGTGGGCTCCCAGTGTGGCACACAGTGGGGACAGGAATATGCCGATGTAATGGGGGGGTTAAACATGTTGACAGGGGATCCGGCACCCCATTGACAAGCATGTCTTGGGGGGATGATGCTGAGGGGGATTGGACACCCCCTTCAGCAGATCTGGGATGACATTGAAGCTGACAGGGATTGGGCCCCCCATCTGCAAGCTTGTTTGTGTCTTTGGGGGGGATGATACCAAGGGGGATTGGGCACCCCCCTCGGCACAGAAAAACAGGAATGGGGCACATATGCCGTCAGGGATTGGGCTCCCCCATTGGCAAACGAACTGGGGAATGGGCATGCCAACAGGGGGCTAGGCCATCCCCTGAAGTCAGCTTGCTGGGGACTGTGAGAGGCAGACAGCGACAGCTGCTACCATGTTTATTGAAAAGTTACACCAGGCAAGGCATGCTCTGCAATGAGGGGGCGCTCCCTCATTGCAGGGGTGAAATTGTTTCAAGTTGGTGGCCCACTTGCAGACTACTGTCATAGCAAGCATGCACCTTCATTTGTGCCACAGAGACAAGCTCCAAAAAGCAGTGGTGACATTGGCCACAACACTGCTGCACCTCCACAACCCGCTACTCCACAAAGCTGTCCCAACATGTTTCTTGTCCATGCAGTGCCGCATGGAAGGCTGGGAAGTGAGTTAGTAGGCACAGGGGCAGGTGCAAAGCTGGTGAGATGAGTAGGGAACTGGCTTCAGGGAAGGCAACAGAGGGTGGTGGTGGGTGGGGAGCTCTCACACCCAAGGGTAGTGATGAGCGTTGCATGGGAGTAGGCAGTCATACTCCAAGCACTCCATGGTGTGCAATTTTATTTAAAGGGGGATAGCAAATAGGCTCTGAACTGCTTCCTTTTTCCATGAAAACGAACAAAGAAAATACTGAACCTTTCTGTAATGTTATTCATAGGAGTCAAAACTAGAAGGACTGGTCACTAATACTCTCTTTGCTTCCCAAGGACAATACCGATTTACAGGCTTTGGGCTGGTATGTGGGTGTCTTAGGGAACAATGCGTGGCATTTGTGTTTACCCATGCATGGCAACAACCACTGTCATGAGATACAAAAGTTGTGTTTATTGTGCCAAATGAGGCAACAAACACAGTCCTGGTGTACATTTGTATATTGTCTGGCCACACTCCGGGGGTGGGGGGTTGCTCACCCTAACAAGGGGGGGGTGAGGTAGCAGTGAGTCCACTTGGAGTGCAGATATGAAATCCCTGGCTACACCCCTGGAGCGGTGTTCCACAGGGCTCAGTGTTGGGACCAGTGTTGTTTGGGATATTCATTGCAGACATATCATTGGACATCAAGAGCAAGATCAGTCTGTTTGCTGATGATACCAAGGTAGGAGCAGTGGTGGATGACCTAGAGGGATGGCAGGGGTTGCAGGATGATCTGGCAAAGCTTGAAACCTGGTCATATACCTGGCAACTGGGGTTTAATGCCAAAAAGTGCAAGAAGCTGCATTTTGGGATGAAGAACCCAAGGAGGAGTTACCAGCTAGGGGAGTGCAGCTAGCCCAGACAGAGGAGGAGAAGGATCTCGGGGTGCTCATTACAGGGTCAATGAACAACTCGGCACAATGTAGGAAGGCAGCTGCAAAGGCCAACAAAATGCTGCATTGTATTGCAAGGGGTATATCCTCGAGGAGGGAGGAGGTGATTCTGCCACTGTATAGGTCATTAGTTAGACAGCACCTGGAGTACTGCGTGCAGTACTGGTGCCCGTATCTGAAGAGGGACATTACGTTACTGGAGGGGGGTGCATCGCAGGGCGACAAAGATGATCAAGGGGCTGGGGGACATATCATACGAGAGGAGGCTGAGGGAGTTGAACATGTACTACTGGAGGAGAGGAGGGACGGGGGCATGATTGAAACCTTTAAGTACATGAAAGGAATAAACAAGACAGGTACAGAGGGGCTGTTCAAAGTAAGAGAGGGGAGGGACACCAGGGGCCATGATATGAGACTGGAGGGAGGAAGGTTCAGAAGAGAAATGAGGAGACACTTTTTTACAGAGAGGGTGGTGGCTGGGTGGAATGCATTACCTGCAGAAGTGGTATCTAGTAGAACAGTGGACTGCTTCAAAAGGGGATGGGACAGGACAAGGGGGAAGGTCAATGAAGGGGAAGGGAAATAGTGGAAGGAAGGGCAGCCGCAGAATAAGGGGTGCTAGTTGCACATTCAAGCAGACTTGATAGACCTCTAGACCTTTATCTGCTGGCAAATATTGTATGTTCGTATGAGCAAGCAAACATAAAAATGATTTAACCTGGCATTTTTCTTAATTGGGGTTCTATGGATACACTATATTGATTAGAGTCTTATTCCCATTTAAATTATAATCAACAACAGATTAGATAATACTGTAACACCCATGTTATCATAGGATTCAAATAGTATGGTCTGCTACCCCTTGTCTTGTCCCAATGGAATTGTCCTTGGATAATAAAAGGTGCAAAGAAAAACAGATGGCTACAAAGTCCCGTAGAACACAGCCACTGGTGAGGTACAGAGTTCTGGAGATAAAGCCAGGTTCAGTCAAACAGCTCAATGACAGATACCACTCTTAGCTGCAGGTTCACTTGATTTATTCCAGCAGAGTTGAAAAGGATGGCAGCAACATCTCTTCTGAAAGGGGAATTGAAGCATAAACAAAACAAGAGAGGCTTCAGACAGAGAGTGCAGGCTGAGTGTGTGCACTGCAGCAGCTGAAGAAAGTTTTCTGTGTCTGAAGTTGAACAGCAGCAGCTCTGGTACTAAAGTCAAAGAGACCAGGGAAAAGAAGCTCCTACAGGGGTTGAAGTGAAGATCATGTTAGATAGGTGCTGTTGAGTAGCAGAAGATAGAATGGGCATGTTGAATCATGAGGTATCCAGTGTAGTAATATGTTAGACTGAGGACATCCAAAAAACATGGTACTAGGTGAGGGTGTGGGTTCCTCATTAAGGGTCTCTATGGACTACAGTAGATGTAATGCACAGGAACTGGGTGGGTGGATGAAGCACCCCAGAGAGCAGGATGGGCATGCCAAGAGAATTTCTAGGAGTACACAGTTAAAATTGTTCAAGTGAGGGCCAGACTTACACTGTTACAGTCCTTCCTCAGTCCAAAAATTGATACCTGGATGGGGATTTGGGGGTCATGTGCCCCACGTGCTTTATGGGCATAATGGTGCTGTCAGAGAGCCCCTTAATTTAGTAATGGCCCATTAAGGATGCGCAAAGCTAGAAACTGGCAAATTCAGTTTTGCTTTGATTTAAGCCCCCTGACTTCAGCACAGCAGCTTTGACACTTCAGGTCCTTGGTATTGGGGGGATCTAGTAGGTTACAAATTAGGGTAAGTGACACCCCTCAACCACCCATCTCCCACTCCAGACAATCTCACATTCCTCCCACCTTCCCTGTTCCTTCAGTCAGTTCCTTTAAAGTTGACAACTGGTCTAGAACAAGGAGTCAGCCATTTTTTTTATAAAAATGTTTAGGTCAGGGGAGAGAAGGGTGGTAACAGACTGAAGTGGGGGACTCTGGGTGGTCACGGGACTAGACTTAGCCACCTAGGATGGATTGAAGTGCTTTCCTTTTGATTGCAAAAAAACAAGGTGCTGTATCAGCAAGTGGGCTGATAAAAAGGTAGTACAAAATCCATGCTAAAAATAGAAAATAGAGTTAGAAGTGACGTTTTGACCACAGGTCTTCTTCAGGAATTTTCAAAAAGAGAAAAAAAGCAATGTTAGTTTGCTTTTTTCTGTTTCATAATTCCTAAAGTAAGGATGGGTGAACCAGAAAAGGTCCTATCAGGATCAGGATTCTGGCCAAAGTCCCAATAAGTTCTGATTCTAATCAGAATCTTTTCTAAAATGTGGGGAGAATTTTAAATCTGCCATAAAATGAAAGCTACAGAAAATGGAGAGCTAGGAAACAGGCCAGTATATGCTGCTTGTCTATATTCAAATGAAAGGGCACACAGAAAGGTGACTTCACCTGCCACCACTGTCCAACTTCCCTGTAAAAAGAATGTTCACAGTGCAATAAAATTAAATGTATTTTCATCGCCTGTGCCCTGCCTCATTAGTTTGACTGCCTAGTTAGCTACCTGCCTCCCCAGAAAAAAAATTTCTAATTTACAACCCCCTCCCCCCAGGTGGGGGCTTACCTTGCCCTTCTCACTGTAAGCCACTCAGCTCTCCCGCTAGTCCCGCCAGTTTTGGGTCCCGTGCTATTCCTCCATTTTGCTCCTGCTGGTCACTGTGTGCCCAGATCCTTTGAGGGGGACCAGAGGAGTGTGTACAAGTAAGGCACCCACTTGGCAGTTTAGTGAATGCCGCACAGACCAGCGTGCAGCTGTTTGAGCAGGATGCGTGCTCACTTCTGTGAGCTGCAGCAGTCGGCTCACTCCCTCCGAGAGTGCTGTGGCGATTGATGTGAAAGCTGATCCGGCAGCTCCTCTGGCTCTGATTGTGTGTGCTCCAGCCCCCATGAATATATAAATAGTAGAAGGGGTCCAGAGGCATTTGGAGGCAGAGAAATAAAATGTTTGATCCCAACCAGAGTGGAACAGGGGGACTAAGCAGGCCTAATCGGCGGGTTGCTTCTGCTGCATTGAGGAGCAGGGGGACTGAGATGGCCACATCAGCGGTGACAGAGGAGACAAGCAGTGGGATCAGGGTTAGCCATACCGGTGGTGCAGTGGACTTACTGAGGATCAGCTGCAGGAGTGAGCATCCAATCAGCAGCAAGGGAGCCAACATTAAACTCACAGCTGGGCTTTTAAAAGGGATTCACCCAGCTGCTACTTGGATCCCAATCAGAGTTGAGCAGGGGGACTAAGGCCACATTGGCAGGCTGCTTCTGCTGCATTGAGGACCTATTTCCGCCCACCTCCCGGCCCTGACCCTCGACCTTGATTAAATGCTTGGAGGAGAAGGGCCAGGTAGAGGTAGGTCACTGATTGGTGGGGTGACTATGCTGGGGTTGGCAGATCTGGGTGTGGGAGGTTCTTGGTGGAGCCCTCTCTCAAGCCATGACTCTGACTCTGTCTCTGACTGTTTCTTGGAACTGTGTGGGGTGGATCTCTGTGGAGGTGTAATTGTTAGGGGTGGGACTCTGTACATTCTATTGAAACTGTTTTGGGGCTGTATCATCTGTGTTCATTATCATTTATACTGCCTAGTACATTGGTCTAAGGGCTGTGTTTTTAAATTGCACTAGCTACATCTCCCAGTACTGTTAGGGTTGGTACTCTGTACATTCTATTGAAACTGTTTTGGAGCTGTAACACTATGTTCATTATCATTTATATTGCCTAGTACATTGGTCTAAGGACTGTGTTTTTAAATTGCAGCAGCTACATCTGCCGGTATGGCCGCCTCTAGAGGGTTGAGGGTAGGGATACCCGGGGGGGCCTGGACACGGGGGCATGTGCAAAAATGTTTGGAGAAGGTCTCTGGGGATGGCCCTGACCCACCAGGACAGGCACCTCTGGCAGGGTTATAGGGCGTACTGGCTTTGTGGCAGCCATGGTTCTAAACTGGGCCTGGAGAGAGGAGGGTTGCCCAGTATGTAGACAGTTTTTGCAGATCAGGGGGGAGATTGACTGGTTAAGGAGAGAACTGCAGATGTTGGGGGGGAGGAGTAAATGTGTCTGGGAGGGCCTGTGGTGGGCAGGAGGGCTGTGATTATGGTGGGAGATTTGGATCCCTTCTGTCAGGCAGGAGGGGAGAACTTAGGCAGCGGGGACTGGTGGCTAAGGGAGTATCTATCTGGGAGGATACAGGTAGAGGAAACTGTTTACATCACAGGAGGTTGGGGGCATACAGGAAGGTTAGGAGTGACAGGGGGCCTGCCAGAGTGGTGGATAGTGGAAAATCTGAACAAAGAAAAAGAGGTAGACTTTGCGTACTATAATAAATTTGAGCCTTTGAGCAAGTTGGGGAGAAAGACGTGCTAGTGGGTGACGAGAGGAGGAGAAGGGGTGGGGGTTATGGGAAATCAGGTGGGGTGGGTGGCAGTAATCCATATAAGCATGCTAGCAGGAGGAAAGGCAAATCAAATGTCTCAGACAGGGAGGGGGGAACCCAGCAGGGGGAGGGTGTGGAGGCTGCGAACTCACTAGAAAAAGATGGTGACATTGAGTCAAGGGAAGTGCGTACCACAAGGGGGGGTTATCAAGCGAGAGAAATGCCCAGAGGTAAAGGGGCCCTGCAGGAAGGCAGGGTAGGGGAAAAGAGGACAGGGGATGAGGTAGGAGGAGGTGATGGTGATAGGAGTGACGTACAGGGGGGTCTGATAAGTTAGGAGCTGGAAGGGGGGAGGTCAGAGAAGAGGGCTTGACTGGGGTAGGGAATGGGTGGAGGCTAAACTGAGGGAGTCGGGAACCTGGTTGTAAAAGTTGTGACTAGAGGGTTAGGACAGCAAGGGATTCTATTGTAGAGGGACTGGAAGGAAACCAGGGGGGTGTGGTCTCAGGGAGGGGGGAAGTGACAGGGGCTGGAGGGGGGTCTAAAAGGGAGATAAACCCAAGCCCAAGGGGGATGTTAAGGTACTCCTGCTGGGGTACTCTATGATCAGGGGTATTCAGTGGGAGGGGCTGGGAGTGGGAAGGTCCAGTCAAGTTAAGGTAGTGGGTATTTCCGGCCTCACTGTGGATAGGGCAAAGTTCATGGTGTATGAGCTGGTGAGGGACTGTGGTGGTTCACTAGACTTCCGGATGCATTTGGGGACAAATGATATTGAAGGGAATAGTGTACTGGAAATTTAAGCAAGGGTCTGAAAACTGGCCAGGGTCTGTCATTACAGTGGTTGCACAGTCTTCTTCTCAGAAATCCTACCAGTGCCAAGGGCCACGGTGGAGAACAAACAGAGGATCAGGGAGATAAATGATTGGCTCAAGCAGTGGGGTGATGCAAGTGGAATTGGGGTGTTGGGGGACTGGGGGAGTTTGGGATGACAAAGGACTTTATGCCTGGGATAGGCTCCACCTAAATCCAGTAGGAAAGAAAGTTCTCAAATGGGGGATGGCGGATTTCATTCAGACTAGATGGGGTTTAAACTTGTGAAGGGGAGACGGTCGGAATGTGGGACTGATCAGGCCATCCATATCACAGGTAGGACTGGTCCTAAACCCCGAAAAGGGGGGGGCAGACAGTACCCTAGAAGAGAGAGGTGGATGGACGAATGTAAGACCCAGGGAAGAGATGGTTAATGGGGGTGGGGACAAGGGTTGGAGGGTGGTTTTAATTAATGCCAGGAGACCAGGAAATAAGATGCCTGAGTTCCAGGCCACGCTGGTTGGGGGGGTGGATGTGGCTGTGGTCACTGAGACTTGGGCCACCCCTGGCCATGACAGGGATCTTAATCTGAGTGGGTATCTTGTGCTAAGGAAGGATAGCAAGGTGGGCATAGGGGGTGGAGTGGCAATGTTCATTAGGGATAACATTGAGATTATTAGAATGGAGAAAGAAGAGGGCAGTGTGGAGGCCTTGTGGGTCACCTTGCGAACTCCTGTGGGAGGGAGGATTAAGCTGGGGGTGGTATATAGGCCCCCAGGGTTGGCAGAGGACCTGGAGGAGGGACTGATGGCTAACATTAAGGGTCAGTGTGGACTGGAAGGGGAAGAAGTGGTGTTGATGGGGGACTTTAATATGCCGACTACCGGGGGAACCATGACGTCCACTGTGTTCAGGGAGCAAAAGCTGCTGGATGTCTTCCTGGACATGTTCCTAAATCAGCAGGTGATGAACCCAACGAGAGAGAATAGTAGTATACTGGATGTGTTCTTAGCAAATGGGGACATGGTACGAGATCTAGTTGTTAGAGAACCCCTGGCTGGGAGTGACCATGACACAGTCTGGTTTCGCTGAATATGGGCGGGGGGATCATTCAAGGATGATGATAGTGGATTTTCCAGGGCAGACTTTAGGAGCATGGGGGACATACTCAAGGGGCATTTGCAAAAGATAAAACCAGGTATGGACATTGAAGGCAGGTGGGAGATCATAAAGCAGTGGATTCAGGAGGCCACCAGGACCTGTGCATGGGTGAGTCGTAAGGGCAGTAGGTCTCATAAACCATGTTGGTGGACCAGGGAGGTCCAGGAGGTGGTAAGGGAGAAGAAGGCTGCTTACAGTAGGTACAAAAAAATGGGAGGAGAGAGATAGGGAAACCTATTGCCTTGCAGCCAGGCAAGTCACCAAAGTGGTGAGGGGGGAAAAGGCCTGGAAGGAGCAGAGGCTGGTGCAGGGGACACGGTTTGGGGAAAAGGGGTTCTTTAGGTATACTGGGGAGAGGAAGATGGTCAAGGGCCAGCTCAGTAGGTTAAGGTCAGCTGGGGGGTGGGTGGAAGGGGCTGGAGAGCAGGTGGAGGTGCTAAATGAGTACTTCGCTTCGGTATTCGCTAGGGAGGGGACTGGAGAACACCCAAATAGGGGGTTGCAGGACACAGAAGGGGCAGTAGACCTGCTTATTGGGGTACCTGCTGGAGAACAAGATGCTGGGGGAGGCAGTCCAGGGGTGCAACGTCAGGCCAGTTCTGCTGAAGGGGGGGGTACAGAAGCTGTTATTCCAATTGGATGGGTGTGGGAAGCCCTCAAGTCCCTAAAAAAGGACAATCATCAGGGCATGATGCTATTCAGCCCAGAGTACTGTGGGAGTTGGTGGATGTTTTAGCTGCGCCACTGTGGAACTCTTTAACATGTTGCTGCAGATGGGGAAGGTGCCAAGGGATTGGAGGCAGGCGCATGTTGTGCCCATCCATAAAGAGGAATCAAGAGAAGAACCAGGTAACAATAGACCCATCAGTTTGACGTCAGTGGTGGGCAAGACAATGGAGAGCATACTTGAGGTGAAGCTGGGGGGTTTCTTGGAGGAGATGGGGTATCTGGATGACCAGCAGCATGAGTTTGTGTCAGGTAGGTCGTGTCAAACTAACCTTGTTGAATTCTGTGAGTGGGTGACATAAGCACTCGACAGGGAGAGACAGGTGGATGTATTGTTCCTGGAATTCAGCAAGGCATTTGATTCAGTCCCTCACAATGGCCTGCTGGAGAAGCTGGGAAGGATGGGGGTAGGCCCACTGATGGTTAGGCAGATTGGAAATTGGCTTTCTGGGTACACTCAGCAGGTAGTGGTGGGGGGGAGGTATCATCTCCTAGGGAGGTCATAAGTGGAGTCCTGCAGGGATCAGTTCTGGGGCTGTTCCTGTTTAATGGCTACAGCTCCAATATCCAAGAAGGTATAGGGTGCAAAATGAGTCTCTTTGCAGATGACTCCAAGCTAGGGGCAGTGGTGGAGGGGGAGAAGGGAAAGTTGTTCCCTGCAAGGGGACCTGGATACTCTGGACAGGTGGTCCTGCACCTGGAAATTTAAATTTAACTCCTCCAAGTGCAAGGTGCTGCATCTAGGGTGGGATAACCCCAACTATGTGTATACCCTGGGGTGGGATAAGTTGCAGACCACAGTAGGGGAAAGAGACCTGGGAGTCCTAGTGGATGTTAACATAAATAATTCTGAGCAGTGCAGGAGGACTGTGGTCAGGGCAAATAGGATGCTGGGCTGCATTGCTAGGGGATTATCTCTAGGAACAGAGTGGTGATGTTGCCACTGTACAACAGCCTGGTTAGACCACATCTGGAGTACTGTGGTGCAGTTCTGGAGGCTGCACCTAAGAAGGGGCATCCAAATCCTGGAGAGGGTTCAGAGCACAGTGACCAAAATGATCCAGGGCCTGCGGGACATGACATATGAGGAGCAGCTAGAGGAGCTCAACCTTTTCTCACTGGAGGAGAGGAGGGATCAGGGTGACATGATTGAGGTCTTCAAGTACCTCAAGGGAATAAATAAGGTAAGCCTAGATGGGATCTTTCTGTGGAAGGAGGATGGTATCACCAGAGGACATACCTGGAAGATTGAGGGTGGGAGGTTTAGGGGGACAGGAGAAGGAAGTACTTCACAGAGAGAGTGGTAGAACCATGGAATGCACTGCCTGGAGAGCTGGTACAGGCAGCTATGGTGGAGGGGTTCAAGAGAGAGGGTGGGATAGGTATAGGCAAGGGGTGAAGCAGAGGATGGCTTACCTGGGGGGAGGGACTTGGGGGATGGAGTAACAGGGAAGGGAGCCAGGTAGATGGCTATAGTACCCAATCAGGGTGCTGAAGCATGAGCAGACTTGATAGACCAAGTGACCTACTATGTTGGCGTCTAGTATATTAGTATGTTAGTTTAAAAAGGGAGCACCACTAAGTGCTATGTGTTAAAAGGGGCACTGTTTCTTTAAGAGCAGTCAAGGCTGCTAAAGTGAATGATAGTTCCGTTCACTGCCTGGGGGACTGTGTAACGGAGTGTGCAACAAGCAGGGGAAGCCTTGTTTGTTGTCCACTGTGCCAGTGGACAATAGGGCAGAGGGGCAGCTCTTGTAAAATGGAGAAATCAATTGTTAAAATGTTATTGTTTTCCTGCAAGAGGGACTTAAACTGGGACATTGAGTGAACTGCTTTTGTAGCAGCCATATTTGCTACCTTTAACCCTGCAGGCAGCCAGTGAGAAAGCTGGGAGCGCTAGAGGACTTTGCCAAGGGACTTCTGGGAAGAGGAAAGGACAGTGTCTTGGCACCAATACAGAGAACCAATAGGATATCAAAGGAGCCTAATGCATATTCATTTTCAGGTGTACAGCCCGTTTTGACCATGGGATTCTTCCATGATCCCTCCAAATCCAGAGGACAATCTGAGCTGAATTCAGTTCAATGGAGCCCCCTCCTAAGGGAGGGGGACTCCATGATGTTGCAGAGGGTGAGAAGAAGGCCTGCCTGTGGGCTTGTAGAGCCACCAGCCCAAGGGCCTGAGTTGCTTCAGAATGAAAGTGCTGAATTGCTGACCAGAGGCAAGAAAAGTTGTTGTGAGGTTCCCAAGGGAGAAGAAGCCTTTTTGTGATCTTCGATGGAAGGAGAACTGCCTATAGGCTTATGCAGTCACTGGCCCAGGAGGTGCTCTATGTTGCCCCGTGTTGCCTTCCAAAGACTGGAAGGAGTGTGTCAACAGAATGAAAGTGTTGTTTGTTAGCCAGAGTCAAGGAAATCATCTGGGAGTTTCCAGAGGGAAGAAGACTCGCTTGTGATGTCTGACAGAGGTACAGAGGCCTACTTGGAGGCTTGCACAGCCAGAGAGCCAGACTATTGTGTTCCTGTGGATGGAAAGTGAAGTGAGAAGATTCACTCTTCTGTTTAAGTCTGCACCTGTGAGGTTTCATAGTTAGTTACGAATTCAATAGACAGAAATGCCTTTCAGTGAATTTGCCTCCCATGAATCATGGGTGGAAATCAAAAACTTTTTTCCTTTATATTCATCTAATCTGTGTTTAAATATTGTTATGTTAGGGCTATCGACTACCTCTTGAGATAGAGCATTTCAAACATTAATTATTCTTTGAGTGAAGAATCGAATCCTTTTTTTAGTTGAGCTCTTTTCACCTTTATGTTTGTGTGTGTGTGTTCTCTCGTTGGCATTTGTGTATCATGTGATATTAATCCTAGTGTTTCTTTCATCAAGGGGTCTCTAATAGCTTTGCATGTCAAGCAAAGGTCTCCTCTCAGTTGCCTGTACTTTACTAAGGTGAGAATATTTGCTCTTCTGTCCAAGTCTGGGCTTTGAGGCAAGAGGATATGTCCCTGTCTTCTGCCTCAAGCCTGAATCTATGATGCCTAAAGTCGAAAGACTGTTTTTCTGCTAACCTTCAGTGCGAAACCCAGGGACTATGTTCCAGTTAAGAGACAGAGCTCCTGCTGCTGGCTGGCAGTGTGGCTGAAGGCATTTATAGCTGGATATTCCTGAAGTTTCCAGAACAAGAGTGACTGCCATCCGAGGACAGTCTAGGGAGTCAGCTAGGTGGTGTCACAGCTAAACATTGCCATTTGTCTCCCCCTGAGGGTTTGTGCCTGGATGTCGGTGTTGAGGTGTGTTGGCCCTGGTCCCCGGCACTGGTCTGTCCCCCATTCTGAGAGGATACGAGCCGCAAGAGAAGCCGAGAGGTTTCCTGCCTGCTAAAGCTTCAAGAGTCTGCTGCAGAGAGGAGACCCCGAGCTGCAGTATGCCTGCTGCTCATCTCATAAATCTGAGTTACCAAAGTATTACTGATCCAACTACCCCAGATCTACAATCTGAAAGTCTGCAGCCTGATTGGCCACAAGACCATTCTTCAAACCATGAATAACTCAAGGCTTGCCCTGCATCTGAGGAACTGTATATAGTTGGCATAAAAGCTTCCGTGTTTGGCCATCCAGCCTTAGCTGTCAAGTTCATCAGCTATTTGTTGTCACCAATTGTTGTCAAGCTTTAATTCCCAACTTTTGACACAATCTAAAACAAGTAAATTTAGTTTAAGAAAATGCACCAACGCTGGCCAGCCAGCTGTACTGTACAGGCCTGCATCTAGACCTTGGGTACCCAGATAGGACGCTTAGGGGTTAAACTGGAACCAGTTGGGATGGTAGCAATGTTAGATCAAGTGGGCTATTACCTGTAATGAAGTATATGCTGGTGGGAGGCGGGCACTGAAAATGTTTTGGGAATATGGTGATTGATTGGTGTTTGCAAAATCAGAATGCTGAACAGCTGTTTAACCTTTACGTTCATTTCCCTTTTCCTAGCCCTACCCTATGTAAATAAATTGTTGGTTAACTATTTAACAAATGTCTCATGAGCATATTATTAGTGAGCATATTATTAGCTTAAGTCAATAATTGCAAGTATATTGAAACAAGGTTTTGGTTTATGGTAATCCATGTGTAGGGTGACTGTAAGGGAGGTGGGTAGGTACAGCATCCCAGGGGGTGGTACCAGACAAGCAACTGGCCCACTGTATGCTAACTCTGGGTGAAGGCACTGTGCTATTTATTTTACCTTTGGGAAAGAACCACTTTTCCATCAGAACAAGAGCCCAGGCCACTCAGCCTGGTTTGTGGCCACCCAGGCAGGGGTATTACCACGCTGGTACACAGCCCCAGGATTACAAATTATTTCAAACTAACTCCTGTCATTACAAACTAGTAAAGGACAGCTGCCAAATGCTACCTGTAAGCAGGACATGAAATCCAGACATTGACAGTCGGTCAAGCGGCCATTGCCCCCCCCCCATGTGTCATTGAGAATTGAGATTTCTTTGGTTTACTTTGTTTTCCTTTCTTTTAGTTTAACTTTTGACGTCTCTTGACTTGGGTTTCTTTTTTAGCTATGGCCTAGCTTAATTTTTCCAGTAAGATGTAAGGAAAAGGCTGGCTCGGAATTAAACCATTTAAATGTGTATGAGTAAATTACTCAGACTGAGCTCTGTTACCACTCAGTTGCTCTCTGTGACTCACTGAGGATTTCACACTCACACCCAGATTTTATACATAAGTACCACCTGATCAAGAAAAGTACAGTAACTGCAGGTCAGATGGTAACTGAAGGTTGTATGTTGTGTATAGCATCCGGAGTGCAACATGCATGTATATTGGAGCAGTAGCAGCACGACAGCATGAGAATTCCAATCCATCAAACAACACCCAAGCAAGCATGACATCATCAGGCTGACAGGCTCATCAGTTATCACTGGTCTCAACTGAAGTGGTTAGGGGCTGGAAACTGGCAGCAAGAAGAAGTAGATAAGTACTACACCCACATATACCTCCTGTCCCCTACTGCAAAATGTAAGAGAGGCTGGGATAGGCATAGGGGGAAAGGGGGAAAGTAAGGATCATGGGTAAGGAGGATGGGAGAGTGGGAGGGAGGGAGGGAGGGAGGGCAGGAACATTACCTCAAGCTGTGGACCCTGCAATATGAGCAGACTTGATAGACCAAATGGCCTTCTCCTGCTGCCTTCTTTGTATGTTCATAAATCTGCAATCAGCTGAGAGCAACATTTCTTTTTAATATACACATCACACACACATTACAGTGAATTGTATCTGGTGAAAGGAGGTCACCGATGCTGAGTGCAGCTTGTTGGTTTTGTGTGGGTCAGCTCTTGGGGTGTTCAGCAGTTGCTGACGCTGACAGTCTCAATAGAAGGACAGGTTCAACAATATTAGTCCCAGTACACACCTGACTCCCACTTCCCCTACTGTCTGTGAATTTGTATAATAAACAACATTGCAAAGTAAGACACTTCAGTTTAAATGTCCATCTTGTTCATCATTTCAGAAGACCAGATCCTGATTTACACCAACCATGTAAGTAATACCAATAATATATACTTACTTGTCTCAGGGGCTTGGAGTTAGTGAAAAAAGAGGGATGGATTGCTAAAACATGGACAAGAGGGTGATATTTAACTTATCAGCTGCTTCAGTCAGTGTTTGTGTTTTGTCAGCTGTCACCTTCCCTGCTATTGTAATACCCCCCCCCTGCACTCCTGAGCTCCTGAGGAAAGGATGCTGATGCTCACTCATCATAGCGCTGACTGAGGCAAAACAACATTTATGTCACTATTTAGAAGATCAGCATCTAGCAAACTCAGAATCAGAACTCAGAGAGACCGAGTGCTTATTGATCTGGGTCCACCAGGTTATGTGGCTCTGACGGAAGGGGCTTCTGATTTCAAATGGGTTGGTCCACTCAACCCTATGCTGAAGATAGTGCCCTATGGTTGAAACGTCAATTCTAACTAAATTCTGTCCCATTCACCTTGAAACTTACCAGTTCAACTCTATATGCAGATGATATTATTATTTATAAATGTTCTCCATCTCACTCCAATATTAACTTGACTTAAAATTTAGATTTTGCAGATCTTTACTCTTGGCTTTTTCAAAATTGTTGATTACTGATGCGTAAAAAAAAAAAAAAAAAAAAAAGAGTATGCTCTTTGGATCAAGACCTAAATTAGCTAATAATATATCTGGATTTAAGATTCTCGACCAAAATGGTGTACATTTAGAGCAAGTAGAATTTTTTTAAATATTTGGGTGTTTCACTTGACTGAAATTTGGCTTTTCAGATCACGTAAACAATATTTTTAAATATTTTAATCAAAAATTGGGTGTCTTATACAGACTAAAAAACTGTTTATTGTCTGGAACTAGGACACTTATTGGTTCTGGTGTTTTGCTACCTACTTTGACATATAATTCATTTGTTTTTTCAAACATTTCACATTCTGACTTACCAAGTTAAAATTATCCATGCAACAACATTTGTTGTTTTGTGTTAAATGCCTCCCATAGAAATTCATCATAGTGTACTATATAAATTGCTTGGCTGGATGAGTCCTGAGCAAAACTGACAATATCAATATTGTTGCCTTTTCTATAAGACTCTGAGATTGCATTCTTCTTTGCCTTTATCTAATTTACCGAACTCAAAACAAAATATCAGAAAGAGATTCAATGATAAGTCATTGTTCCCTTTACCTAGGGCGAGCACTTCAGTGAGTCAGCATGCATTTTTGTTTATAGCAATCAGACTCTGGAATGATCTTTCAATAACTATCCATGCAGTTAATACCTGCATGGTTGTTAAAACGAGGCTAAAGCACTCTTTACTTTCTCATTCTGCATGTACTTGTTAAACATGTTTATACAGGATTATATTCGACACATTGTAAACTATTTTGTAATATTTCAATTTTTTTATCTGCATATTCCAAGTGAAAATTATTGTATAACTATTGCATTTTTAATGTGATGTATGTTGTAGCTGTTTTTTGTTCAGCTCTGGACTGTATTTGAAAAGGACCTTTGGCTCAGTGTGCCAAAACAGTTAATAAATTAAAAAAAGGTTAATAAATAAAATAAAGAAGGCTATTTTCTATTTTTAGCATGCATTTAAAATGAGCTTTTTTTCTTTTTAATTAATTAACCGATGGTTGAAATGACCCAAAGTAACACACAAGTTCCATTGGGCTGAATCAAAGGAGAAAGTTCCAAATTTCAGCAAAGTCACAGAACACAAATTCAACATCAGCTCATCTTTAGTTCCTATAATGTGGGTCCTTCCTGAGTGGGGCCAGTGGTCTTTGCCAGGGCATACTATCCTTGTAAGCTATCAATATCATTGAAGTTTTCACTAGCAGGTAATGCAAGGTGATTTTATTTCTTTGGTGCCTTTTCCCAGGGGCTCATGATGCTGTATAAAATCAACAAAACAAAGCAAAAACAACCAGACTTAAAATAAAGTAAGCAAGTTTAAAAAGATGGTATTAAAGTGAAGTTACTTCCATGTTAGTATAAAAAAGTTCCACTGAGAAGGTGTAGCATCAAATGAATGTGTTTGTAACTTAACTGAAGTCCCCTTTGGGTGTCCAGTCCTGAGTAAGAACTGTGCTATCTCAGTTGTGGCTAGTCTGCTCCTAAAGATGGAAGAAACGTGCATGACCCTGAAGTAAATAAACCCCATGCTGGCTGACTGAGAATGCATACAAGAGGACAATGAGTTACTGATTTGCTATCATATTCATTGATACATGTGCCACATCCACCTGAGTGCACCACAGTCCAACCAGAGACTTATGAAAACCCTAGCTGGACACTTCCCATAGTGAAGCGCTCTGCTGTACCTGACAATCAGGAGCCAGCGATTATAAAATGCTACTCTGCACTCTTGGTCTTCATATCAGAGCTCTAATGTGCATTAAAACAAACCACAAGACATCAAGGTGGTACCCATTCACTGAGTCCTAGATAAGAAATGCTTGCAGTGGCTTCTCTTATATGGAGTACATTGCATAAATTGGCTTCTTTTAAGGAAAGTGCTTCCTGTCACAAACACACTCAGCAGATCAGGCCCTCTGCTCCCACAGTGCCAACCTGCGAGCACAATAGTGTGACCATGTAACAGACAGGGTAACCCTCCTGTCTGCTTGTGGGTCCATATCACCTTTAGTCACAAGTTCTGGGGGGGGGGGGATTCAAACTGTGAACCTTATGCTAGCGTACCCAATATACAGGCTCAGATATGTATCCTCTTCGGGGATTGTGGTACAATCTTTCACCAGGGGCACCAAGCCAGGCTTCCAAAAATGAACCCTTAAAACTCTATAAGAGACCTTAGGTATATTCTTACCTTTTCCTAGTTTACTAACACCATCAAGCCTTTCAAAACAGCTGTCAGACTTAACCACATATACATCACATGCAGAAAGAACTGGGAAGACACACCCAGGCAGTATCTTGATAAAAAATATTCTTTACTACTGAAAGATGATAAAAATATGAAAAATGTAAACACAGAAAAATATATCGAAGAGCTCACAATCACATAAAAGAACTAGGGAAAATTACAACTCCCACCACAATACATTTTAGATTTTTGCTATCTGAGGTATTACCTCTGGAAGTGCGTTTTAAAGTTAGATCAGAGAGCTGAATCTCACTAGAGTCCCAAAATGATATGACAACATTTCAGACACAAGTATCAGTTTAAGCTCTGTGTCTCCACACTCCTTCTGTGAATCATCTAGCTTCTCCTTTTAGAATATAACATTACAAAAAATGATTTCCTATCAGGAGGTATTTTAAATAAGGTGCAATCAGAAGAAAAAATACATTTCCTATATATAACTCCTTAATTACACATATTTCCTTTGAACTTAGCAATCCCACACTGGTACCAATGTGTTAAAAAAACAACAGGAATCAGTCTAATGATATCCTGTTTCTGAAGTCATAAAGTCACATTTGATTTCCACTTCAAAAAGCCTAGGCATGTCATAAAAAGGTAATAAAATGCCATTCTGAAGGAAATCAGTTAATTAAATGGTTCCTGGTCAGTTTACATATCCTGTAGCTTCACTGAAACCTGTGTGGAGGGGGGGGGCTCTCTCCCTTGCATGGGATGAGCTCCACAAGTCAGTTCACTTCTCATATAGATGCGACAAGTCATCTGCGTTCTGATTGGTCACTCCAGCCCTTTGTAAGATCATCATGCAATACCCTTGTAAGGCAAGACTCCATCTTAATAGTCTACCATTAGTTTTTCCCATTTGTGTCAGCCAAACCAGGGGATTGTGGTCAGTTTGTACCTCAAAATGCTGCCCATATAAGTATGGCTCTAACTTCTTTAGGGCCCACACTATGGCAAGACACTCTTTTTCCACAGTAGAGTAAGCCTGCTCCCTGGGAAGTAACCTTTTACTCAGGTACACTACAGGGTGATCTTTCCCTTGGCTGGATGTCTGCCTCAGTACTGCCTCAATACCCACATCTGAGGCATCAGTCTGGACTGTAAAGGGTCTGCTATAGTCAGGACTTGTCAATATAGGAGCACTGCACAGTGCCTCCTTCTCCTTCAGTCTGGTAAAGGCTCTTTCACAGGCTGGTTCCCAGGTAATTTTCTTAGGCATCTTTTTCTTTACCAGGCCAGATAGGGGAGCAGCCAGGGCACTGTAATTGGGTACAAATTTCCTATAGTACCCTGCTGTCCCTAGACAACTCCTGACCTGCTTCTGTGTTTCTGGTCTGGACTATGCCTTGATCACCTTTATTTTTACTTGGTTAGGATGGAGCTGTCCCCAGCCTACAACATGCCTGAGGTATGCCACTTCAGCCATGGCCACCTGGCACATCTCAACTTTGACAGTGAGCCCGGCCCTCTGTATCCTGCCCAGCACTTCCCTAAGGTGGGACAGGTGTTCCTCCCAGCTGGCACTAAAGATGGCAGTGTCATCCAGGTACGCCATGGCATACTCCTCAGCACCATTTAACACCTGGTTCACCAACCTTTGGAAAGTGGCCAGGGTGTTCTTCATTCCGAAAGGCATTACTTAACTTCAAATAAGCCTATCGGAGTGATGAAGGCCGACCTCTCCCTAGCACTGTCAGTTAACTCTACCTGCCAGTACCCCTTTGTCAGGTCAATAATCGTAAGGTATGTTGCCCCTCCCAACTTGTCTAGGAGTTCATCTGTCTGGGGCATCGGGTGGGAGTCTGACTTTGTGACTGCATTCAGTCCACGATAGTCCACACAGAAATAAGTAGAGCAGTCTGGCTTAGGCACAAGGACTATGGGTGAGGCCCAGGGGCTTTGAGATCTCTGGATTACCCCTAAATCCAGCATTTCCTCCACCTCCCTCCTAATGTCCTTTTGGACAGTCTCTGACACCCGATATGCTGTCTGCCGTATGGGCGTCTATGTCCCTGTCTCTACATTGTGCATCGCTAATGGGGATAGTCCAGACTTGGCACTAAACAGTGGGGCAAGGTCTGCTAAAACCTCCCTTATTTCCTGGATCTTGTCTGTGGCCAGCTGGGGTGACAATTTAACTGCCTCCACAGAGGACTCCTGCTTGCTTTCTTCCAGCAAGTCCATAAGGGGATCTCCTTCGTCCGTTCCCTTCCCAGGACTACATACTACAAACACAATGTCAGCCCTATTAGCATATGGCTTCATCATGTTGACATGGTACATTCTTTCTGTATGTCTTCTGTTAGGTTACTCTGTGATATAGTTCATGTCATTTACCTTTCTAACTACTTTGTACTGTCCTGTGCACTCAGCCTGCAGCTTATCTTTCCAGACCAGGATAAGGACCATAACTTCCTGACCCACCGTGTACGAGCAAGCTCTGGCTCTGTGGTTGTACCACACTTTTTGTTTCTGTTGAGCAGCTGCCAGGTTGCTCTGGACTGTCCCCATAAGCTCCTTCAGCCTTTCCCTACACCTAAGGACGTAATCCACTATGGGAGTTCCCTGGGTGGCATGTTTGTCTTCCCAGTCCTCCTGGATCAAGTCTAGGGACCCTTGTTCCCAGTGTTCATATAAGAGCTTGAAGGGGGAAAATCCTGTTAACTCTTGGGGCACCTTCCTGTATGCAAACAACGGGTGGGGAAGGTATTTCTCCCAGTCCCTCCCATGCTGTTCAGCAAACGTTTGGAGCATTGACTTCAGGGTACCATTAAATCTTTCCACAAGCCCATTGGCTTGCAGGTGATAAGGTATCGTTCACCTCTGCACCACCCCACACTTCTCCCACAAACATTTCATTAGGTCTGACATGAAGGAACCCCCCTCTGTCAGTGATAACCTCCTGCAGAAACCCAACACGGGAGAAAATCCCAAGTAAGACATCTGCCACTTTGTCTGTCCTCATTGAGGATAGGGAAACTGCCTCTGGATATCGGGTGGCATAATCCACCACAGTCAGGATGAGCCTCTTCCTGGAGGAGCTGGGAGTATTTAAAGGCCCCACAATATCCATTCCCACCCTCTGGAATGGCTCCTCCACTATGGGCAATGTAATTAGGGCAGCTGGGGTTTTCTTACCTACCTTCCCTATTTCTTTGCACCCGGTGACAAAACCTGCAATACTCCTTCACCACCTGGGTGAAGTTGGGCCAATAGAAATTCTGGGCCAACTGCTGCATAGTGCGCATGATTCCCAGATGACCAGATAAGGGAATATCATGTGCAATATTGAGCAACTGCTCACGGTACCCCTGGGGAACAACAAGCTGCATGCCTATCACCCCTTCCTCTGTCTTAGCATCCTGAGTATACATCAGTCTATTTTACAGATAAACTTTATGTTTTCCATCACCTCTCTGTGCTCCGTCAGAGTCTGCCCAAGCTCTCAGCTTCTCTAGATTAGGGTCACTTTTCTGAGCAGCTGCAAACTCCTTACACATTCCAAAGGGATGGGACAGGTCCCATTTGGTCTCTAAACTAGGGTCCATAGCACAAGCATCAAGGCATTCAGGATCACTGTCATCCCTAACCATCTGACAATGGGTCACCCCTCCTTCTTTGCAGTAACCCTCCATAGCTATTTAGTTAACTGCTACTGGGGAAATTTCTACCCCCTTTCATTAGTATCCACATCAGGGGACATAGGCTGGGAAACTAGCCTCCCAGTGGTTTCCACAGTGGCTTCAATGGGGTCTGGGGAACTACAAGTTCCCCTTCCCGCTTGGCTACGAGTAACTGCACACACCATTGACCATCCCCTGTTTGAGATTGTTGCCAAGGATGATGTCAACTGCTGAAGTTTTGGCTACAACCACCTGTTGCACAGTTCCCCTTGTTTCACCCCAGTCTAGGAGAACACTAGTGAGTGGCAGTGTTCTCTCCTCACCAGTGAACCCTTGTACAGTTACAACTTTATTGGGTATAAGCTGACCAGGCTCTATCAGATCCACTTTTACCTGCATCAGGATTGTCCCTGTGTCCCTTAACCCTTATGTCTGGACACCATTCACTGTGACTGGCTGCATGTGTTCCCTCATGTTCACAGGCATGCTTCCAGGGACACACAAACAACCCACTTCTTTCTTACCCCCATTTTGCGTATTGCTCATCCTTTTGCAACACTGTCTGGCAATATGCCCAGTTTCTTTGCAAACCCAACATTCGTTTATTTTCTCAGAAAAATATTTTCTTTGAAACCTGAGGCTAACTGGTTTTGGTGGAGGCAGTGAGGGTTTTAGCTGCCCTGAAGGTGTGCTTTTCCCTTTCTACACTGCCACACCCGCTCCTTTCACTCTCAGAGCAGGTCTGCTCTTGGCATAGCGGTCCGAGAGTTCAGCAGCCTCTTGCACTGTTTTGGGATCTCAGCCCTCCAGCCAGGTTTTCAGCTCTGCTGGGCATGCCCCCAAAAACTGCTCTAACAATATAGCATTTTCAATTTTATCTACAGAGTTTGCTTCAATTCCTTCTCACCAACATTTTAAAAACTGATGTTGTTTCATGCCTAGCTCCTTGTAGCTCATGTCAGGGCTTCTCCCGAGCTTACGGAATTTAGCTCTGTATGCTTCTGCAGTTAAATCATACTTTATTAGCAGTGCAGCCTTAAGTTTGCTGTAATCATTACTGTCCTCATTGTCCATTTGACCCAAAGCATCCCGAGCTTTCCTGGTAAGTAGTGGGGATAGTTGGAAGCTCCAGGACCCTCTAGGAATGTTTGCCTGAATACAAACTTTTTCAAAGGAATTTAAAAAGGCATCCATATCATCCCCCTCTTTAAATTCAGCTATTAATTTGGAATTTCATTTGTAACCCAGTCCTGTAGTTCCAGTTAAACTGAAGCCATTTACCTGCTCTGGTGCTGGTGGTTGGAGTCATAGCTTCTCCAGTTCATGTTACCTTGGCACTCACGCTCTTCACGGTCTGCCTCTCACTTTTCAAGTTCAGCTTCTCACTGTTCTCACTCCCTCTTCTCCTCTGTGGCTTGCTGGTGCTCACGCTCTTTATGGTCAGCTTCTCACTGTTCTCGCTCCCACTTCTCCTCTGCAGCTCGCTGCTATTGCTTCTCTTCTCTCTGGAAATCCAGCTCCATCCTCCACAACTCCATCTGCAGCCTGATGGCTTCTGGCTCCAGAATGCTGGTGACCTTCCCCAGCTGCTGTGGCCCTTGGCTTGAACTGGCCCTGCTGTTCTCCTCACTGGATCTGGACACTGCACTGGCAGTTGGCCTCTCCATGCTCAAGGTTTGGTCCTTTACAGTCACAGTCTGTGACTCGATACACTGGGCATCTGCTGCCATCAGGCATCTATGAGGTTCTGCTTGTTGGCTTTCCCCTCATATTGGACTCCTCTGTCCTGGCACAACTGCGTCAAGTAGTCTGCAGTGTACTCACTGTAGTTGGAAGCCATATTCTTCCCTAACTATGGCTACTCTAACTTGCACTTTAGAAAACAAAATAAAACAGGTAGGAACTTTGACTGTAAGCAAAACGATATACTGTAGTTCCGTTTCTTTAAAAAAAAATCACTGCCTTCTTTTGCAAGTGAGCTGTACAGTATTAAGCTGACACACTGAACAGTTGAAGCTTGTGTTACCAATTTTTTCACATTGCTGCCAACCAAATCTGTCACAAACGCACTCAGCAGGTCAAGCCCTCTGCTCCCACAGTGCCAACCTCTAAGCACAATAGTGTGAACAGGTAACAGACAGGGTAACCCTCCTGTCTGCTTTTGGGTCTGAATCACCTTTCATCTCAAGTTCTGGGGGGATTCAAACTGTGAACCTTATGCTATCGTACCCAATGTACAGGCTCAGATATGTACCCTCTTCGGGGATTGCGGTACAATCTTTCACCGAGGCACCAAACCAGGCTTCCAAAATGAACCCTTAAAACTTTATAAGAGACCTTAGATATATTCTTACTTTTCCCAGTTTAGTAACACCATCAAGCCCTTCAAAACTGCTGTCAGACTTAACCACGTATACATCACATGTAAAAAGAACTTGGAAGACACACCCAAGCAGTATCTTGAAAAAAAGATTCTTTACTGAAAGATGATAAAAATATGAAAAATGTGAACACAGAACAATATATCAAAGAGCTCACAGTCACATAAAAGAACAAGAGAAAATTAAAAAGCTAAATTCCTACCACAATACATTTTAGATTTTTGCTATTTAAGGTATTACCTCTGGAAGTGAGTTTTAAAGTTAGGTCAGAGAACTGTGTCTCTCTAGGGTCCCAAAATGATATGACAACATTTCAGACACAAGTATCAGTTTAAACTCTATGTCTCCACACCCCTTCTGTGAGTCATCTAGCTCCTCCTTTTAGAATATAAAATTAAAAAAATTGATTTCCTATCAGGAGGTATTTTAAATAAGGTGTCATCAGAAGAAAAAAATGTCCTATATATAACTCCTTAATTATGAGTTTCCTTTGAACTTAGCAATCCCACACTGCCACCAATGTGTTAAAAAAAACAGCTACAGGAATTAGCCTAATGATGTCCTGTTTCTGAAGTCATAAAGTCACATTTGATTTCCACTTCAAAAAGCCTAGGCATGTCATAAAAAGGTAATAAAATGCCATTCTGAAGGAAATCAGTTAATTAAATGGTTCTTGGTCAGTTTACATATCCTGAAGCTTCACTGAAACCTGTGGTGGGGGGCACCCATGGAAGTACAGGCTGTCTTATGTGAGACAATCACATACTATATTTTTATTTTACAAATACCATACAATAATCATAACTAGCTGGCCAAGCGTCACACTTCCATCTAGGAAATTCACAGCTGATTAAAAGTGAGAATGCTGCAGGAGAGCCACCCACCTTCCAAACGCTTAACACATTTCAAATCTAGCAAGCTCTAACCTTGTTTCATTCACAAAGTTCAAATCACATTTCTCATGGGGGTGCTACTGGTCTATGGTATGTAACTACAAACAACCAGTCTAGTGCACCCCCCACACACAAATAATATTTGCAAAACTAAAGTTTCTTTCCACCCAAATTGATTATATTCTTACTTTGTCTACATGAAAAGGGTCTCTCTTAGCTTTCATATCAGAACGCTAATGTGAATTAAGCCTAACCACCAAACATGAAGGTGGATCCCCTCAGTTCTGTCCTAGCAAAGAATTGGTTACAGTGGCTTCTCTTATACATAGCGGTGTGCGAGGTGGAAAACTTCATTTTGTGAATTTGTTGCAGTTTGCAAAGTTAATATGCCTTGCGAAGTTCCAGTTTGCAGTATATGGAAAAGGCAGCTTTATTATTTTACTCAGGCTCTGTCTGTGTTTGTTGCCCTGGCATGAGGCTCATGTTACCTCTGGATTTTCCAGATTTTACTGTACTCAGCAAAGTACACTGGGTGTGCCTGCCGACCCCTACAGTATGTCATGACTCACAGGTAATATGACTGCCACTTCAAATCTTGTAGCTTTCTGAGGACGTCCACAGTGTATGTGAGGTGGGATCGGACTAGGGACATTCTAGTTTATAAAAATAAATTTAAAAATCTACTTCAATTGTTCATGATTGATCCCACCCCAAAGGCAACTGGGCACCCAGGAGGGAAGTTCAGATCCTTGTGGATCATTGGTAAGGCATAGAATGTAGGGATAACTGTGGCAGTAGGATACAAAAATTGAAATTCATTTTGTGGGACATCTACCACACTTGGTGCAGTCTCCAGTTTCTTCCTTTATTATTAGTTTTATGAATGTAAGGGACCACAACATAGCTGCTGCTTCCCATTCTGTTCTCTGACTGAAAATTTTTATGCCATTTGAAAGAGTTTTTAATACTCTAAGACCCCTCAGAACTTGTTCTCTGTCCAGATACTTATGTACTGAGTTTCTATATTATAGATGAAACTGACCTCATTCAGAAGCAGCCTTGCCAGTCTCTGGAACACATTTTTCAAATCCCCAGCTTCATTTGCTGCTTCATTACAGTTCAGAACTGATTTCCTAGTCCTTTCGTTCCTGCTCTGAATTGTTAATGCTTCCACTGAAAATAGCAGTCTGTCACTTGTTCCAGCATGGTTTGTATTATGTACTGTTTGCAGACTCATTCCTTCTGCCACACTGTGCACAAGTTATCTACCAGCTGTCTTTACTTATATGACTTAATAGAAAGTGAGAGCAGAAAACCCATCATTGTCCATCAAGTCTTCCCTGCAATGGCTAACAACTATGTGAAGCCCCATAGGCCCTTATTTACTTGTACTGCTCCCCTAGTTATTACTGTCCCTCAGTATCTATCCCTCCCTGCATTGAACCCATTGATTGTCCCAGCCTTCACTGCCTCCTGGGGCATCTTATTTCACTGCTATACCATACTTTCCATAAAGAATACCTAACATCTTTTCTTAGATTCATACATATTGTACATACTGTAGACATTGATGGCAGAAAAAGGCCCATAGGCCCATCCCGTCTGACCACCCTAACTAATTACTCTGCACTGGCTCTAGCAGTCATCCCTTCCCTTTGTTTCTGCACACCCCTTTTTAACCAATCCCATATGCCTGTCCCATCCCTGCTTGAAGCTGTTAACTGATTTGGCCTGCACCACTTCCTCAAGTAGTTTGTTCCACTTGTCCACCACTCTTTCTGTGAAAAAGTGCTTATGAGTGTCCCTTTGGAATCTCTCCCTGTGAATTTAAGTGAGTTTAATCTCATCCCTGTATTTGGGCTCAAGGAGAAAGGTTCCTTGGCATCCACCCTATCTCCTGCATGTACTTGTATGTCTCGATCGTGTTGCCCATTTCCCTCCTTTTTCAGAGGTGTACATACTCAAGTCCTGCAGCCTCTCCTTGTATGTATTGTTGCCTAGTCCATGAAACATCATGGTTGCCCTGCCCTGTACTGTTTCTACCTTGTCACACTCTCTCCTCAGATGCGGATTCCAGTACTTTGTACAGTATTCCAATGGCATGTACAATGTGAGGATCACCTCCCGGTTTCTACTGCATATCCCCTTTCCTATGCATCCCAGCATCCTGTTTGCCTTGCTGACAGCAGTTTTTTATAGGCTCTCCAATATCATAACCCCTAGGTCCTTTTCCAGCATAGTGCTTTCTATGACCACTCTCCCCATTTTATATTGCACTCTTGGGTTCCTCTTCCTTTCCTAAACCTTCCCCAATTTCCACTTACTGTGTATCCCCTAGTTGTAGTGTTTTCATTTTTCATGAATAGTTCCACTCTGTCCACACTATTTACCCTCTAGAAATGTATATATGTCTCTGTCATGCCCACCCTCTTCCTTCTGTCCTCCAGTGAGTACCTACTGAGGTCCTTGAATATGACCTCCATGCACTTCTCCACAATCGAGGTCAGGTGATGGGCCTGTAGTTTCCTGGATCCTCTCTGTATCACCCCCCCATGCAGTGGCATCATGCCCACCATCCTCTACTCTTTTGGCACTCCACCTGTCTCAGTAGAACACCTGAAGTGATCTGTTGTGGAGGCCACCAGCTTTGGATCCCTTTCCTTCATGACTAGTTGGGTCAGGCCCCTATGCCTTCTTCAAAGTTAAAGAAACCAAAACCACACACACCAGTGTAGCTAAAGTTACTTCCTTCACTCAGAACAACCGATGACTGATTGCAACAGAAAAATAGGCTCACATGCCAAGCAGGCTTATTCACCTTGAGTGCCGCCAGACTGCTCTGCACCCTGTCATTAGTGATCTACATAAGTCCCATTTTCCCCATGCCCCTCTCTGAGGCTTTGATGTGACTCTCTGGGAGTGGTTCCCCCTCTTGTAGTGTAAATACCAAACAGAAATAACTGTTCAATACATCTTCAACCTGATAATTTCCCACTTTGTCTTCCTCTTCTCCCTAATATATTGGAAGCACTCTTTCTCTCCCTTTTTACCCTACTGCTATTCTTAGTTCCCATATCCGCCTTGGCATTTCTGACAGTCTTCTTTGCCTCTTTCAATTTTCCTTGGTAGTCCCCCAATTTTCTTCCTCATGCCTTCTCTTGTTTTTTTAACAGCCTTCCTTTTGGCCCTTACCACCTTCCCCACTACTTTGGAAAACCAGAGAAGTTTCCAGTGCTTGTTTTTTCTTAGCTATCCTACTTGCACAGCTTTCTGTGACCTCCAGGAGCCACCTCTTAGTGATGAACGATTTGTCCTCCACACCTTTTGCTTCTTCCACCCGTCCCAACATTCCTCTAATTTTCTCCTTTATTTTATTAAAGTGTGCCTTCCTGAGATCTAGCATCACAGAACTCAATATGGCGTGATCTTTATACCAAAGTCAACAGTAAGCAGTAGTAGTAGTAAAAACTTTTAATTTTTAACAGGATATAAATGACAGTTCATTTACAGTACCACTAAGGTAGAGCCCTATTTTACAAGGTGTTCCTGAGTATTTCTCAGTAAAAAATTTACAAAATTCCATACATTTGTTCATAAAAAAGCAGGCAGGCAGTAAGGTCCTTAGACGCTAAGGAGTCATTAGCCCATAAATAGCTCCTCCACTGATTAGTGGAATTATTTTATAACTGCTCTGTTTTGTATATATCTGTCCAATTTAAGTTTGATTTCTGTTTTTGTTTTACTTATAATTATATCTGTTGGTAAAGTGTTCCAGGCAGTAAAGATTCGTTGAGTGAAAAAGTATTGCCTTTTTGTAGAGTTAAATTTTTGCCTCATCAGTTGTAGCGGATGACCCCTAGTAAGAGTGGTATTCTGTTTGAATTCTATGTTCATGTCATACATCAGTTGTGGGTCATTGATAACACTGTGTACTAGTAGTAAATCTCCCCTAACCCTGTGTGTTTGAACTGTCCTGAGGTCCCTGAGGTTTAGTAGTGATACAGTTGTAGGAGGTAGCCCTTGGGCCACACTTACTAGAAGGTAAAATCTGAGGAATAAACTTGTTTATAGCAAAGCTGTTTTATTTTTTTGAACAGAAAGATGATTATCAAAGGCAACAGGACCTTTTAGTTTAAAATGAAAGTTTTGGTCCAAAATGGCTGGCTAGCCCAGTAGCCTTATAGCACACTAACCAAGGGGCTTCTGTTTTGTATGATGGCTGAGACAAAAATGTTTTTATACAGCAGAATGATTTTCAAAACACAAGAGTCTTTGAGTTCAAAATGAATTTATTTGACCAAAGTAGCTGACTAGCTCAGCAGCCATATGGCACACTAGCCAAAGGGCTTCTGCTTTGCAGGATGGCTGAGATGAAATGTTTTTAAACAGCAGGATTATTTTCAAAACACACAAGACTCTGAGTTCAGAATAACGTTTTTAGGCCAATGTGGCTGGCTAGACCACAGACTTATGGCACACTAGCCAAGGGGCCTCTGCTTTGTAGGATGGCAGAGACAAAATATTTAAATAATAGCATACAACACACAAGACACACAGAACACAGTGGCTGCCTCCCCCTCCTCCCAACACACATACATAGATACACTGTTTCCCCTATTTCACTTTGTTTTATTTTTTTAAGTTACATTTCTTCAGCAGCAATGACACAGACTGGGGTGCAATCCCCTCCCACACTCTCTCTCTCTGTCTCACTGGTGTGTTTTTTTAATTGTTTTTCTTTTTTATTTCTTTCCTGCAGTTTGTTTCCTTGTCGCTCAGTTTTAATTTCTTCACCCTCCCTAAAACATTATGGGATGAAAGGCAAAGGACAAAAACCACCACCAGCTCCACTTTTCCTCATGGTGCCATGCTCCATCAGAGCTCCCTTCCCATCAGCATCCACACTGAATGGTGCAGAGAAACCAAGCAATTCCCTGTATACCTCCAGTTCATGTATGGTTAAGTTGGGTACACAGACTGGCATGTTCACAGTGTGGGTGCCCTCTCACCTTGCCCTTAATCTCCCACACCTATCACATGGCAGGCTTAGGTGCTTGGAGGCTCACATTATGGGCATGCAAAAAAAAAACGTAAACATCGAAGCCAAGCTGTAGGGGCATGAAAGTAATGAATAGTATTTCCTGAATCCCACGAATAATGCACTATTCATTATTAGGATATGAATAATGAATAGTGGCACTATTTGTGCCTATACCTATTTGAGAAACACTAAAAAAAGAAAGAAACAACTCCTCACCCTCCTCCCAAGCCCAATCCTTTAAACTGCAACCCCACATCCCCCCATACTCTGCTATAATCCTAACCCCACCTTTCCACCAAAACCCACAATTTCATATGTTAAACAAGAAAAAGATCCCAGATGATCAGCTGTTTTACTATGCAAGCAAGCAAGCACAGTACCACTTTCATTTATTAGGAAACAGCTGGCCATGGAGGAATATGGGTAGTGTTGTTTGCCTTTGTTGTCGTGCCTTGGGGCCTGCTTTTGAAAGAAAATTTGGGTGCTGGGGAGGAGGATAATGGACGTTGGGTGCTGCCACATGGGGGGGGAATAAATACTGATACTTAGAAGAGAAAGAAAAATGCTAAAGATGGCGGCCAGCTGTGGAGTTGGGTGGGTTGTGCTGGTTGCGCATCGTGGGTTTTTTTTCTTTTTGCTTAACACATTAAATTGTGGGTGCTGGGGGAGGAGGGTGGGACTGGGATTGAAGCAGTGGGTGGGGGGACAAGGGATTGTAATGACTGGGCTGGGGAGGAGGGTGTGGGACTGTTACTTTTACTTTCTTTTCCCCTCAGAGGTACACAAATAAGAATATGAATGCTGAATTTCCAAATATTTTGGATCCCAAATATGAACATTCAGTCAAATATTCAAAATAAGGTATTCATCCACCCTTACCAAACAGATAGTATTCAGCTCGGCTCTTGCCAAATCCAAACCACAAGAGTTCAGAGCATCTCAGTTTGGAAAACTGACTTTGGACCATCAGTAAGTGAATTTGGGTCTGACATGGGCAGTATGGTTATCTGGTAACTAGAGAGAAAAAAGTACAGTTGCTCATGGACATACAGGGCAGGGCTGGGTAGGACAAGGTATACAAACCCTGCAGTTCTACAAAGGTGAGTCAGTAGTACTGCCACAAAATCAGATTATTGAGAGTACCAGAGAGGAGGGTATGGAAGTGGATCTGTCAGAGCAGGAGCACGAGAGTGAGGAGGTTGGAGAGGGGGAAGCACATAAGGAGTAGAAAGGATAGGGGAAAGCACATGATTAATGCAAGGAAAAGAGGGGCAGGGGAAGAAACAGTAAGAGACGAGGAGCAGGTGGAAGAAGAAGAAAGAGGAGGGGGGAAGGGCATGAAGAAGCAGTTGTTGGAGAAAAGGATGGAGAACAAGAGGAACTTGAAAGGTTACTGTCAGTTACACCACTGGCAACAGTGATAGCAAGCATGACACTGAGGAGTGAAGGCCTGCACAGGAGGAGACAGCAACATGAAAAGATATAGAGAACATGGGAAAAGCAAGAAAGCAAGTTTTTCAGACAGGAAAATCTAAAGACCAGCCCCCCACCAGCATGATCAGCCCCATAGTACTATACCACCTGCTGCTGTTGTACTGCCTGGCGATCCACAGCCATACCACACCGCAGTGGTTGAAAATAACAAAACACCTCATAGTCACCACCCAATTCTTCTTGAATGCCCCCCCCCCCAGCAATCAACTCAGGTGGCAAAAAAAAATCCACAAAGGAGGATTTTTTTTATCATCTATATTTTCTCCTCCTTCACGGCGGAGCAGATATCCGAGATCCCCAGCCACCAGCACCGCACCCGCACCCCAAGCCGGTCTGGTACTCCCATGGAGCCGACCATTATCACTCACACCTCCGCAGCGAGATCCTCATGGGAACCGGGGGTGCTGGGCGTGGCCATCAGCCGCTGAGATCACCGCCCACCAATTTTCCACTGGTGTTTTTGCCCTCGGAGAGCCAGATGTGCAATGGCGCCTGAGCACATACATGCTGATGCCTGCAGTACTCTCCCCTTTGTTCTTTGCCCGCTGCTGCAGTGTGGCTGGCCTCTGCCAGTTGCCGCTACAGTGCGTTGCAGTACCCTAACCCTCTGCAGAGGAAGGAGAGCAGTCATGGGACGCTCAATCCTTCCTCTCCCCACCAGCCCCAGGTGATCCGAGACCATTCCTGAACCCAGGTCACCAGTGTGGCATGAGGTGTGCCTCAACCCTCAGTGCCACCGGCTGGCCTGCTAAGGGAGGATTTCCAAAAGGGTTGGATGCAAACACAAATGCATGCCGTCCTTGCTTCTACATCTACCCCCTTGCATCCACACAGTGCTGCTTCTGTTTTCTGAACTTGCATCTGTTTGCTCACATCTGTTTATGACAAACAGTCACAATCTGTGGAAGAAAGTGGATACAGTTGTGAGTTGTGTCCAGTTTGGATGCACCTGTGTCTGTATTTGGATGCTGTTAGGCCATCTAATAGATGGTCTAGCAGATCTGGATGCATTTCTGCTTTCAAAATAGGGGTAGACACATTCTGGGCAGATCTTTCTAAACATCCGACACTAACAGATCTTCTGCACTGTGTGAGTCTTTTACAGATGAGAAGACAAATCCACTGAATGTAATTTGCAATCAGTGTGGTAGAAAAATCAGTTGGGATCTGTCTATTCGAATATTGGGAGCCTGCGTTCTGACTGATTATTTAAAACATGAGCATGGCATCTTCCTAACAGCTGCATCTCTTCCCAGTCCCCTAATCTGATTGGTTATATGTCATGCCAGTGAAGTTTTAACAGCACTGACAATGACAACGAGTGCAACTCGAGGAAAACCGCAACGGCGACTTGCACAACAGCAATTCTAATAACAGCGAGACTTGGAGCCATTTACAGGAACTAATACTTACAACAAGATTTTTTATGTGGGAGGGCTACACACTCTACACACCCCCGTTGCCTGGGTCTTTGCCCCCCGCACCCCCATCATTAATATAATCAACTCTGAGGGGGGGCTTGACATAGGGGAAAAGTGCAAAAATAAATGCTGCAAAATTTATCGCACACCACAAACTCCGAACCTAGAGCCTTCTGCAGCAGTGGCATACACCCTACCACTGTGCTAGGCAGCCAGCTCAAAACTGCACCATCAGACTTCCTGCCATATCCTGTTACTTCCCTCCCCCTATCCCACATGCAGCCTGTTCCTGCACTCACTATTGTTGTTGTAATCCCTCGCTATTCCCCTACTACCTATTGTTCCACACTCGCTTTTCTAACGGGCAGTCAAATTGACTAGCTCATACTGAGTCACTCAATTTGACCACGTCAATATCACTAGGATACCATCTGATCAGATGGGCCAGAAGTAGAGCTGTGTAGAATACAGAATTCCATTTGTAGAATTTGTACAGAATGATAATTCCATTTCCAAAATGCTTTCTGGAAATATAAGCATTTCTATATAAACTGCAGAAAAACATATTCTGTGAATCACATAATCTGAGAAAACTATTGAACACTATTCCACAGCTAACATCCGCTTTCACAATTTTGGAATTCTGCTTCCAGTGGAATTCCACAGAAGTAGGCAGAATTTCTGAAATTCTATGGAATTCGAGCAGAAGTAGAATTTGAAAATTTTGTACAGCTCTAGCCAGTAGCAGCAGCAGCAGCAGTCGGGTAAGGGAAGCAATGGGATTAGATGGTTTGTTCAAGTACAGTATGGCAGCCACCGTAGCAGCCACTGCAGCCAACTGACCACTCCAACCACCAACAACAAATCAAGCCACACTGCCCAAGTCATTACTTAGCCTGCCTAAACCGATGCTTACTCACGAAAGTTCTGTTGAATGGCACAACTCATTGGGTGGATGATGGCCCTCGATCTTCAACCATTATTCATCATAGAAGATGTCGGCTTTCAAACTCTGTTGCATGTGGTGAAGTTGAAATACAACATACTATTATGCTTTACATTATCCAGCCATGTTCTCCCCAGTATGAACGAGGCAGTAAGCATGCAGATGGCGACAATTTTGAAGGTGGCAGTGGGGAGTTGTGTGACTTTCACTAGGCCCACCCAGTCTGCCCTTTTTTTTTGCTGCTGACCCTACTTGATGTATGGCGCATTCTCTCCCCTACCCCCCTTAATCCTATGATTTCCTTGTCCCTGTCCAAGGCATTTTTGAACCCCAGCACTGTTTTTGCTCTCCCTACTTCTGCTGAAAGGCTGTTTTAGATATCCATCACCCTTTTTTGAAGAAGTACTTCCTCGCATCCCTTCTAAATTTACCCCCTTCAGTTTCATAGCATGCCCCTTGTTCTAGAGCACCTTTTTCTCTGAAAAATATCCCCTTTCTATATCTTATTAACCCCTGTGAGATATTTAAAGGTCTACAGTGTTAGTCATGCAAAAGTTGACTGGTAGCTCAGTATACTGAGTGGTGCGCAAGCATGGTACCCATTGAATAACATGTATAGTGATACCGCACAATGACATGCACTGCATGGTACCGGTGAACTTTTGCTCGATCACCACTGTATAGTATATCCCCCCTCTCCGTCATTTCTTCCAGGGTGTATATATTTAGCTCCTTTAGCCTGTCCTTATAGGGCTTCTGATGCAGACCCTGCTCCATTTTAGTAACTCTCCTCTGGACCACCTCCACTCTGTCTATATTCTTCCTGAAATGTGATCAGAACTGAACATAGTACTCAAGGTGGGGTCTTGCCAGTGAGCTATATAAGGGCAGCACTATCTCACTCTTCCTGCTAGCGATACCCCTTACTGTGCACCCCAGTATCCCTCTAGCCCCTCTGACTGCCTTGTCACACTGCCTGGCCACATTTAGGTCATCTGATATGATTACCCCCAGGTCTCTTTCCTGCTTGGTCTTTGTCTATATCACTCCACCCATTTCGTACTCTGTTCCTGGGTTTCTTTGGCCTAAGTTCATTATTTTGCACTTTTTTGCATTAAAACTCAGCTGCCATACCCTTGACCGCGCTTCTATTTTTTTCAGATCCCTGCCCATCCTTTCCACCCTCCAGGTGTCCACTGTGTTGCAAATCTTGGTGTCATCCACAAAGAGGCAGACCTTCCCTTCCAGTTCCTCTGTTATGCCAGTTATAAAAACATTGAAGAGGACTAGTCCCAGCACTGATCCCTGAGTTACCCTGCTGATCACCCTCCCTTCCTTGGAGCAAAGTCTTTCTTACCCAGGTTATCACCTTATTATGCACCCCCGAAGTTACCCAACTTGCTTACCGGGATCCTATGTGGAGTGCTGTCGAAAGACCTGCTGAAATCCAGGTAAGCCACGTTCACCGCTCCTCTCTGATCCAACTCCTTTGTCACCTAGTCAAAGAAATCTATCAGATTTGTTTGTCATGACCTTTCTTCCTGTGAAACCATGCTGCCTTAGCCCTGTAATCTATTGGATGCAAGATATTCCACAATCCTTTCCTTTAATAGTGTTGCCATTAACTTACCCACCACCAGTATCAGGCTGACAGGCCTATATTTGCCCGCCTCTTCCTTGCTACCACTTTTGTGAAGTGTGACTACATCTGCCCTTCTCCAGTGCTCCAAGACCACATCAGTTTCTAGCGATCTGTTAAATAGGTCCATCAGAGGTGGAGCTAGTACCTCCCTGAGCTCCCTGAGCACCCTTGGATATGCACTATCTGGTCCCATAGCTTTGTCCACCATCAGATTAGTGAATGGTTTCCGGACACTCTCTACAGAAAATGAATTAGAGTCCATTTCCCTCCCATTAAAGCTCCTGACATCTTTTTGTGGTCCCTCCCCTTCTCCTTCTACTGTGAACACTGAGACAAGTATTTGTTAAAGATGTTTCCTTTTTCTTGATCCTCCTCCATACAGTCACCCCCTCCCTCTTTAACCAAACAATCCCTCCATTTGCCTTCCTTTTTCGCTAACATACCTAAAAAATTTCTTGTCCCCGTATGATACACCCTGAGATATTCTTTCCTCAGTTTGTGTCTTTGCACTCCTTTTTGCTTTGCCTGCCTTACTCTGTTTTCCCTGATACACTTCCCTATTCTCCTCTCTCTAGGTCTCCTTATACCTTCAGAATGCCCCTCTTTTAGCCTTTACCTTTTCTGCTACCTCTTTCAAGAATCATAGCGGTCTCCTCTTTCATTTACTTTTGCTTACTTGCTTGATACAGAGGTTTGTTGCCTTCACTATACCCTCTTTTAGTTTGACACACTTTTCCACCACCCCCCCAGTCATCTCTCCATGCCTGATCATTCCTGAGGCATTCTGCCATTTAATAAAATCAGCCCTTCTGAAGTCCAGGACCCTCGCCATGGTCTGGTTGGATTCCACAGCTGTTCTTATATTGAATCACACTGTACAATGATCACTGGTCCCCAGATGGCTTCCCACCTTGTCTGCAACACTGTCCCCATTAGTGAGCACCAGGTCAGGCATTGCTCCATCACAAAGGGGTCCTTTAGTCACTTCTTGTAGGGCTTTTTTATGCAGACCCTGCATTATTTTTGTTGCCCTTCTCTGGATCACCTCTGCTCTGTATATGTCCTTCCAGAGGTGTGGTCTCCAGAACTGGACACAGTACTGTAGGTGGGGTCTTATCAGCGATCTATACAGAGGTAATACCACCTCCCTCTTTCTGCTGGTGATACCCCTCCCTAGGCACCCCAGCATCCCACTAGCCTTCCCTACTGCCTTGTCGCACTGCCTGTCTGCCTTTAGGGCATCCAATATGATTTCCTCCAGGTCTATTTCCTGCTTGGTGGTCATCAATACCACTCCACCCAGTTTGTACTCCACTCCTGGGTTTCTGTGCCCTAAGTGCATAATTTTGTACTTTTTTGCATTGAAACTCAGCTGCCATATTCTTTTTTTTCTTTTTTTTTCAATTATTTATGTTTCTTTCTCCTGTTTTCACCCGCTGGCCCTCACGTCCTTGACAAGACCGCATGCGTGTGGAAACAAGTGCACACCACACACTGCAGGACACCCCACCCTAGCAGTCACCCATCCCTGCCTGCACCACCATCGGACCTCCATCCAGTGACAGTGGGACTGTGGGAGGGCAATTCACCCTTCCCAGGAGAAGAGTGCTATCGTAAGGCAGCTCAAACCTACTCCAACCCTCTCCTCCTGTGCCAGCTCCCTGATGACCCGAGGTCATTCTGAAACCCAGGTAGCCAGCATAGTTAAAGGTAAGTCAGAAATGCCTCAGCCCTCTGCACCACCGGGCCAGCCCTAGCTGCCATATTCTTGACCACTCCTCCAGTTTTCTCAGGTCTCTGCTTATCCTTTTCACGCACACACACCCCCGAGTGTCCACCTTCTTGCAGATTTTTGTGTCATCCACAAACAGGCAGACATTCTAGTCCAGGTCTTCTGCAATGTCAGTTATAAAGACATTAAAGAAGACTGGTCCCAGCACTGATCCCTGAGGTACCCTGCTGGTCACCCTCCCTTCCTCAGAGTGAACTCCATTTACCACCACCTTCTGTCACCTATCGCCTAACCAATTTCTTATCCAGGTTACCACCATTGGACCCACTCCTAAGCTACCCAGCTTGCTTTCTAGTCTCCTGTGTGGAACCGTGTTAAAAGCCTTCCAGAAATATAGGTAGGCCACATACATCCACCACTCCACCCTCATCGAAATCCTTTGTCACTAAGTCAAAGAAGTCTATCGGATTCGTTTGACATGACCAGAAACAAGCACCAAAGCCAGGTCCATTAACAGTCATTATAACATAAGTTAGAACATTCTAGTAACCTGACTGGCAAAAGGATGAGTACAAGAGTGTAATATATGGCCATAATTACAGTCCTGTACTTGTTTAGCCTGTGCACCAGGTTCAAGTACAATACCAATACCAATACACCTCAACAGGAACTATGTTTCTATCTTTTGCTCATCTTGCATACAAAAGACAACATTTTTTTTAAAATTACAAATCATTAAAAAATATGAGTACATATAGACCCTATGTCATAAATGCAATAAGACACTTCAGGGATGTGTAATTGGGAATTGCACTTTCCTGTTGTGTGTTTAAAGGCACTTGGCATAAGCACCTTGTGCCTAATAACACACTCTAGGGATGCAATTATTGACCCATAATTACACACCATGGCAAGTCCTATTGTATACTTAAATCATGCATACTTGAAAAGAACAGCAAGTTAGACTACTGTCTATCAGTTAAATTGATTTCTTTAGGTTTTCTTGGAGGCAATTGTAATGACTTAAAAAAATTCATTTAACAGTACTTTAGTAAGATCTAGGTCAACAGTCTAGAAAAGAAAAACACAGAAAAGCAAAACAAAAAAAAGTAAGTGGAGATATAAAAGGTTCAATTACATTAATACCATATAGTGCACCTATATCTGCAAAAAGCGTACAATTAATTAAAACCAATGGATCTGCTGTGAGATTTATCCCATTATGTGCATGTCGCCTCAATCAGGGCATGTCCTTCTTAGAGATCTTTAAATTCAGAAACAAGCATGTCATTAAAGGGATCTCATATATTCACATACCCCTGGTCACTGCCTTGTATCCCATAGCTCAGATGTATTAGGGAATTCATTTCCTAAGTTTATCAAGCCAAGTAGCATATGTTACGCTGGTGTGATCCTTCCATCCCATAGCAATGATTCATTTAACTATTCAATAAACGTTCCTACTTTCCAGAATCCCAGGCATAGGCCTCACCGTGGTTCCCTTTAACTTATATTTCTTAAATAGTAGCAAAAGCCAGCAAACCAGGAATGATCCATATCGGCTAAAACCAATTTCTTTTCCCCTTAAATATACGTATGCAGAGTTAGTTCACAAATTTGTTAAAAATGTCCCTGAAGTTTAAAAAAATAAGCATATTAAGCTGGGGGGGGGTAGGAGGGAGGTCAGGAAGCACTTCTTCACGGAGAGGGTGGTGGACACTTGGAATGCGCTGACAGAAGAGGTGGTCTAATTGAAGACAGTAGGCAGCTTCAAGAGAGACTGGGATAATCATAGGGGGAAGGTAAGGATCATAGGTAGGGAGGATGGGAGGGGTGGGGAGGGGGCAGGGACAGTAGCTCAAACTGTGGATCCTGCAATATGAGCAGACTAGAGAGACCAAATGGCTGTCTTCTGCTGGCTTCTTCACATGTTCATATATACAACAGTGACATATCTTGAGATTCAGTCCTCCAACAAAACATTTGACACTTCAGTACTCTCAACATCTTTTTTTTTTCTTTACCAGGAGAGACACACTAAGCTGAAGCTTGTTTACAGGTGCAACCTGGGAGCACAAGGAAGTTAACTGACTTGCTCAGGGTCACACAGTATGCAAGATGGGGCAGTGGGATTCAAACCCAGGTCTCCAGGTTTGCAGCTCAGAGCCTTAAACCACTGCGGTATATTGCCTCCTCTTTTGACTACAGATGCAAGGGTTGTCCGCGATCCGGTACTGATTCTGACTCTGATTTATTTTAAAAAGGTTCTGATTTACTCTGATTAATTTTAGAACTGTTTTTAGCCTATTTGAGCTTGAGAAATACATCAGAATTACTTTTTAGATCCCTCTGTTAAATAAAATAACATTCGACTTTTTAAAAAACACTTTTGTGTCTGTATTATTGTGTTGTTTCCGTCCCTGAATCTGGTGTGCTTTTTGGGGGGAGACTGGAGGACTACAGCATTATAGTCAGCAAACAGTTCAGGCAGCAGCCCTTCCCCTTCCCCTTCAGCCCACACTCTTGACTCACAGTGTCAAAAATACTCCCCTCCTAGCCAAGCAATTTGAACTGATCAGTAACTGATAATCTGTATTTTTTTTCCTAAGTAATCTGAGACAGTGTTGAACAATCATTGTGCATCAGTGCTGACAGACACAGTAACTGTAGCACACACTTGAATGCTCCCACATTCAACTGTTACTGAACAGATTCACAGCTAGACAGGCAATCCACATCACATGACCTGTCCCTTATATGATCATGTAGATGTGGTCTTTCCTTTTCAGATGTGGGTCTGGATTGTGGCAGGATTGGACACGTTCACCTCAGAGGGTTGGACTCAACTACTTCAACAGGTGAGAGCAGAGACTCGAGTCAGGTAGTAGGAGGGCTGGACGATGCAGATGACAGGCAGGTAAAGTTGAAATCCTAGAAAGTGCGCAGTGGAGAGTCAGGATAGGTGTCTGTAGACCCATGCAGTACCTGGGGCACTGGTCCCAGCGACTGACATCTCATGCCAGGAGTTTGGGGGCAATACAGACCCCCTCATCATGATCCGGGGCAAAGCCCTTTTGGGGGGTCAAGTGGATAATAATAAAATAATAATAATAGTTTTATTTATAAAGCGCCTTTCAACATATCAAGGCACTGAACATATTAAAACCGCAACATCAGATACAGATTAATAAAACATATAAATAAAATCATGCCATGACATCAAATATTAAAATCAAAAAATAAATTATTCCATAAAATCATAACACAATACTATTGACTTAATCTTCCAGGAAGGCCATTTGCCACAGGTAAGTTTTTAAATTCTTCTTAAATACCGCCACGGAGGTGCACTCCCTTAACTGGTGTGGTAGAGAATTCCAAAGAGTGGGTGCAGCATAAGAAAATGCTCTGCTGCTTGGAATCTCTAACAACCCCTCATCGGTCGAGTGAAGCGATCGGCTGGGGCAGTAAGACACCAGAAGTTCTTTCAGATAGGTTGGACCCTGATCGTGAAGGGCTTTGAAAGTCAATAAAATTACTTTAAAGGTGATCTGCCACCGTATAGGAAGCCAGTGCAATTTGCCCAGCACTGGGGTAATATGACAGGACCTCCTTGACCCAGTCAAAACCCGGGCTGCAGCGTTCTGCACCAGCTGTAGGCAATGGATTTCAACCCCAGAAAGACCAAAGTAAAGGGCGTTGCAGTAGTCTAAGCGCAAGGACACAAAGGCGTGGACCAACGTTGGCAAAGAGTCAGATGGAACAAGGTGCCTAACCCTGGCAATATTCTTAATATGGTAAAAGGAAGTCCTGACAACGGGCCAACACTTGAGATTGTAGGGTCAGCCTGTCATTTAGGACAATCCCAAGGCTACGCACCCATTCAGAGGTCGGATGTGACAAGCCGCCAAGAAAAATTCCAGAGGGCGTGCCATTATGCGACCTCTTTATCTGACCACCTGGGCCCACCACCAAAATCTCTGTCTTCTCTGAGTTCAACTTTAACCAACTAGAATCCATCCAACCTTGGATTTCTTCCAGACAGTTATTAAACACTGTGAGAGCTCCATCCTGGTCGAGTGCAAAAGACAGGTATAGCTGAGTATCATCTGCATAGCAGTGAAACCTCAGCCCATACCATTTTATAATGTCTCCGAGGGGCAGCATGTACACTGCAAATAACATGGGTGACAGCACAGAACCCTGAGGCACCCCACACAACAAAGAAGTTGGACCAGAGGAATAAACCCCCGACACAACTCTTTGTGATCTCCCAGTGAGGAATGAAGTGAACCATTGTAAAACAGCTCCAGACATTCCACAAATTAGCCTCAGGCATGCTAACAACACCAGGTGATCCACAGTGTCAAAAGCTGATGAGAGATCAAGGAGAACAGAATGGAACATCTCTTCTGATCCCCTGCCCTCAGAAGATCATTAAACACCCGAACCAGCGCAGTCTTGGTGCTGTGTCTTTTACGAAAACCAGATTGGAAGGATCCATAGACATTATGGATGGTTAAATGGTTCTCCAATTGGGCTGCCACTACCTTCTCAATAACCTTCCCAATAAAGGGAAAGTTAGAGATAGGTCTGTAGTTTGAGAAACAGTCTGGGTCCAAGGTAGCTTTCTTCAAGAGAGGTGTCATGACTGCTTCTTTCAGGGAGCTAGGAAACTCGCCTGACTCCAAGGAGCACCAGACTATTTGCACCAGGACTGGACCGATGATATCAGAACAACCCAAAATTAGGGAAGTCGGTCCAGGATCCAAACTACAGCTTGTGGGATGCACACTGTGGATGATCCTCATAATATCCACGAACTCAGGTAGACAAAAGGAACTCCAAGAGAACTGAGGTACTGTGAACCCACAGTTCTACGACGTCACCCTTAGAGATTGCCGGACACAAGTCCGCCCTGATGACGATCACTTTAGTTGCAAAGTAACCAGCGAGCTCCTCACACTCTAATTGCGAAAAAGCTTTTCGAACTTGCAGACAGACTGGGTTGCACAGTCTCTCTACAGTCTGAAACAGCTGAGCCAGTTGATTCCGAGCATCTGCAATCTCCCTGGACAGGAATTCTGCCTTCTTATGGGTGATTGCAGATTGATAGATAGAATAATGTTCCATCAATCTAAGGCGGTCGGCATCAAGGGCAGACTTGAGCCAACAATGCTCTAACCTTCGCCCCTTTCTCCGCATCTCCCTCAGTGTCCCATCAAACCAAGGGGACCCGGGGTTAAGGGATAGGGGGCACTCATGAACAGAAACAATAAGATCCAGGGCCACCATAACGGCCATATTATAGGCCGACACCAGTGCCTCTGGATTACTGCTTGCCAACATGGGGGATGATAGGTCAAGGACCGCCACAAGGCCTTGTGAAGTAATATTCTGTAATGTGCGGTACCTGACCATCTCCACAGGGGAAGGCCTTCTCGGGGGGTGCAAAAATTGAACCTCACGGTGTAGTGGTCAGACCAGGTGACTGGTTCCACCCCTACGTTGGATGCATCGATCCCTAAGGGGAAGACTAAGTCCAGAGAGTGCCCAGATTTATGTAACAAGGCCCCCCAAAGACTTTGAGATTTTACCTACTGTAAAGATGAAAATCTAGGCTACCTTGAGCCCGTTAAAATAACAAATAGAGTTATGAACAAAGATTTAGTGACAGACTTTAGCAAGCCAATTTAGGCTAATCACCCTTAAAAGGGC
This sequence comes from Neoceratodus forsteri, assembly GCA_016271365.2. Lineage (NCBI taxonomy): Eukaryota > Metazoa > Chordata > Ceratodontiformes > Ceratodontidae > Neoceratodus > Neoceratodus forsteri. The sequence goes on along the minus strand of CM057453.1, from coordinate 636,889,353 downwards.
TTAGGGCTTTTTTAAAAACAAACTGTGTGTCCCCAAGTGATGTAGTGATAGATTTTAACAAGCCAGTTTAGGCTATTAGCACTTAATTGAGCTTAGTTTTTTGGGTTTTTTTTTTAACAAACCATCTTCTGAGTGTCACCCCTCCATGCAGCTGGGCAGGCCCATGCCGCTGATTGTTCTTATAACTATTTAGGCTATTAGCCCATAAAAGGGATTCCTCTTTAAACAAACTGCCTGTTTCCTGTATGTCTTCCCCTGGCTGACAGTAACAGACTCTATGCAACTGACAGTTACGAGCCTGGTCCGAGGGGCTGCTGACTAAACTTATAATTATTAGCAAGCTAAATTATGTTCTTTTCTTAACCCATGAAAGGGCTCAAATTTTCTGAATGCACTGCACACAGTGTCTCTTTCCTGTGTGTCTGTGTCACTGTGTCAGTGAGTCACCCTAAGTAAGAGAGATTATGATCTGATTTATCATTCTTTATTTTAAATCATTCCAAATTATGTCCTTATCGCTAAAGGGATCAAACTCCTTGACTGCACTAGTAGTCTGCACACAGTGGTGTCTCTAAAGTCTCTCCAGACTCTGTATCTGCCACCAAATTGATTTAATTTGGTGATTCCACTTTATGCAGCAAGGCAGGCCCAGGCTAATAAAGACCCTGAAGTGTTGATTATTTTTTCCAGTTTTGGGTCACTCACTTCTAAGCCCGTAAAAGGATGTTTTATTACAGTATGGAGTGTCTGCCTCCGTGTCATCCCATGAAATTCAGAATTTTTAACTGAATTCATGATGACTTCACTCTCTCTGTCTCTTGCTGCTCTCTCAGCTTTCACAGTGCTGCTGCTGCATGCTGTGCTGACTGAAGATCAGTCAGTCACATGAGGTGGTCTAGGTGCTTTATTGAGTGTGAGAGGCTATGAGGGACTAGATGATCTCATGAGGATCAGAGAAGAGTGTGAGGAATGTGATCATGTGTGGGCACAATCAAACCTCCTGAGTGGCTGCTGGCAATCTGGAAGAGAAGAGTGGGAGTGAGTTCAGTCCAAGGTGCAGTGCCAGCATGCACCAGAGAGCATTGTCTGCAGGCAGGCCCATTATCTCCATCACGTGAGGCATCGCCGCAGTCCATCCTACTGGCAAGACTTGCTGTTGGCACTGTAAGTGGCAAGTGAACTGACTCATGTGAAGGTAGGGTAGGGAAGGGTGTGGGAGCTGCCAGTCCAGTGGTGCACGTCACACTCAGTCCAGGCTCAGCTGTCCACACTGTTGCTAAATTGTGGCTATCACAGTTCAGTAACAGTGCAGTATAAAAGCTTAAATCATATAGCTGGTGCTTTTCTATTAACCTGGGGCCATTGTAAAATACCTGGGACACAGGCCTCACAGGCTGTGGGTTAACAACACCCCTGGTTGAGCCGCTGGGTGGAGCCAAAGTTGAGAGGTATAGATGGAGACAGCTGAAATTGTGAGTGGCAAGCACCTGTGGACTGGCTGGATGTATTCTTTTAAGGGAATTTTAACGATATGAACTGGCCCAGCAGTTCTGAACAAGGCCAACTCAACAACTCTGGTCGAGCCATAAAAGGGTCTGTATACTCTAGTCGAGTTTAATTGGCCTGATACTGGAGGGTCTGCATATGCGACACAGCCAGTTTGCTCATCCTTACTTTTGACAATTCCCAGTTTCTTTTTTTTTTATATTCTCTTTTTTACACCCCTTTTCTCACCACGGTGCTTCCTCACCTTCAGGAGTCTCCTGCGGCCTTCTACGTCCCTGCCTGTCTGCCAGCTTCAGGTGCAGTCATCTCCCCATGCTGCCTTGGTTTGATCCCCAGGTGGGTACAAGGCAGGGCTCCCCCTTCCTCTGCCCTGAGCATCTGTGTTTCATCGGGGATCCGTTGCCTGAGCCGACAGGGGCCCTGGGATTGGGGCCAGAAGCTCCGTCTACAGGGAGCACCGCGGGGTATTTTCCTGCTGTTTCGCCCAGCCCTCAGGATGTCCGCACGCAAGGAGAGTCAAGGAGCAACGCACGTCACAACGTGCTGACATTCCAGCTCCCGGCAGATGTCCTCCCTCCCTGCTACATGCTGTCTAAGATGCACCTTCACCTGTGGTCACCCAGGTGGCGGTATCCTAGCAGGACCCACGTCCCACCCACCCAGAGGAGGAGAGCAGCCTCGGCACTCCATCCTCCTCCCCTGGCGGCCCTCCAGCTGCCCAGTCCATTCCCGAACCTGGGTTGCTGGCACCGAGCAGTAACCCTACCGCTGCGGTAGACCCCATTAAGCCAATTCCCAGTTTCAATTTTATGAGCCACAAAACAAGGTAGAAAGTGTACCCCTTTTTCATACACTGACGTAAATTAGCTGCACTGAAAACATTACCTATGAACTGGGATGAGACACATAAGTCAGAATGCTAGTTAGGCACTCCAGCTGCTAATCTGCACAAAGTCATGCAGACTGTGTCTGCACACAGTAACTGCGCAACGTTAATTGTAATACACATGACTTGCATGTACCCTGGCCTACTTGTGGACCATGATAAAATATTTTTGATTGGTCCCTTATTGTTATCCCTGGTAGTCCAGTGGCCCTATCCCTTACCTCAGCCCAATGTAAAGGCCTGGTAGTCCAGTGGATCCAACCCATTCCCCAGCGAGCATCTGTTATTTAACTTTGGTCACATGATGATCCCCAAAAATCAATTCACAATTGGAGCTGTTGGATATGTCTGACTATTCACCTGGTATGATGGGACTGCCACACCAGGACGTCAGCCAGGGTTCCTAGTGCCAAGTAAACCCTAAATGTGGGCACACAGTGAGGTCCTGAAGGGTGGTGGGGTGGTTTCAGAATACAATAGTCAATAACCACAATGTCTGCACTAGAAAGGCATTTATTCAGTACTCCCAGGTTACATCATCTTCATCAGTGATATTAAAGCAGCTCCCCACAACCAGTGTAATCAATTGTTCTTATACTTCTTTAGCCCTTGCAGGGCGCGGATTGATATATCAGTCTAAAATTCCTATATGTTCTAATTCTGCTGGCAGCCTAAGGGTTAAAACTCCATTCTACCTCACAAGGCAAACTGAGACACAAAGTCTCAGCAGGCACCTGGCAAATCCAGGCCCTAATCATATGAGATGGCTATGAGAGAATGGTTACATCCTTAATAAATATTTGCCACAACCATGAAACACTCACTGTTCGGTTCAGGTTGTGGTGTACACCTGATTACAGACCCAAAGTCCTAATTCCAACACCTTTATGAATTTCGATGGAAAGCAGGTTCTTACATGCAGTAATATCTTAGTCTTGAAAGACAATGCTAACATACAATGTTCCTGACCCTGAAAGTCCCACGCCAGGTGGCAACATTCCATACCTAGTCTATCCCTTCCTACATTCAGCTCTTGTGAGTCAGTCTTCCCAAGTTGCTTATCCTCCACTCCTAAATACTCTCCTGGAGGGGTAACGACATGTTTACAGGCTCAGCCACTTCAATTCATTGTTTGGTATGCTACAAAAATCAGGAAAACAGCACTGCAATCTGACTGGGCACTACAAGACTTCCATCTGAGGGTCTACCTCCAAAGAACCTCCTCTGCTCCCTGACGAAGACCCCCTGTGGTAGAAGCACCAGGGCTACATATGTGGCTATCTGAGTGATGCTCACAAATCAACTTTGTGCAGTTTTGCTTATGTAAGCATCTTGGTGATTTTTTCACTTTTCCTCCTTGAGTGCTACCTTACAGTCCAATGTTGCTCTAAGGACTGGCTATACTGGTGTGCAACAGCATCAGTAACCAGAGCGCACTGCTAAACCTTTGTTTGTTCCTATTAAACTCAGTCTGCAGAACATTATTTACCAAAGTATTGGACTGCAAATAGTTGATGCATTATCACTTGCTGTAGTGGGATTGGCTAACATAATTATTATCATAGCTATATAGCAAGTATATACTTTGAATGATATCATATTGAAACAGCAAAACACAGGGTTACCTAAAGTATAGCCTAAATAAGAAAATATAATTTACTGTGACAATTGCAAGGTAATTGTCTGGAAGAGCATGCTTGTATTTTAATGTATAATACCTTTGGTGAGGCATAACACAAACGGTGTCATTATTGAGACTGCAAAATAAATCTCAACTAAGATTATTATTTTGCGTGGAAGGCAAGCTAACAATTTGGTGGCCACAAAGTGAAATAAATATAGTACACCTTAATGACAAAACTCTAAGCAATTAAAAACTTCTTTTTGACATTCCCTTTATTCATTGAACCATTGATATGCTCTAGTCACTCTAACTTTAAAGCGAAGGTTAAATTCTTACAGGCAACAACACTGAGCTCTGGGAGAGCTGGGGAACAAACAGACTGTAAAAGTCTTTCCTGGACCCTTTTCAAAGTGAACACTTTACAGAAAAAAAAAATTGGAAAATGCAACATTTCCTGCACTTCAAATGCTATATGTATTAAATGATCTTCAGAGGTAAGTTCTCTTATGAATGTTTAGTCTCATCTTACTAAAATAATATGTATCTGTACCTTTAAAATAAGTAAAAGACTCCTAGAGATATGACCGTTAAGAAGTATCTTGTGACTGTCCGGTTTTCACAGCAAAACCGGACATCTCAGATCTCATGGAAGGTGGATTTTCATGATGTAAATATACTGTTTTTTTTTGTTTTGTTTTTTTAATTTACTGACTATTCTACAAGAGGAATAACACACTTCAGGGTATCTTGTATACATTCGTATGTACAGTTACTGTATAAAGTGCATTCACGAGTTCTGGCAAACAAAGGACTTGAGAAGAAACTCTTACAACCATAAGAGGCACATTAACTGTGCATATAAACATATTATTAATTGTTGTAAAGATTTGTAGTAAACAAACTGTAGCTTGAATTTAAAATTATAATATAGTGTATGGTGGAACGTTGTTGTGGATGGAAATCCATCCCTTCAACAACGTTGTTATGCTGCACTAGCTACGTCATCGTAGCTGTTGTGCTGCACTAGCTACATAGCTAGTGCAGCATAACAATAGAAGGTGGGCGCACATGTACAATCGGGCAACCGGCGATCCTCTGAGAATGGCCGTGGTGGTGAAACAGGCCAGAGGAGGTGAAAATTACCACATAAACCAGCAAGAAAGTAAGGACAGTCTTTGTATGTGACCATACACTATAAAAGACTGTGTATGATCGCTCATACACAACAATGGTATTTTTCAACTCTCGAGGTTTCCATGGTAATGAGACCTCTCGAACTGCACTCTTGAGGTCTCCCGATACCATGGAAACCTCTCGAATGAAAAATACCCTTGTTGAGTATGAGCGATCATATACAATCCTCTATGTTTTCTTTGTATAAAATAAGAGAAACCCCTGTGTGGGACATGGACTATGCCAACTGAATGTAGAACTTTGGAACTTTCTGCATCAGAAACACTTCTGTGGTTATAATAAATCACTAATGTAATTTCAACCAATCAACATGCAGAGCCACTGTACCTCTCATCCCATGTACAGTGTGCTCTCGTGTGGTAGTGTTAGGGGAGAGTGTTCCATTTCAAATGCTGGAGGAGGTTGGCATAATAAAAAAAAAAAATGACTGTAAACTTACTATAAATCACTCATGCTAAACTCCAGTGATTTATAATAAGTTAATAGGGCTTCCGAGAGGTGTCTCTTATGGTATAAGAGAGTCCTCTCATGAGGTTTGGACAGATTGAACTGCAAAATGAAGAGACAACCCTTGGAAGCCCTATTAACTTATAGAAGAGTACCTGGAATGTTTGGAAATATACAAATCAGACTGGCTAAGAATAATGTCATGGTTTATAATTGTGTAGATGTATGGATGTGTCTAGAGGTTGAAAGCACTAGGCAGTGCTTCATGCTTTATGACACGTGTTCATATACTGTATCTCATTATAACCGGACACACTTGTGTGTGTTATTCCTTATTTATTTCTGAATTAGAATAGACAGACACCAAGATGCAACAATTCCAGGAAAAATCAAGCCATGAGCATTTAAGTTCGAGAACTAAAAAGGTTTGCATCTTTGCAGATGAAAATGAATAATGAATGCAAGTAGAGTTCAAACACAAATGATGTAGGTGTTTCCATTGTCTTTTTCAACTAATTGTAAAGTTGTTTTTTTTTTTTTTTTATTTAAATCTGACAATGTATTATTTAAAAGTGCCATTGACCTGGCAATACTAGACACTGAAATAGTGGTGTGCAATACCAGGAAGGTTCTGGTTTGGGTTTTGCCAGACCACCCCAGGTTTTGTTTTTGGATTTTGTGTTTAGTTTTAGTTATTGATTGATTCATTCATTTGCAGTTAATCATGCTTCTCTCACAGCATCGAAGTCACACTCCGGATGCCAACACCACTCCCCCACTTTCCTCCAGAACTTACCTTCATGCATTAGGCAGCATGGCCTGGGTGCTCAGTAAGGGGCAGGACTCCAGGCGGTCAGGATCAGTGGCAGCCTGGTCAGTCATTGATTGTTTTTTTCTTCTTTTCTTCCTAGAAAGATTGTGTGCAATGAAGCCTGGACACTTCTATGCATGCTTCCACCACTCCCTCCCCCAATGTGTGCAATCCCAGCCTACCTCACCCACAGCCAATGCTAGGAGCCAGGCGAGTGCCAGGAACTGAAACCCTCCCTCCCAGGGAGAGGAGAGCAGTCCTCCAGGTTCTCAATACTCTTCCTTCCTGGCCTACACCTGGTGACCCCAGTCTGCATACAAACCTGAGTCACTGGTGTGGTGCGAATTGTGGCATCTACTGCCTCAACCCTTAGTGATGCTTGGCCAGCTTGTTTTTGGATTTAAGCCCTTTCCCCCTCCTCTGACATCATCGTGGATCATAGGTAATTTTAAAAGCCTACTTCTCAATTGGTGCCCCTTGACTAGATCAATATGTGTCCTGAGCTGGCCTTGGTGACTGGTGTACTATGACTGGATGAACCTATGCCCTGAGAAAGGATTATTAACTGGTGCTCCTGACTGGGTGGCCTTAGACTCGTCCATGAGTTGAACTTGATTGCTGATGCCCCTGACTGACCCTGGTGCTGTTAATGATTTTTTTCCCTGCTGAGCACTGAGAAGGACTTTAAATGCTTGCCCTTCTCCTCTTCTCTTCCTTCCATATTCATGTCCTCAGGCTAACCTTCTAAAGGACTGTTAATCAGTTTGCCTTCCCTGTTGTCTTATGGGCTAAAATGGTAGCCCTGCTCTGAAAAGAGCTTTTCTGTTTTTCAAGCCTCCTTTTTTGAGTAGCTGACCTTTCCTTTTTAGCCTGACAAGGGCACATCAAAATATTATTACTAGTATAGAACCCTGAAAAGGGCTTTAAAACAGTTCTGCTGCTGTCTCAGTTCCTTTGCTCTGCTCCCCAAGCCCTTAAAAGGGCTTTTATCAATTTTTTTTTGTTATCTGAGAGTTAGCTTCATGCTGCTGCTCTTACACAGCTGAATATGCAGTGACACATGCAGTGGAGGTGAGCGCAGACCAACAGCTGCACAAGGGGTATGATTTAGTGCACACGCAGTGTTGAGTCTTCCACCCTCCGATGGTAGGACAACAGAGTGCATCACATGAGCATTGACAGGTTTGACAGATGCACACTGTACATCATATGACATGACGCTGGGACATTGACTTGTCCATCAACACCCAACCTCAAGCAACCACCTGCACTGTTTTCTGCTGGGTAATAGTGCTTACTGAAACAGCAGCAATTGGAATATGAGTCTTGGCCTAAAACTGAGCAGCCTAAGTTTGGACAGAGGGTCACTTTTGCCCCCAGAAGTTCAGCATACCTCTACAATGAAGCCCTTTATTTTCCATAGTCCTGGTACAGTGCTGATATTTACAGAAGGCTTTGGCTCTGCCAGTGTTCTATCCTGACCAGAAGCATGAACACCTTTCGCCAGTACAAGGTTAACTCTGTCTTGGTGCTCATTGGTCAGATTTTTTTATTCAGAGAGGACCAGTGTGCTTAAGTTTTTCAGAACATCTGCAGTAGCTTCCTAATTTGAATCCCCGAACACACTCACACCAACCCATAGGAACTGAGCAGGGGGCCAGCAAACTCATTTGCCATCTGGCCTGAGATTAGTGGGCTGGGATTCAAACCCAGGTCTTCTAGTGTAAATGTTCAGTGCATGACCAACTGAGCTATCTCCCATATTTCCTTGAAATAACTTGTGTCTGACATGAACAGCAGATGTAACGGGATTAATCAAATGTATTAATTATTGTAAGCATGATTATTACCTGTTGTATTCCTCCATATTTAAATCCCCCCATCCCCACCCCCACCAGGCTGCACCTGAAAATCAACTTTCACGGAAGTTCTCCTGGTGTGAGGTGTCCACCCAACTTTAGTTATCTGGAGTGGGGGTGGGGGGTTATGGTATGATCCAGTACATGTTTTACTGTGCCTGTGGGGCATGACACCATGATTGGGTTGATCACATATGGAGTAGTCACCAGCAATAAAACAGGTTGAATCTCATTGGTGGGAGCTGATCAGAAGTACTCCACATTCAGAAGCCGCTGAAAGTGTTTTCACACTCTCAAGTTCCATTTGGAACATCCCTCTGCAGTGGTCTAGGCGCCCATGGTAGGAGCGAACCACCAGAGCACCTAAGTCTGCACCACTACGGTACCTGTGTCTATTGAGATGCAACAGTTCAAGGTTGCTTTATTTTGTTTGATGCATGGGTCCAGCATTACATTTTCTTTAGATCCAGTCACAGAGTTATTTTCTCTGATGTCATCATTCACACTAGGGAGCACCTCAGGAGGGGAAGGGCCAACATCCTAAGGGATGGAGTTCAACAGTGTTGCACATGGGGACATTAAAAACAGTCTGCTTCTTAAATGTCAAGGAAATTAATAATGTGGTGAAAAGAGCTTGAATACTGCAAGAGTTGGGATGTAATAAATGTGATATTGGGTTTTTACAGGAAACTCACCTTTCCCCATAGCAGCATCTAAAACGTAGACAAAAATAGATGGGACAGGTCCATGCTGATGAACACCATAGGGAAAAGAAAGCAGGGGTGGCCATTTTCATCCATAAAGGTCTCGTCTTCCAGGTAATGCATACATATTAAGAAAACTTGGGCAAGCTAGTGATGGTGCCAGGTACCCTAGGGGAGAAAACTATGCACTTTATTTCCATCTATTCCCCAACCCCACCATACCTAGAATTCATCAGAATTCTTGTTGGTAAGATGGTGTAGCTCCCCAAAGGCTAGGTCATATGGGGGAAGGGTGATTTGAACTGTATAGAAGTCCTGGCACTGGATAGAACCCAAACCCTGAGAGGGGAAAACCAGGCCTGTTCCCTTGAAACTTTAGTTAAAGATGGGAGGGTTGGATTGACCCATGGAGGGAACTTAATCCTAGGGGCAGGGACTTCACCTTCTATTCCCACATGAATGACACCTGTTCCAGAATTGACAGGTTCTATATGCAAAAACACTCGAGTTATACTACCAAAGAAGTGATTATTTCTCCAAATACCTAATCGGGCCATGCAGTGGCCACTCTAATAATAGACTTGGGTTCATTGGAGAAGAGAGGCCTGTGGCACCCAAATGCTGGCCTACTCAATGAAGAAGCTTTCAGATCCAAAACCAAGGATGTAATATGCAGTCACTTGCAGGAAAATCTTAGAGAAGATACCAAATTGAAATTTGTCTGGGATGGAACAAAGGCAATCCTCAGAGGCCATTTTATTGCCTACACTGCCTAAAAAACAAGAATTTCTGGGAGTGGCAAACTAAGGTGGAGGAGAAGCTCAGGGCACTAGAACAGTGAGACCCAGCTGTACTTCCTCAACATCAGGAAGCGATGAGGGAAGTGAATGAGCTGGCCCTTAGGAAGGTGGAGAATAGTCTCTGTTTTTATTAACCTGAAGTACTAGGAATACTGGCCTACTGGCCTTCCAGCTCAAGAAACAGGAGGCGGACAGATGGGTGCTTCAGATAAAACACAGGGGATGGGCCACAGGATGTGGTCACCCACCCCAAGCTAGTAGATGCAGAATCACACAAGTTTTACAAGGAGTTATATATGGCAAGCAGACACATTGGCACCCCGGGGCTATTCAGGCTACCCTGGCAGGCCTTAATCAGCCACAGCTTTCCCAGCAACAACAGTAAGAACTAGACTGGCCCTTCTCAGCAGAGGAGCTTGGGGGGATTATTAAATCCTTAAACACTGGTAATGCCCTGTACCTGGGTGGCTTTACTGCAGAGTTTGATAAACTCTTTGTGGAGTAGTTAACTCCAACCCTCACATAGATCAGCAATCATGTCCATGAGCAGGGATAACTCTCAGACACCTGGAAGGAGGCAGTTATCACCATTATCCCAAAACCCAATAAGGACCATACAAAATGTACTGGTTATTGCTTGCTCTCCCTCTTCAACCAATCACAGACTCACAGAAATCTGATGGCAGAAAAGGACCTTTTTCCCCCATTTTTGCTAAAGCAATAGCTAACAGATTGTAATGGAAACTGTCGAATGTTGTCTACCACTGCCAACACCTGCTTAAGAATATGCATAAAGTAGTGATTGTGGTCGACGTTGATATAGCGTTTTGACCACCTTAACCAGAGGTTTCCAGATGCAATGCTCCAAAGGTTCCAGTCTGGTGACAAATTTAGGCACTGGGTCAAGGGCCTGTATACTAACCCAGGGGCCTAAGTGTGGGTCAGTGGGTCAATTTCAGAAGTTATCCAAATTCAACAAGAGACATGGTACAGATGCCCCCTCTCACCACTCTTATTTTCTCTACCCATGGAACCCCTTGCAGAATGCATGAGGGTATCTGGAGCAACTGAGAATATTAGAATTGCTGGGGAGGAATGGAGGGTGCTGTTGTATGCAGATGACACCCTCTTATACCTTAGTGACCCACTGGTGAATATCATACAAGCCTTGTACATCCTCAAAGAGTTTGGAAAGGCTTCAGGCTTTAAACTTGAATGAGGAGAAATTGGAGATCATGCTCCTCAAGGCTCAGATGAAGGGGTGCAGTCATCGCAAATGGGCACTGAGGGGCTTTACATATCTGGGACTGTGGGTCCCATTGGATCTTGCTCAGCTGTTCCAATTGAACTACAACAAGCTGGTAGGGGGAACACAAAGTGACTGTCAGTGCTGGAAAGAATTCCCACTGTCAGTTGATGATAGGGTGTAAACCTTAATTTCTTATTTGGAACCTTACTGGTTAAAATCCTGGCCCAGACCTGGAAGCAGCTTCAGAGAATACCCACCTTTGTGTGGGGTGATAAAAGGTCATGGGTAAAACAGGTAATTATGCTGGCCCCAAAAGCTAAGGGAGGTTTGGGGTCCTAGATTTAAAGGCTTATTACTGGGCAGCACAGCTCCAGAACCCATTTTAGGCAAACCTGTGACTCATAGCCCCTGACTGAACAACCCTGGAGCAAGACCTCCATTCAGGTAAGCTTCCTAAGGATATACCATTCTCTGCATGGGAGAGCAATCTCCCCACTCAAATAAATAACCCATATGCTAAGTTAACAGTACAAGTGTGGAATGAGATACATAGAAAATGGGTCCTGAATGTGGGCCTGAGCGCACTCACCCTGATCTGGGCCTGATATGACTTCCCACCTATTCGGATGGATGGGAGCTTTCGGAGAATGGAACACCAGAGGCTTAAATTATTCCAACAGTTTAGAGCAGAACATGGATTGGGATGGCAGAATATGCTAAGATAGATGCAAATCAGGCATTTTCTTACATCAGAACCGGTGGCCTCCATGTTCAAGTAGGACAAAATCTTATTAGGTCTGTCTTGGCTGCCATAGTGCCACAGTTCTACCCAAAGAAATTAATTTCAGTAGTACAGTATATAGTGCAGTAAAGGGGCTTGAGCTGGATCAGGTGGCAACGTTAAAGACAACTGGGAGGCAGAAACAATGAACAGGATTACAGAACCTGAATGGGAAGTTATCTGGGAGCAGGCTCATAAAACCATGGCCTCGCTTAACTGGTGAGGATTTAGGTGGAATGTGAGCATTAGGTTTTTCAAGACCCACACAATCTCCAACAATTATGGGGAGCACCATTCAAACAGATGCTGTTGAGAATGTGGTAATGTTAGCACCCATGAACATATTTTTTGGAGTTGCCATTTTTGAAATCATTTTGATTAGAGCTAGGCAATACAATAGGTCAAATGGTTGATATCTCACCTCCACACCTTGTTAAACAATTAGTGTTGGGCATCCACCTGAGGGAACTTAAAGGGAACAGAAAAATATATCGGTATAATATTAGGGTGGCAGCAGTGCTCAAGGCCATTACACAGGAAGTGGCTACTTGTGATGCTGCCTGAGCTAGGCGACTGGAAGAACAATTGTATTGGCATAAAGGAAATGGAAAGTTTCACAGCACTTTTAAGATGGGGGAGAGGAAAAGTTCACCTGAAATGGAATCAAACTCATCTCAAGGGGAAGAAGAGATGTCATGCTATTTGGGGACTCGATAATCAAGTGGATCCACTAGGTTAGATGGGGTAAACTATAGAGGTAGATCGGTGTTCTGCAAACCTGGGATGGAAGCTGGGAGGGCGGTGCCTAAAATTAGGGAAGGCAAAGGTGGGGGGGGTAAACCATGCCTCATCATCCATTTGGGGACCAATGATTTGGGCAGAAATGAGGTAGAGGAGGTACAGACGAGGTTCAGGGTGCTGGCGAAAGGCTGCAGAGAGGAGGTGAGATCACTGGCATTTTTGGAAGTCATGCTCGTCCCCTGTGCCAGTTGTGTCCAGAAGCAAAGGATTAAGGAATTCAATACCTGGCTGAGGGAATGGTGCGAGAAGGAGGGGTTCACCTCCATAGGGGATTGGGGGGACACATGGGAGGATAAGAACCAGTATTGGAAGGACAGGTTTCACCTCAGTGAGAGAGGGGCTAGGGTTCTGAGAAGAGGTCTACAAGGGTACATAGACAGAGTTTTGAGTGATGGTTCAAACTGCTGTGGGGGAGTATGAGACTAGGTGGACGGGATGGGGCACAGGAAGCAAGGACAGCCTAGTAAGCAGTCCCCTGCAGGAGGATGCGGGGGGGTAGTAGCAAGGACGACAGGATGAGCACATCAGGCAGGGTATCGGGGGTCATATTAAGGGAAGGAGGCACCAGCAAGGAGGATGGGGCAATCTGGTGGAGAGGCCTGTATGCAAGCACCAGAAGCTTAGGAAATAAAATGGCAGAGTTGGAAGCCAGAATAGCCGATGAGGCAATAAACATCATGGCCATAACAGAGACTTGGTGGTCAGAGCACCACACATGGGAAGTGGGTATCCCAAGATACAGAACCTTCAGGAATGATAGGTCAGGAAGAAAGGGGAGAGGGATTGTGCTGTATGTTAGGAAGGACATCAGAGTAATGGAGGGGCAGGGGAACCATGAGGAAGCGGAGGTCCTATAGGCCATGCTGGACAAAAAGTCTGGACAATCTTTGAGAATGGGAGTGTTCTACAGGCCCCTGGCTCAGAGTGAAGAGGTGGACAGACAGATGCTGTGGGAGATCCAGAGGATGGCACTTAAGGGGGAACATCTGCTGGTTGGGGACCTCAATCTCCCGGATATTGACTGGGATATCCCATCAGCAGGTTCAGCCAGAAGCAAGGAAATCCTAGAATCCCTCCAAGGAGCTTTTCTGCAGCAACTGGTCAGTGAACTCACAAGGGCTGGTAATATATTAGACATGGTCCTTACCAATGGGGACAGCATGGAGGAAGTAAAGGTGGGGGATAACCTAGGCACAAGTGACCATAACATGATGAGGTTCAAGGTGAGGACATGGAGGAAAAAGTGCCAACCGAGAACAAAGGTTATGGAATTCAGGAGGGTGGATTTTGACAAAATGAGAGTGATATTCAGGGAGGAAATGGAGGGTATGGGGCAGTTGAGGACATGGAGGAGCTATGGAGGTCAGCCAAGTAGGGGCTGCTAAAGGCCACAGAAACCTGCATCAGGAAGGTCATGAAGAATAAAAGGAGGAGGAGGCCATTATGGTTTACCTGGGAAGTGGGGAGGGCAATTGGGGATAAAAGAAGGGCTTTCGCTAAATATAAGAGGACCCAGAGGGAAGAGGACAGGGAGTTCTACAGGGAGAAGAGGAGGGTGGCAGGGCAGAAGTTAAGGATGGCTAAGGCAGAGATAGAAGAGAGGATAGCTAGTCAGACCAAAAAGGGAGACAAAACCTTTTTTAGGTATGCAAGAGAGAGAAGGAAGGCCAAACAAGGAATAGTTAGGCTTAAGGGGGACAGGGCATACGGGTGGGGGAAGACTCTGAGAAGGCAGAAGTACTGAATAAATATTTCTGTTTGGTCTTCACGGAAGAAGGGGAAGGGAGTGGGCTAAAGTTTTTTTTTTTTAATTCAACGTACTTTATTAAACATATCACAATACATCAACATTTGAGGAATGAATGCAGTACTATCAATGTACACTTCCAAGAAAACCATACATAGAATAATGAAATAAAATGAAGTGAGAGTCGGAAAAATTAAAATCAAATGCCACATTAAAATAAAAAAAAAGGGGAAACCCCCAAAGTCTCCCCCTCACCCTCCCACCCCCCTACGATGTACTCTCCTATACTTATTATCTAAATGTTAACAAAAGAGCAGCAAGAGCAGTCATTGAGATATAGTTAAAGAGGGAGGAGAGGTTCGTGAAATCAACAGGAGAGATCATATCAAGATAAATACAGAGCATATAACTTCCCCTATTTTTTGTTAAAAGATGAGAAACGATGGCGCAAGTTCGCAATTAAGTGTTCAAGGCGGAGTGCAAATGATATTTCATGCAACCATTCCACATAGGAAATGGTAACTTGATCCGTCCAATGTCTAAGCACTAGCTTTTTGACCACCATAGAGATTAGGGCCATGTGAAACCGTCTCTCCTTCACCGGAATTCCAGAATAATCTCCCAAGATACATATGACAGGGGAGAAGAGGCCCTGTAGACCCAACAAAGGGTCCAGAGCGCATTCAATTTGCTTCCACAATGGGGATATCCTTTCACAGGACCACAATATATGAAGGAGCGAGCCTTCCTCTTCATTGCACCTAGAACATGTGCTGGAGGTAAGCCTCTTCATTCGGGCCAATTTTACCGCAGTATAATACATATTATTTAGGATACAGTATTGTGTAAGTCTGTATCGGTCCTGGGTGAGATATGTGTATAGGCCTGTCCATATTGTATGTCAGTTAATAGCTTCATCAGGGAATGAAACCTGCCAGACCTGAGAACCGGTAATCGAATGAGACTGAGAGAAAGTGAAGATCAGCTTGTATACCGTGGAAATGCCATGGGATTTACAAACCAAAGTCTTAATTTGTTTGAGAAAAAGCTTCAATACGAGAGGGGGTTACACTCTTTCCCCACTACCTTAACTAGTAGGTGCTTAGGCTGTAAAATTTGAAAGACAGCCTGTGACTTAAGACCCAGCTTAATGAGAATCTCCTCGGTGGATAGGATAGTACCATTTGAGTAGAAATCAGCCACTGTGAGCTCAGGGGGAAGAGATAGCCAACGCCGAGTTATCGGGGCTCCCCCTATTTTGAGATTCAAATTGGCATATAGCGGCTGAGAAGGATCCGAACTCGAAAGTACCTTGTAGAAACTGAACATTTGAAAGAGAACTCTTAGCGAGGTACCGATCGGGAAGGACTGCAGGTATTTTGGCAATTTTTTAAAGGGCGTATAAAAGAGCGACGAGGGGGCTACATTATGGGTAGCGAGAATGTCAGCCTCTATAAGTAACCAAATAGGAACATAGTCATGGTGAGCACAAAAATCAGTTAGAGAGAGCCATTTGCCACACTTATAGAGGTGACAGGCCCAGTAGGAAAACAAGAAGTTAGGGAGACTCAAGCCCCCCCATCTCCTTGGGTAAAGAGAGCTTACTGTAGGATCTTCTAATTGCCGTGTCCTGCCAAATAAAGGAACTAACGTCAGAGTGGATGCGTTGGAAGAAGGCTAGGGGTAACCAGACATCCAACATATTTAATGGGTAAAACAATCTGGGTAAAACATTCATCTTGACGATATTGATTCTACCCCAAAGCAAGAGAGGGAGCTTCTTCCATCTCAATAAGTCTTGTTGAATGTTGGACCATAAATCTTCTAAATTAAGTTTGTGGAGTAATGGTAAATCCGAGGTAATATAAATGCCCAAGTATTTAATGGACTTGGGGGTCCATTTCATGCCAAAATCACTGAAGGCTGAGCTATATGTTAAAGAATTAAGGGGAAAATTTTCAGTTTTAGTAATATTGAGTTTATAATTTGAGAATTTCCCAAAAGTATCAATAATATGCAATGCTTCTGTTAGGGAGGAGACCGTATCTGAAAGGTGAAGCAATATGTCATCCGCATAAACCGAAAGGGCAGGAGTCTTATCACCTATTGGAATGCCAGTGATTAAGGGGGAAGAGTTTAATCTCCTAATCAGGGGTTCGAGATATATAGTAAAGAGAAAAGGGGAGAGCGGGCAACCCTGTCATGTGCCGGAAAAAAGAGGGAAAGCCTCGGATAAGACTCCATTACAGTTTATTTTTGCCTGAGGAGAGGAGTATAGAGTCTGAATCCATTTGATAAAGGTATTAGGAAAGCCCATTGTCTGCAGCGTAGCCCACAGGAAGTTCCAATCCACCCTATCAAATGCCTTTTCAACATCGAGGGATATGAAAGCCATGGGAGAGGGGGAGGTCTTGGCTACCTGAACCAAATATGCTAATTTACGAAGATGGTCAGCAGGTGTTCTACCCGACACAAACCCAATTTGCTCTGGGCTAAGGAGCGGAGTCCAAACCTGTTCAATTCTGCTAGCAAGTATCTTAGCCAAGATTTTAATGTCATAGTTTAGCAAGGAAATGGGACAATAACTCGAGGGAAACTGGGGTGGTTTATCTGGTTTAAGAAGAAGGATAATAGAGGCTTCTAATAGGGATGGATCTAAAGTCTGTCTGAGAGCATATATTGATATAAACATAATAAGTAGGGAGCAAGATCTTTCCAAACAACTAATTCCCATTTTACTTCCGCTGTTCTGTTTTCTTCTCTCCGGTCAAGTGACTGACACCTCCCTTTTTGAAGCGCTGATTGTGTTATGGCCCAAGCCAGACAAGCCACGCAACCAGGTCTCTAGCTATAGACCAATTTCCCTCCTCAATCAGGATATCAAAATTTTAGCCAAATTACTTGCGGATCGGATGAGCTCAGTACTTCCTTCCATAATAGGCGAGGAGCAAGTTGGGTTCATGAAAGGTAGATCATCAGCCGACCACCTGAGAACTCTGGCTCATTTCTTCTCGGCCTCCAGGGATGCTCCTCTCCTGATGGCCTTGGTTTCCCTGGATGCCGAGAAGGCCTTCGACAGGGTCTATTGGAAATATCTGTTTGCAGCGATGGAGGCCTTTGGTTTTCCTGGAGAATTTCGGAACTGGGTTCACTCATTATACTTATTATCCTCTGCTAGGATTTCCTGCAATGGGGTGATCTCTGCTCCAATAAAGTTATTTGTGGGAACCAGGCAAGGGTGTCCATTATCCCCGCTACTTTTTAACACTTATGCAGAGCCTCTTATTCGGAGGCTGACAAAAGCTAAAGATATCTCAGGTATTTCCTTATATGGACATGAAGCTAAGGTTGCAGCATATGCAGATATCCTTCTCCTCCAAATAGCAAGTCCGACTACATCCATTCCCCCAATTCTCAAGATAATAGAGGAGTTCAGTATAGTCTCTAATTGCAAGCTTAATATAGGTAAAACCCTGGTTTTTCCTCTTAATCATAGAGTCTATAAGCAAGAAACTACTACATTTGGTCTGGCGTGGAAGTCTGATTCCATTAAGTATCTTGGAATCACTCTGACACGAAACATGCTTCGACTTAAGCAACTAAATTTAGATTTACTGGTGCATAAGATAGACCAAGATCTTCACAGGTGGTCCCTTCTTCCTCTCTCTTTATGGGGCAGGATCAATTTGATTAAAATTAATGTTTTCCCCCATCTTTTTTATCCCCTCAATATGTTAAACATTGTACTCCCGATGTCTTGGTTTAAAAAAGTGCATAGTATGCTTTCCAATTTTATATGGGGATATAATAAAGCGAGGATGGCATTCCATAAACTGGCTGCACCTAAAGGAAAAGGAAGTTTGAGGCTTCCGCATCTTGGATTGTATTATTGGGCCAGTCAGGCTAAAAAATATCTTAGGTGGTTGGCAATGGATCAAATTTCAGCCTGTTCTAGTTATATCCCACTATGGTTAAAGGTGGAAATAGCCCTTATTAAAAAGTATGGATACCTTCCCAGGGCGATGTTATATTCCAAACTACGTTCTCTTCCCGAAGCATTTAGTAACTCTCCCATTGCGGTCTCGATTAAGGCCCATACGCAACTATGTGCTTTTCTCAAATATGAGTTTATAGAAGATGTAGGGCTTTGGGGATTGTGAGGGGGAGGAAGAGGGCTGGTGCCGGGCCTGGGGGGGGAATGGAAAGGAGCGGGCGGATAGGGTTAGTGAGGTCAAGGAGATGCCCTGGGGTGAAATGGGCACAGGAAAGGGGTTTTTCCTGCTTGGTGCCCATACCCAAGGGTTCTGATTATGATCAGCAGGCAAGGCGGTCATCCTCAGAGCTCATCCTACTGAGGCGGTGTTGTGTAATGCCAGGTCTATCAAAAACAAGACGGCCATTATAGCCGATCTTGTTGGGTCATCTGACCTGGCATGCATCACCGAGACCTGGCTGGATGGAAATGCTGGGCCAGTTTAGCAGCAGCAGTTCCAGCGGTACTCGTGATACACCGCCCAGGGAGCAGGATCGTGGGGGGTGTTGCCATATGTTTTAAGTCAGAACTGGGCCTGGTGGAGGTACCGGTGGGAGTCACCAGATCCTTTGAATGTGTCTTAGGCGAGGGTGTGGGGTGCAGGATACTTCTCGTATACCGTCCACCAGGTGACGAGAATGTCTTCCTGCAGGAAGTCACAGACTTCATTGTCGACCTGACATTGGGGTCCCCCAGATGGGTGGTTCTAGGGGACTTCAATGCTTGGGTCGACGATGAACTCTCACACTTTGGTCAAGACTTCCTCCAGTTGATGGTATCACTGGGCTTCACACAGGTTGTTTCCTCCTCGACTCATATTGGTGGACACTCATTGGACCTGGTATTCCTTCTGGGGATGGGGATATGTGATTTGGTGGTGGAACCACTCGGATGGTCTGACCATCACTCCATTAGGTTCAGTTTTGAGGCCATCCCTATTAGGTCAGCCCCTTCGGAGATGATATGGTACCGCCCTTTAAGCGGTGTGTCCCCGGATGACCTGATGGCGGTGCTGGACCTATCAGGCCTACCGATGGATTGCTCGGATCCAGGTGACCTGGTACATGCCAATAATAAGGCAGTGACAGGGGCCCTGGACTCTATTGCACCTGTTCGTGTTCGTCCTCTCACTCTTCGCCCCAGGTCTCCATGGTTTGATGAGACTGTGAGGGAGTTGAGGAGGATTGGATGAAGGCTGGAGAGGCGTTGGCGGAAGTCCGGTCTGGATGGTGACAAACTTAGTTTGATGGACCATTATACGGCCTATCAATCTGCAATCTCTTGTAAGAAGGCAGAATTCCTGTCCAGAGAGATAGCGGCTACACAGAATAGACCAGCTCAGCTCTTTCAGACTGTGGACAGACTGTGCAATCCAGCCTGTCTTCAGCCCAGAAGAGCCTTTTCTCCAGAACGGTGTGAGGAGTTTGCTCTCTTTTTTTTGCAGATAAGGTTGCCAAAATCAGATCAGACGTCCGTCCTTCCCTCTCCAATGGGAGCGGTGATGGTCGGCGGGAGATGTCGAACACTCAGTTTGTATGGTCTGACTTCAGCCTCCCCACAATCGATAATATTGTGATGGTCATCCGAGCGCTGCGACCAACCAACTGTGATTTGGACCCTGGCCCCACACGTCTTTTAGTGGATTGTGTGGATAAAATCGGCCTAGTCCTGGCTTTGATAGTCTGGAAGTCTTTAGAGAGGGGGATCTTTCCAGATCCCCTTAAAGAGGCTATAGTTAAGCCTCTTTTAAAGAAATCCTCCTTAGACCCAGACTGTCTAGCAAATTACAGACCAGTCTCTAACTTACCCTTTGTGGGTAAAGTTATTGAGAAGGTGGTCGCAGTACAGTTGGATGATCATCTGACCAACAACAATATTTACGATTCTCTCCAGTCAGGATTTAGGAAAAGGCATAGTACCGAGACAGCACTTGTTCGGGTACTAAATGACCTCCTAATAGCGAGAGATCGTAGGACCCGTTCTATCTTGGTACTTCTCGATCTCTCTGCAGCATTTGACACTGTTGACCATGGTGTGCTGTTGGAGCGTCTGTGGTCCATCTATGGATTATCTGGTATGGTCCTCAGGTGGTTTCGATCTTACCTCGAGGGTAGGACTCAGAGGGTGGTGTCGGGAATCTTTTCTTCGGCATCAATCTCCCTATCCTGCAGGGTACCGCAGGGTTCTATTTTAGCGCCTATGTTGTTTGCGGTGTATATGCTGCCATTGGGAGCGATTATTAGATGATACGGTTTGGGTTTTCATTGCTATGCAGATGATACCCAGCTGTATATGACTTTTGTGCCCGACCAGGATGCTGCCTTATCGGTATTTAATAACTGCCTTGACGAAATCCAGGACTGGATGAATGGGAGCTGGCTGAGGTTAAACCCGGAGAAAACTGAGGTGTTAGTCATGGATAAAGGTCGCTGTGAGGCGGGTCTGCCGGATGGATCGCCCTCAGGCTTATGGCTTGGGGGCGTTCAGCTGACAACCTCAGATCAGGTGCGGAATCTTGGCGTAATAATTGACGACCACTTGACGCTTAAATCCCAGGTGTCAGCAGTGGTCAAAACTTCCTTTTTCCATCTGAGGAATATCGCCAGGGTGAAGCACCTGGTTCCTCCAGAGGATCTTCCAACGTTGATCCACGCCTTCGTTACCTCCCGCCTTGACTATTGCAACTCCCTGTACCTAGGGCTATCGGGGGTTGAACTTCGCCTCTGCAGCTTGTGCAGAATGCGGCAGCTAGAGTTAATGACTGGATCTTCTAGATCCAGCCATATAATGCCTGTGCTCCGCGGACTGCACTGGCTGCCAGTGTTTTGGTGAATCACCTTCAAGGTCGGTTTGCTGACCTATAAAGCCCTACACGACCAGGGACCTACTTACCTGAAAGAGCTCCTTTGCCCCTACTGTCCCTCCCACCCCTCCGATCCACTGATGAGGGATTGCTGGAGATTCCCAGGGTTCATTTGAAAACTTCAGGGGATAGATCATTTAGTTTTATGGCCCTGACCCTGTAGAATTCTCTACCTCGTCAGGTGCGAAATTGCCCGACTGTCCTAAGTTTTAAAGGAGCTTTGAAGACCCACCTTTTTAATATAGCTTTTAATGATTTATAATAATTTTAAATCTTGTTTATTTATTGTTTTAAGAAATTGTACAGGCGCTTTGGTTGGAGAAAAGCGCCTTTTAAAAATAAAGTTTTGATTGATTGATTGATAAACAATAAACCACTATCACCTTCTTGGCTTCCTCAGTTAGGAAATTGTCAGCTGGAAGACCTCATTACAGCTGATATGCAGTGGTCTTCTTCAGAAGATATTATGCGCAAATTCAGGATACCTGGTAAAAGTATATTTAAGATCTGTCAGTCATGGCATCTCCTGTTGCAAGTCTTTGGGGTTACTCCACCTCCTGGAACTTGTATCCGCTTTCAATCTACTTTAGCTAAATTGGCTGGTTTGCCCCATGCGGTTTCTAAACTATACAGTCATTTTTTTACATGGGCATATCCTGATAACTATGCCCCGGTAGCTTACTGGCAATCCCTCTTTCCAGGTAAGGAATTTGACTGGTCCCGCCTCTGGCACTATTGTCATAAATTTTTGTTACAGGATAGACTTAGGTTAATGCAATTTAAAATCCTACATAATATTTACTATTCCCCACAGAAACTTGCCAGACTGGGTGTTCTTTCCTCTCCGCTCTGTATAAGCTGTATGTCACAGTCTGGAGACCTTCTTCACATTTTTGGGAGTGTCCTAGAGTGGTATCACTATAGGCCACTATTAAACAAAGAGTTGATCCGCTTTTAGGGCTTTCTGATTTGTTCACGCCTGAAGTATGTTTATTGGGGGATTTTTCATCTATTTCTGTGGTGTGTAGAAAGTACTACATGGCTTTGATTTCTTTGTCTGTTAAGAAAGTGGTCCTTAGACACTGGAAAGACTCGGATAATTTAAATTATGTGGAATGTCTCCAGGAACTCCTTGCTAACCTCAGAATGGAGAGGACTATTGCAAGTCTTGCAAATAAAATGACAAATTCAATAAGATTTGGGGCCCCTTTCAAACTTTATATGCGTTACAAAACTGAAGCACATATTTTTAATAGGGTACACCGCACCTTTCTTGGTACAATGCTGTGCTGGGCTTTTGGGAGGGTTTGGTGGGTGGGGAGGGAGGGGGTATGGGAGAGAATGAACCATTATAAATTTTGTTATAAGTATATACTCAATTTTTTAAGCCTGTTGTGGTTTCGTTCTCTGTATTGTAAACTTCAATAAAAGTTGAATGGAAAAAAAATAGGGAGCAAGATCTTTAGCGAAAACTTTGTAAAAGTTCGAAGGGAAACCATCTAGACCAGAGGCCCTATCCGAGGCAAGATTATGAATGGCAGACAATACTTCCTGAAGAGATATAGGAGCTGATAAACGAGACTGTTGTGAGGGAGAGAGAGTGGGTAATGGTAAGGCAGATAAATACTCAAATAGTTCGTCATGAGACGGGGGTACGAGACGCTGACTATAGAGGGAAAGATAAAACTGTCTAAAAACAGCAGCTATGCCTCTTGGGTGTGTTTTAGTGGTTCCATCCAGATCATTGATTGAAGGAATAAATCTGGATGCCTCTAGTTTCCTCAGACGCAAAGCTAGAAGATGACTTGCCTTCTCTCCCTGCTCTATGTATTTTGCCTTAGTTCTTAAAATGAGAAATTCTGCTTTTTCCTGCACTAGACGAGAATACTGGTTCCTTAAATTCAACAAAGATTTAGCACATCAGGAGAAGAGGAAGAGGTAAGAGACTGCTCAAGTGTGCGAATCTGACCCAGAAGGGAAATAGTAGCCGCCTCTCTTAGTGGGCCAAAGTTAAGGAAGAGGGGAAGGGAGGACACAGGTGTTGGGATGAGCCTGTTCACAGAGGCATGGGTATGATCATCAAATCAAATAAAATCAAATCATAATTTATTTGTATTGCGCTTTTCAAATACCAAAGTGTGAGTACATAAAACATAACATCAGTAATAAATAAAAGTTACAAATTTAGACACAGTTAAAAAGACAGCAAAATATAAACTAATCAAAGGCCGATATAAACAAGAAACTCTTCAAAGAAGCCTTAAAAGATTCTGTGGATGGGCACTCCCTAATCCGACGAGGTAAAGAATTCCACAGGGTTGGAGCCGAAGAAGAAAAGGCTCTGGCCCCAGAAGATTGAAGATGAACCCTGGGAATCTCTAGCAATCCCTCGTCAGTGGAACAGAGTGAGTGGGAAGGGCGATAGGGCTGAAGGAGATCTTGCAAGTAGCCCGGTCCCTGAGAGGAGCTAGGGAAGTTATGGGTGGATAAGGCCATGGGACTGGATGCCCTACATTCTAGGGTGCTCCAGGAGTTGAGGGAGGAAGTGGTGGCACTGCTGGCAAGGTTGTTCAGCTTGTCTCTCGACACCAGGCAGGTGCCTGGGGATTGGAGGAGGGCAGATGTGGTACCTCTCAATAAAGGTGGCAGCAGGGAGGAGGCAGGGAACTATTGCTTGTCAGTCTCACATCGGTAGTGGGTAAAGTGATGGTGGCACTGGTCAAGGAGAGGGTGGTCAGTTACCTAGAGGAAGAGGGACTGCAAGATGATAGGCAGCATGGCTTCATTGCAGGGAGGTCATGCCAGACAAACCTCATAGAATTTTTTGACTGGGTAACAAGAGTGGTGGACCAGGAAGGGGCAGTGGATGTGGCCTACCTGGATTTCAGGAAGGCCTTTGACTCCATTACTCATAGAAGGGTGGTCAATAAGCTGGAGAGCATGGGGTGGGGCCATACATAACAAAGTGGGTGGACAATTGGCTGAGGGATAGAAGCCAGAGCGTGGTAGTAAATAGGGTGTACTCTAGTGAAGGGAGGGTGACAAGCAGGTTGCCCCAGGGATTGGTGCTGGGGCCCTTGCTGTTCAATATATTTATTGCAGACATAGCTGAGAGAATGGAGGGGAAGGTGTGCCTTTTTTCAGATGATATGATGATTTGCAACAGGGTGGACACCATGGGGGGGGCGGGGTGGAGTCAATGAGGAGAGACCTAAAGATGTTAGATGAGTGGTCAGAAGTATGGCAGCTGAGTTTTAATGCCAGGAACATAGATACGTAGATACATAGATACATAGACAGTGTCGGCAGATAAGGGCCTATGGCCCACCTAGTCTGCCCATTTGAGCTTGTAAGTTCAGTTTGTTTTCCTAGAAGTCTATTTCCCCTTACCCCTGACCTCTAGAATTCCTTTATGTCTATCCCATGCATTCTAAATCCGTGATTGTTTCAGCCTACTTCCTCTAGCAAGGGTATTCCACTTGTCCTACCACCGTTCTGTGAAAATTCTTTCTCATGTTTCCTCCGAATCGTCCTCCCTCCAACTTCATCCCATGCCCTCTAGTCCTGAAACATCTTTTTGCTTAAAATAGTGTTTTCCTGCACCCTGTTCCTCCCTGTAAGATACTTGTATGTCTCTATATCCTCTCTCCCTCCTCTCCTCCAGGAGTACATGTTCAGTTCATTCAACCTGTCTTCATAGGACTTGTGATGCAACCCATGCACCATCTTTGTTGCCCTCCTCTGAACCTTCTCTACCCTGTCTATGTCCTTACGTGGTATGGTCTCCAGAACTGTACACTGTACTCCAGGTGGGGCCTCACTAGTGTCTTGTATAGCGAATTATGACCTCCCTTTTCCTGCTGGTGATGCCCCTGCCTATACATCCCAGCATCCTATTTGCTTTACCTGATGCCTTGTCACACTGTTTCCCTACCTTGAGGTCATCAGAGATGACAACCCCAAGATCCTTTCCTGCTTGGTGCATGCTATATCCTCACCCCCAACTGATATATTGTGCCAGGGTTTTAGTGCCCCATATGTATTATCTTGCACTTCTTTGCATTGAATTTCAACTGCCAAACCCTTGACCATTCTTCAAGTTTCTGCAGGTCCCTTCTCATTCTGTCTACACCCTGGTGTGTCTACTCTGTTACAGAGCTTTGTGTCATCAATGAACAGTGAAATTCTGCCTTCTATATCCTGTGCAATGTCACTGATGAAGATGTTAGAATAGGACCGGTCCCAGCACTGATCCCTGTGGTACCCACTGGTCACTCTTCCCTCTGTGGAGTGACAGCCATTTACCACCACCCTCTGTGTCCTGCCACCCAGCCAGTTACCTACCCACCACACTACTGTCCTGCCCACACCCATATTCCCCAGTTTGTGTAATAGTCTTCTATGTGGCACAGTGTCAAAGGCCTTGCTAAGTCCAGATAGGCCATGTCCACTGCCCTCCCCTGATCCACCTCCCTAGTCACCCAGTCAAAAATTCAATGAGGTTGGTCTGACATGACCTCCCCTGGTGAAACTATGCTGCCTTGGGTCCTGTAGTCCATTGACAACCAGATGTTCCACCAATCTCTCCTTCAGTAGTGCTCCATGATCTTTCCCACTGCCGAGGTGAGGCTGACTGGTCTGTAGTTCCCTGCTTCCTCTTTGTTCCCACTTTTGTATAAAGGGGACTACATCTGCTGTCCTCAGTCTTTGGGTACCTCCCTGTTTCCAGTGATCAGCTGAACAGGATAGCCAGAGGTTCAGCCACCACCTCTTTAGTTCTTTAAGGACCCTGGGGTGCACCCATCTGGCCCATTGCTTTATCAGCTCTTATGCTTCCAGTTCCTTCAGGACCCTTTCTCGTGTAAAGGGACTTGTGTCCATTTCTGCACCATTCTCACCTTGTACTCCCTTCAGACCCATTACCCCCTCTTCCTTAGTAAAGACTGAGCAGAAATACCTATTCAATATGTCAGCTTTACTGTTGTCATCCTCCACGTGGCTCCCATCCTCCCCTTCAGTCTCACTATCCCTCCTTTGTCCTTCTTTTTCCACTTATGTACCTGTAAAGGTTTTGTCCCCTTTAACCACCGATTTTGCAATGTGTTCTTCTGTCTGAGCTTTGGCTTCCCTTACTGACTTCCCTGCCTCCCTTTGTTTCTCCTGGTACTTCTCCTATCCCCTTCTGCCTGTGTCTTTTTGTATTGCCTGAATGCAGTCTTTTGGCTTTCACTTTCTTTGCTACCTCTTTGAAAACCATAATGGTCTCTCTTTCTTTTCCTCTTGCTAACCTGCTTAATGCATAATTCTGTTGTTCTTATAATCCCCATTTTAAATACTGCCCACTGTTCCTCAATCCCTGATTCCTGTCCCATTCCCCTTAATGCCTCTTTCAAGCATCTCCCCATTTTCCCAAAGTCTGCCCCTAAAATCCAGGATACGTGTTTTGTGTGGTTTGGTTCTGCTCTTTCTGTGATTTCAAACCACAATGACTGGTGGTCTCTGTTACCCAGGTGCTCCCCACTGTTACCCCATCACACTGTCCCTGTTTGTGAGCACAAGGTCCAGTATTGCCTTCTGCCGAGTTGGTTCCATGACCAGTTGCTTGAGGAAGGCACCCTGAAGAGTCAGGATAAATCTGCTCCTAGTTGATGCTGCTGCTGGGATGCTCCAGTCCCGTCTGGTATATTGAAGTCTCAACCAGTACTACCTCACCCTTGTCTGCCATCCTTTGGATGGCTAGCATCAACTCCCTATCTGTTTCTTCCTCCTGGGCTGGTGGTCTATAGACCACACCTGTGCGGATGGCTGGCCCCATTTTCCTTTCCAGCTAACCACAGTATCTCTCCCCCATTTTGTTCCTCCTGGATCTGTGTGGCCCTTATGTCATTTTTCACATACAGTGCCACTCCTCCTTCCTGCCTGCTCTGTCTCTTCTGAATATGTTGTAGCCAGGTATGGCCATCTCCAGTCATGGTTATCATTACACCAGGTTTCAGTGATGGCCACAATGTCCAGGTCTGACTGTACCATGACAGCCTCCAGATCTTCCATCTTGTTGCTAAGGCTCCTGGCATTTGCACATAGCTTTCCATGATTTGACCTCCCTAGACTGCTTCACTGTTCTACTCCAGCCCCTTCCTTGGTTGTCATTTATCCCTGGTTCTCCTTGCTGTCTGCCCTTCTGCTGAATTTTACCCTTTTCTGCTTATCCACCTTTTGGACACTAATCTCCAACTTTTGCACACTGCTTTGCAAGATAGCCACTCCTCTGGTTCACTGGTTCCATTACTAGCTGTGGGGGTGAGCAAGTAGGGTACCATCCTTGCTGGCCTGCCACCCCCTTTGCTAGTTTAAATGCTAGTCAATGTAGCATTTAAACTTATCATTGAGTGCTTGATTCCCCTCCAGGATGGATGCAGGCCGTCAGGCTTGAACAAACCTCCATCCTCCAGATGGGTCCCAGTCACCAATGAATCAAACCCTTCCTCACAGCACCAGTTCTTCAACCATGAGTTAAAGTTCCTGGTGCATGCACTCCTATGCTCTCCCTTGCCTCTCACAGGTAGTACTTCTGAGAAAGTGACAGAAGTAGCTACTTGCTTGAGACCCCTTCCCAGTTTCCTAAACTCTTCCTGAACTTCCTTTGGCTCCCCGTTTGCCAAGTCATTAGTACCTAGGTGGATAATGACATCCAGCTCACCCTCCTGTCTGTTTGGAAGTGTTCAGTGATGCACATGGGGCATAACAACCTGCAGGCCGAGTACATGCTAGGAGGAGAGGAAATAAAATATTCAAGGCAGGAGAGGGACCTGGGGATTATAATTTCGGATTACTTCAAGGTGGGGAACCAGTGCAGGAAAGCAGTGGGCAGGGCAAATGGAATGCTGGCATGCATAGGGAGAGGTATAACAAGCAGAAAGAGGAAGGTACTCATGCCCATCTACAAGTCCATGGTGAGGCTGCATTTGGAGTATGGAGTCCGGTTCTGGAGGCCGCACCTGCGTAAGGATATTGATGTGGTGGAGAGGGTTCAGAGAAGGGCAACAAAGATGGTGAAGGGCATGCATCGGCTATCCTATGAGAAGGATGAGGGAGCTGGAGCTGTACTCACTGGAGACCAGAAGGGAGAGGGGAGACATGATTGAAACATTCAAGTATGTGAAAGTGATAAACAGGACAGAGAAAGGGAGCCTATTCATGAGGAAATACACGGATAGATCTAGGGGCCACAGTCTGAGGTTGGAAGTGGGGAAGAGTCAGGGATAGTTTAAGGGCACATTACTTCACTGAAAGAGTGGTGGATTCCTGGAACAGACTGCTGGAGGAGGTGGTGGGAGCTGAAACAGTTGGGGGGATACAAGAGGGCAAGGGACAAGTTTAAGGGATTAGCCAGGGAAAAGAGGGGGGTAGGATAGGGAGGGATGGGAATGTAAATAAGGGGGGAAAGGGAAGACTCGGGCCACTGATGTCCTTTTCTGCCAACTGCATTCTATGATTCTATGAAGACACACACTGGAGAAATGCACTGGGAGCTGGTTCCTCTTTACAGAATATATATCCATATTAGCAGGGGCAGACATTCTGGAGGCACTGACTAGCCAGGGCTGAGAAACCCACACCTTAGGCTGGGACCTTGAATAGCTACACCCCATAGAAAGGAACACCTTCTTTTTTTTTCTTTCTTTTTTTCCTTCCTCCTTTTCCTCTCTTTCCCTCCTGGTCTCCTACCTGGTTCTTGTGTTCCCCCTGTCCCTTCAGTTCCTCCCCTCTCATGTAGTTCTCCTCCCACTGCCCCACAGGGGCCCTCAACATATTTTATATAACACCCCCCTTCCCTGTGACTCCCTCAATCCCCCACACCATTTCCTGGACCTCATGATTGTTTGATTAATTCTGATAGTAGTTATGTCTAGTTCTCATTTTTCATTTCCCTTTCATGCTTGATGTTACACTATTCGTAACTATCTGAATGGTTGTACTGTCAGTATTGTTGATACGAAAATTTTAATAAAGTTCAGTTTCGAAAACATAATATAGAAACATAGAGTTGACAGCAAATAAGGACCGCAAGGACCATCCAGTCTGCCTATTTTTTCTACCTTATGAATGTGCCATTGGCCTTTACTCTGTCAATGGCCAATTTATTCACTCATCTGCATTGCTCCCTTATGCCTGTCCCATGCCTGTTTGAAGCCTTGCACTGTATTCATATCCACCGCTTTCTGAGGTAGGTCATTCCATGCATCCACCACCCTTTCTGTGAAAAGGAACTTCCTCACATTACCCCTTAATCGGCTTCCCTCTAATCTCAAGCTGTGTCTCCTTGTCCTTCTATTTTTCTTATATTGAAACATGTTAGACTCTTTCACCTCATTAATGCCCTTAAGATGTTTGAATGTTTCGATCACATCACCTCTCTCCCTCCTTTGCTCTAGGGTATACATGTTGAGCTCCGTTAATCTGTCCTCATATGTTTTCTGATGCAGTCCCTGCACCATTTTGGTTGCCCTTCTCTGGACTGCCTCCATTTTGTTAATGTCTTTGTGCAGGTGCAGCCTCCAGTACTGCATGCAGTACTCTAGATGGGGCCTAACCAGTGTCTTGTAAACAGGGATTATTACCTCCCTCTTATGACTTGTGATACCCCTACTAACACACCCCAACATCCCCCTAGCCTTACCTACTGCTTTAGTGGTCTGCTTGGATGATTTCAAGTAATCTGTTATGACGATGCCCAAGTCTCTTTCTTCCCTTGTGATTGCCAGCAACTTCCCTCCCAACCTATAGGTGGCTTCAAGGTTTCTCTTCCCTGTGTGCATGATCTTGCACTTCTTTGCGTTAAACCCCAGTTGCCACTCTTCTGATCATTTTGCCAGTTTATCCAGATCTCTTATCATTCTGCCCACCACATCTGGATCATCTACTCTGTTGCAGATCTTGGTGTCATCTGCAGACAGACAAACGTTACCCTCCAGTCCATCTGCAATGTCACTGATGAAGATATTGAAGAGGACTAGCCCCAGGACTGATCCCTGAGGTACCCCACTTGTGACTTGCATCTCTTCTGACTGTATACCACTTACCATCACTCTCTGTGTTCTGCCTGCCAACCAGTTTGCTACCCAGTTGACCAACTTCTGACCCACCCGAACCTACTCAGCTTATTAATCAATTTTCTATGTGGAACAGTATCAAAAGCTTTGCTGAAGTCAAGGTAGGCGACATCAACTGCACCCCCTTGGTCCACCACTCTGGTTACCCAGTCAAAGAAATCCATGAGATTAGTTTGACAGGACCTTCCTGTTCTAAACCCATGCTGTCTTGGATCCTGTGCTCCTAAGGATTCCAGGTGTTGCACTATCCTTTCCTTAAGGAGTGCCTCCATAAACTTGCCCACTACTGAGGTAAGACTGACTAGTCTGTAGTTCCCTGCCTCCTCCCTGCTACCACTCTTGTGGAGCGGGATCACATGAGCCCTTCTCCAGTCTTCTGGGACTTCTCCTATGCTCAGAGACTCACTAAACAATTCTGATAATGACTCTGCTAGTTCCACCCTTAGCTCCTTTAGTACCGTGGGATGTATGCCATCTGGTCCCATTGCCTTGTCCACCCTGAGCTTATCGAGCTGTTGTAGGACCCTTTCTTTTGTGAAGGGACTTGTGCACACCT
The DNA here is from genome assembly GCA_016271365.2 of Neoceratodus forsteri. NCBI lineage: Eukaryota > Metazoa > Chordata > Ceratodontiformes > Ceratodontidae > Neoceratodus > Neoceratodus forsteri. The sequence continues at coordinate 636,858,379 of CM057453.1, read as the reverse complement.
CCCTCCCCCCATGTCCATGGTGCTGAGCTGTAGACCCTGATCTACCTTCTCCTCAGTAAATACTGAGCAGAAGTATCTATTTAGGATAGATGCTTTTCTTTGGTCCTCCTCTACACACTCCCCTTATCCCCTTTGATCTTAGCAATACCCCCTCTGGACTTTCTCCTTTCACTAATGTATTTATAGAAAGTCTTGTCCCCTTCTTTTACTGTTCGTGCTAGTGTTTCCTCGGTTTGGGCCTTTGCCTGTCTTACTGCCTTCCCTGCTTCCCTTAGGGAAGTTTGGTATGCCTCCCTATCTTTGTCCCACTGCATTCCCTTATATTTCCTGAAGGCCAACCTTTTGGCTCTGACCTTTTCTGTTGCTGTTTCTGAGAACCAAAGTTGTTTCCTCCTTCTTTTGCTCTTGCTTTTCTCCCTAACACAATGGGATGTTGCTTCAAGTATTGCATCCTTAATGCTTGCCGACTTTGCCTGTACCCCCTCACCTGTATTTCTTCTTGCCAGGGCTAACTTAACTCTGTTGGCCATCTTATCAAAGTCAGCTCCTCTAAAGTCCCATATTTTTGCCTTGGAATGGGATGATTTTGTTCTAGTGGCCAAATTGAACCATACCATGTGATGGTCACTGGCTCCCAGGTGACCTTCTACCTGGAGATCTGTGATCCTTTCCCCGTTAGTTAGTACTAGATCTAGGATAGCCCTGTCTCTTGTGGGTTGTTGTACCAGTTTTTTGAGGCCCTCCCCCTGCAGGGAATCCACTATGTGTCTAGTTCTGGCAGACGTTCTTGCTGGTATTGACCAATCTGTATCTGGCATGTTGAAGTCTCCCATTATCAGAACCTCCCCTTTAGCTGTCATGTTTTGTATATCTTCTAACAGTAATGTGTCTATGTCCTCCCCCTGGTCTGGAGGCCTGTAGACAACCCCAGTTTGTATGGTTTTCCCATTTCCTGTTTACAGGGTGACCCACAGGTCTTCTGGATCTTTATGTGTATTCTGAATTTCTGTAGCTTTGATATTTTCATTGATATAAAGGGCTACTGCCCCCCACATTTGCACCTCAGTCTCTTCTGAACAGTACATAGCTGGGTACTGAAGCCTCCCAAGTGTGGTTACTGGTGAACTATGTCTCGCTAATGGCTACTATGTCCAGTTTAGCCTCTGTCATTGTTGCCTGCAAGTCTGGGATTTTGTTTCCCAGACTGCAGACATTTGTGTAAATGATTTTTAATTGGCCAGATTTCAGTGCATTAGTTGTTGGGTGAGGTCTGGCATTTCCCCTGCGTGTCGTATGGGGAGCCAGACCTTTTTTCTTACCTGGTGATGCAAATGAACGACAAACATGCTGAACTCCTGTTTGATCACTAGCTATGGGGAGAGGGGTGTTCTTCCTGTTCGATGCATTGGGTGCTGCACCTCTCTCCCCATTGGCTAGTTTAAATATTCTGCAAAGACATCAAACATCTCCCCCATTGCACTGACTCCCTCCTTAGCCAGATGCAGTCCATCAAATTTAAAGAACTTTCGCTCCCAAAACTGTTGCCAGTTACCTACAAATTTGTGTCCCTTTTCCTGGCGCCAGCCCTTGAGCTACATGTTTAGCTCCCCTATCTCGCCTTCTCTGACTTTCCGTCCATCTGCCCCCCTCTCCCAGACTGGCAGGATCTCAGAGAAGGAGATGCTGGAATAAATGGATGACAATTTGTCTCCCAGCATGGTCAGGTGTTCCTCGGTCTCCACAACTGACTGGCTGGACAGATCATTAGTCCCTATGTGTACAAGGACATCAATGTTTTCTCCTGCTTCCTGCACAATTTTAGCAATGTGGTCAGTGTCTCTCTGCACTGATGTGATGTACCTGGGAGACATCTGACCATTAATCCCAGCTGGAGAGAGGTATTGACTCCTCTAGTCATGGAGTCTTCTATGATCAGAAGTGTTTTGGATTTCCTTTTTGCTTTTTGTTTGGTTTTGGTCCCTGTTTTGGATGAGGTTTGTAGCGCTAGCTCCTGAAAATGAATAAACAAATAATAAACATGTCCACTATACTAGGACACAAAAATAAACTTTTAAGATGGCTGAGATAATGGCTGCACTGCCCTGGCAAGTTGCAAATCATTCCAAAAGGTAATTTTGCACTCCAGTGGAGCAGGGATGACGCACACTGTGGGTCAACTAGACCCATATATCTTTACCAAACAACCTAAACAAATTGGGTGTGCACTCTGAGATAGGGTAGAAATTCAAGTGCTGTTACTGCAGCCAAAGAAAAAGCAGACAGAAATACGAAGGCTTACTTCAAAAACAGTCTGATTCTTGAGCTTTATTTGTGGCTACACAGCCATGCAACAGTTAATTCAGTGCACAACAAAGCAGGTCATGCTATACAGTACAGTAAGTCAAGGTACAGCATGAATTATATTTACAAACATCCAGGTGACAAGTGTATACAAACTATAGCCCTACCCAAAAGGAACAACTGTCAATAATCATAGCGCTTGGCTCAGTGGAGCTTCATCAGAGAGCGTGGCATAGCAGTTAGTTCATCCCCTTATATACCCACGTATGTTCACCACATGATGGAAATCATTACGTCTTTTGAATTAAACTTCATAGAAGACCATGTGAGCATGATACTATACCAACCAAAAGTGCAGGTGCAAAAGTGCTTATAATGTAGAAAATTACAGCAAAAAAGGTAAAAAAAAATCTGTTCAAATACACATAACATCCAATTAAATCTTTAAAGTCATGAATTACAAGTGATGTTCAGAAGACTGCTTAAGCTCACCCCAGTGTCCTGGAACCGGACTTTGTATTACAGTAGTTTGCTGCTCCCAGTCTACACTGGAACAAAAGTAAATTTCTCCTTTTGGCCACCTTTTGATCCTGGAGAAGCCTTGCTCACCCCTGAACTACCAGAGGAATAACATACATTGAAAAAAATTACAAATCCTCGGAACCTCAGATCCTTTTTCATCAACCATAGTGAGGAGTATATCTGGTTGCTGGATAAATCATCAGATAAAAAGCTCATGTAGTTTCTCTTCAACTCAACACTTTCTTTAGATACATAAATGTTGCTTTGACTTATCAAATGTTTTGTGACTCCTTCATCTCAGTTCTGCATTGCACATTGTTTATTTTTTAAAGAGCTGCAATTAATATAAAAAATTAAAAAATGTAGTCCAATGTGCTTACACAACTAGATGAGATGAGATGATGCTTGTGTAACTTGATTTGCTTTGTGGCTTTCCACCTCTCTATGGGATATACCACCCTGTAGGGGTATGATGCAAGGAACTCTAGAGGAGGGTTCCCCTCTACAGGTGCCATGGGAATGATTGCGTCGGCTAAAGGTAGGTTAGGAAGAAGCCCACGGGTAAGAGAGATGAGCCACTGGAGGAGGAGGGGTGGATGGTGGGCAATGAAAAATGAATCCTGGAATGGCCCAGGATGAGTAGCCTTTTAAGGCCGATGGGGGAGTGATGTTGCTCCTCCCATTGAACCTCGGGCTTAAAGCCCTCCCATTCAATGTACTTACGCAACTAGATGAGATGAGATAATGCTTGTGTAACTTGATTTGCTTTGCGGCTTTCCGCCTCTCTATCAGTGGGATATACCATCCTGTAGAGGTACGATGCAAGGAATGCTAAAGGAGGGTCCCTCCCCCACATGTGCCTTGGGAATGATTGCGTCAGCTAAAGGTAGGTTAGGAAGAAGCTCAAAAAGAATATTCAGAGGTGTCGAGCATCGAAGAGGTGAGGATGAGGAATGAAGGAATTCTAAGATGACAATGAGGAAGGGAAAGCCGAGGGCCACCATCCGCCTCCATCCAACAGCAGAACCTAACTAAGTAACCTAAGAAAGCACTAACTCTAACTAATATTATGACCATTGGCACAGAGGAGAGGGAAAACCCACTTTGAGGAGGAAACCTATGGGGATCCAAGGCCTAGGTCGCCTTCCCTCCAGGCTGACGACATTTGATTTGAGGACATTTGATCGGAGAACGTATGTTGGTAAAGAGAAAGATTCATTAAAAAGAAGGATATGAGTAGGGAAAGATGATTATGGGGTAGGGGAGAAAAACCCCCAAAGAAGGCACAGATCGAAGAAGGAACATGGGGCAGCGAAGAGGACTGATGATGATGAGTGCCGCAGGAGGGCAGCAGGTCGATCAGGCAGCATAAGGTCCAGAGAGAGGAATGCTTGATTGAGCAATGTGAGTAAGTAGACGCTGAGGCTGATAGGGCATGCTTGATTGTGCGCTGCAAACAAGTAGACTCTAACGTCGGAGTCAATGAGGTAGCAAAAGATTCAATGACAGGAATGCTCGAGTAAGCAAAGTAAATAAACAAAGCTTCAGGTGAGGAGGAGTGAAGGATGACCGGAGTCAGGAACCTGATACATGCGACAGGATGGCTGCAGGTCGATGAGGTAGCATATGAGTCTTGTGACGTACGCTAAGAAAGAAATATTGATTGCAGGCCTTGAGTGGAGTGAGTCCAGGAAGACAGGTACTGAATTGGAAGAGGAGAAGACAGGATTGAACTTGAAAATGAACTGGTACGAAGGTAGTATGAGTAAGTAAGCTCCTCGAAAGGAAGCAAACTCTGAGGCCAAGAAGGCATGTCTGGAACCAGAGGCAACTCAGGTTGAGCGATCGAGGAGCAAAAGTGGACGATGTAGGATAAGGAGTGAAACTAAGAGGCGACTAACCACCCTAGGATGACACTCAAGCACCTAGGAGGAAAACCAATGTCATGAATGTATGCAGAAGAAACAAGGCCAAAGACCACCGTGCAAATGAGCTTGCTCAAAGGAGTCATCCTGCAAATTAAACCTTGAAGTTGAACTCGGAATATGTTGCTTGAAGATGACAAAGACTCAGTGCTTGAGGGAGTCACCACCATGGAAGTGAAGGATCTACAGGTACTGCAGGTCCAGGATGAGAAGCCATGTAAAGGAATAAAAACATCCTTAGAGGACTGTATGAGTAACCGAAAGGGACTGAGATGAAAATGTGGTACTGGCACAGTAATAATAAGGCAGGAGAATTGACAGCTCTGAAATTGGATCGTCAGTAAGATAAAAGTACTGCTAGGCAAAAGGAGTCAGATAAGTCATACTGCTAGATGATGGGATTCCAACAAAGAGCAACTAACCTGGTTGTTCAGCCATGCGGGAACGGCGATAGGAAGCCACAGAGATGGTGAAGGCAAGCGCGAAGATTGGAAGGCGAGAGAATGAGATAAGCCAGAAAGAAAAGAAAGACTGCAGCCAACAGATGGTCGGAAATGGGCATAACCAGAAAAGATGGGGATGAACCGGCTTCAGCTCACCACAACCCCGCCAGCAGGTAGCAGAGAGATAATCGATAGCGGAGATGCGGTGAGTGGGGACTATAAAATCACAGTCAGTAGGATCAGGAATTGCCACGGAGAAAGCAGCAAGGAAGAGCCAGGCACAGTGGGTGATGGCGAACAAAAAGCGCCCCGCGAGCGGAGGTGAAGCAGGAGGCGGCAGCTGGGAGGAGCGGAGGGTAATGAGAACCCCAACTGAAGGAAAGTGCAACCAAAACAAGGGGAGGGGAAAGAGCAAGAGAAAACAGGCAGGGAGCACCCGACTCAAGGCAGAGGCGACAGCGAAGGGAGGGAGAAAAAAGCGGGACCAGACAGGGGAGAGAAGCGCCCCAAAGCACAATGGGGAAGGGGGCGGCAGCCCAGACAGAGGTGCAGCAGATGGGACAGAAGAAAGCAGAGGCAGGCACTAGAGCAGATGGAAGAAAACATCCAACGTGCGGAGAAAGGCAGAGGGCCATGTCGGCGGGTCATTGAGCTGACGGTGGGCACAAGCAATCGTGTGCAGAGGAGCTGGAAAAGCGAAGGAAGGGACAGGTGGCCGGAGGCGACTGCGAAACAAACCAGACAAGGATTGAAAGGAGTGAGCGAGGGCGGCACCTCCGGTCACAATGAAAAACAAATACTGGAAGGGCCCAGGATGAGTGGCCTTTTAAGACCAATGGGGGAGTGATATTGTTGCTTCGCCCATCGAACCTTGGGCTTAAAGCCCTCCCATTCCTTGGTGCAGCAGAGGCCTAAGTGTGTAGGAGGCTTGTGCAGCATGTTTAGCAATAACTCCACAAGGTAGGCTGCTCAGGAAAGCTGTGCCGGTGCCCACTCCAGATCAAATGGTCCCAAACTTCACAGGCAAAAGAATAATAAAGTGGCACTCTGGTCAAAAAGTCCAAAACGCTCACATACTGTAGTCGCAAATAAAGGTGAGTTTACTCCAGCAGCCCATATATCCCTAAACATGGGAGTCTGCCCTTGGGTTATTGCCCACCTTCCTACTCTTTCCTGGGCAGATGGTAGAGGTGGCCAGTAGGGGGTGTTACATTTCTACATTTCTAAATGAGCACCAATACAAATAAAAAGAGGGCCTTAAGGCTACATATGAACATGCAAGCAGATAAAGGCCTTATTGTCAATCTCATCTGCTCTATTGGACAGCTCCCTATGTATTTACAAAGAGAACTGCCCCTTCCCCATTTCCCTTTTGACCTTCCTCTACTTCCTCCACTCCCCCCCAATTTTGCTCCCCTTCTGCCTGCAATTTTCCCCCTACCTTTAGGGATGCCACCTCTTCTGTCAGCCCATTCCACTTGGCCACCACCCTCTCGGGTGAAAAAATGCCTCCTCATCTCCCTCCTGAACCTTCCACCCACCAGCTTTAGGCTGTGCCCCCTAATGGTCTTGTTGTCACTGAGGCTTAAGAGGCCTTCAGTGCTCATCCAATTAATACCCTTGTGGTACTTGAGGTCCTCAGTCATGTCTCCCCCTCCCTCCTTTCCTTAAGAGTTGGAGTTGAAACTCAGCAGAAGGAGGCAGGCAGCTGGGGCTAGAAGATAAGTGCTCTCTCTGTGCTGTTTGTTTTCTTTTAGGATTGAGGTAGCATTTCATGAGATGGCAATGTGTGCTGTGTGATGTAAACAGTGTAACTACAAAACAAATGAGTTTGTCTTGGCTGGGAGGAGTGAGGGCATTTAACTGAGGGAGGGAGAGGTTGAGAAATACACATGAGGGGGAGAGGTGGTCATGTGACTCGGACCAGCCAATAGCGGGGCTGGGATCGAGTGATTGTTAGAGAGCAATTTAACTTGTTTGCTTTGCCTGGATAAAAAATTGGCTGGACAACAGGACACAAAGGGTAATAGTAAACGGAGTCCACAGTGAAGAAAGGAGGGTAACTAGCGGGGTACCGCAGGGTTCAGTACTGGGGCCAGTCCTCTTTAATGTCTTTATAAGTGACAGTGCAGAGCACCTGGAAGGAACAGTATGTCTCTTTGCAGATGACACAAAGATCTGCAACAGGGTTGATACACAGGGTGGGGTGGAAAGGATGAGAAGGGACTTGGCTAGGTTGGAGGAATGGTCAAATGTATGGCAGCTCAGATTGAATGCAAAGAAGTGCAAGGTAATGCACCTAGAAACATAGAAACATAGACTTTGATGGCAGATAAGGACCACTTGGCCCACCCAGTCTGCTCATTTCCCTACATAATGGATAAGCTACAGATTCTAGTTAACCAACAGCTTACTTCCTGCAACCCCCCACTACAATTGCCTTATGTCTGTCCCATGCATGTTTGAATTCCCCCACTGTTTTAGACCCAACAACCTCCCCAGGAAGGTGGTTCCATACATCCACCACTCTCTCCATGAAAAAAAATTTCTCACATTGCACCTGAGCCTTCCCCTTCTATCTTTAAATTGTGCCCCCTTGTTCTTACACATCTCTTTTTCTGAAAGATGCTACCCTCCTGGACTTTGTTGATTCCCTTGAGGTACTTGAAAGTTTCTATCATGTCCCCGTCCCTCCTTTCATCAAGGGTATACATATTAAGCTCTCTCAGTCTCTCTTCATATGGTTTCCTGATGCAGACCCTGCACCATTTTAGTGCCCTCCTCTGGACTGCTTCCATCCTGTCTATGTCCTTGCTTAGATGGGGTCTCCAAACTGCACACAGTATTCAAGATGGGGTCTCACCAATTGTCTGTACAGAGGGATAATCACTTCCCTTTTTCTACTTGTGATGCCCCTTCCTATGCATCCCAGTATCCCCTGGCTCTCCTTACTGACTTCTCACATTGCTTACCCACCTTTAGGTCATCTGATATGACTACCCCCAAGTCCCTTTCCATTTTTGTTGTTGTTAGTACCTCCCCTGCTATTGTTTTTGTTTCCCAGGTGCATTTCTTTGTACTTCTTTGCATTGAATCTAAGTTGCCATATTTCTGACCATTCCTCCAACCTTGCTAAGTCCCTTCTCATCGTTTCTACCCCCCCTTGTGTATCAACTCTATTACAGATTTTTGTGTCATCTGCAAAGAGGCATACCGTTCCCTCCGGACCATCTGCAATGTCACCTATAAAGATGTTAAAGAGGACTGGCCCCAGTACTGAGCCCTGAGGTACTCCACTAGTAACCCCCCTTTCTTTGGAATGTGTTCCATTCACTATTACCTTCTGTGTCCTGTTGTGCAGCCAATTTGCTACCCAGGCTACCACCCAGGAACCTACTCCCAGGCTGGCTAACTTGATTATTAGTCTTTTGTGCGGGACTGTGTCAAATGCCTTGCTAAAGTCTAGGTAGGCCATATCCACAGCCCCTCCCTGGTCTATTACTTTGGTCAACCAGTCAAAAAAATCAATTAGATTCGTCTGACATAACCTTTCTGCTGTAAATCCATGCTGCTTTGGGTCCTGTGTCCCGCTGGCCTCTAGGTACTCAACAATTCTTTCTTTCAGAAGTGATTCCATCATTTTCCCTACCACTGAGGTCAAACTTATAGGTCTGCAGTTTCCTGCTTCTGCCTTGCTCCCACTTTTGTGAATGGGAATCACATCTGCCCTCCTCCTGTCCTCAGGTTCCACCCCATCCTCCCATGATTTGTTAAAAAGTGTGGTCAGTGGTGTCACTTGGTCCTCCCTTAGTTCTTTTAGGATTCTGGGGTGAATCCCATCAGGCCTCATTGCTTTGTCCACCTTGAGTTTTAGGAGATCTTTCAGGACTCTTTCTTCTGTAAATGGACTGGTGTTAACCCCCCTACCCAGAGTGCTTCTATTGTCTGGTTTAGGTAACTCCTCCCCATCTTCTTTTGTGAATACTGAGCAAAAGTATTCATTCAGTATCTCTGCCTTTTCACTTTCTCCCTCTGCCCACCTCCCCTCTCCTTTATTAATCTTCACTATTTCTGGGAAACAAAAACCCAAGGGAAGATTACACAATGGAGGGTGAGATACTAACAACAGCAAAAATGGAAAGGGGCTTGGGAGTAATTATATCAGATGACCTGAAGGTGGGCAAGCAATGTGAGAAGGCAATAAGGAGGGCTGGGGGGATACTGGGATGCATAGGAAGAGGTATCACCAGTAGAAAACAAGAAGTTGTTATCCCTCTGTACAGACAGTTGGTGACACCTCATCTGGAGTACTGCATGCAGTTTTGGAGACCCCATCTCCCCAAAGACATAAACAGAGTGGAGGCTGTCCAGAGGAGGGCAACCAAAATGGTGCAGGGTCTGTACCAGAAGACATATGAAGAGAGACTAAAGGAGCTTAATATAAGAACATACGAATGTGCCAGCAGAAACAGACCACTCAGTCTATCTAAGTCTGCTCGAATGTGCAGCTAGCACCCCTAGTTTGCAGCTGCCCCACCCCCCTCCCATTTGTCATCCCACTGCCACCCCCCCCTCCCACCCTCACTCTCCCCTGTCCCATGCCCTTTTGAAACTGTTCACAGATTTACATGATACCACCCATTCTGGTAGGGCATTCCATTTTGCTACCACCCTCTCTGTGAAATAGTGACTCCTCATTTCCTTCCTAAATCTTCCCCCCTCTATTCTTAGCGCATACCACCTGGTGACCCTCCCCCTCCTTAACTTAAAGACCCCATCTACCCCATCCTTATTGATTCCCCTCAGATACTTGAATGTCTGTATCATGTCACCCCTGTCCCTTCTATCCTCCAGGGTGTACATATTCAGGTCTGTCAGGCTGCTGTCATAGTCTGTCCCTTCCATTCCACATAACATCTTTGTTGCCCTCCACTGCACCCCCTCCAGTAACCTGATATCATGCTTTAGGTATGGCCTCCAAAACTGCACACAATACTCTAAGTGCAGCCTTACCAGTGACCTGTAGGGGGGCAAGATCACCCCTATTCACCCGGACGAAAACTCCCTCACCATGTACCGCATCATTTTGTTTGCTCTTGCAGCTGCTCTCCTGCACTTGGCAGTGTTGTCCATGGTCCCTGTTATCATTACCCCAAGGTCCTTCTTCTCCTCAGTTATCCCCAACTTAACTCCTAATAGCCAGTATTCTCTCCTTGAGTTCTTCACCCCAAAGTGCATAACCTTACACTTCTTTGCATTGAACCCCAGCTGCCACCTCTCTGACCACTCCTCTAACTTGCTTGGGTCCCCCTGCAACTACTTCCATCCCTCCTCTCCATTCACCACTACTCCGATTTTGGTGTCATCAGCGAACAGACTCATCTTGCTCACCACCCCATGTGCAATGTCTGATATGAAGAGCCCAAACAATACTGACCCCAACGCAGAGCCCTGTGGCACCCCACTCGTCACTGGCCTTGGAGTTGAGAGCTTCCCTCTCACCACCACCCGTTGCAGCCTTCCACTCAGCCAGCTTGTAATCCAGTTCATCATTTTTGCCCCTATCCCTACACCAGTTAGCTTCTCCCCAAGCCTCACAGGAGGCACAGAATTGAAGGCCTTGCTGAAGTCCAAGTAAAAAGCATCCACCACATGACCCTTATCCAGCTCACCTGTCACCCAGTCATAATATTGTATCAGGTTGGTTTGACAAGACTTCCCTGAAACAAATCCATGCTGCCTCACATCCTGGAGGCCATTGTCCTCCAGGTATGACACCAGTCTTTACTTTAGTATTGTCTCCATGAGTTTGCACACTATGGAGATGAAACTTACAGGGCGATAATTACCCGGTTTATCCCTTGGTCCACTCTTGTGTAATGGTACTACATGTACCATCCTCCAGTCCAGCGGCACACATCTCGAATCCAGTGAGATGCTGTACAGATCTGCCAGCAGCTCCGCCAACACTTCAGCCATCTCCCTCAGCACCCTGGGGTGGATACCATCTGTTCCTGGTGCCTTGTTTCCCTTCAGTGCCCTCAATCCCCTCTAGGACTCTACTTGCCTCAATCCTTCCATCTGTTGCCTCCTCTCCCCCGTCCCCACCCTACCAGCCCATGGTGGTAGCGGACCCCCCTTCTTCTCTGTGAACACTGAGCAAAAGTATTCATTCAGTGCTTCTGCCTGCTCCTCATCCTTTTCTGTCCACTCCCCACTCCTTTTTATCCTCACTATTGTTTCCTTGCACTTCCTTTTCTCCCTGATGTATCTGAAAAACTCTTTCTCCCCCCTCCCCCATTAATTCCTTGCGCTAATCTCAGCTCCCTCTGGGCCTTGGCTTCTCTCACTTTTCTGGTCACCTCCCAGGACCATCTTGCATACTCCTCCCCTGTCCACTTCCTTCCCTGTCCTTCTATGCCTCTGGTGCGCCTCTCGTTTTCCTCTCACCACCTCCACTGCCTCGCTGTTCAACCAGCATGGTTTTCTTGCTCTGCTCCTCTTACTCTGTGTCTTGGTGCAGGCTTCTGTTGCCTCTGTAATCCCCCTTTTAATAGTATCACATTTCTGCTCTGCATCCATCTCCTGCCTTATGCCCTCTAGTTTCCCTTTCAGTACTTTCTGCATCCTCCCAAAGTCTGCCCCCCTGAAGCTTACTACCTGAGTAACTGATTTCTCTGGCTCCCCACACATCATGATAGTAAACCTCACCGTCTGGTGATCACTGTCGGCTAGTGGGTCCTCCACCTTTATTTCCCTTACTGCCTCCCCATTCGACAACACCAGATCTAAAGTGTTCTTTAGCCTAGTAGGCACACTAATCAACTGTGTCAGGAGACCATCCTGGATTGCATCCAGGAGCACTTGCTCCCTAGCACTGGAGGTGACTGGAATGCTCCAGTCAACCCCCAGCAAGTTGAAATCCCTCACGATGACCACCTTCCCTTTTCTACATACCATTCTGATTTGTCCTGCTAATTCCCTGTCAAGCTCCTCAGACTGAGACGGTGGCCTGTATACCACCACAAACCTCAGTTTCCTACCCCTTGAGTCTAGGAGCTGCAGCCAGATTGCCTCTGTTCTCCTTTCTTCCCCCTCGTCCCTTGTGCATTTGATCCCATCCCTCACATAGACTGCCACCCCATCGCCCCTCCCTTCCTTACAGTCCTTCCTGTATACTTTGTATCCTGGGATTGCCAGATCCCAGTCCCAGTGCTCAGTTGCCCACATTTCTGTGACAACCCTTGAGGAAAGGAGGGAAAGGGGAGACATGATAGAAACTTTCAAATACCTCAAGGGAATCAACAAAGTCCAAGAGGGTAGCATCTTTCAGAAAAAGAGATGTGCAAGAACAAGGGGGCACAATTTGAAGATAGAGGGGGGGACAGCTCAGAGGTAATGTTAGGAAGTATTTGGTAGTGGTCGTGGTCGTGGAGTCAAGAACAGTGGGGAATTCAAGAATGCATGGGGCAAACATAAGGCAATTCTAGTGGGTGGTAGGAGGAAGTAGGCTGTTGGTTAACTAGGATCTGCAGCTTATCCAGCAAGTAGGGAAATGGGCAGACTAGGTGGGCCAAGTGGTCCTTATCTGCCATCAAATTCTATGTTTCTATGTTTCAGTCTGAATTGAAACTCAGCAGAGGGAGGCAGGCAGCTGGAGCTAGAAGATAAATACTTTCTCTGTGCTGTTTGTTTTCTTTTAGCATTGAGGTAGCATGTCATGAGATGGTAATGTTTGCTGTGTGATTTAAACATTGTAACTTCAAAACAAATTATTTTGTCTTGGCTGAGAGGAGGAGGGGCATTTAGTTGAGGGAGGGAGAGGTTGGGAGATACACAGGAGGGGGAAGGGTGGTCACGTGACTCGGATGAGCCAATAGCGGGACTGGGATCCAATTATATTTCAAAGGGGACCAAGTTACCAGAAGCTTGAGTGTCAAGAAGCAAAAGTGTAGCATCTTGAGTAGTGTCTGCAGGGAGTCAGCAGGGAGGTTAGCAGGCCGAGAGCCACACTGGTAGACAGGAAAGAGCCTAACTGGGAGGGACGCATATTTCCTGTTCAGATGTGGGGAGTTCAAGGTCGGGGAAGAGTTCCATGGAGTGGGGTAGGACCAGGTTAAGGAAGGAGAAGATGAGCAGGGGCAGTTAAATAGGGCAGGAAATGGGAAGGGTTATATGTTGCCAATGATGTGGAGCAACTATATTCCTGGGAGTGGTTTGGAGGTTAAGGGGTTGTAGAGTGTGTTGGCAGGTGGCAGCTCAGGCAGGAAATAGGGTGGTTGAGGAGGGAACTAGAGGCATTGAGGAGACAGAATGGGGGGGAACACAGCCAGGAGGGGAAAATAATGAGGCATCCAAAAGAGCTCAAAACAGGCAAAAATAAGGGGGAACTAGGTGGGACAGCTGGAGGGCCACACAAGCAGGTGCAGCCAAGGGAAGGAAGTGATGACTGGAGAAAAATCAGGCAGAGGGGCATGACTAAGACTGGGTTGGAGCAAAGATATCAGCCTGTGGGAAGGGGGACTGGACTCATTCAAGGAAAGGAGATTAGCACTGCAAATAGATTATCAGAGTTGGCTACTCTGGCAGACCAGATAGCAGAGAGGAAGGAAGTTACAGTGAAGGAGCAGGGAGAGGACGCTACAGGGGAAAAGTTACACAGTGGGGAGGCAGTAGGCAGTACACCAAGGAGACACAGTGGCGGGGGGGTCAGTGAGGTGATGGTGATGCAGTCTCTCTGGAGGGAAGGAAGGAGCAAGGAGACAGAAGGACAGAAGAAGTGGCAGGCAGCCCGAGGAAGGCTAGGGATAGGGAGAGGAAGGGAGTCAGAGTTGGGGAAGGCCACATTTCAGGGAAGACATGGGGAAGTAATAGCACAGGAGGTGGTAGTGTGATGGTCGGAGCAACAAATGAGTGCAAAGGGGAGGTTCCACGGGCGGAAAATAGTTTGGAGGTGGAGGTCAGTATCCCTGTTATATTTGCAAGGGGGCAGAGAACAGGGCAAAAGCTGGGGGAGGCAAAGGGGAGGCAGTACAGGAGGGATGAGCGGGCCTCAAGTTGAGGGGCAGGGGAGTGAAGGGCAATAGGAGGGTGAGCAGGATAGGCGTCAGAGAGTCATAATTCTAAGGGATTCTATACTTAAAGGTATAAGATGGGGGGGAAGGTGCCAGAAAAAGTAACATCTGGGTAGAATGCATGCCAAGCATGACAGCGAGTAGAGTGGGGCAGCATAAGGGCAGATATGTGGGGAAGGTGGAGGGGAAGACGCACATTGTGGTGCACCTGGGAACAAATGATCTGGAAGGGAAAAGGATAGAGGAGGTGCAAGACAGCTTCAGGGAAGTGGGAAAACTATGCAGCAAAGAGGGAACAATGGTAGCCTTCTCAGAAGTCCTGCCAGTGCCAAGGGCTAGTACAGACAGGAAGAGAAGAATCAGTGACTTCAACAAGTGGCTGAGAGAATGGTGTGGGACCAAGGGGTATGGATTGGTGGGGGACTGGGATAGCACATGGGATAACACCGATTTTTATGCAGGGGATAGGTTACACCTCAGCAGGGCAGGGTCACAGGTGTTGAAGCAGAAGCTGGGAGATTTCATCAATGAGAGATATCATTTAAACTAGGTAGGGGGAGGCGTTGGAGCTGGGAATCACCAGGAGAGGGGGTCCCATGGACCTCCCCCCACCACAGGGATAGATACGACCTTAGACAAAATAGGGGTTGAAGTGAAGGGTAAGGAAGCAGAAAGGATAGATTCATTAAAAAGAAGGATATGAGTAGGGAAAGATGATTATGGGGTAGGGGAAAAACCCCCAAAGAAGGCACAGATCGAAGAAGGAACATGGGGCAGCGAAGAGGACTGATGATGATGAGTGCCGCAGGAGGGCAGCAGGTCGATCAGGCAGCATAAGGTCCAGAGAGAGAATGCTTGATTGAGCAATGTGAGTAAGTAGACGCTGAGGCTGATAGGGCATGCTTGATTGTGCACTGCAAACAAGTAGACTCTAACGTCGGAGTCAATGAGGTAGCAAAAGATTCAATGACAGGAATGCTCGAGTAAGCAAAGTAAATAAACAAAGCTTCAGGTGAGGAGGAGTGAAGGATGACCGGAGTCAGGAACCTGATACATGCGGCAGGATGGCTGCAGGTCGATGAGGTAGCATATGAGTCTTGCAGGCATTGATGGCAGAGGGGGAGGTGGACATAGCTGCCATTACTGAGATGTGGGCAACCAGGCACCATGACTGGGACCTAACCATCCCAGGCTGCAAACTATTCCGGAGGTATAGAGATAAAGGGAATGCTGGGGGGGTGGGGTTGCCATTTATGTAAGAGAAAGGATCAGATGTAATAGGGAGGAAGGGGTGGAGGGCAGGTCAGAAGTAATCTGGCTGCAACTACACAGCCGGAAAGGGAAGAAGATCTGTCTGGGGGTTGTTTATAGACCTCTGGCCCAGAAGGAGGACATTGACAGGGAACTGGAGGAGCAGATAAGGAAGCAGAGTGGCAAAGGGAGCACAGTGGTGGTGGGGGATTTTAATCTACCGGGGGTGGATTGGAGCATCCCGGCAACCACTTGCGCCAGGGAGCAGATCCTCCTGGAAGCATTCCAGGATGGCTTCCTTACCCAGAGGGTAATGGAGCCAACGAGGGATGGGAATATACTAGACCTGGTACTGGAAGATGGTGAACAGGTCAGGGATGTAAGGGTGGAGGAACCTCTAGCAAGCAGTGACCACTGCACAGTGTGGTTCTCAATCAATCTGGGTAGGAAAGTAGCCACTACAAAAACTAGGGTCCTGGACTTCAAAAGGGTGGACGCTGGCAGGATGGGACACATACTGAAAAGTCATATGGTAAGCATCCGCCCAGAAATGGACACGGAACAAAAATGGGCAGTCATCAGGGCAGGACTGGCTGAAGCCATTAAAACTTGTGTCAAGAGCCAGAGCGAGAAAACCAGGACCAAGAAACCAAGTTGGATGAGTAGAGAGGTTGTGGAGAAAGTGAGGGAAAAGAGGAATGCATTTTGAATCTACAAGAGATCCAACAGGGCAGAAGACAGAGAAGAATATGTGAAGAAATCCAGAGAAGTACCTCTCCATAAGAGTGGGCCAAAGGACAACCCAAGGAATTACAGACTGGTGAGCATTATTGCAATTGTAGGAAAACTGATGGAGACAATCCTCAAGGAAAGACTGGTGCAATTTCTTGAGAATAACAATCTCCAGGACAGCAGGCAGCATGGGTTTGTCTCAGGCAGATCTTGCCAGATGAACTTGGTTGATTTTTATGACTGGGTTATGAGGGCACTAGACAGGGGACATGCGGTGGATGTCTTCTACATGTATTTCAGCAAGACCTTTGACTCAGTGCCACACGGTAGGCTGACCTGCAAGTTGAAGAGTCTGGGAGCAGGGAGGAAACTGGTCAGATAGGTCGAGAACTGGCTGCAGGGTAGACAGCAGAAAGTAGTAGTGGAGGGGGTAGGCATCTGAACCCAGGGCAGTAACATGTGGTGTACCACAGGGCTCAGTGCTGGGACCGGTTCGGTTTAACATTTTCATAGCTGACATTGCAGTTTCAGTTTCAGTTTTATTCTTATCTTTCACCAGGATGCGGCACTAGGCGTAGGCCTGTTTTCAGGGCCGAACTGTTACAGTTAATACACATGATAAAAAGACATATGCATGGTTACAGATACAAATAAATAGCTAGATTCACACATTCAATAATAACACCTATGTAAGGTTCAGTGATAACAGGAGCAGTTAAATGTACATAAATCCAGTATGGCAGACTTAAAAGTTACAAAAGTAGGCTTGTTTCACGCTAGTGGAGGGACTGAGTTCCATTTGCTGGCAGTGATATAATCAAATCGCTGCTTACCATGCTTGGTTTTTATATATGGGACCTTTAATCCCCTCTGCAGCAGGGATTAAGAGCAAGATCAGTCTCTTCGCAGATGACACAAAGATGTGTGCCGAGGTAGATGGGCGGGGAGGGGGAAGCAAAAGCACTTCAGGAGGATTTGGCAAAACTGGAGGAATGTCTCATACTTGGCAGCTTGGTTTCAATGCCAAGAAGTGCAAAGTGATGCATTTAGGAGGCAAGAACTCAGGCCACAATTACTGGCTGGAGGGTGTCCCATTAACAAAATCCAAGCAGGAGAAGGATCTGGGAGTGCTGGTAATCAGGGAGATGAACCACTCTGCTCAGTGCAGGAAGGCAACAGCGAAGGCAAACAGGATGCTAGAGTGCATAGCAAGGGGGATTACTTCTAGGAGAGGGGAGGTCATCTTGCCCCTGTACAGGTCCCTGGTGAGACCGTACCTAGAGTACTACATCCAATTCTGGCACCCCTACTTGAAAAGGGACATCAAACTACTGGAGGGGATACAGTGCAGGACAACAGAAATGATCCTGGGGTTGGGGGACAGACCATATGAGACAAGACTGAGAGAGCTCAATATGTGTACCCTGGAGGAAAGACGGGAGAGAGGGGATATGATTGAGACGTTCAAGTACCTGAAGGGTTTGAACAAAATAGATACCAGGTGTATGTTCAATCTAAAGTGTAGAAGGGAAACCAGGGGACACTCGATGAAGTTGGAAGGGGGCATTTTCAAGAGGGAACTGAGAAGACACTATTTCACAGAAAGCGTGGTGGCAGGGTGGAACGCTCTGCCAGAGGAAGTCAAATCACTGCAGAGAGTTGGGGGCTTCAAGAGGGGGTGGGACAGTTTCAAGGGGAAGGTACAAATCGGGAGGGGTTTGAGATGAGGGGAGGGCATATGAGGTGGGGGGGAGCTGCAGTCTAATGGACTAAGTGCTGCACAGTCGAGCAGATTAGGTAGACCAAATGGCCTGTATGTGCCGGCAGTTTCGTACGTTCGTAAGAGAGTACATGTTGAGCTCCCTGAACCTCTCGTCATAGGTGTTGTTCTGCTGGCTCTGGATCATCTTGGTTCCCCTTCTCTGAACCATCTCCAGCAAGTTGATGTCCTTCATAAGATACGGGCACCGAAGCAGTACTGTACTCCAGGTGTGATCATACCAGTGACCTGTACAGTAGTAGGATGACCTCTGTCTTTCTGGTGGTAATTCCGTTGGCTATGCATCCCAACATCCAATTTGCCTTGGCTGCTGCTCTCTTGCAGTTTGCAGAGTGTTTCAGGTCACTTGTGATTATTACTTAGAGATCCTTTTCTGCTTCTGACATGGTTACCTGCACTCTGCCCAACCAATAAAACCAGGTTGTAAATGAAAGTCACTTTTACTACAATTCCCATTACTTCATTCCCAGTGACAGCACTAAATGCAGAGTAGAAGAATTCTACTTACTCAGTGTGCTGCCCCATGACAGCATCACAAACTGTAAACATCTGTGGAGTCAACATAGTAATAAACATAAAGTAGTGGCTTGTGAATACCATGAGCAACTGCGAAAATGCTTCCATTTATAAATAAAAATTTTTAACACCACACAATATTCCCGATGAGCCTGTGTTTGCAGTTTTCAGCCTTTGTAGATCGTTTGTGTGGCCTTCTGGCACTATGCAGTCCAGCTTAAAGCTGAGCCAGCCAAAAATCCTTAATAGTGATTTGCATATACTATCAATGATGTCTTGCATTAGTGAGGTCTGTATGTATACCGCTCATAGCCACCTCCCCCCTCCCTAGCCTACCTACTCCAACCCTTTCTCCCTTTGTCTCCACAGCTCGCTGAACGGAGGTCGAGAGAGCACCTCACGGCCCTCCTCCTACCCCCCCCTCCGCCAGCACTCCACGGACTACCAGACCCCGGAGGTCGAGAGGGCACTCCACGGCACTGCCCTTCCCCAGCCCATCGCAGGAAAAGCAAAAGGTAATTTTTAAGGGACCTTCCTACCGCTTTGTTGGGACATCCACTGGTCCGACCCATTGTTCGCATTGGCACCCTTTTTAAACGGGGAGACACAGTGAAGGCAAGCTGACCTGGACACAGTGCACTGCTGAACTGCTGTATTGGGAAAGGATCTCCCGATGCTCGCGCTGTTCCTGACGGTCTAGCCCTGCCGAATGCTACACGTTCAGCTCCCCACTGCCCCAGCCACCACCCTTGGTCGGCTCTCCTATAAATAGGCAGAAAGCGATCACATGGGCTGAGAATTCACCTATCAGCCCAGTTTCCCATAGGCAAGCTATACTGTTCTGCCACTAGGGGCATACCTAGAAATTTCTCAAGCTCCTTGCCTAGTGCACATGCTGCTGATGTACTAGAGAGAGAGAGAGAGAGAGAGAGAGAGAGAGAGAAAAAAAAAGTCTGTCACGTTCACAGTGCTTGAGCTTAATAAGGTCAGTGCCCCCAGGCACTGCCTGACGATCTCAGCTATTTCTAAGCTCCCTGCTATCATGACATCACCTCCACCCCTCGCTCCTCAGGGTGGAACTACCACTTACAAGCGGGGTGGCCTCCTGCCCCCTCAACCCTCCCGTCCCATGGTTATCCACTAAGGGACTAAAAATTGTACATTTAAATATCGCAGTCTCCTTCACAACCATACCGAGCTCGCGCCTGGGTTGCCAATATAATCCAGACATACTGGGCATCACAGAAACATGGCTAAAACCTGACAATCCTGATACGGTGTGCTCCCTACCAGGGTACAGTCTCATCAGAAGAGATCGCGGGGGGAAAAAACAAGGTGGTGGGGTGCTACTTTACTATAAAATGCACCTCAATACATCTGCTATAGACCTCCCTACCCCCCCACCTCCGACATGTGAGTTCCTGCACGCCGTTCTCCTTCTCGGACTCACCCAAAAAATTCACTTGTTCTGCTGCTACAACCCTCCCAGAGGCGGCATACCTGGGCTTTCCTCTCTCCTGCACAATGTCAGCGAGAGTGTGGGCACAAATGAAGTCCACGGTAGTAAGTGTGGCAAACACCAACATGGAGGTGTCGCTAGGGAGAAGGGCAGGGGTAAATGGAGAAAGTGACAAAGGCAAGAAGGACAGGGATGGGGCAAAAGAGGGTAAGGCCATCAGGAAATGGAGGGTAATGAGTACCAATGCCCATAGTCTGGGCAACAAGCTCCCTGAGCTGGTGGCCTTAATGGAAGAGGGATGCCTGGATATCATAGCAGTCACAGAAACATGGTACACAGAGAACCATGACTGGGATGTTAACATACCAGGTACATAACCTACAGGAGGAGACAGGCAGGGTAGAAGAGGGGAGAGTAGCTCTCTATGTAAAGGAAGGGATAAAAGCAACTGAACAAAAGAGTAAACAAGGAGGAGAGGAGGCACTGTGGGTCACCTTGGAGACTGGAAAGGGCACCACAATCCGCACAGGGGTTGTGTACAGACCCCCATGTCAGGGGGAAGGAATGGACAAGGATATGATGGAAGGCATTCTTAGAATGGCAGAGAAAGGGGAGATACTGTTGATGGGAGACCTGAATATGCCAGATGTTAACTGGAGCACATTTGCTGCAGTGACATCCAAGACAGGGCCATTCTTGGCCCTACAGGTGGCAGGCATTAGACAGCTAGTTTCAGAACCCATTCGTAAGGGAGCAATCTTAGACCTCATACTCTCAAGCGAGAGTGAGAGGATCTCAGATCTAGAAGTGGGTTGCCATCTGGGGACAAGTGACCATCAAACAGTGTGGTTCACGTTAAACTCAGCTACAGAGTCAAGCCATACAAAAGTGAGGTACTGGACTTTGGGAGGGCTGACTTTGGCAAGATGGGAGGTGCCTCAGAAAAGCACTAGCAAACAGGCTAGAAGGAGGTGTGGAGCAACAATGGGAATTATCAAAACTGCCATCACAGGGCAACAAGCCTTTGTGTGAAGCAAATAAACAAATCAAAACGAGAAAAAGCCACTATGGTTCTCAGAGAGGTGGCTGTGAAAGTCAGGAAGAAAAGATAGCATTCCAGAAGTATAAGGAAACACAGAAGGAGCAGGACAGAGAGCTGTACCAGTTAAGGCAGAAAGAAGCAGGGAGGGAAGTCAGAATAGCAAAGGCCCAAACTGAGGAAAGATAGCCAACTCAGTTAAGAAGGGGATAAAACCTTTATAGGTACATCAGTGGCGTAGAAAGACAAAGGGAGGATAGTGAGGCTGAATAGAATAAACGGTAGGTGGGCAGAGGGGACAGTGAAAAGCAGGAATACTGAACGAATATTTCTGCTCAGTATTCCAAAAAGGAGGGAAGTGCCTAATCCAATTAACAGAAGCACTCTTGATAGGGGGGGTCGATCCCAGTCCTTTCACAGAAGAAAGGGTTCTGCAAGAACTCCTAAAACTGAAGGTGGACAAAGCAATGGGTCCTGATGGAATTCACCCCAGAATTCTAAAAGAATTAAGGAAGGAACTAGTGAAACCACTGGCTACTCTTTTAATAAATCATGGGAGGATGGTGTGGTACCCGAGGATTGGAGGAAGGCGGATGTGATTCTCCTTCACAAAAGTGGGACCAAGACAGAGGCAGAAAACTACAGACCTGTCAGTCTGACCTCTGTGGTAGGGAAAGTGATGGAGTCACTTCTGAAGGAAAGAATAGTTGAGTACCTAGAGGTCAGTGGAGCACAGGATCCAAGGCAGCATGGCTTCACAGCGGGAAGGTCATGTCAGAGGAATCTAATAGATTTATTTGACTGGGTGGCCAAAGTAGTAGACCAGGGAGGGGCTGTGGACATGGCCTACCTAGACTTTAGCAAGGCATTTGACACAGTCCCACACAAAAGATTATTAGGCAAATTAACCAGCCTGGGAGTGGGTCCCAGGGTGGTAGCCTGGGTAAAACATTGGCTGGACAACAGGACACAGAAGGCAATTGTAAATGGAGTCCACTCTGAAGAAAGGGCGGTTACTAGTGGGGTACCGCAGGGTTCAATATTGGGTCCAGTCCTTTTTAATGTCTTCATCAGTGGCATTGCAGAGGGACTGGAAGGAAAAGTATGCCTTTTTGCAGATGACACAAAGATCTGCAACAGGGTTGATACACAAGGAGGCGTGGAAAGGATGAAAAGGGACTTGGCAAGGTTGGAGGAATGGTCTGACATATGGCAGCTAGGATTCAATGCAAAAAAGTGCAAAATAATGCACCTGGGAAACAAGAACCCAGGGAAGAATACACAATGGGTGGGAGGTAGTAACAACAACAAAACAGGAAAGGACCTGGGGGTAATCATATCAGATGACCTTAAGGTTAGCAAGCAATGTGAGAAGGCAGTAGGGAGGGCGGAGGTATACTGGGATGTATAGGAGAGGCATCAGCAGCAGAAAACAGGAAGTTGTTATCCCTCTGTACAGACAGTTGGTGAGACCCCATCTGGAATACTGTGTCCAGTTCTAGAGACCCCATCTCCACAAGGACATAGACAGGATAGAGGCAGTCCAGAGGAGGCAACTAAAATGGTGCAGGGTCTGCAAGAGAAGCCGTATGAGGAGAGACTAAAGGAGCTTAATATGTATACCCTTGAGGAAAGAAGGGAGGGGACATGATAGAAACTTTCAAGTACCTCAAGGAATCAACAAAGTCAAGAGGTAGCATCTTTCAGAAAAAGAGACTTGCAAGAACAAGGGGACACAATTTAAAGATAGAAGGAGGACGGTTCAGGGCAATGTGAGGTATTATTTCACAGAGAGGGTAGTGGATGCATGGAACAGCTTCCTGAGGAAGCTGTGGAGTCTAAAACTGTGGGAGAATTCAAGAATGCATGGGACAGACATAAGGCAGTTCTTGTGGGGGGCAGGAAGATATAGGCTGTTGGTTAAATAGGATCTGCGGCCTATCCTGTAGGTAGGGAAATGGGCAGACTAGATGGGCCTAGCGGTCCTTATCTGCCGTCAAAGTCTATGTTTCTATGTTTCTATGTTTCATATCATCGGCGATTTCAACCTTAATTGGTTAGGATCAAACTTGAAGACATATGAGCCGCTGCTCTCAGGCCTGGCCCTGAACCAACTTATCACTGAACCCACTAGGCCCTCTCCCCGGGGGGGGGCATGGGGTCACTGATCGACTGGGTCCTGACCAATAGAGCAAACAGGATCACATCATCAGGCATCCTACCAGAAGCCATCACGGACCACTCACCCGTCTACTGTACATGGGGTATCACCCAGTTGAAAATACCCGGAAAAGTGATTCAGACGAGGGACTTCTCAAAATTCCACCTGCCGGACTTCCTCTCTGACCTCAACTCAACCGACTGGTCTGGGGTTACCGCCTCCGAGACGAATAAAGCACTGGGTGCATTCTTAACCAAATACATCCCAGTGAGAACAAACATGCCCCATCACAAAAAAGGTGTGGGGCACCGTTACCAAGTGGCTTCACGGGGGACTGCTCTCCCTAATGAAGCTCAGGGACAAATGTTGGGAAACCTACAAAGCCTCCCATAGCCATGATGACCTCACTGCCTACAGACATCTCAGAAACACCTGCAAGAAAGCCATCAGATCAGCCAAAAGTGAGCACTGCCGAACTGCCCTACTCGCCTCAGCCAGCAGCCCGAGGAGTTTCTGACAGAACATTAGAAGTGCAGTGGGGAGCTCCGCTCGAGTGCACATCACGGACTTACTAATCGACGGGATTAGCTGCAACAGCCCACACACTATAGCTAATACCCTTAATGCAATGTTCACTGAGCTCCCCCCTCTTCCCTCCGCCTCTGCCACATCCCCAAATGCACACCCGCCTGAAACCCGCCCCACCAACACCCCACGACCCAGACCCGAGACCCGACCCTCCTTCTTCCTTCAACAAGTATCCACTACTGATACTCAGAGGCTGCTTGCCAGCCTCTCCCCCCATACTGGCGCAGGGCACAATAACCTGGAGCCGAAACTGCTCAAGCTGGGTGCTCATCTCCTGGCCCAGCCCAGCCCATCGCACATATCTTCAACTCCTCCTTAGCAACTGGGGTCATCCCAGATATCTGGAAGGTAGCCAAGATTACCCCTGTCCTCAAACATGGTAACCCCAAAGAGCCCTCTAACTACCGGCCCATTGCCATCCTGTCGGCCGCCTCCAAACTCCTAGAGAAAGTTGTGGCCTCTCAGCTAACCGAGTATCTGCAGGTTCACAACCTCCTCTCTCCAGCCAGCAGTTTAGAAAGGGACACAGCATGGCCACCGCCCTGCAGTAGTCACCTCGCATATCAGAACAGCTATCGACCAGGGAAAACTTACAGGTGCAATCTTGGTTGGATCTCTCAGGGCCTTTGACAGGGTCGATCACTCCTCCTCAGCTCCTACCTCCTCTCTCTTGGACTCTCTAACCCTGCTCATGCCTGGTTCCTCAATTACCTTACTGGTAGGAAGCAATACACAAATTTTAACCAGACTCACTCCCACCTCTCCATGGTACGATGTGGGGTCCCTCAAGGATCTGTCCTCGGTCCGACGCTCTTCTCCCTCTTCATCAATGAACTGCCGTCAGTCCCTACCCATGGACTAACCACCTTGTACGCTGATGACCTTGTCATCCTGCATAGTGATCATAACATTGGCTCCATCAATTCCCAATTAAGCTCCGACTTTCAACATATCCAGTCCTGGCTGGCCGAGCACAAGCTCATCACAAACCTCAAAAACCCAGGCCATGCTCTTTGGCTCCCTGAAGAAAACAAAATCCTTCCCTACCCCCCTTCTAATCCGGGGGCCGATGGCTTCGCCCTTGCAGACAGTCCCTGTAGTCAAGTATCTTGGCGTCACTCTGGACCCCCAGCTGGACCTCTCCCTTCACATACGTAACATCTGCAAGGCCACAAATGCCAAACTCAGTCTCGCATAAAGAGCCAAAACCTGCCTCACCCCAGCTACTCGAGTGGCTCTAGCCAGAGGTGTTCTCCTCCCCTCCCTCTGCTACGGTTTAGTGACGTTTGCCCCCGTACCAAAGACCATCCTTTTGAAATGGGATAGACCTGCAACAGCATCTGCCGATTCAGCACTATCTGCCCCTCCCTTTACACACGCTCACGACCTCGCTTCGTCCTTGAGTGGCTCCTCCTGAGAAGCACCGTATCTTCGTGGTAGGCAATTTCATTGGACAACATCATCAGATCAGCCACCCCTGCTGCACTTGCTCTTCCCTCACCCTGACCCCTCTACCTACCATCTTAGATCCAAGGCTGCACTCAACGGCCAGTCCCTAGGACCGCACCCCCTCGCGAAGTTGGGCCTTCACTCACTATGCCCGAAACTGTGGAACTCATTCCCATCTCTAGCACGGTCCTCCCCCTCCCATACTGGATTTAAGACCTCCCTTTGGAACTTCCTGAAGGCCCCCTCTGCTTGCCCCTGCACCTCGTAGCCTTGACCACTCTATGCTGACGTAGGCTGCACCTCGTAGCCTCGACCATTCCATGCTGACATAGGGGGCCTCTACATCTCCGGTGCACTGCACTTACCCTTCTGGTAGTCTGGGCACCCCCCCTGTCAAACTGGATTTCTCTTTTTGGCATCGTCTGCTCTCCCTTAGCAGGCAAACTTGATCCTCCCACTGCCTCTGTAGGCCCTAGCTCTTATCTCTCCCGGGTCATCTGTAACCTCCCCAGGCACATGTGTTGTTTTTTACTGAATGTCCTGTTTTTTAATGAATGTCCCCACTCTATGCATTCTGTCATCTTACTGCATTCAATAGTTGTATTAGTCACTCACTGTATGTAAAGCTTGTATTAATCAATAACTGTATCAGTCACTCACTGTATGTAAAAGTTGTTTTAATCACTGTTCATGTAAAAACTCAAGTCTGTAACTCTCCCGGGTCGCACCTGAAAATAGGCACTTGGATGTCTAGTGTGACTTACCTGGTAAACAAAAGCAAATAAATAAATAAATAAATATAATTTTGTGCTTCATTCCAACTTGACTGACTTTTGCACCAATTTCAGAGTCACCTTTGCTTCAGGGATTCTGCACAAAAAATTCTTGCCTCTTCAATTAAATTAAGTTATCAAGAATAGGGCCCCCGACTTCATGTACAGCATGAGATCCCAAATTTGATTCCTTTCAATGAAGCTGCATGTGTACTGTCCTCACTGGACCTCTTAAAGTTTGTCATGTTCAATTTGCACAGATGCTATAGCTAACAGCTATTTGCTGCTGATGGGCCATTAGCAGAAAATAGCTGTTAGCTAATTGTTACCACTTAAACCCTGAACAGTACTGTACATTGCCACTAAGAGAACAGGCTTATAGTTTATAAACACCATAAAATAGCAGTACATCCACGTGGAAGTGCTGTGTCCTCAAAGCTCAGAGACAGCCACTCATGGTATGGCTATCAAGTGCAAAACGTGATTATCAGGATGATTGACTGGATGTACTATGATTAGTGGTGTACTCAGTCAAAATAAGAAGGTTTTGCTCAATTGAATGCAATGACTTTTTGCCAAGTCAGTTGCAGAACAAAAATCTATTTTGTAGGGATTAGTTTGGAAAAACAGTGAAGATGCAAAAACTGTAAACACCACAGATAAAAAATAAAGGCTTGACTCCTGGTTATTGTAAGGACAATTTTCCTTTCCACCTTTGTTTCACACTGCCAACATTTTGTAGCCTTCTGGTCACTTCCTTAGCACTGACCATAGTGGTAATTAGCAAGGGCTACACCTGCAGTTCGGAGGAGCAGCAGGCAACACTTGCCATGCCACCTCTAACCGGTACATATTCTAGTTGTTGCCTTGCTGCTGCATTTTCCCTTCCCATCCTAGCAGAACCTTGCAGCTGTGAGACTTGTCCCATTGTGCCTGTCTTATTTTCTCCATATGTGTGTCTGTTTGTGGTTCAAACTTCTGTTGCCCCCTCGTCCCTCTTGTCTACAGACCTCTGGCAGCTTTCCACCAGTGTCGCTTGGCTTTTGGCTCCTGTTTATTGTTTTATCTTTATGTGCTCTGGTGATCTCACTCACCAGGTGTCTGGTCTGTGTTTAGTGTTGCTCAGAGAGTATTCTATCTGGCTGAATACCATTGGATACCATCATTTTGGTCAGATATCAGATAGCCTCGGAAGGCCTAGACATCCAGCTAAGGATCTGACCTGATAGGATTCACAGTAAGTATCTGAGGTATCTGTGCATCTGACCTGGATCCAATGGATCTGACCATCAGACCCAACTATCTGAGGCTGCATCCGATGGGTCAAACCTTGGATCCACACCTATCTAACTATGGATCTGGAATCCAACTTTGGTTGCATCCTAGGTCAGATGCAACTACTAACCGGTGGAGGACAGTCAGATCCATAAAAGCACTGTTCGAACACCATCACCTGTATTTTACTCAGATACTGCTTCAGTCCTAATCATCAGGCTCCATTTCCCCTTGCTTGTTGCTACATTTTGCCACTTGTTGTCTGATGCTCTCCCTTTAACTTTAGTGTTTGTTTGTGTCTATCCACCTCTGCCTCCTCTCTGCTGGTCACCAGGTTCCCTTCCTGGGTTTTGAAACATAAAAGTTGATGGCAGAAAAAGACCATTGGTCCATCTAGTCTGCCCTTAATACAGTACCTATCCTACCACTAAGACCTAGTGTCTATACCCACGCTACTCACCGCCATGTTCCCTGCCATGCTCCTTCCCCTGGGTGACTAATTAGCCCTCAACTCTGTACCAACCCTGTTTAAAGCCATTAAGGGTCTTGATGCCCATCGCCTCAGCTGGCAGTCTTTCCACAGCTCAACAAATCTCTGTAAAATAGAACTTCCTACAGAGTATAGATGGGTTTCTTATTTCAGTTAGTGTTGTTTCAGACTGTTTCACTATCACCCCTTTTCCTTGCATTACTGCTGAACTACTTCTACTGATGGTACTATTACTGTTTTATCTCTTCTTCATAGCTAAGACTGTTATATCTGTTGTCCCCTTTTCCAGTGCTAAGTTGCCTTAGTCCTGTGTCAGTGTTCACTGTACCTCAGGCAGTCGCCCTTTAGTCATTGCCTTGCTTGTTGCTTTGCCCTGTGCTCTACCTCCTCCACCTGCACAATGAGAATACCTACTTGCAGTATTATTGTACTGTTGTATCAGCTGGCCTGACTACTGATTCCTTCCCAGTGTTTTCTTAGTCTTTGCAGATTGAGTGAGAGGCCATCAGTCACCATATAATCCTACTTAAAGCAGAAGCCAGGTAGGGTAGTGACAGCATTGACATGAAAATGATTGCTCTGGCCATCGATGAGGTAATAGTTCCCATCTCCAGAATCTTTAATAAGTCACTTATGCTTGCTAAATTCCCTTTAATCTGGAATTAGGGGTCAACCTTAACTTTTCTTTTCACTAGCCAGCCGGGCAGTAGTCCGCAGTCAATATGGTTAACAGTGATTTGTTAAAGGAAATGCAAGTAAAATTGCATGTGTCCTTCCAACAGCCTGGACACCTACCAACTGCTTTTGCAATGTGCCTTTAACTGCACACCGCACATACACTATCTCAGCTTCTGTGACTGAAGAGTCAGTGGTTCTGTCACTGATGACTGAAATTAACTTTGTTCCCATAATTTTTTCTCTTAGCACCATGTGTTCAACCTAGGCTACATAGTGGATAAAGTTACAGGCACATTTGTCATTCTGATATGCTGAACTGATATCTAGCCATTTCATATCATCAAGGCTGTATGTCCACACAAAGTCTGTGAAAGGACATCCTTTCTTAGCAATTGCATGGCATTTGGGAAACAGTTTATCCAGATGGTTAAGCGTTGCTTCTTTCATGTTCTTCAGCATCTTCCCCACATTACTTGTCCCTGGAGTAGCAGTGCTGGCATCCTCCTTTTCCTTTGCCCTAGCATGAGCTTCACTGATATTATGGGATGAGACAGAGTCAAGACGAAAGTTATCTATACCGAAACAAAAATTATTGTTATTGCCAGCCTTACCCAACTGTTTTTCATGTATGATACACAAATGGCAGAACATCAGATCTTTCACACCATCATACCCCAACCAGTCATATTGTTCTAGCCAACATTGCTGGAACCAAAGGCTTCGCTTTGTCTTTTCGTACTCATGATCTTTTATTTGTTTGTCTTCGTCAACATGCTTTCTATTAATGTCAGCTGGGTTGCTGACTTATTTAATATATTTCCACATTTTCAGATTTGTAGTTAATAAAGTTGTGTCATGAAAAGTGTGTGTGTCTTTTTCTTCCCTTTTCCTTCCTTTTCCTACCCTGGCCAGAGATCCCACAAATGCTTGACCGTCCCAGTTCTATTAAAAAATTATCACCCCCAGAAAAAGGTAAGGATAAATTCAATGGCATCAACCCATATTTGTTTCTATTCTTTGGTGACCAGGTAACTCCCATTGGGAACAATACCCATTTACAGGTGTGGCCCAGGAACACAGGGAGGTTAAGTGACTTGCTTAGGGTCTCTCAGTATGCAAGTAGAGGCTGTGGGAATTTAAACCCAGATATGCTGGATGTACAAAGCCCATTCACAACCTGTTGCTCTCTCTCTCTCTCTGTTAAACACTCTCCAGTTTTCCTTTCCATGACAGCTATGTATTCTGATGTGCTTTGACCACCTTTTTGATAACTGAACTATCAGTACTTGTGGCATCCTCAGTACTACATTGTGTTCCCTTTACGTCATCAGCTACTGCTGTTTCTTTTCAAATGCCTAAGACATCACATTCCACAATTTCAGACACACACCATTCATGCTATTTATTCCAATGGCCTGTTAAGGTGTAGCTAATATCATGGAATGTTCAGGTTGGTAGTGTAACAAATGAGAGTAGCAGCTGCTGAGGACTTAGGAGAGAAATAATCAGCACAGTGACAAAGACAATCAAAATTTGAAAACTAATTTGAAAAAGTGGGTCTAAAACATATGAGAATATAGGAAAAACAAAAAGGAATCCATTACAGTATATGAAGGTGTAAAAACTGTTTCCTATCATGGCAGTAAATGACCATACTTAAAACACAGAGTTGAAAAGATTAGGCTGATTTACTGCTATTGGTCTTAATGGCCATACTTTACACCTCCTAGACAGACTGGTTTTACAAACAAAGACCTGTGACTAGTGACATCAGAACTTTTTTTGTAACCTGGGCATGCATGCAACAGTGAATGATTTGATACAATCAGTTTTAATACTAGCTGAGCACTCAAAATATCCCAAAACACTGGACTACATTTAACCAAAACCAGATGACCAGATAAGGACCCTGAAAACCAGATTATCTGGTCTACAACTAAACAGGTGGGAAACCATAGAACTGTGCTGCTCCTGGACACAGTCACAAATCTGAATACCACGAGTACTGAGCTAAACAAGGAAAGAAAAAGAAGAAAGGATGTTTACCATCAAAAAACAAAAGCAGTAGTTAGTATAAAATGAAACAGTTTGTAAATGCACTACACACAGACATCTATTTTGTTTGTTTCACTAATGCTAAGGCAGCACATAGTTAAACCTCCATGAAAAGGACCTGGCTTTAAATTAAACAGTTATATTTATGTATTTATTTGTTTATTTATTTGATACCTGAGTTGAGAATGGAATTGCAGCTTTCCACAGGAGGATACATAGATACATAGACAGTGTCGCACATAAGGACCTACGGCCCACCCAGTCTGCCCATTTGAGCTTGTAAGCTCAGTTTATGTTTTCCTAGAAGTCTGTTGCCCCTTACCCCTGACCTCCAGAATTCCTTTATGTCTATCCCATGCATTCTTAAATCCCGTGATTGTTTCAGCCCCCACCACTTCCTCTGGCAGGGTGTTCCACTTGTCCACCACCCTTTCTATGAAGAAATTCTTCCTCATGTTTCCCCTGTACCATCCTCCCTCCAACTTCATCCCATGCCCTCTAGTCCTGGAACATCTTTTTCGCTTAAAAATAGTGTATTAGGAATTGCACTAGTCCAGTCGGGCAAGTAACAGAGATTCTGCACTAGCCCGTGGCAATCTGCACTAATACACAGGCTGGTAAATGAATGTTAAGGGTGACCATTGCTTCTGGAAACACGTGCTAGTAACCACTGTTCCCAAGAGTGGTGACAGGACTCTCATTACAAACTATAGGCCCATCTCTATACCCCCCCTCTTCTAAAGCTCTGGAGAGGATTGTGGCAGACCAAATCACTGATTATATTCAGAAATACCAGTTGCAATATGTCCCCAGCAGCATGGCTTTAGGAGAAACCATAGCACAGCCACTGCTGTGGAGGACTTCACTGATTATTTCCACAAGTAGAGGTGGGCGAAGTGCTCCCACTTCACTACGCAGAGCACTTTGCATATTATCCCCAAATCCGCACAGTGCTCTGCAACGCGAAGCAAATTACTCTGCCTATAAATCTGAACGCGAAGTGCAGTGCATTGTTTCTGATGGACTACACATTACTTCACCTTGTATTACAGCCTTCCCCTAAATTTTAACGCGAAGTGCCGTTGATTTTAATGGCCTTCGCTTTGCTTCGGCGGTTTATTGCTATTTGAAGATTTCACATCCTGCATATGCGCAGGCACAGTTACATCACCTGCAGGAATTCTAACACATTCTCTGACTCTGGACCTCAGCTGTTGATAATTTCTTTTGGCTTATGACTTAACCACCAGGTATCTACAAGATGCTGAAATCCTTTCTCTTACAAATTCTCCTTATGCTGCTCCTGCTCTCAGGAAATGTTCACCATAACCCAGGACCAACTGGGCAGCCAGCAGTGGCACCAAGCAGAAGGACAGGGACACTCACCATGGCATCCATCAATGCCTGCAACATCCTCAACAAACTTGACTCCCTCCAAACATGGATTCTACAGCACAACCCTGATGTCCTCTCAGTTGTGGAAACATGGCTAAACCCTAAAATCCCTGATACCTCAGTCTCTATCCCTGGCTACTACATTTTCAGGCAAGACAGGATTGCTAAACGGGGCCGGGGCTGCACCATCAATCTTAAGGATACCCGTATGGGTCACATCATCCCATCCCCTAGCCTGAGCAACTCCTCTCAGGTCCTCAAAATCAAAATCCTCCTTGGTGCACATAACAAGGAACTCACTGTCATCTCAGTTTACCTACCTCCAAGAGACCAGGCTGCTGGCTTCCATAGTATCATGGAATATCTAAGGGTCCAGCAACATAATTCTGAAACCATAATCATGGGTGATTTTAACATTAACTGGCTCTCCGCTGAGGCCTCTACCTATAAGGATTCAGCCACGGCGCATCACCTCACTCAACTGGTCAATGCCCCCACTAGGTGTAACTATAGGACAGACTCCCTTACACTTCTAGACTGGATTCTATCTAACCACCCTGAACACATCTCCAATGTTTCTGTACTCCCAGATACAATAAGTGACCACTCACCTGTCATCTGCTCCTGGTCAAACAAATACCACAAGCCCCCTCCCAAGCTTATCTATGCCAGGGTTATCAAACAAGGGCACCTCCAGCTGTTAAAATTCCATCTAACCAGGCTGAACTGGGCAGTGCTTGACTCCCTCAGTGACACCAACAAAGCTCTGGACCTATTTATCAAACGTTTCAACGAAACCTGTGACATCTATGAACCAGTGAAAAAGATGAAGGTCAAAAGACAGACCAACCCCTGGGTTACTACTGACCTTTTAACTCTGCTCAAGCACAGAGACCACCTCTGGCATTGTGCTCATGCAACTCCGATGCAAGTAAATATACAATTATACAAAGCAGCCAGAAATGATTGCACTCGAAGAATACGGAATGCTAAATGCAGCTATTACAAAGAGGCTCTGACCAACTCTTGGGGCCAGGGAAACAAATTCTGGAAGAACATGAAAGAACTCACAGGCAAGGATTCGAAAGCACCACCCACTATGCTCAACCTTCATGGCACTCCTACACTCGACCTAGGTATCATCACCAGCACTTTTAATAATGCATTTACAAACCTGGACAGTGTCCTTCCACCAAATTTTTTCGACGACCTCCCCTCCAGCTCCTCTCAAGTTACCCCCAACCAGAATGTACAACCTCAAAGTTTTTTTTTTAAGGAGGTCCCACCACAAGTAGCTAGAAAATACATTCAAAAGGCCATCGGCAAACAAGGGTACAGTGGTGACTCCTTGACCTGAAACTGCTGGCACAAGTCCTCAATGAAATCTTAGAACCACTTACAAAGATCTTTAATCTCTCGCTTAGATTGGGCCATTTCCCCTCTCTCTGGAAGAAAGCCATTGTCACACCGGTTCACAAAAGTGGAGATAGGACACTGCACACCAATTACAGACCTATCTCACTCCTCCCCCCACTATCTAAAGCGCTGGAGCGAATAGTGTCGGACCAACTAGTTGAATTCCTGGATAAGTACAATGTACAGTGCCCAGAGCAGCATGGCTTCAGAAAAGGGCACAGCACCACCACTGCACTACTGGAATTTACAACCTTCATCCATGCCACGCTTGACAAAGGGAATTGTGGAGGGGCAGTATTTCTAGACCTTACCAAGGCATTCGACACAGTTAACCACCCCCTACTGCTCAAGCAACTGTCCTCCATTGGGATCTCCAGCGATGCCCTTCCATGGTTCACCAGCTACCTTGATAATCAGATCCAATGTGTAAGGATTGCAGGGATCTCTTCAGATGAGAAACCAGTCCACTCCGGAGTCCCCCAAGGGTCTTTTCTGGGCCCTCTACTCTTCTCCCTCTTCATCAACAATCTCCCCAGTGCCTGCCACCCAAAAATATTACTATACGCAGATGATGCAGTCCTGTTTTCCAGCCACCATGACATTACAGTCCTTGAATCTCAGCTGCAGCTCGACTTCAGTCGCATCGAAGACTGGTTCAATTCTCATAAACTTGTACTGAACCACAGCAAGACTAAAACCATGTCCTTCTGTAACCGACGGAGCAGGCACAATTCTCTGTCCCTCACCATCAAGAACCACGCTGGGAGCCCACTCGAACATGTCAAGGAGTTCAAGTACCTTGGTATTACCCTGGATAGTACCCTCTCCTACACTCAGCATATTGACACTGTTGCCAAGACTGCCAATATTCGGATTGGACTACTACACAAACACAAGCACTGTATGCCTGCGGATGCCCTTAAACTAGCCATCTACAGCTCTGTCACCTCTATCATTGACTACGGCCTTGCCATCTATGGCTCTGCCCTAACAAGTGCCCTCCGCAGGATCTCAGTTGCTCTCAACAAAGCCTGTAAACTACTGACGGGTGCAGCCTGACAAACTCACACCTGTGACCTCTATGCACAGGCCAGCTGGCTACCCCTACGCAGCAGAGTACAATACCAGACCTGCTTACTTACCAAAAAGATTCTCCTTGGTCTCATGCCACCTGGTGTTAGCTCACTCCTTACTACCTTCAGTAGCACTCAACAAACACGTGGTGCCCAATCTCTAACCTTTCAGGTTCCCAGATGTCGTGCATCCATGGGTCAGCAGTCCTTTATCCATAGAGCCGCTCAATGGTTCAATTCCCTCAATAAAGAAGCACTTTCCTCTACTACACTTGGACCCTTCAAAAGGAATCTCAAACTTTACCTCACTTCTACCACTCAATGTGACTGCTTCGTTGAACAGAAATCTCTCTAAATACCTCCCAGCTCACTCATGTCTCACAGCCCGCCCTTTCCCAATCTCATTCCCTCTGGCACTGGGCCTTCCTTGTGACTCCTTTTCTGCTTCACATCTCCACTGGTACAAGACATTTTCCACCACCATCGGACAGTGGCCCATAAGCCTGCCAACTTCCTCTCCCGGTCGCATGCCTGCAATACTAACTGCCTATGGTGCCCTCTATCTCTTATTGTTACTGCAGCCAGCTGCCTACTCAAACTGCTCGTTTTATGAATATTATCTCAAAGTATGTTATAACTGAGTATCTTTATTTTTTCTTTTAGTTGTTTTGGTTGTTTATTGTGCATTCTTTTACTACCTCTGTATGTATGTTGACCCTCATCCTTTGACGTGGAACCTTTGTAAACGAGCAGTTTCTGCTCAAAGGTATTTGTAATCCTAGAATTTAATAAATAAAAAAAAAATTTGCATTGATTCATGCAATAGCAGGTCACATGGGCTCTATATTGTCTTGCACAGCCTCAGTTCTTCGTAGTGTGTGTAGTGGAAAGCTGGAGACAGTTTGCTCTTGGAACTCTGAGAATCAAACCATCGAAAAAGCTTTAAAAAATCACTTTTGATCCAATTATTTTGTTCCAAATTTAGTACATTGACTGCAGTAAACCCTCCTCTGCTTAGATCATCAAGTGTTAATTTTCTTTGTGTGCATTTTGAATGTTAATTTAGAATATTCCACCTGTGTACTGACAGACACTGTTGAAGTGTGCTTTGGGGGAGGGGCGTATCTGTAGTGGAGTGAGATTCACATGAGAAAGGCAGTCTTTCTAACTGTTTTGTATTAGTAATGTGTTAGTATTGGTGTGTCTATGTACACACAGTAATACTTGAAGTAATTTTTGATGATTATTTTCTGTTTGTTGTGGTGCAGTGCATATTTTTACTCTGTTTAAAAGATTTGTTTATATAGCGTACTACTCTGTTAAATTTTCTGCGCATTGCCTGTAGTCTGAGTGTGTGTGTGAGTGCCGTCACGTTAGACACATTTTATTGTGCGACACAGTAATCGCCGCACTCTGAATCAGTTATCCATCTGTGGGTATTTTTTACTGCTTCCTTCTATCTAGCTAGCGGACTGCTGCTGTAGCCCCGCAAAAGGTATAATTTATTTTTCCAGTTTTGGATTTGTGTGACCACTGGTTAAGGTGTTTTTGTGCCTGTGCAGCTGCATCTCTTTTTAGCATGAAATCTGCGTCTGTGCGTTTGCATCTCTTTAGTGCCCAAAATGCATCTGTAAGCCACAGTTACTGTTTTTTGGCTTCCCATCCACCCCAAATGTCAGAAATCTCAATTTGGTGTGAATTTTCTGTGTAATCCCAAAAAATGCCTGCAAAGAGATGTGCGTGCAAAGATGCTTCTGGCCATGGCACTGCTGCAAGTGGCAAGAGTGGCCGTGGGCTTGGTAGTATGCAGCAGAAGTGCATAGTTGACGCCAGTAAAGGGATTTCCCTGACTATCTTTTTCACAGTGCAGTCAGTAGCTTCAGTCATGGTTGGAGATGATGTCCCCGCTGGTGGTAGTGAAGTTGCTGATGGCATGAGTATTGCTCCAATTTCAACCCATGACAACAAGTTAACCGGTTTCCCAAATATTGTGGAGTCTAAAGCTCAATATGTATAACCACAAGGAAAGGGGGGAAGGGGCATGATAGAAACTATCAAGTACTGAAGGGAATCAACAACGTACAAGAGGTAGCAGTTTTCAGAAAAGAGATGTGCATGAAAAGGGGCAAAATTTGAAGATAGTGGAGGGGACGGATCAGGGGCAATGTCAGCATATAATTGTTCATGGAGAGGGTGGTAGGTGTAAGGACAAACAAAAATTAATGATCAATGTTATGTTGTGAGAGCAGCAGTTGAAGCATGCCCATTATTTGGAGTTGGTGCACCTTCATGTGCTCCAACCGCTGCTCTACACTGTCAGTCTGGTGTTTTATATGGTCCAACTCACTCCACAGAAGGCCCAAATTGACATGTGTGGCAGGTATTCGTACAGGGTTGCCACCATCACCTGCAGGTTGTGGAGCAGCTGCTTGTTCCATGGCCAGCCCCCACTTGACACCACATGCAGGTGGAGACCGTGCTGCCACCTGTTGCCCAGCAGGGCCAGCAGGAGCATTCCTGCCCTGTTTGGCAAGCTTGGCCTGCCAATCTGCACGGTGGTGGTTGTATAGGTGGGTGCGCTGACTACCTGTGCCCAGATGACTTCCCATGGGGCACGGCGCAGCACCTTCCCATACAGATTGCACTTCACTACACTGGTGTCTGCAGGCAGTGTAGTGAAGAACTCCCACAATAATGAGTTGCGGGGAGGACTGGGCAAAGGCAAGGGGGGCCCAAGATGTTGTTGCCAGCTGCTGCTGGTGCTCAACTGGGGCCGAGGGTGGGGAAACCTGCTGCTGCAGCTGCTGTGGCTGTGACTGCTGCAGCTCCTCCCTCACTTCCTGCTGAGCTGCTGGCGCAGGGGCCATGGCAGGTGGTGGCAGAGGTGGGGGGCACTTGTAGGTGCCACCAGAGGTGGTACTTCCATGGAATCACTACCTCCTGCTTCAGGGAGGGGACCACTAGCCTGGAAGGTGCTCCAGTTCTGATACAGGGTTTATATTTTTCGCTATCTGTCTATCTCCTCTCAAACACAGCTCTTTCTCCCACACTGGGTAAGGCGAAAATTAAAGTCTTTCAGTCTCTTGCACGATTAACTTCCTGCCTGAAGCATGTGACCTGCAAACTGTGAGCCATGTGATCTGTGGACTGTTACAATGCTCACTCACTCTCTCTGCCTTTAAAAGAAAATAAAGCAAAGTAATGCAGAGTCATAATAATGCAAAGTCATTATGATGCGAAGTGGCAAAGTAGTGCATTTCAATGGGCATTTTGTGAAGCTATATGTCAAGACGGAGTGGGCCATTTCGCCTCTACTACGCTATCGAAGTTATACTTCACTGCATCTCTATCCACAAGGCTCTGGATGATGGTAAACTGGTAGACTCAATCTTTGTCGATTTAACAAAGGCGTTCGGTACAGTCTTTCACCCACTTCTCCTAAACCAACTTCGAATCCTTGGGGTAGCCCCTACCACTGTCCTGTGGTTCCAGTACTACTTATCTTCAAGATTCCAAAAAGTCAAAATAGGCCAATCTGTGTCGAAATCAAAAGAACTCTCAACTGGAGTTCCTCAAGGGTCTATCCTTGGACCCCTGCTGTTCAGTCTATTTCTGAACAATCTTCCGGATGCCTGTACTGGTAAAATTTTAATATACGCAGATGATGCCGTCATTCTTAGCAGGCACACTCACATTGAACATCTTCAGGTTAAACTGCAGAGTACCTTCCAACAATTGGAGCTTTGGTTTAGATCACAAAGGTTAGTTCTAAACTATAAAACAAAAATAACAATGCTCCTTTCAAGCCCCCAGCTAAAAAGGAGGTACCCCGTCCTGACAGTCACGAATAACAGATTGGTCCCTCTAGAACAGGTACACTCCCTCAAGTACCTGGGTGTCTTGGTTGATGACACTCTCTCATTTGTGCAGCACATTGACATTGTGGTGAAGACAATGAACGCAAAACTAGGTGTCCTATTTAGGCACAGGAAAAGCCTATCTCCTAATGCCCTCTGGCTCATGGTCTCCAGCTCCATTTTATCCATAGTAGACTTCAGTCTAGTGGTATATGCAGCTGCCACGGATACGGCTCTCTAAAGGGTAGTTACTGCCCTTAACAAGGTATGCAGACTACCTTTAAATGTGGACCACTTCACACACACACACACACACACACACACACACTTGCATACTTTATGAGCAGTCCAACCTTCTGTCTCTCAGATATAGAATCAAATACCAAACCTGCCTTCTAGGAAGGAAGGCCATGCTCAGCAAGACCCCTCCTTGCATCTCTGAACTGGAAAGGTAGCTAAATTCCAGGTACAATACCAGAAGTATAGCCATGATACCGCTTAGTGACCCATTTCATAGGACTGCTCTTGGAAAGCACTGTTTCGCATACCGGAGCACCACTCTGAATGAATGAAATCCCAGCAACTGTACTAAACACTGCTAATCTTCATGGCTTTCAAACTGAACTAAAGCAATTTCTACAGAGTATGAACATTTGTGAATGCCTGAATTGAGCCTGTTTCTCCCAACAATGGCACCTCATCCACTCATCACTGAACGACTGAACTGAGCTTGTTCCTCTCAACGATGACACCTCACCCATTCGTCTCTGATTATTCTCACGATCTCTACACCCAGCCCGCTCCTCATATCTTAGTGTCTCCTCTCTCATTTATCCTACCATCTTCGTCTATCCCACCTGTGATATGCACACCTGAACATCCCCATCTCTAACTACCTGCTCCAATTCTGCCCCGCCCATGTTCCTATTCCCCTACCTGAGGCTGTTATATCCACCTTCCTGTCCCACAGCACCTCTCTACTACACCCCCTTCTGACCTTTACCCTACCCCACCCTTGCCCCTTACCCTCTTTGCTAAAGCATTTTCCACCCTGTATTATCCCCTTTGCATAAGCATTACCCACCTCTTTCTCTCGTTGCCATCTGCCAAGGCCCCTGGGACTGCTATAGTAGCACCTGCTAGTAGTCTAATCTTGTTGTTATTAAATATGCATATTGTTTAGTATGGAAATGAATCCTGTTAGCCTGTATTATAACATGCTTGGTACCGTATTTATTGTAAATAATATATTTCTGTATTGTCTTATCTGTATTCATGACATGGAACCTTTGTAAAAGAGTTCATACTCAAAGGTTGTTTTCCGAATGCTCAAATAAAATAAAAAAAAATAAAGAAGTAACTTAAATACGAACATACAAACATGCTAGCAGATAAAGGCCTTGCAGTCTGTCTAATCTGCTCCATTGTGCAGCTCCCTTTACAAAAGGAACCACCCCCTCCTCATTTCTCTTTTGACCTACTACTACTTTTCACTCTCTTCCTCCACTCACTCCCCTTCTACCAGTAATTCATCCTCTTACCCTGTCCTGACCCCTTTTGAAGCTGTCCCCCTCTGGCAGCTCATTTCACTTCGCCACCACCCTCTTGGTGAAAAAATACCTCCTCATCCCTCCCCCCCCCCGAAACTTCCCCCACCAGCTTTGGGCTGTGCTTCCTAGTGGTCTTGTTGCCACTAAGGCTGATGAGGCCCTCAGTGCTCACACTGTTAATACCCTTAAGATACTTAAAGATCCCAGTCATGTTTCCCCTCTCCTTCTTTCCTTGAGAGAGTACATGTTGAGCTTCCAGAGCCTCTCATCATAGGTGTTGCTCTGCTGGCCTTGGAACATCCTGGTTGCCCTTCTCTGGATCATCTCCAGCAAGTTTATATCCTTCTTAAGATACGGGCACCAAAGCGGTACTGTACTCCAGGTGTGGTTGTACCAGTGACCTGTACAGAAGTAGGATGACCTCTGTCTTTCTGGTGGTAATTCCCCTGGCTATGCATCCCAACATCCGATTTGCCTTGGCTGCTGCTCTCTTGCAGTTTGCAGAGTGTTTCAGGTCACTTGTGATTATTACTTCCAGGTCTCTTTCTTCTTCTGACATGGTTATCTGCACTCTGCCCAACCAATATAACCAGGTTATAGATGAAAGTCACTTTTACTGCAATTCCCATTACTTCATTACCAGTGACAGCACTAAATGCAGAGTAGAAGAATTCTACTTACTCAGTGTGCTGCCCCACGACAGTGTCACAAACTGTAAACATCTGTGGAATCCACAAAGTAATGAACATAAAGAAGTGGATTGTGAATACCATGAGCATCTGCAAAAATGCTTCCATTTATAAATAAAAATGTTTAACACCACACAATATTCCCGACGTGCCTATGTTTGGTGTTTTCAGCCTTTGTAGATCGTTTGTGTGACCTTTTGGCACTACACAGTTCGGCTTAAAGCTGAGCCAGTCAGAAATCCTAATAGTGATTTACATATACCACCCATGATGCCTTGCATTAGTGAGCTCTGTATGTATAATTTGGTGCTTCATTCCAACTTGACTGACTTTTGTGCCAATTTCAGAGTCACCCTTGCTTCAGGGATTCTGCACAAAAAAATCTTGCCGCTTCAATTAAAGTAAGTTGTCAAGAATAGGGACAAAAGCATGAGTATCCCAAATTTGATTCCTTTCAATGAAGCTGCATGTGTACTGTCCTCACTGGACCTGTTAAAGTTCATCATATTCAATTTGCACAGATGTTATAGCTAATAACTATTTGCTGCTGATGGGCCATTAGCAGAAAATAGCTGTTAGCTGTTTGTTACCACTTAAACCCTGAACAGTACTGTACATTGCCACTAAGAGACCAGGTTTATAGTTTATAAACACCATAAAATGGTAGCACATCCACATGGAAGTGCTGTGTCCTCAAAGCTCAGAGACAGCCCTTCATGGTATGGCTATCAAGTGGAAAACGTGATTATCAGGATGATTGACTGG
This sequence comes from Neoceratodus forsteri, assembly GCA_016271365.2. Lineage (NCBI taxonomy): Eukaryota > Metazoa > Chordata > Ceratodontiformes > Ceratodontidae > Neoceratodus > Neoceratodus forsteri. The sequence goes on along the minus strand of CM057453.1, from coordinate 636,817,123 downwards.
ATGTACTGTGATTAGTGGTGTACTCAGTCAAAATAGGAAGGGTTTGCTCAGTTGAATGCAATGACTTTTGTCAGGTCAGTTGCAGAACAAAAATCTATTTTGTAGGGATTAGTTTGGAAAAACAGTGAAGATGCAAAAACTGTAAACACCAAAGATAAAAAATAAAGGCTTGACTCCTGGTTATTGTAAGGACAATTTTCCTTTCCGCCTTTGTTTTACACTGCCAACATTTTGTAGCCTTCTGGTCACTTCCTTAGCACTGACCATAGTGATAATTAGCAAGGCCTACACCTGCAGTTCGAAGGGGCGGCAGGTAACACTTGCCATGCCACCTCTAACCGGTACATATTCTAGTTGTTGCCTTGCTGCTGTATTTTCCCTTCCCATCCTGCCAGAACCTTGCAGCCGTGAGACTTGTCCCATTGTGACCCTGTCTTATTTTCTCTGTATGTGTGTCTGTTTGTGGTTCGAACTTCCGTTGCTCCCTCGTCCCTCTTGTCTACAGATCTCTGGCAGCTTTCCACCAGTGTCTCTTTGCTTTTGGCTCCTGTTTATTGTTTTTTTCTTTATGTGCATTGGTGAGCTAACTCAGCAGGTGTATGGTCTGTGTTTAATGTTACACAGAGAGTATTCTACCATGCTGAATACCATTGGATACCATCATTTTGGTCAGATATCATATAGTCTCGGAAGGCCTAGACATCCGGGTAAGGATCCGACCTGATAGGATTCACAGTAAGTATCTGAGGTATCCATGGATCGGACCTGGATCTGATGGATCTGACCGTCGGACCTAACTATCTGAGGCTGCATCCGATGAGTAAAACCTTGGATCCACATCTATACACCTATCTGACTACGGATCTGGAAACCAATTTTCGTTGGATCCTAGGTTAGATGTAACTACTGGCCGGTGGAGGACAATCACATCCCCAAAAGCACTGTTCAATCACTACCACCTGTATTTCACTCCGATACTGTTCCATCCCGATCATCAGGCTCCTTTTCTCTTTGCTTGTTGCTACATTTTGGCACTTGTTGTCTGATTCTCCCCCTTTCACTCTAGAGTTTGTTTGTGTCAATCCTCCTCTCTGCTGGTCACCGGGTTCCCTTCCTAGGTTTTGAAACATAAAAGTTGATGGCAGAAAAAGACCATTGGTCCATCTAGTCTGCCCTTAATACAGTACCTATCCTACCACTGAGTCCTAGTGTCTATGCAAAGTTTATACCCACGCTACCCACCCCCATGTTCCCTGCCTTGCTCCTACCCCGGGGTGACTAATTATCCCTTAACTCTGTACCAGCCCTGTTTAAAGCCATTAAGGGTCTTGATGCCCATCACCTCAGCTGGCAGTCTTTCCACAGCTCAACAAATCTCTGTAAAAAAGAACTTCCTACAGAGTATAGATGGGCTTCTTATTTCAGTTAGTGTTGTTTCAGACTGTCTCACTATCACCCCTTTTCCTTGCATTACTGCTGAACTACTTCTACTGTTGGTACTGTTACTGTTTTATCTCTTCTTCATGGCTAACACTGTTACAACTGTTGTCCCCTTTTCCAGTGCTAAGTTGCCTTAGTCCTGTGTCAGTGTTCATTGTACCTCAGGTAGTCACTCTTCAGTCATTGCCTTGCTTGGTGCTTTGCCCTGTGCTCTGCCTCCTCCACCTGCACAATGAGAATACCTACTTGCAGTATTATTGCACTGTTGTATCAGCCGGTCTGACTACTGATTCCTTCCCAGTGTTTTCTTAGTCTTTGCAGATTGAGTGAGAGGCCATCAGTCACCATATACTCCTGCTTAAAGCAGAAGCCAGGTAGGGTAGTGACAGCATTGACATGAAAATGATTGCTCTGGCCATCGATGAGGTAATAGTTCACATCTCCAGAATCTTTAATAAGTCACTCATGTTTACTAAATTCCCCTTCACTCTGGTAACACGTGCTAGTGATCCCTATTCCCAAGAGTGGTGACAGGACTCATTACGAACTATAGGCCCATCTCTATACTCCCCCCCCCACCCTCTAAAGCTCTGGAGAGGATTGTGGCAGACCAAATCACTGATTATATTCAGAAATACAAGTTGCTATATGTCCCCAGCAGCATGGCTTTAGGAAAAACCATAGAACAGCCACTGCTCTGGAGGACTTCACTGATTATGTCCACAAGTAGAGGTGGGCAAAGTGCTCCCACTTCACTACGCAGAGCACTTTGCGTATTATCCCCAAATCTGCGCAGTGCTCTGCACTGTGAAACAAATTACTCTGCCTATAAATCTGAACGTGAAGTGCATTGTTTCCAGTCGACTTCACGTTACTTCACCTTGTATTACAGCCTTCCCCCTTAATATTAACGCATAGTGCCATTGATTTTAATGGTCTTCACTTTGCTTAACCTGTTTATTGCTATTTGAGGCAAATTTTGCATTGATTCATTGGATAGCAGGTCACATGGGCTCTAGGTTGTCTTGCACAGCCTCAGTTCTGCGTAGTGTGTGTAGTGGAAAGCTGGAGACAGTTTGCTCTCAGAACTCTGAGAATCAAACCATCGAAAATGCTTTAAAAAATCACTTTTGATCCAATTATTTTGTTCCAAATTTATTACATTGACTGTAGGAAACCCTTCTGTGCTTAGATCATCAAGTGTTGATTTTTTTTGTGTGCATTTTGAATGTTAATTTAGAACATTCCGCCTGTGTACTGATAGACACTGTTGAAGTGTGCTTCGGGGGAGGGGCGTATCTGTGGTGGAGCGAGATTCACATGAGAAAGGCAGTCCTTCTAACTGTTTTCTGCTAGTAGTGTGTTTTAGTATTTGTGTGTTTTTATACACAGTAATACTCGAAGTAATTTTTATGTTGATTGCATGGAGCGCAAGAAACATATTGCGGCATCTTGCTCAGAAGCAGGCTGTGGAAGCGCGGCACTGTTGTAGCCATTGCCCAACAGCCTGCAAAGGCTTGTCCCCCTTCCCCCAATGCCATTGCAGGCTGCTGGTGACAGTAGTTTGGAACATTTGCACCAACTTCATGCAAATCAGCTACTGCAATCAGGGGCCACCTCGTCACTGCAGCGTCAGCCATCCGCTTCAATGAGGGAGTAACCCGTCTTTGCAGGGCAGGTTGTAAACAGCCTGATAATGTTTGTGACCATAGCGGTGGGTTGCCGCCGTGTTCATAAACAATATACCCCCCCCAATGTGTTTATTTGCCGGCAGGGGCCCCAGTCCCCATTGGCCTCAGTGTCCTTGTGTTTCAGTGCGGCCGGGAAGCCCTCCCCATCAGCATTCTATAACACACCCTCCTGTTTTATTCCTGCCGCACGGGTGCCCAATCCCCCATCGGCATAATGAATCCCCTTTGTGTGCCAACAAGGGTGCTCAATCCTCTGTTGCTACTGCCCCCCAAAAGAAAGCCATTGGCGGCATGCTGGGAGCCCACCGCAGCATGCCACATGCCCCTGTAAAGGGAAAATGGTCCCTAAAAGTCTTTTCTTTTACCTGAAAAAAGGAACGGCCTTTAGTCTCCCTGCCCCTTCTACAACCCGCACCCACCCACTGCGCACCCTGCTCCTTACACCCCTCACCCCACATACTTACCTCCAGAGCTTGGTGCGATGATCTTCGGTGGACCGGGAACACGTCTTCACTCTTCAAAGCCGACTACGAACTGAGGAAATGCCGGTAAGCTGCATAATGTAATAAATAGGGTTTTTTCAACTTTAATGCATATCTCAGGCATTTTTGGGAATTTTTTCACCAAATTTTCAACATGGGGTATTTGGGACCCCTCTTCATGAATTCTTAAATGTCATGGCGTTAATCAGCCCCGAAATGTGGTTTCGCGGTCACTGCATGGAATCACCTTTTGGGGATGATTAACGAAATGACAGTGCCAGTGTTCATGAGGTGGGCTCTCAAAAAGCCTATATTGCAATTTTGGTGGAAAAAATCCAAAAATGACTGTTTTACGAGTGTGCGCTGCGCAGTTGCTACACACGATCGTAAGTTCGTGAATTTGCAATATTTTCATGCCAGATTTTCAACATTGGCATTTTGTCACACCTCCTTGTGAACAGTACAGCTCTCATTGTTCACATCCTGGCAGAAATGTGTTTTCTCAGTTCCGGCGCAGAATAGCGTGTTCGCTGTGGTTAATCAGTGTTTGGGACAGATTAAGAAAATGACAGTGACACTGTTCATGAGTAGAGGTCCTGAAATGGCTATGTTGAAAATTTGGTAACAATACTCCATAAAATGATTGTGTTACGAGCGTGCATTGCTCAGTTTGCACGCATGCTCATAACTTCGCAAATTTATAATATTTTCACTCCAGATTTCCAATATTATCATTTTCCCACACCTACTTATGAATAGTACAGCTGTCATTTTTCCCATCCTGGCCGAAATGTGTTTTCACACTTCCTGCGCAGAATAGAGCGGTTGCTGTGGGAAATCACTGTCTGGGACAGATTAAGAAAATGACAATGATACTGTTCATGAGCAGAGGTCCTAAAATGCCTATGTTGAAAATTTGGTGATGACAGCCCATCGAATGCCTGTGTTACAAGTGTGCTCTGCACACTTTCCATGCACCCTTGTAACTTCACAAATTTGTAATATTATCACACCAGATTTTCAACAGTGGAAGTTTTTCACACCCCCTTATGAGCAGTATAGCTGTTATTTTTCACATCCTGACCGAAATGTGTTTTCACAGTTGTGGCGCAGAATAACGCGGTCATTGTGGGAAATCACTGTTCGCGACAGATTAAGAAAATGACAGTGGCACTGTTCATGAGCAGAGGTCCTAAAATGCCTATGTTGAAAATTTGGTGACGAAACTCCATAACAAGACTGTGTTACAAGCGTGTGTTGAACTGTTTCCACGCACCCTTGTAACTTTGCAATTTTGTAATATTTTCATGCCACATTTTCAACCATGGCATTTTTCCATACCTCCTTATGAACAGTACAGCTGCCATTTTTCACATCCTGGCTAAAATATGTTTTTACACTCCTGCTGCAGAATAGCGCGGTCACTGTGGGAAATCACTGTTTGAGACACATTAAGATCGAGCGAGTGAGGGGGGAGTGACTGAGCTCAACTGAGCTCTGTCAGGACTGCTGCAGATTTGTTTCTGGGCAGACAAAGTGCCCAGCGCAAGAGCCAAGTACAAAAGGGCAGCCTGCAGCACTGGGAGAAACAGAACGAGAGAGCGAGTGATGGAGGGGGAGTGATCGAACTCACCAGAGCACTGTCAGGACTGCTGCAGATTTCTTTGTGGGCAGAAAAAGGCATCAATGCAGGCAGGGGCCCAGTACAAAAGGCCAGCCTGCAGCGGTAGGAGAAACAGTATGAGCGAGTGAGACAGGGGGACTGAGTGAGCTCAATGGAGCTCCATCAGGACTGCTGCGGATTTCTTTGTGGACAGAAAAAGGCGCCAATGCAGGCAGGAGTCCCGTACAAAAGGGCCGCTTGCAGCGCCAGGACAAACAGAATGAGTGCGTGAGAGAGGGAGACTGAGCGACCTCAACGGAGCTCTGTCGGGACAGCTGCAGATTTCTTTGTGGACAGACAAAGGTGCCAACGCAGCCAGGAGCCCTGTACACAAGCGCAGCCTGCAGCGCCAAGAGAAACAGAACAAGTGAGTGACAGAGTGGTAGTGAGCGAGCTCAAGGGAGCTCTATTGTTACTGCTGCAGAGTTCTTCGTGGGCAGAAAATGCGGCAACACAGGCAGGAACCCAGTACAACAGGCCAGCTTGCAGCTTGGGCTGAAATGGAATGAGTGAGTAAGACAGCTCAATGGAGCTGTGTCGGGACAGCTTCAGATTTCTTTCTGGCCAGAATAAGCCGCCAATGCAGGCAGGAGCCCAGTACAAAAGGGCAGCCTGCAGCCGCAGGAGACACAGACCGAGCGAGTGAGGGAGGGGGAGTGAGTGAGCTCAATGGTGCTGTGTTGGGACTGCAGCAGATTTGTTTGTGGGCAGAAAAAGGCAGCAATGCACGACAAGGCCCAGTACAAAAGGGCAGCCTGCAGTGGCGGGGAAACCCGAATGAGCAAGTGAGAGAGGGGGGGAGTGAGCGTGCTCAATGGAGCTCTATTGTAACTGCAGTAAATTTCTTTGTGAGCAGAAGAAGGTGGCAATGGAGGCAGGAGCCCAATAGAAAAGAGCAGCCTGCAGCGCCGGGAGAAACGGACTAAGCGAGTGACAGAAGGGGAGTGAGCGAGCTCAACGGAGCTTTGTCAGGACTGCTGCAGATTTCTTTGTGGGCAGAAAAAGGCGCCAACAGAGGCGGGAGCCCAGTACAAAAGGACAGACTGCAGTGCCACGAGAAACAGAATGAGTGACACAGAGGGAGTGAACAACTTCAATGGAGCTCTGTCGGGACAGCTGTGGATTTCTTTGTGGGCAGAAAAAGGTGCAAATGCAGGCAGGAGCCCAATACAAAAGGGCAGCCTGCAGCACCGGGAGAAACACAATGAGCGACTGAGAGAGGGGGACTGAGTGAGCTCAATGGAGCTCTATCATGACTGCTGCGAATTTCTTTGTTGGCAGAAAAAGGCGGGAACGCAGGCAGGAGCCCAGTACAAAAGGCCTGCCTGCAGCACCGGCAGGAACGGAATGAGTGAGTGAGAGAGGGTGAGTCAGCAGGCTCAACTGACCTGTGTTGGGACTGCTGCAGATTTCATTGTGGGCAGAAAAAGCCGCCAACAGAGGCAGCAACCCAGTACAAAAGGGCAGCCTGCAGTGCCAGGAGAAACAGAATGAGCGAGTGAGAGAGGGGGAGTGAGCCACCTCTACGAAGCTCTGTCGGGACAGCTGCAGATTTCTTAGTGGGCAGAACAAGGTGCCAATGCAGGCAGGAGCCCAGTACAAAAGAGCAGCCTGCAGCACCAGGAGAAACGGAGTGAGCGAGTGACACAGGGGCAGTGAGCGTGCTCAATACACCAACGCAATCAACATTTGGCATTGACAAATACTTGTTGATAATTATTTTCTGTTTGTTGTGGTGCAGTGCATATTTTTATTCTGTTTAAAAGTTATGCTTATATAGTGTACTACACTGTGAAATTTTCTGAGCATTACCTGCAGTCTGTGAGTGTGTGAGTGTGTGTGTGTGTGTGTGTGTGTGTGTGTGTGTGTGTGTGTGCCATCAAGTCAGACACATTTTATTGTGCCACACAGAAATCACCGCACTCTGATTCGGTTATCCATCTGAGGGTATTTTTTACTGCTTCCTACTGTCTAGCTAATGGACTGCTACTGTAGCAGGCCCCCCACCCACCAAAGGTATAATTTATTTTTCCAGTTTTGAATTTGTGTGACCACTGGTTAAGGTGTTTTGTGCCTGTGCAGCTGTATCTCCTTACAGTGTGAAATCTGCCTCTGTGTGTAACCCCTGCAAATGAGGGTTCCCAAAAGTCTTCCAGGAGCTTGCCTGAATGCTCCAAGTCTGGGCAGTGTTCAGCGTCTGAGCTGTTTAAATGTGGTTCCAAGTGAGTGTTATTTGAGCCTCCGCATACTGTCTCTTTAAGAGCTGTCTGCTTGCAGACTTAATTAGTTTGTATGGGGGGCTGTGTATTTAATGCTCGAATCCTGCCCGAGCTGCGGAGAAATCGCTTCATTTCTGCAGTCACTAAGAGCGCAGAGGGAGCCTAAATGAAAGATGTAACTGTTTGCCTGAAACCAGTTAGAGTGTTAAGTAAAATGCAGTTTGTCTAACCTGCCTTTCTTGCATCTGGGACTCTGTGTGTGTTACCCCTCCATTTTGGACCTAAACTGCTGTGCTGGGCCAACTGGGTAAAGGATTCCCTAAAATGGAGCCTGTGGACGAATCAGAACTTGGACTCTTAATTTTGAGCCAGCCACAAGGGGATTGTATGGGCAGTGACTCTGGGAAATGTAGTTTTGACCTTGGCGCCTTTTTCTACCAGCAGAGGGAGTCTTATTGTGAGTAACAGCTGAATCAGCCAACAGAACAGTGTGGAGCTAAAGGAAATCCCCTGGTCTGTGACTGGAAAGATCAAATCAGTTGTGGCAGTGAAGAGAGAAGGAGCTGTGTGCTTCTGCAGTGTATAGTTTCACGCGGGAAGCGCATGTGAGGCCCTGAGTTTCGGTCTGCAGCCTTTGTGAGTGCCAGTTTGGACTGAATCTGAGTTGTGGGGAGAAAGATGCACTAGAAGTGTGGAAACCAGGCTCACCCTGTAGAAGACTAGAGAAATTGCTGAATCATGCTCGGTCTGTCAGGAACTGAAGCTGCTGTGTGTGCTTCCAGGTATTTTGCAGTAAGTGCGATCGGGATCAAGGAGCAGCCTGCCTGGTATAGTACTCTCTTTTTACATATGAATGTGCGTAGTGCTTGTGGGGAATCGCTATTTCCAATCCCCTGTGCTGTGTGCTGTGTGTTGAAGCTGGAAGCAAACCCCAGCTTGTCTCAGACTAAATCCATTTGCTACAAACTGCAGTGGGGTCCAGTCACAAGGACCTTGTCTCCATGCCCTGTTGTCTCTGACAATCCAGAGAACATCCACCGTCCGGTTCTCAGCTTGGGTATTGTGAGTACAAATCAGGGTATTCCCCTGCAGCCTGTTTTCAATCACAAGTGTGTCATCTAATTCTTGTTGTTTCACTGCTTCATGGACTGAGCCATCCGGCTCCAGATTACAATTGAGTGTTGTGCATATATTTTCCTTCTACAGGGCCCTATCTATCTGCACCTGCCGGCCAACCCCGGGCAACAGACCTGGCTAGCCCACCCCCAACCTGGGTACCCAGAGTGTGACATTTTAGACCCTGTATGTGTGCACAGTACTGTGATTTAATACCACCAATTAACCTGATTTCCCCCTCCCGTGTTACTGTCCCCTAAATAAATCAGATTTGTTGTTGTTATACTATATACTGTCTGTAGTGTTGGTACTTATGGAAACAGTATTGTATTTTGCTGTGTATGTTGTTTAACCTTATTTTACAGGGGGTCCTCAGAGATGTGCTGCAGAATCAGTCTCAAGGGTAAGTGGTGCTTTATGAGTGAACAGTGTGTATACGTGGGGTATTGGGGCTGTAACTCCTGTGTACTGTGTGAGCCACTAGAGGGAACCAAAGCGGGTCATGGTGTCCCAGAGGGCTGTGATCAAGCTAGTCTAACCACTACAAACCCTGACCTCTAGGTGGAGGCACCCGCCATAGAACCTAGGCCCCTCAACCTGTCAGTAGTCAAGCAGGCAGGGGTAGTAGCCCTTGGGATAGCGCCACCTGGGGGTTACATCTTGGAGGCTCACCGCTGGGATTTTGTGTCCTCTAGTGGCCACATTTACGAACCACTGTTAAAAAAAAAAATAAATGGGTACCCGACAGAAGTGGCTGTGCACTGGTTGGTGGAGTGGTGTACTGGGGAGGAGATCAACCCCAAAATGCTATGCTTATCCTGGACATCCCCCTGGGTAACAATACGGACACTGTACAGGGAGTACTTTCCAAGGTGGAAGGTTTACAAAACCCTGTGGTGGTGGGTCGACATGCTGATTTGCTCACCCACACTTTCATGTCCCTAGTAGAGTATAAGGACTCCATAGATAGCTCCAAAGTGCCACAGACTGTTACCCCAGAGGGAGCCCTTACTATCTGGAGAGTGATAACTAAGGACAGTAAAGTCCCAGAGGGGGGAATGACCCCCCCCCCTCCACTATCTGAAACTTTTGAGGAGAAATTTGCTAAATGGTTGCTGGAGGAGGGGAAAACTGTGGAGGATTTAAAGAAACTATTATTGCCACCTGGGGGCGTTCCTTCCCAACACCCTCTCCCCCCAAGCACCTGTTATTGCCCTCCTTCTGTGCCAGTGCTAGCCCCTATGTTTGTACCTGCCATTAATCATGACTCTTACAGCAAGCTCAAAGTATTCTCTGGCATCTGCCCTACTCCAAATGGGGAGGTCGATCTGGAAACCTGGATAGACTCTGCTACCCTTGCGGTACAAGACTGGCAATGCTCTGGGGCAGAAAAAGGGCTCGCCTGGGGAGGCCTCCGAGGACCCATGATGTACTTTTCTCCCTGAGGTCTCTGACCCTGACGCTAAAGCCCAAGAGTACCTAATTACCCTTGAAAATGTGTTTGGGGGCACAACTAGTGTTGAGGCCTTGAAATGGAAGCTTAAAGATGTTAGACAACAGCTAGGGGAATTGTTATCTGCCTATATGGATCGATTAGAGGGAATCTTGCAAACCATTTTTCGAAAGTGGGGTTGGACCTCTAGTGAAGTGGACCGGGTAAGACTGGATCATATACTCTGCTTTGCCCGGCACTCTAGCTGGGTGTTGCTCAAATTGCAACTGCATCAAAGAAAATCTAGTCCCTTGCCTTTCCATGTGTTGATGAAGGAAGTACGAGAAGTTGAGGAGGAGGAAGATTTTTCAGAAACCTGTGCAGTTGTAGCTGCTACATCCCCTGCTCCAGGTTCGGGGTCAGACGCTGATGGTCTGGAATCACCAAAATCACACGACAAAACCCGAGACCCAAATGTCAGCCAAGGGGGCCCAGCCAGAGAGGGATGGCTTCTGATGTTCTGCCATGGGATGAACTGCTGAGGGAGTTCAGGGAAGCAATAAATAGTCTCTTTATGAAGGCTCCTCCTACGAGTACAGGCCCCAACTCTTACTCAACTGCATCCACCACGGGGGTGGGAGTGCTCCCCCAGGCATCTCCTGCTGACAGAAGCTCAAAGCTTGGATATCTTGACTATGGAAGTGGGGGAACTGAAGAGAATTCTCCAAATGTCCAACCCTCCGCCGGCTGAGGTGGCACCAAGGTTTTCTATTGATAGTACCAATGCCGCAGCCCCCAATGTGATGCCTCAGTCACCCCAAAGTTCAGTAGACATATTTTGCCATAATTGTGGGAAGGATGGGCACATGAAGAGGGAATGCCAGTCTCGGAAGACTTAGAGAGAGTGGTGAGCCGGCTACAAGGAGAGCTTTGGAGCACAAAACAGTGGTTAAGAGGTGCACGAAATGACTGCAGTGAAGGTCCTAAAAATGCTAACTCACGTCCTTCTGTGGCTAGATCATCTACCCAGGCCTTTGCTACCACCTCTCCAGACTGGTCCAGAATAGTGGGCCCTTCAATGGAAGCTACAGTAAAAGTGAATGGTGTGCCCACCAGAGCTGTGTTGGACAGTGGCTCCCAAGTGACAATTATGTTCCAGGATTGGTATCAGAAGCATTTGTCAGACGTACCCTTACAACCATTGGAAGGACTGCATGTATGGGGGTTAAGTGAGTGAGAAGGCCTACCCTTACTCTGGGTATATCCAAGTTTGGCTATCTTTCCCTACCTCCATGGCTGGAGTGGCAGAGCAAGTAGAGGCCCTGGCCTTAGTGTGTCCCCCTACTGGACTGTGTGATGGGATTCCTCTACTAATTGGGACAAATGCACATATGTTTGGATGGTTGGCGCAGTTGTGTTATGAGAAACAGGGGTCAAGGACTGGTAGAGCTTTGAGAATTCTGGCCATGATCAAGAAGGCCTATGAGGCACAGAGAGATGCTGAAGGAGTGGACTCAGGGGAACTGGTTGGAATTGTCTGGAAGAAGGATCCTCAGTCTCTGATCCTGGTGCCAAATGCCCAGTGTACCTTACAGGGGGAAGTCCATATCAGAAAGGATGTCAAGAATAAAATCCTCATGCTGGATGCACCAGGTGATGGGAAATTGCCGGAAGGACTGCTGATCAAGCCAACTATTTTGCCTGCCAGAGCCCATGCTCATGCCAGATGGGTAATGGTCCAAGTTCATAATGTGTCTGATACAGAGATTCGAGTAAATAGAGGTTGCACCCTGGCTAATGTACACTGTGCAGATATGGCAGTGCTACCCAGTAACAAGTGTTCAGGGGAAAATGACAGAGTGACGCCCGACTTGTTTGATTTTGGTGACTCTCTGTTGCCAGTCGAATGGAAGATGAGAATCAGTAGAAAGCTTGCCCAGAGAGACCAGGTGTTTTCTTTCAAAGAATGGGATGTAGGATGTGTGCAAGGAGCTGAGCATCACATCCGGCTGCATGATGAAAGGCCATTTCATGAGAGGTCTCGACGCCTAGCACCTGCTGACATAGATGATGTGAGACGGCATCTGCAAGAGATGCTTGCTGCTGGTATAATACAAGAATTCAGAAGCCCATATGCTTCACCTATCATGGTAGTGAGGAAAAAGAATGGGATAGTAAGGATGTGCGTGGATTATCACACCTTGAACCGGCGGACTATTCCTGATCAGTACACAATGCCCTGCATTCGGGATGCCTTAAACTGCCTGAATGGTAGTAAGTGGTTCTCAGTGTTGGATCTTCACAGTGGGTACTACCAGATCCCGATGACCCCAGAAGACCGTAAAAAGACAGCCTTTATCTGTCCACTTGGTTTCTATGAATTCATGAGGATGCCTCAAGGGATTTCAGGTGCTCCAGCCACTTCAACGATGGATGTAGCGTGCGGTGGGGGACATGAACTTGTTAGAGTGCCTGGTATACCTAGATGATGTTATTGTGTTTGGCAGCTCGCTGAAGGAACATGAGAGCAGATTGTTCAAGGTGTTGGACCAAATGGAAGATCTTGGCATAAAAGTATGCATCGATAAATGTCAGTTTTTCCAAACCTCTGTAAAGTATGTGGGATACATAGTATCCACCGAGGGAATAGAAGCAGACCTGAGTAAAGTTGAGGCCTTGACCACCTGGCCACAGCCCCACAATCTAAAAGAACTGCAAAGATTCCTGGGACTCTGTGGTTACTATCACCGGTTCATCAAGGACTATTCAAGAGTGATTCAGTCCTTACTTAATCTTACTCAAGGTTACCCTCCTACTAACAAAAAATATAAGAGGTCGGTTTCTTCTGAGCCTGAGAGAGTGTATTTCTGTCCTAATGAAGTATTTGGAGCCAGATAGACACCTGAGTGTGAAGCTGCTTTTCATGAGATTATATATCAACTTACCCACGCTCCTGTCCTTGCCTGTGCAGATCCAGCGAAGCCCTATGTTTTGCACACTGATGCTAGCCTGCAAGGCTTGGGGGCTGTATTGTACCAAGAGCACAAGAATGGCCTGAGACCAGTGGCCTTTGTCAGTAGAAGACTGACCCCATCCGAAAAGAACTATCCTGTACATAAGTTAGAGTTCCTAGATTTGAAGTGGGCTATTGTTGACCAGTTCCACGAGTACTTGTATGTGGCTAAGATACTAGTAAAAACTGATGATAATCCTTTGACCTATGTGCAGACTTCAGCTAAGTTGGATGCCACTGGCCATAGGTGGCTTACTGCATTATCTACATACGACTATGCTGTTGAATACAGAGCAGGCCTGAACCACATAGATGCTGATGCTCTCTCCCGGAGGCCTGTTTCCCGGAATGACTGGGTCAGACTGTCAGAACTTGATATTCAAGCACTCTGCCAGAAGTTTGACAGGGAGGAACAAATGTCCACGGATGCAGTGGACTGTATGGTGGATTGTTTGGGACCCTCTGAGAATTGCATACCTGCTGCTTATTGCCACTTTTCTGCAATAGATATTGGTGCACTGCCTCAGCTGGACAATGACAGTATTCAGTGGGCTCAGTCCTGAGATCCCATGATCAAATCAGAGTTAGAAGCCCTCTACGCAGGGAAAGATGTGTCCAAATTACACTCCACTGATTTGAGAACTGCATTGTTATACAAGGAAGGTTCTAAGTTGAAACTGATCAATAGACTGTTATACAGAGAAACAGTAGACAGAGGGGGACAAATAGACAAACAACAACTAGTGCTGCCCACTGCCTTTCGAGACTCAGTACTGAGGTCCTTACACAACCACATGGGGCACCTTGGTATAGACAGAACACTTGATTTGGTGAGATCCAGATTCGATTGGCCTAAGATGGGGGCTGATGTTGAGCAACACATTCAAACTTGTAGTCGCTGTTTACAGAGGAAAGCTTTGCCCCAGAGAGCTGCCCCCCTTGTTAACATCACCACCAGTGCCCCCATGGAGCTGGTCTGTATTGATTTTCTGAGTTTGGAGTCCGATCAAAGAAATATTAGCAATGTGCTGGTGGTTACTGACCATTTTACGAGATATGACCAAGCTTTCCCCACCAAGGACCAGAAGGCATCCACTGTGGCCAAAGTGCTTGTAGAAAACCTTTTTGTTCACTAAGGGGCTCCGCAAAGAATCCATTCAGATCAAGGGAGGGACTTTGAGAGTCGTTTGATCAAAGAGATGCTTTCTCTGTGGGTGGTGCAAAAGTCCAGAACCACCCCTTACCACCCTCAGTGGGACCCACAGCCTGAACGTTTCAACCGCACTCTATTAGATATGCTGGGCACCCTCCACCCAAAGGACAAGCCTAGATGGAGCCAACAAATTAACACCCTGGTACATGCCTACAACTGCACCAAAAGTGATGCCACTGGGTTCTCCCCCAATCGCCTGATGTTTGAAAGAGAAGCCCAACTACCAGTAGATGTTTGTTTTGGAGTTTCTCCTGATGGGGTTCGAGCTGATAACTATTTACAGTATGTGCAAAAGTTAAAGGCCCAGCTAAATAATGCGTACCAACTGGCTCAAACCATGGTTGCAAAAAGAAATCTGGCCAACAAAGAAAGGTATGATAAAAAGGTGAAAGCACAGGAACTCCAGGAGGGGGATCGGGTATTGCTAAGAAATCTGGGACTGCATGACAAACATAAGATTGCTGACAGATGGCACCCTCTCCCTCACATTGTAGTGGGCAAACTAGATGATCTGCCTGTGTACAAAGTAAGGCCTGAGAATAATTCAAAAGATGTGAAAACAATGCATAGAAATCATTTACTGCCCACTGGATAAATCTTGATTGAGTCTGAGCCCCCAGAAAATGCCCCCTCTGGACCAGTGACTAGAGCTGCTGCTAAGCAAAAATCAAGAAAGCCTGCATCTACAGAAGCCGAGTTAAAGTGTTCCCCTCCACAAGTCCCAGTTGAACATGACTGTCAGTCCATGTCAGAGGAAAGTGAGTGTGACTTTGAATACTACCCTTCTTACGAACTGAGTCAGTTGTTTCAGGGCAATCCCCTATTCAATTCTGGAGATGAAGCTCAGCCTTCTGAACTGTCTAAGCCCCCAGCTTTGTCCCTGGAGCCAATGCTCCCAGAAAGTGAAGTGCAAAGCATCAAGTCAGATGATGTGGAATCATTGTGTATGGTTGAACTGTTTGAGTTTTCAGAGGAGGAAAATGATGGACTGGAACAGACTGGTGACATACCAGAACAAGGAGAGTGCGTTGAGTGCCCTGATAGTTCACTGCCAGTGTCAGAAAACTCCCCATGTGAGCCACGTGTTGTGACCTCTGAGACTGCAACTACTGGAGCTGAACGTGCCCCAAGTTCTAGCCTCTCTACCCCCATGGAGACTCCCCTGACAAGTGAGAACAATGCTGAAAATGAGGCTCAGAGTGCAGAGACTGTAACAGTTCCCCCTAGAAAGACTGGTCAAGCTGTAAAGCCTGTGGTGCGCCTCAGTTATGATTCCCCTGGGAGGCCTGTGGACTTGCCTCTCAATGTTGTCCATAAAGGAGTGTATGTGTCCCCGAGCTCATTGCCCAAACTGAACATCAGTGCTAACTCCAAGTTACTTGTGTAGCCCTCTAGGTATGGTGCCCCTACCCCATCCAGCCCCAAGGTAGCTGATAGGGAAGGGCCCCCTCTCTTCAGGTTTGATGTACAGGAGGTAATAACCTGAGTTATGGTTCAATGTGTGTATAATACTGTGTACAAAGTGATGTACTGAAAAGTTTCAGAAATGTGTTTCTGGTAAGGTGGTATGTTGACTGATGATTACATGTATAAGCCTAATGTAATACTGATGTAAATGTATATGGCTGTATTGAAACTTATGGGGGTACTTACTTGATGTGGACGCCAAGTTTTCGGAGCCAGGAAGGGTGTAACCCCCCTGCAAATGGGGGTTCCCAAAAGTCTTCCAGGAGCTTGCCTGAATGCTCCAAGTCTGGGCGGTGTTCGGCATCTGAGCTGTTTAAATCTGGTTCCAAGTGAGTGCTATTTGAGCCTCCATGTACTGTCTCTTTAAGAGCTGTCTGCTTGCAGACTTAATTAGTTTGTATGGGGGGACTGTGTATTTAAAGCTCAAATCCCACCCAAGCTGTGGAGAAATCACTCTGTTTCTGCAGTCGCTAAGAGCGCAGAGGGAGTCTAAATGAAAGATGTAACTGTTTGCCTGAAACCAGTTAGAGTGTTAAGTAAAATTCAGTTTGTCTAACCTGCCTGTCTTGCAGCTGGGACTCTGTGTGTGTTACCCCTCCATTTTGGACCTAAACTGCTGTGCTGGGCCAATTGGGTCAAGGGTTCCCTAAAATGGAGCCTGTGGACGAATCAGAACTTGGACTCTTAATTTTGAGCCAGCCATAAAGGGATTGTATGGGCAGTGACTCTGGGAAATGTAGTTTTGACCTTGGTGCCTTTTTCTGCCAACAAAGGGAGTCTTATAGTGAGTGACAGCTGAATCGGCCAACAGAATAGAGTGGAGCTAAAGGAAATCCCCTGGTCTGTGACTGGAAAGATCAGATCATTTGTGGCAGTGAAGAGAGAAGGAGCTGTGTGCTTCTGCGGTGTATAGTTTCATGCGGGAAGCTCATGTGAGGCCCTGAGTTTCGGTCTGCAGCCTTTGTGAGTGGCAATTTGGACTGAATCCGAGTTGTGAGGAGAAAGAAGCACCAGAAGTGTGGAAACCAGGCTCAACCTGCAGAAGACTGGAGAAATTGCTGAATCGCTCTCGGTCTGTCAGGAACTGAAGCTGCTGTGTGTGCTCCCAGGTATTTTGCAGTAAGTGCGATCAGGATCAAGGAGCAGCCTGCCTGGTATAGTACTTTCCTTTTACATATGAACATGCATAGTGCTTGTGGGAAATCGCTATTTCCAATCCCCTGTGCTGTGTGGTGTGTGTTGAAGCTGGAAGCAGACCCCAGCTTGTCTCGGACTAAATCCATTTGCTATAAACTGCAGTGGGGTCCAGTCACAAGGACCTTGTCTCCATGCCCTGTTGTCTCTGACAATCCAGAGAACATCCACCGTCCGGTTCTCAGCTTGGGTATTGTGAGTACAAATCAGGGCATTCCCCTGCAGCCTGTTTTCAATCATAAGTGTGTCATCTAATTCTTGTTGTTTCACTGCTTCATGGACTGAGCCATCCGGCTCCGGATTACAATTGAGTGTTGTGCATGTATTTTTCTTCTACAGGCCCTATCCATCTGCACTCGCCGCCAACCCGGCAACGGACCTGGCTGGCTCTCAACCTGGGTACCCAGAGTGTGACTTTTCAGACCCTGTATGTATGCACAGTACTGTGATTTAATGCCACCAATTAAACTGATTTCCCCCTTCCGTGTTACTGCCCCCTAAATAAATCAGATTTGTTGTTGTTATACTATATACTGTCTGTGGTGTTGGTACTTATGGAAACAGTATTGTATTTCGCAGTGTATGTTGTTTAACCTTATTTTACAGGGGGTCCTCACAGATGTGCTGCAGAATCAGTCTCAAGGGTAAGTGATGCTTTATGAGTGAACAGTGTGTATACGTGGGGTATTGGGGCTGTAACTCCTGTGTACTGTGTGAGCCACTAGAGGGAACCAAAGAGGGTCACGGTGTCTCAGAGGGCTGTGATCAAGCTAGTCTACCCACGACAAACCCTGACCCCTGGGTGCAGGCACCCGCCATAGAACCTAGGCCCCTCAACCTCTCAATAGTCAAGCAGGCAGGGGTTATAGCCCTTGGGATAGCGCCACCTGGGGGTTACATGTGCATTTACATATGTTTAGTGCCCAATATGCATCTGTAAGCCACGGTTATTGTCTTTTGGCTTCCCATCCACCCCGAATTTCAGAAATCTCAATTTGTTTGAATTTTCTGTGTAATCCCAACAAAATGCCTGCAAAGAGATGTGCGTACAAAGATGCTTCTGGCCAAGGCACTGCTGCCAGTGGCAAGAGTGGCCATGGGCGTGGTAGTATGCAGCAGAGGTGCATAGTTGGTGCTAGTAAAGGGATTTCTCTGACTATGTTTTTCACAGTGCAATCCATAGCTTCAATCATGGTTGGAGATGCTGTTGTCCCCTCTGGTGGTAGTGAAGTTGCTGATGTCATGAGTATTGCTCCATTTTCAACCCATCACAACAGTTAACCGGTTTCCCAAATATTGTGGAGTCTAAAGCTTAATATGTATAACTGCAAGGAAGGGGGGGCATGATAGAAACTATCAAGTACCAAAAGGGAATCAACAACATACAAGAGGGTAGCATCTTTCAGAATAAGAGATGTGCATGAACAAGGGGGCAACATTTGAAGATGGGGGGTGGATCAGGGACAACGTCAGGAAATATTTTTTCACAGAGAGGGTGGTGGGTGCAAGGACAAACAAAAACTAATGATCAGTGTTATGGTGTGGGAGCAGCAGTTGAAACATGCCCACTATCTGGAGTTGGTGCACCTCCATGTGCTCCAACCACTGCTCCATATTGTCAATCTGGTGTTTCACGTGATCCAACTCACTCCGCATCAGGCCCAAATTGGCATGTGTGGCAGGTATTCGTGCAGGGTTGCCACCATCACCTGCAGGTTGTGGAGCAGCTGCTTGCTCCATGGTCCTCCCCCATTTGACACCAGGTGCACGTGGAGGCCGTGCTGCTACCTGTTGCACAGCAGGGCCAGCAGGCACATTCCTGCCCTGTTCGGCAAGCTTGGCCTGCCAATCTGCATGGTGGTGGTTGTATAGGTGGGTACGTTGACTACCTGTGCCCAGATGACTTCCCATGGGCCATGGTGCACCACCTCACCACACAGATTGCATTTCACTACACTGGTGTCTGCAGGCAGTGTAGTGAAGAACTCCCACAATAATGAGCTGCAGGGAGGACCGGTCACAGGCGGGCGGGGCAGATGTTGTTGCCAGCTGCTGCCAGTGCTCAGTTGGGGTTTAGGGTTGGGAAACCTGCTGCTGCGGCTGTGACTGCTGCAGCTCCTCCCTCACTTTCTGCTGAGCCGCCGGTGCAGGGGCCATGGCAGGTAGTGGCAGGGTTGGGGGGGGCGGTAGGTGCCACCGGAGGTGGTGCTTCCATGGCACCATTACCTCCTGCTTCAGGGAAGGGACCACTAGCCTGGAAGGTGCTCCAGTTCAGATGCGGGGTTTATATTTTCTGCTCTCTCTCTGTCTCCTCTCAAAGCGGGGTTTATATTTTTTGCTATATCTCTGTCTTCTCTCAAAAACAGCTCTTTCTTCCACACTGAGTAAGGCGAAAGTGAAAGTCTTTCACTCTCTTGTATGATTAACTTCCTGCCTGAAGCACGTGACCTGCATACTGCGAGCCATATGATCTGTGGGCTGTTACAATGCTCACTCACTCTGTCTTTAAAAGAAAATAAAGCGAAGTAATGAGGAGTCATAATAACGCAAAGTCATTATGATGTGAAGTGGCAAAGTATTGCATTTCAATGGGCATTTCACGTAGCTATATGTCGAGGCGGAGTGGACCACTTGGCCTCTACTACGTTAGCAAAGTTAAACTTCATTGCATCTCTATCCATAAGTCCGTGGATGAAGGTAAACGGGTAGGCTCAATCTTTATCGATTTAACAACGGCGCTGTACGCAGATGATGACATCATTCTCAGCAGGCACACTCACACTGAACATCTTCAGGCTGAACTGCAGAGTACCTTCCAACAATTGGAACTTTGGTTTAGATCACAAAGGTAACTTCTAAACTATAAAAAAAAAAAAAGGCTTCTCTCGAGCCCCCAGCAAAAAAAGGAGGTGCGCCATCCTGACAGTCACGAATAACAGATTGGTCCCTCTAGAACAGGTACATTCCTTCAAGTGCCTAGACGTCTTGGTTGATGACACCCTCTCATTTGTGCAGCACATTGATATGGTGGTGAAGGCAATGAACGCGAAACTAGTTGTCCTCTTTTGGCACAGGAAAAGCCTATCTCCTAATGCCATCTGGCTCATGGTCTCAGGCTCCATTTTATCCATAGTAGACTACAGTCTAGTGGTATATGGAGCTGCCACAGATACGGCTCTCAAAGGAGTAGTTACTGCCCTTAACAAGGTATGCAGACTACTTTTAAATGTGGACCGCCTCACACACACTTGCACACTTTATGAGCAGTCCAACCTTCTATCTCTCAGATATAGAATCAAATACCAAACCTGCCTTAAGGAAGGCCATGCTCAGCCAGACCTCTCCTTGCATCTCTGAACTGGAAAGGTAGCTAATTCCAGGTACAATACCAGGTGTACGGCCATGATACCGCTTAGTGACCCATTTCATAGGACTACTCTTGGAAAGCACTGTTTCACGTACCAAGTGCCACTCTGGATGAATGAGATCCTGGCAACTGCACTAAACACTGCTAATCATCAGGGCTTTAAAACTGAACTAAAGCAATTTCTACGGAATATAAATATTTGTGAATGCCTGAATTGAACCTGTTTCTCCCAACAATGGCACCTTGTCCACTCATTATTGAATGACCGAACTGAGCCTGTTCCTCGCAATGATGGCTTCTCACCCATTCATCTCTGATTATCTTCATGAACTCTACACCTAGCCTGCTCCTCGTACCTCAGTGTCTCCTCTCTCATTTATCCTCCCTCCTACCATCTTCGTCTATCCCACCTGTGACATGCACACCTGAACATCCCCATCTTTAACTACCTGCTCCAATTCTGCCCCGCCCATGTTCCTATTCCCCTACCTGAGGCTGTTATATCCACCTTCCTGTCCCACGGTACCTCTCTACACACCCTTCTGACTTTTATCCCTACCCCACTCTTGCCCCTTACCCTCTTTGCTAAAGCGTTTTCCACCCAGTATTATCCCCTTTGCATATGCATTACCCACCTCTTTCTCTCGTCGCCATCTGACAAGGCCCCTGGGGCTGCTATAGTAGCACGTGTTAGTAGTCTAATCTTGTTGTTATTAAATCTGCATATTGTTTAGCATTGAAATATATCCTGTTAGCCTGTATTATAACATGCTTGGTACCGTATTTACTGTAAATAATATATGTCTGTATTGTCTTTTCTGTATTCATGACATGGGACCTTTCTAAAAGAGTTCGTACTCAATGGTTGTTTTCCGAATACTCAAATAAAATAAAAAATAATAAAGAAGTAATTTAAATACGAACATACAAACATGCCAGCAGATAAAGGCCTTGCAGTCTGTCTAGTCTGCTCCATTGTGCAGTCCCTCTACAAAAGGAACCACCCCTCCCCATTTCCCTTTTGACCTCCCACTACTTTTCACTCTCTCCCTCCACTCACTCCCCTTCTACCAGTAATTCTTCCTCTCACCCTGTCCCAACCCCTTTTGAAGCTGTCCCCCTCTGGCAGCTCATTTCACTTGGCCACCACCCTCTTGGTGAAAAGATACCTACTCATCTCCCCCCAAACCTTCCCCCCACCAGCTTTGGGCTGTGCTTCCTAGTGGTCTTGTTGCCACTAAGGCTGATGAGGCCCTCAGTGCTCACGCTGTTAATACCCTTAAGATACTTGAAGGTCCCAGTCATATTTCCCCTCTCCCTTCTTTACTTGAGAGAGTACATATTGAGCTGCTAGAGTCTCTCATCATAAGTGTTGTCCTGCTGGCCCTGAAACATCCTGGTTGTCCTTCTCTGGACCATCTCCAGCAAGCTGACATCCTTCTTAAGATACGGCACCAAAGCGGTACTGTACTCCAGGTGTGGTTGTACCAGTGACCTGTACAGAAGTAGGATGACCTCTGTCTTTCTGGTGGTAATTCCCCTGGCTATGTATCCCAACATCCGATTTGCCTTGGCTGCTGCTCTCTTGCAGTGTGCAGAGTGTTTCAGGTCACTTGTGATGATTACTTCCAGGTCTCTTTCTTCTTCGGACTTGGTTTCCTGCACTCTGCCCAACCAATGTAACCAGGTTAATGATGAAAGCCACTTTTACTACAATTCCCATTACGTCATTAACAGTGACAGCACTAAATGCAGAGTAGAAGAATTCTACTTACTCAGTGTGCTGCCCCACAACAGTGTCACAAACTGTAAACATCTGTGGAATCCACAAAGTAATGAACATAAAGAAGTGGATTGTGAATACCATGAGCAACTGCAAAAATGCTTCCATTTATAAATAAAAATGTTTAACACCACACAATATTCCCGACGTGCCTCTGTTTGCTGTTTTCAGCCTTTGTAGATCGTTTGTGTGGCCTTTTGGCACTATACAGTCCAGCTTAAAGCTGAGCCAGTCAAAAATCCTGAATAGTGATTTACATATACTACCCACGATGCCTTGCATTAGTGAGCTCTGTATGTACAATTTGGTGCTTCATTCCAACTTGACTGACTTTTGTGCCAATTTCAGAGTCACCCTTGCTTCAGGGATTCTGCACAAAAAAATCTTGCCTCTTCAATTAAATTAAGTTGTTAAGAATAGGGCCAAAAGGCCCCCGCCTTCATGTATAGCATGACATCCCAAATTTGATTCCTTTCAATGAAACTGCATGTGTACTGTCCTCACTGGACCTCTTAAAGTTCATCATATTCATTTTGCACAGATGCTATAGCTAACAGCTATTTTCTGCTGATAGTCCATTAGCAGAAAATAGCTGTTAGCTAATTGTTACCTCTTAAACCCTGAACAGTACTGTACACTGCCACTAAGAGATCAGGTTTATAGTCTATAAACACTATAAAATGGTAGCACGTCCACGTGGAAGTGCTGTGCCCTCAAAGCTCAGAGACAGCCCTTCATGGTATGGCTATCAAGTGCAAAACGTGGTTATCAGGATGATTGACTGGATGTACTGTGATTAGTGGTGTACTCAGTCAAAATAGGAAGGGTTTGCTCAATTGAATGCAATGACTTTTGTCAGGTCAGTTGCAGAACAAAAATCTATATTGTAGGGATTAGTTTGGAAAAACAGTGAAGATGCAAAAACTGAAAACTTCACAGATAAAAATTAAAGGCTTGACTCCTGGTTATTGTAAGGACAATTTTCGTTTCCACCTTTGTTTTACACTGAGAACATTTTGTAGCCTTCTGGTCACTTCCTTAGCACTGACCATGGTGGTAATTAACAAGGGCTACACCTGCAGTTCGAAGGAGCAGCAGGCAACACTTGCCATGCCACTTCCAACTGGTACATATTCTAGATGTTGCCTTGCAGCTGCATTTTCCCTTCCCATCCTGCCAGAACCTTGCAGCCGTGAGACTTGTCCCATCGTGTCCCTGTCTTATTTTCTCCATATGTGTGACTGTTTGTGGTTCAAACTTCTGTTGCCCCCTTGTCCCTCTTGTCTACAGATCTCTGGTGGCTTTCCACCAGTGTCTCTTGGCTTTTGGCCCCTGTTTATTGTTTTATTTTTATGTGCACTGGTGAGCAAACTCAGCAGGCGTATGGTCTGTGTTTAGTGTTGCTCAGAGAGTATTCTA
Organism: Neoceratodus forsteri; assembly: GCA_016271365.2. NCBI lineage: Eukaryota > Metazoa > Chordata > Ceratodontiformes > Ceratodontidae > Neoceratodus > Neoceratodus forsteri. The sequence goes on along the minus strand of CM057453.1, from coordinate 636,793,624 downwards.
CCTGGCTGAATACCATTGGATACCATCATTTTGGTCAGATATTGGATAGCCTCAGAAGGCCTAGACATCCAACTAAGGATCCGACCTGATAGGATTCACAGTATCTGAGGTATCCATGGATCTGATCTCTATCTGATGGATCTGACCATCAGACTTAACTATCTGAGGCTGCATCCAATGAGTCAAACCTTGGATCCACACCTATACACCTATCTGACTACGGATCTGGAATCCAACTTTCGTTGGATCCTAGGTCAGATGCAACTAGCCGGTGGAGGACAGTCACGTCCACAAAAGCACTGTTCAATCACTACCACCTGTATTTCACTGCAATACTGCTTCCATCCCAATCATCAGGCTTCTTTTCTCTTTGCTTGTTGCTACATTTTGGCACTTGTTGTCTGATGCTCCCCCTTTCACTCTAGAGTTTGTTTGTGTCTATCTTCCTCTCTGCTGGTCACCGGGTTCCCCTTCTGGGTTTTGAAACATAAAAGTTGATGGCAGAAAAAGACCATTGGTCCATCTAGTCTGCCCTTAATACACTACCTATCCTACCACTGAGACCTAGTGTCTATGTGGAGTTTATACCCACGCTACCCACCCCCATGTTCCCTGCCTTGCTCCTTCCCCCGGGTGACTAATTAGCCCTTAACTCTGTACCAACCCTGTTTAAAGCCATTAAGGGTCTTGATGCCCATCGCCTCAGCAGGCAGTCTTTCCACTGCTTAACAAATCTCTGTAAAAAAGAACTTCCTGCAGAGTATAAATGGGTTTCTTATTTCAGTCAATGTTGTTTCAGACTGTCTCACTATCACCCCTTTTCCTTGCATTACTGCTGAACTACTTTTACTGTTGGTACTATTACTGTTTTATCTTTCCTTCATGGCTAAGAATGTTATATCTGTTGTCCCCTTTTCCAGTGCTAAGTTGCCTTAGTCCTGTGTCAGTGTTCATTGTATCTCAGGCAGTCACCCTTCAGTCATTGCCTTGCTTATTGCATTGCCCTGTGCTCTGCCTCCTCGACCTGCACAATGAAAATACCTACTTGCAGTATTGTTGTACTGTTGTCCAGGAGGTGATCCAGGATTCTAGGTGACAGGTTCACTGGCAAGCATTTAAACTAGCCAAAGGGGGAGGCACTGAAAAGAAGCAGGGAAATCCCAGCCTCCCCCAACAAAGCACAGTAGTTAGAGAGGTAAACACCAAGGCAGAGAAGTCAGTAGGGAGCAGGACAGGGATAAATGCAGAAAAAGGTGTTAAGGACAGGGATGGTGCTAAAAGGGGTAAGGCCATAAAAAATAAATGGAAGGTGATGAGTACCAAACGCCTGTAGTCTATGCAACAAGCTCACTGAACTAGTGGCCTTAATGGAAGAAGTATGCCTGGATATTGTGGCAGTCACTGAAACATGGTACACAGAGAACCATGAGTGGGAAGTCAACATACCAGGATACACAGTCTACTGGAGGGACAGGGTGGGTAAAAGAGGAGGAGGAGTAGCTCTCTATATAAGGGAAGGGAATAAAGCAACAGAATTAAAGAGTAAACAGGAAGTTGATGAGTCACTATGGGTCATCCTGGAGACAGGAAATGACACCACAATCCGTATGGGGGTTGTGTACAGACCCCCATCTCAGGGGGAGGAAATGGACAAGGAAATGATAGAAGGCATCCTTAAAATGGCAGAAAAAGGGGAGATATTGTTGATGGGGGACCTGAATATGCCAGACGTTAACTGGAGTACCTTTGCTGCAGGCACATCCAAGAGCATGGTCATTCTTGATGCCCTACAGGGGGCATGCCTCAGACAGCTAGTGTTGTAACCCATTTGGGAGGGAGCAATCTTAGACCTAGTATTCTCAAATGGGGAAGGAGAAAGGATCTCAGATTTAGAAGTGGGTAGCCATCTGGGAACAAGAGACCATCAAACAGTGTGGTTCACAATAAACACAGCCATAGAGTCAAGCCATAAAAAAAAAAGAGCATTGGACTTTAGGAAGGCTGACTTTGGGAAAATGAGAGAGTGCCTTAGAAAAGCACTAGCAAATGGGCAAGAAGGAGGGGTGGAGGAACGATGGGGAATAATCAAAACAGCCATCGCAGAGGCAACAAGTCTTTGTGTGAAGCAAATCAATAAAACAAAACAAAGGAAAAAACCACTATGGTTCTCAAAAGAGGTGGCAGGGATGGTTAAGCAGAAAAAGATAGCATTCAGGAAATATAAGGAAACACAGAAGGAGCAGGACAGAGAACTTTATCAGTTAAAGCAGAAGGAGGCAGGGAAGGCAGTCAGAATAGCAAGGGCACAAACTGAGGAGAAGATAGCCAACTCTGTTAAGAAGGGGGATAAAGCTTTTTATAGGTACATTAGGGAGCAAAGAAAGACCAAGGGAGGGATACAGAGACTTAATAAAGGGGAAGGAATGTGGGCAGAGGGTGACAGTGAAAAAGCAGGGATACCGATATTTCTGCTCAGTATTCACAACAGATGAGGAGGGGGAAGTGCCTAAACCAAACAAGGGAGAAACTCTGAATAGGGGGGTTGATACCAGTCCATTCATAGAAGAAAGGGTTTTGAAAGAACTCTTGAAACTGAGGGTGGACAAAGAAATGGGGCCTGATGGGATTTACCCAAGAATACTAAAAGAACTAAGGGTAGAGTTAGTAACACCACTGACTACTCTCTTTAACAAATCATGGGAGGATGGAGTGGTACCTGAGGACTGGAGGACGGCAAATGTGATTCCACTTCACAAAAGTGGGAGCAGGGCAGAGGCAGGAAACCACAGACCAGTTAGTTTGACTTCAGTGGTAGGAAAATGATGGAATCACTTGAAGGAAAGAATTGTTGAGTACCTAGAGGCCAGTGGGGCACAGGACCCAAGGCAGCTTGGTTTCACAACAGGAAGGTCATGTCAGATGAACCTAATAGATTTCTTTGACTGGGTGACCAAAGTAGTAGACCAGGGAGGGGCTGTGGATATGGCCTACCTAGATTTTAGCAAGGCATTCGACACAGTCTCACCCAGAAGATTAATATACAAGTTAGCCAGCCTTGAAGTGGGTCCCAAGGTGGTAGCCTGGATAAAAAATGGCTGGACAACAGGACGCAAAAGGTAATAGTAAACGGAGTCCACACTGAAGAAAGGAGGGTAACTAGCGGGGTACCGCAGGGTGCGGTACTGGGACCGGTCCTCTTTAATATCTTTGTAAGTGACATTGGAGAGCACCTGGAAGGAGGGGTATGCCTCTTTGCAGATGACACAAAGATCTGCAACAGGGTTGATACACAAGGTGGGGTGGAAAGAATGAAAAGGGACTTGGCAAGGTTGGAGAAAAGGTCAAATACGTGGCAGCTCAGATTCAATGCAAATAAGTGCAAGGTAATGCATCTGGGAAACAAAAACCCAGGGGAAGAGTACACAGTGGGGGGTGAGTTAATAACAACAACAAAAATTGAAAGAGACCTAGGAGAAATTGTATTAGATGACCTAAAGGTGGGCAAGCAATGTGAGAAGGCAGTAAGGAGGGCTGGGGGGATACTGGGATGCATAGGGAGAGGCATCAACAGTAGAAATCAGAAAGTTGTTATCCCTCTCTACAGACAGTTAATGAGACCCCATCTGGAGTACTGCGTGCAATTCTGGAAACCCCATCTCCGAAAAGACATAGACAGAGTGGAGGCTGTTCAGAGGAGGGCAACCAAAATGGTGCAAGGTCTGCATCAGAAGACATACGAGGAGAGACTAAAGCAGCTTAATATGTATACCCTTGAGGAAAGGAGGAAGAGGGGTTGGACATGATAGAAACTTTCAAGTATCTCAAGGGAATTAACAAGGTACAAGAGGGTACTATAGTTCAGAAGAAGAGATGTGCAAGAACAAGGGGGCAAAATTTGAAGATAGAGGAGGGACGGCTCAGAGGTAATGTTAGAAAGTATTTTTTCACAGAGAGAGTTGTGGATGCATGGAACAGTCTTCCTGAGGAGGTTGTGGAGTCAGGAACAGTAGGAGAATTCAAGAATGCATGGGACAGGCATAAGGCAATTCTAGTGGGGGCAGGAGGAAGTAAGCTGTTGATTAACTAGATTCCGCAGCTTATCCATTAGGTAGGGACATGGGCAGACTGGATGGGCCAAGCAGTCCTTATTTGCCGTCAAATTCTATGTTTCTATGTTTCTATGTTGTATCAGCCAGCCTGACTACTGATTCCCTCCCAGTGTTTTCTTAGTCTTTGCAGATTGAGTGAGAGGCCATCAGTCATCATATACTCCTGCTTAAAGCAGAAGTTAGGTTGGGTAGTGACAGCATTAACATGAAAATGATTGCTCTGGCCATCGATGAGGTAATAGTTCCTATCTCCAGAATCTTTAATAAGTCACTCATGCTTGCTAAATTCCCTTCACTCTGGAAACACGTGCTAGTGATCCCTGTTCCGAAGAGTGGTGACAGGACTTTCATTGCAAACTATAGGCACATTTCTATACTCCCTCCCCCACCTTTCTAAAGCTCAGGAGAGGATTGTGGCAGACCAAATCACTGATTATATTCAGAAATACCAGTTGCTATATGTCCCCAGCAGCATGGCTTTAGGAAAAACCATAGCACAGCCACTGCTCTGGAGGACTTCACTGATTATGTCCACAAGTAGAGGTGGGTGAAGTGCTCCCACTTCACTACGCAGAGCACTTTGCTTATTATCCCCAAATCTGCGCAGTGCTCCGCACCGTGAAGCAAATTACTCTGCCTATAAATCTGAATGCGAAGTGCATTGTTTCAAATGGACTTCACGTTACATCACCTTGTATTATAGCCTTCCCCTTAATATTAACGCGTGGTGCCATTGATTTTAATGGTCTTCACTTTGCTTTTGCTGTTTATTGCTATTTGAGCTGAATTTTGCATTGATTCATTGGGTAGCAGGTCACATGGGCTCTATATTGCCTTGCACAGCCTCAGTTCTGCGTAGTATGTGTAGTCGAAAGCTGGAGACAGTTTGCTCTCAGAACTCTGAGAATCAAACCATCGAAAATGCTTTAAAATATCACTTTTGATCCAATTATTTTGTTCCAAATTTAGTACATCGACTGTAGGAAACCCTCCTGTGCTTAGATCATCAAGTGCTGATTTTCTATGTGTGCATTTTGAATGTTAATTTAGAATATTCCGCCTGTGTACTGACAGACACTGTTGAAGTGTGCTTCGGGGAGGGGCGAATCTGTGGTGGAGTGAGATTCACATGAGAAAGGCAGTCTTTCTGTTTTGTACTAGTAGTGTGTGTTAGTATTTGTGTGTTTATATATACACAGTAATACCTGAAGTAATTTTTGATAATTATTTTCTGTTTGTTGTGGTGCAGTGCATATTTTTATTCTGTTTAAAAGATGTGTTGTGTTAAATTTTCTGCGCATTACCTGCAGTCTGTGAGTGTGTGTGTGTGTGTGTGTGTGTGTGTGTGTGTGTGTGTGCCATCAAGTCAGACACATTTTATTGTGCCACACAGAAATCACCGCACTCTGATTCCGTTATCCATCTGAGGGTATTTTTACTGCTTCCTACTGTGTAGCTAGTGGACTGCTACTGTAGCAGCCGCCCCCCACCAAAAGTATAATTTATTTTTCCAGTTTTTAATTTGTGTGACCACTGGTTAAGGTGTTTTTGTGCCTGCGCAGCTGTATCTCCTTACAACGTGAAATCTGCCTCTGTGCATTTACATCTGTTTAGTGCCCAATATGCATCTGTAAGCCACAGTTATTGTTTTTTGGCTTCCCATCCACCCCGAATTTCAGAAATCTCAATTTGGTGTGAATTTTCTGTGTAATCCCAACAAAATGCCTGCAAATAGATGTGCGTGCAAAGATGCTTCTGGCCATGGCACTGCTGTCAGTGGCAAGAGTGGCCGTGGGCATGGTAGTGTGCAGCAGAAGTGCATAGTTGATAGCAGTAAAGGGATTTCTCTATGTTTTTCACTGTGCAATCAGTAGCTTCAATCATGGTTGGAGATGCTGTTGTCCCCTCTGGTGGTAGTGAAGTTGCTGATGGCATGAGTATTGCTCCATTTTCAACCCATGACAACAGTTAACCATTTTCCCAAATATTGTGGCATCTAAAGCTTACTGGCCCAGATATTCAGACTGCGCCAGGCTGTGGCACAAGCCTGGGTGCAGTGCAACTTGGCTGTGCAGGGGCATTGACAGGGTGATATTCAACGGAGCTGCGCCATGGTACAGCATCGCTGAATATCGCACCCTGGCCACCCGCAGTACACACAGTGCAGTGGCACTGCGCCAGTGCAAGTGGCCAGAGTGGAGCAGGGGAATGCACTAGCGCAAGTCCCATTGCACTAGGCGCAAAACCGCGATATTCAAAAGTGCACATGCAAATGGGGCAATAATGCATGCAAGGCACAAATGGGGCCATTTGCATGTCATTATGGCCCCATTTGCAAGCAGGTGCGCCTATCCCCGGTGACTTGTGCCTGGAGCCCTGCCGGGCTGCAGCCGTCAGGAACCGACACCCCCTGCACAGCGCGGCAAAGCGCTCCACTGCCCGATCGTGGGCATATGTAGAAAATAATACTCGTCCAATATCCCTGGTGGTCCAGTGCACAGTAGGCCATATAGCGCAGTGGTTTAAGGCTCTGAGCTGCAAATCTGATGACATCCAGCAGATCAGAATGGGGTTTGAATCCCACAGCCCCCACTTGCATACTGTGTGACCCTGAGCACATGCCCATTATCTGGAGTTGGTGCACCTCCATGTGTTCCAACCACTGCTCCACATTGTCAGTCTGGTGTTTCACATGGTCCAGCTCACTCCACATTAGGCCCAAATCGGCATGTGTGGCAGGTATTCATGCAGGGTTGCCACCATCACCTGCAGGTTGTGGAGCAGCTGCTTGCTCCATGGCCCGCCCCCACTTGACACCATGTGCAGGTGGAGGCCGTGCTGCCACCTGTTGGCCAGCAGGGCCAGCAGGTGCATTCCTGCCCTGTTCGGCAAGCTTGGCAAGCTTGGCCTGCCAATCTGCATGGTGGTGGTTGTATAGGTGGGTACGTTGACTACTTGTGCCCAGATGACTTCCCATGGGGCCACGGTGCACCATCTCACCACACAGATTGCATTTCACTACACTGGTGTCTGCAGGCAGTGTAGTGAAGAACTCCCACAATAATGAGCTGCAGAGACGACCGGTCACAGGCGGGCAGGGCAGATGTTGTTGCCAGCTGCTGCTGGTGCTCAGTTGGGGCTTAGGGTTTGGAAACCTGCTGCTGCGGCTGTGACTGCTGCAGCTCCTCCCTCACTTCCTGCTGAGCCACTGGTGCAGGGGCCATGGCAGGTGGTGGCATGGGTGGAGGGGGCTGGTAGGTGCCACCAGAGGTGGTGCTTCCATGGCACCATTACCTTCTGCTTCAGGGAGGGAACCACTAGCCTGGAAGGTGCTCCACTTCAGATGTGGGGTTTATATTTTTTGCGCTCTCTGTCTCCTCTCAAAGCGGGGTTTATATTTTTTGCTATGTCTCTGTCTGCTCTCAAAAAACAGCTCTTTTTCCTGCACTGAGTAAGGCGAAAGTGAAAGTCTTTCACTCTCTTGTATGATTAACTTCCTGCCTGAAGCACGTGACCTGCAGACTGTGAGCCACATGATCTGTGGGCTGTTACAATGCTCACTCATTCTGCCATTAAAAGAAAATAAAGCAAAGTAATGCAAAGTCATAATAACGCAAATTCATTATGATGTGAAGTGGCAAAGTATTGCATTTCAATGGGCATTTCACGTAGCTATATGTCGACGCGGAGTGGACCACTTGGCCTCTACTACGCTAGCAAAGTTAAACTTCACTGCGTTTCTATCCACAACTCCGTGGATGAAGGTAAACTGGTCGGCTCAATCTTTATCGATTTAACAAAGGCGTTGGATACAGTCTGGCACCTGCTTTTCCTAAACCATCTTCGAACCCTTGGGGTAGCCCCTACAGCTGTCCTGCGGTTCCAGTACTACCTATCTTCAAGATCCCAAAGAGTCAAAATAGGCCAATCTGTATTGAACTCAAAAGAAGTTTCAATTGGAGTTCCTCAAGGGTCTGTCCTTGGCACCCTGCTGTTCAACCTATTTCTGAACAATCTTCTGGACGCCTGTACCAGTAAAACTATATTATACGCAGATGATGCCATCATTCTTACCAGGCACACTCACATTGAGCAACTTCAGACCAAACTGCAGAGTACCTTCCAACAATTGGAACTTTGGTTTAGATCACAAAGGTAACTTCTAAACTATAAAAAAAACAACAAAACAATGCATCTCTCGAGCCCCCAGCAAAAAAGGAGGTACCTTGTTCTGACAGTCACGAATAACAGATTGGTCCCTCTAGAAAAGGTACACTCCTTCAAGTACCTAGATGTCTTGGTTGACGACACCCTCTCATTTGTGCAGCACATTGATATGGTGGTGAAGGCAATGAACGCAAAACTAGTTGTCCTCTTTAGGCACAGGAAAACCCTATTTCCTAATGCCATCGGGCTCATGGTCTCCAGCTCCATTTTATCCATAGTAGACTACAGTCTAGTGGTATATGGAGCTGCGACAGATACGGCTCTCAAAAGGATAGTTACTGCCCTTAACAAGGCATGCAGACTACTTTTAAATGTGGACCTCCTCACACACACACTTGCACACTTTATGAGCAGTCCAACCTTCTATCTCTGAGATATAGAATCAAATAGCAAATCTGCCTTCTAGGAAGGAAGGCCATGCTCAGCCAGACCTCTCCTTGCATCTCTGAATTGGAAAGGTAGCTAATTCCAGGTACAATACCAGATGTACAGCCACGGTACCGCTTAGTGACCCATTTCATAGGACTACTCTTGGAAAGCACTGTTTCACGTACCAAGTGCCACTCTGGATGAATGAGATCCTGGCAACTGCACTAAACACTGCTAATCTTCAGGGCTTTAAAACTGAACTAAAGCAATTTCTATGGAGTATAAATAGTTGTGAATGCCTGAATTGAACCTGTTTCTCCCAACAATGGCACCTTGTCCACTCATTACTGAATGACTAAACTGAGCCTGTTCCTCTCAGTGATGGCTTCTCACCCATTCGTCTTTGATCATCTTCATGAACTCTACACCCAGCCTGCTTCTCGTACCTCAGTGTCTCCTCTCTCATTTATCCTCCCTCCTACCATCTTCGTCTATCCCACCTGTGATATGCCCATCTGAACATCCCCATCTCTAACTACCTGCTCCAATTCTGCCCCGCCCATGTTCCTATTCCCCTAACTGAGGCTGTTATATCCACCTTCCTGTCCCACAGCACCTCTCTACTACACCCCCCCTTCTGACCTTTACCCTACCCCACTCTTGCCCCTTACCCTCTTTGCTAAAGCATTTTCCACCCTGTATTATCCCCTTTGCATAAGCATTACCCACCTCTTTCTCCCGTCGCCATCTGACAAGGCCCCTGGGGCTGCTATAGTAGCACCTGTTAGTAGTCTAATCTTGTTGTTATTAAATCTGCATATTGTTTAGCATTGAAATGTATCCTGTTAGCCTATATTATAACATGCTTGGTACCATATTTATTGTAAATAATATATGTCTGTATTGTCTTTTCTGTATTCATGACATGGGACCTTTCTAAAAGAGTTCGTACTCAATGGTTGATTTCCGAATACTCAAATAAAAAAAAAAATAAAATAAAGAAGTAATTTAAATATGAACATACAAACATGCCAGCAGATAAAGGCCTTGCAGTCTGTCTAGTCTGCTCCATTGTGCAGCTCCCTTTACAAAAGGAACCACCCCCTCCCCATTTCCCCTTTTGACCTCCCACTACTTTTCACTCTCTCCCTCCACTCACTCCCCTTCTACCAGTAATTTTTCCTCTCACATGTCCTGACCCCTTTTGAAGCTGTCCGCCTCTGGCAGCTCATTTCACTTGGCCACCACCCTCTTGGTGAAAAGTACCTCCTCATCTCCCCCCGAACCTTCCCCCCACCAGCTTTGGGCTGTGCTTCCTAGTGGTCTTGTTGCCACTAAGGCTGATGAGGCCCTCAGTGCTCACGCTGTTAATACCCTTAAGATACTTGAAGATCCCAGTCATGTTCCCCCTCTCCCTTCTTTCCTTGAGAAAGTACATATTGAGCTGCCAGAGCCTCTCATCATAGGTGTTGTCCTGCTGGCCCTGGAACATCCTGGTTGCCCTTCTCTGGACCATCTCCAGCAAGCTGACATCCTTCTTAAGATACGGCACCAAAGCGGTACTGTACTCCAGGTGTGGTTGTACCAGTGACCTGTACAGTAGTAGGATGACCTCTGTCTTTCTGGTGGTAATTCCGCTGGCTATGCATCCCAACATCCGATTTGCCTAGGCTGCTGCTCTCTTGCAGTGTGCAGAGTGTTTCAGGTCACTTGTGATGATTACTTCCAGGTCTCTTTCTTTTTCTGACATGGCTTCCTGCACTCTGCCCAACCAATATAACCAGGTTATAGATGAAAGCCACTTTTACTGCAATTTGCATTACTTCATTACCAGTGACAGCACTAAATGCAGAGTAGAAGAATTCTACTTACTCAGTGTGCTGCCCCACAGCTGCATCACAAACTGTAAACATCTGTGGAATCCACAAAGTAATGAACATAAAGAAGTGGATTGTGAATACCATGAGCAACTGCGAAAATGCTTCTATTTATAAATAAAAATGTTTAACACCACACAATATTCCCGACGTGCCTATGTTTGGTGTTTTCAGCCCTTGTAGATCGTTTGTGTGGTCTTTTGGCACTATACAGTCCAGCTTAAAGCTGAGGCAGCCAAAAATCCTTAATAGTGATTTACATATACTGCCCATGATGCCTTGCATTAGTGAGCTCTGTATGTATAATTTGGTGCTTCATTCCAACTTGACTGACTTTTGTGCCAATTTCAGAGTCACCCTTGCTTCAGGGATTCTGCACAAAAAAATCTTGCCTCTTCAATTAAAGTAAGTTGTCATAAACAGGGATAAAAGGCCCCCGGTTCCATGTATAGCATGACATCCCAAATTTGATTCCTTTCAATCAAGCTGCATGTGTACTGTCCTCCATGGACCTCTTAAAGTTCATCATATTCGATGTTCACAGATGCTACAGCTAACAACTATTTGCTGCTCATGGGCCATTAGCAGAAAATGTCTTTTAGCTAATTGTTGCCTCTTAAACCCTGAACAGTGCTGTACATTGCCACTAAGAGAACAGGCTTATAGTTTATAAACACCATAAAATGGTAGCACGTCCACATGGAAGTGCTGTGTCCTCAAAGCTCAGAGACAGCCGTTCATGGTATGGCTATCAAGTGGAAAACGTGATTTTCAGGATGATTGACTGGATGTACTGTGATTAGCGGTGTGCTCAGTCAAAATAGAAAGGGTTTGCTCAATTGAATGCAATGACTTTTGTCAGGTCAGTTGCTGAATAAAATTCTATTTTGTAGGGATTAATTTGGAAAAATAGTGAAGATGCAAAAACTGTAAACACCCCAGATAAAAAATAAAGGCTTGACTCCTGGTTATTTTAAGGACAATTTTCATTTCCGTCTTTGTTTTACACTGCCAACATTTTGTAGCCTTCTGGTCACTTCCTTAGCACTGACCATGGTGGTAATTAGCAAGGGCTACACTTGCAGTTCGGAGGAGCAGCAGACAACACTTGCCATGCCACCTCCAACTGGTACATATTCTAGTTGTTGTCTCGCAGCTGTGTTTTCCCTTCTCATACTGGCAGAACCTTGCAGCGTGAGACTTGTCCCATAGTGTCCCTGTCTTATTTTCTCCATATGTGTGTCTGTTTGTGGTTCGAACTTCTATTGCCCCCTCATCCCTCTTGTCTACAGATCTCTGGCGGCTTTCCACCAGTGTCTCTCGGCTTTTGGTTCCTGTTTATTTTTTTATCTTTATGTGCACTGGTGAGCTAACTCAGCAGGCATATGGTCTGTGTTTAGTGTTGTTCAGAGAGTATTCTACCTGGCTGAATACCATTGGATACCATTATTTTGGTCAGATATCAGATAGTTTCGGAAGGCCTAGACATCCAGCTAAGGATCCAACCTGATAGGATTCACAGTAAGTATCTGAGGTATCCATGGATCTGACCTGGATCCAATGGATCTGACCATCGGACCTAACTATATGAGGCTGCATCCAATGAGTCAAACCTTGGATCCACACCTATTCACCTATCTGACTACAGATCTGGAATCCAACTTTCGGTGGATCCTAGGTCAGATGCAACTACTAGTCAGTGGAGTACAGTCACATCCACAAAAGCACTGTTCAATCACTACCACCTGTATTTCACTCCGATACTGCTTCCATCCCAATCATCAGGCTTCTTTTCTCCTTACTTGTTGCTACATTTTGGCACTTGTTGTCTGATGCTCCCCCTTTCACTCTAGAGTTTGTTTGTGTCTATCCTCCTCTGCCTCCTCTCTGCTGGTCACCAGGTTCCCTTCCTGGGTTTTGAAACATAAAAGTTGATGGCAGACAAAGACCATTGGTCCATCTAGTCCATCTATTCTGCCCTTAGTACAGTACCTATCCTACCACTAAGACCTAGTGTCTATGTGACGTTCACACACACTGTTTTTTGGCTTCCCATCCACCTCGAATTTCAGAAATTTCAATTTGTTGTGAATTTTCTGTGTAATCCCAACAAAATGCCTGCAAAGAGATGTGTGTGCAAAGATGCTTCTGGCCATGGCACTGCTGCCAGTGGCAAGAGTGGCCGTGGGCATGGTAGTATGCAGCAGAGGTACATAGTTGATGCCAGTAAAGGGATTTCTCTGACTATGTTTTTCACAGTGCAATCAGTAGCTTCAATCATGGTTGGAGATACTGTTGTCCCCTCTGGTGGTAGTGAAGTTGCTAATGCCATGACAACAAGTTAAGCTCTTTCTCCCACACTGGGTAAGTTGAAAGTGAAAGTCTTTCACTCTCTTGTATGATTAACTTCCTGCCTGAAGCATGCAACCTGCAGACTGTGAGCCATATGATCTGTGGGCTGTTACAATGCTCACTCACTCTGCCTTTTATTTTTCTCACTTTATCTTTTTATTGAAATTCGAGTATATAAGAAATCACACATCTAATACAATTAAAGACTATTCTCCATGTAAGGTATAAAATATCACTTAACAAAACACAGTATTTAGGGCAAACATATTGGAGCAGCCTTATATACATGCATTGATAATAAAAACACAAACCTAGACAGGATGTAAGTGGAGAGCAGAAGGGTTACAATCAATAGGGTATTGTAGGATCAGAAATAGCAACCATGTATGAAATACATGCTAGGGCAGGCTATGGCAAAGCATTCAGTAAATTGCAAAAAGTGATAAATGTGGTAATATGAACAATATTCAGTAATGGAGAGGTGAAGATAAGAGAAAAGTGTACAAGGGATGAAAGAAGAGAGGAAAAAAAAGCAAGAAAGAAGGGAAGGGAAGGAGAGAGGGAGAAAACAGGGAAGAAGGGAAAAAAGAGGAGAAATCTGTGCACAAAAGTTTTGAGAAAACCTAATCTGAGAGCAAAATAAGAAGGAGGGCTAAATATCCCTAAGAATTAGGGTTTAGACGGACTAGGTTCAATGTACTTGAAGAAATCCTGCCAACAACTGTCATTTACAGTGAGTCAGTTATAAGTAACATGACATAATCAGTCTAGGGAGGCATACTGAGAGAGGCTTTGAAGAACATCTGAAAGAGAAGGCACCAGAGTTGATTTCCATTTCATAAGAATCAGATGTTTGACCAGAAGAGAAAGTATGTTTAGCCATCTAAAATGTGCATGTGAGAGAAGAGAGCTATTGGGGATAAGGATGCCTAGAAGGAATAGCTTGGGGCCAAAAGGTAGTTTTTGTCCTGTTACTCTGGAGGCAAGTAAACAGACTTTATGCCAGAGCTTATTAATGGGAGTGCAAGACCACAAGATATGAAGTAGATCTCCGTTGGCCAAATTGCAGCACCAGCAATTATTATCATTTAATAGGCCCATTTGTTGAAGCACAGAGGGGGGTTCTATACCAAAGATGTAGGATTTTAGTTTGTATTAAAGAACTATGGGTATCTTTAAAGGTATTATGTGCAATACGCCAACAATTACTCCGTTGTGCATCTGAAATATTGTAGTTAAGATGAGTACTCCATTTATTTTTGGCCTGTATAGACTGATCAGGTAGATTATCAATAATGTCTTTGTAAATATAGCTATTTAATTTTACTGATAAATTAGTCCAGTGCGAGATGTATGGGTTTAGAAGAGTATGCCTATACACTAAACTAGAGAGAGAGGTTATAAGCTGCCCAAATTCGTAAAAACTTCCAGATGTCCTGTTTAGGAAGTTGCCATGTGATCTGCAAGTCTGAGAATGATCTAAGAGTGAGTGAATTCTGGTCCAAGATATCTCAGAGAAAGAAAATGCCTTTGTTCCTCCATGTACTACAGAAAATTGGGTGATCTTCTAGAGTGAGCAGTGGATTACCCTATAAGGGGGCATAAAACCAGGGTGTTGGATTGGATTTCAGGAATTTGTGGGTTAGTTTCCAATAAAGAACAGAGGATGATATAGTCGGGTGAGATTTTAGTTTACAGGAAATGGGATTAAAAATGAAGGAAGTGGGAACTCTTCCAGGGCACGATGTGGATTCCACTGCAACCCATAGTGGTGAGTGAGGGGAAGGTTTCTGAAACCATTTAATGGTTTGGGCCATACAGAAAGCCCAGAGGTAGCCTTTGAACCAGGGGAGTCTGAATCCCCCTTTTTTCCAATGTGATCGAAGTTTGTTGTGGTTAAATCTCGGTTGGTTCCCATCCCAGATAAAGTTACCTATTAATTTATCAATTTTAGCTAAAAAGGTGGATGGTAAGACTAAAGGAATATTGACAAAGAAGTAAAGAATCTTGGGAGAAATGGATATCTTAATGGCTGCAATTTTCCCCATGAAAGAGAGATTAAGAAGCTTCCATCAGTCCAGAATTATTTTGATGTTATCAAATAAGGGGTTAAAGTTAATGTCCCATATCTTCCATAAGTTACTAGTAATTTTGATTCCTAGATATGTTACACCCTGTGGTGACCAGCTGAATCCAAGAGGTATTTTCATAAAGGCTTTACAGTGGTCGTTAAGGGGCATAGTTTGTGATTTGCCATAATTCAAAGCAAGGTCAGAAATTTTATTAAAATTATTAAGCAAATCAACCAACAGGGGCCCAGCCTCATTCAGGTTTTTGAGTAAGATTAAGAGGTCATCCACGTAGGAGAGAGAAACACATCTTGAATTGCTCACAGGTATGCCTACAGTGCCAGAAGGTTGACATAAACAAGCAGTCAGGGGTTCCATGGCTAAAATAAAAAGGGAAGGTGACAGGGGACAGCCTTGTCTAGTTCCCCTTGCTAGGTGAAAGTAAGAGGAAAGGGTGGAATTAGTAAGTACTTTAGCAACAGGGGAGTTATATAATAGCTTGATCCAGGAGCAAAAGGTATGAGAAAGACCGAAATAAGATAAAACTTGATGAAGGCAGTCCTAGTTTAAGGAATCAAAGACCTTCTCGAAATCAATAGCTATGGCTGCAGCTGGAGTCTTGAGGGATTTGGCTTTGTGAATTAAATTAAATAAGGAACGTAGGTGATCAGAACCAGATCTATGTTTAATAAAACCAGCTTGTGAACAATGTGTTAGCTTGCGAATCAAGGATTCAAGTCGAGAAGTTAGTAATTTAGCAAATATCTTCCCTTCCATGTTTAATAAAGAGATGGGGCCTGTAACTTGTGGGGTGAGTATGGTCTTTTTCTTTCTTAGGGATTAGGGTTATGATTGCGTCGGTGCAAGATGGGGGAAGCTTGCCAGAATTGGAAGCTTCTTGATAAACATTAAGAAGAAGGGGACATAAGGT
Source organism: Neoceratodus forsteri (assembly GCA_016271365.2). NCBI lineage: Eukaryota > Metazoa > Chordata > Ceratodontiformes > Ceratodontidae > Neoceratodus > Neoceratodus forsteri. Next base: position 636,777,690 of record CM057453.1, on the reverse strand, counting down.
TTCAGAAAACATTTTATAGAAATCGAAAGGGAATCCGTCACCCCCAGGGGATTTGCCAGATTTCAAGGAAGACAAAGCTTTCTGGATTTCCTGAAGCAAGAAGGGTTCATCTAAAGAATTTGTTTCAAGAGTAGAAAGATGAGGAAGATGTAATGATTTAAGGAACTGTTGAATCTGTAAAGTAGATGGAGGATTTGTGTTAGAGTATAGTTTTTGATAAAAGCTTTCATGATACGATTTATAGAGGGGTTGTCGGAGTGAATCGTACCCTGTTCATCTTTTAGGCTTAGGATGTGTCATTCCATTTGTTGTGCTTTGAGCTGGTAAGAGAGGAGTTTCCCATTTTTATCGCCGTGTTCCCAAAACTTATATTTAAGTTTAAACAAGGCCAGTTCAGTTTTATGAGAAATTAATTTGTTAATTTTAACTTTAAGTTGAAGAATTTCAAGATGAAGTTGAGAATCAGGACAGTGCTTATTAGAAGAAAAGTATAAATTCTCTTTAGCCTTAAGAGATTTTGCCAAGTCAGCCAGCTGTTGTTCCCTTGCTCTTTTCCTATGTGCAGCATAACTGATAATTTTCCCTCGAACCGTAGCTTTACGAGCTTCCCATACAGAGGACATAGAAGATTCAGTTGGGGTATTGTGAAAGAGGAAGTCCTGAATTTGTGCTTTGATCATGGGTAAGAAATTGGGATCCTTGAGAAGGAGAGGGTCCAGTCACCAGTAAGAAGATTTAGGTGCTAATGGGCCCCACAAAAGTTGCAATTTGACAGTGGACTGGTTCCAGATTATGATGGAAGAGATGGATGAATCAATAGTTTTTTCCATTATAATAGGAGAGGCTAACCAGTAGTCAGTTCTACTGTATGTCTTATGTAGAGAGGAGTAAAAAGTACATTCTCGATCACTGGGGTGAAGGAGGCACCATACATCAGCTAATCCAACATCTTGCAATAGTAATGAGAGGGCTTTAATACTTCTAGGTGGGCCTCTGTAGTGGGGCTACTTCTGTCAATGCTGGCTTCTAAAGCTAAGTTAAGATCCCCTTCAAGAATAACTGGTGTATTATCAGTGTTGAAGAATAGAATCTGTTGAGCTAAATTATGAAAAAACTCCGGGGAATCAGAGTTGGGTGCATAGACATTAACAAGCAGAAGAGGACCAGAGTTGGTATTCAGTTTGACCATCACCCATCTGCTCAGTATCGAAACAGAGTTTACAAGGGCCATTTGAGACTCTTATGGATGAGAATAGCAACTCCTTTTTTTTGAGGTATAGGATGATTCGTAGATCTGACCGACCCAATCTTTTTTAAGTCTATGAACATCCTCTGCTAATAATTTTGTTTCTTGAAGGAAAGCAATTTGTGTTTTATGTTTTTTGAGATGTGAAAGAATTTGCTTCTGCTTACAAGGAGAATTAAGTCCCTTCACATTCCATGTATATAAAAGTATGTCACTCATATTGTTAGTGTTAAAGAAAGGGAATAATCACTGGGGTATGAAGGGACAAATAAATGAGGCAGAGGATGATTAGAGTACAATATAGAGAGCTTATGTATATGCAGAGAGTGGCAGGAATATTCAAGCCAAAAAAGTGAGATGTATGATACACGAGTAGCACAGATATCTTATTAAAGTTAGAATAGAGAAGGGGAAGAAGAAAAGTTATTAACAACAACAACAATACTAGTAAGCTAAATAACAAAGAAAACATTTTATGGGTGTGAGGAGATAAGAGACTCTCTCACCACACTCTGGGGCATTGATGTAGGGAGGAGACTAGGGAGGACCGGTTATAAATATCGGCCCAAACCTAAGTCTGATCTCAGTACTATAATAAAGTAGGTATTCCTGATAAGCTAAACTGAAAGGGAATAATACCAAGAAAGGCAGGGGACTGTAATAACCTCAGCTTAATTCTAAGCTAATAGGACAAGGTATAAGGATAAAGCTAAACACCATAATTTATTTATAAACATTAGTAGTAATAGTACGAGATATACCAACTCGAAATAACAGTAAATTAAAGAACCATATATGAGATGCCAGTACAGCCTAGACATAGAGCAAGGAATTCAGGGAGCCAGGTGGAATGCAAATGAACAAATATAAAAGGAAAAGTAGATCTTTACCACATTAGAGTGACTCTGAATATACTTTGCAGTGCAACAGAATAAGTACATAATAAATACAATATTAAGAGGGAAAGAAGAAAGGGGAAGTCAACTTAAGCCCTTACGCCCTGAGCCAAATGCAAATCGGGATTATGTGGAGAGGTATAGGTTTCGGTGATAACTGTGGACAGAAGAGATAGTCATAGTAAAGATCAGCTCTGATTACTTGAAAATCACCTAAACAGGTGTTATATGGGGTGACTAGGTCTAGAAGACTAGGCCCAGTGAGCCCCAAAACAGGACGGACCACACAGCAGTGGATTTCTATAATATCTGTAGGCTTCGAGTAAAATAAGGAGCATAAGGAAGATGTAGATTGACAATCCTTTGCAACAGTACACCAAACATAGCCCACCTCTTTGAGTGCTAATGATAGTTCCATATTGTAAACAGGAGGTAGTAAGAATAATGGAGCGTAGGGAAGGAGCTAGATTAAATGTAGTTGCCAATAATACTTAAGAACCTGTCATCAGGAGAGGGAAGGGGTAAGTTGCCTTGTAATATATAATAATTCACATATGAAAAAAGAAAAGGCAATAATCAGGATGCATACCGATTGAAGATATGCAACTGAACAGCCAAAAGACTATCAATCAAGCAATCAATCAATTCTTTATTTATCCAGGCGAGCGTCATTGAGCACAGCTCATTTGCAAGATGGACCTGGTAAGGTCAAGGTTCAATTTACGTAAGAATATAATATAATTCAATGTACACACACTTTGAGGAGACATCCTATTCAGACTGTACACTAATTTCAGGGGTAGTAGTACATTGGTAAAATACAATACAAGAAGAGCATGAGTCAATAAGCAATTAACACCAATTTTTTTTCATATGTACATAGATTATGGAGTAGCCAGCTCATTTGATTGGTAGAAGAAAGAATTTACGGGTATTAGGATATAAAGTGTAAGATATCAGGGGATTTTCTAGGGGTTTGGGAAGGAGGATGATGTGATGTCTGGTCAGCTGCTAAGTTGTTTCTGCAAGGAGTGATACGTAAGGGGTATATACAAGAGGGGACAGGTGGCAGAGGAGATATATAAATTAAGGTCTTAACGGTAGTTGTAGTCAGGGGTGCGGAGAAGGGGATGGGGAGGGGTGTACATGGGTAGTGGGGGGAGGAAGGAGGGGGAAGGCCGTTACTGTGGTAGGGATTAACAGTGGGCCTATGAAGAAGGAAGGAGGCTGATACTGGGGTAGTATATAACAGGGGGTAATAGGGCGGTGATGTATAATAAAGGATTAAGGAGAAGTGGATGGAAGGAGAAGTGTATGGATTGTGAAGGTGATGACTCTTGGGAATGGCGGATAGCTTCCATAGATGAGTCGGCTAGCTGGGGAGGGAGACGGATAAGATTAGGATTACTCTACTGTTGGCGGAAACAATTACATTTTTCTTTAATAAGCCTAGAGTACAGATATTTGAAGGATGCAATTGAAATGTGTTTGTTCACTTTCAGTAAACCTGATGCACTGCTAAATTGGAGAATAAATGGCTAGATAAAGAGAGCCTGTTCAGTGAGGTAATGTATAAGATCTAACACTAAAATAATGGGTTAGAAAAGCATTGCTGATATACCAAAGTTCCCTGGAAGACCTTTAAGCTGCTCTTTTAAACACTGCAACAAAAAGTAAACTGATCGTGCCGCGATGTACAGCCTTTGCTGTCTGAACCCGCTGGGAGCGAAAGCAACCAGGTGGCATAGACTGTAGAGCAGGCAGCTAGGCAGAAAAAGTGTACTGGTACTCCCTATAAGTATCCTAGAAGCAAAACCTACCAAGATATAGCAACTGTGACCATATTACTGACCATATAAGCTCATGACACCTTAGATTTATTAGCAGGATTGTGACTATTGATGTTCTTGCTTTTGGTCTTTGCCCTATGTTTCTTTTTGGGCAGCTCTAAAGATTCGAGTGGGGAACTTGCAACAACTTCTGCCCATGAAGTATTGGTAGAAATACATTCCTGAGGCACAGGACCCAAATTAGAGGGATGTGCGTCTGAAATTTGCTGGGAAAGATCCTCCTGCGAGGAGTGCATGTCATCCTCCAAGAGGGCAAATTTATTGCTCAAGGGAATAGAGGGGTTGATTTGAAGGTAAGAGGCTGCAGTTTGGGGTGTTTGGGGTGAAACCTTGCTAGAACAGCATGAAAGTCTTGAAGAATAATGCCCCAGCAGGAGCTTCTCTTGCAGCTGTGTTGATTGCCTTGGGGTCAAATCAGTTGTAGCATTGCTGCTTGGGGCTGTGAGTTCTGCAACACTTTCCCCACGTTCCTGTATCTCGTCGTCCACCCTCCGTGTGGATACCAAAGCTGTGTTGGGGTTGCCAATTGCTGCTGAACCTCCCAGGGTAAGATTGCAGAGGGAGACTTCCAGATAGTTGGCTAAGGTGTTGGGGTTTCAAAATCCTTGAAGGAAGAGCCTGAGAAAAGGCATAGTGTCGCGGGGTAACGTAGAGCAAATTTAATGCTTCTTTGGTGGAGGATTTGTTTAAGTGGATTGTAGACCTTACTTCTGATGGTTAAATCTTTTGAAAAGTCTCTGTAGATGGAAATATTAAACTCTTGCCATTAAAGTTTCCCCATTTCTCTGGTTCATTTCAGTATTAATTCTGTGTGGGAATAGTTCAAGAAGCGAGCAATGATGGGCCTTGGTCGCTGGTCTGATGTTTGACTGGGACCCAGAGTGCGATGAGACCGCTTAATGATTAACGTTAGGTCAGGAGGCAGTTTAAGCATTGCAGGCAGCACATGTAATAAAAGCACAGCTGAGTCTCCTAATTCTACACCTTCAGGGAAGCCAAAAAATCATAAATTGTTGCGATGATTACGATTTTCAATATCGTCAGTTTTGGCTTGTAGGGATTTAATAGTTCGATCTTGATTGCAGACAGTAGCCTGGAGCTCATGAACAGTAGTGGTGTTACAGGCTGTTGCTTTCTCATTAAATGTAATTTTCTGGCTAAAAGTTTCAAGAGTGGTTGCATTCTGTTGGGTGGAGGTTTTTAGATCATTAATCTCAGCCATCACTTTAGAAAACATTACTTCCACTCTAGCAAGTGAGCTTTACTGTACTTGGAGATCTGCCATAATGCTGAAGGATGAGGCCTAGAATGCTGCAGTACAGTGTAGAATAATTGAATATAAGTAGATAATGGATCAAAAATGACTTACAAACTGTGTCAGGCAGTAAGATTACAGGATGGTCACAGGAGTTGGTACCAAAGAAAGGTCTGGTGAAGGCTGGATGAGGTTAGATTGCAGTCATTCTTGCAGATATTCTGAACTATGCTGCCATCTTCTGCATGTTCAGGCCACGCCACCCCCACTCTGCCTTTTAAAGAAAATAAAGCAAAGTTATGCAGAGTCATAATAACGCAAAGTCATTATGACGTGAAGTGGCAAAGTATTGCGTTTCAATGGGCATTTCACGTAGCTATATGTCGAGGTGGAGTGGACCACTTCGCCTCTACTACGCTAGCAAAGTTAAACTTCGCTGCATCTCTATCCACAAGGCCGTGGATGAAGGTAAACTGGTAGGCTCAATCTTTATCAATTTAACAAAGGCGTTTGATACAGTCTGTCACCCGCTTCTCCTAAACCAACTTCGAACCCTTGGAGTAGCCCCAGCTGCTGTCCTGTGGTTCCAGTACCCCCATCTTCAAGATCCCAAAGAGTCAAAATAGGTCAATCTGTATCAAACTCAGAAGAAGTCTCAATTGGAGTTCCTCGAGGGTCTATCCTTGGCCCCCTGCTGTTCAATCTATTTCTGAACAATCTTCTGGACGCCTGTACCAGTAAAATTATATTATACGCAGATGATGCTGTCATTCTTAGCAGGCACACTCACATTGAGCATCTTCAGGTTGAACTGCAGAGTACCTTCCAACAATTGGAACTTTGGTTTAGATCACAAAGGTTACTTCTAAACTATATATAAAAAAAAAACAATGCTCCTCTCAAACCCCCAGCTAAAAAGGAGGTACCATGTCCTCAAAGTCACAAATAACAGATTGGTCCCTTTAGAACAGGTACACTCCTTCAAGCACCTAGACGTCTTGTTTGATGACACCCTCTCATTTGTGCAGCACATTGACATGGTGGTGAAGGCAATGAACGCGAAACTAGGTGTCCTGTTAAGCACATGAAAAGCCTATCTCCTAATGCCCCCTGGCTCATGGTCTCCAGCTCCATTTTATCCATAGTAGACTACAGTCTAGTGGTATATGGAGCTGCCAGGGATACAGCTCTCAAAAGGGTAGCTACTGCCCTTACCAAGGCATGCAAACTACTTTTAAATGTGGACCACCTCACACACACTTGCCCTTTTCTGGACCATCCACAGCAAGTTGACAACCTTCTTAAGATACGGGCACCAAAGCTGTACTGTACTCCAGGTGTCATTGTGCCAGTGACCTGTACAGTAGTAGGATGACCTCTGTCTTTCTGGTGGTAATTCCCCTTTCTATGCATCCCAGAATCTGATTTGCCTTGGCTGCTGCTCTCTTGCAGTTTGCAGAGTGTTTCAGGTCACTTGTGATTATTACTTCCAGGTCCCTTTCTTCTTCTGACAAGGTTACCTGTGTCACAAATGCACTCAGCAGGTCAAGCCCTCTGCTCCCACAGTGCTAACCTCTGAGCGCAAGAGTGTGAACAGGTAACAGACAGGGTAACCCTCCTCTCTGCTTGTGGGTCCAAATCACCTTTAGTCTCAAGTTCTGGGGGGATTCAAACTGTGAACCTCATGCTAGCTTACCTAAATGTACAGGCTCAGATAATATTCTCTTTGGGGGATGCAACATATCTTTCCCCAAAGGGCACCTATCCAAGTATCCAAAATGAACCCTTAAAACTCTATAAAAGATCTTAGGTATATTCTTGCCTTTTCCCAATTTAGTAACACCATCAAGCTCTTGAACAATTATCAGACTTAACCATCTATCCATCACATGCCAAAAGAACTGGCAGACAACCCAAGGCAGTATTTCAAATAATATATTTACTAAAAATGGTTAAAAACATAAAAAATGTAAACACAGAACAATATATCAAAGAGCATACAATCACTTAAAAGAAAAGCAAAGAAAACTAAAGACAAACTCCTACCAACATACAGTTAGACTTGTTCTAACTAATGTATCACCTCTATAGTGCTTATGGTTAGAACTTATGTCTTAAGAGCCCAAAAAGATATGTCACAAGTTCAAACACAGTATACAGTTTAAAACTCTGTGTTTCCACACCCCTTCTATGATGTCATCTAACTCCTCCCCTTAGAATATTAAAAATATACAAACAGGATGTCCTATCGGGAGGTATATTAAATAAGGTGACATCAGAAAAAACTCATTTCCCAAATATGACTTCTTAATTAACATTTTCTCTGATCTTGAGCAGTTCCTGTTTTCCCAAGGAACATCAAAGATTTTTACAACTCTGCAGTGTGTCACCTAGATGTGAGATAGATATGTCCTGTCCTGTAATAAACTGCATATTTAGCTTCCCAGTTTCAAAGGCCGAAGGTCATAAAAGGCTATAAAATGCAACTTCTCAAGGAAGTTAATTACATAACTGAATCTCCTGGTCATTTACATATATCCTGTTATTTTCACTAAAACCTGGTGGGGGGGGGTCACCCAGGAGCACAGGATGTCTCCTGTGAGACAATCACATACCACATTCTATAAACAATCATAACCAGTTGGCCAATCGTCACAACCTGCAGTCTGCCCAACCAATATAACCAGGTTATAGATGAAAGTCACTTTTACTACAATTCCCATTACTTTATTACCAGTGACAGCACTAAAAGCAGAGTAGAAGAATTCTACTTACTCAGTGTGCTGCCCCATGACAGCGTCACAAACTATAAACATCTGTGGAATCCACAAAGTAATGAACATTAAGAAGTAGATTGTGAATACCATGAGCAACTGCAAAAATGCTTCCATTTATAAATAAAAATGTTTAACACCATACAATATTCCCAACATGCCTGTGTTTGCTGTTTTCAGCCTTTGTAGATTGGGTGGCCTTTTGGCACTATACAGTCTGGCTTAAAGCTGAGCCAGTCAAAAATCCGTAATATTAATTTACATATACTACCCATGATGCCTTGCATTAGTGAGGTCTAGATGTATAATTTGGTGCTTCATTCCAACTTGACTGACTTTTGTGCCAATTTCAGAGTCACCCTTGCTTCAGGGATTCTGCACAAAAAATTCTTGCCGCTTCAATTAAATTAAGTAGTCAAAAATAAGACCATAGGGCCCCGCCTTCATGTATAGCATAAGATCCCAAATTAGATTACTTTCAATGAAACTGCATGTGTACTGTCCTCACTGGACCTCTTAAAGTTCATCATATTCAATTTTCACAAATGCTATAGCTAACAACTATTTGCTGCTGATGGGCCATTAGCAGAAAATAGCTGTTAGATAATTGTTACCACTTTAACCCTGATTAGTACTGTACATTGCCACTAAGAAAACAGGCTTATAGTTTATAAACACTATAAAACGGTAGCACGTCCACGTGGAAGTGCTGTGTCCTCAAAGCTCACAGACAGCCCTTCATGGTATGGCTATCAAGTGCAAAACGTGATTATCAGGATGATTGACTGGATGTACTGTGATAAGCGGGGTGCTCAGTCAAAATAGGAAGGGTTTGCTCAATTTATTTATTTATTTATATGTTTTGGTAATCAGGTAGGTGCACCAATCCAGTGGACCATTTTCAGTCACAACCCGGGCCACAAAGGTGGCAGTACAGGGAAATACATTTGTGGATACAAATTCGCATTGGAAAGTACAGTGGTTACAACAGCATTAGGACAGCTAGAAACAGTCATAATTTACATAAAGTTTACAGGCACTGAGAGAACATAACATTTGACAAAGAATACAGGTCGAGATACAGAGGAGAATTAGTTAAGCATACGCACAGAGTATCTAGATATTTTCATTTATGCTGTAGCAGGCTGAGAAGTGGGAGCATGCGAGGTAGGCAGTGCGAGTCATCGAGCGAGTCATGTTTGTTCGTAGTGCTCCAGAGAGTAGGTGGCAGTGGCCAACAGATTACAGTAGTTTTATGGTGGCTCACGGGGCTTCGCTCTGTCCAGCCAGCATTTGCAGGTGGACTCCTTCAGTAGCCAGGCTTTAAGGTTGGCTTTGAATGACGCTTGGGATGGGGATGTACGAATGGAAATGGGAAGACTGTTCCAGAGGGAGGGGACCGTTACAGAGAAAGCCTTGCTGCCCATCATCGTAGAGACACAAGGAACTTCGAGGGTTGGAAGGGAAGAGGCCCTAAGTGGTCTAGGGGCTGCTCTAGTTATGAGAAGGGGAATGTAAGGGGATAGCTGGTTACTTCTGAGGGCGCTGTCCACCAGGCAGCCAGCAGCATAGTTCAGGTGTGCCTGGAGGGAGAGCCATCCTAGGGACTGATAGAGATTGCAGTGGTGGGTTATCAAGGGGACTTTGAGGACAAAGCGACAGATAGCATTATATGCCGTATATAGGTGGGGCTGTTGGTTTGTGGGTATTGGGGAGTAGATGGGGGAGCAGTAGTCTAGGAGAGGGAGAAGGTTGCCTTGCGCTATGGCGAGGCGAGCTTCAGGTGAAAGCAGGTGAATGGCACGATAGGCCTCACCTAGTTTCTGATTAATGTTTTTAATGGTCAGGGCTGTATGATCATTAAACGTGAGGGAGGAGTCAAGGGTAACACCAAGGTATGAGAAGGAAGTGACCTGCTCAAGTGGGGGGCCAGCAAGAGTACATACAGTCAGTGTGGTGTTAGATCTAGCAGTCTTGTTTAAGAAGGGCTTGGATCCAAAAAGCATGGCCTTCATCTTTTTCTCATTTAATAGGAGTTTTCTGGATGTGAACCAGCTTTCAGCTGCCTTGTAGTTGTCTGTGAGGGTAGAAGAGATGGATTCCAGGGACTTGTCACTGTGGTACAGGACTAGGTCATCTGCGTAGAGAATCGCATTGCAGTTTAGACTCTCAGCAGGTAGTACATTGATATACAAAGAGAAGAGAAGCTGGCCGATAATTGATCCCTGGGGTACACCAGTGCTTGTAGGAAGGGGGACTGAGGCAGCTTTGCCTATGAGCACAGATTGGGATCTGTTTGTGAGGTAGCTATGGAACCAGGCTGTGAGTCCAGGGGCACAGCCAAATTGTCGAAGTGTGGAGAGAAGGAGATTGTGGTCCACTAAGTCGAAAGCCTTTGACAAATTGACGAAGACCGTACCCATAGCCTTACCCATGTCCATGTTTTTGAGGATGTGGTTAGAGAAGACTGCCAGGGCAGAGGAGGTGCTGTGATGCTTACGGAAGCCACGCTGGAGGGGACATGGGAGGGTGAACTTATTTAGGTGTTCAGATAACTGGATATGGACAATCTTCTCTAACAGTTTGCTAAGATGAGGAAGGAGGGAAATGGGTCTACAGTTTTCTGGAGCTAGGGGATCTCCTGCCTTGAAGATGGGTATCACCTTGGCGTGTTTCAAGGTGTCAGGTACAGTTGATGTGGACAGAGCGAGGTTAACGATGTGTGTTAGTGGCCTTACCAGGGCTGGGGAGATGATCCTCAGGAAGGCGGGGTAGAGTCCATCACTTCCAGGACTGCCCCTGTGGGGTAGGGGTTCGTTGAATGCAATGACTTTTGTCAGGTCAGTTGCAAAACAAAACTCTATATTGTAGGGATTAGTTTGGAAAACCAGTGAAGATGCAAAAACTGTAAACACCACAGATAAAAAATAAAGGCTTGACTCCTGGTTATTGTAAGGACAATTTTCCTTTCCGCCTTTGTTTTACACTGCCAACATTTTGTAGCCTTCTGGTCACTTCCTTAGCACTGACCATAGTGGTAATTAGCAAGGGCTACACCTGCAGTTCGAAGGAGCAGCAGGCAACACTTGCCATGCCACCTCTAACCGGTACATATTCTAGTTGTTGCCTCGCTGTTGTATTTTCCCTTCCCATCCTGCCAGAACCTTGCAGCTGTGAGACTTGTCCCATTGTGCCCCTGTCTTATTTTCTCCATATGTGTGTCTGTTTGTGGTTCAAACTTCTGTTGCCCCCTCGTCCCTCTTGTCTACAGACCTCTGGCAGTTTTCCACCAGTGTCTCTTGGCTTTTGGCCCCCGTTTATTGTTTTATCTTTATGTGCACTGGAGAGCGAACTCAGTAGGTGTATGGTCTGTGCTTAGTGTTGCTCAGAGAGCATTCTATCCAGCTGAATACCATTGGATACCATCAATTTGGTCAGATATTGGATAGCCTTGGAAGGCCTAGACATCCAGCTAAGGGTCTGACCTGATAGGATTCACAGTAAGTATCTGAGGTATCTGTGCATCTGACCTGGATCCAATGGATCTAACCATCAGACCCAACTATCTGAGGCTGTATACGATGGGTCAAATCTTGGATCCACACCTATCTGACTATGGATCTGGAATCCAGCTTTGGTTGGATCCTAGGTCAGATGACGCTACTAGCCGATGGAGGCTAGTCAGATCCACAAAAGCACTGTTCGAGCACCACCACCTGTATTTCACTCCGATACTGCTTCTATCCCGATCATCAGGCTACATTTCCCCTTGCTTGTTGCTACATTTTGCCACTTGTTTTCTGATGCTCCCCCTTTCACTTTAATGTTTGTTTGTGTCTATCCTCCTCTGCCTTCTCTCTGCTGGTCACCGGGTTCCTTTCCTAGGTTTTGAAACATAAAAGTTGATGGCAGAAAAAGACCATTGGTCCATCTAGTCTGCCCTTAATACAGTACCTATCCTACCACTGAGTCCTAGTGTCTATGCAAAGTTTATACCCACGCTACCCTCCCTCATGTTCCCTGCCTTGCTCCTACCTCTGGGTGACTAATTAGCCCTTAACTCTGTACCAACCCTGTTTAAAGCCATTAAGGGTCTTGATGCCCATCGCCTCAGCTGGCAGTCTTTTCCACAGCTCAACAAATCTCTGTAAAAAAGAACTTCCTACAGAGTATAGATGGGTTTCAGATAGCGTTGTTTCAGATTGTCTCACTATCACCCCTTTTCATTGCATTGTTGCTGAACTACTTTTACTGTTGATACTATTAGTGTTTTATCTCTTCTTTATTGCTAAGTCTGTTACAACTGTTGTCCCCTTTTCCAGTGCTAAGTTGCCTTAGTCCTGTGTCAGTGTTCATTGTACCTCAGGCAGTTGCCCTTCAGTCATTGCACTGCTTATTGCTTTGCCCTGTGCTCTGCCTCCTCCACCTGCACAATGAGAATACCTACTTGCAGTATTATTGTACTGTTGTATCAGCCGGTCCGACTACTGATTCCTTCCCAGTGTTTTCTTAGTCTTTGCAGATTGAGTGAGAGGCCATCCGTCACCATATACTCCTGCTTAAAGCAGAAGCCAGGTAGGGCAGTGACAGCATTAACATGAAAATGATTGCTCTGGCCATCGATAAGGTAATAGTTCCCATCTCCAGAATCTTTAATAAGTCACTCATGTTTACTAAATTCCCTTCACTCTAGTAACACGTGGTAGTGACCCCTATTCCCAAGAATGGTGACAGGACTCTCATTACAAACTATAGGCCCATCTAAATACTCCCCCCCCCTTTCTAAAGCTCTGGAGAGAATTGTGGCAGACCAAATCACTGATTATATTCAGAAATACCAGTTGCAATATGTTACCAGCAGCATGGCTTCAGGAAAAAACATAGAACAGCCACTGCTCTGGAGGACTTACTAACATACTAACATACTAAAATGTCAGCAGAATAGGCCTAACAGTCTTTCGTGTCTGCTTGTTTGGTCAGCCCCCACCCTAGGAGCTGACCTTTCTGCCCTCCCTCTCCCTCTCTGGCTTCTCCCTTCCCAGTCCCGGATATTCTCGCTGCACTGGTTTTTGCTTCCAGAACCCTTCCCCTGTATCTGCCCCACCCCCTCTTGAACCCCTCCACTGTCTCTGCCTCCACCAGCCCCCTGGGCAGCGCATTCCATGGCCCCACCACCCTCTTAGTGAAGTAGCACCTCCTCCTTTCTCCCCTGAATCTCCCCCAGCTTCTACCCATGCCCTCTAGTTGCCTCCCCTCCTTTCTTCAGAGCACCCTGACTGCTCCTCCCCTATTTACTCCCTTCACGTACCTGAAGACCTCTATCTTGCCCCCCCGGTCCCTTCTCTCTTCCAGTGCGTACATATTTAGCTCTTCGAGCCTCTCCCCATAGGTCCTATCCCTCAAGCTCTGAATCATTTTGATTGCCTTCCTCTGGACCCTCTCCAGGAGTTCAATGTCCCTCTTTAAATGTGGCCTCCAAAACTGTACACAGTACTTGAGGTGCGGCCTCACCAAGCAGTTGTACAGTGGGAGTATCACTTCCCTTCTTCTGGAGATGATCCCCCTAGCAATGCATCCAAGCATCCTGTTGGCCTTTGCCACTGCCCTTCTACAAGTCTCTGAGTTGTTCATCTTGACATCAACCACCACCCGCAGGTCTCTCTCAGCCATCGAGACTTGTAGCACCCCCCCCCAGGGTGTACACTAGTCCAGGGTTTCTGGCTCCCAGGTGCAGTAACTTGCATTTCCCTGCATTGAACCTCAGCTTCGACTTTCTAGACCACCTTTCCAGAGCCTCCAGGTCCCCCTGTAGGGCCACCCTCCCCTCCTCCCCATCCACCCCCTCTCCCAGCTTTGAGTCATCCGCAAAGAGACTCATCTCACTCCTGATACCCTTCCTTATGTCAGAGATGTAAGTGTTGAACAGGAGAGGCCCAAGGACCAATCCCTGAGGGACTCCACTAATGACCCTCCTTGGGGATGAGACTATCCCGCCAACCACGACCCTCTGAGTCCAGTCCTGGAGCCAATTGCCCATCCATCTGATCATCTGGTTCCACACCCAAATTTCTCCTAGCTTATCCAACAGGCCCCCTTGAGGAACAGAGTCAAACGCCTTGCTGAAGTCAAGAAAGAGGATGTCCACCAGTCTACCCAGGTCCAAGGCACTCGTCACTCAATCATAGAACTCCACAAGGTTTGTCTGACACAGTTTCCCCAGGATGAATCCATGCTGTCTATCGTCCAGGCACCCCAACTTTTCCAGATCCCCCCTTAGTCTCTCCTTGACAATGCCCTCCATCACCTTGCCCACCACCGATGTCAGGCTGATGGGCCTGTAGTTCCCTGCCACCTCCCTTTGATCCCCTTGTGGATAGGCACTATATGCGCCCACCATCCAGTCCTGGGGCACCCACTCTGTCCTCAGAGAGATGCTGAAGAGCTCTGCCAGGGGTTTCGCCAGGACATCCACCAGTTCCTTCAGCACTCTGGGATGTAATTTATCCGGCCCTGGTGCTTTCTCCATCTTAAGGGACCTGAGGGCTTCCCTCACTCTCTCTGCCATGATTTCCACCTCTGCTACCTCATCCCCCTGCTTTGCCTTCCCCCCACCTGCCAGTGATGCCCCCCTCCCCAGACCCGCCATTAGGTAAGGGTCCCCCCCTCCTCAGTTTCACCATCTCCTCCCAAGTATGATGCAGCCCCCATTTTCCTTGGTGAAAACTGAGGCGAAGTACTCATTTAGTACCTCAGCCTGCTCCCCCGGGTCTTGAGGCCATTCTCCCCCTGTTTTAATCCTGCTAATCTGCCCCTTCACCCTTCATTTTTCCCCAATGTATCTAAAGAACCCCTTGTTCGCTCTTCTAATTTCCCTGGCCAGGTTCTGCTCCTTCCTTGCCTTAGCCACCCTCACCACTCTAGTGGCCCTTCTGGCCATCAGCTCATACTCCCCTCTGTCCCTTTCATTCCTTGAACACTTGAATTGCCTATAGGCTGCCTTCTTTCCCCTCACCACCTCCTGAACCTCCCTGGTCCACCAGCAGGGTTTTCGGGCCCTACTGCATTTTCGTCTTACTCTTGCGCAAGTGCTGGTAACATCCTGCACCCCCTCCTGATGATTTCCCACCTACTGTCAGCGTCCACGTCTGGCCCAATCGCATCCAAGTGCTCCTTAAGGATCCTTCCCATTTCCTTGAAATCCACCCCCCTGAAGTCAGTTACCTCTGCCTTTGTGAAGCCTTCTACCCCCCCCAGGTTCAGGCAGAAGGACCATGGCATGGTCGCTCCCCGCCAATGGGTCCCTTACCTCCAGGACCCCTATCTGGTCACTGTCTGCCAGGACCACATCCAGTATCCTCTCCTCTCCTCTCTGGTCGGTTCCCCCATCTGCTGAGTTAGGAACGTGTCCTGAAAGACATCCAACAACCTCTGTTCCCTGGCCACCGAGGATGTCATAGTCTCCCAGTCTGTTCCTGGCATGTTTAAGTCCCCCAACACCACCACCCTTCCCCTGTCTAATCTGCAGTGCCTCCGAACATCTGCCACCAGACTCTCCTCCAGCTCCTCCGCCAGTGCAAGGGGTCTATACACCACTCCTATTTTTACTCTCTTGCCCCCCCTTGTTATCAAGGTGGCCCAAATTGCCTCCACAGTTACCTCTGCCTCCTCCACTCCTCCTATGGCAATGCAGTTTTTGACTATTATTGCTACCGCTCCTCCCCTTCCCTCCCTCCTGTCCTTTCTGAACATGGTGTAACCCTCCAGGTTCAGGTCCCAGTCATGCCCTGCAGTGGCCCAGATCTCAGTGACTGCAGCCACATCTACCTATCCCTCAGTTAGCATTGCCTGGAGCTCAGGCATTTTATTGCCCAAGCTCCTGGCATTTAGCAGGACCACCTTCCACCCTTTCCCTATACATTTCCCCTGCTCGTGTTCCCGTGGGGATTCTGTCTTTCCCTGGTCCGCACCTTACCAGTCGGCCTTTTCCTGCATTCCTCAAGCTCCCCAGGGAGGGTGAAGACAGAGTCCCTCCTTTATTGGACCCCCCTCAACAGTCTTTTCTCCCATCCCTTCCCCTTCACAAGTATAAACCCCACCTTTCACCAATGAACACTTCTATTTTCAACTTAAGGATTTCCTTCCCCTCTGAATTGAGATGGAGCCTATCTCTAGCATACAGATCCTTAACCTCCCAGGTCTCTCCCCAATCTCCCATCAACCCATACCCTCTGGCCCCACACCACTCCCTGAGCCACTGGTTTATCACCCTAATCTTCCTCTTGTGTTCGCCACTAGCCCTTGGCACTGGCAGGATTTCCAAGAAGGAAATTGCGCATCCTATATCATGACAGACCCTGGCAAGCTCCCTGAACCTTGCCTGTATCTCTAGCTCACTATTTCCCTCAATGTCATTGATACCCAGGAGGACCAGTATGTCTGGGAAATCTCCACAGTCCTTTGTCAGCTGATATACCTCATGCTTGGCCCTATGCACAGTTAGTCCAGGGAAGCATTTTATTCTAACCGGGCAGGCTTCTCCCTCCCTATCCCATTTGATCCCCCTGATCATGGAATCACCCAACAGGAGTACTCTGGCCACCCCTTTTGCTCCATTTCCCACCCTTCCATGTCCCTCATCCTTTCTACCAGGCCCTTCCCCCAGCCAGCTCCTTGCTCCTCCCCCTAACTGGGTGCCACCTGCCATCTCCTCCTTGTTTACCCTGGCCACCCCTTCCCCTCCAATCCTATGCCTCTCATCCTCCTGAGTATCCTTCTGTACCTCGCTACCCCCACCATTACTGCTCACGACTGGTCCTTCCCCCCCATCTGCTAAACTAGCCTGTCTTGTCCTCCTTTCCTTCCCATCTCTGTTCAGCCCCTCCTTGCTTGTTGTGCTCCCCTGGCCTAAACCCTCAGCTCCCTTTACTGTATCCTCCTTGTACTTCTGGTCCTTCTCCTTGCCCTTTCCTCCCAACTGGTCCTTCTCCTTGTGCTTTCCTCCCTCTACCCCCTCCTCCTGCTCTGATCCCCTGCTCCCCCCATTCTCTCACATTCCAAGTTCTCCCCTGTTCCTCCTGCTATCCGGTCCCTGCCTCCTGTCCCCTACTCCCTTTCCATCTGTAACTGCCCCTGTCATGGCTACATCACCCCCCTCATCATCAAGCAGAAGAAGAGAATTTAAGTGATTACTGAGCTTAAGGTCTGATCCACCTCCCCCATTGCTTCCTTCTGTCCAGCCCCAGCCATTTGCCTACTTCCCTGAGAATGTCCTCCCTTTGTCCCCCATCTGTGAGGGTCCCCAGTTACCTGCCTGCTTCCTTGGTAGTATCCTCCTTTTGGGCCCCATCTGCCAGGGTCCCTATGCAACCTCAGAGTACTCTCCTGCACTCTTTTCCCTATGCCCTCACCCCTAGTGCTTGGTGCAACATAGTGGGAGAGCCCCTACCCTATTCCCCAACCATACCTCCCCCTTCCCCCAGCTGTCTCCTAATCCCCTCATCCTCCCCCCTAAGCTGAGCCAGTTGGTAGCACACTGGGCAACCACTGAACTTCCAAGCCCAGTCCAGTATCATGGCTGCCCCATACCCCATGCACCCCACCATGCTCCCAAAGATGCCGGCCCTAATGACATGTGGTCCCATCCCCCTCCAAGTAGGTTTCCTTGGGTGAGACACCAGGTTTCCCACTAGTCCAAGATACACCCCTACCCACTAATCAGGTCACCCACTAATCCTTGATACAGTCCCCAGTAAACAGGTACCCCTGTTACTAGGTACAGTACAACACAGTAAACTTACAAGGGAAGTGAACAACTCCCTAAGCTCCTCTCTCCCACCCTTTAACCCCAACCCCCAGTGGCTAGAACTACATGAGCTGCACCTGAAGCCTTTTCCTCCAATTGCAGGGCAGGTGTTCCCCTATAAATGAGCCAAGCTCTGGGGAGGGAGGGGTGGGGAGGTGGGAATAGGGCCTACACCTGACTCTCTCTCTCTCTCTCTCTGTCGAGTGTATCAGCCCTGTGTCTGCCACTCCATCCAAGCACTGCAACCAAAGAAACAGCCCCAATTAAATCCCACCAAATAGGTTTTAAATCAGAAGAAATAGGCCTCTACAAATGCAGCCTGCTACACAGTGAAACATCAAACAAATGAGCCCACTTATAGCCACCAAAAACAGTTTTCAAACTTCCAACAGCCTCAAAAACAATACACTGCTAGTCCCTTAGAAGTAGTAAGAAAGAAAAGAAATAACCTTCTACCAAGTAAAATCCACAAGAAACCACGTAAAACCAACAAGAAGCAGCTACTGAACTGGAACAGATCTGTCCCCTTCCCCTTCCAGTTACTTCTGAGAAGCCAAAGCAACTGACACCACAAACCTGATTCAACTCTGCCTCCAGTTAATTAGCTAAGTGAGACCTGGCCAGACCATTAGCACACTTCCCCACTATGCACTAACTTTGCAGCTAGTGAAGCCAGCTAAAAGGAATCAAAATTCCAATTAAAAGCTCCCCAAAATAGGTTTGCTACCAAAGGAAACAGGCCTCCAATTCAAACAGCTTCACTAACAACACATCAAAATAGGCTTAAAATCATAAATCCCACCAAATAAGTTTTAAATCAGAAGAAATAGGCCTCCACAAACGCAGCCTGCTACACAGTGAAACATCAAACAAATGAGCCCACTTATAGCCACCAAAAACAGTTTTCAAACTTCCAATAGTCCCAAAAATAATACACTGCTAGTCCCTTAGAAGTAGTAAGAAAGAAAAGAAATAACCTTCTACCAAGTAAAATTCACAAGAAACTATGTAAAACCAACAAGAAGCAGCTACTGTACTGGAACAGATCTGCCCCCTTCCCCTTCCAGTTATTTCTCTGATTATGTCCACAAGTAGAGGTGGCCTTCACTTTGCTTCGGCTGTTTATTGCTATTTGAGGTGAATTTTGCATTGATTCATGGGATAGCAGGTCATATGGGCTCTATATTGTCTTGCACAGCCTCAGTTCTGCATAGTGTGTGTAATGGAAAGCTTGAGACAGTTTGCTCTCAGAACTCTGAGAATCAAACCATCGAAAAAGCTTTAAAAATCACTTTTGATCCAATTATTTTGTTTCAAATTTAGTACATCAACTGTAGGAAACCATCCTGTGATTAGATCATCAAGTGTTGATTTTTTTGTGTGCATTTTGAATGTTAATTTAGAATATTCTGCCTGTGTACTGACAGACAAAGTTGAAGTGTGCTTCAGGGGAGGGGTTTATCTGTGGTGGAGTGAGATTCACATGAGAAAGGCAGTCTTTCTAACTGTTTTGTACTAGTAGTGTGTTTTAGTATTTGTGTGTTTATGTACACACAGTAATACTTGAAGTAATTTTTGATAATTATTTTCTGCTTGTTGTGGTGCAGTGCATATTTTTATTTTGTTTAAAAGATGTGTTTATATAGTGTACTGCACTGTAAAATTTTCTGCGTATTACCTGTAGTCTGTGAGTGTGTGTGTGTGTGTGTGTGCCATCAAGTCAGACACATTTGGAGGCAAGGCCAAGCCGGCATCCAGAATGGCAGCATAGTTCTGGAGCTCCGTACCTGCACCGCCGATTAAAGTGCTTCCCCAGGCTCCCCAGGACCTGAGTTAGCAAGAAAACTGAGAGGAATGAGAGACAACCTTAATATGCCTCCTAAACTGTCAAAAAACAGGGACAATTAAACTTTAAAAGTACTAAAAGTGGTCTTAAAGCATCAGGCTCAGAGGCCCTGCCACCACGAGCGGAGAACATGGCAAATGTGGACACAGAAAGGCAGGGAGAAGTGGGGGATGAGGGAGCTTTTACCTCACCGATTCTAGCCCTAGAAAAGCTTTTTAATGACCTCAAGTACGATTTGATTTGCAGGATGAATGCGGGGTTTAAAAATGTATCTGCTCAGATGACGCACCTCCAAACAACGGTAAACACTCTGGGGGAAACAGTGGAGCAGCATTCAACCCGCTTAGCAGAGATGGAAGGGTGGGTAAGTGCACAAGAAGATCTTTCCTTTCAATTAAACCCCCAGCTACAATCTGCTCTGGCCGAAATAGAGAAATTAAAGGCCGTGCTCAATGACCATGAAAATAGGGAGAGGCATACAAACATACGAATAGTGGGCCTGGCTGAAGGAACGGAAGGCCGTGACTGCGTGGCTTACTGCAAATCTTGGCTAAAAACACATTTGGCCCTACCACCCGAGTGCACATTAGAAATACAAAGGGCACATAGAACCCCAGGTCTCCGCCCTGTTCCAAATGAAAGGCCAAGGCATATTATATTAAAGTTCTTACGCTGTCAAGATAGAATGATGGTGCTGGAGGCCGCAAGGAAAGCAGGTCCCATTTGAATAGACTCACGGACAGTCAGTATTTTCCAGGACTTTTCCCGGACAGTGCAGATGGAACAAAATGCCTTTATGCCTGTGAAGAGGTGTCTGCGTCAACTCAAATGGCCCTTTGCTCTGCTGTATCCAGCCTGCTTGATCATTCGGAGAAAAGACAAGGTCCCAAAATCGTTTACAAGTCCAGACGCAGCAGTGCAGTATATAGACCAGGAGACTAACCAGCAAGGCAACACAGATCAATGAGTATCCCGTGCAAGAGCGAGTTTGAACTAGGCCAGGTAGTGCCGAAAGAGCCAGGGGTTTTTCTAGTACTCTGGCAATATGGAGAGATTGTTTGGGGGGGGGGAGTGGGGTTTGGCCTGGTCAGATCCGCAACCCACTATGGAGCCTATGAAGGCAGGATCAGACAGCCTCCCCTGCACCCCTCGATCGGTTCTCCAACATTCAGTCTCTTTGGTTAGGAACACAACTAACTTAAACCAAACAAATAATGAGACATTGAATTTGGGACTGTTTGATCTGGACTAAGTGTTGGAGCTTACGTGTGTTGAATTATTATATTATGGTATCTACTTGCAGCTCTTTACCATAATCAATATAATATAATATTTTCTTCAGTTTTCCTTACATAGAAAGTCATAGTCGGGGAAGGAAGGTTCTAGGGGAGGGAGGGGGAAGGCAAAAAGTTAAATATATTCGTGTGGTGCGGCGGCCTGGGGGCCACGTGGGATGTATATTTTATCCACATCGCATGGTTATAGGTTGGGAGTATGACTACGGGGAGGGGAGAGGACTTGGAGCTTAAGAGGATGTCTGAGCAATTAGGGGGCTGTTTTCTTAAGTATTACTAGACAGGGCCGGATCATACCTCTTGGGGTACTCACTCAGGAGTTTTTCTGTGTAGCTCTGACTCTCCCGATAGGAAATAACTTGAAAGTCTTCATTCAGTTCATGCTCCACTCCAGAGCCATAATTTTATACTTTATGAGTAGAGAATGGGACATGGATGGAATCTGGGTGCCGCAAGTAATTTCATAAGTGGGACCGGCGGTGTAGGCCGGAAGGGCTATTCCATGATACTAAAGGGGGTAGATACTAAGTAGAACTAAAGGAAGAGGGAGGGCGCCGGGAGGTGGGGAAAGTAATTGTTATTAGTAAGTTTAATTAGCTAGGGGAAAGTTACTTGTTTTACTGTTGCGCATTTCCTTTTCAGGTTTGGAGGCTTTCTTAGCCTCAGAGGGAGATGGAGAAACCTGTAGTTTTTGGGGCTTTAGAAGGTTTTAAGATGGGGAGAGGGTATAAAGGGTTGTTTCTCAGTTGGTTTAAAAATCAAAACGTTCAAGAGTCATGTGGAAGGGGACGGGCATATTCAAATGCATTGGTGTATGGGGGGGTCTCGGGGGGCAAAGAAACTGTTTAGTTAACCTGGATGGCTAGCTTGAAGCTGCTCTCCTGGAATGTAAATGGACTTAAGACAACAGTAAAGCGAAAAAGAGTTTGGTCTTATGTGAGAAAAAATAAAGTAGATGTAGTTATGCTTCAAGAATTACACTTAACCCAAGAGGAATTGAAACAGTTGAGGAGCAAATGGGGGGGGGGACATGGTTGCTTCTCGCTTTACATCAAAGGCCAGAGGTGTGTGCATCTGGTTTCGGCCTGGGCTCAGACTGAGTCCAGATACATTCTTCCCAAGTAGATGGCCAGGGGCGATATGTGATAGTGGAAGCCACTGTGGAAGAGGAGCTGTTGGTGCTGGTGTCCCTCTACGGTCCTGCATTTGATTGTCCAGAGTTTTTTGAACACCTGGCTATAACCCTAGCAATGTTCCCTGATAAGCTGATTATAGGGGGAGACTTTAACATTTACTGGGACCCCTTAAGGGGAGGCAGTATAGCGCAGTGGTTTAAGGCTCTGAGCTGAAAATCTGCAGACCTGGGTTTGAATCCCACAGCCTCCACTTGCATACTGTGTGACCCTGAGCAAGTCACTTAACTTCCCTGTGCTCCCAGATTGCACCTTTAAATAAGCTTTCAGCTCAGTGTGTCTCACCTGGTTAAACAATTTGAAAAAAAAAATTCTAATCCACGCTTTAAGTGATACCCTAAGAGTGTGAAGGCCCTGTGAAACCTGGCTGGGGAAAGAGCCCTCCAGGAGATGTGGCGATTTAAACACCCCGATACTAAGGAATTTTCTTTTTACTCCCACGCCCATAAAATCTACACTGGATTGGATTACTTTTTGGCCTCTCCTATTTTTATGGCACAGATAGAGGTGATCCAGTACGGTCCTATCCTGGTGTCAGATCATGCCCCCCTTTATTTGGAGCTGAAATGCGGGACTAAAGAGCCAGGGGCTTGGCAATGGAGACTTGACCCAACTCTGCTACACGATTCTCAGTTTGTCAAGCAAATGTCCAGTCGACTTAAAGAATTCCTAGAAATTAATAAGGTGGAAGACACTTTGGCTAAAACAACATGGGAGGCCTTTAAGGCGTATGTTGGGGGGGGGGGAGTTATTCTTTATGCTGCATTCAAAAAGAAACAGGAGGAAATGAGAGAGCGAGAGCTGTTATCACTTATAGTGGGGTTAGAGAAGCAGAATATGGGATCTCAATCCCCGGGAAAGATGGAGTTGTTGAAGAGCCTGAAGGGGGAATACAACCAGATTAGTTCCAAACGTTTAGAAAGAGACATAATTGTGTCTAGGACAGGGCAATATTTTGAAGGCGATAAATCAGGGAGATAGATGGCATGGTTAATAAAAAAGAAGAGGGCGGAAAGATTCATTATCGATAAAGAAAATGAAGAAGGGGCGGTTACTTTCTCAGCCCAAGAGATAAATAACATATTCAAATTGTTTTGTGAAACATTATATACCTCGGAAATACCCCAGGGTACCAGTCCAGTTAGTTTCCTGGATAACATCCCTTTGCCCACTACATCAGCATTTGACAATGAAAAGTTAGGTCAAGCTCTTACAGAGCAGGAGGTTAGGGAGGCGGTTTGGGCCTCTCGATCTGGTAGGGCACCGGGGCCGGATGGACTGCCCTTAGAGTTTTACAAAAAGTTCTGGGGGGAGTTGGCGCCGTTATTTATGGCTATGCTCTAGGAGGTGCTAGAGGGGGAGGGTCTAACAGCATCTCAACAGTTAGCCACCATAACAATTCTCCCTAAACCAAGTAAGGATCCAAGAAAATGTGGTTCTTATCGTCCTATCTCACTGCTTAATGCAGACTACAAGATTATTGCAAAGATTCTGGCAAAAAGGTTGGAGAGTGTTTTGCCCGGGGTTGTCCACCAGGACCAGGGGGGCTTTGTCCGGGGCAGGCAGGCTAGGCATAATTTGAGACGGGTCCTGAATATTATGTGGCATGGATCGAAGGGGAGGAGGAACTCCAGGGCCTTCTCTCATTAGATGCAGAGAAGGCCTTCGACAGAATTGAATGGCTATTTATGTTCACGGTATTAAAAAAATTTGTTCTTCAAAAACTTCCGGTGACGTAGCAGGCGGGAATGGCTGCTTAACTCCTCGCTCCAGTCACCAACATTAAAATTAAAAGAGAATCCAGCTTCCACTGAAAGCATCCTGCATCCCTAGACCTTGGTAAAGGTGCAAGCAAGGACCCATTATGGTTCGCACGAAAAAAAGGGGTTCTCAAGTGGCAAAAATGGCTTTGGTGAATTCATCGAGCAGACAGTCGGCTGGCCTCAGCCTGGCTCCCTCGCATTCATTGGTGCTCTCTGCATCTGGAGCGGAAGACTCGTGCTCTGATTCTGGCTCAACAAATACGCGGGCAGAGTCGAGGAAGATCATTAAACTTTTACACAAGATAGATGCTAAAGTATCGGACATCCAAAAGGACTTTAAAAAGTTGGAATCTAGAACTGCAGCAGTGGAGCAACATGTAGAGGGGCTGCAGGCAGAACACATGGCTTTCGGTAGATCATTGGCCTTCTTATAAGGCAGGGAGAAAGCACTTACGGCTAAAGCAGAAGATGCTGAGGCGTGTTCTAGGCGCAACAATATTCGGGTGGTGAGAATCCCGAGGGGGCTGAGCAGGCTGACATGATCGCTTTCATGGATTGTTGGCTTAAAACAGAGTTACAGATTGAAGAGGACACTCCTCTAGAGATCGAAAGGGCACACAGAGCCCTCACCCCTAAACCCAAACAGGGTGCCCCCCCCAAGAGCAATTATAATTAAATTCGAAGGTACCCCACGAAAGACAGGGTCCCCATGGTTCTTGGGGAAAGAAAGACTTGAATTTTGATGGAGGAAAGGTATTCGTGGATTAAGATTTTCCCCCCCTTCCTGGCCCAACGTCGGAGAAAAGTGCTCGGAGTTGTGAAACAGCTCAGAGAGAAAGGCTTCAGGGCCCAACTGCGTTATCCAGCTAGACTTTGGGTGGATCTGCCAGAGGGCCAAAAAATTTATGATTCACTACTTCCAGCCCATGACTTTCTGATCTCGAATGATATTCAGGTCCCAGATATAAAAGAGGAGGTCGCTGAGAAGGAAATCGAGAAGCTTTTATGGGCAACAGCGCCAGGTTCAAAGAGCAGTAATCGGCCTTACTTTAGAGCAGATTCAGTTTTGCCACTACATGCGGATCTAGCCAGATGGATTTCCAGAGGGAAGCTCCCAGGGTAGACTGTGCGAACTGGAATCACTTAATGCATCTCACATTCTCACCCAGTTTTGCCAGAGGATGTACTGTCTAAAGAGTGTACGAGTCAAATACTTTAATGAAAAGCCCCTAAAGTAGGGAAGAAGAGTGTTCACAGGGCTTACCTGGTTGGTTGGGTTTTTTTTTTTTACTTGTCAGCTCCCTTCCCTGGTTCTTTTCTTTTTTATTTTATTCTCTGAGGGTTTCCTCGGTTTTTCCTGTGGTAGGTTGGGCCCCAGATAGTGCGGGAGAGTGAGGGCTTTTTTTTTTTTTCTTCTCTCTCTGTGGATGGGCGGAGGGCATGACATGCGCACCGGAGGGTTGAGAGGGTGGCCTTTTGGTTTAGGTTCTCAGGGGAGATGGGCGTTCTTTTGTGGTGGCGCCTTCCTGAGTCTAGCAAGGATAGCGGTCCCTCTGCCTCCACTGGGCCTTCCCGGTCTTTCGGTTTGGTGTTTCGCCGCCTCCATACGAGTGTCACAGACTGAAGTGGTGTGCCTCCTTGACGGACGCTGGGAGAATTCGTAAGTGTGAGTTTTTGATGCCTCTGGTCGAGGTGTTTTTTACCAAGTTTACACTAAAGTGGGGTGGATAGTCAGGGCTGGGTGGATCACAGATCGTTTTTTCATTTTTTTCTTTCTTTCACTCCACACCCTGCGAGCTATAGTAATTAGTAGTCCTATCCACCTGAGGTCGTTGGGCTGGGGATAGAGATGGGAGTAAGGAGCAGAGGGGGATGTTTTTGGTTTAGTCCCTGTTTTCTCCCGCTTGTTTTTAGCCTGGTATTTAGCTCCTCTCGCCCCCCCCAAGAGAGGAAGGGAAAGGAGGAGGGGGGGAGCAGATGGGAGAAGGGAAGGGAAAGAAAAGTGAGAGAGAACAGGCGGGAGGGGATAATGTGGATGGTGGGCCATCTACATATTTTGTCAATCAATACAATTGTCGTTTCTCGGGGGGGGGAGACCCCCCACCGAAGAACCCCTTTTACCTAACTGATCTGGATTATGTCCTGGGCTGACCCCTCAATTTCCCCTTTTTTTTTTAGGAGGGCCGGTTGCTACAGTGTGAAGATTTATCATTTTTGTACCCCACCCCCCTTTATTTATTTATTTTTTTCCCCCCCCTTCCCTCCTACAGTTTGCGCTGCATTGGATTCTCCTTCATAGAAGTGTGTTATTTTTGGCAGATACGTTGGAGACCTGAGGGGTATTCTTGTTATCCCAGCCCCTCCCGGAAGTTGCTATAGCTAAGAAACCTACAGAAGGCACAGGCGGGTAACTCTCCGGGTCCCTGGGGAGCTTTCCAGCCTTCTCACTCCTGGCGGAGTGTTGTTCCCTCAAGGGGGCGTGAATTTTTTACCCCCCTACTCCATACTGGTGCACCCACCGAGCCGACTAACATCGGCAAGGATGGACGTCTCGGCTGGTAATCTAAGTTCTAGCAACAACCTGTTGTCGTTGCGCCCCCGGAAGGGAGGCACGTCCTGCATTTCTAGTGCGGGACATGTAAGGTCTTTAGACCAAGTATGTATTACGATGGTTGTGTTACTTATTGTTCTATCTCTTTTCTACTCTATTTTTTTTTCCTATCGTTACCTGCTCTGGGGAGAGTGCCTTGTGGTACTAGTAAGAATTATGATTGTACAACTGGATGAAGAATGTATAATAAGTTGTTGTAGTATTCATGGATTGACAATATGGGTGACCTGACAATCTGTTCACTTAATGTTAAAGGTATCAATAGTGTTATTAAGAGAGCTAAAATATTGACTGAATTTAAAAGGGAGAAGTGTGATATTGCCTGCCTGCAGGAGACTAGGCTAACCCTGGGAGAACACATGAAATTGCGAAGGGACTGGGTGAGTATGGTGTGTTCTGACGAGCACCCACAATCTAAAAAGGGGGAGTAGCTATTTTATTCCGCAGGGGTCTCCCAATCCAGATTCACTCCATATTTAAATCAGGTACAGGACATCAACTGACAGTTTCTGGCAATTATAAGGGCCAAACTATACATTTGGTTGGGGTTTATGCCCCTACCCCACCCTCTGGTGAGTTTTTTCGTTCCCTTTTTAACTCAATAGCAAATTTAACACCTGGACAAGTCATTTTAATGGGGGATTGTAATTGCGTGGAGGATGTTAGTCTGGACAGGAGCTCGGCCAAAACCCCAAATTCAAAGTCCTGTTCCAGATTACTTCGTAGTTTGCTGGCGGAGGCAGGACTAATTGACCCCTGGAGACAGTTCCACCCTTCGGTGAAAAACTTCACCTTTTATTCACCGGCCTCAAAGATGTATTCCAGGCTGGACAGATTTTACACACACAGAAATGCCTTGCATACATTTAAGGATATTTCTATCCTCCCGATCACGATTTCTGATCATGCTATGGTTAAGGCTCAACGTCAATGGGGCTCAATGAAGGGGGGTGGCCTTTGGAGGTTTGACCCTGGGCTCCTCAATGATAAACAGTATATAGAATCCACCCAAAAAATCGTTCAGTGTTACTTAAGGGAAAATATGGAGGAACTTTCTAAACCTAAATACTTATGGGATGCCCTGAAGGCGGTGGTGAGAGGACATACGATTTCGCTCTCTTCCCATAAGCATAAACTGCATCAAGCTCGTATACATGAAGCCCTCGATGAAATTGCTAATTTGGAAGCATCACATAAGTGTACAGGGTCTAACTCTACACTTAAAAAGTTGAGAGAGGCCAGGGACTCCTATAACTCATTATTGCAAAGACGAGTGGAAAACTCCCTTAGATATACTGGGCAACGCTACTATGAGAGGGGGGAGAGAGGG
Source organism: Neoceratodus forsteri (assembly GCA_016271365.2). Lineage (NCBI taxonomy): Eukaryota > Metazoa > Chordata > Ceratodontiformes > Ceratodontidae > Neoceratodus > Neoceratodus forsteri. Next base: position 636,749,829 of record CM057453.1, on the reverse strand, counting down.
CAGGCAAATTACTCACTTTGAGGCTTCGCAAGCAGGCCACTGACAGGTACGTGGCAAAGGTCAGCCTAGACCCCCCCCAACTCTCCGTATAAGAACCTTCCAGGGGAAATTGCACAAGAATTTGCAGAATTTCATAGGCAACTTTATTCAAAAGATGAAATACACGAGCACGGGGAAAGAACTTTGAATTTTTTACAGGGACTGGAGATGCCTGCTTTATCAGAAGCTCAGAGGGACTTCTTAGAAGCTCCCTTTACTGAGGATGAGGTTAGAGCAGCTATCAAGGCCCTTAACTCTGGCAGGGCTCCCGGCCCAGATGGGTTCACTTCGGAATTCTACAAAGGATTTACTGATATTTTAACCCCATTTCTTACTAGAGTCTGTAATGTGGCACAAGAGCCGGGGGCCCTGCCAGACACGTGGGGTGAGGCCCTTATTTCAGTATTACCCAAGCCTGGAAAAGACCACACTTCCTGTGCTGGATATCGACCTATCTCGTTGCTCAATCAAGATGCCAAAATCTTTGCTAAGATTATTGGCGAACGTCTACAGAAAGTGGTCCCCGTCTTGGTTCATCCGGACCAAACCGAGTTTATACCCAGCAGACACATCCAAGACAACATAAGACTGTTATTAAATGTGATTTCCTTGACCCAACTCCCCATAGATTCAGCACTCTCAGCCATATTAGCATTAGATGCTGAAAAAGCATTTGACCGTTTAAATTGGCAATATTTGGAACTGGTACTGGGTGGTTTTGGGTTTGGTGAGAAATTCCGAGTATGGATACCTAATTTATATTCCAGGCCCAGAGCTAGGGTCCGGGTGAACGGGACAGTTTCCACCCAGTTTGGGATTGAGAGAGGACCAGGCAGGGCTGCCCTCTCTCCCCTCTTTTATTTGCTTTGAGTTTGGAACCTCTGGCCATGTACATTCAGCAGTCGGATCTCTTTAAAGGTCTTCAGGTCATTGGTGTAGAGGTCAAGATCTCACTATACACAGACGATACATTGTTATACATATCAGACCCAGTAAATGCGGTTCCCAGAATTCTCACTTTTCTTAAGGAATTCGGATCCCTCTCCGGCTACAAAGTTAATCCTGATAAATCTGAATTATTCCCTTTGTGGGGTGCCCGGGGCCATCCGTTACCGAGGGTGCAGCAAATTAAATGGTGTAAGTCAGGGTTTAGATACCTGGGGTATGGATTCCTAAGGATTTTAAGACCTTATACTCTACAAACCATTTAAGAGTACTTCAGGAGATCAGAGAGGACTGTAACAGATGGAGGGAGCTTCCTCTCCATTTCGGTGGGGAGAGTCTATCCACATGAACATTCTCCTCATCTGTTGTTTGTATTGGGTGCCATTCCTTTAGGCCCTCAAGAATTTTTGGTGGACTTGAGATCCACCCCTCTAAATTTCTTTGGTTAGGAGGAGGCCACGGGTGAGGTGGAAGACCATGGTGGCCCCTAAGGAAAGGGAGGCTTCGGGATACCACATGTCCAGAAATATTTCTGGGCCTCCCAGTTGCAGTCTCTGGTGACTATGGCCCGGGATCCCCCACCAAAATGGGTTCAGATTGAGGAGGCAGACCTTCCTTTGGGGAAGGCTTCAGACTTAATTTATTTGGACACTCCCAGACTGAGACGGCTTGATTTTAGAAACCCCTTTACTGGGGTGCTCCCCCAAGTTTGGAGAGACATGAACTCTAAGCTTGGTATCACCTTAAAGCTTAATCCATGCACAACAATTTTGAGCTGTTCTGATTTTGGCCCACTTAAGTGGGACTTGGGTTTTCACTGGTGGGCGAAAGTTGGCCTGACTAGTTTGGGTCAGCTTTTTGAGCAAAACCTAGTTAAATCATTCCAGCAATTAAAGGCTGAATTTAATCTCCAACAAAAGGACTTTTTCCGTTACCTTCAGTTAAGACATTTTGTCCAAGTAAATGAAAAAGTGATTGAATTGGGTACGGAGTCTTCAAATAACCCAGTGCAATCAACTTTATCCTCCCTGATTAGGTCTCCATATCAAAAACAACTGATTTCTAAATTAGTTAAAGGGACGTACAGTGCAGAGAGGGACTCTTTAATTTGTGTTAAAGATTCATGGCACAGAGATTTTAGAAAGTGCTTGTCGGAAACTGACTGGTCCCAAATTTGGAAGGCAGTTCAAACCACTACTTCATCCCTCTTTTGGCAGGAATTCCGATGGAAATTTGTCGTTAGATTTTTTAGAGTCCCAGTAGTAACTAAACATTATGGATTACATCACTCAGACCTTTGCTGGAGAAACTGTCAGTTGGTTGGTACGTATTTCCATATATTCTGGGAATGTAAAGTCATACAGGAGTATTGGAGGGAAATAAAGGGCATTCTCAAGATGATTTTTGAGACGGCAATGCCTGAGTCCCCTCAATACTGGCTGCTGGGTTTGTCTCCCCCCTTGTCCTCTAGATCTTCCCGTCTTCTGTTTGGAATCCTGGTGGCGGCAGCTCACAAGTCCATTAATTTGCTATGGTTGACACCAAATAAGCTCTCCATTTCTTCCTGGTACAGTATTTGCACCAGGATTCTGGAAATGGAATATTTGACTGCCAAGCTGAGATTTTCTATGGATAAATTTAAGGAAGGATGGTTTCCCTTTATGCATTTCATGGCCGCCTGGGAGAAGAAAACAGTATTGGAATTATTAGCTAGATACGCATGAGGGGATTCTCTTGGTTTGGCTTGGATGGGTGGAATGGCGAGCGGAGTCAGGAGATCCCCTCATGTCTGTGTTTCAACTTGGCCATATTAATGGCTTCTGAACATTGCCTTCCTGTAAGGGAGCTTATTAAATCAATGTAGTACTAAGATATTGGCGCTTGCCGAGGCCTCTAGCAGTGGTAGTGATTATGCTTTTAATTATCAAAGGCAATACAATACTGTATGCATGTATGATTTGTAATTGATTGGTTACCCTGTTATCTTTTTCACCTACTTTATCTCTCCTACTTCCTTGGTTAGATATGCAGGCACTCTCCCCCCATGATTATCTTATTTCTTTCTTTTCTTTCTCCTCTCTACCCTCCTTTCATATTTCTCTCTCCTTTTCTTTATTTTCTTCTGCTTTTAAATCTATTTTGGTGTAAATGAGCAGGAATGGACTTTATACTTGTCTGTTAATGTATGTATCTATTTGGAAAAAAAGTTCTCCAATAAATTTCAATTTCAAAAAAAAAATATTTGGTCTTCACCCGAGCTTTTGCCGCTGGGTGACAAGTTTGTACAAATCCCCATGGGCCCAAATCCTGACCAATAACACCCTTTCGAACCCCTTTAGGTTGTATAGAGGCACTCAACAAGGCTGCCCCCTCTCTCCCCTGTTATATGTCCTCACCATTGAGGCATTGGCAGTAGCCCTTAGAAGTCATCGGGAGATTAGAGGGTATATGATCAATGGGAAAGAACATGTCATCTCATTATTTGCAGATGATGTTCTGCTGTTCTTGAAAGACCCGGAGAGAGAGCCAGGCCTGCCTTGACCTCTCTTTTTAAAGAATATGGCCCCCTATCTGGTCATAAGATCAACTGCAGTAAAAGGGAGTGGCTCCCATTAGGAGGCGTGGGGAGACCAATCAGAATTGATGGAGTGGAAGTACCCCCCCAAATCAGTGATAAAATATCTTGGAATACAACTTCCTCGGAAACTAAAAGAAATGGGTCATTTAAATTATAAACCCCTGGCATTAAACATTAAGGAACGGCCGGCTCACCGGCACAGCAGTTTGATTTCCATCTGTGACGCCAGCGACCTGGGTTCGGGAACAGACTCGGGTTGCTGGAGGGCCAGCCGGGGAGAAGGAAATGAGCGTCTGACGATGGCTCGCCTTCTCAGGTGGGAGGGTGGATTTGCGGCTCAGTGCCTTATGGCTCCTGGCGGAAGCTGGGAGCACAGCAGGACAACGGCCCCAATAGACGAGGGAGTGACGGATGTCGGCTTATGCCTTGATGTCAGTGGCACGTCACTCTCTGGGAGTAAAGCAGAAAAATGGTACTGGACAGATTGGGTGACGACCCTCCAGAACCCTCACCACTGGGCTCCCAGACCTCGATATGCCAACACAGCAGCACCCCAGGATCGTTGGTTGGCCACCAAGCCGTTCTCCTATGGAGGTAAGAGACCCGCCCGGTGAAGGGATACACCGGGATCACCTGGGACTGGCTGCAATGTGGGTCGGTAGGGGTCGGGAGAAGCCGCGGTGGGGCAAGTTCATGAGGGGGTCCGAACGAGTGACTGGCCAGGTGCGGGAGGAGTCAAAAAAAACAAAACTTTAAGCAACAATGTAGTAGATGGAAGTCACTCCCTTTGTCTCTTTTAGGGAGAGTAAACTTGGTAAAGATGCAGATTTTTCCACAATGCCTCTGCTTTTTCCAGGGTCTACCTGTAACGGTTCCTGCTGCCTATATAAAATCTTTGGAGGGTTCCATCACTTCCCTCCTGTGGGTGAATCATAGACCTAGGATTAGAAAAGATATTTTATGGTTGCCAATGCGTAGGGGGGCATGGCACTCCCCATCTTGAAACTTTATGCCCTTGCGGCACAGCTGACACATATTATGGACTGTCTGGAAGGCGGGGACAGGGCCTGGGACTGGGTCACCATGGAATCAAGTTCACCGGGAGTGTCCCCCTTTGCCCAATATCTTTTGCCCCTGGGGTATGGGGAGTGGGAGGGGGAGCCACCGAGGAATCCATTCACTAAAAATACTCTTACGTCCTGGAAACAGGCAATGCAGATCATTGGTGAAAAGGGGGCTTATCACCAGAAAGCTCTATTCTACACAGCCTATGGAGGGATGGTAATGCGCCCACCTCCCAGTTAAGAGAGCCCTGGGGAAGTTGGAAAGGAAGGGGCTCTTTCACCTCACACATTTATTCCGAGATGGCTCCCTCTTAGATTTTCCAGAATTGATCAGGGCCTACAATATCCAATCTACTCATTACTTTATCTATCTGCGGATAAAGTCTAGACTGCATAGGCTTCATGGACCCGGGGGGAGGGGGCAGCCCTTTCCTAACCAGGACATCTCTGGAGGAGGCCCTACAACATTGTCACAAGCATAGAAATGTGAAACCCCTAAGCATATTATATAGAGCTATGCTGGGGGCCCGACTGGACATGCTCCAAATATTAAAGGATAGGTGGGAGAGAGATCTGGGAGGAGAAACCCTGACTGGGGGAGAGTGGAATTGGGCCTCAGGAGGAAGTATGAACGTTTCAGTATATAACAAGCTCAAGAACATTCATTTTAATAGTATCCGTAGAGCCTATTTCTCCCCTGAGCTGGCCCATAAAATTAATACCCAGGTCCCTGACCAGTGCCCAAAGTGCTTTTCTCAGGGGTGCTCTTTTTTTCATTTGGTATGGTCTTGCCCAAGGGTGCTGGCTTAATGGAGTGAAATAAATCATCTTATAAATAAGGTTATGGAATGTGATATCCCATTAGACCCTGCGGATATCTTGTTGAGGTACCAAGAAATGGGATGGGTTGCAAAAAAGCTATGCATCCCCTGAGAAGGTTGATCTTGGTGGTCGGCAAGCAAACCTTAGAACAAACACGGATGGCTCAGTCCCCACCCACCATTGCACATTGGGTGAAAGTATTACTAAATGATATGAAATTAGAACACATCCAATACAAAACCCTGGGTCTTCTTCATTGATACGATCAGATCTGGTCCCCACTTGAAAGGGCCCTATGTGAGACATGGTTTCCTTCCTTTTAGTATACAGGCAAGGATGGGAGGGACAAAATATCCATCATTTTCTAACTAAATGTTAGAGCTTAGTCCTGGGAAACTGCTGTAAATGTATAATAAGCTGTAAACTTCATTTTGCTGCTTGTATTATATTATCTGCTATTGCTTGGAGACCCTTACCCTTGCCTGTATTTTAAAGAATGTTGTTCTATATACATTGTTGAGTGCTGTCTGTGCCTCTCTCTGTACACTGACTCTTCAATAAATATATTAAAAAAAAAAAAAAAGTCAGACACATTTTATTGTGCTACACAGTAATCATTGCACTCTGAATCAGTTATCCATCTGCGGGTATTTTTTACTACTTCCTTCTATCTATTTAGTAGACTGCTGCTGTAGCGGGTCCCTCCCCCAACCCACAAAAGGTATAATTTATTTTTACGGTTTTGGATTTGTGTGATCACTGGTTAAGGTGTTTTTGTGCCTGTCCAGCTGCATCTCCTTATAGCGTGAAATCTGTATCTTTGAGTTTGCATATGTTTAGTGCCCAATATGCATCTGTAAGCCACAGTTATTGTTTTTTGGCTTCCCATCCACCCCAAATTTTAGAAATCACAATTTGTTGTGAATTTTCTGTGTAATCCCAAAAAATACCTGCAAAGAGACATGTGTGCAAAGATGCTTCTGGCAATGGCACTGCTGCCAGTGGCAAGAGTGGCCATGGGCGTGGTAGAATGCAGCAGAGGTACATAGTTGATGCCAGTAAAGGGATTTCTCTGACTATGTTTTTCACAGTGCAATCCGTAGCTTCAATCATGGCTGGAGATGCTGTTGTCTCCGCTGGTGGTAGTGAAGTTGCTGATGGCATGAGTATTGCTCCATTTTTAACCCATGACAACAAGTTAGCTGGTTTCCCAAATATTGTGGAGTCTAAAGCTTACTGGGCCAGATATTCAAAAGGGTTGCGCCATGCGCAATAGGGTTGCGCCTGCGTAAGTCCGAACTTGCTCCATTCTGCGATATTCAGCAGGAGGCAGTTGTGCCACAGAAAACATGCTGAGCAACAGCGCAATGCAAATGAATGCATGCTGAACTGGAGGGGGAGGAACCATGCATAAACTGCACAGCCCGATATTCAGCCGGGCTGTGCAGAGTTGTGCAGGCGCAACCCCAACCTGCGCCTGCACAACTTTGAGCCAAAAAAAAGGATCAAGTTGAGGGCCACCCACAGGTGAGCTGCTGCATTGCAGGGCGCAACACAGCAGCTGCCACCTGTGGCTGGCCCTCAACCCACTCTCTCATACTTCTCAACCTTTTGTCCCCCAAATGTGGAACATTGCCTCTCAAAATGTGGAAAGAATGGGCAAAATGTGGAACACTTAATCAAATCTTTACATTAGAAGCTCACAACACTGTGAAAATGTTTGCATTTATGTTCAGAAAGTCTGCTATTAATTAAAATTATATATTTTGCATCATTTACTATGGAGTTTTGCTTTAAAATGTTAACACTGAATGTGGGACAAGTCCTCACAATGTGGAACAGGAGCTTTTGTGAAGCAAAATGAGGAACGTTCCTCGTAATGTGGTACAGTTGAGAGGTATGCTCTCTCTGTGCCCCCTCACCAGCTCGATCGCGGCAGCAATGTGCCCCCCAACACATCCCTGGTGGTCCAGTGGACTGATAAGCCCAATCGCAGGCTGATCGTAATGAAACACCCCCCACCTCCCGAATATATCCCTGGGGTCCAGTGGACCAAAATCCCGATCGTGGGATGTAGTTGGCAACCCCAAACACATCCCTGGTGACCTAGTGTCCCCACCCCACCCACCCACGAAGCCCCACCACCCTCCCCTCAGAGCCGGGCGTGAGGCAGCATCCCACCCGCCTGCCACCCCTCACACTGGGATTGACTGCCCGGTAGGGCTGCACGCCCATTGGTGCAGAGCAAGAGCCAATGGGCATGCAGCCCATACCGTACCAGACAGTTCAGTATTGTGAATGTGGACTGCCTCACACACACTTGCACACTTTATGAGCAGTCCAACCTTCTATCTCTCAGATATAGAATCAGATACCAAAGCTGCCTTCTAGGAAGGAAGGCCTTGCTCAGCCAGACCTCTCCTTGCATCTCTGAACTGGAAAGGTAGCTAATTCCAATTTCCCTTTTCATCACCTACTACTTTTCACTCACTCCCTCCACTCGCTCCCCTTCTACCAGTAATTCTTCCTCTCACCCTGTCCTGACCCCTTTTGAAGCTGTCCCCCTCTGGCAGCTCATTTCACTTGGCCACCACCCTTTTGGAGAAAAAGTACCTCCTCATCTCCCCCCCTGAACCTTCCCCCACCAGCTTTGGACTGTGCTTCCTAGTGGTCTTGTTTCCACCAAAACTGATGAGGCCCTCAATGCTCACGCTGTTTAATACCCTTAAGATATTTTAAGATCCCAGTCATGTTTCCCCTCTCCTTCTTTCCTCGAAAGAGTACATGTTGAGCTTCCAGAGCCTCTCATCATAGGTGTTGTCCTGCTGGCCCTGAATCATCCTGGTTGCCCTTCTCTGGACCATTTCCAGCAAGCTGACATCCTTCTTAAGATACAGGCACCAAAACTGCACACTGTGACCAAGTGTGGTCCAACCAGTGACCTGTACAGCAGTAGGATGACCTCTGTCTTTCTGGTGGTAATTCCCCTGGCTATGCATCCCAACATCCGATTTGCCTTGGCTGCTGCTCTCTTGCAGTTTGCAGAGTGTTTCAGGTCACTTGTGATTATTACTTAGAGTTACCTTTCTTCTTCTGACATGGTTACCTGCACTCTGCCCAACCAATATAACCAGGTTGATGATGAAAGCCACTTTTACTACAATTACCATTACTTCATTACCAGTGACAGCACTAAAAGAAGAGTAGAATAATTCTGCTTACTCAGTGTGCTGCCCCACAACAGCATCACAAACTGTAAACATCTGTGGAATCCACAAAGTAATGAACATAAAGAAGTGGATTGTGAATATCATGAGCAACTGGAAAAATGCTTCCATTTATAAATAAAAATGTTTAACACCACACAATATTCCTGACGTGCCTATGTTTGCTGTTTTCAGCCTTTGTAGATTGTGTGGCCTTTTGGCACCATACAGTCCGGCTTAAAGCTGAGCCAGCCAAAAATCCTTAATAGTGATTTATATATACTGCCCATGATGCCTTGCATTAGTGAGCTCTGTATGTATAATTTGGTGCTTCATTCCAACTTGTCTGACTTTTGTGCCAGTTTTAGAGTCACCCTTGCGTCAGTGCTTCTGCACAAACAATTATTAAGGCTTCAATTAAATTAAGTTGTCCAGAATAGGATCACAGGGCCCCCGCCTTCATGTATAGCATGAGATCCCAAATTTGATTCCTTTCAATGAAGCTGCATGTGTACTGACCTCACTGGACCTCTTAAAGTTCATCATATTCAATTTGCACAGATGCTATAGCTAACAACTATTTGCTGCTAATGGGTCATTAGCAGAAAATAGCTTCTTAGCTAATTGTTACCACTTAAACCCTGAGCAGTACTGTACATTGCCACTAAGAGAACAGGCTTATAGTTTATAAACACCATACAGTGGTAGCACGTCCATGAGGAAATGCTGTGTCCCCAAAGCTCAGAGACAGTCACTTATGGTATGGCTATCAAGTACAAAAAGTGATTATCAGGATGATTGACTGGACGTACTGTGATTAGTGGTGTGCTCAGTCAAAACAGGAAGGGTTTGCTCAATTGAATGCCAACAACTTTTGTCTGGTCAGTTGCAGAACAAAAATGTATTTTGTTGTGATTAGTTTGGAAAAACAGTGAAGATGCAAAAACAGATAAAAAATAAAGGCTTGACTCCTGGTTATTGTAAGGACAATTTTCCTTTCCACCTTTGTTTTACACTGCCAACATTTTGTAGCCTTCTGGTCACTTCCTAAGCACTGAGCATTGTGGTAATTGTCACAAATGCACTCAGCAGGTCAGGCTGTCTGCCCCCACAGTGCCAACCTCTGAGCACAGTAATGTGAACAGGTAAAAGACAGGGTAACCCTCCTGTCTGCATTTGGGTCCGAATCACATTTAGTCTCAAGTTCTGGAGGGATTCAAACTGTGAACCTTATGCTAGCGTACCCAATGTACAGGCTCAGATGCGTACCCTCTTCAGGATTTGCGGTACAATCTTTTGCCAGGGGCACCAAGCCAGGCTTCCAAAGTGAACCCTTAAAACTCTATAAAAGACTTAGGTATATTCTTACCTTTTCTCAGTTGAGTAACACCATCAGACTTTCCAGAACAGCTGTCAAACTTAACCACATATACAACATATGCAAAAAAAACTTGGAAGACACCCAGGCAGTCTTTCAAATAAAAGATTTTACTAAAAGATGACAAAAATATGTAAAATGTAAACACAGAACAATATATCAAAGAGCATACAATCACTTAAAAAGAAAACAAGGAAAAGTACAAAACAAAAACTCCTACCACAATACATTTAGTCTTTTTCTCTCTAATGTGTTATCTCTTTAAATGCCTTATCAGAGAGCTGTGTGTCTTTCTAGAGTCCCAAGATGGAATGACGCTAAACAGTTCAGACACAGTATAGTGTAAACTCTGTCTCTCCACACCCCTTCTGTGAGTCATCTAGCTTCTCCTTTTAGAATATAAAAAAAATACAAACAGGATGTCCTATGAGGAAGTATATTAAATAAGGTGACATCAGCAAAAACTCATCTCCCAAATGATTATTCATTTGATTTAACAGTTCCCTTGAAGTTTTACAACCCTGCAATCCCAAACTACATTACAGAGATCTCCTGTCAGTGTAATATATGTAACTTCACTGAAACCTGGGGGGGGGGGGAGACACCCATCAGCACAGGCTGCCTTATGTGAGACAATCACCTACTATATTTTTTATATTACAAATATCATACAACAATCATAACCAGCTGGACAAGCATCACAATCCTCCCCACCTAGACTGAATTTGGGGGCTCTATCCCCTGCATAAGATGAGCTCCCCAAGTCAGTTCACTCCTCATATAGATTCAACGGGCCATTGGCATTCTGATTGGTTGCTCCAGCCCTATGTAAGATTGTCATGTCATGCCCTTGCAAGGCAAGACTCCATCTTAATAGTCTACCATTAGTTTTTCCCATTTCAGTCAGCAAAACCAGGGGGTTGTGGTCAGTTTGTAACTGAAAATGCTGTCCATATAAGTATGGCTCTAACTTCTTTAGGGCCCACACCATGGCAAGACACTCTTTTTTCATAGTAAAGTAAGCCTGCTCCCTGGGAAGTAACTTTTTACTCAGGTACACTACAGGGTGATCTTTCCCTTTGTTGGATGTCTGACTCAGTACTTCCCCAATACCCACATCTGTGGCATCAGTCTGGACTATAAAGGGCCTGCTATAGTCAGGACTTGTCAATACAGGAGCACTGCACAGTGCCTCCTTTAATCTGGTAAAGGCTTTTTCACAGGCTTGTTCCCAGGAAATTTTCTTAGGCATCTTTTTCTTGACCAGGTCAGATAGGGGAGCAGCCAGGGCACTGTAACTGTTTACAAATTTCCTATAGTACCCTGCTGTCCCTAGAAAACTCCTGACCTGCTTCTGCAGTTCTGGCATGGGCCATGCCTTGATCACCTCCATTTTCACTTGGTTAGGACAGAGCTGTCCCCAGCCTACAACATGCCCGAGGTATGCCACTTCAGCCATGGCCACCTGGCACTTCTCAGCTTCGATGGTGAGCCTGGACCTCTATATTCTGCCCAGCACTTCCCTAAGGTGGGACCGGTGTTCCTCCCAGTTGACACTAAAGATGGCAATGTCATCCAAGTATGCCATGGCGTACTCCTCAGCACCATTTAACACCTGGTTCACTAACCTTTGGAAAATGGCCAAGGCATTCTTCATTCCGAAAAGCATTACTTTAAATTCAAATAAGCCTATTGGGGTGATGAAGGCCGACCTCTCCCTAGCCTTGTCAGTTGACTCTACCTGCCAATACCCCTTTGTCAGGTCAATAGTCATAAGGTATGTCACCCCTCCCAACTTGTCCAGGAGTTCATCTGTCCAGGGCATCAGGTGGGTGTCTGACATTGTGACTGCATTCAATCCATGATAGTCCACACAGAAATGAGTAGAGACATCTGGCTTGGGCATGAGGACTATGGGTGAGGCCCAGAGGCTAGGGGATCTCTGGATTACTCCTAAATCCAGCATTTCCTCCACCTCCCTCCTAATGTCCTTTTGGACAGCATCTGACATCTGATATGCTGTCCATGATATGGGCGTCTGTGTCCCTGTCTCCACATCATGCATTGCTAAGGGGGTCAATCCATACTTGGTGCTAAACAGTGTGGCAAAGTCTGCTAAAACCTCCCTTACTTCCTGGATCTTGTCCGTGACCAGCTGGGGTGACAGTTTAACTGCCTCCACAGAGGACTCCCACTTGCTTACTTCCAGTAAGTCCAGAAGATGGTCTTCTTCGTCCATCCCCCTCCCCAGGACTACATACTGCAAACACCATGTCAGCCCTATGAGCATATGGCTTCATTATGTTGACATGATACATTCTTTCTGTCTGTCTTCTGTCAGGTAACTCTATGATATAGTTCACGTCATTTACCTTTCTAATTACTTTGTATGGTCCTGCCCACTCAGTCTGCAGCTTTTCTTTCTGGACTGGGATAAGGACGATGACTTCCTGACCCACCGTGTATGAGCGAGCTCTGGCTCTGCAGTCATACCACACTTTTTGTTTCTGTTGGGCAGCTGCTAGGTTGCTCTGGGCTGTCCCCATAAGCTCCTTTAGCATTTCCCTAAACCTAAGGATGTAATCCACTATGGGAGTTCCCTGAGTGGTGTGCTTTTTACTTTATTTTTATGTAGTTAGTCTAGGATTACAAGTACCTTTGAGCCAAGGCTCTTTTACAAAGATTTCACATCAGGGATAACATACAACAAGGAAACAACAGTGAGATTACAGTAAAACAATTCTTGTACAGCAGTGCTATTGAAAGAGGTCAAGTATAGGAAGAGTATCATGTAGAGGAAGAGGAGAAATGTAGGTGGCTAACACAGGCAGTTATAGCAAAATGGAGAACACAACAGGACACAAGCGACCACCAGGAGTGGGTCCAGTCTGGTGCCCTGGGGTGACAAAGTACAGGGATGAGAGGAGAGGAGGAGAGAAAGTAGGTGCAGCCTGTAGCATTTGTCGAGAAGAAGTGGGGAGGAGTGCTGGAAGAGAAGAGGGGGCAGGGTGAGGGGGAGGAATAAGTGCAACAAAAGGCGCATGGAGAGACTGATGAGGCAGTAAGTAGACCTGGGTTTTGAGGTGGCACCTCAGGAGTCTGGGGGAAGGTGACTGGGAGGGGGGCCAGGGACTTAACAGTATATAAGTTAGGACTAGAGCTGTGTAGGTCAGGAGCTAGGAGAGGCAGTCACAGGAGCTAGAGGCAGTGAGATGGGCCCGGAGCCTGGTTTTGAACAGACCTAATGTAATGGCTGAGGAGATGGTGTGGCTGAGACCATTCAGCCATAGAGGAGCCCTGAAGGCAAAGAAGTGTTGGCCCTGTGTTGTACGACAGTGAGGACATTGTAGATTCTGGGTTGAACCCCTGGTGTTCCGCTGGTTAGTGTTTTGATGTGATAAGGCAGTAACATGAGGAGGTGTTAGGCCATGGTTGATTTTTCTCACCATAGCACAGGTGAGATACTTTATCCGGTTGGAGAGTTGGAACCATCCGGCTTGTGCATAGAGGGCACAGGTGTGGGTGAGGTGGTGGGCACCAGTTATGAGTCGGCAAGCCTCATTTAGGGCAGTTGTTATACGTCGGAGGGTGGATGTCAATGCAGAGCCATAGATAACGAGGCCATAATCAATAACTGACACCACCGAGCTCTGGACGGCAATCTTCAGGGCCTCTGGGGTGAGATGTTGCCTGTACTTGTAGAGCAATCCAAGGCATGTATTGGCAGCTTTGGCCATGCTGTCGATGTGAGCAGAGTAGGAGAGATTGGGGTCAAGCAAAATCCTTAGATATTTGAAGGAGTATACTTGTTCAAGGACTGACCACTGTTTGGTGGAGATGGCGAGGGGCTGATGCCCGCGACGGTTATGTGAACTACAGAAAAGCAAGGACTTGGTTTTCTTGTGATTTAGGACTAGTTTTTGATTGGAGAACCAGGTTTCAATGGCACTGAATCCCAGCTGTGGCTGAGTTGGAGTGGTGAAGTGTCCTTGTGCGTGGAGAAGACAACAGCATTATCCACGTACAGGATGATTTGTTCTGAGCTGGATTGAGGTAGGGAGTTTAAAAACAGGCTGAAAAGGAGTGGGCCCAGTATGGACTCCTGGGGGACTCCTGAGTGTATAGGCAAGGTATGTGAGAGAGTATTGGCAATTTTCACTTTTTGTGAGAGGTTTTCAAGGTAGCTTCTGAACCAGTGGGCTGAGTCAGGTGCAAGGCCGGCAATGAGTAGTTGGTCAAACAGTAGCCAATGATGGACCGTGTCGAATGCCTTCGATAGGTTGATGAAGACAGCTCCAGTGAGAAAACCCTTATCTAGGGAGCTGTGCACTTTGCCGGTAAATTAAAGTAGGGCAGTGGTGGTACTATGCCCTTTTCTAAAACCGTGCTGTTGAGTGCACAGAATATTGTATTTGTCCAAATAGTCAGTGAGCTGGTCTGCAACAATACGCTCAAGGGCCTTGAAGAGTGGTGGCAATATGGAGATCAGGTGATAGTTTGAGTGGCTGGTCTTATCCCCACTTTTGTGGACTGGGGTCACTGTGGCAGTTTTCCAAATTTCTGGGAAAGTACTGCTGTTGAGGGAGAGGTTAAGAAATTTAGTGAGGGGGCAAAGGACCCCTTCAAGTGTAAGTGATAGCAGCTTAAGGGCTAGGGTGTCACTGCTGGTTCTAGATTTAGAGATGGCTGAGGTGATGTGGCGGCGAGCTTCACTCATCTTAATCTCCCTGAAGCAGAAACGTGGCTTGTTAGACAAAGTGCAGGGAGTGCTTGAGGGGGTGTCATTAACCAGGAAGAAATCAGGTGGAAGAACAGAACTGAGGTCAGTAAAAGCCATGTTGAAAGTGTTAGCAATGACCACAGGATCAAGGGTAGTGGACCCATCTACAATTAAAATGGCAGGAGAGGACTTTGATTGTTTCCCAGTGATGTCCTTAATATTGTCTCAGAAGGCATGGCCATTTCACCAGGTGTTGGTGAGGACATCCTTATAATATAAACTTTTCATGAGATGAATGGATTTTGTGCTGGCATTACGGGCATGTTTGTATTTTTAGATGTCAGATTGTTTGCCTGTGGCTTTAGCCACTGCCCACAGGTGATCCCTAGATTTCAGCTGTGAGAGGGGCCCCGCAGTTATCCAAGGGTTACAGAGGGATTTTGCTTTCCATTTTTTAGCAGGAGCAAAGAGGTCACAGGCCTTGTTGAAGGTGGTAATGAAGTAGTGATTAGGTAGATAGTGGGTACAGGGCGGGGGTAGCATGGGCCCAGAAGAGAGAACAGGGGAAGAAGGGCAAGGAGGGAGAGAAGGGGAAGGACCAGGTAGGGGAGGAGACACATGTCAGGAGTGGAGCAAGGAAAGATGGGGAGAGCTAGTGAAAAAGAGCTGAGTGTGGGCAGAAACAGCAAGGACAGGGAATGTAGCAGCTAGAGAGAGGAAGCAGTAAAGGCTTGGGCTGGGTGGGACAGAGAGGCAGGGAATAGGCAAGATAGAGCTGAGAGCCAACAGGAGAAACCAGCAGTCAAACAAGAGTGGAGAGTGAAGGCAGTGAAGGAGAGTGAAGGAGGTAGTTCAAAGAGAAATAGGAAAAAACTAGGTTGGTGATACCAGAGTAAGGGAAAAGGGCCAAGGTGAGCCAATGGGAATGGGGGAGGTGGAGCCAATAGTGTATTTAAAGGAGGCCTGGGGGCGGGAAAAAATTACAAGGGAGGAGATTTAGTAAGCTTAAAAAGATAGCAAGGATTTTTAGCCTAAAAAGGCATTCCAATCAGCTGCGGCTAGAGAAGCAATCCGGCCAATCAGGACCTACCTATACACAGTACCGTACCAATCAGTGACTTCTACATGAAATTCAGATGGTGGTAGTACCTGGGGTAGGGATCCAATCTGGAGGACCACGAGGGTGGCCGAGAGTCGCTTGAGGAGTCGGGCGGTGACCATAGGTATGGCCGGTGGTCCACCGCACGGAATCACAGAGCGCCGCTTCAGGCGCAGGTCCCCTGGGGAGGATGAAGAGGAGACACACTTTATTAAGAGCTCAGACACAAGGGGCAGGCAGCTGGCGGCAGACTGTCAGCAGGGGGTGGGGGTGCAAGAAGTTTCAACAAAAGGCTAAAGCGATTTTGATTGACTACACAAAGGCTAAAGCAGTTTAAGTAAAATAGGGGTGGTGTTTGTGGCAGAGCGAGAGAGGGAGAGAGAGAGAGAGACAAAGGTCAGAGGGAGGATGGAAGCCACGAGGAGAAAATGGGTAGCCGAGATGGGGGTAGATTTACAGACAGAGAGGGCAAGGATGGAGTTATTGCTAGTGAGACTGTAGAGAGAGCTAGGGGAAAGGAGGTAGAAGGCAGGAGAAATACAGGAGCTGAGGATTGCATGGAGACCAGAGCAGGGGAGAGAAACAGGCAGAGAAGGGAAAAAACAATAAGGCACTTTGAGATAAAAAATTCAATCAATTCTGCTATTTCAAGTATTAGGCACCTTAACACAAAAACATTGCTTAAGATTAGGCTAGAACAGTAGCAATTAAAACTTAGGAGCAATAAGCACAGTCCAGGAACCTTAGGCAGAATATTAAATAAAATTACATGGAGGAGATTTAGCAAGCTTAAAAGATAGCAAGGATTTTTAGCCTAAAAAGGGGCTTCAATCAGCTGTGGCTAGAGAAGCAGTCTGGCCAATCAGTATCTGCCTGTATGCAGCGCCGCACCGATCAGTGACTTCTACACGAAATAAAGATGGCAGTAGTACCTGGAGTAGGGATCTGATCTGGAGGACCACGAGGGCGGCCGAGAGTCGCTTGAGGAGTCGGGCAGTGGCCGTAGGTACGGCCGGGATCCATCACATAGAATCACAGAGCTCCGCTTCAGGTGCGGGTCCCCTGGGGTAGGGATCCGATCTGGAGGACCACGGGGGTGGCCGAGAGTTGCTTGAGGAGTCGGGTGGCAGCTGTAGGTATGGCTGGTGATCCACCGCTCGGAATCACAGAGCTCTGCTTCAGGCACGGATTCCCTTGGGTAGGGATCTGATCTGGAGGACCACAAGGGTGGCCGAGAGTCGCTTGAGGAGTTGGGCGGCAGCCGTAGGTACAGCCAATGATCCGCTGCACGGAATCACAGAGTTCCGCTTCAGGCGCAGGTCCCCTGGAGTAGGGATCTGATCTGGAGTACCACGAGGGCGGACGAGAGTCACTTGAGGAGTCGGGCGGTGGCCGTAGGTATGGCCGGTGATCCGCTGCATGGAATCACAGAGCGATGCTTCAGGCGCGGGTCCCCTGGGGTTGGGATACGATCTGGAGGACCACAAGGGCGGCCGAGAGTTGCTTGAGGAGTCAGGTGGCAGCCGTAGGTACAGCCAGTGATCCGCCGCACAGAATCACAGAGTGCCACTTCAGGCACAGGTCCCCTGGGGAAGGGATGCGACCTGAAGGACCATGAGGGCGGCCGAGAGTCGCTTGAAGAGTCGGACGGCAGCCGTAGGTACAGACAGTGATCCACCACACAGAATCACGGAGTGCTGCCTCAGGCACAGGTCCCCTGGGGTAGGCATCTGATCTGGAGGACCACGAGGACGGCCGGGAGTCACTTAAGGAATCGAGCGCCAGCCTTAGGTATGGCCGGTGATCCACCCCACGGAATCACAGAGCACCACTTCAGGTGCGGGTCCCCTTCCCAGTCCTCCCGGATCAAGTCTAGGGGCCCACGTACCCGGCGTCCATATAAGAGCTTGAAGGGGGAAAACCCTGTCAACTTTTGGGGCACCTCCCTGTATGCAAACAGCAGGTGGGGAAGGTATTTCTCCCAGTCCCTCCCATGCTGTTCAGCAAACACTTGGAGCATTGACTTCAGGGTACCGCTAAATCTTTCCATGAGCCCACTGGCTTGTGGGTGATAAGGTGTCGTGCATCTCTGCACCACCCCACACTTCTCCTACAAACATTTCATCAGGTCCGACATGAAGGAACCCGCTCGATCAGTGATAACCTCCTGAGGAAACCCAACACAGGAGAAAATCCCAAATAAGGCATCTGCCACTTTGTCTGTCCTCAGTGAGGATAGGGCGACTGCCTCTGGATATCGGGTGGCATAATCCACCCCAGTCAGGATGACCCTCTTCCCGGAGGAGCTGGGAGTATTTAAAGGCCCCACGATATCCATTCCCACCCTCTGGAATGGCTCCTCCACTATGGTCATTGGAATTAGGGTGGCTTGGTTTTTCTTACCTGCCTTCCCTATTTCTTGGCACCGGTGACAAGACCTGCAATACTCCTTCACCTGCTGGTTGAAGTTTGCCCAATAGAAATTCTGGGCCAACCACTGCATAGTGTGCGCGATTCCCAGATGACCAGACAAGGGAATACCGTCTGCAGTCTTGAGCAACTGCTCATGATACCCCTGGGAATGACAAGCTGCCTGCCTATCACCCCTCCCTCTGTCTTCACAGCCTGAGTATATATCAGTCCATTTTCCCAATAAACTTTATGTTTACCGTCACCTCCCTGTGCTCCATCAGAGTCTGCCCAAGCCCTCAGCTTCTCTAGACTAGGGTCACTTTTCTGAGCAGCTGCAAACTCCTTACACATTCCCAAGGCATGGGACAGGTCCCCTTCAGTCTCTAAACTAGGGTCCCTAGCTCTAGCGTCAGGGCGCTCAGGATCACTGTCATCCCTAACCCTCTGACAATAGGTCACCCCTCCTTCTTCAGAGTAACCCTCCATGACTGTGTGGTTAACTGCTACTGGGGAAATTTCTACCCCCTTTTCATTAGTCTCCATATCAGGAGACACAGGCTGGGGAACCAGCCTCCCAGTGGTTTTCACCATGGCCTCTGTGGGGTTCAAGGAACTACAATTTTCCCTTGCCACTTGGCTACGGGTAACTGCACACACCATCACCTGTTTGAGATTGTTGCCAAGGATGAAGTCAACTGCTAAAGTCTTGGCTACAGCTACCTGTTGCACAGTTTCCCCTGTTTCACCCCAGTCTAGGAGAACATTAGCAAGTGGCAATGTGGTCTCCTCACCAGTGAACCCTTGTACAGTTACAAATTTATTGGGTATAAGCTGACCAGGCTCTACCAGATCCCCTTTTACCAGCATCAGGGATGACCCTGTGTCCCTTAACCCTTGTGTCTGTACACCATTCACCGTGACTGGCTGCATGTGTTCCCTCATGTTCACAGGCATGCTTCCAGGGACACACAAACAATCCATTTCTTTCTTAGCCCCATTCTGCATATTGCTCATCCTTTTGAGACACTGTCTGGCAATATGCCCAGTTTCTTTACAAACCCAACATTCATTTCTGTTCTCAGAGAAATCTTTTCTTTGAAACCTGGGGCTAACTGTTTTTGGTGGAGGCAGTGATGGTTTTAGCTGTCCTGAACATGCGCTTTTCCCTTTGTGTGCTGCCACGCCCACTCCATTTGCTTTCAGAGTAGGTCTGCTCTTGGCATAGTGGTCCTAGAGTTCAGCAGCCTCTTGCAATGTTTTGGGATCTCGGTCCTCCAGTCGGGTTTTCAGCTCTGCTGGGCATACCGCAAAAAATGCTCTAACAATATAGCATTTTCAATTTTATCCACAGAGTTGGCTTCAATTCCTTCCGACCAAGGTTTTAAACACTGATGTTGTTTCGTGGCTAGCTCCTTATAGCTCATCTCAGGGCTTCTCCTGAGCTTACGGAATTTAGCTCTGTATGCTTCTGCAGTTAAATCAAACTTTTTTAAAGTGCAGTTTTGAGTTTGCTGTAATCATTACTGTCCTCATTGTCCATTAGACCCAATGCATCCCGAGCTTTCCAGGTAGGTAGTGGAGCTAGCTGGAAGCTCCATGACCCTCTAGGAATTTTTGCCTGAATACAAACTTTTTCAAAGGAATTTAAAAAGGCATCCATATCCTCCCCCACTTTAAATTCAGCTATCAATTTGGAATTTAATTTGTAACCCAGTCCTGTAGTTCCAGTTAAACCCAAGCCACTTACCTGCTCTGGTGCTGGTGGTTGGAGTTGTAACTTCTTCAGTTCATGTCACCGCTGGCACTCACACTCTTCATGGTCCACCTCTCACTGTTCACATTCAGCTTCTTGCTGTCCTCACTCCCTCTTCTCTTCTGCAGCTCACTGCTCTTGCTTCTCTTCTCTCTGTAACTCCAACTCCATTCTGCACAACTCAATCTGCAGCTTGATTGCTTCTGGCTCCAGAATGCTGTTGACCTTCCCCTGCTGCTGTGGCCCTTCATTGGCACTGGCCCTGCTGTCATCCTCACCGGATTTGGACACTGCACTGGCGGCTCTATGCCCAAGGTTTGGTCCTTTACAGTCACAGTCTGTGGCTCAGTTCTCTGGGCATCTGCTGCCATCAGGGCATCAACGAGGTTCTGCTTGGTGGCTCTCACCCTCGTGCAGAACTCCTCTCTCCTGGCACAACTGCCTTAAGTAGTCTGCAGTGTACCCACTGTAGTTGGAAGCCATCTTCATCCCTAACTATGGCTACTCTAACTTGCACTTTAGAAAAAAAATAAAACAGGTAGGAACTTGACTATAAGCAAAATGATATAGTTCTATTTCCTTTTTAAAAATAAATCACTGCCTTATTTTGCAAGTGAGCTGTGCAATATTAAGCTGACACAATGAACAGTTAAAGATTGAGTTAATAATTTTTTTATCCAACTGCTGCCACCCAAATCTATCACAAACTCACTCAGCAGGTCATGCCCTCTGTTCCCACAGTGCCAACCTCCGAGCGCAGTAGTGTGAACAGGTAACAGACAGGGTCACCCTCCTGTCTGCTTTTGGGTCCGAATCACCTTCAGTCTCAAGGTCTGGGGGATTCAAACTGTGACCCTTATGCTAGCATACCCAATGTACAGGCTCAGATACGTACCCTCTTCAGGATTTGCGGTACAATCTTTCACCAGGGGCACCAAGCCAGGCTTCCAAAATGAACCCTTAAAAGTCTATAAAAGACCTTAGGTATATTCTTACCTTTTCCCAGTTGAGTAACACCATCAAGCTTTCCAGAACAGCTGCCAAACTTAACCACATATACATCACATGCAAAAATAACTTGGAAGGCACCCAGGCAGTCTTTCAAATAAAAGATTTCACTAAAAGATGATAAAAATATGTAAAATGTAAACACAGAACAATATATCAAAGAGCATACAATCACTTAAAAGAAAACAAGGAAAAGTACAAAATAAAAACTCCTATCACAATACATTTAGACTTTTTCTGTCTAATGTATTAGCTCTTTAAGTGCCTTATCAGAGAGCTGTGTGTCTTTCTAAAGTCCCAAGATGGAATGACTCTAAACAGTTCAGACACAGTATAGTCTAAACTGTGTCTCTCCACACCCCTTCTGTGAGTCATCTAGCTCCTTCTTTTAGAATATAAAAAAAATACAAACAGGATGTCCTATCAGAAGGTATATTAAATAAGGTGACATCAGCAAAAACTAATTTCCCAAATTATGAGTCTTTTGATCCACCAGTTCCCTTGAAGTTTTACAACCCTGCAATCCCTCACCTAAGTGTGAGATAGCTGGCAGGAATCAGCTTAATGATGTCCTGTTTCTGAAGTCATAAAATGTATATTTTAGTTTCCCAGCTTCAGAGCAGCAACAGGTCATAAAATGGCCATAAAATGCAATTTCTCAAGGAAGTTAATTATAGTGTATGGTGGAACGCTGTTGAGCATGGAAATCCATGCTCCCAACAGCATTGTTGTGCTTGCCTCAGTGCATCACAATGTTGTTGTGTTGCACTGAAATCGTCACGGTGCAGCACAACAACATCGAGCGTCGTGCGCACATGCGCCAATTGAGTGGGCGCATGGTGAGGAAGCTAAGTGGCACCATGAAACAGAAAAAAACAGCTGCCAAAGTAAGCATTTTTTTCCTAAGCGACCTGTTTGGGGGAACAAGTAGTGCCACATATGGTTGTCCATACACTATAAAAGATTGTGTATGAGCAACCATACACAAACAAGGCGGTTGTACGATCTCGAGGTTTCCATGGTAACAGACCTCTCGAGCTGTACTCTCAAGGTCTCTGGTTACCAAGGAAACCTCTCGATCACAACTGCCTTGTTGTGTATGCTTGCTCATATACAATCCTCTATACATTACAGAGATCTCCTGTCAGTGTAATATATGTAGCTTCACTGAAACTTGGGGGCACCCATAAGCACAGGATGTCTTATGTGAGACAGTCACCTACTATATTTTTATATTACAAATATCATATAACAATCATAACCAGCTGGCCAAGCATCACAGTAATTAGCAAGGACGCAACACTTGTCATGTCACCTCCAACTGGTACATATTCAAGTTGTTGCCTCACAGCTGCATTTTCCCTTCCCATCCTGCCAGAACCTTGCAGCCATGAGACTTGTCCCATTGTGTCCCTGTCTTATTTTCTCGATATGTGTGTCTGTTTGTGGTTCGAACTTCTGTTGCCCCCTCATCCCTCTTGTCTACAGACCTCTGGTGGCTTTCCACCAGTGTCTCTTGGCTTTTGGATCCTGTTTATTGTTTTATCTTTATGTGCACTGGTGAGCTAACTCAGCAGGCATATGGTCTGTGTTTAGTGTTGCTCAGAGAGTATTCTACCCAGCTGAATACCATTGGATACCATCATTTTGGTCAGATATCAGATAGCCTCAGAAGGCCTAGACATCCAGCTAAGGATCTGACCTGACAGGGCTCACAGTACATATGTGGTGTATCCCTGGATCTGACCTGGATCCGATGGATCTGACCATCGGACCCAACCATCTGAGGCTGCATCCAATGGGTCCAACCTTGGATCCACACCTATCTGATTACGGATCTGGGATCCAGCTTTGGTTAGATCCTAGGTCAGATGCAACTACTAGCCGATGGAGGCTAGTCAGATCCACAAAAGCACTGTTCAAGCACCACCACCACCTGTATTTCACTCCATTACTGCTTCTATCCTGTTCATCAGGCTCCATTTCCCCTTGCTTGTTGTTACATTTTGACACTTGTTGTCTGATGCTCCCCCTTTCACTTTAGTGTTTGCTTGTGTATATCGTCCTCTGCCTCATCTCTGCTGGCCACCAGGTTCCCTTCCTGGGTTTGGAAACATAAAAGTTGATGGCAGAAAAAGACTATTGGTCCATCTAGTCTGCCCTTAATACTGTACCTATCCTACCACTGAGACCTAGTGTCTATGCAGAGTTTATCCCCTCGCTACCCACCCCCATGTTCCCTGCCTTGCTCCTACCCCTGGGTGACTAATTATCCCTTAACTCTGTACCAACCCTGTTTATAGCCATTAAGGGTCTTGATGCCCATCACCTCAGCTGACAGTCTTTTCCATAGCTCAACATATCTCTGTAAAAAAGAACTTCCTACAGAGTATAGATGGGTTTCTTATTTCAGTTAGTGTTGTTTCGGACTGTCTCACTATCACCCCTTTTCCTTGCATTGCTGCTGAACTACTTCTACTGTTGGTACTGTTACTGTTTTATCTCTTCTTCATGGCTAACACTATTACAACTGTTGTACCCTTTTCCAGTGCTAAGTTGCCTTAGTCCTGTGTCAGTGGTCATTGTACCTCAGGCAGTCACCCTTCAGTCATTGCCTTGCTTATTGCTTTGCCCTGTGCTCTGCCTCCTCCACCTGCTTAATGAGAATACCTACTTGCAGTATTATTGTACTGTTGTATCAGTCGTACAGTTGCCACCTTTGGGTGAGGCAAAAAAACCAGATCCCAAGCTCCACTCCTTGCCCCACCCCTATACATGACTCATCATGCATTGCTCCTCCTAGAAAGCCATTTGCTATATCAATAAAAAACAACACTTAAAGCAGCAGTTCAACAAAAATGTTAAGATACTGTACTGTACCTGTTAAAGTTACTTTCCCAGGTTCATCCTAGTTATTTATTTACTTGTGTATTTATTTATTGACATTGGTTTACCAGATTAACATACAGAGATAAAAGAAATCTCATTTACAGATGTGATCTGAGAGGAGACAAGGGAAATACTACTGTAAATAGCATACAACAGTATACATGGTATATAATAATACATAATAAAGAAATTGTTTCCTATAATGTGTACTTTATATATTTTTCTGGTTCCATTTCCTTTTCATGTCCACAGTACTATTTCAAAGCCAAAGAAGTCACCATACTTTTTCTTGAGGAAAAAAAATAATTTAAAACATTTAAAAATGCCTTAATTCTGTTAGGGATGCAAATGTTTATCATCAAATGAAAGTGGAAGACAACAGGCTCTGTTACTGTTACAAATGGTGGGGGTAGCTTTGCTGCTATGCCACTTTAAGATTCATTTGAAAAGATTAGGTTAAGTAAGTGCTAATCGTGTTAATTGCCATACTTAGCACCTCCTAGGTTGACTGCTTTCACAAACAAGAGGTTATACTGATAACAGAACTTGTTTGTAACCTGGAAAGACAGCTGAAACATGGACAATATGACAAAATCTATTTCAAAAGTATGTGAGCACTCAAAATGGCTAAAAAAACCTAAACAGCACAGAGAAATCTGGATTACCTGATAGAGACCCTGAAAACCTGATCACGAGGTAAAAAAATCTGATAGGTGGTAACCCTAATCAGCTGGCCTGATAACTATTTCCTTCCCAGTGTGTTCTTAGTCTTTGCAGATTGAGAGAGAGGCCATGAGACACTATATACTCCTGCTTAAAGCAGAAGCAGTTTAAATACGAACATACAAACATGCCAGCAGATAAAGGCCTTGCAGTCTGTCTAGTCTGTTCCATTGTGCAGCTCCCTTTACAAAAGGAACCACCCCCTCCCCATTTCCCTTTTGACTTCCCATTACTTTCCCCTCTCTTCCTCCACTTGCTCCCCTTCTACCAATAATTTTTCCTCTCACCCTGTCCTGACCCCTTTTGAAGCTGTTCCCCCATTTCTAGGGCTGCACCTCCTCCGGCCGCTCATTTCACTTGGCCACCACCCTCATGGTGAAAAAGTACTTCCTCATCTCTGTCTTGAACCCCCCCCCCCCACTAGCTTTTGGCTGTGCCTCCTAGTGGTCTTGTTGCCACTCAGGCTGATGAGGCCCTCAGTGCTTACGCTGTTAATACCCTTAAGATACTTGAAGATCCCAGTCATGTTTCCCCTTCCCCTTCTTTCCTCAAGAGAGTACATGTTGAGCTTCCAGAGCCTCTCATCATAGGTGTTGTCCTGCTGGCCCTGGATCATCCTGGTTGCCCTTCTCTGGACCATCTTCAGCAAGCTGACATCCTTCTTAAGATACAGGCACCAAAACTGCACACTGTATTCCAAGTGTGGTCCAACCAGTGACCTGTACAGAGTCAGAATGACCTCTGCCTTCCTAGTCGTTGCTGCTCTCTTACAGTGTGCAGAGTGTTTCAGGTCACTTGTGATTATTACTTCCAGATCCTTTTCATCTTCTGAACTGGTTACCTGCCCCTCTAGTTTTGGTCCCCGATTTCTTCACACCAAGTGCATAACTCTGCATTCTTTAGCATTGAACCCCAGCTACGAATGCCAGACTATCTTTCTAGCCTAGGCAGGTCCTCCTTGAGTTCTGTGTCCCTTTCTCTGTGTCCACCCTTCCACAGAACTTGGTGTCATCTGTGCACAGGCAGATTTCACCCTTGATCCCATCCGTGATGTCACTTATGAATGTTAAGTAACTCCAGGTCTAGCACTGAGCCCTATGGACCCCCTGGTTACAGGCCTCACTTCAGAGAATTTTCCCCCCATTACCACCCTTTGGCTTCTGCCATTCTCATGGTGATTTGCATATACATCCCATGATGCTTTTCATTGCTGGGGTATGTGTGATTTTGTATTTCTGTGTGGCTCTGCTTTGTTTTGCCTTAGATTTTGCTGTGATTGCCGTTCTATCTTATTACCTTTCATGGGCCCTCCTAGTTTTATTATCCAGGAAGTCCGATGTGCTCCTTGTTCATCTGAAGCCTGCTCCTGGAGGGTGAAGCCCTTGCTGCATGGTGATCCTTTTGGCAATGCAGATCAATTCAGCAGCACCTCTTAACATCCACTCTCCCCCTTCCCCACATAACATCTTAAGGTTAAGGTTCTCACCCCTGGGACACCTTTAGCCATGCAAACTGAATCCGTGGCACCTTCTGATGTTGTTTTTATGGCTTCTACTTCCTGAGGGTGTGACCCTCTTCATGGTGGTCTCTTTGGTAATGTGGCTTGACTCAGTAACACCTCTTGCAGCAATCCTCCCACATTTACCTTCAAGTCACCTGATCTTGTCTCTGTTTCCCTTCCCCTAAGTTTCCATTCAAGGACAGGTTCTTGTGTTGAGGCTGGTTTTCCTCTGTTCAGCATATGCTACTCTTCTCAAATCACATCTTGCGGGTGGGGTTTCTCTTTGAGAGAGGGGAAATGTCCCTTTATCCTTGTCCAAGCACTCAGCAGCAAATTATGGCATTATCCCATTAGAGGGATAAAGTGAGAACCACTTTTTTCCATAAAGCTTTTTGCCTTGGCAGTTAACACAGGAGGGTTCTC
The DNA here is from genome assembly GCA_016271365.2 of Neoceratodus forsteri. Lineage (NCBI taxonomy): Eukaryota > Metazoa > Chordata > Ceratodontiformes > Ceratodontidae > Neoceratodus > Neoceratodus forsteri. The sequence continues at coordinate 636,723,269 of CM057453.1, read as the reverse complement.
AGCCCTGTCCCCACAACCTCTTTCCAGCACTCACTTCCCACAGACACACTGAGCCTGAAATCCCCCCATGGATTGCCCCCCCCTGGTGGCAGGGCTGGGAAAGGCAGGGCCATCCTCCTCCCACACGGTGACTCACATCCAGAACTGGGATGGAGGTCCAGGTGATGGCATGGGTTGAGGAAAGTGGGCAGGGTTTCGTGAATTCTGCACCTACCATTTTCCATTTTCTCCCCTTAGGTACCCTGCCATGGCAGCACATAAACATGTGCACATGGAGGCGCACAGATGCTAAGGAACCCTGGCTGTTCCCTTCTGTATTACTTAAACTTCCAGTACTGCCCCCAGGCATCCACCTGGGGGAATCTATGGGCCGAGCAGACACGCCTCCCCACCGCAGGAGAGGGAGAGCTATTTGACAGATGCTCAATCCTCTCTGCCCCTGCCTGACCCCTGGCAAGTCAAGTTTGTTCCTGAACTCAGGTTGCCAGCATGGTGGGAGGTAAGGCACACAGTGACTCAGCCTTCCACACCACTGGGCCATCCCACAAGAACCCCTTTCTTAAATGCTTTTTCCTGTTTTGGGGTTCACAGCAGCTGAGCAGTTATTAATTCTGTCCCTAACCTGGAGGGATGGCAACCTAGGCATTGATTCCCAAGATTTCCTCTGCAAGGGTATTTTTTCCTCTCCTCCATTATGAATGTCACAATAGTATAGGTTACTGCTGGGAATTAGACCTGGATGGTGGTCATCACATCCGTTTTCAGTTTGTCTATTATTCTGGCTTTGTCTCTTCTCTCCGTGGGTAGCATGTGTTACATCTGTCATTGTTCTTCTTTTGGGCCTTCTTCCCTAAGCTGCATCTGGTCCCATGTGTAGTGCCTTTAGCAGTGAGAGAGAGAGTATAAGCCAAAGTACAACCAAGTTCCACAAGCAGTCATATACTACTATCAACTACCTCAGTCATCCTTGTTCATTTCCAAATGTTCCTACATAGGGAGCCCAGCAATCCTTTGAATGGCAGGGCAAAGCCTGCAGCTCAGAAGGGCAGTGGGTAACACTTGCCAGGCCTCCCACTGAGCGGTACTTAAACCAAACATTCTGCAAGTGTCCCTCAGACTCTTGGGTTCTTGTCGCCACCATCCTCCCCTCTTCCTCCAACTGGGCCTCTTTCACCTTTGGATTAGGCCATATTCTCTGAGCTACTTTTGGTCTCAGCAACTTTGTCTTGTGATACCTTGATGGGTTGGAATCCTTCTTGAGGATTCCTTTGTATGTACAGCATCCCAGCAGGGTCACAGTCTCTGTAGCATGGCCATAGAGAGCATAAGCCAAAGTACAAACAATTTGAGCAAGCAGTCACATACTATTGCCAGCAACTTCAGATCCTACTCAGTCCTAACCATTCCTAGATAAGGAGCTTGATGACCCTTTGAGATGAAGTTTTTAGTGCAGTATGTCTTGTTCATCTTAGTTCATATTTTTTCCTTTTGTACCTTTACAGGTATAGAACATTATCAGGCTCCCATAGGCTTGCCAAAATACAATTAGTACTTGAGTCTATGACTTTTGTAGTTTCTAATGTTGCTCCTTGGAGTTGCCGACTGCTACGGTCAAACAGAAAGCCAGTAGGAGCCTGGAAATGCTCAATACTTGTTATGACAGAAAGAAAAAATATAAACTAAGGAGAGCAAGATATACTAAAAACTTCAGTTACCACCATGGTCGGTCCTGAAGAAGTAGTGGGAAGGCCATAAAACACTGACAATATGAAACAAAGGTGGAATGGAAAATAAAGTCATTACAACAACCAGGAGTCAAGCCATCATCCTTTTTATGTTTGCTTGCATTCATGTGCAAAGTGAACATATTGGTAGTGCTCAGGCAGTGCAGAGGGCTGTGAAGGTATGTGTTATATAGCCAACGGATTTAGATATGCAGGAGACCTGATGCTCAAAAGCCAATGCAGAGAAAGCTGATAATGACAGTGTTGAGCTGTCTGATGTGTGTAATCTTTGTGTAGCTCAAAGGATGAAGCCGCACCAACCAAACTTGTCTTCTACCCATTAGATAGTTAACAGACCTCATCATCAGGCTTTGAAAATGAACATTAAGCTTCACAGTCTCTCCCTGTGTGTTTTTGCCACTTTTAGTGATCTCCCCTAGTTACAGACAGGAGTCCAGAGAGCATCTCTTTGAAAGCACTAAACCAAGTGGAAAAAAAAACTCTGCAGAATGCAAATATAATAGCTTGTGCAGCCAACATCTTGCGGTAGTGCAGATTTGGAGGCGCAGTCACTGTTGGGCAAATGCAGGGCATGCATCAGCAGGTGCATCCCTCATTCCCCAATCAGCCTGCATGCCGGTGCCACACTACCTGAGTGAGCACATCTAAGGAAAGGTCCACTGCAATGTGAACAAAGCTCGTCACATGCAGCCGACCTCCCAACATGCTTACCCAGAAACACAAACATGGCGGCACACTGCCCGCCAAACTGCCGACCGGGGTGCCCAATCCCTGTTGGTTTACCTACCCACAATGTTCATGTGCTGACAGGGGCCACTCCCCATCAGCATAAGAACTCCCCATTTGTTATATGCTGCGCAGGGGTACCCAATCCCCTCAGCTCTTGCTTCCCCCGCTTTCCTTGTGTGCAGGCCACGGCGGTGCCCAATCCCCGTGGCTGGCATCTTCCATTACCCCTTTGTTTGTGTGTCCAGCAGGGTGCCCAATCCCCGTCGGCTACAGCTGCCCCAACAAAGGCTCCGTTGGCATGCTGGGAGCCCACCCCAGCATGCCACATGCCCCTGTAAACAGAAAAACGGTCCCACAATGTTTTTTTTTTGTACCTGTGGAAAAAGAAAACGGTCCCTCGGTGGTCTCCCTGCCCTCCTCCCACAACCTGCGCCCACCCACTGTGCACCCTGTCTCCCCACACACCCCACTCACCCCATAACTATCTGCAGAGTCTGGCACTATGATCTTTGGTGGACCGGGAACACGTTTGCACTCTTCAAAGCCGACCGCGAACTGAGGAAATGCCGGTAAGCTGTGTTTTTTCAACTTTGATACATATCTCAGACATTTTTGGGAATTTTGGCACCAAATTTTCAACGTGGGGGCTTTGGGACCCCTCCTCATGAATTCTGGCACTGTCATGTGTTATTTGGTCCCGAAAGGTGATTTCATGGTCACTGCGCAGAATCAACTTTCAGGACCGAGTAACAAAATGACAGTGCCACTGTTCATGAGGGGAGCTCTCAAAAAGCCTATGTTGCAAATTTGGTGACAAAACTCCCAAAAATGGCTGTTTTACGAGCATGTGTTGTGCTGTTTCTACGCACGCTCATAATGTCATGAATTTTAATATTTTCACTCCAGATTTTCAAACTTGGCATTTTTCCACACCTCCTGATGGACAGTACAGCTGTCATGTTGCATATCCTGCCTGAAATGTGTTTTCGCATGTACGGCGCAGAATAGCATGGTCGCTGTGCGAAATCACTTTTCAGGACAGTTTGAGGAAATGATGGTGACACTGTTCATGAACAGACATCCTAAAATGCCTATGTTGAAAATTTGGTGCCGAAAGTCCGTAAAATGACTGTCTTGCAAGCGTGCGTTGAGCAGTTTCCACGCACCCTTGTAACTTCGCAAATTTGCAATATTTCCATGCCAGATTTTCAACACTGGCATTTTTTCACACCTCCTTATGAATAGTACAGCTGTTATTTTTCACATCCTGCCCAAAATGTGTTTCTGCACCTGTGGCGCACAATGGCATGGTCGCTGTGGGAAATCAACTTTTGGGACAGATGAACAATATCGCACCACCACTGTTCATAAGGGGAGGTCCTAAAATGCATGTGTTACAAATGTGGCTACCAAACTCCCAAAAATAATTGGGTTACGGGCGTGTGTTGTGCAGTTTGTATGCATGCTCATTGCTTCACCAATATTTCATATTGTCACTCCAGATTTTCAGCGTTGCCATTTTTTTACGCCTCCTCATGAATAGTACAGTTGTCATTCTCCACAACCTGTCCAAAAATGTGTTTTCATCCCTCTGTCACCAAATGACACAGCCACTGTGCAAAACCACCTTTCAGCTAACAAAGTGATTGTGTCACTTTTCATGAGGTGCCCTTACAAGCAGCCCATGTTGAAAATGTGGAGTGAAACTACCACCACATGCCTACGATGTTAGGGTTTCCAACTGTAGCACCCCACCCGGTACAGACTGACAGGCGTCAGGGTTGTGACTTGGGATCATTGGATGTAATGCTCCTGCCATTCCACCCCCCATCCCCACCCTGCAGCCACTGACAGGCATCATGGTGTACCTTGCACTGTTCAGCCACGAAGTTCACCCCATTCTCCTATACTGCACCCATGTCAGTGTATTTCCTTATGGAATAGGGTAAGTATCACACCAAAAGACCCCAAAGCACACCCTGACATTTGTCAGTGTCCACAGGGTAGGGTGAGGTACAATGGCATGAGCGTTATAGCTGACAGCCCAAAGGCACACCACAATGCCTGTCGCTCTCTACAGGGTAGGGGTGGGGTTGTCATCACTTCAATACTTCACTGCCATTCCTATTATGCATCTCTAGCTCCAGCACTGCCAATGCCAATGCCAGTGCAACAACATTCGGCATTGACAAATGCTTGTTCTTATTAGGACCAGTTTCCTGTTTAATAAAGTCCTGTTGTTATATTTTGTAAGTTTTGTGTGTGCGAATGTTATTAGTGATTGTTACTTAATGGTACAAAACTGTGTTTTGTCAAAATTGAAATGTGAGTACTGGTTGGTGTCAGGGTGGGGTCCATATCCTGTGAGGAGGTGGGTTGATACTGCATCCTAGGGGGCAATATTACACATTTGTCATAGCCCTCTATTCTGTCTCTGGTTGGAGGCACCATGCTACTGTAAAACTTGACATTTTCACTGCCAAATAATTTTCGCTATATTCACTGAAACAGTTATTTGCACTAAAATTAATTTGTACTACTTAGCAATTTTTCCATTATAGCGAATGTAGTACTAAAGACTTAGAACTAAATTTAATTTATGCAGTTATGGTTGATTGTGTTTGCACTAAAATTACTTTGTGTGAAAATAACTAGTTTTGCAGTATTTTCCTACTCCTTTTCTGAAACAAACAACCCAGTTAAGGAATTTAATGATAACAGGCTTCTCAACCTTCTTTGTGGCCCCCAGGGGTGCAAGGCAGGGAGTAGTAACCATGAACAACATCCAGTATCTGCATAACAACCAATTACATCTTTGGAGGCACTGCTGGGATCTTCTGTTTGCCAGATGGATACATTTGGGACCACCCAAAAGTGCTTGTCACTGATGCCGAGCCCTGAGGTGACTTTTGGAATAAGTCTGAACATTTTCAGAAAATGTAGAATTTGGTGACATTTTGGAAAATTCTAAATGGCATTGTGTGAGACTGAACAATGGTGTCTTCTGCAACAGGGTTTGGGCCTCAAAAATGTTCTGCCAGTCAGCAATGTCCATGAGGAAGTAGACTCCACCAAATTTTTGAGTGTACTAGATCTTGACCTGTCTGGCATAAGGAGGATGAAGATGTGGTATATGGTTAAAGTCCCAGACATGAAAACAATGAGTTTGTTGTGGAAACTGAAAGAGACCTCACAGCTCTTGCATTGCTTAAATTACTGACTCAAGGAGAGGATGAGGTGTGGCCTCTCTACAGTAAGGGGTGCTGATTTTCTGGCTCCAGTGGATCATCTTCTTCAGGGAGTTTGGGAGCAAAGATCAAACAATTGCTGAAACAAGAAAAAAAAGCAATACTTACAAGACCATTTGAACCTAGCAAGACAATAAATTTTGGTAGCCACAGAGCTGCTAGATGCTGTGGGGCATCTGACGGAAAAAGTACAGGAGCCAGCAAAAGAGTAAGAAGAATACCGAAGGCTCTGTCCTTTCTCAGGACTGAAACCGACTCATCAGGGAGTATGACTTCAACACATGGATTAAAACTGATACTGGGAAGCAGTCTCAGATGGGAGAATGCCTCTGAGGACCTGCTCTGAAAGCTTTAGTAGGCCTCGAAGTCACCAACTCAAATGTGACTGCTTAAAATTACCGGCACTCAAAAGAATGCTTTATCATGTGAAAAAGCCTGGAAACCACCTCACGATGTGATCTCTGACTAAACAGCAGAAAGGAGAACCCTTGTCAGATTTCCAGGTAAGGCTGAAAAAAGTTGTGCTGTGGGCCTACAGGAAAGTATCTTGGGCACCTGATACCGTGGATCATGCCTGTACAACACAAGTTTGGATGAAGCTGTTTACTCCGACTAGCTGTTATTGAATATACACCTAAGAGATTGAATGGACAAGCCAGTCCCCTATGATAAGCTCATGAGAGACGTCCAAGAACAGAAAAAGAGACTGTTGCCCATCATGAGAACCATGCCCCCCTAAATGAACAACTGAGACTGCTCCTGTAATGTTCCCATCTGGGCTTAGCAGTAAGGAACCTTCAGAATGCATTGACAAACTGACCCAGTTGGTAATGAAGAATCAAGAAGCTATATGTCTAAAAATTGAAACTGCTGTAGCTCAGTCTGCTGGAGCCATGATGTGTGATGACACTGCACCCAGAAGAGAGTTGTTTGCTATCAATGTTGTCAAAAAGGACCCCCTGCAAAAGAGAGTGTCAAAATCCTGGCGATCTCAGGAGAGTAAATGAGCTACTGATCATAAGAAGGTAGAAGCACTGAGGTGAACTGCACTATAGTACTACAAGGAGTAAGATGAGATCCCACAATAGAAAGTTAGTGGTACCTCGTGCCAGAACTAACAAAAGAGACAATTATGACACTGTAAGAACTACAAAGCATGGCCTAGACTCCCCTCACATATAGTTGCTAGTAACAACTGTAATAGCTTTGAAAGGACACTTGATGAATGCTATTATAACAAGCATATGTTGGTGTAACTTTGACCCACTTTTGTGGGGGACATTCTTGATGGGCCAAGAGCCTTCTTATGTCCTTTCAAACCTAGTAAACCTAATAAGTAGGGAAACTCCAATGGAGCTTTATAAAGGAATGCAATGGAGCCCCAGATGCAAGCCATTCCCATTTGAGGACAGCCATGCCTCGAGCACCTAAGAATGTAAAGAATACTGACTGGACAAAGATTGTTGGATATTCTCCTGACATACAGATCAAAGTGGAAGGAAGACTCACCTGTGCACTGTTAGATAGTGGTTCACAAGTTAGAACTGTCTTCAAAGACTACTATGGCAAGTACTTGATGCATATACCGCTGGAGCTCCTAGAAGGAATGGACACATGGGGCCTGAGCAACTATACCTATCTGTATCTCTAAGTTATTCAGATATGGATCACCTTCCCCATGCGTGTGACAGGAGTTGAGGAACCAGTCGAGACCTGTGCCTCAGTACAGTATGTCCTGAGGCAAGGTTGTATGACAGCATATCTGTCATCACTAGGACCAATGAAAATTTGTTTGAATGCCTGAAACAACTGTGTAAGGAAAGAGTTCACAGAGTTTACAAGTCTACAGTGCTGATAATGTGATACAGACTAAGTTTACTGCAGCTGCCAATAAACTAAAATCAATCCAAAAACATTTGATTTTGAAGACTCTCCACTGCCCAAGGAGTGGGAAGGCAGAATGAGAAGAAAACTGGGTCAAAGGACTGCAGTTTTCTCCATGTGTGAGTGGGATGTCGGATATTCAAAAGGAGAGCAGTGCCGATTCCTCAGAGTTTTGAATGACCTTTCAGGGGAAGATTAAGATGCCTGGCATTGTGGGCACAGATGACATCAGGAGACATCTTCAGGAGATGCTGGCAGCAGGAATCACTAAAGAGTCTTATAGCTCATAGGCCTCATCCATCATGGTGGTATGAAAGAAGAGTGGAACACTGAGAATGTGCATGGGTTGTCATACCCAGAAGAAGCATACCATCCCAGATCAGTGCAGGATACCTAGGATTCAAGATGCTCTGGGTTGCTTGAGTGGAAGCCAGTGATTATCTGTTCTGGACTTGAGAAGCAGGTACTATCAGATATCCATGTCAAAGTCAAACCAGGAGAATAAAGCATTTATCTGCCCATTAGGCTTTTATGAGTTCTTGAGGGTGCCCCAAGACATATTCAGAGCACCAGCCACCCTCCAATCACTTATGGAGCAAGTCTTTGGTGACATAAATTGGCTTGAATGTCTCATCTACATAGATGATGCCATGATTCTCAGGAAGACACTGGAAGAACATGAGATATGACTTTTCAAAGTGCTGGGTCAACTTTAAGAAGTTTGGTTGAAGTTATCTGTGGTCAAGTGTCAATTCTTCCAAAGTTCCATAAAGTTTGTGGGACACATAGTTTCTAGAGAAATAATCCACACAGACCCCAGCAGTGTACAAACTCTGATAACCTGGCCTAAACCAACCCAGCTAAAAGAACTTTAAAGATTTTTAGGCTTCCGTGGGTGCTAATTGCTGCGTCATAAAGGACTACACCAGAATTGTACAGCCATTACTAAACTTGACTCAAGGGTACCCACCTGTAAACAAGAGACAAAAAGCAAAATGAATAAGCCACCTTCTAACAACGATTTCCAAATTACTGAAACCTTTTGTTCTAGATGGGACTACGATTGTAACAAAGACTTTGATGTGATCATAAAGAAACTAACAAATGCACCTGTCTTGACATATGCAGACCCCAGCAAACCATACACTCTGCTTACAAATGCTAGTTTTCAAGGACCTGGAGCAGTGCTGCATCAGTCCTATCCAGAGGGATGGAGATCTGTTGCTTTTGCAAGCAGAAACGTATCACCATCTGAACATAACTATCCAGTTCACAAGTTAGAACTCTTGGCATTGAAACGGGCAATTGTGTGCCAAACTGCATGACTATTTATACGAGTCTCATTTCAGTAGTGCCTGCGGGTAATGGTGCTTAGAATATTTCTTCTGGCTCCTCGAGGTGCTGTAACAACTTGTAAATGAAAAAAGATTGGGAGTCATATGTCATTTCACAAAAACATCCTTCACATCGGATTCATGTTCAGTTCTTTATTGGATTCTGCCTACATTTCGCTCCATTCAAGAGTTTGATCATGGGGTTATATAATCTGTTAATGTAAATTTATTGTCAGTATTTCTTCCAAGTTTGCATTTTAAATTAATGTCAAATCTGTAATTTTTCTTTCTTTTATAATATAATCCTTATAGTTACTGCTTTGTTGTGTTATTTTTTCTTATTTATTTTTTCTTAAACTGTTCATAAAAACAATCACCTGCTGATGCAGCCTGAAATATAACAAATGTCCATCACAGCATATCTATGGCTTAATGCAGTAATATATTTTTCAAAATACAGTTTTATCCTTTCACATTTCATTAGGTGCCACCCTTAACCACCAAATCTGTGCAACTTTTAACTTCATCTAACACCTGACACCCCATACCACTAGGACAGGTACCTGCAGTTTCAGTCCGTTACAGACCTATCCATGTTTTCACTACATTTCTTTCTGCCTTTTCAATTGGATCTACAATGTAAATAATTGGAATATTTTGTTATATCTGCAGCATTCTGTCTTTACATTGACAATTTGAGGTCTCAAAATTCATGTTATTTTTACCTTATGTTCAGGGCCCCTGGTGTTCTGCGGCAGAATTTTCTGATTTCTGCGGCAGGGCTCCTTGACTTCTGCGGCAGTATTTTCTGATTTCTACGGCATGATTTATTCACTTCTCTGGCAGAATGCAGTCCTGTCATTGGCTAAATATGATGTGATGTCATCGATGACATCACATGCTGAGCATAGAGGAGGGGCTTCAGGATAAGCGAGATGGGAAAGAAAGACTGACACTATGGAAAAACAGTATATTTATATGAAAATTCACCAAAAACAATGAATTCTGTGGCACTATATATATTCTGCGGCATGACGCAAATTCTGCGGCAAATTCCACAACTGCAGAACCGCAGAATTCCAGGGGCCTTGCTTATGTTGCCCATTTCTGCTGCGTAGTGCATCCAGTTAATAATGGCGTCTGTACTGTTACTGATTCATGGTCCTGTCCTTCTCCTCTCGAGCCCATTTGTAAATCCCATGGTGATGACATGTCATCACCGTGTACTCCCCCCATGGCGAGATTTGTTGCTAAGCAACAGTACGTACGTGATCTGAAGTTGATCGTGCCCAGTATTTACAAATGGGCTCATATATCACTATCGTCAGTGTCAGTGGCTCAGCAGGTAGCACACTCGCCTCTGAGGCCGGGAGATCAGAGGGCTGTGGGTTCAGTTCCCACATCTGGCACTTGGGTTAATATCCCAGTACTGACACTGTAATGCAGCATGAGAGGGGTGTTGCATTTCTGAGGTGCCGTCTTTCGGATGAGACATTAAACCGAGGTCCCATCTGCCTGGATTGGTGGTAGTTCAGGTGGGTGTTAAAGATCCCATGGCTTTCTCGAAAAAGTAGGGGAATTTCCCATGTCCTGGGCCACACTTCATTTACTAAAAATACCTCCAACAGCTTAATCTGGTTCAAGTTCAGTTGGCATTCATCTGTATCCCCCTCCCCCGGGTCGTGCCTGAAAATAGGCAGGATTTGTCTAGTGCACTTACCCGGTCAACAAAAGCTAAATAAATAAATAATAAATAAATCTAGTGGTATTTTTCTGTCACTTCATTCTTTTATACATTTAAAAAATATTCTTGGTTTTGATGAAGTGCTATTGTATAATCAGCCCCTCCCTCGGCTACCAATCAACTGAAAAACTGCTGATGATGGCAGGTTCAGAGAGAGCATCTGACTTAAAAGAAATGTGCTGCTCCAATCAGGGACAGTTTCAACATCCCTGATTGCAGTGGCAGCTCCCCACTCCCTCACAACCAGGAACACAGAGGCAGCCGACAAGACTCTCTACCCATGCACGTTACAGTGCACAGTAATGCGCATGGGTGGAGTTTCCTTCTTGTCGGCTGCTGCCCTGTGCCCCCAGCCCTAATGTGCCTTTCCTTGTGAAACATTTCATTATTTAAATTGGCAGCTCATGCCACCAGCCATACACTCCCGGGGAAAGCCAACATCGGGGTGTCCAATCCTGTGTCATCATATCCCCCCATTAAGTGCACACTGGGGAGCCCACCCCAGTGTCCCAAAATATGGCAGCTCCTGCTGCCCACCACACACTCCCCATAGGCCGACATGGGGTGCCCAATCCCCATGTCAGCACTTCCTCCCAGTGTGTGTTTCCTGGTCAGTGTGTCTTTCCTGGTTAAACAATTTCCCCTTTCTTTTCCAACACCGGGATGCTAACTCCTGGTGTTGGATGTGCGCCCTCCCAGCCTGTCAACACCCCTTTGCTGACATCGGGGTACCCAATCCACGAGTCGGCATACTCCCGCCCACCAGTACTGTGGCACAATGGGAGCCCACCTCAGTGTGACAATTTTTTTTTATCCTGTAAATGAAGAAAACTGTTTTTTTTTAAACCTGAAAAAAAAATGGTCCCTCGTTGTCTTCTCAGGCCCTCCCCATCCCCACCCTTCCTCTAGCACCCTCCCACACCCCCCACCTAATACTTACCTCCAGAGATCTGGCGCTGTGATCATCTGTGGAGTGGGAACACGTCTGAACTCTTCAAAAGCCGACCGCAAAATGAAGAAAATCACGGTAAGCTTTGTAATGGCATCAATGGGGGGAGGTTTAACTTAGATTGATATCTCAGTCATTTTTTTGGAGTTTTGGCCCCACATTTTCAACATGAGGTTCTTGGGATCCCACCTCGTGAATGCTTGAATAGTCATTTTGTTTCTCAGTCCCGGAAGGTGATTTCATGGTTGCTGTGTGGAATCACCTTTCAGGACTGATTAACAAAATGACAGTGCCACTGTTCATGAGATGGGGTCCCAAAAAGACCATGTTGCAAATTTGGTGTAAAAACTCCAAAAAATGACTGTGTTATGAGTGTGCATTGAGCAGTTTCTACATACGCTCATAACTTTGCCAGTTTTCAATATTTTCACTCCAAATTTCCAACATTGCCATTTTCTCACACCTCCTTATGAACAGTATAGCTGTCATTTTTTGCATCCTGCCCAAAATGTGTTTTCACACCTGTGGTGCAGAATGGCACAGTCACTGTGTGAAATCAACTTTTGGGACAGATTGCCAAAATCACAGTGCCACTGTTCATGAGGAGATGTCCCAAAAAGGCCATGTTGAAAAACTGGTAAAAATATTCCAAAATATGACTGCGTTATGAGCGTGCATTAAGCAGTTTCTATGCATGCTCATAACTTCACTAGTTTTTCATATTTTCACTCCAGGTTTTCAACATTGCCATTTTTTTACACCTCCTCATGAACAGTACAGCTGTTTTTTTTTCATATCCTACCCAAAATGTGTTTTCACACCTGTTGTGCCGAATGGTGCAATCGCTGTGCAAAATCACCTTTGGGAATTGAGTAACAAAATGATAGTGCCACTATTCATGAGGTGCAGTCCCAAAAATCCCATGTTGAAAATTTGTAGTGAAAATAACAACAAACACCCGGGGCATTAGGGTTTTCAACCGTAATGCCCCACCTTGTAGAGACTGACAGGCATCGGGGGTATGACTTGGGGTTGTTGGCTGTAATGCTCATGCCATTGCACCCCCACCCTGCAGCCAGTGACAGGCATCGAGGTGTGCCTTGGGGTCTTTGGCCCTAATGTTCACTCCATTCTCCTATAGTGCACCCATCTCAGCTTATTTCCTTATGGAATAGGGTGAGCATAAGGACCGGAGACCCCAAGGCACACCATGACACCTGTCTGTGTCTGCAGGGTGGGGTGGGGTGAGGTGGAATGGCTTGAGCTTTATGCCCGGTGACACAAAGCCACACCCCCAAAGCCTGTCAGTCTCTGCAAGGTGGGGGTTGGTGTTAGTTCAGTACCTCACTGCCATTCCTATTATGCAGCTCTCTAACTCTTGCAGTACCAATGCCAATACCAGCAAGTAAACATTCGGCATTGACAAATGCTTGTATTATGTTACTGTGATCTTGAGGGAGTGGGGGGAGGTGTGACCTGGGGAGGATTATGAGGTTGATTGTGCCCGTTATTTATAAACAGGTTTTGTTGTGTATCTATAACTTTTGGTTGGGGGGGCTGTAAGGAAATTACTCTTGTATCAATTTGTATGCTTACACAATCCTTATTGCTTGGACTCCATTGCCAGGAAGACAATGTGTTACCCTTGTTTGCTTCTCCATATCTTGTTTTTGTTATATACAAAATATCAACATATGACCAGTACTTCTCCCTTATTGGATGTTTTTGCTATGGGAGACATTGTATGCCCTGCCCTGGAGTCCAGCTTACATCCTTGTGTTCCCAGTTCTGTAGATTGTTCCTTACATTTTTTATTTCATATTAATTTTGTGCCCTCTATATCACGTCTACACTTCTGCTGAGCCATTCAACTACAGGCCTGCCAAAGTTATTTAGATTCATCCCTATATGTGGATTTAAGGTCTTTAAATTGAAGATCCATCTCATTTCTACCCTTTCCAATTTTTTCTTGTAGTTTCCTCCTCTGTTAGGTGTTGATACCACTTCTAAACTCCAGAAGCATAATGATGCTCCTGTATGTCCTTCTTGATTGAAATGCTGTATTGCTAGAGACCTTTCATCATTTCTTCTTATGCCCCCTTTGTGTTCTTGAATTCTTACTTTCAGTGCCCTCTTAGTTTGGCCTACATATAATCGATCACATGGGCACTGTATTACATATACCACTCCTGTTGTTGTGCAATCTATATGTTGCTTTATGTAAAATTTTTGACTTGTGTAGGGGTGTTCAAATGTCCTCTTTTTACTCATATGCCCACGTACTGAGCATTTGCCACATTGCTTCATACCTGGCTATAGAGGTCCAAGTAGTAATTACCATTCTTTTTGTTTCTGGGGTTTAAATCGAGATCGCACTAACTTGTCCTTTAGGTTCATTACCCTTTCAGTCACTAGTATGAGCTTCTGCTGTAGGCTTGAAATGTTTGGATTGTCCATAGCTACTAAATGCCAGTTCCTATTTACTATCTTCCTGATTTTGGTCATTTTATAGTTATATTTTATTTCTAGTACTACACGCTCTGTAGGTATCCTGGGTGGACCTGTTTGAAGGAGTTCTGTTCTTTCTTTATTTTCTATTCTGTAGTTTGCTTTCCTTAGTGTATTGTGTGCATATCCTCTGTCCCTAAACCTGTGTATCATCCCCTGTTTATGTTTTTTAATTCCTCCACTGTGCTGCAATTGTGTTTTACCCTTACCAACTGGGAAACATAGAAACATAGACTTTGACGGCAGATAAGGACCGCTTGCCCCACTCGGTCTGCCCAATTCTCTACCTACTGGATAAGCTGCAGATCCTAGTTAACCAACAGCATATTTCTTCCTACCCCCACAAGAACTGCCTTATGTCTGTCCCATGCATTCTTGAATTTCCCTGTTTTTGACCCCATGACCCCCCACAAGTAAGGTAAACTGTTTTTGAATTTTGATTTGTGGTAACTTGTTCCATATAATAATGTGTTCCTATCCATAGGTTTTCGGAATAATGTGGTTTCAATTTTTCCTTCATTTAATCTAATCAGTAGATCCAAGTATGCAATCTGGTCCATGCTGTACTGCATTACAAACCTAAGATTTATTTTCCATTTGTTTAGTTGTTGATGGAATTTTTTCAAATTTTCTTCTGTCCCCTTCCATTAACACAGTATGTAATCTATATATTGGAACCATATCATGATGTTCTCATGGTACTGGCTGTGTGTTTGATTCAGGACTGTGTTTTTTTCAAAACTGTACATGTAGGAGTTTTGTAAATGGGCACCATGGTGCTACCTATGGCTGTCCCCTTATTTTGTTGATAATATTGACAATCAAATTTGAAATAGTTATATTTCAAAATATAGTCTGCCTGTTCCTGTAATAGTCTTGTTCTGAGTTTAGCCTGTTTCCCTCTCTCATCAAGCATCTTACCCATACTGTTCACCCCTTCTACATGCGGTATCAAAGTGTACCAGTCTGCTATGTCAAAAGTCACCAACATTGTTCCCTTCAGTATACTACCTTACAGTATCTGTTGTAACTTTAACATTACATCTGTAGAGTTACTGACATATGTGGTTGTTGTTTCCATCACTGGTTGTAAGTAAAAATGTATGTATATGGAGATGGGTTCAAATATAGAGTTATTGCCTGGTCTTCCTGGTGCTCTGTGGGCAGTTTTATGGGTAAGGGTTCATCATGTCATGGACAAAACCATGCAAAACAACAATGCCACAGGCATTGCAGCATGCAGCAAAATAAGGTCGGCAGAAAATGCCGACCGCAAAACAAAAGTGCACACCAGTGGCACAGGTAAAGAAATCTTTGTTTTTGCAGGAGGCTCCACCCACCCAGCCACACCCTCCCAAATTAAATATCTAACTTCAAAGGGGGTGTGGACAGAGGGGAAAAGGAGAAACTCCAAGTGGGGGACTTTTTTGGGGGGGATAAAAAAACATTTTGGGAGACAGGGATTCAGACCCCGATCCCTGGGCCTCCACGGCACCAGGTGCATGTGCCTTAGCCACTCCACCATGGAAGCGACTTGACCAGGCACAGCATCTGTGGCATCTTCAGTCCTTGCTCCACTTCAAAGTGTGTGACAGGGGTAGCAGTAATGTGCTACCACTATACCCCTATCAACATATTTCATTAAGCGCTTTAGACTGCATGGTTCTCCTTGCACAGTTCTGTCTGCAACTTATTGACCCAGTACCCTTTCTATGTATCTTTGGGATACAATAAAATGTTGGTATTCTTGGAATTTAATTTACCATAATGTCAGCTTCCCGTTGTTGTAACCATCCCATGTCCACATATTCCATTAACATTTCTTGTTTCTCTGTTTTCAAGTTTTGGGTTGGATTTCGCTGTAATTTTTGAGAATTGTTTTTATCATTAATAAGTTCCAGACACATCTGTTTGTATTATTCTTCATCCTGTATGACTATACCTCCACCCTTATCGGCATGTTTTATAATTATACTGGTATCTTGGCTTACGTTTTGTAAAATCTGTCTTTGATAAAAACTTAAATTCTGATGCTTAGGTAGAAGTCTATCTCTCATTGAACAATTCCATTACCTGTCTTTCTACCAGTGTACAAAAGGCTTCAATGTCGTTATTTCACCCCCCTGGTAGAGTAAACTGGGATTTTGTAATTAATGCTTGTTTTAGTTGTTGGTATTCATTTCCCACTAGTTCATGCCCATGATTTGAGTTAGTAATGGCGTCCGTACAGGAAGCACCCCAAGAACTTAGCACAGAAAATAGAAAAATTAAAAATTAAAAATTGCAGACTAGAATGGCATGGTTTAACATTGACCCAATATCTTGAACACCACAGTCACAGCATCCCAACACTACAACTTCACATATACAAGAACAAAGGAACGTCAGAAAGAACAGTGTCGAAATACATGTTTCTGAAATACCAATCCTGTGCTCCAGAGAAGAGAGTCTGCTGAGCAAGTGACTGTGCCCAGCCTTACTCAGGGAGTTATCAGTTACAACTCTGCAATGTATTTGTTTACAGAGAGTTTCAAAGTTCTGTTGAACATCACAAGCATCAATTGTTGTTACCTGCCAAGTTTTGCAAGCACTTCATGAGAGCCTTGCATGATGAAATGGGACATTTAGGTCTAGATCATAAGCTAGATCTGATTTGTCACAGATTCTATGGGCCAAGATGGGAGTAGAAGTGGAAAAGGACTGTCAACAGTGCATTCGCTGCATCCAAGGAAAGACATTGCCAAAGCGTACTGTGCCACTTGACAACATCACAACTAGTGTCCCCATGGGAACTGTCTGTATTGACTTTCTTATTCTTGAACCTGATAGCAAGAATGTTGCCAATATACTAGTTGTGAAAGATAATTTCTCATGATATTCAAAGGCCTTTCATCAAAGATCCAAAAGCATCTACAGTAAATAAAATTTGAATGGAGAAGTTCATTGTTCACTATGGTGTGCCTCAGAGAATCCATTTGAGTCAGGGCAGAGACTTTGAAAACAAACTTGCAAAATAACTTTTGTCCCTGTGAGGAATTCATAAATGTATCGCCCTCAAGGTGATCAGCAGCCTGGACAGTTTAACAGGACTCTTTTGAATATGCTTGGTTAAATCAACTTGTACTACAATTGCATGAACATTTGATATGATTACATGTGCAAAATATGAACTTTTTTGGGGGGTTGTATTTTGATTGAAAATCAGTGAGAGATAATGGGAATGCTAAAGTGGCATGGTGTCCATTGTCATAATAATGAGGAAATAGTAACAAATCACTCCCTGCTTCCCCTTGTGCAGCTTTGGAGAACTCCAAAATGTCACTAATGTGCTGCTGACATGTACAAGGTCCAATAACCAATTTACTGCATGTGTATTAAGAACGCTCAGGCCAGGAGTCCCAGACCCATTCCCCAAAAAAGCTGTGGCTTCACTACCTACATCTGAGATAGTCAAAGAAAAGCATAAAATGCTTCTGCAGGCCAAGCTGGACTTATTCTTAGCAATAAACAAATCTTACTAGACACCACTTTTTGCCATCCAAAAGCTTGACACTAAATGGGAGGCAGTGGCGGCAAAATTTGATATTACTGAACCCAGGCTGCCTGACAATGAAAGGCACCCCCCCCTTCACCACCACCACCACTATCAGTACAGGAGTCCCACAGGGCTTTGTACTTGGCCCGCTTCTATATCTGGTCTTCATAAATGACCTCTGTTGCCTGCACCTCCACCTCCATTCACATGTACATGGACAACACTGTCCTGTACACCTCTGGCCCTTCCCCTTCTGATGTGGCAGCCAGACTCCAGCAGGACTTTGACAAAGTTCAGCTCTGGTTCTGTTAAAATCAACTATTCCTAAACACCAAAAAGGCAGTCTCCATGAACTTCAGCACAAGGCAGAGACTCACAAGGCTCTCTCCCCTTCCTTCCTTCCACACCCTGTATTGGACTGTATTAGAGGATGTTACCTCCTTCAGGTATCTCAGGGTCTGGCTCAACCAGCACCTTGACTCTTCTGTGCACAGGATGCCATCCACAAGAAACTGCACCCCAAACTTGTCCCACTACATAGAAACTGTGTGTGCATTCCCCTACTGGTTCACCATGCACTTGTACAGAAAATGATCCTCCCTATCTTCAACTATGGAGATATAGTCTACAGTGATGATCCCAAGTCCTCCTTAACCAGACTGGATACCCTCTTCCATTCATTCTGGCACTTTGCCCTAGCCTGCCTTTCCCAGACTCACCACTGTGACCTTCATAAATCCCTCTCCTTTCCATCTCTTGAAGACAGGTGCCTCTCCCACTGTACTATCTTCATAGCTAAATACTAGTTCAGGGCCATCCCATCTTTCCTCACCTCTATTCTCTCCACACACACACACACACACACAGCTATCCTCCTACTCTCTTCATAACACACGTCTACAGACTTTTGATCTTCCTGCTAGAACCACAACTGCTGACCAGTCTGCCTTCTCATATCTTTGCCTAAAAGTTTGGAATGCCCTTCCTCTAACCATCTGCAATGCTCCCACCCCGATCCCTCTCCTGCCTACTCCATGACTTCATCTCTCCAGCTTGTAACTGTTCCTAATATCCCCCTACCTGTTTCTGTTCCCAGTCACCCTGCCTCCTAGTCCCTCATCCTCTAGTGGGATTGTTAAGCATCTGAATCTGCATCTTCAATGCCTGGGTCAATGGCAGGCTCTTGAGTTTTGGGAATGATCTCCTTGGAAGCATGGGGGCCCTGGGTCTGCTACAGAATGTAACAACAGCTACACATTCTGGTGGCCGCACACTGGATTTGATATTTTCTTTAGGATTAGATGTGAACGACCTCAGAGTAAATCTGGTGATTTGGTCAGATCATAGCACCATGGGGTTCATGTTCAGGCCCACCCAAGAAGGTTCTGCCCCTGTGGACATGGTCCAGTACCACCCATTAAGAAGAGTTTCTTCTATGGGACTGTCGGCGGTGCTAGACCTATCGAGTGTTGAGGCAGCTTGTGTGGTTGGGATGGAGGAAGCAGTGGTAGCCTGTCCAAGAAGAACAGAGCAAATTCTTTGCATAAAGCATTAGAAAAGGCTTTTTTTGCGTGCAGGCAGGCTGGATTTAACAGCCTGTCTACAGTCTGAAGGAGCACAGCTGGTTGATTCTTCCCGGCAGCAGTCTCTTTGGCAGGTACTGTGCCTTCTTATGATTGATTTCCCCCTGGTACTCACCATAAAGGAGGGACTACTTTACAGAACCTTTTTATTTTTCTCATTTATATTTAATTTTTATATTTTTTTACACAGGTTGCAGGTATTCGATGTAAAAGTAGAACAAAGAGACAATTTTTTAAATGCAATAAAATCCCTCCAGGGTGGGTAGTATTGGGAAATACTGGACCTTCCAGGGACTGGAAGGCACTCTGCCTGTGGTGTTGGGCCTCATTATGCCCCTGGGCAGTCAGGTAGTGCCCAATACCATCCACCCTGTTGGGTATTATTGCTTGCATAACTTAGAGAGCTATAATATTTATCTGGTTGATCCTACGACCCTCCACTCACCATTATTTTCTCACAGTTCCCAGCAGCAAGAATTCTGATGATGCACCTGACGAGTTATGCCATGGAAGACCCCTATGTGCCACACTGGTGTTTGAAAAGATTGACACTTATACAGTGCATGTTTGTGCTTCTAAGGCTGGTACCAATCAACTGAGGAAAGTGGCTTCCTCTGTCGATTTTTGAGTTAATGTTTAAGTTCGACTGGTACAAAAAAAACTTTTGCAAGTGCTTGTTTTCGTGATTTACTTGTCTTATGGAGAGAAATACAGATTGTGAGGGCTGCCATGTTGGTTTTTTTTTTTGCAATTTACAAAACGATATAAGAAGGAAATACTGGGCTAAAATCAAACCCCAGTACCTGTAATTTGTGCTAAACAGCAGTTGTTTAGCTTAGTTCTGGTACTGAATTTCAAAAAATACCCCCCAACCTATCTTTCTATATCAGGATTGCCATCAGATGTTTCTCACACTTTTACTATTTGCGACTCATCATTTTTACCTCTTGTGCAGTAATTTGCAACATGTTATTTGTGACGTGTTATCTATTACATGTAATCTGCAACATATAAACTAAGGTAAGTGTGGTTCAATGTAATTCAATGGGGTTTAGAACTTTGATTCATAACTTTGTCAATCATGTTTGCATATTTTGACCTCAAATGTTCAACATGGACTTTTTGGTTCAAAGCATCCTGCACTGAGGGTGTGCATTGAATTCTCATAACACACACACACTATGCCATACTTAATTTTATATAATATCTGACAGAGATATTTTTCCAGTCATATTTCTGTGTCCAACTGTGGCAATGTGAAAGAAGTCATTTTAGTGTGTTGTGGCGGCTCCCTTTCTCCAGTACCGAGGAACCACCACAACAAGACTCCTCATAGAAATTGTCGGCAGATAAGAGCCTTCAGCCCACCTTGTCGGCCCACTACCCTTAACAACTACGCTCTTTCATGTACTGCTGGAATTATGTTGCTCCCTCTCCTGACCACCAGTAATCCTTTATGCCTAGCCCAAGCATTTTTAAAACCTGTAACTGTTTCTGCCACCACCACCACCACCTCTTCTGGAGGCAGGCTGTTCCATCTGTCCACCACCCTCTCTGTGAGGAAGTACTTCCTCCCATTCCTTTTGAACCTCCCTCCAATTTCATCTTGTGCCCCCTTGTCCTTGA
This sequence comes from Neoceratodus forsteri, assembly GCA_016271365.2. Classification (NCBI taxonomy): domain Eukaryota; kingdom Metazoa; phylum Chordata; order Ceratodontiformes; family Ceratodontidae; genus Neoceratodus; species Neoceratodus forsteri. The sequence goes on along the minus strand of CM057453.1, from coordinate 636,702,384 downwards.
GCATTTTTTCTTTGAAATGTAGTATTCTCTAGTACCTTATTCTTTCCTGTGAGATTCCACAACTGGACACAGATCTCGAGGTGTGGCCTCACTAGTGTCCTATACAGTGGAATAATTGCATCCCTTTTTCTGCTGGTGATTCTCCTGCCTATGCATCCCAGCATCCTGATTGCCTTCCCTGCTGACTTGTCACACTACCTGTCTACCTTGAGGTTATTGGAGATGATCACCCACAGGTCTCGTTCCTGCTTGGAGCTTTCTAATCTAGTTATTATAAAGATGATGCTAGGTAGAGGAAAGAGTCAGCAGGATTTCATATATACTTATTATGTTATGTGAACACCAGGTGGGAGGGGACCAGGGGGCTAGCCCAGGCCACCTAAGAGAGGAAGAATTTTTTGGGGGTATTTTTATCTTTTTCTAAGGAGGCATTCTAAGTGCTGAATATTCCAAATCATGTGATCAGCTGTTTGTCTATTTGAGCAAGCACAGGAGCACTTTCATTGACTAGAAGGCATCCAGCCATGAAGGAGGGCGGGTTGTGTCGGTCGCCTTCTTCATTGCTGGGGACCCTCTTCTTTAAAGAAAAACTGGGTGCTGGGGGAGAGATGAGTGGGAGAGGGTGCTGCTAAGGTAGGGGGTGCAAACATTTATTTTAACATAAAAATGCTAAAGACAGCAGCTGGCTGTTTAGGCAGGTGAGTTATGCATGTCACCCATTGTGGTAGTTTTTATTTTTAAATGAAATTTTAGGTAATGGGGGGAGAAGGGGGAAGGTTGGGGCAGAGGGTTGAGGGCTATCTCTTTCTCTTTTTTATTTTTGTTATCAGTGCACACATAACAAATATGAATAACAAATACCTGAATATGTAGGGGTCCAAATATAATATTCTGCCTGAATATTCAAAATAAGGTAATTTGCCCAGCCCTACTACCTGCATCATTTAACTCATTGCTTCATAATGTGCCTTGAGATAGTGTGTACAAGAGGCAATATTAGGAAATAAATCCAAAGTTCTACTCTATTCTTTGGTGTCATACAATTGTTGGAGTGCTGAGTATGTTGCATGTAATAATATCTGAGTGGTTTTAGGTACTATTTTTTATAATGATATAAATATTCAAAATTCAAAATGTTAAGCTGTCATTCACTTTCTGTGCCTATGCTGTAAATATTATGCATTTTGTTTTACTTTCCCAGAAGCCACTCTAAGAATGAAGCTTCCATGTCTGTTTGCATGTTTCCTAGCTCTGACTTCTCCTCTTCCAGTAAGTATTTCACAATCAAATAAACTAATGACTCAATAATTTATGTGAGTGCATCAGTGACTAAAGCTATTAATTAAGATCATATTCAGGTCATTTTTTTCAATGGTTTTGGAGAGTGCAAAGAATATATGTGGTGGGGTGTACAGTAACACTCCCTTGTCATTGTTGCACAGTATATGTCAATTGTCATGTAATCAGACACATCAGAAAACAACCTTACTGTCATGAAAGATGATACTGGATGTTATGGACATGGCCGGGCCTGCTGTTTAGCTAATGGAGAATTCTTCCTTTTGCTGGCTTGTACAGCTCCTACCTTAGAGACTCTGGGAAGGATTTTCAAAGGCCTCCTGCACTTTTGTGCAATGATTCTGGTGCAATCCTGTGATTTGCACTGGAAATTTATACCACTTGAAAAGTGATCTGTCAAGTGCAAGTTCCATACGTTGCAACACCTTTCAGCAACAGGTGTGGCATAAATGTGACACCTGCATCATGTTTGTGATGCAAACTGCCTGAAAATAGTGAAACTGTTAAAAACAACATTCAAACGTTTGGGCCCATTTGTAAATGATAGGTTCATAGTATGCTTTACAAGCTCACTCAGGCAATTGCCCTTAGAGAGCTTGCCACCTACATTATGGGTGGAATTCATATTTAGCAATACCCATAAATATATCAATTTTATTTTTAAAGATCTCCATAGTATCAGTTTCAACAATATTTGGTGGTAGTGTGTTCCAACTTGGTATTACTCTCTGTGTAAACCATTTAGTTCTTTTAACAGTATTATTTTTTTCTCCAATCACCTGTAACTCACGCGATCTTGTATATTTATTTTTTATGTGGTAGGTAATTCCTACAGTTTCTTGTAAAAAATATCATTCTTGGTTTTAAAGGCTGAGCAGAGATCACCTCTAATTTATCTATAGTTCACAGAGTATAATTTAAGTTTTTGAAGCCTTTCTGAATAATCTAAACTACCCATTCCTATAACTCTTTTTGTAGTTTTTCTTTCTATTCTCTCTATCAATGTTATATCCTTTATTGTTTGAGAGGCACTAACTTGTATACAGTATTCCATATGTGGTCTTACAAGATTTTTATATAATGACATAATTACATTGGCTTTCTTACTTTTTATGTTTCTAAAGATACAACCCAAAATTTTATGGCAATGTTTTACTTTGTTCTTAATATGTAGATCAAAACTGAGATCATTGCTAATGATAACACCCAAATATTTCTCATTGGCAGTTGTTTCCAAAATATGATTATTTAAGATGTATTTATAATTTGGGTTGTTATGACCAATGTGTGTGTGTGTGTGTGTGTGTGTGTGTGTGTATGTCTCTCTCTCCCTCTCTCCCTCTCTCCCTCTCTCTCTCTCATGACACAGTCAAGTTACAGAAACAGACAGATCTGTTTTCTGCTTGGACCAGTTTAACCCTTAGGCTGCCGATAGAATGGAACATGGAACGTTTAAGTAAATCAAAATAAACATTCCATTAGTAAGAATTTTAGGCAGTATTGCTTAGCATATGTGTGTGTGTGTGTGTGTGTGTGTGTGTGTGTCTCTCTCTCTCTCACTCTCTGAGACATCAATTTTTTTTTGTGTTACAGCTGGCATTTGGAACAGCACAGGGCTCTTTCTGGATTTTTGAAATTCCTAGCCTGATCACGATAGATAAACTCTGCTTACATCACATGAAAGAACTGACCCATAACTGGGTCAGCTTTCCCTTTTGAGGTACATGCCCTATCTGCCTAGCATGCCAAAACTTGGTCATAATCAGCCTGTCTGATGATTGGTGTGGCACTGACTCACCCCTTAAACACTGCTCTGCATCAAATGGACAGTGTCACACCTCTCAAAGAGCACTATCATTGCAAGATGTTTGCTGCATGCACACGCACATGGCAAACATAATTCTTGTTGACTATGTGCATCACCTTGCACCTTTTGGCATTCTTGGTTTTAAATGTGGTTGCACAAGAGTTAAGTTCATATTTAAGAAGTGTTTAGGTCTTGCAAAAACAAGGCAGGCTTAAGAAATGTAAGTCTGTTGTACAAAATTTGTCTTATATTCTATTGTTCTTATTTAGAGACTTTTCTTTAAGCCTCCTATGTGCCAGGCTTATTTGTTGTTAGTAGACATATATAGTTAATTATAGGAAAATTTATTTTATTATAGGAAATCTCTACTAGGGAGGCAGTATAGCGCAGTGGTTTAAGGCTCTGAGCTGCAAACCTGGAGACCAGGGTTTGAATCCCACAGCCCCACTTGCATACTGTGTGAACCTGAGCAAGTCACTTAACTTCCTTGTGCTCCCAGGTCACACTTGTAAAAAAGCTTTAAATTTAGTGTGTGACTCTCCCGGTAATAAAAAAGATTCTGAATATTGTAAATTAAAAAATATGCTTGAAACATGATGTCAAAATTATCCAGATTCATACCTTGTAAATAATAGGTAATATGAAGAGGGTTTCAAACCTGGGTACTAGGGAACCAGAGTTGGGAGTCTTGAAGGGACGATGTCCATCACACCTGTAGCATAAAATTAAGGAACAAGGTCACAAAGTATCCATAGTTCTTGGGGAGTAAGTAGGAAGGACAGGGCAAGTTAGATGCTTAGCAATACTTATCTGATGGTGATGGAGTCAGCATCCTGTCAGACCCATTAAAGTAGAGAGAAAAATATAGCATTATTGAAAGAAATGTAGTATTATTGATCCAGGAACCAGAGCTGTCCCCAGGGAGGTCAGTAATTTATACAATACCACTGGTGGGTTCATGGGCTAGTTTCTCTGGTGGCCAGTGGCCAAAGTATTTAAACAAAATAAGAACCATTTTCCCGGGGTCTAGTGGTGGTGGTGGTGTGGGAGGTCCCTGGCCCCAATATTGTTTTGGCAGGCAGAGAGGTGGATTGTGAGGAGAACATCAAGCAGGTTCACTCTTCCACTGGATATCCTGTGTACTGATGCTACTATAATGAAATTAGCGAGACTGAGTAAATGGTAAATGCAGTTACAAAGAATGTAATTTCTTGTGGCATACTATATGAATCTACCTTAAACTGTAGTCAATTGTTTGGGACAAGGAGTAAACACATTGGCTACAATGTGGGGTATACTATCAGAAAGCAGAAGGTGAAAACACGTTTAGTTCACTTATGTGCCCAAGCATGGACCCATTGCTTATTATTGCTGTTTTAGTCTGGGGATGCTGAAACCAATCCCGGTCCCATTGTAAATGATCTGGCAGACAGTAATTATTTTATACAATTTTCTCAGGGGTTAAAAATCATGCTTTTTAATGCTCAGAGTCTACCTTCTAAATTTCAGGATGTAGAAGCTTGGATTCATTTGCATAACCCTGATGTCCTGGCATTTAGTGAAATTTGGTTAAAACCTTCTGTACTAAATTCAGAGATAAAGATCTTAGGCTATAAAATATTCAGGAACAATTGTAGTTCAAGTGGGGGGCGGGGTTATGTTTTGCATAAAAAATGATTTCGTAGTTGAAGAAAAATGCATTTTGGGGGCTGATTTGACGAACTGTGAACATCTTGCCATACAACTACTTTTGGGTTTAACCAAAAAACCTCATGCTTTTTTGTGTCTATCTTCCACCCAAAGTAAGCAGAATTGGGTTACATGAATTTGTTGATCACCTTAACCTAAGGGCCTATGGGGGGCTTCTGGTTCTGGGGGATTTTAATTTAAATTGGAGTGGCTCTGAGGTTATTAAATTGAATGGGATCTTGATTCAAACCAGTTTGCAGCAAATGGTCACAATTCCTACCAAGTTTAATGCTAAATCTAAAAAACACACTGTACTGATTGGTTACTGTCAAACAAACCTAGTAACATTAAAAAAATGTGGTCTAATTGCTGATGCTCTAAATGACCATCACCCCATTTTCTGTCTTTGAAAACACTGTAGCTTAAAAAAACCTAAACCAATTATACATAACTCTAGATCTTTTACTAATTTTGACTTACAGGTTTTTGCTCAAAATTGGGAAATATTATCTGGTCATATTTTCATCTTATTCCTGATGTTAATTGCATACTTGACTTCTTTATCTCAGAATTTACAGCAGTTCTGGATCCGTTTGCACCTTATGTTAAAAGAAGGGTTTGTGGAAAACAATCAAGTTGGTTAACTTCATCATTAATGAAGTTAATGAGAAGCCAGGACAAAGCATGGAAAAAATATGAAGTTGATAATATTACATTCTGCTATCAATGTTGTAGAACTTTAAGAAATCAATGTAAAGCTCAGATTAAAATTGCTAAAATTAATTATTTAAACAGAAGCAAACCGAAGGACTATCTGATAATAAGAAATTTTGGAATACAATCAATAGCCTAATTAGGCCCAACAGTGATTTACAGAGTTCTGTGAAACTGGATAACGACTTATTAACTTGCCCCTACAAAACAGCAAATGAGTTCAATAAAAGATGTCCCAATTTGGACAAATACCATTCAGACTTGTCTGATAGTCCACCTTATGGTCTCAAGGTCGATTCATATGAGAAGTGTAAAATTTCACATAAAGGTCACTTCGGAGGTTAGGAAATTACTAAGGCAAATCAAACAGGATAGCTCAGCAGGAAGTGATGGACTGATCCCAAACTTACTGAGAGATGTGACTTTGGTATTAGCCTACCCTATTAGCATTATTTTTAACCTGTTCTTTTCCTTGGGCATAGTCCCTGATTTATGGAAGCATTCAGTAGTTGTTCCTATTCGTAAAACCGGATTATTACAAGACTTTGGAAACTATAGGCCTACAGTAAATCAATTTTATTCACTCTGGCTAAAATACAAGAAACAATAGTTTATAACCAACTTATTGAATACATTGAAAACTCAGGATTGTTGTCCCAAAATCAGCATGGTTTTCGAAAGGGATGAGATACGGAGATTGTCTTTGTCGAGTTCACGAATGTGGTCCTAGAAAGTATGGGCAGTGGGTATCTGACTGGAGCTGCATTCGTGGACTTGACTAAGGCATTCCACCAGGTTGATCATATGCTCTTAATTGACAAACTTGACATTCTGGGTGTGGGGCATTCTGCCTTGACCTGGTTTGAAGATTACCTCAGAGAAAGATCTCAGAAGGTTAAGTTTGGTAGTGTTTTTTCAAAATCTGCAACTGTTAAGTGTGGGGTCTCTCAGGGCTCCATATTGGGACCAGTTTTGTTTTATTTGTTTTTTGATAAACTTGTAAGTGCACTGGGAGATGTACAAGTAATGTTATATGATGATGACGCAGTAATATATACACAGGGATCTTCCATATCTGAACTGAATGACTCACTAACTAAGGAAATAAGTAAATTGCAACAATGACTTATTTCAGATAGATTGGTTTTGAAAAAGTCAACGATTAAAACTATGGTCTTTGGTACAAGGGCATGCATTAGAGACAGGGGCCAGAGCCTACAGATTAAGTCCCTCGATGGCATTATTTTTGAAAATGTAGACACTTTTTGATACTTAGGTGTAATACTGGACCCAAACCTATGTTATGAACCTCACTTTAATAGGGTTACAGCAAGGATTCATAAAAAGGTGGGTCTATTATATAGAATTCCTTCCTTCCTTACTACAGAATCTAGAATGGTAATTGCCAGACAATGTTTAGCCCCTATTGTAAATAATGCTACTCTAGTCACAGATAATGCCTCTGCCACAACTATTGATAAGAAATCCATCTTGCTACAACTAATAGCCAAATTTGCACTAATGGCCCCCAAATCATTGCATCAATGCGATATTTTAAAGTCTATGGGTTGGTTACCTATTCATCTACATTTCAGATTTTGTGTGGTCAAATTTATATTTCGAGTTATCAGTTCTGGTGACCTATTAAGTCTTAGCAATCTTTTGAAACATTATGATAAGGGATACTACTCTAGACATAGGGTTGATAATGGGGTTTGAAAGCTCCCATTAATGAGACTGACGAGTGGCAAACGGGCCTTTGCTTACATCGCTACTTATATCTGGAACAATATTCCCCTAGATATGAGACAATTACAAACTTCTAATTTATTTTCTCATGCTCTGTTATTGCATCTTATCTTAATGGCTAACTGTAATTGTTTTAACTAGTTATTTTTATTTTAACATGGATGTTTCAGTCCGAAATGTTATGGATTGTTATTGTATTGTATGAAATATGTATATGATCTGTTTGATGTGGGTCAGACCTGTAAAGGGAATTTCATTTTTCAGTGTGCTTACCCATTAAGCAAATAAACAAACAAACAAAATGGAAAGTACTCTGCATCAGTAATCTACTTAGGTGCTATACTCAGCCACCACCGTCTGGTTAAGTGTGGCATCATTTACCACAATGCATCACATGGATCAGGTTGTGCAACAGTGGGACATTCAATGGGACCAGAAAACTTCCCCCCCACTCCACCCCCCCTCCCGCACCACCACTGCATCATGTGGACTGGGCTGTTGTCTCAAACCACAAGGGAGATAAAGTGCAGGATGAGAAGGGCACAGCAGTTTGTTACCCATCCTGCCCATTCATATAACAACTCTGCAGTTATCCATCAGCTGTTTTGTAAGAAGGAAACTAGTGGAAAAGAGATAAGGTACAAAGGATACATTTTCTGTGACAGTGTTTGTTTCATAAATGAAAGTGTTGAATTAAAAAGAAAACATAAAAACATGTCTTTTATCAAGTTGCCATTGTGTGGCTCTTAGTGGAGGGACGAAACACAACCAGCAACTGACCTGCACATATATTGAATTGAGATACAATGCTGAAGTCTGACACAATGCATAAAGTTACTAAACGGAGATGGAGGTATTTTTTTTTTGATATCTGAATCATTTTTTTTTGACAGAGCCAGTTAACTTGCATTGCTTGCCACCTTACCCACCATGATAGAGATGTACCATGAAGTGTAACCAGAGTTTTGTACTTATTTATGAACTTGTCAGTACCTTGCTGAAAATTATGATGTCACGTTTCTGTCTAAATAAGACTATGTCATTAACAAAAACAGACTAGTACTCAACATGCAGCTCAATGTTTTTTGTTTGTACTGTAAACCGTCTCAAGAGGGGAAGTGAGACATCTGTGGTCATATGGGGTGGTGGAACAGACCTCTATCTTACACTGTTTCTTTGGTGACCTGTGTGTGCCCATACTAATTCTTACAGTAACTCACGTTCATGTATTTCTGTTTTATCCCTTTGTATTTCAGCCTGTCATGACTTTGGACAACTCAGACTCTGACCTGAATTTTTACCATCACTTTATCCATTTAGTGACTGAACTTACAGAATTATATTCTGATTTAAATTAGCGGGCACCTTATCCTATTGTGTGGCTCTACATGCTAATTGTCACCTTCAGAGAGTGTCTGACAACAGACACAAACAGGAATGTAATCTCTGTCTTTCTACTTCTCTTCTTTTTTTTTCTTCTTTTCTTTCTTTTTTTAACATGTGCTGTTTCTTTAGCTAACAAAATGTAAAGTTTTTTCGGTTGTCAGGGGCAACTCACCAATACAGATGCAGTCTGCATTTCAATCTCATGGGATGATGGGAAGATGGTTCTTCCTTTCATAATATCTTTTTGTGTCTAGCCACAGGGGAACTATTACTTCCTCACTCCCATCTCTCTCTCTCTCTCTCTCTCTCTCTCTCTTCTTCTCACTGTCCTTTCTTATTGTACATGTCTCCATTATATGTCTCCAATACCTCTCTGCTTCTCTTTCCTCTTCTTCCTCCTTTTCATTGTATCCTCATTCCATCCCTTCAGAGTAAGGTGTAAGACCACAATGAGATTTTTCTTCCTTGTTATTAAAAAATAAAAAATTAAAAACTGTCAGATGTGCACTATTAGCAGCAATGCTGGGTAAATGTGATGTAAGGCCGGGGCTTCTAGAAATGGATTAGATACAGTGAGGCAGTTCACCTTTGTGGTAATGGCATGAGATTTGGCCAATAGATTTTTTTTCTCACATGAAACTCTGCTAGTGGGATTATCCTGTGAAGCAACAAGAAAAAAAAAACAATTCTAAATCAAAGTGGGACAAAATATATCAGCTCACCCCGGAATCACAGTTCTCTTACTTGCTCACTTTAAATTCATGCAGGGTTTGGGAAAAGGATACTGAATTTGAAAAATGTTGAACTAAGACCAGTGAGATTATGCACATGGTGTTTTCTATCATCCCCCCCATCACGGGAACAGCCCCCATCAGATGTTCACTCATCCAACAGATCATGAAAATACTGATGTTACAATACACCATCATGAAAGCTGTTGTGAAATGGGGAACGTAAGGAAAAAAGACAATTTCACATGGCTCTTACCTCTGGAAATGTAATCATAAGCTGCGTACATAATTTGGTTGTCACTGATTAGACGTCCAGAGGATCGGATGTTAGGGTTGCCGTGTCACTGAAGTTACTTTGGAGGAGTCACAACCATTAGGGCCATAGTGAGCGTCTGTTAGGAGTGAGACAGTGACAGAGTGTTGTCTCTTTGGTGCCAGCCATTGGGGATGGAGTGTGTAGAGATGGAAGGTCCTTGGCAGGATAATCTGTGCTTGACCCACATCCTTACAAATGTTGAACATCAAATAACCTAACTGATCCAGCTCTGCAGTTCATCCCTTGAGAGCTCCCTACTCAACATAGGACACAGTAAAGGACATCACAAGAGAATACGAACCACATGCACTTCACTTGACCACAGTCTTGGAGGGTGACGGAACTACAACTCAGCTCATGGGTTTGAATCCTACCAATGCCATGGATGCAACTACAATTCATTTCCCCAGACAGCAAACACCCACTCCCCCTCCCAGGCTAAAGATGCAGATGAAACTGAGTTGCTGTGGTAAAAAAAAAATTCAACCTCACTAGGTATAGATCCCTCTCCCCAAAGTAGCACATTTTAAACAGAAGGAGATTTGGACAGACTTCCCAGAACTGGCATTACAGGGAAGTGCCAGGGTAGATTAGGTCCCAATGTAGAGTTCTCGGTCACATGGACAAGGTGCTAAGGCAGAGGTGGCAGATAGGCAAGCAAGGTTAGGTCAGCAAGCAGTCTCTGCAGTGGGGGGGCAGGGGGTTCATTCCGACATGGCAGTCCTGGCCCTGGCTCACTTTCAATCCTCTCCATTTGCAATGGAACAGTGACAAAATGGAATCACGCTTGTCTGCTAGGGCTGAGAGAGTGAGCACAGAAAGCTAAGCACTGGTGTCAATTCCGTTGAGACATCATGTGACCACATCACCTAAGCAGGTACTAGTCCCAACGTTGATTGATCTTTGCTACTCCTCCTGATGCACACGATAGAATTAATAAGAATTAATAATTTGATGGTGCACACAGATTGGAGGGTCTGGCAGGGGAAAACGAAAGTGCTGGTGGCTGGTAATACTATTCTGCCTCAATTTAACCCCTGCTGCAATGGTATAAATTCCGGAGGGGGGCAGATCCCCTACCTAATCATCCTGGGGAGGGACTTCAGCACCTCAGCCCCCTCCAACTTGGCACCTATGACCAGCATTGATTTCTGTTCACAGAACTGCATGGCTATTCACGAGTGATCAGTTCAGAAGTCCGACTGCAGCCAGAGAAAAGGTCAAAAGCATAATAAGCAACAGTATAAAGGGACCACCACCTGCTGAAGATTTCGTGTTAATACAGGTTTCGCCATAAAATAGAGGCTATGGACCCAAGACATATCTGTGCAGAAGCAGTTTTAGCTGTGAAGAAATGGCTTTATTTCATTCCAAAGTGCTGTTAAAAAATCATTGTTATTCATATTTAAGCACACATTACCCATCCATAAAATGACAGTCTCATTCTGTGGTTATCAATAGTGCAGACTGAAGGAGCTTTGCAAAGCAGGAGGGTGTAAGTAACTATTGAAAGAGTATTGAGGGTTTTAATGGCATCATTGATTTGTGTTATTAAAATAAATGGGAACTATCATAGGTCAAATGGAACTATGCTATAAATGAATGATGCAGCAGATTGGGTGAACCTACCCCCCTCCTGCCTGCATTTCTCAGAAGGGCCACACTACATACCTCTCAAGCAGCCCTCCCTCACTCTCCTTCACTCATAGAAACACAGAAACATAGAATTTGATGGCAGATAAGGACCGCATGGCCCACCTAGTCTGCCCATTTCCCTACCTAACGGATAAGCTGCAGATCCTAGTTAATCAATAGCCTACTTCCTCCTACCCTCCACTAGAACTGCCTTATGTCTGTCCCATGCATTCTTGAATTCCCCCACTGTTTTTGACTCTCGACCTCCTCAGGAAGGCTGTTCCATGCATCTACAACCCTCTCTGTGAAGAAATACTTCCTCCACATTACCTCTGGGCAGTCCCCCTCTATCTTCAAATTGTGCCCCATGTTCTCAATGTCTCTTTTCTGAAAGATGCTACTCTCTTGGACTTTGTTGATTCCCTTGAGGTATTTGAAAGTTTCTATCATGTCCCCCCTCTCCCTTTTTTCCTCGAGGCTATACCTCTTAAGCTCCTTTAGTCTTTCTTCATATGTCATCTGGTGCAGACCCTGCACCATTTTGGTTGCCTTCCTCTGGACAGCCTCCACCCTGTCTATGTCTTTGCAGAGATGGGGTCTCCAGAACTGTACACAGTACTCCAGATGTGGTCTTACCAACTGTCTGTACAGATGGCCAACAACGTCTTGTTTTCTAATGGTGATGCCTCTCCCTATGCATCCCAGTATCCCCCAGCCCTCCTTACTGCCTTCTCACATTGCTGGCCCACCTTTAGGTCGTCTGATATGACTACCCCAGGTCCCTTTCCATTTTTGTTGTTGTCAGTATCTCACCCCCCATTGTGTACTCTTCCCCTGGGTTTTTGTTTCCCAGGTGCATTACTTTGCACTTCTTTGTGTTGAATCTAAGCTACCATACATTTGACCATTCCTCCAACCTTGCCAAGTCCCTTTTCATCCTTTCCACCCCACCTTACGTATCAACCCTGTTGCAGATCTTTGCGTCATCTGGAAAGAGACATACTTTCCCTTCTAGTCCCTCTGTAATGTCATTTATAAAGACATTAAAAAGGACTGGCCCCAGTACAGAACCCTGTGGTACCCCACTAGTAACCCTCCTTTCTTCACTGTGGACTCCATTTACTATTACCCACTGTGTCCTGTTGTCCAACCAGTGTTTTTTGTGCTACCACCCTAGGACCTACTCCCAGGCTGGCTAATTTGTTTATTAATCTTTTGTGCAGGACTGTGTCAAATGCCTTGCTAAAGTCTAGGTAGGCCATGTCCACAGCCCCTCCTGGTCTACTACTTTGGTCACCCAGTCAAAGAACAATTAGATTTGTCTGACATGACCTTCCTGTTGTGAATCCATGCTGCCTTGGGTCCCAGCCCCACTGGCCTCTAGGTACTCAACAATTCTTTCCTTCAGCAGTGATTCCATCATTTTCCCTACCACTGAAGTCAAACTGACAGGTCTGTAGTTTCCTGCCTCTGTCTTGCTCCCACTTTTGTGAAGGAGAATCACATCCACCCTCCTCCAGTCCTCAGGTACCACAACATCCTCCCATGATTTATTAAAAAGGATAGTCAGTGGTGTTACTAGTTCTTCCCTTATTTCTTTTAGAATTCTGGGGTGACTCTCATCAGGCCCCATTGCTTTATCCAACTTCAGTTTTAAGAGCTCTTTCAGAACCCTTTCTTCTGTGAAAGGACTAATATCAACCCCCTTATCCAGAGTGCTTCTATTGACTGGATTAGGTATCTCCCCCTGCTTTTCCATTGTGAATACTGAACAGAAGTATTCGTTCAGTATCCCTGCTTTTTCACTGTCGCTCTCTGCCCAACCACCTTCCACTTTATTCAGCCTCAGTATCCCTGCCTTAGTCTTTCTTAGCTCCCTAATGTACCTATAAAAGGTTTTATCCCTTTTCTTAACCGAGTTGGCTATCTTTTCCTCAGTTTGGGCCTTTGCTATTATGACTGCTTTCCCCGCTTCCTTCTACTTTAACTGGTACAGTTCTCTGTCCTGCTCCTTCTATGTTTTCTTATACTTCTTGAATGCTATCTCTTTCTCCCTTACCTTCCCTACTACTTCTTTTGAGAACCATAGCGGTTTCTTCTTTCGTTTTGATTTGTTTATTTGCTTCACACAAAGGCTTGTGCCTCTGTGATGGCCGTTTCAATGTTTCTCCATTGTTGTTCCACCCACCTTCTTGCCTGTTTGCTAGTGCTTTCTGAGACACTCTCTCATTTTGACAAAATCAGCCCTCCTGAGAGTCCAGGCCTTCACGTTAGTGTGACTTGACTCTACAGCTAAGTTTATTGTGAACCACACTGTTTGGTAGTCAGCTTGTTCCCAGATGGCAGCCACTTCAAGATCAGAGATCCTGTCTCCGTCCCATTTGAGAGTACCAGGTCTAAGATTGCTCCCTCCCGAGTGGGTTCCAAAACTAGCTGTCTGAGGCATGCCCCTCTGTTGGGCATCGAGAATGGCCCTGCTCTTGAATGTGGCTGCAGCAAAGGTGCTCCAGTTAACATCTGGCATATTCAGGTCCCCCATCAGCAATACCTCCCCTTTCTCTGCCATCCCAAGGATGCCTTCTATCATTTTCTTGTCCTTTTCCTTCCCCTGAGATGGTGGGTCTGTATACAACCCCTGTGCGGATTGTGGAGCCATTTCCAGTCTCCAGGGTGACCCACAGTGCCTCCTCTCCTCCCTATTTACCCTTTAGGTCTGTTGCTTTGATCCCTTCCCTTACATAGAGAGCTACTCCTCCTCCTCCTCTTCTTCCCTCCCTGTCCCTCCTGTAGGTTGTGTAACCTGGTATGTTGACATCCCAGTCATGGTTCTCTGTGTATCATGTTTCTGTGACTGCCATGATATCCAGGCATCCCTCTTCCATCAAGGTCACCATTTCAGGGAGCTTTTTACCTAGACTATGGGCATTGGTACTCATTACCCTCCATTTTTTATGGCTTTATTTCTTTTGTCCCATCTCTGTCCTTACTGCCTTTGTCTTTTCTCCATTTACCCTGCCCTTCTCCTATCAACTGCTCTATCTTGGTGTTTACCTCACTAACTACCCTGTTTTTTTGGAGAGGTGCTCGGATTTCCTTCTCCTTTCAGTGCTCCCCTTGGCTAGGTTAAATGCTTGCCAGTGAAGCATTTAAACCTATCACCTAGGATCCCGGTTCCCCTCCTGGATAGATGCAGACCATCGCACCTGTATAGGCCTGCATCCCTCCAGGTGGAGCCCCAGTCCCCAATGATGCGAAATCCCTGAGCTCTGCACCAGGTTTTCAACTAGTCATTGAATCCCTTGGTGCAGAGTACCCTAGCCTCATCCATGCCATAGACAGGTAGCACTTACGAGAAAGTTACCGTGTGTGCTACTTGTCTAAGTCCCCCTCCCCAACTCCACAAACTCCTGTTGCACTGCTCTGATCCCATTTTCAGCCAGGTCATTCATCCCTAGGTGGATAATGACATCCAGCTCCCTCCCCCCTTGCAGCTGCTCCCACAATCCTGAGTATTCATTTCCTGTCCCTCCAAGCCATGGTGCCGGGCAGGCACCTTACCTCCCTTTCCCTCCCTCCCCAGTTCCTACCCCTCAAGAATTGGGTCCTCCACCAGGGTTGCTTCCTTCCTGTGGGTCTCTGTACCACCCTCCTGTGGGTCTCCATTGTGGAGGTTCCCAGCATCCTTCTTGGTCTCTACTGCAGGTGCCTCCATAGAGGAACCATGCACCACCAGAGTGGCGAATGAATTGTGGAGAGGCACAACTGGAGGGATGCATCTCTGTTCCACCACCCTCACCCTCCCTGAGCCCACTGTGGTCCAACCACTCCTCTTTCTTGGCAACCTCTGAGGTAGTGGCAGTGGTCTGGATGGTCCCTGGGTGGGGGAGCAGGTTTCCTGAATCCATGCCGGTCAGCATGCAGATGAACAACCTCCTCCCTCAGACCAGAGAGGTGCCTGCAAATAGGGCAGCAATGCAGTCTCCAGAATGTCTCCCGGATGACTGCTGCTCCACAGCCAGTGCATTGCACCTCTCCCCACATGTCTGTGTCCCTTCTTGTTAAAGATGCTTTTCTTTTGTTGTTTTTTGTTTTTGTTTTATTGTGTGCAAGCTTGTGAGTGTCTCTACCCTCTATTCAGTGTGCTGTGCCTTTAAGGATATGAACAGGTGTATGTTGTTAGCAGTTTTGGGGAAGTGATGTCAGAAACTCTGCTATAAAGGAAGTTATGTGCTTGGGGCACGTGGGGTGAGGGGAAGGGTGGAAGGGAGTAAACCTATGCTGTCCAGAAACAATCAACTACAACTTTGACCCTCCACCCCAGGGAATGCCTTCCTTCTGTAACAGGAAGGGACACAGACATGTGGGGAGTGGTGCAATGCACTGGCTGTGGAGCAGCAGTCTTCTGGGAGACATTCTGGAGACTGTGTTGCTGCCCTATTTGCAGGCACCTCTCTGGTCTGAGGGAGGGGGTTGTTCATCTCCCTCTCTGTGTCATACGCATTCACTCCAGTCCAATCAGTCCAGCCAGCCAGCCAGTTAGCCAGCTCTCTCACACATACACACACTACACACACACACACACACACACACACAAGCCCTTCTTTAGCACTCACAGCAGTACTTCAACATAACTGCACTACTTCTACTGTCTATGCATGTGAATGATAACATTCTGTACATTTGAGGCAAGTTGTATGCCACTGTACATCTGGAGATACCCTCAGATTATACTGATGATGAATCTGAGTGCATGAACAACACAGGGCAAGATCAGATGTTTATCTGCAAATCAAATACATAGAAACTCATTGTGCGATGAAGCGATAGCTTAATTTCTCTTCCTAACACAATATACAGTGTCATTACAATTTCCAAACTGGCAGATCATGTGGCGTTTTCTTTAAAACCATGTTGTTAAGACTGTCATCTTATGTAAGGATAAGAAATTCTTTATTCAATATGCACGGTATTTCGAGTATTCTTAAATAAATTTGATTGGAGTTGTAACCAGTACATTATTATACTAGAGCACGGAGCACCACGTATTTTTTTCAGGGTCATGTAACTATGTAGCTGATCAGGGGCGTAGCTACAAGGGTGCAGGGGGTGCAGTCGCACTTGGGCCCACGAGGTTTGAGGGGCCCAAATCATAATTTTGATGTTTATTCACAACCTGGGGGGCCCTATAACATGCCCTTGCACCCAGGCCCTCTGGGAATTTGCTACACTACTGTAGCCGATATTGGTACAAGTAAGAATTAAAAATGTACACTCTACTGTTTACATTATGTTTTATATGGAGAGTCACACAGGGCTCCTTATTTCCAGCATTGCCTGAAAAAAAGAAAGAAACAGCCAATCAATGGAAAGGATTCTAATATGCTGCATACTTATTATGTCTATCAGGCAGCAGCATTTCTATAACAGGAATCCCTCATATCGTTTTCATCAATGCCCCTTGCATGTCATTACAGAGAGGACAAACATTAGGGTATTGTGACCAACACAGACTACATTGTTATCTGATCCTGCTATAACAATGATTTTGAATGACACACTGACAACATCTGTGTTAATAACACAGCATTTTCAATTCTTATTCATAGGAGCTTGGGTTTGTGTCACAACACTGTATTATAGTGGCAGACACAGACTGCACTGCAGTCTGAACCTGATAAAATATTGCAGTCACTGCACAGTAGTTGTATTGTTACCCTAAATTCTGCTGTTGCCTTTCAGACTGTCTGACATGGAGAGAAGGGACATGGAGAGATGGGAGAATCACACAGGGCTCTTTATTTCCCGGCATGCTATATGTACATACCTAGCGTCTTGCATATTGCACTTATTACAGATTTTTAAACATAAACTGAGAGACCTGCACTAATTATCTAGCATTTTTCCCTTACTTGTAAGGCCTTGTGTTTGAGTCTCACCCCACAATCTCATGACCAACATTGGTTACATTGTTACATGACCCTGCAAAAAAATATGTGGTGATCAGCGTTTTAGTATAACAATGTATTGCTTAGTTATTTACAGCTCCCAATCAAATTCATTTAAGTCTGCTCAAAACATAGTGTGCACTGAATAAAGTATTTCTGATCCTTCCATAAGATGACGGTCTCGTTCTGCTGTTATGTGTATCAGCAATACTGTGCCTTCCTATTTTAGCAGTCCTTTTTCTCTGGCCTATTTTAATTTGTTTTCTTTAATCTGGCAGCTAAGAAATTTTATTAGTATAGGTCTTGGGCGCTCACCAGACTTGGGACAAGGGGCTAAAGTTCTGTGGGCTCTCTCAGTCTCTATGTAAGAGAGATTAATGGAGCATTCAGTTAAGTCATCAGGAGCCTGTGAATAAAAAGGATTGTTTCGGTTCCTTCTGCTTCTTTGGACAAACCAATGAGGTGTATATTGTTTCGCCTAGCTCTGTTCTCTAAATCACCCACCCTGGATATCAGGAATTTCAAAACTCCGTTAAGAATTTTTGAGTCCTTGTCTCTCTACAGATTCAAACCTTTCTCAGCTAGGACCCTGAAAAACAGAGAAAACTGCTTCTACATTTCTAAACACATTCTCCCTTCCTTTCCCTTGCACTTGCTCAGGTCAAGCGGCTTTCTTCTTCCACCTCCCTTACCTCTGGAATCAACTCCCTTGGACCACCCACCATGCACCCTCCCTCTATGCCCTCAAATCCCTGCTTCGTAGCCTCCCCCCTGCCCCCTGCAACTGCCCTTCCGCTCCCTCCATGCTTCCTTTCTGCCCCTCCTAACCCTCCTCCACCCCCTTTCCTTCTGTTCTAGACCCCTGAGGACCCCACCCCAAGGGTCTTTGTCCCTCTCTCTCTCTTCTCTTTTTCTCCGGCTCATTTTTCTTTGTTTATTCTGTGTTTCCAGTCTCTCTGCTTTTGCCTGAGTCACCTTCACCTCTCATTCTGCACTTCTGTACTGGTATGCAGTTCGGAGCAAACTCATTCAGCTCTACAGTTGCAGTATGCAGTTTGGACTGAACTTCTGTTTCCTTTGTACAGTTCAGGGGTTTGTCTTGTATAGTATTTCATTGATCTTATTAATTTTATTGCTCCTGTACTCTCTACTGTGTTTTTGCCTTATCACTGTAATTCCCTCTGTCTTGATTGTACTTACTAGTGTTATTGCATTGTATTGTACTGTATTGTACTTTATTTTCATATGATATTTGTATATGCTATTGCTTGTACCCCCATCTGTGTTTTTACCCCCGGGTTGCACCTAGAAATGTGCCTTGGCTCAGTGTGCCTTTCCTGGTTAACAAACTTCAAAAAAATAAACAGACTACCTTACAACAAAGTGGCATTTCATTATACAATTCTGTCTTTTTGTATTTGAACCACACATTTTTTATGTATTTATTATTATTATTTTTTTCATTTTACAATGTTTGGCTGTGGAGAGGCACACTGAGCCAAAAATCAGTTTGAACAGTAAAGTTTGAACTATTAATGAGTGCAAATAGTTATTTACCATTCGAACAGTAAAGTCTGAACAATAAATGAATTGAAAAGTAATTACTTAGCGAGTGACAGGAGACATGCTTTACAGTGAAAAAAATACACATATTTGCCATGGAGCTATACTCATTTTTAGACTAACATCGAGCTAAGCATATCACTGAGATCTAAATACAGGTGTTGTGCTGCCCTTACCGTGCAGTAGTTGTGTACAACACTAGTTTGTAAAGTGTTAGAAAAACAAGATGGCTGACATCTCGAACAGTATTTGTCTGAAAATTGATCAGAAAATTAACAGTTTGAACTGCTATTTACTGTTCAAACTGTTTTCATTTACCTGCCTGTCTTGCAGCTATCACAAAAATCATTATAATTCAAAAATGGTAATATATGTTTTCACCAAACCATCCAAAGTTACACCCTTGGCACACACCCCATCATCCCTGAAAATTACAGAGAACAATTGAATTCCATATGGGCTGTAGATGATGGCATAAAATCACACGTTAACCTACGGGAAAAAATGTAATTTTTACTGTTTTTCACCACTTTATATCTCAAAAACAATACAAGATGCCGTCACAAAACATTCCAGATCTTGTGACACTAGCAGAATGACCGTGCATCCCAATTCTGAGGCTATTTCATCAAAAAATGCCAAAGTTATTAATGTGCAAAAATTGAGATATAACATTGAAGTACTGTACCAACCGTAACTATAGGGGCGTGATCTCGACCCTATAATATATACATCTTTTAGTTTTTTTCATAATTAGCAAAAAACAGCAAAAAATTCCTTTGTTTCCTACTGTTTGCAACACATAAATGCAAATAGTTTTAAAATGAAATGTGATAACATGATACTTTGAGCACAAAAGTTGTTCAACACAAAACTATCTACCAAATGAGTGGTGTTTCATTTATAGATACCATTTAGATTTTTTTAAATCAGTAAAAAATGGCAGCAAATTCTTTTTTTTTACTCCTTTGGAGGTATGGCATAAATGGAATATGCTACCCTCCTACTGGAAATATTATTGATATTTTTTATTTTCGTGCCAGTTGACCTGATGACATCACTCATGGCTTCACCAGTTGTGATTTCATTGGGTCAATCGGCACTCAAACAAAAAATATCAGCAATATTTCCAGTGGGGGGGTAGCATATTCTATATATATTCTTTGCAAAAAACTCCATTAATTCATCAGTTTGTACCACTATTATAGTAACAGAAGTATGGAAATGCGATCTTAGGGTTTTCAATACTAACTCCACATTCCCCCCAAGCAGCCAAAGGGGGCGAGGCAACACAAGCAACTACAGACATCTACCATCAGTGAAGACAAACAACATACAGTTCTTTCTGCATGACACAAGTGACATCCATCGTCATGGTCCAGTGCTTCTGTAGCCATGGATACACATGCACACTTGCACACCACCTGGGAAGTGTGGTTAAAAATTCCCATTATACCACATTGCAAATTGTAAGTAAGGAAAAACACATGACAGGGTGTGTGGCAATGCTAAATTACTGCACATTCCAGGTGGGTTGTGAGGCATGAGGCACAGTTGAGTGTCTTCAACCACCTGTGAAGTGCGGTATATGATTCCCATAGGATCACATTGTAAATTGTGAGTAAGCAACAACACATGGTAGAGTGTGCAGCAATGCTAAACTGCTGCATGCCCCAGGTTGGTTGTGAGGGAGACATGAGGCACAGCTGAGTGCCTTTAACCACCTTGGAAGTGCAATATAAAATTCCCATAGAATCACATTGTAAATTATAAGTAAGCAATAATACACAGCAGGGTGTATGGCAGTTCTAAATTATTTCATGCCCCCAGGTGGGTTGTAAGGCACAAGGTGCAGCTGGGTGTCTTCAACTACCTGGTAAGTGCAGTATATAATTCACATAAGATTACATTATACATTTTAAGTGATCAATACCACAAGGCAGGTTGTGTGGCAAGGCTAAATTGCTACATGCCCCAGGTGAGTTGTGAGACACAAGGTGCAGCTGAGTGCCTTCAACCACCTTGGAAGTGAGATATAAAATTCCCATAGGATCACATTGTAAATTGTAAGTAAGCAATAACACACAACATGGTGTGCGGTAATGCTAAATTATCACATGCTCCAGGTAGGTTATGAGATGGGTTTTGAGGCACAAGGCACAGCTGAGTGCCATCAACCACATGAGAAGTATGGATGTCTTCACTCAGGTGCCAAAGGCACCTATGCTGCCATGGAAGCATATGCTAAGGACATGGGAGAAACAGCAGGTGGCTGTTCTGAGGAGCACCAGGCCCCTAGCCTCTTCACCTGGAAACAGAGGTAACATTCCAACTTAAATAGTGCACAGCTGAATGACACAAAATGAAACCAAAAAAAGGGAAATGCCAGCAGAGCAAGATGCAGCTCTAGATAGTAGGGAGAAGGCAGTGTTCATGTGCACTGACTAAATGCAAGGAAAAAAGGAAGTGTCAGTGGGTGGCTGCATGAGAAATGCAGCATGCCCTAGATCACTTTGCCTGATAACAAAGTGGGAGTGGGAGAATCTGTGGCTCACAGTGTCACAGTGAGGCAGCATTGACAGACCAGGGGAAAATAGAAATGGAAACATTAAGAGTACAACAGTTTTGCATTCCCCTTCCCCAATTCTGAAGGTGGGAGGTGGGAGCTATTTGAAAAGCAAATTGCAGTTTGGTTAATTGGAAGAGTAAGATCCTCAGATTGTTTCTGACACACATGCCCCTGTACAGGTAGCACATGCCACTGGATGGAAATGACAAGCAGTTTCTGATGCACCCACTGCCCCCAAGACCCATCTAATCTGCTCAAGCCTGTCTAGTTATGAGACTGTGCCCCAATCACACCATTAGCCATTTCCATAGAGTTCCATGACCGTGTCCCAACCCTGTTTACAGGCTGTCTCAGTCTGACTAATATTTCTATGTGGACCTCTGATGAGAAGCATAATAACACTGCCTCGTCTCTGTGATTCCTATTTTATAAGTGTAATGTAGCTACGGCACTTGCTCATGTGTGTATGCTCGCCACTCTCTGTTCCTAGTTAATCTTGTATGGGTGTCAAAAACAACAAAAGATCACTCTCCTCCAATTAACCAAACTACAATTTGCTTTTCAAATAGCTCCCACCTCCTGCCTTCCAAACGGGGTGGGGGTGCAAAACTGTTGTATGCATAATGTTTCCAGGTTTATTTTCCCCTGCTCTGTCAATGCTGCCTTGCCATAACAGTGTAAGCCACAGATTCTCCCACTCCCTCTTTACATTATCAGGCAACATGATCTAGAGCATGCTGCATTTCTCACACAGCCACCCGCTGACACTTCCATTTCTTCTTTGCATTTAGTCAGTACACATGAAAACTGTGTTCTCCATACTACCCAGAGCTACATCTAGATCTGCTGCCATTTCCCTTTTTTTGTTTTCATTTTGTGTCATTTGGCTGTGTGCCATTTAAGTAGGTACATTACCTTTGTTTCTAGGCAAAGAAGCCAAGGGCCTGGTGTTCCTCAGAGCAGCCACTTGCTGACTGTCTCATGTCCATGGCAGCATAGGTGCCTTCAGCACCTGAATGAAGACATCCGCACTTCCTAAGTGGTTGAAGGCACACAACTCAGCTGTGCCTCGTGCCTCACAACCCACCTCACAACCCACCTAGGGTGTACAGTAATTTAGCATTACTGCACACCCTGTCATGTGTTATTGCTTACATACAATTTATAATGTGATCCGATGGGGATCATATACCACACTTCACAGGTAGTTGAAAGCACTCAGCTGCTCCTTGTGCCTCACAACCCACCTTGGGCATGAAGTAATTTAGCATTGCCACACACCCTGTTATGTGTTATTCCTTACTTACAATTTACAATATGATCCCATGGGAATTTTTTACTGCAGTTCCCAGGTGGTGTGCAAGTGTGCATGTGTATCCAGGGCTACAGAAACACTAGTCTACAGTCAATGGCTTCTGTTACAGATCATAACTTAAAACAAGCATTTGTCAATGCCAAATGCTGTCTTGCTGGCATTGGCATTGGTAGTGCAGGAGTTCGAGACACATAATAGGAATGGCAGTGAAGTATTGAACTGACGTTAACCCCACTCCCACCCTGAAGAGACTAACAGGCATTGGGGTGTGCCTTTGGGTCATCAGCTATAACGCTCATGCCATTTTACCTCACCCTACCCTATAGACACTGACAAGTGTTGTGGTGTGCTTTGGAGTCTTTGGGCCTTATACTAACTCCATTCCATAAGGAAATATGCTGAGGTGGGTGCAGTATAGGAGAATGGGGTAAACTTTGAGGCTGAACAATCCAAGGCACACCTCGATGCCTGTCACTGGCTGCAGGGTGGGTGTTGAATAGCAGAAGCATTACAGCTTATGATCCTGAGTCACACCCCTGACGCCTGTCAGTCTCTACAGGGTGGGGTGTTACAGCTGGAAACCCTAACGCATGTGTTGGTATTTTCACTCCAAATTATCAACATGGGCTTTTTGTGACCCCCACCTCATGAAGAGCAGCAGTATCAGTTTGTTAGCCGGAAGGTGATTTTGCATAGTGACTGCGCCATTTGGCGGCACAGGTACAGAAACACATTTTGGGCAGGATGTGAAAAATGACAACTGTATAGTTCATGAGGAGGTGTAAAAAAGGGCAATGTTGAAAATCTGGAGTGAAAATATGAAAAATTGGTGAAGTCATGAGCATGCATAGAAACTGCACAACGCACTTCCGTAACCCATTTATTTTTGGAATTGTTTTAATCACATTTTCAACATAGGCATTTTGGGACCTCCCCTCATGAACAGTGGCACAGTGATTTTGTTAAGCTGTCCCAAAAGTTGATTTCCCAAAGCGACCATGCCATTGTATGCCACAGGTGCAAAAACATATTTTGGGCAGGATGTGAAAAATGACAGCTGTGCTGTTCATAAGGAGGTGTGACAAAATGCTAGTGTTGAAAATCTGGCATGAAAATATTGCAAATTTGCGAAGTTACAAGGGCACGTGGAAACTGCACAACGCATGCTTGAAACACAGTAATTTTATGGACTTACATCACCAAATTTTCAACATAGGCATTTTAGGACCACTGCTCATGAACAGTGGCAGTGTCATTTTGTAAATCTGTCCCTAAAACTGGTTTCCTACAGCTACCGTGCTATTTATTCCTGGAAGTGCAAAAACACATTTTGGACAGGATATGTAAAATGACAGCTGTACTGTTCATAAGGAGATGTGAAAATGACAATGTTGCAAATCTGGAGTGAAAATATTACAAATTCATGAAGTTACGAGCATGCATGGAAACTGCGCAACGTACGCTTGTAAAACAGTCATTTTTTGGATTTTTTTCACCAAATTTACAACATAGGCTTTTTGAGAGCCCACCTCATGAACAGTGGCACTGTTGTTTCATTAATCTGTCCCAAAAGATGATTCCTCGCAGTGACAGCGAAATCACCTTTTGGGACCAAATAACACCATGACAGTGACTGAATTCATGAGGAGGGGTCCCAATAACCCCATGTTGAAACTTTGGTGCCAAAATTTCTAAAAATGGCCAAGATATGCACCAAAGTTGAAAAACCCCTATTTATGCCATTATACAGCTTACCAGCATTTCTTCAGTTCACGGTAGGCTTTGAAGGGTGCAAATGTGTTCCTGGTCCACCGAAGATCATCGCGCCGGACTCCAGAGGTAAGTATAGGGTGAGGGGTGGTGTGGGGAGGCAGCGTACACAGAGGGTGAGTGTGGGTTGGGGGAGGGAGCAGGACAGACCGCACAGGACTGTTTTCTGTTTTACAGATAAAGATAAAAAAGAAAAACATCGTGGTGACGTTTTATTTTTTACAGGAGATTTGGCATGCTGGGGTGGGTCCCAGCATGTCACCTGAGTGTTTTGGGGGGGCTGTAGCTGATGGGGGATTGGGCACCCCTGTCAGTTCATACCAAAGGGGGGGCACGAGCCAAGGGGGATTGGGCACCCCCCTCGGCACACAACAAATGGGAGGAACATTATGCTGATGGGGAGTGGGCTCCTCCATTGGTAAATTAAACTGGGAATGGGGGACTGAAGTCAATGTGGATTGGGCCCCTGTTGGCAAAGAAAGACTGTTGGGTGGAGCATGATGGTGAGGGGGATTGGGCACCCCCTTGGCACACACTTGAAATGGGAGGGGGGCCATTATGCTGACGGGGAATTGGCTCCCCCATTGGCAAATGAAGTGGGTCGGGGCATGATGGGGGATTGGCACCCCAGAAGTCAGGCAGTGGCAGTCAGTGCCACCATGTTTGCTGAAAAACTTCACCAGTAAAGGCACGTTGGGAGGTGTGTTATTGTGCCACTGCATGAGCAGCTTGCCTCTCATTGCAGCGGCACTTTTGTTAGATGTGATGGCCATGTGATGGCCATGTTACGAATAGCTAGTGTCAGCACCTGCATGCTGGCTTATTGGGGAATGAGGGACGCAGCTACTGATGTGCGCCCTGCATTTGCCCACAGTGACTGCACCTTCAAATCTGCTACTACTACAATACGTTGGCTGGCACGCACACGCGAGCCAACATAAAAAGGAGTTTATATATATTTTTATCAGAGGATGACTGATTTTAAACCTCTGGCAGCATGTCCTTTACTGCCATTAACA
Organism: Neoceratodus forsteri; assembly: GCA_016271365.2. Classification (NCBI taxonomy): domain Eukaryota; kingdom Metazoa; phylum Chordata; order Ceratodontiformes; family Ceratodontidae; genus Neoceratodus; species Neoceratodus forsteri. Next base: position 636,676,877 of record CM057453.1, on the reverse strand, counting down.
CTGGTCAGTTGCGCTGCACTACAACAATGGAACTCACTTGCTCTCCTCTCTCTACAGTCTGTAGCTTCCTTCACATATATCTAAGTAATCTTAAGTTAAACAAGCATTTGTCAATGCCGAATGTTTGCTTACTGGCATTGGCAGTGGTAGTGTAGAAGTTACAGAGCTGCGTAATAGGAATGGCAGTGAAGTATTGAACTGAAGCCAACCCCACCACCACCACCCTGCAGAGAGTGACAGGCATCGGGGTGTGTATTTGGGTCATCAGGCATAACGGCCACTCCATTTCACCACACCCCACTCTGCAGAGACTGACAAGTGTCACGTGTTCCTTGGGGTCTTTGGCTCTTATGCGCACCCCATTTCATTAGGAAATACGGTGAGATGTGTGCAATATAGGAGAATGGGGTGAAGTTTGGGGCCAAAGAGTCCAAGGCATACCTCGATGCCTCTCAGTGACTGCAGGGTGTGGAATGGTATGAGCATCACAGGCAAGAATCCCAAGTCACACCCCTGATTCCTGTCATTCTCTATAGGGTTGGGCGATTTAGTTGAAAAGCCTAATACCTCAGGCATTCGTTGGCATTTTAACTCCAAATTTTCAACATGTTTGTTTTGTGACCCCACCTCATGAACAGGGGAAATATCAGTTTGGTAGCCGAAAGCTGCTTATGCACAGTGACTACGGGATTTAGCACCACAGGTGCAAAAATATTCCGAACAGGTTGTAAAAAATGACAGCTGTACTCTGTCATGGGAGGTGTAAAATGGCTATATTGCAAATGTGTAGTAAAATATTTAAAAAATGGTGAAGTCATGAGCGTACATAGAAACTGTGCAATGCACACCCGTTATATAAGTAGGTTGGGGATATTTTATAGCAGATTGTCAACTCAGGCATTTTGGTGCCTCTGATCATGAACAGTGTCACTGTGATTTTCTTTATCTGTGCCGAACAATGATTTTCGACAGCGACCACGCATCTCTGCACTGAAAGTGTGAAAACACACTTCCGCCATGTTGTGAAAAATGGCAGCTGTACTGTTCATAAGGAAGTGTTGAAAAATGCCAGTAGTGAAAATCTGGACTGAAAATATTACAGTCATGAACTAACGAGGATGCGTGGAAACTGCACAATGCTCACTCGTAACACAGTCATTTTATGGACTTTTGTCACCAAATTTTCAACATAGCCATTTAAGACCTCTGCTCATGAACAGTGTAACTGTGATTTTTAATCTGTCCTAAACATTGCTTTCAAGACACCATCAGCACCATTGTGCGCTACATGTCAATAACACATTTTGGGTGACATATGAAAAATTGCAGCTGTACTGTTCATAACGAAGTTTAATAAAATGGCAGTGTTGAAAATCTAGAGTGGAAATATTGAAAATTTTAGAAACCTATGAGCTGTAGAACTGCGCGAACGTTATCAGAAACAAAGTCATTTTAGGATTTTTTCACCAGATTTTCAACATAGCCATTTTAAGACCTCTGCTCATGAACAGTGTCACTGTGATTTTCTTAATTTGTCTCGTACATTGATTTCGCACACCGACTGCGCCATTCTGCGCTACAAGGGTGGAAACACATTTTGGGTGAGATGTGAAAAATGACTGCTGTACTACTCATAAGACAGTGTGGTGAAATGGCAATGTCGAAAATCTGGAGTGAAAATATTGAAATTTCGCGAACATACGAGCCTGTGTAGGAACTGCGCAACACACGCTCGTCAAACAGTCATTTTTTGGAATTTTGGCTCCAAATTCTCAACATGGGGGTTTTGGGCCCCCTTCTCATGAATGATGTCACTGTCATGGTGGTATTCGGTCCCGAAGGGTGATTTCGCAGTCACTGCACAGTCACTGCGCGAAATCACCCTACGAGCCGAATAATGCCATGACAGTGACATTCATGAGAAGGGGTCCCAAAAACCCCATGTTGAAAATTTGGTGCAAAAATTCCCAAAAATGCCTGAGATATGCAATAAAGTTGAACCCCTCCTATCTAGCCCATTATACAGCTTACCGGCATTTCCTCAGTTCGCGGTCGGCTTTGAAGAGTGCAGACGTGTTCCCGGTCCACCGAAGATCGTCGCGCCGGAGTCCGGAGGTAAGTATGGGGTGAGGGGTGGGGAGGCTGGGTGCGCAGTGGTGGGTGCAGGATGTGGGAGGGGCTCGAGACACGCCGGTGGGACAGTTTTTGTTTTACAGGAAGAAAAAAAGACGTCGTGGGATTGCTTGCCACGCTGGGGTGGGCCTCAGCGTGGCACAATGACTTTGGGGCATTCAGCCGACAGGGATTGGGCACCCCGTCAGCAAAAACCTATTGAAAGAGTTGTTTGCCACGCTGGGTGGGCTCCCAGCGTGGCACAAGGACCTTGGGATCTCAGCCGATGGGGATTGGGCACCCTTGCCGGCAAAATCATTGATTGCCATGCTGGGGTGGGCTCCCAGCGTGGCACCAAATACTGGGAAGGGGAGGGAGCGATGCAGCAGCGGCCGGCGGGGATTGGGCACCCGTCGGCTATACGCTGCGTCGCGGGAGGCCGCGCGTGTGCGGTTGGGGAGCTGCGTGAGCAGCTTCTTATCGCTGCTCACCAGCGTAGCTTCCCTTTCAATCGGAGTTACTGCATTTTGGAGCGTGTCATAGACAGCTCCAAAATGCATTGGCTTACAGTTGCCGCGCCTGCCAGCTCGCTGCCTGAATTGGAGGAGGAGGTGACACACCTCCGAAATCTCCGATGATGGCACTATGTTTCTTGCACATGTGTGCAAGCAAACATAAAAATGCAGTTTACATACTTTTTTTAACACAAGATGCTTCATTTGAATGCTCTGCTAGCATGTCCTTTACCACCATTCACACCACACAGTCACGCAAAGCATCTAGTACCCCAGGGTTTCTATACTGTACCAGTGGTGAACATCCGGCATTGGCAAATGTTTGTTTTATGTTGTAGTACTTATTTGGTCAAGTTTATACATGAAATACTGGACACAGTAATTGACACACCAAAAATTTGCTGTGACTACCTTTTCTTATTTATTTCACACTTCTATATGCTGCCTGCTTTTCTGTATGTCTTTACTTTGTAAACATAAAAAAAATACTTTTCAAGTATAAAAAAAGGAATGAACCATGGTCTCATGACCTCAACCATCTTTACAGATCTTGCCAAAGCCTTTGGTTCTGTTAACCATCCCCTCCTGCTGGACAAGCTAAGGTGTGTGGGTCTCACTGCCCCAACAGTGCACTGTTCTACTCCTATCAATGAATCAGCTTGGGGTGGATCCTTCCTTGCTCTACTGGATCAATTTGTGCTAGGCCATCTGCTTTTTTCCTCTGAGTAATTTATTGGCCTCTCCTATCCCCCTTTTGTAATCTCCTTGACGTGCTCTACTACCCCTAACCTACAAATGCCATGTTGTCTGCTATATTCAGTCGATGGGCTGCCTCCTATGTACTAGATTTTTATCTTCCTGCCACTGTGTAGGTAATGTACTCTGGTGTTGCTGCATTTACCATGTTTATGACTGATGCCCTTACTTGTACCTGTTCTTATTGTTTTGCCTGTTGTACCTGACTGTATCCTTGTAATTCATGAATGTATCTCTGTAATCTCCCGGGTCGCACCTGAAAATAGGCACTTGGTTGTCTAGTGTGCTTACCTGGTAAACAAAAACAAATAAAATAATATCTCTCTGACTACTTCTAGTCACTTCAGGTGGGAGGCTCTGCTTCTCCCCTTCCTTATACAAACTGGTGTCCCACAAGGTTCTATTCTTGGTCCAATGCTTTTCTCCCCATTTCTCAATGAACTCCCTTCTGCCTGTGTCAACATCAACCTACACATGTATGCTCATGACATGTTCCTCTACCCTTCCAGCCATCAGGGCACCCATTGTAATGCGCCCATCATTAGGGCGCCACAAGGGGAAATTTGCCATCCCCTCCCCGAGGTCCATCCCCCCAGAGTTAGAATAATTAGAAAGGGGGGGCATGGGGGGCACAGCCCCCTGCAAAAAGATGGGATGACAAAATCGGGACTTGGCACCCTGATGACTGGGTGAATCCTGATGGGCACGTTCTGGTGGTAGAACCATTCCTCGACTCTACTGGCCCCTCTACCTTGGAGCTTAAGCCACTACTTTAACGGGACTTTGATAATGTAATATCCAGTGTCGGTTCCTTTCAAACTGGCTTCTGCTTAATGTCAAAAAGACCATCTTCGTGTTCTTTGGTACTAGACAAAAGTTAGCATGCTCCCCTCCACCCCGTCCATCACCACCTTTGATGGTTCCCCTCTGGATGAGGTCCCCTCCTTTAAATACCTTGGAGTGTGGCTCAATCAGAACCTTTATTTCAACCAATATATCAATGGCATCCACAATTAGTTACATCCCAAAATGGGAGCTCTCTACTGCAATAAGGACTGTTTACAACCCAGTTCACCACATAATCATACGAACATATGAATTTGCCAGCAGAAATAGGCCACCTGGTCTATCAAGTCTGCTGAAGTGTACAGCTAGCACCCTCACCTTGCAGCTGTCCCACCCCCTTCCCAATCACCCCTCTCAACTTGTTCCATCCCCTTTTGAAACCACTCACTGTCTTATAGGCTACCACCTCCTCCAGTAGAACATTCCATTCTGCCACAGCCCTCTCTGTGAAAAAGTAACTCCTCATTTCCATCCTAAATAGTCCCCCCTCCAATCTAAGGTCATGCCCTCTCATGTCCCTCCCCCACCTCAGCCTGAGTATCCCTTCACTGCCTGCCTTGTTTATCCCCTATACGTACTTAAAGATCTCAATCATATCCCCCACGGTCCCTTCTCTCCTCCAAGGAGTTCATGTTCAACTCTCTCATCCATTCTTCATAGGGTCTGTCCTCCAATCCCTGGATCATCCCTGTTGCCCTGCGTTGTACCCCTTCCAGTAATTTCACATCCTTCTTCAGATATGGGTGCCAGAATTACACACAGTACTCCAGGTGCTGTCTGACCAATGTCCTGTAGAGAGGCAGGATCACCTCCCTGCTTCTGGAGAAGATCCCTCTCATGAAACAACCTAGCATCATGTTGGCTTTTGCTGCCACCCTCCTATACTGCTCTGTATTGTTCATCTTCCCTGTTACAACCACCCCTAGATCCTTCTCCTCCTCAGTGGAACCTAGCTGCACCCCTCCTAGCTGGTAACTCCTCCCTGGGTTCTTTGTTCCAAAGTGCAGGACTTTGCACTTTTTCGCATTGAACCCCAACTGCCACACTTCCGACCACTCCACCAGTTTGGTCAGGTCATCCTGCAGCCCCTGCCAACCTGCTATATTATCAACCATTGCCCCAATTTGGTATCGTCAGTGAATAGACTGATCTTATTCCTGACTGTGACAGGGCAATAAAAGTCTCTGGAGACCTCTGCATTTCTCTCTCCCTTAAGACTGTTGCAACAGCACCTATATCTCTTTCCCTTTACTATTCTTGTTTTCTCTCTTTTCCTCTGTCTACACGCAGGCCACCTGTGGGACATCCTTGCTCTTTTTCTTTGTTTTCATTGGTCTCTGGGTGCCCATGTTCCTCCATATTTATTCCCGTTAAAGCTCCTGATTGAGCGATGCAATCACCAGCATGAATGTGTGAGCTTTTACCTCGTGAATGTGCAAAGAGGTGTGTGCAACGCATCAGTATAAGAAACAAAAGCCAATTTTAGTAATGTGTAGCTGGTTTGCAAGCTACTCACTGTGCTTAGAGCATTAATGCAGTAGTCTAGGGGAGGAATTAAGCAGTGCTAGCTGCAGCCATTGTTGCAATGCTGGAAGTGCATCTGCAAAACAGAACACAGAGCCGAATTTGGAAAGTAATTACAGGAGCTTGCACAGTAGGTTATTTCATATGTTTTTCCTATGGGAATTCTTGCAGTCTTAACACATGGGCTTTCCTCTGGTTATGAATACAGGGAGCTTAGATAGTGACGGTTTTACTGCTCTCAAGACCTGCTACAGTCTAAATATATTCTCCCCTACTTTCAAATGATTACGTCTATTTATGAAATGACTGTTATTTTATCTAGATACATAGCATTGCGCTGTGTTAACAGTTCATTAGGAAAACTAGCATGCTTGAAAGTTCTAAGTGGTATAAAGCTTTGCAATTGCTGTCAGAATGTTGTTAGGATATTTTACCTTCAGGAGTCATTTGGGGAGTGTCCTTGCTGCTCAGCCCTCTTCATTGTCTCTACCTTATATAGTGCCGGCTGGCCCAATTCCTCTGACTTACATAAGTAAAAGACATGTAGGAGTGGCTTGAGTAGCATGTTCCTCCCCCTCTCTAATCTATCTCTTCAGTTAGGCTGTAAAATAATGTTCTAACATCCTTAAATATCTAGTTATTAGAATCACAGATATTAGTGTTGTGTCAACATTAAAAATGTATGTGTATTTGTTAGCTACAGTATGTTTCAAACAGGTATTAGGGGTGGAGCCTGCCTGTATCACATGACCCTTGCCTGCTATATAAAGAAATACTAGACCTAGAGTCAGTAGAGTGGAAGACTCTCAGCAGTCCAGACCCTAGTTTTTCCTAGTGGTTGATTTGTTATCCGTTGGAAAAGGAGTTTCCTGATCTGATTTGTTTTCTTTTATTTTGTTCCCTCTTATATTGTTTGGTCATTCAGTTTGCTACTATTGTATTAAGATTCCTGTCTTTTATTTTATTTTGCTGAATAAAAGCTGTTTATGTTCTACGGATCCTGGTGTCTGCCACCATCACTACCCACAGCCTACTACATTTGGTGGCAGTGGTGGGATCCTTTACGACACCTGTGCTGGTGGTGTATTGATGTGGAGTGTTGAACCAGGTACCTGGATGGAGGCCAAAAAGGAATCAGAAATTATAGCTCAACCCGGCTCAATTGTAATCCAGACTCGCAGGATGACACAGCTCACACAGGAGCCCTTGCTGCTAGGGCTAGGGGATGTGAGATGAAGGACCAAACGAGAGGGAGAGGAAGAAAAAGATGAAGGAGATGTTCTGGAAGGAGCCACTGCTGCTGCAATGGGACAACCTGAAGGATCCCCTCCTGAGAATATACAGGATTTACTTTGGTGGCTTTGTGTACTTCAAATGGACCTGGAGAAAGGAGAGAGGAAGAACAACGGTGGAATGAGGCCCGCTGGACTGATACCCTTCAGGCCATACAAGCTATGGGGAACACTAGGCCAGGTTCACACAGAGAGATGGATGGGCCAAAAGACATTAAGCTTTCTAAGTTGACAGACTCAGATGACTTGGAGGCTTATCTTACCTCTTTTGAAAGGGTGACTGAGGCTTGCCACTGGCCACAGGACCAATGGGTGGTATGTCTGACACCACATTTATCAGGTAAAGTGCAATTGCCATACAGTCACATAGATGCCATATTTGCTAATGAGTATGATTATGTTCATCAGGCCGTACTCAAGAGGTATGACATAAGTGTGGAGACTTATAGGCAGTGCTTCAGAACCTTCAGATTCCATACTGCAGACTCCCCACAAGAAGCATATACCAGACTGAGGGATTTGTGTTTTAAGTGGCTACAGCCAAACACCTAGACTATAGACCAAGTCATGGAGTCCATAATACTGGAACAATTTATCAGGATTCTTCCACAAGACATTCAGACCTGAGTGAGGGAGCACCGCCTGGAGATTTCACAGAAAGCCGTAGACTTGTCCGAGGACTACCTTACTGCCAGACTGGCTTGTATGAAGGGACCCTCCGGACCACGTGGACCCCCACCCACAGTAAGGTCTAATACTACAACTGGGAATGTTAATGCTCCTAATCAAACTATTCCAGGGGTGACACCAAAAGAAGGTAGACCATACAATGCTGGCATCATTTGCCATTTATGTCATGAAAGGGGACATTTTGCTAGATTTTTCCAAAAAAAGAAGAAACAGTTCTATTAGCTTTGGTATGTTGGGGACAATATCTCACCATGGTACAAGTAGCAGGCAAGGATGTCCCTGCCCTCTTAGACTCTGGGAGCCAATAGACACTAGTTTAGTCCAAGCTGTTGTCAAAACTAAACACAAGGGATACAACTGGGGTGCAACGCATTATGGAGACATATTACCCAATGGAGCAAATTACATTGACTGTGTAAGGGACGGAACAGCCAATGAAGGTGGGGCTTGTACCAAGGCTACCTGTCCCTGTAGCAATTGGGTGAGACTCTCCTGACTTTGACCCGTTGATTATAACCAATCCTGCTCTGGATGCCATTACTACCAGGGCACAAGCCTCTCAAGAAAAATCCTTGGCACAGATAGATCCTTTTGAAGAGGACATTTATGGTACCCCTGGAAAGGATAGAAAATCAAGAAGAAAATGAAAAAGGGATAAAAGACTGGAACTTGAAATGTTTGGACATGTCTGACTCTCTTGATATAAGTACTAAACATGAAAGATTCATTACAGAACAACGTGCTGATAAAACACTAACCCCTTTCTTTTCCCAGGTGGTCAAACCAGATAGTACTACAATATATCTGAGACTAGTGATTCATAATGGTTCGTTATATAGAGAATGCAAGAATGCAATCACTGGGTTAGTTGTAGAACAGTTATTGGTCCCAGATCACTATAAACAGCATTTGATGCACATAGCACATGATATCCCATTGGCTGGGCATATGGGAAGAGATAAGACCTTAAGTCAGTTACTGTTCTGGTATTACTGGTGGGGTATACATGAACATGTTTCTGACTATTGTAAGAGTTGCCCAGAGTGTCAACAGGTAGCATCAGTGACTAGAAAGTAAAAAATACCTATGCAGCCACTCCCCTTGATTGGAACACCCTTTAAGAGAATAGCAATGGATGTGGTGGGGCCTCTGCCTTAAAGCAGCAAGGGGAACTGGTTTAACTTGGTACTATGTGATTACACTATAAAGTATCCAGAAGCCAACTCATTAAGAAAAGTCACCACTCCAAAGGTAGCGGAAGAGCTCCTGAAAGTATTTAGTAGGGTAGGAGTCCCCCGGGAAATCTTAATAGATAGGGGCAGCAATTTCTGGTCTGCTTTTTTGAACCGTCCGTACCAGTTCTTAGGTATTGGGGCAGTTTATACGTCACCCTACCACCCACAGACTGATGGACTGGTAGAATGGTTCAACAAAACCCTAAAGAAGATGCTTCAGAAATATGTACAAGACAAAGGGAAGACATGGGATCTATACTTATCATTTTTAATGTTTGCCCATAGAGAGGTTCCGCAGGCTCCCACGGGTTTTTCCCCGTTCAAATTGTTGTACGGGAAAAATCCTCGTGGACCCTTAGATATCATTAAGGAACAATGGAAAGGTATGAAAGGGTCTGAGGATACACTGCCAGTTGAATACATCACACAACTGCGGCAAAGACTGGCAAAATACTTAACATGGGCCCACCAACATAATCAGGGAAACAGAAAGTACAGAAAGAATACTATGACCAGGGTGTGGGAGACAAATCATTTTCTCCAGGAGACAAGGTTTTGCTACTGTTACCATCTATGGATAGTAAATTAACAATGAAGTGGCAAGGCCCAGACATAATCCACAGACAAACAGGACCTGTTAATTACGAACTGGAGTTGCCAGACAGGAGAAAGAGGTATCAGATCTACCATGTAAACCTCTTAAAGAAATGGGTAGACTGGGTTACTACTCCTGCCGTTCTAGCATTTTATGTACACCCAGAACAGTTAGCATCTGAATTAGCTCAGGCTTACCAAAGAGTAGAAAAGGCCAAGGGGGTTATAAGGACCTAAGTATTAACCCGGAGCTGGAACCCAGACAGAGAGATGCCCTTGACACACTTCTGATAGTTTCAACACATGTTTACCTGTACACCTGGAATAGCACATGGGGTGCAGCATAGGATACATGTCAAACAAGCCAACTCCATTAGGCAAAAGCCATACAGGCTTCCAGAAAGGGTATGAGAGGATGTGATAGAGGAGGTGAGGAAGGTGCAACAACTAGGAGTCATTGAACACTCCTCTAGTGAATGGGGTTTCCCAATTCTGGTGGTCAAAAAAAAGAGGGTGGCATCAGGCTGTGTCTGGACTTTCGCTGCCTCAATTCCATCTCCAAGTCTGATGCTTATCCGATGCCCAGAATCGATGACATCATTGATCACCTTGGAAATGCATGGTACATCAGTACACTGGACTTGACTAAGGGGTACTAGCAGATCCCCTTGCATGAACAGGATAAAGAGAAAACCACCTTCAGTACCCCCTTAGGCCTATTCCATTTTACCACCATGCCCTTTGGGCTTCATGGTGCTCCAGCGACCTTCCAGAGGTTTATGGACAACATCCTTAGAGAACATCTGCAATATAGCACTGCCTACCTAGATGATGTGGTGGTATATAGTCCAAGTTGGGAAGCACATTTAAAACATTTGAGATGAGTATTTGAAGCCATCTCTCAGGCAGGTCTTACAGTCAACCCAAATAAATGTTCTCTAGCCAGAGAAGAAACAAAGTATTTAGCGTTTAGGATTGGTAATGGCCAGGTAAAACCTGATATAGGAAAAGTGGACGCCATAGCCAACAGTCCCTGTCCCCTCACAAAGAGCCATGTAAGGTCTTTTTTGGGCTTAGTGGGGTACTACCAGTGCTTCATTCCCAATTTTGCTACGGTGGCTAGTCCACTGACAGATCTTACCAAGAAACAGAACCCCACTAATGTGAAATGGACAGCCACTTGCCAAGAGGCCTTTCATACTATAAAAGCCCATCTGTGTGCCTCTCCGGTACTCAGGAGTCCAGACTTTACAGGGCCTTTTATAGTACAAATGGATGCCTCCAGCACAGGTATCGAGCTGTATTGTCACAAGTCATTGAGGAAGAAGAACACCCCATTCTATATATAAGCTGTAAACTACATCAAAGAGAGGCTAAGTACTCCACCATTGAGAAGGAGTGTTTGACCCTCAAATGGGCCGTAGAAGCTCTAAAGTTTTATTTGTGGGGTGTGGAATTAGAGGTATGGATGGATCACAACCCTTTATACTGGCTGCAGGTTATGAAAGACAGAAGTCCCCGCATAATGCAGTGGTATCTATCACTGCAGCCCTATAGGTTTATTGTAAAACACAGATCTGGGCCTTCTAATAAGAATGCGGTTTTATGTCCCACTATGGGGTGGAATCCAATGGCAAACATGAAGATACCAATGAACCCATTGTACAGACAGAATCAGATCTCAGGGTAATTGCTACAGAAGGCATCAGAGCAATAGTCTCTGATACCTAGTTGGTTTAGTCATTTTTGTTTTTGTAAAGGGACCCCGAAGTGGAGCTTCGGAGAGTGGGAGGGCCGAAGCTCCATCTCTCCCTTGGGAGAGATCTGATTGTTTACTATCTGAACATTGGAACAGTTGAGTTATGGGAAAACCCAAACTGGTTTCCTCTTGGGCAGGGAGGAAATGTGACAGGGCAATAAAAGTCTCTGGAGACCTCTGTATTTCTGTCTCCCTTAAGACTGTTGCAACAGCACCTACATCTCTTTCCCTTTACTATTTTAGCTTGCTCTCTTTTCCTCCATCTACAGACAGGCCACCTGTAGGATGTGCTTGCTCTTTCCCTTTGTTTTCATTGGTCTCTGGGTGCCCATGTCCCTCCATATTTATTCCAGTAAAGAAAGCACCAGCACGAATGTGCGAGCCTTTACCTCACGAATGTGTGAGGAGGTGTGTGTGAGTGCAACAGGGTAAAAGAAACAAAAGCCAATTTTAATAATGTGTAGCTGGTTTGCAAGCTACTCACTGTGCTTAGAGCATTAATGCAGTAATCTAGGGGAGGAATTAAGAAGCGCTAGCTGCAGCCGTTGTTGCAATGCTGGAAGTGCATCTGCAAAACCGAACGCAGAGCTGAATTTGGAAAGTAATTACAGGAGCTTGCACAGTAAGTTATTTCATCTGTTTTTCCTATGGGAATTCCTTTATGCAGTCTTAACACATGGGCTTTCCTCTGGTTATGAATACAGGGAGCTTAGATAGTGATGATTTTACTGCTCTCAAGACCTGCTACAGTCTAAATATATTCTCCCCAAATGATTATGTCTATTTGTGAAATGTCTGTTATTTTATCTAGATACATAGCGTTGTGCTGTGTTAATGGTTCATTAGGAAAATTAGCATGCTTGAAAGTTTTAAGTGGTATAAAGCTTTGCAATTGCTGTCAGAATGTTGTTAAGATATTTTACCTTCAGGAGTCATTTCGGGAGTTTCCTTGCTGCTCAACCCTCTTCATTGTCTCTACTTCCTATAGTGCTTGCTGGCCCAATTCCTCTGACTTAAATAGGTAGAAGACATGTAGGAGTGCTTGAGTAGCATGTCCCTCCCCCTCTCCAATTAATCTCTTCAGTTAGGCTGTAAAATAATGTTCTAGCATCCTTAAGTATCTAGTTATTAGAATTACAGATATTAGTGTTGTGTCAACATTAAAAATGTATGTGTATTTACTAGTTGTGTTTCAAACAGGTATTAGGGGTTGAGCCTGCCTGCATCACATGACCATTACCTGCTATATAAAGAAATGCTAGACCTAGAGTCAGTAGAGTGGAGGACTCTCAGCAGTCCGGACTTCAGTTCTTCCTAGTGGTCGATTTGTTATCTGTTGGAAAAGGAGTTTTCTGATCTGATTTGTTCTCTTTTATTTTGTTCCCTCTTATATTGTTTGGTCATTCAGTTTGCTACTATTATGTTAAGATTCTTGCCTTTTATTTTATTTTGCCAAATAAAAGCTGTTTATGTTCTACGGATCCTGGTGTCTGCCTCCATCACTACCCACAGCCTACTACACTGATGCCATATGAGATGTCTGTTATGAATATTCCAAACAGCACTGGCCACAGTACAGATCCCTGTGGCACCCCACTCATCACAGTCCTTAGAGTTCCCCACCACCACTACCCTCTGAGGTCTCTTCTGCAGCCAATTCTCAATTCATTTAACCATCTTAGTCCCCACCCCCATGTGTCTCAACTTCCCTCCCAACCTCCCATGTGGCACAGAATTGAAGACCTTACTGAAGTCCAAGTATATGACATCCGCCGCATGACCCTTGTCCAATCCCCTCATGACCCAGTCATAATACTCAACTAGGTTAATCTGGCAGGATTTTCCAGAGACAAACTCATGTTGGTGACTGTCCTGGAGCCCATTGTCTTCCATAAAGGTCACCAACCATTCCTTAAGAATTGTTTCCATCAGCTTACCCACAATAGAAGTTAAGTTTCCAGCCTGTAATTACCCGGCTCATCCTTTGATCCACTTTTATGGATGGGTACCACATGGGCCATCCCCTAGTCATGCGGTACACAGCAAGTGTCCAGGGAGGTATTGAATAGTTCCATCAGTGGTCCGGCCAGAATCTCTGCCATTTCCTTCAACACCTCGGGGTGTATGCTGTCTGGTCCTGGTGCCTTATCAACCCTCAGAGCCCTTAACTCTTCCAATACCCTACCCTACCCTCAGTGATCACCTCGTCCATTGTCAGCATTCTTAAAAGGATCTTATCAAGGTTTGACTACATAGATGTGGCCTGTGGGGCTGCTCTTAAAACCTCCCTTGCTAGGCTTGTTCCTTTCTTCCACTCCTTCTGCTGCTTTGCTTTTAACTCCCCTCCACTCATTCATTCATCACTGTCTTCTCTACCAGTCCTTTTTCTAGCCATTTTGGACTCATAGCTTATTCACTGTGCATTCTTTTTGTTCAAATTCTGTGTTTCCTCTCTTCTGCTCTACCATAGCTGTCTTCTATCCCACTCTACCTCCTTCCTACTACTCACTCTGTTCCTCTGATTCTTGTATTTCTCAATCATCACACCTTTCTCTCCTTTTCTCAATGGAGTACACCTTTAAGACCTGCAGCCTTTCCTTATATGCCTTATCCCCAAGGCCATGGGCCATCTTAATTGTCTTCACCTTGTTGTAGTCCTTTCTCCAAAATGGGCTCCAATACCTTCTGCAGTACTGCAGGTGTGGCAGGATCACCTCTTGCCCTTTACTACTTATCCCCCTCCCTATGGAACCCCCGCATTTTGTTTGTGTTACTCACCACCCTGTTGCAGGGTACAGACATTCTTAGGGGTCTCCAGTGTCATCACACTTAAATCCTTTTCTTCCACAGTTCTGTTAAACACCACCACCTCCATCTCATATTACACCCTTGGGTTCCTTCTTCCAAGGTGCATTATATATTTTTTGGTGTTAAAGTTCAGCTGCCAAATCATGGACCAGCTTTCCAACCTGCCCAGATCTTCCCTTTTTCTCCTCTCCCTTCGTCCTTGTCTACCCTTGTGCAAATCTTTTGTATCTGTGATTCATGGTTGTCTTATTTATTCTTGGCATTACTGTGCCTTGTTGCATTTTATTATTTGACATTGTACTCCCTTGTTCCCCTCTCTTGAGCTACACCCGGACACAAGCTTAAGCTCAGTGTGTCTTTCCCAGTTACCAATTTTCAAATAAATAAAATGTCTACCTTGGTGAGATGACTCTGCCAAAGCAAGGAAATGTATGTTGTATATGAAAACAGTCAGGGAATGATAAGGACATGTAAATCTGCTCCCGCTTTGTTTTTTATTGACAGTCTGTCTTTTAAAAAGGAATCAGAATCAAACTATGAGCTATATCAACAATCTCTACAGAATGTGACCAATCATTAACTGTGTTTTTTAGGGCTGCAGTGGGTAGAGCCCTGCAGACCTCCTCCGATCCATCAAAAAAGGGCTTTTCTGACCGACCAACAGTGTGGAGCTGCGTTACAGTCATCTCCATGTCTATGAAGCACTCCACACTGTCCATTAGCAGTGGTACAGCACTATTTTTTGGAGGTTACGGCGGAACACCGCATAGTCCGCTGTGTCCAAGATGGCCACCAAACTGTGTTGCGCATGCACTGGTGGCCATCTTGGACATGGCAGACTGCGCTGTGTTCTGTTGTGACCTCCTTTTTTGTTATTTATTTTATATATATATATGTGTGTGTGTGTGTATATATATATATATATATATATTCTCACCTCTCTTGACCATCCTCTTAGCACCCACAACCCCCCAGAAACATAACAGTGACACTGGGGGTATATGTCCAATCCCCAATGTTGTGATCATGTTCCTACCATGACCTCAGGGTTTTTTTCTCCCCCACCCACCCCTACCTTTCAGCACCCCCTAACCACCCAGAAACATAACACTGACACTGGGGGTGCCCAGTCTCCCAGTGTCATGATTAGGAATCCTGTATCCTGTTTTTTTTTACTTTTACCCTGTAAAAAGAAAAAGTCCATCAATGTCTTTTGAGGCCGTTCCTCTCCCCCACTGACCCTCCCACTCAGCGTGCACCACCCCGCACCACCCCAGCCCTTACTTCCCCACTGGGGGTCAAACACTGCAATCCTCTCTGGACCCCAAACACATCTTCACTCTTCAAAGGTGGACTGCAAACTGAAGAAACAGGTATGTGGTTCAATGTATTTCAATGGTGTTTTGAACTTACTGGCATAACTTGGGCATTTTTGCATATTTTTGGCCCAAATTTTCAACATGCCTTTTTAGGGACCCTGCCTCATGAACAATTGCACTGTCATTAGGCAAATCTGTCCTGAAAGGTTATTTTGTGGTTCCTGTGCAAAATCACCTTTTGAGCAGTAGTAGGAAATATTCTCTGCCCTTGTTCATGAGGTGGGGTCATAAGAAGGTCATGTTGAAAATCTGGTGTACAAATTTTAAAGATGACAAAGTTATGAGTCTCTAGATTGAATTTTGTGAAAGCAGGCTTGTAACTTTGGTAATTTTCAATATTTATACCCCAAATTTACAACATAGCCATATCTTTATAGCACCTCATGAATGTGACAGCTGTAATTTTTCAAATCCTGGCCAAATTGTTTTTCTACATCCCAAAAGGTGATTTTGTGGTCCCTGCATGAAGTCACCTTTTGGTCAGGAGTTGAACATTTTCTATGCCCTTATTCATGAGGTGAGGTCATAAGAAGGCTATGTTATAAATTTGGTGGAATAATATTAAAAAAAAAAAAACAAAGTTATAAGGCTATGTTGAATTTTGCAAATGCAGGCTTATAACTTTGGCAATAATCAATATTTTTACCCCAAATTTTCAGAATAGCCATTTCATTACAGCACCTCATTAATGTGACAGCTGTCATTTTTCAACTCCTGCCCAAAATGTGTTTTTGCATTCCAAAAGTTGATTTCACAATCCCTGTGTGACATCACCTTTAGGCTAGGAGCAGAACATTTTACTGCCATTCTTCATGAGGCAGGGTCATAATAAGTCTGTGTTGAAAATTTGGTGTACAAATATTAAAAAAAAAATGTGCAATATTTTTACCCCAAATTTCTTGCCTGCAACCCTATCGGCTCTGGCCAGAGTTTGTTAAACTTGAGACACTTTGAGGTCTAAGGTGATTGACAATGTCTGTTTAATGGGGGGCAAGAATCTGTTGCAAATGGCAGGGGTTCTGGAGCATGTCTAGTTCCACAGAGAATGCTGTGTTTTTCTTAGTGTTTGGAGCATTTTAGTGGTCTTTAACAGTATTTTTTTTAACATACTACCCACAATGTGCCTAATTGGAAATTGCTGGGATCACTTAATAGGCATGCAAAAATACCATATGGCATCATTTGCAGAGGTTGCCAAAGAGGTTATATTGAGACATTGGTTAGATACCAAAATCACCGGTTACAAGGAATGGCACAATGAAATTTGATCAGCCTTAAGAATAAATAATTGCTAGTACCAAGTTCTATCGAATGTAATGGTAGAGGTTGCATATGTTTTTATAGTCATTGAAATGGACGGTCATGGGATGGTCAAGATACTCCAGTTTCCCTCTACAAATAAAATAAACCATTCATGAATTACTCATAAGTTACTATGCCATTACTCCTATTGATCATACACTGTCCTGTGGAAACAACAGTTGTGTAACCGTTTGATGTACAACTCTCAAGGGCTTGTCTGTTTAATTGCTGTGTATTATAAATCTTATTGCCTTCTGTGGTGTCAAATTTGAAACCTTTCAATAAAGTAGAGTAAATCTGAAAAAGTACAACTCAGGTTATGGGTAGAATTATATTGATAAAATACTCTGGGAGCAAAAATATTTTCTAGGTCCACAGGAGGCAAGTGTAACACCTGGACACGTATGATATTTTTTCAGTATTATCAGTGTTGGCGCTACAATGCCAGTTTGACAACTAATTCATTGACCATCATCATAGCACCAGGCTCCATGTTGACCACGATTTGCAGTCAGCAGGGAGGCCACGCACATCAGATTATGTTTTTTCTTCAGGGGGCTTTGCCCCTCAAAATCTCCATGCAGGGGGCTCTGCTCCAACACCCCCCATACTTTAAGATTCCAACTCTGAGTCAGAGTTGGTTCAGGGAGGGGGTGCAGGACAGGGGAAAGTGTTGCCAGGTCCTGGGCAGACTTCTACAGCGACATGTTGCTGTTGTTGGTATCAATGTATGTCGCTGTAGAAGTGTCGCTGTATGTGGGTATACCATCAGGGTTAACCAAGTCTACTTGTATCATTGCACCAAAAGCAAAAAACAATGTAGAACTGCACAGTATAAACATTTCTGGGAATGGAGGGAAAGGCAGCTGCAAAGACACTCCATTGTCTTGCTATGGGCTCTTTCTCAACAACTAGTAGACTTCTCCCGGCCACCCAGCACCTAAAAGCAATTCAGAATTGCACATAATAAATAACTCAGAGAAAGGAGGGAAAGTCTTTTGGATACAGCTGCAAAAGGAGACTGGAGCAAGAAGGCATGGTTATGTAAGCAATAAGACACAACAAGGTGTGTGGTGTGCTGTCACAATGCACACCCAGGAACATTTAGACGTGGTACTCTCAAACAGGGACAGAGAGAGGATCTAGGATTTAGAAGTGGGTAGCCATCTGGGAACAAGCGACCACCAAACAGTGTGATTCACTATAAACACAGCCATAGAGTCAAGCCAAACAAAAGTGAGGGTACTGGACTGGAGGGCTGACATTTGCAAAATGGGAGAGTGCCTAAAGAATGCACTAGCAAATGTGCAAGAAGGAGGGTGGAGGAACAATGGGGAAAAATCAAAACTGCCATCAGAGAGGCAACAAACCTTTGTGTGAAGCAAATAAACAAAACAAAGGAAAAAACACCTATGGTTCTCAAAAGAGGTGGTGAGGAAGGTTAGGGAGAAAAAGATAGCATTCAGGAAGTATAAGGAGTCATTTAAGAAGCAGGACAGAGAACTGTATCAGTTAAAGCAGAAGGAAGTGGGGAAGGCAGTCAGACTAGCAAAGGCCCAAACCAAGGAAAACATAGCCAACTCTGTTAAGAAAGGGGATGAAACCTTTTATACGTACATTAGGGAGTGAGGAAAGATCAAGGGAGGGATAGTGAGGCTTAATAAAGGGGAAGGGGTGAGCAGAGGGTGATAGTAGAAAGGCAGAGATACTGAACGAATACTTTTGTTCAGTATTCACAAAAGAAGAGGAGGGTGACATACCCAAACCAAACAATAGAAGCACTCTGAATGGGGGGGTTGATACTAGTCCATTCACAGAAGAAAGTGTCCTGAAAGAACTAAAACTCAAGGTGGACAAGGCAATGGGGCCTGATGGGATTCACCCCAGAATTTTAAAAGAACTAAGGGGAGAACTAGTGACACCACTGACTACCCTTTTTAACAAATCATGGAAGGATGGTGTGGTACCTGAGGACTGGAGGAGGGCAGATGTGATTTTCTCTTCACAAAAGTGGAAGCAAAGCAGAGGCAGGAAACTATAGACCTGTTAGTTTGACCCCAGTGGTAGGGAAAATGATGGAATCACTTTAAAAAGAAAGAATTATTGAGTACCTAGAGGCCAGCGGGGTGCAGGACCCAAGGCAGCATGGATTCACAGTGGGATGGTCATGTCAGATGAATCTAATAGATTTCTTTGACTGTGTGACAAAAGTAGTAGACCAGGGAAGGGCTGTGGACATGGCCAACCTAGACTTTAGCTAGCGTTTGACACAGTCCCACACAAAAGATTAATAAACAAGTTAGCCAGCCTGGGAGTGTGTCCCAGGGTGGTAGCCTGGGTAAAAAATTGGCTGGACGAGGATCACGTGATGCAGAGTGCTGAATAGAAGCTCCTCCGCATAGCTCCAGCCTCCCGATTATAAATTCATCTTTTTTGGCCTGTTATATCGTTTAAAACCCTCTGGTGTTCTCGGAATCTGCCTTCTAACCTTTCCAGGGTTTGGAATTGCGAGTTGGAATAATTATGGAAGCTTACATGAAAAAGCCTTCGCAAAAGCATACCCCGCCAGTTACCCCCGAGAAGGCTCCGAAGAAACCTAGGGCCTCGAGTGGATCAGACAGGCCTGACCAACTTAGCTGGCAATCGATCAGGAGCCTTTGACCCTGAACAGGTTCCTCAAAGAATTCAAGCCTTTTCGGGAGGAAGTTAAAGAAATGGCAATTGAGCTTAAAGCCCTGTCTAAGAAGCTGGAAGAGGTCACTACAGTAACAGCAGATAATACAGCTCGCATTGTGTCTCTCGAGAAACATCTGGAAAAGATAGATCCTGGGCTAGCTGCACTGCGACAGAAGTTCTCTCGAGTTGAAGCAAAGCTGGAGGATTTCAAGGGCCATAGCCGCAGGAATAATGTGGTAATATTGGGGCTACCTGAAGGTGAAGAAGGCCAGAATTCTATTAACTTTGTACAGAAGCTGGTAGAACATGTTGCAGGTCCCTTTCCCGTTGGCTGTGTCTACACTATTGAGAGGGCGCATAGATCCCTTCGACCAAAACCTCTTTCGGGGGCTGCTCCCCGCCCTATGATATGCCGATTTCTCAATTTTCTGGAAAGGCAACACCTCTTGTCTAAAGTGAGAGATCTACAAGAGGTCTGGTGGGAAAACTCGAAGTTAAGAATAGCGCAGGACCTCCCGGGATCTGTGAAACTGAAGTGTGCAGCATTTCATCCCATCGTAACCAAAATTATTGCTGCTGGGCTCAAGTTTAAGATGGGGTACCCTGCTAAGTTGCAGGTTCTAGTGAACGGATCCTGGTCAGCATATGAGGATCCTGATGTTGCTCTCGCTGGCCTCAAGCTTGCTCTTCCTGATCTGTTTTGAGACCCATGAGGAGCCTTTACCCATGTGAAGGGAAGACCTGCGTTGTCAAGATGGGACTGCTTCTCATGTCCATTACTGAATAGAATAAATAGAGTGGCTGGAATCCTGAGGATCTTATTGGGGGGAGATGCTGAGCTGTTATCTCGCTATCTTAACTGATATGAGACTTTTTGGTTTGGAATTCAAAATATGGAACTGCAGCCTTCATATTAGTTTTGTCTGATTCTCAAGCCTGTTCTTGTGGGGGAATGGTGTTCGGTATTTAGGTCTCTTCAGGAATGTTTTTTGCTAGTACAAAGGGGACGGTTAAAGAATATCACTCAGGTTCATGGTCTTGTTCTGGGAGTAGACTAATACAGGAGGAGTGCAAGGCATTTGAATTTCGCTCTGTGGCCACAAGGGGGAGCTCAGTGCACAGGATTATCAGCTCAGTGTGAGCTGTTGTCTCGTAGCCTGGGGTAATAAATGCACTCATTATCACGCCAGTTGGTCCTGGTAGGGTATGATGCTGAGGCAAAAGAGCCCTACTATTCTGGATATTTTGCTAAAACCTCGAGGTATTGGTGTTCATTAAATAGGTTATATGCATCTCGCTAATTGGGGCTTAGTCTCGTTTGCATGGCTCTCTCCCTTAATATCTGGTCAACTGTTGGTTATCTTTACTGTATTATCTGATTCCTTGCTGGTGTAATGCCGGAGTTAAGAACTTTATATTTAAATTAGATTCCTGCATTCCTTGTGCCTTGGGTCTCTCTCTTGCTAGGCCACAGATATTCAGTGTAGTAGGGCAGCATCTATGCTGCGCTCGTACGCTTTAATTCCAGCTCTTCTTGTTAAATTATCTAGAATTGTTAGGTTGCAGAGTTCTCTTGGTTCCTACTTAAATTTTGCTGGTTAGGGGGAAGTGTTATTGTACTAGTTTGGGGCTGAGAGGTCTATTTCGGGAGGCTGGGGGGAGGAAGGGACACGGTACTTTGCAGAGCACTGTTTGTGACAGTTGGGGTGGATGGGAGTGGGGTGGGGAGTTCGGCATTTTGTTTCAGTTACTTTTGTTTATTGAGGGGATTATTATGGGGATAGAAGAAGGAATAGCTTGCTTTGGGGATGAGGGGTGGGGAGGTGGATCATACAGCAGTAACCAGTTAAACCGGGTTGAATATTTTTCAATGTCCCTATACAAGGCTGAGGATGTTAAGTTTTTTAATCTGGTCATGATGGCTAATGATGTGACTTTTGCTACCTGGAATGTTAAGGGGATCAGGAAAAAATCCAAACAATATCAGGTGCTCAAACACTTAAACCTATTGCGGTCTCAGATAACTTTTTTGCAGGAATCCCATCTACTAGAGTGTGAAGCTTTACAATTAAGGAGGCAACAAGTGGGTCAGGTTTATGAAGCTCAGGGCTCCACTAAAAGCTGTGGGGTCATGCTCATTATTAATAAAAGTATCCCTTTCATTGCTATGCAGATTATCAAGGATCCAGGAGGCAGATTTGTTTTAGTCAAAGGCACTCTCTGGTCCGTACCGCTTTTACTCGGTAGCATATATGGACCCAATACTGATGACCTGGGTTTTTTTATGAGACTGATAACCACTGTGTTCCCAATGTTTCCTATTAGGATCATTATGGGGGGCGATTTTAATCAGGTTATTGATTCTGACTTCGATAGGTCAGGAAGTGGGCTGAGAGGGATGTCTCTGGGACAAAGGGCATTTAAAGACCTGGTAGATTAATGCGGGCTCCGTGATGTCTGACGTGTGTTGCATCCTGACTCTAAGGAGTTCACTTTCTCTTCAATGGCGCACAGCTTGCAGTCCCGCATTGATTATGTTTTTATCTCACAGGGTCTCTTGCCTGGGGTTAAGTTTGCATCGATCCAACCTGGTCCCATTTCTGACCACTCCCTTGTGGTATGCAACATGGCATTTCTTGATTCACCCAAGAGGGAGACTAGGTGGAAGCTCAATGAACAGCTTCTTCTCATAAGAGAGCAAATTTAATTATTTTTCTTATCCAACCCATTGGACAGCGCAAAGCCAGATATTCTATGGGGGGCCTTTAAAGCTTATATGAAAGGGGTTCTTATAGGTATAGTGGCAAAAAGGAAAAGGGTGCAGGAGGAAGAGCTCTTTTCACTTTTATCTCAAATTCGGTCCCTTGAAAGGAATCTCTCTGCTAGTCCCTCTAATGAGAACAAGAAGAGGCTTATGGTGGCTAAAGAAAGATATCTAGAGTTGTTAAGGGAAAAGGCAGAACTAGCTATAATCCGAACTAAGGCCAGCTATACGGATCAGGGAGAGAAAGCAGGGCATTTGCTCGCATTGCGATTAAAACAACTGGATTCTGCAAGATTCATTCCAACAATTCGGGCAATGGCAGATAGGTCTCTGAAAGTATCCCCTACTGAGATAGTTCAGGAGTTCGCTTTATATTATGAGAATTTATATAGGGATATGGAAAATCCTCCCTGTCCTGAGACTCTTGAGGAGTAACTTAAAAACTCCCACTTGCCCTCTCTATCGGAGCAACACAAGAGTTTTCTGGTTTCTCCTATATCCCAGGAGGTAATTTCCGAAGTTATTAAAGGGCTACCTTCAGACAAGGCCCCAGGACTGGATGGGTTTTCCTCTTTATTTTACAAAGTTTTGTGACCTCTTATTACCAGTGCTTTATCGTTTATTTCAGTACATTCTATCTGGGGTTGAGACTGATCCTTACCTGTTTGAAGCCCTGATTGTTCTCCTTCCTAAACCAGATAAAGATCCTGAGTTAGTCCAAAGTTACAGGCCCATATCTCTTTTAAATCAGGATATTAAAATCCTCTCTAAGATACTGTCCGACAGACTAACTGTAGTTCTCCCTGATCTAATAGGTATGGCGCAGGTTGGATTCATGAAGGGACGTTCATCTTCAGATCATTTGCGTACCCATTCCCCTGTCTTCTCGGCCTCCAGTGATGCTGCGTTTCCCGCTGGACTGGTCTCCCTGGATGCCGAGAAGGCATTTGATCGGGTGAATTGGAAATTTTTGTTCCATGTTCTTGAAGCCTTTCAGTTCCCTCCTGTCTTTATATCCTGGATAGTTGCATTATACAAAGCACCTACAGCAAGGATTTCGGGAAATGGTGCATTTTCTAAGTCCTTCTCACTATATTCTGGTACCAGACAGGGTTGTCCCCTTTCTCCCCTATTATTCAATCTATATCTTGAACCTCTCATTCAGAATATTCTCAATAATACAGGAATACAAGGCATCTGGGTGGGGCGTCACAAGGTCAAAATCACTGCATACGCGGATGATTTCCTTGTGTACCTATCCCATCCGGTATCTTCTGTTCCAGTTTTGCTCGGTGAAATTGCTAAATTTAGTGCCCTATCTAACTATAAGCTTAATGCTAATAAATCTTCCTTTTTCCCTTTAAATCACAAGATTTTTAAGACTGATATTGCCCCCTTTGGCCTATGTTGGTCCCCTATGTCACTGAAATACTTGGGCATTAAACTGACTCGTAATCCTTCAGTGTGGTTCAGGGAAAATCTGGAACCCCTTTCTCAGCTTATAATTCAAGATCTCGACAGATGGTCCAAACTCCCTATCTCGCTTTGGGGCCGGATCAATATAATCAAGATGAATATCTTCCCACAAATTTTCTATCCTTTATCTCTTCTCAATTCTTTCATCCCGTTATCCTGGTTTAAGAAATTGCATGGTATTTTTACTAAGTTTATCTGGTCTGACAAATATCCCCATCTGGTTTACTACAAGTTGGCTGCTCCAAAATCTGAGGGGGGCCTGCGGATTCCTCATTTAGCCTTATATTACTGGGCTAGTCATCTGGTGAATTGTCTGAAATGGGTAAATCAGGGTTCCGAAAGGATGCAGCCGACTTGGCTTAGAATAGAGTTGGACTCAATCTGGTCCATGAACCTGGGTCCCTTAACTCTGTTCTATCTAAAAATTCCTCAGGTGCACGTTGCCGAAAAATCTCCTATAGTTACCACGTGTTTAAGGATATACGCACAACTTTGCTCTTTCTTGAGTTATACTCCTCAGTTAGACCTGGCCCAATCTATTTGGAACTCCCCATCTTTCACTATGAATAAGCAGCAGATTCCCTGTATCTGGTTGCCCCAATTGGGGATGGGATAGTACTTTCTTTTGTGGATGAGGAGGGACAATGGCTATCCATAAGTGATCTTATACAGAAATTTAGTATCCCGGCATTCTCACATTTTAAAGTGGTACAGATAAGACATCTACTCACAATAGTGTTCGGTAACACCCCTCCTATTCAGACGGTTGGGGCCCTGATACCTGAAACTCTTTCTTTACTTGGGTCTTCGGGCAGTGTATCCAAAGTATATCAAGTGCTATTTCACAAAAGGTATGGGGACTCTTTTGGACCAACGAGGTTCTGGAGCTCCTTACTTCCTCAATACTCACTCAATTGGCAAGCTTTGTGGAGGTCCTGTCACAAATTCGTCTCCCAAGATAGATTGCGCCTCATGCAATTTCATATTTTGCATAATATGTATTATACTCCGGTTAAGTTAACGAAGTGGGGTCTGCTGGACTCAAATTTATGTGTTAAATGTTCACAGGAGGAGGGGCCACTCCTTCACATATTTTGGTCCTGTCCTAAAATTTCCCAGTTGTGGGGTTCTATCAAAGCTTTCCTAGATCCTATACTGGGTTTACAGGAACATTTCACACCTAATATTTGTCTCCTCAGGGACATGCCTTCTATTAGAGTCAAAGTGAGAAGATTTCATATCTCAATGATAGCTTTATCGATCAAAAAGCTTATTTTACATCATTGGAAAGACAAGCTTACTCCGACATTAAAGGAATGGGTGAACGAAATCCGTGATAACCTGCATACGGAAAAGGCCATTGCTAGCCTCCACAACAGATTATCTGTTTATACTCAAATATGGGATCCCCTTCACTCTCTAATTTTAGCTACTCAGAAATAGTAGTGTTTTAGTATAATTGCCCTGTATGCTCTGGTACAATGGTCTTATACTTAAGTGGCACATTGTTATGCAACTGCTGTGGGGGGGGGCAGTTTTAGATGTAATAAGTGCTGTATTCTTGTCTTCTTTCATGTTACTGCCTCTGTAAGTGGAAAACTTTACTAATAAAGGATGAATTAAAAAAAAATTGGCTGGACAACAGGACACAGAAGGTAATAGTGAATGGAGTCCGCTCCGAAGAAAAGGGGGTTACTAGTGGGGTACCGCAGGGTTCAGTACTGGGATTGGTCCTCTTTTGTGTCTTTATAGGTGACATTGTGGAGGGGCTGGAATGTAAAGTATGCATCTTTGCAGATGACACAAAGATCTGCAACAGGGTTGATACAAAAGGGGGGGTGGAAAGGATGAGAAGGGACTTGGCAAGGTTGGATTAATGGTTAAAAGTATGGCGACTTAGATTCAGTGCAAAGAAGGGCATAGTATTGCACATGTGAAACAAAAACCCAGGGAAAGAGTACACAGTGGGTGGGGGGGAGGCACTAACAACAACAAAAATGGAAAGAGACCTGAGGGTAGTCATATCAGATGTCCTAAAGGTAGGCAACAATGTGAGAAGGCAATAAGGAGGGCTGTGGGGATACTGAAATGCATAGGGAGAGACATCACCAGTAGGAAACAGGAATTTGTTATCCCTCTATACAGACAGTTGGTGAGACCCCATCTGGAGTACTGTATGCAGTTCTGGAGATCCCATCTCCTCAAGGGCATAGACAGGATGGAGGCAGTCCAGAGGAGGGTAACTAAAATGGTGCATGGTCTGCACCAGAAGCCATATGAAGAGAGACTAAAGGAGCTTAATATGTATACCCTCGAGGAAAGGAGGGAGAGGGGGACATGATAGAAACTTTCAAGCACCTCAAGGGAATAAACAAAGTACAAGAGGGTGGCATCTTTCAGAAAAAGAGATTTGCAAGAACAAGAGGGCACAATTTGAAGATGGGGGGGTGTCTCAGGGGCAATGTGAGGAAGTATTTTTTCACAGAGAGGGTGGTGGACACATGGCATGCCCTTTCCTGAGGAGGTAGTGGGGTCACAAGCAGTGGGTGAATTCAAGAATGCATGGGACAGACATAAGGCAATTCTAGTGGGGAGGTATGAGGAAGAAGGCTGTTGGTTAACTAGGATCTGGAGCTTACCCAATTGGTAGGGAAATTAGCAGATTGGGTGGGCCAAGTGGTCCTTATCTGCTGTCAAAGTCTATGGGCCAGATTCTCAAAGCTCCTGGTGGGGCACAAGGGGCTTGCGCCAAAAAGAATGGTACAAAGTGCCCCTTGAACCAAACAATGTGCCGGGAGCGATTCTCAATGGCAGCCTGCATCAACTGCAGGCTGTCTGCCCCAAATGGAGATGGCGCCACCCCTGCACCCAGGAATGGGCTGCAACAAGGCACTAGGTGGCATGTGGCAGACGCAAGCTGCCACAGCCCCATCATTGCAATTCTCAGAACTTTCATGGAAGGAGAAATTCTAAGTTCCCTTAGACCAGCCAGGGCTGGTTTAAGGGGACTTAGAAAATTCTCCCCTGGGAGAGATGCTAGTAGCAATAGTGCCACAGCCCCCCTCCCCAATCCCGATGTGCCCCATGGTAAATATATAGAAAATCCCCACCCAGATCTCTGATGTACTTCTCAAGTCTAATAAATACAGTAGAATCCCCACCCAGATCCCCAATGTCTCTCTGTCAGTGTGCAAAAAACAGCCCCACATTGGTGAGAAGTCTCTCATCTCAGACAGAGCCAGGACCGCCCAGCCCTTCTTCACTTCTTCACACCGGTCCCTGAATGAACTGTCAATGAGCACGTGCTGTAATGTGTATGCACATATTGATAAGCAATGAGTACGTACACTGTACAGTCCGCCATTCATTGACTGTTCAGTCAGGGACCAGCCGCAGAGGTGTGAGGAGGGCTGTACCAGTCCCTGGCTCTGTCTGGGGATGGGGGGCACTACCTGCTGGAGTGAGGGGCACTGGGAAACCAATGAGGGGCTGTTTTATTTGCCAAACTGATAGGGACATTGGGGATCTGGACGGGGGGGTTCTACTGTATTTATTAGACTTGTGGGGCACATCAGGGATCTGAGTGGGGGGATTCTAATATATTTATTATACATGTGGGGCACATCGGAGATCTGGGTGGTGGGATTCTAATGTATTTATTGTACATGTGAGGCACATCAGAGATCTGGGAAGGGGGAATATATTATATTTATTATACTGTGGGGCACATCGGGGATCTGGGCGTGGGAATTCTTATATATATTTCACTATGGAGCACAATGTGGATTGGGGCAGGGGACCAGCTTGCTATTGCCACAAGGGGACTGTGGCAACCCCTTCCCCATGCTCCATGTGTTTGCCACGTGGGAGGTGTTGCCACAGGTGTGGGAACATAGGTGCCAGGACCCCTCCTGTACCTGAATCGGGTGCAGGGTCCCCTGGCAAACAGGGCTTCAGCGCAAGCTGCTGTTTGCTGCAGCTTGCACCGAATGCAGTCCCCTTTAAGAATCAGGCCCTATGATTCTATTTTCAGGCATGATGCTGTGGGCAGAGTGCCTTACACTCCTGGGTGTGCACTGCGACAGCAAAACGCACAAACTCAGGAGTGTCTTATTGTACTTATGAAATGGCAACCAAAAAATAAATAAAATGTACCACACAAAAGAGACTCACAAAATATAAATATTCCCTGCAAAAGACAAAGACATGTTGATATTAAGTAGTTCCTGTTTATTTCTATAAAAAATTTGTGTTCTATCCCATATTTGTTTTTGGTACTTTTTATGTCTCTAATCAGTAACAGCTCAGCCTTATTTGTTGTGCTCACACTAGCTGTACCCTCGGTGATAGAGGGAACAGCAGGTAGAGTGGAGAGCAAGTTGGCAGCACGTATCTGTCTGTGATGTTGAAAGTGAAAAAAATGTCTAGCTGTTATGCATGCTGCTGGCAGGCTTGAGAATCAGTCACATTTTTCTTACTGGTGCCAGAGGATATTGGGTGAGTGCATTGTAATATTAAGATTTCTTTGTATTTGGCCATAATGATTACACTATGTGCATATTAAAGTGACTTAGCGAGCTGTGCTATAGCAAATGGGAGTAGTGAACTGTAGTAACCTGTAGCAGTTGTGATTCAATCTTCTACCATTCAAATTCCCAAAAAGTGATTTTTTTTCCATGAAATAAATGCTTTTATTTCTGTGCTCTGATTCATTTGCATAACCAACCCCCCTTTTTTGTTTTCTTAGTGCAGCAACCCCCAAGGATGACATCATGCAAGGGGAACAAAGTTTATAAGCACTGCTTTGAAACCGAGACTTCTGTTGATCAGTCTTGATATTGCAGACATCTTCACTACCAACGTAGAAGACTACATCTCTCAGTAAAGAAATATTGTCAGCTAGATACTATATGCACAGTGCCTTGTTTGGAAAATAAACATATGAGAGCTTTTATTGTTGAAGTCACTACAGAGATATGAGACTGCACCTCACAGTAAGGGAATTGGAAAACAACTTTGTTTTGCACCCACAATACCTCGTTATATACATCTACATATTAGGTACAGTCACCACCACCAAAATAAGGGACTGCACTTTTAAGTAACTAACATTTACATCAACATGATAGTTCATAGTCGGCCCGGTGGCACTGAGGGTTGAGGTGCTGGATGCCTGGGTATGGAAGTGGACTGTGGTCGGCAGGGGAGCACAGGATTGAGTGTCTGTAGGACTGGTCTCCTCTCCTAGGGTGGGTTCTGGGGGATCTCCCCTCTGGTGGTGGCTCCTGGCGGCAGCTGGTGGGCACTTCACCTCATGAGGGGACAGCCAATGGGGACTGGTGTCTGTGGGAGGGGGTTGGAGCATCCCATCTGTGCGCTGATGCCATTGTGCATCCACACCAGGGGGAGGAATCAGAAGGAAAAATGGCTCTATCCCCAGTAGGTGAAGGTGGCTGCAGGGGCTCTGGTCCCATGCCCAATGTCAGGTCCTCTATGCCTGTCTCAGTGCTCCACTAGCCTGGACACTCTAGCAGAATATAGATAGAGAGTCAGTAGGAGTAGGTGGTCCCACCTTGGGGGGCTCAGAGCTGAGGGGTTGAGCGGTGCAGGTGGTGGAGGCAGGCACACCGGAGCATGGGCAGAGGACTTCAGACGGGCAGGAGAAAAGCGGAGTTGAGCAACTTCACCAGAGAGAGTCCGAGTGATGGCGAGTGAAAGAGGAAAAATGGAATCGACAAAAAAAAAAAAATGATAATTTATCCAGAATTCCTTGGTGCTGTATGTAAAACATTGACAGTTACCTTGCATGACATCATTCTGGGTGTGTGGCTGCACACAGAAAACTGGAGGACACAGTGCTGATAAAACATAAATAAAACTGACTATGACAGATTTTTTTACAAAACAAATTGCAGCTTCAACATCTGAAGCATGGGTGGCAATGGCATACTACGTGAAAATGGCATTTGCAAAAGCTCACAGAATCACTTTAAGGACAGTGGTGTAGCATGAAAAGCCCACCAGCAGCACGCATCCCTCTGTGGTGCTGTGAGTGAAGAAAGCCCTGCTGCTCTGTGTGCTGTCGGTGGGTTTCAGGAACACTCACATTTGTCATTTTATGGCCATTTTCAGTGGTGCCAGATATGGGGTGTGTCGATTTAATGATTAATATTTTGTTGTAGTTGGCCATGTAGATTACAATACCCGTATCAAGGCCTGCAGTATGGAGAGTGGGATAATGTGGCGAGCCCGCCGGCAGCGTGCGTCCTTCTGTAGTGTTGTTAGTAAAGAAAGTCCTGCTGATCTGCTTGCTGCTGGCAGGCTTTGGGAGGAATAACATTTGTCTTTTTTGAAGCAATTCTCACCTTTACTAGATATCTGGTGGGCAGAATGAAATGTTAATACTGTAGTGTAAGGATCATGCTGAGAACTGAGAAGCTGGAGTCTCTGCCATTCTGCCTAGCAGCCATTAGTCACTGTGAAAATAAGCATTTTTCAATGCCAAATGTTGCTTGCTTGTATGTGCTGTGTAGGTATCTGGAAGTCAGTGGAGTGCAAATATTGAAAATTTGCAAACTTACGAGCGTGCGTTGGAACTGCGCAATGCACGATCATAAAACAGTAATTTTTAAAAAGTTTGTCACCAAATTTTCAACATAGCCATTTTAAGACCTCTGCTCACTGTGATTTTCTTAATGTGTCCCATACAGTGGTTTCGCACACCGACTGCGCCATTGTGCGCTACATGGGCGGAAACATGTTTTGAGTGAGATGTGAAAAATGACAGCTATACTGCTCATAAGGAGGTGTAGTAAAATGACAATGTTGAAAATCTGGAGTGAAAATGTTGAAAATTCGCTAACTTACGAGCGTGCATAGGAACTGCGCAACGCAGGCTCGTAAAACAGTCATTTTTAGGATTTTTTTCACCAAATTTTCAACATAGCCATTTTAAGACCTCTGCTCATGAACAGTGTCACTGTGATTTTCTTAATGTGTCCCATACAGTGATTTCGCACACCAACTGCGCCATTGTGTGCTACATGGGTCGAAACACATTTTGGTCAAAATGTAAAAAATTACAGCTGTACTGCTCATAAGGAGGTGTGGTAAAATGACAATGTTGAAAATCTGGAGTGAAAATATTGAAAATTCGCGAACTTACGAGCATGCGTAGGAACTGCGCAACGCACGCTTGTAAAACAGTCATTTTTAGGAATTTTTCCAACAAATTTTCAACATAGGCTTTTTGAAAGCCCACCTTATGAACACTGGCAGTGTCATTTCGTTAATCAGTGCTGAAAGGTGATTTTGCACAGTGACTGCAAAATCACCCTTCGGGCCTGATTAACACCATGACAGTGAGAGCATTCATGAGAAGGGGTCCCAAAAACCCCATGTTGAAAATTTGGTGCAAAAATTCCAAAAAATGCCTGAGATATGCACCAAAGTTGAAAAAACCCTATTTATTACATTATACAGCTTACCGGCATTTCCTCAGTTCACAGTCGGCTTTGAAGAGTGCAGACGTGTTCCCGGTCCACCAAAGATCGTCACGCCGGAGTCCGGAGGTAAGTATGGGGTGAGGGTGGGTGGGGAGGCAGGGTGTGCAGTGGGTGGGCGCAGGTGGGGGCAAAGACAGCGAGGGACCGTTTTTGTGTTTCAGGTTTTTTTTTTTTTTAAAAAAGGACGACAACGTGGGACGTTTGCCACGCTGGGGTGGGCTCCCAGTGTGGCACAAGGATGGCTGTTTGGAGGGGTGTGGAGCTGACAGGGGATTGGGCATCCCCATCGGCGACAGCATCTGTTGCCACGCTGGGGTGGGCTCCCAGCGTGGCACCCTGTACTCTCTGGGGAGGGGAACAGTGGAGCCGGACGATTGGGCACCCCCGTCAGCTATACGATGTGTAGCCACGCTGGGGTGGGCACCCAGCATGGCATGTGGAACTCTGTTTGGGGGGGGAGTGCAGCACAGCCAACGGGGGATTGGGCACCCCCGTCGGCTATACAGTGTGTGCGTGAGGGGGGGCAAGCACCCAGTATGCATGCATATGTGTGTGTGTAGGGGGAGCACACATGAGCAGGTGATATCTTATTGCTGCTCACTGAAGCGTAGCTCCCCCTTTCAACTGTAGTCCACTGCATTTTCGACTGCTGTCATAGACAGCTCCAGCAGCCATTGGAGAACTGCGGCCACGCCTGCAAACACACTGGCTGAATTGGAAGAGGGCTGCCACACCTCTGAAAACTCAGATGATGGCACTATGTTTCTTGCACATGCGTGCAAGCAACATAAAAATGACTAGTGTTTGAAATGTCAACATTCTAAGGGGCTCAGTGATATTCTATATGATCTCATTTCTCTGTGCTGCAGGGACTTCTTTTACCAATGTGCTGTGCTCCCACAACACATGACTCTTGACCATGAAGAGTGTCAGAGGAGAGTGACTGACTGATTTTATCTCTACAGGAATCCGGGAAGCAGGTGCCAAAAGGGGTTTTGTTGTAATTGTACAGAAATCCAGGAAGAAGGTGCAGAGAGGGTTTTTGTTTTAATTGTAGGGTGCTACTACAAAGGAGATAAAGGGAGGCAGCAGCTACTGTGGTTAGTTTCCATTTCTTTGTGTTGCAGACAGCAGGAGTACACTGAAGTTCCCTACCACCCACCCCCCACCCATGCCTTGTTCAACTACATAGGCACTGCAATTTAACAGACAGCTAGAACTTCCTGTTCAGGAGTAGGAAGGATGGGAATAACCACATAGTGCAGAAGGAGGATAAAGAAGGTAAGGAAGTAAGAAGTGGGGGGGGGGGAGAACAAAAGAAACAACAAACAAAAAAAAACTTACTACAAAGCAGGGCAGGGACTGACAGTGAGAAAGGGAAGATGCTGGGAGTGGTGCAATGCAGTGGCTGTTTGGGGCAGCAGTGTTCAGGAGGACCTTCTGGATACTGCAGTGCTGCTCCACCTGCAGGCACCTCTCTGGGTTGAGGGGTGATGTTACTAGTCTCCGAGCCAAGCTGGATTTTATTCAGGAACCTCCCCCCCCCCCAGGGACCACCAAGTCTGCCGCCACTTCCTCCAAGGTTGCCTAGCAAGAAGAATGGATGGACTACAGTTGGTTCGGGGAGGGTGAGGGCAGTGGCACAGAGGCACATCCCCCATCCAGTGAAACTACAGAACTTCTATGCCATCTTGGCAGAGCGGGAAGGTTCCACAGTGCTACCCAAAGTAGTCACCAGGGAGGATGAGCTGGTGCTCCATGATGGAGCCCCAAGGGTGAGCGGCAGGGGACTCTAGAGGAGCAGGAGGAGGAGGAAGCAAATCCTGTTTGGGGACTCCATCATGAGGGGAATAGAATTGGGGATGGGCAGCAGGGGGGAGATGGAGGTTAAGTGCTTACCTGGAGGCACAACTCGGAAGGATAGTGAGCTGATCGTGAGGATCACAAGGCAGTGACAAGGAAGAGAGAACTGGATGTCATTGTCCACCTGGGGACAAATGACCTGGCAAGGGATATGGCAGGGACTGGAACAGTGCAGGAGGAGTTTAGAGAGTTAGGGAGGGGACTTAGGCAGGTAGCACACTCCATGACCTTCTCGGAGGTTCTGCCTGTCTACAGCAAGGGAGAAGCTAGGAAACTGCAGCAGGGAATTCAATGCATGGATTATAAGAATGGTGTGGAGAGGAGGGTTTCAGTTTCATTGGGGACTGGGGCCCTGTCTGGAGGGATGAGGGCCTGTACAGAGGCGACAGCTTGCATCCATCCAGAG
This sequence comes from Neoceratodus forsteri, assembly GCA_016271365.2. Classification (NCBI taxonomy): domain Eukaryota; kingdom Metazoa; phylum Chordata; order Ceratodontiformes; family Ceratodontidae; genus Neoceratodus; species Neoceratodus forsteri. The sequence continues at coordinate 636,643,375 of CM057453.1, read as the reverse complement.
GGGGAACAGAGGTCCTTAGTGAATGGTTTAACTGCTTCATTGGCAAGCATTTAAACTAGCTATGGGGGGAGGTGGATAGAGGCAGGGAAACAAAAAATGTCCTCCCCCATAAGCTCATGAGGCAGGTAATGAAAATAATGAGGGAAAGACAACCTGAAAGGGAACAAATAACAAAGAATGCCAGGATGTAAATGGCAAGAATAAAACTAAAAATATATATTAGATGCATAGGGATGGGATGGAAAAAGGGTAAAAGGGTAAAGGATGGCAACTTAACCTGAAGAGTCATGTGGTAAATATCTGAAGTCTGTGCAACAAGATGGCAGACCTAGAGGCTACAATGGCAGAAGCAGACCTGGACATAGTTGCCATCACAGAGACCTGGTATAATGTACACCAGGACAGGGAAGTAGCCATGCCACTTTATACTCTATTCAGAAAGGAAAGGATAGGTAGAAAAGGGGGAAGAGTGGCCCTTTATGTAAGGGATAACATAAAGGCCATGGAGACACAGAAGGAGCAGGGAGGGGGGAGATACTGTGGGTCACTCTGGAGAGAAGGAAAGGAATACTATTCCAACAAGAGTGAGTTACAGACCTCTAACACAGGGGGAAGAGGTGGATAAGGAAATGACACAAGCAATCTTAAGGATGGCTCACAAAGAGGAAGTATTGCTGGTAGGTGACTTCAATCTACTGGATGTGGATTGGAGCCTCTCTGCCACAACTACAGCCAGGAGTAGGAACATCCTAGATACACTACAGGGGACGTTCCTCAGGCAACTAGCATTGTAAGCCACTTGTGAGGGGGAATTACTGGACCTAGTACTGACAAACGGGGACAGCGTGACTCCTGTTACAGTGGGGGACCACCTGGGGACCAGTGATCACCATATAGTGTGGTTTGATATAAATTCTGGGTCAGAATCGAATCACACAGGAGTGAGGCTGCTGGATTTCAGGAGGGCTGATTTTAAGAAAATGGAAGAATGCCTTAGGAATGCCCTAGCAGGGATAGGAAAACTGGAGGGAGTCGAGGAACAGTGGTCCAAAATAAAAGAGGGCATTGAACAAACGACGGACCTCTGCATCAGGCAGGTTAGCAAGTACAAGAGAAAAAGAAGACCACTGTGGTTCTCTAAAGAGGTAGCAGAAAAAATGAGAGTAAAAAGGATGGCATTTAGAAGGTACAAATAAATGCAGAAGGAGGGTGACAAGGAGACTTACTGAGGAAAAACAAAGGGAGGCAGGGAAGGCAGTTTGAAGTGCTAAAGCGCAAACAGAGAAAATGATTGCCATTCCAAATCAGTGTCAAAGGGGGATAAAACATTTTTTAGATACATAAGTGAAAAGAGAAAGACAAAGGGAGGGATAATAAGTCTGAAAAAGGAAGGAGGGGTTGCGTGGAAGAGGACCGCCAAAAAGCAGATATACTGAACAAATGCTTTTTTTCAGTATTTAAGAAGGAGGGGGATGGAAACGGGCCAAAGACTGAGGACAAGGATATGATGGGGTGGGAGGTGGTGGACACTGGCCCTTTTACAGAAGAAAGAGTACTTAGGGAACTATGGACGTTAAAGGTTTATAAGGCAATGGGGCCGGACGGGGTGGACCTGAGGATACTGAGGGAACTGAAAGAGTTGCCGGCTACACCTCTGACGACCCTTTTCAATCTGTCATTGGAAACAGGGAAGGTGCCAGAGGACTGGAGGAGGGCTGACATTGTCCCACTACACAAAAGTGGGAATAGGGAGGATGCAGGAAATTACAGGCCTGTCAGCCTGACATCGGTGGTGGGCAAGGTAATGAAATCCCTTTTGAAGGAAAGGACTGGGAAATATTTCCTTGCCAGTGGTCTACAGGATCTGAGGCAACATGGTTTCAATCAATCAATCAAAATATTTATTTATCCAGGCGGGCACCATTGAGCAAGGCTCATTTGCAAGGTGGACCTGGTTTCACAGGGTGGAGGTCTTGCCAGACAAACCTGATCAAGTTCTTTGATTGGGTGACCAAGGAGGTGGATCAAGGAGTGGCGAAGGACGTGGCCTACCTAAATTTCAGCAAGGCCTTCGACACTGATTCTCATAGGAGGTTGATAAGCAAGCTGAGGAGCCTAGAAATAGGTCCTAAAGTAGTAAAATGAGTAGAAAGCTAGCTGAGCAATAGGAGTCAGAGGATGGCGATAAATGGCGGCAACCACTCTGAAGTAGGCAAAGAGACTAGTGGAGTGCCACAAGGGTCAGTACTAGGGCCAGTCCTCTTCAATGTCTTTATTAGTGACATTACAGAAGGATTGGAAGGGGAAAGTATGCCTGTTCACAGATGACACAAAACTCTGCAACACAGTAGGCACACCAGGGGGTGAATAGAATGAGGAACGATTTAAAAAAAAACTGGAAGAATTGTGGTGGGTTTAGCAACTGGGTTTTAACACAAAAAAGTTCAAAATCAAGCACATGGGGCACAGAAGCCCGGGGGCAGCATACCAAATGGCAGGAAAGGTATTATTGTATTTTATTTATTTATTTATTTTATTTAAAAGTTGATAACCAGGAAAAGCACCAATGAGCCAAGGCTTGTTTCCAGGTGCAACCCAGGGAAAAGGTAGCATAAGGATAACATTTGACAGAAGACAAGAACTTTTCAGGTATTGACAGTCACAAAGCCAGAAAGGGACCTGGGGGTGATCATTACAGATGACCTAAAGGTAGCTAAACAGTGTGACAAGGCAGTGGGAAAAAGCTAGCAGAATGCTCAGATGCATAGGGAGTGGTATCACCAGCCAAAAGAGGGAGGTAATAATGCCCCTATATAGATCACTGGTGAGGCCCCACTATGAGTACTATGTAAAGTTCTGAAGGCTTACTCTCTGAAAGGATGTAGATAGGGTGGAGGCGGTACAAGGAGGGCAACCAAAATGGTGCAGGGCCTACATCAGAAGCCCTATGAGGAGAGACTCAAAGATTTAAATATGTACTTCTTGGAAGACAGTGGGGAATGGGAGGCTATGATAGAGACATTAAAGTACCTCACAGGGATAAACAAGATACAGGAAGGGAGTATTTTCCAAAGGAAAAGGTGCTCGAGGACAAGGGGACACACTATGAAGCTGGAGGGGGGGGGATGCTCTGGGGAAATATGAGGAAGTACTTCTTCATGGAGAGGGTGGTGGACGCTTGGAACAGCCTACCAGAGGAAGTGGTGGGAGCTGAAATGGTCACAGGATTTAAGAATGCATGGTATAGACACAAGGGAATCTTAGAAGCAAGGGGTGGGTATAAGCTGGCGTCCAAGTAAGGTCTCAGGTGGCACTATAGGTAGTGAATCTGGGGCAGACTAGGTGGGCCAAGTGGTCCTTATCTGCTGACAGCTTCTATGTTTCTATCTTTCCATGTAATCAGGATGTAATATTTAACTTACCCATTTCATAATTTTATAAAAAGAATATAGAGGACCCTAGCACCAGAGGGAACACAGCCAAACTGAGGGCTATGTCCAGGGCTCTCACTGAACAGTATCTGTGATAAAGAGTGTTCCCAGACCTCCAGCGTGATTGCCATAACTACCATAATATCTTCCCCCAACTGCATCTGTCCCTAAGTTAGATACCATCATAGGTGAGGTTTGGACATTCTAACAGGGTTCTGTACTGATTTGCGTAACGTGGAAGGTCAGATTTCTAAGTTCACTTACAGTACATAAAAAGAAAAATCAACTCAAGGAGAAATGAGGGAACATACTGAGGTCGGGTCGCGAGGGCAGGAGCCCCAAGCCCTCCCCACAGACAGGCGAGACCCCCCCCCGCGGACCACGACGAGGAACCCGTGGCAGAACTGAGGTTGGGTCATGAGGGCAGGAGCCCCAAGCCTCCCCACAGACAGTGAGACCCCCGCCGGGACCACGACGAGGAACCCTTGCAGCCAGAACTGAGGCCGGGTCAGCGAGGGCAGGAGCCCCAAGCCCTCCCCACAGACAGACGAGACCCCCCCCCCGCGGACCACGACGAGGAACCCTGCGGCCAGGTAGCCAGACTTTTTGCAGCTACTCACGGACTGACTAGGAACTGTACCACGCCACAGATTCAATCTTGGCGCCTTTTTGGACACAGTACTAAATTGCAATTTCATGCCGGTGTGCATTGAGCGTCTCACAGATCCCTGCCTCCAACCTTTTATTCTGCCTAATTAATTGCAAAAAAAGGAAAAGTCTGCTAATTCTGGGCAAAGCGACTTAGCTGGGGAATGTATTTTTATTGTATTTGTTACTAATTGCAGCACAACTTACAATAAGGCAGGATTGCTTGTATGAGTTAAAAAGTTGCTAGAATCCACGACTGCAGTCTTCTGCTGCTCTATAGTGGGGAGAGGGTAAATTTGTTTTTGAATAAGACCCCAGGCTTCAGGTTGCTGCTAGCTACCGCGCCATATCTCCTGGTAAAAGGCATCTTATTTCACAAGCGGGTGGATGCAATTTTAGATAGCACGCTCCTCCCTCAAGCCACTTACCTGAATTAAAGCCATGCCTTTCTCTTCCTTCTGCCGAACTGAGGCCGGGTCGCGAGGGCAGGAGCCCCAAGCCCTCCCCACAGACAGGCGACCCCCGCGGACCACGACGAGGAACCCTGCGGCCAGGTAGCCAGACTTTTTGCAGCTACTCATGGACTGACTAGGAGCTCTATCCCCACCTGCGCCACGCCAGGCTCCCACCGCCCCCACCACCACCCTTGGTCGGCTTCTGTTTATGTAGTGGAGGTCTCACGTGGTTGTGAACCAATCAGCCCACTTTCTCATTAGTCCCTTATATTTGTTCACCACTAGCGGCCGCTGCAGAGCATACTGACAATTCCTTCTCTGCACAAAAGGAACTTACTTCCAAAAATGCAGCTTCTCACTGCAATCATCACTATGCTCTGCATAGCCTCCTCCTCCCTCCCACCCTTTATCAATCCTAGGCTACCAGACCCCTTGCCACTCCACACCTTAACTACCAAGCCTACACCGAAATCCTCCTCAGCACCAGTAAAGCACAACCTACACCATGTGCACAACTGGACCCTGGGGGCCTCTATCCTTCCCCTCTCCTTCCACACTGCAACACCTGCCTTATATATCCCACTCTTTTCAGCCCCAAAGGCAAACCCAACTCCCTCAAATCACCCCACCCGCAGGGGTGCACCAGTAAAGATCATGCGCTTATTAAGGCATGCCCTGGTATTCCTACTTTTCATAGCAGGGGACATTGAACGGAACCCCGGACCTCGGACACCCATTGCTGCTCAACCACCAGCATCACCCTCACACCTCCCCAAAGGTCTCAAAATTGTACACCTTAATATATGTAGCATCCTAAATAAAATGGCTGCCCTACAAACAACTGTTCTGGCCCTTCACCCAGATATTATAATCATCACAGAGTCATGGCTGAAGCCCCATCACCGGGACGAGGAATTCTCATTACTCAACTTCTCACTAATCCGCCAGGACAGGGAGGGGAGAAAGAAGGGTGGCGGTACAGCCATGTATGTTGCCTCAAATCTCCGGTATTCTGTAATCACTCCACCAACTCCCTTACTAACCATAGATTCCCTCCTGATCAAAATCTCCCTGCCCCACTCTATCCCAGTATACGTATCTGGGTCATACTGTCCACCGGACACACCACTAACCAGCATCCTCGAACACCTAGGAAACTTGAGGGCCCTTACAGAAGGCGGAGAACTCCACATCCTTGGTGATTTCAATCAGAATTGGCTGGGATGCGCAGCATCAAAGACACGCTGCCAAATCAACGCACTAAATTTGCACCAGCAAATAGGGGAACCCACCCGCCTAAATCACAAATCCAATAAACACACACTGCTGGACTGGGCACTCACTACCCACCCACATAGGATACTTAAAGCCGGCCTTCTACCGGATTCCCTTAGCGACCACCATATGATTTTTATAGTGCACAAAATCTTCTGTCCCCCGGCCCCTCCACCCTGTTTGCCGCACAGCAGAGCTTACAAATCACTGGATCTGCCTGCGCTCCTAAACGACCTTATCTCCATTGACTGGTCTCCCATCCCTAGAGCCACCACCATGGACGAGGCCCTGAGCTATTTCTCTACTAACTTCCTCACTATCTGGGACATTCATGCCCCACTATGAGATCCAGAGCCAGAGGCTCCACTCACCCTGGGTGACCTCAAACCTCATGGAACAACTCCGAGCCAGAGACCGTGCCTGGAAATCCTTCAAGGCCACTGGGTCTCATCTGGCCCAGCAACAATACCGGTCACTTAAATGCCTGCACTAGACTCATACGGCAGTCCAAATCAAACTACTTCAAAGCGGCGCTCAACAAAACCACACCACCCTTCTCAATTCTGAAGTCCATAAAATCTCTCCTTACCCCACCACCCAACCCCCACCCCACTCTCAACCTCGCAGGCAAAATCATCAATAATCCTTGTCAGATTGCCACTGAGTTTAATACCCACTTCTCCACCGCTACTACCTCCCTATTCTCCTCCCGCCCCCACCCCACCTTTCGTTCTCCCAAAGTTCCCCTGTCTCTCCCTAATGCACCCCCGGCCTCCTTTTCACTCCGCCCAGTCACCCAGACCAGGTGCTGAAAATTCTACCTCACTAAACACATCAAAAGAAATGCCCATTGGGACTTGACTCTAAAATGCTCCAACTCTCTGCTCCAGCTATAGCCCACCCCTTACCATGCTCTATAATCTGTCTTTTAAATTAGAGGCAGTCCCCACGAATTGGAAACATGCCACAGTCATTCTCTTCCCAAGGAGGGACCTCCTTCCATCAAACTATCGGCCCATATCTCTGCTCCCATACTAGCCAAAATCCAAGAGCGCCTTGTTCTATCCCAGCTACACCCATATCTAGACTACATCTCCTTCTTCACTCCTTTCCAAGCCGGTTTCAGAAAAAAATCACTCCACCACCACATCCCTCCTTCGCATCACTAACACCATCCTCACAGGCATTGACAAAGGGGAAATAACCGCTGCTATTTTTATAGACCTGGCAAAAGCCTTCGACACGGTCTCTCACCCCCTGTTGCTGTCCAAACTTGCCCAAACTGGTCTGTCGGTGGCAGCATGCAACTGGTTCCAATCATACCTATCAGGCAGGTCTCAATCAGTTCGCATCGGTACGGATCTATCCACCCCCCTCCCCGTCACCAGTGGCGTACCTCAAGGGTCCGTACTCGGCCCACTGCTTTTCTCAATTTTCCTCAATGATTTGCCTGCTGTCTGCACACAAACTGACATCCATATGTACGCAGACAATACGGTGCTGTTCACCTCTGGCCCATCCGGAACCGCAGTGGCAGCATGCCTCCAGAAGGATTTCGACTCCCTCCAACGCTGGTTCCTTGAGAACCAACTTTTTCTGAACCAAAAAAAAACTGTCTCCCTCACCTTCGGCTCCCGTGCCAAACTAGCCCGGCTTACTGATGCACCCACATTCTATACCTTGGACAGTACTCCGCTTGAGGCCTGCTCCACTTATCGCTATCTTGGTGTCTGGCCAGATCAGTACCTTGACTTCTCAGCACATATAGATGCACTGCACAAAAAACTACATCCCATGCTGGGAGCTCTCCATCGAAACAAGTACTGCATCCCCTACCGACCAGACAAGCAATAGTCCATAAATGATCCTTCCAATATTGGACTACGGTGATGTCGTCTACGGTTCCGCCCCCCAGGTGTCCTTAGTCAGGCTCGACCCCCTATACAACTCCTTCTGCCAGTTCGCCTTGGACCGTCCTCCCAATACCCACCACTGCTACCTTTACCAATCACTTGACCTCCCCTCACTCCAAAACCGGCGCTTGCTGCACAGCGCTAGAATTACTGCTAAGTTCTGGTCTCATACACTGCCCTCCTACCTATCAACATCCCTAACCGCCATCCCCCCACCTACCTACGACCTCAGGAACACTGACTCCAGGCTCCTACACATCCCCCACAGATCTACCCACTCAGGTCAGGTTGCTTTCAGTTTCAGGCTGCCCAAATTATGGAACTCACTGGCAGCCGACATCAGACTCACCACAAGTATCCCCAACGTAATGCCCTTCTCAAAGCACATTTTGCCACCAACTGCTCATGCTTTCCCATCGCTGACTTCCAGTCTGGGCTCGCTTTCACACTCATCACAAAATGGTACTATATGCTCTGAACCCTGCTGCTGTTACTGTATTATTATGCACGCCTTACCCATATGTAAGAATTTTTTGCCCATACTATGTAATTGTGTAATTCTTCCATTCTATTACACCAATGTCTGAACTACTCTGCATATTGTATGAACCGCCTTTCTTCTCAGATACTGCACCCTTCCTACTGGACCACTGTCCGTTATTATCTGCAAATTATGTATGGACTGTTTTGTCTTATTTTCTGCAATATTGTACCCCCTACCCCAGGGCGCATCTGGAATCAGGTGGTACTCCGCTCAGTATGCCTTTCCTGGTAAATCTCTTAAATAAATAAATAAATAATACCCTGGAGGGAACTATATTAACCTATGCGGGGTATCTGAGGGCTAAGAAAGCCCCTTGTTTGGTTACATTCTTATCAGAACACCTGCTCTTATTGTTAGCATTGCTGCATGATTTTTAATTTGCCATTGAAAGAGCCCAAACTCAGCCCATCAAACTCAGTCTTCAAAGCCAGCAGACTCAGCTGAGAAGCTGTCCTCTATTATTTTCTGCCAGCTTGTAAATTATAAAAAGACAAGCAGAAAATTGTAAATACTATGTTATGGGCAAAAAAAAGACATTTCGCCTAATGTACATACAGTAGGTTGTACCTGAACAAGCTGACAGTGATTACACTCCTGATGGTCAGGTGTGCAAAAAGGAATAAAAACCTTCTCTTCTCTGTTTAAAAACCTAATGCTCCTCCTTACCAACTCCAGCTCCAAACAACAACATAGAATTGTACTGAATAATTCCTTCTCCCATATATTTGTTTTTCAGAATACATATCTCCAGGAGAGGAGGAAAAAGCTGCAGCAAAGTCAAGGCACTCACCACCACAAATCCTTCAATCCATTCTTGAAGTGGCTGGCAGTTCAGTGGAAGATGGAAGTAGAAATTGCTTGCAGCTCATCCTGATTGTGTCCTGAATTGCAACTAAACAGTCCTGCACTCCCACATCAACACAGTGCTAACCACACTGTGATTAATCATCTACCACTACATAGCAATAGTGGGAGCCAAGATGAACACACAAATGAAGAACCCCTTTTTTTTTTTAAGCTGTATCTTCATGCAACTTGTTGATTGTCTTGTGCAAAATAGCATGATGTGCCCACAAAATCTCAGGCAACTAAGGTGCTGCACCAGTGAAAAAGTAGCAATGGGGGACGGGGGATGGAACAACAACCCATCTGCAATTGTATATACTGGCTAACTGGCACCAGCTAAGCCAATTCACTGCATAAAAAAACAGAAAAGGTCAAATAAGGTTGGGGAATAAAAGAAAATGTAGCCCACCCTTATCTAACAACCGGGCGGGGTCATGGCCAGTCTCCCCCCCCCCCTCCGGTTTAGCCATCCCGCCTCAAAGACCATGCAATTGCTTAAATGGCTTTTGAACCTCTAAAAGTAAGGTATTTGAAATTCTTCCCAATGGCTAACTTAAAGATCCAATGAGAACCACACACAAACTGTAGAATGCAGATCACTTTGTCACAGTTAACAGCTTGCAAAGGCTGCTTTCCTGCCAGGCACTCTAAGGTGAGGCCTGAGATACCGCAGATATATTTCTGCTAAACTGAACAGGCATCTCTGTCACAAGTTACTCAGATGTTGAAAGATGACTGAGTTTGCACTCCACTATTGAGGGCTACAGACTGATCTTCAGCTCTTATCCCTTGCACAGGTTGGCATATACTGAAATGTATGGAAACCAAGTTCTATTGCGGAAGTTGTTGCTGTTTGAAACTGTCATTGCATCATCCTCACTAAGCGCTAGCCCGTACTGTGTTTCACTATTTAGCTCTGGCCTAAACTGAATGTCTAAATGGGTTGTTGCAATATGGTATGGGTCACCCACCCCTGTGGAGATCCTTGGCCAGTGCCATGGATGGTGCCAGGAGGACTGCCAAATTCTCAGCTGGGTCTGGTGCTTGTTCTCCAGTGGAACTAATGTCGCCAAGTTCTGTTCCTCAAGTGCGAGGATAGAGGATTTAGGTCTTAAATGTTGGGAGCTGGGTAGCCCTGAATCATCCCTTTATATGCTCGTGAGCACGGTGAAGTCACACAGCCATTACCACTGTTGCTGCTATATGCACTCCCTTACTTACTTCCTGTGGCTGTCGGACTCTGCTCCATAGCTGCTGGGTGTCCGAACATCTAAGGTGTATGCCATTAAATCAGTTGTCCTGAAAGATGTGTGTAGAGAGAGAGAGAGTGCTGAGTCAAATTCTATGTGTTTTTCCTACAAGAGGAAGGGTATTTTTTTGCAGGTTACAACTCGCTTACCAACTGTATGGTCATTCTCCATTCTCCTAAGAGTGGTGATCAAGCGCAAGTGTTTGAGACTTTGTCACTGAAGGCTCCTGAATTGGATTAGGGTGCCCACAGTGCCTTACTCCTGCTGCGTATTATATGTATAAATAAAAGAACATCTAGGGTGAGATTTTCAAAGAGATGCATCCGTTTGTCAAACGCAACTGCGGAATTCTGCCCGAAAAGTTAGACCACAAAAAGTTGGTCTAACTTTCCAGGTGGAATTCCGTAGTTGTGTCTGACAAATGGATGCGAGTCCCACAGTTGAGGCGGCCACAAATGCATCCAGATGTCTGTGAATAGGACACAGATATCTAGACACATCTGCATGGACAACAAGTGCTACGTCCACCTCTTTAAAAATCCTGCCCCTAGACTCCACAGACACTGAGGACATTATCTTCTATAACTGTTTCTTGTAACTAATGGTGCCCAGTTCATCATTAGGTTCCTGTCCTGCAGACCCAGGTTCCCTCAGCTATGAAATGCAAATGCATTCATGGTATGCCACCCCTCCTTGAGAGCCGTGTGTCACCATTCAAAAATCTGCTAAACTGGGAAAGGGGACTTATATGCAGCTGAAATTATAGACACTAAGGCCCAGATATTCAAAAGGGTTTGCTAGGCGCAACAGTTATTCTTTTCATCACGCAGCCCACTGATGCGCCCGGCATGATATTCAAAAGGAAAAGTGCACAGCACAAATCCCGATGAGCCGGAGCGCAGTCAGTGGCTGCATACAGGGCGGCTCGATGCACAACCTGCACAACCCGGATACAGCCTGGGATGTACAGAGCCATGCATGCCAACCCTACCTGTGCCAGCACAAAGTTAAGCCAAAAAAAAGGAACAACTGATGGCCACCCACAGGTGAGCTGCTGCATTGCAGGGCGCAACACGGCAGCTGCCACCTGTGGGTGGCCACCCGAGCTCCCGCTGCACCTGGCGCCCCTCCATGCCCGATCACAGGCATCTGTATAAAAAATAATTAGAATTCCATCCAATATCCCTGGTGGTCCAGTGGACCCTAACTGCCCCATCACGGGTATTTGTATAAATAAATTATTCCTATATCCCTGGTGGTCCAGTGGACCGCTATCTGCCCGATCGTGAGCATCTGTAATAAAATAGATATAAGTTTATATCTCTGGTGGTCAGTGGACCTGTCTGCCGATCACAGGATTTGTAACAGAAATAGATATAAGTCCTATATCCCGGTGGTCCAGTGACTATCTGCCCATCACGACATTTCACAGTAACACTCAATATCCCTGTGGTCTGTAGGCCCCCTCACCTGCCCATCGAGCCACCGCCGCCTTTCGGTCAGCCGGTGGGCAGCAGCACCTCACCACCTGCCGACCACCGCCGCCGACCGACACAGCTCTAGCCAGACGCCTGTTGGTTCACAGCATGAGCTAATAAGGCAGCCTTTCATCAGACATATTCCAGATATGTGAATGATTCATATCTGAATGTGTAGTACGGAAGTTGTACACCCATTGGCTCACGCCTGTGAACCATCGGGCGTGTAGCCCTACCGAGGTGTCAGTCGGTGGGCGGCGGGCAGGCAGGTGGGTGCTGTCGCTCACGCTGACCTGGGGGAAGCGTGGGCAGTAACCAGTGGGCGGGTGGGGGGTACCACTAGACCACCAGGATATTGGAATTAGTTTACTTTACAAATGCCATGATCGGGCAGATTAGTCCACTGAACCACTAGGGATATAGGACTTATATCTATTTCTGTTACAAATGCCACAATCCGGCAGACAGGGGTCCACTGGACCACCAGGGATATAGGACTTACATCTATTTCTGTTACAAATGCCGCGATCGGGCAGACAGGAGTCCACTGGACCACCAAGGATATAGGACTTACATCTATTTCTGTTACAAATGCCGTGATCAGGCAGACAGGGGTCCACTGGACCACCAGGGATATAGGACTTACATCTATTTCTGTTACAAATGCCGCGATCAGGCAGATAGCGGTCCACTGGACCACCAGGGATATAGGACTTATATCTATTTTTATTACAGATGCCCGTGATCGGGCAGATAGCAGTCCACTGGACCACCAGGGATATAGGACGAAATAGTTTTCTGTGTACTACAAATGCCCGAGATCGGGCTGCAGGGGGCGTCGGTCCCAGACAGCTGCTGCCTGGCAGGGCGCCAGGCGCAAGTTGTCGGGGATCGGCGTACCTGCATGCAAATGGGGCCATAATGACATGCAAATGGCCCCATGTGCACCTTGCATACATTATGGCCCCACATGCATGTCAACTTTTGAATATCGTGGTTGCTGTGCATGGTGCAATGGAACTTGCGCTAGCGCATCTCCATGCTCCACTCTGGCCACTTGCGCTGGTGCAGTGCCACTGAGCCATGCACACTGGGGGTGGCCAGGGTGTGGTATTCAAAGCTGCTGAGCCATGGCACAGCTCCTTTGACTATCGCTTAGTCCACACCCCTGCGCAGCCAAGTTGAGCTGCGCCCAAGTTTGTGCCACAGCCGCGCGAAGTTTGAATATCTGGGCCGCATTTTATATAGGGGACTATGGAGGTTGGCGGTATTAGAGAAGATCATTCCACTGGAGTTGAGAAGGGACTATAATGTATTTAAAGTGGTGAGTAAAATTTTATCCAGTGGTTCTCTAAGTCGTTGCAGTTCTCAGTTATTAATTATGTGTGAACTTCATGTCTGCAATTAATAAAGTAGTGCTTTTGCACAGTGTTAGAATCTCGCTCCACAAAGAACCCTACAGTAAATACACAACATACTACAACAATGTGGGTGTTCCCATCTTCCCACAGTGTGTTAATGCTCTTTCATCTGCATAGCATCAATAAATATGTTACTAGATGAGCATTTGCCATTTAAAATGTAGTGATGGCCTGTTAGCATACCATTACTGCCCTGTGCTGCTATATAGGATACAACAGTTTTCACCAAACACTTTGGACTTTTACCTTGGTTATTATAAGAAATCCAGTAGCCAGGCAGTCAGTAGAGCAGAACATGTCTAGAGGCAACTAATAAAAAGGCATATTTTACATTATTTATCCACCTAGTACATAGTAACATAGTAACTGATGGCAGATAAGGTGTGCTAGGCCCATCTAGTCTGCGCATTTTCTTTGCCTACATCAGCAGCCTCTGACCCTTCTTCTCACTGGTTTTCACTTCTCTTTTCCACCTCTAGGGTTCCCTTGTGCCTGTCCCATGCATGTTTAAATCCCCCCACTGTGCTGGCTACCACCACCTCCTGGAGTACAGTAGTTTATTCCATGCATCCACCATCCTTTCTGTGAAGAAAAACTTCCTCACATTCCCCTTTATTCTGCCCCCCTCTAATTTCATATCGTACCCCCTCATCCTTGTACATCTCCTCTACTGAAAGATGCCCCCCACCTGGACTTTGTTCAAGCTCTTCAGATACTTGAATGTTTCAATCATATCCCCCCCCTCCCAGCTCCTGCCTCTCCTCCAGTGTATACATATTGAGGTCCCTTAGTCTCTCCTCATATGTCTTCTGGTGCAAGCCCCTTACCATCTTCCTTGCCCTTTTCTGGACAGCCTCCACCCTGTCCACATCTTTGTGAAGATACGGCCTCCAGAACTGTACTCTGTACTCCAGATGAGGCCTCACCAGCATTTTGTACAGTGGCATCGCCACCTCCCTACTTCTGCTAGTAATACCCCTTCCGATGCACCCTAACAGCGCACTAGCCCTACTCACTGCTTTGTGACATTGTTTGGCTATCTTTAGGTTATCTGAGATAATTATCCCTAGATCCCTTTCTTCCCAGTGACTGTTAGCACCCCCCATCCTGTAACTCTTTGCAGGGTTTCTGCACCTCAGGTGCATGATCTTGCACTTATTTTGTGTTAAATTTAAAATTGTCACATTTTGGACCATCTTTCCAGATTTCCTAGGTCCCTCTTCATTCTTTCTACCCCTTTAGGATTGTCTACACTGTTGCAGATCTTGGTGTCATCTGCAAATAGGCAAGCCTTTCACCTCCATCCCTTCCAAAATGTTACTAATAAAGACATTGAAAAGGACTGGCCCCAGGACTGAACCCTGTGGCACCCCACTGGTCACCTCCCTCTCTTTGGACCTAATCACATTTACCACCACCTTTTGCTTTCTGTCCCTCAACCAATTTCTAACCCAGTTCTCCACTTTGTAGCCCATCCAACCTACATGGTTCAATAAAGCAAAATAAGTCTTGCTTTAAGTTGCTATTTAAGCAATATACCATGACAGGGAGTGGGTATATTGGTGGATTTACCACACCTGGTGTGGTTCGGTCACGAGGCTCAGCCGAGTGACTTAACCACACCAGAAGTGGTAAATCCACCCATATACCCACTCCCTGTTATGGTATATTGCTATTATACAATGTTCAACTTGTTTTTTTGGTTTTATAGTGATATAAAACTTTTACAGTGGGTATACTGGAGGATTTATCATGGTCATGTGATGTGTTTTGACCAGTGAGGTTACTGAATTTTCATACCCCATTGTATAATGATACTTTTTCAGTAGCCACTGACCACCTGGCTACTGTTTTTTTTTAGACCTGGGTTAAAGTCCAATGTACTGGGTGAAAATTCTGATTTCCTTAACAGCAGCAAAGAGTAGTAAGGGTGCACTCACTGGACATCACATTTTAAATGGCAGATGCACAGCCATTAAAATATTTCTTGCTGCCCATCAGCACAGTGGTAGGCTTACCATTTGTGATGCCAGCAACCTTGGTTCACACCACAAACTTGGGTTACTAGAGGGTCGGCTGAGGGTTGGAGGTTTGAATATCTGACGGACTGCTCTCATCCTCACTGGTGGGGAGGGAACAGTGGCTGGGGTCAGACTACTGGGCCTGCACCTAGGGGGTGAAGGCTTGGCAAGCGTCCAGTGTGCTACATGCAGAAGCATGTGCAACTTGGCCATTGACATCTTTGCATGCCAGCCCCTCTGCACCATGGGAAAAGAAGGAACTGGGAAAGATTACCCTGGCTGGCAGGATGTTTCTCCCACCCCTAGCAGGCCCTGCTTCAGAAACCTGGTGTGGCTCCATCTGGATCCTGTCCAGCGGGTTGAACTCAACTCTCTGCAACCCCACCATGGGGGTGGGCTAAGCCATGGGGGAAGCTGGAGCCAGTAAGTCCAGGAGATACTGGGTGATGGAAATTTGGAATTGCAGAGGATAGAAGTCAGCCAGGGAGAGAGAAAAGTGATTAATGGAAAACATTTCTTGATGAATATAATAGATGGTTAAATAAGATGAAACACACATTTATACAGTATTAGTTACCACTCTTACATTTTCAATAGTCATTGGTCACTTGGCTACTGAATTCTTAGAACCCAAGTAAAAATTTAAAACACTGTGTGCAGATTCTGGTCTCCCACATAGCAGCCACAGGTAAGTATAACTTCAGGACATCACTATATTGTAAATGACAAATACTAACCTTTTGTTTTGGTTTTCATTTTAATTGAATTTTTAGACTGCTCATCATGTAAAAATAATGTACAAATATGTGATATGTATTTTGTATGTGAGTTTTTTTTAACTTTGTAAATCCCAGTCACACTTGAAAAATAGGCCCCAGGCCTAATTGTGCTTACCCGGTTAACAATAACTTAAGTGAAAAAAAGGCTTTTAAATATTGAAACATTTCTGCATGGTTATTAAACATTAATTGATTGAAGATAACTACAGTGGAGTCAGCCAGGATACAAAGCTCTGTAATATGTATGTCACACTTTCCTGCATGATAATATACTGGAGTAATTGCTATTGGACTGCATTGTGTTCCTGCAGAATTCTGCAGAACATCACTGGAAGAAACTGTGATAAGAGTGTTGCAGTCCAACTAACTCCACTGCACCTTAAAATAAATTTCTTAAATGTACAATTAACTTATCAGTTGCATCCATGTTAAACATGTATTACAGCTTATAATGCAATTTTATAAATAACAATAAATAAATACTTCTGGTACTTTTAACATCTTATTAATTGCCAATAGCATGTTTACGATACGTTTGTTAACCATTTAAGCCACTTTATTCAAACTGATACCAAGAAATTAGGGGACCTGAAAATAAAATGAATACAAATTTGGTCTTCATTTTTGCAAGAGTTGAAAATATTTTATTGCCCATGTTTAGTTGTGAATAAATGTCATTACTTTTGGTCAAGATAAGCTAATGATGTAATAATATACTATAGCTATTTATACTTTTCAGTACAATTGCCAGAATTGTCAATATGAAAATGTTGGGTTTTTTTTACATTAATTGGAGCAACATTAAAGCAGCAGCTCAAGTAAAAAACATTTTTATACCTCATTGTACACACCTTTTTAACCTTCCCCGTTGATCTCCACAATTCATTTTTACTTCCAAACTCATTCATACGGTGCCACATTTCATTTTATGTTCACCATGTTGGAGATTAGATTTTGTGGCCTGCTGCAATTTGCCCTGATGTCCCCAGTGTTCCATAAGGAGAAGGAGCAGTTTGTGTTGCATGCTTGGTCATCTTATTCACAAGAACAGTAATGTGAAATGATGAGGTCTGATTCTCAGTTGTTATAGCCAACACATCGTAGTCACAAGGACCCCTTAGCACCAGCATTACCTTTTTGGCCAAACTGAACCATGCTCAACAAGGGTCACGCACCTTTCCCTTGCACTTGCAAAGGCCACTGTGTGCACTCAAGAAAGGGGGGGGGCACTGTGTAAAGGACCTGCATGGCAATTTTATGCTGCTGTGTGTGCATTTGGTTATCATCTGCTACTATAAAAACAGGTGAAAACAGTTATAGACATTCAAAAGGACAAGAGACAGAATGTCAGGCAGGGGCAGGAGGAGGGCGACTGGACATCAGAGGAGGGGATCGGGGGTTGAGGGATCAACTGGACACCAACAAACTGACATTGTGGTCAGACATAGGAGAGTGTCCACAAGACCAACAATAATATCTGTCATTGGGAAGGAGTAGAAGAGAGACCACTGAGCATGAGGATCAGCTTGAAGCAAGAGAGCTGTCAGCAGATGGACTACATGATGGCCATCTGCCCAGTGCGGCCAATGTGGCGTTGCTTTATGTATCACAATATACACTTGTGGATGTCACAGTGCCCTAGTTTACATTCAATAATGCATGCCAAGGTGTTAGTGGACACAAATCCCATTTACTTAAGCTAATAAATGGACTGGTTATTTCTTTTGCACCATACTTGCAGGGGGGACTCCTTTTCCCTTCTTAGTGTGACTAGTGCTGAATATAGCAGTTTCTTGTTGTGGCACACATTTTCAGGTGCAAATAATCGCTCTACCCAAGCTGCAACAGAAGAATCTGGTCCTGAGTAATCAAATACAGCCAAGAATATTAATGAAAACCTGAAGGCAACAATATTTAAAGACGTTGAATGCTATTATTTCAAATCTGTAAAAACATTAAAACAGGTTTTTAATGAGAAAAGGGCATCTTTCAAATCAAGAAAAAAATGGAATCAAAAGATGTATGTGCAAAAGTTGTGTGGTAACTCACACTGCTGCTTTAATATTATTCCAGAACTTACATGTAGACAAGAAAGATCTCTGTTTGACATTGAGTTATGAAGTGATTAACAAAGTTATAAATCAGGGCGACACTTCAAACCAATGGAAGTGCTCCTTTCCCCTACATGTGAGACACTCCTATGCTATAAAGAGTATCACATGTGCAGGTGACCTAAAAACTCATTTTGAGGATTTTTTTTATTGTTAATTTGTAATATTGATCAGCCTCAGTCAATAATATCTTAATAGTGGAGCAGCAAACACTTTTAAGAGTAGTGTCATGTGCATTCTTAGGGCAAGAGAATCATGAACCTAAAAATGTGAGACCACTCTTACAACTTTATGAATGGTTTCCACACAGTATAGGCATACATTTATGATATTGCCTTGCTTAAATTTCTGGTCTAAGGATCTATTATTTTCTTATAATACGTGATCGTGTATATGTTTTCTTTGTGTAACTAATTCAGTCAGACCTGAAGAAAATGGCTTTTTGTTCCTGTGGGCCTACCCGGTTACCAAACACAAATAAAATAAATAAATAAATTCTAAAGACTAAGCCATTATGCCTTATATCATTATTTATCATTTTAATATGGAATTGACAGAAGAAATCATTTGTTAGTCAGTGGCCATTGTGGTATTTAAATCACAGTGAAAAGATGGATAGTATTGTTTAATTGCAATGTTGTTCAAGATCAGTGTCTTTTTTATAGTGTATTAATTAGTTTTTCTTTCACAATGATACACAAATCAGAAATAACAAGGATCATACTGATGGAGGACAAAATAATGTTGGTGGCAATGAGGAAAATGGTGTCAAGCAAAGTGATGATAATATGTATAATGGTCATGAACACAATGGTAACAATATGGACTTCAGTGGAAGCAGTAAAAATGGTAACAATGACAACTATGAAAATCATTTTGAGCATGTCTTCTCTCTTGACAGTCAACACATTAAAAGTGAAACACTAGTTAATATAATTATCAGCAATTATAATGTGGAACATGATAAAGGCATCACATATAGTAGTGTTGAAGATATTGCCAAAGACAAACATAACGCTATTAGCAATAACAAAAGAACCAATGGATATGATGGCAAGAGCATGAATGACTATGAAAATGGTGCTGATGATCATAGAGTGCAGTATGAAACAAATGATCCCAATAAAGAAGCAGACCAAAGAAAGAAACACGAGGGCACACAAGAGAAAAGATGGAGTGTTTCAAATGGAAATGATGACATTTACAAGGCCAGCAATACTGGTAAAATTGTTTGTTCTTGTATCAAAGGCAGAATAGTTCAAGATGACCCCCATGTTGGTAACAAAAATGGTAATGGTTATAACTGCCGCTATGATATTAAATACAGTGGTGATGGCGGTGGTGAAGGTAATGGCATTATGAGCAAGGACGATGTCAACATTATTATTGATATCAATGATGAAAATGGTGATGGAAAAAGGAATACAGATCTCCATACTGGAAAGCATAGAGATTCAAGATGGCTTGAACATAATAAGGAACATGCTGATAATAATTCTTCCATGGTTGTTCATGCAGATAAAAAACATGACCTGATATTTAGTATTGATCTTTATTTATGCAAGGATACTGATAAAGTTAATATTCACCATTTTGCAACAGTTGGTGGCTACAAAGATGATTCTAACAATGGAAATGGCAAAGGTACTATTGACTTTCAGGTTATCAGAAGTGTAGACACATTTGGTGGTGACCAGTATGACATTCACAATGATTATGCAAATGATGGAGTTGCTGAAAGTGATTATCTAAATGCTAGTAATGTCAATAATGACTCCCATGAATATATACAAGCAGATGGTACCAGTGATGTTGATAATGCTAGCAGTTATAGTAAATCTAGTCAGGAAAATCACAGCAGCAACACTAGTGATTCAATGAAATCTAGCAATTCAAAGAATTCAAATGAGGCCAAAGATTTAAGTGAGTCATATAATGCAAAGAGTTCCAGTGGCTCCAGTGAATCAAATGGCATCAACGTCCACACTGATTTAAGTGGCTCCAGTGATTCAAGTTATTCCATTGACTCTAGTGATTCAAATACATCTAGTGATTTAAGTGATTCTAGTGAATCAAATATGTCAAGTGACTGCAGTGATTCTAATGATTCAAGCGATTCCATTGACTCTAGTGATTCAAATTCATTTGGTGATTTAAATGATTCTAGTGAAGCAAATATGTCAAGTAACTCTAGTGATTCAAGTGACTCCAGTGATTCAAGTAACTTAGGCGACTCTAGTAATTCAAGTGCATCTAGTGATTCAAGAGACTCCAGTGACTCTAGCAATTCAAATGCATCTAGTGATTCAAGTGACTCAGGTGACTCTAGCGATTCAGGTGCATCTAGTGATTCAAATGACTCCAGTGTCTCTAACAATTCAAGTGACTCCAGTGACTCCAGCAATTTAAATGACTCCAGTAACTCTAGCAATTCAAATGCATCTAGTGATTCAAGTGACTCAGGTGACTCTAGCGATTTAAGTGCATCTAGTGATTCAAATGGCTCCAGTGATTCAAGTAACTCTAGTGATTCAAGTAACTCAGGTGACTCTTGTGATTCAAGTGCATCTAGTGATTCAAGAGACTCCAGTGACTCCAGCAATTCAAATGCATCTAGTGATTCAAGTGACCCAAGGGAATCTAGCGATTCAAGTGCATCTAGTGGTTCAAATAACTTCAGTGACTCTAATGCTTCAAATACATCTCATGATTCAAATGACTGTAGTGACTCTAGCAATTCAAATGACTCCAGTGGCTGTAGCAATTCAAATACATCTGGTGATTCAAATGACTCCAGTGACTCTAGTGATTTAAGTGACTCCAGTGATACATATACATCTAGTGATTCAAATTACTCCAGTGGCTCTAGCAATTCAAATGCATCCAGTGATTCAAGTGACTCCAGTGATTCAAATACATCTAGTGGTTCAAGAGACTCCAGTGAGGCTAGTAATTCAGATGCTCCCAGTGACTTTGGGGACTTGATTAACTCATATTATTCCAGTGGCTCAAATTCAGCTAGTTACTCAAGCAACCCTACTAATTCAAATATATCCGGTGACTGCTCGCTGGATGAGGAATCGCGAGACATATGTTGGGGGGTTGGCTAACCTCTCCCTGGTATTGGGTTTGTTGGGGTGTGTTATGGTTGGACAGTGGATGTTTGCTGTCATCGGTTTTTGCCAGAACCATTTCGTGTGCTGGTTCTTGTACTCTACGCTGGGGAGTCGGAGGTTAGCAATGGGGGTTGGGTGGTTCGGGGCTTTAGGCCTTAGATTATTTTATAGGGTTATTATACTCGGGCCACTCGTTGTATATAGTTATTTTTTGGTTTGTTTGGGGTACTGGTTGTTTGTGGGTGGGGGGTCTAATTTGACTCTTCATAGGCTATGTTGGGTTTCTGGACTTGGGGAGGGAAGGAGGGAGGTCTTCCTGTTACCAACTGTTTTGTTCTGGGTTTTGTGGATTTTGGTCTTTGTTGGGTGGGCCGAGGGGTTGGGACTGATGACTGTCATTCCTCATGTTTTGTATGGTCTCTTGTTTACTATGGGGAGCTCGGGTTTTAATGGGTGGGGGGGGGGCAGGCCTGATGAATGCTCTCCCTGGTATTTTATATGACATTTGGTTTACTAGAGCATGCTGCTATGGAAGGGAACATGTTTTCTGTAACTCTTGTTTGGGACTGTTTTGGATGGGGGCTTACTTTGCTATAAATAATAGTGGACTGGGGATATATACTGGGAACAGCTTAATCCTCCAATTTAGTTTAATGTGCTGTTTCTGGGGGATGAAAATGGGGGTTCTCTCTGTTAGCCAAAGTTTGGTTGGTCTGGGTATTATATGATATTCCCAGTCTTTCCTGTGGGGTGCACCTTTTTCTTTCTTGTAATCCTGATTGTGTCTGGATATTTGAATTTTGTATTCTGTATTTAAAATGGCTATGAATACTCTCAAATAGCCTCTTGGAATGTACGCAGACTTAGGATCGGGTCAAACGCTTGCAGTTGTTTAAACATTGTTCACTACTGCAAATTGATATTCTTTTCTGCAGGAAACTCATCTCAGCATGGTGACACCAAACTATTATCTCACTCTGGCTTTTCCCAGTCCTATCTTGCGGATAATTCTTGTTTTAGTAAAGGGGTGGCGGTTCTAGTTAAGAAACATGTTTTATTTACCATAGAGATGACTATGTCAGACCCAGAGGGGAGGTTTTTGTTGGTTAAGTGCTCTCTTAATGGGGACAATGTTGTTCTGGGTTCTATATATGGCCTGGTTGGGGGTGACCCGGGATTTTTCATGTCCCTTGCTGACAAATTGGCTAACTTTCTTCCTGCTCAGTTTATACTGGATGGGGACTGGAAAATTCCCTGTTCACCCATTCTAGATAGAGATCCTCAGGATAGGCGCCCTCCTTCCCCGGCTCATAGAGCCTTTTTGGAATTGAGATCATTGCTGGGTCTATGCGACACCTGGAGACATGCCAACCCTTCTCTTCGAGCCTTTTCCTTCCTTTCTCAGTCGCATGGTACCAAATCTAGGCTGGGTATGGTATTAGTTAGTACTTCCTTTCTTCCGAATCTCTGTTTATCTGGTATTGACCCAATTATTTTATCGGACCATGCTGTTGTCTGGATTAAACTTTCCTTGGCCCCGGATTTCTCCCGAGATTCAGTTTGGCGCCTGAACACTCAATTGTTGAAGGACCCTCAAAATGTGTCTGATATTAGTGCCCTGATTTCCTTCATTTTGGTAGATAATCTCAATTCTACTCCGAGGCTGGATATGGTTTGGTCTGCCCTGAAATGTTATCTTAGGGGCGAGCTTATTAAACTGGCTTCCCTTAGAAAGAAAAAGGGCTGGCAAACTCTTATCTTTGATGGGTAAAATCAGGGATTTGGAGGCTAAATATTCTCAACTTCTTCTTTAACTGATCTTAAAGAGCTCCTATCAGTTAAGAATGAATACTTAGATCTTTTGAAGGAGAAACGAGTATTGTTTATTAAAAACTCAAGCCAAGTACTTTGATCAAGGGGAGAAATCTGGTAAAATCCTGGCCTTGAGGTTACGGGCATTGGAAAGCTCCAGGATTATCCCTTCTTTAATTTCTTCATCCGGTATAGTTGTTACTTCACCCAGAGGAATTGCCCGTATGTTTAAGGACTATTATCTGGACCTTTATAGTAAATCCCCTATATCGCACTCCCCTTCGGACCTAAATGAATACTTGAGGGAGATCGATATCCCTTGCTTATCAGAGGCTCAACAGGTTATTTTGCTGGCTCCAATCCCGGCGGAGGAGATTGAGAGATCAATTGCTTCCTCACTTCGACCGAACACCAGGTCCTGATGGTCTCCGCTAATTTTTATAAGGCCTTCACCAAGGATTTGGTACCTACTCTTCTTAAATTATATGAGTACTTATCAGTAGCTCTGGACGTGATCCTCATTGTTCGAGTTACAATTGTTTTAATCCCCAAACCTGATAAGATTCACACGGATCCGACCAATTACAGACCAATCTCTCTTCAAAACTACGATATGAAAATTCTGGCTAAAATACTTGCTGGAAAGAATCAGGAGGTTTGGTCTGGTCTGTTGAAACCTGAACAGGTCGGTTTGTCCCTAGCCAGATCGGCGGCTGATCATTTGAGGACTCGTCACATATCTCAATATGCCCAATCCGCTTCAGATCCAGCTGCTTTGGTCTCCCTTGATGCTGAAAAGGCCTTCACCGTGTGGACTGGTCTTTTCTCTGGGCAGTTATGAGAGAATGGGTTTCCAGCTGCTTTTCTAAATAGGATTCGGGTGTTTTATAATAGCCCTTCTGTGAAAATTTACTGTAATGGAGTGTTCTCTCCCTTTTTCGCCTATATACGGTACCAGGCAGGATGTCCCTTTCTCCTCTATTATTTAATTTGTAACTGGAACCCTACTTATTAGGCTTAAGGCTTCTTCCCAGGTCAAGGGTCTTAGATTACATCAAAGGAACTGGTTCTCTCTGCTTACATGATGATATTCTTTTACATTTAGTAGATCCGCTGAGTCCTTGAAGGCGGTGATAGATATAGTTGAGAGGTTTGGTGCCTTTCTCGTTATAGGTTGAATATTTCAAAATCTGAAATCTTTCCTCTTAATGTATATACCAAAAGTCCGTATTTTCTTCCTTTGGGATGAAATGGGCCCTAGATCTATCAAATACTTAGGATTTATTTTTCTACTGATCTTTCTCTTTGAGAAAGTTAAACTTGGACAGAGTCAAAACTCGGTTTCTCAAGATTTACAGCGCTGGTCAGCTCTTCTATTTCACTTTGGCGTAGAATAAATATTCTTAAAATGAATGTTCTCCCTTGGATTTTCTATCCACTGAACTTGGTTAACCTTTGGCTTCCTATCTCTTATATTCAACAGTTTCATGTGCTTTTTTCTAATTTCGTGTGGCAAGGGAAAGGCGTTAGGCGCTCCTATGCTAAATTATCACTTCCTAGGGAGAAAGGGGGTCTTAGATTACCTAATCTCCTGTTGTACCATTGGGAGGCCCATTTTTCTAAGTTGGGAAGATGGTTCTCTACTGAATCAGATTCATCCTGTCCAATTTGGCTTCAACTTGAATGTGCCTCTTCTCTGAGATCAAACCAGATAGGTTTGCTTTATCTTACTTATCCCCAAAGGTACTTTCTATATTGGGTGTCAGACAGTGTGATGATGGCTGCTCTTAAGTCGCTTGTGCAATGCTTAAAGTTTTCCATGTCTCCTAGATTTCAGATTTGGGATAACCGTTGTTCGTAATCCCAATGTTAGTTGGGTACTTCATGGATTACCCGGATTGGTTACCACAAATCAGAGAGGCCAGACTTGAGCATTTCTTCAGCAGGGACCTACTTCTCTCTTCCGGCGACATACTGGAGAAATTCGATATACCTAGGAGAGATATTTTTAAAGTATATCAATTGAGACATTTGATCGGTCAGAGATTTGGTACCACCTTTAAGGATTCGGTCGTTTATCCTTTTCTTTCTGGAATTATCAATTTTGCTTCCCAATCCCATTCTATCTCTCTGATATATTCCTTCCTTCTGAATTATAACTTGCTGAATGCGGTTGAAAGTTCGTGTAAGCACACCTTCTACCTGATATCTCCCTGGATTGGTCTGGTATCTGGAAAGATCTTTATAGATATCATACTAGGATAGGTTAGTTAACGCAATATTACATTGTTAATAATCTCTACTATACAACTGGTTAAACTCTTTCAGCTTAAGAGGGTCTCTCATTCAAAGTGCTTTGTGTGTTTGCAAGGGAAGGTAGTTTAATCCATATGTTTTGGGACTGTCCTAAAGTCGCCCTTGTGGTCTCTGGTCCGGGATTATCTTGATCCTCTTCTGGGTCTGTCCGCTTTTTCTCTCCTGGAGATATGTATTCTTGGTGATTTCTCCCTGATAGATAGTGCTGAGCGAGATATTATATGGCTTTGGTGTCTATGGCTGTTAAAAAATTGGTTTTAAGACACTGGACTGACCAACTGGCCTTGTCATTTGCTGATTGGTTGACTGAACTGGCTTCATATCTCCAGTCTGAAAGGTTGATTGCGAGTATTAAATGTCGCTTGGACCTTTTTCAGCGGAGATGGAGTAAATTCCAAGCCCTGTGTTTGACTTGATTTAACTTACATAACTCTAGACCCGACTCCTCATGTCTGCCTTTTAGTTTAAGAACTATATCAATCCTGGTTATTAGGAGTGTTCTGTTTATACCAATGTCAAGATTTGGAAATGATGGTGATATGTAGCTTTATCCAGACATTGTTTGGTGTTTGTTGGTGCACCAGGGGAGGGGAAGGAGTTATTCATTGGGTGAATGTTCGGCATTGTACACTGTTTCTTGTATTTGTGATAGGGTGGGTTGATGGGATTGTGGGTGGGATTGGGGTTTTGGGGTTGGGGTTTTGTGTTTCTTTTTGTATAGAGGTTTGGATATGTTTGGGGGTGGAGGGGGTGGTTCTTTGGTTGTACCGCTCATTCCAATTTTTTCTTGTACTTCTTTGATGTGTTTCGTACTGTGTTGTTGTTGTTTTGTTTTTTCAAATCAATAAAATTAAATTTCAAAAAAAAAAAAAATAGTTTATGTAATCCAGTCAATAATGAGGTTGATGAAATCATTTGATAGGAATAATGGCAGCTGCATAGATATAGAACATAATAATAATGTATAATTCTATATTTGTATATCTGTTATAATTGCAATAAATTATTTCAAGTATAGGTTGCTAGCCTACTGTGAGATGCCTTAGATTTTAAAAAGGCGCTAGCTGGATTAACTTTAACCTGTTTTTACCAATGGCTAAATTAATTTAGACACATACTGTACAAGGGTTCTTAGTACAATTTCATAGTTGTATTAATGTGTTATGATACATAGCATAGTTTTAATGTATTATGCATGGAGGAAACAGTATAAGTAAGCAATAACCCACAACAGGGTATGGGGTTATGGAGATTTAATGCATGGCTGGGTGTGTTGTGAGGCACGAGGCTGCAGGCCGAGTGTCCTCACAGCACCCAGCCATGCATTAAATCCCCATAACCCCATACCCTAAAGTGGGTTATTGCACTTATAACATGGGTTATTTTAAATAAAATGGTATGCCTCCGGCACTTCTCCGTCTGATGTGGTGACCAGCCTCCAGCTGGATTTCAATAAAATCCACCTCTGGTTTTGCTCAAATCAATTGTCCCTCAAGGGAGAGTTGAGACAGTTCTCTAGTCACCTCTCTGTGGACCCTGAGCAAAGGCCTAGCAGCCTTCATCATCCTCCACTTCACCTGTGGCACTATTCTGGACCATGCCAGGTATGTGTTAAGCATCTGCTGCCTAAGCCACCCCAGGTCAGTGGTGATCATCCGGATCACATCAGTGAAGGACAAACAGCCCAGAACATTGCCACCTAGGTGTATAACCAGGCTGTCTGGGGAAGGGGAGCTGAGTAGCCTCAGCTTCCTCAATCAAGGGATTAAATCCCATCACTGTGTGCCCCTAGCCTGCACCAATACACCATCACCTTTTCAGGGGTATCCCGAGTTAAGTTCCTTGTGCCTGACATGCTGCCCATTCATGAGCTCTTCTGACAAATGAATGTCCCAGTACCCATATCTTTTTTGACCAGGGGAGATGTATCTGCAAGAGAAATTAACATTAAGTAGCATGCGGCACTCCCCAGGTGACCTGCCCAGAGCTGTCACCCTCATGCATAGGCCTAATGTACCCTTCATATGCCCCTAACTTCCACCTACCAATGTCCTTAATCTTTTGCTCCTGGCATACCAATTTTGCTGTCTCAGTGGCAGCCCCAACCCTGAACAAATGGGTGTTGTAGAGGGATGGACTACCCATCGGGTAGCTGGATTGGGTAGGTCAGGTACTGGCATTTTTTGGTTGGGTAGAGTAGTTTGGGTAATTTACTACCCTACCCTACATAACAGTGTACTTCATGGGTTGGGTAGTTTGAGGCAGGTAATGGGTTACCCTACCCAAACTGGACCCACTCCCTATCCCCGATCATGTAAATAAAAAAAATCACTTTTCCTGGTGGTCTAGTGGATCCTCCTCCCTATTCCTGATCTGCCCTTATGAATAAAAAAATAAATCATCACTTTCACTGGTGGTCCATCAGATCCCCCTCCCTATCCCCAATCTGCCCAAAAATACACCCTTTACCATGTGGTCTAGTGGACCCCCCCATCCCTGATCTGCTCTTTATTTTCCTGGTGGTCTAGCGGACCCTCCACCCTGGTAGGTAGTGCCCCCCCACTCCCCTCTTCCCAGACCTCAAGTGGGCAATTGGCACAGCCCTCTATTGTCTGCCATGGTCAGCTGCCCTACTGAGCATGAATGAATGAGTGCATACTTGTACAAGCACTCATTCATTCATTGCAGCTCCAGGTCATACATTATCAGCTCTGTGGGTGGTAGAGACAAGAGGGGAAGGCTGTTCCAGTCACAGGCAGGGGGGCAGGGGAATGGCATGGTGGACCCCCACCATGCTGTTCCCCCAACCCACTCTCCCATCCTTGACCTGAATAGACCTTCCCTCTTGTCTGGGCCACCCACAGAACTGGCAATGAATGACCAGGAGCTGGGCTGTCAATGAATGAATATGTGCTTGTATAAGTATGTGCTCATTCAGGCAGCTGGCCATGGTGGAGAGCAGAAGTCTATGCCAGCTTCCCACTTGGGGTCTGGGTGGGGGGAGTGGGGTACTACCTGTCAGGGTGAGGGGTTGGGGTCCACTAGATAACCAGAAAAATAGAGGGAAGATCAGGGAGGGGGGTCCACTAGACCATGAGGGAAAGTGATTTATTTTTTTATTCATAAGAGCAGATCTGGGACAGACAGCGGAGCCGATAGACTACCAGGAAAAGTGATGAATTAATTTTTTTATTCATAAGGGCAGACCAGGGATAGAGAGGGGGGTCTGCTAGACCACCAGGGAAAGTGAAATATTGTTTTTTTTTTATTCAGGGCTGAGTAATCGGGTAGTAGAATGCGTTTTATATGTCACTACATGACATGACTACTCATTTTTTAACCAGGTATTTTTCAGGTACTTTAGCAGTACCCGCGGTTTCTCTTGTGGGTCAGGTATTTTAGTACATACTCATCTCTAATGTTGTAATCCCTGGGATCCCTGCTCGAGGCCTGAATCCCTTTCTTCAATACTGCTGGAAATTTGTACCTTGTTACTGGCATTCCATTGCTGTGGGTGAAAAATTCCCCTTGCCTGTGTGGTCTGTCTGTCAGGCACTTCCTGACCAAACTCCAAAGGCACAGCAAGTGCTCCAGCACCCTGTAGAGTGTTACTAACCATCCTGGTCCTAGCTAGGCAGTCTTTGACTACCGCAATGTTATCTCCAATTGATCCTCTTTAATCCTGATATCCTAAACTGGATGCTATGCCCTGCCATAAGCATGGAGTCCACCACAAGCTGTGACACCCCAAGCACCCCAAAAAAGACACCAGCAAATTGTTCCTTAAACAGACACGCCTTATCCACAGATGAGCAAACCTGACCCAAGAAATCCAGAATTTCCCCCAATAATGTGCTATCCACTGGTTTTCTATTGTCTTTGTGATTCCCCCTTAAATTTTCTACCATCTTCCTGAAGATAGAAAAAATGCCATGTCCCTGCGGTCCTACATCTTTGCAAAGAAGCCTATCACTGACAGATGGCTGCGTATGTATGCAGGTGGTCTGCCACCTTCCATGAGCAAATGGACAAACTGTTGCAACAGACTTGAACTCTTCAAAATGTTTGGCCATTACCTGTGTAGCATCCTAAACTCCTGAAAAGTCCTCACATGTGCCTGATACATGTGGCAGGTTCCTGAGGCCAAAGCATGCTTTCCTAATTCAGCTGTTCGAGGGTCACTGCCAGCCATAAGAAGGAACTTGAGTTGGGGTCACATCTGCTCCTGGGGCCATCTGACAAAAGCACTGGAATTGTAGGTGAGACAACACATCCACAATAATGTTGGTTGTCCCTGTACATGCTGTCACGAACCCACTCAGAAGGGTCAGATCACTGAGCTCACAGTGCCCACCCCTAAGTGCAATCCATAACAGGGAAGGGGAAAACAGGAATACCCTCCTCATGTCCTTCCCGAGTGCTTCCTGGGTTTACAACTGAACACTCGCCACCAGGTCCCAGAGTATCCCTCTATACTTTGGATCAGGGCATAATACCAGTCTTGAGTCTTGTGGCCAAATATAAACCCTTTTTGATGGCTATTACACACAGATGGAAGGCTCAAGCGTTACACTCTCTTCAGGGTAACATCACACCATGTGATTTGGTCTTCGCCCAGTTCACACCTCCGGCAGACTCATATGAGACTCTGGTATTCTTCCAAAATCCATCCAGATGTACCCACATACCCTTTCAATTTGGTTGATATCCTATCTGTGACCCTTCTAAGCATAAACAGTTGTCACAGATCTGTAATAAAACTTCTACAGTCACATACAATATAAGGAATCTCACACAGGCAACATTTTTAGAAAAACAAAAGTCTTTACTAAAATAAATAAATGCAGTTATAAGAAAAAGAGAACATATTCTAATTTATTGTAGGTAACAGTATGAGAAATAAATGGGAAAGTATACAGTATAAACACCTTAAAACTGTTTAACTGCATCTCTACCTGTTGTGAAGATTTTCGAAAGTTCAGAAAAATCACTGGTTTCTAAATGTTGCAGTCTCAGTGCTGGCAGTTGCAGTCTTGTAGTCAGGAGAGAGTCCCAAAAAGAATGACTCTGAGTTATTGTGCCGAGAGGTTAACTATTCTTTCTGAACTGCAGCACCAGCAATATTCCAGTCATAAGGAAACCAGTTTATTTTCCCACCAGTGACCCACAGCATGGTTTATGACAATTCAGAATTAATCCCTTTGAATTATCAGGCTCTGACAATAACACACTGGAAGTGAATTTCGCACAGTACTGCTAGAATGGTCTTTCCTGGTGAATATATCCCGTTCCCTCATAAAAATGTGATATACTTATAATAGTTCCTGAGATCACAAGCAATCTGCATCTGTAGTACATGTTTATGGCAGGTAAATGGCTTTTGGCACATTGCTGTCAAAAGAACCTGGGAATGAAAATCTCCCTTCTTGGCAAGCAGTGGCCTTCAAGTCAAAAGGTCACCTTTTTTAAAAAAAATCTAGGCTTTTCCCTATGCCTTGAATTAACACTGACATGGGCATACACAGAAATCCCATAAAACAATATATAACAGAAATATATATGGTATATATATTCCGCCTTTCATGGCTTACATTCTGTCCCTCTGGAATGGCCTTCCTAATTATCTTCAAGACTGCAGCTCCCTTGGTGGCTTTAAAAAAGGCCTCAAGACCTACCTATTGGGGCTAAGCCTCTATGCATGCTACCGCTGAGGATCAGAACACTCCATAGGGCTACCTCTGTAGCTACTATCAGCTGCCTGGCATGCCTTTACTCCCATATTGGGACCCTTACCATTTTGTGAGCCATTTGTAACTGTAATTTTTGTGAAACTGTTCCATTTCGATGAACAATGTGTGACTGTCATTTTTGTGAAACTGTTTTACTCCTCATGATAATCTTCAATTGTACCTAACCTGCCTGTGAATCGTACACCATGTCCTGATTGTAAAGTCTGTATTACTCTATTTGCTTTGAGTTATTCCTGCTGTTTATTCTCCTGTAGTCTGTAATTAATCCCGGGTCGCCCCTGAAAAAGGGACTGTAATGGTCTCAGTGGGCCTACCTGGTCACCATAATTTTAAATAAATAAATAAAAATAAATATTTTGCAAGTAATGATTGGCAGTTGGCTAGCTCGCAACACTCTTCCCTTCTAGACTGAGTTTGTGGGAATCCATCCCTAGCACAATATGAGTTTCACAAATTCTGTTCACTGCTTTAACTGCCAAGATAGCCCATCTGCATTGGAATTCACCGATTCAGCCCTGTGGGTAATGATCATATCATATCCCTTTAAGACAATACTCCATCTCAAAAGACGAACATTCGTTTTCCCCCATCTGACTCAGCCACACCAGAGGGTTGTGATAAGTCTATACCTCAATGTGCTTCCCGTAGAGGTATGGCTCTAACTTCTTCAGGGCCCATACCAGTGCAAGGTGTTCCTTTTCAACGGTGGAATAGGCCTGTTCCCAGGGAAGCAACTTTTTGCTAAGGTACACTATTAGGTGATCTTTCCCTTGGCTAGAGATCTGACTAAGGACTGCTCCAATCCCCACATCTGAGGCATCTGTCTGGACTACAAAGGGCTTACTGTAGTCTGGACTGGCCAACACAGGAGCACTGCACAGTGCCTCTTTTAGCTGTGTAAAGGGTCATTCATAGGCTGGTTCCCATTTTACCTTCTGTGGGCCAGATAGGGGAGCTGCCAGGGTACTGTAAGTTTGTACAAACTTACGATAGTATCCAGCAGTCCCTAGGAAACTCTGAACCTTCCTCTGGGTTCTTGGCTTGGGCCATGCCTCTTTTGCCTTAATCTTGGCTTGATTAGGGTGAAGCTTCCCCTGACCTACTACATGTCCTAGGTATGCCACCTCCGCCATGGCCACCTGGATTTTTTCAGCCTTGACAGTGAGCCCTGCCCTCTGTGTCCTGCCCAACACTTCCCTCAGGTGGGACAGGTGTTCCTTCCAACTGGCACTGAAGATAGCAATAACATCCAGGTATGCCATGCCATTCTCTTCAGTACCATGTAACACCTGTTCACCAACCTTTGGAAAGTGGTAGGGGCATTCTTCATTCCAAAAGGCATTACCTTGAACTCAAATAACCCTATTGGAGTGATGAAGGCCGACCTCTCCATAGCTGTGTCAGTTAACACCACCTGCCAGTATCCTTTTATCAGGTCAATCGTGGTGAGATATGTTGCGCCTCCCAACTTGTCCAGTAGTTCATCCATCTGTGGCATCGGGTAGGCATCAGACTTTGTGACTGCACTGAGTCCCTGATAGTCTACACAGAAGTGAGTACAGCCATCCAGCTAAGGGAACAAGGACTATGGGTGAGGCCCGGGGACTGTGGAATTTCTGGATTACCCCTAAATCCAGCATTTCCTCCACCTCCCTCCTGATAGATAGATAACATTTTTATTTTTATCCAGGAGACATAATTTAGGGACAATGCACTGTTTACAAATAATGACCTGTATAATCAACATAACAAACTGCAGTCATGACATTCAGTTGAGCATTCATATAACATTTTAGACATAGACAAAGTGCTTATAAAAAGTGCCTACTGGAGAGAAAGACATGAATATGGTCATGTACTCAACACTTACATCCTATATAGTAAAGCTTGTATAAAGTGCATACAGAAAGGAAAAACATTAATGTGGTCATATGTTCAACACTTACATCCTGTATAGTAAAAATTAATCATCTCCTGCTGAAATGCTCTATCAGTAGTTTTTTGTTTAACAAAATTAGGAATCCTGTTCCATGTCCATGCTAAGTTAGTGATTAGAGTTAATTAGATTAATGTCCTTTAGGATGGCCTTGGATACCTGGTAGGCTGTCCGTCAGATGGGTGCTTGTGTTCCTGTGTCTACTTTGTGTGTCACTGAGGGGGTATGTCCCGGCTTGGCTGTAAACAAAGGGGCAAAGTCCTCTAAAACCTCCCATACTTCCTGGGACTGTTCCAGGGTCAACTGGGGCTACAGTATGATTGCCTCCACAGAGGACTACTGCTTGCTTTCCTTCAGCAAGCCCAGTAGGGGGTCTGCTTTTTCTGTCCCCTCCCCAGGACTACACACTGCAAATGCCATGTCAGCCCTATTTGCATATGGCTTCATCATGTTGACATGGTACATTTTATGGGTGTGTCTCCTGTCAGGCTGTTCTACAATGTAGTTTATGTCATTCATTTGTTTGACTACTTTGTATGATCCTGCCCACTTGGTCTGCAGCTTATCCTTCTGGACCTGGATAAGGACCATGACTTCCTGACCTACACTATACAAGTGAGCTCTGGCTCTGCGGTCATACCAAACCTTTTGCTTCTGCTGGGTGGCTGACAGTTTGCTCTGGACTGCTCCCATAAGTTCCTTAGCTTTTCCCTAATCTTCAGGACATATTCCACTATGGGAGTTCCCTGGCTGGAGTGCTTCCCTTCCCAGTCTACCCAGACCAAGTCTAGTGGCCCACACACACTGTGTCCATGTAAGATTTAGAAGGGGGAAAACCCTGTCGACTCTTGGGGCACCTCCTTGTATGCAAACAACAGCTGGGGAAGGTATTTCTCCCAGTTCCTCCCGTATTGTTCAGCAAACGGTTGGAGTATCGATTCTAGGGTACCAGTAAACGTTTCCATAAGCCCATTGGCTTGTGGGTGATAAGGTGTTGTGTGTCTCTGCACTACCCCACTCTTCTCCCACAAACACTTTATCAGATCTGACATGAAGGAACCCCCTTGACTGGTGATAACCTTCTGTGGAAATGCAACATGAGAGAAAATCCCTAGCAAGGCATCAGCCACTTTGTCCGTCCTACATGAGGTGAGGGCAACTGCCTTTGGGTATCTGGTGGCATAATCTACCACCATCAGGATAAACCTCTTCCCAGAGGAGCTGGGGGTACTCAAAGGTCCCACAATATCCATTCCTACCCTCTGGAATGGCTCCTCCACAATTGGCAGAGAATTAGGGTGGCTTGGGCTTTACAACCTGCCTTTCCTATTTGTTGGCACCAGTGACAAGACCTGCAATATTCCCTCATCCACTAGACGAAGTTGGGCTAATAGAAATTCTGAGCCAATCGCTGCATGGAGCGAGCAATTCCCAGATGTCCACACAAGGGGAAATCATGAGCGATCTTGAGCAACCACTCATGGTACCCCTGGGGAATGACAAGCTGCCTGCCCATCACCCCTCACTCTGTCCTTACATCCTGCATATACAATGGTCCACTGTCCCAAAATACCCTATGTCTCATGTCACCTCCCTGTGCCCCATCAGATATTGCACAAACTCTCAGCCTCTCTAAACTAGGGTCCGTCCTCAGAGCAGCTGCAAAATCCATACATTTTCCCAAGGTAAGGGACATGTCCCCTTCAGTTTCTAAACTAGGGTCCATAGCTCTAGCATCAGGGCATTCAAGGTCACTGCCATCACTAACTGACTGACCATTGGTTACCCCTCCCTCCTTAGAGTAACCTTCTGTAGCTGTTTTGTGAACTGCTACATGGGGAAGTTCTACTCCCCTTTCACTATTCTCCATGTCAGGAGACACAGGCTGGAGAACCAGCCTCCCATTGTTTTTCACAGGGACTTCTATGGGGTCCAGGGAACTACAACTGGCCTTTGCCATCTGACTGCGGGTAACCACACACTACCCCCTTCTGGAGATTGTTACTTATTATCACATTCAGGGCAAGATGGTCTGCCACTGCCACTTTTTGCACCATTTCTCCTGTCTCACCCCAGTCCAGGAGAAAACTAGCAAGTGGCAGAGTTTTCTCCTCCCCAGTGAACCCCCTTACTGTTATGAACTGATTAGGTATAAGCTGTTCAGGCTCAACCAGATCCCTTTTACTAAAATAAGAGACACCCCCATGTCCCTTAACCTGTGGGTTTACACCCCATTTACAGTAATTGGGTGTATATGCTCCCTCATGTTTACAGGAATGTTTTCAGAGATACACAGTGCACCCAACTCTGTTCATGCACCACTTTGTCCACTCTGTGCCTTTTTAGGACACTGTCTTGCAAGATGCCCTGGTTATTTGCAAAACCAACAATCATCACTTCTTTTGTCTGAGAAATCCCTTTTTTGTAACCTGGAGCTTCCCCCTTTCTGTGGAGGCAGTGAGGGTTTTAGCTGCCATGAAGGTGTACTTTTCCCCTTCTGCACTGCCATGCCCACCCCACTCCCTTTCAGAGCAGGCCTGCTCCTGGCATAGTGGTCCAAGAGCTCAGCAGCCTGCTGTGCTGTTTTTGGGTCTTGGTCCTCCAACCAGATTTTTAGCTCTGCTGGGCAAGCCCAAAAGAATTGCTTGAAAAGTACAATCTCCTCAATTTTCTCTACAGAGTTTGCTTCCACTCCCTCCCACAAATGTTTCAAAAACTGGCATTGCTTTGTGGCGAGTTCCTTGTAGCTCATGTCAGGACTTCTTTGGAGCTTATGGAACTTAACCCTGCATGCTTCAGGAGTTAACTCATACTTTTTAAGCAATGCAGCTTTAATTTTCTCATAATCACTACTGTCCTGCTTGTCCATTTGACCCAATGCTTCACAACCTTTCCCAGTAAGTAGCAGGGATAGCTGGAAGTTTCAGGACTCCCTGGGTATTTTTTCCTGTTTTCAGACCTTTTCAAACAAATTCAAAACTGCATCCATATCCTCCCCCTCTTTAAATTCAGCTATTAATTTTGAATTTAACTTATAACCCAGTCCTGGAGTTCCAGGTTCACCCCTGCCACTTACCTCCTCTGGCATTTGTCATTGGAGTTTTAGCTTCTGCAGTTCAAATTCCCTCTGGCACTCTCTTTCCCCTGTCTCAGCCTCTTGCTGAAGCTGTTTTTCTCTTTTCCTGGCCTCTCACTGCTGATGCTTTTCTTGCAACTCCATCTGGAACTTCCTCTTCTCGAATTCCAGCTAAATTCTCCTCAACTGTATCTGCAGCCTGATCCCTTCTGGCTCCAGCATTGTGGTGACCTTCCCCTGCTGCTGTGGCTCTGGGTTCTCTCTGGTCTCACTGTCCTCCTCCCTGAGACTGGACACTGTGATGTCCCTTGGCACCCCCATGCCCAAGGTCTGGCCCTTTCAGTCACTGGCTGTGACTCGAGGTTCCAGGCAGCTGCTAGATCATCGACTGTCACAAGAGCTTCTTGGCTCACCCTTCGTACTGGACTCCTCTCTCCTGGCACAACTGCTTCACGTATTCTGCAGCGTATTCACTGCAGATGGAAGTCATCTTTCTCTTTCTCCCTAACTTCTACTTTACTAGGTTGCACCTGAGAAAAAACAAAACAGGTAGGGAACTTGATACTGTAACCAAATTATATATATTTTTAAAATCTCTGCCTTGATTGTGTGTGGACTGTTTTCAGTTTAACAATCTGATACACTGGACTTGGAATTGAGCCCAACTGTTACGCCTGTGGCCACCAATCTCTCAAATTGCAATGCAACCAAATCTATTGGATCCCACCGCTACCACCAGATGTGTCACAAACCCTCTTGTGAGGGTCAGATCACTGAGCTCACATTGCCCACCCCTAAATGCAATCCATGATGGGGAGGGAGAAAACAGGGATACCCATCTCATGTCCTTCCAGAGTGCTCCCTGGGTTTACAACTGAACACTCACCACCAGGACCCAGAGTATCCTTCTATACTTTGGATCAGGGCACAATACCAATCTCAAGTCTATTAGCCAAATATGAGCCCTTTTTCATGGCTATTACACACAGGAGGAAGGCTCAATTGTTACACTCTCTTCAGGGTAGCAGCGCACCACCTGATTTGGTCTTCTCCCTACAGGACATTCAATAGCCCAGTTCACATCCCCAGCAGACTTGTATGAGACTCTGGTATTCTCCCAAAATCCATCTGGATGTCCCCACAGACCCTTTCAGTTTGGTTGCTATCCGTGACCCTTCTAAACATAAACAGCTGTCACAGATTTGTAATAAAACTTCTACGGTCACACATACAATATGAGGAATCTCACACAGGTAGAATTCTTTAGAAAAACAAAATTCTTTACTAAAATAATTAAATAAATGCAGTTACAAGAAAAAGAGAACATACACTAATTTACTGTAGGAAAGAGATTTGGGGATTCGGGTCACTGACGATCTTAAATTCGGGTCCCATTGTAGAGCACAAGTGAAGAAAGCAAACCAGAACTTAAATTGCATACTTAGGCATATAGCTAGCAGAGATGAAAAGGTACTCATGTCACTCTATGCAGCTTTGGTGAGGCCCCATCTGGAATATTGCACCCAGGTGTGGTCCCCACAGAATAGGGAAGATATCAACAAACTGGAGGACATTCAGAGAAGATTTACTA
Organism: Neoceratodus forsteri; assembly: GCA_016271365.2. Taxonomy (NCBI): domain Eukaryota; kingdom Metazoa; phylum Chordata; order Ceratodontiformes; family Ceratodontidae; genus Neoceratodus; species Neoceratodus forsteri. Next base: position 636,605,606 of record CM057453.1, on the reverse strand, counting down.
GATCTATAAGGGGTTTAAACAGTATATCACATGAAGTAAGACTGTCATCCCTCAACCTGTATTCCCTTTATTATAAGAGGTTTAGGGGAGATCTGTGTTTGTTATATAGAATTATGGGAGATGACAACCTTTGGGCAGAGGTTGGTACCCAGCCCAAGACTAATTGGTGTAGTAGTAGGAGACATGACAGGCAACTTGTCCATTTTAAATGGAATTGTAACCTAAGGAAGAGCTCATTTAGTCAAAGTGTTGTGGTACCCTGGAATGAGCTTCCATCAGTAGTCATGGGGAGTCCTAGTATGAATAACTTCAAAGTTAACTTTGACCGACATTTCAGTAAGATAACTACTCAATTTAAAAAATGTTGGTATATGGCAAGCAATTATGGACGCAAGTCTGCTAGCTTGAAAATTACCTATGATACCTATGATATGACAGGTTACAGTACGAGAAACACATGGGAAAGTATATAGTATAAATGCCTTAACCCTTGCAGGGCCGCAGTCTGATATATCAGTCCAAAATTCCTATACATTCTAATTCTGTCAGCAGCCTACAGGTTAAAACTGTTTAACTACATCTCTACCTGTTGTGAAGATTTTCAAAAGTTCAGAAAAATCACTGGTTTCTAAATGTTGCAGTCTCAGTGCTAGCAGTTGCAGTCTTGTAGTCAGGAGAGAGAGTCCCAAACAGAATAACTCTGAGTGACTGTGCTGAGAGGTTAACTATCCTTTCTGAACTGCAGTGTCAGCAATATTTCAGTCATAAGGAAACCAGTTTTCTTCCCACCCATGACCCACAGCATGATTTATGACAGTTCATAATTAACCCCTTTGAAGTATCAGGCTCTGACAATAACACACTGGAAGTGAATTTCACACAGTACTGCTAGAATGATCTTTCCTGATGAATATATCCTGTTCCCTTATAAAATGTGATATACCTATAATAATTCCTGAGATCACAAGCAATCTGCTTCTGTAGTGCATGTTTATGGCAGGTAAATGACTTTTGGTGCATTGCTGTCAAAAGAATCTGGGAAAGAAAATCTCCCTTCCTGGCAAGCAGGTGGCCTTTGAGTCATAAGATCACCGCTTTAAAAAAAATCTAGGCTTTTCCCTATGCCTTGAATTAACACTGGCATGGACATACACAGAAAACCCATAAAACAATATATAACAGAAATATATATTGCAAATAATGATTGCCAGTTGGCTAGCTCGTGACAAATGCTTAGCCCTAAATGTGAGATTAAGCTGCATACAGCACCGCAAAAATATGCACAACAGCCTCATTACTTCAATGGAGTCTGCTGATTGGGTATAAAACATCCCCACCACCATGTTATCTGACTGGAATAACATCTAGCAGTTAACCAATCTGTTATCCCATACAAAAACATACACCACTATGGGAATAACTCTAACAAGGTCACATTTTTATGAGGCCTGCTTTTACCCAAATTTCATCCCTCAGACCAGTAAACCAGGAGCCCAAAAAATAGGCCCCATTACCCATGCTGCCAGTCACATTGGTCACCATCTGACAATCCTGCCCAAAAGGATTCCATGTGATAATAACGAGTCTTCTTAATTAAGGATGACTACAAGATGCCGAAAACAAAATTGGCGATCAACTTTATGCCGAATACAAATTCGGTGTCATTACGGATCTGCATTTTATGTAGGGGGATGCCCCCCATGCCCTCTGACTAAAAATAATCAACTATGGGGGGGGCGACACTGGGGAAGGGAGGGAGGAAAACATGGGAAGGGTGACCTTTGTAGAAGGGACAACCCACGGGTGGGGGAACAACCGGGTGGAACAGGAGGTCATAAAAAAATAGTTAAGTACACCACAATAGCCAGAAACAAAAATTGTACACACCTGCATGCAGTCCTGAACCTGGATCCTTCTGCACCATGGGCAGTGAGCATAACCACTACACCAGGTGGCCAGCTCAGCTGCTGTTTGCTCACTCCAGTTACTTAACCCCCTACCTGTACACAGGATAACCTCCTTAACGTTCACTATTCTGTCCCCCACCTCGCTATTCACACCCCTCACTATCCTTTTATGGTCGCTGTTATTCTGGGCTCGCAAATTGAGTCGCTAAATTTGCTTCACCCATTTCACTGGATACTGCCCAAAAGTGATGCCCACCTGCCACATCGACAGCCCATTGAATCACTTTAAGAAAGCATCCCAAACTTCCAAATCTGCCCTTCTGTCTGTAGTCAACCTTTTGTGGTAGTGATGTTGAAGTGCACTCCTTGTTGCTCAAGCCAGCTTCTTGATAAATGCCCTCCTTGGTGTCACCGCTTTGCAAGCAAAATTCAAATGGCAAATCACAGACTGCAATGTTTTCAATGTTACTTTTCTGACTGCCTGAACCTCAGCTACCAACTCCTTTAGTTGCTCCAGCTTATCAAGTGGCAATCTAGAAACCATATCAACTGTGTCTTGCTCAATACACAGGTACAGAGCTGTGTTATTCGCCCCTCAGTCTTCTCAGCTGCCAGCAGCACCCCAAACCAGTTCATCAGCTGCCTGAATGCTCCAAGAGTGTCACCACATTCACCCGTACCAGGAGCGTCAATAAAGAGGAAATTGTCTAAGTAATGTGTCAGTCTTTTGTTCCCTGAGTACTTCTTCATCACCCATTCCAAAAAATGGCTAAAAGTCTCAAAAGCTGTAAAGGTGACAGAGCAGCCCATCAGCATGGCCATGTCATAATAGAACTGACCCACAACGGAAAACCCCAGAAGGTCAAAATTCTTTGGACTGGCTGACAATAGATGGAAAACCAACTTTATGTTGTATGAAATGTCTCCTCCCATCTACTCGGGAGTAGTCTAAGAAATTATTTGCTTGGATTAAATTCTTTTGTACATAGGTAATGTTTTATTTAAGCAATAAGGCATGATAGGGGATGTGTTGTGGTAGGATAATGGCCCACTTCAGGTGGGTTGAAGCACAAGGCAAAGTCGAGGGCTTCCACCAACCAAGAAGGGCCGTTAGCCCACCATAACGCTCCCTGTGGAGTGCCTTATTGTTATTATGAAGTGGGTTACTTTTTGTGAATTGGATGTTCTTTTTTAAATATATTTTTGTTGAGTTATTTTCATTCAGCCTTTTGTGCCGAGATGATGGTACAGCTGAAAGTACCTCTTGACCAGCGGGGAGCCAGCATTCTTTTTACTGATTTCATAATCTGACTTATATGATTTTGTATTTATTTGTCCTGATAGTGCTATTGCACCTGGAGGCAATGTGGTGTAATTTCTCCTTTGGGTTTATATTGTACTTTACTGTGCTGTACAGTACCCAATGAATAGTCTGTTAGGGCTGAGTTGTCTGTATGTGTGGATATTTACAGTAATTGGGTCAGGTCATACTTGAAAATAGGCATTCTTTGTCTAATGTGCTTACCTGGTCAACATAAGCTAAATAAATAAATAATGTCATATATGAGATGCATTTATTGTTCCTCTTTGCTCCTTTGACTGCTGTTATATCACATTTTCAGTTTGTTTTAATTTCTCTTTTGTACTATTACACCGATTGTACGTTATTTGCTTTATAGTTCTTAGTTCTGTTTCCTTGTGCTTTAATCTGCTTTGTGTTTGATATTAACAGTAAATTATGATTTTGTCAGTGTAGTCCAGTAGTATTCTCCTTGGTCATGCCCAGGAGCAGTGGATATTTAGGGGTGTGATTTTCATGCTATTTCCTGTTTTTGCCTTCTTCCATGCCCTCCCCCAGCATTATTGCGCTTCCCTCCCTGTCCCACATAAAAAATACATTTAAAGACACTTATTTTTAGTGCCTATTTGTGCCTTTTAGTAATGCATGATAATTAACCCTCCATCATTGAGAATGAGCAAATTCTCAACACCGAGTTAGTTCCATAAGATTAGGGCATGACAGCAAAGCTCGAGTGCCTTCCTGATGTCACTGAACTAACAAGGCATTGAGAATGGGGTGGGTTCTCAATGAAGGGGGGGTTATGATATTTTGTATAATACAATTTGAGCCTGTTTTTCAGTAGGGAAAAATAGTTCAATAAGGTTCAAACTGCTGATTTTGAATTGGCGCCCAATGCTGTCTGTTGTCCATGACATCTCAGCTCAGCTCATGCTTTCATGATAGAACTTAAGATCACTGCTGTAATTGGTTTGGAGAGCAACCTTGTTCTTCATGTTCCAAAATGTTAAGAACAACAGGTTCTTATTTCTGAAATGTGAAAAAAAAGTTTTGCAAACCCCAGAAAAACAGGCTTAAAGTGTATTAAAACACAGTCAGTTCTGCCCCTTAGCAACAGCATGTAATGTATTAAAAGGGGTGGAATGCATCTGTATCCAATCATGGTTTCTTGCAAAGACTTAAACTTGGCACCATTTTTTCTAGTTCTGTCCCACCTCAGGTCCACCTAAGCCTCTTATATAGGCCATGGGTTGCAAAAGGGGGTTGTCACACATCTAGCACCTGCATGAAGAGTCACCAATCTGCCGACCCCTTTCTGTCTGACCTGCTGAGCAGCTGATCTCCTGAACTGTAGATCTACCAAACCGCAAGGTCACAAAGCTGCTGGAGCCAAAGTTACTGCAATTTACTTTTCAAGCTGCTGTAATTCGCTGTAGGCTTTCAGTTTCAGTTTCTCTGCAGCTTTACTGCTCCAAGCACTCTATCTGCTCTCTCCTAATCCCAAGTTCTGCTGTGGGCACTGCTCCTGCAAATTTAATCAATTTACAGACCAGGTCTGCCTGTGCTATCCAAAAGCATTTTGCTGCAGCCCGAGAAATCAGGAAGGATTCTGCAGGAGGATTGTACCTGGATTTTGTGCTGCCAGCTTACTTCCAACAGTTGAAGACTCTTGAAGGACTGCCGTGCTTTCCTGCCTGCCTGCCTGCCTCAGTCTGGTAAGTCTGCTTCTAACATCTTTCTATTGAAAGCTCTGTTGTAGGAGATGAGCAAGGAGGGGGTAAAGCAAGTGAGGAAGGAGCAAGGAGTGTACTAACAAACTCCACATGAGGGTTGGAGGAATGTCAGGATGTTGGTGATGGGTGGCGGGAGGGCACAGTTTGTCATTGTGTGTTTATATAAATAAGATATATAGATGAAGGTTGAAGAGAAGGAACAGGTTAACATGGTGTATGAACAATTTTTTTCAACATGTAGACCAGTCAGCTAGGTCTGTCTCTAGCTCCTATGGTCTGTCGTTGATGGAGGATGGAGGAACAGGCCTAGCAGATTGGCACACATGTTAAGAAAAATTATTCTGGCCTCTTGTGATTGAAGAAGGAGTGGTTGCTGAGCCTACTGGCATAGAACAATTTTTTTCAACATGTATACCAGTTGTCTGGATCCATATTTCACTCCTCTGGTTTGTCGTTGATGGAAGATGGAGGGACTGGCCTACCAGACAAGCACACATGCTGAAAAAAATTGTTTCAGCCTCCTATGATAGTGGAGCAAGGAGTGGTTGAGCTAACTGGTAGAGAACAATTTATTCAACATATATATCAGTCAGCTAGGTCTGTCAGTGGCTTCTGCAGTCTGTCATTGATGCAGGATGGTGGGACGGGCCTATCAGACTGGCACACATGTTGAAAAAATTGTTCTGGCCTTTTATGATGGAGGAGGAAGGAGTGGCCAAGTTGACTGGCACAGAACATTTTTTTTCAAAGTGTATACCAGTCACCTGGGTCCTTCCCTCACTCCTGTGGTTTGCTGTTAATGGAGGATGCAGGGACTGGCCTAGCAGACTGATACACATCTTGAAAAAAATTTTCTGGCCTCTTGTGATGGAGGAGGCAGTGGTGGGTGAGCTGACTGTCATAGAATAATATTTCAACATGTATACCAGTCAGCTAGGTCCATCTCTCACTCCAGTGGTTTGTTATTGATGGAGGATGGAGGAACAGGCTTAGCAGACAGGCATACATGTTAAAAAAATTGTTCTGGCCTCTAGTGATGGAAGAGCTAGGAGTCACCGAGCCGACTGGCATAGAACAAGTTTTTTCAGCATATATGCCACTCAGCTAGGTTCCTCCCTGTTGCCTGTAATCTGTTGTTGACAGGCCTAGCAGACAGGCACACATGTTGAAAAAAAATTGTTCTGGCATTTGGTTGATAGTGGGCAGAGGGTGGGCCAAGCCAGCTGGCACAGAAAAAAGTTTCTAGACATCTATACCAGGTGCCTAGGTCCATCCCTGGCTCCTGTGGTCTGTCATTGATGGTGGATGGAGTGACAGACCCAGAAAACTGGCACACATGTTGAAAAAAATTGTTCTGGCATTTGGTTGATAGTGGGCAGAGGGTGGGCCAAGCCAACTGGCACAAAAAAAAGTTTCTAGACATCTATACCAGGTGCCTAGGTCCATCCCTGGCTCCTGTGGTTTGTCATTGATGGTGGATGGAGTGACAGACCCAGAAAACTGGCACACATGTTGAAAAAAATTATTCAGATCCCTTGTGATGGAGGAGGGAGTGCTGGCTGAACTCACTGGCATGGAATAACTTTTTTCAGCATATACTGAATACCAGTCAACTAGGTTCTTCTTTCACTCCTGTGGTTTGTCATTGGTAGAGGATGGAGGGTCAGGCCTAGCAGACTGGCACACATGTTGAAAAAAATTGTTCTTGTCTTTGGTTGATAATGGATGCAGTGTGGGCCAAACCAGGTCTCACAAAACTATTTTTCTAAACGTGTATACCAGTCAACTAGGTCCATCTCTGGCTCCTGTTGTGTGTCACTGATGGTAAATAGAGGGATGGCCTACCAGTCTGGCACACATGTTGAAAAAAATTGTTCTGATCTTCAGTGATGGAGGAGCAAGGGGTGATCAAGCTGACTGACAGAGAATATTTTTTTTAACATGTGTATCAGTCAGCTAGGTTCGTCTGTCACTCCTGTGGTTTGTTGTTGATGGAGGGTGGCATACATGTTGTTCTGGCCTCTTGTGATGAAGGAGCAAGGGGTGTCTGAGACAACCTGCATTGTACAATTTGTTAAACAGGTATACCGGTCAGCTGGGTCTGTCCCTCAATCCTGTGGTTTGTTATTGATGAAGGATGGAGGGATAGGCTTAGCAGACTGGCACACATGATGAAACAGTTGTTTTGGCCTTTAGTTGGATAGTAAGCGGAGAGTAGGCTAAACCAGCTGACACAGAACAATTTTACTAAACATGTATGCCAGTCAGCCAGGTCTGTCCCTGGGTCCTGTGATCTCCCATTGGTGGTGGATGGAGGGACAGGCCAAGCAGACTGGCACATATGTTGGAAAAAATTGTTCTGGCTTTTGGTGATGGAGGGGCAAGGGTTGGTCAAGCTGACAGCCATGGACACTTTTTTTAACATGTATACCAGTCAGCTAGGTCTTTCCATGGCTCCTGTATTCTGTCATTGATGGTGAATGGTGTGACAGACCTTGCAGATGCACATACTGAAAAAAATTGTTCTGTCCTTTTGTGATAGAGAAGGGAGGGTTGGCTGAACTGACTGGCACAGAACAATTTTTTTCAAAGTTTATATCAGTCAGCCAGGTCCCTGCCTCTCTCCAGTGGTTTATCGTTGATGGAGGATGGTGGGACGGGCTTAGCAGACTGGCACACATGTTGAAAAAAATTGTTATGGCCTCTTGTGTTGAAGGAGGAAGTGGTGGCTGAACTGAGTGGCATAGAACAATTTTCAACATGTATACCAGCTGGTTAGGTCCATCTCTTGGTTCAGTGGGCTGTCATTGATGGAGGATGAAGGGACGGGTCTAAAAGATAGTCACACATGTTGAAAAAATTGTTCTGGTCCCTAGTGATGAAGGAGCAAGGGGTTGCCGAGCGGACTATCATAGAACAATTTTTTTTCAACATGTATGTCAGTTGGCTAGGTCTCTCCCTAGCTCCTGTGGTCTGTTGTTGACAGTAGATGGCAAGAAGACAGGCACACATGGCAAAAAAAATTGTTCTGACATTTGGTGATGGAAGTGGGGGATGGTTAAGCCAACTGGCATGGTGTAATTTGTATTTATTTATTTATTTATTTCATTTTTGGATTACAACCTTTGAGCTAGAAGCTCATTTACAGAGGTTCCACGTCAGATTATGCTGAACAGTTACAATACAACAATCAACATACATAAAATCAGAACGGAAGTAACAAGTGTACAGTTTACTTAAATTTGCCTAGAGATGGTTACACAAGGATAAATGTCTATACTTGGAGTAGAGAACACTAAGAGAATTAAGAGTCCTGAAGGGATAAGTAGGAGGTTGAAGCAGGGAACAAGCAGGGTGAGTACCCCTTGTCATAGGAGGGGGAGGTGGAGTTGCGGTTGGGAAAAAGAGAGGGAGGTTAAGACAGAGTTGAGAAGAAGGAGGACCAGAAGGGTGGAGGCAAAGAACCTTTGGATGTACAAGAGGTAGACAAGGTTAAGGGTGAAGAGGGAGGGTGGAGGAAGTAGGAGTATACGGGGGGAAATGAGGGGGGCATACTAGAAGAGAGTGGATGTGAAGGTTGGCAAAGAAGATAGGAAGGACAGGGTGGAATAAGTGCTGTGTATGAAGGGGATGATGGCAAGTGCCATCAGAGCCGGGCGTGGACCCAAAGGAGTTGTCATACAGTGCAGGTACACTTCTTTAGGTTGAGGAGATGGGCACAAAGATTAGCTTTAAAAGGTCCTAATTTAGTCTCAGTAAGGAGGCTTTTTGGGAGGGAGTTGAGTACATTTGGGGCACAGGATCTGAAGGAACACTGGCCTTGTGATGTAGAGCAGAAAGGGGCCTTGAAAGTATTATTGTGCATCCCTCTTGTCAGTCTGGTTGGCGCAGCTGGGCAGAACATGGACTGGATCCTGATAGGGGTCAGGACTAGGGTAACCTTTTTTGCCAGGAGGCAGATCTGATAATGGGATCCAAGTTCAAGGTCCAGCCAGCCTGTGAGAGAGTAAATGTTGCACATGTGGGTGAGGCGTGGAGCTTCTAGGAGTAGTCTGCAAGCTTTATTCAAAGTTAGGGCTATTCTTCAAGGTGATGTGTCAGAGGCCGCACTGTATATGAGGAGGCCATAGTCTATGACAGAGAAAACTGAGCTATATATGGCCAGTTTGAGGGCATCTTCAGAGAGGCAATGCCTGTTCCTATACAGCTAACCGATCTTCCTATTTGCTGTCCTACATACCTGGTCTATATGTAAAGAAAATGATAAGGAGCTATCCAGGGTGACACAGAGATATTTGAAATTAGGGACCATTTCCAGGGGTTCGTTTTGTTTGTTATGGATGTCTAATTTAGATGATTTATACCTACTGTGGGTAGAAACAAACAACATTGTTCTTGTTTTTTTATAGTTTTACAGTAGTCATGCATCATTGAACCAATGTTCCACCAGCTTAAAGTTAAGCTGCAAACATTGTTCGAGGGTGTCAAGATCAGGTTGACTAATGTAGATGACTGCAATGTCCACATAGAGGAGAATTCTGTTGAGGCAGACCTGTGGGAGGTTATTTAAAAAGAGACTGAATAGCAAGGGGCCCAGGATGGACCCTTGAGGTACACCTGTGTTTACACTCTGGCTATCAGCATGTTGCCAATTGTGACTTGTTGAACACGCCCAGAGAGGTAGCTATGAAACCAACCCTCTGCGATCAAGGAGCTGGAGGAATTGCCTAATTTGGTTATTTGGAGCTCATGATTCATGGTATCAAAGGCCTTAGTGAGGTCTATAAAGGTAGGCCCCACTAAGTGCCCCCGGCCAAGAGAGTCATGTATGAAGCTTATAGATTCAATCAGAGCAGTTGTTGTGCTATGCTGTTTTCTAAAACCATGTTGTTCCTTGCATTGCAGTTGGTATTTGTCCAGGTGTTCAATTAACTGATTGTAGATGATGCGTTCTAATGCTCTTGAGATTGGGGGTAGTATGGAGATTGGTTGATAGTTAGTATGGGATGTTCTATCTCCATTTTTAAAAACTGGGGTAACAACAGTGGCTTTCCACAGCTGAAGGAATTGTCCAGTGATGAGAAAAAGGTTGTGTATTCTTGTTAGTGGAGCTAGAAAGTCATCTAAAGTGAGGGCAATTAGCTTAAGGTCAAGGCTATTCCCACTATGCCTGGAATTGCCAAGCACTTTCTGAAGGTATTTTTTTTGCCTCAGATTGAGAGATTATCCTGAGGTAGAATGGAGGGGCAGTATGTGAAGATGAAGAATGTGTTGTGTTACTTTGGAGGCCGTTGATTGGCCGTAGGTAATGAGGGGGGAAGCACCCCACTGAGGTCTGTGAATGCTTTATTGAAAGTACTGGCGATGGTTTTAGGATCCAGAGTTGTAATCCCATTTCTGTTCAACATTGTTGGGGCCACTTTATTAGGATTCCCAGTGAGGGATTTTACATTTGCCCAAAAAGTGCAGCTATCTCCCCAGGAGTTGTCTAGTGCTGCCTTAAAGTACTGAGATTTTGCCAGGTGGATGGCCTTGGTACAATTGTTTTGTGCCGCCTTGTAACTTTGAAGAGCAATATGGGAGCCTGAACTTCTTGCCCTGTGCCAAAGGTTATCCCTAGCACATAATTGGGTGAGGAGGGAGGGGGTTATGCAGGACTTTTGTGATCCACTTACTTTCCTAGTAGTGATAGGGGCAAAGATATCGCAGGCAGCATTGAAAGACTTAAAGAGGTCCAATGCTACATTGACATCATCCACTGAGAAGATATTGGACCAAATGATATGCCTGAGGTACTCTTTTAGGGGTCCCAGTTGCTCTTGTTGTAAGGTATGTGTTGTAACCTCTTTTGCTGGGAGTTTAGGTGCCTTGTTTGTCCAGGAACAGAGGATGGAGGAATGGTCGCTTATTGAAGATGGAAGAACAACTGCACTGGTGATCCGCTCAGGGTGGTTAGTTTTTCAGTAGGAATAACAGTCATCTAAGTATCTCCCTCATGCCTGTGGCTTGTTGTTAATGGAGGATGGAGGGTCAGGCCTAGCAGACTGGCACACATGTTGAAACATTTGTTCTGGTCTTTGGTTAATAGTGGGCTGAAGCACCTGGTACAGAACAATGTTTCTAAATATGAGTACCAGTCAGCTAGGTCTATCCCTGGCTCCTGTGGTCTGTCATTGATGATGAATGGAGGGATGGGCCTAGCAGACTGGCACACATGTTGAAAAAATTGTTCTGGCCACTTGTGATGGAGGAGGGAGTGGTGGCAGAGCTGACTGGTAAAGAACAATTTTTTTCAGTGTGTACTGAATACCTATCAGCTAGGTCCATCTCTCACTCCCGTGGTTTGTCATTGGTGGAGTATGGGGGAGTCGGGGCAAGCAGGCTGGCACACATGTTTGAAAAATTGTTCTGGCCTCTGGTAATGGAGGAACAAGGGATGGCCAAGCTGACTAGCACAGAGCAATGTTTTTGAACAGGTATACCAGTCAGCTAGGTCTGTCCACTGCTCCTATGGTTTGTTATTGATGGAAGATGGAGGGACAGTCCTTACAGACTGGCACACATGTTGTTCTGGTCTCTCATGATGGAGGAGCAAAGGGTGGATGAGATGACTGGCATAGAACAATTTTGTCAACATGTATACAAGTCAGCTGGATCTGTGCCTCACTTGTGTGATTTGTTGTTGATGGTGGATGGTGGTACAGGCCTAGAAGACTGGCACACGTGTTGAAAAGATTGTTCTCCTTTAGTTGGATAGTAACGGAGGGTGGGCCAAACCAGCTGGCACAGAACAATTTTTTCTATACATATATTCCAGTTGGCCAGGTCTGTACCTGGGTCCTATGGTCTGTCGCTGATGGTGGATGGAGGGACAGGCCTAGAAGACTAACACACATGTTGGAAAAAACTGTTCTGACCTTTGGTGATGGAGGAGGGAGGAGTCACAAAGCTGACTGGCACAGAACAATTTTTTTTTACATGAATACCAGTCAGCCAGGTCTGTCCCTTACTCCAGTGGTTTGTTGTTGACGGAGGATGGAGGGGTTGGGCTAGTAGACTGGCTCACATGTTTGAAAAAAATTGTTCTGGCCTTTGTTTGATAGTAGGCAGAGGGTGAGCCAAACCAACTTGCACAGAACAACATTTCTAAACATGTATAGGAGTTGGCAAGGTCTGTCCCTGGCCCTTGTAGTCTGTCATTGATGGTGGATGGAAAGTTGGGCCAAGCAAACTGGCACACATTTTGAAAAAAAATCATTCTGACCTCTTGTGATGGAGGAGGAGGAGTGGTGACCTTGCCAACTGGCATGGATCAATTTTTTATAACATTTATACAAGTCAGCTTGGTCCGTCTCTTACTCCTGTGATTTATCCTCAAAGGAGGATGGAGGATCTGGGTTAGCAGACTAGCACACATGTTGAAAAAATTGTTCTGGTGTTTGGTTGACAGTGGGCTGAGGGTGGGCTGAATCAGCTGGCACAGAACAATTTTTCTAAAAATGTATACTAGTCAGTTAGGTCTCTACTTGATTCCTGTAGTCTGTTGTTGATGGCGGATAGAGGGACAGATCTAGCATCCTTGGAAATATGTTGGAAAAATTTGTTCCGGCCTTTGGTAAAGGAGAAGCAAGGGGTGGCTGACCCTACTGCCATAGAACCATTTTTTTTAACATGTATACAAGTTAGCAAGGTCTGTCCCTTGCTCCTGTGGTTTGTCATTGATAAAGCATGCATGGACAGACCTAGCAGAGCAAACTGGCAGACGCTGAAAAAATTGTTCTGGCTTTTGATTGATAGTGAGCAGAGGAGTGGGGGGCAAACCAGCAGGCACAAAACAATTTTCTAAACATGCATACCAGTCGACTATGTCTGTCCCTGGTTCCTGTGGTCTGTCATTGATGGGAATAGAGGGATAGGCCTAGTAGACTGGCACATGTTGGGAAAATTCTTCAAGCCTTTGGTGATGGAGGAGCAAGGGGTGGCTGAGCAGACTGGCACAGAACAATTTTTTTTTTACATGTAAACCAGTCTTCTAGATCCATTCCTCGCATCTGCAGTTTGTTGTTGATGGAGCATGGAGAGATTGTCCTAGCAGACTGTCACACATTGAAAAAAATGGTTCTGGCCCCTTGTCATGGAGGAGGGAGTTGTGACCGAGCCAACTGGCATAGAACAATTTTTATCAACATGTATACTACTTGACACAGTCTGTCTCTCGCTCTTGTGATATGTTGTTGATGGAGGATGGAGGGACGGGCCTAGTAGACTGGTTCATATGTTGAAAAAATTGTTCTGGCCTTTGGTAATGGAGGAACAAGGCATGGCCGAGCTGACTGACATAGAACAATTTTATTCAACCTGTATACCAGTCAGCTAGGTCAGTCTCTGGCTCCTGTGGTCTGTCAGTGATGACGGATGATGGGATGGGCATAGAAGATGCACATCTTCAAAAAAATTGTTCTGGCCACTGATAATGAAGGAGGGAGTAGTAGCTAAGCCAATTTGCATGGACCAATTTTTTTCAACATGTGTGCCAGTTGACTAGATCCATCTCTTACTGCTGTGGTTTATCATTAATGGAAGATGGATGAATGGGCTTAGCAGACAGGCACACATGTTGAAAAAATCTGTTGTATCCTCTTTTGATGGAGGAGCAAGGGGTGGTCAAACTGACTGGCATAGAACAATTATATATATATATATATCAGCTAGGTCTTTCTATGGCTCCTATGGTCTGTCATTGATGTGAATGGTGGGACAGGTCTAGCAGATGCACATGTTGAAAAAAAATTGTTCTGGCCTTTTGTAATGGAGAAGGGAGGGAGGAAGGTTGGCTGAACCAACTGGCACAGAACAATATTTTTCAAGGTAGATACCAGTCAGCTGCATCCTTCCTCACTCCTGTGGTTTGTTGTTGATGGAAGATGGAGGGACGGGCTTAGCATACTAGTACACATGTTAAAAAAATTGTTCTGGCCTCTAGTGATGGAGGAGCTTGGGGTCACTGAGCAGACTGGCATAGAACAGTTTTTTCAACATGTATATCAGTCATGTAGGTCCCTCCCTCGCTCCTTGCTGTTTATTGAGGGAAAAAAATAAATATAGTGTGTTCACAGCTGCATCTTTCAGCATGGGAAGCAACCAGGATTAGAAATAGAAGACGTAGTTAATTATGTTCTGAGTTTATTAGTCCTATAGATTCAAACTGGAGCCATACTGAAGCTCAGCGCCATGCAAGGCAACTCCAGTAGCTGAGGTTGAATGCACAGTGGTGCCAGCCAGGATGCAGTGCAGTACCTTGCATTATTTTGTGACGTGTCATGTGCTGCAAGGTACTGCATTTCATCCTTGCTAGAGCTGCTCTATATTGCTCTGTTGTGGTTACTAGAGACGTGGAGGTGGGCCAAGCTGTCTTGCATAGAACCAGTTTGGCTCGGTCCGTCCCTCACAATGTCAGTGCCATGGTGGTTAAAAAAAATAACAATGGTCCTGTCAGGTTGTGAATCTTTTTTTATTAACCTTTGGTTGATTTGGAATTGTATTGCATTGTGTTTATTTCGCTGGGTAATTTAAACATGTCTGTGCCACCATCAAAGCATCCATGCGTTTCCTGTGATAGAGCCAAGAATCATCGCCTCTCCAGTGCTGTTAGTGGCATCAGTCGGGTCTTTATCTTTATGAGGATGGGGAGAAACTGTGCTGTCAAGTTTGCTGCCACACGCTGGATTATGTTTGGAAACACACCATCTGTATTCACCTGAAGTCACAGAAACATCTGAATTGAAAAGAAGCAAATAAAAGAAAACAAGAAGGTACAGTAGTCTCCTAATTAGTTTTTAAGTTTATATGTAATAGATAGTTACACTTAAATTAGTGCCATTTTTTTCAATCTCTTAAGATTCCAAGCGACAGCATGCACTGGCGACATCCTTTGCTAACACAGATGTCGGCAGGCATATGCATTGTACACAGTTGCGTATAGTTTGAAATTAGTCACACTGACACATAAAAGAACAGCTGTATGTTCAGTGCTGCTACATTTAATTACCCCTGTCCTGCCAGTTAGAAGGGAGTGGAGGAGGTGGATGTGTTAGGTTGAGCAATGAACCAAACAAAGCCATTTTGTTTTTACACACATGGGGGATGGGGAGGGAGTGACAAATTCAGGTCTGGCTTCATTTCAAAGCAGGACAGGACACATACAAAATATTGAGGAGTCAGCTGCTAGGCAAGGGTTCTGTCTGACAAAGTGATGTTAAGTCTGTCTTTTGTCATGGAAGGGGGGAGACAGGACACCACGATCTGTTGCACAGACAAGCACTGGCTTGGGGTCTGACTGCCAAGTGTGAGTCTCCCAAACATACTGGTCCATTTCTACAGATGGACAGCGTGAGTAAACATCAATGGGATCTTCATCAGTTTACTTACTACTTCTGGATGTTCACCCTGCAGTTTGTCGAGAAGGACAAACAGTAAGTGAAATAAATCAAAAGTACAGTTTTATTCTGAAACTAAAAGGGATTTTTCCATCTTGTATGTTGTATGATAACTGGGGAGTTGCTTGCTTACTCTCGTATCCTCTCCCTCTCCCCTATTCCCTCTTGTACATGTTACCCACCTCTCTAGTCCCCACTCCTGAAGTTGTCCTCCTTCCCCTCCCGATCCTCCCCCCCCTCTCCCTGCCATCTCCCAAGTGCAAGCCTGTAATGTATCTTTTTCTGACTGCTGAATTCCTCCGCACTGTGCTGAAATGGCTTGTACTTCTATTGCTCCCTTGTTCACAAATTGAGTACTATTTGTATTATACTCATAGATGTGTATTGCATCCTTTATTGAATTGCTGTGTTGTACCCTGTCTATTTATTGCTGTTGTAGTTTTGCCTCCCTTACTTCCCCTCCCCTTGGTTGCACCTGGAAATGAGCCTTGGCTCAATGTGCCTCTCCCGGTCACCAACTTTAAATAAATAAATATATGAAAATAGAATAATAGGGGACTGTGTATTACAAGGCTATAATACCACTGAGAGATTCTGGTGACACATGAATCTCAAAAGTAAAGCTCAAGTGTTTCCAGCCTGTCACCAGAACATCAAGATCGTATTTTCAGTTGAGTGATACACGTCTCTTACTTTTCATGCTTTGTAATACATGAATCCAAGGAGTTTAAACAAGCATTTGCCAATGCCGAACATTCACTTGCAGGTACAGTATTTGCAGTGGTGTTTGGTATTGGTACTGGCTTCAGAGGGGTGAGGAGGCAGCAGTGAGAGCGGCAGGTGCTGCATGGTGGAAGCTGCGCCGTAAATGCAGCAAAGGAGCTAGTAGTCAAAGAAGCTGGCCCCACTGTTCTTAGTGGACTGGGGAGAGAGAGAGTGCACTGAGTGGCAGGAGCTTCCAATAAGTAAAGCTGCACCACTGCTATTGTAGAAGACTGGGAGGGTGGTTCAGAGGAGCGAGGACCAGGGAGATAGAGTGTGCTGGGTGGCATGAGCCAACAATAAGTGAAACTGCACTGTGGCTAATGTAGAAGCCGGGGGGGGGCAGAAGAGTGAGGGCCGGGGGGAGAGAGAGTGCAGTGGGTGGCAGGAGCCAACAATAACCCATAACTTCAGCCATGCAGATTAGTGTTAACGGTAATGCGAATGGGTGGAGTTACGGCTACAGAAAGAAGTGAAGCGCTGTCTCATTGGAGCAGTTCATTTCTTTGAACTACATAACATGTCACGTCAGCATCCCTCCATAGATGCATGACCAAATTATCAGCATAGCCATCTTATTACCCCAGCACATGTAGGTGGTAGACAACATTTTCAAATCTGCACCAAAACATAATTCTGTGCAAGTAGAACGCCATTCCGTACCACAGATAGAATCATATTTTGGACAGGAATTGAAAAATGACAGCTGTGACATACATAAGCTTGGGTAATAAAAAGGCTAAGTTGAAAATCTGGGGTGAAGATATGTAAGATTTCCACAGTTACAAGGGTGCATACTGAAATGGCAACGAACGGGCATAACCTCGTCATTTTTTAATATTTTGACTCCAAATTTTGAACATAGTCTTCTTATCACCACACCTCATGAACCCCATAGGTGAAAATTTGTAAATCCATGTAAAAATGCCATTACAACACAGGTGCAAAAACATGTTTGGGGCAGGATGTGAAAAATGACTGCTGTATGTTCATGAGGCGGTGTGATAAAATGGCTGTAATGAAAACTTGAAGTGGAAATATTGAAAGTGACTAAAGTTACGTGTGTGCGTAGAAAATTTTCAATGACTATATGTAACTCTGCTAATTTTAGGATTTTTTTCAACACATTTTTAAAATGGTCTTTTTTGGAACCCACCTCATGAACACTGCTGCTGTCATTTCATTTGTTGGTCTCAAAAGGTGATTTCGCACAGCAACCACACCATTCTGTGCCATAGGTGCAAAACACATTTCAGGCAAGATGTGTAGAATGGCAGCTATACTGTTCATGAGATGGTGTGAAAAAATTGCAATGCTGAAAATTTGAAGTAAAAGTATTAAAAACTGCCGAAGTTACGAGCATGTGTAGAAAACTTTCAATGACCGCACGTAACCTGGGATGTTTTTTAGCATTTTTGCACCAAATTTTCAACATGGGCTTTTTGGGACCCCACCTCATGAACAGTGGTGCTGTCATTTTATTACTCAGTCCCAAAAGATGATTCTGCATAGTGACTGCGAAATTACGTTTTGGGACTGAGTAACAAAATGACAGTGTCAGTGTTCATGAGGTGGGGTTCCAAAAAGACCATGTTGAAAATTTGGTGCAAAAATTCCTAGCAATGGCCGAGATATCAACATAAGTTAAAAACTACACTTACAGCCATTATACGGTACGGCACTTACTGTACCTTGATTCTTCAGTTCGCGGTTCAGCTTTGAAGAGTGCAGATGTGTCCCAGTCACAGCAGATGACAGCGCATGACCTCCAGAGGTAAGTATAGGTGAGGGGTGGGACGTGGGTGCTATGGGTGGAGGGTGGGGATGGGGAGGGAGAAGACAGGGATGACAAGGGACCATTTTCTTTTTTACAGGTAAAAAAAGACATCGGGGGACTGTTTTCTTCTTTTCAGGTATTTTAATTTTACTAAAGCTGTCAGGACACTGGGAGTGTCCTAGTGTTTTGGGGGGTACACATCAGGGGACACTGAGAATGGGCTTCCTAGTTTGTTTATTTTTTTTCCAATTGTTTAACCAGGTGAAACACACTAAGCTGAAAGCTTTTTTACAGGTGCAACCTGGGAGCATAGGGAAGTTAAGTGACTTGCTCAGGGTCACACAGTATATGCAAGTGGGGGCTGTGTGATTCAAACCCAGGGATCCAGATTTGCAGCTCAGAGCCTTAAACCACTGCGCTATACTGCCTCCCACAGAGAAAGGGTGTGTGGCACTAATTGATGTTTTGGGACACTGGGAGTGGGCTCCCCAGTGCCCAACACTACTGGCCGTGGGGAACATGACTGGGGACACAGGGAGTGGACTCCCCAGGGTCCCATACTAAAGGATAAGCTGCACCACAGCTAATGTGGAAGCCTGGGGGGGTCAGAGGAGTGAGGACAAACTGGGGAGAGTACAGCGAGTGGCAGGAGCCACCAAGTAGCCCACACTAAAGGGTAAGCCGGGGGCCAGTGGAGCGAGGACAGACTGGGAAGATAGAGAGGGAAGCAAGCGGCAGGAGCCGCCAAGTAGTAAATTCGAACCATGGCTAATGCTGAAGCCTCCAAGGGGGTTCAGATGAGAGGACTTGGGGAGAGAGAGAGAGAGCAGCAAGAGGCAGGAGCCTCCAAATAGTAAAGCTGCATCGTGGCTAATGCTGAAGCCTGGGGGGTGTGAGATGAGAGGACCAGGGAGAGAGAGAGAGAGAGTGCAGTAATGCTGAAACCTGGGAGGGAGTCAGATGAGAGGACCCGGGGGAGGGGGAGAGACTGCGTGGCAGGAGCTGCCAAGTAGTAAAGTCACACCACAGCTAATGCTGAAGCCTCGCGGGGGGGGGGGCAGATGAGAGGACCGGGGAGAGAGAGAGAGAGTGCAGTTTTTGATGGTATTATTAACATTATCCATTCATTACATTACAACAATTTAAACAAGATCTGAAGAAAGGGAGTTTTTTTCACAGCCATGAGGGATGGAGGCCTACCCACAAAGGAGTTATTTAAAAGCTGTGACTTCACTGTAGGGGCTGGTTCTGGTCCAGATTCCAGATAGACCAATCCCACTCTCCCCCTAGTAAAAATGTACAGACTAAGGCATGTGCTCATGGTGCTGAGAGGGTTGCAGTCCTGTGTTTGCAAAACCAACATAATATTAACAAAACAGAGGTGACTGCACTCCAGAGAAAGAATAACACACAAAGCAAAATAGTCTTGAAAATGAAGAAAGAAAATACTTTTTATTTTATAGTGCAAACATGCTGTGCATGTTACATTCATCAGGGAGCTGGGTCTCTCGTGTGAGAGGCCAGTTTTTATTGGGTAAAACACAGAGAGGGCAACAGACCACTCCAATCACATGACTTAATTTAAAAAAAGTTGTCTATCATTGATCTGCAGCCAAATCCATCAAGCGTTTTCCCTACTTAAAGGCACACATATTCATTTCCAAGTGAAAAAAAACTACCAGAAAGTGTAACAGTTTACAAAACATATAGTGCATCTTTATAAGGCCATAAAACTACCCATACAAAAAATGTTCTATCAAAACTCTCCAAATTTTAGTTAGGCAAATAAACACCTCTCTTATCTAAGCCACTGATGTTTGTAAGTGGCTACCCAGACCACATAGCTCCGTGCCAGTAGATAGATGTGCATAGGCCAGTATGCACTGATGGCTGCCACTTGTCTGCGGCACTGCCCCCTGGTGCACAGGACACTGCAGGGTGGCCGGGGGAGTAGCAGACGCAGGCAGGCATCTAATCGGATGCCCATCCTGTGTCCCATGGTGGATCACATGCATGGAACGGTGCAGGTCTGGGTGAGAGAACACCCACCACAGGCACCTGGACCCACATGGCCAGTCCCCATCATCCAGTGTGCCCCCCCGGCCGAGCCCATGCACAAAACACCCTCCCAGCACACAGATGGACCTCAATAGTAGAACCCCCATCCAGGATGCCACCCCCACACACATTGGTGCCCCATCCCCAACATAGCTGTACACCCCGACAGAGCCGTGTCCTGTCCCTGAAGTAGTAGTACCCCCACACAACAGAGCCCCATACAGAAGTAGTTATACACCCCCACACACAATAGAGCCCCATCCAGTAGTAGCCATACCCCCCCACACACACAAACAGTGCCCCATCCCAAAGTAATTGCCTCCCCACAAGAGCCCTGTAGTGTGTGACCCAGCCTGGTACATAACATCCTGATCACCACCCCCCAACCTCTGATGCCGGCACACTCACCCCTTATTGGTGGTAAGTGTACCTCCCCATGGCACTGAAGACACCACCCCCATCTCCAGTACCTGCCCATGAGTGCTGTGACTCTGAATGGCCAGAGGCACAGCCCTCCTCACAACTCCATAGCCGCTGGCCATCCAATTGATGCTGAGAGCACCCTACCTATACATAGGCAGGGTGCTCCGAGCATCACGTGGATGACCAGCAGCCGAGGAGGTGTGGGGAGGGTTGTGCATCTGGCCGTCCAGATCCACGGCACTGCTGGGCAGGTTTGTTGGGGGGGGCAGTTGGAGCTGCATGTGGTGGTGGGGCACTGGCCACCAATGATTCAAACAGGGTACTGGGATTGGGGGTCAGAGTACTTTGGACCAGGGCGAAACTGTGTATGCAGGGCTGCCACCATGTGTTGGGACAGGGGGGTGATTTGCTGACATGGGGACAGGACAGCCTTGTGTTGGAGTAGGGGGTGGATTACTGTAACAGGGACCAGGCAGACTTGTGTTGGGGTGTGGTGGGAGTATGTCAGACCTGGGGACCATGCCGGCATGTGTTGGGGCAGGGGGGTGACCTACAGAAACAGAGATGGGGTGGCTGTATGCATGGGGCTGGGTGCATACAGTGGTTACAGCAGGGTCCCACCTGGTGTAACCGGCACCCTCCTACTTCCCCAGTGCACAGCACTACGTACTTTAATGAATGGAGTAGTGCTAAAACACCTCTGGCATGCCCCCACCCACCCACCCCCGTGCATTTGCTGTCCATGCGGCTGGGGATCAGGCACATAATGGACTTGTGCCCCCCATTTGTGAATACCACTGGGGGGCGCCATGGGACCCTGCTCTGCAGCATTCATGTGTATTGATGCCTACGCACCTGGTTTCCGTGGCGCATAGGCATCATGCATAGAATATAAGAATGTGTCGGCAGAAGGGGACATGCCATTCATCTACTCTGCCTGATTTCCTGCCCCTTTCCCACTTCATTTTGGGTTTCCAATGTGCCTGTCCCAAGCTCGCTTGAACTCCCCTTTTGTTTTAGCAGCTACAACCTCTTTGGTCAAGCTGTTCCAGGGTTCCACCATAGGGCCCCATTAATCATAATGTCAGCTGCTATTGTAACTCAATGTTGTTTAAATTTTATGCTCTATGTGCCATCTTGATGGCCCAGATCATGCCTGAAAATAGTTCTTGGTAACAGTGTACTTACCCAGTTATCAAATACATAAATAAATAAATAAATAAAATTGCATTTGAAAACTATTTGTATAACCCAGTTTGTAAGAATACGACGACTCTCAACAAATATATCAGGCAATTTATTTCAAGAGACATAAGGTGCTAAATATGATGCATAAACTGGTCATATGATTCTAAAACGTAATTGTGACACTAAATCAAGTCCTTAATGTGACAGCAGAAAGAAACAAGCATTTGTCAATGCCAAACGTTTGATGCTTTGGAAGATGTCCACTCCTGCACCTTGTTTATGTCCTGGACCTTGAGGTACTTGAACGTTTTGTGCCGTGTGCCAGACTACCCATCTTGTTAATCAGCCTTCGATGTTGGTGGGTGTCGAAGGCTTTCCTGAAATCAAGGTAGGTGATGTCCTCTGCCCCTTCCCAATTTACCCCCTTACTGAGGTATTAGAGTTTCCAATTGTAATGCCAATCCCCAACCCCACCCTGCAGAGAGACTGAGAGATGTTGGGGGTGTGTCTTTGGGTCATCAGCCATCAAGCTCACACCATTCCACCTCACCCCACCCTGCAGACACTGACAGGCATTGCGGTGTGCCTTGGGGTGTTTGGCCATTATGCTCACCTCATTCCATAAGGAAATAAGCTGAGATAGGTGCAGTATAGGAGAATGGAGTGAACGTTAAGGCCAAAGACCCCAAGGCACACCTTGATTCCTGCCACTGGCTTCAGGGTGAGGGTGGTGGTGGAATGTCATGAGCAGTATGGCTGATGACCCCAAGTCACACCCTCGATGTCTGTCAGTCTCTACAGGGTGGAGGGGTGGGACATTACGGTTTAAAACTGCAATGCCCCAGGCATTTGTTAGTATTTTTGCTCCAAATGTTCAACATGTGCTTTTTGGGACCCCATCTCATGAACAGTGGCACTGTCATTTCGTTACTCGATCCCGAAAGGTGATTTTGCACAGCAACCATGCCATTCGGCACCACAGGTGTGAAAACACATTTTGGGCAGGATGTGAAAAATGACAGCTATACTGTTCATGAGGTGGTGTGAAAAAATGGCAATGTTGAAAATCTGGAGTGAAAATATGAAAAATAGGTGCAGTTATGAGCATGTGAAGAAACTGCACAACGCACACCTGTAACACAATAATTTTTTTAAATGTTTTCATCAGATTTTACACTTGGGTATTTTTGGACCTCTCCTCATGAACAGTGGCACTGTGATTTTGTTAATCTGTCCTGAAAGTTGATTTCCCACAGAGACCACGCCATTCTGTGCCACAGGTGTGAAAACATGTTTCGGGCAGATGTGAAAAATGTCTGCTGTACTGTTCATAAGGAGTTATGAAAAAATGGCAATGTTGAAAATCTGGAGTAAAAATATTAAAAACTGTCAATGTTGCAAGAGTGTGTAGAAACTATTCAATGCACGCTCATAACGCAGGCATTTTTTAGAATTTTTTCACCAATTTGCAGCATTGGCTTTTTGGGACCCCACATCATGATCAGTAGCACTGTCATTTCATTAATCAGTCCCTAAAGGCGATTCCTCACAGCGACTGCAAAATCAGCTTTCAGGACCGAGAAATGAGATGACAGTCACAGTGTTCATGAGGTGGGGTCCCAAGAACCCCATGCTGAAAATTTGGAGCCAAAATTCCTATAAAAGGCTGAGATATCAACTTAACTTGAAACCCTCCCACTGACTCCCATTATATGTCTTACCTCGATTCCTCAGTTTGGAGTTTGGCTTTGAAAAGTACAGACGCATCCCAGTCCACAGAAGATCGCAGCACTGGACCTCCAGAGGTAAGTATAGGGTGATGGGGGTGCTGGGAGATGGGGTGCACAGAGGGAGGGCGTAGGTTGGGGACGGGGGACTGGGGAGACAACAGTGGACTGTTTTCTTTTTTATAAGGGGGAAAAAGACTTAGGGGGGACTGACAGTGGACTGTTTTCTTTTTTATAAGGGGGAAAAAGACTTGGGGGGACCGTTTTCTTTCTTTTACTGATAAAGACTTCGGGGACCATTTTCTTTATTTTATAGGTAAAACTTAATGTAAATTTAGGCACACTGGGGTGGGCACCCAGTGTGCCACAATACGGGGGTGTATGCCTACACGGGGACTGGGCACCCTGATGTTGGCAAAGAATGGGTTGCATCCGACACCAGGAGTGGGCCTCCCGGTGTCAGGGAAAAAAAACTATTTTATTTTGGCACACTGGGGTGGGCTCCCAGTGTGTCACATAATGGGGAAGGAGGAACATGCCGAAATGGGGATTGGGCACCCTGATGTCGGCTTTTCAGAACTGTGTGGCAGATGGCAGGAGCTGCCATGTTTCAGCACATTGGGGTGGGCTCCCAGTGTGCCACATAATGGTGGGGAGAACATGCCAACATGGGATTAGGCACCCCGATGTCGGCTTTCTGGGGAGTGTGTGCCAGGTGGCAGGAGCAGCTGCCCGCTCATTTTTTTATTAAAATGTTTCACAGGAAAGGCACATTGAGCTAAAAAGTTATTTGTGGAACTAGGCGCAGGGACAGAGTGCTTGGTGCAGGAGCCGACAAGGTTGCAAGGGGTGGAAGGGGTGCATCTGAAATGACAAAACTGTTTGTGATTGCAGCAGCAGATTCTTTTCAACTCTTTGGCTCTCTTTGAAGTTCCTTGTCAGCAGCAGCTTCCTGTTGATTAATGGCTGCGGGACGTGCCCAGTAAAGCTTCCATTGCATTTGGTGGCAGTGCCACACCTCTCCTTTGCCATTATTGTCCCAAAGCATTTGGTGTGCAAGTGCATCAAATGCAAAACTACTCATAGTTGAAATGTTGTCTGCTCCGATAACTCATACTTTAAATATAGCCACCACTGGCCTTCCTGGAAATTTGGACTATACGGTGAATAACTTGTGCATTCTGGTTGAGCATTTGGGACAGTGCAGAGGAGAACTAAAGAAAGCAAACATAAAACATTAAACACATGTAAAGTCACCCTCCCAGCTGTCTGGAGGTTTTAAGCGGTACAGTCTCATGGGAGGGGACTCAACACAGAAAACTGCCAAAAGCCAATTATTTGACCTCCCAAGCCTGAGGTCACTTCCAAGGCTCTTCTGACACACGGCAGAGCTGACAGAGCTGTGGATTAAAAGGGGTTAGCAAAGCTTGGAAGCATTAACCTCAAATGTCCAAAGAGGGAGGTAATTTTAAAACAAAACATAATCCTTTATTTTTCCACTTGAGCTCAATAAAAGATGGCACTTTCACACTGGCACAATCCTTTTCCACACATTACCACAGATGGGATCTTTATCTGCTCACACCTTCCTGGGCTGGCTTCAACCCTGGTGGGGTACATTTTTTATTTTTTAATTTTTTACTTATTATGTTTTTCTCCTTCACTGCTGGCTATCTCAGGAGGGCATCCCCAGCCCCATCCTCCGGCATCTACCAGCCGGCGCTGACCTGACCCCAGGGCTTACCCCCCCCAGTGGGATCGGCAGGGGTTCCCCAACTCCCCCTCTGAAGTCTGGATTTAGTTGGCCAGCACCCTGGCTATCCGGGGGCAAAGCCTGCAAGGCACCCTCCGCCATACTTCATGGAAGTGTCTTTTTCTCCTCCTTGCTTTCTTCCCCAGGAGTTGGGACCGTGTAAAGTTGCCAACAGAGGAGAGCGTGCACGCTTCCGCACGTGCTTCTTCCATGCGTCTGGCCCGACTCCTCCCAGCTTGTTGTACGGTGCCCTGTTCTCCGGCTTCCGCCAGGGGCTGAATGACTGCTGACCACCAGGAACCCCCCCCTTCCCGGAGAAGGAGAGCAGTTTATCAGATGCTCAATCCTTCTCCTCCCCTGCAGACTCCCGACGGCCCGTGCTCATTCCCGAACATGGGTCACCAGCGTAGCGCGAGGCAAGGCACCAGCGCCTCAGCCCTCAGTGCCATGGGCTGGCTCCTGGTGGGGTACTTTAACTTCAATACAAGGGCCTGAGTGTGCCATAACTATCACTGGGTCATTCACAGCTATAGGTTGGGTGGGAAATCCATGGGCTTCTCCTAGTTCATTTGCTAGCCACGTGGTGGCTACTTCACAGTTTCACTGGCTGGCACCGACTGATACCAACTACATCCTGTGACACATTTCAGGGATCCATTCTGTTCTCCCACAGAGCATATCCTTTTTTCTCTTTTCATACTCTTCCCTATATCTTTGAGACCACAGTCACTGTACCCCCCCCCGAGCATAGCTGAGGTGCCAGAGGGCACTACACATCTTCTGAATTTGAGCACTCCAGTCCACATTGAGTACTCTCTGAGTTTAATTTCCTGCTTGCTGACAAGAATCTGCATCATGTCAGATGCTATCCCTCTCTTGAGGAGGGAGGGCATCACTTAGTGTCCAAACAGTCACTTAAAAATGGGTTAATTTCACCTCAGATACTCTGGCAGCAGCACTCTCTGGACCCTTTTTTCATTACAGAAACCTTCAAACTTTTTCTTCCACACTGGTTTTCCTCCTTTGGGAGAGGTTACCCCTGTCAAGGCTGGGTTCACATGGCCACCGCAATTTGTCTTGATGCCAGGCTCTATAGGAAACGTTTTAGACCAGTGGGGGCTGGCACAGTGTGGTGGAGTACTTCCCCCACCAACTCTGACTCAGCAATCCCTGCCCTTCCGCAGAGAACACTGATTCCTCCCCTTTGGAATGCCAGGCAGACCAGATGACTCAGTCCACCAAAGGCATAGAAACTGGCATCACCCTAGAGGTTGATAAACACTCTTAAAGGGATATTAACATAGCTCCTAAGGGGGGCTGCACACAGCAAAAACCAAGCATGTTAAAGAAGCATTTGAACAGATCATTCATGTTTATATTCCATGATGGCTTTTGTAATGTACTTTCTATGACACCTGTCTTCATGGAATAGAAATATGATAGTCACCTCTGGAACCCTACCAAATGCTTGACCAGGATATACAAGTTATTATATATGTTTTTATTTTAAATTACTTGTCTGTGAAAGACACACTGACCTGAATCTCGGCTTCAAGTGCTTTTTGGGGGAACACAAGGGGTTCAAATGGCTTGCTCAAGGTCACATAGTATACAAGTGGCAGCCATGGGATTCAAACCTAACTCTGCTCTGTCCCCAAGAGCCAATCTTGGTGCTCCAGCCAGTAGGCCATAGTTCCTCCTTGGACCTATCTATCTTGGATCTGTAGTTGCTATCTACGTTTTTTATAACCTTTCATCCTACACAAGTGCTTTCCCTATTTCCACTAGCTCCCCCACTTGCCCTCTCTGCCCTGAAGACAGCTCCCATCAGCCCCTTTCTACTTTAAAGCAGTAAACTGCTGTGAAGTTCGCAGACTCCTCTTGCAAATTCCAACATCAAAATCTGCTGGCTATGAGGATCTTGAACTAAAAATTCTTAGCACTGGTGCAGACTAGTTTGCCCTCCCAGTACCAGATATTTAACCTATCTTTTACCTCACAAACTGTCCCCAATATCTAGAAGGTATCTCGCATTGTCTCTGTTTATAAGAAAGGGGACCATGTAAATATCAACAACTACAGATCTATCTTTATACTTCCAATGTTAAACTACTTGAAAAACTGGTTTTCTCCCTGTTGACTTAGTATCTTATCGCCTACAACCTCCTGTCCCCTGCAGAGCACAGCTTTAATAAATCCTACAGCACTACTACTGCCCTCTTGTTACTCACCTCCTCTACCTCCTCCACCATAGATAAGGGTGAGCTCACAGGTGCAGTTTTTTTCTACCTCAAAGACTTTTGACCTAGCTGATCACATAATATTATGTGATAAGCTAAGTGACTTGGGCGTCTCCCCATCTTTCCTGCCTTGGTTCAAACATTACCTGAGAAACAGGTATCAACAAGTGAAATTTGGCCATACCTTGCCTGACCTGGCTGCCACCACAATCTGTGTCCCTCAGGGCTCCATATTGGAGCCCCTCCCTTTTTCCATTCATATAAATTCCATCTATACCTGTCTCAAACATTGCATCCCTATCCATCATGCCAACAACTTTGCCTATTACACTAGCTCCCGCAACATCCCTGAACTAAACTGCCAGCAACCTCTCCTCTGACCACCAATCCATACAACACTGGCTCCATTCCAGCATGCTACTTATGAATACCAGCAAGACTAAAGTCATGGTCTTTGGGTCAGCTCTTAGGTTAAAAATATGCAGTATCCCACTCACAGTTGAATGTACTTAAGAGTCTTAGCTTACTACAGTCCCTAATTTTAATTACCTTGGAGTCACATTCGATGCCTCCCTGGATTTCTCAGAACATAGCTCTGCTGCCTGCAAGGCAGTCAACACTAGACTTCAACTATCCTTCAGAGTTAGAGATAGCCTTACACCCCTAGCCCATACTACTATTGCACATTGCATCCTACCGCCCACATTGACTTATAGGATGACAGTATACCACTCTGCCTCCAAAACCATGCTGTAAAATGGGAAGTGGCCTACAATAACATCTGTAGGTTTGCCCTCACTACAAACAGGTACACTCATCACTGTGAGCTATATTCCAGGCTCGGATGGCTCCCACCAGTAGCCCTTTATAAATTTATTTTGAGAAGTTTAATTCACGCTGTTGTGAATAAACAGTCTCCCTTGTCATTTCTCAGGCTGTTGAAACCTGATAGTCCAGCTTATCCACTCAGCTCCAATAGCCCAGGATCTTTTTGCATTCCTAAAACTAAGACCAAACTCGGAGAAATGTTCTTCTCTTTCACTGCCCCCCACAATCTGGAACACTATCCCTTCCTCTGTCTGCCAGTTTGCAACTTCCTAACCCTGGCATCTATACGCTCATGCCCTTAGTTTGTTTCTGCTCTGATCCCCACTACCAACTTCGCACTGTACTCAACCAACTGCAGCTGCATACCCCCAAACCTTGTTCTGTATGTCAGCTGTGTAATTTAGAAATCTCATTTGCATTGAAACTATGACCTTTAATACTGTTTTGTGTAACTTCCAGTTACTATTTTTGCCAAGCACTTTTGTATAATATGTACTGTTCCCTGTTTTGTATTGAAGTTTTTGTCAGTCCTGTTGCCTTTACTGTTGACCACCTCTGCTGTATTCTCCCAGGTCATGCCTGAAAATAGACAACTGTTTTGTCTAGAGCACCTACTTTGGTAAATGAAAACTAAATAAATAAATATAGAGGGTCATCCATCAGGCCACACAGTCACTTCTTCAAAATTAGAGATAGCCTTGCCACTAGCCCATACTGCTATTGCCCATTATGGGCTGAGAGACCTCTTAATCTCTCTGTGACTGTGGCAGTCACAGAAACATGGTACACACAGAACCATGACTAGGACATAAACATACCAGGATACTCTATCTACAGGAGGGACAGGGAGGGTAAAAGAGGAGGAGGAGGAGGAGTAGCTCTCTACATAAGGGAAGGAATCAAAGCTACAGAACAAAAGGGTAAACAGGGAGGAGAGGAAGCACTGTGGGTCAATTTGGAGACAGGCAATGGCACCACAATCTGCACAGGGGTTGAATACAGACCCCCATCTCAGGGGGAGGACATGGACAAGGAAATGATAGGAAGTATCCTTAGAATGGCAGAAAAAGGGGAAATATTGCTGATGGGGCATCTGACTATGCCAGATGTTAATTGGAGTACATTTGCAGCAGCCACTTCTAAGAGTGGGGTCATTTCAGATGCCCTACCGGGCATGCCTTAGACAACTAGTATTGGAACCCACTCGAGAGGGAGCAATCTTAGACCTGGTACTCTCAAATGGAGATGATGAGAGGATCACAGATTTAGAAGTGGGTAGCCATCTGGGAACTAGTGACCATCGAGCTGTATGGTTCACAATAAACACAGCAGTAGAGTCTAGCCATACAAAGGCAAAGGTACTGGACTTCAGGAGGGCTGACTTTGCCAAAATGGGTGAGTGCCTAAGGAATGCACTAGCAAATGGGCAGGAAGGAGGGGTGGAAGAACAATGGGGAATAATCAAAACTTCCATCACAGAGGCAACAAGCCTTTGTATGAAGCAAATAAATAAAATAAAACGATGTAAGAAACAACTATGGTTCTTAAAGGAGGTGGCAGGGAAGGTTAGGGAGAAAAAGAAAGCTTTCAGGAAGTGCAAGGAATCACAGAAAGAGCAGGACAGAAAATTGTATCAGTTGAAACAAAAGGAAGCTGGAAAGTCAGTCAGAACAGCAAAGGCCCAAACCAAGGAAAAGATAGCCAACACAGTTAAGAAGGGGGAAAAAATATTTTATAGGTACATCAGGGAGTGAAGGAAGACCAAGGGAGGTATAGTGAGGCTTAATAAAGGGGAGGGGGGTAGGCAGAGGGTGACTGTGAAAAGGCAGAGATACTAAACAAATATTTTTGCTCAGTATTCACAAATGAAGAGGAGGAGGTACCTAAACCAAACAATAGAAACACTCTGGATACAGAAGTTGATACCAGCCTATTTACAGAAGAAAGGGTTCTGAAAGAACTCTTAAAACTGAAGGTGGACAAAGCAATGGGGCCTGATGGGATTCACCCCAGAATTCTAAAAGAACTAAGGGTAGAACTAGTGACACCACTGACTACCCTCTTTAACAAATCATGGGAGGATGGGGTGGTACCTGAGGACTGGAGGAGGGCAGATGTGATTCCACTTCACAAAAGTGGGAGCAGGGCAGAGGCAGGCAACTATAGACCTGTTAGTTTAACCTCAGTGATAGGGAAAATGATGGAATCACTTCTGAAGGAAAGAATTGTCGAGTACCTAGAGGCCAGAGGGGCACAGGACCCAAGGCAGCATGGATTAACAGCTGGAAGGTCATGTCAGACGAATCTAATCAATTTCTTTGACTGGGTGACCAAAGTAGTAGATCAGGGAGGGGCTGTGAACATGGTCTACCTAGACTTTAGCAAGGCATTTGACACAGTCCCACACAAAAGATTAATATACAAGTTAGTCAGCCTGGGAGTGGGTCCCAAGATGGTAGCCTGGGTAAAGAATTGGCTGGAGAACAGGACACAGAGGGTAATAGTAAATGGAGTCAACTCTGAAGAAAGGGGGGTTACTAGTGTGGTACCGCAGGGTTCAGTACTTAGGACCGGTCCTCTTCAATGTCTTTATAAGTGACATTGCAGAGGGACTGGAAGGAAAAGTATGTCTCTTTGCAGACGACACAAAGATCTGCAACAGAGTTGATACACAAGGTGGGGTGGAAAGGATGAGAAGGGACTTGGCAAGGTTGGAGGAATGGTCAAATGTATGGCAGCTTAGATTCAATGCTAAGAAGTGCAAGGTAGTGCACCTGGGAAACAAAAACCCAGGGAAGAGTACACAATGGGGGTGAGATACTGATAACAACAAAATGGAAAGGGACCTGGGGTAGTCATATAGGTGACCTAAAGGTGGGCAAGCAATGTGAGAGGGCAGTAAGGAAGATCAGGGAGATACTGGGATGCATAGGAGAGGCATCACCAGTAGAAAACAGGAAGTTGTTATCCTCTGTACAGACAGCTGGTGAGATCCCATCTGAGTACTGCGCAGTTCTGAAGACCCAGTCTCATGAAAGACATAAACAGGATGGAGGTAGTCCAGAAGAGGGCAACTAAAATGGTAGGGTCTGCAAATCGTGGAAAACATATGAAGAGAGACTTAAGGAGCTTAATATGTATAGCCTCGTGGAAAGGAGGGAGAGGGGGGACATGATAGAAACTTTCAAGTACCTCAAGGGAATCAACAAAGTCCAAGAGGGTAGCATCTTTCAAAAAAAGAGGTGTGCAAGAACAAGGGGCCAATTTGAAGATGGGGGGTGGCTCAGAGGTAATGTAAGGAAGCATTTTTTCACAGAGAGGGTTGTGGATGCATGGAATGGCCTTCCGGAGGAGGTTGTGGAGTCAAAAACAGTGGTGGAATTCAAGCATGCATGGGACAGTCATAAGGCAATTCTAGGAGGTGGGAGTAGGAAGAAGTAGGCTATTGGTTAAGTAGGATCTGCAGCTTATCCATTAGGTAGGGAAATGGGCAGACTGGGTTGGACAAGCGGTCCCTATCTGCTGTCAAATTCTATGTTTCTATGTTTCACACAAAAAAATAGACCAGGAGTGTGAAATAAATACACGAAACTGAAAGACAATGGGGAAAACACTTAAAATTGCTGAACTGGAAGAAATTTTGGTCATGGTTGTGTTGTGGGGATTTTAGTGCCTACTGTTACTGTGGAAAATTCTATCATAAATAATACTACATATAGTAGGAGTGTGAAAAGAATGGAATAGAATCATCTAATGTCTAGCTATTTTTTATGTTTGCCTTGTGGTTATGCGCTCAGCAAACATCATGCTATGAAAGTGCCTTCTGAGGGTGTGACACTGTCCAGGATAATCATGACAGAGTTTTGGCTTGCTGTACGGAGATGTCCTGTAGTTGAAAAGAAAAAGCCAACCCGATCATGAGTCGGCTCTTTCCTTTGATCTACACCACCCAGCAAGCTGATCTATCATGACAGCCTGCTGAGGAATTTGAAACATCCAGGAATAGCCTTGCTGTTACAGATGCCAGCTGTAACAAGGGAAATCATCAATCAATGTCTGTTGCTGGCACCCTGTAACTGCCCCCCACCCAACCCTCTCTCTCAGCACCACCCCCACAAACATAAAACTGACACTGGGGGTGCCCAGTCTCTCATTGTCATTACATCATAAGCAAGCCCCCTGCGGTCCACCACCATGTCACTCCCAATGTGCAGTCACATCTCTAAATGGTGCTGAAGCACCAGAAGGCTCATTCAGGGCTCAGCACACCTAAGCTCAGCTAAACAGATTTTTTTAAAGTATTAAGAAAGCTGAACTTGGGGAAAGTGCAAGCTGACATTAAACGAGTGCTTAATGTTATAGAAATTGGGGTACTAAACTCAAGCCGCGATATGGGAGATGCATGAATGCATATACATATTTAGGAAATATGCATATGCATTGGCACATGACCCATAGTACAGCTTGAGTTAAAATAACCCAATTTATATCCCCTAGTTTCATTAGCCATCCATCAATATCTTTTGCTGCTGCCCCTGTAACTGTCCTGCCCACTCAACCCTCCCACTCAGCACCCCCCCCCCACAAATGTAACACTGACACTGGGGGTGCCCAATCCCACAGTGTCATAACCTGAAATAAAGAAAACCTTCCCTCATAGTTTTTTTTTTAATAAACTCTGTCAAAATTAAAAAAGTCCATTGAATGCTGTTGTGGCCATTGCTGTCCCTCCACCCAACACTTCCACAGAGCACCCACCACCCCACACCCTCCCAAGCCCTTATTTACCCACCAGGGGTCCCACACCATAATTTTCTGTGGACCACAGACACGCTCAAAGCTCAACTGTGAACTGAAGGAAAAACAACAAAGTTATGAGCCAACGTTGAATTTTGAGAACACAGGCTCGTAGCTTTGGTAATTTTCAATATTTTTTATCCCAAATTTTCAACATAACTATTTCTTTATAGCACCTCATGAATGTGACAGCTGTCATTGTTCAAATCCTGGGCAAAATGTGTTTTTGCGTCCCTAAAGGTGATTTCACAGTCCCTGTGTGACATACCTTTTATAGGAGTTGAACATTTTCTCGGCACTTGTTCATGAGGTGGGGTCATAACAAGGTATGTTGACAATTTAGGACAAAAATAATAAAAAATAACAAAGTTATGAGCCTGCATTTAAATTTACAAATGCAGCTCTTAACTTTGGAAATACGTAACAAACAATGTGCACCACAACACATCTAGTACCCCAGGGCGTCTATACCAGTGGCGAACATCTGGCATTGACAAATGCTTGTTTTATATTATAGCCACCCTAGGGTATAAAAGGACCAGAGACCTTGTGTAGCCCTGCATGTGTTTAAAGAGGGATTGCACTTCCATGCTAGAGAAGAATTGGTAGAAAGAATTAAACCATGTTGTAGTACCTTTTGTTTAACTAATCAAAGCCTATATAAACTTTCAAAGCTACAGTGATCTTTTTGGCAGATACTCTGGAACTCAGTAACAATTACAGTAGAATCATTCTGTACATTACAACACCTTAGATGTACGTAAAGTTCGAGTGCGACAGTTCTGTTGATAAGGAAGTAGCATAGCAAGAGTTATGCAAACAAAAAGAGCAGTCTTTGACCTAGTGGGTTATAGGTCAGCATGGGAATATAGGACCTCTCCACCCCCTCAAAACACACATGCAGCAGAAGTCCTATAAATTATTTGGTATTAGTACAGCTGGGCTTTTCCTGCTCTTGGTGCTGTAGAATCTGAAACTGTCAAGAGTGGATTGGGGTGTATGGGGGTTACTTTGGAGTGGAAAAGAATCGAGTGACCTATTTGTTAGTTCAAAGAATACTACATTTATTAGGTGAACATGGTTGGTTACATGCTCTGAATTGGTATCCAAGTCAGACTAACTAGACAACAACACCCATATATAAGGATGATGGTTAAATAAGTGCAGTATTATAAACCATTTAACTGCATGCGAGTTTACATGAGTGGTATACAGAGGGTTACTATTTATAATTATTCTTTTTTACAAAAGTGTGTTGTGTGAACATCAACTTGACACATTCATACAACTAGGCTCTCATACATTATCCCAGCTGGAACAAAGTAATCGTTCTGGCTCTGAAAAGCTTATCTGATACATTTTTATGTTGATTGAGTGCATGCGCAAGAAACATATTGCGGCAGCTTTCCAGAAGCAGGTTGTGGAGGTGCGGCACTGTTGTGGCCAATGCCCCCACAGCCTTTAAAGGCTTGTCCCCCGTCCCCCAGTGCCATAGCATGCTGCTGCTGACACTAGTTCAGCCAGCGTGCCACCACTTTGAAATGTTTCAGCTGCTGCAATCAGGGGCCACCTCGTCATTGCAGCGTCAGCTATTCGCTGCAATGAGGGAGTGACCCGTCATTGCTGGGAGGAACGTTGGTAAGTGTAATACTGTTTGTGAACATGGCGGCGGTTTGCCACCATGTTCACAAACAATATTATGAACCCCCAGTGCCGACACCCAATCCCCCTTGGCAGCATGTGCCCCCCCCCACAACAGTGTGTGTTTGCCAACGGGGGCCCCAATTGACGTTGGCTTCAGTGCCCCTGCCCTGTACTTTGATGTTGCCGATGGGGGAGTCCACTCCCCATCAGCATTATGTCCTGGCCTCCCAGTTTCATGTGCCGATGGGGGAACCCACTCCCTGTTGGCATAATGCCCCCCCACAGACACCCAGTAGATTTGTGCCAAGGGGGTTCCCAATCCCCGTCGGCTACAGCTGCCCCCCCAAAAAAACACTCTGTTGGCATGCTGGCAGCCCACCCCAGTGTGCAACATGCCCCTGTAAAAAAGAAACCATCCCGCAATGTTTTTTTTTTTATTTTTAACCTGTGGAAAAACAAAACGGTCCCTAGCAGTCTCCCTGCCCCCCTCCCACAATACACGCCCACCACTGTGCACCCTGTCTCCTCCCACCCCCACCCCATACTTACTCCAGAGTCTGGCGCGACGATCTTCGGTGGACCGGGAACACGTCTGGACTCTTCAAAGCCGACCGCGAACTGAGGAAATGCCGGTAAGCTGTATAATAGAATAAATAGAGTTGTTCCAACTTTGATGCATATCTCAGGCATTTTTTTGAATTTTGGCACCAAATTTTCAACATGGGTTTTTTGGGACCCCTCCTCATGAATTCTGCCACTGTCATGGAGTTATTCAGGCCTGAAAGTTGATTTCACGGTCACGGCGGGGAATCCCCTTTCAGGACTGGTTAATGAAACAACAGTGCCAGTGTTCATGAGGTGGCTCTCAAAAAGCCTATTTTACAAATTTGGTGAAAAATCCAAAATGACTGTTTATTTAGCGTGTTATGAAAGCTGTTACGCACGCCAGAATCTTTGGCGAATTTGCAATATTTTCACGCCAGATTTTCACTATTGGCATTTTTTTCATACCTCCTTGTGAACAGTACTGCTGTCATGTTTCACATCCTGGCCAAAATGTGTTTTCGCTCTTACGGTGCAGAATAGCACAGCCGCTGTGGGAAATCAGTGTTTGGGACAGATTAAGAAAATGACAGTGACACTGCTCATAGCAGAGGTCCTAAAATGGCAATGTTGAAAATTTGGTGACGATACTCTATTACATGACTGTGGTGTTACAGGCGTGCATTGAGCAGTTTGCACGCATGCTCGTAGCTTCGCAAATTAATATTTTCACTCCAGATTTTCAACATTGCCATTCTTCTGCACCTCCTTATGAATAGTACAGCTGTCATTTTTCACATCCTGGCCAAAATGTGTTTTCGAGCTTCCGGTGCACAATACCGGAGTTGCTGTCGGAAATCAGTGTTTGGGACAGATTAGGATTGAGCAAGTTGGGGGGGGGAGGGACCAAGCTCAACTGAGCTCTGTCGGGACTGCTGCAGATTTCTTTGTGGGCAGGAAAAGCTGCCAACGCAGGCAGGAGCCCAGTACAAAAGGGCAGCCTGCAGCGCCGGGAGACACAGAACGAGTGAGTGAGAGAGGGAGAACTGAGTGAGCTCAATGGAGCTCTGTTGGGACTGTTGCAGATTTCTTTGTGGGCAGAAAAAGGCAGCAATGCATGCAGGGGCCCAGTACAAAAGGGCAGCCTGCAGTGGCTGGAGAAACAGAACAAGCGACTGAGAGAGGGGGAGTGAGCGAGCTCAACAGAGCTCTACCGTGACTGTTGCAGATTTCTTCATGGGCAGAAAAGGGCGGCAATGCAGGCTGGAGCCCGGTACAAAAGGCCAACCTGCAGCGCCGGCAGAAACGGAATGAGCGAGTGAGAGAGGGGGAGTGAGTGAGGTCAACGGAGCTGTGTCGGGACTGCTGAAGATTTCTTTGTGGGCAGGAAAAGGTGCCAACAGAGGCAGGAGCCCAGTACAAAAGGGCAGCCTGCAGTGCCAGGAGAAACGGAATAAGTGAGTGAGACAGGTGGAGTAAGCGACCTCAACAGAGCTGTGTCGGGACAGCTGCAGATTTCTTTGTGGGCAGAAAAGATGCTAACACAGGCAGGAGCCCAGTACAAAAGGGCAGCCTACAGCGCCGGGAGAAACACAACGAGTAAGTGAGAGAGGGGGAGTGAGTGAGCTCAACGGAGGTCTATCATGACTGCGGTGGATTTCTTTGTGGGCAGGAAAAGGCGAAAACGCAGGCAGGAGCCCCGTACAAAAAGCCAGCCTGCAGTGCCAGCAGAAATGGAATGAGCGAGTGAGAGAAGGGAGTGAGCGATCTGTACGGAGCTGTGTCAGGAGTGCTGCAGATTTCTTTGTGGGCAGAAAAAGCCGCCAACACAGGCAGGAGCCCAGTACAAAAGGGCAGCCTGCAGCAGTGGGAGACACAGAATGAGCGAGTGAAGGAGGGGGAGTGAGTGAGCTCAACGAAGCTGTGTTGGGAGTGCTGTGGAATTCTTTGTGGGCATAAAAAGGCAGCAATGCATGGAGGGGCGCACTATAAAAAGGGCAGCCTACAGTGGCAGAAGAAACAGAATGAGCAAGTGAGAGAGGGGGAGTGAGCAAGCTCAACGGAGCTCTATCATGACTGCTGCAGATTTCTTTGTGGGCAGAAAAGAGTGGCAATGCAGGCAGGAGCCCAGTACAAAAGGCCAGCCTGCAGCGCCAGCAGAAACGGAATGAGCAAGTGAGAGAGGAGGAGTGAGTGAGGTCAATGGAGCTCTGTCGGGACTGCTGTAGATTTCTTTGTGGGCAGGAAAAGGTGCCAACAGAGGCAGGAGCCCAGTACAAAAGGGCAGCTTGATGAGTGAGTGAGACAGGTGGAGTGAGTGACCTCAACGGAGCTGTGTTGGGACACCTGCAGATTTCTTTGTGGGCAGAAAAAGGTGCCAATGCAGGCAGGAACCCAGTACAAAAGGGCAGCCTGCAGCGCCGGGAGAAACACAACGAGCGAGTGAGAGAGGGGGAGTAAGCGAGTTGTACGGAGCTGTATTGGGAGTGCTGCAGATTTCTTTGTGGGCAGAAAAAGCCACCAATGCAGGCAGGAGCCCAGTATGAAAGGGCAGCCTGCAGCAGCGGGAGACACAGAATGAGCGAGTGAGGGAGGGGGAGTGAGTGAGCTCAACGGAGCTCTGTTGGGAGGACTGCGGATTTCTTCGTGGGCAGAAAAGGGCAGCAATGCACGCAAGGGCCCAGTACAAAATGGCAGCCTGCAGCGGCGGGAGAAACAGAATGAGCAAGTGAGAGAGGGAGGAGCGAGCTCAACAGAGCTCTATCATGACTGCTGCAGATTTCTTTGTGGGCAGAAGAAGGCGGCAAAGCAAGCAGGAGCCCAGTACAAAAGGGCAGCCTGCAGCGCCGGGAGAAACACAACGAGCGAGTGAGAGAGGAGGAGTGAGCGAGTTGTACGGAGCTGTGTTGGGAGTGCTGCAGATTTCTTTGTGGGCAGAAAAAGCCACCAATGCAGCCAGGAGCCCAGTATGAAAGGGCAGCCTGCAGCAGCAGGAGACACAGAATGAGCGAGTGAGGGAGGGGGAGTGAGTGAGCTCAACGGAGCTCTGTTGGGAGGACTGCGGATTTCTTCGTGGGCAGAAGAAGGCAGCAATGCATGCAGGGGCCCAGTACAAAATGGCAGCCTGCAGCAGCGGGAGAAACAGAACGAGCAAGTGAGAGAGGGGAGTGAGCGAGCTCAACAGAGCTCTATCGTGACTGCTGCAGATTTCTTTGTGGGCAGGAAAAGGCACCAACAGAGGCAGGAGCCCACCACAAAAGGGCAGCCTGCAGTGCCAGGAGAAACAGAATGAGCGAGTGAGATGGGGGAGTGAGCGACCTCAACGGAGCTCAGTTGGCACCGCTGCAGATTTCTTTGTGGGCAGAAAAAGGTGCCAATGCAGGCAGAAGCCCAGTACAAAAGGGCAGCCTGCAGCGGTGGGAGAAACAGAACAAGTGAGTGAAAGAGGGGGAGTGAACAAGCTCAATGGAGCTGTGTTGGGACTGCTGCAGATTTCTTTGTGGCCAGAAAAAGCCGCCAACACAGGCAGGAGCCCAGTACAAAAGGCAGCCTGCAGGCCGGCAGAAACGAAACGAGTGAGTGAGAGAGGGGGAGTGAGCGAGGTCAACGGAGCTCTGTCAGGACTGCTGCAGATTTCTTTGTGGGCAGAAAAAGGTGCCACCAGAGACAGGAGCCCACTACAAAAGGGCAGCCTGCAACACCAAGAGAAACATAATGAGCAAGTGAGACAGGGGGAGTAAGTGACCTCAACGGAGCTCTGTCGGGACAGGGTGGATTTCTTTGTGGGCAGAAAAAGGTGTCAACTCAGGCAGAAGCCCAGTACAAAAAGGCAGCCTGCAGCGCTGGGAAAAACACAATGAGCAAGAGAGAGAGGGGGACTGAGCAAGCTCAATGGACCTGTGTCAGGACTGCTGCAGAATTTCTTTGTGGGCAGAAAAAGCCACCAACAGAGGCAGGAGCCCAGTGCAAAAGGGCAGCCTGCAGTGCCAGGAGAAACAGAATGAGTGAGGGGGAGTGAGCCACCTCAATGGAGCTCTGTCGGGACAGCTGCAGATTTCTTTGTGGACAGAAAAAGGTGCCAATGCAGGCAGGAGCCCAGTACAAAAGAGCAGCCTGCAGCACCGGGAGAAAGAGAATGAGCGAGTGACAGAGGGGCACTGAGCGAGCTCAACGGACCAACACCATCAACATTCGGCATTGACAAATGCTTGTTTGTCTTTTAAGTTTAGTTTTTGTTGACTGGGAAAGTGCACTAGACAGATTCTGTCTATTTTCAGCCACAACCCAGGGGAGGGGGATACAGATGAATGCCAACTGACCTTGAACCAGATTAAGCTGTTGGTAGTATGTTTAGTGAATGTGGGGAA
This sequence comes from Neoceratodus forsteri, assembly GCA_016271365.2. Taxonomy (NCBI): domain Eukaryota; kingdom Metazoa; phylum Chordata; order Ceratodontiformes; family Ceratodontidae; genus Neoceratodus; species Neoceratodus forsteri. Next base: position 636,566,123 of record CM057453.1, on the reverse strand, counting down.
ATATGGCCAGTGCACCAGGGAAATTCCCTTACTCTTTTCGAGAAGTGCCATGGGATCTTTAACATCCACCTGAACTACCACCACAACAGGCAGATGGGACCTCGGTTTAACATCTCAGCAAGCAATAATACCTGACAGGGTGGGCAGTAGTGGGCAATACCGGACTATCCAGGGGCATAATGAGGCCTGATGCCACAGGCAGAGGGCCTTATAGCCCCTGGAAGGTCCGGTATTGCCCATACCGCCCAGCCTGGAGGGTATTATTGCACTTAGAAAATGGGCCAGAGGTAAAATGTATACAAAATATTAAAAAAAAAATGTATAAAAAAGCAAATAAGAAGCAATTAAGTCACTTTTGCTGTAAAGTTGTTCCTGGATTAGTGCCAGCAGAGGGTACTGCTGTTGTTTGCATTTGGTAATATTTCCCCACTTTTCTTTTCTTGTTTCCTAGTTTGTTAATGGAAAGGACCTCTGCCCCCCCCCCACACACACACACACACGCACACCAGTAACAAGTGAGAAAGTGGGCACTGTATTTTAGGGCTTGTGGTCCTTGAATTAACTCAGCTATCAGTTTTCTACCCCCTCCCTACCCCAGAATTACTGTCTGGCACGTGGATTGCGAGCGTGATTCCAAAAGGAATGGACGTTAAGGAGCTGTTGCCCATTTTCAATTGTAGCCCATCCACTGCTAAGGTACAAAATAAAATGCCCATTTGCCAATTGTGGTAAGTTGTGTAGTGCAGTATTGTTGTGGCAGGCTGGGAGAGGTGCACGGTGCGCTTGACAGGTAGTTTCGTGAAGCTGATTGGTTTGATGGCTTTCTTGTTACATGTTCCAACTGTGTAATGTTTATTTTAAATTATTAAAAAATAAGGGAGATTGAGGGGAGCACGTTTATGGACATAGAGGCCAAGGGAGGTTTTGTCTAAGGGGAAGAGGAGGCTGGCTTGCTCGGTCGTCTGCTACAAGCAGTTCTGTTTTTCGGGAGTGAGCATGGTCGTCAGGAAGAGGAACGAGAGAGAAAGTTTATTATTAAACAGTAGTCCTTATATCGAATGTTAATAAGTAAGAAAGATGTTTGTGTTTACCATTAGTAAGTTGTAGTTTAATCCAGAGCATTGTGTGCCACTGTCTCTCGCTAAGCGAGACAAAAAATGGTCAACATTTGAAAATGAAATGAGGAATTTTAGCCAATTAGCAACCAGGCTGAGCAGAAGTATTCTGGTGATGGGGTTAGCTGGGCTGGTACTTTTAATAGCTGGGCATCTGTTGTCAGATAGATGCCCAGCTAGAGAAGTCCCTCAGCCAATCAGAAGCCTCCAATAGATTTACCCATTTTCTGATCCAAAAGACGTCACCTCAGGAGTGCAGCACCCCCCTCATGCTGCACTACAGTGTCAGTATTGGGATTTAATCCAAGTGCCTGGTGTGGGGATCTCCCGGCCTCAGAGGCAAGTGTGCTACCTCCTGAACCAGTGACACTGACCAGCACAGTACCAGCACAGGTTGATCCAAACAGACATTGATGCAGTCTGGGTCTGATAAAAGTATAGCATATGATTTTATTACTGCACACTTAATGACTGAGGGAGCAATTAAGCAGTTAAATTCTGTGACAAAAGTGAGGGGCAGCTTACCTAGCAAGGTTTGGTCTTAATACTTGAGGTAGGCATCTCTCTGTGCATACTGAATCTCTGCCTTTTCCTGGGCAGTTTCATAGAGTGAGTAGCCTCTAAGGAGTAAGAACTTTATAAATTCTGCATTGGCTTGCTAATAAGTTTATTTATTTGTTTACTGGGTAAGTGCACTGATCCAATTGACCGTTTTCAAACATGAACCAGGCCATGAAGATATTACATAGGAAATACAATACAATTACAATAATTAAGAATGGTGCAGGAGCTAGAACAAACAGAAATACATTGAATGTTTTGAATACAGTAACATACAGATAAGGTGCAAGATTACATTAGAATAAAATATACACAAATTGAATAAGCACAGTACAAGTAAGGTGCAAGTGCAATATGTAGGAAGGTACGGTCAGGCAGTCTTAGAATGTAAGATCAGAGTTAAGGGATGGTTTTGGCCTGGGAGTGGGGGAAGGACTCTCATCCGGGTGGGTTACCTTGCCATACATGTACATTTGGCTTCTGCCAGCAACCAGGTTTTAAAGTGTGTTTTAAAAGTGAGGTGCAGGTTTAAGGGGTGGAGGGAGGTGGGAAGATTGTTCCAAAGTGAAGGAGACAGGAAGAACAGAGCTTTACTACCTAGACAAGTGGAAATCCTAGGAACTTCTAGAGGTGGGACTGAGGATTGTCGGATGCACGTGGGAGTGGTTTTGTGTTTGAGCAGGGATGAGTAAGGTGACAGGTTACCACATCGAATGGAGTTATCTATGATGCAGCCACAGGCATAGTTATGTCTTGCTTGCAGTGGGAGCCAACCTAAGGACTGGTACAGGGTACAATGGTGGGTGGAGTAAGGTGTCGTTAATGCAAACCTGCAGTTGCTACTGTAGACAGTGTTTAGTGTTGTGCGCATGGAGGAGGATGCATGTAACTACAATGGGGCACAGTAATCTAATAGGGGGAGAAGGTTCCCCTGGGCTATGGCAAGGTGAGCCTCAGAGGTAAGGCAGTGTTTGAGTCTAAAACCAGCCCCAAGTTTCTGGTTGATCCATTGCATGGTGATATTGATATCCTCCGAGAATGTTAGGGAGGGGTCTAGAGTGACACCCAGGTATTTAAAATAGGGCACGTTCTGCGAGGGGAGGGGCATCTGGTGTTAAAACTATGAAGGAGGAATTAGTTTTACAGAGTTTTAAAAGATTGAGTTTGGACCCCACGAGCATGACTTTGGTTTGTTTTTTTCGTTGACTAGTAGCCTATTGGTGAGGAACCATTTGGGGGCTGCCCCATAGTATTGTGTGAGGGTGAAGGATAGATTTGCCAAGGATTGGTTGCTGTGATATAATACTAAATCATTAGCATATAGTAGAGCCTCACATGAGAGGCTATCCGCAGGTAAGGAATTAATAACAAGCATTTGTCAATGCCGAATGTTGTCTCGCTGGCATTGGCATTGGTAGTGCAGGAGTTAGAGATGCATAATAGGAATGGCAGTGAAGTATTGAACTGAAGCCAACGCCAACTCCACCCTGCAGAGAGTGACAGGCATTGGGTGTGCCTTTGGGTCACCAGCTATAATGCTCATGCCATTCTACCTCACCCTACCCTGTAGACACTGACAAGTGTCGTGGTGTGCTTTGGGGTCTTTTGGTGTTATACTTACACCATTCCATAAGGAAATATGCTGAGGTGGGTGCAGTATAGGAGAATGGGGTGAACTGTAGGGGCGAACACTCCAAGGCAGACCTCGATGCCTGTCACTGGCTGCAGGGTGGGGGTGGGGGTGGAATGGCGTGAGCATTACAGCCAATGATCCCAAGTCACAACCCTGACGCCTGTCAGTCTCTACAGGGTGGGGAGTTACAGTTGGAAACCCTAACGCCATAGCCTTTTGTTGGTATTTTCACTCCAAATGTGCAACATAGGCTTTTTGTGACCCCACCTCATGAAGAACGGCACTATCAGTTTGTTAGCTGAAAGGCAGTTTTGCACAGCGGCTATGCCATTTGGCGACACAGGGATGAAAACACATTTTGGGCAGGATGTGAAAAATGACAACTGTATTGTTCTTGAGAAGGTGTAAAAAAACTGCAACATTGAAAATCTGGAGTGAAAATATGAAAAATTGATGAAGTCATGAGCATGCATAGAAACTGCGCAACACACGTCCGTAACCCAATTATTGTCGGGATTATTTTAACCACATTTTCAACATAGGCATTTGGGAACCTCCCCTCATGAACAGTGGCACTGTGATTTTGTTAATTTGTCCCAAAAGTTGATTTCCTACAGCGACCACGCCATTGTGCGCCACAGGTGCGAAAACACATTTTGGGCAGGATGTGAAAAATGACAGCTGTACTGTTCATAAGGAGGTGTGAAAAAATGCCAGTGTTGAAAATCTGACATGAAGATATTGCAAATTTGCGAAGTTACAAGAGTGCTTGAAAACTGCACAACGCATGCTTGTAACACAGTCATTTTACAGATTTTCGTCACCAAATTTTCAACATAGGCATTTTAGGACCTCTGCTCATGAACAGTGTCACCGTCATTTTCTCAAACTGTTCTGAAAACTGATTTTGCACAGTGACCACGCTATTGTGAGCAGGACGTGTGAAAATACATTTCAGCCAGGATATGTAAAATGACAGCTGTACTGTTCATAAGGAGGTATGGGAAAATGCCAATTTTGAAAATCTGGAGTGAAAATATTACAAATTCACAAAGTTACGAGCATGCGTGGAAACTGCACAATGCACGCTCGTAAAACAGCCATTTGTTGAATTTTTTCCACCAAATTTGCAACATAGGCTTTGTGAGATCCCCCCTCATGAACAGTGGCACTGTCGTTTCATATCGGCCCCAAAAGGTGATTCCATGCAGTGACCACGAAATCACCTTTCGGGACTGAATAATGCCATGACAGTGACTGAACTCATGAGGAGGGGGGCCAATAACCCCATGTTGAAAATTTGGTACCAAAATTCCCAAAAATAGCTGAGATATGCACCAAAGTTGAAAAAACCCTATTTATGCCATTATACAGCTTACCGGCATTTCTTCAGTTCGCAGTCGGCTTTGAAGAGTGCAGATGTGTTCCCGATCCACCGAAGATCATCAAGCTGAACTCTGGAGGTAAGTATGGGGTGAGGGTGTGTGTGGGGAGATGGGGTGTGCAGAAGGTGGGTGCAGGTTGGGTGAGGGGGCAGGGAAACCACGAGGGACCGTTTTCTTCTTTCACAGGTTTTAAAAAAAATAAACATCGAGGGATGGTTTTTGTATTTATGGGGCATTTGGCACACTGGAGTGGGCTCCCAGCATGCCACCTGACTGTTTTGCTGGGGGGGAATGCTGTAGCAGACCAGGGATTGGGCACCCCCGTTGACACATACCAAAGGGGGGATGAGAGCCGAGGAGATTACACTCCCCCTCGGTACACAACAAAACCTGGGGGGGCTCCCCCGTCAGCAAAATAAATGGGGAAGAGGGACTCACGCCGACTGGGATTGTGTCCCCTGTTGGCAAAGAAAGACTGTTCGGGGGGTGCATGATGCGGAGGGGGAATTGGACACCCCCTCGGCATACATTTTAAATTGGAGGGGGGCATATGCCGACGGGGAGTGGGCTCCCCCGTTGGCAAGTGAAGTGGGTCGGGGCAGTCTGCAGGCGCTGGACAGGCATGTTGGGAGGGCGTGTTATTGTGCCACTGCATGATTGCAGTGGACCTTTTGTTAGATCTGGTGGCCACCTGATGTATGCCTGGTGTCAGCGCCTGCAGCTGCCTTATTGGGGAATGAGGGACGCACCTTCTGATGTGTGCCCTGCATTTGCCCACAGTGACCGCACCTCCAAATCTGCTACTAATGCAATATGCTGGCTGGCGCACAGGCACGAGCCAACATATAAAGAGAAAATAGCAGAGGACCCAGGATGGAGCCCTGGAGAACTACAGTGGATACTGTCAGGGCCAAGGAGGTGGCTGTCCTGATGTCACAATGACTGGGATCTGCCCGAAAGATAGCTCTGAAACCATGCTGATAAATCAACTGCGCAACCAAGATTCTGCAGTTTGGCATGGAGAAGGTTATGGTTGAACAAGTCAAAGGCCTTTGTTAGGTCAATGAATATGGCACCTCTGGTGTTCCCAGGGTCCATGTTCCTGAGTACGTGGTTGGTGAAAAGGGCCAAGGCAGATGTGGTACTGTGATGTTTCCTGAAACCATGTTGTTGTGGGCAAAGCAGGTTGCATTTGTCTATGTGTTCAGAGAGCTGGTGGTGGACGACCTTTTCAAGGGGTTGACTTAAATGAGGGAGGATGGATATAGGCCTGTAGTTGTGAGGGGGAAGGGGGTCACCTGCCTTGAGGATGGGGATGACTTTGGTGTTCTTCTATATGGTGGGCATGGATGATGAGGCCAAGGCGAGGTTGAAGATAAAGGTAAGGGGTTTAGAGATGCAGGGAGAGATGAGCTTAAGGAAGCAACGGTAGAGTCCATCGCTACCTGGACTGCCCCTGTTTGAGAGGTTCATGAGAAGTTTGAATGTAACTCAGCCAAGTTGTCTCAGATTAGTCTCATTAATTTCTCTTTGATGAACCCTTTGAATTTGGACAGAGGATGACAAGACCTGCTGTATAGGTATTGATGCCTGTTCATAGGCTTTGTGTGTGATTTAATTGGTAGTTTAAAGCTGTCAATGCTGTATAAACTGACATCCAAAAAGGGAACTTCATGAGGGAGTGCTCATGGCTTAACTTGAAATGTGGGTGTTGAATGTTTAGGAAGGTCATGAAGTCGTTTAATGCCTTCATGTCATTATCCCATGTGAAACAAGCATTTGTCAATGCTGAACGTTCGCTTGCAGGTATCTGCAGTGGTGTTTGGCATTTATGCAGGTACACCATTAGTTGTATCCATGTCCCTTCAGCAGCCATGTCCTCTTGCATCTCATTTATATTTCAGCTTCATACTTCTTAACTGTCTGTCTTTGAAATATGGAATACTGACGGTCAGAATGGGGGACAATATGAGACACATCATCAAACAGTGAGGTAGAATCTGGGAACACCAGGGAAACACATGCCTTTATTACTGCAAAGTTAAATTTTTTTTTATAGGAAACAATTGTCTGCTGAAATTAACTGTTAAATAAGTTATAAATAAAAAAACAGTGGCATTTGTGTGTGTTTTTTGTATGTTTCAATGTTTAGAGTTCACATTTATTTTTATGCTCATTATGTTAAGCACCATCAGCTTGCCCCGTGTGTTTTTGTATTGTGAGTCAGCGTGTGGCAAGTTTTGAAATGCCCATGTCATGGACTCCTGCAGTTTCATGCAGCATCTACTTCAACTGTACTCTTCAATTGCTGTAACAGTGGCACTTGTAACAAGCATCTGTCAATGCCGAGTGTTTGCTTGCTGGTATTACCATTGGAAGTCCATGAGTTACACAGATGCAGAATAAAAATGGCACTGAAGTACTGAAGTGACGGCAACCCCACCCCAACCCTGCAGAGATGGACAGGCATTGGGGTGTGCCTTTGGATCGTCGACCATAATGCTCATGGCATTTCACCTCACTCTATCCTGCAGACACTGACAAGTGTTGAGGTGTGCGTTGGGGTGTTTGGTTTTAGAGTCACCCCATTCCGTAAGGAGATACACTGTAATGGGTGCAGAATAGGAGAATGGGGTGAACTCGGGGGAGATAAAGAGTCAAGCACACCTCTATCCTGTCACTGGCTGCAGGGCAGAAAATAAGGTGGAATAGCATAAACATTACAACCAGCAATCCAAAGGTACACCCCTGAAGCCAGTCAGTCTGTACAGGGTGGGATGTTATGGTTAGAAACCCTAATGCCCTGGGTGTTTGCTAGTATTTGCACTACAGATTTTCAACATGGCCTTTTTGTGACCCCCGCCACCTCATAAAAGCATTTTGGACCTCCACTCAGGAACAGTGGCACTGTGATTTTGTTAATCTGTCCTGAACGTTGATTTCCCACAGCGACCGTGACATTCTGCACCACATATGCGAAAACACAGTTCAGACAGGATATGAAAAATGACAGCTGTACCATTCATAGGGAGGTGTGAAGAGGTGGCAATGTTGAAAATGTGGAGTGAAAATATTAAAAATTCTTGGACTTTGGAGCGTACATGGGAACTGCACAATGCACGCTCATAACACAGTCATTTCGTGGACTTCTTTCATCAGATTTTCAACATAGGTATTTTGTGACCTCTGCTCATGAACACTGTCACAATAATTTTCTTAATCCGTTCCGAACATTGATTTCCACCAGTGACCGCGCCATTGTGCTCCAGATGTGCGAAAACACATTTCGGGCAGGATGTGAAAAATGACAGCTGTACTATTCATAAGGAGGTGTTAAAAATTGACAATGTAGAAAATTTTGAGTGATAATATTACACATTTTTAAATTTATGAGTGTGCATGGAAACTGCACAATGCACACTCATAACATAGTCATTTTATAGACTTTTGTCACCAAATTTTCAGCATAGGCATTTTAGGACCTCTGCTCATGAACCGTATCACTGTCATTTTCTTAATCTGTCCTGAACACTGACTTCCTACACTGACTGCACTATTCTGCGCTGGAAGTATGAAAACACATTTTGGCCAGGATGTGAAAAATGACAGCTGTACTGTTCATAAGGAGGTGTGAAAAAATGCCAATGTTGAAAATCTGGAGTGAAAATATTACAAATTCGCGAAGTTACTAGTGTGCATGAAACCTACACATCACATGCTGCAAGGCAGTCATTTCTTGGAATTTTTTCACCAAATTTGCAATATAGGCTTTTTGAGAGCCCACCTCATAAACAGTGACACTGTCGTTTCATTAATCAGTCCCGAAAGGTGATTCCATGCAGTGACTGCAAAATCACCTTTTGGGACCAAATAACGACATGACAGTGCCTGAATTCATGAGGTGGGGTCTCAAGAACCCTATGTTAAAAATTTGGTACCAAAATTCACAAAAATGGCCGAGATATCCACTTTAGTTCAATAAAAACCATTTATGCCATTATACAGTTTACCGGCATTTCTTCAGTTCGTGGTCGGCTTTGAAGAGTGCAGACGGGTCCACCGAAGATTGTAGCACCGGGCTCCAGAGGTAAGTATGGGGTGGGGGGTGCGGGGATGTGGGCTGCGCAGAGGGTGGCTGCGGGTTGGGGAGAGGGCACCAGAGACAACGAGGGACTGTTTTCTGGTTTTATGGGGGGGGGGACGACCATGCGGGAGGCTTTTGGCATGCTGGGGTGGGCTCCCAGTGTGCCACCTAGGTGTTTGTTGGCAGGGGGGCTGGAGCTGGCAGGAACTGAGGTACCCCCATCGGCCATACAGTGTGCTGGGGGGAACACATTAGCATGCAGCTCGAGTGGGCTCTCAGCATGCCACCTGGGTATTTTTTGGATGGGGGCTGGAGCCGATGGGGGATTGGGCACCCCCATCAGCCACACAGTGTGCTTGGGGGAGCAAATGAGCTGAGAGGGATTGGGCACCCCCTTGGCACACAACAGAGAGGGCAATAATGAAGGAGCCAGGAGGACAGCAGCAGAGGGAGGAAGTGGGAGGGATTTCGAGCAGCGAGGGAAAATGTTAATGCCAATATGCTAAATATACACGTTACCACCGCTGATTGCAGCGGTGGTTTTCTTTCAAGTGAAGACCGCTGCAGCCAAACTGTTGTCATAGACAGCTTGGCATCTATTGGTGTGATAGGGTCACATCTGCCACACTGAGCACTGCATTGGTTGGGAGGGTCACACACCTCCAAAAAGTCGTACTGTGACAAGATGTTCTTTGCGCATGCGCGCAAGCAAATGTAAAAACACAATGTCTCTGTATCTGAGACAATATTTCAGTTGTAGGTGGTACTTTCAAGTGCCTTGATTGCAACCTCGTGGACAACTAGATCACTAATTACTAGCCTGAATGTTTGGTCTTTTCTGTATTGCAAGTCTCATCAGAAAAAAAGTAAGTTTGGGGAATGTGGAAATGTAATAGGGGAATTTTTTAATTGTGGGTTGTTACAGAAAAATATTGAGGGCTCCATTAAACTGTAACTGATTCCTCCAGATCTTCATCATCATTATAATCCTCTGTACATGGACACCTAATGTTTAGCCTATGTTTTAGATGAAATGACATGCAACAGATGCTAGCACCTGCCCTTATGGGCCACTGGAACATCAGGAGAAACTCAAGGGCACATAGCCTAAAAAACTGTGTTGTTTGGCAATATTAATTCAAAAGTTCTAGCAACAGAGTAGACAACATAAACCTTGATCTTTTTCTGCCTGGATTATTTCTCTGCTTTTATGTTTCTCAATGGCTTTGGGGACTAATTTGAATACTAGTAAGTCAGTTACACAGGGGCAACGAAACAGGTAAAATGCAAAGGTAACTGAATCTGCAGACAGATATAGGAATGACAACAAATAACCTTTCCAGTGCAGGGGGAATGACGGCATGACCTTTCAGTGCAGGGTGGACGATGGGTGTGGGTGTAATTACTCGGGGGGATAGGGGGCACAAGGCCCCCCCAACATTTTGGAGCAGCCTCATCTGAGTACTTTGTCTCCCCCAATATTTGGCCTCCAGGTTTCATGCATGACTCAGTTTCTGCAACCTGCTTACATTTACTGTGGATAAACTGCAAGCAGTGAGAGCGAGTGATCCGGTCAGCAATTTGTGGGGCAATATAATGTTATGTACCGGGAGGTTATTTGCTACCTAACTAAATGTAAAAAGGCTGTTTTGAATGAGTTCATCTCATCAAGAAGCGATAGAGCTGCCACAGCCAAGGCAGCGCAGGGGATGGGACGGAGGGGGGCTCGTTTCTCTCTCTCTCTCTCTTGCACTACAGGAACAGGAGATCATGCAGCTGGGATAGAGCAAGCAGTCACAGGAGGGTGTAGAGGAAAGACTGAAGGAAAGAAAGTCACAAGTGGCAGAAGAGCAGCACTACAGGGATGAGAGAGGGAGACAGACTTGTCTAAGGAGCCGTGGCCTGCAGGAAGAGAACTGAGGATGGAGTGTGCTTGAATACCGCAGAAGTGCCATAGAATGTCTGTCTGTGTGAGGGGTGACCTGCATCTTCTGGATTACTGTTGGGCTGATCTGAACATCCTTGGAAGAGAAAGCCTTTGGATTTGTCACAAAAGGCCCATGCTGCTGGTCTGAGACGGGACTCAGAAAAATGTGAGTGACTGAATGGGATCTGAGCAGTTCTGTGTGAACCTGAAAGCCCAAGCCGACAGTGGAGTGCAGGCAATGGGATGGGGTCGGGGGCTTTACAGGAAAGGCTGAATTTATTGTCTCATAATGTATGAATCAGGATTTGTAGGACAGCATAGTGAGAACCATTAGTAGGGAGTGTGGGTTCTCCATTCTCACACTGGCACAGTGGCTAACCTGACTGTCTTGGTTGGGTCTGGGTGAGGTGTTAGGTTTTTTTTTGGACAGACAGAGTCCACATCTACTGGGCCATGCAGTGTTCATGAGGTGAGAAGGTGGGAAGCCATCAGTCTGACTGGCTACAGTCTGCACAAGCAGTAGCTGGTTTAGTAATGTGGTGTTTTGTCCACACAACAGGGCACAAGCTATTGGTCCTTTTAAAGTGATGTTTAGTGTGAATAAGTCTCAAGAGGCAGGATAAAAAAACCTGCAATCTGCAGCCTACTCATACAGTACTTCTGCAGGCATTCCCACTCAATGGCTGCTATAGTTACCTGTCTGGATCAAACACAGCCACCTGCAAGAATATTCCTTATTTTGGCTGTTCCTCAGTAGTGTCATTTTACCAGAATCAAAGGGGTTGCAAAAGCCCATTTCAGGAGAATCATAGGGGTTGTGAAGCTCCTCCAACCACTACATTTTATATAAGAAAATGCTAGGATAACCTTGTTTTATGGAATTGCAGTGGGACATCATAGGAGATGCAAAGAAATTATAGCAGCCTCAACTGCAACCCCTGGCTACCCCTAAATGACACCCCTGCTGCTCCTGTTGGCTGCTGCAATTTTTTAAGAGCTCTCTGTCTGCAGCTTGTTCTGTAAGGGTACATGTTTCTGTTTACTATTTTATGGTGACTGAAAAGGTGGTTGATTAGCCTAGCCAACAATGTGTAACAACACAGTACGACTTAAATAAATGTGTGAACAGAACACAGAAAGAAATGTACTTCCAGTTTCTTAGTATTTTTCTTAGCAAGGATTAAAGATTTTCTGTAGCCAAACTAAGAAATTAAAAAAAATCTTCAAATACAGAAACATAGAAACATAGAAGCTGATGGCAGATAAGGACCACAAGGCCCATCCAGTCTGCCCATTTATTTTTGAAGTACTGCATGCAGTTCTGGAGACCCCATCTCCACAAGGACATAGACAGGATGGAGGCAGTGCAGAGGAGGGAAACTAAAATGGTGCAGGGTCTGCACCAGAAATCATATGAAGTTAGATTAAAGGAGCTTAATATGTATATCCTCGAGGAGAGGAGGTAAGAGGGGGGACATGATAGAAACTTTCAAGTACCTCAAAGGAATCAACAAAGTCCAAGAGGGTAGCATCTTTCAGAATAAGAGATGTACAAGAACAAGGGGGCGTCACAAACCCACTCAGCAGGTCAGCCCTCTACTCCCAAAGTGCCAACCTCCGAGCGCAGTCTTGTGAACAGTTTACCGAAACTGGGTAACCCTCCTGTCTGTTTTGTGGGTTCAAGCAACCTTTGGTCTCAAGTCTTGGAAGGATTCAAACTGTGAACCTCTTGCTAGCGTACCCAATGCACAGGCTCAGATATTTCTGTCTTCGGGGGGCCAGATATCTTTGCCTATGCGCACCTAACCAGGTGTACAGAAATTAACCCTTAAAAACTGTAATAAAAGACCTCAGATTAAAAACGCTTACCTTTTTCCAGTTTGGTATCACCATTCAAGCTTATGTACAGTGTCTGCTTTTACTGTATATACTCCACTTCTAAAAGGAAAGAAATCAAAGACAGCCCAACTAGGCTCTAAAAATACAGTTTTACTAAAATAGAAACAAAATATGTAAAACATAAAATACAGAACCAATATCACAAGAACCATACAAATCTTTTAAAAGAACAAGGTTAAACAGTGCAATTCCTACTACAGTACTTAGATTTGTCTCTCTCTCTCTCTCTCTCTCTAAATACCTGCTTAAAGTGCTCATAGATGTTTCTCTGTCAGTCTAGATAGAAGTGTGTCTCTGAAGTAAAACAGAATATTCCTTAAAGAAAACTATATTTGCCAACCCCTTTGTGTGAGGTCACCTAGCTCCTCCTCTGTCAGAATATATAAAAAAAAATCTATAGAAAAACAGGATGTCTTTTCAAAGTATTAAATTCTGTAAACCTCAGCACAGCTCATTTTCTTTTTCAAATGACATTTCTTTGATCTGTGAGCAGTATCCCCTCTCACACAGGCACCAAAGCATTTATGATTTCGCACCAGTGTACTAAACCTAGTTTCCCCCTCAAAAAGTCATAAAAGGGATACTGATTTCCCTCTTAGCAGTTAAAGCTATAATTAACTTAGAAAAGTCTACACTTAGCTTCTGGCCTTCCAGGTAACACCTTGTATCTAAAACCTGTGTGTGTGTGATCTCACATGATGTTTCAGCATTTCTCATGACAGACAGTCCATCACACATTTTTATATTACAAAAAATGACACAGTGATCAGAACCAGCTGTCCACGTGTCACAGGGGGCACAATTTGAAGATAGAGGGGGGATGGCTCAGAGGTAATGTGAGGAAGTATTTTTCATAGAGAGGGTTGTGGATACATGGAACAGCCTTCCTGAGGAGGTAGTGGAGTCAAGAACAGTGGGGGAATTCAAGAATGCATGGGACAGACATAAGGCAATTCTAGTGGGGGGTAGGAAGAAGTAGGCTGTTGGTTAGCTAGGATCTGCAGCTTATCCATTAGGTAGGGAAATGGGCAGACTATGTGAACCAAGCGGTCCTTATCTGCCATCAAATTCTGTGTTTCTATGTTTCTATGTAGGGGTCTGTGTCTGGTCAGACTGCGGTCAACATCCTGTCAAATGGAGACCTGCAGAAATGAAAAAAGAGGGGTTAATATAAGGAAAAAAATAAGCGTAAGATTAGAGACAGAGTTCTAGAGAAGCACAGTAGCCACACAACAAGTCCAAATATTATGTACAGTAACCAGGTGATCCCAGGTTCAAATCCTACTACAGCTACTGACTCAGAAAGAGACCTTGGGCATGCCACTTGACCTCCCAGCTGTAAAACTGTGAGGAAAGATGCAGCAGTGATCAACACGGGGAACAGCCCCCCAGGTTGCTCCCCACCCCTGAGCTCCTGCTTGAGATTTTCACCTCTACCTTGCACAGAGCTGCCGATCTTAGCTTAGGTGGGCAAAAGACTTTGGCAGATCCTCAAAACTGTTACAGTCTGTCTGAAAAAAAGTGTATATATTCAGTAAGATGGAACAGTGCATGGTTCATCCTGCAGAATACAATGTGTCAGTACTTTAAATTAAAAACATGCAGTGTGGTGCTTGCAAAAACAGCACCACAAGGTAGAAGGGTATCACAAAAGAAACTGGGAATGACATAACTAAAACATATGAAAAAAACTGAAATTGAAGAAAAAAGAATTGGCAAATGATGGGTGTCACAGGCCCACTCTTGTGGGGCAGGATTCCCTGGGCTTGCAGTGAACTCCCCTGAGTGTAGCCTATGCGGAGTGGGTCAAGAAATCCCCCTCTTGTCCTTCTAGGACTGTAGTTAACCCTGATCTGGTTCTATCATCGAGCGTTTATTGATGTTTTGTGAATACTGAATGCTAATTTAGTTGATTCAGTCTCTGCACCCAGAGACACTGTAGAAGTGTGCTTCGGGGGAGGGATTGATCTGTGGTGTAGAAGGGAGATTAGTGAGAAAGACATTGTTTCCAACCATTGTTTGCTATTGTTTTATTATTTTTGTGTTCAGGTAGACACAGTACAACTTCACTGAATTGTTTATAAATATTTTCTGTTTGCTGGGCAGTTTTTTCAGTCTTTTTACAGGACTGTTTGTGTTGTTTTGTACTGAACAGTTAAAGTTTCTGTGCCTGACCTTTAATCTGTGTGCATGCTGTCAATTGATAGGCATTTCACTGCGGCACCGCAATAGCAGTACTCTGAATTTCTAAGCCTGTCTGCAATTTATTTCCCTGCTTCTGTATAGCTAGGTACTGCGTGTCTCTCTCTCCCCCCATCAAAACAAGGTAATGTTTTTTGACTGTTGGCTTTTTGAAGATTGGTTAAGGATTCAAGGACAGGTACTGTGTTGTGCCTGTGCAGCTGCATTTTGCTTTCCAGCCACCCAAAAGTGCTGAAATATCAAGTTGTTGTAAATTATCTGTGTCATCTGAAAACATGCCCATGAAGAGACGGTCAGTTAAAGCAGTTTCTGGCTGTAGTGCTGCTGCCCAGAAGACAATTAGCAGTGAAAGTTGTTTTGAAGATGAGTCAGGTTCATCAGGGGCTAACAATGGTAGCAATGTTAAGAGTGGTCGTGGCCGTGGTAGTACACAGCAGAAGGGAAAAGCAGTAGTTGGTGCAAGTAAAGGGATTTGTCTGACTATGTTTTTCACAGTGAACTCAGTCGCTTCAATGCTGTTGGAGATGGTGTTGTCCCTACTGTTAGTAAAGTTAGTGAGGGTGTGGTTGATAATATGAGTATTGCTACAAGTTCAACCCTGTTAAACTTATCATGTGGGAAAGATGTTGTTGAATCCGCAGACTTGAGTGCAGTTGATGTCCCACTACCTACAGTATTTGAACATGATTCTGATCATGACGATGACCCACAGTCTCATGTTTCCACTGATGTTGAGGATGGGCCATCCAAACATTCAGACATTGATGAAAAAAGTGTGGCTGATAATATTGAGGCTGCTGTTGAACTTGGAATATCTCCACAGGAGGACAGCCTCCAAAGTGAATTAGTGGATGATGATTATGATGATGATGCTAGCGACCTCATTTGGGAACTGGAAAAAAAAGAAAGTGAAGGTGGCTATTTGTAAACAATCTGTTAGTCAGTCACCCCCTCCTCAAACTTCTGCTTAGCTGTGTCTGTTGATTATGACCCTGAATTAATAGTCAGATTGTGATATTCAGTCAAAGTCCAATTGTGCACAACAGCAGAAATCATGCATTGCAACCCCCATTCCATTGCCACCAAAAGTGCAGTTACATATGCAGCGGCAGCACCAGCAGTCGATATGTAAAGAGTAGGACATCCAAATCCCTAGTCTGGGATTTTTTTGTACAAGACGGCAACAATGAACAGTGGCAATCTGCCAGCTGTGCCATGTACATGTGAAGTGTGGTAAAAAGGGTTGCCATTTGGGCACTGGGGGCCATCATACTCATCTGAAGAGCTGGCACAAGGCACTGTGGACATGGCACCAGAGGGGAGCTAATGCCATAGTTGGGCATTCACCCTCAACCACCTTAATGAGCATGGTATCCCCTTCCATCCATGTAAGTAGCTATATCTGTAAAAGTGGTGAAATAACAGCAGAGAATTACTACAGGCATGAGGAGAATGATAATATGGAATGTTCAAGCAGTGGTCAGAGTAGCAGGGGCGGTCCATGTAGTAATTCTACTACATCAACCCCTGTGCTTAAAACAAGGAAAATAACCACATGTATTGGCTTGTTACCTGTGCACCCACCATCACACATCCAAGGCATTCCATGTCACAAATGCACTCCACAGGTCTGGCTCTCTGCTCACACAGTGCCAACCTCAAAGTGCAATAGTGTGAACAGGGGACAAACAAGGTAACCCTTCTGTCTGTTTTGAGTCTGAATCACCTACCAGCCTCGAGTCCTGGGGGTCAAAATGTGAACCTTATGCTAGCATACCCAGTTAACAGGCTCAGATATATATTCTCTTCGGGGAAATGCAATATAATCCTTCGCCCAGGGGCACCCAGCCAGGTTTTCAAAATGTACCCTTACGACTCAATATGAGACCTAGGTATATTCTTACCTTTAGTAAGATTAGAAACACATTCAAGCCCTTAACAGCTGTCAGATTTAAACACTGGTTCAGCATTCACATGAAAAAGAAACTGAGAAAAAAAAGCACAGGCAGAATTTCAAAGAAAATATTGTTTACAAAAAGTTTTAAAATAGGTAAAATATCAAACACAGAACAAATATATCAACAACTTACAGTCACATAAAATAAATGGGAAGTTACAGAACATAAACTCCTACCAAAAATACTTAAAAATTCCAGCTGAATTATCCTTCTAAAGTGCCTAGTTACCAATCCACAGGATAAGTGTGTCTTTTATTTTCCAGAGTCCTTCTGTACCAACTTCTCTTACAAGCAATATTCAAAAGTCAGTTTTCTCCACCTCCTGATGATGTCACCCATGAGGCCACTGTTAGGTCTGTGATAAATCTGTGATCTGAGTATGGATACTCACAAGGATGTATGTTATTTCAGTGAAAATCAGCAACTAGCAATTTCCAAAAATATGAGTCTCTTTGATCAAAGCATTTCCTTTGACATTTCATAAACCCACAATCTGTCACTGGTTCTTCTAGGTGAGAAAACCATAAAGGATCGGCCAAATGACTTCCCTTCCTGCTATGTCATAAAATGCATACATGGGAACCAACTTCAAAAGCAGGAGCAGGTTATAAGGGGTTATAAACTGTCCCTCTGGAAGGATGTCTTTAAATTAGTGGTTTCACTGGTCTGTGCATCACATCCTGCTGCTTCAGCCACACTGACATCTCTGGAGGTCAAAGGTCAAGTCTCCTTACACTGACTACCATCCTTAAGCAGGCAGTCACATACCATACACATTTTATTTATAACACAAATACTATACAAAATAACAATAAGCAGGTGGCAGAGCATCAAGTAGTACAGTAGAGCCATTTGGCACACTACATGTAAAGCAGTGAACAATGCAACTCACATTGCACAGCCTTTTTGCACACAACACTAAATACCCACCCAATCATGCCAATGCATGTGAACTCAATGCTGCCTTAGCGGAAATGCTGGCAATTGACCTTTTGCCATTTTCCTTTGTGGAGGATGCTGGCTTCTGGTGCTTTGCAGCATGTGCATGTCCTAAATGGAAGGTCCTGTCCCGGACATACTTTTCCACCTGTGCTGTCCCTGAGTTTTATCAGATGGTGACAGAGTCTGTAAGACATGCCCTTCAACATTCCACATCACCTTACATTCACTTAAGCATGGATATGTGGACAAGTGGCAAAAATGGTGAGTAGTTCCTATTTGTGTATTACTGCACATTGGGCACAGCTACCTGGGGTTGTCTGTGATGGTGGGATGGGAAATCAGTGTAATAAGTCAGACTGTGGTGGTGGTAGCAACCTTCATGGCATTAGACAGCATGCCACGCTTGCAATGCATAGTGTAGCAGGGTCGCATACAGGTGAACACATTCTGGACTTGCTACTGACAGCAATTGATGAGTGGCTGTGACAGAGTAGAATAGGACCCTGTCCCATTTGTTATGGAGAATCTGTTTAAATGCAAGAATCTTTCCTTTTTCTGTCTTTTCTTGCCTGGTTGCGCAACCCGATTTTCCTGTGAGACCTCAGACTTGATCAACCCAAACAGTCTCACAATTCTTTGTCTCTCACTGTCTCTCAGTTTTCTCTTGCTGTCTTTTTCTTCCTTGCACATTTACGTAAGTTAATATAAAATTATATACAAATCACTGTATGGAATTACACTGATAATGGGATCACTTTTGTATAGAAAATATTTAGTATTACTATTGAAATATCTATATATTTATAATTTGAGATAATTGTAGAAAACTAGAGGTTACTTGAGTGCAAATGTTTAGGCCTTTTTTTAAAAAAAAAAAAAAGCTTCAAAAAGGGGTCTTCAGGAATCTCTCAGTGTTCTAGCAGATTCTGCCCAAAATTTATGAGAACAGAATGTTTGGCAAGACAGGATTCTTACTTGAGGATGGAGTTTAAAAAAAACAACATAAAAGAGCTGAGTTACATTTTTTTTTTCAATTTTTTAACCAGGTGAGACACGCTAAGCTGAAAGCTTGTTTACAGGTGTAACCTGGGAGCACAGAGAAGTTAAGTGACTTGCTCAGGGTCACACAGTATGCAAGTGGGGGCTGTGGGATTCATACCCAGGTCTCCAGATTTGCAGCTCAGAGCCTTAAACCACTATGCTATACTGCCTCCCATTTGCATTTGCAGAGAGGTTTTTGTTTTAGAAGAACAAGGGAGACTACAAGAGATTTTATTTTGCCTCTGTATATAGTAATTATGAACAAGTTTTATTTTTTGTTACTGCAACTACAAACAAACAGTTCTGTGAAATTTAACAACTGCTCCTGGGTTTTCCCTATGCTTCCTGACTTGTGCCTCAATGACAGATGGTGTTAGCAGTGGGATTTAAGCTGTGCCTACCCTAAGACAGGAATTTTGTGTGTGGGTACTGGACCTAGTACCAGTCAGGCACTGACAGAACCTAAAAGCCTGACAGACTTTTTCAAATGGTGGGCTATACAACAAAAAGAGTCTGAGAAACAGAGAGAAGAAGAGTTGTAGTGACAGGAGCAGCAAATGAAAGAAGAGTTGCAGCAATGGGAGCAGCGATGGCTGGATGCCTTGCAAGCTATTGAAAGCAGAGGATCCAGCATAGATCCAGACAAGCAACAAAATGCAAGCAACTTAAAGGCCATTAAAATTACAAAGTTGTGTCCCTCAGATGATATTGAGGCATACCTGACAACCTTTCAAAGAGTTGCGACAGCCTGCCAGTGGCCATAACAGCAATGGACAATCAGACTGGTACCCTACCTGACAGGGAAAGCCCAACTTGCCTACAGCAGTATGGACACTGCACAGTCAGAAAACTATGACTTGGTGAAAAGCAAAATCCTGAAAAGATATGACATCTCCAGAGAGACCTACAGGCAGAGATTTCGATCTCTGAGGTACAACTCAGTTGACAGTCCTCGAGAAGCTTTCACCTGACTCTGAGAACTTCTGATGAAGTGGATCCAACCAGAGAGCAAAACAGTCCCTCAGATCATCGACACATTTGCCATGGAGCAATTCATCAACATCTTGCCTACAGTTGTGCAGCTGTGGGTAAAGGAACACCGACCAGAGAATGGGGAAAAAGCGGTTTCTTTGGCTGAGGACTACCAAATGGCCAGACAGATGCCACAGCAGTGAGGCAACAGCCAAGCACTGGTAAGAAACTCTTTTTCCCATTTAAACTCCAAGCCTGCTAAGAACTCTGGTGGGAGTAACAAATCTATGCCAAAAGGCATTATTTGTTATAACTGTAACAAGCCAGGCCATTTTGCAAGAAACTGCCATAATAAGGAGAGTGGCACTGGAGCAGATTTGTCCTTGGCAAACTGGGGCAAGTACCTAATAGATGTAAAGATGGGGAATAAGACTGTGAAGGGACTCATTGATTCAGGAAGCAGACAAACCCTAGTCCATGTTGAAGTGATGAGAAAACACTGTGCAAAGGGACCAGGTACTGGTGTCATCTGCATCCATGGGGACACTCAATACTATCCCACCACCCAAATGTCTCTGACCATTAAGGGTGTGTAGCACCAAATGAAAGTGGGGGTAGTACTAAAGTTACCTGTACCTGTGATTATTGGAATTGACTTTCCAGGATTTTCTGAGTTGATCAAAGAGGAAGTAAGTCCTGATGTTTCAGCAGCTGTGGTGACAAGAGCTCAGGCAAAGAAAATTTCAGACAGTGGGGACACTTTTCCTTTCAGTGATTTTGATTCTGACTTGTTTGAGCACAGCTCCAAGATCCCGAAATCCAAGAAAGAAAGATGAAGCCTGAAGAAACTGTGGCAACAAATAACGGATGGACCTGAAGGGTTAAAATACGAAAATGCTGAAACTAAATTGATAACTGATTGTGATTTTCTTTCACAGCAAGCTAAGGATGTTTCTGTCCTGGGTTATTTCAAGTAGCTGGGGGTAAAACCAAAACAGGGTGGACCAATGTTTAAAAAATGTAATGGGTTACTGTACAGAGTTTGGTTTAAACCTCAGACACAGGAACATACAGAACAATTGGTTATGCCACAGAAGTATAGAATAGAATTGTTACAGATAGCACATGATAGTCCTACGGCTGGTCACTCAGGGAAGGATCACACCCTTGCCAGATTGCTGTATGGATTTTACTGGACAGTAATTCATGAAGATGTTGCTACCTATTGTAATTCATGTGCTGAGTGTCAGAAAGTAGCCCCAGTCACCAGAAAAGACAAGGTGCCCCTGGTACCCCTACCCTTAATAGATGTGCCTTTTGAGAGAATTGCAATGTATGTGGTTGGTCCTTTAGACAAAAGTAAAAAGGGTAATAGATTTACCCTGGTAGTATGTGACTATGCTACTCGATACCCAGAAGCAGTTCCAATGCATACTGTTACAGCCCCAAAGGTTGCAGCAGAGCTAGCCAAAATGTTCAGCAGAGTGGGCATACCTAAAGAAATGATTACTGATCAAGGTAGTAATTTTGGTGCTGCACTTCTTAAGGAGCTGTACATACTGCTAGGAATCACTGCCATAAGAACCTCCCCCTATCACCCTCAGACAGACGGTCTTGTTGAGGATTTAACCAAACCCTAAAATGCACATTAAAAAGGTTTGTAAAAGGGGAAGGGAAAGATTGGGACCAAGACTTGCCTTACCTACTTTTCTTACAGAGAAGTGCCACAGGCATCAACAGGGTTTTCACCATTTGAAATGCTCTATGGTAGGCAACCAAGAGGGCCACTGGATGTGATAAAAGAAACATGGGAAGATAACCCCACACAGAAACAATCTATAACTTCTTATATGTGTGCCCTAAGAAAGAAGCTGGCAAAATATGTTGAATTTGCCCATAGTAATCAGGAAGAGGCTCAAAACCAGCAGAAGGTATATTATGACCATGGGGTAAAAGAAAAAGTTTTCGAGCCAGGTGAAAAGGTTTTGCTACTGTTACCCACAACAGAAAATAAGTTGTTAATGAAGTGACAAGGGCCATATAAGGTTCTCAGACATACTGGCACTGTTAGCTATGAGATTGAGACCCCTGACAAGAAAAATCCTTCTAAGATATACTATGCTAACCTCCTCAGGAAATGGGTAGAAAAAATGTCAAAAGCTGCTTTGCTAGTTTTACCAGTAACTGATAATGAAGATACTGATGTAGCTTATGATAGACTAGAACAATCTATAACTGCTGCTGCTGTAAAGGTGAATGTTTCCTTAACCTCAGAACAAGCTGCAGACATTCATAATGTGCTAAAGACATTTAACAGTACTTTTACCACAGTACCAGGCCAAGCAAAAGGGGTTGAGCACATAATAGTGACAAAGGATGCTCGTCCTATTAGGCAAAAGTCATACAGGTTGCCACAGTGGTTAAAAGCTGATGTGGTTAAGGAAATAAAAAAATGAAAGAATTGGGTATCATAGAGGAGTCGAGGAGTGCTTGGTCATCTCCCATGGTAACTGTAAACAAAAAAGAAGGGAGTGTTAGAATCTGCCTTGATTTCAGGAAACTTAATCAAGTGTCAGAATTTGATAGTTATCCTGTGCCCAGAATAGATGATTTGGTGGACAGACTGGGGAGTGCAAAGTATATCAGTACCCTTGATCTCACCAAGGGTTACTGGCAAATACCTTTAGCTGAAGAATCCAGAGATAAAATTGCATTTTCCACCCCTATAGGATTCTATCAATTCACCACCATGCTTTTTAGTTTACATGGTGCGCCAGTTACATTCCAGCGGTACATGGATGTAATTTTATCCCCTCACACTGGTTATTGTGTTGCGTACCTGGATGATGTCATGGTGTACAGTCCCGACTGGAAAAATCACCTTGAACACCTATGAGCAGTCATGCAAGCTATCAGAAATGCAGGTCTGACAATTAATCCTACTAAATGTGCATTGGGCATGCAGGAAACCAGATATTTGGGCTATGTGCTGGGAAATGGAGAAGTTAAGACAGAGGTTTCTAAATAGAAGCTATAGCTAACAGCTCTGTACCTAAAACAAAGAAACATGTCAGGTCATTTTTAGGGCTGGCTGGTTATTATCAGAGATTTGTTCCCAACTTTGCTGAATTAGCTACTCCCCTCACTGAACTAATGAAAAAACGGTACCCAAATAATGTGAAATGGACCCCAGAGAGTGATGAAGCTTTTCAAGCCATAAAGGCTGCATTATGTTCAGCATCTGTTTTAAAAAGCCCAGACTTTGAGAAACCATTTCTGCTACAAACAGATGCACCTGAGGTAGGTCTAGGTGCTGTCCCAAGCCAAAAGGTAGATGGGACAGAACATCCTAGTCTGTACATAAGTAGGAGATTGCATGACAGAGAGAAAAGGTACTCCACTATCGAAAAGGAGTGTTTAGAAGCAAAATGGTCCATGGAATCCCTCAAATTTTATTTACTAGGAACTGAATTTGAGCTTGTAACTGATCACAATCCTCCTCTCTGCTGGCTTAACCAGATGAAAGATAAAAATTCCAGAATCGCAAGGTGGTACATGGCACTGCAGCCATTTAAATTCTCTGTGGTTCACAAATCTGGTAAAGAGAATAGCAATGCTGATTTTCTGTCAAGATATGGATCAGGAATTGAGGGTTCTGATAGTTGAAAAAAACAAAAAACTAATGTATGGGTTTGAACTGTACTTTTTGCTGTACTGTTAAAAAAATGGATGCAAATCTGCTTAATTTCTGAAAGTACAAAATGTTAGTAGAGAATAGAAAGTTTTGGAAACCTGCTTAATAAAACAGGTTCCCTCATAAGAGGGGGGTATTTGTGATAGGATAGAATAGGACGCTGTCCCATTTGTTATGGAGAATCTGTTTAAATGCAAGGATTTTTCCTTTTTCTGTCTTTTCTCTGTCTGGTTGCGCAACCAGATTTTCTTGTGAGACCTCGGACTTGATCAACCCGAACAGTATCACAACTCTTTGCCTCTCACAGTCTCAGTTTTCTCTTGCTGTCTTTTTCTTCCTTGCATATTTACATAAGCTACTATAAAATTATATACAAATCAATGTATGGAATGAAACTGATAATGGGATCACTTTTGTATAGAAAACATTTAGTATTACTATTGAAATATCTATATATTTATAATTTAAGACAATTGTAGAAAACTAGAGATTACTTGAGTGCAAATGTTTAGGCCTTTTTTTTAAAAAAAAAGCTTCAAAAAGGGGTCATCAGGAAGCTCTCAGTGTTCTAGCCGATCCTGCCTGAAATTTACAAGTACAGAATGTTTGCCAAGACAGGATTCTTCCTTGAGGATGGGGGTTGAAAAAAAATGAAAACATAAAAGAACTGAGCTGCAATTGCAGAGGTTTTTGTTTTGTGAGAACAAGGGAGACTACAAGAGATTTTATTTTGCCTCTGTATATAGTTATTATGAACAAGTTTTATTTTGTGTTACTGCAACTACAAATAAACAGTTTTGTGGAATTTTACAACTGCTCCTGGGTTTTCCCTATGCTTCCTGACCTGTGCCTCGATGACAGTGGCTGCACCCCCAGTCCCTAAAATCTGGCTTCATAGCTAGTGATAATGGATCAAACTTTGTGAAATGTATCAGCAATGGTGGCTTTGTGCGGGTTCCCTGTATGGTCCACTGTTTAAATCTGGTGGTACAGGAGTTTCTGCAGTACTCTGAAATAAAGCACATGCTGACTGTTGCAGGCTGCATCTGTTCCCACTTTGCACTTTGAGCACTGACTTCCTGCCTATTTAACTGCTTCCCTGAATCATGTGACCTGCAGAGACAGTCAGACATGTGATCAGTGGCCTGTTTTTTAATGACTTCACCTTATAAAACTATAACTCAACATGAACTCGAAGTGGACAACATGAAGTAAGGCGAAGTAAAGTGATTTTCAAGTTTTTAATGGACAATTCGCACAGTGCTATTCGAATTCGAAGTGTGCCACTTTGGGTTCACTTCGCCTGTGAATTAAAACTTTGCTGCATCTCTACTGCTAAGCTAGCTGGGCTCAAAGCCTTTGTTTTGCTTCTTTTCCCCAGAACTATTCAAACCTAAATAGTTGGAATGTTTAGCTTTTAATTACTCTGCCATTACTGAAGCTGCCTCACTCAGGCACAGTTTTCTGAAACAAAGATACCAGTTCAAACTAACAGGGCTTTTGCTTTTTCTTGAACTCAGATGTGCAGACACAAGAACCAAGAAATATTTCATGCCAACAGAAGTTTCCAGAAACAAACAGGCTTGACCAACACCACACAACAAAGGGAATATTAACTATAGAAACACAGAAATAAGACATTTCGTTATTCCAACACACACATCTTTCCTTAAACATAACCTGAGGAAACATGCCCCTTTTTACTTGATATGGTTTCTATCAGTTCTGCCCCTTACACTGACTGGTGGGATAAGTCATCTACACTGGTGTTTTCAGACCCTGACCAATGTGTGATGTTCATGTCATACACTTGTAGCACAATACTCCATTTTAGGAGCTTCACATTAGTTTTCCCCATTTGGTTCAGCCATTTAAGAGGGTTGTGGTCTGTTTGTACCGCAAAGCTCCTCCCCAGGACTGCAAACCACAAATATCATGTCAGCCCTATTGAAATAGGGCTTCATGATGTTCACATGTCACATTCTGTCAGTGTGTTTCCGGTCACATAACTCCACAATGTAATTTACATTGTTTACCTGATGGACTACCTTGTATGGTCCCGCCTACTCTGCCTGCAGCTTGTCTTTCCAGACTGTCATCAGAACCATGACTTCCAGTTCTACTCCATACAAGTGAGCTCTAGCTCTGTGGTTGTACCAGGTCTTTTGTCTCTGCTGGGCTGCTGACACGTTGCTCTAGGCCACTCCCAATAGCTCTTTCAGCTTTTCTCTAAACTTCAAGACATACTCCACTATTGGAGTCCCCTGGGTGGCTAGCTTGCCTTCCCATTCCTCCCATATCAAATCTCGGGGGACACGCACCCTACGTCCACATAATAGGTCGTAGAAGGAAAATCCGGTTGACTCTTGGGGCTCTTCCCTATAGGCAAACAGCAGGTGGGGAGGTCTATCTCTCCCAGTCCTGCCCATACTGTTCTACAAATGTTCTGAGCATGGTTTTCAAGTTCCCATTAAATCTTTCTACCAGCCCAATTGCTTGTGGGTGGTAAGGAGTCATGTGCCTCTGCAGCACCCCACACCCCTCCCACAAACACTTCATCAGGACCAACATGAAGTTACCCCTTTTTCAGGGATAACCAGCAGTGGAAACTCTACATGAGAGAATATTCCTAGCAAGGTATCTGCCACTTTTCCTGCCTTAATGGAGGACAGGGTGACTGCCTCTGAATAACGGGTGGCAAAATCTACCACCATCAGGATATACTTTTTCCTAGAGGAGCTTGATGTATTCATAGGGCCAACAATATCCATTCCCACCTTTTGGAAATGCTCCTCTATAATAGGTAAGGGAATTAAAGTAGCGTTTGCTTTTGTTCCTGCCTTTCCTATTCGCTGAAACTGGTGACAGGATCTGCAATATTCTTTCATCTGCTTGGTAAAATTGGCCCAATAAAAATGATGAGCTAATCACTGTGTAGGGCAAGCAATGCCCACATGTTCTGACTTTGGAATATCATGAGCTATCTTGAGCAATAACTCATGATACCCCTGTGGAACCACAAGCTGTCGGCCAATGACACCCCTCTCAGTGGTCCATTATCCCAGAAGACCTTATGTTTTATGTCACCCCCTTGTGTCGCATCAGACTCTGTACAGGTCCTCAGCTTCTCTAAGCTAGGGTGAGCCCTCTGAGCTGCTGCCAAGTTCTCACACTTTCTCAAAGCATGGGGCATGTCCCCTTCAGCTCCCAGACTGAAGTCCATAGCTGCAGTGTTCAGGAATTCAGCATCACAGCAATCTCCAGCCCCCTTGCTATGTGTTACCCCTTCAGAGTCAACTTCAGTAGCTGTTTGGTGAACAGCTGGCTGGGTGAGTTCCCTCTCCCTTTTATCACCCTCCCCACAAGAGACGCAGGCTGGTTGACCAGCCTCACAGTCTCTCTTGCATGAGCTTCTGTTGGATTGGGGAGATCACAGTAGGCCCTAGCCATCTGGCTCCTGAGTAATGGCACATACCACCCCCTGCTGAGCCTCATTCCCTAAAATAACATCCACAGCGGGTGTGTCTGCTAAAGCTACCTTTTGCACCCTTTCTCCTGCATCATCCTAGTCCAGCGTAACACTGGCTAGAGGCAGAGTTTTCTCCTCCCCCATGAATCCCATGACATACGCAAACAGATTTGATAGGAGTTGCTCAGGCCCAACCAAATCCCCTTTTACCTGCATAAGACATGCCCCAGTGTCCTTTAGCCCTCAGGTCTGCACCCCATTCACTATAACCCAATGCATGTGCTCCCTCATATTCACAGAAAATAGTCTCAAGGATACAATTAGCAACTAACTCAGCTTTAGGGACCCTTTTTATACCTCGCATCTTTTTAGGACACTGCCTGGCAATATGCCATGGCATTTTACAGAACCAGAAATCATCACTTTTCTTTTCCCCAAAATCCCTTTTGGTAAACTGTGGTTCCCATCTTTCTGCAGAGGCGATGAGGGTTTTAGCTGTCCTGAATGACAGCTTTCCTCCTTGCCACTGCAGCCCTGATCCCCCACTTCCCTTTAGAACAGACCTGCTCCTTGCATATCGGTCAGAAAGCTCAGCAACTTGTTTTGCTGTCTGAGGATCCCTGTTCTGTAGCCAGGTTTTCAGT
Source organism: Neoceratodus forsteri (assembly GCA_016271365.2). Classification (NCBI taxonomy): domain Eukaryota; kingdom Metazoa; phylum Chordata; order Ceratodontiformes; family Ceratodontidae; genus Neoceratodus; species Neoceratodus forsteri. The sequence goes on along the minus strand of CM057453.1, from coordinate 636,538,597 downwards.
TCTGCTGGACATGCCCAAAAAACTGTTCCAGCATGACTTTCTTAATTGCTTCCACAGAGTTAGCTTTTACCCCCTTCCTCCAATGTTTTAAAATTGGCGTTGTTTTGTGGTGAGTTCCTCAAAGCTTATTTTAGAGCCCTTCCTGAGCTTCCAAAATTTCACTCTGTAGGCCTCAGGATTTAAATCATATTTTCTAATAAAGCAATTTTGAATTTATCATAGTTCTGGCTGTCAGCATTGTCCATTTGCCCCAGCATCTCACATCCCTTCCCAGTAAGCAGCAAGGACAACTGAAAGCTCCAGGCCTCCTTGGACATTTTTGCCTGAATGCAGACTTTTCAAATCAATTTAAAAAAAACATCCATGTCCTCCACCTCTTTAAATTCTGCAATTAATTTAGAATTTATCTTATACCCCAGTTCTGGAGTTTCATTTTCACCCCCACCACCTACCTTCTCAGGTGCTTGTTTTTGAAGCCTTAGTTTCTCCAGCTTGAAGTCCCTTTGGCATTGTTTGTCCTGCAGCTCTATTTCAAGCTCCAGCTTTCTCTGCTCAAGCTTTTTCTGCTCAAGGTAGAGCTCTCTTTCACGTTGTTTTTCCTGCATGGCAAGCTCCCTTTCATGCTGTTTTTCTTGAATTGTGAGCTCTCTTTCATGCTGTTTTTTGGCAAGCTTCAATTTCTTCATCCCCAATTGCAGCTTTAACCTCTTCAGATCAAAATCTGTGGTAGCTTTCCCTTGGTGCTCTGAATCCAGGTCCATTCTGGTCTCACTTGCCTCTGTCCTAGATCTGGTCACTGCGATTCTGTCCGGCACCTCCATGTCCAAGGTCTGGTCCCCTGCAGTCACTATGACAGAGTCCCAGGCTGCTGGCTGGTCATTGGCTGCCAAGTGGACTTCTATGAGGTGCTCTTTAGTGCGCCCCTCATGAAGTACCTCTCTCTCCTGGTGCAGCTGTTTCAGCTTTTCCACAGTGTAGTCATTGTAGCTGGAAGCCATCTTCCCTCCCTACACTACCACTGGTCTAACTTAGTACAGCAAACAAAAAACAGAATAGGGTAGGAAAGCTCTGTTCTGTAACCAGTTTTTCCCCTTTTCCAATTTCTGCCCTCTTTTGTATGTGATTTGTTCAAACAGTTCATAATCCCATACAGTGGCACTAATCTATCACAGGCCCACTCCTGTGGGATTGGACTCCCTGGGCTTACAGTGAACTCCCCTGAGTGCAGCCTGTGTGGTGTGAGTCAGGAAACCCCCATCCTGTCCTTTCAGGGTGCTCGATGGGTGTACAACTGAGTGTCCACCAGGAGGTCCAAGGGTTCCTCTCTCTGTGTGAGGGGTGAAAATACAACCTCAAGTCCATGTTCCTGGGAGAGAACACTCTTGATCCCTGTACAGTGAGGAGAAAACAAACACAGGCGTTTACAAGCCTTCAGGGTGCCCTATAAATCCTATTCATGTCTTCTCCCAAAGAAAATGCAGGGACTGGTTCAATCCCTACAGATCACTGCATGAAACCTTGTGTATCCCCCCTACACTTACAGAGTCCCTTCTCATGTTCCATCCTGGTAGCATTTGGCCTTTAAGCGTTAGGTCAGGCATGGTATTGTTTGAACAAAACCCTCCCAAGCTTACATACTCAACAGTTTCAGAGATATAGTAAAATTATGCCAAAGGCTTTACTAATATCTATTAGATAATATAATTTAACATATAAATGGCATTCAAAGATTAGTTATAGTATGTAAGAAATAAAAGTTGGACGAAATACAAAAAAAAACCTTATACTTAACTTTCTTAAATCTGACACATAGTTTCTACCTTGTTCCAGATGCAGTTGTTGTAGTTAGAATCCAGTAAAATTGTCTTGGTTACCGATCTTGTGGTGGATTTCAAAATAGGGGTCCCATCTGTTCAGTTCCTCATCACAAATGGAACTGAATTCAACAAGCGTTTTCTTGGCTATACAAGGCAGTTTCAAAATGCTTGTGTCTCGGATAGTCCCTCTGTGACAGGCTGGCTAAAGTTCCTGGCTGCAAAGAGCCAACCAGCTCTAAAGGTCTGGACTTTTTTTAAAATGCAACTGCAGTTGTTTGGCTGGAAGGTTCTCCCCCCCCCCCCCATTAGAAAAAAAAAGAGTGTCACTCCCAGCTTGCTTTGGAGACATTATGTCCCTGCTGAGCTAGGTGGACCCCAAACCTTTGGTTTGCTTCTTTTCTGCCAGAATGATTCAGACTTAAATGGCTGGACTGCTTAGCTTTTATTTACTCAGCCATTACTGAAGTTGCCTCACTCAGGCACAGTTTTCTGAAACAAAAAAAAAGTTCAAACTAGAAGGGTTTTTCCTTGAACTCAGATGTGCAGACACAGCAACCAAGAAATATTTCATACCAACAGAAGTTTTCAGAAAAAAAACAGGCTTGACCAACAGTTCACAAGAGCCGCACAAGGGTAGGGCATGGTACTCTATGACAAAATGAAACCAGAGCTGAACAAAAGTCATTGCACTCACCAATTGCACAAGAAATTTAAATGAAGAGTCCAGTTTTTTGCTTTTTCAAAGAAGAACACTTTCTTCATTTATTCAAGTTGCCACACAGATCACAAACAGACCCTGTTGGACCAGGAGAAGTTAGGAAATTAGCTCTGATGTTTCACCTTCGTGTAAGGCTTTTTCAGAGATACTGACCCTTCATGAAATTCTACTTTTATAGCACCATATGATCACATGATCAATTTAAAAAGCACATCTATAGTGTTTTTTTACCTATTGTTTCAATATCATAACCACAAATAGTGCAAAATTACAATAATAAAGTGCACAAATGTGCACCAGACAAACATTAAACAAGTAGACATACAATAAAGGACAGAACTTGAAATACTCTCTTTTTTAAATGTCCAAAAGTCGGTCATAACTTAAACATATTTTTTTAGTAAAGGACAACATACTTCTTATATATAATACTACATTCTGACTCAAAGAACAAATGGAGTAAAAAGAGTGAATACAGAGAACTTAGATGATGTCTGTAGTACAGCATTCCCTTTTTGCAGAAAACTATATGTAAATGTTATATGCTACTTAGGCAGAAGGATTTTATGGTTACAAAATGTGTCTAAGGGCCACTGAAGGGGCACAGTAAAGGGATTAACATCATGTTCTTATCCTGTAGAAGACGTGGGGGAGGGGAGGGAGGGAACAAACAATTATAGACAAGGAAGGAGTATGCATGGTTTACCACGATAGTGTTTCAGGGTGAACATTTTATTTGGTCATTTTATGGATTAGTTACTTATATTATCCAAAATATGGATGTACATTATGGTAACTTTATCACATTATTATAGTGTAGCTGTCGATGCCAGGACAAGTGTACTTTCACTGCCCAGTCTATGTTAATGGGGGTAAAGATGGAATTAAGACTCAAAGAAAATTGAAGAATGAAACAAAAAAGGGGGGTGAGCCACTTTGTTCAAAAAACTGATTTCTCACTTCTCAATCTGAAAGAGAACAAAAAAAATTATTCATTAATGTATAACGTTTAAGAAAGGTTTCATCTCTATTTGCTCATTCAAACCTTTTTCCTTTATATGCAGTCAAGGTGTATATTCAATAAAGTTCCCTTTTTCCAAGTAATCCATCTCTATCACCTCCTCTAGGGCCTAATGTCACATGTTCAATACCCGTAAACATTAATTCATGCTCTTCAGCCCTTTCAGCATTCACTATGTGTTCCTCCCATACATATTCCATATTATGATTAGTAACTGCCCTCATATGCTCTACAACTCTCTTTCCTTAAACTTTCTTTTTTATTTTTGCCACATAGTACGACCCACATTTACATGTAGATAAATAAACAATGTATGCGGTATCACATGTGATGAGCTTTGCGATATTGTATATTTTGTTATCTTCTGGACATTTGAACATCCCACATTCTTTTATTACCAGACAGTATTTGCAGTGTCCATACTTTTTGAAACCCTTTGGGGGCAGGGGTAACCAATTTAGATATCTGTTTTTTACGTTTATGTTTGCCTTACACAAAGGTGAAACATCAGAGTTAATTTCCTAACTACTCCTGACCCAGCAGGGTTTGTTTGTGATCTGTGTGGCAATTTGAATAAATGAAGAAAGTGTTATTTGAAAAAGCAAAAAAATGGACTCTTCATTTAAATTTCTTGTTCAACTGGTGAGTGCCATGACTTTTGTTTAGCTCAGGCTTGACCAACACCATACAACAAAGGAAATATTATCTATAGAAACACAGAAATATGATGAGGCACTATTCTGCCAGAGTGGGCACTTGGGCTTGTGTGGGGATTTGGCAGCTCTTTGGGAAATTGTTTCACAGTGCAGTGACAGCAATACAGATGACACAGTGTATTGAACATAGTACACGCGGGGAGTCACGTGATGCAGTTCACTGCTTAGCAGCTCATCTCTACATCTCCAGCTACCCGGGATTTAAGACAACAATTATTTTGTGTTTATTGAGGTTGCTAAATATATCGGATCGGTTCCTGAGGCTCTACTGACCACCTGTGATTATCATAGCAGGGTAAAGTGCAAGAGATGGGGGTAGAAATGAAGAACACCTTAACCAGACACACACCACCTTCCACGCCAGAGAAATCCAGCAAAAAAGTCAAGGCCCAGACTCCTGAAGATGGACACGGTACAACTACAACCACCTCAGACTCTGAACTGCTAACAGTAGCCAGATTCCTAGCTGAATTTAAACGGTTTAGAGAGGAACTCCATTCACTCACCACCAACTTCAAAACTATGGCAACGGCTCTGGAGAACATTTCCAAATGGACCAGCAATAATGAAGCCCATCTATTCTCCTTGTAGAAAAAAAATGATAGAATTGAACCAGAGCTGGCTGCTGCGTGCCAATGGATGTCCCGGCTGGAGGCCAAAATCGAAGATCTTGAAGGACATACCCGGAGAAATAATGCTGTTGTAATTGGGCTTACCGAGAAAGAAGAGGGCTCTGATACCATCAGTTTTGTTCAAAAATTAGTTGCGAAGCTGGCTGGTCCCTCACCATTTGGGCTTGCATACACTATTGAAAGAGCCCATCGAGCCGTTAGGCCCATGCCTCCAGCGGAGGCAGCTCCATGTCCACTCATCTTCCATTTTTTAAACTACCTGGAGAGACAACACTTTTTGACCAAAATGAGGGCAATTCAAGAAATCATATGGGAGGATTCTAAGATAAGAGTTGCCCAAGACCTACCTACGACAGTTCGATAAAGGAGAGCATCCTTTCACCCCACTGTCACAAAAATTGTTGCGGCAGGTATAAAGTTCTGAATGGGTTATCCCGCACGACTACAAGTGCTACTCTCCAGCTCATGGTCCACCTTTGAAGATGCGGATTCAGTGGCAATAGAACTCAAGTCTGTCCTTGCTAATCTTTTCAAGGATCGCTGAGCAGTGAATGATTGCATAGACCTTGATAATGTGCTGATCTTCGTGAAGGTAACCAACTTTAGTTTGTAATCCACTGAGCTTCTAAGTAACTGTGAATATTGTGGCTTGCTCTAGAATGCCTACCAGTGTCTGAATCTGGGTTTGTACCCCATGTTCTGGATATGCAGTTCTTCATGCCAGCTACAATTTGTGGGAGGTTCCTGTCACTTTCACTCCTCTTCAGCAGTGGTCGGGAGAACTGTGTCTTGACAGCATGCAAGTTCAAATCAGTTCAAATCAGTTTCCTTTATATCAGAAGGGTCAATACAAGACAGTCTTGCAACGCGGGGGCTGGTTCACGACTTCAATGGGTCAATATTTGTTAATGTAGGTCATATGCAATGTGGAGATTGGCCACTAGAGGCTGCTCAATGCCTTGGCTACACTTCCATTCGAACATTTCATTAAACCTGGTAAGCTACAGTGTATATGGGATGAATCTTCAGGTTTCCTTTAGTCTCCTGGGCTCTCTCATAACACTTCAGTGGCACGGGGTGGATTATTTACATTTACATAGGCTGTCTTTTAAAGTCCACTCCATAAGGTAATAGAATGGGCATCATTTGAGTTGGAGAAATCTCTGGTTTATGTGACAGTTTTGTTTGTTGGTACCCATGTCTCTCAGGGAATTGAGTTCAATGGGACCCTTTGACTTGCAGTAATCATCAAGGGTGCGCATAATTACAGTTTTCATTTTCAAAGTTACTGGGATTTTCAAACTGATGGGAAGGTTTATTATTTACTTGTAACTTTGTGTTTTCACCCTCTGAAGTACCGTCCACATAAATGGCACCCTCTTTTATACTGGACTCCTACTTCATCAGACTTTAGTAAATTTCACTTGAGGCAATTTGACTTTGTGCCTGGTTTATTTTAATTTTGTAGACTAAGGATACCCCTGGTTAGGAGGGCTTTTCATTTTACCTTTTACAAGGCGTATTTCGGGTGGCTGGGAGGTTGGATGTAAGCTAGTGGATTGGTGATCATGGACCAAAGACACTTTGTGTTGGCGGGGAGGAGGATTAATGTGTATGATTTTTGGGGTCTGTTTTTCTTAATTATGACAGCACTGCAGATTGGCAGAGCGAGGTCATTCATGTGTATGTCTACTTCATGGTTCAGAGAAAAAAGAACACAATGGGATCTGGGTTTATGGTCATGGGGAGGGGCTTGGGAACTGGGGACACAGCATCAAGGTATAATGAGAATGACTTTGGGCCTGATATCACCTTTTATATTTTTGACTTAATTGGCCACTCAAGGATTAACAATGGCTAACGATATTAATGTCATTACTTGGAATGTACAAGGGCCAGACACAAAACTAAGTGATATAAAATCCTTAAACACCTGCAACTCCTTAGGAGTGACATCGCTTTACACCAGGAGACCAAGGCTGCACAATTCAGGAGGCAGTATGTGGGCCAGGTCTTTTCCACTGGAGACAGTACCCAAAGTAGAGATGTGGTGATCTTAATAACACGCTCTGTTCCCTTCGTCTGCACACAAAGTACAGTATCAGCGACCCTAATGGCAGATATGTTTTCCTTAAAGGCTCTTTAAACATGGTAGAGATTCTCCTGGGCTGCATCTCTGGACCAAATACTGATTCACCCTCCTTTTTCATGCAATTGATAACCATTTTGTCCCCCTTCCTCTCTCTTCCCCTCTTTATTGGGGGGGGGGATTGAAGTCTCCCGTTTGATCCTGACTTAGACCAGTCTGACAGACGTAGAGCTGGTCTCTCTCCAGCTCAAGGTGCCCTACGAGACATGGTTGACCACTTGGATCTCTGTGACCCCTGGAGAGTGTTACATCCCACATCCCAGGAATCCGCGTTCAAATCGATGGTACATGAGTCCTCATCCCGAATTGACTATTTCCTAGACAGTCAATCACTCCTGTCTGGATTCCTTGATATTAACATGGCATCAGTTGTAATCTCTGATCACGCTTTAGTGTCATGCAAGATCACCTTTTCCTCTCTTTGTAAGGAGATGATCTGGAAAATTAATAATCAGATTATCAAATCTGAAGAGGTGGTCAGACAAGTCTCAGATCATATAGACCAATTTGTTTTGGTTAATCAGGGTACTACATCGAAGCCAGACATAGAATGGGGTGCATTAAAATGCTGTCTCAGAGGGTTGCTGATAAAAATAGCTTCAGCTTGAAAATGGAAAAGGAATATGCAGGCACTATCCATCTTGTCCCAGATTAGGAAAATGGAAGCACAACTTTCATAAAGCTCAAATGAGGGCTTTTGCCAGGACCTTATTAAGCTCCAGAACCAATACAGTGAACATCTCCATGGAAAAGTGGAGTATACCATCTTAAAAACTAGAGCCACATACGTAGATCAGTGATAGAAAGCTGGGCATTTATTAGCCCTCAGGGTTAAAAAACATGAGGCCTAGAGAATAGATAATTCTATTTGCTCGAACACAGATGGTTCTCTTCAAACTACTCCCCATAAAATAGTTAAAGAATTTGAATCCTATTACCGAGACCTTTACATCCAAATGGCTAACCCATCTTCTGAGAGTGTGGTTGATGAGTTTCTTAATGGCATTCAGCTCTCCACTTTGTCTGAGGCCCAGAAACAATCTCTCCTTGTACCTCTTTCAGATGCTGAAATTCTGGGGGTGATTTGGGGTTTACCATCTGACAAACCACCAGGACCTGATGGTTTCTCTTCAAACTTCTACAAAATATTTGCCGTGAAACTCATTCATTGCTCAAAAATCTCTTTCAACACATATTGTCTAAAGGGACAACAAATCACACCTTATTTGAGACACTGATTATAGTCCTTCATAAACAAGGAAGGGATGCTGAAAAGGTGACTAGCGACAGACTGATCTCACTTCTAAATCGAGATGTTAAGATCCTGGTGAAACTCCTTGCAGACAGACTCAGTGGAGTGCTATCCTTTTTAATTGGTCCAGAGCAGATCGGCTTCATAAGAGGCCGGTCTTCCATTGATCACCACCAGAAACTAGCCCACATTTTCTCCGTGTCCAGGGACACTGCCCATTCTGCCGTATTGGTATCCCTGGACACAGAGAAAGCCTTTGATAGAGCAGACTGGCAGTTTATGTTCAGATCGCTGTTTCATTTTGGCTTTCTCCCTCAATTTATACAGTGGATACGCTCACTATATTCTCACCCTAGTGCACGTATATATCGGAATGGGGTCTTCTCGTCTCTGTTTCCCTTTCATTCTGGGACCAGACAAGGTTGTTCATTATCCCCACTGTTATTTAATCTTTACCTAGAGCCCCTTATTAATAAACTGAAAGACTGCTCTACAATTCAAGGTGTTAACTTAGGCTCAAAGGTTGCAAAAATCTCCACGTATGCAGATGATATTTTATTACATCTTCCTTACTCCCGTGTATCCATTCCTCCTGTAATGGACATTATTAAAGAGTTTAGCCTACTTTCCAATTATAAAATCGATACTGAAAAAACCTTAGTCTTCCCATTAAATTCAAGATCATTCAAGAGTGAGATTTCCAATTTCTGGCTAACCTTGTCTCCTCAAAGCTTAAAATATCTGGGCATACATTTAGCCAGAAGTGATCTTCAGCTCAGGAAATTAAACTTAGATAACACTCTGCATGAAGTCCGACCAGATTTATCTAGGTGGAAATTTTTACCTCCATTACTGTGGGGCCGTATCAACTTACTGAAAATGAATATCCTCCCATGCCTCTTTTACCCCATTAATCTCCTGAACCTATGGCTACCTTTGCACTGGTTCAAGAGAGTTCACATGTACATTAATGAATTTATATGGTCTGGCAAATTTCCGAGAAGGGTGTAACACAAACTGGCAACCCCCAAAAATAAAGGTGGGCTTAGGCTTCCTCACTTCAGCCTATACTACTGGGCCAGTCAAACTACTAAGTACTGCCGGTGGCTTCTGTCTGAGGAACAACTAAACTCCCTTACCTGTGTACCCTCCTGGCTAGAGGTGGAAAAAGAGATGATAAATGCCCATGGTCTATCCCCTAAAGCCCTCCTGTACATGAAACCAAAAGACTTCCCCCAGGCCTTGCACCCAACCTTGATTGGGATCATGGTCAGGATCTACGTGCAGCTATGCACCATCTTAAAATATGATAACTCCCGTGACTCCAACCAACCCCTTACTGGCAACCCTAACTTTAGAATTGGTGGTAGAGATACATCTCCCCTTGTTGGGTCCCACAATTGTCTTCATGGGAGATAGATCATTTAAGGAGCAGAGACAGGACCTGGCTTTCTTTGGTTGGAATCATGCAGCAATACAACCTCAATAACAAGGAAATATTCAAAATTTTCCAACTCCGTCACATGTTACTGCAACTCTGCCATACTTCTTTAGCACACACCGCATCGTGTGATTTTCTACAGGTCATCATATCCCTAGCAGCCTTACTGCATGCAGTATCCAAAATATATGCATCTCTGTTCAACCGGGATTTCCCTGCAATAGATGGGGTCTCTAAATATTGGACCTCCCAGTTCCCTAACTTGACCTTTGATCGGACTAAAATATGGAAAAACTGCCACATTTATGTTACCCAGGACAGACTGAGGCTAATGCAGTTTCAGATACTTCACAACATGTATATGACTCCAGTCAAACTAGCTAAAATAAATAGATCAGCATCCTCTCAGAGTGTGAGATGTCTCCAAGCAGACAGTACTTTACTTCACATTTTTTGGGATTGCCCCAAAGTGGCCTCTTTATGGTTGCTCATTAAGGAAAGAGCTGATCTACTGTTGGGACTGGGCAACCTTTTTTCCCCAGACATTTGTACAGTAGGGGATTATGGAAGCATAAATGTGAACGAACAGAGATTTTTTATGGCCCTAATCTCCACGTCGGTTAAGAAATTAGTTTTATGTCACTGGCTAGATGGTGACTCCATTTCTTATACCGAATGAGTCCAAGAGCCACTTCTAAATCTCCGCACTGAGAAAATGGTAGCTAGTTTATGCAATCAACATCGTAGGTTCAAAAAATGATGGGGGAAGTTATATACTCTGTATTCCCTTTAAACCAACCACTATTAGCAAACCTTTTGATCCAATTCTGTAAGAAGTTCCTTGGAATTATGATGCTGTGTGTGGGGAGGAGGGGATGGTGGAGGTGGGTGAGGGGGGATGCGGGAAGGATAAAATTGTCACAACATTTTTGTATCAGCATTGTCTGTGATATTTGTGCAAAAGTTTAATAAAGTTTAAATTTAAAAAAGTAGTACATGTGGCACAATGCTGTAAGAGTGGCAGAATACACTTGCCAATGTGGCTTATTTGGTTGCACATCTGCCTTTGAGTCAGAAGGGCATAGGTTAGCTATCAGTGGCCTGGGGGTCTGAGGTCATTCATTAACTTTCCAGCATCACTGTGTGTGGCTCAGAGAGATGGTGGAAGTGAACGCAGCACTTTGCAGTGTTAACTGTACAGCTGTGGTGTTAACTGCACAGTGTCTGCACTGCACACATGAAACTGCACAGAGATGGCAGTGCATGTGGCAACACACAGTGATAACAGTACATGTGGCACTGTGTCGTTGGCAGTGCACATAGCACTGGGCAGAGTTGGCAATACACATGGCATCGCACAGTAGTAGCAGTGCACATGGCCCCATGGGGTGTTGGCAGTGCGCAAGGCACAGTGTGGAGTTGGCAGTGCATGTGGCACACTGCGGAGGTGGCAGTACATGTGACAAAGTGTGGTGTCTACTGCATATGACAGTATTTGTCAGCAGTGCACCTGACACAACACTGGGGCAGCAGTGCACATGGCAGTTACCCTCCACTCACCTCTGCAAGTGGTCAACATCACACACAAGTAGAGTCTCTTGTGTTATAATTGAGTTAATACAATATCACCAAAGTAGTTACTTGTATACAGCAAGTGACTACTTGCCTCAGACAGAGGTTGCAGTGGAACGAGGGAGCTGTATTTGCCAATGTCAGTGGTCAATAGTGTTTTGAGCTTCACTGAGTTACTATACGTCCTCCCCCTGCTTAACTTGGTATCCTTGATTAAAAAAACATGCCTTGGTGCCAGTGTTCATTTCCTGTTTGATCGGTTGGTAACACATCCACCTCTGAGCCAAAAGGCCATGGGTTGGCTGTTGATAAACTGGGGGTCTGTGGCCATTCAGTAACACTTGCAAGAGGAAAATTAAATTTTGGGAACTTGGGACTCCAGCTGCTGGACCAAGTTTAAAAAAAAAATTCTGGTAGTCCAATTACACCTCCTTTCCCATTGATAGTATCCTGAAGATCTCACACCCCCCCCCCCGCAAATGGACTCTTCACCACCAGCTGAACAACCCTCTACCCCTCCCTCCACAACAGGCTCAAATTCCCTATTGGTAGACAACCCCCAAAAACCTCCTAGCCAATCAGCGTACCTACATCTGGACAGCCACACCAGACCAGTCTGTCTTTCCAGCCAACCACACTCCCTGTCACCAGACTACCTTTGCAGCACTGCCATCACAGTGCAGTGCCATGTGCACTGCTGACTCCTGCAGTGCTGACACCACACCACACAGTGCCATGTGCACTGCCATCACTGTGTAATGCTGCATGCACTGCTGATAGTGCAGTGCACCATGCACAGCAGATACTGCATTGTGCCATGGGCACTGCAGCCACATTGCTGTTCTTCCTGCACTGCTGCCATTGCACTTTTTCAGTGTTGGCAGTGCACATGGCACAGTGTGGCATCAGCACTGCATGTGGCACATCGTGGTGTTGACAGTGCACATGCACAGCACAGAGGTAGCTGTGCACATGGCACCATGCTGTGATGGCATTGCACATGGTACAGCACATTAGCATTGCATGTAGCACTGCACAGTGCTGATTATGCATGTGGCATAGTGCGTAGTCAGCAGTGCACATGACACCTCACAGTGACTGCAGTGCATGTGGCAACACACACACAGTGTTGGCAGTGTTTGTGGCAATGCATGTGGCACTGTGGTGGAAGCAGTGCACGAAGCATAGCATGGAGTCGGCAGTGATCATGGCATTGCACAGTGGCAGTAGTGCATGTGGCAACACAGTGATGGCAATGTGCATGTTGCAATGTAGTGTCAGCAGTGCTTGTGGTACACAGCGGAGTCTGCACATGGCATCCTTCAGCCTACCTCCTGCAAGCACATCAGGGAATCCTTGTTAGCTAGAAATGGGCAGTGGGATGAAACAGGGTCTTTATATGAAAGGGTTATGTATGGAGGATATTATGCTGCCAAGGCTGTGGGAGCTCAGGAGCCCCCTACCAGGACTTGGGGTGCTAAAGAGTTTGTCATCATGGCTGTAGTGGGGGGCGAGGGAGGCTACTGTCAGCACTGATTGGTGCTCAAGAGTCTGCTGTCCCTGGCTGGTGGTGGGGCTCTACAGGCTGCCACCAATGCTCTGGAGTGTGGTTCAGGAACTTATGCATTAACTTGTGAAAGTTAAAGGTATCCAATCATAAAGTCATCGGGATTACAGCATGGTTAAAAAACGCGCTGTGAATACAGAGTGACTGAAAAGAGCTACTGGGGAATTATAGCATGGATATTACAGCACTATACAAGTAGGTCTTTTCACTCAGGTCGAGTAGTCAAGGACTCCGATTGTGCACTGGGTAAACGTGCTCGCTGCATGGCTTAGTGGTTAGAGTCATGGGCTATGCATGCCTGGTAAGTCTGGTTGACCTGGGCTCAAGTCTTCCTCTGAGTATTTTTTTGTTTGTTTGTTTGTTGTGTTTGTGTGAATCTTGAGGATGTATATTTAAGTTATGGGGGGTGCAGGGGGCAAAGCCCCCTGTGTAAAATTTTCTTTGCCCTCCCAGCTCTGGAATGCTTTTGGTTGTGCGTCCAGCACTCTGTGTTTTTACAGAGTGCTGTGAGCGTCATGGTGTTTTTGGCTGTGTTGTTTTTGATCGCATTACTTTTACATCGATATTATAACCCCATGCCAAAGTTAAATTCTGCTTTCATGTCAAGAGTTTAAGAATTGGTGCGTTACTGTCTTGCATACATAGCATCTTCTGTGTGGGTAGCACCTTTTACATAGATATTTTCCCAGGCCCCCCGCAACTGAAACCCCACCCCTCTAGCAGTTGAAACACCTGCCCCACAATAGACTGTGTTTTCCTTTGTCCTGATCTGCAGTTTGGGAAAGGGCAGGGTAAAATGAGGGACATCCCTCATATAGACTGTTTTTTATTTAGTATACTTTATTATAGTTTTTCAACAAACATTACAGAACAAAGAACACAAGAACAAACACCAAGATAACACCCAGCACAGCATAAAATACCACAAGGGCTTAAAAATACTGAAGGGAAAGCTACACATGCACAAAAAAAAGGGTGAACCAACAACCTCTACCCCCAACCTCCCCATCGTCTGCGACTCCACTACCTAAAAAAGCTTGAGTTGGACAGGCGCCCTACACAGTCACACATAAGCAGAGGCAGAAGAGCTCCACACTAATCAGGAAGGACCTCGGGAACCCCAAAGAGATAACAAAGTATTAAGAGACTCCCAAGTACGACGAAAATGTTGAGGCCTCTTCTGCATACTGGTTATGTGTCTCTCCAACTGGAGGGCCATCAGGATCTTGCGGTGCCACTCCAGAAAGGAGGGGGGGGGTGCCTCATTCTTCTAGTGGCGTAACATGACAATGTTAGCCATAGCAACCACAAGAGACAGGTGAGTTTTCCTGATGGTAGGAGTACCTGGGGGAAAAATAGCCAACAAGCAGCTCTCAGGAGTGAAAAGGTCATCTAGACCCAAAAGAGGATCTAGGGCCCATTGAATGGAGGTCTAAAAGGAACGCACCTTATCACATTCTCATAATATGTGATGGAGCGAACCAACAGCCTCTCGGCACCGAGTACACAAGGATGAAGACAGTTTACCTATCCTATATAGTTTTAATGGGGTAAAATACAAGTCATGCATAATATTGAACTGGACTAAATGAAGCCGATCTTGCTTTATATATCTCTATAGATTCAGCCAAGGAACCCTCCAGTAGTCTCTGTCATTGGGTAACTGGAGCGTTTGAACCCAGTAGTAGCACACCCTGGAAGGGAGATGGGGGTCTATAGACTGGAAATACTTATAAAGCAGGGACACTGAGTGAGGCTGCATGGCTAAGGACAGCAAGGAATCCATATCGTCTAGAAGCAACTGATGCCACGGCTTGGACCCCAAGAAGGCAGTTATGGCACTTTTGAGCTGAAGGAAGTTAAACAAATCCTGATTCCTTAGATGAAACTTAGTTTGCAGGGTCTGAAAAGGGAGTATCCCTTCATCCTGACAACTATCAGCCACAGTGCAGGTACTCAGTTGGGGGCCAAAAGCAGTAGGGATGGGATGGCTACCTATTTTTGAAATGAGGGATATGAAACATGGGCTGGGAGATTGCCGGCACCCAAGACCATGACATATAGGACTGTATTTGCCCCCAGACTTTAAGTGACCATTCAATAGGAGTGGCACGTAGGAGATGGGGAAGCTGAGAAGGTTTGAGGTAGAGAAGACTGTTTAAGGAACATCCCACCCTACCTGCTAAAGCTCTTTCATTGTCTAGCCAGAGAGTAGTGTATGCAGGAGAACCTAACTGTGTGCTCTCTGAGCCCCACCTTAAAAGTTTGCTGGCGTGTTGGGCACAATAATACAAAAATACTGAGAGAAGAGACAACCCTCCATTTAACTTAGGGGCAGCCAATTTAAGCTCTATGAATGGTAGAGGATTTCCAGAGAAATAAATTAAAGAGGTGCTGTAAGCGGGAAAACCAGATCTTGGGTAGATTGAAACCCAACATTCCCAGGGGGTATAGCAGACGAGGCAGGACATTCATTTTGAGAATATTGACTCATCCCCATAAGGAAAAGGGGAGGGCAGACTATCTATCGAGGTCGGACCTAAGGACATCTAGGAGTCTGGACAGATTTTCTTTGACCATGGTAGCAACAGAGCGGGTAATTTTAACCCCCAGATAAGTTAGGACTCGAGATTCCCATGAGAGGCACAGACTCACAAAATCTTTTCTGTTGACCAGATTATTTAGGGGGAACATTTTAGTTTTGGAAGGATTCAATTTATAGAAGGAGACGCTGGAAAAATTTGAGGTCTCCTGAAGAAGGGCTGGAATAGAATGTGAGGGATCCTCCAAGTGTAAAAGCAGATCGTCAGCAGACACTGAAAGGGTGTAGCGCTTGCCTGCCCCAGGAATCCCTTTAAGGACAGGTGTAGAGCATAATCACCTAATAAGTGGTTCCAAATAAAAATTAAACAGAAAGAGACAGAGGGCACTCCTGCCGGGTACCACACTGTATGGAAATGAGGTGGAGAGGTGATCATTGCACCAAACATGAGCAGATGGTGCAGAATACATAAAACACGTCCACTTAATAAAATCATCAGGAAGGCAGAATTTGTGAAGGGTGGCAAACAGGTAATTCCAAGCGACCAGGTCGAAGGTCTTTTCCACGTCCAGAGAGACCAGGACCCTTGGGGACCTACTGTCTCAGGACGCAGCAAGTAGGTGCAAGAGCTTCCTGAGGTGATCCCCAGAGAACTGCCCAGACATAAAACCTACCTGTTCATGACTGATAACAGGGCCCATGACAGGGGCTAGCCGACAAGCCAAAATTGCAAGAATCTTAATATCTGAATTCAAAAGGGAGATGGGATGATAGCTTTCAGCTAACCAGGGATCTTTACCGGGCTTTGATATAAGAGTAATCAGGGCCTCCAGGAAAACAGAATCACCCATCCTGAATTCGAACCAAAAAATAAAAACCTCAGCCAGCAATGGAGCAACCTCGGAAGCACACACTGTATAAAAATTGTTAGTCAGGCCGTCGGGTCTGGGTGCTTTATCTAGCAGCAATTGTCGAATAGCCCCTGCTACCTCTGTAGGGGTAATGCACTCCCCTATTGAAGCTACTGCTGAGGGTGGTAGGGTCAGGAGGGAAACAGAATCCAAAAAGGCCTTAATAGCTTCTGGAGAAGGGTCTGTTGCAGGCTCAATTGCATACAGCTGTTTATAATAAGCACAAAAAAAACACAACCATTTCCTTGGGATTGGTGGTCACCTGAGCCTCTGGGAAGGGCCATATTCCTGGTATAAATTTAGCCATTTCTGCTTGACGCAACCGGGTGGGCAAGGAGTTTCCTGGCCTTCTCACCAACATCCAAGTACTTCAGCTTGGTGCGGTGAAATGCAAGCTTGGCTTTTTGAGCCAAACCTTCGGCATATTGAGCACGAAGGGAGTGTAGCCTGGCCCAGTCTGTGTCAGGTGAAGCTTGGGACAGACAGCAGAGCCATAGGAAGGCATTTTGGTGCCCTGGGCAAGAGACTAATTTTGCACCCCCCCCCAGAAAAGAGCTGGGGAGTCTGGGGGCCGCAAGGCCCCCAGAAGCTCTGAAGGGTTTATATGCTCTGAGGTGAGTTTTGGGGCTTTTCCTGAAGAAAAAACATACTTTTGTTACATGTTACCTACCCCTGTTTTCAGGGTATATTTTGCTCCTCTGAAATATGAGATGTGGGAGACTCTGGCTGGAAAAGTAAAATAAAGCTCTCTTTTGCTAATCAAGTTCCAACAAATAACATTTACTACTAGTCTACACTTCCGTATCTTTCCTGATGCCACATTGCCAGCTAAGATAGCAGAGGGCTTCTGCCATCTTAGCTAGCAATGTGGCAAGAGGGAATTGTAGACAGAGGGAGGATAATTGAGCGAGAGGAAAAAAAAATTTGATTAAAGAGCAGGTGTTCACTGTAAAGTTCCCAGCCCCTTACAAATATATACAGTAGCTGACCTGCTCCAGGGTTGAGGGGTATTAAAAATACCATGAGCTTCAGTCCAGTAAAAAAATTATAGGATCCCCTAATGTGTACCCCAGGAAAAACAGAGCTGCTTCCTGAACCTGCTAACATGCCCCAAGGCAGTCACTGGAACACACAAAAGGGGGCTGTGGGTGCCTTAGCAGGTTCAGGAAGCGGCTCCATTTTTCCTGGGTACATTAGGCTTTGAACTGTTTTACTGATCTGAAGTGCATTGTATTTTAATACCCCTCAACACTGGAGCAGATCAGCTACCATGTCTGTCGTGAGGGCTGGAAGCATTACAGTGCGCACTTGCTCTTTAAAGCGCAGCGTGCACCATTAGGACAACTTTAACAAAACATAATATTTAGACACAGCTCAGCTTGTATTTCACGCGAGTTCTGTATTTCTCCTCCCCATTATTTATTACTGAGGTCATTTGCATAAAAATAGGATCTTTGCTCCTGAAGAGTTCATCCATTCCTGTTGCTTTCTCCCTACTAGATGTCATAATGCACTGCTTGTGACATCCCAATTACTCCATGGCAACAGGCTGTGATGTCACAACAGAGGACTATGACATGAAGTAGGGAGTAAGTTGAAGAGGCAGATGAACTCTAAGGGATATAGAGCATGTTTCCATGCAAATTTCACAGTAATAAGTAATGGGAAAGAGAAGTCTATTAAATAGAATGCTAGCCGAACTGTACCCTAATATTGTTTTTTTCTAAGTTTTCTTTGAGGTGTCAGCAGCTCTTTAATTGCATTGTATCTGTGTATGTATTGGGTATTGTGATATATATATATATTCACTATTGTAATATACATATATATATATATATATATATATATTTATCTTTATAGGCTTAAACACAACCAATTGACACTGTAGTGCCAGTGCTGCTGCTGCCCAGTGCTTGGCTGTCCTGAGTGCTGCAGTTGACTCTTTATTAAGTAGCAGTGAGTGGTCTGGTACCAAATGCTGGTAGTAGGAGATGGAGTCCAGGCTTGCAACATCACCAAAGCAAGAAATCCCTGCCCCTTAGAGACCACAACTGAACTGACTAGGTTCAGACTACCTCAGCTTCTTTTCATTACATTCAGGTAGCACATTCAGACAGGCACCATTTTTTTTTAAGGTACTGGAGGGGGCATGGTAATGCAGCAGCAGCAGCTATATTTTTGAGGTCTGGGGCATGGTCCCTGGAAGGCTGGAAATGTGTCAGTCAACCAGCACTGAGTGAACTCCTTGATTAGCTAACTGTGACAGTACTCGTCCCATGCTCCTTAATTGCCTGCCCACAGTGGCTGGCAATCTTCCCATGCCCGCGGGGGGCCTTAATTGGCTGCCTGTGGTGGCACTCTTCCCCACGTGCGGTCAGACAAAAGTCTTGAAGTCACTTCTGGCTAGAATGAGAGAGAGCAATTTCATCTCTCTCCTGCCCTTTGTCTTCCTTGCAACTTTCTGTTTCTGCTTACTGTGAGGTCTGACCGCACTCCAGAAAATTAACAGGGCAGGTGGCCAGTCATAAATTAGCAGACTTCAGGTTGTTGTTTGAAGATAGATTACCTGTAGCCCTTTTGAATGTCCCACTTGGTAAACTCCTTGATGACCATTCCCTCAGAACCACAAACATCAGCTGTCAGGGTGGCCAACTGCAGAGGGAAGGGCTGACAGTGAACAGTGCAATGAAAGGAAGCAACAATGGGAGCTGCCAGATATGCCTTTCTTTTCAGTAACAGCCCTGTTCTCAGCTCCACTCTGGTCAGCAGCTTCACGTATTATGACATAAAACATAATGGGGAAATAAAATATTAAATAGAAACATATCAGTCATATTTGGAGCCAACAGTAGGGGGTATCAGCAGCAGAGGGAGTGGGTTATTCATTTGGGATAGAGTAGGGTAGGGTTATTCATTCTGTGACAGGGTAGGTAATGAGTATCAGCTGATGAGAGGAGGGATGGGGTATTTGTAGTCGGACAAGGTGGGTATCAGCAGATGGAAAATGGGGTAGGGGTATCTGTATTGGGACAGGGTGGGTAGCAGCAGATGGCAGTGGTAGGGGTATTTGTATTAGGACAGGATGGGCATTAGTAGATGTGAGGAGGGTTTAGTTGTATTCATGCTGGGACAGGGTGGGCATCAGCAGTTGGTAGGATGGGTAGGGGTATTCACAGTAGCAGGGTGAAACACAGAAACATGATACCTCCCTCTCGTTAACCCCCCCCTGCTCCCACTCCCCATGCTCCTCCTTTGTAGAACTCCATTTCAACACCAACAATATGAACAGGTACTCCAGGCACACGTAAAGAAAATAAATGATCTAAAGAGAGAATTTTATGCAGGTTTACAGGCTACAGCACGGCATGCTGTAGCCCTGTAAAACTGCATAAAATTCTCTCTTTAGATCGTTTCTTTTCTTTATGTGTGCCTGAAGTACCTGTTCATCTTGTTCACTGGTGGTGTGCCGTGTTGAAACGGAGTTCTACAAAGGAGGCAGTGATGAAGAAGAACACTGACGCCTGCCCCCGCCCCCCCCCCACGCTACACCCCACCTTCGACCCTGGAGAAAAGTACTCAAAGGCCAAGCACCAGGCCACCAGTTCTGGGAATTCGAGAATTGGAAAACTTCTACTGCACCAGGCTGCCCCCCTTATTGGAGGACCATTTTCTGGCTGAGTTCGTCCCCTTCAAGAATGAAATCAAAATGAAGGAACTTACGCAGGAGTTTAAAGCACTTCGATCTTCTCTGGGGGACCTCCAGGCAGCAAACAGCAAAGGATAAGGGTCTGCTTAATCTCCATGGAGCACTGGAAAGACAACGTTGATGCAGAGTTTGATCTCCGCCAGAAGAACACTGTGGGTCAGAGGTGGCCCCGCCGCAATAAACTAATAATCCTTGCCCTGAATGCTTGGTCTCCCCAAGAAAGCAGAGGGCTCCGAGCGGTGCCTGCCATCTCTTTGAAAAGCGCGCACTGGGACCTTCACTTTTGAACGCCGTGGGTACATTGCTTATTATGTCTGGTGCCGCCACAGGGGTTCCAACTCCCCACAAGACCTTTTCTACTCCGATTGCTGAATTTCTTGGAATATTAGCAGCAGCGCATCTCATGTGACCCCCCCCCCCTCCTTTGCTGGTCTTCAGCATGTGCGCCTCTGCTAACAGGTAGTTATAATCACACAGTCAAGTCAACTCAGAGCTAAAAGAGAAAAAAAACAAAAGAAAAAAAAATTAAAGCGTAGCGCTGTCATAGAAATGAATAAAAAAAACTTTAGAGATGAAAATTGCACCCCTCCGAGACTTGCACCCAGTGTGGGGGCACCACCCGCCCCACCCTTCCTATGGTACTGACAGATAGCCTTCCAAATAACGAATATCAGTAAGGAGGCATTCCAATTTGACTTTACTATTCCGAATTCTGACTGATGAAAGCCGAATAAACTGCCCCCGCAGTGCACATTTGAGGGTGGCCCAAAGGGTGTCCACTCTTTCAACTGAGCCCCTATTAAGGTCCAAAAAAGTGGCTATAAATTGTTGGATATGGGACAGAGTGTCAGGAGCCTGTAACAGTTAAGAGATGAGATGCCAGATGGTGTCCCAACGCAAACCGTCTCCCAGCAAGTAGGTTACACCAACAGAGAGTGGTCGGACAGAACCATAGGGTAAATATCAGTGGACAGAATACCCAGTGAACAAGACACACTAACAAGGATATAGTCAAGCCGTGAGAAAGTCTTATGAGGTGGAGGATAATAAGTGAATTGCCACATTGTGGGGTTTAGTACCTGCCAGACATCAACTAAGCTGACCCTCTCCATCAGATCTCAGAGTGCTCATTGAGCTGGGGAGAGCCAAACTGCATTAGCATCTGAACGATCCAAGGTGGACATTCCAGTCTCCCCCCTAATAAAATGGTAGAGGGAGGATTGGAAGCCAGAAGGGGGACAAATTGAGTGAAAAAAATGGGGTGAATCCACATTTGGGCCATATACAGATCCAATCACAACAGGATGGATCCCAATAGTGCCTCTAACAATAATATAGCATCCCTCAGGGTCCCATAGCTCTTGAATGAGTTGAAACGGAAGTGACCTCGCTATTAGCAAGACTACTCCCTCTCTTTAAAAGGAGACTCCTGAGCTGTAAATGTGGCCCACCCAGTCCCATCTAAAGTAGTGAACATCCTCCTGACAGAGGTGAGACTCCTGCAGACAAGCCAACCCCACTTGGAGCTGTTTAAGATGGCGTAAAATCATTGCATGTGTACGCATATCCTGGACCCCCTTAACATTCCAACTGATAACACAGCAGGGACCATTCATATCTCAAAACAGCCACAAGACTCTATGCCCAGAGTAACTAAGGGGGTTATACTCTGGCCCAATAAATGAACAAAAAAGAAGGTTCACAGACGGTCACCGACCCCACCTTCCCTCCCAGCCCTCCACCCCACTCCCACCGCCACACTCACAGACAAAACCCCATCCAAAAAAAAAGAAATCCTAACAAAATATAGCTATTACAAACTGCCCCCAGTCCTAGCAACTAAACTCCTAACAACAGCTCGCCCATGATGATTACAACCCACACCGCCTCCCACCTCAACCACCACTAAGAAGAAAATGGGTGTAAACAACATTAGAATGGAACAAATGAAAACATACTGAATGACCATCTAAGACAAAGCTTGAAAATACAGTAACCCCACCTATAATGCCCAGTAGATAAGGCAATCTAACAGCCTCCCAAGTGTAGCAAACACATTATACATTTACAAAGAGAGGGAAGACCCCACTAAGTACAATTATACAATACAACTGGACCTGCAAATAACAAGTAATAAGGAAACATTAAGGGGGGGAGGATGAATCTCACAGAATAGTGCAGCAAATGTCCAAGAAAGAAGTGCCCAATATTAAAAACCAAGCAGAACAGCTCCCAAACATGACTCCAGTCCAGCTAGCCCAATAATGAAATGGGGGAAAGGAAAAGGTCACACAGTCCAGTGACATGCCCTTTTGAATAGTAGCGATAATGAGTTCACTCCAGTTCAGAAAGAAATAACAATCAAAAGCAGGTTGCTGCTGTAGTGCTGGAGATATATACAGTCCCCTCCATTGCTTAATGCAGGTCAATCTCAAACCCAGCAAGTTAACAGTCACTTACCGGGACAAGTACAAAATTCATAGAACAATCCAGAAGAAGTATGGTACAACTGGAAGGCAACTTAGCATAATATGAGGAGCGGGTGTTCAGAAGCAGCCATAGACCCACATTTTCAATCCCTGTAACTGCATGGTGAACGAGCGCTCCCTCTAATAAAACAACAACCTGAGGGAGCGTCTTGCAATGAACAGAGTTTTGCAGTTCACAGTCCAGGAAAATGTGAACAATTAGAGAGCAAGCCATGAACCAGAACAAAGATACAAGCAGAGTGCCACGGCAGGCTAGCTGTAAAAATAAAGGCAGGGAGGAGAACTTTGTATCCCAGGCAGGAAAAACACAGGAAAAAGTCAAGCCTGGTAACACTGAGAGGAGCGAATGTCCAAAAGGCACAGACATGCAGCGGGCAAGAGCCCTCATTTGAACAAGTCAGGGAATAGCAGCTTGAGTTCCTTGGCTACCTGTTCCAGTGTGTCTGTCGTGTGCCACTCCCCATCATGAGCAAGAAGGGACCCAGCACTCAAGTGTAGCCACAGATTCTAGCAGACTCCAACGCTGTTGAAGAAACGCTTTTTATTCTGAACCATAAACAGTGAATCAAGGAAAATGGTGTAGCCCAGGGGGCCACCCACTAGCCCAATGTTTCACGCCCGAACTGGATGCTTTGTCATGCCCCATCATATTTGACTTGAAGCACTGCAGGGTATTTAACCCAAAAAGGTTTCCCAGTGGCTATCAGCTTCATAACTGAGGGGTGCAGGGCTGCCTGCTTAGCATGCACAGACTGTGGCAAATTCTGAGAAATTCTCAAGCAGTGCCTCTCCCAAAGCAAATCTTTGCAGTCCCGGACCTTATTCAAGATGTGTTGCTTGTCAAGGAAATTGAGCAGCCAAAATATGAGTGGCCTGTGGGGAGAGCCCAGGGGTGGAAGTGGGCGCAGAGAGTGATGCGCTCTCTCGATGATATAGAGATGCCCATTCGTGGAGGGACAGGCTACCTTGTCGCATAACTTTTGCATGAAATGAATAAGGTTGGGTCGGACCCTCTTCTTGTTCCAGGAGCCCAAAATGCACTAAATTGTTTCAGCGGCTCCACTCTTCAAGGACTTCTAGCTTGTCTTCTAGTTTGCTGAGCCACTGCCAAAGCAAGGTGACCTCTGGACCCATCTTGCCCCTCCAGTGTTCTACAGATGAGAGTCAGGCCTCTGAATCAGTCACCTGTGTAGTCAGGGAGTCAACAGAAGATCAGAATTTCTGAAGCTCATCTGTAAGAGCTATTATTGATGTTTGGAGAGGCTTCATTTCTTCCAGAAACCTCTCCTCAGTCAAGGCATTCCCTGGTGCTGGCGAGGGGGAGGATTTTGCAGCCTGCTGTTTGTTCCGCTTGAATTGCTTGTCCTGCTTGGGTGTAGGAGGCAGCATGTGGTGGGGCAACACAGTTCTCATTTCAGCATCCATCTACAAAGCCACCCATTGTCTCCAACAGGGTCTCCAACATCTGGATCACACAGCAAAGTAGGCACTGAAATGACAGCCAAAAAGGAGTTTAAAAATGCAATTTAATTGGTGGTAATGGAGCAGGAGAAGCTAGGAACTCTGCACAGTTGGGAAGCCATCATGTGACCCATATGTAGATTGTTGGGGTGTATTGGACCAGACCCCCATCCTTGCAGCATGAGCCCCTTCCTGCAGCTGACCCCCACCACCACCACCCTTGCAACTCCCCTTTACCGCACCTGCAGCTCAGCAGCTGGACACCCTCACTGGCAGCCAAATAGAGCACTTGCTTTGTGCCCCCAGTTCCCGGCCCATTTTGCAGCTAGGAAGAGGGCCAGGGAGTGGAAAATACATGCAACTTTCAACCACTCCAAAGCAATACTGTGGTGCTAGAAATGTTGTCTAATCACAATGGGGCCAGGAGAGCAGAAATATGTGCTGCATGTGGTTTTGTGGCAAGTTAGCTACAAGGTAAGCTGTCAAAACAGCATATAGACAAGCATCACCACCCAGACGCAGTGCACTTTTTCCATCCAAAAGATGCCTTCGACTCAGTGTCACATGGAAGGTTGACTAGTAAGCTGAAAAACCTGCGAGCAGGGGAGAAACTGGTTGGATGAGTTAGAAGCTGACTGCAGAACAGACAAGAGAGGGTAGTTGTAGCGGGAGAACTCTCAACTCTCAGAGCTGTAACCAGTGTGGTCCCATAAGGCTCGGTACTAGGACCGGTGCAATTTAACATCTTTATTGCTGACATATTGGATGGGATTAGGAGTAAGATCAGCCTTTTTGCAGACAACATGAAGATCAGTGAAGAGGTGGATAATGTGGAAGGGGTACAGGTACTCCAAGAGGTTTTGGCAAGACTTGAGCACTGGTCAGACACATGCCAGCTGGGGTTCAGTGCTAAGAAGTGCAAAGCCATGCACTTGGGAGCCAGGAACCCTGG
The DNA here is from genome assembly GCA_016271365.2 of Neoceratodus forsteri. Lineage (NCBI taxonomy): Eukaryota > Metazoa > Chordata > Ceratodontiformes > Ceratodontidae > Neoceratodus > Neoceratodus forsteri. The sequence goes on along the minus strand of CM057453.1, from coordinate 636,513,651 downwards.
GAACTGCTACTGGCGAGAGGGAGTGCAGTTATGCACTTCAGTGGAGGAGAAGGATCTGGGGTACTAGTCACAGGGGACATGAATCACTCAGTGCAGTGTAGGAAAGCGGCGGCCAAGGCTAATAAGATGTGGGGGTGCATTGCCAGGGGAATCACCTCTAGGAGAGAGGAAGTCATTCTGCCACTGTACGGGTCACTGGTGAGACCTTACTTGGAGTACTGTGTGCATTTCTGGTGCCCCTATTTAAAGAAGGACATCAAACTTCTGGAAGGGGTCCAGCGCAGGGAGACAAAGATGATCCTTAGGCTGGGGGATAGACCATATGAGGAAAGACTTGGGAAGCTCAATGTATACAGTATTCTCTGGAGGATATAAGAGAGAGAGAGAGAGAGAGAGAGAGAGAGGATATGATTGAGAACTTCAAATACTTAAAGGGCATGAATAGGATTGGTACTGAGGGCATGTTTAGATTAAAGGGGGAGGGACACAAGGGGACACAGTCTGAAACTGGAGGGTGGAAGATTCAGGAGGGAAATGAGGAAGCACTATTTCATGGAAAGGGTGGTAGCAAAGTGGAACACACTGCCAGATGAGGTGATATCACTGAAATCTGTGGACATTTTTAAGAGGGGGTGGGACAGGGTCAAAGGTAAGGTCAAAACTGGGGGGAAGCTGGGGAGGGAGAGTCAGCAGAAGGGTTCAATAAATCAGATGGATAGGCAAGGGGTGGGGGTGGCAGCAGTAGTAGATTAGACTGGGAGCTATGCACTCAAGCAGACTCTATAGACCATATGGCCTGTATCTGCTGGCATTTTCATATGTTTGGGCAGAATGCTTTATGTGCCTCAGAAAGAGGCATTGCCATTCTAGTCTTTAGAGTTCTGTGCACATCAACATGGCAGCCACCTTGCATAGGTATAAATGTAACTATCTGACACACAGAAAGATAGAATCATAGACTTTGATGGCAGATAAGTACTGCTAGGACTATACAGTTTGCCCTTTTTCCCTACCTACTAAAAATGCCTGAGATCCTACTTTATCTCCAGTTTTACCATCTGTTTTGAAGAGTCCCCCTATGTCCATCCCATGCAGTTTTGAATTCCCTCACTGACTTAGCTTCCACCACCTCTGCTGGGAGGCTGTTCCATGCCTCCACCACCTATTCTGTGAAGAAGTACTTTCTCACGTTGCCCCTTAGTCTACCCCCCTCCAGTCTCATGTCATGCCTTCTTGTTCTAGAGCATCTTCTTTTCTGAAAGATGCTGCCCTCCTGTACCTTAGTTATTCTCTTTAGGTACTTGAAGGTCTCTATCATGTCTCCCCTCCCTCCTCTCCTTTAGTGTATACATATTGAGCTCCTCCAGTCCCTCCTCATATGACCTTTGGTGCAGGCCTCGCACCATTTTTGTTGCCCTTCTTTGAACTGCCTCTACCTTGTCTATGTCCTTTTGGAAATGCAGCCTCCAGAACTGGACACAGTACTCCAAATGAGGTCTCACCAATGATTTGTACAGTGGCCACATCCACCGCTCCCCCCCGATCCACTTCCCTGGTCACCCAGTCAAAGAAATCTATCAGATTTGTCTGGCATGACTTTCCTGACATGAATCCGTGCTGCCTCAGATCTTGTGCTCCATTAGAGTCAAGGTGCTCCACTATTCTTTATTTTAGCAGCATTTTCATAAGTTTCCCCACCACTGAGGTCAGGCTAACAGGTCAATAGTTCCAACCTCCTCCCTACTCCCACTTTTGTGGAGAGGGACTACATCAGCCCTTCTCTAGTCCTCTGGAACCACTCCTGTATCCAGTGACCTGTTGAACATGGCTGCCAATGGTGCTGCCAGTACCTCCCTTAGCTCCTTTAATATTCTAGGGTGTATCCCATCTGGACCCATTGCCTTGTCCACCTTCAGTTTTGTGATTTCCTTTAGGACCCTCTCCTCTGTAAATGGACTGGTGTCCACCTCCCTTTCAATCCTGTTTGGTGGTCCCTCCCCTTCCCCTTTCTCTGTGAATACTGAACAGAAATATTTGTTCAGGATTGATGCTTTTTCCTGGTCTCCTTCCATGCCCTCACCTTCCTTCCCTTTTAGCCTCACAATACCCCCCCAGTCTTTCTTCTTTCACTAATGTACCTATAGAAAGTCTTGTCCCCTTTTTGTGTTTGCTTGTACGCGCATGCGCAGGAAACACGTTGCTTCCAGTAGTAACAGTTAATGAGCATGCCATTATGCACAAAGAGATTGACTGCTGCAATCAGGGAGCACCCTGTCACTATCAGCTGTGTTTGCAGGGTGGTCCCTGATTGCAGCAGCTAATTACAGCTGCATATCCGGACAGTGGGACCACCTTGTTTTCCTTCTTTGCTTGTGGTCATGTTCACTGATGCATTAGATCAAACTTACCAGTCTCCCAGCCACTATGCAGCCGAACATCGCTGCCTCCGCCTCCTTGTTAGTCTTTAAAACTACCGTTCTCTATTTCTGAACCCTAAAGTTCGCGATCAGACATAGCACCTCCCTTCTCCACTGCCACAAAGCAGCCGATCTCCATTACCCCGCAAGGAGCCAGACAGTGTTTCTCCTTTCCCAGTCATGAAGCTTCCAAGCCCAGCGATAGTGATACCATCCAAAACCCCAGCCCGCCCCTCACTTCTTCTTCAAAAGGTTGTTGAAATGCATCCTGATGTGCAAATGATCTTCGTGACTGGGCAAGGAGAAACACTGTCTGGCTCCTTGCGGGATAATGGTGATCGGCTGCTTGGCACCAGAGCTGGAGGGGGGCACCCCGGACCATGGCCCCACCTCTTTAAAATCAGGTAGGGCATGTTCTGGGCACTTTTTTTTGTAAAAATAATCTTTGTAAAAAGCACATACTTGCGTCTTCTTATGCCCCGATTTTGTTTCCGGTCCCAAATCTCAATATCTCACCACCCAATTTCCATTCTGATGGCCAAGCAGTGCAACCCCCAAAAACACAAACTCCCTCTCTCTCTCTATTCTGAATGCTTTAGTTACACTACTAGTTGTACTCTTCTCTGTGTGTGCATGGATGGTGACATCATCACCTTTCTCGGCCAATCGGATGCACAGCTGAGCAGTCTGTCTTTGTTTTTGTCTCTATGCTCCCACAGCCTGATGCTAACTAGTCCCCCCTCAATCATGTCAGGTCGCAGGACCGGACTCCGCATGCATAGGATAGTAGTCCTCCTCCCTCCCTCCCACCCACTCATCCTTCCAGTGCGTGCGCTCAGTGCTGGTGTTGTGACCACATGACAACCCTGCCTGCTGCATGGCTGCTCTCAAGAAGATTAATTGGGTGGGAAAGTGGTGCACAAGGCAAGCAGCATGAGAGACGAGAATGAAGTGAGTGCTGCCTGAGTAGACTAGATGATGAGAGGAGAGTGGAAAGAAGACGACCAGGTAGGTAGCCGCGGGACAAGTCCGATGACGATCTCTAGACAGAGCCTGGTGGTCCACCCTCCAGGAGCTGGTCAATTTGGGTCTGTGAGAGATGAGTGCAAGCTCATCTGAGGGGAGAAGAAGACTAGACTCTAGTACTGGAAGGAAGAACACAAGTCCAGTCCTCCTAATCCAGACAGGCTACCTGGCTGGCCCACCTAAAAAAAAACAAAAAAACAGTTCATGTGTGAATATTTCACTTCACACTTGTGGTGTGTGTGTGTGTGTTGTTTCCTTTTAGCCTTCATCATTCACTACAGTAAAGTTTCAAAGAAGAGCAATTACGTGTGTTTGTCTGACTCTCTTGACTATTGGGCTGGCCTGTGATGTTGTGCTGCAGCTGCCTGGGCATCTGGGCAGCCCCTCCTCCCTTTCATTAGTCTGTGTAGTACGCATAATAAATTACTGATTGAAACAGAAGAAGAGCAACAAAGAACTGAAAGAAGAAGAGGCCTTTTGAAGCGCAACTCAGGAGGTCTATCTGTTTCTGCCTTAGACGTTCAAGTGCCTGGCTGCAAATCTACAATAGGGTAAGTGCACCCACATGGGCCGCATCTCTTTCTCTGCTTCTGGCTTGGTCTTAACTTATTTTGGTTGCCCTCCTGTCCCCTCTTGGCAAAAGAACAATAAATAATATTAATGTTATTATTTACAAAACAAAATTAATATGCAGTACAGCATACTGTAGTGTACATACATTGTGTATGTGTACACTACAGTATGCTGCACTGCTTATTAATTTATTATGTTGTCTTGCGCCTGCGCAAGAAACATGTTGCGGTAACTTCGGAATTGCAGGTTTTGGAGGTGCGGTCCAGTTGTGGCCTGTGGTGCCACTGCTTTTTGGGGCTGGGCTCCGTGGCACAAAGTAGATTGCATGCTGTCTATGACAGCAGTGCAAAAGCATGTCCGCCACCTTGAAAGGTTTTAGCCGCTACAATGAGGGAGCCCCACCTCCTTGCAGGGCATGCCTTTCCCAGTGTAAGTTTCAGTACGACATGGCGGCGGCTGTGCCGTCCACCTCGCACAGTCCCCAGAAAAGCCGACTTGGGGGGTGCTCAATCCCCCTGTCAGCATCATCATGCCCCTTGCCGACAGGGTGCCCAATCCCTGTCAGCTACAGTCCCCCGAAAAACCCGCAGGTGACTCCCCTCCCCAGTTCATTTGCCGATGGGGAGCCCAATTCCGACAGCATCATCCCCCACAACACTCTTTTTATTTGCCGATGGGGTACCCAACTCATCAGCTCCAGTCCCCAACCCCAAAAATATGCAGATGACAATCTGGGAGTCCACCCAGCGTGTCAAATGTACTGTAAAACAAAACCTTCCCACAATGTTTTTTTTCCTGTAAAGTAGAAACGTCCCTCGCAGTCTGCAGCCCTCCTGCAACCCGCGCCACCCACTGTGTGCCCCACCTCCCACACCCCTCACCCCATACTTACCTCCGGAGCCTGGCGCGATAATCTTCTGTGGACCGGGAACATGTCTGCACTCTTCAAAGCCAACCGCTAACTGAAGAAATGCTGGTAAGCTGTATAATGCCATAAATAGAGTTTTTTCAACTATGATGCACATCTCGGGCATTTTGGGGAATTTTGCCACCAAATTTTCAACATGGAGTTATTGGGACCCCTCCTCATGAATTCAGTTACTGTCATGGCGTTATTCGGTCCCAAAAGGTGATTTTGCAGTCACTGCGCGGAATCACCCTTCAGGACCGATTAACGAAAATGACAGTGCCACAGTTCATGAGGTGGCCTCTCAAAAAGCCTATGTTGCAAATTTGGTGAAAAAATCAAAAAAATGACTGTTTTACGAGCGTGCATTGCGCAGTTTCCATGCACGCTCATAACTTCGCGAACCTGTAATATTTTCACTCCAGATTTTCAACGTTGGCATTTTTCCACACCTCCTTATGAACAGTACAGCTGTCATTTTTCACATCCTGGCCAAAATGTGTTTTCGCACTTCTGGCACAGAATAGCGTGGTCGCTGTGGGAAATCAGTGTTCGGTACAGAGTAAGAAAATCACAGTGACACTGTTCATGAGCAGAGGTCCTAAAATGCCTATGTTGAAAATTTAGTGCCAAAAGTCCATTAAATGACTGTGCTATGAGCGTGTGTTGCTCAGTGTTCATGCACCCTCGTCATTTTTCACATCCTGGCCGGAATGTGTTTTCGCACTTCCAGTGCAGAATAGCATGGTCGCTGTGGGCAATCAGTGTTTGGGACAGTTTAGGAAAATAACAGTGACTCTGTTCATGAGCAGAGATCCTAAAATGCCTATGTTGAAAATTAGGTGACAAACGTCCATAAAATGACTGTGTTACAAGCGTGCATTGTGCAGTATCCACGCACGCTCGTAACTTCGATAATTTTTAATATTTGTACTCCAGATTTTCACCATTGCCATTTTTTCACACCTCCTTATGAACAGTACAGCTTTCATTTCCCACATCCTACCTGAACTGTTTTCGCACATCCGGCGCGCAGTGGCGCAGTCGCTGTAGAAAAACAATGTTCAGAACAGAGTAAGAAAATCACAGTAACACTGTTCATGAGCAGAGGTCCTAAAATGCCTATGTGGAAAATTGGTGACAAAATTCCATAAAATGACTATGTTACAAGCATGCGTTGCGCAGTGTCCATGCACAGTCGTAAATTAGAGAATTTGTAATATTTTCAGTCCAGATTTTCAACATTGCCATTTTTGTACACCTTCTTATGAACAGTTCAGCTGTCATTTGTCATATCCTACCCGAAATGTAGTTTCGCACATCTGGTGCACAATCACATGATCGCTGTGGGAAATCAACGTTCGGGTAGATTAAGATAATCATAGTGCCATTGTTCATGAGCAGAGATCCCAAAATGACTATGTTAAAAATTTGGTGAAATAATTCCATTGAATGACTGCGTTACGCGCGTGCGATGTGCAGTTTTCATACACGCTCATAACTTCAAGAATGTTTAATATTTTCACTCCAGATTTCCCACATTGCCATCTCTTCACACCTCCTTATCAATGGTGCAGCTGACATTTTCATGTGGTGCAGAATGGCGCGGTCACTGTGGGAAATCAAAGTTCAAGACAGATTAACAAAATCACAGGGGCACTGTTCATGAACAGAGGTCCCAAATACTTTCATGAGGTGGGGTTACAAAAAGGCCATGTTTTAAAATTTGGAGTGCAAATACCAACACATGCCCAGGGCGTTAGGGTTTCTAACCATTACATCTCACCCTGTACAGACTAACAGGCATCAGGGGTGTGTCTTTGGATTGTCTGCTGTACTGCTCATGCCATTGGTCCTCCACCTCCACCCTGCAGCCACTGACAGGCATCAATGTATGCCTTGGACTCTGCAGCCCCAAAGTTCAACCCATTGTCCTATGCTGCACCAATCGCAATGTACTTCCTTATGAAATGGGGTGAGCATATGGCCAGATGACCCCAAGGCACAACGCGACACTTGTCAGGCACTGCAGGGTAGGGTGAGGTGAAATAGCTTGAGCATTATGGCCAGCGACCCAAACACACACCCCAATGCCTATCATTCTCTGCAAGGTGGGGTGGGGTTGATGTTGGTTCTATACTTCACTGCTACTTCTATTAAGTGTTTCTCTAACTCCTGCACTACCAATGCCAAAACCAGCAAGACAACATTTGGCATTGACAAATGCTTGTTTAATTAAGGGGTACTTAAGAATATGTGGGGCTAGACATAAAATACAACGCAGGTATTGATTTCAGGGTTACATACAGTACATTGACTACCGAAAAATGAAATATGAGCTAGGAGGTTTTAGTCCCACCACTTTTATGTCCATGCAGTTACCAAGACTATATCCCATGTTATTCTACTAATAAACATAAGAGATGAATGAAACCATAATTTTATTACAGAAAATGTAGCTGCCTGCAATACTACACAAATGATACCATTTTCATACACTGTTTGTATTACATGGAAATTTCCATACAAAATGTTGACACCAAGGCACACCCACATCACTGCCACTCTCTATGAGGTACAGGTCAGATCACTGTCACTCTCTATGAGGCATAGGTCAGATCACTGTCACGCTCTACGAGGCACAGGTCAGATCACTGTCACTCTCTACGAGGTACAGGTCAGATCACTGTCACTCTCTATGAGGTACAGGTCAGATCACTGTCACTCTCTATGAGGCACAGGTCAGATCACTGTCACTCTCTATGAGGTACAGGTCAGATCACTGTCACTCTCTACAAGACACAGGTCAGATCACTGTCACTCTCTATAAGACACAGGTCAGAGCCCTGTCACTCTCTATGAAGTACAGGTCAGATCCCTGTCACTCTCTATAAGACACAGGTCAGATCCCTGTCACTCTCTACAAAGTACAGGTCAGATCACTGTCACTCTCTACAAAGTACAGGTCAGATCACTGTCACTCTCTACGAGGTACAGGTCAGATCCCTGTCACTCTCTACGAGGTACAGGTCAGATCACTGTCACTCTCTACGAGGTACAGGTCAGATCCCTGTCACTCTCTACGAGGTACAGATCAGATGACTGTCACTCTCTACGAGGTGCAGGTCAGATCCCTGTCACTGTCTATGAGGTAAAGGTCAGATCCCTGTCACTCTCTAGGAAGTACAGGTCAGATCTCTGTCACTGTCTATGAGGTAAAGGTCAGATCCCTGTCACTCTCTAGGAAGTACAGGTCAGATCCCTGTCACTCTCTATGAGGTACAAGTCATATTCCTGTCACTCTCTAGGAAGTACAGGTCAGATCCCTGTCACTCTCTATGAGGTACAGGTCAGATCACTGTCACTCTCTACAAGGTACAGGTCAGATCTCTGTCACTCCCTATGAGGTACAGGTCAGATCACTGTCACTCTCTACAAGGTACGGGTCAAATCCCTGTCACTCTCTACAAGGTACGGGTCAGATCACTGTCACTCTCTACAAAGTACAGGTCAGATCCCTGTCACTCTCTATGAGGTACAGGTCAGATCACTGTCACTCTCTACAAGGTGCGGGTCAGATTCCTGTCACTCTCTATGAGGTACAGGTCAGATCACTGTCACTCTCTACAAGGTACAGGTCAGATCCCTGTCACTCTCTACAAGGTACAGGTCAGATCCCTGTCACTCTCTACGAGGTACAGGTCAGATCACTGTCACTCTCTTCAAGGTACAGGTCAAATCCCTGTCACTCTCTGTGAGGTACAGGTCAGATCACTGTCACTTTCTATGAAGTACAGGTCAGACCCTGCCACTCTCTATGAGGTATAGGTCAGATCCCTGTCACTCTCTACAAGGTACAGGTCCGATCACTGTCACTCTCTACGAGGTACAGGTCAGATCCCTGTCACTCTCTATGAGGTACAGGTCAGATCACTGTCACTCTCTACAAGGTACAGGTCAAATCCCTGTCACTCTCTATGAGGTACAGGTCAGATCACTGTCACTCTCTATGGGGTACAGGTCAGATCCCTGTCACTCTCTATGAGGTACAGGTCAGATCACTGTCACTCTCTATGAAGTACAAGTCAGATCACTGTCACTCTCTATGAGGTACAGGTCAGATGACTGTCACTTCAATATCTCACTGCCACTCTGACTATGCATCTCGCTAACTCCTGCAGTATTAATACCAATGCAAGCAAGCCAACATTCGGCTTTGACAAATGCTTGTTTAATTTCTTTTGCTATTTTTCCCTCTATCATTGCCTTTGTGCTCTTGACCACTTTTCCAGCCTCCCTTTGCTATTTTAGATACACTGCCCTCTCCGCCTACTTCTGTGTTTCCTTGTATTTCCTGAAAGCCAACTTCTTTGTCCTTACTTTCCCGGCCACTTCCTTTGAGAACCATAGTGGTTTTCTTTTTCTCTTGTTTTTGTTTATAAGCTGAATGCTGAGGTTTGTCACCTCTGCTTCAGCTCCTTTCAAATGGTCCCATTGTTTCTCAACTCCCACACAATTTTTCCCTCCTGCTAGGGCTTTCCTGAGACATGCCCTCATCCTATTGAAGTCTGCCCTTCCGAAGTCCAGGACTCTTGCTTTCGTTTGGCTTGACCCTGTTGTAGTACTCATATTGAACAACACTGGACCCCAGGTGTTCACCCACCCTGACATCTGTAATTCTGTCCCCAGTGGTTACATTGGAAAAGCTTAGGTGAGGGAATCATCACAGTCATACCTCTCAAACTTTTATTACTGGAATGAGGGACATGAACACTTAAAATGAGGAATAGTGGCCCTCATAATGAGGGGCAAATCATCAAACATGGAGATACAAGCTCAGAAAACTGAGGAGACCATTCTATTTACTAGTGTAAAATTTATTTTTAATTTAGCATTCACTAGTACAACATTTATTTTTAATTTAGCATCTTGGAATATTATGAATTTCTGCTTTAAAGTATACATTTACAGCACATTCTCTGTGTGGGCAGACCTTTTCCATGAGGGAACACAGCAGTTTTGGGAGGTAAGATGAGGGATATCTCTTGTAATCAGGGACAGTTGAGAGGTATGTTCACATCTAGAATTTCTTGGTAGTGGAACTGCCATTTCTAGGTGGTAGACCTCTCCTATAGTAGTCAGTGGAGAAAGCTGACACAGCTGGTGGAAGTGTCATACAATTTTTTAAGAGGTGATGGAAATGCGTTGCTGTGAGTTCCTGCCCAATTTAACCCCTGCTGCCATACAACTCAACAGAAAGACTAGAATGGCAACACCCTTTTCTGAGGCACGTAAAGTGTGCCACCATCTTTTGGATGGAAAAATACATGCTGCCTCCAGGGGGGTTGCTGCTAGTATGTATAGTTGCATTGGGTTGTGTTTGCCTCCAAAAACCTTTGATGAGCATGTCACTGGTCTCCTGGCCCCCTCGAATTGCAGATTAGGACCAGCGAGCGGCCACAGGACCACAGCAATAACCAAAAGCCACATTGGCATGCACAATCATCCTGCTAAATGTGCATCAAGCACCCAACCCCTGTTACTAGTGATAGTCCTTTTTCTTGGCTCCCATGAACATTGAAAACAGGCTGGGGAGTGGACAATACAACAGTCTCGTTTTTATTCGATGTTACAAGTACCATGGAACCCTTTGGAGAGACTGAAGGGTCACATGGGGGGATCATACCTGAGTCTGTAAAATTTTGCATTTTGCTCTCTCTTCCCCCTTCCCCATGACTTGCACAAGGACCCAGATGGGGAGATGGAGGGGGGGGAGTTCCAGGGACATTTCTCAGCATGGGGGATGCTTGTCATAGGGCTGATAAAGTGGTACTGGTTCATGAAGAATGGACAGGAGGGAAGGTTCCCAGCTGCATGGAGGATGATCGACTAGGGGGATGCAGATTCAAGGGTGGTCCGGGGGGGATGTTCCAGCTGCAGCGATAGTGAAAAGTGGAGTGGCATCTGGCCATGGGCAGGAAGCATGGTTATGGGTGGGGGCAGCTGGGGGATTTAAGTACAGGGGCTGTGGAACCATCTAGGGAAGGTGTTCAGCTGGGGGGTGGGGGCTAGTCCATGCAGCTGAATGATTGTCAAGTGACATGAAGTGGTTGGCTAGGAGGAATGCTGGTCCAAGGTCTGTGGGGGTGGTACAGCTGTATATAGGGTGGTCTGCTGGGAAGAGGCCTTAGTGGAGCATGAGGGTAATCCAGGAGCAGGGAGGCTCTTGGCATAGGTTTTGAGGCTGGTCCAGATGTAGTGTGGTGCTTATTATTATTTAATTCATGAATGTTACCATTCAATGCCACTCAATGATCCTCATCCACTCACTGCCAAGCCTGACTATTGGTATCATGACCAGTAGGGCTTTGTGCCAATATACACAAAGCACTACTGGTACAAGATACTGGCATTAGGGTTGAGAGGACAATGACCGAACATTAAACAATTAATTAACTAATTTTTATATGTAGGTCAGAGAAAGGAGTCTTCCGATTGCTGGTAGTGAGATGAGGCTCAGATGGATGGGGTGGGTTTTTCCTGAAGAAGAATGCAAAAGGGTGAAACAGTGCAGTATTGGCAGTGCACGTGGCACAATGCAGTAATGCCAGTGCACATGGCTCTGCATGATGACATCAGTGTTCGTGGCAAACAAATTTGCTCATGGCACAGCACAGTGGCAGCATTGTACATTGAAAATTGTAGTGGTGGCAGTGTGCATGGAACAGTGAAGTGGCAGCAGTGCATGTGGCACTGTGGTGTTGGCAGTGCATGTGGCCCTGCACAGTGATGGCAGAGCATGTGGCAATGCATAGTAATGGCAATGCATTTGGTACTGTACGGGATTGACAATTTTTGTGGCACTGCACACTGACAGCAATGTACATGGCACTGCATAGTGATGGCATGTGGTGTTAGTGCATGTGGCACTGCATGATGCACTGTACAAAGTCATCAGTGTACATGGCACTGCACTGTGACAGCATAGTGCATGGTACAGCGAAGTGGTGGCAGTGCAAGTGGCAACACACAGTGACAGCACATAGTGATAGCAGTGCACATGGCACTGTGGTGTTGACAGTGCATTGTGCACTGGCACTGTGTGGTGTTAAGAGTTCATGTGCCCTGCACAGTGATAGCAGTGCACATGGCAACCCAGCCTCTGTTCCTATGTCAAGCACCCTCCCTGAAGCTGGATCACTCCCCTCAAGCTCCCAGACAAGTCTCCCCTCAGAAGACCACTGTCTTTATAGCTGCCCCCCATCTCTGGAGCATCCCCATGTAACCTCTAAACCAGATCCCCATGTCACCCACCCTCCCTGCAGCTGGACCACCTTTTCAGACCTGGACTGTCTACCCCTCCCCAGCCAACAATCACCCTTTAAGCTCCCAGATCCACCTTTTCTCCACAGATGACCACCCTTCCAGGCCCCTGGACAAGCCTTGACAACACTCCTGCATCTCGAACACCCCAACAGCACACCTGGATCAGCCTCAGAACACTATCTCTGCATCTGTAATACTCACCCAAGTGGGATAAGACCACCTCACAGCCCTAGATAAGCCTCTCCCCAGCCAACAATCCACCTTACAGCTGACTCACCCCCCCCACTACCCTACCAACAGCTGGACCATCCCTCCCAACATGCTGCAGCTGGACCAATCCTCAGCCCTTTGACTAGTCCCCCCTCCCCAATTAGATGCTGTGTCCCACATTGTCCCTAATTTGGAGTGTCTATGTCCCTCATTTAATTGACAAAAAGGTTTTGCTATTTGGACTGGCTTTGTGCTTTTAAACTGGACACCCCTCCCTTCCATGGATGTGCTGCCCAACCCCAAACTGAAGTTCAGGTGAGGACCGGTAAGCAGAATATATATGTGGCTTTGAGCCACACCAAACTCGTGTTTTAGTTCTGAAAGTGCTCCCTGGCCCCAGTGTGAAATTCGAGGTGGCCAGGAGAGCAAGTATGTGGACAAAGTATGTTACAGAGCAAGACAGCTTTCCCCAGCTCTGCTCATATCATTGTTATCCAGCCGTAACCCCTGTAGGCAGCACGTTTTTGCCATCCACAAGATGATGGTGCACTTTATGTGTCTCATAAGGGGCATTGCCATTCTAGTCTTTCTTTCAAGTTCTGTGGTGTTTCACATAGATATTTTATTTTTTGAGTGGGTAGCATAGCACTCATGATCCAAGGCAGGTTGAGAAAAATGTTGTCCCCCCCTCAACCTTTACACCAAAATTACTCCTCTGGTGATGGGGGGGGGTGGGGATGGCATCCCAATGTCAGTGTGTACAAGTTTGAAATTCCTGGCTATACGCCTGTTTGCTAAAGCAACCGCTTCATCCCTGGAACAGAAAGAATTTGTGGTGGATTTTCTTTGGGTCTTTATGTAGGCAGACATCCATATGGAAAAGGCCTCAGCTTTCCAGGAGTTCCTGTATAAGTACACGAAGCAAGGTAGGAGTCTTCCTGGAGCTACGCATCTTAGAAGTACCCACCTGCAAGGACTTTGTCCTTGGCATGAAGTCTTCCTGATGACACAGCTCAAGGATGATCAAGTCTTCATCTTTCTAAGCAACACTACTGACCCTTATGAATGCATTGTTTTAGCTGTCTAGGAGCAGCTTCTCTTAATTGGCTTCAATTTCCTGTAGTGTGTCAACAACACAACAGTGGTCAAATCTCTTCTACAAGTACTAAACAACAATGAGGTTTACACTTCTCACTGTTGCCAGTGATAGTGCCAGCTACATGCATAAGGCTTTTGGCTCTAGAGATGTGCGGTGTTGGAAAACTTTGTTCCACTAAATAACTTGTATAATTTGCCAAATTCACAAAGTGCAAAGTACCGACTTTGCAACATTTTTGGCAGGCGATGTGGCACTTCTGTGGCAAAGTTAGGGTAAAGTTGCAACATCGCCTTAACTTTGCCTAAACTTCACCTCAAAAAGTGTCATTTCCCAAGGAAAACTCAGTGCAAAGTGACAAAGTAGTGAACTGTGCAATTCACAAAGTTATTCGTGAAGGCGAATTTTGCAGCTTTGCTGGTGAAGTAAAACTTTGTAACATCTGTAAGGAACATCTCCAGGAAGACTCCTACGCTGTATTGTTTTCCACCCGACTTAATCTGCCAGCATCAGTACTCTGTGTGCAATACTAACATTCTGTGCCAGTGCTCCACCTCTGAATTTCAGACACACCTTCATCTTTCCTAGTTACCGGAGCCTGTAACGAACTGCCAGTAGAGTGTGGGAGGAGACCGAGACATTGTCATCAGAGGAGGAGGGGCAGTCTACTTTAAAAGCACCGTGCTACTGGCCCGGTGGTGCTGAGGGCTGAGGTGCTGGACACCTTACCTTGCAGCATGCCAGTGACCTGGGTTCAGGAACGAGCTCGGGCTGTCGGAAGTCGGCTATGGGGGAGGCACAGCTGGATGGAGCTGCCGACAGGCAAGCTTTCCTCTCCGGAGAAATGTAAGGGCTTCCTCCAGCTGATGACCGCCACCTGTTGGAGGCTGGAGGCAGCACAGGCCAGGAGAAGCCAGGTGCTAGGCCTGGGGTGGGAGGAAAGGGGCCATTACTGGAGCCATGGGACTAATGCCTACTGTTTTCCATCTGACTTTACCTGCCAGTGTCAGTACTCTGTGTGCACTACTAACATTCTGTGCCAGTGCTCCACCTCTGAATTCCAGACACACCTTCACTTTTCCCAGTTACCGGAGACTGTAACAAACTGCCAGTAGAGAGTGGGAGGAGACTGAGACATTGTCATCTGAGGAGGAGGGGCAGTCTACTTTAAAAGCACCACACTGCTCACTGCAGGTACGCTGTACTGTTTTCCACCCAACTTTACCTGCCAGCGTCAGTACTCTGTGTGCACTACTAACATTCTATGCCAGTGCTCCACCTCTGAATTTCAGACACACCTTCACTTTTCCCAGTTACCGGAGACTGTAACGAACTGCCAGTAGAGAGTGGGAGGAGACCGAGACATCATCAGAGGAGGAGGAGGAGGAGGACAGTCTACTTTTAAAACCACCGTGCTGCTCACAGCATGAGCACTGTGGCGTGAGCATGAGTGGCGTGAGCACCACTCGGCAGAGAAAAAAACTGACTAACTTTAAGTGTGTGTGAGCAAGTGAGTGGCATGAGCGCTACTCCTCATCAGAAAGATTTTGTTTTTTTTTTAATTAGTAATAGTTTGATTGTGTGCTCATGCTTGTTCCCTGTGAAATGGTAGGGGATATAAATGCAAAATTATATTAATCTGGAGTACCTCCTTGTTTACTTAATCACCCGGGAGTGTTGCATTGAGTACACACAAAAAAATCATTAGGATGAAAGTGTTACATACTTTAGGCTACTCTCTTTTGTGATTTATTTTAGAGAGGGCTGTCTTCAATGAATCTGACCAGTATGCAAAGGGAACTTTTTGGCCCTCACTGTGTTCAGATCACTTAAGTAATAGAACAACTTTGTCGGTGGGGAGGAGAAACTGTTTTACTCTTTAATGGAACAAATTTTATTATGCAGGGAGTAACACACAATTATTCCCTTTAACCCTTAAAAAATCAGTCGAGGGGTTCAGTGGGGTTTGTTACTTGGTACTCATTTTATGGGGTGATATAGAATCAAATCCTGGCCCTACTGAACAAACTCAATAAAAAATTTTACATGACAATACTCATAGTATAACTAAAAAGACTGATCTACATCAGCTTTTTTGAGCATTCAAAATCCCAGTATTCTGGGTCTGAGCGAGACCTGGTTGACAGGAAAAATAAGTTCTGAACAATTGAATGTTCCTGGTTAACAAAATCTTAGACAAGACAGAAGGGATAAAGGAGGGGAGGGGTCATGTTTTCTATTAAAAATACCCTTGGACATATTGAAACAACGCTTACAGGTAGTGAAAATAACATAGAATTTTTAGCAATTGATGTCATGCAGAGTAATTTAATTGTGGTTGTAATTTATTCTCCACCGAAAGCAAACCTTAAAGCAATAGAAGTATTGTCTAGAATAGCAGAGTGTGTTAAAGATAGACCTATGATAATGGTAGGAGATTTTACAAGTGATTGGTTTAATTTGAGGGGTAGGCAATTGAAGGAAATCATTGCAACAATGGGTTTAAAACAATTAATTCACTCACCTACACGTTTCACAAACACTACAACTGGTGGGTTTTTTTTGATCTGATTTTGGTTTCTGAAATCCTGTGTGTCGATTTCTTTGGTGTTCTGCCTTTTGGGGATCACAATCCTATTTGGATTTCACTGTTTCCAACTTACTTAATGTGTTCCCAGGACCATTTAAAGCAGAGATGGACTACAGACATGCAAAATGTTTCTGAAGGTAAGTTCTTAATCAGTGTAAAATCTGAAAAATGGGAAAGATGTTCTCTAATCCCTGAATTGGATCTAACAATTGAATATTTTACAAATACATTTCAAAAAATGTGTGATTTTCATGCTTCTAAGGTAAAAACAAAGTCTAATACCTTTCCTAGATTTCCTTGGATAACCAAAAAAATTGTTGAAAAAAATCAGGATTAAGAACTGAATCTGGAAAAAAGCTAGGGAAACAAAATTGGTTTCTGATTGGGAGCAATTTAAACTAAAAAAGGAATGAGTGCAGGCGAATTACTAAAAAAGCTAAAATAATTTATTATAAGAGTAAATGAAATCAAAATGTAGACCCCAAAAAATTTTGGTACACTGTTAAACATTTGACAAATCCTGCGGGACAGAGTATGCAAAGAAATATAATAATAAGAATAAATGACGTTCTAACTGATGATCCAAAAATGGTCTCTAACACTTTAATTGAAGGGTGCATGCCCGTGGTTATGTGGGGGAAGAGCTCCTCCCCCACGTCCTATTTGAGCCAGCAGGCAGACCACCGCTATGCTTAGAGCGAGTCGCACCTTAGAGCGAGTCGCACTCACTGGCGGCGTGTTGTGGTGCTCGGCTGCTCTTAACTTCTGTCACTGTGCCCCCCCACCTCGCCTCCTGCCTCCTCTCTGCTCACTTGTCTGTTGCATTCCCCGCTCCTTCCCTGCTTGTTGTGTGTTTTTCTTCCTTTTTGGGGGGGGATTACTCTTTGTGCCTTACCTGCTACGCCATGTTTCAGCATCCACTCGCTGACCTCTTCCTTCTAGCTCACTTTCTTGGGCACATTACTGCACTCCTCCTGTATTTCTTTTACAGTCCTCTCAAGCAGCTTTTGCCCTGCTACCATCGAGTCATGTGCATTTCAGTTCTGCATTTTTATCCTACCTCCAGGGCTGTTGCCGCCCGCTCAACTCCATTGCGGCCAAATGCCACCTCTGCTGGGATGGACTTCTGTTCCTGCTACCGCACAGGACACCGAACTACCTCCACTTCCGTTTGCCTGCCTCCGGAGCCATCAGCCTTCTTCCTCCTCAGGCACCATTCCTCCTACCTGTAACTTAACTAAGCAGTGATACCTGATGCGACTTCCCATAGAGCTGTATGTCAGAAAACTACATGTCTCCAAGTATAACTCATTCACATTTATTCCATGCCCGTCAGATAAAACAGGGATAGTAATTGGGGCAACTTCAGCCCCTCCTTAGTAACTCTTTATGTTGGACCATGGGAGACACATTATATGTAGGAAAGAGTGGTTAATCCTTTGAAAATAACCCAAATTTGAGGCAGAACTACTGTATATTCATGACTTGATGGCAGTGTGGTGCAGAGACTTGAGGAACTTAATGCAATTGTTAAACTACCTCTTTTAAACCATAGAAACGTAACATTGATGGCAGATAAGTGCTGCTTGGCTCGTTATTTTCCTCCTCACTTACAGATACGTGGCAAAGCCACCTTTAGCTCTTTGCCCATATGCATTTACTGAAGTATCTAATGCAGTACTTCTGCCTGACATTTTTAGTTCATTATTCCGTACCAGCTTTCTGTGTTGGATAATTCCCATGCATCCCACCTAAACTAGGGATCTGTATGGCAAGACTGACGGCTTCATAATGGCCTGTGACAACTATTTGGGACTGCCATGCGGGTACAGAGCCATATCTTTTCTCAGCCTTTCATGCACTAACCTGTAAGCCATGGTACCTTGGATACTGCAACTATTACTCCAGTATGGCTTTGCTGGCTGGCTTCTAAATCAGATTGTACTTTAATGACACTATCTAGGTTCATTCTGCAGCATGCTGCTGGGCATCCTGCTTTGCTACCACACAACATTCATATCGTTCCCTCATCTACCCTGTGTGCTATGCTGCTATTCTGCTTACCATGCTTGCCATGGCCTTACATTGCCTGCTGCCCCAGTCGTAACTCTCCACATGGCTGAGGCTTTCCTGACATTCTCACAGCATTACTATCCTGAGTCTTATACTGCCATCCACTACAGCCTCAGCTTCGGCCTCTGGGATGCATGTTGTGCTGGGTGGCCCTCTGTGGCTGCACCCAGTCATGCTAACCTACATGGGGTTTAGCTTGACTCTCTTCTTTCCTTCCACCTGGCCTACGAGGGGTCTGGCCGTACCTCTAGTCACGTGAGGGCCTCTCCTAGCACACTTCACTGCTCCTCACTTCCCTACATGTGGATCATGGTCCGTTAGCCTTCGTGTGGCTTAGTTGCCACTCTCTACTCCTTCCTTTGGCTTCCCTATGTGGTCCAGCCATTTCTTCTACCTGCACATGGGTCTAGCTGGTTGCCTTGCCACTACCCTATTTTGGCTCTCCATCTACCAGACGCCTTCACTCCAAGTCACTTACTCATCTGACTTTTTCAGGACTGGATGCACTGCAGTTATACCTCACCTTCAGTCGTACTACTTGGATCCTGGGCCCTGCAGCCCTCACCTTGTTGCTCGCACATACTTCCACTTGTCAAGGATATGCTTCTGCCTTCTACTGGATTTAATTCTGGATTACATCTCCGATATTCACCTCAATTCCCTTGGATGCATCTTGCCATACTGATTTAACTCCTTTGGAGTTACTACTACTGTTTCTGTCAGACCTCCAACTGAGCTCTGTTCCATACTGCTTTCCTTATCATCGCTTAAACCTAGGACATAGATCTACTACAGTTTCAGGATGCTTATTACCTCTGGTCAAGTTGCCAACTCATCCACCAAATTCTCTTCACTGCATACTTACTATCCTCGATCATCAGAATACAATCGTCTACTGCACCCTTCTTCTGCTCTCATAAATCTGCCTTAGAATATATTTTAACGCTGCATGGAAATGGCTCAGGATATGCTACCATTTACAATACCATATCAATCTATTCCTTACTCCTTCGCTACTACTTCTGCATGCATGCAGTTCAACAATTACTATTACTCTCTCTACCACTGCTCTACTACCTGCCTTGCCCCACGGGGCTGGAGGTTCACTGCATTGCACTCAAAGACCTGCGCCCTATGGTCCCGGAGGTCCCTTGAACTTATATTACTAATGCATATTCTCCTGCTTCTATTACCTGCTTCACCCATTGGGCCTGGGGGTTCAATTACTTCTACTCCATACCTGCCTTGCCCAGCTTCAGGGCCTGGAGGTTCATGTTTTCTACTATATGCCTGCCTGTCACTGTGTTTGCCAGCCTTAGGAGCGTCTGGATTTGATTAGCCCTTTTGTCATCTATTCCTTTGGATGCTTCTGCCTTGCCACTTCAGTTCCTATCATTATTACTACTACACTCCTACCAGGACTTAGTTGAGCCATCCGGAAGATTTTCAATCCTGATTTACACCTCGACATTACTTATTCCAATGCTCTAAGGCTTTTGGATGCAGTTACGACGCTACTCATCAGACTTGGCCCTTTCCATCATTTTATTATCATCTATGACTAGTAAGCACATCATTGCAGTACTCTTCATCATACTTCGAGTATAATTTCAGCTGATGTACCACTTAGCCTCTCTGAATGTATGCATATACATCACTCCGTAGAACCATATTGCTCACCAAATGAAAGCTTCGATTACATGCTTATATGTATTCCCTCAATACACTCTGCTGTATACCATACTTAATCTATTCAATACTACTCTTCTGCTACTACGTCTGCATCACACAGGTTTGATTTTACTACAACTACTGCTGACTTATATGCAAGTCCACTCATTTCACTATCTGCTCATATTTACCAGCTTCGCCCTTACAGGGCTTAGAGGTTCATTAAAGACTGTCTCCCCAATTCTATGACCTGCTTCATCCCTAGGGGCCTGGAAGTCCATCTAAGTTTGTGTCTACCTATTCACATTAAGTTCTTTTGCCAACTAACTTACCTGCCAACTACTCAGACTGGAAGCGCCTACTGCTCCACCTTCTCTAAATCGCACAGCCTTCTTTGCAAGCTTGCCAAGCGGATGAACCAACTCCTCATATTGTGGACTTGGAGTCCTAGCCATTTGACCCCTAGTTCCTCGCAGAAGACTTCCTCACCTTCTGGAGCGCTTCACTCAATGCAACTTTTGACATTCCGAATTATTATGCTCGATCATGGATTCAATCTTTTATCAGATTCTGCCCCACACATGGATTTCCTGGACTTGGAGTTCACCAGAAGGAAATGCTGCCATCATCACTGACATTTAATATCAATACTTCATTCAGCTTCTTGCTTTCACTGAATCAGGATCTACAACTTGGATTTCAGATTAGCCAATAACTTTAAATCATTAAATTAGGATTATTCTCCTTTAGTATGCCCCAAAGGATGGGCAGGTCAATAGCCATGGGTCCTCAGAGGTTCCTCCCAAGGGGGGTTTTCCTCTCCTGCGTGCTACTGGCCACACTCTATGGAGTTGGAGGAGGTAATCGTACTGCTAATCATTTCTTTTGGGGGGGGTGTCTCATCCTACTCGACTCCTTCCGATGGTCGGATACAGAACAATCGTATGATAATATTATTTTTTGGAGGGGGTCTTATACTACTGGACTAAGCATCCTTCCTATGGTGGGATACAGAGAAAAGCCAAAATATCAAGTCATAACAAGTTACTCATCAGTTCAAGCATCTAAGTCCTTGCATATACTTTCCAGCTCACATGTACTATAATCACTGACTTGCTCATGGCTATGCCGAAGTACCTAAGCACTAATTATTAAATACTACTAGTACCTTGCAAGCATTGTCCTACTTACTGGTCTGGCCTCTGTATCCAAACACAACCTACATCATCCAGCTACAGTATGTAACATAAGCACTGAGCTATGAACCACACATAATTGAAGGGCGCATGCCTGTGGTTATGTGGGGGAAGAGCTCCTCCCTCACATCCTATTTGAGCCAGCAGACAGACCACCGCTCTGCTTAGAGTGAGTCACACTCACCCTCCATCCTCCCCTTTCACCTCCTCCTTCTCCGGCACTCTTATCCCACGGTGGGGGGGTCTCATACTACTGGACTAAGCATCCTTCCTACGGTGGGATACAGAGAAAGGCCAAAATATCAAGTCTTAACAAGTTACTCGTCAGTTCAAGCATCTAAGCCCTTGCATATACTATCCAGCTCACATGTACTAAAATCACTGACTTGCTCATGTCTATGCCGAAGTACCTAAGCACTAATCATTTCATACTACTAGTACAGTACCTTGCAAGCATTGTCCTACTTACTGGTCTGGCCCCTGTATCCAAGCACAACCTACATCATGCAGCTACAGTATGTAACATAAGCACTAAACTATGAACCACACATAAATACATTTTTAAGGACCTTCCAGGGTTGGGGGTTCATTCACAGTTGGGACACAGAGAAAAACCTGCGGCGCATGATGTAATACTAGGACACCATCCACCATTTAGGTTTAAGCAGTTAACCTTATTAGAAGTACAAAAAGAATTATCTAAAATCAATGCATGTAAATCCTTTGGTCTGGATAATTTGGAAGGGACATTTTTAAAATTGGATGTACCTTATATGGCTGTACCCATACTGTTCATATTTAACTGGAGTTTGCAGACTGGCCACTTTCCATCATTGTGGAAAGTAAGTAAAACAACATCAATATTTAAGGCAGGAGACTCAGCTGACCCAAACAATTATCGACCTATAGCAATAGTGCCTGTGTTGTCAAAATGTTTGGAAAAATTAGTCTCCAGGCAAATCTGTGATTATATGGACAAGTATTGGTTATTTACTCAATACCAATAAGGTTTCTGCAGGAGATATTCCACCTCATCTGCTTTGGTGGAATTTAATTACCTGATTTGTTCTTCTCTCAATCATGGTAGGGAAACAGCAGCAGGTTTTATAGATTTATCTAAAGTTTTTGACCTGGTGGACCACTCCATCCTAAGAGCAAGGATAATAGGCCTGGGTTTCTTCAAGGTTCCTCTGGCTTGGTTTTCTTCGTATTTGATGGGGTGATCACAAAGGGTCCAGATACAGCAACATCTATCTGAACCACTTGCAGTAAGAAGGGGGTCCCACAAGTTTCTATCTTGGGACACCTGCTATTTCTGCAGTTTAATAACAACTTGTCCTCCGTGGTTCAGCATACATCTATTAGATTGTCTGCTGATGACACAGTTATAGTGGCTTCAGGAGACAATCCGCAAGACCTTCTGAGAAAACTCCAGGTTGACTTTGCCAGGGTGCAGGAGTATTTCACCAGGTCATGGCTTAAAATGACCAAAGTTATGCACTTTGTATATAAGAGATGTAATAATCTTTTACAACTGCAACAATGTGCGGCTGATCGGTCTTTAATAGAACATGTCACTACTTACAGCTATTTGGGTATAGTTTCTGATTCCACATTGAGTTTGCGCATTGAGCCATTATCAGAACTGCTTAATGAGTCTCTGAGCACAGAAGAGGTCCCAGAAGACTGGAGAAGAGCTCATGTGATCCCACTCTACAAGAGTGGTAGCAGGGAGGAGGCAGTTAGCTACAGACCAGTCAGTCTTACCTCAGTAGTGGGCAAGATTATGGATGCACTCCTTAAGTAAAGGATAGTGCAACACCTGGAATCCATAGGAACAGAGGATCCAAGACAGCATGGGTTTACAAAATGAAGGTGCTGTCAAACTAATCTCATAGATTTCTTTGACTGGGTAACCAAAGTGGTGGTTCAAGGGGGAGTAGTTGATGTTGCCTACCTTGACTTCAGCAAGGCTTTCGATACTGTTCCACATAGAAGATTGATTAATAAGCTGGGTAGGCTCAGGGTGGGTCAGAAGTTGGTCAACTGGGAGGCAAACTGGTTGATGGGCAGAAAACAGAGTGGTGGCAAATGGTGTACAGTCAGAAGAGATGCAAGTCACACTTGGGGAAACCTCAGGGATCAATTCTGGGGCCAGTCCTCTTTCATATTTTCATCAGTGACATTGCAGATGGACTGGAGGATAAGGTTTGTCCGTTTGTAGATGACACCAAGATCTGCAACAAAGTAGATGATCCAGATGGGGTGGGCAGAATGAGAAGAGATCTGGATAAACTAGCAAAATGATCAGAAGAATGGTAACTAGGGTTTAACGCAAAGAAATGCAAGATCATGCACATAGGGAACAGAAACCCTGAAGCCACCAATTGGCTGGGAGGGAAGTTGTTGGCAGTCACAAGGGAAGAAAGAGACTTGGGCATCATTATCATAGATGACCTGAAATCATCCAAGCAAACCACTAAAGCAGTAGGTAAGGCTACAGGGATGTTGGGGTGTATTAGTAGGGGTATCACAAGTCAGAAGAAGGAGGTAATAATCCCTCTTTACAAGACACTGTTTAAGTCCCATCTGGAGTACTGTGTGCAGTATTGGAATCCACACTTCACAAGTAAATTAACCAAATTGAGGCAGTCCAGAGAAGGGCAACCAAAATGGTGCAGAGACTGCATCAGAAAACATATGAGGACAGATTAACGGAGCTCAATATGTATACCCTTGAGCAAAGGAGGGAGAGAGGTGATATGATCAAAACATTCAAATACCTTAAGGGCATTAACAAGGTGAAAGAGTCTAACATGTTTCAGTATAAGAAAAATAGCAGGACAAGAGGACACAGCATGAGATTAGAGGGAGGCCGATTAAGGGGAATGTGAGGAAGTTCTTTTTCCCAGAAAGTGTGGTGGATGCATGGAACAGCCTACCTCAGGAAGTAGTGGATATGAATACAGTGCAGGGCATCAAACAGATATGGGGTAGGCATAAGGGAGCAATACAGATGAGTATGAATAGATAGGCCATTGACAGAGTACAGGCCTATGGCACATTCGTAAGGTAGAAAAAGAAATGGGCAGACTGAATGGGCCTTGCGGTCCTTATCTGCCTTCAACTTCTATGTTTCTATGTTTTAGGGACCATATAGAAACAATAATCAGTAAAGTTATTAAGAAACTGGGGGTTTTAAAAAGAACAACTAGATTTTTAAAAAAATCTGATAAGAAAAAGATTTCTGAGCAACTTATTTGGCCCTCAGTAAAATATGGTGAATTTGTATTTAGGTCTGCAAATACATTAATGTTAAATAAACTTGATAAATTACAGTATAGGGTAACCAGATCTGTTATTTGCTGCAACGTTGGAACACACCACTGTTTACTTTTGAATAGACTGAATTGGTTGTCTCTTGAGATGGAATATACAAGGAGTAGGTTAAAATTTATCCATAACTATAAGGTTAACTACCCTGACCATAATATCTCAAAAATGTTATTTTCTTGCATCCCTGACAATAAAAAAATACTTGGTTAGGTCGGTTCACCAAAACAAAATTCTCCAAAAAAAGTGCAATGATAGAGTCAGGGACTACACCTTTAGATCTGTGGCAGCTTCATACTAGAATGGTCTACCCTTTTTGACATGGGCTGAAACTAAACATAGTTCTTTTACAGAAATGTTGAGGGACTACTACATTTTCACTTGTCAGTGTTTGAAATAGAATTTATTCTGTTTTCTGCTTTTCACTATATATATTTAATTGGTTTTCTAGTTGCTGACTGCTGTTATTAATTCAATTTACACAACGATTTTGTGATTTGCATTGTATTTATTTATATTTTATGTGTAACTTAGATAAGAAAACAGGATTGTCTTGTGAACTGGACCGAAAAACTCCAAAATGGCATATTTCCTGCATAAAAATAAAATTTTTACCTATCTACCATCTCTGTTTGGCTCTATTCTGGGTGGCCAGTTGTAAAATTCTGTTCATGTGACCTGTGTGGCCCATCTACTTAATCTTGTGTTGGAGATATGGGCTGACACCTTACAGTAGTTGCACTTGTAAAAAAAAGTTTTCTGTCAAAGCCCAATGTGCCAGCATCAGTTTTGCAGACCTGGTGGTGTTCTTGGATCAGTGCTGTGGAATATCTGGCAGATTACTTGCCTGTAATTATGTAATTCCTTGAGATGAACACCCACATCTGATGCTGCAACACTAAAATGTCTTGTGCATCCTTGAAAGTAAGTAGATGGAGTTGCTGATACAAGCAATTGTTTGGGAGAGAACATTCTCCTGAGGCTGTCAGAGTTGTTGAGGAGCTGCAGTCCAGTTCTAAGCCACAAGGACACAGTAGATTGGGACATTTACAAAATGTACATTTATTTTGGGATTATTGTGCTGCAGCAGAGGCATGTGAACACAGGCTTAATGCAGTGGTAATGGTTTCCAGGTGCTTAGAGGATGAAAAACAGAGCTATGTAAATCTATTCCAGGGGGTGATGCTGGAAAGCAGTGCCAAGATGAAAAATATTGTAAGTGCACATCCTTCCCAGGCTACTTTTAAAACAACCCATATTCTGGATCAACAACTGGCACTGCTTGATACAGACAGAGAAAAATATGTTCATGAACTCCAAGGCCTGGCGAGTGTTTCCACTTTTGAATGGCATGCACACAAAACCATTGCAGTCCATCCCAGCTGAATTTAGCATCGATGAATGGTGGGGAGCTCAACAAGATGCACTGCCAAACCATAGTGCTGTGGCAAAAAAAGGTATTGTACATCTGGCTCCCAGTTTCCATAGCAGATGTGGAATGGGCATTGTCTGTGTATTCAGCCTTCTCAAAGACAACAGAAGAAATACGAAAGAAAAAATGTAAAACTGTTGCTTATCTTAACCCTTGCAGGGCCGCGGACTGATATATCAGTCCAAAATTCCTATATGTTCTAATTCTGTCAGCAGACTAAGGGTTAAAAAAACAATAAAAAGTTCTAAATTTGTGGCTGACAGTATAGCCTAGAAGTTAGAGTAATGAGCTGTGAACAAGCTTGGTATATCCTGCAGACCTGGGTTTGATTCCCATATTATCAACTTACATACTTTCTAACTGAGCAGGTCACTTAACCTAGTGCTCCCATGTCACCCCCTGAAAACAGGCACTTGTGCCTAGTGGGCCTTACACAGTTACCAAAGGATTAAAACAAATTTAAATCAGTCAATCAATTTTTAATAAAATTCTAGTACTTCCAGTATTTTTGCCATTGTTGCCACATTTGGTTTATTTTTTGTACTGTGTACATTGTGTTCAAAATGTGGAAATGTGTAATATGGGCTGCATTGGTTTCTTTTTTATTACATTTACTATAATTAGTTTATTTTAAAGATAACATGTTAAATCTCTCCTTTATTGTCACTATTTCTTAGAAATTGGAAAAGCAAGAGCACCACAGAACACCCTGTGTATATTGTATTGTTTATATTTTTTATTTATTTATTTATTCACAATTCAGATCTACAACCATTGAGTCAAAGATTCATTTACAAAGGCACCTCGTCGCAGGGAGGGGAGACAACATATTGGTGGAGCAAAACAGTGGGGAACAATAAATGTGAGATACAAAAAGAGCATACAAAGCAAAGCAATTTCAGCGACACAGTGGAGCATGCAGGTTACAATGCGTGGTGTACAGACTACAAGTAAGCTATTCTAAATAAACTAGTACATATGTAATACTATAAGAACCCTAGAGGTACTAGGTGGTGGTTACCCTGTGGGGGACTATGTCTGTGGATTGACTCAGGCGGAGCTCTTGGTAATACCCTGTCATGGGCATTTGCAGCTCCGAGTGTCAGTGAGATGTTTGTGTAGGGCAATTTTGAAGGGCCGATTTTTGAGATGTTAGTGATGTGAGTGGGGAGGGAATTATGCCAGGAGGGGGCTCAGTAGTGGAAAGACCTTTGGGCAAGCGAGGTCCTAGCTCTCGGCACCTGGAAGGTGGCTTTGGTTGTATTTCAGGTAGCGCAGTGGGTTTCCATTGAAGGGATGTGTGACTCTGGAGGAAAGCCCAAGTAGAGTTTTTTTGGCCAGTATACAGGTGTGGTATCGCAGGCGCTCTTCAAAAGTGAGTAGGTTCGAGGTGGAGTAAAGCTGGCATGTGTGCATTCTGCTGGGGGCACCGGTCTGGAGCCTGCAGGCTTTGTTGATAGAAGTCTGGACTTTGGTGAGGGCAGTGGGGTCAGCAGCTGCATGGATAAGGAGCCCATAATCAACCAAAGACAGGATGGAGGAGGAGATAGCCAGCCGTAGGGCATACTCAGGGAGGCAGTCTTTGTGGCGGTAAAGGAGTCCAATCCAGGCATTCATGGCAGAGGACAGTGAGTTAAGATGGGCATGGAAGGAGAGAGCCGAGTCAAAGGTGATGCCCAGGTATTTGTATGTTGATACCTGTTCAAGGGGGGTGTAGGGTGCTGGGGAGGATGAGAAGGGGGCATTTCTGGAGTTACTTTCGCGGTGTGCAAAAATCATAGATTTCGTCTTCTTGTGGTTCAGAACCAGACGATGGTTGAGGAACCATTTTTCAGCTTGGCTGAAGGTGAGTTGCAAAGAGCTCTGCAGGGTGAGTGGGTCGGGGTGGGAGGCAACGAGGACCGCATTGTCAGCGTATAGAAGCATTTTGCCCGAGCAGGAGCTGGGGAGGGTGTTTAGAAAGAGACTGAACAATGTGGGTCCCAGGATGGAGCCTTGAGGGACCCCAGAGTGTACAGGTAGGGCAGTTGATAGGATACCATTGATTTTGACCCATTGGGATCTGTCACAGAGGTAGCTGGAGAACCAGGCCAGGGGACCAGTCAAGAAACCAAGATGATGGAGGGAGTCAAGCAATAGGGGGTGACAAAAAGTGTCAAAGGCCTTGGATAGGTCAATGAACACTGCCCCGGTGATCTCCCCAGAGTCAAGTGCAGAGTGTATTTGGTGGGAGAACTCCAGTAGAGCTGAAGTGGTGCTGTGTCCAGGGCGCAAGCCATGCTGCTCTGGGCATAATATGTTGCATTTGGATAGATAATCCATGAGTTGGGTGGATACTATTTTCTCCCAGGGCTTTGGGGGGGGGTGGAGATTGGTCTGTAGTTGTTTGGTAATGCGCGGTCTCCATTTTTATGGATGGGGTAATTTCAGCCAATTTCCATGCACTCGGGAATTGGCTGAGGCATAGAGACTGGTTAAAAAGGTCAGTAAGAGGGGCTAACACGACATCAAGTGTTAGGCGGAGAATCCTGGAATCAAGGGGGTCATAACAGGGGTTGTGGCTGGAGAGGACTTTTAGTAGGAGTCGTTTGGTGTCGCGGGGAGATATGGTCCGGAGGAGAAATGGGGGCCAATTAATAGCAGGGGGGTTGGAGGCATGGATAGGATTGAAGAAGTGGGCAGGAAGGACTGCACTTAGGTCAGAAAAGGTCGTGTTGAGGCAATCAGCAACAAGTGGGGGGGTCAGTGTTAATTGCGCCGTTAACAACCATCTGGGGGGAGAGCGGGTTTTCCCATTAAGCTCCTTAATATTATCCCAGAAAGCTCATGCAGAGCCCCAGAATGAGGCCAGGGTGGTTTGGTAGTATCTGGCCTTGGCTTGCCTTATGGCCCAGGTGCATTGGTTGCGGAGCGGCATTATAGGCTTGTCTGTCTGCTATGCTGCCGGACTCGACTGCAATATGCCACAGGTTATCCTGCTGCTTCAATTGCTGGATCAGGGAGGGAGAAATTCAGGCAGCATTGTGTCTCTTGGAGAGAGTGCTGGTAACAGGGGCAAAGATGTCACAGGCCTTGCAGAAGGCTCTGGTGAGAAAGGCTAGAGCAGTATCTATATCCGTTGCAAGGGAGATTGGGACCAGTCGAGCTGGGCTAGGTACTGCTTTAGCTTATTAAGGCCCCTGTGGCGAAATCAGCGGCTGGAGGTGACTTTGCATGTGGGATTGAGCATGGGGAGGACCAGAAACAGAGAATCGGGGAGTGGTCACTAAGGGAGTTGGCTAGGACGTTAACAGACTTGATTTTGTGGTGGCGGTTGGAGAGTATTACATCAAGGAAGGAGCTGGACCCACTTGATTGGTTGAATCTGGTGGGATGAGTGACTAATTGAATTAGGTCAAGGGCATATGTGTGCTGCAGTGGAGCCAAGCCAGTTGATGCTGAGGTCAACTAGGACGAGCTGTTCGGCTTTGTGGGGCAGGGTAGAGAGATAATCAGTGAGTGAGTGGATAGCTAGACTTTGGGCCTGTGGGGGTATGTAAGTGGTTGTAAGGTAAAGAGGGCCACAGCCCGGGTCAGGGGAGATTTTTAGGGTGATGGCTTGGGCACTGTGATCGAGCTTGGGGGTAGGTAGTGCATGGCCCAGGAGGGAGTCACGCAAGTAGACTGCACATCTGCCACCACGCTTACCCACATGATCTTCTCTAAAAAGGGTGAAGCCAGGGAGGGAGATAGCAGAGTGGGGGTTGATGCGGAGAGCCAGATCTCCACTATGGCAAAAATGTTGGGCCTGTGTTGGGTGACCCAGCACTGGAGAGTAGCAGTTTTCTTTGGGAGACTGCAGATATTCATAGAGGCAATGCAGAGGCCACGCCCAGTAGGGGGAGAAGGGGGGTAGAATGTCCAGGTCCAGGGTTAGGGTGGACATTCCCAGAGAGCAGGAGGAGTAAGGTGATGAGTCGGAGAAGAGGACTGCGGCAGTTGGGGTAGAAGTGTTTGGGCAGATGCAAGGATCTGGGGGGGGCAGTGCAGGGGATGGGTAGGGAGTTAAGGGCAGGTATGGCTAGGACAGAGAGGGCCCACCCTGCACAGTGTACAGGGGGCAGGGGGGTGGACGTTGGTGGGGGTGTGGTGGGGTGATTGGGTAGTCCAGCATGCGAGGTGAGTTAATGGTGAGCAGAAAACAGATGGGAATGCTAGGAGCAGTGGAGGGATTGGCAAGAGGAGGTTGATATTCTGGCAGATGTGTGCTTACAACAGAGCTGGAGAGATTCACTGGAGGGATAGTGTGGGGAAGGACAGCACAGTGAGGAGCAGAGCGAGTACAGAGAACACTACAAGGGACATACTGGGGTATGGAATGATGGGATGAGAGGAAGACAGATAAGTGGTGGTAGGCAGGATCCCCCTAGTGGCCAACGAATATAATCTGCAGGTGGAGAAGTGGGCTGATTGGTTAAAACGCTAATAAGTCCACCCTATTGGTTAAGTCACGCTATAAAGCTGCGTGTCTACCAAGGGTGGTGGTGGTGGTGGGGAGCCAACGCATAGCGTCGGTGGGGCAACACACTGGTTTCAACTGCGCCACAGTCCTCCGCGCCATGCTGCAGCCCGTGATTCTGCAGACACCTGCAGCTCTTCGCTTTTGGGGCGTCTGCACCAGGCCCTCGCGACCGACCGATCGGGATCAGGATCTGGAGAATGGCTGTGGAGAGGAAGCACGTAGCTGTTATTTATACTGTGTGGAAACGGGGTGGAGACTTGCAACACAACAGTTCTATCGGGACATGGCTGCACTGACTATTTAGCTAGATTACAGATGGTTGTAAACTTTAAAATGGCAGCAGTTGTTAAAGCTAATAAGCAATTGGCTAAAGTGATTCTGAGTAAATTAGCCTGGCAGCAGTTGTTAAAGTTAAGTTCCTGAACTCCTTAAGGTACAACATTAATTTTCTTTCAATGCAGTAATCACAGTTCCTGAGTTCCTTTAAGGCACAATATTAAATTATTTAAAATACAGAATCACAGTTCCTGAGCTCCTTTAGGGCACAGAATTAGGGCCTTACAAGTAAAGGCAGTGGAGATTCTGCCGAAATAAAACCATCTCCACTGCTATGCCGACAGAAAAAGTATAGAGAGAAGAGGTGCCAGAGCACACACTGGTTTCAACTGCACCACAGTCCTCTGCTTGTATGCTGTGCCCACGATTCCATACCTGCAGCAGTTCAGCTTCGGGGGGGCATCTTCACCAGGCCCTCACAACTGACCAACCGTGATCAGGATCCGGAGAATGGCTGCAGCAGTTTGGCTTCGGGTGGGGGGGAGCGCGTCTGCACCAGGCCCTCGTGACAGACGGGGATCAGGATTTGGAGAATGGCTGCAGCAGTTCGGCTTCAAGGGGGGCATCTGCACCAGACCCTCACGACCGACTGACAGGGATCAGGATCCGGAGAATGGCTGCAGCAGTTCGGCTTCGGTGGGGGAAGGGTGTCTGCACCAGGCCCTCGCAACCGACCGACCAGGATCAGGATCCAGAGAATGGCTGCAGCAGTTCAGCTTCGGGGGAGGGAGGGTGTCAGCACCAGGTCTTCGCAACCAACCGACCGGGATCAAGATCTGGCGAATAGGTGCAGCAGTTCGGCTTCGGCGGGGAGGATGTCTGCTCCAGGCCCTCGCAACCGACCGACCGGGATCAGGATCCAGAGAATGTATATTGTGTTTATAATGTGGAAATATATAATATTGGCTACATTTTTGGGGGGTTACATTTATTGTAATTAGATAATTTTATTGATAACATGTTAAACCTTTCCTTTATTTTTACCATTTCTTAGAATTCAGCATAGTTAGAGCACTGCAGAACCTCTATATATAGTGTGCTGTGTATATTGTGTTTTTAATGTGGAAATACAGTATGTACTATGGACTACATCTTTGGGGAGGGTTTGATCATTTTGGTTTATATTTACTGTAATTAGATGATTTCGGTAATAAAATGTAAATAAAATGTAAAACCTTTCCTTATTTGTCATTATTTCTTGTAAATACCAGCATATCAAGAGCACCATGGAACCCCCACAATTGTCCGCAATTTCCTTAAAATTTTTCCACAGTTTTTACAATATTTTTCAACAATTTTCCAGTGCCCCTGGTCATACCTGAAAATAGTAACTATATGCCTAGTGCGCTCACCAGGTAAACAAAACCTAAATAGATAAATTAGACTTTTTTCTTTCAAAAATTGATTTGTTTCAGTACATTTTAAATGGCATATATATATATATATATATATATATATATAGATATGTCCCTGACTTTTTACATTGGTTGCACTCACACAAACCAACATATTGTGGCAATATGGCATTTCGGCGGGGGGGTGTCACTGCTGAGCCCATTGCAGTTTACAGAACCAGGGGCTCAGCAGTCTTCCCCAATGACCACTCAATGTGGTCCTGATGCAACTTTCTGCTCAGTGGGCTGAACGATCATGCACTTCAAAGGACCAAAGCCGCTCTATTCTGAGAGGGCTTCGGCCCTTTGATTTGCATGACTGTTAAGCCGACCAAGACTTGTAGTGATTACTGTGCTGCCTTGCTCCTCGGTCCTGGGTGGCCGCTAAGTGCTCCTGCCAGCCCTGTTATCTGTTGACCTTGATTGGGGGTCTAGTAGAGCGTAACAGTAAAGTCGCATGCTGCATTGGGGTTACCGATCACTGTGCAGCTCAATGTGTGAGCTGCTGCAGTTGGCTCCTGGTAGTGGCAGTCTGTGGTCAGTGAGGTACGCATACACATCTGCAAAATCAAGGAAAAAGGTGGGTTGTATAATGCAGCCTTCAGATGGTAACCTCAGCATTCCCTTTAGGGTGCAGGCTCTGACATTACTCAAGTGCTAACAGTCTTCAATTACTTACTAGAATGTGTTCAGAGAATTTGGCAGAACAGCTGAAAACAGGACCTGGGACAAGGACTATGACCGAGCCATAGGTTAGTATCAGAACCCTGGACCAGAACCAGGTAACAAGGGCATGAAATGGTTCTGTATAAGGCCTTGGTGGCAGACAAGATGCTGGGAAGGGGTACCAGGGCAGGGCAACTGATGGGGAGTGTCCCTGAGAAAAGAAAAACATCCACCGACATCTTTATTTTTTTTAACCCTGTAAAAAAGAAAACGGTCCCTCGTCATCTCCTCTGCCCCCCCAGCCTGACCCTCCCTCTGCACACCCACCTCTCTGTACCCCCCTTACCCCATACTTACCACCGGAGGTCAAGCTCTGTCATCTTCTCTGGACTGGGACATGTCTGCAGTTGCACTCTTCAAAGGCGAACCGTGAACTGAAAAATCCAGGTAAGCGCTGTATAATGGCTGTCAATGTCGGTTTCAACTTATGTTGATATCTCAGCCATTTTTTGAGATTTTTGCACCAAATTTTCAATTTGGGGTTCTTGGGACCCCCCAACTCATGAACACTGTCATTGTCATTTCATTACTCAGTCACTGCGAGGAATCACCTTTTGGGACTAATTAATGAAATGACAGTGCCACTGTTCATGAGGTGGGGTCCCAAAAATGCCCATGTTGAAAATCTGGTGTAAAATATCAAAAAATATTTGAGTTATGTGTGCTCATTGAAAGTTTTATATACATGGACGTAACCTTGGTTATTTGTAATATTTTGACCCCATATTTTCAACATCACCATTGTTTCACACCACCTCATGAACAGTAAAGCTGTTATTTTTCACATCCTGCCCAAAATGTATTTTCACACCTGTGGCATGGAATGGCACAGTTGCTGCGTGAAATCACCTTTCGGAATAGAGTACTGAAATGCCACTCTTCATGAGGTGGGGTCCTAAAATGCCCATGTTGAAAATTTGGAACAAAAATACCAACAAACACCCAGGTTATGTGCACTCATTTCAATTTCTCTATGCACAAGCATAACTTGGTCAATTTTTAATATCATTCCAAATTTTCAACATAGCCATTTTTATGTTGGCATGCTTGAGCAGCCAACATCTTGTGGTAATGCAGATTTGGAGGCGCGGTCACTGTTGGGTGAATGCAGGGCATGCACCAGTAGGTTCGTCCTGCATTCCCCAATCAGCCAGCAGCAGGGGCCGATACCCTGCCTAGCTAATGAGGCGAAGACATTACAGAAACGGTCCACTGCAATGAGAGTGAAGCTTTCATGCACCGTGACCACAACACGCCTCCCCCTACGTGCAGGCAACATGGCGGCAGTGACTGCCGCTGTTGCCTGTCAACCCCCCCTTTATTGTGTGCCGATGGGGTGCCCAATCCCTGTTGACATCATGTAACCCCACCCTTTTTGATTGCCGAAGGGGTGCCCAATCCCCCACCGGCAGCATGTGCCCCCAACAGTTTTTTTCTTTTCTTTTTCTGACGGGGCCCAACTTCGCTGGCATGTATCCTCCCTCCCTGAATTTTGCCAACAGGGGGCCCACTCCCCATTGGCATAATGTGTCCCCCATTTTTGCTTGCCGAGGGGTGCCAACTCGCGGCTCCTGCTGCCCCTTCCTTTTTGCTATGGAAGTGCCTAATACCCTGTCAGCTAAAAGCACTCCACACACACACTCAGGTGGTATGTTGAAGTCCACCTCAGTGTGCCAAAGCACCTATTAAAATGAAAATGGTCCCCAATGTCTTTATTTTTTTAACCTATAAAGCAAAACGGTCCTTGTACTCTTCCAACCCCTCCCACAACCCGCACCCACCCACTGCGCACCTGCCTCCCACACCCCTCACCTCATACTTACCTCCAGAGTCCGGCACAATGATCTTTGGTGGATCAGGAACATGTCTGCACTCTTCAAAGCCGACTGCAAACTGAGGAAATGCCGGTAAGCTGTATAATAGAATAAATAGTTTTTTTTTCAACTTTAATGCATATCTCGGGCATTTTTGGGAATTCTTACACCAAATTTTCAACATGGGGTTTTTGGGACCCCTTCTCATGAATTCTTGCACTGTCATATCGTTAATATGTCCCAAAAGGTGATTTTGCAGTCATTGCGGCGTGAATCACCTTCGACCAGTAACGAGATGACAGTGCCGCTGTTCATGAGGTGGGTTCTCAAAAAGTCATGTTGTACCCAGGAAAAATCAAAAAATGGCTGTTTTATGAGCGCAGGTTATGCGTTGCTACGCAGGCTCGTAACTTCATGAATTCACAATATTTTCATGCCAGATTTTCAACATTGTCATTTTTTTAACACCTTCTTGTGAACAGTACAGCTGTCATTTCTCATATCCTGTCCGAAATGTGTTTCCACACTTCTGGCGCACAATAGCATGGTCACTGTGGGAAATCAGTGTTTGGGCCAGATTATGAAAATGCCAGTGACACCATTCATGAGCATAGTTCCTAAAATGCCTATGTTGAAAATTTGGTGACGATACTCCATAAAATGACTGTGTTACGAGCGTGCGTTGGCAGATTGCACGCACGCTCGTAACGTTGTGCATTTGTAATATTTTCACTCTGGATTTTCACTATTGGCATTTTTCCACACCTCTTGATGAACAGTACAGCTGTCATTTCACATATCCTGCCCAAAATGTGTTTTTGCACGTCCAGCGCAGAATAGCGCAGTCGCTCTGCGAAATCACTTTTTGGGACAGTTTGAGGAATTAACAGTGACACTGTACATGAGCAGAGGTGCTAAAATGCCTATGTTGGAAAATTTGTGCCGAACATCCATAAAATGACTGTTATGCTTTTATGCTATGCATTTCCTCGCGACCTTGTAACTTCGCAATTTGCAATATTTACATGCCACATTTTCAACACTGGCATTTTTTTATACCTCCTTATGAACTGTACAGCTGTCATTTTTCACATCCTGCCAAAAATGTTTTTCCTTACTGCACTACCAAAGCCAATGCCAGCACGACAACATTCGGCATTGACAAATGTTTGTTCCACACTGCCTCATGAACAGTACAGCTGTCACTTCTCACATCCTGCCTAAAACATGTTCTCGCACCTGTGGTGCAGAAGGGCGCAGTCACTGTGCAAAACCACATTTCAGGATTGAGTAACAAAATGATAGCACCACTTTTCATGAGGCAGAGTCCCAAAAAGCCCAGGTTAAAAATTTGGGGCAAAAATACCAACAAAAGACAGAGTTACGTGCACTTGTTGAAATTTTCTTACGCACATGCATAACTTTGCCAATTTTTTTATATTTTGACTCCAGATTTTCAACCTAACCATTTCTTCACCCAGCCGTGGCATGGAATGACATTTTGCTATGGATTAAGACATTTTCACCTATGGGGTTTATCAGGTACAGTGATAAGAAGACTGTTGAAAATTTGGGGTCAAAATGTGAAAAAATTACAAGGGGTGTCACCAGCAGAAGGAAGGAGGTAATGATGCCGGTATATAAAACCCTGGTCAGGCCTAATACTGGGTAGGTTGTGTCAGACCAATCTGATGGATTTCTTTGACTGGGTGACAAAGGAAGTTAATCGGGGGGGCATGGACATCACCAACCTCAATTTCAGCAAGGTCTTCGACACCATTTCACATAAGAGGCTTGTTAACAAGATTGCTAGTCTGGGCATGGTAGAAAAGGTGGTGAACTGGGTTAGGAACTGGCTAACAGACAGGAGACAGATGGTGGTGGTAAATAGGGTACAATCCGGGGAAGGGGTGACCAACGAGGTACCGCAGGAATCAGTCCTTGGGACAGTCCTATTCAATGTCTTCATTAGTGACATTGCAGAGGGGCCAGAAGGAAAGGTCTGCTGGCTTGCAGATGACACCAAGATCTGGAATAGGGTGGATACTCCAGAAGGGGTGGAGAAAATGAGATAGGAACTAGGCAGGTTTGAAATATGGTCTGAGGAGTGGCAACTGAGGTTTAAATCAAAGAAGTGCAAAATTATGCACCTGGAGCATAGAAACCCTGGGGAGAGCTACATGAAGGGGAAGGGGCAGTTTCTGACAGTCACCAAGGAACAAACAGACCTGGTGGTTATAATTTCACATGATTTGAAAATACCAAAGCAGACTACAAAGGCAGTGGGGAGGGCCAGTGGCATGCTGGGGTGCATAAGCAGGGGTATCACCAGCAGAAGGATGGAGGTAGTGATGATGTTATATAAAACCCTGGTCAGGCCTCACATGGAGTACTGTGTGCAGTTCTGGAGGCCGCACCTTTGAAAGGGCATAAACAGGCTGGAGACAGTCCAGAGAAGGGTTACTAAGATGGTGCAGGGCTTGCACCACAAAACAAATTAGCAGAGATTAAGGGAATGCAACATGTACTCACTGGAGGAGAGGAGGTAGACAGGAGACATGATAGAGACATTCAAATACCTCAAGGGTATAAACAAAGTGTAGGGGAGACATCTTTCAATACAGGAGGACTACAAGAATGAGGGGGCAGGGCATGAAATTGGAAGGTGGCAGGCTAAGAGGGAATATGAGGACACTTTTTTCACAGAGAGGGTGGTGGACACATGGAATGGTCTGCCGCAGGAGGTGGGGGGAGCAAGTACTGTGGCAGGAGTTAAACATGCATGGGACAGGCATGAGAGAACCATAGAGGTACAGCTGAGGGAGGGTCAGAAGCTGTAGACAAGTGCACGGCTTACAGTCAGACTGGATTGGCCTAGTAGTCCTTATCTGCCGAAAATTTCTATGTTTCAACCTCTAGCAAAGCAGTGTGATAAGGCAGTAGGAAAGGTTAGTAGGATGCTGGGGTGCAAAGGGAAGGGCATCACCAGCAGAAAAAGGGAGGTAGTGTTACTCCTATGTAGATCAATGGAGAGGCCACACCTGGGGTGGTGCTGCAATGTGGGAGGTCTTGTGTGTATACAGACTAGACTCACCATTGGGCTTTTTCAGAAAAACATCAAATTGTTTAACAAGCAACCAACGTTCGGCACTGACAAATGCTTGTTAGGTAATGAGGCAGTTTTATCTTGGAAATGAGACCCAGCACCTGACTGAGTTGTCACTAGCTTTTTAATGAAGGGTCAGGTGATGTCTCTCTGCCGGTGAGGTTTCCGGACTTTTTATTGCCATTTTATAATGCTTCATATACTCTGGCTAACTAAATGCTATCCCTTAATTATAGATCTGGTAGGCTGGAATCTGATATGAATCTGTGGATAGTGCACACTGTTCCAACTATACAATCCTAGATGGATAATATCCACAGGATGTAATACAAAGTGGGTCTGTAGTTTATTTTTTTTTCATTAATGTGTTTGTTCTCCTGCTTTCCAGTCAGCTGTCATCTGCTCAGCAGCCCTGACCCTGTCACTCTGGTGTTCCCCAGGATTTACCTTCACCTCTGGTGTTTCCCTTGAGCTTTCCTCCTCTGGCAGTGGCAGCGGGGCCCCTAACTCCTGCTACAGAACAGATCTAGTTGTGGGAGGTGGTGCATGGGTAGCCAGGGGTGGGGCCTGGGAGCAGCCATTGTCATCTAGCCAGTCAGGGTTATCCATGTTCTCCCATTATGCCACAGAACATTGGCAGCAATGGTGCGCAAGCATGCAAGCAAGCATGCACAACACCAGCCAACGTTCTCCCACTCACTAGCTTTTCTGTCTGCACTGCCACATGTGGTCCCCCTGGTGGCATTATAGCAGCAGAGCTGGTTGCCCTCCTTCCACGAAGGAGTAGAATGTGCTTTGGGACACTCAGTTTTTTCCCCCCCAGACGGCCCCACCCTTGACAATCCAAGCTTGTTCCCAAACTCGGATCACCAGCATCGTGAGTGGTAGCACTACTGGATCCATGACAGGAGTCCGACAGAAATTCTGTCGAACACCCTGTCAGCGACACCAGCAGGTCAACAGCATTCTGCAGTTGGCTGCTGGTTCGCTACTACATTCTTCGCCCCCCGCACCCCCCCCCCACTGAAGGATTCTCAATTCCAGTTGGAGCTGATTGGGGGGCGGTGCAGGACCCCAGACAGACAGCACCGGGTTCCAGTGGGTCTCCCATTGCGGCTAGGCACTGTAGTCGATGTGGGGAACCTCACTGTCGAAATGTCACTGCGAGGGGGGTAAACGGCTCTGCCATTGTGCCAGTGGGCCAGCACATGCAAACTGGGTCTATAGTTTCAACAACATAAAATAATCACTAAATATGGGGGGGGGATAGCTCTATTTCTAGATAATAACCTAACGCAGGAGGGCCACTGCAGGACAGTGTCCAATAAAGCAAATACTGTAGAATTTGTGACTGCATCAACAAGAGCTTTGAGAACAATCTAAGAGTATCATTCTACCTTTGCACATTACTTGGTTGAAAGGATGGATGGATGGATAGATGGTCCTGAGACGAACAACATAAATGTTTCAGGTCTTGTGAAAAGAAGTTCTGAAGAGACTTGAAAGAGCTTGGAATAGACACATTGGAAAAAAGAAGGCTAAATGGAGATGTGACAATAGTATACAAAATAATTAAGGGATATTTAAAATCTAGGGCAGATATCTGTTCAGATTTGCACCAAGCATAAGGCAAATGGAAAGAAGTTGAGAGGAGAGTCATGAAAGTTATGTAGATGCATTGTTTCAATGAGAGTGTACTAGTCGAGGTATGGAACAAGCTGCCAGCATATTAGTGCATTAAGGCTCACAATACTGCTTGCTTCAAAGACAGGATAGATGTTTAGATGGAAAGGGCACACCTGGCTACAACTTCTAAGGCAGCAGTGAGATGGACTTAATGGGCCATGTAGGCCTCCTTTTATCCTTAAATCCTTGTGTTCTAAACCAGCAACTTTGATTGGCTCATCCCTGGAACAGCAAGTATGGTCAAGTGATGGAAAGTGAAAACGGCAGGCAGCATTCTGGACTACCGTCTGGGTAAGTAACTTGGCAACAAACAGCAGCAATGGCTCAGAGGGAATAACGTGATGTGGTTTACTACACGACGTCTGCTAAATTAGTATTGTGTTAGAGGATGGGGAAAGAGCAACATTCAGGGAAAGAGATGGCATGAGAGAAAACAATTGCCAGGGAATTGTGAGTATTTAAGGGAAAGGAGTGACTCATTCCCTTTGAGGGGGCTAGTTTGTATTTAAGTTTAAGCAATGGAATGGTCAGACCTCTACAAGGGCTATATCAGGAAATAAGGTGGATACATTCTTACTAGTCTTCCATCCCCAGGGTCCTGGAGGAGTGGAAATCAGAATGGGGCAAGGTATTCTTTAGCCAGGATTAGCCAGGGTTTGGAACAGCCCATGGGTGAACCTGAGGCAGAGCAACCAGAACAGTGGAAACAGGGCATGGCTGGCTGGCACTATACAAGAAACTGCAGGTTCAGCTGGTCAGGAAACTCAGATGGTGGGTGTGAGCCACAGGAAGGCAAATGTCCTTTGCTACCTTTGCTGCCATCAGTCAGACAAGTCTATGGTAGATCGAAAGGGTATGCCATCACTATGGCAGCAACGTTACCATGACTGACACTACAGTGACAACAGTGCCAGGGTATTGTAGTGTCGGTATGGGACCCCAGCACTGCTTTCTGGGGGTATTGCACCACCTTCCCAAAGCAAATTTGACATGGAGTTGATTAATATAGTAGCAGGGGATGCAGAGGGCAGAGCCCCCTGCATGAGGGGTTCGGGGCGGGGAAGCACCCCAAAGAAAACACAGTCTAATGTGACTCCCTTTATGCTGACTGCAAATGCGGTCAACATAAAGAAGTCGTGGTAAAGTCGGTCGACAACTAAATTGTTGACTGTCATAGATCTGATGGAAAGAGAAGCATTGCCAATGCATGCATTAATAGTTCTACTAATAACAGCAGCACCACATAATTGTTTTATTGGGATAATGGCCACCAAAGGTTAGCAATAGGGAGCGAGACAGGGGCAGGATTTAGGGCACTGAGGGTACCGGTAGGTCAATGGAGGGTGAAGTCTAGACAATACCAAAACCGAGTTTCACTGAATGGCATTGAAAAAAGAGCACCCCAACCAAAAAAAAAGAGAAGGGGACATTAAATTATGAACACCCAACAACTCAGCTGTAACTTGAACTGAATGAGGGTCCTCAATCCAAAGCCATTGCCTGGTTTGTTTTTATCCCTCCCTGGGTAGTGTATTCAAACTAGCGCTCAAGTCAAAAT
Organism: Neoceratodus forsteri; assembly: GCA_016271365.2. Taxonomy (NCBI): domain Eukaryota; kingdom Metazoa; phylum Chordata; order Ceratodontiformes; family Ceratodontidae; genus Neoceratodus; species Neoceratodus forsteri. Next base: position 636,472,680 of record CM057453.1, on the reverse strand, counting down.
CTTAGCAGTCATGATTCAAGCTTTATTACTTCATTCCACTTTCAGAAGTCTGGGCTCGCATTCTACTGCGACATCTGCATCAGCATGAGCCTGCACATGCATGGCATGGATTCCAACCAAGATTAGAGGTTTTTAAATATTGAATTAATTTCAGAGAACCATAAGCCTTTAAAGAATGTGACTCCACACTGCCAAAAGTTGAATAAAAATAACATTTAAACTGTAGGCTGTTTACTTTATGTGAGAGCGCCACTTTGAATAACCTGCCCAAAGAGTCACCCTGTCAAATTGGACAGTATTTTTCCCTTGGAAGCTTGTGCATCCCTATGGCCTGGACAGCATGTCATGCCTTGATGATGTATTATCAAATGCTGTTATTACTGGACTTTGCTTAACCTTAGCCCTTCCTACTTAGAACCGTGTATCCTAGTTCCCAATAGAATCCCTTACTTCATTTTGCATTTTAATACTGTCTATCGCATTTGTGTTTGGGACTGAATTGCAGTGAGTGTGTTTTGGGTGGGTTGAACCTGTGGGGCCTATGAACCCCCCAATGAAAGTATAACAGCCCCATGTGTAAGTTTATCAACACTTACACACTACTTCTAAATAACGAATGGTTTTCTCTTAAAAAAATACTTACTGCTCATTGCTCATATTTTTTTATAGTTTGCTTGCTATTACGCTAAAGAAACATATTGGGGTAGTTGGTGTCAAGCAGGTTCTGGAGGTTTGCACTGTTGTGGCCAATAGTAGCATGGCATTTTTTGGGGCATGTGTGATGTCCACCAATAATGGGAGACACAGCCGGTGACACTTGTTTGGAACATTGCCACCAACTTGAAAGAAAATAGCCGCGCCCGTATGCGCTCCCCCCACACACGCACGCACGCATATTGCATGCTAATGCACTCCCCCACACACTGTATAGCCGATGGGGGTGCCCTAACTCTCGCCGGCTCCAGTGTCCCCCAACAGACAAGCGGGGTACCATGCTGGGAAGTGTGGCAACAGTCCATATGGCCGACGAGGTGCCCAATCCCCGCCGGCTCCACTGCCCCCGCCCCAAACAGCTTTTCCAGCTGCCACGCTGGGAGCCCACCCCAGCATGGCAAAAGTCCCGTGCTTCCAAGAAAAAAAGAAACCTGAAAGAGAAAAGCTTCCCTTGCTGACTGTCCTGACCCCGCTGCCCCACCCGTTACCCACCCCTCGCACCCCTACCCCCACACCCCCTCACCCCATACTTACCTCCCGGAGTCCGCTATGATCTTCGTGGACCGAACACGCCTGCACTTTCAAAGCCGATCGCGAACTGAGGAAATGCTGGTAAGCTGTTTAATGTAATAAATAGGGTTTTCAACTTTGATGCATATCTCAGGTATATTTGGGAATTTTTTCACCAAATTTTCAACATGGGGTTTTTGGGACCCCACCTCATGAATTCTGTCACTGTCATTTTGTTAATCGGCCTCGAAAGGTGATTTTGCGGTCACTGCACGGAACCACCTTTCGGGACTGATTTACAAAATGACAGTGTTGAAGTTCATGAGGTAGGCCCCCAAAAACCTTATGTTGAAAATTTGATGAAAAAATTCCCCAAAATGACTGTTTTACGAGCATGCATTGCGCTGTTCCTACGCACGCTCGTAAGTTCGCAAATTTTCAATATTTTCACTCCAGATTTTCAACATTGCCATTTTACCACACCTCCTTATGAGCAGTACAGTTGTCATTTTTCACATCTCACCCAAAATGTGTTTCCGCGCATGTAGCGCACAATGGCGCAGTCGGTGTGCGAAATCAATGTTCGGGACAGATTAAGAAAATCACAGTGACACTTTTCATGAGTAGAGGTGTTACAATGGCTATGTTAAAAATTTGGTGAATAAAGTCCGTAAAATGACTGTGTTACGAGCAACCATTGCGCAGTTTCCATTCAGCCTCGTAAGTTCATGTATTTCTAATATTTTCAGTCCAGATTTTCACCACTGGCATTTTTCCACACTTCCTTATGAACAGTACAGCTGCCATTTTTCATACCATGGCCGAAATGTGTTTTCGCACTTCCAGCGCAGAAATGCGTGGTCGCTGTGGGAAATCACTGTTCGGGACAGATTAAGAAAATCACAGTGACATTGTTCATGAGCGGAGGTTCCAAAATGCCTGTGTTGACAATCTGCTGTAAAAAATCCCCAAACTAATTGCATTATGTGTGTGTGTTGCACAGTTTCTACACACGCTCGTGAGTTCACCAGTTTTTTTTTTTTTAATATTTTTACTGCAGATTTTCAACATTGCTATTTTTTCCACATCACCATGAACAGTACAGCTGTCATTTTTCACATCCTGTTCGAAATGTGTTTTTGCACCTGTGGTGTCAAATGGCGTAGTCGCTGTGCAAAATCAGCTTTCCGCTAACAAACTGATATTTCCACTGTTCACAAGGTGGGGCTCACAAAAAATCCATGTTGAAAATTTGGAGTGAAAATGCCAACGAACGCCCGAGACGTTAGGGTTTCCGACCATAATGCCTCACCCTGTAGAGACTGACAGGCATCAAAGGTGTGACTTGGGATTCTCGCCTGTAATGCTCATACCATTCCACACTCTGCAGCCAGTGAGAGGCATTGAGGTGTGCCTTGGACTCTTCGGCCCCAAAGTTCACCCCATTCTCCTATACGCACCTCACCGTTATTTCCTAATGGAATGCGGTGAGCATAAAGGCCAAAGACCCCAAGGCACACCGTGACACTTGTCAGTGTCTACATGGTAGGGTGCGGTGAAATGGCGTGGCCGTTATGCCTGATGACCCAAAGGCACACCCCAATGCCTGTCACTCTCTGCAGGGTGGTGGTGGGGTTGGCTTCAGTGCAATACTTCACTGCCATTCCTACTATGCAGCTCTATAACTCCTACACTACCAATGCCAATGCCAGCAAGCAAACATTCAACATTGACAAATGGTTGTTTTATTAGACAAGAAAGATCTGAAGCAGCAGACACTGCAGTATCTACATATGCCCAGTGCAGTGCCATTCTGTGTTTATGAGAGATTCCTATCCCCATCTTGATTTCAAAAGATCTTTGCAAACTGGGGGGAGCTGTTCTCTTAAGAACTACAGTAGTTTCTTTTTCTAAATGATACCCCTACTTTGCCTGACTGACTAGATGAGCAATTACTTGTTACCTTAAGTACAAACATTCTACTGTTACAGTTGTAAAAACAGAAGTCTAAACAACATCAACAGTAAATCCCAGACTGCAATAATCTGGCTGCTTGGGAAGGATACTGCAGTGAAAAAACAACTGGGGCTACAAAGGGGCCCTTGTGTTATCATTTTAAGTATTAGCAAAGAGAAACCAAAGACTCCAAAATGACAGCTTAGCACATGAATGAAAATGATGTTCTACATGGCTGTAAATCTCTGTATATTTGGCACTAATTGAGTGCCACGGGCTTGTGAGTTTAGTAAAGAAATAAAAGCATCTGTGTGGTATCAGTCCTTCTCACAAACTATGGGCTGACAAGGCCGACTGAGCACTAGGTTTCTGAATCTGAGTACCCTGGAACACTGGGAGTCAGTGAGGTCAATGCAAACCAGACCAGACATCGGATCATTGAGGCTGTTCAAATCCAGACATGTAGGAAGAGGAGTTTGCAATCTCTGAACTGCGGGCAGGACCTCCCACTTTTGATGGATGCAGTCAGTCTTGTTTTCCCACAGAATCTGTGTTAATCTGGCTTAGTGGAATGCTGCTGGCCATAAACGTTCTGAACCCACAAGGGCACGCCCTTAGCTGCACAGCATATGAGAAAGACAGCACTTTGCTTCCATTCTGAAGCAATAAACTAACGGAAGTGTGGGTTTGCAACAGTAAAAGGCTGCTACAAGGATGACAATTTTTTTATTGCATGGAATGACTGAACCAGCAGCTAAATTATTTTTATCTTGCTAAAAGAATTGTATTCAAATGAGAGATTATGGAAAATAAGTATACACAGTGCTCTCCATAAATACAAAGCAAGTATAGTATTAACTTTTTTTCATTGGCGTGTTTCTCCCTTAGTCCAGGTGACCCTACCATCATGCCAGCCACCCCAACCTCAACACCCTGGCTTTCTGCCAGCACTTATGGTCGAGCAGAGGCAGCATGCCCTGGCTGCTCAGCGTGTACAGGCCAAGGCCTGCTGGTGGCTGGAAGTCATCTAGCTGCTTGGAGCCATTTTTCCTCATTTTCACCCCAGGGAGGAGTGGGCATGCAATGCCACCCAAGATGGCCCCACACATGCTTCCGTGCATAGGACCTCGGTGGCTGCCACTCCTCCCCAATCCTGATGTGACAGTCCCTGGCTGACATGCCCCCAGCCAACACTAGATGCCAGGCTAGTGTCGGGCGACGTAACCCACCCTCCCCAAGAGAAGAGAGCAGTCCTCTGAGTGATCTGTCCTCTCACTCCCCCGGCCAACCTTCAGTGACCCAGGTCTGCTTCTGAAACCGGGTCACCGGTGTGGTAGTAGGTGAGACATCCAACACCTTTACCTTCTGTGCCACTGGTCTGATCTCAAGTATAGTATTAATTCATTTATTTGAAACATATTTTAGCTGATAAACAAACAGAGCCCAGGAAGCATTCTTTTTCAGTTGTGACTTTTGTGGGAGGGATACATGGGAGAACCAGGAAGAGAAATTCATAGTATCAAATGGCTTTCAAAATATGTACACAGTCAAATATAAATAGACAAACACCGTAGATACTTTTGTATCCAGTTTTCCTCATCTCCCTGCCCCACACTCCTGCATGATCCCCTGAGGTAGCACTTTACATGTGAAATGTTGGGATTTGTGTGTCCTGGGGGTGCCTCTTTTACTCTTCCTGATAGGATTTTATCGGCTGCGTGATGGATTTATATGAAACAATCAAGACAGATTTTTTTTTTTTGCAATTGTAGTGGATTGCTAGTGCAGTACTTCTTTTGGGTTCCTATACATTATTGCACTGAACACAGCATTTCCCTGCCTTGTGGATAATATATCTTCCATCCAGCATTTCCCTGAGCAGCCCTGCATTCCTGCATTGTTGTATCAGTGCCCAGCAGCATGTATAGAGATTCCAGGTCAAGGCTATTTGTCTAGCCCCTACAGCCAAGTATGACATTTGGCAAAAGGCAATCTTCAATTGTTACCTTCAGTGGAAACTCCTTATCACATGTGATAAAATACAGAGGCTGCCAGCCTGTTGCAGCAGCTGACCATTTGCCTGGCTGCCCCCCCCGGACCTGATCAGGATAGGGGGAACCCTCCATGGGAGGAACACAGGGCCTGGCAATGCCCAGGAGTAGGTCCTGAACAAGCTGCCCTCAGGGCGGGATGGCATAGCTGGTGGGAGAAGAGTAGACAGGGGAGATATTAAATCCTGCTCCCATGGTAGATCTCCCTCTGTCGCCTCCTTCCAGTGGATCAGCATGCACTGCAGACACCGCCAGCGGTTTTAGGTAAGGGCTAGTCTGCCTTGTTGTTTGGGAGGAAAGAGGGGCTCACGGTGGTTCGGTGGGTAGTGCAGTTGCCCTGGACATTCGTTCAGTCTTTAGCTTGCTCTCTGAATGCTGGAAGCTGTTTCCCCAGCCTACCCTGGCTCAGTGCTTTGATCACTGCCGCAGGCGGCAGGGGCCTGGATTCAGGTCCCAGTGGGAGCACTCTCCCACAGCTCAAGTAAGAGCTGTAAGCTAGCTCTCCTGCTCACCTCTTATGGAGTTCCCCAAAAGTGATACCTCCTCACGGCTGCAGCTGAAGCCCTTTGGAGTGAGGAATTTTGAGCTAGTGGTCAGCTCCTCTGACTGGCTGGGCAGCCCTCAGGTCTGGTTCCCCCCCATCCACTTTCACTCACCTCCTTCTCTGTGGGTGCTCCAGGGAACATTCGGCTTATCCGCAAGCCGGTTCATGAGCAGTCCTCAGCAGCAGGGCCCGGACGGGCCGGGGAAGAGGAATCCCTTGCCTGTTGCCAGCATGGTACAGAGGTTTAGAATGATATGTCTGGGTACTACTGTACAGAGTAGTACTGGGTCTGATTCTCTCCTTGAGGATTTTTGAGCATGGCAGTGGGCAGGACCACTATTGGAGGAGGTACAGCAGAGAACCAATTCACTTTCGACTGCCACGAGGGGGAGTTGCAGCACATTCTTGCAGTGTGCTTCCCCTGCCTTCCTTCAGGCTCTCACGAGCCATCGCAGGATGGCTCTCTCGCCAGCTAAGGGATTCTCATCATCCATCTTAGGAATGGTAGATGGCCAACAGACCCAGAAGTGGCAATCTCAGGGGCAATCTTTTGCTGTCAATGAGTTCGGGGCACTGTAATGAGCCCTCCGTGGATCGCGTGGCTGGCCTCACATGGGCCGGTGCCCCCCTTCAGCCTTACACACTGGCACAGTGGCAGTACAGCAAGATGGCGCTGCCCATGAGGGCTGCCATTTTATTGCAGTACCTGGCTGTAGACAGTGTATGGCATGCCTAGGGGCTGGCAGTTCAGCCTAGAGGTTAGAGTACTGACTGTGTAGGAACTTGGTTCATGGCAGTCCTGGGCTTGATTCCCATATCCTCCACTTGCACATGGCATTATTATAAACAGGTCACTGACCTCCCATTCCCCTCTACTTCTGGGTTCTTCCCCCCAACTTTGGGAGCTCTGGACTTGGGGGGTGGTTCATTCAGGGAATGGGGATTGGACGTCCACCCCACCACTCTTCCTGTCCACTTGCATACTGTGTGACCCTGGACCCTGAGCTATCCACTTGACTTCCTTGTGCTTTTGGGTTGTTGTTTCAAGCTGGCAGTATAGCCTAGAGGTTACTGTAAAGAGCTGTGTATAAGCTTGGTACATCTAGCAGACCTGGATTTGTTCCCACAACCTCCACTTGCATACTGCATGACTCTACACGAGTATTTCTTTACCCCTCCATGCTCATGGGTCAGCCCTGAATCAGCACTTATCAGCTTAGTTGCACATTGGATGTGCACCTAATTAACAAGATACAGTCGGTGATTTCGATTCAAGAAACAGAGTAGGTCCTCCATTTAGCTATGCACGGGGCCTGGCCTAGGAGTAGAGCATGTAGTGAGTATCTATATGCATCAAAACTGGGGCCTAAACCTCAGTCACTGCTGGCATGCTGCATGACACAGAGCAGATAGTTAGTGAGCAAGTTGCAGAATTTGCCTCTTGGGGGAGTGGTCGCATCGCGTCAGGGAGCTGCCAGCAGTGTGGCGACATGGTTCTGCATTAGGCAGGGACAGGATGCTGCCTCTTGCCAAAGCGCATGGTTCTGTCCTGCCACGGAAGCTTCCCTCCAGGGGTCAGGGCACAATTTGGGCCCATGGACAGCAGTCAGGGCTACAGTGTCACTGCTCAGGGAGATACCATCCAGCATGGTTTGCGGGGTGGCACCACCTACTTGCAGTACCACCCAACAGTCCTGTGCTACCTCTCCGGGCAGTATTCCCCCCCAAAAAAAATAACAAACAAGGGAAGTGCCTTCCGCTACTTGGTGAGGGGTTGTCCCACCTCTCAACTGCGGGGATTTTCCCATAGTGATACAATTTCCCCAGTCAGTTACCCATGCTGTTCATGGGTTTTACTGATGATTTTATTAGTTAATGGTTATTTCTGGAGGTACAGATAATTGAATCAATGTACTAAGTTGAGAGAGACATTCCCCATTGCTTACTATATATAAGGGCAGGGAATTATCCTGGTGACCTGGGTGCTGTTCCCGGTCTCTTGATGTTCTTTTCAGTTTAGCAGAAGTGCTGCACATTTTGACCTTTGGCTAGGAATTTTGTAGACCAGTACTAGGAATTGTAATGAGAGAGGTTAGAGGTTCAGGGGTCGTCTGACCCCCGGCCCACCTTGCAAGGGTTGTATCCAGTGGCTAATGCTCCCCCCCCCCGACTTCTTCCTAGGTCAGGGCACTCGAAACTGCAGAGAATTCTGTATTTCTTGGGGATTGGGAGCCACCGGTAGGAAAGCACTATCATAGTTTTGTTTGCTATTAGGCAATGGATTCCACAGGATACAAGAATTTCCCTGGGGTTACAGGATAAGGCAAACCCTCCTGGAGCCTTGACATGTTGACATCGGTAGAGGGTTACTCTTTTCCATACACTGTGGCCCACAACTGGTTCTCAAAAAATCTCTTTGTTAATGCCAAAAAAACTAAATCCATGTTGCTCAGATCTAAGCCCTTCCTTGCAAAGTCCAGGACTCACTGCCATCTAAACATTCTCTCCCCTGATGGACCAGCCATGGAGGGCATCAACATTTTCAAATACTTAGGAGTCTTACTTGACCCCTCCTTCACCTTCTCTGAGGACATCAATTCCCTAGTCAGCAGATTCCATCAAAAACTGGGCACAGCCTATAGTTTCCGGCAATTCCTTACCCTGGAGGCCAGACTAGCCATTGTCCAGGGAAATCTTCTCCCAATACTGGACTATTGCTCCACTATCTATGCCAGAGCATCTGTAACCACCATAGCCAAGCTCTCCTCTGCCTACAACAATGCCTGTCATTTTGCCTTGCTGGCTCCTTTCTCTACCCACCACTGTATCCTCTGCAATTCCCTTGGATGACTCCCACTGCAAGGTTGCTTTGACCTCACCTTCTGCTGCCTGGCAGATACTGTTATCCATACTGGTTAGGAATCCCCCCTTGCAGCTCTCCTCAAGATCCAAACTCCCCACTGCTGCCTCTGCTCAAACAGCACCTCCACATTAGCAGTTCCTAGGGTACACACGAATATGGATGGCAGAGCTTTGTCGGCAGCAGTCCCTACTCGGTGGAACAAACTGCCACCTGTACTCCGCTCCACTGACACACACTCTAGTTTCAAATCCCGCCACAAAAGCTGGCTCCTAGCAAATTCCTCCTATCACTGTTCCCTTGGGTAGGCCACCTGTTTTTGCCAAATTTGTCTACTCACCCGCTGAGTCTCATTTTTGCCTCCCTCCCCTCGGATTTGCCCTCTGTTTTCCCTCTTCATACACTCACTGCCAACTGTAGTTTTTGCTTCAATTGCAGGTAATGTACTCATACTGTCTACTGCAAAATGTACTTATGTAATAATTTCTTATGTATGTAAATAACTGACTTATGTTATCCAATCTTGTTTTATTTGACTTATGTATCCTATCTTGTGTTATTGTAACCTGTATCACAGTTTTTTTCTGTTTTGCCTTTTATGTTTTTTCTGTTCTATGTTATCCGTGCCATTCTGTAAATGGCCCGGGTTGTGCCTGAAAACGGTCCCTGGGATCAGCGTACCTACCCGGTTATCAAAGTCATAAATAAATAAATAAATAAATAGCATGTGGTGCTTTTGCATGCTAGGGAATCCCACGCTAGGGGTTATCATAAGCATGGCACCCCGGTTGCTAAGAGAGCGTACTGGGCATAAGTTCAGTAGACCCTGGCCTATGGATCATGACCGAGCCCCAGGTGGGTGCAAGGGTTCAAGGTTCAACTCCAGCCTTCCCATTTCCCACGATGGGTGGGCCTGATCATTTTCCCCACCTGCTGGTCCAGCGGGATTCGGGAGTTCACCCTTCCCCTTTCAAAAAACAAGCAAAAAAAAAAAAGAAAGAAATTATTTTAAAGTGGCTTTGTGGTGTAATGGAAAGCTCTACAGCCTGATGAACAAGAGGTTGAGAGTCTGAATCCATACATGGTCCTGTCAGCTTCACGTATGAAAACCCCTCGGCCGTGAGGCAGGCAGCATCGAGAATCAGTCACGTCAGCATAGTTCGCAGCATGCCTGGATGACGGCCCATCGAAGTCGGGATATTCAAGCTAAAGGTAAGGAGGGCTCGGATGGGCCACAGGTAAGGGCCCATTTGGTCTGAGAGGCTGTAGGTTACCAAGGGCGATGCAGAGGAATAGTGGATAAGACCAGGGACCCAGGGCAAAGGCCCTAGTTGGCTCCCAGGTGACTCTTACGGCAGCAGGGACACTTCATCCAGGGGCCGGAGCAATCACAGACTCTGCCATTCCCGGTCGACTCCTTCGCAGGACTGGTTATACCAGTGGGCCTCAGAACTATGTCGATATGTTTTCTCCCTTCCCCCCCAGCCTCAGGGAGATTCGCCCTGCCATCCACAGTCAGGGCTAGGCTTGTGACACTGTTCAGTAGCCGTGCGGGTGGCCAGCCGTTAGTTGAAGTCATAAGGATTGCACAGTGGGCAGGGGTGACCTAAGGCCTACTTCAGCATTTCAGTATTGGGGGGGGCCCATATCATGGGCAGAGTTGTTCAGAACCGGAGGCCCACTAAGAGGGCACGGACACCATGTAGTCCTGTGGCTCAGGGTTGAATAGCAGGCCGGTGCACTGGAGACCGGGCCAGTTCTCTTTATGCCTCCCCTTAGCTCAGCTAGATATGTGTTGTCTTCTAGGGGGTGGAATCCTAAGTGAGAGCCGGAGGACAGTATGTCCAGAGCCCCAAGTCCTTGGGTTACATGTGGTTTGGCGAAGCCAGTTCGAGAGGCCCTCCAGGATGGGAGAATCTTCTCACATTCTACCGCTGGTACCTTTATGGTGGGAAGTAGGTGGATGGTCCAATTTGGCCCACCACTAGCGGATGGCTGTCCGTGGACCAGGGAGATCCATGGATTTAGGTGATACACATTTTGTGCTGAAGGTATTCAAGCAGTGCAGGTACCTTAGGGGGGTGTTGGAATTGCAGATGTGTTGTCCAGTGCTCAGTGGGCTGCATCAGGGCGTAGCGGGTGCACGCTCACCTCTGAGACTGGTAGAATGATAGGATGGGTTTTGCCCCAAGCCAGGTCCTTGGAATCCCCAAACGTAATCATAGTACAGAAGGAAGGGGAGGATGCTCTCCTCAGATGCGGTCCAAAGAGGCTAGGAGCTTTTTTTTTTTTTTTTACCAGGAGAGACACACTAAGCTGAAAGCTTGTTTACAGGTGCAACCTGGGAACACAAGAAAGTTAAGTGACTTGCTCAGGGTCACACAGTATGCAAATGAGGGCTTTGGGATTCAAACCCAGGTCTCCAGGTTTGCAGCTCAGAACCTTAAACCACTGCGCTATACTGCCTCCCCCAGGAGCTGACCCAGCAGTGGACTTTGGCCACATTTAGTTCCCCATCCTTGGGACAGGGACCACATTATACTGGGTAATGGAGCATTTATTACACACAGGAGATGGTCTCTGGTGGGACATTGGTATGTCCTCTCCTGTCAAGCAAAGGTTAAGAGGCTGATTCCAAGGGGAACTCATATTTGCTTACTTTAACTCTGGGAGGCCAGATGCCAGGTCTTGCCCAAGGGACCAACTCTGTGTCTTGGATGGGTTCAACAAGTGGTCAGTCGCTGGGTTACGGGGGTGACACTAGCTGTCCCTTGGGCGGACTAAGGTTTTAGGGCATGGCTGACAATATCAGGACTCTTTAGGTGGGTAAGCTGTAGGAAGGGTGTAAAAGGTCGCAAAGGATCAGGGCAGGGACAGGCGGCCAGTTCCTACAGTGGCCTGGGTTCATGATGGGAGCCATAGCCTTTTGCATGTGGGAGTGCCTGCGGGACGAGTTTGTCGGAGACCGTGGAGTATGGGCTGCTGGTGGTGGAATTGACCCAGCAGACATGGTCTCAGTGTCGCCTGGCTGGCAGGCAAGGGTTCTTGTGATTTTGGCAACAGCCGCCTGTGACCATCTACAGAAGTTTAAGGTGGAACAGACTGGGCCGGAAAGCTAGTTCAGGTAAAGGTCTCCCCCTAGAGTGTCATGGCCATGATAATAAGTTCAGGGCATGCATGGGCCCGCCCAGCACGGGGGGAGGCATTCCTCTGTTTTTACAATGGGTGCTGTCTTATCAATTCAATGCACGACACTAGCAGTGCAGCGGTTTAGCTCTCATGCATGTTGGTTTGGAGTAGCACCAATGCCCGGGCCAAGGGTGGTTAGTCAAGGCATCCAGCCGCTGGGGTGCTGGAGGCCCTGGCATTCTGGTGTTAGGATCATCCTCACCTGTAGTAATCTCCCCTTTTGTTTCTGTTGTAGGACCCTCAAAAGACCCTAGGAATGTATGGCTGATCGTGTGTACCTTCATCTACTGGGTGGCAGATCGGGCGCCAGCCAACCGAGTGGGGGGAGCAACCTCAACAATTCCCAGCAGGCAGCACAGGTCTTTTGGGTCAATTAGGAAACATGCCCTTGGGGGATTGCTCCCAGGGTTGTGAGAGGAGGTTGGCCGGTGAGACAGTCCAGATTTCTGCCAGTCCACTAGGGAGGGGAAGACCTGGGCCTCTGGATGACAGTGAACCTCCTGTCAGTAAAGAAGGAAGAGTGGTGAGTCTTTCAAGACTGGGGTCCCATGCAGCTCTCATCTGGTTGCACCTGTGGCACTGATCGATCCAGGCATGCCAAAGCTCAAGGGTGCTAAATTGGTCATGGACACGATAAACAGGGGATGGGAGCCATCTGGGCTTCTGTATAAGGTCATTAGGCCTCCCGCCGGCCCATTTTAGTGGGGGGGAGGACACACAGCTGCAGGTGGTGGATTTGGATAACATGCTGTTAACCATGAGTGGTCTTGGAGGAACATCTTGCGTGATAGCTTTGGGTGGTCAGACAGGGTCCGGCCTGTGGCGGCTTGGGAGGAGCGCAGCCTAAAGGTATCGGGGAAACATGGGAAAATGAGCCCAGTTCTCATGAAGGACTCATTGTCCCCAGTCAGCATGAGGCCAGGGAACTGCTAGATTATGACCCAGGTGGGGGTCACAGTCCAGCCTCATCGGGTGACACTGCAAGGACAGTGGGCAGCGTCGCATGGGGCGGCCACCAGCCTTGGCCATATAACCTCCCCCAAGAATTAAGGGAGCATCCTCCCAGCAGTGCCCATGCTCAAGGTGGTGCATGGTGCATGTATTTCAGTAAACACATGGCTGTGGCCATTTCCTCTAAGTATTGGTGTTTGTGTCTTTTTGGGAAAGGGAGACATGAGGAGGGTTCCAGGCAATAGAGAGGCTGCCAGCCTGTCGCAGCAGCTGGCTATTTGCCTGGGGCCTCCCCTTCCTGGACCTGGTCAGGATAAGGAGACCCCTCCATGGGAGGAACACAGGGTCTGGCAACGCCAAGGAGGAGGTCCCCAAACAGGCTGCCTTCAGGAAGAGATGGCATAGCTGGTGGAACGAGACAGGGGAGATATTCAATCCTGCTCCCATGGCAGATCTCCCTCTATCTCCCTCCTCCTTCCAGTGGATCCCCACCCACCCACCCTTGTAAAAGCAGGGTAAGGGGCCAGGAGATAGGGCCCCTTTGATCCATTAGGGGTGACCGCAGTAGGGGTCAAGGAGTGACTTTCCCCAATTTTTTCCCAGTTAAGAAATGGTTTGCTGGGTTTTTAGCCTTCTCCAAAGGGATGATAACCTAGGTAGTTCATGTAGCATTGGTAATTGTCTGGAATAGGTGGTTGTTTCTTAACAGAACTGTCACAGCCATGTAAAGCAGCTTGGGAGGCACGCAGCCTAAAGGTATAGGGGGAACATGGGGGACGAGCCCAATTCTCATTAAGGACTCATTGTCTCTGGTCAGTATGAGACTAGGGGACTGCTAGATTATGACCCAGGTGGGGGTCACAGACCAGCCTCATCAGGTGACACTGCAAGGACAGCGGGCACTGCCGACCTTGGCCATATGGTCTCCCCCAGGAATTAAGTTAGCGTCCTCCCAGCAGCACCCATGCTCAAGATGGTGTATGGTGTATGCATTTCAATAAACACATGACTGCGGCCATTTCCTCCAAGTACTGGTGTTTGTGTCTTTTTGGGAAAGGGAGACATGGGAAGGGGGAGTACCAGGCAAAATACCACTTTTTTTCACATTCCAGCATTTCAAATGTGCCTTAGTCGCTAAATTTAGCTAAACAAAATCTATAGCAGCTTCAGGTAGCTTTTGTCATACAGTACACTTTTACTCAAGTTAGATATACAGTACACGCTAAGCCAAGATGGCTGACTAGCTTGGTATGCAGAGAGCTCAGCAGCACTGGTCTCCATAACTTTCACTTATGAGGGGTACAACATGACATCTGGAAGAATCCTGAGAGGAGATGTCCAAAAACCTATCACAGAGTTAAAGAAATCACTGACCTGTTTATTTCCAAAAATAAAAATCAGCAAACAGTCATTACACAGTATAGGCCGAAGTCGACAGTAGGTATAGTGGATACTAACAGTGTTACCTTTTCAACCATGGGCACCTTGGTTTCCTCTGAGCTACCCCCAGCACTGAATCAACACTCTACAGCCAGCGCTATTACCAAACAAGATCATGGTAGCTCCTGTATCCTGACTGTGACCTCTCTCACTCTCTCCACAGACCTCACAACACTTCCATCCCTGAAGCCATGCTAAGGAGTGCACTGATTGCAGTAACCGCAGCTGATCCAAAAATGACAGTTTGGAAAGGCAAGCTTGGCAAATCGAGAAATAAGCTGAAAGAAAATCTGATGACTCACAGAGGGTGCACCAGGGATTCACACAAATCAAAACATTCTTGGGGGTCCTGAAGCAATGTCAGGCTTATTTAACAAGCTAGACACCCACTCCCTACACACAACAGAGCTGGATCACTGGCTCAGCAAGGCAGAAGACATATTGACTATCTCACGTGGGCTATTGAAAACTGGCTAAAAAAATTGAAATATTAAGGCTGAAAGTGGAGAAGATGGAAACTAGATCCCAGATGGACAACCTTAAGATGGGCAGTGTTCCAGAGGAGTTTAGGGGGACTGGACCCCATGTTTTTCTTTGAACAAATGCTGACTGGGGTCCTGGGCCAAAAATTCCCAGAACAATTATTTGAACTGGACAGGGCTCATAGAGGACCTCAAAGCCCCAATTGCCAGGAAAAACATTTTCAGAGAAGCTCTCCTCAGAAAAGCCAAGAGTGAAAAAAAATTCTGAATATAAGGGGTCTAAATACTCAGAGGTCCCCTGCAAAAGGAAGGATTTTTCCACATGTAACCCCCCCCCCACCACTGGCCCACCTTGTTTAACTAGCAGGGCTTCTCCTCTCACCACAACGTCTAGGAGTTAAAGACCGGGTTGGGGTTTACATTTTGTTAAAGAGAGGTTTTAAAAGAGAACCACCACAAAGCCACCATATACAAGGTGTACTAGCCTGCTATTCAAAACAGACAACTAAGTGTGGCAACTACCTGGCATACACCTGGTAGTGACCAGTTGAAATGGCCAACAACCCGGGACCCTGGGAGAAAATGTTTGCTCAGGACTATGCTAGGTTTGCACTTCTGGACAGTGGCATCCAAGTAACTCCAGACACAAGGAAGCAATAACATTGCCGTTCAAACCAGGTTGGGATTCTAGAGTGTGGCTTTTATTCACATAACAAAGTAGGAATCATCACAAAGCGAAGATGGACCCCCATAGGGCTACACATATTGGTAATGCAGATACTGAGATACAGACATTCCTGCATTCCCATTTAGCATAGGCTGAAGAAAACACACATTGGTGAACACACTGGTTCCAACTGGAAATTGACGCATCCAGCCAGGTACTGGTACATTTCCCATATTTCACAGGAGTAAAGGTGGTACACACCACCACCAGAGCACATACAGGCTCAGAAGTTTCAGAACCCACTATACTGGGATAAACTGAAAGAAAACAAACCACATCCAGGGGTAAACACTCTTCTCAGGCATTGGCCAATTGCACTGAAGAAAAAGTAATAGGTGCCCTTCAGAACCCGTAGAGGTAAACTGGGTACTCCAGATGTGGGGTCTCCCACCTTTTGTTTCCAAGCTTATACTCAGTCATTCATCTGGTTAATAACACCACACAACTGTAGAAAAACTGTAGATGTCATCTTAAATGTATACCACACTTAACATTACTACAGCACACTTCAGGGATGTCAGAATTAAAAGTTCTGTACATGGACAGTCACATTCTGGACTCCAAATGCAGGCAGACATTTTTACAGAGAAACATCTCAGGTGACAGAGTCCCTTTGTCAGATAAATTCACCCTTTAGAAATTGCAGGTTCTCCAGGGTTTACACAGAAAAACACAAAGTACTCACAGAGCAGTTGTCACAAGGCAACTTCCAAAAGAGTCCAGGCTGGACCAGGGGATTGCCCCTGAATCCTGGAGTTCACTCCATCCCTCCTGGGATGGGGCACAGGGAAGCCCATAAGACAAGGTCTCCAACACTTCCAAACTGGAACAGTTGTCATCCACTAGGGTGAGAACTTAAAACAAACAGGTAGCTCTCTGACAGAGCTGTACTGAGGAGCTGCCTAACTGCAGCTTCCTCCTTGAACTCCAACTACAGACTACTGACTAACATTCTAAAGCTAGCTCCCTAGCAGCTGGCCAGTGTGGCTCATGCTGCTGCGACAGTTCTAAATGACATCATCCCTCCAGAGCTCAGCTGAGACTGAGAACAGAAAGAGACAGAGTGAAACCCATTTAATTTGCATTTCACTAGCTGCCTTCCCTGCCTACCACTGATTCTAATTGGGATTCTAGTAACCCTTGGGAAAAAGGGGGTTACACGCAGCCATGTCTATACTGTACACAGACAATAACAAGTTTACTGTGTGAAACTGGTGTGAAATTTCTCAAGTCCAGCACCATGGGCGAATGTGTGTGTTCACCTCTCTTTGAGATGTGGAAAGAGCAATCCAAGAGTTACTAGACCCTGGTCAAAGGGTCATGGTCATGGATACAGATGGCACCAATTCAGTAGCTCAGCTGGTAACTACCTCAAACCATTCCTTCACCTCTGCTTGCAGTTTGGCTTCCCACAAACTGATAACCATTGAGAAGACTTGGTTACCTGTTCTAGAAACTGCCAGCCCTATTGCCATTTACGAAAATTTGGGATCTCCTCATTTGACCTCTTCTGTAAGAACTACTGGATTGGCAAGAAAGTAGAAACAAACCCATTCCAGGTCATTCTGAAGTAGAGCCAGAGCAGATAAAGCTGATGCAGATCCTAATATCTCCCACTGATTTCCTTGTTTAACTGATGTTCAGGAACTTTATCTAAGAGGAACAATAGAGGGAAGGAGAATGAAGAAAAGGGAAGGAAAAATGAAAAAAATAGTCCCTTAAATGAAGTCAGAAAATGTTGCTCTTTCAGAGGTACTAGTTAGTGGAACTGGAAATAATGGGGCTGAAAAAGAATATTGACTCTACTAGAAAACCGCAGTAAACTGCAACTCTAGCCCTGCCTGGGAAGATGCTGTGTCCTGGAGGCTGGGACATCAGAGTTGGGCATTTGGAAGCCCAGTGGCTGTTTTTGCTCTCCTTTGTAACTGCCTTTGTGTAATAATGTTAGTGTTTTTGTGTTATGTGTGTGTGTAGGTAGTGGTGGGTGAAGTAGATACAATTCGCTCATGAGAAATGATTCACCAGTGGAGATGGTCACTGAGTGCTCCCTAACGAGAAGCAGAGTACTTCGCTAAGAGATGGGTAACGCAAGTCCATTGAAAACAATGACTGCTATTCGCCTTCCCAAACCACTACTTCACCACCTCTAAGGCGAAGTACATTGAAAACAACGTACTTTCCCTCACTTCACCTTGTTTTTAAGCTCCAAAGGCGAATTTTGCAGTGATTCATGGGATTTCAGGTCACATGGGCTCTAGATTGTTCTACACAGCCTGAGTTCAGGGTAGTGTGTGTATGAAGCTGTAAGAGATAATCTGCTCTGAGAGCTCTCTGCGATTTAAACCTTCTAAAAGCTGTTAAAAAAGCCTTTTTGGGTCATTTGTTTTGCTGAAACTTTAGTTAATCGATTATAGGAAACCCTCCTGTGCTCATATCATTGAGCGTTTATTGTTTGTGTGTGGATTTTGGATGTTAATGTACAATATTCAGTCTGTATACTGAGAGACAGTGGAAGTGTGCTTTGGGGGAGGGGCGTATCTGTGGTGTAGGTAGATTAACTTGGAGAAAAAGACAGTGCTTTCTGTTTTGGTGATATTTTTCTTGTATAACTGTGTTAATGTACACACAGTAATATTTTTATTTATTTATTTACGAGATTTACCAGGAAGACATACTGAGCAACAAGCTCGATTCCAGCTGCGACCTGGGGGGATTTATTTTCAATAATTCTTGCCTTTTTTGCTGATTGTTGTGGTGCAGCAGTGCATAATTTTAGTCTGTTTAAAATATGTGGTTATATTACTGAAGTTTTTAATTTGCTATGCATTACTTAGTGTGTGTGTGAGTATGTGTGTGAAGCGTGTCATCAAATCAGACACCTCTTTTTGTGCCACATAATTTCAGCAATGTGAACCTGCTATCCACTGCAGCTGTGTAATTTTTGTACTTCTTTGTGGTATCTTTACTGGTACTAGTACTAGTGACTGTTACTGCAGCAGTACAGTACACTGCCCCACCCACACCCCGTAGCCCGCCCCAACCGGCAAAAGGAATTATTTTCCAGATTTGAATTTCTGATGGTGAGCACTGGTTAGGTGTTGTGCCTTTGCATCTGCATCGCTTCAGTGTGCAGCACAATCTTTTTCTGTCTGTGCATTTGCATCTCTTTAGGGCCCAATCTCCATCTCTAACTTAAGTCACAGTTGTTTCTTTGGCTTCCCTTCAGAGTACTGGACAAGTGTGGTGCATAATTCTGCATGAACATTGTACTCATTAATATGTGTTTTTAAGTCAGGACCATCATCATGAGTCACTCATGATACAAATCACATTCTTCTTCATCATGGTCACAGATGCAGGCACAAATCATGATTTACAATCACGGCATGAATCACAACGTTAGTCTTTTTTAATAGCTACATGGATCTATTGTAAGCCTGTTTTGTACAATCTCTCCATGCTTCACCACCCCACCATTGTACTCATTAATGAGTGTTTTTAAGTCAGGGAGTTTTGTGCCACACCTCATCAGGGCCCGGAGAAGTACAGCCCTAGGCAGTCACGTTTCCTCATCATCATGGTCACAGATGCAGTCACAAATCATGATTTAAGATTACGTCACAAATCACAACATGAATTTATTTACTAGTTACTTGGATGTATTGTAAGCCTGTTTTGTAGTATCTATCCAGGCTTCACCTTCCCACCATTGCACTCATTAATACATGTTTTTAAGTCAGGAATTTGGACAGTGTCTGCAGTACATACACAGACTGGAAACAAGACTGACTGCACACATGCAGTTTAGCACAGTATACTTGCACTGCTCAGAATACAAAGTGTCACGCATATGGAAGACAACAAAAAAGGGCATAATTACATACAAGGGTCGGGGATGGTGGAGGAATACATTTTATAACACAACAAGGAAGGTGTGGGGGGAACATGGTGTGAGGGAAAAAAAAAACTAATGTGGGATCCCATAGTGATCCAGCAGCAGTTCCAGCATGGACATAATTTGCAACTGATGTTGCTCTATGCGATCCAGCTGCTGCTCCATAACACTCACCCTCTCATTGTTCTCCTCAATAGCACTCCAGAGAATTGCCAAGTCAGCCTGTGTTACACGTAGTTCTCTGGGATCCACATGTTCTACAGGCTGACCTGCTGGTGGTGGTGGTTGGGGTGGGGGTGCTGGTGGAGCAGCAGGTGCAGCTGTGGCCCTCCTCTTCTTAGGGATGCCGCCATGCACAGCTGCACCCTCTGCCACAGAATGGCCAGCAGGTGCTGACAGGGTCCGTTCTGTGGCAGCCTGCCACTCCAACTGGTAGTGATAGAGCATATGGGTGTGCTGACTTCCAATCCCCAGGTGAGTCCCCCGGGGACCACGGTGCACCTCCACCTCACATAGGTGGCACTTGACCACACTGCTGTCCTCCCCGACACAGTCAAAAAGCTACCAAACAACAGAGGTGTGGGGAGGACCAGGCACAGGCAGGGGAGGGCCAGATGAACTGACAGCCGACTGGTCACAGTGATGAACAGGGATGGGATCCACACCTGGGTCAGGGGGAACAGGCACATCCTGCTCCAGAGGACCTGGTGCTGGACTTGGTGGTAGTGGTGGTGGTTCAACTGCCTCAGAGTCAGGACAGGAGGTGGTGCAGGTCCCGCTTCGGGGGGTGGGGACAAACAACTAACTACTTATAAAGGTAAGAGAAATAAAATTTACAGAAAGAACAAATTAAGTAAAAAATGAGTACAGAAAAGACAAAAAAATGTAGCTTTAAAAAAAGCTGTTGGGTCTAAATCAAAGTTTAAATCTCCTCCTCGCTCTGATCTCAAAGTATCAGCAGTCACAAAACACACTCCTCTCTCTCCATCTACACAGGAGAAAGTAAAAGTGTCTGCTTGTATGACTCACTTCCTTCCTGCCTAACTAAGAACATGTGACTTGCTGTAAAGCCATGTGATGTGTAGAGAGGCTGCCAAATCTGAAACACCAAGTGGATCACTTAGAATCATAATGAGGAACATAAAGTCCATTAAAACAATGACTTAAGCCTTGCTTGCATTGCCATTCTGCCTTAACGTGGTGATAATGACAGGCGCAGTGAACACTTTGCATTGCCCACTCCGCATAGCGGAGTGGCAACATGAAGTGCCCACTTCGCGTTCACGACGCCGGCGGAATTTAAATTCGCTGCATCTCTATTTGTAGGATAAATGTTTTACTATGATGTTTAATGCTTATGATATTTATTATGGTATTTTGTAATTTGTACTGTGTTTACTTTTATACTAGATGTATTTAGGGTCTCGCTGGAAATGAGCTTGTCTCAGTTGAGTTGTACCTTTTCACTGATAAGTATCTCAGATGAATAACATTTTTACTACTACTACTTTTGTTTACTTTATGTTGCTCATTTGTGCTGCTTTTTTATTTCATATTTCCACGTTTTAACCATTTTTGATGTCACACACTCACTTTTATTTAGATTTTTATCTTTTGCTACCCCAGCTGCTTTCTCTCACCACTGTGAGTAAGTGCTTTTATCATGCCTCTTCCATGTTTTCTTTAAAGCTTCCATGGTTTCTATAGAAAATATCATGGAAAAAGGTCTTGGAAACCATGCAGTATTTGGACACATTTCTATGGTTTCCATGGAAAGGATGATGGAATTTACAAGGGGTTTCTAGGGTTCCAACCAACATTTTCCTCAGAAAATGGCACGGAAAGGACAGAACAACAGAAAATAGCAAGGAATTCCATGGAAAAGTGCATCTTCACGTGCTATCATTGAAATAAAAAAAAAAAACAAAGAAAGCTGCACTGAGGGTTGCAGAGCATACTGGAAAGACACAGTATAACCTATGCCAAAAACCTGGCCTTTGGCACACCTTAGAGTACTCATAGAAATGCCCTAGGCTAGGTCTGAAGTTCAAGCAGATTCAATATATCTCATATAAATAAGAGTGGACTTACAAAAGTAGCAGCAGACAACACACACCAAGGATGTCAAGGTTTTGCACAGCTGTGCACTTTTTGAAGGCATAACAGTCCCACTTAGAGACAAGCTTATATAGTGTACTGCAGACACTTAAAGTGACAGTGCAAGTTTAAATAACTAAAAAGTGCCCATAGCTATTTAAAGTCCTAACATAATTCAATACAATTACAGGGAAACATGACATTTAAAAACAATGATATGTTTAGGCTTCTAATGAAAGGGCATATTGAGATATTCAAGTCCCAAGAATAATTTCAGCAATTTCAAGGACTAGGAATTGATTTCTTCCATTTCCAATGCTAGCATTGTGGATAATATATCTTCCAAACAACACTTTGCCCTCATATACAATAGTGGGTGTGACGCTTGGCCAGTTGGTTATGATTGTCGTATGAGATTTATAATATAAAAACATAGCATGTGATTGTCTCACATAAGACATCCTGTGCTTCCATGGGTGCCCCCCCCCAGGTTTCAGTGAAATTAAAGGATATATGTTAACTGACCAGGAGCTCTCTGTAATGTAATTAACTTCCTTGATAAATTGCATTTTATGGCCTTGTTTATGACCTATTGCTACTTTGAAGTTGGAAAGCTAAATATACAGTTGATTACAGGACAGGACATCATTAAGCTAATTCCTGCCAGCTGTCTCACATATAGGTGATGGACTGCAAGGTTGAAAACTTCAAAGAAACCAGCCACAAGTTCAAAGGAAAAGCTTGATTAAAGACTATCATAATTTAGCCAGCCTGGTGGTGCTGAGGGCTGAGGCACTGGATGCTTTACCTCATGCTGCGCCGGTGACCCGTGTTCAGGAATGAGCATGGGTCACTGGGGGTTGGCATGGAGGAGAAGGATAGAGTATCTGTTGGACCGCTCTCCTTCTCTGGGGAGGGGAATTTCACTTTCCAATGCCCAATTGCCCCCTGGCGGAGGCTGGGGGTCAGGGCATGGAGTGACAGCATCAGGGTGGAGTATGGGCAGATGCCTGGGGGAGAGACATGTGGCTGCATGTGCCTCTGTCTCCGCTGGTGTCATTGCATGCCCACGACTCCAGCAGGAGGGATGGAGTGAACAGTGGAAAAGTGTGGCACCTCTCACACAGCTTGATGACTGTCTGCGAGTGTTCATCGGGAGCTGGCATCCGAAGTGGATCCATGAGGGTGGGGAGTTAGGGGGCTCCCTGCCACCTCACTGTAGGGAGCAAGCCGCAGGGGTTTCAGGCTGCCAGAGGTCCCGGGCAAAACAGATGGAGGCTGGATCTCTGGCAAGGATGCGAGGTATAACGGGCACAGAGAGGTTGCCCAGGAGGATAAAGAATCTCTAAAATTAAAAAAAACAGACTGTCATAATTTAGGAAATGTCTTTTTCCTTCTGAAGTCACATTATTTAAAATATCTCCTGACAGGAAATCATGTTTATATTTTTTTTTTGGTTCTAAAAGGAGGAACTAGATGACTCATAGAAGGGGTGTGGAGAGACACAGTTTAAACTAACTCTTGTGTCTGAACTTTGTGGTAAGACATATTATTTTGGGACTCTAGAAAGACACATCTCTCTGATAGGTACTTACAGAGGTAATACATTAGATAGAAAAAGTCTAACTGTATTGTGGTAGGAGGTTTTGTTTTGTAATCTTCTTTAGTTCTTTTATGTGATTGTGAGCTCTTTGATATATTGTTCTGTGTTTCCATTTTTCATATTTTTATCATCTTTTAGTAAAGTACCTATTATTTGAAAGACTGCCTGGGTGTCTGCCAGTTCTTTTTGCATGTGATGTATAGAGGGTTAAGTCAGACAATTGTTCAATAGCTTCATGGTGTTACTAAACTGGGAAAATGTAAGAATATATCTAAGGTCTTTTACAGAGTTTTAAGGGTTCATTTGGAAGCCTGGCTTGGTGCCCCTGGTTAAAGATTGTACCACAATCTCCAAAGAGGATACATTTCTGTGCCTGTACATTGGGTACACTAGCATAAGGTTCACAGTTTGAATCCCCCCAGAACTTGAGACTAAAGGTGATTCAGACCCAAAAGTAGACAGGAGGGTAACCCTATCAGTTATCTGTTCACACTATTGCACTCGCAGGTTGGCACTGTGGGAACAGAGGGCCTGACGTGCTGAGTACATTTGTGACAGATT
Organism: Neoceratodus forsteri; assembly: GCA_016271365.2. NCBI lineage: Eukaryota > Metazoa > Chordata > Ceratodontiformes > Ceratodontidae > Neoceratodus > Neoceratodus forsteri. Next base: position 636,449,100 of record CM057453.1, on the reverse strand, counting down.
TGGTTGGCAGCAGTGCAGATAAATTTGGTAACACAAGCTTTAACTGTTCAGTATGTCAGCTTAATACTGTACAGCTCACTTGCAAAATGAGGCAGTGATTTATTTTTAAAAAAGGAAACAAAACTATATCATTTTGCTTACAGTCAAGTTCCTACCTGTTTTATTTTTTTTCTAAAGTGCAAGTTAGAATAGCCATAGTTAGGGAAGAATATGGCTTCCAACTACAGCAGGTACACTGCAGACTACTTGAGGCAGTTGTGTCAGGACAGAGGAGTCCTGCACTAGAGGAGAGCCACCAAGCAGAACCTCATGGATGCCCTGATGGCAGCAGATGCCCAGAGCATCAAGTCACAGACTGTGACTGTAAAGGACCAAACCTTGGGCATGAAGGGGCCAGCAGCCAGTGCAGCAGCCAGATCTGGTGAGGAGGGCAGCAGGGCTAGTGAAAGCGAAGGGCCATAGCACCAGGTGAAGGTCACCAGCATTCTGAAGCCAGAAGCAATCCAGCTGCAGATTGAGTTGCACAGAATGGAGCTAGAGTTCCAGAGAGATGCAGAGCGAGAACAGTGAGCAGCTGAATGTGAACAGTGAGAGGCAGACTGTGAGGAGTGTGAGCACCAGAGGTGACATGAACTGGAGAAGCTACAACTCCAACCACCAGCACCAGAGCAATTAAGTGGCTTGGGTTTAACTGGAACTACAGGACTGGGTTACAAATTAAATTCCAAACTGATAGCTGAATTTGAAGAGGGGGAGGAGGATATGGATGCCTTTTTAAATTTCTTTGAAAAAGTTTGTATTCAGGCAAAGATTCCTAGAGGGTTCTGGAGCTTCCAGCTATCCCCGTTACTTACCGGGAAAGCTCAGGATGCATTGGGTCAAATGGTCAATTTGGACAGTAATGATTACAGAAAACTTAAAGCTGCACTTTTAAAAAAGTTTGATTTAACTGCAGAAGCATACAGAGCTAAATTCTGTAAGCTCAGGAGAAGCCCTGACATGAGCTATGAGGAGGTAGCCATGAAACAACGTCAGTGTTTAAAACATTGGTGGGAAGGAATTGAAGCAAACTCTGTAAATAAAATTGAAAATGCTATATTGTTAGAACAGTTTTTTTGGGCATGCCCAGCAGAGCTGAAAACTGGCTAGAGGACTGAGATCCCAAAACAGTGCAAGAAGCTGCTGAACTGTCGGACTGCTATACCAAGAGCAGACCTGCTCTGAGAGCAAATGGGGTGGGCGCGGTAGTGCTGAAAGGGAAAAGCACGCCTTCAGGGCAGCTAAAACCCTCACTGCCTCCACCAAAACCAGTTAGCCCCAGGTTTCAAAGAAAATACTTTTCTGAGAAAAGAAACAAATGTTGGGTTTGCAAAGAAACTGGGCATACTGCCAGACAGTTTCCCAAAAGGATGAGTAATATGCAGAATGGGGCTAAGAAAGAAGTGGGTTGTTTGTGTGTCCCTGGAAGCATGCCTGTGAACATGAGGGAACACATGCACTCACTCACGGTGAATGGTGTACAGACACAAAGGTTAAGAGACACAGGGGCATCCCTGACATTGGTAAAAGGTGATCTAGTAGACTTTTGGTCAGCTTATACCCAATAAATTTGTAACTGTTCAAGAGTTCACTGGTGAGGAGACCACATTGCCATTCACTAGTGTTTTCCTAGACTGGGGTGAAACTGGGGGAAATGCGCAACAGGTGGTTGTAGCCAAAACTTTAGCAGTTGACGTCATCCTTGGCAACAATCTCAGACAGGGGATGGAGTGTGCAGTTACCCATAGCCAAGTGGCAAGGGAAATATTATTTCCCTGGACCCCACAGAAGCCATTGTGGAAACCACTGGGAGGCTGGTTCCCCAACCTGTGTCTCCTGATATGCAGACTAATGAAAAGGGGGTAGAAATGTCCCCAGTAGCAGTTAAGCAAACAGCTATGGAGGGCCACTCTGAAGAAGGAGGGGTGACCCATTGTCATAGGGTTAGGGATGACAGTGATCCTGAGTGCCCTGACGCTAGTGCTAGGGACCCTAGCTTAGAGACAGAAGGGGACATATCCCATGCCTTAGGAATGTGTAAGGAGTTTGCAGCTGCTCAGAAAAGTGACCCTAGTCTAGAGAAGCTGAGGGCTTGGGCAGACTCTGACGGAGCACAGGGAGGTGACGGTAAACATAAGGTTTATTGGGAAAATGGACTGATGTATACTCAGGCTGTAAAGACAGAGGGAGGCATGATAGGCAGACAGCTTGTCATTCCCCAGGGGTACTGTGAGCAGTTGCTCAAGATTGCACACAATATTCCTTTGTCTGGTCATCTGGGAATCGCGCGCACTATGCAGCGGTTAGCACAGAATGTCTATTGGCCCAACTTCACCCAGCTGGTGAAGGAGTATTGCAGGTCTTGTCACCAGTGCCAAGAAATAGGGAATGTGGGTATGAAAACCCAAGCTGCCCTAATTCCATTGCCCATAGTGGAGAAGCCCTTCCAGAAGGTGGGAATGGATATTGTGGGGCCTTTAAATACCCCCAGCTCCTCCGGGAAGAGGTTCATCCTAACTGTGGTGGATTATGCCACCTGGTATCCAGAGGCAGTCACCCAATCCTCACTGAGGACAGACAAAGTAGCAGATGCCTTATTTGGAATTTTCTCTCATGTTGGGTCTCCGCAGGAGGTTATCACCGATCGAGGGGATTCCTTCATGTTGGACCTGATGAAATGTTTGTGGGAGAAGTGTGGGGTGGTGCAGAGGTGCACGACGCCTTATCACCCGCAAGCCAATGGGCTTGTGGAAAGATTTAATGGTACCCTGAAGTCAATGCTCCAAGGGTTTGCTGAACAGCATGGGAGGGACTGGGAAAAATACCTTCCCCACCTGTTGATTGCATACAGAAAGGTGCCCCAAGAGTCAACAGGATTTTCGCCCTTTAAGCTCTTATATGGACGCCGGGTACATGGGCCCCTAGACTTCATCCGGGAGGAATGGGATAGCAAGCATGCCACCTAGGGCACTCCCATAGTGGATTACGTCCTTAGATTTAGGGAAAGGCTGAAGGAGCTTATGGGGAAAGCCCAGAGCAACCTGGCAGCTGCCCAACAGAAACATAAAGTGTGGTACAACCACAGAGCCAGAGCTTGCTCGTACATGGTGAGTCAGGAAGTCATGGTCTTTATTCCGGTCTGGAGAAACAAGCTGCAGGCTGAGTGGGCAGGACTGTACAAAGTAGTTAGAAAGGTAAATTATGTGAACTATATCATAGAGTTACCTGACAGAAGACATACAGAAAGAATGTACCATGTCAACTTGATGAAGCCATATGCTAATAGGGCTGACATTGTGTTTTGCAGTATGTAGTCCTGGGGAGGGGATGGATGAAGGAGACCCCCCTTCTGGACTTACTGGAAGAAAGCAAGTGAGAGTTCTCTGTGGAGGCAGTTAAATTGTCACCCCAGCTGGTCCCAGACAAGATCCAGGAAGTAAGGGAGGTTTTAGCAGACTTTGCCCCACTGTTTAGTGCCAAGCCTGGACTAACCCCCTTAGCGACTCATGATGTGGAGACAGGGACACAGATGCCCATACGGCAGACAGCACATCGAGTGTCAGAGGCTGACCAAAAGGACATTAGGAGGGAAGTGGAGGAGATGCTGGATTTAGGGGTAATCCAGAGATCCCACAGCCCCGGGGCTTCACCTGTAGTCCTTATGCTGAAGCCAGATGGCTCTACTCATTTCTGTGTGGACTATCATGGACTAAATGCAGTCACAAAGTCAGATGCCCGCCCAATGCCCTGGATGGATGAACTCCTGGACAAGTTGGGAGGGGTGACATACCTTATGACTATTGACCTGACAAAGGGGTATTGGCAGGTAGAGTTAACTGACAGAGCTAGGGAGAGGTCGGCCTTCATCACTCCGACAGGCTTATTTGAATTTAAAGTAATGCCTTTGGGAATTAAGAATGCCCCAGCCACTTTCCAAAGGTTGGTGAACCAGGTGTTAAATGGTGCTGAGGAGTATGCCATGGCATACCTGGATGACACTGCCATCTTTAGTGCCAGCTGGGAGGAACACCTGTCCCACCTTAGGGAAGTGCTGGGCAGGATACAGAGGGCCAGGCTCACTGTCAAAGCTGAGAAGTGCCAGGTTGCCATGGCTGAAGTGGCATACCTCGGGCATGTTGTAGGCCGGGGACAGCTCTATCTTAACCAAGTGAAAATAGAAGTGATCAAGGCATGGCCCAGATCAGAAATGCAGAAGCAGGTCAGGAGTTTTCTAGGGACAGTAGGGTACTATAGGAAATTTGTACCCAATTATGGTGCCCTGGCTGCTCCCCTATCTGACCTAGTAAAGAAAAAGATGCCTAAGAAAATTACCTAGGAATCAGTCTGTGAAAAAGCCTTTACCAGACTGAAGGAGGCACTGTGCAGTGCTCCTGTATTGACAAGTCCTGACTATAGCAGACCCTTTATAGTCCAGACTGATACCTCAGACATGGGTATTGGGGCAGTACTGAGTCAGACATCCAACCAAGGGAAAGATCATCCTGTAGAGTACCTGAGTAAAAAGTTACTTCCCAGGGGAGCAGGCATACTCTACTATGGAAAAAGAGTGACTTGCCATAGTGTTGGCCCTAAAGAAGTTAGAGCCATACTTATATGGGCAGCATTTTGAGGTACAGACTGACCACAACTCCCTGGATTGGTTGACCCAAATGGGAAAAACTAATGGTAGACTAATAAGATTGAGTCTTGCCTTGCAAGGGTACGACATGACGATCTTACATAGAGTTGGAGTGACCAATCAGAACGCAGATGACTTATCACGTCTATATGAGGAGTGAACTGACTTGGGAAGCTCATCCTATGCAGGGGACAGAGCCCCCAAATTCAGTCTAGGTGGGGAGGACTGTGACACTTGGCCAGCTGGTTATGATTGTCGTATGAGATTTGTAATATAAAAAATATAGTATGTGATTGTCTCACATAAGATATCCTGTGCTTCCATGGGTGTCTCCCCCCCACCCAGGTTTCAGTGAAGCTAAATGATATATGTTAACTAACCAGGAGATCTTTGTAATGTAATTAACTTCCTTGAGAAATTGCATTTTATGGCCTTGTTTATGACCTGTTGCTGCTTTGAAGTTGGGAAGCTAAATATACAGTTCATTACAGGACAGGACATTATTAAGCTGATTCCTACCAGCTATCTCACTCATAGGTGATGGACTGCAGGGTTGAAAACTTCAAAGAAACCAGCCACCAGTTCAAAGGAAAAGCTTGATTAAAGACTGTCATCATTTAGGAAATGTCTTTTTCCTTCTGAAGTCACATTATTTAAAATATCTCCTGACAGGAAATCATGTTTATATTTTTTTGGGTTCTAAAAGGAGGAGCTAGATGACTCATAGAAGGGGTGTGGAGAGACATAGTTTAAACTAACTCTTGTGTCTGAACTTTGTGGTAAGACATATTATTTTGGGACTCTAGAAAGACACATCTCTCTGATAGGCACTTATAGCGGTAATACATTAGATAGAAAAAGTCTAACTGTATTGTGGTAGGAGGTTTTGTTTTGTAATCTTCCCTTGTTCTTTTATGTGATTGTGAACTCTTTGATATATTGTTCTGTGTTTACATTTTTCATATTTTTATCATCTTTTAGTAAAGTACCTATTATTTGACAGACTACGTGGGTGTCTGCCAGTTCTTTTTGCATGTGACGTATAGAGGGTTAAGTCTGACAATTGTTCAACAGCTTCATGGTGTTACCAAACTGGGAAAAGGTAAGAATATACCTAAGGTCTTTTACAGAGTTTTAAGGGTTCATTTTGGAAGCCTGGCTTGGTGTCCCTGGTGAAAGATTGTACCGCAGTCCCTGAAGAGGGTACATATCTAAGCCTGTACATTGAGTACACTAGCATAAGGGTCAGAGTTTGAATCCCCCCAGAACTTGAGGCTAAAGGTGATTTGGACCCAAAAGCAGACAGGAGGATTACTCTGTCTGTTACCTGTTCACACTATTGTGCTTGTAGGTTGGCACTGTGGGAGCAGAGGGCCTGACCTGCTGAGTGCATTTGTGATAGTGGGCACTGAAGATATAAAAACAGATATTTTGTTCATAAGTGATGCCAGCTCACACCTATCGATCAATCCACTTTTGTTTTTCAATGCCCCATTTTAAAAATCCAAAACAACTCCCTTCTCAAATGTTTGTTTTAAAGAGCTCCACCCTACGGCCAATTTTAACTTTCTCCAGCCCCATGAACTTAAAACAGCAGTAATGCTGGCACAGTGGTGCTGAGGGTTGAGGTGCTGGATGCCACACCTCGCGTTATGCCGGTGAACTGGGTTCAGGAATGAGCCTGGGTCATTGGAGGTCAGCCATGGGGGGAGGGTGAGAACTGGAATGAGCAGCCGCAAGGCAGCTCTCCTCTCCCATGGAGGAATTTTCTCTCTCCTGCCACATGGCTTCCCCCAGGTGGAGGCCTAGAGGCAGTGCAAGATGGAAAATGACATGAATAGGGTGGGTGCTGCAGGACCGCAGTGTGAATGTGCCTCCACACACACATGTGGCCACAGTAGGGTGGGGAAAAAAACAGAGCTGGCAGGCTCCATGAACTCCATGAAGGTCCCAGTGGTGTTCCTGATGGATGGGGACACCAGCCTTGAACAGATGCAAGCCCCCCGGGGGGGGGCTGAGCACATCTGCCAGCTCCACAGAAAAATTGGGGTATAAAATATGGATTAAAAAATAATACCTCTAGTCTTTGCATAGGATGCTAGGGCATTATTTTATCTTCCCTAGCTGTGGCATGCTATCATAGAAGTTAACTATGAAGTATACAGATTATAACCCGTCTGTATCCTCCTCTAAAAAGTATGGATTTCCTTGGGGTTCATGACCCTAAAGCTAGCTGCTGCTGCATGCTGCTACCTTTGGCCCCCAGGATCTGGCTTCTGTTGATTGGGGACCACCAGGAGCTGTCAGAGACTGCTAGACTTCATATTTCTTTAGCGCCTCTTGTGCCAAACTCCAGCATGGCTGATGCCACACATCAATGTCACATGGCTGTTGCTGCTGGAGCAAACTTCCAACCACTGCCCTGACTCCACTGGAATGCTCTTCATCTCTATGCCACCTGAAACAGGAGGAAAGTACTGTAAAGAAGGACAAATGCCCTTGCAAAAGGCCTCTGCTCCTAATGACTATGGTTACCATAATCTAGTTGACCCCTGACCCCAGCTGCCAGTCATTCTGGGGATCAGACTGATAAGCAAGCTACAGAGGGTCCATGCAGTGTGGGAGGACTGCTAGAGACTGGTGCCCTTTTGGTGGGCCAAGGGACTGTTGTAGTGTGGGCCTCCAGGCATGTCTGGACATGACTGACTGCACACAGAGCCAATGGGAACTGGAGATTGGCCTGTGATGAAGCAGGGGCTAAGCTGATTGTGAGCAGATCTGTGAGATATCTCTGATAAGCAGGACTGCTGTGTTAGTGGAGGGTTTGAGCTGCACCATCATAGACTGAATGTCTGTGAAGGATGAACTGCAAGTAAAGCTTACAGTTCTTGGTGAGGAAAAGAGTGGCCTTTGCATGATAGCCAGAACAAAGGAAGACCCTGTTCCAGCACATAGCTGTGCCAAAAAAAGAGGAGAAGCTGAAGTAGGGCTGTGGGGTCCATTATCCAGCACCACAACCAGGTGTGGGGCTGCAATCAACCACAAGAATTGAAAGCCTCAATGTGTGGGTGGGTACGAACATGTAGTGGTCAGGGAGGAGTGAGCCAGCTGAACCTCATGGAGAAACCAGTGAAGCCAGTGACTGAGAGACTGAGGCAAGACAACAGAGGTGACTCAATAGATCGAGAGGTACTATGACAGATTAGAGGTCAAGAGACCTGCAGGATGAGAAAGGAGCCAGCCGATTGGGAGAGTAACATCATGGCATTCCCTGCTCCAAGGGAATTAACAGTTTGTGTTGGGAATTTGTTCTTTGCATTTGGCTATTGAGCCAGGATCTAACAAATATCATATGTTTGATGTTTAGTTCTGCCATTCAAGCAACTGCATGGCCTTTAAGTCATGTGAGGCTCAACTGGTAGCACATCTGCTTCTAGAACAGAAGGTTGTTCGTTCTAGTCCCACAATGGGGTTGGGCTCATACCTAAACACTGGCACCCGAATGCAGTATTAAGGGGGTGCTGTACTGTGAGGGTGTTCTGTCCTTCAGATGAGACGATAAACCAAGGTCCCTTCTACTCATCTCTGTTGCAGTCTTGGTGGGTGTCCAGGTAGAAGTAAAAGAACCCAAGGCACTTTTCACAGGGGAAGTTTTCACTAAACATGATAATCAAATGACAACGGTACAATGGAAAACCATCAGATCAGGATTACAGTACATAGTGATCATAAAAAAAGAAACATAGAACAAAAAACATACCTAAAGTAAACATCTCCCTATGCTGATGTAACATCTCAGTATAACAAAAAGAGAGAAGGGTAGTTTCTTATTTTTTTTTTTTAAACAAGCAGATCTAGCAAATTATAGAGAAACAGGGCCAGGTAGACAAAAAAAAAATATCAAACAATACTAAGTGCAATATTAACGTAAGGCATGGTGAAAACCCAATCAATTATGGTTAAATAAGCAAGCTGTGAAGAAAGACTGATCTCTTAAATATAATGACTTCATAAATCTATGTACCATATGTGCTACTGCAGAGGGAGCAGTAGTTTTCTGTTGCAGTGTAAAGGTTCAATGGGATTGCCAAACATAGAATTTACATGCTGCAAAGCATATCTGGAGAGTACAGGAGGTGAACCCAGACCATGGCGGAGGGTATAATCCTAGTACCGCAATCTCATAAGTAACTGTGGGAAAAGTGAGTTTCACCACAATCCACCTAATTGAAGCCAAAAATCACAGCTATAAGGACACTCAAAAAAGAAATGGGACTGTGTCTCCAACAATCTAGTACATGTGTCCCTGGGACACATACGATCCGACAGTGATTAATGTTTTAGAGAGTCGTGAACAGCTAGTCCCTATGCCCCATGCACACTTTGCCAAAGAACATCCCACATAAATTGGGGAACCGACTTATTACTAAGCTGTGTCAATGCTGTGAAAATACTGGTTTGGGGGGCAAAATCTCAATACTAGTTGGGGGGTGAAATTACTAGGTAGGATGTACTTATAAAGTGCTTTCAAGAGAGAGAGAGAGAGAGACGATCTCCTCACAAGGTGCATGCCACTGAAAAAGTTTATTAATTGTCATCCACATATAAGATGGGACCCAAGGGGCACAATAACATCCCAGAGGTCACGCCCCATGCCTGTTCCAGTATGATAAAAATGGAACCAACCAATCTTCAACCAACGAGGTCCAAGCAGTCTGTGCCACCCCCCAAGGATGGTGGGAAAATTACTAGAAAAAAACATACTAAAGTAAAACACTAAGGGAGTCACCATCTGTAGTCCTCCCTTGTCCTATGGTGAATATGTAATGTTTCTCTGTATGGAGTTGAAGTGAGAGCTCCATAACCCTTGAAAACGAATGCTATAAAGTCTTGTCTCCAGTGAAGGGGGGGTGGATAAATGTAACTAAGGTGTATAAAACAGGGTAATAGCAGGGATTTGATTAGATGAACCCTCTTATTTTTTGCCAATTTTCTGTCTTTCCACAGGGCCAAAATACCCTCAGCCCATGTGAACCTCTGCATCCAATTGTAAATATAAATATATGCCCAGAAGTTTTACCGGGTCATGACAAACCTGAATGCCTGCACACGTAACAACCATAGAGCCAGCAAAATCCCCCAGTGGGATTGCAATACTCTTCTGAAAATTAATTCTGGAGCCAGAATGTGATGAAAAAGATTGAGCCAGGGCTGTAACGGCCTCTCCTGATTCCAAATCCCTGATAAAGACACAGAGGTCATCCGCATACATTAACACCTTATGTTCTATAGTATCAGGAGATCGTCTTAGACCTCTTATGGAGGTAGACGCCTGGATGAAACTCAGGAAGGGATCAATAGAAACACATAAAGCAGCGGGCATAGTGGGCATCCTTGTCTCAGCCCCGTAGTCTGGACTACAGGTGAACCCACAACGTAATTCATATAAGGCAACAAGCAAGCAGTAGAATATGGTGTCTGCACCCAGGACACAAACCTGGGTGGGACATTATATTGCAATAGGACATCACACAGGAAAGGCATATTACCTTATCAAATGCCTGTTCCTAGTCCAGGGAGAGAATAAAGCCACTAAAAGAGCCTCTAAAACTCCTATAGAAGACTTCATGCAACATAATAAAATTATCCAAGATGTGGCGGCCAGGGACCGCACAACTCTATAGGGCAGAAATTAATGATTCCACTGCTATCGCCAGACGTCTGGTCAGTAGCTTTGCCGAAATGTTGTAATTGATGTTGAGCAAGCATAAAGGTCTCCAATTGTTCAACAGAGCACAGTCACCCTTCTTAAATAAAAAAATCAGAAACTCCCCAACCATTTTGGAGGCTAGAGATGCTTTTTCCAATAACTGTACACATAGTACCCATAGGGTAGGGGCGAGGTAGTTAATAAAGGCCTTGTAGAATTTCAGTGGAAGTCCAACAGGCCAAGGGGCTATGTAATTAGGCAACCCCTTAATGGCATCTTGAACATCCTGTAAGGTTATAGGCTGGGTCAAAGAGTCCCATATCTGAGGAGAGGCACTGGGTCATTATGTTGCATGGCAGAATGACGCACGGCATAATCATGTTATGTGATGTCCCAGCTGTATTCTGTGGTGGGCCTCAGCCCCACACCCCCATTATGGGTGACTGCACCCCAGACCCCCAACTAAAGATTCCAACTCAGGGGGTTCCAACTCAGAGAGCTCACAGGTCCGGGTTTCAGCATAATGCCATACGCTATTAAGCATACAACATTATGATTCAGTGTGCAGAAGAAAGGTGCACCGTATTAGCAGGGCTTACAGTGGGAAAAGTGAAACAAGCAGACTCACAAGCTTTTGTTTGCATAGCTGGTTTGGGCTGGCAACCACCCGCAGTTGCCTCCTGCCAAACAGCCTCATGTCTGTTGTGTCCCATACCATCACAATCAAAAGTAATACTCTGGGAGCCACTCGCCCCATTCTTGGGGAAATCCTTCGATGTAGTGGACCCCAAAGCAGTGACAGTCTCCCTGGAAGTGCTATGAGGTACGTCAGACAATATATCAGGAAAGCAGCAAGTTGTATATAGCAGCTGTGCAGCAAAAGTCCCAGGTACTGAGTCCTCTGCAGGCTGAGGCTGCAGAGCACTGCTTCTAGAATCGCCAGGCAAAACAGGTAATGAAAATGGGGTTATGGGGTGCAAAGCAACAGTTTGCAGCCAAAAATATTGTCCAGCATCAGTGACCTGTGTCCCATCCTCTCCCCTTGAAAGCGGGAGAATTAAAGCTGATCCCCATTGTCAATGCTAGCTGGGAGGACCTCACTCATGGGCTGGGAAGGGAGTGAGGAAAAGGAGATTTCATCTCCAGGTAATACATCACAGGGATTGTTGGCCACCTGGGAAACAGTGTGACTCCCTCGAGAAGCCAGAGGAAAAATGGCATTCAGGTCCTGCAACTGGGGATCAGCAACATTACCCACACTATCCACGCAGCGTGAAACAGAAGTCAGGGTTTTTCTGGCTTACCTGCCGGCCTGGATAAGGTAAAGGGCATCATAGCTAGGTGGTTCTTCTTGATAAGGTAGTTCTTCTCTCCTTCTGCAATTAAGTGTAGCAATTGTTGTTTCCTCATGTCCAGGTCAGTCTGGAGTCATAGGTCTTTGGTAACAGAATTTTCAGTCTTCTCAATACCAGTGGCACTGGACCTGAAAATCTCAGTAGCCTCACACAAAGTCGATGCAGAGGAGGAGGCTCTTTCCCCTGCTCCCTGCACATCCGGGCTCACTGTACCAACAGCAGCAGCCATCTGAGTAGAATGCCAGACAACCTGGGAGCCCCTACTGGAGAGCAAGGGAATTTATTAGGGAAGGTAAATCATACAATAATCAATATTCACAAAGGTTACAAAAGAAATCAGAACAAATAAACAAAAAAAGAAACATTCAGGTGCACAAAAGGAAAACAAGGAAAATAATAATAAAGGAACCATTTCTGACAATAAGGGAAACAATGATCAAAATATTTTTTAGGGAAAAATGAGAACTGAGCAGTCAGGTAACTGGCACATCCGAATCAATAATCCATAACATGTTTCTCCATACCGTAGTCAGAAAGGTTATAGTGACATGTTTGGCTTCAGAAAAATAAATGGATTGGAGTTCCTGTGTGATTTTAATAATCAGTTCAGTATGAGTAATATGCTTTTATTGTAAAGTAAATAAGCACTTAGAATTCCATACGTACAATTTGATTACAGTAAAAATAACATGAAGGGTACTCTTATCCCAGTGCCTCCAATTCTGCAGATAGTGCCCATAAAACAACAAGTCATGTGATGTGGCAGCAAATTGAGGTTCAGACCAATGGCCTGCCAAGGACTGCCAGAATCCCAAAATATGAAAAGATGTAAAATACAAATGATCTCTTGTCTTGAGCTGCTGGACAAATGTAGTTCTACTACACAATCTCTCATTCATCTCTCTTTGTTTTTTATTACTTTTCACATTTAACTTGTTATGACATGAAAAGCAATGGATGTCCCACATTTTTGAAGGAATCATAGTATTAAACAAAAGGTCCATTAACTGTTCTTGAAGTGGGGGGATGCATGAAGGAAAAGTGAGGGATTCTGTATAGTGAATATCAATAATTGGGGCATATAACACCTTCCTGTGAAGGGTTAAAATCATCCAACTGGAAATTTTCAAAGTTTTCAACTTCTGGAATACCTCCCTGACATGGAGGAGTGGGGTAATACTGAAGAACCCAAAATCCTCAAAGTCCCAGAATCCCATTTTTTAAACCAAATTTGGCATGTGAAAAATAAAAGGGTACTCCAACACTGTCTGGTGTGAAAAGGTAAAGGTCGAAGATTTGCAGTAAAGAAAAAGAAGAAAAGAAAACCAAAGGAATCACCATATTAAGTTTGCCCTTTTGCACGGGGAGATATAGACTACATTATTTATTTTAATGGGATTCAGGCGACTCCCCCACACAACCTGAAAAAAAAATACTATATAAAGTGGTTTCAAGAGATTGGGGGGGAACACAACTCAGGTAGAGAAACAAGGGAATGAAATATGTCTTGACTAAGACAATCCTCTTTTTCTTTCCCATATGCCATTTATTCCACATGGCTATAAGTGCCTTGCCCTGATTCAGCTTAGGCTCCCAGTTAGTTATATCCATTTGTAACATGACAAAATAAATAGTAGGGAAAAGTAGCAAAACAATTGGGTAGAATGCATCAGGTGGTACACGAGCAACACAGCATTATGGCATGATAATGCCGTGTTGCTTGTGTAATCCATAAAGTAGCCAGAGGCGAGGAAAGAGCAGTGTAGACAAAGACAACAGGGAGAAGATGGGAGCGATCAAGTTTTGGGACAGCAACTAGGTAGACAGGAGGGTGCAGTAGGAGCAGTGCAAGGGAAACACAGAGGGAGAGAAACTGTATTGGGGAGATAGAGGAGGAGGACACACAGAATAGAATCACAGGGGCAGAGGACAGCACAGCAGAACAAGCAGGTCAGAGGCGCACACGGGACAGCAGCAAAGCAGCTCGAGACAGTGGGATATACCACATGAAGCCAGCGAAATGGAGGAACTATGTGGAGCAAATGAGAGAGCCGCACGGGATGTTTCAGGGGCACACAGTGTAATTGAGGAAAGAGGCAGAGATCCGTTTCAGCTGCAGTCGGTCACTGTGCACGGAACAGGCATTTTCTGCCACCACGGAGCAGCGACTGAGAGTGATAGGAACAAGTGGGTGTGTGTATATAGAGGGACAGAAGATAAGCAAAGGAGTAGGCAACAGGGTTCAGTCAGAGATGAACATGTCAGGTATAAGTCTCAGGAAGCGGTATGCAAATCAGTGTCAGGGGTTCCTGAGTGAAGAAAACTGAAAAGTCGCGGTCTCCTGAGTGTGCTGAGAGAGAAACTGCTGTCAGGAATGGACACAAAATAAGTTTAACAGTTACTGCATGTATTCTCTGTTGTTGATGCTAAAGTAGTAAAAAAACATATCTGTATGTGACAGAACGTCACCCAGTGTAGTCAAAAGTGCAGTGAAGTTTACGTCCTATATAAAATTGTGTGACTGTGTCATTCATGATACCTATACACAGTCATCTACCACAGTCCCAGTAATGCACACACCATGTTACAAGGGCATTAATCACAGACAAAGGTGGCATCTAATGGGGAGTTAATGCATGGTTGGACCGTTGTACACTCGGCCTCCAGCCTCATGCCACAACGGTCCCAACCATGCATTAACTCCCCATTAGATGCCACCTTCGTCGGTGATTAATGCTTACTTGTCGTGTACCAAAAGTTATTCTTAAGATTGTCACTGGGTCATTAGTAATCTGTATGCCTGCTATGCCTTGGCTAGGAGGGTTCAAAGCTCCAAGCTGTTTACCGACACTTTTAGCAAGATTGAGTGAAGTTCCTGAAAATGTTTCATACGTGGAATACATATTTAGGGCTTCTATCGCTGAAAACTCAGTGGCAGTTAAAATACATAGGGGATGACTTTATAGGGTATCAAACCTTCCTTACATTGCAAAGGTCATATGAGGGGAGAGGAGTTCAGTGCCCATAGCAAGGAGTCATTGCTAAAGACATATAATAAAGGGCTCAGAGGGCAACCCTGTCTGACACTGCATTTTAACGAAATCAAAGTTCCCCTCCAACCATTAATAATAGGCCTGACAGTGACCGTTGTATATAAACACTGGAGCCAACAAATAAAAGACTGAGTAAGGTCATATTTTTCTAAGGTATACCACATATAGCTGTGACTAACAGCACTGAAAGCCTTGGATTGGTCCAAGGTTAAGACAAAACCTTGCAATTTGTCCGAGTTGCCTCTTTCAAAAATTTCCCATAATAAGATTAAATGGTCCATAATAGTTCGTTCAGAGATAGAACGTATTCGTGCCTGGGATATGACATATTGTGCTGCAGGTATAAGTCTAGCAGCTTGAATTTTCATAAAAATTTTTATAATTGGTGTTTAAGAGGCTAATAGTCCTCCGGTTATGTACATTCCTTCTGTCCCCCTTTTTGTATAAATAAATGAGGAGTCTTTCAGAAATATCAAGTGGCAAATTTCGGGAAGAAAGAATTTCTGTATAGACTAAGGTTAGTTCCTGTGCTAAGCCCCACCCCCCTAAAATTTTGTAGAGTTCACTGGTGATGCCATCTATACCAGGAACTTTTTCATTTTTCAGAGTGGAGATGGCTAGGTCAACCTCAGAAGGGTGAATGTCTTGTGTCAAAGCAGTGGCTAATTAAATAGGGTAAGGGGGGATGGGAAAGCTATCGAAAAAGGGTGATCACTGGGTGATATCGGCCTCTTTCCGCTGAAATAGGGTAGTAGTGTGAGAAATAACTCTTTCCATTATGTCCTTAGTGCTGTACACAAGGGCGCCATTATGGTCAAATAAAGAGTCCATTGTTTTTTTCTTAATCCTGTCTCTACAGCTATCACAGGGGCAAAGGTTTCCTGATTTGCCCTGGGTACCAAACTGTTGCTGTTTTTTCAAGCTTTCTGCCTGCTGAGCATGAAACAGCATCATACTGTTTTTGATGTTTCTTATTTGGGAAGTATAAGACATCCTTGTTTGTTGGGTCAGGGACATAAGCTTCTGTAATCCCTTTATGTTGTTTGAGTACTGGAAGTATTCTGAATTCTTCTGAGTCTTGCTGGAAGATTTCATAAGGGCCACCAGATCTTTTTTCATATCTTCCCACCAGTTAATATGCTCCTCATATAAAATAAGTACTGATTTCCTAGCCTGAAAAATATGGTGAATAGTCTGGGCCAAATCAGGTTTAGATAGCATGAAAGAGTTAAGTTTCCATACCCTGGGTTCATGGGAGGAATCAGGTCTTTTACCTATATCCAGACGCAACAAATTATGGTCTAAAAATTCCACAGGAGAGTTGGTAATATTTCGTATATGAATGGATTTAGAAATAAAAATAAAATGTTTCTTGTGGCAAACGGGCCCTTATGGAATGTTGGATCAGCTGTTTTATGAAAGGAAAAATATGCATCCTCTAAGCCAGAGGTTCTGATCATTTTGACTAGGCATGTCATATCACAAAATACTTTTTTTGACCTGGCCTGCTTTCCCCTGTCAATGAGCGATAGCCTACACTTAAAATCCCCACCAAAAAATGACTTTATGAGTAGTAGAGAGATAGGGCTGCACCAGTAGAAATAGGTCTGTCTTCACTGCTTTCGTTTGTAGTGTGTATACATTAATAAACCGAAAAAGAGTATTGTGTATTTTGGAATCCAGTACAAGAACCCCCCTCAGGTACTACATCTATCAGTTTGATAAGATGCACGTGAATGCTGTGAAAAAGAATACCTAAACTGGAACAGAGATCATGGCCTGTCATCCAGTATGAGGGACCAACATACCATGCTTTAACAGCTCAAAACAACTCTGAAATGGAATGCAGTCTCATATCTTATGTAAAAGTTACATGAGAACTGAGGGAAATCAGGTGAGAAAATACAGCACCCCTCTTTCTGTCACTTTTTATACTATTAACATTGACAATACATAGTGACAGAAAGGGGTCCATAGTAAATTAGAAGAAGCCAAAAGACATAAAACTCTCAGGGTGATTTCTTTTTTTTTTCTTAGAGAGATCTGAAGAGTTTTGTTTTGTCTGCTTTTTCCCTGGTACTATAGTATTAATTTTAGTAGCATCCAGAGGAGGCTCCACAGTATTAGAGGTCTGATTAGTAGGGGAGGAGCTCATTCAATCAATCAATCAATCTTTATTTAACCAGGCAAAACACCATTGAGATGAATTAATTTGTGAGGTGGACCTGGACATAGTACAATTACAGTGTAACAATGTGGTACAATACATAATTGTAGTGATAGTTAAAACGAACAAAAATACAAAAAGGTAGGAAAGCACAATTTAAACCATAGGATCACAACAGATATATACAGTATATACAGAGCACAAATACAGCAATATGTACAGTATTAACAGGGAGTCCATCAAGGGAGAGGGAAAAGATCTAGGATAGAAGAGTGTAGAAGGAGACCAAAGGGGAAAACAGAGGAACACCCTAGGGTAGGAGCCCCAACCCTTAGGTCCAAGGGAAAAAATATTTATATACATTATTAAGAGGTGTCTGAGTCATTTCCAGACATGTTGGGGGGGGGGGGGTATGA
Organism: Neoceratodus forsteri; assembly: GCA_016271365.2. NCBI lineage: Eukaryota > Metazoa > Chordata > Ceratodontiformes > Ceratodontidae > Neoceratodus > Neoceratodus forsteri. Next base: position 636,431,721 of record CM057453.1, on the reverse strand, counting down.
AAAACATCAAATTTGATAGTGAGGGGGATTTCAACTATTTTGGGCATTTTTGGTGGAGGGGGTTTCCAATTTGCCCTGCGCCTCATAATCATCCATCATCATTCAGGTTCTGAGGGAGGGGGATGTGGGGGGAAGGCATACTGTGGTGGTGGTCTACTGAAGTAGAGGCCTGCTTAGAGGGATGATCCTCTAAGAGTACTTCTTGACTGACAGGGGGAAGGGTTGTAGATGAATCTATAGGCTCCTCCTGAGTGGTAGGGGTGGGAGCATCTTGGTCCTGCAGATATGAGGGTGGGGGGGTGCTGTAGTAGCTGGAATTATTACAGTCTATGCTATCGGAGCTAGAGGTGTCTGTACAAAGGTGGCCCTGGGTGTGGAGGCAGGCCTGGTAGTTTTAGAGTGCTGTGCCAGGGTAATCAACAAATGCTGCTCTTCACTATCTGTCTGGTTATCCTGGTTGTGAACTGCCCAGGGACAGTTGCTATATGTGTGACCCTTTGTTTCACATAAGTTACAGACATGATCATTTGTACAGTGGCCACTGGTATGGCCCAGTTCATTACAAAGTGTACAACACAACTTGTCACATAGGCTGCTTAAGTGTCCTGTGGAGTCACATCTGTAGCAGACCTTAGGCTGGCCTGCATGAAAAGGACTCTCTTGTCCCTACTCAGAAAGAAACAGTTAGGTAGGTGTGCTAAGCCAACATCAGTAGATTTCAGTACCATGCAGATATACCATCCGCCCGTCCATATATGCTCAGTGCCTAGGATGGCCTCTGCAGCCCCCAAAACAGTGCACCTCTGTTTCAGCTAGTATAATAAATCCGTAACACTCACACCCTTCATTATGGAAAAGAACAGTGATGGTTTTAAAAGCTGGTTTTGTTAAAGGCACAGCTTCAAACGCAGACCAAAGAGGCATGTGTTTGAAGGCATGATATTTGGTCCAGAATTTTTCAAGACCACAGGTTAACTTAAAGCTAACATCAAAAGTTGTCTCGCTGGAGACATGAATAAGTGCATATATTTCTGAAGTGAAAAACCCCATAGACTCTTTTAGCCAAGTTTTGGCCAGAAAAACTCTGTCAGGAGAAAGATCTACGCCTCCTTTGTAGTGGAGGCGCACCGTGTTATGGCGTTTTGCTACATAGACCAGTGTTTGGAAAAAGGATGCATAAGGTCTTGAGGTAGAAGACCTAAGTGGTGGACAAAAGTCATTTGTGTTCCATGCTTCAGGGGCAGTGGTGGGAGTGGAACCTGTATGGGTTTGTTGGTCACCAGAAGGCACAGTATGAGGTCGGGTTAATGATGGCTGGCTGGTTAGCCCATCAAAAGGCCAGTGTCAGTATGCGTAGAACTAGCAGCTCCCTGTAAATTAAAAACATGTTTTTAAGTAAGCTGCAAATCATCTGGCAGGGCTAATGGTGACTGAGCCCCCTGACTGTTTTCTTCCATTTCTGAGTCAGACTGACTTGCTACCTGTGTGACAGTACATGCAATAGGTAGAATTAAGGGAACAGTACCTGAAGCTGATTGTTCATGTTGATGAGGCATCAGAAGCAGGGAAGAGTCAGAGACCCACTCCCTGGTTATTTTAGTCTGTTCCAAGCCCACAAAGGTAAGGGCAGAGTCCACTGACTAGTTCTGTGAAGTCGGGCCAGTCTGTGTAGAAGTTGGAGCTAGTCTTAGATCAGGCCCCTTTGGGTCTGTATCTACCATTCCTGACTTTACTCCCTTGGATTTCTGTCCTACAAAAACAAACAGGTTTGGATCCCAGTGCTCCATCGCAAAGGAGAACTGTTGTGGCTGTGATACTGACATCTGACAAGGTTGCATGGAGGTAAGAGCAGCAGCATACACTGACATCTTAGAGGTACCTGTGTTACAGGTTGCAGGTTGGGCCTTATATGTTAGTAATCCAGAGTTTGGAGTCTTGGGCATAGCAGTTTGCGCATTGTCTAAAGCCTCTTGGAGTTCCTGTTTGTGCTTTAAAAAACATTCTTCCTCAGCCTGCAGCGGCACTTCAAGTTCCTTTGCGGTTGTGGTCTCCAATGATATCGGGGTAGAAGCCACCTCCTTGGGCGGCAGGTCAGTCGTAAGTTCTGTATCCATTACTGCAGTTGCTACATTATCTGTTGGATCTGTGACAGGTTCGAGAACCCCATCTGCATCAAAAAACAAGTCAGTCTCAGCGATAACAGAGGCAGGGGAGGAGGCCCACTCCCCAACCTCTAGGATGTCTATCTCCTCCAAAGTAGCACCACAAGCGGCCATCGCACAGATGGCCAGAGGTTCCCCTACTAGAGAGAAGGGGAACATCCCCGGTATACTGCCAGCATTCCCCTTCCCATAAAAATCCAGTTCATGCAATTGTCCAAGGCTGTGGCTGGGTGTTGATGTGTGAAATGGCTGCCACTACACATTCGGTCACATCATTACAAGTCTAGCATTGCTTGTAAAGCATTGTGGGATACAGGGTGTATGAGAAGCACTATATAAATGCTGATTCTTCTGCTTCTTATTCTTCTTCTTTGGGTATAGGTTTTATAGTTGAGCACATTGCTCTCATAAAGTTCAAATGCACCAGCACCAGCCAACCCACGGCAACATCAACAGACCTGCATCAACCCAACCCTGGGTACCAAGGAACTGTGCTTAAGGGAGTCATTATATGTAATTAAGGGAATTATCCTTGTAGTAGTAGTAGTAGAGGTAGTAGTAGTAGTTGTAGTAGTAGAGGTAGTAGTTTTAGTAGTAGTAGAGGTAGTAGTAGTAGTAGTAAAAGTAGTAGAGGCAGAAGCAGTAGCTTTATTTCTAGAGTTCCCTTCCCAGAGGCTCAGTGTGCCATACAAGCTAAAACAGTGGTCATAAAACTTCTTTCTCACAACAATAGACTGTGTTAGAATAAATAAAACCACAATAAATAAATTTGCTACTATAGCATAATAAATAGAATAAATGCAGTAAAATAACTAAAATAACTAAGCAGCAGCATAGACAGCCAAGGGTGAAAGGGATCTTACAGGTCCCCAAAAGCCTGTCTGAAAAGATATGCCTTCAGCCCACTTTTAAAGGCCTCCACCAAGAAGGCCTCTTTCAGTACCCTTGGAAGAGTGCTCCAGAGAGATGGACTGGAAACCTCGAAAGAATGATCATCCAAGGATTTAAGCCGTGCCCTCAGGACTGAGAGAAGACCCACCATGGAGGCGCGAAACAGGCACAAGGACCAGAGAGGATTCAGATGTTCCACCAAGTAGCCCGGGCCCAACTCTTGTAGGGACTTATAGGTTAGTAAACCAACCCTGAAGGTAGCATGCTACTTCACAGGCAACCATTAAAATTCACACAGCACCCAGTTTACATGGCTAGATGTCAAAAGGCCACTCAGCATCTGAGCCACTGTGTTCTGCACCAGCTGCAAGAGTCATAGGGTACCTCCATTGACCCCAAGGTAAAGCGCATTGCAATAATCAAGGCTGGACATCACAGACATGTCTACCAATGTTGGCAGGTCTTCAGGAGGGATATGGGACTTAAAGATCAATGACAACCATTTTACACATTGTTAAAAAAAGCTTGAATTCAAGTCCCTGTTATGAGTAGTGTTTCCTGAAAATGTCATTTTATTTGGTTTTGTGGTTTTCTTTAAATCAGCATTTGTTAACTTGTTCTGCACTAACTGGAAACAGTAACACTGTTTCTGTCCCTCTGACTGAGCCCTAGAGAGTGATGACATCATATTGGACTAAGCTACAGCTTCAGCAGTGTAGTAAGTCCCTGCTTGACTGAAGAACTGAAGAGCTGTTAATTTTCCATTTAGTGCACTCTGTGAGTTAATTATTTTCTGTCCAGGGTTTTTACTAACTCAGTCTCTGGTATTTGTTCAGATAAATTGGCTGAAAATCTATGTTTTGTTCTTCCAAAAAGCTGATCATTTGAATGGCAGCGTTGAATTAAAGTGGACATGCATTTGAGAAGTCAGCTAGTCTGTATCACAGCTGCTGCCAATTCTTTCTCATCAAAACTCAATGTTTTTTTTTTCTAGCTATATAACACTAGGTTGTTTAATAGACATAAAATAAATCTAAAGTATGTTAATTCATACAAGTAGTTTGTCTTTGATGTAGCCTCAATAAATAGGTTCCTGTAAGAACATTTTTTTCCTCTCAGATTGACAAATAGGTGCCTGCCACAGTCTGCTATTTCAGTCATGTGTACTACAGCATATGAACTCACAAAATTCAGTTCTTTGATGGTTTCTGTGTGAATATACAGCATGTATCACTAGAAACACTATATGGCATCCTGATGCCCCCATCTCCTGCCTACAGTTGAGGCAGCTGGTCTCTGATGCCCCCTGTCACCTGTCCCACAAGCCCCCTGTCTCATGCCCCATATTTGAGGCTGCTGCACCCTGCAGCCCATTCTCTTCTCTCATAGAGTCAGGGTTGCTGCACCCTGTTACCCCATCTCCTGCATCAGAGCCTCTACACTCTGCTGCCCCATGCCTGAACAGTTGTGGTTGCTGGACCCTGCTGCCCCTTTCCCACCACCCACCATCAAAGCCACTGCTGTTGCCCCTGTTCCTGTCATCACAGGGCTGTGCTCTGCTGTGCCATAGAATCCCATGTCCCCTGCCTCCACATTTGGGGCTACTACACCATGCTGCACCATGCTACTCATGTCACCAGAGGCGGGGCTTTTTTTGCACCCTGCTACCTACTTTCATTTTCCCAAATGGGTAGGGCTGCTGCATCAGGCACAACCTATCCCATAGTCAGATGCTGTACCCTAATTCCCCCCATGTTCTGCCCCACAATCAAGGCTTCTGCACCATGCTGCAGTCTATTCCCCTGCCATCATAGCCAGAGGTGCTTCACCCTGTTTCTGTCTACCCAGTCAGGGCTGCTGTGCACTGCTGCACCCTACAGCCCCATGCCTCCACAGCCCCATGACTTCACAGTTAGGGTTGGTGCACTAGGCTGCCCTCTGCCACCAAAGTCAGATTTTGTGCTACACTGCCCAAAAGAAAAAAACAGAAAAATACTTTCATCTTGTGTTATGGGGTGATGAACAGAGGGCAGTTAGGTGCAGAGGTCCCGACTCTTCATCCAGGAGTCAAGGGAGGCTTTAGGGTGTAGCAGCTCAAACTGTGGGACTGGATGCAGCAGCCACACCTGGATGGAACTAACACAACTATGGAGGCAGAGGACAGGGTGCAGCAAATGCCCTAACTCTTTTGGCAGGTGGCAGCATGGTGCACCAGCCCTACCTGTGGAGGTAAGGGGCTCTAGAAGACAGCAGGCCACAGCAGCCCTGCCTGAGTAGACAGGAGCAGGGAGCAGCCCTGGCTGTGGGAACAGGGGACTGTGGACAGAATGGTGCAAAAACCTTGACTGTGAAGTAGGACACAGGGAAGCATCAGGGTACAACAGCCCTGACTGTGAAATGGGGTGCACATGGTGCAACAGCCCTGCTCATTTGGGACAATGGATGTGGATAGCAGGGTGCAGGAAAATCCCCCCCTCTGGTGGCATGGGGCTGTATGGTGCAGCAGCCCCAGCTATAGAGGCAAGAGGCATGGGACTCTATGGTGTAGCAGAGCACAGCAGCCTTGACTGTGGAAAGGGGAACAAGGGACAACAGGGTGCAATGTCTCCAACCATGGGGTTGGGGACAGAGGACAGCAGGATGCAACAACCCCAACTGTTTGGGCATGGGGCAGCATGGTGCAGCAGCCCTGACTGTTCAGGCAGATGATGGGGGCAACAGGGTGCAGCAACCCCTACTGTGTGGGAGAAGACAGTGGGCAGCAGGGTGCAGCAGCCTCAAATGTGGTGCAAGAGACAGGGGGCTTGTGGGGCAGGGGATAGTGCAGAAGAGTGCAGCTGCCTCAACTATGGCATAGGAAACAGGGGACATCAGGATGCTATATATTGTTCCTAGTTACACATTATGTATTTTTACACAGAAACCATCAATGAACTGAAATATGTGAGCTCATATAATACATGTGCCTGAAATATCAGAGTGTGGCAGGCATCTGTTTGTCCATCTGAGAGAAAGAAATTTCCTTACATGAACCCTTTTATTGAGGCTACCTCAAAGACAAACTACTTGTATGAATTAAAAAACTTTAGATTTATTTTATATCCATTAAATAAACAACCTAGCTTTATATAGACACAGCTGTGGACAGCAACCAAGCCTTGGAATACTCCCTAACAGCATTTACAAAAGCATGCAACATCTTCGCCCCATACAGAACAAAAAAGGTTTAAAGCAATACTAGCCCGTGGCTCACCGGATCCCTCATAGAGCTCATGCGCCATAGAGATAACCTTTGGCACAAAGCTAAAGATACTAGGATACAGGCAGACATCATTGCCTACAAGACAGCAAGGAATAAGTGCATGAAACTTATTTGGCTTGCCAAAGCCTCTTACAACTATGAGCTCTTAAACTGAAGTTTGGGCCATGGGCGGGAGTTTTGGAATTCTGTTAAATCCCCTTCCTCTTCCTGAGGACAACCTGAAGAGCACATAGGTGCAACAAAACAATACATTTTGTCACAGGGCCTGATTCCTGTTCAGAGTTCTGTAAACAAACTTGTGGCGCTCAAAATGCATCTCAAAGTCACCCCCCTGTGTTCCACAGTTTTCTCTTTTCTAGTAAACCCAAATAGCTTTATGCAGTCATTTCAACAATATAATTATTCTTTGCAAGAAAACTTTGTTAATGCACTAGTTAGGGAAACTTAACACCACAAAAATAGGGAAATGTGGCATTAGGATTTCCAAAAGTAACTCCCCACCCCCAACCCCCAGGCAGCAAAAGGAAAACAAATCATTATGGTTTTAGCTGTCCTGAGTCTTGCGAATCAGGAGTGAGTTCTTCCTCAGGGTTTTCAACCCTAACGCTAACCCCATTCTGGTATAGTGTTTAAACATACAGAACTGTGTCTCCCCACATGTTGCCAACAACCTGTGGGCCCTGTCTGAATAAAACAGATCACATCTGACCTGATTTGCTTATGGAATGAGGTCAGCATTAGGGTTGACAACCCCAAGTAAGACCCCGCCCCTGATTCTCAAAATACAAATATACTGTATGAGTTAACTGTCTGTGTATATGCCTGTAGTTAATACTGGGTCACCCCTGAAAAAGGGAACTCTGGTTCTAGTGGGCCTTCCCGGTTAACAAAATTCAATAAATAAGACACAACTGGATCTTTTATGATTGATAGATACCCATTTGGATTCCCCAGACAAACAGCACCATATACGTCTCATCATGAAATCTATTCACTTGCTGCAGAAATCATGAATTATCATGCAGACGTGACCAGATATTGTTGATGAATATGAAGCGCTGAATGGGCATTATAGGTATCCTTCAATACAAAATCAATGTACATCTACAAAGATCTTAGACATACCTACAGTATATATTGGACAATGTTCTCCGGAAAAGCAGACAATGCCAGGGAGAGGTTCCATTGACAATGTTGGTGCTAACAGGAAAGTAAATTATGGTAAGTATGACAGAACTTCTCCTTTCTCTATCGCTCCACATTGCCAATGGGGAGGTCACTTGATACATATGGTTTCTAAAAAGCAGTACCCATTTAAGAAGGGCAGGAGAGAATATTGTCCCTAACTGACAGCTTCTGGACTCACCTGACAACCACTTCTTGCCAAATATAAAACTGGCCGGGTGTAAAAGCAAAGTGCTGCAAGTGCAGGGCAGAACTCTGAGGAGATCCAACACAAGGAGTGCAACCTTATGTGTTATTTTGGGGCTGGAAGAGCAAAATCGATAGAAGCAAAACCATACAACACCAGCCACACAAACTGCTAATGCGGTATTCAGTGGTTTATTCAGTTTGTTTCCAATAGACAGTGATCCCCAAATGACGCCCAATGTTTCACCCTATCAAGTGTATCATCAGGGAGAGGATCTGTGCTGCTTTAGTTGATGCAATGTGCTGTATGTTCAAACTTATATCCATCATCAATGTTGTGATTCTCTTCATTGTTAATTTATGAGGTGCAGTATCAGAGTGAATGTTTAGATTCCAGTCCAATTCATTATCGCCTGGCAGATTGGTGATGGATATAAGTTTAAATATACAGTGCATCAACTAATGCAGCACAGATCCTCTCCTTGATGAAGCCCTCAGTAGGTTAAAATGTCTGTGGGGGGGGGGGGTCCTGAGGAAGCTCTAACGAGTGATGTGCCAGGGCACCTGGGTAAATTGCTCTCTATCATCTTTTGATGTGTTGATGTAATTTGTTTCAGCATTTGGTCCAATAAATCTTTTGAGCACCAACTTTGAGTGTCTAAAGTGTTCTACTTCATTATACTTCCCAACACATCAGCTCTGAACTGTGGTCAGCCTTTCACCTTTTTGTATTGCCGAATTATCATTCCCAGGGGAAACATATGTACAGCAAACAGCATGGGTGAGAGGACTGAATCTTGAGGCTCACCACAAGGCAGGGGTATCAGGGTTGATAATAAAGTACCCATTACTACCCTCTGTGTTTTGCCCCAGAGGTAGGACTCAAACCAGTGGATGACAGTGCCTGTGAGTCCTACATCCTCCCTCAGATGATCCAACAACCCATGGTCCACAGTATCAAATGTTGAAGAGAGATCAAGGAAAATGAGAACTTACCATTCTCCTTTGTCTCTTGCCTTAAGAAAGTCATTATGCACTTTGACTAATGTTGTCTCAGTGCTATGCCCAGATGGGAAACCAGATAGGAGGGGCTCACAGACATCATGAGCTGAGAGGTGTGCCTCAGGCTACAACATCACACCCTTCTCGATAACCTTACCTAAAAAAGGCAGGTTAGCGACTAGGTGATAATTTGCTAGAACATCGGGGTCCAAAGCTGGCTTCCTTAAGAGGGGTCGAACCAGTGCATCTTTCAATACCACTGGAAAGACTCCCTTTGACAAGAAGCACCAGATTATTCCAGCAAACACTGACTCCAGAGACCCTACACAGCTCATTAGTAGATGTGTGACTCCTGGGTCAAGTTCACAAAATGTGGGCCACAGCTCTAAAATCACCTTGCGGACCTCATCCATTAAGATTGGCTGAAACTCCACCCAGGACTGTTGAGTGCATTCATGAGATCCATGCCCAACTCTGCTGTGCCGTAACAGCCAGTCTGGAGAGATCCCAGCCTGAATAGAGGACACTCTGTCTGAGAAAAATCGAGCAAACTCTTTACACCTAGCTGTGGATAATGCTCTCACCAACTGAAGACAGGCTGGCTGTAATAGCCTGTCCACAGTATGGGACAGCTGAGCCAATCGATTTCTCCCAGCCGCAATCTCACTGGACAGGAATGCTACATTATTACCTGAGATTGCCCTTTGATATTCATTGTGATGAAATCTCAAAGCCAGTTTGTCCCCCACAGCCTTAGACCTCCTCCTGCAAATGCTCTAACCTCCAACCCCTGATCTTCAACTCATTAAGTTCCCCATTGAACCATGGGGATCCTAAGCATGAGACCCTGGATCATATCTGGATAAGTGCTACAGAATCAAAAGTCTTGACCACCACTCTGTTATGGGTAGAGACCAGCTTCTCTGATCCCAACTCACATGCTGCCAACATCTCCAAGATAGTCAGCACCACCAATAGTCCTTTTGGGCCGAGCCCTTTTAAAGGGTGGTACTTAACTATCTCCACTAGGGGAGGACAACAGAAGGAGGCTCTGTAGGAAAACTTCACTGTGTACTGATCCAACCAACTAACCAGATCAATCTCGAGGTTATTTACCTCAAGCCCCAGGGAGAAAACTAAGTCCAAAGTGTGGCCGTGTTGGTGAGTCACAGAAATAACAACTTGTGCTAGGCCCGGTGGATTCCATCAATTGGAGGAAATCTCTTCCAAAGTGCAAGAGTTCATCTTTGACCCATGTATTGAATCACCCAGAATAGGCCATCTGGACAACTCCAACACCCTCTCAGTGATGAAGTCTGTGATTTCCTGCAGGAAACCCCTCCTCATGTCCCAGAGGCCGGTACACCAAGAGACTCCAGCATCCTACACCTGGATTCCCACACACAGACACACATTCAAATGACAAGGTTTTCCCCACTGGTTTTACAGTGAAATTCAACCCAGTTCTAAAGCAGATGATCACCACCTCACACCCCATGATCTCTCCTTGGGCAATGAACCACAGAGCATCCGGCTGGGATAATTGCCTGCAGCACAGGCTCGGCATCATCACCCAGCCAGGTCTACATGATGGAAGCACGGTCATTACAGGAAAGCAAAATTAGATCTGCCATTATGGCAGTCTTGTTCCTCATTGACCTAGCATTGCATAACACTGCCCGGACGGGATGGAGTGAGGCAGCCTGCCCACTGGCTACCTGCCCACTCAGTCTGGTGGGATCCCTGGATATGGGAACTAGACATCTCTCACCCCTCTCTAGTTCCCATTTCACCCTGGGGCATCTCCTGGTCCTGACCATCCTAACAATGCCCCCCCCCCCATTAGTACTCCCCACATCCAACTTCCGATCACCTCATCTTCTCTCAATCCCCTCCTGCCTACACCTACAAAAGGCAGCTCCTGGGGGGGTTATGAAAGGGATGCAAATCAAGCAGCTAGGCAGAGGAATAACTAAGCCTAGGATGATTGACTCCAGGCCTTAGACACATAACTAGAGCTTCTAACTAAATCAATATTAAAATTCCAAAACCCCACCCCAAACCCAAATCACAACACCTCTTTAAAAGAAAATTCAATTCCACTCACACATCAGACCCTATCTACTCAGCCCAGTCACATACAATCCTTTTTTTTTTTCACTACAAGCCTCATACACACACCATTTTGTCTAATCTAACCAATAACCCATACCACAACTGAACTTAAATTAAATAAACCTTTAAATCTGCAATTCAGTAACAAATTTCCGATGTGTAACAGTGCCTACAAGTCCAATTAACAAGTGCAAAGCACTTTTCCCAGTCTGTAAATGTTAAACTAAGTCCAGTACCTTATAAAACAGAGGGACATTAAGTGAAGGAGGGGAGACCCCCATGGAAAAAATGTTCTGCTCTTACCAGAACTTAGTTTTTATATATGAGTTGAAACAGGCAGTCCCATCACTTCTGCCTGTTGGAAAGTAAATTAAACACAAGGTACAGAGGACCTTTTTTGAGCCAGCAGGCTCTCTCACTGCCAGCCAGCCCAGTGTATCCTAATGCCACATTCCTGGGACAGATCCCCATGGATTCAGAGTCAGCAGGAATCCAACTGTCAGCACTGGGGACAAAACCGAGATCCAAAGCCACCACAAACAGATTTAACCACTTCAGTATTGTCATGCAGCTGGGGATGAATTTTCTGCTTCCAAGCCTTTAGCTAAGGGCACCCTGGCTCGCTGTGGCTTCAACGCACTCCAGGAACAGTTCCTAACCGACCATAGCACAATCACCCCACTAGCTAGGGGTACCCAGGCTTGCTGTGTCTCCAGCACACTACCAGAACAGTTCCCAGGTGACCACATCTGAATGTATATCCAGCTGTTTTTTGTTCTTGAACTATATTTAGTTGCTCTCTGTAAGAATTGTTTCACCCCCAGGTCGACCCTGAAAAAGGGTCTGTACTTGTCTCAGTGGACTTACCCGGTCACCAAAAGTCAAATAAATAAAATAAATAGCACAATGTTCCTTTGGAGGTTATCCGCAGCCTTTCTTGCCACTTTACAGCTCTACTGCTCCACATCTTAGCCCAAGAAACAGGGGGAAAAGGACCCAGCACAGCCACCAAACTATAAAGTTGCAGATGTCTGCAGCTCCACTGTGCCTTTCTTCCTGGCACAGGGAACTCACTGGCACAACACAAACAACCATGTGCCAGAGAAGACAGCAGGGGAATGAAACAAGAAAATGGCACTGGTGCACAAAGGTAACTAAAAATCAATAAAAGTATCACTCCTGAAGCTAACTCGCTTACATCCCTCACTGTACTACAGGCATCCTACTACTAATTCTAGAATTACATGAAACTATAAAAACACTACAAACTTCAAAACTAATTGCCCAAAGGTATAGGAAGGTAAGGAAAGGATGTAAAATGCACTTAAAATTCACACAGCGCAAAAGTAAGTTCACAGAAAAACAAGAGCAGAGCTCCAACCTGATAGCCTGCTCAGCCTGGTGGCCATGTTTCCCCTATTGATCTCATTCTCTTGTACTGGAGGTGCTGCCCACTACCTGACTAAGGTTGATAAGGACAGGCGATATAGTTATAGTAGTGATAATTTAGCTGTGCTAATAGGCTGTGTGGGGAAATATAACAACAGGTTTACTAAGGCATTTGATATTATTAATCACCCCTCCTACTCCAGTCCCTTCTTGACATTGGTTTATCAACAGATGCAGCAACCTGGTTTAAAAGCTATCTGGCCAGCAGGTCCCAGCAGGTCAAAATCGGTGTTGCCCCCTCCGACAGCAGGCCAATCCTGTCCAGTGTTCCCCAAGGCTCCATACTGGGACCACTGCTTTTCAGCCTCTTTCTAAACTCCCCCCCACTTGAATTCATCAATAGTCTCCTACTATATGCAGATGACACCGTAGTATATATCAGCCACTCAGATACACTCCCACTAGCTGTCAGCCTACAACACAATTTCGCAGCAGTCGAGATCTGGTTCTCCCAGCACAAGCTGGTTATGAACTACAAAAAAACAAAATCATTGCTTTTCACCAGCCCTCATAATAAACAAAAATCTGCCCCTTAATCATACATAACAACCAAGATGCCCCATCAAGCAGGTTTTTACCTTTAAGTATCTAGATATAACCCATGACAGTACCTTATCCTTTTGTGAGCATGTTAGCAATGACTCCAAGATGGTTAACTCTAGGTCAGGGATCCTCTACAGATGCAGGAAGGGCATGATCCCAGATACCCTTCGACTCGCTGTCACTAGCTGTGTGCTCTCCATACTAGATTATGACCTAGTCATCTATGGCTCAGCTACCGAGTCATCCCTTAAAAGCATACAAATGGCCCTTGACAATTTCTGTCGTCTAGTCTCAGGTGCACACAGAAGCACGCATACATGCGATCTCTACACCCTTACCAACTGGTTGAATCTAAGTGGTAGGATTATTTATCATACCTGCCTACTCGCAAAGAAAATCTCCCTGGGGCTAACCCCCCCCCCCAAAACCTCCCGGCAGTTTCTCACTTATGTTCCCAATTGGTGCAACACCCGGAGTGCCTCCAGGTATGCATACCTGACACCTTTCTGTCGGATTACACAAACCCAATGGTACTTCAGATTCTGTGCTCTAAGCTGGTTAAATAAACATCCCATGGACACTCTAGAAGACCCTAAACTGGGCCCTTTCAAACGGAAACTCAGACAACACCTTACTGCTATTAGCAGCTGTGGTTGCCACACATACACCCCATTTCAGCTTCACACGCTGCCTGCAACCTGCACTCTCCCCCTACCTTGATCATAATCTCCTGTCCTATGTCTCACCCCTTCTTTTTTCCTTCCCTGTCTCTCCTTTCCCTTCCCTTTCCTTTCCTCTCCTCACTCTCCTCCCTCCTTCTCCCTTCGCTATCCCATGCCTAACTTTGCCCACAGACCCCCTGCCAACCCCTTTCTAGCCATCTTCTTACTGTCCTCCCTCTCACCCATCAATCTCCCCCATATTTCCCACTGCACTTCCTCTCACCCCTCAGTTTTCCTTCTCATCTCCCACTACACTACACTACCTGACAATGTCAAATTTCTTGACAGTATCACTCCCTGCCCTTTTCCCCTAGGGCACCTCCCTAATCCTCAAAACCTACTGCACTTCTTACTGTGACCTGAATGTAAAATTTAACCTGACTGAAATTTTTAGCCGTAACCTGAATGTTAACACTTTTCACCTGATTGTAACTTTTATATCATATTGTAACCCCAACTCCATGTATCGTGTATTCTACTTGCTAAGTATTTAGTTCTCTGTTGTGTTTGTCTTCATTCTGATGTGGAGCCTCTGTAAAAGAATCATTGACTCAAAGGTACTGTAATATGAGATATGAATAAATAAATACATGTAGTATACGAGAGCATAAATACTGTGATTGCCACTCAGTACTTTAACAGTCTAAACAGTTCAGCTCTCACTGAGACTTTAGTCCTGTTTGGTTGCATTTCAAAACATGTTCTGACTGCATTTCCCCAGCTGCTTATTAAACAGATTCCATTTTGAAATCCCCAGCACACTGCAGCTTTAAAAAGATGCTGATCTAATTGAGAGTTCGGTACATCAGAGCAGGATGAGTGATGTGCCCCCCTAGCTTTAAATTTGATGTAGCATTCCAGATTGTAATACCACCACCTAGAATTACGTTGGTACACATTCAGAGAGTGCAGAGCCCACTACATCTGAGAAGAAGGACGGTGAATCCCTACTCTATACAATCAGCACACATATATACAGTAGCATCTCTCTTACTTAGTGCCTTTATGGATGAACGTGCTTCACCAATGATAACTAATTTTTTAGTTACTACTCACACGACTAAAATTAAAAGTGAAAATCTTTTGTTTTTAAATAAACAGGTTACAACATTGTGGATTCAGTTAACAAGTGAACATTTGGCCAATTTACAGACTGTTTGCCTGAAGGCATAAAGTATTTTTTTATAAGTGTGAAATGTGTATCAGGAAAGTTCCTTTCAACATTTGCAATGTGAATTAATTTTAAGAACCTTACAAGATAAAGAAGTTATGCAACAGCTAATCATGTACTTCTCATTTATGGTGTCTTCTCAATCAAATTAACATTTTTTATGCCTGTTGAGATATACCAGAGTGCTGACATTCTGTTCTCTTGCTGCACCTTCTGGTCTGGTGTTTGTGTAGGTTGTAGCCACCAACAGAAGAGGTTTTATTATTCAGTGTAGAGAAAGCCATGCAGTTTTTCTGACTGATCAGAATTTGAACTCAAGTGCCATCTTTGCATTGTTTCAGTGCTAGCCCTGCCAAGGAGTTCTGTTTCTGCAGATCTCTATTTTTCTGAATTCTCCAGTCCTATTTGTGACTCAGGACACAGAAGGTTGTAAATCTGGGAGCTGGAACTTGTACTTTGCCTGTTTGATGTATTTCCTTTTTTACCACTGAGACAAGAGTGGTACTAGTTCATGGTGCTCCAGACATTATTTCTTTTATTCAGGTTCAGAAATTAGTAATAATACATTGTGAATCAACATGGCAAACACAAATGAACACCCAGACTGTTTATCCATTGCACAAGAGGAAGGACTACCGTATGTATTTTTTGCCCTATTTAGGGCTATCAAAATACATTCTTAAATCAAATTGAATCTTATAAATCTAATGATGACATAAGATAACTAAGGAAAAACAAATAAAGTATAACAAGCATGCAACGTCACTAAGCTGATATTTGCAGAAGTGGAAAATACCCAGAAGTCTGAGAAATCAAAAACCATGAGATTTTGGCCTCAAAGATGAGGATTTTATATCAGAATGGGAAAAGGTTAGCAATAAATCTCATTTGATTGGATACTCCTATTAATCAGAAAGACAAAAAAAGACCAAGAACATTAAGGATGAAATTAAGAAATGAGAAGAAACAGCATTTAAAAATAAGTGCCATAGATTTAAACGGTTCTATGTGAGAAGGGCAACTTTGTAACCGACACCACCAAATGGGCCCAGTAGCAGCCGGTGCACACTGGTGAGGGCATCAGGAAGGAGAACAACTGCAAAGGGTGAGCCACCACACAGTGGAGGGTGACTGCAAATGGGGGCGGAGAGGGGATCAGGGACATGTGCAACTGACAAAATGGTGACTGTAGGAGGAAAAAAAAATGCTACCACCACCAGCAGGGGACACAGATGGAAGGGAGTGATGGTGAGGTGTGGATGGGGAGGGAACACTAGTGCAGGTGGTTGCCGACTGCAGGAACCATGGTGAAGGTGGGAGGAGGGGTGCACTGTGCGAGGGGGCACAGGCCACAGTAGACACAGTGGGCGGCGGCACTGCCACTGTGCAGAGGTAGACAGCACACATTGGCACACAGTGTGGTGGCAGAAAGCCATGCTGGTGGGAGGGGTACCACAAAGTGCTGCTGGAGCCTGACACCACATGGCCAACCATGCTGATGGCACACTGTGGTGTGGCGATGATTGCATGCTGCCTCAGGGCACACCCGGCTACACCTGAATCTGGAAGTTGTAGGCTAGGCCCTGCAGGTAGTTGGGTGTGCTCCGGTTGCCATAGTCTGCCATGATCATTTCAATACAGCGGGTGAGGTTCCGGTACCGCTGATTCTGAACCACTGCACACGCGCAAGAAAGCAACTGTTCAATGCGGATGCCAGTGAGCCATTCCTCCTCTATCAGGTACTCGAATAAGTGCCACAAGTTTGGACTTCTGGCACCCAGCCTGGTGCAGAAGCCCCAGTACCAGCCCTTGACTGCATTGTTGGTACGGGCTAAGCCAGTCAGGGTGGGTGGGTACATGTTCCATTTCACGACTGGGAACAAGGGACACCTGTGAGCTGACCAGCCCACCACCCTGCTGATCCACATCTGCTCCATGTAGTCCAGTAGGGTTCTGAGTAGCTTCACATTCGCCTGGTTGGAGGGGTGTGCCAGGATGCCACCATAGGCACCCTCCACAGCATCCACGGGCATGTATACCAGTGCTAGGAGCATGCAGACATTCAGGGCAAACTCCACATCACTGGCATACCAGGCTCACATATCTGGTGGTTGCTGTACCCTGCACCATACCACCTGGCAGTAGTGGAAAAAGCATCCATGCACAGCAATGCCCTAGAAAGCAGCCGTGAATGCCAACCAGGCCGCATGCTCAAAGTCTAGCAGTGCTATTGCTGGGAAGATGTCACCAACCAGCCACCGCAGCTCCCCAAACATGGCTACATAGGTGTGCTCCAGCTGGGGTGGCATCAGGATGTAGACCACCGGCAGCATGACGCCCATCCATAGAACGTGAACGGTTTATACCTGTGCCAACAGTGGTGGTGTGCAGCAGAAGGTGCCATCCAGGAGCCAATCACTGTAGCTGGCAAGGTACTGCAGGGCTCTCTGAATGGCAAACATGAGCACATGGTCCTCCACAGGGTCACTATCATGTTGCAGGAACATGGCACCCCCTGGAATGATGGCATACTCAGGTGGCACTGCCAGGTCCTACAGTGATGTGGGTGTTACAGGTCCCCCCCTGAGTGCCTGCTGGACACACTGCATGGTGTGCTTTAGAAGCATCAGTGTGGGCAGCTGCCCCAGTATGACATCTGGCACCCCTGTGGTGCACTTCACCAACACCTGTGCAGTACTCTCCATGGTGCTGCATGCATGCTCCCGTACATTGCTGAGCACCTCCCAGACACCCACCTCCCCAGCATCAGGTGCATGGGTATGGAGCAGGCCAGTGTATACTACAGCTTCCACCTCAGTGTGCACCCTGGTGGGGCAGCTGTGCCGATGATCTTAGATACATCTCCAGTAAGTCTTCTGTTTCACCTCCTTGTCCCGCCAGTAGAGGTATTGATGGTAAGACAGGAGAATCTTGCCTTTCTGGCTCACCACAAAACTGCAGTCAGTCATCCTGCAGCTGTTCCCCAGTTGAGTGGCCTCTACTTCTGCATTGCCCCCTCATATGGGTGGGGGCAGTCCCGGAGTGTGCACACCTGTACGTGCGCCGCTGTGTGTGTGCCGGCATGCCCCATGTCCCTGTTACATAAAAGGTACAGTGCTTGGCTGTCGGGTGCACTATATGGATCTGGATCCAGTGATGGCAGTGTGCCCTGGCAGCAGTGGGTGCATTGGTCAGCAATGTGTCAGAAGCCTGTATAGGGCTGGAGTGTTCAACACAGGTATATTGCACTGCACTGATCAATACATGTCTTACTGTTTATAGTCCCTGCCTATTGTGGTCAGTGATTGCAGTGCTGTGGGCTGCCGTGAAGTTCGAACCTACAGCTTGGTGCCCCACAGCCTGTGTCCTGCATCGGCAAAGAGTGCAAAATGCATGCAACACCATGGCAGCTTGCGGCTGCTCCCACCACCCTGCCTCTTGTCCTTGTCCAGCGGCTGCCTGCCCCTGTTTCTGTGTGCCTGGTCGGGGGGGTTGCGATTCCCGCCTGGGCACTCCGGATGGTGTGGTGAGGCATGGGGAGGCTGCCACTGGTTGCTACTCATGGGGTGTGGAAGGGTTCTGTGCTGGGCCACCAGGTGCTTGACATGCGCACATTGTCCTTGCCCATTGTGGCACTGGTCTTTTTCCCTATTGCCCTTATTCCATTCACCATAGTGTAATTTACCATAGAGCCAGTCGCCCAAATGGACCATTCATATTCACCCTTATGTACCATGTGCCTGCACTGACCAGTTGTCCACGTACTTCCCGCCCTGTCAGAGAGTCACGCTCATGACAGCTGCCCATCAGGCAACCTGCCCGTGTGCTGTAGGACCTGCATGACTGTGCATCACGGTCTCACCCATGGGTGATCGCTGAGATACCATTCCCCATACTGGGGACAACCCTTGTCACAGAATACCGATTTAGGTAGTCTGAAAGAGGAAATGAACAAACTACTGTCCTACAAAATCTTGGATTTTAGGAAGGCAGATTTCAGGAAGATGGGAGAAGTGCTAAGGGCCACCTGGAGGGCATCAGAGCAGATATGAGGGTGGACCAAAGGTGGTTCATTATTAAGGAAGGAATATTGGTTGCCACAGAGGAGGGCATTTGATTCAGGGGGAAAAACACAAGGGCCAAAGCACCCAGTTTGTTCAGTTCTGGGGTTGCCCAGGCAGTAAGAGAAAAGAGGTTAGCCTATAGAAAATTCAGGGAGACCAAGAGAGAGGTGGACAGGGAGAATTACTTTAGGTTGGCTAGTGAGGCAAGTAAGGAAGTCTGGCAAGCTAAGGTACAGAAGAAGCTGCAGATAACTGAAGGAATTATGAAGGGAGGGAGGCCTTCTTTTGCTACATAACTGAGAAAAGGGACAAGAAAGTCAGGATTGCTAGACTTAAGAAAGGGGAGGAGTGGGTGGAGGATAATGGGGAAAAGCAGAAATACTAAATGAATACTTCTGTTC
This sequence comes from Neoceratodus forsteri, assembly GCA_016271365.2. NCBI lineage: Eukaryota > Metazoa > Chordata > Ceratodontiformes > Ceratodontidae > Neoceratodus > Neoceratodus forsteri. The sequence continues at coordinate 636,412,568 of CM057453.1, read as the reverse complement.
TGTCTTCACCAGGGAGAAGGATGGACCAGTGCCTTCAGGAGGGAGGAGAGAAGCAGGGGGAAGGGAACACAAATGTAGTGATAGAGGTGGATAGAGTGAGGGAGGGGATGCTAGCATTGAAGGTGGACAAATCACCAGGCCTGGCCAGAGTACATCCAAGCTTACTAAGGGAACTGGCTGAGGAGCTGGCAGGGCCACTAGCAGGCCTATTTAGTAGTTCATTGAAGTCAGGCATGGTACTGCAGGACTGGAGAACAGTATGCGTAGTGCCCTTCCACAAAAGCGGTCCCAAGGATGACCCAGGGAATTACAGACCAGTCAGTCTAACCTCAATTGTAAGCAAGCTCATGGAGACCATACTTAAGGAAAGGTTAGTAGAATATCTAGAGGAGCATGGTCTCCAGGATGCGAGGCAGCACAGGTTCATTGGTGGGGGGAGAGTGTGTCAAACAAATCTGACTTTTTTGACTAGGTCACTAAGACAGTAGACAGGTGTCAAGTGGTAGACATCCTGTATCTGGATTTCATCAAGGCCTCTGATTCTGTGCCCCACAAAAGGTTGATCAGGAAGTTGGCAGATCTTAGGGTTGGGGATAAGATGGCCAGACGGATGGATGGAAAACTGGCTGAGGGACAGAACCCAGAGGCTGGTTGTGGGTGGAGAATTATCTGGCACCAGAGAGGTCACCAGTGGAGTCCCGCGGGGCTCAGTGCTGGGGCCAGTGTTGTTCTATGTCTTCATCATTGACATTGGGGATGGTACTTAGGGCAAAATATGCCTATTCATGGATGACACCAAGCTCTGTGGGAGAGTGGACACAGCTGAAGTGATACAGGACCTACAAGATGATCTGAAAAAGCTGGCAAGATGGTCCAGGATCTTCCAGCTTGGCTTCAATGCCAAGAAATGCAAAGTTATGGACATTGGAGCTTAGAATCCCAGGACAGAGTACTACCTGGGTGGAGTCCAAGTATCTGCCTCACACGAGGAGAAGGACCTGAGAATGATGATCACTAGTGACCTGAAGCACTTCACACAGTGCAAGAAAGCAGCAGCAAGGGCAAACAAGATGATGGGATGCATCGCTAGGGGGATCAATCATAGGTGAGAGGAGTTTATACTGCCCTTGTACAGGTCACTCTTGAGGCCACATCGAGAGTATGGAGTTCAGTCCTGGTGCCCACACCTCAAAAAGGATATTAACTTTCTGAAGAAGGTCCAGAGGAGGGCTACAAAGATGATAGTGAGTCAGCAGGGAAAGGCATAGGCAGAGAGGTTGAGGGCACTGAACATGTACTCCTATTGCCTGGGGGACAGGAGAGAGAGCAATGACCTGACTGGGACCTTTAAGTACTTGAAAGGGATAAATAAGGTGGATAATTAGGGGACACAGCCTTAAGCTGGAGGGGGGAGGTTTAGGATGAGGTCAGGAAGCACTTCTTCATGGAGAGGGTGGTGGACACTTGGAATGTGCTGTCAGAAGAGATGGTCTCATTGAAGACAGTGGGAAGCTTCAAGAAAGGCTGGGATAGGCATGGGGCAGGTAAGAATCATGGGTAGGGAGGATGCGAGGAGTGGATAGGAGGGTCAAGGAGAGTACCTCACGCTGTGGATCCTGCAATACAAGCAGACTAGATAGATCAAATGGCCACATTCTGCTGGCTTCTTCATATGTTCGTATGTATGTTCATATGTACTACTAGACTATAAAGAAGAAATCAAGAAGCACAGAATACACAAATGTCAAACAGATGATAATGATTATGCCAAAAAAAAAGGGAACTGTTGGCATGATAGCAATAAACAACAACAAACAAAAGGGAACAATAAACAACAACCTAAACACGAATAATGAATATATGACAGCTCTATTAGCAGAAATTGAGTCAGATACAAGCACAGATTTAGAGGGAGAATCTACTGCCATCAGAGCTAGATCCATCTTCATTCCCCATATCAACAAGTGACAATCTCAAGGCATTTATGAAAATTGTAGATCAAGAAATGGATAAAAGTGTAACTCAAGGAAAAAGAAAACTAAACTTCACACAACAAAACATTACACAAAAGGAAAGAGAGACACTATTAGAATCATAAAATATGACAAATGCCATCATAAAACCAACATACAAAGGGGTGCCATAGTCTTATGGAAAAAAGACTATATACAAGCAGTAATGAGACAACTTAACAGTGAGATATATTACCAAAAACTAAACTGAGATCTGACACGAGATATCAAAGATAAGGCAGATTAAACCTTGCAAGATGTATTGGACCAATAGTGGATTACACAAAAAGAGTTTAAGTACATGACAGTCAAACCTTCATAATACTTACTACCAACAATTCACAAAAACTCAACACAACCACCAGGATGTCCAGTTGTATCCAGCATAGGCTCAGCTACTAAATCTTTATCTGTGGCTGTGGATGAATTTATTAAAAAATGGGTACAAGATATTCCATCCTATCTCAAAGATACCAGAGATATCATTCAGAAATTGGATGATTTGGAAATAACATAAACTGACTTCCTGGTGACAATTGACATTGAGAGTCTCTATACCAACATCCCACATAGAGAAACATAGAAACATAGCTACAGGATAAGCTGCAGATCCCAGTTAACCAACAGCCTATTTCTTCCTACCCCCCACAAGAATTGCCTTATGTCTCTCCCATAAATTCTTGAATTCTCCCACAGTTTTAGACCCACAACCTCCTCAGGAAGGCTGTTCTATACGTCCACCACCCTCTCTGTGAAAAAATACTTCCTCACATTGCCCCTGAGCCATCCCCCCTCTATCTTCAAATTGTGTCTCCTTGTTCTTGCATATCTCTTTTTCTGAAAGATGCTACCCTCTTGGACTTTGTTGATTCCACTGAGGTACTTAAAAGTTCTATCATGTCCCCCCTCTCACTCCTTTCCTCAAGGGTATACATAGTAAGCTCCTTTAGTCTCTCCTTGTATGGCTTCTCTTGCAGACCCTGCACCATTTTAGTTGCCCTCCTCTGGACTGCCTCCATCCTGTCTATGTCCTTGCAGAGATGGGGTTTCCAGAACTGGATGCAGTACTCCAGATGGGGTCTCACCAATTGTCTGTACAGAGGGATAACAACTTCCTGTTTTCTGCTGCTGGTGCCTCTCTCCTATACATCCCAGTATCCCCCAGCCATCCCTACTGCTTTCTCGCATTGCTTGCCAGCCTTAAGGTCATCTGATATGATTACCCCAGGTCCCTTTCCATTTTTGTTGTTGTTACTACCTCCCCTTCCCCAACTGTGTACTCTTGTCCTGGATTTTCGTTTCCCATGTGCATTATTTTGCACTTCTTTGCATTGACTCCAAGCTGCCATACTTCTGACCATTTCTCCAACCTTGCCAAGTCCCTTCTTATCCTTTCCACTCTTCCTCGTATATCAACCCTGTTGCAGATCTTTGTGTCATCTACAAAGAGGCATACTTTTCCTTCCAGTCCCTCTGCAATGTCACTTATAAAGACATTAAAAAGGACTGGATCCAGTACTGAACCCTGCGGTACCCCACTAGTAACCCCCCTTTCTTCAGAGTGGACTCCGTCTACAATTACCTTCTGTGTCCTGTTGTCCAGCCAATGTTTTACCCAGGCTACCACCCTGGGACCCATTCCCAGATTGGTTAATTTGTTTATTCATCTTTTGTGTGGGATTGTGTCAAATTCCTTGCTAAAGTCTAGGTAGACCATGTACACAGCCCCTCCCTGGTCTACTACTTTGGTAACCCAGTCAAAGAAATTGATTAGATTCATCTGACATGACCTTCCCGCTGTGAACCCATGCTGCCTTGGGTCCTGTGCCCCACTGGCCTCTAGGTACTCAACAATTCTTTCCTTCAGAAGTGATTCTATCACTTTCCCTACCACAGAGGTCAAACTGACAGGTCTGTAGTTTCCTGCCTCTGTCTTGCTCCCAGTTTTGTGAAGGGGACTCACATCCGCCTTCCTCCAGTCCTCAGGTACCACATCATCCTCCAATGATTTGGTAAAAAGGGTAATCAGTGGTGTCACTAGTTCTCCTCTTAATTCTTTTAGAATTCTGGGATGAAGCCCATCAGGCCCCATTGCTTTGTCCACCTGCAGTTTTAGAAGATCTTTCAGAACCCTTTCTTCTGTGAAAGGACTGGGATCGACCCCTCTATCCCGAGTGCTTTTGTTAATTGGATAAGGCACCGCCCCTCCTCCTCTTTTGTGAATACTGAGCAGAAGTATTAGTTCAGTATCTCTGCTTTTTCACTGGCTCTATCTGCCCACCCGCCGTCCATTCTATTCAGCCTCACTATCCCTGCCTTTGTCTTTCTAAGCTCCCTGATGTACCTATAAAAGGTTTTATCCCCCTTCTTAACCAAGTTGGCTATCTTTTCCTCAGTTTGATCCTTTGCTGTTCTGACTTCCCTTCCTGCTTCCTTCTCCCTTAACTGGTACAGATCTCTGTCCTGTTTCTTGTGTGTTTCCTTATACTTCCTAAATGCTATCTTTTTCTCCCTGACCTTCCCCGCCACCTCTTTTGAGAACCACAGTGGCTTTTTCTTTCATTTTGATTTGTTTATTTGCTTCACACAAAGGCTTATTGCCTCTGTGATGGCAGTTCTGATGTTTCCCCATTGTTGCTCCACCCCTCCTTCTTGCTTGTTTGCTAGTGCATTCTCCCATCTTGCCAAAGTCAGCACTCCTGAAGTCCAGTACCCTCACTTTTGTATGGCTTGACTCTGTAGCTGAGTTTATCATGAACCATATTGTTTGGTGGTCACTTGTTCCCAGATGGCTACCCACTTCTAGATCTGAGATTCTATCACTGTCCCCATTTGAGAGTATGAGGTCTAAGATTGCTCCCTCACGAGTGGGTTCCAAAACTAGCTGTTTGAGGCATGCCCCCTGTAGGGCATTGAGAATGGCCCTGCTCTTGGTTGTGGCTGCAGCAAAGGTGCTCCAGTTAACATCTGGCATAGTCAGGAGAAGGAGTAGATGCAGAACAACACATCATGCCTCCATCTGATTTCATTGTCAACCTTGTGAGATCTGTACATGAATCAAACTGTTTCTGTTTTGAAACTATTTTGTACGCCCAGAAAACAGGAACAGTGATGTGCATTTGTAACACTTTTGACTACTCTCTATACAGGAGAATGAAAATCCAAATTTATATATAATCACACAGCTAATATGTTCCATCAAAGCATTTAAATATGTAAGAGATATATAGATGATATCATTATTGTGTGGACAGGTACACAAACACAACTGGATAAATTTATCGAATACATAAACAACAACTACAAACAGCCTCAGGTTCACCAATGAAAAAAGTGCCAAAACAGTAACATTTCTAGATTTAATCATGTGCAAGGAAAAAATACATTATTTACCATCGTATACAGAAAGGCAATGAAAGGAAACATAATTTTACATGGAAAAAGTTGCTATCAACCATCTCTTAGAAACAAATATACCAAAAAGCCAGTTTATGAGACTGAAACAGAACTGCATAAATAATCAGAAATGCTCAAAAAATGCAAGAATTATGGAAAACAGATTTAGGGAAAGGCACACTATATTGGCAATAGTCAACAGATGGTAAACAACACGGGCAGACATAATCTTATCAGAGAAAGCAAACCAGAGCACCAGAGAGGACAAAATGCACACCTTTTCTAAACAATGCAATCCATCGACTGCCAAATTGGGTCAGTAATTAAAAAGAACTGGGGCCTGCTACAAAGGGATGCCAGATTTAAAGATGCTTTTACAAACACTCGAAGAGTAAAGTACAGGTGAGGTTGCAATTTACATGGTAAACTGGTACATTCAACAATCCTGTCAATAAGAAATAGAACATGGATACCAATGTTACCAGATGGCAACTACAAATTGTGTGCACTGCAAACAAACAACCAATATCAAAGAACTCCAACATCCTCATGATGACAGAATAACTTACACGATAAAGGGTTTTTTAACATGTTCTTCTATAGCTGTCATCTATATTTTGAAGTGTTTGTGTGGAGCATCTTATATTGGCCAGACAAAACACATGCCAAAGACAAGAATAAGCAAACATTTCACAACAATAAGAACAAGCTACAATACTTATGCATTGGCAAGACACCTTGCAGAAACCAACCATGGCACAGCTAACGATGCCCATTTTATTGGAATTGAAAAGGCGAACCTGGAGCGGAGACATCACAGCACTGATCTGCAGATGTGAGAGTTTCTGGATGTTCACACTCAGAACATTCTCCCCGCATGGACTTAATGATGATATGTCTCTGTCTCAGTTTGGCTTGACCAAATGACTCTGCTATCTGTAATTCTGTTTCAGGTCTCTGCCTGATTAGGCATTTTCCTGACTATAATCTGCCTTGATCTTCGATCTCTGATGTGTGCTAATTTCATGTCCATTTAGAAATTACAGTATATGTGTAATTGTATATGTTTCAGTTCTATGCCTTATTATACAGTATATGTCTTTGAATATTTGCCTTGATTTTAGGTCTCTGAAATGTGCTAACTTTATGCCACATTAGAAGTTACGTCCATCTGAAAACTGGATTCTGAAATTCTAGAGAAAAAGAACAGCATGTATGTTGCAGTATGATGCTAGTTCACTTTAATTTTAGCCCATGAATTAGTTATTGTGCCATGGTTCCCCATCTGCTCTTTAGGTCCCAGTTTTATTGTTATTTTAGACAATCATGCTTGTTATATTTTTCCACACAGCCTATTAGCACAGCTTTATTGTCACTACTACTATATCTTCCATCCTTATCAGCTTTAGTCTTGTTTCACTTAAGGTTCATACTTGAAGTATTTCATCACAGAAATTTTGCATGTGAGTCTATCACTGCCCTTCACTCCATTAAGCATGCACTTCACACACTATGAAAGCAACAGTAGCCTGCACCCACTTATGTTGTCTGAGGAAGGGTTCATGCCTGAAACATCACGACATTGGGTTATATCAGGCCTTCAGACGTCAGCATCTTTACTACTGCACTGTACATTGTAACACCATGAGATTTTCAGAGCTTTTCTCAGTGTGCTACGAACTGCAATTTTTTAGCATCTAAACCCTAGATACCCACTGGCATATTAGTTAAATGGCTCCAACCAATGCTTAGAGATGGGCAAAATCTGCAAATCTCCTTCGCAAAATATTTGATGAAATTCATGCATTTCTTGAAATATTTTGCTGGTGCAAAATGCGAAATTCCACCCGCAAAATCCGAATTTTCACCTAAATAACGAATTTTGCCACTCGTAGGCAAAATTCCGCATTTCACATCTGTGAAATATTTTGCAGAATGCGTAAATTTCGCAAAATATTTCGCATGGCAAAATTCATGATTTCACAGGAATTTCGCTGGTGAAATTAAATTTCCCCGCAGCTCTACCGATGTTTGAAGAAGGCATGGAAGATGACCATATGACTTTTGCAACTGGACACAAAGAGACACAACTAAGGTTACTACCAAACTAATAAGTATTGCATAAATTCTCCAACTATAAATACTGTGCAGTACATATTTTTTGGCAGTTTGCACTACTGTTAAAAACTTACACTGTTCAAGTCTTTTCATCATTACAGCTAAGGCACTTTTTGCAGTCAGAAATATATAGCTGCTCTTTTTTGCACTAACATATTAGCATATGTTTTGCACAGCTATTGAAACACTTCATTAGTTTTACAAACAACTGCACAGTTTACACAAGTCATTGAAGTACTTTAGCAGTACTTTGGCTGCCCAGATAGTTCAATTAGTAATCATTTGAGACTTTTGTCTGGTATTGCTGCATCTAAAAACAAGTTTCTGCTGCTTTCCTTCTAGCTGCAAACAAAATAAATTTCTGTTTCTGTTTACCAGCCTCATAAAACCGTTGCAAAGTTTTGCACAAAGCCACTCAGCAGTTTACCAATCTAAACAGTTTTGCTGTCACTAACTGAGGCTTTTTGTCCTGTCTGGTTGCATTTTAAAACATTCTGACTGCATTTCCCTAGCTGCTTATCAAACAGATTCCATTTTGAAATCCCTGGCACACTGCAACTTTAATAGGGTGCTAGTCTAACTGACAACTCAGTACATCTGGGCAGAACAAATGATATTCCTCCCCCACCCTACCCCCAGCTTCAAATTTGACACAGTTTTTCAGATTTTAATACCAGCACCTAGATTTACATTGGTACAGATTCAGAGAGTGCAAAGCCTGGTGCATCTGAGTGCGAGGAAGGTAAATCCCCACTCTATAAATCAGCCCACTTATACAGCATCTCTCATATTTTGTACCTTTGTGGAGGAACAAGCTTTACCAATGACAACTCATGTTTGAGTTACTACTTACAAGACTAAAATTAAGAGTGCAGGGGCTAGATTCACAAATAATCACTAGGCACAGCACAAAATTTTGCATTGTGCTTTGCATTTGGCCAGGTGTCCAAAATCACTATTCACAGTCAGATAGCACGGTGTGCTATCTGACTGTGAATAGGACTAGGTTGAGGCAGCAATAACCCCAGTACCACTGGCGCTGCCCCACTAGAGTCACCCCAACATGCTGGCAGGAGTATGGTACTGCAATGAATAGTGCAGATGCACTATTCCCAATTCACAAAGGCAGCCATGCAAATTAAACCATTGGGTATGCAAGGCACTCGGTGGCCATTAGCACGCTCATTATGGGCCCATGTGCATAGGCTGCATGGAGCTTAGCGCAGCTTGCCCAGACCCTGCCCAACACGCAGCCACATTCCCTGGTGCTAGTGGTCCCCCCATTGATTACTGGCCCAATGGTAATTGAAGTAGGTATCCTAGTGCTAGTGGTCCCCCTCCCGATCGCCGGCCTGAGTAAAAAAAACATTCTCCCTGGTGCTAGTGGTAATCCCCTTCCCTGTGATCGTCAATCCCCAGCCCAAGTGAAAGAAACATCCTCCCTAGTACAAGTGGTAACCTCCACCCCACAATCGCCAATTGCTAGCTCTTGTATAACACAGAAGTCCTTCCCTGGTGTCTAGTGGACCTCCCAACCCAGTAGGTAGTGCCCCACCACCCCACTCACCCCATCCCAAGCCTGAGCCAGTGACCAGCACAGCCTCCACTCTCCCACCACAGCTGGCCACTAACTGAGCTGTCCAATGAGTCGCATTGCTGTATACAGTACATGCTTATTGATGGGTAGCTCACTCTGGGCTGTAAATCAATGAGCAGCAGTACTGTATCAGCACACATTCATTTCAATAGCTTAGCTGGCCAGCCATGGTGGAGAGAGGAGGGTTATTCCAGTCACTGGCTCTGGTTCAGGATGGGGTAGCGGGGTGGTGGGACATTACCTGCCTGGGTGGGGGGGAGATGGGTCCACTAGATGCCAGGGAAGGAATGTTTGGTTACGTTGTAGGGGATAGTGAATGTGGTCTGCTAGATGCCAGGGAATGGGTGTCATCTATTTTACAGGGGATCAGGGAGCGAGTGGTGGGGTGGGACCACTTGACACTAGGGAAAAAAGATTGAGACATGGGGCAAGACATCAGGTGGGGATGAGACCTGGGCACCAGGGAATAGTGGTTGAGATGTGTGAGGGATCGGATGGGGGCATGGGACCACCGGATGCCAGGGAAAAGTTGTACTAGATTTGGGTGAGGGATCGGGTGGCATGTGCGACCACCGAACACCAGAGAATAGTACTTGTACATCAGGCATGGTTGTGGGTGGGGGAGGGATATTGAACACATGGGAAACTTTTGTGTCATACACAGGCCAGTGATTGGCGATCATGGTGGGGGGTTACTACTAGCACCAGGGAAAATGTTTCTTTGACTTGGACCAGGTATCAGCGGTCATGAGGCGGGGTTACCACTAGCATGAGGGAGAATGTTTCTTTTACTCTAGCCAGGGATCAGTGATTATGGGGGAGAGGAGGAGGAGGAACCACTAGGACCAGAGAGAATGTTTCTTTTACTCGGGCTGCTGATCAGTGATCATGGGGGGAGGTTACCACTAGCACTACGGAGAAGATTTTTTTTTACTCAGTCTGGCAATCCGCGATCATGGGGGGGGATTACCATTAGCACCAGGGAGACTGTCTTTTTTTTTTCACTTGGGTCAGCGATCAGTGATTGGTGGAGGGGAGAACTGCTAGCACCAGGGAATTACACTTTTTTTAACATTCGGGCTATTGGCCGGGGAGGGGCAGCCACAGTACCTCTGCCAACAGCTAGTGTTGCACTGGATAAGGCAAGTGCAAGAGGATCACACAAGAGGCCCTTGCATGGAGAAAATGCTTTGTGAATTGGACAGTGCCAATATTCACTTCCCCTCCCCCTCATTTGCATTGCCCCCCCCCACATGCCCAGGTGCAAACCCAGTTTGAGAGTACAAAACAGGCTTTTGTCAATACGAACTCAAAGCAGAACCCAGTTTGCTTGCACAAAACTGAGTTTGTGCCAGAGCAAGGTTTTGTGAATCTAGCCTCAAATCTTTTGTATTTAAATAAACAGTATACAACATTGTGGATTCATTTAACAAATGAACATTAGGCCAATTTATGGACTGTTTGCCTGAAAAAAAAATTTCTTAAATTTTGAAATGTGCATTGGCAAAGTTAATTTCAACATTTGCACAGCGTATTTAATTTTATGAATCTTACAAGATGAAGAAATTATTCAACAGCTAATGGTGTATTTTTCATTTATTGTGCCTTCTCGATCAAATGAACATTTTATATGCCTGTTGAGACATATCAGAGTGCTGACATTCTATCCTCCTGCCATACCTTCTGATCTGGTGTTTATATAGGTTATAGCCACAAACAGAAGAGGATGTATTATTCAATTTAGAGGATGCCATGCAGTTTATCTGACTGGTCAGAATTTGAACTCAAGTGCCATCTTTACAATGTTTTGGTGCTAGCCCGGCCCAGGAGTTCTGTTTCTGTGGATCTCTATTGTTTGGAATTCTCCAGTCCCGCTTAGGAGTTAGTGCAAAAAACATAGTATATCTTTGATCTGGGTCTTGTACTTTGTTAAATATTTATCCCCCTAATGATGACTATCCCAACTTCTTCACCAACTTCTTTCTAGAGTTATCTCAAATCCCATTCCTGTACCTCATGGCAGGGGACTTTAATCAGACTCTCCACACACTTGTTAGATACATAGAATCTCTAGAACAAAAAACTAGAGCAGTCTTAACAACCACAAACTTTATGTCAGATCTTAATACAGTAGATCCTTTCTCATAACAGTTCCCAAATTCTGAGAAATTGCTCTTATTTTTCCAGTGTGTGTAACACATATTCAAGAATCAGTCTTTGTTTTGGCTCTAAAAACATACTCCATGAGATCCATAATATAGACTATTGGAGAATTAAAAAAATCAGACCATACGCCAATGTGCTCTCTTTCAAGATTGGGAGTTTCAGTAATATGTGGAGATCTGAGTCATGATTACTATGAGGACAAGGATTTACTGAAATAGAAAAATAAATTAAATATTTCCTAGCTTTCACTTTACATCCAGAGTCTTCTTCTAATATCATGTGGGACACACGTAAATCATATCTATTGGGTATTATTATTTTGTGTAAATCTATTAAGAGAAGGTATTGAATGCAATGGCTGAAAAAACTTGAGAGGGAAATCTGTGAGGACGATGCTGCTCATGTGTTGTCTGGGTCTGAACAGGACCTACAGAAAGTACTTGGTGTCAAAAATAAATATACTTATGTTGTGGAGGCCGAGGCGCAAGGCGCCATGCTTAAGGTTATATCAGAGTACTGCTTCTTTAGGGGAAAATCAGATAATGAAGCTTTTATAACTCTAATTCTTAAGAAAACAACAAACCTGATAACAGTAGCTCTTGCCATCCCATCTCATTATTGATATTGGCCAACATTTTCAAAGGAGATGTGTGGCACAAAGGAAAGATGTGCTGCCCATCTCAAACAATGCACCGGAGCGTGATATTCAAAATGCAGAGATGCCTTGTGCATCTCCGGATGCACTATAGTGCAAAGATAATGTATGCAGTGCATGTAGAGGGGGTGTTCCCATGAATATGCCACGCACTGGCATATTCAGCCAAAATGGGTGGCGCAAGTGCTGTGCATCTCAAAGATGCGCTGCCCAAAGTTAGGCATAAAAGGAGCATGCCTAACTGTGCAGGCCACCCAGAGATAGGAAGCAGAACAGCAGCCATGGATGGGAGCACATTCCTGATGGAAGCACTCATGAGGGGTGTAAGGAGATGGGAAGAACAACATGGGTGAGGAAGGGCCCATAGGCGGTATGCTCAACACAGACAGTACCATGCCCGTGTCACTTTTGAACAACTCACAGACACAGAGATTGTGGGCCAGTACCATCTCAACAGGAAAATTCTGAGACAGTTCTGTGAGCTGCTCCATTATGAACTGCAGGCACCAACACACAGGAGTCATGCCATGTCCGTGGAGACAAAGGTGACAGCAGCGCTGTACCTGCTCACCATGGACACCTTCCAGATACCAGTGGGTGACACCACTGGTATCACATAATCTGCCATGTCCAGTCACCTCACACAGTTCCTCACTGCCTTTCTGCCCCATGCTACAGAGCTCATCCCATTCCCTAGAAGACAGGTAGAGCGGACAGAAACAATGCAGCACTTCCACAGGATGGCACGCATGTCAGGTGTGCTTAGGGCCACTGACTGCACCCATGTGGAAATCGGGGCACCACCTGGCCCCGACAGTGACACTTAATGTGAACTGCAAGGGATACTTCATCAACTGCCAGGTGGTGTGCAATGCCACAGGGTGCATCAGCAATGTCTGTTCCACACATTGTGCATGTAGTGCCAGTGCCCAACCAACAGCTGGGAGGGTGCCCACTGGCATGCCAGGGTATGAACAGGTGGGGAATGTAGACATGGCAACAAGGTGGATAGACACAGGCAGGGAACACAGGACAAAGTGGGCAGACAGGGCACTGTTGTTGCACTCAGGAGACTAACGCACTGCAATTCACCCACACAGGTGACAGCGTCTAACAATACAGACTCATGTATAATTAATGAGATGATATATTTAAGTAGTGACATTTTCCCACTTTGGCCACACCCCTGAGGAAGAATCGCGAGGAGTCAAAGCGCTGGGTGGTCTGGAGGGAGTGCAAATAAGAAATGTTGGGGGGCCCTTTGAAGTAAACACTCTTCACTCAAATGATTGTTCTTCAGTCTTTCTTTTTACTTTCATCCCCCTTCGTTTCGCTCGACTTGGAGCTTGTTCACAGGGTTTAAATATTATTCTTTGTTAAATATCTGTAAATACATTTATTTCATGTTAGTAATCAACACTTTTTAAAATAATGTTATTTTGTGTGTGTTAAATTCTTTGATGTATACACATACCATCCAATAAAGATTATTGCTTGTGCTCCCTTGTTTATGTACTCTTATTTATCAACAGGGTTCATTTGTTTGCACTTATTTAAAATTCGCAGTTACATCCTGAAATGACATACACAGAGTATTAATGAACACAGTGCTGTCCACAACTTGGAACTGGGTTTAACTACTGCCTGAAAGGCTTGTCCCCTATTTTACTCGGTGTGTAGCATACCTTGTCATTTACTTGGAACTTCTTGTCTTTGTTTACAAAGAATAGTTTTAGGGCCTGTAATAACATATACACAATTATTATAATGAAGAACCTCTGTGCGCAAACACTGAGGCAAGGGTTACCCCAAAGGGCATTTGTCTGGGAAGCCAAGTTTCAAGAAAATACAAAATCACACATGCCCACATTATGCAAAACATCATGGGCTGCATATGCAAATCACCACAGAATAGTATGCTGGTTCAACTTTAAGCAGAATTGCATGGTGCTGAAAGGCCTCTCACACAATTTGCAAATGGTGCTAACAGATGACATAGACACGTGTTTTGTCCTACCAGGACTCATCAGTATGTCTCATCTGTTTGACACCCCAGTGGAATGAACCAGCTACTCTAAGACGGTCTGTCTGGGTTATGTTGTGGTGAACCCATTAAAATAAAAAACTATTTAAAAGATAAAGGACCTCTGTGCGCAAACACTGAGGCAAGGGTTACCCCAAAGGGCATTTGGCTGGGAAGCCAAGTTTCAAGAAAATACAAAATCACACATGCCCACACAATGCAAAGCATCATGGGCTGCTGTGTGAGAGGCTCTTCAGCACCATGCAATTCTACTTAAAGTTGAACCAGCATAACATTCTGTGGTGATTTGCATATGCAGCCCATGATGCTTTGCATTGTGTGGGCATGTGTGATTTTGTATTATTATAATGCTTTGCTGTTAACATAGTATATAATATTTAAATATGGCCAAAAGAGAGGCGTATGTGTTGTTTATTTTGTTAGCAGCATACCTTAAAAGAGACTGTGAGCTTCTTAGAGTGAGAATGTTGTTCTTTATAGCCTGTGAAAACATAATAATAGTTTTCCCCTGTTGGTCTCTTATGCCATCATTTTACTTTTGTAATTCAAAGTTCAAATTCAAACTTCTAGGTATTTTTTAGTAATTATACTGCTTACCCTCACTCCTTGTGGCTCAAGTCTCTCTTTTTTGGTTCAATTCCTCTGCGTGTAAGCACTGAAGCCCAACAATTTTTAATTGTAGCTACTTCCTGGTTACCTTTTGCCCGTTTTTGTGAGATCCCACAGTGAGACCAGCCGTGATGTCACACAGAGTTGATCGTGCATGCGCGATCTCGGTCGCTAAGCAACCGAACACTACTGCACTCCTAGTGCAAGTCAGGTACTCACAAAAATGGGCTATTTGTTCCTCGTTGCTGCAGCTCTGTGTTTATTATATTTTTTGACTTTCTTGTGAGGATACATCTAAAGATTAACTGTTCTCATACCATGCATTCTATTCATAGGGTGACATGAGAGTAAAGGAATTTTGTGCTAGCATCAACAATTCTCATGCCTTGATTCAAATGCAGCAAATATATTGACAAATATTATTAATATCAAAGTTTTAATTTGTATGGTGGTTTGAGTAATGGTTTGCCTGTTATTACCACCCTTTATCAAGTGCTATTAATGCTTCAAATATTACAACAAGTATAGTTAATCTAGGCTAATTTTAATGATAATTATCATTCATTGTCCTTCCTATACGTTAACTTTTGTCCTTGCAGATTGTGTTAATCCTGTATTACTAGCCATTACTGGCCTGTACAGCTATACGAAAAATTACAACTTTATTATGCTGTATATTGTCTGAGGTCATTCGCAGTTTGGCCTTCCTACAGTTTTTATCACATCATGTACCTTCTGGGTCTCTCAGGATCACTTCTATATATTTACAACAAAGATATTGTATGCTACTATAAAAAATGTATAGTTTGTGATCTTTCTACTATGGAACAATATAAAGGATTACAACATCATTAAAATGTATGCTACCTGGGGTCATGTTGCTACTTAACCTTCCTGTGATTCTTATCACATCATGTCCTTTCTGCTTCTCTCATGGCAGTTATTTCTAACTAATACATTATATTCATCCTGTTATTCCTCATATACTGTTTATGTAAGTTGTCCATACATAAGAGGTTTAAACGATCATCTGTTATTTATTACCTAAGGTTATATTGCAACCTGTCCCGCTTGTTCCTGTCATAGAGTTATACCTTGTATTTATTACATCAACTGTCATTACTGCTCTTAACAAACCAGACTCAGGAAGCCATAATAAAATTTGGACAGTCACCATTTCTATTACTCTGGGGTCAGTTGCAATTTGACATTCCTATTAAGTAGATACTAGACAGTCACTCAGTGGCTTGAAATCATCTTCTTCTGACTGATTCTATAGCTCACAATGAACCAAACTCTAAACACCTTACTAAAATTTAAACAGTCGTCATTCGAATAACACTGGGGTCAATTGCAACTTGACCTCCCTGTTATTGATGCTGAAAGTTGTTCTATGGGTGAGACACCATCTTCACCCTTTTAACTAGAAATTGTTCTGTATTATTTAAGACTTCCATGTATTTTGATTTCTCATAGTGTACTTACTACAATCTAAACAAACGTCATTTTAATTATGCTGAGGTCAATTACTACTTGACCTTCCTGTTGTAAATGCTGAAAGTTATTCTATGAGTTAAATCTTAACTTTACCTGTTAGCTAATGAATTTTTATGTAGTATTTAAGATTTCCTTGTATTTTTTTCTCTTGATGTATTGTTATATCTACGCTTCCAGTTCTGTCTGATCTAAATGCATGCCTGCCAGTTTGTTTCTACATTCATCCCAATCCTGTGATCCAATGTGTTCATGTGGAATATCCACCTCATTTCTGCTCTTAAAAGAAAGTCCTGGTCATTATCTCCTCTTTCTGGTGTCTGTACCTTTTCAAGTCTCCAGAACCTTAAAGAAGCTCCATTGTGGCCAGCTTGTTCAAAATGTGTGGCCACTGGGGATGTCGCTTCCTTTCTCCTTATATCCCCCTTATGTTCTTGAATACGGGTCTTAAGCATCCTACTGGTTTGTCCAATGTACAGCTTATTGCAAGGGCATTGTATTACATATATTACCCCCTCTGTCATGCAGTTAATATGCTGTCTAATTGGATGACTTTGTCCCGTATGTGGATGTATAAACATTTTTTTTTTATGTATGACTGCATACTGAGCACTTACCACAAGGGATCATGCCTGGTGCTAATGGTCCCAATAGTAGTTGTGCTTCCTTATTTTCTGGTAATTTAAACTGAGATTTTACTAGTTGGTCCTTGAGGTTCCTTATTCTTTTTGCAGCTATTATGGGCTTATTTAAAAGTTCTGGTATTTGTTCATTTTCCATTCCTACTAAAGGCCAATGTTTATTTATTATTTGCCTAATTTCTTTTAACTTATGATTGTATTTGGTGGCAAATACAGTTCTTTGTGGCTTTACTTTGGGTCCTTTGCTTTTTAAAAGGTCCTCTTGTGTCTTACTGTTTATTTTTTCATCTGCTTGTTTCAATGTCCTTGGCTTATATCCTCTGTCTTTAAACCTACTCAACACGATTTCTGATTCTTTCTGTGCTTCTTGTGTTACTGTACTATTTCATTTTACTCAGGTTAGCTGGAAGTATGGGATGCTCTGTTTTAGCTTAGTTTCATGGAAACTGTTACCATGTAATATGGTATTTCTGTCTGTTTCCTTCCTGTAAAGTGTTGTCCCTATCTTTTTGTTTACCATTTTTATCTTGAGATCTAAATAGGGTACTTCTTTCTTATCAAAATTCATCATACACTTTTAATTTTTATCTTTTGTATTCAGTTCCTCATGGAATTTTATAAGTTCTTCCTGTGTTCCTTTCCATAACATAAAAATGCCATCTCTAAAATGGAGCCAAGTATGTATTTTATTGTTATTTTCTGTAAAAATAAATATTTTTTTCAAAATTGTCCATGTACACATTGGTGTATGCTGGTGCCATTGTGGAACCCATTGCTATCCCCTTGTTCTGTTGATAGAATATCCCATCGAACTCAAAATAGTTCTTTTTTAATATTACATGAACCATTTCTTGCAGTATTCTGGTTTTAGGTGAGCTATTTCTACCCCTTGTATCCAGTATACTCCCCAGACATTGGATCCCTTCTTGATGTGGGATAGAAGTATACAAATCAGCTACATCTGTCATTAAAATGGTTTCTTCACTTAGATCTTGTTCTGTAATTTTTTGTAGTTTCAAAATCATGTCTGTTGTGTCTTTAACATAAGATTTTGTTTTTTCTATTAGTGGTTGTAGGTGAAAGTTTATGTATTTAGAAATAGGTTCAAAGACAGATTGAATGCCTTAGACTATTGGTCAGCCAGGTGAATTAGTTGCATGTTTATGTATTTTAGGTATAGAATAAAAAGTTGGAATTCTCAGAAAATCCTTGGATAATAATTCCGCTTCCCATGGTTCTATCCATTGCATGGCTATATATTCATTAAAAATGGCATCAATTTCCTGTTTTATTTTTTTAGTGGGGTCTTGTTGTAAAACCTCATAATTTTCTCAATTCTTAAGTAGCTTCATGCACATCTCCTTATATTGTGTCCTGTCTTGGAGCACTATACCCCCTCCTTTATCTGCACTCTTTATTATAATGGTTTGATCTTGCTTTAAATTTTCAAAGGCTTCTCTTTCTTTTCTGGTTAAATTGTTCCATTCTGGGTTCTTACTTTCTTTAGTTTTAAATAATACCATTATTTCTTTTTCTGTGATTTTACAAAATGATTCTATCCCATGATTTCTGCCTGTAGGTGGGAATACTTGGATTTGATTTGCATGTTCTCTTTAAGTCTTTGTTTATATGTATCAACTGTGGTGTCACTTCCACCAAATTGATTTTTAGGTATAGATTCCTGTAGAACTTTTGCAGGTCTACCTCCAGATCAAACAGATTAACAGGCTGGGTGGGGCAAAATATAGTCCTAAACTTAGAGCCTTCACTTCTTCCGTTGTTAGTAATCCTTTGCTTAGATTAAAAATAGGTATTATGTCTTCATGTGTGTTTATTTGCCTCTGCCTCTCATTTAACTTGTTTGCCTTCCACCTATTCCTCCTCCCCTGCCTCCCCCTCTGAATCCTTCCCCCTGTCTGTGAGTCTCTCTCTGATTTCTGAGTTCATATCTGTTTTCTCTACTATTCATATTAGATGGTCCTGGTTGTTGTGTAGTTGTATGATGTTGCTCTGTGTCCTTTTGTGGGTCCCTTGTATAGCTGCTATCACTATCTGTACTTTCATATGCATTGTACTGATTATATGACTGTGATCACCTGTTGTATTTCTTATAAGTGTATACCTTGTTATCCCTGTAGTCGTTTGTATCCCTCAAAAACTTTTTTATTTTTTGTTTCAGTCTTTCCTCATATTCTGCTAATTTTTGTTTACAGTCTTCCAGATTTTTGTTGAATTCTACTTCTTGCATCTTTAATTTCAAAGATTCTTCTGCTAATTTTATATCATTTTCCAATGTTTGCCTCTCATCTATTATGGCTTTGATGAGGGCATACATAAAGTCACAGATTGCCTTATTTCTAATCCCATCTTATTTATTGTTTAATTTTTCTGATTTTATACCTAAATTGGGTTCAACATTAATGCTTAACCCTCTAGGTATTCTGTTGTATTATAGGTATTGTGTTAATGTTAGGCCATGCCATTCTAAATGGCAGTTTTTATATTTCAAATTTTCTGTTTTCTGGGCTACTTGTTTTGGGACTTCCCTCATCTGCACAGAGAGGTCCCTGTCTCCTCTCATGGCTGTGAACAGTCTCTTTTTCTCCTCATCTGAAAACGTGACAAAATGTAAATTACTTTGTATACTTCCTCCTATGCCTGTGAATGCATCCATATTTGGTCTGTTCGTTGCTAGTATCTAAATATATTTAAACAATAAGCTTTTATGTCTGCTAGTGTGCAACATCTCTTGTGTGGCTATTAAGGCCTACTCCAAACTATAATAGTTTATACAATTTTCTATGAAATAAACCAACTTCCACTATAAATTCACTTTAGCCTGTAAACGTGAGATGTAGGGGGATGAAAATAAAAAAAAAGATTGAAGAACAATCATTTGAGTGAAGAGTGTTTACTTCAAAGGGCCCCACAACATTTCTTACTTGCATTTCCTGAATTTCAAAGCCTAGATTGGGGGCCTAAGAACCTACAAGACAACCATTACCCACTAAAATATTATTTACATTGGTCTGGAGGGATCCCTCACTGTTGCTGGTACTCTTTGCTGTGAATACATTTCTTTTTGAATATATTTGGATTACCTGTGAATTTATATGGATTCATCCAGACTAGTGGCAGGAGACTAGTGGCAGGAGACCTGAGTGACACCGCATTTTGGATCTGTGACAGCACCTGCCCCCTGCACTCCTGGCTGCTCATCCGCCTACTGGGGCCCTCATCCGAGGCCGAGGAAAGGTACAATGAGGCACACATCGCCACATGCAATACCATTGAGCATGTGTTCGGCATGCTATGAATGAGGTGTAGATGCCTGGACAGGTCTGGTGATTTCCTACAATACAAACCAGACAAGGCCTGTTGCATATTCCTGGCCCATTGCATGCTCCACAACATGGCCATTGACTGTGGAATAGTTGTGCAGGCAGATGAGGGACTGCTGGCAGCAAAACTTGGACTGGATGGACACACGGTTGGCCGCTAGGGCACGGTGGCACAGGGACATGATTATGGAGCAGCACTTAGGAGACCAAAGATGAGTACCAGAGGGGCCTTCACTGGGTGGGCAGTCACACATGCAAAGGGGGGTTCCAAGGGCACTCCCATGGGCAGACAGGTGTCCACTGCACAGACACCATGACATGCACAGACGTGTGTACAGGCCCATGCACAGGCACCCACTGCACTGGCACCAAAGCCAGGGTGAACACAGGTGCATGTTTTATTTAGTTGTTTAACCAGGAGTAGCACACTAAGCTGAAAGCTTTTTTACAGGAGTGACCTGGGAGCACAAGGAAGTTAAGTGACTTGCTCAGGGTCACACAGTATGCAGGTGGAAGCTGTGGGATTCAAACCCAGGTGTGGTCTGCTGGATGTCACCAGATTTGCAGCTCAGAGCCTTAAACCACTGTGCTATACTGCCTCTGGGGGTATGGTATGGATCAGAGAACACCACTGGCATACATGCACAGCAGAAAGCCAAGGCCACACTCATCATGCCCATGCCACACACCACGACACCATGGCCCACACCCATGGCCTGGATGCCACACAGCCAGCATGGACATTGCCACCACAGGCATGTGCATGCATGTGTGCAATTGCACAGGTACCTGGGCATTGCAGAGTAGCTGCAACAGCAGCAACAGATGCAAGGTGACATGGCCAGGTCCACAGGACAACAAAAAGGTGAACGCTGTGAACAAGCATGTACGGCCAGTGTGCATTCACTAGAGGTAGCTCTGCTCACAAACAGCAAATCCAGAGAATCGTGTAACACACACAAATGCAAGCTTCAGACGGAGTTGAAAAAAGTAAGATTTTTACTCAACTTAATGGCATTTTAACAAACAGCATTTGTCTCCTTTGGTACACTCCTAGCGCCTCAACTCTCACGAGTCTTCAAAGGGGGTGAGGCAAGGAAGAAACAGTGATCCTTTTATACTGAACATAACCAGTAATATCTAAACTGCTTAACAATCTCATTTATAATAATACAATTAAGCCATTATAAAGATGTGCTACAATT
The DNA here is from genome assembly GCA_016271365.2 of Neoceratodus forsteri. Lineage (NCBI taxonomy): Eukaryota > Metazoa > Chordata > Ceratodontiformes > Ceratodontidae > Neoceratodus > Neoceratodus forsteri. Next base: position 636,391,290 of record CM057453.1, on the reverse strand, counting down.
CAATTACAATTAATAAACTTATACAAAAAATCAAAAAACAGAGCATTTCTTGCACAGAGCATACCAGTAGTAAATCACTATTGTTAACTTCCAATTAATAAAGACATTTTTCTCTATAATGTTCATCCATTCAAATGTGTATAACAACAATGTTTTATAACGACCACATAAATAAATTTGGCATTTTTATTATTATTTATAGTTCATGAACCAGAGTTACCTTAATTTTATTGCATTTCTTATGTTGCCTGTGCATATTTCTGTTATATGCACAAAAACATTATTTCTACCTTGTACTCAAATTAGCAAATGTTTGTTTTATTTTTTTGTTTTATTTTATTTGATCAGGTCCATACAAAATTAGTGGTATATGTAAAAGTTAATGGTATACAAGAGAAGGTCACTTACTCGGTCCAATTATTGTCAATGCATTTAAATAATCTTGGCTCCACATAAATTTCATCCAAAAAAGTTGGAGCTACCAAGTAATGCCTAGAAAATGAAAATATAAAAAAGGTTCTAGGACCAGAGAGAAGCAGAGGTAAACTAAATGGAAATATCTATTGATTTTCTAAGTCATAGCGGTTTGCAACTTTTATAGTTTACATTTTTGATTTAATCTATTATTCTTTTAAAAATGGTTTAATGTCCCAGCCTTCATTAAGTCCATGTGGCTGTACTCCATTTAATTTAAAGATCCACATGCTCTCCTTTTGAAAAAAAAATGTGGTCTGTCACACCCAAATCTTAATCATGGCACCCATTACAATCCCATAAATTTAAGACAATCTAGAGAAGAATTGTGATAGATGGAGAAATGGGTGCCTACCAGAGTGTCCTGTCTGTTACTGATTATGTACTGAAAGTGTTCCTGTATTGTTTGTTTAAGTGAGCACACTGTTTTGCCCACATAGACCAATTTACACATACACAACAATATGTACACAATGTATCACATGTGATCAATTCGTTAATCTTTACAGACCTCTCCTGAGACTGGGGATGAACAAAATTCCCCCATTTGGGCATATTTACAAATGTTGCACCTTGTACAATCAAAGAAGCCATTTGGTCTCCTTGGTAGCCAAGTATGGCTTTTTTGGTTTTCATCTTTTGGCATCCTGCTTTGAACTAGACTGTCCCTAAGACTCTTAGCTCTAGTAAACGTGACCCTTTGGCTTCACTCCTATTGCATATCCGACCTCTTCATCACTTAGCAATATCAGCCAGTTTTTATAAACAACATTTCCAATTTGTCCTGCCACGTTATTGTACTCAGTGATGAATGTGCAGGGTGGATGCAGGTCTGGTGGTCCGACACTTTCCTTAAACAAGCTTTCTCTATTTATGTTGCTTACATCATATTTTATTTTTTGCAGTAAGTCACTATCATATCCTCTTCTAGAAAATCTTTCAAGTAAATCATCACCTGTACCTCGTAATCAGCCAGTGTGTTACAATTCCTTTTAATATGTAAAAACTGATTGAATGGGGTGGACTTTTTCAGACTGGGTGGGTGGTGTTACACGAGGTCCCTGCACCCTTATTGGCACTCCCACAGATACACCATAGACAGCTAGTGCTTAGGCATATGTTATTCTAACATATAGGACTAAGGGCATCTACAGTACAAGAGTAGATGTCAGGCTATGTATGCATATTATTGTAATACACTTTGCTTTCTAATACATATATACTGTTTATGTATTTCTCACTCTTAAGATGTTAGGACATCTGTGTCCTTGTAATGATTATGATATGTAAGTCAGCATTGCCACCTTTTGGTGATTTGTACTATTACACTGATTTATGTAAGAACTGTACTCTTTTGTTTCACAAAGTGATGACTACTACAAAATTGTATAATGTTATCTTGGACCGTGGAGCCACCTCTAATTTAGCCATTAGAGCTCATCTCTGTAACTAGAAATGTTTCTATCTTACAGTACCCATAGTAATCATCATAGGTATATAATGTGAGACACTGAGTCTTATACCTCGGAGACCCCAAGAGACACGAAGAAACCTCGAGGTATAGGGAATGCTTAGCATTGGCTCCCAGTTCGTATTGGTAAGAACCGCTTAGGGCAACTGTGATTTATCCTTCTGTAGTAATAAACAAGTTTATTACTCTTATGCAACGTGTCTGTGATTCCTTGCATTCCCAATATTGCCAAGAACCTGACAGTGAGGTTTAGACCTTCTGACAATTGGCAACCACGTGCAGGCAATATTTGGTGTTTGTGAGAGTTCACTTGTTGCTTAAAACTTTTCCCTTCCCAACGGGGACTGTAGGTGTGCATTCCTGCACCACCTCTCCTGTTTTTTTACCACTTTGTAGTAACTTGCAAAGTCTGGCTGCTTTTCTTGGGTGTGGTCGATGCCGACTCGACTCGATCCACAGTGGCTTTGAATTGCAAGCCTACAGAGTATACAGTAGCCTGACTGTGTGTAAAGTGTTCTTGTTGTGGATCGATACACAACATGGCACCTTTTTCACAGTTTGATTTTTTGTTCCCTCCCACACAATGGCCACTGAATCAAATATCTGCACAGAACTGAGACTCGATGTCTCCAACTTCCTTGCCTCCCATGAAGGATGGGCTGACTTCGAGCGGGACGCAAGTCAATCCGAAAACCCTATACTGGGGATTTCAACCCAGTACTGTGAGATGAGACAAACAGCCAATAAGCATCATACCAAAGGTCTGTTGGTCGTGGCTCTCTATGCTGCTCTGGAAGCCTCCGAAGTGAGGTTTCCGAACCCTTGACTTGCAGATTTTATCTCTTAAGAAAGAGATGGGTTTGCAGGAAACAGAATGTGTTAGACTGCAGCAGAATTTGGAGTCTGCACTTCAAACACTGCACAATTAAAAGGATTCACTTTTGCATCATTCTGCACAGGCTGGAGAGCAAGAAATTTGTATGTTGAAGCAGGAATGTGAAAGTTTGAGACAGGATAAGGGGCAGGCTTTGAATATAAATGACCTGTCAAGTACAGTGAATGAATCGTTGAGTGAGGAGATGGCACAGGATGATATGAACCAGTTACGTACTGACTTAGAAGTAGCTACTAGGGACAATCACGAATTGAGCGCCACATATAGAGTATTGCAGAAACAAATGCAAGATGAGGTTGATGTGAATGTTGCAAATGTGAGTGGTACAGAATGTGAATCTAAGATGGTGAAACTGCACCATCAGAGGGAGGCTCTGACTGGACATGTTAAGGTGATGGGAGGCGTGGCCCCTGTCTTAACCACGTCATCTGATGGGGAGGTCTCAGATGATGACATCTCACAGTGCAATGCCCAGTCACACCCCTACTATGGCCCAGACACCCCACCCAGCCATCCAAAACATGGCGGGTCCCACTCCACCACCTTGTCTTACATCATCGTGTCATGAGTGCACATCATGGGAGACGCCAACATGGTGGCCCCCATGATGGGGGGAAGCAGGCCCAAGCCTGGTCCCGACAGCACCACTGGTAGCCGTTATTAATGTGGAAGACAGGCAAAAGTTAGAAACAGTGATTGAGAATGCAATAGGTAACGTGCCCATCTCTGAGAGAAATAAACGGGTCCTTAAAACCCAGATCAGGCAGCTTCTACAAGAGGCTGGTACTCAGGAAGGCATGGTTCATACCACAGCTGAGGCCGCAGCTCAGGCAGCCCTGGATGGCACCCAAGGTAACCTACCCCAGCCTGATCAGCCCAATAATCCCCTACAAATGGCCTACTCTGTTCAGCAAATAGCTGACAGTATCGGTCGGATGAGCCCATCTGACAACCTCAGTTGCCACTTGGAAAAGGTGCATTCCAAATGTGAGATGCTTAGCCTAACTGCAGAATCTCAGGTCCAAATTCTATGCCAGACCATCGAGCATGGACTGTGGGCCAAACTTCCCCGATGCCATCTACCAGGCTGGCAATGCCACCTTTGATGAGGTTGCCGCTGAACACATTTCTGCACACAGCCCAGGTGTAGTAGGAGTGATGCTTGCATATCCTGTAAAGCAGAATACCAAAGAAAGTCCAGCGACTTACCACCAGAGACTCTGGATGGCCTACTGAGCAAGAAAACAACTCGCACAAGAAGTTGTGGATGTAGATCTTATTGAATATAAGACCTTGTTTCCTAGGAACATGATCCCTGCAGTAAGAGAGAGAAGGTAGAGCCAACCATCTATTCCACCACAGAAAGGTTTTCTGACATCCTTCAGAAAACCGAGAGAGTTTACCAACTGTACATCCGCGAGCTGGGCTTCGGTTCCAAGAAAGTAGCTGTCGTTGAGCCTACTCGAAGTCGCGACGCACTACACGGTGGAAGGGCAGGCCAAACACAAACAGCCCTTCCCCACGGACAACCAACACCCTCAGCAGACCCAATAACAACAACAACAGCAGCAACAACAATGGGGTGGGAACCGGCACTATCATAACACTAAGAAGCACAAGAATCATAAGGGGTAAACAACAACAAAGACCAGGCCCTTCGTATAGGGATATAGCTGAAGAGAATCAGAAGTTCAGAAAGCTCCTGGGACAAGTGCGTTCTGTAGCGGATGTTGTTCCTGCTCAGTCCCTTGCAGCCATAGAACCAGGAACCCAGGCCCTAATGGACCATGGTGATACCAGAAGTTCAGGCCCTGAGGTTCATACAGACCTAAACCCAGATACACCTCCCTATATAGCATCAGTGCAGCATGGTGAAGTGGTTCAAAGGAGCCAGGCCCAACCTCTCCATGCTCCCTCCAGTATAGATTGACAATTACAGGCCCCAGACTGGGTTGTAAACAAGCTGGTCTTGGATACAAACGGAAGGCCCTGCAGTGAGGCCGAGGTTGGGGGCTGCCTACTTACAGTGTTATTGGATACAGGTACGGCTGTGTCTGTATTACATGATGACCACCCGGATACATCTCCTTGGTCCACCAGATGGAGGACCAACATGTCAGGAGTAGATGGTACTAGGTTACCTGCATACCGCTCTCTACCACTACCTGTAGAGTTGGGACACCTGAAGGCTTCACACACCTTGGAACTGATGGTATTACATGATCATCCTAGTGTCATTGGGATTGACTTCCTTGCACCACACAGCTGTGTGGTGGATCTAGCTAACATGCTATTGATACAGATTCAGGGCCAATATCATGCAATTTTGATCCCTGATTCACACTTTGTGGCAACAATCTCTGCCAACAATAAGGAGTATGACGTCATAGATTTGTTCAAGAACCATGAGATTTTTCCAAAGCTCCTTCCTATTCCACAAAGGCATTTGGAAGCATTTGCTATCAACAAGCATGACTGTGGCAGAATGCACACTGTCATCGAAGTGCCAGGCCCAGCACACGAGAGGCAAAGGCAAAGGCAATATCCTTTCTCATCTGAGGCCTTGCCTTCTCTTAGGGAAACAATAAAATCACTCCTCAAACAAGGGATAATCAGAACATGTGTTTCTACTGCCAATTCCCCAGTGCGGCCTGTGAAAAAAACCACGGGTGCCTGGAGACTTACTATTGACAACAGGAAACTGAACCAGGTCACCCTCAGTTGTGCTCCAACTGTGGCCTCTGCACTTGATGGGCTACAACTCTTGACCCCTGATCTAAAATGATTCAGTGCCCTGGATATCTCCAATGGTTTCTGGTCAATGCCATTGGCCCCTAAGAGTCAATATAAGTTCACCTTCACCTTTGAAGGAAGACAGTATACGTGGACATGCTTATCTCAGGGATTCCATAACAGCCCGTCCCTGTTCCATCTACACATGATGGACACACTTGAGGGATTCTCTACTCCCCAGTGTCTCTTGCAGTATGTAGATGACCTGCTGTTGGTAACAGCCACACAAAAAACGACACTTGGATGTCTTGGATGAACTACTGACCCTCATCCAGACAGCAGGCCTCAAATGTAACCCAGCAAAAGCACAACTATGTCAGAAAGAGGTACTCTTTCTGGGCCTGAGAATAACTGACCAAGGCTGCAGCCCTACCTGGAAGATGATACAAGGATTGCAAGATTTGCCATTGCCTACCAGTGTGGCAACTCTTAGAAGGTTTCTAGGTACGGTGAACTCTTCTAGAGATTTTATTTGTGATTTTTCTCAAAAGGCTGCTACTCTATATGAGCTACTGAAAAAGGACATTCCCTGGACTTGGGGCCCCATACACACCCAGGCTGTAATGTCATTGAAGCAGGCTTGGCCTTGGCTCCAGCTCTGGCCAACCCCAATCCAGCACTACCATTCCATCTGGGAGTGTGCCACCTCTGACATTGCCATGTCAGCAGTGCTGGCTCAGAAGGTTCATGGTACATTGAGACCCATTGCTTATGCATCACAGTTCTTGACCCCAGTAGAACAGAAGTACAACCTTTGTGAAAAGAACCTTCTGGCTACCTACTGGGCTGTCAAGCATTTTCTGTATATCATTGCGTACTCCCCACTGATCATCAACACAAACCATACCCCAACTACCTTTCTGCTATCACACAGAGTGAAGGATGGGTCAGTCTCTAACACCAGACTGACACACTGGTCACTCCTTCTCCAGGATAGAGACATACAGGTCCACATAACTAAAATGTCATCCATGCTGACACATGGACTCCTTTTTCAAGGAGAACCCCATGACTGTACACTGCAACCACCTGATCTACCAGATCCAGGACCTTTCCTCCCTGCCACACCACAATTGCTCGAGAACACCTCATTGCGTCATATTTTCACAGATGGTTCAGCTTCCTTCTATCAGGGAGAACAGATTGCAGGGATGGGTATTTTAGTAAGTTACACTTATGGTAACACTGTTAAAATCTCTAAGTGTTGCAGTGTGGCATCTTCACAGTATGCTGAGATGGCAGTGGTGGTCTGTGCCCTTGAGTTCATCCAGCATGGCACCGAGGATACCATCATTTTTACACACTCTAACTGGGTTTGTTGTTCTCTTACAGAATTTCTTCCTTTCTGGCAGAAGAACTCCTACCTCTCTTCTGATGGCAGCCCAGAGAAACACAAAGAACTGGTAATATACATACACTCACTGGCACAAAGGTTTGCACACAAACTATATGTACACAAAGTTAAAGCTCATACCATTCATGACCCCTACCATGTCTTCAATGACACAACAGATACCCTTGCCAAGAAAGGGACCCGAGGGGGGTAGACCTGGATGATGTACCATCCAGAGGCCAATGCAGCTGCACACATTGCAGCAGTCAGGAAGAAACCTGAACCTTTTTCCCCCTTGGACCTTTCAACAGCCCAACATGTTGATACTGAACTCAAAGAAGTGTTCAGATTCCTTGACAAGGGTACCAAAGAAAAACTTCTCACACACAATCCTTACTGGAGGCATGAAAGTAAGTTACACTTGTCCCCAGATGACAAGCTCATCTAGCACCAACCAGATGATTCCACCACCAAGTTGTGGGTGGTCCCCAGTCACCTTAGGTCTCAATTCTTGCACCAAGTGAATGATACACCCACTGGTGGATACCAGGGAGTGGAAAACACCCTCCAGAGGCTCAAGACCACCACCTGATGGCCTGGTGTCACCAAATATGTTAAACAGTACATAGACAAATGTCTTGTCTGTGTGCAAAACAATACCATCCCCACCAAGCAAAATGCCAAACTTCTACCACAAAGACACTTTGGACATTGGCATGCCATACAGATTGATTTTATTGGTCCACTGACCAATACCACCAGAAACAACAAGTATGCTCTTGTGGTAACTGATCTCTTCTCTAAATGGGTCGAAGCTTTCTCCACTAAGACATGTACTGCTAAAACCACTGCCAAAATCCTGGTGGAACAAATTTTCTCCAGGTGAGGCCTACCTCTTAAGGTAGACTCTGACAAAGGAACCAGTTTTACAGGTGAGTTGATGAAAGAATCCTTTGAGCTCCTTGGAGTTCAACAGAAGTTCCACATAACTTACCATCCTCAATCTTCAGGTCAAGTAGAAAGAGCCAACAGACGGACTAAGCAAATGCTTTCCAAATTCATTGAGGACAATCCCAAAACTTTGGATTCCCTGTTGCCATTACTCTTTATGGAAATCAGGAGCACACCGCTCAGCCACCACCCAGTTGACATCCTTTCAGGTGATGACTGGAAGACAGATGAAATTACCTGAACACCTGTTATTTGACCTGCATACTCCCACTGTGGACCATGTGTCTGTAGACCAATATGTGGAAAAACTCAGAAAAGACCTCATACGCACACACTTGTATGCTGCCAATTGCATGGGCAAGGCCCAGCAACAGTCCAAGATACAGTTTGACAAACACGCACAAGAAGTGGATTGGCAGATTGGAGATCAGGCAATGGTCCTCCGATTTGCACATCCCACACTCTCCTTCTCCAATAAGTGGGAAGGCCCTTACCCCATTGTCAACAAGCACAGTCCGGCAGTCTATCAAGTTAAACTCCTGCACAACAATAAACTGACTGACAAGTGGTTACATATAAACCAACTGAAACTGTATAAAGGAGTATAATTACTTTTCCTCACCCCATTGGGTGGAATAGTACTAATCTACTAATGTTTGATTTTCCTTTTCAGATACACTGACAAGATGGCTATCTTGTTCCATTTTCTCCTCATCTCAGCAGTTATCCCCTGCATCCAAGGCACGGTACCGAAACTCCTACCTCACCTTGATCCTCCAGCATCTGCCCCAGTGGGAGTATGCATCAAAATACTCGATAGTTTGATTACTGTCCAGGAAGGTTCTGATGCCTACCTCATTGCCGTGGTTGTTGCTCCTGATAAATCTACCCTACAAACTGAGTGGCAAACCACATCGCAAGGACAAATTCTCCCCTGTGGCCAAACTCTCCAAGAGAACTTTCCAGGGTTGGTCTAACTCTAAATTATCCCCAAATGGTTCTCTGTCCTTGCTACAAACTGCTTTTAGACATTCTGGTTTATATAATATCACTGCTTTGATTGATCCCTCCTATTGTAATTCTTTGTCTAAGGACTCTGCTTGAAAATGTTGTGCTGTACACAACATGGTCACTGCTGTCATGTTTCTATCTGTGTTACCACCCACTGACAAACAGCTTTTGAAATGTCCTGGTCCCCGAAGTGGTCTAACAGCCACTACTCTACCTGGTACACTGATTAACAATTTGCAATTTATGCATATACCTGTTTTGTTTAATTTAACTTACTGGAATATGAAAGAATTTGGTATGTGTCACAATACTAACACTTCAGAATTTTACAGTACGTTATTGCTTGATAGTTTAGCAGCATTTCAGATTCATACTCAAGACCCTATTGCCGGGGTGCATTCCACCAAGCATAGAGGCAACTTCAGGAAAAAAAACAATCCTGATGATCAAACTCATAAACGTAATACATGTGAAGTTGACAGTTCTGATGTCACTGGTGCAACAGGCACTGTCACAGGTCTCTTTGGTACAGCTATGTCTATCTGGAATAAAGCAGACATTGCTGCTATCAAATCTCATTCAGCCAAATTTCAAACTGGTTTGGTAAATAATATACTACCCCCATTATTGCATGGTGTGGATAGCCTTAGTCAAGAAGAAAGATACACTGTTTATAAAATGCGATATTGCTAAGGCATTTACAGATTCTAAAGATAAGATTAATACACTCATTGCACAGAACAACAAAGAAGCAGATAAACAATACATTGCCTGTGAGATTCTATGCTCAGCCTATGGCTCCTACATTATCACTACCATCAATAATTTCTTCTGTGATCTAGAATCTGGAAGAATCCCTGATATCAAACATGACAGACATATTTCGAAATGGTATTGTCCACGTTGTAAAACCCCTTGCTGTATTACTATGTGTATGCTACAATATTTAACGATTCCTCTTTCTACAGCTAGGAATTTGGGTTTTGTGACCAGACACCCGAACACTGGTCCCTGTTTTACTTCAAAGAAATGTTCTATCAAAGATACAATGTTTGTTTCTTTTACTGTCTCTCTACCATGTTTTGATCCCACTACAGCTTTGTCCGATAAGCTGGCTTCTGTACACTCGAGTGGCCACCTTGATGACGACATCTACAGAGAATGCCTGGACTTGCCTCCTGTATTGGTCTTCCATCCTTTCCTGGACGCCTGGGTCACCCTGCACACAGATTGCTGTATGAAGAAACAATATATCTACTTGTGTCGATGTGATGTATTTGATGTTATTAAACCTATATGTGGTTATTCTCCCAACAGTATTGATTGGTCCTTTTCCATGGACGATGACATCAGCACAAATGACACAGACTTTTCGGACTCAACATTGGCTCCAGACAAACTTTACCAGTCTTATCGAGAGGAGGTTCATTGCCTATCAACACAGATTTCCAAGACAACCTACACCTGCCTGGTACAGTTGCAAAAGTGGCAATTACCTATTGTTAAAATGCAGTACAATTCAGATGGCGAGTATTGCGTAGTTACTAACAATAGAACTTATACTTACGGCTCACAAACATGTGTTACTGATTCCCCCAACTTCTGCTTCATTCCACATCAGAAAGCTGTCATTGGACATACTGTTATTACCCCCATCCCCCTTATGGATGCGGACATCACTGATGGTAACCCCAATTATCTGCTCACCCTTCCTGAGCATTTACCATATTTTAATGTACACATAGATCCACTGTCACTTACATTAAAATCACTTTTAGAGAGGAAAGACACACACCTCATCCACATCAGCAATAATATTACTAAAGCTAATGAAGCTATCCTTTCATTAATTAAAGATGGAGATATGAATGACTTACTAACTAATACTTGGTTAGAGATTACTTTTAAAGGTTTTGTTATTATACAAGCATTTTTGTTATTTTTCTTGGATATTATGCTATGCTGCCTACAGTGCACACTGTGCCAACACTGTGAGCAGCTGGAGTTCCTTTACAAGGCTCGCGCATCGGGTTTGTAAATGGCCCCTGCTCCCTGACCTTTCCATATTTTTGCCTGTGTTGCCCTTGGAAGCATCATGGGGGGAAGTTACACGAGGTCCCTGCACCCTTATTGGCACCCCCAGAAGTACACCATAGACAGCTACTGCTTAGGCATATGTTATACTAACATATAGGGCTTAGGGCATCTACCGTACAAGAGTACGTGTCACAATATGTATGCATATTATTGTTATACACTGCTTTCTAATACATATATACTTCTTATGTATTTCACACTCATAAGATGTTAGGACATCTGTGTCCTTGTAGTGATTATATGTAAGTTGGCATTGCCACCTTTTGGTGATTTGTACTACTACACTGATTTGTGTAAGAACTGTACTCTTTCATTTCACAAAGTGATGACTTCTACAAAATTGTATAATGTTATCTTGGACCGTGGAGCCACCACTAATTTAGCCAATAGAGCTCATCTCTGTAACTAGAAATGTTTCTATCTTACAGTACCCATAGTAATCATCATAGGTATATAATGTGAGACACTGAGTCTTATACCTCTGAGACCCCAAGAGACACGAAGAAACCTCGAGGTATAGGGAATGCTTAGCTTTGGCTCCAAGTTTGTATTGGTAAGAACTGCTTAGGGCAACTGTGATTTATCCCCTTCTGTAGTAATAAACAAGTTTATTACTCTTATGCAACGTGTCTGTGATTCCTTGCATTCCCAATATTGCCAAGAACCTGACAGTGAGGTTTAGACCTTCTGACAATTGGCGACCACGTGCAGGCAATATTTGGTGTTTGTGAGAGTTCACTTGTTGCTTAAAACTTTTCCCTTCCCAACGAGGACTGTAGGTGTGCATTCCTGCACCACCTCTCCTGTTTTTTTACCACTTTGTAGTAACTTGCAAAGTCTGGCTGCTTTTCTTGGGTGTGGTCGATGCCGACTGACTCATCCACAGTGGCTTTGAATTGCAAGCCTACAGAGTATACAGTAGCCTGACTGTGTGTAAAGTGTTCTTGTTGTGATCGATACACAACATGGCACCTTTTCACAGTTTGATTTTTGTTCCCTCCACACAATGGCCACTGAATCAAATATCTGCACAGAACTGAGACTCGATGTCTCCAACTTCCTTGCCTCCCATGAAGGATGGGCTGACTTGGCCGGGACGCAAGTCAATCCAAAACCCTATACTGGAGTTTCAACCCAGTACTGTGAGATGAGACAAACAGCCAATAAGCATCATACCAAAGGTCTGTTGGTCGTGGCTCTCTATGCTGCTCTGGAAGCCTCCGAAGTGAGGTTTCGAACCCTTGACTTGCAGATTTTATCTCTTAAGAAAGAGATGGGTTTGCAGGAAACAGAATGTGTTAGACTGCAGCAGAATTTGGAGTCTGCACTTCAAACACTGCACAATTAAAAGGATTCACTTTTGCATCATTCTGCACAGGCTGGAGAGCAAGAAATTTGTATGTTGAAGCAGGAATGTGAAAGTTTGAGACAGGATAAGGGGCAGGCTTTGAATATAAATGACCTGTCAAGTACAGTGAATGAATCGTTGAGTGAGGAGATGGCACAGGATGATATGAACCAGTTACGTACTGACTTAGAAGTAGCTACTAGGGACAATCACGAATTGAGCGCCACGTATAGAGTATTGCAGAAACAAATGCAAGATGAGGTTGATGTGAATGTTGCAAATGTGAGTGGTACAGAATGTGAATCTAAGATGGTGAAACTGCACCATCAGAGGGAGGCTCTGACTGGACATGTTAAGGTGATGGGAGGCGTGGCCCCTGTCTTAACCACGTCATCTGATGGGGAGGTCTCAGATGATGACATCTCACAGTGCAATGCCCAGTCACACCCCTACTATGGCCCAGACACCCCACCCAGCCATCCAAAACATGGCGGGTCCCCACTCCACCCACACCTTGTCATACATCATCGATGTCATGATGCACATCATGGGAGACGCCAACATGGTGGCCCCCATGATGGGGGGAAGCAGGCCCAAGCCTGGTCCCGACGGCACCACTGGTAGCCGTTATTAATGTGGAAGACAGGCAAAAGTTAGAAACAGTGATTGAGAATGCAATAGGTAACGTGCCCATCTCTGAGAGAAATAAACGGGTCCTTAAAACCCAGATCAGGCAGCTTCTACAAGAGGCTGGTACTCAGGAAGGCATGGTTCATACCACAGCTGAGGCACAGGCTCAGGCAGCCCTGGATGGCACCCAAGGTAACCTACCCCAGCCTGATCAGCCCAATAATCCCTACAAATGGCCTACTCTGTTCAGCAAATAGCTGACAGTATCGGTCGGATGAGCCCATCTGACAACCTCAGTTGCCACTTGGAAAAGGTGCATTCCAAATGTGAGATGCTTAGCCTAACTGCAGAATCTCAGGTCCAAATTCTATGCCAGACCATCGAGCATGGACTGTGGGCCAAACTTCCCGATGCCATCTACCAGGCTGGCAATGCCACCTTTGATGAGGTTGCCGCTGAACACATTTCTGCACACAGCCCAGGTGTAGTAGGAGTGATGCTTGCATATCCTGTAAAGCAGAATACCAAAGAAAGTCCAGCGACTTACCACCAGAGACTCTGGATGGCCTACTGAGCAAGAAAACAACTCGCACAAGAAGTTGTGATGTAGATCTTATTGAATATAAGACCTTGTTTCCTAGGAACATGATCCCTGCAGTAAGAGAGAAGGTAGAGCCAACCATCTATTCCACCACAGAAAGGTTTTCTGACATCCTTCAGAAAACCGAGAGAGTTTACCAACTGTACATCTCGAGCTGGGCTTCGGTTCCAAGAAAGTAGCTGCCGTTGAGCCTACTCGAAGTCGCGACGCACTACACGGTGGAAGGGCAGGCCAAACACAAACAGCCCTTCCCCACGGACAACCAACACCCTCAGCAGACCCAATAACAACAACAACAGCAGCAACAACAATGGGGTGGGAACCGGCACTATCATAACACTAAGAAGCACAAGAATCATAAGGGTAAACAACAACAAAGACCAGGCCCTTCCAGTATGGGATATGGCTGAAGAGAATCAGAAGTTCAAGCTCCTGGGACAAGTCGGTTCTGTAGCGGATGTTGTTCCTGCTCAGTCCCTTGCAGCCATAGAACCAGGAACCCAGGCCCTAATGGACCATGGTGATACCAGAAGTACAGGCCCTGAGGTTCATACAGACCTAAACCCAGATACACCTCCCTATATAGCATCAGTGCAGCATGGTGAAGTGGTTCAAAGGAGCCAGGCCCAACCTCTCCATGCTCCCTCCAGTACAGATTGACAATTACAGGCCCCAGACTGGGTTGTAAACAAGCTGGTCTTGGATACAAAGGAGCCCTGCAGTGAGGCCGGTTGGGGCTGCCTACTACAGTGTTATTGGATACAGGTGACTGTGTCTGTATTACATGATGACCACCGGATACATCTCCTGGTCCACCAGATGGAGGACCAACATGTCAGGAGTAGATGGTACTAGGTTACCTGCATGACGCTCTCTACCACTACCTGTAGAGTTGGGACACCTGAAGGCTTCACACACCTTGAGACAGTGTTACCATGATCATCCTAGTGTCATTGGGATTGACTTCTTGCACCACACAGCTGTGTGGTGGATCTACCATAACATGCTATTGATACAGATTCAGGGCCAATATCATGCAATCTTGATCCCTGATTCACACTTTTGTGGAACAATCTCTGCCAACAATAAGGAGTATGACGTCATAGATTTGTTCAGAACCATGAGATTTTCCAAAGCTCCTTCCTATTCCACAAAGGCATTTGGAAGCATTTGCTATCAACAAGCATGACTGTGAGAATGCACATGTCATCAGTGCCAAGCCCAGCACCACGAGAGGCAAAGGCAAAAGGCAATATCCTTTCTCATCTGAGGCCTTGCCTTCTCTTAGAAACAATAAAATCACTCCTCAAACAAGGGATAATCAGAACATGTGTTTCTGCCAATTCCCAGTGCGGCCTGTGAAAAAACCATGGGTGCCTGAGACTTACTGTTGACTAGGAAACTGAACCAGGTCACCCTCAGTTGTGCTCCAACTGTGGCCTCTGCATGATGGGCTACAACTCTTGACCCTGATCTAAAATGATTCAGTGCCCTGGATATCTCCAATGGTTTCTGGTCAATGCCATTGGCCCCTAAGAGTCAATATAAGTTCACCTTCACCTTTGAAGGAAGACAGTATACGTGGACATGCTTATCTCAGGGATTCCATAACAGCCCGTCCCTGTTCCATCTACACATGATGGACACACTTGAGGGATTCTCTACTCCCCAGTGTCTCTTGCAGTATGTAGATGACAAGCTTGTTGGTAACAGTCTACAAAAACAACACGGATGTCTTGGATGAACTACTGACCCTCATCCAGACAGCAGGCCTCAAATGTAACCAGCAAAAGCACTAACTATGTCGAAAGAGGTACTCTTTCTGGGCCTGAGAATAACTGACCAAGGCTGCAGCCCTACCTGGAAGAAGATACAAGGATTGCAAGACTTGCCATTGCCTACCAGTGTGGCAACTCTTAGAAGGTTTCTAGGTATGGTGAACTCTTCTAGAGAATTTATTTGTGATTTTTCTCAAAAGGCTGCTACTCTGTATGAGCTACTGAAAAAGGACATTCCCTGGACTTGGGGCCCCATACACACCCAGGCTATAATGTCATTGAAGCAGGCTTGGCCTTGGCTCCAGCTCTGGCCAACCCCAAACCAGCACTACCATTCCATCTGGAGTGTGCCACCTCTGACATTGCCATTTCAGCAGTGCTGGCTCAGAAGGTTCATGGTACATTGAGACCCATTGCATATGCATCACAGTTCTTGACCCCAGTAGAACAGAAGTACAACCTTTGTGAAAAGAACCTTCTGGCTACCTACTGGGCTGTCAAGCATTTTCTGTATATCATTGGGTACTCCCCACTGATCATCAACACAAACCATACCCCAACTACCTTTCTGCTATCACACAGAGAGAAGGATGGGTCAGTCTCTAACACCAGTCTGACACACTGGTCACTCCTTCTCCAGGATAGAGACATACAGGTCCACCCAACTAAAATGTCATCCATGCTGGCACATGGACTCCTTTTTCAAGGAGAACCCCATGACTGTACACTGCAACCACCTGATCTACCAGATCCAGGTCCTTTCCTCCCTGCCACACCACAATTGCTTGAGAACACCTCATTGTGTCATATTTTCACAGATGGTTCAGCTTCCTACTATCAGGGAGAACAGATTGCAGGGATAGGTATTTTAGTAATTTACCCTTATGGTAGCACTGTTAAAATCTCTAAGTGTTGCAGTGTGGCATCTTCACAGTATGCTGAGATGGCAGTGGTGGTCTGTGCCCTTGAGTTCATCCAGCATGGCACCGAGGATACCATCATTTTTACACACTCTAACTGGGTTTGTTGTTCACTTACAGAATTTCTTCCTTTCTGGCAGAAGAACTCCTACCTCTCTTCTGATGGCAGCCCAGAGAAACACAAAGAACTGGTAATATACATACACTCACTGGCACAAAGGTTTGCACACAAACTATATGTACACAAAGTTAAAGCTCATTCCATTCATGACCCCTACCATGTCTTCAATGACACAACAGATACCCTTGCAAGGAAGGGACCCGAGGGGGGTAGACCTGGATGATGTACCATCCAGAGGCCAATGCGGCTGCACACATTGCAGCAGTCAGGAAGAAACCTGAACCTTTTTCCCCCTTGGACCTTTCAACAGCCAAACATGTTGATACTGAACTCAAAGAAGTGTTCAGGTTCCTTGACAAGGGTACCAAAGAAAAACTTCTCACACACAATCCTTACTGGAGGCATGAAAGTAAGTTACACTTGTCCCCAGATGACAAGCTCATCTAAGCACCAACCGGATGATTCCACCACCAAGTTGTGGGTGGTCCCCAGTCACCTTAGGTCTGGAATTCTTGCACCAAGTGCATGATACACCCACTGGTGGACACCAGGGAGTAGGCTTCCCTCCAGAGGCTCAAGACCACCACCTGATGGCCTGGTGTCACCAAATATATTAAACAGTACATAGACAAATGTCTTGTCTGTGTGCAAAACAATACCATCCCCACCAAGCAAAATGCCAAACTTCTACCACAAGACACTTTGGACATTGGCATGCCATAGAGATTGATTTTTATTGGTCCGCGACCAATACCACCAAGAAACAACAAGTATGCTCTTGTGGTAACTGATCTCTTCTCTAAATGGGTCGAAGCTTTCTCCACTAAGACATGTACTGCTAAAACCACTGCCAAAATCCTGGTGGAACAAATTTTCTCCAGGTGAGGCCTACCTCTTAAGGTAGACTCTGACAAAGGAACCAGTTTTACAGGTGAGTTGATGAAAGAATCCTTTGAGCTCCTTGGAGTTCAACAGAAGTTCCACATACCTTACCATCCTCAATCTTCAGGTCAAGTAGAAAGAGCCAACAGACGGATTAAGCAAATGCTTTCCAAATTCATTGAGGACAATCCCAAAACTTGGGATTCCCTGTTGCCATTACTCTTTATGGAAATCAGGAGCACACGCTCAGCCACCACCCAGTTGACATCCTTTCAGGTGATGACTGGAAGACAGATGAAATTACCTGAACACCTGTTATTTGACCTGCATACCCCCACTGTGGACCATGTGTCTGTAGACCAATATGTGGAAAAACTCAGAAAAGACCTCATACGCACACACTTGTATGCTGCCAATTGCATGGGCAAGGCCCAGCAACAGTCCAAGATACAGTTTGACAAACACGCACAAGAAGAGGATTGGCAGATTGGAGATCAGGCAATGGTCCTCCGATTTGCACATCCCACACACTCCTTCTCCAATAAGTGGGAAGGCCCTACCCCATTGTCAACAAGCACAGTCCGGCAGTCTATCAGTTAAACTCCTGCACAACAATAAACTGACTGACAAGTGTTACATATAAACCAACTGAAACTGTATAAGGAGTATAATTACTTTTCCTCACCCCATTGGGTGGAATAGTACTAATCTACTAATGTTTGATTTCCTTTTCAGATACACTGACAAGATGGCTATCTTGTTCCATTTTTCCCATCATCCCAGCAGTTATCCCCTGCATCCAAGGCACGTTACCAAACTCCTACCTCACCTTGATCCTCCAGCATCTGCCCCAGTGGTATGCATCAAAATACTCGATAGTTTGATTACTGTCCAGGAAAGGTTCTGATGCCTCACCTCATTGCCGTGGTTGTTGCTCCTGATAAATCTACCCCACAAACTGAGTGGCAAACCACATCAAGGTACAAATTCTCCTGTGGACAAACTCTCCAAGAGAACTTTCCAGGGTTGGTCTAACTCTAAATTATCCCCAAATGGTTCTCTGTCCTTACACAAACTGCTTTTAGACATTCTGGTTTATATAATATCACTGCTTTGATTGATCCCTCCTATTGTAATTCTTTGTCTAAGGACTCTGCTTGAAAATGTTGTGCTGTACACAACATGGTCACTGCTGTCATGTTTCTATCTGTGTTACCACCCACTGACAAACAGCTTTTGAAATGTCCTGGTCCCCGCAGTGGTCTAACAGCCACTACTCTACCTGGTACACTGATTAACAATTTGCAATTTATGCATATACCTGTTTTGTTTAATTTAACTTACTGGAATATGAAAGAATTTGGTATGTGTCACAATACTAACACTTCAGAATTTTACAGTACGTTATTGCTTGATAGTTTAGCAGCATTTCAGATTCATACTCAAGACCCTATTGCCGGTGCATTCCACAAGCACAGAAGAACTTCAGAAAAAAAACAATCCTGATGATCAAACTCATAAGCGTAATACATGTGAAGTTGACAGTTCTGATGTCACTGGTGCAACAGGCACTGTCACAGGTCTCTTTGGTACAGCTATGTCTATCTGGAATAAAGCAGACATTGCAAGTATCAAATCTCATTCAGCCAAATTTCAAACTGGTTTGGTAAATAATATACTACCCCATTATTGCATGGTGTGGATAGCCTTAGTCAAGAAGAAAGATACACACTGTTTATAAAATGCAGATATTGCTAAGGCATTTACAGATTCTAAGATAAGATTAATACACTCATTACACAGAACAACAAAAGCAGATAAACAATACATTGCCTGTGAGATTCTATGCTCAGCCTATAACTCTCATTATCACTACCATCAATAATTTCTTCTGTGATCTAGAATCTGGAAGAATCCCTGATATCAAACATGACAGACATATTTCGAAATGGTATTGTCCACGTTGTAAAACCCTTGCTGTATTACTATGTGTATACTACAATATTTAATATTCTCTTTCTACAGCTAGAATTTGGGTTTTGTGACCAGACACCCGAACACTGGTCCCTGGTTTTACTTCAAAGAAATGTTCTATCAAAGATACAATGTTTGTTTCTTTACTGTCTCTCTACCATGTTTTGATCCCACTACAACTTTGTCCGATAAGCTGGCTTCTGTACACTCAGTGGCCACCTTGATAGCGGTATCTACAGAGAATGCCTGGACTTGCCTCCTGTATTGGTCTTCCATCCTTTCCTGGGCGCCTGGGTCACCTGCACACATTGCTTGTATGAAGAAACAATATATCTACTTGTGTCGATGTGATGTATTTGATGTTATTAAACCTATATGTGATTTATTCTCCCAACAGTATTGATTGGTCCTTTTCCATGAGACGATGACATCAGCACAAGATAACACAGACTTTCCGGACTCAACATTGGCTCCAGACAAACTTTACCAGTCTTATCGAGAGGAGGTTCGTTGCCTATCAACACAGATTTCAAGACAACCTACACCTGCCTGGTACAGTTGCAAAAGTGGCAATACCTATTGTTAAAATGCAGTACAATTCAGATGGTATTTAGTAGTTGCTAACAATAGAACATACTTACTGACTCCTGAAACATGTGTTACTGATTCCCCAACTAGCTTCATTCTCACATCAGAAGCTGTCGATGGACATACTGTTATTACCCCATCACTCACTTATGGATGCGGACATCACTGATGGTAACCCCATTATCTGCTCACCCTTCCTGAGCATTTACCATATTTTAATGTACATAGATCCACTGTCACTTACATTAAAATCACTTTTAGAGAGGAAAGACACACACCTCACCCACATCAGCAATAATATTACTAAAAGCTAATGAAGCTATCCTTTCATTAATTAAAGATGGAGATATGAATGACTTATAACTAATACTTGGTTAGAGATTACTTTTAAAGGTTTGTTATTATACAAGCATTTTTGTTATTTTCTTGGATATTATGCTATCTGCCTACAGTGCACCTGTGCCAACACAGTGAGCAGCTGAGTTCCTTTACAAGGCTCGCGCATCGGGTTTTGTAAATGGCCCTGCTCCTGACCTTTCCATATTTTGCCTGTGTTGCCTCTGGAAGCATCATGGGGAAAGTTACATGAGTCCCTGCACCATATTGCACCCCAGAAGTACACCATGAGACAGTTACTGCTTAGGCATATATGTTATACCAACATATAGGGCTTAGGGCATCTACCGTACAAATGCGATGTCACAATATGTATGCATATTATTGTTATACACTGCTTTCTAATACATATATACTTACATGTATTTCACACTCATAAGATATTAGGACATCTGTGTCCTTGTAGTGATTATATGTAAGTTGGCATTGCCACCTTTTGATGATTTGTACTACTACACTGATTTGTGTAAGAACTGTACTCTTTCATTTCACAAAGTGATGAACTACAAAAATTGTATAATGTTATCTTGGACGTGGAGCCACCACTAATTTAGCCAATAGGGCTCATCTCTGTAACTAAAATGTTTCTATCTTACAGTACCCATAGTAATCATCATAGGTATATAATGTGAGACACTGAGTCTTATACCTCTGAGACCCCAAGAACCACGATAAGAAACCACAAAGGTATAGGGAATGCTTAGCTTTGGCTCCAAGTTTGTATTGGTAAGAACTGCTTAGGGCAACTGTGATTTATCCCTTCTGTAGTAATAAACAATTGTTTACTCTTATGCAACGTGTCTGTGATTCCTTGCATTCCCAATATTGCCAAGAACCTGACAGTGAGGTTTAGACCTTCTGACAATTGGCGACCACGTGCGAGCAATGTTGGTGTTTGAGAGTTCACTTGTTGCTTAACTTTTCCCTTCCAACAGAGACTGTGAGTGTGCATTCCTGCACCACCTCTCCTGTTTTTACCACTTTGCTAGTAACACAGAAAGTCTGGTTGCTTTTCTTGGGTGTGGTCGATGCCGACTATTTCGATCCACAGTGGCTTTGAATTGCAAACCTACAGGTATACAGTAGCCTGACTGTTGTGTAAAGTGTTCTTGTTGTGGATCGTTACACAACATGACACCTTTTCACAGTTTGATTTTGTTCCTCCACACAATGGCACTAGATCAAATATCTGCAGAGCTGAGACTTCGATGTCTCCAACTTCCTTGCCTCCCATGAAGGATGGGCTGACTTAGGCGGGGCAGAGTCAATCCGAAACCCTATACTGAATTTCAACCCAGTACTGTGAGATAAATTAAACAACCAACAGCATCCCATACCAAAGGTCTGTTGGTCGTGACTCTCTATGCTGCTCTAGAGCCTCCAGTAGGAGTTCAGACCTGACTTGCGATTTTATCTCTTAAAGAAAGATAGGTTTGCAGGAAACAGAATGTGTTAGACTGCAGCAGAATTTAGGTCTGCACTTCAAACACTGCACAATTAAAAGGATTCACTTTGCATCATTCTGCACAGGCTGGAGGCAAAATTTGTATGTTGAAGCAGAATGTGAAAGTTTGAGACAGGATAAGGGCAGGCTTTGAATATAAATGACCTGTCAAGTACAGTGAATGAATCGTTGAGTGAGGAGATGGCACAGGATGATATGAACCAGTTACGTGCTGACTTAGAAGTAGCTACTAGGGACAATCACGAATTGAGCGCCACGTGTAGGTATGCAGAAACAAATGCAAGATGAGGTTGATGTGAATGTTGCAAATGTGAGTGGTAAGAATGTGAATCTAAGATGGTAAACTGCACCATCAGAGGAGAGCTCTGACTGGACATGTTAAGGTGATGGGGCGTGGCCCTATCTTAAACGTCATCTGATGAGGAGGTCTCAGATGATGACATCTCACAGTGCAATGCCCCAGTCACACCCTACTATGGCCCAGACACCCAATACCATCAAAACATGGTGAGGTCCCACTCCACCACACCTTGTCCGCCCATCATCGATGTCATGATTACACACATCATGGGAGACGCCAACTGGTGGCCCCATGATGCAGGGAAACTGTTAAGCCTGGTCCTTGGCACTAGTATACCGTTATTAATGGAAGACAGGCTGAGAGATTGAAACAGTGATTGAGAATGCAATAGGTAGCGTGCCCATCTCTGAGAGAAATAAGCGGTCCTTAAAACCCAGATCAGGCAGCTTCTACAAAGGACTGGTACTCAGGAAAGGCATGGTTCAACCACCACAGCTGAGGCGCGACTCAGGCAGCCCTGGATGGCACCCAAGGTAACCTACCCCAGCCTGATCAGCCCAATAATCCCTACAAATATGGCTACTCTGTTCAGCAAGCCAGCTGACAATGTCGATCCGGATGAGCCCATCTGACAACCTCAGTTGCCTGCTGGAAAAGGTGCATTCCAAATGTGAGATGTACTTAGCCTAACTGCAGAATCTCAGGTCAAATTCTATGCCAGACCATCGAGGCATGGACTGTGGTAAAACTTCCGATGCCATCTACCAGGCTGGCAATGCCACCTTTGATGAGGTTGCAGCTGAAACATTTCTGCACACAGCCCAGGTATAGTAGGAGTGATGCTTGCATATCCTGTAAACCAGAATACCAAAAGTCAGCGACTTACAGAGACTCTGGATGGCCTACTGAGCAGAAAACAACTCGCACAAGTTGTGGATGAGATCTTATTGAATATAAGACCTTGTTTCCTAAGACATGATCCTGCAGTAAGAGAGTAGGCAACCATCTATTCCACCACAGAAGGTTTCTGACATCTTCAGAAAACCGAGGAAGTTCCAACCAAACATCTCAGCTGGGCTTGGTTCAAAAGTAGCTGCCGTTGAGCCTACCGAATCATGACCCTACGGTGGAAGGCGGCCAAACACAACAGCCCTTCCCCACGGACAACCAACACCCTCAGCAGACAATAACAACAACAACAGCAACAACAATGGTGGGAACGGCACTATCATAACACTAAGAAGCACAAGAATCATAAAGACAAACAACAACAAAGACAGGCCCAGCCTATAGGGATATAGCTGAAGAATCAGAAGTTCAAGCTCCTGGGACAAGTCGTTCTGTGGAGGATGTTGTTCTACTCAATCCTTGCAACCAAGACCAACACAGGCCTAATGGACCATGGTATACCAGAAGTACAGGCCTGAGGTTCATAAAGACCCTAAACCAGATACACCTCCCTATAGCATCAGTGCAGCATGGTGAAGTGGTTCAAGGAGCCAGGCCCAACCTCTCCATACTCCCTCAGTACAGATTGACAATTGGGCCCAGACTGGGTTGTAAACAAGCTGGTCTTGGATACAAAGCGGAGAAACCCTACAGTGAGGCCGAGGTTGGGGACTGCCACCACAGTGTGTGGATCGAATACGGCTGTCTGGATTACATGATGACCACCGGATACATCTCCTTGGTCCACCAGATGGAGGACCAACATGTCAGAGTAGATGGTACTAGATTACCTGCATGCCGCTCTACCACTACCTGTGAGTTGGGCACCTGAAGGCTTCACACCTTGGAACGATGGTATTACATGATCATCCCAGTGTCATTGGGATTGACTTCCTTGCCACACAGCATGTGGTGGATCTAACTAACATACTAATGATACAGATTCAGGCCAATATCATGCAATTTTGATCCACAGTTACACTTTATGGCAACAATCTCTGCCAACAATAAGGGTATGACGTCGCCGTTTGTTCAAGAACCATGAGATTTTTCAAAAGCCCTTCCTATTCCACAGCATGGAAGCATTTGTATCAACAAACATGACTGTGGCAGAATACACTGTCAGCCAGTGCCAGGCCAACACACGAGAGGCAAAGGCAGGCAATATCCTTTCTCATCTGAGGCCTTGCCTTCTCTTGGGAAACAATAAATCCTCCTCAAACAAGGGATAATCAGACATGTTTCTATAATTCCCAGTACGGCTGTGAAAAACCATAGGTGCCTGGAGACTTACTATTGACTAAGAAACTGAACCAGGTCACCTCAGTTGTGTCCAACTGTGGCCTCTCACATGATGGGCTACAACTCTTGACTGATCTAAAATGATTCAGTGCCTGGATACTCAATGGTTTCTGGTCAATGCCATTGGCCCTAAGTCAATATAAGTTCACCTTCACCTTTGAGAAGACCGGTATCACGATGGACGTGCATCTCCAGAGTTCCATAACAGCCGTCCCTGTTCCATCTACACATGATGGACACACTTGAGATTCTCTACTCCCCAGTGTCTCTTGCAGTATGTAGATGACAAGCTGGTAACAGCCACACAAAAACAACACTTGGATGTCTTGGATGAACTCTGACCTCATCAGACAGCAGGCCTCAAATGTAACCCAGCAAAGCACAACTGTCGAAGGTACTCTTTCTGGGTAAAAATAACAACAGGCTGCAGCCCTACCTGGAAGAAGATACAAGGATTGCAAGACTTGCCATTGCCTACCAGTGTAGCTCTTGAAGGGACTAGCTTGGTGAATCTTCTAGAATTTGTTGTGATTTTCTCAAAAGGCTGCTACTCTGTGAGCTACTGAAAAGGACATTCCCTGGACTTGGGGCCCCACACCCAGGCTATAATGTCATTGAAGCAGGCTTGGCCTTGGCTCAACTCTGGCCAACCCAAACCAACTCATTCCATCTGGGTGGCCACCTCGGGCATTGCCATTTCAGCAGTGCTGGCTCAGAAGGTTCATGGTACATTGAGCCCATTGCATATGCATCACAGTTCATGACCCCAGTAGAACGTACAACCTTTGTGAAGACCTTCTGGCTACCTACTGGGCATCAAAGCATTTTCTATATATCATTGGTACTCCCACTGATCACACAAACCATATAACTACCTTTCTGCATCACAAGAAGGATGGGTCAGTCTCTAACACCAGTCACACACTGGTCTCCTTCTCAGGATAGAGACATAGGTCCACCAACTAAATGTCATCCATGCTGGCACTGGACTCTTTTCAAGAGCCCCAGGACTGTACACTGCACCACCTGATCACCAGACCAGGTCCTTTCCTCCACCCACCACAATTGTAGAGCACCTCATTGTCCTTTCACAGATGGTTCAGCTTCTACTATCAGGAGAACAGGTGCAGGGATAGGTATTTTAGTAATTTACCCATATGGTAGCACTGTTAAAATCTAAGTGTTGCAGTGTATCTTCACAGTAGCTGAGAGAGGTGGTGATGTGCCCTTAGTTCATCAGCATGGCACCACAAAGTACCATCATTTTCACCTCTAACTGGGTTTGTTGTTCTTACAGAATTTCTTCCTTTCTGGCAGAAGACTCCTCCTCTTCGATGGCAGCCAGAGAAACACAGACTGGTAATATCATACCTCACTGGCACAAGGTTTGCACAAACTATATGTACAAAAGTTAACTCATTCATTCCAGACCCTACCATGTCTTAATGACTAACAGATACCGCCAAGGAAGGACCCGAGGGGGAGCCTGGATGATGCACCATCCAGGGGCCAATCGAGGCTGCGCATTGCAGCCAGTCAGGAAGAAACCTGAACCTTTTCCCCCTTGTGGACCTTTCAGCAATAGCTTATGTTGATGCGAACTCAAAAGTGTTCAGGTTCCTTGACAAAGGTACCAAAACTCTCACACAATCCTTACTGGAGGCATGAAAGTAAGTTACACTTGTCCCAGATGACAAGCATCTAGCACCAACCCGGATGATTCCACCACCAAGTTGTGAACAGTGCCCCAGTCACCTAGGTCTGAATTCTTCCAAGTGCATACACCACTAGTGGACACCAGGGTGGAAAACACCCTCCAGAGCTCAAGACCACCACCTGATGGCCGGGTCACCAAATATATTAAACAGTACATAAACAAATGTCTTGTCTGTGTGCAAAACAATACATCACCAAACAATGCAAACTACCACAGACACTTTGGACATTGGCATGCCATACAGATTGATTTGTTGGTCCACTGACCAATACCACCAAAACACAGAGATGCTCTTGTGACAACTCTCTCTTCCCTAAATGGGCGAGCTTTCTCCACTAAGACAACCTGCTAAAACCACCAAAATCTGGTGGAACAAATTTTCTCCAGGTGGGGAATTTCCTCTTAAAATTAGACTCGACAAAGACCAGTTTTACAGGTGAGTTGATGAAAAAAGAATCCGCTGAGCTCTTGATTCAACAGAAGTTCCACATACCACCATCCTCAATCTTCAGGTCAAGTAGAAAGAGCCAACAGACCATTAAGCAAATGCACCAAATTCGTGAGGACAATCCCAAAACTGGGATTCCTGTTGCCAATACTCTTTGCAAATCAGAGCACCGCTCAGCCACCACAAGTTGACATCACTGGGTGATGACTGGAAGCAGATAAATTACCTGACACCTGTTATTGACTGCATACACACTGGACCATGTGTCTATGAATAATATGTGAAACTCAGAAAAGACCTCCTCGCCTTTTGCAGCACCAATTACATAGGCAGGCCAGCAACAGTCAAGACCAGGTTGACAAACACGCAAAGAGTTAGCAGATTGGAATCAGGCAAGGTCCTCAGATTACATCACACTCCTTCTCAATAAGTGAAGGCCATACCCCCAGTACTCAACAAGCACAGTCAACAGTCTATCAAGTTAAACTCCGCAACGTAAACTGACGACAGGTGGTTACATATAAACCAACTGAAACATATAAAGGGTATAACTACTTTTCCTCACCCCATTGGGTGGAATAATCTACTAATGTTTGATTTCCTTTTCAGATATACTGACCGAATGGCTATCTTGTTCATTTCCTCTCATCATTTATCACCATCCAAGGCCGCAGTGCGAGCTCCTACCTCACGTTCTCCAGCATCTGCCCAGTGGGTATGCATCAAAATACTCGATAGTTTGTCCAGGAAGGATCTGATGCCTACCTCATTGCCGTGGTTGTTGCTCTGATAAATCTACCCTACAAACTGGTGGAAACCACATCGAAGGAAAAGTCTCCTATTAAAACTCTCAAAGAACTTTCAGGGTTGGTCTAATAAATTATCCAAATGGTTCTCTGTCCTTGCTACAAACTGCTGAACATTCTGGTTTATATATATACTGCTTTGATTGATCCTCTAATGTAATTCTTTGTCCAGGACTCTGCTTGAAAATGTTGTGCCACACAACATAGTCACTACTATCATGTTTCTATCTATTTACCACCCTGACAAACAGCTTTTGAAATGTCTGGTCCCCGGTGGTCTAACAGACTCTCCTGGTACAAGTTAACAATTTACAATTTATGCATATACCTGTTTTGTTTAATTTAACCTAGATATGAAAAATTTGTTATGTCACAATACTAACACTTCAGAATTTTAAAGCGTTAACGTGATTTAACAGCATTTCAGTTCATACTCAGACCCTATTGCGGGGTGCATTCCACAAAGAAGGAAACTTCAGGAAAAAAACAATCTGATCAAACTCATAAGCGTAATACATGTGAAGTTGACAGTTCTGATGTCACTGGTGCCAGGCACTGTCACAGGTCTCTTACGGTACAGCTATAATATCTGGAATAAGCAACATTGCTGCTATCAAATCTCATTCAGCCAAATTCAAACTGGTTTGATAATAATATACTACCCCATTATTGCATGGTGTGGATAGCCTTAGTCAAGAAAGATACACTGTTTATAAATGCGATATGCTAAGCATTTACAGATTCTAGATAAAGTTAATACCTCATTACAGAACAACAAAAACAGATAAACAATACATTTGCCTGTGAGTTTATGCTCGCATGGCTCCTACATTATCACACATCAATAATTTCTTCTGTGATCTAGAATCTGGAAAATCCTGATATCAAACGACAGACATATTTGAAATGGTATTGTCACGTTGTAAACCCTTGCTGTATTACTATGTGTATGCTACAATGACTAACGATTCCTCTTTCTACAATAGGAATTTGGGGTTTTGTGACCCAGAACACCCGAACACACTGGTCCCTGTTTTACTTCAAAGAAATGTTCTATCAAAGATACAATATTTGATTCTTTTATGTCTCTCTACCATGTTTAAATCCACTACAGCTTTATCAAATAGCTGGCTTCTGTACTCAGTGGCCACCTTGATGGCAACATCTACAGAGAATGCCTGGACTTGCCTCTGTAGTGGTCTTCCATCCTTTCCTGGGCCTGGGTCACCTACACGAATGCCGTATGAAGACAGACATCTACAGCGCCGATGTGATGTATTTGATGTTATTAAACCTATATGTGGTTATTCTCCCAACAATTGATTGGTCCTTTTCCATGAACGTGACATCCAGCACAAATGACACAACTTTTGGACTCAACATTGGCTCAGACAAACTTTCATCTTATCGAGAGGTTCATTGCCTATCAACAGGTTCCAAGACAACCTACCTGCCTGGTACAGTTGCAAAGTGGAATACCTATTGTTAAAATGGTACAATTCAGACGGCGAGTATTGCGTAGTTACTAACAATAAAGACTTACTTCGACTCACAAACATGTTACTGATTACAACTTCTTCATTCCACATCAAGCTGTCATTGGACATACTGTTATACCCCATCCCCTTATGGATACGGACATCACTGATGGTAACCCAATTATCTACTCACACTTCCAGGCATTACCATATTTAATATACACATAGTCCACTGTCACTTACATTAAATCACCTTTACAAGAAAACACACACCTCATCCATCAACAATAATATTACTAAAAGCTAATGACTATCCTTTAATTAATTAAAGATGGAATATGAATGACTTACTAACTAATACTTAGTTAAGTTACTTTTAAAGGTTTTGTTATTAGACAAACATTTTGTTATTTTCTTGGATATTATGCTATGCTGCCTACAGTGCACACTGCCAACACTGTGGCAACTGGAGTTCCTTTACAAGGCTCGCATGGGTTTATAAAGCCTGCTCCCTGACCTTTCCATATTTTTGCCTGTATTTGCCTTGGAAGCATCATGGAAGTTACGAGGTCCTGCACCATATTGCACCCAGAGTACACCACAAGCACTACAGGGCATATGTTATACTAACATAGGGCTTAGGGCATCTACCGTACAAAATACGTCACAATGTATGCATATTGTTGTTACCTTTCAATACATATATACTTCTTATGTATTTCACACTCATAAGATATTAGGACATCTGTGTCCTTGTAGTGATTATATGTAAGTTAGCATTGCCACCTTTTGGTGATTTGTACTACTACACGGTTGTGTAAGAACTGTACTCTTTCATTTCACAAGTGATGACTTCTACAAAATTGTATAATGTTATCTTGGACAAATGGAGCCACCACTAATTTAGCAACAGACTCATCTGTAACCAGAAATGTTTCTATCTTACAGTACCCTGTAATCATCATGGGTATATAATGTACTGAGTCTTATACCTCTGAGACCCCAAAGAGACACGAAGAAACTCGAGGTATAAGAATGCTTAGCTTTGGCTCAAGTTTGTATTAGTAGAACTGCTTGAAGCAACATGATTCTCCTTCTGTAATAAGAAACAAGTTTATTACTCTTATACGATGTCTGGGATGCCGCACATTCCCAATGTGCCAGGAGAACCTGACAGTGAGTTTAGACCTTCCAACAATTGGCGACACGTGCAAACATATTTGGTGTTTGTGAAATTCCTTGTTGCTTCACTTTTTCCTTAGCAGAGACTGTGGTGTGCATTCCTGCACCACCTCTCCTTTTTACCGCAGCAGCAACCCAGCAAGTCAAGCACCTTTTCTTGGGTGTGGTGGTACAGATCAACTCGATCCCAGTGGCTTTGAATTACAAGCCTACAGAGTATACAATGTAATGACTGTGTGGCAAAGTGTTCTTGTTGTGGATGATACACAACATGGCACCTTTTCACAGTTTGATTTTTGTTCCCCCACACAATAGCACTGAATCAAATATCTGCACAGGACTCATTCATCTCCAACTTCCATGCCTCCCGCGGAAGGATGGGCTGACTTGACGCAAGTCAATCCGAAAACCCTATACAGGATTTCAACTGATACTGTGAGATGAGACAAACAGCCAATAAACATCATACCAAGGTCTGTTGGTCATGGCTCTCTATCTTAACTCTGAGCCTCCAGTGAGGTTCCAACCCTCAACTTACAGATTTTATCTCTTAAGAAGAATGGGTTTGCAGGAAACAGAATGTGTTGGGCAGCAGAATTTGGAGTCTGCTTCAAACACTGCACACAAAAAAATTCACTTTTGCATCATTCTGCACAGGCTGGGCAAGAAATTTGTATGTTGAGCAGGATGTGAAGTTTGAGACAGGATAAAGGCAGGCTTTGAATATAAATGACCTGTCAGTACAGTGAATGAATCGTTGAGTGAGGAGATGGCACAGGATGATATGAACCAGTGCGTACTGACTTAAGTAGCTACTAGGGACAATCACGGGCGCCACGTATAAGAGTGCAGAAACAAATGCAAGATGAGGTTGATGTGAATGTTGCAAATGTAGGTGGTACAGAATGTGAATCTAAGATGGTGAAACTGCCATCAGAGAAACCTGACTGGACATGTTAAGGTGATGGGCGTGGCCCTGTCTACTCACGTCATCTGATGGGAGTCTCAGATGATGACATCTCACAGTGCAATGCCCAGTCACACCTACTATGGCCCAGACACCCGCCAGCCATCCAAAACATGGCGGTCCCCCCCTCCACCCACCTTGTCCCCACATCCCGATGTCGCACATCACCAGGAGACACAACACGGTGGCCCCCATAGCAGTGGGGGCTGAGCCAAGCCTGGTCGGCACCACTGGCCGTTAACAATGTGGAAGACAGGCAAAGTTAGAAACAGTGATTGAGAATGCAATGGTAACGTGCCATCTCACAGGAAATAGTCCTTAAAAGCCCAGATCAGGCAACTTCTACAGAAGCTGGTACTCAGGAAGGCATGGTTCATACAGCTGAGGCGCAGCTCAGGCAGCCCTGGATGGCACCCAGGTAACCTACCCCAGCTGATCAGCCCAATAATCCCTACAAATGGCCTACTCTGTTCAGCATGGCCAGCAGTATCGGTCGGATAAGCCCATCCCAGCCTCAGTTGCCATGGAAAAGATACATTCAAATGTGGATACTTAGCCTAACTGCAGAATCTCAGGTCAATTCTATACCAGACCATCGAGCATGGACTGCGGGCCAAACTTCGATCCCACCCAGGCTGCAATGCCACCTTTGATGAGGTTGCAGCTGACACATTTCTGCACAGCCCAGGTGTAGTAGGGTGATGCTTGCATATCCCAAGCAGAATACCAAGAAAGTCAGGACTTACCACCAGAGACTCTGGATGGCCTGAGCAGAAAACAACTAGCACAGAAGTTGTGGATGTAGATCTTAATGAATATAAGACCATTTCCTAAGAACATGATCCCTGCAGTAAGAAGAGGTAGAGCCAACCATCTATTCCATACTATTGCAGTTAAGGTTTTCTTGACATCCTTTCAGAAAACCGAGAGAGTTTACCAACTGTACATCCGGGCCAGCTGGGCCGTCTCCAAGAAAGTAGCTGCCGCTGAGCCTACTCAAGTCGCGACGACTACACGGTGGAAGGGCAGGCTGCATAAACAGCTCCTTCCCCACGGACAACCCAACACCCCAGCAGACCCAATAACAACAACAACAGCAGCAACAACAATGGGGTGGAACCGCACTATCATAACACTAAGAAGCACAAGAATCATAAGGGTAAACAACAACAAAGACCAGGCCCTTCAGATAGGGATATAGCTGAAGAGAATCAGAGTTCGAAAGCTCCTGGGACAAGTGCATTCTGTAGCGGATGTTGTTCCTGCTCAGTCCCTTGCAGCCATAGAACCAGGAACCCAGGCCCTAATGGACCATGGTGATACCAAGAAGCACAGGCCCTGAGGTTCATACAGACCTAAACTCGAATACACCTCCCTATATAGCATCAGTGCAGCATGGTGAAGTGGTTCAAAGAGCCAGGCCCAACCTCTCACCTGCTCCCTCCAGTACAGATTGACAATTACAGGCCCCAGACTAGGTTGTAAACAAGCTGGTCTTGGATACAAACGGCCCTGCAGTGAGGCCGCCGAGGTTGGGGGGCTGCCTACTTACAGTGTTGTTGATACAATGGCTGTGTTCATTACGATGACCAATTCGATAGCATCTCCTTGGTCCACCAGATGGAGGACCAACATGTCGGAGTAGATGGTACTAGGTTACCTGCATACCGCTCTCTACCACTACCTGTAGAGTTACCAGGACACCTGAAAGCTTCACACCTTGGAACTGATGGTATGCACGCAGTCATCCCTAGTGTCATTGGGATTGACTTCCTTGCACCACACAGCTGTGTGGTGGATCTAACTTTCTTTATGCTATTGATGAGATTCAGGAGCCAATATCATGCAATTTTGATCCCTGATTCACACTTTCAAATAATCTCTGTAACAATAAGAATATAGCGTCATAGATTTGTTCAAGAACCATGAGATTTTCAAGCTCCTTCCTATTCCACAAAGGCATTTGGAAGCATTTGCTATCAACAAGCATGACTGTGGCAGAATGCACACTGTCATCAAGTGCCAGAGCCCAACACCACCAGAGAGCAAAGGCAAAGGCAATATCCTTTTCTCATCTGAGGCCTTGCCTTCTCTTAGGGAAACAATAAAATCACTCCTCAAACAAGGGATAATCAGAACATGTGTTTCTACTGCCAATTCCCCAGTGCGGCCAGCCAAAAAAAACCATGGGTGCCTGGAGACTTACTATTGACTACAGGAAACTGAACCAGGTCACCTAAGTTGTGCTCCAACTGTGGCCTCTGCATGATGGGCTACAACTCTTGACCCCTGATCTAAAATGATTCAGTGCCTGGATATCTCAATGGTTTCTGGTCAATGCCATTGGCCCCTAACAGTCAATATAAGTTCACCTTCACCTTTGAAGGAAGACAGTATACGTGGACATGCTTATCTCAGGGATTCCATAACAGCCCGTCCCTGTTCCATCTACACATGATGGACACACTTGAGGGATTCTCTACTCCCCAGTGTCTCTTGCAGTATGTAGATGACAAGCTGTTGGTAACAGCCACACAAAAACAACACTTGGATGTCTTGGATGAACTACTGACCCTCATCCAGACAGCAGGCCTCAAATGTAACCCAGCAAAAGCACAACTATGTCAGAAAGAGGTACTCTTTCTGGGCCTGAGAATAACTGACCAAGGCTGCAGCCCTACCTGGAAGAAGATACAAGGATTGCAAGACTTGCCATTGCCTACCAGTGTGGCAACTCTTAGAAGGTTTCTAGGTATGGTGAACTCTTCTAGAAATTTGTTGTGATTTTTCTCCAAAGGCTGCTACTGTGAGCTACTGAAAAAGGACATTCCCTGGACTCGGGGCCCCATACACACCCAGGCTATAACATGTCATTGAAGCAGGCTTGGCCTTGGCTCCAGCTCTGGCCAGCCCCAAACCAACAATACCATTCCATCTGGAAGGTGCCACCTGACATTGCCATTCAGCGGTGCTGAAACAGAAGGTTCGCTGGTGCGGTGAGACCCATTGCATATGCATCCCCGGTTCTTGACCCCAGTAGAACGAAATTACAGCCTTTGTGAAAGAACCTTCTGGCTACCTACTGTCAAGCATTTTCTGTATCATTGGGTACTCCCCACTGATCATCAACACAAACCATACCCCAACTACCTTTCTCTATCAGCACAGAGAAGGATGGGTCAGTCTCTAACACCAGTCTGACACACTGGTCACTCCTTCTCCAGGATAGAGACATACAGGTCACCCAACTAAAATGTCATCCATGCTGGCACATGGACTCCTTTTTCAGGAGAACCCATGACTGCACACTGCAACCACCTATCTACCAGATCCAGGTCCTTTCCTCCCTGCCACACCACAATTGCTTGAGAACACCTCATTGTGTCATATTTTCATGATGGTTCCAGCTTCCTACTATCAAGGAGACAGATTGCAGGGATAGGTATTTTAGTAATTCTACCCTAAGTAGCACTGTTAAAATCTCTAAGTGTTGCAGTGTGGCATCTTCACAGTATGCTGAGATGGCAGTGGTGGTCTATGCCATGAGTTCATCCAGCATGGCACCAAGGATACCATCATTTTACACACTCTAACTGGGTTTGTTGTTCACTTACAGAAATTTCTTCCTTTCTGGCAGAAGAACTCCTACCTCTCTTCTGATGGCAGCCCAGAAACACAAAGAACTGATAATATACCGCACTCACTGGCACAAGGTTTGCACACAAACTATGTGGCACAAAGTTAAAGCTCATTCCATTCATGACCCCTACGCTCAACTTCCAATGACACAACAGATACCCTTGCAAGGGAAGGGACCGAGACCTGGATGATGCTTACTGCCATCCAAGAGGCCAATGCGGCTACACATTGCAGCAGTCAGGAAGAAACCTGAACCTTTTCCCCTTGGACCTTTCAACAGCCAAACATGTTGATACTGAACTCAAAGAAGTGTTCAGGTTCCTTGACAAAAGGGTACCAAAGAAAACTTCTCACACACAATCCTTACTGGAGGCATGAAAGTAAGTTACACCTGTCCCCAGATGACAAGCTCATCTAGCACCAACCGGATGATTCCACCACCAAGTTGTGGGTGGTCCCCAGTCACCTTAGGTCTGAATTCTTGCACCAAGTGCATGATACACCCACTGGTGGACACCAGGGAGTGGAAAACACCCTCCAGAGGCTCAAGAACACCACCTGATGGCCTGGTGTCACCAAATATGTTAAACAGTACATAGACAAATGTCTTGTCTGTGTGAAAAACAATACCATCCCCACCAAGCAAAATGCCAAACTCTACCACAAAGACACTTTGGACATTGGCATGCCATACAGATTGATTTTATTGGTCCACTGACCAATACCAACAAAACAACAAGTATGCTCTTGTGGTAACTGATCTCTCTCTAAATGGGTGAAGCTTTCTCCACTAAGACATGTACTGCTAAACCACTGCCAAAATCCTGGTGGAACAAATTTTCTCCAGGTGAGGCCTACCTCTTAAGGTAGACTCTGACAAAGAACCAGATTTACAGGTGAGTTGATGAAAGAATCCTTTGAGCTCCTTGGAGTTCAACAAGTCCACATACCTTACCATCCTCAATCTTCAGGTCAAGTAGAAGAGCCAACAGGCCAGTTAAGCAAATGCTTTCCAAATTCATTGAGACAATCCCAAAACTTGGGTTCCCTGTTATACGTACTCTTTAGCAAATCCAGGAGCACAGCTCAGCCACCACAGTTGACATCCTTTCAGGTGATGACTGGAAGACAGATGAAATCACCTGAACACCTGTTATTTGACCGCATACCCCCACTGTGGACCATGTGTCTGTAGACCAATATGTGGAAAACCCAGAAAAGACCTCACGCACACACTTGTATGATGCAATTGCATGGGCAAGGCCCAGCAACAGTCAAAGATAACAGTTTGACAAACACGCACAAGAAGAGGTGTGGCAGATTGGAGATCAGGCAATGGTCCTCCGATTTGCACATCCCACACACTCAGCCTTCTCCAATAAGTGGAAGGCCCTTACCCCCATTGTCAACAAGCACAGTCCGGCAGTCTATCAAGTTAAACTCCTGCACAACAATAAACTGACTGACAAGTGTTTACATATAAACCAACTGAAACTGTATAAAGGAATATAATTATTTTCCTCACCCCATTGGGTGGAATAGTACTAATCTACTAATGTTTGATTTTCCTTTTCAGACACACTGACAAGATGGCTATCTTGTTCCATTTTCTCCTCATCTCAGCAGTTATCCCCTGCATCCAAACGCGGTACAAAACTCCTACCTCACCTTGATCCTCCAGTATCACCCCCAGTGGGAGTATGCATCAAAATACTCGATAGTTTGATAATGTCCAGGAAGGTTCTGATGCCTACCTCATTACATTGCCATGATTGTTGCTCCTGATAAATCTACCCTACAAATTGAGTGGCAAACCACATACATAAAGGACAAATTCTCCTGTGGCCAAACTCTCCAAGAGAACCTTCCAGGTTGGTCTAACTCTAAATTATCCCCAAATGGTTCTCTGTCCTTGCTACAAACCCTTTTAGACATTCTAGCATCATATAATATCACTGCTTTGATTGATCCCTCCTATTGTAATTCTTTGTCTAAGGACTCTGCTTGAAAATGTTGTGCTAACACACAACATGGTCTCTGCTGTCATGTTTCTATCTGTGTTACCACCACTGACAAACAACTTTGAAATGTCCTGGTCCCAGGATGGTCTAATAGCCACTACTCTACCTAGTACACTGATTAACAATTTGCAATTTATGCATATACCCTGTTTTGTTTAATTTAACGCACTGGAATATGAAAGAATTTGGTATGTGTCATAATACTAACACTTCAGAATTTTACAGTACATTGTTGCTTGATAGTTTAGCAGCATTCAGATTCATACTCAAGACCTATTGCCGGATGCATTCCACCAAGCATAGAGGCAACTTCAGGAAAAAACAATCCAGATGATCAAAGTCATAAGCGTATACATGTGAAGTTGACAGTTCTGATGTCACTGGTACAACAGGCACTGTCACAGGTCTTTGGTACAGCTATGTCTATCTGGAATAAAGCAGACATTGCTGCTATCAAATCTCATTCAGCCAAATTTCAAACTGGTTTGTAAATAAATACTACCCCATTATTGCATGGTGTGGATAGCCTTAGTCAAGAAGAAAGATACACTGTTTATAAAATGCACGATATTGCTAAGGCATTTACAGATTCTAAAGATAAGATTAATGCACTCATTGCACAGAACAACAAAGAAGCAGATAAACAATACATTGCCTGTGAGATTCTATGCTCAGCCTATGGCTCCAACATTATCACTACCATCAATAATTTCTTCTGTGATCTAGAATCTGGAAGAATCCTGATATCATACATGACAGACATATTTGAAATGGTATTGTCCACGTTGTAAAAACCCTTGCTGTATTACTATTGTGTATGCAACAATCTTTCTGATTCCTCTTTCTACAGCTAGAATTTGGGTTTTTGTGACTAGACACCGAACACTGGTCCCTGTTTTACTTCAGAAATGTTCTATCAAAGATACAATGTTTGTTTCTTTTACTGTCTCTCTACCATGTTTGATCCCACTACAGCTTTGTCCGATAAAGCTGACTTCTACACATCGAGTGGCCACCTTGATGACCTACATCTACAGAGAATGCCTGGACTTGCTCTCTGCATGGGTCTTCCATCCCTTCCTGGACGCCTGGGTCGCTCTGCACACAGATTGCTGTATGAAGAAACAATATATCTACTTGTGTCGATGTGATGTATTTGATGTTATTAAACCTATATGTGGTTATTCTCCCAACAGTATTGATAGGTCCTTTTCCATGGACGATGACATCAGCACGAATGGCACAGACTTTTCGGACTCAACATTGGCTCCAGACAAACTTTACCAGTCTTATCGAGAGGAGGTTCATTGCCTATCAACACAGATTTCCAAGACAACCTACACCTGCCCGGTACAGTTGCAAAAGTGGCAATTACCTACTGTTAAAATGCAGTACAATTCAGATGGCGGTATTGCGTGGTTACTAACTATAGAACTATACTTACTGACTCACGAACATGTGTTACTTCGATTCCCCAACTTCTGCTTCATTCCGCATCAAGCTGTCATTGGACATGCGTTATTACCCCCATCCCCCTTATGGATGCGGACATCACTGATGGTAACCCCAATTATCTTCTCACCCTTCCTGAGCATTTACCATATTTTAATGTACACATAGATCCACTGTCACTTACATTAAAATCATTTTTAGAGAGGAAAGACACACACCTCATCCACATCAGCAATAATATTACTAAAGCTAATGAAGCTATCCTTTCATTAATTAAAGATGGAGATATGAATGACTCATTAACTAACACTTGGTTAGAAATTACTTTTAAAGGTTTTGTTATTATACAAGCATTTTGTTATTTTTCTTGGATATTATGCTATGCTGCCTACAGTGCACACTGTGCCAACACTGTATGAGCAGCTGGAGTTCTCACAAGGCTCGCGCATCGGGTTTGTAAACCGCCCCTGCTCCCGACCTTCCATATTTTTTGCTTCAAAGTTGCCCTTGGAAGCAACATGGGGAAGATACATGAGGTCCCTGCACCCTTATTGGCACCCCCAGAGGTACTCCACAGACAGCTACTGCTTAGGCATATGTTATACTAACTATATAGGGCTTAGGGCATCTACCCATTCAGAGTCGTGTCACAATATGTAGACATATTGTTGTATACACAGCTTTCTAATACATACATATTTTTATATATTCACACTCATAAGATGTTGAGACATCTGTGTCCTTATGAGAGCTTATATGTAAGTTGGCATTGCCACCTTTGGGTGATTTGTACTACTACACTGATTTGTGTAAAAACTGTACTCTTTCATTTCACAAAGTGATGACAACTACAAAATTGTATAATGTTATCTTGGACCGTGGAGCCACCTCTAATTTAGCCAATAGGGCTCATCTCTGTAACTAGAAATGTTTCTATCTTACAGTACCCATAGTAATCATCATAGGTATATAATGTGAGACACTGAGTCTTATACCTCGGAGACCCCAAGAGACACGAAGAAACCTCGAGGTATAGGGAATGCTTAGCTTTGGCTCCCAGCTTGTATTGGTAAGAACTGCTTAGGGCAACTGTGATTTATCCCCTTCTGTAGTAATAAACAAGTTTATTACTCTTATGCAACGTGTCTGTGATTCCTTGCATTCTCAATATTGCCAAGAACCTGACAGTGAGGTTTAGACCTTCTGACAATTGGCGACCACGTGCAGGCAATATTTGGTGTTTGTGAGAGTTCACTTGTTGCTTAAAACTTTTTCTTTCCAGCAGGGACTGTAGAGTGCATTCCTGCACCACCTCTCCTGTTTTACCACTTTGTAGTAACTTGCAAAGTCTGGCTGCTTTTCTTGGGTGTGGTCGATGCCGACTCGACTCGATCCACAGTGGCTTTGAATTGCAAGCCTCACAGAGTATACAGTAGCCTGACTGTGTGTAAAGTGTTCTTGTTGTGGATCCATACACAGCATGGCACCTTTTCACAGTTTGATTTTTGTTCCTCACACAATGGCCACTGAATCAAATATCTGCACAGAACTGAGACGCGATGTCTCCAACTTCCTTGCCTCCCATGAAGGATGGGCTGACTTGACGGGGACGCAAGTCAATCGAAAACCCTATACTGGGATTTCAACCCAGTACTGTGAGATGAGACAAACAGCCAATAAGCATCATACCAAGGGCTGTTGGTCGTAGCTCTCTATGCTGCTCTGGAAGCCCAAGTGAGGTTTCAACCCTTGACTTGCAGATTTTATCTCTTAAGCAAGAGATGGGTTTGCAGGAAACAGAATGTGTTAGACTGCAGCAGAATTTGGAGTCTGCACTTCAAACACTGCACAATTAAAAGGATTCACTTTGCATCAGTCTGCACAGGCTGGAGAGCAAGAAATTTGTATGTTGAAACAGGAATGTGAAAGTTTGAGACAGGATAAGGGCAGGCTTTGAATATAAATGACCTGTCAAGTACAGTGAATGAATGCGTTGAGTGAGGAGATGGCCAGGATGATATGAACCAGATACGTACTGACTTAGAAGTAGCTACTAGGGACAATCACGAATTGGCGCCACTTATAGAGTATTGCAGAAACAATTGCAAGATGAGGTTGATGTGAATGTTGCAAATGTGAGTGGTGCAGAATGTGAATCTAAGATGGTGAAACTGCACCATCAGAGGGAGGCTCTGGCTGGACATGTTAAGGTGATGGGAGGCGTGGCCCCTGCCTTAACCACGTCATCTGATGGGGAGGTCTCAGATGATGACATCTCACAGTGCAATGCCCAGTCACACCCCTACTATGGCCCAGACACCCCACCCAGCCATCCAAAACATGGTGGGTCCCCACTCCACCCACACCTTGTCATACATCATCGATGTCATGATGCACATCATGGGACACGCCAACATGGTGGCCCCAATGATGGGGGAAGCAGGCCCAAGCCTGGTCCCGACGGCACCACTGGTAGCCGTTATTGATGTGGAAGACAGGTAAAAGTTAGAAACAGTGATTGAGAATGCAATAGGTAACATGCCTATCTCTGAGAGAAATAAATGGGTCCTTAAAACCCAGATCAGGCAGCTTCTACAAGAGGCTGGTACTCAGGAAGGCATGGCTCATACCACAGCTGAGGCCGCAGCTCAGGCAGCCCTGGATGGCACCCAAGGTAACCTACCCCAGTTTGATCAGCCCAATAATACCTACAAATGGCCTACTCTGTTCAGCAAATAGCTGACAGTATCGGTCGGATGAGCCCATCTGTCAACCTCAGTTGCCACTTGGAAAAGGTGCATTCCAAATGTGAGATGCTTAGCCTAACTGCAGACTATCAGGTCCAAATTCTATGCCAGACCATCGAGCATGGACTGTGGGCCAAACTTCACGATGCCATCTACCAGGCTGGCAATGCCACCTTTGATGAGGTTGCCGCGCTGAACACATTTCTGCACACAGCCCAGGTGGTAGTAGGGTGATGCGTGCATATCCTGAAAAGCAGATTACCAAAGAAAGTCCAGCGACTTACCACCAGAGACTCTGGATGGCCTACTGAGCAAAAGAAAACAACCGCACAAGAAGCTGCCGATGTAGATCTTATTGAATATAAGACCTTGTTCCCTAGAACACAATCCCTGCAGTAAGAGAAGGTGGAGAGCCAACCATCTATTCCAACCACAGAAAGGTTTTCTGACATCCTTCAAGAAAACCGAGAGAGTTACCAACTGTACATCCGTGAGCTGGGCTTCAGTTCAAGAAAGTAGCTGCCGTGGAGCCTACTCGAAGTCACGACGCACTACACGGTGGAAGGGCAGGCCAAACACAAACAGCCCTTCCCCACAGACAACCAACACCCTCAGCAGACCCAATAACAACAACAACAGCAACAACAATGGGGGGGAACCAGAACTATCATAACACTAAAAGCACAAGAATCATGAGGGTAAACAACAACAAAGACCAGGCCCTTCAGTATGGGATATAGCTGAAGAGAATCAGAAGTTCAGAAAGCTCCTGGGACAAGTCGTTCTGTGGATGTTGTTCCTGCTCAGTCCCTTGCAGCCTATAGACAGGAACCAGGCCCTAATGGACCATGGTGATACCAGAGTTCAGGCCCTGAGGTTCATACAGACCTAACCAGATACACCTCCCTATATAGCATCAGTGCAGCATGGTGAAGTGGTTCAAGAGCCAGGCCCAACCTCTCCATGCTCCCTCCAGTACAGATTGACAATTACAGGCCCCAGACTGGATTGTAAACAAGCTGGTCTTGGATACAAGCGGAAGGCCCTGCAGTGAGGCCGAGGTTGGGGGGCTGCCTACTTACAGTGTTATTGGATACAGGTGCGGCTGTGTCTGTATTACATGATGACCACCGGATACATCTCCTTGGTCCACCAGATGGAGGACCAACATGTCAGGAGTAGATGGTACTAAGTTACCTGCTATCCGCTCTCTACCACTACCTGTAGAGTTGGGACACCTGAAGGCTTCCACACACCTTGGAACTGATGGTATTACATGATCATCCTAGTGTCATTGGGATTGACTTCCTTGCACCACACAGCTGTGTGTGGTGGATCTCTAACATGCTATTGATACAGATTCAGGGGCCAATATCATGCAATTTTGATCCCTGATTCACACTTTGTGGCAACAATATCTGCCAACAATAAGGAGTATGAGCGTCATAGATTTGTTCAAGAACCATGAGATTTTTCAAAGCTCCTTCCTATTCCACAAAGGCATTTGGAAGCATTTGCTATCAACAAGCATGACTGTGGCAGAATGCACACTGTCATCAAGTGCCAGGCCCAGTACCAGGAGGCAAAGGCAAAGGCAATATCCTTTCTCATCTGAGGCCTTGCCTTCTCTTAGAAACAATAAAATCACTCCTCAAACAAGGGATAATCAGAACATGTGTTTCTCGTCAATTCCCCAGTGCGCTGTGAAAAAACCACGGGTGCCTGGAGACTTACTATTGACTACAGGAAACTGAACCAGGTCAACCCCAGTTGTGCTCCAACTGTGGCCTCTGCACTTGATGGGCTACAACTCTTGACCCCGATCTAAAATGACTCAGTGCCCTGGATATCTCCAATGGTTTCTGGTCAATGCCATTGGCCCCTAAGAGTCAATATAAGTTCACCTTCACCTTTGAAGGAAGACAGTATACGTGGACATGCTTACCTCAGGGATTCCATAACAGCCCGTCCCTGTTCCATCTACACATGATGGACACCCTGAGGGTTTCTCTACTCCCAGTGTCTCTTGCAGTATGTAGATGACCTGCTGTTGGTAGCAGCCACACAAAAACGACACTTGGATGTCTTGGATGAACTACTGACCCTCATCCAGACAGCAGGCCTCAAATGTAATCCAGCAAAAGCACAACTATGTCGGAAAGAGGTACTCTTTCTGGGCCTGAGAATAACTGACCAAGGCTGCAGCCCTACCTGGAAGAAGATACAAGGATTGCAAGACTTGCCATTGCCTACCAGTGTGGCAACTCTTAGAAGGTTTCTAGGTATGGTGAACTCTTCTAGAGAATTTATTTGTGATTTTTCTCAAAAGGCTGCTACTCTGTATGAGCTACTGAAAAAGGACATTCCCTGGACTTGGGGCGCCATACACACCCAGGCTATAATGTCATTGAAGCAGACTTGGCCTTGGCTCCAGCTCTGGCCAACCCCAATCCAGC
Organism: Neoceratodus forsteri; assembly: GCA_016271365.2. NCBI lineage: Eukaryota > Metazoa > Chordata > Ceratodontiformes > Ceratodontidae > Neoceratodus > Neoceratodus forsteri. The sequence goes on along the minus strand of CM057453.1, from coordinate 636,348,098 downwards.
ACTACCATTCCATCTGGAGTGTGCCACCTCTGACATTGCCATTTCAGCAGTGCTGGCTCAGAAGGTTCATGGTACATTGAGACCCATTGCATATGCATCACAGTTCTTGACCCCAGTGGAACAGAAGTACAACCTTTGTGAAAAGAACCTTCTGGCTACCTACTGGGCTGTCAAGCATTTTCTGTATACCATTGGGTACTCCCCACTGATCATCAACACAAACCATACCCCAACTACCTTTCTGCTATCACACAGAGAGAAGGATGGGTCAGTCTCTAACACCAGACTGACACACTGGTCACTCCTTCTCCAGGATAGAGACATACAGGTCCACCCAACTAAAATGTCATCCATGCTGGCACATGGACTCCTTTTTCAAGGAGAACCCCATGACTGTACACTGCAACCACCTGATCTACCAGATCCAGGTCCTTTCCTCCCTGCCACACCACAATTGCTTGAGAACACCTCATTGTGTCATATTTTCACAGATGGTTCAGCTTCCTACTATCAGGGAGAACAGATTGCAGGGATGGGTATTTAGTAATTTACCCTTATGGTAACACTGTTAAAATCTCTAAGTGTTGCAGTGTGGCAT